>CM060931.1:1035559639-1045559639 GCA_030765085.1 Allium cepa | reverse complement strand
GAAATGGAACTCACTTAAAAATCTGATCAGGATACTGTTAAAAAGTTATCACAGAGAACAAAGATTTCTATGGCTTATTTATCAAAGAATTTTTAATTGAACTTTTTCTTAATAATATGAGAAAAGTTATCGATATCTGTATTTATTTGGCTTGTTGTTTATAAGTTCATTTATTTTAAATTAATAATTATATATTAATTTTAATTTTTTACTTAGGTGAATGATTTTATGAAATGTATAGTTGAAATAAAGCAGTTTTAATGGCATTTTACTTATGAAGTTATTTATATATGTCTTTATGTTTTATAGGAAAGCTGTTTGGTGAAGTAATGATGACCTTATTTCAATTGATGGAAATCTGACTTAAGAATTGCTTGATAGTGATTAGTATATAGATTCCGTGGTAATTTTTTTCTTTAATGTTTAGTTATTTTGTTCTTATGTTTATAACTATATTTTATTTCGATATTTTTCATAGACGCATTTGACAAATGTATGTGTATTTAATTATATGCTACATTGTATTATGTAGTTATTTTATGTTTAGATTTTACTTATGTTATAAACACAGTTTATTCTTTTTTTTAATTGGATGCATTTGTATAATATAGTTATATCTACTTTTAATTTTGTATGAAATTTTTTTTTGATGATTATTAGTTGGTATAGTAAATAACTTGGAGAAAGATTTGCTGGATATGTTTTTTTCAAACTTATGTTGCGGTATGGTTGTATATATTTAATTAGTTGCTTTTTCTTACTTGTTACGAGTATCTATTTATTTATTTTTAAAATAATGGTATTGTAACGCCCCACTCCGAGACCCACTCTAGTAAAGAGTATTACGGAGTAATACCGCCTACTAGAACGGAGAATAGAGTATAATGGAAGCAACCATATGTAACCAAGCTATAACTATCTACTGAATAGGTCGAATAGGTGGTGTTCTTTTCTCAAGTGGTTCGACATATCGAATAGATATTTATAACGAAACTACAATGGCTAAGGAAAATAGGTTCAGAACAAACATAATACTAAATGATAACATCATCATCACAGAACAGTCACATAACAGTCACAGAACATAGGTACAATATATCGTCAATACAGATCCAAGTATCAGAAAGGTGGGTACAAAGCCACCGCTCACACATGTGAGTCAAAAATATGTACATAAGAGTATGAAATAACAGAGTAGCTGAATAGTGGACAAATAAAAGAGCTATCTATCAGCATAGCAGATAATGTCCAAGCGGAAGCACAGAAAGCTAAGTCCAGAGACCTAACCTGAAACAACTCGATCTGACCCGAGCGAAAACACTCGGGTCAGGCTAGCTAAACAATCAGTAATAACTGAGATATAGATAATAATGCAGTACATAAATAAAATAGTACTTCTCCAAAGAGAAGAGTAATATGGACTACATGAATATAATGACGATCCCTAATCATCAATAAACAGTAAAAATCTCTAAAGAGAATATCAACACCAAAGTGTGGAATAAATAAAATCGCCTCATATCATCGGCGTAGCCAAAGCTATATAAAGTTGTCTATATGCAATAATCCCAAGAGTGACTAGAGTCAGTAATCAATGCCCAAGCAAAGATCGATGCTCCAAAGAGCCATAGGGATATACTGAAAAGTCAATGAAATCAAACACTGAAAAGCAGTGTCCAGAGACACTGTGAATCCACAAGGTAATCGCACTTACATCGTATGGTTCCATAGAACCAACACCGAATGGCGATACTCGAATGGATATAAAATCATTAGATAATACAAATATTGTACGTGCACCGACCAGAGTCGTTGTTGCCAAGTACTGTAGAGTTGTGATCGATCACTCGCACAGATGCGTAACGCGCGAGACGGCGAGATCCTTCCCAGAAGGATAAAGGCCCAGAGGCGCACGCCGAAAAATAAACTGCTCCATAGAGTAGGTGTCCAGAGACGGTTGCCCAGAGGCGTGGTGACCCAGAGGTCCAGTACTGGCCGCCCAGAGGCTAATGTGTCACTAACTTCTTGGAGAGGAACCCGTAAAGTGTTAACAATGAGTCCCATACCCCACGTTCGCACTAAACGGTTTACTAACCAATAGCAAGCTCACACTCCAAACAATAAAAAGTCCACCTCGTATCATCGGTAAACTAGACCCAAAGGTCAAAACGATCAACCGAATAGGTCGGGGATTAACCGGAAAGAAAATACACACGGTTCCATAGGCCGGAGATTTCCTAACTGTTTAAGCACCTTTCCACTTCGCTCGACGTGTTAAAAAGTGAGTGTGAGATTTTTATTATAGAAAATAATGGTGCGAAACAGATTTTAATTGATTTTAAAATCACTTTAAAACGGCTTTTGAAACCTCTCCTATTATGGAGTAATTAATTTAATAATTAAAATAATATTATATAATAATTTCGAAAGCCATTTTGGAGTGAAAAATCCTTTTAAAATAGTTCATAAAAACCCGTGTACGAAATCCAGAGACAAATCTCAAAGAAATCGATAAAACCAGAAAATCACTGAAAATATTCTAAGTGTTGGAAAATAGTCTAAAACTGACGCGAACCCAAGTTAGAAAAATTATTCGGACCAGCAAACTGAATCTGAATGGCATAAAAATTGGCAAGAACGTAGTCTGACATTCCTACTTCAGAACGCAAAAAGAATTACTCGATTCCGACCTGAAATAAAGTCGCAGCGACGCTCCAAAGTCCGACCCGGAAACAGTGAATACACTGTTTCAGGCTGAGATCCGGGTCTCTCTTTGACAGCAATTTCGAAGAGTCAAATGAACTCGGATACTAATCAAACTTTCTAGAGATGGATTTCGGAAATCCAGCTTTCCAACGAGTCCAAAAACGTTGGATTTCGACCATGGATGTGACCGTGGCGATGTCACAAATTCAGTCCCAAAACTGCTACCGAAAAAAAAATGCTTTCGTTTTCAAAAAAAAATTTTTTCCTTCATGGCCCCCAGCGCGCATGGGCTGGGGGAACTTGGCTCCCCAGCCCGCGCGGGCTGGGGGATATGTGCCCGCCCCCAGCCCGCGCGGGCTGGGGGATATGGACCCGCCCCAGCCCCTTGCGGGCTGGGGAATGTGGGCCGCCCCAGCCCACACGGGCTGGGGTCTTGGGCTCGCCCCAGCCCCTTGCGGGCTGGGGAAAAAGGGGCCGCCCCAGCCCCTTGCGGGCTGGGGTCATGGGATCCGCCCTAGCCCCAAGCGGGCTGGGGAAAAGGGGCCGCCCCAGCCCCTTGCGGGCTGCGGTCTGTGGCCCGCCCCCAGCCCGGGCGGGCTGGGGGCCTGTGCGCGCCCGGGCTGGGGCCTGGGTGCAACCCAGGCCTGTCCTGGTGCACCCAGAGCCCTTTTTCAGCCATTTTCTAGGCTGTGCATTTCCAGCCTGCAGAATTTTTGCATTTTAGTGGTTTTAGGGGTGTTTTTTTTTCTTCAGTTTTTGGCATTAAATTTTCACCAACATTACAACTAGCAATAATCACTAATCAATAGTAATTATCTCAAAGAAGCAAAGGATCAAGTAGTTTGTGTGCACAATATCAAGCAAGCCAAAATCCTCAACCCTAAAGCAAAAGATCAAGAGACTTCAAGGACCCAAAATCAAAAAAACAAAACAAAGATTACAACAAGATGATGGAGATAAAATAGAGATTAAGAAGGATTAGAGAATAGGGGAGATTGCATTACCTTTTTCAAAGATTAAATTAGTTTAGTTATGAAGAGAAGGAGGTGGATCTTCTACCAAGGGAGGCCATTAGTTATGTTTAGATCTAGGTTTAGGAATTATGAAGAGGAGGGTTAGGGTTTATGGAATGGGTTTAAGATATTATATAGAAGTGGGTAGGCTAATGGGCCATGTTAGGAGGTTTTAAAACCCTTTAGGACTTAGTTTATTTTTCTAAGGTTATCATGTGAACAAAATCTTAAGTAGCAACTTAGTTTTAATTAAAACCATATAATTGTCTCATTTGGCCAATTAAACCTATAATCACATTTGAAAATTCCCCATTTTAAACCCCAAAATATTTTAATTTGCAAATCAAATTGCAAATTTAAATTCCCAAAAATTTGTTTAGCTCCATTTTCAACGTAAAATCATAATTTTTAATTTATCATTCGGTAATTGCAATCTCAGGGTTGTTACAGACTCCCTCCCTTAAGAAAATTGCGTCCCCGCAATTCCTTAATTATAGAAGTCGTCTATAACATCTAATCCACAAAAGGAATACGGAAGATAAATTATAGATGCTCACCCGTGCCGAAAGATGAAAGAAAACCAGGATAAGTACGCTCGATAAACTCTCTGGTCTTCCAAGTGCAGTCCTTAGGATTAGACGACCATTGAATCTTCACGAGCGGGACCTCTTTGTTTCGAAGGCGTCTAAGCTCCGAATCAAGCACACGAAGAGGTTGCTGCTCTATAGATAGATCGGGTGAGATCTTCAAATCAGGTACGATATGAGGCTCGATAATAGAATCAGGATTGCGCACACACTTGCGAAGCTGAGAAACATGGAACACATCATGTATTCCTGAGAAATAAGCAGGTAGAGCCACTCTATAGGCGACGAGGCCGATGCGTTCCGTGATAGGAAAGGTCCAACATAGCGAGGAGCCAACTTCCCTGTAGAGCTGAAACGCACAACCCCCTTCATGGGAGAAATCTGAATGAAGACAAAATCACCAATGGAGAACTCAAGAGGCTTCCTACGGTTGTCCGCGTAGGATTTCTGGCGGTCATGTGCCTCTTTCATTCTCTGACGGATAAGAACAATCTTTTTAGAAGATTCCCGAACAGAATCTGGACCAAGAATAAGCTTCTCGCCAGATTCTAACCAACATGCAGGAGAGCGACATGGCCTTCCGTATAGAGTCTCGAAAGGTGCCATGCCGATACTAGATTGAAAGCTGTTGTTGTAGGAGAACTCTACAAGCGGTAAGTGATCCTCCCAACTACCTCCGAAATCCAGAATACAACAGCGCAAAAGATACTCCAAAACACGATTCACCCTCTCAGTCTGACCATCGGTCTGAGGGTGATAAGCAGTAGAGAGATTCAGCTTGGTGCCCAAAGCTGACTGTAGGCACTTTTAGAAGTGACTAGTGAAAATGGTGTCTCGATCACACACGATAGAGCTAGGAATACCATGAAGTCGAATGACTTCCTTCACATAGAGCTTAGCTAACTGAGGTGCAGTCCGAGTGGACTTAATCGGAATGAAATGAGCCGATTTGCTCAAACAATCAACAATAGCCCAGATAGAAGTATGGCCTGACCTCGATCGAGGCAGACCGTCAATGAAATCCATGGATATCTGATCCCATTTCCATAATGGAATCTCTAGAGGCTGAAGAAGACCAGACGGACGCTGATGCTCGGCTTTGATCTGTTGACAAGTCATGCAACCACTTACATAACTTGCCACATCTCTCTTCAAACCTTCCCAACAATATAGGCGACACATGTCGGCATACATCTTACTCGACCCTGTATGAATAGTGTACTTAGTGCGATGGCACTCGTCCAAAATGTCACACCTAAGTGATAAATCAGATGGTACAATAATACGGTTCTTCCTACGAAGACACCGATGAAAATCAAGAGAATAATCCAGCAATGTCTCATCACTGGATCCCGACTCGAGAAGATGAATAAGATGCAATAAGTCTGGATCTTGCCGCTGAGCATGGGCAATGCGATCCAATAAGGTAGGACGAGCTTCCAAGCTAAATAATAAGACTGGAGAATCAGAGGATGGAGCTCGATCTCTAATATCACATAAAGATAGAGTCTCAAGAACATTCCACTCGGCAATCATCATAGAAACTACCGCCGAGTGCTTGCGACTGAGCGCATCTGCAACACGATTACCCTTGACAGGGGTATACTGAATATCTAAATCATATGAGGCGAGAAACTCAAGCCATCGCTGCTGCCTCATATTGAGATCCCTCTGACTGAAAAGATACTTTAGAAACTTATGATCGGTGTAAAGAGTGAAGTGTTCACCTAATAGAAAGTGACGCCACGTCTTCAAGGCAAAGACGATAGCTGCCAACTCAAGATCATGAGTCGGATAGCGAACCTCATTCGGACGTAGCTGCCTAGAAGCATAAGCAACTACCCGATCCTTCTGCATAAGCACAGCACCGAGCCCGCTACCACAAGCGTCGTTGTAAACAACAAGATCCTGGTTACTCTCAGGAACTACAAGAATAGGAGCATGAGTGAGAAGTTCCTTCAATCGCTGAAAAGAAGCTTCACACTTATCAGAACAAATAAAGCGAACACCCTTACAAGTCAACGTCGTAAGGGGAAGTGCAACTCGAGAGAAATCCTTGACAAACCGACGGAAATAACCCGCTAGACCAAGGAAGCTGCGAATATCATGAACATTCTCGAGCTGCTTCCTATTCTGAATAGCTTCGATCTTGGCAGGATCGACAGAAACACCCTCAGATGATACAATATGACCCAAGAACTTGACCTTGCTCTCCCAAAAATAACACTTGGAGAGCTTGGCCTTAAGTTGATGCTGACGAAGAGTATCTAAGACGATCCGCAAATGATGAGCATGCTCTGCCTCGGATCTAGAGTAAATAAGAATATCGTCGATGAAAACCAGAACGAATCTATCGATATATTCCCGGAATACTCGATTCATAAGATCGACGAAGAAAGCCAGTGCATTCGTCAAGCCGAATGGCATGACCAACCACTCAAAAGAACCATAACGAGTGCGGAAAGCGGTAAGAGGAACGCTATCTTCCGCAACTCGGAGCTGATGAAATCCGGTGGCAAGGTCGAGCTGGGAAAAGACCTTCGCACCGCTCAACTGATCAAACATATCGTCTATCCATGGCAATGGATAACGATTTCTGATGGTCAACTCATTAAGCTTGCGATAGTCAATGCAAAGCCTAAGAGAGCCATCGGGCTTCTTAACGAAGACCACAGCAGCACCCCATGGCGAAGAACTGGACCGAATGAACTGCTTCGCCTCAAGCTCCACTAACTGCTTCCTGAGTTCCTCATTCTCTTTAGTAGACATCCTCGTGGGAGGACGCCCAACTGGGTGGGAGCCTGAAATGAGATCGATGCGGAACTCAATGGCCCGCTTTGGTGGCAGGCCAGATACTGGCTCGAATATATCGGGGAAATCCCGAACAACAGGAATACGAGATATGTCCAAATCCTCATCTTGTGAATCAAGAGAAAATAAAGTAATATCAGAAATCCCAACATCCCCAAGAACAATAGCTAACGGAGAGGACGAATCAAGGTGATGAATGAATAATATCCGCTCCGAACAAATAATTTTGGCGTCGTGCTGAACGAGCCAATCCATGCCAAGAATCATATCAAATCCCAAATACTCCATAACGTGTAGATTCGCACGGAAAGAAAATCCACAAAGATCAATATCTATATTCTCAAAAAGCAAGCTAAGGGTCGTGGATCCGCCGATGGGATTCACAATCCTTAGTGAAGAAACCAGACAAGTAATATCCAAGGATAAAGCATCTACTAGCTCCTTTGATATGAATGAGTGAGAGGCACCCGTATCAAAGAGAACTCTACAAGATCTACCATGAAATAAAATAGAACCTTCGAGAATGAAAGGATGCGTACCTTGAGGCTGAGCTGAAGATGCAGGAGCCTTGGCAGCATTAAGCTTGCCAGGCTTGGCACTAGCTGGAGAAATAGGACAAGTGGAGATCCTGTGTCCCTCCTTCTTGCAGAAGGTGCAATAGAGAGGTTTGGGGCACTCTCGAATAAAGTGATCTGGAGAACCGCAGTTGAAGCATTTCTTCGGAGGATGGGTTCCACTAGGCTGTGACTGAATCTGAGGCTGAGTCTGAGGCTGAGCCTGGACAGCAGAACCGCCAGTCTTCTTCTTCTTATTCCAAGGCTTAGTCTTCTGAAATGGCCCCGCTTCTGATTGGGGTTTTTGGAACCCCCACCATTATCATCACTATGCTCCATCTCGACTGACTCAAGATGTAGAGCTGCATCGACTAGCTTCTCGAATGAGAGCTCAAGCTGAAGCATAAGCTGCCTCTTCAGATATTTCTTCAAGCCCTCAACAAATTTGAGGTTCCTCTTATAAGGAGTAGCAATAAACTCAAGGCCGTACTTGGACAGGGCCTCGAAGGAAGAGACATAGTCGGATACGGAAGACTTCCCCTGCTTGAGATCAAGAAAGCGGCGGGCAAGGGAGTTCTTCTCTGACTCTGGGATGAATTTGAGCTCAAATCACTCACGAAACTGAGCCCAAGTAAGTGTGGTCTCATCGATCTCGGCAATAAGGAGTTCATACCAATCCAGGGCACGACTCAGAAGATGACTAGAAGCAATAAGAACACGGTCATGATCCGAGATATCCATACGAGCGAAAATGCGCTCTCATATCCGAATCCAAGCCTGGACCTCTAAGACATTCTCGGAGCCACTAAACGGCTTCCCTCCGAGATGGGTAAAATCGCTGCAGAGACGCGCAAAAGCAGACTTGCGTGGAGCATCAGCAACTGGGGCTGGAGAGTGAGAATGAGACTGGGAGTTCCGAACCAGCTCCATGATCTGGTCGGTGGTCATGAACACGCCCTCTGGATGAGTGTTGTTGGACTGTCCAGCAGCACTGGTCTGACGTGTGGTTCTCCCTCTTCCCCTTCCAGACATACTGAAAGTCAAACGGGAATTAGAGTTAGACATGATTCAATGATAGATACTTAATTAAGGAATACTATGGAATATAATAAATTCCTACACATACTCCTAACTTATCTATCGATAGGCATAAGGAAGGGATTTGATTTAATTCGGATCCAATTAAAATGTATTGTACTAAGTGTATCTGTTCTGTATTTGTTATGCTTAATTCTGAACCTTAGCTCTGATACCAAAATGTAACGCCCCACTCCGAGACCCACTCTAGTAAAGAGTATTACGGAGTAATACCGTCTTCTAGAACGGAGAATAGAGTATAATGGAAGCGACCATATGTAATCAAGCTATAACTATCTACTGAATACGTCGAATAGGTAGTTTTCTTTTCTCAAGTGGTTCGACATATCCAATAAATATTCATAACGAAACTACAATGGCAAAGGAAAATAGGTTCAGAACAAACATAATACTAAATGATAACATCATCATCACAGAACATAGGTACAATATATCGTCAATACAGATCCAAGTATCAGAAAGGTGGGTACAAAGCCACCGCTCACACATGTGAGTCAAAAATATGTACATAAGAGTATGAAATAATAGAGTAGCTGAATAGTGGACAAATAAAAGAGCTATCTATCAGCATAGCAGATAATGTCCAAGCGGAAGCACAGAAAGCTAAGTCCAGAGACCTAACCTGAAACAACTCGGTCTGACCCGAGCGAAAACACTCGGGTCAGGCTAGCTAAACAATCAGTAATAACTGAGATATAGATAATAATGCAGTACATAAATAAAACAGTACTTCTCCAAAGAGAAGAGTAATATGGACTACATGAATATAATGACGATCCTTAATCATCAATAAACAGTAAAAATCTCTAAAGAGAATATCAACACCAAAGTGTGGAATAAATAAAATCGCCTCATATCATCGGCGTAGCCAAAGCTATATAAAGTTGCCCATAGGCAATAATCCCAAGAGTGACTAGAGTCAGTAATCAATGCCCAAGCAAAGATCGATGCTCCAAAGAGCCATAGGGATATACTGAAAAGTCAATGAAATCAAACACTGAAAAGCAGTGTCCAGAGACACTGTGAATCCACAAGGTAATCGCACTTACATCGTATGGTTCCATAGAACCAACACCGAATGGCGATACTCGAATGGATATAAAATCATTAGATAATACAAATATTGCACGTGCACCGACCAGAGTCGTTGTTGCCAAGTACTGTAGAGTTGTGATCGATCACTCGCACAGATGCGGAACGCGCGAGACGGCGAGATCCTTCCCAGAAGGATAAAGGCCCAGAGGCGCACGCCGAAAAATAAACTGCTCCATAGAGCAGGTGTCCAGAGACGGTTGCCCAGAGGCGTGGTGACCCAGAGGTCCAGTACTGGCCGCTCAGAGGCTAATGTGTCACTAACTTCGTGGAGAGGAACCCGTAAAGTGTTAACAATGAGTCCCATACCCCACGTTCGCACTAAACGGTTTACTAACCAATAGCAAGCTCACACTCCAAACAATAAAAAGTCCACCTCGTATCATCGGTAAACTAGACCCAAAGGTCAAAACGATCAACCGAATAGGTCGGGAATTAACCGGAAAGAAAATACACACGGTTCCATAGGCCGGAGATTTCCTAACCGTTTAAGCACCTTTCCACTTCGATCGACGTGCTAAAAAGTGAGTATGAGATTTTTATTATAGAAAATAATGGTGCGAAACAGATTTTAATTGATTTTGAAATCACTTTAAAACGACTTTTGAAACCTCTCCTATTATGGAGTAATTAATTTCATAATTAAAATAATATTATATAATAATTTCAAAATCCATTTTGGAGTGAAAAATCCTTTTAAAATAGTTCATAAAAACCCGTGTACGAAATCCAGAGACAAATCTTAAAGAAATCGATAAAACCAGAAAATCACTGAAAATATTCTAAGTGTTGTAAAATAGTCTAAAACTGACGCGAACCCAAGTTCGGAAAATTATTCGGACCAGCAAACTGAATCCGAATGGCATCAAAATTAGTAAGAACGTAGTATGACATTCCTACTTCAGAAAGCAAAAAGAATTACTTGATTCTGACTTGAAATGAAGTCGCAGCGACGCTCCAAAATCGGACCCTGAAACAGTGAATACACTGTTTCAGGCTGAGATCCGGGTCTCTCTTCGACAGCAATTTCGAAGAGTCGAATGAACTCGGATGCTAAACAAACTTTCTAGAGATAGAGTTCGGAACTCCAGCTTTTCAACGAGTCTAAAAACGTTGGATTTCGACAACGGATGTGACCGTGGCGATATCACAAAGTTCAGTCCCAAAACTGCTACCAGAAAAAAAAATGCTTTCATTTTCAATATATATATATATATATATATATATATATATATTTCCTTCGTGGGCCCCCAGCGCGCATGGGCTGGGGGGACTTGGCTCCCCAGCCCGCGCGGGCTGGGGGATATGGACCCGCTCCAGCCCATTGCGGGCTGGGGAATGTGGGCCGCCCCAGCCCACACGGGCTGGGGTCTTGGGCCCCGCCCCTGCCCCTTGCGGGTTGGGGAAAAAGGGGCCGCCCCAGCCCCTTGCGGGCTGGGGTCAAGGGGCCTGCCCCAGCCCCTTGTGGGCTGGGGAATGTGGGCCGTCCCAGCCCCAAGCGGGCTGGGGAAAAAGGGGCCGCCCCAGCCCCTTGCGGGCTGGGGTTTGTGGCCCGCCCCCAGCCCGCCCCTGGGGGCCTGTGCGCGCCCGGGCTACGCCCGGGCTGGGGCCTGGGTGCAATCCACGCCTGTCCTGGTGCACCCAGAGCCCTTTTTCAACCATTTTCTAGGCTGTGCATTTCCAGCCTGTAGAATTTTTGCATTTTAGTGGTTTTGGGGGTGTTTTTTTTTCAGCTTTTGGCATTAAATTTTCACCAACATTACAACTAGCAATAATCACTAATCAACAGTAATTACCTCAAAGAAGCAAAGGATCAAGTAGTTTGTGTGCACAATATCAAGCAAGCCAAAATCCTCAACCCCAAAGCAAAAGATCAAGAGACTTCAAGGACCCAAAATCAAAAAAACAAAACAAAGATTACAACAAGATGGTGGAGATAAAATAGGGATTAAGAAGGATTAGAGAATAGGGGAGATTGCATTATCTTTTTCAAAGATTAAATTAGTTTAGTTATGAAGAGAAGGAGGTGGATCTTCTACCAAGAGAGGCCATTAGTTATGTTTAGATCTAGGTTTAGGAATTATGAAGAGGAGGGTTAGGGTTTATGGAATGGGTTTAAGATATTATATAGAAGTGGGTAGGCTAATGGGCCATGTTAGGAGGTTTTAAAACCCTTTAGGACTTAGTTTATTTTTCTAAGGTTATCATGTGAACAAAATCTTAAGTAGCAACCTAGTTTTAATTAAAACCATATAATTGTCTCATTTGGCCAATTAAACCTATAATCACATTTAAAAATTCCCCATTTTAAACCCCAAAATATTTTAATTTGCAAATCAAATTGCAAATTTAAATTCCCAAAAATTTGTTTAGCTCCTTTTCAACGTAAAATCATAATTTTTAATTTATCATTCGGTAATTGCAATCTCAGGGTTGTTACAGGTATTTTAAATGAACCAAAGGATTTTATTAAAACATATGTCGAAGATGTGATTGGTGCTATTGATTCTTTAATCAAAATTTATAGTATGTTTTTTCCGATTGTGAATTTCGGTCACGATACGTTGTTAATTTTTGATAATGCTATTGGAAAGTGGATAGTTTTCAACTCTTTAAAAGGACCTGCCCATGAAATTCAATAGGAATCAGTAAGCATGATTGTCAATGTATTATGGATTGTTTTTATCTGGATAAAATTTAACTGCACAAGTCTAATGCATGTAAATGTAAGCAGCGAATTGTATATTTTTATAGGTCAATTTAACTGCATAATTGTAATGCAATTAAATATAAACAATGAACTATATAGTTTTAAGTGAAATTTAACTACATAAGTCTAATGTAGTTAAATATGAACAGTGAACCATATAGTTTTTAGGTGAAATTTAACTGAAAGTAATTCTAATGCAGTTAAAATATAAACAGTGAAGTGTATAGTTTTTAGGTGAAATTTATTATTATTATTATTATTGAAAACCCAGGAGAACTCGACAAGCCGGTAAACTCCTGAGGAGGGTATAGTAAAGTCGTCCGCTGATCCAAGCCCTCATACCCCCAGGTAAATTTATATAGGATAGGGACACGCATGGTAGAAATCGAACCTGAGTCTTTTTACCAGAACCCAAGTCTCCTTTCCACTGCGTCGCACCCGCGGACTTTAGGTGAAATTTAACTACATGTGTGTAACGCAATTTAATATAAATAGTGAAACCTATTGTTTTATACATGAAATTTTTATAATTGATTTAATTTTAAATGCAGTTAATATTATTACTAGTGATAATATTAATATTATTACTATTCTTGTATTTGTTAGTTTGTAGAAATTTTTATTGAACCTTATATAAAAATAAAGGCTAAGGAGAATAAAATTTTACGCAGCTTAAAAGATGCAACATGTCCTAAATTTGCATAATGTCCTCAGTGGAAAAATAGGTATGTAATTGTTCAATTTCTTTTTTGAATTATTGGTAAAAATTTTAGTTATTATTTGTTGATCTTTTTCATTTTTTTACAGCAGTGATGATTGTGCTTAATATGTTATGAGGTTCATGTTTCATGAAGTCAATGTTGGTGAAATTCCAAAAGAAATGTTACCAGAAAGATGTTATATTGGATGGAAGTAGGTTGTTATACACTATGCTTACTAATTATCCAAGAAGTTGGTGCATTTCTAAAATTAGTAATGAGTTGTCTTTATGAGGGAATTGAAGGAATGAAGCATTTTATTACTTATTACTCAAGAAGTTGTTGCATAAAATGCTAACTGGTTATTTAGCTTGTTTAATATGTGTTAGTATGAAACTTAATACGGTTATGTATGTTTGTGGATTAGAGGTTGATCCATTTTTGATGTACATAATTGGTTCGCTACAAAAGAAATGATAATTTCCAACACTGAATTCTCTACACCGTTCCTACGCCGTATAGGTGCGGTGTAGGAAAATCATCAAAACGTGGAAAAGACATAGGCAAGGCGTTAGTTCCTTCGCGTGCCATGGTTTAAATGTTTACAGAATTGAATTATACCCAACTCATTCGTTCCAGAGAGAATCTGAATCTCACTCTCCCTTTATGTCTGCCTCCGGTCCGCCACTATTTTCCTTCGCACTGCCACTATCTACCTCCACACCACCAGTACCTGCCTTCGCGCCACCACTTCTTATACCTCCATCCGTGCCTACGATCAAGCGAGCGTAGCTTGGTACGAACGGTTTTGAGAGTCTGTCTTTACCTCTTCCTCGCCCAAAGTTCGGTATGTCGTCTAAATTTGTGGCCAAAAAATTAATAATTGATCTGCATATAATCAAAAATATCCTTGTTGATATACACTGGGAAAACACTCAAGATATTTGTCCCAATCTTAAGGATGTTTCTAGGTCTGTCTAGGGATTTGATTCAGATTGATTGTCAGTTTTTTAGTGATTTGCTGATCTACACCAGTAGTAATGTAGTTTTACAATGAGCACGTATGCTGTCATAAGTTGGAAAAATTGTTGAATATGCGAGTATATGATTTTTGTTTGATGATAATAAACATATATACATTCATTTAAATGTATTTGTTAATATACTATTTTATTTTCACAGATTAAATAAATATTTGATGAATAAAGTAAATAACACAGAATTTGAATTCAAACGGATATTTTATTCAAACAAATATTTATTACAATTTTTGAATAGTGCAAATTTCAAGCTCTCACTATATATATACAATTTCAATTACAATACAAATTTGATTACATCACGATTCACATTTACATTTGACTCACTACATATCACTCATTCACTCAACTCGTATTTTATCCTCAACTTCATTCCAGATTGAATCCAGCATCTGAGCAATCTGCAAAAATATGCATTGACGCGGTAAAATTGAAAATAAAATATTTTTGCAGTATAAAATAAAATGTGATTTTGAAAATAATATTTGCCTCGGTTATTTGAGTTGTTCGTCATCATTTAATTTTGAATTCATCATACACGAACAGCTTGTGGCATACACAGTGTATCACTGGATATGCCACAAGGCCGTGCACACCGATATATACACTTGATAAAATTACAGGGACAGGTGAGCACAGGTCAAACCCAAAATGCCGGGTTCAACTCAAGTGCAATAAAAATAATGTCACAATATCAGCACAAGGTCATACCCGAGCTTTAAGCTGGATTCAACTCAGGTGCAACACAAAATTATCAAGTACAAGTGACCAAAGTTCAAGTCATACACATGAAAACAACTCAAATGAACAAAGTGCATACCCAGACCAACATATCCAATGAAGAATTGAACAAAGGCAATACTCGAGTACAAATAATGAAAATATACAGGTGCAAACAGCAGCCAAAACACAATAGAAACTGCCTCGATGCATACATATGGCCAAGTGATGCATCACTGAGACACGTATACGTGGAGCAAATACGACTGATTCAAGTGAAAGGCAACTATACACATGAAGTCAATATGATCAAGGCAACAAGCCCAAAACCAAGTTGACAGTTACAATGTGCACATATTAACAAATCAAAAACAGTTCAATCAACACTTCAACCTGAGCCAGACACAGTGCAGACACAAGAGTACAAGTCCAAGTACACTAACACAAATGACCAAAGTCTATACAGAACAACTCAACTGTATGCAACAGTGAAACGAAGTGGACAATGCACCAATACTAAACAGAAGAATACATGAACACAATATCCACAGCAAACAACATGGTGCAACAACCCATATATACAGTGAACAGTGCAATCATGATATGCAAGCATCAGGTCGAGTCAGGGAAGTAAACAAGTGTATCATATAAACCGGTGCCAACAAATCAGAGGCTAATGTACACAGGAATGCAACACTGCTTCACATACATGACAACCAAAGTACATGAATTGACAGCCAGAGTACATACGGAGCAAGATCGAACTCGATCATCGAAGGAGCCGTGAGCCAAGTGGAGATACGATTGATCGACAGAGCAAGAGAGCAAAATCCTAGTTCGATCGATCAATTTAAAGTCGGCATTTCAAAGCCCTAATTACAGATCGAAGAAGAACGAACAAGGAACGGCCGCCATTTTCACGAAAGAAAGGAACGAAGGCGGGCCTATTAGAATAGAAGAAAAGCGGGTCGGCCATTATAATAATTTTATTTGTTGGGCTTAATTTAAAATTAGGGGTTTTCTTTTATTTAAATTGCTTTAAATTGTATTTTTCTTTTTAAACTTTGTAATTACTAGTTGTGTGACTAGGGGACAAACTACGTGGCGTAGTTTGAGAATTCGCAACTCAGTGGCTGAGTTGTGGCTGTGTTTTGAGCGTAGAGTTAAGGCTAGTCGATAGAGGGTGTCGTGAGTTTACGTGTGTAAGCGTCTGACTGCTTAATTTCTAGTAGAAACCTTAGGGGCAGCACGTAGGCAGGGTTTTGCCAAGCTGGGTAAATTCTGTGTCTTTCTATTTTTGCATTTATTTTTCTGCTATTATCTGTGTTGCTATTTTGAGATATCTGTGTTGAAAATATTTTATAAACTTCCACAATAATTTTTATAATTAATAGCATCACCCTATTCACCCCCTTTAGGGTGAAATCTATCCTACAAGTGGTATCAGAGCAAGGTAAAAAAGCTATTTTGTTTTTAAAAAAAATTGATTTTTCAAAAACCAATTTTTGTTTTAAAAATTTGAATTTTTAAAATGGCTTCTTTTAATAATGCTTTTGCAGAGGGTCAGTCCATAGTTAAACCACCAATCTTAAATGGTGAATATGCTTACTAGAAAAATAGGATGGAAAATTTTCTAAAAACCATTGACGCTTGGGATATTGTTGAGATAGAGTATAGAGCACCAACTATAATTGTAAATAATCAGGAAATAAATAAACCAAAGGATCAATGGACAAATTTAGAAAATAAGTTACAGAATACTAATGCCAAAGCTATGAATTCGATTATTTGTTCATTGGATCAATTTGAATTTAATCGTGTCTCACATTGTCTAACTGCGCAGGAAATATGGCACACACTCGAAGTGACTCACGAAGGAATATCTCAAGTCAAAGAATCTCGCCTTGCCATGCTGAGTAGCGAATACGAGAATTTTACAATGGCTAAGGAAGAAAATGTTAAAGAGATGTATGGACGGCTTTCAAACATCATATACAAATCAAAAGCTCTCGGAATAACATACACAGAATTGGAAATAGCCCAAAAAATCCTTAGAGTCCTTCCACGAAGTTTTGAAGCAAAAGTGACAGCCATTCAAGAATCGAAAAATTTAAAACAAATCAAAGTTGAAGAACTCATCGGAAATCTCACCACTTATAGGCTAGAAATGAAATTCAAGGAAGACCGTGAAGGAGGAGATACTCGAAAGAAATCAATAGCTCTCAAAGGAACAACTGAAAGTGATGACGATGACGACGATGATGATGGATCAACTGAGCTGGCATTAATAATGAAGAAGTTCAAAAGGTGGAACCGAAAATATAGAAATCCAGTTCTAAATCAGAAATTGAAAAGCAGAATAAACAAAGTACTAAACAATCTAGAAGAATGGGAGATCATTTGTCATAAGTGCAACCAATCTGGACATATCAAGCCCAATTGTCCTCAAAACCTACACGACTTTAAAAAGAAATCAAAAGGGAGAAATCTTGCAGCCACGTGGAATACAAGTGATGAAGATAATAAAAGTACTGGCAGTGAGAGTGAGAAAGCAGATACGTGCCTTCAAGGTAATATAACTGATAGCGATGATGACGAGCCAAGCGAGGTATCAAAAATCACTCACTCACAACTACTTATATATTTCCACGAAGTAAATGGCTATTTTGAAAGACTTAAGGAGAAATATGCTAAAATTGAATCACAAAGAGATAGTTTGATAGAAGTAAATGACCGGCTTGAACAATTAGTTAAAACCTATCAAAGTAGGATCCCTAAGAGTGATAAATGTCCAACATTCGAAGAAGAAATTAAAAAATCAAAAATTAAAATTAAATTGCTTGAAAATGAAATTCTGATTTTGAAAGAGAGTGAAAATACTAGGAGAGAGAACTCTATTAAAAAGTGCACATAATTATTGAAGGAAAATGAATCTCTCAAAACACAAGTCCAACAACTGTCAACAACTTTAGATAAATTTTCAAAAAGTGAAAAATCGTTGAATATGCTATTAGGAAAACAAACTATTAGTACAGTTAGACAAGGACTTGGATATTATCAATCTAAAAATGTTAGAAATGAAATTAATCAAGTCGATTCAATGTGCACAATTTGTAGAAAATTTGGACACAATCAAAATAATTGTTGGTATAGACCCAAATACATAAAAACCATTCCAATTTGGGTTCCAAAAGGCACAAATACAAAATCTCTCAC
The DNA here is from genome assembly GCA_030765085.1 of Allium cepa. Lineage (NCBI taxonomy): Eukaryota > Viridiplantae > Streptophyta > Magnoliopsida > Asparagales > Amaryllidaceae > Allium > Allium cepa. Next base: position 1,045,541,394 of record CM060931.1, on the reverse strand, counting down.
AGTTAAACAAACCTAGGTACCAAAAGGAACATATATAAATAGTTATGGGTCTCCACGAAATTATTTTTCAAAATATTCTGCCAATAACAACAATGGATCTATAAAAATAAATAGGTCACAAAAATCTTTTATCGTGTAGGAGTGGTGGTAGGTTAAGAAACAACAATAGTGTTACTTGGATTCTGGCTGTTCCAAGGACACAACGAGCGTCAAAGAAAAGTTCCCTAGCCTAGTACAAAGGTGACATAATTGCAATGGGCAACAACGAAAAAATATCGTAAAGGTAAAAGAGGTAATGGTATATTCATCTTGAACAATTTGTCAATGTGATAATCTGTACCACATCTGATTTGATTTAATTCAGCCAGTTATTGATAAAGAAATAAGTGATGATAATGATTCTGACTTATTCAAATTTTTTGGCCAATTATATTCTTATTCCAAAAACACTATAAAAATCTCTAGAATCTTTGAACTACTTCATATATATTAGTTTGGATTAATGATAGTGTTTTATTGGATGACAATACATTTGGTTATTTTACGGCTGACTCTATATTCATGGTTTTTGATTATTTACATAGCTTCAATTAAAATTCAAAAGAATATTCATTTAAAAAGTTGAAAAAAGGATTTCAGGAAATTGTTGATATTTCACGGTTTGGTCTATAACATTCAATTAATGATAATTTTGAGTGAAAAAAATTCAGATGTAGATTACGCTCGTAATCTAGTTGATAGAAAAATTACTAGTGGAACGTGATTGATGTTGAGACATTTAGTAACTGCATCGTTTTTCAAAGAAAATATCTGCATATTTTTCATTTCAAATAATTTTCAAATAGCAGAAATTTTTCTCATAAAACCCCTTTTAGAAAATCATTTTAACCTTGTTTTCAGATTGGTCATTTTTAGAAAAATTGATTTTATAATTATTTTTGAATTTAATTTTTAACATTGACTAATCTCACTCCCTACTAATTATCAAAAAAGATAAATAGTGATTAAAAAAGTGATGAGTGTTGATATTTATCATATATTATGACCCGAGACGGTATAATTAGTAAATTTCTTTAGAAATTTAAATAAGAGTTATAAAACTTTTTGTTGGTAAAAATTCCATGACCATCTCTGTTTCTATCATATTTCTAACGACCATCACTCATCAAAATTCAATATAGTTTGTCGATATGTGGTACTTTAAATATAGGAATCATTCATTTTTCATTTTATATTTTTTTAATAAATAATAATATAATAATAATAATAATAAATAAATAAATAAATAAATCCAAAGTATTCACTCTCATTTAAAAGTCCTCACGGTTATGCATAAGTGAATTACTTGGAATTTGTTATGTGCTTGCATGCTCATTTAAAAGTCCTCACGGTTATGCATGTATGGAATGCATATCAAAATTGATTTTTTTTAAATAAACTAGGTTCTAATCCCATTTAAAAGTCCTCATGGTTATACGTGGTTAGAAGATACTTGAATTCATTTTTTAAAATAAAATTGGAATACTACTAATTTCATTTAAAAGTCCTAACGGTTATGTATGGTTGGTAGATATTCAAATTCCTGATATAAATATACCACAAATAGACAAAATTGTATTGTTTTATATGATGACATCATTCCCATCATTCTAAAAGTGGAATATGCGCCTAACAGAGTATTTATGATTTTTGTTTGATTTTTTATTGAAATTTAATATTTATATTCAATTGATTTTTAATGTTGGATTAATATCTATCACTTTATCTCTATTTTTCTAATACTATTACTCTTTTGCTGATAACAAAAGGGGGAGAGAAAAATTAAGATTTTGTCAAATAAAATCAAGTAAAGGTCAAATATTTTCTATTTGCATCTAGGCTTATTTGCATATTTTTATTTACATGCATATATGAAGGGGGAGCTTTGTGTAGAGAGGAAGCATTCAAATAGGGGAGAAAATTGAATGTTTAAATACATAACAAATTTAAAATCTTAAATATATGTTTGTTATCATCAAAAGGGGGAGATTGTTGAATATGCGAGTATACGATTTTTATTTGATGATAATAGACATATATACATTCATTTAAATGTATTTGTTAATATACTATTTTATTTTTACAGATTAAATAAATATTTGATGAATAAAGTAAATAACACATAATTTGAATTCAAATGGATATTTTATTCAAACAAATATTTTATTCCAACAAATATTTATTACAATTTTTGAATAGTACAAATTTCAAGCTCTCACTATATATATACAATTTAAATTACAATACAAATTTGATTACATCACGATTCACATTTACATTTAACCTCACTACATATCACTCATTCTCTCAACTCGTATTTTATCCTCAACTTCATTCCAGGTTGAATCTAGCATCTGAGCAATTTGCAAAAATATACATTGACGCAGTAAAATTGAAAATAAAATATTTTTGCAGTATAAAATAAAATGTGATTTTGATGCCTCGGTTATTTGGGTTGTTCGTCATCATTTAATTTTGAATTCATCATACACAGTGTATCACTGGATATGCTACAAGGCCATGCACACCGATATATACACTTGATAAAATTACAGGGACAGGTGAGCACAGGTCAAATCCAAAACGCCGGGTTCAACTCAAGTGCAATAAAAATAATGCCACAATATCAGCACAAGGTCAAACCCGAGCTTTAAGCTGGATTCAACTCAGGTGCAATACAAAATTGTCAAGTACAAGTGACCAAAGTTCAAGTCATACACATGAAAACGACTCAAATGAACAAAGTGCAAACCCAGACCAACATAGCCAATGAAGGCTTGAACAAAGGCAATACTCGAGTACAAAAAATGAAAATATACAGGTGCAAACAGCAACACAAATACAAACTGCCTCGATGCATACATATGGCCAAGTGATGCATCACTGAGACACGAATACATGGAGCAAATACAACCGATTCAAGTGAAAGGCAACTATACACATGAAGTCAATATGATCAAGGCAACAAGCCCAGAACCAAGTTGACAGTTACAATGTGCACATATTAACAAATCGAAAACTGTTCAATCAACATTTCAACCTGAGCCAGACACAGTGCAGACACAAGAGTACAAGTCCAAATACACTAACACAAATGACCAAAGTCTATACAGAACAACTCAACTGTATGCAACAGTGAAACGAAGTGGATAATGCACCAATACTAAACAGAAGAATACATGAACACAATATCCACAGCAAACAACATGGTGCAGCAACCCATATATACAGTGAACAGTGCAGTCATGATGTGCAAGCATCAGGTCGAGTCAGGGAAGCAAACAAGTGCATCATATAAACCGGTGCCAATAGATCAGAGGCTAATGTACACATGAATGCGACACTGCTTCACATACATGACAACCAGAGTACATGAATTGACAAACAACACAAGTGCATAAAGGCAGTGGTACAAACTATCCAAAGACTCTATATGCAGACACCTATATACACACATAACTGTATGTATGTATACAAGTGGAAATCAATGCGAACTACTAAATCCAGAAATGATGACTGGAAACAAAGAAACAATACAACATGAACCAGACTCGAGCACGGTTGAAGTTCAAGATAAACTAGAGGTGACAACATGAAACTTCAGCAAACCAGAGAATATAAACTATGACACAAAAGCATAATCTAGGCAAAGCTAGATTACCACCAAACCAGGCTACACAATGAACAACTACCAGAGACCATCACACTTGTATACACATATACAAGCAACTGAAGTGCAGCCACAGATGCAAACTGACTCGGTGGCTCAACAACATTTATATGTACAGTTACAATGAGCATAGCATCTACCCAGTAACCATCAAGTGAACGAAGTGCACATGAATGCACAATGCAAACTACGACACCAAGTGATACAACAGTCAAAGACATAATGGCCGAAGTAAGTACACAAAGGAAATGCAAAATCAACTCAAAGTCATATGCAATGATCAGAGGCAGTAAACAAAGAAGTCGATGTTTCAAACAAAAAATAAGGCCACGGGTAGTTTCAAACCAAATCAGTGACAAAGACATAGAGAAGAACCAGATTATCAAAAATTCCAAAATGATTGAGCATTGAAAATGCTACAGTTTTATCAAAGCCGAAGTTCAAACCAAAATTAACACCGTGGTAGCCAAGAAATCAAAATCAACACCGTGTCAATTAAGAAATCATAAATATACGAAATTGATAAAGTCAGAATCAATCTCAAGCATCCAAGCAACATCAACCGGCCGAAGAAGATAAATTGACGAATTCAAACAAATATATACGAACGAGAAAATAGGGATTCGAACCCTATTTAAACATTATCATCATCGACTTTCAAATCCATCGAGTTCAAGTACGAAAAACAGTAAAGCAAAACAACAAATTACATACCGGAGCAAGATCGAACTCGATCATCGAAGGAGCCGTGAGCCAAGTGGAGAGACGATCGATCGACAGAGCAAGAGAGCAAAATCCCAATTCGATCGATCAATTTAAAGTCGGCATTTCAAAGCCCTAATTACAGATCGATGAAGAACGAACAAGGAACGGCCGCCATTTTCACGAAAGAAAGGAACGAAGTAAATAAAAGAAAGACGGGCCGATTAGATTAGAAGAAAAGCGGGCCGACCATTATAATAATTTTATTTGTTGGGCTTAATTTAAAATTAGGGTATTGTTTTTATTTAAATTGCTTTAAATTGTATTTTTCTTTTTAAACTTTGTAATTACTAGTCGTGTGACTAGGGGACAAACTATGTGGCGTAGTTTGAGAATTCGCAACTCAGTGGCTGAGTTGTGGCAGGGTTTTGAACATAGAGTTAAGCTAGTCGATAGCGGGTGTCGCGAGTTTACGTGTGTAAGCGTCTGACTGCTTAATTTCTAGTAGAAACCTTAAAAGCAGCACGTAAGCAGGGTTTTGCCGAAGCTGGGTAAATTCTGTGTCGTTCTATTTCTGCATTTATTATTCTGCTATTATCTGTGCTGCTATTTTGATATATCTGTGTTGAAAATATTTTATAAATTTCCGCAATAATTTTTATAATTAATAGCATCACCATATTCCCCTCCCCTCTAGGGTGAAATCGATCCTAAAAAAATGACTTTATAAAAGTTTTCATTTGTACTAAATTGACTTTATTATGCTGTAAACATTAAATTTCACATTATTATACAACCTGAGCAATAAGTTCATGTATAAGGGAAAAAATTCAAAATGAAAATAGAGTATTTGTGGAAAAAAAAAATTTAGAATAATTCAGAAAGAAATTGTATACAATGTGTGTGTATTTATCGTATACATTCATAGAGAATAAATCAATTATCCTGAATGGAAAAAGTCAACACTCTTTTTAGTCTTATAAATGTGATAAAATGATAATGATCCAAAAACAGCAAAGTAAACATTAATGGATATAAGTTAAACGTATAGATTATATATTCTAATGATATTATGCTTATAATTTCGGGAACGGATTTTCTGAAAACCTTTCGTATGGGGATATTATGAACTTTGGGGTAGGAAAATATTTTGCTTGTATTCTCCAAAAGATGATATCATAGTCAAGTTTTCATACAAAATATACGACTACTAAAATGTTGTGTTACTTTCTTCTTTACAGCATTTATCGATAGTTATAAAATGAATATGTGAATTCTTATAACGTTATTAGTTATTACACAATAAAGATTCTTACTTTTATGAGGAGCCGTAAGTCTGATTGATTCTTCTTTCACTTCATAGAATAATGCATCAAGAAGCAAAAGGCATTTATTTAATGCGTTAGTGGCTTGTCATAAAACAATTATAAGGCAAATATAAATGGAAGGGGACAACTAATGTGGTATACAGTTTTGTTGACTTTTAAATCTTAATTAAACACTCTTTGCAAACTAAGATACACATTTCGTACAACCTGTAAGATACTAATTGAAACTGCACAATAAATTGAAGATGCATATGGAATCACTAAAGCCAGAGCAAAAAGGTGAGCTGGTCACAACTCTGTTAGTGTTCATTTCAGCTTACCTAGCCTACAAAAGAAATTTCAGCCTCCAACAACAATAATAATCTAATTTTAAAAAAAAAATAACAAAAGGGGATTCAAGAATATTAGGATACTAGAATAAGCTGGAGTAAAATTTCTTGCAGTTGGGACAAGGTTGTTTGAAAGTCTAATAAAGATTAAGAAATATTGTGCTCAACCACTCAGAAAAAGGAGGGATCCAAGAAATTGTTCCCAATAAATAAGGATAGAAAAAGGCTTTCAGATATGCTAGCGAGAAAGATTCAGTATAAAACTTATATTCATGAATCTTAGCACATATAAAACATAAAAAACAATTGAGCATTGGCCACTAAGAGTGAGTTTGACATATGGAAGAAAGAACTATATTTCTAGTGATAGAGTTCACAGGTATCGTCTAAGTTTGATATTTAGTAATTTACAAAAAGAAATACAAAGGAAAGCTTGTGTGCAAAACCCAAAGGCACAAAATTTAAAAAGGATAACTTCAATTTGTGCTTCCATCATACTTCTAGATATAAAAAACATGACATTTTGGAAATCCACTTCTTACTACAAGTCCTTGATCGTTATCTCAAATATAACATTTTCTTATAGTACGAATAATGAAATAACTATAATTCCATATGATCATATTCTAAGTACTCAACTAACTTATCTTAATAATGCAGTACAAGCTGGAACATTTGAACGTTCACGAGCTTGGATGTACAAAAATGTAAAGTATAGAGGAATGATTCCGTTTCAGTTTTTAAGAGGTTTAACTGAGTTAATGCTGTCTTTAAATGAGACAAACATGATAGAAATCCATTATCCTTGTAAGAAGTGTAAAACCACAAAACATCATTCTTATGAAGTTGTTCAAAGGCATTTGACTAAAAAGGTTTTATGGATGATTACTATGTGTGGATGCATCATGGTGAAGATACGATGACTGTTATTAATACATCAGTGGTTGGTGAGGATGATAGCATAAATATTGGTATTGATTTTGATGAATCTACTACTTTAGAAAATAGAATGACAGAAATAGTTACTTATGCCGCTGGTCCGAGTATGCTGCCTAATTCGTTGGATGTAGAGATAGAACCAAATCCAAAAGCTAAGAAATTTTTTGACTGTTAGAAGCATCAAAAAGACCACTTTTTGATGGATGTCCAATGACAGAGTTGGCAGCGACTTCTAGGTTAGTTGCTATGAAATCCACAAACAACTGTGCACAAAAATTAATGAACGATGTTCTTAGTTGGTTCGAGATGTGGTCCCATCCGGTTTGCAGACTAGATTGGCAGAAAAATGGTATCAATTAAAAAAACAACTGTTCAGATTTGGATTGTCATAGGAAAAGATAGATACGTGTCGAAGTGGGTGCATGCTATATTGGAAAGAGGACGTAGATCGTTCACAACGTAAATTTTGTGGCTTACGGAGATATGAAAAGGAAAAAAATAACGGTAAAGGTGCACCTTTTACTCGTTTACATTATCTTCCACTTATTCCCAGATTGCAAAAGTTGTGTTCGTCTTATGCCACTGCGGAGCACATGAGATGGCATAGTGAACGAGTTCGAGAGGAAGAGGTTTTATGTCATCCTGTAGATGGAGAAGCATTGAAACATTTCAATTACAAATATCCAGATTTTCCCAAGGAGTCACGAAATATTAGGCTTGATTTATGTACTGATGGTTTCCAACCTTTTATCCAGTATGGCAAAAAATACTCCACTTTCCCAGTTATTTTAACACCTTACAATTTACCTCCTTACATGTGTATGCAAAATCCACACAAAGATGACAAATTTTTAAAGATCATGTATCAGGTTGTGCTGTTAAGCCATTATCAGATACACGTTGGGAAAGTCACATTGAAGCGGTAAAACCTATAAGATATCAAACAGTGGAGATACGAGATGCTCTAATTTCCTTGTCAAATAGCACGAAGGATTTCATGGCGAAGAGTAAAGCTAGAAGTCTGGTAATAAATAAGATTGAAAATTTTGAATTCTTGTTCGGATTATGCATTTGGTATGAAATGTTGAAAAATGTAAACACCGTTAGCAAGATTCTTCAAACCGAGGATATGCAAATTGATGTTGCTATCAATAGATTACACGAGCTTATTGATTTTTTTAAAGATTTCAGGAACACGGGATTTAATTCTACGATGGTTGATGCCAAAGAGATAGCCCAAACGTTGGATATTGAACCAGTTTTTCCTCAAAAAAGAATTATTCGTAGAAAGAAACAGTTCGATGAAGATACAAACGATGAAGAACAGATGCAAACACCGGAAGAGTCTTTCTGAATCAATTACTTTTTGCAAATTGTGGATAGATCTCTTATTTCATTGATGAATAGATTTGAGCAATTCAAAGAATATGATGACAGATTTGGCTTCTTATTTGATTTAAAAAAGTTCACTTCTACAGATGATGAGAAACTGAAAGATCATTGTTTAAAACTTGAGGAATATTTGAGACATGATTTGCAATGTGATATTAATGGAAGAGAGCTATTTTCAGAATTAAAAGTATTGAAAGTTATCTTGCCAAAAGAAAAAACAAAAGCAATTGAGTTGCTGAATTTCATAAATTCTTGTTCTAGAGAGTTAAATTTTCCTAATGCTTTGGATTGCATATAGAATAATTCTAACTATATCAGTTACAGTTGCCTCGGCCGAAAGAAGTTTTTCAAAGCTAAAGTTGATCAAGTCTTATCTTCGTTCCACTATGTCACAAGAAAGATTAAATGGTTTGGCACTTTTATCGATTGAACAAGATATGGTCAATGAACTTGAATATGACAATATTATTAGTAATTTTGCAAATCAGAAGGCTAGAAAAATGTTCATAAGCAATTAGTATTAATTTTGTTGTATGACTTGATTTATTGTTACGAATGAAGTTATTTTTTTTCCATCTCTCGTTATTTATAAACAATATAAATTGTCTCGATGATTTAATTAACAAATATAACATTATTTTTGTATCGGGGCCTTATTTTCATAATTCGCTTTAGGTACCAAAAGCGCTAGGACCGGCCCTGACTCAATGGTCATTTCTAGACAATCGATAGATTTTTTTAGTATCTAAGATACATAATACAATGGCTTTACTATAAAACCGAAGCCACGTGGTTCCACTAAACTATAGGAACTTCTTCTCCAGATTAGTTTTACAAGCAACAAATTAAGATGCTAATACTGAGTTGTTTTAAAGAGTGAATGAATCTCGCTCAAAGCAGTTTAAAAAAAAGACCTACTTTGTCAAAATATGTCTTGTGCGATTGATTTGTATTTTTTTCATGATTTTTAAAATGTTTATGGTTTCCCTACATTTAAAATAAAATAAAAAAGATATAGAGCCGGTATTTTTTGGTTTTTTAAGACAGAGAAGGCAAAACCTCAATATGTTAAAGTCATAAAGCACACTCAAAAGTCAAAAAGATTTAGATATGTTCACCATTCTCTTAACAGCACTGCCTTTGCAAAGGCAGGTGTGCAGTGCCTTTGCAAAGGCAGTGGTTTCACAAGGCAATCCCTTTGCAAAGGCAGTGCACAACAAATTTGTAAGAAATTAAAACTGTAATCATGCCTCTTAGGCTTAATCTGTAACAGAACCATGCAAATTTTTTGTTGGAAAATGAACAGTCAAATAGTTATATATTTTTCTAATTTGATTAAATAATTTATATGTAGTTATATAGAGACAATACATATACTGCTGGGTTTGGAGTAGGCCTATCAAAATTTGACCCAACGCATTAACCCAACCCATTTACCCTGCTTATAAATGGGTTGGGTCAACCCATTTATGAATAACATAAAATGGGTTATGGGTTGGGTTGACCCATTTTTCAAAGGGTTATAAATGGGTAGCCATTTACCCATTTATTTAAAACATTAAATTTTAATATAAATTTGAAAAATAAGAATTTTGAATATACATTATAATTTTTCATGGAGACTGACAGTTGTACTTTGAAAATATCAGGCTATCGCATCCCCATATTTGAATTCCGTCTAGTGCAGAAGCCGCTATTTTTTTGTTTAGACTATAATAACTTCTTCGTTCTAACCCGGAATCAGGCGAGACTTCGACCGATCAACTCCAACCTAAATTATGGACAGTATGGAATACTCGGATACTTCGTCGTGTGAACGCACACTGTAGTTCTCCAAGAGGACTGACAGTTGTACTTAGAAAATAACAGGCTACCACATTCCCGTATTTGAACTTCGCCTAGTACGGAAGCCACTATTTTTTTTGTTCGGACTGCAATAACTCCTTCGTTCTAACTCGAAATTAAGCGACATGTCGACCGATTAACTTCCACCTAAATTACGAACAGTATGGAACACTCGGATACTTCATCGTGTGAACACGCACTGTAGTTCTCCAGGGGGACTGACAATTGCACTTAGAAAATAACAGACTACCACATCTGCATATTGAACTCCGCCTAGTGCAGAAGCCGCTATTTTTTTTGTTCATACTGCAATAACTCCTTCGTTCTAAATAGGAATCAGGCGAGACTTCGACCGATCAACTTTCACCTAAATTACGGACAGTACGGAACACTCGGATACTTTATCGTGTGAACGCACACTATAGTTCTCCAAGGGGACTGACAGTTGTACTTGGAAAATAACATGCTACCACATCCATCTATATGAACTCCGCCTAGTGTAGAAGCCGCTATTTTTTTGTTCAGACTGCAATAACTCCTTCGTTCTAACTCAGAATCAGGCGGATCTTCGACCGATTAACTACCACTTAAATTACGGATGGTATGGAACACTCGGATACTTTATTGTGTGAACGCACACTATAGTTCTCTAAGGGGACCGACAGTTGTACTTAGAAGATAATAAGCTACTTCATCCCCATATTTGAATTTTGATGAAAAATAGAATTAAAATTGAAATTTTTGTCAAATATCAAAACATAAAAATTAGAATTAGAATTATTTTATATTTATTTGTTTTTTATTAGTCAAATTAAAAATAAATTTTTAAATGGGTTGAATGAGTAACCCGCTTATTAAGGGGGTTGGGTCATAAATGGATAAAAGAGAATGGGTCATAAATGGATTGTGTCAAACTTGACCCAACCCATTTTGACCCAGCCCAACCCGTTTGATAGGCCTATTTTGGAGTTTCACATGATATAGAGAAACTTGAGGAGGAAGTAGAACGTCTAAGGATTAAAATCAAGAAATGAATGCTACGATTTACAAAGTACAAGGGGATTTATGTTCCATGCAGGAAGAGATGAGTTCTGTGCAGGAGTTTATACGAGGGTTGAGGCGGGAGCAAGGACCAAAGATAAGACCAACTTCGTGAGTTATTCCTATTTTGGTTGTGGGTTTGATATTCTATTTTTATAACGTACAATGTATGATGTTTGAATTAGATGAAACAAGTACGTTGGAGTTATGTAGCACCTTTATTTTATTGTTTGTTGGACATGATGTGTTTTAAACACATTATGTAACAAATTTATGGTAATTTGACCATGATATGCATTCTACAGTAATGTTTTAACGTGATAGGATTAATGAGATATATAGTTATGATTTTTGAATGTGGTTATATGATATATTAATGTTTTATGTTGTTGATGTTTGGTTTTATTAAATTTTATTGTGGTATGTGTGGTAGATGAATATGAATACAATAGGATCATATTTAATTTTTGTGTATGGTGGCGTAGGGAAGGCGTATGGAACTCGTAAGAAAACTCCAATTTTCGCACTTGTAAGAAGAAGAAGGGTAGGCGTAGGGAATGCGCATGGATGAAGGCATAGGGAATGCGTATGAAATCTGGCGTGGGGAATACGTATGGAATGTGACATGGGGAATGCTTATAGAAGTAGGCGTAGGTAATGTGTATGGAATGTGGCATAGGATATGCGTATGGAATCTGGCGTAGGTAATGAGTACGGAATGCGGCGTAGAAAATGTGTTGGGAAACAGTGTAGGGAAGCAGTAGGGAATTTTTGCGATGCACTATTTTCCGACTTCTTTTTTAGAGTAGGGGTGACATAGAGAAAATTGCTTCTCTACACCGTCCCTAAGCCAAATTGGCATAGGGAATCCATAATTCTTTTGTAGTTGTTTTTTTGTTGGAAGAATTGTTTTTTGCTACAATATCTCAATGAGGTTATTATTGGATATTTTGTTTTTATATTTGAGTAGTGTTTGATTATATGATAAAAAATTAATATTGTTATGAATACAACATGTTTGTTCTTCCTTATTATTCGATAATGTATTTGCTTGCATTTGATAATGTGTCTACACATAGAGTACTTTATAAATTAACTATATTAAGAAAATGCATTTATATTTGATTTCAATGCAGATTTTAAATGCTTTAAAATAACTGAGAAAAAGGAAATAGGTGCATTATTATAACCGTTTATTGAAAAAGCAGTCATATTTTTAACTATTAAGAAAATTTAACTGTATTAAGAAAATTTGTAGCGACATGTATTTTTAACCATTTAAAAATATTAAATTGAATTAAATTTTTTGAACAAAATTGTTATAAATTTAAATTTTATAATTTTATTTATGTTAACTTATGGTCTTAATTTGAAATCTTATTAATAACACAGATTTGCAATAAGAGAAAAGGGTAACATATATTAGAATATAATTTAAGGATAATGATTTGAATGAAATTAATAACCAGGATTGGAATAATAAATGTTAATTTTAATAAAGAATAAAATAAATGATTTATTAAAGGAGGAAGCATAGGTTTATTTGTTTGAAATGTATTTTAAATTAATGTTGATTATATGAATAAGAAAACTTTTATGTAGTAAGTAAAATTTTTAACTCTTGTTTTTATACAACAAAATTTATAAATATGTTTGAATTACTAACACAACAACAAAATTGTTTTATTTTTCTTCCAATTAATTAGGGTCTATTTTAAAATTTAACTTGTAAATCAATTTCTATTAATGTGATTGGAATATTTTAATTAAAAGGAAAGAGAACATAAATGGTAATTAATGGGTGTAACAAAAGAAACGTATGTTTTAGTTAAAATAAAAGGGGAATTTTGGATTAATATAAAGAACATTTTAAATTATAAAAAGGAATGCTTTAAGAAAAATAAAATGAATGATTTCATATTGAAATTAAGTATCATTGTATATAAAAAAATTAATTTTTGAAATAATAATTTTCAACCGTTTTATAATAGTAGGTGTAATGACCTAGAAATTTGTCACGTTAATTATAAATTTTTAATAGCTATTTAAAATAGAAATTTGATGGTAAAGAATTTTTTAGTAAAATTGCTTTTTGGGGTTTTGATAGTTCCATTGGATGTAGTAACATCGAAAACGTATATTTCGATACACAGGATGATATATTTTTGTTTGGAGACGAAAACGGATTTTGGGGCCTTTGTGACTGCTTTGGCCCAATAGATCTTTCTTTTGCCTATAAGTATATTATTATGGTGAAACCCTAGTAGCCACCATCTAATTCTATTCAACTCTTTTTAATCCACTCTCCTATGTTAATGGAGATTATCTCTAATCCCTAATTACTGATTACAAATCAATTGAAAAATTAGACTATCCAAACTATGTCAAATTATATATCGTTGGAAAGCTCTCAACAAGGCAAAAAAGCATCTGGAATTCGTTTTCCAATATGAGTCTTCAATTGACCAAAAATTGGTGATTTTCTTCTCAGTCGTTTGTTTTATAGGTTTCGATTCAATAGTGAAATGGCGACCAATTAACGATTGGGAAGAAGCATTGTGTAGGGGACGATGAATGGAATGCATCTGTACCGGCTGATCATCTTTGACCGACTATTATGCGCCAGAATAATCAAAATGGAAGAAAAACCATAGGTGGTGGTGGTGGCAGCTGGAGGTGACACTACAAGGGGAGGGGGGATTTCCGACGGCTGAAAACCGTCGGCGGCCGTCGGAAGCCGTCGGCGGCCGTCGGAAAAAGCCGTCGGAAATGAAGGCGTCGGGAAGCAGTATTTCCGACGGCTACCGACGGGTGATGCCGTATACATTATCGACGGTTTCCGGCGGTTTCCGGCGGTTTCCGACGGCTTCCGACGGCCGTCGGAAACCGTCGGAAACCGTCGGAAATCAGGCCAATAAGCCGTCGGAACCCGTCGGAAACCGCCGGAAAATTTCGACCAGTAAGCCGTCGGAAGCCGTCGGAAGCCGTCGGAAACCTGTTGTTTTTTTTTAAAATCTGCTGCAAATAGAGCCTTCCAACCACATTTCTCTTCCAAACACTACAATATCAATACTGCACAATCAAATAAACAATAATCCAACCAAACATGCAAACCAATACTCCAAAATATTCAATAGACACAGAAATAAACTAAATTAGAATAAAAATAAAATACAAAATATACATAACATTCCAACATTAACAATAATACTAACAATAACTGTTCTAATCATGCATATCCTGATACAGCTACAGAACCAAGTGTATTATACATAATTATACATATCAACAATTAATTGTTCCTTCTACCAAATCATTGTAAACTAAAACTAAACATACCTGCACGAACGAATTAGAAAGCAATGAATCAATCTGCCCCAGATCCAGAGCCAGCCGATGAAGGGAAGCGGCCACCAAACTGCTGCATGTACTCAAATAACTGTGCCGTCTGCATGGCCTGTTGGCGGTTCTGCTCCTCCAACTGCTGAACTCTAGTCTGTAATTCTTCTATACTTGCTAGCTCGCTCTGAGGTCTACTCCGCCGTCTCCTACTCTGACTACTGGACTGCAATAATTGAAAAATAAATAAAATCAAAGTTTATTGTTTTGAAAAGGTAAGAATATCATATTTTAAGTATTTTAAGAAAAATTAAATTATTTACCGCTAAATTGCCAAATCCGTATCGTCGACCATGCTCTGGTGGACTCATAACGGACTCAAAAATAATGTCCTCTTCATCGGTCGTCAGCTGCTCTCGACCCGTATCAGAAAGGAGTTTCTGTCGCTGCTCCATAAACATCTCCTGCATTGACAAATTAATAATATCATATCTTATTTCATAATAATTTGACAACTAAAACAATTACTAATACTGAATAAAATGAAATATGCTTACATGGCTTTTACTGGATTTATCGTCCTGCCATGTGTACGAAACAGTCCCGTCTGGATTAACATGCTCAACAGCATGCGTACGGGTGAACACGTCCATATAGCTGACAGGACCATGTGCCTCGGCTTCCTGAAGTTGATTGTTACATACAATTATTATACATTTAAAATCATATAGCATAAACTATTTACATTTATTATTCAGTAATTAAATTTACCAACTCCTGCCGATACTGCTGAAACGACTTCGATCCTCCGCGATGAGTAACGGGATTCTTATTTCTATTTGCAGAGTTTCTATCTGACTCTGCCTGTACATTCAAAATTTGATACATTATTTTTCAATCACGTTAAATTAATAATTGAAAAAAAATTAGTATACTTGCCTTCGCCTCGTCCGTCTCCCAGTAGCTCAACCAAGCTTGCCACACGCTCTCCCCCATCCACCGTGGTCTCTTCCCGGATTTCTTAACCTCAGATATCGTGTCTCTGTAGTTCTTTCGCATCTTCCTCATCCAGTATGCTCGTGCCAGCTGCATATCATCTGTCTGGATGTCTATCTCAGCCTGTGTTAAAAAAAGATTACACTTTAAACGATAAACGGTAGAAAAACGACAAAAACGAATTAAAAATGGAAAACATAAAAATTACACATACTAGGACATCCTGCCATATGCACTCTATGATGTGCGGAGGGATGGTATCCCACTTTGGCCAGCACGCACTCATCCTACTACGATATGCTGCTCTGGAGACGTCCAACACTACCTTAGTGGGTAGTAGCTCGAACCCCCTGTTTTTAAGTACGATACAGATAAGTACTCATCGGCCGTCGGAAACCGTCGGAAACCGTCGGAAATCAGGCCAATAAGCCGTCGGAACCCGTCGGAAACCGCCGGAAAATTTCGACCAGTAAGCCGTCGGAAGCCGTCGGAAGCCGTCGGAAACCTGTTGTTTTTTTTTAAAATCTGCTGCAAATAGAGCCTTCCAACCACATTTCTCTTCCAAACACTACAATATCAATACTGCACAATCAAATAAACAATAATCCAACCAAACATGCAAACCAATACTCCAAAATATTCAATAGACACAGAAATAAACTAAATTAGAATAAAAATAAAATACAAAATATACATAACATTCCAACATTAACAATAATACTAACAATAACTGTTCTAATCATGCATATCCTGATACAGCTACAGAACCAAGTGTATTATACATAATTATACATATCAACAATTAATTGTTCCTTCTACCAAATCATTGTAAACTAAAACTAAACATACCTGCACGAACGAATTAGAAAGCAATGAATCAATCTGCCCCAGATCCAGAGCCAGCCGATGAAGGGAAGCGGCCACCAAACTGCTGCATGTACTCAAATAACTGTGCCGTCTGCATGGCCTGTTGGCGGTTCTGCTCCTCCAACTGCTGAACTCTAGTCTGTAATTCTTCTATACTTGCTAGCTCGCTCTGAGGTCTACTCCGCCGTCTCCTACTCTGACTACTGGACTGCAATAATTGAAAAATAAATAAAATCAAAGTTTATTGTTTTGAAAAGGTAAGAATATCATATTTTAAGTATTTTAAGAAAAATTAAATTATTTACCGCTAAATTGCCAAATCCGTATCGTCGACCATGCTCTGGTGGACTCATAACGGACTCAAAAATAATGTCCTCTTCATCGGTCGTCAGCTGCTCTCGACCCGTATCAGAAAGGAGTTTCTGTCGCTGCTCCATAAACATCTCCTGCATTGACAAATTAATAATATCATATCTTATTTCATAATAATTTGACAACTAAAACAATTACTAATACTGAATAAAATGAAATATGCTTACATGGCTTTTACTGGATTTATCGTCCTGCCATGTGTACGAAACAGTCCCGTCTGGATTAACATGCTCAACAGCATGCGTACGGGTGAACACGTCCATATAGCTGACAGGACCATGTGCCTCGGCTTCCTGAAGTTGATTGTTACATACAATTATTATACATTTAAAATCATATAGCATAAACTATTTACATTTATTATTCAGTAATTAAATTTACCAACTCCTGCCGATACTGCTGAAACGACTTCGATCCTCCGCGATGAGTAACGGGATTCTTATTTCTATTTGCAGAGTTTCTATCTGACTCTGCCTGTACATTCAAAATTTGATACATTATTTTTCAATCACGTTAAATTAATAATTGAAAAAAAATTAGTATACTTGCCTTCGCCTCGTCCGTCTCCCAGTAGCTCAACCAAGCTTGCCACACGCTCTCCCCCATCCACCGTGGTCTCTTCCCGGATTTCTTAACCTCAGATATCGTGTCTCTGTAGTTCTTTCGCATCTTCCTCATCCAGTATGCTCGTGCCAGCTGCATATCATCTGTCTGGATGTCTATCTCAGCCTGTGTTAAAAAAAGATTACACTTTAAACGATAAACGGTAGAAAAACGACAAAAACGAATTAAAAATGGAAAACATAAAAATTACACATACTAGGACATCCTGCCATATGCACTCTATGATGTGCGGAGGGATGGTATCCCACTTTGGCCAGCACGCACTCATCCTACTACGATATGCTGCTCTGGAGACGTCCAACACTACCTTAGTGGGTAGTAGCTCGAACCCCCTGTTTTTAAGTACGATACAGATAAGTACATACGTATAGTATAGAAAAAATAAGATGATGAATAAGATTTAATTTTTACCCATCTGCTTTGGGGGCTAACGTAACAACTGGACGGTGTGGCGCTTGCGATGGGCCACTGCCATCGCCTCCTGAAGAACGGGAAGAGCTCCTCCCTCTATGTGACATAATGATAAACCTGTGACGTTTACACATCATTATATAAGAGAATAAAAACATGATAATGAAATATATTTCATATGAACATGACATCAATGGTATAAATTGCTTAATTATAATGACTGAAATGTAAATAGACATGTAAGTTTGTTATACCTGATTCATGATGGGTGTACTCTTCCTACGATAAGCAGAGTTCATTGCATTTTTAATAAAAATTGCTAAATAAATGACAAATTGAAATAACATAAAACAATAGTAAACGGATTTAGTTTCATAGTTACATCAATTTCATAATACATCAAGAATTCAACATAGTTACATCAATTGCAAAAAAACAGATTCAAATTTATATCAGTCATCATCGTCTTCTGATTCAGATTCGGTCTCGTTTTCGACGATATTTTCCTCTGCACTGTCAAACGCTTCTACCAAAACATTTGATTCATCGATCAAAGGACCAAAATCTGTATGATCGTCTGTAATTATTATTTCGTTATTTTGCTCAAGATCTGCCTGATAAGCTTGTTCGTCCGGAATATTCTTCCCATCGAATGTGAATCTGGCCTTTGTTTTAAAAACTGCAGACCAATCTGCTTTATCTCTTTTTAGAGACGGATAAGGAGCGTAATAAACTTGCAATGCTTGTTTGGCTAGTACAAAAGGATCATACTTGTGATAGTGCGATGTATGCTTTATTTCGATAAGATTATAATCCTTATGCACATTAATTCCAGAACCTGGAACATTGCTAAACCAATTGCATCTAAATAGAAACACCTCCTCCGCGGGTCTTGAGAAATATGTCAGTTGCAAAATTTGTGTTAGAACGCCATAAAAATCATTTAAATGGTTTTCTGGATCGTCACTACCTTTAACAAATACACCAGTATTATTTGTTAATTTTTCTGCACCGTATTCTTTAGTGTTAAATTTGTATCCATTGACGAAATATATTGGATATGTCTTGACCACTCTTTTTGGTCCCATTGCAAGATGTTTCAACCCTTCGTCAACAACACAATTTTTCGGCTCATAAACGTAATTTGAAAACCAACGGGAAAATTCTTTACTGAGATCTCCGTTCGGATGTTCCCGTTCATAAACACTGTTTATATAAACAAATTATTACATTAGGTTATACACGCGCATGCATTACAGAAAAGAATAAAACAAAAATTATTATTTCAGAATACCTAACAAACGGTGCAACCTCGGCACAATTTAGAAGAATATAAGTGTGTGCTACACGAAGATCTCTATCGTCTAGCCATATTTCCACACATTTTCCAGAAGGCCGACCATGTTGTCTAAAAATAGATAACATTGCTTGAGAGGACTCTTGTTCGTCGCCTTCATCATTACGAGGAACACTTTGAAATGAAATATTCACATGGTCACTGAAATAGTGAGAGAAAAAGAACGAAGCTTCTTCTTCGATGTAAGATTTACATATCGAACCTTCAACTCGTGCTTTTTGTCTCACTTTTTTCTTCAGATGATTCAAATATCTATGCAACATTAATTTATATTAACTTCATCTTTCAAATGCAATTAAATTACGTTATAACATATTACATACCTCTCAAATGGATACATCCATCCGTATTGGACAGGACCTCGAAGTCGTGCTTCAGATGGAAGATGAACAGGTAAATGTTCCATCACATTAAAAAAACCTGGCGGAAATATTTTCTCTAATTTGCAAAGCAATATAGGAATGTCCACTTCAAGTTTACGTAAACGTTGCACTTTTAAAGTAGTCGAACAAAGCTCTTTGTAAAACATACTAAGCTCCGTTACTACCTTCCAAACTTTTAACGGCAGTAGTTCTTTAAACATAACGGGAAATAAATTTTCCATCATTATGTGACAGTCGTGAGTTTTCATTCCGCTCAATCTACTATTTTTAAAGTCAACACATCTACGAAGATTTGATGATATCCCATCAGGAAATCTTAACCCTTCCACCCATTTTAACACAGCTTTAACTTGATTATTATCTAATTCGTAACAAGCTTTTGGTTTTTTACTGTCATTTGGTTTCATATGAAGCTCGGGACGTTTGCATAATTCTTCTATATCACGTCTTGATTTCAAATCATCCTTCGTCTTCCCTTTCACATTCAAAATTGTGTTAAACACATTATCAAATACATTTTTCTCATTGTGCATCACATCTATGTTATGGCGAAGCAGAAGATGTTTCCAATACGGCAACTCCCAAAAAATAGTTTGTTTGCACCAGTTATGAACAACTGATTTGCCTTCAATTTCTGTTTGCTCCCCCGTTTCATATATCTTTGGATAGTCCTTAACAAGTTCATATATGTCTTCGCTTGACCATATCGTCGGTGGTTGTCTATTTTCTACTCTATTAGCTAAAAAGTTTTTCTTGTCTCCTCTGAAGGGATGATTTACATGGAGAAAATATCGATGACAGTCAAACCATGAAATTTTCTTACCATGAGGTAAAGAAAACGCTCGTGTTTCATCCATGCAATATGGACATGCTAGACGACCGGCAGTACTCCATCCCGAAAGCATTGCATAGGCAGGAAAATCACTTATAGTCCACAACAAAGAAGCAAACATACGAAAATTTTTCTTCTTTGACACATCGTATGTTTCTACTCCTTCGTTCCACAGTATTTTTAACTCCTCAATCAACGGTTGTAAATATACATCGATTCCTTGTGTCGGATCGTCGGGGCCAGGAACGACAACAGTAAGAAACATATATTGCGTTTTCATGCACATCCATGGAGGTAAATTATACGGTGTGACGATAATGGGCCAGGATGAATATTTAGAACCAAATTGAGAAAATGGAGAAAAACCGTCC
This sequence comes from Allium cepa, assembly GCA_030765085.1. Classification (NCBI taxonomy): domain Eukaryota; kingdom Viridiplantae; phylum Streptophyta; class Magnoliopsida; order Asparagales; family Amaryllidaceae; genus Allium; species Allium cepa. Next base: position 1,045,520,557 of record CM060931.1, on the reverse strand, counting down.
GTACATAATCCTAATCTAACATTTCGACTCTCCGCTGCAAAATTTGGATACGTTTTATCGAAATGCTTCCATGCTTCTCCATCGGCCGGATGTGTCAACGTACCCTCTTCCTCCGTTCTCACGCTATGCCACCTCATATTAGACGCAGTTACAGAAGATGCGTATAATCTTTGAAGTCTTGGAGTTATGGGTAAGTAGTGCATACGCTTGTACGGAACTTCCTTACCCTTCTTTTTTCTTGGTTTGTATCTCTCCTGGTTACAAACTTTACAATTTCTAAGGTTTGCGTCTTCTTTCCAAAACAACATGCATCCTTTTAAACATGTATCTATTTTCTGATACGGTAAACCAAAAGCCGACATAAGTTTTTTAACTTCGTAGTGATTTTCACACATTAGATTATCGGGCGGCATATGTCTTTTTGCAGCTTGTACAACAGCCGTAAACCCAGCTTCAGTGATGTTGTATTTTGACTTCATCGCAATGTATTCTGCGATTACTGACAGCTGCGTGCCGCTTTTACAACCATCCCAAATAGGTTTTTTAGCTGCATCTAGTAAATCATAAATTTTCTTAGCTTCAATATTTGGTTCTTCAACATTTACATCATCGTCGTCAACTTCAACCATAGGAAACATTGATCGTGCTGCATCTTCGACCATATTTTCTATACGGGTCGTTGAAACTATTTCGTTAACGACACTTTCAGACTCTACAGAAGTATTTGCTACAACTTCTCCATGCCGATCCCAAACATAATATTCGGGTGTGAAACCGTGTTGGCACAAATGAACTTTCACAATATCTGGTAACAAAAACTTCAAATGTCTACACCTACTACACGGACAACGAATTTCTGGATCGTTTCCGTTATTACTTAAGGCGAATTCAACAAACACGTTTATACCGTTATAAAAATCTTCTTTTATTGAGCCCCTCATTCCTTTTCTTTGGTACATCCATCTCCTTCGATCAACAAAATAATCAATCATTTTTCCTATTTGACAAAATGAGAAGTTCAAAATTTAATATTTATTTTGAAGAATACACATTCGAAAAAGATTATTTTCATGTTCGTATAATATTTTGAATTTAAAGAACAACTTCACAAATTTAAAAATATTTTCAAATAGGGCACATTTCATTTTTTAACGTACGTAACGATTAAAAATATATAATTTTTTTTCATTGGTCAGACATCCTACCTCCCATTACAAACACAGTAAGCATTTACATTTCGTATATTACTTCGTCCCAAACGATTCAATAAAATTTCGGCAGCATTTCCCTTTTGTTCCCTGCATTGTACACAAATGCGTGTACGCAGGAAACAAAAAAGAAAAGTTAGGGCGAAATTTTATGAACCGTTTGAGACGAAGTAGTATACAAAATGTAAATTCTTACTGTGTTCATAACTTGTCCAATACAGGGACAAATCCGACAAACATTGTACCAGATGAATATAAATGGTCGTTTTTCGAAAAAAACGACTATTTATACAACGATCATGTACAACACTCGTCAGACGGGGCCAAAAACTCTCTAAGGGACATTTGTCGGTTAACATGCGCGCATTTTACTCAAAAATACAGTTTTACTCACTGTTCACATTTACAAAAATATATAAAAATTTAACACAGTTATTCGACGTATTACGCATCAAAAAGGCTGGTTTAACATTTTTGTCTTTTTTTTAATACGCACAATTATAATTTAGAGTAATGCATTTTTTTGTTTCATAAGTAAATACGTGCACAATATAATACTCCTAGTTCATTCAATCATTTTATCGTATGCCAAATAACGTATACAATCGTCGAATCAGGACATATACAACAATTTACATATACATGAACAACCACAAAGTATACGTATTTTTCACAATTTCACGATAAAAGATGAAATATGTATGTCATGTGATGCTATAAACCATTGTTACGCTAATGCAAACAATTTCAATCGCTAATTCGCCCTAATTTATCAATTTATGCAAATCTAAAATTAGGATAAAAACTGAAATTTTCAGAAAAATAAGAGATTATACCTGAGATTGAGAGAAAGAGGTGTTGAATCAGCAGTGTGGAAGGAGAAAAAATCACGAAATTGGCGAATGGAGGTGGAAAATGTGAATTTGGGGGTTTTTGGTGAGATTGGGGGAAGCTGGAAAATGAGGAAGAAAGGCTCGGCCGGCTGCAGGTATTCGCGAATTTCCGACGGCTTCCGACGGCCGCCGACGGCCCGTCGGAAGCCGTCGGAAATTCGCCGTCGGAAGCCGTCGCCCCCAGCCGTCGCTATTTCGCTTTTTTCTAGTAGTGTGACCAAACTTACGTCAGGGTGACATTGGTGGTGGGCAAGGTGATGGTAAGGTCTGATCGGTCGTTAGTGGCCAGAGGTATCATTGGTGGTGATGCAAATATGCGGCTGATGAGTTGCTGCTGCGTATGCGTAAGTGGGAGAGGTATGTGAATCATTTACCGTTGATTAAATTAAGACTAAAATGTGGAAAATTATTGTTTTAATAATATTTCTTACAACTTGAATATTTTTCTTATACAAACTCGGATTCGCACAAGGTTTCTTTCGTTAGACTCGTGGTGAAATTTCGGACAACATGAAATTGATTTTGTAGGATTTGGAGATTTTGGAAAATTTGCGATTGTTTAGATTCAAATGCACTAAATCAAAAGTGAATTTTTATATTCACGATTTATATTTTCTTACGAAATTAAATTCAATATGGTTTGGTCGAATTGAATCTGAATTGGATCTTATTGTCATACTATTGAAATAATTTGAATTAAATTTGAATCGAATTTTGACATTATATTATTTAATCGAAATGAATATAAATGAATGACTTGAAATCAAATTGTTTGAAATAAATAATTGGACTGAACATTTTCGAAATTAAAATGAAATCAAATTGAAAATAAGAGAAATTTTCATTGTTTGGAGTACGAATATGAAATGCACATCGATTGTTTCTGGATGTTGGTTGATATGGTTGTTATAAATATTGTGATGATATTAATTTACTGAATTATGTCATCCTATTTAATTGATTATTATGACACCCTATTGACATTGTATTACTACCTGCCATCATTGATTGTTTACGAAAGTTATGTTAATTAATTGTATTGCTAAATAGTGAAATCTAAACACCGATGACTTGAGTATTGAAAAAAGGATTGAAACTATAATTTTTCTGTTTTGGCTTTAGAATAGAAAATGTAAATAAAACGTTGTTTTGTCCTTATTTGAAATTTTTTCATAAATGTAAATATCGACTCGGAAAAATTATATGTTATAAGGAATTAGATTTGGACGTGTTAGTTAAATCAGTTTTCCAAATAATTATTTTAGAATTGGTTTATAAATTTATGTATTTGAATTGATGAAAATATTTTGTAAAGAAAAAGATATTTAATTTTACCATCTAAGTAATTTATAATTTATTTTAAAGAAAATAGCTCTATTGTAAAAAATTATTTTTTATAAAAATAAGTTTTTTGAGATGAAACTTTTTTGGTAGCTCCAGTAAATTATTTGGAGAATATTTAATAAATGGACCTGCATTTATTTCAGCCATCTTATAATTTTAATAATTTAATCTTTGAATTTAGCCGTTTGAAAATTAGAAAAATTATTAAATCGATTTGGAAAAACTGAAACTTTTCTGAAAAACTCTATAATAGTATCTTAGGATCTTTCAAATTTTATTTGAAATTTTTCTGTAAATTTATAAATTTTCATAAATTATTTGGTGTAAAATATGATGTATTTTGACTATGAAAAATAGTAAAAAAATCCGGAAATTCCTAAAATACATTCTGTTAATTCACGAAGTAAAAGGAAGAACTTTTGTTATTTTACACTTTTTGTAATTCTGTACATATTTTATTGTAAAATTTAAATGGACGAAATGACATATTTTTATAAATGAACCATTGGTTATTAAAGAGACCGGGGTTGGATATTGACATACTCTCTGTCAATACCAGAACCACTTTAATAACTGTGTATACTATGGATATTATACAGAATGTAGAGGTTGAATTGATGAACGTTTGTTGAAATGAAATAAGAAAATTATGATGGATAACTTTAACGCTTGTGTCAATTTGAAATGACTATAACTAGAGCTATATCAGACCAATGCTAGCCTATAGCGGACATCCTTCCTTAATATTACTATCTTAATTTTGAACTCAATTGGTGCACCTTTGATTTTTGGAGGGATGGACACGGTCGACCGTTAGGGGTTGTGACCAGTCCGGGTGGGCAAAGCGATGGAATCCTACCTTGGGCATTGCCTCACGTGTCTTGTCATATGATTATTCCATACTAGACCACTATGATTTTTTTAGTGTTGTTCTATCATAGCGCCTCTCTGGCTATCGACTTTACTGGTTGTGCCACAAGGAAAACTATAGAAAAATGCCTAAGGGGGATCAACGTAGAGTCTTAACGCTATTTTAATATTTACATTATTGATAAACATTAGATATATAATGTATCTTACTACATATAGATAGTTTAATGGATCCTTAGGAGATGGAAAATATCATAACATCTCTCAAGTTATTGTGACCTTATTGCTTGATTTGAATTTGCTTACATAAGAATGTATAGTCCTGACTTGAATGTATTATTTTTCTTTATGCTTGGGTCAGTCCGAGTTGTTTCGGTGTTTCAAAGACGTGTGTTTCTTGGCAATGAAGACAGAGTTTGGAAGACCGTATGTAACAACCCAGAATTTTAGCTATAATAATTCATTAACGAACTAATTAAATAATAAAATAAGTTTGTGAAATTATCATAATTGAGCCACGGGAGTTGCACCATTATATCCATGGTAATTTTCTGTTCAATTTCCATATATCATTTGTCAAAATCCAAGCTAAAACGAAGAAGATACGAAATGAACAAGAAATCAAGAAAATGAAAAGGAAAAAAATATAAGGGTTAGGTCGACCCAAACTAAGGCCAGGTCGACCTTAGGGTCAACCCTCACCATAGCCAAGTCAACCTATAGGTCAACCCTCACAAAATATGGGTCAACATGCCTTTGTGTTTTTGGATGTAGTTTTGTCCAGGTGGAAATGATAACGTGCTTTCCAATTTTCTTCCAATCTTGTGTGTTCGTGCTTCCATCCAATGGTTCCCAGCGCACCTCTGACGTGGTTGCACCAAATTTAATCTTCAAATCCAACGACCTGAGATCCCTTGGTGACACTATAAATATGACGCTAGACCTAGCTATTTTTCTCATTCATATTTTCTCCCAAATGGATTCATTGCCTAAGGCTGGACCCTAAAAAGAAATTTTTTCTTGGGAGTGGATCTTTTTAATTAAAATATTTTACACCTTAAAAGTGGATCCAGGGAGGACATGGATAATAGCTAAGCACCATAGATGAGTGTTTTGTAAATATTTTAGATTTTTAAGTAATTTAAAATAATAGGGTTTTCAATAGTTGTAGTTTCTCTGCAATTTTGAGACAATTTTTATATCAGCTATTTATAGCTAGTTCTTTTCGGTCTATTTTATTTAGCTATATTATTTAGTTATTTACAGTTATTTAAATTTATTTACATCTGTTTTGCGTTAAAATTCTGCCTGTAAATTTTAGTTTCTTTTTATTCCTTTTTACGTGAATAGAATATTAAAAAGAGAATAATTCGCCAATATGGATTAAAATAGTACAAAAATTAGATGTAAAATAAGAAAGACTGTAATAAATAGAAGATAGACTGAAATTGGCAAATTTGAGACATTCGCAAGCATTAGTATAATAAGTGGTTATAATTAAAAGATAGAACAAAAGAGTAACAATTATAACATAGGTTATAATTAAACAGAAAGGCTTATTTTAAAACTTTGACTAAGCTATAAGCAAATTATAACATAGGTTATAATTAGAAATAACAGAAAAGGCTTATTTTAAGACTTACAATTAAGTTAATAAGAAAATATAGCAGAGATAACAGAAAAGACTTATTTTAAGACTTAGATTAAGTTAATAAGCAAATACAGCAGAAATAACGAAAGAGATTTATTTTAAAACTTACACTAAGTTAATAAGAAAAGATAGAAGCAAGGCCTATACCAATTTCAGACGAGGACCGATGGTCTCACAATAGTTAGGTGAGGCTGGGCAAGACTCTTTTGAACTAGGACTGATGGTCCCACAATAGTTAGTTGAGGACCGGACACACTAACTAGGGTAAATAAGTGGCCAATAGATAGAGGCTCAAATCCAAGGATTTGGACAAGGGACGCAACTAGATTTTGTTTGTTAGGACCAGTACCGGCAGCATTCCCTTTTAGATTAGGACTGATGGTCTCACAAAACACTTAGGTGAGGCTGGGCAGGACCCTTTCAAACTGGGACTGATGGTCTCACAACAGATTAGGTGAGGCTGGGCACACTTATGCTGATTAAGGTAAATAAGAGGTCACAAGAGTGAGCGAAAGTTAGCGTGTACCGACGATGACCGCATGCGACATCGATTAGGGTAGATAAGTCGCTATTGCGTTCCAAGAGCTAAACATGTGTCTTTTGCTATGTGACCAACATGATTGGACTAGCTCATAGTGGCACAACAGAGATAGAAGGCCGATCAACTGGTAGAATTTGTTTTCAGCCTAATTAAAATAGGATTAGGAATTCAACCTAATTAAAGCAGTTTAAGGTAAGTGCAAACATTTCAAGCATACAGTTAAACAATATTTATTTCCAGCTTTATCTTTTCCATTATTTCCTTTATACTAGAACTGTTGTTAAGTCTGTTATCATTATCTTGGTTAGAAATGCTAGTAATTACTTTCACTCACCAGTCTTATAGTCCGACCCACTCCTCTATTTCCCTTTTTCCCCCATAGGTTAGCAGAGGCAAAGACAATAGATTTGGATTTCTTGGAGACCCATTTGCAGAGCTTTCTCATTCTTCATGTTTTCTTCTTCCTTTTAGTTTTCTTTTCATTTGAATTTGGATGTATTGCTACTTTATGAGAGGGATGATTTTTATTATGTACTCTGATGATGTGACTGAGATTATATTTTTCATAAGACATGTGTATTTGGTATTTGAGACATACTCTGTTTTATGACATTATTTTATGAAGTTTAATTTTGAATATCAAGTTATTATTTAAATGTTTTCGCTGTTATTATTTATTTATCTTGTGAATCTTAGTCTTTGTGATGCTTTAGCTATACTTATAACGCACCATATCCTTTAATGTGTCCTTTTTGGGTATATTAAGGGGTGCAGGGGTGTTTCACTTGGTACTATAGCCTATGGTTACGGGATTACTAAAAACTTGTTTCAAAAGTAAAGTATTTTTCAAAAGTAACATATCTTCAAACTAAAAGTGTTTTTCAAAAAGAAATTCTTATTATAGGAATGGTCATTAAGTATAAGAGAGTTTTTATAAAAGTTGCATCAAAGTCCAGTTCAACCTTCTTTCGATCCTTTCAAGCCTAAATTCTCTTTTCTTTGCATAGAATGGTGGACGCCCCAAATCTTCGAGAGAGTATCCGAGCCACTGCGTGGTTCCATAGATACCTCCAAGCCATGGTACCAAAGGTGTAAGGGCAAGCTTCCAATGCAGCACCGACGGGTGGAGATCTCATTAATCCACCTGCAGCGGCCAATTTTTCTAAGCTATGCAAGGAATACGCTAGTCTAGGAGGCAGAACATTTTCTGGAATGGAAGATTTCATAAAGGCACGCACTTGGTTGAGGAATACGGTGCAGATATTTGAGCTATTAGACTTAGAGGTCCAATAGAGAGTTCAGCTTGCATCTGGGCAGTTGAAAGAATATGTTAAGGTGTCTCCTAAATCAGAAAACTCTAAGAAGCAGTGGATGGATAAAAAGGATAAGGACAAGAAGAAAGGAGGAGAACCTCATAAGGGAAAGATCAAGGAAGGAGAGAAATGTCATAATTGTGGATTGGTTAGGTATTTCAGAAAGGATTGTAAGAAGGACACGATGAAGGGAAGGTGTTACAGTTGCAGGCTGCCTGGGCACCTTAGTAGAGCTTTTCCTCTGAGGGCAGGGCAGAGAGTAGGCGCACCTACAATTCAAGTACATGCTTTGGATGGAGCATCTTCTAGTGGACTGGATCAAGGTAGGAAAGTCTTTGTAGGAGGTTTGATCTCTATTTCGGATTTTCCTATTCTGACTCTTTTTGACTCTAGAGCATCGTATTCTTTCATTTCTAGTTCCTTGGTTGATTGTTTGCACTTAGATATTTCTTTAGTAGCAGACCCTATACTTGTTTCAAACCCCATAGGAGGATCGACACATTTATCTATGACTTGTAGGGGTTCGAAAATTTTTATACTTGGCATAGAGTTTGATTGTGACGCCTATGTACTGGATTTTCGGGATATGGGATGATTCTGGTAATGGATTGGTTATCCACTTATGGAGCGATATTGGACCGCGAGAGAAGAGTCGTCAAAATAGAGACTGCAGTGGTAAGACTCTCAAGGTTTCTTACGATCCACAGGGGTCAGTCATGTTGAGCTTCCTTTATTCCCTTGATTCATCACTGGAAGAGTTAGATTCCGTTCCAGTCGCTAGAGATTTCTCAGACATTTTTGAGGAGGTAAGGAGACTACCCCCTAAGAGAGAGATCGACTTTAGGATCTATTTAAATAAAAATGCTAAGCCAGTGGCATTACCCGTGAGACATATGGCTCCTAGGAAGAGGAAGAAGTTAAGTAAGCAGATTGGTGAGCTATTGGATAAAGGCTTCATCAAACGGAGCATATATGAGTGGAGAGAGCCAGTCGCCTTCGCTACAAAGGTGGATGGTTCCCTTCGACTTTGCATAGACTATAAAGAGTTGAATAAGCTCATGAAGAAGAACTGTTACCCACTTCCTAGGATAGATGATCTTTTCGATCATTTGGTTTGCCCTTCGGTATTTTCTCAGCTTGATTTATCTACTAGATTTCATCAGCTTTAGATCGTTGACAATAGCGTCGATAAGATAGCATTTAGGACACCCGATGGGTTCTTTGAGTGGTTGATTATGCCGTTTGGGCTGACCAATGCCCTATCCTATTTTGTAGATTTGATGAGCCATGTTTTTTAGGATGTCCTAAATAAGTTCGTGGTGGTATTCGTGGACAGCATTTTGGTATTTTCCAAGAGTATGGAAGAGCATGCTATTCATCTTGAGGAGGTTCTTTGTACACTCCATGTTCATCAGTTGAAAGCAAAGTTCTCGAAGTGTCACTTTTGGCGTAAGGAGGTGCGTTTCTTGGGGCATGTGGTCTCAAGAGAAGGTCTAACTGTTGATCCCACTAAGGTAGTAGCAGTGTAGATTGGAAGGCCCCCAAGAACGTTACCGAAGTTATAAGCTTCTTAGGTTTAGCAGGTTACTATAGGAATTTTATCAGAGATTTAGCTAAGATTTCAGCACAACTTACTCGCCTCACTAAGAAGAATGCGACATTCGTGTGGGACGTAGATTGTGAGGATTCCTTCACGATGCTAAAAAGGGCCCTTAGTAGTGTACCAGTGTTAGTTTTACCTGACGGAGCTAAGCCTTTTACAGTATACACTAATGCATGTGGAACGGGTCTTGGAGCAGTATTGATGTAAGAAGGGAGGGTAGTATGTTAAGAGAGTAGACAGTTGAGAACCCATGGGAAGAACTACTCTACCCATGATTTGGAGTTAGCTGCTATTGTTTTCGTGCTCGAGTCTTTGGAGACATTACTTGCTAGGAGAGACGTTCAATCTTTTCATTGACCATAAATCATTGAAGTATCTATTCTCACAAAAGGATTTAAACTTGAGGCAGCAACATTGGATGGAGTTTCTAGCATCATATGACTTTGAGATAGCCTAGGGAACGTGGTTGCGGATGCATTAAGTAGAAAGAGAGAAACCCTTAGTCCAATGTTCATTGAGTGGAAAAGCCTAGAGTTTATTTCTACCTTTGATTTTAATCCCTTTACGGGCATTACCCCTGGATTGTTGACAGCACTTGAGGTTAAGCCTACCCTCATAGATCAGATTAGCTCGAGACAGCGAGAGCATTCAGAGCTTATGGATATTCTAGAGAGGATTTGCAGAGGAGAGGACTATAGACATCTCCAACATTATTCAATAGATAGTAAATGATGGCTAAGGAGAGATGGAAGACTTTGTGTCCCTCGCATTAGTGATTTGACAAGAGCAGTTCTAGCATAAGCACGCCATACTCAAATGAATATTCATCTGGATGGTGATAAAATGTATAGGGACATGAAGAGAGTATTTTATTAGAGTGGCATGAAGAAGGATGTGGCAAAGTTTGTAGCCAAGCGTCTTGTTTGCCAAGGAGTTAAGGCGGAGCAACAGAAGCCTGGCGGATTGCTTCAAACATTGGATGTAGCCGAATGGAAGTGGGATAGTGTTTCGATTGACTTCATAGATAGTTTAACCCGATCTAGGAAGAGGAATAGCAGTATTTGGGTGATTGTAGATCGTGTGACTAAGAGCGCCCACTTCATGTCGGTCAAGAGTAAGAGGACAACACCTTATTTGGCATCCTTATATGTTCGTAAGATAATCCGACTTCATGGAACTCCCTATAGCATAGTGAGCGATAGAAACCCTATCTTTACTAGCGAGTTTTGGAGAAGCTTGTAAGAGGCTTTAGGAACACGGCTTAGATTATGGCCTATCACCCTCAGACGGACAACCAAAGGAAGAGAGTTAATGGAGTTCTTGAGATTTTGTTGAGGATGTGCATTCTTGATTGTCGAGAAACATTGGAGGAGCATCTTCCTTTAGTGGGATTCGCTTATAATAATAGTTTTCAAGCTTGCATTGGGATGGCGCCTTTTGAAGTTCTTTCTAGAAGACCTTACATGTCACCTTCATGTTGGTTGGAGTCTATAGAAAGATGGCTACTTGGTCCCAACATAATTAGGGAGATGTCTCAAAAGATTGATTTAATTACAAGAAGAAAGAAGAAGGCTTAAGATAGGCAAAAAATTTATGTAGATAAGCGGAGAATGGATATTGGGTTTGAGGTAGGAGACTTGGTTTTCGTTAAGGTATCTCCGCTAAGAAAGGTAGTAAGATTTGGATCAAGTGGAAAACTTGCTTCCAGATTCGTAGGACATTTCCCCATTATGGAAAGGGTAGGTAAGATGGCACATTGGATAAAGCTACCGAAGTAGCTTGCAGGAGTTCATGATGTTTTCCTTGTTTTGCACTTGAGAAAGTGCTTACATGACTCAGCAGAGGTAGTGGAACCTTGCCAACTTAAAGAAGTTGAAATGGAGTGAGAGCATTGGTTCATCGCATTCCTACCAAGATAGTTGGACGTGATATCAAAAGGCTTAGGAATAAGGAAGTCCTTTTGGTTATGGTGCAGTGGGGGGATAACATTGAGGATGCTACGTGGGAGGCTGAGGAGAAAATACATACCTCTTACCTGTTTCTTTTCGATAGTGCATTTTGAATTTTCTATTTCTATCTTTAGTTTTGAATAGGTTCTTTTCTTTAGTAGCCTATGGGAGGGTAGATCTTAGGATCCAACCTATAGATGGTAGGACTGAATGTAAACATGTTACTAGAACATGTTATGTATGATGGACGCTATTGGTTGCAAGTGTTTGCTAGTGGATGCTAATGGAAGCATATATATAACTAGGTGCTTTCATCTCCTATGGACTGGCCTAATTAGGTCATTAGAGCATATGCATATGGATGTATGCTCATTTGCATTTTCATTTTATTTCTATGATTACTATAGATGAATGATTAGCATATGATTGTTGCATTTGGATGATGATTGTAGCACGCATATAGAACTATCAGCTATCATTAGGGAATTTGCACTCATTTGGATACATGGCACGTACATGATTGCATAAAAAGAAGGTCGACTAAATCAGTAGACCGCCAAACCTTTTGGACATAGTTTTGTCCAGGTGCAAATGATGACGTGCTTTCCAATTTTCTTCTAATCTTATGCATTCGTGCTTCTATCCGACGGTTCCAGCGAGCCTATGACGTTGTTGCACCAGATTAATCTTCAAATCCAACGGCTTGAGATCCCTAAGTGAGACTATAAATAAGATCCTAGACCTATCTATTTTTCTTATTCAGATTTTCTTCCAATTGGGTTCGTTGCCTGAGGTTGGACCCTAAAAAGAAAAAATTTCTTGGGAGGGGATCTTTTTAATTAAAATATTTTACACCCTAGAAGTGGATCTAGGAAGGCCAAGGACTAGAGCAAAGGACCATAGGAGAGTGTTTTGTAATTATTCTAGATTTTTAAGTAATTTAAAAATAGCAGGGTTCTTAATGGTTGCGGTTTTTCTGCAATTTTGAGACAATTTTTATATAAGTTATTTACAGCTAGTTTTGAAAGTTCTTTTCAATCTATTTTATTCGACCATTTTATTTAGCTATTTTATTCAGTTGTTTACAGTTATTCATAATTATTTACATTTATTTACATCTGTTTTACGTTAGAATTCGACCTATAAATTTTAGTTTCTTTTTATTCCTTTTATGCGAATATAATATTGAAAAGAGAATAATTCGCAAATATGGATTAAAATACAAAAAAACACTAAATTTACAAAATTAGATGTAAAATAAGAAAGATTAATGAAAAGAAGATAGACTGAAATAGGCAAATTTGGGACATTTGCAAGCATTAGTATAACAAGTGGTTTATAGCTAAAAAGATAGAACAAAAGAGTAACAATTATAACATAGGTTATAGTTAAGCAGAAAGAACATAAAGGCTTATTTTAAAATTTTGACTAAGTTAATAAGGAAATTATAACATATGTTATAGTTAGAAATAACAGAAAAGACTTATTTTAAGATTTACAATTAAGTTAATAAGCAAATATAGCAGAGATAACAGAAAAGGCTTATTTTAAGACTTAGATTAAGTTAATAAGCAAATATAGCAGAAATAACAGAAGAGGCTTATTTTTAAACTTACATTAAGTTAATAAGCAAAGATAGAAATAGGGCCTATACCAACAACATTTCCTTTAACTAGGGTAAATAAGTACACAATAGATAGAGTCTCAAACCGGGGGAATTGGGCAAGGGGCGCAACTAGATTTTGTTTGTTAGGACCAGTACCAGCAGCATTCCCTTTTAGACTAGAATTGATGGTCACACAAAATACTTAGGTAAGGCTGGGCAGGACCCTTTCAGAGTAGGACTGATGGTCTCACAACAGATTAGGTGAGGTTGGGCATGCTTATGCTGATTAGGGTAAATAAGAGGTAATAAGAGGGAGCGAAAGTTATTGTATACCGGCAATGACTGAGCGTGCGTCATCGATTAGGGTAGATTAGTAGCTACTGCGTTCCAAGCGCTAAATAGATGCCTTTTGCGGTGGGACCAATAGGATTGGACTAGCTCATAGTGGCACATCAGAGGTAGAAGGTCGATCAACGGGTAGAATTAGGATTTCAGCCTAATTAAAATAGGATTAGGAATTCAGCCTAATCAAAGCAGTTTAAGACAAGTGCAAACGATCCAAGCATACATTCCAAGCATACTATAACTGTTGTTAAGTCTATTATCTTTATCTTGCTTAGAAATGCTAGTACTTACTTTTACTCACCAAACTTATAGTCCGACCCACTCCTCTATTTCCCCCTTTCTCCCCCTATAGACCAGCAGAGGCAAAGACAGTAGATTTGGATTCCTTGGAGACCCATTTGCAGAGCTTTCTTATTCTTCATGTATTCTTCTTTCTTTTAGTTTTCTTTTCATTTGATTTTGGATGTATTGATACTTTATGAGAGGGATAATTTTTATTATGTACTCTGATGATGTGACCGAGATTATGATTTTCATAAGACATGTGTATTTGGTACTTAAGACATACTCTGTTTTATGACATTATTTTATGAAGTTTAATTTTGAATATTAAGTTATTATTTTAAATGTTTCTGCTGTCATTATTTATTTGTCTTGTGAGTCTTAGTCTCTGTGATGCTTTAGTTATACCTATAACACACGATATCTTTAGTGTCTCCTTTTTGGGTATACTAAAGAGTGTGGGGGGTGTTTCACCGTATTATTAGTATTAATCTACTGCATTATTTTGTTGTGTTTTTTGAATGTATAACTCTAATTATATTGTAAATAAAATAAAAAGTATAATATAAAACAACTCCATGAACTGTTTATGTAATTATTATATTTTGTCATTTCGATGCAAGGTTCTGTTTATCGTTCTTTTTGCTTTTTATTTTCTTTCTAAACCCCATTGACAATCTGTCTTTTGGATGGTTTGAGTTAGATGTGTGTAGTTTATTGTCGACTTAAATTATCCAAAATGGCGGGCCGTCACAAAACTCAATGCACTTTATAATTTAACAATGTTAAGAAATTTTAGTTATATTTAATCCTAATCCATATTTTATGGTGTTAAATAAAAAAGTGGAATTTAACTGCATAAGTAGAATGTGGTTAAATATAAGCAGTGAGTTGGATAGTTTTCAAGTGAAATTTAACTGCATAAGTGTAACGCAATTAAGTGTAAACAATGAAATCTATTGTTTTATAAGTGAATTTTTTACAAGAATGCAATTAAAATTTAAGTTCGAAAAAAATGCATTATTACAACTGATTATTGAAAAGGCGGTCATATTTTTAATTGCTTAACTTTAATAAATTTTTATAAGCATTTAGAAATGTATTATTAGTATTATAAGTACATAAACCTTTGTTTTGGTTTAATATAAAAGAGGGATTAAATTATTACAAGTATTAAAGTATTATTTAGAAATGTATTTTAGTTATATTATAACTGTTAAAATATTATAATTGCTTAACTTTAATAAATGGTTTGAATATGAAAGAGAGATTTAGAAATGTATTATAAGTATTTAAATCTTTATTGTTGTATTGAATAAAATAAGGTGAATGGAATATTTAATACATAAATGTTTTTAGAAGTTTTATTATATTTCTGTAAATCAAAATATTTTTTCTCAATCAAATTGTATGTTATGTTTGTTTATATTTCTATGTAGGAATTTGAATAAACGGAGTTATAATACCATTTGTTATGAGACTTTCAGTAATATTTCCCCAGTTATTATTTAGACTTATTGCATAGAATAATATTGTGTGAAATTCTAGATTATGAGGAATTTGAGTAAATGGATAACTTTTATGAATTTAAGGAATTTTCACAGAATAATATGTTTGGTATAGGACACTCGGTAATATTTTTATGGTTAGTCCTAAGAATCATGATATGGAGTATTATGATGGAGTGAGTGTGATATATGACCCCTGAATAAACGAACCGGTAATACGTGATGGTATGGGATGCCATTGTGATATTTATTTGGTTATTATTTACTCGTAGATAACACTCATACTGGGACAAGCAAGATGAGGTTGTGATGTGACCTCGCTATGGTGAGCAAAGTCTTATACTTATTGTCGTGTGTTAGCATATGTATATGGATGTGCATCAACCAATATATAGATAGTAAATGTTTTTTATCACTGTCCAACTCCTTTGTTGGTGTAGGAATGAACCGGATTAGTCTAGTATGGATCCTGACGGTCTGATCGTGGGGTCGCGCCTCAAATCTATGACACACTATTTATTACATAGCCGAGAGCTATCATTATAAGCGTTTGCTCCTATGTCACATAAGCCAGCAATCTATTAACATTTGAGCCACATGTAGGGCTGTGACTGAGGCTTTACATAGACGAGCACACGATGAATATGAATACGATGTCTATCAAGGTAATTTAGATTGTTGGAGCCGTGTTAATGGACACATGTGTGGCTCCTAGAGCAAGCAGACGTCATGTCAGTCTTTCGTCTTGTTCTTGATGTATGTGGTAGAAAGACACATATTATCTATAATGATGAGATGCAATATACCTAAGATGTGTACATTGTATGGTTAATTCCCATAACTTACATCTAGATGATTGATATGAAGATGGCCTATCCTTTTGAGGCAAACGACCTATTCATTACAGGTAGACGACCTATTCTTTATTGACTGAATATATGGATGCTATTTATTTTATTATCATGAGTACGATAAATCCAGAAATGTCTGCTTTATTATTATCTAAGAGATATACTTGGGCATTTTTGTGTGCTAATCCGATTGTACTTATGGTTTCTCATGTGTATACATATGGATGTTTCACCTATTTGACAATATATAAATGATTTGTAGTTTGATATGATTTTTATAAGGGTGATAAGATTTATGTTGATTTTGATATCATTGTAATTATATACCATTTCATGTGATATATTGACATCTGCATTTTAGACATAGTATGACTCGTGTGTTATTTATATAATACTCGGGGCAGTCCGAGACGTTTCAGTTTTAGGGACAATATGATTAGCTTGTGGATTTTGGACATAGATGAAGAATTGAATATTATTGTATATCATTATGTATTATGTTACTTCCTATATGTATGTCCTTGGGATATATGTTTATTGGACATACATTGTATCTTTTCAAGGTAGTGGGTATTTGATTCATTTTATTATCTCATTTAACTTGTATGCATTTTATGTTACATTTTACTACCGTACTAATAACTATGTGTTCTCTATCATTTATTATGTATTGTTCTATCATGGAAAAGCATATGTTTATTGCTTTATGCAGATACTGAGTACGTATAGGTAAGTAGTATTCAATTTTTGAAATAAGTGTTAGCCCAAGGGAATATTCACCCGTGTCAGCCCAATATCATTTAACTTTCCATATTATTGGACAGTATTACCTAGTAATACACTTCGATGGTATGGGTAGGAGGTGGGATGTTTCGTTTGGTCTTAGAGCAGGTTCAGAACAATACAATGTATAAGAGACAGAAGTCTTATCCCTAGTTGAGACTTAGTCCAGGTCCTCTTGGATGTGTTGGGTAGTTACCCTGTATTAAAGGATGTAACTATATATGATGATTGCTGGGATAATCATCTAGGGACATGTTTGCTATATATATATATATATATATATATATATATATATACCTTTATTAATAGTTGGTTTGGAAGCGTAAACTTTTGATCCGACCTCGAACTTCCAAAATTGCCCCTATATGTATTTATTTATTAAAGGTTGTAGTATATTTAGTGTCACACTCTTTTCATGTTAGCGTGAAATACCAAAAATTTCTCTTTACAGATATTATCAAGATTTAGTATAATTCAAAAATAAGATCTGACAATTAAGCTTCCTTTACAGATTCAAATTTTCCTCTATAAATAGTACCAAGTCTTCATATTACTTAAAAATAGGATCTAACATGTAAACTACTTTATACATTTAATTTTTATAAATTAATAATATAAATAAAATTTTAAACTAACAAAAGATATTAGATATTACAACTTAGAAATAAAAATTCAAATTAACTACGTATGATTCAACACAAACATATGGCTAAATATTTGTGAAAAATATTTTCTTTTAAACGTATTAAACAAATACAATTTGTACAAAAACAATTCAAGTGTCTTTATCACGTGCGAAGAGCGTGCCGTAATGCTCGTGTATATATATATTGAACAAACCACTCTGGAACATGTCTAAATTTCATTCTAGAAAAGGTCCATCGAAACTTTGATCCATTCTAAGGTAAGCCATTGGTAGAACTAAGAAACTAACAGTATAGAGCCATAACTAAGCTTTCAAAATTCATAGCGGATGGAACAAGATATAATAGCAAAGTGTACCCATTTATTTCAAAATCATAAACATGTCAAAATACAAAATACCATCAAATTGTATCATAAATCCGTTATGACTTAGCCATAAATTAAATACACTCCATATATATATACATACAATACTCACTTCACCGTTCCATAAATAAGGCCTTATAAGGAATCTTCCTTATTACACCTTAGAATAATAATTAAGCTATATAAGAGTTTCCTCTTATTTTCGCCTAACAATCAATTACATCCTTAACAGGAAAAATAAATGAAAATAAATACGTAATTAACGACGCCATATATGCAATAGTTATCCGTTAATTACGCTAATAGAGATAAATAAATATTTACTCCTAATAAATTCTAAACGCATTGACTTTACGCCCTAAACTAGTGTTAAATGTCAATTCCTTAACCAAATACTAATACAAGTCATTTTTCTTCAAATTTCTAAGGTTTCAACATACCAACACTATAGGGTAAAACGTATCAGGCAACGTATATGCTCCATTATCTGATTGCATATCTATTTTTCATTAAATCACGTGCCATCTCATTACACATCAGACTGTAGATATACTTCGTCGTCTGATATGCATGAACACGAAAAAAAAACATATGTTGTCTGATGTTATAGTATCATTCTAGAATTTCCTATTGGGCAACACATAAATATTGACTAATATGATTATTTATTCATAGTATGAAATAAAAGAATCACATTTTAATTTACACAAATATTTATTTCAAATTAAATTCAAATACAATACAACTTTCACTATCACTCCACTTACATTTTCAAATACAATACAACATTCACTATCACTCTCATATATACAACATTTCTCTACACTCTCATATATAACATTTTTTACTCACACTCACTCGAGTTTGTTTTTGATGTTTATGATTTGCTTGCTCCAGCTTATGTCCAGTCATCTCCTATAACTGTCAAATAACCAACGTAGTAAAATGGAAAAGGAAACAAACCTACATTGCAAAAATAAAATTGAATTTGAATATTAATATTGCCTCAGTTTATGGGTTTTTTTCTCTTCATGTTTTATACAAGCACAAGCATATCTGTGCACGGATAACTTATGATATGTACACTGTATCGCTGTGAATATCACAAGGCCAGGCATCGATCAAATTTCACGGATTGTTGCAAAGGTCAAGCCCGAAGGCTCAACATAGTGCAAATGTGCACAAGGTCAAGCCCAAGCCTCCTCGGGCACAACTCAGGTGCGGTACATATACAAGTACAGACTAGGGGAAAAACAATCAAAACAAACCCATACAGCAAATCAAAATGATTCATCTCAAAGCACATCCAGGAATCAGTTCAAAATGGTTAAGGTCAAAATGGTTCAACTCAAAATGGTTTATGTTAAAGAACATCCAGGAAATGCAAACACGACAACTAAGCAGAAAAAAAACAAGTGCAAATGTAGTAAATAAGTGCAAGCTAGTGCAAATGCAGTAAACAAGGGACAGTTTCGAAATAGGAGCAGCAAGACTCAAATAAATGGACATGGACATGAACAAAGCAATGTGCAAGTAAAAGAACATTCATACGCATATACACACACACACTTATGGAAGTTAAAACAAGGCAGTGTGCAAGTGCATGGACATGAACAAGGTATTGTGCAAGTAAAAGAACATTCATATATATACATACACATACACATATATACACATATATCTAAAAACATATTTGTACATATATACACATATATCCACATATGTCCCAAAACAGAAATATTAAAACACATATATCTAAAAACACATGAACTTGGTGTCAAGCATAAAGCAAAACATTTCATTTCAACTCAATTAGCATCAACATAGAAATTTAAACAGTCAAAATCAGATATTCAAAATTAAACCGCAACTGGAATTATCCAAATAAAACAAGTGCATACATATATACATACACACATATTGTTAGGAAATCAATTCTATGGTTTCGATGATGACAACTATACAATGGAAATTGAATATGCATGTATATTTCTATTTACAGGTAATTGTTAGATAACATCATCAAAGAGACAAGAAAAAGACTCAAAGAAAGTATCAAGAGGCTACAAGTCGATAGAATCAGAAGAGAAATGACACAGACACAAGAAAAGCAACATGCACAAGTTCAGACATCTAGGTGCACTGCCAGACGTTTGATTGAATCCTCTGGTTCGCAAGTTAGACAGAATCAGATGTCTGGTTAATGTATTCAGACGTCTGAAAAACTACCATATATAACAAATATATAAGAGCCAGACGTCTGAGACATATTCCAGACGTCTGGTTTTGAACTCGGGTGTTGACATTCAAAGTACAACTGTCACAACTAAAAAGACACTTTCGTTCCTCTTCACTGCAACTCTTCATCGCCATCAAAAGCGACCATAGAACACTTGTTAACGGATGCAACTACTAAAAGAATCTATCTACCGCTATAAATAGCATCAAGAATCCAAGAGAAGATCTTACCTGACTTACTTATGCTCTTTACTCTCTGACTCTGATATATTCTTGATCTCTAGAAATCATATATTTGCATTTCACTCTTCCATACATACATAATTCTTCAATTAATATACTATAGATATATATTGGAAGCATTTGTACTTAATAGTCAATATTAGTGACATAGAACACACACATGACAAGAACAAGCCTTTGTAACCAAGCCTATTTCTTCGTGCGAAGTGAGGATGTTTGATAGTCGAATTCCGAAGTGGAGCTTCGGGACTGGACGTAGGATGGGAGGTATGAACCAGTATAAAATCCTGGTGTGCTTATTTCCATTTACTTTTCTATTATCGTCTATTAAGTTTATATTAGATACATCATATAGTTAGTCACTTATACATGCATTTATATATATATATATATATATATATATATAGACACACACACACACACTACACGATCCATCATATAGAGTTACAATTGGTATCAGAGCAAGGTTTGATCAAAGAACAGTAACACATTTTTGAATCACTTTAATATGGCAAGTATTTTTCAAAAAGGACAATCCACAGCACAACCACCACTTTTTAATAGATCTAACTATCCATATTGGTCAACACGTATGAGAATTTTTATGGAAGCTAATGGTCTAAAAATTTGGTCAGCCATACAAGATAAATATGAAGCACCTACTACTGCTATGAACACATGGACCGATGCATAAAAGACCTTAGCATCAAACAATGCTAAAGCTATGAATGTTTTATTTTGCTCTCTAGATAAAAATGAATTTTCACGTGTCATGTTATGCACGGCTACATTTAACATTTGGCGTACCTTACAAATTACACACGAAGGTACAACAAAGGCAAACAAACTAAGATTTCAATTTTGCGAAACCAATTCTCGTCATTCAAAATGAAGCAAAATGAAACTATTGTCGACATGTATTCTAGATTTCAAACTATCCAACATGATCTTATGGCATTAGGAGTTAAGTTTACTGATTTTGATTTAGTTTCTCGAATACTCAACTCTTTAACACCGGATTGGGAAAGAAAGTTGTTAGCTATTGAAGAAGCTAATGATCTTTTTACTCTCAAAGTTAAAGAGTTGATAGGAAATTTAATGTCCTATGAAGCTAATTTGCAGGCATGAAAAGAATTAAATTCGAAGAAGAAGAACATAGCATTCCCAGCAACAAAAAATGATGACTCCGATTTAGATGAAGATGAGATAGTCTTCATTGCCAAGAATTATAATAAATCCAAGAAATTTAGAAAGATTATCAAATTCCAAAAAGAAGGAAAGTCCAACACAATAAACCTATCTCAAATCAAGTGCTATGAATGTGATCAATACGGACATATGAAGAAGGATTGCCTCAAACTCAATAATGATAAAAAGAAAAACAAATTTGAAAAATTCAAAAAGAAGAAGGCTTTCAAAGTAACATGGGATGACTCGGATTCTTCATCATCTGAAAGTGATAGCGATAGTGACGGAGAACAAGCTAATGTGTGTTTTACGGCACAAACTAATGAGGTATGTCCGGAACTTAGCTAAGACGAATTATTAGAACTTAGCATGGAATTAGATGATAAATTTAGATAAATTAAGAAACTAAACACAGAATATATAGTCAAAATAAATAGATTATAACTTGAAGTAGGAATGTTAAAAGATGAAAAAATTATCTTAGAAGAAGAACTAGAATTATCTCAAGGAAAAAATAAAAATAACTTAATAGAAAGTGAGGCTATTTCTATTGAGTTTGAAAACACTAAAATAGTGAAGGATAATTTGTTAAAAGAAAGTGTCAATTTAAAAAGCAATATTGAATTATTGAAAATTGAAAATTTAGAATTAAAATAAAAATTAGATAAAATTATAATAATGTGTCAAAATTTAATAAAGGAAAACAAGATTCGAAAAATCTTATCAAAACTTCAAAACCATCAGACGATAGAAATGGAATAGGATTTAAAATTATTTCTAAACAAAAAGGAAATGATGCTAAACATTCTAGTTGTAAAAAAACTAAAAGTTTACCAACGTCTAATATGAATACCAAAAATATGAAAATTTGGATTCCTAAGACAAATAATAATTTGATTAGACAAAAATATATTAATAATTTCATAGAGAATGTAGTTTATAATAAAAATTATATTACAAAGGTTCCAAACCATCTTGGGTATGGCTACCTTCACCTAACAATTAGGACCCTAACAAAATATATAGGTACCAATTAAAACATCTTTTATTTTGCAGGCACCTAAAATAAAAAATAGGATAAATGGATACTAGATAGCGGATGTTCCAAGCATATGACCGGAAATTTAAAATTGTTATCAAATGTAACATACATCGATGGTGGAACGGTAACCTTTGGAGATAACTCAAAAGGATATCGTGGGCATTGGAGAAGTCATCAACTCTGGTATTTCTAACTCTCCTATTATTTCTAATGTTTTATTAGTAGAAAATCTAAAATACAACCTACTAAGTATTAGTCAATTATGCGATAAAGGTTTCCAAATATTTTGAAAAAGATAGATGTAATATCTTCGATAATGACAAACAACTTGTATTTGAAGGTTTTATAAACAAAAATATTTATGTATTAAACATGAATATAAATAAAAATTCAAATTTACGTTTAACCGCCAAACATGATGATCGACGGTTATGGCATAAACAATTTTGTCATATCAATTTGAAAAATATTAATAAAATGGAAAAATATGAGCTAGTTAGAGGTCTACCTAAAATAAATTTATCAAAAAATCCTGTCAATCATTCACGAACTAAGCATATAGATATACGACATCATTTTTTATGAGACAATGTTGAAAAAGGAACTATTTCAGTGGAATATGTAAATACCGAAAATCAAATAGCAGACATCTTTATGAAACCACTAAATGAATAAACTTTTATTAAACTTCGACGAAATTTAGGGATTTGCTCATTCACGATCTTCTTCCTTAAAAACAATTCCTTCATTTAAGCTATGATTAGTCATTTATTATACTATCCACAAATTATGATTAATAATTTATGAACCTTTAAATTTTAGATAGTTGGTTTTTCTATAAATAATTTTTCAACTTATATATAAACAGTTATACAAACAAGAAAAAATATACACACTAAATTCAAATTCTCTTCAAGCAACAAAAATATAGCCATGTCTTATGAGAACTCTTATATATCCACCTCGACACCTACGACGGATAGCTCGGCTGATATACCACAACGACTTCCTACACCTACACCAAAGCAGGAACCGACGTATAGGTGGTCCTCCTATCACACGGGATTTACCCCCGATAGCAAGAAAACCAAAAGATCTCTGTTTGTTTCCCCTAACACAAAAGAGAAAATTGACGAAATTCATCACTATGAGAAACAACAGATAGATCTACAACGAGAATTATATTTTTAAAAAAAAGTTACAGCATGACGGCTAAGTTTTTTGGAGCAAATAGCGATGAAGTTTTGTACGTCAAGGAAGAAAGATGTCCATGAACCGCTTTCGAAACCATGTAGTACTTTGGATCCCTCATCTTCGTATCGTACTCCTTCAGATCCTTCACCAAGACAATTTTCTAGTTCTCCGAGAACTCACGAACGTGGAAATATGGTATCCACTTAAACCATGGAAGGATAACGAATCAGGAGATTATAAAACACCATCACCTTCTAAATAAATTATATTTGTTATTGAATGTATCTATGTTTATTTGTTATTTCACACAAATAATAAGATTTTTTATTCATCAAAAGGAATCGAAAAATAACCAAAACCATCAAATTTTAGGCTATTTTTAGAAAAACTGCCTATTTCAGGCGTCTGAATATGGACCTGACTCTTTAAATTAGCCCAGATAACGTCATTTTTTTCTTTTATCTCAAAATTTTTAAAACCTCCGATCCCGCCAGAGATGATTTTTTTCAAAAACTTCATCTTTATGCAAATCAAATCACAATGCCTCCTCGAACTAAGAATCCCAAGATTTCCAAAAGAAAACATGACCAAGCAACGTCATCTTCAAATCCTCAAGTTTGCTCGGATGATCAAATTGAAAGATGGATGAATAGAGCACCACATTCAATCAAGAGGTATGAAGAATACAAAAGAAAAAGCTTCACATAGGTCCATTCTATCACTTTCGAATTATTAATGAAATTTTCCTTTTTGTTTGACGATTGGTTATATTATTTATAATTCTTTTTGATAATGCCAAAGGGGGAGAAATATAAGTATCACTATAAAACATTAAGAATGAGCATATATTCAGGGGGAGATTTATAATTTATAAGTACATTGAATAGTTGTCATCATCAAAAAGGGGGAGATTGTTAGGAAATCAATTCTGTGGTTACGATCACGACAACTATACAATGGAAATCGAATATGGATATATATATTTATATTCACAGGTAATTGTTAGAGTAACATCACCAAAGAGACAAGAACAAGACTCAAAGAAAGTATCAAGAGGCCACAAGTCGTAGAATCAGAAAAGCAATGACACAGACATAAGAAAAGCAACATGCACAAGTACAGACGTCTGGATGCACTAGCCAGACGTCCGATTGAATCCTCTGGTTCGCAAATCAGATAGAATCAGACGTCTGGTTAATGTACTCAGACGTCTAAAAAGCTACCATATACAAAAAATATATAAGAGATAGATGTCTGAGACATATTCCAGACGTCTGATTTTGAACTCGAGTGTTGACATTTAAAGTACAACTGTCACAATTGAAAAGACACTTTCGTTCCTCTTCACTGCAACTCTTCATCGCCATCATAAGCGACCATAGAACACTTGTTAATGGATGCAACTACTCAAAGAATCTCTCTACCATTAGAAATAGCATCAAGAATCCAAGGGAAGATCTTACCTTACTTACTTATGCTCTTTACTCTTTGACTCTGATATATTCTTGATCTCTAGCAACCGTATATTTGCGCTTCACTCTTTCATACATACATAATTCTTCAATTAATATCCTATAGATATATATTGGAAGCATTTGTACTTAATAGTCAATATTAGTGTTATAGAACACACACTTGACAAGAACAAGCTTTTGTAACCAAGACTATTCCTCCGGACGAAGTGAGAGTGTTTGATAGTCGAATTCCGAAGAGGAGATTCGGGACTGGACGTAGGACGGAAGGTCCGAACCAGTATAAAATCCTGGTGTGCTTATTTCCATTTACTTTGCTATTATCATCTATTAAGTTTATATTAGATACATCATATAGTTAGTCACTTATACTTGCATATATATACACTACACGATCCATCATATAGAGTTACACATATGTATGTATGTATGTATGTATGTATGTATGTATGTATGTATGTATGTATGTATGTATGTATGTATGTATGTATGTGTGTATGTATGTACATGGAAGTTCAATGCATACATGTGTGTTATCCAACTACTTGATATAAACCATACATGCATTAGTTCAAATCATACCTGTATATGTAGTAAACAAGTGCAAGTGCTCAAATGCAATGTGGATATACATGTATATGTTGTAAACAATTCAAGTGCAAGTGCTCAGGTTCATAAGTGCAATTTCAAAGCATACATGTATACACATGTATATGTAGTAAGCATACATGTATATGCAGTAAACAATTCAACAATTCAATTTAGGTGCAACATGGGCTAGCAAGACTCAAGCATTGAACAAGGCAATGCATTGTGTTTGGAACATCACATAAGACCGGGCAGTTCAGCATACATGCCTTGACAACACTCAAGCATTGAACATAAACCAACAAGACCAGCAACACACGCATATATGCCTAACATCAGGCAGTTCAACATGCACGCATCAAAACATCACATATGACCAAGCAATTTAACATGCTCAAATAGATATAAACATACAGGTATACATACATACATACATACATACATACATACATATACATATATATATATATATATATATATATATATATGAAAACATACATACAGATATGCAGATATAAAAACATTCACACATACATACATACATACATACGTATGTATGTATGTATATACATGAAAATGAACTCTTGCACATCCAGGAAATGTAAACAAGACAACTAGGCAAGAATTCAAGATAATGCACATAAACAAGCTCAGGCAGAACAACAAGTGCAAATGCAGTAAATAAGTGCAAGTGTCAGTGCAAATACAGTTCAACAAAATATCAAAACTTCACATATTTACTAGCAAGTTATTTATTCGATCAAAAATCAGCAAACATTCACACACATATACATACACATGTATGTATGTATATTCATGTAAGTTCGAAGCATCCATTAACTTAGACATGAACTCATCAAAGCAGCAACCCAGTCTAAGTTTTCACCATCACAACACATATCTCAAAACATACATGTACACACATATATACACATATATCCCAAGCCAGAAATCCCAAAACATGTATATCTCAAAATACATGAACTCGTGTAGAATTCAGACATGGATACACATATATATGCACAGAAATGTACATATATACACATAAAGTCAAGTGCAACTCAAGTGGAACTCAGCACTGCCTTGAACTCCATGTATCAAAGCAAGGTCATGAACCAAACGTAAGCATCAGGAAAAACAATTTCGAAGTCGAGAATGCTGGAAAATAAGGCAAAACAATATCAAAGCAAGTTCAAGAGCAGAAATTAGAAAATCAAAAAGGGGCAAAAACAATATCAAAGCAAACAACCAAGTAGTATACATGTATTCATGAAATACTTTGAAATTCAAATCCAAGCATATTTACGAAAATGTAGGAAATTAATTCTTATATAAAGAATCCAGTTCATCATTGGCATGATAATTGAAGTTGAGAATAATATAAATCAAAAGGGGCAAAAATTGGGCCAATATCAATCACATAATACTCGACAAGGATACGCAACCATTAATAGCCAGTAAATCAAAGCACATAATCAACAAGGAATGAAAGCAGCAAGACGATTTGAACAAATTTCAAAGTGGCTGAAATCCTAACTCCAAAAACATATGATTTTTGATACGGAGTGAAAGAAAGAAATGAGTAAAAAAATTAAATAGAAAGGAATGGGGAATAAAGATATACACTAGGGAAATAAAAACAAAAGGTGGCCATGAAATAATTGAGAGTGAAAAGATAGAGCCAAAACTAAAAAATTTAATAACTTAAATTATATGACAGATATAATATTGTCCAAATAACAAGCATGTTCATAGAGATTTCACAGGCTATTCGGACAACAGATGAAAGATTTCAGGGGTTTACAACTAATAGATGGTTTTTTCATGTGTTGGGTGAAAAAGTGGGATAACAGAAAATCTACCTTATGTTGTATGATCACTGTTGTCTGATTCACTTTGTGGAATAGTGCAAAATAAAGGATCATAATATCCAAAATAGGGAATAAATTTTCATAATTAAAACTGCAATAACAGTCTTGTAAATAAAATAGAAACTCAATTTATTACACCAATTCAATGTAATATTCTAAACAATAAGATTTGCAATCTAAACTCCATACTCTATTCAACTCCTCTTTTTAAAAGAAATAGACAAAAAGGAAATTTGTGTGGAATAAGTGGTGTAAACAATGAATAAAATTCGTAATCTAAACCCCTTATTTTATTGAAAAATCTCAAATTGAACCAAAGAAGAAGGAGAAGTGGGATAGACTATGAAATAATCAAAAATTGCATAAACAAAACAAATTCCATCAAACTAATGTAAATAATTTAGAATCTCAACATAGAATTGACATTTCAAAATAGAAATTAATTTTAGAGGATTTTATCTATCGTATTATCGCAATTCCAAAATCCCTAAGGCATATTCAAATTCATAGAGATACACTAAATAATTATTAAAAAATAAATATTAAGGTCTCCACTCGCAGAACAACCTTAGCTTCACTTTCCTTGGATTTGCACGCCTTTCAATCTCCTCCAGAGTCTCTCTCATTTGATATATACATGATAGGGAAGATGTATATATATTTATTAGATGTAGAACAATTGGAGAAAGAACAAAAGAAGAATATATTGGAGGAAGAAGATGAAATAATTAGAAAAGGATCAATTATTACATGAATTCTCTATGGAGTTTCTGAATCTAATTTAAGAGACAACATGACAGAGGTTTGTTGTATTCTCCATAATAATATAAATAAAAAGTGAAGAGGATAGGGTTCTGTTTATAGAGGTTGAAACGCACCTGAATCGTAGGATCAAACTGGAAGAGAAACAGACAATCTGAAGCGTTAAACAACACAAAACCTGAATTTTTACCTGAATTCTCTACGGAGTATCTAGATCTAATTTGAAGAGATGATAATGGCAAAGTTTCATTATATTCCCTAAAATAAGACGAATAAAAAGTGTAGAGGATAGGGTTCTATTTATAGGGTTGAAACGCACAAGAACTGTAGGATTAAATTGAAAGAAAAACGGATGAATCTGGGGCATTAAACAGCTCAGAACACTAACTGCCACCATTAGCAGACGATCGACCTCCTAAGCTTGACCAGTCAACCGGTTGACCCGTGTAGGTCGATCGCTCCGCCTTATTTTAGGCAATAATGTTGTGTTTTGACTTTAATTAATTTTTTACCCTATTTATTCTTAACATTAAATGTTAATTAAAACGTTTACTTTCCCCCAAGTTAATTTCGAAATTTAAACCCTAAATTTGATTTTTTTTTGAATTTGAATTCAAATTAAATTAACTTAAATTAGAAAATTCAGACACTCATATCTTCATTGCTTGAGCTCCGTTTTCAACATATTATATATAGAAACAAATCAGGATTTTGCCATGAACGCAATGAAATAACTTTCACGCTTAAATTTCAACTATAATAAAATATCCATATTCCACCTTATTATATTTAACTAAATTTTATTTCATTTATTTATGGTTCATTTTACGAGGTACTACATTCTCCCCGCTTAAAAAGAATTTCATCTCGAAATCTTTTAAGAGGTGAACAACGTAACACATAATAACATTCATGTTATACAACCAAGTTATCTACACGTCCAACTACTCAACCAATAGTGCAATGTGATTGTGTCCTACGGACATGCTAAAATGAGCTCAATCCTAGCGTGAAGGTGTAATCGTGTTATGCAAGTATGTATGCAAACACCCCGAGCATGCATAAAATTTCCGCATGAGTGCTAAGTGATTGTGAAAAGTGCAACAACCATCTCCTACCATCTAATCTAGCAACCATGATGCAACCAAAATCCTAAAATTTGGAGAGAAATATTACCAATGAAAAGCTTTGGGTGAGTGTTCTTCATCTTCTCCTTGGTCTTCCATATGCTTTTTTCCGGATTGTCCCTCCTCCATTGTAATCGTTCCAGTTTAATTATTTTGCTGCCAAGTCTCCTTGTTTCATGCTCCACAATGCATGCGGTGGCATAGGGCACTATCGGCTCCATCTCAAAATCCCTTAGTTGATAAGGCTCTACAATAATAGCGGTGTCATGAACGCATTTCTTAAGGTGTGAAACGTGGAAAACATTATGGACCCCTGCCAACTAGTCAGGAAGCTCCACATGATATGCCAATTATTCTATCCTTTCCAAAATTCTGAATGGCTTGACAAACGTAGGCGCCAATTTTTTGGAATTGTCAAATCTAACAATCATCCTAAGAGGGGAGATTTTAACCAACACTATATCCCCAACCTCAAACTCAATCGCTTTCCTTCTTTTGTCTGCATAAGATTTCTAACGATCTTGCGCTGCCTTTATTCTTTGCCTGAACAACTCTATTTTTCCATGGTATCATGGATCAAATCAGGTGCGAGTAATATTTTTGTTGGTGGTTTCCACCAAATAATTAGGCAATTCACATGGCTACCCATAAAGTGCTTCAAAAGAGATCATACCAGTCGTTACTTGATAACTATTATCATATGCAAACTCAATCAAAGGTGGATGCTGCTTCCAATGTCCTTCATAGTCCAAGAGACAAGCTCTCAATAAGTCCTCCAAAATCCTATTCACCCTCCCTGTTTGTCCATCACTCTATGGGTGATAAGCGTTGTTAAAATTCAAAGAAGTTTTCAAAGATGTCTATAAGCTCCTCCAAAACTCACTAGTGAACAATGGGTCCCTATCGTCGACTATGCTTATAGGAATTCCATGCAAATGAACCACCTCCGTGATATAAATTTGTATAAGAGAGACAGTTGTCCTATTCCTCCTAATTGGAACAAAATCAGCACTATGGGTAGGTCTATCCACAACAACCCAAATAGACTCATTGCCCTTCGCACTTCTAGGTAATCCTTCCACAAAATCCATTGATATATCTTCCCATTTCCAAGTCAGAATTTTCAAAGGTAACAATAATCCACCAGGCTTCCTTTCCTCGGCTTTTACTCTCTGATATGTCAAATATTTAGCAACAAACTCAGCTATGCTCTTCTTAGTTCCATTCCAAAAGAAGGCCCTCTTTATGTCTTTATACATCTTATCTCCTCTAGGATAGAAGGTCATCCTAGAGTGGTGGCATTCTATAAGAACTTCTCTCAACAAATCATTAATTATTGGAACACAAAGGATCCATCTCTTTTTAAGCATCCCTTCTCATCAATTGAATTCCTCCTAGCATAGGGAAAATGGTCTGCTTTCCTTAATTTCTCCAAAATCTCTACTAACTTCTCGTCCTTCACTTGCCCATGCCTTATACGATCCATCAAGGATGATTTAATTTCCATAACTGTTAGAAAATCTTAGATGGATTCTGTTGACGGTTGGAAGTAAAGTTCAAGAGAAACTCCAACTGTCTCCATTATATATAGCACCCATGTTAGCATGCCTCTGACTAAGGACATCAACGACTATGTTCCCTTTTCCATGGGTATACCGAATATTAAAGTCAAATGATGATATACACTTCATCCATCTCTATTGTATAAGGTTCAAATCTTTTGGGAAAATAAGTATTTGAGTGATTTATGATCGGTGAATAACTCAAACCTTTTTCCCAAGAGATAATGTCTCCTCATCTTTGAGGCAAAGATAATAGCTATCAATTCTAAGTCATGCACTGGATACCTTTTCTCTTAATCTTTTAGCTGCCTAAAGCAACTACTTTCGCTTCTTTCACTAAAACTGCACCTAATCCTATGCCATAAGCATTTGTAAAAACCGTGAACAGTTTGGTTCCATCGAGAATGAGCATAGGTGCACTAGAATGACTCCTTAAGCTTCTCAAATGCCCTAGTGCATCTTTCATCTCAAGCAAAAACTAGGTTCTTCTTAGTAATTGGGTTAAATGAGCTATTATTCTTGCAAAGTTCTTGATGAACTTTCTCTCGTAGTCTGCAAGCCCCAGGAAACTTATAACCTCTGATGCACTCTTTAGGATCTTCCATCCTTGGATAACTTCCACTTTGGCGGGGTCTACAGCCAATCCTTGCTCCAAAACAATATGCCTAAGAAATCTAACTTCATTCTTCCAAAAGTGATATTTAAATTTTTTTGCCTTGAGTTGGTTCCTCCTCAAAGTCTCTAATACCTCCTAAGGTGGTCCTCATGCTCCTTGCCTTTGGAGAAAACAAGATATCATCAACAAACACCACAATGAATGCATCGAGTTGCCCCCTAAATACTACACTCATCAAATCTACAAAGTGTGCTAGGACATTCGTCAATCCAAAAGGCATTACTTCCCATTCATAGAGGTCATTTGGAATGCGTCCTTCGACTTGCTCGCCTCTACAATCCTTAATTGATGGAATACTGTTGCTAAGTCTAACTGAGAAAAGACCATAGCTCCCATAAGCATCGAACAATTATCAATCCTAGGTAAAGGGTACCTATTCTTCCTTGTCAACTTATTCAATTTCCTATAATCGATGCAAAATCTCAAAGAACCATCTACCTTCGTGGCAAAAACAATAGGGTCTCCCTATTAAAAAGTAATCCTACGAATGAATTCTTATTTCAATAGCTCCAAGATTTGCTTAAGAAATTCCTTTCTTTCTTTGAGAGCCATATGCCTAAAAGGTAGGGCGACGGACCTTGTGTCCTTCTTCATATCAACTCGGAACTCGATCTCCCTATCGGGTGGGAGACCCGAGACCTCCTCGAATACATCAAGAAATTCCCAAACTATAGGTATATATGATGGTTCTTCAATAATATATTGATTTAGTGCGTATAAATGGCTTAACTCAACTAAATCCTTGGGTGTACAAAGAACTTCTAAGTCACGGCCTCCACAACTCCTTAGGCTTATAATCCTCTTATCACAATCAAGAATGGCTTTATAATATGACAACAAATCATACCCAAGATAATTCCATACCCATCAAAAATTAGAACGTATGCATTGCATATGAAATCAACGTCGCATATGTCTAACACTAGATCTTTGCAAATAAGAGAAAGATAGGCTGAATCCCCAATGGGATTGCAAACCTCTATTGGTTTGTTGACTATTTAGGTTTGAAGGTTTAAGAAATTTTCTACATTCCTAGCTATAAAGGATGTGATGCCCCTAAATCAAATAGGGTATGAATAGTAACCTCAAAAATAAGAGTTATACCTTCTAGAGCTGCTTTCCCTTGGTCTCTTGGTGATTTACTAGCAATAGGGACAACTTCAATAGCAAAGGCTTGTCCGCTTAATCTTTCCTTATCCATCTTGGGACACTGATTCTTGTAATGCCCTTCCTCGTGGCAATTAAAGGACTTTCCTTTAAAGGCTTCCTTCAACAGACTCACCTTACAATTTTTGCTTTCATGACTCTTTTTATAGCATCTCTGACCTACCCTGCCATCCTTCTCAAACTTCCATTTGACTTCTTATTGGCCTAAAAGCTTCTCTTCTTGGACCCTCCTTGCTTTTGGGTCGGTACAGTCTTCTTTTCTACTTCCTTGTCTTCTGTATTGGCCATGTGAAGCATTACCATTTCTACCAACATCTCATACATGGCCACCATAGGCACTTGGGTCAACAAAATTTCTTTTAACAGGGAATTTAGGCCTTTCACAAACTTAATGGCCTTTTTCATATGTGTATCTATTAGGCTAAGCCCAAATTTAGCCAATTTAGTAAACTTAGCTATGTACTCCTTGAGAGTAAAACCCCCTTGTCTCAGCTGAATGAACTTTTCCATCTTTAAGCTAACCTCTGCTTTGGACATGAATCTTATCTCAAATCTGTCCTTGAATTCAACCTAAGAGAATATGCTTCTAGGGTGCTCATAGTCACAAAGTTACACCAATCCAGAGCTTCTTCCTTGAGATGCCAAGCTGTAATTCTCCTCCTTAGCTGATCATCCTAACCAAGCTCTCTAAATATCTTCTCGCAGTTGCTAATCCAAGCTTTAGCTTCTTAATATCCTTAAGTTATAGAGTATGTCTTCCCTCCCATATTGAGAAAGTCCTTAGACAAGTTAGGAAAGCTGATAGGGCGGGGTTGCATTATGGCCGGGGTAGCAGGTGCCACCGGTGCAGCTAGAGGAATAGGAGTCTGCTCAACAATCCTAAGATATTGTCTAAACCATTCAGGCATTCCACAAAAGGGTGGTCTTCCGCGGGTGGGGTTCCTTTGTCGAGAAGAAGATTGATTATTGGCCATATCAACTATCTGTGGGTTTAATCTTTAGTGATGATTTCCTAAGATAGTATTTCTATGCTGAAAGAAAAGAGTTTCAATTCTTTTTGAAAAACATTTTCAAAATAACAAGTACATTACTTATACGTATAATTTTTCCCCACTGATCAGGTAACCTAAGCTCTGATACCCAATGTAACAACCCGCCACGGAATAAGCCTAATTTTCGATCCAGAAAAGGCCCATCGAAACGTAAGTCCATTCTAAGGTAAGTTGTTGGTAGAACTAGGAAAATAACAGTATAAAACCATAACTAAACTTTGAGAACTTATAATGAATGGAGCAAAATATAGTAGCAAAGTTTACCCATTTATTTAAAATCATAAATATGTCAAAATACAAAGTACTATCAAATCGTATCATAAAACCGTTACAACAATAGTCTAGATGTATGGATACACATAAAAGTGAAAATGATAAATACTGCCACAAGCAAACCACCTTCGTCTCTAAGCGCCATCTTCATCATCAATGTCCTTTAACTTGTATGGTAACGAGGAAGGAGTCAGAATAAGTGTTTGGTAAATAAAAACCTCAAGTCTTACCTTTTAAGTTGGGCAGTATATTTCAAATTAAGAATATGTCTACAAACATAAAACCATTAAAATCATTTAATACTTCTTTTTAAGGAAAGAAGCGGGTCTCCAAAATCCTATAACCCAAATCCTACATTATAATTAACTAGTGGTGCAAGAGATAGTATCCAAGCCACTTAATATCATATATTGAAGAATAGGTAGACTCTGGTCATTTAATACCTTAATAAAGGCAGAACCCATCATTTTATACATATTCCTAAGGCGTACTCCTCAATGGTATTATCTAGCTAGCATTATATGGAACCTCAGCTCACTTAATACTTCTTTATTTGGAAAGATGGAACCTCAATTAGTTACTTAATACCTTATCTAGAAGCGGACCCCTATAGAGATATCACCTAACGTGTCCTTAGGCCATTTAATATTTCGTTTAGGGAAAAGAGGCGGGCCCTCAAACAACCACTTAATGCCTCAAGACCCCAAAGCAAGCTCCTTATACTATGGACCATACTCATAATGACATCTCACATTAGTCCGACTATTCATAGAAACATGTAGCTAGATTAGCTGGGCAGCTTTCCCTTACAGAATATGAACTAAACTCACATCATTATAAATATTTATCATAAGGATATCTCACATCAATAGGAAGTGTACACAACAGTTGATAGCCTCAAAGTGAAGGGTAGAATTCCGTCATATAACTCTATCGACCTCACACACCCTATGACTTAGCCGTAAATTAAATACACTCCATAGAATACTAATTAGGCTATATAAGAGTTTCCTCTTATTTTCGCCTAATAATCAGTTTCGCCAATGGAGAAAATAAATGAAAATAAATACCAAATTAACTATGACATACACACAAAAATTATATGTTAATATGCTAATAGAGATAAACAAATATTTGTACCGAATAAATTCTAAACGTACGTTTTTACACCCTAAACTAGCTTTAAATGTCAATTACCTAATCAAATACTATTACAAGTCATTTTTCTTCAAATTCCCAAGGTTTCAATATACCAAAATAAGGGATCCTAATATCCAAAACAGGGAATCAATATTCATAACCAAAACTGCAATAACATATTGTAAATAAAATAGAAACTCGATTTATTACACCAATTCAATGGAATATCCTAAACACTAGGAATTGCAATCTAAACTCCATATTCTATTCAACTCCTCTTTTACAAAGAAATAGATTAGAAGGAAAATTTGTATGGAATAAGTGGTGCAAACTACGAATAAAATTCGTAATCTAAACTCTTTATTTCATTAAAGAACCACAAATTGAACCAAAGAAGAAGAAGAAGTGGGATAAACAATGAAATTATCAAAAATTGCATAAACAAAACAAATTACATCAAATTAATGTAAATAATTAAGAATTTCAAGATAAAGTTGACATTTCAAAATAAAAAGGAATTTTGTGGACGTATTGTCGCAATCCCAAAATCCTTAAGGCATATTCAAATATATAGAGATACACTAAACAATTACTAAAAAAGAAATACTAAGATTCTCACTCATAGAATAGCCTAACTCGCTTTCCTCGGATTTGCATGCCTTTTAGTCTTCTTCAGAATCTCTCTCTTTTGATATATATACGATAGGGAAGATGTATTTTTTTAGATTCAGAACAATTGAAGAAAGAACAAAAGAAGAATATATTGGAGGAAGAAGATGAAATAATTAGAAAAGGGATTGAATTCTTACATGAATTCTCTATGGAGTTTCTTAATGTAATTTAAGAGATCACATGATAGAGTTTTGTTGTATTCTCCTATCAATAATATGAATAAAAAGTGAAGAGGATAGGGTTCTATTTATAGGGGTTGAAATGCACCAGAATCATAGGCTGGAAGAGAAATAGACAAATCTGAAGCGTTAAACAATGAAAAACCTTAGCCACCGCCATCAGAGGATGGTCGACCGCCTACGCTTGACTGGTTAACCGTTCGGCCTTATTTTGGGCAATAATGTTGCATTTTGATTTTAATTAATTTCTTGCCCTATTTATTCTTAATGTTAAATGTTAATTAAAGTGTTTACTTAGTTCCTAAGCTAATTTAGAAATTTAAGCCCAAACTTAAATTCGCATTCGAATTTGAATTCAAACTAAATTAATTTAAATCTAAAAACTTCAAACACTCATATCTTCTTTATTTGAGTTCTGTTTTCAGCATATTATATATGGAAACATATCAGAATTTCACCACGAACGCAATGGAATAACTTCCTTGGTCAAATTCCAATTTTATAAAACTTTCATATTATACCTTATTTATTTATTTATGGTTCAGTTTATGGGGTGTTACACATGCACGCGTGTGTGTATGTATGCATATATGTATCTACGTGTATGTATGTATGCATGAAATACCTTCAGTCCTAATCCTTTTAAAAATAATTTTTTGCATGAAATACAAAATGGTTGCTATGGTCGTAAGGATGGAAGAAATTGGTCCAACCAGTAGCATCGATGTTGGTATTGAATATTTGACCTTTGGGTGGCTCGATCCATTAGTTATCAAAGTGGCACAATGAAGCTGATGGACTGCTTTCCATTGAGCCCGTTGATTGGTTTATTTTTTCAGTTTATTCAGTATGCTTATTTGGTTATATTGAATTTGGAATAATTATTAAACAACAATATTGAGTAGGAATCATCATTTGAAGGTAAGAAACCTACTCAAATGATGATAAATAAGTCCTTGCGGCATCTTCATCTGTAAGATTACTGCCAGGGATACTGAGAATTGTTTCTTATGTAAAATAATAAAATATTTTATATGCATACAAATAATTAAAACTATAAGATAAAATTAAAAAAATTATGCTTGATATATGCATGGATGAATGAGTGTGATGTTTGAATGATTGTAAGTGAATTATTATCTGTTTGTAAATAGAATGGTTAATTGAGATACGTTTATAAAACCAAGAAAATGTTTTCAGTAAGAAATCTTTTTTATAAATTATATGTATATACATATGGAATTTGATTATGTTTTAAAATATGAGCAAATTATTATTATTTTATATAAAGAAGGATTAGAGGAAAGGTATATGTATAAAATATTTAAAGAATTTTTGAAGTCACGGATTTGTATTAATTTGTCCGTTGAGTGATTTAAGGATTCTGATCGATGCTTCTGGCCAACGTTATCGATAGGGAATCTTAGACGTTGTAACGAAATATTTGGACAAACGTTTTATAAAGATTTTGATGTTTTATAAAATTTCAATCAAAGTTTTATAAAAATTCCAATGTATTATATGAATTTTAATGTTTTGACAAGATTTCATTGTGCTAAAAGGATTATTTTTTGTATAACATTAAAATCAATATTTGAGTGGTAATATAATGTTCTGAAGGAGCTATGAATAATACTTTTAAAGTAAAATAGTCTTTTGAGGAAAGTTAAATTATTTTGAAAGAAGTGAATGTTTCGAAGAAAGATATTAGAAATAATTTTTGGAAATATGTTATGAAGATAAAGTAAAAATTTTAGGAAGTTTTTTGAGTTATATTTTTGAAGGAAGAGTAATTTTGTAAATTGATAATTATGAAGTCGAAAAGAATGTTTTATAATTGTGTATATTAATAATATTTATTTCATTAGTGGTGAATAGATAAGATTTTGTAAAATGAATTTTTGGAGAGGAATACTTTGGAAAGCATTTATATTATTTGTAAAGTGTAAATTTTAGAAAATTTTATTCGAAAAGATATTTTGTAGATTATATATATTTACATCTTTGTAAGGTAATTTATTTAGGCATACAAAAGTATTTTTTGAGAGTGTATTTTGTAAATTTATATTGTGTTGTGAATTATCGTGATCTACTTCGTGCCGTAGATATTACTCCGAAGCTTCCCCGAAATTTCAACATATGAAAAATATTCAGTTTGTTGGTGAAATTATTGAAATCTTCCAAATGAG
The DNA here is from genome assembly GCA_030765085.1 of Allium cepa. NCBI lineage: Eukaryota > Viridiplantae > Streptophyta > Magnoliopsida > Asparagales > Amaryllidaceae > Allium > Allium cepa. Next base: position 1,045,482,164 of record CM060931.1, on the reverse strand, counting down.
TTAGTTCAAACTAATAGTCCATATTATAAATGGTGGGTAAGGAAGATGGATTTGAGTCTTAGGGTAATCCATCGATAAAAGTTCTAATTTTTGATTTTTGTGTCACTCTATTTGGTACTAGACGAGTTAATGAAGACCACTATGCGTGCTAACCAAAGATTGTAAAGTTAGAGCATTGTATGCTATATTTTGACGGTTAATTGTTTTGCATTCGAGCATAAATTGTAGATGGTGTAGTTAAGTTAGAAGTTATTGGTTTATTTATAGATTTTCCAAAGAAAAAATTGTGATGACGAAATTTTCTTAAGGGGAGAGTCTGTAACAACCCAATTTTGATTAGTGATTAAATAAAATTAATAATAGTAATTTAATTAATTAAATGGGTTTTAAAGGCTAAAATAAGAATTTTATGATAAAATATTTTTAGTGATATTTTATTTATTTTGGGAGAAATTATTTTTTAAAATGATTATGAAATGAATTATTTTGGGAATTAAATATTTGAAGTTGTAAATTATTAATAAATGATGAATTTTATTATTTTGGAGTAATATTGATATTTTATGTTTGCATTGATTTTAAATAAATTAACAGAGGTTAGGTAATTATTCTAAAGTTTAATATTGATAATAAATAAGATTATAAATTTATTTTAAAAGAAGTGAAATTTTCTTTCACAAAGAGTTTGGAATTTTTTAATAAAAACGCTTAAAATGTAATTAAGGAATAATTAAACTAAAATGAGTCAAATATAGGACATAATATTTTAATTAGATGAGTAATATAAATTCGAACAAGAAATAATTTTTAAGTGGAAGTTGGAATTAATTTGGGATAACAAATAAATATTATTAAAGTGGGCAAAATATGATAGGTTGAGATAATTAATTGCAATAAAACAATTTATGGAAAATAAATTCCATAAAAATTTATCATGTTAGTTACTATTTAAGTAATATAAATATGGTTTTTTTAAAAAACTGGTATTAGTTTGGGTTAAATAAAAATTCTTAGGAAAGAAGGGAGAACGAGAAAATGTTTGTTTTAGTGTTTCCATGAAGCAAGAGACCAAAATCCACCCTATATTTCCATATCTAGATTTTTCCCAAGCCTAGAAATCTTCATCCTATCCATGAAAAATCTTCACGCAAGCTTCCCCTTCCATCATTTTAAGTTCCTACTTAATAAAATCTGAATTATGAAAACTCTTCTTCCTCTTCTAAAAATTAAATAAAATGAAATCTTGTTAATTCCAAATCAAAATATGTGCATCTCAACACCCTATGACATCTTTAGACATGAAGAAATTGGCATTTTGTCAAGTTTTGATGCAATGAAAATTTTCAATGAAAGAAGAAAAGTGGAAGGAATTTGAAGCAAGCTATGGCTAAAGTGAGTAATTACACACAATTCTATGTCTAAACCATGAAATGAAATATGTGTGCTTTGATTTAATGATTGTCTATTGATTGATATGGTTCTTCATGAACTACCTAAACTCCTCTTCCCACTTTATATTTGAATTTAGTCATGTTTAATTAAATGAATCATTAAGTGGTGCTTGAATCATTGTCTTGAATCATGTATGAATACATGCTCGATCAAAAAGAAAGGAAGTATCATAGAATTTTTTTCACTGTAAAGTAATTGCTGACATTCAGAAGAATCACCAGTGGACCGATGCGCAGCACATCGGTAGACAACCTGGAAGAAATTCTAGAGTTGGGTGTTTTGTGATTCATTTTAAAAATTAAAATAAAATTTTGTTTATTTATTTATATAGGAAATTTAAATACGAAATTATATCATGATTTTATATAAATAAATTTATTTTAAGAAAAGTTTTATTAAATTTTTAAATTAAATGTATCATTAAAAGAATTAATTTATTAAAGGAAATCGTTTATTGATTTTAAATAATTATTTAAACTCTTAGATAATTTCATAAAAGTGTGAATTGGTTTCTAATTAATATTTTAAAAGTTTTAAAGGTTTTTCATGATTTATGAAAACATATATGTAAATTTTGAAAATTCATTTAAAAAACCTACTTAATTCTAGAAAACTACATAATATTTTCTATATATTCGTATTTGATTTTAAAATAATTATTAATGATTATTGAGTGTAAGAGAAGGTTATATATTATTTTCAATGGTTTGAAATAAATGGGAATTTATTTTCAAAGCTTATGAATCTATTTATAAATAGTATTCAATCGCATAAAATTATAGGATGACTTTTATAAATTATATTTGATTTGAAAAGTGATTTTGAAGGGTTTAAATATGAAAGAGAGATTTAAGAATGTAATATAGGCATTTAAATCTTTGTTTTGGTATTAAATAAATAACGTGAATGGAATGTTTAATATATAAATGTTTTTGAAGTTTTATTATCTTTATGTAAATAAATTTATCTTTTTTCACTCAAATTGTATGTTGTAATTGCTGTGTAACGAGAAATTTAAATATACAAAGTTATAATATCATGTGGTATGGTACTTTCGGTTATATTTCTCTGGTCATTCTGTAGACTTATTGCGTAGAATAATATTGTGTGAAATTCTAGATTACGGGGAATATGAGTAAATGGATTAGTAATAGTATAGGACACTGTTAATATTTTTCCTATTTCTTCTATGACTCATGATAATATTATGATGGAGTAAGTGTGATTTATAAGCCCTGAATAAACAAACAAGTAATACGCGGTGGTATGCGACGTCTAACAAATATTTATTCGATTATTATTTGCTCGTGGATGACGCTCATACTGGGATAAGCAAGATGAGATTGTGATGTGACACTCGTTGCGGTGAGCAAGGCTTTGTGCCTATTAACATGAATTGACATATGTATATGGATATGCGTCGACCAATATATGAATAGTGTATGTTTTTTATCACTATCCTACTCCTTTTATGTTGCAGGAGTAAACCAAATTAGGCCAATATCCAACCTAGCAGTTTGATTGTGGGGTTGCGCCTCGAATCCATAACACACTTTTTATTATATAGCTGAGAGCTATCATTGTCAGTGTTTGCCTCTATGTCACATTGGCCAATAGTCTGTTACCATTTAGGGCACATGTAGGGTAGTGACTGAGGCTTTCCATAGATGAGCACCCAATGGATATGAGTCAGGATGTCCACCCAGGTAGCTATGATTATAGGAGCCATGGTGTTGGACACATGTGTGGCTTTTGGAGCTAGCAGGCGTGCTGCTAGTCTCTCGTCTGGCTTATGATGAATGTGGTAGATAAACATATATTATCTATACTTTTTACTTGAGATGCATGATGAGCTACGATTATACATGAGAGAGTGTCTACTGTATGATCAACTCCCATTGCTTACATCTATATGATTGATAGGCAGATGGTTTATCCTTTTCATGCAGATGGCATATTCATTACAGGAAGACGACCTATTCTTTATTAATTGAATATATGGATGTTATTTATTTAATCATAACGAGTACGATTGTAACACCCCATCTCTGTACCCATACTACCAAAGAGAATTACTAGGTAATCCACTTTGGTAATATAAAGAATGAGGATAGTTAGGAGTGAATATTCCCTTGGGCTAACACCGGTATGTACCTAACCTCAGAATATGTCAATAATATATGTAATTGATATCGACACAAAGCAATAAACACACAAGCTTACCTGGACAAAACAATATACAACACATACAAATAAACATAGAGTTACAGATCGCAACAGATAAATATAATACATAACAAACTAATACCAAACTATAATATTGTCTCACTAAAACAATATATCACAAGTCAAGTTCACATTACGCAAATCCTGGCCATCTCTTCAAAATAAATTCAAGGAGACACCTGTTAGGAACTGAGTTGATGATGTTTTGATGACAACAACCTTATATAGTTATTATACTTTACTTTATAAAATATATACTAACATTTCCACATAGATAGATATATATATATGTATATAGGAAGTATATGCAGGTATCATCGAAGACTGATCAGTATAAAGACTCAAGCATCAAGATGAAGATTAGAGATTCAAGATTCAAGACTCTAGAGAATCAAGATTTCAAGATCTCAAGATAAGTGTCTAGTATTTTGTTAAAACTTCATAATACCACTCTCATCTTTCTTCCAATTTTCTTTTGGGATGGAACCCAATTTCTATCGAAACCAGTGGCTTACAAACCCACGACAAGTTGCACACAAACCTATGACAAGTGGCTTACAAACCCATGAAAATCAAAATCATTTAAACTACTTTGTACAAGTTCTCGAGTCCTATGGAGGAGCTCTGTAGGAAGGTTCTTGCAATTTCAGTTTGAATAGATTTTTCAAAAAAAATTTAAATATGTTTTCAAAATGTTTTAGCTTTCAAAATCATGTTTTCAAAAATATTTTCAAACTTTGTTTTAGCCTTGAAATATTTCTCTATTCTGATTTTAAAAACTTCTATTTTTAAAACATCAAAACTTATTCTGATTTTAAATATTACTTATATAATTGACGGTCTATTTTGTATTAATCATAGATATTTTATTGAATAATACATATATACAATTAATGTTTTGACAATAAACCTACTTCTAAATTGATTGCTATAAATCTCTCATTTTTATTAAGTAGAAAGGCTTGATTTAATCTAATATATGCAAAATTAATTTTATATATATGTTTTCATACACAAAATTTATTATATGTATTTCATATTGCCAAAGTATGATTATATTTCTTTCCGAAAGGAGGAAACAATTTAGGGGCAAAGGTCCCTATTACCAAAGCTCATGCATAAAAAGTCTCTATTCATAAATCCATGTAAAGTAGGTCCCTATTTTGTTATTTTTGACCAAATTGTCCCGTTCTAGAAAATCAAACTAGCATTGAAATTAGGAGCAAAAGTAGCATAAATTAGTCAAAAGGTAAAAATAGGGACCAAATTTTCATAACTTTTTCGAAAGGGACTTTTCTTGCATCATCTTTCAATTCCAGGGACTTGGCAGCCATTCCTTGAACAATTTAAATGAGGTAATAATATATACATACATTTATTTTTGACTGCTTATATCCTCACATTATGTTCCCTGTAATTTGTCATTTATATGCTGCATTACTTAAGTTTAAGAAATGGGAAATTGATTCAATCATCATTGTTTCCCTTTATTATTTTCCATTTTTTCCTTTATGTGATTAGCTATCTACTTAATTTTGTTTATATGTCTATACCATTCCATTAATTGATAGCACCTATCATATATTGCACTTACAGAATTTACACTACAACATATTTATTTGTACTTATATTCATGTCATATACATGTTGCAAATTAATGACATTCATATAATCAATTAATTTAATTAAAGAGAGAGAAATGAATGGTACCTCTCTCCATATAAATTTATGCCCCGTCATTAATTAAATAAGCTAAGGGGAAGGAAATAAAAAAGTTTTCTTCTCTAAATAAATTTATGTCCCGCCATTAATTGAATAATTTAAGAGATAGAAAATGAAAAGTTTCATTCTCTAAATAAATTTAATAAGTTACTGTTAGACATAAATATGTACATAATGGTATATTTGATATACTCTAATTTACATACAAATTAGATTAAAGCAAAACTTTTTTTATAAAATTAAATAAAATATTGATATTATTTAAAAGATACTTGGAAAAGTTCTAAGTATGTTTAGACTTCGTAGGCCTACTAGAGATTCAAAATGACAATTTTTTTTAAAAATCACTCATTTCTTCCGCTGCGGGCTGACCCAGTTCCTTCAATGGTATCAGAGCCCAATAGCATATGCAGTCTAAATTAGTCATGTTAAGGCTAACTAATTAAGCTTGTGCACTTAGTACGGTGTCTAGAAAGGTGATGTTTAGGATTGGAATTGGTTAATCAAGTACCATGTCCTACCTGGTTACCTGCCTGTCCTTAAAGGTGATGTAAGCCTAAAGGTTGCTCCTAACAAAAGAGGTCCAATTTGAACTGGGTCTTGGGCTAATTTTCAAAATAGTTTTGAAAGTTTAGACATGATTTTAAATTTAAAAGTAAAATTTAAAATAATAACATGTTTATTATAAAAGGTTATGATATAACATAAATTTTCAAAATGTTTGAAAGTGTAATGAATATTTTGAAATGTTTGAAACTGTTAATTTCAAAATTTAAAATTTATTAATAAGATTAATAAAATAAATTAATTAAATGAGTTAATTAATTAATACTTGCATGTATTATATATGCTGATATATGTTGTTGTTTTTTTAAGTGTTAAGATAACAAAAGTATACATATATGTAAAATAAATTTTGAAACTGATACAATTTAACTAAAATTGTTCAGTTAAATAAATTAATTAAAGGTTAATTACATACTTATATAAGATATATGTGTTATACTATAAAGGTTGTAGTATACATTATAAAGGTTATAATAGATATGTCTAATATAAAAGTTGTGTTGAAATACTAATTTAAAATTAATTAAAGAGTTAACTAATTAAAATTAATTAAATAAGATTTAACCAATAAAAAATCATACATAAGACTATCATATAAGTAATATGAAATATAAAAGTTATATAACAATAAATCTTAGATGATATGAATGTATAAACTAAAGATGGAACATTAAACAAACCCAAATAGACTTAAAGAATAAATACATATGCAAATGTACATATACTGTGATTTTTGATGTATCTAACACTTAAATCACGAGGGTGTTTCATAAGAAATACATTATTTCATTAGTCGATATCACTCAATATAATATACTGAAGATTATGAATCTTTAATATAACGTTGTCCTCTACGATATATATATTAATAGATTACTAGCATACTCCTTTGTAGTTGAGCAAACTCATGCTGGGGATGTTATGTGTAGTATTATTAATATATTGAACATATGATGTAAGATAACTATATGTATTTGTTGAGTAAACTCAAGGTACATAAACTATACTTAGGCCATTACGATATGGTAGGTACGGGTGAATAATCTCTTTCAATTTATTGAGCAAACTCAAGATCGAAATCAGATTAGGACAATGAAAAATGGGCCAGGAGTTGTATGTGATACAACCGATAAGGAGTTATCCATTCTTGTGGGGCTATGATTTATTGAGCAATCTCTAGGTGAGAATACCAAGACAGGCGAGTCCTAACACCCACTAGTGAAGTCGAAAGACTTCTATGTTCCATCTTAGGGTTTGGAGAAACATAAAAGACAAGTGGGGGCCTTATTAGAATAATTAAATGGTAACATTTAACCTTTCTAATATTGTAAGGACATATGATAAATAATGTTATAATTATCTACAATGATAAATTTATGCATTTAATCTGATTGATAAAATGTTTATCAATTAACATATACAAACAAACTGAATTGAAAGTTGACAAATGAAAATATAATGCCCACTATTAAATACCTATTGCATGTTAACGTTTCAACACCCATGCAAGTGCCTAATTTTACAACTACTGAATACATTCGTTGTTTGGTCACTTATGCGTTAATTTGGTTAAGACCGTGTATTCCATTCTATGAGTTTCGAACTCTAAAAGCAATACAAGACTATGGATATTTGATCCATATACAATTGCATGTAAATGATATATGGTGAATGGTGAAAGTTGTAATGTACAATATTTAGATAAAATTAGTTCTTTCGAAAAACCAAATAAACCTTAGTGCGAGATCGAGTATTCTATATGATTGATTAAAAAAGAGATCATATTGTGTTAATGTAAGACAAGACCAAAAACTACAAGATAGGTCTAAGAACTCGATCGTTGAAATATCATTTTGACCGGTTTACGTAAGTGCAACATATTTGATGTCCTTAAATGTTATGGGTAATCGAATACGCTTTTGTAAAGAGTTTTTTTTGATATTGTAGTAAGGTTTTCTTTTGAATAGTTTGACCATTTGAAAGGAAAATGATGTATAAGAATAGATGTAATTTAAGGTACAGTTGGGATGAAGAGAATGAATGGTCACTTCTGCTTTATAGAGAAACATTGGAAATGGGAATTGCAACAATAGTCGATAATTAATATTGGAATAAGAAATATGATTTCTAGTCCGAAATGTATTTTCATATGGAAAATTGTTTTCTATGAGATTTATTTCTTTGAGCTCAAGATATTTGATCAACGAGCTCTTCACTGTAAATAGTTGCAGTGTACGAAATAAAAAAATTGTATTAAGTGAATGATGGACCTCCGAATTTAGTACGCTATTATAGTAATGGTGGAAATAGTGGGAGCATGCCATATAGCACTTATTATTTGCATCATAGTACGAAAATTGTTTCCATGAAACTTGCCATACATTATTTATGAGATAATGATTATTTTTCGGGATCGGCTGAAAGAAAAATAGACATAGCTATATTTCAATATGAATATTACGAATATTCTTTATGAAACAAAACTATAATATGGTTTTTTTATATAATAAAAGTGATGCATTGGAAGATACAAAAGTATATAATATTATTTATGGTTGTTTTGAAATTGTAGACCAAGCCATACTTTCGAGAAATAATTTTATTGTATGATTTTGAATCATATGATACTTGTCAATTATATCTCAAACAACAAAGTGTTATGCACCCATTTAGCGGGAGTATCATAAAAGTTGATGAACTCTTCAGATTGATACATATAGATGTATGCAATCATAATTCTATAAATACCAAAATAGTTCCATGTACTTCCTCATATTCACCGATGAGTTACCGTCAACATGACATGTGTATTTGATACGCATGTAGTATGTCTATAGTAAACTTATAGAATATAAAACAAAAGTGAATAAAATGACATGCGATAGAAATGGTTTGATTTGATCGAATGAGTGGGTATATTGGAAAATGTTCCGAACGTACCTAAAATGAATAAAGATTCGATCTCAAAATTGCTCATCCATGTGATACACAATGATGCATCGATATTAATCAATCGAACTTTGTTGGACAATGTACGATTAATTATGAGTGAAGTTGAGTTAGTTTCTTTTTATAAGGTAATGTACTTAAGGATAGTACACAAGGTTATTATTATTTTATCTGAATAACAGTTTATAAATTTTACAAGATAAGGGTTTATAAGAAACTCTAACACATCCTAGGCCAAGGAATTGGCAGGTTGTGCGAGTCGAAAGATTGCACGTAATAATTGTTAAATGATTTTCAAAAGACTGTCATTGGATGACATATTTATGTTTCAAACATAATTTTTGTAAACTAAAACCAAATCAGTTTTATAAATAAAGAAATTAATAAAATGTTTATGAATACCTATTCTGTTGCACTGAGAAACAATTGTTGTTTCAAGATATACCAACTTCATTGTAAAGAAATTTCTTTGAGAAATTATTGGTAGTAAAATAAAATTGGATATGATCCATGGTTATAACTGGTTATATGAGATGAAATAAAATTAACTAACCTAAACGAACACATAGCATTAGAATGTCTATTAAGTATTCTCGCACATCAAAGATAAACTATGAGTTTCTTATTAATGTCGAAAATATATAATCCTCGATTGTTTAATTAAACCATTGAAAATGTTGACTCTATATGTTATGATGCGCAAATCCAAAAGAATTCCAAGTACGCAATCAAAATATAGATTTTGATGGTCGTAACCGAAGGGATATGATATATCTACCTCGATTGTGTCTTTATGAGTAAGACCAATGCAGTTGGAATTAAATGAACAATGTTGACAAGAATAATATCACAAATCTCAATTGTTGAAATCGATGTAATAGATCTGATATTCAACATGTTCAAGTCAATTCGGATGTACTCATAAAATTATCATTTGATAAGTCCTAGTATTTCTGCACATATGTATTGAAATAGAAAATTCTAAATAATGATTTAGAGTAAGTTGTTTACATATATTAACCAAAAATGTCGCAAAGTCTACGGAAGCGATATTGAGTTTGTGATTCTTTGGATATGATCCAAGAAATGATACGAAAGTATCATTTTATAAGTTTCAAGATTGAATATGTATTTTGATAGAAATATCAAATAGTTTAATTTTCAATCAAAGTGCAGAGGAAGCATGTGTTCATAAGAAAGAACGTTAAAAGGTACATTGATATTTCTAAACTATAAGTAAACAACACGTTGTTGATTTTAACGATGTACTTTGTTAAAATTAGCCTTAGTTGTTTTAATACTCAATATTGGATTAATAAATGATGACTTAGTAAGTATAAAAGATATTGGGAATATTCCAAATCGATACGCAAAGACACCTTATTAAAATTATTCAATACGGAATATGTGAGGTAGTAGTTCCTTATGCATTGGCAATAGGAATTATCATGCGTGTTATGTTGTCTACGATAAAGTGATTTGTTTTTGTATTTGGTACCTGAAGCAAATATAAATCCAAATTGATATCACTAAATGATTATTTGAAGTGTTCTTATGTATTTATGAAATACTAGAGAATTATTTACAGAAATAAAGACACCTTATGAAGGAGTGTTTGGACTCAAACTTCATAAGTGATATTGAGTATGTCAATAATAAATCAAGTTAAGAATCTTTAAGTTGGAAATGTTCCAAATGAAAGACAATGGCTAATTTAATGAAAAAGTCGAAGTACATCGCCTATAATAGCGTCGCAATAAAGGCAATGTATATAAAAATATAAGTGCATAAATTTATAGCTGAGCTAATTTCAAATGCTGAGAATCTCATAACATCGTTATATGATAACAATGTCATGATATAATTTATAACAGAAGTTGTAGCTTATTAGATGTCGAGAGACATACTTCAAATTGTTCAACATGATTAAGCAATTTATCACCTTTGGGGAGAGTTGATTGACAGAGTGGATAATTAAAACTTAATAGCATATCCGTTCACAAAGAGACTGACCTAATTGGTTTTGAGAAAACCTATTGGAGAAGTTGGAACAAGATTTCATAATTGACCCCAAGTGCAAGTGGGAGATTTATAGAGTTAGGGGTATGCCCTAAGGGCAATTATGTAATTTGTTACATATATCTAACTTGCTGACCAATCTTGTTCGAAATAAAGGTGTTTCTTTCTATTATATACTTGATATAATGTGGTTATATTAATGAATCAATTTAATTAAAAGTATATTTAATAGAAAATCCATAAATTGTATGTTTTGCGGTAGTAGTTACGAAGTATTGTAACCGTGAGTAATTTATCATAATGAAACAAATATACCATGTTAAATGTTCCTAGTCAAGATACATCGAGACTGGATATCAGTGTACCTGTTGAGACTAGAGTATGTAACGCTCTTCAAATGTTGGCCAGTGTATTACTCATGACTGTCGGAGACACCAAAGGTTACGTACCGATAGTCATTGGATAACTATGGAATGACTCACTCGATAGTTTTCTGTTGGTTAATATAACTGAGGTCAAGCAGAGAATATCAATGTGACAAATTTACATAGTTCTTTCGACTTGAGAATATTGTTGATCTACAATGTGAAAGCTCCACTTTGATTGTAGTTAAATCGTGGCATAGCATCCACCGAATGACTATAGTTGGATCGAGTGGAAGCATTGGAAGTGAAACGCTATTTAGAAGAGGATTCGTCTCCTCAGTTATATGAGGTTAATATCACGGTCAACTAGAGTCAATTCAAAGTCAGAGTCTCTGGCCAGAGCGTTTCGGTTAGTAATAGTTGTTATTATTAAACCAAGGACATTGTGTTTCGACTATAAAGTTGAACATGGATGATATTGGAATTTTGACCATTACGAAATTCCATAAATCCAAAGTGATATAGTTTTGACGAAGACAAATTGTGTAAATAATTGTCACCGTTAGGTACCTCTTATAATAAATAAAATTGGATTTTACCAAAATATGTGTAAGCGATAAATTCGGCCAAAATGTCGCACCACCTGCTAAGTGATGTGTGAACGTTAATTTTCAAATAGTTCGATATTAATCGCCGATTGACTTTACATCTTTAAGTCGCACAACAGTAATGATGAATTGTGAGAAAAACCATGTGATTTAATTAATTTTGTAAAATGTTGTATATTAATTATGATTTATTTGATGTTTATACGTTTTTTGTTATTATTTTAATACATTTATAAATGTTATATTTGCCCGCATTGATATACGATGTTAATGTAATTTAAAGATAATTGCATGAAATAATTTATGAAAATTTTATGTCATTTGATGACATGATTTATGAAAATTTTATGTTATTTAATGACATAATTTGTGGAAATTTTATTTATTTGATGTCATACGTGTAAATAAAGGATCAGAGATGGAGAAATAATCAAGAGAATTAACCAGGGAAGTTTTAATTAAAGAATGGGAAAAGTTTCATTCTTTCAAATAAAACATATTCTCTAACTCATTCTGTATGTACAATTCATTCTTTCTCATTCAGTTTGTTTCTTTCTCTCCTCCAAACTTTTCATGGAAGAAAACAAAAAACAATTCCAAAATTTCTCAACTCTATATAAAAACATCAAAAAAATAAACAAAACAAAAGTGGTTCATCCATCTCTTACAAGGATAGGATAAGGATCTTGAGAATCTGAGGAGATATCATCATTCAAGGTGTGACTTTTAGGAAATATCCTAAGGGGAGTCCAACTTCAAGATGTGCTTCAAGACTTTAGGTAATAAGGTATGTTTTTCTTTAATAGATAATGATATTTGATGTAATGTTGTTGAAAGAGAAATTTAATTATCGTAATTTGTATGCACATATCATGCCTTATTTAAGTTGAAAATTGTTTGTGTAGCTTGAATTTTTAAATGAATCAATTGGTGTTTTATTTAATAAATCAAAACCAATATTTTTATATGTTCAAATATAATGTTTTGTTTTGGAACTATGTTCTACACATTCAATTTATAGTCTAATTTATAGATCAGAAATTATGTATGTTCAATTTATCAATTGGGTTCTTATTTTTTTAAATTAAAATTAATTTTTTTATATGTTTTAATACAGTGTTTTATTATAGATCTATATTATAAACATTCAATTCAAAGTGTAATCCTTCAGATCTAAAAATTTGTGTGTTCATATTGTTTTTGATTGGATTTTACTTTAACAAATTAAGCTAAAATTTGTTTATGAATATTACGGTGTTTTATTGAAGACTCATGCTTTAATTTGTATTTTGTGTTTATATTGTTTCGAAAATTTAAAAAGGAAGATTTTTTGGCAATAAATATAAATTTTACTTTCTTTAATATGGTCTCTAATTTGTATTAATTAGAGATAATTTATTAAATATTACATACATACAATTAATGTTTTGACAATAAACCTACTTCTAAATTGATTGCTATAAATCTATATTTTTTTATTAAGTTGGAAGGCTTGATTTAATCTTATATACACACAATTAATTTTATATGTATGTTTTCATATACAAAATTTATTACATGTATTTCATATTGCCAAAGTATGACTAGATTTCTTTCCAAAAGGAGGAAACAATTTAAATGAGGCCATAATATTGACATACATTTATTTTCGACTATTTATATCCTTACCTAATGTTGCCTATAATTTTTCATTTGTACACTGCGTTAAGTAAGTTTATGAAATGGGAAGTTGATACAATCATCATTGTTTCCCTTTATTTATTTACCATTTTTTCCTTTATGTGATTAGCTTTCCATTTAATTTTTTTTATTTGTGTACACCTTGCCATTAATTGATAGCACCTACCATATATTGCACTTATAGAATTTACACTATAACAAAAAAAAATTATACTTATATTCATGCCTTATACATGTTGTTAAGTAATGACATTCATATGATCAATCAATTTAACTAAAGAGAGAGAAATGAAAGGTTTCTCTCTATATATAAATTTGTGCGCTATCACTAGTGAATTAGTTAAGGGAAAGGAAATAAAAAAAATCATTCTCTAAATAAATTTAAAGCCCCGTCATTAATTGAATAATTTAAGAGATAGGAAATGAAAAGTTTCCTTCTCTAAATAAATTTAGTAAGTTACTGTTAGACATAAATATGTACATAAGAGTATATTTAATGTACTCTAATTTACATACACATTAAATTAAAGTAAAACTTTATTTATAAAATTAAATAAAATATTGATATTATTTATTAGAAACTTAGAAAAGTTCTAAGTATATTTAGACTTCATAGGCCCATTAAAGATCCAAAATGGCAAACAAAAAATTTAAATTCACCCATTTCTTCCGCTGCGGGCTAGCCCAGTTCCTTAACCCAACAGAATTGAGAACTTCTTATTGTTAGGCACTCGAAGATATCAAGAAACTCACACTCAATAAATATCAAAATCAATCAATAGTCAACGTATAAAATCATTTATCTCGACCTTCAATCCCTTAGTGAGTTGAAACTCTCGACCAAATGATCCTAGAAGATAGAAACCACCAATCATAGAAAATGAAATCTCTCAGCTATAGGCTCTTATGAGAGAATGACAGACAAATTCACAGCATGTCTTTAATGCCATAAATAGAAAACACGCAACCATCTCGGGTTGGGGTATCTCAAATGGCATATGGACAGGTAGCCAGTCTCTAATGTCAAAAAACTAATGAGGTGATAATATCAAGTGTCTCAAAAATAATAGATCTACCTAAGTCATCCTGAAAGAGACTGATGTACCGCAGCACTACTCCAGGAAGCGCTAAAGACTGCATCCCGTTTCTTACAGTCCCTAAATTACTCCCAGAATAGCGACACTCATATCCATTGCATGTCATAAACACAATGTCGGGCTACGTCGAGCATTGACCATGATTCCTACTTGCCCTTGGTAATTGATTGTTGTTCCTTAAGAGGCGTCGAGGCAAATGGCTCTAATGAGAAAAATAACTCTCGGCCTACAAACTCAATAAAGCGACATCACGGATTCGAAGCACGACCCCACAATCAGGACGGTTAGGATGGATAACTTGCCTATCTGAATGGGTCCATTATGCGTGCTCTCCATAATGGCGTGAACTCTATGACGTAGATTCCTAACAAATACATTCAATTGTATTAGTCCAAGTGAGCGATTACTAGTGCTCTCTACTCAAGGAATCCTGATGAGAGTGACAACAACTGCACTCGACTCGGTAAGTCCCATTGAGGGTGAAAACTGATACTCTCGACTTAATGAGTCATGATGAGAGCCACGCCAAATACTCTCGACTCTAGAAATCCCGATGAGAATAATCGCTCTTGACTATACGAGCCCTGATGAGAGCATCTCAATATAACAAATCTTCTACTGCTAGCCCTAGAAGTAGATGATAATACTCGACTAGTTAGTCCTTAGAGGATGCAGCGAAATATGTTTTCAATGAGATGAGTCCTAATGAGAGTAATAATAAGTACTCTTGACTCCATACGTCTAAATGAGGGCATCACAACATAATGTCCTTGACTGCTATCCCTAAGAGAAAATAATAATATTACACGGCTTGTTAGTCCTAAGAGGATAAATATGAAAATCACAACATATCTCAACCTTATAGCCCTTAGAGAGTAATAGAACTCTCGACTACTAAGCTATAAGGAGTCACCTCTAGATGATATCTTTATTAATAATTGGTTTGGAAGCGCAAATTTTTGGTCTAACCGCGAACTTTCAAAATTGCCCTTCATATGTAATTATTTATTAATGGTTGTATTATATTTACCCCACTTTTCCAGTATAAGCATCAAATACCAAAAATGCCTCTCTACAGATATTATCAAAATATAGCATCACTTAAAATTAGGATCTGATAAATAAGCTTCTTTTACAAATTCAAAATTTCCTTTACAAATATTTACTAAATCTTAATATCACTTAAAAGTAGGATCTAGCAAATAAACTACTTTACAAAATTATTTATTATTGATTAATAATATAAATGAAAATGTAAACTCACAACAAATTAGATACTGCAACTTAGAAATAAAATTTCAAATTATCTACGTATGATTCAACACAAAAATATGACTAAATATATGTGGAAATCATTTTATTTTGAACGTATTAAATAAATACAATTTGTAGAAAAACAATTCAGCCATCTTTATCATGCGCGAAGCGCATGCCATAATGCTCATTGTGAATTATTAACCTATCTCCAAAATATAGGTGACATCTACTCACTAATAGTAATCGAACGAGTATTACTTGAGCATCCGTTCCACTCAGTATTACTCGGACGTTTACTTGAAGCTAGTAAAGCACACTTACCAAAACTACAATATACTATAATATGGGTCAACGGCATAACCAGAAATTTTTTACCAAATGCCCCATCCCAAACGGTATTAATAATCCGACTTTTCAATGTCGTCATATGTAGAATTAAATCACAAAATCGTTAAATAAATCATTTCCAAACCAATAAATATATATAAAGGGGAATAAATTTCAAAACTCTTAAAAATAGATTTTTAATAGTCAAAAATCTCCTTTTTAAAATTACCATTAAATCCTTTAAAATATCTCATAATTTGGCTTATCTTCAAAATAAGCTTATATACCCAAATTTCCCTTTTCGAAAATATTTCCCAAATCCATTTGATTAAATATACACTTTACAAAAGAATTTTCCTTTCAGAAATATTATTAAAAACCCTTCATTTGTACTTATAAAATTCAATATATTCCAATACTATTGAATCATTTTTCAAACAATTTTTATATTTAAAAAAATATAGTAAATTATTTTATTTCTCAACCTCTTTTATTTATTTATAAATATACTTTAAATAAATTTTAATACTCCATAAATAATTTTTGAAGCTTTCAAAAATACTTTTAGACTAGGAAATTCAATACATTGTCTAAAATAAAATCACGGAGAAACTTCTCCAAAATCAATAACAATTCATTAGTATAAATTTTATCGTGGGGACGAGTCAAATTCCGTCGAATTTCGGTCATTGTAAATGCATGCACAATAATAAAACTTTATGATCCATCTCGACCAACAGTTCTAATGAAAGGAAATACTCTAAACTGAATGGCCCTAAGAGATGTAAAATATACAAATCAAAATGCAATCGGACAGGCTCTCCTTTGCTATTGGACAATCCAACATGCATAAAATCCCACTACTACATACCAAAATCATAATCAATATCACAAAAATCAATCAAATATCCCAAGCAAACATTTCAAACAACCAATTCAAAGAAGCAAGTTAAACGATAAAGGGATAAATATAGCATGAGGTGGAATGTAAATATAGTTGTGGGTATAAAACTCACTGAAACGATGCTTGAGCCTTCTAAATAATGGCTACACTTAGCCCTAGCACAATGCTGCATCATGAAAGTCGTGTGCACCAGAACACAACATCACGTCGTTCACCATCGGCGACCTCCTCCACCTAAATTGTCGACCTCTCTATCATCAGCCATGCTACCACTTATTTATTCACGATTTTCACTGCGTAATAATTATTTACTCTGTAAGAATGTTTTGAATTCAACTAAAACATTTTATTCAACTGTAAAATATCAACTGAAAAGAATTTATTAATTTAAATTCAGTATATTAAAACAAAATCTTTTACTAAATAGCCTTCAATTAAATAAATACTTTCTTTCAAAAATAATAACTTCAAAAATCAAATTAGAATATTTTTATTTTTATTACATTTATTTTACAACATAGAAATTATTGTTGTTACAATGACGGACCCGAGAATGTCTACTATATTATTATTTGAGGGATATACTTGGGCATTGTAGTATGCTAGCCTAAATATACTTAATGACTTCTTATCCATTGATGATGTTTATATGTATGGATGTTTCACCCATTTGACAATATATACAGGATTTATAGTTTAACATGATTTTTATATGGGTGACAAGATTTATGCTAATTTTGATATCATCTAATTCTATACCAGTTTCCTATGATATATTGACATCTATGTTTTAGACATAGTCTGACTGTGTGTTATTTATATAATACTTGGGTCAGTCGGAAACATTTTAGGTTTAGGAACACTATGACTAGCTTGTGGATGTTGGGCATAGATGGAGGATAGAGTATTATCATACATCATTATGTATTATGTTACTTCACGTATGTATGCCATTAGGATGTATATTTATATTGGACATACATTGTATCTTGTTGAGGTACCGGGTATTTGATTCATGTTATTATCCCACTTAACTTGTGTACATTTTATATTACATTTTATGATTGTGTTAATGACTCTATGTGCTATATCAGTTATTGTTTATTGTTTTATCCTAGAAATTCATGCATTTATTGCTTTATACCAATACTGTGTACGTATAGGTGAGTAGTATTTGATTATTTGAAATATATACAAGTGTTAGCCTAAGGGAATATTCATGTGTTTTAGCCCAATTTTGCCTCATTCTTCGTATTATTAGACGGTATCACCTAGTTATACTCTTTGATAGTATGAGTATAGATGTGGAGTATTTCAAGTAGTTGGTAAAGCTAGAGTAAAAGAAGCCCGGTAGGTTGGTAAAGGTTTTTTAATGAAAGTGAGAATAGATATTAATGGACTTCATCAATGGATTGTCGAGAACCAAAAGTGGGTATTAAAGCATTTGGTTTATAGTCAATTAATTGATGAAGAATGCTTGGTTCGTATCCATTAACTCTAGTAAAACGATATTCAAGTTGGATGAGTTGTATGTGAAATGGATTGTTAAAAGATTTACATTAAATTAAATACTTGTCCAAAGAATTTGCAACCATAGGCAAGGATTGTGGAAATGGAGGGTATAGGCAATGATTTTTAGGACTACATATACTACTAATTTTCGGAATTGGACCAGGCCACAAAGGTGTAATTGGGTAAATTTCAATTTTTTACCAATTTGGATCTTTAATGGGCTTATGTAGTCTGATTCATTTTGAACTTTTCTAAATTTTCTATTAAATAAAGTCATTATTTTATTTGTATTTATAAACAAAATTTTATTATATATAATTTTGTATTATAATATATGTGTGTGTGTGTTTATTTATTTATGTGTGTGTATCATATACACATATGTGCGTACATGCATGTGTAACATAACAAGGTGTATATGGTTTAATATGCCTATGCACAGATGTTGGGATTTACATCGCAATGGACATGTTATCCCCTCTTGTATTCAATTCGCTATCAAAATACGCATATGTGTGTATCATAACAAAATATATAAGTAAACATATAATACAGATACACATATGCACACATATACTAAATACTAGTTGTAAACAATTTTTATGTAAAACATTTAATAAATTTATATTTACGTATATGTATGTATATAAATATATATATATAACTAAACCATTAAATTAATTAAATATTAATTTTTAAAATAATTTTTAACACATATATACGTGTATAATATGTGATATGAAAGTCGAAAACATTTTATTAATATAATATTTTATTTTATTGGAAAGAAATTTACACACTACATATGAATATATATATATATATATATATAATTAGATATAAATGTATGTGTGTATTAATATGAATAACAAATTAATTTTTTTTTTTGAAATTATGCTTCTGCAAATTTTTGCTCTCGACCATATAATTTTTATTTCTTTTTTATTTTTGAATTTTAATATATTTAAAATTAAAAGCCATGTAAATTTTAATAAAAAGTTATTTCCAAAAGTTTTTTTGTATACTATAGGTTTTATAATATTTTAATGCAAAATTTTATTATTTTAGCACACACACACATATATATACATATACATATACATACATACATATATATATATATATATATATGAAAGTAGTTTATATTACATAAACATATTCAGGTAAAATAAATAATTAAATGAATTTATTCAAATTTTATTTTACTTACCGTGAAATAAATGTTATACATTAACATTTTTATAATTTAAAACATATGATATATAACATTAATCTTTTAAACAAGGATTTTGACTAATTAATTCATTTAATAATATTGTTTAAATATAATTTTTTTTAAATTTGCAAGCAATGAGCATCAATTAGAAAAGCATACACGATAAAATTTCTTTTTTTATTAGATATAGTAATATATACAACTAACCAATTTGTTACAGCATTTCAGTATGCAAGATTTGTAATATCATCTAACATTTTATTATATAAATTATATATACGTGTGTGATATAACAAAATAAAATGGGGAATCACCTTTCACCAAATCTCTTGCGTGCACTTTGATACATCAAATTGATCCCTTTGAATTCGTCCACAAGTCAGAAGTTGCTGGCTCTCGGACTGCCTTATCGCCGACGACCGAATCGAAGAGTTTTGTTGTAATTTTGTACTTGGATTTTGGGGTTTATGGAGGATGGCTGCTGGTTGAAAGTATTAAAGAGAGAGAAGAGCATAAATGTAAAATGAAATGGTGTAAAAGGTGGCATATAAACAGGGAATCAAGGGAGAGTAAAGTGGATCACATCCTAATATCTCTCTCGTATCAATCCCACTCTTTTAATCATTCAAAATCCTCTCCAATTTCAACCAAATGGTCACCCAAATCATGCATCCAACAATTGAATATTATAGGCCTTGAATCTGGTCCAAGTCCAAACAATATTCAGTGCAATTTTAAATCTTATTTAATGGCATATTGATATCATATATCGATCGCTGTATTTATAACTATTATAAACATACTATTTAATATTGTTTAAATTACAAAAAATAAAATTTTATAACTAATATTTCATAAATATTGATTAATTTAATTAAATGATAAAAACTTATAAATTAATTAAATCAGATGGTAAAAGGATTATTCAACGTTTTGGTTGTGTGACTCTTAGGTATAAATTTGGTCAACGATTAATATTGAACATTTCAAATATTAAGATTCATACCTTGCTCAATAGATGGTGTGACAATATGACCAAATTTATCACTTATTTGGTTCTGGTAAAATCCAATTATACTTTATAAGAATTATCTAGTAGTGAAAATTATTTACACCAATTCTCTTCGTCAAAACTATATCACTTTAGACTTATAAGATTTGGTAACGGTCAAAATTCCAATATCATCCATATTCAACTCTATAGTCCAAACACAAAGTCCTTGTTCAATAATAATAATTGTTATTGACCTAACTACTCTGGTGAAAGACTTTTACTTTTCGTTGACTTCAGTTGACTGTGATACTAACCTCATAAAACCGAGGAGACGGATCCTCTCTTGGGTAGTATTTCACTTCTAATACTTTCACTTGCTCCAACTATCATGGGCATCATGTCATGATTTAACTATAATAAAAGCAAAGCTTCCACATTGAAGATCATAAGTATTCTCAAGTTATGAAACCTATGTAATTTTGTCTCATCAATATTTATATTTGACTTTATTTATATTAACCAACAAAAAACTATCGAGTGAGTAATTCCATAGTTATCCAATAACTATAGGTATGCAGTCCCTTGGTGCCCCCAGCAGTCATAAGTAACATATTGGCCCAACATTTGGAGAGCACTGCATAATATAATCTCAATGGATGTATCGATATCAAATTTCAGTACTTCTTGACTATAAATATTTAGAACTGTATGTTCAATTTCATTGTGATAAATTACTCAAGATTACAATAATTTGTTACTACTATCACAAAACATAACATTTATGGATTTTCTATTAACTATAATTTTAATTATATTGATTAATTAATATATCACATTGTATCAAGTATATAATAGGAAGAAAATGCCTTTTATTTCAAACAAGATTGGCTACCGAGTTAGATATATATAATAAATTACACAATTGCTCCTAGGGCATACTCATAACTTTATCACTCATATATGATTATTTCTCTATCTTCTTCTCTTGAAGGTCTAGTTGCTTATCCCTACTGACATCGGATAGAGCTTGTGTGAGTCTCTTCCATATATAATACTGATTGTATACATATTTTGCACAAGTTGTGATGTCTTTAACCACGTTGATAGGAATTTCTTTCTAATGATAAGTTAATTTAATCCTATCAAAGAAATGCGTTAGGAAAGCTCTTTGTAGCTTGGTAATTTGTAGATTTACGGCAGATTCTGTCACTATTTTATAAACATGAGCAGGAGAATGCCCTTTCTAGGTCTTCATTTAAAGGTATCGGAAGGCATAGAACCAGATTGTTGGATGGTCTATTTGGATTTATGGGAGAAAGCCATTAACAATGTAACAAGTGGCGTAGAAGTGGAGGAAGTTGGTGCCTTCAAAGAGAGAAAGAAATCAAATTTATCAAAGTGTATATATTAATACTTTAGTAAAGGAGAACAACTTATATGTTGTGAAAGAGATGTCATGCCTAACCTATAGATTGCGAAACCCTCGGTCGCGATTATCACGATGCTTACATTCCTCCTCACTCTTCATGATCATCATGAGAAAATACTTGGTCACTTTTCAAACAAGTCAAGTAATGAGAAGTAAAAGATGAAGTTATAAGTCTAAAGCGCAACTCGGTACTAATTCATGCTCACAACTTGGTATCAAATCATGCTTGTAACTCAGAACGAAGTGATGCTCACAACTTGGCAGCAAGTCACGCTTACAACTCAGTACCAAGTGATGCTCACAACTTGGTACTAAGTTACCATTACTAATGAGTTGGGCACGATATCTCACTTGGAGCTTCATGCTGGAAATGGATAATGTGAGGGCTTATTTCGGTGACTTTTGTGATAGTTTTACTCTACATATAAGAGGTGAGGTGCAAAGAAGAGAGGGCTTCCCTTTTTAATATTTTTTATCTAATTTACCCTAAAACTCCGTTGAACCTAATTTGAGTCATTGGAAATCGAGTCGTAAGATCTTGACTATTTGAATCCTAATCCACATCATAGGAAATTCGCCCAACTTTGAAACTCTATTAAATCCAAGTATGAGTCATAAGAAATGGAGTACTTGGAGGAGAGAGATATAGAAGATGAGGTTAGAAAGATATAGTTCTTGTTTAATTGATAACTTTATTTCTAATTAATATCGATATAATTAGACTAAGGTTGTATACAAGAGCTTTCTTGAAGTACATGAAGTTTGAAATTTTCTACTTACTATTGTACTATAATTAGTTTTTTAGCGAAATAAGTTAATAAATAAGAGGTTATTTATATCAACACAATGAGAACTAGACAATGCTGTTAGAAGGTCTATATCAATCTAGACACTTGTCCAGCAAAATAAGCAATTAAGGACAAGGAGTTTGGAAATATAAATATTTTTGTATTAATTGCATAAGTATAATGCAGAACAATATTTTTAACATATTATAAATATATTAATTTACTTCATTGTTAAGTGTAGTTAAATTTTTAGCCGCTTTGAAGCTTAAAATATAAATAGTTATTAATTTTACTGCATAAGTAAAATGCAGTTAAACTTAAACAATTAACTCTAAAGCTTATGATTTTGTAATATATTTATTTACTGTAGTTCTACATATGCTTATAAGGAAGATGCAAACTATTCCATCATTAAACTGATAATTAAAATATTTATGGATAGATGCCCTAAGTACTTCTGAGTTAAGTGCGTAAGTAAAATGCGATTAAACTTAACAGCACTTTTTAGTACATTATAAAATACAGTTGATTTTTAAATTTATCTAAACACGAAAACCTAAATATGCTTTTAAGTACAAGGATACTTTTAAATCCCTATGTAAATTATAGTTAAATGCACTATAGTTAATAGCTTTTTGATATATTCACAAAATGCAGATAATTTTTTTTATTTAGCTGCATAAGCAAAGGAAGGCATGATTTAAAGTAAAATTATTTTAATTTTTTTATATTCATTTACTACATTTATAAATATAGTTAAAATTTTATCCAATTTTATTGGTAGGAGTATAATTATTTATTTAAATATCAAATGTAGTTAAATGTCAATAATAAACTCCAAAGCTTATAATTTTGTAATATATTTGTTTATTGCATTTTTAAACGCAGCCAAATTTTTAATTGTTTTTTAATGCAGTTAATATTAAATAATTATAAATTAAATCAAATTATTTATTTAGCAACATAAGTCAAATGTGGTTAAATTTAAATAATATACAAAAAATGTTATAATTTCATAGTATATTTATTTACTGCATTTATAAAAGAGGTTAAAAAAATTTATGATGCAACTAGTTTTGATTATTTAAATTTTGATTTTATATTATCTTTGAATCAACTGCATAAGTAAAATGTAGTTGAACTTAATAATACTTTTTAGAATTATCATATTACAATTAAATTAATTTACTACATTATAAAGTGTAGTTAAATTTTTGACTATTTTATACATAGAAATATAAATAGTTTGTAACTAAGAATAATTATATGTTAACTACATAAGTTAAATGCAGTTAAATGTAAACTATAAACATGTATAGTAGACTCTAATAAAAGAAATATAAAATCAAATTTTATTATTTACTTAGCTGCATAAATGTATTGAAGCTATACGTGAACAGTAAATTTTAGTACAATGATTTTAACAAGTCATACAATAACATATCTGTGATTATATATTGGCTAAATATGACAAACCAATGATTTTACACAATGATTTCAAATAGGTTTAATATTACAATACTATGTAAATCTAACAAAACTGTTATTTCAAACATTATATTGTTGACATGTTCTTTTATCAAGTCCATAACTTTGACATAAATCACATTGTCTATTTCTTTTTGAAATTCTTTCAGCAACATTTAATCTACGACATGTGGATAGTCCACTAGGTGGTCTTTTATATTATGGAGGATAAAGCAAAATAGTCTCTGAAACTTCATTTATATTATGTAAAGTTGGAATTGGTTTGATGTTATGAGAATAAGTAAAACGATGGTAGAATGTCTTGAAGTATCAATATAATCATAAATTGTAAGATTGACTCGGTATAACCCTAATTGCATGATCACATAGGAAGTGTTAATACGCCAGATATTGCAAGAGCATGTACGGAAGTTATATCTACAATTTCAACTTTTCCTTTGCATGTTTGTACTCGAAAACATAACCATATGATTTATTCATTATCCAGCTCATGCTAGTATGAAATGAACGTTTTTTTCCAATTTTGGGAAAATAATATTATTCCAATCTTCTTATTCTTCTATTTGATTTGACAATAAAACCATTATTTTGTTTCATATAACATCCAAGGATGGAGTTATTGACAAACTTCTTTCTTTTAACATTCAACTGTTAAAACATTCTATCATATTTGATGTCATTTCTCCATAACGGTTTTCCAGAAATAGTGCACATGTCCAATGTTCAGGAGATAAATTTTAAAAAAAATTGGCATCAATTTTCCATGAATTAATCCAAATGTCTCGATAGTTTTAGTGTATTTGGAAAAAGTTAGTGCTCATGCACATTCTGTGAAATTTTTTATTATTCATCCTCTTTTACTCCGGCAACTTACCAAAGAATCAATTAGATTTTATTTTACATGATATGAGCAATAGTTGTAATAAGAATCTTGGAATTTTTTTGGAATAGACAACTTGATTTCATGATCTCTATCTAACATAAAAACGTATCTTTTATTATCATCAACGAGCATTTGAAGAATATATTTTAAAAACCAATAGCAATTATCTGCATTTTCATGAGAGATTGTAGGTATAGCCAACACAAACATACCTAAAATACATATAGAATATATTAGTAAAATTATATGTAAAAAGGAACAAATGTTTATAACTACGGTTTGCGTTATGCAGTTATTATTTATAACATAAAGATGCAGTTATAATTATAAATTTTTTGCAGTTATAATATACAATTACAATATGAATATAAAAATATAATTAATTTAATTTTTTACCTTCGTTTTCATATCATATTTTACTGATGCTTACATTAAATATCCTAAAAAAATTCCCCTCATAAAAGTTGCATCTACAAAGATAACATGACGTCGACATTTGAAACCAAATGAACAAGCCATTAATCCAATGAAAATCGCTCAAATCTTCTACATCATGGATTTCCTTCCAAATCATTTGTGCTACTTGGATTTGTTGTGTTCATTAAATTATTATATGCTACTAAATCATGATATGACAAATCTGAAGTTCCTTGCAGCTTTTTAATTAATACAGCTTTTCCTTTATAAGCATAATAGTAGCTAAGAATAATATTGAATTCGGAGTTACACTGTGTGAAACATCTCTTATTTTCATATAAAGATTCGAACGAATATAACTCATGACTAATTCTTTAACAAATTTACTTGAAATTGATGGATGATTTACATCAAAAACTCCACCACATGTATGAATATTGCTCATGGTTTTAACAACAATAGAATTTGAATTAGTAAAAGGTAAGATGCATGAATTCTAAATTTGCCGTCAGGTTGAGTACATTTTATAGTAACATGCTTCTTTCCTTTTTCACATTTTAAAGCTTATAACCATTAACAAGTTTATAGAGAGTCAACTTGTTTCTAAACTCTTCAGCAGTGCTAAAACATTGACCAACTCCTGTAAAAAATTGAATTAAGCTGTTGTTGTCCATTCTAAGAATATTCGATAGTCCACTAGTAGTATCATCAAAGCAAACTACTTCAAAACTAACATCTTCTACAAAATTACTTGAAATGGAAGCAGTTATGTTAGAAACGGATGTTGATATACTTTTAACATCAATATTTATGACAAGAGAATCCAAATTGTTGAATGCAGAATGACACAATAGAGCTTGCAAATCAAAATTGCATTCAAAAGTTCTTTTTGTCCTTAGGATAAGATAAATCTCATGGCATAGAGTTTAGATATTTCCATTTTGAAAATATTAAATATCTCACAAATTCTAATTTTGAATCCTAGAAAAGACGAAACCATAACCGTTCCCTTTGAACATGAAACAAACGAGAATGGAAGGTGTTTCTGATCCGCAATGGTAATAAATAAATTATTTTAGTTATGTTGAAGTTTAATGTATAAACCTTCTGTAATTGATACTTCATAAGTCTAATCAAAAAATATAATGCAGTTAAAAGTAATTTGTAAACCAATTTAATAAATTCAATTTAACTGCATATTCCTAATACAGTTAATATTTTAAATTAAAATTTTAGTTCGCTAATATATAAAATGTATGCATTCACTGCATTTTTTGATAAAATGACGTATGACCCGGAGGGCATATAGCCATATATAATACATACACACACACACACACACACACACACATATGTACATAAAGATAGCGACCAACAAGGCTTGACCGGTAGCCCATCGGTTTTGAGGTGGATCATCCACACCCATAAAGCATTAGAGCACAGGTGTGAGGCAAAAGCGCCTTAGCAACTATTAATTACAAAACTACAAGCACCATAACACGATTGACTCAATAGTACAAACAAGCATGTCCATAAAAATGATTCCAAAAGATGAAGAACTTCAGCTCAGAATGTCATAGGTAGAACAGAAGCTACCCTAATTTCTTGCTAGCACCAAAAGGAAGCTGGTAATTTCCGAGAGAAGACAATCTCCAAGGTTAAGCAACCCAATATTGCAACAAACATACATAAATACATATACATACATATACATACATACATATATATCCCAACAAAATCGATCTCACAAAATCGATCTAGCCAAGGGAACAATGGAGCAAGTTGAGCGCTAGAAAGAACACCAAAACATCAACCGGACTATGCATGAAGCACTACAACACACACCTAGAGGACCGCAATGGTTGTCCAAGAATTTCCATATGGAGCAATAGGTGAGGATTAAAAGGCAAGTCTAGGGTTAGATGTAGCTTACTTTTTAACTAACCGTTAAAGCTTAGATGTATAAATACCGAATAAATATTTCAGAAATAGTACTTAAGCAGTTGAATTATTAATGTATTTGATTCAGAAATATTTATACTTAAGCAATAAGAGAGATCGCCAAAAAGCCCGTTAAAGCTCCACAAGCTACAACTAACCTAAAGCACTCTGCTTGAGAACTTACGAATAGACCTTCCGAACAAAGGTGTACACCTAAAAACCAATAGATCGACTGTAACAACCCCCTTTTTTGTACCGTTCAAATCAATAATAATCCACACATGTCCGACTTGAATGATGCGAAATAATAGATTGTAAATAAATTTGGAGCATATGAAATCAAATACACAGAATCACGGACACAGAACAAACAGAATAACTCGCAGCGGAATATAAAAATAACATGGTAGTTCATGAAGCTACTACGGCAGAGTCTCAAACCAAATACATAATACAGTCTGAAAACAACATAATAGAAATCCCAAATACATATAAGTTCACTAATACATGAGAAAAACTAGAACAGCTAAAACAGAAAGTAGATATAAATGTAGACAAGCAGAGACTCTAGCAAAGACCATCTCCAGAAAGAGAATCCAAAGCAGTGAATACTCAGGCTGACCCGAGCGTAAAGCAAAGCACAAAACACTCGAGTCAGGACAATATATACTTATATAATGTAAACTAACTCAAGTGAACACTAAATAAGAACAAGTAACTTAAAGAATGCCTGGGACCGTCCGTCCTCTAAGGATCCATTAGACTATTTACTATATAGTAATATTGCGCTATTATAATAGTGTCCACGGTAAAATAAACATACTTTTAAATAGCGTTCCGGGCTACCCATATCACCCTTCACACATAATAGTCCCAGTAGTCCATCCAATATCATGACATCTCCAGATCGAGAAACTGTCAGAGGTTACCACACAGGCTACGGGAGAAAAACAAACTCGCAGTAAATGCTTGGTATGGTAGGTGAAACGGCACACAAGGCAATGCTAGGGTAGATATACGAATTACGTACACGGGCTGGTGGCAACGCAGCAGCCACATACGCCCACCCCGAACAACACTCCAAAATCAAAGGGTGCACCCAATCGATCACAACAGTAATAGAATGGTATCGAAGAAGTGTGTCCAGTCAGATGTGCTACCTCCTTT
This sequence comes from Allium cepa, assembly GCA_030765085.1. NCBI lineage: Eukaryota > Viridiplantae > Streptophyta > Magnoliopsida > Asparagales > Amaryllidaceae > Allium > Allium cepa. Next base: position 1,045,453,156 of record CM060931.1, on the reverse strand, counting down.
GGTCCGAAATCGCTCCTGTTTAAGCCACCTTAAGCTAACTCATGGGAGTTAGGTCCACGTAATGTACCTTAGGAACGTCGTCACCATCCTACTTCATTCTGGAATCTCCACCGCGTATACAGTTGTTAAAGTGGTTTTCGGTATCGACAGAGAGTATGTCCATATCTGATCCCGGTCCCTTTAACAACCAATCGTTATTATAACCAGTAGTTATAATTTAAAAATGGTATTTATTTCAAAAATCAAATATCATTTAACAATTTAATATCCTTTCAAATCATTTCAAAATATCAAACTTAGTATTTCATTTCAAAACCATATTCATTTTCAATTTAAAATTACATTTCAATTCACATTTCAAAATAATTTATATTTCAAATCGAATTACTTCATTTAAATCATAAAATGAAGCAATTACATTTAATAATTAAGTTATTAAATTCCCAAATTTTAAACTTTTCAAAGTTCATTTATTCACTTAATATTATCAAAACAGTGAAAGTACACATTTCGCAGCATTTAGAAAACGCTACGGAAAGTCACGCTTAAAACAGTTCAATTTAACAAAAGACGGCATTTTAAAAATGCTGTAATATGGTTACATTAGTTTTAAAGAAAACATATTTCAGTTCAACAATTATAGCATTTACAAAACGTTATAATAACATTTAATCTTATTTAGCTTTTTAGTTCATTATCAACAACTACAACATTCACAAATGATGTATTATCATTTACATTAGAATCGATAACATTTCAGAATGCAGTTAATTAATCTTCAAATATTCAATATAATTTCACAAACAATTATTTTTTTATTTGAATCATTGTTAACTTATAAAGTCCTACATTTTCACATTTATAAACATCACATTTATAAACATCATTTAATTTTCCTTAAATTCATGATTTTATAAAGTTAAATTTCCATTCAAAAATCAAAATTTAATAATAATTCACTTATTAAATTCCAACGTTCAATTTCAAATTCATTTAATTAAATTTTAACTTAACATTTAAGTTTAAATTCTCAAATATAACTTATTTTCATTTTTATTTAATTAACTTATAATTCACCTTTAAGCCAAATTCACAAATTTCCCATTTTGGTTATATTTCAAAAATTCAACTTAAATATTCATTTATTTCACAATTTGACTTATTCCAAAAATCATTAATATATTATAAATCAGTTTAAATTCATTTAAATTCAAAATAGCATAAATTTATCATATTTTCATATTTAATTTAATTTCCAATTATAATTAAATCAAAATTTCCAAAATAACTTACATTTAAATTTTTCTAACTTTTCATTAATTTATTCCACTTATAAGTATTCATAAAATCAATAATATTTTACAAAAATCTTTTTTAATTAAGTTTAAATCAAAATATTATAATATTTACATTTCTAAAATATTTTAAAAATTTTAGAAAACATATTTTAACTACGGGTCTGTATATAATTTTCTACGCTAGGTAAAGTGATACGGGTAATATATCATTTCAACCCATAATTTACAAAGAAAACGCAGGTTTTATCATTTCAAACCCACAGTCCCAAGTAAATGAAATAAATTAAAAATCGCTCAGGCCTATCATTTCAGCCCATAACGATTTTCCTTTATTATAAAGTCCGTTCGGGTATGTATCATTTCAACCCATAGTGATTCTAATCAAAAGGGAACTTGCAGTGTGATAAACTGATAAAAATAACAGAACAGCATAATATAACAGTAACATATGATATAACCGGTGTTTAAGCATGGGTGAATATCATATAATCATAATATAGCAGGTGTAACATGGTTATGCATTTTACAGATTCAAAAGGGGTCGATTTACTGGTTATATATGTAAACATTGTCAGGTGAGAATAACTCACTGGTTTGAGCTGGAAATACAACGACGAATACAAAAATGAGATCCACAAAAGCACGATAACATGACACAGAGATGAGTGGGAGAGCCAAAGTATCAATTCCCTTGAATACAAGTCAACAAAACAATATAATAACATAAGCTTTCAAATTCAAATACGATAAACTGAGCTATAATCAACTGCACAAATCAAAGCAGAATTGCTTTGCACTTGCTTCCAGCATATATTAGGCTCGGCCATAGGTGTAGTACAAGGCTAAAGAAAGGTTTTTGGGTCAGGTTTGGGTTGGGTATGGTCGGCCTACATGGTTAAAAGGTGGGTGGTGGTGAAAACAACACAACAAGGCATCACATGGTTTCTCAAGCCAAAGTTAGGCTCGGCCTAGGCCACTAACGGTTTTGGCCTTCACTGTGGGATCCAAGTGATGATGTGGCAGAGATTCCAGGTGGCACTGGAGGTGGTGGAGGTGGAGATGGTGGCGGCCATGGGGTGTTGAAGGTGGTGGATGTGGATGATGGTTTGGCTATGACAAAGCTTGGAGTTTTGGTGCATTTTTGTGGAGGATCAATCACTAACGAAGGCCCGGCTTGGGGTTTGGCCAGAGAGGAGGAGGTGGTGGTGGTGTTCTCAGGTGGTGGTGGAGGCGGCAGGGCATGGAGAGGAGGTGGCCGAACCTAAATAGAGGAAGAACAAAATGCAAAACAATTGAATTCAAGAAATAAACGATGAAAAGGAACGAATTTTTTACCAATTTCTTTCTCAAGCAAGGGGCCGAATTTTTTTCTTTAGGAATGAGAAAAGGAAAGTACGTGAATGAGGAAAAATGATGTGCGTCTGAAAGATGTGAGGAGTAAAGGCTAATTGAATTAAAAGTTAGGTTAAATGTGAAAAGGTGGAAGATAAAAGGCCATAGGAAAATCAAAAGGCACACAACCTTTTCAAATTTCTTCTAATTTATTTATATAAGTTTAAATTACGGAAAATAATTATAATTTCAGTTTAAATTTCGAAAATGCAACAAAAATAAAAAATATAAATAAATAATTATTAATTATATATGGTAAAAATAAGAAAATAGCACAAAAATGCAAGCTAGACTTGAAAATTTGAAAATAAACAAAATAAATTTTGGAAAAATAATATGTACATGGAAATTATTTATAAATAAAGATAATAACATAAAATAAAAATGCATTCACAAAAATAAATAAATAAATTTTAATTAAATATAATTTAAATGAAGAAAATGGAAGAAAATTAGAAAATAGCCTTTAAAAATAGGAAATAATTACATTAAATTTTGCAAAAATTATATTATCATTTTAAAAATATTTAGAATTTATACCTTACAAATAAAACAAATTTAAAATAATTCAAAAATGAAATAAAGTCAAATTTAAATTTAAATTTGAAATGTAGGGTTGTTACACTCTCCCCACTCAAATCTTTTCGTCCTCAAAAAGAACAGAAAGGAAAATAAAGAGAAACAAGATAGAAAAAACAAAAAAGTACCTGAAACTAACAATTTCAGATTCGAAGCACGAATGCTCTCCTCCGTTTCCCAGGTACAATCTCGATCGTCAGTACTCCACTGTACTTTGACCAGATTCGCAGATTTCCTTCTGAGCTGCTTCGTACCTCTGTCGACAATACGAAGTGGCTTCCTTTCAACAGTCAGATTAGGCTCAATATCCAAACTATCAAGAACAGAAGGCTGATCAATAAGAGATGGATCATGAAGATGACGACGAAGATGCGAGACATGGAATACATCTGCACTCCAGAAAGTTTCTCGGGCAAATCCAGACGATAAGCCAAAGAAACAACTCTTTCCACAATGCGGAAAGGACCAATGAACCTAGGAGAAAGCTTCCCTCTACGATCAAAGAGAATGACATTCCTCAAGGGAGAAACCTTAAGGAACACCTGATCACCAACAGAAAATTCCAAATTCCGCCTACGCCTATCAGCATACTTCTTCTACCTATCCTGAGCGGCTCTCAACCTCTTCTTAATCTCCTCAACTTTCTCAAAAGCTTCCAAAATCACATCAGGACCAATAACCAGACGATTACCGGATTCAATCCAGCGAAATGGAGATCTACAAGGTCATCCGTATAGAGCAACAAACGGAGACATTTTGAGACTGACCTGAATGCAAAGATGGAATGAGATAGACAAAAAGATCAAGAATAGACTGAAAAACAGAAGGTAAAATTATATCTGATAGCTATTATTGTAGGTAAATTCGGCAAGATGGAGATAATCTTCCCAAGATCCTCCATAATCAAGCACAAAGCACGAAGAAGATCCTCAAGAACCTGATTCACTCTTTCCGTTTGACCGTCGGTCTGTGGATGGTAAGCAGTGCTCAGATTCAAACGAGTACCAAAGATTCCTGAAAAATCTTCCAGAACTGACTGGTGAAGATAAGGTCACGATCACAAACAATACTGAGAGAAACACTGTGGAGACGAACGATCTCTCTCATGTAGATCTTAGATAAGCTAGAAGTAGAACGAGTAGACTTGACCGGAATGAAATGAGCGGACTTGGTCAGTCTATCCACAATAACCCAGATACTCCCATTACCCCTCCGAGTCCTCGGTAAACCATCGATGAAATCCATGGAAACTTGTTCCCACTTCCAATTGGGAATCTCAAAGGGCTGCAACAAACCAGGGGTCTTCTGGTGATCGGCTTTGACTTGCTGACAAGTCGCACACCGACTAACAAAGATAGAGATATCTCTCTTTATCCCCTTCCACCAATAAAGATTCTTCATATCCTGATACATCTTCGACGCACCAGGATGAATAGAAAGCTTGGATCGGTGATTCTCCTAAAGCAACTCCTGCCTCAAACCATCAACATCCGGGACACAAATCCTGCCATTAGTCCTCAAAATCCCTCTATCATCAATCTGAGCTCCACTACTACCACCAACTCTGCTACGAACACTCTTCTTCGTCAATCTAAGCATCTCATCCTCATCCTTCTTAGCCATAATATGATCCAGAAGAGGAGAAGAAGAAACAACAAGTTGACAAAACAAAGCCTTCTTCCGACTCAAAGCATCAGCCACAACATTAGCTTTACCGGGAGTATAGCTAATATCGAGGTCGTAAGAAGCTGTAACAACCCGATATTTTCAGCCATTCGCATCCACACATGCGGACTTGAATTGCTCAAAATACCGCATTGTAAATAAATTTGGAGCAAATGAAAACAATCACAGACACAGAAATATCAGAATAACTCGCAGCCGAAATTTAAAATACCATAGTAGTTCATGAAGCTACTATAACAAACTCTCAAAGCATAATACATAATATCAGTCTGAAACATATACAATAGAAATCTCAATTACATAGCAGTTTATAAATACCAGACCTGAAATAGAATTACTGAAACTGAAGGTAACAGATAACTAGACAAGTAGAATCTCCAGCGATTCCTAGCTCCAGAGAGAAATCCAAAGCTAAGCTGTAAATACTTAGATTGACCCGAGAGTAAAGTAAAACACAAAACACTCGAGTCAGGACATATATACTTATATAATGTAAACCAACTCAAGTGAACTGTAGTAGAAATGCACAATAACTTAAAGGATGCTTGGGATCGCCCATAAGAATCAGTTAAACTACAAACTAAATACATCCTATGGTTAAAATTTCAAAATAGACATTTATACTTCGAAATCAAATACCAATTCAAAATTCAATATAATTCAAAATCCATTTCAAAATATCAAAATATCATATCTTCCAAACCACATTCATTTATTTAAAATACCATTTCAACACACATTTCAAAATAGTTTATATTTGAAAACAAATTACTTCATTTTAAATCATAAAAATGAAGTTATTATATTTAAATTATTAAATTTTCAAAATTTTAATCTTTCAAAGTTCATTCATTCACTTAAATTTATTAAAACAAAGAAAATTCAACTTTTGTAGCATTTAGAAAATGCTACAGAAAGTCACATTCAAAACAGTTCAATTTAAGAAAAGACAGCATTTAAAAATGCTGTAATTGGGTTACATTAGTTTCAAATAAACTTAGTTAAATTCAACAATTATAAAATTTACAAAAATGCTATAATAGCCTTTAATTAAATTTATCCATTTGGTTCATTTTTATCAACTACATCATTTACAAACGTTGTATTATCATTTACATTAAAATTAATAGCATTTCAGAAATGCAGTTAATTAACTTCAAATATTCAGTATAATTTCACAACCAATTATATTTTTATTTAAATTATTTTTAACTTATAAAATCATATAATTTCACTTTTAAAACAATCATTCAAATACCCTTATATTCATGATTTTATAAAGTTAAATCTCCATTCAAAATCAAAATCTAATAATAATTCACTTATTAAATTCCAGCATTTAAATTTTAAATTCATTAAATTAAATTTAACTTAACACTTAAGTTTAAATTTTCAAATATAACTTAGTTTCATTTTTATTTACTTAACTTAAATTTCACTTTTAAGCCAAATTCACAAATTTCCAATTTTAGTTATATTTCAAAATTTCAACTTAAATATTCATTCATTTCACATTTTAACTTTATTCAAATCATTAATATATTATAAAAATCATTTTAAATTCATTTAATTCAAAATATCATAAATTTATCATATTTCATATTTAATTTAAATTCCGTTATCACCAAATTATAATTTCCAAAATAACTTACATTTCAGATTTTCTAACTTTACCATTTATTTATTTCACTTATAAAATTTCAGAAAATCAATAATGCTTTACGAAAATCATTTTTAATTAAATTTAAATCAAAATATTATAATATTTACCTTTCTAAGATATTTTAAAAATTGTATAAAAACATATTTTAACAACGGGCCTGTATTCATTTTCTAGCCTAGGTAAAGTGATACGGGTAATATATCATTTCAACCCGTAATTTACAAAGAAAAACCCGGGTTTGATCATTTCAAACCCGCAATTCCAAGTAAATGAAAATAATTGAAAATCATTCAGGCCTATCATTCCAGCCCATGACGATTTTATCCTATTCTAAAGTCCGTTCGGGTATATATCATTTCAACACATAGTGAACCTAATCTACAGAGAACTTGCAGTGTGATAAACAGATAAAAATGAACAGTTTACAATATACAACAGTAACAGATGATATGATATGTAACAGGTGAGATGATATGCAATTTAACAGGTTTAGCATCATATATATAATCACATGGCAGTTAGAACATCATAAATATTTTTCTACCCATTCAGTTGTTGTTGTTTTACAACTGCATAAGTATAAATGTCGTGTGAGCTTTACTCACCTCTAATTGCTGAAGATTTCAAAACCAAAAGCACAACAGAAAACCAAGCACGATGACATGACAATGATTTGAGTGGAGAGAAAATCCAAGCTACAACTCTTGTGTACAAGACAAAACAAAAAATCAAACAAAACAATTTCAATACAACTTTAAAATGAAATAACTTTGGAATAAAAGCGAATACGAATACCAAACATTTTGCCTTGCTTCTCATATACTATGTACGGCCTAGGGGTTGCATAAGGTCAGGTTTTGGTCAAGTTTAGGCTCGGGTTTGGGCTAGCATGGCTCGGCCAAGACAGTGAACAATGGTAGAGTTATGAACATGTGAAGGTGAAGGGGTTTCTAGGCAAATTAGTGGAAAAGTGGTCAAACTAAGGCTCGGCCATGGATGGTTAGGCTCGGCCATAGGGTCCAGGTGGTAGATCAGGGGCTGGAGTGGTGAGGTAAGGTCTGGACAAGGTGGTGGTGGCGGCCAAAGGTGGTGGTGGTGATGGAAAATGGAGTGGTGATCAACTAGGTGCTCGGCTATGCATTGTTTTGGACATTGTTTGCATATTTGGTGAAGTTTGGCTTCAAGGAGGGTTCGGCCATGGTCTAACCTGAAGTGGTGGGTGGTGATGATGCCAAGGAGGAGTGATAGGGGATGGTGGCCGTGGCTATGGTGAGGAGGCCATGCAAATAGAAGAGGAAACAAGGCAAAAAGTATGAAAAAAAATGAAGAAAAGTGTAAAAGAGGAGGCCATTACCAAGGAAGTTTGAAGAAGCCATGAGAATGAGAAGTGCTGAGTTGTTTTTACGTGAAAAGTAAAATAATACATGGCCAAAACTGAAGAAGTGGACAGCACAAATGAATTAAAGTGAAGGTTATGGCATTTGAAAAGTTTTTGAAGGTGAAAGGACCTATGTTTTGCACTTTTTTAAAACTTTGGTATTTCCTTTTCTCTTTGATTTTATAAAAACAAAATAACTCAGAAATATACTTTACAAACCGAAACCAAGTAAAAGTATAAGAAAATAAATAATTAATTTTAAAGAAAATATAAAAAGAAAGAAAGAAATTACTTAAAAATACAAAACAGTGTCCAGAAATTACGAATAAATCACTACTAGTCTTGGAAAAATATCCACTTCAATTTAAAAATATTATGAAGTGAAAATTTGAAATAAAATAATTTATTTATCATTTTTCAAAATAAAATAAATAATTAAATTGGAGAAAATAGAAAAAGTAATAAAGAAATTGTTTAAAAATAGCAAACATGACATAAAAATTACAAGAAAATTAACAATGGCTTTGGAAAATTATTTACTTCATTTTAGAAACATTATAAGACAAAATTTGAAATAAAAATGATTTTTAAAACATTTTCAAAGTGAAATAAATAATTAAATTTAGAGAAAATAGAAAAAGAACTAAAGAAACTGTTTAAAAATTGGAAACGGGACATGAAAATTACAAATAAAATACCATTGACTCTAGAAAAAAATTCCTACTTCACTTTACAAAAAATAAAAGTCAAATAAATAAAATAAATAAGGAAAAAAATAAAGTGGAAATAAGAATAAAGTAAGATCTTGAGAAAATAGAAAAATAAATAAAGAATTCCTTTAATTAATTTAAGCTGGAAATTAGAAATTGTAAACAAAAATACAACTACACTGGAAAATGTCAATTACACTTTTAAAATGTTCAAAACCAAAATATATACATAACATGTTATCTTACCCATATATATATAAATTAGAACATTACATGACCAAATAAAATATTATTTATACAATTTAAAATAAGCAATTTTGTTAAATACAGCAAATTACACACAATATTTAAAAAAGCATAACTTTCACAATATAAGTCGGATTTCAATGAAACGAAAAGCAATATTCTTAAAATTTTAATTACTTTCATAATAAAAGATTAAAATTTTCAAACATTTAAAATTTTTTAAAATTAAAAGTCAAAGTTGACCATATTGACCAAATTCACCTTTTTGGAAAATATTTTATTTAGTCATGTTTGGAATTCTAATTCATATCAAAATCAAAATTTATATTTAAAATAACAAAATTTATCCATTTTAATAAATAACATAAAGTTTTTAAATCATAGAATTAAATTAAAAATAATTAAAATATACAATTAAAATAATTACAAAATATAGGGTTGTTACAGAAGCCAGAAACTCAAGCCAAAGAACTTGCCTCTGATTCCAATCCTTCTGGGAAAAGATATATCTCAGAGACCGATGATCGGTGAAAAGCTTAAACTTGGTTCCAAGAATATGATGCCTCCAAAGCTTCAAAGCAATGACAACAGTAAGTAACTCTAAATCATGAGCAGCATAATTTGCATCGTGGGTTTACAACTGACGGCTGGCATAGGCAACGACCCTACCATCCTGCATGAGAATAGCACCCAAACCCTCACGACTAGTATCGATATATACTGTAAATCCCTCACTTCCATTCGGAACAGTAAGAACTGGTGCGGAAGTTAGCTTGCTCTTCAACTCATTGAATGCAGCCTCACACTGATCACTCCAGACAAACTTGGCATTCTTACGAGTCAAAGCTGTGAGAGGTGCGGCAATCCGAGGAAAATTCTCAATGAATCTCCGGTAGTAACCGGCAAGGCCCAGAAAACTACGAATATCAGATGGAGTCTTTGGAGTTTTCCAATCCTGAAACAGAATAGGGAAAAATAAGGACAACAGAGAAGATAGAATTATCAAAATGATAAAGAAAAAGAGAAAGAAAGAAAGACTTACATTGATCGCAGCGATCCTGCCTGGATCAACTGAAACTTAATTACTAGAAACAATATGCCCGAGATATCAGACTTCATCCTTCCAGAAATGGCATTTAGCAAATTTAGCCTTCAACTGATGATTTCTGAGAGTCTCTAGAACATATTTCAATTGCGACTTATGCTTATCCTTAGTCTTAGAGAAGAAAAGGATATCATTAACAATGATTAGTAGAAATTTATTAAGCACGGCACGAAAAACACGATTCATTAAATCAATAAAGAAAGCAGGAGCATTAGTCAAACCGAAATGCATGACTAACCATTAATAAAAACCATTCTCAGTGCGGAAAGCAGTCTTAGGAATGATATCCTCGGCAACGCTGAGCCGATGAAAACCGATGGCAAGATCAAGCTAAGAGAAAACTGTGGCACCATAAAGCTGATCAAACATGTCATTGATACGAGGCATTGGATATCTGTTTTTCATAGTGAGCTTGTTCAGCTCCCTATAATCAACACACATCCGAAGAGAACCATCAGACTTGGTGACAAAAACCACCGCAGTTCCCCATTCAGAAAAACTAGGCCTAATTAGACCTTTGGAAGACAAGCCTTCAATTTGCTTTCCCAACTCAACCTTCTCGCGAGGTGTCATTCTTCTAGGAGGAAGAACAACAGGTCAAGCACCAGGAATAAGATCAATCCGAAAATCCCGCTTCGGAGGTAAAGAAGTGACTTCACCAAACACATCGGGATATAATCTAACCACAGGAGTCGAATCAAGATCACTGGGAGAAGAATCCCAAGAATAAATGAAGTTGCCAGCAAAATCCTGAGGCAATCAGCACTTAATAATCATGGAATTCCCTTGATCATCAACAAGACGAACAGTCCGGGTTTTACAAGAGATATGTGCATCATGATGCACTAACCAATCCTGACCAAGCAGTAAATCAAAAGCATCGAAGACCAAAACATAAAAATCACCACAAAAGCGATGATCAAAATGGAGAAGTTTCAATTCTCGACAAATCTGATTAAGGTTAGCAGGACCCCCAATAGGATTTGAAACACATAATGGAATAGAAGCATACTCAGGAGATAGGAGATGCTCAAACTTATCACACAAATCAACAGAAATAAAACTATGTGAAGCACCGGTATCAAACAACACACGAACAGGATAATGGAATAAAGTAAATGAACCCTGGAGAGTACCTTGGTCATCACTAGGAGCAGGAGCAGGTGGAGGAACAGGAGATGATGCAGAAGTGACAGAAAATATACCAGAAGGAGTACCCCTCTACTGGGTATCGCAGTTCTTCTTAAAATGACCAGGCTGGAGACAGATATGGCAAAGGTCACGCCTAGCCAACTGAGCAGGTGGAGGAATAGCAGCACCAGATATAGTAGGACGGCTATTGGCATAGTGCCCCTTCTGATCACACCTAAAGCAAGTGATGGAGGAGAGATCAACTGGTTGCCTCTGAGCACGAGCTGATGATGAAGATCCCAAACCAGAACGCTTCTGCCAATTCTTCTTCTGTTGTTGGAAATTTGGCTTACGCTTCTTGGAATTAGCAGTTGAAGACTGAGCACCAGAAACAACAGGACCTTTGGATGTGGGATTCCCATAGCGAATCTCCATATCCATAAGCTGGGTGAAAGAGCCATGAACATGAGAAATAAGGCGACTATAATACTCTGGACGAGCACCGGTAATGAATTTCCCAATCTTCTTGAGAGGAGTATCAATAAGGCTAGGACCGAACTTGGAAAGTTCGTTGAACTTCCTCTCATACTCAGCAAAAGACATGCTACCCTGCTTAAGATTCATAAATTCTCGATAAAGCTGAGATTTCCCTGCTTCTGGCATCCATTTTGCCACAAAAGCCTCACTGGAAAGAGATACAGAACAAGCTTAAGATAGATTCAAAAGGAAAGGAAAATAGGAACAAAATTCAGGATAACACAAAGGATACCTAAACTGTTCTCAAGTGAGATCAGCTTCGAAGGTGTTAGCCGTAACGGACTCCCACCAATCTAAAGCAGAATCACGCAACTGCCAAGCTGCTAACTGACGCTTCTGGGAATCAGTAATATCAAGACCACTAAATATCCTCTCAAGACTCTACAACCACTGTTGAACCTCATTGATGCTCTCTGAACCGGTGAATGAGGTACCACCAAGCTGAGAGAATTCCTTACAAAGAACAGTGAACCTGACTGGAGCAACAGGTTAAGGAGCTGGGGCAATACCACGACCCCTACCTTTGGCATTTTCTCGATTCATCCTGAAAATATCAAGAATGAATTTAACACAAGATAAAGAAAGCCAACGATAAATTAAGATAAGACTAGATAATTCACTTGGATGAATATCCTAAAGAAAGAAAAATCTAACAAGGTAGATACGAAAGAAAGAAAGTTAGAAAACATTTGAAATTCCTTTAAAACAAGAAAAAGATTTTATATATCAAAATAATCTTTAGAAATCTTTTGAAAACATTTTGAAAAATCATTTTATACTTTGAAAATACGTCTCTCACAAAGATATGATTCTGAGATTGATTTCACTCATTCTAGGGTAGAAGTACACTATCTCTAATGATTTTTTCGCTCCTCAGAGGCAATGGTTGCCAAAAACCAAGGCTCTGATACCAACTGTAACAACCCCCTTTTTCGTACCGTTCAAATCGATAATAATCTACACATGTCCGACTTGAATGATGCGAAATAATAGATTGTAAACAAATTTGGAGCATATGAAATCAAATACACAGAATCACAGACACAGAACAAACAGAATAACTCGCAGCGAAATATAAAAATAACATAGTAGTTCATGAAGCTACTACGGCAGAGTCTCAAACCAAACACATAATACAGTCTGAAAACAATATAATAGAAATCCCAAATACATAGAAGTTCACTAATACATGAGAAAAACTAGAACAGTTGAAACAGAAAGTAGATATAAATGAAGATAAACAGAGACTCTGGCAAAGACCAACTCCAGAAAGAGAATCCAAAGTAGTGAATACTCAGGCTGACCCGAGCATAAAGCAAAGCACAAAACACTCGAGTCATGATAATATATACTTATATAATGTAAACTAACTCAAGTGAACTATAAATAAGAACAAGTAACTTAAAGGATGCCTGGGACCGCCCATCCTCTAAGGATCCATCAGACTATTTACTATATAGTAATATTGCGCTATTATAATAGTGTCCACAGTAAAAAATAAACATACTTTTAAATAGCGTTCCGGGCTACCCATATCACCCTTCACACATAATAGTCACAGTAGTCCATCCAGTATCATGACATCTCCAGATCGAGAAACTGTCAAAGGCAGAGAGTCCAGGTGCCGCTGGAGGTGGTGGAGGTAGAGATGGTGGCGGCCATGGGGTATTGAAGGTGGTGGATGTGGATGATGGTTCGGTTATGACAAAGCTTGGAGTTTTGGTGCATTTTTGTGGAGGATCAATCACTAACGAAGGCTCGGCTTGGGGTTTGGCCAGAGAGGAGGTGGTGGTGGTGTTCTCAGGTGGTGGTGGAGACGGCAGGGCATGGAGAGGAGGTGGCCGAACCTAAATAGAGGAAGAACAAAATGCAAAACAATTGAATTCAAGAAATAAACAATGAAAAGAAACGAATTTTTTACCAATTTCTTTCTCAAGCAAGGGGCCGAATTTTTTTTTCAGGAATGAGAAAAAGAAAGTACGTGAATGAGGAAAAATGATGTGCGGCTGAAAGATGTGAGGAGTAAAAGCTAATTGAATGAAAAGTTAGGTTAAATGTGAAAAGGTGGAAGATAAAAGGTCATAGGAAAATCAAAAGGCACAACCTTTTCAAATTTCTTTTAATTTCTTTATATAAGTTTAAATTACTGAAAATAATTATAATTTCAGTTTAAATTTCGAAAATGAAAAAAAATATATATATAAATAAATAATTATTAATTATATAAGGTAAAAATAAGAAAATAGCACAAAAATGTAAGCTAGTCTAGAAAATTTGAAAATAAACAGAATAAATTTTAAAAATATAATATGTACATGGAAATTATTTATAAATAAAGATAATAACATAAAATAAAAATGCATTCACAAAAATAAATAAATAAATTTTAATTAAATATAATTCAAATGAAGAAAATAGCAGAAAATTAGAAAATAGTCTTTAAAAACAGGAAATAATTACAGTAAATTTTGGAAAAATTCTAATATCATTTTAAAAAATATTTAGAATTGATATATTACAAATAAAACAAATTTAAAATAATTTCAAAATGAAATAAAGTCAAATTTAAATTAAATTCAAAATATAGGGTTGTTACATCGACCTCCCAAATAGACCCTGAAACAGGCGTATCTACTGCATTTGAGGCGTATTTACTGCATTTTATAATGCAATAAAATATTAACTGTTTTTAAGGCTAGATGTGTAAATATTTCTGAATCAAATACATTAATAATTTAACTGCTTAAGTATTATGCAGTTAATTAAAAAAAAACACCTAGAAAGATGAATATTTTTTGAGTAAGTGAAATCAACAATTTAACTTCTTAAGTATAATGTTGTTTTATAAATTAATATGTTGAAATTTATAATCCAAAAATATTTTTATTATTTGACTGTTGTAAGCTATGTTATTTATTTACCTCGATAATTTTTAATGCGGTTAAGTATATAAAGTAAATTATTAAAACTTAGATGTTACATATACATATTTAGTGGTTGCATTTCAAAATGCAGTTAAAATTTTTAATTGCATATATATGGTCAAAAATTTAATTAATTTTTAGTTAAATTTAATTATTTATTTATTTACATAAGTGTAATGCGGTTAAATGTTATTAACATAAAAAGTAAATTTTATAGCTGGTAAAAAAAATTAAATGCATACGCATAATGCGGTTAAAGATGAATATCGAAGATCTCCAACAATACATTTTCGTAATGCAGTTATATTGATAATCTTAAAGTATTTTTATTATGCTGAATAATTATTAATGCGGTTATATATATGTATATGTGTGTGTGTCCGTGCGCGCGTGTATACTTAGTACATTTCAAAATGCAATTAAATTTTTAATTACATACATATGGTTAGAAGTTCAATCAATTTTTAATTGAATTATGTTATTTCTTTAACCGCACAAGTGTAATGCAGTTAAATGTAAGTAAACATAAAAAGTGATCTCTGTATTTGATTTTTTTTTTTTTTGAAAGTGATGTATTTTTATTATATAATTATATAATTCAGTAAAAAAAATCAATACCTGTCTGTAGTAGGTATTGCAGCAATGAATGAATGTCGATTTAAATCCAATAAAGAATTGAAGATTTGGATTTTTCCGAAGATCAGAATTCTTGTGAAAGAGATTGATTTAAATCCATTGTAATTTTTGATCTACTCATAAAATAAATTCAAAATACACAAAATTTATCAAAAAATAAAAAATAAAAATTATGAAATCTAATATTTGGTTTAGCTACTTATTTATTTTCTAGTTATACTCGAATCTGTAATTTTGATTTGATTAGAAGTTCATCTTTATTAGATTTAACTTTTAGGATTGATAATAAATTTAAAATATACGAAGAAGTAATTTATAGGAAAATGAAACAGAATTGAGATAGAAATGAAATTTGATATTTTTGGAATTTTAATATAGACGGCTTACTGTTTTTCATTTGTGAAATTTGACAAAAGACCTAATTTTTAGAAATTCCATTCCATGCGCTTGTTGTGGATTCTAAATTACCAACGGGGTCTATCATTCAATTCCATTTAATAACGAGTATAAATGATAAATATACGCTCTCAACGTAGATATATGGTTATTAAACGAGTATAAATGATAAACATACGCTCTCAACGTAGATATATGGTTACTGGTTTCAAATTTTGATACGCATACCCTTGGTACACAAACTTCTAGGTAAGTAATTTTATACAAATGTAATCCAGCGGTCAGACCTAAATTAAAATATTAGAATCCATGGCTCTCCTGAATTTCGCAATAACCAGCCTCTTCTTTTCGTTTTTTTTCTTCGGCCCTACAGAATGTCCCTACAAGATATCGTTGTATAAAATTTTCAAACTTAGCTGCCTAGATTCCACTTCAACAACAAAAGAAAATTCCTTCTTGACAACTTTCGATGTTAACGGGTAAAGTATTGTAAACAATTTGAACTAGTGCATAAGCATATTCTTCAACTAGAAATGCAAGTACAAATAAACAATCTACCAGACAGATACGGGAGGTTGTACAAATACACGTATCACAGAAACGGGAGGTTGATAACTGATGCATAATAATATATGAGTACAAACCACATTCTGAATGTAAACATAATTCAACAGCCATAAAATTACCGATAAACTTAAAAACAGAACAGAGCCATATTGATTCAAATGTTTTATAAATGTTCAGAATGGACACCCATGGTCATAAGCAAAATTAAAGAAAACTAATCTTTCCTTAATTCAATATATTCGCGACGGATTCCTGCTGCATTAATGATGACAATCTCTACCTTGTCTCCCTGCAAATAAAGAAAAATGGGGGTAATTACAAATAAAAAAGCATGGTATCACATATAACAATAATCATGATTTAATATGTAAATACATATGATGTTTGTGCATCCAGTAAATATTATAATAATATTATTCTATAAATTAAAAAGGATAATCGAAAGGAATAAAAAGTATAATTCATATGAAGACAGGATGAGATTTCCAACTATCACACTTGTATCCAGTTGAATTTTTTGTGTCAAACTTCTTGCTGTTATATAATATGAGTATATGACATACCGTGTATATATCTCTTTCAGTTGCAGAAGCAAATACATCTTTCACCATGTCAACTGCTTCTGTTTCAGATAGAGGTGTTACGGCGTCCTGCTCAAATGTAAACAAGCATTAATATACTGATACTTTCTGTAGTAATTGGTATGAGATTAACATGAAGAATGATCAAACCGAGCTACACGGGTATAGGTTGTATTCATACTTTAGCAGGAAGCAGAAGAGGGCTAGGGGATTTTAGTTGGTTGTCCAAGACAGGCATGATTAGTGTTGAACCAGAACCTTGAGCACTATAACCAACTCTTTCATAAGAGCCAACAGCATCATATGTGTACACACAACCTTTGCCTTAATACATATAAACAAGGCAGAGAAAATAATAATAATGAGCACCACAAAAGGACGGTGAAAATACATGAAGTTAAAGTTCGGTTTTTAAGTTAAACAAACCTTCATTGTCAAGGCCACCAAGTACATTGAAAGCATAGTAAGGAAAGAAGCGCTTATAGTAAAGTGTGTTAGACAATAGTTGAGCCATAGCAGGGCAGCTCATCTGTTTATTGTGTTGATGTTGATATAACTGTATAATGGTAAAGTAAAAAAAATTAAAACAAACATTTTATAGAAGGGGTACAGAAATGTGATCATGGTATCATGTTCTTAACGATCATACAAGGAATGCCTAAGCTACCGATTTGTTAGCATACACTTTCTTCTTTGAAAAGAAAGTGGGAAGGGGTTATAATTCCATGATCATGAGTGAGAAAAATTGACTAGTGCAACTAGTCATGTAGGTGGAGATACTTATGCGTAAACCTTCCGTTTTTGAGCTGTATTGAATTCTCAAGTTTTGATGCTTGTATAATTTATGCTTGGGTATATGTCACTACAAAAGCAATGATAAAGCTTTAAATTTTTATTATCATTGCTTATCTTACAATAATCCTTATTGATTGCACATCGAGTGTTCGAGCTTTTACTGACATAATATCAAGATATGAGGTTCCGGCCTAAATACCGAGATTCTGACCATTTCAGATCGTTTCCAGCTGGAGACGGGACGAGACTAGGGCAAAAACTCGTCCCGCTTAAACTCGGTAAAAAAAAAAAAGATGAAGACGAGTGTTTTAGGGAAGGGATTTATGGTTTTAGGGTTAGACATATTGGGTAGCATGTTAGTGGGCCTGCTGCTAAGTTAAATTAAATATAACATAATTGGGCTTGCTATGTTATATTAAATATAATTTAATTCTAATTAACTGGGCCTGCTTTGTTTTAGATAGTTTAATTATAATGCTGCATTCTAATTTAGGTTAACCTATAAACTATAATATTTTGTTCAATTTCGATGTTTTATATTTAATTTTTGTTCAATTTCAAGTAGATTCTAGCAAATTAAACTAAAGTTATGACAATTGGGATCGAAACTTCAGAAATTTCCGAAATCGAGCTAAACCGTGAAAATATTAAATGACCGAAACCAAGTTCTCAACCCTTGCATGATATATCCAAATCATTCTTCATTTTCTACAATGTTTAAAAACATGATGGTCGTGTCACGGTCATCCAGTAGAAATTAGGCTCACAGGCTCACGTTATCAATTTTGACCGCTTCAAATCCAAAGGTAAGTTGAAATATTGAAGTATCTCCAGACTCCAAATTTAATTTCTCTTGCTGTGGTCCAGGTGTGCGGAAATGACTTACAATCTTTGTGGATATGTTTTATTTGCATTACAAGCTCTTAGAATAAGTCATTTTTGCATTTAACATTGTGTTGGAACGATTGTTTTTATCAATTAAAACGAACTAAATATAATCATGTAAATATTGATTTTCTTTTCAATAGGAATAAACATATTTTTATGAACAATAATTATAATTATCCTTTTTTTCGTAGTCGTCCAGTATCTATGTTCATATACTTCAGATGTAAAACTTAATATTAATAAAGACTATGTTTTCATAGTATACTATGGAAGTTATAATGTTAATAAGAATCTTATCCTATTTGTATTTAGGGAAGGCTTATAAGGTAAAGAGTAACACCCAGCGACAAAAATTCAATATTTTGTTAGCAAAAGAAACTAGCTCTCAACAACCTTTTAATTAGTTCTGAATTTTATGAAAATAATTTTCAACCATAACTAAAACGTTTTGAAAAATTGTTTCGAAGTATATTTCGAGAACTCTCACAGACGAGCATACAAAATGTGAGTTTTGCCCAGTTCCAGAAATCAAAGTTTTGCCCAGTAAGCATATTGATGTCCAGGGATTTGTACCCAAAACCTCTAGATCCACTCTTTAGAGGGTCCTATCACCTATGCATTATATATGCACAAGCAAATATGCATATATGGCCAATGATATAGTTACAAGAAAAGAAAAAATAAATAGTAACATAATTTTAGTCTTTGCGAACAAGTTGTTTCATACAAGGTCCCTAATGTTCAACAAATAAAGAAGAAAATATTTTACACGCTACTAGTGCATGTGTCTAACATACTCATAATGTTACTCCTGTTTTTAAGGTGTTTTTTAAATTCACAATTATACGCTTCGTTTTAGTTTCCAACTATTAGGGATGCTCTAATTACCGTCATCGAAAACAACATTGGCATGTGATCTTATCATAATCTCAAGCCTTTAAACTTAAAGGGAACCACCTACAAGAAGTAGTGCAGCAACTGTTGCAATATATATGTTAATAGTCAGGCTTGAAATTTAAACTTGGGAACCATGAGGTTTAAGTTTAGAGGATAGTGATTCAATGTCAGCTTGAGTTAATAACCCAGGATTAAAATGAGTGTTACTATTAACATCCACTTAAACACTCACTAATGTCACGTAAACATTTAATAAAATCATATTAAAATCATATCATAACAATTACTTCAAAAACCCACCTTAAACATTTAATAAGATTAAATCGTAATATTAAAAGTTGATGAGTTGTAGTGTTGATTGTATTTTAAATATACATACAAATCGGTATTTTTCGGACATCCTTAATTAATGATCTACGAAGATAATGATAATTAAATATGTTAATAATATCATACTACTTTCTGCTACAATTCTACAATTGGTTCCGTCGTTCTATTTTCTTCTCTTATTGAAATAGCAATAAAAGTAATAATGATTAGATTTTTTTTTATTGAGGTAGTAATGAAGTTTTTTACCATGTCATACAATAGCACCAGATTTGAGCTGCAGTTTATTCTTTGTTATGTTAGTCTTAGTTAGGATTCAAACAATTTAAAAAAATATGAAAATCTACATGCAATTAAAATGACAAACCATGACAACCAAATTAGTTGGATTCATATTGATAAAGGAAATAAAAGATCAGCTACGAAGAAACTAGATGAAGAAATTTTGATTTCATTGTTTGAAGAAAGGGAGGAGAGATATTGAGTTATGATTACGAGAAAATTAAAAATAAAATAAAAAAAGATGGGTGTGAATGGATAAGTGGAGTATTTGATTGGATGGGACTCATGGGACGATAAACATGTGAGAGAAGTGTTTAAATGAATGTAGATGGTATCACCCTTAATAATAATAACATAAAGTAAACATGTGTAAAACACATAGATAATCTTATTCCTTCAAACGATAGATTCGCCAAGGACATGGGTCCTAATTTGGATAAGCATGGTACTTCTGATCAATAAATACTATTATGTTCAACTTTCTATGTCATGGATGAATATTACACTAAAATGATGTTATACCAATACATCATAATTGTGATGTAGATAAAAACATTCAGATAATGTCCGTTTCATTCTCTTTTTTATTCATATAATACACATCGAGTATGTCTAAAAAAATTAGAAACTGAAAATGAGAATGTATATGGGAAATAATACTAGAACCAAAACGGAAAAACACGATTCTTAAGAAAGTCTAAAGTTGGATATGAAGAGCTGTTTCAATGATAAAAATATATTTGCAATATTGTAATAAATGATAAAAATATATTTGCAATATTGTAATAAAAGGTTATAAGTTCAAAAATTGATAACATTTCTACAATCATCATTGGGTTATTTGACCAGTCGATAACATCTGTTTCTTTTGTTCACTTCAATAGACTTTTATATAAATCTTTCTTCCCTTCCAAAAAAAAGTAGAAAATAAATATCCATCTTAACAAGTTGCATCGAATTTTTGATTTTGTTATCGAATATGATCACACGTACTTTGAAACATGCTCCCTTCAAATTAAACATGCTTCTAGAAGTTTCAGAAGTACGAAATATGGTCTTAATAGGAAATGTCAGTCAACGACAAGGTTCCGACTTCTGTCATCAAACCGAGTGAGCAGGCGCACACCAATATCAGGAACATTGTACAATTCATGGTATTTAGGACAAGGGTTACTCGACTATAGTGTAGGATAGACTAGTTGGTCCAAATATACAGCAGACGTATCGATTTACATAACAAAATGCTACGAGTCGGGTACATAGCGTTATAAATTAGCTGATTATCCAACGATCAACTATCATATGACATCCTAATTGCTTGGATAGTAAGGTATCAGATGTGCAACACAACTTTTATATCCTGAAACAAATTGTTTTAATCAACCTTTACCACTCCCTCCCAAATCACGACACTTACCAAGCGCTTTTATGTCAAAAAGATTACAAGACTTTCTAGGGTGTGGCGGTTATGGATATAGAAATTAGAGTTTATACTGAAAAAGTGAAGAGAGCAGTTACGTAGAATGTTGGCATTTTATATTCATGTGCCATATCTAAAGAACTTAAAAAAAGAGGGTGGATAATGTTTCTTTTATGTAAAAAAAATTGACGGTTATGGATATAGAAACTAGAGTGTATACCGAAAAAGTGAAGAGAGCAGTTACCTAGGATATTGGTACTTTATATTCATGTGCCATGTCTAAAAAAACTTTAAAAAGAGGGTAGATAACGTTTCTTTTATGTAAATAACTGATGGCTCCTATTTATTTAACTATTTAAATATTTGATTTTGTATAAGATGCATTGCTCCTACCCTGTGACCACACACCAATCATACATGAGACAGAACTGAGTAATAATAAGAGATTTTATAATAATAATATTGGCAATTCTGTAATTGTAGGCATTAAAATTTGTAATAAAGAGGGTATATGTTTACCTCATAGAATGACCTATATCTACCCTTACCCCCCAACACCCCCCCCCCCCCTCCTTCCTTTTCTGTTTAACGTTTTCTGCGAGGCTTGCATAAGAATGTGAGATCAACTTGATTCTAGCACACTCTGGCACTTTCATTAAACTACAATGCTCGTAATCGCGAAATCTCATTAATATGACATAAGCAGATCTCAAAAGGTTAACTTTTTTTTTTACAAAGGGACTTACTGAAACTATAGAAATATTATTAACATGCAGGCATCTGTTGGTATAACTTCGTCTCTTCAAGAATAAATTGTGCGCACGTATGCATTAAAGATAGCACATCTACTTCGTCGTGGGCTATGATAGTGCGTACATGCATGCATGCATACATACATGCATATAAGTATTTAAGATAAGATAATATCATCGATACATTGGCATATCGTACTACAGACCTTAACCAATTTTCTATAAAATACCGCTTAAAATACCGATAGTGATATATCAGTCTACGATTATCAATACATAGCCCCCACGTTTAGTCTAAAATATCCAATATTTTTTATGAGTAAAAGTCACTATCATTAATGATGAAAATAAAATAAAATGACATAGTTCTTTAGCATCCAGTTAATGCAGTAAATGACAGTATATGCACCTACCACATTAGGAATTCATACAGATTAAAAGACTTTCTTTCATTATTTCATATATGCTCGATTTTATCAGGGTTTTAAATCTTGGATTCGTCTTAGAATTTCCATAATCTTACCTCGTATCTCGTATCGTAAGAGATCATAGACAAGATGATTGTATCTCAAGAGTGTATCTCAAGAGTATATCTCAAATTGACATCGTGGGTCTTAAAATACATCCCGGAATATCTTTGAGTAGCTTATATGTCTAAAATTAAAGTTTTAATGATTTATTTAACAATTATAATTTTCGAAGAAAAAATAGAAACAGTAACATACTTGATTTGCATTGGAAAAAATTAAAGAAGAGTGATAGCTTGATTAGCTTAATTGATCTGGTAATGATTGGATAACATCTTCTTATTTGAAGATATAAAAAATGAAGTATTTCATTGTGACCCATCAAAATAAAACGTAAAAATATATTCATGAAGTTGCTTAATAGTAACTGGATAGGGTGGTTTCTTCTGAATCGATATAAAATGCAATGTTAGATGAAAAAAATTGTGTGAGATTCGGATTGAGATTTTGATTTGATTTGAATATTTCGAATGAGATGAGTATCAAAAGACATATGAATGAGATTTGATACCTTATCTCGTCTAAACCTAAGCCTATGAATATTTGTGTGAACTTTTTACCATCGGAAATAAAAAGCTGGAACTCAGTACACGAGGCTCTCGCACGATAACGGGCACTGGAAAGATCGATAATGTACGTAGCATTTCCATCGCATTGCAAAAAGGTTGTTTCCGAACTCGAACCTGCATGTCCAGATCACCATGCATGTGACCTAACCGCTGCCCAAGGCTTCACCTCTTTACCATCGGAAACCAAATCATATAAAAATTATTCTTTGCTTTTGTCAATAACATGCACCAAGATTTAGAAGTAGACATCAAATAGCTTATATATTAAGCATGTTGTTCATGAACCACGGCTTGAAGTAAAATTCAAATATTAAATTAACATCCATTAAGTGAAGTTGAAAATGAAGAAATGATAAATATGAAAAAATTCGAAAAGTGTTCAGAATGATCTCAAATATTGTTGTAAGAAACCTTAAAATATTACAGCATGAATCCTGCTACACATCGAATCTCTCCGATTACAATTCGATTTTCAAACTTTAATTGAAAACTAAATAAACCCAAAACTGAGAAAAATCTTTGAATTTGTCAAAATGAAAGATATCAAAATCACGAGTCGAATCTACATTTAAACCGTATTGCTTTCGGTGAAAAAATGAAGAAACTAGGTAAAAAAATTAAGTTTTAGGTCAAATTATAAAGAGTCGAGCATCAAAATCAATTTTCAATATAAATTATTACTACATCGATGCATTTATGTATTCAAATGTCATTAATGAGGTATATAAAACAAAGAACTTAGCATACAAAAATGTGTACATCGTATTATATCCCTTGAATCAATAATTTATTATTTAGATTCAATATCAATTTAAATTTTGAACTTTACGATCCATGATTTAAATCCTGCTTAGAAAAACTTAATCTAAAATATCGAATAAATAAAGAACGTGAACATAGATGAAGAAAACAAAAAAGATGTAGATTATGAATCTTTAGACATTCATGGTTTCTATCTAATTTTATAATTGCAATATATCTAAGTTATCTAATAAATCTTTACTGCTGATTTCACAATATATATATATATATATCTAAAATAAACTAACATATTTATGATGTTTTTGCATTTAGTAGCATCTATAACTTTGTGTGCTACCATGTTCGATATTTCTCAATGTTGTTAGGTAATGTAACGATATTTGATTGATACGTAATTGATGTCAATACTAACTACTCATGTATGTGTATGCACGCATGTATTTACGTGTATATTAGCCATGTCGTTCAATTTACCATCGAAAATCAATATAGTGATCATTATTCTTAACCAAGAGATAAAGAAGATTGTTATTGTTAAAGGTTGTAACTCGTAGGTCTTGTAATCATTTCTTTTAGAGCAAGAGTAAATGTTCTCCACCAAATTATATTTGGATTAATCATTTACTTTGTATAATCTTAAGCTCTCACTCAAATCTAGAGTAATACAGGGATGTGGAGTTACAACATGTAGATCAACGATCGAAACTAGGTAAAATAGTGTCTTGAATTTATTTGATTCGATTATTGTTCATGTCATTTTATTTTATTATATGGTAAATCAGATCACATTTAGTAGTTGTAGGACAACTGCGTTCTTTACAAAAACAATTATAGCAATGTAGTCTACTTTATAGGTTAGATGTAAAAACGCCAAAAGTTGCTCGAAACATAAAATTATCAAAAAGATCTTAACATAATCATGAAAGATCGCAACTATATAGCAATTAATTAAAATCAATTTCTAAATTCCTAACAGAAACTACTAACAAAGCAAATATCACCCAAAAAAAAGTTGTCATCTATGTTTCCTAAGGGTTCTTTATCTGTATTACAGTATTCGTAGAAATAATATTAGTGCTTTTTGTTGGGTCCCTTCTCTACAACATATCTATTTTACATCAGATTCTAACTCAAACATAACGTATTGTATGAAACAAAGAGAAGAATCGTTAAGGTTGGTCGTATGTTAGGAGAGTATTTTCTCTCCATTTCACTCCAAAAAGTACACCCAAACTATATTCACCTTGATCTTGGGTGTATAAAAATTCAACGTTGATTTTATCTGATTTCAAAGACATTATATCATGTCGATGGCTAGTTGGATAAAGAAAACAATCCAATAACAAATCATTAAACGCGGTTATGTGGACCAAAATTTACAAAATTTTTAGTGCACCTGTGAGTAGAAAAGTAAGATGCAAACTACCGTGTGCTAAAACTAAAATTGGAACTGGTATATATGTTCATTGCCGAAGAAAAGAGATTTACTTGTATGTGACATGACAACCACATTATGTAATATAGCATGGGAAGAAGCGAGGTAAAATAAATATGTTGTTCCTAAAAAGAAAACCTACAAGTGAGACCAATGAGTTCATAACATTCACTTAACCACTAAAAACACAAGATATTATGCAAAATGGTAGACTGAAATGCCTCTTAATAATCACATTGACAAAAAAAGGTCAAAGGTAAAAATAAAATTTTATTGGGATATTGGTTCGATGATCAAAAACATATCTACTAGCTGACATAAAACCTACAGAAGATCTTTGTTTGTCACAACTGGCCACTTCACCAAAATAATTGTATCCCTGATCTAAAGCAAAAGGTTGAACAAATTCAAGCTAAAAGTAGACCTGTCAACATATAACTCAACCCATTAACCCAACTCATTTACCCTACTTTTAAATGGGTTGGGTCAACCCATTTATTAATTTTATTAAATGGGTTATGGGTTGGGTTGACCCGTTTTTAAAAGGGTTATAAGTGGGTAATCCATTTACCCATTTATTAAAAACATTAAATTTTAATATAAATTTGAAAAATAAGAATTTTGAACATACAATGTAGTTTTTCATGAAGACTGACAGTTGTATTTAGAAAATAACAGGTCATCGCATCCTTATATTTGAACTTCACCTAGTGCAGAAGTCGTAATTTTTTTTGTTCAGACTGAAATAACTTTTTCATACTAACTCGAAATCAGGCAAAACTTCGACCGATTAACTCATACCTAAATTACGGACGGTATGAAACACTTGGATACTTGATCTTATGAACGCATACTGTGGTTCTTCAAGGGGATTAACAGTTGTACTTAGAAAATAACAGCCTATCATATCCTCATATTGTCTAGTGTAGAAGCCGCTAATTTTTTTTCAGACTGCAATAACTTCTTCATATTGACTCGAAATCGGATGAGACTTCGACCGATTAACTACCACCTAAATTACGGGCAGTAAGTAAAACTCGGATACTCCATCGTGTGAACGCACACTGTAGTTCTCCAAGAGAACTGACGGTTGTACTAAGAAAATAACAGGCTACTACATTCATAGATGAACTCCGCCTAGTGCAGAAGCCGCTATTTTTTGTTCAGACTGCAATAACTTCTTTATATTGACTTAGAATCAGGCAAGACTTCGACTGATTAACTACCTAAATTACGGACAGTGTGTAACACTCGGATACTTCATCGTGTGAACGCATACTGTAGTTCTCCAAGAGGAATGACAGTTGTACTTAGAAAATAACATGCTACTACATCATCATACATGAACTCCGCCTACTGCAGAAACCGCTATTTTTTTGTTCGGACTGCAATAACTTCTTCATATTGACTCGAAATCAGGAAAGATTTTGACCGGTTAACTTCCATCTAAATTACAGACAGTATGTAACACTCGGATACTTCGTTGTGTGCGCACACCGTAGTTCTCCAAGGGGACCGACAGTTGTACTTAAAAAATAACAGGCTACCACATCCCCATATTTGAATTTTGGTACCAACTAGAATTAGAATTGTTTTATATTTATTTGTTTTTTGTTAGTCGGATCTAATTTAACTCTTTAAATGGGTTAAATGGGTAACTCGCTTATTAAACGGGTTGGATCATAAATGGGTTAGGTCATAACTGGGTAAAAAAGGATGAGTCATAAATGGGTTGGGTCAAACTTGACCCAACCCATTTTAACCCAACCCAACCCATTTGACAAGCCTAGCTAAAAGTCACATAGAGTTCAGACAAATTTTGGACGCTAAATATGTGATTCAACAGGACAAGACAGAAAGAATCACACAAGTTTGCAACTATAATTTGAACAGGCCATGAACAAATATTTAACTGGATCAAGCTTAGAAGGAACTTCATACCCGTTTATTTTATGCCCAAACGGTTACAGGAGCAGGAATATAAAGTACTGACGTCAACACTATGTACTACCAGAATATAACAATGCATGAAGCAATGAAAAGCTCTGTTGTAAAAATACTTCTAGGCTACCACCTTAACCCCACTTAGGCGCTAAGCTAGCCTTATCGTCTAGATATTTGCCTAGTCCAACTAGATGGAACCTGCAACATTATCTAAGATAATAAACGGGTTTATAGGCATCATATGTGCACCAATTTAGGCATGATGCCTCTTATAAGCATCAAAATAATTGTTTCAAGCGATTTTGTCTCCATGGTTGTTTCCAAATTCATCCAAATTCATGATATCTCATTATGAATCGGTTAACGCTAAACAAAATACTAAAATTTCATCCAAAATGCATGCGTTTATTAAAAACGCCTAGTTCCGATTAATCCACACCTAAGCGATTAATCTCTAGTCCATGCTTACCACGTATTATTCACCTAGCAATTTCACAACCATGATGAAAGGTAATAAATAGGTTGTCAAAGTACATAATGGTTGCATGTCTAATCAATGCAATGAGTCGGGTTTAACTATCTAATGGTGGAAATAGTACTCACCAAGTGCTTTGAACCCAAGTGCTTTTGCAAAGCTTTAATATCACATTGACATCCAGACGACGCCAAGACACTTTTCTCGGCTCTGCATGATAGAAGATACACAAATTAATTTAAAACGTACAGGTTTTGGAGCTCAGTTCCAAACATCTGCTTTATTTAAAGGTATTTAGCAGAGAAAATAGCTTAAAGGTATAAATGAAGAGAAACAAAAGAGGTGAAGCTTTATCCTCAAGTAGAAAAGCACCAGACAAAAATATTATTTGATTTTGGCTAGTTAATCGGATGACTTATCTTAAAAACTGGACTACAACAAAAAAAATTAATAGCTTCAGAGTTTGGGTATCTCATAGTAATGAGATAGAAACTTGGGAAGATAATCGATGCACTTCAAAATTTCCTGTAAAGTTCTTAACTACAATGCAAGTCACTAAGCTACACATATTATTTTCCGATTACAATTAATAATTAATGCGACCCAAACTGATAAACATAGAGCAATCAGTGGTGTTCTGCATCAGACGCAGCCCTAGCTTTCTTATAAGCCACTGTGATTTTATTTTCTATATATTTTTTGGATATAGCAAATAAAACGATGCCATGTTAATTTAAGTATACTAAGCTATAGCGTAAACATGTCATTCTCTACATATGAACCTATGAGTGGTATTTCTATTCCTAATATAGTTATAGTTCATAAAGTGCATTTTAAACTATAGATCCAAAAACAAAACATATTTACTGTCAAACTTTATGTGTTAAGATCTACTTACAATCATCACACTCCAAACTTAGCCCTAATCCAACACAACTAAAAACAAATCGAGCTTAATCAAATCTAGGGTTTACAAAACAAGGTAAGCAACTCACAGCTGGCAGATTTTTGAGTAATCACGAGTATAGATGCTGTATCCAACCGATAATCTAGTATCAGCTGCAACCACGCAGTAATCCAATCCAGCAATTGCGACACAAGTACTGTAGACAAAGTGATTGAATAAATTGGGTATTGAAAATACAAAGGGAAAATAGCAGAAGTGATTTGTGACTCACCCTCCATTGTTTTCATAAACCCAATCGCCCATACTCGAAAACTGAAGTAGATGAAATGAAGTAGAAAGAAATGGTTTGCGAAAGTTTGTTGGAGTATCTGGGATCGTTTATGATGTTGAGGGAAGGTGGTCGCTTCGGCCAGGAGCTGATGGGCACTTGGGCTTCGATCTAGTTTCGTTATGAGAATTTGGTATTATTTGACCGGTTTGTTTTAGGCGTGCTCCTTAGTTGTTATGCCAGTGCTTTTGTGCAAAATATAGTATTTATGCCTTAGAGGGAATTATCGTGAAGGACAAAAATTAGGGCGTTTTTAATCACAAGGACAGCCCGCTAAAATTTTATCCTCAAGGACAAATCACTGCAACTTGCCTTTCCAACTCCATATCTTGCTACAAAACCCACACCATCGCTTCCTTCTCCAACCCAATAAACTCCGACCGAGATGTCGACCTCTCAGATCTCAACAACACCTTGGCAGAAATCAAGGACCTGTGCGCGGAGTTCGAGCTCGAGAGGCGAATTCGGAAGAAGATGGAGTCTGTAAAAAAATCTGAGATGAAGGAGCTCGCGGAGAAGAAAAGAGCATGCGAGGAAGCGGAGAGCGACCGTGAAAAGTTAGGAATGGAGATCAAGCACGTGAGTGAGGATTTCGAAAAGACGATGAAGGAGGCCGTGGACGAGAGGAGGAAGCGATGACGAGAGGATGGAAATCATTCTACTGTGTTCAGTTTTTGGGTATCAGTTTTGTATGCGATGTGGTATCAGTTTTAATAAAATAAATAGTATGGATTTGTGGTGGTTTAGGAAATAGTATGGGTTTGTGGTGGAAAATTTCTGATGGGTTATTAGTTTACGAAACGGTGAAGGTGGTGGTATAGTGTGTGGTATTTGAAAGCGATGGGTAGGATTTGCATCAGAAGGAATTTCAAAACTGATACCTAAAATTTCAAAACTGATACCTAAAATTTCAAAACCGATACCTAAAAACTGGTATCAGTATCAGCTTTTAAGAGCATGGTGCTGGTGAGGAGGTGGCGTTGGCGGATGGAGGAGGTGACATGGGGTAGTTGCACGACGCTGGTGAGGAGGTGACGCTGCGGCGATGGTGAACACAAAACGGGTGGAGGAGGTGGCACGAGGTGGTTGCTCCAAAACAGGTGAAGGAGGAGGTGGCAATGGTGGCGCTGGTGAGGAGGTGGCGGCGCTGGTGAGGAGGTGGCGTTGACGCGGGATAAGGTGGTCGGAGCTGAAAACGGGATTGAATGGGCACGGGAAGAGTGATTTGTGCATTTGAGAAAAAATGGGCATTGGGCCTATACTTGAGGATAAAATTATAGGCATGTGTCCTTGAGGATTGATTATTTGGATAAAAATGGGCTTTGGGCTTCGATCTAGTTTCGTTATGAGGATTTGGTATTATTTGACCGGTTTGTTTTAGGCGTGCTCCTGAGTTGTTATGCCAGTGCTTTTGTGCAAAATATAGTATTTATGTTTTACATGTTGCAAAAATCCTTTTTTTTTTTTGTTATGATGCATGTATGTACAAAATTAAATGATTCATAAATAAAAGTTGTCATTAACGGTGACGTAAATTATTGATGTCATTACGACTTATATATTTCTTATATGAACAAAAAAAAAACCAATAATATTAGTTTTGTTAACATGAATTGTTATTAGTAAATATTAGTTAATTAAATTTATTCAAATAGTTTAAATTTGAGATCATTTAATTAATTTAAATATATTAAGTTGAACATAAAAGTATAAGAAAATTGAGGAAAGTTTTGTAAATACTTCTGTAAATTATGAAATGTTGGTAATCAAAGGTAAAATATGCAAGAGAATCAATAGAACAATGTAAATAATTGCAAAAGATGGTAGATATAAGTAATCTGAAAATAAAATATCATCCGAGAATTGATGAGAGAAAATAAATTTTAGTCAAATCCAGTTTTTTTTTTTAAATCTTTCAAACAAACACCTTTTATACTTTTTAAATTTTATTTCAATTATTCCCTTCCAAACATATTTTATTTTGGTTTTTATATTCCTCTAACTTAAATCTTGCTCAATTAATAAAAATAGTGAATTTTCTAAGATTTAAGTATCATGTTTTATTTTGGTTATCTTTATTTTAGTACCGATATATATTTTTCCTCTTAGTATATATCAACAACGCTCCTGTGTGTACACACATATATTTGTATATATGTATGAATCTAGGAACCTTTGCTTGTATTATATCATTTGGTCTACGTACCGAAAATGATAACATTTGAGATTATGCATGATTATACAATAAATTCCTTTTTTGGCTCTCTTCATCCTTATGTCTCCTAGAGGGGTCTTCCTCACTAACAAGGTTTTTCATAAAACTCCATCTATTCTGATATGGATGGCAGGCGGGCCTAGTTATTTTAGTTGATTGATATTCCAATATGATGGTTTCAACAATTCATGTTCCCTACATTTCCTCCTGGCTGCTTGACTTGTAGCCTATTTCACTCTCTAGGATCAGTTGTGCCTCGTTCACCAAAAAAACTCTTTTGTAGTTAACCATTTATCAAGAAAGATTAAAAAAACTCAGCATGAGAGAGGAAAAATAAATAATAGTAACTTAGTCTCGAACATCTACTATTATGCCCAAAATGATTGACCATTCCAACGTTTCGCCTGCTCAATCATTTGGATTCTTTTAAATAAAATCCTATATAATCACAGGTTTCATCGTTCTTATAGCTTTTCCATTGATGACTAGGCCTAAACTTTTTTTATTTTTTATAATTTTAGACCTGCCTTATCAAACAAGTAGATTGTTATTTTCAAATCAATACAAAAGGTATGGTTTTTCATATGTTATTTGTATTTTATATATGATAACGTTAAAAAGAAAGTAAATTTCTAGTTTTTTTTTAACTGGGTAGTATCAATTATTTCAAAACAAAATCATAAGAAAAATGTATTAGAAAAATGTATTTTAGAATTTAGCCAGTATTAAACTTTTTTGCTAATGTTTTCCATTTTTATATTGTTTTTATGCATTTTCAGTCATTTCAATTACAGGAATATATAGTTAATTCTACTTTTATAATTAAACTTATAAATTCAGTGCATCAACTTAAATTAGATGCATAAATTATATAAACACCTCACAAACCCATCAAAATCAGTACTCGCATTTACTGTCAAAATCAATACTCCCAAAGCTCCTCCTAACTACTACTACTACTACTAAGCTTAGGAGTGGTGCCTTAATGTTTTCGCATGCAAATCCTCGTGTATGATATTTTATCAAGCTACCGAAATACAACATTTAAATCAAGTTTTGAAAAATTATGTATCGTAACACAACAAAATTTTCATTTTAGTTGCATTACGACATCGTATTTTAGTTGCGTTTTGTACACTATCAGGATTCTATGAGTGGTTGGTTATGTTGTTTGAGCTAACCAATGCACCGTCATATTTCCTGGACCTTATGAACCACGTTTTCAGGGGTCAACTGAACAAATTTGTGCTTGTGTTTATTGAATTTCTAGAGTTGACTGATGACAAATAAGAGGATTTGGAAGCATCCATTATTTATTATTTTTATTACATTAGTAGATTAGTAGATGTATATGTATCAACATTGTGAGGATAGACTTTTATAACTCTCCATAATTGATGGTATTACTATGTAGTTGATATTGCAACTCTAAAAACTTTATTTTAGGTGTGGTCATATGTACTATCTGTTTTTTAAGTATGTTATATTATATTTCATCGGTACAATGTTAGCATAGTTTTGTTGTTCTAAGTTCTATTGTGTTACTTTTGTCTGACGATCTTGCATTTGGATGGTTAAGTATAGGCATTAGGGTATGGTCGATGGTATTAGGTGTCGATTTTAAGTATTGGAATGTAGGATTGTTACATGTGGTATCAGGGCTTAGACTTAGTGAATACTTAAGCCTAGATGAGGTGAGCTCATTAGAGATAGGGTAAATAATGCCCCAAAATGAGTTCAGCTTATATTATAGGTATAGGAATGTACATCTGTATTTGTTATATATTTTCCTTTGTAAGAATCCCATTTTTAATCATGTCTTATCCAAAAGAATTTTAATATGTTCAGGTGGTAAAGATCGCTACTCGAGAAGAACATGAGTTAACATATCAAATAGCATTACTACAAATGATAGTGTATAATGGCATAGGAATACCAAATTGTAGTTGGCGTGGTGGGAAGAAATCGAGGAGTAAAGGCGGTACTTTTTGAACTGTCCGTGAACTTTGATGCATTGAGTAGAGACTTTACAAGCTGGGGAGGAAAGACATTTAAAAGAACTGAGAGTTTTATTGAGGTTTAGACATATAAACATGTGCATGTGAACTTTTATATGTACATGTGCATGTATATGCATGTCTATGCATGTTCGAACAAGATTTCTATAACTAAAAATAATTTAAATTCGTTAAACCGTTGTAAATCCGAAATTCGATTTCCGGTTATATTTTCAGTTTTTAATCAAACTATTTATTTATGTAAACAAAAATTGAAAATAAATTTCTTATCATTTAAATAATTAAAACAAGATTATATAAGCAATAAAACCATATTAAGTAATATTAAAATCCATTTATAAAAATATGACGTCGATCTACCAAAATGCGACGAAGTCTGTATATCTTTGTATATATTTATAAAATCATTATAAATCACTTATTACCATTATAAAATTAATAAAATGGATTATTTATCATTTGAAACAATTAATTTAATATTTAAAATTAATTTTAAATATTACCATGATAAAATTATGAGTCATTGCATTAGATTAGGACTTGAAATGTATTTTCTATCATTTTTAAACAAAGTACTATTACGACTGTAAGTGTTTTTAGGATTATCATGGTGTAACGACCATAATTTTTGAAGATTTAAATTCGAATTTAGTATGATTTTTGTATTAAATTTAGAAAGAAATAAAAATATTATAATTTATAATGAAGTGAATGTTAGAATTTAAATGAGCAATTGTAATAAAAATTAACAAAAAAAAAGAGGGAAATTGCAATTAGTTGAAATAAAGTAGCTTGTTATACTTGGTTAAAGTTTAATATAAGAAACCAAATGGGAATATTGGATTAAATAGTGAAATGATAAAATTAGTGGGGATCGAATGAACTCAATATTATGTATGAAATTATAGTAATTGGTTGAAATTAAATTTAAAACGATTTATCGATATTAAATTTTAATTAATTGGGTCTATTGTAATAAATGGAATAATATTGAAACGAATAAAATTTGTAAAGGAGTAATGAATAATAACTAGGATGAAGTATAAAAATGGTTATTAAAGTTAAATTTTAGATAGATTTAATGAAACTGCAATAAATAAAATAGTGTAAGTATTATACATGGATATAATTGAATATGGAGAAATATAAAAGTAAGTATTGAATTGATGCAATAAAGAATGGAGCCAAGGTAAATTAATTTATTTGATTTAAAAATCTAAATTTATGGGTGAAATTGACAAATTTCAACGTAATTGAATTATAGTGGTTATTACACAATAAGTGGAAACAAAATGGTTAATGCAAATAAAGGGGAGTGTAAATAGGAATATTTGGTAATTAATTAAAGTAAGAAAGAAATGTAAATGTTATAATTTGATCATAAAATTTATATACGGAAATGGATGTAAATATGAATGAATTAATGTGCGCATAAATTTATAACGGGAATAAATTATAAAATGTCGATGTAAGATGATAAATATATTAATTCAATGCCATCCAAATTAATTGAAACAGATTTGTAAAGTTTCATTTGATTGTAATTTGTATGTAATAGAGGCTTATTTATGCGACTAAAGAGAACGGTAATGTTTATTGTGGGTCACCTATTTATTGAGTTGGTTAATTTGGAATTAAGGATAAATTGTAATAAATGTAATTTAATGTTACATTTATGTGAAATGTAATACAATGGTTAGGAGTTGTTAAAATGGGCATATTAAAGTATTGAATGGGAAACCAAGGTAACTAAGTTTATATGGTATTATTGAACTTAATAAAAAGATTTGAATTAAATGAATCAATTGATATATGTTTTATTCTTTAGTATGTGCATAAAATTTGAAAATCAAATTGCAATTAAAGGAAATTAGGTAGTACGTTATTTGGAAATTTAATAAATACATTAAGGAAATGTAACATAATTCACTGTAAATTATACTTAAAATATCAATTTATTGAATAGCAAGATATTAAATCAATAAACGGATTTATTGAGATTTCAATTTATAAATTAATAACATTTAATGTGGAATCAAGTACAATTAATTGACTTAATTTATGCATATTGGGCAGGTGTGATTTGTCATTGAAAATGGTTAATGTTATAAGATGTAGTAAAGGCTAATCCTATTTATAACATGACAAATTGGCTGATTTAAAGAATAGAAAGCAAGGTTTATTTATTTAATTGAGGAAAAATTTTCAATAATTGAATTTATTGCGAATAAATAAAATTTAACATTTAAATTTTACGTTGATTGAAATTTGGATGAAATTTGGAGATAGTTATATAGTAAGTACGAATCCAATGTTAGTTTCATCTATTTGATACTAATAGAAAGAATAATAGAATGAAAATTTAATTCAGTGGAATTTTTGAAATTATTTTATAATCTCTGAATTTAATGAAATTGAAAATTTAACGCGGGACTTTGATAAATTTATCAACTATAAAGTGACACATAAATTGTTTAAATTAATGTAAATGATTTAAGAAATTTAAAGGGGTAAAAATTGTCGATTATAGAAGTGAAATTAAAATTTTGATTTAATTATTTTATTTTAAATTTATTTAATTAACTAAAAAATAGCTATTTTGGTTACGGACTCGGATTTCGACGAAACTAGTTTCATCGGATCCGTAACGGTGAATTATTGTAGGGTTTCAAGTTTCGTAGCGATTTGACTTGTCATTTGATCGTACGGACTCGAAACGCCTTGAAATCGATAAATTGAAATCAATGGAAATCAATTTGAAAATATTGATTTTAGCATAATTTCTTTATACAATGGAATTTGGATGTGAAACTTGTTCCATCGCGTTTAAAATATTTTAAAACATTTATTTTGATATATGGGTTGACCCAATTTCGTTCTGAGGTCAAAGCGGGCTTTTTGGGCCAATTATCGTTTAGCACGTTTATAATTCAGATCCATCTATCTATTTCAACTTTCTCTATAAATATCCTGCTATAAACCCTAGCCTCCCTAATTCTCATTTGTCTGTATGTAAATTCATTCTATTCCTCCTCTTCCTCAATGGCAGATAAAATTTTATAATTCCAGATCCAATTTCAAATC
The DNA here is from genome assembly GCA_030765085.1 of Allium cepa. Lineage (NCBI taxonomy): Eukaryota > Viridiplantae > Streptophyta > Magnoliopsida > Asparagales > Amaryllidaceae > Allium > Allium cepa. Next base: position 1,045,416,702 of record CM060931.1, on the reverse strand, counting down.
AATCCAAAGCATAAATTTCAAAGTCCTCAGAAAAATTTGAAAATTTTAATTGTTGAAGCTCTCGACTAGCGTAATTCACTGGTGGGGTTCTTTTTTCGTTTTGGATTGTCGTTTGATGAGTAAAAATTAAGGAAGTTTCAGCCGTTCGTGGTTAGGCATTGGATTGTGCGGTGGATCTTCGTCCTGGGTTCGATCAGGTTGTATGGGGTTGTAGAGGGCGTTGAGGCAAGATGATCTAACTGTTTGGTTGGAGTCATAGGTGCTCGGAGTTCATGGTTTCCTGGCCAGAGGGGCGTCCTCGCATGAGCATAGTGGAGGCGTTGACTGATCGGCGTAGAAGCGAACGTGGCGGCCGTAAAAATTAGAAGAACGAGGAAAAGGTTGTGGCGGCTGTAGGCTTCGGTCGCGATTTTATTAGGGTTTTCGTGTTTCCTGTTTACGTGATGGGTGATGAAGGCCACGTGGCAAAGGTTTGGGGTAAGTTTTTATTATTTGTTTTAATTTTGACTTCTATCGCTCTAACGAGCATAACTCTTGCATACGAACACCAATACATGCGCGGCTTTTTTGTTAGGATCATAATAAAATTCCGGACGTTTTGGCGCTAGTTTGGACGGATTTGGAGACTTTGCAATTTTTGGGTTTAAATTGGATTTAAATTCAAAAGGCGAGTGTTTTAACCCACTCACAACTTCTAAAATTTCTTATGTTTGTTAAATTGATTTATGATATGAGTAGAAATTCATTTATGGCTGTTTGGCATATTTTTATTCATCATCTTAGTTAAATCGCATTAATTTAAATTAAATTGTCCATTTCCAAAACGTGCTTCCATTATTTCTTTTTCTTAAAGATTTCTTTGTCCTCTAAAAAAACAAAAAAAAACAAACAAATGTGAGCAGCTTAACTTATGAAGCCAATCTTTTCCATTTATAAACAAATCCATTTCCTAAAGCCCCCTTCCTCCATGTGTGCCATCGTGTCATTTTTTTGTTAATTCTCCAAAATTTAGAAACATGAGCAGACTTCAAAATTCTTAATGTGAGTAACTAACTTGTTGTACTTTATTATTAAATTGTGTGTACATGGTTTTCTATTTCATTTACATAATATTCTTATAACTTGAATATCTTTCACATACGAACTCCGATTAATACACGGTTTCATCCTTTGGGTTCATATCAAAATTCCGGCCAACATGAAAGTAGTACGGTTGAATTTGAAGACCGTTGAAATTTTGGGCTTTTATTGGATTTTCAGTTGGCCATAAATCAAAGGTGAGTGATTAAACTCACTCACGCGATACTAAAAATTCCATTGCAAGTTAAATAAAATATATGATATGATATATAATTTTTCATTGTTGTTTGTTGATTTAAGTTGACATTTGAATTGATATTGAATCTGAATTGACATTTAATTTTATATTGGAATTTAATTGATAGTTAAACCCCGATATTGATAACTATTATATGTTGAAATATATTGGTTGGTTTGGATGTTGTTTGAAATGGATGCTTATTAATTGATATGTTGGTTGTATAGTTGTTTATTTATTTCAATATGTCCATGTTGTCACCTTGTATATTATTGACATCATTTAAATGGTCCTCTGAATCATTTTAAAATTGGATAATTAAGACATTTCAATGATGGGTTGAAATGATATACCCATACAATTTCTTGGATTTGGATTATTTATTGAAATCGAATTACTTAAAAAATTTAGGTTTTTTAATTTTAACTTCGGGTTTATTTTAAATAAAGTGGTTAAAATTAGTATTTTGAATTATTTGAAATCTCGTAAGTTATTGCACTCACGTTGTACACTTGAAAGAGATGAAAAATCCTGTAACATCTTTGAAGCCATTGCACTCATATTTTTATTTGAGATTGATTTGACATACATAAGAATTTTTAGTTCCGACTCTGCTGTATTATTTTTTCATTATTCTCGGGTCAGCTTGAGTTTTTCAGTATTGAAGACTATTTTCTGGTGCACGAAGTTGAAGATTCAGTATATTATTTCTATTTATTATTCCACTACATTCTGTGTTCCGCTGCATTATTTGTTTATTCATGATGAATGTATAACTCTGATTTGAATTTGTAAAAGGGTAATCAAATGTTATTTGTAAAACAGCTTCATGAACTATTTATTTTATTATTATATTTTGTCGTTCCGCTGCGAGATTCTGTGTTTTTTCTTTCCTTTTTTCTTTTTTTTCTTGTTTACGCCATTAACAATCCTACCTTTTAATGGTTTGAGTCTGACATGTATGGCTTATTATCGATTTGAACCGTCCAAAAAGGCGGGTCGCTACATTGCTAATTAAAGGTAATAAAAGTGACTAATGTAAGAAAAATGATTGTAAACTTAGGTTAACATTTTAAGCTATTTATAATCAAATTTAATGGTAAAGGTGAATATTATAAGTAAATAATTATAAATTTGAATCAATATTAAAGACATTTATAATTAAAATGAGTACTATATGTAAATTAAATGATTATAACTTTATAAAAAAAAGGGAAATGACTTAGAAATGTAGTTAATATTCAACAATACTATATATGGAAGAATGAATGTGAAAAAGAATAATCTATAAATGGTGAATTGAATTATAAAGGAACCTACCTGATAATGTATAATCCAATAATTGAAATAAAAATAACTTATTTAAGTAATGAATGTAAAGTAATAAAATAAAAGAGAATGCCATTGTATGATTGAAGGAGAAATGAATTTTTTTAAGTAATAACGAATGTAAATTAATCAAAATAAATATTATATGAATGAGAAAAGAAAAATAAATGACGGATGAAAAAAAAGGGAAATCAAGCTAAATTGTAAATGTGAAGAAAACTGAAATAAAATGTATGCAATACTTCGATAATGAATTTATTTATGATCCAAATAATTGAAATGGATATAACTTATGTAAACAAAGAATGCAAATTAATGAAATAAGACTTACATGTAATAATGTGTATTGGTTATAGATTGTAAATAAATTGTAATAATGTGTAATAATTGTAAAAGTTTATTTCGGATTATTGTAATAAAAAACTTATTGTAAATAAATTGTAATAATGTGTATTCATTGATAATTGGATTTAAAAGAGTAATTGATAATTTAAATGTTGAGTTATTAATGAAGCAATGTGTACTAAAAGGCAGTTGAATAAAATTAGTGTAATGTGAGTTATTATAACATTTGTTTATAAGTAATAAACTTACAAATGTTATTAAATGTAGCAATAGCGACAATTGTTGTTTGTTACCAACATATTTAATCAATTGCAATTAAATGAAATTAAATGTTACCTAGAATGAGTTAAGGCAATAACTGCAAATTGAGAATGTAATAAAATGTACAAAAATGTCAATTATTTCCACAAGGCAATAAACTGATTTAATAATAAAAACGAAACCAAGATAAATGATGTTATTAGGATTTTAAATTACAATTAATGTCATATCAAAAAAGGTTCAATATTATTGAATATGCAAATAATATGGTAAAAGATGATAATTGGAGAATATTAATGCAATAATATATAAATCAATGTTAACTATGCCCATAGAGTAGTGATTGATGAAATAAAATGATTGAAATCAAATTAAATCTATAGATAGGAATTAAATTTTAATTAATTAGATTTAACTACGACTGAAATTGAATGTTCAAACTTGTGTAATATTCAACACAAAATCGACGTGTATGTTTTAAATTATTGTAGATGTCTAAGTAATCGAAAATGATAAAATTGGGTAGGTATAAATATTGAATTAAAAAGTGATTAATTAATTTAATATTAATTTATTTAATTAACGTAAAAACAACCTTTTGGCCACTGTCTTGGATTTTGACAAAACAAGTGTCATCGGATCCGTAATGGTGAATTATCGTAGGATTTCAAGTTTCGTAGTGATCGGACTTGTCGTTTAATCGTACGGCTTGAAATGCGTAGAAATCAATTCAATAAAATTAATTGAAATCAATTTGAAATAAGTCTATTTAAGCTAACTTCTTCATATGATGGAATTAGGACTTGAAACCTGTTCCATTAAGTTAAAAAATATCAAAAATATCCATTTGATGTATGGGATGACCCACTTTCATTTCGGAATCAAAACGGGCTTTTCGGGTCGTATTTTTCGTTTCAAATCTATTCGGATGTTTATTCATTTCTTATCGGGATTCGTTAGTATATATTGTTCTGCTCTAACCCTAGTAGCTTTTTTTATCCCTCATTACTGTGCGTACATTTCCTTCTCATCTCCTCTTTCCAATGGAAGTAAACAAATAAATTACAAACCCTAATTCAATTTCAAATTCAAATCGAAATTCAAACTCCTCCAAATCATCGTTTTGAAGCTCTCGACGAGCGCCATTCACTGGTGTAATTCGCTTTTCGGCTTAGATCATCGTTTGACCAGAAATTAAGGATGAACCTCGGCTGTTTGTTTTAGAGTTTTGATGATCCAACGGTGGATCGCCGCCCGATCAACGATCGGGAAGTTCTGTTGAGGAGATGGCGTCAAGCAGGCTTCAGTGATGTCGTTTATTCGCACTAATGGTGAAGGGATCCGTCGGGAAATGGCGATGAAGCATGATGCAGTGACAGTTCATGTGGTGGGGCTTGGCGAAGGGCGGCGAGTTGATGGTGGGGTCGGCCTGGAGCGTGGTGATGAGCGACGGTTCCATATCAGGCAGATAGCGTTGGATTGTTGCAGCAATGGAGGTTATCTTAGAGGTGGCTGTTAGGGTTTTTGGCCAGGATCGAACGCGATGGTTGTCGTGTAGTAGAGCATGCAGGTGCTGACGTGGTAACATATATATTTTGTATATTTCATTTGAAGTTTAAAATTTCAATCATATAACTTCTAATGTTAGTAACATTTACTTACAAACTCGGTTTTGGACGCGGTTTATTCTGCTGGGATCGTATCAAAATTTCGGTTATTTTGATCCTTGTTTGGATGAATTCTGAGATTGTTAAATTTTGGGACTCAACTTGGATTTTTATTCGATTTAAAATTGAAGGTGAGTGTTTTGACTCACTCATAACTACTAGTTTATCTTATGTTAGTTAAAGTAAATTGATGATGTGATTAGAAATTTATTGATTGATGCTGGGATGTTTAATTTTTCATTCTAGTTAGATTTGAATTTATTAAATTTAATCATCGTTTAATTTAATATTGAATTTAAATTGTAAATTTAACATCTGTTATTGATGATCATTATCTATTGATGTTATTGATTGATTTGGATGATGGTTGTGATGGATGTTTGATTGCTGATATTGGATGACCAGATGTTGTATTTTTGTATTGTCATAACACTGCAAGTTCCCTATGAGTTGAAATAACGCATACCCGAACGATCTATAGATTAGGAAAAATCGTTATGGGTTGAAATGATAGACTCGAGCGATTTATGCATTTTTGTTTAATTCATGATTGCAGTTTGAAATAATATATATCCATAAAATGTTAAATTGTGGATTGAAATGATAAATATCTATGTCACTTGACCCTGGGGTTGAAAATTATATATGGACACCAGATTGGTTGAATTAAATGATTTTTGAATCTTTAAATTTTGAATTCAGTCAACTTGTATTTTGAAATAGAAATTGATTTATACAAACTGAATTATTTTCGATAATCCAAGTGTAAATGCTGAAATTGGAGTTGATTTAATGAATTATTCAAAGGATTTAAATCGAAATTTCAAAGTTGAAGTGTCAAATATAAATTTATCGGAACTGATTTATTGAAATCGTTTGGTTATAACTTTCAAATCTATTTTAAACTAATTTAAAATATCAATTTAAACTATTTCAATTTATTTTAATATATTATAACCTATTTAATCCAATTCAATCTATTTTACCTATTTTAAACTAATTAAATTTATTTAATCTATTTTAAATCTATTTAGTCTATTTTAAACTTTTATTTAATCTATTTAAAAATCTACTTAATATTATTTAAATTTATTTAATTTATATTTAATCTATTTAGATCATTTTAAAACTAATTAAATCAAATTTAAATCTATTTGAATTTTTTTTACTATTTAAACAATTTTAACACTATATAAACTATTTATAATTAGCTAAACTATTTTCTAAAATTTCAGACTGTGTAAAGTTGAAGTATTTATATCTAAATCCTTGATGATGATACAACCTAAGTTGGAATTTGGAATCGATACCTTTTTGTGAAATGACATTTTTGAGTGAATAAGATGATTTTGACATGAAGAATAAATTAACATAACTTATCGATAATCTCAAAATGAATGTGAATTTCAAAAAGTGAATATGGTTTTGAAAGTGAATATAGTTTGAAAGTGAATATGATTTCGAAAGAAATATGATTTGAAATCGAATATGATATTTTGATATAAATTGTGAATTGACTTTTTGAAATGTAAATGAACCATCTGGTGTGAAATAAGCGTTTGGTTATTACAGAGACCAGGATTAGATATTGTCATACTCTCTAGCAATACCGAAAATCACTTTAACAACTGTGTACGTTGTGGAGATTCCAGAAATAAAGTAGGATGGTTTGGTGAACAATTATGTAGAGGTATTTACATAACCCTAGCTCTCATGAGTCAGCTTAGATGTGACTAAAATAGAAGTTATACCAGGCTAAGTGAGGTCATTCCTCATATCGGATACATTTCTTCGATACTATACTTTGACTTCCAGATTTATTTGGTGGTCATACCTCGATTTTGATATGGGAGTTCATCCGAGGTGGGAGGTAGTAGCTATTGTGCGTTACCACCAGTCCAGTAGTGCAATTGGTATGTCTACTCTGGCATTGCCTCGAATGTCGTGTTCATATGCCTTATCGTGCCTTCTACGAGTTTGGTTTGTACCATACCTATGTAGTGTCCTCTGATAGCCCTCCAGTCTACGAAGGACTTACGGTACTGTATAGATTATGAGAATATATAAAATTTGTTAAGGGGGGTATGCGTAACGCCTTAACGCTGTTTTAATACTTAACTTTACTGTAGACACTATTATAATAGTTTATTGTACTACATAGTATATAGTTTAACGGATCCTTAGGAGATGTGAATCTCGAACACCTTTTAAGTTATTGCACTCACGTTAGACACTGGATAGGACATGTCAAACTCCATAAACATCCCTAATGCCATCACACTCATATTTATCGTTGATTTAACTTACATAAGATCTTTTTATTCTGACTCGAGTGTTTTGTCTTTTCAATTCGCTCGGGTCGGTCGGAGCTTTTCAGTTTATCGAAGACTGCTTCTTGAAGGATGGAGATGAAGAGATGTACTATTATTACTTATAATATTTGTTCCACTACATCATGTTATTCCGCTGCATTTATTTATTTATTCCTGTTATATGTAACTCTGATTTTATGCTGTAAAAGAATAATCAAAAGTATTTGTTAAACAACTTCATGAACTGTTATTTGGTTATTATATTTTATCATCCCGCTGCGTGATTTTGTATTTGTTTTGTTTCTTTATCTTCTTTTTCTTATTTACCCCATAACAATCTGCGCCTTTGAATGGTTTGAGTCTGACATGTATGGTTTATCGTCGATTTAAATCGTCCAAAAAGGTAGGTCGTTACAAATATTTAATTATCATCGGTTATTGGTTGAATTAAAATAAAACGAATGCTTAATGAATTTCATTTTATGAAGCATTTGATAACTAAATTAAATTAAATTGAATCTAATTACAATAAAAAAATTGAAATAACAAAAACTTAAAGTAATGAAATATTTTCATAATAACAAATAAAATTGTATAAGCTATATTATAAATAGAATGATCTAAAAATTGAGAATTTTAGAATATGAAACCCTTTGTTTTCAAAATTGTTTTCAAAGCCTTAAAATTTAATAATAATATTATTTGAAAGTGTTTTGACTAGAAATATATTTTGAATTTTTTTTTGAAAGAAACAAAAGCATTGAACTCATTTAGTAGCTGGGAAATAATTCTGGGGATGACTACAGCATCGCCGGTATTCAGTTTCGAGTTTTTGAGTGAGAATTGCTACCAAAAGTAATCTATTTTCGACTAAAACAAGTTTTGTTGTGAAAAATATTCTAAGTATGATTTGATAAATATATGAAAATAATTTGCTCTTATAATTGAAAATAGTATAGATAAAAATAAGTTATAATTTATAGATTTAAACGGGAAAGTAAATTTAAATTTTAAAACTCTTAAATATTTTTGGTTAAGCAAACAAAAAAGGTTTGAATTTAAGATATGAAAAAATAATTAACCTAAGAAATGCTAATTAAATGGAGTTAGTGAAATTAAGTAAATAAAATGAAGTCTAATCAAGAATGCTTAAATAAAATGAAATGTATTTTGAAATGAATTAGATAAAATAATAAAATTAAATTTTAAATGAGTAAATTGTATAACTTACAGATTTGAGGATTATTAAGCTAAAAACAAATTTAAATTTGTTGAATGTGAATGATAAGAGAAGAAAAGTGTAACGCCCCACCTCTATACCCACGCTAGCCAAGAACATTACGGTGAATGCCGTCAACTAGCACGGAGAATAAGGCTGTTGAGGAGCGACCATCCGTGTAATTGCTTTGCGCGAGCATCGATATGTCAAATAGTATAACATGCATTTCTTCATCAAGAGGGAAATCCGACATACCGACATAAACTCAAAGCTACTACACAGAGGCTGTAATATCTTCGGAAACAAATATCGAAATAAACATAACATAAATCAGTCACAGACAATTCATATCACAAAGGCGGAAGAAGATATGAATATATAATTAACACATGGAAGTGTATATCAGAGTAGTGGTCAAAAAGATCCACAATAATACAAAAGAATAGCAACACGTGCTATACAAAAGAATACATCTAAGAGTCAATATATCAAGAGTATACAACAAAAACTACTAATCTAAGTAGTAAGCAAAAGGTCAGAGTAATGGATCCCTGGAGAGAAGTCAAGTAGAAGCACCTGTAACATCTCGGTCTGACCCGAGTATTATTTAATAAGAAAATAATAAACGGATCAGTCTAACTATAAATATCAGATGAAACGATATAGAATAAGAGATATGACTAAGCACATAATAATCACAATGCCAAGCTGTGATATATATAAGCAGTTGAAAACCATCAAGGGATTATTCAATGTCACAAAATCTACACAAGAATCACAGAAACGTCATACTCCTAATTTAGTTCACCAAACCATAAATATTGACGATAATATCAATGTCAATCACAAAAGTCAATGACACACAAATTCCAGAATTCAACACACGAAATCCAGAAATCACAAAAGTCAATGACGCACAAATTCACCAATACACAAATATCGATAAAGCTTATCGATGGAAATCACGAAAATTGGTGAAACACAAATTCTAGAAATCATCTCAAGAAATCCAGAAATCACAAAGAGGGGGAGGCCTATCACAAACGGGAGCATAAAGCTCGCCAACACGTGTATCACAAACGGAACGCTAATTCCATGGTTGCTAACCATCACAAATTGAGCCGAAGCTCCACAAACAGCCCGAAGACCATGGGTTGCTACCCCACCAATTTGAGTCGAAACTCCACAAAACGGGGTTTAGTCTCCCTCGCAGACAAAGAGACATCGCACATTGCTAGTCTAAATCACAAAGATGATCATCATGATCAACGAGAAGTGTCAATTACACTAAGCTAGTAAATATATGAGTTTAGCTTCATGTCCCATAACCACTTGCTTAACATAAATATTTACGAACAAACTGTAGCTCTCCACTATAAAATTGTCACAAGGGATTCAATCGAATAAGTCCAAGAATTAACCGACAAAGTGAACGCAAGCGTTTCATACCACTTGTTTTACTAAGTTGTTTAATTAGATTTCTCATATGAGTGAGGTAAAGGTTTATATATACTAATAGATTGGAAAACGGTTTTATAAACGAATTTGGTATTAAAATAGTATTGAAATCGTTTGAGGAAAGAGTTTTGATATTTACTACTAGTATAGAAAACCTTTATATTTTTAAAGTGACAAAACACAAAGAAGATTGTAGGAACAATCAATCACTAAAATTCACATACGAAGATGTGAATAAAAATCCAACGAAACCGATAAAGAATCCATCAAAATGGATATTCAAAAATCCCTAAAAAGGAGTCAACAAAGTCATAACAAATGATAACAACACATAGGAAACAACACGAATCGATTGAAGTTGGAAATTCAAACAACTAGGCGAAATAGGCAAAAATGCAGCAGGTCGGTCGGCCGGCTACAGAGCTCGGTCGACCGGACCCTGTTCTCAAAATTCCTCGGGAAGCAGGTCGGTCGGCCGAACACTGTACTCGGTCGACCGAACCTTAAACAGGGAAGTGCTTATGCACTTGGCAGCAGGTCGGTCGGCCGGCTACAGAGCTCGGTCGACCGGACCTGTTGCCAGTCCCCTCCCAGTCCTTCCAATTGAGGTCCAACATCCACCAAATTGCATTCTCTCGAGCAACAGCACTAAGGGATTATGCCAATCAACTACCCGGCCCTATATGCTCCTCGATGCATCACCAAACACATGTTCAAACATCAAAGTTATGATTTTTAAAGGATTGAACCCAAAACACCAAAAATTGGAATATTCACCAAATCAATCCAAACCAAAAGCAATTGCACACGAATAAGTGTTAGGAATTCATACCTAACAATCGAAGATAAATATAAGCATAGATGTGAGATAAAAATCTCACCTTTTTACAAAATCAAACAAGAAGAAGCTTGAAAGCAAATGGAGAATCAAGCTCTCTTGAACCCAACCCAAACGAGCTTGAATCTATGCTCAAAACAAGAACATTCCCAAAACTAGGTTTAGGAATTTCTGAAATTGGTAAGAGAATAAGTTGGAGAAGAAGAAGAGAATGCTTACCAATGGGTTCTCTTGAATTTGGAGCTAGGAATTTGAGGTTGCAAGAGGAACTAGGGTTTTGGAGTTTTAATTTCCAATATCTCCCACCATTATTGCCTTAGAACTGAAAAGAGAAGATAATGAGGGTGAATGGGGAGGAGTGGCTCAGTTTTTGAGTATAAGTCCAAACATAGGGCTGAACCCAAACCCAAAGTGAAAAGTAGCAAAAATCAACTTTCTCCAAACATATCGAAGCTTATACTCAAAAAGGTCGCAAACGGCATTTTAAACTCAATGGGAGTGGTCCCGAGTCCTGATTCGACCGTATGCAAAAAGTAGCTTTTCGGACTAAATTCTGAGTATTGATAAAATATTTAAATAAAATATTTAAATATAAAATCGATAAATATGCGGGTTGTTACAGACTCCCCTCCTTAAAGAAATTGCGTCCTCGCAATATTTAAGAAGAAGATATGTAGTAACAACCATAAAAGCATATTCAACACAAAAGAAATTTGAAATAAGAAGTTCACCTCAAAGAGCATGAGAAAGTTTGTCCGGATGTGTTCGCTTGATGTACTCTCTAGATTCCCAAGAACAATCCTTAGGATTTGAAGACCATTGAATTTTAACAAGCGGAACATCTTTATTTCGAAGTCGTTTGACCTCCGAAGCAATGATACGAATAGGATGTTGCTCATAAGTTAAATTAGACGAAACTTCAATCTCTTCCACAACACCGGGCTCAAGAATAGAATCGAAATCTCGAAGGCATTTCCTAATTGAGAAACATGAAACACGTCATGAATAGCAGAAAATTGAGCCGGTAATAAAAGGCGATAAGCCATGGAACCAATACGTTTAGTGATAGGAAATGGCCCAATATATCGAGGCGCCAATTTTCCCGATCGACTGAAACGTGCAACACCTTTCATAGGTGAAACACGAATGAACACAAGATCTCCCACAGAAAATTCTAACTTCCTTCTCCGGTTATCGGCATAGGATTTTTGTCTACTCTGGGCTTCTTTCATCCTATGACGAATAAGATCAATCTTTTCTGTGGAATCACGAATAAAATCTGGACCTAAAACCAGCTTCTCACCGGCCTCAAGCCAACAAGAAGGAGATCGGCATGGCCTTCCATAGAGTGCCTCGAAAGGTGCCATACCAATACTAGATTGGAAGCTGTTATTACAGGAAAATTCAACAAGTGAAATATGATCTTCCCAACTTCCCCCAAAATCAAGCACATATGCACGAAGAAGATCTTCAAGAGTTTGATTCACATGCTCAGTTTGTCCATCGGACTGAGGATGATAAGCGGTGCTAAAATTGAGCTTCGTTCCCAAAGCTTTTTGAAGACTCTTCCAAAATCCACTAGTAAACAATGGATCACGATCACTAACAATAGAAGTAGGAACTCCATGCAATTTAACAATCTCTTTGATAAAGAGCTTGGCCAAAAGAGGAACGGTTCGGTTAGACCGAACGGGAATAAAATGGGCGGATTTAGTAAGTCTATCAACGATCACCCATAAGCTATCATGACCCGATCGAGAACGGGGAAGGCCATCTATAAAATCCATGGAAATTTGGTCCCACTTCCAAATTGGAATTTCTAAAGGTTGCAATAACCCACCGGGCCTTTGATGTTCGGCCTTAACGAGTTGGCAAGTCATGCAATACTTAACGAAGTTAGCGATGTCAAGTTTCATTCCCTCCCAATAATAAAGTCGCTGCATATCTGTGTACATTTTACTACTACCGGGATGAATGGTGAATTTAGAACGATGAGAATCTTCTAAAATATCCTTACGAAGATCAACAATATTTGGTACGATAAGTCTACCAAATTTTCGAATGCCGCCACGAGAATCGATACCAAATTCTTTCAATCCTTCAATATCAATTTTATCCCTAATATTTTGGCCAAGAAGAGCCATTTCGGGATCTAGCCTTTGAGCTTCAAGAATGCGGTCTACAAGAGAAGGATGAGCCTCAAGGCTACATAACACAAGTGATGAACATAAATCAGAGACATGGTCTCGAATCTCACAAGAGGATAATATCTCGAGATCATTCCATTCGGATATCATCATAGAAACAACCGCTTGTTGCTTGCGACTAAGTGCATCGGCAACACGATTTCCCTTTTCGGGAGTATAAAGGATATCGAGATCATATGGTGCAAGAAATTCGAGCCAACGCTGTTGACGCAAATTAAGTTCCTTTTGAGAGAATAAATACTTCAAGGACTTATGATCGGTATAAAGAGCAAATTTCTCTCCTAAAAGATAATGACGCCAAATACGAAGGGCGAAAACAATAGCCGCGAGCTCTAAATCATGAGTGGCATATCTAGTCTCAGCAGGCTTCAATTGCCTAGAAGCATAAGCAATAACACGTTCTCTTTGCATAAGAACGGCACCCAAACCAACGCGACTAGCATCGGTATAAACAACGAAATCTTGATTCCCCTCGGGAATAACAAGAATAGGAGCATCAGAAAGAAGTTCCTTTAGTTTCTGAAAAGAAGTTTCACATTTGTCCGACCAAATGTATTTAACACCTTTCTTCGTTAAGCTAGTGAGAGGTACGACAATCTTAGAAAAGTCTTTGATAAAACGGCGGTAATCACCCGCCAATCCAAGAAAACTACGAATCTCCGTCACACTCTCCGGTCTCTTCCAATCTTGAATCGCTTCAATCTTTGAAGGATCCACGGAAATTCCGGATTCAGAAATAATATGACCGAGAAACTTCACACGAGATTGCCAAAAGTGGCATTTAGAAAATTTTGCTTTCAGTTGATTACTCCTAAGAGTTTCCAACACAATCCGAAGATGTTTTTCATGCTCCTCCTCGGTTTTAGAATACACAAGAATATCATCGATAAAGATGAGAACAAACCGGTCGAGAAAGTCTTTGAAAACTCTATTCATAAGGTCAACGAAATAGGCCGGAGCATTCGTTAGACCAAATGGCATAACAAGCCATTCATAAGATCCATACCGAGTACGGAACGATGTCAAAGGAATGCTATCCTCTGCAATACGAAGCTGATGAAAACCGATAGCCAAGTCCAATTGTGAAAAGACTCTAGCACCACTAAGCTGATCGAATAGATCATCAATCCGAGGTAAAGGATATTTATTTTTGATAGTAAGATCATTAAGCTTGCGGTAGTCAACGCAAAGCCTAAGTGTTCCATCGGATTTCTTCACAAAAATAGCTGAAGATCCCTAAGGCGAGGAACTAGAGCGAATAAATTGCTTCGTCTCCAATTCAGATAATTGTTTACGCATCTCCTCGTTTTCTTTATTGGACATACGATACGGAGGGCGAGTGATAGGTTGGGCTCCAGGAATAAGATTAATTTTGAACTCAATTGCTCGCTTAGGTGGTAATCCTAAAACGGGCTCGAATATGTCGGAAAATTCACAAACGACATGAATAAGAGAAATAATATCACCCTCATCATCATCATCGTCATCACGAGGATTTAAAGAATACAAAGATGCAACCAAGCTGGAATCTGAATCTTTAAGATTAATAGAAATCTGCTTAACAGATTGAGGATGTCGAAGACGAATAGTCCGCTCAGGACATAGGATATGAGCTTCATAACGGTTAAGCCAATCCATTCCCAAAATCATTCCAAAGCCTAAATAACGCATGACATGCAAATCGGCTCGGAAAGAAAAATCACACAAAATAATCTCGACATCATTACACAATAAACCGATTTTCGTGGATCCACCAACCGGATTCGCAATTCTCAAAGAAGTCATTAAACACAAAACATCCAAAGAAAAAGTATCAACAAGTTCTTTTGATATAAAAGAATGGGACGCACCCGTATCAAAAAGAACTCGAATAGGATGATCACGAAATAAAATAATTCCATCTAGAATAGAATGAGAAATACCTTGGCCACGAGATGTGTTGCCAAGGGCTTGAGCAACATTAAGCTTTCCCTCTTTCCTGCCCTGAAGCTTGGGGCATGAGGATATAACATGACCGGGACCTCTGCAGTAGCGACAAGAGAGAGACTTTGGACACTTGTTCGCGTAATGGTCCTTCGAACCACAATTATAGCACTCCCCACGACCAAAGGAAGAAGTCTTTGCCACAGAGGTTGCTTGCTTCCCTTTCTTATTAGGATAGGGACCTTTGAATTTGTTTGGTCTCTTCCTGTTGTTGTTGAGGCTTGGTTTGGAACCCATCACTTCAACGTCATTCTCCCTATCCGCCTCTTCAAGGCGAAGAGCGATATCAACGAGTTGGTCGAAAGAAACTTCTAATTTTAGAAGTAATGGCTTCTTGAGATTTTTGTTTAAGCCATAGACGAACCTCTGGTTCTTCTTTAAAGGGGTGTTGATGTATTCAACCCCATATTTGGAAAGCGACTCGAAGGAGGCGACGTAATCGGTCACGGAGGACTCATATTGAACAAGGTCTATAAATCGTCGAGCCAATGTCACTTTCTCTGCTTCTGGTACAAATTTCAACTCGAAGCGTTCTCGGAATTGCCCCCAGGTGAGATCCGCTTCATTAATCTCAGAAATAAGAAGCTCGTACCAGTCCAATGCTCTTTCTCGGAGCATACTAGAGGCCACCTGAACTCCTTGAAGGTCAATAAGATTCATGCGAGAAAAGATTCGATCGCATGACCTTAGCCAAGCTTGTACTTCAATAACAGTTTCGGAACCTTTGAATGGCTCCCCACCCAAATTAGTGTAATCGCTGCACAAGCGTGCAAATACAGACTTTGGGTGAGTAGGTTCCGGGTTAGCTCCAGCTGCTTGAGCATTAGTTACCAAATCAAGAAGCTGTTGAGCAGTCATAAAAACTCCATCCTGGGGCGGAGTGCTAGATGGTACGGCTCTGGGGCGGCCTGGTCTAGACATTTCTCTTCCTTAGAAAGAAAGAAGAAGAAGAAAAATGTTATTCACCAAATTCAATATCAAGCAATTCTTGATGGATAAAACAAGGAATCATAAAAGAAAATAGGATAGGACGGTACGAAGACCCGAATAAAATCCTAAAGCACGACTCCTAAGATGGACTTAGGACGATGATCCTTGTTATAATATTCCATATTGTTCCGATGTTTGGCTCTGATACCAAGCTGTAACGCCCCACCTCTATACCCACGCTAGCCAAGAACATTACGGTGAATGCCGTCAACTAGCACGGAGAATAAGGCTGTTGAGGAGCGACCATCCGTGTAATTGCTTTGCGCGAGCATCGATATGTCAAATAGTATAACATGCATTTCTTTATCAAGAGGGAAATCCAACATACCGACACAAATTGAAAGCAACTACACAGAGGCTGTAATATCTTCGGAAACAAACATCGAAATAAACATAACATAAATCAGTCACAGACAATTCATATCACAAAGGCGGAAGAAGATATGAATATATAATTAACACATGGAAGTGTATATCAGAGTAGTGGTCAAAAAGATCCACAATAATACAAAAGAATAGCAACACGTGCTATACAAAAGAATACATCTAAGAGTCAATATCTCAAGAGTATACAACAAAAACTACTAATCTAAGTAGTAAGCAAAAGGTCAGAGTAATGGATCCCTGGAGAGAAGTCAAGTAGAAGCACCTGTAACATCTCGGTCTGACCGGAGTATATTTAATAAGAAAATAATAAACGGATCAGTCTAACTATAAATATCAGATGAAACGATATAGAATAAGAGATATGACTAAGCACATAATAATCACAATGTCAAGCTGTGATATATATAAGCAGTTGAAAATCATCAAGGGATTATTCAATGTCACAAAATCTACACAAGAATCACAGAAACATCATACTCCTAATTTAGTTCACCAAACCATAAATATTGACGATAATATCAATGTCAATCACAAAAGTCAATGACACACAAATTCCAGAATTCAACACACGAAATCCAGAAATCACAAAAGTCAATGACGCACAAATTCACCAATACACAAATATCGATAAAGCTTATCGATGGAAATCACGAAAATTGGTGAAACACAAATTCTAGAAATCATCTCAAGAAATCCAGAAATCACAAAGAGGGGGAGGCCTATCACAAACGGGAGCATAAAGCTCGCCAACACGTGTATCACAAACGGAATGCTAATTCCATGGTTGCTAACCATCACAAATTGAGCCGAAGCTCCACAAACGGCCCGAAGACCATGGGTTGCTACCCCACCAATTTGAGTCGAAACTCCACAAAACGGGGTTTAGTCTCCCTCGCAGACAAAGAGACATCGCACATTGCTAGTCTAAATCACAAAGATGATCGTCATGATCAATGAGAAGTGTCAATTACACTAAGCTAGTAAATATATGAGTTTAGCTTCATGTCCCATAACCACTTGCTTAACATAAATATTTACGAACAAACTGTAGCTCTCCACTATAAAATTGTCACAAGGGATTCAATCGAACAAGTCCAAGAATTAACCGACAAAGTGAACGCAAGCGTTTCATACCACTTGTTTTACTAAGTCGTTTAATTAGATTTCTCATACGAGTGAGGTAAAGGTTTATATATACTAATAGATTGGAAAATGGTTTTATAAACGAATTTGGTATTAAAATAGTATTGAAATCGTTTGAGGAAAGAGTTTTGATATTTACTACTAGTATAGAAAACCTTTATATTTTTAAAGTGACAAAACACAAAGAAGATTGTAGGAACAACCAATCACTAAAATTCACATACGAAGATGTGAATAAAAATCCAACGAAACCGATAAAGAATCCATCAAAATGGATATTCAAAAATCCCTAAAAAGGAGTCATCAAAGTCATAACAAATGATAACAACACATAGGAAACAACACGAATCGATTGAAGTTGGAAATTCAAACAACTAGGCGAAATAGGCAAAAATGCAGCAGGTCGGTCGGCCGGCTACAGAGCTCGGTCGACCGGACCCTGTTCTCAAAATTCCTCGGGAAGCAGGTCGGTCGGCCGAACACTGTACTCGGTCGACCGAACCTTAAACAGGGAAGTGCTTATGCATTTGGCAGCAGGTCGGTCGGCCGGCTACAGAGCTCGGTCGACCGGACCTGTTGCCAGTCCCCTCCCAGTCCTTCCAATTGAGGTCCAACCTCCACCAAATTGCATTCTCTCGAGCAACGGCACTAAGGGATTATGCCAATCAACTACCCGGCCCTATATGCTCCTCGATGCATCACCAAACACATGTTCAAACATCAAAGTTATGATTTTTAAAGGATTGAATCTAAAACACCAAAAATTGGAATCGATTGTTAGGTATGAATTCCTAACACTTAATCGTGTGCAATTGCTTTTGGTTTGGATTGATTTGGTGAATAGATAAATATAAGCATAGATGTGAGATAAAAATCTCACCTTTTTACAAAATCAAACAAGAAGAAGCTTGAAAGCAAATGGAGAATCAACCTCTCTTCAACACAACCCAAATGAGCTCGAATCTATGCTCAAAACAAGAACATTCCCAAAACTAGGTTTAGGAATTTCTGAAATTGGTAAGAGAATAAGTTGGAGAAGAAGAAGAGAATGCTTACCAATGGGTTCTCTTGAATTTGGAGCTAGGAATTTGAGGTTGCAAGAGGAACTAGGGTTTTGGAGTTTTAATTTCCAATCTCTCCCACCATTATTGCCTTAGAACTGAAAAGAGAAGATAATGAGGGTGAATGGGGAGGAGTGGCTCAGTTTTTGAGTATAAGTCCAAACATAGGGCTGAACCCAAACCCAAACCTAAAGTGAAAAGTAGCAAAAATCAACTTTCTCCAAACATATCGAAGCTTATATTCAAAAAGGTCGCAAACGGCATTTTAAACTCAATGGGAGTGGTCCCGAGTCCTGATTCGACCGTATGCAAAAAGTAGCTTTTCGGACTAAATTCCGAGTATTGATAAAATATTTAAATATAAAATCGATAAATATGCGAGTTGTTACAAAAAGGTTTAACTTAAATAAAATTTAAATTAAGTTGTTATAAGACATGTATAAACTTAGTTAATGTTCTAAGAAAGTAAACAAATGATAAATAAATTCATATCTTTGTAAATTGATTGATAAACAAAAGTAAATCAGCAAAAGGTTGTTTGAAATATAATTGTAACCTTCTGAAATGATTATTAATTGAAATAAAACTAACTTAAGAAAATAAGTTAATAAGATGAGTATATGAATGAAAGTTAACTTAAGAAAAGTCAAATAAAATTGATTTTAAAATAAAAATGAACTTGGGTTATGAAACATAAATTTTAACCTAAGTAAAGTTAAATGAAATGAATACGTGAAATGGTTAATGAAAGGAATGGATGATATGAGTTAAATAAAGTCGAATTTAATTTGGAATAAAGATGAAATTAAGGTGTGGGATGAACTGAATGTAAGTAAGAATAAATGGAATTAGTTGAACTAAAGGAAAATTGATATTAATTGTGATTTAAATTAATAATGACTTAAGTTATAGAATGAAAAAAAATTATTATTATTAATGGTTGAAAAAAATAATTAATTGAATGAATCGATAAAGTAATTCAATAAGTTGAATATGGTACGAAATGTTGTTGATAAAGTAAAAATAAACTTAAGTTATGAAGTAATAATAAAAATGAGCTGTGTAGCATAG
Source organism: Allium cepa (assembly GCA_030765085.1). Taxonomy (NCBI): domain Eukaryota; kingdom Viridiplantae; phylum Streptophyta; class Magnoliopsida; order Asparagales; family Amaryllidaceae; genus Allium; species Allium cepa. Next base: position 1,045,397,113 of record CM060931.1, on the reverse strand, counting down.
ATTGCTTATATTAAACTTAAGTAAAATTTTGAAATGGTTGCTTGTGTAAATTGTATTGAATGAGGTATGCTAAGCAAATGAATATGAATAAATGAATACAACTGAATAGGATGGAAATTCATATGATGATAAATAAAATTAATGTTATTACAATAAATATTAATCAAATGAAAGTAAATCGACTGAATGTAAATATGTTGAATTGTAATCAAATTAAATGTGAATGCAATGAATATTGGTTGATTGAATAAAAATGGATTGAAACTAAATTAGTTGAATGTAAATCAATTAAAAGCGAATGAATTGAACATAAATCCATTGTATGATTAACGAAATGAATATTAATAGGTGAATGTTAATCAATCAAGAAGTAAATAAAGTGAATGCAAATAAATTGGATGTGAATATAAATTAATTGAAACTGAGTCAATCAAAATGTTAATGAAATGAATCTTAATGGAAATGAAAGTGTATAAATTGAATATTGACATTGAATAATAGTATGGTCATGAATAAAACTTGCATGAATATGTTTGTTTGTATGTTTCTTTATTGCATGGCTATGTTTGCTCACATAGTTGTTGTATAGTTATGTTATATATTGATTTCTCTTTCCATATGCATATTCTCATCTATTATTGAGTATTTAATAGGTACGGAGGGCGTATGCTCGCTTTTAGAGCTCGATTGGGCATATGTTGCTTTTGATTGTTTAAATATAAGCTAACTTGCTTATAATGCTAATAAAAGGTACACATCTCGGATTACATACCATATTTTGATATTATTTATTGTTTTCTCATGATTGGGATGCCTCATCATTGAGATGACATATATATCATATGATTATATTGATATTGTGATTTTTTTCGATCGAGCCGCGTAAAGAAGACTCTGTCGAAATTTTCCGCAAATCTAGGAGTTAGTAAAGTTTTGCAGTTTTTAAAACTTTATAACTTGTTTTGATAACTAACTTGTAATTTCCGTAAAACCAATACTGAGGTGACGTAGTGAGAGCGTAGTAATGGTTTTCTAATAGGATGTTTATGTTTTATAAGCTAATTATTTTGAATAAAATATATTGTATGTTAAATTATTTACTTAATGCCTTTTCGAATAAGAAAAGTTTTGAGTGGAGGAGAATGTAACGACCTGTATTTTTAGGTTTTTAATTTTTTTAAATTTAAGGTGATTATTGGATAAATATGGTTAGAAATAAATTTTAATGATTTATTAGTGTAATTATTGAATACGAACTTGAATAAAATCTTGAAATAAACAATTTCGAAAATTTAGGAATTATTTATATTGAAATAAAATTATAATCAATAGATAGAATTGGATCATAAGTGTTGAATTATTTAGATGGAAATAATTATTGGTAACCAAATTCATTTGAATATTTATGATTGTTAATATAATTTGTTGCTTGATTAAATTGTTTAAACTTAGTTTTGAAAATTTTGTAAATAATTAAAGTTTGTATTTAATATGAATGAAAATAATTTCGAAAGTTGATTTATATTTTATTTAAATATGAATAAAAATTGTTAACATTTAAAGTTGGATTAAAAGTGAATAACTAGAAATTGGAAATTGTGTATTTTAATTGACGAGTAAAAATATTCATTTTGGCCACTGTCTCGAACTTTGACGAAACTAGTTTCATCGGATTCGTAATAATGAATTATTTTAAGATTTCAAGTTTCATATCGACCAGACTTATCGTTTGACCGTGCGAGCTTGAAATGCGTAAAATATATTTCTAGAATTTAATTGAAATAATTCGATTTGAAAAGCTATCTTCTGAATACGATCGAATTAAGCCTCGGTACTAGTTCCATTGCGTTCGAATTGGGGGTAAAACATTATAAACACTAGGTGGCACGCTTCGTTTGGAGCTCGAGAAATTTTGAATGTCTTAGGCTAGATATTTTCTAATTTAAATAATAGTACATATAAAAAAATGCTCATATTCAAACGAGTCAAGTCACGCTGCCGTATCTCTCTCCTTCTCCCCTCTTATTTTGAATCGAGCCTTCAAACGAAGAGGAAAAAAACATAACGATCGAAATTCAAAAAAAATGGAGAGACGCGCGCGCAAGCGAAGGTAGGCATGAGCGGAGGCGAGTATGGCACGGAGAGGGGTGGCTCGGGCATAGGGCTCGACTGTAGGTCGATGGTTAGGGTTTAGGGCTATGGTTCCTCGATCGATGTTCATGTGTGTTTGTTTGGAGGGTGGTCGCGACCAATGGTGGCAGGCACGGCTTCAACGGAGAGAGCCGGTGGTCGATCGCATTTTGCTAAAAAAAAAAGTAAAACGTGACGTTCGATGCTGGAGGTGAGAGAAGGAGAGTGCGGTTGTAAGGTTTGTTTTTTTATTAAGCTAATTTAGTTTTAAATTAAAACGCTACACTAATATGATCGTAAAACTTCCATATGAGGTACGATTCGGGCGAGAAAAATTGCATTGGGATCGTATCGAAGTCGTTTTTGACTTGAAGTGGAAATGGAATTTGTTTGAAGCTGAAAATATTTTTAGTTTCAAATTAAGGTGAGTGTAATATATGCTCACAATTGATTAAATAAATTTTTATGTTAATTAAATTAATGTTGTGAAATAATTTATTACATCGGCTGATGTTTGCTAAATTAATTGACATTAGATTGATATAAGAATTGAATTGATAAGGATTTAAATTGACAATTAGATTTGAAAATGGAATTTATTTGCCAGTAAAATACCTGATATTGATAACGATGTAATTATTGTGAATTTTTGGCTGATTTGGATGTCGATTTTAATTGAATGCTATTGGTTAATATATTAGATGTTTGGATGTTTATTTATTATATATATATATCTGTTATCACCCTGAATATCATTTGGCAGTATATAATTGTTATTTGAATTATTTCGAATAAATTAATAAATAGGTTGAAATGATATATACATATGACATTTATTTTGGATTGAAATGATATACATCCATCCTTGAAATTAAATTGAAATGATTGATTCACTTGGCCATAGGATAGAAAATTATATACGGACACCAGATTGGTTAAATTAAATGATTTAAAAACTTTCAATTTGAAATTATTTAAATGATTTGATTAAAGAAACAAAAATCGAATTTGTGGAAATCAAATTATTTTCGAACTTGAGCTCGGAATGTTGAAATTTAATTTTGATAACATGAACTATCTAAATAATCAAAGTTGAGATTATGAAGTTATAATCGAAACATGATTTGAATTTCAAAAATTGATTTGTTTTAAAAGATTGGACTTTTATTTGAACTTTGAACATCGATAAGTAAAAGTAATATAAAACAATACTTTAAAATTGAGCTTGGAATTGAATTATATTTGAAGATTTGGAGTTTAATTTGAATATTGAAAGTTAATTTGGTTTAAGTGATTCGAATCGATATTTTGAAAATCGAACACGAAATTGATATAAATCGAAATAGTTTAAATTTGAGAATTTAGTTGAAATTTACTCATTGATTCAGATAGTTGAAATTGAAATTAAGTTGGGATTGAGTTGAAATTTATTAGGAATTGAAAGTTGAAATTAATTTGGAATTGAAATTAGAATTAAATTAGGATTGGATTGAAATTTATTCAAGTTGGAATTAAAACAGAAATCAACTGGAATTAAAAGCAAAATTAAATTAATTTGGAATCGAAATCGAATTTATTTGAATTGAAATTGGAATCGAAGTAAAATTTGACTTGAAATCGGGATTGAATCGATTATGTCGAAATGGAAATTGAAATTGATTTGAACTGGAAATTTGGAAGTGAATCAGTTTGACTTTGAAACTATTTTCAAATAAAATTATCGTAATATAAACTATTTTAAATCCATCTTCTTAAGTATTCAAATTATTTCAGTTTTTTCAAACTATTTTACTATATAAACAATTTTCAATACTCAAACTATTTTCTATTAAATTATTTCAACTATTTAAGCTATATCTTGGATTTAAATGCGAATGAGGTTAAACTGAAGTTATAACCTAAATTGAAATTCGAAACAGTTTTGGAAATGAAATCGAGATATTAAGGGAAAAACGATATGGTATATTTTGAGTAAATATGATGATTTTGAAATTGATTTGATTTTGAAGCGAATATGATATTTTGATATCAAGTACAAATTATTTTTGAAATATAAAAGTACCAACCGGTGTGTAAAACGGTGTTTGGTTGTCAAAAAAACTGAGGCCTCTTATTGGTATACTCCCTGTCAATATTGGAACCACTTTAACAACCGTGTACTCGATGAATGATATTCATAATATAGTGGTTGAATTGGTGAGTGTTTACTGGATCGAAATAAGAGAACCATGATGGAAAAGCCTTGACATTTGTATCATAATTATAATGACCAAAACAAGAGCCTATGTATTGCCAATGATGTTAGCTACCTCTAGCAACGTTGATCCCTCGTATTATTATTGTAATTTTATGTTAGGAACTGAGATGTTGGTTTTGATGACAACAACCTTTTTAACATATCTTATTATAAAATATATACTAACACTGTTGGCCAGATAGATATGTATATGTAGGATATATAAATATATATATACGTATGTATGTATTGATTACTGAAGACTGATCAATATAAAGACTCAAGACTCAAGATTGAAGACTATAGAGTATCAAGATTAAGATTTCAAGATATGTGTCTAGTTTTTGTTAAAACTTCATAATAGCATGGAAATCTTCATTTCGAATTTCATTTGGGATGGAACCCATTTCTACCTTCTTAATGGCTTACAAACCCACGACAAGTAGCTTACAAACCTACGACAAGTGGCTTACAAACCCACGAATATCCTGGTTTTGTACAAGTTCTCGAGTCCTGATGTGATGAGATATTCTGTAGGAAGAAGCTTGCAAAACTACTTCAAAATGGTTTTTCAAAATGATTTTTAAAACTGTTTTTCAAAATATTTTAGCCTTAAAATTATATTTTCAAAGGATTTTCAAAAAAGATGTTTAAGCCTTAAAAATATTATTTGTTTTAGTTTTAAATAACATCTTGTTTTAAACTTCATTTTTAAAGCAAATTTGACCTTTTTTTAACTAGGGATGTCGACATCATGGGATACCCCATTCAACATGGTGGTCGTTGAATTCAGAAGTTTCAATTTTCAAAAGAAGTGTCTATTCGTTTAAATATCTTCATAAATGGTTATGACCGTTGGTGCTTGATAAATAGCCTTCATAAACGAATTTTTTAACTAACTAATTTCTTATTTTTCTTCACTCCTTCTCCACAAATCCATATTCTAAAATTTTCATATTTTTAAGATCATGCCAAAATTCTGCCGAATTCTCAAGTGAATCAAATTAGAATATCATTCTTTTTTGATTCTCTATCCTCTCTCGAAGTTCAAAGTTCTATTCGGAGTTATAGGATCAATTTGTAATCAAAAGTTTATCAAGTCTCTCTATAAGGTGTGGTTGTGCCTGAAAATCAATTAAGTGATCTTGAGTCCCGTAAATCAAGAGAGTTTGCCCTGGACTCGTGAGACAGGAGAGTGCCTCAAGGCCTTTAGAAATTGAGGATTGTAATCTCAACATTGGTATAATAAAAATCTGTACGAGATGTTTGCCTTGGTACAGGACTGGATGTAGGGTAACTCCTAACTAATATAAAATCCAGTGTGTTTTTTTCTTTACGGCTTTTTATTTACTTTCTTCTTTTGTGTTTGATTCTGTGATTATTCTATGATTAATTTTTGCATTTGTTTATATCATAATTTTTAAATTAGTCCATATAAGTCATAGAATCCATTAAACGCTATTCACCCCGCTCTAGTGTTGAATTAGCCTTAAGATCCTTAATCCGCTATCCCTTTCAATTGGTATCAAAGCGAGGTTTTCATAGTTTTCATAATCTGAAACATGAAAATTGTTTTAATGCTACTAATACTGGTAATGTCAACTCTGGCACAAGTTCTGCTATCCCTAACTCTATTTCATTTTTAGAAGGTTAGTCTACTGTCAGACCATCATTTTTCAATGGCAGTAATTATGCGTATTGGGCTTGTAGAATGAAAATTAATTTACAATCTGTAGGATTAGACGCTTGGAATATCACATAAACTGAGTATGTTGAACCAACTACCAATTTTGCCTAGTGGACTACTGAGCAAAAGGGTGTTGCACAAAATAACTCAAAGGCCATGAATATATTATTTTGTTCATTAGATAGGAATGAGTTTAATAGAGTGTCTGTTTGTAAGTCTGCATTTGAAATCTGGATAACTTTGCAAGTTACTCATGAAGGAACAAGCAATGTTAAACAGACTAAAATTTTCAGATTAACTAATCAGTTTCAATTGTTTAAAACGCAAGCAAATGAGTCCATTTTCGACATGTATTGTCGATTTCAAGATATTGTTCATTCATAATTGCATTGGGAAAAAGATTTTCGAAGGAAGGCCAAGTCAGAAAATTTTTAAATTCACTCACTCCAGAATGGGATCAAAAGACACTTGCAATTAAAGAAGCAAATGATATCAATCTAATGAACATTGAAGAATTGATTGGGAATCTGATGTCTTATGAAGTTCAACCGCAAGGAAGAAGAGAAAACAAGACTGCAGAAAAGAAGTCATTAGCATTCAATGCAACAATTGAAGATTCGGAACCAGACAGTTATGAGGAAATTGCTTTCATGACAAGAAACTTCCGAAAATTCCTAAAATATAGAAAAATGAATAATTACAAAAGAAATGATCAAAGGAATTTTCAAAAATAATACGGAGAACGTCAACAATGATAGATGTTACAGTTGCAATAAAGTCGGGTATCATAGGAAAGATTGTCCGTATCCAGATAAACAGTTGTTCCCTTCAAACAATGATTCGTCAAGGAAAAGAAAGAAAGCATATACAACTCTTGATGACTCAGACTCATCATCCAGTGACGATGAAAAGAAGAGGGAAAATTCAAATCTGTGTTTCACTGCTATTCATGAATCAGATGACGTTGCGAGTATGGATCTAAAAATAGGTATGCATTTGCATTATTTTTAATTTTTCATGTTTGAATGGATACTTGTTTATTTGCTTAATTTTTTAAATTACTTGAATTTTAAATTCAAATTTATACCTTGAAATTTGAATTTTAAATTCAAAAATAATATCATTTTAATAATATTTTAAATATTAAATTATTAATATTTAATCATTATTATATTTAATGTTATCACAGGAATTATATAATTAGAATATAGGATATAATATGTACATTTATTAGAAATTAGCGATAGAAACTTGTCCTTTGATTTAATAGGCACATGTTGACAACCCCAGATACCCTATGTCGACATGCCCCTCAGAATTTGATTTCAAAATTTGAATCCAAACTTTTGAATTTCCTTCCACCTTTTCACCAACTTCAATAATCTGAAAGATGCCTCTTAACCAGAGAACATGTCTATAGAATCTCTATTTATCTCACTCTCTTTATCATCACTTTTCAATTTTATTTCAAAATTCAAATTTCAAATTTATCTTCATTATCTTCTACTCCTCTCAAACTTCTTCAATGGCCTCTTCAAGCACTCCTACCACCATTAGACTTCCAAAATCTGTCAAAAACTTTCTTTTTAATGACCTGAAAGCCATCATATCTTACATCAACTATGTAAACTTTGGTAAAATTCATACGGGAAAATTTGCTATTTTTGAAGATTTTCCTTCTTATGAAATTGAAAATCGTTTTCAACAATGTTCAGTTCTTAGTGTAGTAGATAACAAACAAAATGATTTTGTATGTTATCCAAATCTTGTTAAGATGTTTTCTGCAAATTTGAATCGTGGTTTTTATGATGGGCAAGATGGACAAATTTGGAGTAGTCTTGAAGGAACACTAATTGTTTTGGATTACGAAATTTTAGGAAATATTTTAGGATGCAAGTATACCGAAATAATCTCTCGAAATTTCAAATGAATGAAAATGATCGAGAGATATTTCATCACATCTTTGAAGAGGATGATATTTTTGAGTTCAAAAATCGTTATTTTCGTCCAAAAGCTAGAATTGTTAATCTTCTTATCAACACACTCTTATACCAAGATCGTGAAACTACAACAACCCGACTTTGAAAATGTGCAAAGCTCTTTTTTTAAATTTTGGAAATTATGATATTAATTGGGCTCAAATTATTTTGGATGAGGTAAGACTCCAGGATTTTGCTATGGGAGAAAACACATTATATCATGGAATTCACAAGGATTTTGAATTACTTTGGAGTTGTTTTCGAAAGGGAAGAATTTATGACACGAAAAGTGTTCAATCATGGAAACATTTCCCTTATGTAAATTCCATTAGTATTTCAACCATATGAAACACTTACGAAAAAAGAAGAGAGGCTTGCTTATGAGGAGATGGAAGAAATGGAGGAAGAAGAAGGAGAAGAGGAAGAGGAAGGAATGGAAATTGAAGAGGAGGAAGAGGAAGATCAAGAAAATTCCTTAGAAAGTATTGGATATCCTAATAATCCCGCTAATCCATCCAATAAGATATTCTCAATAATCAAAGAATTATAGTGAAAAATCAAAAGACACTTAAAAGATCAATGAGTAAGAAAATGGATAAAATTTCCACTAAAATTGACAAGTTCTTCGGGAAAATTAGTAGAAAGCTTGGACTATCATCTTCTTCATCGTCATCTAATTAGTTTTAATTCATGTTATCTTAGTTCTATCTTTGTATTTTCTTTATTTTAGTTAATATTATATTATCTTATGTAATATTGACTAGAATCATTAATGAAATCTTTCATTTCCTATTGTTTAACTTCACTTGTCTCTATAATTGCTTGTTTTATATTATACAAATTTCAGTTGAATGGATTTGTTCATAATATTCAAAACAAAGCAAATTGTCACTTTAGGCAGAGGCATGTCGATATACCCCATCCCCACATGTCGACATATAACGGGCAGAAAGTAGTTGCACTTTCAAATTTTAATTTCATGTAACTAACTTGTGTCTATTCATTCTAATGGACTTTCTACCCCTATTTATACCTATTTCTTCCAGAATAAATTATCAAACTTCATTTCTAATCACTCCCTTTCATTGTTCTTTCTATTTCTTGAATTATGGCTTCTTCGATTAAGAATCTAAGTGATAATCTGTAACGCTCCACCTCAATACCCACGCTAGCCAAGAATACTACGGAGTAATGTTGTCAACTAGCGCGGAGAATAAGGCTGTTGAGGAGCGACCATCCATGTAACTTCTTTGTGCGAGCACCGATATGTCAGATAGTATAGCATGCATTTCATTTAAGGAGGAAGTCCGACATACCGATACAAACTCAAAGCTATCACATGGTGGCTATAAATAAATCTTCGGAAACAAATATAGAAATAAACATAGCACAATCAGTCACAGACATCCATATCACAAAGGCGGAAAAAGATATGAATATATAACTAACACATGAAAGTGTACATCAGAGTAGTGGTCATGGAAGGACCACATACACAAAAGAATAGCAACACGTGCTATACAAAAGAATACATCTATGAGTCTATATCTCAAGTGTAAACGACAAAAACTGCTAATCTAAATGGTCAGCCAAAAGTCAGAGTAGTAAATCCCTGGGGGAGAAGTCAAGCAGAAGCCCCTGTAACATCTCGGTCTGACCCGAGTATTATTTATAAGAAAACAATAAACGGATCAGTCTAGCTATAAATATCAGGTAACATGATATAAAACAATAGATATGGCAAGAACATATAGTAACCATAAAGACATACTATGATAAGCATGTAAATGAAGATCATCAAGAGATCAAACAGTATCAAAAGAATCTTCTAAAAGATCCAAATTCACCTAAAAAAAAGTGATGACACACAAATTCACCAAAACATAAAAGCTGGAAAATCATAACAATGAAAGTCATGAAAATAGGTGAAGCACAAATTCCAGAAGAGTACACAAGAAATCCAGAAATCACAATATAGGAGCATGAAAACTCACAAGATAGGAGCATGAAAACTCACCTACACGTGTAATACAAAGCGAGACTCTATCTCATGGTTGCAAGCCATTAATTTTGACACACGAATGGCCCGAAGACCGTGGGGCACTACCCCACATATGTGATGGCGAAACATCACACAAATGTGATGACGAAACATCACAAGAGCGGGGTCTAATCTCCCTCGCAAACAAAGAGACATCGCACAGTTGCTAGTCTAAAACACAAAAATGATCATCATGATCATCAAGTAGTGTCAATCTCACCAAACCAGTAAATATATGAGTTTAGCTTCATGCCCCATAACCACTTGCTTAACTTAAATTTTTACGAACAAGCTGTAGATCTTCACTAGAAGATTGTCACAAAGGTTTTAAGGAAAAGGTTTGTATATACTAGTAGATTGGAAAACGGTTTACGGAAAGAGCTTTGTAGTAAAATAGAGTTAAAATTGTTTTGACGAAAGAGTTTTGATATTTACTACCAGTATTGAAACCTTCATATTTCTAAAGTTGTTATCCCGCCTTTTTAGCAAGGTCGCGATACCATAAAATCGACCGAGGAGCCCAAGATAGTTTGTCTCGAAGAATGGTCAACTCAGCATCTCAACAAAGCAAGTTCTGTTGAATGTTTTTCAGATAAGATCCCTTACGGAGGGGGGTCCAGGGGGTGGCAACCCCCCAAGGTGGGGGTGCGGGGGCAACACCCCCGCTATGGGGTTCGACCTAGTGGTTGCGACCTAGAGGTGTTCGCGAGTTAGCAGAAGCGAGCGACCTAACAGAGGCGAGCGACTTAAGGGACTCACGACCTAACAAGGTAATAAGGTCGAGCGACCTACGACCTAACGAGGTAAAGGCCTAACGGCCTAGTGAAACACGTGACCTAAAATGAAGACAAGGCCGAGCGACCTATCGAAGTAAAGGGGCAAGCGACCTATTGGAGAAGAAGGTCTAACGACCTAATGGTATATAGGTCACGCGACCTAACGGGATATAGGGCCTTGCGACCTAACAGTTTATAAGGTCATGCGACCTGATAGTGATGCGACCTAAGGGTCCTGCGACCTAAAGGAGCGCGAGCTAAGGGGGTTAAAATAAAACAGGTCGAACGACCTAATAATATAAAGGCCAAACAACCTAGGAGACCAACGTGTTACGACCAAACACCACTGAGCATAACAACTTAAGGTCCTACGACCTAACGACCTAGTGGTGTAACGACTTAAGGGTCCAACGACCTAACCACTAAATGCCGAGCGACTTAACGAAATAAGCATGGCCGAGCGACCTACGACCTAAAGCCCCACAACCTACGACCTAGTGCCGAGCGACCTAAGGCTGTAGAACGATTTAAAGCCAGAAACGAGCTACTTGAAGGCCGAGACTTTTCCACGCAAATGACTTAGCATAGGCAGAACGACCTAAGTGCAGAATTTCACCAAAAACACTAAAAATTGGAGTTTTTCGCCAATCCAATCCAAACCAAATGCAGATGTACATGCTAAAGTGATAGGAAATCATTCCCAAACATCCATGATAGTTATAGGCAAGAATGTGAGATAAAAATCTCACCTTTTCACCAAATTATGAAGGTAAAGCTTGAAGGTGAATGGAGATGCAACTACAAGCTCGAATCCAATGCTTTTCCTTGCATTTGGAGTTGAATGATGGAGTTGGAGTTGAAACCTAGGCTTGGAGTTTCTAATTTCCCTTTCCACTCACCATTAATGTTAAATTTTGTGTTTGGTAGGAATTTATGTAGAGTGAGGAGAAGGAGAGAAGTGGGTTTGAGTTATAATGGCTAATCTAACCCAAAGTCCAAAGCGGGAAAAGTAAGTGAAATTCCACTAACTCCAAACCTATCAATGTTTATACTTAAAAAAGTTATAAACGGCATTTCGAACTCAATGGAAGTGGTCTCGAGTCCTAATTTGACCGTTTGCAAAAAGTAGATTTTCGAACCAATATCTGATTAACGACAAAATATTTAAATAAAATATTCAAATATAAAATCGATAAATATGCGGGTTGTTACATAATCTTAAGGAAAATCTAACTTCTTTCAAGAATTTTCTTACATTCATACTTCGTAATCAGCGCCACTTAGAATTGAGTCAAATGCAGATGATCAAGGAGCAAGAGAGACATTTCGGAGCCCTTCGTTGGATGATGTCAACCCTTAACAAGGATGATCTCAAAGGAAATCCACCAGTCACTCTCGACAAAGATAAAGAAGAAAGGGATGCCATCAAAGTAGACCCTATCTTTGGAGAAGATGGATGGGTGGAAGTACCATGGAATATCTAATCATTCTGTATGTTATTTGTTTGATTTGATTGGTGTGTTTTAAACTTGATTGACTTGAATTATTTTAAATCATTTGGTATGATATGTATATGATTGGATGATGATTGATTTACTTCTGAATTACACTGTTGACCACACTTAGCACTTATTACACGTATATATCGATTACTTTATTATGTTTGATTCTCTTATATCAAGTTCAAGGAATTTATTAGTAAGGAGTTTTTGTTAATGACAAAGTGGGAGAAGTTATAAAATAGTGGTTGGCTTGGAGTAAGTGTGAGTTATGATTGGAGTAAAGGGGAGTTATGATAGGAGTTATGGTATGGTGAATATATTTTATAAATACAGGTTGTCATCCTCAAAAGGGGAGATTGTTAGGAATTGAGATGTTGGTTTTGATGACATTTTAACTAATCTTATTATAAAATATATGCTAACACTATTGGCTAGATAGATATGTATATGCAGTTTATATATATATATATATATATATATATATATATATATATGCAAGTATTGATTACTGAAGACTGATCAGTATAAAGACTCAAGACTCAAGATTTAGAGTATCAAGATAAAGATTTCAAGATATGTGTCTAGCTTTTGTTAAAACTTCATAATAGCGTGGAAATCTTCATTCTGAATTTCATTTGGGAAGGAACCCATTTCTACTTCTTAATGGCTTATAAACCCACGAAAAGTAGCTTACAAATCTAGGACAAGTGGCTTACAAACCTACGAACATCCTGGTTTTGTACAAGTTCTCAGAGTCCTGATGTAATGAGATATTTTGTAGGAAGAAGCTTGCAACACTACTTCAAAATGGTTTTTCAAAATGATTTTTAAACTGCTTTTCAAAATATTTTAGCCTTAAAATTATCTTTTCCAATGATTTTCAAAAAAGATGTTTTAGCCTTAAAAGTATTATTTGTTTTTGTTTTAAAATAAACTCTTGTTTTAAATTTCATTTTAAAAACAAATTTTACATTGTTTTATAACCAGGGATGTTGACATCATGGGATACCCCATGTCGACATGGTGGCGGTTGAATTCAAAAGTTTCGTTTCTCAAAAGAAGTGTCTATTCGTTTTAATCTCTTCACGAATGGTTATGACTATTGGTGCTTTATAAATAGCCTTCACAAACAAAATTTTTAACTAACTAATTTCTTATTTTTCTTCACTCCTTCACAAATCCATATTCTAAAATTTTCATATTTTTAAGATCGTGCAAAAATTTTATCGAATTCTCAAGTGAATCAAATTAGAATATCATTCTTGTTTGATTCTTTATCCTCTCTTGAAGATCAAAGTGCTATTCAGAGTTATAGGATCAATTTGTAATCAAAAGTTTATCGAGTCTCTCCATAAGATGTGGTTGTGCCTGGAAATCAATTGGGTAATCTTGAGTCCTATAAATCAAGAGAGTTTGTCCTGGACTCGTGAGACAGGAGGGTACCTCAAGGCCTTTAGAAATTGAGGATTGTAATCTAGACATTGGTATAATAAAAATCTCTATGAGGTGTTTGCCTTGGTACAGGACTGGATGTAGGGTATCCAAACCAGTATAAAATCCGGTATGTTCTTTCTTTACTGCTTTTTATTTACTTTCTACGTCTGTGTTTGATTCTGCGATTATTCTATGATTAAGTTTTGCACTTATTTATATCATAATTTTTAAATTAGTCCATATAAGTCTTAGAATCCATTAAACACTATTCACCCCCCTCTAGTGTTGAATTAGCCTTTAGATCCTTAACCGCTATCCCTTTTATTTCGTACTCAATGGGTGCTCCTTTTATTTGGATTGATAGTTGCGGTCGGCCATGGATGGGTTACGACCAACTAGAAAGGCTAAACTGGTAGAATCCTACCTTGCGCATTGCCTCACGTGCCTTGTCATATTTATCCTTATGCGAGCCCATTACGACTTTGATTTAGTATTATACCTATAAAAATGTGTTAAGGTGGATCAATGTAAAGTCTTAACGCTATTTTGATATTTATTTTACTGATAGACATTATCTATAAATAGTTTAATGGATCCTTAAGTGATGGAAAATCCCGTAACATATCTTGATTTATTGCACGCGTGTTATTCATTGGATAGGAGATGTGAAACCATGTAAACATCTCTGTCGCCTCGGCACTCGTGTTATATTGCGGTATCGATTTGACTTACACAATAATATTTTAATCCTAACTCGAGTGTATTGTCTTTTTATTACGCTCAGGTCAGCCTTGAGTTTTTTTCAGTGCATTAAAGATTACTTTCTGAAGGACGAAGACTTGGTATATTATTATTGTTATTATTCTTTGCATCATGTTATTCTGCTGCATCATTTATTTATCCCTGATATACATATATATATATATATATAACACTCTGATAAATGTTGTATAGATTATAATCAAATATATAATATAAACAGTTTCATGAAATGTTTATTTGATTATTATATTTTGTCATTCCGCTGCAAGATTTTGTGTTTGTTTTCTTCTTCTTTCCTTAATTTTCTTAGTTATCCCCATTGATTATCTACGTTTTGGATTGTTTAAGTTGGACGATCTAAACCTTTCGAAATGTGAGTTGTCATAAACAAGGTACGTTTTTGGATTACGGTTTTTGGAACGATATTTTATTATCTCTCCCATGTTTTGGGATGCTTTATTATTAAAATAAGACGTGTACCATGTAATTATTGATGTAGTTTTTTTTTCCGGACTTAGCAGCGCAAAGGAGACGCTGTCAAAATTTTTTCAAATTTTAGGCTTAAGGAAATTTTCGTGGAAATTTGTTTATTTTCAAATTTATATTAAAACTAACTATGTAAGTTCAAATTGTTTTATAAATTGATTCCTCCATGTTTCTTTTCGAGGATGAAAAGTTTTGAGTGGAGGAGATTGTAACGACCCGTATTTTTGACAATTAAAAATATTAAATTAAATAATGCTTGAAATTCAAATTTTTTAGACATTAAAAATTTATGATTTGTTGTTGTAAAATTTGTTAGGATATAAAACATGATCAAAAATAAGTGCTAAAACAACTAATTTCAATGACGTAAAAGATTGTAATGCATATTAGAATATAATTTAATGATATTGATTTGAATATTTTTTTTAATAATTGTTTGACTGTAAATTCCATGGATTGTAATAATAGGTGTTGATATATGAATGGAATAATTTAAGAAGTAAATGTTGGAATATATGAAATGAACAGAAAATAGTTGTGGTATAATGAGAATTCGTTTGAAATCTAATATTGAATATAAACTATAATAAGAGTTGTTGGAATCCTTTAATTGAAAAGAAAAGACAAGTGCATTATAATTAATAAGTTCAACATAAGAACTTACATTTTAAATTAAATTAAAATTAATATTTTAATGCAGTTTAAGCTTTCACTTGACAAGAATAAATTGAATGTTTATCTCTAATCGAAATAACAAATGTTGAATTTGAATAAAATATTGAGTTTATGTTTTAATGAAAGAATAACATAAGTTGTTGTTTGAAATGTATCACGGAGAAGTTGATTTATAAGATAAAATATTTACTTTGTAATAGTTTATAAATTTAGTTGTATACAAAATTTTATAAAACATGTTTGAATTGGTACAAATTAAAAGAAAACTATGTTTTATAGTTAGAATTCATTTGAAACTAGTAATGAAATTAATTGAAATTAGATTAATTGAAATGTTTCAATTAAAAGGAAATAGGAACGAAATTGTAATGAATGAATTAACATAGGAACTTGTAATTTTGTGTTAAAATGAAATGAACATTTTAATTAAATTAAATGTATGTTTTGAGACGTATAAAATAAAACTTTCACTTTGAATAAGTATGATTTTATAAAAAGAAAATTTGAGCTTTGGAATAATATATATAAACACACTTATTAGTATTCTTTTAAAATATATCAGAGGGTTTATGGTTGTGTAAGTGTTGTGGAATCAATTAGAAATTACCTTGTTTAACAATTGTACATTAATAACACAAGTTCATATATATTTATTTTTCCATTTTATATATGGTTAAAACTTGTAAATTGGTTGCATTAATGTGACCGTTACAGTAATTAAAAAAGTAAAATAAATCATTTTTATAATGCATGGGTAGATATATATTCATGAATTAAGAAAATTGGTTTGAGTAACATAAATAAATATATAGATAGATTGGTTGATTAATTGACTGATTGATTGTTAATTAATTGATTTAGTTAGTGGAATGTGCAAATATTAACATAAAATGACTGTTTTAATAAAGAATTAGGTGGTATACATATGTGTACATTTGAGTTTAATGAAATTTGTTAATTGGAGTAAATTTTGAATTTTGGAGCCTAATAGTTTGTTTATAATATATACGTGGTCCCTTCATTTGTTATATATTTATCATCACATCCGCATTCTCTTTCTTTTCATTTTCAAGTTCTCTATGTAGGTTCCACTTGAGCATCCATTTAATTGTTAGACTACTCATTCATTTCTTATTAATTAATAGTAGCCTCATTTGATTTATTTCTTATTAATAATTGCCGCATTCTTTTCATTTGTTTCGTTTGCTCCTTTCCAAGTACTTTAACTGAAGTTTTTTTTCTCCATTTTTAATGTGAACTTCAAATTAATATCCATGCCACCTCATTAGCATTTACTATTCTCTATTTCTGAAGTTCATTTTGTTTATGCGTTATTAGTTCTTGTAGCTTCCTTTTGTTAGCAATTTATTCTCTTGAAGCTTCATATTTAAAGATGGAAGATTTTTTTTTGTCTTCAGTTATATTTTTATTCCTTTACTTCACCTCTATTAATACATACCTTTTTTAAGGCAGTTCATATTTTTACTTTATTTCAATTTCCAGTTTGTTTATATTTACTTTATTAGCCTTTCACTTGTTTCCATCTCATTCATGTAGTCTCATTTCATTTTTCAAATCTCATCTTCTGTAGCTTCATTTTTTTCTCTCTCTTCACCCGTCTCCGTCCTTTTTTTTCACGCTTCTTCTTCAAATCTCCGTTTTTTTTTTCTTTTTTTCGAAGCTTCCTTTTATTTTTATTTTCTTTTTCAAAGCTCCTTTTTCTTTTTCAGTTCTATCTTCTTGAAATTTTCTTCTTCTTTTTCAAACCTTCTTCTTCTTTCCAAATCTTTTTCTTCAAATCCAAATCTATACAAACTCCTTTGTCTCTTCTAAAACTTTCTAAAAAAAGATTAAGATAGCAAGAAAACAAAACAAAAGGAGAAAATAGTAGCGGATCCAACTCTGACTAGAAAAGGGAAAGCCAAAAGGTGGGTGTTTAAACTCACTGACGAAATACTAAAATTTTATTACAAATTAAACCAAGTCATGTTGTAATAAAATTATTGATTGTTGGTTGGGAATTTTAGTTTGACATTTAATTTGAATACCCTTGATGGTTAAACACCAATATGTGATAACTAACAATTTTTGTGACATGTTGTTGAATTGGTTGATTTGTTGAATTGGTTGATTTGAATGTTGATTGTATGTTGTGATGGATGCTATTGTGATTGAATGTATAGTTGTTCATTTATTTTGATATATCCTTGTTATCACCCTACGGTTTATTATAATCATATAAATTTTCATATTGATTATTTGAACAATGAATAAGGGTACAAACCCTTGGATTTCTTATATTGACATATGAAAATAATTAGTATGATTAGATTTACCTAAAAACGATTTTTGAGAAATAAACCGCTGTTTCCTTATTCGAAAGTTTTCAATTCAAATTTTGAAACCTTGGGAAGTTTTCGTAAATTGAATTTTGAAACTTTGAAAAAATTTCATAAATCAAATCACCTGAATTGGAAATTAAATTTGGAATTTTTCTGTAAATTTGTAAGTTATTAGAAAGGATCAATTGTGAAATCTGTTGTATATTGAGTATGAAAATAATAACTTTTCTGGAAAATTTAAAACTTTAGAAATGTAGTTATTTGCATTCATATTTCATCTTATTTAGATTTAATTTGCATAAGAATTTTAGTTCTGACTCGAGTGTATTATTTTCCTTTACGCTCGGGTCAGCCTGAGTATTTCAGTGTTTTGAAGATATTATTTCTTGAAGATGAAAATGGAGTTTGAAAACCGTATTTATTAACATTATTCTGCTACATTGCTTTGTTATATCTGTTAAATGTATAACTCTGATAATATTGTAAAGTGAAATTATTATATATTGTTAAACTACTTCATGAAGTGTTTATGTAAATATCATATTTTTTCATTCCACTACGAGATTATGTAATTTTATTCTTCTGTATCTTATTTCTTTAGAATAAACCCCCATTGATAATCCGTTCTTTTGGGCTGTCTGAGTCAAACATGTGTGGTTTATTGTCAAATTGAGTCGTCCGAAATGGCATGTCGTCACAAATTCACTATGATCCAAATAGAAAAAAGAAATTGAAATCTACTAATTTTGCTCACTAAGACCGGCTCAGTTCCTTCAACCATAGATAACTAAGTGATCTTGGAAGTTAGCATTGTATGGATGTAACTTGGTCATCAAGTGACGATGAAAAGGAAATGTACGAAGGACAGGGGAATATGCTGCTTCTGAGTCTTGAGGCTCTTCATTGATCTTGACGAGAAATACAGGCAAGGTTCGAAACACGTATGGTGGGCGATCGGACCTTAGTAGGCTGGGATGCAAAAAGCGGACATGCTATTGGGCTAGAGGAGATTATTAGTTGACATGCACTATGTGAGTCTTTGCTATTGGGCTTTAGATCCGAGAGGCCATCTACATTTTTGCGAGAAAAACAAACAACAACTAGGTATATTAGTATCTAGGTGAGTCGTGACATGTCATTTAATAGCAAGCATACATACATAACATTACAACGTCTCTATTCCTTGTAATAATAATCACGAGTACATATATAGTTCATCACTTCAGGAAGCATTATATACACTGGCCTTTGTAGTGCATTAGTACTCGATTGTTGAAGCAGGAATATTTAAGGATAAATATTTATATGTTTGATTTAAAATTTATGGTTATGAACACATCTTTAACGACAATAAAACAATACATGTATTTTAAGGATTATTTCATACGTTGTTGACTGTACAAGAAACATTGTATATATAAGCTTGAATCAATAGCCCTCGACATCAGCCATAAGTTTCTATTCAAATATTTGTTCTATCTCTCTCTATTTCCCATCACATGGACCAAATACTTAAATATAAACTTGTGGTTGAAATTAGGGGGCATCATATGGTCTAAATAAAGAAGGCTATTGTAACGACTCGGAATTTTGGTCGTTTGATTTTGAATGTTTAATTTGTTTTTAAGTGTTGAATTTGAAATGTTATTCGATTTTGAATATGGAAATTTTGGTTGAATTAGTGAAATGGTTTAAAGTTTCAAATATAGCGATTAAATGGATTTGGTGAATAGTAAATTAATATTTTAAATTGAGTAAATATGGGAATCTGGAGTTAGATGTGAATAGGAATGATTTCTAAGTTGATTTAAAACTCTATTTGATTTAGGGTGATGATAATGGACTTTTGAATGGGATTAAAGGTTGATAAACTAAAGTTTGAAATTTATATATTAATTAGATAGTGAAATTAAAATGCATGGTAATAGTGTAAATAATGGAATTTTGATTTAGTATAAATCGAAATGATTCCTAATATGGATATAAATTCTATTTGAGTTATAATTGAGTTGGTAAGTTTTTAAAATGGAAATTTCAAGTAATTTCGTTGATTTAGAAAATCGCTCGATTTAATCGACCCTTTAAAATAGCCTTTTGGGGCACAGTCTCAGAATTTGATGAAACAAGTTCCATTGGATCCATAATAGTTTATTATTATCAGATTTCAAATTTCGCAGCATTTGGAGTTATCGTTTGTCGTTCGGGATAGAAACGCATTGAATTAAGTATCGAAAATTTAATATTTTAATTCGATTCGGAAAGCTATTTTCCATGTACGATCGAATTAGGCCTCGAAACATGTTCCATTGTGTTCGAAATAGGGGTACAATATTATAAACGCCAGGTGGCATGTTTCAATTGGAGTTCGTCCGGGAAAGCATGTAATTTGTGAAAATAATATTAAAATAATATATATACTATGGGGAACAATAAACCCTAGCAAACGTTTGTTGCCGCCGTTCTTTTATTTTCAATGACTGAAACCCTCCCAAACTTCTCCCCTCGATCTCCATTAATCCGTTCAATATCAAGCCACGTCTCCGACATGAAAAACGTAGAGGGCAATGAGATCTACACATCCAACTGTGGAATTTTGGAATCGTCCTCGTTTGGAGGAAATTTTTGGCCGCGTTCACCTTGGGTTCGAACTGTTTTCCCAGGCTATGGTATAGCTGAGCTCGTTGATGTTCAAGGGAGGCATGCATGGGGCTAAGGCGCTTCGGTTGGTGGTGCTCGATCAGTCTCTGGCTCACGGAGGAGGCTGCAGCAAGGAGATGGACGAGCATGAAGTTAGATTTCTGATACTCGAGCGAACGATGGAAGAAAAGGAAAAAGGTGGCCATGATCGGAAAGTTTGAAATGGATGGCCCAAATCTATTAGGTTAAAAAATAAATTTATTTATATAAATTTTGTTCAAATGATTAAAAACGTGTATCTTTCACATGCGAGGTCCGATTAAGATGAAATAGGCGGTGTTGGAATCATGGCGACGAGCACTACCTTTAAGATTTGGTTGGAATAGTCTTGGAGCTAGCTAAAATTTTACGTTAATTCGAACGCGTTTGATTTAATTTAAAATTGGAACTTTTGGAAAAATTTAAAACTCAAGGTGAGTAAAATATCACTCATTTGGATTGCTAGAATGATTTAAAAACATTGAAAAAATTAGTTATTTATTGATTGGATGAATTGATAATTATTATTATCAATTGGATGTTATAATATATATATAGTAGTATATATTAATAGTTGGATATATTTCCCACTGATTGGAGCGGAGACCATATGCGCCCCACATAATGGCAGATTACCCTATATACCATGATATTTCACCACGAAGCGGAATTGGTATTTTTATGTTGTATTAACATCTGTGGATGCAGAGAAACAAGTTGGAGGGATCCAACTGGATTCCTCAAAAATGTTGAATTTAATTTCATATACAGTGATATATGTTTTGTCTGAATAATCTGTGATAGATTATTATGTGATTTTAATCGATTGGATGCTATGGTAGTTTTGGCCTAGATTTTGGTATTTTTAAATACCAATAAAATATGGTTTGAATTTGAAAAGAATTAAAAAAAGATTTTTTAAGTAAAATATTTATATAGAGTTTTGGATTAATTAATCGGATAAATTAAATGGTTTTGAAATTGTACTTTACTATTTCAGGATATTGTAAATATGGATTTTGGAATAATATATATAAAGGATTCTAAATAATAATTATTAAGCAATATTTGTTTAAATAGAAAAGGGTTTCAAAATTCGAGATTTTAAATAGATTGGAGAATAAAAAGGGAATTTGGGGGTAAATATAAATTTGTTATACTAGATCTTAAGTAAGATTTTTAACTTACAAAATGGAAGTAAAATCGAGTTTCGTTGGTTTTTGGATATAAGTGGATTATTTTAGAAATCAATGTATAAGTGAAAATTTATTCGGGAGTCGATCTATAAATCAATTTAAGTGAGTGAGAAACTACTATAAATGGGAAATGAGACTGTGAGATTTATAAACAATGTTTATAAATAAAATGAATGATTATCATTTGATAAATTGGAGGTATAATTTTATGGTAAGAATTTACAATGAGATGAGTAAATCGGTACAAAAGAAAGACAGATTTTTCTTTCTTTGGAAATGTGAAAAGGGGATTTGCGAAATTCGAATGTAAATCAATTAGTGATAAAATTGAGAGGGATTTATAAATGTTAAACTGGCTATAATGGAACTGAAAGAGATATTTCTCTGAGAAGTTAAGTTTGTTTTAAAAAAAGGATTTTTAATTATTAACTAGGTGATTTAAAAAATTTAAGAATATTTCAGAAAATTAATTATTTAGTTGTTTTAATTGTTTAGAGCATATTTAATTATCAATCAAGTTAGTTATAATGAGTTGATATGAAGTTAATTGTTATTTAAGAATTAATTAGTATTATCATTTTAAATGGGTAAATTATTCAATATTGATATTATATAACTTTTATAAAAGGGTATTTGCCTAAAATAAACTTGTAAATTTATATAGGAGTTTTATAAGTATTATTTTGAAAATTATTTAATAAAGGTTTCAGAAAAGTAATGGTATGCTTTCATGGCGAAATCGGGGGCATTGAGTGCCTGCGGTTATGTTTTAGATTTCTCTGGGATAGAGACGTAACCATTGAGCTGTGAATCCATGGTTAATACTGCATAGTGCTTTTCATATTTATTTTAAAAAGTTTTAAATATTTAGGAAGAATGTAGTAGACATACTTACTACGATAAGAAAAGTACATGACTTTTGATAAGAGATTTAATTTATTAAAATTAAAAAGAGATTTATGGTTTTCAGTGGAAAAGAAATATTTGGTTGAATGATCGTTTATTTGATAGTTAAATAACCGACTATCAAAATCTGGACCCAAAAATATAATTTTGGAAATATCTAAAACAAACGCGGGGATTATATGGTACAATTACCGTTCGAGGTGTTATACTGTACGTATAAACTCATTTCTTTCTTCTAGGATGATGATAAGGAAATCCATCCACGAACAGTTAGGAGGTGATCTCCGATCTTATCTTCGTCTGTTTATTTCCTGAAGAACAGGGGTTGAGTTTACCGGAAAATATCGAACGTTGTTTTCGAAAAGACCGGGATTGGATAAGTTATCTGAAAACCACTTTGATATAACAAGTACGTTTTCAAAGGGAAAACAAGAGCATGGAGTCGAAGATGGAGCGGTGAAGTGTAAGGGCTAATCGCTACTAATGCTGAGGATGATTCCAAAATGGATATAATGTGAATAGTGCCTTCGGCTCTGTTCGAACCTAGGACGGACTTGTATGGATGAATGCTATCAGTACATTGTCATTGGAGGACAATGATCATTCTAGGTGAAAATTCCTTTAAAAGGTAATCACAGCCTCTAGCCTCATCAACCAGGAATGACTGAAAAGTAGGAGAGATATAACAAGCCTAATGGGTCGCACCCAATTAGGGTATGTTTATCACCTTTCTAGATACCCTCAGGTATTATTATTATGATACATGGAAGGAGCTTGGAAAGGGTGGGAACACCCTCGGTGATAGCATATTCGGTCTAGCCAGGTTAGGGGCAGTCCGGTCTTATGTTGCAGGGGATCCCGGTGTGGTCCTCGGTACATTTTTCTAGACGTATACTGTGACAGGTGATACCTCAGTGCCTAGTCATTCTTATGGAATCCATTCTCCAATACGTGCCCTTAATGGTTTTGGTTGTAGAACCTAGTATGCTGGAATTTAATTAATGTAACAATTCCAGCTATTTGAATAAGTATTTGTATTTAGACACTATTATATATCAGATGACTTTGATATAAAGTGTTTTTGTTATCGTAAGGTAAAAACCCATCATGTTTATATGTGACGTGGTCTTACGAGATATTTTTTTTCAAAAGATTTTGATAAAAGTTAATAAATCAAATTTAGTGTGGTTTCTCACACTGGTTCTCCAGACTGACTTGGATGTTATTTTTACTATAATTCTCAGGTTATACCGAGTATTACAGGTTCCGGTTAGGATGCTATGGAGCTAAGGAGACGAGCTGGAGACAGGGATGTATTCTCGTACTTGTTTATTCCACTGTAGTGTTTGTTGTAAACTACCAAAAATTATGAGGACGGGTTGTTATAACTGTCCAGGATGATAATTATTGATTTGTGTTCTCTGATGTGAGATATGTATATTACAGTTTTGATTGGTGTAAAGAACTATTTATATTATATGTTATTCAGTCCGCTATGAGATTCTGTTTTGTTTAGCTTCTTCTTTCTTCTACCTACTTTCTTTCTCTTCAACAATCTGTCTTTACGACACTCGATCGTTCGGCATGTTATACAATTAGCATATTTATGTCGATTTTTGAGGATCGGAAAGGCGGGTTGTCACATTGGTATCAGAGCTTAGATTGGTAATATGCCTAGGCTTTGTTGGGGATTACTAATTAGAGACAGAGTCAGAAATGCTCTAAAATGAGTTTGAGTGTATTAATAGATATGAGTGCGTATTCATTAGTAAATATAAAATGTTTTATATTATGTTGACTTATCGTTTGGGTGTTTATGAATTCTGGTCGGTACGAGAAGTACAAC
Organism: Allium cepa; assembly: GCA_030765085.1. NCBI lineage: Eukaryota > Viridiplantae > Streptophyta > Magnoliopsida > Asparagales > Amaryllidaceae > Allium > Allium cepa. The sequence continues at coordinate 1,045,372,439 of CM060931.1, read as the reverse complement.
CGTATCGATAGGGGTTTCTAAACTCTTAAACAAGGTAAACCGACATAGTATGGTTTTGAAGTGGGTGAATGGAACAAATTTACCCAACTATATTTTGTCTTAAATGAAATAATTTTATGAAATTTTTATAGTTGAAATGCTTATATATATAACCAAATAGAAATTTTATAATTATGATTTATAGAAAGGAGTCATAACTTGAAGTGGATTTAAACCAGAATTTTGGAAAATTCTTTAAATGGATTTGAACTAAGTATTTCCAAATTTTTAAATCTTGGAGATTTTTGGAAATGTTTTCCAAAGTGTTTGAAAGGAGGATGGTGATACTATTTTGGAGATATTCTTGAATAGAAATTGTTTTAAATGGATTTTGGGAGTAAGGAAGCACTGGACTCACTTTAGTCGCTAGAAAATAATTCTGGTGATGACGGCTGCACCATCAATATTCATTTTCGAGTTTCTAAGTGATGGATTGCTACCATAGTTGTTGGTTATGATTATTTGTTTTGAACTTGTTTGGTAAACAAGTTTTGTTTTAGAAATTCCAAAAGGGAATTGTTTTGGGCAAAACCAAGTTGTTTTAAAATTTCGAAAGTATGATTTGACATACCAAAGTGATATATGTATATTATGATTTCAAAATGATTTGAAATAAAGCCGAGTGATTGAATTCTAGGATTTCTATTAAATGATTTGTAAAGTCGGAGAGAATTAGTTATTGAATTTATAATTTGGAGTTGATATAGATAAGAAAGAAAAGTGTGAATTTTAATACTAGAATTAAAGTTTAACTTGAGTAAGTTAAAATGAATAATATGGGTTGAAATTTAACCCAAGATGAGTTAAGTTAAATTATATTAGATTCGAATTGAATATAAAGTTTGAAATGTAGAATAATTTTATAACTACAAGTTATGACTATTGAATGGAATAGATACACTTAAGCTATTAAGTGATGTATATAATCCAGGGTTATGATTATAAGACGTGAATGGACTCAAGTATGAGATATTAAGTAAATAAATTCTTGAACTTACGAATTGAGAAATGCAATGGTAAAACCAGAATGGAAATTCAAATTCTGAATTTTAAATGAAGAGTATATTAGAATGGAGTAAATTGAATATAAATATGAATGATGGACTGATTATATAACTATATGTTGTAAATAATGAATGTGAGTAGATTTAAGTGAAAATTCAGGGAATTGAGAATAAATAAGTTTGTATAACTTATTAAACTGAGAAAGGGGAAAAGCATAACCAAGTTAAAATGGCTAAGAAATCGATAACAAGGAGTGAATTCAATGTAAGAGTAAATGAATTGAATATGATGGATTGGATAAGATTGGATATGAACTTAAGTTATAAAGCTGAATATGAACTTAAGTAGCGGTGTAGAATGTTTGTAATAAACCTTAGAAATAATTTTATGGAATGGTTTGAAATAAATTAGCATGGAATGAAATGCCATTCACTATAAAATGAAGTGAATAAATCTATGTGAATAAAATAGAAGAGAATGGAAAAGATGTAATATAAGTTGGGAATGGAATTAATATGGGTACAAGTGCATAAACCATGTTATGATATGATGAATTATTCGAGAATCGATTTATATAAAATGATTTCCCCAGTGAGATAGTACAAATTGAATATACTAAGTAAATGAAAGAAAATAAATTGAATGAGATTCAATTTAAAATGAATTAGAATTTGTGGGAACTTAAGTGATTTTTTATGAAATGGATTCATCAATAAATTTACATGGATTGGAATGTTGTTTAATACAACATAAAGCGAACAAAGTTGGTGAATAACATGAATGGGAATCAAATGGAAAATAGAAAAATTGATTTAGACTCAATTTAAAAGGAATAAATGAAAGCTTAATAAAAAGGATTTGCATATAATAGAAAGTAAATAAATTGATTTTGAAATCAATTAGGAATGGATATGAGTTTGTTGTGTAAATATGAGTTGAATGCAATAAATTTGGTTGTAAATCATTTCGAATTGAATGAAATGATATATGGATCCATGGAAGAAAATGTAATTATTTTTGGAACCTTATAATTGCTTGTAATATATGATTGGCACGTTCAAGTTATGAAGTTTATATGTTTTTCTAGTTAAAGGAATGAAATGTTATAAAATTTCATGGTTATGAAACTTATGTGCTTATTTTGACTAAGTACAAGTATAGGGAGCTGTTTGGATAGATTATGGTTGCGTAAATGCATATAAATAAACCGCTCGCTTAAAAACGCTAATAGAAGCTACGCTTGTTCATTAAAAGCAAAAAAATGATAATATATTGGTATATATTTTGTTTTTCCGACCGTGTGGGTTAGTGATATCATTTTTATCATAATTTTCATATAGCAAAAGGCTCTCCGTACAAGGGAGAATCTGTCTAAATTTTTTGAAAATTTAAAGTGTTAGAAAAAAATTAAAAAAAGATTTTGAAAATTTTTGTTAACTAAAAAAAGTTGATTTTTGAATTGTATTAGAAATCAAGGCTTTTGAGTTAGAAATGAAAGCTAATTGTTTTGGATAAAACTAAAGGGTTTAGAGAAGTGAATGTGGGATTTTAACTAGGTAGTTTTAGAAAAGTTAATGGGTTTAGAAGCATTTTTCCTACCTTAGCCATTTCGGGGACAAAAATCTTATAAGGAGGAGGAATGTAACAACCCGAAATTTTGGTCATTTAATTTTGAACATTTAATTTATCTTTAAATATTGAATACGAAATATTATTTGACTTTGAATATGGAAATTTTGGTTGAATTAGTGAAAGGGTTTGAAGTTTCAAATATAGCGATTAAATGGATTTAGTGAATAATAAATTAAAATTTAAAATTGGGTAAATATGGGAATCTGGCGTTAGATGTGATAGGAATGATTTCTAAGTTGATTAAAAACCCTATTTGAATTAGGGTGATGATAGTGGACTTCTGAATGAGATTAAAGGTTGATAAATTAAAGTTCGAAATTTATATATTAATTTAGTAGTGAAATTAATATATATGGTAATAGTGTAAATAATGGAATTTTGATTTAATATAAATCAGAATAATTTCTAATATGGATACAAATTCTATTTGAATTATAATTGAATTGGCTAGTTTTTAAAATGGAAATTTCAAGTAATTTCGTTGATTTTGAAAATCGCTCGATTTAATCTACCTGTTAAATAGCCTTCTGGGGCACAGTCTCGAAATTCAACGAAACTAGTTCCATTAGATCCGTAATAGTTTATTATTATCAGATTTCAAATTTCGTAGCATTTGGATTTACCGTTTGGTCGTTCAGGATAGAAACACGTTAAATTAAATATCAAAAAATTAATACTTTAATTCGATCCGAAAATCTATCTTCCACATACAATCAAATTAGGCCCCAGAACATGTTCCATTGTGTTCGGAATAGGGGTAAAACATTGTAAATGCCAGGAAACACGTTTCAATTGGAGTTTTTCCGGGAAAGCATGTAATTTGTGAAAATAATATTAAAATAATATATATATATATATATATATATACATGCCTATATATACTATGAAGAATAGTAAACCCTAGCAAACATTTGCAGTCGCCGTTCTTTTATTTTCAATGGCCAAAACGCTCCCAACCTTCTCCCCTCGATCTCTGTTAATCCATTCAAAAACAAGCCACGTCTCCAACATGAAAAATGTAGAGGGCAGTGAGATCTACACATCCAACGGTGGAATTTTGTTATTGTCATCGTTTGAAGGAGATTTTTGGTTGTGCTCACCATGGGTTCAAATGTGTTTTCCCAGGCTATGGTATAGCCAAGCTCATCACCGTTCAAGGGAGGGGTGCATGGGGATATGGTGCTTCAGTTGGTGGTGCTTGATCGGTCTCTGGCTCACAGAGGGGGCCGCGACAAAGAGATGGACGAGTGTGGAGTTGAATTTCTGGTGCTCGAGCGAACGATGGAAAAAAAGGAAAAGGGCGGCCACGATCTGTGTAACGACCCAGATTTTTCAACATCAAATTAGGAATATTTAAATGGTTTTAAATATTAAAATTAAATTATAAATTGGTTTTGAATATGGAAAACTTGGGTTTATTTAATAAAATAGACTCAGAGTTTGGATATAGTGATTTATTAGACAATTCAACTTTTGAATTTAATAATTGGAATTTGGGTAAATTATTGAATCTTGAGTTTTAAGCTTCATAAAAATAATTTAAAGGCTTGTAAAATTCATATTAATGATACTGAAGACAATGTTACTTTTAAAATTGAATATAGAAGTAATTTGTTCAGTTTTGAAAATATATCGTTTAAATTGACATTTAAAAATAGCCCTCCGAGGCACAACCTCGGAATTCGACAAAACTAGTTTCATTGAATCCGTAATATTGTGTTATCATCGGATTTCACATTTTGTAGCTTTCAGAGTTATCGTGTGGTCATACGGGATAGGAACGCGTTAAGATTTATATCGAAAATTCAATATAATAACTGGGTCCAAAAAGCTAACTTCTCTATATGATCGAATTAGGACTCCAAACCTTATCCACGGCGTTTAAAATAGGGGTACAACATTATAAACGCCTAGCGGCATGGCATGACAGGAGGTCGAGATTTTTTAGCTTCGATTTCGAGACATTTAAATTAATATATATATATATATATATATATATATATATATTTGACCGATCAAATGTATTCACATCAGCCGTTATTCTCCAACTTAAGTTACTGTAGCAAGTATAACCCTACACGTTAATATTTTCAGCATACAAAAATAAAATCGCGTTCCCCCTTTATTTCATATCCTTCCCTTTCATTTCAAACAAAGCAGTTTTTTTTTTTTAAAAAAAAAATCTCATTTGAGCTTATAAAAAAGGAAACAGGGGAGGATAAAACAAAATCAAATACGAATTGAAGAGAAGAAAAAATGGAATCTCCAGAGAGAAAAAAATGGCGAAATAGTAGTGAATTCGAATTGAAATCGATTTACATATAAAAAGCTTCGTTCCCCTCATCCTAAATAATAACACAGAGTTTGTCGTCGTTCGAATCAAAATCGAATGAATATAAAAAAATGAGTGTTGCCATCGCTTGAGGAACGACTCGGCCTTTGAGGCATGAGCATGAAGCAAGGTCGAGCGACGATTGGATTCGAGAGGCTTAAGGCTAGCGCATGGACGCGATGTTCGAACGCGAGGAGCAATTTCAGTCGAGATGTTCAAGCTCGATTTTCAAGCAGTGCGAGGAGATGGTTTTGGCAGTGAGGTATAACCAGTCTTTTCAATTTGAATTAATATATGTATGTATAAATGAGAAGGAAAAATATATACATATATGTTAAAAAATAACAGTAAGTTTTATAAACAATTTATTTTCTTTAATTTATAGATTTATATATGTATATGTATATATATATATATACAGTAAAGTAGACTGCTGTTGTTATTTACAGTAAAAAGAAACAATTTTTTAACATATATATATAAACATATACATATTTCAATATATATATAGGAAAACAGAAAATTAGTTCGTATAGATAAAGTTTGGAAAAAAAATAGGAATTTTAAAATGTTGTGGATTTTATATGAAATTAGATTTTTAAAATGTATATAGGTTATTTTTTTAGTATATGTTGTTTCAAAGAAGGAAATAAAATAAATTAAGTATACATATACACATGTTTTTACTTACTAGTTTAATTTTAAAATAATGGAGAATTTTTTTTAAATTAACTTATTTAATTATTTTAGTTACTAAAAAGTTGTTTATTACAGGAAAATTAGTTCAAATTAAGTTAGTAGTTAATTAAATTCATTAAATGGAAATCGACTGTTCGATTATTTCAAATATTTACAAATCCGTATAATGTTTATATAAGGTCAAAAATCGTGAAACCAAGCCAAAATTGAAGAGGATTGCAAACGAAAATCAAAGGTAAGGTTTTCTCACTCGTTTGGATTACCTTATTAAAATTTAAATGTTAAATTTAAATTATTGGAAGCCTGACTTGATTGATAAATTTATAATTTATCTATTGGATGATATTATATGTATAGTAGTATATGTGTATGTGTGTATTCATGTATATATTGGAGTGATTGATATTCCCGCACTATATAGTGGATGAGACCCTATATGTCCCGCATTATAGTAGATGACCCTATATACCGCGATATCCCCCTCGAAGTGTTATTTGGTATTTTATTTGTTGACTAACACTATGAATGCAGCGAAAAAAAGGTTGGAGGGATCCAACTGGATTCGTCAAAAATATTTATTGTTCTTATATATATGTTGATATATGATATGATGGATAAATTGATATGGTTTGTGTGAACTGAATTATTAAATGTTAAATGGCATTGGAATTTTAAATGGGCATTGTAAATACCAAAAATAATTAATTTAAAGGAATTTAAAATGAAATTTTAAAGAAATTATTTATATTGAAAATTGGATTTATTCTAAAGGGAATTAAGAGGAATAAAAATATATTAACTAACTGGGGTTTTGCTTAACTATTTGAAAATTGGTTTAAGTATGATTTGAAATAAAAATGGAGTTTATTAAAGGAAGATTATAAAATGGAATTATAAATAGATTTTGTTTTTATAAATAAATGAAAAACTTAAAGAGTTTATAAATTTATAAATGGGGTTTATAAATGAGATAGATTGATATCAGTGGATATGTTGAAAATATAAGTGATGGTGTGAACTTATTTCGGTTATGAAAATTGATTTCAAAAGAAACAGGGGAATATATTTTGAATGCGAGGAATGGTGATACTATGATACGAATCAAGAGGAAATTATGAATTGAATTGGTGAATATTGGATTTTCTAAAAATAGACTTTTGTAAAGTAAACTGGAATTGTTTTAAAGCGGGATAAATTACTATACTTAACCTTTAAACTATTATTTGGATTTGGAATATCCCGAAGTTAGCTATCATATACTTGGTATTTATCGAAACAAATTCTAACTTTATAAATCCGCTTTTTATATTAATTAATAACTGAATATGAACTTTTAATGCTTTTAATAAGTTGATCTTTTTTACCTAAAACCATATTTTCAAAGTAAACCATTATTCTTATTTTATATATATATATATATATAATTTTAAATGTTTTAAACTCAATTATGAATCCTCCCGAGATGGTAAGAGAAGTTTATTTAATTGAATAAGATTTTAGAGGAAAGATTTATAATGGTATTATGGAAATTTTAAATAAATTTCCAAGGCATAAGATAAGCGAACTTCGAAAGGTGAAATAAAATTCATAAAAGAAGTAGAAGTGAAACTGGAATTTTAAATAAGCATAAATGGCTTTGGAAATGTTAAAGGAAATTGACTAAGTAATTCTGGGATTTATAGAATTCGTGTGAAATGAGTTTGAAATTTACAAATGAAATTGTAAATGATTTTGGGAAAAGAAAATAGAAAGTAAATAAATATTTTCCAAGTGTTGAGTAACTAATGAAGTGGGATAAAATAGTCTAAGTATTGGGAAAAGTTTGAAATTTGTTCCGTGAGAATAAAAAGAGATTTGAAAACTATTTTCAAAATGTTGAAGTATGAAAATAATATCTTGTGAAGACATTTTTGAGATAAATAATTTGGGAAATTATTTAAAGCCTGGTGTTTGCTTGTGGGCGTTATTTGATAGTTAAATAACCGACTATCAATATTGGCCAATGCGTTAATCGTTCCGAAGAGGCAAGGAACGGGTTTAATTATCTGAAAACCACTTCGATCCGGTTTGAACGTTTACGAATGAAGATCATGAAGACGATGAAGACGGTGATTCAGTTTGTCCAGACCTACGGCAACTTGTATGGACGAATGTTATCAGAACATCATCAGAAGGGCGTTGAGCATTCTAAGTGAGACTCGTTCTTAAAAGGTAACACATAGCCTCATGCCTCATCAACCGGGAATTGCTAAAACATGAGACGTGCAGCAAGGCTAAGTGGGCAGCATCCAATTAAGGTAAGATTTCATCTGTCTAGATGTCCCTTTATTTCGGCTGTGTGGGCGGTTGTTAGCCCCAATCACGAGGTGATCTTATTTGGACCATCCAGTAAGGGGTAGCTCCGGTCTTGTGTTGTAGGGGATCGGGAGTGGTCCTCGGTACTCCGATCTAGGCCAGGTACTGTGATGGACGGTACCCCAGTAGCCCTACCATTGTATGGAATTTAATCTTCAATAAGCGCCCGTATGGTTTTGATTGTGCCCAACTATCGCTGGAACGTAAGATGCAAGCATTTTAGCTAGATTCTATTTCACTTTCTTTAGACACTATTATAATATCAGATGGATTTGATAAAATTGTTTTGGTTGTCGTAAGGAAAAAACCCAGCATGGTCTTATGAGATACCTTTGTTTTCAAAGGCTTTTCAAAACTTTAATAATCCAATTGAGTGTGATTTTCTCACGTTGGTTTTCCAGACTGACTTGGGTATTGTTTTATTATGATACTTGGGCGAGACCAAGTTGAGCAGATTCAGGATAATATGCTATGGAGCTTAGGAGGCGAGCTGGATGATAGAGACTTATCTTCGTATTTGAATTACTATTTCCCCTATGTAAGGATAGATAATAAGCTGTCCAAAGTGATGATTGATTGTTGTACTCTGATAATTGTACGTGTATAACAGTACATATTTCTTTGTATTTAAAAGTTGTTATTCTAAATTATATTTTACCGCTGCGATTGTGAGATTCTGATGGTGTTCCTATCTTCTTCTTCTACCTCTTTCTTCTTTTTCCCTTACAGTTGGGTATTTTCGGCATTCGATTGTTCGGCATATAATACAGTGGACTTATTGATATTGACTTTCAGAGGTCAAAAAACCAGATCCTGACATCTTGGTATCAGAGCCGATGGTTAAGCGAGAATGTTGGCTCTGGTGGGGGATTACTCATTAAAGATAGAGTCAGTAGTGCTCTAGAATGAGTTTGAGTGTAATAAAAGATACAAGTGTGTATTTATTAGTGAATATAAATGTTTTAATATTGTGGTGACTTATTGGTTGAGTGGTATATAAATTCTTGTCGAGTAGGGGGACGCCGCTATTTCGATAGGAGTTTCTAAACACTTAAACACGATAAACCGACATAGTATTGTTTTAAAAGTGGGCAAATGAAATAATTTTACCCAAAAATATATTTAAATGTAGAAGAAACAATTTTATGAAATTATTATATATTAGTGTGTTTGGATGATGATATTATAGTCAAACCAAATTATAAAATTTAAAATGGTTTGTATAATTAATACGAGAATTTGTATAAGTTGTACAGATGGATTATAACTAAAACTGGATTTAAATCGGAAGCTGAAAGTTCAAATGCCAGGGAGTTTGAAACATAATATACTCTGAAATCCTTATTAAAATAATTTAAAGATCGTTAGGGAATAAGTTATAAGCTTATAAATTGAAGTGATTTTTAAATAAGAAAGGAAAGTATAAGATTTGAATTTTGGAATTAAAATTAAAAGTGAAAGAGTTAAAATGAAAATTTAACTTGGATTAAGTTAAAAAAAAAATAAATTTTCGAAAATTAAATTAATGATGATTTGAAAGAAATAAATTAGTGAAGTAGATTAGTTAAATGGATTAAATTTTAGTTAAATGGATTAGATTTTGGATGTGATTGAATTGGAAAAAAAATAAGTCGGGTGTGAGAATTAAGAATTAAATTGAAATTAACTTAAACTAAATGAAGTTGAGTTGAAATAGAATTAAACTGAAATAAAATTTAGTTGTGTTATAGATGATATTGAATGAAATTAAATTCTTACTTAAATATATAAAAGTAAGTTGAATAAGAATTGGATTGGAATAAATGAATTGAAATAGCTCATAAAAGATGGATTGAATAAAGATATGCTTGGGCTATAAATAAATGTATAGCCTTGAGTTGATAACGAAATGTGAATGTGCTTGATTATAAATGGATGGAAATATAAGTTGTGTGACTTATAAAAGTTAAAACAAAAGTGGAGTAGAAAACCCAAAATAAAGATTGCTTGATATTTTGGAAAAACGAAATAAAAATCCAAACTTGAAATATAAAATAGATTGAACTCAAGTAAAATAGTTAAAGTGATTTTTGAAATAAAAATTAAATATTGATTTAATAATTGGAAGTGAACTAATTAGATAACAAATTAGTTAATGAAATATGGAAATGAAACCCAATTTGGTTGAATTGGGAGTTAATAATGGAGTTTGGAAATGAGCTCGAGCTATAAATAAAATTCAACTTGGATTGCAAGTGAATTAAATATATGTGGAAATGTTGACAAATAAAAATGGAATTGGGCTACAATAGAGATGGTTGGAATTGCAAATAAAATCCAAGTGAGTAGGGATGAATTAAATAATGGCCTTGGATATTATTTAATGAATTGTGTTGGAATTAAAAAAAATCGAAGTGGATTTGTTACATAAACCTAAGTTAAGGATTTGGAACGAATTGAAGTAACTTAGGTTAATATTAAATAAAAGCTTGGTTTCGAGTAAAAATATAAAGTGGTTATTTAATATATTAGTATGGAATGTTTTCAAGTTTAATAAAATGGATTATGAATGAAATTGGAATGGGATGGAGTTAATTTGAAGTAGTTATAAACTAAATGGATATGCTATTAAGTGAATATCATTGAATTCACATAGAAAAGTCATCGTTTAACGTAAACAAAAGTAAATAAAAGTTCTATGAATTAATAGAAACAAATAAAATGGATTTTGGAACCAATTGGAATGAATATAAGTTCGTTTGGTTTAAAAATGAATTGAATGTGAACAATTGAGTTGTAAACCTTTTAAATTGAGTGAAAATAGTATATAGATTGATTAATACAATTGAATAAGGATTGAAGTCATATAGGTTGCTTATGGATATTGTTTAATCTGCAATGCTTATAAAAATCCATGTGTTTAGCTATTGCAAACAAGTAAAATGTTATTAAGTTACATAATTTGGTTCTTACATGTTTAAATTGAGTAAGTACAGGTACCTAGGGGCTGTTTGGAGAATTTTAATCGTGCTAATTGCTAAATAAATAAGCCGTTTGCTTAAAAATGCTAAATAGAGGTACATCTATGCAATAAAAGAGTAAAAATAAAAATATTGTTTTTTATTTTTGTTTTTCCGACCATGTGGGTTAATGTATGTATATTTATCTCTCTTGTCAAATTGTAAAAGCTTCTCCATACAAGGGAGGCTCTGCCAAAAAATTTCGGAAATTTTGGGAGTTAGAAAGTTTTTGAATTTTTTTTTGTTAACGACGAATTGATTTAAAATTGGAATTGAAATAAAAGGATTTTGGAATTGAAATTGAAACTAAGTGTTTAGTTGGAACTAAAGGATTAGAAAAGTGAATATGGGATTTTTAGCAAGTGAGTTTTAGTAAGTAATGGGTTTGGTTCATTCTTCTGTTTTAGTAATTTTGGGGACGAAATTCTTCTAAGGAGAGAGGAATGTAACGACCAGGATTTTTCAACATTCAATTGGGAATATTTAAATGGTTTTAAATGTTGAAAATAAATTATAAATTGGTTTTGAATATGGAAAACTTGGATTTATTTAATAAAATAGATTCAGAGTTTGGATATAGTGAGTTATTGGACAATTCAACTTTTGAATTTAATAATTGGAATTTGGGTAAATGATTGAATCTTGAGTTTTAAGCTTCATAAAAATAACTTATAGGCTTGTAAAATTCATATTAATGATACCGAAGACAATGTAACTTTTAAAATTGAATGTTGAAGTAATTTTTCAATTTAGAAAATATACCATTTAAATCGACGTTTAAAAATAGCCTTCCGAGGCACAACCTCGGAATTCGACAAAACTAATTTCATTGGATCCGTAATATCGTGTTATTATCGGATCCAAATTTTGTAGCTTTCGGAGCTATCCTGTAGTCATACGGGATAGGAACGAGCTGCGATTTATATCGAAAATTCAGTATAATAACTGGGTCCAAAAAGCTATCTTCTCCATACGATCGAATTGGACTCAAAACCTTTTCCAATGCGTCCGGAATAAGGATATAACATTAAAAATGCCTAGCAACATGCCTCGATAGAAGGTCGAGAATTTTTTGCTTCTATTTTGAGATGTTTAAATTAATATATATATATATATATATATATATATATGATCGATCAAACATATTCACATCAGCCGTTATTCTCAAACTCAAATCACTGTATCAAGTATAACCCTACATGTTAATATTATCAACACACAATAATCCAATCGTGTTCCTCCTTTATTTCAAACCCCCCCTTTCATTTCAAATCACAGCAATTTTTTTAAAATAGAGAAAAAAGAAAAGAAATCTCATTCGAGCTTATATAAAAAGGAAACAGAGGAGGTTAAAACGAAATCAAATATGAAATTGAAGAGAAGAAAAAAATGGAATCCGTAGAGAAAAAATGGCGAAAGAGCAGTGAATTCGAATCAAAATCGATTTACATATATAAAAGAATAGAGCTTCGTTCTCCCTCATCCTAAATAATAGCACAGAGTTTGTCATCGTTCGAATCAAAATCAAACGAATACGAAAAAGGGAAGAGTGTCAAGATCGCTCGAGAAACGAATTGGCCTTGAGGCGCGAGCATAAAGCATGGTCGAGCGGTGGTGGGGATTGAATGGCTTAAGGCTAGGGCATGGACGCGATGTTCGACTGCGAGGAGCAATTTGAGTCGAGATGTTCAAGCTCGAATTTTGAGCAACGCGAGGGGATGGTTTTGGCAGTGAGGTATAACTAGTCTGTTAAATTTGAATTAATATATATATATATATATATATATATATATATATATATATGAGAAGGAAAAATATATACATATAGGTTAGAAAAATAATAAAAACGGTAAGTTTTATAAAAAAATTATTTTCCTCAATTTATAGATTTATATATGTATATGTGTATATATATACAGTAAAGTAGATTACTGTTGTTATTTACAGAAAAAGGAAACATTTTTTAATATATATATATATATATATATATAAATACATACACATATTTTAATATATATATAGGAAAACAGAAAATTAGTTTACATATATAAAGTTTGGATAAAAATATGAATTTCAAAATGTTGTGGAGTTAATAAAAATTAGATTTTTAAAATGTATATTGGTTATTTTTTTAGTATATGTAGTTTCAAAGAAGGAAAAAAATAAAATAAGTATATATATACACATGTTTTTACTTACTAGTTTAATTATAAAATAATGGAGATAATTTATTTAATTAACTTATTTAATTATTTTAGTTACTAAAAAATTAATTATTACAGGAAAATTAGTTTAAATTAAATTAGTTGTTAGTAAAATTCATTAAATGGAAATCGACTGTTCGAATATTTCAAATATTTACAAATCCATATAATGTTTATACAAGGTCAAAAATCATGAAACCAAGTCGAGATTGAAGTGAATTGCAAACGAAAATCAAAGGTGATATTTTCCCACTCATTCAGATTACCTTATTAAAATTTAAATTATTGGATGCCTGACCTGATTGATAGATTTATAATTTTTTTGTTGGATGATATTATATGTATAGTAGAGTGTGTGTGTGTGTGTGTGTGTGTATTGGAGTGATTGATATTCCCGCATTATATATTGGATTAGACCCTACGTGCAACGCATGATAGTGGATGACCCTGTACACCGCGATATCCCCCTCGAAGTGCGATTTGGTATTTTATTTGTTGACTAACATCTGTGGATATAGGGAAAAATAGGTTGGAGAGATCCAAATGGATTCCAAAAATATTTATTGTTCATATATTATTAGTGCCAAAATTGGTCACTAACACCCAAATCCAAGCAAAAGCATCAAATTCCAGTTACAGCTCACTGATCGAGTTTATGTGGAGGATATTAATATGAAGAACAATAAAAATTAAAATGAAATTAGAAAAGAATAATGGATTTTATAGCGGTCCCGCTAACTCAGGCCTACGTCCACTCCAGAAATTTCCTTTTTATTCCTTTAACAATCGATTACAGTTACAAAATGGTAGTGTAGCCTTAGCCTTAGAAGATAAAAAACAAAAGAGCCGAGAAGAAGATCCCCCCATCTGGAGACCCATATGTTGTATTTATAGGCATCCCGAGTTATTGGGCTTCCTGAGTTGTCCGGACCCATCAGGACCATAGCCAAGCCAACATCCTTCATCATGACCAACCACACCGCCGTGCCGACCGGCCTATGCCGATCTACTCCACTAATGACCGAGCTATGTACGAACTTCTAACCTTCACCGAGCGGCATGGCCGATCCACCTGATATTCCACCGAGCTGCCCGAGTGATGTCCCGAAGTCACATGCCACAGGACTCGAAGTAACGATGCTTCTAACTCGAAGCAAGGCCTTGCTGACCCACACTCCTATTGCCGAGACACATCCCACGAAGTTGACCTAAAGCAACAATTACTTGGACACGAGGCTGCCGAGCGATGTCCTATGCCGAGCGATGTCCTATGCCAAGCGACCTTATATCCTACTGAGCTTGCGAGCGACAACCCGAAGCGAAGGACATTAGGACTCGAAGCAACCAAGCCTCATTCCATACCGAGCCAGTTCCTTCCATTCCTACCGAGCTGCAACGACGAACCACCTTGCGAGCCACCCTGACCGAACGACCCTTCCTGATCGAACCACGCCTCTCAGACCATACGACCTCCCCGGCCGAACCACATTTGGCCGAGCCGCACAAACATAGCCGAACCACCTTCCAAACATGATGCGTTACCTATCCGTCCAGTCGATTCCAACCACTGCATTCCATCCTCGATAACTGAGACGTCAACTTAGTTGAATCCGCATGCTTACGGCCTCTCCAAAAGGTGGGTTAACATTTGCCCCTCAAAACATGCCTTGCTATTGGAAGGTGTGTTTTTGAATAGCCTCAAATCCGTTATCCATAGTCCACATCCATCCGAACCCGCCAACCAAGTCCTAATCCACCCATTCCCAATAACCAATAATCACATCCATGACCCCTCTGGGTCGATATCCAAATTCGGGACCACTCCGGGTCCATGCCCAAATCCTTAGCTGTTCATAGCCAATATCCAAATCCATAATCTCTCTAGGTTCTTGCCAAGCGCAACCTGCACCTGACGACCTATGTTAAGTAATGCCATGGTTTTCCAGGTTCAGTGTCCCTAAACGTTGAGTAATGCCATGGCTTAAGTTCTAAGCTGAATCCTGGTCACTCTGAACCCTTGCCGAGCATACTCTATACTCGACGCCTTGAAATAGTAACCGATAGATAATACAGGGCTTAAGTCCTAGGCCGAATCCTGGTCTCTTCGGACCCTTGCCAAGCATAGTCCATACTCGACGACCTTTTAACCAAAAACCAGATTAAAAAGTCATCCGAAATCCAAAAATGCAAAATCCAGATTCAAACCAGAAAACTGAAAATCCATATCAAAAGTCTAGATCAAAATCCAAATCAAAACGCAAGCATCCAAGCCAAAATCCAAACCAAGAAACCAACAAAACCAGGAGTTCAAACCGAACCTCAAAACCAAAGCAGAAAAAGCAAATGTCCAAGTAAAAGGGAAAAAACAAATTTCATAAACCGAAGCGTCTCAGTAAACCATCATCTCAGAGCATGCCTAGGGGTTATCTCTGACATCGTACATGAGTAAGTGATTTAGTCGTTTGCTCGGAGTTTTTACTTATTCCAAAGCATCATGATTAGTTGATGACCAACCGGCCACCATTCATAGACCTCATGCCTTCGTCGTTCAAGGTTGGCGGTGGCTGCTCCTGTTCCACTGTCGCATTCTGAGTTCCGACATATTGCCGCAACTGACCATTCCTTACATGTTCCTCGATTATGTCCTTCAGATTTCAGCAGTTATTAGTATCATGCCTGTCCAGGTCGTGAAAAAGACAGTGCCTTCCTGATGCCCTTTCACATTCGAAGGACTCCCTCCATGCCGGCCTTTAATATGGAAGGCGATCTCGAGTATCCAAGAATATCCGCTTCAATGTTGCGTTCGGTCATGTGTAAGTGGAGAATTTTGGTTCTCCCCATCGCTTCCTTTTCCCTTTATCCTTGTCCTTACCCTAGCTTTCGCCGGGCAGTCCTCCATCCTTAACCATGTTTACTTCCTTTGACCTCATATCAAAACACGAATCCTCTTGTCAAAGAAATCTCTCAGCTTCATGAAAGAATTCTCTAAGATCCAATGGCGGGTCTCGTATCAACGATACTTTGAAATCCAAATTATCCCTGACTCCTGATACCGCAGCCATCACAACCATTGATGGATCCAGCCGATCCACCAAAGCAACTGCTGCATTAAACCGAATTAAGAATGTCCTGAGCGATTCATCCGCCCCTTGTTTAACTGATGTCAGCGTCATCATGTTCTTTGGCCTTTTTATGTGAACTCGAAACTGACTTAAGAGCTTGGCCACCAGTTCTGTTCGTGTTCCAATGGATCCATCCTCCAGCTGTTTGAACCACATAGCAGCTATATCGGTCAAGTACATGGGGAAACATCAGGCCATAACCTCCTCTGTTGCCCCCTAACACTTCCATATGCCTTGTGTACCTCAACAAGTGGTCAATGGGATCCATCTTCCCCTTGTATACTTCTGAGTGGGCAGTTTGAAATCGGGCGGATTGTCAGCTGTCCTGATGTCCTGGGTAAACGGGCTTTTGTTGACTCCCTCCAGATCCCTGTTTGTAAGACCTCCGCGAATAGTTCGCCTGATGATATCAGCCAATCCAGCATTTCCGAGTAAGGGTTTCCCCCTATCCATATTTCCTAGGTGCTCTCCAATTCCACGTGGAAATTCTGGCACATACTCCTCGTTACGTACTCCCGTGTTCCTGTTAGTGCCGGGTTGCACAGCATCACCTGATATCCCTCCATGGGTTGATCCAACATCATCCAGTGGTGTGCCCCCAAGTCTTGGTCCATCTAGGTTAATAGTTATTTGTTGATTGGGAGCCGCCCCTACTGAATCACTCCATTTGCCTGCTGGTTGAGTCCCTTTAATCCAGCTCCTGGAACTTGAGCACATGCAGTTCCCGATTTTCCAAATTGCCTAAGAAGAGCCTGCATCATCTCCCCTTACCATTTCATCATCTGCTTCTGCATAGAATCCATTATAATGTGCAGCTCGTCTCGAATTATGTAGATGGATGCATGATCCGCTCCAGCTCCAGAAGTGGCTGCTTGACTTCCCTCTTGATTGCTCCTTTCCGTCGCTTGCTTCCTTGTTGGTGGTATAGCCGTTGCTTTCTAGAATTCAAGCTCCCAGGCTTCTGAATCCAAAATCCTCGAGTACTAGCTTTCTCGATGAGAGCACCAAAATGTTAGTGCCAAATTGGTTATTAACACCCAAATCCAAGCGAAAGCACCAAATTCCAGTTATAGCTCACAGATAAAGTTTATGTGGAGGATAATAATATGAAGAACAACAAAAATTAAAATGAAAGCAGTAAAGAACAACAGATTTTATAGTGGTTCGGCTAACTCCGGCCTACGTCACTCCAGAAATTTCCTTTTTATTGCTGTAACAATCGATTACAGTTACAAAATGGTAGTGTAGGCTTAGCCTTAGAATATAAAAAACAAGAGAGCCAAGAAGAAGATCCCTCCATCTGGAGACCCACATGCTGTATTTATAGGAAAATCCCGAGTTACTGGGCTTCATGAGTAGTCCGGGCCCATTAGGACCATAGCTAAGCCAACATCCTTCATCATGACTGACCCACACTGCCGTGCCGACCGGCCTATGTCGATCCACTCCACCAATGACTGAGCCATGTATGAACTTCTAACCTTCACCGAGCGACACGGCCGTTCCAGCTGATATTCCACCGATCTACCCGAGTGATGTCCCAAAGTCACGCGCCTCAGGACTCGAAGTAATGTTGCTTCTGACTCGAATCAAGGCCTTGCCGACCCACACTCCTGTTGTCGAGCCACATCCCATGAAATTGACCTGAAGCAACAACTACTTGGACACGAGTCTACCAAGCAGTGCCCTATGCCGAGCGAAGTCCTATGCCGAGCGATGTCCTATGCCGAGCGACCTTATATCCTACTGAGCTACCGAGCAACAATCCGAAGCGAAGGACATTAGGACTCGAAGCAACCGAGCCCCATTCCATACCGAGCCAGTTCCTTCCATCCCTACCGAGCCACAACGACAAACCACCTTGCCGAGCCACCCTGACCAAGCGACCCTTCTTGATTGAACCGCGCCTCCCAGACCGGACGACCACCCTGGTCGACCACATTTGGCCGAGCCGCACTAACATAGCCGAACCACCTTCCAAACGTGATGCGTTACCTATCCATCTAGTCGACTCCAACCCACTGCATTCCATCCTCGATAACTAAGACATCAACTTAGTTAAATCCGCCAACTTACGGCCTCTCCAAAAGGCGGGTCAACATATATATATATATATATATATGTATATGTATATGTATATGTATATGTATATGTTGATATATCATATGATGGATAAATTGATATGGTTCGCATGAATTAAATTATTAAATGTTAAATGGCATTGGAATTTGAAATGGGCATTTAAATACCAAAAATAATTAATTTGAAGGAATGTAAAAGGAAATTTGAAAGAAATTATTTATATTGAAAACTGGATTTATTCTAAAGGGAATTAAGAGGAATAAAAATATATTAACTAACTGGGGTTTTGCTTAACTATTTGAAAATTGGTTTAAGTATAGATTTGAAATAAAAATGGAGTTTTATTAAAGGAAGATTATAAAGTGGAATTATAGATAGATTTTGTTTTTATAAATAAATGAAAAACTCAAAGGAGTTTATAAATTTATAAATGTGGTTTATAAATATATAGACTGATATCAGTGGATATGTTGAAAATATAAGTAATGGTGTGAACTTATATCGGTTATGAAAATTGCTTTCAAAAGAAATAGGGAAATATATTTTGAATGTGAGGAATGGTGATACTGTAAATGTGATATGAATCAAGAGGAAATTATGAATTGAATTGGTGAATATTGGATTTTCTAAAATAGACTTTTGTTAAGTAAACTGGAATTGTTTTAAAGCGGGATTTTAAGTTACTATACTTAACCTTTAAACTATTATTTGGATTTGGAATATCTCGAAGTTAGCTATTATATACTTGGTATTTATTGAAATAAATTCTAACTTTATAAATCTGCTCTGTAAATTAATTAATAACCGAATATGAACTTTTAATGCTTTTAAGAAGTTGATATTTTAGTTACCTAAAACCATATTTTCAAAGTAAACCATTATTCTTATTTTATATTTATATAATTTGAATGTTCTAAACTCAATTACGAATCCTCTTGAGATGGTAAGTGAAGTTTATTTAATTGAATAAGATTTTAGGGGACAGATCTTATAATGGTAATATGGAAATTTTAAATAAATTTCTAAGGCATAAGATAAGCGAACTTCGAAAGGTGAAATAAAATTCACAAAAGAAGTAGAAGTGAAATGGAATTTTAAATAAGCATAAATGGCTTTGGAAATGTTAAAGGAATTTGACTAAGTAATTCTAGGATTTATAGAATTCATGTTAAATGAGTTTGAAATTTACAAATGAAATTGTAAATGATTTTGAGAGACGAAAATAGAAAATAAATGAATATTTTCTAAGTGTTGAGTAACTAATGAAGTGGGGTAAAATATTCTATGTATTAGCCAAAGGTTGAAATTTGTTCCGTAAGAATAAAAAGAGATTTGAAAACTATTTTCAAGATGTTGAAGTATGAAAATAATATTTTGTGAAGATATTTTTGAGATAAATAATTTAGAAAATTATTTAAAGCCTGGTGTTTGATTGTAGGCGTTATTTGATAGTTAAATAACCGACTATCAATGTTGGCCAATGCGGTGATCGTTTCGAAGAGGCCAGGATCAGGTTTAATTATCTGAAAACCACTTCGATCTGATTTGAAACGTTTACGAATGAAGGCCGTGAAGATGATGAAGACAGTGATTCTGTTTGTCCAGACCCAGGGCAACTTGTATGGACGAATGCTACCAAAACATCGTCGGGAGGGCGATGAGCATTCTAAGTGAGACTCATTCTTAAAAGGTAATGCATAGCCTCAAGCCTCATCAACCAGGAATGGCTAAAACAGGGGCAGTGCTCGATACTTTGATCTAGGTCAGGTACTGTGACGGGTGGTACCCGATAACCCTGCCATTATATGGAATCCAATCTCCAATAAGCGCCCATACGGTTTTGATTGTGCCTAACTATAGTTGAAACGTGAGATGAAAGGATTTCAACTAGATTCTATTTTACTTTATATAGACACTATTCTAATATCAGATGGATTTGATAAAAATATTTTGGTTATCGTAAGGTAAAAACCCGACATATTTATTTATGGTGTGGTCTTATGAGTTACCTTTGTTTTCAAAGGCTTTTCGAAACTTTAATAATCCAATCGAGTGTGATTTTCTCACGCTGTTTTTCCAGACTGACTCGGGTGTTGTTATATTATGATGCTCGGGTTAGACTGAGTTAAACAGACTTAGGATAATATGTTATGAAGCTCAGGAGGCGAGCTGGATGACAGAAACATATCTCCGTATTTGTATTACTATTTCCGCTTTGTAAGTACAGATAATAAGCTGTCCAAAGTGATGGATGATTTTTGTACCCTGATAATGGTATGTATATAACAGTACATATTTCTTTGTATTTAAAAGATGTTGTTCTACATTATATTTTGTTCCGCTGCGATTGTGAGATTCTGATGTTGTTCTTATCTTCTTCTTCTACCTCTTTCTTCTTTTTCCCTTACGGTCGGGTATTTCCGGCATTCGATTATTCGGCTTGTAATATAATGAATGTATTGATGTTGATTTTTGGAGGTCGAAAAACCAGGTCATGACAATCTGAAAATTTGAAATGAATGTCCAGATCTGATAGGTTAAAAAAAATTATTTATATAAATTTTGTTCAAATGTTTAAGAACGCGTATCTTTAACATGCGAGGTCCGATTAAGACGAAACAGGTGGCTTTGGAATCATGGCAATGAGTACTACCTTTTAGAGTTGGTTGGGACAGTTTTGGAGTTAGCTAACATTTTAGGTTAAATCGAACGTGTTCGATTTAATTTAAAATTGGAATGTTTGGCAAAATTTAAAACTCAAGTTGAGTAAATCTCACTCATTTGGATTGCTAGAATGATTTAAAAATGTTGAAAAATTAATTATTGATTGGATGGATTGATAATTATTGTTATCAATTGAATGTTACAATATATATAGTAGTTTATATTAATAGTTAGATATATTTTCTACCGATTGGAGCGGATGAGACCTTATACGCCCCGCATAATAGCGGATGACCCTATATACCGTGATATTCCACCTCGAAACGGAGTTGGTATTTTGTGTTGTATTAACATCTGTGGATGCAGAGAAATAGGTTGGAGGGACCCAACTGGATTCCTTAAAAATGTTGAATTTAATTTCGTATACAGTGATATATTTTTTATTTGAATAATCTATCATAGATTATTCAAAGATTTGAATTGATTGGATGATATGGCAGTTTTGGCCTAGATTGTGGTATTTTTAAATACCAATAATATAAAGTTTGAATTTGAAAAGAATTAAAAAAATGATTTTTGAAGTAAAATATTTATATAGAGTTTTGGACTAATTAATTGGATAAAATAAATGATTTTGAAATTGTAGTTAACTATTTTCGGATATTGTAAATAGGGATTTTGGAATAATATATATAAAGGATTCTAAATAATAATTTTTAAGTGATAACGGTTTAAATTGAAAAGGGTTTTAAAATTAGAGATTTTAAATAGATTGGAGAATAAAAAGGGAATTTGTGGGTAAGTATAAAATTTGTTATAATGGATCTTAAATAATATTTTTAACTTATGAAATGGAAGTAAAATCGAGTTTGGTTGGTTTTGGAATATAATTGAGTTATTTAAGAAATCAATATATAAATGAAAATTTATTCAGGAGTCGATCTATAAATCAATTTAAGTGAGTGAGAAACCGCTATAAATGGGAAATGAGATGTGAGATTTATAAACAATGTTTATAAATAAAATGAATGATTATCATTTGATAAATTGGGGGGATAATTTCACGATAAGAATTTATAACGAGATGAGTAAATCAGTTGAAAAGAAAGATAGTTTTTTCCTTTAGAAATGTGAAAAGGGGATTTGTGAAATTGGAACGTAAATCAATTGGTGACAAAATCGAGAGGGATTTATAAATGTTAGACTGGCTATATTGGAATTGATAAAGATATTTTTCTGAGAAGTTAAGTTTGTTTTAAAAAGAAGGATTTTTAATTATTAACTAGGTAATTTAAAGGGTTTAAGAGTATTTTATAAAATTTATTATTTAGTTGTTTTAGTTGTTTAGAGTATATTTAATTATTAATTAAGTTAGTTATAATGAGTTGATATGAAGTTAATTGTTATTTAAGAATTAATTAGTACTATTATTTTAAAAGTGTAAATTATTCAATATTGATATTGGTAATATATAATAACCTTTATAAAAGGGTATTTGCCTAAAATAAACTTAGAAATTTATATAGGAGTTTTATAAGTATTATTTTGAAAATTATTTAATAAAGTTTTTGGAAGGTAATGGTTTGCTTTCATGGTGAAATCGGAGGCAGTGAGTGCCTGCAATAATTTTTGGATTTCTCTAGGATAGAGAAGTAACCATTGAGTTGTGAATCCATGGTTGATACCGCGTGGTGCTTTCCATATTTATTTTGAAAAGT
The DNA here is from genome assembly GCA_030765085.1 of Allium cepa. NCBI lineage: Eukaryota > Viridiplantae > Streptophyta > Magnoliopsida > Asparagales > Amaryllidaceae > Allium > Allium cepa. The sequence goes on along the minus strand of CM060931.1, from coordinate 1,045,349,588 downwards.
TTCAAATATATTGGAAGAGTGGTTAGTAAACGTACTTACTTTAATAAAATAAGTGCATGACTTTTAATAAGAGATTTAATTTATTAAAATTAAATTAAAAAGATATTTAAGGATTTTAGTGGAAAAGGGAATATTTGGTTTAATGATTGTTTATTTGATAGTTAAATAACTGACTATCAAAATATGGACCCAAAAGTATAACTTTGGGAATATCTAGAAGAAACACGGGGATTATATGGTACAGTTTCTGTTCGAGGTGCTATACTGTATCTATAAACTCGTTTCGTCTTTCTAGGACAATGATAAGGAAAACCGTCCACTAACTATTAGGAGGCAATCTCCGATCTTATCTTTGCTGTTTATTTCCTAAAGAACCGAGGTTGAGTTTACTTAAAAATATTGAACGTTGTTTTCGAAGAGACCGAGATCGGATAAGTTATCCGAAAACCACTTCGATCCAACGAGTAAATTTTCGAAGAGAAAATAAGAGCATGGAGTCGAAGATGGAGCAGTGAAGTGCAAGGGCTAATCGCTACTAATCCTAAGGATGATTCCAAAACGAATGTTGTAGAAATAGTGCCTTCGGTTACATTCGGACCCAGGACATACTTGTGTGGATGAATGCTATCAGTACATTGTCATTAGAGGACAGTGAGCATTCTAAGTGAAAATTCCTTAAAAGGTAATCGTAGCCTCTAGCCTCATCAACCAGGAATGACTCAAAAGCATAGGAGATGCAGCAAGGCTAAGTGGGTCGCACCCAATTAGAATATGTTTATCACCTTTCTAGATATCCTCGGATATTATTTCTATGATACATGAAAGGAGCTCAAAAAGGGTGGGAACATCCGGGGTGATAGCATATTCGGTCTATCAAGGTTAGAGGTAGTTCGGTTGTGCGTTGTAGGGGATCCCGGCGTGGTCCACGGTACATTTTTCTATACGTATACTGTGACAAATGATACCCCAGTGCCTAGTCATTCGTATGGAATTCATTCTCCAATATGTGCCATTTATGGTTTTGGTTGTAGAACCTACTATGCTGGAATTTAATTATTGTAACAATTTCAGCTATTTGAATAAGTATTTGTACTTAGACACTATTTTAATATCAGATGACTTTGATATAAAGTGTTTTGGTTATCGTAAGGTAAAAACCCATCATGTTTATGTGTGACGTGGTCTTACGAGATACCTTTTTTCTCAAAGGATTTTGATAAAAGTTTAACAATTCAAATTGAGTGTGGTTTCTCACGCTGGTTTTGTAGACTGACTCGGATGTTATTTTTACTATAATGCTCGGATCAGACTAAGTATTACAGGTTTAGGTTAGGATGCTACGGAGCTTAGGAGACGAGATGGAGACCGAGACGTATCCTCGTACTTGTTTATTCTGCTGCAGTGTTTGTTGAAAACTACTAGAAATTGGGAGGACGGGTTGTTATAACTGTCCAGGCTGGTAATTATTGATTTGTGTACTCTGATGTGAGATATGTATATTACAGTTTTGATTGGTGTAAAGAACTATTTATATTATATGTTATTTAGTCCGTTGTGAGATTCTTTTTTATTTAGTTTCTTCTTTTTTCTACCTACTTTCTTTTCCCTCAATACTCTGTCTTTTCGGCACTCGATCATTCAGCATGTTATACAATGAGCGTATTTATGTCGATTTTCAAAGGTCGAAAAGGCGGATCGTCACAGCTATTGATTATATATATATATATATATATATATATATATATATAGAGTTGTAATACCTTTGGTGTCATACCTTTTTAAGTAAGCATAAACTTCTCAAAATACCCCTTAGACTAATATAATATAGTATTTCTCTTTTCAGATTTCCTGAGTCGATAGATTTTATTTTTCTTTTCTCTAATATTTAGTAAAATAATAATTTTTTAATGTTCTTTTATGGATTAATTTAATTTTGTTCTAAGCTATTCTCTATCTAACACAAGAAAAGTTGTAGTTGAAGATATTTTTTGATGTTCAATAGCAAAAAATGTGCTTAAGAAATTAATGAACGATTCAAAAATATTATTCCGATTAAGATCTTAAAAGTATGTGCTTGATAATATCCACATTTAAATAATTTTATCTTATAACATGTATACCAATGCATTGATTTTATATTATCAATTCCTAAACCATGTCCATGATGATATCTACCTCACGTAATCGAATGTTGTGCTAATGTATTTATTTTATATTATCAATTCCTTTGCCCCCTTGTTACCAATCTCTATATACCATAATAAATCTTGGTCATTCATCAGAATAAAACAATAAATTACTATGATCCACCATATTATATGAACACATAATGATGCAAAATAAATAACTAAGATGTGTGTGGCATATGAGGACAAGGAAAAGAGGTAAACATATTTGATGTATGCTTGGAATAAATTTATTTCTACTTTGTTTTGCGTTGAAAATCACCATCTTCGTATTTAAATTTATTTTTCTCATAGATAGAAAGAGAAAAATTAATTTAATAAAATAATGTTAGATTTTTTATCGACCTTAAAAGTTATGTTTCTTCGCGTTCTTAATGGAATATGGTGAATAAGAAAATAGATTATCAATTCTCACATTTGTACATTACCACTAATTGTTCAACTATATGACCAAATATCTACATTAGATCATGCATTAGAAAATGAATATTAGTCGTTTCTTTCACCGTATAATGACGACCAAGTTCATTTTCTACCATTATTTCACTAATAAAAGGTTGTTCATATAGCCTGTTATGTAAACCATGCAGTCGCTATAATTAAAGTAAAATCCAAAAATAAAACATATTTAAGATCTTAAAAGCAAGAGTGTGTCATAAATCTACTGCCTTCCATATCTACCAAGCATTTGAAATAAATTTTCATCGAATAGAAGTCCACTTATCTCAATTACTATTTTTATACAGAGAACGTTGGGTCCCACTGTAATTGTAAAGTCCAAAATGCAGTCATTCAGGTACTTAGCCTAGCTATTCTCTAAATGAAATGCTCACGTAATAAAATGAGGAATGTATTAATTTTATGTTTTATTAATATGTTTCACAACCATTAATGCCTTCATAATTATTTTTCTCATTTCACATTCATACCTCATAAGTGAAACCATTATCTCTCTTTATTATCCAACATTTTTAGGAATTACAGCTGAGTAAAACAAATTATAAACCAAACAATGGATGTCAAACAATCGAATAAACAAACGTTCGCAAAAATATAAGGCATCACCATTCAAAACTATGACGGTGGAAAACAATAACCAAGTGAAAGAACAACCACACAACGATCAATAGGCTCTCTTGGTAGACGACTACGGCTGGAATACAAATTTTATTTCTGAGTTGGTAAGTTATATACTAATCTAATTAATAATATAACAAATATTCATTATTTAATCGTATTTTTCCTTCGTTTATTTTTTAGATAAATTATTTGAGAAAAATGGACCATCACAACGAAGACAATTAAGAAGAAATCCTTTATCATCAATTTATTTTTATTTTTATTTAATATAAAAAAGAAAATTATTTATTATTGTCATATTAAATGTCTCACTATTAGATTTTCATTTTACTTTTATGTTCGTTAAGTATATGATCTTGCCATTTTCTGATACTACATAAATTACTGTGTATGATTAACAGATTTAGAGCCATGTTAATCATATTTAGATATCTAATACGGTTTAAAATAAAAAATTAATAATCAAAGAAGGAAAAATAGAAGAATAAATGCTTCAAGTGATGAACAACGAGAAATTAACCAGATAAGAGCTAGACAACGACAACCAACCATGACTCCTGAGAAAAGAGAAGCATATTAGCTCGACATTGTCATGCTTATAAATTGCATCGAGAAAGGCTTAAAAATAAACGTCTTCAAATCGAAATTTTGATGAGATAACCAATGAATTTTGGATGATAGACATTAGTCAAATGAAGAATTATTTACAATATCACAAGCAAACAACAAACTATCATATTCATATCAATCTGAAGAAATCGAAATGATGGTGATAGAGACAAATAACTCAAATATGATAAACAAATATATAATAAAAGATTACCATTGTTACCACCACGAAGAGATTGTTAAAGACGAAGAGAACGGAGAGAAACTATGACTATAGAAGAAAGACAACACTATCTAGCTCAACATCGAAATTCTTATCAGTAGAGACGACAAATTATGGAAAATAATAATGAAATGCAAGGATGTCAAGGAGTAAAAATACATATAAGAAATCACAATGTTGCAATAAATTTCGAAAATCATGTTGAATTTCGAAGACATTGATTATAACAAACAAAATATTGTCCACATTGCTCAACAAAATATTTGAACATGAAACATATTCTCTATGTTATGAGAAGGGAAGAACTATACTGCCCTCATTGCACTCCCCAACTGAGCTCTTTGAGCTTTACACAGACATAAGTAATAATAGTGCACACTTAAGAAGAAATATTTTCTCATATATTCATGCATTTTTCTTTATTTCAATTAGAGTCCATATTGATGAAAATTTAGCAAACGGGAAAGTTGGAGTTTACACTTTTCATGCTCAGGGATGTATATATCATAATATTGGTAGCTTACTACCTCAAGAAGGATATAGACCAAGATCTCTGCAATTTTGTGTGTGTGTGTGTGTGTATGACAATGACAACAAAAATGAAAATCATATAGTAGAAAATGGAGATTTGGATAGAAAAATATTGGAAAGGATACAACATATATGGGATGAAAATAATTGTTTTGCTCAAAACTTTCGTCGAGTTTCATAACTTCCTAAAATTCATGACTGTGGATTTATAATCAAAGAATAACCATTACAACGACAATATGCACTTCCTACGGCCTCATTGTTTGTAGGAATAATGATAGCCGATGAGAAAATTATTATAAATGGTAGGGATATTGTTATACAAATAGTATTAGAATAGCTTATGAGAGTACCTAAGTTGCATGGTTATTATGATCCTTTGTAGTATCCTCTTCTACTCCGTTATGGAAATAATGGCTGGGAACTAAATACTTGTAATGAGAATGGTACTCCTATTGTAACGACCTACTTTTTGGAACTGTTTAAATCGACGATAAACCAAACACGTCAGACTGAAACCATACAAAAGGGCAGATTGTTATTGGGGTAAATAAGAAAAATTAGAGAAAGAAAAAAACAAAATAGAATCTCGCAGCAGAATGACAAAAATATAATAATCAAATAACGGTTCATGAAGCTGTTTTGTAAATACGTTTGATTATTCTTTACAATAAAAAATCAAAAATACATAAAACATGAATCATAAATAAACAAATGCAGTGGAACAACATGATGTAGTGGAATAAATATAATAAATAGTAATAGTACAAAATCTTCGTCTTCGTCCACCATAGATAAAGTCTTCCACCCTGAAATGTTCAGGCTAACCCGAGCAAATTGAAAAGACAAAACTTCGAGTCAGAACTAAAAGATCTTATGTAAGTTAAATCAACTGTAAATAAATATGAGTGCAATGGCTTCAGAGATGTTTATGAGGTTTGAAAGCTCCTATCCAGTGTCTAAAGTGAGTGCAATAACTTAAGAGATGTTCAGGATTTACATCTCCTAAGGATCTGTTAAACTATCTACTATGTAGTACAATACGCCATTATAATATGTCTACAGTAAAGTAAAAGTATAAAAATAGCGTTAAGGCATTACCCATATCCCCTTTAACACATTTTATATATTCCTAGTCTATACAGTACCGTACGCTCTTTCGTGAGGTTTACCAAGAGGACACTCCATTGGTATGGTACAAAACAAACTCGTAGAAGGCGCGATATGGCAAGTGAACACAACACTCGAGGCAGTGTCAGGGTAGATATACCAATTGCGGATCCAGATTGGAGGTAACGCATAACAGCTACTACAGCCCACCTCAGAACATACTCCCAAATCAAAATCAAGTGGTGGCCACCAAATCATTACAAAGTCAAAATATGGCATCGGAGTAATGTGTCTGATCGGAGGAATGACCTCACTTGGCTCGGCTTGGCTCACGTTTTAGTCACTTCTAAGATGACTCACGGGAGTCAAGGTCACGTAAATACATCATACAAAATCATTCGCCAAACCATCCTACTTCATTTTTGGAATCCCCACCACATACACAGTTGTTAAAGTGGTTTTCAGTATTGGCAGATAGTATGACAATATATGATCCCAGTCACTTTAACAACCAAATGCTTATTTCACACCAGTTGGTTCTTTTACATTTCAAAAGTTAATTCACAATTTATATCAAAATATCATATTCAATTTCAAATCATATCTCTTTCGAAATCATATTCACTTTCAGACTATATTCACTTTCAAAAATTATTTTCGCCCTCAAACCATATTCACTCTAAAATTATCAATGAGTTATGTTAATTATTTCTTCCTTTCAAATCATTTTATTCACTCAAATATGACATTTCACAAAGGTATCGATTCCAAATCCCAACTTAGGTTGTGACATTTTCAAGGATTTAATATAAATACTTCACTTTACATAGTCCACTACAACAAAAACACCCTTTAATAGCGTTTAAAAAATGCTATTATAAGCTATTATAGCGTTTTTTCTGACGCTGTATATTGACATGTTGTAATAGGTCAGTGACCTATAACAGCAACATACAAAACGCTATAAGAGACGCTATGGACAAGGACATTTCATAGCGTTTTATGAGTGCTGTAAACTTGACTTTTAATAGCGTTGGAAAGTCGCTATGAAGTGAAACTATAGCGTTTTCATGACTGCTATGTAAAAACAGGCTGGCACACATATGAAATATACAACAGCGTCTATAGACGCTATAGAACACAATATTTTACAGCGTTATGTGCTGCTATAGTACATTGTATGTATAAGTACAACTACTTTCTATAGCGGTTTGCTGTCTTTTATAGCGTTGCTTTTTTGTTATGAAAATTGTTTATAGCACTATCATAATGCTGTAGTATATAAAACTGGAAAAAACAACCTTTCCATAGCACAGTTAAAACGCTATAAATTTTTATCCCTGCAGTTTTTTTACCAGGTATATCCAAGCTTACAATTCTACTAATATAATATAAAATTTCAAAAACCACAATTATCACATAATGATGTACGTAATCAAATGAAGACATAAGCAAAACCTCAATATATATCCATAATATTTCATACACGAAGTTTCAAATAGTTGTGATCTTAAAAAAAAAACAATGCATACAACCATAGCTGACCAAAACGATACATACTAAAAGCAAAGATATATAAACATCAATACAAAATACATTAACCCAACCATGACCGATTTGAAAGAGAATGAATGCAACAAAATAATTTTTCCTTCCTTCCAGCTTGTAGTAACCCCGGTATCATCATACAGCACCTGTCAAAACGAAGCACATAAGTACAAAATCACTTATTGTATTAAAAGACAGTATTAATTAAAATTATAGTAGTACAAAATAGCCAGATCTTGTATTCAACCATTGTATTAAAAGACTAACATGTGCTTAAGCTTGAGTACTTTCTCATCATGGCAATATCAGAGGAGCAAAAATTTTAGTTGGATGCATGTAACTGAACGTGTTTTGCTTTTTCATGTTTTATTTTTGGTCTTTAAATATAATTGTGTACTAATTCAATCTTCCCACTGCATTCAATTTTCCCACTGCAGTCAATCTTCCCTCTGTCAATAACTACTCCAACCCACTACCAATACATTCATCAACTCCTACAACACACTGCTGCATCCTACAACAAGTATTTCACCGAGCCTGCCTCTTTCCAAAACCCAGACATCCCACTGTTCTGCCTCTCTGTTGCACGCTACCTACATCACTTGAACCATACTTCAGACAACAAGTTACACACCATCCACCAAAACTTTCATACTGTCATATATTCACGACTGCCTGCTGCCTTGTTTGAGTACTCTACTGCTCTATCTACATTGGTCAACGCCTCCACATTGCTCAATTACACTTGCAATTTAGAGCAACATACAGTAAGATCTGGTTTGAAAATATGTAACTTGAAGAACAGCTACGCAATCAAGTACATATTGATATGGTTACTAAATCGAAATCAGTGCGTAAACATCAGAGTAATAGGGAAACAAACTTTTGTACCTTCAACCAAAACGCATAATTTCCGACAAACAATGGTTGAAAAAGTTACAGTAGATCCTAAGCCATACTAGTTGAAGTCCAGGAATGCACCACAACCACAATATCAACCTTCCTTCACTTATACTCCCATTAACAATCTCCTTTAAACCTCCCATTCAATACCCTGCCACCCATCATCGCAAGTGCAAAACAACTTCCAAACTCACCCCAACATCTTCTGTCTGCACCAGCCCCTACCTATACAACATCACTGCTGTCACTAGATAAAACATCTTCTGTCTGAAGGGCCAATCGAATGAATTTTTTATGCCTCACTGTAGCTGGCCTTCACCATAAATCTCAGGTTAGGGTACTCTTCTAATACCTCTGATATTCCATCCAAATCAGTGATGGAAATTAGGATAACAACGCTGATGACTGCTTCTCAACTTAGCTAGGCATCAAAATGAGAAGCTATTTCTGACTACACGTCAGCTACTGTGTATAGAATTCAATTATAATAAATCTTTATAATATAAAAAAAGCCTTTCTCGGTTGATCATATGTTAGTTGTCTCCAATTTTGGACCTGGTCAACCACTTCATCGGTATATACTTCTAGTACTCCACCCGGATGAGTCTGATTTGTACTCAAATTATGTCTCTTTTTTATGTAATGGTAAATGGACTGAATATCAGGTTTGAGAACTGAACAGAATAAAAAAATTAAAAAATGAATTGGGTAAGAAATGGTTATGAGTAAAGAAGGCTAACTTTCAAATGTTCAATTAAGGATGTGCTTCAAAATACATTTGCAGTGAATATTGAATTTGAAAATAGGAAAATCTCATGTTATTTTTTTTTGGAATATATCGGTTAAGGGACAACGTTGCATTGTGTTTTAAAGAAAAAATTGATTTGGAAATGAAGAAAATATGTCTCTCCCTTAGTAAAAATAAGTAGTATTACATTTTTTGTACTTTTAGAAATTACACATAAAGATATACATTTGGAAATATAATAACATAAATTTCGTTTTTATTTTTTTATTTTGACAAGTCTTCGAAGGCTCCGAATATTTAAGATAAATTTTTTGAAGTTGTAAAAACTTAAAGTTTAATTGTTGTTGTTCTGATATATTCTATTTTTGAAAACTGAAACCTGTAAAAAAAACGATAATTTTTTTTTTGCCATTTTTTACTATTCTTCACATTTTAGATTCCTACCTTTGACTGTTAACCCCTTAGCCGAGTAGTTTAACCTAATTAGTAATATGAAAAGATGTATAACAAACTAATTATATTAAAACATCTTTAAGCTTAGATTCAGGATATTTGAAAATAGCATACAGATAAAGCGATATTCTTCAGCTTACTTGGCGAACAACCGCAGATTTCACCTTAGAACTCTAAGACCGCAATATGGCATATCAATATATCTTCTAGAGACAGATGCCAAAGCCATAGACATCACATTTTCTATTCTACCAGCTGCCATTCACTACCACATTCATCGAATATATTTGTACAAGGAAAAAAGTACAACAAAGACTAAAATATTTGGTTTAGTACGCAATATATTTTGGAATAAAATATTGAAAGTATTACTGATATTACATTTTAGTTCATTCCTGTGAACAATACATATCATTTCTTAGGGGGTGCTTACTATAAATTGCTAAGCCTTTCTGATATATGAGTCTGAAGAAAACAACAAATTTGAATGAGGAAGACTTGTTATATTTCCTTCACTTAACATAAATTTGATTCAGTAAATGGTCATGCCGCAACAACACAAAAAATGCAAAGAGAACCTAATACCTAGAAATATGCATGTGCATAGATCTGAAAGATGCATAGTTATATTTTCTCACAATCAACCCATCTGAACTTACTTATGCTCTAACACTTATCTGATCCATCTCGACCCTCCTTTCTTCCTTATCAATCGAAACAACTACTTTATTAAACTCACACCATTCCATATTTCATTCTATCTCCGCTACTTCCTACTCCCACCTCAGAACAGCTTCTATGCATATCACCTGACCATGCTCACATGCACCCTATATCTCACAAATCCATCATGTCAATCCGAAACTAGTCTGAACTACTTATTGGAGGAAACATACATGTTCCACGTTTTTTTCTTCAATTTTTTTTTAGTTTCTTCGATATATAAAAATAGAGCAATAAAACAAATCTTCTCACTTTTGTTTGTTTTTGTCTTTCTTTTGTCCATCATTTTGTTTCAAGCTGCTTTTTATGGAATGTAATAAAAAAGTTGGAGAACCTAAACAGCAGAATATGCTTTGGGCTTTGTAAGTTTGTAGAGTGATACTAGATTGAGCTATAACAAAGTTGGAGAACCTAATCTATGAACTAAAAAATAAAATAAAAATAAATTAAAGAAGTTATACTTACTAGAATTTGATTCCATTATAACATTCTCAATAGGCCAAGCTATTGTAGTGCCAAGAGCATCTTCAATGACTTCTAATTCGGACGTTGTTCTCCATAGACGTGCTTTTGGATTTTTTACAATTTCTACCCAAACTTTAATTGCATTTTTCCCCAAAGGAACACAATGAACCGTTGAAGTTGGATCGGTTGAAGACACGCGTCCTAATGCAACTATTTCTCTCTTTCCCGACCAATCGATCAGCTTGCATTTACCATTTACCATAAAATTTGTACTCTATCAATAAATAAAAGGGCTATTTTATTATGTGCTTCAACAATTCGTAAGATGAAAAAAAAGTGAATCGATTATAAATAAGTTTACCTTCTCGACAACTCTGGCATTACTCCTATGATCATCCGATGATGCACCGTTAACGGTCTCGAGAACTACTTTTGACTCAGGCCATGCGACTTTGATACCAACGGCTTCCCCAACTCGTGTCACACCTTTAGTGGGCCTCCATAGAAAAGCATCTTCCACTTTTGCATTATCTATCCAAACTGCAACAGCATCCGGTCCAAGAGGAAGATCATTCACAAGTTGTTTTGGATCACTCGAAAGTATTTGTCCTTCTGCAACTAATTTTTCGCTCTCACTCCAATCGAATAATTTGCATTTATGATGTGTGCTGCTACTTTTACTCTATTAAAAAAACATAATGGTTATTATTTTAATACATTCAAACTAAAACTTAAATAATATAAAGATGAAAGATTACCGTATGATCATCTTTGTCAAAGTTTTCTATGTTATGCAAAACAATTCTAGTAGATGGCCACGCTACTATATCACCTTCAACTTCTCCAATACGTGTCAAATAAAGTGAAGGTCTCCACAAGAAAGCATCCGGTTTTCTCACGGTGTCTATTATAATTTTCTTGGCATCAGACCCTAAAGGGATTTGTTGGACAAGCTCCTTTGGATCACTTGACACAACTCTTCCTTCCGCAACAATTTCGTCTGTCTCACTCCAATCTAATAAATCACATGTGCCATATTTTTTATCATAATTGTTCTACAATTAATCAAATGAAAATTATATTAATAATAAATTAAATGTCAAATGTAATGATATCGATAGTACTATAAATAACTTTTACCGCTTGAGGTACATTTGTTTCATCCCGGCTTTCTTTTCTCTGTCAAACAAATATAAAAACAACATTAGCCCAGCACTGCCTCTCCTGATTTTATTTTAAATCCCGGCTAACTTTTACCGCTTGAGTCAATATGTCTTTGATTTTATTTTAAATTCAACCAGAGTCAATAAGCCTTAATATCACAGTGCATACCTGATTTTTCACAAGCATTTGAACCATCGCGGTTAATTCTGAAATTTGATTTTGCATGACGATGGTTTGTTTATCCCTTATGTGTGACCATATTGCCTTGTTGTAGTTCATACCTCTTCCCATTCCTCTCAATCGTCCTGGTCTGTCTTGTCCCAACACTTTTGCAAGCGCATCTTCTTTGTAATTAGTTGTTGAGCTAGAATTTGATTCAATGTTGATTTGTTTAATTTTTTCCTACACAAGTTGTCGTAATGCATATTATACACAATCGAACTACCGCAATAGCAAATAAATTGTTTCCTAATAAAATTTCAGAGTACTTACGATAGCCTCTGCAGCAGTCACATTTACTGGTTCGCCATTTTTTCGAGTGTGAGACTTGATCCAAACGTGCGATCGAGTGACAGAAGATGGATGAGGACTCGTCTTTCTCTATGTTTAAAGAATATTTATTACAACATATCACATTGAAAAACTAGGTAATAAATATTATGGTAAATAAATTAGAAATTCTTACCAAATCATCAGCCACTCGAGCCATTCCTTTACGACTACATGTGTGTGGTATCTGATTGTTTCTAATAGTTTTATACTTCTGACTCAGTTCCTAAGAAAAAACACATTATTTATGTTGTCTAAACCATAAAATCTCATGTCTAAAGCATACAATTTCATCAACAGAACCTGAAACTGACTTTACCTTAAACTCTGGAGTTGTTTTGGACTTGACAAACTTCTTCCACTCGTTCATGCTTAGGTTGTCGGGTTTCAACTGATTTCTTTCTTCTTCATTCCTTGCAATTGCTATTTTGCGAACTAATCTAGCTTTTGAAGCTCTAAAAATGCACCCCATTTGCTGAAATATGCACTCTTTTTGCCATTGCTCGTCCAATTTAAATCTAACCTGCAACACAACACATTAGCAAAGTTGACGTTAAATAAGTGTACATTTGAAACTAATGCCAAGAAATTGTGACCACCAACATAAAAAATGAGAAGCCGTGAGATCTATTGGCATCAATTGACCATATTTTAATTTTTTTTACTTAAAAAAGAAAGAAAAAGATTTACTAAGCCAGCTTTGAAGATAAATTAAATACAAATCAAAGCACAAAAAGTGAAAGAAAAAAAGTAACAATTGTGTGGTTTGGTTGTGCAGGTTGGTGAATCTATTATATGACTGTCAACGCAATATGGTTCGCACACTACATCACTCAATTTATACCTGAATGCATGCAACTGCATAGCTAATTAGTAAATGTAAAAACAGTTTATACCTGAATGCATCCCCACAAAGCAACTTGTAATTCGTTACTTAGTTCCTTCCACTTATCAAGTGTAACGGGAACATGTTCCCTTACTAGCGGACCTAAATATGAAGACAATTTAACAGATCCATATCCTATTGGGTTGCCATCCGCATCAAATTCGACTTCAATACGATTCTCAAGATTCGCTGGAAGTCTTTTCACTTTGGTTGGACCCCTATATTTGCGCTTCGCAGTCGAAATTGCAGCAGCATCTCTGGTAGTTCCCTCATTAACATCAACTTCAAAATTTTCTTGCACTGTATCTTCGTCACCTGCTTCAGCGTTGTCTTTGGTTTGAGCATCATTCGTCTCTTCCGTCTGTATAACTCGGTTTTCACTTTCTTGCGAGTTGTCTTCGGTATGAATTTGATTGACTGCTTTTAGCCATTTTAGAGCAGCCTTCTTCCTTTTAGTCATTGGAAATTATCAACCTGCTCCTGAAATGATTAAGTAGAAGCATGTGATTTCATTGTCGTGTTGCTTCTTAAGGATGAATATTAACTATGAATGTTTGACTGTAACAGGGCATACTTTCATATTCAAATCCAACACTTGATTTATATTGTACGGTGGTAGCTATGCCAATGGTATTTGCAGTGTAACAGGGCATACTTTCTATTGTATAACCAGAGATTTTGGCTTATCATCAAGCTCATTGGCTAATGAATTTGCAGATTAATGGTCGGTTTAGTATCGTGTGTATACTTTTATATAATGCAAAATGAATTTTCATATTCAAAGACATTAGATTATATGCATACCTGATGATTTTGATTGAATCACTTCAGGAGTAGTCTCGTTTGTGGTTTGACACACATCTCCATTACAATTATCAATATTTTGTTGATTTTGTTGCCTATAAATACATATCCATATGGCATAACTATTGATAATTTAGAAAAAGCGTAATAAATTCATCCGAACAGACAAATTTATAGTTAAACAAACATATAAGCATCTCACACAGAATAACAATAAATTTTATTAACCAACGAAATGAAAAAAGAATATTTCTAAGTTACAGAAAGGACGATTTTTAGCTTAGAAAAAATATTGGTGTAACCGAAATATTGTTGCTATTATTACTACACAGTTCTTTATTAAACCAAAAGATTACTACACTTTTAAGTAGTGATAAATATAAGCTTAAACATGATTTGACAATCAAATATATTTCTCAGTTGCCTATAGCGGTACCAATGTGGTAGTTATGCATGGTGCATGAAATGGTCAGGAAACAACTCTGATGTTCATAAATTCATACAGAAGCACTAAAGCAAGAATATTTGGAAAAATTATAATGTTGCTTTTCTAATTTCGGGGCAGTCTGAGCTTAGAATTGTTCTCTGTTTTTAATTCACTCAGAATTATAATGTTGTTTTTAATTCACTCAGAATTGTTCCCTGTTTTTAATTGCTACTTAGGAAACAACTCTGATGTTCATAAATTCATACAGAACATAATTACTATTGTACATTTGTTTTGGCTTTCACACAGACAACTCTTGTTATCAACCTCTACATCTTTTGTTTTTACAGCGTCATTAGTGCAAGACATTACAACATTGATCAAAAAAATATGAAGTAACAACTGCAAAACAATTTTTTTTAAATATCGTATACAGAGGTGTATAATGTGTAAACAGTCGTCTCACTGAAATTACACAAACAAGTATAATAAGAAAAAATGAAAAGGATATGATATCTATGAGATAATATATATGTATATATCTTTACCCTCACCTTTCTTGCAAGTAACTGATCTGCTAAGGAATTCAAATCTGCTAAGTAACTGTTCGTTGAGAATTTTGGCACCCAACCTGCATATAGAAGCATTTCAAATGATCAAGCGTTTTGTCCAGGGAACTAATTCTGAGATTTAAAGTTCATAACATAAATTTTATAGATTTCAGGTAATAGTTGCCAATGTTAATGTCGATTACTACTTTTACTCAATTTGAAAAAAATTGAAATCATCCTACGGTGGAAAAAAGATGCACATTTAAGCTTAAGATTTAGGCCCCATGTATCTGCTTTAGCCCACAAAATCAAAACTATATCATCCTGGTTAATTTCTGATTAACAAAAATGCAATAGCAGCATACATCTATAAAACTCACTATAACAGTCTGATGATGAGGGATGATGAGGGAGAAAAAATGGAGAGCGAAATTAGCTCAGTTAATGATGAGGAAAAAAAACAAAAATAGAGTGAATTAGCTAATCTATCCTCATTGAACCACGTTTCCACTGTATGAAAAGTATTAAATAACATTTTAGTCTGATTCTAGATAATATATTTTTGTGACAATTTTGCAATTATTTAGGGGTCCATATGTTATCAAAACTGAAAGCAAGACTTAAACATGAATTCAAATAGGATTTGATTTTCAGGTTTTGAATAAACAGATTTGCAAGTTTATCTTCTTTTTGTCCACTGTTCAGTTTCATTTATTTGTTACAAAGTGGGAGCATGGGTAAAAATGAAGTTCAATCACTACCAAAAAAGTACAGGTTTTAAAACGTATAATTTAACTTATTTATTTTAAATGTCGCTTGTGCTTATATTTTCTACGAATGCATACTTACATACAGCAGCAAACTAGTCCAAGCATAATCAATAACGATTTGGAAAACTTTTTTCAAGTATGCCTTCACAATCCTCCCTAACATAGCTAGCATCTTCCACGTAATCAAAAACCATCTCGTTTTCTTCACAATCTTGTACAACATAGCTTGTGCCCTCAATATAATCGATTGTTTCTAACTCATGAAAACCTCTTGGCGGTGCCTTCATTACAACATACCAATTAGAAGAGTCATTCTCTCTTGAATAAAAAATTTGTTTCGCCTGAGATGCAAGGATATACGGATCCCTCGAAAATGAAGCTTGATTTTGATGTAAATTAACAAGAGTAAATCCGTCTTCAACTTTCACTCCGTTTCTAATGTTTGCCCAATGACACTTAAAAATTGGAATATAAAATTTATGATAGTCTAACAGGATTATGTCAGTCAAAATCCCATAATAAGTGACCACATCAACTATTTGAGAAACATCTTTCGCACTTGCTCTACACATGGTAGTAGCATCATAAGTCACTCCAGAATTTTGAGTTTCTCTCTCAACATCTTTTGTGTGAAAACGTAACCCATTGATTATATATCCTTTGCACGACAAAGCAGTACTACTTGGACCATAAGCAATCCATTTTAGAAAATCATCATGTTCATTTGAGTTTAAAGATATCTGAAAAAATTTAATCCATTCAATATAGAGTTAAAAAAAATTCAAAGCTAAAAACAAAATTTAAAAGATTTGATCAACCTTCTTTTTAATCCATTCAGCAAAGTTTTTTGTGTGAATTTTCCATAGCAATGTAGCATTTCTTTCCAATCGCTTGTCCGAACTTTGAAGCTCTTCCAAATGCATACTATCATAGTATAAAAGGTGCTAAGTCACATTTATAAATACACATATATTAAAACAATAAAAAGAAACAATATGTGCTTACTCTAAAAATGGCTCGGTTATAGCCATATTCATTAGCACAACCAAATGAGCTACTTCCTTCTCATTAGCCGTCAATGTAAATGTTTTGCATGTTGATATCGGACGTCCTTCGAGTATTGCATCATCATTCTCATAATCTTTGTTTCTACCTTCTTTCTCCCATAACTGTGATGATTTCTTTAGAAAATCACCAAAGAATCTCATAGATTCTTCGGCGAGATAATTCTCTGCAATGCATCCTTCAGGTCTTGAATAGTTTCTTACATAATCCTTAAGTGTTTTCATATACCTTTCGAAAGGATACATCCAACGAAAATGAACCGGTCCACATAATCGAGCTTCTTTTCCAAGATGAATTGTTAAATGTATCATTATGTCGAAAAATGAAGGTGGAAAATATCTTTCAAGATCACATATAATTCTGACAATCTCATCATCCATTTGTTGTAGCTTTTCTCTATCAAGAACACGCTGACATAGATTATTAAAAAATGCACATAAACGAGTTATTACTTTCCTTGGCCTCTTTGGAAGCAATCCTCTAATTGCAACAGATAGCATCTGTTGCATCAACACATGATAATCATGCGACTTCAATCCACTAACTTTGCAATCCTCCAATGACACACATCTTTTGAAATTTGAGCAATAACCATCAGGCCCCTTAAAATCATACAATCTTCTACAAAATTTTTTTTTTCAGAACTAGACAAAGTATACGGAGCCGGTGGAAGATATGTTTTTTTCCCACGAGGTTGCACATATAAAGCATGTCGAATTCCCCAATCCTCTAAGTCTTTTCTAGAATTAATGCCATCTTTTGATTTGCTATCATGCAACATTGTGCTGAGTAAACTTTCACCAACATTTTTCTCAACATGCATCACATCTAAATTGTGGCGGAGTGGAAGTTCCTATAAACATCAATAATATGACAATTAAACGTTATAAAATTTATAGTTATATTTTTATGAATAAGAAAAATTTTGAATACTAACCTCCCAATATGGTAATTCAAAGAAAATAGATTTTTTTTTCCACCGTGATAGCTCTCTTTTTATAGGATCGTTTTCACCTTCTTTATTGTCAGTAGATTTTCTTTTCTTACTCGTAATCGTTATAATTTGCTTCTTATTTAGCTTCTTCTTATTCTTTCTCTTCTTGTCCTTTTCTATTTCTTCATTTATAAATTTTCCAAAATCATTTGGAAAATCTTTCAATATAACAGAAATATCTCTACCTGTAAGAATTCTAGGCTTGTTACCTTTCTCCACAGTATTATCAAACCAAGCCTTTTGTTTTCTTAATGGATCGGACGAAGGTAGAAATCTTCTGTGTCCCATATAGACATTTTTTCGACTATGATTTAGCCATCGATGGTGAGTATTAATACCACATAATGGACAACCTTGTTTGCCTTTTACACAACATCCAACGAGATTTCCATAAGCTGGAAAATCGTTTATGGTCCATAACAAGATTGCTTTTAAGTTAAACAATGTCTTGCTAAATGCATCATAAATCTGCACTCCATTACTCCATAAGTACTGCAAATCTTCTACCAAAGGAGCTAAATATACATCAATATCATTTCCAGGTTGCTTAGGGCCGGGAATTAATAATGTTAACATAATATTCTCATTTTTCATACATAGTACAGGCGAGAGATTATATGTCACAAGCATCACTGGCCAACAACTATACTTGGAACCCTTAATGTCAAATGGATTGAAACCATCAGTAGCAAGACCAAGTCGAAGGTTGCGTGGATCACTTGAAAATGATTTCCAGTTATCATCCACCATGCTCCATGTCAAAGAATCCACAGGATGACGCATTTTATCATCATTACTTTTATTACTAAAATGCCACCTTAGATCTTCTGCCATCTGCTCAGATCTAAACATTCTTTTAAATCTTGGAATAATTGGAAAATATCTCAACACTTTGACTGGAATACCTTTCATTACCTCTTTCGTCCGCTCATTTATCTTCCATCTCGAAGAACCGCATTTGGGACAACTAGTCAAATCTTTGTATTCTTTTCTGAAAAGACAACAATCATTTTTGCAAGCATGAATCTTCTCAAATCCCATATCGAATACTTTGAGGAACTTCTTTAGTTCATATAAAGTCTTCGGAAGGACATTATTTTTAGGTAATAACAATTGCTGCACGCTTAGAAGCTTATCAAAACCAGTATCAGATAATCCGGTTTCACATTTTAAATTATACAACGCAGTGATAGCAGATAATTTTGTTTGATCTACGCAAGCAGGATACAGTGGAGTTTCTGCATCTTCCAAATTTTTAACGAAATCATCTGCTCGCTTTTGTGCATCATCATCGTTTTTATTCTCGGAGAAAAAAGTATGGTTGACAAACTCTTCATCTTCAAAGTGAATGGCTTGAAGTAACTCATATGTGTCATCCAATTTCACCTTTTTAGCTACATTTACTTGCTCGCCGTGACTAAACCACTTACTGCACTTGTATAAAGGATCCATTCCTCTAATAATCAAATGCTCAACAACAATGTTCTCATATTGATGAGTAAGATTTCGACAATCTAAGCAAGGACACAAATTTTTTTCCATATTTCCTAAATTTCTCTTAGCGGCATGCACAAAATTCCATGCTCCTTGCTCGTACTCCCTACTAGTTCTAAATTAAAATTAAAATTAAAAAACAAAGTTATTGACATAAAAAATCAAATTTAACATTAATTTCCAAATTAAATATTAATCCAAATATTGTATTCTTACCTATGCAAATGCACCCAATCTTTTTCCATCGCCATATATAATATTGCAACAAACAAATTTCTAAAAAAACAGAAGCACAATATGTGAGGAAGACTTTATTACCGATGCACAGTCTGTCAAATTAGAGGGAAAATTTTCTAAAAAAACAAAAGTTAAATATTATTTTTTATGTCAACTGAGTTTAGCATACTATGTCAACTGAGTTTACTTCAAATTCATAATAAAATAGCATTCGCAGCAATTAGGTGAATTTACCTTTAAATACGTTAGCCATCAATTAGGTTAACAACACCAGGAATGAAGTAATAATTTGAGATCTTTGTTTAGGATGGCAAGTAAAATGTGACTTGACAATGTAAAACCTTAACATAGTTTAAAGACAGTAGTTTCCCGAGACATCATTAATATTGAGAACATAGAAAACATTATACGCTTATAATCTATAAAAACTTAGCATAATTTACAAAAAATTCAATTTTAAACATAATTTGCAATATATAGGCCATTTGGCTGTAAAAGCATAATTTGCAATATAGTAATAATTCCGTTTTAAATTAACCAGATATTTAAGCATAATTAGATAGTTGTAAAAGCAAACATAGTTTCCCGAGACATCATTTATATTCCATTTGGTTGACAGTTGGTGGAATACCCAGAACATTGCTAGTTGACATTAGTATTCACAAAAACTTAGCATAAAAAATTGAAGTGGCTCTAAGAAAATATTTGAATCGGAAAACTCTTGTGGATAAAATAATTAAACTCCTGTGGAAAATATCATTCCTATGATATTTGCTACCAATAAGTTTCGACAAAACCTTCACTTTAGCAAACTTTGTCCAAAAATTGATTTGAAAAAGTTAAATGAATTCAATTTTATTTTATCAGTTAACATCTTTTTGTTCTAGCTTAATATTCTTTAAACCATATCTATGTCAACAGAAATGTTGCATATTAATGCGAACCAAATGAACCGAAAGGTGTAAATATCTTACAGAGAATGTTACATTTTTTTAGACTTTTTTTGACATTCTTTTCCGTCCAAACCTGCGTTATTGCACTCGTCTTAAATAGGCATAAAAGCTCATACATCTATATGATAAAAGTTCAATTAGCTATGATATTTCATAGATGTAGGAACTGAATACATGTTTTATTTATGTTTATAGAAGTGTTTTCTTCAAAGTATGATACCATTTTATCTTCGCTCGCTGAATAAATTTATGTAACTGTTATTTGATACCATTTTATCTTAAGCAGATCATAGTTTTTGTCTCACTTATCAACCAAAATAATATTAATATTCAATAATAATACAATGTTTACAAGCAATGGATAGAAGTGAAGTAGTTCAGTCATGTGTATTTTAGATCCATGTACCTTTAGTAAGAGGGTAGACATAAAAAATAATTTACCCATTTGCTTTTGGTATTTGCATTTCTAATGAATAATTGCGCTAAACTGCTTAACCAAATTAACCAACTTTCTAGTGAAAGTCGAACAAGACCAAAGATCGAGTAAATCTTTACAGTTAACCAAATTAACCAAATACCAAAAGATCGAGCAAAATTAACCAAATTTGCATTTCTAGTCGAACAAAATTTCAGTTAACCAAATTAACAAACTTTCTACAAATCGAGCATTCAACGATCGAGCATTCACAGATATCAATTTAAGGGACAAGTTTGGAGGCAAAACCAAAGATCGAGCATTCAACTAATTGCAAATGAATACTTATCTACAAATCAAAGCTTACCGATTCCAAAGACGATTTTAACGAAGCCTGATACCGCTTCTTCAACGAAAGGTTTGCCGGCTACTGCTTCTTCAACGACGCCTGATACCGCTTCTTCAAGGACGCGTGGAGACTCAGAGCAATGGGCGACAGCTTCAGGCGTGGATAATTGTGGTCGTGGGTTGGGGATCGAATTTCTCTGGGCTTTTATGAGATGGCGATTGAATTTGAGGGGAGGATGAATTAGCTGCGGATAGTTTAAGAGCGGGATGTTTTTTTGGGGAGAACGAAATAGCGAAATTTAGGCGGCACGCGATTTTCTTTTCTAATTAACGAGGTTATACGCGCTATCAAAAAAATAAGAAAAGTGATTAGCATCAAATGACAGCAAGCCAATTTACTGTGCAATCCCTACTTGCTATTAAATCAACATTTTGTTGTAGTGGTCGGAACTTTAAAAAATAGTTTAAGTAATTATAAATAGTTTATATAGTTTTAATTTTTTTTAAATAGATTTAGAATAGTTCAAATAGTAAAATAGTTTAAATGGATTTAAATTTGATTTAACTAGATTTAAATAGATTAAATATAGACTAAATAGATTTAATTAGGTTTAAAATGTTTTAAATAGATTAATTATAGATTAAATTATATTAAATAGATTTTAAATAGATTAAATAAATTTAAAATAGATTAAATAGATTTAAGTTATATTAAATAACTTTAAAATAGATTAAATAAATTTAATTAGTTTAAGATAGGTAAAAATAGACTAAATTGAATTAAATTGGTTATAATAGATTAAATAAATTAAAATAGTTTTAAATTGATTAAAATTGTTTAAATAAATTTAAAATAGATTTCAAAGTTATATTCAAATAATTTCAATATCTCAATTCCAAAAATTCTTTTATATTTGACCCTTCAACTTTGAAATTCTAATTTACATCCTTTGCACAATTCATTAAATCAATTTCAATTTCAACAATTACGCTAGGACTTTCGAAAATAATTCAGTTTACATAAATCAAATTTCTATTTAAAAATACCAGTTAACTGAATTCAAAACTTAAAGATTCAAAAATCATTTAATTTAACGAATTCGGTGTCCGTATATAATTTTCTACCCAAGGGTCAAGTGATACGGATATTGATCATTTCAATCTGCAATTTAAAATTTTGTTGTTATATATCATTTCAAATCGGAATCCCAAATTAATTAAAAATCCATAAAATTGCTTAATTTTATCATTTCAACCTATAATGGTTTTTCCCTAAGATCGTTCGGGAATGTATCATTTCAGTCCATAGGGAACTTGCAGTGTTAAAACAATACAAAATATAACATTCAGTCATCCAATTTCAACAATCAAACATCCATCAAAATTATCATCCAAAACAATCAATAAACATCAACAGATAACAGATTATCAATAACAAGTGTAAACCGACGAATTAAATTTTAATATTAAATTAAATAACGATTAAATGCAATAAAAGCCATAATTAACTGCAATAATAATTTAAAACATACAAAACATCAATCAACAATTTCCGATCGCGTCTTAAATTTAATTTAACTAACATAAGAAAATTTAGCAGTCGTTAGTGGGTTAAAACACCCACCTTTGATTTCAAATCGGTTTTAAATCCATATAAAAGCCTAAAATTCCAATAGAAGAAATCACGCATGAATCGAAGTTTATATGCAAAAGATATTCATGTAACAAGAAATACTATTAAAATAATAATTGGTACACATTTTAAAAAATAAATAAAGAAAGTTTAATACTTACATTTTCTCAAGATAAGGCTTCAGGCAAAGATTGAAAACAAACTAAGATGTAGGCAGGAAATGTAGGAAAAATGAAAAAAAATAAAACTCATGTTTCATAAAAGAAAGCTTTTGAATTTGCAAGTTCACATTAAAATGATTCAGGGGAAGGAAGATAGAGATTTAAACATAGGATATGAAGTGGTGACAAAAAAAGATGAAGAAACAAATAAAACATGAACAATTTGCTGATGAGATTATAACTTCAGCAAAGAATAATTTGATCTAAATGAATATGAGGTGTCAGGAGAAACAAAACATAAAAGAAGAAATAAATTGGCTGGTTATTTAATAATAAAGAAATGAAGGTGGAGGGACAAAAATGAATGTCACGTTTCTAAAACGAAGGATTTAGGAAATATAGGCTACCAAAATAAAAACAAAATATGATGCTGTGGAAGAAGGCTATAGGAAAACAAAATGAAAAGAATTGAAGTGGCTGTAGAAATATCAAATGAAATGGAGAATACAACGAACTCACATTTATTTTAGGAACTGGAGGTAGGACATGGTGTAAAGAGGTGAAGAAAGGTTAAATAAAAAAATATATGTATACATATAAAATAAAACTCATGTTTAAGAAGATGCAGCTTTAGGAAAAAGAGGAAGGAAATAAATGAAAATGAAGAAACAACAAAAATCAGGAAAGAAATGTGGCATGTATTAAATAATGAAAAAGAAATGCATTGACTAGATGTACACTACCAACAAACCTTTGGAATTCAAATGTTTTGAAACGTAACCAAATTAACTTCATTAACTCGAATAATATTCAAATTTGTACGTATTTAGGTTTTTACGCATAATAAAAAAAATATACTTACCTTAAAAATAAAAACATTCAATTTGGCTTTTCCGAATGATCTTTTATTTTCATTAAAACACTGTAACGACCATAATTTTATTACCGTCATAATAAATATTTTAAAAGCCTATAACGACGGTGATTTTTGAATTACTGTCGGAGTGAATATTTTAAGTAGAAATTTTTTAATTAAAATTTGAGAAAAAAAATGATGCAATTCAAATTTCAAAGTCGATTGAATTGCGTTACGCTTTTATTCACCTTCACGCTATTGTTGCTACATTTTTCAAAGAAGCAAATTGATAGACTTGCTGCCACATTCTTTTTTATAGGACAAGTGTTGGAACATATTGCAACAATGTTCCAAAAATGCAATGCAGTTAAGAAAAAGTATAGTGTATGCTTTACATTAGTTTTCTTGTATCTTTGCATCGTGGCAGTCCAGTTATAAACCTAGTGTGAAAGCATATTCACATTTGCTATCATCTAATTCATATAGTAAGACTTGTTCACATTCTTACCTGAAATGCAAAGTATAAAGCAATTTATACCAAAATTCTGTCACTAGCCATCAAGTATAGCCGTGTACAATATTTCAAAATACACGTTTGCATTAAATGCAAAGTGTACCAGAAAGATGGCCAACATTCATTTTCTTGACTTATACCAGTTGAAGAAAAGAATAATAATATTTCTCTGTAATTTCTTTTTCACTCTTCAAGCTGTGCTCTGCAGAACATTAATGACAACATTCCACTTTCTTGCTTGCTTGCATCATTGAAGCTAACTGAATTCGAAACAAATTAAGGTGATTTATACTCACATTTCTAGTTTACAGTCATCAAGTCCTAGCCTTTGTTTTGAAACAGGGCTTTCTTTTGATTTTCGAATCCTATTTTGTTGTGATTTTTGCATCTCTGCTTCCTATGCGTTTACACTACAACTTCACACTGTGGTTCGAGACAGCACTTGAGTATTAACATGTATACATAAATGCATTCATATAGGTACATATATGTTGTTATCTTGTACACCTCTGTCTATAGCAGTTCTGCTTTGTGGTGGCTGTACACTCGTGGTCACTGCGTGGTATACTTACATGCTCAGGTGTAATTTTGAGCTCTGTCCCCACTGCAGTATTATGCATACCATATTAGTTAGGTTTGCTTGCCTTGGTCATTGACTTCATGTGTATAAATTGATTTTTCTTGAATCAATGAGTTGGGTGGTCACCCTTCTTTTGTCTATACCTTGACCTTTGTTTGTTCAGTGAAAATCTGGTTCATTGTTCATTAGCATGAGTATAGAGTATGCATACATCATACATTTATTAATTCATAGTTTATATTGCTTTATTAAATTGCACAAAACCTAATTGAGTAAGTGTTAAGTTTCGTGCCTCTGTTATATTTCACAATGGAACATATAAGCATTGTGAAATTTCGAAAAGTGTTAAAATATTGGCAGTTTTGTTTTAAAGCATTTAGAGATTTAGAAAAGTGTAAATATGTTGCCAGTAGTTTCAATGCATATGTGCGTGCCCCTTGGTGCATGCCTGAGCAATATTTCATGAGTCGGTCAGTTCAAACGTGTATGCGCACGTTTCTGTTTCAATGCATATGCGTACCCTTGCATGAAAAATATTTCATGTGCAATATTTATGTTTTTATGCCCAGGTCCATTTGCGTTTAGTAGTTCTTGTATGGGAAAAGTATAGTGAGGCCAGGTCACTTTTTTTATCCTTACACGTGCATTGTAGTATTGAATGTGTTGATGTAGTTTAGGATGTATTGACAATCTTCATTATATTTTTCAACGTGTGAGAATAGAGTGAGACCAGGCTATACATGAGTTCAATATTTTTGAATGTGTTAATGCAGTTTATCAATATTTTCCACTCTCCTTTTATACATGTGAGTTCAATTGATTCACGTGAACCGGTGTTTGTTTTAATGGAAAATTGGTTACCGTTATTTTTATAACGAATTTTACACCGGTATTATATTTGGATGCTAATTATTTTGATGAGATTTTAACGTATAAAAATTACTGTCGCTTTGACTTCAGTAACTGTCAAATTTAAAATGGATTTTGAAGTGGTTATCCCGCAACGTTGATTTGGTATCCGTTGTTACGGTGTTTAGTGTTACGCAATTTCCTCGTCGAAATTGCTATAGTTGTTGCTTTTTTAATCACGTATTTTAAAATCGTTTTAAAATAAAATTGATTTCAAAAATTTTACAGTTTGCGCTTTCAAAAGAATGTGGAAGTGATTTAAATGATTCAGAAAAATTAAGGACTATGAACCCTTACTTTTACTGATTCGCTTAATTCCGAAGTTGTCCGTTTGAGAACGTAAAATGTTATTTATATAAAATGCATAATTTTGCACTTTCAAGGAAACGATGAAGAAATTTAAACGATTTAGCAAAAGTGAGGAATATGGAACCATACTTTTACTATTTCGGTTAATTCCAGACTCGTTAATTGAAATATTTGCTGTTTGATGATTTTGATGATTTTGGTTGGGCTTTCGAGCCACTTTGTTTGACCTTCGGGTCATTTGTTGGACCTTCGGGTCAATTACCAGTACTAGACCTTCGGGTCATTTGTTGGACGCCGAAAATTATAGTACTTGGTAGGCTTCGGCCATTTGAGATGCACGTACGGCGTAGCTAAAACACGCCATCTGTTGGGATCGATCCACTTTTGTGTTGATTTTCTAGTTATCTATTTTTGATTTTTGATTTTGTGAATTGTTGTTTTGAATTCAATTTGAATTTGGAAGTTGATTTTGATGGAGTTTGATGTGATTTCTTCATTTAATTATGTTGATTTCTTATGTTGAATAGTCTCATTCGAGAGTATTATTATTTTGATTGATGTTTTTTATGATGCATTCACTTCTAAGAATATATTAGATTTATTAATTTCTTTTAAATAATACTCGAGTCAGACCGAGTTATTTTAGGTGATCTCTATTTCTGATTCTGTAGCGGCTTCAGCTTTTGGGATTTCGCATCTTCTTTTGTCTAGCCTTCCAGGAGTACTTTTGGTTATTTGATTCTCGTCTTATATATGTTGATGTATATGTTTATGTACATTGGGTTCATGTGCACTATCGATTGTTGTAGCATGTATTTCAGACTTGTCTTCCGCTATATATATCTGATATTCTGTTCTGATGTGATTTTACTATCAGTGTTGTTGTTATTATGAGTTGTTCTGGATTTTTCTTTAGCCACCGTAGTTTCGTTTTAGATTTTGATTGAATTTGTATCTTTGGGAGTAAGTTATACAACTCCTATCGATGTAATCAATGCTCGTTTAAGGAATAACGTATGGATGGTCGCTTCTAACAAGCCTTATTCTTCGCAATAGCAGACGTTATTCCTTATAATAACCTTTGTTATTGTGAGCATAGAGGTGGGGCGTCACAAACACCCTTTTTGTTTAACACAAAACGTGTGTTTCTTTTATTAAATCTATTAATTGCAATCAATTTTTTCTTTCCTTTTAATTGAAATATTTGAATTACATTAATTGCAATTACTTACAAAGTTAAATTTCAAAACAGACAACTAAAATGGATGAAAAATAGAACAATCGTTTATTTAAACACGTTTATAAATTTGTTTTTTGTACACAAGAGTAATAAACAACTTACTGAAATAGATTATTTTTCTGTTCTTGTAATCAATCTGTAAGCTAAAACACTGTACAAATAAACGTACGTTCTTTCTTTAAAATTAATCATTTTATTCTTTATTTTAATGAAATTAAACCTACATTCACAAATGAAACATTCATTTTATTTGATGTAAATTTTCTTTTCATTAAATTAAATCTTCCTTATATTTTCACAAAACATAAGCTACTTTTAATTACACCCATAAATTTACAATTTAGTATTCCCTCTCCTATTAATTGAAAATTTTAAATTACATTAATTTCAATTGATTAAGTTTCAAAATGGACTAAATGAATGTAATAAGAAGTAAAAAAAATTATTTCCTATCTAATAGTAATTTAAACATATTTATACACTTTTAGATACAAACAGTAATTATACATTTCTTACTAAATAATAGTTTCTCGTCTCTACAGTCAATCTTTCAGCTACCAAACATTTCAAATAAATAAATATATATTTACTCCTTTACTAAACTTATTCATTTTTATTCTTTTATTTTGATTTACACTCCTACAATTAAATCAACTAATACCTTATGAAATTATTAACATAGGTTTCTATCTTTTTTTTAAATCGATTATTGCCTCATGAATATAATCGAAATTTTTGTACATTTTATTGCATTTACCTTTTACAGTTATCATCTTAACTCATTTTACGTAAAAAATAATTTCATTTAATTATAATTGATTAAATAAATTGGTAACAAATAGCAATTGTCTCCATTTCTATATTTAATCACATTTATATGTTTTTTATCTACAGACAAATGTTATAGTTATTTACGCAACACTAATTTTATTCAATTATAATTTATTACTTACTATTTCATTAATTAATACAATATTTAAATAATCAATTACTATTTTAATCCAATTACCAATTAATACACACATTGTTACAATTAATTTACAATCTATCACCAATTGTAACGCTTTAATCATTTTAATTAATTGGAATTGAATTTAAAGAAGTTATCAATTACCTTAAGTTAATACTATTACATTTCATTCCAGTTTTATTCTTATAATTAAATCACAAATTTTTTTCACAACTTTAAATTCCAAAAGTTATTTAGTTTATAAATTTAATTATCGAAATTTACGGGTCGTTGCACTCTCCCCCACTCAATACTTTTTGTACTCGAAAAGGAAAAAGAAGGAATTAAGGAATTAATATATCTTATTCAAAGTATTCAATTTATAAACAATTAATTTACATAATTATATAATTTAGATAAAATACATCAATTTATAAAAAAAATATCCTTCATATACAAGAAATAAAAGTTTGAAAAATATTTTTACTTTCACAAAATTTTCGAAGTCCAAAATTCAGAGAAAATTTCGGTAGAGACTCCTTTGTACAGAGTGGTCTGGGAGAAAATAATAATATCAATAATAACAATATATATCATGTATTCTCAAAATAGTACATCCTAAACCATGCGAAACAATATAATATGGCTAGAAAACCGAAATCCGAGAACGTACCTATTTGTTAAGCAAACAACGCTTAAATTTATGAAACCAAAAGCAGTAGCAATTGCTTCTATAATCTGTATTTCACTTATATAATACAAAGAGGTTAAAAATTAAGTAAAAGAGAAAATATTTAAGTTGCTTCAATTAATGACAAACAAAACATCGTAACATAACAACAATTTTATACATACAAATCATATAATCTCTCTTGTAGTCAAAATATCAATTTTACATCCATAGCAACCAAAACAAATGGTTTATTCGAGTTCAGAGCTTCTAATCATGCAAAATGATAAATAAACTATGAAGTAACCATACATTCAACAGTCGTAGATAAAACTTATTGATTAATTATTCTTCTTTATACAAAATAGGAGTATCCTTTCCAACCCAATCCATAAGCCCAACACATAAAGAATTCAATACATATTTAAGCAGTTATCAATTACCTTAAATTAATACTATTACATTTCATTCCAGTTTTATTCTTATTATTAAATCACAATTTTTTTCACAACATTAAATTTGATAACTTATATAATTTATAAATTTAATTATAGAAATTTACAGGTCGTTACACTTGTTACTTGTCGAGAGTATTATGCGTATATTTTATACGTACGAACATTAAACATCAATTTATATATCTTTATAATATTAGTGCTAACCAAATAGATTGCTAAACTTTAATTTATTTGCTTAAAAATACTTCTATAAATAATGGATCTTCTATTTTTTTCTAATTTCAAAAAGTTTTAAAACAAATAATTGTTTGCTTATTATAGATTCACCTAGTTGATACATCTCTTTTATTACTCGATGGATGTTTGTTGTAACAATATGTCGTGGATAATTATAAAAATTGAAAGTAGTAGAACGAGATGGTTTTGGGAAAAACAACATCACATCATATCAGAATGGTATGTTGGTCTACAATATACGTTGAATGCTGGAGGGAATAATGAAGGTATATGTGATTTTGTTTACCATTTTCCAATCACAATATATGTACAATATGCTATATATATTATGTATGTATATATATCAAAATCATAAAACTGATTTCAAAATTTAGTACTGGAAACATCGGAAGAAGAACAATGTTACTTGGTTCATTCAATGGAAGCTCATGCAACATGTACCAATGTTACTAAGATGCAATGGTTAGGTATAAAAGTTTGGAAACCCCGATCTTTTCATTATGATGACATGCAATCCTTCGTGGAATAAAATCACATCTGAACTATTATGGACAATCAGCTCAAGATTATCCGGATCTTATGACAAGAATATTTCATGCAAAATATGCATAACTAAAGGATGACATTTATAGCAAACAAGTTCTCAATTTAGTTGCAGCACATGTGCACGTTACAGAATTTCAAAAAGGAGGACTTTCTTATGCTCATATTCTTATCTTATTAGAAGATGAAGATAAACTTCATAGCTTGGATGATTATGATGTTGTTGTAAGAGTGGAAATCCCAAACCATGACGAAGAACCAAAATTATATAGTGTTGTTTGTTATCCCGCTTTTTGGCAAAGTCGCGATACCAAAAGATCGATCGAAAACAAAGGACAGTTCGTCTCAGAGATTGATCATACTTAGCTTCACTGTGAATATCACCGAATTTTTTTCGAGTCCAGATTGAGCTGCAATTGATGGGACATGACTAGCAAAGCCACGAGTGCCAACGTTTCAAATTTCAAGTCAATCTGAGTTCGTATGCTCAAGTTATGATGGATTCGACCCTATGGATTCGACCCTATCGATTCGACCCTATCGATTCAACCCTACGGATTCGACCCTATCGAGTCGACCCTATGGATTCGACCCTATTGATTCAACCCTATGGATTCGACCCTATGGATTCGACCCTATCAATTCGACCCTATCGATTCAACCCTATTGATTCAACCCTATGGATTCGACCCTATGGATTCGACCCTATGGATTCGACCCTATCGATTCAACCCTATCGATTCCACCCTATGGATTCAACCCTATGGATTCGAACCTATCGATTTGACCCTATAGATTCAACCCTATCGATTCAACCCTATCGATTCAACCCTATGGATTCGACCATGTCGATTCGACCCTATGGATTCGACCCTATGGGTTCGACCCTATCGATTCGACCCTAAGGAATCGATTCGAACAAAGATTGTTGACCGGAAGCGCAATCTTGAATCGATCATAACTCGAGATCTACAAGTCCAAATGCTACGAAATTTTCACAGGAGCTTATATACATGTTAAAGAATACCCATACCAAATTTCACCTCGATTGGATGCTTTCTTGATCGATTCGAACCCTACTTCGAATCGATCCCAATGCGGGCCCAATTTCCTAAGGACGGGCGTGTGAGCCCCCCTCACGTGCCAGAAGCGGTCTTCCCGGATTTTAGGCGAAATATCAGCCTCCTACGCCTATAAATAGAGCCCCTGGTCATTCAGAAAAGGGGACGGAGAATTCTTAGAGATAAAAGCACGCCCGGACGCTGCCAGAATCACTCCATACCATTATGATTGCTGCTGATTTCGAATTTAAGCTTATTATCTGCTGTACTTCGCTTTAGAACACTTGTAATCTTCAAGTATCAATCAATAAAGTGATATAACTTCATAGTGGACGTAGGCAAATCGCCGAACCACTCTAAATCGTTGTCTTCTGTGCAATTTACTTTTCTGTGTCTTGGAGTTTTTGTTAGATAATCTTCATTTTCAATTTAATTTCTTCATTTATTATCTCTTCAAAAACTTCCGAAGGGTGTTGCCCAATTTTGGTGCAAACACTTTGGTGCTTTCACCGAGAAAACCCAGCTTTTCTCCTGCTCTTTGGATCTATCATCGATACCAGATTGAATAAATCTAAGAGAGAGATCCAGATCGTCAAATCCAACTTCTTTCCCTTCTATCCGGATTTGCACAAAGTCTAGGAAAGGAATTCAACTTTCAAAATGGTTAGCACAAGGACCACCTCAAATGCTGTCAATCAAGAAGAACAGGATAGACAAAATCCTGCTCCACTACCTCCATCTAATCAAGATGCTACTGGACACTCGGAACCGTCAGGTCCGATCACCCGACAGGAGTTGCAGTCGCTACTCCAAGAGCTAACCCAGAGTCGGCAACAGCTTATAGAACAGCTACGCTCTAACGCCGAGCTGATCAACCAACTGGATCGTCAGAAGCGAAAGAGATCCAAGAGAGACCATGCTTCTCACTCATCCAGCGAAAGCTCTTCCTCTTCCGATTACCATAATCAATCTCCACGACCCCGGCTAGATGGGAGTCACATGCCAGCTGCTGGAAATCAACCAGCAATGACCGTTGAACCAGGAGTCGATGCTCAAGACCAGTCGAACCTGGACCATCATCATCATGGACATACTCCTGAACCATACGTCCCCAAGGACTATGAACCAAGAACGCGAGGTTTGGACCGTCGACAGCATCCAGTCCAACTCCAGAGTATGGAACGCAATCACACTCCGGCACAAGCCACAAAAAACGTGCAAACGCCGGATATTCCGACTATGATACGACAAATGATCCGTGAAAGCCAGTATCTCACGAACAAAGACTGGGGAATCTCCAGAAGTCACAATCCATTCACAAAGGACATTCTTACTGCTGAACCCCCACGGTGATTCAGAATGCCAACTCTACCCATGCATGAGGGAAACTCCGACCCCAACCAACATATTCTGAAATATGAATGGTCGATGACCGCTGCCAGAGCCAACGATGCAGTAAAGTGTCGTAGTTTCCCCATATCCTTGGGGGGCATCGCTGCCATGTGGTTCACTCGACTGCCACCTCGATCCATCTCTTCCTTCGACTAGTTGGCCACAAAATTTGTTGAACAATTCCGCATGCACGTTGCAAGGCCAAAAGAAGTCAACACTCTATCTAGCGTCACTCAAGCTCCTGGAGAGACGCTCAGACACTACTTAGAGAGATTCCATACCGCATGTGCGGAGATCAGCAATCCGAACGATAACTCCATCCTTATGGCACTGACTAAGGGGGTTGACCCCGATTCTGACTTTGGCAACTGGTTGGCTGGAAAACCCCTACATCGTTGGACTGTTTCCACGCCAAGGCAGCTCAATTCCTAAGAAGGGAAGACGCGAAACAGTCTAGGAAGCAAACTGATGCAGGACCAAACACCGAAGGGATCCAGAGCAATATTGCAATCAAACAGTCCGGTGAGAGCTCCGGAAAAGTTCAGTTGAACGTGAACCAAACTAGAAAGCGAGATCAGAACCGTGGCCCACCGCGAAGGAATCCTATGTTCGACAGTTATACTCCTTTGGATACTTCACTGGAGGACTTGTATTTACAAACCTGTAATACAATTCAATATAAAAAACCTGCTCCAAGACCGTCGTCAGAGAAGCAAATCCAGACGGGAAAATTTTGCAGGTTCCATGAAAGCTACAGGCATAATACGAACGAGTGTCGTCGCTTACAAGATCTCGTTGAGAAATTGATCAGAGAAAAGAAGCTGGAACAGTTTGTTTGGACGCCGCAGCCGTGAGAAGCGGGCCCATCAAATCAAAGTAATGAATGCAATCAACTGATGCAGGAAAACTCCGCCCCCACCGGCTGGAGGTTAGTAGTAAATGCTGTTGGAGGTATCCCTCATCCAACAAAGCGAAGCTGGGATGAGATGAAGTCATATGCCAGCCCCACTAGGCATGCGGATTTTGCATGCTGTAGAAATTTGAAAGATAGAGTTCCGATCAAACGACAGAAAGAAATGACTGACGACATTGTATTTCAGTGTAATAATGATGACAGAATCATAGTCCCGACTACCGATCCACTAGTCATATCAGCACAGGTAGGCCACGTGTGGATGAAAAGGATTCTGGTTGATAGCGGAAGTTCCGTGAATATAATATTTAAGCGAGCCTACGACCAAATGAATCTAAATGCCAAAGACTTGAAACCATACCGATCCAGTATTCACGGCTTCGACGGGAGCGCGACCATACCCATTGGAGAGCTAGAAATACCGATGGAGTTGAGAACTGGACAGTGTTGTAGAGTCCGGACGTTGCAATTCGTAGCGATGGACATAGATTCCCCGTACAATGCTTTCTTAGGCCGACCATCCCTTGCTAAATTCATGGCTGTTATCGCCCCATGGTGCCTAACCTTAAAATTCCCCACTGACAAAGGAATTGGTGTTGTTATGGGAGACCAGGCCGACTTGAGAACATTCATACTCCGAAAGCGAGTTTCTCGGTCGCACGATGTCAATGTTCAGCCCCAAACCTTCAAAATTGGTGATTTCGTCTACGGAAGAGTACCCTCAACACCATTGCACGAGAAACCAACGTGGGAAGGGCCATGTGTGATTGAACAAAAACTCGGGAATGACCTGTTCTTGCTTTCGACATTGGGAGGTCCTATTTTACCAAGAACCTGGAGAAGCGAGAACCTTCGCCATTGCTACGCATGATAGGCTCTATTCAATCTATGAATACTTTACAGTTTCCTTTACATTCTGAAGTTTGAACTTGTAATAAGGCACTGACTTTGCCCTATTTTCTTATTTCAGCAATAAATTACTATCTCTTCAAGCTAGAACTGTTATTCGTGGAATGTGACGTTCAACAATCACGACACACGAAGAGTTAAGTTCCATCAAACATTGGAATTTATTCAAATAGCGAGTGACTGTGATACGACCGACCACTCACTAAGTGAAACCCCAGCTCGGGGGCAAGCCATCACATCAAAGGCTGAACTGGACCAACACACGACGGTCCTACAACTAACTCCAACTTCCCAGAGCGCGAATTGGAGTATAAACATCCAACAACTCGTTCCCACAGCGCGAACGGACTCCAACTTCCCAGAGCGCGAATTGGAGTATAAACATCCAACAACTCGTTCCCACAGCGCGAACGAACTCCAACTTCCCAGAGCGCGAATTGGAGTATTAACATCCAACAACTCGTTCCCACAGCGCGAACGGACTCCAACTTCCCAGAGCGTGAATTGGAGTATAATCATCCAACAACTCGTTCCCACAGCGCGAACAGACTCCAACTTCCCAGAGCGCGAATTGGAGTATAAACATCCAACAACTCATTCCCACAGTGCGAACGGACTCCAACTTCCCAAAGCGCGAATTGGAGTATAAACATCCAACAACTCATTCCTACAGCGAACGGACTCCAACTTCCCAGAGCATGAATTGGAGTATAAACATCAATTAACAGGTTCCCGTAGCGCGAATCGAAACATCCACGCTAGCTCCAAGTTCCCAGAGCGAGAACTGGAGGATAAACATCAATTCCCGGTTCCTGGAGTGCGAACCAACACATTAATGTGAACTCCAAGTTCCTAGAGCATGAATTGGAGTGTGAACATCAATTCCACGTTCCCGGAGCGCGAACCAAAATATACCTCATAACTCCATATTCCCAGAACGTGAAACGGAGTATAAACATCCAGTCCAGGTTCCCGGAGCGCGAACCTAAGTATAAATATCAACTCCAAATTCCCAAAGTGTGAACTAGAGTACAAATGCCAAGTCAAAGTTCACAGAATGCGAACTGTGCAACGAACGTCGATGACTCTCAAATTCCCAGAGCGCGAACAAGATTATCGATCACAGATTATCCTAAGTCCCCGGAGTGTGGACATGTGCAAAAGGTTTACAAAAGGTGCGATCGACCACCAAAATACAAATGTTGTTCCCCAGAACTGGGGGGCAGAAAGCTTAAGTGTTAATCACTAACCAAAGCGATACAAAGTCCAGAGTTCAAATCATTCATCGGTTACGACGTATAATCGAGATATCCGGGCTTGACAAATAAAACAAATTCTACTTAACGGTAAAAACACTACAAGTACACCAGATTCAAAGAAAACACGCAAATGACAAAGCTTCAAAGTCTGGCTATAATCATCGTCACTTATACAAAGCTCATCGATGCGAATGAACATTTTGCATCCACCGAATTCTCCATTTTCCAATGCAGAGTCAATCCTTCAACCTTCTACATCAGTTCAGGAGAGGATCGATACGAAGGAACTTCCTAAAACAACTGGCAAACGTTACTACAACTCAAATCTTACATCAATTCAGGAGAGGATTGATACAAGAGGATAGTCCAAAACAACCATCAAGCGTTGTTTCAACTCAAATTTCAAACTGATTCAGGAGAGAATCAATACGAAATTCGACAACGAACTAAACCGACAACGAATCATGAACACTCGACGTTAACTAAGTCAAGTTAACATATATGCATGTACGTCGGACTAGTATTTGATTTTCAGCATTCATAGGAATCGAATACTCAGCTTGTTACGATTACAACAGCCAACCACTAAAGCAATATTCTACAGCAATCAATCATATCAACGCAAGGTTACAGCAATATGGAATACAACTTTCAGCAAAGCATGTCATAGTTGACCAACACGAGACTGCAGCTTTTCAAAGCACGTCATGTTTACACAAGACGTACTTTGGGAGGCAAATGTTATCCCGCTTTTGGCAAAGCCGTGATACCAAAAGATCGATCGAAAACAAAGGACAGTTCGTCTCAGAGATTGATCATACTTAGCTTCACTGTGAATATCACTGAATTTTGTCCGAGTCCAGATTGAGCTGCAATTGATGGGAAATGACTAGCAGAGCCACGAGAGCCAACGTTTCAAATTTCAAGTCAGTCCGAGTTCGTATGCTCAAGTTATGATGGATTCGACCCTATGGATTCGACCCTATCGATTCAACCCTATGGATTCGACCCTATGGATTCGACCCTATCAATTCAATCCTATTGATTTAACCGTATGGATTCGACCCTATGGATTCGACCCTATCGATTCAACCCTATCGATTCCACCCTATGAATTCGACCTTATGGATTCGACCCTATGGATTCGACCCTATCGATTCAACCCTATCGATTCAACCCTATGGATTTGGCCCTGTCGATTCGACCCTATGGATTCGACCCTATCGATTCGGCCCTATCGATTCGATCCTAAGGAATCGATTCGAACAAAGCTTGTTGACCGGAAGGGCAATCCTGAATCAATCATAACTCGAGATCTACAAGTCCAAATGCTATGAAATTTTCACAGGAGCTTATATACATGTTGAAGAATTCCCACACCAAATTTCACCTCGATTGGATGCTTTCTTGATCGATTCGAACCCTACTTCGAATCGATCCCAATATGGGCCCAATTTGCTAAGGACGGGCGTGTGGGCCCCCCTCACGTGCCAGAAGCGGTCTTCCTGGATTTTAGGCAAAATATCAGCCTCCTACGCCTATAAATAGAGCATCTGGTCATTCAGAAAAGGGGACGGAGAATTCTTGAAGATAAAAGCACGCCCGGACGCTGCCAGAATCACTCCATACCATTATGATTGCTGCTGATTTCGAATTTAAGTTTATTATATGCTGTACTTCGCCCTAGAACACTTGTAATCTTCAAGTATCAATCAATAAAGTGATATAACTTCATAGTGGACGTAGGCAAATCGCCGAACCACTCTAAATCATTGTCTTCTGTGCAATTTACTTTTCTGTGTCTTGGAGTTTTTGTTAGATAATCTTCATTTTCAATTTAATTTCTTCATTTATTATCTCTTCAAAAACTTCCGAAGGGTGTTGCCCAATTTTGGTGCAAACATTGTTATTAAATGGATGGTTCATAGAACATGAGGAAGACATCGACCAAATTTACCATGTATGAAAGATGGAAAATGCTAGAAAAATCCAAAACAATTTTCTTCGATTACTCTTTAGGGCAATGATTCACATCCCAACTATCGAAAGCAAGATAAGGCAGTAGCATTACATTATACAATGATGATGATTCTGTTATCAACAATCATTGGGTTGTTCCATTTAATCCATGATCATTAAAAAATACGATTGCATATTGATGTCGAAGTTCGTAGTAGTATCAAATTTATCAAATACCTTAACAAATTTGTCTACAAAGGTCTAGATCATGTGGCAGCCGAAGTTCGTCCACGAAGTGACTATGATGAATTCAAAACTTTATTGACACAAGATGGATATGTCCTCGAGTGACCTTTTGGAGAATTTTTTTAATTTTCACTACATATAATTTATCCTTCAGTTCAATGTTTATAAATACACTTACCGAGAAGGCAACATGTCATGTTAATCAAACAGTGTCTGATATTTTGTTAGATGAGAGCCTCTCTACGTCGTCGTTAATTGCGTTCTTCAACACGGACTCACAAGATCCCAAGAAAGGCAATAATTATATCATTAATTTCCAAAGAAATATAGGCAGATAATAAGAATAAAAAATGGTTACATTGAACATCATCAAAAAAATTCATTGTATGGATTTACAGTGTTTCTCCATCAAAAAGAGAACGTTGCTTTTTGGGAGTTGTTTTGAATCATGTAAATGGACCTACCTCATTTGACTATCTTCTCACAGTCAATGGTGCTAAATATTCAACATTTTAGAAAGCAATGGAGAAGATGAGACTGTTTATGCAAGCTCAAAGCATTAGAGCATGTTTGTAGGAAGCATCCACCACACGAGTGCCATCATCTTTAAGAAGATTATTTGCTACGATCTTGGTTTAAAATGCACCAACAGGAATTAAAATATTACGCTATGAATTTTTCTACTATATGATATAAGATTATTCGAATTCAAGTACAACAAGTTGAGTCATATTTGAAAATTATCTTCTAAAAGATCTTAATATTTTATTGATGAACCATCATAAAAAAGTTTCTGACTATGACTTCCAACAATTAGAAATGACATAGATGATCGTTCATTCACTCCAAGACTTATAAGTGAGCAATTTTCTATTATGACACCAGAAGAGGATTTCAACTTTGCAAACTAGTTGAATGAATTCCAATTGAATGCATATACTACAATTATGAATTCTATTAAGAGTAAAGTGAGCCGAATTTATTTTATTAATGGTTCGTGAGAATAGGAAAGATATTTCTCTATCGAGCAATACTTACAACACTTTGACAAGAAGGTTTGATTGCACTCACAACAACAATGTTTGGGATTGCTGCTACATTCTACCAGGCGGTCGAACAATGCATTTGAGATTTGAAATCCCATTTAATCCAACATCTAAATCAATGTATATGATATCTAAACAATCAGAATTAGCTTGACTTTTGTGTCAAGCATTTGTTCTTATTTGGGATAAAGCAACCATGACTTACAGATATGTTTTAAACCATTGGATAAATCTCTAAAAGATATTATAGGGAAAGGTAAAATTCTTATTATTAGAGGGGATATTCGATAAGTATTACTAGTTGTGCAACATGGTACAATAGCAGAAACAATTGATGCATGTATCATTAAATCACCACTATGGAATCATGTAGAATGATAGAGTTAGGAGTATGCCCTGTAATGACCCAAAAAATTATAGCAATAATAATTAATTAAAAATTAATTGAATAACAAAATAGGGTTGGGAAATTGTCAGTGTTGAGCCACGGGAGTTACACCATTGGGTTAGTGGTAATTTTCTGAGCAATTTTCATATATAACTTGTTGAAATCCAAGTCGTTATGGAGAAGTCACAAGAGAGCAAAGAAAATTCTAATTATATAAATATAATTGAACAAAAGGGGCAGACCCATTATGGGTCAACCCGTGCCTGAGTCGGGTTGACTTCCTATAGGCCAGGTCGACCCGCATTCTTCCCTGGATGATTTTTCGTTCAGGTGCGAGCCGAAGATTGTAAATATGATTTTTGGTGAAATCCTTTGCGTTCATAGCTGCATCCGATGGTTCCTACTGAGCCTGTGACGTGGTTGCACCAAATTAAATCTTCAAATTTGACGGTCTGAGAACCCTAAGCCACACTATAAATAAAACCCTAGGCCTAGCTATTTTTCTCATTCAAATTTTCACCGAATTGAGTTCATTGCCTGAGGCAGAACCCTAGATAGAAAATATTTCTAAGGAGGAAATATTTTTTTAAAAATATTTTACACCCTAGATGTGGATCCAGAAAGGCCAAGGATTAGAGCTAAGAACTACAGGTGAGTGTTTTGTAATTATTTTAGATTTGTAAGCAATTTAAAATAGTAAGGTTTTCAATAGTTGAAGTTTTTCTACAATTTTGAGACAGTTTTATGTAAGTTTATTTACATTCAGTTTTTAAGTAAATTTCAGATGTACAGGGACATGAAGAGAATATTTTATCGGAATGGCAAGAAGAAAGATGTAGCAGAGTTTGTGGCTAAGTGTCTTGTGTGCCAAAGGGTTAAGGCGGAGCAGCAGAGGCCTGGCGGATTGCTTCAACCATTGGATG
The DNA here is from genome assembly GCA_030765085.1 of Allium cepa. Taxonomy (NCBI): domain Eukaryota; kingdom Viridiplantae; phylum Streptophyta; class Magnoliopsida; order Asparagales; family Amaryllidaceae; genus Allium; species Allium cepa. The sequence goes on along the minus strand of CM060931.1, from coordinate 1,045,309,197 downwards.
TACCCGAATGCAAGTGGCATATTGTTTCGATGGACTTCATAGATGGTGTACCCCGATCTAGGAAGGGGAATACCAGTATTTAGATGATTGTAGATCATTTGACGAAGAGCGCCCCTTCATTTCGGTCAAGTGTAAGAGGATAACACCTTATTTGGCATCTATATATATTCGTGAGGTAGTTCGACTTCATGGAGTTCCCTCTAGCATAGTGACCGATAGAGATACTATATTTACTAATGAGTTTTGGACGAGCTTGCAAGAGGATTTAGGGACACAACTTAGATTGAGTACGGCCTATCACCCCAAACGGATGGCTAACAGAGAGAGTGAATAGAGTCCTTGAGGATTTGTTGAGGATGTGCATTCTTGATTTTGGAGGGACTTGGGAGGAGCACCTTCCTTTAGTGGAATTTGCATATAGCAATAGTTTTCAGGATAGCATTGGGATGGCTCTTTATGAAGCCCTTTATGGAAACCTTGCAAGTCACCTTCGTGTTGGTTGGAGTCTACAGAAAGATTGCTACTTGGTCCGGACATGGTTAGAAAGACTTCAGAAAAGGTAGATTTGATTAGAAGAAGAATGAAGACTGCCCAAGATAAATGGAAATCCTATGCAGATAAGCAAGAAGGGATATTGAGTTTGAGGTAGGAGATTTGGTTTTCATTAAGGTGTCTCCACTAAGAAAGGTAGTGAGGTTTGGATCAAGTGGGAAACTTGCTCCCAGATTCATAGAACTGTTCCCTATTATGGAAAGGGTAGGGAAGATAGCGTAACAGATAAAGCTGAAAGTTAATATGTGATCGTGTAATCTGAAATTATAACTAAATTAATTACTTGTGCCGAATAATTACAGAAGTAATAACAGAGTAGTAAAAGACAACGGAGATTTTTATATTGGTTCGAACTTCCCATTCTACGTCCAGTCCCAGACTCCTTCTGGATTTAATCAATACCCTTGCTTCACCTGGAGGAAGATGTATTACACCGCCTAGACAACCGAATAGGACTTCTACCGTCTGAGGATACTACAACAGGACTTCAAATACAAACGGAAATGTTTCTGATTGAGTATGCTCTAAAATAGCACTGATAAGTCAATATAAGTACACCCTTCCTATAATCTCTACCTTTATGGTATATAGTGTAATTTGTGAAGAAAGGAGATCTAATCGACCACACAAGAGTATGCTTGAGTGTTTGGTGATCAAATAGTTTGATCTGAAAGTAAATAGCAAGAATATAGAGTTTAGAAATCAAAATAAGAATTGGTAAAGAATAGAGTTGAAATTGCTTTCTATTAATGGTCGCAATGATTAGTGAAAAAGTTTCCATAAATGAGAATAAAAGCAACTATTGAAATGAACGTTGTTTCTGTTCAGGGAAGAGAAACAACCTTTCAAAAACTAGCCATTATTTTTAACTCAGACCTCTGAATTAAAATTCAGCCTTCTGAGCGTAGGAAAATAACAACGCAGCACCGAAAAAGTGCATTTTTGACATTATTCAGACGTTTGAATATTGTGTTCAAACGTCTGAATTTGATATTAAAAATGTGCTTTACTTCAGCAGTCAGACGTCTGAATTTATGTTCAAACGTCTGAGTTCTGCTACTTCAGACATCTTTAAAACTTCTTTTGAAAACAAGTGCATGTATATAATAGCTTGTACATCTATACCAATTAGGAGAGATGTTAACATATATTACTAATTAGACGACTCTATAACCTGTAAACGATTACGTCTATCAATCTGGAATCTGGTCATCAATATTTTCCTGTAAAACTTGGTTAGATAAACACATATAATTGTTATTATCAAAATATCAGGAACTAAGGTTCTAACATTCTCCCCCTTTTTGATAATGACAACTATGAAAATATTGGTTAGTAAATAATAACTCTTCTATCATTAAAACTTGGTTAGTATGAAAATATAAAATTTCTCCCTTGAATAAAAGAATTCATGCATCAACATTTTTACCTTTTTCTCCCCCTTTGTCATTACTAAAAGGAATTAGTGACTAAGGTAGCAATAAGATATACAGAATATGATAACATCATAGAGAATGAATGGAGAGAAACATATAGCTAATTTAAAATAGAACACAACGTTTCAAATGACAACGTTACAGAACATAACATAATACTTAAAACATGGAAACTAGAATTGTAGTACAACATAACAAAAAGATAGAAAATTCATCCATACCACTTCAGAATCCCTCGCTATCCTCAGTTTGTTCATCATCTTTTTCTTTCTCTTTTTGGTCGGAAGACCAAATGAATGGTGCTAGAATATGTTGCACGTCGGGAGATGAAGAAGATAAACACGAAAGCTTATCCCAAATTTTGTTTAAGAAACCCTTAATGGAGTTGAATTTCTTGTTCGTGTTTCTTTCCAAGCGAACCATTTGTTTTTGTAGTTTCTTTTGGTTTCAAGAGATTGTAATTAAGGCTTGCTTTGGAGTGACATCTCCTCGGATCTATTGAATGTCATCACAGTTTTATTCTTCTTGTTGTTGATGTGGTTGAGATGAAGATGTGAAGCTATGTTTGGATAAGAGGCTTGACGAATACCACGATTTCTATTTTCAATCCATTGTTGAAAGTAAATGATATTATGAGATGGAATTTGCTTTGGTAATTGCATTAGCCCTAAAGTTTTAGAGCCAAGCACTCTAATAGATGAACATTCCAAATTGGGTATTGGTATGCCACATTGCATTAAAATTCTTATGATATAAGCGCCATAGTGTAAAGTCTTGTATTTCCGACGAATTGTTTCATGTTGAAATTCGTCCACTATAATTTTCCCTCAGTTGACTTGTTGGTTAGAATAAATAGCATAGTGTGGTTGGAAATCACTTTTGTAAATCTTCTCAAAACTATCGGTTCTTGGTTGTAGAGATCGGATGAGTATTCGGTGGATTATCCTAGCTTGAGGACGTAGCTTAGATGATATCATATTTTTCATATCATTGGAAAGAAATCTAAGAGATACCTCGTCTCATTCATACATATCTGCATCAACATGGTCAATGTCTATTCCTTCGTAGGGACATCTTAAAATATAACCTAATCTTTATAATGGGAGAAAGATTTTGACACCACATACCATCGTCCAAACACAATCTTCTCTAGTTTGGGGATTGTGATGATTTAAATTCATGTTTGCGTAAAATAACTTGATAAGTAGATGATTGATTTTCAAGTTATTGAGATCATACCTAATTAATGAATCGAAGTGATTGGATTCCGCCATTTCTCTAATCCTATAGCCGTTGAATTCTGGAAATTGCACAAAAGCTCCTTCAAATATTTTGGAGTTCTTTATGGTGTTGAATCTTGCAATAACCATCTCATTGTGAAGCCAAGATCTAATTTTTGCTTCGGATGGTCCGGTTGTTGATTCTCTTGATCTTTTGGTCTTAGGAGGCATTTTGTTTTGATTTTATGGAGGAAGATTTTGGAATTTTAGGGTTTAGAGAATGGGTTGGTGAAGAAAATAATGAAGAGATGCAGTGAAAAAATGGGGAGATAAGAGAGTAAAGTTGAAAAGGTAGGTAGATTAAAAGATGTAGGCCCGGCTCCATTTCAAAAAAAAATTCCTGGTTTGAAATGGACGTCTGTTTTCAAAATAGACTTCTTTTTTGATTAATTTTGACAAGCAGCAAACAGTGTATTTCGGGCTTGTTTCATACGTCTGAAATATAAAAACAGACGTCTGGATCTGGATAGAATTTTTTGCGCAGATTGACAAATTAGAAGTTTGATTTGATAATTCAAATGTATGAATTAGCACAGGATGCCAATATCAGCTCTATTTGTAAAATAAAAAAACTTTATTCAACCTTTTAAACATGACCACTGAAATAAACAATAAACAAGCTTTTGTATAAAATTCAACATGCAAAATAAGAGAATAAAATAGAAACTAATAGTTGGAAGGAGAGCCATCAAAATTTCCTGGTTCAACCTTAGTGTTTTCTTTGAGTGGTTTGAGAGGAGACTAGTAGTTCCGACGAGCCGGTGGTCCAACCGATTGTCCACGTTCCCATGAGTTTTGTAACAACCCTGGTTTTAGCGATTACCTGAGAATATTAAAATATAACTGAATATTCTCAGGTAATCGCTAAAACCAGGGTTGTTACAAGTTTGGTGACACATGAGGACGTTGAGGTGAATGAATGATCGTTTGATTTTGAACCGGAGTGGAGCCACAGAATTTGATGGCCATTTTCTCCAAACAATTTAGTTTTTATCCTTGAATTTTTTGTTCATAGTAAAGTTCTCTCTGAATATTCAAAGTTTCCTGTTGATAATGATGGATATCATTAATATTTTCTTTGGTTGATGGAGAACCAAAGTAAAGTTTTCTTGGTCGTTTAGGTTCCGGAGTGTAACCATTATGGTTAATCGAAGCCTTATCATGATAAGGAGTAGGAGTAGGTAATGACAATGATCCCGAACTAGGGGATTCAAAGTTGCTTGATGAATAATCGGAAGAATATTCAGAGTTTTCATGAGAAGACATACTTGAGAATAAAACAAATTTTGGTTTGAAACTAAGAAGAATTGAATATGAATTTAAGAAAACTTTGAAGCCAAATATATAGCTTAAAATAAAGAGTGTTTCTGGTAGAAATGATTTAACCAATTAAACTCAAAACCATTGAAATTTCTGGTTGAAAGACAATTTTGTATAACAATCATCTTGCTAAAAATAGATAATAATAAAATCTATAAAACCAACTGAAGTATAATCTATAAACAAAAGATACAAATAGAAATACAAGGAACTTTCAGCCAGTAGTGCAGAGATCGGATCTCAGCGACCCTTTTTGAAAAAAAAATTATAATAATTTTTTTATTAAAATTACAAAGATTTTTGAGAAATAATACCTACTTCTCTTCTTAATTTTATAAAAATATCTTCACACAAAGGTTTTGTAAATATATTAGCCAATTTATTTTCAAAGGAAACAAATTCTAATTTTATCAAATCCTTTTCAATATTATCACGAAGAAAATGATGACGAATGTCGATATGTTTTGTTCGTGAATGTTTGACTGGATTTTTGGATAAGTTTATAGCACTAATATTATCACAGAAAATAGTAGATTTAGATAAATTTATTCTAAAATCTTAAAGTGTTTGTTGCATGTATATGACTTGAGCACATGCTAAAGCAGCAGAAATATATTCTGCTTCAAATGTTGAGAGTGAAACACAGTTTCGTTTCTTGATAAACCAAGATACTAAGGAATGTCCAATGAAGTGACATGTCCCACTCGTACTTTTTCCATATATTCTACATCCTCCAAAATCAGCATCACTGTATGATGCTGATTCGAAAGGACATTCTTTCAGATAAAATAGTCCGAAATCTTTGGTTTTGCTAAGATATCGTATTATACATTTCACTACTCGCATATGTGATTCTTTAGGATTTGCTTGAAATCGAGCACATAGACAAACACTCATCATTATGTCAGGTCTACTAGAAGTTAAATAAAGCAGTGATCTAATCATACTTCGATATAATTTTTGGTCAACACTTTTGTCATCCTCATCCCATTCAAGATGTACTGTTGTACTTATTGGAGTTGGTTTGGCCGAAGAATTTTCCATACCAAAGCATTTAATGAGATTGCTACAACATTTTTCTTGGTTAATAGAAGTTCCATTTTTCAGTTGTTTAATCTGTAATCCAAGAAAATGTGATAATTCTCCCATATGTGACATTTCAAATTCTTTGGTCATTATGTCAGAAAAATCCTGACATAATTTATCATTTGTAGAACCAAAAATAATATCATCAACATAAATTTGAAAAATTAAAATATCCTTTTTAGTTTTCTTTATAAAAAGTGTCCGGTAAACTTTCCCTATTTCAAAACCAGAATTTATAAGATAGCTTTTACGTCGTTCATACCAAGCACGTGGTGCTTGTTTTAAACCATATAAAGCTTTCTTAAGTTTGTATACATGGTCTGGAAATTTTTCATGTGTAAATAGAGGAGGTTGTTCAAAAAAACATTTTCTTTTATAAAACTATTTAAAAAGCACTTTTAACATCCATTTGATAAAGTTTATGATTATGAAAACATGCAAAGGCCAATAAGATCTGTATTGCTTCTGGTCGAGCGACTGGAGCAAACGTTTCTTCATAGTCAATCCCTTCCTCTCGATTATATCCTTGTGCGACTAACCTAGCTTTATTCCTAGTCATATTTCCTTGTTCATCAGCTTTATTTTTGAAGACCCACTTAGTACCAATGACAGTTTGATTACTTGGTCTACAAACTAAATCCCAAACTTTGTTTCGGTCGAATTGGTTTAGCTCTTCTTGCATAGCTATAATCCAATAGTCATCAGTAGAGGCTTCTTTAGCATTTTTAGGTTTAATATTTGAAAGGAGTGCTACATGGGCCATTTGTTTAAGTTGACTTCTAGTCCTAACATTTGAATTAATTTCCCTAATAACATTTTCTACAGGGTGATCTTTTAGTATCCTAGGAGGAGATCTTAATTCATTTTCGTGATAAACAGTGTTTTCAGTTTGAGTAATAGAATCATCAAAAGATTTTTATCTTAGTAATTATTTCATCATCATCAATTTTATTGTTAATTTTGAAATTTTCATCGAATGAAACATGAAGTGTTTCTTCAATTATGTTAGTTCTTTTAATGAAAATTCTATAAGCTTTACTTCATATTGAATATCCTATGAATATTCCTTCATCGGATTTTGGGTCGAATTTGCCTAGCTAATCTTTTGTATTAAGAATAAAACATTTTGAATCAAAAACTTTAAAATAAAATATATTTGGTTTTCTTCCATTAAAAAGTTCATATGGTGTATGTTTTGTTAGTGGTCGAATAGAGACACGATTCAAAACACAACAAGCAGTTGCTACAGCTTCTACCCAAAAATGATGTGGTAAAGTGCTTCCATTTAAAAGAGCTCTTGCACATTCCTGTAAAGTTCTATTTTTTTCCTTTGTACAACTCCATTTTGTTGTGGTGTTCTAGGAAAAGAAAAGTTATGTGAAATTCCATTTTTATTATAAAAATGTTCAAAATTCTCATTTTCAAATTCACCTCCATGACCACTTCTATTAGTCTTAATTTTCAAACTTTTGAGGTTTTGAATTCTTTTAACAAATATTTTAAAATTTTCAAAAGTATCACTTTTATTTTTCATAAAGATTGTCCTAGTATATCTTAAAAAATCATCTACTATTACAAACACATATTTGTTATGATTAATAAATTGAATTTGCGTTGGTCCAAAAAGATCTAAATGCAATAATTCAAGTGGTTGTAATGTAGAAATGTTTTACTTTGATTTAAAAGATGATTTTGATAATTTTCCTAATTGACAAGCATCAAAAATATTTTTTACTTTAAATTCATTTTAGATAAACCTTTTACAAATCATTTCGAGAAAGTTTACTTATTGCTTTGAAATTTATGTGACAAAATCTTTTGTGCCATAACCAAGGATCAATTTCTTTAGCTATTAAGCATATATTTGAGTCATGAATAATTCTCATATTTAAAACATATATATTTCTATCTCTGTTACATTCAAAAATAAGATTTTTATTTTTATAAAAAATGCCACACTTATCTTCAGAAAAAGAGATATTAAAACCTTTGTCACAAAGTTGGCTAATACTAAATAAATTATGTTTCAAAATTTTAACTAATAAAACATTTGTAATAAGAGGTAAATTAGATGTACGGTTATTGCTCACATAGCCTTTGCCGATGATGTACCCTTTGGAATTATCTCCAAAAGTGACAGACCCTCCATTAGAGTAGATAATGTTAGTCAACATGTCTTTATTTCCTGTCATATGTTTTGAGAAACCATTGTCTAATATCCATTTTCCTCTTTTCTTAAGTGGTACATGTAAGAAATATGAAAATGATATTGGTACCCAATTTTTGTTAGGGTCCTAGGAGTTAGGTCTTAGGAAACCAAACCCAAGCGGATTCAGCATTCCCTTCGTAAATAAAATCTTTATTATTGTGAACATTTTCCATAAAAGATTTTATGTACTTGTTCCTAAATAAATATTTGTTTGTTTTAGGAACCCAAATTTTGATGTTCTTAGAATTTTTTAGAATATTTGGAACATTATTGATTATAACAGGATTACTTTTCTGAAAATGATTTTCAAAAGAGTTTCTTTTCTTAGGTAGATTATTTGAAACTTTCTTATAGCCTAAGCCCTTTTTATCTGACACAGTCTGAGAATTTTTCAAAATTTTAGAAAGATTTTCTCTTCCTTTATTAAAATTTGAAACATTTTTGGTAGTTCGTCTAACTATGTTTTGAGACTAGAGATATCTAATTCCAATATTTTAACATTTGCTTTTAAATCATGATTTTCAACTTAAAGAGAGTCGTTCTTTTCTTTTTGAGTTTCGATTTCTTGACTCAACATAGAAATTAGAAAAGTTGTATTAGAATAAGATTCTTGAGAAGCTTGAAGTTCTTCTTCTAAAATATTCTTTTCATCCCTTATCATTTCAACTTCTAGTTCGGTTCTGTTTAATTTTTCACTAGTCTCTTTATATTTCCTTTTGACATTTTTCATTTTATCTAATAAAACTGAATTTATCTCAATTAAATCATCAAAAGTTAAATCACTTACATCATCATTTGTAGCCATAAAGCAGACGTTTGCTTGTTCATTGTCGCTGTCGTTGTTGCTATCTGATGAGAAAGAGGATTCTGAATCATCCCATGTTACTGAAAATGCCTACTTCTTTTTGTATTTTTCCTTTTTGTGTTTGAACTTGTCTTTCTTTTGATCAGGATAATCTTTCTACACGTGACCTTTCTTGTGACAGCCATAGCATTCTATAGTAGAAATTGAAGGTTTGGTGCTGTTTTTGTTATGTCCAAACCTATTGTTCTTTTTGAACTTCAAAAACTTTTTGAAATTCTTTACGATAAGAGTCATATCTTCATCATTTGAATCAGATTCCTTTTTCCTGCCTTGAAAGCTATTGTCTTTTTATCTTGCGCCTATACTCGTTTAGCCTGGAGATTAACTTCATAATACATTAGATTTCCTATCAACTCTTCCGGTTTTATTATTGTAATGTCATTTGCTTCTTCAATTTCTAAGACTTTTTGTTTCCATTCGTCCGTTAGAGAATTTAATATTTTTGAGAGATATCAAATCAGTGAATTTTTCTCATAATGCCAAAAGTGAATGATATATGTCTTGAAATCTAGAATACATATCATTTATAGATTCATCTTGCTTCATTCTAAAGTTTTGGAACTGATTCTTAAGTATAGAGATCTTGCTGTGTTTAACTTTGTTTGTGCCTTCATGTGTAACTTTCAATGTGCACCATATTTCATAGGCAATAGTACATATGCTAACTCTATAAACTCATTTTTATCTAGTGCACAAAATAACATATTCATAGATTTTGTATTTGCATTAGCATCTAGTTTTTGTGTATTAGACCATTATGAATATTCAATAGTAGGTATATGATGTTCAGTTTGACAGATATTCCATGTGTCATAACCATTAGCTTGCAGATAGATTCTCATCCTAGTAGCCCAATAGTTATAGTTCAAACCATTGAATAGTGGTGGTCATGTAATGGATTGACCTTCAGTAAAACTTGTGTTGCTGTTACTTTCCATATTACTAAAATATTAAATAACTGTATTACAGTTAAGAGATAACTTGCTCTGATACCAAATGAAAGTTACTATGTGATCGTGTAATATGAAATTATAACAAAATTAATTACTTGTGCGGAATAATTATAGAAATAATAACCGAGTAGTATAAGACATTAGAGATTTTTATACTGGTTTGAACTTTCCGTTCTACGTCCAATCCCAGACTCCTTCTGGATTTAATCAATACCCTCGCTTCACTCGGAGGAGCATGTATTACACTACCTAGACAACCGAATAGGACTTGTACCGCCTGAGGATACTACAATGGGACTTCAAATACAAATGGAAATGTTTCTGACTGAGTATGCTTTGAAATAGCACTGATAAGTCAATATAAGTACACCCTTCTTTATGGTATATAGTGTAATTTGTGAAGAAAGGAGGTCTAGTTGACCACATAAGAGCATGCTTGAGTGTTTGGTGATCAAATAGTTTGATTTGTAAAACTTTAAAGTAAATTGCAAGAATATAGCATTTAGAAATCAAAATAAGAATTGGTAAAAAATAGTTTTGAAATTTCTTGCTATTTATAGTTGTTAAAGGTCGCAATGATTAGTGAAAAGTTGCCATGAATCAGAATAGAAGCAACTATTGAAATGAATGTTGTTTCTATTCAGGGAAGAGAAGCAACATTTCAAAAATTAGCCCTTATTTTTAACTCAGACTTCTAAATTGAAATTAAGCCTTCTGAATGCAGGGAAATAACAAGGCAGCGTCGAAACAATGCATTTTTCACCTTATTCAAATGTCTGAATATTGTGTTCAGACGTCTTAATTTGATACTAAAAACGTGCTTTGCTTCAGCAATCAGTCGTTTGAATTTATGATTCAGACATCTAAATTATGCTAATTTAGACATCTTTAAAACTTCTTTTGAAGACAAGCGCATGTATTTGATAGCTTGTGCATCTATACCAATTAGGAGAGATTTTAACATATATTACTAACTAGACACGGACTCTGTAACCTATAAACGATTATGTCCATCAATCTGGAATCTGGTCATCAATATTTTCCTATAAAAATTGGTTAGATAAACACATATAATTGTTATTATCAAAATATCAAGAACTGAGGTTCTAACAAAAGCTACCGGAGAGGCTTGTTGGAGTTCATGATGGTTTTTCATGTTTAGCACTTGAGAAAGTGCTTCCATGAATCGGCAGAGGCAGTGGAACCTAGCCAACTTAAGGAAGTTGAAGTGGAGAGAGAAGCATCCGTTTGTCACATTCCCACCAAGAATGTTGTATATGATATCAAGAAGCTTATGAATAAGGAAGTCGTTTTGGTTAAGGTGCAGTAGAGAGATAGTATTAAGGACGCTACGTGGGAGGCTGAGGAGAAAATACATATATCTTATCCATATCTCTTTGATGGTACGTCTTAAATTTCCTATTTCCATCCTTAGTTTTGAATAGGTTCTTTCCTTTAGTATCCTTTGGGAGGGTAGATCTTAGGATTTAACCTATGGATGGTAGGACTAAATGTAAACATGTTACTAGAATATGTTATGTATATTGGACACAAATGGTTGCAAGTGTTTGCTAGTGGACGCATACACACACACTAGGTACTATTATCTCTTAGAGATCGACCTAACTAGGTCGCTAAAGCATATGCATATGGATGTGTGTGCATTTGCATTTTTATTTCATTGTTGCTATGAATGGGTGATTATCATATGATTGTTGCATTTAGATGAAGATTGTAGTACGCATGTAGAACTATCAGTTGTGATTAGGGAATTTGCATTCATTTGGATACATTGCATGGACATGAGCGCATAAAAAGGCGGTCGATTGAATCAGTTGACCGTCTAATCTTATGCATTAGTTAGGGACATTGACACTACACTATTGCATATATCATAAATTGCATTAAAAAGATTAAGGACAACGGATGAAATGGATGATGGTTGAATATATGGTTGTGGAATTTGGATGAAAATATTTATTTTATTCTTCCGTCCTTGGAGATTTAGGGGCGAAATCCTTTGAGCGAAGAATATAACAACCCAAAAAGTTAGAATAATAATAATTAATTAACAAATTAATTGAATAATAAAATAGGGTTGGAAAATTTTTTAGAATTGGGCCACGGGAGGTGCACCATTGGATCCCTGGTAATTTTATGAGAAATTTTCATATATTACTTGTTGAAATCTGAGTTAGTATGGAGAAGTTACGAGAGAAACAAAGAAAATCAAAATTATATATATAATTGAACAAAAAGAAAAGGCAGGCCCATTACGGGTCAACCGCGCCTGAGTCGGGTCAACCCATAGGTTGACCCGCCTATAGACCAAGTCGACCTGCATTCTTCCCTGGATGATTTTTCTCCTAGGTGCGAGCCGAAGATGGTAAACCTGATTTTTAGTGAAATCCTATGTGTTCTTAGCTGCATCTGATGGTTCCTAGTGAGCTTATGACGTAGTTGCACCAGATTAAATCTTCAAATTCGACGGCCTGAGATCCTTAAGTCACACTATAAACTAAACCCTAAGCTTAGGTATTTTCCTCATTTGGATTTTCTCCCAGCTGGGTTCATTGCCTGAGGTTGTACCTTAAATAATAAAAAATTATGGGGAGGAAATCGTTTTAATAAAAATATTTTACACCTAGAAGTGGATCTAAAAAGGCCTAGGATTAGAGCAAAGGACCGCAGGTGAGTGTTTTGTAATTATTTTAGATTTGTAAGCAATTTAAAATAATAGGGTTCTCAATTGTTTTAGTTTTTCTACAATTTTGAGACAGTTTTTATGTAAGTTTATTTACAGTTAATTTTTAAGTAAATTTCAGAAGTTCTTTTCAGTCTGTTTTTATTATTCAGTTATGTGCAGTTATTTACAGTTATTTAAATCTGTTTTAATTTGGAATTTAGCCTATAATTGTTAGTTTCTTTTTATAGAGATTTAGTCATTTTTGACACGAATAAAATATTAAAAAGAGAAGAATTCGCAAATATGGGTTAAAATAGAAAAACAATAAATTTACAGAAATCAAATGTAAAATGAGAAAAACTGAAATAAAATGGAGTTGGACTGAAATAGGCAAATTTGAGATGTTTGTAAGCATGATTATAATAAGTGCTTATGACTAAAAAGAGAAAATAGAAGAGTAACAGTTGCAAGAACAATATAACACGTAGGTTATAATTAGAAAGAAAGAAATAACAGAAGGGGGTTATTTTGACATTTCGACCTTGGATTAACTTAATAAGCAAATATAGCGGTAGTGTCCCGTACCGGTAGCATTCCCTTTCAGGTCTAGGACTGATGGTCTCACACGTGGGTGAGGCTGGGCACGCTTATACTAATTAGGGTAAATAAGTGGTCAATAGATAGAGGCTCAAATTTGAGGATTTGGGAAAGGGAAGTTAGAAATTGTTTGTTAGGACCAATACCGGCAGCATTTCCTTTTAGGTTGACGACTGATAGTCTCACACATGGGTGAGGCTGGGCACGCTTATGCTGATTAGGATAAATAAAGGGTCAAAAAGGGGCGACATTTAGTGTGTACCGACGATGACTGAGCATGCAACATCGATTATGGTAAATAATTCGCTACTGCGTCCTAAGCACTAATAGGTGTCTTTTACTGTAGGACCAACATGATTGGTTCACGGTGGCACAACAGAGATAGGAAAGGCCGATTAATGAGTAAAATTAGGATTTCATCCTAATCAAGTTAGCAGTTGAGATAGGATTAAGGTTTCAGCCTAATCATAACACCTTAAGACAAGTGCAAACAATCAAAGCAAACAGTCAAACAGAATCAAAAACAGTATTTTATGCGAGTTTTATCTTTTCTACATCTTCCTTTCATACTAGAACTATTGTCTAGTCTATTATCTTTATCTTGCTTAGAAATGCTAGTATTCACAAGACTTATTGTCCGACCCACTCCTATATCTTTCCTTTTCCCCCAATATAGCAGAGTTGAGGATAGTTGATTCAGGTTGCTTGGAGATTCATTTTCGAAGTTTTCTCATTTCAGATGTATTATTATGCTTTTCATCCTTTTCATTTGGCTTATATGGATTAGCACTTGTGTGTAACATCCCGCCTTTTCAAACGTTTTAAACTGATGATAAGCCACACACGTCAGACTCAAACCATACATAAGGGCCGATTGTTATTGGGGTAAATAAGAAAAACAGGGAAAGAAAGAAAATAAACAGAGTCTCGCAGCGGAACGACAAAATATAATAATCAAATAACAGTTCATGAAGCTGTTTACAAAACATTTGATTTTACCTATACAACATAGAATTAGAGTTACACATGCCAAAGGATAATAATTAATGCAGCGGAACAATGTAGTAAATAATAATAATACAATCTTCGTCTTCGTCCTCAAGAAATAAAGTCTTGAAATCCTGAAATGCTCAGACTGACCCGAGTGAATTGAAAAGACAAAACACTCGAGTCGGAACTAAAAGATCTTATGTAAGTTAAATCAACGAGAAATAATTTGAGTGGAATGGCATCAGAGATGTTTGCGGGATTTGACATCTCCTATCCAATGTCTAACGTGAGTGCAGTAACTTAAGAGATGCTCGGGATTCACATCTCCTAAGGATCCGTTAAACTATTTACTATGTAGTAATATTTCTCTATTATAATAATGTCTATTAGTAAAATAAACTTACTTTAAAATAGCGTTAAGGGACTACCCATATAGCCCTTGACACGTAATAGTGTCAGTAGTCTATACAGTGCCTGCATATCTCCTGATCGGGAGACTACGAGAAGATACTCCATAGGTACGACACAAATCAAACTCGTAGTAAAGCCCGCTAGGGTAGGTGACATGGCACACAAGGCAATGCCAAGGTAGATATACTAATTATGCACACGGGATGGTGGTGACGTATAGCGCGCAACTACCGCCCACCTCGAGCCACATCCCCAAAAATCAAAGGGCCCAAATCAATCACAAAGTAATAGAATGGTATCGAAGGAGTGTGTCCGATAAGAGGGGCTACCTCACTGGCTCGAGATCGCTCCTGTTTTAGCCACCTAAAGCCAACTCACGGGAGTCGGGTCCGCGTTCATGCCTCAAAGGAACGCCGCCACCGTCCTACTTCATTCTGGAATCTCCACCACGTACATGATTGTTGAAGTGGTTTTCGGAGTTGGCAGAGAGTATGACAACTTCCAATCCCGGTCTCTTTAACAACCAAACGTTATTACAACACCGTGGTCATTTCAAAATAATTTATACTTTAATCCGAAATAACATTGCCATTTCAAAACCATATAAATATGATATCAATTCCCTTTGAAACTAAATAAATACGATATCATTTTATTTCAAAAAAAATCTCCTTTCCAAAATCTTAGCACTTCCAAATTTATACTCTTCGAAACCCAACATTTGAAAGTATAACACTTTCAAGTTGTAGTACTTTGAAATTCATAACCTTGATACATAACTTCCACCACTTAAATGGTTTAAATAATAAAGTATTTTATATAATAAATAGCTTCTTCCATTTCCCAACTCAATTCCAAAACAACTCGAATCCCAAATATTTTAGATTTAACCAAATCTCAAATCATAAATTCTCATTTCAATTCAGTTTTCAAACAAACCGTTCCAAATTATATTGATTTCAAAAGAGATTTGGTCCACAAAATAAACCATTCAAAATCGGTATATTTCAAACTTAAGTATTCAACAATTTCTGTTTGATAATTTCCTATCTCAAATTCAATTTTCTATTATTTAGTTTCGAACATTTACTTAATAAATCCATTATCATTTAAATAAATCCCAAATTAAAAATAACTAAATATTTCCTTCAATTTATTTATACTTGAATATTCATTTAATTCACCTTAACCCAAAATCAAGTTGTCAAATCATACCTTAAGTTTTCAAATTTAATAATTTTTACGTCAACTTATTTGAGTTAAATTCTTTAATGAGTTCGATTTCAAATAAAATTTCCAAATTACCTTACAACCTTAATTTATTTAAATCACTATAACATCTATATTAAAATATGATTTAAATACTTAACCATAGTTTATTCTAACAAAAATCAAACTTTATTATTAAACTTATTTTTTAAAACAAATTTATACATAGCTCAAATTCAAGAATTTAACAATATATAAGAATGATATTTATATAATATCAAAAATTAATATTTATTAAACCGTATATTTCTTTCCAAAACCATAGAAATCATTTCAAATATATATATATATAAACTACGGTGCCGGTATATAATTTTCTACCCTATGGTCAAGTGATACAAATATTTATCATTTCAATCAGTAATTTAAAATAAAAATACGGTTATATATCATTCCAAACTGCAATCTCGAATGAAATAAAAATACATTGCAACTTGTAGTTTATAACAATATAAAATACAACATCCATTCATCCAATATCAATCATCAACCATTTATCACAATCATCATCCAATTCAAACAATGACATCAATATAGAACAGATAATAAATAACAGGTATTTACTGGCAGTTTATATTCAATAATAAATCAAATAACAATTTTACTCAATAAATTCAATTTAATTTAACTAGGATGATGATAAAATATGTCAAACAGTCATAAATAAATTTATAATCACATCATAAATTAACTTAACACACATAAGAAATTTTAGAAGTTGTGAGTGGTTTAAAACACTCACCTTCTTAATTTAAATTGAATTTAAATCCAATTTAAACCCAAAATTTGAATAGCAGAATCTGTCCAAACTAGCGTCAAGATGTCCGAAATTCCAATATGATCCTAGTGCAAGAAACCGCGCGTGAATTGGACCTCGTATGCAAAAGTTATGCATGTTTGAAGTTAAACGATTTAAATTTGGAGCAAATGAAAAAAAAATGAAAAAATAGGAAACACGTCACTACCTCTCTCTGGACACTCGGCATGCACGAATAACCGAGGTTTCACTAAAACCCTAGCACGCGCTCACCCAAAACATGACGTTGCCACGACCGTGCCTCGCCGTAACCACCGCGCCTATGCCCAGGTCGCCTCCCCCAAGCCTTCGGCCCCCCTCGCACGTCGCCTAGCAACTCCGGTCGAACCCAAACATAATCCGCCACCATAAAGAACAGAACCCTAATCAATATTAATGGATGATCCAGCCGTTGAAATAGCAAATCACCTATCTCGATGAGCTGCGCTCATCACTCTCTACGCCTTAGTATCGTCGATTTGACGATCAGTCGGAGTTGATTTCGACGCAATGGATGGCCGAAAATAGTTCTTCAATTTCTGGACGAACAGAGCTTCGAATCGGAAAATAAATATTAAATCTGAGGTGCGCTCGTCGAGAGCTTCAGATTAAATATATAATTTGATATAGTTTATGGAGTTTGAAATTTTGATTTGATTTTGAATTGCAATTGTATTTGGAAGTGAGAATTTGTTTGTTTGCCATTGAGGAGGAGAGATAGCTGAATTGTACGTACAGAAATGAGGAATAGAGGGCTGCTAGGGTTTATAACAGGATACATATAGGCAGAACAAAATAGAACAGATGGACTCAATTTGGTTTGGAAAATTGAACGATATATGGCCCAAAAGGCCCGTTTCGACTCCAGAACGAAATTAAGTCAACCCATGTATCAAAATAGATGTTTTTAAATAACTTAAATGCAATGGAATAGGTTTCAAGTCCAAATTCTGTCGTATGAAGAAGTTATTCTAAAATCAAGTTATTTCAAATCGATTTCAATTGATTTCGATTAAATTGATTTCTAGGCGTTTCGAGCCCGTGCGATCAAACGACAAGTCCGATCGCTACGAAACTTGAAATCCTACAATAATTCACCGTTACGGATCCGATGAAACTTGTTCCATTGAAATCCGAGTCAGTGGCCAAAATGGCTATTTTTCAGTTAATTAATTAAATTACTATTAAATTGAATTAAATCGCTTTTTCAATTCAAGTTTTAAAAATTCCTAGATTTCACCATTTTTGATTTCCTAAACAATTACAATAATTTAAACAACTTAGATATCAATTTAAAGTTAATTAATTTACTAATTTACAGTATTCCTTCAATTGTAAGTAAATTCAATTAATTCATAAGTAATTCCAAATAAATTGGTTTGGTTTAAATTTCAATTCTTCTATTAGATCCATTTTTACCCTATAAACCTATTAACATTAGTTTTACGTTTCATTACACTGATATACTTCAAATTTCATCTTTATTTGTATTAACTATTTTATCTTCATTTATTGTGTAATAACTACTGTAGTTCAATTATATTGAAATTTGTCAACTCCACACCTTAATCAAGCTTTTAATCCAATTAATCATTTTATGTTTGTTCCATTCTTTTATTACATCAATCATTACTTTATGCAATAAACTAATATTTCTATTCATCTTATTTCATTCATATTTTGCAATTATGACTTAAGCTCATTAATGTAACATTAATTTTTATTTTAATTACAATTGTTTCCAATAGAAATTTTTATAGCCTAAATAAATTGGTACATACAATAATGGTCACAATTTTCTCTAAATCACATTTATAGGCTTATAGTTTACAAACAGATGTTGCAATGACTCATATAATATTGATTTTATTTAATTACCATTAAATTTGTGGTATTTCATTGATCTATTCAATACGTACATTTTGTTTCGTATACTTCATTTATAACCAAGTATAACATTTACCTTATTTCACTTATTCATTCATATGGTTAATAACTAACTTGAATAAACATTGTTACCCTTTATTTTAGAGTTTATCTCATTATTAAATTACAGACTTTTATTTCTTCATTCTTAAATTGCCAAAATCAAATTAAATTAACAAATTTAATTATTGTAAATTTATGGGTCGTTACATTATGAGACTTGATTATTTGAGACCGAGGTGCATTCTCATAAGACTTGAGAGATTTTGAGTTTTTGAGACATGTTATATTTTTATGACTTATTTTGAGATGAAGTTTAACTCTGAATGACAAGTTATTATTTAAATGTTTTGCGCTTCTTTTACTTATTTGTCTTGTGAATCTTAGTCACTGTGATGCTTTAGCTATACTTATAACGCACATCCTTTGGTGTGCCCTTCTTGGGAATACTAAGGGGTGTGAAGTGTTTCATGCCCTAGAGGCAATTATGTAATTTGTTACACATATCTAATTTGATATTCGATCTTGTTCAAAATAGAATGTGCTTTCATTCTATTATATACTGGACATAATGAGTTGTAATAGTTAATGTAATTAAAAGTATATTTAATAGAAAATTCATAAACGATATGCTTTATGATAGTAGTTACAGAATGTTATAACTGTCAGTAATTTATCACGATGAAAATAAATATATCATTTGAAATGTTCTTAGTCAAGATGCATCGAGATTGGATATCGATGTACCCATTGAGACTGTCTACATAAAACTTTCTAAATATTGGACAGTATATTGCTCATGACTATTAGGGGTACCTATAGGTTACGTACGAATGTTTATTGGATTACTATGGAACTACTCACTTAATAGTTTTCTATTGACTAATATAACTAAGGTCAAAAAGAAAATATCGATGTGATTGATTTACCACTTCTCTTGACTTGAGAATATTGTCGATCTTCAATATGAAAGCTCCGCTTTGATTATAGTCCAATCATAGCATGGCATCTATTAAGTGGCTATAGTTTAGTTGGGTGGATGTATTTGAAGTGAAGCACTATTCGATAGAGGATTCGTCCCCTCAGTTATATAAGGTTAGTATCACGGTCAACTCAAGTTAACTCAGAGTCAAAATCTATGGATGGAGCAGTTCGATCAATAATAATTATTATTGAACCAAAGACTTTGTGTTTGGATTATACAGTTGAATATGGACAATATTGGAGTTTTGACCATTAGCAAATTCCATAAGTCTAAAGTGATATAGTTTTGACGAAGAGAATTGGTGTAAATAAAAGTCACAATTGGGTAACGCTTAACAAAGTGAAATTGGATTTTACCAAAACATGGTAAGCGACAAATTTAGCTAAAATGTCATACTACGTACTAAGAGACACGTGAACATTGATATTCGAATAGTTCAACATTAACCGCTGACTAAATTTACAACCGATGAGTCGCACAACCGAACAATGAATTCGTCTTTAACCAAATGATTTAATTAGTTTATAATTATAAATTAATTAATTAATGAAATATTAGTTATGATTTGAGTAATAAACATTATTAAATATATTTATAATAGTTATAAATATATCAATCGGTATACGATATCGATAAGCGATTGAATTGGATTTAATTAAATAATATTTGCTTTGGGATTAAATGGGATTTTAGCCATCACGGTGAATGATATTTTTGGCTACAATATAGACATATGGGCCGACTCAAAATGGGGTAGAGATGTTAGATTTTGGATGGTTCAAATTGAAGGAGAATCGGTATGAGATGAGATCCACTATTTTCTCTCTTTTATCCACTATTTAAACATCCCTAACCCTAATTGCAAATGATCTTTTTTGTTGCCTCTTCATCCTTCCATTGCTGGCCGAAAATACACCATAGGTGTTCCATAATACAAATCTCAAATCAACTCATAGTCGATTATTATCCGATCGTCAAAGGTTAACGATTCAATGACCAGAAATCTGCCGAATCGAAAAGGTTTCAAAGGGAAAAGTTCATCCTTTCAAAGTGCACTTCAAAGCTTTCATACTTAGGTATGTTTTTATCAAATAAAAGTTTATAATTTTTTGAATAATATTTTATTATTCATACATATTATTGTATTATTAGTTAGATAATGATTCTAATATCTATTAACGTTGTCACAAATTAGTTTATTTATATGTATGCATATAAGTATAAATTGTAAAAAATTAATTTTTTTATATACAAATCAGATTATATAGCTTTCTAATTTATTTATATATACACACATTAACTAATATGTTATTAAGTTATATATATATCATTTAACTATATATATATATATATAGTTTATATTTATTTACAACATCATACTAGGTTTTATTATTATGTTTATTTACATAACTTTGTAGCAATAGTAATTTTGATAGCGAGATATTAATTTTTATAATTATTTATTAATATTTAATATTATTTAAATCAATATATTACATAAACTATACATATAAGATCAAATACTTTATGAAAATTATTTTTTAATTTTTCTAAAATTATTTTATCATAAGATAAGCTTTCAATAAGAAAAAAAACTTTTTTGCTATTTTTAAAAACTATTATTATAATCTTTTGAAAATTAATAAAAATAGAATTTGATCAGAAAAAATGGAAAAAAATTCAAGCTTTAAAGTATCATATATGATTTACTGGAAATTTAAAATTGGGAAAATGTTTTAAAAATAATTTTCTATTAATATTTTATGTAATTCAAATATTCGATTAAAATATGTTTTAAAATAACAACAATTAATATAACTTTTTGTGGTGCTATATATATGATTTAAAATTTGAAAATAAAAATTTATTATGTTAATCAATATACATATTTATACATTATATATAGTTTTATATGTGTGTGTGTGTGTGTGTGTGTATATCAGTTTTAAACAAAATATTATTTTATCCTTATATATACTAGTATGGGCCCGTGTTTCGCATATGAGCTGTTATATTAGTGTAAACAGAAGCAAGGGCATTTCTGGAATTTTAAAAAGACACCGAGTAAATTGGTTCAATGAATTTTCTTTATTAATAGTGGAGATGTGTGTATATTGGTATATACATTATTTATAGTGTAGTGTGTATATATATATCTTTACTACTAATAATGAAAATTCGTTGAACTAATTTACTCGGTGTCTTTTTGAAATTCCAAACATGCCCTTGCTTCCCGTTTACATATTTACGCTAAAACAAAATATCAACGTATACGATAACACAAACATACCGTACACAAACAGCCCGTGTGTGAAGCACGGGCCATACTAGTATATATTATTTTAATATTCAAATAACTTATTTATATTTAAATAGATATATTATAATAATATGCATATATATATTATTATCTTATTTATAAATTATATATATGTGTGTATATCTTTCATATACATATAATTATTTAAACAAAATTAACATATATACATAAATTTATATATAAGTAAAAAGTTTATATGCGTATATATATTTGGACAACATACATTATATATAGGATAAGTTAACGTTTCTGTTACGATGTAAATCCCAACGTTTATATACGGACTTGCTATACCTTGCACGAGTTGATATGCTACACATGCTTATACATATATGTATATGACACATACATACATATACACATATAAATGAAATAAAACTATATAATTTATAAATTTAAATAAAATAAAATATTGTATTTAAATAATATCTAGAAATGTTCTAAATGAATTAGACATCATAGGCCCAATATAGATTCAATAAGGGAATTTTTTTTGAAATTCACTCATAACTTCCACTGCGAGTTGTTCAGTTTCAACACAGTTAGTAAGGTTTCTAAGAAAGGTAGTGTCGAAGGGTTAGGTTTGAATAATCAAGTATTATACCCTACTCGGCTACTGGCCTGGCCCGAACACATATGCGAGCCTAAAAGATTGCCCCTAATAGAGGAGTCCCAATTTAAATTAGGTTACGGGTTAATTTTCAAAAAAAATTGAAAATTAAAAAATGAGATTTTAAATTTAAAAGTTGAATTTATAATAAGATATACATATATTATAAATGTTATAATATAATAAAATTTTCAAAATGTTTGAAAAAAATTAATTTCAAAATTTTGAGTTTATTAGTAAGATTAATAAAAATTAATTAATTAATAAATATATATACATGTATAATATATGTTTGATATATGTTATGATATTTTAAAATGTTTAAGATATCATAAGTATACGTGTATGTATATAATATGATTTTTCAAAATTAATATTAAAAAATTTGATTAAATAAATTAACTAAAGGTTAATTAATTAAATAAAAATTCATACTTATGAGATATAAGTGTTATACTATAAAGGTTATAACATTAAATATTTAATATATAAGTTATATTAAGATAATATAAAATTGACTAAAATGTAAATTGATTAAAATTAATCAAATAAATATAATTAATATAATATTATACATCAGACTATTATATAAGTCAGTTAAAACATAAAATTTATATAGTAATAAAACTTATATAATATGAATGTATAAACTAAAAGTGGAACATCAAAGAAACCCAAATAGACTTAAGGGACAAATACATACATATTGTACATATATCTTGATTTCAGATTTGTCCGACATTTGAATCACGAGAGTATTTCATAAGAAATATGTTATTCCATAAGTCAATATCGCTCAATATAGTATACTGAAGATTATGAATCTTCAATATAATGTTGATCTCTATCATATATATACACACATACATACACAAGGTAAGATAGCTATCTGTATTTTTAAGCAAACTCAAGGTACAAATACTATACTTAGGCCGTCACGATATGGTAGGTACGAGTAAATAATTTCGTTTTGATTTGTTGAGGAAACTTAAGGTCGAAGTAAAATTAGGACAAGACGCCAAGGGTTTGGAGTTGAATATGACACAACCAATAAGGAGTTATCCATCGTTCCTGGAGCTATGACCTTTTGAGCAAACTCAAGGTTAGAATTCCAAGATGGATGAGTCCTATACCCACTAGTGGAGTTGAAAGACTTCTATATTTTGCTTATGGTTTGTTGAAACATAAAAGACTAGTGAGAGCCTTATTAGCAAAATGAAACGATGTCATTTAACCTTTCTAATGTTGTAAGAACATATGCTCTATAATGTTATAATAATTTACATCAATAAATTTGTGCATTTAATAGGACTGACATAAAGTTTATCAGTTGAGATATACAAATGAACTAAACTAAAGATTGACAAATAGAGATATAACTTATACTTAATAAATGCTTCTTGCATGTTTATGTTTCAATACCCATGCAAGTGCCTGATTTTACAACTACTAAGTACATTCGTAATTTGGTTGTTTACATGTTTATTTGGTCGAGAACGTGTATTGCAATCTATGAGTTTCGAACTCTAGAAACAATACAAGACTATGGATATTTATCCATATACTATCGCATGCAAGTGTTGTATGGGAAACAGTCACAATTCTCAATGTATAATACTTTGGTGAAGTTCGTTCGTTCGAAATAAGCTACTAAACAGTTACCATGAAATAAATATTCAATTTGATTGATTATAAAAGAATCGCATTATGTTAAATGTAGCACAAGAGCAAAACAACAATATAGATCTAAGAATTTGATCATGGAAATGTCAGTTTGATCAGTCTAAGCAAGAGACAACATATTGGTGTCCTTAAATGTTAAGGATGCCCAAGTGTGCTTTTTTAAAGAGTTCATTATGATGTTGTATTAAGGCTTTTCTTTTGCACGACAATTGAAAAATGAATGTATAGAGTAGATGTGATTTAAGGTACAGTTGGAATGAAAAGAGTGAATAATCACACTCTTCATAATGAAACATCTGAATCGAGAATTGTAATAATAATAATTGATACTTAACATTGGAATAGCAAATATGGTTTTTATTTCGAAATGTATTTTCGTATATAAAATTGTTTTCTATAGATTTTTTATGAGTTTAAGATATTTGATCAAAGAACTCTCCGTTGTAAACTAGTTGTAGTTTATGAAATAAATAATCTATATTAAGTGAATGATGGACCTCAAAATTCAGTATGCTATTATAGTAATGGCAGAAATAGTGGGAGCATGCCATATAGCACTTATGGATTGCATCATATTAAGAAAATTGTTTTCGTAAAACATATGGAACATTATTTATGAAATAATGACTATTTTTAGTGTCGATTGAAAATAGACATAGTTTTCTTTCAATGAGAATATTATGAACATTTATTGTGAAACAAAACTTTAGTAGATGTATTTGATGCATTGGAAAATATAGAAGTATCTAAAATTATTTACAATTATTTTGGAAACATATATTAAGCCGTAGTGTGGAGAAATAATGTTTTATTATATGATTATGTATCATATGATACTATTAATTATATCTCAAACAATCAAGGACTTTGCACCCATTTAGTAGGAGCATCATAAGAGTTGATGCACTCTTTGGATTAATACATATAGGTGTATGCAATCATAATTCTACTAATACCAAAATGGTTTCATATAATCTATTATGTTCACCTCTGAGTTGTCATGGACATGAACATGTGTATTTGATACACATGTAGTATGTTTATGATAAGCTCATAGAATATAAAATGGAAGTAAATAAAATTACATGCAATAGAAATGATTTGATTTCATCGAATGAGTGATTATATTGGAAAGAGTTCCATACGTACCTAATATGAATAAAGATTCAATCTCAAAGGTTACTCGTATCAATAGTACATAATGATGTATTGATAAGGAGTAATCAAACTTTGTTGGAAAAAACACAATTATTGATGAGTGAAGTTGAGTTAGAAAGGTTCTATAAGGTGTGCACTTAAGATTAGCACACTACGTTAAACTTAATATCATCTAAATAGAAGTTTAGAAAACCGTACGAGATAAGGGTTTATAAGAAACCCATACATATCTTAGGCCAAGGAGTTCGTAGGATGTGTGAGTCGGAATACTACATGTAATAATTGTATGTAAGGGATCTTGTATGAATCATCCCGATAGAGTTTTGGGAATGACTATTCAGTAAATGACTAATTTATGTTGTGAATATCAATGTGTTATGAACTAAAGAAGAATCGTTTAATATAAAGCAATTCATGAAATGTTTATGAATATCCATTCTATTGCATTAAGAAACATACGTTGTTTCAAGAAATACCAACTTCATAGCGATGGAATTTTTTCAAGAAATTATTGGTACATAAAAATGGATTTTGTAAGATTTGATGATAAAATCGATTACATGGGATGAAATGAAATTGAACGAACCGAAATGAAAACAAATACAGTATTCTTGCACATTAAAGAGAAACTGCGAGTTTCTTGTTAATGTCAAGAATAAATAACCCTTGGTTGTTTAATTAAACCATTAAGAGTGTTGACTCTATGATATGGTACGATGTGCAAATTCAAAATAAATTCCAATACATTATCAAGATATGATATTTATATTCGTATTCGAAGGGATATGATTTGTAGGATGCGAATGGGTCTTTAATAGTAAGACGAATGCAGTTGGAATATAATCGGCCACGTTGATAAGAATAATATGACGAATTTAAATCATTGAAATTAACGTAACAGATTCACCATTTGATGTATTCAAGTCGGTTCGAATTTTACTTACAAAGTTATCTCCTAGCATGACTATGTTTTTGGTATATATGCATTGAAGTGGAAAGTTCAAAATATAGATCTACACTAAACCGTTTGCATATAACAAGCAAAGTGTCATGAAGTTAATTGAACCGATACTGAGTTCGTGGGTTTTCTAGATACGATTCGAGAACGGATGCGAAAGTATCGTTCTAAAAAGCATCAAAATTGAACAAGTGTTTTTATGGATGTATCAAACATTTATTTTATCAGTTAAAATATAGAGAAAGTGCGTGTTCATAGGAAATAATATTAAACGGTACATAGATATTTCTAAACCATAAGTAAACAACACATTGCTAATTGTTAACGACGTAATTATGTTAAAATCAGTTTTAGTTGTTTTAATACTCAAAAATTGGATTTGTAAATAATGTCTTTTATCGTATGTATAAAAAATGTTGGGAATGCCCTTAAATCATATGCAAGGACGCCTTATTAAAATGTTTAATACAAAACATGTAAAATGGATTTCTTATGAAATGGAAATAGGAAGCATCATACATGTTATGTTGCCTATGATATCGTGATTTTTTTTATGTATCTGATACATGTAGCAAATGGAAGGAGTGTTTGGCTTAAACTTCATAAATGATACTGAGTATAATATGTTAATAATAAAATTCAATTTAAGAATTTTTAAGTTGGAAATGTTCCAAATAGAAGAGATTATGGCTGATTCAACAAAAATGTCGAGTATATTGATTGAATAGCGTCACAATAAAAGCAATGTATATATATAATAAACACGGAAAATTATAATAAAGCCGAGGGTGATTCCAAATTTTGAGAATCTTCTAACATTGTTATATGATAATAATGTCATGATATAGTTCGTAATAGAACTTAGAGCTCACTAGAAGTTAAGAGACATGCTCTGTATTGTTCCATATGATAAAATCGTTTATTTGTATTAAGGAGAGTTGATTGACAGAGTAGATAATTAAAGCATAATAGCATACCAATTCACTTGGGACTAATCCGATTTGTTTTGAAGACATCGAGTGGAAAAGTTGGAATAAGATTCCATATCGACCCCAAGTGCGAGTAGAAGATTGATAAAGTTAGGAGTATGCCTTAGAGGCAATTATGTAATTTGTTATATATATCTAACTCGATAACCAATCTTGTTCAAAATAAAAGGTATTTTCTTTATATTATATACTTGATATAATGTGTTATATTAATTAATTTAATTAAAAGTATATTTGATGGAAAATCCATAAATTGTATGTTTTGTGATAGTAGTTACAAATTGTTGTAGCCATGAGTAATTTATTGAAATGGAAATAAATATGCCATTGTAAGTGTTCCTAGTCAAGAAGCATCGAGATTGGATATCGATGTATCCATTGAGTCTAGAGCATGTAATGCTCTCTAAATGTTGGATAGTGCATTACTCATGACAACTGGAGGCATCTGAGGGTGCGTACTAATAGTTATTGGATAACTATGAAACGACTCATATTACACTTGAATCTACTGAATCTTGTTAAAGGCGGTATGACTTAAGCATCATGATCGAAACGGGATGCCCGCATAATAAAAGACGGATTATAAGGAAGAAACGCAAAAAATGAAGTGAGGTCAAGAAAATGCTATGCTTAGAAATTATAAAACAATAACCAAAGTTCAAGCTGCACAAATCCCCCTAATCCCAGTGTTACATTATGATACCGAGCCTAAAACCAAATAACAATAAAATGTTAATGTTGTGCTACGATACAAGAAGTTATATAAAAGAAGTCAAAGCACAACACACCTTACTTGAAAAGGATGCATGTAATCAATGATATACTGCACTCACGAGCCAAAATATACATCTAATAAAATTGTACTAACAATCTTGCATTAAAGTAAAATAGGGATGTATTACACTCAAAGGGTTGAATAAACCCCAATACCATTCCCATAACTTATACATTGCTAGTATCTCCAAGAGTGGGTCCACACGACACTCGTTGAGGGCTACATAAGCAATACCACGTGAAGTCAAAAGTAGTCCAAGGGTTGCACACATGGCCACTTAAATAGTGCATCAACGCAGATCCATGCTCATGAATAAACGACAAAGATATAGCTCCCTTTGACCAATGACCCGTGCAGTCCATCATTCAGAGCAGCTTGGCACAAAATCACATAAAGTGATTGCCTTCATAGATGGTGGCCTGATTGCCCTAACCAACTTTGTAAATATCATCAATACTCAGGGCAGATCAAAGGAGCAACCATCTTTTGAGGAAAAAGTAATAAAAGAAGCACAGCTTACCCTGAAAAAAGGGGACCACTACTAACAGTACTCACACCTGCGAATGGAAATAATACCTAAGTTATTCACCCTTCGAAGAGGGAGAACTCAGAGCCCATTCGAATTTGGAACCTGCAGCCTCAAATTCAAAAATTCTTGCTTCAATTTCAGATCTCCAGCCAAACCAAAATTCAACCACTCAAATCAGAGTTTCCCACCAAAGACACGCCAGTAATCCATATGCATCAGATAGATAATGATGATGGATGACACACAGCTTGATCCAAAGGTGGAAATAAAAGAATGAAAGAAGGATGGTGGAGAAAC
The DNA here is from genome assembly GCA_030765085.1 of Allium cepa. Lineage (NCBI taxonomy): Eukaryota > Viridiplantae > Streptophyta > Magnoliopsida > Asparagales > Amaryllidaceae > Allium > Allium cepa. Next base: position 1,045,280,517 of record CM060931.1, on the reverse strand, counting down.
ACTTGCATCTCTATACTATAAATGGAAAAAGCATTATAGCAAGAAAGGGATTTTTTTCTCAATTTGTTATTTTTTAAGGTTAAGAAAGCAAATGCATTGTACTGTTTGCCATTAAAATATGTACCAAGAAATATAAATAGGGAAGTGATTTTTCCCATGGATGTAAGATTCCTTAATATCTGAACAACGTAAATTCTTTGTGTCTTTTACATTTATACACTTTTATTTGTATCCATTAAGATTTCAATGTTACGTTTTGTCCTATCCTTATTTGGACTAAGTGCTAGTTCAACTTGACATTTTAACGAACAATTAAAGTGCAACTGCCTAATTGTGTAAGCTCCCAATGGCGCAATTACTACTTAAAGGCAAAATTAATATTACTTAAAATTTTCGATTCCAAATTCATGAAGTAATTAATTATCACTAATTCACGTTCATTCGAGTGTGGTGAGCTGAAAAATCTCACTAACATTTTAGCGCTAGAAAATAGGTCTTAAACCTTCGTTTGTTTCCTTCATTCAGTAAGATTTTACCCACATTTATTATGCATACCACGAATCCCACCTATTCACCTACCCCGCCTGCTCAAGAACATTTACACTTGGCTTCGAAGACTGCGACCAAGTCACGCATAACTTTGAAAGCATAAAGCGAAGCAGGAGGTTCGATGAAGTCCCTATAGACCCTCTCCTGATCGCATTATAATCCTTCATAAACCGAATGAACCAAGGCATGGAGGGGTTGGAGAAAACAGTGGCCCAACATGTTGCTCGCATACCATCCTCACCTCCACATTCCATAGCTCACCACCATCGTTCACCTATTGCACTGGCTATTCGACGAATGAACAATAACAGTACTTCCAAAGATAAGAATTGTGATGTTGGCCCAAATTTGGTACTAAAATAAAATGCAAGATCCATGCCAACCCTTAGATCAAAACAAAGCTTACTGTTGTTAACCCATTACTGTTGGAAAAACAAACCTAATCCACCCTCGATGATGAAGGCACCGCTTCTGAGGGTAATTCATCCCAGGTCGACCCAAGGAAGAGCGAAATTCGTCAACTAAAGGCTCGAGTAGACCAGCTAGCAAAATTCTACCAACAAAGCACCGAAGAAAAAACAGGGGGAGGGGTTTCCTCCTTGTTCAGTGAGACTGACATTAAGGCAAATTTCCCTAATAACTTCATAGCACCTTCAATTGAAAAGTTCGATCGAACTACCAACCCCAACGACCAGTTCTATACTTTTTGGTATTACATAGACATCTTAAAACTAGGAAGGATGGCTTGATGTAAGTTATTCCTTGTTTATTTAGCCGACCTAGCCTCCCGATGGTTCAGGAGGTATGACCACGGGAGGTCCGATCTTGGAGACAACTGTCTGCCGATTTTCTTAGGTAATTCAATTCGAGGAGAGAAGCTTCCCTAGATGTTGATACCTTGTCATGTGTCAAGCAAGGTGAAAACGAAAGCCTACCCAGCTTCATTAAACACTTTAAAGCCAAGGCACTTCGGATTGCAATGTTAGCGAAGAAGTATCGCTAATGGCAATGCATGCCGGAATTAGAAGAGGAACTACTATGCGGAATAAAAAATAGCAAAAAGTCATGCCACAACATGAAGGCTTTCTATGAAAGAGCAACTGACTATATCAGGATAGAGGAAGACGGATATATAGTGCAATCTCAGAGAACTTCCACCCTAAATTATAATAAGAAAAGTAGGGCAGAAGGATACCACCCACTTGTGAAACAACAAAAGGAATTGAACCTCACCTCCAAAAATCCCTTCACTCATACTTCTAGGGAGATATATGAGATTATCAACGCTGAGCTCGCATACATCATGCTGAATAAAGGGAAGAAGGCAAAGCAGAATCAAGGTAGAGCAAACTCCTGCTTCCATGGGCCAACAGTCATCACATCGACAGCTATAGGCATTTAAAGAATGAAATAGAAAGACAAATCTAGGCAGCTTTCCACAGGCTGACAAGGAAAATGGAATCATAAACCTCACTTCTGACCTAAAAGAAAACCAAGTAGGAAACACCTCTAATCTCAAAGCCTCGATTCATGGAGGACCACACCTTACTGGGGCAAGTAAAAAAGCACAAGAGAGATATGTGCAGGATGCCAAGGTACAACAAAGGATGATTTTCCATGTCAAACAGAGGCCAGCTCAAGAGATAGTTTTCACAGCAACAGATGCAGCAAGAGTGGTATTCCCACATCAGGACCTGCTTGTTGTTATGGTGCAAATCTCAAACTGCACCATGAATAAAGTCTTTGTCGATTCTGGAAGCTCAAGAAATGTCATTTACAAGTCTACATATGATCAAATGAAACCACCATCAAAGATCCAAAAACTCGGTCCTGAACAGATTTATGGTTTAAATAATACTACCACCATCCCAATGGGATCAGCACGTTTGCTTCTTACAGCTGGAAGCGCCCCTCTACATAAGTCATTACATGCAAGCTTCGTAGTCACTGATTAGCCATTGCCTTACAATTCTTTCTTGGGAAGACCAGCTCTGATTGACTTGAGGGAAATCATCTCTCAAAAAAACCTGCTTATGAAATTCAACACTCCTGCTAAGATAAGTTCAGTGAGAGTGGAACAATTTTAAGCTAGGAAACCATACAATGTAACTCTTAACTCTAGCAGTAAAATTGTTCCAAACTATTCTGTTGTTTACTCTGATGTTTACAATAATAGTAATAAACAAGAAACTAAACCAATTCAAGGAACTACATTCGTACAGAGCACAAAACCGATGTTGAGGTAGACCATTCCATGGCACCAAATTCCATAAAGAAAGTGAAAAGAACATATATGCACATAATCAGCATTGATGAGTATAATTTAGCTTGGGAACAGTATTTCTCCGAAAAGCCTGAAAACATGCATCCTCAGTGAACTCACAACTAAAAGAGGAAGCGGAAAGTGATATTGACCCGAGATTAGGGGTATCAAAAAGGAGTTAAAATCCGTAGATGATCTTAAAGGCATACGAATAGATCTGGAGGACCCCACAAAGGTACTCAAGATAGGAAAGAACCTTAGTGCAGAAGCACAAGTTTAATTGATAAACTTCTTGAAGAATTCAGCGAATGTATTTTCCTGGACTGACTCAGATATGGTTGGAATACACCTAGCCACCAACTGTCATGTAGTTAACATCGACCCAAATGCCTATCCAGTCAGATAAAAGCATAAAATCTTAGATCAAGAAAGATACAATGCCTCGCACGAAGAAGTCAAATAATTAAAGGAAATTGGATTAATTAGGGAGGTATATTACCTGAAATGGATCGCTAATCCAGTGCTCGTAAAGAAACCAAATGGAAAATGGAGAACCTATAGTGATTATACTAACCTCAACAAGGCCCACCCGAAGGTCGTTTCCTTTTTCTCAGAATTGATCAGTTAGTGGACACAACCAGTGGACATGAACTGCTCTCATTCATGGATGCATATTCAGGATACAATCAGATAGCTATGTTTGAACCAGACTACGAGCATAACATTTTTATAATAGACAAAGTCTTATATTATTACTGATTCAGGCCATTCAGACTAAAAAATGCCGAGGCAACCCATCATAAGTTGGTTAATATGATGTTCTCAGGGCAGATTGGAAAGTGTATCGAAGTATATATGGATGATATGCTGGTTAAGTCAAATGTAGCATCGAATCACATTCAAGACCTAGAGTAGACATTTGAAGTCCTACGATAGTACAATATTAAGCTGATCTCTAAAATGTACCTTCGTCATTCAATCAGGGATGTTCCTATGTTAAATAGTAAGCATGCGTGGCATAAAAGCAAACCCAAAGAAGATCGAAGCCATAAGGAAGATGGGGATCCTAGAAAAAGCAAAGGATCTAATTAGCTTAAATGGCAAAGTAGCTTCACCGAGCTGATTCATCTCAAAAGAAACAGATAAGCGCGTCTTATTCTTTGACCAAGTAAAGAAAGAGCAAAATATTGAGTGGAGAAGGAATGCAAAGCCACATTCCAAAACCTAAAGGATCATTTGGTCAACACTCCCATACGGTCTAAATCGGTATCGAGTGAGGACTTGTATGTTTATTTTGTTGTAATTGATAAAAATGTTAGTTCTACGACAATATAGGAGGACGATGGGACCTAGAGACCCATTGACTTCACATGCAAGTGGCTGCCAGAAACAGAGTACAACCTGCTCCTTATAGCAAGGAAGTTGCGCCCTATTTCCAAGCATATTCCATCAAAGTTCTCATAGACAAACCCCCAAATAAGATACTGCAGAAGGAGGAAATATCAGGCCGCTTACTAAAATGGGCAATGGAACTCAATCAATATGACATCACTTATTTTCCTTAGAAGGCAATCAAAGGTCAAGCATTGGAAGACTTTATCATAGGATGCACATTGCTAGCCAAACTTCAATCAAATGAAGAAGCCTCGTCCCTTTAATTATGGCAATTATTTGTAAATGGAGCATGAAATAAACATGAGGCAAGAATTAGGTATGTACTGACCACTCCAGATAAGCAGAAGCTGTATGGAGCAGTGCAGCTTGGTTTCAAAGCAACCAACAACGTTGCGGAATATGGTGCTCTCCTTGTAGGTTTGAGAATAGCCCAAGTAATGAAGGTGACCCACATAAAAATTCACAATGATTCTCAATTAGTTTTGGACCAAGTGTAGGGCAATTGCCAAGCAAAGGAATCAACTTTAGCTAAATAAGTGGAACTTTCTAAGAAATTACTAGAGCAGCTCGAATAGTTTACATAGAAAAAATCCCACGTGAAAACAACTCATTTGTCGACTCGTTAGCCAAACTTGGGAGTACCGAAGTGGCAAATGAAATTAATGTAGTACCAATAGGGCATCAGGCGGAGCCGAGTATAATAGAATCGAATTAGACACTAGTTTTAAGCAAGCCTAGCGGGCAGTAATTCAAGGGACTTAAAATGAAGAAATAGTAGAAAATCAGGAGCAATCTCTAGTTGAACCTACATTTTAGCAAACTAAAGAGAACAAATGGATGACTCCCATCAAATAATTCCTAATAAACGGGACCCTACTCCAAAATAGAAATAAAGCCTAAAAAATAAGATACCAGACTCCATGCTACTTCTTCTTTGTTGGCACGTTATATAAGAGAGGGTACTCAACCTCGTATCTTAGGTGTGTTTCTAAAGAAGAAGAGGTACTGGTCATGAGGGAAGTACATGAAGGCCAATGTGAGGACTATTCAAAAGGGTCCTAGTTAACAAAGAAATTATAGAGGCACGATTACTGGCCCATGGTGCTTTAGGATGTAAGGGAATTCGTAAGAAGATGTGATAGATGTTAGCGATTCACGATTATCCCCAAATAGCCATCTCACAAGTTCATCCCACTTACTAGTCCATGGTTGTTCAACATATGGGACATATGTTTGATAGGTCCCTTTCCTATGTTAAAAGTAGGGGCAAAGCAGCCGTAGTGGCAATAGACTTCTTCACGAAGTGGGAAGAGGCAGAACCCTTAGCCACAATCACCGCAAAGAAGATAGTCGCTTCTGTATAAGAAAGATAATCAATAGATTCAGAATCCCTAATAAGATAATTTCTTACAATAACACCCAGTTTGAAAGTAAGGAGTTTCAGGGCTTTGTAAGAAGAATGACATAATTAAGAATTCTTCCTTCATCGCATACCCACAAGCGAATGCACAGGTTGAACCTTCCAATAAAACCATTAAGAAGTTACTTAAGAAAAGACCGGAGAAAGCTAAGGGAAAGTGGGTGGAAGCGCTATCTCTGGTATTATGGGACTAACGAACCTCAACTAGATCCCCAACTGGCCATACTCCTTTTTGGCTAACCTTGGGATATGAAACCATGCTCCCTATCAAAGTACAAACCCCATCACACAGAGGAATATCGTATATAGCGGAGAAAAATAGAAGGCTGAAGGAAGTTTCCCTAAATCTCATTCAGGAAAGAAGAGATGAGACAGTAGTAGTATCTACCGCATATCGGTAAAGGATGGAAAAGAACTTCAATGTCAGGCTCAAAGAGAGAAACTACAAGAAGAGAGATCTTGTACTACAAAGAGTGATGGCCAAAACAAAAGACCCAGCAGATGGACCACTAGGCCTAAATTGGGAAGGACCTTAGTTATAACAGAATTTATGGCAAATGGATCGTACCGACTATGAAAGCCCGGTGGCTTCCAAGAACATGGAATTCATAGCACCTCAAGCCTTATATTGTATGATTTATGTTATTGATGTAATAAACATTATAATTGTTATGAAAAATAATAATACAATGAACTGGATGTAGGGATATTAGATGGCCTAAACCAGTATAAAAATCCCTCTGTATTAATCTCTTTGACATGGCAACTTGACATAGGGATATTAGTGGCTTGCACCAGCATAAAACCTTTCTGTGTTAATCTTTTTGACATAACAACTGGACATAGGGATATCAAACGGCCCAAACCAGTATCAAAAGCCTGTCCATGTTAATGTTGTTAGCATAGCCATGTTGCATGTAGGGATATTGGACAGCCCGTAATAGCTATCAAAACAAAGATGCACAAAATGCAGCCCGACTTTATCAGCCAAACTGGCATAGGGATATTATAGCTCGAACCAATATAAAAGCCCTTTCTATGTTAATGTTGTTAGCATAGTCGCACTAGACATAGGGATATTGGATGGCCCGAACCGGCTATCAAAATAAAGCTGCACAAAACGCAGTTCGGCTTTCTTAGCCAAAACGGTCGTAGGGATATTGCCTGAACCAGTATAAAAAGCCCTCTATGTTAATTCAGTTAACATAGCAACATTGGGCGTAAGGATATTAGGCAACCTGAACCAGTTATAAAAACCATGAGCAAGAATTAAGAAGGTTGTAAATACGCGACCTGACTTCACAGTCAAATATTAGTTTGCCCTTAAATAGCGGGTCACACCGTACTAAGTGCATGAACGTGAACTTGACTCCGAACAAGGGGCGGGTCATGCACAACAAGCAGCATAATATGCATGTCAAAAGCTCAGTTCAACATTCACAAACCGCATAAGAAGTTGATCTAGAAAATGACAAGGATAAACAACATATGGAACGTACTTTAACTTATAGATCAGATACAATTCCAAAAATTCCTTAAAGCTCGCCAGGTAAACATCAAAAGCTGTTATCCAAGTTTTTGACCCAACAGAATTCAAAGGAAGTTACAAAATATATGTCAAGTCAAAACAACATAGGAACCAATCAAATGGATCACAAGAAGAAATCAAGAAGGACACAAGAGAGAAAAGGAAAAAATTCCTAAGGAGATGGATCACTAGCGATCCATCACCCATGGATTGCTAGCGATCCACAAATATCATCCATGGATTGTCCATTCTTCTTGCATCATGAAGCATTATGTTTTCTAGGCACGCCTGCTAAGTTTCACGATGTTCCAAGCTAGCTAGACCAAGAAGTGAGCATTCATCTTATTCCAGCAATAGTTCGATGCAACTAGTACATGAATCATCATCAAAACAAGACATCTAGTCATGAAATTACATGGAGAGAATCTACACAAGGCAGGGAACATGATCTAATTGAAACGATCATAAAACACTCTAACTCCATGGATCGCTAGCGATCCATGCCCTATAGAATGTTAGCAATCCATCATATTGGGTCGGTTCGCTGTGAAATTTCTTGAGCATCTTCGTACCTTCAAATGTAAGTCTCTGAAAAACGGCTTTGGCCTAATTGCTCTCCAGCCCCTATAAATACAATCCTACCTTCAACATAAAGAGGATCTTTTGAACTGGCTGCTGAAACTCTGCAGAAACCATTCTTCACTCTTCTTCTCCCATACAACAGTCATCTAAAGGGTTTGTTTTGATTCTTCAAAGAACTCTAACACTGGCGACTTGATCTAACTTACTAGACCCAATCAAACTGTAATAAGATTCAGCCTGTAATTACAGTTAGTCGATAACAAAAGTTATAAAGTGGACGCAGGCATCATTAACAGCCGAACCACTATAAAAACCTCTTGTCTCTTTACTTTATCTGTAAATTATTATTCCTTGTTTTTATTTTATTTTCCTTGATAAACATGGCTGGTGCTTTCACACTCAATTATGAGTGTTGATCCATTTCTTGGATTAACATTTTTGTGCTTTCATTGAGAATCCAAATCAGGCATAGATCTAGCTATCTACTTTGGATCAGATAGGTTCAGAAGTTAGATCCTCAATCTCTACTTTAAAGATTTGCTATTAAGAATCAATGGCACCAAGAAGAAAGAGAAATACTTCCAAAAGATCCATAGGAGCTACTATTGCCAGAGAAGAAACAAATCCCAACAGGTTAAAGTCAACAACCCTGACAATCTACAATGATGACCTAACACTGGAGATCAGGTTCCAAGGTCCTCTATTCAGCGTGAAGTTGTCACTGGAGATGAATTAAATAAAATGGTTAACGAAATTAATAAGAAAATGGAAAACTGCCAAAGGGCTTTGATTGACACATTGAATGTCGTATTGACCTTACAGTTACATGCTGCTCCAAGAACCATAATAAACCTCGTGGCAGCTATGGAACAAGAAAATTCTTCCGTCTCTGACCTGAACAAGAGAAATGGGAAGCAGGCGTAGAAAGGAGTGATAGGTAGAACCGTAGGAATAAATATGGAAGGAGACGTAAACACTCCACCCAACTGCGAGGCAACCAGCAACAAACTTGAATCCAGAAGCAAAAAGCTCGTGGGAAGACACAGCCATAGATCTCTCGGACTCAAAAGGTGGCGAGCGACTTGATGACACCAAGCTAGAAGGAAATACCAATGCATTTAATGACTCCAGGGAGTTCCAAACTGCCTCCATCAGACCAACCGCAAGGCAACGGAACCCTAAGAGATGGGCTCTCTTGAAGACAGGAGAGACTAGGCTTCAATCTACTCACCAGGATCGTTTGCAAAATCAAACATCTAGTGTAGTCATTGACATCTGACCCCTAGATTACTAAACATATGAGGCATACCGTGGACATGGTCAAGCGACTAATGGATGAAAGTAATGATAGAAGGGATAATGAATGTGGATCCGCTCCAAGTCGAACACCTTTCATTGATGACATTCTGAATGAGCAGTACCCTAAGAAGTTCACTATGCTGACTATTCCATCTTACGATGAAATGAGAGAACCGAAAATTCACTTGCATAAGTATGGTTGGTACATGGACGGAGTAAATGCTTCAGATGTCGTTCAATGTAGATGTTTCTCGATCTTTCCAGAGGGAATTGCTTCCATGTGGTTCACCAGGCTTTGCCAGGATCCATCTCCACCTTCAATCAACTAGAAACAAGATTCCTTGATTAATTTAAACTTCACACGGAGCAGCCAAAAGATGTGATGTCCTTGTCCGGCCTATTCCAGGGATGGAATGAATCCCTGAAATCTTTTAAGAATCATCTCAAGACAGTGATAACTAAAGTAAGTAACCCGAACAAGGATATGGTTTTCATGGCCTTAGTCTATGCAGTTTACCTCGAAACTGAATTCGAAAAATGGATCAAAATGAAACAACCGACCACTAGAAAGGACTTCAATTGAAAGGAAAGCCAATACTTGATACTGAAGAGGCACGCAAATTAGAAGGGAAATCTTCTAACTTACAAGCGACCGACGTTGGGCAAAGTGGCATGGCAATAAACCAAGATATAAACACCTCCGGACCGTTGAAGGGAACATAGGAAAAAATGTGAATCGGAAAAGGAAGAATCAAAATTCTAAAAAGCAAAATGGAAGTAGCAAGTGACTTAAAGGTTTGTGGCCCAAAGGATACACTCCACTCAACGATACTCCAAAAAAAATCTATATTGCGACATAAGGGATGGAAGAGTATAAGAAGCCGCCTAAAAAGGAAGCAACTGAACATCAAAAGTGTTTTGAAAGTAAAGCCGCTTCCATGAGACACACAGCCACAACACGAATGAGTGTTGTCACCTAAAGAACTTAATTGAGGAGTTGATTAGGGGAAAAAAGCTTCAACGGTATGTGAGGAAACCCCTAAATCCTGACCAACCCGTAGTGCCCCAAGCTCCTAGAGATCAAGGGAATCAAGCTAAAACCAGTAAAGAGGGACCTAGACGGACTGACCAGAGACTTATCATTGGAACAATATTTGGAGGGCCTCGTCACGCACAAAAGAGTTAGGGAGAAATGGAGCGGTATGCCACCTTATTAAAGCATGCTCCAAAAGATGCATGCTTTGCAATCAAAGATGGAGCCCTGTTAAGCAGTAGAGAACCCTGAATGACAGTGTAGTATTCTACAATTGAGAAATTGAAGGAATAGAAGCTTCAACTCTCTACCCCATGGTCATGACAGTAGGAATCGAACCCACCATGGTCCAATAAGAATTGGTAGACAATGGCATTTCTGTGAACATCCTTTTCAAACGAGCTTTGATCGGATGAAGATCCGTATTAAAGATGTATCTTCCAGCCAAACAAAGATTTAGGGATTCACCGGTGAATCCAAACAACCCGTTAGAACATTTGAAAAACCCATAGAACTCGAAAAATGCGACTGAAGAGTCACCCTTACCTAAACCTTTGCGATCGTAGATGAAATTTCTGCCTACAATGCCATCCTGCGGCGACCCACATTGGCAAATTTTAGGATTGCTTTAGCTCAATAATGTCTGACTATGAAATTTCTATAACGACCCTTACTCGACCTTCGAAAATCGACACCGAATACTACACTCGTATTCAAATGCCGCAGATCCAAACGTCAAATCTGGTTTGCCGGAGCTTATAACACAATTAAGTAAAACAACACAGCGAAAGAAAAAGAAATGAATATCATTGATATACAACATTTGATACAACAATGATATAATAAGAATCAATATCAAAGATACAAGATAACAATGCTACAACGGAACAGCAATATGATATAGCAGCGGAAAACAAATAGCCAAGAGATAACTCCAAGTGAACTTTAGATAAGAATGAATCCACAACTGCAATTCCAAACCAATGCTCGAACCACCATCCATTTCACCAAACATGCAAGTCTCGTCCACCAAAGACTTCAATATCCAAAGTCTTTAAAGAATTACAAGGAGAAAGCTGAGAGCTACCAGATCGATATCTATATCTACTATCTACTATCTACTATCTGAAAAACCCAACTCTGGACTGCCAGTGTGGAAAATTGTGGGCACCCAGAGTTTAAGAAAGGAAAAATAAACTCTAGATCAGTCATGCGACTGGTGTGAGTAACAAAAACTGTTTTATCTTTAACAAACCACAAAGAATTTTAAAATATTGAAATCCGCAATGTTTTTTGGAAAATGAAACTACCATAAGACCTCCCGGCACACACACAATGCAATCGCACACATGGGGGAGATTTCTCCTTATGATAGTCAAACATGCTTACTACGCAAAATCATTTTTGATATTATTATCAGTGCATAGTGGAAAACATTCCGAAAGTATAATATTAATCTTAGCCAGCATACGTACCATTATAGCATGCCTGCTATAGCTACCATGTTAGACGGCAGGTTCTACAACTAAAACCGTACAGGGCGCGTATTGGTAATTGGATTTCCAACAAATGGTCAGCTAAGGAACTTCCTGGGCCACATGAGTACGCCTCTGGAGGGACGCCTCGAGAACCTAACCGGATCTCTGCCAACACAAGGCCGGGTTACCTCTGTAACTAGGTAACTACTGACATGAGTATGACATCCCCCGGTCATAACCGACCTTTATCCGAGCGCTCGATACCAACAACCACAAAGTAATGTATTTGCAGTAACCACATACGTTAAATATCTGGGCTCCATGCCATGATATCACCTCTATCCAGAAGGAAATGAACATACCCTCAGGGGCGCTACCCCCAAATAACCTGTCGCATTCTTCCTGTTTCGACCATTCTGGGTTGTGAAGTTCGACGAAGTCTCGTCCACAAAGTTACGCTTTTCATAAAAGCCATGCTTTGATCAACAAATGATCAGCAGCACTTCATATGCCACATTACCAAATTGGAAATGTATCACTGGTAACCATCAATTACGTAACCTTTGAGCTCGTACGTCTAGAGAAGGGTGTTAACCTAAGAGAATAAATCTCTGCCACCAAACAGAAATGTACTTGATAGAAACCGGTTTTACATCTCAAAGTGCAATGTCGGACACACATCCATACAAGTCTATTCTGGGTTCGAACAGAACTGAAGGCACTTCCAAAGAAGCCCTTGCAAATCTGGGTATTCACAATCCCGATCGTACTTCCCATCACTTAGGGAATCTCTATACCGGCGCGACTTAGTGCAGAGACAATTGATAGGTCATCCTATCATTCTCGCAAATACCCGGTCTTCACCACCGTTCTTCAGATGCTATCCATAACGTCGTATCATTATTCCGAATGGGTTATATGACACAAAGGTCCTCTCCCGGCTAAACCGAATAATGAGCGCAATATTTAAAATCATATGGATAATGGGATTTCAGTTAAGTCACAACTTTAAAACCCAAAATTTTTTCTTTTAAATGGTTAAACGAATTATCATTTATAAATCTTTTTAACCAAAAAAAATTCACTTCCAGAAACCTTTCAATGGTTTAAACAATTTCCACAATTTAATCTTTTAAACAAAAGATTTACTTTTAAGACCCCTTTCAATTTAAAACAAGGTTCACCAATCTTTTAAACAAAGATTCATTCATAACTTTCAAAAACAATTTCGGGTTTCAAATCTTTTATATAAAAGATACATCATTTAAAATCCTCTTCAATTTTAAAATAGGGTTCAACTATCTTTGACAAAGATTAAATTTTAGCTTTCAAAACCATCCAATTTCTAAATTGAAATCCTTTCATCATAATTATTATTTGAAGCTACTTGTTTTCGTTTCAGAAAACCCAATTCCATTTCTAAAGTTATTTGGATTTAAACTTCAAATTTTTAAACCATTACAAAATATTAAATTCAAATATCTGCGACTTAACCGATTTCCTTGTGAAATCCATATTTGTGTGTGTATGGTGTAGTCCAGGGGTTTAACACAATAATGTAACACTATTCAATCATCACAGATCAAAACACAGAAATATCGATAAGCGGTATAATCTATAACGCTTATTTTCATTTACAGATTCACAGATAAATGTATCACAAATGAATAAATAAATAAATAAATTACACACGGCTTAATTCACAGAACAGAATATCACAGATTAATCAATTCAAGGCAATTCATACAAGGCAAACATTCATAAGCAAAGTCCAACATTCAATAATCATTTATAGGTAGGATTAATTAATCGTTTAATCCTAATTAATTCAATTAATTTCCAATTAAATTAATTACTTATGAATTAATTATCCAATCCTGATTAATTAATTACAAATCATTTGATATAAATTAATTAATCAATCACCTTATTTAGTTACATAAATTAATCACTTTATTGTTAATTTTTTCCTAAATTAGTCCATTATAAATTACATCATTAATTATATTAATTAATTATCTCTAATTATATTTAAATTAAATTATTTTATTTAAATTAATTACATTAAGTAATTAATCATCAATTAAAACATATTGATTAATCGCATTAAGTAATTAATTACATTTAATTAATTACATCTCTTTATTATCTTCAAATAACTTCATTAATCAAATCTTAATTAATTACACTAAGTAATTAATTATTAATTACTTCCACTAAGTAATTATTTTGCATACTAATTACATATCAATTACACAAAGTAATTAATTTCCAAAACTCTTTCATCACCTAATTATCCTTCAATTTAATTACATCAAGTAATTTATCTTCTTATTTACTTCATTAAGTAATTTTTTCATTATTACATTGGGTAATTACTTCTTAAATTACCCAGTGATTATTTTTAATTAATTAAACTTAATTAATTAACTTAAACTAATCAAAATAAACTTAATTAATTACAATTAGTAATTAATTTCTTAATTACTTTCATTAAGTAATTGCTTAAAGAATTCACAAATGAATACCTTTGAATTAATTAATCTAATTAATCACTAAAAATTAATTACATAAATTAATTATTAAATAGTCCTATGTTAATGATCTTCATTATCCATTAACAGATCTTTAATTACTTCTCTAAAATAATTAACTGAGATTAATCGTTATTAATTACAAATTAAATTACCTATAAAACTCATTAATTTAAACTCTAATTATTTAATTAATCTAGTGTTAATCTATAAATTTAATTTTTAATTACTTGATTAATAATTTTCAAACCATTAATTTAAAATCAATCCTTATCTAATTAATGATTTCTTAATTACAATTCAATCTAATTCTTAAAACTTACTTGATCATTAAATTAATTTAAATTTAACCCGTAATTACTTAATTAGTTAACCAAATTATTAATTTAAAATTAACTAATGACCCATCTAAATTACCTTAATAATTTAAATGAATTAAAATCATTAAGGTCTAATTAACCTTAATCTTATTAATGATTTAATTATCATTAACAAAGTATTTTAAATCAATTTGCCTTTTTAGAATTCCATCTTAAATTCAAGATTTAAAATGAAAACAATTTTAATCAAAACAAAGTTTAACAATTTAAAACCTTTAAATTACATATTAAAGAATTACTTATCTTATAAAAGAAATTTAAAAGAATTTTAAAAAACCAAGTTCATTTTCAACTTAAACCATACTTAAGACATTCAAAGTTGTTTTAAAACATTTAAATTCAGAAGCTTTATTTATTTCAAACTAGAATTCAAATCAAGCTTTGAATTCAAATTTAAACTAAAATTTAAAATCTTGTTTAAATCTTATATTCCAGATTTTAAAAACATGTAAAAAAAATACTTTAACATTCAAACTTAATTACAACATTAGAATTTATAAACTTTACTTTCTTTTCAAAACCTAAGATTCAAATTCAAATTTGAATTCAGATCTAAAATTAAACTTAAATTTAAAATCCTATTTAAATCTTATTTTCAGATTTTTAAAACACTTTATAAAATACTTTAACAATTTAAAATAGTTAAAACATTTTATTTTTATGAAAACTTATTTATTTAAAAAAAAACTAGAATTCAAAACTTATTTGAATTCAGTTTTAAACTTGTTTCAAACTTTTGATTTAAACTTGCTTTGCTTCTTTATTTAAATTTAGTTTTAAATTTCAAAACTGCACACTGTCAGGTTCAAAAACCTGAAACAAAAAAAATACTTGATCCCATACAAATTTTACTTCGAGTCTTCCCCTATATTCCTTCGAGTAAATACTCGAAATACCCAAGGCAAACGTGAGAACAAACTGCATCCTCCCAAAACGACTTCACCAGAAAGTAAAAATGCACGGTGCACGTGCACCGTGATGCCGATCAACTCCGGCCTCTCACCATGGCTCCATCTCATCGGCAACCACCCTCTCACCATTCCACAATCATCAGTTCGTCTCCATTCACCTAAAATCAAAATCCTGACACCACACCCAAACCTGGAACACAGAACCATTCCCAAACCCAAACCTGGAAACTGCGTCGAACTCCCAACCCCGGCCACCAGAAAAATCTGAAACCCCGGCCAACTCCTCGTCTACGACCAAGCTTTCATCCCTCAAGCACATGTTACACTCGATCAACTACACAAGCCGGGGTGATCGATTCACCAAGTACAGTAAAAACTAGGTTTAGGAAATCAAAATGACAACCGCTGCCACCACCATGCCCAGACCATCCACCAGTCAATTTTTCCAAACACACTGGTCACCCTACTATCTCCAGCCACAAACCCGGCCACCCAAATTACTGGGTTCACCAGTGATTCCCAAAAATCCCAATATTCATCAACACAGAAATGTACACCCTATACTTAATTAAAAAGCACGATTTCAGTTTTAAAAATCCTAATTTTGATTAAATGTTTGATTCATCTTCCCGAATCCCGGAATTATAAAGTTGGAGTTTTTACAAAACTCAAGTTTTCATACAGTTCTTAAGGTTCCAGGGCAGAATCTACTTCATTTAAGTTAAATACAAAATTTAAAATTTGCTTTATAATAAAAAAAACCCTTTTTATTTAGATCCTAGGTCATGAAACAAACAGATCAAGCATAATTGATTTTTTTTTAAGTAAGATATGAACTTGATATTTTTAACATGATGTCTTATAGGGTATACAATATGCAGAAATCTCATCTCACAAACACCCAGAGAAATGAATATATAAATATTCACACAAATATATTTAAGCATTCAAATATTAACATGCAACAAGTTTAAAACTTAAGCTATTTAAAAGTGTTACTCACCTAAATTTAAAGAACAGAGGCGGCTCTGGGTTTTAAATTTGCAGTACCGATCTTCTCTTTTTTTTTACTTTAAATCTTGAAGTTGAATCTTTGAGTTGATTTGTTTTCAGATTGCTTGATGTCTTCAATCCATTCCATTCCCAGATTGAAGTCCTTAATTCAATACTTAAAAAAATATGCCTTTGATCCAAGCTTGCTTCCATATCTTGAAGAATGAAGACAAAATTTGATTGAATTTTCTTTTTGGTTTGAGGTTTGTAAAAATTTGTTTTACTGATTATTTTCTGATTTTAGCTTCGTATCTTTAAACTGCTTCAGATTTGAAGCTTTTCTTTTGTCTTTTG
Organism: Allium cepa; assembly: GCA_030765085.1. Classification (NCBI taxonomy): domain Eukaryota; kingdom Viridiplantae; phylum Streptophyta; class Magnoliopsida; order Asparagales; family Amaryllidaceae; genus Allium; species Allium cepa. The sequence goes on along the minus strand of CM060931.1, from coordinate 1,045,263,798 downwards.
AATAAAATTCATGGTCTTGATTTCTTTTTTTTCAATTTTAATCAAGAGATAAATGCCACTTGTAAAAATTTATGAACACTTGTTAACTGTATAAAGAAAAATCTTTACACTTGTTAAATTCACATTATATAAATCTAACACTTGTTAACATAGGTATTTTGTGTTTTTAACCTTGTTTAAAAATAAATTTATAACTTTGTTTTATATCCCTCTTTTAAATAATTTTATAAAATTTTTTTAAACCTTTATTCTTTTTGTTTTAAAATATATATACATTATTTCTTAAAGTATAGAGTATTAACTCCTATTAGTATTAATTTATAGAATTTTTTAAATCCAAATATTGTTCAATACATTTATTTTTAATTTACAAACTTGTATTAGGAATCCTATTTTAAAATGGCTTAATTCCAACTTATACTAATTATGGGTTTAAATGTTATAAACAATTATTTAATACTTATACAAATTAAAGAAAAATGGTTTGAAATTAAATTATACATTACTAATAAATATTTATAATTAATGTTTTATTCTTGTTTATATGTTCTCATTCAAAACGTCTATTTAATATGATTTGGAAAACAAATCTTTATAAATTGAAAATATAATATTCTCGAACCCAATATATTTATAAGATTTTTAATTTTTTTAATTTTAATTCCAAGATTTAATCTAAACTAAATTTATAAATATAAATAAATAAAAGAACCTATTTTTAATAAATCTTAAAACTTTCAAATTCTTAATTTAATCCAGGAATCAAATTATTTACAAATTTAAATTTGTTTAAAAACAGGAATGTTACAGATTCCCCCCTCCCCCTATAAGAAAATTTCATCCTCGAAATTTGAAAGTAGGGAGACAACAAAAGAACAGATGAAAAACAGAGAGATATCTTTCCGATAAAATTGAATATCTATTCTGCATTTGGTTTACCAACTCAGAATATCAGTAATGGATACAAGAATGAATCAAGATACTCGGGTCACCAGATCTACGAGTATACAGGGTATTGATTAGTTCAAAAGATAACTAACCATTCGTAGAATATACCGGGACCCAACAGAATAAACAGATATATGGATGAAATCCTAAATTTGTTAGTTTAAACAACCGAAATATACCTATCAACCATAGAAACCAAAGCAAACAATTTATCCAAACAAACAATTCTGACCCATCTGGAGTTTATGTCCCATGCAAATATATCAAAGCTTCTCCCTGGATCTACCAGGAATCAAAAAGAATTGAAAAGACGAATCAAAGGAGATTGATAGAGAAAGTTGTTTCCACTGTCACAGGGTATTGACCATTTGTAGTGGTACTCCCATGTCCCCTATCTTGTCCTCTTCTTGCACTCGTACTCACTATCAGTGGATAGTAAGAGAATTTACTGAGGCATTCGAACGGATATCTTAGGGATATACTCATTCTAGGGTATATTTCACCCTATCTCTAATGAGTTACTTAATGTGTTATACTCCTGAGCTAAAGTTTCAACCTTCAGCTCTGATACAAATTATAACGACCTTGACTCGACCTTCGAAAATCGACACCGGATACTACACTCGTATTCAAATGTCGTAGATCCAAACGTCGAATCTGGTTCGCCGGAGCTTATAACACAATTAAGTAAAACAACACAGCTGAAGAAAACGAAATGAATATCATTGATGTACAACATTTGATTCAACAATGATACAATAAGAATTAATATCAGAGATACAAGATAACAATGCTACAGCGGAATAGAAATATGATATAGCAGCGGAAAACAAATAGCCAAGAGATAAATCCAAGTTAACTTTAGATAAGAATGAATCCACAACTGCAATTCCAAACCAATGCTTGAACCACCATCCATTTCACCAAGACAAGCAAGTCTCGTCCACCAAAGACTTCAATATCCAAAGTCTTCGAAGAATTACAAGGAGAAAGCTGAGAGCTATCGGATCGATATCTATATCAACTATCTAATATCTGAAAAACCCAACTCTAGACTGCCCGTGTGGAAAATTGTGGGCACCCAGAGTTTAGGAAAGGAACAATAAACTCCAGGTCGGTCATGGGAATGGTGTGAGTAACAAAAACAGTTTTATCTTTAACAAACCACAAAGAATTTTAAAATGTTGAAATCCGTAATGTTTTTTGGAAAATGAAACTACCATAAGGCCTCCCGGCACACACACAATGCAAACAGACACATGGGGGAGATTTCTCCTTATGATAGTCAAACATGCTTATTACGCAAAATCCTTTTTGATATTATTATTAATGCATAGTGGAAAACGTTTCGAAAGTATAATATTAATCTTAGCCAGCATACATACCATTATAGTATGCCTACTATAGCTACCATGTTAGATGGCAGATTCTACAACTAAAACCGACAAGGCTCGTATTGGTAATTGGATTTCCAACAAATGGTCAGGGTAAGGAACTTCCTGGCCACATGGGTACCCCTCTGGAGGGACGCCCTGAGAACCTGACCGGATCTCTGCCAACACAAGGTCAAGTTACCTTTGTAACTAGGAAACTACTGACACGAGTATACCATACCCGGTCGTAACCGACCTTTATACGAGCGCTCGATACCAATAACCATAAAGTAATGTATTTGCAGTAACCACAAGGTTAAATATTTGGGCTCCATACCATGATATCACCTCTATCCAGAAGGAAATGAACATACCCTCAGGAGGCGCTACCCCCAAATAACCTTGCCGCATTCTTCCTGTTTCGACCATTCCGGGTTGTGAAGTTCGATGAAGTCTCATCCACAAGGCTACGCTTTTCACAAAAGCCATGCTTTGATCAACAAATGATCAGCAGCACTTCGTATGCCACATTACCAAATTGGGAATGTATCACTGGTAACCATCAATTACATAATTTTTGAGCTCGTACATCTTAGAGAAGGGTGTTAAGCTAAGAGAATAAATCTCCGCCACCAAACAGAAATGTATGATAGAAACCGGTTTTACATCTCAAAGTGTAATGTCAGACACACGTCCATACAAGTGTGTTCTGGGTTCGAACAGAACAGAAGGCACTTCCACAGAAGCCCTTGCAAATCTGGGTATTCACAATCCCGATCGGACTTCCCATCACTTAGGGAATCTCTATACCGGTGCGACTCAGTGCAGAGACAATCGATAGGTCATCCTATCGTTCTCGCAAATACCCGGTCTTCACCACCGGTCTTCGGATGCTATCCATAACGTCGTATCATTATTCAGAATGGGTTATATGACACAAAGGTCCTCTCCCGGCTAAACCGAATAATGAGCGCAATATTTAAAATCATATGGATAATGGGATTTCAGTTAAGTCACAACTTTAAAACCCAAAAACTTTTCTTTCAAATGGTTAAACGAATTATCATTTATAAATCTTTTTAACCAAAAAGATTCACTTCCAGAAACCTTTTAATGGTTTAAACAATTTCCACAATTTAATCTTTTAAACAAAAGATTTACTTTTAAGACCCCTTTCAATTTAAAACAAGGTTCACCAATCTTTTAAACAAAGATTCATTCATAACTTTCAAAACAATTCCAGGTTTCAAATCTTTTATATAAAAGATACATCATTTAAAATCCTCTTCAATTTTAAAATAGGGTTCAACTATCTTTGACAAAGATTAAATTTTAGCTTTCAAACCATCCAATTTCTAATTTGAAATCCTTTCATCACAATTATTATTTGAAACTACTTGTTTTCGTTTCAAAAAACCCAATTCCATTTCTAAAGTTATTTGGATTCAAACTTCAAACTTTAAAACCATTACAAAATATTAAATTCAAATATCTGTGACTTAACTGATTTCCTCATGAAATCTATATTTGTGTGTGTATGGTGTAGTCCAGGGGTTTAACACAATAGTGTAATATTATTCAATCATCACAGATCAAAACAAAGAAATGTCGATAAGCGGTATAATCTATAACGCTTATCTTCATTTACAAATTCACAGATAATTGTATCACGGATGAATAAATAAATAAATAAATAAATTACACACAGCTCAATTCACAGAATAGAATATCACAGATCAATCAATTCAAGGCAATTCATACAAGGCAAACATTCATAAGCAAAGTCCAACATTCAATAATCATTTATAGGTAGGATTAATTAATCGTTTAATCCTAATTAATTCAATTAATTTCCAATTAAATTAATTACTTATGAGTTAATTATCCAATCCTGATTAATTGATTACAAATCATTTAATATAAATTAATTAGTCAATCACCTTATTTAATTACATAAATTAATCACTTCATTATTAATTTTTTCCTAAATTAGTCCATTATAAATTACATCATTAATTATATTAATTAATGATCTCTAATTATATTTAATTTAAATTACTTTATTTAAATTAATTACATTAAGTAATTAATCATCAATTAAACCATATTGATTAATCACTCTTGATTAATCACATTAAGTAATTAATTACACTTAATTAATTACATCTCTTTATTATCTTCAAATAACTTCATTAATCAAATCTTAATTAATTACACTAAGTAATTAATTATTAATTACTTCTACTAAGTAATTATTCTGCATACTAATTACATATTAATTACACAAAGTATTTAATTTCCAAAACTCTTTCATTACCCAATTATACTTCAATTTAACTACATCAAGTAATTTATCTTCTTATTTACTTCATTAAGTAATTTTTTCATTATTAATTACATTGGGTAATTACTTCTTAAATTATCCAGTGATTATTTTAAATTAATTAAGTTTAATTAATTAACTTAAACTAATCAAAATAAACTTAATTAATTACAATTAGTAATTAATTTATTAATTACTTTCAATAAGTAATTGATTAAACAATTCACAAATGATTATCTTTGAATTAATTAATCTAATTAATCATTAACATTAATCACATAAATTAATTATTAAATAATCCTATGTTAATGATCTTCATTATCCATTAACAGATCTTTAATTACTTCTCTAAAGTAATTAACTGAGATTAATCATTATTAATTACAAATTAAATTACCTATAAAACACATTAATTTAAACTCTAATTATTTAATTAATCAAGTGTTAATCTATAAATTAAATTTTTAATTACTTGATTAATAAATTTCAAACCATTAATTTAAAATCAATCCTTATCTAATTAATGATTTCTTAATTACAATTAAATCTAATTCTTAAAACTTACTTGATCATTAAATTAATTTAAATCAAACCCATAATTACTTAATTAGTTAACCAAATTATTAATTTAAAATTAACTAATGACCCATCTAAATTACCTTAATAATTTAAATGAATTAAAATCATTAAGCCCTAATTAACCTTAATCTTATTGATGATTTAATTATCATTAACAAAGTATTTTAAATCAATTTGCCTTTTTAAAATTCCATCTTAAATTCAAGATTTAAAATGAAAACAATTTTAACTTAAACAAAGTTTAACAATTTAAAACCTTTAAATTACATATTAAAGAATTACTTATCTTATAAAAGAAATTTAAAAGAATTTTAAAAAACCAAGTTCATTTTCAACTTAAACCATATTTAAGACATTCAAAGTTGTTTTAAAACATTTAAATTCAGAAGCTTTATTTATTTCAAACTAGAATTCAAATCAATCTTTGAATTCAGATTTAAACTAAAATTTAAAATCTTGTTTAAATCTTATATTTCAGATTTTAAAAACATGTAAAAAAATACTTTAACATTCAAACTTAATTACAACATTAGAATTTATAAACTTTACTTTCTTTTCAAAACCTAAGATCCAAATTCAAATTTGAATTCAGATCTAAAATTAAACATAAATTTAAAATCCTATTTAAATCTTATTTTCAGATTTTTAAAACACTTTATAAAATTCTTTAACAATTTAAAGTAGTTAAAACATTTCATTTTTATGAAAACTTATTTATTTAAAAAAAACTAGAATTCAAAACTTATTTGAATTCAGTTTTAAACTTGTTTCAAACTTTTGATTTAAACTTGCTTTGGTTCTTTATTTAAATTTAGTTTTAAATTTCAAAACTGAACACTGTCAGGTTCAAAAACCTGAAACAAAAAAAATACTTGATCCCATACAAATTTTACTTCGAGTCTTCCCCTATATTCCTTCGAGTAAATACTCGAAATACCCAAGGCAAACGTGAGAACAAACTGCATCCTCCCAAAACGACTTCACCAGAAAGTAAAAATGCACGGTGCACGTGCACCGTGATGCCGATCAACTCCGGCCTCTCACCATGGCTCCATCTCGTCGGCAACCACCCTCTCACCATTCCACAATCATCAGTTCGTCTCCATTCACCTAAAATCAAAATCCTGACACCACACCCAAACCTGGAACACAGAACCATTCCCAAACCCAAACCTGGAAACTGCGTCGAACTCCCAACCCCGGCCACCTGAAAAATCTGAAACCCCGGCCAACTCCTCGTCTACGACCAAGCTTTCATCCCTCAAGCACATGTTACACTCGATCGACTACACAAGCTGTGGTGATCGATTCACCAAGCACAATAAAAATTAGGTTTAGGAAATCAAAATGACAACCGCTGCCACCACCATGCCCAGACCATCCACCACTCAATTTTGCCAGACACACCGGTCACCCTACTATCTCTAGCCACAAACCCGGCCACTCAAATTACTGGGTTCACCAGTGATTCCCAAAAATCCCAATACTCATCAACACAGAAATGTACACCCTATACTTAACTAAAAAGTATGATTTCAGTTTTAAAAATCCTAATTTTGATTAAATGTTTGATTCATCTTCCTGAATCCAGGAATTATATAGTTGAAGTTTTTACAAAACTCCAGTTTTCATATAGGTCTTAAGGTTCCAGAGCAGAATCTACTTCATTTAAGTTAAATACAAATTTTAAAATTTGCTTTATAATCAAACAAACCTTTTTGTTTAGATCCTAGGTCATGACACAAACAGATCAAGCAGAATTGATTTTTTTTGAAGTAAGATATGAACTTGAGATTTTAACAGGATGTCTTACAGGGTATACAATATGCAGAAATCTCATCTCACAAACACCCAGAGAAATGAATATATAAATATTCACATAAATATATTTAAGCATTCAAATATAAACATGCAACAAGTTTAAAACTTAAGTTATTTAAAAGTGTTACTCACCTAAATTTAAAGAACAGAGGCGGCTCTGTGTTTTGAATTTGCAGTACTGATCTTCACTTTTTCTTTTTTTTACTTTAAATCTTGAAGTTGAATCTTTGATTTGAATTTTTTTCAGATTGCTTGTTATCTTCAATCCATTCCATTCCCAGATTGAAGTCGTTGATTCAATACTTAAAAAAATATGCCTTTAATCCAAGCTTGCTTCCAGATCTTGAAGAATGAAGACAAAATTTTGATTGAATTTTCTTTTTGGTTTGAGGTTTGTAAAAATTTGTTTTACCGATTATTTTCTGATTTTAGCTTTAGATCTTTAAACTGCTTCAGATCTGAAGCTTTTCTTTTGTCTTTTGAATAAAATTCTTGGTCTTGATTTCTTTTTTTCTCAATTTTAATCATGAGATAAATGCCACTTGTAAAAAGTTGTGAACACTTGTTAATTGTATAAAGAAAAATCACACTTGTTTAATTCACATTATATAAATGTGACACTTGTTAACATATAGGTATTTTGTGTTTTTAATCTTGTTTAAAAATAATTTTAGAACTTTTTTTATCTCCCTCTTTTAAATAATTTTATAAATTTTGTTTTTAAACCTTTATTCTTTTTGATTTTAAAATATACATACATTATTTCTTAAAGTATAGAGTATTAACTCCTATTAGTATTAATTTGTAGAATTTTTTAAATCCAAATATTGTTCAATACATTTACTTTTAATTTACAAACTTGTATTAGGAATCCTATTTTAAAATGGTTTAATTCCAATTTATACTAATTATGGGTTTAAATGTTAAAAACAATTATTTAATACTTATACAAATTAAAGAAAAATGGTTTGAAGTTAAATTATACATTACTAATAAATATTTATAATTAATGTTTTATTCTTGTTTATATGTTCTCATCCAAAATGTCTATTTAATATAATTTGGAAAACAAATCTTTATAAATTGAAAATATAATATTTTCAAACCCAATATATTTATAAGATTTTTAATTATTTTAATTTTAGTTCCAAGATTTAATTTAAACTAAATTTATAAATATAAATAAATAACAAAACCTATTTTTAATAAATCTTAAAACTTTCAAATTTTTAATTAAATATAGGAATCAAATTAATTACAAATTTAAATTTGTTTAAAAACGGGAGTGTTGCAATTCCGTCGAAAAATGGAGTCGAGATGATCAAGAGAGACCAAAGTGTCACTAGAGAATGTTATAACATGGAATTACGTGAGTCTAAAAGAAAAGAAAAGGGGAAGAATATGGGGAGAACTCTCCACATTCATGAAGCCACCAAATAGCAACCACAGAGCTGTCCCTGGCTTGGGTACCATAACTAATTTAATAAGGATTTGGACCCTAGAAAGAAGAGTTCAGGGGAGGAACGAGCAACAGCGACAGAATTGATGGTGTTTGTCCCAATTGATATGGATGACCCAACAGGGTCCTCAAAATTGGATCGCATCTTGGAAGCAAGATGCGACTGGAACTCATCAAATTTCTTCGCACCAATCTGGATGTATTCGCTTGGATGCATTTTGATACGTGTCGGGTGTCACTAGAGATAGCCTACCATGCACTTAACATTGATCCCGAGTATAGGCCAGTGAAGCAAAAAAGGCACAGCCTAGGCCCCGAGTGGTCCAAAGCGCTAAGAGAAGAAGTGGACAAGCTGATGGCAAATGATTTTATCCACGATGAGATACCCGGTTTTAGTCAAGAAGTCCAATGGGAAATGGTGAACCTGTACCGACTACTCAAATCTGAATAAAGATTTCCCGAAAGATTCCTTTCCTCTGCCCAAAATCGATTAATTTGTGGACATGTCGGTTGGACATAAACTGCTATCATTTATGGATGCATACTTAGGGTATAACTAGATCATTATGCATGAACCATATCAAGAAAATACCAGTTTCATTACCGATCTGGGACTTACTGCTACGAAGTAATGTCATTTGGCTTAAAGAATGCTGGGGCAACTTACCAGCGACTAGTGGACGCCATGTTTAAACATCAGATTGGGAAAACAATGGAAGTTTATGTAGATGATATGTTGGTTAAATCATGCATTGTTGCAAATCACTTGCACAACCTCATTGAAATGTTCGAAATACTCCACAAATATAGAATGAAGCTCAATCCAGTTAAGTATCATTTCGGAGTAGCCTTGGAAAAGTTCTTGGGATTTATTGTAAGCGCCAGAGGCATCAAAGAAAATCTTGAGCAAATAACCGCTTCGCGAGAAGTCGATGCTTTGAGGAACACGAAAGAGTTACAAAGCCTGAATGGAAATGTTGAAGTACTGAACCGGTTTATCTCAAAAGCGATCGACAAATGTCTATCGTTCTTTGATGCGCTAAAGAAAGGAAATAAAACCTTTGAATGGAATCAAGCTTGTCAAACTGGGTTCGAAGACCTGTTGCGACATATGGAAACCCCACCAGTCCTGTCCAAGCCGGTAGGCGGAGAAGATTTGTGCATCTACTTAGCATTCTCGCCACATGCATTGAGTGCCGCACTCATACGAGAAGAAGCTAAGATCTAGCGACCTATATATTACATTAGTATACAATTCACAGGGGTAGAAAGAACTATCCAAAATTGGAAAATCATGCATATTGCCTCTTGATCGCATCCAGAAAGTTACGACCGTACTTCTAGGCACACCCTATTAGAGTACTAACGGAACAACCCTTGAAGCAAGTGTTATATTGCCTGAGACCTATAGACAACTTGTCAAATGGAAGATCGAATTAAGTCAGTATGAAATCATGTAGCATCCTCGAAGGCGATAAACGGGCGGGCGTTGGCAGATGTCATTGTCGAATTTACAATACGGGATAAGGAGAAGGAATGACTCCAGAAGTGGAGACACGTTGGAAGTTATTCATCGATGGTGTATCTAATAACTTCTGCTTTGGAGCAGGAGTAGTGCTTGGGACTCCTGAAAGATGATCAGTTTTCTATGCCTTTCGCTTGGAATTCCCTGCAATAAATAATGAGGCAGAATATGAAGCATTGATAGCTAGGTTGAAAGTTGTGAAGGAACTCAGGATAAAATCCGTACACATCTATAGCAACTCTCAACTAGTCGTCTGTCGGGTAAAAGGCGAATACTCGGCTTGGGGGGAGTACCTAGCCCCATATCTATCTAAAGTGCAGGAACCGCTGAACAACATTGAGCATTACACCATAACTCATATCCCAAGGGAACAGAACACGAAGGCAGATTCTCTGGCCAAACTAGCTAGTTCCGTAGAAGCTCAGTCATTGGGACTGGTCCCAATTGTAACCTTGACCACTCTGAGCATAAGCGAAATGGATATCAAGTGGATTTTTGAGACAGCCAAGGAACTAGAGGATATCAACTGGATTTTTGAGACAGCCAAGGACTAGAGACATGGATGATGCCGATAAGAGACTACCTACTCATAGGAGTCTCCACACAGACAGGAACCAGTGGAAATAGCCTCTCTGAAAGGTACCCTGATTTGTAATACATTATGGGATACTCTACTGAAGGTGATTCTCTACCTCCTTGCTTAGAAGTGTGACCAACGATGAAGCTCGAAGGATCGTAAAAGCAGTTCATGAAGGCGACTGTAGAGATCATACCAGGAGGAAAACCCTTGTAAAGAAAGTTCTCTGGTATGGGTACTTTTGGCCAATAGTGAACTACTTTGCAGATTACGTCAAATGGTGCGTTCAATGCCAAAGATTCAGCAGGATCAAAAGAACCCTCTCGATGGAGCTAACACAGATAGTCACCCCATGGCCATTTTCTATCTAGGGGATCGATTTAATTGGTGTATTACAATGGCTAAAGGATGAGCCAAATATGTTGTTGTTTCCGTTTACTATTTCACCAAATGGGCCAAAGCAAAACCACTGGCCACTATTACTATAAAGAAGGTCATTAACTTTGTTGCTAAAATATTATTTATAGGTTTAGGGTTCCACAAAAAATCATTATGGATAACAGGACTCAATTTGAAATCGCTAAGTTCAAAGACTTTTGCAAACGCTTTCGAATCAAGAAAAGAATTTATGTAGTCGTGCACCATAGGCAAACGGGCAAGTGAAAGCAATAAACAAGATCATCAAGTCCACCATCGAAAAACGACTAAACAAAGAAAAAGGAAATTGGGTCGATGAACTTCCACTCACACTATGGGCCTACAAGACAACACACAAATCCGGAACTAGACAACCTACGTTCGCCCACGCATGTAGTTTAGAACCAATGATCCTGGTTAAGCTAGAAGTCCTTTCTCATCAGAGGCGAAACTTCGATCAAAGGCAGAACAAACAACTCCTACTCGAGTCACTCGATACGGTCGATGAGAAGAGGGAAGAAGCTGAATTAAGGACTGTCGCCCTTCAAAAAAGGTCGCCCGATACTTCAAATCCAAAGTTCAGAACCCCACTTCAAGTTGGGAGACCTTGTCCTCAAGAGGGTCTACCCTCTACCGGGAGCATTTGGACCAAACTATGAGGGACCCTACGTGATCGGTCTGAAGCTAGGCGATGGCACATTCAAGCCAACAACTGTTAACGGAGCCCAAATTCCCCGTGCATGGAACAGTGAATCATTATGTCCTTACTTTATCTAAGACTATCTTATGTATTTCCTATTTCCAACAAATAATTCACCCTGGAATACCAAAGGCATTGTAAATAGACAAAACTTGCCCAACTTTCATTAATAAAATTGCTTTATTTTCTGGACCAATAAAACTGTGTTCACAAAAGTAACCTGTCGAGTCGATGGGGTCAAATAGACTCAAAACCATCTGATTGGTGCTTGAGATAATGCAACCATGCTCAAGTATGCCTTATCTACCCTCTGGGTTGATAGAAGAATATTGAGTCAAACCATTGGATCAACGGAACTCAATCCCTGCCTTCTAAGAAACGGTTTTGCTCCATTAACACAGGAAGGCCATAATCAAAGTCGTGCACTTCCATAAGTCGTGCACTGCTTCCTGAGTTGTGGAACCACACTCATGTAAACTCCTCACGTTGCCCGAAGATTGGTAATGTCGAGAGATTTCAAACCTTCTGGGTCGACGAGTTATATCGATCCCTAAAACTGCACATTCTATAAGCCGCCCACACTCCCAAAAGCCACGCATCACATAATCTACGCATACTTTTAAAAGCCATGCATTTCATAAGGCATGCACACTCTTAAGTATCGGCATTGTCTCGGCTGTGCCAAGAAACCCTCCTATTGTAGGACTAACAAGAATCAATCCACTCCCACTATCAAGAGTAATAAGTATGAATCCAGCAATGACAAACGACTATGAACCGGCGAAGAACTCTGATTGTTGACCGACAAAATCTCTGGAATGGAGATGCTCAAATTACAAGTTTTCAAAGATAGGAACCGCAAAATGGACTCGTATAGACTTTCGGAGAATCACACGGATCAATCGGTTATTCGTCAAATGTTTAAAGTAAAAAAATCCATGAACTGGGGGAACACACACCGATACTCAAAAATAAAAAAGCCAAGTACTTCACAGTTCTATTACTCCAAACAAAGAATTTTGGTAATAATTACAGGACCGGATAAAATAGCAGAAACTAAAATTAGCATCATTGCACGAAACATAGATAAGTTGAAAGATAAAGTTACAATAGAAATGTCAATATTATATTACTTGCGGCATTTTCTAGACAAAGTCAAAATGTGGAGGTCATACCACCCCCCACAATATCGGCCAACAAAAAAGGAAATTACATATGCTACAACAATCGAAGAAATAAATGCAGACTCTGCACTTGTACAAAACATGTATCAAATATAACAGAATGTTCCAAAATCTGGCTCCAATGTTACTCGAGCCCGTTAATGCTTCTTTCCACTGCTCCCCTTCCCACCTTTAGTCAAAAGTTTATTCTCCTCTCAGAATCCCTGCCAGGAGTAGTGTCGCTACCTGAAACATCAATTATCTCCCTCATGCCAGCATCTCCTCCCTATCTTTCAAACTTCTCGAAAGTCTACCCCTTGGTCCTGCGCTTCCGACAATTGAGAGAGCTCCTTGAAGATTTTCTCTCCTCGATCTTTTCCTTCTTAACAGCCGCCATCAAATGTTCAAATTTATTTAGCTGGCCAGTTTGGTCTTCCTGCTCTAGAGCTTCAGCAGCCGTGAAATCGCCCTCTAGAGACACAAAAGGGCATGTAATGCAGCAATCTTCTCAGATTCTGGCCCTGGTTGTGAGTCAGAAACATGTGCAGCAATCGAAGCAGCTATTGAAACAAGCATCGATGGGTTGAAATAGGAGTAAGCCCAGGGATTGAAGAAATCGACAGGTCGATATGTAAAGAAGTTGGACCTATAAAATCAAAAATGAAAGCATTCAATTCATCTTGTTCTTGAGGCGTGAGCTGAAAATTCTCAAATTTAGAGGAAACAACAAGGTTGCCTACATCAGAAGAATGGCGAATAATTTCAATCTCATACTTCCCAACTTCTCCTTCTTTCGATGGCTGCATGATCTTCAGAGAAGTTCAGGACCATTTGAAGCTTCAAAGACAGCCGCTAAAGGGGCAGACAACAAGGGAGCTCGTGCCGAACTTGGCAACTGATCACTAGGATTTTTTGATGATTGCCTAGGATCAAAAATAAAGGGCTCTAGCAGCGTTTCAGCAGTTGCAGTCAAAGCAGCATCAACGGCCTTATGTTCCCTCTCAATTCGAATGATCTCTCGACTCTCTATCAATGCTTTCTTCGATTCTTCATTGAGATAGGCATCCTCCAACTATTTCTCGATGTATACATCCCCACTTTCTCGAAAATAGACTAGAATTTCTTCCTAAACTACTAAGAGAGTAAATGGGAATTTGGGGTCCAGATAGCTGAGGCTCTCATGATGCAGCAAGGAGTTAACTTAGAAATTTAAGATGGTGTCGTCCATCTTCTCCTTCTTCTTTTAAAAAGTATCCTACAACTCCAAGTAGTCCGCTATTATAGAGACCTTCTCAACTTCAACTCGGGTCTTCTCCACGTTAAGCTACGCAACTCTCTCTCTCTTGGAGCAAAGCAATCATTTGAGTTTGATCAGAAACTGTCTTGTCACGAGATTACACTATTCCCGTGCAATTGGCAATTGTCTTTTTACAAGATTCAACAACTTCGTTATGATCGACGATAGTTTTATTCTGAGCTTCAATGATCACATCATAGGCTTCAAGCTCCTCTTTCAGCTTAACTTCATCCGCATGGGCCTTCGTGATTTCATCTCGAAATACGATCTCTATTTTTACATGGGTCGCTTTCAGTTCCTTCAGCAAGCTAGCACTATTCTTACTCTCTCGAAGTGCAGCATCTCTCTCTTGTATTAAATGCATGGTTCTAGCGTTATGTCCCGCTAACGCCCTTTTATAATCGTCCTTTTATGATTCAAAGGTAAGGATCTCTTGATAATTGTTGTGATTCATGTCTGCCAGTTGCTTGCATAACTTTTCCCATCCCTCGGCTTGCTACAAATCACTTTGAATTGCCTAGAGATGTGGCATATAGGAATCTTCATGGATTAGGCGTAAGACACAGTCAAATTTAACTCCCTTTAGAAACTCCCGAGGAGCGCAGCTTTAAATCTAAGGGGACGGGATGGAAGAATATAAGCCGGCCTCCTACGAGGACATGAAGAACCAGAAGCAGGCACCAAATGAGTTAGTGGAACTTAGGGTAAAGATGAAACTTAAACAGTGAAAGTCAGGACTTCAATTCCGACAAAGATTGGGGCCATGGAAAAAGCTTGGTACTTAGAGGATGAGAATCATGATCTACCTTCAGCTTCGTGGGTGGCCCGTCTCGATCATAAGGAGTTTTTCTCTTTTCATAACCACTCTTGTAAACCCTACCCCATTCTCTATCGTCCCGACGATATGCTTTGGCTTTCATGTCTTTCTGCCGTTTCCACTCTTCCTCGGTTTCATGGGGATGATGGAGGCTTAAAAACCATCTTGATCAGCATTGTGAATCAGTGAATTATTCAAGATCCTCATAAAGTCCACGACCTCTCATAGTACCTGATATAAAAAAATAAATAAAGAGCTTTAGCAACCAAAAAAAGACCTAAATAATGCGTGCATAAGTGAATGTAACCTTAGTGAAATGTGTAGCATGTCATAAGTGGCCTAAAAGGATGTTACAAACCAGATCGAGAAGCTACCATGGTAGAAATCAGGCTGACTCTAGACACAATATGACCGGGAAGAGGAGACGATCCCTCGAGTTCGAAATCTTCTCCCATGAGTTCATTGATATCTACATAAATGTTGCTCAAATCCCCAAAGTCAATACTGGTTTCATTAAGCGAAGGACCTTGAAGTCACTCAATTATTGGGGGAGCATCTTTATCACGAATCTCTTGGGGAAGCGAATCCGGGAGAACAGGATTCATTCCCAGAGTTTCATCACACGATTCGAAGTTTGCTTCACTGGAACTTACTTCGAATTCATCGTCACTAGAGGAGGAATCATAACTGATGCTACCCTCAAATTCACCTTCCTCCTTTTCTATTGTCATCATAGCCTTGCCCTCACACAGCTTGAATTATTCTTCCTCTTACTTCTCCTGCAGAATAAGGGGAATCCTGGGTGGGCAGTTGGCTTCAGAAGTATCACCCCTTCCTTTATGAATTTCTTCGGTTGACCTATCAAACGGACCTTCTCCTTCTAGGAGATCGCCCTCTTCAGAATGTGTTCGAATTCTGGAATGGGAAGGAGATGGAACTTCAATGGCCACTGTAGACCTCCCGTGATGCAACAGCCCATACTAAAGCAATTTCTCATCTATTAGCAAAAACTTGACCGACCTCTGCTACGCATCTTCGGCCTTCAGAGTATGGAAAATTGGATCGAGTGATGGATCTTTGTTCAGCCTCAAAATAACTGCAAGAAGTTTTCAATCTATCAAAAATCCCATAGCGATGTATTAGATCTCAATAAGTAAAAGAGAGGACTCCCCCCCCCCCATTGTCTAAAGACGAATAAATCCCTTAGGACACTTAACGAAGAAATATTGAATCTTAAACTGAGATAGGTTGCTTTGAAGTTGCGGCACGATCTTGTCGTTTCTTTAGGCCTCAATGATGAAGAGGGATGGACATTCTTCTCACTTCTTGAATGAGAGAAAATATCTTAACATAACGAAACTCGGGGAAAGATTAAATGTCCACATAAACAAGACGTGAAGGCAAGTCAAGTCCGCGTACCCATTAGGATGAATTTGAAATGGAGCAATTACCAAGTTCAGAAGAGTTTCTTTCAAGAAGTTGTTGAAGGGAGGCACTGCTCCATTTAAGCACATATACCGATGGCAAGCGGTGTACCCCTAAGATGGCATATATGCAAACTCATTCTTTGAAGGAAGGCGCGCGTCATCGTCCGAAATGTCATGTTGTAAGAAAATGTTATGGAAAAATTTAGTAGAGATTACGGAAGAAGCCCTCTCCGAAGGGTTGAGTAGAACTCTCAAATTTGGAGGAGTTCGGTCCACAACCAGACTAAATGGAACCAACCGACCATATTCAGCTCACTATACAGAAGAAGTAAAGGCTACAGAAACTATTTGCGAAGGCATAACTGATGACGATTTAGCTTTGGAAAGTGCTGGACTTCCTCCATTGAACATACAATGAGAGGATGGGTGCTTCATTCTATACAACAGAATTTGTACCTAACATGGTCAGGTAATTCTATCTTTAACTAAAAGTTCCCCTACGACACTTGAACTCCGAGAAAATATCAATCTATGCCGACATATTAGGTTCCAAGTGTCGACTGGTGCAAGCGCAGCGTGTAGCCTATGTGGGATGGACTCGGTGTCCTGAACACTACAAATTCTCTACCCTATGTAGCTAGTTTACTCGTAGTAAAGAAAGAAAAGAGCTTCTTATATCATTCATTGAAGTTATTTCTCATACACTTATCCTTTGTCGATCAATGATCGATACGGATCTACTGTTCGAGGCAATGCAGGAAGCCCTTCCCATTCCAGCTATACCGATTGTGTAATAACGGGACTAATCCGAAGTGAGCAACCAGATTGATGGGTCTGAATCCAGTAGAGAATTCTCAGTATAAGTCGATTTTATCTTTCTGGAAGTTGATAACAGCATAAATTGCACACGGGACGCTACCCTAAGATATTATCACCCCCTAGAAAAACCAATCCGCGAGACATCATGCCAGATTAACAATGTAACTCGGTGCAAGTTAATTCTGATTCTGTGGATGAAGACGGCAAAACATGTCAAGCACCACGGCAAAGTCCAAATTTCATTCCATGAAGAACTCAAGACTCGATTTACTATCTTCTTCCATAAAATCGCAATCAACTCGAATTCCTTATAACGATCACCATCAATACAACCTCATCGTCGAATTGCTAAACAAAAGCCAAAATCTACATACTATCTCTAGTCAAAAGGAGAACATGATTGAACTTAGGATGTTGGCGACCTAAAGAAAGTAGGATCGATGGCAACCCAAGGGGATAGGCTCAGCGATGGTCCAAATAACGAAGCAATGGAAACTGGGGGCTAGGTCTAGGCGGTGGCAAAGTCAAGTATGGTCGAAGGCGAGAAACTCCGACGGCGAAGAACATCGACGGGATGGCAAAGGAGGATTTAGGGTTTGAATGTTCTAGGTCAGGTCGCAAGTCAGAAGGGTCGGTTTACGAATGAAGATATGAATGGAAGAAGGTCGGATCGAATGAACTAAATAAGACAGTGCACAAGAAAAATATGCCAAGTCCTTGGACCGCTAGCGATCCATTAATTGCAACCAAATTTTTTCAAACTCACCAAGCATGATCTAAGTATCTTTTGCAAGCATCTTGAAAGTTGTGAGATTGAAATTGATTTATTATGACGAGTGGCGATGACTCACGTCAGAACTCAACAAATGGTTGGATAACCAAACCCCAATTCATATGATAACCTCAACGCGATCAATTAAACTTCGCAAAGTAGGACCCCATAAGCGGTTACTTC
Organism: Allium cepa; assembly: GCA_030765085.1. Classification (NCBI taxonomy): domain Eukaryota; kingdom Viridiplantae; phylum Streptophyta; class Magnoliopsida; order Asparagales; family Amaryllidaceae; genus Allium; species Allium cepa. Next base: position 1,045,245,598 of record CM060931.1, on the reverse strand, counting down.
CAGAGCATGCCTTGTTTTCCAACGAATACATACTCTAATGGGCAAATGTTATTTGAGTTTTTAAGCCAGCAAAATTCAAAGGAAGTTAGAACATCTATGTCAAAACAACTCAGGAACCAACCAGAAGGATCATAAGAAGATACTAAGAAGGACATAAGAGGAAAAACGCAAAAGTTGCCTAAGGTGATGGATCGCTAGTGAACCATAAATATCGTCCATGGATTGTCCATTCTTCTTGCATCATGAAGCATTATTTTTTTCTAGGCATGCCTGCTAAGTTTCATGATGTTCCAAGCTAGCTAGACCAAGAAGTGAGCATTCATCTGATTCCAGTAACAGTTCGATGCAACTAGTTCACGAATCTCATCAAAATAAGACACTAGTCATGAAATTACATGGAGAGCATCTACACTAGGCAGGGAACATGATCTAATTGAAACGAACATAAAACACCCTAACTCCATGGATCACTAGCGATCCATGCCCTATGGATTGCTAGCGATCCATCATATTTGTCGGTTCGCCATGAAATTTCCTGAGCATCTTTGTACTTCAAATATAAGTCTCTGGCAAAGCAGCTTTGCCCTAAGTGCTCTCCAGCTCCTATAAATACAACCCTACTTTCAACATATTTTGAACAGACTACTGAAACTATTCTTCGCTCTTCTCCACCCACATCACAGCCATCTAAAGGGTTCACTATGATTCTCTAGTGAACTCTGACACTGGTGGCTTGATCTAACTTACTAGACACAATCAAATTGTAACAAGATTCAACTTGTAATTGCAGGCGGTTAATAACAAAAGTTATAAAGTGGACACAGGTTTCATTAACAGCCAAACCACTATAAAAATCACTTGTCTTTATACATTATCTATGAGTTATCATTCCTTGTTTCTATTTTATTTGCCTTGATAAACAAGGGCGCTGCTTTCACACTTAATCTAAGGTGTTGATCCATTATTTGGGTTAACGGAAGCTAAGCTCTATTCTAGTTTAGTTAGTTCTACCATGCTCATTGAAGATATGAGAATGAGTATATGTTCTACACATCTGCATGCACTTCACAAAAAAATTTAAAATGCAACATGCTGAAATCAAAGAGGGAGGTGTATCATTTACGGCATCGTCAAATGAAAAATTCAACAAAACCATATATAAGCACCCACAGATGAATGCCAGCCGAATAATCGAGACAAAAAGAAAGCTTGCAAACCACCAATCAATTAAATAGCAAAGATAATAAGTGTAAAGATTGAGATAGATTTACCTAGAAAACGAATAGGGCAATATGACAACAACTCAGGGAAGTGACCAGTTAGAGAGTGAAATGTATGCATGAGCATTAAAGAGATAGCTATCAAAATTTTATCCCATTGGTGAAAGGAAAGAAGTAGACGAAAACGACAGGATGCGAAGGTCAATGTAGACAAGTCTACTCTGATTTGCAATCGCCACAGACTTGGGGGGCGAGTGTTACACCAGAATTTCTTGGTTCGTGTTGAAGGTAATATGACATCAGCATCAAGATCAAAACGGGATGCCCTCGCAATAAAGATGGATTACAAGGAATAAAGGAAAAAATGAAGCAAGGTCAAGAAAATACTGGGCTCGGAAGTCGTAAGACAGCAATCAAAGTTCAAACTGCGTGGATCCCCCTAATCCTAGTGTTACATTACAATATTGAGCCAAAAACTGAAAGATAATAAAATGTTGATGCTACGCTATGACACGAGAAATTGTATTAAGGGCATCAAAACACAACACACCTTACTTCAAAAAGACGCACACGATCAATGATATATTATTGCGCTCACGAGCCAAAACATATAGATAATAGAAATGTACCGACAATCTTGCACTGAAGGAAAATAGGGATGTGCTACACATAAAGGGTTGACTAAACCCCAACATCATTCCCAAAACTTATACATTGCTAGTGTCTCCAAGAACGGATATGCATTGCACGTGCCGAGGGCAACCAAAGCAGCACCATGCAGAGTCAAAAACAATCTAAGAACTGTACACAGGGCCGCTCAAACAGTGCATCAATGTAGATCCGCGTTCATGAATTAAAAAATATATGACTCCTCCTCATCAGTGACCTGCACAATCCACCGTTGAGAGAAGCTCAACACAAAGTCATATAAAGCGATTATCTTCACAGATGGTGGCCCAATCTCCCTGATCAACCTTGTAAATATCATCAATACTTAGGGTAGATCAAACGAGCAACCATCTTTTGAGGCAAAAATAATAAAAGAGAAACAGCTCACCCCGAAGAAAAAAGGACCGTAGCTCGCCTTATTCACACCCTCGAAAGGAAGTAATACCTGAGTTATTCACCCTTCGAAGTAGGAGAACTTTAAATTTAGAACCTCTTGCCTTAAATTCAAACATTCCTACTTCAATTTCAGATCTTCCAATGAAACCAAAAATTCAACCGCTAAAATCAAATTTTCCCACCAAAGACACATCACCAATCCACATGCATCAAATAGATACGACATGATCCAACGGTGAAAACAAAAGGACGGAAGAAGGATGGTGGCGATCCATGTGCATCTCTATACTATAAATGGAAAACGCACTGTAGCAATAAATGAATTTTTTTTCCCCAATTTTTTATTTTTAAGGTTAAAAACCATAAGCAATACTGTCTACCATTGAAATATGTACCAAGAAATATGAAGAGGAAAGTGATATTTCCTTGTGGACATAAGATTCCTTAATATCTGAATCATGTAAATTATCCATGTCTTTTACTTTTCTGCACTTTTATTTGTTTTCACTTAGTTTTTAGTGTTAGATTTTGCCTTGTTTTTATTTGGATTAAGTGCTAGCTCGACTTGATATTTTAGCAAATAGTTAAAGTGCAACTACCTAATTGTGTAAGCTCCCAGTGGCACGATTACTACTAAATGCAAAATTAATATTACTTAAATTTATCGATCCTAAATCTATGAAGTAATTATCATTAAAGTTACTTCACGTTCATTCGAGTGCGATAAGACAAAATATCTCACTAACAACCCATTTGATTGTTTTCTATTGGTTAATATAACTAAGGTCAACTGAAAATAACGATATGACTTATTTATACAGTTCTCTCGACATGAGAATACTGTCGATCTTCAATATGAAAGCTTTGCTTTGATTATAGTTAAATCATATCATGACGTCTATTGAGTTACTGTATTTTAGTCGAGTGGAAGTACTGGAAGTGAAGCTCTATTCAAGAGAGGATTCGTCTCCTCAATTATATGGGGTTAGTATCACGGTCAACTCAGATAAACCCAAAGTTAAATCTCTAGCTAAAGCAGTTCGTTCAATAATAATTGTTAGTGTTGAACCAAGAACTTTGTGTTTGGACTATAGAGTTGAATATGGACAATATTGGAATTTTGACCATTACCAAACTCCATAAGTCCAAAGTGATATAATTTTCACGAAGGGAATTGGTGTAAAGAAAAGTCACAACCAGATAACGCTTAACAAAGTGAATTGGATTTTACCGAAACTGAGTAAGCGATAAATTTGGCCAAAATGTCACACTAGCTAGTAAGTGATGTGTGAACGTTGGCATTAATCGCTGACTAAATTTACACTTGGCGAGCCACATAACTAAAATGATGAATTCTCCTTTGATAAAATGATTTAATTAGTTTATAATCATTATAAATTGATTATATTGATTAATATTTATAAAATATTAATTATAAAATTTTGATTATGATTTAAAGAATAAATATTATGAAATATATTTATAATAATTATAATTATAGCAATCGGTGCATGATATAGATAAGCGATTGAATTGGATTTAATTAAATAACATTTTCCTTAGGCTTTAATGGATTTTGGCCCATCATGGTGGGTGAGATTTTCGACTGCAATATGGACATATGGGGTGGCTTAAAATGGGGTAGAGATTTAGACTTTGGATGGCTCGGATTAAGGAAGAACTGGTATGAGATGAGATCCATTATTTTCTCTCTTCTATCCACTATTTATACATCCTAACCCTAATTGCAAATGATCTTTTTGCCGCCTCTTCGTCCTTCTATTGCTGGCTTTTTAAGGTTTCAAAGGTTTAAATAAATAATATTTAAACATCCACTATTTTGAAAAGGTTTCAAAGGGGAGAGTTCATCCTTTCAAAGAATGATTCAAGGCTTTGGTACTTAGGTACGTTTTTATCAAATAGTTTATAATTTTTTGAATAATATGTTATTATATCAATATTATTATATTGTGAATTAGATGACGATTCTGTTATGTATTAATGTTGTCACAAGTTAGTTTAGTTATATGTATGTATATACTTACAAATTTGAAAAATTAACTTTATATACAAATTAGATCTATGCAATTGCTTAATCTACATGTATACATATGTTATTAAATTATTTATATATATATATATGTATATGTATATATATATATATATATCATTTAATCATATATATAGTTTATATTTAATTATAATATTTTGGTTAAAATTGATCATATAAATTTATATATATATAACTTTATAGCAATAGTAAATTCCGACATCAAGAAATTAATTTTTGCAGTTATTTATTAATATTTAATATTATTTAATCAATAGATTTGATAAATAGACATATAAAACCAAATATGCTATGAAAATTAATTTTAAATTTCATAAAATTATTTTATCATAAGATAATCTCTCGACCGAAAAATAAAACTTTAAATATCGTTTTTCTATTTTTGAAAATTATTATTATAATCGACGAAAATTAATAAACTAATAAAAAATAAAATTTGACCGAAAAATGTAGAAAAATTTTCAAACTCAAAAATATCATTTATGATTTAGTGAAAATATAAATTTTATAAAAATATTTTGAATTTTTTTATTAATAGATGTAATTTAGAAAAAATATTCAATTAAATTATATTTTAAAATAAAAAAATTGTGTTGTATATACGATCTGGAATTAAAAAATTATTTTATTAATTAATATATGTATTTGTTATATATTTATATACTATATATATTTGTGTATGTGTGTGTATACCATTTTTAAATAAAATATTATTTTATGATATATATATATATATATATATTGGTATATATATTATTTACCGTTTTTTTAAATTATATGTAAAAATTATTGTAATATTAGAATAACTTATTTATATTTAAATAGATATACTAAAATAATATGTGTATGTGTATATACATATATATACTATTTTACTTATAAATTTTATATATACCTACATACATATATATTAGGGTACTTTTAGCACAGGTCCTTGATAGATTTCAAAATTCACAAAAACTCCAGTGGAAAGAAGTAGTAATTTAGGTCCTTATTTTTCAAAAATCATCGAAAAACATATAAAAAACATAAAAAAAAACTTTCAAAATTTTAAACTTATTTCAATTAATATTTATCTTCGTATTCATGTCAAAAAAATCAAAAACAAGGAAGAAAGTGGAAAAAATGACACACTGTATGTTTTAGGAATACTTGCAGGCATGCATGCAATTTTAGAGAATAAATGTAGACATGTCTGCACTATTCAGGATAGCATGCCTTTGCAACTAAAAATTGCAGATATGATTGCATTTTTAAGGAATAAGTGTAGATATTTACATAAATATCTTGATTGCTAAATCAAGGTGCCGTTATTCAATGAATAGTTGCATACATGTCTACAAATATATGGAATAATTATTGACATGTCTGCTTATATAGATTTTTATTCAACATGGTTATTCAATGAATAATTGCGTACATGTCTGCAATCATATAGAATAACTGCATAATATCTGCAATTATTCAAATGTTCGAATGCAATTATTCAGTAAATAATTATAGACATATCTGCAATTATATGGAATAATTGCGAATATGTCTGCAATTTCTTTTTTTTCCTTTTAGAAACTAGTTATAATATTTACAATTTTCTGAAATTTTTTAAGCATTGGACGTAAAAAAACACGACAAATATATGTTACTATAGTAAAATAATTATAGGGACCCACTTTACAACTTTTTTTAGGGAGGATGCCGTTTGAATTAACTTTGTTTTTAGGGATACGTGACTAATATTACTATATATTTACCAGGTTTTTGACTAACTGATTTCAACTAGAATTTAGAGCTTCAAAATAAAGATAAAATGATTCAAGGACTTTGGAAACATCAAAAAAAGGCAAGAAAAGAGAACTATCAAAAAATGAGCGAAAAAAATTGACTTTAGTTTTTCAACTTGGCATTAGGGAAGACCTAAGTCAGACATGAGATGAACCTAGGAAAAATGAAGGAAAACCTGAGTTGAAAAACATTTTCTTTGGTCTGACTCAAAAAACTCTCAGGTTGACCTCCAAGCAATTATTATTGAGTAGTACTCGGGTCGGCCAAATAAAACTCTCAGGTCAGACTCCAAGCAAGTATAACTAGGGTCTGGCACACAAAATTCTCAGGTCGGACTCCAAGCACTCCGACTTTTGGATGACTCCAAGCAAGACGAAGGCGAAATGACTTGAAAATTGGCAAGTAAATGTAGATGAAGCAAGGAAATAACTCGAGAAAGTTTCAACCAAAAATACACTAAGAAAACATGTTGACACTGACATGTTTTATACCGCATGTTTTATAATGACTTGTTTGGACGACTTGTTTATGACAATATGTTTTTGCTTTAAATATCTCCACTCCAACTTCACACGAGTTATTATCTGCCGCTTTTATATGTTGAGACTTGGTTTTGATTCATGACACAAAGCTATCACTACGACATACAAATTTGACGACTGCTACGACAAAAAGAGAATATATACTATAAGCAGACAAGACTTCAAAACCGATGCATCAATTATATTATTTTATTTTTTAGTCTTAGGTCAATTTTGTTGAATTCTCTCCTCGTTTACGTATATATTAGCTTATATTTTTAATCATCTTATTTCTAAATATCTTATACATATATAAGCATATAAAATACATATTATATTATAAAAGTGTTTAAAGTTATATATATTACTATACATGTGTGTAAACTGTGCATACTGCACATATTTTAACAGGTCAATCGACTAATCCAGAAGCTCAGTTGACTGACCCTGAAAATTCTGTGCAACATGCACAGGTGCACAGATATACAGACATATATTTAAAAATTCGTCTGAATATTCAGTCAACTGACACAGAGGTTCAGTTGACTGAATTTCTACAATGGCTACTTTTTGAAAAGACATGACTATTTATGAAGAGCTACGAATCTCTACGAAAAGATTTGGATGCAACACTTCAATCGAAACTATTCATCAATAGTCACTTTTGTTTAACCTCTATAAATACGTACTCTAACTTGATTCCAAACTACCAAATTTTCTTATCTTTCTAATCTAACTCTCTGGAATTGTTTGCTATTATACTTTCAATTATTCTGCATTAAAGCAATATTATACCTTTTTATTCTTCATAAACTTCAAATATATTTATTTATACTCGAGGAGAAGATTATAGGAAGGGTGTAGTACAAGTGACAAATCCGTGTTATTAAGAACACACAAAGTCAAAACAATCTTTTGTATTTGTTGAAGTCTGCTGCTCTGGCATGTGAAGTCCTCTTGGCTGCTGGGGCGAAATCCTATTCTACTGCTCAGGTCCCTGTTCGGCTGCTCAGGGGTTGTATAGACATGTTCCTCTAGGTTAAGTGAGGATTGTTGTTTTAGTGAAATTCCAGAAGGAGTTTGGGACTGGACGTAGGATGGTGCTCCGAACCAGTATAAAAATTCCTGGTGTCATTTTACTTTACTGGTTTTATATTCCGCATTATTTACCGTATAATTATCATTACTATACTCTATATTATTGTATATCCATATTACACGATCCATAGCACATTTTCATTTGGTATCAGAGCGAGGTTATCATATAACCATAACACTGTTATCGGATAATCTAATAATACAGAAACTAACACTGGCACTGGCATTAACACTAGCTTCATTGAAGAACAATCCACTACACGTCCACCACTAGTTAATGACATGAATTATAACTATTGGGCCACGCAAATGAAAATATATATGCAAGAAAATGGTTTTGATTCTTGGAATATAACTCAGACAGAATATATTATTCCTACTAAAGAGTATTCTACTTGGTTAAATACACAGAATCTAGATGCCACAGCTAATGCAAAAGCCATGAATATGTTGTTTTGTGCCTTAGATAAAAATGAGTTTAGCCATGTTAGCATGTGCAATACTGCATATGAAATATGGCGCACACTCAAAGTTACACATAAAGGAATCAACAAGGTCAAACAAAGCAAAATATCCATGCTCACAAGTCAGTTTCAAAACTTTAGAATGAAAGAAAATGAATCTATAAATGATATGTACTGAAGGTTTCAGGATATCTATCATTCATTAGTAGGACTAGGAGAAAATTATTCAGACTTTAATATTGTATCCAAAATTCTTAACTCTTTAACGGAAGAATGGGAAAGAAAAGTTCTCGCTATTGAAGAAGCGAATGATATTTTCAAAATAACTCCATAAGAGTTAATAGGAAATATAATGTCCTATGAAGTAAATTTGCAGATTAAACGAGTTCAAGCCCAAGATAAAAAGAATATAGCATTCGATGCAGAACAAGAAGAATCAGATTCAGACAAAGACGACTTAGCCTTTATTACAAAAACCTTCAAGAAATTCTTGAAATATAGAAAAGGAAACAGAAATAATGGCAAGAGAAGCTCAAACAGCAACAAAACCACCTTCGTCATCAGTTATGGAGTGCTTTAACTGTCACAAAAAGGGACATATACAGAAGGACTATCCAGATCAAAAGAAAGAATATCGAAATAAAAGGAAAGACAAATTCAGAAGAAAAGCCTTTTCAGTTACATGGGATGATTCAGATTCCTCCTCTTCTTTTGGAAGTGAGAGTGACAGTGATAATGAACAAGCCAACGTACGTTTTATGGCCAAAGATAATGAGGTTAGTGATTTAACTTTTGATGATATGATAGAGATAAATTCTGAATTATTAGATACTTTAAAAAGTCTTAAAAGAAAATATAAAGAGGCTGTAGAAAATCAGAACAAGACAGAATTCGAAAGGGATATGCTTAAAGACGAGAAGAAAATATTGGAAGAAGAACTTGAGAAAACTCAAGAATCTCTTTAAATGTTAATTCTCAACTTATATTATTGAGTCAAGAAATTGAAACTCAATAAGAAAAGAATGATGCTCTTATTTCTGAAAATCAAGTTTTAAAAACTAATATTAAAATGGTAGAACTAGAAAATTCAAGTTTAAAGACCAAACTAGAAGGAATCATTAAAAGTGTTTCAAATTTTAATAAAGGAAAAGAAATTTTATCTAGAATTATTGAGAATTCTCAACCTGTTAACAATAAAAATGGTTTCGGTTATAAGAAGAAAGTCAAGAATTCACAATCCAGTAATTTAAAAGTTATGTCTAATGAAACATCCACATCTTCAAAAAGACTAATTTCTAAGACTATAAATAGATGGGTACCTAAAACTAATAACAAGTTAATAAGTAAAAAGTATATTAGTTCATTCATAGAAAATGTTCATAATAATAAAAATTATATTTATAAAAGGGATATTGAACCCACTTGGGTTTGGTTTCCTAAGACCTAACTCTTATTAAAAAGTGGGTACCAAGGTTATCCCATATTTTTTGCAAGTCCCACTTAAGAAAAGAGGAAAATAGATACTCGACAGTGGTTGCTTAAAACACATGATATGAGACAAAGATATGCTGATAAATATTACATACTCAGATGGAGGTTTTGTCACTTTTAGAGATAATTCCAAGGGATATATCATCAGCAAAGGCGATGTGAGCAATTACGGTATATCTAATTTACCACTTATTACAAACGTTTTATTAGTTAAGAATCTAAAACATAATCTATTGAGTATAAGTCAATTATGCGATAAAGGTTTTAAAATATCCTTCTCTGAAAATAAATGTAGTATCTTTGATCAAAATCAAAATCTTGTTTTCGAAGGAAACAAAGATAAAAACATCTACGTTTTAAATATGAAAGTTAATCATAACTCAGACAACTGTTTAATAGCCAAAGAAAATGATCCCTGGATATGGCATAAACGATTCTATCATATCAATTTCAAAAATATAAATAAAATTTCTAAAATTAATCTCGTAAAAGGATTACCAAAGATGAATTTTAAAGTTAATAATTTATGTGACTCGTGTCAATTAGGTCAATTAACTAAATCCTCGTTTAAATCTAAGAAAGTCATTTCAATATTACAACCACTTGAATTACTTCATATGGATTTATTGGGACCTGCTCAAATTCAACCCAAAAGAGTCACATTTACGAGCCGTAAAATAAATACTACGTTATCTTCGTAATACTATGGATTTCAGACTTTTCTTTCGAAAAGAGTGCTCGTTCGAGTTGGTATCATACAACGATGCTGATTTCGGAGGATCACGAACAGATAGAAAAAGTACAAGAGGTACGTCACTTCATTGGTAAATCATTAGATCATGGTTTAGGAAGAAACAAAACCGTGTCTCACTATCAACTTGTGAAGCAGAATATATTTCTACGACACTAGCTTACGCACAAGTAATTTATATGCAACAGACACTTAAAGATTTTGGAGTCAATCTATCAAAATCAACAATTTACTGTGATAATTCTAGTGCAATAAATCTATCCAAAAATCAAGTAAACCACTCAAGAACTAAACACATAGATATTAGACATCACTTTCTACGCGATAATATAGAAAAAGAAGTGATAAATTTAGACTGCGTTCCACAAGAAAATCAATTAGCTGATATTTTTACTAAACCATTGTTTGAAAATACTTTTATAAAATTAGTCGTGAACTCGGTACAATGTCAATCAAAGATATATAAATAATAAAATATGAAATTTTGACCAAAAAATCAAAAATAACTTTTTTTTTACAAAAATTCATATTTCTGACCATACCGAGACTCAAATCTATGACCTATTGTGAATAGCCCAGATGTCTTAACTACCTAAGCTATTGATTATTTCTGTTATAATCTAGGATTGGGAATCTATTATATGGTGACAACATATACTAAATTATGTATAGCACTTATCTTTATACATATACTTTACTTCTTTTTATGTCCACTTCTTCGTCCGCTGATTCCATTGAAATTCTAGCCTCTAACGGTTCACCAAAAACTCTCCTTCATCATACTTCACCATCTTCTACCTACCATATCGGATATACTCCAGATAAAAAGAAAGGGAAGAAGATGATTGACATATCTCCAAACACTAAACAAAAAATAGATGATTTCCATCACTACTAACAAGAATCATTGATGCTTCAACGTGAAATATACTACGAGCAAAAGATCAACTTTAAACGTCTAGGAATTATCGAGCACATCGCTAATTTTTACAGGGCCTCTTTACATCTAATAGACGAACATGCTGTTTCGCCTATTCGACGACCTTTGACTTCATCTCCACCGCGACCACCGGTCTCACCAAATTCATGGGATAAGAATGAAGCATCGAATGCTCGTCGCAAACAACTACAGGGCTACAAAACTCGTAGCCCTTCAAAATAAACGTAGTTGTTATTATCTATTGATTTTTTTATTTTCGAATAATTCTACTAAAGTATGTACGCTTATTATTGGAATAATTCATTTCTTCTTCATATCATCAAAGTGTATACTAGTTATAATATTCTAAAATAAACTAACAATGTTCATATGTGTGTAAATTTATAAAAAAAAATTAATCAAGAAAACATTGACTAGAATAATTCATTTCTTCTTCATATCATCAAAGTGTATACTAGTTATAATATTCTAAAATAAACTTACAATGTTCATATGTGTGTAAATTTATAAAAAAAATTAATCAAGAAAACATCGACTATATGAATTCACCCACGCTAGTCGACTGAACCAGGGAGTCAGTTGACTGACACAGAAGTAAAATGATTTTTAAAACCTTGGTCAGTCGACTGTCTCAATGACTCAGTTGACTGGACCAAAAGGATGAAATTTTTTGAATATCAGATTCAATCGACTGAACCACTGTTCAGCCGACTGATTCATGAATCGGAGCAACATTACCGCTCCTACCCACTCACTTTTCATCTTTTAACCATTACCTTTCCCTTCTCTCTCCTCACTCATTTCAGATTTTCAATTTCTCCAAAACCCTAGCTCTTCAAAAACTCAACTTATAACATCCAAACTATCAAATTAATGGCTCCTAAGTGAAAAGGACAAGCATCGTCATCCTCTCAACCTCCTTCAAACGAGCAAATCCAACAATGGCTATTTGATGATACCGTAATTAGGAGATGGAGAAGAATGCAAGATTCTCGCATCTTTGAAGGTTCGTTTGTATAAGTTTTTCTATTTCTCTCCATACCATATACAAGAATTGGCTCGTAGGAGAAATTTGGAATCTTTATTCAATATTGACGATAATAAGCACAAAATTAATCAAATAATGGTTAAACAATTCTATGCAAATCTTAACTTGGGTCATCAAACCGTTCAAAATCAAGAAAATTTTGTATGGAGTCTAGTTTATGGAAAACCTGTCTTTTTCTCCTTAGATCGAATGGCTCATATCTTGAGATCCGAAAATGATGGTATAGAATTGAGCACTGTTGATTTTGATATGGTCGTTCATGACCACGTAAGTCATTTACTTTTAGAAGACGACATGCACCGACTCAAGTCCATGTCCTCAAGACCAATAGAAAGAATTATACATCGTGCTTTAATGAAACTCGTAACTCCACGAACTGGGAATTATGAACTGGTTTATGAACATAACTTTAAAACCTTGTACGTTATCTTCGGAAACATTAAAATCAACTGGCTACGATTAATTATTGATGAATTCATTAGCTTCAATAATGGTCGGATGAATTTCATCTATTATGGTGAGTATATAATGCGATTACTAAAGGCATGTGAGATTCCGGAACCTGACTCGTCGATTTCTACTATTGGATATTTAAATTCTCGCACTTTAGCATTAATGAAGCTACCGGTTGCTCGACCACCTCCTATCATTTCTTTTAAAGAATGGACTCAACGACAATTATCTCAATATCAACTCGTCGTCAACAAGATGAAATGTTGATTCCTAATCCGGTCCTACCTCCACACGAGTCAATTTCTGTGATATGTCATAACCAAAAAATTCTTTAATCCCATATCAATAAAGTTGACAAAAATCTTGATAAGGTTAAATGATTTTTACAAAGTTATGGCCAGCTATCTCATGTTTATCCGGCACTTCCACGGCTACATTAGGTGATCCGAGTAAGCAACCCGTCTTCACTTAGTCTACCTCTTCCGATGATCAAGCAAGTATTAGCAACGATGGTGGAGATGAAGGCATTAGTGGTGGTCAAACATTGCATGATGAAAGTGGTAAGTAAAGGAAGGCATGAGTTGTTATTTTATATTATGCAAACATTGGTCTTTATTTTGTAGCCTGTATTAAAACAGTCACTACTTTTCGTATTTCAAGACTCTTTTTTATGGTTGTTTAATGTATGAATGGTTGTTTCCTTCATAATATTTATGACATTATGGCTTCATACTTTTAATTCCTTATTCCTTTTTGTCGATGACAAAGGGGGAGAAATATTTATTACTAACGTTGAGAATGCAGGATATAGAGTGTCAAAGATTCAGGGGGAGTAAGTATTTATATTATATATACAGTCGAAATCTATATCTATTTACAGGTTGTCATCAATCAAAAAGGGGAAGAATATCGAGACTTGGTTTTGATTCGTGACACAAAGCTATCACTACGACATACAGATATGACGACTGCTATGATAAAAAGAGAATATATACTACAAGGAGACAAGACTTCAAAACTGATGCATCAATTATTTTATATTATTTTTAAGTCTTAGGTCAATTTTGTTAAATTCTCTCCTCGTTTACGTATATATTAGCTTATATATTTAATCATCTTATTTCCAAATATTTTATATATATAAGCAAATAAAACATATATTATATTATAAAAGTGTTTAAAGTGATATGTATATATATATGTGTGTGTGTGTGTATTGTATATATATTACTATACATGTGTAAACTGTGCATATTGCACAGATTTTAATAGGTCAGTCGACTGACCCAGAGGCTTGGTCGACTGACCCTGAAAATTCTATGCAACATACATAGGTGCACAGATATACAGATATATATTTAAAAATTTGTTTGAATATTCAGTCGACTGACCCAGAGGTTCGGTAGACTGAATTCTTACAACGGCTACTTTTTGAAAAGACACGACTAATTGTGAAGAGATACAAATCTCTACGAAAAGATTTGGATGCAACACACTTCAATCGAAAATCTTCATCAACATTCACTGCTCTTTAACCTCTATAAATACATACTCTAACTTGATTCCAAACTACCTAATTTTCTTATCTCTCTAATCTAACTCTTTCGAATCTATTTGCTATTTTACTTTCAATTATCCCGCATTAAAGCAATATTATACCTTTCCATTCTTCATAAACTTCAAGTATATATTTACACTCGAGGAGAAGATTATAGGAAGGGTGTACTACAGGTGACAAATCTGTGTTATTAAAAACACACAAAGTCAAACAATCTTTTGTATTTGTTGAAGTCCTGTTCTGCTACTCAGGCGTGTGAAGTCCTCTTTGGTTGCTGAGGCGAAACCCTATTCTACTGCTCAGGTCCCTGTTCGGCTGCTCAGGGGTTGTATAGACCTATTCCTCCGGGTTAAGTGAGGGTTGCTGTTTTAGTGAAATTCCAGAAGGAGTCTGGGACTGGACGGAGGACGGTGTTCCGAACCAGCATAAATATTCCTGGTGTCATTTTACTTTACTGCTTTTATATTCCGCATTATTTACCGTATAACTATCATCACTATACTCTATATTATTGTATATCCATATTACATGATCCATAGCACATTTTCATTATATCCATCCAAGTGATTTTTAGGAGTTTTTGATTGTAGAAAATGCGGATTACGGATCTTAAAGCTGGATTAACACTAGAAGGGGTGAATAGTGTTAATGGGTTTTATGGAATTTTTAAAATCTTTTCAAATTAAACATATACAGATGCAATTCCACAAACACAGAGACAATCACAGAATCAGACACAAATGCAAATAGTAAATAAAAGTAGTAAAGGAAAGAACACACCAGAATTTTATACTGGTTCGGAGTTACCCTACATCTAGTCCCAGACAATTTCTTGTGTGGATTTCTTTTCAAATATAATGTTAATATTACAACCTCAATTTCAAGGCCATAAGAAACACCCTTCTATCTCCAAGTCAAGGGCAAACTCTCTTGATTTAATCAGACTACAAGATTAGCTAATTTATTTACAGGCTACAATCACACCCAATTGATTTACAAGCCACAATCACATCGTTTCCAATCACACTTTGATAAAGAGAGACTTGATACACTTCTTTGATTACAAATGATCATATAACTTTGAATAGCACTGAGATCTTTAAGAGATAGTGGTAGAGAATCAAATTAGAGATGTTCGAGTTTGATTCACTTAGAATTTTGGCAGAGTTTTGTTAAAGCATTTGAAATATAAAAGAATATTTGAGTAGAGAAGAAGGAAAGAAGAAATGAAGAAAAACTAACATAAAATTCGTTGTAAATAACTGGTATTTATAGGAGAACAACGGTCATGTCCATTCGAGAAAGATTATGACGAATAGACACTTCTTTTGAAAATTTGAAATTTGAATTGTACGGCTACCATGTCAACATGGAGGGATGAGGATTATTGACATGCCTGTGTTATTTTTGAAAATAGATTTTGCTTTAAAATGATTTCTATTCTAAAACTTGTCAAAACAATTTCTGAACTTTGTAAACCATTTTGAATATAGTTTAAACTTATAAAAGAGTTTTAGAAAGTAATCTTAAAATATATAATCTATAATATGAAAGTAATATTAAAACCTAAGTATATATTTCTTTAAAATATATTAAAGCTAAAATATTAAAATCAAGAGATAGTTTAAAAAGGAAGAGATGATTTTTAAATTAATATGATTAAAAACAGTTTTTGAATTAAGGCTAAAATATTTAAATTGATAAAAGATGACTTTAAAAGGATAGTTTTGAAAAAATAAATCATTTTGAAATTTTCGTGGATTCCATTCCATTAGAGAAGATCGTGGGTACCATCCCACTAAAGTGATCATGGGTTCCATACCACTATTAAAGCGAGAAGGTTGATTCCATTCCACAATTCAAATTCGAATAAAGATTTTAGTGCTATTGTGAAGATTCAACATAAATTTAGACTCTACTACTTATCTTGATATCTTGAACTCTTGATACTTATGAGTCTTCAGTTTTGATTTCTTCCATCTTAAATTCGTCAGTCTTAAATCTCTATACTCAGTCTTGAATCTTTATACTGTACAGTCTTCATTCTCAGTGCCTGCATATATATATTCTGCATATATATATATATATATATATATATAGACAAGAATATTAGTATTTATATTTTATAACAAGTCCTAAGGTTGTTGGCATCAAAATAATCATCTCAGGAATTAACAGTCTTCCCCTTTTTGACGATAACTACCTATGTTTATAAAATATACTCCACTAAACTCTGATTCTACTCTAACTCCCCCTTATTCCATCAACTCACCCTTAATCCACTAACTCCCCGTTAATCTAAGCCTAATTAACCTATTTTATAATTCTTCCCTTTTTCCATAAGCAAAAACTAATCCTAAACTACATAACTCCCCCTAAGTCTTATACTATAGCACTATATAGGATAATCTATACTATTATATTATTGTTGAGTTCTATTTCAAGCTCACAGAGGCCTCCCTTGACTTTTGTTAGCTGAACAGTCTCCAAATTTGTTTCACTATACCCTATCGGTAATTTTATCTTCCCCATTTTTATGAAAATTCCGTTCCCCCATCACTGATCTCCTTTTCACAATTATCTCCCACCCGTAAACGATCACTTCCCCTTCCGCTTATCTCCTCTTCCCCATTTCGAATCGATCAATTCCCTTCGATTTCTAAGGTAACCGTTCCTTTACCATCGGTTTCTCTCCCCCATCATCAACTATTGTACAAATCCTAACCTCAACGTTTCTCCATCGGTTTCCGCTTTCCCCGTTCCTTGCTCGGCACTGGTTTTCGTCTGCTTCCACTGTACTGGAGCTCGGCCACGCTTGGTTGATTTGCGTTTAATGGTGTAGAGGAGCTATACGTGCTATTTGCCTAATTATATATCCTATTGGAGGTTAAAAAAAACCTGATTTCTGTTGATGTTGCTTTCCCGTTTGAGCTTGCGTGGTTTTATTTGCTTCTTTTTTGTTATTTGTTCATTCTTTAAGCTATTGCTTCAACTATGCTATTTGCTGTATTCAAATTTTGTTTGAATAAAAGGACAGATCCCCTCCTTTTTCGGGGTTTAAGTAAGAAAGATTTGCTTTGGTTTTGGAGATATAGAAATTATTAATGGCCTTAAAATGGAAGCATTGGATGCAAATTATAGCAATCTTATGGACGTGTAAAAGATTAAAAATCTCTCATGCTACATATAAAATGATTCAACTTTAGGTTCCAACTGCAATAGACAATGTACAATTTTTGTAACTGTAAATTTTGTCTGATGTTTGGTTATATGGAACTTATACAGAATTTTGTTTTATATTTTTTGGGATGAATACATTGTTTTATATTTTTTGAGATGAATACATTGTTACCAATCCATGTTATGTTTATTTTTTCTACATGCGTGGGTTCTACTATATTCTAAAGGCTCATAATATCATATACACATGTTAGCAAGATTAAGTTATGGTGGTTCTGGTACTTTGTCTGAAATGTAGGCAGAACAAACAATTTTGGTCCTTATAATTGACATTTGGGTATCATTATTGTATGACTTCTGCAGCACATTTTGAAAAAAAATGATGGCCAACTTAGTAATAATTTCCAGCACTTATATATTCTAGACTGTGTATATATACGAAGTAAGCAATATCTTAATATCATCAATTTATCCAACACCAGAACATCTTTTTCTGTTAATTAGCATGATTTCATGTTTAAAAATAACCCAAGGAAGTAGAGTTTAAAAGATTTGAATAATTACCGAAAGTGCAATGATATAATTAAAAGTTCTAATTATTTATGCAAAATATCAAGTGAATCATGATAGACATAGCAAGAAAGAAAGTGGTAAATTTATCTTCTGCGGATGAGTTTTGAAATTTGTCCTGAGTATGATCGGTGTTATTTCTATTTTTTTTCTTTGAGGCACAAGTGTTATAACCATCAACTTATTTGGAAAATAAATGATAAACTCTTTGTAAAGAAATTCTTTTCCAATATGAAGCCTATTAGACATTGTGATAGCCATTCTTCATTTAGTATCCATCGAGAATTAAGCAAAAGTCATTGGCATTTGTATTTCTTAAAAACTATTAGGATTATTTTCTTATCTTCTTTTGTATTTCCTAAAAAATTTATTTCCTTATTTTCTTTCTAAACAAAGAGATCACCATTTATTGCTGTTATAATATGTCATGCTTTTGTGGACTTCTATTTCTATTTGATGAATACTATAAATGTTGATTGTTACAGCATATAATATAAACTTAGAGTTGTCGAAAAAATAACATTATTCTTCTTGCCACATTTTCAAGCTTCAAACTTTTATGGATTGAACTGCTATCGGTTAAAAGTATTCATGAAGAGAAAAGGAATACTAAACTTGATGCCAATACTTCAAACAGCTGAAAGCAAGTCTACTTCAGTCCTGTAGTTTTTCCTGCAACTTTTCTTGCATCAGTTGTTACTATATTATATGTGTATATAATGCAATAATTTATATTTGCATAGAGTTCAATATTAAAATTATATAAAATCAAATATTACAAAAGTATCTGTACACGTGCATTTGTATTGATATGTATATAATATATTAACCATCTTTATAGGCTTATATATCGTATTGCCAGTTAGGTAACTTGCGCTGTTTAATATTTTGTTAATATTTATGAAGCCATGGAGATTCAATTCAATAATTTTTTATTGAAACCTTATTTGAAACAGAAAACACTACCTATTGTATCACTTATTTATTGACCCCAGTTAATATTATGAGCGTGAATTCTTAGTGTTTGGTAGAAAAATGGTGAGAAAACCAGTTTAATTTTATACGATAAACTTTTGATAAAGGAAAATGAAATTTTTTTGTAAAATTTCTTCAATATATCCTATTACATGTTTGCAAGCATGGCAGAACTTGGGTTTTGGCTTTGGTGTTTCGGGAATTTTTGATTCAAAAGATTTTAGTAATGATTTCGTTCTATTCATCACTATGATTATTATTAAGATTTGATATCCATTAATTATGCAGATTGAGGAAACAAAACTATTAGATGCCGCCTTTTTGATAACTTCGATGTGCAAGGTACGTACATACCGTTTTCTATTAATTTATTTCAGCTTCGTTCAGCACACACACATAAACATGCACATTTATCTAAGCATTAACTCATTACATCACTTCCTTGAATACCAAAATGAAAAATGATGTATAGATTGGTTTTATGGATCAAGATTGCTCATATATTCTGCATATACATGAGTTTGTCTAATGCATATTAGCTTTGGTGCTCTTTAATGAAATTGTTAAATCTGTAGGATTCCAAAAAAGTAAATACAGGAGTATTTCTCCAGTAGGAAGTCATAACACAGTATCTTCACTAATTACTGTAAAAAGTATAGAGAATGAAATGAAAGACAAAACAAATTATCATGGAAATAGTTATATTTGAAATTATTTTTACAAAATCTTAGTATCCTTTCGATCTTTTGATATTGCTTTGTCAAGAATAGACAAATTCAAATGACTATTTTTATTTTGTGTTTTGCGAAAGGTGAATTCTTTTTGATAGTGGATTCTAGGAGGCTGATTGTTGGTACATGATTATGCAGGTCTATTCCTTTTTGTGGTAATATTAGTGAAGTTATCAAGTTAGTAAAACTATTTCAAGATAACTCCTTTTCTCTTAATAAATTTAAATTCAATAAAAAATCATTTTGAAATTAACATCAATATAAACATATTTAATTTCAAAGCATTGCTCTAAGTAGATTATTATTTGGCCGCCATGCTGAACTATCTAGAATGCAAACGAAAATTTATGTATAAATTAGAAAAATTACCTTTTCGCATGAAAGTATCAATTATCTAGCATGAATGATTTTAATCCATGATTATTTCTCATGTGCATATAAACCATATGAACGGTAATTTCCATTTGCGAAAGTCCCTTCAATTGTTAAAGCAATAAGCATCTTTGTTTGAAAATTTGACGTAGAAACTACTTTAAAGGTTTCTGCTACTTTCACTTCTAGAAAGAAGAGGTCATATCCATGAATAATACCATATAATTTGTATTTATAATATATGTGTGGATTATTTTATATACAAAATGAATTAATTATGTAGGAATACTGTGTTTTTCTTTTTACCTGGTATTTTCAGATTCCATATATCTGATGATTATCTAGTGTATGCAGCCATACCATTTTCGGACCAGAAAAAACTGCTAAGCCAAAGCGTCAAACTTCCAAGAGGACAGGTTGAATTCTTACTCTTTGTATATTATTTTATACATATATTCATTGTTATGCTGTTTTTACAAAGTCATGATCAAGCTTCAGTTGTGCAGTGCATAGGTTATGTGTAATGCCGTAGTCACGTTTAATATCGATGAAACACAATGCCTAGATATAATTTGATATAAGTTGCTTTTGGTTTGTAATTCGTTTTGTCTGTTATAAATAGCTGTTTCGAGTTATCTTCCCTGCTTAAGTCCATACATATACATACAATATTATTAAGACCTTTCTTTTTAGTAACATTTTTAAGATCGATGTGAATTTAGATAAGATTTGATATAAGTTTCTTTGTGTTTACATGTACATATACACAAATATAGTTGATTTGTGATGATGCATGTTTACAATAGTCTCTAAAAGTATTTATATTTAATTGGAAACTTATACTATATTTTGTTTTAGTTTATGATTTTCTGCCAATGTTTGAGAGTCACATACGCATAAGATTAACATAAATACTAAAGTGCAAAAATTATGAAGTCAAAGAATTTCAAAGCCCCTTAAAAAGACTTGGACTAAAAATGTTACTACTACATCATGTTTATTTTGGGTGAGACCTGTTTATACTTCTCTTATCATACATTGGGATTTTCTGATCCTATTTAACATTACTTGCTCCTAAAAGTATTCATTTAATTGTTTCTATGAATTTAGAACTTGAACAAGTCCTTTTTTAATCAGATTTGTTCAAGCCTACTTCATTTGTTTTACATGTTTCATACAAAACTTACATAAGCATTATCCAAGCTTATGACTCTTCTAACATACCAAAAATTCTATCAGTCCATTTAAATCTTCAAAGGCTTAAATTGTTTTGGCCTCTGCATTAGCATTTCTAAAATCCACGTTCTCGGTCAGAAGTTCATCACGTTCATAAGTTAATTTTTTTTCGGATAACTTTGACGGATGCCTTCTAATTTTTATGCAGTTATAGCGGCCAAGAATGGATACATTGGTATATACCATGATCCCCTTATTCTAAGCTACTTCATTTGGTTCCTAAAGCTGACTAATTGTAATATCTTAAACTTTACTGTATGGTAGTTAAATAAATGCATAATTAACTATAATTGCCTATAGTGTATAACAGTAGGATAATTATGTGCAATAATCATAGGTACATGGCTTAATTTAGTCCACTTATACACGACTTACATGTAAATTATTTGTTCTTACAAGATACCTTAAACTTATAAAACATCCCATATTATTCATGAGTGCTTTTTATTATAAAACCAAGAATGAAATTATCTAATATACTAAATCTTTTAATGTTATGGTTATCATTTATAGAGTAAATCATTTCATGTATACATTTGTTCATTTATTATATTTTCATGTCCACAAAAAATGCACCCAACGTACTTAAGGGTATGTCCATCCTATCACGAGCAAGATATTTATGAATGTTCTGAACATAAGTCAGAAATTTACGTTATTTAAGGAATAATGAATATAGGATGGTAAGTCAACTAAATCAATGGTAGTTATATGTCAAAAGTGAGTTTGTTTAAGGTCTGTCATTACATTAATGTTTTCCTTTGACGTAGAATTTTGTTTGTAACCTCTTATTACTTACTACTTTCTCCTTAAACCATTTACTCATATGTCTCACTATGCAATGTAACATTTCTATTTTGGATAACCAAATATACCCTTACGATAAGGTCTTTAAGATTGATTGTTATATGTGTTGTTCAAAGTTTTATTTTTATTTCATCTACAAGCCAGAGTGCCAGTAGAGACAGTTCCAACAAAACATATAATAGATTTTTTAGCATCAGTGAAAAAGTTATAGATGATAGAATTTTAAATCATGATTGCTTCTTTGGCAATACATCTACAAAAGCCAGTTGAAACGGTTCTAGCAAAGTATTTAATAGATTTATTTTGCATCAGCAAAGAAGTTCCACAAATATTATATTTTTTTATTGTTTTGCTACTGTATAATATACAAGTCTGAATTTTCACTGATTGCTTATGTTGCTAATTTGATGTTTAAAAATATTAGTGTGGATGTGATGTGATATTATACTTTTATGAGATATTGGTGACTACTTTATTTTCAAAATTTAGTATTTACGTGAAATTGAACAGAACATATTTCTCTTTATTTTTGTAGTAATTTTTAAATCATGATTAATTCATATAGGAATTTGACATGTAAACGTAAATATCTTCGAAAAACTGTGTTATAATGTTAATTATATCGCAGATGCCTTATCTCTGTTTCTAGACCAAGAATTAAGTTAGCCTGATTTACAATTTAGGAAACCAGTATGATACATTTTATTCTATAAATTCATATCATAAATTTTGAACCTGGACAGGTCAAGGAGTTCGGGAAGCAAATATAGTAAATGGTCGGTTTTATAGAAATCTAGAGGTTAATACTTTAGAGGAAGTGGGCAATGATATTTGCGACTGGGATTATTGGTGTATGGAATATTTGGTTGTAAAAGGAAGAGGAGGATATCAGAAGTAACATGGGTAAACAGCCTGATGGTTTTATTAAAACCTTGATCGATAGTTTCCTTCGGTTCTATAATTATCAAGACGCTAAACTCTAGATTATCTATGCTATTATATTATTAATGAGTTCCATTTCAAGAGCGCAGAAGCCTCTGAATATTTTGAGAAATGAACGGTCAATCCTTTTTTTTCCCTCTATTGTTGCCCATCTCTCCGCTTCCTTTCCATTCCCAGTCTCTCTTCCTTCTCACATAGCCTATGACCTATATAATTTTTCTTCTATCCTAAATCACTATTTCCCCCACGTTTTCTGACCACAACCTTACAAAAAATTTGGCAAAGCAAGAACTTTTATCTTTGAGGTACAGGTGAAGCATCGATCTGCCTACGTCCTGCTACCCCTAGGAGACGAATTGGCTAATGGCATCAGGTACAACAACTATCTTTTTTTTCCTGGCACTTCCATCGTTTCCCTTCTCACAACTGCATAGCAAATGCAAGATAAAGAGCCAAACCCTGCAATGATAGCGAATGAACATACATCTACACACCCTATCTAGAATAGTTAGAAAATTACTCAACTTAATTTTCGCTGCTACCAAGTATCCTAAATTTGTCATCAGATTGGATGTAAAGCAACATATAGGGTGATTTTGGAGTAAAAATCGTAGGTTGGAAAGTAGATTGGAAATAGATGTAAAAACTATCAGGATAACCGTCATTCAAAAAGTTGCTGAATCATGTTCACCTAAAAAGAAAAAACTAAAATTCCTTAGGTTCTTCAAAAATGAAATCAACGTCTGTTTACAATTGAATATATTTCTTAGCTTAAGTCTTCTTAGTACAGTAATTTTTTCAGTTTTTTTAATCTCTTTCTATCATTTGGCATGTCTATTTGTTGCCATCGAATATCTTCCTGTTTTAGATACTGCATATCACGAGAGGAATATGTGAAAGTTAACTTGCTTTTTATTTCATTTACATTACTTGCTGAAATGTGAAAAAATTGAAGGTGTTCTTTATTGATGCTTCATTTATTCAAATTACCCGTTAATTCAGCAAGTAACGTGTAAAATTATTTTTAAATACGTACTTCTATTACTTTTGGTTTTATTCCAATATGCAACCAGGTTCGGCTCTCCTATATCCAAAACCGAGAAAAGATCCATGGTTGTAAATCTTTTGCTTGCTGTTCGACAACAGAAATGTAAGCATGTTGAGAAGTGGGTCATTGTTGTTCATGTTGATAACGGTAACCCATACAGGTTAATGATGTTGATGATACTATGTTCTTTGCATAGCTATTTGTTCATTGTATTTTTATTCAATAGCTATTTATGTCCAAATAGGAGCATGGATCTTTATCAGGTAGGTGGACAACGAGTAACAACCTTTGTTTCATTTGGCCGATGACGTCTTCCCCATGCCACGGGTCATCTTCTAATTTCAACCCTTTGCTGATTTCGTATGCCATAAACGTCGCATCATTTAAGCTTTGCTATTCAATCTATGCTAAGGTATGAATTTGTATCTTTTAGTAGTTTGTATGTTTTCTTCTTAAAAATTTGATGTTTATATTTTTTTTTTCCATTGGCCCTTAAGGATTTAGAGACCATTGCGATCTCATACCATGTCCAAGATCTCATACCATATCAACTATTATGGTACACTCTTTTTTGTCACGTCATTCTTTTTTACAAACTTAAGGTGTACTTGCACAGCCTCCCTTATGATCTCTAATATGTAAACCATGCATACCATACCAACATATTATATTATTAATGATAATAAATTTTAGACAACGGCTGTTCATTGCTTCATTATACAGCTCTCATATGTCATTTGTATTTCTCAGTCTTCTGCAATTGAGATAGAACACATCTTCCATTTGATAATAAGTATTTTCTGTTTTGTTTGCAGTTCATAAATAAATGCACCTCAATGAGAGGTGATATCTCTAGCTATATAATCTTATTTTCATGCATTTTATAAGTTGTTGATTTTAGACAAGCATGTCAGCAAAATAACCAAGGTTCTAAGTTCCGGCCGGCACGTCGAAATCCCGTCCATTTCGGTCCGGTTCCGATGTTGACCGGTCCGGAAATCCATCAATATTTCGTTTTGAATTGTATTATCAAAAAAGAAAAGAAAATGATGCATCAACGTGAAATAGAATCGATCTTGAGCTATCCAACTATAGCAGCCTCAAAAAACACACAAACAGTAAAATACAACACCAAAATCAAATTACCTTTTGTTGCTATTTCGAATTTTCATTAGCGGAGAAGCTTATTCATGTCGGCAAGGCTTTGGAAGCACGAAGAAATTTTTGTTTTTCGTTTTATGTTGGAGCCAGATTTTCAAAACTAGGGCCAGTCTGTAAAGCATTGGATCTGAGAACGGAGAAGAAAATGAAATTTGGGTTGTATTATGTTGCTTTGTTGGGCCAAGGTTTGGGCTGCATAATAAACTAGTATAGGGAAATCTTCGATACAAAATAGTTATGATAGATTATTCAATATAAAATAAGTTGTATCAAAGAGAATATATTAGTGTATTACAACTCTTTTACGTTATTTTTTTTAACATTAATCAATGTATTTTGAAATACATTTTGAAAGATGTACCGGAATTCGCAAATCGGAATTTGAACGGAATTTCCGAAATTATCGGAACGGAACCGAAATTTCAAAACTTTCAAAAGACCGAAACGGAAACGGAAAACGGAACTTTGAACCTTGAAAATAACTCATACTTGAACCAGGGAAATTTTAATGTTTCTTATAAAAAAGCTGGTGGAGAATATGAAAAAGAAGATGTGTGGTCTTACAAATAGCACCAAATGAGTAAATGGCCAAACGGTTTCTCTTCGTCTACTTTTAGAAGATGTCATTTTTGGACCATGGAAATACTGAAGTCTAATGCAAATGCAGAGAAAATTGTAAGAAGCAGAGACTGTTTTCTCCTGTCAAAGTCCCCAGCTGGCCAAAAACATATATAATTAATCACGACAAGTTCAGCGACAAAGATAATGAAAATAAGGGGTCCCCCCCTCCCCCTTCATAAATGGACGGTTAAAATCTTTGAAAGAAATTAAGTTTCTCCCTTTCAAGCTTGTGAAGGATCCGGAAGAATTTAAAAGGAAATAGACTAAAGAAAGTCGAGGAATGCCGTTTTATCAAAAATCAGGCTTTTTGGAGCACGTAACTGAATATTTTTAGGGCAGTATGTGAATTCTTTTAGAATGGCATATATAAACACGTTTGAACAGATATTCATATAGTTACAACACCCTTTGTATTGATATATTAATCATGAATGGAAGAGTTTATCACGGCGAGCATATTAAATCTTTAATGTTCATATTCTATTGAAGGTGGAAGTGTTTAAGCATGCATGCTATGCTGTAAATGTGATGTATTTGAGATATATATGATGTTATCATAATACACTTACACTCATAAGTTGCACATTACCTTATGGTGTTCCTTCCTTTTCATCATTGTTCAGTTTGATTGTATTGTATTATATGTAGAGCGGTGACACAGATGGATGGAAGACCAAAAAAAGGGAAATAGGAAGGACCTTATTCAGATTTGGCAATGTTGATTGAAAGAGACGCTTCAGAAATAAGCCCTAGGGTTGGATGGGATGATTTAGCCGGACATAATGAAGAAAAAAAGAGTCCTGGAGGAGGCAGTTGTTCTTCCCCTACGGATGCCTGAATATTTCCATGTATGCGTTTTACACCTAAGATATTTTATAATTATTTTGAAATTATTTGTTATGCAAATTTTCATTTCTATTGTTGATCACTTTCCCTTTTAAGAAAATCTACTTGCTCAATTTTGTTATAGATGAGTGTTCTACATTATTGATAAAGATTTTTATTTTAGAGTTACACATGGTCTTTATATATATGCCTGATACTGTTCATGAAAATATGGTTCCAGTTCCTTTATCAAAACCAGACCATAATGAAAATTTTGGACTTCTAATGATTGCATCAACATTTAAAATTACAAGTTAATGCTTTGGCACTAAATGGTTTGTCTAATCCTTAAAACATCATTTTGAAAAATTAGGTTTAATATGAGGCTAAACGGGACCATAATCCAAATTATCGCTTGATGACTATGATTTAGGGAGAATGGTGCGTGGAGCATATTTGTGTTCACATTTGACCTCACCGCCATTGTGCCTTTTAGTTGAGGTGCACGGAGTAATGTTCATCCACATATAGAGAGCTGACAATGATCTCCAATGAATGATAGCCGACGGTGTGAATATCCACACGTTATTTAGAAATCCCGTACACAATAACAAGAATTATTCATTTACAGGCCGCTTGGTACGCAAAAAACCTATAGCAAACCTATCATATTGCATCCATGAAAATTTCTCAGCAACCGAAACTCATGGACAAGGCACTACTGAAGGCTGGAAGAATGGTGTTGCATTATATATGTCTAATAAAAATAATAATTCGGATTCAATATAGTGTGCCATATAAATCATGTCCTGGAGATATAATAAAAATATCATGGGCTGTTTAAGTACTGCATGATTAATTGTTTGTTTTGTCACGTTATTTCAATATATCATTGATCGTAGGTGTCTAATTGATCCATGAATGGAATATTAGTTTTTTTAATAATAAAATGTATTCGCTGTTAAATTATGTGCATAGATATACATGTTCACAAATGTTCTGTATTTGAAATTGACGGCATGCATTATCATATGAGTGACCACGTATACATAGTGAAGTATTTTATTTTTTATTCCTTTATATAGATGAACGAGTATCCAGTCTGAGTAGTCATTTGAGACAAATTGGAGATTTATAGATTACTGTAATAATAGCGTGGGGAACTCATTCGCACTCAGACTTCACCAACCGGTAAAATGATACTTGCTTCAATATTCCTTTTGTCTTCATATTAAGTGATGTGATATGAGCTTACGCCATATAATATAACACAACATGAAAAGCTGTACAAATAATATAACTTTGGCGCGTGATATTATTAAGGATTTGATCATCTTTATATACTTTTTAGCAACAGCCGTAAACGTAGATTCAATTTTTCTACTCTTTTTCAGTGTACTTATAAAGACAAATGCAAGCTACAACTAACCCTCCATTTTCACATTTAAGATACAAGAACAATGTCATATAACCAACACAAAACTTCTGATTTATTCGTCACATTAACTCTTACAAATTGCAAAATCAGCAGCATTTAGTCAATAAGATAAAATATTAAAGACCTTATCACTAACTGTATTGTAAGATTCCGTGTGCGAAGCACGGGTTTACACTAGTAACACAATATAGTCGAATATAAATGATATAGATAATAATATGAATAAAATATAGTAAGGTAAATATGAGAGATATGGAAATTTCAAACATAATCAATCAAATATACATCATGTTCTTATCAAACCACACTATGTTCAATCATATATTACATACCATATTCAAATCAATCCATACCATACCATATCAAATCAAACCAAAAAATTCAAACTAAATCAAAGTAAATCAAACCACATATGTCAAATCAAACATTTCTTGGAACTTGAACCCATCCTTCTTCATCGAAGATAGGATCTACCTTTATAGCATCCCATTACTCATTATCTTTGTTCAAAGTTCCTTCCAGATTCGCTACAAGTTCTTCTTTGTTGAAGGCTGAGATCATCCATCGAATGGCATTGAAATGCCTTTCTTGTTCTTTTATCTTCTGCATTTGGCTTAATTCTAAGCGACGTTGATTGTGAATGATAAAAATAAGTATGTTCTTGAAGGAATTGAGAGTTTCTTCAAGATTCTCACTTAGATTATGAATAGGAGAGGCCATTTTTTGATAAAATATGAAGAAATTAAATAGAAAATAAAGAGAATTGAAAATATGCATTTTTCTTAAAGAAAAAGGTATTTAAAGAGTTAGAAAGTCGTTTGAAATGAAAAGACACAAGGTGGTTATGTTAATTTCAATTTCAAAATGAAAACCATTTTCTGGCCGTTGCATGTCAACATGGAGGTAGGAGGATGTCGACGTGCCCTTGTTAATTTGGGAAATTTTCTTTGTTTCTTTATATTATATACAAGTCTTTACGTAAAAACTTGTATAATATAATAACAAGCGTTCTAGGGATATTTTAGAGCTAGTAAGCAAAAATAAAAGTTTTTCATTGATGAATTTAGTTTACATTACATAAACGATACATAACATTAATAAAGAGAGATACAAACTGATACAACATGAAATGAAAATAGTATCAGTTAGAGGATGATGAAGATGATGATAATCTATGCTTGTGACTCACTTTCCCAAGAACATATTCATTTTGGTGCAAATCTTGTCTAACTTTTTACTAATAGATCTTTTGAGAATCTATTGGTTTTCCATGATAATCTTTTGATTCTAGAGAAGAGTTTTGTAGGATAAATTATTAGGAGTGATAGGGTAGTTCGATGCTTTCTAATGAAGTCTCTTCCTCCTCCTTTCCTTCTTTTTCAATTTCCATTTCCTCTCCTTCTTCCACCTTCTCCTATTCTTCTTCCATCTCTTCATGAGCCAATCCCTCATCCTTTTCAGCAAGTGTTTCATATGGTTGAAACACAAATGAAATTTTCATGAGAGAAATGTTTGCATGGTCAAATACTTTTCTAGAAACAAACTCCTCCATCTTATAATCAACACCAAAGTAGTTAAAAATATGAATGAGAAAAATCCCATGATATAAAGTGCTTTCACCTAAAATAAAATTTTCGGAGCGAAGTTCATCCAAAATCGCTTGCACCCAATTAATGTCGTAGTGCCCAAAAATAACAAAAAGAGCCTTACAAACTTTTAAAGTAGGGTGATTAATATTTACCGATCTTGGAGTTATGGTATGTTGCAAAAGAAGGCTTACAATTCTAGCTTTAGGACGGAAATTTTGGTTTATAAACTCAAAGTTATCATCTTCTTTAAAAATGTGATGAAATATCTCGCAATCTTTTTCATCAATTTGAAAATCTGAAAGATCAATTCCCTTATACTTACAACCAAGAATGTTACCCAAAATTTCACTATTTAAAACAATACGCATTCCTTTAACGCTATTCCACAATTCCCCTTCTTTTCCTTCATAAAAACTACGATTCAAATTTGCATAAAACATTTTGACAAGATTCAAATAACAAACAAAATCATTTTAAGAATCATCAATTAAGCTAAGAATTTGATTCTCTTTAAAAAGAACATTGATTTCATAGGAAGAAAAATCATTAAAGGTAGCAAATTTTCTCGTATGGACATTTCCAAAGTTTACATAGTTTATGTAAGCCTTAATAGCTTCTGTATCATTATACAGGAACTCTTTGGTGGCCTTGGACAGTCTAATGGTGGATGGAGTGCTTAAGGAAGCCATTTTTGAAGAAAGTAGAGAGCTTGAGAATTTGAAAGAGAGTTTGAATTTTGAAATGAAAGTGAAAAGATAGGATAAAGTTAATAAGATAATATATATATATATATATATATATATATATATATATATAAGAGCCATGTTCACTGGTCAAGAGACACCTCTTCAGAGTTTTGGAGTAGTGAAAATGTGGAGGGAAACTCAAAGTTTTGAATTCAAATTTGAATTTCAAATTTCTAAAGGGATGTCGAAATGGGGGGGGGGAGGGGTAGGGTCAGTCGACATGGGTCCCTTAAATCATGTGACTTATTTTTCTTATTTTATATTTTATATATATATATATATATATATATATATCGTATAGCCTAATTTACATTTTATCTGAAATAATATTCAATATAATAACACTTTAATATTAATATTTTAATATTAAAATAATATTATTTTGAAAATCAAAATTTTAAATTCAAACAGCAAGAAATTTTAATCAATATAATTTATATGCATACCTATTTTTAGATCCATATTTCATAGATCATCAGAATCGTGAATAGTTGTAAAGCACATGTGAATCGTCCAGTGTAGCGATATATGCTCTCTTTCTTTTCTTTGACGAATCATTACTTGGAGAAAATTTCTGTTTGTACGGATGCGTACAATCTCTTTTTAAGTGGCATGGCTCATCACAATTGTAGCATCTTCCATTGTTTTGAGTTTCATTGTTGTTTCCAGAATTCTTGTTATCATTTCTCTTGTAATTGTTCATCTTTCTGTATTTCAGAAACTTTCTAAAATTCCTTGTCATCAAGGCTATTTTTTCATCATCATCCTTGTTTGAGTCTGAATCATCTGTTATTGCATTGAACGCTGTTGAATTCTTTTTTGAGGTCAAGCTTTCTCTTTTCCCTTGCATTTGTACTTCAAACAACATCAAATTCCCAATAAATTCTTCAATTTTTAGAGTACTAATATCATTAACCTCTTCAATTGTTAGAGTCTTCTGATCCTATTCTGGAGAGAGTGAATTTAGAATTTTTCTAACCTAATCTTCTTTGGAAAAGTTCTTTCCTAATGCAATTAGTGAGTGCACAATGTCTTGAAACTTATTGTACATGTCTAAAATGGACTCATTTGGATTCATCTTGAATAATTGAAACTGATCGGTCAAGATAGATATTTTGGTCTGTTTAACTTTGCTTGTTCCTTTATGAGTAACTTGCAAAAAATTTCAGATCTCATATGCAGACTTACAGGTAGACACTTTATTATACTCATTCCTATCAAGTGAACAGAATAGAATATTCATAGCTTTGGAATTATTTTGTGCAACGGTCTTTTGCTCAGCATTCCACTATGCAAAATCAGTTGTGGGTTCAACGTACTCAATTTGTGTGATATTCCAAGTGTTTAATCCTATTGGTTGTAAACAGATTTTCATCCTACATGCCCAATATGCATAGTTACTGCCATTAAAAAGGGGTCATGTGGTAATAGATTGACCCTTTACAAATGAACTAGCGATAGTCTTGACATTACCAGTGTTGGCAGCCATTTGAAAACTTTTCAAAAATCAGATTATGAAAACTTTGAAAACCAATGCTATGATACCAAATGCAGGAAATGCGGATTACGGATCTTAAGGCTGGATTAATACTAGAGGTGGTGAATAGTGTTTAATGGATTTTATGGAATTTTTGTAATCTTTTCAACTTAAACACATACAGATGAAATTTCACAAATACAGAGACAATCACAGAACTAGACACGGATGCAAATAGTAAATAAAAGCAGTAAAAGAAAGAACACACCAAAATTTTATACTAGCTCGGAGTTACCCTATATCCAGTCCCATATAATTTCTTGTGCATATTTCTTTTCAAATATGATATCGATATTACACCTCGATTTCAAGGCCATGAGATACGCCTTCCTGTCTCCGAGTCCAGGACAAATTCTCTTGATTTAACTAGGATACAAGATCACCTAATTGATTTACGAGCTACAATCACACACAACTAATTTACGGCCCACAATCACACCATTTCCAATCACACTTTGATAAAGAGAGACTCGATATATTTCTTTGATTACAAATGATTATATAACTCCAAATAGCATTGAGATCTTTAAGATAGAGTAGCAGAGAATCAAACTAGATATGATCGAGTTTGCTCCACTTAGAATTTCGGCAGAGTTTTGTTAAAGCATTTGAAATATTAGAGAATATTTAAGTGGAGAAGAAAGAGTGAAGAAATGAAGAAAAACTAACTTAAAGTTCGCTGAAAAAATTGGTATTTATAGGAGAACAACGGTCATGTCCATTCGCGAAAGGTTATGACGAACAGAACTTCTTTTGAAATTTGAAATTTGAATTCTACGGCTACCATATCGGCATGTGGGGGGTGAGGGATGTCGACATGCCTATGTTATTTTTGAAAAAAGATTTTGCTTTAAAATGATTTCTATTCTAAAACTTGTCAAAATAATTTATATACTTTGTAAACCATTCTGAATATAGTTTAAACTTATAAAAGAGTTTTAGAAAGTAATCTTAAAATATATAATCTATAATATAAAAGTAATATTAAAAACTAAGTATAGATTTCTTTCAAATATATTAAAAATAAAATATTAAAATCAAGAGATAGTTTAAAAAACGAGAGATGATTTTGTAATTAATATGATTAAAAATAGTTTTTGAATTAAGAATAAAATATTTAAATTGATAGAGATGACTTTAAAACGATGGTTTGAAAAAATAAATTATTTTAAAAATTTCATGGATACCGTTCCGCTAGAAAAGATCGTGGGTTCCATCCCACTAAAGAGGTCGTGGGTTCCATCCCACTATTAAAGCGAGAAGGTGGATTCCATTCCACAATTAAAATCCGAATAAAGATTTTAGTGCTATTATGAAGTTTTAACATAAATCTAGACTCTATTACTTATCTTTATGTCCTGAACTCTTGATACACATGAGTTTTCCGTCTTTATTTCTTCAATTTTGAATTCGTCAGTCTTGAATCTCTATACTCAGTCTTGAATCTTTATACTATACAGTCTTCATTCTAAGTACCTGCATATATATATATCCTGCGTATACATATATATCTAGACAAGAATATTAGTATTTATATTTTATAACAATTCCCAAGGTTATTGTCATCAAAACCATCATCTTAGGAACTAACATGGATGACCTATGCTAAGAGTTGGAGAATTAACTGCCAGAATGCCAGAACAAACCAAATGATGGAGGAATAATCACCAAGATCAATCGGTAATCAATGGAAACAATATGGAAAGCAACAAAATGAAGTAAGAAGAAGGATAAAAGAAAGTTCAGGGTGATTTGAAATAAGGAAAAATGCCGCACTAACATGTTTAGGTCGGTACATACATGTTTGGATAACTCAGGAAGTTCTTGTGAGTTTACGAAATAGGGATCTTAAGGATAAATTAACAACAAAGGGAAGATGAATAATTTTTTCTAACTTATATTAATATTCTTGAAATCTTTTGAAATTATACTTAGAATTAAGAAATTACTAATCATAGAAACAATCGTAGAATCAAAACATAGATAAAAGTAAATGCAATAAAAGTAAAAGGAAAGAACACACCAGGATTTTATACTATTCGGAGTTACCCTACATCCAGTCTCGCACAATTTCTTTTATGGGTTTCTTTTCAAATACTAAATATAAATACAATCTCAATTTCAAGGCTATGAGACACCCTCTAAAATCTCGGCCTCCGGGTAGAGCCACTTGATTTCCGGGTCACAAGCACACCTATTGGATTACGGGCTACTAAGCACACCCAACTGATTTAATCAGGCTACAATCACACCTACTTGGATTTCAGGTATACCAAACACACCACAAAATATAAGAGTAGTATTTGATAGAGTTTACATACTCGAATCTTCGATCTTGATTACAGTTGATCCTATAACTCTTGAATAGCATCTTGATCTTGATTGGAGTGAGAGAGATGATAGAAATCAGAGAGCAAATGATAGAGAATCAAACTAATGGTGATTGAGTTTGATTATGGTTGAAATTCGGTAGAGTATGGTTATATTTTTGTTTAGAAAATGAAAGAGGATAAGAAGGAGAGAAGAAGAATGAAAAATGATGATAAAATTCGTCGGGAATATAGGTATTTATAGAGGAATAATGATCATGTCCATTCGTGAAGAGATACGATAAATAGACACTTCTTTTGAAATTTGATTTTTGAAAATCACGGCTAGTATGTCGACATATAGGGGTAGAGTGTGTTGACATACTCTTTGTAGTTTTGAGAAACACTTTAAAATATTATTTTGAAAATGTATTGCTTTGTACACAAAAATTGACTTTGTAAACATGCTTAATATAATTTATACACTTTTAAATCATAATAAAACATAAGTAAAGTTATATGTAAATATTTTGAAAAATGAGTCAACATAAATCAAAATTTAATAAAAAACGATAACTTAGTAAAATACCAAAAACTTAAAATAATATTTATAAGTATAAGAAATTAAAACTATTTAAATGTTGTTTTGAAAAGAATATTTAAAACCATAGTTAAAAATAGAGAGAGATGAGAGAGAGAAAGGGATCGAGTGCTATTAGAATTTTAACATAAATCTACGACTCTATAACTTATCTGGAATATCTTGAAATCTCGAACTCTTCAATACTCATGAGTCTTCATTCTTTAGATCTTGAGTCACTATATCAAATTCTTGAATCTCTTCAATCTTTACTTGATACTGTACGGTCTTTTAAATCATTACCTATCTAATATCCTGCATTATATACTATATACCTTGATAAAACATTAGTATTTATATTTTATATGATTTCCTAGAGTTGCTGTCATCAAAACCAATATCTCAGGTACTAACAGTTCTACAACTTGGCATGTGACTTTAGGCCAATATGTGGACTCTGCTGCAAGTGGACTTCATACCTGTTTCCCCTACAAATGATAGAGCAACCGAAAGAGGATCTTCTCCAGCTCTATCTTCCTCACTCTGGATCTGGAACTCCATTCCTCTTCACTTCCTTCCTCTACACAACAGTCATCAAGGAAGCTACTCTAGGCAATTCTAGGGCTTGCAATCTATCTAACTCCTGTACTAGTGACCTGTTCTCTCTTCAATTCTCTTGTAATCTTAGACAAACTCTATGAAATCAACAATAAATAAAACTATAAAGTGGAATTAGGCTAGAGATGGAAAAACCACTGTAAAAATATCATGTCACTTTCTTATTTTTCTATTATTTTCAATATTATCTTCTAGATCTAGGTCTCACAGGTTCCCTACAACTCATTCTTGGGTGTTGATCCACTTTTGATGTCAACATTCTGATGCTTACAGTGAGAGCTTTGAATTCAAGCTTAGATCTAGTTTTCTACTTTGGATTAGAGAGATCTAGAAGTTAGATCCGGAATGTTTACTTGAAG
The DNA here is from genome assembly GCA_030765085.1 of Allium cepa. Taxonomy (NCBI): domain Eukaryota; kingdom Viridiplantae; phylum Streptophyta; class Magnoliopsida; order Asparagales; family Amaryllidaceae; genus Allium; species Allium cepa. The sequence continues at coordinate 1,045,209,492 of CM060931.1, read as the reverse complement.
AATTTGGAGATTTGTTATTTTAGTGGCTTTAGGAAAGGACAATATACATTTGGAATATCCGTAGGAGCAACAATTGGTGATGGAACAAACACCCACTAAGCTGAAGTTAAGAATGGAATATCGGAATCCTCTACTCAGCAGAAAGTTGTTACTAGAGGAGAACTTAACAAGATGGTCAGTGAACTTAACCAGAATTTATTGATAGTCACAAAGCTCTTTTGGATAAGATCGACTCACTACTAACCCTGCAGCCTCCAACAACAAGAAGAGTTAGAAGATAAAATTCTCCTACAGTAGAATAAGAGAACTCTTTAGTTTCTGGCTTAAACAAGAAAGATGGAAAGCAAAAGCAAAGGAATGGCTGCCGAAGTTACTGGGAATGTTGTAAGAGGAAGTAGGAGCTTCCCCCATCAAGAAACAACTCGGTATCGAGTCAAAACATCTTGGTACCGAATTAAATCTAGGGTGAACGCCTCTTGGGAAGAGGAGGCAATGCTTGTTTCTGACTCTTAAGATGACATACATCTCGATGGTGATGACTTAGAGTTGAATGCTAGTGTTAATGGAAGAAACTTTGGAAAGGTGTTCAAACTACCATGGCAAGACCAACCGCGTGCCAATAGAACTCTGTAGGAGTGGTTCTCCCAGAGAATGGAGAACTTTGGCTACAGTCGGCAAACCGAGACTGATTGTGGAGTCAAATACTCGTTGTATCCCCTAACAATTAACTTGTAGATTATCGTTCCATCGAGAAGTACATCACTGACATAGTCTGATGGTTGGTGGAGGAAAGTAAGGGTAAAAAAGAATGAAAATTGAGGTTCTGTACTAAGTTGGAGTCCCTTTACTAAGGAAATCTTAAGGGGAGAATACCCTAAGAAGTTTGTAATGCTAATAATGCCATCTTCCAACGGGACCATTGACCCTAAGCAACATTAATTTAAGTATGAATGGCATACGGATGGAGCACATGCCACAGATGCTGCCCGTTGTAGATGTTTTCCCATATTTCTTGAAGGAGTTTCTTCAATTTGGTTTACTAGATTCAAGCCTAAATCCATACCGAAGTTCGATGAGTAAGCGAAGAAGTTTCTGGAATAGTTCGGGTTTCACACTACATGATAGAAGGATGTAACATTGCTATCTGGCTTGTGATAAGGACCCTAGTAACCTCTGATGGTTCTTGAATCGCTTTAACATCGTTGTTACTGAAGTAAGCAATCCGAAGGAAGATATGTTGTCCATGGCTTTGGTTCGGCTATTCATCCGGATACGGATTTTGAAAGATGGATTAAGATGAAATAACCCAACACCATGGAGGAATTCCACCAAAAGGCAAATCAGTTCCTACGGCTTGAAGAAGCGGAACTGGCTAAAGGAAAGGTTGGTGATGAACAACCAAAGGAAAAAATCTAGAACAACCTCACAGTGAATGCTGGGAACTTTGATAATCAGAAGAAAAAAGTCAAAACTCTGGCAATAGGCATGACACAAATTCAAAACGTCCGAAGAACTTCGGATTGGAGGATTACATGCCCTTGAATAATACATTGAAGAATATATATTTTGCCACTCAAGGAATCGAGCAATATGAGAAGCCGCCTAGAAAGGAAGCAAAAGAGCAAGATAAACGTTTTAGGAAGTATTATTGCTTCCATGAAACTCATGGGTATAATACTAAAGAATGCGGACACTTAAGGAATTTGGTTGAGGAGCTAATAAGGAATAATAAGCTCCAGGAGTATGTCAGTGAACCACAGAATGACGGAGAAACTACAAGACCCTAGAGTCAACCTACTCAACGAAGATTGCCTGGACCCAGCAGAGAGGGGCCCGACAACCCGATGGATGACTAGTTATCAAGCAACATTCTGACTAGCCAATCACTAAGGAATGGTACAACAGCTAAAAGCGATGCTATTTTATTCAGCTTAATCCATTTCCCTTTCACAAAATAGCCATCCAGGGATATTGGAGGCACCATAACAAGGCAGGACTTGCCACCTTTCTAACTCATGAATAAAGCCAGCTTCTTGAACCAATGGAACCGTGTTCTTGCAAGAAAAACTCATCTGCCATGCAACCGGCAGCACAGCCGAGAAAATACTCATCTATCCTCGAATGAAAGACAAGGAGTGTTGACTCATAACTACATGATCGACAGGTCATATCGATTCCTAAACCTTCTAAGAATCGATGTTACTTCAGCAACATTGGAAAGGCCCAAACCACTGAGTTGATGGGGAAAATCGACTCAAACCACCGGGTCCTATCAATCTCCAACCTTCTAAGAACTAGCGTTGTCCTAAGACTGGGAAAGTCAGGAAGGTCCAAATCGCTAGATCGATGGGGAAAATCGATCTCTGCCTTTTGAGAACCAGCATCGCTCCTACAACGTCAGGAAGGCCCAAACCACCGAGTCGACGGGGAAATTCAACTCAAATCACCGGGACAACCGGTCAATTTGATCCCAACCTTCTAAGAATTGGCATTGCACTAAGGCTAGGAACGTCGGGAAGGTCCAAACCGTTGGATCAATGAGAAAAATTGATCCTTTCCTTTTGAGAACCGACGTCGCTCCGACAACATCGAGAAGTCCCAAACCGCCGAGTCGATAGGAAAAATCGACTCAAACCATGGGTCGATGGGTCTATCGACCCCTAAACCTTCTGAGAACTGGCACTGTTCTAAGATCGCAATTTTAGGAAGGCCCAAACTGCCAGATCGGTGTGGTCGTATTGATCCCCTATCTCTGACAACTAGCGTTGCTTCGATATTGTCAAGAAGGCCCAAAATCGATGGGTCGACGGTCACATCGACTCCTTACCTTTTGAGAACCGGTGTTGTTCCGACAGCATCAGAAAGGATCCAATGGCCGGGTCAATGGTCACTTCGAACCTTACCTTCTGAGAACCGAAGCTGCTCCGACAACGTCGAGAAGTTCCAAACCGACAGATCAAAGGTTACATCGATTCCCTACTTTTTTAGAACTGGCGTTGCCTTAGCAATGTCAGAAACAAAAAACAATTTCTAGAAAATTATTGCTACCTAGATAATGGCAGGAGTATACCATCACCTAGAGATAGGTGAAAATAGAAGGAATTACTACAATCAAATCTTCTACGCAATGGTTTTCGAAGATAGAAGCAGGTGCTCGATTGAGTTCTCAAACTTCAACTTGCAAGAATCCAGTGTAGCCCAAAGACTAGCAACGTCTGGAGGAAATAACTAGTCTTTTAGGAATTTGATGCCACTCGAAGACTAGTATTGTCAGGAAGGAGGGTCATAGATTCACCATAGCCTAGACTTTAGCTGCGCTTGGCATAATCAGCCATGTAGAGATCGATCAGGTGCTTCGACTCTCGCTTGCGAAAAACCGACTTTTGTCCAAAGATAGACAGCGACAAGGAGAGAATGCTTGAAATTGAGTAACTAAACCATGAATTCTCAAAGATTAGAATCGATGAATAAGGTGTATATTTGAAACAACGAAAATGGCCAGGCAGACAATATATGGCCTGGAACAAGCAAGATTAATTGTTACAGGTGCAAGACAAGCATTACCAACTCTAATGATCCATGACCAGGATGGCAAGAGCGCAGTCGTACATGGGGCAATGAAATGGCTTACCCCATAGTATCTAATTTCCTGTAAGTGCCGAAGTTCGACACTTGGTAATAACAGGTTTTGCAAAAGGAAGTCGGATTGCAACAAAAATCGATCGAAGGAAATTGGCCCTACAGGAATAAGAATAATCATGGAATTGGTTAAGCAATGGCTCTGCATCGCTAAAGGGAGCACTTGACGGTTATAATAAAATCTAAGTAATGGAAATGTCTGAGACTCCCATCCTTCCAGAATGTGGCATAGCCTGGAGTTAGGCAATGTCGAGAAAGCAGCCATATTGGGTCAAAAGGAATCTACCAAACTCTATAGGATCGGATGAATGATTCATCCCAACTTACAGGACCTTAATGCTACTTGGAGACTGGTAGCACTAAGAAAAAACTCTTATGATCCAATCATCAAAGTGTCAGTTTCTGAAGATTGAAACCAATACCCAACTGAAATACAACACTGTCGTGTCGATGGGGAAAATCGACTCAAACCACCGGACCGATCAAAAAATCGATCCCTGCCTTCTGAGAACCCGTGTTGCTCGAGCAACATTGGGAAGGCCTAAAACTGCCAGATCGATAGAAAAATCGATCCCAACCTCCTAAGTATTAGCGTTGCCCCACCAACGTCGAGAAACTCTCCCATTTCCTAAGTATCGGTGTTGCCCCAGCAACGCCAAGAAACTTTCTATTTCCTAAGTATCGATGGTTCCCCAGCAATGCCAAGAAACTTTTTATTTTCTAAGCACCGGTGTTTCCCCGACAATGCAAGGAAAACTTCAAATGCAGGGTCGACGAGAAACACTCAACGCAGCAAACCATTGATGCAATAGCTTCTAGAGATAGAAGTTGGTGCTCAATTAAGATTCTACCCTTGTCTTTAGAAAACTACTATTGCCCAAGATAGGCGATAATAGGAAGACATAACCTTTCATAGGTTAATCAAATACCCTTCATTGCAGGAATCAGTTGCTGCCTGTAGGTAAGGCAACGACAAAGGAAAATCCCCAAGATCGAGCCACTCATGTGCTAGTTTACAAAGATAGAAGCTAGTGCACAACAGAATTTCCAGTATACAACTTAGAAATATTTTTGATACATCCTAGAGATAGGAAGTCTTGAGAAAATGTTGCTTGGGACCAAGCTATTTAGTTACCAGTTTTCAAAGATAGGAATTGACGTATGAATAGAACTTCCATGACGACGTTAGCAATCAAACAAGGCATGCACGACTAAGGACAAGCGACGAAAATCATGGAAATTTGGGAATTAAATCATTAGACTTCCTCAATCCCATGGTAGGATTGGCAGCCAGACCGAGACAATCGAATAATTTGCCCCCATACCTTTCCATCCTTCACAAACGCCCAAACACAGGTATTCGAAATAGCTAGTCCCGCAAACAAGGATAGGCATATAAATACGTTGCTGAAAGAACCTTACCAAGTCCAAACACGAATAACCACGGAATTGGTTAGATAACAGTTCTATTTCGTGAAATAGAGCATTTTGACCGTAAATTACGACCAAGGGAAATGAAGGTCATAACGTTTAGGAATCTGGAATTACCCGAAGATAGGCGGTGTTAAGAAGGAATAACTTTAATCTCTAAGAATTTAGCATTGCCCGAACATAGCCGATGATAGGGAGAGGAAGCACCTAATCCTCAAGAATATGTCACTACCCAAAGATAGACAGTGACAATGAGACATGATAAGAAAATCTACCTTTAAGAATTCGTTGCCACCTAGATATTGGTGATAACAAAAGGGTTCTCAAAACCAAACTAGGATCTAGGTGGATAATTCAGCTTCGGCCTTTAGAAAATTTATGTCGCTCGAAGTATGGTGATGACGATAAGGATTGATAACCTACTTATGGACCGACCAAATCATTCGGCCCCAACTTGTAGGAATATGTCATCGCCCGAAGATTGGCGATTTTATGGAGAAACCCCCAAAATGAGACTGTCAATACATTGGCCTTAGGAGACTGAAGTAGGAGCTCGATCAAAGCATCAACCCTACCTTTTGAAATCTGACACTGCTCGAAGATTAACAACATCAGAGTGAAATCATCTTCTAACATTTAGGGATCTGACATAACCCGAAGATAGGCAACATCGGGATGGCATAATCGTAAAATCTTTAGGAATCTGATGTTGCTTGGAGACTGAAGTGTTAGGAAGAAGTATTATGTAGCGACCCAACTTTCTAACACCAGAAACTCGCGTCACTAATTAAGAAAGAAAGGGATAGAAGAAGAAAAGATAAGAAAGAAGAGACGCGACAACATCAGATAACTCACAGCGGAACGAATGAAATATAATATATCACATAAAATATTACATAATATCATATTACATCAGAGTACACGACTTATTCAACACATATTAGACAATTATAAACATCTGTCTAACTATACAACTCAAGTACATAAGATACAAATACCATACAAACACAGCGGAACCATAATATATCTACACGTGGAAGGCTCCTGCTCCATTACTTCTCCAGAATTCGTCAAGAAAACCTGAATCACTCGACTACTCATACATAATATGAGTACCCAAGAGTTTAATAAAACAGAAAATAAACACACGGGTCAGATAGGGGCCTGGTGTGAGTAAAGGGGTTAAAATTGCTTAACTTAGAAAAACCTTTGAAAAGAAAATGTATCACGTAAGACTTCCCACACATAAACATGGAAAAGTTTTTTACGCTAACCAAAACATTTGATAGGAAATCCAGTGATATTATAATAGTGTCTAGGGTTTTCAAGTAAATAAAAAATAGCCGAAATTGTTACATTTATGAAATTCCAGCTAATAGCCACAAAAGTGGGTAATACAAACAAAACCATAGGGTCTCGTAGGAAAAATGGGTTTCCATCAATGGCAGGGCTACCGGGGTACCGCCCGTCACAGTACGTGGCCTAGATCACAGTACCGAGGATCACTCTCAATCCCCTGCATCACAAAGCCGGAACCATTCCTTACTGAACAGTCCCAAGTAAGATCACCCCGTGGTTGGCACGACCAACCACCCACTAAGCCGAAATAAAAGAGACATCTAGACAGGAATGACCTCACCCTGAAATGGGTGCTACCTATCTAGCCTTGCTGCACCTCCCCTGTTTTATCCATTCCCGGTTGATGAGGCTTGAGGCTGCGATTACCTTTATAGAACACATCTATCTTATAATGCTCATCGTCCACCTGACGATGTTATGAAAGCATTCAATCCATACAAGTTCGTTCTGGGTTCGAACGAAACCGAAGGCACTATCTCGTTGCATTCATTTTGGAATCACCCTCAGAGTCAACGACCATAGCCCTTGCACTCTGAATCACCATCTCGAACCTATAAGTACTATCTCCATCAAACTCATCACGGAATCACCCCCAGAGTTATACTGACGAATAGTTCTTACACCTCGAGTCTTCACTGAGCTCCACTTGGATTCACGACTAACGTTTAATTTGGATCGATGTGGTTTTCGATTATCCAAATATGGAAACCCGATCCCTATCTCACCGAAACCAAACGCCATTTTAACGTCCAAGTTGTTTAAGGGTATAAACAATTAAACTTATATTCAGGATGATATAAACAGATAGATGAATCACATTATCGTAATAGATAATTCATATCAACATTCATCTCACAAAGCAGCATATCCCATATCATAGATATCCAAATCATCCAGTATCTACCAATCACCCAATATCAATCATCCAATAGTAATCAATCAATATCAACCAATCATCCATAAGAAGAATTGTTTAACTCTAAATCAATTGGATTACCTAAATCCTTCTTCATTTATTTATTCCAAATAAATAAATTAATCATCTCTTAATGATCTTCCTTAATTAATCTTCCTTGATTAATTATCTTTTAATTACATTCAAGTAATTATCCTTAACCATATACAGTAATTAACCTTTAATTACTATCATTAATTATAATAATTAATGATCCTTCATTTGTTTCCATTAATTAATCAATTATAATTAATTACATTAAACCTCGATTAATTACAATTAATTAATCATACTTAAATTAATTAATTTTATTAATTAACCTTGGTTAATTCATTAATTATATTAACTAATAATTATTATTGATTAATAATCCCATTAGTGAATTAAATAATTAACTTGTAATTAATCATCTCATTAATCATAAACAATAATTAACAACTTGTAATTACTTATCTTAATTAATTAACATCTTAATTAATTATATTAACCCTTGATTAATTATCTAATTAATTAATCTTTAATTACTTCATTAAGCAATTATTAATTAATTTAAATTAATAAATAATCCTTAATTGATTACTTTATTAATTAATTACAATTTTAATTAATTACCCTTAGTAATTAATCTTAAATTAATCTCATTCGTTAATTAATTAATCACATTAATTAATTAACTAAATTAATTAAGTAATTTACCCTTAATTACTTACATAAGTAATTATCTTCTAATTACTTCATTAGATGATTATTCTCTTAATTAATTACTTAACAAGTAATTAATCTCATCATTAAATAATCTTTAACTTTTAAATTAATTAATTACTCCATAATTAATTAACTTCAAAAACAATTATATTAATTAATTCCTTTATTAATAACATCAAGTGATTTCCATTAATCACTTCCATTAAATTACTCCCATGAGTAATTTCCACTAATTACTTCCGTAAGTAATTTTCCATTCTTAATTACATTCAATAATTAACCATTAATTACTTCATTAAGTAATTACACTCAATTAATTCATAATTAAGTGATATTTAAAATTAAATAAACAATTAACTAATCATTTAAAATTAATTAAATAATTAATTAACTAACTTCTTATATTTAAAGAAACTCCTTAATTAATTAAGAAAACATTTATCTTAATTAAACTCTTTACTTATTAATAAGTCATATTAAGTTTTCTTTAGTTCATATCAACAATAATTTAACCTTATTTATCTTCATAAATAAATTATTTGAAATTAATCAAGTTTTAATAACTTAAAACAAATTATTCTATTTAGTTTTTAAAATCATAACAATAACCCTATTTGAGAATAAGGCATTTAGAAATCAAATTTAAAATTTAAAATACTTTAATTATCTAATTTAAATTTATTATTTAAATAAAATTTGAAACTTTAGTTTTTAAAACATTACTTAACAATTTACTTAAACTTTGATTTAATATTTAAATTCAAAACATTCTTTTAAATTGAAATTCAAAATTTAATTAAGATAATTACTTACAAAAGAAATCATCTTAAACCTTTAAATTTAAAAATAAATTCAATTATCACTTTTTAAAAATTTGATTTACATTTATTTTTAAACAACAATTTTTAGCTTTGTATTTTGTTTCTTTTACAAAACTTGTTTACAGCTTAATGCTTGATTTCATTTATTCAAACTCAAGTTTCATTTGCAACTTGTCTTTAATTTTTACAGTACTAACTCAACAAAACAAACAACCTAAAAACCCGAGTACGAAACCCATAATACACGAGCATGCCCCGAAGCGAAACCGAGCACCATCTACTTCGAGTCGATCTCGATGAAAACACGAGAGCTACTCCGAGTAAAACCTTTCTTCCCCAAACGAAAACTCTTCATGATCCAAACCGTGCATGGTGCACGTGCATCACTGCCTCCAGCCACCATTGGTCGTCGCGACCACCAACGATCATCACACGAACGCGTGCGAGCTCAAACACAAACCCAGATCCAACAAATCACAAATGAATCGAAATTCGAACCTATTGCTCGAACAACTGTAGAAGACTCGAACCATAAACCCAACGCCGTCGACAACTTCTACACCGATGAACCTCGCCGACGTACCTGATGATGCTCCACACTTCGCCGAACAAAACCCCCATCTCGCGAAACATTCCGACCCTCCATGGCCAACACAAAAGCTCTGCAAAACCCCTCGTCCCAAAAGGACAACCGAATCCTAGTTTGATCAGATCAAACTCCTTGGCCATTGGAAAAATTCTTGAACATTTTTCTCATCATCCACGATACATAAGCAAGCTTCGATCAAGATTCCAGCTCCAATCACCACGTCGATCAATGGCAAACTCCCAAAACCCCCAAATCGAACAAACCCAAAATTATCAAGAAATACCCAACTAAAAATTACAAATTGCATATCAAAATTCATGATTTTCCATCATGATTACATGCATGTAATTCAAAATAGAATTTAAGATAGTTAATTTTTAACAAAAATTCTAGTTTCACTGTTAATTCTTTTTTTTATAATTATTTGTTGCATTTTAAATTATGAAACTATTTTTAAAATTAACAACAAACAATAACAAACAACTTCTATTCAATCATCAATGTCAAATAATGATATTAGTGGAAGATTTGAATTTTGAAGAGAATTCTGGTCTTAAATAAAACAGAAAACAGAGTTTCATATATATACAGCCTATTTCACATATATATACAGATCTTATAAATTCAATAACATAAATACTGAAAAGATTTTCATGCAATCACCAAGATCAATCCACAGATTTAACACATGCATTATAGTCTAAACCAATTTCAAACTATTTTTAAAATAATTTACTCACCTGATAATTTGCAGAGCAGTTTTCAATTTATTATTCCAGGCTTTGAATTGCAGGTTGAAGTTTGCAGATTTTAATTAAATTCAGGTTTGCTTTTTGAATTCAAGTTTCTGGTATTGAGAATACTTTCTGGTTTGAGTTAAGAAATGAAGACAAAGGAAAAAGTGTTTGTAAATACTAATTTTCTTCTTAAACATTTATTTAAAGATTAAAATAGAAATGTTGCCACATGTTGTTAAATTGAACAAATGTCACTATAGTATTTAATTTTCTTACATGTGTTATTAAAATGACTAATATGGTTACACATGTACATAAGTATTTTTAATTAATTTTTCATTTAATTTAAATGTAAATATAAACTTACATATTTAATTTACTTTATTAATAAATACTTACATATGTAAATATAAATTTACTTTTTAATGAAAATATTCTAAAACTAATTATAATATAAATAAATTCTTATACATGTAATTTTAAAATCTAAAACATTTATTTTTAGTGTTTAATAATTTTTAAAAGAAAGTTTATTAATAACTTTATACATACATTTTATAACCATTTTAATTTCAACATTTTAAAGAAAACAAAAATAAAACTTTGATTAAATCCTTTTTAAACTAGCATATTAAAAAAAACAATTATCTTATATTTTGAAAACAATTGAATAGATCTTAAATTAACTTTTGAAAAACATAAATTTTAAAACAAAGCTTTAAATTACATTTCATACATAAATAAATTATTAACAGATTATATTAAATTTCAAAACAATTCCAAATTATAACATATACATACATATATATTACAATTTGAAAATTTATCTTTTATTAAAAAAAAAAGATTTTCCTATTCACAATATATGTCAAATATATATATATATATATAAATAGAATAAAAATTTATTAGCTTCGAAAAATAAATCTTATCAATTTTAAATTGATAAAAAGATATCGATCAAAATTACCAGATTAAATATTTATTAACCTTTAAAAATATTAAATTTATCAATTTAAATTAAAATTATAAATAAAAATTATCAAACCAATTAAATTATTAATACAGATTATTAAATTGATATTGTCTAAAATTATGGGTGGTCACATTCCTCCCCCCTTAAAATAATTTCGTCCCCGAAATTTAAAAGCAAAGTTAATTTAATAACCCAGCAAAGATTTCAATTTCATACAGCAAAGCATACCTATCATCCAATTACTAACAACCATAGCAACCAATCAAACAAACATATCTAACTAATTATCCTGACGCAAATCAGAATAAATCTTACTATTTAGAGTTTCCCAAGTATAAATCATTGGGAGACTGGCTCTATAGAAGCTAAACAAACTACACTGCCAAAATCCAGAGCTCCTCTCACCTCTAGATAATCAATCTGAACAAAACATCAGACTATACCCAAGTCTAGCACAACTTCCAAATCCAACTAAACTACAGATTCCTCAACTAACGATGAATCATACACGTATTCCCTCATAGATACGTGAAATACAATGAATTCCAGTTATCCAAACTGGCAATTCAATCTTATCCTATCAAAAATACAGATAAGAAATCATAAATGCCTCAGAGCTAGCCATCCAACCTTACCCAATTATTGTTCTCTTAACCAGAGAAAGCTTAACAACAATGAAGTCTTTCAACTTCGAATTCCAAACTCCTTATCTCATATTAGCATATCTCAACAGACAATCCTAGGCTGCCAATCTTCTTCCTGATCAGCTCAACCTATGCTGATGCTTCCAGAAACAACCAGACCAAAGCAAACCAGTTCCTGGATCTTATCCAATAGAAAAGTCTTTCAAGATCCTTCGAAATCCAGAATACAAGCTCTACTTCTCAAGCAATAGCAAAGTGAACTTGCTTCCTTCCTCGTACAGCTGCTACCTCGCTTCCACTGCACAATTCTGATTCTGGAATAGATGAGAATACTGTTGATGAACACGAGTACAAACTTATCCAATATATTCGGGAAACTTAGTTCATCAAATCCATAAAATTTGAGTGACTCATCTGACTCGGTCACACAACCTTACTGCAAAATCCAACTCAAAAACTAGATTTGACTAATCCAAACTCCAAAAATTTCTAGACTGCTACAACAACTCTTCTTTTTACAAGAACCATCCTACTACTAGGCTAACTACCAAAATCGCTTCTGGAACCAAAACAATATGGAACTCAACTCCAGATGCAGGCATACTTCTTATTGCATCAGTAGCTCTTACTTCCAAATTAATCGCAAGTCACTTTTGCGATCCTACCTAGTTCGGATTCCAAAGAAACTTTCCTCTCTTTACCAACTAGAACAACTTTAAGCTTTTCCAAACAAGGTTAACCCTTCAAGAAAATTTTTACCAACTGCCCGGACTTCTGATAGAAGAATCACCAAGATCCTGAACCATCGGAGAAACGAGCCACACTGTTGCTTCCAAACTCTATTTCGATGATACTGCAAAGCTAAAAGACCTTCTCGTCAGCACACCGAACACTTTGAGCTGCACTGCTACCACAGCTAACCAAAGACTTCTAATCCAAAGGCTCTTCGAAAACCAAAACGATCAACAAACCATACAACGGACCTTCGAGATGGCAGACAACCTCTCAAGAAATTTGGGCTCCAAACCAAGCATCAATATCTCGCTCTCCTTAAGGAATGACAAATGAGACCATGCTGAAGCGAAACAATTTATAGACCTTAGTCTCTGTTATCCCATTTTTGGTCAAAACTGGAATATCAATGTTGTGTGCGTTTCCACCACAACCGAACCAAGAAGAAGCAGCCAGCAAGCGTATATAAGTCTGGGGTTTCACTCATGACTCAAATATAAAAGTCCAATCGGTATCAAAGGCTTAAAGATTCATTCGGTAGTACATCACATATCTCATTCGGCATAGTTCATTCGGCACTCCACCTACTACACACCACCGATCGAGGAGGAAGGCACCACCGGTCCAAAAGCTTCTCCATCTTCCACCGAACCAGAGTGCCTGCCGAACCAGCTCTTCTCCAAGGAACGCCGAACCAACTCCACCGGTCCAAGGCCTCACCGGACCGGCCTCCACCGAACCAACTCCTGCCGAACCAGGTGACAACCGGACCGGCTCACTAAGCCATGCCGAACCAACTCCACTTCCATGAACTACCGAACCAAGCCCTTGCCGAACCAAAATTGCCAGTCCAGATTGCATCAGCCCAGGTCCACCAGCAGCTATATACATCCAAGACCTCTACCCCCAGCCTCACTCTATAAATAGAGGGGCAGGGGTACAACAATGGCAAACAAGTTTGAGAGCTCAAGCAAGGAAGGAACTTTCAAACAACTTTCATATACTTGTAACCAAAGCTTTGTACTTGTAATCTGAAGAGAAAGAGGAGAATAACATATAAAGTGGATGTAGGCACGTTCTGGCCGAACCACTATAAATCTGTGTGTCTTTTACAGTTTAGTCCCTGCTTTTTACATGTTTGCATAAATCACCCAAATCACTAAAAACAACTTAAAATCAACGGAATCATACGAATTTGAGGTGTTTGCCCATTTTTTGCGCAAACATTTTTAGTGCTTTCACTGGGAAACTGAACTCAAGGACCTACCGCTTGGAAGTTGAATTTGAGAGTTTAGAGATTCAGATTGGAAGAGTCATGGCGAGACAATCAAGCAGAAGGCCAAGGCCAGAGCAGAGTCAACAGGAAGGGAGTCAAGAGGCTTCCTCAGGAGCAAACCAAGCTTCAACCTTTATCACCAGGGATCAGATGGAGGTTATGATGAGAAGACAAGAAGAGATGATACAGAACTTGCTACAGCAAATTGGGCAACTTGGAGCACAAAACCAAGGAGCAACTGAAGTTCAGAACGGAGCAGGACCATCTGGCGTAGCACCAGAGCTAGGGGGCACTCACGCAGAGCATGTTGATCCGACCCCGGGAAGAGATATGGGGGCATCCGAGCCACCTGGTAGCAATAGAGGAATGAACGTTTAGCCAGGGAGGCATGCACATGAAAACTCCCGCGGACTCGGGGGGCAGGTCGAAGGCAGTGAGCGAGGACTACAGCTTGGAGACAATGACAGATTAGCAGAGATGGTTAGAAGAGCTATGAGAGGCGGTTTAGTAAACAGAGACTTGGAAGATGTAAACAGGAGTCCTTTTTCTTCTGCGATTAGGATGGCTAGGAACCCACCAGAGTTCAAGCTACCATCAATAGAGATGTACGATGGGAGGACAGACCCTGCGGTCCATCTTACTAAGTATATGAGGCACATGGAAGTGCTGGGGGCATCACAGGAGATCATGGCCCGGTGCTTCCCACTGTATTTGACGGACATTGCAGCGTTATGGTTTAGGCAACTGGAGAACGGCTCCATAGGAACGTGGGCAGATTTAACTGAGAGATTCATGAGGCAATTCAGGGTTCATATTGCGAGACCCAAGAATGTGATGACTTTGGCAACCTTGAAGCAGAAAACCGGAGAGACTTTGAGGAGCTTTCCAACGCGATTTAATGCGGCGGCAGCATTTGTGGATCGACCAGATCCATCTATGGTCTTGATGGCGGCTGTATCTGGAATAGCTACTAGTACAGAGTTCAAGAATTCATTAACCAAGGACCCGCCTATGAATCTGGGAGAGTTCTATCATGAGGCTGAAAAGTTTCTGCGTTTGGAAGATGCTAGTGCAGAAAGAGAGGAAGAAGATGACGTTTACGCAATCAAGAGCGGAAACCCACCTGGAAAGGGTGCGGAGACTAACAAAGGAAAGAGAAAGGCTGAGGATAATGATGACAGGACAAAGCGGCAACGGAGGGAGCCGCGATTCACCACTCACACTGAGTTGAATGAGAGTCTGGAACGAATTTATCAGGATACCAAGGAGCATGTTCCGTATCGTAGACCAATACGAAGGGATCCAACCTCTGACGAAAGAAAATCAGATAAGTTTTGTGTATTCCATGAATTAAACGGTCATAACACTAATGATTGTAGGCATTTGAAGGACGAGGTGGAAGGGCATATCAGGAACGGTATGCTCCTTCAGTATGTGAGGAGGCGAACTCCAGCTGTGGAGCCAGAGCGACCACCGTCTACATCGGCTAGAGGTGACCCTGGATCGGGGCACCGTTTGATTATCCATTGATTGCTTGATTAAAATAATGATGAACAAGTTGTAAACCTCTCGCTAACACGGTTAAATCATTTACACATGTGAGCGATCGCGCACGATCCATAGGCATGCTCTGAATGACTACCAGCCGCGCTATAGTAAGAGTTTACGCTTTGACATCTTCATTCTGCTCTTTGCTTTAATTTTGATTTGAACATTTAAATTCTTCCTGTTTGGACATTTCTTCCATAAGATTCATATGATTATTGCTTTAACATTTACAATTCTATGAAAAAATTACTTGTATGCCCGTGGATCGCGAACGGTCCACGAGCACCTCTTGCATGGCAGTGAACTGCCGAAGTCTTTGATTCGGAAACTCCCCCAAACAATAACTCTGACACTGATAATATTAAGTCCCCCCCCGGGCACACACAATCTGTCTCGAACGGCACCCGACCTCGAACGGTCACAATTCGCCTCGAACGGCACCCGACTTCGAACAGTCACAAACTCGCCTCGAACGGCACAACTCATCTCGCCACAAATGGCTCGATCGCGAAAGGTCGCCATTTGAGGTCCACCCCCTGACCGCCAACAGTCGCACCTTACCACGAATGGCTCGATCTCGAACGATCGTCATCCGAAGTAAGGCGCTTGACCGCGAACGGTCCCATTTCATCTCTTGCCGCAAACGGCACCGGCCGTGAACGGTCACATTTCACCCCAAGTGGCTTGATCGCGAACGGTCGCCATTTGAGGTCCGCCCTCTGACCGGGCTCGGTCGCACTTTACCTCGAATGGCTCGATCCCAAACGGTCGTCATTTGAAGTAAAGCGCTTGACCGTGAACGATCACATTCCACCGCAAATGACTCGATCTCGAACGATCGTCGCATGGATTTAGACGCTTGACCACGAACGGTCGCACTTCACCTCAAATGACTCGATCGCGAACGGTCGTCATTTGAAGTTAGGCGCTTGACCATGAACGGCCGCGCTTCATCCCAAATAGCTCGATCCCGAACGGTCGTCATTTGGGGCCATATAAAATATCAAGCTCTTTACAGGTTGTCAACAGGATATGAACATCCAGCTCATGGCATTACAAAACACGCCTTCCTACCGCAAGGACATTAACAGGATATGAACATCCAGCTCATGGCATTACAAAACACGCCTTCCTATCGCAAGGCATGTTTTGGGGGGCAAAGTGTTATCCAATTTTTGGTCAAAACTGGAATATCAATGTTGTGTTCGTTTCCACCACAACCGAACCAAGAAGAAGCAGCCAGCAAGCGTATATAAGTCTAGGGTTTCACTCATGACTCAAATATAAAAGTCTATTCGGTATCAAAGGCTTAAAGATTCATTCGGTAGTACATCACATATCTCATTCGGCATAGTTCATTCGGCACTCCACCTACTACACACCACCGATCCAGGAGGAAGGCACCACCGGTCCAAAAGCTTCTCCATCTTCCACCGAACCAGAGTGCCTGTCGAACCAGCTCTTCTCCAAGGAACGCCGAACCAACTCCACCGGTCCAAGGCCTCACCGGACCGGCCTCCACCGAACCAACTCCTGCCGAACCAGGTGACAACCGGACCGGCTCACCAAGCCATGCCGAACCAACTCCACTTCCATGAACTACCGAACCAAGCCCTTGTCGAACCAAAATTGCCAGTCCAGATTGCATCAGTCCAGGTCCACCAGCAGCTATATACATCCAAGACCTCTACCCCCAGCCTCACTCTATAAATAGAGGGGCAGGGGTACAACAATGGCAGACAAGTTTGAGAGCTCAAGCAAGGAAGGAACTTTCAAACAACTTTCATATAATTGTAACCAAAGCTTTGTACTTGTGATCTGAAGAGAAAGAGGAGAATAACATATAAAGTGGATGTAGGCACGTTCTGGCCGAACCACTATAAATCTGTGTGTCTTTTACAGTTTAGTCCCTGCTTTTTAAATATTTGCATAAATCACCCAAATCACTAAAAACAACTTAAAATCAACGGAATCATACGACTTTGAGGTGTTTGCCCATTTTTTGCGCAAACAGTCTCATATTCCAGAACAGCCAACCTCCTTGCTAAAGATCCAGATAACTTCCATACAGACGAATCTTCCCTGCCGTAGGTAAAACTTCTCCTCAACTACTTCTAAAACTGTTTCAAGAGAAAACATCTTCGAAAATATCCATGGATACTGCATCTCATCACGCAGTTATCAAGATATCGTCTCTTGCTTCTGCACTTCTGACAGATCCAAACTAATACTTCAAAGATAAACTCTGAATCTTTAAAAAAGATTTCCTTCGGATATTAGAGAAATCCTCACTCCAAGCTGCAAATCTCACTCGAGACGGTATTAGGTCTACAGTCTCGACAAATATACTTCCAACCTCAAACATATGGACCTCTTCCATCAGTGATAATCATGTCACACACACACACCACTACTCAACCTACCTCTAAACTTATGCTGGAAAATCCGAACAGATAACCCAACAGATCAGATGTGTGTGTGTGTGTTTATATATATATATATATATATATATATATATATATATATTACAAGTACGCTCTGTCAAGAGAGACACCACCCCAGAGCCTAGGTATTCATTCAACCTAATGCTCTGATACCTGTAGCGACCCAACTTTCTAACACCAGAAAGTCACGTCACTAATTAATAAAGAAAGGGATAGAAGAAGAAAAGATAAGAAAGAAGAGACACGACAACATCAGATAACTTACAGCGGAACGAATGAAATATAATATATCACATAAAATATTACATAATATCATATTACATCAGAGTACACAACTTATTCAACACATATTAGACAATTATAAACATCTGTCTGACTATACAACTCAAGTACACAAGATACAGATACCATACAAACACAGCGGAACCATAATATATCTACATGTGGAAGCCTCATGCTCCATTACTCCTCCAGAATTCGTCAAGCAAACCTGAATCACTCGACTACTCAAACATAATATGAGTACCTAAGAGTTTAATAAAACAGAAAATAAACACTCGGGTCAGACAGGGGTCTGGTGTGAGTAAACGGGTTAAAATTGCTTAACTTAGAAAAACCTTTGAAAAGAAAAGGTATCACGCAAGACTTCCCACACATAAACATGGAAAAGTTTTTACCTTACGCTAACCAAAACATTTGATAGGAAATCTAGTGATATTATAATAGTGTCTAGGGTTTTCAAGTAAATAGAAAATAGCCGAAATTGTTACATTTATTAAATTCCAGCTACTAGCCACAAAAGTGGGTAATACAAACAAAACCGTAGGGTCTCATAGGAAAAATGGGTTTCCATCATTGGCAGGGCTACCAGGGTACCGCCCGTCACAGTATGTGGCCTATATCACAGTACCGAGGATCACTCCCAATCCTTGCATCACAAAGCCGGAACCATTCCTTACTGAACAGTCCCGAGTAAGATCACCCCGTGGTTGGCGCGACCAACCACCCACTAAGCCGAAATAAAAGGGGGCATCTAGACAGGAATGACCTCACCCTGAAATGGGTGCTACCCAGCTAGCCTTGCTGCACCTCCCCTGTTTTAGCCGTTCCCGGTTGATGAGGCTTGAGGCTGCGATTGCCTTTATAGAACACATCTATCTTAGAATGCTCATCGTCCACCTGACGATGTTCTGAAAGCATTCAATCCATACAAGTTCGTTCCGAGTTCGACGAAACCGAAGGCATATCTCGTTGCACTCATTTTGGAATCACCCTCAGAGTCAACGACCATAGCCCTTGCACTCTGAATCACCATCTCGAACCTATAAGTACTATCTCCGTCAAACTCATCACGGAATCACCCCTAGAGTTATACTGACGAATAGTTCTTACACCTCGAGTCTTCACTAAGCTCCACTTGTATTCTAGACCTAACGTTTAATTTGGATCGATGTGGTTTTTGGATTATCCAAATATGGAAACCCGATCTCGGTCCCACTGAAACCAAATGCCATTTTAATGTCCAAGTTGTTTAAGGGTTTAAACAATTAAACTTATATTCAAGATGATATAAACAGATAGATGAATCACATTATCACAATAGATAATTCATATCAACCATTCATCTCACATAGCAGCATATCACATATCATAGATATCCAAATCATCCAGTATCAACGAATCACCCAATATCAATCATCCAATAGTAATCAATCAATATCAATCAATCATCCATAAGTAGAATTGATTAACTCTAAATCAATTGGATTACCTAAATCCTTCTTTATTTATTTATTCCAAATAAATAAATTAATCATCTCTTAATGATCTTCCTTAATTAATCTTCCTTGATTAATTATCTTTTAATTACATTCAAGTAATTATCCTTAACCATATACAGAATTAACCTTTAATTATTATCATTAATTATAATAATTAATGATCCTTCATTTGTTTCCATTAATTAATCAATTATAATTAATTACATTAAAACTCAATTAACTACAATTAATTAATCATACTTAAATTAATTACTTTTATTAATTAACCTAGATTAATTCATTAATTATATTAACTAATAATTCTTATTGATTAATAATCCCTTTAGTTAATTAAATAATTAACTTGTAATTAATCATCTCATTAATCATAAAGAGTAATTAACAACTTGTAATTACTTATCTTAATTAATTAAGATCTTAATTAATTATATTAACCCTTGATTAATTATCTAATTAATTAATCTTTAATTACTTCATTAAGTAATTATTAATCAATTTAAATTAACAAATAATCCTTAATTAATTACTTTATTAATTAATTACAATTTTAATTAATTACCGTTAGTAATTAATCTTAAATTAATCTCATTCATTAATTAAATAACTAAATTAATGGGCCCTAAAGTTTACGTAAAAACATCTCAAAAATGGTAGCATCGGCAGCAGCGTCTCGTTCGTTTCTGGTCCCCTCTTCCTCTTCTCCCTAGTCCCCGCGCCCTTGCCCTCCCGCCGCGTTTAACATCCCTATGCCTAGCTCGTCTCCTCCCCGCGTCGCTCTATCCACCTCTCCCTCATCCACGCGTTCTGGTAGGTTCTTTAGAGTTAACCGTTTAGCATCCTCAACTACGTCGCCGCCGTTGCTTTCTGATGCCGAATATCCTCCCTTGCCTCTGCTTCCTAGTAATTTCGCTGACCGAGAGCCTGTTTTGTGCACTTCCGAGTGTCCTGAGCTGCCGTCCTCTTTGGATATTGATGTATGCCGCCCTGTTTGTGGTCGTTTGCAAACTGGTGTGAATGATAATATCGATTACGGTTCCAATGGTGAGAAATTGGGTGTGGCTGGTTGTGATTTGAATCCAGTTGATGCTAATTTAATGTGTATAAAACAATGCTCTCCTAGTGTTTGTCAAAATTCTCTTGAGAAGGATGTATCAAAGTGCAGTGGTATGTTTTCTGGTGCGTGTGAAACTGTTGAGCTGGCAGTCCCTACATGCAGTGATCTTCCTTCTGTAGAGGCTAGTCATGGGCCTCCTTCGGCTACGCCTGATTGCACCAAATATGGTTCAGCTAGTGGCACTCCATCTTTTCGGCATATTGCCAATGACAATGACATGCATGCGGGCTCTTCTCCCATAGTTGCTCAATACCCCATTCCTGTGGCCACTTCAGGTATTGTGGAGTGTCGCCCTTCTGCTCCTTGCCCATCTGTACCCAGATCATGGTCTTCCCTTTTTACTTCCATGCCCCGTAATGCGGGAGTTTATAAACCAGTTGATTTCGACATCGTTGAGGAAAACGGAGTGATGATCCCTCCCCCCTGTGTAATGCAAGTCGGTTTGGACTTTTGGTCAGGATTCGTAGTTGGATTCTTTTTGGACCCTAATCATCGACTTCATGATGCGGCTGCTGTTTGTCGTAGGGCCTGGAGACTACAGGGTGGTCTTAGAGTTAAGTTGGTTGATTCCTTGTACTACCTTTTGTTCTCCTCCCCTGAGGAACGTAGTCGTGTTCTTGAGTCTGAGCCTTCCTTCATTGATGGTCAGCCTTTTATTATTACCCCCTGGTCTCCGACGGTGGCTAGTGCTCGTGAACAAGTTTTATCTATCCCTGTTTGGGTTTATTTCTCCCAAATCCCATCTGCACTACAACCGCTGCTTGGTTTGAATTGGCTTGCATGCAATGTTGGTAAATTGATTTGTTTTGACTCTAATACGATTGCGCGTGATAAGCTTGTATACGCCAAGGCCCTGATTGAGATTTCTCCCCTTAAGCCGCTTCCAGCCTCTATTCCTGTCCAGCTTGCTGTTGGTCACATGGTGGATGTTCGTGTTCGTTATGGATGGGTCCCTGACATTTGTACCTCTTGTCACTCTTTTGGCCATGTCGCCTCTGCCTGCTCTCACGCTGCTGTATCTGCTGCTGCGACTAAGATCCCTCTGCCACGACCTCCGCTTAGGAAATGGGCTCCCAAAGTCTCTCTGGTTGCTTCTGCCCCTGATCCATCTCCTGCCTTAGTGCGGCCTCCGTCCCCAGTTCCTGCTGATGTTCCTTCTATTCTGTCTGCCGAGCCGGATCTCTATCCGCCTCTCGTTGTTTGGGTTGAGACTGAACATTGTTGGGTTGACCGTCATACAGCTATGAGATTCAACCCTGTGGATGACTCCTACTTTAGATATGTATCTGATGGTCTATTGGACCTTCGATGCCTTTATTACAGAATTTCAGGTGATTCCTTGGTTCTTGACATGCATGGTTCGTATGCTGAGATTAATTATGTTATTCTAGCTGATACTGCCTAGGATCGATCTTTTATTTACTCCTCTGACGTTGACAGTTATGACCCATCTCTTCTTTCTATCATAGTAGCTAAGGTGTCTCTGCCTTTCTCCTGTACTTCAACTTTATTACGTTCGTAATAAAAGTGGTCGGTCCACTATAAAACCGTCGGCCATGCCAAAAAAAATTAACTAAATTAATTAAGTAATTTACCCTTAATTACTTACATAAGTAATTATCTTCTAATTACTTCATTAGATGATTATTCTCTTAATTAATTACTTAACAAGTAATTAATCTCATCATTAAATAATCTTTAACTTTTAAATTAAATAATTACTCCATAATTAATTAACTTCAAAAAAATTATATTAATTAATTCCTTTATTAATAACATCAAGTGATTTCCATTAATCACTTCCATTAAATTACTCCCATGAGTAATTTCCACTAATTACTTCCATAAGTAATTTTCCATTCTTAATTACATTCAATAATTAACCATTAATTACTTCATTAAGTAATTACACTCAATTAATTCATAATTAAGCGATATTTAAAATTAAATAAACAATTACTAATCATTTAAAATTAATAAAATAATTAATTAACTAACTTCTTATATTTAAAGAAACTCCTTAATTAATTAAGAAAACATTTATCTTAATTAAACTCTTTACTTATTAATAAATCATATTAAGTTTTCTTTAGTTCATATCAATAATAGTTTAACCTTATTTATCTTCATAAATAAATTATTTGAAATTAATCAAGTTTTAATAAATTAAAAACAAATTATTCTATTTAGTTTTCAAAATCATAACCATAACCTTATTTGAGAATAAGGCATTTAGAAATCAAATTTGAAATTTAAAATACTTTAATTATCTAATTTAAATTTATTATTTAAATAAAATTTGAAGCTTTAGTTTTTAAAACATTACTTAACAATTTACTTAAACTTTGATTTATTATTTAAATTCAAAACATTCTTTTAAATTGAAATTCAAAATTTAATTAAGATAATTACTTACAAAAGAAATCATCTTAAACCTTTAAATTTAAAAATAAATTCAATTATCACTTTTTAAAAATTTGATTTACATTTATTTTTAAACAACAAGTTTTAACTTTGTATTTTGTTTCTTTTGTAAAACTTGTTTACAGCTTAATGCTTGATTTCATTTATTCAAACTCAAGTTTCATTTGCAACTTGTCATTAATTTTTACAGTACTAACTAAACAAAACAAACAACCTAAAAACTCGAGTACGAAACCCAAAATACACGAGCATGCCCCGAAGCGAAACCGAGCACCATCTACTTCGAGTCGATCTCGATGAAAACACGAGAGCTACTCCGAGTAGAACCTTTCTTCCCTAAACGAAAACTCTTCCTGATCCAAACCGTGCACGGTGCACGTGCATCACTGCCTCCGGCCACCATAGGTCGTCGCGACCACCAACGATCATCACACGAACGCGCGCGAGCTCAAACACAAACCCAGATCCAACAAATCACAAACGAATCGAAATTCGAACCTATTGCTCGAACAACTATAGAAGACTCGAACCATAAACCCAACGCCGCCGACAACCTCGCCACCGATGAACCTCGCCGACGTACCTGATGATGCTCCACACTTCGCCGAACAAAACCCCCATCTCGCGAAACATTCCGACCCTCCATGGCCAACACAAAAGCTCTGCAAAACCCCTCGTCCCAAAAGGACAACCGAACCCAAGTTTGATCAAATTCAAACTCCTCAGCCATTGGAAAAATTCTCGAACATTTTTCCCATCATTCATGATACATAAGCAAGCTTCGATCAAGATTCCAGCTCCAATCACCACGCCGATCAACGGCAAACTCCAAAAACCCCCAAATCGAACAAACCCAAAATTCTCAAGAAATACCCAGCTAAAAATTACTAATTGCATATCAAAATTCATGATTTTCCATCATGATTACATGCATGTAATTCAAAATAGAATTTAAGATAGTTAATTTTTAACAAAAATTCTAGTTTCGCTGTTAATTCTTTTTTTTAATAATTATTTGTTGCATTTTAAATTATGAAACTATTTTTAAAATTAACAACAAACAATAACAACAACTTCTATTCAATCATCAATGTCAAATAATGACATTAGTGGAAGATTTGAATTTTGAAGAGAATTCTTGTCTTAAATAAAACAAAAAACAGAGTTTCATATATATATACAGCCTATTTCACATATATATGCAGATCTTATAAATTCAATAACATAAATACTGAAAAGATTTTCATGCAATCACCAAGATCAATCCACAGATTTAACACATGCGTTAGAGTCTAAACCAATTTCAAACTGTTTTTAAAATAATTTACTCACCTGATAATTTACAGAGCAGTTTCCAATTTATTATTCCAGGCTTTGAATTCTAAATCTGGATAATGCTTTTACTTTGCTTGTTGAAGTTGATCCCTTTGTATGCTTACAATTTGATGATCTAAATGTTGAAACTGCTGAGATGATCTTGATTCTTCATTTGAATTGCAGGTTGAAGTTTGCAGATTTTAATTAAATTCAGATTTGCTTTTTGAATTCAAGTTTCAGGTATTGAGAATACTTTCTAGTTTGAGTTAAGAAATGAAGACAAAGGAAAAAGTGTTTGTAAAAACTAGTTTTCTTCTTAAACATTTATTTAAAAATTAAAATAGAAATGTTGCCACATGTTGTTAAATTGAACAAATGTCACTATAGTATTTAATTTTCTTACATGTGTTATTAAAATGACTAATATGGTCACACATGTACATAAGTATTTTTAATTAATTTTTCATTTAATTTAAATGTAAATATAAACTTACATATTTAATTTACTTTATTAATAAATACTTATATATGTAAATATAAATTTACTTTTTAATGAAAATATTCTAAAACTAATTATAATATAAATAAATTCTTATGCATGTAATTTTAAAATCTAAAACATTTATTTTTAGTGTTTAAGAAATAATTTTTAAAAGAAAGTTTATTAATAAATTTATACATACATTTTATAACCATTTTAATTTGAACATTTTAAAAGAAAACAAAAATAAAACTTTGATTAAATCCTTTTTAAACTATCTTACTAAAAAAACAAACAATTATCTTATATTTTGAAAACAATTGAATAAATCTTAAATTAACTTTTGAAAAATATAAATTTTAAAACAAAGCTTTAAATTACATTTCATACATAAATAAATTATTGACAGATTATGTTAAATTTCAAAACAATTCCAAATTATAACATATACATACATATATATTACAATTTGAAAATTTATCTTTTATTTAAAACAAAAGATTTTCCTATTCACAATATATATCAAATATATATAAATAGAATAAAATTTTATTAGCTTTGAAAAATAAATCTTATCAATTTTAAATTGATAGAAAGATACTGATCAAAATTACCAGATTAAATAGTTATTAACCTTTAAAAAGATTAAATTTATTAATTTAAATTAAAATTATAAATAAAAAATATCAAACCAATTAAATTATTAATACAGATTATTAAATTGATATTGCCTCAAATTCCGGGTCGTCACATATTCACTTTTTATCCGATCAAATCAGTCGACTTTAACCTACAGGCATAAATTGTTGCCCAAAGATCGAAAACATCAAGGAGAAACCCATATGTTGAGTCATTTGTGCGCAATTTTCTAGAGATAGAAACTGATGCATAATCAGGATCTCAACGCTGAACTTGGAAGAATTCGATTACAGTCAAGGAACTGGTATCATTAAAAACTCAGAGCTTGGAATCAAGTTGCAAAGTCACAAGTTCCTTGAAGATAGGGACTACTATGAAAATTAGGCTGGGTGCAGTCCAATGATTTGCTCAGAAAACCTAATATCTCGAAAATGTATGGACTTGGTATTCAGAGTGGTCGGCCCTGTGGAATATAGCATATATACCTACACTTGGTCGAAATGAACTCGATCGAGACTAAACAGGAGCAGCTGTGGAATAAGCTAAACCAAGCTATATCATAGTTCTGAACAGAGCTATGTAATAGAATATGCTAAAATGACTACAGAAGTATTATTTACATGCATAGAATCGTGGTAAATAAATATGCTACATAGGAACACCTGAGGAACAGTAGCAAGAAAAAGCAATGTCGAAACTGAGCAATTAAACTACTAGTCCTTGGAGATAGAGACTGGTGTGCATATGGGATTCTAGAAATCAAAAAGGAGGGGGAATCAACATTATCAGTGTGCACCTGGTGGCGAGGAAAAGAGCAAAATATGTTATCCTTGCAATCGACTACCGATGGTGAAGCAGTACTGCTTTCCATGATAGCGATGAAAAAAGACAAATGGAAGAAGTGAGCCAAAATTTCTCGATACCAAGAGGAATCTATCGGTAATGAAAGGCTCCAAATTGAGTCATTGATATGTCAGATTCCGAAGACAGAAACTAATGCATGACTAAAATTTTAGCCACAACCAGCGGGATCTGCCGTCGCCTAGAGATTGGCAACGTCAAGAAGGTATAATTCCCAGCCTTCAGGAATTTTGTTATTTCCCTATTATATGCAACTTCAAGGAAGGATAATCGAAATTGAATAATTCATGTGCTAATTTTCGAAGATTAAAACTATTCATGATCAAACTTAACACGATGCTGGGAACCAAATATAGCATACTCGGTAGAGGATAGGCGAAGATAGTCGCGAAAAATTAAAAACAAGTACTATTGGAATTTTTCTCAGTCCAAGACCGAAATTGGGGAAGCTCAATTAGACAAGGGCAGCCAGGTAATTTACCCCACATGTTCAATTCACACTAATACCCGGACTTTGTAATGACCCGCTAATCTGCACAACTCAAACTGACAATAAACCACATATGTCCCAAGTTGAACGGAAATGCAGATAGTTATGGAAAAGAAAGAGAAAAGGAGAAGAGATGGGAAGAAGAAGAATAGAAACTAAACAACACAGAATCTCACAATCGTAGCGGAATAACATATAATATAATATTAATGATCTTTATAAAGAGAAACTATAATATACATGCATCCATAAGAGTACAACAACAATCACAATCATCAGCCTGGATAGTTATAACAACCTGTCCTCACAATTGCTGATGATTTCAACAACAAAACAGTGGAAAATAAACATATACGTGAATATGACTTGAAGACATATAACTCGTCTCCTGAGCTCCAATGCATGCAAAGCAATCTGTAAATATGCTCGGTTTAACTCGAGCGTTATAATAAAATAACATCCGAGTCAGTTTGAAAAATCAACATGAGAAAACATACCCAAATGGATTTTTAAGTAGTGATTGCTGTTGTACTCTGATGGATGTAAGCATATTACAGTTTCTCTTTGTAAAGATGACTGATATTATATTATATATGTTGTTCCGCTGTGATTGTGAGATTCTATGTTGTTGTTTAGTTTCTGTTCTTCCTCTTTTCTTCTCTTCTCCTTTTCTTTTTCTTTCCCATGACTATCCATATTTCTGTTCAATTTGGATTAGACATGTGTGGTTTATTGTTAATTAAGTTATGCGGATTGACGGGTCGTTACACTCATGGTAGATGAATCCCATCAATAGGATTTTGTTCACAACAAAAACATATAACCGAGGAGCAAATATTATGGATAATGTTCCCTCACGATAGGGAGCAAGATAGAGCTTGGACTATTTGTATTGATAGTTGGTACATGACCAAACACAAGCAGGAATGGATATGGGGTTGGTTAAATGACGTCCCTATCTCGTTAAACAGAGCACCTTGGCAACTGTATGTAGGGCAGAATAAAGGAACATAACAAATAAACTGCCATGATTTTGTTTATCTACACAAGGTTGCGAGACAACGGAAGCCACTCCCACGTAAGCACAACTTAAAAGAAGACCGACAGGCCAACAAACTCGGGAGAATCCCTGCTTGCTCCTTCCTCTTTGTCCAAGACTCTTAAGGCCATGAGCTCATTTAAAGGTGGAGGCAGATTTAACAACAAGTCTATAAGAGCAACTATGCCTTGTAATTTAGCCATAATCAATCGCCCAGTATGATAGGAATAAAAGGCAAAGCCTAAGCTGCAAAGGATCCAGTGTTTGAAGGAGTGGAAGTTCCTTCACCATACTAAAGATGGGATGAATGGAAAGTCATTCTAGATAACAAAACTTGACGTTCAACACAGTCAGGTACGTTTTACTTTGAGTAATATTCCTATATGACCAACGTCCCGAATCCAAGAGAAGTCGATGTATGTTGACCAGTCGGATTCTAAAAGTTGACCATGCAAGTGTAGTGGTTATCTGTGCAACGCATGTCCAATATCTCGAATGTCACGACTGGACCATCTTGTGTAGACGGCTCCCTCAAGTCATGTCGTACTTTAAGGTTAATATTTTGGGACTTTCTCATTATCAATGAGATATCGATAATGGAGTTGCTATCCGCAGCGACACGGAAAGCTTTTCTTTTTAGGATCATTGGAAGTACAGAAACGGAAAAAGAGATACGATGGAATCATCCACTACGTTTGATTTTGGAGTAAATCGATGCACTATAATTCAAATGGTGATAAAGACTTAACAAATCCTCAAAAAGAGACAATTGAAGCTCGAGTACAAGATTTTAATTTGGAACGACATGCATTCGACCGAGGCAAAACAAGCTTCACCGTCGGAAAAGTACAATCCAAAATTCAACCATCTCCCTTTGAAATCACCATCATCCCAAAATCATCGTGAAGAGTTCCGATACTAACCTAAAGCACACCGCAATCTCTAAAGTGTAGATTGCATCGCCAATGCGAATGAATGAAATTTCAATTGTAACTAAAACGAACGTTTAACGGACAATCAACCAAGTAAAAGCAAACTCTCGAGACAACATTCAAACGTTCAACTAGAATTTGCAGGAAAATAGTCTGCGATTTGTCTTGATCCAGAGCACGCTTTATTTCCATTGAAAGCATACTATGAAGGGCAAGTTTTAATTGGGTTTTTGACTAAGTCCGATTTCAACCGAAAGTTAGAATGTCAAATCTAAGACAAAATGCTTCAAGAACTTTGGAAAAATCATAAAAAGGCAAGAAAGGAGAAATATCAAAAAATGAGCAAAAAAAGTTGACTTGAGTTTTTCAACTTGGCATTTGGGGTTGGAACTGAGACAGATCTGAGCTAAACCTTGGAAAATGAAGGAAAATCAGAGTTGCAAAACATTATTCTGAGTTATTTTTCTTAGGTCTGACTCACAAAACTCTTATGCCGGACTCTAAGCAATCGTCACTGAGCAGAACTCGAGTCGAACAAACAAAACCCTTAGGTCGGGTTCTGTAACAACCCGCACCTTAATAGGCCCAAATTTTGACAAAAATCAAAACCCAAGTCCATCAAAGCACAGATCGTCGAATTTGGTACCTGCAAATAAGCATGGGAATTATCAGAGATTGACAGAAATCTAAACTCATAGTGGATTGAATAATATGATAATAATACTGACTATGACTACTACCTTGGAACAAAGGGTATTCCTTGGATAACAAATTTTCACATTAGCATCGAGCATGGGAGAACGAAGACTCTCCAAAACAAAGCACATCCAGCTCTAATGACCTGTTCCTCTAAGTCTATCATGTGGCTTGTAATGAGGAGGATGTCAAAACAATGTTTTGGTGATTGGAAAAATATAAAATTTTCATAACGTAAACTTATACCGATAGGTTTTCATTTAATTGTTATGTCCATTTAGGTTAGTAATTCTAATCTAACCTTGCATTGCCCATACGATTACATACTTATCCCTTCCCAAGGTATGAAATATTAATGAAGTCATATCAACCATCCAATACTTCCAAACCCATTGCCACTTAGTACTTCTAAATATGAAGCGGGCTTCTATAATGCTTTTAAAAGAGAAATAGGCAGACTCTGTCATTTATGACCTTAATTGGGTAGACCCCGTCATTTAAGATATATTTCCTAGGTGGTTTCTTAACAATGTTATCAATGCTTAGTGGGTCCTACTACAAGACCTCTAACCACTATTTAATGCTTTTGACATTTAATGTCCAATATCACTACATTTATCACCGATAAATTATAGTCAAGTAGTAAATAGTATCCAAGACACTTATTACCATTTATTAGAAAATAGGCAGACTCTGATCATTTAAGGCTTTAACTAAGACAAACCCCATCATTTAAGACTTATCCCCAAGGCATGCTCCTAAATGGTACTATTATTATTTTGGCTTTAGCAATGTAAGAAATTGTATCCAATACTTCCCAGTAGAAAATAGGTACACCCAATCATCTAAGACCTAATTCCAGAAGCGTGCTCCTCAACGGTACTATTTAGCTATCATTGCTTGGAAATCTCATTGGTCTACTCAATACTCCTTTTATAAGAAAGAGGAGGACTTTATAATCACGTAAACCCCAAACCTGAAGTGAAACCTTCCAGAGATATCCGCTCTCACTCTTTAATTATAAATATATATCTCATTAGGTTACTTCTTTCGACAGGGAGGCGGACCATTCAGCAACTTAAGACCTCAACAATGAAGTAAACCCTTTTTAAAGACATCCTTATTTATTTATTTGGAACCTCACTAGGTTACATAATAGTTCGATACATGATAGAGGCGGACCCTTTAGCCACTTAAGATCTCAAACCAAAAGCAAATCCTTATGAAGATATCCCTCACAGCCCCTAATTCCAAATTTGGTCCATTTAATACTTTCTAAAGCAGACCCAATCTTTCACATCATCATGGGTCGTTGGATTAGTGATATTTCACATCGGTAGTAAGTACAACCAATTGCTGATATCCTTAAAGTGAAGGGTGGCCTTCTGTGGAGTGACTCCAACGACCTCGCTTGACCCATTAAGTCCAATTAACCATGCTAATTCTTGATTTATATTAGTTTACGTAAACATTGGACTTAGTTTACTAATTCCCTTTTATTTAAAGCAATAAAAATTACCTTAAATACTTATCTACCCATAAATCCCCGTTTAATGCCCATAAATGTCGTTTGTCCATAAAATCGTAATGGACATATCCCGAGACATTTATGTATGATTACTAATTTCAAATTAGTAACCTTTTATATCTATTTCATTTTACGAGTCCCATTAATCCATTTACCATTTTAATTTGTTGTAGCTTCCACATTTATTACCATTTATTGGAGGTACAACCTTTTAAATTCTTTTCTTATTAGCTAATTATCCTAAATTTGAATACTGTGCAGCAAGCGTCGTTATTAGCTTTTTATTTAATTATTATAAGTGTAGTAATTACGTACAAATATTTACTTTTATTAAATATGTTCTAGTTATATATCTTTATTAGAATATACCTTTTCATGTTAAATTGTTATAATTATATCTAAAACAATTATCCGTTATACCATAAGTTAGTCCAAAACAGAAGATTTAACTTTAAAATACAAAGATTGCAGTGTTTGAAATCACAAGGAATAATCATTACTTTTATTATTGAAACAAACAATGTAAACCACAATGAATCTATACTTTACACATTTTTTTCCTTTCTATTTGCATCTATTCCTTGTTATATCAAACGTTGTATCCTTCTAAAAGGGAAAGAAGTCAAACTACTTTACAGATAATAAACGGATCTAAATTCCAGCAATTTTAAATATAGAAAAGTTTATATTCTAACAATATTAGAGTAATAATCCATTTATAACATTCTTCAACAACCTATTTTAGATTTGGAACAAATTCCATTCAAATTAATGTTCTAAATTCAAACTTTTTGGATTGATTTTCAAATCAGGTTGCAATGCTAAATCAATTTTAAAACAAGAATATTTAGGCGATATTTGTTATATTTAGATTGTATTCAATTCGTTGCCTATAACTCATATATATTTATCCAATTAGGCATTAAAA
The DNA here is from genome assembly GCA_030765085.1 of Allium cepa. Lineage (NCBI taxonomy): Eukaryota > Viridiplantae > Streptophyta > Magnoliopsida > Asparagales > Amaryllidaceae > Allium > Allium cepa. The sequence goes on along the minus strand of CM060931.1, from coordinate 1,045,177,406 downwards.
TAAAATAAACACCAATGGGATAATTTTCATATTATAATAATCTATAAAATTCTCACTCACCTTAAAAGTGATCCAAATCTCCAGATCTGAAGTAGAACCTTTGGTTCACCTTCAAATCCTTTTTGAGCCAAGAGATATGTGTAAAATGATATATACATACATTAGAATAATAGATTTGAGAAGAGATCTGGGATAAGGAGAGAAAAAAGATACTAATATATATAAATATATAAATTACCTCAAATACGTATATGGTTGATTCTTTTCTCTTCTCTTTTTTATTAGATTTCCACTCTTCTCGGATTTGTATGAATATAGAAACAAATATCTTAATTTTATAATTTAGACAGAAAGTGTAGAAGAAGAAATGGAAGAGCTTTGCTACTGCTTTCAAAAAAATACAAGAAGAGAAGGGAGGGTTAGGACTGAATTTATAGGTGCTAGAATCAATCAAAACCGTTAGATCGAAATATATATTGAATATGGGCTGGTGCGGCCTAGGTTTACTAGAGCCGCCAGGTCGCCACTGGTCGACCGCCTTTGGGTGACCAGTTGATCGCTAGGGGTCGACTGTCCCCAAACGATGGGTCGGCCTGTAGGCCAAAGGCCCAGGTAATTGATATAAAAACGTTAATTATTTCTTATTTAATTATTTTCGTTTGAATTTTTTTCCGTCCGTAACTTCTTCGTTTGAACACTGATCGCAAAACTCCAAATATGAAAGTTGCTCAGAATTTTACCACAAATGCAGTGGTGCAAGTTTCATGATCGAATTCTATTATTTGCAAAAATTCTATTTTCGGAGCCTAATTAATTAACTAACTTAACTAATTTCAAATTATGGGGTGTTACATTCTTCCCCCTTAAAAAGAATTTCATCCCCAAAATTGCACCAATGATTAAGTCAAGGTTTTGACTCCTAATTACCCTAAACCATGCAACCAATGAGTGTACAACCAATTTTGCAAACCAATGTGTATAAATGCATAGTTTGTTACTCTATCACCATACAGAAAATATGTACGTCGAATGATTCTAAATTGGATCCTCCTGTATAAATGTATTTCTTTGAATTTTTTTTTTTGAAAAATATGATGCAAACAACCTACATATATGCTGGCAGCTCTACAAGTATGCAGCTTTTCGGAAAAAAATTCAACCAAAATCCCCATACTCCTACAAATAGAAGTATGAAGCAACCAATTTTTCATCCACTTGCTACCGTCCAATAATCTAACGCATCAGAAAATTGCTTCCTAAAATTTACTCCAATGTCAAAAAAAGAAATTTAGACAAAGAATTTAACATTCTTACCATACTATAATCTTCTCACTTTCGTAGTACAGTGAAAATTTCTTCGCTGCCCCGGATTTACTCCAAATTTTCCATGCACAAGAAGACTTATTTTCAAGCTCTAAAAAGGAACTAAATCTAAAATAGACTTGCATGCATCGTCGATAAGTATGGAAATAGAAATTCTAAGGCTAAAACAATTTTTTCCCTTATTATCACTTGCATTAATTGCATCGTCGATCTTAATGCACCGCTAAATTAGAAAATTCTGACTCTGTTTGTTTTCCCTATGCCTAACGTTTGGCCTTTAAATCAAAGTTTTCACTACAAAATTTCTCACTTTTTAAATTTGTACATCACTTAAAAAATAAAATTCCAAAATATTTAGACACACACTTTCTCTTGAAATAAAATTTTAAACAAAAACTCTAAAAATAATTTAAGAGTAAAAAATAACTAAATCAAAACTTTTTCTTGCTCTTTTTTTTCAAAAGGGAACTTTTCAAATCAAAGGGAAATTTTTCAAAATATTTTCCTTCTCAAAAATTTTGATAGATCAAACCACAATTTCCGCGTAGTAGGAAGTTGGTTATGCGCCAAACGCATATACCAAATTTCAAAATTCTACATCTAACGTCTACCCAAGAATTTGATATTTTATTTAAAAATGTTAATACGTCTATTATTCAAAAAAAAATAGCTTTAAGGAACATGAGCAATGACACGTCCTATCTAAACAGCTTTGTTATGTCCTTCGCTAAAATTTCCAACTATTCTAAATTTTCAGTCTTATATTGCATTTACTATTAGTTAAGTGTCATTATGAAATTCCCATATTTATATTATTTCTTTACTATGCATATATATATGGGCGGTTCGCATATCCAAAAACATGAACACAAGATGAACGGAAGCTCATAATATCATGTGTGCCTTTTATAAGAGATAACAACAGTTTTATAATGCAACAACCCAAAAGAAAAGAAAAAATGCTAGAAATAAAAAAATACAACAATTCTAAATAAAACACCGCCTAAGAACTGTGAGAAGGTTTTGCTCTACGGCTGGAGCAAAACCCATTACGAGAACCGTGGAATGACCGTAGCATGGCGGCTATGCACCCAATCTCATGCCTTTGGCGCTGCTGCTCCGTCCTAATCTCTTATAGCTCTGTCTGAACCTATCGGATAACACCAAGATCAAGACTTGTGTATCCCTCGAGGCCTTATGCTATCCTCTGCTGTTGGTGCTGCCGTTCTGGTGATGGTACATGTGGTGCTCCAAGCGGTAAAGGAATATTCATCCTCTTAATGATGGTTCGATCGATGGTGGGAGTACCTTCATCACTACGGCTCTCCACTCAAATTTATCTCATAATGCCTAAACACTCGAGTGGTCAAGTGACAATATGGAAATTGATTCCTTGGGGGTATCAACACCCTGATCAACCATATGGAGCATCAAGACATGAGCCCAATTGACGGTTATGCTGCCAACTATAGCATAGATGACTTTTCGCACTGAGATATAGATCTGGTCAAGACTTCCGTCTACAAAATGATATTGTGCTGAATGATGTGCATGACGAGATGGGCCACTGGTCGCAAATTGTCCATCCTTCACTCACCGACATTTCCAAAAAAGATCAGTTGAAGAATCTCAAGGTTAGTCATCTCAATGTCGTCCAAATATGCGCTTACTGCAGGTATCTCCAAAATTCCAACAAGATCATCATCTGACATCTCAATCCGAGCTCCCTTCACATCGGACTTAATGCAGTTATTGCCCTCATCGAACTCTACACCATTTGTGCATCGAAAAGGTGGACGCGGCGTGGGTAATATTCCTGCTCGTAAGTCTCGAAGCGAAGGATCGGCGCAAGTCTTGCCATGATAAAAAGCTCTTCAAGCCTAAGAGTGGCAAAATCTCTGAACTTCACTAGTAGAATCCATGTAGGAAATCAAAGTCCGCCGTTAAGGTAGATGTGATCTTCCACTCACTCCGGTCGAGCCAAGCGGCTTCTTATGGAGCGAGGTTGAGATGACGAAAGAAAGAGTCGTCGGTACGTGGAGGTGCCATAGGCTGAGAGGAAGTTGAAAAAAGAGAGAAAATGGTTTAGCTTCGGGGTGGTGATGGGGCAAGGTCTAACACACAAGGATTTTAGTGTTGGTTGGTAAAGGAATGGAGGAGAGAGACCTTAGTTAACCGAAGGAAGGGGGAGGTGAAATTGGGTTCGGTTAAAAGTTGAAGAGGAAGAGAGTGAGGGGGTTTGCGATGGCTGAAGGTTTGGACGCGACTTATATTCGCATTCCAGGCTCGGGTCCGGCCCAAATCCACCTGTTGGTTGACCGCTAGCCCAAATTTGGGCGCGGTCGGAACCTGACCCTATTGGGCCAGTTATATTAATTAATATTCTTATAACCATTTCGCACACCATCTTCAACTTAACCATCTAGGAAAATTCTTCCTTCCATATGACGGTATCCACCTTACTGTGTAGACCCTTCCTTGGCAATGTTGCAGTAGCCTTAGCAAAACTGTTGCGACTAACAACACTTCCAACAACCCTGAAGATATTCCAACTGCTATTTCCTGCCTATTTCGCACAGAAATATTCTTCCAATTGCTGTTTGAACAACACTTCAAACTACAAACCCCAATAAAGTTGAACTTCATTCCTGCTTTGTCCGTACCTTGAAGAGGAAAATTATAAAAACCTTGATTTTATAAAAAAAATCACCGAGCTAAATATATGCTCCTTTTTACTTATTTCTAATAACAGAAACTATTTCATATTAAAACTTCCTTCAAAAGTTAATCTCATATATAAATATTTCAATATTTTAAGAATTAATCTTTTATAAACTAAAAGTTTCTTAACACGACCAACTTAGTGGTATACGTGTCCTTGAAAATTAAGATTCCAAAACTTCCTCAATTTTTTTTCCAAAATAAGTTATTAGAAAAGGAAATCCTTTGAAAAACCTTTTTTCAAAAAATTTAAGGCATTTCTAAAATATACTTTATAAAAATACTCTCACATATATTATAAGAAGGAACTGACATTAATTATTCACATAAAAATCTGGTTTGCCATTAAAGAGGTGATCAATGGATGCACCCTTGCAAAGGCTTGCTTTCGGACAATTGCAATATGCAGAATCTAACTCATTCATCTAGAATAATTGTGTGTCTTCGATTGGAACTCAAAGTCCAAAATCACTAGGTAGAATCCCAATCGTCAAGTCGAAAACCTTCAGTGTCCGGGATTCAGCCTTATGTCGTACTCATGCTCTTCCTCAACAGCGCTTTACGTATCGCCAGCACTCCTTGGGATAATTTGAAGTTGGCATGAAAATCTTTTCTCTAAGATATTTCCAACTCATAGTTGCTTTTGCTCATTCTTTCGAAGTGGAACGACAACTATTTATATAGTCAGAATTCTTAGAATCAAGCGTAAAAATATAATGTTACTGGATATGAAAGTATGAATACGTTATCCTATTTTATCAAAATCCCTCTAATCTACTAACTTAATCCTCTAATACCGAAAGCAACAACCCGCACCTTAATAGGCCCAAATTTTGATAAAAATCGAAATCCAAGTCCCTCAAAGCATAGATTGTTGGATTTGGTACCTACATATAAGCATGAGCATTACCAGAGATCGATAGAAATCTAAACTCACAACTGAAACAATAATAGGATAAGAATACTGACTATGACTACTATATTGGAACTAAGAGTTTCCTTGGATATCACATTTTCACATCAGCATCGAGCATGAGAAAAGTTACTCTCTAAAAATAAAGCATATCCAGCTCCACTGACCCATTCCTCTAAATCTATCATGTGGAATATAATGAGAACGAGGGTCAGAACAACGTTTTGGTGATTGAAAAAATATACACTATCCATAACATAAACTTATTCTCATGGGTTTCCATTTAATTATTATGTCCATTAAGGTTAGCAATTCTAATATAACCTTGCATTGCACACATGATTACATACTTATCACTTCCTATTAGGTTACTTCTCGTGATAGGGAGGCGGACATTTCAGCCACTTAAGGTCTCAACACTGAAGTAAATCTTTTGTAGAGACATCCTTATTTATTTATTTGAAATCTCACTAGATTACTTAATACTTCCATTTTGGAGAGAGGCAGACCCTTCAGCCACTTAAGACCTCAAACCAGAAGTGAACCCCCATAGAGATATCACTCACCACTCCTAATTTCAAATTTAGACTATTTAATACTTTCCAATTAAGAAAGCATGCCCAGTTTCTCACATTGTCATGGGTCGTTGGATTAGTGATATCTCACATCAGTAGTAAGTACATCCGACTACTGTTAGCCTCAAAGTGAAGGGCAGTTTTCTATCGAGTGACTCTACTGACCTCGCATCACTAACCCACTAAGTCCAATTAACCATCCTAAGTCTATATTTATATTAGCTTAGGTAGACATTGGACTTAGCTTACTAATTCCTTTTTTGTCGAAGGCAATAAGATTTACCTTAAATATTTATCTACCCATAAATCCCCGTTTAATGCTCATAAATGCCAGTTTGTCCATAAAATCCTAATGGATATTTTCTAAGATATTTATGTGTGATTACTAATTTCAAATTAGTGGCCTTTTATATATATTTCATTTATATCAGTCCCATTAATCCATTTACCTAAATAATTTATTGCAACTTTCACATTTATTACCATTTACTGGAATTGCTACCTTTTAAATGCTTTTCATATTAGCTAATTATCCTAAATGCGAATATTACGCGTAAGCATCGCCGTTAGTTTTTTATTTAATTATTATAATCGCAGTAATTACGTGCAAATATATACTTTTATTAAATATGTTCTAGTTATATATCTTTACTAGAATATACTTTTTCATGCTAAATTGTTGGAATTATATCTAAAAAGATTATCCGTTATAATTTCCACAAATTAGTCTAAAACAGATGATTTTACTTTAAAATATAAAGATTGCATCGTTTGAAATTACAAGGAATAACCATTTCTTTTTATTATTGAAATAGATGGTGTAAACTACAATGAATCCATACTTTACATATCTCTTTCTCTTTCTATTTGCATCAATTATTTGTTAGATCAAACGCTGTATCTTTCTAAAAGGAAAAAAATCAAACTAGTTTACAGATATTAAATGAATCTAAATTCCAGCGATTCCAACTGTAGAAAAGTTTATATTCTAACAAGATTAGGGTAATAATCCAAATTTATAACATTCTTATACAGCCTATTTCAGATTTGGAATAAATTTCATTTAAACTAATGTTCTAAATTCATGCTTTTGGGACTGATTTTCAGATCAGGTTGTGTACAATGCTAAACCAATTTATAAACAAGAATATATAGACGATGTCTGTTATATTCAGATTGTATTCAATTTGTCGCCTGTAACTCATATAAAATTATCCAACTAAACATAAAAATCAAATAAACACCAACGGGATAATTTTCATATTATAACAATCTTTAAAAAATTCCCACTCACCTTAAAGATGATCCAAATTTCCAGATCTAAAGTAGAACATTTGATTCATTTTCAAATCTTTCTTTATCCAAGAGGTATGTATAAAAGGGTATATATGTACATTTGGATTATAGATTTGAGAAGAGATTTGGAATAGGGAGAGAAAATAGATACATATATATATATAAATATATAAATTACCTCAATTAAGTATATGGTTGATTCTCTTCTCTTCTTCTTTTTACTAGATTTCTACTCTTCTCTGATTTGTATGAATATGGATACAAATATTTTATCTTTATAATTTAGATAGAAAGTGGAAAAGAAGAAGTGACGGAGCTTCGCTACTGCTTTCAGAAAAATATGAGAAGAGAAGGGAGAGTTAGGCCTGAATTTATAGATGCTAGAATTAACCAGAACCGTTAGACCGAAATATATTAAATCTGAACCGTTGCGGCCTAGATTTACTAGACCCCCCAGGTCACCACCAGTCGATCGCCCTTGGGTGACCGGTCGACCGCTAGGGGTTGACCGTCACCATTGATGGGTCGGCATGTGGGCCCGAGTAATTAATATAAAAACATTAATTATTTCTTAATTAACCATTTTCGTTTCGAATTTAAGTTCTTCGTTTGAACTCCAATCGCGAAACTCCAAATATGAAAGTTGCTCAAAATTTCACCACAAATACAATGGTGCATGTTTCGTGGTTAAATTCCATTGTTTGCATAAATTCCATTTTCGAGCCTAATTAATTAGTTGATTAACTAATTAAATAACTAATACCAAATTACTGGGTGTTACAGACTCCAAGCAAGTATAACTCGAGCCTGGCACACAAAACTCTCAAGTCAGACTCCAAGCACTCCAATCTTTGGACAATTCCAAACAAGACGAAGATGAAACGACTTGAAAATTGGTAAGCACGGTTAGATGAAGCAAGGAAATAGCTCGGGAAAGTTTCAACTAAAAATACAGCAAGGAAACATGTCGGCACCGACATGTTTTATACCGACTTGTTTTATGACGACATGTTTTTGGTCCACGTCCCTCTACTCCATCTTCATAAGAGTTGTTATCTGCCTCTTTTATATGTATCCAAGTGATTTGCAAGAGTTTTGGACGTCCTATGCCAAGAGTTGGAGAATTAACAGCTAGAACGGTAGAACAAACCAAGTGATAAAGGAACAATCACCAAGATCAATTGGCAATCGATAGAAACAACATGGAACACAACAAAATGAAGTAAGAAGAAGGATACAAAAAAGTTCGAGGTGATTCGAACTAAGGTAACATGCCGACACCGACATGTTTATGTCGGTACCCACATGTTTGGATAACTCGGGAAGTTTTATAACTTGGCATGTGAATTTGGACCAATATTAGACTCTATTGCAAGTTGATTTCTAACCCATCACACTTGTTTCCCCTATAAATACAAATGATAGAGCAACCAAAAGAGGATCTTCTCTTTGCTCTATCTTCCTCGATCTGGATTTGAGACTCCATTCCTCTTCACTTCCTTCCTCCACACAATAGTCACTAAGGCAGCTACTTTAAGTAGTCTAGGACTTAGAATCGGTCTAACCCACGTATTAGCGACTTATTCTCTCTTTAATTCTCTTGTAATCTGAAACAAACTCTATAAAATCAACAATCAGTAAAACTATAAAGCGAACATAGGCCAAAGATTGCCGAATCGCTAAAAAAAATCTTATGTCTTTTTTTTTTGTTCTTTTCAATACTATATGTTAGATCCAGGTCTCACAGATTCCCTACAACTCTTTTTTGTGTGTTGGTCCATTTTTTTCATCAACGGTATATATATTTCAATATCTTTCAATTATATATAATTTTTTAAACAAAATCAACATATACATACATGCATACATATATGAAATATACATTTATAATATTTATATATAAGTAATAAATATACATACATATATTTAGACAACGTATATTACATATCGGATGAGCTAATATGTTCATTGTGATGTAAATCCCAACATCTATATACATTATGTTATGCCCTAGACGGACTGACATGTTACGCGTGCACACACATACATATATGTATATGATACATACATACATATACACACACATTAATATAAAAATGAAATAAAAATGTATAATTTATAATTTATAAATTTAAATAAAATAATTTTTTTATTTAAATAATATTTATAAATGTTCTAAATGAATTAGACTTCATGAGCCGAACATATACCCAATAAGGAGTTTTTTTTTGAAATTCACCAATAACTTCCACCGGGAGCTGGCCAAGTTGCAACATAGAAATCATCCAACTTACACAAAATATGAGAGCAAAAAAGGATTCTTTCTATCCAAATTTTCTATTACATATCAGTGATGGAAATGCACCACATATAGGTGATGACTTGATTCAAATTTCGAATGAAATGATAATACCATGGAAAGATGAATGTTCAAGGACTACTCTCATTAATACAATCTTTTCTGATTTACATGAAAATGCTTTACGTAACGAGTATGTTGTGGCAAGAGCTTCAATTTTCCCTTTCAATGACTGTGTCGATAAGTTGAATAACCAAGTTATAAATCTATTTCCTGGAGAATCACTCATGCATTACTCATTTGATTCTGTTGAAGATGATATAAGAAATCTATACCAATTTGAGTATCTTATTTCAATAGCTCCTGGTGGTTTGCCTCCATATAAGTTGGTCTTAAAGAAAGGAGCATCAATCATGCTACTCCTAAATCTTGATTCAATGAATTGATTATGTAACGTTACCAGATCTATATGTCGTGAATTTCATAAAAACCTTAGAGATGCAGAGATCACCATCGGATAATTTGCTAGAGATCGAGTTTTCTCATCAAGAATACCCGTGGAGTCTTATGAAGATATTCATTTACCATTCACATTGTTGCACAGACAATTTTCTATAAGATATAGTTTTGCCCTTATGATCAAAAAAGCTAAAGGCAGACAATTTCAAACATAGGAATTTACTTGCTTCAACACGTATTCGGTCATGATCAACTTTATGTTGCATTATTAAGAGAAATTACTGTAAGTAACTTAAAAGTTTTGACATGACAATGTTTAAGAAAAATCAGGAACTTATACTAAAAATGTCGTATATAGAGATGTACTTATATCTTTTGGAAGACAATATAACTAAAAACAAATTTATGCGGTATTACTTTGAGTTTGTTTATACTATTTAGTTTTTCTACTTCCTTTTTCTGGAGTGGAATTTATAAATCATGCCACATCAGTTATGTTTTGTAAGTGAGTTTTTACATGCAATAATATTTTTCAATAGACAAGGTTTATACAAATTATTTTATATTTATATGCGTAGCAGTTATTGTTTATATGTACTAAACATATTACTTTGCATATGTTTTTACAAATACTGTTGCGTTCCACGCGCAAAGAACTGGTAATTTATCATTTTCTATATTACCCTAACCTTGTGATGCTCCAATAAATTATTTATTTTATACCGAGCAAAGCGCAACCATTCGTTCTCCTTACACACATCAAACATGTGTAATTTGTATTAATTTTTTTATCGCATGCAAAAACGTTCCAATTGTACGAAATACTGTTTTCTCATGAATGAAGCACGTGTCATCTGTACAAATCATTTTACCTTGCATATGTAAAATACATAATATTTGTAGAATCCATACGCGAAGCATGTGTCGTCACGCTCGTATGTATATACAACACATCTAATAATAATAAAACAAAAGTTATACTTTTATTTCAAATGAAGATGAAGATCCGTAAATATAATACCATAACAAATTATATAATTGTTTCCAAGAACATTCTTAACTCTAGGCCTATCAATGATACCCGAAATGTTTGAAATTCATCCGCATTCATATCTGAAAAGCGGATAAATATCCGATATTCGAAAAAACGGACACGAATGCGTATATGAAGGTGTCCGCTTTCCAAAACTATTCATTTTGTTTTTGTTAAGATAATAGTTATTTTTTTGCGTATTTAATACAATGATAAATATGCGCTTATTTTTTATTAAGCTAATAGTTTGTATTATACAATTTTAATGCATATTAATTGGTCAAACTATTTATTATCATTCTATTTGTTTTTTCCCCACTTTTATAATCAATGGAATCGGAATTTTTTTTTGCTAAACCAAACTTTTTTATTTACATTTCTCGATGTATTAATCGTTGGTGGATGAGGTAATTATTTGATATCCGTTCATATCCGTGAATACAAATATCCGATATCCGAAAATGATTTCGGATGGAATATGGATACGCTACCCGTATTCGAAAGTATTTAAATGCCCATCTAACTCTACTATGACTGTCACTGATTCTTTGCCTTGGCAAGTCGACTTCTTAAGAAGTACATTTACCAAACAAGGAACGACGGACGAGTCCCTAAAATTGGAAGATGATGGAAGAAAAATCCCTTCCGAAAAAGTTATGAAAATTTGGTCCCTATTTTTAGTATTTGACTAATTTATGCTAGAGGTTTTTAGGCTCAAAAAAAAAGTTAGCGAAAATTTTAGTTTCAAAGACATGAAGTTTGTTTTTTAGGCTGAAGGACACTTTTCAGTGTAAATCACTGAATGATAGTTGTAACTATCATTTTCAGTTTACACTAAAAAGTGTTCTTGAGACTAAAAAGAAAACTTGTTGTCTCTGAGACTAAATTTTTTCGCAAATTCTTCCGTGTGTCTATTTACCTATTTATGCTACTTTTGCCCTGATTTTAATGATGGACCAATTTTTTAGAAGAGGACAATTTGGTAAAAAATAAGAAAATATGTCTTTAATAAAGTATTGCACTGTCTAACCCTATTGAGTATTAGTGAACCGATACGATTGACGCTTTTAGCTCTGTCCACTAAACAATCAATTAGAAACAAGAAAAGTAAACGAAAGTTAAACCTTGATGAAGGGGATTGGTTCAAATCCCCGATAATTTCCTTTTTCTTCTTCTTATACAAGCCCTAAATATTCCAAATTAAATTCCGAGTTCAGTTAGAATTAATTCCAAAAATCAAATTAAAAAATCCATGCAGAGATCAAGTGCGGTGATGGCGTGGAATGTGTTCAGATTTTGCACAGCTCTTCGTGGTTTAGGATCTGTCATGATTTTGCTTGTTCTGTCTATAACTGGCGTCACTTATTACGCCGTTGTCATTTCAAATTACGGTCCTGCCCTTCTTTCTGGTGGCAAGGATTCCGTTGTTGCCTTTGCTGTTTTGCTTCTTTTTCATGGGCTGGTTCGTAATTCTTCCCCGTAGATCTTTACTTTGATTAAAGAAAAGTAATGGAAAGATTGATTTATTTCGTGATTGGGTTTGTTTTCGAATGTTTTGTGTTGATACTTTTTTCTTCTTCTCTTTTACTGAATACGAGCTCGTTTGATTCTTTCTCACATAGTTGAATTGTGTTGGATTTCATGTGAAAATAACATTACATATCGTGTAACTGAAATCAAATTGCTGACATGGGATAGTAAAGAATATTGCTTGCATATGATAAAAAAAAGATTTCTCATAGATGAACTATAATTTAAGAAAGGGATCATTTGTATATCAGCTATTGTGTTTAGTCTATAACATTGATTGCTATGAATCACAGCCAATGCACTAAAATTGATTCTTGATCAAACCAATTTGTTTGTATGGGATATTTTAGCATGCATAGTTATGTCAAAACACACAAGAATGGGTTACTTGAGGTGGATCACTATTCACTGCTAATTATTACAGTCACTATTAATTGTTGTTGTTTCCTCCTCTTGGACCTTTGAAATGGGTTGCATTACTACTGTTAAATTATTTCCGGTTGTAAGAAATGTAATTATTTACATCTCACCACAACTTTGGAGCTCCGATGAAATGGATGAGACACCCATTGTTATCAATGACATTTCCTATCAAAGCTGCTCCATTCAATTTATTCTAGCAGCTATTTTTTACGGGATATTAAACTTATATGTACATGTATTGCTTTCATCTTTGCATGTTTAAATCACATCCCATTCTTGTAGGCCGTGTTAAAGTGTAAATCCGATTATCTATGCATTTGACATTACTTAAATTTTTTGGTGTAATGGATAAGAGTGTTACTTTAGTCAAACAGAGTAATCGTTTTGATGTTTCAGGGGTCTGTACCCAAACCCACTAGAACCTCGGTCTAAAACCTTAACACTTATCACTTGAGTTAGTGGTACTTGACCGCAGCATTCAAATTTAGTGTAGAGCCTTAACCTTGTATTATTACTTGGCAAACGGGGGCACGTCACAACTTAACTGTTAGGACAAATTTTCAAAAGAGATCTTTTTTCAAAACCATCTGCAGATATAGGCTAGTTTTGACACTAATTGCAGAAATAGGCTAGTTTTGCCCAGCTCAGCGATGAGCTGGCCTTTTTTAAAAAAAAATATAATGAGGCGCATTCCAGAAATGCGCCCCTTTATATTTGCACTGGCGCATCTGCAAAATGCGCCAGTGCAAATCTTTGCTGTCCAAACCTGGACAGCAAACTATATTAAACAATTCGAATTGAAATACACAAAATCGAAATTCAATTGGACAATCTTAAATGATAGCAAACGTTTATCAATATGCAAGCCAACAAACAAAACTACCATTAAATAAATTCCAGCATAACATAATTAAATTCCGATTACATTCGAATTAAAGCAGAAGTTATAGTTCGATTGCAAAAGCAAATTAATAGTAAACTAAAAATAGGAGTGCTCATGGTTGAGTTGGATCGTCTTGAGTATGTGGGGATTGAGAAGGTCCAGCAGGTTGCGATTGGTGTGTATCCTGCCTTCTTTTAGTTCTTCGCGATCTAATCCGCATAGCTTGTTCGGAAGAGTTTGGCCGTGTTAATCGATTTCTAAAAAGGAGCGTGTCAATAAGTTTCTTCAAATCAAGACGCCGTGGCTGGACTTCTCGTTCGGGTACTCTACCATGTCCGATATCAGCTAACCCTTCTCCTACCGTCTCTAATACATCGACCTACAAGTTGAAGTTATTTATTCAAAATTAGAAATATAATTCAAGCGAACAAACTAAAAATATCATGATAATGTGAAGATTTACCACATCTCGCTTAAGCGGTGCACGAGCGGTGTATGCTCGTTCGTGAGAAGTGTGATCTGCAACAATAAATCTTCGAGTAATCGATCAATACCAAGTCATGTATCTCGAAATAGGAATTGTAGGAAGTTGTTGGTGTACGATACGGTTACGTCTATCGTTCCACTGGACATAAATCATCTGTCAAAGGCATTATAAATCATTTGTGCAGAAAGATTTGCACTGGCGCATTTTGCAGATGCGTCAGTGCAAATATAAAGGGGCGCATTTTTGAAATGCGTCCCGTTATATATATATTTTTTTAAAAAGACCAGCTCATTATTGAGTTGGCCAAAAGTAGCATATTTCTGCAATTAGTTTCAAAACTAGGCTATATCTGCAAATGGTTTTGAAAATTGGTCTCTTTTCAAAATTTGTCCTAACTGTTGTTGTTTTGACATTGAGAGAGTTGGCCTGAATATGTCAGACTCCGGTATGAGCAATGGGGGTCACTATATTCTTCAGTTGAGAGACATGAGTAATTTGAATGGATATGATTGCGATTTGCAACATGGAATAGTTTTTGCTTCAAAATGAATATGAATGAATACTATTATAATAAGTCTACCAGTTGATAGTGTTATGAACCAAATGAACCCTAAGGGTTGGCAATAGAAGAAGGTGTTGATCACAAAAGAAAAATCTTGGATCTTGTTGCTTCTTAGTTATTGAGTTTGAAACGTATATCTTAATTATAAAATCTTAAAGTCATGCGGGTTCAAATCGAATCTCTCCAATTGTGATTCATTTTTCGAAATTCTGATCCAAAAACTAATTAAAATTGCAATTTAAAAAAAAAAAGTCATTCAAATTATGTTAAAGAAAAAATATACTAGGGTATTTATTTGAATCAACAAATGAAATTTTATTGTTTAAAAAAAATAAAGATGAAACAATAGATATTTTTGTTAAAGGTTAGATACAGAAGTTAAAGCATTGAAATCATTTTTTAAAACATAAATCATTACCATGGAAGTTTTTTTTTTTTCCTTTCTTACTTTCACATACTTATTGACATTTGATAATCCATATAGTGCAAAATTTCTAGCATACACGGTTAAATATATAATAAGTCATAAGTTATTTGGATCAATAATTTACGATTTAACCCTGTTTCCATTTGATATATGAATTTTATGATTAAAATTGTGAATCTTCTTTTCAAAATCTTAGTGTAAAATGAGCTTTCTTAAGTCAATTTAACTAGCACTGGGTTATATAATGAACATTTGACATTTCTATTGTCATTTTATTTTATAGTTTCTTTTAATGAGAATTGGTTTTGTGTGTGTGTGTGTGTAATCCTGCATTATCAGTTTTTGTTAGGTTTGGAATTGTTGAGTTAAAAATGTATTTCAGATTGTAACAAATATTGTATATCCTTTTGTATTATAGCTAGCAATGCTCCTGTGGTGCTATTTCATGGTAGTCTTCACTGATCCAGGAAGTGTTCCACCAAATTGGAAACCTACTACTATTGACTTGGAGAGTGGAGAAGCTATTCCCTTAACAGCTTCAGATTTCAACTCAAATTCAAATTTAAATGTACAACAAGCATTAAATCTTGAAGAATCAGGTAACCAGAAGATTAGGCACTGCAGGAAATGCAATCAATTGAAGCCTCCTCGATGTCATCACTGTTCTGTCTGTGAGTTGTTAAATTTAACTTAAAATTGGCTTGCTTGTTGTAGATTTTCTTTATGTGCATTATCTTCTCTGATATAGGTGGAAGATGCATACTGAAAATGGATCATCATTGTGTGTGGGTTGTAAACTGTGTTGGAGCATTGAACTACAAATACTTTCTTCTTTTTCTGGTAAGCTGTCAAGTTCAGCTCAAGTGCTAGCCTTTTATTAATTTATTGTTTTCTGTTTTGCTGTTTGAAAATTTAGGTATAGAGTAGAAAGGGTATTAGAGTTCAGTTTGATATTATTTTTTGAGTGAATCGAGTTGGCTTTATGTCTGGAAGGATTCACAGAAGGAAGATTTGAATAGGACTTTAATATGTCATAATATGAAGTGGTGGCTGTTTCTTAATGCAAGTCCAAAATCCAAATATAAGATGCACCATTGTAAACGCGCCCCAAAACTGTCGGAAGAATTACAGTTTGATTAGCTCATCACAGAGCTTGCTATTATCAATTTTAAATCGGTACTTAGGTGGTAGTGCATGATTTTACTCAAGTCTTATGTAGTATATAACATTCTACATGTCAACATATGTCCAGTAGTTCGAATCATGCTATGCATGATTCGAGCCCATGACCTCACGGACCAAAGCGTCTAACCGTTGGGATAGTGGTGCTGGACATTAATATAAGAGGACTAAATTTAAGAATGTACATCCATTATTTAGGTCAGTAATGTAAGAGATGATGCTAAATTTACGAGTATGGCAAAACTTGTTAGGTTGTTTGGATTTGAATTTAGTGAACTAGTTGTCCCTTTTATCCCAAAGTATATTGCATGCTATATTCAAAATTTTGCTCCCATGCCAAACAAAATAGAAAAATAATAACTATTCTACTACTCCCAGTTGGAGCTCGTACTCCAGTTTGACGGCTTAGTCAGAAAGAATGGTAACGAATTGCTTGTTGGAATGTTGAATTTTGGCTTTTAAGTAATATATAAAAGATGAAGTAATGGAAGCTGAAAGCCTAAAAACAACAATTTTTTTCGTTTAAAAAAGTCACCGTTCGAATCATATTAAAGTGCAAATTGCAATTAGTAAAAATTAGTTCTTTTCACTTCTCATAAATATTTGCAGTTCATGATAGCTGGTCAAATGCCTCTTTGGTTTGAATTTTGTATGGTATTGTATAGCATATTAAGAAGAGTGCATGGTTGTGCTTGTGAATACATATGCTTAAGCAATAATAAGCAATGACCAAAACCACAAGTATAGGTGCCACTTTAGGTTTGTTCATGCCTACCACGCCATATGTGTTCCATGTAAAGGTATATTGTTTTGAGAATGGATAAAACTAATTCATATAATTATTGCCTTCCTTGCTACGTATGTTTGCAGATTTTAAATATTTTGCAACAAGCAAATTTTATTCTAGAGTCACAACATTCACTAGAAAATAATGAATATTTTATAGTAGTTTATTCAAATATTATTGTTGCACTTAACGTTTGTTTATTCATTTATCTATGTTTTGACACCATAATACTTAAAAAGAAGACTACTTGTTTTGTTTGTCGATTGTAAGCAATTTTTTATTCCATTCTACAGTTTTATACGTTTCTTGAGACCACTCTTGTCACTGTTTCACTATTATCCAACTTCATTGCTTTTTTCAATGATGGGGAAATTCCAGATACTCCTGGCACACTTGCAACCACTTTTCTCACATTCGGTAAGCTGGTGATTTTTCGGTGGTCGTCTCGGTTGTGAAATTATATCATTTTATAATCCCTCGAATTCCTTATTTATCAGTTTTGAACTTGGCATTTGCTCTCAGCATCCTTGGGTTTTTGATTATGCATATTACCTTGGTGTCGGGTAATACAACAACTATAGAGGTAAGCTCTTAGTTATTCGTCACTTTTACTTTGAAACGCCGTATTCTTCTTATCTTATTATGTCCAAATTTTAAGTAGGCATATGAGAAGAAAACTACCCCAAAATGGAGGTATGACCTTGGACGGAAAAAGAATTTTGAACAGGTTTGTGATTCCTGATCTTGGGTTAAAATATTCCATGCGAGCAATAATTTGAAAGGAAGTTTTGGCTGAACGGGCGATTGCAACATTAGTTATTCCTGATAGCTGGAAATACAAGTCTCTGACATTATATCTTAAACCAATTTTGTCCTTGATCAATCACTTCATTTGTGTGATAAGCTAACTAGATTTATCCGAACTGCACTAAAAACTGGAAAATGGTGTTAAGGTAATGACAAATGAAGTTGTGAATACTTTACGTTTTAGGAGATAACCTCACAGATCATTTAGGATTAGGATGGTTTATTGTTATAAAATAAGGGGCTTTACACAATTTACCTTTTATCTCCAATTATGAATTGAATACTTGGTGTTGATAATATGTTTAATTTACAAGGTGCTTGGAACCGACAAGATATATTGGTTCCTCCCTGCTTATTCTGAAGATGATTTGAGAAGAATGCCAGTTCTTCAAGGACTTGATTACCCATCCAAGCCCGATTTTGATGATAATTAGGACGTTCATGTGGCAAAATTGTGTTCCAGCCACGAGACCTGTTTTAAGAAGTTGGAAGTAGAGAAGCATGAATGTATCATCCTCAGAAAAGTAAAAAAAACATGCCACCAAGTTTTCAACGTTGGAAGAAGAAGAAAAGAACATTTGGTGTTGGCTTGTAACATAAGCCTGTTTATGGCGTATAACTTCTGTATCATATATACTGATGTACCATTAAGGAAAATCAAGGAAGGAAATTTAGTTGATTGATTTGAAAAGCCGAAATGATTTTATAGTACTCTTATGGCGTTTATCTATATGAAAACAATTATGCATTTGATGTGGGAAAATTAGTTGGGGAAAAAATACTCGAATGTTATTCAAGTGGAATGTTGAAAAATCTGTGCCCTTAGCAAATTAATTAATTTCATAAGTAATTAGGGTGATTCCTGTTATATGTTGTTGCATAGTAAATGTGTGATTATGAACGTTGATTTTGGAAATTTGCAGGTTGTTTGTTTGATTTTAGACCATTGACCTTCGTTGTTGTTTTAAAGTGTAGTTTCCTGAAGTGCCTGTTATCTTGCACCAATTACCATCTGCTGACATTTGAGTTTTTTCGGTTGAAAACTTATTTATTTGAATAATCTAGTCTTATTAAACCGGTATGACAAACCCTTTTTTAATTAGCTTTATCAATGGGTCCATCAAAATATTTTAAATCCATCGAAATAATAATGTTTTTTCTCTTGTTCACCATTGTTTCTTCTTTTTCGGATATATCGGATATCTTTTGTTTAGATTTGTACATTCGTTATTTTAAATAAATAAAAACATAAGAAATAAAAAGTAACAAAAAAACAAAAAGTTTTAGAAAGAGGAATCATTCATTGAGTAAATGGAGCTTCATTTTCTGTTATTCACTTTTAATTTATATTATTTATTTTTCAATATTACTAAAAATTTACTTGTTTGGTTGCAAAGCGGCGCGGATTAGAATCTATTTTTACGCATATCTAAATGCTTATTTTTTGTTTATCCTTTTTTTCTGTGTCTGAAAAGCGTATAAATATTCGATATTTGAAAAAAAGGACGCGGATGTGGATATAAAGACATCCGTATCCCAAAAATATCTGTTTGGTTTTTATCAAGATTATAGTTCATTTTTTGTGTGTTTTAGTATAATGATAGACATATGTTTATTTTTTTATTAAGTCAATAGTTTGTATTATATGAATTCAATGCATGTTAATTGCTCAAAAGTATTTATTATCATTTTATATGTTTTTTTTTTTACACTTTTATAATCAATGAGATTGAAAGAATTTCATATTAGACCAATTTTTTTATTTATATTTCTAAATTTATCGATCGTTGGTGGATAATAAATTTTCGATATCCGTCCGTATTCGCAGATACGATATCTAAAAATGATTTGGGATGCAGATGTGGCGTTATGCGTATCCGAAAGTAACTATTTAGAGACATATCTACAATATGCTATGTTATAAAGGAAGCAACAGTTGTTTACAATTGTGCTTAAGCTTACCGTTTTCATGAATTTCAAGATGGGAATTCATTGATATGCTTAGATTGATTCTTTTATAAGGAAATTAAAATGTACACTCGTCGATCGAGAAATGGTACTGTACACTTCGTAAAAAAGTAAGATAAAGTGCAATTTTGAAAGAGGTGAAAAACACACTTAGTTGTTGCCAATTTAACATTTTGCGCCTTACGTTAAAAAGGAAGGGTTTTTTTTTTTTTTTGGGGGGGGGGGGGGGGGGGTGTGTGGTGGGTATGAGTCTATGACATTTGAAAATAGATAAAGTAGGGGATCATAGAGTGAACGACTCCAGGTTCACATTCTTGCTATACGAGTTGGCCAAGATTTCAAAGTTAGGAGCCTAGCAGCAAATGAGCCGAACATGCAGAATAAAGCTTCTTTAAAAATCAGCACAAACGGTCAAACTGCAAAAGCAGTTGTTGGAAGTCAGAGATGCAGATCAAAATGATCTTTCATGAACGCCCCTGTTGCTTTCATTTCTGCTGTCCAATGTTCTTCTATATTTTTCCAACTCAACCCTTCAAAAAGCAAATATTTGCTACTTTCACAAATAATATTTCATGCTTATGACAACATGCATTAACCATCAGTTAAATAATTCAGCCAATTGAGGAGCATAAAAGTTAGAATTAAACTTCTACAGTTGCCACATACAAACAACAATAATACATGCATCTACAACACAAAAGGTTCGCCTTTTATCCCATCTGCAGCCCCTAATCCAGTCCAACATACAAAATTCTGCAGAGTAGAAGACAAAATGGTTCACATGCTGCACCACTACATTATGTTACATCAACTGACAAGAGCTAAACCATCCAAATACTACATAAAAGCAAACACTACATACTGCAGGACCTAAACACGTAGTTCCAAAAATCACTTTCAAAAGCTACCAAGCTCCTTAGCTACAGTCTCCATTTTAGGTCTTTGGGTTGGAACTTCACTAGTACATATCAGTGCAACGCTCGCAATTTTGGAAGCCTCTTGCCTACTATACTTCCCATTAAGATTTTCATCGATAAGGTCATCGAGCTGGCCAGACTCTGCGCTAGTTCTCAGGTGAGCAACACATGTTTTGCCTGTAAGAATTTGAAATAGAACGACTCCAAATGCATATATGTCGCTTTTTTCAGTGAAGCGGCCGGTACTTGTGTATTCTGGAGCTAAGTATCCATTTGCTGCACTTGCTTTTAGAGTTGAGAATACTACATCGTCTGCTAAAAGTTTGTGAAGGCCAGCCCCCGAAATTTTAGGAGCAAAGTTTTCGTCGATTAGTATTTTTCCAGATGAGAGATTTTGGTGGATTAGAGGTGGTTTATGTGTTCTATTGCCGTGTAAATACTCGATTCCTACAATAACAATTTGAAGCAAAACAAGTTAGAAATCGGGATCATTGATGATTCCAGTTAAATTGTCATGATTCGTACACGAAAAAAATAACCATGTAATTGGAACGTCCAAGTAAATAAACACCGATCTCACAGTGCATATTCCAAATATATTTCTCTTTCAGAAAAAAAAAACAGATACAAGCAAACCAAACATTATCCGTAAACTTCAAAAAAGGTGTATCATAAAACAATCATACTCAAGCTAATGACAACCAAATTCATTGCCCATTGGAATGGACCTATGCCATTTTTCATTCTCATCACTACGCATTGACTAAATGATCTACATTTTGAAGGTAATGCTTTGAACAAAATGATCTACATTTTGAAGGTAATTTTTTGAACAAAATGATTTACATTTTGAAGGTGGTAATATACAAGAAGAAACCCACATCCAAAAAATTAAATATTCCAATTTGTTCCGAAATTCTATTTGGCGTCTTTGTTTGTTTGGAACTAAATATCCTTTTGTACATAAAACCAGTAACTTTTTTGCAAAAACATAGATTATTTCAATATTTCTACTTTCTAATCTTACAAAAACATGTTATTTTATTTTAATTTTTTTGAGATAACATTGATATTAAGTAGATCATATGATTCATATCTTAAAAAGTGGTTCAATTTCGATAATTGTATATATTTATACAAGGTTTGGATGAACCAGGATGCAAAAAATTGGCGATGTAGATCCCTCTCGAATATAATATACATGTAGGAACAAGCTACCAACTATTATCTAGATAAAAAAGAATAAGAAAAAAGAATTTAATGCACTAACTAGGAAAGAAAGAAATTGTGCGATAATATACCTTTGGCAATTCCTTTAATAATGGAAACTCTAACCGGCCATTTGAGCATCCTACTAGTATCACTAGCTTTCAAGTCCAAATAATGCAATAAGCTCCCATTGGCAACAAAACCATAAACAAGATAGCACTCCCCTCTTCCCCTCGAACAACAAAACCCTTTCAATTTAACAACATTTTCATGCCTAATAATCGGCAGCAACTTCAACCCTTTCAAAAATTCCACCTCCTCCGATTTGCAACTCGACTTGCTAATGCTCTTAATTACAACATCACTGCCATCTCTCAACATCCCTTTATAAGTCGATGCAAAATTGCTCCTTCCAAGCAGATTAAAATCTGAAAAGTACTGAGTAGCACTCTCTACCTCCTCCAAATTGTATCTAAAGCTCTGGGACACCTCTAACGAAAACCCTATTCCGCTTCTTCCATCTGCTAACGGGTCCCACCCGTTAGAGTATTCAAGGCTGATCAGCGGAGAAGCGCTTTTCAGAGGGACCTCCTTTGCATGATCAATGCTTAAACGATTATCGGATATTTCTTGTGAGCTCCCTATCTTTTGTTTTTTTGCGGCGGTACCATGCAAAGGTTAATATACCTGAAAGAAAACCTGCAACTAAAACTGCAATGATTCCTATGATGACAGTCAATGTACAGGATTTTGAGTTATTGGAGCAGTTTGTTGTGTTACAGCGTGCACTGAGATTTGCCGATCGAGGGATTTGTAGCGGTGTTAAGCTAGTTGGAATCAAGTCATTTGGATCATGCTCAATTGGTTCAGGCCTATTTGAATTGATGAGATCAGCTGATGTGCATAAACGGAGAGTAGAGAATCCTGATCCACATAGACCTGCGTTGTTGCTAAATTGAAACCCTTCATTTAGTCGCGTAAGCTCTGCATGAAAGACAAAGTCATTTTAATGGTTCAAATACAAGATACATTTGATTCGAAAATATGATGTGTAAGTGTGGTTCAAAAAAGCACAAGTGAAAATACCAAGGACTACAGGTACTATTTACTGTTAAATTATTTAAGTGGTGACATAGAGTTGAAAATACCATAAGGTACATTTCCGGAAAGAAAGTTATTTCGGAGATCTAATACTTGAAGTTGAGGAAGCTGAGCTAACTTGGTCGGAATGGAACCAAATAGATTATTGTAACTCAAATCAAGTCTTGTTAGTTGAGTTAAATCTCCTAAGCTCGCAGGTATAGCTCCATGAAGATGATTAGATTGCAAAGCGAGAACATTGAGATTATTTAGAAGTCCGAGTCGTGTTGGTATGCTGCCTGTAAGCTGATTGTAGCAAAGCTGAAGAACTACATAGAATAAAAACAAAAGACGTAAACATTTTGAAAATATGTACAAGAACATACTTGAAATCAATTTTGACTACAGGCAGTGATTAAATACTGATGGAACTATGCAAAACTAATGATAAATCTTGAATCTATACAAGTTTCAGTAAGCTAAAATTTGAACCTTTTCTGTTTTACCATCTGGTAAAAGCTGGTATAAACAAAACCAAAAAAACAAACTATGGAGACGTGACAAAATTAAATGAAGCTTCTTCCAACAGTATAATACATAAAAATCCAAACTTTATCACTTAAAACAACTCAAACATATACAAATCACTAAAATAAAATCACAAAATCAAACCTTGAAGACTGTTCATGTTTCCAAATTCAGAAGGAATGCTCCCTGATAAACCATTAACATTTAGATACAAATCAACCAACTCAGTCAAATTTGCAATTTCTTTCGGTATTTCTCCTTTAATCTCGTTGTAATGGAGATAAAGCCCAGACAAACTTGTAAGTTGTGATACAGCAGGAGTCAAATGACCTGAAAGGCCCTTTCCTTGTAACGAAATATTTGCAACGTTGCCATGCTCATTGCATGCAACTCCTTCGAATTTTCCACTACATGGGTTTTCTTCATTTTGCCATGAAAACAGAATGTTGTCGTTTGGGTCTAGTGATGATTTTAGCTCCATTAAAACTCTTAGTTCTGGGTTTGCATGAGAAGTGTAAATATTGAGAAAGAATATGAGGAAAGTTAAAAAGTGAGTCGAAACGGACGAACCCATTTTTGTGGTATTGAGAAAAATAGAAGTTTGGGTTTTCAGAAGCACGAAAGAGAGAAGTTGCCTGGTATGAAAAGAGGAAGGCTCCCTCTATTCTCACCGCCCAATGTTTTGCATTTTCATTCGTTAGGTTTAAATAAGCTTCTCATCGTAGTAATATTATGTTGGTTAATTCTGTAATACTACAATGGTTAATTATGCTTAAACACGTGATATTACTTAGTAGCCCTTCCATAGATTAACAAAAAGATCTATGACTCTTTTTCCATTCATCATCCTTTTGCCTTCCATCACGTTTTCCTTCTTTTATTCCTCTTATCAAATAAAGCATAATAATCAAAATTTAAGTAATTTCTCAAATATTGTACTTAAATCGATGGATTGTGATGACGATGATAACCCTAACAAAATCAAAAGAGAAAAAACTTGAATTTTATGTTGCATGATTTTTTACTGACAATGCACAAGAGAATTCACTCAAAGTGCTTTTTCATGCAGAGTAATAAGTTTTAAAAACAAAATACAAGAAAAAAAACAAACGAAATTATCATTTTCGGTTATATAGAAATAACAATAAATGAATTTATCATTTTTCTGTATAACTTAAAAGGATAAATGAATTATAATTTTCCTGTAAATTGTTCTTAAAACTAATTATTCAGAACTGTTGTCTTAAAATTTATTACCCTAGAATGAGAAGCACACCAACCTAATTTCCACAATGCATAATTTGTTGAAGAGATGAACTTTGAATTTTGTGCTGGTGTGATTTTGCTGCTATGGTGATAATCTTTTACTAAAGTGATTTTTTCTATAGTGAAATTCTTTTACGATGCAGTTTTTACTAGAGAAAGGTATAAATGAAAATTTTAACGGCAAGATGAGTATACCCAGTAAAAACATGAGTATATTGGTTTTTCCAGTTTTATGGAGGCTATTCAGCAACTTTTGAGATTTAAATGGAATTAACTTATTATCTTTTACCACTCCATATGCATTCCAAAAGTGTCCTTATCACTACTAAGGTATCGTATATTTAAAATGTTGAATACTGATTGCTGAATGTTGATCGTGGAATACATAAAATATTGTTTGCTTATATTTTGTTTAGAAATTTATTTTTTAAACATAAATTACTACTTTGACAATACTGCCCCTCGAAATTAAAATTAATTATAATTTAGTGTAATTATCATACAAAACACACTTAATCATTGTATTTATGTCTTATATGTATTAATAAAAAAAAAAGAAATAACAAATGTCCACGTGTCCAAGTACTGCAAAATCTGTAAAACACGTCGAAAGTAGAAAATTTGATGATGTAAATATATTTTCTAAAGTTTGGCTGAGAAAAATATATTCTATTATAATAAAATTGAAGCTTTTGTTGTATTTGGATTATCAATTAATATTTTCAATATTATTAATATATGTATGCGTGTGTGTGTTTTCAACGTGTAGCAATAAGTTATTATAAAAATATCATATAATTTTGTCCAACTTTCATAATTATTTAATATGTTGATTTTCCGTGTATATGTTGCAGATTTTGTTTAAGTTTTCATTTATCTTAAATAAACCGGTATTGTTTAGCTTGTCGAAATTATTTATTTATAATTTTTCACATATGCATTACATATTTCAATTTATTTATTTATTTATTTCCATTTTTCATTATTATTAACCAATTTTTAAATTGTCATATTTTAACTTCAAATTATATGCAAACGTCTCGGTAGGTTGCCATCAATTTTTTTTTTCATCGCTAGTTTTTAGAATATTCGTTTCTAGTGACAAAAATCTAAACTACAAAATTACAATCAAAACAATATAAAAAAATCACCTCGCCATAGATGGAGTTAGAACTGAAAACAAAATTGTTATGTTTGAAAATTTCTAATTGTTTGATATAATAAAAAAATTATAAAACAGTTACATATCATGTTGCATTTGGGTATAATTGAAAAATGTGGTATAATAAGTGATCAGCACTTATGATAAGCATTAAAATTTTGCTTATTCAGTTAAGTGCATATAAGAGCTTAATGAAAGCACTTATTTGAAAACAAAGAAGCTAACAACCGCTTTTCACTTATTTAACTAAGCATACCCTTTTTATGGCGAAAAAAACCATCATAAGTCATCTTTCTCACCTTTCACTTTTACCTTTTCTTCTTTTATTATGTGATTCTTAAAAGATTTACAAAATCCTAACGATGGTAGCTGTAATGACCCGCAAATCTGCACCCTTTGAGTAACACTATTCTACATCAATCAACTCAAGTTGAACAGAAATACGAACCATTTAGGTTAAAGAAGAAGAGGTAGAAGAAGAGAAAACAGAAAACAACAACAGAATCTTACCATCGCAGCGGAATAAAATATAATAGGTAATCATAGATCTTTACACCAAAAACAAATACTATATCTGTTTATACATACATCATCAGAGTACATCATCAGAGTTCCACATCAATAACATACAAATGGATAATAACCATAACCTGTCCATACAATCTGAATACACAGTGGAATAATTAAACAAATACGGAAGTACGTATCGCCATCCAGCTCCATAGCATCATTTCCTGCCATCTATAATACTGGGTCTGACCCGAGCATTACAGTTAAATAACACCCGAGTCAGTCTGGAATACCAACATGAGAAAACCACTCAAATTGATTATTAAAGTTTCAAAAATCCTTTGAAAATCAAAAGCATCTCGTAAGACCACGCCACAAATAAACATGTCGGGTTTTTACCTTACGATAGCTAAAACATTTTTTATTAAAATCCTCTGATATTATAATAGGGTTTATTTACAAATACTATTAAAATAGCCGAAATTGTTACATATATTAAATTCCAGCTACTAGGCACAGAGTGGGTAATACACACAAAACTCGTAAAAGACGTGTAGGGAGAATGGATTTCCAACTAATGACTGGGCACTGGGGTAACACCTGTCATAGTACGTGGTCTAGATCACAGTACCGAGGATCACCCCCGACCCCTCGCAACACAAGACCCGGACTATCTCTTACTGGATAATCCCGAGAAAGATCACCCTACGGTTGAGATCAGCAACTGCACCACTAAGCCGAAATAAAAGGGACATCTAGACAGGGATGACCTCACCCGGAAATGGGTGCTGCCCACCAAGCCTTGCTACATAACCCCTGATTTTCAGTCATTCCTGGTTGATGAGGCTTGAGCTAAGCGTTACCTTTTAGATCGTTTCACTTAGAATGCCCATCGTCCACCTGACGATGTTCCGAAAGCATTCGTCCATACAAGTCTGTCCCGGATTCGAACGGAACCGAAGGCACTATTCCTATTACATCCATTTGGAAACATCATCGAGATTAGTAGCTACTAGCCCTTGCACTTCACTGGTCCATCTTCGAATCCAAACTCGTTTTTCCACGAAAACGTACAAACCAGATCGAAGTGGTTTTCGAGAAATTAATCCGATCCCGGTCTTTTCGAAACGATCAACGCATTGGCCAATATTGATAGTCGGTGATTAAACTATCAATTAACATTCACAAACATCCATCAACAATAAATAATTCCCCAAATTATTTATTTATCCCAAAATATCTTCACACAATATATTTCCACTTTTCAATACGTTTTGAAAACAGTTTCAAACTATCTTCCTTTTATAGGATAAATTTCCCAAATATTTTCTATCTCCACTGAAATCAGCAAGCACAAAACTTTAGATTTTTTTTAAATAATTGAAAAACACTTTATTGTAAAATATGCCTTAACATTTAAATTTAGAAAAACTACTTTAATACTTAATTAAGAATAATACTTTAGAAATAATTAAAATAAGGTTACTTTATAAAATATAAAACTAGATTTTTCTCCTTTAAAACAAAATACTAAGTCACTTTTAAATAATTACTACGATAATAGATTTGAAAAATATTTACTTTAGAATTTAAACATTTAGCAATGATAAATTTTCTAAAACATGCCTTTTGAAACAACCTTAAACTTTTATCTTATATTTAAAAATTTACTTTGAAACGTACTTGGCTATCCAGGAAAATATACTTCTCTTCACATTCTTTAAAAATAAATCACTATTTATTTTTAAACAAATGTTCCCATTTCTTCAATAAATTCCCATCGTGAATCTATTTTCCCAAATATCCACTGATGTATTTCTTTGCTTTTATAAACCCAGTTTATAAATTTCATAGCCACATTCTCTTTTTAAAAATCCCGGTTTTACACACTTAAATCAATTCCCAAAATGATTTCCAATTTACTGCATTTATTCCAAAATCCATTAACTTCAGGTTTTATTCCTTAATTATGATTTAAAATACTTTTAACTGAAAATACCAATTTTAGATTTCCCAAATTACTTCTTTATCCTTTTAAATAAATTTAAACTTTGAACTTTAAAATAATTCTTTATTCCTTTAAATGATATCGCTTAAGTTTACAATTCATTAATTTCTGTTTATTTAAAATATTTTTTTTATACTCTAAATTATTTATTAGTATTTTAATATCACTTCCATTTCTTTTTAATTCATTCTTAATTCATTCAAATTCACTATAGTTATTTTACTTAATACTCCACTCTTTTATTGTCTTTCTAAAAATCCAATTTATATATTTTGATTACCGAAATATATTCAAGCAAATCATAACATTCAATATTCCAATATAATTCATCATGGAATATCAAATAATCACAACATAGAATATTAGGTAATTTAAATAAATGTTGAGGAATCCAGTTGGATCCCTCCAACCTATTTCCCTGCATCCACAGACGTTAGCACAATATAAAATACTAATTCCACTTCGAGGTGGAATATCACGGTATATGAGATTAATATAATATCATTCGCTATTATGTGGTGCATAGGGTCTCATCCGCTATATAATGCGGGAAATCAATCATTCCAAGATATATTATATACTATGATATATAATCTAACACACCAAATCAAATCAATCAATCAATTATTTAAATTTAACCATTTAAATTTAAATCAAACCAGATGGGTGAGATTAACTCACCTTCGATTTTTGTTTGGCAATTCATTTCCATCCGGCTTGATTCTCCATGATTTAAGACCTTGTACAGATATTTATACCATTTATTAATATTCGAAATAAATCGAACCATTTATCTCACTTTATAAAAGTAATTTTCCTATTTCCTAGAAATAGATAAAAAAAAAATTAAATTAGGATTAACCATATTTAAAATTGTTGTTTTGAATTTAAAATAGGTATGAGAATATATAAATTCATAATATTAAATTTAAACTGAAAGCAATATCTCTACTTTGTAAGATGTATATATATAAAAATAATTTATAGATCAAAGAGAAGAATCTAATTTTACATAACTTTCAAACCTTTTAAAATTCCCATTTCCAAAATCTTACATTTATATTCTTACTATTTAAAATAAAAATATGTGAGTTAATATATATATTTATTAAGTTAAATATTGAAAAAGAAGGATAAAATTACTACAGATTAAAAACTTATCTAATCTATATACTTTTTTCCATGTCTGTTCTTATTATCATTTTTTTCCAATCTTTAAATATATTGAATTAAAGATACAATTAATACCTTACTGCTCTAAATCCCCTTCAAGCTCGCTTGAATCCCAAAAAAAACAGCAACTACGAACCGCCACAGCAAACCCTAGAACCAATGAGCTCGATTCTCTTCCCAATGCTGCGACTTAGCCCAACAGAACTTCGGTCAAACTCCCCTAGACCTTCGCGAGCGAGCCCTAAACGCCTCGCTCGATCCACTGCTCTAGCGAACCCGATGACCGCGAAACCCCTCCAAGACCAAAATCGCGACACCCCATGATTTGACAGCTTCCAGCTTCTAGGGCTGCGGCATGAACGCGAAGCTCTAAATTTCATACTCTCGAATTCAATTTTGAGGAGCAAGAGGAAAGGATTCGCGGATTCAACATTAAGAATGGAAAGAACGAACGAAATGATTTTGAACGAATATGAAAATTGTTTTGGCCATTATTATTTTTTTTAGAGGAAAAAGAACGTGGGTTTTGGTTTGGAAGCGGGGGAAAAGAATGCGATTGAAATGGGAAAAGAATGAAGATTTCGTTTCGACATTATAATTATTTCTTCAGCTTTGATTTGAATGAAGGGAATAAAGTTTAGACGTGATATAAAGCCGAAGGAGGCATGTTGGAGAAGGTGAGCAACAGTGATTTGAGAAAAGTTTCGATATGATGGAATATACGGTTGAAAGGTGGGTTTTGCCTTAGAAATATATTTTGTTAAAATCCCAAACATCTCGATTTACGTGGCTTGAAATCTCGACCTCCTATCGAGGCGTGCTGCTAGGCGTTTATAATGTTATATCCCTATTCCTAACGCAATGGAAAAGGTTTCAGCTCCTAATTCGATAGAATGGAGAAGATAGCTTTTTATACTCAATTATTATATAATTTCCGATATAGATTTCAACGCGTTTATATATCGTACCCTCACACAACAACTCCAAACGCTACGAAAATTAAAATCCGATAATAATACAATATTGCAGATCCAATGGAACTAGTTTCGTCAAATTCCGAGACTATGCATCGAAAGGTTATTTTTAAATATCAATTTAAACGATATATTTTTAAAACCGAACGAATCACTTCCAATTTTAATTTAAAACTTTTATGATCTTCAGAACTATCAATATAAATTTTACAAGCCTTCAAATTAGTTTTAAAATGCTTAAAATTCCAGATTCATCATTTTACCCAACTTCAAATTATATGATTCAATAATTTAATTATCAAATAAATAGTGATATTTGAATTCAAGTTAAAAATTAACTTTTAAATATTTAAAATCAATTAAATATTCCAATTTCAAATGCCTAAAAATTTCAAGTCGTCACGTTCCTCCCCCCTTAAAAGAATTTCATCCCCTAAATTACTAATTAGGAAGAATGGTCCAATACCCGTTTACTTTTTCCAAAACCAAACAATTCAACATCTAACCAACTATCTTTTTATAAAAGACCCATTATCATTCTTATTAACTTCTCAACTCTCCCATAGTTTTCAAATATTATTACTTGCTCAATCATTTAAATTTCAATTTTAATTCAAATTTTGAATTATCAAAATTTCTCAAAATTTTTTCTAACTCCCTAAATTTTCGAAAATTTTTCTAACTCCCTAAATTAATTATCATTTAATTTATTATCCTTGATTTATTACAATAAGTGATAAATCACAAATTAATTTTAATCAAATCAACTTTAATTATTAATTAATTACATTTTAAAAAAAAATCTTAAGTAATTGATTACCCTCAATTACTTTTACTAATTAATTTCTTTTAATTAATTAATTATCCTTATTCAAATCGCATAGATTAATTATCCTTAATTACTCATCATAAATCAATTAACTCTTAACAAATTAATTAGTCTTTTCAAATAATCATTGAAATAGATTCATCACTAACTTAAAATGTTTAAGTTAAATTAGTGTTTTATACAACAAAAACATTCCATCTTACAATATTAAGTTTATTGAAATTAAACTTTTAAAATAAAGGTTATATAGATTAAGTACTCAAAACTCAATTAAATTGAAATAACTTTATTTTAAAAACCTTTAACAAATTTAAAACTTAGTTAATTTAAATTAAATTTTATTTAAAGCCTTTCAACCAATTTTAAATTTGGATAACTTCTAACATTCAAAAAAACTTTGGTTTTAGCAAAATTGTTTCAAATTTTTTTGATTTTTGTTAAAATTAGAAACTGCTTTTCTCTTAATTCCACAGACCCGAGTATTTTCAAAATCTTCCTGAGCCTTACTTCGGGTTTCCCTCGCGTTACTACTGCTTTGAGAAAATCACGTTTGTCTTCGATAACCCGAGTCCTATGCTTCTTCCCCCAAAATCACAACTACATCAGATACCATCACCTACACGTGCACGTGTACACGTCACCGCCGATATTCGAACCAACTTCGTCGCCTTCAACATGTCAACGACAACCCCAACAAACATCACTGCCACCCATGTTCAACGATAATGCCTGAAATCAAATTTGAACCATCAAGACAATAGGAACCCAAAATTTGATCAACGAAAAACGCCTCGCACCGATGATCTTGACCACCAAAGAACTCGTCCATCCACCCAGAGTTGCTCCATGACACGACTCATCGACCTGGCTACTTTCGATCGGTTCCGATCCAACCACGATAGAACACGAGCTTCGACAACTACCCTAATCAAAATAGGACATTAAACCCTAACTTTCCATCGTGCCACTTCAACGGCGATCTATAAATTTAACCATTATTTTTTTGACCATCGCCATTACTCAAACTTCCTCCAACCACAGTCACATCGATCATCCTTGTGCCGATCATCGAAAATCGACGAAGACCCATTTTTCGTTCAACTCAACATTTCTCGATATTTACAAACTTAAAAATCCAGATATAAACATTAAAAATCACGGTTTTCAAAAATGAATTAAATGAGATGATTGAATCTTAAATTCATGCAAGTCGAAATCTTGATAATTTTTAGTTTCCCTGTATATTCTTCCTCTCCAGACAAAATTACCTTCAAATTTTTCTTAAAAATATATTTTTTAAAAATTTAGATCTTAACTATACAAACATGTTTTCTTTAGATCATACGTCCTAAAAAATTTAGAGGAAGGGCTTTTGATTTTTTTTTGAACAGGTTAAACCTTGTAAACTTAGAACAGAGCCTGGTAAACATATATACATATATGCAACCATAAATCTATGTATATACAAGCATGTTTACATCCATGAAAACCCCTTCTTACAACTTCATTTCAAGCATCATCAAATTATAAATAGATTTTGGGTTTTAAAATGATAGTTCTCACATTTTTTTTTCTTTTTTTATGTTGAACAGATTTTAAATCTGTTTTCTTGATTTTTAGAAAATACTTTAATTACTTATGCTTAAAATTATTATTATTATTATTATTATTAGACTTGAAACACAATTATATAAACGCGTTTTATTAAATCTTGAAACCTATCAAGAATCAAAGGATGAGAATTTTACTTTTGAAAACAGGTAAAACCTGTAAACAAAGCAGAGGTAAATATGCTTATTTCCCCAAATATGTACAAAGATATGTATACGTATTTGTATACATGCAACATATTTTCATACATTCAACAGTATTTACAGCTTTCACTTCAAGTATCAATCATAATATCAATTTATAGGCCAGTCGTTTGCTCACCTGAAGCTTTGAAACAGAGAACTAGATGGAATTGCTTCTAGAATTTTTGAACTGGAAATTGAATTTGTTGTTTCCAGGTTTTGAAATGCTTTGGTTTTGATTCTAGAAGCTTGATACGGTTGAATCTACATTGGCATGCTTTGATTTGTTGATCTCGAATTAAACTTGCCTTTGTTCTTGAATTGCTGTTTGATTTTTATTTTATCTCAGGTTTTTGAATCTTGCTTTTGCTGTTTTGAACTGGAATCTGGTTTCCAGGTTGCACTTGAAAACAACAGCATGTTTTTTCTTTCTTTTAAAATCTGGAACTGCTTTCGTTTTATGCTCTGAAACTTTGCTTATTGTTTTGAGTTGAATTCTCGCTTTTGATGATTTTCTGGTTTGATAACTTTTGAATTTGGTTTCTTGGTTTTGAGAAAAATTGACTTGGTTTCTTTTTTTTCTATGCATGTTTTCTATGTTTAATTCAAAAGAAAATAATTCTCTTGCCACATTTTTAATTTGTGAACACTTGTAAGTTATATTATTTTACTTCTTACACTTGTTAAAATTATTATTACTTGTTAAACACTTGTCAAATGTGTTTAAATTGTGTTTAAAACCTTTTTGTTAAATTTTATTTTAAAATTTATGTGAAACCCTTATCATATTATAATTTGCTTTATATCTCCATATGTTTACATTTTCAATTTAAACAAATCCATTTACTTTTATTTACATATGTATTTATACACAAGGTTTTAACTTTCAAATATAAATATGTATTCACACACAAACACACACACACACACACACACACACACACACACACACATTTAAAATTGGAAAACAGACTTTCATTTTTAAATTTCGAATTCAAAAATTAATATACTATCAATTTGTATGAGCAAACAAATTTCAAATTTATAAATATAAATTTTATCCCAGTCATAGTTTATTTATTTTTCCAAATCTTTATTTTTTTATTGCCATATTTACATATATTTATATTAATAACAAACAAATATTTATTAAATTTGGAAAATACCAAATTAATCCTCAATTTAATTTCAATAAATTAATTAATTACCAATTATCTCATAATTAAATTCCAAAAATTGAATTTATTATCAAATTAAATCTGGCTAAAATCCGGGAATGTTACAGATTCCCCCCTTAAGAAAATTTCGTCCCCGAAATTTGCCAAACGGGAAGATAACAAAGAATATATGAAAGATAGAGAAGTATCTTTCCAGATCAAACCGAATATCTATTCTGCATTTGGCTTACTAAATCAGAATATCAACAATAGATACGAGAATAAACTCATTCAATATTATATAAGATACTCGGGTCATCCAGATCTACGAATATAAGCAGGGGATTGGTTAGTTCGAAGGAATAACTAACCGTTCGTAGAATATATCTAGACCCAAACAATAGATAAATGGATTTAATCATCCACAGTTCTTAAACACTAAGTATGGATTCCAAACTTAGTCGGAATATCTCAAATTATATATATCTTGTCCCTCTTTGGACTTTGATACTCACAAGAAATCACAATAGAATTTCAAATTTGGTTTTAATCGAAATCGTTTTTATCGATACAATTTAATTTATCTTCATATTTAATTTACCAATTTATTTCAATTAAAATTTCAAATCGATTAAAGTTAAAACGAAAAGCTGATAAGGTACCGATGAAGAGAATACGATTCGTAGAGCCACCATCACATTGAAGCTTTTCCCTTGAGATGCTACGAAGATTGATAGAGAAAGGTGTTTCCGTTGTCGTTACAAGGCACCGACCATTTATAGTGGTACTTCCTGTAGGATCGATTTCACCCTAGAGGGGGGGTGAATAGGGTGATGGTATAAATTATAAAAATTAATCATGGAAGCTTATTAATTAATTTCAATTCAGATCACAGAATAGCAGCACAGATATCGCAGAATATAAATAACAGAATAAAATAGAACAACACAGAATTTACCCAGCTTCGGCAAAACCCTGCCTACGTGCTGCCCCCAAGGTTTCTACTAGAAATTAGATAGTCCCTCGCTTACATACGTAAACTCGCTATACCCGCTATTGACTAATCTAACTCTACGCTCAAAACCCTGCCACAACTCAACTATCGAGTTGCAAATTCTCAAGCTACGCCACGTAGCTTGTCCCCTAGTCACACGACTAGAAATTTAAACGGTTTAAAATTTAAAAAACCAATTAAAAAAAACAATTCGAAATTAGAATAACCCTAATTAAAAATTTAATGCCCTTATAAAATAAAACACTCTTTAGAAGCCGGCCCCTTTGTAACTCGACCCGTGTCTTTTATTTTTTCGTTCGTGAATCAAATGGCCGCTCCTCTTGCAGATTTAGGGCTTCGTCCCTTTGATGCCGTGCTCTTAAATTAGGGTTTGAAGTCGCTGCCTTTGTTGGTTGATTGCAATCACTGTTTCTCTGATTTGCTTCAATTGTTTGCGGCTTCTCCTCCTTGATCGAGTTCGATTGCTTCGGTATGTAATTTGTGCTTTTTGCTTCTTCTAATCTTTCGTACTTGAACTCGATGGATTTTAAATTGCCGATGATGTTTGTGTTTAAATAGGAATCGAATTCCTATATTCTCGTTCGTTTTGATGATTTGAATTTGTCAATTATTTTTTCTCCGCCGTATGATTATGCTTGAACGATTGATGATTGAACTGACTTTGTCAAATTCGTATCTTTCACGATCCTTGGTTGACGCGGTTTTGAATTTATTTTCGTGATAACCACGGCTTCTACTTCGTTCCTTTTTTTTGTTGACCGTGACTTGTTTACTTCGGCTTTGTTGTTACTGTGGCTTGTACTTGTATACTGCTGTGTCATGTAGTTTGCTTCAATATGCCCTGGTCTGGAGTAGCTCTGTTGCACTGAGTTTGTAGCTTGGTGTTGTGGTCATCTTGCTTTGCCTGGATTGTGTGCATTTGTGCACTTGTTGTCTTGTGTCTATGGCCACTGGTTTATTGTGAAGCTTGGTTACTGGTTATCATGTGGCTTTGTTCATCATTCTGTGGACTTTGGCCATTTTGATTTTTGACTTCTTCAACTTGTACCTTGGTCTTGAACATTGCTGTGTCCATATGGTATTCAGTACTGTGGCATTGCATATTGATGTTGTACACTGTCTTGTGCATTGCCCCATTCACTGTTGCTGTGCAGTTTTGTGCTTTGAGTCAGTTTCATTGTTGCTTCTGTGCATATATATTGGCCGTTTAATTTATGCTGCAGTCTTCAAGCATTGTTGATTCATTGGTCTTTGCTATGTACATGTTGTAAATGATTTGTGCTTAGTTGCATCACTTGTATATGCATATTTGTTCACTTGCAGTTGCACATTGCTGCTTGTAGCACTTGTGTACTTGGTCGAGTTCATTTGCATTCTGCAGTTTTGTTCCATATATGTATGTTCATTCATTGGTTGGGACTTGCAGTGTTGGCTTGATGGTTTGGGTTTGCATTTTACTTGAGTCACTTCACTACTGCCTGTCTGAAATGTGCACATTGTTGCACTTGCTCATGTTAAACTGCATTGTTCATCTTGATTCTGCATCCTCTTATAATTTGTGTTGGCCTTGAATAGATGTTGACTGCATCACTGTTATTTGAGGCTGCTGTGTATTGTTCATGACTGTTTCATGCAGTTCATTGTGTAGCCTTGGTTTTTGTTGTTTGTATGTGTGATACTTTGGACCTATTGCCTTCAGTTGCTTGTCGAATTTGCATGCATATATCTGGTACTTGTTCATGTTGGTTTAGTTGGTTTTCTTCTGGTTTGTTCACTTCAGTCAGTGCTTGTGACATCCATGTTGCAACTGGTTTTGACTTTGAATGCATCTGTGCATATCACTGTTGCATTTCTGGTCTTTGCATCCGTTCATGTTGATTTTTTGAAATTTCACTTGAGTTGAATCCAGTTTCAAAAACTCGGGTTTGACCTTGTGCTTGAGTCATATTTTTGAATGTTATTGCACGTGAGTTGAACCCGGTTTATTATTTGGGTTTGACCTGTGCTCGCCTGTCCCTGTAAATCAATCAAGTGTGTATATATATATATCGGCGTGCACGGCCTTGTGGCATATACAGTAATACACTGTGTATGTCACAAGTTGTTCGTGTATGATGAATTCAAATGATGACGAACAACCCAAATAACTGAGGCAAAAATTATTTTCAAAAGCCATATTTTATTTTATATTGCAAAAATATTTCTTTTTCAATTTTACTGCGTTAGTGAATATTTTTGCAGATTTCTCAGATGCTGGATTCAAACTGGAATGCAGTTGAAGATAAAGATACGAGTGTGAGTGATATGTAGTGAGGTGATGATATGTAAAATAGTGATGTAATTGAATTTGTATCAAAGTTGTATAGTGAATAGTGAGAGCTTGAATTTGTATACTATTCAAAATTGTAATAAATATTTGTTTGAATAAAATATTCGTTTGGATTCAAATTCCGTGTTATTTATTTTATTCAGCAAATATTTATTTAATCTGTGAAAAATAAAATAGTATATTATCAAATACATTTAAACGAATGTATATATGTTTATTATCATCAAACAAAAATCATATAAGCGCATATTCAACAATCTCCCCCTTTTGATGATAACAAACATATATTTAAGATTTTGAATATGTTAAATGTATTTGATCATTGATATGCTCTAATTGCTCCCCCTATTTAAATGCTCCCTCTCTACACAATACTCCCCCTACATATATGCATACAAATAAAAATATGCAAATGAGCCTAGATGCAAATAGAAAATTATTTGACCTTTGCTTGATTTTATTTGACAAAATCTTAACTTTTCTCTCCCCCTTTTGTTATCAGCAAAAGAATAATAGTGTTAGGGAAAATAGAGATAAAGTAATTGATATTAATCCAACATTAAAACTCAATTGAATATAAATATTAAATTTCAAAAAATCAAACGAAAATCATAAATATTTTGTTAGGCGCATATTCCACTTTTAGAATGATAGGAATGATATCATCATATAAAACCATACAGTTGTGTCTATTTGTGGTATATTTATATCAGGAATTTGAATATCTACTAACCATGCATAACCGTTAGGACTTTTAAATGAGATTAGTAGTATTCCAATTTTATTTTAAAAAAAAATGAATTCAAGTATCTTCTAACCACGCATAACCGTGAGGACTTTTAAATGGGATTAGAATCAACTTGTTTATTTTACAAATCAACTTTTGATATGCGTTCCATACATGCATAACCGCGAGGACTTTTAAATGAGCATGGAAGCACATAACAAATTCCAAGTAATTCACCCATACATAACCGTGAGGACTTTTAAATGAGAGTGAATACTTTGGTATTTATTTATTTATTTGTTTTTTTTTAAAATGTGAAAATGAAAAACGAACGATTCCTGTTTAAAGTACCACATATCGACAAACTATATAGAATTTTTATGAGTGATGGTTGTTAGAAATATGATAGATATAGAGATGGTCATGGAATTTTTTACCAACAAAAAGTTTTATAACTCTTGTTTAAATTTCGAAAGAAATTTATTAATTATACCGTCTCGAGTCATAATATTTGATCAACATCAACACTCATCATTTTTTCAATCACTATTTTTACTTTTCGATAAACATTAGGGAGTCAGATTAGTCAAAAATAGTCATTTAAAATCAAATTCAAAAATAATTATGAAATTAATTTTTCAAAAATGACTAATCTGAACCTATGGCCAAACATGATTTTCTCCAGGGGGTTTTAAAAGAAAATTTTCTGCTATTTGAAAATTATTTGAAATGAAGAATATGCAGATATTTTCTTTGAAAAACGATACAGTTACTAAATGTCTCAAAAATTACGTTTCACTAGTAATTTTTCTATCAACTAGATTACCAGTGTAATCTGCATCTGAATTTCTCTTTCACTCAAAAATTATCATCAATTGAATTTGATTGACCAAAACATGAAGTGTGCACCAAAACTTTCAAATTCAATTTTAACAACAATTTAAATGACATTCTTTTGAATTTGAAATGAAGCCGTGTAAATAATCGAAAACCGTGAATATAGAGTTAGCCGAATTATAACCAAATGTATTATCCAACAAAACACTATTTTTAATCCAAACTGATATATATGAAGTAATTCAAAGAATCTAGAGATTTTTATAGTATTTTTGGCATAAGAATATAATTGGCCAACTATTTTGAATAAGTCAAAGTCAAAATCACCATCTTTTCATCATCTTTTTATTGGCTGATTTTATTCAAAATACGGTGCAGATTATCACATTAAATATATCGTTTAAAACATATCATTACCTGTTTTACCTTTACGATATTTTTCGTCGTTGTCCATTGTGATTCTGCCACCTTTATACTAGGCTAAGGAACTTAGCTTTGTCGCCCGTTGTGTTTCTGGAACAACCAAAATCCAGAGAACACTATTGTTGTTCCTTAGCCTGCCACCACACCTACACGGAAAAGGATTTATGTGACCTATTTGTTTTTATAGGTCCATGGTTGTTAGTGGCAGAAAATTTTGAAAAATAATTTTGTGTAGACCCAAAACTATTTATAGTTGTTCCCTTTGGCACCCAAATTTGTTTAACTTTGAGAGATTTTATATTTGTGCCTTTTGGAACCCAAATCGGTATAGTTTTCACATGTTTGGGTCTATACCAACAATTATTGTGATTGTGTCCATATTTTCTACAAATCGTGCACATTGAATTTTCTTGATTAATCTTGTTTTCAACAATTTTCGAACTATTATATCCAAGTCCTTGTTTAACCGTATTAAGTTTGCTTTCCTAATAGCATATTCAACGATTTTTCACTTTTTGAAAATTTATCTAAAGTCGTTGACAATTGTTGGACTTGTGATTTGAGAGATTCATTTTCGTTTAACAACTGTGTGCACTTTTTAATAGAATTCTCTCTCCTAGTATTTTCATTCTCCTTTAAAATCAGAATTTCATTTTCAAGCGATTTTATTTTAATTTCAGATTTTTTAATTTCTTCATCAAATGTTGGACACTTATCACACTTAGGGATCCTACTTTGATAGGTTTTAACTAATTGATCAAGTTGTTTATTACATTCTATCAAAGTATCTTTTTGAGATTCAAGTTTGGCGTATTTTTCCCTAAGTCGTTCAAAACAACCGTTTACTTCATGAAAATATATAAGCAACTCAGAATGGGTAAGTTTTGATACCTCACTTGGCTCGTCATCGTCACTGTCAGTTGTATCACCTCGAAGACACAATTCTGCCTTTTCGCTTTCACTGCCAGTGCTTTGATCATTCTCGTCTATTTCATCCCAAGTGGCTGCAAAACTTTTCTTTTTCTGTTTCTTTCCATGGCTGGATTTAATTTGTGAACAATCGGGCTTGATATGGCCGGGTTTGTTGCAATTATAACAAACAAACTTTTGTTCTTCCGAGTAGTCTAGTGCTTTGGCTATTCTGCTTTTTGCTTTTTGAATTCGAGCTGAATTACCATGTTTTTGATTCCATTTTTTGAATTTCCTTATTAACAGTTCCAATTCTGCTTCTCCATCATCTTCATCGTTATCATCATCACTTTTGGTTGTTCCTTTGAGAGCTATTGATTTCTTTTGAGTGTCACCTCCTTCACGCTCTTCTTTGAATTTCATTTCTAGCTCATAAGTGGTGAGATTTCCGATGAGTTCTTCAACTTTAAGTTGTTTTAAATCTTTCGATTCTTGTATGGCAGTTACTTTTGCTTCAAAGCTTCGTGGAAGGACTCTGAGGATTTTCCGGACTATTTCTAATTCGGTCTATGTTTTTCCGAGAGCTTTTGATTTGTATACAATATTGGAGAGTCATCCGTACATCTCTTTGACATTTTCTTCCTTCGCCATTTTGAAGTTCTCGTATTCGCTGCTTAGCATTGCAAGGCGAGATTCTTTGACTTGAGATGTTCCTTCGTGAGTCACTTCTAGAATGTGCCATATTTCCTGCGCAGTTAGACAATGTGAGACACGATTAAATTCAAATTGATCCAATGAACAGATAATAGAATTCATAGCTTTGGCATTAGTATTTTGTAATTTATTTTCTAGTTCTGTCCATTGTTCCTTTGGTTTCTCTATTTCCTGATTATCTACAGTTATAGTTGGTATTCTATAACCTGTCTCAACAATATTCCAAGCGTCAATGGTTTTCAGAAAAATTTGCATTCTATTTTTCCAATAAGCATATTCACCATTGAACATTGGTGGTCTAACTATGGATTGACCTTCTGCAAAAGCATTATTAAAAGAAGCCATTTTAAAAATTCAAATTTTTAAAACAAAAACCGATTTTTTTGAAACACGAAATTTTAAAACAAAAATTGATTTTTGTAAAATCAAATTTTTAAAACAAAAATTGATTTTTGTAAAATCAAATTTTTAAAACAAAAACGGCTTTTGTTCCTAGCTCTGATACCACTTGTAGGATCGATTTCACCCTAGAGGGGGGGGGTGAATAGGGTGATGGTATAAATTATAAAAATTAATCACGGAAGCTTATTAATTAATTTCAATTCAGATCACAGAATAGCAGCACAGATATCGCAGAATATAAATAACAGAATAAAACAGAACAACACAGAATTTACCCAGCTTCGGCAAAACCCTGCCTACGTGCTGCCCCCAAGGTTTCTACTAGAAATTAGATAGTCTCTCGCTTACATACGTAAACTCGCTATACCCGCTATTGACTAATCTAACTCTACGCTCAAAACCCTGCCACAACTCAACAACCGAGTTGCAAATTCTCAAGCTACGCCACGTAGCTTGTCCCCTAGTCACACGACTAGAAATTTAAACGGTTTAAAATTTAAAAAACAAATTAAAAAAAACAATTCGAAATTAGAATAACCCTAATTAAAAATTTAATGCCCTTATAAAATAAAACACTCTTTAGAAGCCGGCCCCTTTGTAACTCGACCCGTCTCTTTTATTTTTTCGTTCGTGAATCAAATGGCCGCTCCTCTTGCAGATTTAGGGCTTCGTCCCTTTGATGTCGTGCTCTTAAATTAGGGTTTGAAGTCGCTGCCTTTGTTGGTTGATTGCAATCACTGTTTCTCTGATTTGCTTCAATTGTTTGCGGCTTCTCCTCCTTGATCGAGTTCGATTGCTTCGGTATGTAATTTGTGCTTTTTGCTTCTTCTAATCTTTCGTACTTGAACTCGATGGATTTTAAATTGCCGATGATGTTTGTGTTTAAATAGGAATCGAATTCCTATATTCTCGTTCGTTCTGATGATTTGAATTTGTCAATTATTTTTTCTCCGCCGTATGATTATGCTTGAACGATTGATGATTGAACTGACTTTGTCAAATTCGTATCTTTCACGATCCTTGGTTGACGCGGTTTTGAATTTATTTTCGTGATAACCACGGCTTCTACTCCGTTCCTTTTTTTTGTTGACCGTGACTTGTTTACTTCGGCTTTGTTGTTACTATGGCTTGTACTTGTATACTGCTGTGTCATGTAGTTTGCTTCAATATGCCCTGGTCTGGAGTAGCTCTGTTGCACTGAGTTTGTAGCTTGGTGTTGTGGTCATCTTGCTTTGCCTGAATTGTGTGCATTTGTGCACTTGTTGTCTTGTGTCTATGGCCACTGGTTTATTGTGAAGCTTGGTTACTGGTTATCATGTGGCTTTGTTCATCATTCTGTGGACTTTGGCCATTTTGATTTTTGACTTCTTCAACTTGTACCTTGGTCTTGAACATTGCTGTGTCCATATGGTATTCAGTACTGTGGCATTGCATATTGATGTTGTACACTGTCTTGTGCATTGCCCCATTCACTGTTGCTGTGCAGTTTTGTTCTTTGAGTCAATTTCATTGTTGCTTCTGTGCATATATATTGGCCGTTTAATTTATGCTGCAGTCTTCAAGCATTGTTGATTCATTGGTCTTTGCTGTGTACATGTTGTAAATGATTTGTGCTTAGTTGCATCACTTGTATATGCATATTTGTTCACTTGCAGTTGCACATTGCTGCTTGTAGCACTTGTGTACTTGGTCGAGTTCATTTGCATTCTGCAGTTTTGTTCCATATATGTATGTTCATTCATTGGTTGGGACTTGCAGTGTTGGCTTGATGGTTTGGGTTTGCATTTTACTTGAGTCACTTCACTACTGCCTGTCTGAACTGTGCACATTGTTGCACTTGCTCATGTTAAATTGCATTGTTCATCTTGATTCTGCATCCTCTTATAATTTGTGTTGGCCTTGAATAGATGTTGACCGCATCACTGTTATTTGAGGCTGCTGTGTATTGTTCATGACTGTTTCATGCAGTTCATTGTGTAGCCTTGGTTTTTGTTGTTTGTATGTGTGATACTTTGGACCTATTGCCTTCAGTTGCTTGTCGAATTTGCATGCATATATCTGGTACTTGTTCATGTTGGTTTAGTTGGTTTTCTTCTGGTTTGTTCACTTCAGTCAGTGCTTGTGACATCCATGTTGCAACTGGTTTTGACTTTGAATGCATCTGTGCATATCACTGTTGCATTTCTGGTCTTTGCATCCGTTCATGTTGATTTTTTGAAATTTCACTTGAGTTGAATCCAGTTTCAAAAACTCGGGTTTGACCTTGTGCTTGAATCATATTTTTGAATGTTATTGCACGTGAGTTGAACCCGGTTTATTATTTGGGTTTGACCTGTGCTCGCCTGTCCCTGTAAATCAATCAAGTGTATATATATATATCGGCGTGCACGGCCTTGTGGCATATACAGTAATACACTGTGTATGTCACAAGTTGTTCGTGTATGATGAATTCAAATGATGACGAACAACCCAAATAACTGAGGCAAAAATTATTTTCAAAAACCATATTTTATTTTATATTGCAAAAATATTTCTTTTTCAATTTTACCGCGTTAGTGAATATTTTTGCAGATTTCTCAGATGCTGGATTCAAACTGGAATGCAGTTGAAGATAAAGATACGGTGTGAGTGATATGTAGTTTGGTGATGATATGTAAAATAGTGATGTAATTGAATTTGTATCAAAGTTGTATAGTGAATAGTGAGAGCTTGAATTTGTATACTATTCAAAATTGTAATAAATATTTGTTTGAATAAAATATTCGTTTGGATTCAAATTCCGTGTTATTTATTTTATTCAGCAAATATTTATTTAATCTGTGAAAAATAAAATAGTATATTATCAAATACATTTAAACGAATGTATATATGTTTATTATCATCAAACAAAAATCATATAAGCGCATATTCAACACTTCCCTGTCTCCTATCTCGTCCTCTTCTTGCACTCATACCGACTATTAGTGGATAGTAAGAGAATTTACTGAGGCATACGA
Organism: Allium cepa; assembly: GCA_030765085.1. Lineage (NCBI taxonomy): Eukaryota > Viridiplantae > Streptophyta > Magnoliopsida > Asparagales > Amaryllidaceae > Allium > Allium cepa. The sequence goes on along the minus strand of CM060931.1, from coordinate 1,045,132,773 downwards.
ACGGATATCTTAGGGATACTCATTCTAGGGTATTTGTAACCCTATCTCTAATGAGTTACCTAATGTGTTATACTCCTGAGCTAAAATTTCACCCTTCAGCTCTGATACCAATTCTAACGACCCTGACTCGACCTTCGAAAATCGGCACTGAATACGTCACTCGTATTCAAATGTCGCAGATCCAAACGTCGAATCTGGTTCGCCGAAGCTTATAACACATTAAGTACAACAACATAGCAGAAGAAAATGAATAACATATCATTGATACAACAATGAATACAATATCTGATAACAATGAATAAATATACATCAGGGATACAAGATATAACAGTGGAAGATAGTCTCCAAAAGATAATATCTTCTGAAGTCCATAAGATAGATACTCCAAGATATCTACAACACTATTGCCAATGCTTCAAGACTAGAAAGTCTCCAATCCAAAAAGCGAGAACCACCATCCATGTTGAAGTGAAGCAACACGATCCAAATGCGATTGCCAACATCTAGAGATTGAATGCTATCGAATCTATACCTATTATTCGATTATCTGAAAAATCCAACTCTAGACTGCCCGTGTGGAAAATTTTGGGCACCCAGAGTTTAGATAGGGAACAATAAACTCCAGGTCAGTCATGGGACTGGTATGAGTAAACAAAAGCAGTTTATCTTTAAAACAAACAACAAAAGGTTTTAAAGTTGAAATCCGCAATGATTTTTGGAAAATGAAACGACCATAAGGCCTCCCACCGCACACACCATGCAAACGCAGAATTGGAGGAGATTTCTCCTTATGATAGTCGAAAATGTTTGATACGCGAAAACCATTTTGATATTATTATTAGTGCATATTGCAGAAAATATTTCGAAAGTATAATATTAATCTTAGCCAGCATACAACCATTAGTGTATGCCTACTATAACTACCATGTTGAATAGTAGGTTACCACCACATTTCATGGCAGGTTATACAACTAAAATCGTACAAGGCGCGTATTGGATGATTGGGTTTTCCAACAAATGGTCAGACCAAGGAACTTTCCATTGCCACATAAGTACGCCTCTGGAGGGACACCCCGAGAACTTACCTAGCTCTCTGCCAACACAAGGCCGGTCTACTCCCTTTCCGAGAGTAAAACCTAAGATATGCCACCCCCGGTCGTTTGCGACCTTTATCCAAGGATCCTTAACCACAAAGCAACATCACACAGTAATAAATGTACAGTGTCCACATGAGTTAAGTATCTGGGCTCCATACCATGATACCACCCTTTTCCAGAAGGAATGGATATACCCTAGGGGCGCGACCCCTGCAATCTTGCCGCATCTTTGCTGTTTCGACCATTTTCGGGGTGTGAGGTCCTGATGCAGTCTCGTCTACAAAGCTACGCTTTTTCACAAATCCATGCTTCGATCAACAAATGATCAGCATCACTTCATATGCCACATTACTAAATTGGGAATGTATCACTACTAACCATCAACTACATAACCTCTGAGCTCATACGTCTCAAAGAAGGGTGTTGAGATAAGAGAATAAATCTCCGCCACCAAACATAAATGTATTTGATAGAAACCGGTTTTACATCTCAAAGTGTAATGTCAGACACACATCCATACAAGTCTGTTTCGGGTTCAAACAGAACCGAAGGCACTTCAAAAGAAGCCCTTGCAAATCTGGATAATCCCAAATCACGTCCGGACTTCCCATCACATATGGAGATCTCTATACCGAGGATCAGCCGGTGCAGAGACATTCAACGAGATATCCTTTCGCTTTCGAAAATATCCGGTCTTCACCATCGGTCTTCAAATGCTATCCATATCGTCGTATCATTATTCGAAATGGGTTATATGACAGAAGATCCTCTCCCGGCTAAACCGAATAATGAGCGTAATATAAATATGGATATGGGATTTCAGTTAAGTCACAACTTAAAATCCAAAACCTTTCTTCAAATGGTTTAAATAAATTACCATTTACAAATCTTTACAAAAAGATTCACTTCACAAAGTTCACAAAGATTCATTCACGACTTTCAAAACAATTTTTCTTTCAAATTGGATTAACTTATCCAATCTTCAAATCAAAGACTCAATTCATAGCTTTCAAAACTATTTCCAAAGATCCATTCATAACTTTCAAAACAATTTCAAATTCAAATCTTTTATACATAAAAGATACACCATTTAAAATCCTCTTCGATTTCAAAAACAAAGTTCAATTATCTTTTACAAAGATTCATTCACAGTTTTCAAAATTATTTCAATTGCATTTCAATTTGAAAACAAAGTATACCAATCTTTAACAAATTTAAAACTTTGTTAATTTAAATTAAATTTTATTTAAAGCCTTTTAACCAATTTTAAACTTGGATAACTTCTAACATTCAAAAAATCTTTGGTTTTAGCAAAATTGTTTCAAATTTTTTTGATTTGCTTTAAAATTAAAAACTGCTTTTCTCTTAATTCTACAGACCCGAGTATTTTCAAAATCTTCCCGAGCCTTACTTCGGGTTTCCCTCGCGTTACTGCTGCTTCGAGAAAATCACGTTTGTCTTCGAGCTATGACCCAAGTCCTATGCTTCTTCCCCCAAAATCACAACTACATCAGATACCATCACCCACGGGTGCAAGTGTACACGTCACCGCCGATGTTCAGACCAACTTCGTCGCCTCCAACATGTCAACGACAACCCCAACAAACATCACGACGACCTAGGTTCAACGATAATGCCTGAAATCAAATTTGAACCATCAAGACAGCAGGAACCCAAAATTTGATCAACGAAAACGCCTCGCACCGATGATCTAGACCACCAGAGAACTCGTCCATCCATCCAGAGTTGCTCCACGACACGACTCATCGACCTGGCTACTTTCGATCGGTTCCGATCCAACCACGATGGAACATGATCTTCAACAACTACCCTAATCAAAATAGGACATTAAACCCTAACTTTCCATCGTGCCACTTCAATGGCGATCTATAAATTTAACCATTATTTTTTTGACGATCGCCATTACTCAAACTTCCTCCAACCACAGTCACATCGATCATCCTTGTGTTGATCATCGGAAATCGACGAAGACCCATTTTTCGTTCAACTCAACATTTCTCGATATTTACAAACTTAAAAATCCAGATATAAACATTAAAAATCATGTTTTCAAAAATGAATCAAATGATATGATTGAATCTTAAATTCATGCAAGTCGAAATCTTGATAATTTTTAGTTTCCTTGTATATTCTTCCTTTCCAGACAAAATTACCTTCAAATTTTTCTTAAAAATATTTTTTTAAAATTTAGATCTTAATTATACAAACAAGTTTTGTTTAGATCATATGTCCTAAAATTTTTTAGAGGAAAGGCTTTTGATTTTTTTTTGAACAGGTTGAAACCCTGTAAACTTAGAACAGATGCTGGTAAACATATATACAGATATGCACACCATAAATCTACATATATACAAGCATATTTACATCCATGCAAACCCCTTCTTACAACTTCATTTCAAGCATCATTAAATTATAAATAGATTTTGGGTTTTAAAACGATAGTTTCTCACATTTTTTTTCTTTTTTTATATTGAACAAAGAAACAGTTTTAAATCTGTTTTCTTGATTTTTAGAAAATACTTTATTTACTTATGCTTAAAATTATTATAATTATTATTAAACTCGAAACCCAATTATATAAACATGTTTTGCTAAATCTTGAAACCTACCGAGAATCAAAGGATGAGAATTTTACTTTTGAAAATAGGTTTGAAACCTGTAAACAAAGCAGAGGCAAATCTGCCTATTTCCCCAAATATGTACAAAGATATGTATACGTATTTGTATACATGCAATATATTTTCATACATTCAACAGTATTTACAGCTTTCACTTCAAGTATCAATCACAATATCAATTTATAGGTCAGTAGTTTGCTCACTTGAAGCTTTGAATCAGAGAACTAGATGGAATTGCTTCTAGAATTTTTGAACTGGAAATTGAATTTGTTGTTTTCAGGTTTTGAAATGCTTTGGTTTTGATTCTTGAAGCGTGATACAGTTGAATCCACATTGGCATGCTTTGATTTTTTGAACTCGAATTAAACTTGCCTTTGTTCTTGGATTGCTGTTTGATTTTTATTTTGTCTCAGGTTTTTGAATCTTGCTTTTGCTGTTTTGAATTGGAATCTGGTTTCCAGGTTGCACTTGAAAACAACAACATGTTTTTTTTTAATCTGGAACTTCTTTTGTTTTATGATCTGAAACCTTGCTTATTGTTTTGAGTTGAATTCTTGCTTTTGATGATTTTCTGGTTTGATAACTTTTGAATTTGGTTTCTCAGTTTGAGAAAAAATGACCTGGTTTCTTTCTTTTTTTTTGCATGTTTTCTATGTTTAATTCAAAAGAAAACAATTCTCTTGCCACATGTTTAATTTATGAACACTTGTGAGTTATATTATTTTACTTCTTACACTTGTTAAAATTATTATCACTTGTTAAACACTTGTCAAATGTGTTAAAATTGTGTTTAAAACCTTTTTGTTAACTTTTATTTTAAAATTTATGTGAAACCCTTATCATATTATAATTTGCTTTATATCTCCATATGTTTCCATTTTCAATTTAAACAAATCCATTTACTTTTATTTACATATGTATTTATACATAAGGTTTTAACTTTCAAATTATAACTTTCAAATATAAATATGTATTCACACACACACACACATATATATTTAAAATTGGAAAACAGACTTTCATTTTTAAATTTCAAATTCAAAAATTAATATACTATTAATTTGTATGAGCAAACAAATATTAAATTTATAAATATATATTTTAACCCAATCATAATTTATTTATTTTTCCAAATCTTTATTATTATTTTTTATTGCCATATTTACATACATTTATATTAATAACAAACAAATATATATTAAATTTGGAAAATACCAAATTAATTCATAATTTAATTTCAATAAATAAATTAATTACCAATTATCTCATAATTAAATTCCAAAAATTGAATTTATTATCAAATTAAATTTAGCTAAAATCCGGGAATGTTACACCTACCATGTTAAGTCTGCACATGGTTTCCTAATTAACCACGTTGAAAACAAAACAACTACTTAACTACTGGGAGTAAAAATTGTAATAAAATTTTAGCATTAAAAATGGAAGGGGGGTTGTTAATGGACGTATTCAAAGAGAAAAATGACTTACTTTAAAAGAAAAGGAAAAAAAAGTGACAAAGTGTCAAACAATTAAAACAAATAATGCACAAATGAACATCGTATTTGGTAAATTTTACTTCCATCTGCTCCGAGCATCTCCTAGGGATTCAAGGCTTAATATTCACTGCTTGAGCTTTGAATTTGGATCCAAATTGTCAACAGTTAGGAGCCTACTTAATATACATCTGACCAAATTGTCAACAGTTAGGAGCCTACTTAATATACATCTGACCATAAGCGTCTACTAATAAACGTCTGATTCTCAACCACCTATTAATTAGGCATTCAAGCACAGACACTTATTTAATAGGCGCATGGGAAACAATCTCTAATTTAATAAGAGATCTCAAACGTCTATTAAATAGGCATCTGAGAGGCACCTATGTCAAGTGCCTATTTAATAGGCAGCTGGGCCAATTCAGAATCATGAACTGGTCCATGAATATTATACTTAAGATACCTTCTTTCTTCCATGTTGAATCTAAAGTCTGAATTGGATTCTATTGGAGATGCTCTTAGTATTCCCAATACTCAGTTTGAATATTCAAGCTGTAATTCCCTAGAACATTATTATTTTACCTCTTTGATAGAACTAGAAATAGAATGAAGAAATCTAACGTTTTATGTTCAATGGATATTTTCACTTTTTTTTTATTTCTTGTTAGGTTTGAAGAATAAAACTAGCTAGTTAGATGAATAAAAGTAAGCTGCTTATAAATTGTAGCAAGTGAACTCCAATGGCTAAAGGGTCTTAATATTCAGATGTTTGGCCAACACTCTGTCGTCTATTCAATAGATGCCTATATAATAAATGTTAGAGTGTCGGCGTTTATTAAATTTGTGCAGGATGTTCAAGCATTTATTTAATAGGCGCCTAAGCCTCAGGTGCCTATTAAATGAGCGTCTGAAGCCAGACGCATTGGGTTTAGGACGCCTATTTAGCATGCATCTATTAAATAGGAGCATAAGGTTGGACATCTATTAAATGAGTGTTTGATATTGGACGTCTATTAAATAGGCTCCCATGACCAATTTAGAATCATTAATTGGTCCCTAATATTATGCTATAACATCTCTTGGGGAGATTGATTCTTGCTTTGTTTAATGTTAAGGCTAAAAGGGGGTGGTTGTTGGAGTTGCTCTAATGGCAACTCTAACTCCGAAATATACAGCCCAATGATTCAGTGGTTAATATCATATTTTCGCTAATATAAATACACCTATTTTTTGGACGTACCATATCTGGACACTATTTTTGGACGTTTAGAGGTGGACTCCCATTTTTTGCGTCCATTTTTTAGGTCCCAAAAAAATGGACGTCATGAAGAATCATCTCTATATAGACGAGCCTCCTCCCATTTTTCATTATTCACTTTTTTTATGTTTTCACAAAGAAATAGATCAAAATGCACCCATGTGTTATGAAAATCCTAGGAGGACCGTCAAAAATCATGGAATCGTAGAAATTGGTTCAACGTACATTCCATTGACTCTCATTTACGACTTACGGATGATGGAGAAGTGGCCTGAGGAGTGTGTTCATCTATGATTACCATTTTTGAAGGTATGTAGGTATATTGTTATAACCTTTTTGTCACGCGTTACGATTCAAGTAGAAATAAAATAGCGTTATGTATAATCTTTCAAATATATAGGATTAGACATCCATTATCGCGGTATTTGGTCTATCACTCATGTTTATGACACCTCCCTACGTATATCATTTATAGACTACATGCTAGTCCATTTGTCTCATATTTACAAATTAGGTTAGTATAGTCATTTGATCGACCTCTTATTGAGGCCCTAATCGAGTGGCGGTATCCTACCGTCCATACATTTCACTTGCCCGACTTTGATTTGGGAATCAATCCTTCAGATTTTTACATGCACATCAGTATAGGGATTGATGTTTCAGGACATAACCCTTTTTTCGATAATGCGTATGAGACGTCCCAATTCTACTCTGTTTTCCTACTAAGGGTTAACTTAACCACACCAAGAGCAATTCTCATCTACTGACATATTTACAGGCCTGCATAATGGAGTATAGAGATGGATTAGACATGGAAAATGTAGTTATTCATGTTATTCTTTTATATCTATTTGGTTCATTCTTTATTTCAAACTAAAAGAGCACAATTTGTTTAGGCTATTTTACATGGATATCTAGCCTAGAGCAATTGCACTTAGTGGACTGGGGAAGTGCCATACCTGCATGTTTATACATTACTTTGGATCTTTATTCACTTTCCAGGGTGAGCAATGATTATGATACCTATTGGGCCAGAGTTGCTCCACAACGATACTTAGTTTTGAATTATGCACATGGGGTGAACTCTAAGTATATCGTTCCTCGGATGTCCATTGGTAGAGCCTAAGTTCTTAAGTTAGGTTTGACCCTACGCCCTCATAATTCTCTCATTCTCCCTTTAGAACATATGACATTGCATATACATTGTTTGATCTTCCACTGGGGTATCCACCTGATAATGATATTATTGGAGTTCCTTCGACCGGGTTGCACCACTAGTATGAAGTATGTAATAATTATTTTAACAAGTATGTTATTCATCATTAAAATAAGGGTATTATCTAGCATTTGAATCATTTATAATTATAGTATGCAGATGCATTAAACGATTGGGTCAGCCCATTGGGAAATTTATGGGAGAATTTTAGTTTTTACCCAATTGGATCTTTATTGGGCATATAATGTTTAGTTTATGTAGAACATTTTTAAATTCTATTTAAATAAAATCTTTCATTTTATTTAAATTTATAAATTAATATAGTTTGATTTAATTTACGTTAGGATATATACACACAAACACTTATATTATATTCACATATATATGGGTGTGCATGTGTAACATATCAATCTGTGCAAGGTATAACATGTCATTATATAAATGTTGCGATTTACATCGCACCGGACACGTTAGCTCATACAATACGCACGCATTTTATCCAAATGTATGTATAATAAATATATATTATTAATATTTATATGTAAATAGTATATATATAATAAATATAGTTTTGTTTAAATAATTTTATATAAGTACATAAACACACACACATATATATAAGTAGCGGTGAGAGACTTATTTAAATATAAGTAAACTATTTATAAATAATTATAAAAATATATTTTTTAAAGCTGTATGCAACACATGCACATGTATATATATACACATAAATATATTAATAATTTTTTTAAAGTTAAATATGTATATCTATATATAAATATATGCATAATTATAATAATATATATTAGTATAATACTCAAAAATATTTTGATAAATATAATAGACTAAATCTTTCGCATGGCTCGGTAAATATAATTTTTTTAAATTTTAATGCATATTTTACATAAATATAAATGCGAAAAATATTAGCATATTTATTAAAAATTAATTTTGAATTTTTATTTCAAATTTTAAATTTCTAGTAAACTATAAATGATATTTTATTCTCTACACAAATTATACACAATTTATTGGCTTAAATATAATTTTAAAATGATTTTTCTATTTTCGGCTAAAATTAAAAAATTAATCCAAAAAATTAAAAAATAATAGTTTTTTATTCCTTATAAGAACTTCTTTACTGCTAGTATTATTTTATGAAATATAATTTTCATCATATATTTGAATTAATATAATTTATTTATGCAATAAATTGATTTAAATGATATTTTAAATAATAAAAAAAATATAAAAAAATATTTTATCATTGTCGAAAATTATCACAGTCCTTGTATGATAAAATTTGATTAAAGTATGATTTTGTAGTTAATTTAATAAAATAAAAAAAATAGTTTTTTAATTAATAAGCCATACTGACCTAATACATATTTGATAAAAAAAATTAAAGTTTTTACATACATATAACCAAACAATTTTGTGACAATATCAATGAATATCAAAATTGTCACCTAACTAACAATTTACAATATATGTATATAATAAAATATTATAGTTGAGCACAAATAATTATATTATGATCGAAAATATACTTCACTTCTGATACGTTGAAGTACACCTTGAAATGATGATATCTCCCACTTGAAACTATTTCCGATTCAAAAGAGAGTCAGTCCTCGAACCGTTGCCCACCAGCTATAGAATAACGTTTGAATTTTCTTGAATTAAGCTTGATGAAAGATGGAGAGGAGAGTAGGATTTTTGACCAGCAAGGACTCGGGTGAGGGCTAAAAAATAATAATATCATATGAGGTCGGAGATGCTTATATGGTAGAAGAAAAGGAGAGAAGTATAGATCTCATCTCTTACTTATTCTCCTTAAATCTGAGCCATCCATTATCTAGCCCTTCAACCCCAACTTTAAACCGCTTATGCCCCTAATTATTGCCAAAATTATCAGCCCAATGATGGAACTAAAACTCATTTAAGCCTAAATTAAATATTATGCAATTGAATCCAATTTAATCGCCTATCGATATCGTATATCGATTGATATATTTATAATTATTATAAATTTATTTAATAATATTCATTGATCAAATTATAATCAAATTCTATAATTAATAATTCATAAATATTAATTAATTTAATTAAGTGATAAAAATTATAATTAATTAAATCATCTGGTCAAAGGAGAATTCATTGTTTCGGCTGTTTGACTTGTCAGATCTAAATTTTGTCGATGATTAATATCGAACTATTCAGATATTAACATTCACATGTCACTTAGCTGGTAGTGTAACATTCAATTTATCCTTTACTTGGTTTTGGTATAATCCAATTTTACTTTGTTAAGAGTTACTTGTTGGTGACTTTTATTTACACCAATTCTCTTCTTCAAAACTATATCACTTTGGACTTATGGAATTTGGTGATGGTCAAAATTCTAATATAATCTACATTCAACTTTATAGTCCAAACACAAAGTCTTTGGTTCAACAATAACAATACTGAAAGCTCTAGCCAGAGACTTTGACTTTGAGTTTACTTCAATCGACATAATACTAACCTCATATAACTGAAGAGACAAATCCTATCTTGAATAGTGCTACACTTCGACTACTTCCGCATGACCCAACTTTAGTCACTCGATGGATATCGTGCCATGATTTGACTATAGTCATAGCGGAGCTTTCATATTGAAAATCGACAATATTCTTAAGTTAAGAGAAATGTATAAATCTGTCACATTGATATTTTCTGTTTGACGTTAGTTATATTAAGCAACGGAAAACTACTGAGTAAGCCATTCCATAATTATCCAATAATTATCAATACATAACCCTTTGATGCTCCAATAGCCATGAATAATACACTGCCCAATATTTAGATAGCGTTATGTACTCTAATCTCAATGGATGTATAGATATCCAGTCTCGATACATCTTGACTAGGAATATGTAAAATGATATATTTATTTTCATTGTGCTAAATTACTCACGTTACAACACTTTGTATCTACTTTCATAAATCATATCATTTATGAATTTTCTATTAAATATACTTTTTGTTAAATTAATTAATTAATATAACACATTATATCAAGTATACAACCTAAAGAAAACACCTTTTTATTTTGAACAAGATTGATTATTGAGTTAGATATATGTAACAAATTACATAATTGCCCTAAGTGCATACCCTCTAACTCTATCAATCTCCCACTCGCACTTGAGCTCAATTATGGAATCTCATTCCAACTTCTCCAATTGGTTTTCTCAAAACCAATTAGGTAAGTACATTGGTAAATGAGTATAGTATTATATTTCAATTATCTACTCTATCAATCGGCTCTCTCTGGCGTTAATAAACTACCTTTATCATGTGAAATAATTCAGAATATGTCTCTCGACATCCAGTGAGATCTAAGCTCTATTATGAAGTATACTGACACTGTTATCATATACAATGTTATGGAATTCTCAACATTTGGAATCGCCCTCTGCCCAGTTATAAATTTGTGCATTTATTATACATACATCACTTTTATTGTGGCGTTATTCAAGTTAATGTACTTGGCCTTTTCATTGTATCATCCATAATCTTTTCCAATTGGACTATTTTTAATTTAAAGATTCTTAATTTGAATTTATTATCGACATATTATACTCAATATCATTATGAAGTTTGAGTCTGAACACTCCTTCATAGGGAGTTCATTATTTCTGTAATAATTCTATGATATTTCTTAAATACACAAGAACATCTCAAACAACCATTTAGTGATATCAATTTCGATTTGATATTTGGTTCATGTATCAAATGCATAAACAAATTATGATATCCTAGACAATAAAACATGTATGATAATTTCTATTGCTAATGTATAAATAATACATCTTATAAGTTCTGTATTACACATTTTAATATGATGTCCTTTCATATTGTTTTGGGACATTTGCAATATCTTTTATACTTACTGTAAAAGATATTATTTACAAATACAATGTTGAATATTAAAATAACTAAAACTAATTTTAACATAGGTACATCGTTAACAATCAGTAGCATGTTTATTTATAATCTAGAAATATCATGTACCTTTTAACATTCTTTCTTATAAACACACGCTTCCTTTGCATTTTGACTGATAATCAAACTATTTAATACATCTATCAAAACACTTATTCAATTTTGATGCTTTTCAGAATGATACTTTTGTATCCATTCTCAAATTGTATCCCAAAATTCACAACTAAATATTGCTCCTACCGACTTCAAGACACTTTGGTTGTTATGTGCAAACAGACTAGTCTAAATCTAGATTTAGAACGTTCTGTTTCAACACATATATACCAAAACATAAAATCATGCTACGTGATAACTTTATGAGTAAAATTCATAACAACTTAAGCACATCAAATGGTAAATATGTAACGCTAATTTCAACAATTGAAATTCGTGGTAATATTTTTATCATTATATTCCAACTGCATTTGTCTTTCCCATAAAGACATATTTGTGATCAATGGACCATATTCCTTCATATACAACTATCAAATTCATATTTTTGATAACGTACTTGGAATCTATTTCAGATTGGCACATTGTACCATATTATAGAGTCAATATTCTTAATGGTTCAATTAAATAACCGAGGATTATTTACTCTTGATATTGACAAGAAAATCATAGTTTCTCTTTAATGTACAAGAATACTCATTAGACGTTCTAATGTATTTGTGTTCATTTGGTTCAGTTAATTTCTTTTCGTCCCTTGCAATTAGTTTTATCCTTGGATCATATCCAAATCCATTTACGCCAATAATTTCTTAAAGAAATTCCTTCGCTAGTGTAACCACCTAGAAATTTTAATGATTTAAATAACGTAATTAGCTAAAATTTTATGAAATAAACAATAAAAGAATTTGCAATGAAAATTTGATATTGGGAATACGTCTATCTAAACGTAGCAAGTGTCAAATTTTCATCAGAAAATATTTAAGTTTTTTCAGTTGTGAAATTTCAATTTAAAAATTAAATCAGTTAAGTTTGTTAGTAATAAAAATATTTTTGAAATCTGAATATTTTTATATAATAAAAATGTAAACAATTTTCTAAGTGAGACTGTATATTTCGTTTCGCTGAATTTGGACTGCTCTAGCTCCGTTTATACTATTTTCGGCGTTTAAGAAGCATATTCGGTAGCGAATATTGAGTTTTGATAGGATGGTCATATCTCCGATATCTGTAAACCATTCTGTTTGTCTCATCGTGCTGATCTCCATAGTATATTCATTCGTGCAATTCGATGCCTAGTACGGCGAAATCTGCGAAACGATTAGGCATATTGGTATCCATTTTGAACCTTTTGGTGCTTTCTGTGTCCTTTCGTTTTCCTCTGGTAAAGCTAATAGCCATTAGCCTTTATTATTTTCAAATTTAAAGCGCGATTTTTGTTTTTCCTTATGGTTCCAATTTATATTTCTGGTTCACTCTCTCTTTGTACCACTTTCTTCCTCCTTACTGCCACTTCTTTCTGTTATTGCTTTTTAGAGAGAAAATAATAATAATATATATATAAATCTTATATATTTGATTGAGAAGCTTCATCTCCAACTCATTCCTATTTGAACCTGCTACAACCCATTGCCGCATCCCTTCAGCCTCACCGCCGTCCATGTTTCCTCTCTCTCTCTCTATATTTTTTCCACACGCCTCATCTCCTGCTACCATGCCCTTCATTTTGCAACCCATCCTCTCACTTTGATCCACTCCCTCAAAACTTATGTCCATCCGAACCCAAGCACACCACGAACCTGAGAGCAGCCCATGCAAACCGTGGCGACCCGGTATTTTTGATTTTTGAAATAGGAATATTTAACCAGTTTTAAATATTTGAATAGTTAGTTTTGACTTGAATTTCAAATATCACTTTTTATTTGGTAATTAAATTATTGAATTTAATAATTGGAAGTTGGGTAAAATATTAAATCTGGAGTTTTAAGCTTATTAAAAATATTTCAAAAGCTTATAAAATTTATATCGATAATACTGAAGATAATAGAACTTTTAAAATTCAATTTAAATGTGATTTGTTCAGTTTTAAAAGTATGTCGTTTAAATCGATATTTAAAAAATAGCCTTCCAAGGCACAATCCCGGATTTCGACGAAACCAGTTCCATTGAATCCGTAATATTGTATTATTATCGAATTTCAAATTTTGAAGCATTCAGAGTTGTCATATGATCATACGATAGGTAAACGCGCTGAAATTTATATCGAAGATTTAATAAAGTAACTGGTCCAAAAAGCTATCTTCTTCATACGACCGAATTAGGACTCGAAACCTTTTCCACCATGTTCGTAATATGGGTATAACATTATAAACGCCTAGCGGCACGCCTCGATAGGATGTCAAGATTTTAAGCCACAAATTCAAGACGATTTAAATTTAAATATAGAAATAGATAATATAATTGCATTGAAACACTGTAGCAGCCCTGCAGGCACGCAAGACAAATTTGAAACATGTGTTTCCCCTTTTCTGTTTAAAGTACATGCGTTCATCTTCATTCTCAAATATAAAACCAAAACAAAACAACCGAGCATTTTAAAACCCAAAATCAAAATATTAAAATTTCCGATCGAAGTTCAAAGCCGTAGTAAAAATAAAACGCACCACAACGTGCCTCTTTAAAATCAAAAGTAAATTCAATAGCTCATCCAATTTTAATCGAAATCGTCTCAAGTTCGTCGAGGCTCGAGGCGACGTTCATTCTATAGTCAGTATGGAATGCCAGCGTGGTTCGAAGAGGGACTGCGATCGGAGAGGACAGAGCACATCGTAGTGATGAAGGAATTTTCGTAGCTCATGATTTGTAGCTCGCATGGTCGATTTGTAACTCGCGAATTGTATCCCGCGAGGCCGGAGTTGGTGGCTATATGTTGGAGAGATGGCGGCGACTAGATGGCATCAACAGTCGATGGGTGGACTCGATGACGAAGCTAGGGCCTTGCGATGTCGGCTAGGGCAGTGAGGTATATAGTGTATTTTAAAATTTAATATTATATATATGTATATGTATATTTGGGTATATAGTATAGCAGAAGATATTTATGTAGAAAAAGATTTTAGGAAGTAGGAACTTTTAAAATGTTTAAAGTTTAGGTAAAATTAGATTTTTAAACCTACATAGATTATTTTATATATAATTTAAAAATGAAAATAAAATAATTATACATACCTTTTAAATATACTAGTTATTTTAAAATTATGTATACAGGATGATTAGTTTAGTTAATTAATCTGTCAAATTATTTTAGTTGCTAAGGGATTCTTAAAATAAAATTACTAGTTTAAATTAAATAATTAGTTAATTAAATCTATCAAATGGGAATTTAATTGTTCGATTTATTCAAATATTAATAAAAATCACCTAATGTTTTTACAAGGTCCAATTGTGGAGAAAATAGTCGAGATGGAAATGGATTGCAAAACTAAAATCAAAGGTGAATTAATCTCACTTATTTGGATTACCATTTAAATTTAAATAGTTAAATTTAAATGATTGGTTGAATGATTGAATTGACTAGATGTAATATTATTATAATAGTGTGTGTATATATATATATATTGGAGTGATTGATTCCCGCATTATATAGCGCATGAGACCCTATGCGTCCTGCATAATAGCTAATGACCCTATATACCGCGATATTCCACCTCGAAGTGGAATTGGTATTATTACATGATGCTAACATCTGTGGATGCAGGGAAAATACAAGTTGGAGGGATCCAACTGGATTCCTCAAAATTATTGAATTTGTTTTCATAATCTATGATATGATTAATTGATTATCCGTGATAGATTATTGATTATGTTGGGAATTGAAATATTGGATGCTATGGTTTGATTGAATGTATTTGGGTATATTGAGTTATCAAAAATATAAAGATTTGGATTTTTTAATGGGAAATAAAGAAAGAAATTTTAAGTAAAATAATTATAGAAAATTTGGATAAATTAAAGAATGAATTGGAAAAAGATAAAATTTGATTTTTAAACCCTAATAAATAAATCCAGAGTATGGGAAAAGAGTTTTTTGAATAAATGGAAATAAATGAATTTTAAGGGCTTAAGTAGTATTGTTTAAATTTTTTTAAAGAATTCATTTTTGAATTCAGGATTTAAATGGTTTGGAAAGAAATAAAAAAAGAATTTTGAAATAAAGTGTGAAAGTGATACCTTCAGTTTTAAATAAGATTTTAAATCATAATTAAGAAGTAAATATGGAATTAATGGATTTTGAATGAACTTGAATAAATCAAAAAATAATTCTATAGGGAAATAAATTTAGAAGAATCAAATTTTAAAAAAATTAAGTGATTTGAAAACAGTAATTAAAGGAGAGTGAGATATGGAAATTATAAACTGGGTTTATAAATTAAGTGAAATATTTATCGATGGATAAGTTTGAAAGTATAAAATTCATGGTGAGAATTTACAAGGAGATGGGAAATGTGTTTTAAAAATAAAAGTGGTTTTATTTTTAAAGTGTTAAAAGAAATTTACGGATGAAGATGTAAATTAAGTTGTGATAAATCGAGCGGGATTTATAAGTGACTAGATGGTTATGTTTAAATGGAAAGTGTATTTCCCTGAAAAGCCAAGTATATTTTCAAAGAAAGATTTCCAAGTATAAGTCAGAGGTTTTAAAAGTGGTTTTAAAAGAATGTTTTAGAAAGAAATTATTATTTAGTGGTTTTAAATTTTTTAAAAGTAAATATTTTATTAAGTTAATTATATAAGTAAAGTATTTTAAATGTTTAACTAGTATTATGATTTAAAAGATAATTATTTAATATTTATACCTTATATAATAACTTTTATTTTTGGCTTAGTTTTACATGAGAAATTATTTGAAATTTCATAACTAGTATTATAAATAAAGTGTTTTAAGTAGTTTTTATTTTAAGTGTTTTAAAGTATATATTTTTGATAAAGTGATTTAAATTATTTAAAAATATAAAATATCAAGGCTTGGTGATTTTCAGTGGGAATAAGCAATTGGGTGGAATTTATTCCATGAGAGAAAATGTGATTTGAAAACTATTTTCAAAGGGTTGAAGTGTGGAGGAAAATATCTTGCGAAGATATTTTTCAAATAAATAATTTAGAAATTTATTAAGGTCTGATGGTTGTTTGTGAATGTTATATGATAGTTAGATAACCGACTATCAATATTGGCCAATGCGCCGATCGTTTTGAAGAGACCGGGATCGGGATTAATTTCTTGAAAACCACTTGATTCGGTTTGAAGGTTTTCGTGAGGAAGACAAGAGCTTGGAGTCGAAGATGGAGCAGTGAAGTACAAGGGATAATCGCTACTAATCTTGAGGGTGATTCCAAAATAGATGTAGTAGGAGTAGTGCCTTCGGTTCCGTTCGGATACCGAAAAGGACTTGTATGGATGAATGCTATTAGAACATCATCAGGAGGACGATAAGCATTCTAGGTGAATGTGTACTAAAAAGGCAACACATAGCCTCGAATCTCATCAACCGAAAATGGTTAAAACATGGGAGATGCTGCAAGGCTAAGTGGCTAGCATCCAATTAGGGTAAGGTCACCCCTATCTAGATGTCCCTTTATTTTGGCCGTGCGGGCAGTTGCTGATCCCAACCATGGGGTGATCTTATTCGGACTATCTAGTAAGGAGTAGCTCCGCTCTTGTGGTGCAGGGGATCAGGGTGGATCCTCGGTACGGTGATCTAGACCATGTACTGTGACGGGCGGTACCCCAGTAGCCCTGCCATTATATGGAATCCAATCTCCAATAAGTGCCTGTACGATTTTGGTTGTGCCCAACTATTGCTGAAAGTGAGATGCAAGCATTTCAGCTAGATTCTATTTTACTTTCTATAGACACTATTATAATATAAGACGGATTTGATAAAAATGTTTTGGTTATCGTAAGGAAAAAACCCGACATGTTTATTTATGGCGTGGTCTTACGAGATACCTTTGATTTCAAAGATTTGAGAACTTTAATAATCCAATTGAGTGTGTTTTCTCACGCTGTTTTCCAGATTGACAAAGGTGTTATTTCACTATAATGCTTGGGTCAGACCGAGTATTATATGATACAGGATGGGATACTATGGAGCTCAGGAGATGAGCTGGATGGTGAGATGTATCACAAGTATTTGATGAATATTCCGCTGTGTATGATTAACCACATAGTCAGTTTTGTGAGGACAGATTATGATAACTGTCCAGTTGTGTGCTATGAATTTGGTTGAACTCTGATGATGTAATGTATAAACATATATAGTTCTTTTTGTTTAAAGATTAGTCATTTATTTATTATATATTGTTCCGCTGCGATTGTGAGATTCTGATATTGTTTCTATTTCTTCTTCTACCTTATTCTTCTTTAACCCTAATGATTCGGTTTTTTGGCATTTTATTTTCAGTATTTGATACAGTGGACGTAATGATGGCGAGTTTCGGACCTCGAAATATCGGGCCGTTACACAAACCCCTCCTCGACCATTTCCTTCTCCCGCCTAAGCACGCGAGCAGCGGATCTCCACCACAATGAGCCTGGCTGAACCATCCACTTAAAACCCGAACAACCCACCCTATCTTCCTCCTCCTTCCGCCTCTTTCCCTCCCCACCTGACCCGATAAATCATCCACCACAACGGCAACTCCATACTAGACCTCCAGGTCCGTCCCATCCCATTGCGATAGCCGCATCAACCATCTAGTGCCCGCTATCACCAACAGTCGAGCTCCATCAGCCTTGCCCATACCTGATAGCCTCATTCCACACCCAAACTTCCTGGCCGCCTCCACCTGACAGCTCTCCTTCCCCAGCCACCTACCGACCTTGACTCTTCGTTGCCACAACCACCTTACTTCCCTAGGTCGGGCAACCTTGCAGCCTTCTCTTTAATTTTTTTTTATATTATGCAAACCTAGTTTATAATATAGGTTTGCTATATTTGAGAATATGGACACTACCTGTCCATCAACTTCTCCTTGCCTAGGTGTAAGCATTCTCTTCTTATAAAAACAACTTTATAAGCTTATATATATAAGGTTACTTATATATTTTCGATTATCGAATTCGAGTTCTCGGTGCTTCGCTTCGCTTGGTTTTGCTATGGAATTTGCCTTCAAAAGCTTGGTCGTTGGTTCATGATGATTTTGCTTCGATCACAGATTTGATGTATTGTAGATCTCCGCTTTGCTTCATTGTTTTATCATCACCTTCGTAGCCACAAAAAGGTGAGCAATCATTCACGATTGACAATTAAGTAAACAACATCATTTCAATTGACCATTGAAATGTTTGTTATAGCTAGGATTTTTTTAGTTAGTATACATATGATTTTATATGTTACGATGCTCACTTTGACATATATAAGATGATATGATGTGATGTTCATTTTGAAGCATATGATGATATGTTGGTTTTTATAACACTTATATTGACATGCATGATATGTTAATTTGTGATTCACAATTTCGAGTTCCTTATATGTTATGCTGTCAATTATCTATTTTCTATCACTGCAAGTTCGCTTTTAGTATAGAAAATCCCTATGGGTTGAAATGAAACATACCCGAACAATATTATAGACTAGAGAAAAATCATTATGGGTTGAAATGATAAACCCAAGCAATTTTATTAACTTTGAATTTTGGGATTGCGGGTTGAAATGATATATACTTGTAAAATTTCAAATTATTGTTGATTGAAATGATAAATATCCATATAACTTGACCATATGTTAGAAAACTATATACGGACATCGTTGGTCTATTTTTAAATGGTTTTCAAAATTTTGAAAGGGTAATATACGATTTTGATTTTTAAGATATAATATAAAGATTTTATTTTATGTGTAAAATTTAGATTTTTAAATTATATGTTATGGAAATTTTAAATTTATAAGTCAGGTTTTGAAAAATGTAAATTTTAAGATTTTACTTGTGATTTTTTTCTTAAAATATATAAAAATAGATTTAATACAAAATAAAATATATTTAGTAATAAGATTTAATTTAATAATAATTAATAAAATAAAATTTAATTTAACTAATATATATAAAATATGTTTTAAAATATTTATTTAAAATTATATTAATATGTTAAAAATAGATTTTGTAATAACTTTAATAAACTAAGGTTGGAAAGATGAATTGAAATTGATTTGAAATTTGATTTGTTTAAGAATTGTATTTAAATAAAAATTGGATTGAAACTTATTAATTTTGAGATTCTAAAAATATGATTTGGTTGATAACTGGATTTTGATTAAAGGTGATTAGATGAATATTTTCAATTTTAAATAAAGTTAAAATTGAATATTTAATATTGATTTAAATTTGTAATTTGAGATTTTATTTAAATGTTATTAAAAATGATTAAGTGAATATTTTCAAATTTAAATAAAATTAAAGTTGAATTTTTAAATATGAATCAAACTTATCAAATTCAGTTATTGAAAATTGTTTGAATATTTAAACATTGAAACCTATTGAATTGGAAGTAGTTATATAGATTAAAAATGGTTTAATGAGAATTTGAATTGAACCTTTAACCTTTTTAATTGAAATTGTTGAACTAAGATTGATTTAAGTTGAATCTTGGAACTAAAAGTTGATTTGAATTGATTTGAGAAATTTAAAGAAACAATTTTAATGTGAAACTATTTTCGATATAAACTATTTTTAACATATAAACTATTTTAATCTATAAGCTATTTTAAATATAAAATATTTTTAATATATAAACTAATATAATCTATAAACTATTTTTAAATATAAACTATTTTTCATGTATAACTATTCCTATATATAAACTACTTTCAATATTCAAACTGTTTAAGTTGGAACCGAATAATAATTTCAAAAGTGATATGATTTTGAAATGAATATGATATTTTGATATGAAGTATGAACTATTTGAAATGAAAATGACCATGGTGTAAAATAAGCATTTGCTTATTAATGAGACCGGGATCAGATATTGTCATACTCTCTGCTAATACCAAAGACCACTTTAACAACTGTGCATGTGGTGGAGAATCCTGAATGAAGTAGGATGGTTTGGCAAATGTCTGTATGAGGTATGAACGCAGCCCTAACCCCCTCAGGTCAGCTTGACATGATTAAAATAGGAGCTATACCTGCACCAAGTAAGGTCGCACCTCTGATCGAGCGTGCTTCTTTGATACCATATCTATTACTTTGTGATTTGATTGGGTGCACCTTTGATTATGGGAGTGTGTCTCAAGGTGGGCGGTAGTAGCTGTTATGCATTACTACCAGCCCGTTCTACAAAACGGTAGTATCCTACCCTGGGCATTGCCTCGCATGCCTTGTCACATGCCTTATCGGGCCCATTACGAGTTTGGTTTGTGCCGTACCTGTGGAGTTCTCACCGAGTATCCCACTGGTTTGGTGGAGCATATAGTACCTGTATAGACTGCCAGAATTCTATAAATATGCGTTAAGGGGGATACGGGTAATGCCTTAACGCTATTTTAATATTCTACTTTACTGTAGCACTATCTATATAGCGTATTGTACTGTAGCAAACTCTTAAGAATTATATTTTCAAACTAACTTATAAATTTAAAATTTCCAAATCATACAATTTTAAAATCTAAATTTACACATATATAAAAATTAACAGTTATATATATATATATTAAACATTAATATTTGCTAAAACCCATATATTTCCTTTCAAAACTTTGAAAATCATTTTCAAAATATAGACCAACGGTGTCCGTATATAATTTTCTATCCTATGATCAAGTGATATGGATATTTATTATTTCAACGTGCAATTTAAAATCTACGGGTGTAGATCATTTCTACCCGCAATCCCAAAATTCAAATCAATGAAAATTGCATGGGTTTATCATTTCAACCAATAACGATTTTCCCCTAATCTATAAGATTGTTCGAGTGTGTAAATTTCAACCCATAGGGAATTTAAAACTAACATGGAACTTGGAGAGTGAGAAAAATAAAATAAAATAAAATAACATATCAATGATGAGAATATATCACGGTAACAAATTAAATGTAATATACAATTGGTTATGGTGTCATATGTCATAGGTAAACAATTTCAGATAATGACATATCATATTTAACAATTATTACACTTAACAATTCAAATTTAACAGCATCATCATTTCATGTGAATCAAATTGACTGAATATAAGAATGTTAATCATGAGTGATTGCTCACCTTTCGATGCTAGAAAACAAATGGCGAAGATGGTGACACGGACACACATACGGATTTGGACACGAGCAAATCAAAAAGCCGCTATGACCAATTTTGGATAGCGGCGAGACAAAAGCAAAGCATCATGAACTGAATTTGATGAAGATCAATTATGTAAGTGAACTTATATATATAAACTATATATATATATAGTAAAATCTTTATTTAGTTTAAACACATAATAGAATAAAATCTATATGTGTGTGTGTATTTTTCAAAAATCATTGTTTAATTTAAGACACATATTAAAATAAATTTAAATATATATACTTTAACATACTATACATATATACCCTTCCGAACAAATACCAAATATCAACTATATAATATATTTATATAGGTAATATGTATCTAATCAATGGTATAATATATATGTAAGATAAAAATCAAGTTACAAATGTTAACATATACATATTTAAACAATAATATGTATATGAAGTTGTAAGCATCACCATATTATATTACACAATTTACATATTATAATGTGAAATATAAGAAGGCTGCATACTGAGGCAAAGCGGCGGAGTGGTCGAGCAACTGGAGCATGATCTCGGCAAAGGGCAAAATGAGCTATGAGGAGGGGTGATGCGACGAGGAAGGTGGTTGATCGGGGATGGTGGCAGCGATCAATAAAGTGGGCGGTCGACGAATCAAAGAACTGTGGGTTTGAGAGGGTGTACGGGTGAGATGGCGCTAGGAGGTGGCTGGCCGAGTTGCCGGGGTGTCATGATGAAGGAAAGTGGAGCACTGGCTGTTGTCGAGGTCGGCAAACTGGAAATTAGAGGGGGCGACAGTGGGCATGAAGGAGGCCGGAGATGGTTGTTGTTCGAAGGCAGGGGTCTGGAATGAGCTTGTAATGGATGTTCAACAGATGAGGAAGGCCAAAGTGGGGAGAACTAGGCTGGGTTGCGAGGCATGGCTGATCTGATCGGTAAAGGCACGGCGGTGCTTAGGTCCAATTTTTGGGTGGAGAGGCGAGCAATAGGCGGAGGAGGGTGTGGCGGATCTGAGTGGATCGAAGGGAATGGTGACTAAGGTGGCTGACTAAGGGTTGAACTGCTCGGGGGCCGCGGGTTGCATGGGTCTATGTGGAGCGGATGACATGGAGTGTGATAGGAACGAACTGCCGTGGAGGAGAGGGGAACTGACGTGGCCAGGGACTTTCATGTGGCAGTCGAAAAGAATGGCGTAGTGAAGGCATGTCTATGGAAGTAGGCAGTCAGATCTGATGTGGTGGGTGGGTAGGTGCGTCAAGTGGACCAACGACTTTTAATATGAGAAATGCAAGTTTATATAAAAGCTTGAATCTCAACATATGTATATATACGAAAGCTGAAAGCTTGGAATATTTTTTTTATATAAGAACAAGAACATAAAGAAGTGAACGGCAGATCCAAGGAGATGGTCGACAAAGTGAAATGGTGAGGACGATCAAGCTGGAAGAATATCAAGCTGGAAGAATATGAGCAGCTTCAGTAAATTTTTTAGTTATAATTCCTTTTTCCAGAATGAAACAAAAGAAGAGGAGTGAAGGAGAATAAAATGAAAGGACAACCGCAAATATAATGAAACCACAGGAAAAGAAAAAGGAAAAAGTTGAATTCTGGAAATTGTAAAAGTTAATGGCCATCGGTGTCATATGGTGGACAATGAAGGGACATAAGAAACCAAAAAAGCTCAAATGCGGAACCGGTACGACTAATCGTTATGCAGATTTCGCCATGTATCAGACTTCGAAATGCACAAATGAATATACTGCGAAGATCAGCACGATGATATGAATGGAATGTTACATAGATATTAGCGATATGATCATCCAACCAAAAATCGATATTCGTCGCCAAAATGCTGCTAAAACGCCGAAATTAATATAAACGGGGCTCGAGCAGTCCAAATTCGATGAAACAAAATACGACGTCTCACTCAGAATATGATTTACATTTTTATTATATAAAATTATTTCGGTTTCGATTATTTTTTATTTCCATCAAATATTAACTGATTTAAATTTAAATAAAATTACACAACAAAATAAACTTCCATATTCTCTGATGAAAATCTGACATATACTACGTCTAATAGACGTATTTAAAATATCAAATTTTCATTGTTAAATTTAATTATTTAATTTCAAGAAAAATTTCAGTTAATTACGTTATAATTTTTTTTAAAATTTACTGGTCGTTTCACTCTCCCCCACTCAAAACTTTTTGCCCCCGAAAAGGAACGAGATAGGAGAATAGAACAACAGAAAGGAAAGAGATATTTGAAATACATAGCACTAGATACTACAATTAACTTTAAAACTATATAAGTTTCTTTTAGTTTTATTTTATAATTGAAACTCATCACTTAATATAAAGCTTAAGAATCAACTTTCTGGTTCCACTTCAAGTCATTTTCAAATAAATATATATTTACACATTAAATCATACTCAAGAAATTCAAATCAAATCTATTTTCAAAACAAAAGTGTAGCAAAGCTACCAAGTGGTCTCTCCACTTTGAGACTTGAAATGTATGTCGATGATGCTGCAGTCATCGCTGAAATTATTTTCCAACGTCAAAAGAGGATAGTCCTGGCTTACTTCTTTTAAATTCTTTGGAAAATATTTCCATTTAAAAATACTTTCAAATAATATATATTATTATTATATTCTCTCAAATCTTTGAAAACCTGATTTTGAAAAGCATCAGAAATTAAATTCTCAAATCCTTAATTTAAATTCATTTCATTTGCAAATCAGATTTATAAATCATGGTTATCAAATTTCATCTCCTTATAATATACAACTATAGTTAATGGTAGGGATGTTGACAAAATAATAAATGATTATCTAGTATTATCATTTCTAACAACCAATTAATTTAACTATCAAATTTCATAAGAATTATACTTTTATATAGAAAATATAATCATACATAAAATTATTTTATTTACTTATTTAGAAAACAGTATTGTGTCAGTTTGCTCTGTTCAAGTGTTTTAGAATCCCTATCTATAGCATTGGCTAGAAGAATTGATCGAAATTCAAAATTCAAACAACTCGATCAACACAATATAAAACATTTTTATATTAATTTTAAATACTCCCTCATAGGATGATTCAAGAGTGGATCTTAAGGCAAAGATAGAGATTCAAAGCTAAAGGAATCCAAATCAATGTGAATTCTAATAAAGAAGATAGAGTCGAAAGGAGATAAGATAATTAAATTACAAAAGTGAAAAGATGTATAGACTTACATAAATCGTGGCCGGCCTTAATTGGGTCAATCGTGACTTAGAAAAATGAGAATATCATCAATGAAAGTGGGGACAACTTGTTGAGAACATCGCAGAAAATGTGATTCTTGAGATCGACGAAGAAGGCAGGAGCATTGGTCCAAAGGGCATGACTAACCATTCGTCCCGGAGGAAGGACAACCGGTCGAGCTCCAGGAATTAGATCGATTTGAAATTCAATTTCCCGCTTGAGAGGGAGAGAAGTGACTTCACCAAACATCAAGATAATCCCTGACTATTAGTGAAGTCAAAATTACTAGGCTAAGCACCAATCAGAAAGATGAAACTACCTGCAAAATCCTGAGGCAATCGATACTCGAGCACAAGCGAGTTGCCCTAGCCGTCTACTAAGAAACTGTCAGGCTTTGAAAGAAATAACAACATCAAAGCCGAGGACGTAGAAACCTCCACTAAATTGACGCCTGTTGTAAAGGAGTTTCACCCCTTTATAAATCATATTGAGGTTGGCGGGACCAACAATGCAATGAGTCATACACAAGGATGAAGTCACCAATTGAAGTTGAATTTATTTATAGATTAACTGAAATAGTGCTACGGGATGCTCCAATATCAAGAATATACGAACAGAAAAGTCAAGAATGAATTACAGAATGGAGGTGATTCTGTAATTAAATTTTCTCCATATGCTACGTTTTCCTAAACCAGAGCTCTGATACCACTTGTAACAACCCGGTATTTTGAACCATTCAAATCGACAATCATCCACTCATGTCAGACTTGAATTGCTCAAAACAACAGATTGTTAATTTATATTTGACAAAACTCTGCATATACAATAAATGTATTAATCACAGAATCACAAATATAGAGTAATATAACAATAAGCAACGAAATAGATAAATAGTAGTTCATGAAGCTACTATAATAAACAACAGAGTCTGAAACAAAATGCAACAGATATCAAATACATAAAACTGTCAATACAAAAGGAAATGACAAGTCTGCACAAATCAACTCAAAACAATCGAGAAGCTGAATAGATAAAGGCCGATCTTAAAGCAAAGCTCCAAACTCCAAAGTTGGGTCTCAAATGCTGTGACACTTAATCTGACCCGAGCATAAAGCAAACAACAAAATACTCGACTCAGGATTAACATTCTTATACCAGTAAATTTAATTCAACTGAAATGTCAACCGAAATACGAAATAATTTAAAGGATGTTTGGATTCCCATCTTGTAAGGATCTGTTAAACTATCTACATGAATAGTACAATATGCTACATAGATAATATCTATAGTAAAGTAAACTATTAAAATAGTGTTAAGGCGTTACCCATATCCCCCTTAACACATTTTATATAATGTTGTACTCTATATAGTACTGTAACTCCACCAAACCGGTGGGCTATCAGGGCGCACTTCATAGGTATGACACAAAATAAACTCGTAGAAGGTGCAATAAGGTATGTGACAGGACACACGAGGCAATTACTAGGGTAAGATTCTATCGTTTTGCAGATCCAAATTGGAGGTAACGCATAACAACTACTACCGTCCACCTTGAGACACATTCCTAAATCAAAGGTGCACCTAATCAAATCACAAAGTAGTAGAATGGTATCGAAGAAATGTGCCTGATATGGGGTGCGACCCCACTTGGCCCGACATGGCTCTTGTTATAGCCACATCAAGCTGACTCGCGGGAGTCAGGGCTACGTTAATACCTCATATAGAATCGTCGCCAAACCATCCTACTTCATTCTGAAATCTCCACCACGTACGTAGTTGTTAAAGTGGTTTTAGTATTGGCAGAGAATATGACAATATCTGATCTCAGTCTCTTTAATAACCAAACGCTTATTTCACTCCATGGTCATTTTATAATGTCACTTTTAAAATAATTTTAAATAGTTCATACTTCATATCAAAATATCATATTCATTTTAAAAATCACATCACTTTCTAAATCATATACACTTTCGAAATCATATCACTTTCGAAATTATATTAAAGTATTCACATTTAAATCCCTTTAATCTAAATCATAATAATTCCAACTTACATAATTTAAAAAGGTTTATACATATTAAAATAGTTATAATTTAAAAAAGAGTTTATATTTAAAAATAGGTTATAGGTTTAAAATATTTTACATATTAAAATAATTTATACTAAATGAGTTTATATTAAAAATAGTTTCTAATTAGGATTGTCCTTCCAATTTCACAATCAATTCAAATCAACTTTAGTTTCAAAAATTCAATTTAAATTAATCTCAGTCCAACGACCATTTCTAATTATATCGATTTCAAATCCATATTTGAATTTTAAATTTTAAACCACTACCGATTTAATAAGTTCCAAAATTTAAATATTCAAACAATTTTACAATGACTCAATTTTTATAAATTTCATTTATATTTCAGAATTCAACTTTAATTTTTATTTAAGTTTAATAATATTCACTTAATCATTTTAATACAATATCAAATTACAAATTTAAATAAAATCAATAATTAAATATCCCACTTCAATTACATTTAATTTTAAAACATTTACCTAATCACTTTTGTAAACATTTAAATAAAATCTCAAATTACACGTTTAAATGAAAATTAAATATTCAATTTCAATTCATTTAAATTTGAAAATATTCATTTAGTCACTTTTAAATAAAAAAAAAGTTATTAAGTTATGAATTTCATATCATTAAAATTTCAAATCAATAAGTTTCAAATTAATTTTATTTAAATTCAATTCTTAAATAAATCAAATTACAAATCAGCTTTAACTTATGTTTCTAACCTTTATTTATTAAAGTTATTATAATATCTATTTTTAAAATATAATTTTAAATAAATACTTAAACATAATTTATATATTAAATAAATTAAATTTTATCATATTAAATCTTATTTTATATATTTTTAAAATAATAAAGATGTAAGAAAAATCTTAAAAATCATATTTTCAAAGCTAACTTATAAATTTGAAATTTCCAAAACATATAATTTTAAAATCTAAATCTACACATATATAAAAACTAACAGTTACATATATATATATATATATATATATATATATATATATCAAAAATCAATATTTACTAAAACCATATATTTCCTTTCAAAACTTTGGAAATCATTTTCAAAATATAGACCAACAGTGTCCGCATATAATTTTCTATCATATGGTCAAGTGATACAAATATTTATCATTTCAATTCTTAATTTAAAATCTATGGGTATATATCATTTCTACCAGTAGTCCCAAAATTCAAAATCAACGAAAATCGCTTAGGTTTATCATTTCAACCCATAACGATTTTCGCCTAATTCATAAGATCGTTCGGGTATGTATCATTTCAACCCATAGGTAATTTTAAACTAATAGGGAACTTGCATAATGAGAACAATAAAATCAAAATAAAATAACATAACATATAAATGATGAGCATATATCACAGTAACAAACTAAATGTAATATACAACATGTTATGGTGTCATATGTCATAGGTAAACAATTTCAGATAATGACATATCATGTTTAACAATTAAATAACTTAAAAATTTAAATTGAACAGCATGTTTCAATCGACATTTTATGCGAATCAAATTTACTAAGCATAAGAATGTTAATGGTGAGTGATTGCTCACCTTTCGAGGCTAGAGAACAAATGGCGAAGATAGTGACACGGACACGCACGTGGATAAGGACACGAGCAAATCAAAAAGCTGCTACGACCAATTTGGACAGTGGCGAGACAAAAGCAAAGCACGATGAACTGGATTTGATGAAGATCAATATATAAGTGAACTTATATATATAAACTATATGCATATATTAAAATCTTTATTTAGTTTAAACACATATTAGAATAAATCTATATTTATATATACTTATTTCAAAAATCATTGTTTAATTTAAAATACATATTAAAATATATTTAAATATATATACTTTGACATACTATACACATATACCCTTCCAAACAAATACCAAATATCAACTTTATAATATATATAGGTAATATATATGTAATCAATGGTACAATATATATATATATATATATATGTAAGATAAAAATCAAGTTACAAACGTTAGCATATACATATGTAAACAATAATGTGCATATGAAGTTGTAAGCATCACCATATCATATTACACAAAATTTACATATTATAATGTAAAATATTAGAATGCTGCATATTGAGGAAAAGCGACGTAGTGGTCGAGCAACTGGAGCATGATCTCGGCAATGGGCAGAACGCTCCATGAGGAGGGGTGATGCGCGAGGAAGGCGGCTTCTCGTGGGATGGTGGCAGCGATCAGTAAAGTAGATGGTCGGCAAAGCAAAGAACTGTGGGTTTGAGAGGGCGTATGGTTGAGATGGCGGTAGGAGGTGGCAGGCCGAGTTGCTGGGGTGTCACGGTGAATGAAAGTGGAGCATTGGTTGCCGTCGAGGTCGAAAATTGGAAATTGAAGGGGTGACAATGGGCATGAAGGAGGCCGAGGATGGTTGCTGTTCGAAGGTGAGGGTGTGGAGTAGGCTTGTGATGATGTTCGGTAGATGAGGCAGGCCGAAGTGAGGGAGAACTAGGCTGGGTTGCGAGGCATGGTTGACCTGATCGGCAATGATACGGCAGTGCTTGGGTTCGATTTTTTGGTGGAGAGGCGAGCTACATGCGGAAAAGGGTGAGGCAAATCTGAGTGGATCGAAGGGCTTGGAGGATAAGGTGGCTGATTGAGGGTTGAACTGCTCGGGGGCCGCGGATTGCATGGGTCTGTGTGGAGCGGATGACATGAAGTGTGGTGGGAACGAACAACCATGGAGGAGAGGGGAACTGACGTGGCCAGGGACTTTCATGTGGCAGTCGAAGGGAATGGCATGGTGAAGGCGGGTCTGTGGAAGTGGGCCGTTGGATCTGATGTTGTGGGTAGGTAGGTGCGTCAGATGGACCAACGAGCTTCAATATGGGAAATGCAAATTTATATAAAAGCTTGAATCTCAACACACACACACACACACACACACACACACACACACACACACACATATGTATGTATACGAAAGCTGAAAGCTTGTAAATTTTTTATAAGAACAAGAACATAAAGAAGTGAACGACATATTCAAGGAGATTGTCAACAAAGTGAAATGGTGAGGACTATCAAGCTGGCAGAATATTAGCAGCTTTAGGTAAAAAAAATTAGTTATAATTCCTTTTTTCGGAATGAAACAAAAGAAGAGGTGTGAATGAGAATGAAATGAAAGAACAACAAAAAATATAATGAAACCATAGGAATAGAAAAAGGAAAAAGTTGAATTTTGGGAATTGTAAAAGTTAGTGGCCATTGTGTTATACTATAGACAATAAAGGGACCTAGAAAACCAAAAAGGCTCGAATACGGAACCGGCACGGCTAGTCGTTATGCAGCTTTTTCCATGCATCAGACTTTGAAATGTAAAAGTGAGTATACTGTGGAGATCAGCACGACAGGACAAATAGAATGGTACACAGGTATCAACGATACGATCATCCAACCAAAAGTCCTGTATATATATATGCACTTACCTCAATGGTATAAGTATATTACCATTTATATATTTATCTCAATGGTATAAGTATATTACCATAACATTTTACTTTTCGTGCCTTGAAATAAATCATATACTTATCTTATCATTTTAAGTATACTTACAAAATTTTCTAAGTTTTCTTCTTTCCAAATCCCATAGTAAATAACCAAACATTTCTTCAAAATAAAACATTTTGCTTATCCTTGATAAAAAATTCCCTTTTTAAAAGCTCATCTCGTATTCCAATTAACTTATAACCTTAAAAATAAAGTTATAACCCACTTTTATAAACCTTTAAGTTAATTTATAAACCTCTTTCCAAATCTTTGAAGTGATTTATAAACCTTTTTCCTGTTTTAAAACTCTTTATGTAAGCCATTCTATACTCCTTTATCATTTACAAACATCATTTGTAAAACATTTAAAGTAACCTTTTTCATTAGAAAACCCCTTTCTATAAACAAGTTATCATTTATAAATACCTTTGTAAGAATTATATAACCAGAAAAACCATTTATAAAACCTTTGCCTCAAATTGATTAAAGAATTAAAATAAACTCAAACCATACTTTATAAATTTCAAATAAGGCTTAGTAGTCCTAATGATACTAATTTAAGTTACCATTTAGTTCAAATCGATTCCTAAATCACATAACCATTGTTTACATAAGCTACCATATATGTAAATACAGTTTATATCCAATCAGGGAATAACACGTCAATATAACTAATTGGCATATACAAGTCTAAATAACATAACAAAGGGATGGTGATTTATCCTGCTAAATAGATGTCCAAACAATTCGACTAATTTATAGCAGAATGGGGATTTATTCTGCTTAACACGTATCCACACATTCAAATCATTTACATTATAGCATAATGGTATTTTATTATGCTAACGAATGTCATTTACTTCTCCTAATCATATGGATTACATAAGGGTCCGGACAAGAGATCCTCTGACTTGAAATCGGTTTGCTTTTAAAAAGAAAATTTATTTAAAACACATTCGTTTCAATTTTAAATCACATTTAATTTTTTTAAAATAGATATAATCTGCTTAAGCCCTAATTAAATCTTAATTAACCCTAATTGAATCAAGATTAAATTATAACTAGTCTTAATGAACTTGATTAAGTACTAACTAAATTCCTAATGCAAATTGGTTAAGTTTAAAAAAATTGTTTGAAAGTTAAACCCTAATTAATCAATATTAATTAAATAATCCATGAATTAATAAATGATTAATTAACCATTATTCTTAATTAAATAATTATTAATAACTTTATTACTTCTTAACCATGTAAAACATTAATTAAAACATTATTAATTAATAACCGTCATTATCTTAAATAAGTGATGATAAACCTCTAATCACCTTCTTAATTACCAATTAAGTGCCAATTACCTTTTAATTGACTAATTAATTAATTAATTATATTACAACTAAATTACTTTTTAATATTACTAATTAATTTTGAATTTTTTTGTAAACTAATTTTAAAATAAAGCAAATTTGAAATAGAAATTCAAAACTTTGCCGAACTGCATCCATAACGACTGTCACTATGAGTGCAGTTTTATCTAACCCACCTTTATGTGAAACACTTACTAAAACCATACTATTTCATGATTGAAACATAACTTAGTAAATTTTCACACTTTAAAACCAATTATGCAAATTTAACCAAAATTTAAACTTTAAACTCTTGAAAGAGTTTGATTTCAAATCCGACCTCAAATCCGTCGTGACTACATAAAAAGTTTCAACTTTATTTTCAACTCATCATGACTATAGTCAAGTTCATAATCAACCCTTTATATTCGCACATCACATTCGTACAAAAATTGTACACATATACCAATATATATATATATATACACACACACACACACACACACACACACACACAATTACTCACTTTGCAATAACACATCCGTACGAGTGCTAACACTAACCCATACATTAACACTTATCATCACATTTCAAACATGCCAAGATCCATCGTATATATAACATACATATTGCTAAGGATCAACACAATATATAAAACAAAATTCTTTCCAAAAGATTAGGAATTTACTCACCGAAAAGCTATCCGAACTCTCGCTAAATTTGAATATGCATAGCACTTCCATTCCTAGGAAACAGGATGGTCTTGAACCCTGAATGCACTAGGTAGGCTCGACCTTGAAGGGTAGAGGAAGCGAGACTTCTTTTGGTAAGGTGGAGCGACTTTATAAAAATATCTAATTGTTAACAATAAACCCAAAATAGATAATTTCGCAACTGATTTTGTGCTACCTACTCACGAAATTTAAAAAATCACTCGAAGAGAAAGTTATTGGAATTTATTATCTCCATCATTTCAAAAACAGAATTACTCATTTTCGACTTGTTTTGAAGAAGATATGATCAAAAGAAGATGGGTAATTTTCGGACTTAAAATTCTGAGTGAAAAATTGCTTTGCAAAGATAGGGTATTTTGACATAGCTATGAGAAAAATTTGAAAAGGTGGTCAATTAGAATGTTGTAACCATTAAAATTTCACATGGTTTCTAAAAAAGAAAAACTTCATTTGAGTTAGAAATAAGGTAGAAAAGGTTGGTGGAAATAGGAAGAAAAACGGAGAAACATATGGATATTTATAGGAAAATTTCCCATGTCTTAATTATATCTTGTCACATCACAAATCTTTTATAATACATAAATATATATAAACATATAATTATGTTTAATCACATCACTCTTATATAATTATCATGTTTAGGCACATCACTCCTTTATATATGTAATTATTATATTTAGTCACATCACTTTCTTTATATATATATATTTATAAGTTTAACTATTAATTAACTAAGATGTGATAAGAGATAATTATGGTTAATGATTACAAATCTAAGATACGACAATACTTAATATATTTATATAAAATGTTTATTATTTTTAAAACTATGTCTTGTCACATCGCTTACTAATCCAAATTAATATAAGATAATTTATTTCTAAGCATATTATTATCTAGTTAATTAACTTATATATAAGTACATACAGTGAACAATGATGAACAACGTTTCAAACAACTTTCCAGTGTCGAAAGGTTGAAATTCCAGAAAACATTCTTCGGTCACATTTTCTGTTTTTCTACAAGCTATTTAATTTGGTAAAAAAAATTGAAAATGATTTCACCCATTATTAATTAATTAAAATGAGTTTATTTTCAATATGAAACTTATATATTGAATATTTGAAATTAATTAAATATTCACTATTCAAAGAAGTGAAATTCCGGGTCGTTACAGAATTTGTCGAAATAATAAGAATGTTTTACTTTATTATTTATTATAATTAATGACAATCAATTATTTATTTAATTTAATTAATTATAATTAATTTTTTATTAAACTAATGGTGTTTAAAATTGATTAACTTCTTTTGGATTAAAGGCCATTGAAGTAAATTCATTAACTGAATTAAGTGTACTTTTAATGTTAATTAATCAATATCATATGGATGTGTTTAGTTATTAAATCGATTTTATAACGATATTTAAAGTTATTGAACTCTTTTAACAAAGTGTTTTATAGCAAATACTTATATTGTGAATCCCAAGCACGAATTTGGATTTAAAAGAAAAGTTTTGATTCATTTATGGAAATGAATTAATTTACGTAAAACAATATCACTTATATAGAAATGATTTATTTGTATGGTTAACACTAAACGTCGAAGAAGTAGACTTGTTGCTATTTTGAAAGTTAAGAATAATTACGAGACATGACTTTGAGGTAACACAACCTTAACTGTCCGGTATTATTATTAACCAAGAAATAGTACAAGTTTGAATTCAACGAGTGGTGATAAGTATACAAGACATAATTTTTACATACGATCGTTTTATATACTCGACAATTGGTTTCTCGGCTATCAATACTTTGGCTTCTTTATTATTCTCATTCTAAGACAATTTATTACTCCTTTGAGATTTGATATTCTTTATCGAAAATGACTAAAACTAAAGTGCGAGAGGAGGCCAAGCTACTGGGGTTACTCCCATTAGGATACTTTCATATCTCACATAGACTGGATTCGATAGTGCTATTAGAAGTGAAATATTAAGATTCTTGGTGAGGTTTAGTATGGTCTGGCTTGAAGGGTTCTGAGAAGTGTCACAGGGTAAATGAGCTTCTCAGAAGTATATTACTAGAGGTATACTTCAAGAGGGATGCATCCTCCTAGTCGTTGTTAAAAAATTTCCTTCACTTATTTGATTTGAACTTTTGAATTTATTTTTCTTTAATTGCAATGGGAAGAATAAAGCACTCTTTTCGGTGTTTAATTATTGGTTTTGTCCATTCTAGCAAGTTTGGACTATTATCTTGTTTTGTCCATTCTGTCCAGTTTGGATTTTGTTCCGACTATTTTCATTCTTTCAAGTCTGGATGTTTATATTAATTATTCTCATCATCTATGTTTGGATTTGTTCTCTATTGTCCATTTCCATTTTTTTTATGTTTACTTGTTATCTATGTGGGAGAAAATTCGTTCCACATTAGCGATGTGGTTCACATGTTATTTTTTAAATGCAACCCCTTTTGTTTTAGAGTTTTACTCATACTAGACATTTTGTCTCACCCGAGTTATTTATTTTCCCTAAACTCTCGGGTACTCAATTATATTTGAGTAGTCTGAGAGCAGCAGGTTTCTCTTTGGAGCTCTTTGAAGACGATGATTGAGTAAGCGGCTCCTTGGTAATCTAATTTTTTCTTTCTGTTGTATAATTATGAAGATATATTTTGTATCCACAAATGACAAGTCGGAATGTATAGTTGCAAATCTATTAGATGTAGTATTTTGTTTAACTCTGATAACTCCACGTAAGGAGTAACCTTTTGTACTATATATTTTTGTATTATATGTAACCATTCCGTTGTGAGTTTTTCTATTCTGTCCTGTTCTTTTCTTTATTTTACCCTATGACAATTTGTCTTTCGAATGCTTGGTCAATGACACATGAATACCATGGATGTATTGATTGTTGTTCCTAAGATTCAGAAAGGTGGGTCGTCACAGTTGGTTTTAGAGCTTAGATTTAGCGACCCTTAAGCCCTGGTGGGGTAAACTCTCTAAGGATAGGATTACTAATATCATAGGATAAGTTTGAGAGAATAAATATATATTGAGCGTGTATTTATTAGTTTCATAAAAATATTTTATACTATGTTGTTTGATCCTTCGAGTAGTATATGAATTTTGGTCGATGCGTCTGATCAGCGTTATCGATAGAGATTTCTAAACACTTGAACTAGACAACTTGTAACGACCCATACTTTTAACACTTTGAAAATGGGATATTTAATTATTTTAAATATTCAAATTTAGAATCTTCAAACCTAAACAATCATCTTTTATATGATAAATAAGAATGGTAAACTTTTTTTGATATTGAATAAAAATTTTGGATTCCCTTGTAAAATTGACAAAAGTTGGATTTCGATAAAGTAGGATAAATTTTCGAGAAATTTATTTAAAGGATAAATAATTCCTTATATATATGATCGATATTAAACTCATTTGATGATAATTGTAATTTAATTTATAATAATTCGATAAATATATAAAACTTGTTTTATAAAGTTGACATATTTCATCGCATATCGATGTCATATTTTTAAAAGAAAATATGGATGTTGTTTTATATTATTTTATAATTCAAATATGCTTGTTTTAATTATTTAAAGATAATAATAAATTTATTTTGAAGTTTGGTTTACATGAATAAATAGTTTACCAAAAACGTCAAAATACGACCGGAAAACGTTTTGTCGAAAATCAACATTTTGTTCAAAATAAGTGTAACAACCCGCATATTTAACGATTATATATTTAAATGATTTATTTAAATATAGCGTCGTTAGTCGGATTTAGGTCCGAAAATTTACTTTTTGCAAATGGTCGAATTGGGACACGAAACCATTTCCATTGATTCCAAAATGGCGTTTGCGATCTTTTTGAGTATAAGCTTTGATATGTTTGGAGTAAGTTGAATTTGGCTACCTTTTCTAATTGGGTTTTGGGTTGGGTTCAGCCCATTTAGTAGTTTAATACCCTAACTCAGTCCCTCTCTTCACCACTCACTCATTTCATTTTATAAAACTTAAGCTTCAATTGAAAATGGTGAAAGGGAAAGGGAATTGGAAATTCCAAGCCCTAGTTTACCTTGCAAACTTGAATTCTTGCTCCAAAATTAAAGAGAAGCTATTGGTAAGCCTCCTCTTCATCTTCTCCAATTCTTTCTCCTTCAATTTCAGAAAATTTCCTAAGCCTAACTTAGGAAAATACTTGTTTTGATCTTAGATTGAAGCTAGTAGAGTTGAAGTGGAGAGTGGTTGGTTGTTTTCTTTGCTATTGAGCTTCTCTATTCTTGTTTTGAATT
The DNA here is from genome assembly GCA_030765085.1 of Allium cepa. NCBI lineage: Eukaryota > Viridiplantae > Streptophyta > Magnoliopsida > Asparagales > Amaryllidaceae > Allium > Allium cepa. The sequence goes on along the minus strand of CM060931.1, from coordinate 1,045,095,519 downwards.
AAAAGGTGAGTTTTGAACTCACATCTACTTCTCTTGATATTATTGATGTTAGGTGAGATTTTTATCCCACATTTATGTTTACAGCTATCTTGGGTTATTAGGAATGAATTCCTAGTATATCTACATGTTCATTTGCTTTCGATTTGGATTGCTTTGGTGAAATTGCCAAATATTGATTTTTGAATCCAAATCTATGTAAAACCTTATATGGTTGATGTTTATGTTGTTCGGAGTGTTTGGGTGTGTCGTTAAGGTTGGGTAGTCGTTTGACGTAAGCCCATAATCAACACGCATCCGATTGCTTTCGATTTGTTTGGCCATAGATGGCCTAGGTTCAGGAGGCCTGGCCATCAGGTTTCAGGCGTCTGAAACCCTATTTCAAACGTCTGAATATTGTTCTGGGGAAGATTTTTATTCCCAGATTCAGACGCCTGAATTTATATTTCAGATGTCTGAAAGTGCTAAATTTCAACCAGAAAGGAAATAGGCAAAGTAATGCCTATTTCAAACGTCTGAAAATTTGGGTTTAGACGTCTGAATTCTGTTCTGGAAAACATATTAATTTCCAGATTTAGACGTCCGAACCACTTCTTTCAGACGTCTGAATCTATTGTCTTTTTCCAGTTTGCTTTATTCGCTCAGTTTTCCAAATTTGATCGATGCATATTGATTCCAATTAGTTGTTTATGCATATTTGACCTTGATGATTCCTTTTTGAATTTATTCACGGGCTTTTATAAATGATTTCTTCAAATCGTATTAAAAGTTTGCTTCTCCGATTTATAAATTCTATTTAAAAAACACGCACAATTTCTCACTTCGAGCAAAGTGGAAAGGTGATTAAATGGTTGGGCAAAACACGAACGATGAATCTGTGCGTTTATCCTTCCGATTAATCCTCGACCTATTCAATTGATCGTTTTGACCTTCGGGTTTGGTTTACCGATGATATGAGGTGAACTTTGTACTGCTTTGAGTGTGAAACTGAATGACAGATAGTAAACCGTTTAGTGCGAACGAGTGGTTATGGGACTCACGTTAACACTTTTCGGATTCCTTTTTGAGAGTTATGACACATTCTGCCAGTTAGTGGTGTCCAGTACTGGGCCTCCGGACCTTCACCACTACGGTTTGTTGCCTTCGGGTGTGTTGCCTTCGGGTTTGCACCTTCAGGTTTGTTGCCTTCGGGTATGTTGCCTTCGGGTTTGTGCCTTCGGGTTTGTTGCCCTATTGTATCGCTTTCGGAGTTAGGTCTTTATGAGCCGCTCGAGTGATATTTGGATTTGGAGTCTTCGGGCTCATGGATCCTTGTTTATACAGTACTGAGCTCGAGCAATTTTCTGATGTTTCATTTGATATGTATATTCCCTTGGTATCGCCCTTCGGTGTTGGTCCTTTTGAGCCGCATGAAGTATAACGATTACCTTGTGGAACTTGTATACCTTATGAGTATTTGTTATTTTCCTTTTTGGCTTGCTTTGGGATATTCATATCCATTGTTTATTTGAGTTGCCGATGATATGAGGCTTGTTTTGTTATCATATGATTCATCTTTTGTTAGATGATTGTGTTATCTCCTTTAGAGATATTTGTTATACTTTGTAACCTTGCAGGTTTATTGTTGTTCAGTTTATCTAACTGATTTTTTTAGCTAGACTGACCCGTGTATTTTATACTTGGGTCAGACCGAGATGTTTCAGGTTAGGTGACTTAGCCTATTTTGCTTCCGCATGGACTATCCAGCTTGTTCCTTTTTGTTAAAGCTTTTTGTGTAGTCCTTTTATTGTAACTCTGATATATGTATTCTTTTGATTCGTCTGTATATTGTGGTTTGCTATACCACTTGACGTGTATTAGTTTGTATACTCTGTTATGTATCTGTACATGTGTATATGATGATCTACTGTTCTGTGATGTATATTACATTTGAGTTGTTATATTCTGTTCTGATAGATCCTCCAACCACCTATGGTTTTGCTTTAAGTATTCATTGGATATGTCGATCTGCTTTGTATGATTATTGCTGATGTATTCAATAGATAGTTAGAGAAAGGCTATAGATGGTCGCTCCTATCCAGCCTTATTCTCCGTGTTAGTTGACGGCATTACCCTGCAGTGTCCTTGGCTAGCATGGGTATAGAGGTGGGGCGTCACAGCGTGGTATCAAAGTTGAGGTTCATGACAAAATATGATAAACACAGAATAGAGGCACATGTTACGGTACATCAAAGTGTATAAGTGATACAAATCTTTGAATCATCGTGCCTTTCTATTCCTTCTACCATCAAAGATTAGATATAATTTGGGGAATACGTCTAGGAATGCATTTTATTCCGTAGTATTCCGTATTGAAGTATCTACCTTGTGATTAATCTTGTTCTTATCTTGCTTTCAGCGTATGGCTGGAAGAGGCAGGGGACGACGTTCGAATGCTGGGCAATCCAGTGGTTCACATCCGGATGGCGTTTATATGTATGCCGATCAGTTTTTGGAATTGTTTAGGAGCACTCAGTCTCCAGTTCCTCCTCGAGTGTCTCCACCTCGCAAGTCTGCCTTTACACGCCAGTGTAGTGATTTTGCTCATCTTGGAGGAAATCTGTTTAAAGGCTCCGAGTCCATTCTTGAAGTCCAAGCTTGGTTTCGCACGTGCGAGCATATCTTCTCTCGTATGTGTTTGCATCAAAATTGGTCACAAACCCCAAATACCATGAAAGCACCAGTGTATGAACACAAACCAATGATTTTCAAGCACAAATCTCAGATCTTAACAAGTATCAAACAGTAATTCAGAAAAATGAACAGAGGCACAAGTCTTATAGTGGTTCGGCTACCTCCGGCCTACGTCCACTCCAAAGTTTTATCCTTTTATTAATTATCCTTGCTGGTTACAAGTGATTACAGCAGTTACAAAGTCCAAATTTGAAATCAATGATAGTAATGACGGTATGGAATGATTCTGGCAGCGTCCGGGCGTGCTTATTCTTTCCAAATTCTCCGACCCCTTTTCTGAATGACCAGGGGCTCTATTTATAGGTGTAGGAGGCTGATATTTCGTTGAAAATCCGATGGACCACTTCTGGCACGTGAAGGGGCCCACATGCTCGGCCTTAGAAGACTTGGGTCCACTTTGGGATCGATTCGAACTCCATTCGAATCGACCATAAAATTACCCAATCAAGGTGAAACTTGGCGTGAACATTCTTCAACATGCATGTAAGCTTCTGTAAAAATTTCATTGCATTTGGATCAACGGTTTGGAAGATATGATCGATTCGAGGTCAAGGCTTCGTGCGCTCTTCCTGGTTCGAACCCATGCTTCGAATCCATTGTCTTCGACTCGATCCAAAGCGCGTGCGCATCGATGACGTGTCGCGAAATCCCTGGGTTGATCCGCCTTTCTCTCCGAGTTTACTGGGTCGAATCCATGGTTTTAACCCCCTTGACTTAGTAGTTTCCCAACTGAATGGTTTCGAGGCAAGTTATGGGATGGAGTCGAAGTGAGGTTTCAGGATGGATTCGAAGTGTCTTGTCTTGAGGGGTTCGAAGTAGAGGACGTTCAATGGATCCGAAGAAAGGTTGGGCTTATGGGTTCGAGTATATCTTCTGCCGATGGATATGAAGTAGGTTTCACTTCATGGATTCGAAACACTACAACTTGATGAATACGAAGGAGCCAAAGTCCACCTGCCATCGATACGAACGTATCGATTCGAAGCATGTTGTTTCTTCCTATCCTAACCGATGCGAACTTCACTGAGCCGAGCCCGTGCCTATCGATTCGAAACCGATCGATACGAACCTGATCGATACGAAGCGTATAGATTCGAACCACCATTTCCCTGATCGATGCGAAGGTCATCGGTACGAACCTATCCCTGCGCCATGCCTTCGACCGATGCGAACCTGATGGAGTCGAACTAAAAAAAACCTGATGGGTTCAAATCTGATGGATTCAAAATGAGCACCACCTTGACCCCTCGATGGATTCGAACAGCACGCCTTTCCTACCTTGCATCGATCATAACTCCTTCTATGAACTCCGATTAACCTGAAATTTGAAACATAGCCTTTGCTAATCCTTATCATCATCTTCAGTCAATTTTGTCCCGATCGGAGTTCAACCAAAGTTTGACGACATCGATCGCCGCCTTGCTTTCAATCGATCTCCAATCCCGATATCCATCATTCCTTGTCAACTTGTTGATATTCCAGTTTTGACCAAAAAGTGGGATAGCACTTTGCCCCCCAAAACATGCCTTGTGATAAGAAGGCGTGTTTTGAATAGCTCCGACTCCAATATCCAAAGTCTATAGCCATACTGCCAGAGTATGTCATCCTTGGCTGCTCCGTGTCGATGCCCAACTCCAAATCTAATAACCAAAGCCTTAGCCAATTCCATATCCATTCGAACTCGACAACCGAGTCCAAATCCATCCTAATCCCATAGCCAATAACCAAATCCAGGACCTCTCCGGGTCGATATCCGAATCCATAACCTCTCTGGGCTCTTGCCAAGTGCAATCCACACCTGACGACCTTGGTCCAGTGTCCCTGGACGTTGTGCAAAGCCATGGCTTAAGTCCTAAGCCGAATCTTGGTCTCTCCGGACCCTTGTTGAGCATTGTCCATACTCAACGACCTGAAAATAACAATTGATAATACAGGGCCTAAGTCCTAGGCCGAATCCTGGTCACTCCGGACCCCTGCCAAGCATAGTCCATACTTGACGACCTGAATGAGCCAATTTACCACGTTCGGGCAAAGTGACTCACCCCTTGCCAGGCATAATCCATACCTGACGACCGTTTATCAAAAACCAGATAAAAATCCAATCAAAATCCAATCCAGAATCCAAATCCCAAAATCCAAATCAAAACCAAAGAATCAGAAATCCAAACCAGCATCCAAAACCGAAAACAATCATCCAAAGGAAAATCCAAATCAAAAAGCAAGCAAAACCAAGAGTTCAATCCAAACTCCAAAACCAAATCCAAAAAGAAAAGCAGTGTCCAATCAAAAAGCAAAAGATAAATTTCACAAACCACAGCATCGCAGTTTATCATCATTCAGAGCATGCCTAGGGGCTATCTCTGTCCCCGTACATGTGTAAATGACTAGATTGCTCGCCAGTAGTTCGTTACTTATTTCATATTATCCTGATTAGTGGATGATCAATTGACCATCGTCCCTGGGCCTCACACCATCACGGTGTGAGGTAGTCGATGGTTGCTCCTGCTCCACCACTGCATTCCGAGTTTCGACATATTGCCGTAATTGTCCATTCCTTACATGCTCCTCGATTATATCCTTTAAGTGCCTGCAGCTGTTGGTATCATGTCCATCTAAATCATGGAAGAGGCAATGCCTTCCTAATGTCCTCTCCCATTCTGATGGTTCTCTCCTAGCCGGCCTCTGGTAGGGAAGGCGATTCCGAGTATCCAGGTATATCCGCTCCAGCGTCTCGTTCAATCCTGTGTATGTGGAAAACTTTGGATCCTTCCATCGCTTCCTAGCATTTCCAGAATCATCATCCAACTTCCTTTTCCCTTTGTCTTTATCCAAGCCTTTGCTGAATGGTCCTCCGCCCTCAGTTGCATTAACCTTTTTCACCTTTAAATCCGTACTCGCATCTTCTTGCCGAAGGAACCTTTCTGCCTCGTGAAAGAATTCGTCGAGATCCTGTGGGGGATCTCGTATCAGAGATACCTTGAAATCCGAGTCCTCCCTGACTCCTGATACTACTGCCATCAAAACCATCGATGGATCAGGCCGATCCACCGAAGCGACTGCCGCACTGAATCGAGTTAGAAAAGCTCTAAGCGATTCATCCATCCTTTGCTTCACCGATGTCAATGTCATCACATTCTTCGGCCTCTTGACGTGAACCCGAAACTGTCCCAAAAATCTTTCCACCGATTCCCTCTAGGTCCTGATAGATCCTTCTCCCAGCTGCCTAAACCACATTGCAGCTAAGTCTGTCAAATATAATGGGAAGCATCGGGCCATCACTTCCTCATATGCCCCCAACACCTCCATGTGTCTAGTGTACCTCATCAAATGATCAGTTGGGTCTGCCTTGCCATCATATACCTCCACGCTAGGTAGCTTGAACTTAGGTGGATTCTGAGCCATCCTTATTTCCCGAGCGAACGGACTCCTATTCACTCCTTCCAAGTCTCTGTTGGTCAAACCACCTCGCACAGTTTTCCTGATGATCTCCATTAATCCAGTATTGTCTGTTGGGGGTTGCCCCCATGCTCCCGAGGGAACTCCGGCACATATTCCTCGTGTGGCTCACTAGCAGCAACGTTAGCTCTAGCCTGTTAAACTCCTTCCAAAGGTCCTCCTGTGTTGGATCCTATGGGCCTGCCCCCAAGCCCTTGTTGATTGCCCTCTGGCTCCGCATCCCGTCCTCCATTGGGTTCCACAACCCTAGTTCCTTGTCCTGCATCCATCGTGGCTGTAGTTGTTTCTAAGTTCTGCATCCCTACAGCTCTCATTTGCTCAAAGAAAGTCTGCATCATTTCCTGTTGGCTCTTCAATAATCTCTCTTTCAAAGAATTTGCCATGGCTTCCATCTCATTTCGGGTTATGTAGATTGAAGCCTGTCCTTCCCTAGCTCCGGAGGATGCTTGTTGACTTCCTTCCTGTTGGCTTCTCTCAGCCCTTTTCCTTCTACTATTTTGCCTAGTCATTATCTTTAAACCCAAAAACTCCTTAAAATATCCGAATCTGAACTTCAAATCCGATGTAGCGGGTGCTAGTCGCTCTCAGTGAAAGCACCAAAGTGTTTGCGCCAAAATTGGTCACAAACCCCAAATACCGTGAAAGCACCAATGTATGAACACAAACGAATGATTTTCAAACACAAATCTCAGATCTCAACAAGTATCAAACAGTAATTCAGAAATAATGAACAGAGGCACAAGTTTTATAGTGGTTCGGCTATCTCCGGCCTACGTCCACTCCAAATTTTTATCCTTTTATTAATCCTTGCTGGTTACAAGTGATTAGAGCAGTTACAAAGTCCAAATTTGAAATCAATGATAGTAATGATGATATGGAATGATTCTGGCAGCGTCCGGGCGTGCTTATTCTTTCCAAATTCTCCGACCCCTTTTCAGAATGACCAGGGGCTCTATTTATAGGTGTAGGAGGCTGATATTTCGCTGAAAATCCGATAGACCACTTTTGGCACGTGGGGGGGCCCACATGCTCGGCCTTAGAAGACTTGGGTCCACTTTGGGATCAATTTTAACTCTATTCGAATCGATCATAAAATTACCCAATCGAGGTGAAACTTGGTGTGAACATTCTTCAACATGCATGTAAGCTTCTGTAAAAATTTCATTGCATTTGGATCAACGGTTTGGAAGATATGATCGATTCGAGATCAAGGCTTCGTGCGCTCTTCCTGGTTCGAACCCATGCTTCGAATCCATTGTCTTCGACTCGATCCAAAGCGCGTGCGCATCGATGACGTATCGTGAAATCCCTGGGTTGATCCGCCTTTCTCTTCGAGTTTACTGGGTCGAATCCATGGTTTTAGCCGCCTTGACTTAGTAGTTTCCCAACTGAATGGTTTCGAGGCAAGTTATGGGATGGAGTCGAAGTGAGGTTTCAGGATGGATTCGAAGTGTCTTGTCTTGAGGGGTTCGAAGTAGAGGACGTTCGATGGATCCGAAGCAAGGTTGGGCTTATGGGTTCGAGTATATCTTCTGCCGATGGATACGAAGTAGGTTTCACTTCATGGATTTGAAACACTACAACCCGATGAATACGAAGGAGCCAAAGTCCACCTGCCATTGATACGAACGTATCGATTCGAAGCATGCCGTTTCTTCCCATCCTAACCGATGCGAACTTCACTGAGCCGAGCCCGTGCCTATCGATTCGAAACCGGTCGATACGGGCCTGATCGATACGAAGCGTGTAGATTCGAACCACCATTTCCCTGATCGATGCAAAGGTCATCGATACGAACCTATCCCTGCGCCATGCCTTCGACCGATGCGAACCTGATGGAGTCGAACTAAACAAAATCTGATGGGTTCGAATCTGATGGATTCGAAATGAGCACCACCTTGACCCCTCGATGGATTCGAACAACACGCCTTTCCTACCTTGCATCGATCATAACTCCTTCATATGAACTCCGATTAACCTGAAATTTGAAACATAGCCTTTCCTAATCCTTATCATCATCTTCAGTCAATTTCGTCCCGATCGGAGTTCAACCAAATTTTGACGACATCGATCGCCGCCGTGCTTTCAATCGATCTCCAATCCCGATATCCATCATTCCTTGCCAACTTGTTGGTATTCCAGTTTTGACCAAAAAGTGGGATAGCAGTATGGATCTTTCTGTCCATGATAGAGTTCATGTAACTTCTAGCTTATTACAAAAGCGTGCTCTTGATTGGTATGAGCTTCTTATAGCCGAAATTGATGAGTCTACTCTCTCTTGGACTCAGTTTCGGGAGCGGTTCGAACTCAAGTTCGTTCCTGAATCTGAAAAAGATTTATTGACCCGTCGCTTCCTTGAGTTGAAGCAAGGGAAATCTTCTGTTTCTGAGTATGTTGCATCATTCGAGGCATTATCTAAGTATGGTCTTGAATTCATTAGCACTTCTTATAAGAAGAATTTGAAATTTCTTTCTGGTCTTAAGAAATATCTTAAGAAGTCTTTATTTCTCTACCTTAAGCTCTCTTTTGAGGAGTTGGTTGATTCGGCACTTCATCTTGAAACCGTCGAGAAGGAGTGTGATAGTAGTGAGGATTTTGAGGTTTCCAAGAACCCCAACAAGAGGCAGTTTCCAATTCAGAAGTCCAGGTCTTTTCCTTCTAAGAAGAAGAAGACTGGTGGTTCTAATTCTCAGCCTTAGTCTGTTGGAACACCTTTCATTCGAAAGTGTTTCAATTGTGGTTCTCCTGATCATATTATTCGAGCTTGTCCTAAGCCTCTCTTCTGCCGCTATTGCAAGAAGAAAGGTCATCATGTTTCAGCTTGCCCTACTGTTCCGGCTGGTGCCAAGTCTAGCAAGCTTTATGCTGCTAAGGCTTCTGAAGGTCCCTCTCAGCCCAAAGGTATATCTCCATCTATTTTGGAAGGTTCTATTTTATTTCATGATCATAGTATACGAGTTCTTTTCGATACGGGTGCTTCACATTCTTTCATATCGAAAAAGCTCGTTGATGATTTATCTTTGGATGCTTCTTGCTTGGTTACTTCTTTAAGGATTGCGAATCCTATTGGGGGATCTGCGACCCTTAGCTTGCTTTGTGATGATGTCGAGATTGTTTTATGTGGCTTCTCTTTTCGTGCGAGTCTGCATGTTATTTCTTGTCTGGGATTTGATTTGATTTTGGGTATGGACTGGCTAGTAAGACATGATGCCAGGATTATTTGTTCGGAGAGGATTATATATCTTTGACATCCGGATTCTCCTACTCAGCTATCTCTTATTCTTCGGGATGTGGATAATTCCGAAATGGCTTTATATTCTCTTGACTCGTGGGATGATGATGATATATCTCGTATTCTTCTTGCTTGTAACTTTTCTAATGTTTTTGAGCTTGTCTCGAGTTTGCCTCCTAAGCGGGCAATTGAGTTCCGCATTGATCTCATTCCAGGCGCGCAGCCAGTTAGTCATCCTACCACGAGGATGTCTACAAGGGAAAATGAGGAACTCAAGAAGCAGCTTTTAGAGCTTGAGTCCAAGCAGTTGATTCAGTCCAGTTTTTCTCCGTGGGGATCCGCGGTCGTCTTCGTGAAGAAGTCCGATGGAAATCTTAGGCTTTGCATTGACTATCGCAAGCTTAACGAGTTAACCATCAAAAATAGGTATCCATTGCCTAGGATCGATGATATGTTCGATCTATTGAGTGGTGCTAAGGTCTTTTCTCAGTTAGACCTTGCCACAGATTTTCATCAGTTACGAGTCGCGGAGGATCGCATACCTCTTACCGCTTTCCGCACTCGTTATGGTTCTTTTGAGTGGCTCGTTATGCCGTTCGGGTTGACGAACGCTCCTACTTTCTTTGTCGATCTCATGAATCGAGTATTCCGGGAATACCTCGACAAATTCGTCCTTGTGTTCATTGATGATATCCTTATTTACTCTAAGTCTGAAGCCGAGCATGCTAATCACTTGAGTATTGTCTTGAGTACTCTTCGTCACCATCATCTTAAAGCCAAATTCTCCAAGTGCCATTTTTGGAAGAATAAGGTTAAGTTCTTAGGCCATGTTGTATCTTCCGATGGCATTTCTATCGATCCCTCAAAGATCGAAGCCATCCAGAATTGGAAGAGGCCTGAGAATGTGCATGAGATCGTAGTTTCCATGGATTGGTGGGTTATTACCGTCGGTTCATTAAGGATTTTTCCCGTGTTGTGCTTCATCTCACCAGCCTTACTCGGAAAGGCATTCGTTTTATTTGGTCCGACAAGTGTGAAGCTTCCTTTCTGACATTAAAGGAACTTCTCACTAATGCTCCTATTTTGGTGGTTCTCAAGGGGAATCATGATCTTGTTGTCTACACCGATGCTTGTGGTAGTGGTCTCAGTGCTGTTCTTATGCAGAAGGATCGGGTAGTTGCTTATGCTTCTAGGCAAATGCGTCCGAATGAAGTTCGCTATGCCACTCATGATCTTGAGTTAGCCGCCATTGTCTTTGCCTTGAAGATTTGGCGACACTATTTATTGGGCGAGTGCTTCATTATTTATACCGATCATAAATCTTTGAAGTATTTGTTTACTCAGAAGGAACTCAATATGAGACAACAACGTTGGCTCGAGTTTCTTCCTTCCTATGACTTTGATATCCAGTATACCCTTGGAAAGGGTAATCGTGTTGCTAATGCGCTTAGTCGCAAACATTCGGCTATTGTTTCTATGATGCTTGCCGAATGGGATATTCTAGAGACTCTATCTTTTTGTGAAATTCGGGATCGAGGTTCACCTTCTGATTCTCCTATTCTATTATTTAGTTTGGGAGCTCGACCTATTTTATTGGATCATATTGCCGATGCCCAGCGGCGTGATCCTGATTTGTTGCACCTTATTCAGCTTTGTGAGTGTGGATCCTGTGATGAGGCGTTGCGGGATTTCAGCATTGATTCTCATGGGTGTCTTCGCAAGAAGAACCGTCTTTTTGTGCCTTCTGATTTTGCACTTAGGCATGACATTCTCGATGACTATCATCGTTCTAAGTATACCATTCATCCTGGTAGTAGTAAGATGTATGCCGATATGCATCGTCTTTATTATTAGGAAGGCATGAAGCGCAATGTGGCGGGTTATGTGAGTAATTGCATAACTTGTCAGCGTTTTAAGGCCGAACATCAGCGTCCTTCTGGTCTTCTTTAGCCTCTAGAGATTCCATTGTGGAAATGGGATCAGATTTCTATGGATTTCATTGACGGCCTACCTCGTTCGAGATCGGGCCATTCTAGCATTTGGGTTATTGTTGATCGCCTCACCAAGTCTGCTCATTTTGTTCCTATTAAGTCTAATAGGACTGCTTCGCATTTGGCTAAGTTGTATGTCAAGGAAATCGTGAGACTTCACGGTGTTCCTAGTTCTATTGTGAGTGACCGTGATCCTTTATTCACGAGTCATTTTTGGAAGAGTCTTCAGCAAGCTTTGGGAACAAAGCTTAATTTTAGTACTGCTTATCATCTGCGGTCTGACGGACATACTGAACGGGTGAATCGTATCTTGGAAGATCTTCTCCGTATTTGTATTTTTGATTTCGGTGGTAGTTGGGAGGATCACCTACCTCTTGTAGAGTTCTCCTACAACAATAGTTTTCAGTCTAGTATCGGTATGGCTCCTTTCGAAGCCTTATATGGAAGGCCATGTCGATCACCTTCTTGTTGGTTGGAATCTGGGGAGAAGCTTATTCTTGGTCCAGATTTTGTTCGTGACTCTTCTGAAAAGATTGATCTTATCCGGATGAGAATGAAAGAAGCACAGAGTCGCCAAAAATCCTACGCGGACAACCGTAGGAAGCCACTCGAGTTCCTGATTGGTGACCTTGTTTTTATTCGTGTTTCTCCTTTGAAAGAGGTTATGTGTTTCAGTACGACTGGGAAATTGGCTCCTCACTATATAGGACCATTTTCTATTACTGAATGTATTGGCCCTGTGGCTTATAGAGTTTCACTTCCTGCTCATTTATCTTGCATTCATGACGTGTTTCATGTCTCGCAACTTCGGAAGTGTCTTCAGGAATCGGATTCTGTTATTGATTCTCCTGATTTTCTTGAGCTTGAGATCTCACCGGAGTTATCTATTGTACAGCAGCCTATTCGCGTACTTAACACGGAAGTGTGACACCTTCGGAACAAGGATGTGCCGCTCGTTAAAGTTCAATGGTCCGCTAATCCCAATGACTGTACTTGGGAAACCAGAGAGATTATTGAGTGATCCTATCCGGGTTTTCTATCTTTGATTGGAAACGGTGAGTATATCTTTTCATCTCAAGCTTGTTTTCTTTTCTTTTGAATGATGTATGTATGTAGTTGTTACAATTATCGTCTCTAGAAATTGCGGGGATGCAATTTTGTTAGGAGGAAAGAATTGTAACAACCCGCATATTTAACTATTATATATTTAAATGTTTTATTTAAATATAGCGTCGTTAGTCGGATTTAGGTCCGAAAAGTTACTTTTTGTAAATGGCCGAATTGGGACTCGAAACCATTTCCATTGATTCCAAAATGGCGATTGCGATCTTTTTGAGTATAAGCTTTGATATGTTTGGAGTAAGTTGAATTTGGCTACCTTTTCTAATTGGGTTTTGGGTTGGGTTCAGCCCATTTGTTAGTTTAATACCCTAACTCAGTCCCTCTCTTCACCACTCACTCATTTCATTTTATAAAACTTAAGCTTCAACTGAAAATGGTGGAAGGGAAAGGGAATTGGAAATTCCAAGCCCTAGTTTACCTTGCAAACTTGAATTCTTGCTCCAAAATCAAAGAGAAGCTATTGGTAAACCTCCTCTTCATCTTCTCCAACTCTTTCTCCTTCAATTTCAAAAAATTTCCTAAACCTAACTTAGGAAAATACTTGTTTTGATCTTAGATTGAAGCTAGTAGAGTTGAAGTGGAGAGTGGTTGGTTGTTTTCTTTGCTATTGAGCTTCTCTATTCTTGTTTTGAATTAAAAGGTGAGTTTTGAACTCACATCTACTTCTCTTGATATTATTGATGTTAGGTGAGATTTTTATCCCACATTTATGTTTACAGCTATCTTGGGTTATTAGGAATGAATTCCTAATATATCTACATGTTCATTTGCTTTTGATTTGGATTGCTTTGGTGAAATTGCCAAATATTGATTTTTGAAGCCAAATCTATGTAAAACCTTATATGGTTGATGTTTATGTTGTTCGAAGTGTTTGGGTGTGTCGTTAAGGTTGGGTAGTCGTTTGATGTAAGCCCATAATCAACACGCATCCGATTGCTTTCGATTTGTTTGGCCATAGATGGCCTAGGTTCAGGAAACGCCTGACCATTAGGTTTCAGGCGTCTGAAACCCTATTTCAGACGTCTGAATATTGTTCCGGGGAAGATTTTTATTCCCAGATTCAGACTTCTGAATTTATATTTCAGACGTCTGAAAGTGCTAAATTTCAACCAGAAAGGAAATAGGCAAAGTAATGCCTATTTCAGACGTCTGAAAGTTTGGGTTCAGACGTCTGAATTCTGTTTTGGAAAACATATTAATTTCCAGATTCAGATGTCTGAACCACTTCTTTCAGACATCTGAATCTATTGTCTTTTTTCAATTTGCCTTGTTCGCTTAGTTTTCCAAATTTGATCGATGCATATTGATTCTAATTAGTTGCTTATGCATATTTGACCTTGATGATTCCTTTTTGAATTTATTCACGGGTTTTTATAAACGATTTCTTCAAATCGTATTAAAAGTTCGTTTCTCCGATTTATAAATTATATTTAAAACACACGCACAATTTCGCACTTCGAGCGAAGTGGAAGGGTGATTAAATGGTTGGGCAAAATACGGACCATGAATCTGTGCGTTTATCCTTCCGATTAATCCCCGACCTATTCAATTGATCATTTTGACCTTCGGGTTTGGTTTACCGATGATATGAGGTGAACTATGTGCTGCTTTGAGTGTGAAATTGACTGACGGATAGTAAACCGTTTAATGCGAACGAGTGGTTATGGGACTCACGTTAACACTTTTTGGATTCCTTTTTGAGAGTTATGACACATTCTTCCAGTTAGTGGTGTCCAGTACTGGGCCTCCGGACCTTCACCACTACGGTTTGTTGCCTTCGGGTGTGTTGCCTTCGGGTTTGCACCTTCAGGTTTGTTGCCTTCGGGTATGTTGCCTTCGGGTTTGTACCTTCGAGTTTATGCCTTCGGGTTTGTTGCCCTATTGTATCGCTTTCGAAGTTAGGTCTTTATGAGCCGCTCGATTGATATTTGAGTTTGGAGTCTTCGGGCTCATGGATCCTTGTTTATACAGTACCGAGCTTGAGAAATTTTCCGATGTTTCATTTGATATGTATATTCCCTTGGTATCGCCCTTCGGTGTTGGTCTTTTTGAGCCGCATGAAGTATAGCTATTACCTTGTGGAACTTGTATACCTTATGGGTATTTGTTATTTGCCTTGTTGGCTTGCTTTGGGATATTCATATTCATTGTTTATTTGAGTTGCCGATGATATGAGGCTTGTTTTGTTATCATATGATTCATCTTTTGTTAGATGATTGTGTTATCTCCTTTAGAGATATTTGTTATACTTTGTAACCTTGCAGGTTTATTGTTGTTCAGTTTATCTAACTGATTTGTTTAGCTAGACTGATCCGTGTGTTTTATACTTGGGTCAGACCGAGATGTTTCAGGTTAGGTGCTTTTGGACTTAGCCTATTTTGCTTCCGCATGGACTATCCAGCTTGTTCCTTTTTGTTAAAGCTTTTTGTGTAGTCTTTTTATTGTAACTCTGATATATGTATTCTTTTGATTCGTCTGTATATTGTGGTTTGCTATACCACTTGACATGTATTAGTTTGTATACTCTGTTATGTATCTGTATATGTGTATATGATGATCTACTGTTCTGTGATGTATATTACATTTGGGTTGTTATGTTCTGTTCTGATAGATCCTCCAACCACCTATGGTTTTGCTTTAAGTATTCATTGGATATGTCGATCTTCTTTGTATGATTATTGTCGATGTATTCAATAGATAGTTAGAGCAAGGCTATAGATGGTCGCTCCTATCCAGCCTTATTCTCCATGTTAGTTGACGACATTACCCTGTAGTGTCCTTGGCTAGCATGGGTATAGAGGTGGGGCGTCACAATAAGTTGCCGAAACATTATCGCACCTTCATTAACATGTTTTAACATATATATTACACATTTTAAACTAAACATATTTACTTTTACTAAATAGTATTAGAAAAATTCTAAAAGTCATTAGTAAAAGTAAGTAAGAATTAACAAAAGTAAGAAAAGTAAACATCAAATCACATCAAATCAAAATCAAACAAAGTAATTACTTTTCTTTACTAAATATTTAAGTGACCAAGACATAAAGTAAGAAGTGAAAGAATGATGTTAAGTATTGAAAAAGTGGATATTACTTTAGGTTGAAGTAAGGATAGTTTGGTAATTTGGTGAGATGTTATTTTGGTAAATTTATCACTTCTTTCTTTTCTATAAATACCTACCTCCTTCTTCGCTTTCATTCACATTTCTTCTTCTTCTTCTTTTTCTTTTTTCAAGCTTCTTCATCTTCTTCCTCTTCTCTTTAATGCCTTCCAACTCATATGAAAAAATTAGAAAGAAATAATGTAAAATTACTTACAAAATATTAAAAAAAATCAATGTTCATTCTCTTCAAATCAAACTCATTTTTCTTCATATTTTACCTCTTATTCTCTCGGCCATAACTTCTAGAAAACAGAACCAAAATGCAAAATAATTTTTTACAAATCATTCTAATTGCTACAACTTTCATGTTTCCCACTTTGTACTATCCTAAAATTAACCATGTCAAAAATCCACTTCTTTCCAGTGCATTCTCTAGCTCAGTTTTTAAGTCAGAGAATAGGCCATATTGTTTTGATCATAACTTGACCATAACAGGTCCAAATTAAGAAATTTTTTCTTAAACCATATAAAATTCTAATGGCTATAACTTTTATGTTGATCTTTATTTTTAGTTTTGAGTTTTGCTATACCTAAAACTCAATTATTTGAAGTACATTTTCGAGCTTTATATTTGTGATCTGAGAATAGCTCTTATTCTTTTGACCATATCATCCTCAAAACTAAACAAAATCAAGTGATCCTTTTTTTTAATTCAAGAGAAATGAATTTGCAACGACTTTTTGTTAATAAGTTTTTCAAAATTTGAGAATAAAAGAGTCAAAAATAAGAGAGAATGTGATCTATTTTTTGGGTCTAATATTAAAAATTCAAGGTCAAATCTCTACCACTTCTTCAAATCAAACTCATTTTTTCTTCATATTTCACCTATTATTCTATCGGGCATAACTTCTAGAAAATAGAACCAAAATGAAAACTCTTTTTGCAAACCATGTACTTTTCTAGTGGCTACAACTTTCATGTTGTCCACTTTGTCTCATCCTAAAATTAACCATGTCAAAAATCCACTTCTTTCTAGTGCATTCTCTGGCCCAATTTTTAAGCCAGAGAATATGCCATATTCTTTTGATCATAACTTGACCATAACAGGTCTAAATTAAGAAATTATTTTTTAAACCATATAAAACCAGTGGCTACAACTTTTATATTGATCACTTTTTCTAGTTTTGAGGTTTGCTATATCTGAAAATTCAATTATTTGAAGTACATTTTCGGGCTTTATATTTGTGAATCCGAGAATAGCTCTTTTTCTTTTGTCCATATCTTCCTTGAAACTAAGCAAAATAAAATGATTCTTTTTTTAAATTAAAGAGAAACGAATTTGCAACAACTTTCAGTTAATAAGTTTTTCAAATTTTGAGAATAAAAGAGTCAAAAACAAGAGAGAATATGACCTATTTTTTGGGTCTAGTATTAAGAATTCAAGGTCAAAGCTCTACCGTTTTTTCTCTATACTTTCGGCCCATCTCCATCTCAAGCCTTGGTCGAGCAATTCAAAGAAAAGGAAAGTTGTTTACTAATGTTTAAGTGGAGTAGGAAGTATTTAGTGAAGCATGGATTAGTTTGAATGTTGGTAGAAAGTTAACCGCTTTGGTTTATGGCGAGAAACTCTATTTAATATCTAAATTTATATATACAAGTTTGATGATGTGTTACGATTGCTATGGATGTTTTTATATACTTTGATCATCAATTATTGATTGTTTGATATGTTTGTTAAATTGTTTTACCAAGTCACGTTAATACACGTCGATAAGCACAAAGGAAATCACTTTCCTTTTGAAAATGAAATGTTGTATATGGAATGCTTAAACCTTTTGGAAATAGTTTTAAAATAAGTTAGAAATGTTTTATAAATATTTAAATATGTTTAAAGAAATAAAGAAAGAAAATCAAGATTTATCTTGTATATTTTGAAATATGTTCAAAACAATTTTCTAAAACATCGCGGTTTTGCAGTGTAGAATCCAAAAAGGAATTTCTTTACAAATGATATTTTTAAATGATTAAAAATATGAAATAAATTTGATAAATATATTAAAATAATTTAGAGGAGATTTGAAATGGAAAATATGGATTTTCAAATATTAAAAAGTTGTTTAAATCAAATATGCTTATATAGCACTTTCCGCAGCAGTTTTATACTGCGAATTCTATAACCTTTTGAATATTGTTTTGAACTTAAAAATTCTTTCCTATATATTATGTGAATAATTTTAAAAGAATATTTAAGTAATTTAAAGATGATTTGGATGTTTTAATAAGAGTTTGAAAAAATGGTTAAGAGGAATTGTTTATACCACTTAAACAAAAATGTAAAGAATATTGAACTTATTAACAAACTGAGATGCGGAAATGACTAGTACATTTGTCCCACCTATGAGATCTGCGAAGATAAAACAAGGTATTTAACTAAGGTTAGGAATGGAGGAAACAGTGCCCTGAACTTACATGACCTATGTTTTCTCTTTTAGGCGAGGGGTGGACTAGATCGAAAGGAAAGCCTAGATACTCTAAAAGATAATATTTAAGCTTTTCCAAGATAAAAGATATGAAACAAATTCTTTTTGTAACAATCCCATTTTTAAGCCAAATTTAATTTAGTAATTAATATAACTTTTAGAATTAATTTGTGAACTAATTTGAATTTTTCCAAAACAAATAAGATATGGGTTTGTTTATGTGTGTATATATATATAAATAGATTGTAAATAGAATTTTGATTTGAAATTCAAAAATAAATATCTGAAAAATAAATTGGATTTAAAAACTCTACATTTTAAAAAACTAATAAAAATTTGTTTTCTAATTATAATATATATATATATTTATATATATTGTGATATGGAAGTTATGTTTTGAATTCAATATAATAATTTTCAAAAGCTATTTAAGGGTTAAATTCTATATTTTAATAACACTAAAAATAAATATTCATTAATTAAAAAGTATGACAGCTTAAATAGGATTTAATAAAAAGATTCATTTCTTTTGCTTTTATATACTTTCTTTTTAAAACTACATGAACAGTGTTGTTTGTAAATATAAAAATACAAACATAAATTAATGAAAACATATATTAATATAAAAACATAAGAAGACATAAAATACATGCATTAAACATTTGTAAGCTAAGATAACATGCAATTTAACAAGTGCCCGTTTTTAGTTTTCATTTTAATTTTAAAAATAATAAAATCAAGGCAATATATGTACACATCTCTACTCTTTCATTTTTTCTTCTATCTTTTATTTTCAAAACTTTTTCTAAACCAAACCTAAAAGCTAAAGCAAAGAAAAGAAATCAGCAAAACAAATTTTTTACAAACTTCAAACCTAAAGATCTAGATTCAACTCAACTAAGCAAATCAAAACATCAAGCAACTAAACAAGAACAGATCATCTCAAACAAGCAAGATCATTTTCCAGCTTTCAAAATCAATCGTTTCTAGATTTCATAAAAATGCTTCTCTGTTCCATTTACTGTGAGTAAACTAACATATTAAACTTGAATCTGTTTATATATCTTGATATTTGTGATTGATACTTGAAGTATGAGGTGAAAAATGTTTGTACTGATGTAAAATATGCCTGCCTGCATATATATATATATATATATATATATATATATATACATATGACTGGGTGCATGTCTGTGTGCATGCATATATACCCTGTTCAAAATTTACAGACTTAGATTAAGTTCAAAATTCAATTCCTCTTCCTCTAATCTCTTTTAGCTGATGAAGTTTAAACGAAAAGTGTATAAATTAACTAGATCTTAATTTTAAAAATATTTCTAGGTAATATTGGTTCAAGTTTTTCTAGAAAATTAAAATATACAGTGAAAACTCAAAAACATGTCAAATTTGAGTGTCATGATTTCAAGTTTCACCTACATCATCTAAATCGCTTTCGAAATCCATGATTTTTAAAAGTTAAATTAAGATTTTTAGTTTAGTATTGAGAGAGGAATTCATGGTTGAACGGGAAAGGGGTTTTTGGCATTTACTGGCGATCGACGAGGAGTAGGAGGTTAGGATCGTGACTAAGCTTGCTTGAAGGTCGACGATCTCAAGAAAAATGATCGGAGAATCTTTTGATCATCATGGTGGCGGCATAACGTCATTGTAGTGTTCTAGGAGCAGATTTGGTCGACGTGAGCTTCAAAGCAAGTTCGTCGTTGTTAAAGCATCGAACTGGTTTGGACCAAGGGGGATAGGAGCGTCGGTCAACGGAGGAGCTATGGTCGAAGTTTTGAAGGCTCTGGTGACCAGAGGCGGTAGGTCGAGGTGGTTTTTGGATGAACTGTTTTGTTCTCGTGGGTTCGTTAGCGCTCGATTTCGAGTTCGTCGTCGATGCGAGGTTTTAGGTGATTAGAATTGAGAGTGGTGGTCGAAGCTGACATGTCAGCGATGGCATCGATGGTCGAAGCTGCCTTGTTTACCTGTGCATGTGAACATGTGTCAGGTGTATCAGTGTTTGGGTGATGCTACTGTTGGTTTTGAGAAGAAGATGGTGTCTTGGGTATTGATGCGGGGATGTTTTGTTTTGGCTCGGGTTTGTGTTCAAGTCGTACGCGAGTGTGTAACAGTTTTTAAATTTAAATCATATTAAATGTTTGGATTGATTAATATCTCTAGTATGTTAATCTATAATATTTTGTGATATGAATTGCTTTGGATTGAGTTGTGATAAATGTAAGTTATTTATCTACGATGAATTGCTGTGTGAATATAATGTTCTGCATTGAATTATAAAAGGTGGATCTTTTGTTTAAAAGATTAAAAATCAAATCTGTTTAAACCATTCAAAAGGAAAGGTTTGGAAAATAAAGGCTAAAAAGTTACGAGTTAACTAAGTTCCAAATGTATCCTTATGTTTTAAATAAGTGCTCATTTTTCGAAAAGACCGGGGAAGGATATTAAGTCGAAAACCCATTTCGAAAAATGATATGATGGAATGGAATTACATTTGAAGACGGTGGTTGAAGACCAGGTATTTTCGAGAACAAAAGAATTTCCTGTTGATTGTCTCTGCACTGGGCTACTCTGGTATAGAGATTGCCATATGTGATGGGGAGTCCGAACGTGATTGGGGATATCTGGATTTGTAAGGACTTCTTTCCTTATGGACGAAGCACATTCGATTCCTTTCAGACCCAGAATGGACTTGTATGGATGTATGTCTGACATTACGCTTTAAGATATAAAGCTGGTTTCTATTAAATACATTTCTGTTTGGTGGCGGAGAATTTATTCTCTTAGCTTAACACCCTTCTCTGAGACATACAAGCCCAAAGGTTAGGTAGTTGATAGTTATTAGTGATACATTCCCAATTTGATAATGTGGCATGCTAAGTGTTGAGCATCGGTTAATTGAAGCATGGCTTTTGTGTAAAGGTAGCTTTGTAGGACGAGACTTCATCGAACCTCACACCCCGGGAAATGGTCGAAATAGGAAGGATGCAGCAAGGTTATGGGGTTCGCGACCCTAAGGGTATGTGCATTTCCTTCTGGATAAAAGTGGTATTATGGTATGGAGCCTAGATATTTTACTTATGTGGTTGTTGGAATTTGAGGCGCCTTGGTAAAGGTCGGTTATGACCGAGGAATGACATACTCGTGACAGTTAGTTACCTAGTTATAGAGGTAGCCCGGCCTTATGTTAGCAGAGATCTAGTTAGCTTCTCAGGACATCCTTCCAGAGGCGTACCCATTCAGATAAAGGAAGTTCCTTAGCCTTGACCATTTGATGAAAATCCAAACGAAACAATACGAGCCCTTTATGATTTCAGTTGTAGAACCTGCCATTTAACATGGTAGCTATAGTAGGCATACTATAATGGTGTGTATGCGAGGTAAGATTAATATTATACTTGCAAAATGTTTTTCCACGGTATACATTAAAAATAATATCAAAAGGATTTTCGCGTATCAAGCATGTTTGACTGCTATAAGGAGAAACCTTCCCCATGTGTGCGATTGCATTTGAGTGTGTACCGGGAGACCTTATGGTAGTTTCATTTTCCAAAAGCTTGAATGGATTTTTTTTGCACAAATAACTGTTTTTATGTTCTCACACCAGTCCCATGTCTGACTCAGAGTTTATTGTTCCCTTTGCTAAACTCTGGGTTCCCTTAATTTCTCACACAAGCAACCTAGATTCAGGTTATCCTCAGGTTCTGGAGCTAAGTTAGGAGGTAAATGTAGATTTGGAAGTCTTTGAAGCTTTTGGTTTTGATATTTTTGGTTTGGACTCTGGAGCTTTGGAAATGAAGATGCAGTATGTTGGACTCTCTTGGAAGACTATGTTGATGTATTTTTTTCCACTGTTATGCTGTGTTATGCTATTGTGTAGTATATATAGGATTCTGTTGATGATGGTCACTTGTTGTAGCATGTTGTAATCCATGAAGTGTATGAGTGAAAGTTATTTTATTTCCATTGTGTTGTTATCATCTAATGTGTTATGACTCCAGTGAACCAGACTCCAGCATTTGAATCTCCGGCATTTGAATACGGTTGATGTATTGGATGCCGATTGTCGAAGGTTGAAAGTCTGGGTCGTCACATTTGGCATCAGAGCTAAAGGTTGAGCAAGAACTTTAGCTTTAGAGTACAACTCATTAGGTGACTCATTAGAAATAGGTTTAGAAACGCCCTAGAATAAGTATATTCCCTAAGATATCTCGTCTGTGTGCCTAAAATCAATTTTCTTACTATTTACAAATAGTGGGAATGACTGCAAGAAGAGGACGAGGTAGGGGAAGGGGGATTACCACTACAAATGGTCAAGACCCTGCAACAACAGTAATGGAAGTAGCAACTCTTCCCATCTAACTCCAGTCAACTCTGGTAGAGTTATATCAGAATTTCTCAAGACTTTGAGGGAAGCCATTCAAAGGTACGGAGACTATTGTAGAAGCGCAAGCTTGGATTTGATCTTATGAAAGGATTTTTAAAGGATTGAAATTGGATTATGATCAAAGGAGGTTGATGGCTTCCTGGTAGCTCCAGGTAGAAGCTTTGGTACGGTGGGAGACCATTATTTTGATAGAATCGGAGGATGAGTTTACATGGAATAGATTCAAACAAGTATTTGAGCAGCGTTATGTGCTTTCTGCTGGTATTTCCAGGATGTATCAAGAGTTTACTAAATTGAAGTAAGGAAATCTATCTTTTGAAGAATACTTAAATAAATTTAATGAGTTATCCCAATTTAGACCTGAATTGGTGAATACCCCTCTTAAGAAGAATGAGAGATTTATTAAAGGGTTGAACAAGAAGTTTCATGAAAGGATGATAGGTTATGTGAAGGAGTCTTTTGCTGATTTGGTATACATGGGACATATATATATGCCACCTTAGATAAACAAAAGATTCCAGAAGAGAAAGGAAGCGGAAGTAATCCAAATTGGAAGAAGAGAAAGTTTGGAGGAAAGAAGCCTTGGCAAGGTAAAGAAAAGAAGGATACTCAGGAGAACAAGGCGAAGAATGTTACCTGTTTCAACTGTTTGGGGAAAGGTTATTACTCAAATAGTTGCAAGAAGCCCAAGAAACAAGGAAAGATGGATCAACCTAAGAAGTCAGGACAAGAAGCCAGGGAAAGCTACTATTTCCATAAGCCAGGACATATGGTTAAAGAATGCCCGATAATGAAGCAGGCCCAAGTAGCAAAGGTATCTGCAATCAAGGATGAACCTTCAACCTCAGGAGCTGATAAAGGGAAAGGAGTTTTGGAAGGTAATCTTCTTATTTATGATAAATTGTTAGAGTTATATTCGACACTGGAGCAATGCATAGTTATATTTACCAGCAAACCGTAGAAGAGTTAAATCTTGAACCCAAATTTATAGACGAACCTATTTGTATGAAGAACCCGGTAGGAGGCCCTGCGAATCTTTGTTTACGTTGTAGAAAGATTCCTATTTCATATTTCCATCATCAGTTTCCTATCAGCCTTTTCATTCTTGACTTTAATGAAGTTGAGATTTTACTTGGGATTGATTTGTTAACATAATATGAAGCTAAATTAGATTGTATCAATAGAATGATTTTGGTCAAAACCAAACTTAGGAATTTTTTTTGTGATTTCTTGTCAGGATCCAAGTCCGAAGAGGGACAAGCTAATGTATAAGGGTATCCCGATCTAAGTTTAGAATCCATACCTATTGTTCGAGAATTTCCTGACGTATTTGAAGAAGTTAAGTCTTTACCTCCGCATAGGGAAATCAAATTTAGAATCGACTTGGTTCCTAATGCCCGCCTAGCTGTGCATGCAATTCGTAGGATGGCACCAAGGGAAAGAGTAGAGCTAGTTAAGAAAACCCAAGATCTACTGGGGAAAGGATTTATATGACCTAGTCGTTCCAGTTGGGGTTCAGCTATAGTATTTGTAGCCAAGTCCGATGGACCATTGAGACTGTGCGTAGATTATGGTAATCTTAATAAGTTAACCCTTAAGAATAAATTTCCTTTGCCACGAATCGAAGACATGCTCGATAAATTGCATAGTGCTCGATTCTTTTCCAAGATGGACCTAGCCCAAGGATTCCATCAGCTGAGAATCGCGGAAGATTGTATCCGTTTGACTGCTTTTAGGGGTCCCGATACATTCCACGAACGGTTAGTTATGCCCTTCGGACTAACCAATGCCCTTGCATATTCCGTAGACCAGATGACCCGAGTATTTCGTGAAGTATTGAATAATTTCATTATCGTATTTACTCATGATATTCTGATTTATTCCAAAACTGAAA
The DNA here is from genome assembly GCA_030765085.1 of Allium cepa. Taxonomy (NCBI): domain Eukaryota; kingdom Viridiplantae; phylum Streptophyta; class Magnoliopsida; order Asparagales; family Amaryllidaceae; genus Allium; species Allium cepa. Next base: position 1,045,071,103 of record CM060931.1, on the reverse strand, counting down.
AAGAGCATGCAGAAGTCCTATCCCAGGTGTAGAGTGGATATTTCAGCTTGATCTGGTAAGCCATTTCTCTATATTTTTATGTGTTCATATGTTCTTTATCTGTCTCCCTGTTTATCAAATTTCAAGTATGAAATTTTCTTAAGGGGGGAAATTTGTAACAATCCCATTTTTATGCCAAATTTAATTTTGAAATTAATATAATTTTTAGAATTAATTTGTGAACTAGTTTTGAATTTTTCCAAAACAAATAAGATATGGGTTTGTTTATGTATGTGTGTATATATATATATAAATAGATTGTAAATAGAATTTTGATTCGAAACTCAAAATAAAAATCTTAAAAATAAACTGAATTTAAAAACCCTATATTTTGGAAAACTAATAAAAATTTGTTTTTAAATTATAATATATATATATATATACGTATATTATGATTTGGAAGTTATTTTTGATTCAATATAATAATTTTCAAAAGCTATTTAAGGGACAAATTCTATATTTTAAAAACAATAAAAATAAATATTCATTATTTAAAAAGTATGATAGCTTAAGTAGAATTTAATAAAAAGATTCATTTATTTTGCTTTTATATACTTTCTTTTTAAAATTACATGAACAACATGGTTTCTAAATATAAAAATATAAATATAAATGAATGAAACATATATTAATATAAAAACAAGGAGACATGAAGGACATGAAGTACATGCGTTAAACATTTGTAAGATAAGATAACATGCAATTTAACAAGTGCCAATTTTTAGTTTTATTTTTATTTTTAGAAATAATAAAATCAGGGCTACATATGTACACATCTCTACTCTTTCATTTCTTCTTCTATCTTTTATTTTCAAAATTTTTTCTAAACCAAACCCTAAAGCTAAAGCAAAGAAATCAGCAAACAAAATCTTTTACAAACTTCAAACATAAATATTTAGATTCAACTCAACTATGCAAATCAAAACATCAAGCAACTAAACAAGATCAGATCATCTCAAACAAGCAATATCATTTTCCAGTTTTCAAAAATCAAGCATTTCCAGATTTCATAAAAAAGCTTCTCTGTTCCATTTACTATGAGCAAACTAACATATTAAACTTGAATCTATTTATATATCTTAATATTTGTGATTGATACTTGAAGTATGAGGTAAAAATGTTTGTATTGATGTAAAATATGCCTGCATGTATGTGTGTGTGTGCATAGATGACTGGGTGCATGTCTGTGTACATGCATATATACCCTGCTCAAAATTTACAAACTTAGATTAAGTTCAAAATTCAATTCCTCTTCCTCTAATCGCTTTTAGCTGATGATGTTTAAACAAAAAGTGTATAAATTAATTAGATCTTAATTTTAAAAATATTACAAAAAGTGTATAAATTAACTAGATCTTAATTTTAAAAATATTTCTAAGTATGATTAGTTTAAGTTTCTCTGGGAAATTTAAATATATAGTGAAAACTCAAAAACATGTCAAATTCAAGTGTCGTGATTTCAAGTTTCACCTAAATCATCTAAATCGCTTTCGAAATCCATGATTTTTAAAAGTTAAATCAAGATTTTTAGTTTAGTACTGAGTGAGGAATTCGTGGTTGAACGAAAAAGGGGTTTTTGGCATTTCCTGGCGATCGGTGAGGAGTGGGAGGTCGGGATCATGGCTGAAGATTGCATGGAGGTCGATGATCTTGGGAAATATGATCGGAGAATTTTTCCATAATCATGGCGATGGCATAACGTCGTTGTAGGGTTTTAGAAGCAGACTTGGTCGACGTGATTTTTGAAGCGAGTTCGTCGTCGTCAAAGCATCGGACTGGTTCGGAGCAAGGTGATAGGAGCATGGTTCAACGGCGGAGCTATGGTTGGAGTTTCGAAGGCTCTAGTGACCGAAGACAGCGGGTCGAGGAGGTTTTTGGATGAACTGTTTTGTTCTAGTAGGTTCATTAGTGCTCGATTTCGAGTTCATCATCGATGCGAAGTTTTGGGTGATTGGAATCGAGTGTGGTTGTCGAAGTTGACATGCCGGCGATGGCATCGATGGTCGAAGCTGCTATGTTCACCTGTTCACATGAACTGTATCAGGTGTATCAGTGCTTGGGTGATGTTACTGTTGGTTTTGAGAAGAAGGTGTGTCTCGGGTATTGACTCGGGGAAGTTTGTTTTGGCTCGGGTTTGTGTTCGAGTCATACGTGAGTGTGTAACGGTTTTTAAATTTAAATCAAAACAAAGTTTGAAAAAAGAGGAAGAGGTTGCTCGGGTTTAGACTTGGGTTAGATCCGGGTTTGACTCGGGTCAGTATAGAGCATTAACCAAGTTTTTAAAGTTTTGAATAAATCAAGTTTTAAAATTTTTCTTAAACTAATTCTTTATATAATATGTGTTTATTTAAGTTTAGGATTAATTAAAGGTTACTAAACAAATTATTTTTAAATTAATTAAGTTTAAAGTGTTTTAATATATAACCTTTGTTTTAATTAATTCTTAAGTTTACTTTAAATAAAATTAAATAGTATAATCAAGAAGTTAACTAAGAAGATAAAGATGTTTTTAATTGTTAATAAACTTAAAGGTCTTAGTTAATTTATAGGTTAATAATAAATTATTTCCAAGGTTTATTAAATAATATTTAAATGATAATTAAGAAATTAATTCAGATAAATGGTTGATCTTTAATTAATTAAGGTCTTGGGTAGTTGAAGATAAATTAATTAATGAAAGTAATTAAAGAATAATTAATTAATTAATAATTAAAGGTTAGTTAATTAATAATTAAAGGTTAATTAATTAAAGGGTAATTGATTAATAATTAAAGAGTAATTTATCGGTAATTAAGGGATAATTAATTAATGTAAGTAATTAAGGATGATTAATTAATTTCATTAATTAATTAAAATAATAAAAAATGGTTTGTAATTAATTAATGTTAGTTTAGCAGGGTTAGATTATTAATTCATAAGTAATTAATTTATTTGGTTTAAATTAAATTAATTATAAATTATGTGATTAATTAATCTTGCTTATGGATGATTAATTGTATTGAATGCTTGGATTGATTAATATCTCTAGTATGTTATTCTGTAATATTCCGTGATATGAAGTGCTTTGGATTGAGTTGTGATAAATGTATGTTATTTATCTGTGACGAATTGCTGTATGAATATAATGTTCTGCATTGAATTATAAATGATGGATCTTTTGTTTAACAGACTAAAAATGGAATTTGTTTAAACCATTTAAAAGGAAAGGTTTGGGAAATAAGGGATAAAAAGTTACAACTTAACTAAGTTTCGAATGTATCCATATGTTTTAAATAAACGCTCATTTTTCGAAAGGCCGAGGAAGGGCACTAAGTCGAAAACCATTCCGAATAATGATACGACGGAATGGAATTGCTTTGAAGACAGTGGTTGAAGACCGGGTTTTTTCGCAAATGAAAGGATTTCCTGTTGATTGTCTCTGCACCGAGTTGCTCCGGTATAGAGATTACCCAATGTGACGGGGAGTTTGAACGAGATTGGGGATATCCAGATTTGCAAGGACTTCTTTCCTTAATTGGACGAAGTGCCTTTGGTTCCATTCAGACCCAGGATGGACTTGTATGGATGTATGTCCGACATTATGCTTTGAGATACAAAGCTGGTTTCTATCAAATACATTTCTGTTTGGTGGCGGAAAATTTATTCTCTTAGCTTAACACCCTTCTCTAAGATGTACAAGCACAAAGGTTATGTGGTTGATAGTTATTAGTGATACATTCCCAATTTCGTAATGTGACATGCTAAGTGTTGAGCATTGGTTAATCGAAGCATGGCTTTTGTGTGAAGTGTAGTTTTGTGGGACGAGACTTCATCGAACCTCACACCCTGGGAAATGGTCGAAACATGAAGGATGCAGTAAGGTTATGGGGTTCGCGACCCTAAGGGTATATGCATTTTCTTCTGGATAAAAAGTGGTATTATAGTATGGAGCCCAGATATTTTACTTATGTGGTTGTTGGAATTTGAGGCGCCTTGGTAAAGGTTGGTTACGACCGGGGGATGGCATACTCGTGATAGTTAGTTACCTAGTTATAGAGGTAGCCCGGCCTTGTCTTGGCAGAGATCCGGTTAGGTTCTCGGGACGTCCTTCCAGAGGCTTAGCCATTCGGATAAACAAAGTTCCTTAGCCTTGGCCATTTGTTGGAAATTCAAACGAAACAATATGAGCCCTTTACGATTTCAGTTGTAGAACCTGCCATTTAACATGGTAGCTATAATAAGCACACTATAATGGTAAGTATGCTCGCTAAGATTGATATTATACGTGCAAAATGTTTTTCCATACTATGCACTTAAAATAATATCAAAAGGATTTTCGTGTACCAAACATGTTTGACTACTATAAGGAGAAACCTTCCCCATGTGTGCGATTGCATTTGAGTGTGTGTCGGAAGACCTTATGGTAGTTTCATTTTTAAAAGGCATGAACGGATATCTTTTTGCATAAATTACTGTTTTTAAGTTCTCACATCAGTCCCATGACTGACTCAGAGTTTATTGTTCCCTTTGCTAAACTCTGGGTGCCCTTAATTTTCCACACGGGCAGCCTAGAGTCAGATTATCAGTAGGTTTTGGAGCTAAGTTGGGAGGTAGATGTAGATTTGGAAGTCTTTGAAGCTTTTGGTTTTGAGCTTTTTGGTTTGGACCCTGGAGCTTTGGAAATGAAAATGCAGTATGTTGGACTCTCTTGGAAGACCATGTTGATGTACTTTTTCCCGCTGTTATGTTGTGTTCTGCTATTATGTAGTATATTAAGGACTCTGATGATGATGGTCACTTATTGTAGCATTTTGTAATCCATGAAGTGTATGAATGAAAGTTATTTTATTTCCATAGTGTCGTTATCATCTAATGTGTTATGACTCCAGCGAACCGGACTCCAACGTTTGAACCTCCGGCATTTGAATACAGGTGATGATTGGATGTCAATTTTGAAAGGTTGAAAGTCTGGGTCATCACACTTTTAATGTTAAGTAGAGTTTATTGTTTTCCTTCCTAAACTCTGGGTGCCCACCAATTTTCACACGGGCAGTCAAGAGTAAGGTTTATCAGGATATTCTGGATATTCAGGAGTTGCTGGAGGCAAGCTGGATGGCATGGCGTATTATTAGTATATAGTATTTCTTTTTCCGCTGCACTGTTTGTTGTTTTTGTTGTTGTATACTCTGATGATATGATGAAATGAAATGTAATGTAATAACTGATATAGTTCTTTGTTTAAAGATTATTCATTTATTTATTATATGTTGTTCCGCTGCGAATTGTGAGATTCTGTTGTTGTTCTGTCGTTTTCTGTTCCGTTCTATTTTCTATATTTTCTATTTTTCTTTTCCCTCCATTTTCTATTTTCTATCTTTTTCTCTCTTTTTCTTTGTCTTTCTTTTTCTTAAACCATAACATTTCGGGTTTCCGGCCTTCGATTTCACGGCAGTCGATAAAGTGAGTATCGATGTTGAATTATCGAAAGTCGAAAATCTCCGAGGCGTTACATCACCCAAATCTGATCCCGGTTCTTTGGATAGGAATCACCCAAATCTGATTGATGGTTATTACGAAGGAACCTAGATCAGATTTGGGTGATTCCTATCCAAAGAACCGGGATCAGATTTGGGTGACTCCTTTCCGAAAACCACTTCAAACTAATTTTCGAAATAAAACATATTGAAGCCAAAGATCGTTGAAGACAAAGATATTCATGATGTATGATTACTTGCCATTACTCCCTGGAGGTAATACCATATCTAAAGTAGCAGTAGTGCTCTGTTATGAAAATTTTCGATTTGCAAGAATATGATTTGAAGTTAAGAAGAAAATCTTTGATTAAGATTTAATAAATGATTTAGGAATACTTTCCCTAAGTTAAAATTTATAACTTGGATGAAAGAAATCTTTGATTTAGATTTAATGAATGATTTACAAAGGTTTTCCTAAGCAAAAGAGAAAATGATTTGGAATTATTCTAGGATTTAAGAAAGGTTTTAAATAAATCAAATGATTTAATAAATGATTCTTAATGATTCCATATACTCTTGAAAAGAAAATGGAATAAATTGAAGAGAATATATCTAAGAAAGATATTTGATTTAAATAAAAGAAAATTGAAATATTATCCAAAGGAAAAGAATGAATTAACTTAGAATTACTCTAAGTCAAAATAAAGAGATTTTGAAGTCATCCAAAAGAAAGTAAAGCGAAAAGAGACTTAATGATCCTATATACTCATATTCACTTTTATCGATAATTGGATTTCGAAGGAACCAGGGTTGGATTTGGGCGATTCCTATCCGAAAACCACTTCGAATCAGTTTACATGTATGAAAAATGAAGATGTTTGAAGATAGACATATTGAGACAAATAATAGCGAAGGACTATTTGTTGATTAATTGGGGATAAACTCCCGATTCACTATATTGTAGCAGTGGTCTCTTTGTTATGAAAAACCTCAAAACCACCAGGGATTGTCTCCTAGTAATGACTAAGGAAAGTTCCTTCGGTTTCGTTCGGTCCTAGAACGAACTTTTATGGATGAATGTCTGACATTGCATCCCAAATCATTAAGAGTGATCCCTATAAAAGTATACCAGTCGGTTGCGGAGCAGACACCTTCTCTTAGCTTAACACCCTTTCTCATGACATACGAGCTCAAGAAGTTATAAGTTCGTAGAAATCAGTCGTGTGAATGTGGAATGACAATATGGCATTCAAAGTGAAAGAAGATGTGCTATGTGGAAAGATAATCTTTGCCTTGAGCCTCATCAACCGGATATGACCGAAACAGGGTTAGATGCAGCAAGGCTAAGTGAGTCATTTCCAATTAGGGTATGATCATCCCCTTCGAGATATATTTCTTCCCGCTATGACGTTCGAGATATAATTTAATGTGGTTTGTATGCCAGAGCGTGCACGGAAAAAGGTCGGTAATGACCAAGGGATGACATATTCGGTACTATCTAGTTACAGAGGTAGACCGGTCTTGTGTTGCTAAAGGGTGGATCCTCTGTGTCTTGGGATATCCATCTAGAGGTGTATGCTAAAGGGTGGATTCTCTATGTCTTGGGATATCCATCTAGAGGTGTACCCGTCAGAAGGTAGTCCCTTCACCTGGTCATTTGTATGGAAATCCATTCTCCAATAAGAACATGTGGTTTTGTTTGTATTGGCGTAATGAATAGCCTCTAAATGCTATATGGGTAACCATTTCAGATAAGATTTATAAGTTTATTTGCAAATGTTTTCAAAGAGATGTCATTAAAAATAATATCAAATGTTTTGATATAAAAATGTTTTAGTTATCATAAGGTAAAAAGCCATCCGTGTTTATGTGTAGACATGGTCTTATGAAGTACTCTTTCTTTTCAAACGATTTTATTTAAAGGCTGATATATGACACTGTCATTTATTATTGATTTCTCACGCTGGTTTATCAAGCCTGATCTGGGTATTTTCAATACTCGGGTAAGATCTGAGTAGTTTCACATTTAGTTGAAGACGATTGAAGTTTACAGAGGAGAGCTGGAGATATTCATCTACGTATGGACATATTCTATTATCCGTTGTGGTTTATTTGTCTTTATTTGATGTTTTTCAGCAATTGTAAGGACAAATGTTTATAACTGTCCAAAGCTAATTTAAGTTAGACTCTGATATATGCAATGTAAAAGTTTTCCACTGTAAGGATACTTGTTCAATATTATATATTATTTCATTCGTGTGAGATTTTGTTCTGTCTTATTTTCTTTATTACCCTTCATGTTCCATCTTTTCATGCAATTTGAGTTAGACGTGTGTGGTTTATTGTCAATTCAAAGGGTATAGAAAAACATGCCATGACATTTGGCATCAGCGCTGAAGGTTAAGCGAGAAACTTGGATTTGGTGGCGTAAAGTCTCATTAGAGATAGGATTAATAATATCCTAGGATGAGTAACTCATTATAGATAGGGTAAGTAACACCTTAGAATGAGTTGAGAGTATTATATGTGAGCGCGTAATTGTTAATGTTATATATAAAGGTTATGTTTTGAAAAAATCGTAAATGAAATAATTTTACCTAGGATTATATTTTGATTACAATGTATATATTTTAAAAATTTTTGTAGTTAGAAATCAAGATTAGTGAAATTTAAATATGAACGTCTTGTGATTAGAATTTCGCAGTTTGTGTATAAGGTGTTTGATAAAAGATTGGTTTAAGAAATAAAAATAAAAGATAAAAATGTATTTAACAAATAGAAAATTATTATGTAAAAGGTAAATGTAAAAGGAATGAGAATTTAAATTTGAGTAATTTAAAAGAATTATGGTAATTTAAGTGAGTTAATTAATATAAGATAAATTTATAAAAAGAACTTATAAGATAGGTTTTGTAAACAAAAGTAATCTCTAAAGAATTTTGAAAATGGTATTTTTTTCAAATAAAAAGTGATATATATGATAACTAGTTTGAACTGCTCTAAAACAAACTAAAAATGGACAGGAGATGTATTCGGATGGTAAGCACTTCTCATAAGTATTACTTTTCTTGTTAAGAGGATATATGATACTATTGGTAGTACCCAGGTCCTTGATATTATTTTAAAGTTACTCGATCTATATAATATTCTTAAGTTAAAGAGATATGTGAATCATTAATTGATAAATTGATTAGTAATATTCATAAAAGTTTATAAACCAAAGATAAATTTGGAATCACTAATTGATAAGATAAAAGTTGGATTCTCGAGGATGCTAGACAGTAGAAAATTCCTAAATCACACCAAACTCGGAGCTAAGGAATTAATGGAATATTTTGGTAAAAGATAAACCATTGCGAAATGTTTTAAGTAAATGAAATTGGATAAGTATAATTTATGAATGTGATTATAAATAAAAAGGATTTTAAATGGAGAAATTTATAATAACATTGAATCGAAAATAAATTTTGTGACTATGAATTTGAAAGGGCAGCAACCTACAACAAACTGTAATTCACCAGGATATAAAATCGATCGGGAATTTGGGATGTGTATATGTATACTGTTAGGATGTAAAAATGTATTGTATAAAACTAAATTTATGTCACGAACTATTTATACACTTAAGTAAAATCATGACTCTTTAAAATGTAATTATAACCTGGAAAAAGTATTATTAATGAATTCTAACATTAATTTAGGAATTGGACTTAAGTTATTTTAAAGTGATGGATCTACATAGTTGTGTTCATAAGATATAATAAACATAAGTAATAGTTTTACAAAATGATTCATTAACAATATTAGTATTAAAGAAAATATGCTAAAAATAAAAAGAATGTGAAAAAAATAAAGGATTTGGTATAATTGAGAAAAACCGGTAGGAATAAATACGTAATTTATACGTAAATCATTTCTTCATACAAATTTTGACCTAATACCCGAGTATGAAACTTTGAGGTGTTTACACTGATCCGAAAAAGAATTTATCACTCGATTTCTTGACGGCGCGCATTGTTGATGTTTTTTGGTTAGTTACTCGAGTTTTCTATCATAGTTGAGAGCTATGCAAGGAAAGCAAGTGTATCTGATCTAAAAGCTTAATCAGAGTCTGCATTATAGGGTCGGGGATCGATACTAGTCCAGAAATAAAGTGGTGGATTCAACTAGAAGATAAAATCAGGTATTTTATATGGATGATTTGGGTACATATTATGTGTTTAAGTTTGTGAAATAATGATTTAGGTAAAAGATTGTGGGTTTAGGTCTAGTGTAATTTCGGGCATGAAATTCTTTTAAGTTGGGGAGAATGTAGATATTTAATTATTTTAAATATTCAAATATAGAATTTAAAACTTAAACAATCATGTTTTATATGATAAATAAGAATGGTAAACTTATTTTTGATATTGAATAAATATTTTGGATTTTCATTTAAAATTGATAAAAGTCGGGATTCCGATAAAATATGATAAATATCCGAGAAATTTGTTTAAAGGATAAATAATTCCTTTTAAACACACACACACACACATATATAATCTATATCAAACTCATTTGATAATAATAGTAATTTAATTTATAATTGTTCGATAAATACATAAAACTTGTTTTATAAAGTCGACAAATTTCGTCGCATATCGATATCGTATTTTTATAAGAAAATTTGATTTTTTAAATACTATTTTATAAGTCAAATATGCTTGTTTTTATTATTTAAAGATAATAAGAATTTTTTTTGAAGTTTGCTTTACATGAATAAATAGTTTAACAAAAAGGTCAAAACATGACTGGAAAATGTTTTGTCGGAAAACGTTTTGTCAAAAATCAACATTTTGTTCAAAATAAGTTGTCGCAACGTTATCACACCTTCGTTAACATGTTTTGACATATATTACACATTTTAAACTAAACATGTTTAATTTTACAAAATAGGATTAGAAAATTTCTAAAAGTCATTAGTAAAAGTAAATAAAAATTAACAAAAGTAAGAAAAGTAAATATCAAATCACATCAAATCAAAATCCAACAAAATAATTACTTTTCTTTACTTAATCTTTATGTGACTAAGACATAAAGTAAGAAGTGAAAGGATGATGTTAAGTATTGAAAAATTGGATGTTCCTTTAGGTTGAAGTAAGGATAGTTTGATAATTTGGTAAGAGATTATTTTGGTAAATTTACCACTTCTTTCCTTTTATATAAATACTCACCTCCTTCTTCACTTTCACTCACATTTCTTCTTCTTCTTCTTTTTTCAAGCTTTTTCACTTTCTTCCTTTTCTCTTTAATGGCTTCTAACTCATAGAAAAAATTAGAAAAAAATAATGTCAAAATATTTACATAATATTAAAAAAAAATCAACATTCATTCTCTTCAAATCAAACTCCTTCTTTCTTCATATTTTACCTCTTCTTTTCTATGCTATAACTTCTTCAAAAATTAACCAAAATGCAAAATTCTTTTTTTCAAATCATGTATTTTTCCGGTGGATAAAACTTTCATGTTGACCACTTTATCTCACTCTAAAGCTTAACTATGTCAAAAATCCACTTCTTTCCCGTGTATTCTCTGGCCCAGTTTTTCAACCAGGGAATATGCCATTTTATTTTGATCATAACTTGATCATAACTGATCCAAATTAAGAAATTAATTTTTTTTAAACTATATGAAATTCTAGTGGCTACAACTTTTATGTTGATCATATTTTTCAGTTTTGAGGTTTGCTATACCCGAAACTCCATTCTTTGAAGTACATTTTCGCGCTTTATATTTGTGAATCCGAGAATAGCTCTTTTTTTGACCATATCTTCCTCAAAACTAATCAAAATCAATTGATTATTTTTTTAAATTCAATAAAAAAATTATTTTCCACAATTTTTTAGTTAACAAGTTTTTCAAATTTTTAGAGTAAAAGAGTCAAAAATAAATGAGAAGATGGCCTATTTTTCGGGTCTAATATTGAGAATTCAAGGTCAAAGCTCTACCACTTCTTCTCTATATTTTCAGCCCACCTCCATCTCAAGCCTTAGTCGAGCACTTCGAAGGAATGAAAAGTTGTTTACTGATGTTTAAGTGGAGTAGGAAGTAGTTAGTGAAGCATGTATTAGTTTGAAGGTTAGGAATGGAGTAACCTATGTCCTGACTTACCTGGCCTATGTTTTCTCTTTTTAGACGAGGGGTGGAATAGATCGAAAGGAAAGCCCGGATGCTCTAAAAGATCATATTTAAAATTTTCCAATATAAAAGAAAGTAAAAAAATTCTTTGAATGTTATGATTAGTACGAAGGAACCGGGATCAGATTTAGGTGATTCCTATCCGAAGAACCAGGATCAGATTTGGGTTATCCTATCCGAAAACCCTTTCAAACTAATTTCCGAAATAAAACATATTGAAGACAAAGATCATTGAAGACCAAGATATTCATGATGTAGGATTACTTACCATTAGTCTTTGGATATGAAATTTACCATATCTAAAGTGGCAGTAGTGCTCTGTTATGAAAATCTTCGATTTGCAAGAATATAATTTGAAGTTAAGAAGAATTTTTTTGATCAAGATTTAATAAATGATTTGGGAATATTTTCCCTATGTTAAAGTTGTAACTTGGATGAAAGAAATTTTTGATTTGGATTTAAACAAATGATTTGGAAAGATTTTCCTAAGTAAAAGAGAAAATGATTTGAAATTATTTCAAGATTTAAGAAAGGTTTAAATAAATCAAATGATTTAATAAATGAGGCTTAATGACTGCATATACCCTTGAAAAGAAAATTGAATAAATTGAAGAGAATATATCTAAGAAAGATATTTTATTTAAATATAAAAAATTGAAATATTATCCAAAGAAAAAGAGTGAATTAACTTAGAATTACTCTAAGTCAAAAGAAAGAGATCACGAAATCATTTGAAAATAATTAAAGTGAAAAGAAACTTAATGATCCCGTACACTCATATTCGCTTTTTATCGATATTTGGATTTCGAAGGAAGCGGGTTTGGATTTGGGTGATTCCTATCTGAAAACCACTTCGAACCAATTTACGTGTGCGAAAAATGAAGATGTTTGAAGATGGTGATATTGAGATGAATAATAACGAAGGACTACTTGTTTATTAATTGGGATAAACTCCCGATTCACTATATTGAGTAGTTTTCTCTTTGTTATGAAAAACCTCAATACCACAAGGGCTTCTCGCCTAGTAATGGCCGAGGAAAGTTCCCTCGGTTTCGTTTGGTTCCAGAACGAACTTGTACGGATGAGTGTCAGGCCTTGCATTCCGAATCATAATGAGTGATCTCTATAAAAGTATACCAGTCGGTGGCGGAGAAGACACCTTCTCTTAGCTTAACACCCTTTCCCAAGACATATGAGCTTAGAAAGTTATACGTTTGTAGAATTCAGCCATGTGAATGTGGAATGGCAATTTGGCATTCAAAGTGAAAAAAGATGTGCTATGTAAAATTATAATCTTTGCCTCGAGCCTCTTCAACCGAAAATGACCGAAATAGGGTCAGATTCGGCAATGCTAAGTGGGTTATTCCCAATCAGGGTATGATCATCCCCTTCTAGATATATTTCTTCCTGCTATGACGTTCGGGATGTAAATTAATGTGATTTGCATGCTAGAGCACGCTTGGTTAAAGGTCGGTAATGACCGAGGGATGACATATTTGGTACTATCTAGTTACGGAGTTAGGTCGATCTTGTGTTGATAGAGGGCAGATGTTCTGTGCCTCGGGACATCCATCATCGGAAGGTAATCCCTGCATATGGTCATTTGTATGGAAATCCATTCTCTAATAAGAACCCGCGATTTTGTTTGTATTGGCGTAATGAATAGCCTCGAAATGCTATATGGGTAACCATTTCAGATAAGATTAGTAATTTTATTTGCAAATGTTTTTAGAGAGACATCATTAGAAATAATATCAAATATTTTGGTATAAAAGTTTTTGGTTATCATAAGGTAAAAACCTGTAACGACCCACTATTTTGAACCACTCGCTTCTGTACATGACAGACTTGTATTGCTCAAAACAACAGATTTTCAATTTTATATTTGGCAAAACTCATCATACACATTAAATAAATCAATCACAGAATCACATTCACAGAGTAATATAATAATAAGCACCGGAATATATAAATAGTAGTTCATGAATCTAATATATAAGCAACATAGTTTGAAATAAAATACAATAAAATATCTTAAATACAATGTAGTCTCGAATACAAACAGATGACAACTCTGACAAACTACTGGATAGCTGGAAGCTAAATAGATATCGATGGATCTCCAAGTGAAGCTTTAACTCCAAAGGTGAGTCTCAAATATTGTGACAGTCTGACCCGACCATAAAGCAACACACAAAACACTCGAGTCAGGATTAACATTCTTATACAGTAAATTCAACTCAAATGAATTGTCAACTGAAATATAAGTAACTTTAAGAATGTTTGGGATTTCCATCCTCTAAGGATTCGTGGAACTATCTACTATGTAGTATTATACACTATTATAATATGTCTATAGTAAAGTAAACTATTAAAATAGCATTAAGGCGTTACCCATATACCTCTTAACATATTTTTATATATTCCCATAGTCTATACAGTACCGTAATTCCTCCATAAACTGGAGGGCTATCAGAGGGCACTCCGTAGGTACGGTACAAACCGAACTTGTAGAAGGCGTGATAAGGCATGTGAACACGACACTCGAGGCAATGTTAGGGTAGATACACCAATTGCATTCTTGGACTTGTGGTAATGCGTAGCAGCTACTACCACCCACCTCGTGGCACACTCCTAAATCAAAGGTGCACCAAGAATGGTATCGAAGAAATGTTCCCGATCGGGGGAATGACCCACTTGGCCCGGTATAGCTCCTGCTTTAGCCAAATCAAGCTGACCTACGGGAGTAAGGGCTATGTAAATACCATAAATAATCATTGCCAAACCATTCTACTTCATTCTGGAATCTCCACTACTTGCATAGTTTTTAAAGTGGTTTTCGATATTGGTAGAGAGTATGACAATATCCGATCCTGGTCATTTTAACAACCAAATACTTATTTCACACCGTTGTAATTTCTTTTCAAATAGTTCATACTTCATATCAAAATATCATATTCATTTCAAAATCATATCAATTCAATATCATTATTCACTTTAACTAATATTCATTTCCAAAATCTTAACACTTTCAAATTTATAACACTTCCGAAATCATGATACTTTTGAAATCATAGCACCTTTGAAATCATAGCACCTCCGTAATCATAATAGTTTCCACCTAAACAATTTAGATGTAAAAAATAGTATATATATATTTATAAATTAAAATAGTTTATATATATATATACTTTGTATAATAGAGTAGTTTCCTCCAATTTCACAAAACGGTGCAAATCAACTTAAATTTAATTAAATTCAATTCAACTTCTCAAAAACCTATTTCAATTTATATTGATTTCAAATCCAAGTTTGAACTATCACTTCAATTCCAATAAGATTCAAAGTTTAATTATTCAAACATTTACAATATAAGTTTCATTTATATTTCAACATTTAGCTTTAATTTTATTCAAATTGGAAAATATTCACCTAATCATTTTAATAACAATTAAAAAAATTCTCAATTTATAAATTTAAATCAACATTAAATATTCAGTTTCAATTTTATTTAAAGTTGAAAATATTCATTTAATCATTTTTTCTTTCAAATCAATTTATAAAATAATATCTTCAAAATCTCAAAAATCAATAATTTCATATCAATTAAATTCAATTATTAACAAATTTAAAAACCCAGTCAACATAAATTTATCTTCCCAACCTCGTCTTTTAAAGTTATTAAAATCCATTTTTAAAATATAATTTTAAATAAATACCTAAATATCTTATATACTACTTAAATTAAATTTTATTAAATTAATCTTATTATTAAATTTATTAAATCTATTTTTATATATTTTAAAATAGTAAAATTATAAGTAAAATTTTGAAAATTTTATTTCAAACTAACTTATAAATCAAAATTTCCAAAATATGTTATTTTAAAAATCTAGATGTCATACGTATATAAAAATAGCCTACATATATTATATTTTTAAATCAATTAGAACCATATATTTCCCTTCAAACTTTGAAAATCATTTTTCAAAATATAGACCACCGGTGTAAGTATATAATTTTCTATCCTATGGTCAGGTGATACAAATATTTATCATTTCAATCCACAATTTAATATTTCACGAATATATATCATTTCAACCCACAACCGCAAAATTTCAAAATCAATGAAAGTCACTTGGGTTTATCATTTCAGCCCATAATGATTTTCCCTTATTCTCCAAGATCGTTCAGGTATGCATCATTTCAACCCATAGGGAATTCTAAATTAATAGGGAACTTGCAGAGTGAGACAAATATGATAAAATATAACATATCAATAATAGGCATATATCATCAGTGATAAATTAAATAAAATATATACAACAGGATATGGTGTCATATATCACAGGTGAACAATTGCAGATGATAGCATATCATTTATAGCAATTAAATAATTAACGGTTCAAATTTAATAGAATGTTACAATCGTCATTTCAAGTGAAATCAAATTTACTAAATATAAAAATGTTAATCGTAAGTGATTACCCACTTTTCGAGGTTAGAGAGATTGGACATGTGACAAGCTACGAGTCCAAACAGAAAATTCCAAAGCTCAATACGATGAACACGAATTCGACGAACAAAGCAATGCTAGGCTGAGATTCGAAAATCGATGATAACAAAAAATATATATAAATTTCTGAAAATCTAATATTTACTCATATAAAATCTTTCTTATATATATTTCCTTAAAAATCAATATTTGATTTTAAAAAAAAATCAAAATAAATTATATATTCATATTCTGAAATCAATATTAAATTCAAAATACATATATAAAATAAAATCTATATGTATCATATATTACAAAATTATCACTTAATTTGAAACATATATTTAAAATAAATTATATATATAGTATAATTTACTCTAAAATCACAACATATATTGGAAAATATATTGATTTGCAGACTATATATCTATGAAAATAAATACATGCATGCTCCTCAAAATATATATGAACTATGTATATACAGGGTACTGTATATATATGCAGGCTACTATATATGCAGGGTACAAAATTTTATGTCCAGACTATAGGTAAACAAATATACGAATACTCTATTATATAGCATATAACTAAATGTGCATATACATGCTACTATATAAATGTGCAGACACTATATATAGAATACAAATAAATAGCCATATGCAGACAAATATATATAATAGATTATAACTTATATACTTTACATAAAACCAGATTTTACAATATATTGTAAAAAACATATCGATATTTATATAGAAGGATCAAGCAAAATCTTTATACTATAAATATATATATACACACACAAAATATAATATATACATATATACCTACATACGAACATAAACTTATATATTATAGATAATATAGATAAAGGCATGGAATAAACCGAAGCATTATGGAGGAATGGTAGCAAATGGAGGTGAGGCTATGGCCACGAAACTTCTGTGTGTGAGGGGAGCTACTCGGTGAAGGTTGCGATGTTTTTAGGTAGCTGGAGAGGTAGTAAGCTCGAATTTGAAAGGGAAGGAGGAAGGCTAAGTACAACATCTAGCTATTGGGTATTGGATCTAGGTGTAGTTTGGCCAAGGAGGAGATAGGAAGGCCTTAGGTGATTTCGGTGAGGAGGAGAAAGGTGGTCGGCTTGAAGGGGATGAGCGGCGGCGATAAGCGAAGGCGGGAGGGCTTTGGAAGGGCAGGGACAGTCATAGGAAGGTGATGGCCGATAGGTCATGGGGTTTGGGTGCATTCTGACTAAGGTGGAAGTGCTGTTTGGGTGATGGCGGGGCTACTGGGCGGACGCGGTTGGGAGAGCGAGAGGTGTAGGTGGGTTTTTTTGGTGACGGCGTGAGGCCGATGGCAGAACGTGGTCGGTGCTTAGGGTGGAGGAGGGTGCGGTGAACGGTAAGGTAGAGGGGTGGGGCGAGCTTGCTCACGTGATGAGCTACTGGAAGAGACGTGCGTGGTGAAGGGGTCAAGCAACGGTGATGAGCAAGTCAGGAAGCCAAAGTATTTATATACGAACTTGAACTTTTTTCATGTATGTATAAAAAACCCAATGTGATAAGAAGAGGGATAATGCACGAGAAATGAGGAGCAGGTTTGGAAATCAAATAAGTTGGCAGGAAGTCAAAGAGGAAGTAGGTTTTATCAGATCTCAATTTGTATAGCTATTATATAAATGTCTAGGTATACTTTATATATATTAATTATTATTATAAAACCGTTTGAAGTGACCGGAGAATGAACAACTAAAAGCTAAAAGAAAAGTCACCCAATATATACAATAATGACATAGCAACAGTCAGAGGCTTTGATTCCGAGAAAGTTATTAAGTAAATTATTTGATTCCTTGGGATGCACATTCAATTTTTGAAAATGCATGGTAAGTTACGGTATCATTACAACGAACTATTCAATCATTTCGTCGTGCATCGAACCTCAAAATATAAATATAATATACTGTGGAAATTAGCACGATGAGGCGATTGTAATGGTACAAAGATATCAGTGAAAAAATCAAATTATAAATCTCGAATTTTCCGCTATCGAAAGTGCTGCTTATACGTAGAAAATAAGATAAATAGAGATAGAGCGGTCCAAATATGGCGAAATGGAATATGACATGTCACTCATAAAATGATTAACATTTTTATTATATAAAAATATTCAGATTTGGAAAATATTTTATCTTCATCAAATTAACTAATTATAAATTGAAAAATACACAACGGAGTTTACTTTCATACTTTCCAATGAAAATTTATCGTTTTCTATGTTTAAATATTCGCATATCAAATATCAAGTTTTCATTGTTAAATTTTATAATTTAATTTCAAGAAAGATTTCAGTTAAATATGTTATTGAACCGTTAAAATACTCGGGTTGTTACAAAACCCGTCCGTGTTTATGTGTGGGTGTGGTATTATGAGATACTCTTTCTTTTCAAAGGATTTTATTTAAAGGATGATATATGACACTGTCTTTTATTATTGAGTTTTTCTCATGCTCTTTATCAAGCCTGATCCAGGTATTTTCGATACTTAGGTCAGATCCGAGTAGTTTCATGTTTAGTTGAAGATGGTTGAAGTTTCCAGAGGAGAGATGGAGATATTCATCTACGGATGGATATATTCTATTATCCGCCGTGGTATGTTTGTTTTTGTTTGATGTTTATTAGCAATTATAAGGACAGATGTTTATAACTGTCCAAAGCTGAATTTAAGTTAGACTTTGATATATGTAATGTAAAAAATTTCCGCCGTAAAGATATTTGTTCAATATTATATATTATTCCATTCGTGTGCGATTCTGTTCTGTCTTATTTTCTTTATTACCCTTCATGTTCCGTCTTTTCATGCAATTTGAGTTGGACATGTGTGGTTTATTGTCGATTCAAATGGTACAGAAAAACGGGCCATGACATCAACGGACACAATTTTTTTTTAAACGGTAAATTAAATAATTTTACCTAGGAATATATTTCATATATATACAAGGACGATTTTTAAAATTAATATACTTGTATTTATGAGTTGATTATTAGGGGATGATAATATTTTATTATTATCATTTACGATTTGTTTAGTTATGCTCGTCCAGTTTGAACACTAACTATTATGGAATAGTTTATGAGAGATTTTTGTGATGACTCGCCATTTTGGACGATTCAACTAGACAATAAACCATACATGTCTAACTCAAACAATCCACAGATTATCAATGGGATTTAATTAAGAAATAAGATAAAGAAGAATAGAACACAGAACCTCGCAGCGGAAGGACAAAATATAATAATAACATAAAAGCTTATAAAGCTATTTACAATATTCATTTGATTCAAATTTACGACAAAATCAGAGTTATACAATTCAATAGACATAATAATAATGCAGCGGAATAATAATTGTAAATACGACCTCCATCTTCATCTTTAAGTAAACCACATCTTTGAAACACTAAAATACTCATGCTAACCTAAGCATAATGAAACCAGTACACTTGAGTTAGAACTAAAAATTCTTATATAAGTCAAATTAATATCAATTTTTAAATTAAACAATTTCACCTTGCGCATTTCAATTTCAGTCAAAATCACATTTCAGTATAAAACAAATTTAATTTCCAACTCTAAAGCCTTTAAAATATTTCAAATCCGATAAATTCAGTTTCAGTATCAAATTCAACTTTAGGATTCAAACTTTATAAATTCAAATTAAATTGCAAATTATAGTTTTATGATTTACAATCAAAAAAATTCAAATCAACTTCTTTAAACAACTTCATTTGAACAAATTCAAATGATTAATTTGTAAATTCCAATTTTGTAACATCCCGCCTTTTCGCACACTTTAAACCGACACACGTGCCAATTCAAAGCATACGCAAGGGCGGATTGTTATGGGGTAAATAAGAAAAACAGAGAAGAAATAAAAACAAAACAGAATCTCACAGCGGAAGGATAAAATATAATAATAAATATACAGTTCAAAACAGTTTACAAACACTTGATTTGCTTTATACAATAAATATTAGAGTTACACATACAAATACAATCAATGCAGCGGAACAGTATGAGTGTGGTGCAATACTATAGATAATAATAATACGACTCCTTCGTCTTCGTCCTTCAAAGCTAAAGTCTTCGATCCTGAAACGCTCGGACTGACCCGAGCGAATTTGAAAAGACAAAAACACTCGAGTCAGACTAAAAGATCTTATGTGAGTTCAATTAACAGAAATAAATATGAGTACAGTAACTCAAGAGATGTTCGGGATTTACATCTCCTAAGGATCCGTTAAACTATTTACTATGTAGTATATTGCGCTATTATAATAGTGTCTATTCATAAAATAAACTTACTTTTAAATAGCGTTAAGGCTTTACATTTTCCACCTTAACACGTAAAATGCCAATAGTCTATACAGTACTGTAATACCTCCTGATCGGGAGGCTACCAGAGGATACTCCATAGGTACGACACAAATAGAAACTCGTAGTAAAGGCTCGATATGGTAGGTGACACGGCACAACTAGGCAATGCCAGGGTAGATATACCAATTGCTATCCAGGCTGGTGGAAACGCGTAGCCGCAGTTACCGCCCACCTCGGACTAACTCCCCAAAATCAAAATATACAAGTGGCCACTGAATCAATCCAAGTCAAAGTATAACATCGAAGAGGAAGGTCCGATCAGAGGAATGACCTCATTGGCCTGAGAATCGCTCCTGTTTTAGCCACCTTATGCCAACTCACGGGAGTCGGGTCCACGTATTTACCTTACAGGAAACGTCGCCACCACCTACTTCATTATGGAATCTCCACCGCGTACACGGTTAGTCAAAGTGGTTTTCGGTATCGACAGAGAGTATGTCCATATCCGATCCCGGTCTCTTTGCCAACCCATCGTTATTATAACACCGCGGTCATTTAAAAATAGCTCATACTTTAAAACCAGAATAAACATTTCCATTTTAAAATTATGAATACGATATCATTTAAAACCCGAAACAATATGATATCCTTTATCCCAAATATAAACCTTTTCAAAATCCAAATGCTTTAAAATTTATAACGTCTGAAAGCCAAATATACTTTCAAAGCAGAATATTTCGAAATTCATAATTTAAAACCATAACTTTTAAAACTTGAATGGTTTGGATATTCAACGGTATATGAATTAAAAGGTTTAACTTAAATGTTACTTTGTAAAGAAAATAGTTTTCATGGCTTTACAAATACATTTTCTTTATTAAAGTCTAAACCAACATTTGTATTATCTCTCTCAAGTTCCAAAACCACTTCAATTTATATATATATATACGTATATCCATTTGGAGTATTAATATTTCAAACTAAAGTTGGATTTTATTCTTTCAACAAATCGAATGTTCTATTAATTAGTCTTGAATATTCACATAAAATCCATAAATAAATAAAAACTCCAATTTCTAGTAATAAAAAATATTTTTTTTTTCAATTCAAATTATACTAGAATATTCATTTCAATTTATCCTGAGAAAAAATCCAATTATAAATATCATATCTTAAAATTTCCAAACTTAACATTTAAACATATGATATAAATTGTCAAACTCCATTTTCTTAATTTTTTTTTCCATTTTTAATAAAGAGATTTATACACCTTTTTATTTCAAAATTTTCAACTTCATATGTATATATATATGGAAGAAAAATATTTATACAATATAAAATTTAAGATTATTATAAACCGTATTCCATCCAAACCATAGAAATCACATTTAAATAGTTATATATATACCGCGGTGCCTGTATAAAATTTTCTATCCTATGGTCAAGTGATACGGATATTTATCATTTCAATCCGCAATTTAAAAGATATAAAATTTCGCGGTTATATATCATTTCAAACCACAATCCCGAATGAAATGAAATATGCATGATAATTTGCAATTTAATGATATACAATAAACATCCATCAACATCACCCATCATCCAATCACAATCATCAAGCAATATCAATCAATAACAATCTATATTTGATAATATATAACAGGTAATAACTGGCAATTTTATTCAGATTGAATTTAACAACTATTAATCTAACAGTTTATATTCAGTAATAATCTATATAACTGTTAACTAGCTGTTTATAGGCAAACACAAATTCTAACTGTCAATAAATAAATGAAATTAACAGTTAAATTCAATAAATGAAATTCAACAAATATGAGTGAAATAAACATGCCAAATACTCATAAATAAATTTCTATTCATTTCAAAAATTAATTTAACAAACATAAAAGCTTTTAGTAGTTGTGAGTGGGTTAAAACACTCACCTTTGGAACTTAAATCGAAATTAAATTCAATTTAAACTCAAAAGTTCGCCCGTCTCAGAATTCGTCCAAACCAGTGTCATCAAGTCCGGAATTTAATTACGATCCTAATAAAAGAAATTTCGCGTGAATCCGAGATCGTATGAGAAAGTTATGGCGAAAAATGGTGATTGAATTCAAAATTAAAATAAACAAAGTGACACACATTTGTTAAAATAAACCTGCCACGTCAGCTATCCCTACAACTCACGCATCATCTCCAGGCGGCCAAGATATCTGAAATTCAAACCCTACAGCACACGCAAATACGAACGCTCCTCCATATCGCGACCCAGGTCACTTCGGCTTGGACCACCGCCGCCCATACTGCATCGTCCAGGCTCGGCCCCACGGCCTCGAGCCTCTCCCCCTGTTCGAACGACGAGAACAACCACCGGCCGCCCATACTCCATGCTAACCGTAATCGAATACTGCTGCAGATCTGACCATTGATTCGCGAAAACATTTACATAGATCGACTCCCCTCAGTCCCCTCTACAAAACCCAGAAATCGTTTGACGATCTGACGAAGTTTGTTACGGCGCTGATGAATGGCCACGAACTGTTTGAATTTATTCTGGGTGAACGACAACTCCAATTGAAAAACGAATTTCACCATGAGATTACGTGCATCGAGAACTATGATATATATTTTTTCGAGATTTTTAGGAGGACTTTAAATTTTCACTTTGTTTTTAAACTGACTGGATCTAGGGTTAGCCCCCATTGAAGAATGAGAGAAGCTTGAAGAAGATGAACGTACAGTAAATAGACAATAGGATGGAGCTAGGGTTTATAACTGTATATTTATAGGTAGAGTTGGGTTAGAGCAGATAGGCTAGATAGATGAACGTACGGAACACTCTAAGGCCCAAAAGGCCCGCTATGCCCCCGGAACGAAATTTCGTAAATCTATATATCCAAATAGGTAATTTAAAATATTCTGAACGCGATGGAAAAAGTTTCACGTCCAAATTTGATCGTATGAAGAAGTTATGCTGAAAACAAAATTTCCAAATTGATTTCAAATTGATTTTATTAAAATTGATTTCAAGGCGTTTCACTCCCGTACGATCAAACGATAAGTCCGATCGATACGAAACTTGAAACCCTATAATAATTCACCGATACGGATCCGATGAAACTGGTTTCGTCGAAATCCGAGTCCGTGGCCAAAATGGCTATTTTTAATATTCATTAAATAAAATAAATAAATTATAAAAATCCAAATTTTATATTAAATTCTAAAATTGGCCAAATTTTATTTCTTATATGATTCGTAATCAATTGAAAAGATTTAACAGGCTTAGCTGTGAATTAAAAGTTGACAGTATATTAATTGCAATGTTAATTTCTACACTTTCTTATATTTAAGAATTTTATAAATTATATTCTCAAAACCCATACTTTAGATTTTTAATCTTTATATTCTCAACTTTCACTTAAAATAAAGATGCCATAAACATTAGTTCCCGATTCACATCATTATTCTTTAAGTCTAATTTAAATCTCAATAACGTAGTATTTAACGTTAGAATCCATTTTATTATGCATAAATTACAAATTTTACTGACCCAAATTTTCTTCTTTTCATTCCATATTGATTGTCAATCCTATAAGAAAAATTAACATTAGGTTCATACTTATTACAAATAACTCCTATTTCTTCAAAATAATAATTACATAACTATTAAATATTAAATCCATTTAATTGCAATAAATTCAATTGATTGCAATAAATTTCCAAATAAATTTGGATCTTTATTTAGTTATACAAAAAAAAAATCCGTTATCACTTTCCTAACAAAGTTATTATTACTTAAGATCTCATTGCATCCACATTTTCACATTTTCATTTCCTGGTTTCTTTACTTCATTCTACGTAAATTATTATAAATGGGATTTTATTGGTTACATCTTATTTGTATTTAACATTACTCATTCACCAATTCATTTCACTTTAACTGCGGTAAATTGGCGGATAAATTGAATTTGATTCCCAAAATTTAAATTAACAAGCAACAAGAATAGGTAACACACAATAGTCGTTACGCTAAATTCTAGTCACCTAAATAAGCTTTTATTACTTTACAAAATGGAATAACTTTTAAACTCATAAATGTAATACCAAAACCGTTATAAATCCAATAAATTTCCAAATCGAAGTTTGTACACATTTTACACAACTATTAGGATTTCTCACAGAACGTTGAATTTATTAAATGACCATTTATTTAAAATTTAATTCCCTTAATTGAATCAAATGCTTATATTTTTTACATTCTTACCATTCCTTCCCATTATAAATTCATTAACGGATTTACAAATCTCTATCTTCAAACATTAAATAACCAAACGGATTACAACCACTGTTCTTATCAAATTTTCATAAATTTGTTCAAATCTATACTCTTTTTCCATATAAATAAATTTTATGTTACTACTAGATTTTTTTATCCACTACAGCCATTAAATTTTTACTATCTACACTTATTACATCTTCGTATTAATGAATCTCATTCAAGTTAATATTTATATTAACATTCACAAATTCAACATTTATATGTTTCTTAAAATTAACTTTCAACCAAATGTGCCAATTTACATTTCATTTCTATCCAATATATATTCATTTTATTCCATTCATTCGGGTACTGCATTGCAATATATTTATTCTCTAATACTAACGTTATTATCATTAAATTATGATTCGATTCCAAGTTTTTTTTTTATCCAATACCTTGAACAATAACTTACATATTAACCAAATCCTTCTTCTACTTAATTCAAATTGGATTATGTTCCAATTCCTATGACCTAGGTCTTGAGTCACCATTTACATAATTAAATTTATCGTTTATTTCAATCTTCGTTTAAAATTTAAAGTTCTACTAAACTAAATTACAAAACTTATGAACTTTAAAAAATTTAATCCACCAATTAAATTTTTCTGATGTTTATATATTGCAATTCAATTCAGTTATTATTTCATTAATACCATTTTAATCAACTAATATGACTTATAACCACAACACAAATCTTCGTTATTCTACCTATTGCCATATAACATTCCAATTTGTTAAATCTTTAATCTCAGTTACTATATCCAACTCCTACATTTATTATAAATTAGATAAAAAATTATATTAAGTTAATCCATTTAATATTATCAAATTTAACGGGTCGTTACACTCTCCCCCACTCAAAACTTTTCGTCCCCGAAAAGGAAAAAGAAGGGAGAAGGAAGAATAAAACAGTGCATCTTATTTCAAATATTATTTATAAACAATAATTTACTAAATCTATTTTCTTAAATAAAATATACCTGTTTATAATCATTATATTCTTTTATACTTAAATTATTAAAGTTTGGAAAAATATTTTCAACAAAATTCTAAGTCCCAAAATTTTCGGAAAATTTTGGCAGAGTCTCCTTTGTACGGTGAGGCTCGAGAGAAAATATAATATCAAAATATACAAATATATTACATATATTATCAAAATATTATATTCCAACACGGGAAAAATAGCGCTTTAAACGTAATCCGAAAACGTACCTATTTGTCGGGCAATATATGCTTATTATTTTGGAACCAAAAGCAGTAGCAGTTGCTTCCATCACCTGTATTAACTTTTATAATCTAAAAGGTTAAATATTTATTTTAAAGTGAACTATTCAAGTGGATTAAATCATTAATCAACCAAACAATTCAACAACCATCAACCTTACAAACAACATACATACACAAACAAAGCAACCATTTAATCCATCAAACAAATAGTTGTTTGGGTTCAAACTTGAAATTTGTATGAAATGAAATTAACTATCAAGTGCATCCTTTACTCAACAATCTTAGATGGAACAAAGATAGATACTTATTCATTTAACCACTTCAAATTTCTTACCCAACAACATAAATCAAACAACACAATTCAAACCAACACCCAAATTTATTTATTATACGTTTATCTCATGTTTCAATGGTTTGATTTTCTTTCTTTCATTCATGGAGGGATTTCTTTGTTTCTTACAATTTTATTTTCCATTTATTACAAAATTCATTATATTTGTATTCCAATTTATTGACTAAAGTATATATCATCTATTTATACTACTTACCTTTACTTATATAGTAAAATTTCCAATTTATCTTAAGCTTATACAATTAATTCTCATTAACAATAGCAAATTAATAGAATACCTTTTACCTCAAGCTTCACTTGTAAGATTTCTCCTTTCATTTTCTTAATAACATTGCAACTTTTATTATATGGTAAGTTATGTATGTTTTAAGAATGTAAGTGAAAATTTACAAGTTTCTTCTCAATTCCATTTTATTAATTTTAAACTAGTAGCTTTCATACCGTACTGAAGTTTATAACCCTCCACATCAATCCTTATTTAATAAAGAATTTCATTTTATCTACTTAAGTTCATATCACCTATTTATATTAGGTATCTTTAACTTGAGGTTTCAATTATAACTTAAGTTTATACCAATAATTTCTCATTTATAACAACGATTTATTGAATACTTCACTATTTCCAAAATTTCTACTTGTATAATATTCTAATCCAATTTCTTAATTAACATTTCAACTTTTATATTTGGTAAGTTATTTATGTCAAAGAAAAATGCAATTAAACTTATACAAGCTTTATCTCATCTTTTAATTAAATTTAATGTTAATCAATATTACTCTTTGTAACAATTTCAAATTTCTCTTTATAACTTTTCATTAATTCTCTTACCTACATTAGAGGTTTCAATTAATTACTTACCTTTTATTTCACTAAAATAATTTAAAACAATTAATTAATGGAAATTTAAGAATTAAATACCGGGTCAAACCTCAAAATTACTTTAAAAATAATAGATAATTAATTTCTTACAACTTTTATATCTCTAATTATCCTTTAAAACAATTAAAATTTTAAATAATTTCAAAACAAATCTGCAGTAGAATTTACTACAGTGGCCTTTCCCCTTCGAAACTCGAAAATGAAAGTCGATGATGCGGCCGCCATCACCGAAATTATTTTCTAGCGACAGAGAGGAAAGTACAAAATTTATATTCTCCAAAATCTTCTTTAAAATAATTTTTTCCGAATTATACTAAATATTTATATAAGAAAATATTTATAAACCAAATCATTATATTTCATAAATCTTTTGAAAGCAGATTTTCAAAATCCCGGACTTAAGTTCTAAAATCTCCAATTTGATTTATTATAATTTCAACTTAGCTTCAATTGTTATAAATATTTTTATTTCCTAACACCCAATCTATAGCAACCAAATATATATATATATATCTTTATAAAAATATTTTTATATATAGAAAATATAATAGGCAAAATTATTTCATTCACCTATATTAAAAACAAATATTATGTCGGTCTGTCCTATTAAGTGTTTAGAAATTCCTATTGATGTCATAGCGTCCCATGCATCAACCAGAATTTATAAATACAAAGCGGAACAGATTAACACAATATCAAAATCTTTTTATAACACTAACAAGTACGCTCTCTCATATATATACGCTCAGTGACTCCCATAGGGTATTACTACCCTATTAACAAAGAGTCAAACCCCACAAAGCCAAGGTTTATCGCTAAACCAAAGCTCTGATACCAACTGTAACATCCCGCCTTTTCGCACACTTTAAACCGACACACGTGCCAATTCAAAGCATACGCAAGGGCGGATTGTTATGGGGTAAATAAGAAAAACAGAGAAGAAATAAAAACAAAACAGAATCTCACAGCGGAAGGATAAAATATAATAATAAATATACAGTTCAAAACAGTTTACAAACACTTGATTTGCTTTATACAATAAATATCAGAGTTACACATACCAATACAATCAATGCAGCGGAACAGTATGAGTGTGGTGCAATACTATAGATAATAATAATACGACTCCTTCGTCTTCGTCCTTCAAAGCTAAAGTCTTCGATCCTGAAACGCTCGGACTGACCCGAGCGAATTTGAAAAGACAAAAACACTCGAGTCAGACTAAAAGATCTTATGTGAGTTCAATTAACAGAAATAAATATGAGTACAGTAACTCAAGAGATGTTCGGGATTTACATCTCCTAAGGATCCGTTAAACTATTTACTATGTAGTATATTGCGCTATTATAATAGTGTCTATTCATAAAATAAACTTACTTTTAAATAGCGTTAAGGCTTTACATTTTCCACCTTAACACGTAAAATGCCAATAGTCTATACAGTACTGTAATACCTCCTGATCGGGAGGCTACCAGAGGATACTCCATAGGTACGACACAAATAGAAACTCGTAGTAAAGGCTCGATATGGTAGGTGACACGGCACAACTAGGCAATGCCAGGGTAGATATACCAATTGCTATCCAGGCTGGTGGAAACGCGTAGCCGCAGTTACCGCCCACCTCGGACTAACTCCCTAAAATCAAAATATAGAAGTGGCCACTGAATCAATCCAAGTCAAAGTATAACATCGAAGAGGAGGGTCCGATCAGAGGAATGACCTCATTGGCCTGAGAATCGCTCCTGTTTTAGCCACCTTATGCCAACTCACGGGAGTCGGGTCCACGTATTTACCTTACAGGAAACGTCGCCACCACCTACTTCATTCTGGAATCTCCACCGCGTACACGGTTAGTCAAAGTGGTTTTCGGTATCGACAGAGAGTATGTCCATATCCGATCCCGGTCTCTTTGCCAACCCATCGTTATTATAACACCGCGGTCATTTAAAAATAGCTCATACTTTAAAACCAGGATAAACATTTCCATTTTAAAATTATGAATACGATATCATTTAAAACCCGAAACAATATGATATCCTTTATCCCAAATATAAACCTTTTCAAAATCCAAATGCTTTAAAATTTATAACGTCTGAAAGCCAAATATCCTTTCAAAGCAGAATATTTCGAAATTCATAATTTAAAACCATAACTTTTAAAACTTGAATGGTTTGGATATTCAACGGTATATGAATTAAAAGGTTTAACTTAAATGTTACTTTGTAAAGAAAATAGTTTTCATGGCTTTACAAATACATTTTCTTTATTAAAGTCTAAACCAACATTTGTATTATCTCTCTCAAGTTCCAAAACCACTTCAATTTATATATATATATATGTATATCCATTTGGAGTATTAATATTTCAAACTAAAGTTGGATTTTATTCTTTCAACAAATCGAATGTTCTATTAATTAGTCTTGAATATTCACATAAAATCCATAAATAAATAAAAACTCCAATTTCTAGTAATAAAAAATATTTTTTTTTCAATTCAAATTATACTAGAATATTCATTTCAATTTATCCTGGGAAAAAATCCAATTATAAATATCATATCTTAAAATTTCCAAACTTAACATTTAAACATATGATATAAATTGTCAAACTCCATTTTCTTAATTTTTTTTTCCATTTTTAATAAAGAGATTTATACACCTTTTTATTTCAAAATTTTCAACTTCATATGTATATATATATGGAAGAAAAATATTTATACAATATAAAATTTAAGATTATTATAAACCGTATTCCATCCAAACCATAGAAATCACATTTAAATAGTTATATATATACCGCGGTGCCTGTATAAAATTTTCTATCCTATGGTCAAGTGATACGGATATTTATCATTTCAATCCGCAATTTAAAAGATATAAAATTTTGCGGTTATATATCATTTCAAACCACAATCCCGAATGAAATGAAATATGCATGATAATTTGCAATTTAATGATATACAATAAACATCCATCAACATCACCCATCATCCAATCACAATCATCAAGCAATATCAATCAATAACAATCTATATTTGATAATATATAACAGGTAATAACTGGCAATTTTATTCAGATTAAATTTAACAACTATTAATCTAACAGTTTATATTCAGTAATAATCTATATAACTGTTAACTAGCTGTTTATAGGCAAACACAAATTCTAACTGTCAATAAATAAATGAAATTAACAGTTAAATTCAATAAATGAAATTCAACAAATATGAGTGAAATAAACATGCCAAATACTCATAAATAAATTTCTATTCATTTCAAAAATTAATTTAACAAACATAAAAGCTTTTAGTAGTTGTGAGTGGGTTAAAACACTCACCTTTGGAATTTAAATCGAAATTAAATTCAATTTAAACTCAAAAGTTCGCCCGTCTCAGAATTCGTCCAAACCAGCGTCATCAAGTCCGGAATTTAATTACGATCCTAATAAAAGAAATTTCGCGTGAATCCGAGATCGTATGAGAAAGTTATGGCGAAAAATGGTGATTGAATTCAAAATTAAAATAAACAAAGTGACACACATTTGTTAAAATAAACCTGCCACGTCAGCTATCCCTACAACTCACGCATCATCTCCAGGCGGCCAAGATATCTGAAATTCAAACCCTACAGCACACGCAAATACGAACGCTCCTCCATATCGCGACCTAGGTCACTTCGGCTTGGACCACCGCCGCCCATACTGCATCGTCCAGGCTCGGCCCCACGGCCTCGAGCCTCTCCCCCTGTTCGAACGACGAGAACAACCACCGGCCGCCCATACTCCATGCTAACCCTAATCGAATACTGCTGCAGATCCGACCATTGATTCGCGAAAACATTTACATGGATCGACTCCCCTCAGTCCCCTCTACAAAACCCAGAAATCGTTTGACGATCTGACGAAGTTTGTTACGGCGCTGATGAATGGCCACGAACTGTTTGAATTTATTCTGGGTGAACGATAACTCCAATTGAAAAACGAATTTCACCATGAGATTACGTGCATCGAGAACTATGATATATATTTTTTCGAGATTTTTAGGAGGACTTTAAATTTTCACTTTGTTTTTAAACTGACTGGATCTAGGGTTAGCCCCCATTGAAGAAGGAGAGAAGCTTGAAGAAGATGAACGTACAGTAAATAGACAATAGGATGGAGCTAGGGTTTATAACTGTATATTTATAGGTAGAGTTGGGTTAGAGCAGATAGGCTAGATAGATGAACGTACGGAACACTCTAAGGCCCAAAAAGCCCGCTATGCCCCCGGAACGAAATTTCGTAAATCTATATATCCAAATAGGTAATTTAAAATATTCTGAACGCGATGGAAAAAGTTTCACGTCCAAATTTGATCGTATGAAGAAGTTATGCTGAAAACAAAATTTCCAAATTGATTTCAAATTGATTTTATTAAAATTGATTTCAAGGCGTTTCACTCCCGTACGATCAAACGATAAGTCCGATCGATACGAAACTTGAAACCCTATAATAATTCACCGATACGGATCCGATGAAACTGGTTTCGTCGAAATTCGAGTCCGTGGCCAAAATGGCTATTTTTAATATTCATTAAATAAAATAAATAAATTATAAAAATCCAAATTTTATATTAAATTCTAAAATTGGCCAAATTTTATTTCTTATATGATTCGTAATCAATTGAAAAGATTTAACAGGCTTAGCTGTGAATTAAAAGTTGACAGTATATTAATTGCAATGTTAATTTCTACACTTTCTTATATTTAAGAATTTTATAAATTATATTCTCAAAACCCATACTTTAGATTTTTAATCTTTATATTCTCAACTTTCACTTAAAATAAAGATGCCATAAACATTAGTTCCTGATTCACATCATTATTCTTTAAGTCTAATTTAAATCTCAATAACGTAGTATTTAACGTTAGAATCCATTTTATTATGCATAAATTACAAATTTTACTGACCCAAATTTTCTTCTTTTCATTCCATATTGATTGTCAATCCTATAAGAAAAATTAACATTAGGTTCATACTTATTACAAATAACTCTAATTTCTTCCAAATAATAATTACATAACTATTAAATATTAAATCCATTTAATTGCAATAAATTCAATTGATTGCAATAAATTTCCAAATAAATTTGGATCTTTATTTAGTTATACAAAAAAAAAATCCGTTATCACTTTCCTAACAAAGTTATTATTACTTAAGATCTCATTGCATCCACATTTTCACATTTTCATTTCCTGGTTTCTTTACTTCATTCTACGTAAATTATTATAAATGGGATTTTCTTGGTTACATCTTATTTGTATTTAACATTACTCATTCACCAATTCATTTCACTTTAACTGCGGTAAATTGGCGGATAAATTGAATTTGATTCCCAAAATTTAAATTAACAAGCAACAAGAATAGGTAACACACAATAGTCGTTACGCTAAATTCTAGTCACCTAAATAAGATTTTATTACTTTACAAAATGGAATAACTTTTAAACTCATAAATGTAATACCAAAACCGTTATAAATCCAATAAATTTCCAAATCGAAGTTTGTACACATTTTACACAACTATTAGGATTTCTCACAGAACGTTGAATTTATTAAATGACCACTTATTTAAAATTTAATTCCCTTAATTAAATCAAATGCTTATAATTTTTACATTCTTACCATTCCTTCCCATTATAAATTCATTAACGGATTTACAAATCTCTATCTTCAAACATTAAATAACCAAACGGATTACAACCACTGTTCTTATCAAATTTTCATAAATTTGTTCAAATCTATACTCTTTTTCCATATAAATAAATTTTATGTTACTACTAGATTTTTTTATCCACTACAGCCATTAAATTTTTACTATCTACACTTATTACATCTTTGTATTAATGAATCTCATTCAAGTTAATATTTATATTAACATTCACAAATTCAACATTTATATGTTTCTTAAAATTAACTTTCAACCAAATGTGCCAATTTACATTTCATTTCTATCCAATATATATTCATTTTATTCCATTCATTCGGGTACTGCATTGAAATATATTTATTCTCTAATACTAACGTTATTATCATTAAATTATGATTGGATTCCAAGTTTTTTTTTATCCAATACCTTGAACAATAACTTACATATTAACCAAATCCTTCTTCTACTTAATTCAAATTGGATTATGTTCCAATTCCTATAACCTAGGTCTTGAGTCACCATTTACATAATTAAATTTATCGTTTATTTCAATCTTCGTTTAAAATTTAAAGTTCTACTAAACTAAATTACAAAACTTATGAACTTTAACAAATTTAATCCACCAATTAAATTTTTCTGATGTTTATATATTGCAATTCAATTCAGTTATTATTTCATTAATACCATTTTAATCAACTAATATGACTTATAACCACAACACAAATCTTCGTTATTCTACCTATTGCCATATAACATTCCAATTTGTTAAATCTTTAATCTCAGTTACTATATCCAACTCCTACATTTATTATAAATTAGATAAAAAAATTATATTAAGTTAATCCATTTAATATTATCAAATTTAACGGGTCGTTACAAATTTCATGGCCGTATATCATTTCAATCCATATTTAAATGTCATAGGTATATATCATTTCAACCTATTTCATAGTTTAGATTTTTAATTTCAGTTATGGAATATAAATAATTTAAATATCAAATAACAACAACATTTATGGTATAACAATATAACAACATAATGCTCTAGTTATTTCAATTTGGAGAATTTACTTTAACCACTTAATTTCAAAACTTAAGCTTTCATATAGAATAATAGTTTAATCAACTTAATTAAACATATGTCAAAATCAATAATATCATCCAAATCAACACCATATCATCTATTAACAACAACATGCATATACGTGCAATCAACATCCAAACAACCAATTAACCATATATCACAACAATATTAATTATCACATATCGGGGTGTTCAACTATTAATGATATTCAATTTTAATGCCAATTTACTTTTTCTAAACAACAAATCAATAAATAATCACATCATGACTTGGTTTAACTTGCAACAGAAATTTTAGTATTTTATGAGTTGGTTCAAATACCCACCTTTAAAAGAATCGAAAAAATTGGACGATAAAGAGCAACCACGAATCCTATGCCAAGACGAAGATAACACTGATACGAGTGCAACGAGATTGACTGCATTCGATTTGGACCTCGTATGAGCAATATATGAATTAGAGAATAATTTAGATTAATCTAAAATTAATTAACTTAATTAATTTGGGTTTGGGTTAATTACTTTCTTCCTTTACGATCGTTCAAACCAAATAGCTTCCAACTTCAAATCATCCATGCCGTTGCCATGGCCAGCTGCACGCCTCCGCACCTTTACCATACGTCGCCCAGACCAAGCCCTCACCATCGCCATTGGTTCCGCCGCCTACGACGCCCTATAGCTTGAGATCGATCACTAATAACCGTCGCCGTTCATCTCGCGATTCTAACCGCCGTGGACCACTATGTGAAGATCCAACCGTCCATCCTCACCTGGTCGAGCAATAATGTAGTTGATGCCGAGTGCTAATTCCACCTCAGATGGACGACAATCATTGGAAAAGTTTAAAACGGTGGGTAGGGTTCTGATTATAATTGAATAAAATATTATAGAACGAATTGGTCCTTATATAGACAACAAGCAAACACTCTTCACATTCCAAACCATCACGAACTCCAAATAAGGTGTAACGCCCCACCCTGAGACCCACCTTAGGAAAGAGAATCAACGAGTAATTCTGTCTACTAAAGTGGACAATAGGGCTGGTTAAGGACGACCATCGATAATTTGGTCTTAAACATCTACTGAAACGTCGATAAATGCAATTTGACTTTTCTTTTCTATCTCAAGAATATCGACATACCCAGTAAATGCTTAATCCAAAACTATAGGTGGCTAACATATCTATCAGAACGAAATACAATAACTAAATGAAAAGCACATCATAGAACAGTAATCAACATCGTATATATACATATACACTAATACATGTTTAGTACAATACAATATGAATACAATAAAGGTGGTGCACGACCACACTATATACATCGAATTAAATATAACTACATCAGAGTATGCGAAAGAACAGAAACTACTCAAGAGAAAGATGAGCTGATCTCCAACATCAACTTCAAGCTAAACCTAATAGATGATACTTGAAACAACTCGGTCTGACCTGACTGAAAACACACGGGTCAGGCTAGCTTGAACTTATCATCAGTAAAGGTGATGATAAGAGATAAGGGGAAAACCATTCCATCGTTACCAATGGAATGATATAGGTCATCAAGTTATCTCTAAAGTGATACATCAATGGTTCATCATGATTGCATAGAGGAATACAATATGTATATTAGATAGACATGGTTCATCTAATTATATATATAACCGAATGAAATGGATGAGGATATGGACCATAAATAAATCTACATAAGATAATTAAAACTTCAAGAATCCATCATAAATAAAACTCATCTAATAGAAACTTCTTAATTATTATACCTCATCTCATCGCTATAAATATAAATACATCTCAAATCCATCATTAAACTCATTATAAATGTATCTCCATAATCATTTATACATCATCTCATTGGTATAAATAAATATAATGTCTCAAATCCATCTTGATAGAGCCCGGAAAGAATCCAAAACATTATATTTGAAATCACAAATAAAACCATGTATGTTAATAAGCCTTTTTCTTACATAAGGCTATACTAAAGCATCATCATCAAAATAGTGAAAGCGAAACACCTAAAACCTCATGGAAAACAGCACGTGCATTTACATATTGACTAGTACTACCATTATTTGGTACCATTCACCGTGATGACTTGGGGTCACATAACATCGTGATCATCTTGATTGATTATAGTCGGAAACATTTTGATGACACCCAGTCAAAAAAACCCGAGTAATAACATCACGATGATTGAAGTCGAGTATAGCTTCATGAACATCGTGATGACTCCAATCGAGTACTCGGTCTGTAGCACTAGTAACATCGTGAATGTGTCTCAACTTCTCGAATAGGAACCCAATAGGCATCAACGTACTTCCCATACCACATGTTCGTACCTATTGATTTACTAATCATTTGTCGATGCCACATTAGAAAACCATTATAAAACATCATCAAATAAACACTGCCTCATCTCACCGGCAAGTGTAAGATATCTAACTCGTCTTATCTCTTACTTGGATGAGTTTTAAGTGACATCGAGACTTGTCTCATTTCATCGACAAGTAAAAATTCATCATATATCGAAATCATCATCAATTCATCATAACAACTTGCCTCATCTCGTAGGCAAGTAAAAGAACATCGTGATGGTTATTTTTAACCATAGTTGCAAATTAAAACTTAACATCAATATTGCCTCATTTCATCGACCATCACAAAATGCATCTACATCGGTTCGTCATCGAATGTACTCAAAGAGTAATTCTAAAACCAATAATTTTCACCAAAATTTGGTAACTTCTAAATCAACTCAAAATAAAACTTCAAATTGGTTTCGATCGTACAAGTCCAATATTAAGTGATAATGCAAAAATACATGTCCCATACCACGTATTTTTTTACTAAATCGTTTAATGTACTTCTTCATACGTCTAAAAAAACATCAAAGTAATTAAAATAAATAAAATTAATTATAAATATTTTACTTGAGAAAATGGGGTTTTAAAACAAATTTTAGAAATTTATCTAAAAGATTTTGAGAGAAAACACATCATTAAAAGGGATTTTAATAATTTTTAAAAGCCTTAAAAATAAAGAATAATTGATTAAAAACCTCTAAAAATGCATAAAAACATTTAATACTCCAACCATGATGTTAGAAGATTTTCTGGAATTTATTCGGATTTTTTTAAAACTCAAGAAAACATCAATTTGCAATTCTAATCGGCCTAAACCGATATTCAAATTTAAATCGAATTTAAATTAATTAAAATTCAAATCTCATCCTAACTTGATTAGTCCATTGCTGGACAAAATTATCAAATATTAGCATCAAATTTCATATTTAAAAAAATTGCAAAAGAATGCAAATGAAATCGTCGAAATCAGACAAATATATAAATATTGTGGCTGTCAATGACAGGACAGTAGTAAAAACGTCAATTTTCCACCATTTAAAATTCTAAATTCTACAATACACAAAACATGAAAGTTGTAGCCTACCTCACAAGGTTTCCTGAACATAAAAAATTTCGATATTTCGATCAGTAACGAATAAGTTACGTGCGAATTACCACTTAAAAGAATTTATGTGCACTGTCTATCAACACATGCCAGCGATAAAAAAGTCTGTTATTCACTATGTAAATCTCAAAATCATTCAAAACCAAAAACATAAAACTTGTGGCATATTTTACAAGGATTTCATAACATCTAAAATTTATAAATTTTGATTTTAAACAAGAAAGTTTCGATCAAATTACTAAAAAAAACATCAAACTAAGCCTGAACTTATGCATTTATAGAACAACGACAAACAATTGCAATTTTAGTATAGATAGATTCGAAATCAGGCAAAATAAATAATACAATAGTTGTAGCTTAGTTTCTAAGTTTTCTGGAATGACCAAGATCATCAAAATCGGTTAAGAAACGAAGTAGTTATGGTCAAATTCGTTTCAGCTTCAATGGCAGAGCAAATATTGGTTTTGCTCCCGGCTTTGCAGTAGAAAAAATAGATTTTGACATAGCTAACATCAAATTGTAGAAAACTCAAAATAATAAAGTTGTAGCACATGAATTAAGCTTTTCGAAACATCTAAAATTACCAAAATCGGATAAAAAACGAGAATATTATGGCTAAATTTGTTTCAGCTTCAATAATTCACTGATTATAACATTTTGATCATATAAAGAGCTAGGGTTTGTGAGTTTTACACTCACCTTGCCTTCGTGAAGATTGAATTATGATTTAGATGCCAAAGATTGATGCTTTTAGCCAAGAACAGAGCATCCAAACCAGTAAAACTAAGAACAGGTACATGCAAACAAGGAGAGAAGCAAATCAACACTTATCACCACAAAAATAGATTTTTGATGAAGAGGGTTTTAGATGGATTCTAAGATAGAATAGGTTGGAGATTACCTTTTTTTACGATTCAGACTTAAACTAGGCTTTAAATTTGCAAAGATTGAGCTTGAAAGATTAAATTTTGAAGAGGGTAGCCATTGTTTTGTACTTTGAAGCTTTTTCTTTTCTGATTTAGGTTTTACTATAATGAGTTTTGGGAGAAAATGAACGTACTTCATCAGAAAACTCTAGAATTTAGGTTATTGGATGTTTACTATACCAAATTAGTCTATTCTCATACTTAGAAAATTATTTAGGCTAATATACATAGGTTTTAAACCATTTTTAACATAACTTTCTCACATTAACTTCTTTTTACATGAGACAAAAATGCATTCTTCATATTTTAATAAGGTGAACTTGATTAACACAATAATATTTTTTTTGCACACTTAAATTTTTTTTTTCCAATAAACTATTAATTCACACAATATTTGACAATATTGTTATTTCTAGACCAAAAAACCACAATTTTAAATAATCTGAGTCAAATAAAAATTATTTCTTAACTCAAATAAGTCTATTAAATGTTTTAATAAAGGGAACATGTTAGTGACATCAAAATTTTAATTTTTCGATTAAAAATATTATTTTCCCCATATAACACAATTTTTTAACAGTATTTACCAATATTCCTGTTTTTAGTGAAAAATCACTATTTTCATCCATTTCAACCAAATAAAATTTATTTTTAAGTCTAATGAAGTGTATTAAAATGTTTTAATATTTTTATAACATTAATACATCATTTCAAGCCTAAGTACACTTCTAAATTATTTTCTTCATATTATTCCTTTTATTTTACAATAGAAGGATAATATTGGAATAGATTTCCAATATTACTAATAAAATAAAATTAAACCATCAAAATTATTTATTTTCAATCCAAATCCACAAATAAAGTTTTTCCAACATTATGTCATTCATTTACACTTTTTTTCTACCATCAAATGTTGAAGCAGGCTTCAAATAAAATAATATGACTTATTTAAATTTCAAATCCCAAATTATATTCATTGAGATATTGTTTATATAAAATAAATAATATAATCCCTCATTTTATTATCCAAATCATTTTTAAACACAATATTAAATTATCATTTGCATTACAATTTAACAGTAACAGTAATCTCTAAAATCCCGGGTTGTTATAGACTCATTCCCTTAACAAAATTGCGTCCTCGCAATTTCTAGTGGAAAAGGCTGTAAACGACGCAAAAATTCAATCGACAAGGGATAAAATACAAGCTCGAACTCAAACCATTCATACTCTCAACATAGAATGGTAGATAGAAACAAGGAAAAATTCACTGGTTAATCCAATGGCCCATCCAATGCTAATACAGTGATTAGCAAACCTTCAAATTTTCCATGTAACTCATAAGAATTTCGAAGATATCCCGTCTTCGAATCAAAACTCAATATGATAATCAACAATTAATCAATCAAAAATGATTGATTTCGCAAAACTCTACGAATAGAGTCGAGATCAAAGTCACTTAAATATAAACTCTAAGCAATAAAGAAGATCATCAATAAGATTTTCCGCATAATTATACAGAAAGAACATCCTCACAACAGGGTAGACACAATAGACAAGATAGATAAATCACAAGATGGCTTTTCACAAGGCCACGAAACTCGAACGATGATGAAATATGCATGTCGTTGATATTAGCTCAAGGATAGAATATACTCAAGAAACAAGGATATAAGCTCAAATTACTTTTCAATCCAAGATATTTACAATTTATAAATCTCAGCATCTTTTAAATTTTCAATCTCAATTTTCAACATTTGAAAATTTTCATACTCTTTACTATATTACCGAGTAAGTAATTTAAAACTCAAATTAAAAGTCCAAATTTCTTCTCTTACTTCAAAATTAATTTTCAACGAATTTTTTTTAATCCATAATAATATTCCTCAAAATAAATTAAGGGTTTAAATTAACCACTTAAATAGTTTAAAACAATCTTCAAACCCACTTATAACTCTTCTCTGAAAACATCCAATGTATATAATATAGATTCTAAAATCTCAAAATATACTTCCAATAAACTATAGCTCAAGAATATTCTCATATATTTTCATCCTTAAAATTTCAAAATAAATAAATAAATAAATGGCATTGCCTCGCCATTGAATCTTTAATAAATAGATATATTCATTGGCTGCAGAGTCGATCGAATAATCAAAACTGCCTTGCCACTCTGTTACTCATCTCTAAAGTCAATGGCTGCAATTACCATTCAAAAATGTATTCAATATATAATCTCAAAGTATTATTTTCAAAATCTTTATTTTTAAAACACAAACCAACGTGTTTGATTGCCTCATCATAGCATTTAGGAGATTCCCATCGATAACGTTGATCAGACGTATCGACTAAAATTCTTAACTACTCGATGGACAACCCAACACTCTCAAATTATTTCTATAAAAGAAATACTACTCACGTAAATCTATTCTCAAGATATTCTTTGATTTTTTTTAAAATATCTCAAAACTCCAATTTCTCTTTTTAAAACTCATATACACACACACACACACACACACACACACACACATATACACCGTCATAAACTCAAACCAAAGAACATTAAGAGAATGCATCGAGATATTCCTAGAATACTCGATTCACAAAATCAATAGAAGGAGATGGAGTGTTCGTCAACTCCTACAAGATGGTGAGCCACTCTCGAAAATCATCAAGACACAAGATAAGCAAGATATTCTACTCGAAGGAGAAGAAGAATACAAACCACAAATCATTACTTCAAACAAAGTAATGCTACAAAGGATAACACCGATTGAGTATTCGGAAAGGATAACTTAAAGAAACTGAATGATAAACTCAATCAAACTTGAATAATCTAGAAACTCACCTCATTCCTTAGTGGATGTCCTCATGGAAGGATAGTCGAAGGCTAAGAGCCAGGAATAAGGTTACCTCAACACTCGATTGCCCAAATGGGATGTCAAATCAAAACGGACTCAAAAACTCAACAAAGTCACCATGACTGGAACTTGAGATATATCATCAACATCTCCATACTCAAGAGAAAATTCAGAAACTTTGGAATCATCATTAACATTCCAAAGTGATAGAAATAATAAACCAATCAAATTAGGATGCCTAAATAAATATAGGGTCCTATAACAACAAAAGGATCAGACTTTATGTAACAACCCAGAATTTTGGAGGTTACTGTTAATATTAAATTATAATGAAAATTATAGTTTAATATTTTGTTTAAAAATGAATTGGATAATAAAATGAGTGATTATATTGTTTATTTTATATAAACAATATCTTGATGAATATAACTTGGGATTTGAAATTTAAATAAGTCATATTATTTTAATTGAAGCCTATTTCAACATTTGATGGTTGAAAAAAAGTGTAAATGAATGAAACAAAGTTTGAAAAACTTTATTTTTGGATTTGGATTCAAAATAAATAATTGTGATGGTTTAATTTTAGTTACTTAGTAATATTGGAAATTTATTCCAATGTTAGCCTTCTATTGTAAAATAAAAGGAATAATATGAAGAAAATAAAATTTAGAAGTGTGATTAGCCTTGGAATGAAGTATTAATGTTATAAAAATGTTAAAACATTTTAATACACTTCATTAGACTTAAAAATAAATTTTATTTGGTTGAAATGGATGAAAATAGTGATTTTTCACTAAAAATGGGAATATTGGTAATATTTATATGGGGAAAATAAAATTTTTAATTGGAAAAAAAATATTTTAATGATTAAAAAGTATTAGAATGATTTATTGCAATTTATTTGACCCGAAAGAAATTTTCTTTATGTTACTGCATTAAAAATAGTGTTTTTACATTAAAATTGTCTAATTTGTAAAATATTGTGAAAGATAGAGTTTTATTTATAAAAATAACTTCTGTAACGTCCCACCCCGAGACCCACCTTAGCAAAGAGAATTAACGAGTGATTCCGTCTACTAAAGCGGAGAATAGGGCTGGTTAAGGGCGACCATCTATAATTTTGTCTTAAACATCCATTGAATACGTCGATAAATGCATTATAATTTTTCAACTCAAGTGGATCGACATACCCAGTAAATGCTTAATCCAAAACTATAGGTGGCTAACGGATCTATCAGAACAAAATACAATAACTGAATGTAAATCACATCACAGAACAGTAACCAACATCATATATATACATATACACCAACACACGTTCAGTCCAATAAAATATGAATACAATAAAGGTGGTACACGACCACACCATATATCGAATCAAATGTAAAAACATCAGAGTATGCGGAAGAGATAAACTACTTAAGAGAAAGAAGAGCTCATATCCAACATCAACTTCAAGCTAAGCCCAATAAATGATACCTGAAACAACTCGGTCTGACCCGAGTGAAAACACACGGGTCAGACTAGCTAGAACTTATCATTAGTAAAGGTGATGATAAGAGATAAGGGGAAAACCATTCCATCGTTACCAATAGAATGATATAGGTCATCAAGTTATCTCTAGAGTGATACATCAGTGGTTCGTCGTGATTGCATAGAGGAATACAATATGTATATTATATTGACATGGTTCACCTAATTATATATATAACGGAATGAAATGGGTGAGGATATGGACCATAAAGTAAATCTTCATAAGATAATTAAAACTTCAAGAGTCCATCATAAATAAAACTCATCTAATAGAAACTTCTTAATTATTATACCTCATCTCATCGGTATAAATATAAATACATCTCAAATCCATCATTAACTCATTATAAAGGAATCTCCATAATCATTTATAGCTCATATCATTCGTATAAATATAAATATATCTTAAATCTATTATCAACAATCATCGAAAAAGTATTACCATAATTTATACCTCATCTCATTGGTAATGTCTCAAATCCATCTTGATAGAGCCCGGAAAGAATCCAAAACATCATATTCGAAATCACAAATAAAACCATGTATGTCAATAAGCCTTTTTCATACATAAGGCTGCACTAAAGCATCATCATCATCAAAATAGTGAAATCGAAACACCTAAAACCTCATGGAAAACAGCACGTGCATTTACATCTTGACTAGTACTACCATTATCTGGTACCATTCATCGTGATGACTTTGGTTCATATAACATCATAACATCGTGATCATCTTGATTGACTATAGTCGGAAATATCTTGATGACACCCAGTCACAAAAAGCCGAGTAATAACATCATGATGATTGGAGTCGGGTAATAACTTCATGAACATCGTGATGACTCCAATCGAGTACTTGGTCTGTAGCACTAGTAACATCGTGAATGTGTCTCAACTTCTCGAATAGGAACCCAATAGGCGTCAACGTACGTCCCATACCATACATTCGTACCTATTGGTTTACTAATCGTTAGTCGATGTCACATTAGAAAACCATCATAAAACATCATCAAATAAACATGGCCTCATGTCATCGGCGAGTGTAAGATACCTAACTCGTCTTATCTCTTACTTGGACGAGTTTTAAGTGACATCGAGACTTGTCTCATTTCATCGACAAGTAAAAATTCATCGTAAATATCGAAATCATATCAACCCAACGTAACAACTTGCCTCATCTCCTAGGCAAGTAAAAGATCATCGTGATGGTTATTTCTAACCATAGTTGCAAATTAAAATTTAACATCAATATTGCCTCATTTCATCGGCCATCACAAAATGCATCTAGATTGGCTCGTCGTCGAATGTACTCAAAAAGTAATTCTCAAACCAATAACCTTCACCAAAATTTGGTAACTTCTAAATCAACTCAAAATAACACTTCAAATTGGTTTCGATCGTACAAGTCCGATATTAAGCGATAAAGCAAAAACACATGTCCCGTACCATATTTTTTCACTAAATTGTTTAATTCTCATTTTTATACGTCAAAACTCATAAACATAGGCTAAATTATATTTAAAATAATTTTTTAGAGAAAATAGAATTCTTAAACAATCTAGAAACCATTTTAAAAGCTTTGTACAGAAAAATCCACTATTTTAAAGAGAACGTCTATTATACAAACAATTTAAAATAAAGAATAATTAACAAAAAAATCTATTAAAAATGCTACAAAATAATTATTTC
The DNA here is from genome assembly GCA_030765085.1 of Allium cepa. Classification (NCBI taxonomy): domain Eukaryota; kingdom Viridiplantae; phylum Streptophyta; class Magnoliopsida; order Asparagales; family Amaryllidaceae; genus Allium; species Allium cepa. The sequence continues at coordinate 1,045,026,521 of CM060931.1, read as the reverse complement.
ATAAACAATGATTTATTTTTATTTAAGAATTTTTCAAGAATTTATTTGAAATTAAAATCATTTAAAACCCTCAAAATACTCACATATCGGTATTAACCGTTATTTAAATTTAAATGGAATTTAAATAAAACTTTAATCCCAAACTTCTTCAAATATAAGATAATATATTCATGGACATCATTTCCATCTAATAACATCAAGTTTTTTTAAACAAAGAATGCGACTGAAATCATAGAAATCGTCAGAATATCATCAAACACGGAAATTAAACACTACGTATATTTCGGTTCTACTATAAAGAATATATATTTTCACATAGAAATCTACAAAATCTGAGAATAATTATAAAATAAAAGTTGTAGACTTAATCCTCAGGTTTCTAGAACTTCAAATTTTTCTAAATTCCGATAGGTAACAAGAAAGTTATGATCAAATTACTTCTAGGTGAATATATAAACACTCTCTGTCAATGATAGGACAATCATAAAGATATGGATTTTCCACCGTATAAACATAAAAAATACTCAAAACACAAAACATCAAAATTATAGATTAAAAAATAAGGTTTCCAGAACTTTAAAATTTTCTAAATTCCAATTGGTAACAAAAGAGTTATGATCAAATTTCTTTCTAGGTGAATATATAAACACTCTCCGTTAATAACAGGACAGTCACAAAGATATGAATTTTTCACCTTATAAACTTCAAAAGTAATCAAAACTCAAAACTCAAAACATCAAACTTGTAGATCTCTGTCTTTTCTTTCCAGATCATCTAAGATTATTGAATTACGACTTAAAACGAAAGAGATATGTCCAATTTACTGACGGCAATTTCATAATTAAATATGCAACAAACAAAATTGAGATTTCTTACCTTGAAATCTCAATCAAAGCTAGAAAATGTGAGTTTTAAAACTCACCTTTGATTTTAGATAGCAAACACTCAAATTTGTGAAGAAAGATAGGAGCTTGAAAGTGAAGTCCTTTCTCTATTCTTATTTTGGTTAAGTTCTTCTTGAATTAACGGCAAAATTGAGTGGAATTGAGATTCAATTAGAGAAAGCCATTGTTTTTCTTTTTTCTATTTATTGTATCTTTTGTTTTGGGGAGGAAGATGAGAGAAAAAAATTACTTCACACATATTTCATCTTTTCTAGATGGTTCTAGAGAATGTTAATGGATTCAAACCTTACCCATATAAGCCCAAGACAAATATACTTAGAGAAATTCTTATGTCATTTACATAGTTAACCTATTTAATCAATTTATACACTAGTTTTCTCATTTTTAACCAAACAAAATATCTACAAAAAATTGTTTGCAACAAAATTTTTATTATATATAAAAAAATTATTTCGACGATAAAAAGTTATTTTTATAAATAAAACTCTATCTTTCACAATATTTTACAAATTACACCATTTTAATGTAAAAACACTATTTTTAATGCAATAACTTAAACAAAAATTTCTTTCGGGTCAAATAAATTGCAATAAATCATTCTAACACTTTTTAATCATCAAAATATTTTTTTCCAATTAAAAATATTATTTTTCCCATATAAATATTACCAATATTCCCATTTTTAGTGAAAAATCACTATTTTCATCCATTTCAACCAAATAAAATTAATTTTTAAGTCTAATGAAGTGCATTAAAATGTTTTAACATTTTTATTACATTAATACTTCATTCCAAGGCTAATCACACTTCTAAATTTTATTTTCTTCATATTATTCCTTTTATTTTACAATAGAAGGCTAACATTGGAATAAATTTCCAATATTACTATTAACTAAAATTAAACCATCACAATTATTTATTTTGAATCCAAATCCAAAAATAAAGTTTTTCAAACTTTGTTTCATCCATTTACACTTTTTTTTTCAACCATCAAATGTTGAAATAGGCTTCAAATAAAATAATATGACTTATTTAAATTTCAAATCCCAAATTATATTCAGCAAGATATTGCTTATATAAAATAAACAATATAATCACTCATTTTATTATCCAATTCATTTTTAAACAAAATATTAAATTATAATTTTCATTATAATTTAATATTAACAGTAACCTCCAAAATTCTGGGTTGTTACAGACTTCCCCACTTAACAAAATTGCGTCCTCGCAATTTCTACTGGAAAAAGGCTGTAAACAACACAAAAATTCAATCGAAAAAGATAAAAGACAAGCTCAAAACTCAAAATTCATACTCTCAACATAGAATGGTAGAGAGAAACAAGAAAAAACTCACTTGGTTAATCTAATGGACCATCAAATACTAATATAGTGATTAGTAAAACATCGAATTTTCCAAGTAACTCGAAAGAATTTTGAAGATATCCCGTCTTTGAATCAAAACTCATTAAAATGCTCAACAATTAGTCAATCGAAAATGATTGAATTCACAAAACTCTTCGAGTAGAGTCGGGATCAAACTCACTTAAACCCAAACTCTAAGCAATAAAGAAGATCATCATAAGATTTTTCGCATAAATATATGGAAAAAACATCCTAACAACAGGGTAGACACAATAGACAAGATTGATAAATCACAAGATGACTTCTCACAAGGCTACCAAATCGAACAACCGTGAAAAATGCATGTCGTTAATAATAGCTCAAAAATAGAATATACTCAAGAACAAGGATATAAGCTCGAACTATCTTTTAATCCAAGATATTTAGAATTTTTAAATCTCAACATCTTTTAAATTCTAAATCTCAATTTTCAACATTTGAAAATTTTCAAACTTTTTGCTATATTACTTAGTAAGTTATTTAAAACTCAAATTAAAAGTCCAACTTTATTCTCTTACTTCAAAATTAATTTCCAAAGAAATTTGTAAATCCATAATAATATTCCTCAAAATTAATTAAGGGTTTAAATTCTCTTTACTCTTTTTATTAAACCACTTAAATTGTTTAAAAACAATCTTTAAATTCTCTTATAACTCTTCTCTTAAAACATCCACTGTAAATAATATAGATTCTAAAATCTCAAAATATACTTCCAATAAAGCAAAGCTCAAAAATAATCTCATTTATATCCTCTTCTTTATAATTTAAAAATAAATAAATGGAATTGCCTCGCCATTGAGTCTCTAATAAATAAATATATCTGTTGGCTGCAGAGTTGACCGAACGATCATAACTGCCTCGCCACTCTATTACTCGTCTTTAAAATCAATGGCTGCAATTACCATTCGAAAATAAATTTAATATTTAATTCCAAAATATTATTATCAAAATCTTAATTTTTAAAACACAAACCATCGTGTCTGATTGTCTCATCATAGCATTTAGGAGATTCCTATCGATAACGTTGATCAGGCGTACCGACCAGAACTCTTAACTACTCGATGGACAGCCCAACACTCACAAATTATTTCTATAAAAGAAATACTACTCATGTAAATATATTCTCAAAATATCCTTTGATTTTTTTTAATATCTCAAAGCTCAAATTTCTCTTTAAAACTCATATTTATATAGCTTCAAAACTCAAACCAAAGAACATTAGAGAATGCATCAAGATATTCCTAGAATAATCGGTTCTCAAAATCAACAGAAGGAGATAGAGTGTTCATCAATCTTACGATGTCATGAGCCACTCCCAAAAATCATCAAGATACTGGATAAGAAAGATATTCTTCTCGAATGAGAAGAAGCACACAAACAACAAATCATTACCTCGAACAAAGTAATGCTATAAAAAAATAACACCGATTGAGTATCCGAAAAGGATAACTCAATGAAATTGAAGGATAAACTCAATCAAACTCAAACAATCCAGAAACTCACCCTTTCCTTAATGGATATCCTCGTGGAAGGATAACCGAAGAGCTAAGAGCCAGGAATAAGGTTACCTCAACACTGGACTACCCGATTGGATGTCAAATCCAAACAGATTCAAAGAAACTCAACAAAGTCACCATGACTGGAATTTGAGATACTCAACATATCGATACTCAAGTGTGAAAACAAAAACTTCAAAACCACCATTAACATCCCAAAGTGTTAGAAATAATAAAGCAATCAAATTAGGATGCCTAAATAAATATAGGATCCCATAACAACAAAAGGATCAGACTTTACATAAAATAAGTCAATCCATCTCAAATCAGATACATCTCAAGATAGTGAGTAATAAACAAACACTCACTAAAACAGCAACAAATAAAGAACTCAGAATGCTCAAAACAAGCCAATCGTTGTGGATCCCATCAATAGGATTCACAACTCTCAAAGGAATGCAACAAGAATGCCGAAAGAAATCAATCAGTTCCATCGATACGAACTCACTCGTATCGACAAAAATAAGAATCTAATAATCCCGAATAAGATTTTACATAAGATAAGATAACATCGAACTCAATTATGGAATACTACAGAATACAATTATATTCCTAGACATAATCCATCTCAACATATCCCAAAACTCAAAAAAGAATCAAAGCACGATTCGAAAATAAGCTCGAATAAAGGACAATGATTCACTCATATTGTACTTCGATGTATCGTGATATACATACTATTCTGTGTTTATTCTACTTTATTCTGACCACAGCTCTGATACCAAGCTGTAACGTCCCACCCCGAGACCCACCTTAGCAAAGAGAATTAACGAGTAATTCCGTCTACTAAAGCGGAGAATAGGGCTGGTTAAGGGCGACCATCTATAATTTTGTCTTAAACATCCATTGAATACGTCGATAAATGCATTATAATTTTTCAACTCAAGTGGATCGACATACCCAGTAAATGCTTAATCCAAAACTATAGGTGGCTAACGGATCTATCAGAACAAAATACAATAACTGAATGTAAATCACATCACAGAACAGTAACCAACATCATATATATAAATATACACTGATACACGTTCAGTCCAATAAAATATGAATACAATAAAGGTGGTACACGACCACACCATATATCGAATCAAATGTAAAAACATCAGAGTATGCGGAAGAGATAAACTACTCAAGAGAAAGAAGAGCTCATATCCAACATCAACTTCAAGCTAAGCCCAATAAATGATATTTGAAACAACTCGGTCTGACCCGAGTGAAAACACACGGGTCAGACTAGTTAGAACTTATCATTAGTAAAGGTGATGATAAGAGATAAGGGGAAAACCATTCCATCGTTACCAATGGAATGATATAGGTCATCAAGTTATCTCTAGAGTGATACATCAATGGTTTGTCATGATTGCATAGAGGAATACAATATGTATATTATATTGACATGGTTCACCTAATTATATATATAACGGAATGAAATGGGTGAGGATATGGACCATAAAGTAAATCTTCATAAGATAATTAAAACTTCAAGAGTCCATCATAAATAAAACTCATCTAATAGAAACTTCTTAATTATTATACCTTATCTCATCGGTATAAATATAAATACATCTCAAATCCATCATTAACTCATTATAAAGGAATCTCTATAATCATTTATACCTCATATCATTGGTATAAATATAAATATATCTTAAATCTATTATCAACACTCATCGTAAAAGCATTATCATAGTTTATACCTCATCTCATTGGTAATGTCTCAAATCCATCTTGATAGAGCCCGGAAAGAATCCAAAACATCATATTCGAAATCACAAATAAAACCATGTATGTCAATAAGCCTTTTTCATACATAAGGCTGTACTAAAGCATCATCATCATCAAAATAGTGAAATCGAAACACCTAAAACCTCATGGAAAACAGCACGTGCATTTACATCTTGACTAGCACTACCATTATTTGGTACCATTCATCGTGATGACCTGGGGTCATATAACATCATAACATCATGATCATCTTGATTGACTATAGTCGGAAACATCTTGATGACACCCAGACACAAAAACCCGAGTAATAACATCGTGATGATTGGAGTCGGGTAATAACTTCATGAACATCGTGATGACTCCAATCAAGTACTCGGTCTGTAGCACTAGTAACATCATGAATGTGTCTCAACTTCTTGAATAGGAACCCAATAGGCGTCAACGTACGTCACATACCATACGTTCGCACCTATTGGTTTACTAATTGTTAGTCGATGCCACATTAGAAAACCATCATAAAACATCATCAAATGAACATGGCCTCATCTCATCGGCGAGTGTAAGATACCTAACTCCTCTTATCTCTTACTTGGACGAGTTTTAAGTGACATCGAGACTTGTCTCATTTCATCGACAAGTAAAAATTCATCGTAAATATCGAAATCATATCAATCCATCATAACAACTTGCCTCATCTCCTAGGCAAGTAAATGAGCATCGTGATGGTTATTTCTATCCATTGTTGCAAATTAAAACTTAACATCGATATTGCCTCATTTCATCGGCCATCACAAAATGCATCTAGATTGGCTCGTCGTCGAATGTACTCAAAAAGTAATTCTCAAACCAATAATCTTCACCAAAATTTGGTAACTTCTAAATCAACTCAAAATAACACTTCAAATTGGTATCGATCGTACAAGTCCGATATTAAGCGATAAAGCAAAAACACATGTCCCGTACCATATTTTTTTTTACTAAATTGTTTAATTCTCATTCTTATACGTCAAAACTCATAAACATAGGCTAAATTATATTTAAAATAATTTTTTAGAGAAAATAGAATTCTTAAACAATCTAGAAACCATTTTAAAAGCTTTGTACAGAAAAATCCACTATTTTAAAAAGAACGTCTTTTATACAAACACTTTAAAATAAAGAATAATTAACAAAAAAAATCTATTAAAAATGCTACAAAATACTTATTTCATAAACAATGATTTATTTTTATTTAAGAAAATTTCAAGAATTTATTTGAAATTAAAATCATTTAAAACCCTCAAAATACTCACATATCCGTATTAACCGTTATTTAAATTTAAATGAAATTTAAATAAAACTTTACTCTCAAACTTCTTCAGATCTAAGATAATATATTCATGGACATCATTTCCATCTAATAACATCAAGTTTTTTTGAAAAAAAGAATGCGACTGAAATCATAGAAATCGTCAGAATATCATCAAACACGGAAATTAAACACTACGTATATTTCGGTTCTACTATAAAGAATATATATTTTCACATAGAAATCTACAAAATCTGAGAATAATTATAAAATAAAAGTTGTAGACTCAATCCTCAGGTTTCCAGAACTTCAAAATTTTCTAAATTCCGATAGGTAACAAGAAAGTTATGATCAAATTACTTTCTAGGTGAATATATAAACACTCTCTGTCAATGACAGGACAGTCATAAAGATATGGATTTTTCACCATATAAACATCAAAAATACTCAAACACAAAACATCACAATTATAGACTAAATCATAAGGTTTCTAGAACTTTAAAAATTTCTAAATTCCAACTGGTAACAAGAAAGTTATGATCAAATTTCTTTCCAGGTGAATATATAAACACTCTCTGTCAATGACAGGACAGTCACAAAGATATGAATTTTTCACCTTAAAAACATCAAAAGTAATCAAAATTCAAAACATCAAACTTGTAGATCTCTGTCTTTGTTTTCCAGATCATCTAAGATTATTGAATTCCGACTTAAAACGAAAGAGAAATGTCCAATTTACTGACGGCAATTTCACAATTAAATATGCAACAAACAAATTGAGATTTCTTACCTTGAAATCTCAGTCAAAGCTAGAAAATGTGAGTTTTAAAACTCACCTTTGATTTTAGATAGCAAACACCCAAATTTGTGAAGAATGATAGGAGCTTGAAGGTGAAGTCCTTTCTCTATTCTTATTTTGGTGAAGTTCTTCTTGAATTAACGGCAAAATTGAGTGGAATTGAGATTCAATTAGAGAAAGCCATTGTTTTTCTTTTTTCTATTTACTGTATCTTTTGTTTTGGGGAGGAAGATGAGAGGAAAAAATTACTTTACAATATTTCATCTTTTCTAGATGGTTCTAGAGAATGTTAATGGATTCAAACCTTACCCAAATAAGCCCAAGACAAATATACTTAGAGAAATTCCTATGTTATTTACATATTTAACCTATTTAATCAATTTATACACTAGTTTTCTCATTTTTAACTAAACAAAATATCTACAACAAATTGTTTGCAACAAAAATTTTATTATATATAAAAAAATTATTTCGACAATAAAAAGTTATTTTTATAAATAAAACTCTATCTTTCATAATATTTTACAAATTACACCATTTTAATGTAAAAACACTATTTTTAATGCAATAACTTAAACAAAAATTTCTTTCGGGTCAAATAAATTGCAATAAATCATTCTAACACTTTTTAATCATCAAAATATTTTTTTTCCAATCAAAAATATTATTTTCCCAATATAAATATTACCAATATTCCCATTTTTAGTGAAAAATCACTATTTTCATCCATTTCAACCAAATAAAATTTATTTTTAAGTCTAATGAAGTGTATTAAAATGTTTTAACATTTTTATAACATTAATACTTCATTCCAAGGCTAATCACACTTCTAAATTTTATTTTCTTCATGTTATTCCTTTTATTTACAATAGAAGGCTAACATTGGAATAAATTTCCAATATTACTAATTAACTAAAATTAAACCATCACAATTATTTATTTTGAATCCAAATCCAAAAATAAAGTTTTTCAAACTTTGTTTCATTCATTTACACTTTTTTTTTCAACCATCAAATGTTGAAATAGGCTTCAAATAAAATAATATGACTTATTTAAATTTCAAATCCCGAATTATATTCATCAAGATATTGCTTATATAAAATAAACAATATAATCACTCATTTTATTATCCAATTCATTTTTAAACAAAATATTAAATTATAATTTTCATTATAATTTAATATTAACAGTAACCTCCAAAATTCTGGGTTGTTACACTTTACATCAAATAAGTCAATCCATCTCAAATCAGTTACATCTCAAGATAGTGAATAATAAACAAACACTCACTAAAACAGCAACAAATAAAGAACCCAGAATGCCCACAACAAGCAAATCGTTGTGGATCCCTTCAATAGGATTCACAACTCTCAAAGGAATGCAACAAGAATGCCCAAAGAAATCAATCAGCTCCATCGATACAAGCTCACTCGTATCGACAAAAATAAGAATCTAATAATCCCCAAATAAGATTTTATATAAGATAAGATGACATCAAACTCTATTATGGAATACTACAGAATACAATATATCTATATTCCTTGACATATTCCATCTTAACAACCCCAAAAATCAAAATAAGAATCAAGGCTTGATTCAAAAACAAGCTTGAATAAAGGACAATGATTCACCCGCATTATACTTCGATGTATCATGATATACATACTGTTCTGTGTTTATTCTACTTTGTTCTGACCACAGCTCTGATACCAAGCTGTAACGCCCCACCACGAGATCCACCTTAGTAAAGAGAATCAACGAGTAATTCTGTCTACTAAAGTGGAGAATAGGGCTGGTTAAGGGCGACCATCTATAATTTTGTCTTAAACATCTACTGAATATGTTGATAAATGCAGTATGATTTTGCTTTTCTATCTCAAGAGGATCGACATACCCAGTAAATGCCAATCCAAAACTATAGGTGGCTAACAGATCTACCAGAATGAAATACAACTAAATGAAAAGCACATCACAGAACAGTAATCAACATCGTATATATACATATACACTGATACATGTTTAGTACAATACAATATGAATACAATAAAGGTGGTGCTCGACCACACTATATACATCGAATTAAATATAACTACATCAGAGTATGCGAAAGAACAGAAGCTACTCAAGAGAAAGAAGAGCTGATATCCAACATCAACTTCAAGCTAAGCCCAATAGATGATACCTGAAACAACTCGGTTTGACTCGAGCGAAAAACACGGGTCAGGCTAGCTAGAACTTATCATTAGTAAAGGTGAAGATAAGAGACAAGGGGAAAACCATTCCATCGTTACCAATGGTATAGGTCATCAAGTTATCTCTAGAGTGATATATCAATGGTTCATCATGATTGCATAGAGGAATACAATATGTATATTAGATAGACATGGTTCATCTAATTATATATATAACCGAATGAAATGGGTGAGGATATGGACCTAAAGTAAATCTTCACAAGATAATTAAAACTTCAAGGATTCATCATAAATAAAACTCATCTAATAGAAACTTCTTAATTATTATACCTCCTCTCATCGGTATAAATATAAATACATCTCAAATCCATCATTAAACTCATTATAAAGGAATCTCCATAATTATTTATACCTCATCTCATTGGTATAAATAAATATAATGTCTCAAATCCATCTTGATAGAGGCCAGAAAGAATTCAAAACATCATATTCGAATCACAAATAAAACCATGTATGCCAATAAGCCTTTTTCTTACATAAGGCTATACTAAAGCATAATCATCAAAATAGTGAAATCGAAACACCTAAAACCTCATGGAAAACAGCACGTGCATTTACGTCTTGACTAGTACTACCATTATCTGGTACCATTCATCGTGATGACTTGGGGTCACATAACATCATAACATCGTGATCATCTTGATTGACTATAGTTGGAAACATCTTGATGACATCCAGTCACAAAACCCGAGTAATAACGTCGTGATGATAAGAGTCGAGTAAAAACTTTATGAACATCGTGATGAATCCAATTGAGTACTCGGTCTGTAGCACTAGTTACATCGTGAATGTGTCTCAACTTCTCGAATAGGAACCCAATAGGCGTCAACGTACGTCCCATACCATACGCTCGTACCTATTGGTTTACTAATCGTTAGTCGATGCCACATTAGAAAACCATCATAAAACATCATCAAATAAACACTGCCTCATCTCATCGGCGAGTTTAAGATACATAACTCATCTTATCTCTTACTTGGACGAGTTTTAAGTGACATCGAGACTTGTCTCAATTCATCGACAAGTAAAAATTCATCATAAATATAGAAATCATCATCAATCCATCATAACAACTTGCCTCATCTCCTAGGCAAGTAAAATAACATCGTGATGGTTATTTCTAACCATAGTTGCAAATTAAAACTTAACATCAGTATTGCCTCATTTCATCGACCATCACAAAATGCATCTGGATTGGTTCGTCGTCGAATGTACTCAAAGAGTAATTCTCAAACCAATAATCTTCACCACAATTTGGTAACATCTAAATCAACTCAAAATAACACTTCAAATTGGTTTCGATCGTACAAGTCCGATATTAAGCGATAAAGCAAAAATACATGTCCCATACAACGTATTTTTTTACTAAATCGTTTAATTTACTTCCTCATAAGTCCCAAAAAGCATCAAAGTAATTAAAATAAATAAAATTAATTATAAAAGATTTTACTTGAGAAAACGGGGTTACAAAACAAATTTTAGAAATTTATCTAAAAGATTTTGAGAGAAAACACATCATTAAAAAGGATTTTAATAATTTTTAAAAGCCTTAAAAAAAGAATAATTGATTAAAAACCTCTAAAAATACATAAAAACATTTATTACTCTAACCATGATGTTAGAAGATTTTTTGGAATTTATTTAGATTTTTTTTAAAACTCAAGAAAACGTCAATTTGCAATTTTAATCGGCCTAAACCGATATTCAAATTTAAATCGAATTTAAATTAATTTAAATTCATATCTCATCCTAACTTGAATAGTCCATTGCTGGAAAAAAATAATCAAATATTAGCATCAAATTTCATAAAAAATTTTCAAAAGAATGAAAATGAAATCGTCGAAATCAGACAAATATATAAATATTGCGGCTGTCAATGACAGGCCAGAAGTAAAAACGTCAATTTTCCACCATTTAAAATTCTAAACTCTACAAAACACAAAACACAAAACATGAAAGTTGTAGCCTATGTCATAAGGTTTCCTGAAAATAAAAAATTTCAATATTCCGATCAGTAACGAATAAGTTATGAACGAAATACTACATAGAAAAATTTATGTGCACTGGCTATCAACACAGGTCAGCGATAAAAAAGTCAGTTATTCACTATGTAAACCTCAAAATCATTCAAAACCGAAAATAGAAGAGTTGTGGCATATTTATAATGATTTTAGAACATCTAAAATTTTATAAATTCCGATTTTAAACAAGAAAGTTATGATCAAATTACTTAAAAAACATCAAACTAAGCCTGAACTTATACATTTACAAGACAACGACAAACAATTGCAATTTTAGCTTAGATAACTTCGAAATCAGGCAAAATGAATTAAACAAAAGTTGTAGATTAGTTTCTAAGATTTTCGGATGACCAAGATCATCAAAATCGGTAAATAAACGAAGTAGTTATGGTCAAATTCGTTTCAGCTTCAATGACAGAGCAAATATTGGTTTTGCTCTCGGGTTTGCGGTATAAAAATTAGATTTTAACATATCTAACATCAAAATTATGGAAAACTCAAAATAGAAAAGTTGTGGCATGTGAATTAGCTTTCCAGAACATCCAAAATTATCAAAATCGGATCAAAAGCGAGAAAGTTATGCCTAAATTTGTTTCATCTTCAGTAATTCACCGATTATAACATTTTGATCATATAAAGAGCTAGGGTTTGTGAGTTTTACACTCACCTTGCCTTCACGAAGATTGAATTATGATTAAGATGCCAAAGATTGATGCTTTTAGCCAAGAACAGAGCATCCAAACCAGTAAAACTAAGAATAGGTACATGCAAACAAGGATAGAAGCAAATCAACAATTATCACTACAAAAATAGATTTTTGATGAAGAGGGTTTTAGATGGATTCTAAGATAGAATAGGTTGGAGATTACCTTCTTTTATGATTATAACTTGAATTAGGCTTTTAAATTTGCAAAGATTGAGCTTGGAAGATTAAATTTTGAAGAGGGTAGCCATTGTTTTGCACTTTGAAGCGTTTTCTTTTCTGATTTAGGTTTTACTGTAATGAGTTTTGGGAGAAAAGGAACCTACTTTATCAGAAAACTCTAGAATTTAGGTTATTGGATGTCTACTATACCAATTAGTCCGTTCTCATACTTAGAAAATTATTTAGGCTAATATATATAGGTTTTAAACCATTTTTAACATAACTTTCTCATATTAACTTCTTTTTACATGAAACAAAAATGCATTCTTCATATTTTAATAGGGTGAACATGATTAACACAATAATATTTTTTTTGCACACTTAAAAATATTATTTTCCCAATAAACTATTAGTTCACACAATATGACAATATTGTTATTTTTAAACCAAAAAAACCACAATTTTAAACAATCTGAGTCAAATAAAAATTGTTTCTTAACTCAAATAAGTCTATTAAATGTTTTAATAAAGGGAACATGTTAGTGAAATCAAAATATTAATTTTCCAATAAAAAATATTATTTTCCCCATATAACACAAATTTTTTTAACAATATTTACCAATATTTCCGTTTTTAGTGAAAAATCACCATTTTCATCCATTTCAACCAAATAAAATTTATTTTTAAGTCTAATGAAGTGTATTAAAATGTTTTAACATTTTTATAACATTAATACATCATTTCAAGCCTAAGTACACTTCTAAATTTTATTTTCTTCATATTATTCCTTTTATTTTACAATAAAAGGATAACATTGGAATAAATTTCCAATATTACTAATAAACTAAAATTAAACCATCAAAATTATTTATTTTCAATCCAAATCCACAAATAAAGTTTTTCAAACTTTATTTCATTCATTTACACTTTTTTCAACCATCAAATGTTGAAACAGGCTTCAAATAAAATAATAAGACTTATTTAAATTTCAAATCCCAAATTATATTCATTAATTTATATAAAATAAATAATATAATCCCTCATTTTATTATCCAATTCATTTCTAAACACAATATTAAATTATAATTTGCATTACAATTTAATATTAAAAGTAATCCCCAAAATCCCGGGTTGTTACATAAGGCATGCTCACTGGCGTTCCTAGCTAATTACCCATTTTCTGAACATAATGGAACCAGTTTCGAGGTCCAATTCCATCATATACAGAAGTTAGATTTTACAATCAAATTATATTATAGTTTTATACCTTATTAGACAAATTGTTATTAAATCCAATTTAATCACTTTTAATTCTAAATTAAAAGTTCACTACCATCATTCTTATTTAAGTAAAATTTAAATATACTTTCGAAATCAAAATTTTCACCTGAAATCTTAGATTTAAATACTAAATTAGTTCTAATATTTAATAATGAGTCATTATAAAGTCTAATTTATTAAATTTTACGGCTTTAACCTATTAATCAAATTTTCTAAAACATTATTTATGTAAATATTTACATTTCCAAAATAATATTCCCATTACAGCACTTATCTGTTTCTAATTTGATCTGAATAGAATAGATTTCAGTATCCCACAACTAATTAATTTCTCCCAAATTCCTTTAATATAAAACTTATATATTTAAATCACTTATCCATTACAGTTTCAATTCAAATTCAGTTTAGTTCTAAAATAAATCAACTTCATCTAAAAAAAACTTTTTTACATAAAAATCCAAATAATTATTCATATAGGATTTTAAATTCAACTTTAGTTGAAATCTAATTATTTTCCATTTGGAAATAATTCGAGCTGAAGTTCGAACTATATGTTATCCAAATAGTTCAAATTATTTTATAAGAAAATCTTCCTGGTAATATAATCTATCAAAAATTCTATATAAAAGAATTTCAATATAAATCTTCCTTCTTTATATAAATTCAAATAAGTCAGTTTCCAAATATAACTTCAAATATATTCTTAAGATAAAATTATTTTAAAATGTCCTGTTAACTTAAGAATTCATATCTATATTCTCATACTTAAATGAAAATGTTTTTTTTATTATTCTCAAAAGAGTATTTTATTTTATAAAATGCTTATTCATTCATTTAAATTCATAAATGGAAACATTCTTATATTTCAAAATAATCAACTTATACAATATTAAATTCATTATTATATTTCCAAAATAATGTACATTCCAAATGAAAATATTGTTACGTAAATTCATTAATTGCAATTAATTTCTCTTTCCTTTTTGAATTGAAGATTGCAATACATAAATTTCCAATTAATTTCAATATCATATTTCAAACAGACCATAATTGATGGAATCGAACAAGTAAAAAATACATAAACGATTGTAATATTATAATCATTCAACCACATTTATAAAATTACAGTATTCAAACAAGCATTAGATTACAAATTAAATAAATAGTTTTCACTTGATTGAAATTAAAATTATCAAAATACAATTTATATAAATAAATTTATGTTTCCTCCATCAATCAAACATTCATTCAATTCATTATTAAAACTAACATTTATTATTCTAACTGCTATTATTACTATATATATAAGCAATATCATTACATTATCTCTATCCTTCAATTCCTACTATTAAATTATATTTTAATATGTTATCATCATTTATCTTGTTGCAATCTTTAAGAATTTCATTTAAGGTCCTAACATGTTTCCTAGTAAAATTGTCATTAATAAATCATAAAGATTTAATTTTTAACATTTTTTTTCAAAATTTCTATTAAAATTTAATATTTTAAAATGACTCAAAATTATGAGTCGTTGCAATTTTCCTTGGTAAGGTATAGGTTGAATTAGAGAACCTTGACAACGAACCTCTTGTGAATTAAGTTTCATAGTTTGACTATAAGGTGTCAGATGGGTTAAGTTAAAAGCTATCTTTTAATAGTGTTAAGCTGAAAGCAAACTTTTAATAAAATGTTGTTTAATATATTCTAAATAAAGATAAATATTTAAGAAAATTTAATTATAATAAAGGCGTATTTTAAATGTGAGTTTAACTCACACCCAAATTTACTCTATCATATCAATGATCCTATAAATTATTGTTGATTTCTTGGATGTTAGTTAAATTGTTTGATTAACTGTTAAACTGAAATTAATCTGGATATTCCATTTAGACTGTTTAAATTACGTTATAGCAATTTTCGCTATACTGTCATTTATTGATTAACATCCTTTAAACCCTTGTATGTGTGTTTGAACCTAAGCTTGTGTTTTCACAAAAGTGGATGTTTAAAATTCATTAATCATCTTGATTAATGATATTTTAAATTAATTAGTCATTTTAAATAATGAATTTGGAATTAATTAACCAATTAAATTAATGATGTTTAGAATGGTTAATCTTTTGATTTAATGAGATTTGAATTTAATTAGATCAATTTAAGTAACGATATTAAACTTTGATTAATCATTTAATTAATGATGTTTAAATTTAATTAATTATTTTAACTAATAGTGTTTTGAAATTTAGTTTATCATTTCAATTAATGATATTTGAAATTAGTGATCAATTTAATTAATGATATTTGAAATGTAACTAATCATTTTATCTAATGATCATTTAAATCTAATTAATTGTTTTAATTAATAGCAAGTAGTTTTTATAAATCATTTTAGTTAATGATAGTTGAGATTAATTATTCATTTTAATTAATGATTATTTGAATTTAATAAATCATTTGATAAATGATATTTTAAGTTAGTTAATTGATTTAATAAATGAGTTTAAAGTAAATTAACCGATTGGATGAAAGTATTTGGAAGTAATTAACAATTTTATTGAAGATAGTTGATTTGTTTATTAAAAAAATTATAAACTTGATTAATTATCTTTGGAATAATTAATATTGTTTTAAATTAATAAATGATGTTTTTAAGTGAGAACTTTTAAATATAATTATTTTAAAATAAGCTAAGTGTAAATTGTTTAGGGCTTTTTGTAAATGATGTTTAAAAAGATATTTGTTTTTTACCCTTGTTTTAATGCATTTAGTATTATAAATTTTCCTTTTAAAGGAATATTTTAAAGATTATTTCTAAAAGTGTGTTTTGAAAAGGATTTTTGAATCTAAATTCTGGAATTGTTCAAAATGGTTTCAAAAGGTTTTGAGAAAATAATAGTGGTATTATTTGGAAATATTCCTAAAATATAAATATGTTGGAAAAGAAATTTAAATTGGAATGCATTTTCTTTGGGATAATTCGAGGAAAAAAATTTCGATTAGTTTTGTGGTAATCCGAATAATCTTCTAAGTGACGATTGGAAATTTGTTTAGGCGAACATTGTGGAGTGCTAAGTTAATTATTCTCTTTATTATTATACGATTGAAACGAGTCCAAATCTGAACGAATTCAAAGTGTTTTAGTAAATAAAATTGTTTGAATTTTTTTCATAAATGAAATATATGTAGTATGCTTTCAAAGATGAGTTTTGAAATTTATAACTAGGTATTTAATCTTTACGTTTCCTTAGTAGGGAATTGATTTTAAAATAAAAATTAATTCTGATAAGAGATTGTGTTGATAAATGAATTTTTACCTGTAGATAAGATAAGGTATAATTTAACACCGACTTAAATGGTTTAGATTGGATAGGAAGGTTTTGATAACATTGTTTTGTCAAAACTATAGATTATATTTAAACATCTAAGTAGTGTAAACAATGTGGGGTTAATTGGGCTAGTCCATAAACATCATTCACTATAACACCTTAAGGTAAAAAGGGTAGAAAGGTTTCAATAGACATTTTTTTATTAAAATCATAGCTTTTGTTTAAAACATATAAGTTGTAAAACTATTTGTCATTTTGGGTCAACCTACAAACATCGTCCATTTTTACACTCTAAGTTAAAGAGGTCGAGATGTTGACCCGGCTTTAAATGACCCAAATTTAATTAGATCTTCACCAAAATTGTGAAAAGTAAAATAAAATTTGTATTTGTACGTACGCTTAGGATATAAAAGAATATTATACAAGTAAATAAAGTTGAATAAGTTATTATTTGGTTTTTATAAAGAAATGACTTTATAAAATATATTTAGACTTAGGTGAAAATTTATGAAACGATTAATAAACAATTTTGGTATTGATTAAATTATTAAAAGTAAATTTAAGTGACTTAAAAATATTAATATAATTAAGAAACCAATAATTTTATAAAGTGGCTTTCAATTTTGTCTAAAGGAGTATAAGTAATCCTCTAAGCAATAACCAAAGGCTGATGAGCAAAACAACGCTTAGGAAATTATTTATATTCTTAGACAACCATGAAAGTTTTAAACCTAAGTTAAGATTTGTTTATTAGTCATTTGACATTTTAAGTAATGTTAAGTGTTAGATTTTTTCCTTTAACGAATTTGATTAATTTCATTTAATTGAATTTGATTGATCGATTATGTGATCTTATATACCATAGTTTATAAAGTTAAAATTTATAAACCATGATTTTTTGAATTATTGTTTATTAGGACTTAAATCCCGGTGCTTTTGGAAATGTGATTTTGGAAGTTTTGGGAAAGAAATAATAATTGCTCACTCTAGTTGTTGTATTTGAAGGAAGCAGAATACAACTGGATCCTCCATGTTGTTTTAATTCCATAGTTTTACCTGGTTTATTAGGAGGACCCCTCCTTGACCTTTTTTTATTTTGGTTTTGAATTACTTCTCTTTTTGAGGAATTTGAGAATAAATTTTAAAAATATTTTGGATATAAAACCCGAGCATTTAGTCTAAATTTTGGAAGTATTTTAAATAATATTGAATGTGTAGCATTTATTATAGAATATTCTCTTTATTTTGTTGCATATATTTGTTACATTATTTTTGTTTGCATAATGTTTAATCAATTGAATGTGATTGTTATAGTGTTTATATTACATATATTTATGATAGGAAAATATAACTAATCTGATTTACTGAAAAAAAGTAAGTAAATTGATCTTCATAGGTTGGTTATTACTTCTTTCACTCTATAATAATTTCGGGGACGAGATTCTTTTAAGGGGGAGAGTGCAACGACCCATAAATTTATCACTTTGAATTTGAATATATAAATCATTTTTAAATAGTTAAATAATGGATTTGAATAGCCAAATAAACTCCTTTAAATAATAATTAATGATGTTCAAATCGTTTTCAAAATATGTTTACTAAATTAGTTAGTTTAAATAAAAACAGAAAATGACCGAAAACCATTTTCCAAATTTTCGACTTTTCAACACTAGAAAGTTATCGGAAAATACTGTGCACATTTGTGTACATGTGTACACATATAAATGCACATGCCGTGATAAGTTAATAATTTGGTTGGGGTTAATAATCATCCTTAGTTAATATAAAACATGATTTGGCATTATCTGCATGAAAAAATATATTTTAACCTTCGAAAATTAATTAAGTACACAACCATTACATAAATTACCAAGGTTGGTGTAACATCCTGATATTTTCAACCATTCACATCGACACATGTCGGATTTGAATTGCTCAAAATACCAGATTGTTAATTTATATTTGGAAAAACTCAGCATATACAGTAAATAAAATAATCACAGAATCACAAACACAGAGTAATATAATAATAATGCAATGGAAACAAAAGCATAGTAGTTTATGAAGCTACTGTATATATAACAGAGTTAACAAGATACAACAGAAGTATCAAATACAAGAGTCAAATACAAGACCAGAATACATCACTAGAATCAACTGAATAACTGCAAGCTGAAAAGATGAAGATGGATCTCCAAACAAAGCTCCAACTCCAAAGGTGAGTCTCAAAAGCTGTATCACTCAGTCTGACTCGAGCATAAAGCAAAACACAAGACACTCGAGTTAGGATTAACATTCTTATATCAATAAATCCAACTCAAGTGAAATAACAGCTAAAATACAATTAACTCAAAGGATGTTTGCGATAATCATCCTCTAAGGATCCGTTAAACTATCTACAATGTAGTATACGCTATTATAATAATGTCTAAAGTGAAGTATAATTTTGTAAAAATAACCTTAAGGCTTTACATTTTCCACCTTAACACATTTATAGTGCCAATAGTCTATACAAATTCATCGTACCTCCAGATCGGGAGGTTACCATAGAATACTACGTAGGCACGACACAAATCAAACTCGTAGAAAGCACGATAGGGTAAGTGACATGGCATAACTAGGCAATACCAAGGTAGATATACCAATTACACTTTCGAGCTAGTGGTAATGCATAGCAGCCACTACCGCCCACCTTGGGCCACACTCCTAAAATCAACAATCAAAGGTGCGCACCAAATCAATCACAAAGTAATAGAATAGCATTGAAGGAGTGTGTCCGATCAAAAGAGCTACCTCATTGGCCCGTCAATTGCTCTTGTTTTAGCCATCTTACGCCAACTCACGGGAGTCGGGTCCATGTGTATACCTTAATAAGACGTCGCCACCATCCTACTTCATTTTGTAATCTCCACTGCGTACACGATTGTTAAAATGGTTTTCGGAATTGGCAAAGAGTATGACAATAACCGATCCTGGTCTCTTTAACAACCCAACTTTATTATAACACCGCGGTCATTTCGAAATAGTTTATACTTCAAAACCAAAATATCATTACCATTTCAAAACCAAATCAATAGGATATCATTTTCACTTCAAATACATATCCATTTTCAAAATCACAGTACTTTCAAAGTTATAACACTTTCGAAACCAATTCTTGAAATAATATCACTTTCCAAACATAATACTTTGGAATTATAACTTTGAAAACCTAACTTCCACCACTTAAACAGTTTAGATATTAATAACAGTACATATAATATAATAGTTTATAAAATAAATTTATTTATATAAAAATAGTTATAAAGTAAAATAATTTATATTAAAAGGATTAGTATATTAAAAGTAGTTTATAAAAATAGTTTATATCAAAAATAGTTTATATTAAAATGATTCGTATTAAAATAATTTATATAAAAATAATTTATAAAGTCAAATATATAAATAGTTTTAAATATAATTTAAAATACTTTATATAATAAAATAATTTCCTCAAATTTCATAAACCGATTCCAAATCAACCCGAGTTCCAACATTCAAATTAAATCGAATTTCAAATCATCAATTTCAATTCAATTCGGTTTCTCAATAAACCATTCCAAATTATATCGATTTCAAAAATAGATTTGAACCATAAAATAAACCATTTCAATTTCAATATTTCAAAGCTTTAAATATTCCATATTTCAAAACTAAATTTGATAATTTCATATATATCTTAATTCGATTTACTATAATTTAATTTTGAAATATTTACTTAATAGATCCAATGTATTTAAATACAACTTCAAATTTCAAATAACTGAATATTCCTTCAATTTATTTAAACTTGATTATTCATTTAATCATCTTAAACCAAAAATCAAGTTAAAAAAATCATATCCCTTTAAAATTCAAATTCCATAAATTCCAAATCGATTTAGTTAAATATAATCTTAAATTAAATACAATTTCAAAACAATTTCAAACCCATCTTCTCAACCTTAATTTAATAAAATCATTATAAAATCTATATTAAAATATAATTTAAATAAATACTTAACCATATTATATTTTAATAAAATCAATCTTTATTATTAAACTTATTTTATATTAATACAAATTTATACATAGCTTAAAATTAAGAATTTAACTATACATAAAATAACATTTATATAATATCAAAGATCAATATTTATATAAGACCATATATTTCTTTCCAAATCCATAGAAGTCATTTTCAAAATATTTATATATCTACCAACGGTATCTGTATATAATTTTCTATCCTATGGTCAAGTGATACAGATATTTATCATTTCAATCTGCAATTTAGATACATATACTGGTATATATCATTCAACCCACAATCCCAAATTCAATTTAATTTTAAATCGCTTGGGTTTATCATTCCAACCAATAGTGAATTCTATACTAAATGGGAACTTGCAAAGTGATAACAAAGAAGATAATAGTATAACAGACATATATCATCAATATAAATAGCCGATAATGGTGTCAGATGTCATAGGTGAACAGATACACATAATAGCTAATAGCAGCATATTTCAATTGTCTTTTCAATTGAAATCAAATTTAATAAATACAAGAACAGTAATCATGAGTGATTGCTCATCTTTCGAGGCTAGAGATAGTCGATAATGGAATGAGTTACGAATTCCAAACAAAGCTAGATTGGCACGAATTCGATGAACAGATCTGATAACAGGAGTAGATGAAATGTGACGACCCGGAATTTTTGAGCGTTTGAAATAGGAATATTTAATTAATTTTAAATATTTGAAAGGATATTTTTTAACTAAAATTACGAATATTATAATTTATTTGACAATTAAATTATTGAATTATTGAATTAAATAATTTGAAGTTGGGTAAGTTACTGAATCTTGAATTTTAAGCCTGTTAAGATATAATTTGGGGGCTTATAAAATTTATATTGATAATGCTGAAGGTAATAGAAGTTGTAAAATTGAAATTAACAGTGAATTGTTCAGTTTTGAAATTTATATCGTTTAAAAAGAAATTGAATTTTAAAAATAGCTTTCCGAGGCACAGTCTCGGAATCCGACGAAACCTGTTCCATTGGATCCGTAATAGTGTTTTATTATCGGATTTCAAATTTCGTAGTGTTTGGGTTTGTGGTGTGAGCGTACGGTATAAACTCGCTGGAAATTTCATTGATAATAGTCGATTTAAATTGAAATTTGAAATTGAATTAATACATTGTTTAACCCGTTAACCTTCAATCGAAATAATCTCTCGTTCAGCTTTCTTTTCCATCACTGTAGTAAGGCAAGCTTCTCACGCAAGCTTCATTTCCCCTTAAATAATTCGCCGAAGTCTCCTCCTTCAATCGAATACTCAGAATAATAATAATAATATAACCGAGCCACTCCTCCTTCAATTAAATCAACTGAACAATGGAAAACGAAACAAATTGCCCCAAATCGAAAGCAAAAGCTCAATCATGGACGCATACTCTCCTTCCTCAAATTCAAAATCGCATTCACTCTCAATAATATTAATGGCGGAACGCACGAACTTCTGAGACTCGAATCAGAATCGAGTCGCGATCTCGGAACAGAGGTGGAGGCCGCCTCTGGCGAGGGGGGGATTCGATTTATCTAGGGTTTTGGGCTTGATCTTTGATTTGCGTGCGCACGTGTGGAAAAGTGGGGTGGAGGCGCGTTGTTCGTTGAAGTTGTGCTGCTCGGGTTCGTTCCGATGGAGTTCGCAATTGTTTTGCGAGATGGGAGGCACGTCAACTTGAGGGTCTGGATCGCGAGATGTTGGCCGAAGTCGTGGAAAAGCGTGAGTAAATCAAGTCTTGGTGCTCGAGATTCTGTAAGGTATTTTATTTGATTTTTTGTAAAAAATAAGTAGTAAACATTCTTTCCTGGAAACAATAATTTTACATTTTTGTTGAACTACAGTGACTATATTCTGGAAATTCGTTAACTATAGAAATATAGGGATGTTAAAGCAATGTTATATGGAGTTTATAAAGAAAAGAGAAAGGTCAGATCATTAAAGTATAGATTGATTCAAAAATGATAATAATAAAATGGAATGGATACACATATGTACCTATTTTTATTTAAAACTAAAATTTAAATTATGGGGAATAATTTGGTTAATCTGGTTAATTAACCTACCTATTTATTTTATTTACTAAAAATAAATTACCTAAGGAGAATTAGTTTAAAAATGAATAATTAGTTGTTTAAAATTAACCGGAATTAATGGTTCAATTAGTTCGAATATTAACAAGACATCTAATGATTATTCAAGGTTGAAAATCAAGAAACCAAGGCAATATTGGAAGGGATTGCAAATAGAATGCAAAGGTGAGTTAATCTCACTCAGTTAATTTAAAATATAAATTTAAATGATTTAACTTAAATAATTGTTTGAATGGTTGAAGTTGATTGATGTGATATGGTATGGAATATTCTGGAATCAATATATTATTGTGCTAACATCTGTGGACGCAGGAAATCAGGTTGGAGGGATCCAACTGGATCCCTCAACATTTATTTAAATTATTTAATATTCTCTGCTGTGAATATTGATATTCTATGATGAATTGTATTGGAATATTGAATATTATGGTTGATTGGATGTATTTGAGTAAATGAATTACCAAAATATATAAATTGGATTTAGAAAGATAATAAAAGAAGTGAACTTGTAAGTAAAATAATTATAGAAATTTGAATGAATTTAGGAATCAATTGGAAAAGAAATAAAGTGCCCTTTTAAAATTCTAATAATAAATATTAAGTTTAGTAAGGAAAATTTGAATAAATCAGAAGATTTATGAACTTTAAATTTTAGTGTTATTATGTTAAAGGAATAAAACATTTATTTCAAATTTAAGATTCAATTTATTGCAAAGAACAAAGAAAACTTGGGAAGGAGCTGAAATTGGTATATTTTAGTTAAATGGTATAAAATCAAACGGAAAGTAATAATAATAAATATAAAGTCCATAATTAATGAAATTTGGAGATAAACTGATAAGTAGAGAAATTTAATTTCAAATAGAATAAATTGGAAAATCAATTTTGGAAATTGATTTAAGTGCTTGAAGTTGGAATTTTCTCTGGATGGCCAAGTACATGTTTTTTAAAAAAAGTAAATTTGTACATATAAACTAACTGTTTTAAAGTTGTTTTTAAAGAAAGCAAGTTATGTAAAATTTATTGTTTCTAATATTTAATTTCTAAAGCAAGTATTTCCTTTTAATATATTATAATATTAACTATTTAAATGTGACTTAGTATTTTATTCTTAAAAGTCAAAACCTAGTTTTATATTTATATTTTATAAAGTAACTTTATTTTCAAAAATCATATAGTATGTATTTTTAGTAAATTATTGAAGTAGTTTTTTAAAATGAATGTTTTAAAATATATTTCAAAGTAAGTGTTTTTAAATTTATTTTAGAAATCTTAAGTTTTGTGCTTGGCGATTTCAGTGGAAATAGAAATTATTTGGGAAATTGATTCTGAGAAAGGAAAATAGTTTTAAAACTGTTTTCAAAAGGGTTTGAAAAGTAGAAATATATCTTGTGAAGATATTTTTGAGGGAAATAAATAATTCGGGAAAATTATTTATTGGTTGATGGTTGATTGTGAATATTAATTGATAGTTAAATAACCGACTATCAATATTGGCAACTGCGTTGATCGTTTCGAAGAGACCGGGATCGATATTTATTTCTCGAAAACCACTTCGATCCGGTTTGTACGTTTCGTGCGAAAAACGTTTTCGGAGTCGAAGATGGAGCAGTGTAGTGCAAGGGCTAGTCGCTACTAATCCTGAGGATATTTCCAAAATGGATGTAGTAGGAATAGTGCCTTCGGTTCCGTTCGAACCCGGGACGGACTTGTATGGATGAATGCTTGCGAAACATCGTCAGGTGGGCGATGGGCATTCTAACTGAAACGTTCTAAAGGTAACGCTTAGCCTCAAGCCTCATCAACCGGGAATGACTGAAAATCAGGGGATATGCAGCAAGGCTAGGTGGGTAGCACCCAAGCAGGGTGAGGTCATTCCAGTCTAGATGTCCCTTTTTATTTTTCGGCTTAGTGGTGCGGTTGCTGATCCCAACCGCGGGGTGATCTCACTCGGGACTGTCCAGTAAGGGATGGTTCCGGCCTTGTGTTGCAGGGGATGAAGGGAGTAATCCTCGGTACGGTGATCTAGGTCCCGTACTGTGACAGGTGGTACCCCAGTGCCTAGTCATTAGTTGGAAATCCATTCTCCCTACGAGCCTTGTACGAGTTTTATTTGTATTACCCACTTTTGTGGCTAGGAGCTGGAATTTAATAATGTAACAATTTCGGCTATTTTATAAGTACTTGTATATAGACCCTATTATAATATCGGAGGATTTCTATAAAAATTGTTTTAGCTATCGTAAGGTAAAAACCCGACATGTTTATTTGTGGCGTCTTACGAGATGCTTTTGTTTTCAAAGGATTTTTGAAACTTTAATAATCAATTGGGTGTGATTTTCTCACGCTGGTATCCCAGACTGACTCGGGTATTGTTTAACTGTAATGCTCGGGTCGGACCGAGTATTATAGAATACAGGATATGATGCTGTGGAGCTCAGGAGACGAGCAGGAGGACGATACGTACTCTTGTACTTGTTTATATATATATATATATATATATATTCCGCTGTTGAGTTGTTGTGTATCCATTGTATGTTATTGATGTGAGCTATGACTGATGTACTCTGATGATGTAATGTATGTAAACAGATGTATTTGATTTTGAGTAAAGATTATTTATTATCTATTATATTTTACTCCGCTGCGATGGTTTGATTCTGATATTGATTTTGTTTTCTCTTCTTCTACCTCTTCTTCTTTAACCCAAATGGTTCTTATTTCTGTACATCTTGAGTTGATTTTGGTAGAATAGTATTAACTCAAGGGGTACGGATTTGCGGGTCGTTTCACTTGGTATCAGAGCGAGGTTGGTGATAACCTTGGCTCTGGTGGGAATTACTCATTTAAATTAGAGTCTGTAGTACTCTATGATGAGTTTGAGTGTATTAATAGATATGAGCGCGTATTTGTTAGATAATATAAATTGTTTTAATATTGTGTTGATTGGTTTATTGAGTGGCATATGAACCTTCGTCGGCACAGTCTGGACAACTGTATTGAAGGGGATTCTAAACGCTTGAATAGAACAATCGACACGGTATTGTTTTAAATATGGGTAAATGAAATAATTTTACCCAAAAATATATTTTTGATATAAAGAAAGTTTTTTGGTAAACTATATAGCTATTATATGGTTGCTTGGATGTTAGAAATGATAATATTAAAGTATTATCATTGTTAAGTGAATTTAACTTGAAATTGAAAATACGACCGAAGTTTAAAGGAACAAATTCATTACAAAATGAAATTTATAAATATGAATTATAGATGTAAATTATAAATTGAAATATAATCAAATAAGAATTTGTATGAACATAAGCTGTGCAAATGAACTATAGTTAAAATTTATTTAAGCAGAATTTGGAAATTCAAAATTTCAGAGATTTGGGAATGTTATCGAAGTGTTTTGAAGATAAATGATAACATTATTGTTTTGGGAGTGTCTCTGAATGGAAATTTATTTTAAATGGGTTTTGAAAGTGATATAGTGTAACAACCCGATATTCGCGTCAATTCATAATCGACGTTAAAACGATTTATATTTTCGTCAATTGCCATTTTGAAGTTTTTAAAATTAAAATTAAAATTTAAATTAAAATTTAAATTACAAATGGTTATTAAGTTTGAGGGGCTTTGATTTTTTTTTTAAAAGTAAATGGTCCACGAGTTTTTATTTGGGCCGTGAAAATTTAATAAAGTAACCCGTTCCCCCTTTTTCTTTCATACTTCCCATTCACGAACCCTAAAAAGAAAAATCGAACGAAGAAATAATAATGGCGGTCTCTCTCGTCCTACCCCTTCTTCCCAAATTAGGGTTTCGTTCGTTCTGGCTTCGCTTGTCTCCGTGATGCTTCAATTCGTCGACAAGGTGAGTGGTCCCCTTCACTCACATCTAATTCCTCTCGTGTTCGACTGTTTTTGGTTCGATTCTTAGGCATTGACTTGTTTAATGTCGACTTTGGCAGTTTTGTGACATTTGATTTCTGTGTTGTTCTAGTTCGTGCTTTTCTATGGATAACTAATTGATGCTCACGGTTTTGACATCTTTGGTTAAACTGTATTTTGATTTCGTGAATTTCTAGCATCACCGATCCTTAGAGCTTTGATTTTATGGCCCCTGTGAGGTTCGTCTCTGGCCATCTTTGTAATCCATCCTGAAGCATTGATTTGAATTTTTTTTTTATATAACCACGGCTTTAAAAATGTTTGACAATGCTTCGTCCCTTACCTGTTGCTTATTCTCCGTGCACGCCTGTTTTACTGTCTTCGTTTAAGTGATAATTTTCAACCTTGTTCTTGTGCATTTGTATGCATTACATCCGGACTTGTTCATCTAGTCTTTGAGGATGCTCCTTTGTTCAGTGATTATTTATGCCCACTGATATTAATTATGTTGTATTTTCATATTCATGCTCGGGTGTTGTTTGGAATTTGGTCAGTGGTTCAAGTACTGGAATGTGCACCTGTT
This sequence comes from Allium cepa, assembly GCA_030765085.1. Lineage (NCBI taxonomy): Eukaryota > Viridiplantae > Streptophyta > Magnoliopsida > Asparagales > Amaryllidaceae > Allium > Allium cepa. The sequence continues at coordinate 1,044,998,446 of CM060931.1, read as the reverse complement.
TACTTGTATTCTTGTTGGTTTAAGTTTAAAAGTTTTGGACTTTCGCTTTGGCTTGCACTTGAACGTGAAATCTGTAGTTATGCGTACTGATTTGGAATTCGCAGTTATTACTGTCTCTGTATCTTTAACTGGTTTTGTTGTAATTGGTCCCGAGTTTGAGTCAGGGTTCTCACTGACTTCGATTCACTGTTGATTCACTTGCACTGTCTCTGACCTATTGGCATTTCTGTTGCATTTCGTTCTGTTGTTGGTTGGTCAACAAATGCTGCTGTAGTTTTCTCTACAACCTTAGTTATATATCGAGTTGTACTCATATTTGTCCCTTGGTTGGTCTGCAACTCTTTGCAGCCACCTCTGTTTCATTTTAGTCCCCATGTTTGAGCTTTGAGTGGTTGAAGCTCTGTTTGCCTGGTTCACCTCTGTTGATTACCTTGGTGACTGACACTGCTCAGTTGCTTGTATCAACCCCATTTCCAGGATGCATGTAATCTTGTTGAAGTTAAATTGTAGCGAACCAGATCATTTGAATCTGTGTGATATTAGATTCACTGTTTTTCTGTTGCAGTGTTGTCATTCACTTGTATTATTCATGAGCATATTTGTTCAGTAGCTCACTGTTTTGAGTTGAAATTTCATTATAAATATACCTGATAATGATGTATTGCACTACAACTTTTGTTTGCGTAATTAATATGCAAATATACCTTGGTGTGTCGCTGCTGCGTTGCCTTATCTTTGCGCATTTCTTTGATGTTTCACTGCCACTTTCGTTTTGCATATCTTATATGCAGATACTTGGGCATTTTGTTGTTTCATTACAACTTTTGATTGCATATTTAATATGCAGACTCTTGAGCATATGTGTTGGTGCATATTTTCTACCTAAAGTTTATCACATGTGTGTTCAAGTCTGCATTTTTGATATTCATTGCTGATGGGCTTCATGTTGTTATGTACTCCATTATTTTAGTGAGTTGCATATCAGGGCTGTTGCACAGTAGATTGTTTTTTTTTATGTGGTGGCTTGGTACACTGGTGCATGTCTTTGACTGTTGGCATGTGCATTACATGTGTACTTCAGGCTTGAACTTGAGGGTTGGGCCGATTGTGTACATCATTACTGTAGTGGCAAGGCAGTGCACGCAAGCGTGAACTGCAGCCACACGGTATGGCATGTATGATATTCTATTTGTTTTGACTTATGGATCTTTTTGCGTACACCATATTCAGTAGTGGCGAGGCAGTGCACGCGTGCGTGTACTGCAGCCCTACTTGAATTAATATTTTAATTGATATTCCAATGGTTTGAACTATTTTGTTTATTTCAATTCAATATTCTGAATTGCATTCTGATTTGGTTTAATTACTGTCGTCTATTCATCATTTAATTATTATTGCTTCTGTGCACTAATAACTGAGTTTGAATTAGACTGACCCGAGTATTATTTTCTTTTAAATTTAATACTCGGGTCAGACCGAGTATTTCAGGTTGTAGATATTCTGCTTTGGGTTGCTGCTAGAGCTATGAAGTTCTTTCATATCTTTTGGAGTAGTCGTCGTCATTTGTAGTAGTCCGTAAAATTGTATAGGAAGATATGTATTCATGTATATTAAATACGTTAATGTACTTGTATATGTAACTTCCTTAGTCGACTGTTGTAGTTGTATCATATGTACCGTGTCATATGTATTGTATCAAATGTATTGTAACTGACATCAGTTATTGTATATATGGGACTTTCTGTTTGATTTGTGTTCCGCATTATATTATCTGTGTGATATTTTATATTTACTGTTCTAAACTATTACGAACCATCGTAGTTCATTTTATACTGGAATTGGGGTATGTCGATGGGAGAAAATAAATCAGAGATGAAAAATGAAAGAAAATATATTTATATACCACTCACATTGAGATAACCAATACTAGTATAAGGCCTAACTATTGATGGTCGCTCCTCAACAGCCTTATTCTCCGTGCGAGTTGACAGCACTACACCGTAGTGTTCTTGGCTAGCGTGGGTATAGAGGTGGGGCGTCACAGCTTGGTATCAGAGCCTGGGGTTTAGAACAAATATAAAACATAACTTAGATAGTACATGTGTTACAACTGTTTGTCGACGTTTTATCTCTCATATTTGCAAATGATTATCTTTGATTGTTAGGTATGAATTCCTAACGCTTATTCATATGCATTTGATTTTGATTCTTGTGCTTTCGGCTTTGATTTGATTTAGCCGATGATTGATTTTGTTCGAATCTCAGCGATTCCGAACTTGATATTTTATGTTTTCCTCGGATTGATTTCCATTCGACTTCGGTCACTTTGTTTTGAGAAATTTCTAAATTCTTGATTTCCAAGACTCTGACTTGGTTTGCCGTTGAGTCCTTTGGTGATGATGTTGAATCGTTTTGTACTCTATTATGGCCATTAATTGTTGACTTCGACTTCGACTTGATTTTTATTTTTGTTGAAGTCATTTATGCATTTATGCTCGTTTTTCTTCGTTATCCCATTTGTTAATCGATTCTTCTTTTCCGATTAGATGTTATCTCCTTTGTTGACTTTGATAACTTCCATTTCTGGAATTTTTGGATATTCCTACTTTGATGGATTTAGAATCGAATTCTTTGGATTTTATTCACGTCTACGAAGGTGAATTTTAGTGAATTGATTTGGTTTCCAAATTTAATCGATTCTTGTTAATTTCCCGATTTATTGCTATCATTTATTAGCAACTTTGATAACATTTTCTTCGGGATTTTCGTGAACATACTTTTGGATGGATACAATATCGATTTCTTTGGATTCTATTCACGTCTTCGTATGTGAATTCTTGTGATTGATTGTTTCTACAATCATTTTTGTGATTTGTCACTTTAAAAATATAAATGTTTCAATACTAGTAGTAAATATCAAAACTCTTTTATCAAAATGTTTTCAACTCTATTTTCAATATCAAAATCTTTTCCTAAACCGTTTTCCAATCTATTAGTATATACAAACCTTTATTTCACTCGTATGAGAAATCTAATTAAACGGCTTAGCAAAACAAGTGGTATGAAACGCTTGCGTTTACTTCGTCGGTTAATTTTTGGACTTGTTCGATTGAACCACTTGTGACATTTTTCTAGTGAAGATCTACAATTTGTTCGTAAATATTTAAGTTAAGCTAGTGGTTATGGGACATGAAGCTAAACTTTTATATTCACTAGCTTAGTGTAATTGACACTTCTCGTTGATCTTGATGATCGCTTTATGAATTAGACTAGCAATTGCGCGATGTCTCTTTCATTGCATGGTTAGACTAGACACCACTTGTGTGATTCCACTCACGCATACCTTTTTGCTTTTTGGTTAGTCTTGACCTCAATCTGTGTGATTCCATTCACACATGCTTAGTGTAATTGACACTCCTCGTTGATCATGATGATCGTTCTGATGGTCAGACTAGACACCACTTGTGTGATTCCATTCACACATACCTTTCTGCTTTTTGGTTAGTCTTGACCTCAACCTGTGTGATTCCATTCACACATGTGGGGTAGCTCCCCTTGGTCTTCGGACCGTCATGTGATAGGCCTCTTTCCCTTTTTCTGTGATTTCTAGATTCCTTATGTTGATTTCTGGAAATTTTATGCTTCACCTATTTTTGTGCATTGGTGAATTCATATGTTATTGATTTGTCATGAGTACAAATTTGGGGTATGATACCTCTTTGGATCTTTGAGAAGATTCTTGTGATATTGATTATCTCTTATCGGTTGATCTCCTGTTGATCATTATTTGCATACTTATAGTTGTATGTCAGTATGGATATTTCATATTTATGTCATACCTCTTATCGGTTGATCTCCTGTTGATCATTATTTACATACTTATAGTAGTATGTCATTATGGATATTTTATGTTATGCCATATCTTTTATTCTATTTCATACTCCGTTCGAGTTTTCATACTCCGTTTGAGTTTTCATACTCTGTTCGAGTTTTCATACTCCGTTCGAGTTTTCATACTCCGTTCAAGTTTTCATACTTTCATCTTGTGATTTCTGGATTTCTTGTGATGATTTCTAGAATTTGTGCTTCACCAATTTTCGTGATTTCCATTGATAAGTTTTATCAATTCTTGTGCATTGGTGAATTCGTGTGTTATTGACTTGTTATGAATACAAGTTTAGGTTATGATATCCCTTTCTATCTTTGAGAAGATTCTTGTGACATTTTTGATGAACGAAAATTCATTGCTATTATATTTTGATGCCAATTATTTCGACGAAATTTTGACGTATGTCGAAGTTGCTACTGACATTGCTATTTTAATCACGTGTTTTTAAAAAAAAAATTGTTATTCTTCAAAATATTTCAAAATATAAATCAAAATTGTTTTCAAAATTTTTACGATTTGCGCTTTCAAAAGAATGAGGAAGCGAATTAAACCTTTCAGAAAAATCGAGGACTATGACCCCTTTCTTTTACTGATTCGCTTAATTCCGGACTTGTCCGTTTGAGAACGTAAAATGTTATTTATTTAAAATACACAATTTTGCACTTTCAAGGAAACGATGAAGTGAACTAAACGATTTAGTAAAACTCGTGGTTATGGGTCATGTGCGTTTGCTATTTCGGTTAATTTCGGACTCGTTAATTGAAAATTTGTGATTTCTGATTATCGTTTGTGATAATCAGATATTTGCTGTTTCTGATTATCGCTTGTGATAATCAGATATTTGAGATTTAATTATCGTTTGTGATAATTAAACATTTGCGATTTGAGATTTGATTATCAATTGTGATAATTAAATATTTGTGATTTGAAATTTGATTACCGTTGTGGTAATTTCTGATTATCGTTTTGATAATTGGATGTTTATGATTTCTGATTTATCGTTTTTGATAATCAGATATTTATTGTTTCTAATTATCGCTTGTGATAATCAGATATTTGAGATTTAATTATCGTTTGTGATAATTAAACATTTGCGATTTGAGATTTGATTATCAATTGTGATAATTAAATATTTGTGATTTGAAATTTGATTACCGTTGTGGTAATTTCTGATTATCGTTTAGATAATTGGATGTTTATGATTTCTGATTTATCGTTTTTGATAATCAGATATTTATTGTTTCTAATTATCGTTTGTGATAATTAGATATTTGAGATTTAATTATCGTTTGTGATAATTAAACATTTGCGATTTGAGATTTGATTATCAATTGTGATAATTAAATATTTGTGATTTGAAATTTGATTACCGTTGTGGTAATTCCTGATTATCGTTTTGATAATTGGATGTTTATGATTTCTGATTTATCGTTTTTGATAATCAGATATTTATTGTTTCTAATTATCGTTTGTGATAATTAGATATTTGAGATTTAATTATCGTTCGTGATAATTAGATATTTGAGATTTAATTATCGTTTGTGATAATTAAATATTTGTGATTTAAGATTGATTTTCGATTTTGATAATCGAATACTTGTTGATTTGATTATCGTTTTTGAATAATCGAATATTTGTGATTTGAGATTTCTGAATTATCTATTGATAATTAGATTTTGTTGATAATTTGTGAATTTCTTTTATGAAATCAAAAGATTTCTTTGGCGTTTATATTGTATTACGCCGGTGTACCGACTCAATTTTCTGCTATTCATGATGTTTTCCACGTCTTCCAATTACGGAAATGCCTTAGGGATTTCCGATTTCTATTCTTGAGCAACCTTATATTCACATCATTGCTTCGGGGGTGTAGCACCTTCGAAATAAAGATGTTTCTCTTGTGGAGATTCTCAATGGTTCTCAAATTCTATGGATTTCTCTTAGGAATCCAGAGAATTCATTGAGCAAACACGTTCAAGCTTACTCTTTCTTGCTCTTATGGTTGTTACCTTTTGGCCATTTATTCCTTATGATTGCGAGGACGCAATTTCTTTAAGGAGGGGAGTCTGTAACAACCCGATATTCGCGTCAATTCATAATCGACGTTAAAACGATTTATATTTTCGTCAATTGCCATTTTGAAGTTTTTAAAATTTAAATTAAAATTTAAATTACAAATGGTTATTAAGTTTGAGGGGCTTTGATTTTTTTAAAAAAAATAAATGGTCCACGAGTTTTTATTTGGGCCGTGAAAATTTAATAAAGTAACCCGTTCCCCCCTTTTTCTTTCATACTTCCCATTCACGAACCCTAAAAAGAAAAATCGAACGAAGAAATAATAATGGCGGTCTCTCTCGTCCTACCCCTTCTTCCCAAATTAGGGTCTCGTTCGTTCTGGCTTCGCTCGTCTCCGTGATGCTTCAATTCATCGACAAGGTGAGTGGTCCCCTTCACTCGCATCTAATTCCTCTCGTGTTCGACTGTTTTTGGTTCGATTCTTAGGCACTGACTTGTTTAATGTCGACTTTGGCAGTTTTGTGACATTTGATTTCTATGTTGTTCTAGTTCGTGCTTTTCTATGGATAACTAATTGATGCTCACGGTTTTGACATCTTTGGTTAAACTGTATTTTGATTTCGTGAATTTCTAGCATCACCGATCCTTAGAGCTTTGATTTTATGGCCCCTGTGAGGTTCGTCTCTGGCCATCTTTGTAATCCATCCTGAAGCATTGATTTGATTTTTTTATATATAACCACGGCTTTTAAAAATGTTTGACAATGCTTCGTCCCTTACCTGTTGCTTATTCTCTGTGCACGCCTGTTTTACTGTCTTCGTTTAAGTGATAATTTTCAACCTTGTTCTTGTGCATTTGTATGCATTACATCCGGACTTGTTCATCTAGTCTTTGAGGATGCTCCTTTGTTCAGTGATTATTTATGCCCACTGATATTAATTATGTTGTATTTTCATATTCATGCTCGGGTGTTGTTTGGAATTTGGTCAGTGGTTCAAGTACTGGAATGTGCACCTGTTTACTTGTATTCTTGTTGGTTTAAGTTTAAAAGTTTTGGACTTTCGCTTTGGCTTGCACTTGAACGTGAAATCTGTAGTTATGCGTACTGATTTGGAATTCGCAGTTATTACTGTCTCTGTATCTTTAACTGGTTTTGTTGTAATTGGTCCCGAGTTTGAGTCAGGGTTCTCACTGACTTCGATTCACTGTTGATTCACTTGCACTGTCTCTGACCTATTGGCATTTCTGTTGCATTTCGTTCTGTTGTTGGTTGGTCAACAAATGCTGCTGTAGTTTTCTCTACAACCTTAGTTATATATCGAGTTGTACTCATATTTGTCCCTTGGTTGGTCTGCAACTCTTTGCAGCCACCTCTGTTTCATTTTAGTCCCCATGTTTGAGCTTTGAGTGGTTGAAGCTCTGTTTGCCTGGTTCACCTCTGTTGATTACCTTGGTGACTGACACTGCTCAGTTGCTTGTATCAACCCCATTTCCAGGATGCATGTAATCTTGTTGAAGTTAAATTGTAGCGAACCAGATCATTTGAATCTGTGTGATATTAGATTCACTGTTTTTCTGTTGCAGTGTTGTCATTCACTTGTATTATTCATGAGCATATTTGTTCAGTAGCTCACTGTTTTGAGTTGAAATTTCATTATAAATATACCTGATAATGATGTATTGCACTACAACTTTTGTTTGCGTAATTAATATGCAAATATACCTTGGTGTGTCGCTGCTGCGTTGCCTTATCTTTGCGCATTTCTTTGATGTTTCACTGCCACTTTCGTTTTGCATATCTTATATGCAGATACTTGGGCATTTTGTTGTTTCATTACAACTTTTGATTGCATATTTAATATGCAGACGCTTGAGCATATGTGTTGGTGCATATTTTCTACCTAAAGTTTATCACATGTGTGTTCAAGTCTGCATTTTTGATATTCATTGCTGATGGGCTTCATGTTGTTATGTACTCCATTATTTTAGTGAGTTGCATATCAGGGCTGTTGCACAGTAGATTGTTTTTTTATGTGGTGGCTTGGTACACTGGTGCATGTCTTTGACTGTTGGCATGTGCATTACATGTGTACTTCAGGCTTGAACTTGAGGGTTGGGCCGATTGTGTACATCATTACTGTAGTGGCAAGGCAGTGCACGCAAGCATGAACTGCAGCCACACGGTATGGCGTGTATGATATTCTATTTGTTTTGACTTATGGATCTTTTTGCGTACACCATATTCAGTAGTGGCGAGGCAGTGCACGCGTGCGTGTACTGAAGCCCTACTTGAATTAATATTTTAATTGATATTCCAATGGTTTGAACTGTTTTGTTTATTTCAATTCAATATTCTGAATTGCATTCTGATTTGGTTTAATTACTGTTGTCTATTCATCATTTAATTATTATTGCTTCTGTGCACTAATAACTGAGTTTGAATTAGACTGACCCGAGTATTATTTTCTTTTAAATTTAATACTCAGGTCAGACCGAGTATTTCAGGTTGTAGATATTCTGCTTTGGGTTGCTGCTAGAGCTATGAAGTTCTTTCATATCTTTTGGAGTAGTCGTCGTCATTTGTAGTAGTCCGTAAAATTGTATAGGAAGATATGTATTCATGTATATTAAATACGTTAATGTACTTGTATATGTAACTTCCTTAGTCGACTGTTGTAGTTGTATCATATGTACCGTGTCATATGTATTGTATCAAATGTATTGTAACTGACATCAGTTATTGTATATATGGGACTTTCTGTTTGATTTGTGTTCCGCATTATATTATCTGTGTGATATTTTATATTTACTGTTCTAAACTATTACGAACCATCGTAGTTCGTTTTATACTGGAATTGGGGTATGTCGATGGGAGAAAATAAATCAGAGATGAAAAATGAAAGAAAATATATTTATATACCACTCACATTGAGATAACCAATACTAGTATAAGGCCTAACTATTGATGGTCGCTCCTCAACAGCCTTATTCTCCGTGCGAGTTGACAGCACTACACCGTAGTGTTCTTGGCTATCGTGGGTATAGAGGTGGGGCGTCACATATAGCATTGAATTCACTTCAGTCACTGGAAAATAACTTCGGTGATGACTGCTGCATCATCGATGTTCATTTTCGAGTTTCTAAGTGATGGATTGCCGCCAAATTGATTTGTTCAGAAAAGTTAGTTGTTTTGAAAATCTCAAAGGAAATTTGTTGGGAATAAAACCAGGATTGGTTTAATTTTTGAGAAATATGATTTGTGATGTTGGAGATTTCCAAACAATTTGAAACCAAAGCTGAGTGTTTAAAATCCGGACAAGATAAGTTGTAAGCTTATAAATGGAAATGATTTGTAAATCAGGAAGAAATTTAAGTTTTGGATAATGGAATTTGAATTTAAAGAGAAAAGTTAAAAATGAAATTAACTTGGGTTGGAGAATAAAATTTAACTGGATTAAAATAAATTGAATAAGCTGAAAATAATATCCAGTTGTATTCGAATTAAGTTGAAATTGAATTGAGTTAAATAAAACTGAGTTAAAGTAGAAATTGAATTGGAATGAGAAGTCAATTGAATTAATGAATGGAATACAATTCTTACCTGGATAAATGAAAAGTAAATTGAATAAGAAATGGGAATTTAAATAAATAAATCAGAATAACTTGTAAGAGAATTAAAAATCCATAGAAATAAAATATGCTAGGGCTATAAATAAATAGAAGGCTTGAGTTAAAAATAAAAGATGAATATATTCAAACTTATGATGAATGGAATTGTATAAAACAATAAGCCGTGACTTATTAAATTGAAAATGGAATACTATGCCCAAAATCAATATTTTGATGGATTGAAAAATGAAAAGAGAACCCAAACTTGAATTGTAAAGTATATTGAACTTAAGAAAATAAAATGAAGTGATATTTGGAATAAAAATTCAAGTGTTGGATTATAAATAAGGGAAGAACTAATTAGATAATAAATTAGTTAATGAAATTAAATTGTGAATTATGATGAAATTGGAAATAAACTCAAGTTATAAATAAAAATTGATTCAAATTGTTGATGAAGTCAAAGTAATTGAAAATGAAGCTGAATTGTGAGTTAATAAATTGGATGGTAAATTAAAGGTGAATAATAGAATCAGAACTTGAGATATAAATTTAAAATTTAACTCGAAGTATTAACAAATTAAATATAATTGGGAATGTATCAAATAAAAATGTAAATGGATTAAAATAGCAATGGTTTGAATGTGCAAATAAAATCCAAATAAGTGAAGATAACCTGGAAAATAGCCAGGTAATAAATTGGATGAGTTGAATCTAGGAAGTTAAAGTGTATAATAACTAATTAAATAAATTTGTGGTTTGAAATGAGATTGGATTATATTCAACTTAAATCAAGTTTAATGATATTGGATTAAATTTGAATCAAGTAAAAATAAATATGGATTGAAATAAAACTTGGTGGGTGGTAATAATATTTAAGAAAATGGAAAATTCATAATGGATTGAGTGGATAAGTAAATTATACTGAATAAGTGAATGGATGGGATAAATAAGAACCAAAGGAAGTATGGTTTAAATAAGTTGAGAAATGGTTATTGAATGAAATAGCTTGGATTGTCTTCGAGCTAAATAAAATAGTTTGGGATAAACTAACATGGAATGAAATGTAAATAAATGGATTGTAAATGAACTCTAATGGAATGTGTCGAGCTAAATAAATGATTGTGGATGGATTAAAATAAAAGGGAAATTTAATTGGTAATGAAGATGAACCTAAATTGTTATTGGTTCTGAATAAACCAGATTGGTTAATAAAATGAAATGCGGGGAGAATGAGAATATATGGATTGTGAATAAATTTAAAATGGAATAGAATTAGGTATAAATTGAGTTGAAATCCATTTAAATTGGTTATAAACATAAATACTTATTTATTCAAATAAATCTTGTCAAATTTCATAAAATAAATTGTCATTGATGTAAATGGAAGTAATTAAGAATTCTATGGATTGATAGGAGTAAAATAAATTGATTTTGAAAGCAATTGAATTAAATATGAGTTCAGTTTGCTTAAAAATAAATTAAATGTAAGCAGTTGAGTTTTAAACCATTCAAATTAATGAAGGTATATACGAATGGATTGAAAACCATTCAAATTTAATGAAAATGGTTTGTAAATAAGTTGAAACAGTTGAATTCGCTTGGAAACTATATAAATAGCTTACGGAAAATGTTTGGTATGAGTTTCTTTTAGAATTCATATGTTTTAACTATTACAAATAAGTGATATGCTGTTAAACTTCATTTATATGGCACTTACATGTTTAAATTGAGTAAGTACAGGTACCGGGAAGCCGTGTGGCTGGATTTGGGTTGCATTGACTGCTAAATAGATAAGTCGCTTGCTTAAAATGCTAAATAAGGTACGCCTATGCAATAAAAATAGGAAATATGAACTGTTTTTGTTTTTTCCGACCGTGTGGGTCGATGTATATATATTTATATCTTTTGTCAAATTGCAAAAGTTCCTCCGTACAAAGGAGACTCTGCCAAAAATTTTCAGAAATTTTGGGAGTTAGAATTTTTTTGAAAGATTTTGGAAAATTTTGCTAACGACAAAACAATTTTAAACTGGAAATTGAAATAAGTTAGTGAATGAAACTAATTAACATATTGATATGAATTAGTAATAAATGACAAATAAAATTTATATATTTAGAGTAAGATAAATTGAATTCATATGGAAATGAAAGAATCAATTTGAATAGAAATGATATAAACTGAAGTGGTAAGGTGATAATGAATATAAAAAGCATATTAAATACTTATACCAAACTTAAGAAAGGAATAATGAATTCTTAATTGGAAATTGGTAATATAAATATATTCCAAGTTAATATTTGGATGAACAGATATTGGCATTTTGTGGAAAAAAAATCGATAAGATGTTTTGGGATATTGTGTTTGGATATTGGTGCTAAGCAGGTATGCAGGTATTATAAAGGGAAAAAGAAAATTGGGTTTGATATGAAACGATAAAATTTGAAATGCTCGACAAAAGGTATGTATTTAAATTTGATATGAAATTTGATTGGGATTTGGATTTGGATTGAGCCACTTGGCCTTTTTGTTTTCTTTTTGGATTTGGAAGGCCGTAGAGCCATTTTGTAGTAGTACCGAGCTAGCCACGCAAAGGAGACGCTAGCAAATTTTTTCAGAAATTTAGGGAGTTAGAAAAATTTTGGATAAATTTTGATAATTCAAAAATTGGTTTTAAACTGAAACTTGAATGGTTAAGCAAATAGTATAATTTGATACTATTGGAGAATTGAGAAGTTAATAAGAATAATAATGGGTCTTTTAAAAAAAAAAATATAGTTGGTAAGATGTTGAATTGTTAGAAACCGTTTGATTTTAGGAAACAGTAAACGGGTATTGGACCATTTTTCCTAATTAGTAATTTCGGGGACGAAATTCTTTTAAGTGGGGAGGAATGTGACGACCCGAAATTTTTGAGCGTTTGAAATAGGAATATTTATTTAATTTTAAATATTTGAAAGGATAATTTTTAACTAAAATTACGAATATTATAATTTATTTGACAATTAAATTATTGAATTATTGAATTAAATAATTTGAAGTTGGGTAAGTTACTGAATCTAGAATTTTAAGCCTGTTAAGATATAATTTGGGGGCTTATAAAATTTATATTGATAATGCTGAAGGTAATAGAAGTTGTAAAATTGAAATTAACAGTGAGTTGTTCAGTTTTGAAATTTATATCGTTTAAAAAAAATTGAATTTTAAAAATAGCTTTCCGAGGCACAGTCTCGGAATCCGACGAAACCAGTTCCATTGGATCCGTAATAGTGTTTTATTATCGGGTTTCAAATTTCGTAGTGTTTGGGTTTGTGGTGTGAGCGTACGATATAAACTCGCTGGAAATTTCATTGATAATAGTCGATTTAAATTGAAATTGAATTAATACATTGTTTAACACGTTAACCTTCAATCGAAATAATCTCTCGTTCAGCTTTCTTTTCCATCACTGTAGTAAGGCAAGCTTCTCACGCAAGCTTCATTTCCCCTTAAATAATTCACCGAAGTCTCCTCCTTCAATCGAATACTCAGAATAATAATAATAATATAACCGAGCCACTCCTCCTTCAATTAAATCAACTGAACAATGGCAAACGAAACGAATTACCCCAAATCGAAAGCAAAAGCTCAATCATGGCCGCATACTCTCCTTCCTCAAATTCAAAATCGCATTCGCTCTCAATAATATTAATGGTGGAACGCACGAACTTCTGAGACTCGAATCAGAATCGAGTAGCGATCTCGGAGCAGAGGTGGAGGCCGCCTCTGGCCAGGGGGGATTCGATTTATCTAGGGTTTTGGGCTTGATCTTTGATTTGCGTGCGCACGTGTGGAAAAGTGGGGTGGAGGCGCGTTGTTCGTTGAAGTTGTGCTGCTCGGGTTCGTTCCAATGGAGGTCGCAATTGTTTTGTCAGATGGGAGGCACGTCAACTTGAGGGTCTGGATCGCGAGATGTTGGCCGAAGTCGTGGAAAAGCGTGAGTAAATCAAGTCTTGGTGCTTGAGATTTTGTAAGGTATTTTATTTGATTTTTTATAAAAATAAGTAGTAAACATTGTTTCCTGGAAACAATAATTTTACATTTTTGTTGAACTACAGTGACTATATTCTGGAAATTCGTTAACTATAGAAATATAGGGATGTTAAATCAATGTTATATGGAGTTTATAAAGAAAAGAGAAAGGGCAGATCATTAAAGTATAGATTGATTCAAAAATGATAATAATAAAATGGAATGGATACACATATGTACCAATTTTTATTTAAAACTAAAATTTAAATTATGGGGAATAATTTGGTTAATCTGGTTAATTAACCTACCTATTTATTTTATTTACTAAAAATAAATTACCTAAGGAGAATTAGTTTTAAAATGAATAATTAGTTGTTTAAAATTAACCGGAATTAATGGTTCAATTAGTTCGAATATTAACAAGACATCTAATAATTATTCAAGGTTGAAAATCAAGAAAACAAGGCAATATTGGAAGGGATTGCAAATAGAATGCAAAGGTGAGTTAATCTCACTCAGTTAATTTAAAATATAAATTTAAATGATTTAACTTAAATAATTGTTTGAATGGTTGAAGTTGATTGATGTGATATGGTATGGAATATTCTGGAATCAATATATTATTGTGCTAACATCTGTGGACGCAGGAAAACAGGTTGGAGGGATCCAACTGGATCCCTCAACATTTATTTAAATTATTTAATATTCTCTGCTGTGAATATTGATATTCTATGATGAATTGTATTGGAATATTGAATGTTATGGTTGACTGGATGTATTTGAGTAAATGAATTACCAAAATATATAAATTGGATTTGGAAAGATAATAAAAGAAGTGAACTTGTAAGTAAAATAATTATAGAAATTTGAATGAATTTAGGAATCAATTGGAAAAGAAATAAAGTGCCCTTTTAAAATTCTAATAGTAAATATTAAGTTTAGTAAGGAAAATTTGAATAAATCAGAAGATTTATGAACTTTAAATTTTAGTGTTATTATGTTAAAGGAATAAAACATTTATTTAAAATTTAAGATTCAATTTATTGAAAAGAACAAAGAAAACTTGGGAAGGAGCTGAAATTGGTATATTTCAGTTAAATAGTATAAAATCAAACGGAAAGTAATAATAATAACAGGTAAATAGACACAAGGAAGAAGTTACAAAATAATTTAGTCTCAAGGACAACAAGTTTACTTTTTAGTCTGAAGGACATTTTTTAATGTAAACTGAAAATGATAGTTACAACTATCATTTTATGGTTTACACTAAAAAGTGTCCTTCAGCCTAAAAAACAAACTTCTTGTCCCTGATACTAAATTTTTCTCCAACTTTTTCCTTGAGCCTAAAAACCCCTAATAATAAATATAAAGTCCATAATTAATGAAATTTGGAGATAAACTGATAAGTAGAGAAATTTAATTTCAAATAGAATAAATTGGAAAATCAATTTGGGAAATTGATTTAAGTGCTTGAAGTTGGAATTTTCTCTGGATGGCCAAGTACATGTTTTTAAAAAAAAGTAAATTTGTACATATAAACTAAATGTTTTAAAGTTGTTTTTAAAGAAAGCAAGTTTTGTAAAATTTATTGTTTCTAATATTTAATTTCTAAAGCAAGTATTTCCTTTTAATATATTATAATATTAACTATTTAAATGTGACTTAGTATTTTATTCTTAAGGGTCAAAACCTAGTTTTATATTTTATATTTTATAAAGTAACTTTATTTTCAAAAATCATATAGTAGTATTTTTAGTAAATTATTGAAGTAGTTTTTTAAAATGAATGTTTTAAAATATATTTCAAAGTAAGTGTTTTTAAATTTATTTTAGAAATCTTAAGTTTTGTGCTTGGCGATTTCAGTGGAAATAGAAATTATTTGGGAAATTGATTCTGAGAAAGGAAGATAGTTTTAAAACTGTTTTCAAAAGGGTTTGAAAAGTAGAAATATATCTTGTGAAGATATTTTGAGGGAAATAAATAATTCGGGAAAATTATTTATTGGTTGATGGTTGATTGTGAATATTAATTGATAGTTAAATAACCGAATATCAATATTGGCCAACTGCGTTGATCGTTTCGAAGAGACCGGGATCGAGATTTATTTCTCGAAAACCACTTCGATCCGGTTTGTACGTTTCGTGCGAAAAATGTTTTCGAAGTCGAAGATGGAGCAGTGTAGTGCAAGGGCTAGTCGCTACTAATCCTGAGGATATTTCCAAAATGGATGTAGTAGGAATAGTGCCTTCGGTTCCGTTCGAACCCGGGACAGACTTGTATGGATGAATGCTTAACATCGTCAGGTGGGCGATGGGCATTCTAAGTGAAACGTTCTAAAGGTAACGCTTAGCCTCAAGCCTCATCAACCGGGAATGACTGAAAATCAGGGGATATGCTGCAAGGATAGGTGGGTAGCACCCAAGCAGGGTGAGGTCATTCCAGTCTAGATGTCCCTTTTTATTTTTCGGCTTAGTGGTGCGGTTGCTGATCCCAACCGCGGGGTGATCTCACTCGGGACTGTCCAGTAAGGGATGGTTCCGGCCTTGTGTTGCAGGGGATGAAGGGAGTAATCCTCGGTATGGTGATCTAGGCCCCGTACTGTGACAGGTGGTACCCCAGTGCCTAGTCATTAGTTGGAAATTCATTCTCCCTACGAGCCTTGTACGAGTTTTGTTTGTATTACCCACTTTTGTGGCTAGTAGCTGGAATTTAATAATGTAACAATTTCGTCTATTTTATAAGTACTTGTATTAGACCCTATTATAATATCAGAGGATTTCTATAAAAATTATTTTAGCTATCGTAAGGTAAAAACCCGACATGTTTATTTGTGGCGTGGTCTTACGAGATGCTTTTGTTTTCAAAGGATTTTTGAAACTTTAATAATCAATTGGGTGTGATTTTCTCACGCTGGTATCCCAGACTGACTCGGGTATTGTTTAGCTGTAATGCTCGGGTCAGACCGAGTATTATAGAATACAGGATATGTTGCTGTGGAGCTCAGGAGACGAGTAGGAGGACGATATGTACTCTCGTACTTGTTTATATATATATATATTCCGCTGTTGAGTTGTTATGTATCCATTGTATGTTATTGATGTGAGCTGTGACTGGTGTACTCTGATGATGTAATGTATGTAAACAGATGTATTTGATTTTGAGTAAAGATTATTTATTATCTATTATATTTTACTCCGCTGCGATGGTTAGATTCTGATGTTGATTTTGTTTTCTCTTCTTCTACCTCTTCTTCTTTAACCCAAATGGTTCGTATTTATGTACATCTTGAGTTGATTTTGGTAGAATAGTATTAACTCAAGGGGTACGGATTTGCGGGTCGTTTCATGAAATCAAATCAAAATTAGACCGATGAAGATAATTGGTATAAGTGAATTCATATATATATATAACTATATCTATAAATAATATTTAAAATTCCAAACACATATTAAATTAAATGTGTATGTATTTCAAAATCATTGTTTTAGATAAACACATAGAAAAAACAAACATATCTTCATAATAAAATTGGAAATAAATAATTATATATATTTATATGAGTAGACACTAAATTACTCCCAGACAACCACCAACATATTTATATATACATAAACATCTTCATACACTATAACATCATTTATATAACAACAACTTATATACATACATACATACTTATATATATATATATTAAAATTTAAATTCAGTATTATAAAAACCCATATAACTCTCTTAAATTAATATATAAATTACTGTAGATATATAATAGTATAATCATATATATACAAACACCGACTCATACTATATATTGTAACAATATGGGCTACTAAATGTATATATATAACTTAACGTACTGTATATAACTAACATTAAAAGAAATCTACAAAGAACTTATGTAAATTTACATGCCTATTGTATTTTAAAATCACTATATTTTTGAAAGATCAATATAACTTACTTAATGGTAATACATATAAACTTACTGACCCATATAACACTAAAGAATATTTGTATTAAATAAAAATACTGGCAATATATATATATATAAAAATATTTTTATATACGGTATATAACTTTCTATGTATTAACGTCTATAAATCCTGGAACAAATAAAGCTATACATATTTGCATTGGCCAAAACTTTAATATATGTAATACATTTATACAAGTTAATACACACACACACACACTCGCATAACCTATAGATACAAACTGCTAAATATACACAGGAGAACTCAAAAATGCAGCTACATAGAATATCATTTTAGTCATAAACCTTTGTAAACCGTAAAAATATATAATAATAATTCTACACATAACTTAACAAATTATGTACAAACTATGATACTGTATGACTTATACTTTAAACTTATATATATATATATATATACTTACCTCACTAAAATAATAGAGGAGGAGGGAAAGAAGCTCGGAGGTGGTAGTGGCTTCGACCAGGCATGGGAAGAAGATGGTGAGGCAAAGAGTGGCAGGCGATGGGGAGGGATGATGACTGAGCAGCTCACATGGGTGGCTACCGTGATGGGTCGACTTGGCATGTTCCTCGCGGTAGAGGCACAAGGCCGGAATGATGGTGGTTGATGTGGTGTTTGCGTGGGAAGCCGGGCAAGGTAAAAGGCGTAGACATGGTGAGCTGTTGATGAGCACGACAAATTTTCAATGGAAAAGAAAAATGCTAAAGCTACAGCCAAAGCTTAATGTATACATTTGCTTTTTGAATGAATGGTACCAAAATGAAAGGTCGGAAGAAAATAAACAAACCATAACATATTACCAAAAGAAAGAGAAAGAGGCATGCGTGAATTCAAGGTAGAATAGCTAAGGTCAGAGGTCACTATTGCGAATAGAAAAAGGCAAATAGCTAAAAGGTCATGGGAAAACAGAAGGTACAAAACAGGTACCGATACGTTACCATTTTCGTGGATTTTGCTACGTATCACACTTCAAAGCACATAATTGAATATACCGCAGAGATCAGCATGACAAGACGATCAAAACAGTATATAAATATCAGTGGTACAATCATCCTAACACAAGCCGATAATCAGTACCGAAGATGCTACTAATTCACCAAAAATAAGATAAATGGAGCAATAGTGATTCAAATTTGTGAAAACAAAAGATGATTTACAAATTTATTGTATAAAATATTTAGGTTTGGAAAATATTTTATTATCATTAATTTTTAACTGACTTGAACTGAAATAAAATTACACAATAAAATAAACTTCTATATTTTCTGATGAAAATTTACCATTTACTATGTTTAAGTAGACGTTTTCCAAATAGCAAATTTTAGTTTCAAAATTCAATTATTAAAAATTTCACCAAAGTTCAGTCTAATTACGTTATTAAAATAGTTAAAATTTATGGGTCGTTATAGTTGGACAAGTAGGCACGGTGAGAGGGAGGACCTAAAGGGTGCGTGTGCACCTAGGGTGAGGGGGAGGTTATGGGAGAATGTTACATGACAATATTTAATATATTTTAAATGTTAAAGTTAATTTAAATTATTATTTCATTTCTTTTTCCTATAAGTACATCCTATCTCGACATATTATTCCTTTACATTATCATTCCCATATTATTTTATGTCCTATTCATGTCTACAAGTTCATCCATAGCTTTCATGAGAAATACCTAAGCAAAAATTAGTGAAGATACTTCGAATGATGAAGCTAAATAGCCTCACTTCATTTCTAAATATCATCCTCCACCAAAGCAAACCCCTACATCCCAGAAAATCCAAGGTCCAAGCCTCTTTATTGCTAGGCCTAGCTCAATGCACCCAAGGCTGTTCCCATTGTAGGGTGTTGGGCCATTTAAGGTCCATATTTGCAAGCTTAAATAAAGTACTAGCTTGTATTCGAGTTGTTAGTCAGAGTTCGATAAGTAAAGCTTCCATCTTTAAACCAAAAGTTTTTAAACTATTTTAATTCTCATATTGATTTATTAATGCTTGTTGTATGTGTTTGGTAATGTATTTATTGTCGGTTTGGTTCATATTGTGAAAAGGTATCGCTTTGGAAAATTAGTAAATAATTAGTAAACTATATGAAAAAGTGGTAGTTAATGTTAGTTATATTGTAGTAAATTCCCTCTACATTTTGTATCATCGAAAATTAACTTGTACGTATGCTTAACCATTGTTACATGATGTTTGGTGGTGTTGATAATATCATGAACTTGTTTTTCGAACTGCCAGTATAGCGATAGTGATATATCGGCACTTTCAGTAAATCACCTTTTATCGATAATGAATCTATTACGTTAATTTTAACAAAATTGAGCACATTAAAAATGAATCTATTACGTTAATTTTAACAAAATTTACGATGTTATTGATATAAATGTTTCTTATTATATTCTAACTGCTTAAGTCTTACTCTTGAAGACATATTCATAGCCGATGGATTATAACCCTTTGGTTATAGGTATCAAAATCATATTATGACAACATACTTGGATTCCATTTCGGATTTGCACATCATACCATATCGTACAGTCAATACTCTTAATGGTTTTATTTGATAGCCGAGGATTATATATTCTAACATTGATAAGAAACTCATAATTTCACTTCAATGTGCAAGATTAGTTATTTTAATGCGTCATGTTCATTTTAGGTTGGCTAATTTCATTTCATCCCTCGTACTCAGTTTTATGAGATCGTATTCAAATCCATTCTACTAAAAATAATTTTTGTGTAACGACCCTGCCTCGACCTTCGAAAATCGACACCCAAATACATCACTAGTATTTGAATGCTGTAAATTCGACGCTAGAGCTTATAACAACATTAGGCGATAACAACACTGCGGAAACAGAAGAATAATTTTATTGATACAAAACATATGGTCCAACAATGATACAAATGAAATGATCAACATTATCAGAGATACACAATAGTGGAAGACACAGTAGAAAACACCAACAATAGCAGCGGAAAACAACATCTCCAGTGCTAAAGCTCGAAAGACTCCAATCCAATAAGCTCGAACCACCATGAAGCTGAAGTGAAGCAACCCGGTGCACAATGCGATCACCAGACCAAAGACTCCAAGGATTGCCAAAAGCTACACCTATTAGCTGACTATTTGATAACCTGACTCTAGGCTGTTTGTGTGGAAAATTGTGGACATCCAGTGTTTAGAAAGGGAACAATAAACTCCAGGTCAGTCATGGGACTGGTGTGAGCAAACAAAAATAGTTTATCTTGAACAAAAGAAACAACACAAAGAAATAAAAAGAAATTCGCTATGCTTTTGGAAAATGAAACTACCATAAGGCCTCCCTGCACACACACAATGTAAGCGCACACTTGGAGGAGATTTCTCCTTATGATAGACAAACATGCTTAATACGAAAAATCCTTTTGATATTATTATTAGTGCATAGTGCAGAAAATATTTCAAAAGTATAATATTAATCTTAGCCAGCATAGGTACAATTATATTATGCCTGATATAGCTACCACCTGAGGTGGCAGGTAATACAACGACAATCGTAAAGGGCTCGTATTGTTTTGTTTGGATTTCCAACAAATGATCAGACTAAGGAACTTCCTCACTGAATGGGTACGCTTCTGGAGAGATGCCCTGAGAACTTAACCAGCTTTCTGCCAACACAAGGCCGGGTTACCTCTATAACTAGTTAACCACTGACACAAATATGTCATCCCTCGGTCGTAACCAACCTTTTTCGAGCGCTCAACACCAACATATTCCAACAACCACATAAGTTAAATATCTGGGTTCCATACCATGATATCACTTTTTATTCAGAAGGAAATGCACATACCCTAAAAGGCGCAACCCTCATAACCTTACCGCATTCTTCTTGTTTTGACAATTTTCGGGGTGTGAGGTTCGACGAAGTCTCATCCACAAAACTACGTTTTTCACAAAAGCCATGCTTTGATCAACAAATGAACAACATCACTTAGCATGCCACATTACCAAATTGGGAATATATCACTAGAAACCATCAACTACATAACCTCTAGGCTCTTACGTCTCAGAGAAGGGTGTTAAGCTAAGAGAATAAATTCTCCGCCACCAAATAGAAATGTATTTGATAGAAACCAGCTTTACATCTCAAAGTGTAATGTCAGATATACATCCATATAAGTCCGTTCTAGGTTCGAATGGAACCGAAGGCACTTCAAAGAAGCACTTTCAAATCCGGGTATTCACAATCCCTATTGGACTGCCCATTACATATGGAGATCTCTATATCAGCGCGACTCACTGTAGAGACATTTGATAGGTAATACTATCGTTCTCGAAAATACCCGGTCTTCACCATCGTCTTCAAATGCTATCTACTTCGTCATATCATTATTCAAAATGGGTTTTATGACATAAAGTCCTCTTCCGGCTAAACCAAATAATGAGCTCTTGTTTTAAAAAAAATGATATATTGGGATCTTAGTTAAGTCACAACTTTCAACACTTGTTTCCCAAAACCTTATATTTTGAATGGTTTAAACAATTTTCCGCTTTTAATCTTTTAAATAAAAGATTCACCCTTGAAGATCCTCTTCACTTTAAAACAATGTTCACCAAATCTTTAACAAAGATTTACTCATAGCTTTCAAAACAACTCCATTTCAAACTTGATTTACACACAACTTGAAATCTTTTCAATAAAATCTAAAAATGACAATAATACCTAACAAGTACTTACATTTATTTGTGACCGTAGAGGAGTTGTATGAAGCTGAGATCTCATGTATGGTTTTGAAATGGCGATATGAATAGTAATGTTATTATCGACTATGATTATCTAACAGTTCAAGTACAGTTGATATAGTTGAGTCATAGTCAAAATATGGTTACTGGAAATCCTTTTGTTATATTAAAGCCATTACCATTTGAAAAAAATGCTTTTCATTTCGGGAAAATCCGATTAAATATACTCAAGTTATAGCCCTTAAAAATAAAATCAGAAAATCAGCGAACTGCCGTATCCTCAGCAAGTTCTATTTGCATTAAATTTAAATTCCCAAAATAATTTATCCAGTATACTTCAAAAATGGTCCAAAATCCATATATATGTGTGTATATATTGTATATCTTGTATAACCCTTTCAAACCAAAATTTCCAAAATAATTTGAAAACTTAACTAAGATACATTATATTCAAACTAAATTTCAATTTCAAAACTTCCTTTTCAAAAGCTTTTCATATTTAACTCAATTTCACTTCCAAACCAATTAGATTCAAAATTCAACTTTTAAAATCATTTTGAATAAAATATTCTTAAATTCAAATATTTGTGACTTAACCGATTCCCCATGAAATCCATATTTGTGTGTGTGGTGTAGTCCAGGGTTTTTACACACAATAATAAAATATTACAACCATCATCAATTCAAGCGCAACAATATCGATAATCGATATAATCCCATAATGCTTATCTTCATTCATAGATAAACAAGTAATAACATCACAGATAAATAAATCACATTTCACAGCTTAATTCAAAATAATCATATCATAGAATCATCACACATCAGAGATATCAGAAAATTCAAAGCATTCAATAGAATCCAATCATCCATAAGTAAGGTCAATTAATTGCCTGATTATAATTAATAATTCAAACCAGATTAATAAATTACTAATCCTAGTTAATCAACATTAATTAATTACAAACTATTTTAATTAATTATGCTTTAATCATTATTCATTAACCTTTAATGATAAATTAATTAACCTTTAATCATTAATTAATTAACCTTAATTAATAAATCAATCAACCTTTAGTCATTAAATAATTAACCCTTAATTATTTAATTAATAATTAATTATCCTTAATTAATTACATTAATTAATTAACCCTTAATCAATTTCATTAAGTAATTATCTTTTAATTACTTGATTAATCAACCTTTAATCATTAACTAATTATCCTTAATTGCTTTCATTAAGTAATTATCATTAATTAATTTGATTACCCTAAATTAATTAATCTTAATTAATTAATTAATTATCCTTTAATGTAATTATATAAAATAACTATCTCTTAATCACATTAGGTAATTTTATTAAGTAATCGCCCTTTAATTACTCATCATTAATTAATTAACACATAAAAAATTAATTAATACTTAATTAACCTTCAATTAAGTAATTATCATTAAATTTCAAATTAATGATCGTTTAATCTTAAGATAACCCATTTATCTTAATTAATCACATTAACAAATGCCATTTGAAAATAATTAGGGATCACATTGATTAATCACTTAATATATAATTATTTTAAAAATAATTCTTTAAAACATTTAATTCTTTCAAATAAATTTATTATAAGTCCATAAATTAACTTAGATCCTTCAGTTAATTAACAAATAAATACATCTTTATCTTTTTAATTTACTTCTTAATTAAGCTATTTAATTCCATATTTAAAAATAGGCTTAAGAATTAATTAATGAAAGCACATAAAAATATTTTAAACTTGATTAACTAAGATAATTTAAATTTAAAACCTTTAATTAATCCACAAATAAACCCATATTGTGTAAAATAATTAGTTTAACAAAATTTGTTAAAACTTGATTTAAACTATTTAAAACTTATTTAGTTTTAAAATTTTACAGCTGTTATACCCTGAACCCGAGTCAAACCGGAATTATACCGGAGCTCAACTTCGAGTTTCCCAATTCTGCGTTCCCCCGAGTAAGTTCACGAATTACTTCAAGCAAATCCCGAGCCTACCCTTTCTTCCCCAAATTCTAACATACTCAGACACGAGCATACATGTGTGCACGTGTACGTCGGAACTAGTCGTCTCCGATGAACCTTTCCACCCTCAACACATCGACAACGACCGACATGTGTGCTCCAACCACCTAGGTTGACAAACTCGACCGGAATTTGAAATCAAACAATCGAGCAACCCACAAATCCAAAACTGGTTGACAAAAACTCCTCGTGCTGTCAATCTCGACCACCAGAGGTCATGCAATCTCGCCTGAACCATGGCCTCAGTCCCCTGCTTCGATTCCACTTGGATTTATTGACCCCGATGCACCGACGTCGATGAAATCACCTCGTCTACCACCTCGACAAAATAGTACCTTAAACCCTAAATCGATGAACCCAAGCCACTCCAACCATCTATAACAACTCCGATCATTTTTTCGATGATCGCCATCCTTCAAGCTGCATTCGACAACTAGCACGACCTACAATTCGTCGTCGTTCATTGGAATTCGACAAAATACATTTTTCGTTCAACTTGAAATACCTCATCATATACAAACTTAAAAATCGCGAATTGATTATCAAAATCCATCATTTTAAAATACAAATCTATTTGTAAAGTCAAAACGTAAAATCGAGATCATTGACTTTTGACTCATTTTAAATTATCACTGTTATTTATCATTTTTTTAAATAAATATTCAATTTAAACACTTGAAATTAATTCTAAAAATAATTTCATATATATACAAACATTTTTCATTCAAAGGTTATAGCTTAAAATCATTTGGGTGGAGTGATTGAAATTTTTTAACAGGTTTTAAAACCTATAAACAATGAACAAAGACAATTTTTATATATATATACAGGGGTGCATTCATGTATTTACATATATATACACAAGCATGCAGGCCTATTCAAACACTTTTCATAATACACTTCCAGTGTCAATTCAAACATCAAGATATAGAAGTAAAATCAAGTGGGTTTGCTCACCTGAAATTGAACAACAGAGAAAGACAGAGCCTAGGAAATGAATTTGATTTTAAAAATTGGAATATGTTTTGATTTTGCAATTGAACCCTGATCTGAAACTTGATTATTAATTTGATCTACTTGTGTTTCAACATGTTCTACTACTTTAAATTTGATCTTTGTTGAGTCATTCTTTGCTTATTTGAAGCTTTAATCTTGAAGTTGAAGCTAGAAATTGTTTTATTTGAAATCTTATTTTGATTTTTCTTTCTCAGGTTTGTATTTTGATTATGTTTTTACTGGTTTAAGTTTTCATAGGTTTTGTTTTGCTTTGAAATTTATTTAGTTTAGAACAAAATGAGAGAAGGAGTTTATGATATATATACAACTTGATTTCTTTAACAGGTTTTAAAAAACTAGGCAATGCCAGGGTAGATATACCAATTACGCATCCGAACCATTGATAATGCATAACCGCAGCAACCTTCCACCTCGAGCCACACTCTCAAAATCAAAAATCCAAAGTGGTCACCAAATCAATTACAAAGTCAACATATAGTATCGAAGGAGCGTGTCCGATCATAGAAGCTACCTTATAGGCCCGGAATCGCTCATGTTTTAGCCACCTTATGCCAACTCACGGGAATCAGGTCCACGTATATACCTCAATAGGATCATTGCCACCATCCTACTTCATTCTGGAATCTCCACCGCGTACACAGTTGTTAAAGTGGTTTTCGGAGTTGGCAAAGAGTATAACAACTTTCGATCCCGGTCTCTTTAACAACCAAACGTTATTATAACACCGCGGTCATTTCAAAATAGTTTGTACTTTAAAACCAAAATATCATTGCCATTTCAAAACCATATCAATACGATATCATTTTCATTTCAAATATATCCTTTTCCAAAATCATAGCACTTTCAAAGTTATAACACTTCTGAAACCAAACACTTGAAATTATAACACTTTCAAAACATAATACTTTGAAATTCATAACTTTGAAAACATAACTTCCAACTCTTAAATAAATAGTATATATATGATAAAATAATTTATAAAGTAAAATAGTTTATATAAAAGAGTTATAAGTTAAAATAGTTTATATTAAAATAGTTAGTATATTAAAATGGTTTATATTAAAATAGTTTATATTAAAATAGTTTATAAAGTAAAATAATAGTTCTAAATTTAAAATTACTTTATAAAATAAAATAATTTCCTTAAATTGATTCAAATCAACCTGAATCCCAAAATTCAATTTAAATCAAATCACAATTCATAATTTCAACTCAATTCAGTTCTCAATAAACCATTTCAAATTATATCGATTTGAAATACATATTTGAACCTCAAATAAACCATTTCAATTTCAATATATTTCAAAGCTTTAAATATTCCAAAATTTCAAAACTAAATTCAATATCTTTAAATAAAATTCAAACTTGAAATATTCGTTAATCATCTTAAACCAAAATCAAGTCATAAAATCATATCCTTTAAAATATAAAATTCAATAAGTTCAAATCGATTTAATTATATAAAAATTCTTAATCAAATACAATTTCAAAATAAATTCAAATCTATCTTCCAGGCCTTAATTTATTAAAATTGTTATAAACTCTATTTTAATATAAAATTTAAATAAATACTTAACCATACTATATTTAATAAAATCAAACTTTATCATTAAACTAGTTTTATATTAAAACAAATTTATACATAGCTTAAAATCAAGAATTTAATTATATATAAAATAACATTTATATAATATCTAAAATTAATATTTATATAAAACCATATATTTCTTTCCAAAACTATAAAAAATCATTTAAAAATATTCATATATATAGACCACGGTGTCTGTATATAATTTTATATCTTATGGTCAAGTGATACAGATATTTATCATTTCAATCCGCAAATTTGAATATAAATACGGGTATATATCATTTCAACCCACAATCCCAAATCGAATTAAATGAAAACTGGTTAGGTTTATCATTTCAACCCATAACGATTTTCTCCTATTCTATAGATCGTTCGGGTATGTATCATTTCAACCCAGAGTGAATCCTGTACTAACAGGGAACTTGTAGAGTGATAACAGATATAATAATATAATAGGCATATATCATCAATATAAATAACAGATAATGGTGTCAGATGTCACATGTGAACATATACAGATAACAACATATGTATAGCAATTTAATTAACTAACAGCGGTATATTTCAATTGAAATCAAATTTAATAAATATAAGAACGTTAGTTGTGAGTGATTGCTCATCTTTCGAGGCTAGAGAGTTTTGGCACTGAAATGAGTTACGAACCCAAGCACGAATTCCAAAGCAACACTAGATGGACACGTTTCGATGAAGAAAATAGGCATGATGGACAAAATTGATAAATGAGAAAATGATGAAAACGAATCAAAATCATCTAGATATATACAGAGTATATATATTTATTATTATTATTATTTATTAAACATCAACATTAAATTTAAACACATATTAGAATAAAATAATATATACACGTAAAAAATTAGAAATTATTATCCTTAAACTCATATAATTTGAAGTCAAAATATTTTAAAATTTCAAAACAATACTTAAACAATATGCATAAAGCAATATTTAAATAAGGTTGAACACATACATATACCTATCATCGCTTTATAAGTCAAGAGCACCATAACATATATATAATACACGTAAATCCACAAAGATATCTTTGAAAATCATACATAGTAAATCCATACAATATATATAATCACTGCAAACTGCACAATACCCAATTTCTAATATAACCAATATAACAAATGTAACAGACTATATATATAATACTATTATAATTTTTTATATGCCCAGTAAAACAAGTCATAGGAAAACTAGTATATATACTTTAAAATAAATATCAACAGCTTGATATGTACATATCTACATAAACTTTCATAAACAACTAACATAAATAAATAAAATTCTATGTAAACTAACATATAGTTTTCGAATGCTAACAAATAAGTTTATATGTTTCAACAATATTTTATACTATATGTGACCCAAAAGCAATGCAAGAACTATACTAACATAATAATATATACAATAAAATAAACTGATATATACACACACCATAAAGAAAACGCTGTTTATAAGTAATATAATTGTAAGGCTTCATACATATAAATATCTATATATATATGTGAACAATACAGGTATGCGGCAGTAACAATGTCAGAGAGCAATATCATAACAAAATTCTGTATATATATATATAGTCAATTATATGACTAATAGACTTTAAGCTTATAACCCAGATATATAAACTCTTATATAACTATAAAGCAGATTTCTAAAATTAACGAATATAACTATATATAAGATGTATATAGCTCACACATAACTATTCATGCTAATACTTGGAGTATTTACAATAAAACTATGATATATAAAATATTTAAAATATTAAATAAACTATTATATATCTATATACTTACAAATTGCAAACGAAAGAGAAGGAAGGCTGCTATAGGTGTTGTTACGTGGTGATGAAGTCGGGCTTGCAAGGAGGAGCAGATCGAGCGATAGGGGCTCGGCTTACGGTAGGGGCACGGACGTGGTCTCGGCCCTGTTGATGAGTGGCGGAGGCTTGCAGGAGAGATGGCAATCGAGGTGAGTGGGAGGCCACGCGGAGCTTGGGTGACAAGGGTGTGCGTGTGAGGTTGATGAGTTGGGTGAGAAGGAATGGAAGAATGGCGAGGAGAGAAGAAGAGTGGCTATAAAATGGTTGTTCATATATTTTTGTTTCTTAAAAGCATAATCAGAAGAAAAAAAATGAATAGACATAATAAAATGACGTATTAAGATGAACAAACGTCAACCCGAGAATTTTAAAAGGTTGATGATTAACAAAGTGTAAGATAAGATGGCACCAGAAACCAAAAGATTTTAGAAATATACCGATACAGTTATCCGTTTCATAGATATCGCCGAGAACTGGAAATCTGAAGCATAGAAATGAATATACCGCAGAAATCAGCATGTCAAGACAATCAAAATGATATATAGATGTCAACGATATGATTATCCAATCAAAAGTCAATAATCATATCCGAAAACGCTGCAAATCCGTCGAAAATAAGATAAACGGAGCAATGCAGTCCCAATTTGGAAAAACAAAATACGACGTCACACTCAGAAGATGATTTACAAATTTTCTATATAAAAGTATTCAGGTTGGAAAAACATTTTATTATCATCAAATACTAACTGATTTAAATTGAAATAAAATTATACAATAAAGTGAACTTTCATATTATTTGATGAAAATTTATCATTTTCTATGTTTAAATAAACGCATTCCAAATATTAGATTTTTATTTCAAAATTTTATTATTTAAAATTTCACAAATTTTTAGTTAAATATATTATTAATACTACTAAAATTTACGGATCACTACACTCTTTCCCACTCAAAACTTTTCGTCTCCGAAAAGGAAGAAAGTAAGAGAATAGAGACAACTAGAAAGAAATTAGATTTGGAAAACAAAATAAACAACTAATTTAAAACCGTATAATTTCGAATTTTAAATTAATTTATATTCAACAATTTGGTTTAATCCACTTGATTTCACTTAAGTTAAATTCAGACTATTTCTAGACTTATATTTATTTATTATCTAATTATCTAATTTCGCCTAAATCAACCATTTCTAAAATCATAAATTTGTGTAGTCATTTATTACACTCATATTTTATTCAACAAATTTAATTCTTCTTTATTCCAAATTATTAATATATTTATTCCACTTAATATAACCGATCACATATATTAAGTATATTTGCACTTATTATAACTACTCAAATTTATTTAAAAATTCCTTTAACATCATTTTATATTGTATAATCTTCAATTACATAGTTAAATTTTGAATAAATTAAGGTAAGTTATATTGGAATGCAATAGAGCGTTATACAAATAAAACTTTCCCAATTCAATTATTTCATGTTTAATATTTATTCAAAAATTTGGCTTCATTTTATAATCGTCTTTAATAATAAATTTAAGAATTAAATTTCCAATTAACTTCAAACCATTTGGAGATAAATATATATACTATATACTCAAATCAAATCTATAATCATATGCCTATATATAAATATATATAAATCAAGTCATACTTTAGAAATTCAAATATAATACATTTTTTCAAAATAAAATGTAGCTAAGCTACTGAATAATGTCTCTATTATGAAACTCGAAAATGAATGTCGATGATGCTGCAGTCACCACCGAAATTATTCTCCAGCGACAAAGAAAAGAGCACTGGTTTAAAGCTTTTTTAAAATTCTTTGGAAACGATTTCTATTTGAAACTTTAAATAATATACATTTAAAACTTTAAAATCAAAGTTTGTAATCACCGAAAATTTAATTCTCCAATTTTAAATTTAAATTCATTTAAATTCTAAATAAATTTATAAACCATATTTTAAAATTCCAAATCAATTCATAAACTATATTTATAATTCCATTTATTTATTTATTGAGACAATAGTCATTGGTCTTCAAAACAATAAATGAAAATCAGATATTATCATTTTGTTAACCAATTCATTTAACAATTTTCTTTTAGCAAATTTACTTATATAGTATAATCACAAAAAATTTATTTTATTCATAAATTTTGAAAACAATATTGTGTCAGTTTTCTCTGTTCAAGTGTTTTGAAAATCCTATCGATAGCGTTGATTAGATGAATCGATCAAAAACCCAAATCAACATCAACAACTCAAACAATATAATATATAAAACATTTTAATATAAATTTACAAATACACTTCCTCGCTCAACGATACAAGAATTGGTTTTAAAGCAAGGATAGAGATTCAATATTTGATGGACTCAAATCAAAGAGAATTTTGATTCGAAGATAGGTTCGAAACAAAAATAAGATGATTAAATAACAAAATAGGAAGATGGATAAGTTTATTAAATCGCGGGAAACCTTAATAGGGTCGACCATGGCTTCAAGAATAAGATCGATGCAGAATTCTGAATCAAATCAACATTCGACCACAAGAGATAAAATTTAGGCATAGCAGGAGATATATAGCATCATAAACCGAAGATACAAAAATCTTCGGTAAATCAATGCCTATTGTAAAGGAGTTTCACCCCTTTACAAATCATTCGAAGTTTGGCGAAACCGTTGAATTATCATAGAGATCATTTGAAGTGGAGTTATGGGATACCCTGGAATTTGAATAGGGAGAGATAAGGATGGATTTTGGAACCGAGGGGAACATTCCAAAATTCAAAGGAAACCGAGTCAAAGAGGAAGGGATTCAAGCTCGAGTGAAAGTGATTCCGTAATTAAATTTACCCTATATGTTGAGTTTTGCCTAAAACCAAGCTCTGATACCAAATGTACTGACCTGATATTTTCAACAATTTTCATCCACACATGCCGGATTTGAATTTCTCAAAATACCAGATTGTTAATTTATATTTCGTAAAACTCAGCATATACAGTAAATAAAAATCACAGAATCACAGACATAGAATAATATACAATATGCAGCGGAAACAAAATGAAGAGTAGTTCATGAAGCTAATATATATATATATATATATATATATATATATCAGAGTTAAATAAGATACAACAGAAGTCTCGAATACAATAGTCAAAATACAAGCTCAGAATACATCACTAGAATCAAACGAATATCTGAAAGCTGGATAGATAGCTAGATCTCCAAACGAAGCACCAACTCCAAAGTGAGTCTCAAAAGCTGAACCACTCTGTTTGACCCGAGCGTAAAGCAAAACACAAAACACTCAAGTCCGGATTAACATTCTTATATCAATAAATCCAACTCAAGTGAAATAACAACTAAAATACAAGTAACTCAAAGGATGTTTGAGATAACCATCCTCTAAGGATCCGTTAAACTATCTACTATGTAGTAATATACGCTATTATAATAATGTCTAAAGTAAAATAAACTTACTTAAAAATAGCATTAAGGCTTTACATTTTCCACCTTAACACATATATAGTGCCAATAGTCTATGCAGTACCGTAGTTCCTCCTGATTGGGAGGCCACCAGAGGATACTCCATAGGTACGACACAACTCAAACTTGTAGTAAAGCATGCTAGGGTAGGTGACACGACACAATTAGGTAATGCCAGGGTAGATATACCAATTACGCATCCGGACCGGTGGTAATGCATAACCGCATCTACCGCCCACCTCGAGCCACACTCCCAAAATCAAAAATCAAAAGTGGCCACCAAATCAATCACAAAGTCAGAATATAGTATTAAAGGAGTGTGTCCAATCAGAGGAGCTACCTCATCGGTCCGGAATCGCTCCTATTTTGGCTACCTTATGCCAACTCACGGGAGTCAGGCCCACGTATATATCTCAATAGGATCATCGCCACCATCTACTTCAATGTGGAATCTCCACCACGTATACAGTTGTTAAAGTAGTTTTCGGAGTTGGCGGAGAGTATACCAACTTCCGTCTCGGTCTCTTTAACAACCAAACGTTATTATAACACAGCGGCAATTTTAAAATAATTTATATTTCAAAACCAAAAAATCATTGTCATTTCAAAACTATATCAATAAACTGTCATTTCCATTTCAAATATATCCTTTTCCAAAATCATAGCACTTTCAAAGTTATA
This sequence comes from Allium cepa, assembly GCA_030765085.1. Taxonomy (NCBI): domain Eukaryota; kingdom Viridiplantae; phylum Streptophyta; class Magnoliopsida; order Asparagales; family Amaryllidaceae; genus Allium; species Allium cepa. Next base: position 1,044,965,508 of record CM060931.1, on the reverse strand, counting down.
ACACTTCTGAAACCAAACACTTGAAATTATAACACTTTCGAAACATAATACTTTGAAATTCATAACTTTGAAAACATAACTTCCACCTCTTAAACAGTTTAGATATTAAAATAGTATATATATATAATAAAATAATTTATAAAGTAAAATAGCTTATAAAAAGAGTTATAAGTTAAAATAGTTTATATTAAAATAGTTAGTATATCAAAATGGTTTATATTAAAATTGTTTATATTAAAATAATTTATAATATAAAATCCTAAATTTTATCAGTTTAAATTAGTAATTTGTTTGAATTTTTGGAATTTAATTTGAAATTAATTTGATAATTTTCAAATCAAATAGAATAGTGTTAAACTATATGAATAAGATTTCAATTTCATTTGATTTAAAAATTTGAAATAATAAATATTTTTAAAATCATTTGAATTTAAATTATATATATATGCATATATATACGAGTAGATTTGAATTTGACTTTGACTTTGAATTTAAACTTTAAATAGCTTTAGTAAAATATTATCGATTTAAAACAATATATATGGGTAATTTATTTAATGTATAATTGGTTTAAAATATTTTCTTTTAATTTTTTTTTAAATAAAAGAAAAATGCATTTATAAAATAGGAAAAACAATTTTAATATATATATATATATCACTTTTCTCATGCAAAGGACACATGAAGGGTTAGTAACATATTAACTAACAAGTGTTTGAATTTTAATAAATGAATTAACAAGTGTAAATCATGGAGGAAGAAATTTACAAGTGTCATCATATTGTTTTCATTTTTAAGATAATTTATAAAAAGAAAATAGAAACTATATAACATCTTAAATCCCCTCTTTCTCATTTCTTTTATTCACCTTCATTTCTTTTATTCACCTTCAAGACTTAAACAAAACTGAGAAAAACAAACCAGAAAAAAAATTCAAAGCAAAATTTAAAACAAATCAAACAAATCAGGAAAACAAAGAAAAAATCAAGCAAGCAAATACAACTTCTTTTAAAACCTGGAAATCAAAGCAGAACAACCCCTTTCCTTCATTTTAAATAAACCTGAAGTTCAAAGCTCAAGCTTGTAGAAGGAAAATTTCAAACAAGTGAAGAATAACTCAATGATCAAACAAAAATCAAAGATTCATCATTACAAACCAATTCAAACAACCAGATTCAAACTTCATTTCTCTGTTTTCAACTTCCAGGATTTAAGCTTTCTGATTTCTTTTTGGATCAAGGTGAGTAAAATCCTGTTTGATTTAAACTGAAATCTGTTGTGATGAATAATATTGAAGTCTGAATTGTAAATTTAATATTGCATGTATATTTATACACCTGGAAATGTGATGTGCATGTCTGTGCACATCAACCTGGATTCTATTCCAGGTTTACAGTCATAAGCCTGATCAATTTTTTTTTTTTTTTGACTTCTTCTTCTACGATCACTATTAACCTATGGAATCTAAACAAAAGTCGTTTTTTTAAACATAATTAAGTCTCTAAAATTCTGTTTATGTGAGATAAGTTGAAAATCTATCTGAAAAATGAAAAGAACAGTGGAAATTGAAGAACAAGTAAAAATCAAACTCAACGGTTTGTAAATTCAAGAATATAATCTGAATTCCCTTTGCAAAGTAGGATTTTTAAAGAAAATATCGATTTTCAGTTAAGTATTGATGATGCATTTATAAGATGACCAAAGTCTGTGTTTTTGGCTGTTTTTGGTGATCGGCAAACTCGGGGTAGTCGGGGCTTCGGTCGAAGCTAGTTTGTTAATCTGAGAAGCAGAGAAAAATGGTTGGAGTGTCGATAGTGGGTGGTGGCGTCGGAAATCGATGGAGATAGTGTTTTCGAACCTAGATGAGTCAAGGTGAGTTTGGGGGTAGTTCGCCGTCGTTAGAAAATCGAGTCAGGTCGGACATAGGGGAAATGTTGCTTGGGTCATTGATAAAGTTGTAGTCGAAGTTCCAGGGTGATGTGGTGGTCGACGATGGTGGTTCGGGTGGAGTTTCTGGTGATGTTTGGTTTTCCATGGTCGACTGGAAAGCTTGAATTCATTCTGGGCTATGTCATGATGAAGCGATCATCGTGATTGCTTGTTGTGACGATCGCTGACTTACTGGAGGTGGTGAGAATCGCCGGAGCGTCGCCATTGCACTGTGCATGTGCATGGTGCCAGTTTTGGGTCAGTGGACAATGGCATTGGAAGGGAAGCAGTGGTGACTCGAAGAAATCTTCAGGAGGATCATGTGGTAACTCGAAGTTGGGCTAGAGTAAATTTATCGTTAAGAAGGGTTAACACTTTGAAAAATTTTGAAGTTGAAAATTTTAGGCACACGGGTAGATTTTTGATGAAACTCGAAACTAATGGGAATTTTTCTCGGGTGAGACTCGAAGTGGCCTCGGGTCTATATGTGAAACAATTTTTACTTTAAAATAAAATTTGAACTTTTAAACATTTTTAAAACCATGTTTTTCATTTTTAAATAACGGCTTTGATTAAATTTTGAATTAAGGATTTAAGTATGATATTTTCAAAGTAACTAAACTTTAATTTATGTAATTTTGTTACATTATTTTATTAAGCTATCTATATTAAATAAATAATGTAATTTAAAAAGGAAAATTAAGATAAAATGTTATTTAAACTATCTTAATCTTTTAAAGTAACTAATGTGATAAGGGTGATTTATTAAACAAGGTTTAAAGGATAATCAACATAATTGATAAAGATAAAAAGATTTACCTTTTGATTTATTAAATAATTAATGATTTGTTAATATAATTACTTAAGAAGTGATTACTTAATTAATTACTTAATATTAAAGATTAATTAAATAATTAATTAAGTTAATTAATTTGTAATTAGTTAAGATAATTAATTAAGGAATAATTAATTAATAAAGGTAATTAAGATTTAATTAATTAACAATTAAGGATTAATTAATTAAGATAATAAATTAAGGAATAATTAATTAATAAAGGTTATTAAGATTTGATTAATTAACAATTAAGGATTAATTAATTAATTAAGATAATTAATTAAGGAATAATTAATTAATAAAGGTAATTAAGATTTAATTAATTAACAATTAAGGAGTAATTAATTACGATAATTAATTAAGGAATAATTAATTAATGAAGGTGATTAAGATTTAATTAATTTATAATTAAGGATAACTAATCGTTTATTAAATATAATTATTGAAAGTAATGATGTTATTAATTAATTTAAATCACACGATTAATTCTCCTTAATTGTAGATGATTAATTATTAGTGAATGCTATGTACTGATTGATACCTTTGATATGTGATTGTGATGCTATGTGATATGATTTACTCTGTGCTTAGCTGTGATATATGTGATTTGTTTTCTGTGTGAATGTGAAAACCCATTAGCCGGTAAAATGGCATTTGAATTTCGATGCGACAGGGAGTCGGATTCCAGTTGGTTATCCGAAACCCACATCAAACCTGTGAATCTTTGTGAATGACATATCCACATGTTTTTAAAATTGATGCTTACTATTCGATTTAGCCGAGAGAGGACCTCTGTGTCATATAACACATTTCGAATATGTGATACGACGAAATGGATAGCATTTAAAGACGGTGGTGAAGACCGGGTGTCTTCGAGAATGATAGGATAACCTGTCGAATGACTATACACTGAGTTGCTCTGGTATAGAGATCTCCATATGTGATGGGGAATCCGATCGGGATTGTCGATGCCCAGATTGCAAGGGCTTCTTCGAAAGTGCCTTCGGTTCTATTCGAACCCGGCAGACTTGTGTGGTTGTATGTCTAACATTACATTTTGAGATATAAAGCAGATTTCTTTCAAATATATTTCTGTTGGTGGCGGAGAATTTATTCTCTTAGCTTAACACACTTCTCTAAGACGTACGAGCTCAGAGGTTATGTAATTGAAGGTTATCAGTGATATACTTCCAACTAAATAATGTGGCCTGCTGAGTGCTGCTGATCATTTGTTGATCAAAGCATGGATTTTCTGAAAAGCGTAGCTTTGTGGACGAGACTTCGTCGAACCTCACAACCCAAAAATGGTCGAAACAGGAAGGATGCAACAAGGTTATTGGGGGTAGTGCCCCTTAGTGTGTGTGCATTTCCTTCTGGATAGAAGTGGTATCATGGTATGGAGCCTAGATACTTAACTTATGTTGATATTGCAATTATGTTGCTTTGTGATTGTTGTTGGGGCCCTCGATAAAGGTTGGTTACAACAGGGGGATGACATACTCGTGTAGTAATTACCTAGTTACAGAGGTAACCCGGCCTTGTGTTGGCAGAGATCTAGTTAGGTTCTCGGGGTGTCCCTCCAAAATCGTACCCATGTGGCCTAGGAAGTTCCTTGGCCTGACCATTTGTTGGGAATCCAATTACCAATATGAACCCAGTACGATTTTAATTGTATAACATGCCATTCTTAAATGGTAGCTATAATAGGCACAGTACAATGGTACCTATGCTAGCTAAGATTAATATTATATTTTCGAAATATTTATGCACTAATAATAATAATATCAAAAGAGTTTTCTCGTATTAAGCATATTTGACTATCATAAGGAGAAATCTCCCCCAAGTGTGCGATTGTATTGTGTGTGTGCCGGGAGGCCTTATGGTAGTTTCATTTTCCAAAAAGCATAACAGATTTTCTTTTATAATTTTTTTTCAAAGAAACTGTTTTTGTTTACTCATACCGGTCCCATGACTGACCCGGAGTTTATTGTTCCCTTCCTAAACTCTGGGTGCCCATAATTTCCACACGGGCAGCCTAGAAGCAGGGTTTCGATGTTTTGAAGCCGGCTTGGATTTTGAAGTCTTTTGGTTTGGAATCTATCGCATTTCTTAAAGCTTTGTTTTGGATATCTTTTGAGAAGTTGGAGTTTGAAGACCTTATTGAAGTAGGAGTATGTTGGAACTTTTAATGTCTCTATTGTCACTCCGTTGTAAAGTTGTTATTTTCTGTTGTTATATCAATGTGCAGCATTCTGTTGTGATGATAATTGTTGTAATCAAATATTGTGATGATGTAGTATCTGTGTTGTGATTAATGGAATTCAACTTTTTTTTCCGCTGTTTATTTTCATCTAATGTTGCTATAAGCTCCATCCGAACTGGTGTTCATCTTTCGAATCTCCGGATTTCGAATACAAGTGAGGTATTTGATGTCGATTTTTGAACGCTGGATTTTGGATCGTAACAAGTGGTATCAAAGCTAAAGGTTGAGTAAGAACTTTAGCTATGGAGTATAGCACATTAGATGGCTCATTAGAGATACGGCGAAGTATACCCTAGAATGAGTATAAACCGAGAGACCAAAACCCTAAATTTTCTTGGTCTATTTCTTTTAAACTGCTGATATTTCCTAAGATATCTCGTCCGTATACCTAAATCAAGTTATCTTACTAATTACAGATAGTAAGAATGAGCGGTCGAAAAGGAAGAGCTAGGGGACAGGAAAAGACCACAACTGGTCAAATCCCCACAACAGTAGAAGCAGCTATGCCTACTCAGAATCGGCTGAATCTGGTTGATTTGTATAAAAGCTTCTCGAGACTTGGTGGTATGCCATTTACTGGCAATGAATCTATTGTTGAAGCCCAAGCGTGGACCAGGTTACGTGAAAGAATTTTTAAAGGGATAAAGTTAGAAGATGATCAAATGAGACTAATAGCTTCTTGGCAACTACAAGAAGAAGCCTTAGCCTGGTGGGAGACAGTTACTGTAGATGAATGGAGTTGATTTGAGGAGGTGTTTAAGAAGCGCTATATGTCGTCGGCTGGCATTTCCTGAATGTACCAGGAATTTATGGAAGCAGGGGAGTTTGTCATTTGAGGAGTACTTCAAAAAAATTCAACGAATTATCCCATTTCAGTCCAGAATTGGTGGACACGCCTCTAAAGAAAATTGAAATATTCATTCGTGGGATGAATAAGAAATTCCACGAAAGGATGACAGCACACGTCAAAGAATTTTTTCCAGATATGATCGATATGGGATATAGGTATGCTACCCTAGATATGCAGGAAGCCTCGAGCGAAGGAGGAAATATGAGCAATCAAAATTGGAATAAAAGAAAGTTCGGGGGCAAGAAACCATATCAAGGCAAGGAGAAGGAAAGCAATCAAGGAAACCCGACTTGATATATAGCCTATTACAATTGCCAAGAAAATGGCCATTATTTAAACAGCTGCAAGAATCCAATGAAGGAAGTTAAGAAAGAACCACCGGTGAAGACTAGTCAGGGAGTTAAAGAATGTTATTACTGTCATAAACCCGAACACGTAGTTAAGAATTGCCCGGAGATGAAGCAAGCACAAGTGGCGAATGTCTATGCGATAATGGACGACCCTTCAACTTCAAGGGCAGATAAAGGAAAAGGTGTTCAAGAAGGTAACCTTACTATTTATGATAAAGTTGTTAGAGTTTTGTTTGACACGGGCGCTACAAATAACTTTATCTCCCAACAAACCATAAATGAACTAAAGCTTAAACCTGATTTTTTTCAATGAGACTATTTGTGTGAAAAACCCAGTTGGTGGCCCTACAAAACTTTGTTTACGATGTAGAGACATTCCTATCTCGTATTCTCGTTACCATTTCCCTATTAGCCTCTTTGTCCTTGATTTTAATGAATTCTAAATCTTACTCGAAATGGATTGGCTAACAAAATACGAAGCCAAATTAGATTGTAACAATCGATTGATCTCGATCAAAACCAAACTTGGGAATTTTATTGAAATCTCTTGTGAGGGATCCGAGTCCTAAGAGAGATATACTAATGTATACTTTGGGATATCCTGAACCTAGTCTGAAGTCCATACCTGTGTTGTTCGAAAATTTCCAGACGTGTTTGAAGAAGTATAGGGAAATAGAATTCAGAATTGACTTAGTACCCAATGCTCGTCTTGTCGTTCATGCAAGTCGTAGGATGGCACCCAGGGAAAGAATTGAACTAGTCAAGCAAACCAGTGATTTGCTAGAAAAATGGTTGATAAGTCCTAGTATTTCCGAATGGGGTTCAGCTGTGGTGTTTGTGGCTAAATCCGACGGAACCTTGAGACTATGTGTAGACTACCACGATCTCAATAAACAAACTCTCAAAAAGACGATCTATTCGATCAACTTCATGGCATTCGATTCTTTTCTAAGATGGATCTAGCCTAAGTATTCCATCAGTTGTGAATTGCCAAAGATTGTGTTCAATTGACTGCTTTTAGGGGTCCAGACATTTTCTACAAATGGTTAGTCATGCCTTTTGGACTAATCAATGCTCCCGCATACTTTGTAGATTTAATGACGCATGTGTTTCGAGAGGTGCTGAATAAATTTGTTCTTGTGTTTATTGATGATATCCTAATCTACTCCAAACCGAAGAGGAGCATGCTAAGCATCTTAGAATTGTTTTGGAGATATTAGGGAAGAACATTTTGATTGTAGAATTTTCTAAATGCCGTTTTTAGGTCCAAGAAGTCAGATTTCTAGGCACATTGTTAATGAAGAAGGAATCTCTGTTGATCCGAGAAAGATTTATGCTATTCTAGACTGGAAGCGACCCACTACCGCAAAGTTTGAAGTTTTTTGGGTTTAGCGGGATATTATAGGAAGTTTGTCCTAGATTTCTCCAAGTTGGCCAGTCCATTGACTAAGCTAATAATGAAGAATGTTAAATTCAATTGGACTCCGAAGTGTGATGAAGCTTTCCAGGAGTTGAATAGGAGATTAACTACCGCTCTCGTTCTCGCTATCATTAACGGGAACCAGAGTTTATCTATCTATACTGATGCTTGTAGTGATGGTTTGGGTGCGGTGCTAATGCAGAATGGGAAAGTAATTGCCTACGCAAGTAGACAATTACGTCCACATTTGAAAAATTACCCAACTCACGATCTCGAGCTTCTAGCTGTTATTTTCGCTTTGAAAATCTGGCGACACTATCTTCTGGGTAAGAATCTCTTTTAGCTTTACTAAGAATTTAAAAGTTTAACTTAACTTAAAATATATACTTAATAAATCCTTCTTTTTCTAGGTGAAAATTTTGAATTATTCACCGACCACAAATCTCTAAAATATCTCTTCACCCAGAAAGATTTAAATCTGAGGCAACAAAGATGGTTAGAATTTCTAGCGTTATATGACCTAGATATTCTCTATACGCCTGGAAAGGCCAATGTAGTTGCCGATGCTTTAAGTAAGAAACACGTTATTCTTTCTCACCTCGTCGTAGCTCCTACTCTTCTTAAGAAGATTGCTAGTAAACAGAAAGAAGACAAGTTTCTTCTAAAAATTTATAGAAGAACTCGTCGTGGTGAAAATTCTAGTTTTGATGTCAATAAGAATATAATTGTTAGACTAAAAGGCAGGTTATGTGTCCCAGATATCCCAGAATTAAAACAGAAGTTTTAAATGAATGTCACAAGTCTAAATTCAATGTCCATCCAGGAGTTAATAAGATGTATAGATATATCAAATGAACTTTCTGGTGGAAGACAATGAAAAGGGATGTATTAATATATGTGAGTCACTGTGCTACTCGTCAACAAATCAAAAGCGATCAGAAGAAGGTGGTGGGTTTACTCCAGCCTTTGGAGGTACTCAAGTGGAAACGGAATCAAGTATTGATGGATTTCATCGACGGATTACCCCGCACTCGAAAGGGGAATGAAGCAATTTGGGTTATTATGGACCTTTTGACTAAAACAACCCATTTCATTCCAGTGAAATCCACCCAGACAGCGGCAAATTTGGCAGAGCTATATGTCAAAGAAATTGTTCGTCTCTATGGTATACCCAGCAGTATAGTGAGTGATCGTGATTCGATCTTCATTAGTAGATTTTGGGAGGCATTTCAAGCTGCATTGGGAACAAAACTGAATTTCAGCACTGCTTATCACTCACAGTCTGATGGGCAGACTGAAAGGATAAACTGAATCTTAGAAGACCTTCTGCGTGCTTGTATTCTCGACTTTGGTGGCTCTTAGGAGGACTATTTACATCTGGTTGAATTTTCATATAACAATGGCTATCAAGCCAGTATCGAAATGGCTCCTTTTGATGCTTTATATGGTCGTCCATGTCGATCACCGGCATGCTGGATTGAGTCTGGTGATAGACTCGTTCATGGATCAGATATGATTAAAGAAGCCACGGAAAAAGTTAATTTTATTCGAAAGAAGTTAATAACTGCTCAAATTCGCCAGAAGAGTTATTACGACCGTAGGAGAAGAGATTTAGAATTTCAAGTTGGAGATTCCATTTTATTGAAAGCGTCTCCAATGCGTGGTGTGTTAAGATTCGGGAAAACCGGTAAGCTAGTACCATGATATATTGGTCCTTTTCCTATACTAGAAAGGATGGTCCTTTTCCTATACTAGAAAGGATCAATCCTCTGGCATATCGAGTGCAGCTATCTAGTTAGTTATCTGGCATACACGATGTGTTTCACGTTTCATATCTTCAGAGATATGTGCATGATCCAGACAGTATTATCGAAGAGGCAACTCAGCAGGATATTGAAATCACTCCCAACTTAGTAGTTAAAAGAGAGCCATTGAAATAATCGATCATGATGAAAAACAATTGAGGAACAAAATTACGAAACAGGTTAAAGTATAATGGAGTGGTGATCCAAAGGACTGTACGTGGAAAATAGAAGATAACATGCATAAATCATATCCCAATTGGAGAGTGGATATTTCAGCTTAAACTGGTAAGCCTTTCTCTATCTTTTTCTGAATTCGTATATTCTTTGTTTGTCTTTCTCTCTTTTTCAAATTTCGAGGACGAAATTTTGTTAAAGGGGGGAATCTGTAACATCCCAAATTTTATCAGTTTAAATTAGTAATTTGTTTGAATTTATGGAATTTAATTTGAAATTAATTTGAAAATTTTCAAATCAAATAAAATAAGTGTTAAATTACATGAATAAGATTTCAATTTCATTTGAGTTTAAAAATTTGAAATAATAAATATTTTTAAAATCATTTGAATTTAAATTATATATATATATGTATGTATGTATGTATGAGTAGATTTGAATTTGACTTTGAATTTGAATTTAAATTTTAAATAAATACTTTAGTAAAATATTTTGGATTTAAAACAATATATATAGGTAATTTATTTAATGTATAATTGGTTTAAAGTATTTTCTTTCGAATTTTTTTATTTTTAAGTAAAAGAGAAATGCATTTATAAAATAAGAAAAACAATTTTAATATATATATATATATATATCACTTTTCTCATGCAAAGGACACATGGAGGATTAGTAACATATTAATTAACAAATTAATTAACAAGTGTAAATCATGGAGGAAGAAATTTACAAATGTCATCATATTGTTATCATTTTTAAGAAAATTTATAAAAAGAAAATAGAAACTATATAACATCTTAAATCCCCTCTTTCTCATTTCTTTTATTCATCTTTAAGACTTGAACAAATCTGAGAAAAACAAATAAGAAAAAAAAATTCAAAGCAAACTTTAAAACAAATCAAACAAATTATAAAAACACAGAAAAAATCAAGCAAGCAAATACAACTTCTTTTGAAACCTGGGAATCAAAGCAGAACAACTCCTTTCCTTCATTTCAAATGAACCTGAAGTTCAAAGCTTAAGCTTATATAGGGAAAATTTCAAACAAGTGAAGAACAACTCAGTAATCAAACAAAAATCAAAGATTCATCCTTACAAATCAATTCAAACAACCAGATTCAAACTTCAGTTCTCTATTTTCAACTTCCAGGATTTGAAGCTTTCTGATTTCTTTTTGGATCAAGGTGAGTAAAACCCTGTTTGATTTAAACTGAAATCTGTTGTGATGAATAATATTGAAGTATGAATTGTAAATTTAATATTGCATGTATATTTATACACCTGGAAATGTGATGTGCATGCCTACGCACATCAACCTGGATTCTGTTCCAGGTTTACAGGCATAAGCCTGATCAAATTTTTTTTGACTTCTTCTTCTTCGATCACTATTAACCTATGGAATCTAAACAAAATTCATTTGTTTAAACATAATTCAGTCTTTAAAATTTTATTTATAAGAGATAAGTTGAAAATCTATCTGGAAAATGAAAAGAACAGTGGAAATTGAAGAACAAGTAAAAATCAAATGCAATGATTTGTAAATTCAAGAATATAATCTGAATTCCCTTTGCAAACTAGGATTTTTAGAAACAAAATTTTTGATTTTTAGTTAAGTATTGATGATGCATTTCTAAGATGACCAGAGTCTGTGTTTTTGGCTATTTCTAGTGATCGACAAACTCGGGGTAGTCGGGGCTTCGATCGAAGGTAGCTTGTCGATCTGAGAAGCAGAGAAAAATGGTGGGAGTGTCGATAGTGGGTGGTGGCATCGGAAATCGATGGATATAGAGTTTTTGAACCCAGATGAGTCAAGGTTGCGTTTGGGGGTAGTTCGCCGTTGTCAGAAAATTGTGTCAGGCCGGACATTGGGGAAAAGTTGCTTGGGTTGTGGATGAAGTTGTAGTCGAAGTTCCAGGGTGATATGGTGGTCTACGATGGTGGTTCGGGTGGAGTTTCTGGCGATGTTTGGTTTTCCATGGTCGACTGGAAAGCTCGAATACATTCTGGGCTATGTTGTGATGAAGCGATCATCGTGATTGCTTGTTGTGACGATCGCTGACTTGCCGGAGGTGGTGAGAATCGCCGGAGCAACGCCGTGGCACTATGCATGTGCATGATGCCAGTTTTGGGTCAATGGACAATGGCATGAGAAGGGAAGCAATGGTGACTCGAAGAAATCTTCGGGAGAATCGTGTGGTAACTTGAAGTTGGGCTCGAGTAAATTTATCGTTGCGTAGGGTTGACACGGGTGAGACTCGAAGTGGCCTCGGGTCAATATGCAAAACAGTTTTTACTTCAAAATAAAATTCAAACTTTTAAACATTTTTAAAACCATGTTTTTCTTTTTTAAATAACGACTTTGAAAAGTTTGAATTAAGGATTTAAGTATGATATTTTCAGAGTAACTAAACTTTAAGTTATGTAATTTTGTTAAATTATTCTGTTAAGCTAAGGGTGATTTATTAAACAAGGTTTAAAGGATAATCAACATAATTGATAAAGATAAAAAGATTTACCTTTTGATTTATTAAATAATTAACGATTTGTTAATATAATTACTTAAGAAGTGATTACTTAATTAATTACTTAATATTAAAGATTAATTAAATAATTAATTAAGTTAATTAATTTGTAATTAGTTAAGATAATTAATTAAGGAATAATTAATTAATAAAGGTAATTAAGATTTAATTAGTTAACAATTAAGGATTAATTAATTAAGATAATAAATTAAGGAATAATTAATTAATAAAGGTAATTAAGATTTGATTAATTAACAATTAAGGATTAATTAATTAAATGCGATAATTAATTAAGGAATAATTAATTAATAAAGGTAATTAGGATTTAATTAATTAACAATTAAGGATTAATTAATTAAGATAATTAATTAAGGAATAATTAATTAATAAAGGTTATTAAGATTTAATTAATTTATAGTTAAGGATAACTAATCATTGATTAAAGATAATTAATGAAAGTAATTATGTGACTAATTAATTTAAATCACAACGATTAATTCACCTTAATTGTAAATGATTAATTATTAGTGAATGCTGTGTACTGATTGATATCTCTGATATGTGATTGTGATGCTATGTGATATGATTTACCCTGTGCTGAGCTGTGATATCTTTGATTTGTTTTCTGTGTGAATATGAAAACCCATTGGCCCGTAAAATGCATTTGAATTTCGATGCGACGGAGAGTCGGATTCTAGTTGGTTATCCGAAACCCACATCGAACCTATGAATCTTTGTGAATGACATATCTATATGTTTTTAAAATTGACGCTCACTATTCGGTTTAGCCGAAAGAGGACCTTTATGTCATGTAACTCATTCCGAATATGTGATACGATGAAATAGATAGCATTTGAAGACGATGGTGAAGACCGGGTGTCTTCGAGAGAGATAGGATAACCTATCGAATGACTCTGCACTAAGTTGCTCCGGTATAGAGATCTCCATATGTGATAGGGAGTCCGATTTGGATTGTGGATGCCCGGATTGCAAGGGCTTCTTCGAAAGTGCCTTCGGTTCTGTTCGAACCCAGAACAGACTTGTGTGATTGTATGTCTGACATTACATTTTGAGATATAAAGCAGATTTCTTTCAAATACATTTCTGTTGGTGGCGAAGAATTTATTCACTTTGCTTAACATTCTTCTCTGAGGCGTACGAGCTTAGAAGTTATGTTGTTGAAGGTTATCAGTGATATACTCCCAACTTGGTAGTGTGGCATGCTGAGTGCTGCTGATCATTTGTTGATCAAAGTATGGCTTTTGTGAAAAGCGTAGATTTGTGGACGAGACTTCGTCGAAGCTCACAACCCGGAAATGGTCGAAACAGGAATGATGCAGCAAGGTTATTGGAGATAGTTCCCCTTAGGGTGTGTTCATTTCCTTCTGGATAGAAGTGGTATCATGGTATGGAGTCTAGATACTTAATTTATGTTGATATTGCAGTTATGTTGCTTTGTGATTGTTGTTATTAGTGCCCCGGATAAGGGTTGGTTACAACCAGGGGATGACATACTCGTGTAGTAGTTACCTAGTTACAGAGGTAACCCGACCTTACGTTGACAGATGTCCGGTTGAGTTCTCGAGGCATCCCTCCAAAGGCGTACCCATGTGGCCTAGGAAGCTCCTTAGCCTGACCATTTGTTGGAAATCCAATTATCAATACGAACCCAGTACAATTTCAATTGTATAACCTACCATTCTTAAATGGTAGCTAGAGTAGGCATAGCATAATGGTACCTATGCTGGCTAAGATTAATATTATATTTTTGAAAAAAATTTCACACTATGCACTAATAATAATAATATCAAAAAAGTTTACTCGTATTAAGCATATTTGACTATCATAAGAAGAAATTTCCCCCAAGTGTGCGATTGCATTTTGTATGTGCCGGAAGGCCTTATGGTAGTTTCATTTTCCAAAAAGCTTACCGGATTTTCTTTTATAATTTTTTTTATTCGAAGCAATTGTTTTTGTTTACTCATACCAGTCCCATGACTGACTCGGAGTTTATTGTTCCCTTCCTAAACTCTGGGTGCCCATAATTTCCACACGGGCAGCCTAGAAGCAGGTTTTCCATGTTTGGAGCCGGCTTGGATTTTGAATTCTTTTGGTTTGAAAGCTATCGCATTTTGGATAGCTTTGGTTTGGATATCTTTTGAGAAGTTGGAGTTTGAATACCTTATCGAAGTAGGAGTATATTGGAACCTTTTGAATTCTCTATTGTCACTCCATTATGAAGTTGTTATTATTCTTTTTTATATCAATGTGTAGCACTCTGTTGTGGTGATAATGTTGTAATCAAATATTGTGATGATGTAGCATCTGTGTTGTGATTAATGGAATTCAACTTTTGTTTCCGCTGTTTATTTTCATCTAATGTTGTTATAAGCTTCATCCAAACTAGAGTTCGTCGTTCGAATCTCCGGTAGTCGAATACAAGAGTGGTATTTGATGTCGATTTTTGAACGCTAGATTTTGGGTCATGACATATAAAGTAAAATAATAGTTCTAGATTTAAAATTACTTTATAATATAAAATAATTTCCTCAAACTTCATAAATAGATTCAAATCAACTTGAATCCCAAAATTCAATTAAAATAAAATCTCAGTTCCTAATTTCAACTCAATTCAGTTCTCAATGAACCATTTCAAATTATATCGATTTCAAATACAGATTTGAACCTCAAATAAACCGTTTCAATTTCAATATACTTCAAAGCTTTAAATATTCCAAAATTTCAAAACTAAATTCAATATCTTGAAATAAAACTCAAACCTGATGTATTCATTAATCATCTTAACCAAAATTGTAACGATCCCAGTTTTAAGCCAAATTTAAATTGGTAATTAATATAAATTTTTGGATTAATTTGTGAATAAATTTGAATTTTTTCCAAAATAAATAGGATTTGTGTTGTTTATAAATAAATATATATATATATGTGTGTGTGTGTTTGTGTGTCTATAGATTTTAAAATGAAATTCGAATTTGGAATTCAAAAATAAATATCTTATAAAATGAATTGGATTTAAAAACCTTATATTTTAAAATTAATAAAATTTGTTTTCTAATATTATAATGTGTGTATATATATATGTGTGTGTACATATATATTTGGAAGTTATATTTCTAATTTGATATAAATAATTTTCAAAAGTTGTTTAAAGCTAAATTCTATATTTTATAATATGCATATGTACGTTATTTATTAAAGTACAATTAGATTTTAAAAACTTTAAAAGTTATAAATATTTATAAAAAGGTAATGCAATAATTATATGATAGAAAATGTATAAAACATATATATATATATAGATATAGACATATGTAAAACTAAATTGGAAAATATAACATAAAATTTTATAAAAATATATTTAAACACATAAATACATGTGTAAGCATTATAAACAAAAAGATTTACAAATGTAACCATTTAATAACATGAAAGTACAAGTGTAAGCTTAGTTTTAACAAGTGTCATGTTTTATTTATTTTCTTTTATTTTTGAAATTTATGAATAAAGAGGAAATCAAAGTTATAAATACTACTAACTCCTCCTTTGTTAAAATTCAAAGCAGAACGAAAAAATCAGAAAAGAAACAACTACAAACTCAGATCAAAAGCAAAGAAAATAGAATCAAAACATACAAACCTGAAAGCAATTCAAAAAAATTCAAGCAAACAGTCTTCAAACCAAATTCAAATCCAAAACTACAAAGTATTAAAGCAAAACAATTTTTCAGATTTTCAAATCATATTTCCAGTTTCTAATCTTCAACCTGAGAAGAAAATTTGAATCAAACAAGTTCAACTTGAAGCTCCAGTTTCAAATCAAAACATAAAGAAGCTCGGACCAAAAATTCAAATTCCATTTTTTCAAAAATTGAATTCATCTGAAACAAGCAAAGCTAAAACAAGAACTGAATTAAAGCAAGCTATAGATCATCCCAAAATGTCAAATAATTCAAACCTGAAGCATGTCAAAAAAAGTGGCAAGTCAAATTCAAGTTTCCAATCAAAATGTTTTCCAGATTTTCAAATACCAAGTTCCAGGTTTTTAAGCCTGTGGTCTCTGCTTCAATTCCAAGTGAGCAAACTAAATTTGAATCTATTCATATATTTTGATGATTGTGATTGATACTTGAAGTAAAGTAGTGAATGATGTTTTGCATGTATAAATACATGTGGATGCATGTAAATATCTAAGCAATGTCTGGGTATCTGTATGTATACACACACACACACACACACACACATTCCTCTGTTTGAAATTATAGGCAAATCTATACAAAAAATTTCATATCTTCCTATTTATACAAATTCAAGGGTAGATGATTGAAACAATATAACATCATTGTTAAAAGAAATTTCAAGTTTTTATGTTGTGTATTTATTTAAGGAATGAGAAATAACAGTGATAATCAAATTTAAGTTAAAAGTCAAAAAATCTCGATTTCATATTATTGACTTTACAAACAGATTCGTGACACAAAATCATGAATTTAGATAATTATTTCATGATTTTTAAGCTTATAATTGGTGGGAATTCTCAGATTGAACTGAAAATGTATTACCGTCGATTCCCATTGTTCGGCGATGACTGGTGTGTCGTGGTTGTTGCTGGAGGTGGGTTGTAGGCGAGGGGACTGAGGAAAATGCTCGAAGTTTTTCTCGATCATCAGAGTCATCGATCGATGTTGTTTTAGGGTTTAATGCTCAGTTTTGGTCGCGAGGGTTATCGAGGTGATTTCTTTGAAATCAAGGCACCGGAAAGACTGGTCCACGGGGAATCGAAGCAAAGTCGTGTGACGCTTATCTAGGAGGAACAGTGTGGGTTCTGGCAATCAGAATCATCAGCGTGAGGAGGATTTCTTTGATTGGGTTTGGTTTGAGGAGAAATCAACTGGTTCGATTTTGTTTTAAGAGATGGTTCGTGGTTTTGGTTAGTTGATCGGGTGGAGATAATCGACGATGACTTGTCGAAGGAGGCATGGTTGATCGGAGTGGCTCTTATGATTTATGCTTGTGCACAAGGATTCTCACATGCCTGGGTTGAAGTTTGAAATTGAAGGAGGAGAAGAAGCAACATGCTCGAAGTAGTACTCGGGGACTTGGGTTTTTGGCTCGGGGAAGGTTGCAGATGTTCTTGTGGTTAACGTGAATTAATAGTTTTTTTAAGTTTTTAAAATTAAACAAAGTAAAAAGGGAAGGGGAAGGGATTTACTCGAAGTGGTACTTGGGGAAACTAAAGTTTGGCTCGGGAGTGTACTCGAGATGGTCTCGAGTATAGGTTGAGTCATTTTTGAATTTTTGAAATTTAACAAGTTTTACAAAAGTTTAAATGAATCAAGTTTAAAAAAATTTCGTAAACTTATTCTTTGGTATAATATGTGTTTATCTAAGTTTGGAATTAGTGAAAGGTTTTGAAAATAAATTATTTTAAATTTATTAGGTTAAAATGTTTTAAATATATATATATAACCTTTATTTTTATTTTTAAGTTTATTTTAAATAAACTTAATGTTGTAATTAAGGAGTTAATTAAGAGAATAAAATATTTTTTAAAAAGGTTAATTAACTTAAAAGATTAAGTTAATTTATGATAATGAATTCCAAGGTTTATTGTATAAAGATTTTTAAGTGATAATTAAAGTAATTAATTAAAGATAATGGTTTATCTTAAGTAAATTGATGTCTTAGTTTAATTAAAGGATTATGATTAATTTTTAAGGATAATTATTTAATGTAATTAAAATAAAGGTTGATTAATTAGTGTGAGTAATTAAGGATTATTATTTTATGAGGTTAATTAAAGGATAATTAATTAAAGGTTAATTAATCTAAGTAATTAAGGGTAGTGAATTACTTAAAGATAATTACTTAATGAAAGCAATTAAGGATAATTGATTAATGATTAAAGGTCGATTAATCAAGTGATTAAAGAATAATTAAATTAAAAGATAATTAATTTATGTGATTAATTAATTAAGGTAATTAATTTGAGGATAATTGATTAATTAAAGGTTAATTAATTAATAAAAGTGATTAAGGGATGATTTATTAATCAAGGGTTAATTAATTAATATAGTTAATTGAGGATAACTAATTAAAGAATAATTAAATGATTAAAGGTTAATTTTTTTATGATCAAAGGTTGATTGATTTATTAATGTTGATTGATTAATTAATAATTAAAGGTTGATTAATTTATTATTAAAGGTTAATTAATAAATGATTAAAGGATAATTAATTAAAATTGTTTGTAATTAATTAATGTTAATTAACTAGGATTAGTAATTTATTCATAAGTAATTAATCTGGTTTAAATCAATCAGGTGATTAATTGATCTTACTTATTGATGTTTGGATTGTATGGAATGCTTTGCATTGTTTGATATCCTTGACGTGTGATGTTCTGTGATATGATTGAGCTGTAAACTGTGAATTATTTATCTGCGATGAATTTACATATTTATTTATGAATCTTTGAATGAAGATAAAAATTATAGTATTATACCGCTTATCGACATTGTTGTGCTTGAATTGAGATGGTTGTAATATGTTATTGTTGTGTGTAAAACCCCTAGACTACACCCCACACACAAATATAGATTCATGGGAAATTGGTAAAGTCACAGATATTTTCAATTTAAATATTACTTTGTTTAAACTTTTGAATCCAAAATGGTTTTGAAATGTAATTGGGTTGAATATGAAAAGCTTTTGAAAAGGAAGTTTTAAAATTGAAATTTAGTTTGAATATAATATATCTTATTTAAGATTTGAAATTATTTTGGAAATTATGGTTGATATGGTTGTACAAGTTATACAATTTTTAACCATTTTGAAGTATATTGAATAAGTTGTTTTAGGAATATAAATTAATTCAAATAGAACTTGCCAGATACATCACCTCGGTGATTTTCTGGTGTATACTTTGTAAGACTATATCTTGAGTAAATTAAATCCGATTTTCCCAAAATAAGAAGTATTTGTTTTCAAATGATAATGGCTTTCATATAACAAAAAAAAATTCCAGTTTAGTTGAAAGGATTTTCAAGTTATGGGTGAATCAAATTGAAAATAGTTTTGAAAGCTATAAATGAATTTTTGTTAAAGATTGGTGAACTTTATTTCAAATTGATGTGGATTTTAAAGGTGGATCTTTTGTTTAAAAAAAATTAAAGTGGAAATTTATTTAAAACCACTCAAAAGAAAGGTTTTAGGGAACAAGTGTTGAAAGGTTGTGACTTGACTAAGATCCCAATGGATCCATATGTTTTTAAAAGTTAAGCGCTCATTATTCGGTTTAGCCGGGAGAGGACTTTATGTCACAAAACCCATTCTGAATAATGATACGACGAAATGGATAACATTTGAAGATGGCAGTGAAGACCAGCTATTTTCAAAACGAAAGGATTACTTGTCGAATGTCTCTGCACTTAGTCACGCCGGTATAGAGATCTCCATATGTAATGTGAAGTTCGATCGGGATTGTGGATACCCATATTTGCAAGGGCTTCTTTTGAAGTGCCTTCGGTTCCATTCAGACCCAGGATAGGCTTGTATGGACGTATGTCTGACATTACACTTTGATATGTAAAGCTGGTTTCTATCAAATACGTTTCTTTTTGGTGGCGGAGAATTTATTCTCTTAGCTTAACACCCTTCTTCAAGACATACGAGCTCAGAGGTTATGTAGTTGATGGTTACTAGTGATATATTCCCAATTTGGTAATGTGGCATACTAAGCGCCGCTGATCATTTGTTGATCAAAGAATGACTTTTGAGAAAAGTGTAGCTTTGTGGACGAGACTTCGTCGAACCTCATAACCAGAAATGGTGAAAACAGGACGAATGCGGCAAGGTTATGAGGGTCGTGCCCTTTAGGGTATGTGCATTTCCTTCTGGATAAAAAGTGATATCATGGTATGGAGCTCAGATATTTAACTTATATAGTTGTTGGAATTTGTTGATGTATAGATACCTTGGATAAAGATCGGTGACGACCGGGGGATGGCATACTCGTGCTAGTAATTACCTAGTTATAGAGGTAACCCGACGTTGTATTGGCAGAGAGCCGGTTAGGTTCTCGGGGCGTCCCTCAAGGGACGTACCCATGTGGTGGGGAAGTTCCTTTGCCTAACCATTTGTTGGAAATCCAATCACCCAATACGCGCCTTACTATGCACTAATAATATATAAAAGGATTTTTGTGTATCAAGCATGTTTGATTATCATAAGGTGAAATCTCCCCCCAGTGTGCGATTGCATTGTGTGTGTGGCGGGAGGCCTTATGGTAGTTTCATTTTCCAAAAAGCATTGTGGATTTCTTTATATTTCCTTTTGTTTGTTTTTATTCAAGATAAACCGTTTTTATTTGCTCACACCAGTCCCATGACTGACCTGGACTTTATTGTTCCATTTCTAAACTTTGGATGCTCACAAGTTTCCACACGGGCAACCTAGAGTCGGTTTTTTAAATAGTCAGCTAGTTGGTGTAGCTTTTTTGGCAATCTTTGGAATCTTTGGTTTGGCGATCGCATTGAGTTTCAAGTTCAGCTTGTTGGTGGTTTGAGCTTGTTGGTTCGGAGTTTTGGAGCCTGGCATTGTAGATGTAGTGTTCCGCTGCTGTTGCTGCCTTATTCTTTCCACTGTTATATCTATCTCTGATATATGTTGATCATTTCATTTATATGATTGTTCTACCATTGTTGTGTATCAATAAAAAATTTCATTCTGTTTCCGCTGTGTTGTATCATCTAATGTTGTTATAAGCTTCGGTGAACCAGACTCAACGTTTGAATCTGCGGCATTCGAGTACGGGTAAAGTATTTGGGTGTCGATTTTCGAAGGTCGAGTCAGAGTCGTTACAGTTGGTATCAGAGCTGAAGGTTGAGTTAGAACTTTAGCTCAGGAGTATAACACATTAGGTGACTCATTAGAGATAGGGATATAAATGCCCTAGAACGAGTATCCCTAAGATATCCATCCGTATACCTTAGTAAATTCTCTTACTATCTACTGATAGTGAGCATGAGTGCAAGAAGAGGACGAGATAGGGGATAGAGGAGTACCACTATAAATGGTCAATACCCTGTAATAACAAGGAACAACTTTCTCTATCAATTTCTTTTGTTCATCAGATATCAATTCTTTGATGGCTTCCTGGCAGCTGCAAGAAGAAGCTTGGATATGGTGGTGGCCCTGCGAATCATTTCGTATTCTCTTCATCAGTTTTCTATCAGCTTTTCGTTTTTAACTTTAATGAATTTTAAATTTTAATTGAAATGAATTGATTAAATATGAAGTTAAATTAGAATGTATCCATATATTTGTCTATTCTTTAGGGTCCAGATTTATTCTATGAATGGTTAGTTATCCCTTCGGACTAACCAATGACCCTGCATATTTCGTAGATCAGACGATCCGAATATTTCGCGAAGTGTTGAATGAGATTGTTCTCGTATTTATTAATATTCTGATTTGATAAGACAAACATAGAATATATATTCGGTTTGATCTGGTAAATCATTTTTTCATCTATTCTTTGTTGTCTCCCTGTCTAGCAAATTTCTAGGACGAAATTTTCTTAAAGGAGGAATCTGTAACGATCCCGATTTTAAGCTAAATTTAAATTGGTAATTAATATAAATTTTTGGATTAATTTGTGAATAGATTTAAATTTTTTCCAAAATAAATAGGATTTGTGTTGTTTATATATATATATGTGTGTGTGTGTGTGTGTGTGTGTACTAAATAAAATTTGAATTTGGAATTCAAAAATAAATATCTTAGGAAATAAATTGGATTTAAAAACCCTATATTTTAAAATTAATAACATTTGTTTTTTAATATTATAATGTATATGTGTGTGTGTGTATTTGGAAGTTATATTTTGAATTCGATATAAATAACTTTCAAAAGTTGTTTAAAGCTAAATTCTATATTTTATAATATACATATTGTGTTATTTATTAAAGTATAATTAGATTTAAAAAAAAATCAATTTCTTTAAAGGTTATAAATATTTATAAAAAGGGAATGTATTAATTATATGATAAAAAATGTATAGAACATATATATATATATGTAAAACTAAATAGGAAAATATAATATAAAATTTTATAAAAATATATTTAAACATATAAATACATGTGTAAGCATTATAAACAAAAAGATTTACAAATGTAAACATTTAATAACATGGAAGTACAAGTGCAAGCTTAGTTTTAACAAGTGTCATGTTTTATTTATTTTCTTTTATTTTTGAAATTTATGAATAAAGAGGAAATCAAAGTTATAAATACTACTAACTCCTCCTTTTCTCACTTCTTTGTTAAAATTCAAAGCAAAACGAAAAAATCTAGAAACTAAAATAAAAAAAGAAACAACTACAAACTCAGATCAAAAGCAAAGCAAATAAGATCAAAACATACAAACCTGAAAGCAATTCAAAAAATCAAACAAACAGTCTTCAAACCAGATTCAAATCCAAAACCAGATAAGTATCAAAGTAAAACAATTTTCCAGATTTTCAAATCCAACTTCCAATTCTCAAATCTTCAACTGAGAAGAAAATTTGAATCAAAAAAGTTCAACCCGAAGCTTCAGTTTCAAATCAAAACATAAAGAAGCTCAGACCAAAAATTCAAATTCCAGTTTTTCAAAAATTCAATTCATTTGAAACAAGCAACGCTAAAACCAGAATTGAATGAAAGCAAGCTACAGATCATCCCAAAATGACAAACAATTCAAACCTGAAGCATGTCAAAACAAAGTGGCAAGTCAAATTCAAGTTTCCAATCAAAATGTTTTCTAGATTTTCAAATATCAAGTTCTAGGTTTTCAAGCCTGTGTTCTCTGCTTCATTTCCAGGTGAGCAAACTAAACCTGAATCTATTCATATATTTTGATGATTGTGATTGATACTCGAAGTAAAGTAGTGAATGATGTTTTGCATGTATGAATATATATGGATGCATGTACATATCTAAGCAATGTCTGGGTATATACATACACACACGCACACACATATACATTCCTCTGTTTGAAATTACAGGAAAATCTATACAAAAAATTAATACCTTCCTATTTATACAAATTCAAACTACGATTACTGAAGGGTAGATGATTGAAAAAATATAACATCATTGTTAAAAGTGATTTCAAGTTTTTATGTTGTGTATTTATTTCAAGAATGAGAAATAACAGTGATAATCAAATTTAAGTTAAAAATCAAAAATCTTGATTTCATGTTATTGACTTTACAAACAGATTCATAATACGAAATCATGATATTTAGATAATTATTTCATGATTTTTAAGCTTATAACTGATGGGAATTCTCGGGTTGAACTGAAAATGTGTTATCATCGATTCCCGTTGATAGGCGATGACTGGTGTGTCGTGGTTGCTGCTAGAAGTGGGTTGTAGGTGAGGGAACTCGGGAAAAATGCTCGGAGTTTTCCACGATCATCAGAGTGGTCAGTCGATGTTGTTTTAGGGTTTAATGCTCAGTTTTGGTCGCGAGGGTTGTTGGGGTGATTTCATTGACGTCAAGGCACCGGAAAAGACCGGTCCATGGGTAATCGAAGCATAGTCGTGTGACCCGTCTCTAGAAGGAACGGCTTGGGTTCTGGCGATCAGAATCATCGGCGTGAGGAGAATTTCTTCGACTGGGTTGGGTTCGAGGAGGAGTCAACTGGTTCAATTTTGTTTTAAGAGATGGTTCGTGGTTTTGGGCAGTTGATTGGGTGGAGATAATCGACGATGACTTGTCGAAGGTGGCGTGGTTGATCGGAGTGGCTCTGACGATCTGTGCACGTGCACAGGGATTTTGAAATGTCTGGGTTGAAGTCTGAAATTGAAGGAAGAGAAGAAGCAATAGGCTCGAAGTTGTACTCGGGGACTTGTGCTTTTGGCTCGGGGAAGGTTACGGGTGTTCGTGTGGTTAACACGAGTTAATAGTTTTTCTAAGTTTTTAAATAAAACAAAGTAAAATGGGAAGGGGAAGGGATTTACTTGAAGTAGTACTCGGGGAAACTGACATTTGGCTCGGGAGTGTACTCGAGATAGTCTCGAGTATAGGTTGAGTCAGTTTTGAATTTTTGAAATTTAACAAGTTTTGTAAAAGTTTAAATGAATCAAGTTTGACAAATTTGGGTTAACTTATTCTTTGGTATAATATGCGTTTATCTAAGTTTGGAATTAGTGAAAGATTTTGAAAATAAATTATTTTAATTTTATTAGGTTAAAATGTTTTAAATATATATAACCTTTATTTTTTTAAGTTTATTTTAAATAAACTTAATGTTGTAATCAAGGAGTTAATTAAGAGAATAATTTTTTTAAAAGGTTAATTAACTTAAAAGATTAAGTTAATTTATGATAATTAGTTCCAAGGTTTATTGAATAATGATTTTTAAATGATAATTAAAGTAATTAATTAAAGATAAATGGTTTATCTTAAGTAAATTAAGGTCTTAATTTAATTAAAGGATTATGATTAATTTATTAAGGATATTTATTTAATGTAATTAAATTAAAGGTTGATTAATTAGTGTAAATAATTAAGGATAATTATTTTATGAGATTAATCAAAGGATAATTAATTAAAGGTCAATTAATGTAAGTAATTAAGGGTAGTTAATTACTTAAAGATAATTACTTAATGAAAGTAATTTAGGATAATTGCTTAATGATTAAAGTTTGATTAATCAAGTGATTAAAGAATAATTAAATTAAAGGTTAATTAATGTATGTGATTAATTAATGAAGGTAATTAATTTGAGGATAATTAATTAAAGGTTAATTAATAAATAAAAGTGATTAAGGGATGATTTATTAATTAAGGGTTAATTAATTAATATAATTAATTGAGGATAATTAATTAAAGAATAATTAAATGATTAAAGGTTAATTTTTTTATGATCAAAGGTTAATTGATTTATTAATTGAGATTGATTAATTAATAGTTAAAGGTTGATTAATTTATTATTAAAGGTTAATTAATAAATGATTAAAGGATAATTAATTAAAATGGTTTGTAGTTAATTAATGTTAATTAACTAGGATTAGTAATTTATTCATAAGTAATTAATCTGATTTAAATTAATCAGGTGATTGACTGATCTGACTTATGGATGTTTGGATTGTATGTAATGCTTTGAATTGTTTGATATCCCTGATTTGTGATGTTCTGTGATATGATTGAGCTGTGAACTGTGAATCATTTATCTTTGATGAATTTACATATTTATCTGTGAATGAAGATAAGCGTTATAGGATTATACCGCTTAGCGATATTATTGTGCTTGAATTGTTGATGGTTGCGATATGTTATTGTTGTGTGTAAAACCCCTAGACTACACCACACACACTAAAACAAAAAAATATGGATTTCATGGGAAATTGTTAAAATCACATATATTTTGAATTTAAATATTATTTTGTTTAAACTTTTAAACCCAAAATGGTTTGGAAATGTAATTGGGTTGAATATGAAGCTTTTGACAAGGAAGTTTTAAAATTGAAATTTAGTTTGAATATTATATATCTTATTTAAGATTTGAAATTATTTTGGAAATTATGGTTTGAAAGGGTTATACAAGTTATACAATTTTTATCCATTTTGAAGTATATTGAATAAGTTATTTTGGGAATATAAATTAATTCAAATAGAACTTGCCAGATACGGCAGTTCGTTGATTTCCAAAGTATACTTTGAAAGACCATATCTTGAGTAAATTTAATCGGATTTTCCCGAAATAAAAAGTATTTGTTTTCAAATGATAATGGCTTTCATATAACGAAAAAGTTTCTAGTTTTATTGAAAGGATTTTCAAGTTATGGGTGAATCAAATTGAAAATAGTTTTGAAAGCTATGAATGAATCTTTGTTAAAGATTGGTGAACTTCGTTTCAAATTAAAGTGGATTTTAAAGGTGGGTCTTTTGTTTTAAAAAGATTTAAAGTGGAAATTTGTTTAAAACCATTCAAAATAAAGTTTTTGGGGAACAAGTGTTGAAAGGTTGTGACTTAACTAAAATCCCAATGGATCCATATGTTTTTAAAATTTAAGTGCTCATTATTCGGTAGCCGAGAGAGGACTTTATGTCATAAAACCCATTCCGAATAATGATACGATGAAATGGATAGCATTTGAAGACGGCGATAAAGACCAGGTATTTTCAAAAACGAAAGGATTACCTATCGAATGTCTCTGAACTGAATCACGCTGGTATAGAGATCTCCATATGTGATGGTGAGTCCGATCGGGATTATGAATACCCTGATTTGCAAGGGCTTATTTTGAAGTGCCTTTTGTTCCATTCAGACCCAGGATGGACTTGTATGGATGTATGTTTGACATTAAACTTTGAGATGTAAAGCTGGTTTCTATCAAATACATTTCTGTTTGGTGGCGAAGAATTTATTGTCTTAGCTTAACACCCTTCTCTAAGACATACGAGCTCAGGGGTTATATAGTTGATGGTTACTAGTGATATATCACCAATTTGGTAATGTGGCATACTAAGTGCTGCTGATCATTTGTTGATCAAAGCATGGCTTTTGAGAAAAGCGTAGCTTTGTGGACGAGACTTCGTCGAACCTGACAACCCGAAAATGGTCAAAACAGGAAGAATGCAGCAAGGTTATGAGGATCGTGCCTTTTAGGGTATGTGCATTTCCTTCTGGATAAAAAGTGATATCATGGTATATGCCCAGATATTTGACTTATGTGGTTGTTGGAATTTGTTGGTGTAGAGGTACATCGGATAAAGTTCGATGACGACCGGGGGATGGCATACTCGTATCAGTAGTTACCTAGTTACAAAGGTAACCCGGCCTTGTGTTGGCAGAGAGCCGGTTAGGTTCTTGGGGCGTCCCACCAGAGGTATACCCATGTGGTGGGGAAGTTCCTTAGCCTGACCATTTGTTGGAAATCCAATCACCTAATACACGCCTTGTACGGTTTCAGTTGTAGAACCTTCCATCTAACATGGTAGCTATAGTAGGCATACTTTAATGGTACGTATGCTGGCTATGATTAATATTATACTTGCAAATGTTTTCCCCACTATGCACTAATAATAATATAAAAAGGAGTTTCGCATATCAAGCATGTTTGACAATCATAAGCAGAATTCTCCTCCAAGTGTGCGATTGCACTGTGTGTGCAGCAGGAGGCCTTAATGTAGTTTCATTTTCCAAAAAGCATTGCAGATTTCTTTCTATTTCCTTTTGTTTGTTTTTATTCAAGATAAAGGTGTTTTTGTTTACTGACACCAGTCCCATAACTGACATGGAGTTTATTGTTCCATTTCTATACTCTATGTGCCCATAATTTTCCACATTGATAACCTAGAGTCAGGTTTTCAGATAATTAGCTATTAGGCGTAGCTTTTGGTAATCTTTGGAGTCTTTGGTTTGGCGATCGCATTGCATTTCATGTTCAGCTTGTTGGTGGTTCGAGCTTCTTGGTTGGAGTTTTGGAGTTTGGCATTGTAGATGTTGTGTTCCGCTACTGTTGCTGTCTTATTCTTTCCGCTGTTGTATCTATCTCAGATGTATGTTGATCATTTCATTTGTACAATTATTGTATCATTGTTGCGTATCAATAAAAACTTTCATTCTATTTCCGCCGTGTTGTATCATCTAATGTTGTTATATGCTTCGACAAACCAGACTCAACGTTTGAATCTACGACATTCGAATACGGGTGAAGTATTTGGGTGTTGATTTTCGAAGGTCGAGTCAGGGTCGTTACAAAAATCAAGTTATAAAATTATATCCTTTAAAATATCAAATTCAATAACATTCAAATCGATTTAATTAAATAAAAATTCTTAATCAAATACAATTTGAAATAAATTTAAATCTATCTTCCCAGCCTTAATTTATTAAAATTGTTATAAACTCTATTTTAATATAAGATTTAAATAAATACATAACCATACTATATTTAATAAAATCATACTTTATTATTAAACTTATTTTATATTAAAACAAATTTATACATAACTTAAAATCAATAATTTAAATTATATAAAATAACATTTATATAATATATAAAATCTATATTTATATAAAACCATATATTTCATTCCAAAACTATAGAAATCATTTTAAAATATTTATATATATAGACCACGGTGTCTTATATAATTTTCTATCCTATGGTCAAGTGATACAGATATTTATCATTTCAATCCACAAATTAAAATATAAATACGGGTATATATCATTTCAACTCGCAATTCCAAATCCAACTAAATGAAAACCGCTAGGTTTTATCATTTCAACCCATAATGATTTTCTTCTATTCTACAGATCGTTCGGGTATGTATCATTTCAACCCAGAGTAATAACAGATATAATAATAATATAACAGGCATATATCATCAATATAAATAACAGATAATGGCGTCAGATGTCACAGATGAACAGATATAGATAACAACATATATATAGTAATTTAATTAACTAACAGCAGCATATTTCAATTGTCGTTTCAATTGAAATCAAATTTAATAAATATAAGAACGTTAATCGTGAGTGATTTCTCACCTTTCGAGGCTAGAGAGATTTGACACTGAAATGAGTTCCGAACCCAAGCACGAATTCCAAAGCAACACTAAATGGGCACGATTCGATGAAGAAAACATGCACGATGAACAAAAATGATAAATGGGAAAACGATGAAAATGAATCAGAATAATCTACATATATACAGAATATATATATATATATATTTATTATTATTATTATTGTTAAACACCAACATTAAATTTAAACACATATTAGAATAAAATAATATATACACATATAAAATTAGAAATTATAATCCTTAAACACATATAATTTAAAGTCAAAATATTTTAAAATTTCAAAACAATACTCAAACAATATGCATAAAGCAATATTTAACTAAGGTTGAAGACGAACACATACATATACTATCATCATTTTAGTCAAGATTACCATAACATATATATAATACACGTATATCCATAAACAAATCTTTGAAAATCATACATAGTAAATCTACTCATTACAATATATATAACCATTGCAAACTGTACTGTACCCAATTTCTAATATAACCAACATAACAAATGTAACAAACTATATATCTAATACGATTATAATTTTTTATACGCCTAGTAAAACAAGTCATAGGAAAACTAGTACATATACTTATACTTTAAAATAAATACCAACAACTTGATATGTACATATCTACATAAACTTTCATAAATAGATAACACAAATAAATAAAATTCTATGTAAACTAACATATAGTTTTCTAAAGTTAACAAATAAGTTTATACGTTTTCAACAATATTTTATACTATATGTAATCCAAAAGCAATGCAAGAACTGCACTAACATAATAATATATACAATAAAATAAACTGATATATATGTACCATAAAACAAACACTGTTTATAAGTAATATAGTTGTAAGGCTTCATACATATAAATGTCTATATATATGTGAACAATACAGATATGCGACAGTAACAATGTCAGAGAGCAATATCATAACAAAATCAGTATATATATAGTCAATTATATAACTAATATACTTTAAGCATATAACCCATATATATAAACTCTTATATAACTGTAAAGCATATTTCTAAAATTAACAAATATAACTATATATAAGACGTATATAACTCATGCATAACTATTCATGCTAATACTAGGAGTATTTACAATAAAACTATGATATATAAAATATATAAAATATTAAATAAACTATTCTACATCTATATACTTAAATTGCAAACGAAAGAGAAGGAAGGTTTCTACAGGCGTTGTCAAGTGGTGATGAAGTCGGGCTTGCAAGGAGGAGCGGATCGAGCAATAGGGGCTCGACTGATGGTAAGGGCATGGATGTGGTCTCGGCCCTACTGATGAGTGGCGAAGACTTGCAGGAGAGATGGCGATCGAGGTGAGTGGGAGGCCGTGCGGAGTTTGGGTGACAGGGGTGTGCGTGTGAGGTTGATGAGTTGGGTGAGAAGG
The DNA here is from genome assembly GCA_030765085.1 of Allium cepa. NCBI lineage: Eukaryota > Viridiplantae > Streptophyta > Magnoliopsida > Asparagales > Amaryllidaceae > Allium > Allium cepa. The sequence continues at coordinate 1,044,935,318 of CM060931.1, read as the reverse complement.
AATGGAAGAATGGTGAGTAGAGAAGAAGAGTGGCTATAAAATGAATGGCTGTTCATAGATTTTTGTTTCTTAAAAGCGCAATCAAAAAAAAATGAATAGACATAATAAAACGACATATTAAGATGAACAAACGTCAAAAATTAAATCCTGGGAATTTTAAAAGGTTGATGATTAACACGTGTAAAATAAGATGGCACATAAATCAAATTTTTTAACAAACGTACCGATACGGTTATCCGTTTCACAAATATCATCGGGGACCGAAAATCTAAAACACAGAAATGAATATATCGTAGAAATCAACACGACGAGATGGTTAAAACGATATACTATGTCAACGATACGATTATCTAATGAAAAGTCGATAATCGTATCCGAAAATGCTGCAAATCTGTCGAAAGTAAGATAAACGGAGTAATAGCAGTCACAATTCGGAAAAACGAAATATGACATCTCATTCAAAAGATGATTTACAAATTTTCTATATAAAAATATTCAGGTTTGAAAATCATTTTATTATCATCAAATATTAACTGATTTAAATTGAGATAAAATTATACAATAAAATAAACTTTCATATTATCTGATGAAAATTTATCATTTGCTATGTTGAAATAGACGCATTCCAAATATTAAATTTTTATTTCAAAATTTTATTATTTAAAATTTCACAAAATTTCAGTTAAATATATTATTAAAACTATTAAAATTTACGGGTTGTTACAAATTTTCTTTAAGTTATTATAAATGTCCAAGAAATAAAAAATGGTGAAATTTGTTAGTTTATGAATTAAAAAGTGATTAATTAATTTAATAATAATTTATTTAATTAACGTGAAAATAGCTATTTTGGCCACTGCCTCGAATTTTGAAAAAACTGGTTTCATTGGATCCATAACAGTGAATTATTGTAAGGTTTCAATTTCGTAGCGATCGGACTTGTCGTTTGATCATACGGCTTCGAAACGCATAGAGATCAATTTAATCAAATTCAATTGAAATCAATTTGAAATAAGTTGATTTTAAGATAACTTCTTCATATGATGGAATTAGGACTTGAAACTTGTTCCATTGAGTTTAAAAATATGGAAACGTCTATTTTGATATATGGGATGACCTACTTTCGTTCCGGAAGTAGAACAGGCTTTTTGGGTCGTATTCGTCGTTTCAAAACAATCCAGGTATTGTTTATATTTCTTATCGGGCTTCATTGGTATATATAGTTTTGTATAAACCCTAGCATCCTTTTATACCTCATTGCTATATGTACAAATTTTCATCTGTCTACTTCTCCTCAATGGCAGAACCAAATCCAATTACAAAACCCTAATTCCCAGATTGCAAATTTAATTTCAAATTCAATTCCAAATATCAAACTCCTCCAAACCCTATCAAATTATATATTGTTTTGACGCTCTCGACGAGCATAATTCATTGGTGTGTTTCGTTTTTCAATTGGATGCGTCGTTCGACCAGAAATCGATGAAGAAGTTTTGGTCGTCCATTGCTAGGGTTTGTTACTCGACGGTGGATCTTCGTCGATAGGACGATCGGTAGGTGCCTCAGCGTAGAGGGCAAAGTATGATGATGATCTACGGCAACGAGATCATTTGGAAGAGGCCACAATCGCCAAAAACGACCGAGAATGGGCGGCGGCAGTGCGTGTGCCTAGGGCCGCTGTAGGTGATCGCGCCACCATGACCAGGCGCGGCCGGGAGTGGTGAGACGACGACAGGATCTGATTGGCGTGGATTGGCTTGTATGCAGTGGAGAAATGCAGTTTTTGATGGCGGCTGAAGGTCGTGCTAGGGTTCGATTGCATTCGTGTTGAACGAGAGATTGCAGGTGACGTGTACGTGTTTTTTTTAATTATTTATTTATTATAAATTATAAATCGTTTAACTTCAAAACTTAATATCTTGTACATACGAGCTCCATTTCATGCGCATTTTATTTCATTGGGATCATATCGGAATTCTGAGCATTTTGACGCTGGTTTTTGATGAATTCTGCGACTATTCAAATTTAGCCCCTATATTGGATTTTTATTCGATTTAAAATCGAGGTGTGTGCTTTAACCCACTAGCAATTACTAAACTATCTTATATTAGTTAAATTAAATTTATGATGTGTTTAGAAATTTGATTGGTTGATGTTTGGATATTTAAATTGTCATTCTGGTTAAATTTAACTTTTATTGCATTTAATCAGCATTTAATTGAATATTTAATTTAATTGTCAATTTAATATCTGTTATTGATTTTCAGTCATCTATTGATGTTTATTGATTGATTTATATAATGATCATGATGAATGTTTGATTGTTAATATTGGATGACTGGATGTTGTATTTTATATTGTTATAACTGCAAGTTCCCTATAGGTTGAAATGATACATACCCGAACGATCTAATAGGTTAGAGAAAATCGTTATGGGTTGCAATGATAGACTCGAGCGATTTTATGGATTTTTATTTAATTCGTGATTGCGGTTTGAAATGATATATAGCCGTAAAATCTTAAATTGTTGAATTGAAATGTTAAATATCTGTATCACTTGACCTTAGGGTAAAAAATTATATATAGACACCGGATTGGTTAAATTAAATGATTTTTGAATCTTTAAAATTTTGAATTTAGTTAACTGGTATTTTGAAATAGAAATTTGATTTATATAAATATAATTATTTTTGAAAGTCCAAGCGTAAATGTTAAAAAATTGAAATTAATTTAATGAATTGTTCAAAGGATTTAAATTGGAATTTCAAAGTTGAAGTGTCAAGTATAAATGAATCTATCGGAAGTTGAATTATTGGAAATATTTGGGTATAACTTTGAAATCTATTTTAAATTAATTTAACCTATTTAAGCAATTTAAAACTATTTTTATTTGTTTAATCTATTATAACCTATTTAATCCAATTTAATCCATTTTTACCTATTTTAAACTAATTAAATTTATTTAATCTATTTTAATTCTATTTAATATAATTTAAATCTATTTTAAATTTATTTAATATATTTTAAAACTATTTAACATAATTTGAATCTACTTAATCCATTTTAAATTATTTAATCTATTTCAAAATCTATTTAATATAATTTAAATCAATTTAATCTATTTTAAATTTATTTAATCTATTTAAAAATCTACTTAATATAATTTAAATCTATTAAATCTATAATTAATCTATTTAAACATTTAAACCTAATTAAATCTAATTAATCTATCTTTAATCAATTTAAATCTAGTTAAATCCAATTTAAATCTATTTAAACCTTTTTACTATTTAAACTATTTTAATTTATTTAAACTATTTTTAAACAATTAAACTACTTATGACTATTTAAATTATTATCTAAAATTGCAAATTGTGTAATGTTGAAGTATTTAGATCTAAATCCTTGATGATGATACAACTTAAGTTGGAATTGGAATTGATACCTTTTTGTAAAATGACATATTTGAGTAAATTTGAAGGTAAATATGATTTTGAAAGTGACATGGTCTGAAATCGAATATGATATTTTGATATTAAGTATGAATTGACTTTTGAAATGTAAAAGAACCATCCGATGTGAAATAAGCGTTTGGTTATTAAAAATACCGGGATTAGATATTGTCATACTCTCTGACAATACCGAAAACCACTAACAATTGTGTATGTGGTGGAGATTCCAGAAATGAAGTAGGATGGTTCGATGAACGGTTCTGTATGAGGTATTTACGTGACCCTGACCACCGTGAGTTAGCTTGATGTGGCTAAAACATGAGCTATGTCGGGCCAAGTATGGTCATTCCTCCTATCGAGCATATTTCTTCGATACCATTCTATTACTTTATGATTGATTTGGTGACCACCCTTGATTTGATTTGGAAATATGTTCTGAGGTGGGCCGTAGTAGCTGCTATGTGTTACCACAAGTCCTGATCTGCAATTGGTATATTTACCCTGGGCATTGCCTCAAGTGCCTTGTCACATGCCTTATCGTGCCTTCTACGAGTTTTTTTATGTCATAACTATGGAGTGCTCCCTGATGGCCCACCTATGGGAGGAGTTTACAATATCTATATAGACTACGACATTGTATTAAATGTGTTAAGGGGGATATGTGTAACGCCTTAATGCTATTTTAATACTTTACTTTACTGTAGACATATTATAATAGCGTATTGTACTACATAGTAGATAGTTTAGCGGATCCTTAGGAGATTGAAATTCCGAGCATCTCTTAAGTTATTGCACTCACAATAGACATTGGATAGGAGATGTAAAACCCCATAAACATCTCTGATGCCGTCACACTCATATTTACCGTTGATTTAACTTATATAAGATCTTTTAGTTCTGATTCGAGTGTTTTGTCTTTTCAATTAGCTCGGGTTAGTCTGAGCTTTTCAGTTTATCGAAGACTGCTTTTTGTAGGATGAAGACGAATAATTTGTACTTTTACTATTTATCTTATTTATTCCCCTGTATCATGATGTTCCGCTGCATTATTTATTTGTTACTGATGTATATAGCTGTGATTTTGGGTTGTAAAGGAATAATCAAGTGTATTTATAAAATAGCTTCATGAACTATTATTTGATTGTTATATTTTGTCATTCTACTATAAGATTCTGTATTTATTTTTTTTCTTTCTCCGCTTTTTATTATTTACCCCGATAACAATCTGCCCCCTTGTATGGTTTGAGTCAGTCATGTGTGGTTTATTGTCGATTTAAACTATCCAAAAAGGCAGGTCGTTACAATTGGTACCAGAGCTTCGGTTTAGCGATAATCTTAGCTTTATGGGGTCCGACTCTTTAAATAGGGTAGTAATACTCTAGAATGAGTCGCTAAGTGTGTATATGAGAGAGCGTATGTGCAAGTATTGTAAAGGGTTTTTCTAAACACTTAATAAGGCAGACCGACACAATACTTGTTTTGAAATATAGGTAAATGAAATAATTTTGCCTATTATATATATTTTGTATATAAAATAATAAATTTTATAAATGATATAGTTGGTTGTGATATATTGTCTATTAGGTAGAGAAATTTTATAAATATTGATTAAAAAATAGGATCTACAAATAAAGTAAATATAAATCGGAAGTTTAGAACCGATGTTCCGGGGTTTCTGAAAATTTCTTTCGAAAGAGTTTGGAATATAATACTAGTAGTACTTAGAAGTATTTTCTGATATAAATATTTAAAGATGATTTGAAAGAACGTTTTAAAAGAATTTTGAAAGGAAATAAGTTCTATACTCCCCTCTCTGTCGAAGGAAAATAATTTCGGTGATGAGTGCATGCATCATTGTAACGCCCACCCCGAGACCCACCTTAGCAAAGAGAATTAATAAGTGATTCCGTCTGCTAAAGCGGAGAAAAGGGCTGGTTAAGGGCGACCATCTATAATTTTTCCTTAAACATCTACCGAATATGTCGATAAATGCAATATAATTTTTTTCAACCAAAATGGATCGACATACCTAGTAAATGCTTAATCCAAAATTATAGATGGCTAATGGATCTATCAAAACAAAATACAATAACTAAATGTAAAGCACATCACAGAACAGTAATCAACTTCATATATATACATATACACTGATACATGTATAGTGCAATACAATATGAATAAAATAAAGGTGGTACTCAACCACGCTATATACATCGAATCTAACTACATCAGAGTATGTGGAAGAAATAAACTACTCAAGCAAAAGAAGAGCTAATATCCAACATCAACTTCAAGCTAAGTCCAATAAATGATACCTGAAACAACTCGGTCTGACCCGAGTGAAAACACACGGGTCAGGCTAGCTAAAATTATCAGTTAAACATGATAGTCGATAAGGATAAGTAGAATCATAAGAAAAGACAACATCTCTTCCTGGCAAGTAGAAGTGATAATGATGGTAAGTCATAATTAAGTGGCATAACTGACACTTAAGCAAATGGAACATCGACGAGCAAAGTTTTAAAGATAAGACTTAATAAACATCGCATTTGCCTCGTACCATCGACGGTATAAAGGAATATGGATAATGACTTCAAATGATTCAACTATCTTCTTAGAAGTGGTTGTCAATATAACAATGCATCAAAGAAACATATCCTTCATACATAGAATAAAACACATATGGATTGCGTCATCTCATTGGCACATCCCAAGGATCATTTAAGGAAATATAAAACCCAATCAGAAAAGAAGCATTATTCTCATCTCATCAGTATGAATATAGATACATCTTAAATCCATCACTAAAACTCATCATAAAAGATTCTTCATAATCATTTATACCTCTTCTCATCGGTATAAATATATAAATACATCTCAACTCCATCTTAACATCAAGTAGTCTATAAAATCATCAAATCATCAATCCATAATGCAAATAACTCAATCAAAGAGTAACATCATAAATGATTTCACCATATATGTATACATCTCATCTGGCATTAGCCTATCAATGTAATAATCATCTAAAGACGGTGAAGTCTGAAACATCAAAACTCAAAGAAATCTCGGATTGGCCAGATCCTCGATTGCATGCCGAACCAATGCTATGCGCGCTACAGCGTGACTAGTACTACTATTTGGTACCATAAACATCATGATGACTGGAGACAAATAACATCTTAACATCATGAACATCATGAATAACTATAGTATATAACATCATAATGACTCCCAGCCACAAAGATCCGAGTTAATAACATCGTGATGATTGGAGTAGCAACTACATCGTGATGACTCCAATCGGGTACTCGTGGTCTGTAGTACTAGTAAACATTGTGAATGTTTCTCAACTTCTCGGATATGAACCCAATAGGCGTTAACGTACTCCCATACCATACGTTCGCACCTAATGGTTTACTAGCCGTTAGTTGGTACCACACTAGTAAAACATCATAAACATCATGGAAATATACTCAGCCTCATCTCATTGGCGAGTAAATACAATAACATGCTCGTCTTATATTATTGACGAGTACTAGTGGCATCGTGACTTGTCTCATCTCATCGACAAGTAAAAGTTATCATAATACACCTCAACATCGTAAAATCATCATAAAGATGCTTACCTCATCCCATCGGTAAGTAAAAATAACATCTAGATGGTTATTTATAACCATAATCCCGAATAGGAATTTCTAGCTCTTAATTCACTTCATTTCATTGGAGATTTAAAAACACATCTTAAAATGGTCCTTCATAAAATATACTTCTAAATTGGAGTTCTCGTACCATATAATCTACCCAAAATTTAATAACATCTCAAATCATCTCAAACAGTTCATCAAAAGGGTTTCGATCGTATAAGTCCGATATTAAGCGATAAAGCAAATCCATGTGTCCCGTACCACATGTTATACTTTACCATTTAATTGTCTTTCTTATATGTCTGTAATTCATAAAAATAAGTAATTTTATTTATAAAATAATTTTATTAGAGAAAATAGAAATTTAAAACGATTTTCCAAAAACGATTATTAAAACCAATATTTGAAATTCCTTTATTATAGGAAATAAGTCTATCTTTATTTAGAAAAATAATTTAAAAAATACTATGTAATACTAATTTGAAATGTTCATGTATTTCAAAAATGGTTTAGGGAAAACCGTTCTTGAAAGAAATGAAAACTAAGAAGGATATCGCAAAACCGATAACTTGAATTCAATACAATTCAATTCAAATTTAACCCAAAACCAATTCAAATTTCATTTAAATTTGAATTTCAAATTCTCAAAATATAGCTAGTCTACTGATAGGCATCATAGCTCTGAAAATATCTCAAAAGCATCATCAAAACCGAAGAGAATGAGAGCAAAAACGAGTTAATACAATTCTAAGATCAACGATTGTTGTTGTTGTCATTTTATTCTCAGGATAGCAACATACAACCATACTTTCAACCATGCAAACTTCAAAATTCCAGAAAATACAATGAATAAAACTTGTATAATATGATCTAAGCTTTCCGGAACATCCAAAATTAGCAAATTCTGTTAAGAAACGAAGAAATTATGGTCAAATTCGTTTCGGTTTCAAACACAGAGCAAATATATGTTTTGCTCTCGGGTTAGTAGTAGAAAAATTAGATTTTTACATAGATAACCTGAAAATTTCAAAAAACACAATGAATAAAAGTTGTAGTACATGAATTGTGCTTTCCGGAGCATTAAAAACCATCAAATTCTGGTCAAAATCGAGAAAGATATAGCTCAAACAATATCAGATTCAAACTCAGGAAATTCTGTCAAAGACATAACTATACTTCTGCTTACAAATCCGTTTTAGGTCAGTCAAATAGTAAAATATCGAATTGAAACCTGAAGTTAAATTACTCCCTATTGAATTTATTTTCTAGAAAAAAAATTTGGCCTAATTTAGATAAGAAACGAAAAACTTATGGCGAAAACACTTCTCCAGCCTATGATTGTTGCTGCTGTCAATTTGCTCTCGGGACAACAACAAACAAGCATGATTTTTATCAAGAAAACGTAAAAATTTAAGAAAACTCAAAACATAAAACTTGTAAATCTATATCTATGCTTTCAAGATTATCTAAAATTATTGAATTCCGGCTTAAAACGAAAGAGATATGCCCAATTTACTGACGGTAATTTCACAAATAAACATGCAACAAACAAAAGTGAGATTTTTTACCTTGAAATCTCAATCAAAGCTAGAAAATGTGAGTTTAAAACTCACCATTGATTTTAGATAGCAAACATCCAAATTTTTAAAGAAAAATTGGAGCTTGAAGGTGAAATCCTTTCTCTATTCTTATTTTGGTGAAGTTCTTCTTGAATTAACCGCGTAATTGAGTGGAATTGAGATTTAATTGGAGAAAACCATTGTTTTTCTTTCTCTCTATTTACTGTATCTTTTGTTTTGGAGAGGAAGATGAGAAAAAAGGTACATATACCTATTTTCTCTTTTCTAGATGGTTCTAGAGAAGGCTAATAGATTCAAACCTTACCCAAATAAGCCCAAGACTAATATACTTAGAGAAATTCCTATGTTATATACCTATTTAACCTATTTAATCAATTTATACACTGGTTTTCTCTTTTCTAACCAAATAAAATATCAATAACAAATTGCTTGCAATAAAATTGTTGTTATGTAAAAAAATAAAATATATTTCGATAATAAAAAGTTATTTTATAAATAAAACCCTATCTTTGACAATATTTTACAAATTACATCATTTTAGTGTAAAAACACTATTTTTAATTTTATATCTTAAACAAAATTTTCTTTCGTGTCAAATAAGTTGCAATAAATCATTCTTACACTTTTTAATCATCAAAATATTTTTTTTCCAACTAAAATATTATTTTTCCCATATAACACAATTTTTTAACAATATTTACCAGTATTCCCATTTTTAGTGAAAAATCACTATTTTCATCCATTTCAACCAAATAAAATTTATTTTTAAGTCTAATGAAGTGTATTAAAATGTTTTAACATTTTTATAACATTAATACATCATTCCAAGCCTAATTACACTTCTAAATTTTATTTTCTTCATATTATTCCTTTTGTTTCACAATAGAAGGCTAACATCGGAATAAATTTCCAATATTACTAATTAACTAAAATTAAACCATCACAATTATTTATTTTAAATCCAAATCCACAAATAAAGTTTTTCAAACTTTATTTCATTCATTTACACTTTTTTTCAACCATCAAATGTTGAAACAGGCTTCAAATAAAATAATATAACTTATTTAAATTTCAAATCCTAAATTATATTCATCAAGATATTGTTTATATAAAATAAATAATATAATTCCTCATTTTATTATTCAATTCATTTTTAAACACATTATTATATTATAATTTGCATTACAATTTAATATTAACAGTAATCTCCTAAATCTCGGGTTGTTACAGACTCCTCCTCTTAACAAAATTGCGTCCTCGCAATTACTGGTGGAAAAGGCTATAAACACTGCAAAAATCGAATCGACAAAGGATAAAAGACAAGCTCGAAACTCAAACCATTCATACTCTTAATATAGAATGGTAGAGAGAAATAAGCAAAAAATCACTTGGTTAATCCAATGGCCCATCAAATGCTAATATAGTTATTAGCAAACCATCGAATTTCCAAGTAACTCGAAAGAATTTCGAAGATATCCTTCGAATCAAAACTCAATAACAGCAATTAATCAATCGAAAATGATTGATTTCACAAAACTCTACGAATAGAGTCGGGATCAAACTCGCTTAAACCCAAACTCTAAGCACTAAAGAAGATCATCAATAAGATTTTCCGCATAAATATACGGAAGAACATCCTCACAATAGGGTAGACACAATAGACAAGATTGATAAATCACAAGATGGCTTCTCACAAGGCCACCAACTCGAACGATCGCGAAAAATGCATGTCGTTAATAATAGCTCAAAGATAGAATATACTCAAGAACAAGGATATAAGCTCGAGTTATCTTTTAACCCAAGATATTTAGAATTTTTAAATCTCAACATCTTTTAAATTTTAAATCTCAATTTTCAACATTTGAAAATTTTCAAATTTTTTACTATATTACTTAGTAAGTAATTTAAAACTCAAATTAAAAGTCCAAATTTCTTCTCTTACTTCAAAATTAATTTTCAAAGAAATTTGTAAATCCATACTATTATTCCTCAAAATTAATTAAGGGTTAAAATTCTCTTTACTCCTTTTATTAAACCACTTAAATAGTTTAAAAACAATCTTTAAATTCTCTTATAACTCTTCCCTTAAACATCCATTGTATATAATACAGATTTTAAAATCTAAAAATATACTTCTAATAAAGCACAACTCAAAAATTATCTCATTTATATTCTCACCTTTGTAATTTAAAAATAAATAAATGGCATTGCCTCTCCATTGAGTCTCTGATAAATAAATATATCTGTTGGCTGCAGAGTTGACCGAAAGATCAAAAACTACCTTGCCACTCTATTACTCGCCTCTAAAATTAATGGCTGCAATTACCATTCAAAAATAAATTTAATATTTAATCTCAAAATATTATTTTCAAAATCTCAATTTTTAAAACACAAACTATCGTGTCTGATTGCCTCATCATAGCATTTAGGAGATTCCTATCGATAAGTTGATCTGGCATATCAATCAGAACTTTTAACTACTTGATGGACAATCCAACACTCTCAAAACTATAAAAGAAATACTACTCATATAAATATATTCTCAAAAAATTCTTTGATTTTTTTAAGTATCTCAAAGCTCAAATTTCTCTTTAAAACTCATATTTATATAGCTTCGGAACTCAAACCAAAGAACATTAGAGAATGCATCGAGATATCCCAAAATATTCGGTTCTCAAAATCAATAGAAGGAGATAGAGTGTTCGTCAATCTTACGATGTCATGGGCCACTCCCAAAAATCATCATGATAAAGGATAAGCAAGGTATTCTTCTCGAAGGAGAAGATGCACACAAACAACAAATCATTACCTCAAACAAAGTAATGCTACAAAGAATAACATCCATTAAGTATCCGAAAAGGATAACCAAATGAAACTGAATGATAAACTCAATCAAACTCGAACAATCCAGAAACTCACCAATTCCTTAGTAAAAGTCCTCGTGGAAGGATAGTCGAAGGCTAACAACTAGGGATAAGGTTAATTTAACACTCGATTGGCCGATTGGATACCAGAACCAAACAGTCTCATTAAAATTCAACAAAGTCACCTTGACTGGAATTCGAGATATGTCATCAACATCTCGATACTCAAGAGTAAATTCAGAAACTTTGGAATCATCATTAACATTCCAAAGTGACAGAAATAATAAACCAATCAAAATAGGAAACCTAAATATACAATAGGATCTATAAAACAAAGGATTGGACTTAATATCAAATAAGTCAATCCCTCTAAAATCAAATGCATCTCAAGATTGTGAGTAACAAAAAAAATACTCACAAAAGCAACACCAAATAAAAATCCCAGAGTGCTCACAACGAGCCAATCATTATGGATCCCTTTAATAGGATTCACAACTCTCAAAGGAATGCAACAAGAATTCTCAAGGAAATCAATCAGCTCCATTGATACGAACTCACTCGTATCGACAAAAATAAGAATAGAATAACCCCAGCTAAGATTTTATATAAGATAAGATGGCATCAAACTCTATTATAGAATAGTACTGAATACAATATATCTATATTCCTATACATATTCCATCTCAAAAATCCCAAAATTCAAAAAAGAGTCAAAGCTCGATTCGAAAGCAAGATCTAATAAAGGACAATGATTCACCTGTATTGTACTTCGATGTATCATGATATACATACAGTTCTGTATTTATTCTACTTTGTTTTGACCATAGCTCTGATACCAAGCTGTAACGTCCCACCCCGAGACCCACCTTAGCAAGAGAATTAACAAGTGATTTCATCTACTAAAGCGGAGAATAGGGCCGGTTAAGGGCGACCATCTATAATTTTTCCTTAAACATCTACCGAATACGTCGATAAATGCAATATAATTTTTTTCAACCAAAATGGATCGACATACCTAGTAAATGCTTAATCCAAAATTATAGATGGCTAATGGATCTATCAAAACAAAATACAATAACTAAATGTAAAGCACATCACAGAACAGTAATCAACTTCATATATATACATATACACTGATACATGTATAGTGCAATACAATATGAATAAAATAAAGGTGGTACTCAACCACGCTATATACATCGAATCTAACTACATCAGAGTATGCGGAAGAAATAAACTACGCAAGCAAAAGAAGAGCTAATATCCAACATTAACTTCAAGCTAAGTCCAATAGATGATACCTGAAATAACTCGGTCTGACCCGAGTGAAAACACACGGGTCAGGCTAGCTAAAATCATCAGTTAAACAGAATAATCGATAAGGCTAAGTAGGTAGAAGCTATGGTATACTTTTTCTTAAAGGATGTCATGCCCTAAACAGGGTTTCAACATCATAAGAAAGGACAACATCTCTTCTTGGCAAGTAGAAGAGATAATGATGGTAAAGTCATAATTAAGTGGCATAACTGACACTTAAGCAAATGGAACATCGACGAGAAAAGTTTTAAAGGTAAGACTTAATAAACATCGTATTTGCCTCATATCATCGACGATATAAAGGAACATGGATAATGACTTCAAATGATTCACTATCTTCTTAGAAGTGGTTGTCAATATAACAATGCATCAAAGGTACATATCCTTCATACATAGAATAAAACGCATATGGATGTGCCTCATCTCATTGGCACATCCCAAGGATCATTCAAGGAAATATAAAACCCAATCATAAAAGAAGCGTTATACTTATTAATACCTCATCTCATCGGTATGAATACAGATACATCTCAAATCCATCACTAAAACTCACCATAAAAGATTCTTCATAATCATTTATACCTCTTCCCATCGGTATAAATATATAAGTACATACCAACTCCATCTTAACATCAAATAGTCTATAAAATCATCAAATCATCAATCCATAATGCAAATAACTCAATCAAAGAGTAACATCATAAATGATTTCACCATATATGTATACATCTCATCTAGCACTAGCCTATCAATGTAATAATCATCTAAAGACGGTGAATTCTGAAACATCAAAACTCAAAGAAATCTCAGATTGGCCAGATCCTCGATTGCATGCCGAAGCAATGCTACGTGCTCTACCGCGTGACTAATACTACTATTTGGTACCATAAACACCGTGATGACTGAAGTCAAATAATGTGACGACCAAACTTTTTCTCCACAAAAAGTCGTATCATCTTGAAGAAAGAAAGGGATAGAAAAGAGAAAAGAAAGAAGAGAAAGAAGAAACGACACTAGAATCTCAACAGCGGAACGAAAAAAATAATATTAATAACATAAGTATTTACATAATATACAACATCAATCAGAGTTACACAACATACACAACACATACTAGACAGTTATAAACACCTGTCTAGTATTTACAATTTAATACAAACACAACACAGACAACACACAACGGAAACTATATATCTACAACGCAGAAGCCTCCTACTCCATAGCTCCTCCAATATTCGTCAAAGCAAACCTGAATCCCTTGGCTACTTGTAAAAATTTGAGTACCCAAGAGTTTAAGAAAAACAGAAGATAAACTCCGGGTCAGACATGGGTCTGGTGTGAGTAACAGGTTTGTGACGACCCGACTTTCTACGCCCAGAAAGACGTGCCATCAATAAGAAAGAAAGGGATAGAAATAGAAAGAAAAGAAAGAAAAAACAACAACATTAGAGTCTCACAGCGGAATGGAATAAAATATAATACATCAACATAAATATTACATAGTTATCTGTACATCAGAGTTATACAATATCATACAACATGACTATCATATATATATCAGTCAGGACATACATCTCAAATACATCAGGACTAACTAACACAGCGGAACTATAAAGATATATATATGTCAACGACGCTGAAGCCTCCTGCTCCATTGCTCCTCCAGAAGTCGTCAAAGCTAACCTGAATCCTTTGGCTACCCGTAAAAAATTTGGGTACCCGAAAGTTTATGAAAAACAAAAATAAACTCCGGGTCAGACATGGGTCTGGTATGAGTAAACGGGTTAAAGTTGTTTAACTTTGAAAATCATTTAAAATAAAGGTATCACGTAAGACTCCCCACAAATAAATACGGGCAAGTGTTTACCTTACGCTAACCAAAACATTTAATATGAAATCCAGTGATATTATAATAGTGTCTAGGGTTTTCAAGTAAAATACAGAAATAGCTGAAATGCTTACATCTCACATTTCAACATAGTTGGGCACAATCAAAACGTACGGCGCTTATTGGAAATTGGATCCCATACAATGGCAGGGCTACTGGGGTACCGCCCGTCACAGTACGTGGTCTAGATCACAGTACCGAGGATTACTCCCTTCATCCCCTGCAACACAAGGCCGGAACCATTCCTTACTGAACAGTCCCGAACAAGATAACCCCGCAGTTGGTGTACATCCAACCGCCCACACAGCCGAATAAAGGGACATCTAGACAGAGGTATATCTCGTCCTGCTTGGGCATGACCCACCTAACCTTGCTGCACCTCCCCTGTTTTAGCCATTCCCGGTTGATGAGGCATGAGGCTGCGATTACCTTTATAGAACATATCACTTAGAATGCTCATCGTCCGCCTGACGATGTGCTGAAAGCATTCAATCCATACAAGTTCGTTCCGGGTTCGAACGAAACCGAAGGCATTATCTCGTTACACTCGTTTTGGAATCACCCTCAGAGTCAACGACGATAACCCTTGCATTCTGAAAGCACCATCTCGATTTTCACTTCAGAATTCACGACCTAACGTTTAATTTGGATCGATGTGGTTTTCGGAATATCAATTGGATACCCGATCCCGGTCTCATCGAAATCCAAACGCCATTTTAAAGTCCAAGTTGTCTAATTAACTTAACAGTTTAAATTTAACAATTGAATTCATATAGCAATTTAATACAATAATTAACAACAGATAAATCATATAGCAATAGATAAATAACATCAGATAATTCATATAATGATTGAATACAGATAAATCATGCATAACCATCACAGATATATCACAGAATATCACAGATATAAATAAACAACAGAGGCAATCAAATAGAACCATCGATTCATATCAACAGTTTTGATTTGTTTTAAACTTAATTGCATACTTAAACATAAATTATATTTTATTCATGCTTAATCAATTACGATTAAGTAGCTTATTCCAATTTATTAATTACTTATTCATCATTTGCTAAATTAATTAATTATTAATCAATAATCTTAACTATTGATTATAAACCTCAGTTACACAATTAATTATTATTAATTGTTTAATTAATCATTAATTATTAATTAACTTAATCGTTTAATCCTTAATTAGTAAATTAATTCGCTAATTATGATGCGTTAAATTATTAACTACCAATGATTAATTAAATTCGTAATTACAAACAAGATTACACAAGACTATTAAAACCTTTAATTACAAGTTTGATTACACTTTGAACTTCTTATAACAATAAAAAGTATTACATTCTTAAATAACTTGATTTTTTTAATTAATTGCTCATTTGGTTTTCTGCAAAGTTAAAGTTTATCTTGGCTGAAACAACTAGGTCAACAATAATATAATTTATACTTAGCTTATATACTTTGACTTCAAATTACAGTTAACAAAATCCATGCAGTGGAAAACTCGAAGCATGCACCGTGCTCGTCTCGGGTATGACTCGCGTCCACCCAGGAAATTATCGCACTAAACTCCTTCTTCTTCCCTGTTCTCTCCTGTTTCTTCTTTTTTTTTTATTTTTTTTATTTTATTTTATTTTAAAGAAACATAAGTTTAAACTGCTGGAACAATATTAACACACACGCGCAAAAACACTCGTCCCAGCTACAACTCGAAGCAGAGAACGTTCCAACTCGTGCTTTCCTCGAGTCCACCCAAAACACGACCATCTCCGCCGCCGTGCACGTGCACGGCGGTCCCCCACCGCGCCACCAACTCACGATGCCGCCTACACGTCACACGCCATCTCCACACTCGATGACACGGCCCAGATCCACCTCAAACCCACGAAAACAAAATACGACCGAAAAGTTGAACTGGAACTCGAACGCAATCATAAAATCGCCTCGCGATTGTGATCGCCACCACCAGAGAGGTCAGAACTTCGGCCATAGCTTGCCGACACAACCCCCTAACTTCTCCCAAACCCACGCGACACTCGTTTGCAACGTGATGTCGCGAGAATCAAAATACCGAACCCAAAAATATACAGACTTTAAACCCTACTTTTGAATTTCCCCAACAAATCTTGCAATTAAAAATTCTTCTAACATTTTTCTAGTGATCTATGATCTATACACAAGCTTCATATAAAGTTTCATCATAAATCATTGAGTGAATCATCTGATATTCATGAAAAGGCTTCTACAGTTCATTCATGAACTGCTCCATAAATAGTTAGCCAAAAAAATTGATTCTTGTCTTAAAAATCATATTATTGTATGTTAATTCAATATATAAACTCAAATTTTCAATTTAATTTACTTGAATTTTTTACCATATTTATGCTTTATACTGTAAATTCAACTTACAGTATTCATGTTATTATCAACACAGATATCCAAGGTTTTCAAACAGATCATCTTTATAACAACACGGTAATTCATTCATAAGTCAAATGTAAAAGTTAAATTTCAAAAAGAATTGGTTTACTCACCAAAACTGTAGAAAACAGAGGCTAGTTGGATGTTGGACAAAGAAGCCTGCAGTTGCAAAATGGTTTTCCAGTAAATTTCCCTTTTGCTTGAATATGTTTTTAACTTGCAAATATAAAGTTTTATTTATTTTCTTTTCTTACTTCAGGTTTGTTTCATAAGAGTAAGACTGAACTAATAATCAAATAAAAATGATGGAAACATATATATATATATATATATATACTTGTAACAATGGAGTCTTCTTGTACAAGCTTGACATAATAAAATATCTTGCTTAAGTATCATTTGTACTAAGACTTGACATTCACATTTCGGCTGAGATATTTTGTTTCAGGCAAGGATATGTGCTAATTAATACTTATTTCTTCTTTAGGCTAGCATAGATTAAATGCTTGCTGACACTACATATGAAGTACAATATACTTGCAGACTTTTGATTTGTGTTAGTGCTAATGCTTTCATTCATGCCAACATCCTATTAATGTTTGCTGCAGGTTTGTACTAATGTTTTCATTTAAGTTAACACAGAATAAATGCTTGCTGACACAAAGCTTTATCCTATGCTTGTTAACTTCATACTTGCAGATTTCTTTTCTTAATATTTGGACAAACTCATGCGATCATATAAACAAAAATATGTGTTGCAGGTTTTCATTTGTGCTAACATCCTAATGATGTTTGCAGACCCATTTTGTACCAAAAATATTTCAGTTTTGTTTTATTATTTATGCTAACATATAAAAACATGTTGCTGGCACTTGACATTGGATTTCTCTGTTGCATAAGAATTAGTTTGCAAATCAACTTATACTAACATAGAAATGATGTTTGCAGGTCTTTAAAGTTTCTTCATTGTTGCTGAGCAAGTTTAATTTCTTATGTTTATACATTTTATACTTATAAATGCTTCGTTGACCAAATTATATTTGTATAAGACATATGCAGGTTCTCATTTGTGTTTGAACTAATTTTTTTCATTTCTATTTATATCTTATAACTATTATATTGTACTTATGTTTGTAACCATATTTATAAATATTTATATTTATGTAGAAACTCATGTTAAATATTTACTTGCTTATGTGATTTTAGTTATACAAGTTATTGTTAGAATATTGCTTAAATCTTAATTTTATTTAAAGTTTACTCTTTCAATATTTGATTTGTAATGTATACTTTATATTACTTATATAAACTTATATTTAATTAAATTATACAACTGTTATAATAAACTCAGCTTAATCCTATTTTACATTAAAGTTAAATATTACAAATATTTGATTTGCAACTTATATGTGCATTAATGTATATATGAATATGATTATGTTATTGTACTTGTTCTTATTATTAACTCCATACATAAATCTGATAATTTAATGCATTCATACTTAACATTTAATTTAAATAAATAAAACAGGTTTAATTTTTGAATATTGTTAAAAGAGTCTATTTACATTTTGAAATTATATTCCTTTATAACCTATGTAAAACTAATAATATCCAAATTCTTATTTATTTACAAATGAAAATCTTATATTTTAATTAAATTCGATTAAAAACTTATTATAATCATAGGGTCAAATTTCCGGGATGTCACAAGGTTAAGGTTTCTTAACTTCAAAAACCCTTTGAAAAGAAAGGTATCACGTAAGACTTTACACACATAAACATGGAAAAGTTTTTACCTTACGCTAACCAAAACATTTGATAGGAAATCTGGTGATATTATAATAGTGTCTAGGGTTTTCAAGTAAAATACAGAAATATCTAGAATGCATACATCTCACGTTCCAACGTAGTTGGGCACAACTAATACGTACGACACTCATTGGATTTTGGATTCCATCAATGGCAGGGCTACGGGGTACCGCCCGTCACAGTACGCGGCCTAGATCACCGTACCGAGGATCACTCCCAATCCCCTGCAACACAAGGCCGGAACCATTCCTTATTGAACAGCCCCGAACAAGACAACCCCGGCAGTTGTTGCAATCAACTTCCCATACAGCCGAATATAAAGGGACCTCTAGACACAGGAAGATCTCGTCCTACTTAGGCATGACCCACTTAACCTTGCTGCACCTCCCCTGTTTTAGCCATTCCCGGTTGCTGAGGCTTGAGGCTACGATTACCTTTAGAGAACATATCTCTTAGAATGCTCATCGTCCACCTGACGATGTTCTGAAAGCATTCAATCCATACAAGTTCGTTCCAGGTTCGAACGAAACCGAAGGCATTATCTCGTTACACTCATTTTGGAATGACCCTCAGAGTTAACGACGATAACCCTTGCACTCTGAATCTTCATCTTCACTTGAGATTCACGACCTATCGTTAATTTGGATCGACGTGGTTTTCAGATATCCAAATATGGAAACCCGATCCCGGTCTCATCGAAATCCAAATCGCCATCTTTTAGGTCCAAGTTGTTTTAAATGTTTAAAACAATTCAATTCAATATTATCTATATACACTCAGCTAGATAATACACAACATCATAATAGATAATCAACATTATCATCACAACAGATAATCCATATTATCATCCCAAACAGATAATTCATATTATCAACTCAAATGCAGCCATATCATCCAAATCAAACAATATCGCTTATCTCATATCTGAGATCTCAACTATTCAGGGTAATCAGTGTTAATCAACATTCACAATCAATGACTTATTAATCACCATTCTATAATTAATTTAAAATGAATTAAATTAATTACTTCTTCTCTAATTAATTTAAAGTAAATTAATTACTTTATCCATAAAAATCTTGCATACATATTCATTAATTAATTACCCTCAACAAATTACCCTATTTAATCATCCTTGATTACTTATCCATTAATTACATTCAAGTAATTAGCATTTAATTAATTCCATAAATTAATTATTCCAAACCAAATTCAATAATTAACCTGTAATTACTTAATTAATTATAATTAATTACATTAATTAATTCCTTTATTTATTAATTGTTCTTAAATAATCTATCCTTAATTACATCATTAATTATATAAATTAATGATCCTTAATTATGTCTATTAATATTTACCTTATTTAAATTAAGTAATTAATATCAATTATCCATATTGATTAATCACTGTTGATTAATCACATTAAGTCAAATTACATTTAATTAATTACATGTCTTTATTATATTTAAATAACTAAATTAACAAAACCTAAATTAATTACACTAAGTAATTAATTATTAATTACTTCCTTTAAGTAAGTATACTGCAACTAATTACATATTAATTACACAAAGTAATTAATTTTTTCAAAACTCCTTCCTTACCCAAATTATCCTTCAATTAAATTACATCAAGTAATTTATCTTCTTAATTACTTCATTAAGTAATTATTCATTATTAATAACATTGGGTAATCGCTTCTCAATATAACCAGTGATTATTTTAAATTAATTAAACTTAATTAATTAACTTAATTAATCAAAATAAACTTAATTAATTACAATTAGTAATTAATTTTCTTAATTATTTTCATTAAGTAATTACACTTAAACAATTCTCAAATTGATTATCTTTAAATTACTTAATCCAATTAATCATTAAAATTAATCACATTAATTAATTATTAAATAATCATAAGTTAATGACCTTCATTAACTTATGGTCATTTAATAATTAATTAATGACCTTCATTAACCAATAACAAATCTTTAATTACTTCTCTAAAGTAATTAACTGAGATTAATCAATATTAATCACAAATTTAATTATCTATAAAACCCATTAATTAATATCTAATCATTAAATTAATCAAGTGATAATCTAAAACTTGATTAATTTTTAATTACTTGATTAATAAATTCAAATCATTAATTAAATTAAAATCAAATCTTATCTAATTAATGATTTATTAATTACAATTTAATCAATCTTAATCAACTTACTAATCCTTTAATTAATTAAATAAAACCATTAATTATTTAATTAATTAACCCAAATTATTAATTAATTATTACAAAACTTAGTTACCTTAATCATTTAATGAATTATCAATTATTAAGTTCTTATTAACTTTAGGATAACATCAACCTTATTCATGATTTAATTATCATTATCAAAGTAATTTAAAAACCATTTGCTTTTAAATTTCATCTAAATTCCATTTTGAATTAAGACTTAAAATGAAATCAAATTTTAACTTAAACAAGGTTTAAGTATTTAAAACCTTTTAATTTCATTTTTAAAGAATTACTTACCTCCTAAGGTAAGTTTAAAAATAGTTTTAACCCATATTCAATTTAGATAAATTTAAAATATACTTTAAATATTCCTAGTGGTTTTGAAAACATTTAAATTCAAAAACTTATTTTATTTCAAACTAGAATTCAAATCATGCTTTGAATTCAGATTCAAAAATTTAAATTTAAAATCCTGTTTAAATCCTATATTCCAGATTTTAAAAACATGTTATAAAATACTTTAACATTCAACTTATTTACAACATTAGAATTTATAAACTTGTTTTCTTTTTAAAAATTTAAAAATTCAAATTCAAAATTGAATTCATATTTACAATCCAGATTTAGCTTATATTTAAAATTTTGTTTTAAATCTCATTTTTTTAGATTTTTAAAAACACTTTATGAAATACTTTAACATTTAAAAGTGGTTTAAACATTTCATTTTTATAAAATCATTTATTTTAAAAAGGTAGAATCCAAACCCATTTGAATTTAGTTTTAAATTTATTTTCAAACTTTTGTTTTAAAACTTACTTTGCTTCTTTATTTAATTTTAGTTTAAATTTAAAAACAAGAAACTGTCGGGTTTCTGAACAAAACCTGAAACAATAAAACTACTCGAGCTCATACCTATTTACTTCGAGTCTTACTCCTCTCTACTTTGGGTAAACTCTCAAATGACTCGAGTATTACACGAGTACACTTTGCATCCTTCCAAACTAACAAAAACACCCAAGAATTTCCAGGTCATCAAAAACTAAGAGCACCATGCCGCCGACCTCCTCCATTCAATACCAGAACTTCAAACACATCCAAGATCACCCAAACACCCTACCCCAACCACCTGACTACACCATCCACCTGAAATCAAAAACCAGCCTCAACCAATAACCTGGAAACACAATGCTCCTCCAAAACTCAAACCTGTCAACGGCCAAATCTCCGTCCTTTGACCACCATAGAAGTTGAAACTCCGGCCACATCCTCCTCATGGACCCAGCTACCATTCCCCAAAGCTGCTTAACACTCGAACAACCATAGAGACAGTGATGATCCCATTTCCTAATTTGTTTAAAACTAGGGTTACAAATTTATTTTGATCACCGCCGCCACCATGATCATCTTTACATCCATTCAATAATTTTTCCCAATGCTCTGATCATACTTCTACCACCATAGGAGCCTCTGACCCTCCCTGTCAACTAGATCACCAGAATTTCCCAAATTCCTCTTTTTAGTTCATCACAGAACTGCTTCCCAAATCCCAAACTAAAAATTGTATTTTCTGATTTAAAAATTATGTTTTCTTTTAAGGTTTCAGATCACAATCTTAATTTAATGAATTAAAGAATTTAAGTTTTAAACAAAACTTATGTTTCTAGACCATTTTGGTTCCCGAGAAGTTTGAACTTATTTTAACTTATTTAAATTTTTAATCTTAGATTTATGTTCAACAAACAATTTTTTGTTTGTAACTCAATTCAAAATAATGATTAGATCAAGTGACTACAAAAATTTTGATTTAAAAACTTAAGTCAGGAACAAACAGCAACAATGATATTTGATAGTATATCTACATGCATGTAGATTTGGTCAAGGAGCATAAGTATTTCAGTTGCAACAACATTTCATAAATCAAGAACAAATGAGCAATTCAATTTTTAAAAATTCAAGCTTTCAATGGTTCACTATTCTTCTGAGTATCTAGTGAGTAACATTTTGTTTAAAATGAATTAAGTAATTATTAGTCGCCTGATTTGTCTCTGGAAAAAAATTGCTTGTGAATATCATCCTCTTTGTAAATCTTAAACCAAATCTCTAAAAAATTGCTTGTGCATGGTATTACTGTGACAAATTGTTTGTGTGTATATGAACTTTCTGGTAATTTCTATGAATTTTTATAAGTGCAGGCTTGATCCTTTAATTTTTGAAAAATGCAGATTTTTGTTCTACAGTTTGCTAAGCTGATATCAGGTTGATTATTTTCCAGAGGAAGAAATGCAGATTTGATCTTCAGGTTTTTTTGAAAATGCAACCATTTGATTTTTTTTGTAGGAATTGAATTGCAGGTTTGTTTTTGAAGTGAAGAAATTTATTGAGGCTGAAGATTTGATATTTGCAAAAGGAAATGAGATTACAGGATTTTGTTCTTTGATTTTAGCTTTTGGATTGAGAAGATGAATTTTCAGTTTTTTGAAGAATGATGTTTTTCTTTGATTCACTAAGCTTTTGGTTTTGAAAAAAAAAATGAAGGGAAAATGAAAATGTTTATAAGGGCTGAAAATTATTTAATTAAAATAAAAGAAAAATATAAAATAAAATGACACTTGTCATGTTATTTAGTTCATACATTAATACATGTATTTTAGATTACTAATAGGTTAACACATGTCTCTTATTTAATTTAGTTATATATTTAAATATTAATAAAGGATTTTACTTCATTTATTTTATACTTATATAAATATATATGATTTTATTATTTAAACAAAATGTAAATAAAACAAATTATAAATTAAAACTTATTCAAATATTTCTAAGAATCTATTATTTTTGAATTTCAAAATCAATTCCAAATTCAAATTAAACTTTTGAAATCCAAATTAAAATCAACTTATTCAATTAAAAATGGAAATTTCATTTTCTTATTTTAATTCTTTTTATATTTATGGAAAAATAATACATTATAAATATGGCTTAAAAATAAAAAAATTTAAATGATTTTTTAAAAGAGATTATAAGTCACTTTTATTATCAAATGAATTTAAATCATATGCTTTTTTATTTATTTTAAACTTATATATAAAATCTTCAAATCATATTTATATCAAGTAATATTTAAAAAGAAATAAAACAACCTTTTATTTAAATTCAAAAATTAAGCTAAGATATAATTTTAAACAATTTAACATTTATTTTAAGTATTTACAAATCATGTAGTTATTAATTTAAATAACTTTGAGAAACTTAAAATTAATTTAAAACAAAATTTCCTAATTACTCAATATATTATTAGAATTGGAAACAAAAATTTATTTATTAAATTCCAAAACAAAGATTATCTATAATATGTATACAAATACATAGATACATTATAATTAAAAACATTTATTTAGCTTTTTAAAAGATAAAAATCACTAATTAAATTTTTATTTAATCAGATTATTAAACCAATTCATATTTTATTAATCAATATTATCAAATCAATTTAATTTTATATAAAGATTATTGAACTGATATTGCCAAAAATTCCGAGATATCACAAATAACATCTTAACATCATGAATATCATGAATGACTATAGTATATAACATCATAATGACTCCCAACCACAAAGACCCGAGTTAATAACATCGTGATGATCGGAGTAGCAACTACAATGTGATGACTCCAATCGAGTACTCGTGGTCTGTAGTACTAGTAAACATCGTGAATCAACTTCTCAGATAGGAACCCAATAGGCGTTAACGTACGCCCCAAATCATACGTTCGCACCTAATGGTTTACTTAAATACTCAATTTACACTATAATTTATATAAAACAATATTTTAGCAACCAAAATTTACACAAAATCATTTTCTTGTCAAATTAAATATAACAAATCTTATTAACATCATTCTTACATCCAAATCTTATTTTTAACAAAATTTCAATTTTTTAATTACAATAAAATTAACAAAATCAACAATTGGCAATAATTTACAAAATTATTGCAATTAATCAAATTAAAACCATATAATATTCATTTTTCCTCCAAACTAATATAATAAAGCTTTTTAAAACTTTATTTAATCATTTTACACTTATTTCAACAAATTAATGTTGATTAATTTTTTTTCTCATTAATTAATCCAATAAATTTCCAAATCATCATATTTCCAATATTTACCATTTATAACCAATATTATTATCTTTTGCTCTATTTTAATCTTTCCAATTTTATTGTTTACTCAAAATAAATGATTTTAAAGCTCCAATTCATTTTTATTTAAATTATAACCACCGTTATGATTTAATATTGCAGGTAGCCATTAAAACTAGGGTTGTTACAGGAAAAACATTAGTTATATGGCACAGTCATCTCTGATGATACTTTACTATGCGTATAAATCTCATTTCATTCTCCTAGGACGAATGATAAGGAAATTGATCCATTAACAATTAGAAGGTGATCTCCACTCTTATCTTTGACTGTTTATTTCCTAAAGAACCGGGGTTGAGTTTACCCAAAACAACCAAGTGTTGTTTCGAAGAGATGGAGATCAGATATGTTATCCAAAAATCACTTCGATCCAACTCAAGCATTTTGAAGTGAAGACATATTGAATATGATGGAATTAAAGATGGAGCTCATTGAAGTGCAAGGGCTTCCTGCTACTAATCCTGAGGGTGATTTCAAAATCAATGTAGTAGAAGTAATGCCTTAAGTTTGTCCATCTTCTGGACCACATATATGGATGAATGCTGCAATTACATTATTGCCTAAAGAACAGTGTTAGCATTCCAAGTGGAAAGTGCTACATAAAGGTAAAATATAGCCCCAAGCCTCATCAACTGGGAAATGAGAAAAATTGGGCATGCAGTAGGGCCAAGTGGTCGCTTCCATCAGGGTATAGTCATTCCTAATCTATATCGATTACTATCTACTCATGTATGCTTAGGGGACCATTAATGAAAGGGGTGATCATATTCGGCACTACAAGTCAAGTGGTAGGCCAGTCCTCTATAGCAGGGGTACAAGTGTTGTTGTTAGACCCTGTGCATTTTATCTGGAAATGTACCATCGAAAGGTAGGTTTTTACCTTGTCATGGTATGTGATCCAATCTTCAATACATGCCTTTACGGTTTTAGTCATATACCTATCATGATGGAATTTAATTAATGTAACAATTTCAACTATGATTAATAGGTATTTGTATTTAGACACTACTATAATATCACAGAATTTCGTATGAAATGGTTTGGTTATTGTAAGGTAAAATCTCGTCCACGTTTATATGCGGCGTGGTCTTACATGATGCCTTTGATTTTAGGGTTTTATAAAGTTAAAGACTCATGCTTTACTCATACAAGACCCATGTCTGACCTGGAGTTTTTTTCTTTTCCTAAACTCTTGGGTGCTCAAATTTGAATGGATAGCCAGGTAGTTTAGGTTTTTCTATAGATTCATTTTGAAGGAGCTTGGAGTAGGTGGCTTCATGGATAGCTGGTAATTTTACTTGTTTTCCACTATATTATATGTATGTTGTATTTGTTAGATAGGGACAGGCTGTTATAACTGTCCTAGGGAAGAATTTGTATTAGTATAACTTTGATGCAACATTTTTGAAATGACTTTGTTATAAATTATGTTGAGTAATATATATTATTCCGTTGCATTGTGAGATTCTATGTTGTTATGGTTTCTTCTCTTCTTATCTTTCCTTTTCTTTAACCCTTAGTAGCTAGTCTTTTGGAGTAAGAAAAGAGGATCGTTACATATATTGATGTCGTATATCAATGGGTGTGTATATAAATTATGTATATTCACTATTTTTAATGACAATCGTTAAAATTCAAAAAAATAAACAATAATTAATATTTCATAAATATTAGTTAAGTTAAATAATTATAACAATTATAATTTATTTAAATCAGGTGGTAGACAGAGGATTCAACATGAGATTGTATTGACTCTTTATGTGAAAATTCGACCAGCAATAACTATCGAACAATACGAATATTAATGTTCACACGTTATCTTAACTAGTAATGTGACATTTTGGTCAAATTTATCATTTATATAGCTCCGGTAAAATCCAATTTTACATCTTTAAGCATTACTCAGTATTTATAATTATTTACATCTAATTCTCTTCGTCAACATTATATTAAGTTACGACTTATGGAATATGGAAAGGGTCAAAATTCTAACATATTCCAACCACAAAAGTCCTTGGTTCAATAATAAGAATATTATTGGTTAAATGGCTCTCTTAAGAGACTTAGACTTTGAGTTGACTTCAACTAACAGTGATTCTAACCCTATATAACCGAGGATGCAAATTCCCTCTTAAATAGGGCTCACTTCCAATGCATCCACTCGACCCAACTACAGTCATTTGATGGACACTGTGCCATAGTTTAACCATAATCAAAGTGGAATTTTCACGGTGAAGCTCGACTGTAATGACCCGCAAATTTAAACGTTCTAAAACTGAATATTTGTTTGAAATAGAGAAAAATTTGAAATTTAAATTTAAAATAATCAATTAGGTTCTTTTGAATAATTAATTTGATCAAATTTAATTAAATGAATAATTTTGGAAAAAAGTCAAGTTTTGGGCAAATCTAAGCCAAATTTGAATTTTTTGATAAAATTTAAAAGTTTCAAAATTTTTAAGAAGAACTCTACTATTTGTTTCGTTGAAAGCAGAGTTCTAGTACTCTAAATATGCAGTTTTCAATGAAAAACGCACGTAATTTATCAGTGTCTTCATTGTGTATTTACATATGTTATTCTCCTCCTTTTTATGTTTCTAACGAGTTCTCTTATTTAGTTATCGAGCTTCTAGGAATTTAATGAGTCATTAGAATGCAAATAGACAAGTAGACTAATGGGCTTTGGAAAATTAAAGAGACCATACCTTTTCTTTTCTTCTGAATAGGTACGTGCAGAACATCTCTTCCTCACATTTCTCCTCTTTGAACAAAAATTATCTGCATCTTCTTCTTCCTCTCTAATCCCTAGATCTAAAAACAAAAAAAATCATATTCTAAAACCAAATCATTCTCCTTCCTCCCCTTTGCCTCCACCTTCCCTTATCTTTGCCTCTCCTCCCTCTCCCTCACCACGCCACCACTTTTCCCCTCACCTCTCTGCCGCCACCCACCTCCATCACCACCTACAACCCATGGTAGCAACCCATGGCGAAAGCCCCATCTTCCTCCTCCTCTTCTTTCTTCTTTTCCCCCATCTTTTCCCTTTTTCTTCCCCTTATTTCCATGGCTTCTATATTCCACTTAACTACTCCAAATCAAATAATTCTTTTTTGTATGATTTAAATGGAGACAATTTGTTGTTGAACCCTTCTTTCCATTCTGAATATTATATCAAAAACTCCATTTTTCAAGTCCTTTCTTGAGCTTTTCAGCCAAAAATGCCCCATATTTTATCAATAATATCACCTCAGGAAAGAACCAAATTATGTGATTCTTTTTTTCAAACCAATTATTTTTCGAGTGGCTTCAACTTTCTTTTAAATCAGTTCTCCAATTACTTAATTTGCTATGCCAAAAACTCAAATCTTTTCGCAGTATTTTTGAATTCAGATTTTCAACTCAAAAAACACCTCTGTTTGTTTTGACCATAACTTCCCGAAGACAGAAGCTTTTTGGGTGATTATTTTTTTGAAGTGGAGAGAAAAGAATTTGCAACAACTTTCTAGTTAGTCACTTTGACGGATTTAGAAATATATTGGTCCGAACATTATTTTAAAGATGACCTAGTTTCAAGATTGTTTGTAGTTTGGATCTTGGGTTGTTTGGAAGTTAGAAGTAATTGAAACTTATTTATTGATTCGATTTCATGTCTAAGCTTTATTGGGTTTGCTTTGCATTTGGATCTTTTCTAGGAATCTCCATATTGCTCCATTTTTATCATTACCATTAGCCATGAAAGGTGAGCAATCGCTCACGATTTATATCTTTATGTTAGTGAATTGACAGCATGTAAAAAGTTACTGAAATGTTGTTTATGTCAGGATTTTATTTAGTTAAATTCATATGATATAAATTAATTTATATGTCAGTTTTGACATATAAAATGACACGTATTTGACACATATTGGACATGAAAAACGACCCACTTATGTTATGCAAGTTGACATGATTCGTAAATGGTTGCTATGTAATTTGTTGTGACATATGCATGTTATTTTATTGTAAATCACCTTGCAAGTTTCATATATATATATATATATATATATACACACACGTCTTGTTATATATTTATATGTTATGTTACTATATGACATGTTGGAATTATAAAATATTCACTTATGCTCTATCTGATGTGTGAGACATGTGATATGTTAGTTGGGCATGTATATATATTAAATTGTTAATTATGCACTTATGTTGGTCACTGACATGTTATGTTATTATTTTATTGTTCTCACACTGCAAGTTCCCTGATAATTAGGAAATCACTTTTGGTTGAAATGATATATAACCGATATAAAATCACTTTGGGTTTAAATTAATTAATTTAGAAACTAAATTGAAATATTGCAAGTTTAAATTAATGTTGGACTTGAAATTATAAAATTGAAATTTAATTGATTTAATGAAAAGTTTTAATGGGATTTCTAGATTTAAACTTCTTTGATTTCAATTTAATAGATTTTATGGAAAGGTTAATTTAATCCTAAAATTTGATTTGATTCGATGAATTTTTTTAAATTAATGTAGAAATTGGATTTATTCAATTTAAAGATTAAATTAATATAATGGTATAAAATTTCAAATTAAACTTTAAAAGATTTAATTGATTTGTCGAAAATTGACTTATGAAAAGATATGACTATGGAATTACTAAGTAATTGATTTTTAAATGGTAATTTTTTAAGCTTAAAAGAGTTGGACTTGAATAATTAAATTGGATAATTTGGATTAAATTGAGGTAGATAGTGTAATGAGAAATTTAAAATGTTAAACCTTAAGTTGGTGCGAAAGTTGAAATCTGAATTGATTTAAGTTGGGATTGGATATGTTGATATATGGTTCAGTTTGGATTATGGAACGTGCAATAGCTTTAAGTGAAAAATTGAAATCTGAAGTTGAATTTAGTGATGATTGGAAACGAACATGAAAACCAGTACTTGAACTGAATTGATTTATATTGTGAAAGATGATGTTTATTTAAACCTAAGCATTTTACTTATTGAGTTATCTGTACATTTCACTTGAGTATACTTACTTACATAAGAATGTTAGTCCTGACTCGAGTGTTTTTGTTACTTTACGCTCGGATGAGACCGAGTAGTTCAGTTTATGGAAGACACTTATTTCTAAAGACAAAGATGGAATCGAGAACCGTATCTACTACTATTATAGCAATTATCTATTATGCCTGAAAAAAATGTAAATTCTGCTTTTGTTGAAAATAGCTTCAGGAAATGTTTATGTATTTATTTGTGTATTATATTTTATCATTCCACTATGAGATTCTGTATTTTGTTCTTTTGAATCTTATTCGTTCGAACAATCCCAATAATGATCTGTCTTTTGAATAGTTTGAGTTAGAAATGTGTGGTTTATTGTCGATTTAAACTGTTCAAAAATGCTGGTTGTTACAGTCAGTATCGAAGTCAGGTTTAGCGAGTACCTTAGCATTATGGGGTCTTACTCATTAGAGATAGGGTGGTAATACCCTAGAATGAGTTGTTTGAGGGCGTGTGTGTTCGAGAATACGCATTTGTTAGTGGTATAAAATGTTTTATAGTTTTGAAATGAAATAATTTTTCCTAATATTATATGTTATACACAAAAGGAATATTTTTTTCAAACTAATATAGTTATTTGCAATGTGTTTGTTTTAGGAAATGATAATATTTAATTATTATATTGTTAATTAGTTGTATTTAGTCAGTTTACAAATGTTGGCTATTATTGTTGATTTGAATTTATAAATTAAACACTAGTTTAATAATGGTATATTAAAGAAAATAAAGTGAATTATTATATGAACATGTTTTCTAAGTTTAGTTTTAATAAAGAGAATTTAAACTGAAAATTTGAGAACTAAAATTTCGATGTTTTAGAAATTGTTTTCCAAATATTTTGTAAATAATAGTATTATTATTAAAAAGTGAATAATTAGGATATCTGTTTATGAAATTGAAATGTTTGGTTGTGAATCTTGTTGTTTTGTTGATTGGTAGTTTGAACTATTGAAATAAAATGGACTGTTATGAAATTCTAGACAGTCCAAAATTTTGAAATTAATTTTAGATTTAAACTTAGTAATTTCGTAAAATTATAAAAGTTGAATTTTATAACCTTAATTGGAAGAGGCAAATTGAGTAAACAAGATTTGAATTGTTAAAAATTTATGTTAATAAAATGATAATGAAAGTTTGTATGTACTTTTAGGATGAAATATGGTACTATAAGTGCGAATTTAAGTATTGGAGTGTTTGAGTTGAAATTGTGGTGAAAATGTTGTAAATAAAGTTAAATGGTTGTAAAAGTGTTTATAAACTTAGTTAAAATTATGAAATGTGTCATAAATAATTTGGTAAGTAAAATTGAAAACTAATTGGATAAACAAATTGAACTAAAAATGAAAAGATTATAAATAAAGTCATGACTTGTAAATTGTTTATGAAATAAATGGATGTTGCAAGAAATGGTTATAATTAAAGTTGTGATAACTTTAAACTCGAATAATGACTTATAAAAGAAGTTAAGCCTTTATAAATTGGTTATAAACTTAAGGAATTTTTTTATGAAATGATTCGCAAATAAATACAATATTAAATGATAAATACTATATGTGAAAATGAATGTGATTTAAAATGATGTGAGATGTAGTAATGTTATTTATTAATGATTTTGTCATTAAATGAAGAATTTTTTAAATATATATTAATTGATAAGAGATAGAATTTGTATAAATGAATGAGATTTATATTGTGAATTGAAAATGTAATTGTGAGGAAACAAATTAGAATAAATACGTAAGTTGTACGTATATTTTTTTATTCGCATAATTAGTTTGATCCGAATTTGAGTACATAAGTTCGAGTTGAATTACACCATTTCGTGTTTAAATTTTTCATTCGATTCTTAATGGCGAATATTTGATATGGATTTTTTGTTTGACTCTAACGACCTTGACTTGACCTTCGAAAATCGACACCCAAATACATCACCCGTATTCGAACGCCGCAGATTCAAATGTTGAGTCTGGTTCGCCGGAGCTTATAGCAACATTAGTTGATAACAATACAGCGGAAACAAAATGAATTATTTTATTGATACACAACATTTGATACAACAGTGATACAAACTTATATATATATATATATATATTTATTTAAGAGTTTGGTCATATGGATATTGTTTTGAACAGAGAGCAGGCTTTGAGCTTGGAAATTGTCTGGAATTTGAAACCGAGGAACTGAAATTGAGCATTTTGATTAGAATATGCTTTATCTTGAATGTTATTTGTTAAAACTTTACTTTGCTTGATTGCTTTCAGATTTAATATGATCTGAACCTTTGCTTTAGGCAAAGGTTGTTTTGATTTTGATCAGAACCTTGATTAGTTGCTTGATAAAGTTGAATTCAATTTGCATGCTTTGATTCAGCTGTTTATTTGTTTTCAGGCTTTTAGGTTGGAAATGGTTGTTTTGATTTTTCATTGATCTTAGGTTTTAGTTTGAAAGATGAAGAAGAATAAAAGAGAATGAGAAGCTTTCAACTGCAAGTGAAGTAGCCAGGTTTTTTTTCCTTTTTGAAACATGTTGTTTTATCATTTGAATTAAAAAAAATTACTTGCCACTTGTTAATCTTCATGCTACATGGCTTACAAATTTTTAAATGTATATGTTATTATTTTACACTTGTAAATTTTCATTTATTTATGTTTTTATAGTATCTTAAATTATATTTTCAATTTAAATAAACTCACTTCCTTTTATATATATATATACATATATATGTTAATAACTTTAAAGAAAATGATTTTTTTTAAAATTTAATTATACATTAATAAATAAATGCATATATATATAGATATACATATAATATTTTAACCCTTAAATAGCTTTTGAAAATTGAATTCAAAATATAACTTCCAAAACATTTATATATTCACATATATATTATATATATAAAAAATTAGAAAATAAACTTTTATTAATTTAAAATATAGTGCTTTCAAATCCAATATATTCATAAGATATTTAATTTTGAATTTCAAATCAAAAATTCAATTTACAATCAATTTATATACATACATACATACATACATACATACAAACATATAAACAAACAAATATCTTATATAATTTGAAAAAGTTCCAATTTATTCACAATTTAATTCTTTAATTACCAATTTAAATTTGACTCAAAACCGAGATCGTTGCAAATTCCCCCCTTTAGAAATTTTCGTCCCCGAAATTTTCTAAACAGGAAGACAACAAGGAACAGATGAAAAGATAGAGAAATGGTTCACCATATCAAACCGAATATTTATTCTATATTTGGCTTACCAAATCAGAATATCGTCAATAAATATGAGGCTACCCATGTAGAAAATTGTGGGCACCCAAAGTTTAAAAAGGGAACAATAAACTCCAGGTCAGTCGTGAGACTGGTGTGAGCAAACAAAACAGTTGTTTTAACAAAATAAACAAAAATAAATAAATGAAATCCGCAATGCTTTTTGGAAAATGAAACTACCATAAGGCTTCCGGGCATACACATAATGCAATGCACACTTGGGGAAGATTTCTCCTTATGATAGTCAAACATGCTTGATACGCAAAATCCTTTTGATATTATTATTAGCGCATAGTGCCGAAAACCTTTACAAGTACAATATTAATCTTAGCCAGCATACATACCATTATAGTATGCCTACATTAGCTACCATGTTTGATGGCAGGTTCCACAACTAAAACCTTACAGTGCACATATTAGATGATTAGATTTTCAACAATGGTTAGGCTAAGGAACTTCCTCACTAAATGGGTATGCCTCTGGAGGGACTCCCCGAGAACTTAACCAACTCTCTTCCAACACAAGGCCGAGTTACCTCTGAAACTACGTAACTAACTGTCACGAGTATACCATCCCCCGGTCGTCACCGACCTTTATCCGAAGATCCTCAATACTAAAAAATTCCAACAACCACATAAGTTAAGTATCTGCGCTCCAAGACCATGACACCACTTTTTATCCAGAAGGAAATGCACATACCCTTAGGGCGCGACCCTCATAACCTTGCTGCATTCTTCATGTTTTGACCATTTTCGAGTTGTGAGGTTCGACGAAGTCTCGTCCACAAAGCTACGCTTTTCACAAAAGCCATGCTTTGATCAATAAATGATCAGCAACACTTAGCATGCCATATTACCAAATTGGGAATGTATCACTAGTCACCATCAACTACATAATCTCTGAGCTCGTATATCTCAGAGAATGGTGTTAAGCTAAGAGAATAAATTCTCCGCCACCAAACCAAAATGTATTTGATAGAAACCAGCTTTATATCTCAAAGTGTAACGTCAGAGATACATCCATACAAGTCCGTTCTGGGTTCGAACGGAACCGAAGGCACTTCAAAGAAGCCCTTGCAAATCCGGGTATTCCCAATCCCGATCGGACTCCCCATCACATATGGAGATCTATATACCAGAGCAACTCAGTGCAGAGACATTCGACTTGTAATCCTATCATTCTCGAAAACACCCGGTCTTCACCACCGTCTTCAAATGCTATCCATTTCATCGTATCATTATTCGGAATGGATTTTATGACACAAAGTTCTCTCCCAACAAAACTGAATAATGATCACTTGTTTTTCAAAAACATATGGATATATTGAGATCTTATTGAAGTCATAAATTTTCAACATTTGTTTTCCAAAACCTTTCTTTTGAATGGTTTAAACAATTTTCGACTTTAATATCTTAAATAAAAGATTCACCTTTAAGATCCTCTTCAATTTGCAATAGTGTCCACCAAATCTTTAACAAACATTTATTCATAGTTTTCAGAATTATTTCCGTTTCAAACTTGAAATCCTTTCAACAAAAACTGGAAATTCTTCCTTTATGTGAAAGCCATTATCATTTGAAAACAAATGATTTTCATTTCGAGAAAATTCGATTATACTTACTCAAGTTATAGCCTTTCAAAGTTCACATTGGAAAATAAGTGAACTGCCGTATTATCGGCAAGTTCTATTTGAATTAAATTTAAATTTCCAAAATAATTTATTCAATATACTTCAAAATGGTTAAAAATTGTATAACTTGTATAACTCTTTCAAACCATAATTTCCAAAATAATTTCAAATCTTAAATAAGATATATTATATTCAAACTAAATTTCAATTTCAAAACTTCCTTTTAAAAAGCTTTTCATATTCAACCCAATTACATTTCCAAATCATTTTGGATTCAAAGTTTAAAAATAATAATATATAAATTCAAAATATTTGTGACTTTACCAATTTCCCGCGAAATCGATATTTGTGTGTGTGGTGTTGTCCATGGGGTATACACACAACAATAACATATCACAACCATCATCAATTCAAGCACGACAATATCGATAAGCGGTATAACATTATAACGCTTATATCTCATTCACAGATAAACGAGTAATATCATCACAGATAAATAAATCACGGTTCACAGATCAATTCAAAGTAGTTCTCATCACAGAATATTACAGATTAGAGATACCAAACAATTCAAATATTAAATATAACAATCATCCATCAGCAAGGAGATATCAATCACATAATCTATAATTAATCAAATAAATTAATCTCTTATGATCCTACTTAATTAACATTAATTAAACCATTTAAATTAATTAATGAATTTAATTAATCAACCTTGATTATCCATCTTAATTAATTAACCTTAATTAATTAATTATCCCTTAATTAATCACATAAATGAAATTAACCTTAAGTTAATTACATAATTAATTTAACCCCTATTTAAATAATTATCTTTCAATCATGAATTAAATAACCTTTAATTAATTCACCTTTAATCATTAATTAATTCACCTTTAATTAATTAATTAATTATTCTTTAATTAACAAATAATTAACCTTCAATTATTAAGTAATTAATCTTTAATTACCAATTAATTAATCCTTAATAAATTAACCCTTTAATTACTTTCAATTAAGTAATTATCCTATAATCACTTGATTAATCAACCTTTATTTATTTATTAATTAACCTTTATTAGTAAATCAATCAACCTTTAATTATTAAATAATAAACCTTTAATTATTTAATTATCCTTTAATTAGTTACAATGATTAATTATCTCTTAATTAATTACATTAATTGATCGTCCCCTAATTAATTAACTAACCGTTAATTATTAATTATGTTTTAAATTACTTACATTAAGTAATTTATCCTTTAACTACATGATTAATCAATCTTTAATCATTAACTAATTAACCTTAAATTATTAATTAATTAACCTTTAATCATTAATTATCCTTTAATTAATAATTAATTAACCTTCAATTACTTTCATTAAGTAATTAAGCTTTAAGTAATTAATTATCTTTAACTTAATTACATAAAGTAATTAGCTTTTAAATCAATTACACAAAGTAATTGTACTTACTTAATCACTTAATTACATCCTTTAAATCTTATTAAATTAAGACAAATACTTGAAATTGTTATCATAAAAAATCATTTAAGATCTTCTTGATTAATTAAGGATTAATACACTTCCTTAATTACTTTTTCGATCACAACATTATTTTGAAAACACTTGTTAATTTATAAAATTATTAAATACAAAAAAAATTAAAAAAAAACATTTCAACATTAAAATTAAATCTTTGAAACTTGTTTTAAAAACTTGTTTATAATGTTAATTTGAAAACTTGGGTTATATTTCTTTGAAAACTTATTTACCTTAATATACTTTAAAACTTGATTTTAAAACTTGCTTTACCTTTAAAACACCAGCATTTTATTTTTTCTTTAGAATCTTATTAACTTGCACAAGAAAACCTGAGCCAAACCCAACATACTCCCGAGCTCAACCCTGAGTCCCCTTTCTTTTATTTTTTTCTTTTAAAACTTTGATCTGCTAAAAAAAAATTAAACTGTTGTATTCGCGTATCAACTCGAACAAAATCTCGAGCTATCATCGAACCTCCCCGTGAGTAAACCCGAGTTCCACTTCATTTTCCCCAAGTCTGAAATCAATAGATATGCAGATGAACTTCTACACGTGCACAATCGCTCTGCCTCGCCCCGATCATCATTGCCGTAGCCAGCAAGTCATTGTTGACTTCCTCCATCAATTCCGACCACTCAATCTTTGAATCAAACTCAAAATCAAAATCGAGCTCGATAAACTACCATGTGGAACCAAACGATACCCAAAAACTTCCACGCTTCGCCACCTCCGACGATCTAATGCTTCGCTATTGCACCCAGACCCTCGCCAGAGTTCCCTGCTCCGATTCCCTCAGGTCTGATCCATTCCGATCCAGTCACGACAACGAAATCACCACGCATACGATCATCGACAAACCCGGCTTCGAAATTCTATTTCGACAACGTACGGCCACCACGACGAACCAGAAATTCCTTTACCATTTTTCCATCGATCCCCTCTCTTCCTTCTACCTTCAACAAAAATTATGACCAACATTACTTCGCCGATCGTCGACAATTGACGAAAATACGAATGTCGATCAACTCGAGATTTCTCAATGAATATCAACTTAAAAATTCTAAAATGATCATTAAAAGTCATGATTTTGAAATATGAATCCATTACTATGATCAAAATTCGAAATCCAGGCATTCAATTTTTGACTTGAATTTGATTATTTCTGTAATTTCTTCCTTTAGAAACTTTTATTCAAAATTTTAATTGGAAATTATTTTAAAACTAATATCTTGTCAATCCAATTTTTTTTATAATTCATAACCTATAGTGGATTAGATGAAGAGTAGTTTATTTTTGAATTTATTTTCAAAGCCTGTAACTTGAACAGAGATATATGTCTGCATGCAGACATATACATAGTCATATATATATATATATATATATATACTACACACACGCATAAAGACATACAGACATATTTATACCCATGCAAACATATTTCACAACATTCATCCAATATTGATCACATGCAAACCAATATATATATATATATATATATATTTAAAAGTTTGCTCATCTGGATATTGTTTTGAACAGAGAGTAGACTTTGAGCCTGGAAAATGTTTGGAACTTGAAACTGAGGAACTGAAATTGAGAATTTTGACATGAATATGCTTTATCTTTACTGTTGCTCGTTGAAAACTTTACTTCACTCAATTTCTTCCAAATTTAAGATGGTCTGAACCTTTGCTTTAAGCTTCAGGTTATTTTGATTTTGATTAGAACCTTGATTAGTTGCTTGATAAAGTTGAATTCAATTTGCATACTTTGATTGCTTCCTGGCTTCTAGGTTGGAAATAGTTTTTTTTTCATTGATCTCAGGCTTTAGTTTGAAAGATGAAGAAGAATAAAAGAGAATGAGAAGCTTTCAACTGCAAATGAAGTAGCCAGGCTTTTTTTCCTTTTTGAAACATGTTGTTTTATCATTTGAATTAAAAAAAATTTACTTGCACTTGTTAATATTGCATATTATAGGGTTTACACTTGTTAATCTTCATGCTACATGGCTTACAAATGTTTAAATGTATATGTTATTATTCTACACTTGTAAATTTTCATATATTTATGTTTTTACAATATCTTATATTATATTTTCAATTTAAATAAACCCATTTCCCTTAATTTATATATATATATATATATATAACTTTAAAGAAATTGATTTTTTAAACTATAATTATACATTAATAAATAAATACATACATACATAGATATATATATATATATATATATATATATATTATATTTTAACCCTTAAATAGCTTTTGAAAATTGAATTCAAAATATAACTTCCAAAACATTTATATATTCACAAATATATCTTATATATACACAAAATTAGAAAACAAACTTTTATTAATTTAAAATCTAATGTTTTCAAATCCAATATATTCATAAGATATTTAATTTTGAAATTCAAATCAAAAATTTAATTTACAATCAATTTATATACATATGTATATAAATAAACAAACAAATATCTTATATAATTTGGAAAAGCTCAAATTTATTCATAATTTAATTCAAAAATTTATTTTAATTACCAATTTAAATTTGATTGAAAACCGGATCATTACAGATTCCCCCCTTAAGAAAATTTCATCCTCGAAATTTGCTAGACAGGGAGACAACAAAGAACAGATGAAAAGATAGAGAAATGGTTCACCAGATCAGACTGAATATTTATTCTATATTTGGCTTACCAAATCAGAATATCATCAATAAATATGATAACGAACTCATTCAATACTTCACAAAATACTCGGGTCATCTGGATCTACGAAACATGCAGGAGCATGGGTTAGATCGAAGGGCAACCAACCATTTGTAGAATGTATCTGGACCCTAAAAGAACAGGAAAATGGATACAATCCAATTTGGCTTCATATTTTTTTAACCAATTAATTTCAATTAAAATTTTAAATTCATTAAAATTAAAAAAGAAAAGCTAATAAGAAACTGATGATCAGAATAGGAACTTATCGCAGGGCCGCCACCACACTAAAGCTTCTTTCCGGAGCTGCCACGAAGTCATCAAAGAATTGAAATTGGATGATGATCAAAAGAGATTAATAGAGAAAGTTGTTCCTTGTTGTTACACGGTATCAACCATTTGTAGTGGCACACCCCTATCCCCTATCTCGTCCTCTTCTTGCATTCATACTCACTATCAGTGAATAGTAAGAGAATTTACTGAGGCGTACGGATAAAATATCTTAGGGATACTCATTCTAGGGTATTTGTGACCCTATCTGTAATGAGTCACCTAATGTGTTGTACTCCTGAGCTAAAGTTCTTACCCAACCTTCAGCTTTGATACCAATTCTAACGACCCTGACTCGACCTTCAAAAATCGACACCCAAATACATCACCCATATTTGAATGCAGCAAATTCAAACATTGAGTCTGGTTCGCCGGAGCTTATAACAACATTAGGCGATAACAACACAGCAGAAACAAAATGAATTATTTTATTGATACACAACATTTGATACAACAGTGATACAAATGAAATGATCAACACTATCAGAGATAGATACAATAGTGAAAAAAAAATATCAACAGCAATAACAGCGGAAAACAACATCTTCAATGCCAAGCTCCAAACTCCAAGCCAGAAGCTCGAACCACCATCAAGCTGAACTTGAAAAGCAATGTGATCGCCAAACCAAAGATTCCAAAGATTGCCTAAAGCTACACCTACAATTCGACTATCTGATAAACTGACTCTAGGCTGCCCGTGTAGAAAATTGTGGGCATCCAAATTTTAAAAAAGGGAACAATAAACTCTAGTTCAGTCATGGGACTGGTGTGAGCAAACAAAAACAGTTGTTTTAACAAAAAAAATAAATAAATGAAAGAAACCCGCGATGCTTTTTGGAAAACGAAACTACCATAAGGCTTCTTGGCATACACACAATGCAATCGCACACTTGAGGGAGATTTCTCCTTATGATAGTCAAACATGCTTGATACACAAAATCCTTTTGATATTATTATTAGTGCATAGTGCCGAAAACCTTTGCAAGTATAATATTAATCTCAGCCAACATACATACCATTATAGTATGCCTACATTTGCTACCATGTTAGATGGCAGGTTCTACAACTAAAACCGTACAGTGCGCATATTGGATGATTGGATTTTAAACAATGGTCAGGCTAAGGAACTTCCTCACTAAATGGATACGCCTCTGGAGGGACTCCTCGAGAACTTAACCAGCTCTCTGCCAACACAAGGCCGGCTTACCTCTGTAACTAGGTAACTAACTGTCACGAGTATGCCATCCCCCGGTCGTCACCGAACTTTATTCGAAGATCCTCAACACTAACAAATTCCAACAACCACATAAGTTAAGTATCTGGGCTCCAAGACTATGATACCACTTTTTATCCAGAAGGAAATGCACATGCCCTAAAGGGCGTGACCCTCATAACCTTGCTGTATTCTTCCTGTCTCGACCGTTTCCGGGTTGTGAGGTTCAACGAAGTCTCGTCCACTGAGCTACGCTTTTCACAAAAGCCATGCTTTGATCAACAAATGATCAACAGCACTTAGCATGCCACATTACCAAATTGGGAATGTATCACTAGTAACCACCAACTACATAACCTCTGAGCTCGTACGTATCAGAGAATGGTGTTAAGCTAAGAGAATAAATTCTCCGCCACCAAACGGAAATATATTTGATAGAAACCAGCTTTACATCTCAAAGTGTAACATCGGACACACATCCATAAAAGTCCGTTTCAGGTTCGAACGAAACCGAAAGAACTTTAAAGAAGCTCTTGCAAATCTGGGTATTCCCAATCCCGATTGGACTCCCTACAACATATGGAGATCTCTATACCGAAGCAACTCAGTGTAGAGACATTCGACAGGTAATCCTATCGTTCTCTAAAATAGCCGGTCTTCACCACCGTCTTCAAATGCTATCCATTTCATCATACCATTATTCAGAATTGGTTTTATGACATAAAGTCTTCTTCCGGCTAAACCGAATAATGAGCGCTTATTTTTAAATAACATATGGATATATTGGGATCTTAGTTAAGTCACAACTTTTCAACACTTGTTTTTCAAAACCTTTCTTTTGAATGGTTTAAACAATTTTCCACTATTAATCTTTAAAACAAAAGATTCACCTTTAAGATCCTCTTCAACTTGCAATAATGTTCACCAAATCTTTAACAAAAATTTATT
This sequence comes from Allium cepa, assembly GCA_030765085.1. Classification (NCBI taxonomy): domain Eukaryota; kingdom Viridiplantae; phylum Streptophyta; class Magnoliopsida; order Asparagales; family Amaryllidaceae; genus Allium; species Allium cepa. The sequence continues at coordinate 1,044,893,147 of CM060931.1, read as the reverse complement.
CATAGTTTTCAAAACTATTTCCATTTCAAACTTGAAGTCCTTTCAACAAAAACTAGAAATTCTTCCTTTATATGAAAGCCATTATCATTTGAAAATAAATGTTTTTCATTTCGGGAAAATCTGATTCTATTTACTCAAGTTATAGCCTTACAAGTTCACACTGGAAAATCAGCGAAGTGCCATATTCTGGGCAAGTTCTATTTGAATTAAATTTAAATTCCCAAAATAATTTATTCAATATACTTCAAAATGGTTAAAAATTGTATAACGTGTACAACCCTTTCAAACCAGAATTTCCAAAATAATTTCAAATCTTAAAAAGATATAATATATTCAAACTAAATTTCAATTTCAAACTTCCTTTTCAAAAGCTTTTCATATTCAATCCAATTACATTTCCAAACAACTTTGGATTCAAAGTTTAAACAAAATAATATTTAATTCAAAATATCTGTGACTTTACCAATTTCCCATGAAAACCATATGTGTGTGTGTGTGTGGTGTGTAGTACAGGGGTTTTACACACAACAATAACATATCACAACCATCATTAATTCATGCACAACAATATCGATAAGCAGTATAACATTGTAATGCTTATCTCTCATTCACAAATAAACGAGTAATATCATCATAGATAAATAAAACATAGTTCACAGATCAATTCAAAGCAATTCTCATCACAGAATATTACAGATCAGAGATACCAAACAATTCAAGCGTTAAATACGACAATCATCCATAAGCAAGGAGATATCAATCACGTAATCTATAATCAATGAAATAAATTTATCTCTTAAGATCCTGCTTAATTAACATTAATTAAGCCATTTAATATTAATTAATGAATTTAATTAATCAACCTTGATTATCCATCTTAATTAATTAACCTTTAATTAATTAATTATCCCTTAGTTAATCACATAAATAAAATTAACCTTAAGTTAATTACATAATTAATTTAACCCTTAATTAATTACATAAAGTAATTATCTTTCAATCATGAATTGATTAACCTTTAATTAATCCACCTTTAATCATTAATTAATTGACCTTTAATTAATTAATTATTCTTTAATTAATAAATAAGTAAACTTAAATTATTAAGCAATTAATCTTTAATTACTACTTAATTAATCCTTAACAAATTAACCCTTTAATTACTTTCAATTAAGTAATTATCCTATAATTACTTGATTAATTAACCTTTATTTACTAATTAATTAACCTTAATTAATAAATCAATCAACCTTTAATCATTAAATAATTAACCTTTAATTATTTAATTATCCTTTAATTAATTACAGTAATTAATTATCCCTTAATTAATTACATGAATTAATCATCCTCTAATTAATTAATTAACCATTACTTATTAATTATCTTTTAAATTACTTACATTAAGTAATTTATCCTTTAATTACCCGATTAATCAATCTTTAACCGTTAACTAATTAACCTTAAAATATTAATTAATTAACCTTTAATCATTAATTAACCTTTAATTAATAATTAATCAATCTTTAATTACTTTCATTGAGTAATTAAGCTTTAAGTAATTAATTATCTTTAATTTAATTACAAAATAATTAGTTTTTAAATCAATTACACAAAGTCATTATACTTAATCATTTAATTACATCCTTTATATCTTATTAAATTAAGATAAATACTTGAAATTATTATCATACAAAATCGTTTAAGATCTTCTTGATTAATTAAGGATTAATACACTTCCTTAATTACTTTTTCCATCACAACATTATAATTTTGAAAACACTTGTTAATTTATAAATTAATAAATACCAAAACAATTTTAAAAAACATTTCAACTTTCAAATTAAATCTTTGAAACTTCTTTTTAAAACTTGTTTATAATTTTAATTTGAAAACTTGGGTTATATTTCTTTGAAAACTTATTTACCTTAATATACTTTAAAACTTGATTTTAAAACATGCTTTACCTTCAAAACTCCAACATTTTATTTTTTCTTTGAAACCTTATTAGCTTGCATAGGAAAAACCCGAGCTAAACACAACATACTCCCGAGCTCAACCCCGAGTCCCCTTTCTTTTATTTTTTCTTTTAAAACTTTGATCTACTAAAAAAAAAATTTAAGCTGTTGTATTTGCGTATCAACCTGAACACAAAACCGAGCTATCATCAAACCTCCCTGCGAGTAAACCCGAGTTCCACTTCATTTTCCTCAAGCCTGAAATCAACAAATATGTAGATTAACTTGTGCACGTGCACAATCGCTCCGCCTTGCTCTGATCATCTTTGTCGTAGCCAACAAGTCGTCATTGACTTCCTCCTTCAATCCCGACCACCTAATCTTTGAATCGAACTCGAAATCGAAATCGAGCTCGATCCATTACCATCTGGAACCAAACGATACCCAAAATCTTCCACGCTTCGCCACCTCCAATGATCTGAAGCTCCGCTATTGCACCCAGACCCTCGCCAGAGTTCCCTGCTCCGATTCCCTAAAGTCCGGTCCATTCCGATCCACTCACGACAACGAAATCACCATGCAAACGATCGTCGACCAACCCGGCTTCGAAACCTTATTTCGACAACGTATAGCCACCACGATGAACTAGAAATTCCTATACCATTTTTCCATCGATCCCCACTCTTCCTTCTACCTTCAGCAAAAATTATGACCAATATCACTTCGTCGATCGTCGATAATTGATGAAAATGCAAATATCGATCAATTCTAGGTTTCTCAATGAATATCAACTTAAAAATTCTGAAATGATCATTAAAAATCATGACTTTTAAATATGAATGCATTCCTATGATCAAAATTCAAAATCCAGACATTCGATTTTTGACTTGAATTTGATTATTTCTTTAATTTCGTCTTTCAGATATTTTTATTCAAAATTTAACTGGAAATTATTTTTAAAACTAATATCTTGTCAATCCAAATATATTTTGTTTATAATTCATAAACTATAGGGGATTAGATGAAGATTACTTGATTTTTGAATTTATTTCAAAGCCTGTAACTTGAACAGAGATATATGTCTGTACACAGACATATACACAGTCATATATATATACACACATACACACATACATATTTATACCCATGCAAACATATTTCACAACATACATCCAATATTGATCACATGCAAACCAAAAAATATATAGATTTAAGAGTTTGCTCACCAGCATATTATTTTGAATAGAGAGCAGCTTTGAGCCTGGAAAATGTCAGGAATTTGAAACTCATGAACTAAAATTGAGCATTTTGATTTGAATATGCTTTATCTTGACTGTTGTTTGTTGAAAACTTAACTTTGCTTGGTCGCTTTCAGATTTAAGATGATCTGAACCTTTGCTTTAGGCTTTAGGTTGTTTTGATTTTGATCAGAACATTGATTAGTTACTTGATAAAGTTGAATTCAATTTGCATGCTTTGATTCAACTGTTTGTTTGCTTGCTTTCAGGCTTTTAGGTTTGAAATAGTTGTTTGGATTTTTCATTGATCTCAGTTTTTAGTTTGAAAGATAAAGAAGAATAAAAGAGAATGAGAAGTTTTCAACTGCAAATGAAGTAGCCAGGTCTTTTTTCCTTTTTGAAACATGTTGTTTCATCATTTGAATTGAAAGAAATTTACTCGTCACTTGTTAATATTGCATATTAAAGAGTTTACACTTGTTAATCTTCATGCTACATGGCTTACAAATGTTTAAATGTATATGTTATTATTTTACACTTGTAAATTTTCATATATTTATGTTTTTATAATATCTTATATTATATTTTCAATTTAAATAAACCCATTTCCTTATAAATATATATATATATATATATATATATATTAATTTATAACTTTAAAGAAATTGATTTTATTTAAATTTAATTGTACATTAATAAATAAATAAATATATATATATATATATATATATTATATTTTAACCCTTAAATAACTTTTGAAAATTGAATTCAAAATATAACTTCCGAACATTTATACATTCACACATATATATTTTATATATTTATAAAATTAGAAAACAAACTTTTATTGTTTTAAAATATAGTGTTTTCAAATCCAATATATTCATAGATATTTAATTTTGAATTTAAATCTAAAATTTAATTTACAATCGATTTGTATACCTACATATATATATCAACATACAAATATCTTATATAATTTTGAAAAGTTCAAATTTATTCATAATTTAATTCAAAATTTTATTTTAACTACCAATTTAAATTTGACTCAATACCGAGATCGTTACATTGATTCTAAAATTCTCTATCATAATATATGGGTATGCTAGAAGAATGATAGTTTCTAATCAAGAAACCTTACCAAAGTTCGCACTAGGGAAGTCGAATGAATAATTTTAGTTCGAAAGCGAAATTGTGTGATCGAGCGAACGATCGAATGTGATATTACATAATGGTGACATATGTACATCTTATGTTCTAATATAATTGATATGCTTTGACGTTGAAAACGAAAGTTTTTGGGTTGGATATCCTTTGTAATTTAAATTGGAATATTTGTTATGCAAAACCACTATTAATTCAAAACCATTTTACAAAATGTATTTTTATTTCATTTTATTTTATTCAAACTAAAAAACTACTTTAGTCTAAAACTATTTTTATTTCATCACTATTTTATAGAAATATTTTAGAAAAAACTACTTTACAAAACTATTTTAGATGCAAAACTATTCTAAATTCAAAACCTTTTATAAAGTAAAGATGTTCAGTCCCATATGGCTTTTTATGCAGCGTAATTGACTTTGGAACTTTTTTATATAAGACGGACTTTATATATGTATAAGGTGATTTTGAAGACTATTGATTTTGGATAGTATTTGATTTGAAGAGATAAATCTTATATACAACAGAATTTATATAAGAATGATTTAATATATTTGAGACTATTGATTTTGTAAAGTACTCGATCTGAAAATGAATTCTTGTATCAAATGGAATTTATATAAGTGTGATATTCGAAGTTATGATTATGAAAGAATGTTATATATGGTATGATATATTTTGAAGTAAAAGGTATAGAGAAGTACCCTCCGCAAAGAAGTATAGTATGAAATAATTCGACCCAGATGGACTTGGGGAATCCAGGAATGGATTCGGCCAAAAAATCGTAATATACTTGTGTGAATTAAGAAATGGATTCAAACCGATATGGTTGTCCAGACTTAACTCATGAGTTCCTTGATTTTTTTCAGAGTAGATGGTTCTTTAGTTTACCCAATGGAGGCGCTTTTGATCCTAGGATCTGTTGTTTATAGATCTTCCAGGAAGGAAGTGCATCCAGTGTGTAAATCATTGAATCAACAGCGTACCACTGAAGCAGGGGTCGATGGTCCATTGTTTACGAAATGGCTACGATATTTTTCCAGAATCCGGAAAGTGGAAGGAACTTTTGGAAGGTTTTATGTCCACTGTGTAAACATTGGATCTGCAGCGGGCCACTGCTATCGTAACTTCATTATTTGACATCATATTTTGAGCGGTGCTTTTCATATCTGTTTTTAAGTATTTTCACTGGGTTTGAAATAGGTTTACTAAGTACTTGGAGATTTCTAGTTTTATGCCTGATCAGCGTACGACCAGAGTCTGTAAGAACGAGGATAAACTTGTTAAAACATCAAGTTATAAAAGTGTTTTGATAAAAGTATAGTGCAAAGGATATATTGATTATTATTTTTTCTTTCTTTTCTAAATACTTTAAAATGTTTAAAATATTGTTTATTTGTGTACAACATGGTTTAATAGTTGATTATTAGTGTTGTAAATATTGCGAAAAGTTATTAACTAAATAAAACATATTTAAAGTTAATGATTATTGATTTATTAACGATGTTTGAAAAGCATTTTTAGATTTAAAACAATTAAAATTTGTAAATAATAAATTTAAGGGTTTCAATAGCTCCTTTTAAAAATATAAGTAATGATGTAGATAATTATTTTCAAATAGTTTACATACTTTTTAGATGTCATTTAAAATATTTAAAGGGTATTTATAAATGAAGCAAGAAATTTTACAAATATCTTTTTACAAAGTATTTAGGTATTAAAGATGATTGATTTACAAATGAAGTTTTCAAATGAATGTTTCAAATAAAATTTACTTCTTTGAATATATAATTTAAAGATATTATATAAATGGACTATAAAAAATATCTGTTTTAAAATTCTATAAAAAAATGACTTGGGAAGTTTTATTTATAGTAATATGCTTGAAAAATAAATTTGAATCTTTATTTTGGAATTATGGTTTAAAATATTTACTTGGCTTTCAAAGTAATAATATGAATTTTATAGGTTTATTTACTATTTAAATTTCGTATTAAACCAGAATAAATGTTTTTCAATGATTTGGATATTCATTTTGAAACAAATGTGTAAAACTAATTATGAAGATATGAAATTCTATTCTTTGATTTGAAAATTAATGTAAGATTTGAGTATATTATTAGTTTCTGTTTAATAATCTTGAGTTTATACATATTTTAAAATAACGAGTCTAATAAATTATCAGATTTAAGAAACTTTATTTTTAAAGCTTATTATAATGTTTTGATATAAATTTCTAACATTATTTCAACTTTTTGGAAAATCCTTGCATAATGCTATGAGGATGTTTTAAATATATCTTATATTCTTACTAAGTGAATGAGTTTAGATGTTTTAATTGATTTTTTTAGATATATTGTAATATTTCTTTTCTCTTCAAGCGCGAATACCAAAAACTTAAATTTTTATTCTATAACCAGATTAAATTATAAATTAAGTAAGGCGGTAGAAGTTTAAGTAATATTTTATGAAGTGATTCATTAATGACCTAAATATTTAATGGAAAAAAAATTATGTAAGTGATTGGTCTTTATATAAATAAATGAATGAAAAGAAAATGATGAAAAGGCCAACTGAATAAACTTAAATAATATTCAAAATCATATGTGTTTGGCTTATGGGATGCTAGGAAAATGATACGTTAAATTCTTTAAGGTTATACGAATTATCTATTAGGCAATTACCGAAGGCTATTGAGCGTAAGGTACATTTGGTAGTTTATTTAGCACTCTTGGATGATGAAAAGTGTCTGAACTTGAACAAAGCATTAGTTTGATTGCTATAGATGTTTGATAGCTTCCTTTATTGCATATATAATGGTAGAACTTCTTTTGTGTACACAAGATTATTATATATATTGTATGTTACTTCCACTATTAATTGAAACAACTAATATATAATCTTTTACATTATTTTACCCTTTTGGATTGCATAAGTGAAATACAGGTTTATGGAAGCAATAGCTACTGCTTTTGGTTTCATAAATGAAGTTGGTTTGCTCGACGATAGGTACATTTTTGGAATATAGTTTTTATAGCGATATTTTACTGTTTTTACGCCGTTTGGGATGTTTTATTTTTGAAATATGATATATATATATATATATATATTATGATTATTGATATTGTTATGTTTCCATACCAACCCGTACAAAGGAGACTCTACCGAGAGTTTTCATGAATTTAAGACTTAGAATTTTTTTATAGAAGTGAAAATATTTTCAAACTTTTTTAGACTTGAAAATGAAAGATTTAATTGTTTATAAATTTATATATTTTCAAAATACTAAATTATGTAAGTTTAAAGTGTTTATAAATTGATTATTGTGGATAAAATATATTAGTTTCTAGACTCCTTACCTCGACCTTTTCGAGGACGAAAATGGAAAAGACTGTGACGACCCGTAAATTTAAACGATCTAAAATTTAATATTTATTTGAACTTAAGAAAAAATTGGAATTTAAATTTAAAATAATCAAATGGGTGCTTCTGAATAATTAGTTTGATCAAATTTAATGATTAATTTTGGAAAAAGTCAAATTCTAGGCAAAACTAAGTCAAATTTGAATTTTTGGTAAAAATTTAAAAGTTTCAAATTTTGAATTTTATTATTGGAAAAAAAATCTAGGCAAAATTTTTAAGAACTCTGCTTTTCGTTTCATTGAAATTTGAGTTCTCGAACTCTAAATATGCAGTTTTAAGTGAAAACTCGCGTAATTTGTCAGTGTTTCCTTCGTATATTTACATATGTTATTTTCCTCCTTTCTATATTTCTAATGGGCTCTCTTATTGAGTTATTGGGCTTCTAGGAATTTAAAAAGTCATTAGGATGCAAATAGATTAGTAGACTAATGGGCTTTGGGAAATTAAAGAGACCATACATTTTCATTTCTTCTGAATAGGTACGTACAGAACATCTCTTCCTCACATTTCTCCTCCCTGAAAAAATATTATCTGTATCTTCTTCTTCATCTCTAATCTATGATTTAAAAACAAAAAATAAAAACAAAATCAAATTCTAAAAACCAAATCAATCTCCTTCCTTTCCCCTTTGCCTCCAACTTCCCTTATCTTTGCCTCTCCTCTCTCTCCCTCACCCACGGCATCACTTTTCCCTTCACTTTGCTGCAGCCACCAACCTCCATCACCACCCACAACCCAGGGTAGCAACCCATGACCAAAGCCCCACCTTCCATCTCCTCTTCTTTCTCATTTTTTTCGATTTTTTCCCCTTCCATTTTCCCCCCTCTTTCTTCCCTTTATTTCCATGACTTCTATATTCCACTAAACTACTCAAAATCAAATAATTCTTCTTTTGAAACCATGTATAATTTAAATAGCAACAACTTTGTTGTTGGACCCTTCTTCCTATTCTGAATATTTCTATATCAAAAACTCCATTTTTTAGTCCTTTCTCGGGTCCAGATTTGGCCAAAAATACCCCATATTTTATCGATAATATATCCTTCATGAAAGAACAAAATTATGTGATTCATTTTTTCAAACTATTTATTTTTTCGGTGGCTTCAACTTTCTTTCAGATCAGTTCTTATAAATTTCTTAATTTGCTATGCCAAAAACTCAAATCTTTTTTAAGTATTCAGAAAACACCTCTGTTTGTTTTGACCATAACTTCCTCAAGACAGAAGCTTTTTGAGTGATTCTTTTTTGAAAGTGGATAGAAAGGAATTTGCAACAACTTTCTAGTCAGTCACTTTGATAGATTCAGTAATATCCTAGTTCGAATATTGTTTTAAAGATGACCTAGTTTTCGGTCTGTCCGTAGTTTGGATCTTGGGTTGTTTGGAAGTTGGAAGTAGTTGAAACTTGTTTATTAATTCAAGTTCATGTCTAAGCTTTGTTGGATTTGCTTTGCATTTGGATCTTTGCTAGGAATCTCCCTATTGCTCTATTTTTATTATCATCTTCGTAGCCATGAAATGTTAGCAATCAATCACGACTGATATTTTTATGTTAGTGAATTGATAACATGCAAAAAGTTATTGAAATGTTGTGTTAGCTAGGATTTTATTTATTTAAATTCATATGATATCAAATTTGACATACAAAATGGCACATATTTGACACATACTGGACATGAAAAATGACCCACCTATGTTATGCAAGTTGACGTGATTTGTAAATGGTTGCTTTGTAATTTATTGTGACATATGCGTGTTATTTTATTGTAAATCACCTTACAAGTTTCTGGTATATATGTCATGTTATATATTTATATGTTATGTTAGTATATGACATGTTAGAATTTGAAAATATTCACTTATGTTGTTTATGATATGTGACACCTGTGATATGTTAGTTAGACACGTACATACATACATACATTCATATATATTAAATTGTTAATTATGCATGTATGTTGGTCACTGACATTTTATGTTATTTATGTTATTATTTATTATTCTCACACTGCAAGCTCCCTGACAATTAGGAAATCTCTTTAGGTTGAAAATGATATCTACTTGATATAAATCCACTTTGGGTTTAAATAAATTGATTTAGAAATTAAATTGAAATATTGGAAGCTTAAATTAATGTTGAACTTGAAATTTAACTGATTTAATGAAAAGTTTTAATGGGATTTTTAGATTTAAACTTGATTTTAATTCAATAGATGTTATGGAAAGGTTCAATTTAATCCGAAAAATTTGATTTGATTCGATGAATTTATTAAATTAATGTAGAATTTGGATTGATTCAATTTAAAGATTAAATTAACATAATAGTATAAAATTTCATGTTAAACTTTAAAAGGTATAATTGATTTGTCGTAAATTGACTTATGAAAAGATATGAATTTGGAATTGCTAAGTAATTGATTTTTATAGGGTAATTGTTGAAGGTTAAAAGAATTGGACTTGAATGATGAAACTGGATAATTTGGATTAAATTGAGGTAATATTGTAAATGAGAGATTTAAACCGTTAAAACTTAAGTTGATGCGAAAGTTTAAATCTGAATTGATTTAAGTCGGGATTAGAGATGTTGATATATGGTTTGGTTTGGATTATGGAATGTGAAATAGCTTTAGGTGAAAAATTGAAATATGAAATTAAATTTAATAATGAATCGACTGGAAACGAACATAAAAATAAGTATTTGAACTTAACCAATTTATAGTATGAAATATTTAAACCTAAGAATTTCAGTTATTGAGTTATTTGTACATTTCACTTGAGTAGACTTACTTATATAAGAATGTTAGTCTTGACTCGAGTGTTTTTTTTAACTTTACGCTCGGGTCAGACCGAGTATTTCAGTTTAGCGAAGACACTTATTTGTAAAGATGAAGACGAAGTCAAGGATTGTATCTACTACTATTATAGCAATTGTCTATTCTGCCTACAAAAATGTAAATCTTGATTTTGTTGAAAAATAGCTTCAGAAACTGTTTATCTATTTATTTAGTGTATTATATTTTGTCCTTCCGCTGAGAGATTCTGTATTTTGTTCTTTTGAATCTTATTTGATTTGAACAATCCCATTAATAATCCCTCTTTTGAATAGTTTGAGTTAGATATGTATGGTTTATTGTCGACTTACACTATCCAAAAAGTCTGGTTGTTCATCGACATTATTCTTAAGTTGACGGAATTGTGATCACATCGATATTTTTTGTTTGACCTTAGTTATAGTAACCAACAAAATGCTATCGAGTGAGTCATTTTATAATTATCCAATAAATATCACTACATAACCCTTCGGTGCCTCCTATAGTCATGAGTAATATCCTGCCTAACAGTAGGAGAGAAGTTATGTGCTTTATTCTCAATAGATGCATCAATATTCAGTCTCGATACATCTTGACTAGGAATATTTAAAATGGTATGTTTAATTTCATTATGATAAATTACTCATGGTTATAACATTTTGTAACTAATATAACAAATATGGATTTTATATTAAATATGCTTTTTATTTAATTAATTGATTATTATAACACATTATATCGAGTATATAATAAATAGAAAACACCTTTTATTTTGAACTAGATTAGCCATTGAGTTAAATAGACGTAACAAATTGCTTATTTGCCCCTAGGGCATACCCCTAACATTATCAAGTTATACTTATGGCTGCATGCTATTCGCAATTGCAATCAATTAATAACTTTTCCTAAGAATTATATATATATATATATATATATATGCAATTTATAGAACATTACTTATATCTAGTATACAATACATGTAATAAAAAAAACTAAAACCAGATTCATACTTCATTTCGAGCCAGATTCTCTTTGATAGTTAAGATATAAAATCAAATTACATAATTACCACTGGGGCACACCTTTAACTCTATCAAGTGTAGCAGTTAAAATTGCCTTTCCTATTTGTTCATAAGTGTCAGATTCAGTTCATGTGCCAAGAACCTATGTGTCGGAAAGGCAGATTGTTATGGTAAATAAAAAGAAAAAGAAAAGGAACAAGGAAGAAAGAACAAAATATCAAAATCTCACAGTAGAATGATAACATATAATATCTAAAAGACAGCATAGAGTGTCACCCTAAGATACATAGGATTTCAGGGTTACAATCATAAGAACCATCATCATCTTGGACAGTTATAACAGCATGTCCTCACAAATGTTGATATATACATAATTGTAGTGCATTAGAAATAAAATACCACGGTAGATGATGGAAGCATCTAACTCATCTCCTTGAGATGCAAAGAATATCCAACTAAAACCCGCCTTTCGTAAAATGCTTGAAAAGTATTCGAGGAATTAAGGGAAAAATAAAATCACAAGTCAGACAACAGTCTAGTATGAGAAACTCAAGAAACATGTGACCACATAACAACACCTTTTTAGATCAACCAAATCATTAGAATGTTTTCCCCTTAAAAGAGCCAGACTATCTAATAAATATATAAGGTGATATAATAGATAATGTCTAAGGTATAGAATATAAATAAGAAAATATTTATGCTACTTGCATTTGACAACACGACAATATTAGAAGTACAACTAAAACTGCTAAGGTACATTTGCATAACGGGTTCCATTGGAGATGCCCTTAATGCATCGAGGTGGATCTTCTTACAAGGGTTAGAAACTATCTTTCGAAACCATGCACATCTCTATATAAAACATGTCACAAAGGAGACCATAACTGGTCCACGTCTGAACACATAATACTAAATACCAACAACTCCCGTGCGCCTTAATCGAAAGAATCTCTAGATATTTGGAGTTAATATAGCCTTTGGTTAGCTAAATCAACTAGCTATGCACATACTATGTTTTCTATCATTACCGTGAAGTCACGTTCAGCATCCCAACATATGAGTCTTAATCACTCAAACAGATCTTAAATTTCACTATGTATTCCAGGATCTCGAACAGATCTCGAATCTCCATAAGTATTCCAGCATCTCGAATAGTTAACGAATCTCTACATGGATTACCACATAAGTTATTTGATAAATTCCAACTCTGTCCTCTCTTCTGGAATCAAGCTCAAAATAGACAGTACCCTGCCGGTATGGTTTGAAATATTAACACTGACCTCTCATTTGGACTTAACCTTTGGATAGACAGTTCAACGCTATAACATTTCACTCCAAAACTACTTCCAAAGCATATAACTTGTATATCGGTTTTGAAGTGGTTAAATTTCGAGTCTTCTCATATAAGTATATTCCCCGCTTACCGAATGCCTTAAAACCAATCAATAGATTTCTGGTTAACTTAACTTCGATTCTTTTAGAAATAAATATACAATGCACAAGGATAGAGATCATCACCTATCTAGATGGATTTCTTTATCTCTTGTCCTATAAGAGCAATACGGTTTACACGTAGGATACAACATCACCGAGGATAACCGTACCATATAATTCTCATGTTTCGTTTGGATATTTCCTAAGTTAGTATTGGTCAAATTCAATGACAATGAGAACTATCGCATGTGGAAACCAAGTCATATATACTTATCACATTTCCAACCTTCTCAACTTACACCATCCCTCGGTCAAGAGTGAAGCTAGTAGGTTAGAACATTGTTTGCTTCTAAGCTCTACCCGAACATCATTCCATACTCTCACAGATAGAATAAGCTTACTTTGTTGGCTTTCATTGCTAAGTACATGACTAAATAATTCCCACAGACAAGTAAACAGACAAAGCACGATTAAGTCATATAAGCGACTTCTAATCCCTTTTTATTTAATTAATTCTTTTATTAATTAAAACTTCTTTTATCAATTAATTACTTCCTTTTCAATTATTTACTTCCTTCAGAAGTAAGCGAACTATATATAGGAGTCCTCCTCTAGGGATCTCTAATACATATGTTCTAAAAGCAAGAGATGATTCAGATGAATGAGTCCTCCCCAAGGGATCTCAAACCATATAAATACATGATGCTTCTACCCACTTCCTTTTTTTACTTGTATGTATATTTAAAGTACCTTTATAAAATACATATGCATGTATTCTATTATTTCACTATTCATTTGTATTTTTTTCAATACTTGAAAATACGTTTTAGTATATTTATGTCAAAAAGTATAAGAATATTCACAAATCATTTAACATGATTTTCCACTTTGAAAGTATAAACAAAAGGGATAGAAACAAATATTGCTAAAATATTGTTTACTATATACCAAAACACTTTATACTTTCCATTATTTTTAAAACATTACTTTTGAAGATTTAATTACATTCATAAACGTCTCCAAATTGGTAAAAGACAAATGTTATTTAAACATTATCACTACAAACCCAAAACTATTTCACTCAACACTATCTTTAAAGTATTCATTTTAATGATCAACTATAATTCAAAAGTATATTCAAATGGGTTAAAAATAAATATTGCTAAAACATTGTTTACTATAAACCTAAACCCTTTTCATACTTGTCTTTATCTTTTAAATATTAATTTTAAAGATCTAATTATACTTATTAACAAGATAGTATGTTTTTATTTAGCTTCTCAAAGCCATTCATTATAACTAAGTGTTATAACCAAAACCGCTTATCCTTTTATAAGATACTTAACTAACTTTCCAAATTTATTTATATACTTGAAATAATTATAATTTTAAATATCTATATAAAATATTAATTAAGAATAAAATTTTTTAGAATTTAACGAAAAAGTATAATAACCTGTTTTATATTTAAAAATCTTTACTTTAAAAATTGATAAATAATTATTAAAAATATGTTTATACTTTAAACCACCTTTAAAATACTTTAACATATGTTAGAAAATGTCCCCAAAAAATTCTACAAAAATAGTTAATTTAATTATCATTTAAGCGCACTTTAAATCACAAAAAGTACTAAAAATAGCAGTACATAACCGATGTTGTAAAAAGAGTCTAGAAATGCTATGTTAGGTCAAAGATAACATTTATAAGAGGTGTAAATTCTACTGAAAAGAGAACACTAGAAAAAACATGAAATTTTGGTATAGTTTTCTCCACTCGAATAACTAATTCAAGATATGAAATTTTTATAGTAAGTACGTAAATTAATGTAAAGAAAACCCTTAAGATATCTTCCTCAATCATATCAAAAATTCCTAAAAACGAGCCATTTACAAAGTGCTCATATGGCGCCTTTTTCATGACTAACGTTTTTAACTTTGTCAAATTAATTATAAAATGATGTATAATATAATATTTTTTCAGTAAGAATTACATATATAGAACTTATCAAATCAAAAAAGAAACCCTTAAGGATGTCTTCCGAAATCATATTTAAAATTCCTAAAATCAAGGTATTTTCAAAGTGTTCATGTAGGGACCATTTTCGCTATAAATTTTGCAACTTAGTTCAACAAGTTTAAAATCATTTAAATCTTGATATTTTTATACTAATGAGTATACTTATAGTGCTTATTAAACAACAAAGAAGCCTCTAAGAATGTCTTTGAAAATCATATTATAAATTGCCGAACACAAGGCAATTTAAAGTGCTCATATAGCAACCATTCTCATTGTAACTTTTGCAACTTTGTTATACAATTTATACAACTTTCCAAACCACTTCCTCGCTTTCCTATGTAGTACTATAAGTGTAGAGCATAAAAAAACGTACTTTCACAATATGATCACAAACAACCATTTTAAAGAGGTAAAAAATGGGATTTATGAAGTGCATTTATAACGACTATTCTCGCTTCAAACACTTTCGAACACACTTCAATCCACATACAACCGAACCAAACATGTTGTAACGACCCATTTAATCAATTTGAACTCGAATAGTTAATATGTTTTTAAATAATTAAATAATTGATTTTATATCTAGAATAAAAATTTGGATAAAACGTATCGAATGGATTTTTTAACTGATGTAAAATGTTAGTTTAAAGATGCTTCAAGTTATAAGGCGGTTAGGGGTACTAATTTATTTAAGAATTATTAACCTGCCTAATAAAACAAAATAGTATAATTACTGTGACGCCCCACTCCGAGAGCCTCGTTAACAAAGAGTATTACATAGATAATACTGTCGGCTAACGCGGACAATAGAGTATAATGGAAGCGACCATGTGCAATCTTACCTTAACTATTCACTAAATATGTCGAAAAGTAGAACACATTAAAATTCGACCTATTCAATAAATATTTAAAGCAAAACTACAATGGCTATAGGATCTATCAGAAGAAAATATAACAACTCAAATGTAAAGTACATCACAGAACAGTCGATCATAATATACACATACACAGATACACTACAGAGTATACAAAATAATACATGTCAAGTGGTACAGGAGACCACAATATACAGACGAAACGAAAGAGTATAAATCAGAATTACAGCAGATAAGGACTACAAAAGACGCTATAACAAAATGAAGCTAGCGAATAGTCCATGCGGAAGCAAAATAGGCTAAGTCCCCAAAAGCACCTAATCTGAAACATCTCGGTCTGACCCGAGTATAAAATACCCAGATCAGTCTAGATAACAAATCAGTTAGATTAACTGAACAATAATAAACCTGCAAGGTCATACAGTATAACAAATATCTCTAGGAGAGATAACACAATCATCAACAAGAGATGAATCATATAGAACAAGCCTCATATCATCGGCAACATATAGAAACAAAGGATACAAACATCCCAAAACAAGCCAATAGGCAAACAACAAATACCAATAAGCTATACAAGTTCCACAAGGTAAACGCTATACTCCATGCGGCTCACAAAGACCAACACCGAAGGGCGATACCAAGGGAATATACATATCAATGAAACATCATAAAATTTGCTCGAGCTCAGTACTGTACAAACAAGGATCCATGAGCCCGAAGACTCCAAATCTAAGTATCACCCATGCGGCACATAAGGCCAACATCAGAGCGAAACTATATAGGGCAACAAACCCGAAGGCACACACCCGAAGGCAACATACCCGAAGGCAACAAACCTAGGGAGACAGTCCGAAGACACTATCCCAGAGGCAACAAACCGTAGTGGTGAAGGTCGAAGACCCAGTACTGGACACCACTAACTGGCGGAATGTGTCACAACTCTCGAAAAGGAATCCGAAAAGTGTTAACGTATGTCCCATAACCACTCGTTCGCACTAAACGGTTTACTATCCGTCAGTCCCTTTCACACTCAAAGCAGTACAAAGTTTACCTCATATCGTTGATAAACCAAACCCGAAGGTCAAAACAATCAATCGAATAGGTCAAGGATTAATCGGAAAGATAAACGCACAGATTCATGGTCCGTGTTTTGCCCAACCATTTAATCACCCTTCCACTTCGCTCGAAGTGCGAAAGTGTGTGTGTTTTAAATAGAATTTATAAATTAGAGAAACGAACTTTTAAATGCAATTCGAGAGATTATATTATAAAAACCCGTGGATTAAAATTAGAAAGGAACCATCAAAGTCAAAACAATTGATAATCATACATGGGATCATCATGAATCGATTCAAATTGGAAATTCAATCAAAAAGACAAAGTGGGCTGAAACAGCAGGTTCAGTCGACTGAACAGAGTTTTTCAGTCGACTGACCCTGTACCTGGAAATTTTCTAGGTTCAGGAAACTTTCTGTTTCCAGGTTCAGTCGACTGTGCAGAGTTTTTCAGTCGACTGAACCATGCCTGGAAACTCTCGGGTTTCAGGTTCAGTCGACTGAACAGAGTTTTCAGTCGACTGAATCATGCCTGGGCTGTTTTTCAGCCTTATTCAAATGAAGAGCAAACTCTCCCAAAATGCAATCGGACGAACATTGGCTCCAAGGGCTTATGCCAATCGACAACCCGGCCCTATATGTTCCTCGATGCATCACTAAAACATGATTAAAATATCAAAGTTAGGATTTCAAAGATTTGAACCCAAACACTAAAAATTGGAATATTCTCCAATTCAACCCAAACCAATTGCAAGTGCATATGAACAAGGTGTTAGGAATTCACATATGTCATCAATGAAATCAAGAGAAGTAGATGTGAGTTCAAAACTCACCTTTTTACACAAAACAAAGAAGATGAAGAAGCACAATTGCAAGGAATCAACCAACTACACTCCACTTCAACACTACAAGCTTCAATCTAGAATCAAAGAAAGTATTTCCTAAGTTAGGGTTAGGAAAATTACAGAAATTGAAGAGGAGAAGAGATGGAGAAGATGGAGATGAACTTACCAATGGATTCTCTATGAATTTGGAGCAAGAAATCAAGATACAAAAGAGAAACTAGGGCTTGCTAATTTCTAATTCTCTTCCCTTTCCCCCATTTCAGTTTTTAGTTGAGAAAGAAATGAAATGAAGATGAAATGAAGAGAAGGGTTCAGCTAGGGGGTTAAGTGGGCTAGTGGGCTGAACCCAATCCCAAACCCAATATGAAAAGTAGCCAAAATTTCACAAACTCCAAACATATCAAAGATTATACTCAAAAAGATCGCAAACGCCATTTTGGAACCAATGGAGGTGGTTTCGAGTTCCAATTCGGCCATTTGCAAAAAGTAACATTTCGGACCCCAAAAATCCGAATAACGATGCTATATTTAAATCAAACATTTAAATATAAAATCGTTAAATATGCGGGTTGTTACAATTACTTACCTAATAAAAAAGAGAGAATTATTAACCTTGCCTGATAAAACAGAATAGTATAATTACTTGCCTAGTAAAACAGAACATTATAATTACTTGCCTAATGAAAAAAATAGCATAATAATTATTATATTCCATGCGGATGGCTGCCTTTGGACAAAAATCTGGTCGAATCAGGTTCTTCCATGCAGATGGTTGTCATTGGACCAAAATCTGGTCGAATCATGTTATGCCATAGTTGATAAGGAGGATTCCTATTGGACCAAAATGTGGTCGAATCAAATTAAGCCATCAGGATGTTTTCTATTGGACCAAAATGTGGTCGAATCAAATTAGGCCATCAAGATGTTTTCTAGTGGACCAAAATGTGGTTGAATCAAATTAGCCCATAAAGTTGGTATCTATTGGATCAAAATCTTATCGAATCTGGTTAGGCTATAGGAAATGACTGAAGTACCCTTCTCTTCACCTATAAATACCCAAGTCCATATCTCATTTTAATTCATTCAAAAACTAAAGAAAAGAACTAAAATTCATTATCAAAAGTGAAGTATTCCAAGTCTCTATCAAAGCAAATAGAATGTGAGTATATTCCTTGTTTTCATAGTTTAGTGGGTATAACTTATCGGTGAGTATAAATTATTTTACAGTCAGTGTAATCTTAATCTCTTTCTTTTGTCTCATTCACATTTTAACAAATGTTTTGTTAATTATTGATTGTAAATTGTTAATAATAATGAGTTTGTTATAATTCTTGTTTGGTTGTTTGATTTGTGCTTGGCCAGTTTACGAGCAATAATTTTGATGATTAGTTAAAGGGAACTTACACTACCTTTTAACTTAGGATTGACATTTAGTGACCTTTTGGTTAAAAGGAAATAACACTTCTTTTAGCTATCTTATTTGATTAAGAGGGAGCTTTACCCTCTTGGTCGTATTCTCCTTTAAAGATGATGCGTTAAAGTTATGATTTGAATAGAATTTTTAAATCTTTGTTTAAAGTATTTTAAAGGATCTTCAAATTTTATATAATGATTTAAATGGGTTATTTATGGAAAGTAAGTAAACCTATACTTGGCACTAAAAGCCGATAAATAGATTGATCCACTATCTGTGAGATCTGGAACCGAAGTGTCTAGGCAAGGCTAGGAGAAACCAGTGCCCTGACTTACCTGGCTTTGTTTCTGGGCAAAGGGTAGAGTAAGTCGAGAATATCAAAAACATGACAAGTGTAGGAGATTTGATCAAGTGTATGAGATTTGATTTCCATAAACGATCTTTATAATTATAGTGGAAAACATTCGCATTTCTTGTAGACAATTGTTTTTGACCCATTTAAGTATGCTTTTGAAATATGAAATCCTCTTAATTATTTTGTGAATTTACTTATACTGATGAGATAAAGATCTGGAACCGAACTGTCTAGGCAAGGCTTGGAGAAACCAGTGCCCCGACTTACCTGGCTTTGTTTCTGGGCAAAGGGTAGAGTAAGTCAAGAATATCAAAAACATGACAATTGTAGGAGATTTGATCAAGTGTATGAGATTTGATTTCCATAAACGATCTTTATAATTATAGTGGAAAACATTAGCATTTCTTGTAGACAATTGTTTTTGACCCATTTAAGTATGCTTTTGAAATATGAAATCCTCTTAATTATTTTGTGAATTTACTTATACCGATGAGATAAGTATATAGATAATTTCCACATACGATCGTTTTGTTATGCCCGATAGTTGATATCCTAACTGTCGATTTCGATACCCTTCATCTTCCTTTTTTGTTTCGTCAATCGAAGATGATTTGTTGCTTATTTAGAGCATTAATATCCTTTATCGGAAATGACCAAGTAAAGAGCGAGTGGGGGCCAAGCTATATGGGGTTGCTTCCATTAGGGTATCGTCACATTTACTCTAGATTGGTTTCGGTTGTATGCGCGTGGAGATGTGAAATACTTGGATACTCGGTAAGGTTTGTGGGGTCCAACTTGGAGGTTTCCGCGAGCCATTGTCGTTCTCAAGTGTATTTTTTAGAGGTATACTTTCAATAAGGGGGACGCACCCTCCTAGTCATTGTTGGAAAAATTCCTTTTCCTTATTTTTTACTCAAATCTTTGGATTGATTCTTTCTTAATTGCATCGGGAAGCATCTTGCGCTCTTCGCAATGTTTAATCATTTGTGTCCATTCTTTTGTACTTGGATGTTGTCCTTGTGAAGGAAAAACCCGTTCTGTGTTTTTGTGACGTGGTCTCACTAGTTATTTTGTGTGTTCTATTTTTAGAGTTTACTCATACCGGACTTATTGTCTGACTCGAATTATTTATTTTCCCTAAACTTTTGGGTACTCATTTATATTTGAGTAGTTCGAAATGATCAGTTTCTTTGGTCTCTTTTGAAGATGGTGGACGAGCTGAAGGCTCCTAATCTAACTAGCTATTTCCATTGTTATGAGATGTTGGCTCTATGTATGTATACTTAAAAGTAGGTTGTTACAACAACCTAGACCGATAGTAGTACTTTTGTTATAACTCTGGTAACTCCATTGTTGGGGAGTAACCTTATGTACCGTCTTATTTTTATGTTATATTTAACCGTTCTGTTGTGGGATTATTGTTCCATTCTTATATTTTACCCCATGGCAACTCGTCTTTCAGGTACTTGGGCAACACACATAAATACCATGGATGTATTAAATGTCGCTCTTAACGGTCAGAAAGGTGAGTCGTCACACATGTAAACACAAGGCCAAGGCCACATCAAATGTTTTAGAGGGCAATATAAGTGATGATATTACATATACAGTTGGCACATGCTTTCCAAAGTAAAGGGGTCCAAAAGTGATAACTTGGATAACTCATTGCTTAAGATTTTGTATTCAAGCACACAGCATATACACACATAATATATATCATCCAGTGGTGAGCTAACTCATCTAAACCCATCCTAAAACCAAGTACAAGAACACTTCCTACCATCACCAAACATTCAAAACTTCCACCTTATGCTTCATTTTTACGCGAGGCCACCTCCATCCTCCTCAAGGTCCTCACGCCCTAAATTTAAGTGGGAGTTTTGCTGCTCCTTTTCATCATTTTAATTCCTTTTCCATGTTACCAAGATGATACATGGCCTCTGCCAAAGTTTAGTGGAGATTGGAGTTAATTTTTTTTGAATAGAGATTAATTAGTGGAGATGGAAATGGATAAAGGCCAAGTGTTTATATCTTTGAAACTTAATAAATGAGTTGATGTAACCTTATGGAGAGCCTTATGTATAATTGGCCAAGAGATAACCACTCAGCTCTTACCCTTCATGGAAGGACACCATGCATATGCTCTTCCATGTGCCAACTTACACCTCATTTCCTAAAACAAATATCTAAACACTATTCACTAAAACTCCCTAATCCATCTGCTAATTAATCTTCACATTTAGTTAGCCATAAACACTAAAATATTTTAGTTTCTAATCAACTACACATTAATGTATTAGACAAGCACAAAAAGATTGAATAACTTTTATTGAGAAAATGGCCGTTTAACGATAAAACAATTTTCGAACATATTACCGATATTTCTTCAAACAACTTATTTTTGTTTACATTTTTTAAAAACAAGTTTATCATCATTAGTTATTAATTTAAAGGGGGTTAACATGGTTTTAAAATCACCTTTATCACATTAAATCCATGATTCAAATATTTAAATAATTCAGATATTTAAATACAAAGTGTTCGAAATTCTAATTTGTTACATTCTCCCCCACATGAAACATTTCATCCTCAAAATTCCAACATAACCAACACACAATAGAAACAAGCACATAAAAATACTCAATTGTATTCATAATCAATAGCGAAAAATGCACACTGTATTCTTAGGTTTAGACACCCTCTCATCACATATGGACTATAAATAGTATGCTAAGTGTACCTTGCGCTTAATAGCATCAAGTTATTACTTAGTCGTTATTCATGTTACCTTAAAAAAAAATCAAAGAGTCATTCCCTGAACTCTCCATAAGCCAACAAAATATAGTATGCATACAACATACCTTAAGCCTGTACGATGCACATGGATCATTCGTACGAAATATCAAATCTGATAACTTACTCAATAACATAAATCTCATTTCCAAACTAGCATAGATCACCTGATCTTTATAGGGCGGACTCCGGTTAGGTGTAGACATACTATAAGTGAGCTCAGTCCTAGTTTGAGTGTATGATCGTGACATATAAGTATGTATGCAAACAGCATAAACATGCACAAAGTGTTTTATATGAGTGCAAAAGTGATATTAAAGGTGTAGTAACCATCTTCTACCATCCATTCTAGAAACCGCAATGCAACCAAAGTCTAATTTTGGAGAGGAATGTTTGGCAGTGAAAAGCTAAGGATGAGAAGTCCTCATGCTTTCCATCGGATTTCCCCCATTATACTCGAACCAGTCTAATTTCTTTGTTGCGGAGCTTTCTAATTTCACACTCTACAATGCTTATGGTGGCACAGGATGCTATTGGCACCGTCTCAATATCCCCTAATATATTAGCATCATGGACTCCTTGTAATTACCCGATAGCTCCACATGATAGCAAGTCTTCTTGTTCTTTCTAAAATTAAGAAAGGTCCAACAAATTTTTGTTCCAACTTTCCGACTTTCCAATTCTCATGACCTGCCTAAGAGGGAAAATTTTGGTAAACACTGTATCCCCTACTTCTCATTCTGTCTCCTTTTCCTATGCTTGTCCGCATATGATTCCTGGCAACCTTGTACGACCTTCATTCGCTACCTAATCAATTCTATCCTTTTTGTTTTGGCACGTCAAACGCCAAATGGCAAATTTCGTCACTTTCTTCTTTATCCTTGTCCAATAGAAAATTATCTTCATATCCATATTCATCTTATCTTCTATGGGTGAGTGGTCGTCCTTGAATGGTGTTTATCAGTAACCTATAATTATTTTTTGAAAATTCCTAATATTTTTGGGATTGAAGAATTATTTTATTTCCAGTCACTAACCTAATTTCCTCATTGACTTACAGTCTTACCTATATTTTATCACTAGCTAAGTGTCCTTATATATATATATATATATATATATATATATATATATATATATATATTTGTGTAATCCCATCCATAAAATCAACCCAATGCTAAGATAGGAACATATCTTTTACCATATCATACACTTTTCCAATAGCCTAAGGGAGACAACTGGTGACAACAATCGAAAGCTCCAAAAGATTTTTTCGCTAAAAGTTGTCATTTATCTTTAACTGGTGTTAATGATGTTGAGGCACTGATACTCCTTACTAAATTAAGACAAATATCCTTAGTATGTTATTCCCCCTAATTCTCCAACTTCCTTAATTCTACTTCTTGGTTTCTAACAAATGCGGTCCATACAATACTTTAGTTAATATATCCATAATAATTGATCGGTAATGTCAAAGTTGGACCATCTCCATCCAATCCTTAATTAAATTTCTTTAAACTTGTTAAAAAGTTTCAAAATCCATTTACTATGCCGATCCAATTCCTCTATCATACTAAATTCCTTAATCGGTTCCTATTTAATTTCTGTTTATTCTCTATTAATTACAAATTTATAGCCCGTTAAATCTATAATCAATGTCCATAAATTTTAGTCCTATAATAACAAATACAAATATCATTATAAATTATGTAATTACATATTCCTGTTTTTATACTTTAAGCACGAATATACGTGTGTCTATATGTTAATTTCTAAACTAGAACATTCCTTTCCATGTTTTCATTTATCAAAGCCATCCTTCTAAAAAGGATCGCCATTATAATTTTCGATAAATTAACCAAAGTGAGATTGTTTTTCTTTGTTTGAAATTACAAGGAATTATTTCTTTTTCTTTTATTGAAATAGACAGTGTATACCATGGAAAAGAATTTACATAGCTTACACATCTCTTTCCCTCTTTAGTATATGCCTTGTTAATTCAAATGCTGCACTTTTATACGAATTTTAAAATTGGAAAATTTGTGGAAGTCACATAGAGACCGCTCCAAATAAATCAAAACATAAAAATATACATTTCAAGTCAACTAGGGAAACCTAACTTCTAGCCCATTTATAAATCTAGAATATCTTCATAGCTTTACCAATATTCTACAATTAAATATTTGGGGCCGATTTCAAGTTTCCAAATCAGGTTGAACATACTATTCCTATTTATTCATATTTTAAAACCTTTACATTGTCTTACCTAGGTAGTGGTCCCTATCAACTCCATAAAAAAAATTGGTTTAGTTCTCACCCTTTAAAACTAATATTTCATAATTATAAAGTATTTTATCTGAAATATTTATCTTTAAAAATATAAATTTGGAAACCCTTTTTGGCCAATTTTTAAAAACTGTGTAGTTCCAAAAATAAGCCATGAATTTTTTTCTTTCTTTAACCAACCTTTTCTTTTGAAGGACTTTCTACAATAGTGATTTATTTCTTTAAAAGTTGGACTTTTAATTCAAAATAGTTAAAACTCAATTATAAAGCCAAATCATAATTAAATCAAAAATTCAAAAATTGCTTAATTCCACAAGGGAGCAAAATAATTACCCTTCTCAAAACATTTTACAATATACAAAATAACTTTCAATAATTATTTTTATACATACATAAACTTACTATTTTAAATTCGAAATCAATATTTACTACTCCCTTAAATATGGCTTATACTTATGAAAAGTTCATTGACTCTTATTATTTTCTAATTAACCCCTTTAAACCGGTTACAAAGACAACACCCAAAAATAATAAATTTTCCTTTATTAGTCATTTATTAACTTAAAGGTATTTCTAGTTACAAGACTAGTAAACTTCAAACCACAATCTATTCATGCGCGTCCCATACTCCTAATTTACTCCTCTTTTATTACCATTTTAAAAATCAAATTCTAAAATGAATATGTAAAATTCTTATCCTCACATAAATTATTTTTCTTATAACATTCACAAAATTACCACCATCTCACTTTTTTTCGTTGAAAACCACCATCTTATTTATTAATTATCATCTTTGATTCCATAAAATAGTATTTTTTTCAAAAACATCTTGTATAACTTTAAACAATGAAAAGTGCAGTTGATAAGGATAACTTCTATCCTATTAATTTCTAACTAGATTACTGATCCTATTTTATATATATTCCTAATGGTATTTCTATACCAATCTCTCAATGTTTCCTCTAATTATATTTCTTTTCACTAATTGACTCCTACTTCAGCTGTTATTCTCTGTATTTTCCTTATATGAAAATATTTCCCATATCCTATTTATTCTTGTCCTTCCATTCTCTATTCCTTTTTAATTAAGTTCCATTTTCATTTATTCACCCCTTTTAGAAAGAACTAAAAAACTTTCAAATTTATGAAATAGAAGAAAAATTATCAAGCCAGCCTATGCTCTATCTTACATTTATTTTTAAAAACAAAGAATCCCTCTCTTTAAAAATAATTTATTTTAACTCAATCAATTTTAAACTAGAATTTCAAAAATAAATCCTTTTTACCAGAAACCTTTTAATCATAAACTTTTGACTTAAGAAAATTTTAAATTATGAGTTTCCTAATTTCCTTACTTCTTTAAAACAACTTCTCGATAAATCCTTTGAAAACTAATTCAAAACATTTCAAGGAATTTTCCAAAATCTTTTATAAAATTCTTTCCATAAGGTTATCTTTTATACGTTTCATATTGAACTTCTTAACTCAACCTTTGAAAATCAGGTTATCTTCCTGTGCTGATTAATGTACACCTTGTAGAAACTTGCTCCACTCCTTCTTTACATCAAGCTTCATTTCTTACTTCCGATTATTTACAACACATAGATTCTTATCTCCTACCTGTTTAATTATATTGGGCTGACTAATCTTTATCCGTATAATTTGGGTTGCATAAATTACGAAAATGATGATTATACCGCATTATAATATTCAGTTACTACCTAAAGTTCATTTTCTATTTCATGTCAATTATCCGTGATAGAAGGTTATTTTCCTAATAGAATTTTTTTAAAGGAATTTATTCATTCATTTCAATTTTTACCTATTATGCCTTCCTTATCTCTCCATAATTACCAAAATAATCTCTTTAATTGGTCCATTTATATCCTTATTAAATTCTTGTAACTCCACATTTATTGCCTTATTAACTTTGGAGTTGCAATCTTTTCCATCTACATTTCCTAAGGAAGAATTGTTTGTTGCCGTAATGATTTACCTAACATTTTTGCGCATGTTTAAAATAAGTGTATATATATACATAGTAGGATCTTTGAAAACACATTTTCAAAAATAACAAGTATGCCTCTCATACATATACTTATCATTGTTGATCAGGCAACCTAAGTTTTGATACCAAATGTAACTACCCTCCATGAAATGAACCAAAATTTCGATCCAGAAAAGATCCATCAAAACTTTAATCCATCTCGAAGTTGGCTGTTGGTTGATAAAAAGAATGATACATAGCTATTTATGTACACATTCAGATCTCACAGCGGATGGATAAAATATAATAATAACAATAACCATTTTATTCAACTTCAAAATGTTATGAAATACCTAACACAATGCATATCTGTAGTACAACATTTATAAAATACATCATTATACTTTAATAGTTACATTAGAAAATAACACAAGTAGATAAACAGATAAACTACCACAAGTTTTCTCCATGCCTTCACCTTTAACATCGTCATCTTTCCTAACCGGTGTTGTAATGAGGAGGGAGTGAAAACAACATATGTCTGGTGAATAAAAATCTCCAGCCTTATTACATTAGTAGTTGGATAGTATAATTCAAATAGGAATATGTCTTACGTTTCTTCCTATAATATAACCCTTTCAAATATTAGTCTAAAGGCTTTTCCCAAATTTAAACAAAAAGCATTCCAAATATAAGCCCATAGTTGACTTTCTATCATCCCAATAACTATATCTACCTTCAGTAATGTCCTATCAATATAAGAGATAGTACTCAAGTCACTAAATGCCTTTTAATGGGAATTAGACAGACTCTGACCATTTAATAACATATTTAAGGCAGGTTCATGCCATTTACTACCTATAATCCGAAGGTGGACTCGTCACTATTAACTATCTAGCTAACATTGGATGCATTTTCTTCAACCACTTAATACTTCCTATTAAAGCAGACCCTTTTCTAAGGTATCCTTTACCGTGCCTAACCCATACCCCGACCATTTACTATTTCATACATAGAGAAGACGCGGGCCCTCACACAACCACTTAACACCTTCAATCTCTAAAGCATGTCCTTCGTATTATGACCTATATTCCATGATAACGTCTCATATTAGCTCGACTATTTGTATGTACTAGTAGCCAGATTAGCTGGATAGACTTATCCTACAAAATTAGGGACTAACCTTGCGTCATCCTAGATACTTACTATAGGTGATGTCTCACATTAGCTCCAAAGTAACACTGCTAGCAGCCATATTAGTTGAACAGACTTCCGTATGCTTTGACAGACCTCGCATCCCTATAACTTAGTTATAATTTATATCACACTCTATATATATTATCACACATCTGACCGTTTTCATAATCAAGGCCTTACAAGAAATCTTTCCTTATTTCGCCTTTAATATTAATTAAATTCCTAAGGGGGATTTAATTTAATTAAAAACTTATGTAACCATGCAATTATACATTAGATTACACAAATATAAGATATAAATATGCGCCTAGAAATTTCTAAGTGTGGAATATATGCCCTAAACTAGCATTTAAATGTCAACTCTTTAAGCAATTACGACAGTCTCATTCCATATTGTCAACAATACCACAATTTCAATATTCATATCCAAAAATTCCAATCAACAATATACAATTAAAATTTAAACTCAAATTATTAGATCAAAATAATGGAATATATTGAAAAACATACCATTCTAACTTTTATGCTCTATTCAACTTTTTTTTCAAACAAAAAGATCTCTATTTAATTTATGGGATAAGCAGTGCAAACTATGAATAAAATTCATACCTTACACGCTATTCCTTAATCAGAATTCTTTAGTCAAATTCATAGAAAAGGAAAAAGAGTGGAATAGAAGGTAGAATTAAAAAAACTGCAAGTCTACACAATTTCCATTACTTTGACATAAACAAATTGAGATTTCAACCTAGGATTGACATTTCGCATTGAAGAAGTTTTGGGGGTTTATAATATGATGTTTTTGCAAACCTGAATTCCCTAAGGCATATTCAGACCCAAACTATATTAACCAATTACTAAAACAGAAAATCTAAGATTTTCACGCATAGTATAGCCTTAGCTTTGTCTCCTTTGGATTTGAGACGCCTGTAGTAATCGCTATCAGATCTCTTCTTTTAGATATACCAACAAGGGTTTTGTATATAAAGATTAGATTCAAAAAATTAGAGAAGAATAGGTTGAGAAAATAAATAGAAACATTGATAAAAGTGGTGAGGAAGCAACATAACCATCGGATTTAAAAGTGAGGTGGCTAAGGTCTTATTTATAGTGGTGAGAAAGCAACATAACCATCGAATTTAAATAACTAAATTTGAAACATTCAAAATGCCAAAACTCTGCTACCATTGTCAATAAGCGGTTGACGACTCCTCTACCATCGGTCGACCGCTAGAGGTCGACAGGTCAAGGTTAAGGGTCGATCAGTCCATCTATTTTAGGAACATTGATTTTCAACCATTGTTTACTTTATTACATTCCTTAATTAATATTCAACATTAATGTTGATTCTAACCTTTACTTAATCCCCAGTCTAATTACTGTTAACTTTTGAATTTCAAAATTTAAAATTGTTTAGTTATTTGAATTTGAGTTCTAGTTATATTATTTTAAATCTGAAAAGTACAAACTTCCGTAACTTTCCCGTTTAAGCTACATTTTCTAAATATTATATATGAAAATTGATCTGAATTTCACTATGAACACAACATCGTAACTTTCGTGGACAGATCTAACTTTTACAAAATTTTCATTTTTATCTCTATCTTATTTAATTTAATTTATTAGACTTATTTATTTATGGTTGATTTCATTGGGTGTTACAGCCATGTTCCTGCATTTTCTTATTTTCTTGGGTTTCTTTCTCTAGCTATGGTTTTACAATATTATTGGCTCTATTTGGTAGTATGTTGGTCTTTATCCTTTTATATAGCCATATTCCTGCATTGTCTATATGTGTTTTATTTAGCAATTCTAGTTGCATTTGGTTTGGTTGTTATCCATGAAGCTTTGCTTCATCCATGTTGGAATTTATTTTTGGCTTTGGAATCTGATATATTATTAGTAATTTGATAATTTGAAGCTTTCTGCAATAGTTCTTGGCGACTCTGTGTTAGTAAGCTTTCAGTTATGCTATGTTGTGTTGTTATAGACATATTGATGCAATGCATTTTGCTTATCGTCAAAGGATTCTAGGAAGCTTTGCTTTTTTACTTCCAAGAATTTCTCGGTATCTGTAATTAGGTTTCTTTGTTTCTGATGTGCTTGTATATGTTGCAAGTTTGATTACTTGTTTTTCTTAATCGGTTAAATTATATGGTGGTTTGGAATCCGATGGCCTTTCTGGCCGTCTAACAGAGAGTTTGTTTAGATATCATTGGCTTTTCCAATTTTAACTCAATGTTGCTCATGTCATTATGTATGTCTACATCTAGATCAGTTTTGTTGTAATAATATGCATTGGTTGCATTTGTTAGACTTCTTGTTTATATGTGTACTAGTATGTAAGCATGTGGTGTAAGGTTGTTGAGGTCTCCTACCCTACAACTGCTGCAACTAAATTGGCTAGGCTACTATAAAATATGGCTCAATCATTCTGGCATAGATGTTGAACGCATGTTCGAAATTTCATTAATAAAAGTTTATAACGCGCTATAAAGCCGGCTACCCTTGCTACACATACATACATACATACATACACACACACACTAAGCAATATTGCCTGAATTAAAATATATATATATATATATATATATATACAAAATAGATATAGTTTGAATTTTGAGTGTATTTACTAAGTTAATTAGATACTTTAGATTCAGATCCAAAATAAGTACGTAGTCATTATTTATAATATCATGAAACTAATTTTTAATATATTGATGTTATTATTATTTTCAAATTTTCTCTCTTTGTGTGTGTTTATATATATTCTTAATTCAAATAATTGACGTAATTTGAATTTTAAATGTATTTACTTAGTCCATTAGAAATTTTAAATTCAAATTTAAAATAAAGTTGGTTACTTTTTGTGATATTTTGAAATTATTTTAAATATATTATTATTGATATTAATTTCGAATTATATATATATATATATATATATATATATATATATATATATTTCTAATTATTTTTAGTTCAAGCTATAAGACATATAAATAAGTGCCAAGTCTATACATAATAGATATAAATTCCAATATTTACTTATGTATAAACTTAATCGTGTACGCTATTATTATGTCACATGTGCACGTTATACACATACGAGTATATAACGATATACTCTTACACCATATAAATATTTATTAATTGCAATAATTAATTAAATAAATTAGAAAATTAAATTATATAGGATTTTATTTAAATTAGTTAAATTGGATGTAATTCAATCCTCTAGGCTTCATAGGCTCAATATGATCTAGAATAAGATTTTTTTTGAAATCTACTCATTTCACCCACGTTCGACCGGCCTGGATCGAACAATCCTTGGCATAATCTTCTTAAATAAGTTCCATTTAATTGTGTACTCTACGGTAAGGTATTTGCTACCCTCATCAATTCGACAAGCACCAAAAAAATGGGTGCTGAAGTAATTCTTGAAGTCAGTGCCAACGATAGCAACAACTTGAATCACTAACATAGTATTTGGTTTGAAAACAAGTTTTGCATTTTCATCATGTATTCTAAAATTCTCTAGGGAGGAGAAGAGGGTGGAAAACGGTCGATTTAGAAAATGGTTTTAGCATATAATATTGAAACTGGCTTATTTTTATTTTCTGTCTTTGGTAATTATCAAAAACCATGTTCTCCCTTCAACTTCTCCCTTTTGTTGGAATGTCTAAGATTTTTTGATTATTTCTTCTTTCGCGTGTCATTTGACATATATATTGAAAATGAAAATAAAAAACTCATTTTAAAACCAAACATCATCTAAGAATCAATTTTTATGAACTTACCGCAAAATAATGAGTTTAAGTACATACCACTCTACCTTTATTCCTTTTACTTTCTTTAACAAGTTTCTCGACCTAGGTTTCAACAACCTTACTATCTACGCTGTTGTAATGAATAATTTAATTAAAATTAATGTTTGATAAGAAAATTTTTAAAATATAATTTATTGACCATAAGATTTAACGATAATTTGATTTTTATTTTAATTAATTGAAATTGATTCTTTCAGAAAGTATACTTAATTTGAATAAAATACGTACAATGAATATAAAACATTTTTACATGTAATAATTTTCATATAGTTCAAATGTATAAAATAAATTTTATTTGACATTAATAAAATGAATAAATTGATGAAAATAAATAATTGATAAGCTTAATATGTGTAATCTATCGAAATTACTTGTGTAAATAGAAAATTCAATTAAATTGCAAAAATATTCACAAAAATTCTATATAGTACTCATATATGTGATAAAAAGGGTATTAAATGTAAATAAAATAGTTAAGGATTTTATTTGCACGAGGGTTTATTTGTAAATAGTTATTACCTAGAACATCCCTTAATCATCTCAACTCTTTTAGACCCTTCTTTCTAGCCTTTAGCTACTTAAATCCAAACCCTTTTGCCCCATTTCTCGTTCCATCCCTAGGTCACCATGCGTAAAAGGAAAAAAAAACAAAGACATTATCGTAAAAATTGAAATTGATAGGAGATGCACATGCTTGTCCTGTGATGTGGCATCGAAGGAGGGGGTTCATGGTAGCTGTGATTCAGTGAGCTCACGAGCACTCAAGGAGGTGCAAATGTTGAGGATGGGAGACGCATGATAGCAGCTCGTCCAGGGAAGCGAGAACTTTAGAGAGATTGGTGTTTGGATGCAAGTGACTACGACCGTCTTTAAAGGGATGTTTTAAATACAAGTTTAAAATTTGTTTAAGGAATTATAAGAATAATTTTAAAAGAGGATGGAAACTTGGATTTCAATACTATTGTTGTAATAAATGTTTTCAAGAAAAGGAAAGAGGTAATGGACTATAACATTTTTGATATAGTAAATGGTTTCGGAAAATTGGAAAGAAAGTTGATTTATAACACTTTATTATTATTAAATAAGTTGTTTACTTATGTAAAGGGAAGATGTTTAGAATGGTTTGGAATTTACAAATTAAAAAAGTGTTTACTTTTGTAAGGGAAAAGATGTTGCCTTTTTAACCAAACTTTAGTTTAAATAAGTCATTTTGGAAAAAAAAATTAAGAACAAGTATATTGGAACTCACAAATTCTATTTGAATTTTTAGACTTCGAGGCATGAAACTTGTTTCTATTTTTAAAGTTAAAAGTGTTGTCAAGTCAAGGTTTGAGAGGTAATGATACCCAACATGAACGGTTTCACTTCTAACAGATGAAAAGTACTAGTTTGAAAGTTAGTTTTTTTATTGTTTCAAAAATATTTTATGTAAGGGATTTCTTTATCGGTGCCATTAAGTAACATAAACGATATAACAAATAGTGCTAAAATGTTGACGTGTTTATATAAAGTAAGTCATCTTATATTTAGCACTAAAATCCAATGAGTAAATTTTTCTTTATCTATGAGTTCTAAAATCATTGTATTTTAACTAGGGTAAGGCCGGAGTAACTAGTGCTCTGACTAACCTGACTTCGATTCTGAACGAGGGATAGAGAAGTCAAAATGTTAAAAAAATGATAAGTATAAGAGATTTAATTTATATAAATATGTCATGATAAATTAAGAATACGGAAAGTACTTCATCTTATACTTGACACTAAATTTCAAGGTATGGAAGTTCTTTCCTATCTCCAAGAGTTTAAGAATGTATGTAGAGGCAAGGGTAGTTCTCTAACTTATCCAACTTCATTGTTAATCGATAGATAGTATGGGGTTGAAATCAAAAAGTAGTGATAATTATATGATGTTGGATTTTCCATTGCAAACTATATAACCAAACTGTGGTTTTTTCACTATTGATGACTTGGCCTATTTTAACTGTAACGACCCACTATTTGGACCATTCATATCGTGTCGGACTTGAATAATTCAAAACAGTAGATTGTAATATAATTTGGAGCAAATAAAACCAATCACAGAATCACAGACACGATAAATACCAGAATAACTCGTAGTGGAAGTAAAATAACCATAGTAATTCATGAAGCTACTACAAACACTGTCACAAAACAAGTACAAAATACCAGAGTCTGAAAATAAATACAACAGAAATCCCAATACATAAACGTCCACTAGTACATAAGTTGAATAGAAATACTGAATAGAAATAGATGACAACTAGATAGATAGATAAACTCCAGCAAGTCCTAGCTCCATAAGGTGAATCCAAAGCTGAAATACTCAGGCTGGCCTGAGCGTAAAGCAAAACACAAAACACTCGAGTCAGGACATACATACTTATATAGTGTAAACCAACTCAAATGAACTGTAATAAAGTGCACAAGTAACTTAAAGGATTCTTTGGACCAACCATCCTTTAAGGATCCGTTAACCTATCTACTATGTAGTAATATACGCTATTATAATAATGTCTAAAATAAAATAAACTTACTTAAAAATAGCGTTAGAGTTTTACATTTTCCACCTTACACATATATAGTGTCAATAGTCTATACAGTGTCGTCGTACCTTCAGATCGAGAGGCTACCACAAATATTCCATACGTACGACACAAATCAAAACTCGTATAAGGTGCGCTAGGGTAGGTGACATGGCACAACTAGGCATTGCCATAGTAGATATACCAATTGGACTTCTGAGCCAGTAGTAACGCGTAGCAGCCACTACCGTCCACCTCGAGCCACACTCCCAAAATCAAAGGTGCGCACCAATCAATTACAAAGTAATAGAATGGCATATGAAGAAGTGTGCCCTATAAGAGGAACTACCTCATTAGCCCGTCAATTGCTCTTGTTTTAACCACCTTATGCCAACTCATGGGAGTCGGTCCACGTATATACCTTCATAGAACGTCGCCACCATACTACTTCATTCTGGAATCTCCACCGCGTACATGGTTGTTGAAGTGGTTTTCGAAGTTCGCAGAGAGTATGACAACTTTCGATCCCGGTCTCTTTAATAACCAAACGTTATCATAACCCATGGTATTTATTAAAATGGTTTACATTTCAAATCAAAACATATATATTCCAAAATCATTTAAACCATATGCTATTACTCTTTCAAAATATTATCCATTTCAAAATTGATAATATTTCCAAATCCCTATGTATTAGTTATAGCACTTTTAAAATGTAATAATTTAAAAATCATAACACTTTCAAAACCATACACTTATTACAGCATTTAAAAAAATATATAATAAGTTAGAAACCATAACACTTTTAAAATGTTACCCTTATATAATAGAACTTTAGAAATTGTTACAATTTGGAAATAGTAGCACCATTAAAACATAACCTAAAGTAACACAGCATTTTAAAAATGTTATCTTTTAATAACTACTGCATTTTAAAACATAACTAAAATACCATAGCAATTTAAAAATGCTACGAATACTACTATAACATGTTTAAAACATACTATTTCAATTTTTATCATAGTTTTATTTATACAAAACATATATATTTCATAATTAAAATTTATTATATTATTATATAATCAAATTTAAATTATTAAGTTATTTATCATAGATAAAATCTTTAATTTAGTTTAAACCAATTATTTACTTATAAAATTCCAATATATCATTATATTTAAAAATCATAAATCAAAATTTTAAATTAAATTTCATATATTTAAAGATTCAAAATACTTAATAATTTTTAGAAAAATATTATTTAAAACTTAACCATGGGTCTGTATAATATTTTCTAACCTAGGTCAAGTGATACAGATATGTATCATTTCAATTCATAATTTATAAAAACTAGTGCGAACCCGTGCTATGCACATGGGTTTCACAATATAGTTTTGATTGCACATTTTCTAAAAATTAAAATTACATGCAGCTCAAAATACATGTCTGTAGACTGTATTTCTTGTGATTTGCTTTTTCTTTTAACACCAACGACAAATGTTTTTTGATATTTTTTATTGAACCTGTCCATTTGAGATTTTAACTAAGAGATTTGATGATGTTCTCTAATATATTGTGCCTTCTACAATAAATTTTATAACAATTTTAAATTTTTCTAAATGTAGAAGGTGGTAATTATGAAAACTCAATTTATTAAAAGAAATAATACAATGTTATTTTTGAAAATCAAAAGTGCAGGTATTTTACGATTTCACCAATTGATGATATTATATAACAAATTCAACCTAAACTAACACAATAAATGGAATAAATAATGACATAAAATCCATTCCCTGCTCTCATTTATTTTATTTTGTTTTTCTTAAATGGTTCATATTTAGTGTCTAACTATCATATATTTAAAATTTTACTTATATAATAGGTGACAGTAATCGTAATAAGAATATATAATAAAAAAGGCAAGATTAAATTTTGCTTACATAAAAAGTGGTAGTTATGGTAATAACTATAGATTTTGAGTTAAAATGCAAAAATAAATTTTATCTATTGCACCATATAACAAAAAATATTATCATTTGCGCTATAACAACAAATTCGAACACTTGCATAATATACCTTATTGACGCTATTAGCTAAATTAATGACATATTAAACATCAACATACATATTTCGTAAATATGGACAAAAAATGGAAATACACACACAAAAGTCGCAAAAGCTCACTACTGAGCTTTTACAACAATGGAAATACGCAATATTTTAATCGATGTCACCTCATTATATATCTAAAATAAAAATCCATACATGCAAATTAAACTGTAAAAGGACAATTCAGTTAAATATAGTACATGATAAAGCAACAATTTGAAACATCATCATCTCATGCTTGTATCTTCTTCATTTTATCTCATCTCTTCACTAATAATCAAACTAAGAAATATAAGGTGCGTGGAGAAACTCCATTCGAGATTCACAACTTCTCTTTCTTTTTCTACCAGTGGTGGTATATAGTTATGAATAAACATAATACATGGAATCTTTATTAGCCAATTAACGAACAAACTATGATCAACAATAATAATAATATAAATTAAAAAAATATATAGTTAATATCTAACTCCAACTAAGGAATTTTTAATAAACTTGGTTTAAAACTTTTTTTGCTAATTTA
Source organism: Allium cepa (assembly GCA_030765085.1). Taxonomy (NCBI): domain Eukaryota; kingdom Viridiplantae; phylum Streptophyta; class Magnoliopsida; order Asparagales; family Amaryllidaceae; genus Allium; species Allium cepa. The sequence continues at coordinate 1,044,856,272 of CM060931.1, read as the reverse complement.
AGAACTACAATATCATGCTTTTTTATTTTTCCAATATTGAAAAATATGATTTAAAAACATAATTTAGTTAACTTTTTATGACTTCAGATCATCAAGATACGTTGAGTGTGAGTGTATTCACATGTATATGTATGAGTATGCATGTTTACGTTGGTTGATTATAACTTGCACCTAAGAAAAAGAAGTTGAGAGCTAACCTAAAATAATGAGAGTCTTCATTCAACCTGAGAAGGAACAACAACTCTAAAATTATAAAATTAGCATGTATTAGTTGCACAATTATTTGATAATCGTGTTAACTTATTTGATAATCATGTTACAACTAAAATTCTAAATGGCTTTGCATTGCAATCTTTACTCATTCATTATTCTATTTCAATGGCCTTGAAATGAGCATATCATATAAATATGGAAGAAACTCGATTTTATCAAGTATGTGAAATTCATAAACCAATCCACCTTTAAATTGGGTTCTAGAAGTGAATTGCTTTAGACTTGCTGCTAACGAGTTTTTGTTTGACTTCTTGTATCTTCATTTCATAGTCGAATCAGAAAGGCCCGCAGCCGATGCATGCACCGGCTATTAGAAAAGAGAAGTTAAATATATCAAGTAACATGGGTCCGTAACAGAGCAAGCGAAAAAAGGAGAAAACATGCTCACAGTAAACGCGGATTAGTCTAATTGGCTAATCTGTGTACTGGATGACGATGATAGGGGAAGAGTACTACTCATGTGTACACCACCAACATAGAGTTTGGCAGCAGGTTCAAACAACGGGGTTGAATTGTCAAAAGGGGAGGTTGTCTTGCCGATTGATTTCCTCTTTCCATTTTTGTTAACCGCCTCCATCCCCAAAATTATATCTGATACAAACATTTGGAGATTATCTAGAGGATAGAGCATGCGTTAAAATTTTTATTCTCTAATGCATAGATATATTCACAGAGGTACGCCAATGTTGTTGCTTTCACAATTATATAGTTGCTGCAATGTACATAGATATGTTTGAAGTATTCACTGTGAACTGTAGAGTAAATTCACAATGCACGTTGATTCAATAAAATGATGCCAACAACGTTATGATGCAACAACATTATGATACTATCATCCAAAGATCATACTGTTGTAGGGTCCATATATCTATATTTCAATGGTTGATTTTTTAAAGAGAGGTGTACAACTATTGCAATATACACAAATAAACAGTTTGGTAGCAAAAAGAAAGTTATAATTATATCCTAAATTCTGCAATATTGATCTCCAAAGAAAATTCCTTGGCCAGTATTCCCTTGAAAACAATGCTAAAAAATGTTACAATTCATATATGAATAACTATAAGTAGTTTAAATAAGTTGGCAAAAATGTAGGAGAGACTATGTAACGACCCTAAAATTCGGACCCAGTTTAAAATTTTAAAACCGCTTATTTTATGTGGAAATTCGAATTTTCACAAACAATTTCCGTTGCCAACCAAACTTCACATTTGGAATGCATCTAGATAGACATAGGCGTGCGCCAAATTCCGTTGGAAAATATTGAAGTAAATTACGCTCGTCGCATTTACATTTTAGTTTAAATCTTATGTGAAAATTTTCTATCGTCCGAACTCAAATATTTTTCTCGATGTTGCATAAGAAAAATATTCTGAACTTGACGGTGCATTTCGTTTCGTCAAATTTCGCTTTTAATTGCTAGCCAAAATGTTCGCTCGTGCAAATGGTTCAATAAGATTTACCACTTTGCAAACGGTGTCGAACCATCAATATCTTTATACCGTTGTGTCCGTCTCGACGCGCTGATCAAAACGGTATATTTATTTGTGTCAATCGGAGTCCGGCGTTGCGAATTATAAATTTTAACGGAGCGAGAACCGGTCCGCTACGCAGCACAAACCGGTACCCAACATTTCAGCATTTAAAATTTTTGGAGCCATTCAGCTGCCTTGGGAACCCAAATAGCCTCCATTTTAGAAATCATCATTGCATTGTCCTCTGCACACTCTAAACCCTGTTATATATCTCCCTTCATTTACTTCCCTGCAAAACAGCTCGTCACATTTATTACTCTGCATCACTTTTCACTTCGCTAAGAAAGAAATTGGTACGTTGCTGCCCTCCCCCTCTGTCTTCTTCGTTCATATTTTTTTTTTCCATTTTCCCTTTTTCGAGAAAACTACAGAAACCCAACTCCTCTGCCTTTTTCTCTCCTCCCTCCCCTTCTTCTAATTCACGTTTCTTTTGTATTTCTTCTTCACTTCCCCACTAACGACCTTCTCTCCCCTTTGCAAGCATCGTCCACCGCCACGCTATGCCGGCCATCATCGGTAGTTCCAACCCTTTCCCCTGCAACCGCCTCCGCACTCCACCAGCCGCAGCCTCCGCCACGTCCCCATCAGCCCTTGCTCCACTCCCTTTCCCCACGTCCCCATACAACCTCCAAAGCTCCGACTCTGCCCATGCTGCAACCGCCTCCGCCATGCAGCCGCCCACCACTGCTCCGCCCTGCCTAACCCGCCCGCCTCCTACCAAACCCGCCAGCCTCCACCGCCTTCCAGTCCGCCCAGCCACCAGCGCCAGTTGCCGCCCTACCAGTTCCGCCTTCTTCCCCCTACCAGCCACGTTCGCCCCTATCGTCCCCCTATCAACTCGCCCACAGTCCACTCCCGTCTACACCCTCCTCAACCACCCCGACCGCCGCGACCACCTGAGGTTCCCACTACCCACCCGCGTCCCACTGCTGCCCCACACCCATAGTCACCACAGCCCCGACAACTTTGCTTCTTTGTGTACATAATATGATATGTATTCAGTGAATTGGTTGCAAAGTGTAGAGAGGTTTTGATTTTATTATAAGAAAACGATGCAGTTTGCATGTAGATATGTCCCAGTTCCTATAAGCAGTTGGATGTACATATTTTAGTAAGAAAAGGGGGGAGGAGAGAGAAGGTTATATATATATGTATCTTGTTGCAAAGTGCTGTACAGTTACATACAAGTTATAGTTCAAGTTCTGTTCATATATATATATATATATATATATATATATATATATATATATATATTCGCTTAGCTCACTATTGTTGCTGTGTTTGTCCCAGCAACTGCGGATCCAGGATCTCAGTCGTAGGCTTCCATTCAACGTATCAAAATCTATCTAGTTCTTTTTTTGGTACGGCTTACATATATATACTCAATTGATATATATTGCAATAAACAAATTATCGATTAATTATTTGGTGATTGCAGTTGTGTTCATTTTGCGTCGTGCTTGTTAGGGTCCACTTTATCTATTCGCCATCGTGCTTCGCCATCATCTTCTTCAACCACGAAAGGTGAATATTTCATTCACGACTCAATCTATTATGCTATGATAATCAAGTGATAAATTGTTGGTTATATCAATTTGGATGTTAAATTGTTGATTGTTAGAATTGTTAAAAAAAATTGTAAATCGCCATGCAAGTAAAATTTGAATATTGTTAGTTACGACAAATAGTAGAGACACTAAAATTGATATGTGATGTTGATTTTGGTTGTTAACCTAAGTGAAATTTAATATGAAATTAATATTGATTTAGGATAGTCAACAATCTAAAATTGATTATATATGTTGAACTTGACCCTTTAAATGTTAAATAAATCGTCGCGTAGAAATAGCATTAACTACACTTTGAACCATTGGATGTATGAATGATGTAGTAATTTGATAATAGACACCAAGTGAAAACCAAAATGTAATAATCTTTAATCTGCATGAAATGATAGTGTGGATTCTAGGAGTAATTATATTAATTTGCATAAATAACAAATGTAAGTTAATACGATTATTTCAGGATTATTTAATAAAATTGTTGAATTGTTATGTATGGTTGCTATTGCTTGTTTATTTACTTTGACACCATCTCAGTTATCACACTGCAAGTTCCCTATGCTATGCTTTGTTTTATATTAAATAATATTGGGTTGAAATGATAAATACCTGAATTAAACAACTTGGCCTAGGATAGAAAATAAAATAAGAAACCCGATTGGTCAACAAACCACTTTCGAAATTGAAATATATTTTAAATTAAGGAATGAACTTAACAATTTGTTTGGAAATTTAATAACGAACTTAGGGATTTAAGTTGAAAAAAATTAACGGATTTAAATTGAAACGGATTAATAACTTACCAAATTGGATAAAATGAATTGAAAATTTAATTGAAATAAGATTTAGGAGCAAGTAAGTTTTAGAATTTAATAAGTTAAAGATTTAAAGATTTGTTAGCTTTAAGTTTAAACTCAGGCTTTAATTAAATAGATTTGAACTTGTTATAAGTTATATTGAGATTTAGGAAATTATGACTTACTAATTTAATGAATTTAAATTTGGGATAATTTAAATTTAAATGATTTTAAATTTAACGTATTAACCAAATCAAAACATCATGAATGGAAATGGACTTCTTTGTTTAGAAATTTAATTGAATTGGTAAATAAATCAAATGAAGTTGGATAAAAGGAATTTAGTTAACGAAATTGATTTAATCGAATTTATGATAACAGTGGGTGTAAACATGAAGCGAAATGAATAGAATTTGATTTAATAATTTAAACAAAGTTTAGCATTAAATTGAATTTGTTGATTTTGAACCAAATTTAATAAGCGACTTTTAGACCTTATTAAATCGAACTTGAATATTTAATTTTAAATTGTAACTCAAATGTTGAAAAAAAATTGCATTCGAAAATATGTTTTAAAAATATCTAAGATAAATTGAATCGTGAAATGTCAAATTTTGGAAGTCAAATTTGCACCTTGACTTTTGGACTTTGATTTGTTTAAACGTTAATTTAATCGACCGTCGGGTAATAAATGCGTAGTTATTAAAGAGATCGGGATCGAGAATGGACATACTCTCTGTCGATACCGAAAACCACTTTAATAACTATTATGCGCGAAGTGTTGATCCAGAATGAAGTGGATGGTTTGGTGAACGCGTTGACTGAAGAAAGAGAACGATATTGGATAACCCCTGACATGACTAAAACAGGAGCCGCGCCGGGCCATTGAGGATCGCCACCTCTAGCGGACACGCTTCTTCGATACCATATCTATTACTTTTGTGATTTGATTTCGGTGCACCCCTTGATTTGGGAGTGTTGTTTCACGGTGTTGAGATAGTAGCTACTATGCTCAACATCAGTCCGGATCACGCAACTACTAGTATCCTAGTTGGTATTGCCTCATGTACCTTGTCATACTGATTATCCTATTCGCGACCACTACGTTTTGATTTGTACCTTGAGTATATGGATTTCCCTCTGGCGACTTCCGGTTTTGGGGAAACCACGGTCTTGTATATGCTTTTGGGAATATAAAATGTGTTAAGAAGAATTATGGTAACGCCTTAACACTATTTTAATATTCTATTTTACTGATTAGACATTACCTACATACCGTATTCTATTGTATATATAGATAGTTTATCGGATCCTTAGAGATGCTATTTTATTCGTCTTTGAGTTATGGACTTTATTTCCTGCATTTGATTATCCTGCATAAGATTTTGAGTCCTGACTCGAGTGTTTTCTTTTGCATATGCTCGGGTCAGTCTGAAGCTATCCAGTTTGCCGATCAAGGTTGGTTGAAGATGCTGAAGACTTAGCATTTATCTTTATCAGTCTATTTTGATGTCCGTGTTTGCTAGACATTTATGTATTTCCTTTTAGTCACCTTTTGTTTAGACATTGTTGTACTATATGTAGTAGCTTCATGAACTGTTATTATGATGATGTATTTCCGCTGCATTATTCTGTGACTGTTCTGTGACTGTTCTGTGACTGTGATGTTGTATTGATTCTCATTTACATTTATGTATTTATAATCCCATAATGATCGTGTTTTGTATCATTTAAGTTGACATGTGAGGATTATTGTCAATTTAAATGGTCCAAATATACGGGTTGTTACAGTTGGTATCAGAGCTTTGGTTTCCCTAAAAACCTTAGTTTGGGATTATATAAACTCATTAGAGATAGGGTAGCAATACCCTAGAATGAGGAGAATTGATTCAATATCCCGATCCTTTAAAATTCAAAACTTCTTTGATTCGTTCATTAGATTTTCTTCAAGCTATATGATTTTCTATCCTTGGTTCTAAATCTCTTTCGATATTTCAGGATGAGCACCGAAAGGAACAATAGGGGAGGAAGAGGTCATGGTCCTGTCCGGGATGCACCTGCCATCCCAGCTCCAGTCAAATTCACCGCTCTTAGCAAGGAGTATACATAGCTAGGTGGTACTAAGTTTTCTGGATCCAAGGGCATTATTGAGGCTCAGCAATGGCTGAAAGTCTTAGAGAAGATATTTTCTGGATTGGAGATCACTGATGCTCAGAAGCGTCAGCTTGCTGCGTGGCAACTTCAGGATGCCGCGCAAGATTGGTGGGAATCGGTTACTTCTCGTATCGAGGAGAACACCATCACTTGGGCCCAGTTTAGGTATAAATTTATTTGGACTTCATAGACTAAATTCTTCTTTCAATCTTTGGAAAATTATTTATCTAGTCTATCTTTTGATTAGGGATACTTTCTCGGCACAATGGATGCCCGCTGCTGGGAAAACCCAACTTTATAGAGCTTTTATGGATCTTAAGCAAGGCAGTATGACTTTTTTTGAGTACGAGAGGAAATTCAACGAACTCTCTAAGTTTGGCCCGGGACTGATCGATACACCACTTCTAAAGAACGAGAAGTTCATTATGGGAGCTAGACCTGAGTATTATGACTTGCTTACTGGCCACACTCACTGCACCTTCACAGAGCTTGTTGATTATGCTCTTAGATATGAGGCTAAGCCAAGGGGACCCACTGCCAAGGCCCCTCCTACTCAGCCCTCTTCCAGCCAGTTTGGAAAGAGGAAGATGAACTTTGATCAACAAAAGAAAGCTTGGCAAAAGACTACAGGATTAGGATATGCCCAGAAAGGCCCAATCGACCTTGCTAAGATCACTTGCTTCAAATGCGATAAGAAGGGCCATTATGCTAATAGTTGTCCATCCACCGGAGCTGCTATTCCACCACCTCCTCAGATGAGGAATGATTTATGCCATGTCTGCCTCCATCCAGGTCACTTCAAGAGAGACTGCCCATTGAGAAAGAAAGGCACACCGTCCGAAGTATATGCTGTCACCACTCCTACACCACTTCCACCACCGGCTCAGGATGACCGAGGTACCTTACGAAGTACTTTTTCATTACGTGATTTACCTGTTAGGGTATTATTCGATACTGGTGCATCTCATAGCTTCATATCTATTGATCTTTATAATAAGCTCAAATTAGAACCTACTCTTGCTGCTACTTTCTTATGTGTCTCCAACCCTATTAGAGGACTTGCCAACCTCAGTAGAATTTGTAAAGAGGTTGTGCCTCTATATGGAAGATATCGATTCACTTGGGATTTTTATGTGCTTGGCTTCGTAGCATTTGACATTTTGTTGGGTGCTGATTGGTTAAGAAAATTCGATGCTATTATTTCTTGCAAAGCTCGATCTGTTTCTCTAGTCAATGACAAGGGTCTACCGCTTGTCATCGAATGCAAATCACCTCAGAAATATGCCGGAAGCTTCATATTCTCTCTTGATGCTCACCCGGATGACCTTAGTATTACTCCTATTGTTTAGAAATTTCCCGATGTATTTGGAGAGGTCGACTCTCTACCGCCAAAACGAGAGATCGATTTCCACATTGACCTTATTCCCGGAGCTACTCCTGTAGTTCTCCCTCACAGAAGGATGGCTCCTAAAGAAAAAGCTGAACTTAAAACCCAAATTGATGATCTATTTGCTAAGGGTTTGATCAGGAGAAGTATTTCTGAATGGGGCGCCGCAGTCTTATTTGTCACCAAATCTGATGGATCTCTTCGCATGTGTGTTGATTATCGGGAATTAAACAAGCGCACTCTCAAGAACCCCTATCTGATGCCTCGCATCAATGATTTATTCGATCAGCTCCATGGAGCTAAAGTTTTCTCACAACTTGATCTAGCCACTGGGTTCCACCAACTCAGAGTAGCAGAAGATAGTATTCATAAGACAGCTTTCCGTACCGAGAACGGATTCTATGAATGGTTGGTTATGCCATTCGGTTTGACCAACGCACCTGCTTATTTCGTCGACTTAATGAATAGAGTCTTCCGTGATGTCCTTAAAAAGTTTGTTCTCGTCTTCATTGATGATATTCTTGTCTTCTCCAAAGATGAGGAGCATGAGACACATCTTGCTTATGTTCTGGGAACTCTCCGAAATCATCAGCTTAAAGCCAAGTTTTCGAAATGCCACTTATGGCGAGACGAAGTACGATTCCTTGGCCATATTGTTTCTGAAAACGGGATTTCGGTCGATCCAGCTAAGATCGCCGTAATCAATGTAAGTTCTATCCTATTTGTTATTTCTATTCGATCCATTGTATTCCTTTCTAATTTGAAAACTTATCTACAGGATTGGGAGACTCCCAAAACTCCAACTGATATCCGTAGCTTCTTGGGCCTAGCCGGTTATTATTGCAGATTCATTGAGCGCTTTGCCCGGATTTCTGCCCCACTCACTGCTTTAACTCGAAAGGATGTCAAGTTTATTTGGAGTGAGAAGTGTGAATCAGCTTTTAATGAGTTGAAGCGTAAGTTAACTTCAGCCCCAGTTCTTGCGGTAATTGACGGGAGTGAAGGATTAACTGTCTATACCGATGCTTGTCGAGAAGGTTTAGGCGCTGTCCTTATGCAAAATAGAAAGGTTATTGCTTATGCGGGTCGTCAGTTGAAAACTCATGAAGTAAACTATGCGACCCATGATTTAGAGCTGCTTGCAGTTGTATTCGCTTTGAAACTATGGAGGCACCATCTTTTGGGGATAAAATTTGAATTATTCACAGATCATAAGTCCTTGCGGTATATTTTCTCTCAGAAGGACTTGAATCAGAGACAAGTCCGATGGCTCGAATTCTTAGCTGCATACGATCTCGACATCAATTATACTCCTGGAAAAGCAAATTTTGTAGCTGATGCTTTGAGCCGTAGCAAAGCATTGTCTTGTTGTAATCTTGTAGAAGGCATGCTATTTCAGCTTGTTATCTCCCCATCTCTTTTGGATCGCATCAAAGCTAAGCAATATAAGGACACTTTGCTCTATCGCATGAAGGAGTTGGTTCTTGGTAGAGTTGGAAATGCTGACAGTAAAGTGGGAGCACAGATAGATAGTAATGGAGTTCTGAAGATTGACAACCGTATTTGTGTTCCAAATGTTGACGGATTGAGACAAGAAGTGCTTAGAGAGAATCATCAGTCATCACTTTCATTTCATCCTGGTGTCACCAAGATGTATCGAAATATGAAGCGTTTATATTGGTGGAGTGGGATGAAGAGAGATATTTCCATATATGTCAGTAGATGCACCACTTGCCAGCAAGTCAAGGCCGATCACCGGAAGACGGCAGGATTACTTCAACCCCTAGAGATTCCGTGTTGGAAATGGGATCAGATTTCTATGGACTTTGTTGACGGATTACGAAGGACCAGAAAAGGTAACGAGAGTATATGGGTGATCGTTGATAGGTTGACAAAATCTGCTCACTTTATTCCTGTTAAGACCACTCGTACTGCTTCGAGTTTGGCCGAGATTTATATGAGAGAGATTGTCAGACTTCATGGAGTCCCATCTAGTATTGTATGCGATAGAGATCCTTTATTCACTAGTAAATTCTGGAAGGCATTTCAGGACGTCTTGGGCACTAAACTGAATCTGAGCACGACCTATCATTCTCAAACAGATGGCCAAACTGAGAGGGTAAATCAGATTTTGGAAGATCTGCTCCGAGCTTGCATTATTGATTTCGGTGGATCTTGGGAAGACCACCTCCATTTGGTTGAATTCACTTGTAATAACAGCTATCAGGTAATCCAAAAAATTTCAATTTGAATAAGTAAAAATTTGAATTGAAATATAACTATCTTTATAATCAGGCGAGTATCGATATGGCACCATTTGAAGCTTTATATGGACGGCCATGCAAATCGCCAGCTTGTTGGATTGAGCCTGGTGACCGATTAGTTCTTGGCTCGGATATGATTATGGAAGCATCCGAGAAGGTTAATGAGATCAGAAGGAAGATGAAGACCGCACAGGATAGGCAGAAGAGCTATGCAGATAGGCGTAGAAGAGAGTTAAAATTCCAGGTTGGAGATGAGGTCTTTCTTAAAGTATCACCTTTGAAGAATGTTATCCGATTTGGTCGTAAAGGGAAGCTCGCTCCTAGATTTGTTGGACCATTCACTATCACTGAGAGGATTGGTACACTAGCCTACAGAGTTGCACTGCTGGAGAAATTTGAGGGCGTGCACAACGTATTCCATGTTTCACACCTTCGGAAGGTTGTACATGATCCATCCATGACCATTCCTATTGCTCAGTTAGATGAGGTTGATATTGAGCCGGATTTGACTATAGAGAGGAGACCACTTCGTATTGTTGATAGGGATACGAAGCAGCTTAGAAGGAAGTCTGTTATCCTAGTCAAAGTCCAATGGAGTCCCGATGATCATGATTGTACTTGGGAAACCGAGGAGAGTATCCGAGATTCTAATCCTGAATTGTTTGTTGAAGGTAAATTCCATTCTATATTCTTTACTTTATTCGATAATCTATTCTATATCTATCGTACCTCTTTTATAGTTCTTCCACTCTTTCCTTTGTTCCTTTTCGGGGACGAAAAGTTTTGAGTAGGGGAGAATGTAACGACCCTAAAATTCGAACCCGGTTTAAATTTTTAAAACCGCTTATTTTATGTGGAAATTAGAATTTTCACAAACAATTTCCATTGCCAACCAAACTTCACATTTGGAATGCGTCTAGATAGACATAGGCGTGCGCCAAATTCCATTAGAAAATATTGAAGTAAATTACGCTCGTCGCATTTACATTTTAGTTTAAATCTTATGTGAAAATTTTATATCGTCCGAACTCAAATATTTTTCTCGATGTTGCATAAGAAAAATATTCTGAACTTGACGGCGCATTTCGTTTCGTCAAATTTCGCTTTTAATTGCTAGCCAAAATGTTTGCTCGTTCAAATGGTTCAATAAGATTTACCACTTTGCAAACAGTGCTGAACCATCAATATCTTTATACCGTTGTGTCCGTCTCGACGCGCTGATCAAAACGGTATATTTATTTGTGTCAATTGGAGTCCGGCGTTGCGAATTATAAATTTTAACGGAGCGAGAACCGGTCCGTTACGCAGCACAAACCGGTACCCAACATTTCAACATTTAAAATTTTTGGAGCCATTCAGCTGCCTTGGGAACCCAAATAACCTCCATTTTAGAAATCATCATTGCATTGTCCTCTGCACACTCTAAACCCTATTATATATCTCCCCTCATTTACTTCCCTGCAAACCAGCTCGTCACATTTATTACTCTGCATCACTTTTCACTTCGCCAAGAAAGAAATTGGTACGTTGCTGCCCTCCCCCTTTGTCTTCTTCGTTCATATTTTTTTTTTCATTTTCCCTTTTTCGAGAAAACTACAGAAACCCAACTCCTCTGCCTTTTTCTCTCCTCCCTCCCCTTCTTCTAATTCACGTTTCTTTTGGGTTTCTTCTTCACTTCCCCACTAACGACCTTCTCTCCCCTCCGCAAGCATCGTCCACCGCCATGCTATGCCGGCCATCATCGGTAGTTCCAACCCTTTCCCCGCAACCGCCTCCGCACTCCACCAGCCGCAGCCTCCGCCACGTCCCCATCAGCCCTTGCTCCACTCCCTTTCCCCACGTCCCCATACAACCTCTAAAGCTCCGCCTCTGCCCATGCTGCAACCGCCTCCGCCATGCAGCCGCCCACCACTGCTCCGCCCTGCCTAACCCGCCCCGCCTCCTACCTAACCCGCCAGCCTCCACCGCCTTCCAGTCCGCCCAGCCACCAGCGCCAGTTGCCGCCCTACCAGTTCCGCCTTCTTCCCCCCTACCATCCACGTTCGCCCCTACCGTCCCCCTATCAACTCGCCCACAGTCCACTCCCGTCTGCACCCTCCTCAACCACCCCGACCGTCGCGACCACCTGAGGTTCCCACTACCCACCCGCGTCCCACGGCTGCCCCACACCCATAGTCACCACAGTCCCGACCACTTTGCTTCTTTGTGTACATAATATGATATGTATTCAGTGAATTTGTTGCAAAGTGTAGAGAGGTTTTGATTTTATTATAGGGAAACGATGCAGTTTGCATGTAGATATGTCCTAGTTCCTATAAGAAGTTGGATGTACATATTTTAGTAAGAAAAGGGGGGAGGAGAGAGAAGGTTTTATATATATATGAATCTTGTTGCAAAGTGCTGTACAGTTACATACAAGTTATAGCTCAAGTTCTGTTCATATATTTTTTTTCCGCTTAGCTCACTATTGTTGCTGTGTTTGTCCCAGCAACTGCGGATCCGGGATCTCAGTCGTAGGCTTCCATTCAACGTATCAAAATCTATCTAGTTCTTTATTTGGTACGGCTTACATATATATACTCAATTGATATATATTGCAATAAACAAATTATCGATTAATTATTTGGTGATTGCAGTTGTGTTCATTTTGCGTCGTGCTCGTTAGGGTCCACTTTATCTATTCGCCATCGTGCTTCGCCATCATCTTCTTCAACCACGCAAGGTGAATATTTCATTCACGACTCAATCTATTATGCTATGATAATCAAGTGATAAATTGTTGGTTATATCAATTTGGATGTTAAATTGTTGATTGTTAGAATTGTTAAAAAAAAATTGTAAATCGCTATGCAAGTAAAATTTGAATATTGTTAGTTACGACAAATAGTAGAGACACTAAAATTGATATGTGATGTTGATTTTGGTTGTTAACCTAAGTGAAATTTAATATGAAATTAATATTGATTTAGGATAGTCAACAATCTAAAATTGATTATATATGTTGAACTTGACCCCTTTAAATGTTAAATAAATCGTCGCGTAGAAATAGCATTAACTACACTTTGAACCATTGGATGTGTGATTGATGTAGTAATTTGATAATAGACACCAAGTGAAAACCAAAATGTAATAATTTTTAATCTGCATGAAATGATAGTGTGGATTCTAGGAGTAATTATATTAATTTGCATAAATAACAAATGTAAGTTAATACGATTATTTCGGGATTATTTAATAAAATTGTTGAATTGTTATGTATGGTTGCTATGCTTGTTTATTTACTTTGACACCATCCCAGTTATCACACTGCAAGTTCCCTTTGCTATGCTTTGTTTTATATTAAATAATATTGGGTTGAAATGATAAATACCTGAATTAAACAACTTGGCCTAGGATAGAAAATAAAATAAGAAACCAGATTGGTCAACAAACCACTTTCGAAATTGAAATATATTTTAAATTAAGGAACGAACTTAACAATTTGTTTGGAAATTTAATAACGAACTTAGGGATTTAAGTTGAAAAAAATTAACGGATTTAAATTGAAACGGATTAATAACTTACCAAATTGGATAAAATGAATTGAAAATTTAATTGAAATAAGATTTAGGAGCAAGTAACTTTTAGAATTTAATAAGTTAAAGATTTGTTAGCTTTAAATTTAAACTAAGGCTTTAATTAAATAGATTTGAACTTGTTATAAGTTATATTGAGATTTAGGAAATTATGACTTACTAATTTAATGAATTTAAATTTGGGATAATTTAAATTTAAATGATTTTAAATTTAACGTATTAACCAAATCAAAACATCATGAATGGAAATGGACTTCTTTGTTTAGAAATTTAATTGAATTGGTAAATAAATCAAATGAAGTTGGATAAAAGGAATTTAGTTAACGAAATTGATTTAATCGAATTTATGATAACAGTGGGTGTAAACATGAAGTGAAATGAATAGAATTTGATTTAATAATTTAAACAAAGTTTAGCATTAAATTGAATTCGCTGATTTTGAACTAAATTTAATAAGCGACTTTTAGACCTTATTAAATCGAACTTGAATATTTAATTTTAAATTGTAACTCAAATGTTGAAAAAAAATTGCATTCGAAAATATGTTTTAAAAATATCTAAGATAAATTGAATCGTGAAATGTCAAATTTTGGAAGTCAAATTACCACCTTGACTTTTGGACTTTGATTTGTTTAAACGTTAATTTAACCGACCATCGGGTAATAAATACGTAGTTATTAAAGAGACCGGGATCGGGAATGGACATACTCTCTGTCGATACCGAAAACCACTTTAATAACTATTATGCGCGAAGTGTTGGTCCAGAATGAAGTGGATGGTTTGGTGAACGCGTTGACTGAAGAAAGAGAACGATATTGGATAACCGCTGATATGACTAAAACAGGAGCCGCGCCGGGCCATTGAGGATCGCCACCTCTAGCGGACACGCTTCTTCGATACTATATCTATTACTTTTGTGATTTGATTTGGGTGCACCCCTTGATTTGGGAGTGTTGTTTCGCGGTGTTGAGATAGTAGCTACTATGCTCAACATCAGTCCGGATCACGCAACTACTAGTATCCTAGTTGGTATTGCCTCATGTACCTTGTCATACTGATTATCCTATTCGCGACCACTACGTTTTGATTTGTACCTTGAGTAAATGGATTGCCCTCTGGTGACTTCCGGTTTTGGGGAAACCATGGTCTTGTATATGCTTTTGGGAATATAAAATGTGTTAAGGGGCATTATGGTAACGCCTTAACGCTATTTTAATATTCTATTTTACTGATTAGACATTACCTACATACCGTATTCTATTGTATATATAGATAGTTTATCGGATCCTTAGAGATGCTATTTTATTCGTCTTTGAGTTATGGACTTTATTTCCTGCATTTGATTATCCTGTATAAGATTTTGAGTCCTGACTCGAGTGTTTTCTTTTGCATATGCTCGGGTCAGTCTGAAGCTATCCAGTTTGCTGATCAAGGTTGGTTGAAGATGCTGAAGACTTAGCATTTATCTTTATCAGTCTATTTTTGATGTCCGTGTCTATTGGACATTTATGTATTTCCTTTCAGTCACCTTTTGTTTAGACATTGTTGTACTATATGTAGTAGCTTCATGAACTGCTATTATGATGATGTATTTCCGCTGCATTATTCTGTGACTGTTCTGTGACTGTTCTGTGACTGTGATGTTGTATTGATTCTCATTTATGTTTATGTATTTATAATCCCATAATGATCGTGTTTTGTATCATTTAAGTTGACATGTGAGGATTATTGTCAATTTAAATGGTCCAAATATACGGGTTGTTACAGACTACAATTCACATTTACATAATCTAGGTTGACAATCACTCAGCAGATCACCTGTATCATATCCACTTAAAAAAATGTAAATAAAATATCATAACAATTAGCTATCAATAGAATTTAAAAGATGAAACTGAACAAATAAATTTGGATATAAATTCATTTTAGGAACTAGAAACATCAGCCTGCATGCTCAGAGAGGAAAATATAGTAAAATCAACTTTGCGTTTTAAGATTGTTTTCTTTTTAGTCAATCTTCATGAAATAACTTCCTGATATGTAAGTTTGCAATGTTTTTATCTTATTGCACCCTCTAATGCATTTGTATGTACGTCTATGTGTAACTTTACCAATAAGAATCTACACAAAGTCGTTGCAAACATTATATTATAGAACATTTCCCTGACGTGCAATATTTGGCAGTAGAGGGAGCAGTAAGATTAGAATATTGCAAACATATGTATTCAGAATTCATTTCATAAAGATAGATATATTTTCATACTTGACACTCTAATTACGTCAAAATGTTGTTTCTAATTTCTGAATTGGGTTCAATAGGTAAATGAATTCATAATTTAATCAGATAACAAATTAAATATCAATCAAAAGTCTATGAACTGAATTTCAGAACCACTCAAAGTTAACACTGTACATACTCCCCGCTGCATGCTTTCCTTCCTCTAACCATGATATTCAATAATTTTCCAAGAATATCAATCCTAAAAAACAGGTGGGTGACTAAATTGCAGAAAATCTAATCTATAAGCATTAGTTATTGTGACAATCGGAATGAAAGATTAAACAGCAAAAAATAATTGTATAATATACCTTTGACTGTTTGGTTTTTTTGGTAATAAGTTGACCATATTGCACCATTTTTTTGTGTTGAATCTATCAATATACAAAAGTACAAATAATATTCGACTTTTCGTGAACTTAAGGCTAAAAGCATCTAATTTTCAGTAAAATAACATAAATAAAACCAAACACTATATTGTGGTAAACGCAGTGGAATGAAATAGGATTTGCAGCAAAAGTTATCTGTACATTCAGGTAATTAAATTGTAGAAAAATTGCATTTACAATCCAATTGAACAGGTAATTAAAAATTAAAAACAGATGTCTAAAAGTTACTAATGATACTTGAATAAATAAATAGCGAAAGATAGACGAAGTTTCAAAAGGCCTCTCAAGCATCGCCTATTTTCACAGTTTGCTATGCACCTGTAATAATATGAGAACAAAACGAAAAAAATTCACTATTGATGAGTTGTGAGAATAAAAATTAATGAAATTTTTTTGCCTCACTGTTTAAATTACAATAATTCACATCTATCATAGGAAAACAAATTATTGAGGTAGCTAAATGTGCATATCTAAGAGAAAAGCACCATCGCACTCTTGACTATGTCAGTCATAAAATTTGATTAATTACAAGTGGGTAGTTATGAAAATTTGGCAATTAACTAATCCAAAAACCGAAGTACTAAAAATAAAAAGTAAAAAATTACTAAACCTCAAAAGTGAATAACGATAAGTATAAATACATGAACGAATAATTATTTCTTCAATGGATCCACAAAATAAGTAGACCTTAATATTAAACTTCTCAAAGAGGAGTGAAAATTAAATTAGGACCAAACTTTATGGATCGGAGAGAAAGAGTTTATATAAATAACCTAGAAGTTCGAACTGTAGTTGAGAATATGCTAGTTAAGTTAATATATAACCTACAACATGTCAGCGAACTGCTTTTAATGTAAAACCTTATCATATTTCATAAAATATCAAAATATCTACTAAGATTTTATATATGAAACATAGAATTTTAGCAAACTGATTTTTACGTAACACCCGAGTTACTGCATTTAGTGCTCTGCTATAATTCTTATGCAATACTCAATAGGGTGCTTAAATGCAACATAAAAATTATATTGTCATATCGTTCAATTGGCTAGATCAATGTTAAGACTCTCCAAGGTTCTTTTTTAAATGCAATCACCTTCCTCTCAATAATTGCATGAGCTTCTAAAAGAATCAGTCTACACATTGTCGATCATAAAATAAATGTATTATAATTAGATTAAAGGTAAGTAGACAACATTTATTTTAAACTTATGGTGAAATATTAGTTCAAGCATTCCAGTGATCAACATTTATATTTATAGCCTAAGGCCTGGTCATTGGAAAAACATACTAAATATGGTAAATTTAATTTAAAGATGTGCATATCTTGTCTTCTAGTCATCCGCGATAGGTTTCGAAGATAAAGGTCTCATATTCTCATAAATGCTCAGATTCCTGAAGTGAGATAATGCGAACTTTATATTAATAATTTGTAAACAAAACATAAAAATATTGACTAAAACATATTCTATTTGACTTAACATTTTCTTGACAAAAAAAGGAAGGTAGTGATTAAATAAAAATAATAAAATGTTAAAGTCTTACTTTGGATAAATCAATGTCAAATACAGATAATATGTATGACTGGATACAACATATATGTCCGACTTTGGTATCAGACGTGCAATTCCTAATTGTATAGGTTAGATTTATCTATACTATTTGCCCCTTTATATGCAAATAAAACCGTTTGCAGAAAAAGAACCTTTGATATATCGGTTGTGTATCAAACAATACAAACCGCAAATTAATTACTAACCATTATAAACAACTAGTTCAAAAGGTTGTACCATCAATCAACTCAACAATTTTCATAAAACAGAACAGAGACAAAAAGTTGGCAGTATCAATATCAGTTAGTGCCTTACATAATCAGCCTACAACACTAAAATTCGCCCAATTGCAATCCTGTGCATAAAAAAGTAAAAGCACAAGCTAACATAAATAACATTATACCTGTTTTAAACTGCCGAGTACTCATCTTCTTGGAGAAAAGCATTCCCCCATGATAAATATCACAAAGCAGCAAATTGATCAAACCCTGGAACCACTCTTCCAGTATAAACATCTCTCCATTCATTGGAACTACAAATCTGAGCTACAATTATTATTAATCAATATGGTTAAAGAGGATAATACAGTTTACTTAACTTGAGAAGATCTAATTTAGTGGGAATAAGTTTATGATAGGAAAAAGTAAGAAGTGCTTATAGGAGAATGAGAATTGGCACGATCGAAGACAACCTATCGATGATGTCATGCAGACAAGTATTCTGATGGTCGGAGAAGGCGAATACCTACCGACGTTAGGAGGAGGAAAAGGGAAAGAGATGGTGCTGCAAAGATAGTTGTCAGCCGATTGGCCGAAAATTCGAATTCTAAGGGAATGGCAACGCTAGTAGAAGGAGAGATCAACTCGGTGGGTAAAAGGCTCAAATCGGGGGAACTTGAATACCTAGGATTTGGAAGTGAATTAATGTGAAGGAAGAATAGAGCCATGTACAAAAGAAGAATTAAAGGTGCAACGTTTGAGTGTAAAATAAAAGCAGGGGACTTCTGCTCTACAGAAACAAAACTTAGTAATAATATTATGCATATATAACATAAATTTGGAGGCTGTTCGGTTGTCAATATTCAGGGGGCCCTGTGTGCACTTAAAATTGAACTCACTAATAGTATAATAGTATACATATAAAACCGTGTGCAAAAAAACCTTTGATATATTGGTTGTATATCCAACAATACAAACCGCAAATTAATTGCTAACCATTATAAACAGCCAGTTCAAACGGTTGTACCATCAATAAACTCAACGATTTTCATAAAATAGAACCGAGACAAAAAGTTGGCAGTATCAATATCAGTTTGTGCCTTACATAATCATCCTACAACAGTAAAATTCGCCCAATTGCAATCCTGTGCATAAAAAAGTAAAAGCACAAGTTAACACAAATAACATTATACCTGTTTTAAACCGCCGAGTATTCATCTTGTTGGAGAAAAGCATTCCCCCACGATAAATATTACAAAGTAGCAAATTGATCAAACCCTGGAACCACTGTTCTAGTATGAACATCTCTCCATTCATTGGAACTACAGATCTAAGCTACAATTATTATTAGTCAATATGGTTAAAGAGGATAATACAGTTACTTAACTTGAGAAGATCTAAGTTAGTGGGAATAAGTTTATGATAGGAAAAAGTAAGAAGTACTTACAGGAGAATAAGAATTGGCACGGTCGAAGACAACCTGTCGAAGATGACATGCCGACAACTATTCTGATGGTTGGAGAAGGCGAATACCTGCCGACGTTAGGAGGAGAAAAAGGGAAGGAGATGGATACAACATTTTTACAATACATGAATACCATCATCAGAGTATTATATACATGATACTACAACAAAACAATAACACCACATCGGAACAATAACAACGGGGTCTTCAAAAAGTTTACAACATACTTTGACTTCGATAAGGTCTTCCAAAACTCCAAACTCTTTTCGGCCCAAAAGGCTTCAAAAGATCTCCAAATCAAAAGCTTCCAAAATCCGATAGCTTCTAAAAGACTTCTAAATCCAAGCTAGCTCCAAAACACAGATAACATGCTTCTAGGCTGCACATGTTGAAAATAATGGGCACCCAGAGTTTAGGAAGGGAACCATAAACTCCAGGTCAGTCATGAGACTGGTATGAGTAAACAAAAACAGTTGTTTGTACAAAAACAATTTATAAAAGAAATTCGTTCATGCTTTTGGAAAGTGAAACTACCATAAGGGTTCCCGGCACACACAATGTAATCGCACACTTGGAAGAGATTTCTCCTTATGATAGTCGAATATGCTTGATACAAGAAAACCCTTTGATATTATTATTAGTGCATGGTGTAGAAAACATTTCGAAAGTATAATATTAATCTTAGCTAGCATACGTACCATTATAGTATGCCTACTATAGCTAACATATTAGATGGAAGGTTCTACAACTAAAACCATACAGGGCTCATATTGAATGATTGGATTTCCAACAATGGTTAGGCTAAGGAACTTACTTACCGAGTGGGTACGCCTCTGGAGGGACACCCTGAGAACCTAACCGGATCTCTGCCAACACAAGGCCGGGTTACCTCTATAACTAGGTAACTACTGACACGAGTATGCCATCCCCCGGTCGTAACCGACCTTTATCCGAAGCCACAACAACAACAACAACCAACAACCACATAAGTTAAATATCTGCGCTCCATACCATGATACCACTTTTTATGCAGAAGGAAATGCACATACCCTAAGGGGCGCTACCCCCGTAACCTTGCTACATCCTTCCTATTTGTACCATTTTCGTGTTGTGAGGTTCGACGAAGTCTCGTCCACAAAGCTACGCTTTTCACAAAAACCATGCTTTGATAAACTAATGATCAGCCCTTAGCATGCCACACTACCAAATTGGGAGTATATCACTAAAAACCATCAATGACATAACACTAAAAACCATCAACGACATAACCTCTGAGCTCGTGCATCTCAAATAAGAGTGTTAAGCTAAGGGATTCATCCAATAAAGGAAGAAGTCCTTGCAATCCAAGAATCCACAATCTTGATCAGACTCCCCATCAATATGGAGATCTCTATACCAAAGCAACTCAATGCAGAGACAATCGACAGGTAATCCTTTTGTTCTCGAAGATACCCGGTCTTCACCACCGTCTTCAAATATACTCCAATTTGTTGTATCATTATTAGGAATGAGTTTTGTGACACAAAGTCCATTCCCGACAAATTCGAATAATGAGCGTTTATTTTAAAAACACGTGGATACACAAGTCACAAAGATTCACCATTAAGATTCGATGTGGGTTTCGGATAATCATTTAAAATCTGACTCCCTGTCGCATCGAAATTCAAATGCCGTTTAAAGGCCAACAGTTTTCACATTCACACGAAAATACATCACAGATATCACAGTTTAATTCACAGCAATTCACATCACAAAGTACCACAATCACATATCAGGGGTATCAATCAGTTTAAGGTATTCAATAATAATTCAACATCTATAAGCAAGATTAATTAATCGTGTGATTATAATTAATGAATCACATAATTATTTTCATTAATTATCTTTAATTGATGATTAATTATCCTTAATTATAAATAAATTAATTCTTAATTGTTAATTAATTAATCTTAAGTACTAATTAATAACCTTAACTATTATTTAATTAACCTTTAATTATTAATTAATTAATTATTCTTTAATTATTGTTATGTAATTATCTTTAAGTTATTATCTTGTAATTAATGTCATTAAATAAATCTTTAATTACTTCAACTTTAATTAACTAATTAAAAGATAAATCATTTATTTAATTAATTACTTAATTATCATTAAAATCTTTAATTAACAACTTTGTTATTAACACATAATTTAGCTAAGAGATTGAGGTAAATTAATAATTTAAAAAATATTTCATCTTAATTAATCCTTTAATTATATTAAATTTTTTAAAGATAATTAAGAACTAATTTATAAATAATAATTACATAATTAAAATAAACTTAATTGTTTCTAAAATAATTAACTTTACCTTTACTAATCCCCTCTTAAAATAAAACAATTATTTTTAAAACATGGGTTAAAATATTTAAATTTTGAATTTGGTTTTAAAGTTGAAAAACTGCTTTTTATGTTAAACCGGAGACCTCCCCGAGTATCACCCGAGCCAAAATGCTGCCTATTTCGAGTCTTCCCCGAGCCAACTCTAAATTTTCATTTTAAAACTTATATTTTTGTTTAAGTTTTTAATACCCGGTGTATACACATAAATACTCGAATCAAAACTCGAGCTAGCACGCAAATTCCCCGAGGTCAACTTCGAGTTAAAACCCTTCTTCCCCAAACTATTGCTTACTAACACGAACCTACACATTTGCACGTGCACCGCCAATCGACGGCGTTCTGGCCATTGCCGACACCTCTATCTCATCGAAAATCACCTCAACTTACGATCCCGACCACCAAATCTTCGTCATGAACCCTAGAGCCAAATCGAGCTATTCTGGTCAAACTGGAAACTACCCATCTCCTGAAAACCCTATCGACTCGACGACGCCGACCACCAGCATTCCTAAAACTCTGGAAACACCCTCTGGTCTTCCATGCAACCATCGCCCTAAGTCCAATGAACTCCGATCCACCAGAGAAGATACAGCAGCCAAATATTCCGACCTAGGCAAATTTGGGTTTTAAACCCTACATCACCGCCATGCTATCGCCATAATGCCTTAGAATTTCAGCTAGTATTTTTCTCAAACTCCCTGACCTACGAGCACGCTCTAGCTACGATCACGAGACGAACTATGTCGTCGATCACCGGAATTTGCCAAAAACTTGAATCCGTTCATCCTTGCATTTCTCAGTGAATACTTATGACTTCACTTTTAAAATTCATCATTTTCAAAAATGTTTCGATTGATATATTTGAAATCAGAAATCATGATGATTGAATTTTCAACATATATTGGGTTTGCCTGTATTTTCAAATTTCCAAAGAAAGCTTTAATTTAATTTACTTAGATTTATTTTTAAAACTCAAATCATGGTTAAACAGACAAATCTTATTTAGATCCTAAAGTCTAACAAGAATTATAGGAGGAGTATTTGAGTTTTGAACAGGTTTTTGAAACTTGGAACCAACAGAGGCATCTCTTCCTGTATATCAGACATGCACACCCATCTCTACATATGTACATACATATTTATATGCACGCAAACACTTTACAACTTTATTTCCAGCATCATTACAAACAACACATGATATTCTAGATTTTTAAAGGGTATACTCACCTTTTTAAAGAAGAAGCAGAGAGCCTGCAAACCTATAAGTTGATTTATTCCTGAATTTGAAAACCTGAGTTTGAACACGTTGTTTTGATGATGAAAACTTCGATTTGTTTAACTAGTTGAGATGAATTTTGATATGCTTACTTCAGGTTGTTGTTGGAGATAAATTTTTTTGCTTTGAAATTTGTTTTCAAACTTGAGCTTTGAATCTGATCTTGTTTTTTCCGGTTTTGATTTACTTATCTTTGGATCAGGTTGAACAAATTTGTACAGGTTTGAGTTTTTTTTGAGATTCTTCTCTAGTTTTTGTTTTACAGGCTTGAGTTTTTGAACTGAAGATAAAAAGAAATGAGAAGGAGAAGTTTGAGTGGTTTATATATCTTATTTGTATTATTTTTAAAAATAAAAGAAAATAGAAAAAAAATTGACACTTGTTCATCTTCATGATTTAAATCTTAACACTTGCTAATTTTCACACTATCTCTCTTACATTTGTAATTTGCATGTTAATAATGTATTTATAAACTTAACACTTGTCTATTTATATTTTATATTGATTTTAAATTACATTTCCTATTTTATAAATATATTCTTCTTTATTTAAATATATATAATTTAAAAGAAAATGTTTTAAAACAAG
The DNA here is from genome assembly GCA_030765085.1 of Allium cepa. Lineage (NCBI taxonomy): Eukaryota > Viridiplantae > Streptophyta > Magnoliopsida > Asparagales > Amaryllidaceae > Allium > Allium cepa. Next base: position 1,044,832,576 of record CM060931.1, on the reverse strand, counting down.
TTATACATTAAATAAATCACATATATATTATTTTAAATCCAAATTATTTTACTAAGATATTTATTTAAATATTAATTTCAAATTCAAATTCAAATTTAAATTACAATCTATTCGTATATATAAATTAATACTTATTTTATTTGTTTTGAAAAAATTCAAATTAATTCCAAAATTTAATTCCAAAATCTATATTAATTTCAAATTTTAAATTTAGTAAAAATTGGGATGTCACAGATTTCCCCCCTTAAGAAAATTTATCCTCGAAATTTGAAAGGGAGAGAGACAAACAAAGAATATATGAATATATAAAAAGATAGAGAAATGACTTGCCAGATTAAGCCGGAATATGCACTCTGCAATTGGGATAAGACTTCTGCATGCTATCTTCTGTTTTCCAAGTACAGTCATTTGGATCACCACTCCATTGCACTTCTACCAGTTTCACAATTTTATTTCATGGCTGCTTTTCATCTCAATCAATTATCGTTAACGGTTCTCTCTTAACTGCCAGATTTGGTGTAATTTCCAAATCCTACTGTGTGGCCTCCTCAATAATACAGTCTGGATCATGTACATATTTCCGAAGATGTGAAGCATAAAGCACATTGTGTACACCAGATAACCAACTGGGTAGGTGTACTCGATATGCCAAAGGACCAATCCTCTCCAGTATAGGAAAAGGACCAATATATCATGGTGCCAGCGTACCAATCTTTCCAAACCTCAACACTCTACGCATTGGAGAAACTTTTAGGAAAACAAAATCTCCAACTTGAAACTCTAGAGCTCTTCTCCTGCCGTCAGCATAATTTTTTTGATGACTTTGATCCGTTTTCAGTTCTTTCGAATAAAATCAACTTTCTCAATAGCTTCCTTTATCATATTTGGTCCAAGAACGAGCCTATCACCTGACTCAATCCAGCATGCAGGTGATCGACACGGACGACCATATAATGCCTCGAAAGGAGCCATTTTGATACTGGCATGATAGCTATTATTATATGAGAATTCAACCAGATGCAAATTGTCCTCCCATGAACCGCCAAAGTCAAGTATACAAGCATGCAAAAGGTCTTCTAAGGTTCGATTTATTCTTTCCGTTTGCCCATCAAACTACGGGTGGTAAGTAGTACTGAAGTTCAATTTGGTTCCAAGTGCGGCTTGAAAAGCCTCCCAAAATCTGCTAGTGAAGATCGGGTCACGATCACTCACTATACTACTCTGTATACCATAGAGATGAACAATTTCTTTCACATACAACTCTGCTAAACTTGTTGCTATCCGGGTGGACTTTACTGGGATAAAGTGGGTCATCTTAGTCAGACGATCCACGATAACCCAAATTGCTTCATTACCTTTTCGAGTTCGTGGAAACCCGTCAATAAAATCCATAGACACTTGATCCCATTTCCACTTAGGCATCTCCAATGGTTGGACTAAACCCGCCATTTTCATTTTATCACTCTTGATTTGCTGACAAGTTGCACAATGACTGACATAAATAGATATATCCCTTTTCATTGTTTTCCATCAAAAAGTTCTTTTGATATCTCGATACATCTTATTAGCTCTTGGATGGATACTGAGCTTGGAATTATGACACTCATCCAAAACTTCACGTTTTAGATCCGGGATGTCTGTGACACACATCCTACCTTTCTATCTTATAATTCCACAATGATTGGTTTCAAAACTGGAATCTTCACCTCGAAGGATTCTCCCATAAATTTCTCGAAGAAACTTGTCTTCTTTCTGCTTACTAGTGAGTTTATCAAGAAGAGCAGGAGTGACAACAAGATATGCGAGAATAACATGTCTTCTAATCAAAGCATCGGCTACCATGTTGGCTTTTCCAGGCGTATACAGAATATCCAGGTCATAAGACGCTAGAAATTCTATCCAGGGTTGTTGCCTAAGATTCAAATCCTTCTGGGTAAAGAGATACTTTATGGATTTATGGTCGATGAATAATTCAAAATTTTCACCTAAAACAAGGAGGGTTTATTAAGTATAAATATTAAGTTAACATAAACTTTTAAATTTTTAAGAAAGTTGAAAGAGATTTTTACCTAGAAGATAATGATGCCATATTTTTAAATCAAAGATAAAAGCCAAGAGCTCAAGATCGTGGGTTGGGTAGTTTTTCTCATGTGGACGCAATTGTCTACTCGCGTAGGCAATCACTCTACCCTCTTGCATTAGGAAAACACCCACACCATCATCACATGCGATCTGTATAAACAGATAAGCCTTGATTCCCGTTAATAATAACGAGAACAGGAGCGATAGCCAATCTCCTTTTTAACTTCTGGAATGCTTCTTCACACTTTGGAGTCCAATCAAACTCAGCATTCTTCATTATCAGTTTAGTTAATGGACTGGCTATCTTGGAGAAATCCTAAATCCTGGAAAAATTTCTGGTAATATCTCTCTAATCCCAGAAAGCTTCCGACTTCCTTTGGAGTTGTGGGTTGCTTCCAGTCTAGGATAGCAGAAACCTTGCTAGGATATGCATAAATTCCCTCTTCGGTAACAATATGACCAAGAAACCTAACTTCCTTGACCCAATAATGACACACAGGAAATTTGGCGAATAGAATGTTCTTCCTTAATATTTCCAAAACTATTCTCAAGTGCTCAGCGTGCTCCTCTTCAGTTTTGGAATAGATCAGAATATCGTCAATAAACACAAGAACGAATTTATTCAATACCTTTCGGAATACACGGGTTATCAAGTCCATGAAATACGCGGGAGCATTGGTTAGTCCGAAAGGCATGACTAACCATTCGTAGAATGTGTTTAGATACCTGAAAGCAGTTATGTGAATACAGTCTTCAACAATTCGTAGCTGATGGAATCCTGGGCTAGATCCGTCTTTGAAAAGAATTGAGCGCCATGCAACTGATCGAATAGATCGTCGATTCTGGACAAAGGAAACTTTTCTAAGAGTTAATTTATTGAGATCGCGGTAGCCCATGCACAACCTCAAGGATCCATCTGACTTGGCTACGAACACCACGGTTGAACCCCAACTGGAAATACTGGGACGTATTAACCCTTTCTCTAGCAAATCTTGAGTTTTCTTGACTAACTCTATTCTTTCCCCTGGTGCCATCCTACGGCTAGCATGAAGAATAGGACAAGCATTGGGAAATAAATCGATTCTGAATTAAATTTCTCTTTGTGGAGGCAGAGATTTAACCTCTTCGAATATATCGGGAAATTCTCAAACAATGGATATAGATTTCAGACTAGGTTCGGGATATCCTAAAGTATGCATCATCTTATCTCTCTTAGAATTCGAATCCTCATAAGAAATTTCAATAAAATTTCCAAGTTTTGTTTTGACTAAAATCGTTTGATTGTTACAATCTAGTTTAGCTTCGTATTTCGTTAAGCAATTCATTCCAAGTAAGATTTCAAATTCATTAAAGTCGAGAATGAAAAGATTTATAGGAAATCGATTGCGAGAATACAAAATAGGAACCTTCCTACAATATAGGCAAAGATTTGCAGGACCACCAACCGGATTCTTCACGCAAATATGCTCGTCGACCATTCAGGTTCAAGTTCTAATTCATTTACGATTTGTTGGGAAATAAAGCTATGTGTGGATCCCGTGTCGAACAAAACCCTAACAACTCTATCATAAATAAAAAGGTTACCTTCTAAAATCCTTTTCCTTTATCTGCCTTTGAAGTTGAGGGGTCATCCTTTATCGCATACACTTTCGCTACTTGAGCTTGCTTCATTATTGGGAAATCTTTAACTACGTGTCCAGGCTTGTGATAGTAATAGCATTCCTTAGTTCCCTGACTTGTCTTTATAGGTTGTTCTTTCTTTCCCTGCTTTTTAGGCTTTTTGCAACTATTTGAATAATGGCCCTTCTCCGGACAATTGTAACAAGTAATATCCCTTGCCGGATTCTCCTTATTACTCTTCTTCTCCTTGCCTTTAGACGGTTTCTTCCCTCCGAACTTCCTTTTCTTCCAATTCGGATAGCTTGCATTTCCATTCTCCTCCGGAACTTCCTGCTTATCCAAGGCAGCATATCTGTAACCCATATCTATCAGATCAGAAAAAGATTCCTTCACGTGGGTTGTCATTCTCTCATGGAACTTCTTATTCATTCTATGAATAAAATTTTCATTCTTCTTCAAAGGGGTGTTCACCAACTCCGGACCAAACCGAGATAAGTCGTTCAACTTATTCAAGTACTCTTCAAACAATAAACTTCCCTGCTTCAAGTCTGTAACTCCTTGTATATTCTGGAGATACCAGCAGACGGTATATAAAGTTTCTCAAACACCTCCTTGAATCGATCCTAAGTGAACTCATCCTCCGGCACATCCACTGTAACAGTTTCCCACCAGGCTAGAGCTTCCTCTTAGAGTTGCCAAGAAGATATTAATCTCATATGGTCATCTTCCAACCTCAATCCTATGAAAATTCTTTCACATGATCGAATCCAGACTTGTGCTTCGATATTAGACTCCTTGCTTGTGAACGGCTTTCCACCAAGTCTGTAAAAACTTCGATATAAATCAGCCCGATTTGGCTGAGGTTGAGTGGGAATAGATGCTTCCATTGTTGCAGGGACTTGACCAGTTATAGTGGTATTTCCCTATCCCCTACCTTGTCCTCTTCTAGTGCTCATCCTCACTATCTATAAATAGTAAGAAAACTTGATTTAGACCATATGGATGAGATATCTTAGGGATATACTCATTCTAGTATGTTTCTAACCCTATCTGAGTCATCTAATGTGTTATACTCCTGAGCTGAAGTTCTTACTCAATCTTTAGCTCTGATACCACTTGTCACGACCCGAAATCCAGCATTCAAAAATCAACGTTAAATACCTCACTTGTATTCAGCTGTCGCAAATTCAAACGTTGAACTCTAGTTTGGTGGAGCTTATAACAACATTAGATGAATATAAACAGCGGAAAAAAAATTGATTTCATTTATCACAATATAGATACAACATGGATATAACATTTTTACAACACATGAACACCATCATCACAGTATTAAATACATGATACTACAACAAAACAATAACATCACAGCGGAACAATAACAACGGGGTCTTCAAAAAGTTTCCAACATACTTTGACTTCGATAAGTTCTTCCAAAACTCCAAATACTTTTAGATCCAAAAGGCTTCAAAAGATCTCCAAACCAAAAGCTTCCAAAAATCCATAGCCTCCAAAAGACTTCTAAATCCAAGCTAGCTCCAAAACACGGATAACCTGCTTCTAGGCTGCCCACGTGGAAAATTATGGGCACCCAGAGTTTAGGAAGGGAACAATAAACTCCAGGTCAGTCATGGGACTGGTATGAGTAAACAAAAACAGTTATTTGTACTGAAACAATTTATAAAAGAAACCTGTTCATGCTTTTGGAAATGAAACTACTATAAGGCCTCCCGGCACACACATACTGCAATTGCACACTTGGGAGAGATTTCTCCTTATGATAGTCAAATATGCTTGATACGAGAAAACTCCTTGATATTATTATTAGTGCATAGTGTAGAAAATATTTCGAAAGTATAATATTAATCTTAGTCAGCATACGTACCATTATAGTATGCCTACTATAGCTACCATATTAGATGGCAGGTTCTACAACTAAAACCGTACAGGGCTTGTATTGAACGATTGGATTTCCAACAATGGTCAGGCTAAGGAACTTCCTTACTGAATGGGTACGCCTCAAGAGGGATGCCCGAGAACCTAACCGGATCTCTGCCAACCCAAGGTCGGGTTAACTCTGTAATTAGGAAACTAGCGACACGAGTATGCCATCCCCCGATCGTAACTGACCTTTATCCAGAGCCTCAACAACAACCAACAACCACATAAGTTAAATATATGGGGTCCATACCTTGATACCACTTTTTATCCAGAAGGAAATGCACACACACTAAGGGTTGCTACCCCCTTAACCTTGCCGCATCCTTCCTATTTCGACCATTTTTGGGTCATGAGGTTCGATGAAGTCTCATCCACAAAACTACGCTTTTCACAAAAACCATGCTTTGATCAACAAATGATTAGCACTCAGCATGCCACACTACCAAATTGGGAGTATATCATTAAAAAACCATCAACTACATAACCTCTGAGCTCGTACATCTCAGAGAAGGGTGTTAGGCTAAGAGAATAAATTCTCCGTCGCCAAACAGAAATGTATTTGATAGAGAACAACTTTATATCCCAAAGTGTAATGTCAGACATACAACCATATAAGTCCATCCTGGGTCTGAATGGAATCGATGGCACTTCGTCCAATAAAGAAAGAAGTCCTTACAATTCGGGAATCTATAATCTCGATCGAACTCCCCATCACACTATAGAGATCTCTATACCGGAGCAACTCAATGCAGAGACAATCGATAGGTAATCCTTTCGTTCTTGAAGATACCCAGTCTTCACTATCATCTTCAAATGCACTCCAATTCGTCGTATCATTACTCAGAATGGGTTTAATGACACAAAGTCCTCTTTCGGCTAATCCGGATAATGAACGTTTATTTTAAAAACACGTAAATACACAAGTCACAAAGATTCACCATTAAGATTCGATGTGGGTTTTGGATAACCATTTGGAATCCTACTCCTTATCGCATCTAAAATCAAATGCCATTTAAAGGCCAATGGTTTCACATTCACACAGAAATACATCACAAATATCACAGTAATTCACATCACAAAGTATCACAATCACATATCAGGGATATCAATCAGTTCAAGGTATCCAATAATAGTTCAACATCTATAAGCAAGATTAATTAATCGTGTAATTATAATTAATTAATCACATAATTATTTTCATTAATTTTATTCAATTAATGATTAATTATCCTTAATTAATTCTTAATTGTTAAATAATTAATCTTAATTACTAATTAATTAACCTTAATTATTATTTAATTAACATTTAATTATTAATTAATAAATTAATTAATTATTCTTTAATTATTATTAAGTAATTATCTTTTAATTACTATCATTAAATAAACAAATCTTTAATTACTTCAACTTTAATTAATTAATTAAAAGATAAATCATTTATCTAAATTAATTACTTAATTATCATTAAAATCTTTAATTAACAACTTTTTTATAAACACATAATTTAGCTTAAGAGATTAAGGTTAATTAATAATTTAAAAAACATTTCATCTTAATTAATCCTTTAATTACATTATTTATTTAAAGATAACTAAGAACTAATTTATAAATAATAATTACATAATTAAAATAAATCTATTTATTTTTAAATAATTAACTTAACCTTTACTAATCCCCTCTTAAAAATAAAATAATTATTTTTAAAACATGGGTCAAAAATATTTAAATTTTGAATTTGGTTTTAAAGTTGAAAAACTATTTTTTATGTTAAACCCGAGACCTCCTCGAGTATCACTCGGGACAAAACACTATCGACTTCGAGTCTTCCCTAAGCCAACTTTAAATTTTCTTTTTAAAACATAGATTTTTGTTTAAGTTTTTAATACATGGTGTATACACACAAATACCCGAATAAAACTCGAGCTACCACGCAAATTCCCTAAGCTCGACTTCAAGTTAAAACCCTTCTTCCCTAAACTATTGCTTACTAACACGAACCAACACATGTGCACATGCAACGCCGATCATCGGCATTCTGGCCATCGCCGACACCTCCATCTCATTGACGATCACCTCAACTTACGATCCCGACCACTAAATCTTCGTGACGAACCCTAGATCGAAATCGATCTGTTCTGGTTAAACTGGAAACTACCCATCGCTTGAAAACCCTCTCGACTCGACAACGTCGACCACCAGCGTTCCTCAAACTCCGGCCATACCCCCTCCGGCCTTCCATGCAACCATCGCCCCAAGTCCAATGAACTTCAATCCACCAGAGAAGATGCAACAGCCAAGTATTCCGACCTCGATTAATTTGGGTTTTAAACCCTCCATCACCGCCGTGCCGTCACCATCGTGTCTTAGAATTCCGCCAATTATTTTCTCAAACTCCCCGACCTCCGGCATGCTCCAGCTTCGATCATGAGACGAACTATGTCGCAAATCACCAGAATTTGCCAAAAACTCGAATCCGTTCATCTTCGCATTTCTCAATGAATACTTACTTAAAAATTATGATTTCACTTTTAAAAATCATCATTTTCAAAAACATTTCAATTGATATATTTGAAATCAGAAATCATGATGATTGAATTTTCAACATATATTGGATTTGCCTGTATTTTCAAATTTCCAGATAAAGCTTTATTTTAATTTACTTAGATTTATTTTTAAAACTTAAATCATGGTTAAACAAACAAATCTTATTTAGGTCCTAAAGTCTAACAAGAATTAGAGGAGGAGTATCTGAGTTTTGAATAGGTTTTTGAAACCTAGAACCAACAGAGGCATCTCCGCCTGTATATCAGACATGAACACCCATCTCTGCATATGTGTACATATGTTTGTATGCATGCAAACACTTTACAACTTTATTTCAAGCATCATTACAAAAAAAACATGATATTCCAGATTTTTAAAGGGTTTACTCATCTTTTTAAAGAAGAAACAGAGAGCCTGTGAACCTATATGTTGATTTGTTCCTTGAGTTTGGGAACCTGAGTTTGACCATGTTGTTTTGATGATGAAAAGTTTGATTTGTTTAACTAGTTGAGATGAGCATTGATATGCTTGCTTCAGGTTGTTGCTGGAGATAATTTTTTTGCTTTGAAATTTGTTTTAAAACTTGAGCTTTGAATCTGATTTTGTTTTTTTGGTTTTGATTTACTTTTATTTGGATCAGGGTGAACAAATGTGTACAGGTTTGAGTTTTTTTGAGATTCTTCTCTGGTTTGTGTTTCACAGGCTTGAGTTTTTGAAAATGAAGATAAAAAGAAATGAGAGAGAGAAATTAGAGTGGCTTATATATCTTATTTCTATTATTTTTAAAAATAAAAGAAAATAGAAAAAAAATTGACACTTCTTCATCTTCATGATTTAAATCTCAACACTTGCTAATTTTCACACTATCTCTCTTACAGTTGTAATTTGCATGTTAACAATGTTTTATAAACTTAACACTTGTCTTTTTATATTTTGCATTGGTTTTAAATAACATTTTCTATTTTATAAATATATTCTCCTTTATTTAAATATATATAATTTAAAAGAAAATGTTTTAAAACAAACTATACATTAAATAAATCACATATATATTATTTTAAATCCAAATTATTTTACTAAGATATTTATTTAAATTTTAAATTCAAATTCAAATTCAAATTCAAATTACTATCTCTTCATATATATAAATCAATACTTATTTTATTTGTTTTGAAAAAACTTAAATTAGTTCCAAAATTTAATTCCAAAATCTATATTAATTTAAAATTTAAAATTTAATAAAAATTGGGATGTTACAATGAAATACCATATCATAGGCATGTACGAACTTCTATCAACATAGCATATCAATTACTACAATTCACATGTCATTGTTTCACTACTTTATAAGTACAAATGTCGAGAGTGATAAACTCACCTTCTAAAGCTGGAGAAAACAATTTAAGACATACAACCAAACACCGAAAAGCATGACAAAGCACGAATTAGATTCGAGTAGATGAAGAGCCAAGATTCAGATCTTGTGCATAACAAAATACAGCATATAAATATATATATACAACACATAAAAATATGAATTAAACAAAGCAAAAAGGTTAAACAAGACCTAGTGGGCTCGACCACTTTGGCTATAGGCTTGACCACCTTGGAACATGGCTTGGCCATGATGATTTGAGGCATCTATGCTCGGAAATGGTTTGAAATGAGGCACGGTTGGGGGTTAGAATGAAGTGGTGGTAAGGCAAAAGGTACATGGAAGGCTAAAGCTCAAGGCAACATGAAAGGACATGCACAAATGGTTTGGCCATCATGCAAAGTGGCTCGACCTGAGTGCTTGGCTTGGATCAGATCTGGTCATGTCTAGGAGTGGGTGTGGTCATGGCAAAGCAAGACAAAGGAGGTGGAATTAGTGGTGGTCGAGGCTAGTGAAGTGGAAGGTGATGATGTGGTGCACGACTAGGGTTTTCAAGGAAAATGAAGATGGTGTTTGGGTCTATGGTTCACAGCCTGGTTATGGTGGAGATGAGGTGATGGAGATGGCCGGTCATAGGTGGTGTAGAAGTGGAGAGATGGGGTCGGCAAGGAGCATGGCAATGGTTGTGGCCAAACTATGTTCGCAAATAAAAGAAAAAGGAAAAAGAAAAAAGAAGGGGAAGGGAAAAATGCTTACTGTAAATATTTTATCAGGAAGTGAAAATGAGAAGAGAGATGAGAAGTTATGTACGTGAAATAAAAAGTATATGAGAAGTTATGTATGGCCAAGCAGTAGAAAAGGAACGGCTAGGAATTAGAAAAGGCATCGCTTCATATTCAAGAAAAGAAACTTATGTCTTTTAGAATTTCCTAAGCCCATTAGCCAAGCCCAATATCCAAACAAGCTCAACAACCCAACAGAAAATAAAAATAAAAGTTAAAGTCCAAACCAAAATAAAAATAGAAAATAACATAGAAAATAGAGAATAGAAATAAAAATATTTAAGTGTAAAACGCTGAATTTAATCAGATTTAAAAAGTATAAAACAGAATTTTATAAAACGAAAAGCAGAACGAATATCAGAATCAAATTCAGCTTCAAAGAAAAAATTGGAAATCAAAAATTCAAATTTAAAAATTTCAACTGAAAGTCAAATTTTTACCATATTTGACCAAAATATAAAACTTTCAGAAAATCATTATTTTATTTTATTTGGAAAAATAATTATAAAAAAATTCATGAATTCATTGGAAAATTCCAAAATTCTAAATTTTTAATGATTAAAAATCAAAGTTTTAAAATAAACTGAACCAAAAATATTTACAAAATTTATAGGTTGTTACACTCTCTCCGACTCAAAACTTTTCGTCCTCGAAAAGGAATAAGACACAAAAATAAGGAAAAATAAGATATAAAAGCAAATAATACCTGAAACAAACAATTCCGGATTAGAAGCACGCATGCTCTCCTCCGTCTCCCAGGTACAATCTCGATCATCAGTACTCCACTACACTTTGACCAGGTTGACAGATTTTCTTCTTAGATGCTTCGTACCTCTATCGATAGTACGAAGTGGCTTCCTCTCGACAGTTAGATTAGGCTCAATATCCAAACTCTCGAGAGCAGAAGGCTGGATAATCAAAGATGGATCATGCAGATATCGACGAAGATGCGAAACATGGAATGCGTTATGCACTCTAGAAAACTTCTTAAGCAAATCAAGACGATAACCTAAAGAACCAATCCTTTCTAAGATGCGGAGAGGACCAATAGACCTAGAAACAAGCTTCCCTCATCTTCTACTTTATAAAATTATTATTAAATTTATTCCACTTAATATATCTTATCACATATATTAAGTATATTTACTCTTATCATAACTACTCAAGTTTTTACAAATTCCTTTAACACTATTTTATATTGTATATTATCCAACTACATGCCTAACTTATAAATAATTAGACAGGTTACATTGGAATGCAATTTAGTATTATATAAATAAAATTTTCTACTCCAATTATTTCAAGTTCAATTATTTATCCAAAATCTTTGACTTCGGTTTATAATTGAAATCTTCCCTGAATCATAAATTTAAGAAATTAAATCTCTGATACACCTCAAACAATTAAGCGATATTTATATGTATGTTTATACTATATACCAGATCAAGTCAAATCTAAAATCATATACTTATATATATATATATATATATATATATAATCAGGCCATACTTAAGAAATTTTGGTTTGCTCTGTATAAGTTTTTTGGAAATCCTATAGATAGCGTTGATCAAACGAATTGATCGAAAATCCAAATCAACGTCAACAACTCACAACATATAAAACATTCAATATTAATACAAATAAACTCCCTCACTCGGTGATTCCGGAATGGATTTCAAAATAAGGATAAAGTTTCAAATTTGGGAGATTCAAAGATAAAATGAGATAGATAAAGGATTAAGACAAGATTAAAATAGAAGATTGAAATTACACCTGATAACTGTTGTTATAGGTGAATTCAATGAGATGGAGATGATCTTCCCAAGTTCCTCCAAAATCAAGGACACAGGCTCAAAGAAGGTCCTCGAGAATCTGATTCACTCTTTCTGTTTGACCATCGGTCTGCGGATGGTAAGAAATGCTCAGATTCAAATGAGTACTCAAAGATTCCTGAAAAGCTTTCCAAAACTGACTGGTAAAGATGAAATCTCTATGAAGACGAACAATCTCTCTCATATAGATCTCCACCAAATAAGAAGCAGAACGGATAGACTTGACCGGAATGAAATGAGCTGACTTGGTCAATCTAACCATAAAGAGAGAAGCGAAGAAAGACTTACATTGATTGTAGCGATCTTCACTACATCAACAGAAACTCCATTACTATAAACAATATCCCCGAGAAATCGGACTTCGTCCTTCCAGAAATGGAATTTCGTGAATTTAGCCTTTAATTGATGATTTCTAAGAGTCTCCAGAACAAATTTCCAATGCGACTCATGCTCTTCCCTTGACTTGGAGAATACAAGGATATCATCAACAAAGACTAGAACAAATTGCTAAGCACATCACAAAAAACACGATTCATCTAATCAACAAAGGAAGCTGGGGCATTAGTCAAACCAAAAGGCATAACTAACCATTCATAGAAACCATTCTCAGTATGGAGAGCAGTCTTGGAAATACTTTCCTTAGCAACCCTGAGCTGGTGAACGCCTGTGGCAAGATCAAGCTGAGAGAAAATAGTAGCTCCATGGAGCTGATCTAACATATCATTGATGCGAGGCATAGGATATCTGTTCCTCATAGTGAGCTTGTTTCGCTCCTTATAATCAACACACATCCCCAAAGAACCATTGGACTTAGTGACTAAAACCACTGCTGCTCCCCATTCGGAATGGCTAGGTCTGATCAGACCCTTGGAGAACAAGTCCTAAATTTACTTTCCTAACTCAACCTTCTCATGGGGTGCCATTCTTCTTGGAGGAAGAACTATAGGCCGAGCTCCAGGAATAAGATCAATACGGAAATCAATTTCCCGCTTAGGAGGTAAAGAAGCGACTTCACCAAATACATCGGGATAGAGTTTGACCATAGGAGTCGAATGAATATCAGCAGGGGAAGAATCAAGAGAATAAATAAAGATGCCAGCAAAATCCTAGGGGAAGCAACACTGAATCACCAAAGAATTCCAAAAATCATCAACAAGAGAAATAGTCCGGGTTTTACAAGTGGTAACGGCTTCATGCCTCTCCAGCCAATCACCCCCAGGCAACAGGTCAAAAGCATCAAAACCCAAAACATAGAAATCATCAGAAAACCAATAGCTAGAATAGAAGAGTTTCACCCTTCTACAAATCCTTCTAAGGTTCGCAGGACCACCAATAGGATTCTTAACACACAAAGATTCAGGAGCAAACTCGAGAGAAAGAAGATGCTAGAACTTATCACAAAGATCCACAGATATAAAGCTATGGGAAGCTCCAATATCAAATAAAACACGAAAAGGGAAATTAAACAGAGAAAAAGTACCCTGAAGAGTACCTTGGGTATCACTAGAAGCAGGAGTAGGTGCAGCCGGAGCAGGTGAAGAGGTAGAGGTAACGTCAAAGATACCAGAGGGCTTGCCCTTCTGCTAAGTGGGACAATGGTAATTAAGAAACTAAAAGACAAGATTCAACCAGAATGGAAATCCTAATCAAGGAATTTAATTAACAAGGTGGATAAGGAAAGGAATGAAATTTAGAAAAATTTAATTTTAAAACAAGAAAAGTTCATATCAAAATAATCTTTGAAAATCCTTTGGAAATCATTTTGTACTGGAAAATACGTTCTCTCACAAAGAAATGATTCTAAGATTGATTTCACTCATTCTAGGGTATTTCTACCATATCTCTAATGAGTTTTTGCTCCCAGGCTAAGGTTTGCATAAATCCGAAGCTCTAATACCAAATGTAACGACCCACTATTTTGGACCATTCAAATCGACCATAAAACCACACATGTCGGACTTGAATAATTCAAAACGGTAGAATGTAATATGATTTGGAGCAAATAAAACCAATCATAGAATCAGAGACAAATAAATATCAGAATAAGTCGCAGCAGAAATAAAATAACCATAGTAGTTAATGAAGCTACTACAAACACTTTCACAAAACAAGTACAAAATACCAGAGTCTGAAAATAAATACAACAGAAATCCCAATACATAAATTTCCACTAGTACATAAGCTGAATAGAAATACTGAATAGAAATAGATGACAACTAGATAGATAGATAAACTCCAGCAAGTCCTAGCTACAGAAGGTGAATCCAAAGCTGAATTACTCAAGCTAATCCGAGCGTAAAGCAAAACACAAAACACTCGAGTCAGGACATACATACTTATACAGTGTAAAACAACTCAAATGAACTTTAATAAAGTGCACAAGTAACTTAAAGGATGCTTGGGACTGCCCATCCTTTAAGGATCCATTAAACTATCTACTATGTAGTAATATACGCTATTATAATAATGTCTAAAGTAAAATAAACTTACTTAAGAATAGCGTTAAGGCTTTACATTTTCCACCTTAACACATATATAGTGTCAATAGTCTATACAATACCGTCGTACCTCTAGATCGGTGGCTACCACAAATACTCCATAGGTACAACACAAATCAAAACTCGTACAAGGCATGCTAGGGTAGGTGACACGGCACAACTAGGAAATGCCAGGGAGATATACCAATTGCACATCCAGATCGGTGGTTACACATAGCAGCCACTACTGCCCACCTCAAACCACACTCCCAAAATCAAAGGTGCGCACCAATCAATCATAAAGTAATAGAATGACATATGAAGAAGTGTTTCCGATAAGAGGAGCTACCTCATTATCCCGTTAATTGCTCCTGTTTTAGCCACCTTATGCCAACTCACGGGAGTCGGGTCCACATATATACCTTAATAGAACGTCGCCACCATCCTACTTCATTCTGGAATCTCCACCACGTACATGGTTGTTAAAGTGGTTTTCGGAGTTGGCAGAGAGTATGAAAACTTCCGATCCCAGTCACTTTAACAACCAAACATTACTATAACCCATGGTATTTATTAAACTGGTTTACATTTCAAATCAAAACATATATATTCCAAAACCATTTAAACCATATGCTATACTCTTCCAGAATAACATCCATTTCAAAATTGGTAATATTTCCAAATCCCTATGTATTAGTTATAGCACTTTCAAAATGTAATAATATAAAAATCATAGCACTTTCAAAAACCATACACTTATTACAACAATTAAAAAATATAGAATAAGTTAGAAACCATAACAGTTTTAAAATGTTACCCTTATATAATAGCACTTTAGAAATTGTTACAGTTGGGAAATAGTAGCACCTTTAAAACTTAACCTAAAGTAACATAGCATTTTAAAAATGTTATCTTTTAATAACTACAGCATTTTAAAACATAACTAAAATGCCATAGCAATTTAAAATGCTACGAATACTACTATAACATGTTTAAAACATACTATTTCAATTTTTATCATAGTTTTATTTATACAAAACATATCTATTTCATAATTAAAATCTATTATTATTATTAGGTTAGAATCAAAATTCCATATTAATACAAATTTGAATTATTAAGTTATTTATCATAGACAAAATCTTTAATTTAGTTTAAACTAATTATTTACTTATAAAATTCCAATATATCATTATATTTAAAAATCAGTAAATCAAAATTTTAAATTAAATTTCATATATTTAAAGATTCAAAATACTTAATAATTTTAGAAAACTATTATTTAAAACTTAACCATGGGTCTGTATAATATTTTCTAACCTTGGTCACATGATATGGATATGTATCATTTCAATCCATAATTTATAAAAATTCGGGGTTCTGTCATTTTAAACCTACAATCCCAAGATAAATACTATATAATCGCTTGAGCCCATCATTTTCGCTTAAAATGATTTTTTCCCTATTCTAAAGTCCGTTCATGTATGTATCATTCCAACGCATAGTGATTCTATACTAACAAGGAACTTGCAGTGTGAGAAGCAGAAAATAAAATAAACAGTATAACATAGAAGATCATATCATGTGATGTAACAAATATATAATCAAGTTATAACATCATGAAATATCATATCACAGGCATGTATGAACTACTATCAACATAGCATATCAATTACTACAATTCACATGTCATTATTTCACAACTTTATAAGTACGAATGACGATTCACCTTCTATAGCTGGAGATAACAATTCAAGACACACAACCAAACTCCGAAAAGCACGATAAAGCACGAATTAGATTCGAGTAGATGGAATCTCAAGATTCGGATCTTGTATACAACAAAATAACACATATATAAATATATATACAATACATAAAAATATGAATTTAACAAAGCGAAAAGGTTGAACAAGACCTAGTGGGCTCGACCTCTTTGGCAATAGGCTTGACCACCTTGGAACATGGTTCGACCATGATGCTTTGAGGCATCTATGCTCAGCTATGGTTTGAAATGAGGCACGGCTAGGGTAAAATGAAGTGGTGGTAAGGCTAAAGGTACTTGGAAAGCTAAAGGTCAAGGCAACATAAAAGGACATGCACAAATGGTTTGGCCATGGTGCAAAGTGGCTCGGCCTGGGTGCTTGGCTTGGATCAGATTTGGTCACGGCTAGGAGTGGGTGTGGTCATGGCAAAGCAAGGCAAAGGAGGTGGAATTGGTTTGGCCAAGGCTAGTGAAGAGGAAGGTGATGATGTGGTGCACAGCTAGGATTTTCAAGGCAATTGGAGATGGGGTTTGGGTCTATGGTTCACGGCCTGATTATGGTGGAGATGAAGTGATGGAGATGGCCGGTTATAGGTGGTGTAGAAGTGGAGAGATGGGGTCGACAAGGAGCATGGTGATGGTGGAGGCCGAACTATGCTTGCAAATAAAAGAAAAAAGAAAAAGAAAAAGAAGGAGAAGGGAAAAATGCTTACTATGAAGATTTTCTCAGGATGAGAAGTTATGTATGTGAAATAAAAAGGATATGAGAAGTTATGTACGGCCAAGCAATAGAAAAGTAATGGCTAGGAATTAGAAAAGGCATCACTTCATATTCAAGAAAAGAAACTTATGTCTTTTAGAATTTCGTAAGCCCATTAGCCAAGCCCAATATCCAAACAAGCTCAACAACCCAATAGAAAATAAAATAAAAGTCAAAGTCCAAACCATAATAAAAAAGAAAATAACACAGAAAAATAGAGAATAGAAATAAAAATATTTATGTGTAAAACTATGAATTTAATCAGATTTAAAAGGTATAAAACAGAATTTTATAAAACGAAAAGCAGAACGAATATCGGAATCAAATGCAGCTTCAAAGAAAAAGATTGGAAATTAAAAATTAAAAATTCAAAATTTCAACTGAAAGTCAAAGTTTGACCAAAATTGACCAAATATAAATTTTTTAGAAAATCTTATTTTATTTTATTAGGAAAAATAATTATAAACAAAATCCAAGAATTCATTGGAAAATTACAAAATTCCAAATTTTAAATGATTAAAAGTCAAAGTTTTGAAATAAATTGAACTAAAAATATTTACAAAATTTATGGGTTGTTACATTAACTAAGGAAGTATATGAAAGCTTCGCGATTTCATACGGTTTGAGATTCCTATAGGAGAACTCATTCCTGTGAAACATCTTTTGCTTTAAGGGGTATATTAGAGATCCAATTGAGACTCTTATCAATCAGCTTACTTCTAAAAAACTAGGATTGAGTTAATCGAAATCTATTGATTGCACGTTCGGAGAGACAGAGATTGGATAAGCATGAGTTATCTGAAAACCACTTTGAAGCACATAGAATTGGGGCATCTTAAAGATGATGGAAATTGAAGACGGAGTTCTTTGTAATGCAAGGGCTACTTACTACTAATCCTATAGAAGTAGTGCCTTCGGCTTGTTCATATCCTGAATGACTTGTTGGATAAATGATGGTATTGCATTGTTGTCTGGAGGGTAGTGTTATCATTTCAAGTGGGATTTGCTAAAAAAGGTAAAAATTTAGCCTTGATACTCATACCCGCTGATGACTAAAACATGGGGTATAAAGCAGGGCTATGTGGGTCGCACCTATTAGGATATGATCATCACCCTTCTAGATCACTATTTATGATTTTGGTATATGCATGAGTGCTCTCAAGGAAAAAGGTGCAAAGCAACCGGGGTGATGAGATATTCGGTACTATCCATAAAGGGGTAGGTCGGCTCTATATTAGTAAGGGTTGCAAGATTTGTAATCTCGATACATTTTCTAGAGCTGTACTATGGAAGGTGGTTTCTAGTAGCCTTATCATTGATGGAATACATTTTCCAATACTTGCATTTATGGTCTTAGTTGTATACTAAATATATCGCTGAATGTAATTATTGTAACCATTTTGGCTTTGATTCAATATTTCTTTTAAAACCTAGACACTGTTATAATATCAATGGATTTTCTATTTGAAATGCTTTAGCTATCATTAGGTAGTCCGTGTTTATGTGCGGCATAGTCTTACGTGATACTTTAGTTTGAAAGAGTTTTATAAATATAACTGTAACGACCCAGGATTTTTATTAATTAAAATTTGAATATTTAATTAATTTTAAATATTAATAAGTGAAATTATAAGTCGAATAAATTTTATTTCGAATAATTGGATTTAATTGGATAATTAAATCGAAAAATTTAACCCTAATTTCTATTGATGGGTTCGGCCGTGAGTTGTTTACCTGGGGCAAAATCGCGTGCGTGGAAGATGAAGAGGGTGCGGTCCAGATGAGGGGGTTTGGAGATCAACGGCTGTAAATAATATAGGTTAAATAAATTATAAATTTTGTTGTAAATTTGTTTATATAAAATCGTGTAAACTTTGAAAAATCTTATCTTTTTCATACGAGGTCGAAAACGAGCGAAACCAGTTGCGTTGGAATCGTATGGACGAGCACTATGCTATGGAATTGGATTGGTGTCGTTTGGAGTTAGTGAGAATTTTGGGTAAAATTAAACGTCCGTTTAATTTTATTCGAAATAAATCGCTAAAACGAAATTGAAATCAAGGTGAGAACTTCTCACTCAATCGAATCGGTTTCGATTTTAATTTTAAATAGTTATATTTAAAATATTTGAATGCATGTTTGAATGATGATTGTTATCTATTGATTGTTAAAATAGACATTATGCGCCGTTTGTAAGCGGATGTTATTTATTAAAAACATATACCGCGAATATTTCATAAACAGTGAAATTGGTATTATATATAATAGCAATATATATATATTGGCATATGTATATATTACAGTTATTGATTTCCTACATTGTATAGCGGATGAGACCCTATTGCGCCGTCTATTAAGCGGATAATATTTTAAATCCCATATACCACGATAATTTCGTACTGGAGCGGAATTGGTATTGTGCTAATGTTTGTGGATGCAGGAAAACAGGTTGGAGGGATCCAACTGGATTCCTCAACAGTATTTATTTGATTCCAGATATTTTGATATTTGATGGATTATCATATCGATATATGATGTCGTTGTTGTCGTGATTGACTATTTGGTGTGTAGCATCATTGGGCCAAATTTTGGAATTTTAAAAGGTTTTCAAAGTGATTTTTTAAAGTATACGTTATTAAATATTTTTGGAATTGATCCATTTTGAATAAATAACGTTATAATTTTTAATGTTATAAAAATTATGATTTTTGAGAAATATGGTTAAAAGTTGATTTTTGAAAATATGGGGTTAATGATTTTATAAAATAGTTAAATTGGGATGTTTGGATTTATTGTAAAAAGTTTAAAAATAGGATTTATAAAAATTTAATTATTTTATAAATCAAACTGATGAAATTATAAAGGACTTTAAAGACGTTTTAAATAATAATATAAATTGATTTATATAAAAAAGGTTTATAAAACTGATACTTGTAAAATTAAAAGTATTGGAATTATAAAAATGAGTTTTATAAGTGTTAGAATGAATTGTGAATAAATTTCGTAAATGAATGAAATTTAAATAGAATTATAAACGGTGAAGTTATAAATGAAATTTTATAAGCAGTAGGTTTATAAAATTTGTAAAGTTATTAAAGGAATAGATTTGGGTAAATAAATGAATCTTATGAGTTATAAGATTTATAATTTGGGAAGTTTCAAAGAACGATTTTTGAATAGGACTTTTGGTTTATAAATTGATATTTATAAATTTGGGAATCTTATAAGTTATAAGTGTTTAACTTAAATTATAGACTTTTGGTTTATAAATTGATTTATGAATTGAATAGGTTAATAGAGGATATTTATAAAAGGAAGTTGTTATAAAATAAATAGAAATGGAATTTATAAACATTGTTTTATAAATTCGCAACGACTTATTTTGGTAAGTTAATTTTTATAACTTATTTATGGAGTTATATTCACGTTTTAGACAGTGAATAATCCTTTAAAATGAAACGTATAGAAATGATGAAATTGTTAACGTAGTATATTCACGTTTTTGAGTAGTGAATAATATGTTAAAGAAATTGTTTTGAATGTGATGTTTTAAATAGAATTAAAACGATCTAATGATGTTTTCAAAACATGTTGAGATTCGAAACCATAGATTTCAACATGCATTGTTGAAATAGACGTTTTCGAGAAATAAAAGGAAATGGTGGACTATAACACTGTTGTTATAGTAAATGATTTCCGAAAGGAAATGTTTTGTATAGTATTGGGATTTATATATATTTATTTTAATTTCGAATCCCTATACTAGTGATTTTGGGACGTCGTAACGATGTTTTACGCAACATTCGTTTTGGCCCAAATAAATATGTTTAAGAGAATGATTTCCTTAAAGAATGAAATATATACTTAATTTCGATTTAAGTATATTGAATATTTTCCAAGAATAGAAAATAAAAGAGATTTGTGAATTACTTATAAATAAATAAGTATGGAAATGTTTTTCCAATGTGAAATGAAAGTTTTGAGAATTTATCTTTTTGAAGATAAATTGAAATGAATAATTGAAATCGTATATTCATAGATATTTTGGAAAATAAATTCAATATGGAATTTATAAAAGAAAGGGGAATTTGTTTTAAAAATAAATATTGATTTATTTTGAAGTATTGAAATTATATATCTTGTAAAGATATTTTTGGGAAATAAATAATTTGGAAAATTATTTGGAATCTGAGGATGTGGTGCAAATCCATTGATAGTTCAATAACCGACTATCAATATTTACCTTTGAAAGGTATTTGTTGTGATTTGCTGAATTTGAATGCTACACTTATTTTTAAATTATTGCGTTCGTTATTCGGATTACCCATTCCGAATAGTGATACGACGTAATGGATAGCATTGATGACCGGTGTTGAAGACCGGATATTTTTGAAAACGGAAGGATTACCGTCGAATGTTTCTGCACCGAATAGCCCCGGTATAGAAATTCCATATGTGATGGGAAGTCCGGAAGTGATTAGAGAATATTCGGATTGCAAGGACTTCTTTGTAAGTGCCTTCGGTTCTGTTCGATCCCGGAACAGACTTGTATGGATTGTATATCTAACATTACAATTGAGTTATAATGCTGATTTCTTTCAAATATATTTCTGTTGGTGGCGGAGAATTTATTCTCTTAGCTTAACACCCTTCTCTGAGACGTACGAGCTCAGAGGTTATGTAGTTGAAGGTTATTAGCAATATATTCCCAATTTGGTAATGTGACATGCTGAGTGTTGTTGTGAAATGATCATTGTGTTGATCATTTGTGATAGGATCATTTGTTTGATCGTTTATCTTTGTGATCATTTCTATGATCATTTGTTGACCCAAAGCATGACTTTTGTATAAAGTATGGCTTTGTGGACGTAACTTCGTCAAGCCTCACACCCCGGAATGGTCAAAACAGGAAAGATGCAGCAAGGTTATGAGGGGTAGCTCCCTTTAGGGTATGTGCATTTCCTTCTGGAAAAGGGTGGTATCATGGTATGGAGCCTAGATGCTTACTCATGTTGAAACACTTTATTTATGATTGTGTGATGATGGTGACGAGCGCTCGGTTAAAGGTCCCAAAGGACCGGGGGATGGCATACTCGTGTCAGTTGTTACCCAGTTAGGGGTAACCCGACCTTGTGTTGGCAGAGATCCGGTTTGGTTCTCGGGGACGTCCTTCCAGAGGTGTTCTCATGTGGCAATGGGAAGTTCCTTGGCCTGACCATTCGTTGGAAATCCAAAGAAACAATACGATCTTGTACGGTATTAGTTGTAGAACCTATCATTCACTTATGGTGGCGCCCCACTGTTTGGATGGTAGCTATAGTAGGCATAGTTCGAAATGTCTATGTTGGCTAAGATTTATATCTTTATTTTCGAAATGATTTTCTCTACACTATGCACTAGTAATAATATCAAATGTTCTTTTTAATGCGTATCAAGCATCTTTGACTATCATAAGGAGAAATCTCCTCTGATTCTGTGTTTGCATTGTGTGTGTGTGTGCGGGAGGCCTTATGGTAGTCTCATTTTTAAAAGCATAGCGAATTGACTTTAAAAATATTCTTCTATTTTTGATTTTAAAGATAAATAAACTGTTTTGAGTTCTCACACCAGTCCTATGACTGACTCGGAGTTTATTGTTTTCCTTCCTAAACTCTGGGTGCCTACCAATTTCCACACGGGCAGTCAAGAGTTAAGGTTTATCAGGATATTATGGAATTCAGGAGTTGCTAGAGGCAAGCTGGATGGCATGGCGTATTATTAGTATATGGTATTTCTTTTCCGCTGTTTGTTGTTGTTGTTGTACACTCTGATGATATGATGAAATGTAATGTGATGTAATGTAATAACTGATATAGTTCTTTGTTTAAAGATTATTCATTTATTTATTATATGTTGTTCCGCTGCGAATTGTGAGATTCTGATGTTGTTATGCTGTTTTCTTTCCGTTCTATTTTCATCTATGTTCTATTTTCTATCTTTTTCTATCTTCTTCTGTCTTTTTCTTTTTCTTAAAACCCTAACTATTTGGTTTTTCGGCAACGAAAAATCGCGTATGTTACATTTGTTATCAGAGCATATGGTTAAGCGACAACCATGGCTCTGTTGGGTATTACTCGTTAGAGATAGAGTTAGTAGTACTCTAGAATGAGTTTGAGTGTAATGATAGCTATGAGAGCGTATTTGTTAGTGAATATAAAGTTGTTTTATATTGTGATGATTGGTTTGTTGAGTGGCGTATGAACCTTCGTCAGCACGGTATGCACAACTATGCCGAAGGGGTTTATAAACACTTGAATAGAACAATTCGACACAGTATTGTTTTAAATTGGGTAAATGAAATAATTTTACCTTGAGTTCATTTTATATATAAAGGAATAATTTTTCAGAATTATTAAAGTGTATATAAGTTGATTGTTTAGTTGTTTGAATAATCTAAATAAAAGAAGAATTGTATAAGCAAAAGAATTATAAGGGTTGAATTATAATTCAAGTGATTTGCAATTGTGAAATAAACTTATATATATAAGAAGTGAGACTATATGAATATATTTATGAATATGAGTTGTAAATAAAAATGAATTTAAAGTTAAATGGAAAATTTACTTAGAATTGTAATCTGAATTGATTTATAAGTGGGAATTTAAGTTAAGTAAAACCAAGTGATGTTTGTAAAATGAAATATAACTTAAGAGATGTTGAATGAAGTTGATATTGGTATCAAAGTAAATTAATAAAGTTAAGTGATAGATGTGAACTTAAGTTATATAAATGAAATTCAACTTTAGTAATTGAATTGAATGAATGGATTGAATGTAAATCAATTGAATGTGAATTAAGTATGAAATAATGAATATAAGTGTTAATTCATTAAAATCTAATGTTATTGGAAAATTGAATAATTGGATGAAAATAAATTTAATTAAACCAATTGAAAGTGATGGTGTTAAACCAAATTGAATGAATATAAGCAAAGGAATTTGGTTGTAATTAATAAACATTGGTTGTTATATGATTGTTAGTTGATTGTATATAATTCATTAAGTATTAATGAAATTGAAAGCTAAAGTAATTGAAATCAAATTGAAAGTTAAGTGAATCTTATATAGAATTGAATTTGATTTGGAAGTGAACCAACTTGAATATGAATTAGTGAATATAAACTAATTGAAAATGAATGTTAGTAAAAACATCCACTGTTAATTATCAAATGTGATTAAATTGAAAACCATTTCATTAAATATTTGTCAGGACACGATTCTTCGTCTTTCGAAAATTCGACATCGACACTCACTTATTCGACTGCCGAGGAATCGAACGACGGAAAACCGAACACTGAGGGTTTTCAAAAGAAGAATTTAGGAAAAGAAAAAGAAGAGAAGATTTAGATAGGGAAAAGAAGATAGAAAATTTTAAATTAGAGAGAACAGAAAATGGAGGGGAAAGAAGGAAATAGAAAACTTTTAAAATAGAAAGAAAAGAGAATAGAGAACATAGAGAAAATAGAACAGAACAGAGGATAGAACATTTTATAATAGAAGAAAAAGAGAATAGGACGGAACAGAACACAACACAAGAGAACAACATCAGAATCTCACAATTCGCAGCGGAACAACATATAATAATAAATGAATAATCTTTAAACAAAGAACTATATCAGTTATTACATTACATCACATTTCATTACATCATATCATCAGAGTGTACAACAACAACAACAAACAGTGCAGCGGAAAAAGAAATACTATATAAGTAATACGCCATGCCATCCATCTTGCCTCCAGCAACTCTAGAATATCCAGAATATCCTGATAAACCTTAACTCTTGACTGCCCGTGTGGAAATTGGTGGGCACCCAGAGTTTAGGAAGGAAAACAATAAACTCCAAGTCAGTCATAAGACTGGTGTGAGAACTCAAAACAGTTTATTTATCTTTAAAATCAAAATAGAGGAATATTTTTATTTCAATTCGCAATGCTTTTAAAAATGAGACTACCATAAGGCCTCCCGCACACACACACATGCAAACGCAGAATCAGAGGAGATTTCTCCTTATGATAGTCAAAGATGCTTGATACGCATTTAAAATAACATTTGATATTATTATTAGTGCATAGTGTAGGAAAAATTCATTTCGAAAGTAGAATATAAATCTTAGCCAACATAGACATTTCGAACTATGCCTACTATAGTTACCACCCAAACAGTGTTGCGACACCATAAGTGAATGATAGGTTCTACAACTAAAACCGTACAAGTTTCGTATTGTTTCTTTGGATTTCCAACAAATGGTCAGGCCAAGGAACTTCCCATTGCCACATGAGAATGCCTCTGGAAAGACATCCCCGAGAACCAAACCAGAACTCTGCCAACACAAGGCCGGGTTACCCCTAACTGGGTAACTACTGACACGAGCACGCCATTCCCCGATCGTAAACGACCTTTCTCACGGGATCCTAAAAACCAACAACCACAAAGTAATAAATTCGCAGTAACCACATAGGTTAAATATCTGGGCTCCATACCATGATACCACCTCTATCCAGAAGGAAATGTACATATCCTAAAGGGAGCTACCCCTCATAACCTTGCCGCATCTTTCCTGTTTTGACCATTTCCGGGGTGTGAGGCTCGACGAAGTCACGTCCACAAAAACATACTTTATACAAAAGCCATGCTTTGGGTCAACAAATGATCAACACAATGATCACTAAGATAGACGATCAAATAAACGATCCTATCACAATAATCAACACAATGATCATTTCAGCATCACTCAGCATATCACATTACCAAATTGGGAATATATCGCTGATAACTTTAACTATACAACCTCTGAGCTCGTACGTCTCAGAGAAGGGTGTTAAGCTAAAAGAATAAATTCTCTGCCACCAACAGAAATATATTTGAATGAAATCGGCTTTATATCTCAACTTGTAATGTCAGACACACAATCCATACAAGTCTGTTCCGGGATCGAACAAAACCGAAGGCACTTACAAAGAAGTCCTTGCAATCCGGATATTCACAATCCTGATCGGATTTCCCATCACTTAGGGAGTCTCTATACCGCTGCAACTCAGTGCAGAGACAATCGACAGGTCATCCTATCGCTCTCGCAAATACCGGGTCTTCAACACCGATCTTCAATGCAATTATAACGACGTATCACATATTCGGAATGGGTTATACGACCCCATGGTCCTTTCCCGGTTAACCCGAATAGTGAGCGCTTATTTAAAAATAAGTGTGGCATTCACATTCAAACAAATCACATCAATTACCCATTCAAAGGGAAATATTGATAGTCGGTTATTGAACTATCACTGGATATGCACACATCACCAGATTCCAAAGAATTTTCCAAATTATTTATTTTCCAAAATATCTTTACAAGATATATAATTTCAACACTTCAAAAATAAATCAATATTTATTTTTAAACAAATTCCACTTTTCATTTATAAATTCCTTAGTGAATTTATATTCCAAAATATTCATGCATATACGATTTCAACTATCCATTTTCAATTTATCTTCAAAAAGATAAATTCTAAATATTCACTTCATATTGGAAAACATTTCCATACTTATTAAAAATAAGTAATTCACAAATCTTTTTATTTTCAACCTTGGAAAATATTTAATATACTTAAATCGAATTAAGTATATATTTCATTCTTTAAGGAAATCATTCACTTAAACATATTTATTTGGGCCAAAACGAATGTTGCGTAAAACATCGTTACGACAACCCAAAATCACTAGTATAAGGATTCGAAATTAAAATAGATATATAAATCCCAATACTATACAAAAACATTTCCTTTGGGAAATCATTTACTATAACAACAGTGTTATAGTCCACCATTTCCTTTAATTTCTCGAAAACGTCTATTTCAACAATAAATGTTGAAATCTATGGTTTCGAATCATAACACATTTAAAACATCCTTAGAACGTTTTAATTCTGTTTAAAACACCATATTCAAAACATTTTCTTTAACACGTTATTCACTATTCAACAACGTGAATATACTTTGTTAACAAATTTCATCCTTTCTATACACTTTATTTCAAAGGATTATTCACTATTCAAAAACGTGAATATAACTCCTTTAATAGGTTTCAACAATTTTCTTATCAAAATAAGTCATTTGTGAATTTATAAAACAACGTTTATAAATTCCATTTCTATTTATTTATAAAAACTTCCTTTTTATAAATTTCTTTATTAACCTATTCCAGTTTATAACTAAATTATAAACTACAAGTTCATATTATAAGTTAAATACTTATAAAACGATTATTTTACAAAATCGTTCTTTTTAACTTCCCAAATTATAAATCTTATAACTTATAAGATTCATTTATTTAATCAAATCTATTCTTTCAATAATTTTATAAATTTTATAAACCTACTGTTTATAAAATTCCATTTATAACTTCACCGTTTATAATTCTATAAATTTCATTCTTTAATGAAATTCATTTTCACTTCATTCAAACATTTATAAAAACTCGTTTTATAATGTCAATATTTCAATTTATAAATATCCGTTTATAAATCTCTTAATATAAATCAATTTATATTAATATTTTAAAACGTCTTTAATTTCCTTTATAATTTCACCATTTTGATTCATAAAATAATTAAATTTTATAAATCCTATATTTAAACTTTTCATAATAAATTCTAAAATCCCGATTAAACTATTTTATAAAATCAATAGCATCGTATTCTCAAAAATCAGTTTTTAACTATATTTCTAAAAAATCATAATTTTTATAACATTAAAAATTATAACGTTTATTTATTTAAAATGGATCAATTCCAAAATTATTTTATATTTTCAAAGATCACTTTAAAAATCATTTTAAAATTCCAAATTTGGTCCAATGATGCTACACACCAAATAGTCAATCACGACTACAACGATATCATATATCAATATGAAAATCCATCAAATATCAAAATATCTGAAATCAAATAAAAACTGTTGAGGAATCCAGTTGGATCCCTCCAACCTGTTTTCCTGCATCCACAAACATTAGCACAATACCAATTTCGCTCCAGTACGAAATTATCGCGGTACATGTTCTTATTAAATATTATCCGCTTAATAACGGCGCAATAGGGTCTCATCCGCTAAACAAATAAATGCGGGGAATCAACAACTGCAATATATACATATGCCAATATATATATATATATATTGATATTATATATAATACCAATTTCACTGTTTATGAAATATTCGCGGTATATGTTTTTAATAAATAACATCCGCTTACTAACGGCGTATAATGTCTATTTTAACAATCAATAGATAACAATCATCATTCAAACATGCATTCAAATATTTTAAATCTAACTATTTAAAATAAAATTGAAACTGATTCGATTGAGTGAGAAGTTCTCACCTTTATTTTATTTCCGTTTTAGCGATTTATTTCGAATAAAATTAAACGGACGTTTAATTTTACCCAAAATTCTCACTAACTCCAAATGACTCCAATCCAATTTCATCGCGTAGTGCTCGTCCATACGATTCCAACGCAACTGGTTTCGCGCGTTTTCGACCTCGTATGAAAAAGATATTGATTTTACAAGTTCGTATGAATTTAAATCTAATTTATTTACAAATTTTCTTTATATTTTCATAACCTTTCATCACAGCCACTTGATTTCTTCCCATGAAAATCTGGCCGTCCACCCCTATCATCTTCCCCCACGTCTTCATCTCCAGGTTGAGGCCGACACTTGAACCCATTACAAGAAATTAGGTTTAAACTTTACTCCTCCATCACTCGACTTGACGACGATCAGATTGCTCCACCTCGAAGCTCACCACACTAGCTCCCCACGGCCAGAAGCTTGGCACACTCGGCTCCACTATTCGCCTCGAATGGCGTGTACAAGTTGTGGCCGACGGCCCCCTCTAACCTCCTCCACGTTGCACCAAAATCCGTCATACCCATATGGATTTAAAGATCTCACTTAGCTCTCCGACTTTCATGTTGAAGCATTGTTGAAATAACGTGTAGCTTTGGAGTAATTGGAGGATGAATTTCGAAGAAATCTGGCCATAGAATAGAGAGGTGGCGGCTAGGGTTTTAATATTAGGGTTTATTATTTTTTCTAAATTATGAAGAGGTGGGTGCTATTTATAAAGAAAAATCGAACACTATTCATTCTGGAAATTCCGAACTCCGATTTACGCGCCGTAACCAGCGTTTCTAGGGTTTACCCCACGTTCTGGACACAATGGAACAGGTTTCGGAAGCTAATTCGGAAGTATGTGCGAGTTATGGCTATAAACGCTCAATTTGAATTAAACCGATTTAAGCGATTTTCTAGGCGTTTTAATTTGTACCGGACAAACGGTAAATCCAATTGACTTGAAATTTGAAACCTTACAATAATATCACATTACGGATCCGATGAAACTGGTTTCGTCGAAATCCGAGACTTTTTGAAAAATGGCTATTTTCACTCGTCAAATTTAAATTAAAAATAAATCGATGCGTTTCGAGCTGCCACGATCAAACGATAACTCCGATTGACACGAAATTTGAAATCCGGTAATAACTAACTATTACGGATCCAATGGAACTGGTTTCGTTCAATTCTGAGACTGTTCAAAAATTGACTATTTTTACTAGTCGATTTAAATATTAAAATATTCAATTTTCACAAATTAACTTTTAATTCGATTTTAAAAGTTCTAAAATATCATTCTAACTTCCATATGATAAAATAAAATTTTACAAATCATTTTCAATCATATTTAACTATATTTTCAATTATTTCCATAATTTAACATATTAAATTATCGATTTAATTATCCAATTAAATCCAAAAATTCAAATAAAAATTTATTTGACTTAAAAAATTCACTTATTAATATTTAAAATAAATTAAATATCCAAATTTTAATTAATAAAAATTCTGGATCGTTACAATCTTCCCCACTTAAAAGAATTTCGTCCTCGAAATTAACAAGTAAGAAAAGTTAAAGAATTCTATTAATTTTTCATAAATCCATAGTTAAACTTCTTACAATAACTTACTAAGTTTTCCAAATCATACTTAGTTATCTTTTCAAAAACAACTACTATTGTTTAACTTTTAACTCCCAAATCAAAGTTTAAGTTTTCAAAATTTTCCAAATTTTCTCAATTTTTTTCTAACGCCTTAAATTTTCGAAAAAATTCGCCATAGTCTCCTTTGCGCGGCTCGATCCGAAAAAAAAAATGACAGTATATATATCACAAATATACATCTCATCAAGTAATGAGGCATCCCGAAGGGAAAAAAGTGTAAAAGTACGGTATGTAATCCGAGATATGTACCTTATATTTTATTAGCAAGCATATACGGCTAATATAGCGCAAAAGCGAGCTCCAAATGCGAAGCAAACGCGATCCGCACCTACTAATTACTCAACAAACAACATGAGAACATGCATATATGAAAATAATCTCAATATACAACATATATCTCCATAACAACTATATATGTCACATAGCAAATGCAACATATTCAAACATCAACCAACTAGCATTCAACAAATTCATAATCAATATATATTCAAGTTAGTTCACTTTCAATTCAAATTCAATTTTATTTAAGATTCATTTAACTTCCAATTGGATTTCAATTACTTTAGCTTTCAATTTCATTAACTCTTAATGAATTATATACAATCAACTAACAATCATATAACAATCAATGTATATTAATTACAACCAAATTCCTTTACTTACAATTGGTTTAAATTAAATTGATTTTCATTCTATTATTCAACTTCCAATGACATTAGATTTTAATGAATTATCACTTACATTCATTATTTCATATCAACTTAATTCACATTCAATTGATTAACATTCAATCCATTAATTCAATTCAATTACAAAATCGAATTTCATTTACATAACTTAAGTTCATATTTATCACTTAACTTTATTAATTTAGTTTGATACTAATATCAACTTAATTCCATATCACTTAAGTTATACTTCCATTTAACTTTTAAATTCATCTTCACTTACAACTCATATTCATAAATATATTCATATAGCTTCACTTCTTATATATAAGTTTAATTCACAATTGTAAATCACTTTAATTATAATTCAACTCTTATAATTCTTTTTGCTTATACAATTCTTCTTTTATTTAGATTATTCAAACAACTAAACAATCAACTTACATACACTTTAATAATTCTGAAAAATTATTCCTTTATATACAAAATATACTCAAGTAAAATTATTTCATTTACCCAATTTAAAACAATACTGTGTCGAATTGTTCTATTCAAGTGTTTAGAAACCCCTTCGGCATAGTTTGACAGACCGCGCTGACGAAAGTTCATATGCCACTCAATAAACCAACCATCACAATATAAAACAATTTTATATTCACTAACAAATACGCTCTCATAGCTATTATTACACTCAAACTCATTCTAGAGTACTACTGACTCTATCTCTAATGAATTATACCCAACAGAACCATGGTTGTCGCTTAACCATATGCTCCGATACCAAATTGTCAGGACACGATTCTTCGTCTTCCGAAAATTCGACATTGACACTCACTTTATCGACTGCCGAGGAATCGAACGACGGAAAACCGAACACTGAGGGTTTTTAAAAAGAAGAATTTAGGAAAAGAAAAAGAAGAGAAGATTTAGATAGGGAAAAGAAGATAGAAAATTTTAAATTAGAGAGAATAGAAAATGGAGGGGAAAGAAGGAAATAGAAAACTTTTAAAATAGAAAGAAAAGAGAATAGAGAACATAGAGAAAATAGAACAGAACAGAGGATAGAACATTTTATAATAGAAGAAAAAGAGAATAGGACGGAACAGAACACAACACAAGAGAACAACATCAGAATCTCACAATTCGCAGCGGAACAACATATAATAATAAATGAATAATCTTTAAACAAAGAACTATATCAGTTATTACATTACATCACATTTCATTACATCATATCATCAGAGTGTACAACAACAACAACAAACAGTGCAGCGGAAAAAGAAATACTATATAAGTAATACGCCATGCCATCCATCTTGCCTCCAGCAACTCCAGAATATCCAGAATATCCTGATAAACCTTAACTCTTGACTGCCCGTGTGGAAATTGGTGGGTACCCAGAGTTTAGGAAGGAAAACAATAAACTCCAAGTCAGTCATAAGACTGGTGTGAGAACTCAAAACAGTTTATTTATCTTTAAAATCAAAATAGAGGAATATTTTTATTTCAATTCGCAATGCTTTTAAAAATGAGACTACCATAAGGCCTCCCGCACACACACACATGCAAACGCAGAATCGGAGGAGATTTCTCCTTATGACAGTCAAAGATGCTTGATACGCATTTAAAATAACATTTGATATTATTATTAGTGCATAGTGTAGGAAAAATTCATTTCGAAAGTAGAATATAAATCTTAGCCAACATAGACATTTCGAACTATGCCTACTATAGCTACCACCCAAACAGTGTTGCGACACCATAAGTGAATGATAGGTTCTACAACTAAAACCGTACAAGTTTCGTATTGTTTCTTTGGATTTCCAACAAATGGTCAGGCCAAGGAACTTCCCATTGCCACATGAGAATGCCTCTGGAAAGACATCCCCGAGAACCAAACCGGAACTCTGCCAACACAAGGTCGGGTTACCCCTAACTGGGTAACTACTGACACGAGCACGCCATTCCCCGATCGTAAACGACCTTTCTCACGGGATCCCGAAAACCAACAACCACAAAGTAATAAATTCGCAGTAACCACATAGGTTAAATATCTGGGCTCCATACCATGATACCACCTCTATCCAGAAGGAAATGTACATACCCTAAAGGGAGCTACCCCTCATAACCTTGCCGCATCTTTCCTGTTTTGACCATTTCCGGGGTGTGAGGCTCGACGAAGTCACGTCCACAAAAACATACTTTATACAAAAGCCATGCTTTGGGTCAACAAATGATCAACACAATGATCACTAAGATAGACGATCAAATAAACGATCCTATCACAATAATCAACACAATGATCATTTCAGCATCACTCAGCATATCACATTACCAAATTGGGAATATATCGCTGATAACTTCAACTATATAACCTCTGAGCTCGTACTTCTCAGAGAAGGGTGTTAAGCTAAAAGAATAAATTCTCCGCCACCAACAGAAATATATTTGAATGAAATCGGCTTTATATCTCAACTTGTAATGTCAGACACACAATCCATACAAGTCTGTTCCGGGATCGAACAAAACCGAAGGCACTTACAAAGAAGTCCTTGCAATCCGGATATTCACAATCCTGATCGGATTTCCCATCACTTAGGGAGTCTCTATACCGCTGCAACTCAGTGCAGAGACAATCGACAGTTCATCCTATCGCTCTCGCAAATACCGGGTCTTCAACACCGATCTTCAATGCAATTATAACGACGTATCACATATTCGGAATGGGTTATACGACCCCATGGTCCTTTCCCGGTTAACCCGAATAGTGAGCGCTTATTTAAAAATAAGTGTAGCATTCACATTCAAACAAATCACATCAATTACCCATTCAAAGGGAAATATTGATAGTCGGTTATTGAACTATCACTGGATATGCACACATCACCAGATTCCAAATAATTTTCCAAATTATTTATTTTCCAAAATATCTTTACAAGATATATAATTTCAACACTTCAAAAATAAATCAATATTTATTTTTAAACAAATTCCACTTTTCATTTATAAATTCCTTAGTGAATTTATATTCCAAAATATTCATGCATATACGATTTCAACTATCCATTTTCAATTTATCTTCAAAAAGATAAATTCTAAATATTCACTTCATATTGGAAAACATTTCCATACTTATTAAAAATAAGTAATTCACAAATCTTTTTATTTTCAACCTTGGAAAATATTTAATATACTTAAATCGAATTAAGTATATATTTCATTCTTTAAGGAAATCATTCACTTAAACATATTTATTTGGGCCAAAACGAATGTTGCGTAAAACATCGTTACGACAACCCAAAATCACTAGTATAGGGATTCGAAATTAAAATAGATATATAAATCCCAATACTATACAAAAACATTTCCTTTCGGAAATCATTTACTATAACAACAGTGTTATAGTCCACCATTTCCTTTAATTTCTCGGAAACGTCTATTTCAACAATAAATGTTGAAATCTATGGTTTCGAATCATAACACATTTAAAACATCCTTAGATCGTTTTAATTCTGTTTAAAACACCATATTCAAAACATTTTCTTTAACACGTTATTCACTATTCAAAAACGTGAATATACTTTGTTAACAAATTTCATCCTTTCTGTACACTTTATTTCAAAGGATTATTCACTATTCAAAAACGTGAATATAACTCCTTTAATAGGTTTCAACAATTTTCTTATCAAAATAAGTCATTTGTGAATTTATAAAACAACGTTTATAAATTCCATTTCTATTTATTTATAAAAACTTCCTTTTTATAAATTTCTTTATTAACCTATTCCAGTTTATAACTAAATTATAAACTACAAGTTCATATTATAAGTTAAATACTTATAAAACGATTATTTTACAAAATTGTTCTTTTTAACTTCCCAAATTATAAATCTTATAACTTATAAGATTCATTTATTTAATCAAATCTATTCTTTCAATAATTTTATAAATTTTATAAACCTACTGTTTATAAAATTCCGTTTATAACTTCACCGTTTATAATTCTATAAATTTCATTCTTTAATGAAATTCATTTTCACTTCATTCAAACATTTATAAAAACTCGTTTTATAATGTCAATATTTCAATTTATAAATATCCGTTTATAAATCTCTTAATATAAATCAATTTATATTAATATTTTAAAACGTCTTTAATTTCCTTTATAATTTCACCATTTTGATTCATAAAATAATTAAATTTTATAAATCCTATATTTAAACTTTTCATAATAAATTCTAAAATCCCGATTAAACTATTTTATAAAATCAATAGCATCGTATTCTCAAAAATCAGTTTTTAACTATATTTCTAAAAAATCATAATTTTTATAACATTAAAAATTATAACGTTTATTTATTTAAAATGGATCAATTCCAAAATTATTTTATATTTTCAAAGATCACTTTAAAAATCATTTTAAAATTCCAAATTTGGTCCAATGATGCTACACACCAAATAGTCAATCACGACTACAACGATATCATATATCAATATGAAAATCCATCAAATATCAAAATATCTGAAATCAAATAAAAACTGTTGAGGAATCCAGTTGGATCCCTCCAACCTGTTTTCCTGCATCCACAAACATTAGCACAATACAATTTCGCTCCAGTACGAAATTATCGCGGTACATGTTCTTATTAAATATTATCCGCTTAATAACGGCGCAATAGGGTCTCATCCGCTAAACAAATAAATGCGGGGAATCAACAACTCAATATATACATATGCCAATATATATATATTGATATTATATATAATACCAATTTCACTGTTTATGAAATATTCGCGGTATATGTTTTTAATAAATAACATCCGCTTACTAACGGCGTATAATGTCTATTTTAACAATCAATAGATAACAATCATCATTCAAACATGCATTCAAATATTTTAAATCTAACTATTTAAAATAAAATCGAAACTGATTCGATTGAGTGAGAAGTTCTCACCTTTATTTTATTTCCGTTTTAGCGATTTATTTCGAATAAAATTAAACGGACGTTTAATTTTACCCAAAATTCTCACTAACTCCAAACGACTCCAATCCAATTTCATCGCGTAGTGCTCGTCCATACGATTCCAACGCAACTGGTTTCGCGCGTTTTCGACCTCGTATGAAAAAGATATTGATTTTACAAGTTCGTATGAATTTAAATCTAATTTATTTACAAATTTTCTTTATATTTTCATAACCTTTCATCACAGCCACTTGATTTCTTCCCATGCAAATCTGGCCGTCCACCCCTATCATTTTCCCCCACGTCTTCATCTCCAGGTTGAGGCCGACACTTGAACCCATTACAAGAAATTAGGTTTAAACTTTACTCCTCCATCACTCGACTTGACGACCATCAGATTGCTCCACCTCGAAGCTCACCACACTAGCTCCCCACGGCCAGAAGCTTGGCACACTCGGCTCCACTATTCGCCTCGAATGGCGTGTACAAGTTGTGGCCGACGGCCCCCTCTAACCTCCTCCACGTTGCACCAAAATCCGTCATACCCGTATGGATTTAAAGATCTCACTTAGCTCTCCGACTTTCATGTTGAAGCATTGTTGAAATAACGTGTAGATTTGGAGTAATTGGAGGATGAATTTCGAAGAAATCTGGCCATAGAATAGAGAGGTGGCGGCTAGGGTTTTAATATTAGGGTTTATTATTTTTTCTAAATTATGAAGAGGTGGGTGCTATTTATAAAGAAAAATCGAACACTATTCATTCCGGAAATTCCGAACTCCGATTTACGCGCCGTAACCAGCGTTTCTAGGGTTTACCCTGCGTTCCGGACACAATGGAATAGGTTTCGGAAGCTAATTCGGAAGTATATGCGAGTTATGGCTATAAACGCTCAATTTGAATTAAACCGATTTAAGCGATTTTCTAGGCGTTTTAATTTGTACCGGACAAACGGTAAATCCAATTGACTTGAAATTTGAAACCTTACAATAATATCACATTACGGATCCGATGAAACTGGTTTCGTCGAAATCCGAGACTTTTTGAAAAATGGCTATTTTCACTCATCAAATTTAAATTAAAAATAAATCGATGCGTTTCGAGCTGCCACGATCAAACGATAACTCCGATTGACACAAAATTTGAAATCCTGTAATAACTAACTATTACGGATCCAATGGAATTGGTTTCGTTCAATTCTGAGACTCTTCAAAAATTGACTATTTTTACTAGTCGATTTAAATATTAAAATATTCAATTTTCACAAATTAACTTTTAATTCGATTTTAAAAGTTCTAAAATATCATTCTATCTTCCGTATGATAAAATAAAATTTTACAAATCATTTTCAATCATATTTAACTATATTTTCAATTATTTCCATAATTTAACATATTAAATTATCGATTTAATTATCCAATTAAATCCAAAAATTCAAATAAAATTTTATTTGACTTAAAAAATTCACTTATTAATATTTAAAATAAATTAAATATCCAAATTTTAATTAATAAAAATTCTGGGTCGTTACAATATTAATGAGAATATGAATGAATATTTATTGGTTATGAATGCTAGTTGGTTGATGGTTGAATTATTGCTTTTACTACATTTGCTATGTTGACATCTATAGTTATTATGTTGCTATATGTTGTATATCGATACTATTGTCTATATACATGTTCTCATGTTGTTTGTTGAGTGTTTAGTAGGTGCGGATCGCGTTTGCTTCGCATTTGGAGCTTGCTTTCGCGCTATATTAGCCGTATATACTCGCTAATAAAATATAAGGTACATATCTCGGATTACATATCGTACTTTTACACTTTTTTCCCTATGGGATGCCTCATTACTTGATGAGATGTATATTTGTGATATATATACTGTCATTTTTTTTTCGGATCGAGCCGCGCAAAGGAGACTATGGCGAATTTTTTCGAAAATTTAAGGCGTTAGAAAAAATTTGAGAAAAATTGGAAAGTTTTAAAAACTATAACTTTGATTAGGAATTGAAAGTTAAACAATAGTAGTTGTTTTTGAAAGATAACTAAGTATGATTTGAAAACTTAGTAAAGTATTGTAAGAAGTTTAATTATGGATTTTGGAAAGTTAATAGATTCTATAACTTTTCTTACTTGGTAATTTCGAGGATGAAATTCTTTTAAGGGGGGAAGTATGTAACGACCCAGGATTTTTATTAATTAAAATTTGAATATTTAATTAATTTTAAATATTAATAAGTGAAATTATAAGTCGAATAAATTTTATTTCGAATAATTGGATTCAATTGGATAATTAAATCGAAAAATTTAACCCTAATTTCTATTGATGGGTTCGGCCGTGAGTTGTTTACCTGAGCAAAATCGCGTGCGTGGAAGATGAAGAGGGTGCGGTCCAGATGAGGGGGTTTGGAGATCAACGGCTGTAAATAATATAGGTTAAATAAATTATAAATTTTGTTGTAAATTTGTTTATGTAAAATCGTGTAAACTTTGAAAAATCATATCTTTTTCATACGAGGTCGAAAACGCGCGAAACCAGTTGCGTTGGAATCGTATAGATGAGCACTACGCTATGGAATTGTACTGGAGTCGTTTGGAGTTAGTGAGAATTTTGGGTAAAATTAAACATCCGTTTAATTTTATTCGATATAAATCGCTAAAACGAAATTGAAATCAAGGTGAGAACTTCTCACTCAATCGAATCGGTTTCGATTTTAATTTTAAATAGTTATATTTAAAATATTTGAATGCATGTTTGAATGATGATTGTTATCTATTGATTGTTAAAATAGACATTATGCGCCGTTAGTAAGCGGATGTTATTTATTAAAAACATATACCGCGAATATTTCATAAACAGTGAAATTGGTATTATATATAATAGCAATATATATATATATATATATTGGCATATATATATATTGCAGTTATTGATTTCCCGCATTGTATAGCGGATGAGACCCTATTGCGACGTCTATTAAGCGGATAATATTTTAAATCGCATATACCGCGATAATTTCGTACTGGAGCGGAATTGGTATTGTGCTAATGTTTGTGGATGCAGGAAAACAGGTTGGAGGGATCCAACTGGATTCCTCAACAGTATTTATTTGATTCCAGATATTTTGATATTTGATGGATTATCATATCGATATATGATGTCGTTGTTGTCGTGATTGACTATTTGGTGTGTAGCATCATTGGGCCAAATTTTGGAATTTTAAAAGGTTTTCAAAGTGATTTTTCAAAGTATACGTTATTAAATATTTTTGGAATTGATCCATTTTAAATAAATAACGTTATAATTTTTAATGTTATAAAAATTATGATTTTTGAGAAATATGGTTAAAAGTTGATTTTTGAAAATATGGGGTTAATGGTTTTATAAAATAGTTAAATTGGGATTTTTGGATTTATTGTAAAATGTTTAAAACTAGGATTTATAAAAATTTAATTATTTTATAAATCAAAATGATGAAATTATAAAGGACTTTAAAGACGTTTTAAATAATAATATAAATTGATTTATATAAAAAAGGTTTATAAAACTGATACTTGTAAAATTAAAAGTATTGGAATTATAAAAATGAGTTTTATAAGTGTTAGAATGAATTGTGAATAAATTTCGTAAATGAATGAAATTTAAATAGAATTATAAACGGTGAAGTTATAAATGAAATTTTATAAGCAGTAGGTTTATAAAATTTGTAAAGTTATTAAAGGAATAGATTTGGGTAAATAAATGAATCTTATGAGTTATAAGATTTATAATTTGGGAAGTTTCAAAGAACGATTTTTGAATAGGACTTTTGGTTTATATATTGATATTTATAAATTTGGGAATCTTATAAGTTATAAGTGTTTAACTTAAATTATAGACTTTTGGTTTATAAATTGATTTATGAATTGAATAGGTTAATAGAGGATATTTATAAAAGAAAGTTGTTATAAAATAAATAGAAATGGAATTTATAAACATTGTTTTATAAATTCGCAACGACTTATTTTGATAAGTTAATTTTTATAACTTATTTATGGAGTTATATTCACGTTTTAGACAGTGAATAATCCTTTAAAATGAAACGTATAGAAATGATGAAATTGTTAACGTAGTATATTCACGTTTTTGAGTAGTGAATAATATGTTAAAGAAATTGTTTTGAATGTGATGTTTTAAATAGAATTAAAACGATCTAACGATGTTTTCAAAACATGTTGAGATTCGAAACCATAGATTTCAACATTCATTGTTGAAATAGACGTTTTCGAGAAATAAAATGAAATGGTGGACTATAACGCTGTTGTTATAGTAAATGATTTCCGAAAGGAAATGTTTTGTATAGTATTGGGATTTATATATATTTATTTTAATTTCGAATCCCTATACTAGTGATTTTGGGACGTCGTAACGATGTTTTACGCAACATTCGTTTTGGCCCAAATAAATATGTTTAAGAGAATGATTTCCTTAAAGAATGAAATATATACTTAATTTCGATTTAAGTATATTGAATATTTTTCAAGAATAGAAAATAAAAGAGATTTGTGAATTACTTATAAATAAATAAGTATGGAAATGTTTTTCCAATGTGAAATGAAAGTTTTGAGAATTTATCTTTTTGAAGATAAATTGAAATGAATAATTGAAATCGTATATTCATAGATATTTTGGAAAATAAATTCAATATGGAATTTATAAAAGAAAGGGGAATTTGTTTTAAAAATAAATATTGATTTATTTTGAAGTATTGAAATTATATGTCTTGTAAAGATATTCTTGGGAAATAAATAATTTGGAAAATTATTTGGAATCTGATGATGTGGTGCATATCCATTGATAGTTCAATAACCGACTATCAATATTTACCTTTGAAAGGTATTTGTTGTGATTTGTTGAATTTGAATGCTACACTTATTTTTAAATTATTGCGCTCGTTATTCGGAGTACCCATTTC
Organism: Allium cepa; assembly: GCA_030765085.1. Classification (NCBI taxonomy): domain Eukaryota; kingdom Viridiplantae; phylum Streptophyta; class Magnoliopsida; order Asparagales; family Amaryllidaceae; genus Allium; species Allium cepa. The sequence goes on along the minus strand of CM060931.1, from coordinate 1,044,791,702 downwards.
GAATAGTGATACGACGTAATGGATAGCATTGATGACCGGTGTTGAAGACCGGATATTTTTGAAAACGGAAGGATTACCGTCGAATGTTTCTGCACCGAATGGCCCCGGTATAGAAATTCCATATGTGATGGGAAGTCCGGAAGTGATTAGAGAATATTCGGATTGCAAGGACTTCTTTGTAAGTGCCTTCGGTTCTGTTCGATCCCGGAACAGACTTGTATGGATTGTATGTCTGACATTACAATTGAGTTATAAAGCTGATTTCTTTCAAATATATTTCTGTTGGTGGTGGAGAATTTATTCTTTTAGCTTAACACCCTTCTCTGAGACGTACGAGCTCAGAGGTTATGTAGTTGAAGGTTATTAGCAATATATTTCCAATTTGGTAATGTGACATGCTGAGTGTTGTTGTGAAATGATCATTGTGTTGATCATTTGTGAAGGATCATTTGTTTGATCGTTTATCTTTGTGATCATTTCTATGATCATTTGTTGACCCAAAGCATGGCTTTTGTATAAAGTATGGCTTTGTGGACGTGACTTCGTCGAGCCTCACACTCCGAAATGGTCAAAATAGGAAAGATGCAGCAAGGTTATGAGGGGTAGCTCCCTTTAGGGTATGTGCATTTCCTTCTGGAAAAGGGTGGTATCATGGTATGGAGCCCGGATGCTTACTCATGTTGAAACACTTTATTTATGATTGTGTGATGATGGTGACGAGCGCTCGGTTAAAGGTCCCAAAGGACCGGGGGATGGCATACACGTGTCAGTTGTTACCCAGTTAGGGGTAACCCGGCCTTGTGTTGGCAGAGATCTGGTTTGGTTCTCGGGGACGTCCTTCCAGAGGCGTTGTCATGTGGCAATGGGAATTTCCTTGGCCTGACCATTCGTTGGAAATCCAAAGAAACAATACGATCTTGTACGGTATTAGTTGTAGAACCTATCATTCACTTATGGTGGCGCCCCACTGTTTGGATGGTAGCTATAGTAGGCATAGTTCGAAATGTCTATGCTGGCTAAGATTTATATCTTTATTTTCGAAATGATTTTCTCTACACTATGCACTAGTAATAATATCAAATGTTCTTTTTAATGTGTATCAAGCATCTTTGACTATCATAAGGAGAAATCTCCTCCGATTATGAGTTTGCATTGTGTGTGTGTGCGGGAGGCCTTATGGTAGTCTCATTTTTAAAAGCATAACGAATTGACTTTAAAAATATTCCTCTATTTTTTATTTTAAAGATAAATAAACTGTTTTGAGTTCTCACACTAGTCACATGACTGACTCGGAGTTCATTATTTTCCTTCCTAAACTCTGGGTGCCTACCAATTTCCACACGGGCAGTCAAGAGTTAAGGTTTATCAGGATATTATGGAATTCAGGAGTTGCTAGAGGCAAGCTGGATGGCATGGCGTATTATTAGTATATAGTATTTCTTTTCCGCTGTTTGTTGTTGTTGTACACTCTGATGATATGATGAAATGTAATGTGATGTAATGTAATAACTGATATAGTTCTTTGTTTAAAGATTATTCATTTATTTATTATATGTTGTTCCGCTGCGAATTGTGAGATTCTGATGTTGTTATGCTTTTTTCTTTCCGTTCTATTTTCTTCTATGTTCTATTTTCTATCTTTTTCTATCTTCTTCTGTCTTTTTCTTTTTCTTAAAACCTTAACTATTCGGTTTTTCGGCAACGAAAAATCGCATACGTTACATAACAGTCCATATGAGTTGAGTTTTTCACATTGGTTTACCAGATTGATTCGGGTATTATTTTCTTATAATACTCGGGTCATACCCAAGTACTTTTTTCAGATTTAGAGATGGACACTTGGAACTTTAAGAGATGAGCCGAATACTTTCAAGACTTTACGAATTTCATTTCCACTATATTTCATGTTTTGTATTTATCAGCATTTGTAACGATAGGGTATTATAACTATCCAAGCTGATGATAGGTTAGACTTCGATTGTTGTATCAATACTAAAGCTTTCTTTTGTAATGACTCATTAAGGTATTATATATTACTCATCACAATGAGAGATTTTGTTCCATGTTTTCTTTTCTTTACCTCAACAATCTGTCTTTCCATCACTTGGATGCTCGGCACGTGAATACCGTGGATGAACTAGCATCGAATTTTGACGATTGAAAAGGCAGGTTGTCACATGATAACAGTCTACCTTTTTTACTCCTAAAGACTACAGTTAATACATCCATGATATTAGTGTGCTGATCATCTAGGTGTTCGAAAGATAGGTTGTTGAAATAAAAGGAAAGAAAAGAAGGTAGAAACATAGAATCTCACAATGCCTGGAAATCATATATAATAGAACATAAGATAGTACATACACTCACTTCCAAAATGAAACTTCAGGGTTACAATAGATACAAGGGATAGTTATAATAGCCTACCCCTACAATGCTGGTACATATTATAAACGCATGGTGGAAATAAAATGTATGACTAGATTATAGTAAAGCCTCCTACTCCATACTCCTCCAAATGCATCCATAACGACCTAGACCACTTAGCTACTCAAAATTAGAGTACCCAAGAGTTTAAGGGAAAGAAAGAAAAAAATCTATGTTAGACATGGGTATGTTGTGAGTAAACTCAAAACATATGAATTATTGTACTCATAAAACCCTTTAGAAATAAAGATATCTCATAAGACCATGCCGCATATAAACGCGGACGGGTTTTTACCTTACGCTAACCAAAACATTTCCATAAGATATTATATTATATTATAATAATGTCTAGGGTTTAAAATAAATGTTCAACATAGATGAAATGGTTACATTAATTACATTCCAGCATATTTAGTATACATCCAAGTCCGTAAAGCACGTACTGGAAAATGGATTCCAACAATGACAAGGTAAGAGACTACCTTATGTATAGTACACCTCTAGCAAAAATGTACCGAGGCTGCAAATCTCGCACCTCTATCAACAAAGAACCGGACTATGTCATCCTAGGTAGTACCGAATATAATCATCCTTTGGTTACGATCAACAATCATACTAGACCTGAAGGGTTCATCCAAAATTAACAAACTAGATATAGGATGATCACACCCTAATGGTAGTGCAAACATATTTCTATTACATCTCCTCTATTATAGTCATTTCCAGGAGTGAGGCTTGAGGCAATGATTACCTCTTTCTAGCAGATCTTATCTTGGAATGCTAACACTGCCCTCCAGGAAAACAATGCAATTCCACCATTCGTCCATACAAGTTGTTTCGGGATTGGAGAAACACGCAAACTTCACTACCTTCGATTTGGGAATCACCCTCAAGAGAGGTAGTACAACTCCCTAGCATTCTTCACAATAATTCAGATCATGAATCGTTTCTTAGTTTGAAGTGGCTCACATAAACCTACTTATCCAAAACTGGTATCTCCAAACTAAAGCGATGAACTTCCAGCTAACTCAATTTCGATCCTTTTAGAATTATGTGCACAAATGTTAGAGTCCTCATCGGATCTTGAATATACATTCTATAAAGAAAACTATATTTCATAAAAATGAGTTTTCCATGGGGGACCTCGAATCATACGGAATCATGAAGATTTTATATACTTCTCAAGACAAAATAGGTCAAGTTATCAATAGTTCTATATGGTATTTTCATATAATTTGCATAAGGAAAATTGGATATCATATATTTGTCACCACTTTTCATTTTCAACACTTTACTATCCCTCGATTAACAATGAAGTCAGATAGGTTATAGAACTGTTAGTCCGTAAGAAGATGGTTTTGATGACAACAACCTTAGAATAGATTATAAAATATAAATACTAACATTATAATTTTAGATACATATGTATATGCAGTATTTAACCATGCATGTACTAAGAAAGAAGACCGTACAATATAGAGATTTAAGATATCAAGATAGAAGACTCATGAGTATCAAGATTATAAAGAGTTTAAGATTTCAAAGTTAAGTATTTTTTATTATTAGGAATTTTGTTAAAACTCATAGAAAAGCACTAACATCTTAAAATCTAATTTATTCATGGAATGGAATCCACTTTGAGCCTGTTAAAGGGATGGAACCCTAAGTAGGATGGAACCTACGAAGAATCTAGTGGGACATTGTTTTGTATCCGCTAACTTTTTATTCAAATTGATTTTTCAAAATTATATCCTGTTTTCAAAACTTTCCTTTTAAAAGATTCAAAACCCTCTATCCTGATTTTAAATAATTTTAGCCTCAAAATTATCTTTAATTTCAAAGTCAAATTACTCCTGATTTTAAACTGTCTTTTAATATAATACATTTAACTTTTAAATAATTATACTTAGATTTAAAATATAAAAGTAGAGTTAGATTCTATATATATTATTCTCTATATTTACTTATGAATTTTAACTATATTCAAGTATATTTATAAAGTTTAAATTAGTTTTAAATATAAGATAAAGGTTATTTTCAAAGAAAATCAAAACATCAAAAAAATGCTTTGGGATGTCGACATGCCTATATACCCCATGTCGACATGGTGTCAGTTGAGTTCAAAATTTAAATTTCAAAAGAAGTGTCTATTCGCCATAACTCTTCACGAATGGACATGACTGTTGTTCTTCTATAAATAGGGGTTATTTTCAGCGAATTTTACATCAGATTTTCTGGTTTTTCACTCCTCTTCTTCCTCCACTTTTCTTAATACATATTCTTATCATTACTCTGCCAAATCAACATTGAATCGAACTCGATTACTTCTAGTTCGATTTTCTATCACTCTCTCTACAAGATTCTCAGTGCTATTTGGAGTTATAGACTTCTTTGTAGTCTATTAAGCGAGAAAAGGTGCGATTGTAGCCTTGAAAATCAATCAAGAAAGAAAAGGTTTGATTGTAGCCTTGGTAAATCAATTGGTAAACTTATAGCCTGGAAATCAAGTATCTCTACCCATAGAATCGAAATTCTAGAGGGTGTACCTCGTAGCCTTGAAATCGAGGGTGTAATTGTACAATTTCGTTTGAAAGGAAATCCGTACTTGCGTTGCGGGACTGGATGTAGGATAACTCCGAACCAGTATAAAATCCGGTGTGTTCTTTCCTTTACTGCTTTTATTTAATTTCTACATCTGTGTTTGTTTCTGTGATCATATCTATGTCTGTATATTGCATACATTGGTGTCTAAATTAACATAAATCGAAAAAGATTTAGTAATTCTTTATTAACACTATTCACCCCCTAGTATTAATCCTAGTCTTAAGATCCGTAATCCGCATTTCTCACAATTGGTATCAGAGCAAGGTTTTCAAAGTTTCATAATCCGATTTTTGGAAAATTTTCAAAATGGCTACCAACACTGGTACTATTACTAACACTACTATCCCTGTCACTAGTACATTTGTAGAGGGTCAGTCTACTGTCAGACCACCACTTTTTAATGGCAGTAACTATGCATACTAGGCATGTAGGATGAAAATATATTTACAATCTATAGGATTAGACACTTGGAATATCACACAAACTGAATATTCTAAACCCACAACTAATTTTGCACAGTGAACTACTGAGAAAAAGGCTATTACACAAAATAATTCTAAAGCAATGAATATTCTTTTTTTTCACTAGATAGAAATGAATTCAATAGAGTGTCAGTTTATAAGTCTGCATATGAAATCTGAAAAACTTTGCAAGTTACTCACGAAGGAGCAAGCAAAGTTAAACAGACTAAAATTTTCATGATCACAAATCAGTTTCAATTATTTAAAATGAATCTTAATGAGTCTATTTCAGATAGTATATTTCAGGATATTGTGCATTCTCTAATATCTTTGGGAAAGGAATTTTCTGAAGAAGATCAAGTCAGAAATTTTTTAGATTCTCTAACTCCAGAATGAGATCAAAAGACACTTGCGATGGAAGAGGCAAATGACATCAGTACTTTAAAGATAAAAGAATTAATTGGAAATCTAATGTCGTATGAAGTTCAAATGATCGGGAGAAGAGAAAGTAAAGCATCTGAAAAGAAATCAATGGCATTCAATGCATTAACCGATCGATCAGACTCAAACAACGATAATGATCAAGTGATAGCCTTTATGACCAGAAATTTTAGGAAATTCCTGAAATACAGAAAGATGAATAATCTCAAGAGAATCAACGATAAGAATTCTGGAAATCATAATGTAGTGCAAAATAATGACAAATGTTACAACTGTGATAAACCAGGCCATTTCAAAAGAGACTGTCCGTATCCAGATAGGCGAAATTCTCCTATGAACAATGATCCAGCAAAGAAACGGAAGCATGCATTTACTGCTACTCTAGATGACTCAGACTCATCCTCAAGTGATGATGATCAGAAAACAGATAATTCGAATTTGTGTTTCACAGCTATTCAAGACTCAGACGAATTCAAAGAAATGGACTCAGAAAAAGGTACACGTCTACAATACAATTGGTTGAAATTGCTTGCTTAGAATTAGTTGCTTGATTGTTTGATTGATTGGTTTTGAATTGGTGTGTTGTTTGAATTTTAAATTTTATTTTCTATTTTTTATTATTATTTCATTATTTTATTATTATTTTTTATAATTTTTTAATAGTATAATAATATTTTCTGAAATATACTTGAATTTTAATAATATTTCAGATATATATAGGCATTAATAATAATAATAATATTTATATATATTAGAGAACTTAGGAAAAATCAATTCATGAAAATTCAAAGGCACATGTCGACATGGTCCCTACCATGATGTCGACAAGGGTACCTGAATTTGAATTTCAAAATTTGAATTCAAATGTTTGAATTTCCCTCCGCCTTTTCACTTCATTCAATTCTCTGAAAAGCTACTTTTTGACCAGAGAATATGTCCTTTGTGAATCTATTTATTCACTATCTTTTATCATATCTTTTCACTCCCATTTTCAAATTCAAACTCTCTCTTCATAACTTCAAACTCTCTACTCTCAACTTTAATGGCTTCTTCAAGCAACCCTCCACCATGAGAATTTTCAGAAAAATCAAAGAGCAATTATTCAATGATTCAGAGGCAATAAAAGCATACATTAATTATGCTAAATATTCCCAAGTCCATCCCGGAAAATTTGCTATTTTTCAATATTTTTCTTCTTATGAACTTGATTCTCTTTTTGCAAACAATGGAGTTCTTAGTCTTATTGATGCTTCTCAAAATGATTTTGTTTGCTATCCAAATCTTGTCAAAATTTTCTATGCTAATTTAAACCGTGGATTTTGTCATGGAAATGAGGATGAAATTTGGAGCAGTGTCAACGACACTAGAATTGTTTTCAATTGTGATCTTTGGGGTACCATTCTCAATTGCAAGTGTATGGGAATGGATCTTTCTAATTTTAAAATCGATGAAAATGATCGTGAGACATTTCATCACATTTTCGAAGGGATTGATAATTTTGAATTCAAAAATCGAAATTTTCGACCAAAGGCAAGAATTGTCAATCTTCTTTTGCAACGTACTTTAACCCTAAGATCGGGGAATTTTAACAATCCTACTTCAAAAGTTTGCAAAGATTTTTTTGCTATTTTCAGAAATTATGACATGAATTGGGCGCAAGTTATTTTGGATGAACTTCGTCCTAAAAATCTTGAAATGGGTGAGAATACCTTATACCGTGGAATTTATCTCACTCGGATTTTTAACTATTTTGGAGTGGATTTCAAAGGCGAAGAATTTGTTTCTAGAAAAGTTTTCAACCATTACAACATTTCGCTTATGAAAATTCCTTTTGTTTTTCAACCTTATGAGACCCTTGTCGAAAAAGAAGAGCGTTTGGCTCATGAGGAAATGGAAGAAGAGGAAGAGGAAGAAGAAGAAGAAGGGGATGAAATGGAAATTGAAGAAGAAGAAGAAGGTGAAACCTCTTTGGAAAGCTTTGACTATCCTCCTAATCCATCCATCAAAAACCCTTTTCAAAAACCAAAAGATGATTGTTGAGAATCAACGGATTCTTAAAAGATCCATTAGTAAGAAGTTGGACAAAATTTCATCCAAGATGAACAAGTTCATTTCCAAAGTCAGCAAGAAACTTGGACTATCTTCATCTTCATCATCCTCTAACTAGTCTTATCTTTTCATATCTTGTTGTATTTGTTTTAGTTTGCTTTATTTCGAATGTTCATGTAGTTTGTTGCGTGCTTAATCGTTGTATTATTGTAGTATGCAATGAAATGAAATTTCCTTTATGTTATCTATCTTATCTTATCTCCAGAATAAATGTTAGTATAGTGTATATATATATATACACACAAAATTATTCACAAAATCAAATTAGTCATAATTTTTCACTGACCCATGTCGACATCCCCTATATGACTATGTCGACATGTACTGATCAGAAATGACAATTGATTTTGAATTTGAAATTTGAATAACTACCAAATGTCTATTCATTTCAAACGAATTTCTACACCTATAAGTACCTGTTTCTTCCAGAATTCTTCACTAAATTCATTTCTTATCATCTACATCCTTTATTTCTTTCATAAATTCAACTATGTTTAATCCTATTCACAGTCTATCCGAAAATCTTGAATAAACTCTTAATTCGTTCAAGAATATTCTCTCGTTTATTCTATAAAACCAGGGTCACTTTGAATTGAGTCAAATGCAGATGATCAAGGAACGAGAAAGGCACTTCGATGCGATATGATGGATGATCTCCTCTCTACACAAGGATGATAACGAAGCACATCCTCCTGTCTCTCTTACAAATGACAATGATAATTGGGATGCTATTAAGGCAGACCCAATCTATGGAGAAGAAGGATGGGTGGAAGTTCCACATAACGTTTAATTTTTATTTGTTTGCTTTGTTTGATCTGTTTGAATTGATTTGTTTGGATTGATACTCTATGTGGATTGATTTCTTGATACTGGTTTGAAATTTGTTGTATAAAACATATATATATATATATACATTGAAATGTATATACTTAGATTAGTTATCATGTTCATAGGTATAATTATTTGTTAATCTATATATTCCGTTGTATAGTTTATCAATACAGGTACTGAAGAACGAGGGGGAGTGAATTTTTTTGTTGATGACAAAAAGGGAGAAATATAAAATAGGGTAGTTAGGCATAGAATAAGGGGGAGTTATTAGTTTTAAGGGGAATTATTGGGATAGAAGTAAAATTTTATAAACAAAGGTTGTCATCATCAAAAAGGGGGAGATTGTTAGTCCGTAAGATGATGGTTTTGATGACAACAACCTTAGAATAGATTATACAATATAAATACTAATATTATAAGTTTAGATACATATGTATATGCAGGATTAACCATGCAGGTACTAAGAAAGAAGACTGTACATTATAGAGATTCAAGATATCAAGATAGAAGACTCATGAGTATCAAGATTATCAAGAGTTCAAGATTTCAAAGTTAAGTATTTTTTATTATTAGGAATTTTGTTAAAACTCATAGAAAAGCATTTGCATCTTAAAATCCAATTTATTCGGGGAATGGAATCCACTTCGAGCCTATTAAAGGGATGGAACCCTAAGTAGGATGAAACCTACGAAAAATCTAGTGGAACATTTTTTGTATCTGCTAACTTTTTATTCAAAATGATTTTTCAAAATTATATCCTGTATTCAAAATATTTTCAAAACTTTCCTTTTAAAAGTTTCAAAACCCTCTATCTTGATTTTAAATAATTTTAGCTCTTTAATTTCAAAGTCAAATTACTCCTAATTTTAAACTGTCTTTTAATATAATATATTTAACTTTTAAATATTTATACTTAGGTTTAAAATATAAAATTAGAGTTATATTCTATATATGTTATTCTCTGTATTTACTTATGAATTTTAACTATATTCAAGTATATTTATAAAGTTTAAATTAGTTTTAAATATAAGATAAAGGTTATTTTCAAAGAAAATCAACACATCAAAAAAAATGCTTTGGGATGTCGACATGCCTATATACCCCATGTCGACATGGTGTCAGTTGAGTTCAAAATTTAAATTTCAAAAGAAGTGCCTATTCGCCATAACTCTTCACGAATGGACATGTCTGTTGTTCTTCTATAAATAGGGGTTAGTTTCAACGAATTTTACATCAGATTTTCTGGTTTTTCACTCCTATTCTTCTTCTTCCATTTTTCTTAATACATATTCTTATCATTACTCTGCCGAAATCAACATTGAATCGAACTCGATTACTTCTAGTTTGATTCTTTATCACTCTCTCTACAAGATTCTCAATGCTACTCAGAGTTATAGACTTCTTTGTAATCTATTAAGCAAGAAAAGGTGTGATTGTAGCCTTGAAAATCAATCAAGAAAGAAAAGGTGTGATTGTAGCCTTGGTAAATCAATTGGGTAAACTTATGGCCTGGAAATCAAGTATCACTACCCAGAGGATCGAAATTCTCGAGGGTGTACCTCGTAGCCTTGAAGCCGAGGGTGTAATTGTACAATTGCGTTTGAAAGGAAATCCGTACTTGTGTTGCGGGGCTGGATGTAGGGTAACTCCGAACCAGTATAAAATCCGGTGTGTTCTTTCCTTTACTGCTTTTATTTTATTTTTGCATCTGTGTTTGTTTCTGTGATCATATCTGTGTCTGTATATTGCATACATCGGTGTCTAAATTAACATAAATCGAAAAAGATTTAGTAATTCTTTATTAATGCTATTCACCCCCACTCTAGTGTTAATCCTAGATCCGTAATCCGCATTTCTCACAAGAACTACCTTTTCCTTGACGTACCTTCTTAAACTCTCATGGATAGAAAATGGGCTTCCATACCTTGAAATTTAGTGTCGAGTATAAGATAAAGTAGTTTCTCTATACTTAATTAATCAGGACCCACTTATTGAAATTAGCCCTCTAATACTTATCACGTTTCTAACATTTCAATTTCTCTACCGCTCGCCCAGAATCGAAGTCAAGTAAGTCAAGTTAATGGTTTCACCCTACCTTGCCATATTTACAACACTCCGATTCTAGATCTAGCAGAAGAGGAAAGCCTACTCATCGGCTTTTAGTGCTAAATACAAGATGACTTACTTCCGTAAATGTGTCAACTTTTTAGCACTACTTTATCATGTTTGTTAAGTTACTTGGTGACACTGAAAAAAAAAATACCATGTCTAAAAACAAAGTCCCTTTTAATAAATCGAAGAGTTAACTTCATAAACTTATTTCTAGGGTTTGATTTCAAAATCATTTATTTTGGACCAAAGCTTGTTTCAAAAATGCAACATTTTCTTCTTATACAAATAAACATCCATTTTAATTAGTAAATCCCAAACCACTTTAAAATATCTTTATAAGAGTTTTAAAATAAAGAGTCAAGTTTGAAAAAAAATCATTTAAAATATTTTTAGAAAGGTAAAGTAACAACCCGGTTTTAAAAAACAAAGGGATTTTCGATGTCGCATAAAGCATGTCATCAAAACAAGCAACCATTGCTAAGCAATATACATATCCTATCTCATCTTACACAGTATGTAAAATTTAAATAAACATACATATCCCCTCTCATGTTATCTTTAGTTTTCCAGGTGCAGTCTCTAGGATCTTCACTCCATTGAATTTTAACCAATGTCACGACCTTATTACGCAACTATTTGAATCAACAAAGCAAATCAAATGCCTTATTATTGTCAAATTCGGCTCCACTTCTAAGTCTTCTTGCACAGCCGACTTAATAATTAATGACGGATCATGCATATACTTCAATAAAGGAGATGTATTGAAAACATTATGAACACCAGACAATCTCTTAGGTAACTCAACTCTATGGGCAAGCCACCCAATTCGCTAAAGAATCTGAAAGGTCCAACATACCGAGGTGCTAACTCTTTAGCTCTCCCAAACCGCACAACTCTTCTCATTGAAGAAACCATGACAAACATGAAGTCTTCGATCGAGAAATCCAAAACTCTATGCCTCTGATCAACATAGCTTTTTTATCTATCCGGAGCTTCCTTAATCTTATTTCTAATCAAAGCTACCTGTCTGTGGCTTCCCGAATCATATCGGTTCCAAGTACTAACCGAATGAATTATTTTAATTGAATATGAAATAATTTGAAGTGTATATTACTTTAAATTGAATTGAAATTTGTCGATAAATAAAATAAGTTATTAAAACATAAGAAAGGAAAAATAAATTTGTTAAATGAATCAATTAAGAATAAAATGGAATGAATTAAAACAAAGTCCAAGCCAGTTTCCTTTGGTTTTGGAAATTTCGCTCCTCTTCCAAACTACGTCGAACCTGTTTCCCTCTTATTTGATTAATACCCTTCCATGATGTGAAAAGGGAAATCACCTCTTCTACTATTATATATATATATATATATATATATATATATATATCAAGATTAACCTAGGACGAGCAAGCTTAGCACGTCAATGCGACTAAGGAGTAAAAAAAATAGTATGGGTCATGCTATATGAAATTATATTAAACAAGTGCGGAAATAAACTAAGTTACTATAGTAAAGTGAATAAGTAAAAAAAACAAGCACGCCAGGAATTTTTATACTGGTTCGAACTTCCCATTCTACGTCCAGTCCCAGACTCCTTCTGGAATTTCAACTACAACAACTCTCACTTAACCCGGAGGAACAGGTTTACACTACCTGTGCAACCAAACAGGACTTCACTCGACTAAGCAACCGAATAGGACTTCAGCTGCCTGAGCGACCGAAAAGGACTTCTATACAAATAACAAATGTATCCGATTGTAGTGTGTTCTTAAATAACACTAATAAGTCAATTAAGTACAATCTTCCTATAATCTTCTCCTTTATGATAAATAGTGTGATGTTCTTTGAGAACTGTGGAAGATAAAGTGATTAATGACCAAAGTATGTAAGCAATTTGAGTGAAATTTGAAAGCTTGAGAATAGATGAGAATTCAAGAGTGCTAAAAGTAAATTTGGTGAGTTGTTTGTTGGATTCTGTAATCTATTTGTAGTATAAAGAGTTGCATCTATAAATGAAAAGTTATATTGAAAAGAACGGATGCAACTATTGATTTTAAAAAGTTTTTCTTGGCGAAGAGAAGTTTCTTTTCAAGAAAGTAGCAGTTGGAAATATTCAGACGTATGAATTAAAAATTTCAGACTTCTGAATTAGATTGAAACGTAAACAGCAAGCTTTTAGGCAATTTTTCACCATATTCAGACATTTGAAAATTATCATTCAGACTTCTGAATATTGTGAAACAATCTTCAGGTTTCAGAATCCAGACGTCTGAAAGAATGGTTTCAAATGTCTGAGTTTGAACTTTTGTGCATGTATGTGCATGTGTGTGCATGTGTGTGCATATATTTATATATGTTGTTTCAGGAGAGATTTTAACAAATTTCTAAGTAAAGTACAGACTCTAGACACATAATACTCAACTTTAAACATCTGAAAAGGAATCTGCAATAAATCTCCTGCAAAGATGGTTAGTATACACTTAATATTTTATATAGGTTGTCATAATCAAAATTGAGATTATAACATTCTCCCCCTTTTTGTATGATGCAACTATATAATCAATAATAAATATTTAATGTATTGTTCCTCCCCTGTCAATACGCACCATTTTTTATTTCTCCCCCTTTGTCATCTACAAAACGAAAGATCATAGATGATAATAGATAGTTCATTTCCTTAAAGCAATCTGAGTAGATAATAATACATGAAGAGATGATAACTCAAACATTTCTCATACAACTAGTGAAGCAAAGTTATAAGTGAATCAAACATAAGATAACAATTGAAGTAGACAAAGATAATTAAAATTTGCTTAAAAGAGACGGATCATTGTGATTAGAACTCGAGCTTGAGGAAGACCACTCAAATGGAGACGGATTGTAAGCTTGAGTGGATGTAGAGCCGGAACAAGAAAATCGATCCCATATTTTATTGAGAAAGCCTTTGATAAAGTTGAATTTTCTTTCCGTCTTCTTCTCAAGTGCCTTAATTTCCCGATGTATCTTTGATTGATTTCGGGAGAGAGCGATGATGGCTTATCTTGAAGAAGTTTTCGAGCCAATTTCTTGGATGGTGTCATCGTCTTCCTCTTCTTCTTCTTCATCTTCATGTTGAGTATGAGAAGAAGAAGCAATACTAGTGTCTCAAGGTTGAGGAACACCTTGTTGAACATTTTGCGACCATTGAAATAATTTGTTAAGGAGGAGGCCATGTAGGAAGACCCATCAATCCCGGAGTTTTAGCGCCTAACTCATTGATAGTTGTGAAATCGAAGTCGAGCATTGGTACACTGACATTTAGAAGGATGCACATAATATAAGCACCATAATGATTGGTTCTATATTTTCTTCGGATTGAGATGTCTTGAAGTTCATCTAAAATAATTTTTTCCCAATTTATTTGTTGATTTAATTAGATAGAATAAAGTGCTTGGAAGTTTTCTTTGTACACTTTTTCATAACTTCCCGTCCTTGGTTAGAGAGAACGAATAAGTGCACGGTGAATGAGCCTTGCTTATGGCCTCAAGAAGGTAGATTTTAAATTGACTAAATTTATAAGTTGATCGGATAAATATTGATGTTAAACTTCATCCTGATGATCCATATCAACTTCAATTTCATTAATATCAATTCCTTAATAAGGACAATTTAAAGTATGACCTAATCTTTGCAAAGGTAAGAAAATTCTTACGTCCAAACTATTGACCAAACACAATCTTGTCGGTTTTGGGGGTTGTGATGATCCAAATTTAATTTTGCAAGAAAAAGTTCAATCATAAGATGATTAATCTTAACATTGTTAGGAGTATACCCAATCAAGCTATCGAAGTGGAATTGCTCCGCTAACTCTCTAACAAGATATGCTACGAAATCCGGGAATTTCATGAATGCTCCTTCGTAGATGTTAGAATTCTCCATAGAATTAAACCGAGAAACAACAACATAGTTCCATAGCCATTGCCGATTTGGTCTTCGGATGGTCTGGAAGTTGATTCACTAGTTCTTTTTGGTATTGGTGCCATTGGAGAGTTAGAGGAAAGGTTAAAGCTTTGAAAGAGATAAAAATGGGGGCTAGGGTTCTGAAGTAAGCGGGAATGAAGTGAAAAAGGCATTATATAGTGGGTGAAAAGGCAGAGGTATAATGGGAAAGAAAATAAAGAAGAAAAGTTTTAAAAAGAAATAGGCTAAGGAAAATTCAGCCATCTGAATCATTTGATTCAGACGTTTGAATTGGGTTGAAATGCAACCCGTAAGGAATTAGTTCAAAATTGGCCTTATTCAGACGTCTATTTTATTTGATTCAGACATCTGAATCGGGGGCAAAAATTTTCTGCTATGAATATTCAGACGTCTGTTTCGAATAGAATAGCCGTCTCAATTTTGCTCAGAGGCACATATTGGCTTTATTGAGAATAGAAAAACAATATATATTATTAAATAATTTTAAATAATACAAGTTTAGAATAGAATTAAATGACAAAATAACAGTAGTATATAACGAACAAGAAATAATTAAAGAGATTTTAAAGAAGTAGATGGAGTATGATATGGCTCTTCTTCAATTTTAGTGTTCTCTACAAATGGTCGAAGTGGAGACCATCTGTTGCCACGTTCCCAAGAATTTGGTGATGCCGGTGGACGTTGTGGTGATGGTTCCCAAGGATTGCGACGATTTGGAGAACGAACTGTAGATGGTTTTTGAACTGTGTCTTTTGATGAAGAACCATAGAACTTTAACGCGACTTGTTCCAAAAAGCTAAGCCATTTGGCATTAACTTTTTTTCCATAGTATAATTCACGTTGTAATTCTAATGTTTCTCTATGATAGTGATGAATATCATCTATTCTCTTTTTTGTGGATGGTGTTCCAAAAAAGAGAGACCATCTTGTTCTTTTGGTTGGTGGAGTATATCCAGTATGAGTTGAGGGTGGAACAATCGGAACCGGTTCATAGATTGGTGTAGGAGTTGGTAGATTTTTCGATCCCAAGGAAGGAGAAGTATAAGAAAGCTCAGACGATTCAGAGTTATATTGAGATGACATGTTGAACAGAAATTTGAAATTTTTTTTTAAAAAAATGAATGTATTCTGGTGCAAAGAATTAAGAAAATGCAGAGAATATATAGTTAGCAGCGAGATAAAAAAAGAGAAACATTGTATGGTCAGAAGAATAATGGCCATAGGAAAAAGTGGTGAGAATGAAAGGTAATAAGAATTCAAAAACAACCTCATGTTTCAGAAAAAGATAGAGAGTGGAGTGATAAAGAAGAAGACTACCGAGTATGAGATCCTGAGTTCGAGTGCTTAAAAAAACACCTCTAATTTTAAAAGTAATTAAGAATTAAAAAATAATATAAAAACCATATATTTAAAAAAAATGTTAACTTATAAATCTTTATAAGAGACGATTCCAGGTTCTCTTCTTAAATTGATGAAAGTATTTTTATTTAATGGTTTTGTAAAGATATCTGCCAATTGTTTGTCAAAGGACACAAATTCTAGATTTATTAAATTTTTTTCAATATCATCACGATGAAAATGATGACGAATGTCAATATGTTTTGTTCGTGAGTGATTAACAGGATTTTTGGATAAATTTATAGCACTAGAACTATCACAGTAAATAATTGATTTGGATGAATTAAAACCAAAATCTTGTAGTGTTTATTGCATATAAATAACTTGAGCACATGCCAAAACTACAGAAATATACTCTACTTCACATGTCGATAATGAAACACTGTTTTGTTTCTTACTAAACCAGGATATAAGAGACCGTCCAATGAAGTGACAAGTCCTACTTGTACTTTTTCTATCTGTCCGGCTTCCTCCAAAATCAGCATCACTATAGGGCACTAATTCAAAAGGACATTCCTTTGGATAGAATAGTCCAAAGTCCTTGGTTTTATTAAAATACCGTAGTATGCGTTTCACTGCTCGCAAATGTGATTCTTTGGGATCTGCTTGAAATCGTGCACACAAACCAACACTCATCATTATGTCAGGTCTACAAGCTGTTAAATAAAGTAACGATCCAATCATACTTTGATATAATTTTGGGTCAATACTTTTGCCACTTTCATCTTTATCAAGATGTATAGTTGTACTCATAGGAGTTGGTTTGGTAGAGTATTTTCCATACCAAAGCGTTTAACTATTGTTACAACATTTTTCTTGATTTATAAAAATACCATTTTCTAATTGTTTTATTTGCAAGCCAAGAAAATAATTTAATTCACCCATATGTGACATTTCAAATTCTTTGGTCATTATTTTAGAAAATTCATGACATAATTTTTCATTTGTAGATCCAAAAATAATACCATCAACGTATATTTGAACAATTAAAATATCTTTTTTGTTTCTTTTAATAAAAAGAGTTTGATCAACCTTCCCAATTTCAAAACCAAAATCTATTAAATATCCTTTAAGACGATCGTACCAAGAACGAGGTGCGTGTTTTAGTCCATATAAGGCCTTTTTAAGTTTATTGACATGGTCAGGAAATTGTTTGTGTACGAATAAAGGAGGTTGTTCAACATAAACTTTTTCTTTTATAAAACCATTTAAAAAGGCACTTTTAACATCCATTTGATATAATTTAAAGTTATGAAAATATGCATAGGCCAGTAAGATTCATATTGCTTCTAGTCTAGCGACTGGAGCAAACGTTTCTTCGTAGTCAATCCCTTCTTCTTGATTATATCCTTGAACAACTAATCTAGCTTTATTTCTAGTAATATTTCCTTGTTCATCTTCTTTATTTTTGAAGACCCACTTTGTACCAATAACTGATTGATCTTTAGGCCTTGGAACTAAATCCCAAACGTCGTTTCTTTCGAATTGGTTTAGCTCTTCTTGCATAGCGATTAACCAATTTTCATCTGTGGATGCTTCTTTAATATTTTTAGGTTCAATATGAGAAAGGAAAGCTAGATGACCCATTTGATTTAATTGACTTCTTGTTATAATAATGGATGAATGGATTTCTCCAATAACACTAACATAAGGATGATCTCTTGATAATCTAGGTGGAGATCTTAATTCATTGTTATTGTAAATCATGTTTTCACTATTTTCAAGATTTGAAATTTCTGTATTTGTGATATTGTCAGGGAATTCTTCATCATCTCTTATACTTGGTATTTGATTAAAATTTTCATCGAAGGATACATGAAGTGTTTCTTCGATGATATTTATTCTTTTATCATAAACTCGATAAGCTTTGCTTCGATCTGAATATCCTACAAAGATTCCTTCATCGGATTTTGGATCGAATTTAACAAGCTGATCTTTTGTGTTTAAAATGAAACATTTTGATCCGAAAATTTTAAAATAAGAAATATTTGGTTTTCGACCATTAAAAAGTTCATAAGGAGTATTCTTAATTAGCGGTCGAATAAAAATACGATTCAAAACATAACAAGCTATTGCAACTGCTTCAGCCCGGAAATGTTTTGGTCTAACGACCCGGAAATGTCAATCCCAAAAAAAATCCCAGATAGTTAGTGAAAAAAGAAAGAAGAAGAAATAGAAAACTCAAACTCAGAATCTCACATTTGCAGCGGATAAAATATAATATCACATAAATTATAGTTTTACAAAGATGAACTGTATCTTTACACTTATATTTTTATACATCAGAGTTACAATCATTACACAACACTGGACAGTTTTAAAGAACCTGTTCTAGATAAACTATAATATATCACAGCGGAAATACCCCATACGTTCCTGCCATCCAGCTCGCCTCCTGTGCTACAGAACGTCCTTACCTGAAAATATGTAATACAGGGTCTGATCCGAGCATTACATCAAAGTAACACCCGGGTCAGGCTGGAAACCAGCGTGAGTAAACCCATCTACCATAAATTTCAAAAACATACGACTTATATATAACCCGGGTAACTTGTATCAAATTTTCACTTCACAAGTTGATATAGACATCACTTATGTCACACATCAATTTCTAAGTGTCAAAACTTAGATTGTATGGTCCAATTCACTTAAATCATTCCATTACACCCTATTGATTCCACGTATCAAGTTTATATAGAATTGAAATGGTTTCGGGTATTAACTAATACTCGACTCCGGTCTATTCGAATTCAGTTCATCTTAATACATATTGTTCAAGTGAAATGCAATTCAACTTTAAATAAAAGATGCCACCTTTACTCAGCAATTCATCATATTATCATTTCCCACCCAAACACATCATACCACGAACCATTTCATATCAAGGGTAACAATCAATTCAGGGAATTTAATTATCATTTAATCATACATAAGCAAGGTAAATCAATCTCACCATCTCCAATTAAATAAATTAGCCATAATTGAATTAAATCAATTACCTTCGAGTCCTGCTTATTGATTAATTACAGCCCAATTGATTCACCATCCCATAATCATTCATCTTAATTAATCCTCCTTGACTAATTATTCTTTCATTACATTAAGATTCTGATCATTATCTAATTACTTCTATTAAGTAATTATGCTTAACCACATTCCATGAATGATTATCCTTAATTAATTAGTTAAACTTAATTAATTGTATAATAAACTCCACTTAACGCTCTTCATTAACAATTTTTAATTACTTCTCTATAGTAATTAAATTTTAAGTGCCATTATTAATTATAGATCAATTAATTATTCTAATTATCCATCTTAATTAATCACCCTTGATTAATTATTCTTAATTTATTTAATTAAGCTCCAATTAAATTAGTTACTAACTTAAAGCACCTAGCTTATCTTAAATCTGGCTTCTTATCATTAATTTATTACAAATTAATTATTTAATCTCCCATAAATTTCCTTCCTCGATTAACCATCCCTGATAAATTAACCTTTAATTGTATTAAGCAAATTTTCTTTAATTAATTAACCAATTCCATTAATTAACCTTTATTTACTTTTATTGATTACATTAATTAATGATCCTCAAACTACTTATTAATTACCTATCATTAATTAATTATATTGATTATTTATCCATTCATTAATCAAGACCTATACTACCTTAAGACAAGTCATTATCTTACTTAATTACCATCACTAAGTTTTCATTTGAAAACACTTTTGAATAAAATTGGATAATTAACTTATTATAAAATTTTATTAAAACAACAAATTTAAATTCTAAAAACAAACATTTGCCTTTTCAACTTATATTGAGATTTGATTGAGAACTTAACTCACTATTATTTCTTTATAAAAGAAAACTTGTTTAAAGATTTATTATAACTTGCTAACCAACCTATACCTGTAGATTTGCTGACTTAAATATCTCATGCTTTTTAGCTTTGGTCATGTTTTCAATTTTATACCCAGGTTAATTATCCCAAAAACTTCTTGGCGAATACCTTATGAATTGAAAATTTTATAACCCTGGTTCCAGCTTAAACATATTCATCAGTGAGCTTCAGGTCAGAGAAACCCAAACCAACGAAAAATCACGCGAATGCCTCGTGAACAATATCGAGCTCCATCCCAAATCTCCTGAGCTTCTCTTTGAGACCCAACCCGAGTCACCTTCTATCTCCAAAACACTGACACACCAACCATGTCGTGCACGTACACCGATGCTTCATGCCGCCGTGACCTTCGTCGCTACCTTCCATATGTCGACGATGAATTCAAGAGTCGACTTCGACCATCAATTCAACATCCACCAAACCCAAATCGAATTCGAGTATTCCAATGGAAACTGGAATCAGGCCTCACTATAAACCACCCCTAAACCACCGTCGCCGTTCTCCAGGGTTCTTCAAACTCCATCCACGGCCTAGTAAGTCCCCCTGCCATTTTTTCCCTGAAGCTCTAGCAGCTCGATTCACCAATGAAGCCACAGTGATCGATTTTCCTAACTTCGACAGAACTAGGGTTAACAACTTAAATGATCTATCGCTGACGCCACAACCATATACCCATCTCCTCGTCATTTTTCCTAGTCTCAACGATCACCAGGCTAGCTCCAGCCAAAATCTCAACCTCCAAAATCTTCCCAGTCACCAGAACTCGATCGAAAACCAAAATCTGATCATTCCCAGATTTCAAATCTAGTACCCAACTAAAACTCATGAAATTTGTTTTAAAAATCGAATTTTCCAGAGTTGAATCAACTTACATGCTTGAATTTACAAATTAAATTATTCAAATTTTCATCAATTTTTGAAAAGATCAACTGTTTTACTGATTCCAGGTGAATTTTAAACATATAATACATAACTTATTTAAAAAAAAATCTCATACACACAAACTTATATTATTTAAAGTTTAAATCCTAATATCACATAGATAAAGAGTTGAGTTGAATTTTTCATTCTTTTTAATTCTGCAGTCTAAACAGGGAAGAATAGTTTAAATCATTATGCACAGAACAGATTCACACATATATCCAGAGATTCATGCAAATATATACACTTGCAAAAGTACAAATCTAATTCAAGAATCCATATGTGCAGATTCAAATCTACTTAAGCTTTTAAAACATGGAATTACTCACCTGAAAAACAAAAATTTGGAACAGAGAGTAATACTGTTTTTAAACTGTAGTTTGATCTGCCATTAAACTTCTTGCTTCAGATTTTCCCAAAAATTAACTTATTCAAATCAATTTGATTCAAATAAACAAAGCTTATAAATTTAAGAATATAATTTTGGACTTGTATTATTTTTTTCTGTTAAAACTAAATAGAGGCTAATTATCTATATATATTCAGTACTGCACTTGTATATAAATTCAATACTTCAATTATTTTCCAGTAAATACTAATCCATGCACATCATAATCTCAACTTTTCTTCATAGATTATATCATACATTAAACAATTCAAGATTTCTGGTTTTAAAGCTTTTGTTTACTCACATTTAAAAATGAACAGAGCTTGAAAAATACAGTATGGCAGAGACATATATGTTTATATATAAATAGATATTTCACTTAATACTCATTAACATATAAGTTTATACATGCAAACCTATATTCATACTTTACTCAAAAGACCAAGCATCAGATCAAACATTAAAGGGTGAAGTTTACTCACCTGATGGAGTTTGAAGCAGATCTTTTAGAAACTGGAAAACTTGCTAAAATGCTTGAACTTGAGTTGTTTTAATCTCTGAAACTTGAAATTTGTAGAAAACTTTGAAACCTTGATTTTAATTGGAAGCTTGATTGTGTTTACGTGAATTTTAGGATTGTTCTGAAAATATTTACCGCCCTTTGTTTCTGGTTTGAAAATTGTGTTACAGGTTTTATCTTTGTTTTTAGATTCTAGAATGAAGATGGGGAAAAAATGAAATGAGGATGAAGAATATTTGTTTATATAAGCTAAAATTAAATTTTATTAAAAATAAATGAAAATTTAAATTAAAGATGGCACTTGTCCTCTTTCTTAATTATCTTGTTACATGTGCTTAGGTAGTATTACTAACTTACATGTGTAACTTTACATGCAAAATAAATTTATAAATATAAATAAAGCTTTTATTAATTAATTTCCTAATTACTAAATACTTATTTTAATTTATAAAAAAAATCCTTTTAAAGAAAATAGAAACAAACAAACTATATTTATACAAAATCATATATACATATTTTTTTTAAAAAGAAAATATATATTAAGATATATATATCAACTCTTTTGAAATGCAAATATAAATTCAATTTAATTTTTAAATACAATTTAAAATCAAATCTAAAAATCAATTTGATATATATATATATATATATATATATTTAAACAACCACAATTTCAAATTTGAAAATAATCTTCTACTTAAAATCTATATTCACACACACACACACACACAGATATATATATATATATACACACTCATTACATTATTATTGTTGGAATAACAAATTTGCCAATTTTAATTAAATTTATAAAGGATATTATTGCTTTGAATTGCCTGTAATTTTCTGGGATATTACATTCCTCCCCCTTTGAATCTTTTCGTCCTCAAAAAGGAATGAAGCCAGAATTTATTAAAATGCTTATTTTTAGAAAAATTATTCTTTGAAACACCTTTAAAACACTTTTAAAATCTATATAATATTATAAAATGGTTTTATAAAAATACTTTTTATAACTCGATGTCTCAATTAGTCTATCCTTGTTCTCCTAGAAATTCGGTCATACGTTGATCAGGCGTATGATTGAAATCTACAAGTGCTTGGTAGACCCGTTTTCAACATCCAGTGTAAATATTTTGAAAATAATTTTATTGAAAATATAGAAAACATTTTTGAAATCGAGGAAATATCTTTGGTGAGAATGCTCTGGAAATCATCACCCCCATCCATGGTCGTACTTACATTCCAGGATTACGTTGCCATCGCAGCAAAAGTCCATGTAACTGCAGGCTCTCCGCGGCCTCTCAATTACGCCATGGAACCTACGACAGATCGCAGTTACATTCCAGGGTTACGTTGCCATCACAGCAAAAGTCCATGTAATTGCAGGCTCTCTATGGCCTCTGATTTTCGCTATCGAAATGAAACTTCTCCACTCCACATAGGTCATAGTCTACCGATATGAAATCAAACGCAGACTGTTGGCTCTTAGCGGCACACATGACTTTCGCTATGTTACCATAGGTCGCAGTCTACCGATATAAAATCAAACGCAGACTGTTGGCTCTCAGCGGCACACACGACTTTCGCTATGGTATACTCTACTCATAATCCCCAGGAACTAGTTTTGTCCGGACTCTCAAGGCAGCACCACCCGGTGGCACTCCTCAGAAGTTCATTTCAAGGGAGCGCCTTTTTCCTTAGAGCCATCATCAAAACCCTTTATACTATACACATATAGTATCTTTCAAATCATACACCTAGTGTGATCTCATACAAAGCTCCTTTACACAAAATCGATTATTCCAAAACCAATAATTCTTAAACTAGGCTTCCCAAATTCCATATTGATTTTGCCCAAAAATCAAAAGCCTTTCCAAATCCAAAGGTTCCCAAAACCTTTTTCCAAAATCCTCATAAGATCCTTTATATGTATATATATAATTTTTAAAACTTTGGATCATTACAAACTTGCATAAAACTCCTTTTATACTTCAAACATTTTCAAAAACCCTTTTCTTCTGGCAAAAGATTCAACAAGGGGAGTTTCATTTTATAAAACAAAGATACTTAACTTTGTTTACTCAAAATCAAATATTCAAATTTGATTACTCCTTTCAATATCATTTTCATTCAAATTCGTATGATGTACACATATCATCCGTACGCTATACCAATCTGATCGCTCACTCGACCATACAATTTCACTTCCGAACCAGTATCGTCCACCCAACTTCCTAGTGCGGACACAGATCTGATTTCTTGATCAGAAACCGTCATTCTCCTTGTATAGCCATAACTATGATAGAGAATATCCAGAACCAATCAACAATCCATATCCAGATTCGCCGTCGAAAATCGAGTGAAAATCCCAACTCGGATCGACATACCATCTCGAAATTCTGTGCTCGAATCTGGATCAAATCACTATGCGAATAGAATAATATACGTACATCATGCATATTTATCTTCATTGATTATTAACCAAATCAATTCTCTTTTCCATTCACATTCACTCAAATTTCTATCCACTTATCCACAATTGCTTTAGTCCCAATTTGGATCATCACCTCAACTTTTACCTCAATTGGGTATTTAATCAATAATAGTTTGAACTCTATCCAGCTTAAATTTAGTAAATAGTTTGAAAATTTTAAAAATAAATAAGTAATTGAAAAATAATTATTAGTTTGCAAAATAGCTATAAAATACTTAACTATTTATAAAATAGTTGAGAAATAGCTAAATAGTTTTAGAAATTTTAGATAACTGCAAAATAGTTGTAAAATAATAATTGATTTATAACATAGTTGAAAAATAGTAATTAGTTTATAAAAAAGTTGAAAAATTGTTAGATAGTTCCAAAAATAATTGTAAAATAAGTATAAAATAGTCTTGGGTTTTAAAAAGAAAAGTTGTATAGTAAATAGTTTGGAAAATAGATTTAAAACAGTTTATATTAAAATAATTTATTTGAAAATAGACCAGAGTCAAGTTGTTTAATTTCCAATTTCCATTTCCATCAATTCAATATAAATTTCCACATCCATTTAAATTGACCCAATTCCAATTTTAAATAACTTCAATTTCCATTGAAATTGATTCAACCCCAATTCAATTTGAATTAACCTCAGTTTCTTTCCAAATTTAACTTTATTCAACCTTGATTTCAAATTCTATTAATTCAAATAAATTTCAATTGTACTAGTTCCAACTTTAATTCATTTCAACTGCAGTTTGAATTAATCCCAATTTCAAACTCCATTTCCAAATCAAGTTGAATTATTCTTGATTTCCTCCCAAATTCAATTCAAATTCCATTTGAATTTAAAACTATTCAACTTTAATTACAATTCCAAATTATTCAAATCAATTTGGACTAACTTAAAATTGAACCCACTTCAATTTCAAATCATCTCAATTCCTGTTCGAATAAATCCCAATTCCCATTGAAATTTGAACTTATTCAACTTCCATTTCATTTCAAATCAATCCAACTCAAGTTTTCCATTTGAATTTTTAAACTTATCCATCTTCAATCACAATTCTAATTAATTCAAATTTAAATTCAAATTTCAAATTTAAACCATCGCGAATTATATAAATTCGAGTTAAATTTTTAAATATTGATTCAATCCTTTAAATCAAATCAACTTATATCTTTAAACCACTTAATTCTGAATCCAAATTCCATTTTACCTTAATAATGGATATATTACCACACCCCATTTCTTTAAACAAATCCAATTCACAGTTTAAAGATTATTAATATCAATAGGGTAATATCATTTAATTATTTTAAAACATCCATCCATTTCCAATTTTCGGATCTCAAACCCAATTTGAGATCACTCAAACTCTCAATTCCAATCAACCATTTGACTTTCCAAGTTAAATCTTAATTTCATCTTTAAATTTCCAAATCAGGTTGATTATTCCAACTTATTTAACTTTTTCCCAAGTTAAACTCAATTCACTTAATCCAGCCAACCTTACCCAATTTGAACTTCCATTTTACATTTTTGAACTTCTCATAAATAATCTTCCCACTTATTAAGTTCAAAAACTTAACACCTTGGGTATCATATCTCATTCCAGATTTAAAACTCAATATTAAGAGTTTCTTTCAAACCATCCTTGATATTATGTATATCCACACATATATACATATTAACTCTTGGTTTACCAAGCCAGATTTAAAAATTTAAATCATCCTTGCTTTTAATTCAAAACAAAATTCCTTTAAAGTTTACAAACAACTTCTTATTCTAAAATAAGATTACATTCAAAACAGTTTGAATAATATTATTTCTTTTAACATGCTGAAAACAATTTCAAACGTTTAAATTTAGAATTCAGAACCTCAGAATTTGAAACCCGCTTTAATTTACATCCTTCCAAATTTACAAGTTATTTTTTTTTTAAATGGTTACTTCCTTAAAACATTTTATTGTTTATTGGAAAACAATCATCCCATTATTAAACACAATAACCATTCTATTTCCCTGGTTTGAAACCAATTCTAATTCATCTTACTTAGAAATTCTTTCCTAACTTCAAGATTTAATTTTCAGTTTGAATGCATTCAAACTTATCTTTATATAATTTTAATTTTATTGTATTCCTATTACCACTTAATTTAATTCCAATAATTTAACAACCAATTTACTTAATATTTATTAGAAAGAAATATTGCTTTATATATTAAATATAATTTTATATAAAATCATTTAAAATCTTTATATAAGAAAATAACAAGTACGCTCTCATAAAAATATATTCACCCAACTCATTCTAGGGTACCACTTACCCTATCCTTAATGAGTAATCCCACCAGAGCCGAGGTTCTCGCTTAACCTTCAGCTCTGATACCAAATCTAACGACCCGAAAATTTCGATCCCCAAAAAAATCTCAGATAGTTAGTGAAAAAAGAAAGAGAAAGAAGAAGAAACAGAAAAATCAAACTCAAAATCTCATATTCACAGCGGATAAAATATAATATCACATAAATAATAGTTTTACAAAGAAGAACTGTATCTTTACACTTATATTTTTATACATCAGAGTTACAACCATTACACAACGTTGGACAGTTTTAAAGAACCTGTCCTAGATAAACTATAATATATCGCAGCTGAAATACTCCATACATTCCTGCCATCCAGCTCGCCTCCTGTGCTCCAGAACGTCCTTACATGAAAATATGTACTACTCGGTCTGACCCGAGCATTACATCAAAGTAACACCCGGATCAGGCTGGAAACCAGCGTCAGTAAACCCATCTATCATAAATTTCAAAAACATACGACTTATATATAACCCGGGTAACTTGTATCAAATTTTCACTTCACAAGTTGATATAGACATCACTTATGTCAGACATCAATTTCTAAGTGTCAAAACTTAGATTGTATGGTCCAATTCACTTAAATCATTCCATTACACCCTATTGATTCCACGTATCAAGTTTATATAGAATTGAAATGGTTTCGGGTATTAACTAATACTCGACTCCGGTCTATTCGAATTTAGTTCATCTTAATACATATTGTTCAAGTGAAATGCAATTCAACTTTAAATAAAAGATGCCACCTTTACTCAGCAATTCATCATATTATCATTTCCCACCCAAACACATCATACCACGAACCATTTCATATCAGGGGTAACAATCAATTCAGGGAATTTAATTATCATTTAATCATACATAAGCAAGGTAAATCAATCTCACCATCTCCAATTAAATAAATTAGCCATAATTGAATTAAATCAATTACCTTCGAGTCCTGCTTATTGATTAATTACAGCCCAATTGATTCACCATCCCATAATCATTCATCTTAATTAATCCTCCTTGACTAATTATTCTTTCATTACATTAAGATTCTGATCATTATCTAATTACTTCTATTAAGTAATTATGCTTAACCACATTCCATGAATGATTATCCTTAATTAATTAGTTAAACTTAATTAATTGTATAATAAACTCCAGTTAACACTCTTCATTAACAATTCTTTAATTACTTCCCTATAGTAATTAAATTTTAAGTACCATTATTAATTATAGATCAATTAATTATTCTAATTATCCATCTTAATTAATCACCCTTGATTAGTTATTCTTAATTTATTTAATTAAGCTCCAATTAAATAAGTTACTAACTTAAAGCACCTAGCTTATCTTAAATCTGGCTTCTTATTATTAATTTATTACAAATTAATTATTTAATCTCCCATAAATTTCCTTCCTCGAAACCATCCCTGATAAATTAACCTTTAATTGTATTAAGCAAATGTTCTTTAATTAATTAACCAATTCCATTAATTAATCTTTATTTACTTTTATTAATTACATTAATTAATGATCCTCAAACTACTTATTAATTACCTATCATTAATTAATTATATTGATTATTTATCCATTCATTAATCAAGACTTATACTATCTTAAGACAAGTCATTATCTTACTTAATTATCATCACTAAGTTTTCATTTGAAAACACTTTTGAATAAAATTGGATAATAACTTATTATAAAATTTTATTAAAACAACAAATTTAAATTCTAAAAACAAACATTTGCCTTTTCAACTTATATTGAGATTTGATTGAGAACTTAACTCACTATTATTTCTTTATAAAAGAAACTTGTTTAAAGATTTATTATAACTTGCTAACCGACCTATACCTGTAGATTTGCTGACTTAAATATCTCATGCTTTTTAGCTTTGGTTCATGTTTTCAATTTTATACCCAGGTTAATTATCCCAAAAATTTCTTGGCGAATACCTTATGAATTGAAAATTTTATAACCCTGGTTCCAGCTTAAACATATTCATCAGTGAGCTTCAGGTCAGAGAAACCCAAACCAACGAAAAATCACGCGAATGCCTCGTGAACAATATCGAGCTCCATCCTAAATCTCCCGCGCTTCCCTTCGAGACCCAACCTGAGTCACCTTACATCTCTAAAACACTGACACACCAACCATGTCATGCACGTACACTGATGCTTCACGCCGCTGTGACCTTCGCCGTTACCTTCCATATGTCGGCGACGAACTCAAGAGTCGACTTCGACCATCAATTCAACATCCACCAAACCCAAATCGAATACGAGTATTCCAATGGAAACTGGAAACAGACTTCACCAGAAACCACCCCTAAACCACAGTCGTCGTTCTCCAGGGTTCTTCAAACTCCGTCCACGGCCTCGTAAGTCCCCTTGCCATCTTCTCCCAGAAGCTCTCGCAGCTCGATTCGCTAATGAAGCCACAGTGATCGATTTTCTTAACTTCGACAGAACTAGGGTTAACAACTTAAATGATCTATCACCGACGCCACGGCGATCTACCCATCTCCTCGTCATTTTTCCCAGTCTCAACGATCACCAGGCTAGCTCCAGCCAAAATCTCAACCTCCAAAATCTTCCCGGTCACCAGAACTCAATCCAAAACCAAAATCTGATCATTCCCAGATTGCAAACCCAATACCCAACTAAAACTCATGAAATTTGTTTTAAAAATCGAATTTTCCAGAGTTGAATCAACTTACATGCTTGAATTTACAAATTAAATTATTCAAATTTTCATCAATTTTTGAAAAGATCAACCATTTTACTGATTCCAGGTGAATTTTAAACATATAATACATAACTTATTTAAAAAAAATCTCATCTACACAAACTTATATTATTTAAATTATAAATCCTAGTATCACATAGATAAAGAGTTGAGTTGAATTTTGCATTGTTTTTAAATCTGCAGTCTAAACAGGGAAGAATAGTTTGAATTATTTTGCACAGAACAGATTCACACATATATCCAGAGATTCATGCGAATATATGCACTTGCAAAAGTACAAATCTAATCTAGGAAACCATATGCGCAGATTCAAATCTACTTAAGCTTTTAAAATATGGAATTACTCACCTGAAAAACAAAAATTTGGAATAGAGAGTAATACTGTTTTTAAACTGTAGTTTGATCTTCCATTAAAATTCTTGCTTCAGATTTTCCCAAAAATTAACTTATTCAAATAAATTTGATTCAAATAAACAAAGCTTAGAAATTTAAGAATCTAATTCTGGACTTGTATTATTTTTTTTCTGTTAAAACTATACAAAGGCTAATTATCTATATATATTCAGTACTGCACTTGTATATAAATACAATACTTCAAACTATTTTCCAGTAAATACTAATCCATGCATCATAATCTCATCTTTTCTTCATAGATTATATCATACATTAAATAATTCAAAATTTCTGGTTTTAAAGCTTTTGTTTACTCAGATTTAAAAATGAACAGAGCTTGAAAAATATATATTGCAGAGACATATATGTTTATATATAAACAGATCTTTCACTTAATACTCATTAACATATGAGTTTATACATGCAAACCTATATTCATACTTTACTCAAAAGACCAAGCATCAGACCAAACATTAAAGGGTGAAGTTTACTCACCTGATAGAGTTTGAAGCAGATCTTTTAGAAACTGGAAAACTTGCTAAAATGCTTGAACTTGATTTGTTTTAATCTCTGAAACTTGAAATTTGTAGAAAACTTTGAAACCTTGATTTTAATTGGAAGCTTGATTGTGTTTACGAGAATTCTAGGATTGTTTTGAAAATATTCATAGCCCTTTATTTCTGGTTTGAAAATTGTGTTACAGGTTTTATCTTTGTTTTTAGATTCTAGAATGAAGATGGGGAAAAAAGAAATGAGGATGAAGAATATATTTTTATATAAGCTGAAATTAAATTTTATTAAAAATAAATGAAAATTTAAATTAAAGATGACACTTGTCATCTTTCTTAATTATCTTGTTAACACATGTGCTTAGATAGTAATACTAACTTACATGTGTAACTTTACATGCAAAATAAATTTATAAATATAAATAAAGCTTTTATTAATTAATTTCCTAATAACTAAATACTTATTTTAATTTATAAAAATAAAAAAATCCTTTTAAAGAAAATAGAAACAAACAAACTATATTTATACAAAATCATATATACGTATTTTTTTAAATAGAAAATATATATTAAGATATATATATATATATATATATATATCAACTCTTTTGAAATGAAAATATAAATTCAATTTAATTTTTAAATACAATTTAAAATAAAATCTAAAAATCAATTTGATATATATATATATATATATATATATATTTAAACAACCACAATTTCAAATTTGAAAATAATCGTCTACTTAGAATCTATATTCACATATATATATATGTATACTCATTACATTATTATTGTTGGAATAACAAATTTGCCAATTTTAATTAAATTTATAAAGGAGATTATCGCTTTGAATTGCCTGAAATTTTTTGAGATATCACATTTGGTAACGTACTTCCATTTAATAAGGCCGTTGCACATTCTTGTAAGGTTCTATTTTTAGGTTCTATAACCCCATTTTGTTGTGGAGTCCTAGGAAACGAAAAATTATGAAATATTCCCTTCTTCTTACAAAAATGTTTAAAGGCTTCATTTTCAAATTCACCTCCATGATCATTTCTTATGTTTTTTATTTTTAATCCTTTAAAATTTTGAATTCTTTTGACAAAAGTTTTGAAAGTATCAAAAGTATCACTTTTATTTTTCATAAAAATAGTCCAAGTATATCTAAAAAATCATCAACAATTACAAACACATATCTACTGTAATTAATGGAGTGTACTTGTGTTGGTCCAAATAAATCCATATGTAGTAATTCAAGTGGTTGTAAAGTTGAAATAACCTTTTTAGATTTAAAAGATGACTTAGTTAACTTTCCTAACTGACATGCATCGCAAATATGATCAATTTTAAAATTCATTTTTGGTTAACCTTGTACTAAATCATTTTTAGAAATCTTGTTTATAGCTTTGAAGTTAATGTGACAGAATCGTTTGTGCCATAACCAAGAATCATTTTCTTTGGCTATTAAACATATATCTGAATTATGATTTATTTTCATATTCAGAATGTAGATATACTTGTCTCTATCTCCTTCAAAGATAAGACTTTGATTTTGATCAAAAGTACTACATTTGTTTTCAGAAAAAGTGATTTTGAATCCTTTGTCACATAAATGGCTGATACTAAGTAAATTATGTTTTAAATTTTTAACAAGTAAAACATTTAAATAAGAGGTAAATTAGAAATACCGTTGTTGCTCACATCACCTTTGTCGATGATATAGCCTTTGGAGTTGTTTCCAAATGTGACGGAGCCTCCATCTGAGTAAGTAATATTTGATAGCATATCTTTGTCTCCTGTCAAATGTTTTGAGCAACCACTGTCGAGTATCCATTTTCCTCTTTTTTTGAGTAGGACCTACAAAAAGATAACATTGGTTCCCACCTTTTTAATGGGGTCCTAAGAGTTATGTCTTAGGAAACCAAACACAAAAGGGTTCAGTATCCCATTTGAAAACGTAATCTTTATTTTTATGAACAGTTTCTAAAAAGGTGTTAATATATTTCTTCCTAATTAAACTGTTGTTTTTTTAGGAACCCAAACTCTTATGTTTTAGGGTAAGTATTTCTTGTTGACTGTTTTTCAGTAGGATTAATATTTCTCCTAATTTTCTATTTAGAGAGCATTTGTTTTCTTATCATACCCTAATCCTTTCCTACTTGAAATAGATTGAGAGCAGTCAATAATTTTATATAGAGTTTCTCTTCTTTATTAAGGGTTGAAACATTTTTGGTAATGCTATCTAACTTAGTTTTGAGACTACTATTATCAAATTCTATCAATTTTACTTTTGTCTTTAATTCATGATTTTCAAAAACAAGAGCGTCATTCTTCTTTTTTGAGTTTCAATTTCTTGACTCAAAAGAGTGAGTTTAGAATTAATATTAGAGTATGACTTTTTTGTAATTTTTCAAGTTCTTCCTCTAGTATTTTCCACTCATCTTTAAGCATATCTCTTCGAATTCTGCTTTGTTATGATATTCACGAGTGTCCTTATATTTTCTTTTGAGTTTTTTAGAGTGTCAACTAGCTCTGAAATTATTTCTATCATATCATCAAAGGTAAAATTACTAACCTCGTTTTCAGTAGCCATAAAACAAACATTAGCTTGCTCGTTTTCACTGTCACTGCCACTGTCTGATGAAGATGTATCAGAAGCATCCCATGTAACAAAAAATGCTTTCGTTTTCTTATCTTTTCTTCCCTTGTTGAAGTATTTTTTCTTTAGTTCTGGACGTTCTTTCTGCATATGACCTTTCTTATGACAATTAAAACATTCTAGAATTGAAGATGATGGTTTGCTTGGAAAGTTCCTTTTTTCATTGTTTATGTTGTTTTTCTGGAATTTCAAGAACTTTTTGAAATTTTTGGCAATAAATCTAGATCTTCTTCATCTGAATCTTCATCCTTTTCTTCTTCAGCATGGAAAGCTATGTTCTTTTTGTCTTGTGCTTGTACTTGTTTTGCCTGCAAATTCACTTCGTAGGACATAAGATTTCCTATTAACTCTTCAGGTTTCATGGTAGAGAGGTCATTAGCTTCTTCAATAGCTAAGACTTTTCTTTCCCATTCATTCGTTAAAGAATTTAGGATTTTTTGATAAAGTCGGTATACTTTTCTCCTAATCCTAATAGTGAATGATAGATATCTTGAAATCTAGAGTACGTATCATTGATGGATTCATCTTGTTTTATTCTAAAATTTTGAAACTGATTTTTGAGCATGGAGATTTTGCTTTGTTTGACTTTGTTAGTTCCTTCATGAGTGATTTTAAGCGTTCTCCATATTTCATAAGCAATTTGGCACATGCTAATATGATTAAATTCATTTCTATCCAGAGCACAAAATAACATGTTCATAGTTTTAGCATTGGCAGTAGCATCTAATTTTTGTGTGTTTGTCCATGTGGAGTATTCTCCAGTAGGAAGAGTGTATTCATTTTGTGTGATATTCCATGATTCAAAGCGATTTGATTGCAGATAGATTCTCCTACGAGTAGCCCAATAATTATAGTTCAAACCATTGAAAAATGGAGGTTGTGCAGTGGATTGGCCTTCTATAAAACTGGTGTTAGTGCTTATAGAACTAGTGCTAGTGTTATTATCCACATTAGCAAAGAATCAAATAACTATGTTATGGTTAGATGAAAACCTTTCTTTGATACCAAATGAAAAAAATAGTATGGATCATGCTATATGGAATTATATTAAGCAAGTGCGAAAATAAATTAAGTTACTATAGTAAAGTGAATAAGTAAAATAAAACAAGCACATCATGAATTTTTATCAGGTTCGAACTTCCCGTTCTACGTCTAGTCCCAGACTCCTTCTGGAATTTCAACTACAAAAACCCTCATTTAACCCGGAGGAATAGGTTTAGACATCCTGAGCAATCGAACAGGACTTCACCCGCCTAAGCAACCGAATAGGACTTCAAC
Source organism: Allium cepa (assembly GCA_030765085.1). Taxonomy (NCBI): domain Eukaryota; kingdom Viridiplantae; phylum Streptophyta; class Magnoliopsida; order Asparagales; family Amaryllidaceae; genus Allium; species Allium cepa. The sequence continues at coordinate 1,044,757,198 of CM060931.1, read as the reverse complement.
TGCCTGAGCAAACGAACAGGACTTCTTTACAAATAACAAATGTATCTGACTGTAGTGTGTTCTTAGATAACACTGATAAGTCAATTAAGAATAATCTTCGTATAATCTTCTCCTTTATGATATATAGTGTGATGTGCTTTGAGAATTGTGGAAGATAAAGTGATTAATGATCAAAGTATGTAAGCAATTTGAGTGCAATTTGAAAGCTTGAGAATAGATGAGAATTCAAGAGTGCTAAAAGTAAATTCGGTGAGTTGCTTGTTGAATTCTGTAATCGATTTATAGTATATAAAGAGTTGCATCTATAAATGAAAAGTTATATTGAAAAGAATGGATGCAACTATTGATTTTAAAAAAGTTTATCTTGGTGAAGAGAAGTGTCTTTTTAAGAAAACAGCAGTTGGAAATATTCAGACGTCTAAATTGAAAATTTCATACTTTTGAATTAGATTGAAACACAAACAGAAAGCTTTTAGGAAATTTTTGACTATATTCGAACGTTTGAAAATTATCATTCAAACGTCTGAATATTGTAAAACAATATTCAGGTTTCAGAATTCAGACATCTGAATGAATGGTTTCAGACATCTGAGTTTGAACTTTTGTGCATGTATGTGCATGTGTGTGCATGTGTGTGCATATTTTTATATATATCATTTCAGGAGAGATTTTAAGAAATTTCTAAGTAAAATGCAGACTCTAGACACACAATACTCAGCTTTAAACATCTGAAAAGGAATCTGCAATAAATCTCTTGCAAAGATGGTTAGTATACACTTAATATTTTATATAGGTGTCATAATCAAAATCGAGATTCCAACAAGGAGAAGTTGCGAATGACAGCCTATGGCATGCAGCTACCTGGTGGCGAGTGCGACGATGGGTTCACAATTTAAGGAAGCATGCACGCACGAAATGGAGGGGTGTAATGTGGTAAAGCGAATATGGGTGGTGCATGATGTCATTGAGGTCACAGATTGGTGATGTTGGAAAGTCGATGGTAGCTGCTGCATTTATGGAGTTACTGTGATAGAGGAGGTCATCGATTGATGGATAGCGGCATAGCTGACGATGGTGGCTATTGCATTTTTTAGGGTTGGAGATGGATGCAATTGTAGGAAGTACGCAGTGATGGCTTGGAATGGTTCAACAAATAATGACATCGATGAGAATTTTCAATGGGTTTTACCACTCACAACTATATCTATATTATCGCATGATATATATATATATATATATATCCCATTATTGATTGAATTGCTTTCTTTAAATGTTTGTCTGGGAAGATTGATCAATTGTTGAGATATTGGATTTGTGTGTGTTGGACGTCCGAAACGCAAAGAAGATGCTATCAAAATTTATATGATTTATTTATGTGGTGTGTACTATTTGGATGGCTAGAATTTGATGTAATTTAATTAGGGAAAACGATAAAATACACTTTAATGGTTAGTTGATTATTTTGGAGAAATTCATTCCATGGTTTATATTTTTAAACCATCGATTGATTTTATAGTTTTAAAATATTTTTGAAAGCCTTGATAGATTATTTTTGGTATATTATAATTAACTTAAAGTTTTTTTATAAGTAAGTAAAATTTGTGAGAAAATAAAACGATTTTTTAGAAATTATTCTAGATAAAAAGTTTTTCTAAGGGTGATTTTTTTATTTCTGACTGTTACGGTATAAAGTGAATTTTTGAATTATATTCTATGGTTTGATATAAATATAATTTATTTTTAAAGTTTTGTGTGTGTATATATATATATTTGTTGGAAAATAGTAAATTAATTATATGAAGATTTTTACAAAGGATATTTGATTTATAAAGTGATTTTGAATGTTTTTAAATATCTGAATATTTGATTTGATTGTTATAAGAAATATTATGTGAAATTTTAATGTTATTTCATTTTTTAATTAAAATTGGCCTTTAAGTATTACTTCGACTGCTTTTGATTTTTTATTTTCTTGTACAGATTTCGATATTGTAAGTGATTCACCTTTGATATAGATTTGATTGGTGATTTGATATGATATGGTGTTGACATCCTGTTGTTTGATTTGAGATATTTTATTCTGTGTGATAAGGAATTTGAATAAACAGAATTATAATACCATTTGGGTTGGAACGTTTTGTAATATTTCTCCAGTTATTCTTTGGACTCGTTATATAGAATAATGTGGATATTGAGTGTAGTTTATGAGTAGTGAATAAAAATTTGAGTATCATGCAGTGGTATGGGACAACGTTGTGATATTTATTCGATTATTCATTGTATGTAGATGACATCCACGTGGCGGGATTTGTATTATAAGATTGTGCTTATGCGAGGTGATGCTTGTACGTGCGAGAATGGTAGGAGCCCTCATATTTATTGATATTGTAGGCCATTATTATGATGTACTCCTTTTATTGGCATTAAAGAGAACCATATGGCTAGAATCCACCCTAGTGGCCTGACTTAAGGTCATGCCATAGATTCACGACACTATTTTCGTATATTATTTTAATATGCATCACATGATTTAGATTATATGACCCATGGAGTAGTTGCCCCACATTATAAGATTTGGGTTAGGTGACCTATAGGATAGGCTCCCTATAGCCCTTTTGTTTTGTCGCATAGACCAACAATGTGGTACCTATAGGGGGAAAAGCAGGGTCATGACAAAGAGCCTACACATTGATGGGCCATTGGTGGATATATGTCATGATGTCTGTCAAGCTAACTGAAGACCATAGGAGAAAATCTGGTTAGGTCAGTCAAGGCTCCTATAGTGGGTAGATGGACAGTCTCCTTCTCTAAATTGGTATGGTTTTCATGTGTTTGGGTCTATACTAGCAAATATTTTGATTATGTCCAGTTTTTCTACAAATTGTGCACTCAGATTTGGCATGATTGGTTTTACTTCTACATCTTTCAGATTGAGTGTACCCAAGTCCTTGTCTAACAATATTAATAGTTTATTTCCCTAATAACATATTTAGCGATCTTTCTCATTTCGAAAATTTTCCTAAAGTTGTAGACATTTGTTGGGCTTGTGTTTTGAAAGATTCTTTTTCATTCAATAATTTAGTGCGCTTTTTAATTGAATTTTCTCTCCTAATATTTTCACTCTCTTTTAAAAATCATAATTTCATTTTCAAATGATTTAATTTTAATTTCTGATTTTTTAATTTCTTCTTTATGGACATTTATTACACTTAAGGCACTTGTTTTAATAATTTTTAACCAATTGATCAAGCTATTTATTTAATTCTATTAAACTATCTCTTTGTTATTCAATTTTAGTGTACATCTCCCTAAGTCTTTCAAAACAGCCATTTACTTCATGAAAACATATAAGTAATTCTGAATGAGTAAGTTTTGATACCTCACTTGGCTCGTCGTCATCACTGTTAGTTGTTTCTCCTTGAAGACACATATTTTCTTTTTCACTCTCACTACCAGAGCTTTTATCAGCTTCATCAGTTTCATCCTAAGTAGCTGCAAAACTTCACCTATTCGGTTTCATTCCTCGGCTGAGTCAATTCTGAGGACAATTTTGGCTTTAAATGACCGGGTTTATTGCAGTTGTGATAGATGATCTCCTGCTCTTTTGGGTTGTCTAGAACTTTACTATTCTACTTATCAGTTGTTGATTTAGAGTTAGATTTCCATATTTGTGATTCCACCTTTTGATTCTCCTTATTAACAGAGCCAGTTCAGCTTGTCCATCATCATCATCGTCATCACTTTTAGTTGTTCCTCTGAGAGTTATTGATTTCTTTCGAGTATCATCTCCTTCATATTCTTCCTTGAATTTCATTTCTAGCTCATAAGTGGTGAGATTTCCGATCAGTTCTTCAATTTTAACTTGTTTCAAATTCTTTGATTCTTGAATGGCAATAATTTTTGCTTAAGAATTTCATGGATGTACTTGAGGATTTTTCGGACTATTTCTAATTCCGTGTATGGTTTTTCGAGAGCTTATGATTTGTATATGAGATTAGAAAGTCGTCTATACATCTCTTTGACATTTTCATCCTTGGCTATTGTGAAGTTTTCGTATTTGCTACTACGCATGGCAAGGTGAGATTCTTTGACTTGAGAGGTTCCTTCGTGAGTCACTTCAAGTGTGTGCCAAATTTCTTGCACAGTTAGACAATGTGAGACACGATTAAATTCAATTTGATCCAAAAAAATAGAATTCATAATTTAGCATTAGCATTCTGCAGATTATTTTCAAGATCTGTCCATTGATCTATAAGTTTTTCAATTTCTTGATTATCTACCACTATAATTGGCGTCATATATCCTATCTCAACAGTATTCCAAGCATAAATGGTTTTCAGGAAAATTTTCATTCTATTTTTTCAGTAAGCATATTCACAATTGAACACGAGTGGTCTAATTATGGACTGTCCCTTAGCACAAGCATTATTAAAAGAAGTCATATTAAAAAAATCAAAATTTTAAAACAGAAGTTTGTTTTTGAGAAATCAAAATTTTAAAATAAAAATTAGTTTTTGTTCCTAGCTGTGATACCACTTGTAGGAACGATTTCACCCTAGAGGGGGGGTGAATAAGGTGATACTAATAATAGTAAAAATTAATGCAAAAATATATAAAATAATTGCAGCATAGATAATAGCATAATAATAAAAATGAAAATAAAAAACACAGATTTACCAAGCTTCGGCAAAACCCTGCCTACATGCTGCGCACAGGGTTTCTACTAGAAATTAAGTAGTCATACGCTTACACACATAAACTTGCGACACCCGCTATCGACTAGCCTAACACCACGCTCAAAATCCTGCAACAACTCAACCATTGAGTTGCGAATTCTCGAGCTACACTACCGTAGTTCGTACCCTAGTCACACGACTAGAAAGTTACGCAGTTTAAAAAGAAATTTACAACTGAAAATAAAAGCTTAAAAAACCCTATTTATATATTTAGGACCAAATATCAAATGACCGGCCCAAAAAAAATTAAAAGATAAATATTGGATGCTTTTCTCTTATTATTGTGGCCGCTTTGTTCTCTTTATCACTCCGGTTTGGAAAACTAGGGCTTGCGTAATTTTGGGGCTTTGCTCAAAATCAAAATTGTTGAATGAAGATTAAAAGCTCGAATCCTCTAATGGTATGCTCTCAATTCAATTTGAAGCTTCTTTGACCAGTTTAATTCTTTCTCGGCTGCTTCAAGTGATGAGTTCGAATGGATAAAAATTGGTAATTGATTTTTGCCCTTTTTGATTTTACTTAAGATCGACTTCATTACTCTATTGATTTTCTTGGGCTCAAACTCATGATTTAATTGCCGATGATTATTGGGGATTTATAGGGATTAAAACTCCTATATTTATGTTCATATAATTTTCTCTGAATTCTTCACTTTATTTCTTGGTCGTTTGATTTTGCTTGAATGATATGATGAATTCTTGACTTGTTCATGTTACTGTATATTTCAAATTTACTACGAGTCGATTCCCATGACTTTAGACTTTGAATATTTGAGATAAACTTGAAACATTTCATATTGACTTGTTTATTTCATATTCGATTGGATATGATTTGAATTTTGGTTTTGTTCATTACTCCTTTGACTTTGGCTCTTTGAATTCTGAGATAATTTTTGCCATTTTAATTTGTATTTCTTCTGTAAGTTGAATTCTTTTATGGCTTTGACTTGATGACTCCATTCAAAATGCTACCTTGTTATTTTGAATTTACTGACTTTGTGAAGTTTGTATTGGCATTTGAGTTCGATGATATTTGAAACACCTCTAACTTGTTCGAACCGCAACTTGCAATTGTTTGGTTATTTCTTTTGTAACTTTGTCCACTCGAGTATGTTGACATGGTTTCTGCATTGAGTTGAATTTGGAGTCTAATCTTCAAATGTATGTTGTATCCATGTTCACAGTTTTTATGCTCTGTCTACTGTTGTATTTTTGAGTGCTGACGGTTTCTTCAAGTCAACTGTGCATGTGTGGGTTCATGCCTTCATACTTGTTTGAAATCTTGTGTACACTTGTTTAATTTCCACTACTTTGATCCGAGTCTTCATGTTGTATTGGTTGCACTTGAAGTTTGGTTTGATGGATATTGTTCCACTGGCATGTGTTAGTACATTTCTGGTTTAGCTGTTGTTATCTTGGTTTACCTTCATTTGCATACTCTTTGGTTATATATGAGTCTAGATCGGAATCATTATATGTGTGTTCTGCAATTTTGAGGCTATACTTGTGCCATTTGATGTTTTGTTTATTCTTGAAGTCACCACATATACTAGGAGTGTATGTCGACATACATGTCGAATTCTTCAAAAATGATTTTTATTTAACTATATCCTGTTTTATTGTATAAATCTATTTATAGTTATTATGTTACAGAAAAATAATTTTAAACATACTTTATATTATTGAAATATATAAAAATATTTAAATTTAAAATATAATCACATAATATTCAACCAATATTATTATTAATCTAAAGGATATTCCTAACAACCATAAAACAGCCAAAATAAAATTCATAAAAGAAATTAAAATTTTTGATATATTAAAAGCGTACGTTTTTCCGATCCATTTTACCATTTTATTTCGAATTATGTATTGCCGTGAAGCACATGTTAACAATTTCTGTATCTGATTCACCATCACTTGAGGTTGTGCTTGAATCGCCTAATGTCAGAGTATAGGCTCTTCTCTGTTTTCTGGATGAATTAGTGTTTGGCGCAGTTTTTAGTTTATCGGATGTGGACAATCTGATTTTAAATGGCCAGGTTCATCGCAGTTATAACACTAATACCGTTTTCGCTTCTGCTTCCTTTTTTGGATTTTCATTGTCATTTCTTTCAAAAAAATTCATCTTCCTATATTTTACAAATTTCTTGAAATTCCTTGTCGTGAAAACAATTTCTTCATCATCATCATTGTCTGAATCTAGATAATCCTTCATTTCATCTATTGCTTTGCTTTCTCTCCTGCCTTGTATTTGTGCTTCAAAAGACATTAACTTGCCAATTTGCTCTTTAATTTTTAGAGTGCTAATGTCATTAGCCTCTTTGATTGCAATATTCTTTTGGTCACATTCAGGAGTAAGTGAATTATGGATTTTTTCTAATTTGATCCTCATAAGAAAAACTTTTACCTAATGTAAATGAGTGTACTCATTTGGAATCTACTATACATATTAGATATGGACTCATTTGGACTCATTTTGAATAATTGAAACTGGTTTGTTAACATCGAAATTTTGGTCTGTTTAACCTTACTTGTGCCTTTATACGTAACTTGCAAAGTTCTTCAAATTTCAAATGTGTACTTACATATAGATACTCTATTAAATTCATTTCTGTCTAGTGAACAAAATAATATTTTCACAGCTTTAAAGTTACTTTGTGCAGCTACTTTTTGGTTAGTAGTCCACTATGCAAAATTAGTCTCATGTTGTGGTCAGTTTATGTGATATCCCAAGTGTCTAAACCAATTGACTGTAAATAAATTTTCATTTTACATGACTAATATGTATAATTACTGCCATTAAACAGTGGAGGCTAAGTAGTAGATTGTCCTTCCAAAAATTAGTTACTAATAAGTGTATTAAAAATGTAACTATCAGTACTATTACTAGTTTTGGTAGCCATTTAAACTTTTTCAAACATCAGACGATGAATAGTTTGAAAACCAATGCTCTGATACTAAATGTGAGTCAGCGAAATAGGATCTTAAGGCTAAATTAACACTAGAGGAAGGATGAGTGATGTTTAATGGATTATATGAATATTTTTCAAATTCTTTAAGGTTCTACTTGGAATGATGTAATTGACAATCAAAAAAATAATCACAGGATCAAAGTGCAAACAAAAGTAAATGCAGTAAAAGTAAAAGGGAAAGAAAACACTAGGAATTTATACTGGTTCGAAGTTACCCTACATCCAGTCCCACACAATTCCTTATATTCTTTTCAACTAGTAAATGCAAATACAATCTCAATTTCATGGCTATGAGACACACCCTTAAGAATGCTGATATCTGGGTAGGTCGTTGATTTTCGGGCTACAAACACACCCACTAGATTTACGGGCTACTAAGCACACCTAACTAATATTACAGGCTACAATCACATCCACACATATAGCAGTACGATTTGATAGAGTTTTACAGACTCAGATCTTCGATCTTGACTACAATTGATCCTATAACTCTTGAACAGCACTTTGATCTTGGTATGAGTGAGAGAGATGAGAGAAATCAGAAAGTAGATGAAGCAGAATAAAACTTATGATGATTGAATTTGATTCTGGTTGAATTTCAATAGAGTTTGGGTATATATTGATTTAGAACATGAGAAAGTGGAAGGAGGAGACATAAACAAGAAAACAGTAATCCAAAATTCATTTGGAAGTCAGGTATTTATGGAGAAACAATGGTCATGTCCACTCGTGAAGAGATGCAATGAAATGACAGTTCTTTTAACATTTAAATTTTGAAAAAATCAGCCACTATGTCGACATACATATAAAGAGTATGTGGACATACTCTTTTCAAAAATTAAAATACTATAAAACATCATTTTGAAAACACGTTGTTTTGTAAAATAGTTTCTTACTTTGTAAAATCATTTAAGCATAGTTTATATATATTTAAATCATATTAAAACTTTATATAATAATTTTGAAAATTTTAATATAATGCAAATAATATATATAATATAACTATAACCTATTAAAGTATAAACAAAAATTTATATATATATATGTATGTATGCATATGTATTTATGTATGCATGTAAACTTAAAAACACTAAAATAATATCTTTATAAGTATAAGGGATTGAAAATAATTTTAAGAAATATTTTGAAAAGATTATTTTAAAACTAGATATTTGAAAACAATTTAAAACAAAATTAGAGAAGGAGAGAGAGATTAGGAAAGTCCTATCATGGTTTTAATATAAATTCTATGACTCTATAACTTATCTGGAATATTATGAAATTTTGAACTCTTCAATACTTATGAGTCTTATTCTCCAATTCTTAAAACTCTATATCAACATTTTGAACCTACTCTTGATATTCTACAGTCTTCTTAATCAACAACTTATCTAATTTCCTATGCTATATACTATATATAACTTGATAAAAAACTAGAATCTATATTTTATATAATGTCCTATAATTATTATCATCAAAATCAATACCTAAGGTACTAAAAGATTACCAGGGTAATCATATGAGTATTTATTTGTTATTTTTCCTACTATATTTATATAACTTTATATCTGTCACTTTTGTGTGTTGATTACTATGTGGAATTTATGTTGTTGATGGTGGTAGTAAAACAAAATGTTGTTAGCCAAACTAGTGGCGTTGGTGAAGGTAAATAAACCTCTGTATGGCTTTGAATTTGAGTAGAAGGATCCAATAGTGATAAGAGTGCGCAGCAGAAGCTAATAGATGGTTTTTTGCTGAAGTTATTTGTTTGATTGATGTATGATGAATTACAATGTTATCTTTGGTTGACAAATTGATTGCATAGACAAATATAAAAAATACCTAATGTTTTAGAAATTATATTTTTAGTAACATCAATATTTTGGAAAGGAGAATGTTTTTATAATATTTAAAATAAAAATAATGTTTTTGGAAAGGAATTATTATTTTTGAAAGTGATTAATTAGCTAAGACAAGCTGAACTTGAATTTGAAAGAAGTAGAAATTTTGGAAAATTCATATTAATAATGATTTCGAAAAAGGTTGTTTTGAAGACAAAAATTATATTTTAAAGAAGTAAATTGAGTTATATTTTTGGAAAGGAAATGTTTTATGGTATTTTGATAAAAAATAATAAAATAGTTTAAAAATATGTATATTATTTAGCAAGGTAAATTTTATTTTGAATTTTTTTAAATAATTTATGTAAAGTCATTTTAAGATCATTTCAAAAGAAATGAAATTCAATGTAAACAGGAAATAAAATGTTATGTATGACAATAGGATGAATTTCCGATTTGACATATCTTATTGATATTTATGTTATTAGGGAAATGGGATTCTAAAATTATTAAATTATTATAATGGGGTTTTATAGTTTTTGATGTGAATAAGAGATTTTAAATGTTAATTTTGAATTTTCATATTTGGGTACCGGAAATGATTTGAATTGAAATAATATTTGAAAATATAGGAGAAGAGTGGTACATATTATTTTGATTAATGCTAAATGGAATTCACTTTTGAAATTTCAAAGCTTAAATTTAAAATTTGTTAAAGTGAAATGCATTTTGAATAAAAAAAATTAGACAATATATAACAAAAATTTCTAACTAAAGTAATGAAATGTGTTGATAATGCATAGGTTGTTTTGTTTATAAACCTCAAACATTCATATTTTTTCAATGATTTTAATTTTTTTAGAAAGGAACGCTATTAGAGAACACTTTTTGTTTGAAATACAATGTGGAACTTTTGAAGATGACAATGATTAAAACATGAATTAAAAACAACATATATTGCTGTTTCGAAAATGAAACCATTCAAAATAGCTTAAATTGTTTTGATCGTAATTTTCAAACTGTTTTGCCCGATTTTGATAATCTTACTCTTTCCGAAAAGCTTAAAACATACGCAACAATTTTTATGTTAAGTGTTTAGCGAAATTTTGAGGTTTGATGAGATAAAATTTGGTTTGAAAAAAGTGGCCTTACATTTTATAATTTGTTCCAAATTGGTGTTGATTTGTAAGATCAACATAATTTTTGATATATTTCATATTTTCAAGATGCAAAAATGTTATGGAAACATGATTGATTATGCTACAAGTTTTCTTTTGAAGTCATTAAATAATTTTGTGATGTTGACTACTTAAACTCGGTCGCAAAGTGACAAAAAAAAAGAAAATGCAATTTTGTTTTTGTGATATAGAATGCAAAAACCACTTTCTATTAATAATATATGGTTTCATATAAGTTATTTGAGTTAAGCCTAGATACATGAAGATTGCTATTTGGGCTGAGTTTGGTGCAAGCTTGTTTTGATGGCATGAAAACTAAATAAAAATAGCTTAAAATGCAAAGTAAATATATATTTTATGCGTCGGTGATAACTATATATTATGCTATGTTGTTTCTCCTTGTTGGGATGCATTACTGTTGTGATGCCTCTTCAAAAATGTATACCATATAATTATTTGTGTCTTTAATTTTTTGGAACGCTCTCCGTGCAAAGAAGACTGTAGAAATTTTCTGAAAAATCTGACACTAGGAAAATTTTAACAAAATTTTTATTGTACGTGGAAATAGAAAGTCATTGAATTGAATTTGTTTAAATTGTAGCATATAATAAGAGAAGCAGCAGAAAGTGCCATACAAATGATTGAGTAATTTGAGTTTGATAAGAGATTGTAGATGCGATGAAAGTACAGGTAGGAGTTGTTTGATGCCTCCCTATAAGAAATTGCGAGGATGCAATGTTCGAAGGGGGGATTCTGTAACAATCCTTTTTTCTATGTCGTATAAATAAATAAAATTTAACTAATTTTCTTTAGAATTTGATATTCGTGTTAATTAATATTTAAAAAAAACTGTTAACTAAATTATATTTTAAAATAATTGTAATAAATTGATTTAAATTAATAAATCTTTCTGAATGATTTATTGAAATTGAATAAATTTTTCTAATTGAATATGAAATATTTGAAGTGTGTATTGATTTAAATTAGAATGAAATTTATATACAAATAAAAAGAAGTTATTAAAAGAAGAGAAAGGAAAAATAAATTAGCTCAATGAATTAATAAAAACAAAATGAATTAAAACAAAGCCCAAACCCGTTTCCTTTCCTTCTTGAAATTTTTCCCCTCTTCCAGACTAAGCCCAATCCCATTCTCCTCTTATTTGATTTAGCCTAGGCTTGTCAATAGATACTTTCGGATGCGGCTAGTGTCATATCCACAACTGCATCTGAAATCATTTTTGGAATACGGATGGATAACAGATAATTATCCTATCTGCTAGTGGCCGATAAATCGAGAAACATGAAAGGAAATTTTTAGTTTAACATAAACCTTTTCCAATCCCAGTAAGTATTAAAGTGTTAAAAATAAACAAATATGATGATAAAAAAATAGTTTTGAGCAGTTAATATGCTTAAGGTGCATATAATATAACTTCTACCTCAATAAACAATAAATAAATATCCTAAAACATACATAGACATGAAAAAACTAGTTGGATCATTTTCGAATGCGGATGTCTTCGTATCTGCATCCACGTCTTTTTTTTAATATCGGATATTTATTCGCTTTTCAAATACGGATGCAGATGGATTTCCAATTTTTTGAATATTTATTGGTAGCCCTAGTTTATCCCAAATTCCCTTACACGATAAGAAATGGGAAATTGTATCTATATTATATATATATATAGAATCGAGATCTACCTAGGCGAGCAAGCTTGGCACGTCGACGCGAGCAAGGAGAAGTCGTGAACGACGACTTGAGCAAGTGGTTGCATGTTGTCGAGCACGATGATGGGGTCTTGCCTTGAGGAAGAACGTTCGCACGAGATGGAGGGGTGTGACGTGGTCGAACAATTGTGGATGTTTGTGACAACTCAAAATTTTATCGTTTCGATTTTTAATATTTAATTAAATTTAAATTTTTAAATAATTGTTTTTTAACGTTTAATAACTTAATATTCAAATATAGTGATTATTAGATATTTGAACTATGAATTAAATATATATTAAATGGATTTATAATTAATAAATAATAATAGTGAACCCATTTTATAAATTTATTTACAATAACAAATAGTTCAGATAAATAATAAGAAAATCGATTGTTAACAAAATGATTTGATTTTAAATGACGTATTGTTAAATGAATTTATATGATTTTTCCATAATTTTTAATTTAGAAAATATTTAAATTATCGTTTGACGTATTTTTTGGCAAATGATGGTAATTTTTAATTTTAAAGAATTAGATAACCATGATATTTTATTGTTTTTTTGTGAACATATCGCATTTTATGTGCGATCGTATTTTTAGTTTGTCGTTTGCAGTTAATATGCGAACGAAATTCGTTATAGTGAGATGCCAGAACTCATCAAATAAACAAAACCTATACTAAGACTTTTCCTTCATTCGTTTCATTTTCCCTCTTCTCTCTCTTCGAACTTTTTTCTATTTCCTATTAAAAGAAAAGTTAACCCTTCTCTTTCAAAATAAAAAAAATCAAACTCATCACTTAGCAAAAAATTGCGAAACACGATTCTTTAAACTCTTATAAGCATAAGCTTCAAATGCATGTGAAGATTGGCATGTGCAATGGGATTTTAAGAGGTCGAGAACAATGGTGGATCTAGGGTTCCGTACAGTGGGAGTTTGGAGCCACGGTAGGTCGAACGAAGCATGATGTTGTTAAAATCATATAGAGGGTCGAACAAAAGGTGATTCGAGTAGTTAGAATTTGTTTCATCAAATTCAGAGCAAGTGCAATTTCAAGCAGAAATCAAAAGTCATTCGACTTTACATGAAACCAGAATGCAAAAGTATCAACTGGAATTTTGGTGAGTTCACCCACCTCGAAAGAAACAACATGATATCTATATTGTTATAGGTTATTATCAAATGCTTCAATGATATCAAATGCTTTAATGATAGTTTATATTTTGTTGTTTGATTGTTTGTTTAGTTTGATTCCTACTTAGAAGCGGATGACATAAATAACCATTTTGTTGTAGGAAACAAAAGCAAGTGGGAGTCGGAGTGTATATGTAGCGAATAGGTCGCTACGGAGCACTTCGAGATACACACACATACATATATTTACGTGTGTATGATTTACAAGGTACTTTTGTAGAGAGACCCTAAGGGGTTTCTCACCAATATCGATTTACTTATAGTCTTGCATGGCTTATATTGATGTTTGGTTGACATATCTATGACATATTGTTTGATTTATGTAAGTATCATTATCGCGATTTGTAACAACCTAAAATTTTTATTAAATATTTAATTTATTTTATTTAAAACTTTGGTGTTTAATTATCCAAAATTTGAATTTTAAATTTTTTCCAATAAAATCTGGATTTTGTTTGTAATTTCCTATCCAAATATAACAAAATAAATAATTTCTGTATTTTGACATTCATTTTATTATTTGAATTGTTATGTATTTATATCTCTTATTTATTGCTTGGAAAAATTTCAATGGATATACGTTATATTGTCTTAAAGGCATATCTTTTTAAAATTTTATTTATTTTGTTTATTGAATGTTCTTCGTATATATCTTTTAATTAATGGCAAGGAAACAAACCAAATAGACGTATGTTACTTTGTTTTAAATTTGGCATACGTTACATTTGCTTTATTTCTTACCTCTTTATTTGCCTATCTATTTATTTCCTACCATAGTTGTTCATAACTTATGTTAATTTCTATTTGTGTGTATACACTTTAATTTATTTATTTGGACATTCATTTGTATATTTTGTATTTAATGGTTGGGAAAGAATCAATTATTTGTACGTTATGTTGTTTTACTTTGGCATAAGTTTCTTTGGCTTTACTTCTTGCCTTTATTTGCTTAAGCCTACTTATTTACTGCCTTAGCCATTCACTACCTATTCCTAAAACCCTAGCCGCCTTCTACATCAAATCACGTACAGAAAGAAAGTTTCCCATCTCACTTCCATTTGCATCTCCAGAAAGAAAATACTGTAAGTTAATGGCCTCTTCCTCCCTTCTTTTTACCTTTTTCTTTTATTTTTCTTGTGTTTTATTCATGAAATTCTCGGCCTCCACCCTATTCCGATCACCACCTTCTCCCCTCCACCACTATGACCGAGCATACACTCCTCCTCACATCCCATGCCTTGGTCGTGACCCTAAAACCTAGATCCACCACAAATTTTGACCAAAACCATTATAAACCTTCCATTTCACCACTTCTTCCTATTACTCACCTTGGCCACAATTCCTCCACCTCTACCAAGCCAAGCCATGACCAAATACCCCCTTGTCGTGTGCCTTGACCCAAATTAGCACAAAGGCCAAGCCACCATAGACATAGGCCGAGCCAAAATCCACTAGGTCCATGCCTTGTAGCCTTCCATGCCATGTAATTTTCCTTTATTCACCTTCCCCATGCCATAGTCGTACCCTATGACCCTATAACCTTGCCTAACTTGCATCTAAACACCATGGCCGAGCCTGTAAGGGTTGTGGCAAAGCCACTTGATGATACATTCCATTGGTTTTACTTTAAATTCATTTTTGCTCTTTGATTTGGTAAAAAAATGGTATTGAATTTTGTTCTCATGGTTTAATCCATATTGGTTTGTGGAAAATCATATATTTATAATTGTTTATTTATTTGAATTACAAGATCTGAATTTGGTTATTACTTCTTCCCAAATCTTATCGTGCCTTCTCGTTCTTTGTGGTGTGTTGATCTTTTTGTTTTAATTGAGCTCTAGCTTCAGAAAAGGTGAGTTATTCACTCTAGACATTACGTACCTATATCACTGTGAAATGATGACAAGTGAATTTGTATAAATTTGTATGTTATTCATATATGCCTGTGATGTGATTATATGATGTTAAATCATGTTTATATAATTGTTGCATCATCTAATATGAGATGTTATATTTAACTGTTTATTTTATTTCTGCATCTCACACTGCAAGTTCCCTTATCACTATGAGTCAAAATGATACATATTCGAACGAACTTTAGAATAAGGAAAAATCATTATGGGCTGAAATGATAGGCTAGGGTGATTTTTATTTTTATTTATTTTCTTAGGATTGCGGGTATGAAATGATAGAACCCGGACTTTTCTTTTTAAATTACGGATTGAAATGATATATTATCCGTATCGCATGATCTAGGTCAGAAAATATTATACAGACCTGTAGTTATTTTTAAAGTATTATTTTGAGGCATTAAGTATTTTGAAATATTAAAATATGAAATTTTAGCAAAAAAAATTGGATTAAATGATTTAAATAAATTGTATAGTTATTTTCTATAAGTTAAGTGTATAAATAAATAAATGGGAAAAGTGTATTTTTAATATGACTAAACTTGGAATTTGGAAATTTGGTTTAAATAGGAATTTAAGGTAGGTAAATAAATGGAAATTTTATTTTATTTAGGAGATGGGTATGTTAAATAAAATGTTAAGTTATTGAAATGAAAGTTAAGCAATTTACAAAGTATTAACTCAACAAATGAATTTATTCTAAACTGGATATATATTAATAAAAATGTATTTTATTAAAATTTATAAGTTAAATAATATCCAAATTAATTTTTTTTGGAAAGAGTTAAAAAGAGAAAAATTGAAGATATATTGTTTTAAAGGGTATAACAGAAATTGTAGCAGTTCAGAAATGCTGTGAAAGAACTATGGCTTGAATTATACTAAAAAGGACCTATAACAGCATTTCAGAAGTGCTGTAAATCCTGGAAATTTGAACTATGGCTGGAAATACACTAAAAGACCTATAACGGTATTTCTAAAGTGCTGTAATTTCTAAAAGTGTGAACTATATGCTGAAATTTCCAAATGAATCTACAATGGCAGCCCTAAAGTGCTGTAGTTTCTGAATTTGAACTATGCTTTGATATATACTAAATATACCTATCGCAGCACTTTATAAGTACTGCAGTTTTGAAAATTTCAATGCTTTGAAATTTTGAAATTAAACTAATGAACTAAGAAATTTCTGAAACTCTGGAAATTGAATAATTAATTAAAAAGGATAACTACTTCATATTTAGATGGTTTAAATAAATTATTTTGATTTGGAATATAAACCATTTTTGAAATTTATAACCATGGGTAAAAATAACGTTGGGTTGTTAAAGAGAATGGGATCAGATATGGGCATACTCTCTGTCGACGTCGAAAACCACTTTAACAAGCGTGTATGTGGTGGAGATTTCTGAATGAAGTAGGATGGTGGTGACGTTGTATTAAGGTATGTACGTGGACCCGAATCCCGTGAGTTGGCATAAGGTGGCTAAAACAGGAGCAATTCTCAGGCTAAGGAGGTAGCACCTTTTATCAGACGCACTTCTTCGTTTTTCATTCTATTACTTTGTGATTGTTTGGTGCGCACCTTTAATTTTGGGAATGTGGTTCGAGGTGGGCGGTAGTAGCTGCTATGCGTTACCACTGGTCCGGATGCGTAATTGGTATATCTATCCTAGCATTGCCTAGTTATGCCGTGTCACCTACCCTAGTGCGCCTTGTACGATTTTGATTTGTGTCATACCTACGGAGTATCCTCTAGTAGCCTCCCAATCAGGAGATATTATGGTACTGTATAGACTACTGACACTATTTATGTGTTAAGAGGAATATTGAATCACTCCTTAACGCTATTTTAAAGTAAGTTTATTTTACTAATAGGCATTATTATAATAGCGAAATATTACTACGTAGTAAATAGTTTAACGGATCCATAGAGGATAGGCGGTCCCAAGCATCCTTTAAGTCACTTGTACATTTAATTACAGTCCACTTGAGTTGGTTTATATTTTATAAGTATGTATGTCTTGATTCGAGTGTTTGTGTTTATTTCTTACGCTCGGGTCAACCTGAGTACCACAGCTTGAACTATCTTCTGGAAGCTAGAGATTTCTGGAGTTATCTGCTTATCAAGTTGTTATCTATTTCAGTCCCAGTATTTCCATTTCAGCTCATGTATTAGGGAAATATGTATTTCATATTTCTACTATATTTGTTTCAGAACTGTATTTGTTTTTCAGACTATGTATTTTGGTACTTGTTTTGAGACTAAGTCATAGTGGCTTCTTGAACCACTATAGTTATTTTTATTTCCGCTGCGAGTTATTCTGATTTTATCTGTGTCTATGATTCTGTGATTGATTTTATTTGCTCCAAATTATATTACAATCTACTATTTTGAAGTATTCAAGTCATACATGTATGGATTTATTGTCGATTTGAATGGTCCAAAATAGTGGGTCGTTACATATGGTATCAGAACTTTGGTTTTAGGCAAACCATAGCCTACAGAGCAAAAACTCGTTAGAGATAGGGTAGAAATACCCTAGAATGAGGGAAATCAATCTTAGAATCCTTTCTTTGTAAGAGAACGTATTTTAAAGTATAAAGTGGTTTCCAAATGATTTTCAAAGGATTTTCAAAGAGTATTTTGATATAAAACTTTTTTGTTTTAAGCCAAATTTTCTTAACTGTCTTCTTTCTCTTATCCACCTTGTTAGTAATGTCTTTGTTTAGGACCTTCGTCAAGTTGAATCTTATCTTATTTAATCTTTTCTTATTCCCAATTACCTTTGTCACAAAATTCATTCTTAGTTTCTCATGATGGATCGTAGGAATGTCAGAGGTAGGGGCCGTGATGTTGCCCCAGTCAGGTTCACTAAGCTTTGTAAGGAGTACACCGAGCTTAGTGGCACCAAGTTCACAGGATCTGAGAGCAGTATAGAATCTCAACAGTGGTTGAGAGACTTGGAGAGAATCTTCTCCATTTTTGAGATTACTAATGCCCAACAGCGTCAGTTGGCAGCTTGGCAATTGAAAGGAGCAGCTTTGGATTGATGGCAATCTGTCAATGCTCTCACCGCTAAGGCTGATATTTCTTGGGAACAATTTAGGTATCCTCTTCTGTTTGTCTTGAATTTGGTCCTCCTCCTCCTTTTGAAATCCGTCTTATATCTCTTACCATGCTTTAGGGATGATTTTCTGGTGAAGTGGATGCCTGAGGTAGGGAAATCTTAGCTGTATCGGGAATTCATGGATCTGAAGCAAGGTGATATGTCTTTTGCTGAATATGAGAGGAAGTTCAGTGAACTTTCTAAGTTTGGCCTTAATCTGATTGGCACTCCTCTTAAGAAGAATGAGAAGTTCATTGCTGGTGCTAAGTTTGGCCTTAATCTGATTGACACTCCTCTTAAGAAGAATGAGAAGTTCATTGCTGGTGCATGCCCGTGTACTACAATCGCCTCATAGCCCACGTGCATAGTCCTTTCACCACTCTGATGGACATGGCCATTAGATATGAGAATCCTACATTAAAGGATCCTCCAACTGCTCAGTCTGGTTCATCTCAGTCTTCCTCTAGAAGTCCCAAGAAGAGAAAGCCCCACTTTCATCATCGGTAGAGGAATCAGAATAGGACTCCAGGGTTGGGATCATCTTCTTCATCTCAAAGGCAGTCGACCGATCAATCTACCATTACTTGCTACAGATGTGATCAGAAGGGACATTATGCCAATAATTATCCTACTTGCTGCTATTCCTCCAGCTCAGTTGACCAAGCGTGACATCTGTCACATTTATCTACAGCCTGGCCGTTTCAAGAAGCCTTACTCAGAAGAAGGGCAAGTCATCAAGTATTTTTGCTGTGACTTCTGCATCTTCTCCGGCTCCACCTCCTGCACCTGCTCCTGCTCCTGCTTCTAGTGATAACCAAGGTGCACCTTCAGGGTACTTTTACTTTGTTTAAATCTCCTATATGTGTTTTATTCGATACCAGAGCTTCCCATAGCTTTCTTTCTTTGGATCTCTGTAATATATTCGAGCAAGGTCTTTTGCCCGAATTTGCTTCTGTGCCTTTGTGTGTTTCGAATCCTATTGGTGGTCCTGTGAATCTTAGTATGGTTTGTAAGCAAGTAAAGCTTCAATATCTCGATCACAGTTTCACTAGTGATTTCTATGTTCTGGGTTTTGATGCTTTTTATCTATTGCTTGGGGATGGTTGGCTATCGAGGCATGATGCCCATATCTCTTATAGTTCTCGAACTATTTCCCTTAAGGATGATTTTGGTAATTCGTTGGTGATTCAGTGTAGTTTGCCCCGGGATTTTGCTGGCACTTTTATTTATTCTCTTGATGCTTCTACTAGTGATATCCATTCGACTCTTGTAGTCAAACTATTTCCCAACGTATTTGGTGAAGTCACTTCTTTACCTCCTAAGCGGGAAATTGATTTCCATATGGATCTTATTCTTGGAGCTTGACCTGTAGTACTTCCACCCAGAAGAATAGCACCCCGCGAGAAGGTCGAATTAAGGAAGCAAATTGAGGACTTGTCCTCCAAGGGTCTAATCAGACCTAGTTACTAAGAATGGGGAGCAGCATTGGTTTTTGTCACTAAGTCTGATGATTCTTTAAGGATATGTGTTGATTATAGGGAGCTGAACAAGCTTATTATGAAAAATAGGTATCCTATGCCTCGCATAAATGATATGTTTGATTAGCTCTATGGAGCTACTATTTTTTCTCAGCTTGACCTTGCCACAGATTACCACCAACTCAGAGTTGCGGAGGAAAGCACCCCTAATACCGCTTTCCATACCAAGAATGGGTTTTATGAATGGTTAGTTATGCCTTTTGG
Organism: Allium cepa; assembly: GCA_030765085.1. Classification (NCBI taxonomy): domain Eukaryota; kingdom Viridiplantae; phylum Streptophyta; class Magnoliopsida; order Asparagales; family Amaryllidaceae; genus Allium; species Allium cepa. The sequence continues at coordinate 1,044,736,794 of CM060931.1, read as the reverse complement.
TTTGACTAACGTTTTTGTTTTCTTCGTTGACTTGATGAATTGGGTTTTTCGTGATGTGCTTAATAAGTTTATTCTAGTCTTCGTTGATGATATCCTTGTTTTCTCCAAGTCTGAGGAAGATCATAAATCCCAATTGAAATATGTCTTAAAGACTCTTAGAAATCATCAGTTGAAGGCTAAATTTTTGAAATGCCATTTCTGGAAGGAGGAAGTTCGATTTCTCAGACATATTGTTTCTAGTGATGGAGTTTCTATTGATCCAGTCAAGATCGCTGCGATCAATGTAAGTCCTTCCTTTCTTCTCTCTTTTGCGATCATTCTATCTCTTATGTGATCCTTATTTCTCCATATTCGATTACAGGATTGGAAACCCCTAGGACTCTAACGGATACTCGCAGTTTTCTGGGCCTTGCCAGTTACTATCGGAGATTCATTGAGAACTTTGATTAGATTTTGCATCTCTCACTGCTTTGACTCACAAGAATGCTAAGTTTATATGGGATGATAAGTGTATAGCTGCATTTGATGAGTTGAAGCGTAAGCTTACTTCCGCACCAGTGCTTACTATTCTGAATGGAAATGAGGGATTAACGGTATACACTGATGTTTGTCGTGAGGGTTTAGGTGCTGTTATGATGCAAGATGGGAAGGTGATTGCTTATGCTAGTCTCCAGCTGAAGACCCATGAAGCTAATTACGTTGCTCATGATTTAGAGTTTCTTGCTGTTATCTTTGCTTTGAAGCTTTGGAGGCATCATCTTGTGGGTGCTAAGTTTGAGCTCTTTACTGACCATCAGTCTTTGAAGTATATCTTCACCAGAAGGATTTAAATCAAAGGCAAGTTAGGTGGCTTGAGTTCCTTGCTTCTTATGACCTTGATATTAGCTATAACCCTGGAAAAGCTAATGTTGTAGCAGATGCTTTGAGTAGGAAGAAGGCTATGTTGTGTTAGCTTGTTGTTTCTTCTTCTCCTCTTGTGAATCGTATCATGACTAAGCAGGATGAGGATGAGATGCTTAGGCGTATGAAGGAAAATGTTCGTAGCAGAGTTGGTGGTAGTAGTTTGGATGGTAATGGATCTTAGATCGATGACAGAGGGATTTTGAGGATTAATAATAAGATTTGTGTCCCGAATGTTGATGGATTGAGGCAGGAGTTACTTTGAGAACATCATCGATCCAGACTTTCTATTCATCCTGGTGTGATGAAGATGTATCAGGATATGAAGAAGCTTTGTTGTTGGAGAGGAATAAGGCGAGATATCTCTATCTTTGATAATAGGTGTGCGACTTGTCAGCAAGTCAAGGCAGATCATCGAAGACCCCTGGTTTGTTGCAGCCTCTTGAGATTCCCAATTGGAAATGGAAACAGGTCTCCATGGATTTTGTTGATGGATTACCGAGGACCCGGAGAGGTAATGAGGGCGTCTGGGTTATTGTGGATAGATTGACCAAATCAGCCCATTTTATTCCGGTCAAATCTACTCGTTTTGCTTCCAATCTGGCTGAGATTTACATGAGAGAGATTGTTCGTCTCCATGGTGTTCTTATCAGCATTATTTGTGATCGCGACCCTATCTTCACCAGTCGGTTTTTAAAGGCTTTTCAGGAATCTTTAGGCACTCATTTGAATCTGAGAACTGCTTACCATCCATAGACCAATGGTCAAACGGAAAGCGTGAATCAGATACTAAAGGATCTTCTTCGTGCTTGTGTTTTTGATTATGGAGGATCTTGGGAAGATCATCTCCATCTTGCTGAATTCACCTATAACAATAGTTATCGGGCTAGTATTGAGATGTCTCCATTTGCTGCTCTTTACGGAAGACCTTGTAGATCTCCATCTTGCTGGATTGAATCCGGTAATCGTTTGGTTCTTGATCCTGATATGATTTTGGAGGCTGTAAAGAAGGTTGAGGAGATTAAGAGCAAGATGAGGATTGCCCATGATAGGCAGAAGAAGTATGCTGATCGTCGTAGGAGGAGTTTGGAGTTTGCTGTTGGTGATTTGGTTTTCCTTAAGGTCTCTCCCTTAAGGAGCGTGATTCGTTTTGGTTGTAGAGGGAAGCTTGCTCCTAGGTTTGTTGGTCCCTTCCGTATCTCGGAAAGGATTGGTTTTCTCACTTATCTCTAGATTTTCTCGAGAAATTTGCTGGAGTACATAATGTATTCCATGTATCGCATCTTCTTCGGTATGTACATGATCCGTCTTTGATTATCCAGCCTTCTGCTCTTGATAGTTTGGATATTGAGCCTAATCTGGCTGTTAAGAGGAAGCCACTTCGTATAGTCAATCGAGGTATGAAGTAGCTAAGAAGGAAATCTGTTAACCTGGTCAAAGTATAATGGAACACTGATGATCGGGATTGTACCTAGGAGATGGAGGAGAGCATCTGTGCTTCGAATCCAGAATTATTTGTTTTAGGTACTTTTGCTTTGCTGTCTTGTTTTTCTTTGCTTCCTTTGTTTCGTTCCTTTTCAAGGACGAAACGTTTTGAGTGGAGGAGAGTGTAACAATCCAAATTTTTTATTAAATATTTTAATTCATTTTATTTAAAACTTTGGTGTTTAATTATCCAAATTTTGAATTTTGAAATTTTCCAATAAAGTTTGGATTTTGTTTGTAATTTCCTTTCCAAATATAGTAAAATGTATAATTTCTATATATACATATTTATATTTTTCATATATATTCATCTCTATTTTAACTTTCTATATTTTCCTTTTTTGACATTCATTTTATTATTTGAATTGTTATGTGTTTATATCTATTATTTATTGCTTAGAAAAATTTCAATGGTTAAACGTTATATTGTCTTAAAGGCATATCTTATTAAAAATTTATTTATTTTGTTTATTGAATGTTCTTCGTATATACCTTTCAATTAATGGCAAGGAAACAAATCAAATTGACGTATGTTACATTGTTTTAAATTTGGCATACGTTACATTCGCTTTATTTCTTACCTCTTTATTTGCCTATCTATTTATTTCCTACCATAGTTGTTCATAACTTATGTTAATTTCTGTTTGTGTGTATACACTTTAATTTATTTATTTGGACGTTCATTTATATATTTTGTATTTAATGGTTGGGAAAGAATCAATTAGTTGTACGTTATGTTGTTTTATTTTGGCATAAGTTTCGTTGGCTTTATTTCTTGCCTTTATTTGCTTAAGCCTATTTATTTACTGCCTTAGCCGTTCACTACCTATTCCTAAAACTTTACCCGCCTTCTACACATCAAATCACGTACAGAAAGAAAGTTTCTCATCTCACTTCCATTTGCATCTCCAGAAAGAAAATACTGTAAGTTAATGGCCTCTTCCTCCCTTCTTCTTACTTTTTTCTTTTATTTTTGTTGTGTTTTCTTCATGAAATTCTCGGCCTCCACCCTATTCCGATCACCACCTCCTCTCCTCCACCACCATGACTGGACATCCCCTCCTCCTCACCATCCCATGCCTTGGTCGTGACCCTAAAACCTGGATCCACCACAAATTTTGACCAGAACCATTATAAACCTTCAATTTCACCACTTCTTCCTATTACTCACCTCGGACACTATTCCTCCACCTCTACCAAGCCAAGCCATGACCAAATACCCCCTTGCCGTGTGGCTTGACCCAAATTAGCACATAGGCTAAGCCACCATAGACATAGGCCGAGCCAAAATCCACTAGTTCCATGCCTTGTAGCCTTCCATGCCATGTAATTTTCCTCTATTCACCTTCCCCATGCCATAGTCGTACCCTATGACCCTATAACCTTGCCTAACTTGCATCTAAACACCATGGCAAAGCCTATAAGGTTTGTGGCAAAGCCACTTGATGATACATTCCATTGGTTTCACTTTAAATTCATTTTTGCTCTTTTGATTTGGTAAAAAAATTGTATTGAACTTTGTTCTCATGGTTTAATCCATATTGGTTTGTGGAAAATCATATATTTATAATTGTTTATTTATTTGAATTACAAGATCTGAATTTGGTTATTACTTCTTCCCAAATCTTGTCGTGCCTTCTCGTTCTTTGTATATACCTTTTAATTAATGGAAAGGAAACAAATCAAATTGATGTACATTACTTTGTTTTAAATTTGGCATACATTACATTTGCTTTATTTCTTACCTCTTTATTTTCCTATCTATTTATTTCCTACCATAGTTGTCCATAACTTATGTTATTTTTTATTTGTTTGTATACATTTTAATTTATTTATTTGGATGATCATTTGTATATTTTGTATTTAATGGTTGGGAAACGAATCAATTAGTTGTACGTTACGTTGTTTTATTTTGGCATAAGTTTCTTTGGCTTTATTTCTTGCCTTTATTTGCTTAAGCCTGTTTATTTACTGCCTTAGCCATTCACTACCTATTCCTAAAACCCTAGCCGCCTTTTACACATCAAATCATGTACAGAAACAAAGTTTCCCATCTCACTTCCATTTGCATCTCCAGCAAGAAAATACTGTAAGTTAATGCCCTCTTCCTCCCTTCTTTTTACTTTTTTCTTTTATTTTTCTTGTGTTTTCTTCATGATATTCTCGATCTCCATCCTATTCAGACCACCACCTCCTCTCCTCCTCCACCATGACCAGCCATCCACTCCTCCTCACCATCCAATTCCTTGGCCGTGACCCTAAAACCTAGATCCACCACAAATTTTGACTAAAACCATTATAAACCTTCCATTTCACCACTTCTTCCTATTACTCACCTCGGCCACAATTCCTCCACCTCCACCAAGCCAAGCCATGTCACCCCCTTTCCATGTGCCTTGACCCAAATTATCACATAGGCCGAGCAACCATAGACATAGGCCGAGCCAAAATCCACTAGATCTATGCCTCGTAGCCTTCCATGCCATGTAATTTGCTTCTATTCACTTTCCCCATGCCATAGCCGTACCCTATGACCCTATAACCTTGCCTAAATTGCATCTAAACACCGTGGCCGAGCCTATGGGTGATGAGGCCGAGCCTATAAGGGTTGTGGCAAAGCTGCTTGATGATTCATTCCATTTGGTTTCACTTTAAATTCATTTTTGCTCTTCGATTTGATAAAAAAATTGTATTGAATTTTGTTCTCATGGTTTAATCCATATTGATTTGTGGAAAATCATATATCTATAATTGTTTATCTATTTGAATTACAAGATCTGAATATGGTTTTCTTCCTAAATCTTGTCATGCCTTCTCGTCCTTTGCAGTGTGTGGATCCTTTTGTTTTAATTGAGCTCAAGCTTCAGAAAAGGTGAATTATTCACTCTAGACATTACGTACCTATATTATTGTGAAATGATGACAAGTGAACTTGTATAAATTGATATGTTATTCATATATGCATGTGATGTGGTTATATGATGTTAAATCCTGTTTATATAATTATTGCATCATCTAATATGAGATGTTATATTTAACTGTTCATTTTATTTCTGCATCTCACACTGCAAGTTCCCTTATCACTATGGGTTGAAATAATACATACCCGAACGGACTTTAGAATAAAGAAAAATCATTATGGGCTGAAATGATAGGCTCGAGTGATTTTTATTTGTATTTATTTTCTTGGAATTGCGGGTTAAAATGATAGAACTCAGATTTTTTTCTTTTTAAATTATGGATTGAAATGATATATTATTTGTATCATTTGACCTACATTAGAAAATAATATACAGACCCATGGTATTTTTAAAGTATATTTTGTGGCATTAAATATTTTGAAATATTAAAATATGAAATTTTAGCAAAAAAATTGGATTCAATGATTTAAATAAATTGTATAGTTATTGGTAAATAAATGGAAATTTTATTTTATTTAGGAGATGGGTATTTTAAATAAAATGTTAAGTTATTGGTTGAAATGAAAGTTAAGCAATTTATAAAGTATTGACTCAACGAATGAATTTATTCTAAATTGGATTTATATTAATGAAAATGTATTTTATTAAAATTTATTAGTTAAATAATATCCAAATTAAAATTTTTGGAAAGTAGAATAAGTTTTGATAAGTTAAAAAGAGAAAAATTGAAGATATATTGTTTTAAAGGGTATAACAGAAATTATAGCGGTTTAGAAATGTTGTGAAAAATATGAACTATGGCTTGAATTATACTAAAAAGGACCTATAACAGCATTTTCGAAGTGTTGTAAATTTTGAAAATTTGAAATATGGCTGAAATACACTAAAACACCTATAACAACATTTCTGAAGTGCTGTGATTTCTCAAAATTTGAACTATATGTTGAAATTACTAAATGAACCTGTAACACCACTCCTAAAGTGCTGCAGTTTCTGAATTTGAATTATGCTTTGATATATACTAAATATACCTATCGCAGCACTTTATAAGTGCTGTAGTTTTGAAAATTTCAATGCTTTGAAATGTTGAAATTTAACTAATGAACTTAGAAATTTCTGAAATTCTGGAAATTGAATAATTGATTTAAAAGGATAACTACTTCACACTTGAGTGGTTTAGATAAATTATTTTGATTTGGAATATAAACCATTTTTGAAATTTATGACCATAGGTAAAAATAACGTTGGGTTGTTAAAGAGACCAGGATCGGGTATGGGCATACTCTCTGTCGATACCGAAAAACACTTTAACAAACGTGTATGTGGTGGAGATCCAGAAGGAAGTAGGATGTCGGTGACGTTCTATTGAGGTATGCACGTGGACCCGACTCCCGTGAGTTGGCATAAGGTGGCTAAAACAGGAGCGATTCTTGGGCTAAGGAGGTAGCACCTCTTATCGGACGCACTTCTTCGTTTTCCATTCTATTACTTTGTGATTCTTTGGTGCGCACCTTTGATTTTGGGAGTGTGGTTCGAGGTGGGCGGTATAGCTGTTATGCGTTACCACCGGTCTGGATGCGTAATTGGTATATCCACCGTGGCATTGCCTAGTTGTGCCATGTCAACTATGCTAGCACGCCTTGTACGATTTTGATTTGTGTCATACCTATGGAGTATCCTCTAGTAACCTCCCGATCAAGAGGTATTACGGTACTGTATAGATTACTGGCACTGTTTATGAGTTAAGGGGAATATTGGGTCACTCCTTAACGCTATTTTAAAGTAAGTTTATTTTACTAATAGACATTATTATAATAGCGAAATATTACTACATAGTAAATAGTTTAACGGATCCCTAGAGGATGGGCGGTCCCAAGCATCCTTTAAGCTACTCGTACATTTAATTACAGTTCACTTGAGTTGGTTTACATTTTATAAGTATGTATATCCTGACTCGAATGTTTGTGTTTATTTCTTGCGCTCGGGTCAGCCTGAGTACCACAGCTTGGATCTATCTTCTGGAAGCTAGAGATTTCTGGAGTTATCTTCTTATCAAGTTGTTGTCTATTTCAGTTCCATTATTTCCATTTCATCTCATGTATTAGAGACATATGTATTTGGGATTTCTACTATATTTGTTTTAGAACTGTATTTATTTTCCAGACTATGTATTTTGGCACTTGTTTTGAGACTGAGTTGTAGTAGCTTCATGAACCACTATGGTTATTTTTATTTCCGCTGCGAGTTATTCTGATTTTATTTGTCTGCGATTCTATGGTTGGTTTTATTTGCTCGAAATTATATTACAATCTACCGTTTTGAAGTATTCAAGTCAGACATGTGTGGATTTATTGTCAATTTGAATATTCCAAAATAGTGGTTTGTTACACGATTATAACTATATCATCACTTATGAAATATCATCTTCTTCAATTTTTGTATATGTTTAACTTGTGGTTGTATTTTTGCAAAGTAGATGTTTGGTCGTGTTTTTGCACTTTGAAAAACTATAATTTGAAGTATTTTTAAGAATTTTGAAATAAAGAATAAGTGTTGTTTAAAATTTATAAAAGGGGATATAAATTTGATTAATTTTCTTTGCTAACACTAAATGTGGTTTTAAATTAATAAAAAGAATATAAATTTAAACAATTTCTTTCAGGGTAATCAATATGATTTTAAACTTGATTTTTCTTCTTTAATCCTTTTAGCAAACTTTTCTAACATATATTTAAGTGTTTTAAATGTAGTTTGAAAAATTATATATTTTAAATAATTTAATAGAAATTATTGAAGAAGATCTATTTTGAAATAAGGAAAGGATATGATTTTAAGATTTTAATATATTTTAGACCAGAGATTTTCCAAGTAATATTTGAACTGGATGGTTTAAATTATATTTGAAGTAATTTTGAGTTTATTGAAAAATGTAAAGAAAGCATGGACGACAATATCATTGTCATGATAAATGTTTCTTAGGAATTGAGAAAAGAATTCATGGGTTATAACACTTGTGCTACAGTAAACGATTTCGTAAAGTGGTTAATAAAACTTGTTACTTGATATAATAAATGTTGATATTCTTAAATCTTTGGAGGAGTTTTGTTTTAAAGATAATAATATGTGGATATATAAATGATAGTTTATAAAGGAAATCATTAAAAATGAATGTTTAAAAATAAAGCTAAGCGTAAATTGTTTCGGGTTTATAGTTGTTTTAGTGCATTTTTTACCCTTCTTTTCAACACACTTAGAAATATAGTTAGCTCTTTAAAATGAATATTTTAATGATGTGGCAATCAAGCACAAGTGTGATTCAAATGTTTTAAGAGATTTAATTTTAATATAGACCGTTGTTTATCCTCGATAGTTGATTTATTGACTATCAATTCTGCTATCGTTTTGTATTTCGTCAATCTAAGATTATTTATTGCTCTTTGAGCATTGATATCTTTTGTCGAAAATGACTAAAACCAAAGTGCGAGTAGAGCCAAGCTATGTGGGGTCGCTCTATTAGGGTATCTTCACATATACTCCAAATTGGATTCAGTGGTATGCCTGTCGAGATGTGAAATACTCAAATTCTCGGTAATATTTGCGAGGTCCGACTTGGATGTATCCGAGAGCCATCATAGTTCTCAAGTATATTTTCTAGAGGTATACTTTCGATAAAGAGGTGCAGCCTCCTAGTCATTGTTGGAAAATTTATCTTTCCTTATTTAGATCAAAATTTTGAATTATTTACTTGATTGCATTGAGAAGTGCTTGGAGCTCTGCTTGATGTTTAATTATTTATGTCCATTCTTTCAAGTTTGATTTGCTTCGACTTTTTTTTATCATTTCATCTATGGATGTTGTTCTTGTAAGGTAAAACCTAATCTGTGTTTAGCGGCATGGTCTCATAGATTATTATATGTTGTCATAGTACTTGAGTTTTTCTCACATTAGTTTTCCAGACTGATCTGGGTGTTATTTTATTATAATGCTCGGGTCAAACCAAGTTTTTCCATGTTGTAATTGGTGGGACATGAAGCCCATGGAGTAAAGCTAGTTTTTCACTTGCCGTAGTATTTTTATTTTCCAATATATTATTACATATACCCATCAGCAATTGTAAGTTCAGGAAGTTATAATTGTCTAGGTTGATGAGGTTTTTTAACTCTGATATACTATGTATTTTAGAGTGGCGGTTTTTATTTTCTTTGTTATGTTATATATTATTGTTCCGCTGTGAGATTCTATTCTCCATATCCTTTTTATTTTAACACCAACAATCTATCTTTCTGGTACTTGGATGCTCGACATTTGAATATCATGGATGCATTAAGTGTCAATTTTCGAGGGTCGAAAAGATGGGTCGTTACATTTGGTATCACAGTTGAAAGTTAAGCGAGAATCTTAGCTTTGGTAGGATAAACTCATTTTAGATATGGTAAGTGAGATCCTAGAATGAGTTGAGATTATGATATATATATATATATAAGAGAATATTTTTTATTGCTGTAAAACGTATCATGTTGATTAGTCAGTTAAGTTTGAATTTTGAATTCTTGTCGAGAAGTGGGATGCCACGGTGTCGATCTGGATTTCAAAACACTTGAACAAGGCAAAAAACATGATATTGATTTTTGAAAATTGGTAAATGAAATATTTTACCTAGGATTTTATGCTATATATATAGAGGAATAAATTTCACATTTATATAGTTATTTATGGTGTTTGTTTGTCAATGATAATATTTCTTTATTATCATTGTTGTTTGATTTGTCATGCTTAGATAGTTTTGGAGCATTGACTATTGCTTATTTATTGTTATTTTATACTTGACCAGTGTGTGAGCATTTATCGTTTCGATAATCGATAGTGCATTAAAACAAACCCTTTGTGAATTGAGTTTTACATTTTGACTATATGGTGTTTGATGAAATTGTTAAGTTAAAATTCATCTTTCAATAAAATTGTTTAATTTGATTTAAATGGGGAAATAAGACATTTAGATGATACTTATTGTGAAAAGTACAATAAAGGGAAGTTATTATAATATAAGACTATTTTAAATGGTACATTTTATTTGAGTATGGTATATAAAATGAATGTATGATTTATAAAGGGTTTTTTATAAGTAAAAAGATTTTTTGAGAATTTAAATCCCGATATTGCTTGAAATGATTTCAAAAGGATTTTGAGAAAAGTAATGATAGAATAATTTGGAAGTATTTATGAGAATAAATATTTCAAAGAGAATTTTTTATAAAGATACACATTTTCTTTAGATAGTTCCGGGAAAAAATCTCGATTTGTTCTGTGGTAATCTGAATAATCTTTTAAGCGGCGATCGAATGTTGCTTAGGCGAACATTGTAGTGTACTTAGTAGACTATTCTCTTTATCATTGTGTAATCGACATGAGTACGAATCCGAATGAACCTAAAGCGAGTGTTAGAGAATAAATCGTAAAAGTTATTCTATGTTTAGAAATATATGAAGTATGATTCCAAAAGGGGGTTTTGAAATAAAAATCGAAAATTTAGTTCTTAAGTTTCCTTAAAAGAAATTGATTTAAAATAAAAGATATTTAATTAAAAAATGTTTTGATGAATGAAATTTGTAACTCTTGGACGGAAAAGAAATAATTTAACACAATTTTCAAATGGATTAAATGAGATAGGAAGGTTTTAATAAGCATCATTTTATTCAAATCGTAGTTTTTTTAAACATCTAAGCCTCATAAACTATCTGATGGTCATTGGACCGACTAATAAACATATTTACCATAGAAAATTCTAAGATAAGTAGACTTTGGGATTGAATTTGGATACCAGCATCCTAATCTTTTTGGCTACTTACTGGACTAGAAGGGTAAAATGGTCGAAGTAGTCGACTTGATTTTAAGATTCATATTTTCTTTAGGCCTCCGTTTGAATTGTGAAAAAAAATTCATTTTGTATATACTCTTAGGATAAAGAAGAGTATTATACAAGTAAATAAAAAAGGAGTAAGTTATTAGTTTAATGTTTTATAAAGACATGTCTTTAAAAAAAAATTATAAACTTAAATGAAAATTTATGAAATGAATCATAAATAATTTTAGTGTTGAATAAAATACTATAAAAAATGAAAGTCGTTTAGAAAGAGATTGGTGTAATTAAGAAACCAATCAAATTAAATACATAAGTTATACGTTGGTCATTTTATTCGTGCGGTTCTTGATCTAGGATTCGAGTACATAACTTCGGGTGATTCACACCTGTTCAAAAAAGGATTCTTACTTGATTCATTTCAGTGGATACTTGATTCCGACTCTTGATATGATAATGAGGTTTTCTATCATACTATATAACTATATAAGTAAAACGGAGGTTTCTAATCAAGGAACCTGGTCGAAGTTTGAACTAGGGAAGTCGAGTGAGCGATACTAGTTTGGAAGTAAAGTCTATGTATCCGAGCAAGTGGTCGGATCAGTTATTGTGTACGGATGATTTATGTACATCATACGGGCTTAAGAATATTTTTATACTTTGTTCTACGACTTAGGAAAGTTAGGGAGTGAATTTCAATTTTTGTTAGGGAGCTTAGATAATCTTCTAAGCAATAACCAAAGGCTAGTTAGTGTAATAGTATGCTTAAGAAATTCTTTATATCCTTGGACGATCGAGAAAGTTGTGAACCTAAACAAAATTCTATATCTTGTTTGTTAGTCAATTAATATTTTAATAGTGTTAAGTGTTAGTTTAATCATTTATGAATTTTATTTGATTGATAGTATGATTTTATATATTATGGTTTATAAAGTATGATTTTATAAGCAAAATATTTTTAAATTATTGTTTATTAGGACTTAAATCCCAATGCTTTTAAAAAGTGATTTCGAAAGAATTTGTGAAGAATAATAATAATATTTTGAAAACTTTTGTGAAATATTATTCTTTCAGGGTATTTGAAAGGAGTTTTGTGAAGTGGTTTTTCAAAAATTTTGTTATGCCTAAAGTTGGACGATTGGGAGTTTTCTGATTTGGAAGACTCACTAGGTATATTTGTTTACTCCAGTTATTATTTTAGGAGGAATAGAAATACCATTGGATGCTCCGAGTTATTTGGATTCTAAAGCCATACTTTGCCTTCGTAGGAAGAGTCCCTTCCTTGTCATAATTGAATTTCGTTTTGATATATTTCTCTTTGGAGGAATTCGAAAATATATTTTGGATATAAAAAACCCGAGCAATTATTTCTAAATTTATCTTTTGAAAGGATTGGATGCTTCGTATTTTATTACAAAGTATTCTATGTATTTTCTTTTCATATGGTTGTTATATTGCTTTTGGACACTAGAGTTGCATATAAAATTATATAATGCCAGGTTTTGATATATGGAGTTGCATCATTATTATTAGATGCATCTGCCTTATTGCATATGTTTGTTATATTTTTTATGTTGCTATTTCTTATGATAGAAATAGATTTTGTATTGCTCTTTTGTCAGCATGATTCTCTTTTGGATTACGTAAGTACAAGATAGGTACAAGGAAACAAGAGATTACTGCTTGATTTCTTGTACACTTGCATTCACATCAGTAAGTTGCTTGAAAAAATCAACGCAAAAGTGGTATGTAGTTGATTTTGAAATTGGTGGATGATTGATAATTTTAGCCACGCAAAGGCTGTGCTACCAAAAAATTTCGTAACACAACATTCTTCTACTTACCAAGCACACATCCCTGGTATAACCTAAGGTTTTGATTTATCAACATAATCAATCAAGTCATGCCTGTGTAATAATTTTAAGTTTTGCACTCCAACACTTCCCATCCTTTGATTCCATAATCGAGTCAAGTTTTAAGAAATGTTTTGAACATTGTAAATATTATAAAAACTTATTATTGGCAAATTGATTTTTTTTAAGCAGTTCTAACTTTATATAAATATGAAAAATAGTTTTGAAAGGTTTATAATAGGATTTATTTTAAGAAAATTTTTGAGCCTAGTAAATGTATTGCAATAAAAGATTTTGAAAAGTATTTGATTTGGAAAGAAATTTGATTTTATCTGAATTTGTTATAAATATAAAATCGAAGTTATGGAAAACTATTGATTTGGAATTTAGCAAATTTTTGCAATTTGAATAATAAGCGATTTGAAAAAAATGATTGTTGAAATCATACATATGAATTTGAAATGAACTGGTATTTGAAACTAATTGATTTTAAGAATCTTTGACTCTATAAAAGTATTTTATTTACAAGTTTTCGACTCTTATATGAAAGTGATTTGTATAAGCATGAGGTTATTTTCGAAAACTATTAATTTTTAAGGTACTCGATTTGAAAAGCAACAATCTTATATGTAATGCAATATATATATAAGAATGATATGATATATTTGAGACTCTTGATTTTGGAAAGTAAAAGATATATTTAGATTTGAAAATGGTACTATATATAGTATGATATATTTCAAAGTAAAAGATACGGAGAAGTACCCTCCGTAAAGAAGTATAGTATGATATGCTTCGAACCCCAATGGACTTGGGTGAATCCACGAGTGGATTCGACCGATAACCCTAATGAACTTGGGTAAATCTAAAAATGGATTCAAACCGATATATGTTGTCCTAACTTAAACTCTTGAGTTCTTTGATTCTTCATAAGGGTAGACGGTTATTTAGTTTACCTAATGGATTTGTTTTCAATCTTGGGATCTGTTGTTTATGGATCTTCCTGAAGGAAGTGCAACTATGGCATAACTCATTGAATCGGCAGCGTACCATTGCGGTAAAGGTCGATGGCCCCTTATTTATGAAATGGCTACGATTTTTTTGGAATCCGAAAGGTAGATGGATCTTCCAAAAGGTTTTGCGTCCATTGCGTAAACAATGGAATCAACAGCGGGCCACTGCTAACCGATTTTCATCATTTGACATTGGATTGTTGAGCGGTACTTTCCGTATCTGTTAAGGTTTTCCACATATTTTCACTGGATGTTGAAACAGATCTACTAAGTACTTAGAGATTTCAGTCTTGCACTTGATCATAGTATGGCTAAAATCTGTAAGAATGAGGATAAATCTGTTAAGACATCGAGTTACAAAAGGTATTTTGATGTAAAACTTATTATATTTTCTAAATCATTTGTTCCAAAATTGGTTGGAAATGTTTTAAAATGGTTGTTTATATAATTTAATGTTTTATGCTCAACCTAATTGTTTATAAATATAAATTTAGCAAAATGTTCACATAGTAAATATTATTAGCAATGTCTATGTTATCTAATTTATATCCTATATATTGTTTAAAGTTAACCATTATTATAATGTTTTGAAATTAACTATTATCATTTATTTAAAATATTGAGAAGTAAATTACTATGATTATAATAATGTTTAGAGACTGGTTATTAATGTTTATAAATAATGCTTGAAAAATATTTCAATATTAAAACTAGATATTTATAAGCAATGGATGTAAGAATTTAAATAGCTTCTTTCTAATTATAAGCAATGATCTTGATGATTATCTTCAAATATTTTATACATTTGATAAGGATGTCTATTTTGAATTAAATGAACTTACTTTATATAAAGAAATACATTTTATATTGAATTTTTGTAAAAGTATCGATATATCGAATTAGTGATTTTGCAAGTGGATTTCCAAATGAATTTTACAAATAAGATTTATATAAATATCTTTTAAAATTCAATTTAAAGTTATAATATAAATAGACTATGTATAAAATTATTAGTTAAAAAAATTTGTGGAACAAATGGCTGGGAAGTTTTATTTATAGTAAAATATGTTTGAAAAAAACAAGTTGAATATTTATTTTGAAAGAAAGGTATTAAATTTCATATACTCTTGATTTGAAAATTTATTTGAAATTTATAAGTTTTGCACTATTTAGATTTTTATATAAACCTAAGTAAATGCTTTTCATGATTTGAATAATTATTTTAGAAGTAAGTATTTTCTAAATTGATTATGAATAATATGAAATCTTTACATTTGATTTGAAATGGAAAATATAACATAAGATTTGAGTATATTATTAGTTTAAACTAATGATTTTTGAGCTTATACTTACTCTAAATTATGAAATTAATAAATTATTGGATTTAAAGAAATGTTATTTTAAAGTTTATTTAGGATGTTTGACATCAAATTTTTAATAGTTTCGTAAAACTTTCAAAAAAACCTGGCATAATACTATGAGAATATTTATGTATATCTTATATAGACAAGTTTGAATGTTTTATACGCTTAATCTTTTAAGATATATTGGAATATTTTGTTCCTCTTCAAAGATGAATACCAAAAAAATAAACATTTTGTTTATAATCAAATTTGTTTCGAATATGAAATTGGTTCATAATTAGCTTGAAATTTTATAAGCCTTTCGAAATTAAGTATTTATACTTAACTTGAAATTATTTTCTAATGACTTGAATAATTATACAATAGTATGAAATAACTGGATGAATATATTTTTTGAGTGGTTTCCTTTGTTGAAAATCATTGTTATAACTGTTTTGGTTACATATGATTATTATGACGTGTATTAATGTTTATGCTTATGGTTTAGATGAAGAATTCATGTTAAATAGTTCTATCAAATTCATGCATGTATTATATATCTTTCTATAAGAAACTAATGTTTAAATTGAGTTGAGATAGGTACATACGAGATTGCTTGGACGTATAAGCAGTTTGATTTGCTTTTTCTCATTTTAATATGAGCGAGCTCGCTCATATTAATAATAATAAGGTACATATCTTAGATTACATACCGTACTTTTATGTTTTTCCCTACGGAATGTCTCATCTCAAAGATGAGATGTATATTTGTTATATATGTGTGTATTGTAAATTTTTACGATTGAGCCGGGCAAAGGAGACGCTATCGAAATTTTTCGTAAATTCGGGTGTTAGAAAAATTTTGAGATCTAAAAATTTTATAACTTGTTCTACAAATAAGCTAATATCAGAGTAGCATAGTGGAAGCATTGTAAAGGTTTTTACAAACACGATTTTAATGTTTTATAAGTTTTTTATTTTGAGTAAAGTATACCGTATGTTAAATTCTTTACTTGGTTCCTCTTCGGGGATGAAAAGTTTTAAGTGGGGGAGATTATAAAGACTCATACTTTTTAACAATTTAATAACACTTATTTTTATATTATTATTGAATAAAAATGGTTGAAAATAAAATTTTGAGTTTATTTATGTAGTTTATTGAATATGTACTTGAATAAAATTTTGAAATAACCAATTTCGAACATTTAGGCAATAACAAGCATTGAAATGAAATTCTATGTACTAAATGTGTTTATAAGCAATAGTTAGAATTGAATAATAAATGTACAATTATTTAGATGAAATAATTGTTTGGTAATTAAGATTCATTAGAAAACTAATACTGGAATTTATTGAAATTCTAATATAGGAATTCATCGAAATTGAATTATTGAAATACTTTAAATAAAGAAGTGTAGCATTATGTAATCTATGTATTTAATGTAAAAACATTTGTGTATTGAATTAGCACGAACATTTTTATTTACAAAATGATATTTGATATATTATAAATGTACGTTTTATTTGACTTTGGTTATAATTTTATAAGTAAGGGTAATAGTTTTTTTATTATTTGAATTCTTAAATTTTATATGTAAAACAACTTAGATTTCAAATATAGCGATTAATTTGAAAATTTAATTATCATATTTAATATTGAAATTATTTAAATAATTGAATCTTGAATTTAATATGAATAAAAATGATTTCAAAAGTTGATTTAAATTCTATTTAAATTAGAATGGAGTTAATGAACTTTTAGAATTGAATTGATAATGAATATATTTAATTTGGAAATTACTTGTTTTGATTAACATGTAAAAATATACTTTTGGGCACTATTTTGGATTTCGACGAAACCAGTTTCATCGGATCCGTAAGAGTGAATCATTATAGGATTTCAAGTTTGTAGCAATCGGACTTATCGTTTGGTCGTGTGAGCATGAAACCCGTAGAATTTTTTTCAGAGCTTTAATTCATATAATTCGATTTTGAAAAGCTATCTTCTAAATATGATGGAATTGGCTATCAAGATATGTTCCATTGTATTCGGAATAAGGGTATAACATATAGAATGCTAGATGGCACGCTTCGTTTGGAGTTTGAAATTTTCGTGGATGAACAATACTTTTAGAAAATTTGTTTATAACGTTATCCTCCCTTTCGTTTGCTAGCTTAAAACACAAATTCAAAGTCTGGCTGCCATTAAAACTCCACCGTCCAACGACCATCATGGCACGGCGGGATATGAGCAAAATTAGGCAAAACGTCCAACATGAAAGTTGAAGAGCTCGACTCCATGAACAAATCTATACGGTTGGATCGATGAAATGAAGATCAAGACGGCGGCGAAGTTCGTCCAGCTGACTGCAATTTTTATGGTTTTGTGATTTTTTTTTCATGCACGACGCACAGCATGGAAGCACACATGAGGCAGGTGCTTAAGGGAGTGTCGGCGACGGCCACGACGGTGGTGGCTACGCGTTAGGGGGAATGTATGCGCGAATAGTAACGACCCGTAAATTTAATGGTCTATTAATGTAATTAAACCGAATTTCTGTGAAATTTTAAACAATTGAATTTTGAAATAAAAATTTGATATTTGGAATACGTCTATATAAACATAGCAAATGGTAAATTTTCATCTGATAATATGGAAGTTTATTTTCTTATGTAATTTTATTTCAATTTAAATCAATTAATATTTGATGATAATAAAATGCTTTCCAAACATGAATATTTTATACAATAAATTTGTAAATTATCTTTTGAGTAAGACGCCATATTTCGTTTCATCAAATTCGAACTGCTATTTCTCCATTTATCTTATTTCCGGCAGATTAACAGCATTTCCGGTATGGAATATCGATTTGATAGGATGGTCGTATCACTGATATCTATATACCATTTTGATTATTTCGTCATGCTGATCTCTATGGTATATTCAATTCTATGTTTTGAAGTCCGATACGTAGTAGAATCCTTGATAACGGTAAACGTATCTATACCGATGTCGTGCCTTTTGGTTCTTGTGATCTTTTGTTTTCCATTGATTGTAAACGCATCGATACTCACTTCCTGTCTCTTCAATATTCACATGCATTTTCTTTTAAAGAAGTAAATTTATATAACTTATGTTTTCTTTAACTGTTCATATTCATTCGTTAATTTCTTTTCATCGTCATCACTTCCTTCCTCCCCAACCAAAGCCGACCCCCTCCCTACCAAAACTGACCTCTTCTTCTTGCCTCCATCTTCTTAAACCATGCCGAACTCCTCCCTCTAGCCGAAGCTTTCAGGCCCCACTCATCCGACTTGCTCTCGTGCAGTGTCCTACCAACCTCATCACTTTGTCCCACCCCTACCACTTACAGCCGAGCCAATTCCATGCAACAGCTTTCTCCCCCTCTAACTCAGCCTCCTTCCATTTCTTCATTTAGGTATATCTATTATTTTTTTGGTTTTATAGTATATATTGTTTATATTATAATAGTGAGGTATTACAAAATATAGGATCTATATATAGTAATGCATACGTTATAACTGATGTTATATATTAGAGTTTTTGTTTCCTTATGAACATATATATTATAGGATAGATTAACTTATATATATATATATATATATATATATATATATAACTTTTGCAATTTGTATGCTAGTAATTTTAATGTGTTCAAGTTTCTGAAAACTCTATAGTGAGGTATAAATGTTTTGGTTAATACACATATTTTTATAATAAATTTGTACAGGTTATATTTGCTACAGTTTTTGTATTAATATAATTATATATATTAGTTTAAATATACCTAAGTTAGATTTTTTTGTGTATGTGTATATAAACTATATATATATTGCCTATACATGTGTACAATGACTTTGGAGTGTGTGTATATATATATATTTTATGTGTTGTACATATAAGTTTATTAGTATATGTGATCTGTTGATATAATTATATTTTATAAAGTGAGTATGTGTTTTGACTTAAATTATAACATATATTTGATCTGGTTTACGTATATAAACTTCTATAAGTTTATGTTTGATTTTATATACATATAGTTACCTAAGTTTATATATATTGTTATATATTAATGTATGATATATTGATCAGCGTGCATACTTTATACTGGAGTATGTACATATATGTTATGTGCCATTTGGTAAATTGGGTTTAAGATATATATGGTCGATGTTAGTACTCTGAAGTATATCTGTAATATGGCATTTTAGTATTTTAAAATGTAAGTATATATGTATAAGAAATCATATGTTTATTTTTGTAAGCATATTGGTTTTAAATATTTGTTTTAAATGTAGTATATATATGTTTTGATTTTAAATTTTAGGTATCTTAAATGAAGAAATGACTTTGTAATATAGTATATGGACTTTTATGTTATATGTTTTAATATTGATTTTTAAATATATTTGGATATTGATTTTTGATTATATGTATATGTAGATTTTTAGTGTGTAAATATTTTACATTTTAATAAGTATATATATAAATATTTATTTAAATTAAAATGTGTTTGAATATAGAATATGATTTATATATGTAAATAGTTATATTTAGTTGTATATATAAGTCACTTATACCATTTATCTTCATCAATCCAGTTCAACGTGCCTTACTCTTGTCTCGCCAATGTCCAAGCGGTCGCTGCATCTTTTGATTTTCTCATGTGCGTATCAGTGTGTGTATCCATGTCATCTTCTGTATTCTCTACCTCGAAAGGTGAGAAATCACTCATGATTAATGCTCTTATATTTATTAAATTTGATTTCGATTGAAACGACAATTGAAATATGCTGCTTTTAGTTATTTACATACTATATGCATGTTATTATCTGTACATATTCACCTGTGACATCTGACACCACTATCTGTTATTTATGTTGATGATATATGCCTGTTGTATTATCATCATATTTGTTATTAGTCTGCAAGTTTCATGTTAGTATAGGAGTCCCTATGGGTTGAAATATACATACTCAAACATTCTGTAGAATATGAAAAAATTATTATTGGTTGAAATGATAAACTCAAATGATTTTCTTTGAATTGAATTTAGGCTTGCGAGTTGAAATGATATATACCCGTATATAATTTAAAATTATGGTTTGAAATGACAAATATCCATATCACTTGACCGTAGGATAGAAAATTATATATAGATACACCGTTGGTCCATATATAAATATTTGAAATGATTTCCAAGGTTTAAATATATATAAATATATATATCTGTGTGTGTTTTTATATAAATATTAATTTTAAATGATACTTATAAAGGTTATTTAAGTTAAATTCTTGATTTTAAATTTATATGTTTGAAAATTTCAAAATTATAAATTGATTTTGAATGTTTTAAATTTTGAGAATTTACTTATATTTTTTACTATTTTAGAATATGTATAAATCAGTTTTATTATAAAATAAGTTTAATAATAACGTTTGATTTAACTAATATATACTATGTTTAAGAACTTATTAAAAATTTTATTTTAAAATAGATTTTATAATGATTTTCATAAGTTAAGGTTGGAAAGAGAAATTTAAGTTGATTTGAAATAATATTCTTTTAAGAATTTTATTTAAATAAAATCGATGTGAAACTTATTGGATATTGAGAATTTAAAGGATATGATTTTACAACTTGGCTTTGGTTTAAAGTGATTAATGAGTATTTCAAGAATAGATAAATTGAAGAAAATATGTAGATTATTTATAATTTGAGATTTATTTAAATGATATTAGATTTATAAAGTGGATATTTAAAAACCAAATAATAATGATGTTAAATTAAGATACATATGAAATTATCAAATTCAGTTTTGAAATAGTGGAATACTAAAAGCATTGAAATAGAATGGTATATTTTGTGGTTTAAATCTTATTTTGAAATCGATATAATTTGAAATGGTTTATTGAGAAACTAAATTGAGTAGAAATTGATGATTTGAGATTGGATTAAATTTGAATTTTGGAATTCAAGTTCATTTGGAATCGATTTGTGAAATTTGAGGAAGCTATTTTATTATATAATGCATTTTAAATTGTATTTAAAACTATTTATATATATTTTACTTTATAAATTATTTCATATAAACTATTTTAATATAAATCATTTTGATATAAACTATTTTTAATAAAATATTTTAATATACTAACTATTTTATTATAAACCATTTTAACTAATAACCATTTTATAAAAACTTTTTTATTGTATAAACTACTTTATTATATATACTATCATTAATATCTAAATGGTTTAAAGGAAAGTGTTATGATTTCAAAGTGTTATGATATCAAAGTGTTATGATTTCAAAGTGTTATGATTTCCAAAGTATTATGATTTCTAAATTATGATTTCCAAAGTTTTATGATTTCCAAAGTATTATGATTTTTGAGTTATGATTTCTAAAGCATTTTAGTTTTAGAAGCTTTATAATTTCGAAAGTGTTATAACTTTGGAGTGCTATGATTTTTGGAAATGGATATATTTGAAATGGAAATGATATCGTATTGAAATGGCAATGATATTTTGGTTTTGAAGTATAAACTATTTGAAATGAAATGACCATGGTGTTATAATAACGATTGGTTGTTAAAGAGACCGGGATCAGTTATTGTCATACTCTCTGTGAAATGACCCTGACTCAACCTTCGAAAATCGGCACCGAATACATCACCTGTATTCGAATGCCGCAGATTCAAACGTTGAATCTAGTTCGCCGGAGCTTATAACACATTAAGTACAATAACACAGCGGAAGAAAACAATGAATATAAATATATATATCATTGATATACATTTGATACAATAACAGATACAACTGAATATCAATACAATTCAGAGACAAGAGATATACAATAGCGAAAGACAACACCAGAAAATTGTCTAGATTTTGTAACCATCGATAGCAGAAAGATATCTCCAAAAGATAATATCTTCAAAACTCAACAAGATAGATACTCCAACATATAACGACTCCCTTGCCAAAGTTCCAAAGCTAGAAAGGCTCCAAACCAAAAAGCGAGAACCACCATCAATGCTGAAGTGAAGCAACTCGATCCTGATGCGATTTCCAATATCTAGAGATTGAATGCCATCAAATCTACACCTACTATTTGTCTATCTGAAAAACCCAACTCTAGACTGCCCGTGTGGAAAATTATGGGCACCTAGAGTTCAGGAAGAGAACAATAAACTTCGGGTCTGTCATGGGACTAGTATGAGCAAACAAAAACAGCTTTGTCTATAAAACGAACAATAAAAGAATTTTTAAAATTGAAATCCGCAATGCTTTTTGAAAAATGAAACTACCATAAGGCCTCCCACTGCACACACCATGCAAACGCAGAATTGAAGGAGATTTCTCCTTATGATAGTCAAAATTCTTGATACGCAAAACCTTTTGATATTATTATTAGTGCATAGCGTAGAAAACCTTTCAAAAGTATAATATTAGTCTTAGCCAGCATAGACATTTTGCACTTATGCCTACTATAGCTACCATGTACAATAGCAGGTTACCGCCACATTCCATGGCAGGTTATACAACTAAAAACGTACATGGCGCGTATTGTTTCTTTGGATTTTCAATAAATGGTCAGGCTAAGGAACTTCCTACTAACACATGGGTATGCCTCTAGAGGGACGTCCCGTGAACCTACTCGGCTCTCTGCCAACACAAGGCCAGGTTACCTCTACAACTACGTAACTACTACTCAAGCATGCCATCCCCCGGTCATTTGCGACCTTTATCCGAGTGCTCTCAACCACAAAGCAACCACAAAGTAATAGATTTGCAGTGACCACATGAGTTAAGTATCTGGGCTTCATACCATGATACCACCCTTTTTCGAAAGGGAATGACACAACCTAAAGGGCGCGACCCTTATAATCTTGCTGCATCTTTCCTGTTTCGACCATTTTCGGGGTAAGGTCCTGATGCAGTTTAGTCCACAAAGCTATGCCTTACACAAAAGCCTTGCTTTGATCAACAATTGATCAAAAAATGATCAACAACACACAACAGCACTCAGCATGTCACACTACCAAATTGGGAGTATATCACTGATAACCTTCAACTACGTAACATTTGAGCTCGTACGTCTTAGAGAAGGGTACTAAGCTAAGAGAATCAATTCTCCCCCACCAACAGAAATGTATTTGAAAGAAATTTGCTTTATATCTCAAAGTGTAATGTCAGACATGCAACCACACATGTCTGTTCCGGGTTCGAACAGAACCGAAGGCACTTCGTCCAATAAAGGAAGAAGCCCTTGCAATTTGGGTATCCACAATCCCAATCAGACTTCCCATCACTTATGAAGATCTCTATACTGGAGCAGCTCAATGCAGAGTCATTCGACAGGTTATTCTATCGTTCTCGAAGACACCCTATCTTCACCTCCATCTTCAATTGATATCCGTTCGTCGTATCACTATTCGGAATGGGTTATATGACACAAAGTCCTCTCCAGGCTAAACTAAATAGTAAGCGCAATATTTTAAAATCATATGGATAGTGGGATCTCATATAAGTCACAACTTATTACCCAAAACTTTTCTTTCAAATGGTTAAACAAATTACCATTTTAATCTTTTAAATTAAAAAGATTCACCTCACAAAGTTCACCAATTCTTCACAAAGATTCATTTACAATATTTAAACAAAAGATCTATCTTTAAGATCTTCTTTTGATTGGAAACAAAGTTCACAAATATTTCATGAAGATTCCTTTATAGGCTTCAAAACAATTTCATTTCAAATCTTTTTATAAAAAACATACACCTTTAAGATTCTCTTAAATTTCAAAACAAGGTTCAACCATCTTTCACAAAGATTCATTTATAACTTTCAAAACTATTTCAACTCTATTTCAAACTTGAGTTCTTTCAACACAAATTGAAAATCCCATCTTTTTATGAAAGCTATTATTATTTGAAAACAAATAGTTTTCGTTTCGAAAAAACCCATTTCATTTGCACGAGTTAAAGCTCTTCAAGTATAAAATTTGGGTTAAATTCAAATTTCAAAACAATACTTTTGAATTGGTTTAAAACCTATATAAACATATTTATAACTTGTATAATCTTTTTTTAAAACCATAATTTCCAAACATGGAATTCAATTTCAAATCTTAAATTCGAATTCAAATCATATTATTCAAGTTTCAAAACTTTATCAAGTTATTCAAAATAACTATTATCTTTAAAACTCATTTTCGAAGGCTTTTGTATTTTAACCCAATTGCATTTCCAAAACCATTTGAATTCAAAATTTCAACTTTAAAACAAATAATATTTAATTTCAAAATATCTTTGACTTAACCGATTTCCCGTGAAATCCATATTTGTGTGTGTATGGTATAGTCTAGGGTTTTACCCAATACTGCAACACATCAATCATCACAGATTCAAGCAGCATAAATATTGATAAGCGGTATAATTTATAACACTTATCTTCATTCACAGACTCATAGATAAATAATGTAAAATTTATCACAGATAAAATAAATTACATTCATCCAAGCTTGAATTAAAACAATTCATATCACGCAGCATCACACAGTAGAGATATCAACAATTCACAGCATTTCATATAATTCAAAACATCCATAAGCAAGGTTAACTGATCAGCTGATTAATTGAAACCAGATTAATTACTAATCCATGCTAATTAACATTAATTACAAATTATTTCAATTAATTAACCTTAATTAATAACGAATAAATCTCTAATCATTAAATAATTAACCCTTAATTATTTAATTATTCTTTAATTAATTATCCTTAATTAATTACATTAATTAATTACTCCTCAATTACTTATCCTTTAATTAATTATTTATTTATCCTTAATTATTAATTAATTAAATCTTAATCACTTGTATTAATAAATCATTAATAAATCCTTAAATATAAATTAGTTAACCTTAATATTCTTTAATCATTCTTAGATTACTTATATACTTGATTAATTTAAAGATATATCATAAAAAAATCTTTAATAATAAACCTCATTATTAATCATTATTAACCATAAATTTATTTAAGAGATTAAAGTTTAATTAAAACAACTTATCTTGATTTACTCTTTAATTAAAAATAATTTAAAAATAAATATTGATCACAAAATCAAATGACTTGATTGCTTTAAACATAACTCCCTTAACTCTTTAATTATTCAAATTTAAATCAGGACAATTATTTTTAAAACATGGGTTTAAAAATGTTTCAAAATTTAAAATTAAAACTTGGTTTTTAAAGCCAAATCTGTTTTGAAAGTCCAACCCAAGACTCGCTCGAGCATTCCCCCAATCAACAAGCCCCTCACTTCGGGTTCACCCCGTGTCAAAACCAAAACTAACCCGTATATATATTTTTTCAAACTTAAAATTTTGTTAAGTGTAAACCCCGATGCCACTCAGAAACGCTTCGAGTCAAACACTCCATTGCACGCACACGAACCCAAGTAGCCATCATCTTCTCCACTTACTATGCTTTCCAGATGCACAGAGCTTCGTGCGTGCACTTGCATAATCGATTGGATCAACTCCGATCATCACTGCCGGCCTCAGCATATCGCCGATCATCTTCTTTATCCCCACCAATACCCAGATCTTCGAATTCGATTGAGTGTCAAAAATCAACAGGTTCGAACACCCACAGAAACCCAACCACCATCAAAATCCCCTCGACACCGACAACCTAGTTCATCAGAAATAATGTGACTACGCTCAAAGCCGCGCAACAGCATAACGCATCAATTCCCCCAGCTTTGATTCACTATGACCGATCCCTGTTGCTACACGAACATGATAAGCAATATCGACCAAATTGGGTTTTGAAACCCTAGAATCTCGTCGCGCTCCGTCCTCAATGATCAGAAAAAATACTGATCATTTTTCTCAGTCTTGGCAACCCCAAGGCACCTTCATCCCAAAACACAAGCTCTAATTCATCGTTGATCGCCAGGAAACGAACGAAGTACCTAAATCGTTCAACCACCCTTATCTCTCTTGATCCCAAACAAAAATTTATGATTTAACTTTTAAAAGTCATGTTTTCTGATAATAAAGCAAATTATACGCCTAAAACAATGAAATATTTCAATCGAGAATTCGATGTATTTTACATTTTCACTGTTTTTGTAAATTTCCGGATAATTTATAAAACATACATATTTAAACCATTTTATATTTTTAGTTTATGTTTCAAAAAACATATTTTGTTCAAACATTAAAGTCTACCAGGGATTAAATTAAAGAAATTTTGGAATTTTCTTGAATTGTTTTTTTTTAAACTGTAGTTTGAAAACAGAGGTGTGTGTCTGTACACACAGTCACCTATATACACACATACAGGCATTTTTTACACCCATGCAACCACATTCCACAAACAAATATTCAATACTAATCACATGCAAATCAAAGTATAAATGGTTTAAGAGTTTGCACACTTGTAGTTTGGCAAAGCAGAGAGGAACAGAGAATTTGCCTGGAAATTATTTTTTTGCTTCAGGTTTGTAGCTTGATACATTTGCATTGAGCTGTATTTGAATCTTTGCTTCAGGATTTTTTTTTAATTTTTTTTTATATATTTGAGTTTAATGCCTGTTGCATGCTTTAATTTTCCAGTTTTGGACTTGAATCCATTTCCATTTGCTTCAGATTTGAAGTTTTTGATCTGAAACTTGTTATTTGCATTTGAACTTTCTGGTTTGATCTATTCAAATTGAAACTAATCTCAGGTTTGAACTTGCATTTTTGATTTTCAGGATTTTGATGCTTTGATCTGTCTCTGATTTGCTTTTGATTCTATTTTTCAGGTTTCGAATTCTGTAATACTCTGGTTTCAGATTTAATTTCTGATTTGTTTCTCAAGTTTGAAGTTTTTAAAAACTGAAAGAAACTTTTTGAACTAAAATGAGGTAACCATTTTTCTTTATTAATCAATGTATATTTATAATTCAAATTAAAAAAAGAATAATATTTTGCCACTTATTATTTATATATTAACACTTGTACATTACTTGTTTAATCATGTTACAAATGTCTTTTGTGACTAAATGGTGTTTAAACCCCTTTCATTTAATTTATTTATAATTTGTGTTTAAATCCTTGTTAAACTTTAATTTGTTTACATTTTAAACCCTTATGTTAATATATTCCTAAATCATGTTTTTATAAACATGTTATTTACATATGTATTATATTTTAAACATTTTAAATCTTCATGTTTATAATATATAAATATAACTTTATATTATATTTCCTATTTATATTTTCAATTTAAATGAAATCCATTTTCTTTCACACACACACACACACACACATATATATATATATATATATAACAAATTTTAAAATGTAATGTTTTCAAATTCAAAAATTAATATATAATCAATTTGTATTTATAAATGAGTAAACAAATATATATATATACTATAAATATAAATTTCATTCCAATCATAATTTATTTATTTTCCAATCTTTATTTTCAACATATATTTTTTTATTTCCACATTTTTCAAATCAATCAAAAACTAAGTTTATAATCAATGTATTATTCAAAATATTTATTTCTGAATTTCCAGTTACAAATTCTATTTTAAAATCATATATATGTATATATAAACAAACAAATATCTATTTAATTTGAAAAATACCAAATTAATTCACAATTTAATTTCAAAAATCAAATTAATTACCAATTAAAGTTAATTTAAAAACAGGACTGTTACACTCTGCCAATACTGAAAACCATTTTAACAACTACGTATGTGGTGGAGATTCCAGAATGAAGTAGGATGGTTTGATGATGACTTTATATGGTATTTACGTTGCTCTGACTCCCATGAGTCATCTTGATGTTGCTAAAACAGGAGCCATGCCGGGCCAAGTGAGGTCATTCCTTCTATCAGACACATTTCTTCGATACCATTCTATTGCTTTTGTGATTTGATTAGGTGCACCTTTGACTTGGGAGTATATCACGAGTTGGGCAGTAATGGCTGCTATGCGTTACCACCGGTCCGGATCTGCAATGGTATATTTAACCTTGCATTGCCTCGAATGCCTTGTCGCATGCCCTATCCGCCTTCTACGAGTTTGTTTTGTACCGTACCTATGTGATGTAGGACCTGCAGTTCCGTAACCCTTGAGTTGATAATAATTCTTCCTCGTTCAACCCAAAGTGTACGAAAGAGTGAATAAATAGGGAAAAGAAAAGGAAAGAGGTAGAAGAAGATAAAACAACACCAGAATCACACAATCACAGCAAAATAAAATAAAATATATAACAACAGCTTTAAATACAAAGAAATATGCAATGTTATATATACATACCATTATCAGAGTACAACAATCACCCATTACTTTGGACAGCTTACACTTGTCCTTACACAGCGGAAATAATAATATCCAAGTACGAGAAATACATCTCTGTCATCCAGCTCGCCTCTTGAGCTCCATAGCATATTAACCTGGATCTGTTAAACTCGTTCTGACCCGAGCATCATAATAAAAAAAATACCCGAGTCAGTCTGGAAAACCAGTGTAAGAAAACACACTCAATTGGATTATTAAAATTTTCAAAATCCTTTAAAAATCGAAGGTATCTCGTAAGACCACGCCACAAATAAACATGTCGGGTTTTTACCTTACGGTAACCAAAACATTTCTTATCAAATCCTATGATATTATAGTAATGTCTAAATATAATTACTTATTCAAATAGCCGAAACTATAACATTCATTAAATTCCAGCATAATAGGTATACAAACAAGTCCGAAAGCACTTATTGGAGATTGGTTTTCCATACAATGGTAGGGATACGGGGTACCGTCCATCACAGTACCTGGTCTAGATCAGAGTATCGAGGACCACTCCTGATCCCCTACAACACAAGACCGGAGCTACCCCTTATTGGATAGTCCGAAAAAGATCAACCTGCAGTTGGGATCAGCAACCGCCCACTAAGCCGAATAAAAAGGGACATCTAGACAGGGAAAATCTTACCCTAATTGGTTGCTAGCCACTTAGCCTTGCTGCATCTCCTCTGTTTTAGCCATTCTTGATTGAAGAGGCTTGAGGCTATGCGTTATCTTTTTAGAACTCATTCACTTAAAATGCTCATCGTCCTCCTGACGATGGTCTGATAGCATTCGCTCATATAAGTTGCCCTGGGTCTGGACAAACCAAATCGTCGTCTTCATCATCTTCACGGTCTTCATTCGCAAATGTTTCAAACCGGATAAAAATTGTTTTCAGATAATTAAATCTGATCCCGGTCTCTTCGAAACGATTCGCACATTAGCAAACATTGATAGTCGGTTATTTAACTCATATAACATTCACAAGCAAACATCAGGCCTTAAATAATTTCCCAAATTATTTATTTCAAAAATATCTTCACAACATATTATTTTCATACTTTAACATTTTGAAAATAGTTTTCAAATCTCTTCTTATTCTTACGGAACAGATTTCACATTTGCCCAATACTTAGCATATTTTCCTTTTTTATTATTCAGCATTTGGACAACATTCATTTATTCCCTTATTTCTTATCTCAAAACCATTTACAACCTTGTTTTTTAAATTTCCAAACTCGTTTTATCAATTCTATAATTTCTAGAATTCCTTAATTAATTTCCTTATATTTTCCCAAATCCCTCTTTGCTTATTAAAAATTCCAGTTTCACTTCCACTTCTCTTTGTGAAATTTTATTTCATCTTCTGAAACTTCTGTCTGATACTTTGGCAATTTTTTAGGTTTCCATAATCCATAAGATCTTCTCCTAGAATCTTATCCAATTTAAATAACTCGCTTCTCACCTCAAGATGATTTTAATTGAATTTTAAAACCTTTAAAAACATATATACTTATAAAATAAGAATAAAGGTTATATTTTCAAAAATATGGTTTAAAGCAAACTAACTTTAGAATATTCTAGATCCAATAATATTTTATAGAAATTATATAGTATAGTAAATTTTGAATTCCATTTAAAACAATTTTTATTTACTCAACAAAAGTCTATTTCTAGAAAATCCAATATTTATCAATTCAATTCATATAATTCCTCTCAATTCGTATCTCCTCGGCCATATCACCATTTCTCACATTCGAAATATTTGCCACTATTTCTTCAAAATTATTCCCGATTGCTTGATATAAGTTCCCATCATAACTTATATTTTTATACATATCCACTGATATTATTCTATCGCATTTATAAACCTCGTTTATAAATTTATAATCTTTTTGAATTTTCCATTTATTTATAAAACAAATTTTATTTATAATTCCATTTTTATGTTTTTCCCTTAATATATTCCATTTTACTTCAATCTATTTTTGTTTAAATTTAACACTTAATTAACTAGGCAATCCAAATGAGTGAGAAAATATCACCTTTGATTTTTGTTTGTAATCTACTTCCATTTCTGCTTATTTCAAGATTTTTGACCTTGTATAAACAATTTAGATTTCTTAATATTTGAATTGATCGAACAATTAACTATTACTTACTTATTTAATTTAAACTAATAATTCGTTTTTTAACTAATAATTAATTTAACAAATTAATCACCTTATTAAATTATTTGAAATAAACTAGTAAATTGTATTTTAATGTTTCCATTTCCAAACTACATATAAAAATAATCTATATGGATTTAAAAAATCTTATTAACTCTTATATTTTCCAAAATCTTATATGTGTATATTTACTGTTTTATCCATATACACACACACACAGATATATATATATATATATATATATATATATATTTAAGTATGTATGTGTATTCTTATTAAATTAAAACAGAATTGTTTTACTGTAAAATATCCTTTTTGTTTTTGTAAATAACATAGTGATTTACTTTACTGTATAAATATACGTATACATATGTAAATCTAGAAATCGAAGAAAATAAATTATTTTAGAAAATTTTCAGTTATTTCTCTGTTTTCTGCATATACATATATATCTCTGTGTGTGTGTGTGTGTATGTATGTATGTATGTATATGTGTGTGTGTGACTGCATATTTCTATCTCAGTGTATATTATTCTTCTGTGTGTATATACACACGCAAATATATGAATCTAATAAAAAAAATACCTCACTACTCTAAACCCCTTTCAAGCTCGCTCGGACGACCCAAAATTGATAGCAGCCAATTGGTTCAAAGAAAAGATGTGTTTCCTCTCTCCTTGCATGCTCCGCAAAACCCTGTCGGCTATTGCCTTCCCCGACCTCACGATTTCGACCACGTTTCCAACCCACAACGCACGCCACCGCCTGGATTGCTCCCTCATGATCCCTCTTCCCAATCGTGCTTGCCACTGAAGCTTGCATCTAACCCCATCGCAGCGCGTGCCATCACTAACTGCCGTTAGTGCTTCGATCGCCTCGATTTAGATTCGACTCATTAATTTTTTTTCAAGCATCGGCCATGGATTTTATTTTTTTGAATTTGGTTTCAACTGGCAAGAACGAAGAAGGGAAAGACAATTTAAAGTGAATTGGCGGCCATTATTCCTTTGATTTCATTTGGTTTTTTTGAATGAAGAAAATGGGAAGAGAAATCGAGATTTATGACGCATCGTTTTTTTTTCTGATTTAAAACTGTTGCGTAAAATGAAATGAGGGACAAGAGGAGATATTTGTGTGCTGAGGAATGTTACAGTGTTTCTAAAAAAGCAAAAACTGCTGTGAAGGAGGAAAAAGGTTTGATGGTGAAAGAATTTTGACTGGTCAATATAATATATATTTTTATATTTCAAATTCAAATTGTCTCGACAAATGCAACTTAAAATTTTGAAATCCTATCAAGGCGTGCCGCCAGGCGTTTATAATGTTTTACCCCTATTCCGAATATAATGGAAAATGTTTCAAACCCTAATTCGATCGTAAGAAGAAGATAGCTTTTTGAACCCAGTTATTAAATTGAATTACCGATATAAATTTCAGCACGTTTGTCTATCGTACGATCACACGACAATTCCAAATGCTATGAACTTTGAAATCCGATAATAATACACCATTACTGATCCAATAGAACTAGTTTCGTCGAAATATGAGACCGTGCCTCGGGAGGCTATTTTTAAATGTCAGTTAAACGATATATTTTCAAAACTAAGCAAAACACTTTAAATTCAATTTTAAATCTTTCATTATCTTCAGTATTATCAACATAAATTTTACAAGCCTTTGAAATATTTTTAACAAGCTTGAAAAAAGATTCAATATTTTAAAGTTTATAATTGAATATTTTATCCAATATTCAATTATAAACTTTAATAATTAAATTATTGAACGAATCACTATATTTAGATTCTGAATCCATTTTATTAAAAAACAAACTTTCATATTTAAAAATCAATATATAATTCAATTTTAATATTTTAAACCATTTAAATATTCACAATTAATGCCAGAAAAACCCGGTCGTCATTCCTCGCTCTTAAAAGAATTTCATCCCCGAAATTGTTAAGGCAGAAAGAATGCCCTAAACCCTTTAATTTACTAAAACCCATTTAGTGAAAATCTCATATTCACTATTTCTAATCCTTCAACTTCCACCCAAAATAACCTTTTTTTCATCATCTAGTTCAAATCCTACATTCTCATTAAAATTTGAAAATCAGATTTTCATTGACAAAAATTTTCAAAAAAAATTTTAACCCCCAAAATTTCCGAAATTTTTTGGCAGTCTCCTTTGTACGTAGAAGCTTTAGCAATTTGACAAGAGTGATAAATATGTATACATCGACCCACACGGTCGGAAAACAAAAAAACAAAACAATATTTCATATTTCCTATCTTTTATTGCGTAGGCATACCTCTATTTAGCATTTTAAGCAAGCGGCTTATTTTATTTAGCAACTAGTGCGACCAAATCCAGCTAAACGGATTCCCGGTACATGTACTTACTCAGTTTAAGCATGTAAGTTCCATATATATGAATTTCAACAACATTTCACTTATTTGCAATAGTTAAATACATGAATTCTAAAAGCAATGCACACTAAACACTTCCGTAAGCAATTTATACAGTTTCAATACTAATTCAACTGTTTTCAATTAATTCATATACCATTTCCATTCAATTTGAATGGTTTACAACCCACTTGCTTACATTTACTTCATTTTTAATTTTAAACAAACTCATACTCATCCCAATTGATTCAAAACCAATTTTATTAACTTCTTTTAATTCATTTACTTTCATTTACGACAAAACGACTAATTTTCTATGCAAATTTAATGTTATTCATGCAAATAACAATTACTTAAGCTTATAACCATTTTAAATTGATTCCACTCAATTTATATTAATTCCATTCCATTTTAATATATTCCCCACCAATATATTTGCTTTCCATTCATATTCATTTTCATTACATTCAAATTCTATTTTACAACCCATTCATTGCATTTTTTTTCATATCCAAATGGGTTCCATTTCAAAACCATTCTACTAAGATCGAAAACATTACATGCTTATATATTAAATATCTATTTTACTTAAGCTGAGTTCCATTAAAATATTTGCTTAAGTTAATTTATTTACTTCAAGTCATTTCACTCCATAACTTAAGTCCATTTCTTTCTCGCATAAATTCTATTTCCATTTCAATTTGATTCTTATCCAATCAAATTCCAACCCGTTTACTAATTTTAATTCAGTTAGTTTATTCTTTCAATCCATTATAATTTCCAATTCGCATTCACAATTCATTTCTGAATTTATTTTATTAATAACAAGGTCATTTCAATCTATTTCTACTCACTTGAATTTTATTTGCAATTCAAACCATTTCTATTTTAATCCAACCTTATTTATTTGACAATGTTTCAAATTATATTTAATTTACTTGCGATATACGTCGAATATTATATATAAATCAAGTTTGACTTCAAAAATCCCTTTTGTCAAATAAAAACCAAACTTTCATATTCAAAAATTAATTTATAGTTCCGTTTTAATATTTATTAAGTAAGGATCTAATTTCATTCAATATCATATATAACTCAACCGAATTTTATTCCAATTCAATTCTATTTCAACTCAGCTTTACTCATTTCGATTCAATTTCATTTTCTTTTAACTTTGCTCAAGTTGCAATTTATTTCCAAAGCTTAACTTCATTATTTCATTTCTTATTTCGAATCATTTTCCATTTAACTAATCTACTTTACTAATTTATTTTAACCAAACCATAATAAATTTAAATTTCCAACTATTAAAATATCTTCAACTTAATCTAAGTTGAACTTTATTTTAATCTCTTTATTTTAAATTTTGATTTAAATCCCATATTAGTTATGTGAACAATTTTAAATTTATAATCTCATTTGACTATAATATTACCATCCAAACACTTCAATTATATATAATAATTTCAGAAAATTATGTCTTTTATATAAAAATATGTTTTAAGTAAAATTACTTCTTTAAAAAACAATATTGTGTTGATTTGCCTAGTTTAAGAGTTTAGAAATCCCTATCGATACAGGGATTCAGACTGTATCGACAGAATTTATAAACACCCAATCGATAAGTCAACACAGTATAAAACAATTTATATTCACTAACTAATACGCGCTCATATCTATTAATACACTCAGACTCATTCTAGAGTACCATTGACTCTATCTCTAATGAATAATCTCCACCAGAGCCAAGGTTCTCGCTTAACCTTTAGCTCTGATACCAAGTGTAGCGATCCACAGTTCCGTACCCCTTGAGTTGTTAATAATTCTTCCTCATTCAACCCAAAGTGTATGAAAGAGCGAATAACTAGGGAAAATAAAGGAAAGAGGTAGAAGTAGAAGATAAAACACCATTAGAATCTCATAATCACAGCGGAAAAAAACATAACATATAACAACAGCTTTAAATACAAAGAAATCTGTACTGTCATATATACATATCATTATCAGAGTACAACAATCACCCATAACTTTGGATAGTTTATACTTGTCCTTACACAGCGGAAATGATAATATCCAACTACGAGAGATACGTCTCTGTCATCCACCTCACCTCTTGAGCTCCATAGCATATTAACCTGAATCTGTAAAACTCGGTCTGACCCAAGCATCATAATAAAACAATACTCGAGTCAGTTTGGAAAACCAACGTGAGTAAACGCACTCAATTAGATTACTAAAGTTTTCAAAATCTTTTAAAAATCAAAGGTATCTCGTAAGACCACGCCATAAATACACATGTCGGGTTTAAATCTGATCCCGGTCTGTTAAAAACGATTAGCACGTTGGCCAATATTAATAGTCGGTTATTTAACTATCATATAACACTCACAAGCAAACATTAGGTCTTAAATAATTTCCCAAATTATTTATCTCTAAAATATCTTCAAAAGATATTATTTTCATACTTTAACATTTTGAAAATAGTTTTCAAATCTCTTCTTATTCTTATGGAACAAATTTCTCATTTACCCAATACTTAGCATATTTTCGCCTTTCATTATTTACCATTTGGGCAACATTCATTTATTCCCTTATTTCTTATCTCAAACCATTTACAACCTTATTTTGTAAATTTGCAAACCCGTTTTATTAATTCTGTAATTTCTAGAATTCCTTAATTAATTTCCTTCAATTTTTCCAAAGCCCTCTTTGCTTATTAAAAATTCTAGTTTCACTTCCACTTCCCTTTGTGAAATTTTATTTCTCCTTCTGAAACTCCTATCTTATACTTTGGTAATTTATTTAAGTTTCCATAATCCCACTGTAAGATCTTCTCCTAAAATCTTATCCAATTTAAATAACTCGCTTCTCACCTCAGAATTTTGAACATTTAAAAACATATATACTTATAAAATAAGAATAAAGGTTGTATTTTCAAAAATATGGTTTAAAGAAAACTAACTTCAGAATATTCTAAATCCAATAATAGTTTAATAAATTATATAGTATAGTAAAATTTAAAATCCCATTTAAAACAATTTTTATTCACTCAACAAAAGTCTGTTTCTAGAAATCCCAATATTTACCAATTTAAGTCATAAAATTCCTCTCAATTCGTATCTCCTTGACCATATCACCATTTCTCGTATTCGAAATATTTCTCACTATTTCTTCAAAACTATTCCCGATTGCTCGATATAAGTTCTCACCATAACTTATAATTTTAAAACATGACCATTGATATCATTCTATCTCATTTATGAATCCCGTTTATAAATTTATAATCCTTTTGAGTTTTCATTTATTTATAAAATAAATTTTATTTTTAATTCCATTTTTATAATTTTCCCTTAATAAATTCCATTTTACTTCAATCTATTTTAATTATCAAATCCAATTCTCTTCCAAAATTTCAAATATCTTTCAAGTCCTTAATATATAATTTTTAATTAAAATCTCTATCTAGCCCAATTTATCAATAGTTAAATATAATCAAGTTAAAAATATATGTTCTCTCATTCCACTTAATTTTCTTTACAAAATAATCCCATTTTCAGTTTAAACATTTTCATTCAAAACGTTCTTTTACTTGTTTTAAATCTATTACTTGCGTTACTTAAAAATACTAAATTCAATTCCCAGGCTATTTAACATTTTACAATGCAATTCACGCAAGCGATATCAATTTATCCATCCTATTATATGTCAATATATATATATATATAACAATAAATGTTTTGAGGAATGCAGTTGGATCCCTCCAACCCGTTATTCTCTGCATCCATAGATGTTAGTCAACAATAATTGCCAATCCCACTTCGAGGGGGATATCGCGGTATATAGGGTCATCTGCTATTATGCGGGGAGTATATGGTCTCATCCGCTATATAATGTGAGAATATCATCACTCTAATATGTATATATATATATATATAATATCATCCAGTAGATAAATCAATCAATATACAACGATTTAAATTTAACACTTAATTTTAAACTAGGCAATCCAGATGAGTGATAAAAAATCACCTTTGGTTTTTGTTTGCAATCAACTTCCATCTCTGTTTGTTTCATGATTTTTGACTTTGTATAAACAATTTACGATTTACTAATATTTGAATTGATCCAACAATTAATTACTACTTACTTATTTAATTTAAACTATTAATTTGTTTTTTAACTATTAATTTAATTTAACAAATTAATCGCCTTAATAAATTATTTGAAATAAACTAGTAAATTGTATTTTATTTTTTTCCATTTCATAACTACATATAAAAATAACTGGAAATTAGCCACAAGGGAGTCTTTAGCAAGTGCAATTAGTTTCTAGGACGCACAATTGAAATAATTACTATTAAGGACAAAGTGCAAAATAATTAGTTTTTAAGGCCTAAAAACCTATGAAATTATGTCCTTGAAAGTAATTGGACTGCTGATTTTGTACATAAAATTAATTATTTTGCTAACTTTGGCCTTGAAATTAATTTTTGTTCATGTGTGTCCTAGAAACTAATTGGGCTGCAAAGTTTGTCCTTCGAGTGAAATGCCCCTAAAAATAATCTATATGGGTTTTAAAAATCTTATCTTTATATAAACTTTTATATTTTCCAAAATCTTATATATGTATATTTACTGTTTTATCCACACACACATATA
Organism: Allium cepa; assembly: GCA_030765085.1. Lineage (NCBI taxonomy): Eukaryota > Viridiplantae > Streptophyta > Magnoliopsida > Asparagales > Amaryllidaceae > Allium > Allium cepa. The sequence goes on along the minus strand of CM060931.1, from coordinate 1,044,698,791 downwards.
TATATAAGTATGTTTCTATATTCTTATTAAATTAAAACTGAATTATTTTACTGTAAAATATCCTTTTCTATTTCTGCAAATAACAAAGTAATTTGCTTTACTGTATAAATATACGCACACATATGTAAATCTAGAAATCGAAGAAAATAAATTATTTTATAAAACTTTCAGTTATTTTCTCTATTTTTTGCATATATATAAATTGAAAAAAATCTGCATATATCTATCTCGCTGTATATTTTTCTTCTATGCATACACACACACACACGCGCGTGTGTATATATGAATTTAATAAAAATAATAATACCTCATTGCTCTAAACCCCTTTCAAGCTCGCTCGAACAACCCAAAATTAACAACAGTCGATTGGTTCAAAGCAAAGATGGGTTTCCTCGCTCCTTGCACTCTCGCGCAACACCTCATCGGCCATCGCCTGCCCCGACCTCATGATTTTGACCACGTCCCCATCCCGCAACGCGCTCCGCCACCTGGCCAGCTCCCTCGCGATCCCCTTTCCCAATCGTGCTTGCCACCAAAGCTTGTGTCTAACCCCATCGTAGTGCGCGCCATCACTAGCTACCGTTAGCGATTTTATCGTCTTGATTTCGATTTGACTCTTTTTTTTCAAGTATTGGCCATGGATTTTATTTTTGTTTGAATTTGATTTCAACTGGCAAGAACGAAGAAGAGAAAGACGATTTGAAGTTAATTCGCGGCCATTATTTCTTCGATTTCGTTCGGCCTTTTTGAATGAAGAAAACGGGAAGAGAGATCGAGATTTATAATGCATCGTTTTTTTTCCTTTTTGTCCGATTTAAAACCGTTGCATAAAAAGAAATAGGGGACAAGAGGAGAATTTTGCATGTCGAGGAATGCTACAGTGTGTTTGAGAAAGCAAAAGCTACTGTGAAGGAAGGAAAAAGGTTTGATGGTGAAAGAATTTTGACTACTCAGTATAATATACATTTATAAATTTTAAATTCAAATTGTCTCGATAAATGCAACTTAAAATTTCGAACTCCTATCGAGGCATGTCGTAGACGTTTATAATGTTATACCCCTATTCTGAACAAAATGGAAAAGGTTTTGAGTCCTAATTCGATCGTATGGAGAAGATAGCTTTATGAACTCAGTTATTAAATTGAATTTCCTGTATAAATTTCAGCGCATTTGTCTACCATACGAGCACACGACAACTTCAAATGCTATGAAATTTGAAATCTGACAATAATACACTATTACGGATCCAATAGAACTAGTTTCGATGAAATCCGAGACCGTGCATCGAAAGGCTATTTTTAAATGTCAATTTAAATGATATATTTTCAAAACTGAGCAATGCACTATTAAATTCAATTCTAAAGCTTTCATTGTCTTCAGTATTATCAATATAAATTTTATAAGCCTTTGAAACATTTTTAACAAGCTTAAAAACAAGATTCAATATTTATCCAATATTCAATTATAAACTTTAAAAATTAAATTATTCAACAAATCACTATATTTAGATTCTGAATCCATTTTATTAAAAACCAAACTTTCATATTTAAAAATCAATCTATAACTCAATTTTAATATTTAAAACCATTTAAATATTCATAATTAATGCCAGAAATACCTGGGTCGTCATATGTGATTCCCTCTGGGCAAACCTTCAGTTTACAGAGGAGCGTACGGTAGTGTATAGACTACGGGAATATATAAAATGTGATAAGGGGGTATGGGTAATGCCTTAACGGTATTTTGATACTTTTACATTACTACAGACATTATTATAATTGCATATATTACTACATAGTAAATAGTTCCACGGATCCTTAGAGGATGATTATCCCAAACATCTTTTGAGTTACTTGTATTTCAGTTGATATTTCACTTGAGTTGGATTTATTGATATAAGAATGTTAATTCTGACTCGAGTGTTTTGTGTTTTGCTTCACATTCGGGTCAGACCGAGTGTCATAGCATTTGAGACTCACCTTTGGAGTTGGAGCTTCGTTGGAGATCCATCTACATCTATTCAGCTTTCAGTTATTCAGTTGACTCCAGTGATATATTTAGATTTTGTTATTTGACTGTTGTATTGAGACTTCTATGTATTTGAGACTTCTGTTGTATCTTGTTTTACTCTGATATATATAGTAGCTTCATGAACTACTATTCATTTGTTTCCATTGCTTATTGTTATATTATTCTATGTCTGTGATTCTGTGATTATTTTATTTAATGTATATGCTGAGTTTTGCCAAATATAAATTAAAAATCTAATATATTGAGCAATTCAAGTTCAACATGTGTGGATGCGAATGGTTGAAAATATCGGGTCATTACAGTTAGTATCAGAGCTCTGGTTTTAGGCAAAGTTAGCATGTAGAGTAAATTTAATTACAAAATCACTTTCGTTCGAGCTTGAATCCTCTTTGGTTCGAGTGTCTTGAATTTTGGAACATTCTGTGTTCTGAAATCCATTCTTCTTTCGTCCTATTCGTGTTTCCTTAATTCTGGAGTATCCCATTGCTCCACTGTATGATTTGTAAAGGGGTGAAACTCCTTTACGATAGACAGTGACTCACCGAAGATTTATGTATCCTCGGTTTAGATGTTTTTGTCTCTTGCTATGCCCGAATTCTATCTCTTGCGATCGAATGTTGATTTAGCTCAGAATTCTGCATCGATCTTATTCTGGAAGTCACAGTTGACCTGATTAAGGTCGTCCATGATTTATATAAGTCTATCCATTCTTTTCTCCCTTTGTAATCTATTTATCTTCTTCCTATCAAGCTTATCTTCCGATTAGAATTCTCTATGATTAGAGTCCCCCTGTATTTGAACCTCTATCCTTGCTGTGAAATCCATTATTGTATCATCGAGTAAGAGAATGTATTTGTATTAATATTAAAATGTTTTATAGTGTGTCATTTGAGTTGTTAAGTTTGAATTTTGGGTTTCAATTGATTCGTCTGATCAACGCTATCGATAATAATTCCAAAAAACCTGAACAGAGGCAACTGACACAATATTGTTTTCAAATTTGGTAAATGAAATAAATTTTATATGATTATATTATATATAAGCATAAATTTTTCTGAAATAAAAAAGTTAACTGAATTGGTTGTTACAAGTGATAATATTTGATTATCATTTATTTTTTTATAAACCATTGACTATTGCATCATGGAATAAATAAATGAAATTATAAAATGGTTTATAGACTGTTTTGGGATTTGAAATGAATTTAAATTATGAATTTGAGAATTAAATTTCTGGTAATTTCAGAAAATTTGGTTTTAAAATTTTAGAGCATATTATTTTAAATTATTTTCGATTAGAAATCATTTCCAAAGAATTCTAAAGTTTTAAAATCTGTATTCTCCTCTTGTCGCTGGAAAATAATTTCGGCGATGACTACAGCATCATCGACATTCATTTTCGAGTTTCGTAATGGAGAGACCATTCAGTAACTTTGCTATACTTTTGTTTTGGAAAATGAATTTGATTTAAATTTCTTATGAATGATTTGATTTATAATAAATATAGAAGTTATGCTTATAGATTTGATTTAATATAGAATATTTATATATATACATTTATCTCTAAATGGTTTGAAGAGAAATGGAAATTTAACTCTTAAATTCTTGAATAAATATTTGAAATTGAGATAATTGAATTGAAAAAAATTACTTGTATGATACTCAATTGCATTCCAATATAATTTACCTAAAATTATTCAGAAGATAACTATGTAATCGAATAGTATACAATATAAAACAATATTAAAGAAATGCATCAATAAATCCGAGTGAGTATAATGAGTATCAATACACTTAATTTATAATTATAGAAATGTTAATTGAGATAAATTGAATAATAAGATAGTGAAATAAATAAATATGAATTTTGCAATAGTTAAGATTTAATTATAAATGAAGTTAACTAAGTGAAATCAATTGGATTAAATAAATGAGATGAAATAAAATTTGTTTGAAAGAAATTTTGCAACAAACATTAATAAATTGAATCAATTTAATGAAAATATCATGAATTGAAATCAGTTAGCTAAATATAAACCAATTTAAAAATAAATGAAATTTATATAGTTTAAATTAATTGTTTATTTTTGTGTTTCAATTTATTTTCTTTCTGGTTGTTTCTATTCTCCTACCTCCTTCCTTTTCGGGGACAAATAGTTTTGAGTGGGGGAGAGTGTAACGACCCATAAATTTTAATGGTCTTATTACTGTGATTAAACTGAATTTTTGTGAAATTTTAAATAATTGAATTTTGAAAAAAAAAATTATATTTGGAATACGTCTATATAAACATAATAAATGGTAAATTTTCATCTGATTATATGGAAGTTTATTTTCTTATGTAATTTTATTTCAATTTAAATCAGTTAATATTTGATGATAATAAAATGTTTTCCAGACCTAAATATTTTATACATTAAATTTATAAATTATCTTCTGAGTAAGACGTCATATTTCGTTTCATCAAATTTAAACTGCTACTGCTCTGTTTATCTTATTTCTGGCAGATTAATGGCATTTTTGGTGTCGTATATCAACTTTTGATAGGATAGTTGTACAACTGATATCTGTATACCGTTTTGATCATTTTGTCATATTCATCTCTGTGGTATATTCAATTCTGTGTTTTGAAGTCCGGTACGTAGCAGAACCTATGATAACGGTAACCGTATCTGTACCTGTGTCGTGCCTTTAGGTACTAGTGACCTTTTGTTTTCCATTGATTATAAACACATCGGTACTCACTTCCTGTCTCTTCAATGTTCACATGAATTTGCTTTTAAAGAAGTAAATTTATAAAAAATTATGTTTTGTTTAACTGTTTATATTCATTTGTAAATTTCTTTTCAACCTGCTCTCATATTCATTTGTAAACTTCATCAAAACCTAAACGTCATCGCTTTAGAAAACTTTGCGTACAAAACTTTTTCTCGCTTCTCATTTTTTACGTCTCACTTCCCATTCTCTTTTCGTCCTATTCATTTCTTACAGTAAGTTCTCTTCTTCTTTCCCATTTTTCCTCCTTCCTCCTCATATATTTCGGCCATCATCACCACTTCCTTCCTCCCTAACCAAAGCCGATCTCCTCCCTACCAATGCCGACATCTTCTCTTGCCTCCATCTTCTTAAAACCCATGCCGAACTCCTCTCTCCAACCGAAGCTTCCAGGCCCCACTCGTCCGACTTGCTCTCATGTAGTGCCCCACCAACCTCATCACTTTGGCATATATCTTCTGTATTATCTAGCTTCGAAAGGTGAGCAATCACTCACGATTAACGTTCTTATATTTATTTAATTTGATTTCAATTGAAACGACAATTGAAATATGCTGCTATTAGTTATTTACATTGCTATATGTATGCCATAATCTGTATCTAGGCACCTGTGATATCTGACACCATTATCTATTATTTATATTGATGATATATACCTGTTGTATTATTATCATATATGTTATCATTCTACAAGTTCTCTGTTAGTATAGGATTCTGTATGGGCTGAAATGATACATACATGATCGATCTGTAAAATAGGAGAAAATCATTATGGGTTGAAATAATAAACCCAAACAATTTTCATTGAATTGAATTTGGGATTGCGGGTTGAAATGATATATACTCGTATATAATTTAAATTGTAGATTAAAATAATAAATATGCGTATCACTTGACCATAGGATCGAAAATTACATACTGACATCATTGGTCTATATATAAATATTTTGAAATGATTTCAAAGGTTTAAAAAGATATATATATATATATATATATATATATATATATATATATAAAAGAGTGTGTGTGTGTTTATATAAATATTTATTTTAAATGTTATACTTATAAAGGTTATTTAAGTTAAATTCTTGATTTTAAATTTATATGTTAGAAAATTTTAAAATTTTAAATTAGTTTTGAAAATTTTAAATTTTAAGAATTTACTTATATTTTTACTACTTTAAAATATGTATAAATCTGTTTTATTATAAAATAAGTTTAATAATAAATTTTGATTTAACTAATATATATTATGTTTAAGAATTTATTTAAATTTTTATTTTAAAATAGATTTTATAATGATTTTATAAGTTAAGGTTGGGAAGATAAATTTAAGTTGATTTGAAATAATATTCTTTTAAGAATTTTATTTAAATAAAATCGATTTGAAACTTATTGGATATTGGGAATTTAAAGATACGATTTTACAACTTGATTTTGGTTTAAAGTGATTAATGCCCAAGTTTAAATAAATTGAAGGAAATATTTATATTATTTGTAATTTGAGATTTATTTAAATGATATTAGATTTATTAAGTGGATATTTCAAAATCAAATAATAATGATGTTAAATTAAGATATATATGAAATTATCAAATTTAGTTTTGAAATTGCAGAATATTTAAAGCGTTGAAATATATTGAAATTGAAATGGTTTATTTTGTGGTTCAATTCTATTTTTGAAATCGATATAATTTAAATGGTTTATTGAGAAACTGAATTGAATTGAAATTGATGATTTCAAATTGGATTAAATTTGAATTTTGGAATTCGAGTTCACTAGAAATCAATTTGTGAAATTTAAGGAAGCTATTTTATTATATAATGTATTTTAAATTGTATTTAAAACTATATATATATATTTTACTTTATAAATTATTTTCATATAAAATATTTTAATATAAATCATTTTAATATAAACTATTTTTAATATAAACTATTTTAATATACTAACTATTTTATTGTAAACTATTTTAACTTATAACCATTTTATATAAACTATTTTATTGTATAAACTTCTTTATTATATATACTATCATTAATATCTAAATGGTTTAAAGGAAAGTGTTATGATTTTAAAGTGTTACGATTTCAAAGTGTTATGATTTCCAAAGTATTATGATTTCTAAATTATGAATTCCAAAGTTTTATAATTTCCAAAGTATTATGATTTCTAAGTTATGATTTCTAAAGTGTTATGGTTTTAGAAGCTTTATAATTTCGGAAATGCTATAACTTTGGAGTGCTATGATTTTTGGAAATAGATATATTTGAAATGGAAATGATATCGTATTGATATGGTTTTGAAATTGAAATGATATCATATTTGGTTTTGAAATGGAAATGATATCGTACTGGTATGGTTTTGAAATGGAAATGATATTTTGGTTTTGAAGTATAAACTATTAGAAATGAAATGACCACGGTATTATAATAACGATTGGTTATTAAAGAGACCAGGATCGGTAATTGTCATACTCTATGCCAATACCGAAAACCACTTTAACAACTGTGCATGTGGTGGAGATTCTAGAATGAAGTTGGATGGTTTGGTGACGATTCTATATGGAATTTACGTAGCCCTGACTCCCATGAGTCAATTTGATGCGGCTAGAACAGGAGCTACGGCGGGCCAAGTTAGGTCATTCCTCCTATCGGACACATTTCTTCGATACTATTCTATTGCTTTTGTGATTTGATTGGGTGCACCTTTGACTTGGGAGTGTGTCACAAGGTGGGCGGTAGTAGCTGCTAAACTATCCATCCAGATCTGCAAACGGTATATCTAATCTGGCATTGCCTCAAGTGCCTTGTCGCATGCCCTATCTCGCCTTCTACGAGTTTGTTTTGTACCGTACCTATGTGACGTCCTCTGTGTGAACCTCCAGTTTACGGAGGAGCGCACGTCATTGTATAGACTACGAGAATATATAAAATGTGTTAAGGGGGATATGGGTATCGCCTTAACACTATTTTAATACTTTTACTTTATTATAGACATTATTATAATAGCATATATTACTACATAGTAGATAGTTCCACGGATCCTTAGAGGATGATTATCCCAAATATCCTTTGAGTTGCTTGTACTTCAGTTGATATTTCACTTGAGTTGGTAATGATATAAGAATATTAATTCTGACTCGAGTGTTTTGTGTTTTGTTTTATGCTCGGGTCAGACTGAGTGTCACAGTATTTGAGACTCACCTTTGGAGTATGAGCTGCACTTGGAGATCCATCTACATCTATTCAGCTTTCAGTTATTCAGTTGACACCAGTGATATATTCAGATTTTGTTATTTGACCATTGTATTAAGACTTCTATGTATTCGGGACTTCTATTGTATCTTGTTCAACTTTATTATATATAGTAGCATCATGAACTACTATTCATTTGTTTCCGTTGCTCATTGTTATATTACTCTTTGCCTGTGATTTTGTAATTATTTTATTTACTGTATATGCTGAGTTTTTCCAAATATAAATTAACAATATGATATTTTGAGCAATTCAAGTCCGATATGTATGGATGCGAATGGTTGAAAATATCGGGTCATTACACGAATGATTTGCGTATATAAAAAAACATCACGTGCGGCCTGGAGTTAAGTGAGTGGGATGGATTAGAGTAAGGTTTAGTTTTAATTATTTCAATTATTTTAATTAATTTAATTATATTTTAATTATATCATTATGCTAATTAATACATAACTTTCTTGTATGCGATTGGATTTGAACGAAACATATAGCGTTGCAATCGTATCAGTGAAGGCTATGACATGGAGCTAGATTGGAATTTATATGACTTTAGAATATTTTCAGTTTCAAATAAAGTTGAGTGGTTAAATCCATTCATGAAGTGCTAAATTTTCTACTGTTAGTTTAATTAATGAAATGAAAAATTATATTTATGCTATTTGGAAATTTAATGAGTGAAATTGAGTTGATTAAATTTGAACTGACTGAATTCAAATCGAAACTTAAATTTTATGGTTAAATTGATAGTTTAACTTGATAGTTAAATTAGATGGTAAATGTGACATTTAAAATTGATAGTTAATGTGACATTTAAAATTGATAGTTGACATGACATTTAATTTTATGGTTAAAAATGTGACATTTAAATCTGATAGTTAAACTGAAACGTAAATTGATATTTAAATTAATGTTGATAATTGAAATTTCATGTCACTTTTAAACACCCGACATTGATGGTTATTGATTACTGTGATAAGGAAAAATTGGTTGCTTTGGATGTTGGTTGATATTGTAATGGATGATATTTTGTGATTGGATGTTATGTTGTTTAGTGATTTCGATATATCCATATTATCACCCCTTTATTATCACTATTGATATGATTGATCATCTGTACATTGAATTCAGATATGGAAGTTTGTACGTCTTATTTGATATGTGAATTTTTAGATGCACTATTGACTGCTTTTGCATAAATGGATTGTTGTGATTATATCGTCATTTAGCGAAATTGGAGATTTTGATAAATAGAATTTAAAATTCTAAAAAGTTTTGAAATTTAACTTTGGAAATTTGTATATTATAAAGAAGTAATTTTGAAAATTGGTTTATATCAATTTTTTTGAAACTAAATTTGAAATCCAATCATTAAATGATTTTGAAACGTGATACATTTGAATGGGATTATCGAATTTTTAAAATCTATAAAATGTTGTAAAATCCTCTGAAACTGCAATAAATTATTTAAATAATATTTAACGTAGGAAATATGAATTTATTTCGATGATTTAATAATTTGGAATATTTAAACATGGAAGTTTTGTTTGAAATGTGAAATATATTGAATCGATATGAAGTTTATTAACTTATTGAAAACGTTGAAACGAAGATTTAAAATGGTGAAACCTTTATGGAAATTTGAAACAAATGAAGTTACTGCAAATATGTTTCACTTGATTTTGATTTAACTAACATAAGGATCTTTAGTCCTGACTCGAGTGTTTTGTATTTTCATTATGCCCGAGTAGGGCCGAGTTTTTCAGTTATCGAAGACAGTTATTATGGAGGACGAAGATTAATCTTTTGGTATATCATATCTACTAGTATTTATTCCATTGCAATATTTCATTCTATCTATCAAAATATGTAACATTGATAGTATTGTATAACTCTGATTTATGTTGTAAATTGAATTGAGTATATATTGTTAAACAGCTTCATGAACTGTTTATGTGATTATTGTATTTTATCATTCTGCCGGGAGATTCTTTTTGCTGTTTTTCTTCTTTTCTTTATTTCTTTAAAATAAACCTTTTGGTAATCTATCTTTTAAATGGTTTGAGTTGGACATATGTGGTTTATTGTCGACTTGAACTGTCCAAAAAGGTGGGCTGTCACAGTACCTCTATTGTAGGTGCTGGTATCTTCTCTTCAACTTTCTTTTCTCTCTTCTTCTGCAATTCTAGTCACTCATACTTATGATGCCTTTGCTTCCTTCATGAGTTACCATTATGGTCAAATTTTCCGTAGTCTTAGAATAGGCTTGAACATATGGGTTTGACATTGGATAATGAAGGAATGGCTCTAGAAGCTTGGAGGCAAGGTTGGAATGGCGATGGAAAAGACTTCAAGAAGTTTAGAGTTGAATGTACCAAGGAAAAGAAATCGGTACTGGCATGAAAAAAGGTCAGCATAGATCAGTTTTTGTGCACATTCTTGGCTTGTAGGGTGATTGTCAAAGTGTTATTAGCTATGTTGAATGTCCTAGAGCTCATTTTCGAAGGCATAGTTGAAAAAATCCAAAAATCTCAATAGAAAAGGACAAGTACTAGACGTATCAAAACTTCTTGGCACCAACCTAATATCTAAGACAACCATGCTCGGAACTTAATGAATCAAAGCTAGAAAATGATTACATGATTTGCAACTAGCAAATTATATCCGTACTGGCTTAATCATGTTGGCAATGATATGATTTTATGGCATAGAGGACCTTATCTCCCCTTCTATTTCTTGGATCTGGTGTTTGAACTAGTATTTCATGATTTAGTGACTTCGGTAAGCGATTATTTTATAAATAGAAGGCCTGTAGTAACTTGGAGAGGACTTTCTTCCTTTTGGACTTTTTTTGGACCTTTGGAAACCATTCTAACTTCTTCTTCCCTAAACACATAAAAATCTAAGATTCACTAGATTGTTGTCGGATTTTGAGTTGTAATCTTTGTATACCAGAGAGTAGACATAAGATAGTAAAATTAAAAGGGATGTAGATCGAAGAATTTAATGAACCGCTATAATAGTTCTTGTTTGCTATATCTTTTACGTGTTATATATTGATCTACTTGCTTTTAGGGTGTCGTGTCAACTTTTAGTACAGCATTTTTGGCGCTTTCACTGAGAATGAGCTTGAATATGAAGTTTGGAAGAGACAAAGAGGCCTACTACAAGAGCAATCATTAAAGGAAGTTAATCAAAACATAAGGCAACCACAAAGTGTCCTCAAGTTCAAGCCCATCAACCTATGTGATTAGAGAGTAAATGAAAGTAATAATAAAAGAGATGCAAGATGGAATGATAGCCGACATTTGGAAATGCAAGATGGATTTATTAGAAAGATGAAACAATAAGGAACAACCGGAGCAGTTGGAACTCAGAACTAGAGGCCGAAAAGCAATGAAGGAGCATCTAGAGATACAGCGGAGAAAACTAGAACAAAGATTGCATGACTAATTCACTTCAGTACCGACCCGAATCTAACAATACCGACATGAATTTAGAAAGGGCACTGTTGACTTGGGCTTAGGACGAGCTGAGATGCCAGGAGAAGACGATATTGGAGATAGAAATGTAGATTAGGAAAAAAAATGCACAGCAACAAGAGTTGGAACCAAAAATGCACCATAGGAATGAGGGTCGAATGAACCTATGGATTGGAGACCTCCATTGGATGACAACGACAGAATAGCTGAAATGATCAGGAGAATAGTGAGATGTGGACCTCCAGACCAGAGTTTGAAGGATGCAAACATAAATTCATTCACCCCTAGCATTGATATGCAAGGAATCCACTCGATTTTAAGCTTCCAACATTGTAACTTTACAATGGGAGGATAGATCCAATCGTTATATGATGAGATACATCTGGTAATGGAGATATTGCCATGTTAGGTGCTTCTGAAGAGGTAATAGGGTGATGCTTCTCGTTATACATGACGAAGTCTGCTGCAATGTGGTTCGAATAGTTAGAGAATAGGGATAAATAGATTCATGAGATGTTTTAGAGTTCACATTTCTTGACCAAAGATTGTGAAGATGCTTTCAAGCATAAAGCAAAGGATCAGAGAGACCATAAGAATTTATTCGACTAGATTTAACACAGCAGTCATTGCGGTTCATAAGCTGGATCCATCAATAGTTCTGATGGCGATAATGTTTAGAGTTGTAAATAAGGCTGACTTCAAAGTTGCTTTGGAAAGGGATCTATCGGTGGATCCTATCATTTTTTACCATAAAGCTGAAAAATATCTATGCAAGGAGGACGGTGAAATTGAAAATGCTAAAATTAATGATGTGGATGATGGAGGACTATTTGGAGCAGGAAATAGTAAAGGCAAAGGAAAGTGAAAAACTAACGGAGACATCGGAGGAACAAAGTGCAAAGAAGGGAATTGAAATTCTCTTCCTACATGAACCTAACTGAAACCCCAAAGAGGATTTACCTAGATACCAAAAGGGAAGATCCCTTATCGAATGCAAGTTAAGAGAGAACCCATGGATTAGGAGAAAAGATAGGGAATGTTTTGTCTTTTTCATGAGATAAATCGGCACAAAACGAACGAGTGCAAATTTCTTTGTGATTTAATAGAAAGTAGGTTAGAAATTTGACCATCGTAGTTTAACCATTGCGTCTATGGTGAGTTTCTGATCAATTATCATTATATTATGTTGAAATCAGAGTTTAAACAGAGAAGTAATAAGCATTTGAAGTTTTCGAGTTTGAAATTTAAATAATTGAACTTGAATTTCAATTTAAAAATATGAAGCTTAAGTTTTGAAATTTTAATGAAGTAAACGTTAAGGGATGCTTAATGTTTAAGCAAGGATTAAAGTTAACTGTAACATTATATTACGTATTAAATAATTAATTAACAAATAATTAATTTCAAAAGAAAGTAGATGGTCAGGTAAGGGAATGGTCGACCACTAAACTACGGCCCGGTCGACCGATGTGGCTCAATAGCGGCTAGGGTTTGCTTAATTTTAACGATGCATATTTTAATTTTTTAAATCCAACGGTTTTTATTCCTTCCCACCTCTATAAATAGACCCCTAGGCCCCAATTTTAACTTCATAAAATTCTGTAGCAACGACAAAACTCTGTCAAATTCTTTCCTCTTAGGATTTCAGAAACAGTAAAATTTCTCGTAAGTAATTCTAATTTCTAATCTATAATTTAAATAATGCTTCTTCTCCCTATCTTATGATTTCTAAAATCTAATATGCATATATACAATCAATATGTTGTATATTTAAAAAGTGGAAGATCTCACAGAGAATTAAGAGGGATATAAATCAGATATCATCACCATCTTATTCTTCTTTAGATTCTGGAATCAGTTAGGATTTTTAAGTAAAAAAGGTTTAGATGTTCGATTCTTTTGATTCCTGATTTTATTCCTCTAGTTTTTGATTCTAAATTCTATTTCTATGTATAATTTACTTTGATATATATCTCAAGAGGGAGATCTAAAAGAGAATTAAGAGTGGTGGAATCAAACCTAACTAGGAAGCAAACAAATCTCCATGAGTGAAATATCAAATTTTATACATTTTTATAATTGAATATTATTTATTTGGATTTGATATATGCCTTGGGAAATTTTTGTAAAAAAACATAACATCTAAAACCCCTAGAATTTCCCTAAGTAAACATCAATCTTTTATATATTGGAATTTTAATTATTTTTTGTATTGATATATTAGAATCCAATTAATTGTTAGAATTAAATAATCTATGATCAATTTAACCTATTTTCCCCCTTTCGAATTGAAGTGTTAAAGGGTTCAAAAAGAAAATAAATTAGAAATGGTGTGCAAATATGAATTAAATTGTTTGTAGTTTGCACCGTCTATTTCTACCACTTAAATAAATAAGGAATTCCTTTATAACTTCAAAATATTTTATATGAAGGTTAAACTAAATATAGGCAACCTAATTTGTGATGATCTGTCCTTTAAAACATATAAAATAATTCTAGTGAATTGATATGGGACAAGTGTAGATATTCCACGTTTTTACAAATCTGTTTTATTTGGCTCTGATAGTAGCAGTTCTTGTTGGAATTGTAGATTTGCATGAGATTGATATTTCAAAATACCTTATAAGCGAATTATTATTGAATTGTTGTAATGTGATGATCAGACCTTAAATTCTACACATAAATATGAGAGTGTGTGTGTGTACATTCATACATACATATATATATATATATATATAACATATTGATTATAGTGTATTGAACGTGAAAATTAGTACTATTAGAATAGTTAAGTAATATTAATTTATAGGAAGGTAGTTAGAGTAAATTAGGGAATTAATCCCTAATTAGGGGCATAATACAGGGACATCTTATATGGTCTCTGTTATTATTCGGGTAGGATGATGTACGTATATAGTGGATATACATATAAGTTAAACAAAGTTATAGGGATGTGAGGTTAGTCCAAAGCTACATGGAAGTTTGGGTAGTTAAATCTGGCTACTAGTGGTATGGGTTTGCAGACTAATATAGAACATCGCCTATAATAAATAACCACATGAGGTTAGTCTCAATTCTGTGGAGTAAACCTGCCCAGTTAATTTGGCTACCGGTACCTACAAATAGTCGGACTAATGTGAGATGTCACTAGTGGGTTATGAGTCATAAATTGTGTTTTGGATGCGGTAGGTGAAATCCTTTATGGTGGTCCGCTTTGAGTTTAAGGTATTAAGTGGTAATGGTAGGGCCCACTTTTTTAAGAGGAGTATTAATTGACTTGATGGGATTTCTTATAACGTTAGCTAGTGAGAACCATATAGGGACCCACCTCGGGTTAGGTCTCAAATGACAAGAACCTGCCTATTTATACATCTTAAATGGTCGAAGTCTACCTAAGTCCCAAGAAAAGATATATTAAGTAGTTTGGAGGTTCTCGCTCTCGCATCATTAACGATACCAACGTTAGAGTTTGGAAATGGGTTGGGTATTAAGTGACGGGGACTTGCCTATGTTATAGGTATTAAATGGCTAGAGTTTTTCTAATCTCCAATAACAGGTATTTATGGGTTTGGGTGCTTTCCTTTGCATCATTGATGTTAGTTCCGTTAGAATTGTATAGTCAGATTGAAATAGCCTTTAGGTTTACCGCTGACTTTTTATAATCGAACTGGAAGAGCCTTCGGGCTTACAGTTGGCTTTATATGTATGTTATGATCTTAATATGTAAGACATATTTCTTATCTTTACTACTAATAAAAAATTCATTGAATAGATTTACTCAGTGTCTTTTAGAAATTCCAAATATACCCTTTTACATCTCATAGAGAAATAGTATTCAAATACGGGGATATAGCCAATTATTTCTAAGTGCAGCTGTTAGTCACCATAGAGAACTACATTGTGCGTTCACAATATGAAATATCCGAGTGTATCATATTAGTTTTGCCTGATTCCGAGTTAGTATAAAGAATTTATTGCAGTTTGAATAAAAAAATAGTGGCTTCTGCATTAGGTGGAGTTCAAATATAGAGATGTGGTAGCCTGTTATTTTCGAAGTGCAGCTGTCAGTCCCCATGAATAACTATAATGTGCATTCACAAGATGAAGTATCTGAGTATTCTGTATTCTATGTAATTTAGGTCAGAGTTAACCAGTCGAAGTCTCGTCTAATTCCGAATTAGTATGAATAAGTTATTGCAGTTTGAATAAAAAATAGACACTTCTACACTAGGAGGAGTTCAAATATGGAGAACTACAATGTACGTTCACAAGATGAAGTATCCGAGTGTACCACATTGTCCGTAATTTAGATGGGAGTTCATCGGTTAAAATTTTGCCTAATTTCGAGTCGATATGAAGAAGTTATTGCAGTCTGAAGAAAAAAATAGCGGCTTCTTCCTAGGTGGAGTTCAAATATGAGGATATAGCCTGTTATTTTCTAATTTCAACTATTAGGCACCATGGAGAACTAAAGTGAGCTTAACGTGGGGATATAGCTTGTTATTTTTTAAATACAATTGTTAGTCACCATGGAGAACTATAGTGCGCGTTCACAAGATGAAGTACCCGGGTGAACCATATTGTCTGTAATTTAAGTGGGATTTCATCAGTCGAAGTATTGCCTAATTCCAAGTTAGCACGAAGAAGTTATTGCAGTCTGAACAAAAAAATAGCGACTTCTGCTCTAGGCGAAGTTCAAATATGGGGATATGGTAGATTGTTATTTTCTAAGTACAACTGTTAGTCCCCATGAAGAACTATGCGTTCACAAGATGAAGTATCCAAGTGTTCCATACCATTCGTAATTTTGGTGGGAGTTAAACGGTCGAAGTCTCACCGGAGTCCGAATTAGTATGTAGAAGTTATTGCAGTCTGAATAAAAAAAATAGTGGCTTCTGCATTAGGCATATTTCAAATACGAGGATGTGGTAGCATATTATTTTCTAAGGAAAATGTCAGTCCCCATGGAGAACTACAGTGTGCGTTCATAAGACGAAGTATCCGAGTGTAGCATATTGTCCGTGATTTAGGTGGGAGTTCATCTGTCGGAGTTTGGCCTGATTTCGAGTTAGCATGAAGAAGATATTGCAGTCTGAAGAAAAAAATAGCAACTTCTGCCTAGACGGAGTTCAAATATGAGGATGTAGCCTGTTATTTTCTAAGTACAATTATTAGTCAACATGGAGAATTACAATGAGCATTAAAGTAGGGACATAACATGTTATTTTCTAAGTACAACTGTTAGACACCATGGAGAACTATAGCATGCGTTTACAAGATAAAGTATCCAAGTGTACTATATTGTTTATAATTTAGGTTGGAGTTCATCGGTCGAAGTATTGCCTAATTCCGCTTTAGTATGAAGAAGTTAGTGCAGTCTGAACAAAAAAAATAGCTTCTTCTGCACTAGGCTGAGTTCAAATATGGGGATGTGTTAGCCTGTTATTTTCTAAGTACAACTATCAGTCCCTATGGAGAACTGCAGTATGCGTTCACAAGATGAAGTATCAGAGTGTTCCATATTGTCCGTAATTTAGGTGGGAGTTAATCGGTCGAAGTCTTGTCGTATTCAGAATTAGTCTAAAGAAGTTATTGCAGTCTGAACAAAAAAAATAGTGGCTTCTGCACTAGGCGGACTTCAAACATAGGGATGTGGTAGCATATTATTTTCTAAATAAATTGTCAGTTCCCATGGAGAACTACGTGTGCGTTCACAAGATAAAGTATCAGAGTATACCATATTATCCATAATTTAGGTGGAAGTTCATCGGTCAATGTTTTGCCTGACTTCGAGTTAGTATGAATAAGTTATTGCGGTCTAAAGAAAAAAGTAGCAGTTTCCACCTAGGCAGAGTTTAAATACGAGGATGCAGCCTGTTATTTTCGAAGTACAACTGTTGATCACCATGGAGAACTATAGTGAGTTTAAAGTGGGGATACAGCCTGTTATTTTCTAAGTACAACTATTAGTCACCATGGAGAACTACAGTGTCCGTTTCACAAGATGAATTATCCGAGTATACCCTATTGTCCATAATTTAGGTATGAGTTCACCGGTCGAAGTTTCGTTGGATTTTGATTTAGTATAAAGAAAGTTATTGCAGTACGAACAAAAAATAGCAGCTTCTGCCTAGGTGAAGTTCAAATATGGCGATGTAGCCTGTTATTTTCAAAGTAAAACTGTTAGACACCATGGAGAATTATAGTATACGTTCATTGGATGAAGTATTCGAGTGTTCCTTATTGTCTGTAATTTAGATGGAAGTTCATCGGTCGAAGTCTCGGATAATTCTGAGTTAGTATGAAGAAGTTATTGCAGTTTGAAAAAAAATAGCGGCTTCTGCTTAGGCGGAGTTCAAATATGAGGATGTAGCTAATTAAATTCTAAGTACAACTATTAGTCACCATGGAGAACTACAGTTAGCATTGAAGTGGGGATATAGCCTATTATTTTTGAAGTAAAGCTGTTAGTCACCATGGAGAACTATAGTGTGTTCACATGATGAAGTATCCAAGTGTACCATATTATCCGCAGATTAGATGGGAGTTCATCGGTTGAAGTTTCGTCCGATTTCGAGTTAGTATGAAGAAGTTAGTGCAGTATAAACAAAAAATAGCGGCTTCTGCCTAGACGGAATTCAAATACGAGGATGTAGCCTGTTATATTCTAAGTACAAATGTTAGTCATCATAGAGAACTACAGCATGCGTTCACAAGATGAAGTATCCGAGCGTACAATATTATTCGTAATTTAGATGGGAGTTCATCGGTCGAAGTTTTTCTCGACTCTGAGTTAGTATGAAGAAGTTATTGCGGTCTGAAGAAAAAAATTAGCGGCTTCTGCCTAGGCGGAGTTTGAATATGGGGATGTAACCTGTAATTTTCCAAGTACAACTATTAGTCACTATGGAGAACTACAATGAGCGTTGAAGTGGCGATATAACCTATTATTTTCTAAGTACAACTATTAGTCACGATGGAGAACTACGGTAAACGTATACTAGATGAAGTATCCGATTGTATCGTACCATCCGTAATTTAGGTGAGAGTTAATTGGTCGAAGTTTCGTCCGATTCGGAGTTAGTATGAAGAAGTTGTTGCAGTATGAACAAAAAAATAGCGGCTTCTGCCTAGGCGTAGTTCAAATATGAGGAATAGCCTATTATTTTCTAAATACAACTATTAGTCACCATGGGGAACTATGGTAAGCGTTCACTAGATGAAGTATCCAAGTGCACCATACTCTCCATAATTTAGGTGATAGTTCATCGGTCAAAGTTTTGCTGACTCCGAGTTAGTATGAAAAGTTATCGCAGTCTGAAGAAAAAATAGCGGATTTTGCCTAGGCTGAGTTCAATATGAGGATGTAGCCTGTTATTTTCTAAGTACAACTATTAGTCACCATAGCGAACTATGGTGAGCATTGAAGTGGGATATAACTTGTTATTTTCTAAGTACAACTGTTAATCACCATGGAAATGTACGGTATACATTCATAAGCTGAAGTACCCGAGCATTCTATTTTTTCCACAATTTAGGTGGGAGTTCAATGGCTATAGCTTCGCCCGATTCCGAGTTAGTATGAAGAAGTTATTGCAGTATGAACAAAAAAATAGAGGCTTCTGCCCAGGCGGAGTTCAAATACGGAGATGTAGCTTATTATTTTTGAAGTACAATATTATCCACCATGGAGAACTACAGTATGTGTTCACAAAATGATGTATCCGAGTGTTCCTTATTGTCTTTAATTTAGATGTGCGTTCATCAGTCGAAGTCTCACCTGGTTCTGAGTTAGTATGTAGAAGTTATTGCAATCTGATCAAAAAATAGCGGCTTCTGCCTAAGCGGAGTTCCAATATAAGGATGCTACTATCAAATCTATTTGTATAGTACAACTAAAAATGCATGCATGTTGTGATTAAATGCGAGCCCATATGGGCATGCATATATACTGGTTTAAATAGTACTACCCAAGTACAAGTATGATAATGCTTAAGTTTCCATTTCACCAGAAATTTGTTATTCTGATCCATTCCTCATTACAACACATGTTAGAGAGAGAATGCTAATTTAGAAGATGAAGGTGGAGGTAAAGACTTGTGGAAATTATCTATCTATTTATGTCTTTTAAGTATTTTATTGTTTCCAATTTTGGATAGTTATGTTATTTTGAGATATTGTACTATGGAGGCTTTATGTAAACATGTTGTAATATTTGACATGTAATGTTTCTGAAATGGTTTTCTTTATGAAATGGGTACTTATTGTCGATATTATATTTTATCCATTCCGCTATGAGATTCTGAAAGTATAGATAGATAATTCCTTGTACTGTGTAATGTTTTAATTTTATCAACTTAACAATTCCAGTTGAGGTAGGCCTAAGATTCGATGGGCTTTTATTGCATCAAAATTAGATCCGTTTTGGGATGGGTTGTTACAAAGAAGATTGGGCTTAGTATAGACATATGATCCGAAGAAATCAGATCCTAGATTAGACATTAATTATGCGATGTGAAGAGATCTAGATTTGACCTTAGGATTTGGAAACCCTAAAATTGGATAATGATTGCTAATTAATTAATGATTGTCATTGCTTCGATTTGGTTGCACTTACTTATAATGGGATGCTATGTGATAATTGATGATCTATAAGTAACATTTCATTCAGAGGCAATGCATACCTACGGTTGATATATGGTTAGCGTAATATAAATAAATCCTAGGCAATCGTGGGATGACATAATATTGACTTATGATAACCTAAATCCTAGATGAATATGGGACGACTTCGATATATGATAACTTGATCCCGGATGAGAATGGGAAGGGATAGATAGTGATATGTGATAACTTAACCCTGGGAAAACACATAATGGCTTTGATAGTAACATATGATATGATAATTCCTGGTGAATTCGGAATAATTATGATTTATGACTAACACTTAAGCAAGGACTAGAAGCCTTACCTATAGTGGTCTAGAACGACCTTTAATTTTCAGGTAGATACGAAGGTACTAGATAGTTCACCATAATCGGGCTGGATAGATAGCCAAAGAACTTAACTGCCAATGACTGGTCAATATTAATACTTATCCACAATATTAGAACAGATTTGAATAGATGGACTAAACTATAGAATAATGAAGAAATGGCTCTAGAAATGTGGAGGTAAGCATCATATGGCAATGGAAAAGACTTTAGGAAGTCCGGAGTTAATTTCATTAAAGAAAGAGATTGGTAACGACATGAAAAGAGGAAAAGTGGTTGGTACCGATCAATTTTTGTGCACATTCATGGACTTTAGGGTGATGATCAAAGAGTGATTGGTTATGTTGAACGTCTTTAAGTTCATTTTTGAAGGAATATCCAAACAACAATAAAAAGCTTGGCAGTAATAGGCAAGTACTAGACGTGTTAGATTTTCTCAGCAACAACTTTACTTCTAAGGAAAAAGTGCTCGGGACTTGATGAATCAAAGAAAGAAAATAAAATAGAGGAAGACTGTGTGATTTTCAATAAGAAAATCATATCGATTCCGACCTGATCATATCAGTACTGATATGGTTTATGGCAAGGAGACCTAGTCTCCCCTCCCACTGTCTCAGATCTGGAGTTTGAATTAGTATTTTGTTCAGGGAAAATTTACATCAGTAGACTGGGATTTATTGTTTGATGATAATGAGAAGGTAGATTTGAATTTTCTAGAGCAAATCTTTACGGAAGAGGAAATTTGGCAAGCAGTTAAAGATCTTCCAGCAGATAAATCCCCTGGACCTGATGGTTATCCTATTTTTTTCTTTCAAAGATATTGGACTATCATCAAATCAGATGTTCTTGCTCTTTTTAATGGTCTTTATATAGGAAATTTAGACTTCAGCTATATGAACTATGCTTTTATTATTTTACTGGCTAAAAAGGAGGGAGCAAATGATGTTAAAGATTTCAGACCAATCAGTTTATTGAATTGCATCACTAAGATTATAACCAAAGTCTTAGCTAACAGACTTAGAGGTTTAATGAATTCTCTCATTCTCAACAGCCAATCTGCCTTTATAAGAAACAGAAATATTATGGAAAATGTAGCTATGGTTCAAGAAGTGGTTAACTATTGTATACAAGAAGACTTGCCTTCTGTAATTTTGAGACTAGATTTTTCAAAGGCTTTTGATTCTTTAAACTGGGATTTTCTTTTAGAAGTATTAAAAGCAAGAGGTTTTGGCAATGTTTGGTGCAGATGGATCAGGGGGATTCTGAATAGTGGGGTTTCTTCTATTTTGTTGAATGGTGTAGAAGGTAGAAAAATTAAGACTAAAAGGGGCTTAAGACAAGGAGATCCTCTTTCTCCTTTATTATTCAACATTGCAGTAGACATTTTTGCAAGGTTAATTAGATCTACTGTTAGAAGTGGTGGGTTAGAATCTTTTGGTAATTCATTTGTTACTGATGGTATTTCTTCTTTGCAATATGCTGATGATACAATAATTTTTATCTCTCCCAAACCTCATTTTATTATTACCCTAAAGCTTTTACTATATGGTTTTGAGAACCTGTCAGGATTGAAGATCAATTTTAATAAAAGTTTAGTCATGACTATAAGTGGATCTGATTTTAATATTCAGGATATTGCTTCAACTCTGAATTGTAAGACTGGCAATTTTCCTTTATCCTATTTGGGAATGATTATTAGGCCTAAAAAATTAAAGCATGAAGATTGGTTACCATTAATTGACAAAATTGGACAAAGGCTAGAAAGATGGAAGTGTCATACTTTATCTAGAGCAGGAAGATTGACTTTATTAAATTCAGTTCTCACTTCATTGCCTATTTTTTGGATGTCCTTCTATAAATTTCCTAAATGGGTCATCAACAAAATAGATACTATTCGAAGGAATTTTCTTTGGAAAGGAAGTAGAAATGGGAGTTTAATAAAAAAATTAGTTGCTTGGGAGATTGTGTGCAAATCTAAAAATCAGGGTGGTTTAGGGATTAAAAACCTGCAGGAGTTTAATTGTGCATTGTTATGCAAATGGATTTGGAAAATTTCTGAAAATAATAATACACTTTGGAAAACTTGGGTTGAAAATAGATATTACTCTAGTAAGTTTAATACAGATGTTTTCTCTTTGGTTAGAAGTCCTAAATATTGGTCTGAAATTATCAAATTAGAACCTATTTTCAAAATTGGAATGCATTGGCAATTGGGTAATGGTGATAGAATTCTTTTTTGGCATAATTCTTGGATTTTTAATATCTCACTGAAGAGCATTTTCCCTGATCTTTATAACATTTCCCTGAATCAAAATGATAGAATCAGTGATCTTTATCATCATAATGATAGTAATGAGGTGAAATGGATACTCAGTTTTAACAGAGTATTGGCTGGTGACCTGCTTTTTCAGTATTGCAAACTTATAAATTTGTTAGAAAATATTATCATTTACAAAGACATGGATAAGGTTAACTGGAAATTGGAGAAGAATGGCAAATTCAGTGTTAAATCAGTTTACTCTATTCTAAATTTCGGTGGTATCAAGGTAAAATATAGCAAAGCCTTATGGAACATGCATGTGCCACCTAAAGTGAAGATGCATATGTGGATTTCTATTAACAATAAACTGAATACTAAAGTTCTTTTGTTTCACAAAGGTTTAAGAATGGAGCCTAAATGTCTTTTCTGCAATTTCAAAGATGAAGACATCAATCATCTGTATTTTCAATGCCCTTTCACCTATCTACTCAGAATCAATTGCTTTCAGCTGCTCAGCATTCAAACTCCTTATTTCTTTAATCAATTCTGGTATTGGGAAGAAGATAGAAAACATATTTCCAACAAAATCGAGAGAACTTTATCAGATTTCATTATCATGAGCGTCTCTTGGGTTTTATGGCAAGAAAGGAATAGTAGATGTTTTAATAATAAAAGTAAAACTTTTGATGTGCTTCTCAGAAATTCGATTTCTAATATTTCTTTTTGGATAGGTTATGCTTATCCTTATGGGCAGGAATGGAAAGCTATGCTTCCCGAGCTTCAGAAAAGGGTTAGAGAGAGCATGGATTCAATTGGCAAGAGAGTCGTGCGTAGAAAGAAGGGTGAAGATGCTACCTGATGTCTAGAATAGTTTCTCTAGTCAGTATGCAGTCTGTATGTAAATATAACTAATGTTGTAATATGAATTTTTATGGGGTTGTCCAAATTATGCAATGGATGCATAATATTTTGGGTGTTTTAAGTTATGTACTATCTGGGAAGGTTTAGATTGTACTGTTGGGGTTTTGCAGTGTTTGTAATGGGTAAACTTTGGTTTGTACTGTTGTAATATCTTTCTAATATTAAGTTTATAGGCTGGGATTTATTCCCATCCTGGGTTTCAAAAAAAATTAGTATTTTGTGATCCAGAATGGGCGATTATCCTATAAATAGAAGGACTGCAACAACTTAGAGAGTAATTTTTTTCCTTTTGGACTTTTTTTTTTTAGATCTTTGGCACTTGGGAACCTTTATACTTCTTCCTCAAACCCTTGAAAATCTTTGATCTACTAGATTTTGGTCAGATTTGAGCTATAATCTTTGTATTTTAGAGAGAAAACATAAGATAATACGGTTAAAGTGGACGTAGGTAGAAGAATTTGTCAAATCACTATAAAAAAATTGTTTGTTTTATTTTCCATATCTTTTACTTGTTATATCCAGATCTACTTGCTTTTGGAGTGTTATGTCATCTTTTGTTGCAACAATAACAAATCCTCTTCTTAGGCCCTTCAGATTTGGATTTTACTTCTATCTATCACCGCCTGCATGAATTTTTTTCCTGCTTTCACAACCTCAAAAAAAGATCCTGCAAACCATATCCACTATCATAGCGACTAACTTCACTATTAATATTTCCCTATGCAACCCTTATTTAACATCAGTTAGGGTAATGGCAGTCCTATAGATCATGGAAATCACAAATATACCATACTCTGTGGATGGTGAGCATAGTAGTATGACTGCCTATGCTTCATCTGTAATATCAACCTCTGTTGCCTTCAACTTCATCACCAAAGTGGTCAAGGTAACTATATGCTTCAAAAATGAGTTTACGTGTTTCATTCTAAAGATATAAAGTTGTCGATGAAGAACAATATGATTTGCCAAGGACAACTCCAGAGACATTGTTGTCAGCGCATCCCTTAGCTTCTTCGCCTCTTTTATATGAAAAATTTCCCTAAGAATCTCATCCGAAAGGCATAGATGAATGATGGTAGGGGCCCTTCTTCCTTCTCCTTCAATTCCACTTTTGATTGTCCTATTAATTTATCCACCTTTAAAACTATTTTAAAAGTCTTCACCTTCTTAAGCATCACTTTCTTCTACAGTTTCCAAGTTCAAAAATCTCATTTTCTGTTGAATCGATTCGCCACAAAATTGTTTAAACTATCCTTCGATATCACCATAGCATACTAATTTTTTAGTGACTCCTTAGCCTTGATACCAATAATTAGTGTAATTTCACCAAAATGATCTAGAGTTACCGATTAGAGGACTATAAGATCCGCTAATATGGGTAATTGTAGACTCAATAATAAGAACACAAAATTCAACCAAAACCTTTCCATTATTAATGAATTCTAGGAGATATAAGAGATTACCAATTAAATGGGAAGATTTCTAGATGGAAAAAATGCATTTTATCACTTTACTCTCTTTACTAAAACAGTTAAAACATATGCAAATATATAGAAGAAAAACAGCTTGGAGAAAACTTTAAAGTTTTCCACTACAATCTATGTCCTTGAAAATATCATCTTTCTTTGACTCGGTATCAACCCTTTGATTTGATATATAGTGGTGAACAATTTCAACACTTCAATAATATGTTATTACCAAATAGTTTTATAAGATTGACAATCACTTACTTAAAAATTATACAAATATGTATAAATAAATAAATGAAAAGTTAAGTTTCATGAACAGTTAACGTTTTCAACTTATACTAAATAGTTGACACCAAAAAATGTTGATGTAGCCACATACATTTTTTTATTTACCATCGTTTGTTAAATCATGAACCAATTTTTTATTGATTCTATGTTAGCCATTGTATGATAATTACCAACATGTTATTAGAGCATCACCAACAGCAAATCACAAAATGTAATATGTAACCTAAAATCACGGTGCAACAGAGTGCACATTATATAATCGATTACAAATTTAAGTAGGAACATTGGGGATCTATAACCCATTTAGAAGCTCAAGCGCTTGTTCAATAGGCTTCCAATAACTAGGCACTTGTTGAATAAGCACCCAAATAACGACTATAAATAACGGCCTTTCCAACAGCTGTCTCTTCTTATCCCTCGATAATATCATACATCACACTCTCTTTTTCTCTTACAACAACAATCTACTACACCAAAAATCATTCGACTTCCAGTTCTCTTTGATAAATATTTTTGTGATTTTGATATTATTCCACAAGATGTAATTTTGAGAGATTTAAATTTAAAGACAATACAGTTTTGGTTGGAGCAGCGTTCATTACTGCTAGTTGGACTACGGTGGAAGACTACGATTTATGCTACATTTTGTGTGTGTTCTCAACCGATTCAATTAGAGGTGTCGATCAAAGTGGTGATGCATTATGGGTTAAAATTACAAACTATTATAATCGAAAGAGCACACTAATCCCAAAATAATACATCTTTCAATTAAAGGTCTTTATGGAAAAATTAATCCTCAAACACAGACATTTGATTCTCATATTTTTTAAGTTAAAAAAGATGAACCTTATTGGCTTTAGAAGTGTAAGATTAACTAATTTTCATACATTTACAATTTTTTTTACTATTCTCTAGATACTTTGTTCTTTTTGTAGGGGGCAACCACAAATAAATTGTTTAAACATGTCAATACACATGGGAATAAACAAGCATCTTAATTTTACATTTGTGAATGTTTATGACCAACTAGTTGAGCATGTAAAATGTAAATTTTCTCGTTATAAAACTTTTCAAGAAATCCAATCAAACAAATCTTAAAGTAAACTGTCAAAGGTTAAAAAAAGCTTCAGTCCTAGGGATTCACAAGGAAGCCATTATATGGAATTGGGAGGCATCTAACTCCTAACAAAGATGGTTTTGTTAGGCCTTAAGGATCCAAAACAGTCAAAAAGAAGTAGATTGTAAGTGCATATTAACTCGAAATAATTTTTTTACTAAAATCTGAAGATAAGTACAATCGTGCGATAAAGTTTCAAGCAACTCAAGAACAAGAATCAATGTTGAAATTGGAATGACTTCTTGCTGGAAACAAACAAAGAGAAGAAGAAGTAGTAATGTTAGTGGATACATTGAATACGGCTAAAGAACAACGTGAGTATATGTAACTTATAAGGGAAAAAATTATAAGATGTAGGCATGAAAAGGGGCTGTGTTGTGTTTGTATTTTTAGAACTATTGTATCTTTGAATCTTCAGTTGGCAATGTAATGATATGAACCTAATCAAATATGTTTGTACTTTCAAAAGTATTATAAATAATTAACCATGTTTCATTTTTTAAGAGTACTAAATGTAATTATGATACATTAATGATATGAAATTGTAACACTCCGTAATTTAGCATTAGTTATTTAATTAGTTAGTTAGTTAATTAGGCTCCAAAAATGGAATTTGTGCAAACGATGAAATTTGACCATGAAATTTACACCATTGCTTTTGCGATAAAATTTTAAGCACCTTTTATATTTGGATTTTGTGATTGGAGCCCAAACAAAGAAGTTACAGATGAAAAATGAATTTGCAATGAAAATAATTAAAATTAGAAAATTAACTAAAATTGCTTAGGCCTACAGGTCCATCGTCGCGTATAAGCGGTTAATAGGAGGTGGTCAACCCCAAGGTAGGAAGAGGTCGACCCGCTTCTATGTGGCGGCTCCAGTAACCCAAGGCTACGTACGGCCGAATTTTAAATCGTACGGTTCGGTTTGATTCTAGCGCCCATAAATGCAGGCCTAACCCTTCGTTCTCTTCTCATATTCTTCTGAATAAAGCAATGAAGTCCGCCATTTCATCTTCTTTACTTTCTTTCTAAATTATAAAATAAGGTATTTATATTTATATTCATATAAATTGTAGAAGAATAGAAATCTAATAAAAAGGAGAAGTGAAGAAAATCAATTATATGCGTATTTGCGGTAATTTATATATTTATATATTTGCATCTATTTTCTCTTCTAATCCTAAATCTCTTCGTATATCTAATGTGTGTATATATATACTTTTTTATACATATTTTTGGATTAAAAAGAATTTGGAGATGAATTTAAGATTCTACTTCAGATCTGGAGATTTGATTCGCTTTTGTAAGCGAGTGGGAAATTTTATATATCGATTATGATTTTAAATCTATTCCATTGGTATATATTAGATTTTTATGCCTACAACAATTTTATTTATGAATTGTAGGCTTAAATTAGTGTAGAAAACTAATACCTGCATATTCTTGTTTTAGATCTAATTTGAAATATATTTACACCTAGATCTGAAAATCAGTCCCAAATATTTTAAAATTCGAATGTTGTATATTTTTATTCTAGATTTGTACTTGGGTGTAAAATATGATTTTTGGATTATTACCCAGTTTGTGTTATGTTTTAGATTTTCCATAGTTCAATTTGTGGGAAGAATATTAGTTTGAGTTTTATAATTTTGTTTAATTTTTTTTCACTTTTCATTCAAAAAGGCGATGTTTGATTTAACAAGGAATAAAAAATTATCTATTTCTTATAATTTCAACAGAGTCAATCTTTCCTCTTTGTGTTAAACCAATTTATGGAAATCGTAGCAGAAAAAATTTCTAAGAAATTTAATTACAACAAATTAAATATGGAAAGCATACTCTAGTTACATACTTATAACTAGAATATATTTGGCTAGAATAGGTAGTTATTTTAGGCAGATACGTATTTATTGCATTAAAAAAGAAGATGAACGTTTATTTGTGCATTATTTATGCACAACGTTCATTAGTTATTATTATATTTAGGGAAGCGAACAGTTAGAATTAGAAAAGGTGGTAACTCATATTAATGGGAAATAAATTAGGAATTTTTATTAACTAATTAATAGTAAATAAAACATCGTAACCTAAGCTAATGAGAAATAATGGATAATATTAAGGTTTACAATTAATAGGGATAAATGGATTAATGGCACTGTTAAAAATGGAATAGATATAAAAAGGTTAATAATTTAAATTAGTAATCATACATAAATGTTTAAGAAAATGTTTATTAGGATTTGATGGACAAATTGATATTTTTGAGCATTAAAAGGGGATTTATGTATAGATAAGTATTTGACGTAAATCTTATTGCCTTAAATAAAAAATAATTAGTAAGATAGTCCAATGTCAACCTAAGATGGTATAAGTAAAGACATAGAATAGTTAATTGGACATGGTATGTTAGTGATGCGAGGTCAGCAGGGTCACTCGATGAAAGACTGCCTTTCACTTTGAGATTACAAGCAGTCGGGTGCACTTACTACTGATGTGAGATATCACTAATCCTAGAACCTATAACGACGTGAGGGATTGGATTTTCTTAATTGGAAAGTATTAAATGGTCCAAATTTGGAATTAGGATAAGGAATATCTTTAAAAAGGTTAACGTAAGTGTTGAGGTATTAAGTGGCTATTTTAGGGCCCGTCTCCCTGCCAAAAGAAGTAATCTAATGACGTTCTATATTTATAAGGGTGATATTGGATACCTTTGTAGAGCTTCGCTTCAGTTATGAGGTATTAGGCGGCTGTAAGGTCTGCCTTTTTCCTATAAAAGAAGTATTAAGTAGCTCAATGAGATTTCCAAGCAATGTCAGCTAGATAGTACCAATAAGGAGTCCGCCTTGAGGTTAGGTATTAAATAGCAAATGCCTACCTATAATTGGTGTTAAATGGTCAGAGGCATGCCTAGTCTTTATTAATGAGGTATTAAGTAGCTTGGTATAGTCTTTCACATTACTAAGACTTTGATAATGATAGATGCGCTAGTGGTATGGCTATTTAAATTATAAGACCATATATTATGGTCAAAGGTCTTTGCAGTTAAGACCAATAGACCAATAATGACGATGTTAGAAGTCTACCTTAAAAAGATGTCTTAAATGACAAAGTCTACCGGGATTGAGGTCTTAAATGGAAAAGTATACTTATTTCTCTTTTAAAGTATTTTATGGTGATAGTAGAAGCCCGCTCCATATTTAGAAGTATTACGTGGCTAATGGACTTGGAAGTGTTGGGTGGTTGATAAGGCTTCGTCGGTATTTTGTACCTTGGAAATGGGTAGGTAAGTTATCATGTGTGCAATTCAAGGTTGCATTAAACTTACTAACCTTAATAGACATAACAATTAGATGGAAATCAAGAGGTATAAATTTATGTTATAGATAGTTTATAGATTTTTCAATCACCAGACATTGTTATGACCCCTCCTCATTACAACCCACATGATAACTTTAGAGGAACATGTCACTGGATGTGTTTAGTTGTTGGAGAAGCCTTATTTTCTTTCATGCTCGATGCTGATGTGACAATCTGCTATATAAGGAATATCATTAATTCCAAGATAGTAGTCATAGTGATTATTCTTATCCTATTATTATTTCCGCCATGAGTTTAGATTTCTATCAATCTCTGATAATGCTCATGCTTATTTGCAGGTACCAAATTCAACGATCTATGCTTTGAGGTAGTTGGGTTTCCGTTTTTCAGAAATTTAGACTCATTATGGCATGGGTTGTTACATTTTGTATCAAAGAGAGGTTAGCCGATCAAAGGATTTAGAATAAATTGAGAGAATGTATTCATATTTTTTGTCTAATACTATTACATTCTTATGCTAGATTCTAAGAATTCCAACCGTAGAAGTAGGTGTAGTTCTACTCCAAAGGAATAGGAAAAGCAACTATAGGTGGATATATTTTAGAGTTAATATTTTCACGTTGACTTCGAAATACCCCACGGAGTGCTAGCGATGCGCAAGGCGCCGATGATGAAGAGCATGAGTACGATATATGGAAGAATCCCGAAGATTGGAGGTGTTCGACTTGATGGTTGAGATTCTAGCTACCATGCGATTTTCAATTTTGATGATTAGTTCCTGTCAAAGACACATTTATTTCAGATGGGCGGGAAATTAGAGTTTGTATGTCGCAATTGTCCAGAGGAATGTTTTTGCTTGGGTGCATTCATTGATCATCTCATTGATAGCAAACCAGATTTTTGCTTTAATAATTAATTTCAATTCCTTAGTCTATAACCTATGTGAGAATTTTTATAAAGTACATTTTGGAAATGCCTTAGATGTTGGAAAAAAGGTTCTCAAAGGATTTCTTTTCTTAAGGATTTATTTTGGAAAAATTTTTGAGATTGTTTTGAATTTTAATTTTCAATGAAACATGTATACTACTGCATTGGTCATGTTAAAAAAAATTAGTTTATAAAAAATTAATTTTTGAAATCCTTATATATTTATATGTATTTATCAGTAAAGGTTTGATTTTGTATGTTGGCAAGGAAATAGTTTCCTATTTGGGAAATTTGTGTTTTCAAAAAAAAATTTGGAAACCTTAAATATTTATATTTATAGCTTGATTTTTAAATGGAAATTTTGGTATGAATTAGTGTCTATTATTTAAAAATGAGTACAAAGGAGCATATATTTAGCTTGGTGATTTTTCAGTTTATAGAAACAAGGTTTTTAAAATCCTCATTTTATGGTACAGATAAAATAGGAATGACATTCAATTCTATTGGGGTATGTAATTTGTTGTTGTACCACCAGCCATTGGAAGAAATATTTCTGTACGAAGTAGGCAGGAAATAGTAGCTGGAATATTTTTGGGTTTTTGGAATTGTTATTGGTAGCAGCAGTTTTGTTGGCACTATTGTGAATTATTGTAGTATGGTTCGAGACAAGGTGGTATGCTTTGACACCGTCGCGATGAGGACATGAGTTTTTTAGATCATGTTGAATCGAAGGATATGGCGTGAAATGATTAATATTATTATTATTTAATCCGACCCTACTTGGGCTAAGTACTGTCAACGCCCAAAACACGTCTAGCGGTTGACCATCTAGCTGTAAACCTAAAGTGTTCTACTAGTTAACTAGTTTTGGCATAACTTGAACCTGGAACGGGACTATAAAAGTCACGTCCAAATTCCCTCAGTTGCCTTCTTTCTTTCTTCCTTCCTTAACAATTCGAACCCGATCTCCATCCTCATCCTCCTAGTATCAGCCTCCCTCTTCCATTCCTCCCCTAGGTGATGTCGTTTTCCCTAGGAGCAGCAGCCTCACCACCCCCTCGTGCTGGTTTTGCAAGTAAAATCTCGCCCTATCACTCTAGATCTAAATCATATTTCCATACTCTGATCACTTCTTAGCCCAAGATACCTTTATGCACTGTCGTTTTTCCTTGCACCAATATGGTCACAAACCTTAAGAGGCCACTTGGTTAGATCGGAACGAGTAGAAGGTTTTGCCAATTTAGGGCTAAAAGAGCTATTCATCATGGTAGGATTTGTACCGATCCTCTACTTTGAGACCTTTGATCGGGAATGTTACCCATACTACATCTGCCTTTTCGATGTCCTGTAGGCGTAGAATTTCGATGGAGGCGATAGTTTGATTCATTCGGTGGTGAAAGCTATCTTGATTGAGCTGATTAATGATCTCGTTGAGATTTTGGAGCTCTCTATGAAGATTGCAGTCTTGGATGATTTTGAAGTGATCGACTCAAAGATTTTGCAGTAGATCTTTTCCTAGGATTTCGATATTTGGAAGATGGAAAATCTATGTCTGACTGTCCGCTAGGTTGTGCATCATTTAGCATAACATCATCCTAAGACGGAAATTTATGACCAGATTTATCCCATGGTGCGGAAGACCACTTATGTTAGTATTAGCGGCATATTCGTCAATTGGACCCGCACCTTTATGATGCAATTTTATGATTAAGGATTAGAACTCCACGGAGTCACTATCCATATTTTCATATATCCACTCTTGTCTTTAGGTAATACTGGTGAACCTCCATGGAGATGCACTTTAGTAGAAAGTTTCTTCTGCCATCATTAGATCCTTCCTTAGGAAGATGGAAAGTTCGAAGTCGTCAGCAACACCGGCAGCACCAATACATGAGATTTTTTATATAGCCACCATGCCACGACATTCAAGGGTTGCAGCAATGGATTGAGCTCTAGCCATAGAGTAAGGCATCTTGTAGTCCATAAACATTATTTTAGGATTTATGGCGTTGTTGTCTTTTCCTTTCCAGCATTTGTTCTTTTCTTTTGGCTTGTTTGGGTTGTAATTGTTATTCGTCTCTTGTAAAAAACACGCACAATATTATAAGTTCCTATTTATTTGCTGTGTTATTGTTTCTAGACATGTAAAAACCACTTATATATGCATAGTGAAAAAATAGTATAAATAAAATAATCTCATAAAAGACACTTAACTAACAATAAATGCAATATAACTGGATGTTTAGAATAGTTGGAAAATTTTGACGAATGACATGATAAAGCTGTTTTGGTATCATGGATCATTGCTCATATTCCTTAAAAACTAAAAAAATTGGGTAATCGGACATGATAACATTTTTAAATAAGATGTCAAATTTTACGAGTAAAAGTTAGTTATAGAATTTTAGAATTTGGTTTATTTATTTAGGGCAAAACCAACTTCTGAATACGCTGAAATTCTGGCTTAATTTATCAAAATTTTAAAAGAAATATTTTGAAAAGCTTCTCTCTAAATAAAGTCATTAGGTACTAGTTATTTTTGGCTCATAAATTATTTTAAAATTTTTGTCCGAAAGTTCGATTTCAAGAGAAAATGTGCATCCAAATTTTTTGGGATTTAATTTTCAAATGACGTACAAATTTGAAAAGTAAGAAAGATTTTTGAGAAAGATTTGATTTTGAAGGCTACATATTAAGTGTAGGGAAGACAAATAGAATTAGAATTTATGGATTTAGAGGTGCATTAGGACCGATGCGATAAATGCAAACGGCAATAAGGGTAATACTGTTTTAGCCTTGGAATTTCTATTTCCATATCTTGTCAATGACGCGCGTGGGTCTACTTTTAGACTCGGTTCCGTTTTAGAGCCTAAAACACCTTACGCGTTTTGTGCGTGGGAAATTTGAAGTAAATATGAGACGGCGAGGAAATTTCCACTGTACTAGAGAATAGGAAGATTATAGTGTGTAAGAATGTTAAATTCTCCACCTGAATTCCTTTTTTCGGCATTCGAGTAAAGTTTAGGAAATGATTTTTCAACATGTTAGATTTTTGGATGGTAGGAATTGGATGCAAAACTATTTGCTTCATACTTCTATTTGTAGGAGTACAAGGGTTATGGTTGAAATGATTTTCAAAAGCTGCATACATATAGAATTTCCATTGTACATATAGGTTGTTTTTATCATATTTTTCAAAAATATTTTCAAACAAATGCATTCATATAGGACGATCCAATTTAGAATTATTTTGCATACATATTTTTTATGTGGTAATACAGTAATACACTATGCACTTGTGCACGTTTGGTTGCGAAATTGGTTGTATACTCATTGATTGTGTAGTTTAGGATAATTATGAGCCAAAAGCATGACATAGTCATTAGTGAAATTTCGGAGATGAAATTCCTTTTAAGGAGGAAGAATGTAACACCCTGTAATTTGGAGTTAGTAATTTAATTAGTCAGTTAATTAATTAGGCACCAAAAATGGAATTTCTACAAACAATGGAATTTAACCATGAAACTTGGACCATTGCGTTAGTGGCGATATTATAAGCTGCTCTCATATTTGGTGTTTTGCGATCGAAGTCAAAAAGAAGAAGTTATGGACGATAAACGAATTCAGAACGAAAACAATCAAAATAAGAAAATCAACTAAAATTTCTGAGCCCATAGGTTGATCGCCATGTAAAAGAGGTCAATAGGATGTAGACGACAACTAGGTAGGAGATGGTCGACCTGCCTCTACGTGGCGACCGTAGTAACCTAGGCCATATATGGCTCGAATTTTAAGTCGTACGGTTCTGATTGATTCTAGCGTCTATAAATACATGCCTAACCCTTCCTACTCTTCTCGCATTTTTTGGATAGAGTAATGAAGCTATATCGTTTCTTCTTCTCCACTTTCATTATAAATTATAAAAATAAGGTATTTATATCTGTATTCATGCAAATTGAAAAGAAATAGAAATCTAATAAAAGGGAGAAGAGAAGAGAATCAACTATACGCATATTTGAGGTAATTTATATATTTATATATTTGCATCTATTTTCTCTTCCAATTCCAAATCTATTCTCTGATCTACCACATGTATATACCCTTTTTATACATATGTCTTGGATTAAAAAGGATTTGTAGATGAATTTAAGGTTTTACGTCAGAATTGGAGATTTGAATCACTTTTATTAGATGAGTGGGAAATTTGATATATTGTTTATGATTTTAAATCTATTCCATAGGTATACGTTTGATTTATATGCCCAAATCAATTTTATTTGCGAATTTGCGGATTAAGTTAGTGTAGAAAATTATTGATACATATTCTTGTTTTAGATCTACATTGAAATATGTTTACAACTAGATCTGGAAATCAGTCCCAAAGATTTTAGAATTTGAATGTTGTATATTTTTATTCTAGATCTGTACTGGGTGTAAAATAGAAATTTTGGATTATTGCCCAATATATGCTATGTATTAGACTTTTCATAGTTTAATTTGTGGAAAGAACATCCTTTATTTTTATAAATTTGTTTACTTTTTTTCCACCTTTTCAGTTAAAAGGTGACGTTTGATTTAACAAGGAATGAGAAACTATCCATTCCTTGTAATTTCAAATGGCGTTAATCTTTTCTTTTTGTGTTAAACCAATTTATGAAAATCATTGTGGAAAATCTTCCTAAGGAATTTAATTCCAGAAAATTAAATATGGAAAGTATATTCTAGTTACATATTTATGACTAGAATATGTTTAGTTGCGAATAGGTAGTTTTATTAAGCAATTCATACGTATTTATTGCATTAGTAAAGAAGAATAGCATTTATTTATGATTTATTTATGCATAATGTTCGCTGGTTATTATTATATTTAGGGAAGCGAATAGTTAGAATTACAGAAGGTAATAATTCGTACTAATGGGAAACAAATTAGGAATTCCTATTAATTAATAAATAGAAAATGAAAGATTGTAATCAAAATTAATGGGCAGTTAATAAGAAATAATGGATAATATTAAATTAAAAGTTATAATTAATGAAGACAAATGGATTAATGGGACTGATAAAAATGGAATAGATATAAAAAGGTTACTAACTTGAAATTAGTAATCATACATAAATGTCTTAGGAAATGCCCGCAATGATTTTATGGACAAATTGACATTTATAAACATTAAAAGGGGATTTAATGGTAGATAAGTATTTAAGGCAAATATTTTTGCCTTAAATAAAAAGGGAATTAGTAAGCCAAGTCCATTGTCATCCTAAGATAGTATAACTAAAGACTTAGGATGATTAATTGGACTTAGTAGGTTAGCGGTGCGAGGTCAGTAGAGTCAATCGACAGAAAAAATCCCCTTCACTTTGAGGCTACCTGCAGTCAGGTGCACTTATTATTACTGATGTGAGATATCACTGATCCTAGCACCCTTGATGAAATGATAGATTTGACTTGCTTTCTTAATCGCAAAGTATTAAATGTTCCAGATTTGGAATTAGGAGCAGTAAGAGATATCTCTAAAAAGGTTACTTCAGCGTTGAGGTATTAAGTGTCTATCTTAGAGCCCGCCTCCTTATCGAGAGAAGTAATCTAATGAGATTCCATAATTATAAGAGTGGACTGGATATCTCAAGAGAGGTTCGCTTAAGGTTTAAGGTATCAAGTGGATGTAAGGTCCACCTCTTTCCTATAAAAGAAGTATTAAGTAGCCCAATGAGATTTTCACAATTTCAACTAGAAAGTACCAATGAAGAGTCCTCCTTGGGTTAGGTATTAAATGGCAAATACTACCAATAAATAGGTGTTAAATGGTTAAAGGCATGTCGGTCCTTGTTAATGAGGTATTAAGTGACTTGGATATAGTCTCTCATATTGCTAAGACTTTAATAACGATAAATGTGTTAGTGGTATGGCTATAATAAATTATAAGGCCATATATAGTGGTAAAAGACCTCTGTAGTTAGGAACAATAAACTAATAATGATAATGCTAGAAGTCCATATAAGGAATAGGTTTTAAATGATGAAGTCTACCTCGATTAAGGTCATAAATGGCAAATCCTACTTAATTCACTTTTAAAAGTATTATGTGACAATAATAGAAGCCCGCTTCATATTAAGAAGTATTAAGTGGCTAATGGACTTGAAAGTATTGGGTGGTTGACATGGTTTTGTCAGTATTTCGCACCTTTTGGAATTGTTAGATAAGTAATCGTGTGTGTAATGCAAGATTAGATTAGAATTTCTAACCTTAATAGACATACCAATTAAATGAAAAACAATCGGTACAAATTTATGTTATAGATAGATTATAGATTTTTCTATCACTAGAACATTGTTCTGACCCCCTCCTCATTACAACCCACATGATATATTTAAAAAGTAAATCACTGGAACTAGACGTGTTTAGTTGTTGGAGAAGCCTTCTTTTCTTTCATGCTCGACGTTGTTGTGACAATCTGTTATTCAAGTAATACCATTGATTCCAAGGTAGTAGCCATAGTCGGTATTCTTATCCTATTATTGTTTCTGCTGTGAGTATAGATTTATATCAATCTCTGATAATTCCCATGCTTATTTGCAGGTACCAAATTCAATGATCCGTGTTTTGGTAGATTTGGGTTTCGATTTTAATTCAAAATTTAGGTACATTAAGGTATGGGTTGTTGCCGAAATTCAACTGAGATACATTACAACAGCAACAAAAATATTAATGATGTGACCCAATACCTCTCCCACGTTGTTATTGCCGTCACTACTGTCATCATTAACACCATCCAAGTCATGTGGCTTAGGTGGCTACTACTGATATTGAAGCTACTTAACATAAGCCTGATAATCATGTATTTAAGCCTCATACCGAGCCGCCTGAGTTTGATAATAAATTTGATACTAAGTCTACTGCTGTAGTATAGCGGTCTGATATTTACGATACATAAGCTGGGTATAATCAAGTGTCATTCACTTGAATGCAGTAATCACCTATGTTTCCTCATTTATATACTACGCATACTATGACGTAAAAAATAATATTATACATATATCATATTTGTAAATGATAGTGAACTGTACGAATATTAAATAGTCATATGTACTTGATGCAGATGATATATAACACCCCTAATTTTAAATAACATTATTCAGAAGATTTAATTAGATAAATTAAATAGAATAATGTAAAGATTAGAGTGATAAGTGAAATTGGGATTTGGAAATTAAATAAAGGCCATGTTTAATGAAATAAAAATTTAAAAGAACAAGTTTATGGAAATGGTTTTATAAGTTAACTAATAAGAGAATAAGGCAAGGGTATTATGGGAAATAGCCTTCCACCATAACCCCTAAACTCTTATTCCCATTTTCATTCCATACGTTCATAATTCAAAAACATAAGAAAAAGGAGAGCTCAAAGCCAGCCACAACTATGGGAAAAGGAGATTAAAAATTAACTAAAGCTCAAGATTCAAGTAAAGGAGGATTAATCAAGATCAAATCTCAAGTTTCTTGTCCAAAGCAAGGTGAATATAATCAGAACAATCTCATTTTTGTTTTCAAAGAGCATTTAATTTCGGGTTTTGAGTTTAAAACTTTTATGATGATTTTAACGATGATATGCTCGGATTACACGATAAGTTTGATTCAAACAAGTATGTTTGATAAATGTTTTATTCCATTTTAAGGCTAAAATCATATTTATTGGGTTTCAAATGCCATGAGGATTTAATATAATATATAAAACATTATTTGGAAATGAATTTAAATTTTGATAATGATCCAAGCTATGCATAAATTATTATGAATTTTTGAAGGAAGAAATAAATAATTGGGTTTAAAAATTTATTTTTGCTATTATATAAAGGATTTTAGGTCTGAAATTTATATATGTTAGACAACATGTTAAAAGTGAATTATGATGATTTTTGGAAATTTTTCCTAAGTGATTTACTGTAGAAATTAAATTAATTAAATTGGAGGACTTAAATGTTTTAATTGATTTGTTAAAGAGAAGGCCTTATTTGTTAATTATTTTCAATTAATTCCGGATGAATTCGGCTGTCTTTTAGAAAATATTTTTGGTAAAGTTTATGAAAACCTATTATATTTTCATAAATAGACAAGTTAGTTGAAAAAAATTAATTAAAAAGGCAAAAAAATAGCTTTGCATAGATTTACTGATTCGCCACTTATGGTTACTATCTTTCGATCCCATACCTCTGCCCCCAACCAAGTCGAAACCATGCTTTCGAAGGGGTCGAGACCATTTTAAATAGCTTTCGAAGGTCTTAGTTTTGCTTTCAAAATAGATGTTGCTTGCCTTGCTTTTAATGGATGCTTTCAAAAGGGTTGAATTACTTTTATATAGCTTTTGAAGGGGTTGCCGTCTTTTTGTTTAAAGGGTAGCTTTCAAATGAGTTGCCATATATTATGTTTTAAAATGGAGCTTTTGAAAGGGAAGTTTTGAACTTAGTCGAAACCTTGCTGTTGTCTTCATACCTTTCGAATAGGTTGAAGTTTCAATGATTTCGTAAGGCACGCTTTTGTTTTATAAATATGAAAGCCGCTTCCCAATGCTTTCGTACGGGCTCTTGTAGCCACTTAAATTAAAAGTTTTGAAGACAATGGCTTTGAAAGGTTGTTCTAAAGCTATCCTTCTAATTATTTTTCTTAAAGCCTAATGCTTTCAAAAGGATGGTTTCAAAGCCATCTGTTTTCCCCATATTCTTTTGTTTAAAAATTAATGGTTTCGAAAGGGTTACTTTCGCTTATTTTCACTTCAACCCAAAAGTTATGTTTAAGGTTAAACCCAATGGTTTCGAAAGAGGTACTTTCAAATGGTTTCGAAGCTATGCTTTTATAAGTTGGAAAGTTATACTTTGATGCTTTCGAAAGGAATGTTTTGATGGTTTCCGAAGTAAGACTTTGATGCTTTCGAAAGAGATGTTTTAAAGTGTTTCGTAAGGTATATATTTAAGTGTTTTGAAAAGAAGGTTTGAATGCTTTTGAAAGATATTTGTTGGTTTCGAAAGTAAAGATCTAAGGTTTCAAAAGCCCTAGTTTTCAAAACAGAGAACCCAGACTCAATTTTAAAGGAAAACCCATGGCAATATAAAAGTGATTTGAAATGGCTTTTAATTTTGGAATTTTTAAAGAAGTTTTCCTTGATAAAAAAAAATAGGTTAAAGGGATTAACCATATGAAAGGATTTTAAGGATATTGAACTAAATATTTGGTATTTCTAATTTAGATTTGTTATTATATGTGCTTCTTCTAAACATATGCACTATATAATGGCCTCATAAATGTATTTTAGGGAGAAAGGATAGATAAATCAGCTAGGTTGACCCAGTAGTGAATATAATTTGAATTAACTCTTGAATGGATAGAGTTGCATCCAGGAGGTCAGGTAGACCAAAATATGGGATGCCTAAAGTCTGATTAAAGAAGTTATCAGATTAGACAGGTTCATAGTAAATCCATGAAAATTATGTTTGGAAAGAGTTATTGGTAGGGGCCAATAGGTTCATAGTTATCCCATGAAAACTATATCTGGATAAATTTATTCACAGAGATCAATAGGTTCACAGTCAACCCATGAAACTATGATGTGAAAGAAGTTATTGGAGATACCAATAGGTTCAGAGAGAACGCATGAAATAATTGGATGAAGTTATTGGCAGCGACCAATAGGTTCTTTGTGATCCCATGAAAACTATGAAACCGGACAGGTTGTCTGTGAGAGTTTAGAAAGGTTATTAGTCAACCAATGAAAACTACTAAGTTAATAGCGACACTAGAAATTATAACTAAGATAGATAGCCATATGTATAAGGATGGAATATCGAGAATATTTTGCATGTTTACATATCATCATGATATTTTGAATTATTATGTTTTTAATCATTGTGGATGTTGGTGTTCGATATTTGGTTATTATAAAATTTTGGGTAAGATACTAATGAGGGGAAAACCCGTTCCATTAAGCGGCGTGGTCTCACTAGTTATCTAAATGGTCCTAGATGGTAGGTTATTATTCATACCAGACTTTATGTCTAACTCGAAGTTTATGTTTTTTCCTTAAACTCTCGGGTGCTCAACTAATTTTAAATAGTTTGCATGTTGAGGTCTTTAGGTTCTTCTTTAGACGAATAAGCTTTCGGAGACTTGCACGAGGCAAGCTAGCTATTAGGAGTACTTTTCTATTTTATTCCACTGTGTTTTGGTTGTAAAGGCAAAGTTGTTTAATTTCCTACGTATAAACTCTGATCATCTAAAGGGGCTTCTTCATATGTCACTCTTGGCCTATTTTGTAGTAGTTATATTTTTTTGGATGTGGTTCTCGAATTTGAGATTGTTTAATGAATTTGAAATATGATTTGAAATGGAATGATAAATTTGTTTAATGGTTTGAATATTTTTCATATCTATATGTTTCTATCATATCAATGTATCTAACAATATTGCATTTAATTGCCGGGAAATAATAACTATGGATGACTGCATCATCCATAGTAGTTAGTTTTGGGCCTCCACATAGGGATGTTACAAGTTGGTATCAGAGCATAGGTGTATGAAACTTAAAAGATTTTCAAAACATAATCCAACGAATAAGAAAATAAGATCGAGGTTTGGGTTAACACTATAGTAACGTACTTATATTTATTCTATATATAGGTACACACTCCCCTCTCTTAGACCGTTCTTATACATCTTACTAAAGCTTGTATGCAGAATTGGAGGAAAGGAAGATATGGAAGCAGCAAATGGAAGAGGAAATATATATGGAGGAAGCACCACAACCAATGGAAATTCTCAACCAAACAAGGGAAATCAGGGTCGATAGGAAAATGTTAATCCAAATGCAAATGCTAACGTAGGTGCTGGAAATTTGCCAGTAGATATGGGGATAATGTATCATTTCTTCGTCAATCTGATGCAAGCTAGAGCAGCTGCAGGTGTAGCGGGGGGTGATGTTGGGAATGTTGTTACAGCTAATCCTATGGCCCCAGTTGGAAACAACTATGCTAAGCTAAACAGGGTGGGAATGGAGGATGCTATAGAAGTGGAGAACTTGCTTTTGCACTATGAAAGGATCTTCGCTGACTTGGGATTAAATGATAAGAAGAAGAAAAGACTAGCCTCTAGACAGTTGCGGGGAGCGGCGCTTCATTGATGGAATAGTGTTACTACCAGAGTTCCCGAGGAAGAGTTGACTTGGGTAGATTTTCGAAGGAGATTCGAGGTGAGGTTTTTGTCTAAAGTTGCTATATCAGCATTTGTGAGGAAATTCACGGATTTAATGTAAGACAAAATGTCGATGATTGAGTATGCTACGAAGTTTGATGAGTTATCCAGACATGGGTATGCTACCATTGATATCGTCATCAAGAGAACATGAAGTTTATTAGAGGGCTAAGACATGAGATTGCTAGGGCAACCTCGCCACATCTCCATGATCCTAGTAATGTTGTTGTGGAAATGGTAATTCGAAATGAGGAGATGCGTGCTACTTAAAGGAAGTAGAAGCATGTTGAAACCCAAGGTTCTCAAGGTAAGAAGAGGAAGTTCATTAAGAAGAAGGGGACCCGAAAAGGAGAAGCTGTCAAGGAGGCAAAGGCTAATCTAGTTTGCTTCAAGTATGATAAGAAGGGGCATCATGCTCATGAATGCCGAACTAGTAAAGGGAAGAAGGCCGCTGACAAGAAAAGCGTGAAGTGCTTTAACTGCGACCAGATTGGGCATTATAACAATCAATGTCCAAAACCAGTCAGGACAGACAGGGGAAAGGTCTTTGCTATTGGACCATCAGCTACTGAGAAGGGAAAGACTGTGATGAAAAGTACACCTTGGATTCAGAGTATACTAGTTAGGGTATTATTTGATACTGGTGCATCGTA
The DNA here is from genome assembly GCA_030765085.1 of Allium cepa. Lineage (NCBI taxonomy): Eukaryota > Viridiplantae > Streptophyta > Magnoliopsida > Asparagales > Amaryllidaceae > Allium > Allium cepa. The sequence continues at coordinate 1,044,656,060 of CM060931.1, read as the reverse complement.
TTCATTTATTTCTCAGTGTTTGGTTGATAGGTTATGTTTAGAACCTACATACCTTGTTACATCTTTAAGGGTTGCAAATCTCATAGGGGGTACGCAACATTGAGAATGAGATTTGACCAGATAGAACTTGATTTGTTAGGTCATAAATTTTCGTGCACTTTGTAAGTTTTCAATTTTGTAGATTTCGAATGTTTTGGGTATGGATTGGTTGGGTAAATGTGATGCTAGGATATTTTTCCAAGATAGGGAAATATCGCTAAGGCATCCTGATAATTATAACGGAATTATATTTTCAGTGAAGAACTCAGATTGAAGTGCTTGTACAATTTTGAGCGCTATGGAAGTAGAAGAAGAGTTAAGTTGGTTTTGAGTAGCAAGAGAATTTGCAGATGTTTTTGAGCCAATTATAGGACCACCACCGAAACGAGCTATTGAGTTTCGAATAGATCTTGTGCCAGGAGCTGAACCTGTAAGCAGACCACTTAGTAGGAAGACACTGACTGAGATGAAAGAATTGAAGGTGCAGCTAGTGTGGTGCAGCTAGTGTATCTAGAATGGAGAAATTTTATTAGACCAAGCAGTTCGCCTTAGGGAATGGCCACAATGTTAGTGAAGAAACTGGATGGGTCATTAAGGTTGTGTATCAACTGCGAAAGTTGAACAAGTAAGACAATCAAGAATAGGTATCCTTTGTCGAGAATTGATGATCTATTTGATCAACTATGTAGAGCGAAAATATTTTCCCAATTGGATTTGACGATGAGTTTCCATCAGTTAAGAGTGTCAGAGGACGGTATTCTGTTGATAATATTTTGGACTAGGTATGGTTCGTACTAGTGGTTTGTAATGCCATTCAGGTTAACGAATGCACTAGCTTTCTTCATGGATTTGATGAACCGATTTTTCCAAGAGTACTTGGATAGGTTCGTACTGGTATTCCTAGACGACATTTTAGTAGGCTCTAGAGATGAAAGAGAGCATGAAGATCATCTTAGAGTAGTGCTTGAGAGGCTGAGGCAGTATCGGCTGCAAGCGAAGTTTTTCAAGTGTCATTTTCAAAAGAAAGAGGTTAAGTTTCTTAGTCATGTGGTTTTAGAGAATGGTTTTTCATAACGGAAGTGTCCAAATATGGTGAATACGATTAGAAGTTTTCTTGGACTTGTTGGCTATTACCGGAGATTCATTAAGGATTTCTCATGGATAACAGCGCCTTTGACTAAGTTAACCCAGAAGAACGTGAAGTTTATTGGTTTGACAAATATGAGGAATCATTCCTTAAGCTAAAGAATTTGTTGATTAAAGCGCCTATGTTAGTGGTTCTAGACGGAAACCAAGGGTTGTTGGTGTACATCGATGCATGAGAAACCAGATTAGGAGCTATGTTAATGCAAAAGGGTAAAATCATTGCCTATGCTTCACGACAGCATATACCGCATGAAGTAAGATATCATACTCATGATTTGGAGTTGATTGCGGTGATCTTCGCATTGAAGATATGGAGACATTATCTCTTAGGGGAGAGATTTGAGTTATACACAAGTCATATGTCTCAGTTGAATATGAGAGAACAAAGGTGGCTGGAGTTTTTAGCCGCTTATGATTTTGGTATAGAGTACACACCTGGAAAAGAAAATAAAGTAGCGGATGCTCTTAGCAGAAAACATCAGAATGTGATGTTATCCATGTTGGAAGAATGGAAAGGTTTAGAAACTTTGACTACTTGTAGTGTGCAGTTAAGATCGACTGCTAGTTATAGTCAAAGCACTGCTACGTCGTCCTGTTTGGCAGTTCGACCCGTACGGATAGAAATGATTGCTTCTAAGAAGAAAGAGGACCCATTGTTAGCTGAGAAGGTTAGAAAGCTTGAGGTTGGGTCGAAGATCGATGATCTAAAGGATTTTAGTCTTGATCAGAGGGAATGGTTGAGAAAGAAAGGACGTTATGTGTTCTGAATATTGAGGAGTTAAGGAAAGAAATTTTTAGGGAATGTCAACGATCCAAGTTTACGATCATCCTGGAGGAACCAAAATGTATCGGAATATGAAGAGGAATTTCTACTAGGGAGGTATGAAGAATGATGTTGGCTTATGGGTTAGGCACTGTGTGAACTGTCAATAAGTGAAGGTCGAACATCGGGAGCCGAGTGAATTGCCTCAACCTTTGGAGATACCGGTTTGGAAATGAGATTCGATATCCATGGATTTTATAGATCAGTTGCCAAGGTCGAATAGAGGAAATGAAAATATATGGGTCATAGTGGACATGTTGACTAAGAGTGTCCATTCATTCCAGTTAAGTCAAGCAGGACGATACCTGCTTTAGCTAAATTGTTCATGAAGAACATAGTTAGACTGCATGGAATTCCAAGTAGCATAGTCAGTGATTGAGATGCTTTGTTTACTAGTGAATTCTGAAAGAGTCTACAAGAGGTGTTAGGTACCAAGCTCAAGATGAGTACAGTGTATCACCCTTAGATAGATGAGCAGACAAAGAGAGTCAATAAGGTACTCGAGTATTTGTTAAGAGCTTATGTGTTGGACTTTGGTGGATCTTATTAAGGTCACCTACACTAAGTTGAGTTTTCTTATAATAACAATTATCAGACTAGTATAAGAATAGCGCCTTTCGAAGCTCTGTATGGAAGATTATGCAAATCTCTAGCATGTTGGTTAGAAGCTTGAGACAGATTAGTCTTGGGTGGAGTGGCAATGTGGCGGGTTGGGGCGGGTTTTTAGTGTCCCATACCCGTCCCATATTTTTTAGACCTCGCCCCAGACCCGCCCCGGAGACCCGGTGCAGGTTTGGAGTTTTGCCCCATACCCGGGACCCGTATGGATCAGGGTAGACCCGACCTGCCCTGAGCCCCAATGAGTCTCATGTATTGATTCAAAATTGTGTACCAACTTACATATATTTATTTGTTTATACTCGTTATCAATAATACATGAAATACAAATAACAATGTGTCTAAGAAAAGTTAGTAAAAATAATGTGCACAATAACAATTCAGAAAATATATACATATGTTATTGTATAATTATCAATGACGCAACTTAGTACTCTAATTTTTTATATAGATTATTTATTGGAACATTTTAATATCCATGCTAGAATCACTTATATCTAAGAAGATTAATAAATCATTAATAGTAATAAAGAAATTTCATGAGATGTTAGTAGTGCGGGTCGGGTTGGGGCGGGTCAACCGCGCACCGACCCGACCCTAGACCCAGAGCACTCAAGAACGAGTCACGGATCTACCCGCCCCAATGACCCAATGGAGCGGGTCTGGATGGGCCAAAACAGGGGCGGGTTGACCGGGTTTGGACCCTAGACCCGCCCCATTGCCATCCCTAGTCTTGGGTCTAAATCTGGTTAGAGAGGAAATGGAGAAGATTGAGTTGATCCGAGAAAAGATGAAGGAAGCTTTGTCTAAACAGAAGAGTTATGCAGATAAGAGACATTAAGATCTAGAGTTCTCAATTGGAGATAGAGTTTTCATTAAAGTATCTCGATGAAGTGTGTGGTACAATTCGAAAAGTCGGGGAAACATACACCGAGATATGTTCAACCGCTTCTAGTTATGGAGAGGATCGGATAGCTCACCTAGAGAGTGGTTGCCGAGTAGTATAGCGGTTGTCCATAATGTGTTTCATGTATCTCATCTACATAACTATATGCATGATCCAGAGACTATTATTCCTCCGACAGAGTTGGAAAATTTGATAGTAGAACCGAATTTGAGTTCAGTTAGACAACATTTTTGGGTTGTAGCTAGAGATGAGAAGAGGTTAAGAAACAAGATAATCATGTTGGTGCAAGTTCAGTAGAGAGACGGCGAGAAAGACTTTACTTGGAAGACAGAAGACAAGATTAGATATGCTTCTCCTGATCTGCTATGAAGGTATGTTCTATATTGCTTTATATAGACTGTTGCTAGTCAGGTAGGCTAGTATGGCAGTTACGAGATGTTACAGATGATTTATATGCTTAGTATTTAGTCCTTACTAAATTTCGAGGACGAAATTCTTTAAGGAGAAGAGCTTGTAACACCCCTAATTTTAAATAACATTATTCAAGAGATTTAATTAGGTAAATTAAATATAACAATGTAAATATTAGAGTGATAAGGAGAATAGAATTTAGAAATTAAATACAGGTCGTGCTTAACTACATAAAAATTTAAAAGAATGGTTTATGGAAATGGTTTTATAAGTTAACTAATAAGAGAATAAGGCAAAGGTATTATTGGAAATAGCCTTCTTCCATAACCCCTAAACCCTTATTTTCATTTTCATTCCATATGTTCATAATTCAAAAATATAAGAAAACAGGGAGCGCAAAGCGGGCTACAACCTAGGGGAAAAGGAGATTAAAACTTAACCAAAGCTTAGGAATCAAGAAAAGGAGGATTCAAGAAAATGAGGCTTAGTCTAGACAGAAGAGTTATGGCAACAAATTATAATTTTACAAAAAGGCAAGTTAATTGAAAGCATTTACTTAAAAAGACAACAAAATAGTTTTGCACAAATTTACTGCTTCGGCGCTTCTGTTTGCTACCTTTGGACCCCATACATCCGCCCTCAACCAAGCTTTTGAAGGAGTCGAGGCCATTTTAAATAGCTTTTGTAGGTCTTTGTTTTGCTTTTAAAAGAGATGTCACTTGCCTTGCTTTTAATGGATGCTTTCAAAAGGGTTGAATTACTTTTATATAGCTTTTGAAGGGGTTGTCATCTTTTTGTTTAAAGGCTGGCTTTCGAATGGGTTGCCATATATTATGTTTTAAAATGGAGCTTTCGAAAGGGTAGTTTTGAATCTAGTCGAAACCTTGCCGTCGTCTTCATACCTTTCGAATAGGTTGAAGTTTCAATGAGTCCGAATGCTTTCGAAAGGGCTCTAGTAGCCATTTAAATTAAAATTTTCGAAGGAAATGGCTTCGAAAGGTAGTTTCGAAGCTATCCTTCTAATTGTTATGCTTAAAGGCTATTGCTTTCAAAAGGATGGTTCTGAAGCCATCTATTTTTCCCAAATTCTTTTGTCAAAGATTAATTGTTTTGAAAGGGTTACTTTCATTTATGTTCACATTAACCTAAAAGTTATATTTAAGGTTAAATCCAATGGTTTGGAAAGAGGTACCTTCAAACAGTTACGAAGCTATGCTTCTATAAGTTGAAAAGGTATACTTTAATACTTTCAAAAGGAATGTTTCGATGGTTCTGAAAGTATGACTTTGATCTTTCGAAAGAGATGTTTTAAAGTGTTTCGAAAGGTATATGTTTATGTATTTTGAAATGAAGATTTGATTGCTTTCGAAAGATATTTAATGGTTTCAAAAGTAATGGTCAAAGGTTTCGAAAGCCTTAGTTTTCAAAACAAAGAACCCAATCTCAATTTTAAAGGAAAACCCTTGGCAATATAAAAGAGTTTTAAAGTCCTTAAATTTTGGAGTTTTTAAGGAAGCTTTCCTTGATAAAAATAATGAGTTAAGGGGATTAACCATATTTCATGTGAAATAATTTCAAGAATATTATACCAAAAATGTTGGTATTATTATTTTATGATCAGTTATTATATATGCTTCTTCTATAAACATATGTGCTGTATATTGGTCCCCTAACTGTATTTTACGAAGAAAGGGTAGAATAACCTTCTAGGTTGATCCAGTAGTGAATATAAGTTGAATTAATTCCTGAATGGATAGAGTTGCATACCGGAGGTCGGGTGGATCAGAATATAGGATGCCCAAAGACTAATCAAAGAAGTTGTCAGATTAGACAGGTTTATGATAAACTCATGAAAACTATGTTTCGAAAGAGTTATTGGCAGGGGCCAATAGGTTCATATTGGTCCTATGGAACTATCCGAATAAAGTTATTGATAGAGATCAATAGGTTCATAGTCAATCCATAAAAACTATGATATAAAAGAAGTTATTGGAGATACCAATAGGTTCAAAAAGAACCGATGAAATAATTGAATGAAGTTATTGGCAGGGACCAATAGGTTCTTAGTGATACCATGAAAGTTATGAAACTGGATATATTGTCTGCAAAATTTTAGAAAAGTTATTAGTCAGCCCATGAAAACTAATAGTTTAATAGTGACCCTAGAAATTATAACTGAGACAGATAGTCATATAAATGAGGATGGAAAATCCAGAATATTTTGCATGTTTTCACATCATCATGATATTTTGAATTATTATGTTTTTAACCATTGTGGATGCAGGTGCACCGTATATGGTTGTTATAAAATTATGGGTAAGTTACTAGTGAGGGGAAAACTCGTTCCGCTAAGCGGAGCGGTTTCACTGGATATCTAAATGGTTCGAGATGGTAGGTTATTATTCATAACAAGCTCTATGCCTGACTCGAAATTTATGTTTTCCCCTTAAACTCTAGGGTGCTCAATTAATTTTGAGTAGTTTGAGAGTTGAGGTTTTCAATTTCTCCTTTAGACTGTGACGACCCGGAATTTTTAACAATTTAAAATGGAATAATTAATTGATTTTAAATATTTAAAAGTTAATTTTTAACTTGAATTCCAAATATCACTATTTATTTGATAATTAAATTATTGAATTATATATAATTCGAAATTGGGTAAGATGTTGAATATGGAATTTTAAGCCTATTAAAAATAATCTAAAGACTTACAAAATTTATAATGATGATACTGAAGATAATAGAATGGTTGAAATTTACTTTAAAGGTAATTTGTACAGTTTTAATAATATATCGTTTAAATTGAATTTAAAAATAGCCTTCCGAGGCATAGCCTCGGAATTCGACAAAACCAGTTCCATTCGATCCGTAATAGTTAGTTATTATCGGATTTCAATTTTTGTAGCATTTGGATTTACCATTTGCTCATACGAGTGAAAAATGCGTTGAAATTAAAAACCGACAATACAATAAAATTAAAATAAACAATCATACTCAAGAAGCCACTCCCAATTTTTATTACGTTTCCTTAGCTTCCCCTATACGCTTCTTCGTGGATAAAATAAATAAAGACAGGTAGATATTTTTTCTCTTCGGTCAAATCTATAAGGAATCGTGCCCTTTTTCTTCATTGTCGAGCATACCCAAAATTTCCCAGTGAAAAAAAAGAAAATAAGAAAAAAAAATGGCGACCGAAAGAAGATGATAAGGGGATTCGGGTCGCGCTCTCTCTCTCATTCATTTTTCACGAAATCAGTTTCAGTTAAAAAAATGGGGGAAGGGCTCGGCATCGCGAACGAATCGAGGAGGGCGTTCGAATTCAGATCTAGGGGGAAACAAGTTGAGCGGCGTGCTTGTGGAGGGTCGCGTGGTGGCGTTTGGGGGTTCGTGAGGGCGGCGGCGCAACAGGAAGGGCTGGCTGTTAGAGACAGCAGTCGTGATCTAACGCGAGGAGAAGGGGGTCGGGTGGCTTGTTTTCACTCGCAATTGGAGACGCGACATTTGAGGAGCAGGGCCGAAGTCACGACGGGGTTCGTGGGTTGTTAGGAAGGGTGATCTTTCGATATAGGGTCAGAGGCTGCTGCTGGAGGGACCGCTAACTCGGCGATGTGGGTTGGGGGTTAGCGATGAAGTGTAATCGGTGATGATGTGTTTCGAGGCAGAGGCATTGTTCGAGCAGCTGAGGTGGCTTCTACGGCAATTTATGTGAGTTAGCTTTTACTTTTTGGTATGTTAAATTTCAAATTGATAAGTTAATTGAGTAAAAGTATGCAGTTAAAAAATAAAAATAAAAATAAAAATGTCTCAGTTTGGAAATTATGTATGAATGATTTTTAAAGGTAGGAGGTTTCAAGATTTTTTTTAATTAGTTGGTTAGAACACTTTAAAATTTAAAATCAATTATAAATCGAACGAATTAGTTGATTGAATTTATTTAGTGGTAAATTATTTCAGGTCATTTCAAATATTAATAAGAATCATATAAATTGTTTATTTAGGGTCAAATTGGGAAAACCGAAGCTATATTGAAATGGATTGCAAAATAAAAGTAACGGTGAGTAAATCTCCCTCTGTTTTATTTTTATTTAAATTTAAATGGTTAAATTTAGATAATTGGATGAATGATTGAATTGTTTGGATGTGTACTGATGATCTGGTGATTTTAGTTTTGGTTGGTTCTCGGGTTAATTGACTCGAGGTATTTGGGTTTAAATCGTTTTAAACTTAAGTCGTAAATAAGAAAATGTTTTCATTGTTAATAGGGGTTTAATGATTTGTGATTCATCGAACTTAGTAGGGTAATTAAAAACGAATAATTAATTAATTCAATTAATTAATGGTTTGGGTTAATTAATTTAATAATTAAGGGTTTTGAATTAATTAAGTTTTAAGTTAATTAATCAAGAGTATGTAATTCAGAATAATCATTTGATGGTTTGAAATATATTTACTTAATGAAATTAATAAAATATAATTACTTTGTGAAATTAATCAAGAGATTAATTAAGATGATTAATTGAGGAGAAATTGATTTAATTAATGAAGTAAATAAATGGATAGTTAATTACAGGTTGAGATAAATCAAGAATGATTGATATTATGGTTTAATTAATGTAATTAATTTAGTTTAGGATAAATTAAATTATAATTGGAAATCATTAATATAATCATTGACGTAATTAAAGATTGATTTATTTAAATGAATTAATCAATAATAAGTGACTTATGAGAAGTTAATTAATATAAGCAATCTAAGATTAGTGTAATTAAATATAGTTAGTTAGTTTATAAAGTAATTAAAGATTACTTATTGATTCTGGTTGAGAATAATTAATATTGTGAAGTTAATTAAAGATATTTACTTGAAAGTAATTGAAGGATAATTAATCCAGGGTGATTAATTATGATGAATAAATGAAGGGATGATAGATTAATTGATTTGGAAATTAATTAATGACAAGTGAAGAAATCTATGTGGTTGAGATTAAAAAAAAAATTAATTTGAATCAATTAAAGTAATTTTGGTAGCGATCAAGCTTTACTTATGAATGATTGAATGGCATTGGATGCTTTTGAATGAGTTGATATCTCTGATATGAAATGTTGTGTATTTCATTTGGATAACTTGGGTTAGGATGACATAAGACTCGAAGAGACCGGGGTCGAGTATTAGGAAATACCCGAAACCACTTTGAATTTTTATATATTGATATGTAAAATCTATATGCTGGAGTGAAGTGATTTGGAGGAATTGGACTATTTTAAATCTAAATCTTTGGTATTTAGAAAACTTATATGTGAAATAAGTGATGTTTATAACATATTGTGAACTTGTAAAATTGGTTTGAGTTACCCCGGGTTTTGTGTAAGTTGTTTGCTTTGGTATTCCATGTTAGTTGGCTTTACTCACGCTGGTTCCAGCCTGACCCAGGTGTTACTTTGATGTAATGCTCGGGTTAGACCGAGTATTACAGATTTCAGGTAAGGACGTTCTGTAGATCAGGAGGCGAGCTGGATGACAGGTACGTGTAAAGTATTTCCGCTGTATTATATTACTGTAAATCTGTGATATGATAATTGTGTATATTCAGTGACTGTATATATGTGTAACTCTGATGTATAAAAATGTAATCGATAGAATATTATCCTTTTGTAAACTGTTATTATTTATTATTATATTTTTATCCGCTGTGAATGAGAGATGTTGATGTTTCTAATCTTCTTCTTCTTCTATCTCTTTCTTCTTTTTCATAACTATCTAGAATTTTCGGGTTTGAAAATTTTGGGTCGTTACATTTGGTATCAGAGCTGAAAGGTTAAGCGAGAACCTTGGCTCTGGTGGGGATTACTCATTAAATAGAGTCCGTAGTACTCTGGGATGAGTTATGTGTGTATATATATATATATATAAATATATATATAAGATCATACTTGTTATTTTCTTATATAAAGGTTTTAAATGATTTTATATAAAAGTATATCTTGATATATAAAGAAATATTTCATTCTAATAAATATTCAGGCGACTGGTTGTTAAATTATTGAAATTAAAATTAAGAAGTAATATAATGCAACCAAATTGAAGTCTTGAATTGGAATTAAATTAAGTAAAAACGGAAATACAACCAAATTAAATTTTAATTAATTGAAAATGAAATTCTAAAACTAGAATTCAGAAATTAAATTGTTTAAAAAGCTTTAAATAAAGGTAAGTTTGAAATGGATTCAAATTGAAATTTAATCTTGAACTTATAGAAGTAAGAATAATATAAAAAGGAATTGGTATCTAGATATGATTACCTTGGGTATTATCCTAAATAGTTGTTGTATTTAATAATGAGATATTTGTTATTAAGTAAGCCAAATGAAGTAAATTTATAAGATGAGTATAACTTATGAATTAAAGTAGGTTTTAAAATTGTGAAGTGTTAAAACCTAAGTCTAGAAACAATCAATTGTTTCCAAGAATTGAAGAAAATAATAAATAATATAATTCAGACTATTTTGAATATAGTCTTATTTTAAAACAAGAAATGTTTGGAAGATTTTTAAGGGATTTGTTTTGAAATTAAAACCAAGGGTGGTTTAAAATTTTAAGGGTAGTCTGGTGGGTAAAGAAATTAAGTTGCTTAAAAACTTTAAATGAACAAAGTTAATTTGGTTTAAAAAGTTAAACCAACCTTTGAGAATTTAACTCGAATTTATATAATTCGAGATAGTTTAGATTCAAGATTGAAATTGAATTAGTTCAAAATTGAATTTGGTTTGAATTAATTGGATTGGTGATTGAAGATGTATAAGTTTAAAAATTTAAATGGAAAATTGAATTGGATTAAATTGAAATGATTTGAATTTGAAATGGGTTCAATTGATAATAATTCAAATTGATTGGAATAATTTGAAATTATAATTAAAGTTGAACAGGATTAAAATCAAATGGGATTTGATTTAAATTGGGAAAGGAATCAAGATTGATTCAACTTGAATTAGGTTTAAATAAATTTCAATAGAAGTTGAAGTTAGAATTGAGTCAATTAAATTGGAGTGGAAATTTAAGTTGAATTGTTGGGGAAGTGAGCAGTTGACTCTTGACTATTTTCAATATAAATTGTTTTAATATAAACTTATTTTTCTAAGCTATTAAATATATACAACCTTTCTTTCTAAAAGCCAAATTATTTTATACTTGTTTTACAATTATTTTTGGAGCTATTTAACCATTTTTCAACTATTTTCTGAACTAATTACTATTTTTCAACTATTTCACAAACTAATTTCTATTTTACAACGATTTTGCAATTATTCAAAATCCCTGAAACTATTCAACTATTTTCCGACTATTTTACAATTAGTTAACTATTTTATAGCTATTTTTCAAACTAATAATTATTTTCAAATACTTATCTATTTTTAAAATTTTCAAGCTATTTTCTAAAAATAAACTGGTCGGAGTCCAAACTGTTATTGGTTAAATACCCAATTGAGATAAGGATTGAAGATATGATCTAAATGAGAACTAAGGCAATTGTAAATAAGTGAACGGAAATTAAAGGAAATGTGAATGGAAAGGAAATTGATTTGGCTGATAATCAATGGAAATAAATACGTAGGATGTACGTATATTATTCTATTCGCATAGTGATTTGATCCAGATTCGAGTACAGAATCTCGAGATAGCTATCGATCCGAGTTGGGATTTTTCACTCGATTTTCAATGGCGAACCTGGATATGGATTGTTGATTGGTTCTGGATATTCTCTATCATAGTTATGGCTATGCAAGGAGAATGACGGTTTCTGATCAAGAAACCAAATCTGTGTCCGTACTAGGAAGTCGGGTGGACGATACTAGTTCGGAAGTGAAATTGTGTGATCGAGTGAGCGATCAGATTGGTATAGCGTACGGATGATAAGTGTACATCGTACGAAATTAATATTGAAAGAATAATCAAATTTGATTATTTGATTTTGAATAAACAAAGCCATATATTTTTGTTATATAAGATAAATCTCCCCTTGTTGAATCTATTGCTGGAAGAAAAGGATTCTTGAAAGTGTTTGAAGTATAAAAGGAATTTTATACAAGTTTGAAATGATCCAAAGTTTAAAAAATTATATATATTTTTGAATACATATATATATAAAGGATCTTATGAGGATTTTGGGAAAAGGTTTTGGGAACCTTTGGATTTGGAAAGGCTTTTGATTTTTGGGTAAAATCAATATTGAAATTAGAAAGCCTAGTTTGAGAATTATCGATTTTGTGTAAAGGAGCTTTGTATGAGATTGTACTGGGTGTATGATTTGAACGATGCTATATGTGTATAGTATAAAGTGTTTTGATGATAGCTCTGGGGGAAAAGGCGCTCCCTTGAAATGAACTTCTCAGGAGTACCACCGAGTGGTGCTGCCTTGAGCCCTAGGGGGGTTCCAAAGTTGATCCGGTAAGTAGTCCGGACAAAAATAGTTCCTAAGGATTATGAGTAGTGTATACCATAGCGAAAGTCGTGTGTGCTGCCGAGAGCCAACAATATGCGTTTGATTTTATATCGGTAGACTGCGACCTATGGTAACATAGCGAAAGTTGTGTGTGCTGCTGAGAGCCAATAGTCTGCGTTTGATTTTATATCGGTAGACTACGACCTATGTAGGAGTGGAGAAGTTTCATTTTGACAGCGTAAATCGTGTGGGCCGCTGAGAGCCAACAGTTACATGGACTTTTGCTGTGATGGCAACATAACCCTGGAATGTAACTGCGATCTGTTGTGGGTTCCATGGCGTAATCGAGAGGCCGCGGAGAGCCTACGGTTACATGGACTTTTGCTGCGACGGCAACGTAATCCTGGAATGTAACTGCAACCATGGATGGGAGTGATGATTTGCAAAGCATTCTCACCAAAGATACTTCCTCTATTTTCAAAAACTGCTTCCTATATTTTCAATAAAATTATTTTCCAAGTATTTTCACTGGATGTTGAAAATGTGTCTGCTAAGTACTCATAGATTTTCAGTCCTATACCTGATCAACGTATGACTGAATTTCTGTGAGAACAAGGATAGACTGGTTGAGACACCAAGTTATAAGAAGTATTTTTTAAAAAGCTATTTTAATAGTATTATGTGAATTTAAAAGCTTTTCTAAAATTTTAAAATAAAATGTTAGAATTTTGGGAAATGAAAGAAATCTAAACTGGAAGTATGAAAATGTTTGGATTCAGGAAACTTTAATGAAGTGATTTTTGCAATAAAATCAAATATTGATTTAAAATTTGGAAATAAGCTAATCAATTAAATAAACTATTGGATAAAATATATTGATGAAATTTAACTTGGGTAAATAAATGGATTGTAAATTAGTGATGGAGTTTGAAAATGAATTTGAATTGTAAATAGAATGCGACTTGGATTTGATAATGAATTAAATAAGTGGAGATGCTATAAAAATAGAAATAAAAATAGAATTGGATCAATTAGTGATGGTTTGAATTGCAAAAAAAACCCAGATAGGTAGAATAAATTGAAAATGGCCTTGTAATTAGTTAAATGAGTCGTGAATGAATTGAATTTGGGAAGTTAATTTATAATGACTAATCAAATGAATTTGTAGATAGAAATAAGATTTGATTGAAATAAAATCAAGTTAAGGTGAAAGGAAATTTTTATTTGCAAATGATGTGAGCTTAAGTTATAAAGTTGAAATAATTTGAAGAAAGTAAATTAACTTAAGTTTAAAATTAATAGAAGTTTGGCTTCGAGCAAAAGTGAAAGATTATAAAAGTCTGGGTTAAATTAATTTGGAAATGGTTATTAATTTATAAGTTTGAATGAGCCAAGCTTAATAAATTGTTTTGAATGAACCCAATGCGGAGATGAAATGAAATGCAATGTATGGTTGGTAAATAAATTAGAAATGAAATGGAATTAAATTTAAAATGAGTTGAAATCAATTTGAAGTAGTTATAAACTAAAATAGATACTCTATTAAGTGAGTATCGCCACATTTACATATAATTAATTGTCGTTTGACGTAAACAAAGGTGATTAAAAATCTATGAATTGATAGGGATTAAATAAATTGGTTTTAGAATTAGTTGAAGTGAATATGAGCTTGTTTGGATTAAAAATCAATTGAATGTGAGAAATTGAGTTGCAAACCATTAAAATTGAATGAAATGGCTTATGAATTGGTTGAAAGCAGTTGAATTAGCTTTAAAGTTATATAAATCGCTTATGGAAAGCGTTTGGTGCTTGTTGGATATGTATTGCTTATGTTTAGCTATTGAATATAAGTGAAATGCTAATAGATTTTCTATATACGGCACTTACATATTTAAATTGAGTAAGTACAGGTACCTGAAGGCCGTTTGGCTGGATTTGGACGCGATAAATGCTAAAATAAATAAGCGCTTGCTTAAAATGCTAAATAAAGGTGTGCCTACGCAATAAAAATAGGAAATATAAACTGTTTTTCCTTTTTCCGACCGTGTGGGTCGATGTATATATATTTATATCTCTTGTCAAATTGCAAAAGCTCCTTCGTACAAAGGAGACTCTGTCAAAAAAATTCGGAAATTTTGGGAGTTAGAAAAATTTTGTTAACGACAAAATGATTTCAAATTGGAAATTAAAGTAAATTAGTAAATGAAACTAATATGAATCAGTTATAAATGAAAGATAAAATTTGATACTCAGAAGTGAAGACAAACTGAATTCATATGGAAAGGAGAAAAACTAATTTGAATAGAAGTCGACGTGAAAACTTCTGAAAGGAAATGTATGAAATTATTTAAAAGGCTACGATTGAATCTCGTTGCTAAGTAAGATATGCAGGTATTAAAGGGAAAAGAAAATTGGATTTGATTTAGGAGATAATTTGAATTGCTTGGCTAATAGGTATGTATTTAAATTTCTGGATGAAATTGGATTGGGTTTTTGATCTAGCCACTTGGCTTTTTGTTTTCTTTTGGAATTTGAGAGCCGTAGATGCCTTTTGTAGCAGTACCGAGTTAGCCGTGCAAAGGAAACGCTGGCGAAATTTTTCGAAAAATTAGAGAGTTAGAAATTTTTTGAGAAAGTTGTCACAATCTAAATTTGAATTTTAAATTTAAATTTGAATAAGTGGAGTAAATAATGTTGTTGGAAACTGTGGAAGGTTTTGGAAATTGGTTGAGGTAATAGTGAATCTTTAATAAAAGATAGTTGGTAGGATGTTGAATTTTGGGTTTTGAGGAAAGGTAAACGGGTTTTGAACCATTCTTCCTAACTAGTAATTTCGGAGACGAAATTCTTTTAAGGGGGAGGAATGTGGCGACCCGGAATTTTTAACAATTTAAAATGGAATAATTAATTGATTTTAAATATTTAAAAGTTAATTTTTAACTTGAATTCCAAAAATCACTATTTATTTGATAATTAAATTATTGAATTATATATAATTCGAAATTGGGTAAGATGTTGAATATGGAATTTTAAGCCTATTAAAAATAATCTGAAGACTTATAAAATTTATAATAATGATAATGAAGATAATAGAATGGTTGAAATTTAATTTAAAGGTAATTTGTTCGGTTTTAATAATATATCTTTTAAATTGAATTTAAAAATAGCCTTTCGAGGCACAGCCTCGGAATTCGACGAAACCGGTTTCATTGGATCCGTAATAGTTAGTTATTATCGGATTTCAATTTTCGTAGTATTTGGATTTACCGTTTGCTCATACGGGTGAAAAACGCGTTGAAATTAAAAACCGATAATACAATAAAATTAAAATAAACAATCATACTCAAGAAGCCATTCCCAATTTTTATTACGTTTCCTTAGCTTCCCCTATACGCTTCTTCGTTGATAAAATAAATAAAGACATGTAGATATTTTTTTCTCTTCGTTTAAATCTATAAGGAACCGTGCCCTTTTTCTTCATTGTCGAGCATACCCAAAATTTTCCAATGAAAAAAAAAGAAAATAAGAAAAAAAAAATGGCAATCGAAAGAAGATGATAAGGGGATTCGGGTCGCACTCTCTCTCTCATTCATATTTCACAAAATCAGTTTCAGTTAAAAAAAATGGGGGAAGGGCTCGGAATCGCGAACGAATCGAGGAGGGCGTTCGAATTCAGATCTAGGGGGAAACGAATTAAGCGGCGTGCTCGTGGAGGGTCGCATGGTGGCGTTTGGGGGTTCATGAGGATGGCGGCGCAAGAGGAAGGGCTGGTTATTAGCGATAGCAGTCGCGATCTAATGCGAGGAGAAGGGGGTCGGGGTGGCTTGTTTTCACTCGCCATTGGAGATGCGGCGTTTGAGGAGCAGGGCCGAAGTCACGACGGGGTTCGTGGGTTGTTGGGAAGGGCGATCTTTTGATATAGGGTCAGAGGCTGCTGTTGGAGGCACCGCGAACTCGACGATGTGGGTTGGGGGTTAGCGATGAAGTGTAATCGGTGATGATGGGTTTCGAGGCAGAGGCATTGTTCGAGTAGCTGAGGTGGCTTCTACGGCAATTTATGTGAGTTAGCTTTTACTTTTTGGTATGTTAAATTTCAAATCAATAAGTTAATTGAGTAAAAGTATGCAGTTAAAAAAAATGTCTCGGTTTGAAAATTATGTATGAATGATTTTTAAAGGTAGGAGGTTTCAAGAATTTTTTTTTAATTGGTTGGTCAGAACACATTAAAATATAAAATCAATTATAAATCGAACGAATTAGTTGATTGAATTTATTAGTGGTAAATTATTTCAGGTCATTTCAAATATTAATAAGAATCATATAAATTGTTTATTCAGGGTCAAATCTGGAAAACTAAAGCTATATTGAAATGAATTGCAAAATAAAAGTAACGGTAAGTAAATCTCCCTCTGTTTTATTTTTATTTAAATTTAAATGGTTAAATTTAGATAATTGGATGAATGATTGAATTGTTTGGATGTGTACTGATGATCTGGTGATTTTAGTTTTGGTTGGTTCTCGGGTTAATTGACTCGAGGTATTTGGGTTTAAATCGTTTTAAACTTAAGTCATAAATAAGAAAATGTTTTCATTGTTAATAAGGGTATAATGATTTGTGATTCATCAAACTTAGTAGGGTAGTTTAAAACGAATAATTAATTAATTCAATTAATTAATGATTTGGGTTAATTCATTTAATAATTAAGGGTTTTGAATTAATTAAGTTTTAAGTTAATTAATTAAGAGTATGTTTCAGAATAATCATTTGACGGTTTGAAATATATTTACTTAATGAAATCAATAAAAAATAATCACTTTGTGAAATTAATCAAGAGATTAATTAAGATGATTAATTGAGGAGAAATTGATTTATTTAATGGAGTAAATAAATGGATAGTTAATTACAGGTTGAGATAAATCAAGAATGATTGATATTGTGGTTCAACTAATGTAATTAATTTAGTTTAGGATAAATTAAAATATAATTGGAAATCATTAATTTATATAATCATTGACGTAATTAAAGATTGATTTATTTAAATGAATTAATCAATAATAAGTGACTTATGAGAAGTTAATTAATATAAGCAATCTAAGATTAATGTAATTAAATATAGTTAGTTAATTTATAAAGTAATTAAAGATTACTTATTGATTCTGGTTGAGAATAATTAATATTGTGAAGTTAATTAAAGATATTTACTTGAATGTAATTGAAGGATAATTAATACAGGGTGACTAATTATGATGAATAAATGAAGGGATGATAGATTAATTGATTTGGAAATTAATTAATGACAAGTGAAGAAATCTAAGTGATTGAGATTAAAAAAATTAATTTGAATCAATTAAATTAATCTTGGCAGCGATCAAGCTTTACTTATGAATGATTGAATGGCATTGGATGCTTTTAAATGAGTTGATCTCTCTGATATGAAATGTTGTGTATTTCATTTGAATAACTTGGGTTAGGATGACATAAGACTCGAAGAGACCGGGGTCGAGTATTAGGAAATACCCGAAACCACTTTGATTTTTTATAGATTGATATGTAAAATCTATATGCTGGAGTGAAGTGATGTGGAGGAATTGGACTATTTTAAATCTAAATCTTTGGTATTTAGAAAACTTATATGTGAAATAAGTGATGTTTATAACATATTGTGAACTTGTAAAATTGGTTTGAGTTACCCCGGGTTTTATATAAGTTGTTTGCTTTGGTATTCCATGTTAGTTGGGTTTACTCACGCTGGTTTCCAGCTTGACCCGGGTGTTACTTTGATGTAATGCTCGGGTCAGACCGACTATTAAAAATTTCAGGTAAGGACAATCTGGAGCTCAGGAGGTGAGCTGGATGACAGGAACGTGTAGTATTTCCGCTGTATTATATTATTGTAAATCTGTGTTATGATAATTGTGTATATTCAGTGACTGTATATATGTGTAACTCTGATGTATAAAAATGTAATCGACAGAATATTATCCTTTTGTAAACTGTTATTATTTATTATTATATTTTTATCCACTGCGAATGTCAGATGTTGATGTTTCTAATCTTCTTCTTCTTCTATCTCTTTCTTCTTTTTCATAACTATCTGGAATTTTCGGGTTTGAAAATTTCGGGTCGTTACATAGACAAATAAGCTTCCAGAGAAGTGCAGGTGGCAAGCTAGTTATTAGGTGTTTTTTTCTATTTAATTCCGCTGTGTTTTGCTTGTAAAGGAAAACTTGTTTAATTGCCTATGTATAAACACTGATCGTCCAAGGGAGCATATTCATATGTCGCTCTTGGCGTATTTTGTAATAATTATATTTTTTGAACGTGCTTCTCGAATTTGGGATTATATAATGAATTTGAGATATGATTTGAAAATGAAATGAGAAATTGGTTTAATGGTTTTAAATTTTTTTCATATTCATGCGTTTCTGTCATATCAATGTATCTGACATTATCGCATTTAATCACCGAGAATTAATAACTATGAATGACTTCAACATCCGTAGCCTTTAGTTTTGGACCTCCAAATGGGAGATATTACATGATATAAACCAACAAAAGGTACGCTCTAAACGTCCTTATCTATAGCATATTACAATGGATATTCAATGACCTCACCGTGTATGTGTATGCTCTGAGTGCTTGCTGACGGGACAGAACATAGAAGGCTATGTGTACTGAGATGACGAAGGCTCAAAAGCAGCAGGTGGAAACGAAACTCTACTGAAGGATATACATGGTCAATATGATTGGAGTTCAAATCCAGTACATAATCGGGTAATGAGTAAGCACGTTGGGCTACCTGAGCCTAGCATGCATCGTAATCTGCTGGTACGGTAAAAATCTCACCTTTTACCCATCCCATGGTTCTCAAACCAACAATATAAGTCGGTCCGGCCTTAATAGATCCATACATATCATCCAATCGAAGCAGAGCAGAAAGAAATATAAACTATACCGAACTACTGCAGATAAAACCGGTCCTATAAATACCACATGAACAGACATGTAGAAACCTGAAAGCATGCCCAATGTCTTGAAATAGAAAACTGAAAAATTATAGGATGATGCGTCGGTGTATATTAAAAATATATCTGGAAAATGAAATGTACATGTAGTGGGCCACCATCTCGGCCTCTACTACACAACGGTCCAAAGTTAGACAACCTAGAAAATCACCGAACGGTGATGCATATAGTATACTCCTAATTGACTCAGGTAATGTGGTAAAGTACTCGGTGATACGCTTATGTCAACTACCACACATAGTTGTATGACCGACATATATAAGTAATTATTTAAAGTTAACACTAAACTAACCAAATTCATAAATATTTATAATTTGTGATAGCTATATTTATTTAATAAATGTATGTTAAAAAATATTAATGATATCGCTAACGCTGCATTCAGTCGATGTGTCCTCAATGGTACATCTCAGTGCAATTATTGAAGATCATTTACGCTCACAATAGCATCTGAAATGCTATGAACTGTACTGGCATTGAAATCGATCGTGTAACTAACAATCTGTCTAGCAATTTTGACGGGACATTAGGGCATTTCAGCGTATTATTGAATAAAAAAATGGAAAAGTTGAAACGAGGGAAGGTTTGAAAAAAATGTAACAGTGGATGGTAGAGTCTAATAAATACATTTCTTTTTGAAAATCGACTGATTTTCATTTTGTAACCATACACCACGTAATTTTCGAGCATGAAATTGTTGGATGGTTAGAGATACAAATTAAATAAATCGAAAGCTTATACAAATATTTTGGATTGTTTCACAAAAAGTTGCATAAAAAATAATATGTGCATAGCCCCATGCTTTTGAATAAGAATAGCTAAAATATGGACAATATCACACTTAGGCCCCTTTTTTTGACGAAGTGGACAGACGAAGTTGGCAATTGGGAGGTGGACCCCACAATTTTGCCCAGTTCAACTAAAACGTTGAAGGGGAGCCGTTCGCGTCCAAGGCGTCCGACGTATCAAACGCGAACGGCTCCCGTACAACGACCATATTTCCCTTATCTTTTATACAATCCCCCTCCTCTATCATTCTACTCGCTCACTTTCAATTCTCAATCTAAAAATTCATTATCCGAGCTTTCGTCATAGCAGCACCATATTTCGGTAATTTTATTTCTGTTCTGGTTCATTTCGTTTAGTTTCTTTTTTTTTTCTGATTTTTTGACATATTTTGTCTCAGAAACGACCGAACAAAATATACCGAGAAAATCCCGCCGTAGCGTAAGAGTTTGGTCCTCTCATGCAAATTTTGCTTTTTATGAATAGTTGCTGAAGCTTATCAAGTTGTCGGTCAATACAAAAAAGGAATCCATAAGAAGATAATGGCAGAACTGAACGAAGCTTTAGTGGGTGTTCCGAATGAAGCACGTTCACTGTCGCACAAATTACGGCCAAATACGACTCGCTGAAGAAGAAATGGGCAGTTTGACGCAATTTGAGAAATAAAACGGGCATAGGATAACATAATATTCAAGGAACGATTAGTGGGAGCGAACATTGGTGGATCGATCGCGTGGGGGTAAATCTTTTTATCATGTTTGTTTTCTAATTTACCGCAACTAACTTATGTTTATTTTAATTTTAGGAGTTTGGCAGCTCGGTTTTGAAGTATAGGAGACAGCCTATAGAGAATTTGAACGAGCTCAAACAAATTTTTGGTAACAGTATTGCAACTGGTGCAGGTGCTTTCACTTCTGGCACTATTGAAGATCTCAACGCGCAACAATCACTCTGTTCTCCTCCTCAAGAAGACAACACACATACGTATTTCGACCGAACATAGGGAACAGAAGGTTTTCAAATCCCACTTGAAGACATCAACACGCAACAGTCGTTTCAACAACCTACACATACACGTGGCGTAGGTTCTTCTTCCAGGTCTCGATCAAGCAGAAGAAAACGGACGAAGAACGAGGAAAAAATGGATGCACTTGTTGATGTGAGGTATGAAAAACATAGAAACAAGAAATATTGTTCTGACACAAATAGTCCATCCTCTAATCCATCCACTAATGCTAGTAGCTCCCCTTATGCTAATGCAAGCCCGTAGTCCACTAACCATATTCGGCTTTGAAGGCTACAATTGAGCGTGTGAAAAAATTTGAAGATATTCAACTTTACAAAACAATTTCACTACTCCAAATAAGGACAACAGAGATATGCTCATACTTTTGGAAGATGACGAAGCCTGAGAATTGTTGCGGTACGAGATCGGCAATTGCAATCATACAATCAGATACCAACAGTATATGATGTTTATGCCACTATCTGCCTTTCCAACTACATTTCCACCTACATTTTCATCGAACTTTCCACCTATCATTCCACCTACATACCCACAGAACTTTTCACCTATCTATCCACCACAATACCCACCACAGTGGTTTGTTTTTGTAGATTCTTCTTTGTATTTTGTATTTTTTATTCTGCATTTTGAATTCTGACATATGATTCGATATTAAATATTCTGTATTCTATATTCGGCATATATCTATTTTATTTAAATATAATTAACACAAATAAATAATACTGTAAATAATAATTTTGCACATTTCGTAAAAGAATGCATCTCCTTTCTCAAACTTACCCCTTTCCCAGCCCCTTTCGTTTGCCCCTTTCATTTGCCATTTTGTTTGAAAAAAAAGCATCCTTACTTTCTGAGCGTACCCAGAGGCGACCAAGTGGGCAGCCCAGCAAGCCCACTGGCTGGGACAACCCATCGGCATGGGCAACAAAAAAAAAGATCCAACCCTGAAATAAAACAAGCGCAACCTAAGAAAAATGAAACACACGCACCATTTCTTCTCTTTCTCTAATTCCAAATAAAAAATTAGGGCTTCCACTTCCAATTTCAATTTCTTTTTTTCTTTTTTTTCCATCTCCTCCAAGTTTCTGACTTCCATCCACAGTTCAGCACTCAACAGTCTCCTCCATCGCTCCACGACTCCACTGATTCTGAAGGTGCGAATCTCACATTACATCATACTCCATCAGCAACCCAGCCTCTACGAGTCTGCGCCTCTCTAGACTCTTGTCATTCACCTTCTCCAAACTGAAAGTTTGAGATTCAAGGTAAATTTTGTGCTTTTTTATTATTCTAAATTTGCATATGACTTAAATTTCTGAAATTGAAATAGTTAATATTAATGTTTTAATTAATTAGTGAAATGATATTTGGGAATAGTAATACAATTCGGAGTGGTTTATGCTATAATTTGTGAAATGGTTTATGCTTTAATTTGGGAATAATAGTATAAAAAAATTTGAAACTGAACTGCTGAGTTGCATTTTGAAATTTGAAACTGAACTGCCGAGTTGCATTTTGGGAAACTTAACTGTGAAATAGTTTGTGCTTTAATTTATGAAATGGTTTATGCTTTAATTTGTGAAATGGTTTATGCTTTAATATGTCGAGTCTTTTAAAATAATGATTATACTATAAAACATTTCGTTGCAAGTTAATTTGTTTAGTATATATTATTATATACCATGCCAAAAAACGAAGATAAAAATCGAGTGGGGTTTAGAAAACAAAACTCCGGAGCTTATAATAGAAAAGTGAAGCAACGTCAAGATGCGATATTCACATCATTGGTGGGTTCAATTTCTAAGTCATTTAATGCGAGAGCACAATAATCACTTGGTGCAAGTCAAGCAAATGAAAGCATTAATATAGATGAGGAAGATGAAGTCCATGTCATTGAAGAGCATGCAAATGAATACATTAGTATGGGACTTGTAGGCGAGGAAGATGAAGTACATGTCAATGAAGAAATTGATAATGAAGAAGAGGAAGAGCTTGTTAATGAAGAGATATATGAAAGTGAACTTGATTTTAACAAAAATGTAGATGTGGATTATGATCCATGGTTGTGGGGAACTATAAATGACACTAAAAGAATAATTATAGTTCAAAAATGCCCTATCAAAATCGTAAAAAAAGATGATAAGTTTCCAAGTGTCATGAAATGTGGAAAGAATAGAAAATTTTCATCTAGGCATTACATCCGTCGTTTTTCAAATGGAGAAGAACATGAAAGAAAGTGGCTTATATATTCAAATGCATTGAATAAAGTATTTTGTTTTTGTTGTAAATTATTCAAAAATAGAATGATGTCAAGTAAGATATCCGATGATGGAATTGGCGATTGGCATAATCTTCCCCAAAAACTTAGAGAGCATGAAACTAATCTGGAACATTGTGAAAATGTAGTGAAATGGGTTGATTTGCAAAAAAGGCTACAACTAAAAGCAACGGTTGACAAAAAAATGGAAGTTCAAATTGACAAAGAAAAGGCTCATTGGAAGATGATTTTAATTCGAATAATTGGGGTTGTGAAAACACTTGCTCGAAATGGTTTGGCCTTCCGTGGAAAGAATGAGAAGATTTATGAAAAGAATAATGGACTCTTTTGCCAACTTATTGAGTTTCTAGCGGAGTTTGATCCAATTATGCAAGACCATCTTCGACGTGTAGTAAATAAAGAAATTCAACATCATTATCTTAGTCAAAAGATCCAAAATGAGATAATAAATTTGTTAACAAATGAGATCAAAGGGAATATAATAAAAAAGATCATAAAAGCAAAATATTTTTCCATTATGTTTGATTGTACACCGGATTTAAGTCATGAAGAGCAAATGTCTATAATCATAAGATGTGTTGATATTGAAGATATTGATGAAGTTAATATAGAAGAGTTTTTCTTGGATTTATAATGGTTGATGATACATCTGGACTTGGTCTATATAAACAATTCGAAAGCATTTTGAATGAACTCAAACTTAACATTGATGATATAAGGGGGCAAGGTTTTGACAATGGATCTAATATGAAAGGTAAGCATCAAGGTGTGGAAAAAAGACTTCTTGACATAAATCCAAGAGCTTTTTATGTACCATGTGGATGTCATAGTTTGAATCTTGCACTATGTGATATGGCTAAATCTTGTGTTAAAGCAAGAAGTTTTTTTTGCATCCGTTCAAAAAGTTTATACATTATTCTTGGGATCTACACGTCGGTGGGATGTTCTTAAAAAGTATGTAAAATGTTTCACACCTAAGTCATTATCGACTACTCGGTGGGAAAGTCATGTTGAAAGTGTGAGAACTATTTGATTTTAAGCGCCAATATTGAGAGATGCTTTGATTGAAATTGCAAATAACTCTAAAGAGGATATGGTGATGGCGTAAGCTAAAGGCTGCAGTGAGAATGTTCTAGAGAATTTTGACTTTTTGATTAGTCTTTGCATTTGGTATAAGTTATTAAACAATGTAAACCAAGTAAGCAAAACATTTCAAAATGAGGATATGAATTTAAAGGATGTCATTACAAAATTAAAAGAACTTATTGTATTTTTTCAAAGCTTTAGAGAATATGGTTTTGAAGAAATGATGAAAGAAGCTAATGAACTTGCTATAGATGTTGGTATCGAACCAATATTTGAGAAGAAAATAGTTGTTCGTAGAAAGAAATTTTTTGATGAAAATATTGAAGCCAATGTAGAGGAAAGTCAATCACCGAAAGAAAATTTTAGAGTCACATACTTCATCCATATCATAGATCAAGCTCTAACTCATTCAAAGATCGATTTGAACAATTTGAAGTGCATGATAAAATTTTCGAATTTTTGTTAAATGCAAAGTTTATGGAAATTGATAAAGAAGAGTTGATGGTACGATGAACTTGTTTAGAAAGTTATTTGAAATACAACCAGCAAAGTGATCTATTTTGACAAGACTTATTCCAAGATCTAAAAGCTTTGCAAACTATGCTACCTAAAGAAATAACCAAATCGATTGACATTCTTGACTTCGTAAGATCTTACGTGGATGATGGGGGTTTTCAATGTGCATAGGTTGTTTATCGAATTTTACTAATTATATCGATCACGGTTGCTTCCGCGGAGAGAAGTGTTTCTAAATTAAAGTTAATTAAAAGTTATATTCGAACAACTATGTCACAAGATATATTGAATGGATTAGCAATGATTTCAATTAAAAGTTCTTTTTTTGAACTTGATTATGACACATTTATTGAAGATTTTGCTTCAAAAAATGCAAGGAGAAACATTTTTCTTTGAACTTCTTGAAAAATTGTAGCATTTTGTATAAGAAACTAGTATTTGATATTTTATTGAATCAACTATTGTCATCCATTTGATTGTGTATGATATTTTTTTGTTTAACATTATATTAGCTTGCAAAAGAAACAATAGTTAATGTTGTTTGTGTTGGAGGACAACAAAAACCAATTATGGCTCCGGCAGCCAATTGGTTGTGCCGCAACTGAGGGTACCCAAAGTATAAAAGTTGATTTTATAAGCCCAAGCCCCACAATGTGGTCTCTAGTCTCTACTCTTAAAGCTACGAAATTCAAATGTGGCCTGAGATTGGTCCAATGCAACGAAGATACCTTTTCGAACTAACATACGAAACTAAAAAATTGAAAAGCAAGTTCTGCCAACGTAGTATTGAGCAAACGTCAAATTGTCTGGATTTACATGCCATCCCTGTCCTCACTTTCTGTCATATACTGTTGCATGTTTGTCATTAGTTCAGACTTCAGAGTTACGTAAGTCCTTCATGTCCAAAATGTCCATTGAAATGTCCATTGCAATTAATTAATTTTATTAAACATAAACTGAATATAAATAAATATTAGCAGTAAAATTTCATGTTAACAGTTTAGAGCCACAAGTATTAGCAATTAAATTTCACGCTTTAGAACATAGAAGATACGTGTAAAATTCATCTGATGCGTCGGATTAATTGTTGCAGTGCATTGCAAATGATTCGAGTGCATGCGACCCAAAATCATAAATAAATATGTTGCTGGGAGCTGTGGTTGGAATTGAAGTCTCTGACCAATCCTGACACCAAATTGTTATACATTTAAGTAGGGTCCTGAGCAAAATTTAAATTGCTCTTGATGGTTGTCACTTCTATAAGTATAAACTTACTTGTATCAGCTTATTTATCAACGTTCCTTACGAGTATTCATATGAAAATTTAATTTGTTCAAATTTTACAATTAAAACATTATAATAAAGTGGAAAGTAGGGGGAGTTATTATCAAATTGATTTCACTTGTGTTTCTTCCAAGATACGTGTTAACGTTTATTTGATATTGTCAAATTTAAGTCTCAAGAGGAATTGCACGATAATAATAATGGAAGTTGTTCGTAATTATTTGAATGCATGTATAAAAATTATATTTACGCACATCGATATATGATATCGGTACGATTTTAAAGGGATTTAATAAAAGATAACTGTACGGTGAAATTTATGAATCTAATTTTACTATTTGATGACAACCAACTTCGGCTATACCATGTAAACGGAGATAAGTGGAAAGAGAGAAAATTAAAAGAATTGATTAGGAGGATTTTAATTTAAAGAATGATAAATGTTTCATTCTTTCAATAAAAATAAATCCACGAACTCATTTTTTGTAGATATTCTATTTTAAATTCACTTTTTCCTTCTCTCCTGCTAATCTTCCATGATTGAAAAACAAACGAAAGTTCCAAAAAAAAAACATCTATCAACTTTAAATCAAATGCAAACTTCAAATAAAATGAAATATAAGTGGTACATCCATCTTTTGCAAAGATTGGTTGTGGATCTTAGATATCTAGGAGTTATTCTTCATTCAAGATGTGAATTTTAAGCTGCATCATGAAGTAATTGTCCAATCTTATTTTCATTATTTGTTACATCATGCTAGTATAGTTCATATCTCATATCTTATACATCTCATTTGACTATTTGTTACATCATGTTTGTATAGTTTGCATTTCATACCTATATGATGAATTTATATATACATATATTGTCAAATATATGGTTTACTATTATTTCTAAATTAATGTTTAATAAAAAAATTCAGATCAAAAACTAATTTTTATCAGTTGAAACAATTTTGTAACATATTATGCATACAAGCATAAATAAACCACATGTATTAGTTACTTGAAATCATTTTGTAGCATTGAATGTAAGTTTCATGCATGTAGATTTTTTTTCCAACAAATAAAATATATTTTGTTATTCTTTACATATGCTTTTATATATTATTTCAACTCCAAATTTATAAGAGGACCTTCTTTATAAAATTATAAATCTATTTTTTGGTTCTTCCTAAATCAAAGCTATTTTCAAACTGTTAATTTTAAATTTCAAAACATATGAAGTTATAAGTTACACACATACACACACATATGTGTGCGTTGTAAATGTATCTAAAAAATTAAATGTTAAACATAGTTTATTTTTTATTTTTATATACCTATGTGTGTGTGTGTGTGTGTGTATTATTTAATTAATTTTTTTAAAAGACTTTATTCAAAATCATAATTAAATCTAATGTTGAATCCTTCATGAGTCAAAACTAGATTTTAAATATTAATTTTAAATTTCAAAACACATAAAACTTGTCATAATTAATTTTAGTATATATAAAGGTTTAAATGTTTAAATTTTGATTTAAAATGACATTGAATAGATGAGTAAAGAAAAGAGAAAAGCCCTTCAGTTTTTTCTCTTCTTAATTGTCTACTTAAACTCATTAATTATGAACATATTATACATATAAGCAAACTGTTGTCAATTAGTTAAAAATATTTTATAACATATCATATATAAGTATATGTAAAAACACTCTCTCTCCCTCTATTTATGTGCGTGTTATTTTATACGTTTTCAAAATAAAACTATGAACAACAAATGTGTATATAGAGTGCTAATGTGTCCATTGCAATGTACTTATAAATGTATACATTGACTATATACATTGTTTATACGTTGCCTTTGCACTATACATTTGAGTGTATTTGACATGCTCGTGATATATATTTAATTCGAATCAAATAAAGACTCCCTTTTTAGACAATTTTAATATAATAAGATTTTATTTTAAACTATATTACGTCGGATCTATAAACCTTTTAGACTTCGTAGGTCCAACAAATCCGAAATTGAATGTATATGGAAATCTACTTATTTCACTCGCTTTCAACATGCCTAGTTCCTTTATCCTGTAAAGGAAAAAAAAGATAGGAGGCAAACTTTTGGGCAGCTGCCTACCAGCAAAAGGTAGCACAATTTCTCAACACCAAGGTCCGGAACATGATTTAGAGGAATAGGGATCTCAAGGCTAAATTAACACTAGAGGGGGGGGGGTTGAATAGTATTTATTATATGAATCTTATTCAAATTTTTTAAGATTTCACTTGGAATGATGGAATTAGCAATCATAGAAACAATCACAGAATCAAAATACAGATAAAAGTAAATGCAGTAGCAGTAAAAAGGAAAAAACATACCAGGATTTTATACTGGTTTGGATTTACCTTACATCCAGTCCCACACAATTCCTTGTATGGATTTCTTTTCAAGTAGTAAATGCAAATACAATCTCGATTTCAAGGCTACGAGATACCCCTCCAGAATCCCGGCCTTTGGATAGAAATACTTGATTTCCGAGCCACAAGCACACTCACTAGATTTACAAGTTACCAAGCACACCCAATTAATTTAATCAGGCTACATACAATCACACCTACTTGGATTTCAGGGATACCAAGCACACCACAGTATAAGAGTATAACCCTTGAATAGCACTTAATCTTAAGGGAGATAAGAGAAATCAGAGAGTGTATGAAAGAGAATCAAACTAGTAATGATCGAATTTGATTCTGGTTGAATTTCGGTAGAGTTTCGATAGAAATTGCTTTAAAAATCAAGAGAGAGAAAAGAGGAAAGAAAAAAAAGAAAATAGTTAATAAAAATTCGTTTGGAAGATTGGTGTATATAGGGAAACAACGGTCATATCCATTTGCAAAGCGCTACGTCGAATAACACTTCCATTCATATTTAATTTTAATTTTTCTTGACCTATATGTTGACATGCTTAGAGAGGACATATCAACATATCCCTTTGTATTTTAAAAATAATTCAATAAAAATTGTTTTGAAAATATTAGGTTTTGTAAAACATTTTGAAACTTTGTAAAAACATTTAAACATAGTTTATACATATTTTAATCATATTAAAACTTAGTAAAACTTTATAAAACAATTTTTAAAGATTTAATAAGAGTATTCAATATAAGGTAAATAATATAAAATTAATATAGTTGTAAATTATAAGTAAATATCTAAAATCAAAATATAAATATTAAAAATAAACATAAAGAAGACATAAACCGAAATACCAAAAAAATATAATAGATTAAAAATATTCAAAAACCCTAATATAGTATCTTTGTAAATATGAAAGGTAAAGAAATTATTTTGAGAAATATTTTGAATTGATGTTTAAAAACATAATTTTGAAAACCAGAATATTTGAAAAAAAAATATTCAAAACTTATATGAAAATGGGGGAGAAAGAGAGATCAAAAAAGTGCTATCAGCGTTTTAGCAAAATTAAATAATTAATCCAAATAAGTGATATGTAAAACGAAATAATTAACCCAAATATTCAACCAATCAAATAAATTTTTGTCACATAATATTCAAACAAATCCACACAAATCAAAACCAATCAAATCCAAACAAAATTAAGTATTATTATATACAATCAAACCTATTTAAAGTAGATATTTCGAGGAACTTCAACCCATCCATCAGCTCGAAGATTGGATCTGCTTTAATAGAATCCCAAACTTCATTATTTTTGTTGATGGTACACTCTAGATTGGTATTCGTTCTTTTTGTTCAACGTAGAAATCATCAACCGAATCGCATCGAAATGTCTTTCTTGCTCCTTGATCATCTGTATTTGGTTTAATTCTAAGTGCTTTGGTTTCATAGGATGAAAGTAAGAATGTTCTTGAATGATTCAAGAGTTTTTTCGAGGTTTTCACTTAGTTTTTGGATAGGAGAAGCCATTATTTTGGTTTTAGAATTTAGGAATGCAAAGTAAGAAGAAAGGGAGTAGATAATAAGATTCTATGGTCTTAACATATATTTAAAGAAGTGGAAATTCGTTGCAAATGAATAGACGTTTGCTTTTTATTCAATTTTCAAAATTCTTTAAAAAGTTACCCTTTTATACATACCTAGGGTATGTTGACATATATGTAGAAATTTTCGAAATGACTTTGTTTTGATATTTTAATGTATTTAGCTTACATTATTATACTTTTACGTTTTTCAGAGATGATAAACAATGTATGACGGTAATGAAATAAATTTTCATTAATACTTAGACAGAGATGACATAGAACACAAAGAAATGAAAAGATATATAAGATTCAACATAAATTAAAACTAGAAAATCCATATACAAGATAGTTTAAACAACTAGAAAAATACGAATGAGGATGATGAAGAACCACCAAGCTTGCGGATGATCTTTCTAAAGAATTTATCCATTTTGTTGGAAATTGAAGTAAATTTCTTTAAAAATGATTTCTTAATCTTCCTTTGGTTATGGATGATCTTCTCTTGATTTTTGAGAAGATCTTTGTTGGATGAATTTGGTGGCATATTGATACTTTCCAAAGAAGCATCCTCCTTCTCCTTTTGTTCTTCCTCCTCGACCATTTCATCCCTTCTTCTTCCTCTTCCTCCTCTTCTCTTATTCCGTGTTCTTCTTCCCAAGAAAACCTTTGCCCCTTTTCCACAACCGTTTCATAAGGCTCGAAAAAGGTGAAATAAGCATAAGTGAAATGTTGGCCTTGTCAAATATTTTTCAAGAAATTGTTTCCTCTCCTTTAAAGTCAATGGCAAAATAATTGAAAACATGAGTAAGATATACACGCTATATTTTCATATTTATAAAGGTTCTTAGCAAAAAGTTCATTCAAAATGACTTGAGACCAATTTATGTTGTATTGACCATAAAATACGAAAAGAGCATAAAACCTTTTGAGTCGGGTTATTAGAATTACCTATTCTAGGAGTGATACTTGTTGTAAAAGAAGGCTTAAAATTCTTGCTTTTGGACGCAAGTTTTTATTTTTGAGTTCAAAATCATCATCACTTTCGAAATATCATGAATTACTTTATGATTTTGAAAATCAGTTTGAAATGACAAAAGGTCCATTTCATTGGATTTGCATGCAAGAATGTGACCCAAAAGCTCACAATTTAAAACAATTCGTGTCCCTTTGACACTACTCTAAACTTCTCCTTCTCTGCCATCATAAAATTTCCTTTTAAATTTGCATAATAAAATCTTTAATAACTTTGGATAATAAACAAAATCATTTTGAGAAGCATCGATTAAACTAAGAATTTCATTTTGCAAACTAAGGTTGAAAAGATCGTAAGTAGAAAAATCTTCAAAAAAGCATCTTTGGGGAAAGACTTTTTCTAAAGATAAATACTCGATATAGGCTTGAATGTTCTTGATCATTGAAAAGATATTCATTTATTTTCTTAGAAAGCCTCATAGTTGCCTTAGTGTTGCCTAAGTATGTCATTGAAGAATAGTTTGAAGAGGTAAGAGAGTTTATGATTTTTTATTTTGAAAATGAAAGTGAAAGATGAATGGATGGAGAGAGAACTAGTAAATAAAGAATCAAAGCACATATTCTTCGGTCAAAAGGCAACATTTCATAACATAGGACTTGGTGAAAAGGTAGAGGGAAATTCAAATTTTGAATTTGAAATTCAAATTCTATGTGTATATGTCGAAATATGCTCCTGGGGTATGTCGACATATAGGTCAAATTTTTCAAAAATGATTTTGTTTAACTATTTCTTATTTTATTATGTAGATCTATTTATAGTTATTTTATTTTTAGAAAGATAATTTTAAAAATCATTTTAAATATTTTATATAACTAAAATATATAAGATATTTAAAATATAATCATATAATATTCAACCAATATTATTACTAATTTATAGGATATTCCTAATAACCAATAAAGCGGCCAAAAGAAAATAAAATATTCATAAAAAAAAATTGATATATTAAATGCGCACTTTTTCCTAATCCATTTCACCATTTTGTTCTGAATTATGTATTGCTGTGAAGCACATATTAGCAATTTTTGTATCTGATTCATTATCACTTGAGGATATATCCAAGTCGTCTAATGTTGTAGTATATGCTCTTCTTCGTTTTCTGGATGAATCGGTGTCCGGTGTAGTTTTTAATTTATCGGGATGTGGACAGTCTCATTATAAATGGTCAGGGTCATTGTAGTTATAACATCTAGTGCCATTTCTATTTCCACTTGTGTTTCTTGGATTTTTGTCGTCATGTCTTTTGAAATTGTCCATCTTTCTATATTTTAGAGATTTTCTGAAATTTCTTGTCATGAAAGCAATTTCTTCATCTTCATCACTGTCTGAATCCAGATTATTCATCATTGCATCAAAAGCTATAGATTTCTTCTCCATTGCTTTATTTTCTCTCCTGCCCTACATTTGTGCTTCAAAAGACATTAAATTTCCAATTAGCCCTTCATCTTTTAGAGTGCTAATGCCATTAGCCTCTACGATTGGAAGAGTCTTTTGATTGCATTCAGAAGTAAGTGAATTAAGGATTTTTCTAATTTGATCCTCGTTAGAATTTTTTTTTTCCAGTGCAATAAGTGAATGTGCTATATCTTGGAATCTATTATACATATTGGATATGGACTTATTTGGACTCATTTTGAATAATTGAAATTGGTTTGTTAATATGGAAATTTTGGTTTATTTGACTTTACTAATCCCTTCATGTGAAAATGGCAAAGTTCTCCAAATTTCAAATGTAGACTTACATTTATATATTTTATTAAATTTATTTCTACCTATTAAACAAAATAATATATTCATAACCTTAGAGTTACTTTGTGCAACTGCTTTTTGGTCAGCATTCCACTGTGCAAAATAACTCAGTTTGTGTGATATACCAAGTGTCTAAACCAATTGACTATAAATAAATTTTCATTCTACATGATCAATATGTGTAAGTACTGCCATTAAAAAGTACAGGTCTAGTACTGGATTGTCCTTCGACAAACGAGTTACTAACAAGTGTACTAACAGTGTTACTACCAGTACTATTATCAGTATTGGTAGCTATTTAAACTTTTTCAAAAATCAGATGATGAATACTTTGAAAACCAATGCTCTGATACCAAATGTGAGTCGGTGGAATAGGGATCTTAAAGCTAAATTAACATTAGAGGAAGGATGAATAGTGTTTAATGGATTATATAAATATTATTCAAATTCTTTAAGACTTTACTTTGAATGATGGAATCAACAATCATAGAATCAAAGTACTGATAGAAGTAAATGCAATAAGAGTAAAAAGGAAAGAGTACACCAAGATTTTATACTGGTTCGGAGTTACCCTACATCCAGTCCTGTACAATTCCTTATACGGATTTCTTTTCAACTAGTAAATGCAAATACAGTCTCGATTTTAAAGCTACGAGACACACCCTCTAGAATCCTGGGCTCTGAGTAAAGCCACTTGATTCCGGGCCACAAGCACACCCACTAGATTTACAGGCTACGAAGCACATCTATTTGATAATCAGGCTACAATCACACCTACTTGGATTCTAGAGATACCAAGCATACTACAGAGTATAAGAGTATGATTTAATAGAGTTTACAGACTCAGATCTTCGATCTTGATTACAATTAATCTTGTAACTCTTGGATAGCACTTAATCTTGAGAGAGATGAGAGAGAGTATATGAAAGAGAATCAAACTAGTAACGATCAAATTTGATTCTAGTTGAATTTGGGCAGGGTTTCGATAGAAATTGCTTTAAAAATCAAGAATGTAAAAAGAGGAGAGAAAAATAAGAAAGTAGTTAATAAAAATTCATTTTGAAGACTTGTATATGTAGGAAAACAATTGTCATGTCCACTCACGAAGAGATACGATAAAAAGACGCTTCCATTCATATTTTAATTTTAATTTTCCCGGCCTATATGTCGACATACTTGGAGAGGATATGTCGACATATTCCTTTGTATTTTGAAAAATAGAATAATAAATTTATTTTTTAAAATATTAAGTTTTGTAAAATATTTCGAGATTTTGTACACACAATTAAGCATAGGTTATACTTATTTTAATCATATTAAAACTTTATAAAATAATTTTAAAAGATTAAATAAGAGTATTCAGTACAACGTAAATAATATAAAATTAATAAAGCTATAAATTGTAAGTAAATATCTAAAATCAAAAAATAAATATTAAAAATAAACATAAGGAAGGTATAAACTAAAATACAAAAAATATAATAAGTTAAAAACATTTAGAAATCCTAATACATTATCTTGTAAATTTAAAAGGTTCGGAAATTATTTTGAGAAATATTTTGAATAGATGTTTGAAAGGATAATTTTGAAAATTAGAATATTTGAAAAATATATAAAACTTATTTGAAAAAGAGAGAGGGGGAGATCAAGAAGTGCTATCAGGGTTTTAACAAAAATTCTATGGCTCTATAACTTATTTGGAATATCTTGAAATATTGAACTCTTCAATACTCGTGAGTCTTTATTCTTGAACTCTTGAAACTTTATATCAGCATCTTGAATCTACTCTTGATATCAACATCTTGATACTATACAGTCTTCTTAATCAATACTTGTCTAATATCCTACACTATATACTATATATAACTTGATAAAACATTAGAATCTATATTTTATATATGTCATATAGTTGTTATCATCAAACCAATTTCTTGAGTACTAACATGGAATTATACTTTCAAGATTGGAGACCTTGTCCTCCGAGTACAAAGCACTTGGTCTGAATTGGGAAGGACCCCTATGTTATATGGCAGAAGCTTGAATACAACACTTTCAAGCTATCAATTGTAGATGGAGACCCAATTCCGTAGATGTGGAACAGTGAGCATTTTCACCACTATTTCACTTGATTTCTATACTTTGGTAGTTTTCCTTCTTTTGAACATTCATTGGATTACATTCAATGTAAAAAAGAGGCATTCACTATTCCAATAAAGTTTTCTATTTGAACCAACAAAACTATATTCATTAAGTCACTCAGTGTTACATGATCAACAACATAAATAAACATCATGTGTTTTGAAAATCATATATCTAGGTACCGAGAGATAGGTATCGATGACTTCCTCTCAGCCATGATAGGTTCCTCAAAGTATAATCTGACAGGGGCATATTAGATAATTTATCTCCACATGTCTAATCTTTGGTCGACAACTGGAGATAGGCAATGTTAGGGGTATATGCCCGAATAAAGGCGTCATTAGACACCGATGCTTGGAGATAAGTATCGGTGTATAATCGAATTTTTTCAAGTTGATTACACAAGAATTACATTGTTGCACATGTGGATACAAGTGGAAAACCAAGTGAAAATGTTCAAATCATCACAGTTTGATTTGTGGTTGATTGAAACAAGCTTAACAAGCATAAATAAAACTAAGTAAAAGAACAACACTGTGTAATAAGGAAAGTTTATTGACATATACAGTGGTAAAATAAGTAAATGGATTACATAGATCTGCATACATAGGAAGGTATAGTATAAAGGTAAGATAATACTGGATTTTATATATAAATATCGGCATGAGTCGTAAATCAATGAAGGAAAGAAATTTTTTGGAAAAGTAAATAATGCCAACTGAATGAAATGAAGTTTTATTATTTGCATTTGCTTTTGAATATAAATTTGGGGGGCCGAACTCGACAACATTTATAGGAGAAAAAATTAAAGAACACTAAAAATCCAGGAAATCGCTTCTTTTCTCCTCGGCAAATATTAATTATAACATTCCTTATTTTGTGACACAAAAATGAATGTCGATAATGCTATAGTCGTCATCGAAATTATTTTCAAACGATAAAATAGATGTTATTTTTTTCAACAACATTAAGTAAAGAGGGCAACTAAATAAAATTTTCATTACACAATTTGTATTTACATTTCCATATCTTAATACATGCCCACATTGGGGTAAATATAATAAAAATGTAGATAATAGCATCATGCCTGACATACGGAGACACATGTATAAATAATTAACAAGTTGTATAACCTGGATTTACAATAGTTAAACTGAAAACAAATTTGTTATCTATTAAGCCTCCTACTTCGTCTTTATTGCTTATTTGTCTTCAAAATGATACATGGCTAATCCCTTAAACTCAGTCTACTTGAATGCATACCGTGAGTTTATGAGCAAAACAATAATAAAATCATGGATAAGACATATGGCTTACTATTAATAATTCAATCCCTAAAATATCATACAGTGAGACTACTCTGCCTAGCGGAATGGAATTTTCCCTCACTTGATCAATATCATCAATTTTACCATATCATGTATAATGGACATTATAGCATGAATCATAACCATAAAACAACATTTCAACCATAAGTGTGCCCTACATTGAGCATATCATGAACTATGATGTAGTCATGTCTTCTAGGTTTCCACCTAAGCATTACACCCACACTACTAAATAATGTCATGTTTTGACATTTATGTTGCCACTTAGGCCTTACATCGATCGTTCTCGAATAATGGTAGGTTTTAATGTTTAACTACCATTTAGGCCTTATAAAATTGTCCACGAATAATGTTATATTTAATATTTTGTTGCAACTTAAGACTTACACCATTGTCCTTGAATAATTCTATGTTTTAACATATAGTAGCCATGTAAGCCTTATGCCCTTGTTCTCAAATAATGATATGTTTTAACATTTGGCTGCCACCAGGCCTTATAACCTTGTCCTCGAATAATCTTATGTTTTAACATTTGATTGTCACTTATGCCTTACACCACTATTCTTGAATAATGTCATGTTTAACATTTGGTTGCCACTATGGCCTTACGTCCTTGAGCAATGTTATATTTTAACATTTGTTTGCCGGTTAGTTCTTACACCCACAATGCTCAATAATCGCATGTCTAGCTATCACGCCCCTAAACCATTCTTTCACAAATTTCTATCGATCTTCTATGGTTAGCTATTGAATGTTTAGGCTATTGTATGTCAAAAAAAGCTATTATAATTTTAATTCATTAGCTATTGTAAGTCTAACTCAATAGCTAACAAATACCTAACATTTTTGCTATCGTAAGTCTACCTTTTGAGCCATCGAACGTCTAACTAAACAGCTATCAAATTCTAATGTTTTTGCTATTGGAAGTCTACCATTTTAGCCATTGAAAGTCTAACTCAATAGATACCGAAGGTCTAACATTTTTAACCATTGAAGGTCTAACATTTTTTCTATCATAAGTCTATCATTTTAGCTATTGAAAGTCTAATTCAATAGTACCAAAGGTCTAATATTTATGCTATTGAAATCATACCATTTTATCTATTAGAAGTCTAACTCAGTAGTTATCGATAGTCTAACATTTTTGCTATAGTAAGTTTAAAATTTTAGCTATTAGAAATCTAATTTAATAAGTATCTAATGTGTAAGATATCAAAGGTCTAAGTTATTGCATATTTAAGGTGACAAATCTATAATTAAGTGAAAAACTAATATTTTTCTTATTGACATAACCACATTTTTTTATTGATTCTTTATGGGTTATTTTTTCATTTATTACTTTAATATGGTGGCAGAATTATCTGATGCCAACCAAGATTTTCTCCTTAATATACCCCTTAATTTATTTATTTCCTTGATTATATCATTAATTATGGATATCTTCTATCTTTCCATTTAATTCGTAATGATTTGGGAAACAATAGAAAAATTCCCAACAATTCATAGAAATTTGGAAACACTTTCCTCTACATTCAGCAAAAAATTAAAATTTCAATATTAAATTTCAATATTTTTAAATATTAATTTACAACTAAAACTGCATATTTTCCACATAGAATAATAAAAAATCATTTATTATTCAAAAAATACTGAAATATAAAAATAACCTTTGTTTTAGTGTCATGAACTTCTTATGTAACAGTCCCGCCTTTTCGCACGCTTCAAATCGACACACATGCCTATTCAAACCATATGGAAGGCGGATTGTTATGGGGTAAGAAGAAATAAACAAAATAGAATCTCACAGCGGAAGGATAAAATATAATAATAAAATATACAGTTTATAAAACTGTTTACAAACATTTATATAATACATATCAGAGTTACACATACCAATAACAATGCAGCGGAAAAATATGAGTGTAGTGGAATAATAGTAGATAATAGTAATACAAATCTTCGTCTTCGTCCTCCAGAGCTAAAACTTCAAATCCTGAAACGCACGGACTGACCCGAGCGAATTGAAAAGATAAAACACTCGAGTCAGAACTAAAAGATCTTATGTGAGTTAAATTAACAAAAATAAATATGAGTACAGTAACTCAAGAGATGCTCGGGATTTACATCTCCTAAGGGTCCGTTAAACTATTTACTATGTAGTATATTGCGCTATTATAATAATGTCTATTTATAAAATAAACTTACTTTTTAATAGCGTTAAGGGGTTACCCATATAGCCCTTAACACGGAATATATTCCCATAGTCTATACAGTACCGTAATCTCCCCGTAATGGGCGTCGTCAGAGGGCACTCCATAGGAATGGTACAAAACAAAACTCGTAGTAAAGGCTCGGTACGGTAGGTGACACGGCACAACTAGGCAATGCCAGGGTAGATATACCAATTGCTATCCGGGCTGGTGGAAACGCGCAGCGCGCAGCTTCCGCCCACCTCGAACAAACTCCCCCAAAATCAAAAATAAAAGTGGCCACTGAATCAATCCAAAGTCAAAGTATAATATCGAAGAGGAGTATCCGATCAGAGGAATGACCTCATTGCCCCGAGAATCGCTCCTGTTTTAGCCACCTTATGCCAACTCACGGGAGTCGGGTCCACGTATTTACCTTACAGGAAACGCCGCCACCAACCTACTTCATTCTGGAATCTCCACTGCGTACACGGTTAGTCAAAGTGGTTTTCGGTATCGACAGAGAGTATGTCCATATCCGATCCCGGTCTCTTTGCCAACCAATCGTTATTATAACACCGCGGTCATTTAAAATAGTTTATACTTTAAAACCAGAATAAAAATTCCATTTCAAAACTATGAATACAGTATCATCTTAAAACCCAAAACAATATGATATCATTTTATCCAAATATATTTCTTTTCCAAAATCATACTGCTTTAAAATTTAAAATATCTGGAAACCAAATATTTGACTTATACTTTCAAAGCATAATATTTCGAAAATTCATAGTTTTAAAACCATAACTTCTAAAACTTGAATGGTTTGGATATTCAACGGTATATAAAATAAATGGTTTGACTTTAAGGTTACTTTGTAAAGAAAATAATTTCCATGGCTTTACAAATATATTTCTTTATTTAAAGTCTAAACCAAAATTTAAATATCACTTTCAAGTTCCAAAACCACTTCAATTTCTATATATATCCATTTGGAGTATTAATATTTCAAAACTAAAGTTGGAATTTATTCCTTCAACCAAATTAAATGTTCTATTATTTAGTCTTGAATATTTACATAAAAATCCATAAATAAAACTCCAATTTCTAACAATTAAATATTTTCTTCAATTAAATTATACTAGAATATTCATTTTAAATTTATCTTGGAAAAATCCAGTTATAAATATCATACCTTAAAAATTTCCAAACTTAAACATATAATATGAATTATCAAATTCCATTTCTCAATTTTCCCATTTTTATTTAATAGATTTATACACAGCTTAAATTCAAAAATTTTAACTTCATATGTATATATATAGTAGAATAACATTTATAAAATATCAAAATTAAAATTTTTTATAAACCATATCCCATCCAAACCATAGAAATCACTTTAAAATAATTTATATATAGACCACGGTGCCTGTATAAAATTTTCTATCCTATGGTCAAGTGATACGGATATTTATCATTTCAATTCGCAATTTAAAAATAAAATTTGCGGTTGTATATCATTTCAAACCACAATCCCGAATGAAACGAAAATGCATGATAAATTGTAGTTTAATGATATACAATGAAACATCCATTCACCCATCATCAATCAAAATTATTTCAAACATCATCAGTTTAACAACCATCAATATATATACAATATAACAAGAAATAATTGACAGTTATTAACTAACATTTTATATTCAATTAAATTTATAACTGTTTAACTAGTAGTTTATATGCAAATAAATAAATTCTAACTGTCAATTAATATGCAATAAATGAATTAAATTGACAGTTAAATTAAATAAATGCGAATTGACCGATATGCTTAATAAAACATGCCAAACAATCATAAATAAATTTCTACTCATATCTAAAATAAATTTAACAAACATAAACCTTTTAGAAGTTGTGAGTGGGTTAAAACACTCACCTTTTGAATTTAAATGGAATTTAAATTCAATTTAAACTCAAAAATCCAGCGGTCTCCAAATCTGTCCAAACCAGCGTCATCAGATCCGGAATTTAATTACGATCCTAACAAAAGAAATTTCGCGCGAAACGGGTAACGTATGAAAAAGTTGTTCAATTTTAATGAGTTAAAACAAAAATTAAATAAAACAAAATTAAACAACAACCTAATTAAAGCTTGCCACGTCATAAAGCTTCTTCTCAACTCACGTATGCTCGTCCAGGGAATGAACCCATTTCAACGCACGCCCTCCCCATCTTTGACCGTGCCTTTAGACCGCCCCAGGCCACCAGATGGTGACGCGCCTCCACCATTACGACTTCCCTAGCCGAGCTCTCCAATACCCAGAAACCAATTTGCAAATAGTCGCTCCAAATCAAAACGCCCAAATTGACTTAGGTTTCGAATTTCCTGATTTTGACCGCGATTTGCCGCTGACTCGAGTATCGATTTCGAAAACAGAGACTGCGCGTAGATTCGTATGGATGAAATCTACAACATATATTTTTTTGGAATTTTTCTGTGATGTTTGAATTTTCATTTGAAATTTGAATAGAAATAGATCTAGGTTTGCATCCATTTGAGGAGGAGAAGGAGTTGAAGAAAAGAACGTACAGCAAAAGAAAATAGAATGGAGGCTAGGGTTTATAATCGTCTATTTATAGATAGATCGCAAAAGAATAGGTGTGCACGAATTTTAACGTGCAAACGGAAGTGGTCCCAAAAGATAAAAAATATTAATTACACACGTTACGGATTTTGGAAATAAATAAATTCCTTATCGTTTACATTTTATTTTAACGTATATACAAATGTAAATCTAGACGTTTCGTTTACATTTTAAAATATATCCACAATTTTATTAATTTCCAAATTGATCTAAACAAATTTAGATGTAAATTAAAAGCTGATAAGTCTATCCATTGCAGTGTTAATTTCTCCACTTCCTTATATTTAGAAATTATAAATTAAGTTTTCAAAAACCTATTTTTGATTTTCAAACTTTTATATACTCATCTTTTACCAGTAATATGGATGCATTAACATTTGTTCATGGTTTCACCTTATTATCCTCAACTTCCATTTTAATTTTCAAAAATTACAATTGTTGAATGTTGATACTTTAATTAAATCTATACATCTTGCTTTCTATAATCTATATCAACAAATGGTCCAATTATAAATAGAATTAGCATTAACTTCATCTTATAGGATTAACTACTCCAATTACAAAACTATGCTAACTGCCCGATTTAAGTCAATTAATTGTAATTGAGTCTACATTAAATGTTATAAATTATAAATTGGAACCTCAATAAATTCGCTTATTGATTTAAAATCTTTCTATTCAATAAATAGACATTTTATGGGTACAAATAACATTTGAATTATAACACATGTCATTAGTGCATGATTCATTTCTTATAAACTCCCCTTTATTAACTAGAACACATTAACCAAAACAAAATAATTAATTTAGATTTATTTCAATCGATTGCCATTCTTAACTTATCATACTCAAAATGGTTAACCTAAATAATTGTTACCCTTTTACATTCAAATTCACTTACAACCATCATTACAACAATGTTGCCATAGATTTAGATTTAATTAAATAAATTAGATAAATGGGTAAAGTTTTGTAATTATCACTAATGCCAAATATATATGCATTAATTACTACTTATTATCATGAACTCATTTATTAATTTACTAGTTGCCTTTGTCTTCTTATATCCTATTTACTACCAAACTTTCTATTTAGTTATAGTTTATCAATATATATATATACCTAGGAAAATCAAGTTCTTGTCTTTTCTGTTATTTCAATTAAATCGGGTATGCACAAATAAATTGTTTATTAACTTATTCTTACAAAATTATTTACATGCATTCAGTTACACCTAATTTAATGCATTGATTTTCATTTATAAATTAAAGGTTTTTTTTCCTTTAAAAGCTTTTATTACTAACCATACTCCAACCTCTACAGGACATTGATTTGTTATTTTTGCACTTATTATGCATACTTTTAGCAACTCATATATACTTTGCGTCTATTCCCCAAATTTCACATTCTATTGTTACATAAATTTGCATTGATTACTATTTATTATTATTGCTTTACTGATAAATTAGATATTTGCATTGGTTTTGCTTATGCTAAATTAATTTCCCATAATAAATAAGGTTTCAAAACAATCAATAACATTTCCTTAGCCCAAACCCCGTTTACCAATTATTTTCCTTCAATAATTCATGTTGCTATAAATACGTACATTTACACTTTATAGTTATTCTAGTATACCTATTCCAACACTCTTAACCCTTATCTTTACGTTCACCCACTTGTAATATTAATTATATTTATTACAATTCAATGTTGGCATTTATTACTATAAATTTATACAATGTTTATTGCCCTTATTTCAATTTCTTCCTTTTCAGTTGCTACTCTACTATTCACAGTTTCTTTTGTATACTCCTTTCCTATATAATCCAACATATACAGATTCCAATTAAATCCAATTATTACCTTTAAATAAAACATAACATTCGAATACCTCTTATTAAATTGGAATGTTTCATTTAAGTTTATAATTGATCCACTTGTATTAACATAAATTTTTATTTTCAAATTTATTCCCATTTACGGTTAATCAATGTTATTTTACATTAACCAATTTTAATATTCACCTTTAATTTCACATCTCCAAAGTATATCTAGGAAAAATCTTTCCACCGCTTAATTTACTGAATCTTATGCAGTCTTACTATAAATAAGTTTTAAATTACCATTACTGTACATTCAATTACTATCCAAAGTATTTATTCATAAATCAATTCGATATATACGTTTGTTTCCTTCTATTTGATTTATACCTAGTATACGTTTTCCTAAATCCTGTTTCATTACCTTCATTAAATGGTTATCGCATTGAGATCAAATTTATTAGCTTATATCGCATTATTACCATTAGTTAAAATTGGCTTACAATTTTTTTTTATTCAATACTCTAAATAAATAACATATTATTCCATAATTACTCTTGTTTTCACATATTCCATTCAAAAATTAAACCACAATATTTACATTATTTTATTGAACTGGAAATCTCATTTTAAATTGTTAACTTTTAATAAGAACAAATGGCAACACCAAATTCCTAACATTCATTTTATTAAAAATTATGGAAAATATGACAAATTTAGTTAACGAAAT
This sequence comes from Allium cepa, assembly GCA_030765085.1. Taxonomy (NCBI): domain Eukaryota; kingdom Viridiplantae; phylum Streptophyta; class Magnoliopsida; order Asparagales; family Amaryllidaceae; genus Allium; species Allium cepa. Next base: position 1,044,612,055 of record CM060931.1, on the reverse strand, counting down.
TTTCGGGTCGTTACATCTTATTAAATTTCAAACCATTTAAGATGATTAACCCATGTTTTACTCTAAACATTATTGCAAACAATTCATCTAACATTGAACATATGTAGATTCGTTCTAATATCATCGACTATCATCATTTAAAATAACAAAAAATAGAGAAATACAAATCGAAATAGATTGGGACATGAAAAAGGGTAAGCATTACTCACTTAGATTCAAAATATTTGATTAAATCTCTTCATATCTTTAGAATGAAACTTGAATCTTCCTACGGTTGTTTCCTCTTCCTAGCTATGTCATCCTAACTTTCGGTTGTGATTTGTCTTTTGCAAAAATGAAGTGAATGAGGAGGTGACATGGTTTAAGGGATATAAAGGTTAATAATTTAGGCTTGGGCTAAAATCCCTTTCTAGCTTATTCTTAATTTCTTAACCCCTTTATTGGCACATTCCCTCTTTACTCAACTGACTCTTCATGGACGAATTCATTCTTACAGCAATTCCTTATTTTTGATTTAATTAATCTTATTATTAGTCAATCCCATATTATGGCATTCCATAATATGTATTTTTACAATCTCTTCGCTTTATCACAATATCATCCTCGAAGTTCAGATAAGGTGGGACAATGAGAACCGTCATCAATATAAGTGCTCACACAAGTACAATGTTTACAATAGTTTTCTACTAATGTAAAATCATCTATCATCATAATGTATTAGTGACACTAATAATAAATAATCACATTATAGCACAAAATACACTAGTGCCACCACTTGTAAATACTATAGAAAAATAAAGCACTCTTGCTTAACATACATGTCTAAAATAGCTTAGGATTGATATTCCTGAACTTATTCTCTATCTCTCAGGTACAATCATCTGTATTATCACTTCATTGGACGCAAACAAGTATAGTAGCTGCGTTTCTCAATACCTTCGAATCATAACCTATTATACCTTTCGATCGTCGAACATACGTCAAATGTGGTTCTATAACTAAATCCTCAACCACCCCCGGTTACACTGCCATACTATAGTCATGTACATATTTCCTTAAATGTGATATATGAAAAACATTATGCACACTCACCAAACTTCTAGGAAGCTCGGCTCAATATTTGAGTTTAGTAATCGTCTCAATCATAGGAAATGAACCTGCATAACTAGAAAGCCAATTTCCCCACTTTCTCGAAGCACATAACACCTCACATAGGTAAAACTTTTACTAATACACGATTGTCTAACATGAACTCTAATTCCCCTCATATCTTATCGACGTAACTCTTTTGCCATGACTACGCAACCTTTATTCTAGTGCGAATTAATTCAACCTCCTTAATAGCATCTCATACCAAGTCAGGTCCTAACAAGCCTCTATTTCTATATCCAACCAACAAACAGGTGACTTACATGATCTGTAACTCCCCATCTCTATACCCATTTGCTCAAGAGTATTACTGAGTAATACTGTCAAGTAACATAGAGAAAGAGGCGATGTAAGTGATACATACATGAATATACCCTTAAACTAACACCTAATACGTCATATAATATAAAAATCACTCACCTCGACGTAAATTGTCTCGGTACAAAGCAATAAACATGTACGGTTCCCAAGGATAGACCAATGCACAATATAAGATAAATAATAGAGGACATGGAGTCATAAACATGCAATGATAACATATAATATAAAATATGCACAAGTCTGAGTGGATATAGAAATAAGTCAAATTCCCAGTAATTCTCAAATATATAAAAGATTAATCCAATACATCCAATCCAACAACATATACACACATCGGTCCATATTATGATATATAATATAGCTAATAATATAACCCCCAACTAAGCCAAATAAGAAAATTTGGTCAAACGGTCCCTGAACTTGAAATGTCTCGGACAATCCCAATTATTATATAAATAATAAACGGGTCAAACTGTGTCTAGATTCAACGGTGAGAAAATAAATGATATATCAAGGAATAACATATACACATCACAATAAGGAAATCAAACCAAAAGAATAATAAAACATCCACCACACATCGAACACCATCTATAACGCATCAAATTTTATCAAAAAATCCATAAGACAATGAACACAATCGCACATATCATACAACACATATCGAGCATCCATCGCATACATCACACTCAACACACAGCTCACACATCATACAACGCAGGCATCGTGCAAATTCCACACATCACACACAACATACATTGCACACATCGTACACACCACACACATCATACATCGCACACATTGCAAACATCACATACATCGTACATCAAACATTGATTCATTCATATTTATTTGATTGTAACCGATTTATTCAGTTTATTCTTTAGTTTCACCTACATTACTGCTACCGTTATTGTTATTTTCATCATCAGAAGCCGAATATAGACCGAGCCTTGCTTCTCGTATGAAAAGGGGACCCAACTCATAAATTTACGTAAGCGTTCCCATCAGTCTTTAGCTGCAAAATAAATGCATATTGCTTCCTCACTTTGTCGTACCTCGCTTCCCATCATTAACCACCTCGCCTCATTCTGCATTTGTCCTGTTGGCCCATGCAGCAAATGTGATCATGTGACAAGGGGTCCATGTCGACACAACCATCGAGGAGCGACCTTGCGGTCGATCAAGCTAGGATGGGGATAGAAAACTTTTGGCCATCACATCTAAGTAAGGGACTTCGCACACCATGTTTCACTCAAAAGTGGAGATATTCATATTCCCACTTTAAACTAAAATAAGGAATAATATAATTTACCTCACAAGTCAAATAAGAAATCCAAGTAATATCAATCAATATATGTGTATAATATAGAAGATCTCCAAATATCAAATACTTGGTCACCACTGAATTACCCGACATTATACTTGTGTTGAGTTAATAAATATACCCCACACAAAGTCCCATATCGTCTAGTGAAATACAATTATACACACAACATCCCTAGTTAATCAACATTAAATAAATATTTGCTTCTCTTATTAAATCACTCATCGTTTACCTTTTACTTCAATTCATTATTCTTTATTTTTATTACTTTATAATTCAACACAACAGGTTATTTAACTTCATCTCGTTCGTAGCAAAAAAATCAACAATCATCCATACGCTCATCAAGTATTATTCCACTAGTGATTAATGAGATAAATGGTTTTGTGTAAATATATATATATATATATCATTTCACTTTTTCTTCTTTTTATAAAAATGCTTCAAATTAATTTAATCACAAAACATCTCTTCTTGTCCTTTTTATAAAACCACTCCCATTAATTTAACAAATACATCCACTATTCATTTCCCTTTATTTATAAAATAAATAATAATCCTTTAAAACCCATATTTGAAACCCATATTTTAAAACCACATATTTATTTCCAAAGAAACTTTATTCAAACCCATTAATGAATTCAAAACCACCAAAATCCTTTTGTCTCAAATTTCTACTTCAATAATATATTATTGAAATACTACAAAGAAGTTCATATTTTTAAATACCCCTAAAAAATCCAAATCAAAAGAATATTCTTAATCCATAAATATTTTCAAACTCAAGTATTTAATTCAAATCATCGTTTAAAATCCACATTTATTTTCCAAACCTCTTTAAACCGTTATTAATAAATAATCCAACAAACTCAAATTCTACCTCATATAATATCTTCCCTAAATACTATGACAATCCAACACAAATATATACATATTACTTCCAAAAATATATAACAAATCTTCTCACTGATAATTTCCATTCAATAAAAAAATTGCATTTAATTTACGACAATTTCAAGATGTTACTTTTTAAACCTCTTGCTAAAATAAAGTAGAATTAACTCCTCACTTTCAAATATCGGTTCATAAAATTCTGTTAAGCATTTTTAATATCAACACCGAACAAAAAAGATAATTATTCGAAATTCACTTATTTAGTAATTTCCATCATTTTCAAAAATAATTTCCATTCACAAATCCTCAAAATTATTCCACTTATATATTTTTCTAAAATCATTCCACTTTCAAATTTTCCATTAATCATAAATAATATCAATATCATATAAAATTATATTTATAAATTTTGCTATTTATTTCCAAAATAATTTATTTGTTTCAAATTTACATCTTTTAATCTATTAACCTCTTTTCCAAAAAAACCAAGTTTGTTTCAATTGTTTGCAAACATCTAATTACTACTCAAACATTGCAAAATCTAACATGAATCATCGCAACAACAAGTAATTCATAGTTCACAACATAATTCCAACCAATTTAAACCATGCCAATCATCAACAAACAATCAATATCCAATTAAACAAAAGCCCGTTTAACCAAGCAAATCATATAACTATATGGGTGAATACACGTCAAATAATATGAAATAAACATAGATGTGAGTGAGATGACTCATCAAAGCAATGTTTGAATTTCAAATCAGCGGCTACCTACATCACCAACATGCCTAATCACAACAGCCAACTCTAACACTTGCATACCTTTCAAGACTCATGCCTTTGCGAACGCAGCTCTGACACCCCATCTCGTCACCTATATCACCATCGTTGCCTGCCACATCGCATCCTCCGTCAAGCCACCACCCTGATGTTGCCCATGCCTGAATCTGGACATTACCACAGTCACCAAACTTCCAATCGCCTCCGACCTAACTCTCCTTTTTCCAAAGCCTATCATGCACACTACGTCGCCTCTCTTCTTCTATTGTCAAGCCTCCGTACTTATGTTCGCTCCTCCCTTTTCGAATCATCAACGTTGCCGAGCCCTTCTTCTAATCGCTTTTCCGTTCGTGGTTGATTTTTTTAGGTTAGTTGCGATTTTTATTTTAGAATTAGGGTTAAGAGAATAAAAGGTAGTAGGGGATTTGAGTATATGTTAGAGTGAGGGAGAGTTTTTCGAAAGTAAGGAGAAAATGGAATTTAGCTTAGGCCTATGGTTGAATAGTTTTAGGCCTATTTAATTCCATTCATTATTAGTTAATTTCTTATGCATTTAAATTCGAATTTTTGCTTTTTGAAATACATGTCAATCTAATATAAACTGACTTACACTTTATTCTATAAATTATAGTTCAATAACTGGAAAATTTTATCAATTTTGAATTCCGCTTATTTTTATTTAATCATTCATTGTACCTTTACAAAATAAATTTATTTCATAACTGTTTCAATCGCATTTTAAAATTGTTTACACTTCAAAATATTTCATATTGATTAAAACAATTAATTTGATTTTAATAAATTATCCAAAAAAGAATTTATTAATTTAATTCAATTTATTACAACAAAACCTTTTATTAATTAGAATTTAATTAACTAAAAACTTAGTTTCAAAATATTATTTATCATAAATAGAATTCAAACACTTTTATTGTAATTAAATTTATTTATTTATACGGCATAGAAAAAGGGCTGTTACATGATCTCCTATAAAGTTCCTCGAACAATGTACTTCCATACTCGACTGGTAAATACTGTCATACACCCTTGAATGAATATTGTCTTCCAGGACCCTCCAAAACATAGGACACCTGCTCTTAGGAAATCCTTTAGAACTTGGTTTACCCTTTTCGTTAGACCTTTTGTTTGTGGGTGCTAAGCCGTACTTAAAGTTCAATTCTATGCCTAGTACTCTATAGACTTCTTCAGAACTCATTGGTAACAATAAGTCATTATCACTAACAATGCTATTAGGAACGACATAAAGTATCACAAATTTCTTTATTAATGCTTTACTAAGCTAGCGCTAGTTCTTGTCGATTCTCTCATAATACAATGAGCATTCTTAGTCCGTCTATCAATAATCATCCATATACTATCATTTCCCACTCTTAACCTCGAGAATCCATAAATACTGAATCCTGTTCCCAAATTGGTACTTCCAAAGGTTGAAGTAGTCCACTTTTCTTCTTGTGCTTAGCCTTCACTTACTAGCATGTGAAACACTTCTTCACACATTCACCAACAGCCCTCTTTATTCCTTCCCCAAAGAACGCATGCTTCAGGTTGTGGTACATCTTTGTTCCTTCTAGATGAATTATAAACTTTGACTGATGAGTTTTTTCCATTATATTCTTTTAATGATCTCCTATTTTAGGGTATACAATCTTCCTTTCTTCTTAAGCCACCCTTTCGAGTCAATCTCAAATTCCTATATGTCCTCTACATTTGCACCTAACTGTAACCGTCTAATTATTTCGAATAAAAATATGTCATCCATTTCCCTTGCTGCAAATCTATATGCTGCTAGTCATACTTCCAAACTTGATAATTCTCCCAAATCATGTTTAGGTTTTGCACAATCTAAAGTGCACCACATAAAATGCTAAAACCTATCATTCTATAGTCATAGCTCACACTCCATTCTAATTTCCCTACTCAATGCATCGATAACCTTTCCCCTTCTTTGCATGTAGTTTATGTCAAAATCATATGCTGCTAAGAACTTCAACCATCTCTATTATCTCATATTCTCCTCCATCTAAGAGAATAAATACTAAAGAGACTTATGGTCCATGTACAATTCAAACCATTCTCCCAAGAGATAATGTCTTCAAATTTTCAATGCAAAGATCATCGTTGCCAACTCTACATCATGAGTCAAATAGTGAATTTCATGCGGTCTTAGCTACCGAGATATGTAAGCTATCACTCTTATTTTTTGAATCGACATTGCTGCCAATCTTGTTCCATAAGCGTTGGTATAAAGAACCTGATCATGATTCCCTTAAGCTATAGTCAAAACCAAAGCATCAAACAATAACTGTTTCAACCATTGAAATAACCCTTTAAACTTATCAAATCATTTGAACTTCTCTTTCTTCCAGGTCAACTTAGTCAACGGTGCCGCCGTTAACCCGCCTTTGGTAAGGAGATATAAGATCGGATTTAACCAGACAGACTTCACAGGTATCAAGGCTGGTGAGTACAACGCGACGGTTGTAGGGCCGAGGAATCAGGCACAGATGGTTATTTGAAGCCAGATTTAGCGGAGTTGGTAGATAAACGATGCAAGATGCTTGAAATATGAATATTGGCTTGGATAAGTTAGGTATTGGCATGACTTGGTGAAAACCCAGGGACTGGCATGGAATGGAAGTATCATTGGGCTCGGCGAAGACGAAGGCAGAGGGATCGACGTGTTTTATTTGTTTGGGAAGTTATGAAGAATGGATTGACATACTCGATTAAGAGGGCTCGGCATAATATGGAAAATTGGAGGGTTCGAAATTATTGATAATGAGGGTTTGACATGTTTCATCTAATAGAAGATGGATCGGCATAGCTTAGAAACTTAGATGGGATCAGCATACTTAATCTAGAGGGATCGGTATACTTTAACTACATAGCAAGATGGAGGGGCCAACATGGGTTGGCTCTTATCGAGGGTTCGGTATACTCCATTGGAAAAGGAGGGTTTGGCATACTTCAACTCCAAAAGAATGGATCGGCAGATTACTGGGAGGAGGGATCAGCATAGGTAATTAAAAGGGATTGGCAGGCCTCATTGAAGAGGGGTTGGCATTCTCGAGCAAGAGGGGTCGGCATCTATGAAGGTTCGGGTGCATTTTCACATACAATAATTAATATCCTAACATCTACGTACCCAAATGGCATGAAATTTGGAGGGCAAGTAGCTAGCATCATGAAGAACCATCCAAAGGGATCGCACCTCATACAGACACCGAAATAGGGATTTGTACTGATTCCTATTATGGACCCTAATGGGCCTAGAAATTTGTGGGTGCCTCATCTTGGTCTCTCCAACATTCTGTCAAAGTTTCCAGCCTGATCCGTGCACGTCTTCCCTTATAAATACAACAGGCATGGCATCAGAAAAGGGATCTTATTTTTGCTTCTCTTGTTTTTCTATCTAGGCCGTACTCCGTCAACTTTATTCTTGAATTTCTTGGATTTGTAACTGTAATCAACAGTATAAACTAACAAAAGGAAAATCTTTATAGTGGATATAGACCGAAGTTAGCCAAACCATTATAAATTTGTGTCTTTATTTATTTTCTTTCTAATTATTTTAATTTGGTTCTTCATTTATTTCTCTTCATATTTTTATGTTTGGATTGGATATTGATGCTTTCACATAATTAGGCATTGATGGCCAATTTTGATGCCAATATTTTGGTGCTTTCATTAGGAAGGACTTGCACCCCTGTATTTAGTAGCAGAAGCTTAGATTTTGAAGCTTGGGTACTTGGATATAGGAAGCAATGGTGAGACAATCAACAAGTAGAGTGCTACCAAAAAGGAGCCACCATTGTGGGAGGTAGGAGGCTTCCTCAAGAGCTGGAGCTGATCAATCATCTATCTACATCACCAAGGATGAAATGGAAAAGATGATGGATCCTATGCAGGAGAGGATGCTGAAAAGACAGAAGGAGATGATGCAGAATCTGCTCCAAAAAATTGGACAGGCTGGAGCAACAGGAGATGCTAAAATGCAAAACCAAGGAGCTGGGATGATAAGAACTACTGGAGCTATGGACCAAGGATTCAAGGTGGAAGGAATCGCTAGAAATCAGAACCAGAAACATGGAAATGGAGCCAATAGACAGAGGAGTGGAACAGAATAGCCGGGGGCAGTCCCCTACCATCCTAGAGGGATTTACACCAATCCCTCCAGAGGGAACGGTACCAATCCCCAAAGGCCAAGAGGCAACCCCTAGGTTTGGTTGGTCTTGATGTTGGAAGACCTATGATCAATCCCGTGGAGCTTGGTGCGAATCGAAATTTGGATGCTCGTCCAGAGGAATGTGTTCCAGAATTCCCCTATAGACCCGGGGGGCAACTTGGACGTGAAGATAGGTGACTGCCACTAGAAGAAAATGACAGGTTTGTAGTGTAACGACCCGGAATTTTGGGTCGCCAAATTTGAACATTTAATTCATTTTAAATGTCGAATATGGATTATAATTTGAGTTTGAAATAAAAAGATTTTGGTTAAGTTAATAGAATTAGTTAAATTTCAAATACGGAAATGAAATTGAAATTTGAATAATAGCAATTTAATATTAGAATTGGCATAATTGGTAATTCTGTGTGTAAATAGATATAAAATAGATTCTAAAATTTATTTTAAGTCTATTTGGGTTTGAATTATAATATTGGACTATTGGATGGAACTAAAAGTCAATAGGTTGAATTTGGAATTTTATATTAATTTAATAATGGAATTTAATAATATAATAAAGTAAATAATCAAATTTTGATTTAAATTGAATCAGAATGATTTCTAATGTGAATATAAATTTTATACAAGTTATAATAGAGTTAATAAAGTTTTAAAAAGTGAAATTTTAGATGATTTCGACGATTGTGAAAATTGCTCGATTTAATCGACGAGTTAAAATAGCCTTCTGGGGCACAGTCTTGGAACTCGACAATACCAATTCTATTGGATCCGTAATAGTTAGTTATTATCGAATTTCAATTTTCGTAGCAATCGGAGTCGTCGTTTGACCCCGGTAGCTTAAAACGCATAGAACATATTTAAATTGATTTAATTTAAAATTGATCGTTTATTTCCGTAACTCACGCATATGATCGAATTAGCTTCCGAAACACGTTTCATTGTGTTCGGAACGTAGGTAAAACCTTAGAAATGCCTGTCGGCATGCGTTGTTTGGAGATCGATTGAAAAATTTACTTTAAGGTGAATTAAATATTAATATAATCGAATACACACACACACACACACACACACACACGCGCATAACGAACCCTAACCCTAATTATTTTCAGAGCCGCCCCTTATTTAACTCCAATGGCCGAAAATCATCCCCCTTTGCCTTCAATTTGCGATCGATCCATCGAGTTTCAGAAGATGCTTCCAACTGGAAAGTCGAAGAACACCTCGACGTTTACCTATCCAACGGTGGACCTCGGCTATTGTCATCATTAGGAGTAAGTAGGGACCCGCGTTTGAGGGATTGTCGCGCACGGTTTTGATGTAAGGGGGAGGCCGAGCTCGATCGGAATTGAGTCGTGGGCGGAGTAAAGGCGCGCGCGCGATGGTGGGAGTTTGATCGTCGATTAGTGCGTCGAAGGGGCCGCAATTCCTAACCCTAGTTCGCGTCTATGGGTTCAAAGATCCTGGAGATGTCGCGTGAGGAAGAAAGAGAGGGATGTCCGTGAATTACTAAGTTGAACGTATGGTCACGATTGTGAGCAGATAGTTTTTTTATTTTAAACTAAAGGAAATTTGTTTATAAATGTAATATTCAAACTTTGAAAATTCATATCTAGTACATACGTTATTAGATTTCGACAAAACTGGCGACGCCGGAATCGCAGAGACGCGTACTACGCAGTGGAGCAGTTCTGGAATCGTTCCGAGCAAGTTAAAATTTATGTTAAATCGAACGTCGTTTGATTTAATTTATATTTGAACGCTCGCCGAAATCCCAAGGTGAGTTTAACTCACTCACATCTAGAATATTAGTTAATTTAAATAGTTATTAATTGAATGATTGCTTGATTGGTTGAATATGATAATTCTTATCAAATTGAATCGATATATGTTGTTGTGCTAATATCTGTGGATGCAGGGAAATAGGTTGGAGGGATCCAACTGGATTCCTTACGAATAGGAATTTATTTATATTCTGTAATATATCACATTTATATTCCGTGATAAAATTGTTTTAGATCCTATTATGCTATGCCCTGTTTGTTACTGTGATAGATAAATTAGACATTTAATTATGTGCTTTGATTTGGTGAATACAACCTGGAAAATTTAAATATAAATAAATTGGGTTTTAAAGGAAAATTAAAGAAATTCTTAAATAAAGAATTTAAAAGGAATTAAACTCAAGTGAAGGGTTGATAATATGAAGTGTTTGAATTTGTGGTTTAAGAAGGGAATTGGGTATTGTTTAAAATAATAGCAAGATTTATTTTAAAGAATGAGAAGTGTGCTTTCTCCTGGAAATTTTATTTTGTTTTTAAGAAAGCTTTCAAATTATAAATTTGCAGTTTAAATATGTTTAGAATAATTTTAGAAAGAAATATTATTTAAAATGTTTTTAAGTGAAAGCAAACATTGATTAAGTAATTATGGTATTTAATTATTTTAAAAAAAAGTAAAGTAGTATTAAGTTTCAAAAGGAAATTTTAATATGAATATTTGATTTAATAACCTTATTTTAAAAGTTAAATTTTATTTAAAATACTTAGAAAACCCCTATATATTTCCTTAAGTATTATTTCCAATTAAATAATTTCTAGAGCTTATTTTAAACGTATGTTTGAAAGTGATTTCCAGGGAATAGCAATGTGTTTAAAATAAAAGGAGCTATTTTTAGAATATGGAAAGAATTTTACGGGATGAACGTAAAATTGAATTGGGAGAAACGTGTTGGATTGATAAAAAGAATTCTTTGGTTATTCTAAGATGGAAGTATATTTCCCTGAAAGCCAAGTACATTTTAAAAATAGATTTTTGAAACGTTTGAGTTTGAAGTTATATTAAAGAATGGTTTCAAGAAAACTATTTAAGTTGTAAGAATTTTTAAAGTGAACATATATTAAAGTAGTTATAGAAGTAATTATTTTCAAAGGATAATTAGAATCGTGTTTTAAAGAATATTATTATTATTTATACTTTATAAATGGTTCTATTTTAAAGAAAATCAATTAAAGCTTTATTTGAAATTGTATAAGGATTCATAACTTTATTTTTAAATCTAGTATGAATTAACTTATTTTAAAGTTAACTGTTTATATATTTTTTAAAAGCAGTTTTATTCAAAATATTTTTAAAAAGTGTATGTATATTTTAAATTAAGTATGTAAGTGGATTTAATATAAATGGTTTTAATGTATTTTGAGGGATAAAGCATTTAAATTATTTTAAACCTTAAATATGGGTACTTGGATGTTTTCAGAGGAAGTAAAGATTTGGGAATCTTTTCCATGAGAAGAATTGAGTTTGAAAAGTGTTTCAAAGGGATTTTAAAAATGGAATTATATCTCGCAAAGATATTTTTGACGAAAATAAATAATGTGGGCAATTATTTATTGTGTGATGGATGTTTGTGAATGTTAATTAATAGTTAAATCACCGACTATCAATATTGGACAAATGCGTTGATCATTTCGAAGAGACCGGGATCGAGATTTATTTCTCGAAAACCACTTCGATCCGGTTTGTACGTTTCATGTAAAAACGTGTTCGGAGTCGAAGATGGAGTAGTGAAGTGCAAGGCTAGTCGCTACTAATCCTGAGGATATTTCCAAAATGGTTGTAGTAGGAGTAGTGCCTTCGGTTCCGTTCGAACTCGGGACGGACTTGTATGGACGAATGCTTTTGGAACATCGTCAGGTGGGTGATGGGCATTCTAAGTGAAACGTTCTAAAAGGTAACGCATAGCCTCAAGCCTCATCAACCGGGAATGACTGAAAATCAGGGGATATGCAGCAAGGCTTGGTGGGCAGCACCCATTTCCGGGTAAGGTCATTCCTGTCTAGATGTCCCTATTATTTCGGCTTAGTGGTGCGTTGCTGATCCCAACCGCAGGGTGATCTTACTCGAGACAATCCAATAAGGGGTAGTCCGGGCCTTGTGTTGCAGGGGATCGGGCGTGGTCCTCGGTACACTGATCTAGACCAGGTACTGTGACAGGTGGTACCCCAGTGCCTAGTCATTGTTGGAAATTCATTCTCCCTACGAGCCTTTTACGAGTTTTGTTTGTATTACCCACTTTTTGGCTAGTAGCTGGAATTTAATCATGTAACAATTTCGGCTATTTTATAAGTATTTATACCCTATTATAATATCAGAGGATTTCTATAGAAAGTGTTTAGCTATCGTAAGGTAAAACCCCGACATGTTTATTTGTGGCGTGGTCTTACGAGATGCTTTTGTTTTTCAAAGGATTTTTGAAATTTTAATAATCAATTTGGATGCATTATTATCAGCCGGTATTCCAGACTGACTCGGATGTTATTTCATTATAATGCTCGGGTCAGACCGAGTATTATATGTTCAGGATAGGATGTTATGGAGCAGGAGAGGAGCTGGAGTTCGAGACGTATTATCCGTACATGTATTTATATCCGTTGTTGTGATTGTATGGAATTGTCTGACTGGTAAATGTTGTTTGTATGAGATACTCTAATAATATGATGTATAAAACAGACATAGTTTCATTTTGTGCAAAGATCTATTATTTACTATTATATTTTATTTCGTTGCGACTGTGAGATTCTGATATTGTTTAGTTTCTCCTTCTTCTATCTCTTCTTCTTTAATCCTAATGGTTCGTATTTCTGTTCCACTTGAGTCAATTGATGAAGAATAGTGTTGACTCAGGGGTACGGATTTGCGGGCTGTTACTTGGTATCAGAGCTTAGGTTAGAGACAACCTAGGCTTTGGTGGGGAAATTACTCATTAAACAGAGTCAATAGTACTCTATAATGAGTTGAGTGTATTAATAGGTATGAGAGCCTACTTGTTAGTGAATATAAAATTGTTTTTATACGGTGTTGATTTATCGATTGAGTGTTTATGAATTCTAGTCGGTGCGGGAAGTACAACCGTATCGATAGGGATTTCTAAACTCTTAAACAAGATAAACTAACGTAGTATTGTTTTTAAAGTGGGTAAATGAAATAATTTTACCCGAAAATATATTTTGATATAAAAGGAATAATTTTCTGAAATTATTATATATATTTGGATGATTGGTTGTTAATACTATAATCAAATAAGAATCTAAATTTAATCTTAAATTTGAAATGATTATAACCAAATAAAATTCTATGAGTATAAATTTTACAAAAGAGGAATAACTAAATTTGGATTGAACCAGAATTTAAATCCCGGAAGTTTTGAAAAGGATTTTAAATGTATTGAAACAAAATTTGGAAATCTAAAATCTTGGAAATGTTTGGGAATGTTGTCCAAAGGTGTTTGATGGCAATAATGGAATATTATTTTGGAGGTATTTTTGGATGGAAACTGTTTTGAAATGAATTTGGAAAAGTAAGGAAGCACTGAACTCACTTCAGTCGCTGGAAAATAATCCTGATGATGCTGGCCACATCATTAGAATTTATTTTCGAGTTTCTTAAGTGATGGATTTCTTCCATAGTAATTGGGTATGATATCTGTTAGATTTGTTGGATACACAAGTGGTTTTAGAAGTTTCAGAAAGGGAAATTGCTTTGGTAAAAATAGATTGTTTTAGAAATATGGAAGTTTGATTTGATATACCAGGAGAGTATGAGTTATTTATTATTTCAAATGATTTTGAAATAAAAACCGGGCAATTGAATTCTGGAAAATCCTATTTAAATAGTGTGAAGGATAAAACGGATCAACTATTGAACTTATTAGGTGAAGTTGATATTAATAAGAAGGAAAATGAAAATTTTAATCTTGGAATTAAAATTTAACTTGAGTAAATGGAAGTGAATAAAATATATTGAAGTGAATAGAAAATTTGAATTTAACTTGGGACAAGTTAAATAAATTGGACTTAGAATTAAATTGATTTGGATTAAATCGAAGTGTAAAATAACTTGGTAATTATGGGTCATTGTGTAAGGAATTGTGCCCATGAGCTATTAAGTGTTATACTTATAGTTTGAAATTGTGGATTTAAAATTTGCAAAGGATTAAGGTGAAAGAAAATTTGTATCCTCAAGAATTCAGTGATACATTGATATATATAGAATCTGGAATTGTGATTATAAGATGTAAATGGATTGAAATAAGCAATATTTGCTTTTAAATAAATAAGTTGGTGAACTTAAGAATATAAAATCAGATTGAAAGCCCAAGTGAAATGGAATTATAATCACAAATGGGAGATAGTTGGATGGTACGGCAGATTCAAATTTTATCCTAAATGAAATGTAAAGTAAGATAAGGTGAAGAAAATATAAAATATACAAGGGTGGATGAACTTAAGTCGATAAATAAATTTTGGACTTGTATATGGAGAATTAAAATTGGATTTAACTTCGATCAAATGGAATTGAGTTGAATTTGGAATAAATTAGAATCAAAATTCAGTGGTGTTACAAATATAATTAAATTCTTATTTAAGATAGTAAGAGAAATGGAATGAACTCAAATTGGCTAAATAAAACTTAGTTGGACTTGAATTAAATTTGGAAAAGAATTAAATTGGAAGGAAAATTAATTTAGATTAAGTAAGAATGATATTGTATGAGTAAAATTTTGACTCAACTAAATTCAAAGGAATTGTATGAGGATAAATTTAGCGTAAGCTAAACTAAATAAAAGAAGATTGAAAATGAATTTAGTATAAACTAAATTAAATGAAATTTGTATAGGCATGGATGAAATTTTGGTGGTTTGTTAAGAGAATTTTGAAAAGAAAAAAAAACCCAGTTCTAGTATGGAATTTAGTTTTGGCAATAAAAAAAAACTGAGAGTGTGAATGAATAATGGAATTATGATAATAGTGATGGTTTGAATTATAAATAAATTCAAATGAGTGGAATAATTTAAAGTGGTCTGTTATCAACAAAATTCAGAATGAATCGAGGAGATGAATTAAAATTCCAAATGGATTGAATAAATAAACAAACTGAATTAGAAATTGTAAATGAATTGGAATTTGATTTAGTGAGAATCAAATGAAAATGAAATAAAATTGATTTAAGAAGGAATAGGTATTGTGAAAGACCTTAAGCAAATTGAGAAAAAAAATATTTGTGGTTGGGCATTGTAAGGGGTCTTGAATGGAATTTGTTGAGATAATAGAATTGAAATTCAAGTGAAATAGTTTTAATTAATTGTTGTGATAAAATAAGGATGTATGGGTTGTAAATAATCCAGAATGGAATGATATTAATATAAACTTGAATTGTTTAATGAAATTGAATAATTGCAATGTGATAAGAATGTTTGGATTGTGAACCATGCAGAATTTAATAAAATTGATATAAAGTGAGTTAAGATTAATTTAAAATAACTATAAGCTTTAGTAATGGTTATTACATGAATAACATTTAAATTTGCATTGAAAATTTGTCGTTTTGTGGTAAACGGAGGTAAATAGTTTAAAGTAAGTAAATAATTGATTTTTGAATAAATTGGAATGGATTGGAGTTGTATTAAGTGATTTTGTATATTAATACAAGTGAATCATAAAGGAAATGTAAGTATATCAAATTTAAGAATAAGAATTTGATTGTGAATCAATTAGAAATTGAATTTAAGTAAATTGATGCAAGTGATACACATGTAATCATATGGATGTGAATATGGATTGAGAATATTAAACTTGAATGTAAATCATTCAAGTGAAATAAAATGAAGTATGGACTTGTATAAGAAATTTAAAAAGGTGATTGACATCTTTGAATTGCTGATAAAATATGGTTAACATTGTTGAACTATGGAGTTGCTTGTTTAACTATGAATTGATGAGTTTGGCTAGATTAATGAAAGAAATGTTGATAAATTCTCATAATATTGGAAACTGATGTGTTTTTTCAAGTAAGTACAGGTACGAGAGGCAGTAGATAGAGTTGGAGCGCGTATATGCAATATAAATTAGCCGCATGCTTTTAAAATGCTAATAAATGGTACGCCTACGCAATAAAAATAGGAAATATGAACTGTTTTTGGCTTTTTCGACCGTGTGGGTCGATGTATATAAATTTATATCTATTTTGAAATTGCAAAAGCTCTTCCATACAGGTGAGACTCTGCCAAAATTTTCTGGAAATTTTGGGAGTTAGAAAATTTTTGAATTTTTTTTGAAATGTTTTGTTAATGACAAATTGATTCCAAATTAAAATTAAATTAAAAAGGGATTTTTGGAATAGGAATCGAAACTAGCAGTTTCGATTTCTAATTAAAGAATCTGAGCAAAGTGAAACTGAGATTTCATTAAGTAAGTTTTTCTTTTGAGTTTGGAACATTCTTTCTACCTTAGCAAATTTCGTGGACAAAATTTTTATAAGGGGAGGAATGTAACGACCCAGAATTTTGGGTTGCCAAATTTGAACATTTAATTCATTTTAAATATCGAATATGGATTATAATTTGATTTTGAAATAAAAAGATTTTGGTTAAGTCAATAGAATTAGTTAAATTTCAAATACGGAAATGAAATTGAAATTTGAATAATAACAATTTAATATTAGAATTGGAATAATTGGTAATTCTGTGTGTAAATAGATATAAAATAGATTCTAAAATTTATTTTAAGTCTATTTGGGTTTGAATTATAATATTGGACTATTGGATGGAATTAAAAGTCAATAGGTTAAATTTGGAATTCTATATTAATTTAATAATGGAATTTAATAATATAATAAAGTAAATAATCAAATTTTGATTTAAACTGAATCAGAATGATTTCTGTGAATATAAATTTTATACGAATTATAACAAAGTCAATAAAGTTTTAAAAAGTGAAATTTTAGATGATTTCGACGATTGTGAAAATCGCTCGATTTAATCGAGAGTTAAAATAGCCTTCCAGGGTACAGTCTCGAAAATCGATAAAACCAGTTCCATTGGATTCATAATAGTTAGTTATTATCGGATTTTAATTTTCGTAGCAATCGGAGTCGTCGTTTGACCCCGGCAGCTTAAAACGCATAGAACATATTTAAATCGATTTAATTTAAAATTGATCGTTATTTCCGTAACTCGCGCATACGATCAAATTAGCTTCCGAAACATGTTCCATTATGTTCGAAACGTAGGTAAAACCTTAGGAACGCCTGTCGGCACGCGTTGTTTGAAGATCGATTGAAAAAGTTACTCTAAGGTGAATTAAATATTAATATAATCGGATAAACGTATATACACACACACACGCATAACGAACCCTAACCCTAATTATTTTTAGAGCCGCCACTAATTTAACTCCAATGGCCGAAAATCATCCCCCTTTGCCTTCGATTTGCGATCGATCCATCGAGTTTTAGAAGATGCTTTCAGCTGGAAAGTCGAAGAACACCTCGACATTTACCTATCCAACTATGGATCTCAGCTATCGTCGTCGTTTGGAGGAAGTACGGCCGGCGTTCGAGGGATTGTCGTGCACAGTTTTGATGTAAGGGGGAGGCCGAGCTCGACAGGAATTGGGTCGTGGGTGGAGAAGTGGCGCGCGCGCGATGGTGTGGAGTTTGATCGTCGATTAGTGCGTCGAAGGGGCCGCGATTCCTAATCCTAGTTCGTGTCTATGGGTTCAAAGATCTTGGAGATGTCGCGTGAGGAAGAAATAGAGGGATGGTCGTGATTTACTAAGTTGAACGTACGGTCACGATTGTGAGCAGATAGTTTTTTTATTTTAAACTAAAGGAAATTTGTTTATAAATTTTATATTTAAACTTTGAAAATTCATATCTAGTACATACGTTATCAGATTTTGACGAAACTGGCGACGCCGGAATCGCAGAGATGCGTACTACGCAGTGGATCAGTTCTGGAATCGTTCCGAGCAAGTAAAAATTTAGGTTAAATCGAACGCCGTTCGATTTAATTTAAATTTGAACGCTCGCCGAAATCCCAAGGTGAGTTTAACTCACTCACATCTGGAGTATTAGTTAATTTAAATAGTTACTAATTGAATGATTACTTGATTGGTTGAATATGATAATTTTTATCAAATTGAATCGATATATGTTATTGTGCCAATATCTGTGGATGTAGGGAAACAGGTTGGAGGGATTCAACCGGATTCCTCACGAATAGGAATTTATTTATATTTTGTAATATATCACATTTATATTCCATGATAAAATTGTTTTAGATCCTGTTATGCTATGCTCTGTTTGTTACTGTGATAGATAAATTGGACATTTAATTGTGTGCTCTGATTTGGTGAATACAACCTGGAAAATTTAAATATAAATAAATTGGGTTTTAAAGGAAAATTAAAGAAATTCTTAAATAAAGAATTTAAAAGGAATTAAATTCAAGTGAAGGGTTGATAATATGAAGTGTTTGAATTTGTGGTTTAAGAAGGGAATTGAGTATTGCTTAAAATAATAGCGAGATTTATTTTAAAAAATGAGAAGTGTGCTTTCTCCTGGAAATTTTATTTCGTTTTTAAGAAAGCTTTCAAATTATAAATTTGCAGTTTAAATATGTTTAGAATATTTTTAGAAAGAACTATTATTTTCAAATGTTTTTAAAATTATGGTATTTAATTATTTTTAAAAAAGTAAAGTAGTATTAAGTTTTCAAAAGAAATTTTAATATGAATATTTGATTTAATAACCTTATTTTAAAAGTTAAATTTTATTTAAAATACTTAGGAAACCCCTATATATATCGTTAAATATTATTTTCAATTAAATAATTTCTAGAGCTTATTTTAAATATTTTAAACGTATGTTTGAAAGTGATTTCTAGGGAATAGCAATGTGTTTAAAATAAAAGGAGCTATTTTTAAAGTATGGAAATAATTTTACGGGATGAACGTAAATTGAATTGGGACAAATGTATTGGATTGATAAAAAGAATTCTTTGGTTATTCTAAGATGGAAGTATATTTCCGTGAAAGCGTTGTACGTTTTAAAAATAGATTTTTGAAACGTTAGAGTTTGAAGTTATATTAAAGAATGGTTTCAAGAAAATTATTTAAGTTGTAAGAATTTTAAAGTGAACATATATTAAAGTAGTTATAGAAGTAATTATTTTCAAAGGGTAATTAGAATCATGTTTTAAAGAATATTATTATCATTTATACTTTATAAATGGTTCTATTTTAAAGAAAATCAATTAAAGCTTTATTTGAAATTGTATAAGGATTCATAACTTTATTTTTAAATCTAGTATGAATTAACTTATTTTAAAGTTAATTGTTTATTTTTTAAAGCGGTTTTATTCAAAATATTTTTAAAAAGTATATGTATATCTTAAATTAAGCATGTAAGTGGACTTAATATACATGTTTTAATGTATTTTGAGGGATAAAGTATTTAAATTATTTTAAACCTTAAATATGGGTACTTGGATGTTTTCATAGGAAGTAAAGATTTGGGAATCTTTTACATGAGAAGAATTGAGTTTGAAAAGTGTTTCAAAGGGATTTTGAAAATGGAAGTATATCTCGCAAAGATATTTTTAAGGAAAATAAATAATGTGGGCAATTATTTATTGTGTGATGGATGTTTGTGAATGTTAATTGATAGTTAAATCACCAACTATCAATATTGGAAAAATGCGTTGATCGTTTCAAAGAGACCGGGATCGAGATTTATTTCTCGAAAATCACTTGATCCGGTTTGTACGTTTCATGGAAAAACGTGTTCGGAGTCGAAGATGGAGCAATGAAGTGCAAGGGCTAGTCGCTACTAATCCTGAGGATATTTCCATAATGGATGTAGTAGGAGTAGTGCCTTTGGTTCCTTTCAAACCCGGGACGGACTTGTATGGACGAATGCTTTCGAAACATCGTCAGGTAGGCGATGGGCATTCTAAGTGAAACGTTCTAAAAGGTAACGCATAGCCTCAAGCCTCATCAACTGGCAATGACTGAAAATCAGGGGATATGCAGCAAGGCTTGGTGGGCAGCACCCATTTCCTGGTAAGGTCATTCCTGTCTAGATGTCCCTTTTATTTCGGCTTAGTGGTGCGGTTGCTGATCCCAACCGCGGGGTGATCTTACTCGGGACTATCCAGTAAGGGGTAGTCCGGGCCTTGTGTTGCAAGGGATCGGGCGTGGTCCTCGGTACACTGATCTAGACCAGGTACTGTGACAGGTGGTACCCCAGTGCCTAGTCATTGTTGGAAATCCATTCTCCCTACGAGCCTTTTACGAGTTTTGTTTGTATTACCCACTTTGTGGCTAGTAGCTGGAATTTAATCATGTAACAATTTCGGCTATTTTATAAGTATTTATACCCTATTATAATATCAGAGGATTTCTATAGAAAGTGTTTTAGCTATCGTAAGGTAAAAACCCGACATGTTTATTTGTGGCATGGTCTTACGAGATGCTTTTGTTTTTCAAAGGATTTTTGAAACTTTAATAATCAATTTGGATGCATTATTATCAGCCGGTATTCCAGACTGACTCGGGTGTTATTTCATTATAATTCTCAGGTCAGACCGAGTATTATATGTTCAGGATAGGATGTTATGGAGCAGGAGAGGAGATAGAGTTCGAGAACAATAGTTGTATGGCCTAAGAATTATGTACAAATGATTATATGAAGTCAGGATTGAGCGGAGTTGGTAAATAAACGATACAGAATGCTTGCAATATGAATATTGGCTTAGATAAGTTAGGGATCAACATGACTTGATGGAAGCCCAGGGATTGGAATAGCTTGGATTGGCATGGAATGGAAGTATCACAGGGCTCGACGTAGATGAAGATAGAGGGATAAACATGTTTTATTGGTTTGGGAAGTTATGTAGAATGTGTCAGCATACTCGATTAAGAGTGTTCGGCATAATATGGCAAATTGGAGGGTTCGACATTATTGACAAAGAGAGTTCGACACGTTTCATCTCATAGGGGATGGATTGGCATAGCTTAGCAAATTGGAAGGGATCAACATACTCAATCTAGAGGGATCGGTATACTTCAACTGCTTAACAAGATGGAGGGATCGACATGGGTTAGCTTTTATCGAGGGTTTGGTATACTCCACTGGAAAAGGAGGGATCGACATACTTCAACTCCTAAAGAAGGGGTCGACATATTTTATAGAAGGAGGGATCAACATAGATAATTGAAAGGGATTGGCAGGCCTCATTGAAGAGGGGTTGGCATTCTCGAGAAAGAGGGGTCGGCATCTATTAAGGTTCAAGTGCATTCACGCATACATCAATTAATATCTTAACATCTACGCATCCAAATGGAATGAAATTTGGAGGGCAAGTAGCCAGCATCATAGAGAACCATCCAGAGGGATCACACCCCATTTGGATGTCAAAATAGGATCAACACTATCCCTATTGTGGGCTTGGAAATTTCTAGGTGGCCTCATCTTTGTCTCTTGAACCTTCTGTCAAAGTTTAAGCCCGATCCATGCACGTATTCTCTTATAAATACAACAAGCATGACATTAGAAAATGGATCTTCTTTCTGCTTCTCTTCATCTTCTACCTAGGCTATACTCTGTTAGTTTTGTCCTTGAATTTCATGAATTTGTAACGTAATCAGCAGTAATAAACTAATAAAAGGAAAACCTTTGGAATTGACTTAGGCTATGTTAGCCAAACCATTAAAAATCTATGTCTCTATTTGCTTTCTTTCTAATTGTTTTAATTATGTTCCTCATTTATTTCTCTTCATATTTTTGTATTTGGATTGGATATTGATGCTTTCATATAATTGGGTGTCGGTGGCCAATTTTGATGCTAATAGCTGCTATACACGAGAAATCCTAGGTAAACTACAGTGATATCCAGCAAATCCCAAGAAAATTCTCATCTTTGTAGATGTCTTCGTATTTTCCAATCATTTACGGTTTCTATCTTTGATGGATCCATTGCTTATCCATGATCTAAAATGACATTACTGGAAACTTGAATTTACATTTCCAAAATGACACTTGGAAAAATTTAGCTTCAACTTATGTTGTTAAAGGTATCCAACACTAATTTATGATGGACCTCATGGTCTTGCTCATTATTAGAATACACTAAAATATCATCAACGATGACAAATACAAACTTATCTAATTAATCGTAATGATTCATTTCATAAGATCCACAAAGAACCTAGGGTCATTGATCAGTCTGGAGAAAATGACTAATTATTAATATGTATAATATCTAGTTCTAAATATGGTCAAAGGAACACTCTCTTCAACTATCCTTAGTTGATGGAATCTCATTACCAAATATAGATGTGAGAATTCTCAAACTCCACTCAACTGATCAAATAAGTCATCTATCTTAAGCAATGGATAATTATTCTTCATAATCAACTCATTCAACTTCCTATAGTCGATACATCCAAAGTGATCTGTCTGGCTTCTTCACAAATACAAGATGCTCCTTATAGTGAACTACTCAGTCTAATTAAACTTTTACTAAAGTTCCACTAGGCGATTCTTCAATTCCTCCACTCCTTGGCTAGTATTCTGCTAGGTGGTCTACTAATAGTTTATACAACCATTGTCAAATCTATCTGGAATTCAATTGCTTTTCCTAGACGTAATCTTGTCAGTAGTTCAGAAACAACTATAACTCTCAAACTACTAGAACTCTATCAATCTTATCTTCTCGAGTCTCCACTACATGCAATATAACTTTGGACTTTTCCTCCATCACTTCTAACACTACCTGTAACACCCCAAATTTCGATTGTACTATAATATGAGGAAAATAAGTTAACTAAATAATCAATCCAATTATGGGATAAAATAAAGATAGTTAATTAATAGATAGTGAATGAATGTAGGATGTGGTGTTAAGGATTAAATAAGAATTTCCTAGAATGGAGTTTTAGCCCAAAGCCCAAATTACTAAACCCTTACACCCAGCTCTTCATTCATTCTTTCAATTTTCACAAACTAAAGAAATAAAATAAGGATCTTAGGTTGAGCATATTTTCAAGGAAAGAACGAGGGAAATTAAAGGGAAAGAGAAGGTGCATACGTTTCTTAAGAAAAACCAAGGTTTTAATCAAGTTTAATCAAACCAAAGTTGAGCAATCCTTTCTTCTTTCAAACCAAAAAGGGTTAAGATTATATGCATGTCTAATGTTTTGATGATGAAAAATAAATAACGAATGTTAAATAATATTTTGTTCATGTTTGGGAATTCAAAGAAGATGGTTTTTATATGTTAATACTAAAAGATGAAACAAACCTTAGCCAAATCACTCGAAATTTTTATATAATGTGTGAAATTGTAATTTGGAATGGGATTTTTGGTTTCATGATTTTCTAAAAATAAATGGAGTTATTATGAACTTTTAAGTGGAGAAAATGCCAAAATTCGAAAATTAATTTTTAAATGTTTCAACATGTGATGGTTCTTAGATAATCGACTTATGTTGGCTTATAAGACTACTCTATGACACCTAGGGAAACACCAATATGTGATAGTCTAGTGTCAACACGTGATAACCACGTAATGTAAATGGGAGGTAGATAACAATTCTAAGAAATCCCAAGTAAAAAATGAACTTTTGTAGCACTTTAGAAGCCACAATCCAAGGTGGTGGTTTGAGAATTTGACGGGGAATGAAATGGCCATAAAGAACAACAAGTTAGGATAAACAGCTTATTTAAAGAACCAACATTGAGATTGAGCTTGATTAAGCTATGTGGTGATAAGTGAGACCATTAAAGAGAATGAAAGAATGAAATATAAATATGAGACCTAAGTGGCAATAGTATGTCTAAAATATGACATTATATTTTGTAGTGTTAATGGAAGGCCTATATGACTACCAAACGTCTAAAAAATGACATTATATTTGGTAACATCGATGGAAGGTCTTAGTGGCAAACCCTTATTTGTTCGTAATGATATATGGGAATGGTGATTAATGCTTGCGTAGCCTCTAGCTGTCTATATATGACAACATATGAGATCGAAGGAGTAAGCTTTCATACCATCCAATTGTATATTGACAATATTGTATTTAATGATTGTTGGTGTAAGGCCTAAGTGGTAACCATTTGTCCAAATCCAATATAATAATGGATGAAAAATAGTGCAAGGCCTTAATGGAAAACTATTTATTTGTTCGTGATAAAATCGAGGGAAAATAAGATAAACGCCTAAGTTAAAATCTTAAGTGCATAGTACAGTAATTGAACTAGTAAGAGTAAGGCCTTAATGGAAATTTAAATTGAATTGACTATAGGAACTAATTGAAACCATGTGAAGAAAACCTCACACCTATAATGAATCGGTGATTTATATTTGCTTCTGACATGATGTTATTACATAGTATGATGTAATTGCTAATGGCTAGAATAGCGAGGATAAAACCCATTTCATGAGTTAGCGAGGTCTCACTATATGATTTCTTGTTTAGGGTAAAGCATTACTTATATATGGCTTTATGTCTGACCTGTGTTTTTATTATTTTCCATAAACTCATGGGTAGTCGTTCGAATATGTTGAGTTTATGGCTTAGAGAACTACCTTTCAGAAAGACATATGAAGAAGTACAAGATGAAATTAGAGGTTTTTTTGCAAATAAAAGTTACTTTAATATTTCACTATGTAAAACTAGATATTATAACTGGTTGAGTGTCCATTTCGACATCTACATATGTCAGGCATGGCACCGTATTTATGTTTATTATATTTACCCCCTATGGGGAATGTAATGATGATGCATTGAATCATGTAAACCAACATGATGTAATGAAAATTTAGTTAGATGCTCTGCTCGCTTAATGTTGTACAAAATAATACTGAACTCAATTTGTCGCTTAAAAATAATTTTGATGATGACCGCAACATCATTGGGGTTTATTTTCTAGTTTTGAGGTGGGGGACATTTCTACATGTATTCAAGCTTAAATTAGGGGAAACTAAAGTAAAATAAAGCAAAGCAGAAACTAAGGGATAGAAAATGAACACCTTGATGAGTGTATGCACTATATATATACTATATTTGTACTTTGAATATAAGGAGAATATATCTACAGCTATTCTATTGCTCTCACTCTCTTTACTTCCATTTCCTATGAGTTCTTGCATATGTAGAAATAAAGAATGGATCTACGCAACTGATGTTTGATATTAGGAAGTATGGGAATGAATCTTAGTAGAGAAGATGATAGTATGCAAACTAATGGCAAAGGAAGGAAGGCAACCATGGAAGTCCGGATAAAGCTGGTAATGAATGCCTGCCCATATTGTAGGGAATTTGAAAACGAATGCACTTTTCCAATAGTTCTTGGCAAACTTAGCGCATTACCAAGCACCATTGCAGGCCCAAAAAGTATCAAGGGACCAAATGCAGCCAGTTATGGAGGATTTTTCTAAGATGAATAAGGATTTTTCAAAGCCTGGGAGGTGAGATGTTTGATGGAACAAAATAGGCGTTGGAAGCAAGTGACTGGTTGATTATGTATAAGGGGATTTGTAAAGACTTAAAGCAGACAGATGCTTAGAAGATTATGCTTGTGTCTAGACAGTTCAAGGGACTGGCGAGTGTTTGGCGGGGAACAATGAGAGCTAAGATTTCCTAAGCAAGAACTTACTAAGGAAAGATTCAAAGGGATGTTTGTGGAACAATATATACCTAGTTCAGATTTATCAGCAATGTACTGAGAGTTTCATAATTGCACCAAGGAATTTTTACCATACCAGAGCATGTGCAAAAGTTCAATGCGTTGTCCAGATATGGGGCTAATTTGATTTGGATTTTGAGAAAGAAGGTAGAGAATTTTATCTTAGGGTTGAGTCTTGGATTGAGAGATAGAATACTGACTTATCTAACACTTCCGTTAAACAAAGTAGTAGATATAGTTAGGAGGTATAAGCTGGTGTATACTGAAAGGTGAGGTGTGGGGCACAAGGCTCAGGTTGATAAGAAAATGAAGTCTACTCCTTATCAGAAAGGCAAGAAAGGCTAACAGCGAAAAGCAAAGGTTCACAGTTGTGGAGAGCTGATGTGACCTGCAATAATAGTAGGCAAAGGGGCACTATGTAAATAAGTTCCTAGAGCTAGTTCGAACAGTAAAGGTTAAGTTCTTTGTTTGTGACAATCTCAGGAACAAGAAGAAAGATTGTCCAGAGTTAAAGAAGCCTAAGGTTTTTGCTTTGGAAGAATCTTTATTTGGACTGGCCGCTAAGGAGAAGGGATAAACTTTGCTTAGAGGTACGATTTTGATTTCCAACATGTCAGTTAGAGTTTTGTTTGATACAGGTGCTATGCACTCTTTCATTTTGAAAGATTTGGTTGATAAGTTAGAATTAAATATAGTTAATCTGATCGATGGGTATGCCATTCTCAAATTAAGGTGCACTGACTTTGATTTCGATTTGTGTGGTTTTTTTACCTATTGTGTTTGACTTCATAGGGTACACGGTAATTTTTGGTATGGATTGGTTAGTGCACAATGATGTTAGGAACGACCGTGCAAATAGAGTTATCACTTTACGAAATCCAAGAGGTGGAGAATGGATTATGATAGCCTTAGCGCAATGAGAGAATTCAGACTTAATGTTATGCACTAAGATGATGATGAGATAAGTGGAGTCTTAGTAGTTCAGGAGTTCATGGATATTTT
The DNA here is from genome assembly GCA_030765085.1 of Allium cepa. Taxonomy (NCBI): domain Eukaryota; kingdom Viridiplantae; phylum Streptophyta; class Magnoliopsida; order Asparagales; family Amaryllidaceae; genus Allium; species Allium cepa. The sequence goes on along the minus strand of CM060931.1, from coordinate 1,044,584,841 downwards.
TGAATCAATAAGGGACTAACACCTAGAAAGGCAATTTAATTTCGCATAGACTTGGAACTAAGGTGGAATATATTAGTAGACCACTAAGAAGAATTCCATCTAAGGAGATGGAAGAATTAAAGAAGCAACTGGTGATAGACTTAGAAACTAAGGCAGAATCTGTTAGTAGACCACTAAGAAGAATTCCATCTAAGGAGACGGAAGAATTGAAGAAGCAACTTGGGGAACTTGAGATAATAATTTCATTAGGCCAAGTAGTTTGACACATGGAGCGTCCTGGTATTCGTAAAGAAGTCAGATGGATCTTTACGAATTTGTATTGATACCGAAAGCTGAATGAAGTAACAGTGAAGAATCATTATCTATTACCTAGGATGGATGACTTTGGATCAATTAAGTGGAACCAGAATATTCTTGTAGCTATATTTGGTGACTGGGTTCCATCAATTAAGGATAGTGGAAAAAAGTATTTCATTGACCATGTTTAGAACAAGATATAGTTCATATGAGTGGTTATTTATGCCTTTTGGATTGATTAGTGCCCCAACATTCTTTGTACATCTTATGAACTGAATCTTTCGTGATTAGTTGTATAGATTTGTGTTGGTCTTCATTGACGATATCTTGGTGTATTCTAAGGATAAGATAGATTGTGAAGTCCATTTTAGTTTGGTGTTGGAGACATTGAGATTAAAAAAGCTAAAGAAAAAGTTTTCTAATGCCATTCTTGGAAACAAGAAGTTAAGTTTTTTGGTCATGTTGTTTTAGAGAATGTATTAGAAGTGGATCCATCAAAGACAAAAATTATTATTGGTCGAAAGAGACTAGAAACAATCATGGAAATGAGAAGTTTCTTGGCATTGGTTGGCTATTACCATAGATTCATGAAGAATTTCTCCTATATAATGGCGCTCTAGACTAAATTGACATAAAGAATAGGAAGTTTATATCGTTTGATAGATGTGAAGGGTCATTTCAGGAGTTGAAGTAGTCGTTAACAAATGATCCTATCTTGATTGTACCTACAGGAATCAGGGATGGCAGTGTATATCGATGCTTGTGGAATAGGCTTGGAAGTGGTGCTGATGTAAAGAGGGTGAGTGATAGGGTATGCATCATGGCAATTGAGACCCCATATATCAAGATATCTAACTCACAATTTGAAATTGGCCCATGTAGTTTTTGCACTTAAGATATGTAAACATAATCTTTTAGGGGAATAGTACGAGTTGTATATGGATCACAAGTACCTTAGATATCTATTTTTTCAAAAAGATCTGATATGAGGCAACATAGATGGTTAGAATTCTTAGCAACATACGACTTCAGTATTGAGTATACGCTAGGAAAGGTGAATAAGGTTGTGGATTCTTTGAGTAGAAAGCATAAGAATGAAGTCTTAACTATGACTGAAGAATGGAAGAAATTAGAGACATTGGTGTCTTGCGGACTACATTATAGAACAAATATTGGATCGAGTCAGGACCCGAGGATGATGATAAGTTTAGACACACATCCCACCCTTGTAGACATAATTTCTACAAGACAAAGGGAAGACCTATTGTTAGCCATGAGAATTAGATAATTAAAGATGGGTGCAGATGTTGAAGATCTGAAATGATTCGAGATAGACTCAAATGGACGGTTTGGGAAGAAAGGAAGACCTTGTATTTTGGATGTGAAAAATCTTCGAAAGAAGGTCTTGGACGAAAATCATTGATCCAAGTTTACATTTCATCTTGGGGCATGAAGATGTATCACGATATCAAGAGAGTATTCTTTTGGAAAGGGATGAAGAGAGATATAAGTGAATGTGTGAAAAGTTGTTTCATGTGTCAACAAATAGAAGCTGGGCATCAGTAGTCGAGCGGTTTACTTCAACCATTGGAAGTACCGACTTGGAATTGGGATTCAGTGTCCATGGATTTTGTGGATAGAATGCCTAGGTTGAGAACGGGAAATGATAATATTTGGATGATAGTCTACATATTGACTAAGAGTTTCCATTTTATCCCATATCGAAAAGGACGACAGCTGTTTTGGTGAAACTATACATGAAGAAGGTAGTGAGACTACATGGGATTCCAACCAGTGTTGTAAGTGATAGAGACCCTTTGTTCACTAATGATTTTTGGAGCACGAGTGCATTGGTCACAGAGTTGAGAATGAATATGGCTTACCACCCATAGACTGATGTTCAAACAGAAAGGGCTAACCATATGCTCGCAGATTTGCTGAGGGCATGTGTTTTAGATTTTGGAGGATCTTGTGAAGATCATTTGCAACTGGTAGAGTTTGCATATAACAACCGTTATCAGTCGAGTATTGAGATGGCCTCGTTTGAGGCTCTTTATGGTAAACCGTATAAATCACTTGATTACTGGTTGGACACAGGAGATAGATTTGTGTTACGACCCGATTGGTAAGAGGTGCTACTGAAAAGGTAGAATTGATTTACTTTACAATTAAGGTCGCACAATCAAGGCAAAAGATTTATGCAGACAAGAGTGGAAAAGATCTTGAGTTTGTGATAGGTGATTATGTGTTTTTGAACGTTTCTCCAATTCATGAAGTCATGCACTTTGTGAACATGGGTAAATTGGCACCTATATAGGCCTTCTAATTTCTTCGAACACGATTAAATAAATATGCATCTAAATCCAATTCAAATAAATATGTATCTATAACTATTATATACACACTATTTAATATTGATCAACACAAATTAAATAAAATACTATAATTAATATTTCATAAATATTAATTAAGACCAGCACCATTGTCCTTGTGGTTAGATATTTCGACTTTGATGTTAGAGGTCACAGGTTCAAAACTTGCATAGCGTGATTTGAACATGCAGACATGTAATATGTTGTATACTACCTAAGACTTGTAGTTCTAATACGTACTACCATCTACATACTTAATTTCAAAAAATAAAAAATATTAATTAATTTATAAAAGTTATCATTAATTAAATCAGGTTGTAGATGTGGTAGTAGGAATACTCAAAGTTTTAATTGTGTCACTGAGGTGTAAATTCGGTCTGCTATTGATGTCGAACAATTCGAATCACACGTCACTAAGCAGGTGTTGTGACATTACCGCTAAATTTGTCACCTACATAGACTAGTAAAATCTAATTTTAATTTATTTAAGCGTTATCTGATGGTGATAATTATTTCATCAATTCTCTTCGTCAAAACTATATTACATTAGAACTTATGGATAATGATCAAAATTCTAATATCGTCCATATTCAAAATTTTATTCCATATACAAATCTATGGTTTAGTAATAACAATTATTATTAACCGAACTACTCTGATATGAGATTTTTACTTTTAGCCAGCTTTAGTTGACTGGAATACTAACTACATATAACTAAAGAGACAAATTCTCTTATGAATAGAGTTTCACTTCCATTGCTCCCACTCGACCTAACTATAATCGCTCAATGGATGTCGTGCCACGATTTGATCATAACCAGAGCAGAGATTCCACTTTGAATGTCAACAGTATTCTCAAGTCAAGATAACTATGTAATACTATCACATCGATTTTTTTGTTTGCCTTGGTTATATTAACCAACAGAAAACTATTAAGTGTGTCATTCCATGGTTACATAATAACTATCAATATATAACCCCTTGGTGCCTTGGAAGCCATGTGTAATACACTATCCATTATGGGGAGAGCGCTACATACACTGATCTCAACTGATGTATCGATATCCAGTTTTGATAAATCTTGACTAGGAATATTTAAAATGACGTGTTTAATATTTTATGATAAAATACCTATGATTACCACAATTGTGATTGATATCACAAATGCATCATTTATGGATTTTTCTATTAAATGCACTTAAGTTAAATAATAAATCAATTATAACATATTATAATAAGCATATAAAAGAAAGTAAAACACTTTTACTTCGAACAAGATTTTATTATATGGTTAATAATTTACAACAAACTAAAAAATTACCCCAAGCATATGCCTCTAACTCTATCAATCTTCCACATTTACTTGGGCTAATTATGGAATCTCGATCCCATCTCTTTGATTAGCTTGACGAGAACTAAGAAAGCCATAGCCTTTATGAATGGATATGCTATGTTGTCCTTGGCATCTACCCCTTGTATCACAACCTCTTTCTTCTCAACGAATTCCCTAATAATGTGGAACTTTCAAAGATTATATCCCTAGTATTTCTTAAATACTTTAGTATAAAGTTTACATCTATCCAGTGAATTCCTCTAGGTTTAGACTAGTATTGGCTTACGCATCCTAATGCATTTTTCACATCCGGTCTAGTATATAGCATAGCGTACATTATGGAATCGATTACCGAAGCATAAGGTATCCTCTTCCTACGCTTTTCACCTCATCAGTCCGAGGAACGTCCTTCTTAGAAAGGACGATTCCATAATGTGTTTGAACATTTTCATGCACAAATTATCCATACTAAATTCTTTCAGCATGGTAAGTATGTATAAGGATTGGGACAATCCAAACAGCCTCTTAGATCTATCTCTATAGATCTTTATGTCTATTATAAAGGCTCTCCCAAATACTTCATGGAGAAGTTCTTGAAAATTCAAGCTTTCATTAATTGCAATAATGAAATGTCACTACCAACCAACAGTAGATCAACTACGTTAATACTAAGAATATGATAGTTTCCTTGTTCCTTTCGTTATACGTTAGCTTCCTTTATGTTATGATAAAAACCAAACTATTTGACCACTCTAACAAAAATAGTTATTCCATCTCTTTTAAACTTATTTAAGTCCATAAATGGCCTTTAACAACTTGCAAGTTTTTCCCTCACTCCCACTGCCCTAGTAACCCACGAGCTACAACATATAGATGGTCTTTTCAAAATGTCCTTACATCCATTCGCCATATATTTCATAGTCATAGAATGCAACAATAGCTAGAATTATTCGAGTGGACTTAAGCATAGCTACAGGCGAAAATATCTCATCATAATCAATACCTTGTATTTGATAACTCTTTTTGCAACTAGCCTAGCCTTATAAGTCCTCATTTGTTCATCGTTTCTTAGATTTTTCTTAAAAACCGTTTGCAACTGATGGTTTTTATCCCTTTGGGTAAGTCAGAGTCCACACTTTTTTCTCGTACATGGAATCCATTTCGGATTTCATTGCTCCAAGCCAAAACGCAGGGTCTTTACTCTACAATGTTTGTTGAATGATAGAGGAGTGTCGTTATCTAAGACGCGGTCATCATTTTCGCCATCCAAAAGAAGATCGAAACATCTCTCTAGTGTGCGAGATTCTCCACTAGATCTCCTAATAAGTTGCGTATTTCCATATATGGATTAACTTGGTTCTCTTACTGGTTCAGCCTTCATGTTAGTTTATCAGATGTCATCCAAGTGTACAACTCGCTACTGATTTCTTTTAGCAGAGATTCTTTTCCTGAAAAGACAATGTGTGTAGAAAAGATAACCTTATATTCCTCTATGTTGTAGGAAATATATCTCCTAGGATTCTTAGGATATCCTATAAACTTGCATAGAGCTGATCTTGGCTCAAGCTTATTGGGATTGACATTCTTAACATTGGTTGGACAACCCCACACCTTCAAATAATTAAGATGGGGCTTCTTCCTGTGCCACATCTCATATGGCCTCTTAGGCAAAGAATTACTGAATAAAAATTCAACATATGCACTACCATTTCTAGTTCATATCCCTAATAGGACAGAGGTTACTAAACTTTATTCATCACAAAACGAACTATATGTAATAAGATTCAATTCCTTTGCTTCAAAACACCATTATGTCGCAGAGTATATAGTAGAGCATGTAAAAGATAATCCCATTATCATTAAAGTGTTGTTGGAATTCTTGTCCAACGTACTCACTTGCACGATCGAACTGAAGTATTTTAATCCTATCGTTCGTTTGATTCTCAACCTCATTCTTATATGCAATAAATTTCTCAAAACATTAAATTTGTTCTTCATAAGATACACATATCCGTTTTAGAAATCATCCGCAAAGGTTACAAAATAAGAACAGTTATCTTTAGTAACTATAAGCATCGGGCCATATACATCACTTTGTACTAGACCCAAGACTTCATCGACTCTTTCATTGCTCTCACTGAAGGAGTGCTTGATCATTTTACCTTTGAGACATGATTCACATGTATCAAATGATTCAGAATCAACTGATGGTGGAAAACCTTCAGTTTTCAACTTGTGTAGTTATTTCTCACTTAAAAGACCTAGCCTACAATGCCAAACATAATTTTTATTTATTGCATTACTCAAAGAACTACTCATAAAAAAACATAATTTTCATTGATCACATAAAATCCATTATCTAAAATTCCATCATAGACTTTATTATCATCTCAAAAAATGTTTATAAAATTATTAGCACAGTGGAAACATAACCGGTCACAGACAATCTAGACAGGAAAATAAGTCTACAAATAAAGTCTTTTACATGATAGCAATTTTTGACATCAAAAAAATCCACTCGACAAACTCAAATAAAAATCTCTAACTGTTGTTGCATCTATAATAAACCCAACTTGAAGCTTCATTTCTCCCTTTTCCACATGACACCAATTTCTAAGCCCTTGTAACGAAATATAGATGTGAATTCCAGATCCAGTATCTAAAACCTAAGATAATATATTGATTTCTAAACAATTTTGAATCATAAATATATCCGATGGAGTGGCAAGACCATTCTTCTTCTTCTTCTTCTTCTCTCTAACGATCTTCAACTACTGTAGATAATTCCATTTTTGGTGAACCTTCTTGCGACAATAGTGACACTCACCCTTGTCTACAACAGAAATCTTTTTTTTATTGACCCTTTTCCACTTAACAGCAAGTACGACCCCTTGATACTTGGATGAAGACGCGACCGACCTCAATATATTAAGGAGCTTCATGAGGCTTATTTCAACCGGTTCATATTATAGTTTAATATGAATGGCTTATACTCAAGAGTAAGAGACTTAAGTATCAAACCTATTATCATTTCGTTGCTTATCTACATGTCTAACCATGTAAGTCTATGAATATATCATTTTATCATTAGAACACAATCGTCCAAGTTTTGTCCCTTGGTCGTTTTTGTATGGAACAGTTTCTTCATAAGTTCGTACCTTGTGGAACATGACTATTCACCAAATAGATTTAAGACCATCGAAAATATATGGATAGACATGTTTTCGTGATGCCTCTGCAATGGCTTGTCCAGCATAGACAGCATGAAAACTTATGCGATCTCTAGGTCTGAAACCCATTTATCATAAGCAAGTCTTATTTCGTGGTATGCATCATCAATGTGTTGTTCTTTTGGAGGTGCAGTTATCAGCGACTAAAGTTGTTCATAAGTTAATGCTATCTTTATCGCTCTTGGCCAATCAACGTGGTTAGGTCCGCTGAGTTTGTCATTTTCTGAAAATAGCTTCGGTATAGACATAGTTTGCAAGTTTTAACTTAAAAGATTAGGAAAATTTCATAGCAGATGTTCTTATACTATTAGCAAGGTTAAACTTTATGTTTCATTTTACAAATAAGCTCCCACTAGTCTTTTTATTTCCACAAACTCTAAGATGAAACATATAAGCCTTTTGACTTTACTAGTGGTTATTAGGACTCGTATACATTAGGATTCTAACCATATGGAGAGCACAACAAATCATATTTCTACATACAATGGATAACTCCTTATTAGGCGTATCATATATAACTCCTAACATGTGGTTCCTTTTCCTAATTATCTTTACCCTAAGGAAAGCTCAACAAATAAGGATAGGTTATTCATTCATACCATTTACAATGGCCTAAGTTTAATGTAGATACCATGAGGAAAGCCCAACAGATATGTGCCATTATCTTATCTTGTTTATTTATATATTGTACTACGTATAAAATTCCTAGCTTGAGAAAAGCTCAACAACTAAGGAGTACGTAAGTAATCTCTTAATATATAAATAGTAGATAACAACTTTATATTAAATATTCATAATCTTGGATACATTATATTGAGTGACATCGACTTATGAAATAATGAATTTCTTGTGAAATACCTGTGTGATTCAAGTATCAGACACATTAGAAACCACAGTATACATACTATGCGTCTGTATTTATCCTTTAAGTCTATTTAGGGTTCCTTAATGTTCTACCTTTAATTTGTACATTTGTTTTATATAAGTTTTTTACTTATTATATATCTTTATATATGTATTTCATTATTTATTAATTTAATTTTAATTAATTAACTTAATTAAACAATTTTAATTAAATATTTTTAATTTAAAAATTCTTATTATATAGACACACAACCATGTGTGTGTACTTACATTGTCTTAAATAATTCACGTCAATATAACACATATATATATATATATATATATATATATATATATATATATTTAAGTAACTAACTAATTTATACACACATTGGAAGTTTATACAAAAAAAGCGGACAAGCTCTCTTCAGTGGGAATAGTTACAGATAGCGATCTTCCCCCAAATCCTCCAGATCTGACCCATCCAATGCTTACACTAAGACCTACTTCATTAACGTATGATCTAAATCTTGGGCAGAGGCAATTAACATTTTAGCATTTCTATGTCTCAAGATTCTGAAAAGGACTTGCGGTTCTACTCACCACTAACATAAAATAACGAGCATGTTGTTTTCATGCCGACGAGGTGATCTTAGAAAATTCTGGTAGATGGTCGTACATCATCAGGGCCGGTCCAAGCTTGTTCGTTGTCCCAGCCCAAAAAATATTGGAGGCATTAAAAATAGTCTCCCATGCTGGGATTTGATCCCAAGTCACCAAGCAAATAAAAGACACCCTACCGCCAGACCACAACATCAATTAATATTACATAATGCATAATAATTTTATCAATAAACAGCAAAATACTCCCGCCTACCGGACCGGCTGCCTTATGCGACTGGCTTGCTCACCTTGCCCTAGGGCCGGGTCTGTACATCATTGTAGCATATGTTATGAGGCATAGGCCTGCTTATGAGTACTTCAAACAATTCGTTCTAAAGGTTATGAAACCTATTTTAGGGTTTTGAAATTTACTAAATGCTGAATAGCTTTTTAATTACAGGTTGTCATCAAGTGTTGATTTTGATAACATTATTATGGGTGGTCTATATACTTTCAATTCAAAGATTGTCATTTTAAAAAATGGACACAAGATCTAAAGCTTTCCAGAGATTATTCACTACTATCCTTATTCGGATTATTATTGTTGATCTCAATCTGGCTTATTAGAGTAAAGAAGGGATTAGTCGAGTTGCAAGTGCACTGGGTGGACCAATTAGAATGGCCAACAAAACCACTAACGAAATACATCTAAACTGCAGATGTATACTTGTGGAGGTTGAAGTAGATTTAAACTATCCAAAAAAAGTGCAAGTACCAAGATCAGATAATGGGAGAGAATTTATTCAATTAGCATATGAATACAAGCCAAAATCTTGTTCAACTTGCAAGCTATGCGGTCACAACTCATAACATTATCCTATATCAGTGAAACAGACTTGGCAACCAAAAGTTATAGTCCTAAATACACAGACCGGTTCAATGTAGATATTAATGATTTTGTTAATACTAAAGTAGAAGAACAAGACTCTGACTATTCGAAAAGGGAAACAAAAGCAAAATGTAAATAAAATATAGGTATTTCTTCATATCCTAACCACGAATAGATTTAATTATTTGAATGAGGAGAACGTTCCATCTACTTCAAATGCACCTCCCATCAAGAGCAAGAAGACCCTTCAGTAGCAAATTCATTGCACACATAAGAAAAAATAGCAATACTCAAATACAGAAGAGGTGATAGTTGAAGACTGTAACAGTGACTCGAACTCTGATAATAATTGCCCACTAGAAGATGCTTTTAAAATAAATCAACGATTTATAGATAATGCGGCAGCACACATTCGAGAATATCCAAGAGTGGAAGGAAAAAAGAATGTTTCCCACATGGTTTCAACAAATCCTATATATTCATTCGAAGCTCCATAAAAGTGCCCCCAAAAGTACAGCTCTTTCTAAAAGACAAACAAGGAGCTCTATAGTAAATAAATGAATATTATATCTTGGAATATTAGAGGAAGAACCGATGAATACAGATGCTAAAATGCATCATTTATCCAAACTTCCAAATGTCCACAAACTCTCGCTTATGGGTTTATTGGAAAAAAAAATAGATACAGAAAATATGTTCAGATTTCACTCGTTATTGCCAAGATAATGAGAACTTATTCATAATAATGACCTTAGTGCGAAGGTCGACTTCTTATTCTGGTGGATTATGCAATTTGGTCTTTTGAAATGTTGTACAAGAGTGAACAACACATCACTGCTCATATGACGAATACATGAGGGTTTTAGTGTATTTTTACTTCTGTTTACGTAAGTAATTTTCATGGAGAGTGAGCGACACTTTAGGAGAACTTATGTATGAACGCTTCTACTATAGAATTGTCATGGAGTGTAGTGCGAGATTTTAATAACTCTTCAAGTCCAAGGGATAACGAAGAGGTTTTCCAGTCCCTTTTTCCTATATTACTAACTTCAAAAATTGTATGTTGAAAGGTTGTAATGTAGCACATACCTCTCGCGAAGAAGAAGAAGAAGATGATCGCCATAACCTAGGTCGCGAACGAGGTAACGAAGAGGAAGCTCGCGCACGCCCTACCCTAGGTCGCGTTGCCACCCCAAAACCCCTTCGCGAACTACCTAAGCTTCAATCCCTCTCCACCATAGATCGCTCCACCTTGACTAGCTCCGCCTTGAGTCGCTCCGCGTTGAATCACAGCAAAATCATCCCTAGGTCGCGAGCGACCCATCGTATGTCGTTGGCGACCCACTGTAAGTCGTTACCTCTTGCCAGAACCAAGGTCGCTGCCGCCCTCCACCATAGGTCGCGATCGACCTTCGAACAATCCGCCGACATCGATTTCCCAATCCTAGTTCGTGAGCAAGCTTAAGTCGCGAACGAACAGCGACTTCCTTTAGGTCGCTGATGATTTGTTAAGTCGCGAATGAAGCTAGGTCGCGAGCAATTTCCTATGTCGCGAGGCTTATTTTGTTCAGGAAGTTAGGTCGCTCTGCCCAAAGTTATTGTGTCGCATATGTTACGTCTTTGTTTTCTTAAGTCGTTGTACTGAGTGATGTATTTGTTAAGTCGCTGTGTTGTAATTTGTATATTGTTATGTCGTACGAGGTTAAGACGTGTGTGTTGTATTCTCCCTATAAATAGGAACGCATTGTCATTGTAAAAGGGTCGTTGAATTTTGAATAAAATTTGATTTGTGCTTTGTGCCTCCATTCAAATTGGAAGTTGAATGATAGCTCCTTTCTCCACTTTCGGCATTCGAGTGCGCTCGAATCAACGATTGTTGAAGCCAATTCACGGAATCAAGTGCGCTTGATCACCCTTCGAAGAATTGAAGATCTTCTCTCACGGTATCGTGCGCGATCAACGTATCGAAGATTGCTAAAGTCCGGTATCTTCGTGATCAACGGATTTGGCCCTTTCGGTATTCTTAAATTCATCAATTTATCATCCATTCACCGATTATTTCCGCTAATCGTGTGAGATCCTGGACGGATTCGATTTACATCGTCGAATTCGCTTCCTACGCTGCGTCAGTTTGGTATCTGAGCTTGATCGCAAGAAGTTTGCATCATTTGGAGAATTGGGTTTCGAGAATTTGTAGTTTGGAGATCAGATTTGCAATTGTTGAGAAGTTTGGTGTTCATTGTGTTCATCGTGAAGTTGCAACAAGTTGGGAGTTTCGATCCATATCATTTGGATCGAAGATCGGAAAGTGTTTGAATTTTTTTGAATTTGTTGAAGTTCAATCATGCCACCGAGATGAGCTCAACGTCATCGCAATATTAATGCTTTGTATGGAAGAGAAGAGGCTGATGAAATGGAACAACGAATCAACAGAGTTTCACTGAGAAGTTGAATGAAGGAATTGGTCGATTAGAGAGAATGATGCTTGAAATGAATCAAAGTAGAAGAAGGGTTTCACTTGAATCGAGTCATGGGGGAAACAGAGTTTCACCATAGTCAGATCGGGAGAGAAGAGGAGATCATGATCGTAGGAATGTTGACGATCATGATAGGAATGTTGATGAACGAAATCGGAGGGATGTGGATTATCGTGATCAGAGGAATGTAGATCGAAGAAATGGTGGTGGTAGAGATGTTGGTGGTCATGATCGACAACGATATGCGTCAGATTTTGATGAGGAGTTTGATGGTGATAGAGGAAGTGTTCATTACCGAGATCGAGGTCAAGTATGGAGTCGAGCTAGAGAATATGAAGATGACCGTAGATGGAAATCAGGAATGAAAATGGAAATTCCAGAATTCAAGGGTGGTATGGTTGCGGAAGAATTTTTGGATTGGGTTTCAAATGTTGAGGAAAATTTTGACTTCAAAGAAGTTCCTGAGAATCGCAGAGTTAAGTTGGTTGCTACGAGATTGAGAGTGAGAGCTATGACAGGGTGGCAGCAAACTAAACTTACACGAGAGAGAATGGGGAAGTCAAAGATTATTTCATGGGAGAAGATGAAGAAGTTAGTGAAAGCTACTTTCTTACCTTACAATTATCAATCTCTTATTTATCAACGCTTACAAAATCTAAGGCAGGGGACAAAGTCAGTTAATGATTATGCGGATGAATTTTACCAACTCATTGCTATGAATGATATCATGGAGACGGAAGAACGGTCGACCGCTAGATTTGTTGGAGGGTTGAGGATCCAGATCCAGGACATGGTAAATATGTTTGACCCTAGATCTGTGGCTGAAGCGCACCAGAAAGCGTTGGCTTGTGAGAAGCAGGGAAGACGAGGAGATGGTGTGTTTACAAATTCCAACAATCAAGTGAAGGGAGCTAGTAGCAATACTAATGTTTCAAAGGCTGTTACTAAACCAGTTGTCAATGAGGTAGCAAAGACCAAGGTCAACAATAGTATCAAGTACTTTAATTGTCAAGAGTTTGGCCACAAGAGAAATGAAGTCTAAAGCCGAAGAAGCGGGCAACGATTGCTGAGATTGAAGATGAGGATGTTGATGAAGGTCATTCTAGTCCAGTTGAAGAGGATGAACAGGATATCGCATCGGGAGATAAAGGATGTAATCTAATGTTGAGGAGATCATGTTTGACACCGAAACAGAAAAAAGAGGCTAGTTGGTTGAGGAGTAATATCTTTCAATCGACATGCACTATACTGGGGAAGGTGTGTAAATTTGTGATTGACGCGGGAAGTTGTGACAATATCATTTCTACCGAAGCTGTGAGAAAATTAAAGTTGAAGAAGGAGAAGCATCCAAATCCTTACAAGTTAGCATGGTTAAGGAGGAGAGGTGAAGGTGGATAGGCGAGTTCATGTTCCATTTTCTATTGGGAAGAAGTATAAAGATGAGATCTGGTGTGATGTGGTGGAGATGGATGTTTTTCACTTGCTGTTGGGAAGAACATGGCAGTATGACCGAGCAGTGCAACATGATGGTCGAACCAATAGCTACAGCTTTATGTTTGAAGGTGTTAAGATAATTTATTTCCGAAGAAGAGACAGCAAGGAGAGAGCAAGTCAAAAGAGATTGAGGAGCTGAAGACTTTGTTAACTTTGAAGGAGTTTGTTGGAGAAGTATAGGAGAGTCCAGAGGTGTTTTTGTTGATTGGACGTGAAGCTACTGAATCTGTTGTAGTTCCAGAGGAAGTCAAACCAGTGTTGGAAGAATTCGAGGATGTGTTTGCTGAAGAGCTACCCAAAGAATTACCACCGTTGAGGGATATACAGCATCAGATTGATCTTGTGCCAGGAGCAGTATTACCTCACAGGCCACATTACCGGATGAGTCCTAAGGAGCACGAGGAACTGAGAAGGCAGATGGAGGAGTTGTTAGAACAGAGGCGTGTTCAGGAGAGCTTGAGTCCTTGTGCAGTGCCATCCTGATTGGTACCGAAGAAGGATGGGACTTGGCGGATGTGTACGGACAGTCGGGATCTAAACAAGATTACTGTGAGATACAGGTTTCATATGCCGAGGTTCGATGATTTGATTGATCAGTTGAGTGGGGCTGTTGTGTTTTCGAAGATTGACTTGAAGAGTGGATACTATCAGATTCGTATTAGACCTGGTGATGGATGGAAGACTGCTTTTAAAACAAGGGAGGGCCTATACGAATGGTTGATTATGCCGTTTGGGTTGTCTAATGCTCCTAGTACTTTCATGAGAGTGATGAACCAGATTTTCAGACCATTCATTGGGAAATTCATGGTAGTTTACTTTGATGATATTTTGATCTATAGTGGGAGTATGGAAGAGCATGTCCAACATTTGCGAGAAGTGCTATTAATTCTATGACAGAAGCAATTCTATGCAGCAACGAAGAAGTGTGTGTTTATGACGCATAGTGTTTTATTTTTGGGGTATGTTCTGTCGAAGGAGGGTATTCAAGTGGATGAAAGCAAAGTGGAAGCTGTCAGGAGTTGCCCACAACCCAAGACAATTACTAAAGTGAGGAGTTTTCATGGGTTGGTATCTTTCTATCGAAGATTCATTCCATGTTTTAGCAGTGTGATGACACCTGTAACCGATTGCATGAAGGGAAAGAAGTTCATGTGGACAGAGAAAGCAGAGTTAGCTTTTGAGAAGGTTAAGAAACTCTTGACATCAGCACCAATTCTAGTTTTTCCGGATTTTCAGTTGTTGTTTGAGTTGCACACCGATGCTTCAAAGGTTGGGATTGGTGAAGTATTGAGTCAGAATGGAAGACCAGTTGCTTATTTCAGTGAGAAGTCGTCTGGAGCCAAGCTGAGATATAGCACTTATGACGTGGAATTTTACGCGATTGTTCAAGCTGTGAAGCACTGGAGACATTATCTGTTTCAGAAGGAGTTTGTTTTTTATACGGATCACGAAGCTTTGAAACATTTGCAAGGGCAGGATACAATTTCATCCAGACACGCTTCATGGATCGCGTATCTGTAGCAGTTTACTTTTGTTGTAAAACACAAATCAGGGGTGACGAATCGTGTAGCTGATGCGTTGAGAAGGACGAATCATTTGTTGACAACGATGAAAGTTGAAGTGACAGGATTTGAACTATTTCTAGAGTTGTTTGAGGAGGATCCTTACTTTGCGAAGATTGTTGAGAAAGTCAAGGATGAGAGTACTGATGAGTTTGTATTGGTAGGAGGATTTTTATTCAAGGGAAATCAATTGTGCGTACCAGATTGCAGCTTGAAAATGAAAATTGTGAAAGAGTTGCATGAAGAAGGACATGCTGGTCGGGATTGTACTTTGCAGTTGATCCCAAGGTCTTATTTTTCGCCATCAATGAGAAAAGAAGTTGAAAAGTTTGTTCAGAGATGTCATGTTTGTCAAGTTTCGAAAGGGACAGCTACGAATGCGGGATTATATATTCCATTACCCATGCCGACCAGGCCATGGGTTGATATCGGCATGGATTTCGTTTTGGGTTTGCCAAGACCTCAGCGAGGAAATGATTCCATATATGTGGTGGTAGATAGATTTTCGAAAATGGCACATTTCATAGCCTGTAAGAAGACCGCTGATGCAGTCCGGGTTGCTCAGTTATTCTTTAAAGAGATTTATCGATTGCATGGGTTACCTGAGACCATTGTTTCTGATAGGGACACTCGATTTCTAAGCCACTTTTGGTTGAGTTTGTGGAAGAAAGTTGGAACGAAGCTGAATTTTAGTAGCGCATATCATCCACAAATGGATGGTCAAACAGAGGTAGTGAATAGATCATTGGGAAACCTGCTGAGATGTCTTGTAAAAGATAATTTGAAGAGCTGGGATATGAAGTATGTCAAGCGGAATTTGCACATAATCATGCTGTCAATCGAAGTACTGGATTCAGTCCATTTCAAGTTGTATATTCAGCAATGCCAAAGGGGACGTTGGAGTTGACGACAGTGCCGTATCAGAAGGGAGTTGTTAAACGAGCTAGTGATTTCGTGAATGAGTTGCAGGAGTGCCACAGAACTGTTCATGAACGATTGCTTTCATCAAATGAGAAGTATAAACAACTGGCGGATAAGAAGCGAAGGAGTGTGAACTTCAAAGAAGGAGATTTGGTTTACGCAGTGTTAACAAAAGATCGTTTTCCAGCTGGAACTTACAACAAGCTGAAAGCTCGAAAATTTGGTCCAGTAGAAGTTTTGAAGAAGATCAATGATAATGCATATCAGTTGAAGTTGCCAGATCATATTCACACTGCAGACGTTTTCAACGTTAAGCATTTGATTCCATATTATGGGGAGGAACTTATCGAAGATGGGGAAAGTGTGAATTCAAGGTCGAATTCCTTCCAACAAGGGGAGGATAATGTAGCACATACCCCTCGCGAAGAAGAAGAAGAAGAAGACGATCGCCATAACCTAGGTCACGAACAAGGTAACGAAGAGGAAGCTCGCGCACGCCCTACCCTAGGTCGCATCGCCACCCCAAAACCCCTCGCGAACGAACTAAGCTTCAATCCCTCTCCACCATAGATCGCTCCACCTTGACTCGCTCCGCCTTGAGTCGCTCCGCGTTGAATCACGGCAAAATCATCCCTAGGTTGCGAGCGACCCATCGTATGTCGCTGGCGACCCACTGTAAGTCATTACCTCTTGCCAGAACCAAGGTCGCTGCCGCCCTCCACCATAGGTCGCGATCGACCTTCGAACAATCCGCCGACATCGATTTCCCAACCCTAGTTCGCGAGCAAGCTTAAGTTGCGAACGAACAACGACTTCCTTTAGGTTGCTGATGATTTGTTAAGTCGCGAATGAAGCTAGGTCGCAAGCAATTTCCTATGTCGCGAGGCTTATTTTGTTCAGGAAGTTAGGTCGCTCTGCCCAAAGTTGTTGTGTCGCATATGTTACGTCTTTGTTTTCTTAAGTCGTTGTACTGAGTGATGTATTTGTTAAGTCGCTGTGTTGTAATTTGTATATTGTTAGGTCGTACGAGGTTAAGACGTGTGTGTTGTATTCTCCCTATAAATAGGGACGTATTGTCATTGTAAAAGGGTCGTTGAATTTTAAAAAAAAAATTGGTTTGTGCTTTGTGCCTCCATTCAAATTGGAAGTTGAGTGTTAGCTCTTTCTCTACTTTCGGCATTCTAGTGCACTCAAATCAACGATTGTTGAAGCCAATTCACGGAATCAAGTGCGCTTGATCAACGTTCGAAGAATTGAAGATCTTCTCTCACGGTATCGTGCGCGATCAACGTGTCGAAGATTGCTAAAGTCCGGTATCTTCGTGATCAACGGATTTGAGCCTTTCGGTATTCTTAAATTCATCGATTTATCATCCATTCACCGATTATTTCCGCTAATCGTGTGAGATCTTGGACGGATTCGATTTACATCGTCGAATTCGCTTCCTACGCTGCGTCGGTTGACTTATTGAAACTGTCTTGCCAGATTTCAAATACATATGGAGAAGAAGAGGTGTGGTAACAAGTATTGACAAAGGTTATTGTCAACTATGAATTATTAATTGGATTTCTAGATTTAATTACAATTTCCTTGCCTGATCAATTCAATGATCATATTCCATTGTTATTGCAACTCATTGCTCATAAACAATAATTAAAAGGAAAGCCATTCAAATATGTCAATTCATGGAATCAAATGGAAGGCTATAGAGAATGTATACAAGACAGCCCTAAAGCTTTTACATTGGGTACTTACATACACAAGTTCATCAACTTTTAGCAAACAATGAAAAAAACCTCAAATTCTAGAATAAAACAAGAGTGAAAACCAATTCATTACAGCAGTTAGAAGAGTATTATAACAAGGCTTTTCTATAACTTGATGCAAATCCAGAGGATGCAGATCAACATATTATCCCTTTACACACATGTGTGGCATCTAACATATATGTGCATATGTGTGCGTAGTTTTATATTATTTCAACATAGTGTTTGTTAATGTAAGTATTATATAAATATAAACACACACACCCCTACGCACACATTTTACCTTGTAATTTAATATAATCATAAATTTAATATAAATAACCATGAATTTAAAATTCAAAATTTAAGTTAATTATATCTAGGGTAGTAAAATAAATATCCAGTAATTTCAAATTCAAATTAATACATTAATTTTAAATATGTACATATAACATATATGATTATATTTCAAAATAAAAATATTTTTTTAAAACATATACGTATAATATATGTGTATATATTAGAATAATATTAAAAACTTATATATATATATATATATATCTATGTATATATGTATAAGATATGTGTGTGCGTGTGTTAAAAAACTTAATATATATATGCACTAAAATTTTATATATATATATATATATATATATATATATATATATTACAAACCTACTAATTATATATGTACATACATATTCGACCATAAAAAAATGTTTTTTATTTGTGATTTTAAAATTGTTTTAACTAATTAAAAAGCCTTTTTTAGCAAAATCAATGCAAAAAATTGGTTTTTTATTAATTTTTGAAAATAATTCTTAACTTATACATATTATATTAAATGTTTATATACATACATTTTATGACACTTTTATGTTTGTGTATATACATAATATGTATAATTAGAAGCAATATTTAAATTAAATTATATATATATATATATATATATATTATTCGAAATTTTAAGGTGTATATATATAATTTTTTGTACATTCGAAAACTATTAACACTTACACAAATATATATATATATATATATATATATATATATATATTAATAAAATATAAATCACACCTCGTATAATAATGCTTGTATTAAAAATAATTTTATTTTAAAATCATTTTGAATATTATTATATTCAAATTTTTTTGTATCAGGCCATGAGTAATATGAATGTAGATAGAAATACAATTTTTTTATTATTATACACATGTGTGATTTTATCCAATGAAGACAATGCCAATATATACATATTCATGATAATTGTAGTATTGTCTATGCATATAATGGCATATAAACAATTATATATGAATGTATATGCAAATAAAGTATTTTCCTTAACAATAGCCTTGATGAAACACTTGAAACACTAAATTTAATAACTCCTTGAACAATATTCAAATCTTTAGAATGAGCTACTAGACTGAAAGCTGTAATCACCGATCTATAGATTATATTTGAATTTGTGTTGAAAGTGCTTGAAAATGAGAAGGAGGTCAAAGGGAGGCATCAGAAATATGGTGGAAAGGAGGCAAAAAATCAAGTACCAAAATGAAGGAGTTATGAGTGTTTAAATAACAAAAGAGGATGAGAGCTAAAAGTGGATCTGGATGCACTTATCCCTCTTGCTATTTGAAAACTCATTTTAATAATTTTACCCTAGTGTGGTCGGCCATACTTTCCCCTATATATGCCTCCAAATTACTTCAAGTCCGATCAAATAAATATGGATTTAAATCCAATTCAAATGCATACGGATAACATATGTCGATACGTGTGTTTACAGCTATTATATACACAAAATTTAGTATTGATCAACATAAATTAAATAAAAGTTTATTATTAATATTTTATAATATTAATTAGTTTAATTAATTTATAACAATTATAATAATTAAATCAGGTAGTAGTAGAGTATTAAACGTTTTGGCTGCATAACTCTTAGATGTAAATTTGGTCAGCGTTTAGTATCAAATAATTTACATATTAACGTTCACACGTCACTTAACAAGTTGTGCGACATTATAGCCAAATTATCGCTTATATGGATTTGGTAAAACCCAATTTTACTTATTTAAGCTGTAACAACCCTTCTTTCTACACCGTAAAATAAATAAATTAAATTAAAATGGAAAATGTCTGAATTTGATTTTTGAAAGTTGTTGTTTTAAAAATAATATTTTTATTAAAGTCGGTTTAATAAAAGGTTTTTTTTGAATAAACTGAATTAGATTAGTAATTTCTTTTCATATAATACATTGGAATTTAATAAAAAAAATAAGCATAAATAATCGTTATGTGATTAAAATAGTGAAAAATAAATAGGTAGTGAATTGAATAAAATTGTGCAACTATCGGATATACTTTGTAATTGAAGTGTGGATCAAATTAAATTAAATTTAAATTTATTTAAGACAAAAGGAAATAAAAATAAAATAAATAATTAGACTAAATGAGAAAAGCATGGATAGGCCTTAAACCACTTAAGCCAAACCCAATGCCTAGAACCTTCCTTTCTCATTTCTAAATTTAGCCCTAAATTAAACCAATACCCCGTTTTTCTAGTATACCCTAAATCTATTTGTTCCCGACCAGGAAAAACAAAAAGGAATTAAATCATATGAAGGTAGGTTGATGACATAACAGAGGTGCATACGTCGAGTTAGGGATATGCAATCGATTGTCCAGGCCACTGCCTGGAATGAGGTACGATGAGATGGGAGCATGGGCTCCAAGGAGGTGACAACTATGATGTGACTGGCTACGTGAGCTTGATGCTTGTTGCAACATGTAATAGAACTGATGAATGCAAGTGAACAAATTGGATTTGGAGCTTGAGTTGTTGCTGATGTAAGTGCATGTAATGAAACAAGGGCAGTTGTTTTGATCTTTGCTTCGCGTACATCATTTAGGTGAGTAAGTCTACTTACTAACATCTATGATCAAGTGTAGTTCCTTTTACATGCTTTTAATATCTATGTTTGTTTAGATGAGTTTATTTGATATGGATTGATTTAGCTAAAATTTCGATGCTTGCTATTGATTTGTTGTTGTGATAATGATATTAGTTGAATGCAACAATTGAAATTGATTGAAAATGGGGTAAATGAATTAAAAAGGTGTATATTCAAAATAAATAAATTACTTTTGAAAATAAAGTGAATTTTGGAATGATTTTCTTATTTAATATTAAAGATATTGAAACTAATGGAAAATTTGAATGTGGAATTATTTTGGAAAAATACAAAAGTGGAATAATTTTCAGGATTTTATGAATAGAAATTATTTGATAAATGTTGAGTTTTGGGATTCTGTTAAGTAAGTGAATATTTGAATATTTGAATATTTATATTTATTTATTATTTATCATAAAAATATTTAAAGCGTGTTTATGAAATGATATTTGAAATCATAATTTTAAAGTGATAGGTTAATTTTATTTGGATTTAATAGATTGGAAGTTTATAAAATAATCTTTTAAAGTAATAGTTAGTTAAATGAAATTTATTTATTGAACGAAAATTATAATTTATAGGATTTGTAACTTTTATTTACACCAATTCTCTTCGTAAAACTATATCACTTTGGACTTATGGAATTTGATAATGGTCATAATTTCAGTATCATCCATGTTCAACTCTATAATCCAAACACAACGTCCTTGGTTCAACAATAACCATTATTATTAACTGAACCGCTCTTCCAGAGCCTTTGACTTTAGCTGATTTGAGTTGATCGTGATACTAACCCCATATAACCGAGGAGACGAATCCTCTCATGAATAGTGCTTCACTTCTATACTTCCACTCAATCTAACTATAGTCGCTCGATGGAGGTCGTGCCATGGTTTGATTATAATCGAAGAGGAGCTTTCATATTGTAGATTCACAGTATTCTCAAGGCGAGAGAACTACATGGGGCCCCTAGCAGTATTCACAGTATTCTCATATTGTAGATTCACAGTATTCTCAAGTCGAGAGCGAGTCATTCCATAGTTATCCAATAACTATCAGTACGTAACCCTTAGGTGCGCCTAGCAGTCATGAGTAATAAACTACACAATATTTAGAGAGCGTTACATACACTAGTCTCAACGAATACATCGTATCCATCTCGATGTATTTTGACAAGGAATATTTAAAATGGTATATTTGTTTTTATCATGATAAGTTACTCATGGTTACAATATTTTGTAACTACTATCATAAAACATACCATTTATGGATTTTCTATTAAGTATACTTTTGATTAAGTTATGAATTAATATAACATATTATGTCAAGTATATAATAGAAAGAAAACACTTTTTAATTTCGAACAAGATTGGTTATCGAGTTAGATATATGTAACAGTTTACATAATTACCCGTAAGGCATACCCCTAACTCAATCAGTAGGGAGTGTAGTTAATAAATAAGCGAGTTACACCAGGTGGTATTGGACGCTCATGTTGATATTTGTTTAATTATTATAAGCAATGGAAACTTCTGTTGTATGGGTTAATGTCTAGAGGAATGGTTTATTGTGTGTCAACTTATGCAGTGTGTTGTTTATCAAGATAGACTAGTGTCCACCCTAGTTGGCTGATCATGGGGCTGTGCCTTGGATCTATGGCATCACCTTATTACATATGTTGTATGCTGATATCTAGATTGTGTGACGGTATGCCTCAATACCACACTAGCCAAACAGTCTATTACCATTAGGCAGTTGGCTCATGAACATAGTGTATAGATGGACATAGAGTCATGGTAATAAGGAGTAACCAAGACTGTAGGGTATGTTTTATGTTGTCTGTATTGTATGTTATCCCTTGGAGTGTGCTGTAATGCTCCGATCAGGAAAATGTGAGACTATATGCTTATGCTATATCATTTAGATACCCCTTCAAGACATTTACTTAGAGGCGAGGACCACTTAATCCACTAGAGCACATTGTGTGCTGTAAGGCTTTTAATTGGAATATGTGATTAAGATAAATAGACATATGGTACCATACTTATAGAAACTCACTAGATTGTGTGCTAATTAATAGTTGACTCCCTCTTTTGTTATGGGTGTGTTGGTTGATTATTGGATATTTGGTTGATTCATTCGCTAAGTTGTGGTTATATTGATTGGTAGTATGGTTTGAGATATACACTTATACATGTGAATATCTTAAGTCACCTTGTGAGATACATGTTATACCATGTCAGTTATTATCACATGTTGACATCTACATTCTAAACATGGTCTGATTCATGCGTTATTTAAATTAATACTCGAGTCAGTTCGAGACATTACAGGTTCAGGGACGAAGTGATCTACTTTTTCTTGTTGAGTCTAAAGGAGGATAGTTATGTACATTATAGAGTTGAGGATCAATTTTCATATTTGTAGCTACATGTGTTCATGTGTTGTTGTGATGTATATATTTGGACATGTTCTGTATTATTTTTATGATGGTGGGCATTTGACTATTTCTATAGACCCACTTGACTTGTGTATACTTTATATTATGTGTTATCGTTGTATTGATGACTATGTGTTCTCTATGATTTATTTTATATCGTGTATGTTCTATCTTGGAAACACCCATATTTTTTAATGCCAATACGAGTACATATCAGTGAGTTGTTTATTCGATTTTTGAATATGTAACAGTATTAGTCCAAGGGAATATTCATGTATGACAACCCAATATCACCTCATTCTCTGTACTATTAGACAATATTACTTAGTAATATGATTTGGTAGTGTAGGTATATGTAACATCCTAAATTTTTGGTAACATTATTCAAGAAATTTAATTAGACAAATTAAATAGAATAATGATGATAAGGGGATTGAGATTTGAAAAACCATATATAGGATCGTGCTTATTAATAAAGCAATTAGGCTTTAATTGGTTTATTAAACTAATTAAATTACACACAGGCATATCAGTAAAATAGCCTCTTTATCATACACGGCTATACATTTCTTACCCTTGCTCATTCACATTTCATTTCTCACCTTCACAAATGCAAAACAGAAACTAAAATATAGTCGACCATTAACAAAGAGGAAAATGAAATCTAAAGCTAAGGATCAAATCAAGGAAGGATTAATCAACAACAAATCTCAAATTCCTTATCATACCTTAAGTGATAAAAAATTTCATACCATCTCTATTTTTGCGACATCCCACCTCTATACTCACACTAGCCAAGGACATTATAGAGTAATACCGTCAACTAGCACAAAGAATAAGGATGTTGAGGAGCGACCATCTGTGTAATTGCTTTGTGCGAGTACCGATATGCCAGATAGAAGGTCACATTTCATCTCAAGAGGAAATCCGACATACCGATACAAACTCAAAACAACTACACAGTGACTATGCGATCTTCGAAAACAAATATAAAATAAGCATAACACAAATCAGTCACGGATATTCCTATCACTAAGGCGGAAACAGATATGGATATATCACATAAAAGTGTACATCAAAGTGGTCATACAAGATCCACTACATCACAAAAGAATAGGTACAAGTGCTAGACAAAAGAATATGTATACATCAAGGAGTCTCTACCTCGAATGTATAAAAGCAACAACTGCTAAACTAAGTAGTTAGCCAAAAGTCAAAAGCTAGTCCCAGCTAAGAAGTCAAGTGGAAGCACCTGTAACACCTCGGTCTGACCCGGGTATTAAGACGAAAATAATAAAAGGATCGGTCTAGCTATAAATATCATATAAAATGAGGTAGGATAAGAGATATGATAAAAACGCATGATAACAATAACATCATACTGTGACAAGTATACATTAGATAACAACAAAAATCATACAGTATCTCAAATATTCTCTAACACAAAAAAGAATGTCATATTCTTTAACACATTCACCAAACCACAAATAATGATAAAACTTATCGATGTAAATCACAAAAATTGATGAAACACAAATTCTAGAAATCCAGAAAACACAAAGGGGGAGGCCTATCACAAATGGGAGCATGAAAACTCACCAACATGTGCATCACAAACGGAACGCTATTACATGGTCGCTAACCATCAACATTGAGCCGCGGCTCCACAAATGGCCCGAAGATCATGGGTCGCTGCCCTGTCAATTTTGATCCGAAACTCCACAAACGGGGTTTAATCCCCTACACAAACAAAGAGACATCGCGCATCGCTAGTCTAAATCACAAAACGATCATTATTGATCGATAAGTGTAAATTATACTAAGCTTATAAATAAATGAGATTAACTTCATGTCCCATAAACACTAGCTTAACTTAAATATTTACGAACATATTGTAGATTTCCACTCGAAAATTGTCACGAGGGTTTTAATCGAACAAGTCTAAGAATTAACCGACAAAGTAAACGGAAGCATTTCATACCACTTGTTTTGCTAAGCCGTTTAATTGGATTTCTCGAACGAATGAGGTAAAGGTTTGTATATACTACTAGATTAGAAAAGGTTTTTAAAAGAGAGTTTGATATTGAAAGTAAATGTTGAAACCGTTTTGATGAAAGGGTTTGAATATTTACTACTAGTATAGAAACCTTTGCATTTTATAGTGACAAACCATAGAAATGATTAAAAACAATCAATAACCAAAAATTCACATATGAAGACGTGGATTAAATCCAAAGAAATCGATACCAAATCCATCAAAATGGATATTCCTAAAAATCCAAAGAAAGAAGTCATCAAATTCGATAGTAAGTGATAAAAACTAACCAGATCAATAAAAATCGATTAAAATTGAAAATCCACTCAAAAAAGCAAAAGTGGGCAAAATGAACAGTTCCAGACGTCTAGGGGTCAATCCAGACATTTGGATTTAGGTTCTGGAAATTGAAAAACCATCCAGATGTCTGAAAGATGGCTTCAGACGTATGACATGTTGTATTGGACATTTGAAAGGTGGTATCAGACGTCTGACAAGGTGTTTCATACGTCTCAAAGGTTCTTTCAGACGTCTGATTCTGTTTTCTGTATTTTTTCTTCTACCGTATATTTTTTTCTCCAGAATGCATAACCATATGTCTGAACCTTGATTTCAGACGTCTGGATGCCTGGGTTGGGCAACAATTTTCCTAGGCCATGATGGCCAAAATGATTCGGGAGTGATTGAGCGAGCAACGACGACTATGGATTTACGCCAAGCAATAACGCAGCCTTATAAGCTCTTCGATACACCCCAAATAACATATCTAAACATCCATATAAGGATTTTCATAGATTTTGACTCAAAACACCAAAATTGGAAAACTCACCAAATCAATTCATATCAAAAGCAAATGAATATGAATAGATATTAGGAATTCATACCTAACAACAAAGAAAGTTATAGACATAGATGTGAGTTCAAGAACTCACCTTTAAACCCAAAAACATAAGTGAGAAGCTATAAAACAAGCAAAGATTGGTTTCTCTTCAACAACACTTCCAGAACCTTCAATCTATTATCAAATGAAATGAATTTCCTAAGTTAGGGTTTAGGAATTTCTGAGAATTGAAGAGAGGTTGAGATGGAGAAGATAAAGAGGATGCTTACCTAAGCTTCTCCTTGATTTCTAGCTTGAAGTTGATAATTCCTAAGAGAATTAGGGCTTAGAGATTTCTAATTTATTTTATTTTCCCCCATTTTTCCTTTTAGCTTGAGTGTTAGGAAATAATGGGGTGAGTGAAGAGGAGTTGGATGAAGGGTTAGGTTATTAGATAAGTCAAAAGGGCTGAAACCCAAACCCAATGCCCAATAGACAAATAGCAAAATTCTAGCCAACTCCAAACATATCGATATTTATACTTAAAAAGGTCGCAAACGTCGTTTTGGACTCAATGGAAGTAATCCCGAATCCTAATTCGACAGTTTACAAAATGTAGCATTTTGGACTTTGAATCCGACTAACGGTGCTATATTTAATAGAATATTTAAATATACAATCGTAGAATATGCGGGTTGTTGCAGACTCCCCTCCTTGAAGAAATTGCGTCCTTGCAATACTTAAGAAGGAAACAAAGAGTAACAACCATAAAGGCATATCAACGCAAAAGAAAATTTGAAATAAGAAGTTCACCTCAAAGAGCTCGAGAGAGTAAGTCCGGATGTGTTCGCTCGATGAATTCTCTGGATTCCCAAGAACAATCCTTAGGATTTGCGGACCATTGAACTTTCACAAGTGGGACATCTTTATTACGAAGACGTTTAACCTCCGTAGAAATGATATGAATAGGATGTTGCTCATAAGTCAAATTAGGTGAAACTTCAATTTCTTCAACAGCACCGAGCTCAAGAATAGAATTGAATCCCTAAGGCATTTCTGTAGTTGAGAGACATGGAGAACGTCATGAGTAGCAGAAAATTGAGTCGGTAATAGAAGACGATAAGCCATGGAACCAATGCATTCGGCGATGGGAAACAGACCAATAAATTGAGTTGCTAACTTTCCCGATCAACTGAAATGCACAACACCCATTATAGGTGAAACACGAATAAACACCAAATATCCCACAAAAAATTACAAATTCCTCCTATGGTTATCGACATAGGATTTTTGTCTACTTTGAGCTTCTTTCATCCTATGACGAATAAGGTCAATCTTTTCTATGGAATCATGAATAAAATCTGGACCTAAAACTAGCTTCTCACTGGCCTCAAGCCAACAAGAAGGAGATCGACATGGCCTTCCATAGAGTCCTTCAAAAGGTGTCATACCAATAATAGATTGGAAGCTATTATTATAGGAAAAATCAACAAGAGAAATATAATCTTCCCAACTTCCGCCATAATCAAGAACACACGCACGAAGAAGATCTTCAAGAGTTTGATTCACATGCTCGGTTTGTCCATCGGACTGAGAGTGATAAGCGGTGCTAAAATTAAGCTTCGTTCCCAAAGCTTTTTGAAGACTCTTTCAAAAATCCACTAGTAAATAATGGATCACGATCTCTAACAATAGAAGTAGGAACTCCATGCAACTTAACAATTTCTTTAACATAAAGTTTGGCTAAAAGGGTTACGGTCTGATTGGACCGAACGGGAATAAAATGGACGGATTTTGTAAGTCTATCTACTATCACACTGTCATGACCCAAATGAGAATAGGTAAGACCGTCTATAAAGTCCATAGAGACTTGATCCTACTTCCAAATAGAAATATCCAAAGGTTGCAATAACCCACCGAGCCTTTTATGCCCGGCCTTTATAAGCTGGCATGTCATGCAACGCTTAATGAAGTTAGCAATATCAGATTTCATTCCATCCAATAATAAAGTCGCTTCATATCCACGTACATTTTACTACTACCGAGATGAATGGTAAATTTAGAACGATGAGATTCTTCTAAAATGTCTTTATGAAGATTTCTAATATTTGGCACGATAAGTCTACCGAATTTTCGAATGCCGCCACGAGCATCGATTTCAAAGTTTTTCAAACCTTCAATATCCATTTTATCCCTACAACTTTGGCTAAGAAGAGCCAATTCGGGATCATGCTTTTGAGCTTCAAGAATGCGGTCTAAAAGAGAAGGATGAACCTTAAGGCTACATAAGACAAGAGATGAACATGAATCGGATTCACGATCTCAAATTTAACAATTAGACGAAGTCTCGAGATCATTTCATTCAGATTGCTTCAAATAACCCTTTTAAAAGCATAGTTAGATCCTTCGAACCAGTCAAAGCCAATAACATCAGGAGAAGGTTCTACTTTAATCCATAAGCATGCATTCGGAAGCTACCTACCGTATCGAAATCATTGATACTTCAACATCTTCGAAGCCCTAGTAAACAATCTATCGACAAATTTGAAAGCTACTATCTTTATTTCTGATGACAAAAAAGCATCATGAAGAGAAAAGTACATTTGTGACCCTTTCAACGACGTCGGAACAATTCAGGAGAAAGCAGGGAAAGGGAACACTAATGACTTAACAAAGGCAAAATGGTAGACAAAAGACCCTTTCGACAAGGTCAAAAGGTCCGGAATAAGAAGAGGTGAAGCGCAAGTTTGAGTTAGAGGACTTGAAAGAGAAGCCATTCGACTACATCGAAGGTGGGCAAGGCCTTACGACTGTGTCGAACGGAATGAGGCAGAAGATAAAAGGACCTTTCGAGTAGGTCGAAAGCATTGGTGTGGAAGGGGGCCAACCTACATCTATAATAAGACCCAATGGGTCCGAATTTGGGGACCAAGTTTTGGAATCCTAAGCTCATTTCTCTTACTTTTACTTCTTTGCAACAACAAAATCTTTGTAAACCATAAATCAATTTGAGGAAAAGCTTTAAAAGTTGTAATTCATTTTGGATTAATGATAATGGAGAGATGCACGGTTCATTAAGGATTTCGATTATGAGGAAGATCATTATGATCATTAGTTAGACTAATGATCAATTTCACCTGATGCGATCTTATTCTCTTAACTTCTTTTTGTCTATGCAAATCAATAGGATTGACTTGGATAACATACATGCAAAATGTATCATCATCATGACAAATATTATATAATAACAAACAAAGATGATGATGTTTTGGTATTAATAAGTTCATAGAATTTATGAATATCGAAGATGATCTTATATCAAGTATACTGAATAAAGCATAAGAAACTGGAATCTTGATATGTTTCAAAAGGATAAAACCATTTCGACCTAGTCGAAAAGGTTATCCTGAATGAAATCTGGCCTGCAATTGGCAAGTAACAATAGGAGAAAGAATTCATGCGAAAGGAGCCTATACTCAACAGCATCAACAACCCTTCCGAAGGGTTCCTCCATGGAAGAAATGAGACCAATGAGGTTGAAAGCAGATATTTCACTTTAATAGGTCAAGCATACCTTCCGACATGGTCAAAAGGGCTAGAATGAACCTTTCAACATGATCAAAAGGGATGAAAAATAAAAATGAATAATTATCTTCAACTTATATGAAAGAAGGGTTTCGAGTAAGACGCTCCTTCCCATGCTTGCATTTCTAAGTCAACTTTCAAAACTATTTCGACTGAGTCAATCTGGTCGAAAGGTGGGTTTCAAAAGAAGCAATTCGACAGCCTTATTTTATTTGAACTTATTTGCCTTTCACGTAGCTTTAGGGATGTTGACAAGTTTTCTTGTTAACATTTTTGGCGCTAGGAGTGTTTGAACCTCCGACCTTGTTACTATTTTACAGACTAATTATGGATCGTTTGACCTGTCATAGGTAAATGAAATCTAAGAGACCCGGCAGAATGGATGAGGTCGTCTACACTGCAACCCTCGAAGAGAACATAACTCCAACCTTCAACCCGGATGAGGTTGTTCTTGGGCAACCTTCAGCGTCATCTCAGCAGGATGAAAACACCATCAAAATCAAGCACTTGAAGCAGCAACTATAGGAAATGATAGAACTCCTTAAAATGGCATTATCTCAAAAGTCCTCAAAAACAGCAAGGGCAACACAGAGGGATGAGGTGGTTTCACCCAGAAGGAACTTGAAGGCTCATTCAAATGAAAACAAGAGCAATATTGATCTAACATCTTCAAAGAACAAGGAGCGTCCTCAAACTAAAGTTGATCATCAAGAAAGGGTGATTGAGAAATCACTTGAACAATCTGGAAGCTCTATGTCAAAGAATACAATCCAAACCAGAAAAACTATCATGATGTCGAAGTCTATTTGAAGGATGCATCAAAGAAAGCAATTAAAGATGCAATGAATGCAAAGGGGAAGAGAACCCTAGAGAAAAAATCAATGATAACGAGCAAGGGCCACCATTTACAGATGATATTACGGCAACAATCACCCTATCTTATATGAACATTTCGACAATGAAGTATCATAGAATCACAGATGCAGATGATCATTTGATGGTTTTTGATAGTCAGATGGATCTATATAATGCATTAGGAGTTGTTTGATGCAGATTATTTCCTGTGACTCTCCAAAGGGCTGCAGGCAAATAGTACTAACAATATCGAGAGAAGACCATTTACTCATAGAAGCAATTTTCCCATGAATTCTCCGCTCATTCTGCATATGTAAAGATCCCACCACTGATTACACAGTTCTGGCCTACATAAAGCAAAGGCAAGGGCAATCTTTGGGAGATTATCTTAAAAGATTCAACACTTAAGCACTGATAGCAAAGGATATGAATCACCGTGGCAAACTTATTACGGTTCATTCTCGCTTAATAGAGAACACCCCACTCTGGAAGTAGCTCTTTGTTAATGGGTGTAAAGATCTATAAGATTTCCACTTTCAAGTTGACAAGTTCATTCTAATAGATGAGTTGTATCAAGCCAAAAGAAAAGCGATGCCCAAGAAGGAGGGGGAAGATTTGGTTTAGATCGAGGGCATAAAAGAATGAAATGGAAAGAACCAATTGCTAATGCAATCGCTTTGAACAAGCTATTGTCTTATGTTTATGTTGTGGCGAAGGAAAGAGTTAACTTCCCAACATCTTTCTAGGCTAAGAACCACCCAGAGCAAAGAAATGGAGAAGACTATTATGCATACCATAAAGCAAACGGTCACAAGACTGATGCATGCAGGGTTTTAGCCAGAATCATCAAGAAACTGATCCACGGGGGTCATTTAAAAGAGTTTATTCAGGATAAATAGAATGGTCAACGAATAAGGGATGGTCCACAAAAGCTCCCTGACAATTTTGTTAATATGTTGGAGGATGACAACCCTCCGAGCTTAAGCCCATCGTTAAACAGGATCGACGTAATTCATGGTGAGTCGCATTGGCAGGGAACGACAAATGGGCACAAAATAGATATATCAAGGACGCTAAAGAGGGTGTCTTCTTTGTCCAAGAAGAGCTCCCGATGAAGAATCAATGACCCAATATTCAAATGCCAAATCTTGTCATCACCCTCCAAGAATTGAAGAAATGAATTCACCATCCTCACAACGATTTATTGATGATCACAGCTCAAATCGGATTGTCCATCGTATTTAAAAATCTTGTAGATACAGGCAGTGCAATTAATGTTATCTTTAAGCATGCCTTCGACCAAATGAACATCCCTAAAGATAACCTAGAGCGCAACATGGAACCAATTTTCGGATTTAACAACAAGGGATCAACTCCAGTGGAATAAGTGAAACTGCTGGTGCAAATGGTGTGCCACCCCTTTGTAGAAATTTCAAGACTCTCTTTGTAATCATCAACCAGCCCTCATATTACAACACCTTTTTTGGCAGGCCTACACTTGATGGTGAAGTTCTTGACAAAGAGGGGTCGGGGCACAGTCCGAGGAGAGCAGTTCAGCTCTTGAGAGATGTATTTCATCACAATTGATCAATATAAAAGGGATTATTCTGCTTACTTTGATTCTTCCACTGTTTTTTAGCCATCGGATGATGGATTATTACATCCAACATTCGAAGCAAAAATTAAAATTAATAAGTCTAACAAGCACATGTATGAAAGGTACATTCCTTCTAAGGAAGAGAGTTGATGCTAATTCTGCTGAAGAAAGCCCAATCGTCACTGAATTTGATTGCAGAGGGAAACAAAAGAATAAAACCCATAGAGAGGATGGTGAGGAGGCATGCATAGATTCAGATGATACTTGTAACGACCTTCCATTTCGTACCATTCAAATTGAAATATTCCACACATGTCGGACTTGAATGATGCGAAATAACTGATTGTAAATAAATTTGGAGCAATTGAAATCGAATACACAGAATCACAGACACAGAACAATCAGAATAACTCGCAGCGGAATATAAAATAACATAGTAGTACATGAAGCTACTATAACAGAGTCTCAACCCAAATACATAATAACAGTTTGAAACAACATAATAAAAATCCCAAATACATAGAAGTTCACTAATACATGAGATAAGCTAGAACAACTGAAACAGAAATAGATATATAGATAGATAGGTAGGATCTCCAGCAAAGACCAGCTCCAGAAAGAGAATCCAAAGCTGTGTATACTCAGGTGACCCGAGCGTAAAGCAAAAATATAAAACACCCGAGTCAGGAAAATATATACTTATATAATGTAAACCAACTCAAGTGAACTGTAATAAGGTACAAGTTACTTAAAGGATGCTTGGAACCACCCATCCTCTAAGGATTCGTCAAACTATTTTCTATATAGTAATATTGCGCTATTATAATAATGTCTACAGTAAAATAAACATATTTTAAAATAGCGTTCCGGGCTACCCATATCACCCTTCATACATAATACTCCCAGTAGTCCATCCAGTATCAGCATATCTCCAGATCGGAAGACTACCCTAAATACTCCATGGGCTACGGAAGAAAAACAAACTCGTAGTAAAGGCTCGGTATGGTAGGTGACACGACACACAAGGCAATGCCAGGGTAGATATACCAATTACGCACACGGGCTGGTGGTAACGTAGCAGCAACTACGCCCACCCCAAACAACACTCCAAAATCAAGGGGTGCACCCAATCGATCACAACAGTAATAGAATGGTATCGAAGAAGTGTGTCCAGCCAAAAGTGCTACCTCTTTTGGCCCGAGATCGCTCTTGTTTTACCACCTTAAGCTAACTCACGGGAGTCAGGTCCGCATAATGTACCTCAGGAATGTCGTCATCATCCTACTTCATTCTGGAATCTCCACCGCATACAAGTTGTTAAAGTGGTTTTCGATATCGACAGAGAGTATGTCCATATCCGATCCTGGTCTCTTTAACAACCAATCATTATTATAACCCGTAGTTATAAATTTAAAAATGGTATTTATATTTCAAAAATCAAATATCATTTAACAATTCAATATCATTTCAAAATATCCAACTTATCATATCATTTCGAAACCACATTCATTTTATTCGATTTAAAATACTATTTCAACTCACATTTTAAAATAGTTTATATTTCAAATCGAATTACTTCATTTAAATCATTAAAATGAAGTTATTACATTTAGTAATTAAATTATTAAATTTTCAAAAATTTAAACTTTTCAAAGTTCATTCATTCGCTTAAATTTATCAAAATAGTGAAAATTCATCTTTCGCGGCACTTAGAAAATGCTACAGAAAGTTATGTTTAAAACAGTTCAATTTAACAAAAGATAGCATTTAAAATGATGTAATAGGGTTACTTTAATTCCAAATAAAACTTATTTAAATTTAGCAACTACAACACTTACAAAGTGCTATAATAACCCTTTATTAAAATTTAGCCATTTGGTTCATTTATACCAACTATATCATTTACATTAGAAATAATAGCATTGCAAAAAATTACTGTTAATTAACTTTCAAATATCCAATATAATTTCATAAACCATTAAATTTTCATTTAAATCATTTCAAACTTATAAACTCGTATATTTTTCACTTTTATAACCATCATTTAATTTTCCTTAAATTCATGATTTTTATAAAGTTAAATTTCCATTCAAAATCAGTATTTAATAATAATTAACTTATTAAATTCCAGTATTCAATTTCAATTAATATAATTAAATTTTTAACTTAACACTTAAGTTAAACTTTCAAGTATAACTTAATTTCATTTTATTTACTTAACTTAAAAATTCACTTTTAAACCAAATTCACAAATTTTCAATTTAAGTTATATTTCAAAAATTCAACTCAGTATTCACTCATTTAACATTTTAACTTTATTCAAAAATCATTAATATATTATAAAATCGTTTTAAATTCATTTAAATTCAAAATATCCTAAATTTATCATAATTTCCAACTTAAATTTAGATTCCAATTGTCACCAAATTATAATTTCCAAAATAACTTACATTTCAGATTTTCTAACTTTACCATTAATTTATTTCACTTATAAATTTTCAAAAAATCAATAATACTTTACAAAAAACATTTTTAATTAAGTTTAAATCAAAATATTATAATATTTACATTTCTAAAATATTTTAAAATTTTTAGAAAAAATTATACTAACTACGGGTCTGTATTTCATTTTCTAATCTAGGAAAAGTGATACGGATAATATATCATTTCAGTCCGTAATTTACAAAGAAAACCCGATTTTATCATTTCAAACCCGCAGTCCTAAGTAAAATCAAATAATTGAAAATTGTTCAGGCCTATCACTTCAGCCCATAATGATTTTTTCTCATTCTAAAGTTCGTTCGGGTATGTATCATTTCAACCCATAGTGATTCTAATCTAAATGGAACTTGTAGTGTGATAAACTAATATAAATAACAGAATAGCATCATATAACAGTAAAAGATGATATAATAGATGTTTAAGCATAGGTGAACATCATATAATCATAACATAGCATGTGTAACATGGTGATACATTTTACGGATTCAAATGTGATGATTTACAGGTCATATAAGTATAAAACTATCTGGTGAGAATAACTCATTGGTATAAGCTGGAGATGACAACTAAAACACAAAAAATGAGGTCTTCGAATGCAAAATAACACGACAAAGATTTGAGATTGAGAGAGCCAAAGATTAATTGCCTTGAATACATTCAAATAAAACAAAACAAATAACATAAGTTTTCAACCCAATATAATTAAACAATGTTATAATAAATGCATAAAACAACGCTAAAATCTTTTTCACTTGCTTTCAACCACTTGTGCTTCAGCCAAGGGTCAGAAACACACAGCTAAGCATGGGTTAGGATCTGGTTTTTGGGTTCATAGGGTCAGCCAAACATGGGTTTGATGATGGTGCAAACATTGGTGATCATGAAAGAACACAAGCTAAGGCAACACACATGGTTTCAAGGCACAATTGGGCTCGGTCAAAGAAACCATGGGCACGGCCAACTTCAGGTGGGTCAGGTGATGACATGGCAGAGGGTGTCAGGTCAGGTTTGAGGTGGTGATGGTGGTGTAGGTGGCGACCAAGGGGAGTTAGAGGTGGTGGTTCCTTGATGTGCTCGGCTATGGACATTTAGGTGGAGTTTGGTGCATTTTCATGTGGATCTACCACCTAGGGTGGCTCGGCTTGGGATGGTCAGTGAGAAGGAGGTGATGGTGATAGGTTCAGGTGGTGGTGGAGGCAGCAACTTGGTTGGAGTGGTGAGGGGGCCGAACCTAAAAGAAGAAGCAAGTGCAAATTCAAATCAAAAAACAATGAAAAGTGAAAAAGAAAAGGAAGTTTTACCAAAACTTTTGTCAAGAAGATGGTCGAATTTTTTCTCAGGTTTGAGATGAGAATTCACGTGAAATGAACAGAGGAGTCAGCTGAAAGAAATGATAAAGTCAGCCTCATCAATGCATGTGGTGATTAGAAAATGAAAAGATGGAATACAAAAGGCTTAAGCAAATCAAAGGTCACAAATCTCTTCAAATTTCCACCATATTCTTTTGCAATGTTAAATAACTGAAAAATATATATAAATTCAGATAAAAACACCAAAATTTAGTAAATAAACAAAAATAAATAAATAAATATTAATTAAATATAATTAAATTAAGAAAAAATAGCAAAAATTGCAAACTAGGGCTTGAAAATATGAAAATAAATGGGATAAATTTAGGGAAAATTTTTGTGTGCTTGAAATATATTTATAAATAAAGATAAGAACACAAAATAAAAATGAATTCATAAAAATAAATAAATAAATTTTAATTTAAATATAATTTAATGAAGAAAATAGCAGAAAAAATAGAAATTAGGCTTTAAAAATAGAAATTAAATGGAATAAATCCTGGAAAAATTTTATTATCACTTTAAAAATATTTACAAATGAAATCTTACAAATAAAACAAATTTAAAATAATTTCAAACAAAAGTAAAGTCAAATTTAAAATTATATTCAAAAATCTAGGGTTGTTACACTCTCCCCCACTCAAAGCTTTTCGTTCTCGTAAAGAACGGACAAGGAAAATAAAGAGAAACAAGATAGGAAAACAAAATAGTACCTGAAACGAATAATACCGGATTCGAAGCACGAATGCTTTCCTCTGTTCCCCAGGTACAATCCCGATCGTCAATACTCCATTGTACTTTGACCAGATTAACAGATTTTCTTCTGACCTGCTTCGTACCTCTGTCGACAATACGAAGTGGCTTCCTCTCAACAGTCATATTAGGCTCAATATCCAAACTTTAAAGAGCAGAAGGATGGACAATAAGAGATGGATCATGAAGATGTCGGCGAAGATGCGAGACATGGAATACATCATGCACTCCAGAAAGCTTCTCAGGTAAATCCAAACTATAAGCCAAAGAACCAACTCTTTCCACAATGCAGAAAGGACCAATGAACCTAGAAGAAAACTTCCCTCTACGACCAAAACGAATGACATTCCTCAAGAGAGAAACCTTAAGGAACACCTGATCACCAACAACAAATTTCAAATTCCGCCTACGCCTATCAGCATACTTCTTCTGCCTATCCAGAGCGGCTCTCAACCTCTTCTTATTCTCCTCAACTCTCTCAAAAGCTTCCAAAATCACATCAGGACCAACAACCAAACGATTACCAGATTCAATCCAGCAAGATGGTTATCTACAAGGCCGTCCGTATAGAGCAGCAAACGGAGACATTTTGAGACTGACCTGAATGCAAATATGGAATGAGATAGATAAAAAGATTAAGAATAGACTGAAAAACAAAAGATAAGATTATACCTGATAGCTATTATTGTAGGTAAATTCAGAAAAATGGAGATAATCTTCCCAAGATCCTCCATAATCAAGCACACAAGCACGAAGAAGATCCTCAAGAATCTGATTCACTCTTTCCGTTTGACCGTCGGCTTGTGGATGGTAAGAAGTGCTCAGATTCAGACGAGTACCTAGAGATTATTGAAAAGCTTTCCAAAACTGACTGGTAAAGATAGGATCATGATCACAAACAAGACTGAGAGGAACACCATGCAGACGAACGATCTCTCTCATGTAGATCTCAGATAAGCTAGAAGCAGAACGAGTAGACTTGACCGGAATAAAATGAGCGGACTTGGTCAGTCTATCAACAATAACCCAGATACTCTCATTACCCCTCCGAGTCCTCGGTAAACTATCGATGAAATCCATGGAAACATGCTCTCACTTCCAATTGGGAATCTCAAGGGGCTGCAACAAACCAGGGGTCTTTTGGTGATCGGCTTTGACTTGCTGACAAGTCGCACACTGACTAACAAAGATAGAGATATCCCTCTTCATCCCCTTCCGCCAATAAAGATTCTCCATATCTTGATACATCTTTGACACACCAAGATGAATAGAAAGCCTGGATCGGTGATTCTCCTAAAGCAACTCTTGCCTTAAACCACCAACATTCAGGACACAAATCCTGCCATTAATCCTCAAAATCCCTCTATCATCAATCTGAGCTCCACTACTACTAACACTACCACCAATCCTGCCACGAACACTCTCCTTTATCAATCTAAGAATCTCATCCTCATCCTGCTTAGCCATAATACGATCCAGAAGAGGAGAAGAAGAAGCAACAATCTAACACAACAAAGCCTTCTTCCGACTCAAAGAATCGGCCACAATATTAGCTTTACCGGGAGTATAGCTAATATCGAGGTCGTAAGAAGCCAGAAACTCAAGCCAATGAACTTGCCTCTGATTCAAATCCTTCTGGGAGAAGATATATCTCAGAGACTGATGATCGGTGAAAAGCTCAAACTTGGTTCCAAGAAGATGATGCCTCCAAAGTTTCAAAGCAAAGATAACAGCAAGCAACTCTAAATCATTAGCAGCATAATTTGCCTCATGGATTTTCAACTGACGGCTGGCATAGGCAATGACCCTGCCATCCTGCATGAGAACAGCACCCAAATCCTCACGACTAGCATCAGTATATACCATCAATCCATCACTTCCATTCGGAACGGTAAGAACTGGTGCGGAAGTTAGCTTGCTCTTTAACTCATTGAATGCAGCTTTACACTGATCACTCCAGACAAACTTAGCATTCTTACGAGTCAAAGCTGTGAGAGGTGCAGCAATCCGAGCAAAATTCTCAATGAATCTTCGGTAGTAACCGACAAGGCCCTAAAAACTACGAATATCAGATGGAGTCTTTAGAGTTTTCCAATCCTGAAAAAGAATAAGGAGAACATGAGAACAACTGAAAAGATAGAGAAGAAAGAAAGACTTACATTGATCGCAGCGATCTTGACTAGATCAACAGAAAATCCATTACTAGAAACAATATGCCCGAGATATTGGACTTCATCCTTCCAGAAATGGCATTTAGAAAATTTAGCCTTAAACTGATGATTTCTGAGATTCTCTAGAACAGATTTCAAATGCGACTCATGCTCTTCCTTGGTCTTAGAGAAGACAAGGATATAATCAACAAAGACTAGAACAAATTTATTAAGCACATCATGAAAAACACGATTCATCAAATCAACCAAGAAAGTTAGAGCATTAGTCAAACCGAAAGGCATGACTAATCATTCATAAAAACCATTCTCAGTGCGGAAAGTAGTCTTGGGAATGCTATACTCGGCAACCCTGAGCTGATGAAAACCAGTGGCAAGATCAAGCTGAGAGAAAACCGTGGCACCATAAAGCTGATCAAACAAGTCATTGATATGAGGCATTGGGTATCTGTTTTTCATAGTGAGCTTGTTCAGCTCCCTATAATCAACACACATCCTCAAAGATCCATCAAACTTGGTGACAAAAACCACCGCGGCTCCCCATTCAGAAAAACTAGGCCTAATCAGACCTTTGGAAGATAAGTCCCCAACATGCTTTCCCAACTCAACCTTCTCGCGGGGTGCCATTCTTCTAGGAGGAAGAATAATAGGTCGAGCGCCAGGAATAAGATCAATCCGAAAATCAATTTCCCGCTTCGGAGGTAAAGAAGTGACTTCACCAAATACATCGGGATATAATCTAACCACAGGAGTCGAATCAAGATCACTGGGAGAAGAATCCAGAGTATAAATAAAGTTGCCAGCAAAATCCTAAGGCAAGCGGCACTGAATAAACAAGGAATTTCCTTGATCATTGACAAGATGAACAGTCCGGGCTTTAAAAGAAATATGAGCATCATGATTCATTTACCAATCCTGACCAAGCAATAAATCAAAAGCATCGAAGCCTAAAACATAAAAATCACCACAAAAGCGGTGATCAGAATGGAGAAGTTTCACTTGCTTACAAATCCGAATAAGGTTAGCGGGACCCCCAATAGGATTTGAAACACATAATGGAACAGAAACATACTTAAGAATAGAGATGCTCAAACTTATCACACAAATCAACAGAAGTAAAAACTGTGTGAAGCTCTAGTATCAAACAACACACGAACAGGATGACGGAATAAAGTAAATAAACCCTAGAGAGTACCTTGATCATCACTAGGAGCAGAAGCAGGTGGAGGAATAGGAGATGGTGCAGAAGTGACAGCAAATATACCAGAAGGAGTACCCCTCTACTGGGTAGGGCAGTCCTTCTTAAAATGACCAGGCTGGAGACAGATATGGCAAAGATCACGTCTAGCCAACTGAGCAGGTGGAGGAATAGCAACACTAGATAAAGTAGGACAACCATTGGTATAGTGTCCCTTCTGATCACACCTAAAGAAAGTGAAAGAGGAGAGATCAACTAGTTGCCTCTGAGCAGGAGCAGATGATGAAGATCCCAAACCAGAATGCTTCTGCCAATTCTTCTTCTGCTGATGGAAATTTGGCTTATGCTTCTTAGAATTAGCAGAGGAAGACTGAGCTGGAGGAGCACCAAAAGCAGCAGGACCTTTAGATGTGGGGCTCTCATAGCGAATAGCCATATCCATAAGCTGGGTGAAAGAACCATGAACATGAGAAATGAGGCGACTATAATACTCTGGACGAGCACCAGCAATGAATTTCTCATTCTTCTTAAGAGGAGTATCAATCAGGATAGGATCGAACTTGGAAAGTTCGTTCAACTTCCTCTCATACTCAGCAAAAGACATGCTACCCTGCTTAAGATCCACAAACTCGCGATAAAGCTGAGATTTCTCGGCTTCTGGCATCCATTTTGCCACAAAAGCCTCCCTGGAAAAGAGATACAGAAAACAAGCCTAAGGTAGATTCAAAAGAAAAAGGAAAATAGGAACAACATTCAAGATAACACAAAGGATACCTAAACTGCTCCCAAGGAATATCAGCCTTGACGGTGTTAGCCGTAACGGACTCCCACCAATAAAGAGTAGAATCACGCAACTGCCAAGCTGCTGACTGACGCTTCTGGGCATCAGTAATATCAAGACCGGTAAATATCCTCTCAAGACTCACAATCACTGCTGAGCCTCAATGATGCTCTCTGAACTAGTGAATGGGGTTCCACCAAGTTGAGAGAATTCCTTACAGAGAACAGTGAATCAAACAGGAGCAACAGGTTGAGGAGCTGGGGAAATACCACGACCCGTACCTCTGGCATTTCCTCGATTCATCCTGAAAAATATCAAGAATGAATTTAGGACAAGATAAAGAAAAGCCAAAGATAAATTAAGATAAGACAAGAGAATACACTTGGATGAATATCCTAAAGAAAGAAAATCTAACTAAGTAGATACGAAAGAAAGGAAGTTGAAAAACATTTGAAAATCCTTTAAAACAAGAAAAATTTATATATCAAAATAATCTTGAAAAATCTTTTGAAAATATTTTGAAAAATCATTTTATACTTTGAAATACGTTCTCTCACAAAGATATGATTCTGAGATTGATTTCACTCATTCTAGGATAGAAATACCCAATCTCTAATGAATTTTTGATCCGCAGAGGCAATGGTTTACCAAAAACCAAAGCTCTGATACCAACTGTAATGATCTGTCATTTCGTACCATTAAAATCGATAAAAATTCGCACATGTCGGACTTGAATGATGCGAAATAACAGATTGTAAATAAATTTGGAGCAAATGAATCGAATACACAGAATCACAGACACAGAACAATCAGAATAACTCGCAGCGGAATATAAAATAACATAGTAGTTCATGAAGCTACTATAACGGAGTCTCGACCCAAATACATAATAACAGTCTGAAACAACATAACAGAAATCCCAAATACATAGAAGTTCACTAATACATGAGATAAACTAGAACAGCTGAAACAGAAATAGATATATAGATAGATAGGCAGGATCTCCAACAAAGACCATCTCTAGAAAGAGAATCCAAAGCTGTGTATACTCAGGCTGACCCGAGTAGAGGAAAAACACAAAACACTCGAGTCGGGACAATATATACTTATATATTGTAAACCAACTTAAGTGAACTGTAATAAGGTACAAGTAACTTAAAGGATTCCTGGGACCGCCTATCCTCTAAGGATCTGTCAAACTATTTACTATATAGTAATAATGCGCTATTATAATAATGTCTATAGTAAAATAAACATACTTTAAAATAGCGTTTTGGGTTATCCATATCACCCTTCACACATAATAGTCCCAGTAGTCCATCCAGTATCAGCATATCTCCAGATCGGAAGACTACCCTAAATACTTCATGGGCTACGGGAGAAAAACAAACTCGTAGTAAAGGCTCGGTATGGTAGGTGACACGGGACACAAGGCAATGCCAGGGTAGATGTACCAATTACGCACACGG
The DNA here is from genome assembly GCA_030765085.1 of Allium cepa. Lineage (NCBI taxonomy): Eukaryota > Viridiplantae > Streptophyta > Magnoliopsida > Asparagales > Amaryllidaceae > Allium > Allium cepa. The sequence continues at coordinate 1,044,542,566 of CM060931.1, read as the reverse complement.
GCTGGTGGTAACGTAGCAGCCACTACGCCCACCCCGAACAACACTCCAAAATCAAGGGGTGCACCCAATCGATCACAACAGTAATAGAATGGTATCGAAGAAGTGTGTCCAGCCAAAAGTGCTACCTCTTTTGGCCCGAGATCGCTCTTGTTTTATCCACCTTAAGCTAACTCACGGGAGTCAGGTCCACGTAATGTACCTCAGGAACGTCGTCACCATCCTACTTCATTCTGGAATCTCCACTGCGTATATAGTTGTTAAAGTGGTTTTCGGTATCAACGGAGAGTATGTCCATATCCGATCCCGATCTCTTTAACAACCAATCGTTATTACAACCCGTAGTTATAAATTTAAAAACGGTATTGATATTTCAAAAATCAAATATCATTTAACAATTCAATATCATTTCAAATCCATTTTAAAATATCCAACATATCATATCATTTCAAAACCACATTCATTTTATTCAATTTAAAATACCATTTCAACTCACATTTTAAAATAGTTTATATTTCAAATCGAATTACTTCATTTAAATCATTAAAATAAAGTTATTACATTTAATAATTAAATTATTGAATTTCCAAAATTTTAAACTTTCAAAGTTCATTCATTCACTTAAATTTATCAAAACGGTGAAAATTCATCTTTCGCAGCACTTAGAAAATGCTACGGAAATTTATGTTTAAAACAGTTCAATTTAATAAAAGACAGCATTTAAAATGCTGTAATAGGGTTACTTTAGTTCCAAATAAAACTTAGTTAAATTTAGCAATTACAGCACTTACAAAGTGCTATAATAACCCTTTATTAAAATTTAGCAATTTGGTTCATTTATATCAACTACAGCATTTACAAATGCGGTAATATCATTTACATTAGAAATAATAGCATTACAAAAATTGTTGTTAGTTAACTTTCAAATATCCAATATAATTTCATAAATCATTAAATTTTCATTTAAACCATTTCAAACTTATACAATCATATATTTTTCACTTTTATAACCATCATTTAATTTTCCTTAAATTCACGATTTTTATAAAGTTAAATTTCCATTCAAAATCAATATTTAATAATAATTCACTTATTAAATTCCAACATTCAATTTTAATTCATATAATTAAATTTTTAACTTAACACTTAAGTTTAAATTTTCAAATATAATTTAATTTCATTTTATTTACTTAACTTGAAAATTCACTTTTAAACCAAATTCACAAATTTCCAATTTAAGTTATATTTCAAAAATTCAACTCGGTATTCATTCATTTAACATTTTAACTTTATTCAAAAATCATTAATATACTATAAAATCATTTTAAATTCATTTAAATTCAAAATATCCTAAATTTATCATAATTTCCAACTTAAATTTAGATTCCAATTATCACCAAATTATAATTTCCAAAATAACTTACATTTCAGATTTTCTAACTTTATCATTAATTTATTTCACTTATAAATTTGCAGAAAATCAATAACACTTTACAAAAATCATTTTTAATTAAGTTTAAATGAAAATATTATAATATTTACATTTCTAAAATATCTTAAAATTTTTAGAAAAACTTATACTAACTACGGATCTATACTTCATTTTCTAACCTAGGAAAAGTGATACGGATAATATATCATTTCAATCCGTAATTTACAAAGAAAACCCGGGTTTTTTCATTTCAAACCCGCAGTCCCAAGTAAAATGAAATAATTTAAAATCGTTCAGGCCTATCATTTCAGCCTATAATGATTTTCTCTTATTCTAAAGTCCGTTCGGGTATGTATCATTTCAACCCATAGTGATTCTAATATAAAGGGAGCTTATAGTGTGATAAACTGATATAAATAACCGAATAACATCATATAATAGTAAGAGATGATATAACATGTGTTTAAGCATGGGTGAGCATCATATAATCATAACATAGCAGGTGTAACATGGTGATGCATTTTACAGATTCAAATGTGATGATTCACAGGTCATATAAGTATAAAACTATCTGGTGAGAATAACTCACTGGCATAAGCTGGAGATGACAACTGAAACAAACAAATGAGGTCTTAGAATGCACAATAACACGACAAAGATTTGAGATTGAGAGAGCCAAAGATTAATTGCCTTGAATGCATTCAAACAAAACAAAACAAAACAAATAACATAAGTTTTCAACCCAATATAATTAAACAATGTTATAATAAATGCATAAAACAACGCTAAAATCCTTTGCACTTGCTTTCAACCACTTGTGCTTTAGCCAAGGGTCAGAAATACATAGCTAAGCATGGGTTAGGATCTGGCTTTTGGGTTCATAGGGTCGGCCAAACATGGGTTTGATGATGGTGCAAACATTGGTGAGCATGAAACAACACAAGCTAAGGCAACACACATGGTTTCAAAGCACAATTGGGCTCGGTCAAAGCAACCATGGGCATGGACAACTTCAGGTGGGTCAGGTGATGACATGGCAGAGGCTTTCAGGTCAGGTTTGAGGTGTTGGTGGAGGTGTAGGTGGCGGCCAAGGGGAGTTAGAGGTGGTGGTGCCTTGATGTGCTCGGCTATGGACATTTAGGTGGAGTTTGGTGCATTTTCATGTGGATCTTCCACCTAGGGTGGCTCGACTTGGGATGGTCAGTGAGAAGGAGGTGATGGTGATAGGTTCAGGTGGTGGTGGAGACGGCAACTTGGTTGGAGTGGTGAGGGGCCGAACCTAAAAGAAGAAGCAAGTGCAAATTCAAATAAAAAAACAATGAAAAGTGAAAAAGAAAAAGAAGTTTTACCGAAACTTTTGTCAAGAAGATGGCCGAATTTTTTTCTCAGATTTGAGATGAGAATTCACTTGAAAATGAATAGAGGAGTCGGCTAAAAGAAGTGATAAAGTCAGCCTCATCAATGCATGTGGTGATTAGAAAATGAAAAGGTGGAATACAAAAGGCTTAAGCAAATCAAAGGTCCAAAATCTCTTCAAATTTCCACCATATTCTTTTACAATTTTAAATAACTGAAATATATATATATATATATATATATATATTCAGATAAAAACACGAAAATTTAGTAAATAAAAAAATACATAAATAAATATTAATTAAATATAATTAAATTAAGCAAAAATTGCAAACTAGGCTTTAAAATATGAAAATAAATGGAATAAATTTTGGGAAAATTTTTGTGTACTTGAAAAATATTTATAAATAAATATAAGAACACAAAATAAAAAGGCATTCACAAAAATAAATAAATAAATTTTAATTTAAATATAATTTAATGAAGAAAATAGCAGAAAAAATGGAAACTAGGCTTTAAAAATAGAAATTAAATGCAATAAATTCTGGAAAATTTTTATTATCACTTTAAAAATATTCATAAATGAAATCTTACAAATAAAAAAAAATTAAAATAATTTCAAACAAAAATAAAGTCAAATTTAAAATTATATTCAAAAATTTAGGGTTGTTACAGTACTACTAAGGTGTGAAAGTGGGAAAAGAATTAGATAGCGACTTGAAGAAATATTTAATATAATTTCTTAAGGTTGGTAAGGAAGTATTTTCCTGGTCGCATTCTGATATGGTGGGGACTGATCCGGCAATTATGTGTAATGCGCTTAACATCAATCCAGTAGCAGCCCTTATCAGACAGATAATGAGACAATTAGATTGAGTACAGTCTGATGCATTGAAAGTAGAAGTTAAGAGACTCTTTGAAAATGGGTTTATTTGAGAAATTTGCTACCCAAAGTGGCTAGCAAACCCAGCCTTGGTGAAGAAATCAACTGGAAAATGGAGTACTTGCATTGATTATACGGACTCGAATAAGGCATGCCCAAAAGGCTGTTTTCTACCGTCACGAATTGATCAGTTAGTAGATGCAACTAATGGGTACAAATTACTGTCTCTCATGGTTGCATATTTAGGATAAAATCAAATACCCATGTTCAAGCCGAATGAAGAGCACATAGTTTCATTACTGAATGGGTAATATACTACTACAAAACGATGTCTTTCGGGCTAAAGAACGTAGGGGTTACTTATCAGAGGCTAGTTAACATAATGTTTAAAGAGAAAATTGGCCGAAATATGGAGGTTTATGTGGATAACATGCTAGTAAAATCTGGTGAGGCTAAGAATCATCTTGAGGATCTAGAAGAGATGTTTAAAATACTATGGAAATATCAAATGAAATTGAACCCATAGAAATGCACCTTCGAAGTCCACTCGGGAAAGTTTTTAGGCTATCTTCTGAGTGCACAAGGGATTGAAGCTAGTCCTGAACAAACTCAAGCTATTAAGGACATGGTTGAACCCAAAACCAGTAAAGAGGTAATGAGTTTAAGTGGTACGGTAGCCGCCTAAGTGTGTTCATTTCCAACGCTACTGATAAATGTATCCCCTTCTTCGACGTAATCAAGAAAATAAAGAACTTTGAATGGGGGAAGATTGCAAAAAAGCTTTTCAGGAGTTAAAAAGCCATTCGGAAAAGCCACCGATACTTTCTAGTCCTAAGAATGGAGAGATTTTATACTTATACATGGCACTTTCAGAGCATGTGGTCAGCTCAGTACTGATTAGATAAGGAAGTGGAACTTAACTTCTTATGTATTACGTAAGTAGACAATTGAAGGACGTGGAAGTTCGATCCCAGTGATGGAAAAGCTAGCTTATTGCTTGATCCTCACAGCATGAAAACTTAAAGTATTCAAGCACATCCAATAAGGATATCGACCAATTTCCCCCTCAAGCAAGTTTTCAGTAAGCCGGAAACTTCACGAAGGTTGGTAAAATAGGGAATTAAGCTTAACCAATATGATATAGAATTTCATCCGCGAGCCGCAATCAAAGGGCAAGCATTGGCAGATTTCATTAACGAATGTACTAACTTTGTTAAAGAGCAATCAAAAAAAGAAGAGGATCAGAAGTCTATGTGGTAGTTATTCGTCAATGTTGCCTCAAATGAACAAGGGACTAGTACAGGATATGTGATAATAACAATGGACGGACACCGCTTACATTATTCCATGAAATTAGGATTCCCTGCAATGAACAATGTGGATGAATATGAATCTATGGTAGCATGGCTAACTTTAGCATTAGTGCTTAAAATCCCACGGATTCAAATCTTTGGTGATTCACAGCCAATGGTAAATCAAGTAAAGTAGATATATCAAACAAACGACTCCAAGTTATCTTTATATGTGAAGAAGATAATAAAAATGCTAGCTTTGTTTGAAGATTTTCCATACATAGGTTCCAAGGGCAGAAAAATCACAGGCAGATTCATTAGCGAAATTAGCAAGCTCAAAAGGGACCCTAGAAACACGGATTGTTCTAGTGGGGTATCAAGAGACTCTAAGTGTTAAAGAGGGAACATCTGAACAAGAAAAGGAACTGTTAGTTTTGATAAGGTCCCAAGCTATGTTACAAGAGAAAGAGGGAAGAGAAATTGGTAGAGAAATATCAAATGAGATGGTTGATCAATCAAGAGAAAATGACCTGTACGGTAACATTTGGATGTCACCCATCAATGAATATCTTGCTAAAGGAATACTACCATCCGACAAGGGTGAAGCGAGAAAAATCAAGCGAAAAGCTCCAACTTTCAAAATAGTTGATGGAATTCTTTACATGAAAGGATATGCACTTCCTTACTTAAGATGCGTAAGCCTGGAAGACGGAGTAAAATTGTTGGAAGAAGCACATAAGAGATTCTGTAGGGACCATTCAAACATGATGAAATTAGCAAAAAAAGATAATAAGACAAGGTTTTTATTGGCCTCGTATGGTAAGCCAAGCTATTGAATATGTAAGGAGATGCGAGAAATGTCAAAAGTACTCAAAAATTCTCAGATTATCCCCGAGTCAGCTAACTCCAATTCAAGTCGGTGGTCCTTAGATATATGGGGAATTGATTTAATCAGCCTATTGCTAATTTCAAAAAGGGGAGCGAAATACGTTGTAGTTGCCATAGATTACTTCACTAAATAGGTTGAAGCATGACCACTTTCTAAGATCACTTCTGGAAAAGTACTCAGATTTGTCATCAAAAAATATTATAACCAGATTCGAAATTCCCCATAAGGTCATTTCCGACAACGGAACACAATTTGAGATTTAAGAATTCTCTCGATTTTGTCATAAGAATGGAATAATTAAGAGCTTTTCCTCTATTTCCCATCCGAAAGAAAATGAGGCAGTTAAGGCTGCAAATAAAAATATAAAGACAATCTTGAAAAAGCGGCTAAACAAAGCTAAAGGAAACAGGGTAGAAGAGCTACCACTTGTATTATGGGCTAATCGAACATCAACCAAAATGGCAATAAGACATACTCCCTACTCATTGACATATGGGTGTGAGTCTATGTTACCAATTGAGATTGAAATACCCTCACATTGAAGAATCGCTTATGCATTCAATTTAAACCAAGAACTAAAAAGAGAATCACTGGATTTGATACATGAGTTGAGAGATGAAGTAGCAATCAGAACAGCGGAATATCAAGGGAGAATTTCAAAGTATAACAACTCAAGAGTAAGAACATGATAATTTCAAGAAGGAGCTACTCTGAAGAGTAATGGAAAAAATAAGAAATCCCGTGGATGGATAGTTGGGACCAAATTAAGAAGGGCCCTTAATAATCTACAAAGTAATCCCCTTGGGAGCTTACAAGTTATGTCGACCAGATGGCAATATAGTTCCAAGAACGTGGAATACTGAACAATTGAGACCATATTTTCCTATGGTGAAAGAATAGAGTCAATAAAGAATTACTTTTCTAAGAAAGATCTATATGGTTGGGAGTGAAATACTCCTTTCATATGGACATTACCTTTAACGGTCAAAGTCTCTGTCCGCGCCCAGCTGGCTAGGGCAGAGCACCTCTTGGAGGAAGAAGTGAAAGCCTGTATCCGCGCTAAGCTATGGCCAGGTTAAAGCATCGACAAGCCCTTGACCATGCATCTGATTAGGTCAAGGCACCTACCAGGAGTATAAGCCTTTACCCTCACCATATTATGGCTGGGTTAAAGCATCGAAAAGCCCCTTTTCCGCGTCTCGCTATGCCCAGGGTAGGGCACCTTCTGGAGGGAGGAGTGTAAGCCTTTATCTGTGTCATGCTATGGCCAAGTAAAAGCACCAACAATCCCTTGGTTGCGCCTCTGGTCTGGTCAAGATACTTTCCAGAGGGAGGTTAGGTAAGTCCTTTGTTCCAGCCTCTAAGAATGAGCTAACCAAGAGCACCAAACAACAATGGACTAAGACGTCCTAGCCTAAGAGCGGCTTAAACAATGGACTAAGATGTCTAAGCCCAAGAAGCGGCTCATTAAACAATGGACTAAGTTGTCCAAGCCCAAGAAGTGGCATATCAAATGATGGACTAAGACGTCCAAGCTTGAGAAGCAGCTAATCAGACTACAACTACATATGAGGCCTAAAAGGTTTACACATGCCGAAGAAGGCAGAAACTAAGGAATAAAACAGAACTCTACTCATTAATACCCAAATCTAGATTTTGGGACTCTTACTTCCAGACTTTTAATTTCCTAATATGGGTTTCAGGTCTTCTCTAATCATTTATGATCTTTCTCATACCCGAATCTGGGTTTCGAGGCTATTACTCGACTTTAATTAGTAATGCCCAGATCCGGTCTTTAGATTTCTATTATAAAGACAATTACCATGGATTTCCGGTTATCCAACGTATGCTCTAATCTGGGCTAGAGATTCCTATTATGAAGGCGATTATTATGGATTCTGATTATCCAACATATGCCCTAATATGGGATGGGGATTCCTATTATGAAGATAATTATTATAGATTTTTGATTATCCGACGTATGCTCTAATCTGGGCTGGGATTTCTATCATGGAGATAATTATTATGAATTTTTGATTATGTACCACAAATATCTGAATCAGGGTTTGAGAATCCTCTTTTGAAGTCTATTTTTGAATCTTACTTATTAAAACCTAAATCTAGGTTATGAACATCTTACTATTGATTTCTAAAAATTTCATTTGACGATGCTATAATCTGGGTCTAGACTTTATAACTTTCTAATGCCTGAATTTGAATTTTAGGTCTTTTATCATCAATTTTGAATTCTATCTATCGGTTTTCGAATTTGGGTTTCAAAGCAGTAGTATTGAAACTATAATAGGCATCTAAGTCACCAACCAGAAACTTTGAGCCGGACTTCTTAATACCTAAATCAGGGTTTTCATTTTACAACTCTAAACGATGTTCACCGATATCTGAATTCAAACTCTAGGATCATTCTCATTTCCAAGAAGAATTTCTAAATACTTATTAAGATTTACGAGTTACAAAGACTCATTTCTGGATAATAGCTCATGGCCTACTATTTCCAAACATTGGCTGTTTCCCATAGGAAGTTCATAAACTACAATTATTGTATGCATGGATAACTATCAATTACAGACCTCATGTCCTTTATTAAATCAGGATTATGATCAAATAATCATTTAACTTAAGAAGCACTTCTATGTTGAATTATCATGAAGCACATATATATAAGTAACGAGTTAGCAATAGAAAATGTCACTTACTTTGAATTTTGCAGGAAAACAAAATTATTAAGAGCAAGAAAGTTCTTAAATTTTTGTCCTAAAGAACAAAAGCTTCTTACATACAAGGAGAGCAAAATTTTATACATAAAATCCACTTAAGAACAAAGGTATGATTGAAGGTTAATGAAAATGTCAGGCTCTACTGGAATCGTAGGCATAGGTTTCGACAAAGGTTGTGAAAAGACGTTTCGAAGGCATTAAAAGGCTTTCAAAGGAGTTATAGGCACAAGGCGCCCTCGCAAGTGATAAATAATGTGAAAGCTTTCAAGACAGGTGAAAAAAAAGTGGTGCTACCCTTCCGTCACTTTCAACCTTCCAATGCAAATGGATTCACGTATATAGAAAAAGCAAGAACGGGCTCGAAACCCCTTTCGAAGGTAACGAACATTAACCTTTAATATGTGCGCCAAACATTTTAAAACCTATGGTTTCACCTTCATTCAAATTGTTCCAAATAACCCTTTCGAAAGTATAGTTAGACCTTCGAACCGGTCGAGGCCAATAACATCAGGAGAAGGTTCCGCATCAATCCACAGACATGCATTCGGAAGCTACCTACCATATTGAAACCATTGATACTTCAGCATCTTTGAAGCCCTAGTAAACAACCTATCGATAGAGTCGAAAGTTCATATCTTTACTTTTGATGACAACAAAGAAACATGAATAAAAAAGTGCATTTGTAGCCCATTTGACGACGTCGAAAGCAATTCATGGGAAAGCAGGGAAAAGGGACACTAAAGACTTAACAAAGGCAAAAGACAGATAATAGACCTTTTCGACAAGGTCGAAAGCATTGACGTAGAAGGGCGCCAACCTGCATCTATAAATAAGACCCATGGGTTCCTATTTTGGGGATCGAGTTTTGGAATCCTAAGCTCATTTCTTTTACTTCTGATTCTTTGCAACAAAAGAATCTTTGTAAGCCCTAAATAAATTTGGGGAAAAGCTCTAAAAATTTTAACTCATTTTTTATTAATGATAATGGAGAGATGCATGGATTCATTAAGGATTTCGATTACGAGGAAGATCATTATAATCATTAGCTAGAATAATGATCAATTGCACGTAATTCTATCTTATTTTCTTAACTTCTGTTTGTCTATGCAAATCAATAAGATCGACTTGGATAACATACATATGAACGTATCATCATCATGGCAAATATTATATAATAACAAGTAAGGATGATGATGATGTTTCGACACTGATAAGTTCATAGAACTTACGAATATCCAAGACTATGTTATATCAAGTATACTGAATAAAGCTTAGGCAGCTGCAAACTAGATCTGATTCGAAAGGATCGAATACTTTTCAACATGGTCGAAAGGGGTGTCTCGAAGGAAATCTGGCTTGCAATTGGCAAGCAATCATACGAGGAGGATTCCATTCGAAAGGAATATACACTCAACTACATCAATAACTCTTTCGAAGGTGTTCCTCTGTGGAAGAAACGAAATGAATGAGGTCGAAAGCAGCTATTTCATTTTAATAGGTCAAGCATACATTCTGACATGGTCAAAAGGGATAGAATGAACCTTTCAATATGATCGAAAGGGATGAAAATTCAAAATGAATAGTTGTCTTCAACTTATATAAAAAGATTTTCGAGTAAGATGCTCATTCCCTTACCTGCATTTTTAATTCAACTTCCAAACTGTTTTGACTAGGTCAATCTGTTCAAAAGATGGGTTTCGAAAGAAGCAATCTTTTCGACTGCCTTATTTTATATGAACTTATTTGCCTTTCACATAGCTTTGGGGATGTTGACAAGTTTTTTTGTTAACATCTTCTACAAATATTCCTCCTTCTTCATTTTCACTTTTATCTGCAACTCAATACTCCAGATTTTTTTTTAAATTCTCAAATCTTGCTCAAGAACCTACAATCCCTCAGCATCAAGGCTTAAGTCAGGGTTCGATTTCAATTTTAATTAACTAAGTTGACAATTAGATTAGGAAATTTTATATTCAAATTACACCTAGGGATTTGTTTGGGAATTTTTGGTTTCAAATTGATATTAGGGTTTAGTAACTAAGCTGTAGTTATTAATTTTTGAATTACAAGCTAAATCATGGATTTGTTATATTTTTGGGTGAATTTAATTGTCGAATTATTATATCGTTTAAAGCCTAATCAATTAATTAAAGAATGTAGGCATCAATTTTTTTGAAAAAGGGACTCTCTGGTCTAGCTATGAATGCGCTATTTATAAGGGACCCAAACCTTACTACATGATTCATTATCTCTTCTGATTTCGATGTTACTGGCTCACGGAATTAAATGCTTAACCTGATGGTGAACATCAAAATGACTATTTTCTTTAACTATTAGTTCAACAACTAGTTCAAAACTTATTGGCATGCGAGATTATTATAATGTCGACATCCAATTAAAAGTGTGGTAGCCATTAAGGAATTCGATCGTATAGATTCGATAGCACTATAACGGGTTGTCACCCCTTCTTCGATTACTACTTAAAGTGTTGACAATTCCATATTATTGTTTTTATCTTATACGGCCTCATTAATATTTTATGCACAGATCGTATGGTAGACTTATAATTTTTTTTATGTACTTAATATTTTTACGAGTTTAACAATTGGTTAGGGTATATAAACTGCTCCGACATCATTCACTAATCTCAACCATCTCCCAATCTAACATTAGGTCATTGTTGTGACATCCTAGCTTGGTTTCCAATAAGGATTATTAATCCAACATTTCATAAATTTGACATCAATTTATGAGTTCGATAGTTCATTCGAGATGATTATAAACTTATCATTGTAGATTTATAAATTATTTATGTTTTTTAATTGATTATGAATTTCTCAAATATTTCACAAGTTCATCATGAACCACTTAATGGGTTACTGGCTTGTTGCAAATGGAATAATTAATTATAACTTTATTACCCTAATATTATGACTTAGATAATTTTCAATCAGTTAACTATCCTTTATTTAGACATAACCTATTTTGCACTTTCGAGTACTCCAAATTTTATAAGATAAATTGTATTTTCCGCACATTGTGTAATATTACCTAACAGGCAAAATGGAAAAGCAAGAGTTCTAAGCCATCTCCTTCTACCAAGAAAGGAGATTATCATCTCAACCAATCTTACATTACCACTTAGAGAGAAGTACACACAATTCTTCGGTAATTTGGGATTACAAACATAGGGGCCATGCCTGCCGGTCCCTCTAACAGAATAGAAAATCCTAAAGAGGGGTTCTTTGCCTTCCCACCTATTCATATCTGGCACTCAAGGTACTTACCTTTCCCAAACTTCCTTTTACGTTCCTTGGAACATCTAAACATTGCTCCAATCTAGCTAATCCCTATTCATATACTTACTTGAGCTGTCTAGAAATCCTCGCTAGGGAGACTAAACTTCCTTCTCTAAGTATTGAGACCCTTCACGCCTTAGCAAATCTCGTAAGGATAAACAAACAGTTGGATAGTCCTATGTACTGTCTTCTCCCTTCTCCAAAAATCCTAATCACTCATCCAAGTAATAAGACAAAGGATTTTGGAGAATCAATTTTTCTATGTCAGGTGTTACTCCTCTAAGATAAGGGGATCTTCTTTGCATCTAATAAGTTTCTATTTCCTAAATCCTATATTATATATGTTACTTTCTTATGATAAGCATTTTCCTTTAGATCCTACTTCCAAGCAAGTTAGCCCTTCCACTGCTAATACCATTAAGTCCATGACTCAAGCTTTCAAGAGTACTGGTGAAAGGCTAAACCTCTTGATGGAATTGAATCTCTACAAATACCCTCTGATTTTAGACAACCATATAATACTTGGGAAACTCTAATCATGAAGGGGAATGCCTAAGGGAAATGATCGTTGGTTGTCAGTAATCGAAATGCATTCTTTGTTTCCTCTCCAATTCAAGTTGAATCCTCTGATAAATTTTTACTACAACTTAAATTGAATTTCATTTGTTGTTATCTTATAAACTTCCCTTTTTGATTTAGACTCGTCCACACTTGTTGTTGTTTTCAATGAAGGGAAGGCCAGAGATCACGTTCCTGCCATAGCTAAACCTACCAAACCTGCTCCTACCAGGAAATCTATTGCTAAGGCTATTGATGAATTAAAAAGGAAAGTTATCACCAGTGCTTCAGTTGACTCTTCAACTAAGCAAAAACCTAAGCTTGGAGATAACCCGATTTCCGATGTTGTTGTGGGGAAGTCAAATGTGGTTGTTTCCTCGACCGCTCACAGTCCTGGATGATTGATTTAGACTCTTAGGATCGGGATGTGCAAGGATACCAAGAGGAGGTTCGTTCCAAAACTTTCTGCTAAACACCACATTTCCTGCTTCTCCATCTAGTTTCTACTGCATGTTCGACGAGCTTGGTTTAAACCCACTCTTAATAAACTCATCCGTTAGGAAATTCCTGCTCAGACTCCTACAATGAGGTTTAAGGATCTTCTCCATTTGGTTGCCCAGTCTCTGACTTTGGCTTCTCTTATGCCATTACAGCCTTCAACCTTCTCGAAAGGTTATTTTTACATCATTTATCAATGACTATTGTTGGTATAATTTCTCTTTTGTTTGGTTAATTTAGACATTTAACCTTGTGTATCCTAATTTAGCTTACGTCTGCCGTATGTTTCAAGCAGTCAAACACATATTTTTTCCTTCAATAGGCTTCTCAAGAGCCTTCTAATCAAATTGCTAAATTCAAAGAGCACATTTCTTTGCTTACTATGGAAAAAGATAGCACCATTCTCGAGAAGTGAAACTTGCCTCTTCCCTGGACAAGGAAAAAAAATCTAAACTACAATTGAAAGAGAAGGTGAAAACCCTAAAAGAAAATCTCAAAAAGGCCAAAGCCAAGGATACCATTTTGGTCAATGCTAATAACATCATAAAAGATGCTAACGAGAAAGTTTCTTTCTTCTTTGACTAGGCTATCCTTGTAGCATATGGTGCTGTGTAGTTAATGCCCCGCTATTACCCCGCTATAATCCCGCTATATCTCATAGCGGATTTCTACCGCTACAATTTTTCCATATATCCCCAGAATATAGCCTTTCCGCTTTAATCACCGCTATATCCTGTTATTTCCACTATATTCTGCTATTCCCGCTATATCTTTTTTAATAAAATGAATTGAAAAATCGCATTTATACATTATTAAATTATGAAACTAATTTATTTGATTTAATTTTTAATATATTTTCAGAAATGAAAATGCTCTAATATTCTACCAAATTCAATTACGTTATATAGCAGTTTTTCGTTTATTTAAAGTATATTCGCACATGTTTTTATTTAAAATTATTTATGTATTATTTATAATTCAATTGAATGATAATTTTTCATTTGATTACCATTTATATATTTGTAAAAACATTAAGTACAAGTTTTATATGCTATTTTAGACCCATCCGCTATATCCCGCTATATCCTCGCTGTATCCCCGCTATGACTTTTTGCACCTCCACCGCTTTGAATCTATCGAGCGCATTAACTGCACAGATATGGTGATAATATTAGTCAATGTCTAGATTTGGATTTTCCTTCCCTTCTAAACCTAAATGATAAATTTAAAAGGAAGTTCGATCTTTTATTGAGGAGAGCCGAGGGATCACTCCAGGATGAATTTCAAGTAGAGGAAACTATTGAATCAAGAGAAATTGTTAATTTGATGACCTCCGCTTATAGGAGGTGTGTAACAACCCAATATTATCAACCATTCGCATCCACACATGCCAGACTTGAATTGTTCAAAATATCAGATTGTAATTTAAATATGGCAAAACTCAGCATATACAATAAATAAATAAACCACAGAATCACAAAAACAGATATATTTATATATATATATATATATATATAATATATATATATATATATATATATATATATATATATTATATATATATATATATATATATATCAGGGTTAAATAAGATACAATAGAAGTCTCAAATACAATAGTCAAATGCAAGATGAGAATACATCACTAGAATCAATTGAATATCTAAAAGCAGGGTAGATAACTGGATCTCCAAGCGAAGCTCCAACTCTAGAGGTGAGTCTCAAAAGCTAAAGCACTCAGTCTGACCTGAGAGTAAAGCAAAACACAAAATACTTGAGTTAGGATTAACATTCTTATATCAATAAATCCAACTCAAATGAAATGACAACTGAAATACAAGTAACTCAAAGGATGTTTGGGATAACCATCCTCTAAGGATCTGTTAGACTATTTACTATGTAGTGATATACGCTATTATAATAGTGTCTATAGTAAAATAAACTTACTTTTAAATAGCATTGAGACTTTACATTTTCCACCTTAACACGTAAAAGTCCCAGTAGTCCATCCAGTATCATGGTTCCTCCTGATTGGGAAGCCACCAGAGGATACTCCACGGGCTACGAGAGAAAATCAAACTCATACAAGGCGCGATAGGGTAGGTGACACGGCACAACTAGGCAATGTCAGAATAGATGTACCAATTACGCTTCCGGACCGATGGTAACGCTTAGCAGCTACTGCCGCCCACCTCGAGCCATACCCCTCAAATTGGAAGGGCCCCAATCAATCACAAAGTAATAGAATGGTATCTAAGGAGTGTGTCCGATAAAAGGTGCTACCTTCTTAGCCCATCAATCGCTCCTGTTTTAGCCACCTTATGCCAACTCACGGGAGTTGGGTCCACGTATATACCTCAAAGAAACGCCACCACCTTCCTACTTCATTTTGGAATCTCCACCGCGTACACGGATGTTAAAGTGGTTTTCGGAGTAGGCAGAGAGCATGACAACTTCCGATCCTGGTCTCTTTAACAACCAAACATTATCATAAACCCACGGTAATTTCAAAATAATTATACATTAAAACCAAAATATCATTGCCATTTCAGAACCATATCCATAAAATATCCTTTCCATTCAAAACCAAGTACGATGTAATTTCCATTTCAAATATATCCTTTCCAAAATCATAGCATTTTCAAAGTTATAACACTTTCGAAACTAAACGCTTGAAATTTAAACACTTTCGAAAGATAATACTTTGAAATCATAATACTTCCCACTTAACTGATTTTAAATATTAAAATAGTGTGTGTATATATACATATAATAACATTGTTTTCCCCAAATTTGACAAATTAATTCCAAATCAGCTCAAATTCCAAAATTCAAATTTATCATAACTCAAATAATTAATCCCAATTTAGCTTCTAAATAAACCATTAAAATTATATCTATTTCAAACACAGATTTGAACCACAAATAAACCATTTCAAATTATATATTTCAAAGCTTTCATATTCTAATATTCCAAAACTAAATTCGATAATTTCATATATTCATTAAATTTTCCTTAATTATTATTTAGCTTTGACATATTCACATAATAAAATCCAATATCACTTAAATAATCCCCAAATCTCAAATAACTTAATATTCCTTCAATTTATTTAAGCTCGATATATTCATTTGAATCACCTTAAACCAGAATTAAGTTATATAACAATATTCTTTTAAAATCTTAATTTCAATAAGTTCCAATGGATTCTTATTAAAAAAAATCTTAATCAATTAAAATTTCAAATCAGTTTCAAAACTATCTTCTCAACGTTAATTTATAAAATCATTTAAACTCTATATTAAAATATAATTTAAATAAATACTTATCAATACTATATTTTAATAAAATCAACTTTATTATTAAATTTATTTTATATCAAACAAGTTTATATATAGCTTAAATTAAGAATTTAACTATATATATAAAATAGCACTTATATAATATCTAAAATCAATTTTTATATAAAAACCATATTATTCTTTCTAAAAACCATAGAAATCATTTCCAAAATATTTATATATAGACCAGCGGTGTCTGTATATAATTTTCTATTCTATGATCAAGTGATATGGGTATTTATCATTTCAATCCGTGATTTAAATATATATACGGGTATATATCATTTCAACTCCCAATCCCAAATTCAATTCAATGAAAATCGCTTAGGTCTATCATTTCAACCCATAACGATTTTCTCCTGTTCTACAAATCGTTCGGGTATGTATGATTTCAACCCATAGTGAATTCTACACTAACAGGGAACTTGCATAGTGATAACAGATATGATAATAACATAACAAGCATATATCATCAATATAAATAACAGATAATGTTGTCAGATGTCACAAGTGAACAAATACAGATAATATCACATATATAGCAACGTAATTAACTAACAACAGCATATTTCAATTGTCATTTCATTTGAAATCAAATTTAATAAATATAATAATGTTAATCGTGAGTGATTGCTCACCTTTGAGGCTAGAGAATATAGAAGATGACACAGATACACACATTGATACAGACATGAGCAGATTAAAAGATGTTGCGACCAAATTAGACATTGACGAGACAAGAGCAGGGCACGATGAACTAGATATGATGAAGATCAATGGCACAAGAAAACCTTTATATATATATATATAACTATACAAATATTTAGTAAACAGGACCAAAAGCATAAATCCTTAATATATATATATATATATATATATATATATATATATACAGCCAACATTAAAATACTTAGTAAACAAATGATTTATATAACGTATAATATATATAAATACTTGGATATGTAAACTTAAATATGAAATAAACTTATATACACTACAAATCCAATATAACAAAAATCTTCACACACTTTAGACATTGTATATATACACTCTTTCAAATATCAATAACAGAATATATCCTTATATATATACTGATACAAATATATATATGCAGACTTAACTTTATATCATCTAATATATGTATAAATATATGACTGATATGACTCAATATATTGACAAGTATATAAAGCCGCAACTGCTATACAGAGCTAATAGAACGGAATATATATATATATATAAACAACTAAATAAAATATATATACATAAGCAATACTAAAAAAAATCAAGTCAGGCCTATATGTATACATGTATATGCGAACAGATCATAAATAATCTATAAAATATTTCGTTAATATATATAGCAGCAGCTAAAAAATAAAATAATATAAACTTATATAACTTTGTAAATTTACATATATACTACACTGGTTGAATAGACTTGAGAAAATATATACAGCAATATACAATACTTATACTTTTAAACTTATATAAACACTGAACATATATATGCTGCAAAACAGAATTTATGTTTCTTCAAAATAAAATAAAACAAAACAAAATAAAATATAAACAAATATATGCGTAACATCATACTGTAAACCAAACATAACCAAAATATATCGCATTTCCTTGAGTGCGAAATTCGACCCGATATTTTCAACCATTCGCATCCAAACGTGCCGGACTTGAATTATTCAAAATATCGGATTGTAATTTAAATTTGGCAAAACTCAGCATGTACAGTAAATAAATAAATCACAGAATCACAGACACAGAGTAATATAACAATAATGCAGTGGAAACAAGAGAATAGTAGTTCATGAAGCTACTATATATATATATATCAGGGTTAAATAAGATACAACAGAAGTCTCAAATACAATAGTCAAATACAAGATCAGAATACATCACTAGAATTTAACTGAATATCTAAAAGCTGGGTAGATAACTGGATCTCCAACCGAAATTCCAACTCCAGAGGTGAGTCTCAAAAGCTGAACCACTCAGTCTGACCCGAGCGTAAAGAAAAATACAAAACACTAGAGTCAGGATTGACATTCTTATATCAATAAATCCAACTCAAATGAAATAACAACTGAAATAAAAGTAACTCAAAGGATGTTTGGGATAACCATCCTCTAAGGATCCATTAAACTATTTACTATGTAGTAATATACGCTATTATAATAATGTCTATAGTAAAATAAACTTACTTTTAAATAGCATTAAGGCTTTACATTTTCCACCTTAACACGTAATAGTTCCGGTAGTCCATCCAGTATCATGGTTCCTCCTGATCGGGAAGCCACCAGAAGATAATCCACGGGCTACGGGAGAAAACCAAACTCGTACAAGGCACGATAGGGTAGGTGGCACGACACAACTAGGCAGTGCCAGGGTAGATATACCGATTATGCTTCTAGACCGGTGGTAACGCGTAGCAGCTACTACCGTCCACCTCGAGCCACACTCTCAAAATCAAAAGGGCCCCAATCAATCACAAAGTAATAGAATGGTATCGAAGGAGTGTGTCTGAAAAAAGGTGCTACCTTCTTAACCCGTCAATCGCTCCTGTTTTAGCCACCTTATGCCAACTCACGGGAGTTGGTCCATGTATATACCTCAAAGGAACGCCGTCACCATCCTACTGCATTCTGGAATCTCCACAGCGTACACGGTTTATAAAGTGATTTTCGAAGTAGGCAGAGAGTATGACAACTCCCGATCCCGGTCTCTTTAACAACTAAACGTTATTATAACACCACGGACATTTCAAAATAGTTTATAATTTAAAACCAAAATATCATTTCCATTTCAAAATCATATCTATACAATATCCTTTCCATTCAAAACCAAGTACAATATAATTTCCATTTCAAATATTCATTCCAAAATCATAGCATTTTCAAAGTTATAACACTTTCGAACTAAACGCTTGAAATTTAAACACTTTCGAAAGATAATACTTTAAAATCATAATACTTCCCACTTAACCTTAAAATAGTGTATATATATATATATATATATATATATAATAAAATTGTTTTCCCCAAATTTCACAAATTAATTCCAAATCAACTCAAATTCCAAAATTCAAATTTAATCAGATCTCAAATCATTAATTCCAATTTAGCTTATAAATAAACCATTAAAATTATATCGATTTCAAATGCAGATTTGAACCACAAATAAACCATTTCAAATTATATATGTCAAAACTTTCATATTCCAAAATTCCAAAACTAAATTCGATAATTTCATATATTCATCAAATTTTCCTTAATATTATTTAGCTTTGACATATTCACATAATAAAATCCAATATCACTTAAATAATCCCCAAATCTCAAATAACTGAATATTCCTTCAATTTATTTAAGCTTGATATAATCATTTAAATCACCTTAAACCAGAATTAAGTTATAAAACCATATTCTTTTAAAATCTTAATTTCAATAAGTTCAAAATGGATTCTTGTTAAATAAAATTCATAATCAAATAAAATCTCAAATCAATTTCAAAACTATCTTCTCAACCTCAATTTATAAAATCATTTAAACTTTATATTAAAATATAAGTTAAATAAATACTTATCCATACTATATTTTAATAAAATCAACTTTATTATTAAACTTATTTTATATCAAACAAGTTTATATATAGGTTAAATCAAGAATTTAACTATATTTATATAATATCTAAAATCAATATTTAAATAAAAACCATATTATTCTTTCTAAAAACCATAGAAATCATTTTCAAAGTATTTATATATAGACCAGCGGTGGCTGTATATATCCTATGGTCAAGTGACACGGATATTTATCATTTCAATCTGCATTTTAAATATATATATATTGGTATATATCATTTCAACACGCAATCCCAAATTCAATTCAATCAATATCGCTTGGGTCTATCATTTCAACCCATAACGATTTTCTCATATTCTACAGATCATTCAGGTATGTATCATTTCAACCCATGGTGAATTCTATACTAACAGGGTACTTGCATAGTGATAACAGATATGATAATAATATAACACGCATATATCATCAATATAAATAACAGATAATGTTTCAGATGTCACAGGTGAACAGATACAGATAATAACATACATATAGCGATGTAAATAACTGATAGCAGCATATTTCAATTGTCATTTCAATTGAAATCATATTTAATAAATATAAGAACGTTAATCGTAAGTGGTTGTTCACCTTTCGAGGCTAGAGTATACAGAAGATGACACGGATACACACACGGATACGGACACAAGCAGATTAAAAGTGTAACGACCCGAAATTTTTGGCAATATCAATTTAATAATCTGAATTAATAGTTAAATTGATTTGATAATTTTTCTTTATAATTTTAATTTAAAATGGTAAAATTTAATTCTATTTATAATATATATTTTTGATATATATATTGTGAATAGGAAGATCTTTTGTTTTAAATTAAAGATGAATTTTCAAATTGTAATATATATGTATGTATATGTTATAATTTGGAATTGTTTTGAAATTTAATTTAATCTATTCATAATTTATATATGTATGAATTGTAATTTAAAGCTTTGTTTTAGAATTAATATTTTATTTTCAAAAGTTAATTTAAGATTAATTCAATTATTTTCAAAATATAAGATAATTATTTATTTTTAAATATGATAGTTTAAAAAGGGTTTAATCAAAGTTTTTGTTTTCTTTAAAAGTGCTTAAAATTAAAATGGTTATATATATATATGTGTGTAAAGTTATTAATAAACTTTCTTTCAAAAATTATTTCTTAAACATTAAATATAAATGTTTTAGATTTTAAATACATGTATAAAGATTTATTTGTATTACACTTAGTTTTATATTATTTTCTTTAAAAAAAGTAAATTTATATATTCATACATAAGTATTTATTAATTAAGAGATTTAAATAAGTAAGCGTATATTATCATTTAAATTAATTAAAAATTAAAAATACTTAAGAAAACATGTGTAAACGTATAAGTCATTTTAAAACACGTGTAAGGCAAATAAAGCAATATGAATGACAAATGTAAGTTTATATAACAAGTGTCATTTTAAAAAATAATAATATAATAGTTGAAAAGAAAATTGTTTTTCCTCTTTCAATTTCCAAACCTTCATCTTCTTCTCATTTCTTTTCTTTTTCTTTTCCTTCATTCTTTCAAATTAATGGCAAAAATAGAATTATTCTCAAATCTGAAATGTAAAACCAAATATGAATTCAAATTGCAAACCTGCAACCTTCAAGCCTGCAATTCAAATAGGATCAAGATCAACTCAGCAGTTTCAACACTTTAAAAACATCAAATTGAAGCATGCATTCTATTTCAACAGCAAGCAAAATCAAAGCATATTTTACAGATTTAGGATTCAGGCCTGGAAAATTCAATAAACTGCTCGGTCCTGTTCTCTGCAATCAAATTGTGAGTAAATCTTCATTTTAAAAATAGATTTGAACCTGTTATTTAATCTAGATATGTGTGATGGATTATACAGTGGTTTAGTTACAAATATGATGTGAAGTTGATTGCATGTTTGAATACAAAGAAGATATATGGAGACTGTATAGATATGTTCTGTCATTTACAGTTTTGATCATACAATTAAATTCAAATCTCCCACTAACACCATTATATGATTTTGATGATTAAATGAAAATTGTATGTTAATGTTAGATAGTAATTTTAAAAATAGTTTATGTAAATTTAAATTCACAAATAATTTTAAAAATGGTAAAACACAGTGAAACTAAAATTTTGTTAAAAATCAACTGCCTTAAATTCTAGTTTGAAAGACATGCATGTAATCATTATGGGAAATCGTGAATTTGGATATGCATTTTGTAATTTTTAGTTGGGTAATTCTTGTGAATTTTGGGGTAGTACGATTCGGGTGTTTTGAGTGATTGCCGATGAACGACACGGCTATGTTGTCCAATTTTTGGTATGGAGGTGGTTCGATTGGTGGTGAGCATGGGAAAAATGTTCATGGATTTTTCCAATGGCCGAGGAGTTTGGATTTGTTCGATTTAGGGTTTTAGCTGTTTTTCGTTCGGCTTGGATGTCGAAACATCGCGACTTGGTTAGTGGACCGGAGATGTTCGCATTTGGGGAAGATGAAGCTTGTGGACGTGGCGTTTCAATGGTGGGGTCGGCGATGTTCATCGGCGTCGAGATGGTCGGCATTGGGGGATTTTGTGCCGAGATGTTGCTGCAGTATTTTGATGCGTAGGGTCGAATTATGATTCGAGTAGTTGTTGTTCGATCTGGGTGCTCGGTCATGTTCGTGTGCATTTGTGTGATCGTCGGCGATGGTCGCGACGACCTACGCTGGCTGGAGGCAGTGGGGCACGTGCACGCGTGTTTGTTGTGTGCACGGGAAATATGGAGTTAGGGAAGAAAGGATTTTCCGGGGTAGCGCTCGCGTTTTCATCGTGATCAACTCGAAGTGGGTGGTATCTAGGTTTGCTTCGGGTCTGGCTCGTGTGGTTTGGGGATTGACTCGAGTATTTTTAGTTGTATGCTTTCCTGGTAAATTCTGTAAAAGGAGATAAGTTTACAAGTTAAACTTGTTATTTTTAATAAATAAATTCAAGGTTTAAATTTTTACAAAAGAAAATAAACTTACAAGTTAAAGTTTGTTCTTTGAAGTAAAAGTTAATCAAACTTTTAAAGTATTAATTGAATTTATTTTAAATTTAAATTATTTAAGATATTTGTATTTGAAAGTAATTACCTTAATTTAATTTTGAATTTTAATTTAAAAAGAAGAGTTTCAATATAAAAGGAGTGTTTTCAAATTTTAAAGTATTAAATCAAAGTTTAAAGTAAATTTTAAAGTAATGTTTTTAAAACTAAGTTTCAATTTTATTGAGAATAAATAAGTTTAAATTAGATAATTAAAGTGTTTCAAATTTTAAATAGATTTCTAAATGTTTTATTTTCAAATAAGGTTATTGATATAATTTTGAAATCCAAATAGAATAATTTATTTTTAAGTTATTAAAATTTGATTAATTCAAATAATTTATTTATATAGATAAATATGGTTAGTTTATCTTTGTTATGAACTTAAGAATACTTAATTAAATATGATTTGTTAATAAGTAAAAGACTTATTAAGATAAATGATTTTCTTAATCAATTAAGGATTTTAAATATAAGATGTTAACAAATTATTTAATTAATTTTAAATGATTAGCTAATTGTTTATTTAATTTTAAATAATCACTTAATTATGAATTAATTAGTGTATAATTACTTATGGAAGTAATTGGAAGTAATTACTCATGGGAGTAATTAAATGGAAGTGAATAATGGATAATCACTTGATGTTATTAATTAAGGAATTGATTAATATAATTGATTTGAAGTTAATTAATTATGGAGTAATTAATTGATTAAAGAATTAGGGATTATTTAATGATGGAATTAATTACTTATTAAGTAATTAATTAACAGAGTAATCAAGATTTATTAATGGAAGTAATTAGAAGATAATTACTTATGTAAGTAATTAAGGGTTAATTACTTAGTTAATTTTAATTAATTAATTTGATTAATTAGTTAATGAATGTGATCAATTTTAAGATTAATTACTAAAGGTAATTAATTGAAATTTTAATTAATTAAGAAATTAATTAAGGATTATTATTTAATTGATAACTTAATGATGTAATTAAAGGTAAATTAATTAAAGGGTTAATATAATTAACTAAGAACTTAATTAATTAAGATAAGTAATTACAAGTTGTTAATTACTGTTTATGATTAAGAAGATGATTAATTACAATTTAATTATTTAAACTATTAAAGGGATTATTAATTAATAAGGATCATTAGTTAATATAATTAATGAATTAATCAAGGTTGATTAATAAAAGTAATTAATTTAAGTGTGATTAATTAATTGTAATTAATTAAGTATTAATATAGTTAATCATAGTTGATTAATTAATGGAAGTAAATGAAGGATCATTAATTATTGAAATTAATTTAAGGTTAATTATTGTATATGGTTAAGGCTAATAACTTGAATGAAATTAAAGGATGATTAATCAAGGAAGATTAATTAAGGAAGATCATTAAGAGATGATTAATTTATTTATTTGGAATAAATTAATGAAGAAGGATTTAGGTAATTCAATTGATTTAGAGTTAATCAATTTTTCTTATGGATGATTGATTGATATTGATTGATTGATATTGGATGACTGATATTGGATGTTAAATGACGTTGGATGATTTGGGTATGATATCTCTGATGTATGTTATGCTGCCTTGTGAGGTGAATGGTTGATATGAATTATCTATTGTGATAATGTGATTCATCTATCTGTTTATATTATCCTGAATATAAGTTTAATTGTTAAACCCTTAAACAACTTGGACATTAAAATGACGTTTGGATTCGGTGAGACCGGGATTGGATTTCCATATTTGGATAATCCGAAAACCACATCGATCCAAATTAAACGTTAGGTCGTGAATCCAAGTGGAGCTTAGTGAAGACTCGAAGTGTAAGAACTATTCGTCAGTATAACTCTGAGGATGATTCCGTGGTGAGTTTGACGGAGATAGTAATTACAGGTTCGAGATGGTGATTAGGAGTGCAAGGGCTATGGTCGTTGACTCTAAGGGTGGTTCCAAAATGAGTGCAATGAGATAGTGCCTTCGGTTTCCTTCGAACCCGGAACGAACTTGAATGGATCGAATGCTTTCAGAACATCGTCAGGTGGACGATGAGCATTCTAAGATAGATGTGTTCTATAAAGGTAATCTCAGCCTCAAGCCTCATCAACCGGGAATGGCTAAAACAGGAGAGGTGCAGCAAGGCTAGGTGGGTAGCACCCATTTCAAGGTGAGGTCATTCCTGTCTAGATGTCCCTTTTATTTCGGCTTAGTGGGTGGTTGGTCACGCCAACCACTGGGTGATCTTACTCGGGACTGTTCGGTAAGGAATGGTCCCGGCTTTGTGTTGCAGGGGATTGGGAGTAATCCTCAGTATTGTGATCTAGGTCATGTACTGTGACGGACGGTACCCCGGTAGCCCTACCATTGATGGAAACCCATTCTTCCTACGAGACCCTACGGTTTTGTTTGTATTACCCACTTTTATGGCTAGTAGCTGGAATTTAATAATGTAACAATTTCGGCTATTTCTTATTTACTTGAAAACCCTAGACACTATTATAATATCACTGGATTTCTTATCAAATGTTTTGGTTAGCGTAAGGTAAAAACTTTTCCATGTTTATGTGTGGGAAATCTTACGTGATACCTTTTCTTTTCAAAGATTCTTCTAAAGTTAAGCAATTTTAACCCGTTTACTCACACCAGACCCTTGTCTGGCCCGAGTGTTTATTTTCTGTTTTATTAAACTCTTGGGTACTCATATTATGTATGAGTAGTTGAGGGATTCAGGTTAGCTTGACGAATTCTGGAGGAGATATGGAGCAGGAGGCTTCCACGTGTAGATATATTATGGTTCCGCTGTGTTTGTATGGTATCTGTATCTTGTGTACTTGAGTTGTATAATTAGACATATGTTTATAACTGTCTAATATGTGTTGTATAAGTTGTGTACTCTGATGTATATAATAATATGTAATATTTTATCTGATATATTATATTTCATTTGTTCCGCTGTGGGATTCTGATGTGTTGCTGTTCTTTCTTCTTCTCTTTCTTTTCTTCTTCTATCCCTTTCTTTCTTAATTAGTGACGCGTCTTTCTGGTGATAGAATGTTGGGTCGCTACAGGTGGTATCAAAGCGTTAGGTTGAGTGAATACCTTGGCTCTGGAGTGGTGTCTTTCTTGAGAGAGCATATTTTTATATACAACTATATATATCTATGTCTACCTGATCTGTTGGGTTATCTGTTCGAATTTTCCAACATAAGTTTTAGAGGTAGATGGAGCAGTGGTGTGTGTTACACGACTACCACTGATGGAAGAGCTCCATATATTTGAGGTTGGAAGTATTTGTTGAGACTGTAGACCTAATACCGTCTCGAGTAAGATTTGTAGCTTGGAGTAAGGATTTCTCTGATATCCGAAAGAAATCTTTTAAAGAATCGGAGTTTATCTTAGAGGTGTAAGTTTGGATCTGTCGGAAGTGCAGAAGTAAGTGATTATATCTTGATAACTGCGTGATGAGATGCAGTATCCACGGATATTTCCGAAGATGTTTTCTTTTGAAGCGGTTTTAGAAGTAGCTGAGGAGCAGTCTTTACCTGTCGCAGGGAAGATTCGTCTGTGTAGAAGTTATCTGGATCTTTAATATGGTGGTTTGCTGTTTTGGAATGTGAGAGTAAGGTCTATGAGTTGTTTCGCTTCGGCATGGTCTCGTTTGTCATTCCTTAAGGAGAACGAGAGGTTGATGCTTGGTTTGGAGCCCAAATTTCTTGAGAGGTTATCTGCCACCTCGAAGGTATTTTGTGTGGTTTGTTGATCCTTTTGGTTTTCGAGAAGCCTTTGGATTAGAAGTCTTTGGTTAGCTGTGGTAGCAGTGCAGCTCGAAGTGTTCAGTGTGCTGACGAGAAGGTCTTTTAGCTTTGCAGTATCATCGAGGTAGAGTTTGGAAGTAGCAGTGTGTCCATTTCTCCGATGGTTCAGGAATCTTGGTGGTTCTTCTATTAGCAGTCCGGGCAGATGGTGGATGTTTTTTTGAAGAGTTAACCTTGTTTGGAGAAGCTTAAAGTTGTTCTATTTAGTAAAGTGAGAACAGTTTCTTTGGAATCCGAACTAGGTAGGATCGCAAAAGTGACTTGCGATTAGTTTGGGAATTTTTCTTGGGCAATCTTTTGCTTGAGACTGAGGGTTCTCATGTGGAAATAGGAGCTACTGATGTAATCAGAAGTTTGTCTGCATCTGGAATTGAGTTCCCCATCGTTTTGGTTCCAGAAGCGATTTTGGTGGTTAGCCTGGTAGTAGGATGGTTCTTGGAGAAAGAAGAGTTGGTGTAGCAGTTTAGAATTTTTTGGAATTTGGATTGGTTAGATCTAGTTTTTGAGTTGGATTCTGTTATAAGGTAGTGTGACCGAGTCAGATGGGTCACTAAGATTTTATGGATTTGATGAACAAAGTTTTCCCTGATATATTGGATAAGTTTGTACTCGTGTTCATCAATAGTATTCTCATCTATTTCAGAATCAGAGTTGTGCAGTGGATGCAAGGTAGCAGCTGTGCAAGAAAGGAGGTAAGTTCAGTTTGTTATTACTTGGGAAGTAGAGCTTGAGATTTGGATTTCGACGGATCATGGAAGACTTTTCTGTTGGATAGGATCCAAAAACTGGTTTGCTTTGGTCTAGTTGTTTCTGGAAGCATCAGCATAGGTTGAGCTAATCAGGAAGAAGATTGGCAGCCCATGATTGTCTGTTGAGTTATGCAGATATGAGATAAGGAGTTTGGAATTCGAAGTTGGAGACTTCATTGTTGTTAAGATTTCTCTGGTTAAGAGAGCAGTAATTGGGTAAGATTGGATGGCTAGTTCTGAGGTATTGGGGATTTCTTATCTGTGTTTTTGATAGGATAAGATTGAATTGCCAGTTTGGATAGCTGGAATTCATTGTATTTCACGTATCTCTGAGGGAGTACATATATGATTCATTGTTGGTTGTTGAATCTGCAGTTCAGTTGGATTTGGAAGTTGAGCTGGATTTGAGTATAGTCTGACGTTCTGTTCAGATTGATGGATCTAGAGAAGAGAGGAGCTCTGGATCATACTGGTATTGTTAGCTTCTGTAGAGCGAGTCTTCCAGTGATTTTTACTTGGGAAACTCTAGATAGTATTAGAGATATATTTCGATTTGTGTCAGGATAATTAGTTAGGTTTGTTTGTTTGATTGGTTGATTTGGTTGTTAGTAACTGGATGTTAGGTATGCTTTGCAATTTGAAATTGAAATCTTTGCTGGGTTATTAAATTACCTTGCTTTTAAATTTCGAGGACGAAATTCTTTTAAGGGGGAAGGAATGAAACGACCCGAAATTTTAGGCAATATCAACTTAATAACCTGAATTAATAATTAAATTTATTTGATAATTTTTCTTTATAATTTTAATTTAAAATGGTAAAATTTAATCTTTTAAAAAGTTAATCTGGCAATATTGATCAATATCTTTTTAACGATTTAATAACACATGTAAGGCAAATAAAGCAATATGAATGACAAATGTAAGTTTATATAACAAGTGTCATTTTAAAAAAATAATATAATAGTTGAAAAGAAAATTGTTTTTCCTCTTTCAATTTCAAACCTTCATCTTCTTCTCATTTCTTTTCTTTTTCTTTTCCTTCATTCTTTCAAATTAATGGCAAAAATAGAATTATTCTCAAATTTGAAATTTAAAACCAAATATGAATTCAAATTGCAAACCTGCAACCTTCAAGCCTGCAATTCAAATGGGATCAGGATCAACTCAGCAGTTTCAACACTTTATAAACATCAAATTGAAGCATGCATTCTATTTCAACAGCAAGCAAAATCAAAGCATATTTTTCAGATTTAGGATTCAGACCTGGAAAATTCAATAAACTACTCAGTCCTGTTCTCTGCAATCAAATTGTGAGTAAATATTCATTTTAAAAACAGATTTGAACCTGTTATTTAATCTAGGTATGTGTGATGGATTATATAGTGGTTTAGTTACAAATATGATGTGAAGTTGATTGCATGTTTGAATACAAAGAAGATATATGGAGACTGTATAGATATGTTCTGTGATTTACAGTTTTGATCATACAATTAAATTCAAATCTCCCACTAACACCATTATTTGATTTTGACGATTAAATGAAAATTGTATGTTAATGTTAGATAGTAATTTTAAAAATAGTTTCTGTAAATTTAAATTCACAAATAATTTAAAAAATGGTAAAACACAGTGAAACTAAAATTTTGTTAAAAATCAACTACCTTAAATTCTAGTTTGAAATACATGCATGTAATCATGATGGGAAATCGTGAATTTTAATATGCATTTTGTAATTTTTAGTTGGGTAATTCTTGTGAATTTTGGGGTAATACGATTTGGGTGTTTTGAGTGATTGCCGATGAACGGCACAGCTATGTTGTCTAATTTTTGGTATGGAGGTGGTTCGATTGATGGTGAGCATGGGAAAAATGTTCATGGATTTTTCCAATGGTCGAGGAGTTTGGATTTGTTCGATTTAGGGTTTTAGCTGTTTTTTTTTCGGCTTGGATGTCGAAACATCGCGACTTGGTTAATGGACTGGAGATGTTCGCATTTGGGGAAGATGAAGCTTGTGGAAGTGGCATTTCGATGGTTGGGTCGGCGAAGTTCATCGGCGTCGAGCTGGTCGGCGTTGGGGGATTTTGTGTCGAGATGTTGCTGCAATATTTTGATGCGTAGGGTCGAATTTTGATTCGAGCAGTTGTTGTTCGAATCTGGGTGCTCGGTCGTGTTTGTGTGCATTTGTGTGATCGTCGGCGATGGTCGCGACGACCTACGGTGGCCGGAGGCAGTGGGGCACGTGCACGCGTGTTTGTTGTGTGCACTGGAAATATGGAGTTGGGGAAGAAAGGATTTTCTCGGGTAGTGCTCGCATTTTCATCGTGATCAACTCGAAGTGGGTGGTATCTGGGTTTGCTTCAGGGCTGGCTCATGTGGTTTGGGGATCGACTTGAGTATTTTTAGTTGTATGCTTTCCTGGTAAATTCTGTAAAAGGAGATAAGTTTACAAGTTAAACTTGTTATTTTTAATAAATAAATTCAAGGTTTAAGTTTTTATAAAAGAAAATAAACTTACAAGTTAAAGTTTGTTCTTTGAAGTAAAAGTTAATCAAACTTTTAAAGTATTAATTGAATTTATTTTAAATTTAAATTGTTTAAGATATTTGTATTTGAAAGTAATTATCTTAATTTAATTTTGAATTTTAATTTAAAAAGAAGAGTTTCAATTTAAAAGGAGAGTTTTCAAATTTTAAAGTATTAAATCAAAGTTTGATGTAAATTTTAAAGTAATGTTTTTAAAACTAAGTTCAATTTTATAGAGAATGAATAAGTTTAAATTAGATAATTAAAGTGTTTTAAATTTTAAATAGATTTCTAAATGTTTTATTTTCAAACAAGGTTATTGATATAATTTTGAAATCCAAATTGAATAATTTGTTTTTAAGTTATTAAAATTTGATTAATTCAAATAATTTATTTGTATAGATAAATAAGGTTAGTTTATCTTTGTTATGAACTTAAGAATACTTAATGAAATATGATTTGTTATTAAGTAAAAGACTTATTAAGATAAATGATTTTCTTAATCAATTAAGGTTTTTTAAATATAAGATGTTAACAAATTATTTAATTAATTTTAAATGATTAGTTAATTATTTATTTAATTTTAAATAATCACTTAATTATGAATTAATTAAGTGTAATTAATTAATGAAGTAATACATGGTTAATTATTGAATGTAATTAAGGAAAGAGAAATTACTTATGAAAGTAATTAGTGTGTAATTACTTATGGAAGTAATTGGAAGTAATTACTCATGGGAGTAATTAAATGGAAGTGATTAATGGATAATCACTTGATGTTATTAATTAAGGAATTGATTAATATAATTGATTTGAAGTTAATTAATTATGGAGTAATTAATTAATTAAAGAATTAAGGATTATTTAATGATGGAATTAATTACTTATTAAGTAATTAATTATGAGAGTAATCAAGATTTATTAATGGAAGTAATTAGAAGATAATTATTTATGTAAATAATTAGGTGTTAATTACTTAGTTAATTTTAATTAATTAATGTGATTAATTAGTTAATGAATGTGATTAATTTTAAGATTAATTACTAAAGGTAATTAATTAAAATTGTAATTAATTAATTAAGAAATTAATTAAGGGTTATTAATTAATTGATTACTTACTGAAGTAATTAAAGATTAATTAATTAGATTAATTAATCAAAGGGTTAATATAATTAATTAAGAAGTTGATTAATTAAGCTAAGTAATTACAAGTTGTTAATTGCTGTTTATGATTAATAAGATGATTAATTACAATTTAATTATTTAAACTATTAAAGGGATTATTAATTAATAAGGATCATTAGTTAATATAATTAATGAATTAATCAAGGTTGATTAATAAAAGTAATTAATTTAAGTGTGATTAATTAATTGTAATTAATTAAGTATTAATATAGTTAATCATAGTTGATTAATTAATGGAAGTAAATGAAGGATCATTAATTATTGAAATTAATTTAAGGTTAATTATTGTATATGGTTAAGGCTAATAACTTGAATGAAATTAAAGGATGATTAATCAAGGAAGATTAATTAAGGAAGATCATTAAGAGATGATTAATTTATTTATTTGGAATAAATTAATGAAGAAGGATTTAGGTAATTCAATTGATTTAGAGTTAACCAATTCTGCTTATGGATGATTGATTGATATTGATTGATTGACATTGGATGACTGATATTGGATGTTAAATGATGTTGGATGATTTGGGTATGATATCTCTGATGTATGTTATGCTGCCTTGTTAGATGAATGGTTGATATGAATTATCTATTGTGATAATTTGATTCATTTATCTGTTTATATCATCTTGAATATAAGTTTAATTGTTAAACCCTTAAACAACTTGGACATTAAAATGGCATTACGATTCAGTGAGACCGGGATCGGGTTTCCATATTTGGATAATCCGAAAACCACATCGATCCAAATTAAACGTTAGGTCGTGAATCCAAGTGGACCTTAGTGATGACTCGAAGTGTAAGAACTATTCGTCAGTATAACTCTAAGGGTGATTCCGTGATGAGTTTGGCGGAGATAGTACTTACAGGTTCGAGATGGTGATTTAGAGTGCAAGGGCTATGGTCGTTGACTCTGAGGGTGGTTCCAAAATGAGTGCAACGGGATAGTGCCTTCGGTTTCGTTCGAACCCGGAACGAACTTGTGTGGATCGAATGCTTTCAGAACATTGTCAGGTAGACGATGAGCATTCTAAGATAGATGTGTTCTATAAAGGTAATCGCAGCATCAAGCCTCATCAACCGGGAATGGCTAAAACAGGGGAGGTGCAGCAAGGCTAGGTGGGTAGCACCCATTTCAAGGTGAGGTCATTTCTGTCTAGATGTCCCTTTTATTTCGGCTTAGTGGGTGGTTGGTCGTGCCAACCACGGGGTGATCTTACTCGGGACTATTCGGTAAGGAATGGTCCCGGCTTTGTGTTGCAGGGGATTGGGAGTAATCCTTGGTACTGTGATTTAGGCCACGTACTGTGATGAGAGGTACCCCGGTAGCCCAGCCATTGATGGAAACTCATTCTTCCTACGAGACCCTACGGTTTTGTTTATATTACCCACTTTTGTGGCCAGTAGCTGGAATTTAATAATGTAACAATTTCGGCTATTTCTTATTTACTTGAAAACCCTAGACATTATTATAATATCACCGGATTTCCTATCAAATGTTTTGGTTAGCGTAAGGTAAAAACTTTTCCATGTTTATGTGTGGTAAGTCTTACGTGATACCTTTTCTTTTCAAAGGTTTTTCTAAAGTTAAGCAATTTAAATCCGTTTACTCACACCAGACCCATGTCTGACCCGAGTGTTTATTTTCTGTTTTATTAAACTCTTAGGTACTCATATCATGTATGAGTAGTTGAGGGATTTAGGTTAGCTTGATGAATTCTGGAGGAGATATGGAGCAGGAGGCTTCCACGTGTAGATATATTATGGTTCCGCTGTGTTTGTATGGTATCTGTATCTTGTGTACTTGAGTTGTATAATTAGATAGATGTTTATAACTATCTAATATGTGTTGTATAAGTTGTGTACTCTAATGTATATAATACTATGTAATATTTTATGTGACATATTATATTTCATTCATTCCGCTGTGAGATTCTGATGTGTTGCTGTTCTTTCTTCTCTTTCTTTTCTTCTTCTATCCCTTTCTTTCTTAATTAGTGACGCGTCTTTCTGGTGATAGAATGTTGGGTCGCTACAGGTGGTATCAGAGCGTTAGGTTGAGTGAATACATTGGCTCTGGAGTAGTGTCTTTCTTGAGAGAGCGTACTTGTATTTTTATATAGATACCGAGTAGGAACATTCTTCCTAAGATGCTTCATCCCTGTCATTTTTGGATAATATAGAAGCATGGAATGGTATACTAAGTACCACAGTCTGAAATCAATATTAAGTGGTGTGAAAGAGACAACTTCAGAGGTAGAAGAGAAAATTAAAAAGATGATCAAAGGTATTTAAAGAATGAAGGAGCGCCTGGACGCCATAAAACAATTTGATATTTTAAGCCAAAGAACCAAAGAATACATGGAGATTGCTTGGCTATACCAAAGAATAGAAGATCTAGAATTAGATATGTTAAAAAGTTAAGTTCCTTGTCAGTCTTTGGAGCTTTGTGTCGGTTGATGTGAATTTATTGCTCTTAGTCCTTCTCCTATAAGAAGGACTAAATCCCAAATGGCTGCAATCCTAGAAAAATTCCCTTCTTGGTTAAACCCACCTCTAGTCTTGAATTGAAAAGAAATCAACCAATGGCGCCAAAAGGTTGAATACAAGTGCTTTCAGTATTTTAAGGGTAAATGAGATGATCAAGTTTTAAAATATTCAAATAATTATAAGACTCAAGTTAAAGAGTTAGAGCATGAAAAATATGCTCTTAATCTGGCGATCAAGGAATTGGAGAACAAGATCAAAACTCTTTTGGGAGCGAATGTAATGCTTAAACATGCATTGAAGAATCGGGTCAATTCTATTGGTAATGCCAATACTATTCGAAAGAAAGATAATAAACTTAAAGAACTTTTATATGTGGTGACTTGTCGTGTCGTTGAGCCTTTTTCTAATATTAAAATTTTGATGGAGAAAGTTGAAGATCTTGAATCTCAGTTAAAGATAATTGAAGTGATGTCGCTTGAGACTTCTTGTTTAGATTCTTTTATTGATTATTTACTTGTAGTTATAGTTGCTTTTGGTTTAGAAATTGACCATTCTTTCCTAGGTCCATATATGAATTCAAGATTAAGCAGAGCGGCTGAAGCTAGGTATAGACAATATCAGCATTTTTTTCTTTACTAAAGTTCTGATTTAATGATATTGGGGGTCCTCCCGTTTTTCTTAGAGATGGGGCTTCTTCAAGCGAAAGCTACTCGTGCTTTCTTGAAGTTGAGGGAAAGGGGTAGGAGAAAGGGTATCAACACTATTCACTCCATCAACCTCCCTATCCTAATTAGGGAAATCATAGTTTTCTATCTATAATTTTTGTATACTGTAATTAAATATAGTAAATAAATTAATACTTTATCAATTGATATTTTGAACCTGTGATTTCATTCTTCATTTTCATCTTGCTGAGTCACTAGAAATTCACGATCTTCTTTAGTTGTTGGAATTTTGAAAGAGAAGATGCAAAAGCTTTGATGGAAAATCACTTATAAGCCTTTAGGTCGATTCTTCTTTTGGCTATCTGAAATTTTGTATGTATATTATGTAAAGTAATCAAATTTTTATTTGAATAATCGTTACCTCGAACAAACTTTGTATTCTTCTTCCTGAACTTGTTGAGTTGTTTGTGATACACATTTTTCTTTTGATACTATAGGATGCATATCCTTTGATTGAGCCGCAGTTTGTCTTCTGGATATAGATCTTGTCCTTGAAATTTGTTTTAACAAAAAGATTAGTGATTCATTTGATCATAAATTTAGAAGTAGCTTCTTTACAAAAATTCATTTAATAACGAAGATTCTCGTTGGTGGAACACTTCAACTCAATTTAGCATTTTAAGGAATAAAGCTTTTAATAACTTCGTTTTTAGGCTTTATCACTTAAATTTTTGGAGCTCGATGTTTGAAGCTTTAATCTCCATAGAGTAGTTATTAGGAAGTCTGTTTGATAATTGCTTGTATTAAAGACCAGAAATCCTTTGATGATGATAAGATCATTTGTTTGGAACATCATAAACCCTTTCGGCGATAATCGGATAGGAGGCCAGAAATCATCTAGTTATAATAATCTGAATATAAGATCAAAAATCCATAATAATATTCTGATTAAAAGACTAAAAATCCACTCTGGTAATGATGATTCGAGTAGAATACTAGAAAATTGTCTGGTAGTAATATCACTTGAATAGAAGATCAAAAAATCATTTGGCATTAATAGAAGATAAGAAGACCAATCTAGTATTAAGAGGAGACCAGAAAACCAATATGGAAATAATATCTAAATAAAAATTAGAAAATCATAGGGTGACAATTGAAGGCTATAAACTCATCTGGTAATAATATCGTAATTCTCTGAACAAAAGACCAAAAAACCGATTTGGTAGTAATAGGTCTTTTTAAAAGAAGACCAGAAAATTGATTTTGGTAATAATAAGAAACCCAGTTATAAGAAGACTAGAAATCCCTCTGCTTATTAATGGAGATTACCATTAGAAATTAAGGACGAAGAAACAATTCCATGTTTTGAAGTGCAGAGCTTGATGTATAACCGAATGTGATAGATTGTTCTTCCTCTGGAAGAAGGCTTTTGATCCATTCTTTAGGATAATGTTAGATTTTCTTCTACATTCGCTTGATCTTCTTCTAGAATATTGCACGACTCCTTCTTTTTTAGAATAAAGTTTGGTTTACTTTTGAATTTGATTGATCTTCCTCTAGCAGACTGCCTTACTACAGTAAAACTTGTTTTTGATAGCATTAATTGCAAGCGTTCAAGCTATATGCCATAGTTGGTAATTTTAAAATACAAAAATAAATGAAGAGATGCCGTTAATTACTCCTGCTAACAATTCATGAAAATTTTTGCTAAAATTTTCCGTGGCTGCTCAAATTTCCTTTTAATAGTTTTTCCTCCTCTCAAAACTACGATGAGAACAAAAGGAAGTCTTTGTCTTCCAAATTACTCCCTCAATCCCTAATTATCTTAACTCAAAAATCATAACTAAATTTTAAAATTAAATGTTACGACCTGGGAGCACATCGGTAATTTTCGATGTCCAGGAGAGAGAGCCACGACATACAGTAGCATGGGGATTCCGATGTGGCATTTGACGATGGACGGCTACTATGTATAAGGAGTGTTCACTATTAGGAAATTTGTAGTCCGACACTATTAGGAAATTTGCAGTTCGAGTCAGATCTGACAATTACAATGTCGTACTTCTAACTTCAAGGATCTATGCAATAGATTCTTTCAGACGATAGTTTAACCCATCAGGTACAAACGATTTATCGAACTATCGACTTTCAGGATTCAATAAAGCCTCGTAATAGCATAATTAGATTCAAAATTTCTACCGTTTTGATCTGGCCAAGAACACTTTGTTTTATTTCAAGTAGTGCAAAATTCAAAGGCAGGTAGATTGAAGATGAAAAATGGAATCTGCAACGTCGTACAAATATGACAGTCTGACTGAACTTGTAACACCTTATAGGCGTTACAAATTCGTTTGACACGAGGGCATTCAGCAATACTCTAATTGCGTCGCAGATTGTGTTGGAAGAAGAAGGAGAACAGAGATGATTTTTTGGTGTTAATTGTTCTGGTCATCTGTCCTTTATATAGAGTTTAAGGAGGTGTATTTTCATTAAAGGTTGCATCCGTTCGGTTCAAAGCCATTTGAGGAGGTGTTTGTTCATCAAGATTTGCGTCCAATGGTTCAGACCCGCTAGCAATGGTCGCGCCCTTTTAAATTTCAACGTCCCACTTTATTTTAATTCTGGGTCCATAACGGGCTGAAATTTGGTCCGGTGCTATTTTCAGATTTACTTCAAAAATACCATTATTTTGTGGTTATGTATGACTTCCCTTCTCTCAGCAAAGCAAACATTTGGGGAACTCTTTCATGAGAAAGCCATACTTAAATAAGTATGTTTTCCAATATCCTAAGATGTTGGACTTTTGTTTTTCTTCTTTCTACCCTCTTCCTTTCTTCCCTTTTCATGAAAACAAAAAATGGAAGAACTTGAAAATATCCAACGTTCACGATAAGTTTTGGCGGAAGGAAGGCTGACCGGGGATGTGTAAATTTAGGGGATGAGACCGCAATGTGGTGGAGATGATGGTGTCGGAATCAGCATCGTGACATATCACCGGCGTCAGTGGTTGTTGCTACAGCATGGGAGTTGGCGAGCGTTGTAGGCTCAAAGGTGGTAGCTTCAACGATAACTGAAGCTTGACGGCAACAATTTTACGATGGGCAGTCAATGCATTTTACTTAAACCCTTTATTTGCACAGATGAAAAGAACGTTGCCAATGAGTCTTGGCCTCTCATAGCTGATGACTTCTAATTCTCGTGAGTCTTATGTTTGAACGGGTCAGGTTCTTCTAAAAATCCATTTAGAGATGTTATGCTAACAGTATTTATTCGTTGTATTATATGAACTCCTTTGCACTTTGGGTACTACTTTGCTGATTTGCTATGAAATGAACTCCTATGCATTTAAAGATTTCATCATTAAATTCCAATAATGAATATTTTTTTGAGTATAATTACCAAGTACAAAATGCTTTGCAATGTTAAACTGTTATACTAAGTATGATGCGGTTATACTATAATTTTGCATATTAATAGTATAACAGTATTAAAAATATAAGACATTACTACTAAACAATCATGTTCTCACTAGCAGATAATTATGTTGATATATGCTAGCTTTGGCTTATAGAATTTGTATCAAATGAAATTACAATTTAAGTGAAATAACAAATACATTTGGTTTTAAAAAATAAGAAATTATGCAGAATCTATTTTGAATGAACCATCAAAATTACAATATCTTACAATATATATCTTGTCCAAATTAGTGCACAAGTGCTTTGTTCTTTATTCATGGTTTTCTAGATTTGTGCTTAATTTATATGAATCCATATTCATAGTAAATAATTTTAATCGCTTTATAGGTTGGAAATTTTTTTATTGAACAGTATTAAAAAATTGTTCAGGGATCACCATAGTCAGTTTACAAATTTTGACTTGAGTTCTATAAGCCGCTAGGATGGATATAGTATAATAACGTCAGCTACTACCATATA
The DNA here is from genome assembly GCA_030765085.1 of Allium cepa. Taxonomy (NCBI): domain Eukaryota; kingdom Viridiplantae; phylum Streptophyta; class Magnoliopsida; order Asparagales; family Amaryllidaceae; genus Allium; species Allium cepa. The sequence continues at coordinate 1,044,504,203 of CM060931.1, read as the reverse complement.
AGTAAGATCAAATTATATCTATATTTTATAATCCATGAGAATATATTTTTAGTTTTATCATGCAAAAAGTTTAGAAAAAATATTGCAATTTAATTTTCATTTCTAAAATCGGTATTTCATATCTTGTCCTATACATCAACTTCTTGGACAAATTGCATATACCATGCTGAACAATCTACGCAACATTTTTTTCTTTTTGTAAATAAATATTATAATATGAAGAGCTGCGACATAATAAGAGGTATATTTTTCATTTAGATCACGTACCTTATTACTAGATATACTCTTTCTTCCTAATTTGTTCTATAAATTCCATTGCATAATTATATTCTACAGCACTCATTTCGTCTGGTAGTAATAACTTATAAACAAAATAATTATTTATTGCTGATGAGACTAGACTTTGCAATGTATAAAATATAATCATTGCTTCGAATTTTTGGACAGGCCATTAGAAAGTTGATGGTATCCTTGGAATTCGAGAAGTACATGACAGAGATAGTTTCTGCTAATTCGCAACAACCATCTGGTGGTGCGATGTTTCTGAATGTGGTTGGATACTTGATTAAACTCGAAAACAAAACAGGAAGAAAAGTTTCCCAGTTATTTTATACAGCCCCTAAATTGGTAGTGGTTACTTTATCATAGACGATGTTTATATGTTTGTTGATGACTACTGGTAATGTCCATTCACTTCTAGTATATGGACAATAATGCCACTGTTTGTATAATCTTTTAGGTTTAACTTGTAATTTGTTAGCGGAAGATGCTTCCAGTAAAAACACCGTGGTGACGATAAATGAGTCTACGGTACTTGAAAAAATTCATGAAGAGTTGGATGAATCTATGGTACTTTTCTTTGTTGAAAAATGCAGTTGATGTTGCTATGCCATGCCCCTATGTGTGTGTATGTGTGTATATATATAGTTCTGCTTCATTACATAATATTGCACATTGTTATTGGCCTATATTTCTAAAGTTCCAAATTTACACTAATAATGTTCATTTTATTTTCTGAGTTGCGCTTTCTCATTTGCTACATTTGTTACTGGTGCGCCTTTTTCTGCTAAACAACATTGAGTTATTTCAGTGTATCGTTCTTTTATTTCGTCAAGTGTGATTATTTTTGATACAGTCTGCAAATAGCTTTAGCACTGAGGAGGTTCCTCTTGTAAATAAAACGCAAAGCTCATCAGAGACAAATGATCACAAAAAAGGTCACATCCTAATGGTTGAAAAACCCAATTTTTTTCTAATATGCAATGAAACTAATATGCGTCATCTTGATGGCAAATGATTACTCTGTCTTCATTCGCAATTTTCATCCACTTACCAGTGCTGTTGCAGTGGAAATAGCTCTCAAAAAATTGGGGCCAATTAAAAAAGGATGGCTCTAAGTCAGAATCCACATGGTTGTTTATGTTTGTGAATCTTAATTAGTTTGTTCTAGACGTACTGCATCTTGTTCAATTTAATTTTTTAAATTTTTTTTTACTCTTGTAGTTAAGAAATATTTGCTAATCATTAGATTCTAAACAAGCTGCAATTGAGGTAGCTTAGCTGTGGTTTGATGTATGGTCTATCAGCTTTAACGCACCATTCTTTTCTATTGGCTCAGTTGTATTCCAGACAACCTAACAACTTTCGCTCAAAAAATGTTTTCATTTGTTCATTAAGAGTCTAAAAGTAATGATAGTAACTTACTTAGATAATTTGATGCCAACAAATTTGTATATTGATTAAATAGTAATCACTATTTGTTTATCGTTGCAATACAACTAGCAGTATGTCATTGTCTATAACGGAAAGTATACAACAACAATATGTCCTTACCTAAGTTTCATTTAATAGTTGAGCATATTATTTGTTTTTACATCATATTATATTTTAGTATCAATTAAGTAGATAATGGAGAGAAAAATTGATTTAACAAAATATAGGTCCCGGAACAAGCAGCAGCCCCTATTGTCCGCTGCTGTCTAGCAACAGTCGTGTGCTGTTGTTTACTATAGCAGCACATACTGGTGCATGATATAGGGGCCAGGCCACTGGCCTGGCCACCCTTCTAGCTACCTGGACGGACCTGAGTCCGACCGGGGGTGGTGCACAGCCAAGATTGGCTAGGCTATGAGCCTAGCCAAACCTATCCAAAAAAAAGGTTTAAAGTTTAAACATTATTAAGAGGTGTTTTCTTGAATGCTTCTAAACTTGGAGGATACTGCTCACTAATCTCAAAGAAATTTATGCATAGTTCCCTCGGTTCGCACTAAGATAAGAAAGGAAAAATTAAATTGATGTACATTGGGCATGAATTAAATATAAAACTTCTGGCACAAGAACCAAATTTGTTTTTTTTCTTTTGAAACTTGGTAATGATTTTATTACCGAATAAAATGTTGTAGCCCAAAGTCTAAAGATACAAAATCGGCCGTACATACAATAGAAAACTCAGTTAATAAATATACAAACAAAGGAAGTTTGAACTCTAACAATTCCATTTTCTTCAACTCTAACCATAGAAAGTTTTATGGTGGCTCCCAAAAGTCTCGTTGATTTTCTGAGCAGTCTTTCTTCCACTTCACCCTCTCTAGTAGTTGTCTTTCTGGTTCTGTTAGGCTGGTAAGCTTCCCTTTGTTAATGCGATTAACTATTAAGCTCGTATCCCAGTTGATTTGAGAATTGACTAATTGAATTTCCTTTCTTTTGTTATTGAAAGCCATTTGGTTCCTTTCTTGCCAGAGATGCCATATGGTAGCTGTGAAATTAATTTTGAGTATTTATTGCATCAGGTATGCACCGTTGCTCCAGTTCTTCAAGTAAAAGATCTCATCTTTCGGCGATTTAACTTCATTTGATAGGAAAATTTTTATTTTTTGGAGCCTCCATATAGTTTTGCTATAAGAACATTTGAAAAAACAGGTGTGCATGTAGTTTCCTCAATTATCCCCCATTTATGCAGACGATCTTTATTAGGAAGCCTGTCTAGAATGGCTTTATATGTTGTGTGGGTCATCTTAGGATTAACTAATTTACTCCAAACTAATTTATGCCCATCTACAGTCTGATGTCTATTCCTCGTCTCTTCCCATACCTTCTTGAATATAAACTGACTTTTATTTGAGTTTTTTATACACCAAGCATCGTCTGTTTTATCACTGTATATTGGCATACTTTGTATCACTTCTTTGAGATTCCTAGTAATCAGCTGCTTATCACATTTCCACCTACCTCTTTCTATAATGCTTTATACAGTATAATTATGATTACCATAGTCTGAGAAACCTTCCCATCCTACTCTGTCAATCAGATTTTTATTGTTTAACCAGGGAACTTTCCAAAGGTCTGTTTTATGGCCATTAGTTATATTTCTTTCAGTGAGAGGCTTTAAGTCTTCTCTGATTTTCAAGATATTTTTCCAAATGACTGATGCATTATTGTCTGTGGTATTTTTTCAAAAATTGTCTTTGATATATCTTGCTCTCATCCATTTTGGCCATAAGTTTTAGGACGTTAATATATTCCATGCCATCTTGATGCCATAAACCATTTTTAGTTCAAAAAGATCTTTTAATCCAACTCCTCTTTCTTTTGTGGACTTGCATAGGTCTTTATAACTAATTTTATGCAATTTTCCCCTCCATATGAAGTCGACACAAACTGAGTTAATCTTTCTAAGCGAGCAATTTGGTATTTGAAAGGTTTGAAGCCAAAATATAACTTTAGATGTGATCACTTTGTGAACTAGCTCAATTGTACCTGCAAATGATAAGAACCTCAACCTCCAGTCTTGTAATTTATCTCTAATACTATCTATGAGTTTACCACATTCTCTATCTGTAATAGAGTTTGATGATAGAGGTATCCCAAATACTTGACTGGCAACTCCTTTCAGACACTCCTATGTACATAGGAGATCTTGTCTGTCTTTGGAATGCTTATTAAAATAAAGCTTTGTTTTCCCCTCATTGAGTTTCAGACCACCATATAGATTAAGCAGATTGAAAATGTTTTTAAGAGAATTAATCGCACGATGGAGGCTTTCATGACTATAATAAGATCATCAGCATAGTGTTACCTTTGGTTCAATTTTGTGCACTGGAATTATTTTATTTTGATAGCTTGCAATCTCCATTTGGAGGGAAAACCATTCCATTGTAACTGCAAATCGATAGGGAGAGAGTGGATCCCCATGTCTTATTCCCCTATTGCTTGTTATGCATCTCTTAGGAACCTCATTAATAAGAGTAGAATATGTTGGGGTGGATATACAATACTCTATCAACTTCAATAATTTATCTGGAAGCCCCATAGATTTGAGCATATGTACAACAAATTTCCTGTTCAGTTTGTCATAGGCCTTATGTAAATCAACTTTTAGACACATTTTATTTGCCCCTGGTTTGTTGAAGTCTCTAATCAGCTCATGAGCTAAGAGAGAGTTTTCGGATATGAATCTGCCTCTTACGAATGCACTTTGAGTCTGGGAAATTAAATCTGGTAGCACTTTATTTAGTCTCATGCAAATTATTTTCCTAAGGATCTTATAAGAGACATTACAACATGCAATTGGTCTGTACTCCTCCACCCTATCTGGTTTTTTAACTTTAGGGATTTACGATTGTATGATTTATTTCTTGTAAAAACTCACCATTGTCCAAAGCTTCCTAATAAGCCTGCAACATGAATCTTTTCAGATGTACCCAGTGCACTTTGAAAGCAGCTGCCCCCATTCCATCTGGACCGGGATTGGAGTCAATGTGAATGGACTGTATAGCTCTCCACGGTTCCCTTTAAGTAACCTGAATTGTGAGCATGGAACGGCCTTCTTGATAAATCTTCCTTCTACATTGAACAACATGTAAGTCTTTTGTGTCATCTCCATTGTATAATCCCATAAAGTATGATAAACCATTGTCTTTTATCTCCTTTAAGTTTCCCACAACATTTCCTTCCTCATTCAAGAAGTTTAGTAGATATTATGATGAGTTCTTTGAGACATTTTAGTATAAAAAAATTTGTGCATTCATCCCCCAACGTTAACCAGTTTTCTTTTGCTTTTTGTTTGATCTCCATGGCTTTTTTACTAAGCTCTTCTTTTAATTTCCCCTGTGGTTGATAATATGTAGAGTTAAGACTTTTATTCATTGGATCCTTATCAAGCATAATTTGGACATCCCCTAGTTGATTCTGAATATTGAGAGTTATGTCTTTATTTTTCGGTCACTTCCTATTCCATTCTTTTAGTCTATTTTTCATAGTTTTGAGCACCATTATGAACTGATACATATGATTCCCTAGGGGAGAAGAATATTCTCCATATTTATGGCTTCATTATACCCTTCTATTTAACTCCAATGATTAGCATATCTAAATGGTTTTCCTTCTTGGCTATTTTTTTCCTTTTTAAGTTATATTAATATGGGGCTGTGATCACTGGTTAAGCTGGGGAGGACTGTTGTTTTCAAAGTAGTAATTTTATTGATAAGATCTGAATTGCATATGGCTCTGTCAATTCTTGATGTTATTTTTTTGCCTCACCACTTTTCCATGTAAATTGCAGTCCAGTATGGAATGTTTCAAGTAATCCACTTGCTGCAACACGATCATTAAATTTTGCAACTTGATACAACTTCAGGGTAACTCCTCCTCTCTTTTCCCTTATTTTCAAGATTGCATTAAAATCTCCCATCACCAGCCATGGCATTTTGATTAGTTTAGAGTGATTAGTTATTTGTTGCCACAGCACAAGAACCAAATTTGTGCTACCACTTGAATTTTTATTGTTGAGTAATTTATACAAAACAATCACAATTAATTAATGAAATATTACTTTTTTATACTTATACAAATATATTAACGCATACCAGTAAACTGGGATACATAGCTATGCTACAATTATTTGCTGTGTTAATTGTTGGTTGATAGAAACTACTCTATAGGAAGACAGCTTACTTATTCGGTTGCACTGAAAGTGAGTGATTTGCTGCCCATTCCATATTTTAATAATGTTATTATGTTACTACAATTTTTAAGTAGTTATTTTCTTAATAAAACTAATTCAGTCCAGAAGTAAATTTGTTATTGTTGCTTATAATGTACCATATATTTAGTTGTTTATTTATTTTTTGCAGCTCAATAGTTGAACATAAACGATTAGAAAAAAGTGCCATATAATATATATTGCTTTAATATGCATATTTTTTTTATACTAAAATTTTGAATTAGGGGGTATGCCTGAGGGTGTTCTCGGAGTTATGGGTGTACAAAGCTTAACTATATACCATGTCAAGAGTCACTTACAGGTACTTGACTTTTACCATGTAAAAAGTTCAGATTTTATTTCAACATTTGCATAATTATCTTTGTATTCTTATAGGTATTTTTAGGGTTTACTTACACGTACTTACAGTTCACTTATAGGTGCATAAATTCAATCTCTAAGGGTGAGAATAATTATCCTTCTACTTTTGGCAGTTCGCCTGCAATATAATGTCATGTTCATACTGTATATGCATTAGTTTTGGGAGCCTTTGCATGGAATTATTTTTTCACGTTATAATTAGCTGACATGTGTCCCTATATCATTTTATTCAAGTCGCATGCATATATTTAATTTTACCTTTGCAAGTTTAAAGTGCTGTCGCGAATGGTTGATGAAAGGATGACCACTGAAGGTACCGAGCTGAACCTCGGGATCAGCAGCAACCTACTTGGATGGATCTTGTTTGGTTTGTTTGGATTCATTTGGCCCTTTACTTTGTATATGCTTCCTCCCTATAAGATGAGCACTGAAGGAATCGGGCTGACCCTCGGGCTCATCCAGCACATTCATGTACTTGGTTGCCTTTTATTTGTAATAACATAAACTGATACATAACCTATTCTTTGTCTTCAGGTATTCAAAAGTTATATATGCATGGAGCTCCAGATTTAGTTGTTTATGGTACTTGCTTGGTATGGGTTTTAGGCTAACTTTTTGTTTGGAAACTAATGTAAGCTTCTATATGTATGGGTTTTAGCTTAAATTTTTGTTTGGAAACTAATATATTTATGCATAGTTATGTACTAGTATGGTTATATACTTGTTGTGTTTAAGGTAGCTTATTTGTTCACGTATTATTTTGGTTGATTGAACTTGAATCATATGTTTTTTGGTTTTATATTGAATTGTTTATTATTATTGTATGATATAAGTGACGAATAAAGTGAATTAGAGAGTCAACAAGCTAAAAGAGTAGGGAAAATAGAGGCAACAGTTTAAAAAAAATTTAGCAGCCAAGTTTAAGCTAAAGCTGGAACATTTATAGCAGTGTCTAAAAAATTCTACTAAAACATTTTGTAGTAGCATGAGAAAGCCTTTTGGTGGAATTTTTGAAACGTTACAAAAAAAATATGCTCGCATTTGGGTAAACGCTGCAATAATTTTTTATTTGCAGTGGCTTTTACAAAAAACGCAACCGAATGTATGGAATTTTTCCTTGCTTGTTGTTCTACCGCGTTTATTAAAATGCTAAAAACTTTTGGTAGCCTTTTTTCAACACTGTCAAAAATAGTTTTTCTTGTAGTGTCATAATCTCTTTTTTGGATCGAGTTTGATTTGCTTTTGCATTTGATCATCCTTTAGAAGATTGTCCCTTACTACTCTTTAGGTAGCGATTTAGAATTTGATTGATTTCTTTATTACCATCTTTAGGTAATGATCTCAACTTGGATGAACTCCATATCACTCTCTTAGGTGATGATCGTAGTCTTTTGTCTGATGCATTTAGTTAGTTATCTTAAGTAGAACCAAAGTCTCAGCCAACCTCCCTCTAGGAGGCCTTTCAACCAGGCCTTATAGATGAAACTGAAGGCTTGTTTGATGCTCTAGGCAAACCATCTTATGCGGGACATAAGGCTTACTTTGTCCTCCTTCTAGGAGGACCTTCAGATAGGCCGTATAGGTGGGACTTAAGGCTGGTCGGTGCTCTAGTAAGGGACCAAAGGCCTACTCTATCCTCCCACTAAGTGTAGGCCTGTCAATGGATGCTTTCAGATGCAGATAGTGCCGCATCCGCATCCGTATCCGAAATAATTTTCGGATATTGGATGTCCGCATCCATAGATGCGGACGGATATCGGATAATTATCCTATCCGCAAACGACTAATAAATTATGAATTATAAAAAGAAAATTTTGGTGTAACGTAAATATTTTTCAATTCCATTGATTATAAAAATGTTAAAAATTAAGAAATATGATAATAATAAATAGTTTCGAACAGTTAAAAAGCTTTAAGTGCATATATTATAAGCTACTAACTTAATAAAATAATAAAAAAAATCGCTTTGCTAAATACACATAATTTGAACTATAATCTTGAAAAAACCGAACGGATAATCTTCGGATGAGGATGCCTTCGTATACGCATCCGTCTTTCTAGATATCGGGTATTTGTTCATTTTTCGAATGCAAATGCGGATAGATTTCGAATTTTTCGTGTATCCATTGATAGTCCTATCTAGGAGGCGCTCCGGCCAGGCCACATAGGCAAGACTGAAGGCTTGCAGTGCTCCGGTTAGGCCTTATAGATGAGACTAGAGGCTTACTCTGACCTCCCTCTAGGAGGTGCTTTGGCCAGACCTTTGTGGCGGGATCAAAGGCTTTCTTTGTCCCTTATTACCTTATAGGTTATGATTTAGGCTTTTCCTTTCATTTTACAAATCCCTTCCATCAAGAATTTCACTTTATTGAAGATTTACCTAAACTTCTTATACAAACTCATTGTGTTTTCCCTTTCTTAAGAAATTACCAATCATTCCTCTTAAGGCTCGACATTGATTGGTTTCATGTCCATTTGCTCGATAATATTGACAGTAAACACCTTCAAGGTTCGTTTCATTTTTAGGCCACTTCTTCTTTGAAGGCCAATAATTCAACTTTCTCTTGGTTAAAAGATAGATATTCGTAACAAGTGGTGTGAGAATGGATCCAAGAGTTCTTAGGATATAGCTCCTTTCGTTCCATTTAGCTTTCTTATGACATTGGATTGGCATAGTAGGATCATCCATAATCCGTCTCTTCTAAAATTTGATTGGTAGGAGAGGATGGTCTATTACTTTTTTCCATCTCTGGGCAAACTTATCAAAATCATTCATTATTTCTTTTTCGAAGATAGTCTCCATTGACTGGAATTGTATTACCCTCCTTATATTTAACAAACTACTATCTTTCTTCGGGATTTCTTTACATAAAGCAAGGATTGGAGTCGGTCCTACATGAAATGGATTCATGTTCCATTTATTAGGATCATAGAGTACCACTTGTTTCTTTTCTTCTATAATTTACGATGCCATCATCCTTAGCACTTGTTTCTCATGGAATTATGGATCAGAAGTGACTTAGGAAATTGGCCTACTTTGCTTCAGTTTCAAAAGGTCCTTGTTCGAAAATAGTCAACTTGTAGTCCAACGGACTATGCTAAATTCAACAAGTCATTTTTATCCCTTATATGCAAGTTAGTGGAAGGTCCATAATATGCAAGGTAAGGCAAGGAAGGTCAAATATGGAATATGCAAGATGGGGTAAATCCTTTATATACTAAGTGTGTAGGTCAAGGGTAGTTCCACTTAGGGTAAAAGCGAAGACAGAGGTTCGAACTCTCCTAGTGCCAATAATGTTGACAAGATTTCTAGTTAACCCTGAAATTTGCAAGTAAATGGAGTTTTGGTTAATGGTAGGCATTATTAACCTCGTGTAAATTAACTTGACTTTGTGAGATCAACTTGTCATATGTAAGACAATGATTCAAAACATAAAAAAGGATGGCCAGATTCATATTTCTCATATGAGAATCATCCAAAACCATGTCACATGAGTTAATCAAGTTGAAAGTCACGTCATATATGGGAGAGTTCGCATAAGTACAACATAAGCCACAAATCAAGTCTCTTTATTGAATATACTATGTGATTGCAATTATACAAACTCTTATTTGCAAAAAGATCGTAAAATTATAATTGGCACTAAAAATCCCCAAATTTATTTGGGGTCACAAACATTAAAAATGTAAGAGAGAGAAAAGAATGAATCACCCCATTTTGAATGTCGTTGGGTCCGAATTTATAGGGGTGAAGATGGACGGCATGGCTGCCACATGTCTTCGAGATGCCTAACATTCGACTTCATTACTTTCTTTAATGGCTTCTTGCATTCCTTTAAGTATTAATGACTTGCGACATCATTATGATGGATGATGATTTATGAAATCCCCTCATGTTCCTGGCACATGACAGCCTCCTGTGTATTGATGAAACACGATATCCTTTTACATTTTTAATAGGTGACAATCTTTCCATAACACGGTTGATTATGATATCAAAGTTATAGTACAACTATTTAACCTCTTTATCATCTTATCGGCATGCACCATCTGCTTTTCATTGATAATTTTCGATATTCGCCTTTCTTCATTGATAAGGTGCAACATTGATAAGGAGCGGTATTGATAATGTGCAACATTGATAACAAATGATGCATGTAAGTGATTTACGATATGATTCCATTCCCTATTTTGATGGGATGCAACATCTTTTATTGCATTGGTGTAGCGTGGAATCGATGGTATGTGATATTACCACTAGCTGTAAGCTTTTGGGATCCTTTCAAGACACCTCGAGATGCGCCATCATTTGCTGTATAGACTTCGACGTGATGTATTCATGATTACAATATCACTTGTCTCCTCTTGTATTCATGCTACAAATATCAGCTATCCGCTCTTGTATATTTTCTTGCCTTTTGTTTGACATCCTTACTATCGACATGCTTTCATATCTTCAAAATCATGGTTTGTAGTAACATATAGATTGCTTTACGTTGAGTATATTGGTTGGTTATTTTGATTGGATGATTAATGTTTTGATATTTTTATGTGGCTACATTGATCGATGATGCTTGATTTGGAAGATCCACCTTGAGTATGGTATTCGATAGGAACAATTGCTCAAGGTAATTAAATCTAGATATTTGGATCCTAGTGGTGCCTTCGATAGTGAAGTGACCACAATGGTTGTCATATAAAATAGAGTATTATATTTTACGTAAAAATTAAAAATGTGATGAGAATGAACATGAGGATGAAAGCTCGCTTGTTATTTTTATGACTGTTGATTAATGATGTTTAGGTTCTGTAAGCCGTATATTTTTTTATTGTGCTCTTTAGATTATTAATAAATATTTAAATCAAAGCAAGCATATGTTTGATTAAAAATATTTTTGGTTATGTTGTGTGTATATATATTTTGGAAAGAAGTTTTATTAAAAGCTTGCAAATGTCTTTTAAAAGATTAAGTTGTTCAAAGTATATCTACAGGTAAATATTTAAATGAATTTTTTTTAAATATATCGTGTTAATTTATCAGTTGAGTGCTTTAAGAATTATGGTCGGCCCGCCTAATAAACGTTGTCGATAGATATTCATGAACAATGGGATGTGACATATGGACACAAAGCTTTGAAAGTAATGTAATACTTTAGAAAGAAGTAAAATATTTTGAGCCGACATTAATGTTTTGGTATAATATTTCAAGGAAAGTCGTATATAATGTTTTGAAAAGATAAGAATGATATAAAGATTATTTTGAAATAAGGATAATATTCTATAAAATGAAGAATTACTATTTTGCAAGTAAAAAGATATTTTGAAGAAACCTTTTAAGCTATATTTTGTAAAAAAAATATAGATAAAGGATTAAGAAAAGATGAAAGACATTTTGATAAGAGAAACATTATTTTGAATGATGTTATAGTAAAGTATGTGATATGAAGATAAGTATAATATTTTAAAGTTTAAGAAATTGTTTTGATTTGAGAACGTATATATTGTTGGTACCAAAAGTGGTCACAAACCCTAGAAGTAGTAAAAGCACCCGTGTTTACATATAAATCCTCAATACCCAAACATAGATCTCAGATCTAGACAATGTAGAGAGTAAAAATAAAGAAATAAAAAAATTAAAATAAAAGAATGTAAGAGAGGACACGAGATTTGTAGTGGTTCGGCTATCTCCAGCCTACGTCCACTTTGAATTAATCCTTTTATTTCCTTTATGCTATACTTACAATTACAATCCTTTGAATATCGATAACCAAAATGGTAGAGTTTAGCCTAAAAGAGAAGAAGAAGATCCCTTTTTAGTTACCATAGAGGTGCTATTTATAGGTGTAAATCTGGAAATATATGCACTAAAACTCGGAACACCCTTTCTCATATGTAGGTGGGCCCACCAGATCGATTTGGGGCTGTTTAGGATCGATCTCGATCGATCCATGTTGTCTTTGTATTGATCAAGATTGCCTCCAATTGAGCTGCGATCTATCAGGTGAGCTCTTGACTTGATATGAAATCTCTCGTGAAAATTTCATGGCATTTGGACTTGTGGTTTGAGAGATATGATCAATTCAAAATTGAGTTTTCTAATGCAAGCTAATGATTTCGTATCCATCCAGAGCTTTGTATCCATCATCCATCAATTACGTATCGATCCGAGTTTGCTAGGGGGATGGAAGGCTTCGTATCGATCATCTTCCATTGCCTCGTGTCCTAATTTCGTATCCATACCCCATATCCATGCCTTTTCGTATCCATCCCACATCCTTCCTTCGTATCGGTCCCTGACTGCCTGCTGCCTTTCATATTCATCCCCCACTCCCTTTTTCATATCGATCCCAAGCGTTATGGTGAATGACTTTATACCGATCAGGAATTGGATCGATACGTACTGTGATCGATCCGAAGCAAGGTGCAAAGTGTGTTATCTATATCCATATCGATATGAAAGCATCGATCCAACATACACTCTCCATGTCCATTTTGATCGATACGAAAGTATCGATACAAACTAGTTTTCCATGAATATTGATACATCCACAACTTGAACTCATGAGCTTTGATTGACCTAAAATTCGAAGTGTAGCCTTATCGTGCCTTGTTTATCGTTCCCAATCGATCCCCACCTTGATTGGAGCTTGGTCCAATTTCAATGGTATTGATTATAGCCTAGTTTTCAATCGATCTCCAATCCTAATATCCATCCTTTTTAACCAATTTTTTTGATATCCTGGCCTTGACCAAAAGGTAGGGTAACATTTTCCCTCCAAAACATGCCTTGCGATAGGAAGACGTGTTTTGAATAGCTTTAAGTCCAACATCCAAAGTCCATATTCCATCCACAACGATATCATTCAATCCATAATCAAATCCATTGCCAAGCCATTCTATCCAAGCGCCATAGCTTTATACTTATCCAAATCCGCGACAGCTCCTAGTCGATATCCGATTTCGAATTCAGTAACCAAATCCTTAGTCAATTCCATATCCATCCGAACCCGACAACCGAGTTCTAATCCATCCATATCCAATAACTAAATACATCACCTCTTTGGATCGATATCCAAATCCGGGACCGTTCTGAGTTCACAGCCAATCCTTAGCCATTCAAAGCTGAAATCCAAATCCATAACCTTTTCGGATTCTTGCCAAGCATAGTCTTTACTCGATAACTCGTGTGCCAAATCCTACGCAATAGATTCTGGCCTAAGTCCTAGGCCAAACATGCCCATCCTGGACCCTTGTCGAGCGTAGTCCATACTCGATGACCTAAAATATCAAATAAAGAATCCTCTTTATTAAATAATAGCCTAAATCCAAGACCGACCTTGGTCACTTTGGAGCCTTGCTGAGCATAGTCCATACTTGAGGACCAAAATTAGGTGATCCGCCACATTCGGATGAAGCGACCTGCCCCTTGCCAGGCATAATCTATACTCGACAACCTTTTTACCAAAAACCAAATGAAAATCCAATCTGAAATCCAGATCAAACTAGAAAATCAGTAATCTATATTAACAATCCAAACCAAGATCCGAACCAAAAGACAAGCATCCAAATCAAAATCCAAACTAGAAAACCAACAAAACCAAGAGTTCAAACCAAACACCAAAACCAAACCAAAAAATGTAAATACCCAAACCAGAAAGAAAAAACAGATTTCACAAACTACAGCATCATGGTATATCATCATCTCAAAGCATGTCTAGAGGTTATCTCCATCCTCGCACATAAGTAAGTGACTTAGCTGTCCACCTAGAGTTTGCTAATTATTCCTTACCATCTCGATTAGTCGATGACCAACCGATCATCATTCCTAGTTCTCGCATAGTCGCTGTTTGAGGTAGAGGTGCCTGCTTCTGTTCCACCATCGCATTCCGAGTCTCGACATATTGCCGTAACTGACCATTCCTTACATACTCCTCGATCATATCCTATATATGCCTGCATTTTTTAGTATCATGATCGTTCAGGTCATGAAAGAGACAATGTCTTCCTAATGCCCTCTCGCGTTACGAGGCTTCTCTCCTTGCCATCCTTCAATAAGGAAAGCGATCATGAGTTTCCATGTATATCCATTCCAATGTTTCATTCAATCCTGTGTAAGGGGATAATTTTAGTTCTCCCCAACGCTTCCTTGCTCTGCCAGAATCATCATCTAACTTCATCTTCCCTTTATCCTTATCCTTACCCGACTTTTCATCGGATGGTCCTCCATCCTTGACCATGTTTACTTCCATTGGTTTCATATCCAAATTTGCATCCTCTTGCCGAAGAAACCTCTCAACCTCATGAAAGAATTCCCGAGATCCGTTGGTGGATCCTTTATCGATGATACCTTGAAATCTGTGTTGTCCCTGATTCCTCACACCACGGCCATTAAAACCATCGATGGATCTGGCCGATCCACCGAAGTAACTGCTGCATTAAAACGATTTAAGCAAGTTCTGAGCCACTCTTCTATCCTCTGTTTTACTGCTATTAGTGTCATCACATTCTTCAGCCTTTTGATATGAACCTAAAATTGCTTCAAAAACGTATCCACCAATTCTGTCCATATCCTAACAGATCCATTTTCCAACTGCCAAAACCACATAGCAGCTATATCCATCAAGTACAGAGGGAAACACCAGGCCATAACCTCCTCCGTGCCCCCAACACTTCCATGTGTCTTGTATACCTCATTAATGATCGAAAGGATCTTTCTTGTCGTTGTATACTTCTAGAGAGGCAGCTTGAACTCTGGTGGATTCCTAGCCATCCTGATGTCACGGGTGAATGGACTTCTGTTTACCCCTTCCAGATCTCTATTTGTCAGACCTCCGTGCATAGTTCGCCCGATAATTATTGCTAATCTACTGTTATCCACCATTGGTTGCCTCCCATCTTCATATCCTAAAAGCCTCCAAGTCCCTAGGGGAATTCGAGTACATACTCTTTGTCATGTAGTCCTATATTCCTTTTAGCACCGGCTTGTGCAGCATCAACTGGCATTCTAGATCCATCAAGATTGATAGTTGTGTGCTGATTTGGGGATGCCCTCTATTAAACTGCTCTATCTGACTTCCCGTTGAGTCCCTCTGATCCAGCCTCATGAATCTGTGCTCCAGCAGCTTCTGCCTGTCCAAACTGTCTGAAAAGGTTCTGCATCATCTTCTTCTGCCTTTTCATCAACTGCTCATGCATGGAATCCATCATAGTATGCATCTCATCCCTTGTGATGTAGATGGATACCTGATCTACACCAGCTCCAAACGAAACCTCTTGACTTCCCTCTTGATTTCTCCTTTCTGCCACCCGTCTCCTTGTCGATTGCATAACCAGGGTTCGTCCTAGATCTAATCCTTTAGCCTTCCAAATCTAAACTCCAAATCTTAGAATCCCTGAGTGCTAGCTTTCTTAGTGGAAGCACCAAAGTGTTTTGCCAAAATTGGTCACGAACCCCAGAAGTAGCGAAAGCACCATTGTTTACACACAAATCCTCAATATCCAAACACAGATCTTAGATTCAGATAACGTAGAGAATAAAAATAAAGAAATAACAAAATTAAAATGAAAGAAAGTAAGGGAAGACACAAGATTTATAGTGGTTCGGCTATCTTCGGCCTACGTCCACTTTGAATTGATCCTTTATTTCCTTTATACTGTGAGTACAGTTACAATTCTTTGAATATCAATAACCAAAATGGCAGAGTTTAGCCCAAAAGAGATGAAGACGATCCCTTTTTAATTGTCGTAAAGGTGCTATTTATAGGTGTAGATCTAGAAATATCTGCCCCAAAACTCGAGATACCCTTTCTCATGCATAGGTAGGCCCACTAGATTGATCTGGGGTTGTTTAGGATCAATCCCCGATCGATCTATATTGTCTTCATATCGATCAAGATTGCCTCCGATTGAGTTGTGATCGATTAGGTGAGCTCTTGACTTGATATGAAAGCTGCCGTGAAAATTTCATTACATTTGGACTTGTGGTTTGAGAGACATGATCGGTCCAAGATTGAGTTTCCTAGTGTAGGCTGATGATTTCATATCCATATCGTATCCATCATATATGTATTCATCATCCGTCAATTATGTATCGATCCAAGTTTGCTAGGGAGGTTGAAGGCTTCGTATCAATCGATTCGCATCGATCATCTTCCATTGCCTCACGTCATTCATTTTGTATCCATACCCCATATTCATCCAGCATCCTTCCTTCATATCGATCCGTGACTGCCCGCTACCTTTCGTATCTATTCCCCGCTCCCTTCTTCTTATCGATCCCAATTGTTCTGTGAGTGACTTCGTATCGATCAGGAATTGGATCGATACATACTATGATCGATCCAAAGTAAGATGAAAAGAGTGTTATCCATATCCATATCGGTACGAAAGCATCAATATGAAAGCATCATCCAAAGTACACTCCCGTCCATTTTGATCGATACGAAAGTATCGATACAAACTAGTTTTCCATGAATATTGATCCATCCATAACTTGAGCACATGAACTCCAATTGACCTGAAATTTGAAGAGTAGCCTTACCAAGCCTTGTTCATCATTCCCAATCAATCTCCGTTTGGATTGGAGATTGGTCTAATTTCGACGGTATCGATCGTAGCCTTGTTTCCAATCGATCTCCAATCCTAATATCCATCCTTTTTAGCCAATTTTGTTGATATCTCAGCCTTGACCAAAGGGGGGATAAAATATATATGTGTGTGTGTGTGTGTGTGTGTGTGTGTGTGTGTGTTTAGATATTTGATACGATGATTGCATCCATCAGGCATTAGTGGACTATTGAAGTTGATGACGAGACAACATTGATCGAACGGTCAACTCTGTAGCCAATCGGTAAGGTGAATCACTAGAAATTCAAGGTGAGGTATAGTCAGTATACTTGTAGATATATTAGAAATCTAAAATTATATGTTATAAGATGTGATTATTGTATGCTTTCCACGTTGAAGATTTATTGTGACTTGGATGAGTGATGTGAATATATTTGTGATTCAATGCTTTGTGACATAAGAGTGTATATATATAAGCTTTCAACTGGAAAATAATTTTTGAAATCAATATAGTGTCAGAAAGTTTAAGAAATGAGTTAATTGTTTTGAAAAAAAATAGTTCGTGGAAAACTAAGTTTTTGTAGGTAAAAGAATATTTTGGAAAGTTGAGATTTTGAATTAAAGGACTATTTGGAAGACGTTTTGTAAGCCTATTTGAAAAAAAAATTAAATTATTTTGTGAATAACAAGTTTTGAGAGAAGTGTTTAAAGAGAATTTTGTGTATAACATTTTTAAGTATCAATGAAGATTTTTTATTAAAGTGATAAAGAAATATGGTTTATGTAAAGTAAGTTTTGTAGTATTCATATCATTGTTGGCTTATATCAGAATTGATTTTTATTTAGAATGGTATATAATTCTAATAGTGAATTAGTAAATTTTAAGTAAAGAAATGTTAGGTAATTTGAAAAAAAAAATTAGATTTTTTATGCTAATGAATTGTATTGAAATTGTTTTGTGTTGAAACAAGATAAATACTATTTTGAAAATATTCGATGAAAGTTTTAAAAAGATGGTTTCAAAGTATTTGAAAATTTTAAAATGGCGACGATGCAAATAGAAATGATGTAAATTATTATCGAAATAGATTTGTAAATTTATTGATTTTTTTATGAATAGTTTTAGAAATATTTTGGAATTGAAGTCGTTTATAGTATTTGAAACACTATGATTAGTTTTAAACTTAAATCGCAAATTATTGATCCGTTTCTGACAATTTTAATTTCATTAGAAACCTATGTCATTAGACAGCAATTTTTGTTTAAAGTGCAATGCAAAATGTTCAGCTTAAGTAAGGTTAAAACATAAATTTTAAGGGAAGTGCTTGCTGTCCAGAAAATGCAAACCCACATAACAAAGATAAATTGTTTTGATTATAAATTTCAGTGTCTGATTTCGATGATCTTGCCCTTTCTCGAAAGCTAAGCACATAAGCAACAACTTTTGCTTGTGTTTTGCAAAATTTTATCATTTTCTTGGCTAAAAGTGCAGGTTTCTTATGTGATCCCTACGCTTGTATCCTAATTCTAGTTTTGCCTATCCTTAGGAAAAACGCTATTACTTATGATGTATTTGGTATTTTTGCAATCCGAAAGTTGATTTGGAAAGCTGACACACTATATGACAGTTCACACTTCGAAACCATTACTTAACTTAGTGTTTTTGAATATTGAAAGTTTATAGAAACGTGGTCAAAACTTGAACACTATATTGCTTTGATATTAAATCATAACATACTTTTGATACCTCTTCATACGAAATTAATGTTTAAACTTGAGTTAAGTATGGCTATTCAAGAGGCATATTTGGACACACTTTTTCTCACTTTAAACTTAAATGGTTTGCTAAAAAATACTAACACAAAAGTATTTTTATGTATTTATCGATATACGTGTTAGTATATTGATTCCCCGTGTTTCGGGATGCCCTATGTTGAGACTTAAATTTGTTGTGATATGTTTGTGTTTTGATTTTCTGGAACGCTTTCTATACAAAGGAATTTGCTGAAATTTTAAGTAAAATCCAATACTTAGAAAAAATTTCACAAAAATTTATTGTATATGAAAATAGAAAGTCGTTGAATGAGTATTTAAATTATAGCACATGATGAGATATGTTGGAGGAAGAGCCATATAGAGGATTAAATACTTTTAAATTTGATAGAGGTTTGTAGAATATAGAGAAAGTTCTATGTATGAGTTGTATGACGTCTCCTAATAAGAAACTACAAGGACGCAATTTTCATAAAAGAAGAGTCGGTAGCAACTTTGGTTTTTATGCCATAAAATAAATAAATTAAACTAAAATGGAAAATGTTCAAATTTGATTTTTGATAATTATTATTTTAATTTAATTAAAGTCGAGTTAATAAAAGATTTCTGTTTAAATAAATTGAATTGAATTATTAAATTCTTTTTGAATAGTGTATTGAAATTGAATAAAAAAAATTTCTGAAGTGTGAATAGTTGTTATTGATAAGTTAATCTTATTTGGATTTAAAAGCTTGAAAGTTTATGAAATAGTATTTTGAAGTAATAGTGAGTTGAATGCAATTTATTTATTGAATGAAAATTATCAATGATAAGATTTATTATATATATTGTTAAGTGAATTGTTGGAAGTAATATATTATTGTGTTTATTATCGAATTATTTGGGAAAGTATTATATAAGGTAAATTTTAGTTTGTACACTACAATAATAATAGTTTTGAAAGATTTGAAAAGTAATGCGGGTCTAAAACACATTGGTTATCGAATTTTATATTATGGCTTTGGAGATTATTTGTAATTGAAAATACTTATTGGAAAAACAGAATTATTTAATCTCATTGTTTAAAGGAAATCATGAATAATAAAACTAATATGATATTATTATTATTTTTAGTTATTAGTGAAGAAATTTAAAATGTATGAATTATTTTTAGAAGGAGTTTTAAGGGATTTGGAATTGCATGGAGTTTAATTTACAGATTTCATTGTAATTAAATAAGAGGTTTGAAAATGACTATTAATGAAACTGTAAATGGATTTTGTGAAAAGAATGAGAATTTTATAATTTAATTTTCTTTCAACTAAATATTGATTTTTGAAATTGTATTAAAGATTTTAGGAAAACTGTACTTTGAAACTCCGTTCTGAATCAATTTAATAAAGGATGATTTATATTTTTTTGTAACGAGGAATTAGAATAATGAAGTTATACTACCGCTTGGTATGGGACTTTCGATAATATTGCTTCGGTTATTCTTTACACTTGTTATATAGAATAATATTGTGTGAAATTCTAGATTGTCGGCAATTTGAGTCAATTGATTAGTAACACCATCTGGCATGGGACATTCGAAGCTTAGTCTTTTGACTCATGGTATAGAATATTATTATGGGTAGAGAATGTAGTTTATGAAAATTGAGCGAATGGGTGAGTAACCTTAAGTTGTATGAGTCGTCCGCATTGATATTTGTTCGATTACTTTTTGTAAGTGAGGAACATTCTTATTTTATGGGTTAATATCTAATGGAAGGGTCTAGTTTGTGCCAACTTGTGCAGTGTGTTATTTATCCAGATAGACTATTTCCATCCTAGTTGGCTGATCAAGGGGTCGCACCCTAGATCTGTGGCATCATCTTATTGTACGTGTTGTGTGCTGATATCTAAATTGTGTGATGATATGCCCCGATGCCACATTAGCTAAATAGTACCATTGGACAGTAGGCTTGTGACCATAGTGTATAGATTGAGACGACCCGTCTTTCTCTCTACAGAAAGACGCATCATCTTTAAGAAGGAAATGGATAGAAAAGAGAAAGATAGAAAAGAAAGAAACAAACAACATCAGAATCTCAACAGCGGAACGAATAAATTATATTAATCACATAAGATATTACATAGTATACAACATCTATCAGAGCTACACAGATTATACATCACATACTAGACAGTTATAAATACATGTCTAGTCATTACAACTCAAACAAACGACTCAGAGATACCAACGCAGCGGAACGCTATATATATATCTACAAACGCTGAAGCCTCCTGCTCCATTGCTCCTCCAGAAATCGTCAAAGAAAACCTGAATCTTTTGGCTACTCGTAAAAATTTGAGTACCCAAGAGTTTAAGAAAATAGAAGATAAACTCCGGGTCAGACATGGGTCTGGTATGAGTAACAGGTAAAGTTGCTTAACTTTGAAAATCTTTTGAAAGAAAAGGTATCACGTAAGACTCCCTACACATAAACATGGGTAAGTTTTTACCTTACGCTAACCAAAACATTTGATAGGAAATCTAGCGATATTATAATAGGGACTAGGGTTTTCAAGTAAATAAGAAATAGCTGAAATTGTTAGATGATTAAATTCCAGCATACTAGCCACAAAGTGGGTAATACAATCAAAACCATAAGGGCACGTAGGAAGAATGGGTTTCCATCAATGGCAGGGCTACTAGGGTACCGTCCGTCATGGTACGTGGCCTAGATCACCGTAACGAGAATCCACCCTAAATCCTCTACAACACAAGGTCGAAACCATCCCTTACTGGACAGTCCTGAACAAGACAACCCCGGCAGTTGTTGCAATCAACTGCCCCCACACAGCCGAATATAAAGGAACTTCTAGACAGGGGAAGATCTCGTCCTATTTGGGTGCTATCCACTTAGCCTTGATGCACCTCCCCCGTTTTAGCATTCCCAGTTGATGAGCCTTGAGTCTACGATTACCTTTAGAGAACACATCTCTTAGAATACTCATCGTCCACCTGACGATGTTCTAAAAGCATTCAATCCATACAAGTTCGTTCAGGGTTCGAACGAAACCGAAGGCATTATCTCGTTACACTCATTTTGGAATCACCCTCAGAGTTAACGACGATAACCCTTGCACTCTGAATCTTCATCTTCACTTGAGATTCACGACCTGTCGTTAATTTAGATCAATGTGGTTTTCGGATATCCAAATCTAGAAACCTGATCCCGGTCTCATCGAAATCCAAAGCGCCATCTTTTAGGTCCAAGTTGTTTTAAAGTTAAAACAATTCAATTCTATTATCTATATTCACACGGATAGATAATTCACAATATCTCAATAGATAATCCACATTATCATCACAAATAGATAATCCACATTATCATCACAGATAATCCACATTATCATCACAATTCAACCAAAACACCCAATATCACATATCAACACATATCTCATCAGAGATATCAAACAATTAAGGCATTCAATATCAAGCAGCCATCCATAAGCAACGATCTATTAATCGCATCATCTTTAGTTAATTTAAAATGAATTAAATTAATTACTTCCATCTCTAATTGATTTAAATAAATTAAATTAGTTACTTCATCACTATGAATCTTGCTTAACTTAACCATTAATTAATTGCAAATCAATTAATTAATCATCCTTTCATTATCCATCTTAATTAATCATCCTTGATTAATTATCCTCTAATTACTTTAAGTAATTAGTCTTTAATCAATTTCACAAATTAATTATCCTCAAACTATTACAGTAATTAACCTTTAATTACTTCATTAATTAATTAACTATAATTAATTACATTAATCTTTAATTAATTACAATTAATTAATTACTCTATAATCACTTATTATTGATTAATTAATCTTAATTAATCAACCCTTAATTACATCATTAACTATATTAATTAATGATCCTTAATTACTTCTTTAATTAATCATTAATCATATTTAATAATTAATCTTTGTTTAATTACATTCATAAATCATCCTTGATTAATCACATTAGTAATTAATTACCCTTAATTAATTACATCACTTAATTATCTTCAAATAACTTTATTAATCAATTCTTAAATTAATTACACCAAGTAATTAATTATTAATTACTTTCACTAAGTATTTATTCTTCATATCAGTTACACAAAGTAAATAAACACAAAACTACTTTCAATCTTGAATTAATTACATCCTCTAATTATCATCACTAATTACTTCACTAAGTAATTATACATTAAGTAATTATACTTAACCCATCATCCAAAGATTATTTTAAATTAATTAAACTAATTAATTAACTAATCACATTAATATAATTAATTACACTAAGTAATTAATTCCTATAATTACTTTCATTAAGTAATTATACTTAAACAATTCCACAAAAGATTATCTTTAATAAATTAATATAATTAATTATTAAATTAATCACATTAATTAATTATTTAATAACCCCTAGTTAATGATCTCTTATTAACTATTAACAATTCTTTAAATTGCTTTTCTTAAGTAATTAAACTTAAATTAATCATTATTAATTAAAATTTAATTAATCTTAAATAACCAATAAATTAATCTCTAATTATTTAATTAGTTAAGTTCTTAACTGTAACTTAATTAATCTTTAATTACTTGATTAATTAATTTCTAATCATTAATTTATAATCTAATGTTAACTAATTAATGATCTTTATTTTCAATTTAATTAACCCTAATTAATTAACTAACAACCTTTGATTAATTAGTTATAACCATAAATTAATATAATTAATTAATTACTCTTAAATTATCTTATTAATTTTATTAATTTCAAATCATTATATCTTAATTAACTTTAAGATAAAACATTTTTCTTATTTATGACTAAATTGTCATTAACAAAAGTATTTGAAAACATTTTATTTTCAAATTTACTTTTAAATTTCATTTCAAATTCAAGATTTAAAATGAATACAAATTTAACCTTAACAAAATTAAAAACAATTTAAAAACTTTTTAAATCACATGTTAAAGAAACACTTATCTTATAAAAGAAATTTACAAGAGTTTTCAAACCAAATTCATTTTAAATTCCTATCATTTAAAATATACTTTAACATTTAAAGTTGTTTAAACATTTAATTTTTCTTAAACTTTATTTATTATATAACTAGGATACAAATTAAATTGAATCCAGATTTAAAACTTGATTTAACACTTTGTTTAAATCTTGCTTTACATTTATAAATTCAGTTTAAAATTTAAAAACCAGACAGGTTAAAACCTGTAACCAATACTTCACTCACGTTTAACTCGAGACATTACTCGAGTCAAAACCCCATAAACCCGAACCCTTCTTCGAGACACAACAACCATCCAAAGCTCCTGACACAAAAACAAAGTTGTGCACATGCACCATCGACGCATCCAACTCCGACCATCAACGATGATCCCCTCAAGTGGGCGGTCACCCTCGCACCTAATCACGATCTTCAGATCATCGATAGAAAATCGAAATCGAATTCGATCATTAAACCCAAATCTGGAACCATAACCCAAACCTGAAACCACCTCAATCCTGCTCCTCCGACCACCGGAATACCCGACTCCCCGACCATGATCTCGTCAACACTTGTACTTCCATTTCCCAAAGATCGGTGGCACTCGATCCACCAGAGACGCTATGGTGGATCATTTCCCGATCATCACCAAAACTAGGGTTACAGACTAGATCGAACAACCACCGCCGCTACAGTAACCTACCATCACTTATGATATTTTTCCCCTACTCTTCGATCATCCCACTTCCACCAAAGAAGACCACAGCCATTCCGATCACTGAGATCACCAGAGACCCCCAAAAATCCATTTTCCAATCAAACCAGAACTGCACTCTCAATTCAATACTAAAATTTGTGATTTTTCTTTTAAAAATCAAGTTTTAGGATAAGAATTCAGTTTACATTCCTGAATTGCTAAATTAAGATATTTGAATTTTTCACATTCCTAAGCTTTCCTGTTTATTTTTATTTCCAGAGCAATTCCAAATTTATTTTAACTTAAATAAAATTTTAAACTTTAATTTATGATAAAACAAACAATTTTTGTTTAAAGCCTATGTCCAATCAGCAAGTAGATCAAGAGATAATGATTTTAAATCAAAACTCGAATTTTAGAAATGGAACAGAGTTGTCACAGTTGTTTACAGGCATGCACACATATACATTCATATATACACAACAGATTCACACTTATATATACATAATACATATTCATTCTAGAAAACTAGCATGCAATTAAACTATTCAAATACTTAAGTCATTTTAATAAAAATGTTACTCACCTGGCATGCATGGAACAGAGGCAATATTAGATTTTGAAAACTGGAATCGTTTTTAAAACTGGAAACTTGCATTGCCATTTCTTTTGCAAACTTTAGACTTGAATGCTTCTGATATTTAAACTGGAATGCTGAAGATGCTTGAATGCTGAAGAAAACTTGCTATTGAAACTATAATGCTTATTACAGAGACTTGGAGTGATGACAAACATTTGAACAAAGATGGATCTGTTTTGATTTGAGCTTGCTTTTCAAAACAGAATTGAAGAAATGCAGGCTTGTGGTTTGCAGGCCTTTGAATTTGATTTTGGTTAGAGAGGCATTTGATCACTGATTTTGTTAAGAAATTTATACAGGGTTCTTGGGTTTTGATTTTTGGTTTTTGAAAATGGTTTGAGAACAGTGAATTGTAGATTTGCTCTGAGTTATTTTGCAGGCTGAATTTTTTTCTTAGTTTTAGAAAAAGAATGGAAAACGATGGAAGGCAAGAAAGCAAATGTTTATATAAGTTAATATGTGGTTTAATAAAAATAAAAGGAAAATCAAAATTGAAGTCGGCACTTGTAAAAATCACTCTTAACATTTGTCATACACATTTTTTTATTAAATTACGCTTGTTATTTAGGTGTCTTAAGGAATTAACACTTGTAATAGCATAAATTTTGTTTATTTAAATTAAAAATAATCTTTTATACTTAATTAGTTAGTTTATAAATACTTATTTATGTATATAAATAACTTTAAAGAAAATAAAACTAATTATATATAAATAAAAGTTTATACACATGTTTTCAAATCTAAATTTTTAAAAAAATCTACCTTTTTGAATTTTCAAAATTAAATTCAAATTCAAATTAAATTTTAAAAATCCAAATTAAAGTCAACTTATTCAATTTGAAATAACAATCCCATTTCTTATTGAAATCTTTTTATATTTATATATAAAAACAATACATTTTTATTATTGTTTAAAAGTAACAAATTGGCCAACTTTAAATAATTTATAAAAGAGACTATAAATTACTTTTATTACTAAATCGGTAAATGTTTGTGTATTTTATTTACAAATCATATTTATCAAGCCGTATTAAAAAAACAAATATTTTTATTACTCTTATTTAAATTTAAACTTAAGCTTGAAAATATATTTTAAACAATTAACAATTACCATAAATAAATTTGAAACTAAATAGTTATTTATTTAAATGGCTTTAAAAAGTTTTATATTAAATTAATCAAAATTCAAAATTGCCAAATATATTTAGATTTTGAAAACAAAATTTATTTATTAAATTTCAAACCAAAGATTTCTATCTACAATATATATATATATATAATAAATAGAAAACAATTTATTAATTTCAAAAGATAAAATTTACCAATTAACTATTTAATTGCTTTTAAAAGAATAAATTTTCCAATTTAAATTACAATTATAAAAGGCAATTATCAAATCAATTTAATTTTTAGTACAGATTATTAAATTGATATTGCCCAAAATTCCGGGTCATCACATTCCTCCCCCTTAAAAGAATTTCGTCCCCGAAATTTAAAAGCAAAGGTAATTTAATAATCTATTTAAGATTTTAATTTTAAATCACAAGCATATCTTATCAACTATATGCTAACAACCATAGAAACCAATTCATTCAATTAAACAAATCTAACTATTCAGACAAAATTCTAGAATGAACTTCCTAGAGTATCCTAGGTATAAATACCGGAATACTCGCTCTACAGAATCCAAACAGTCTATACTACAAAGCTATAGAGCCCTTACCCATCTAGATCTACAAAACTGAACAGGATATCAGACCACAGACAAGTCTGACTCAACTACTAAATCTTTCTGAACTGCTGGTTCTATAACCAAAGATGGATCATACATGTACTCCCTCAGAGATACGTGAAATACATTGAATTCCAGTCATCCAAACTGGCAATTCAACCTTGTAGACCAAAGCACGTATTCTTGCCAGAACACAGAAAGATCCAATACCTCGGAGCTAGTTTCCCAGTCTTATAAAACTTAAAGCTCCTTCGATCGGATAAAACTTATCCAAACTCAAATCTCTGACTTTGAAATCCAAATTTCTCCGTCTCTTATCCACAAAACTCTTCTAACGATCCTGGGCTACCTTCATCCTTCCTGATTAGCTTAACCTTCGCTGATGCTTCTCGAAACAAACTGGACCAGAACAATCCAATAAAATGATCCTCTCAATTTTGAATCATATAAAGAGATTATAAATTACTTTTATTACTAAATGAATAAATGTTTGTGAATTTATTTACAAATCATATTTATCAAGCAGTATTAAAAAACAAATCTTTTTATTACTCTTATTTAAATTTAAACTAAAGCTTGAAAATATATTTTAAACAATTAATAATTACCTTAAATTAATTTGAGACTAAATAGTTATTTATTTAAATAACTTTAAAAAGTTTTATATCAAATTAATTAAAATTTCAAAATTGCCAAATATATTTATAATATGAAAACAAGATTTATTTATTAAATTTCAAACCAAAGATTTCTATTTACAATATATACAAATATATATATTATAAATAAAGAACATTTTATTAATTTCAAAAGATAAAATTTACCAATTAACTATTTATTTGCTTTTAAAAGAATAAATTTTCCAATTTAAATTACAATTATAAAGACAGTTATCAAATCAATTTAATTTTTAATACAGATTATTAAATTGATATTGTCCAAAATTTTGGGTCATCACATAGATGAACATAGGGTCACGATGACTGGGAGTACCCAAGACTGGGGGGTGTGTTGTATATTGTCAGTGGCGCGTGATGTCCCTTGGAGCATGCTATGTGTTGTGAGGCTCCTATTTGGAATACGTGAGATTACACGATTATACTATATTATTTAAATACCCTTTCTAGACATTTATTGAGAGGTGAGGACTTCTTAATCCACCGAAGCATGTTGTGCTATGAGGCTTTCAAATGGAATATGTGATTTGAAATAAATAGACATATGATACCATGTAGTACTTTATTAGATTATGTGCTAGCTGATAATTGATTCCCTTTTGTGTTATGGATGTGCTGGTTGATGATAGGATATTTGATTGATTCACCCACCAGTTGTGGTTACATTGGTTAGTAGTATGATTTGAGAAATAAACTTATACATGTGATGATTTTATGTCACCTTTGTGAGATACATGCTATACCATGTCAGTTATTATCATATGTTGACATCTACATTCTAGACATAGTCTGACCCATGTGTCATTTATATATTACTTGGATCAATCCAAGACATTGCAGGTTCAAGCATGAAGTGACCAACTTTTGGCTGTTGAGACTAGAGGAGGATAGTTATGTACATTATAGAGTTGAGGATCATTGTATGTATATAGCTACATGTGTTCGTGTGCTGTTGAGATGTATATATATGGATATGTTATGTATTATTTTGACGATAGTGGGCACTAGCTATTTTTGTAGATCCACTTGCTTGTGTATATTTTACATTATATGTTATTACTATGTTGATGACTCTGTGTTTCTGTGATTGATTTTATATGTGTATTGTTCTATCCTAGAAACACACATGTTTATTGCTTTGTGCTGATACTGATTATGTATAGGTGAGTTATTTATTTGATTTTTGAATATTTTGTACCAGTATTAACATAAGGGAATACTCACACGTGATAGCCCAATATCGCCTCATTCTCCATGTTATCGAACAATATTTCCTACTAATACTCTTTGGTAGTATTTGTATAGAGGTGGCGTGCTACATAATCATTACCTAGTAGTGATAATTATTTACACCGATTATCTTCCCTAAAACTATATCACATTAGTACTTATGGAATTTGGTAATGGTAAAAATTCTAATGTCATCAATATTTGCCTTTATAGCCTAAACACAAAGTTCTTTATTCAATAATAACAATTATTACTAATTGAACTACTCTAGCTAGAGATTTTCACATTGAGTCAACTTCAGTTAATTGTGACACTAACCTCATATAACTTAGTAGGCGAACCCTCTAATGAATAGTATTTCACTTTCAATCCTTCCACTCGACTCAACTATAATAGCTTGATGGACATCTTGCTATGATATAACTATAATTAAAGCAGAGCTTTCACATCGAAGGTCAATGGTATAAGAGAACTGTGTAATACCGTCACGTCGATATTTTCTCTTTGACCTTAGTTATATTAACCAACATAAAACTATCAAGTATGTCGTTCCATATTTATTAGATAACTATCGGTATGTAACCCCTTCACTTCCCCCAATAGTCATGAGTAATCCATTGCTTAATATTTGGAGAGCATTACGTACTCTAATCCTAATGAATGCGTCAATCTCCAGTCTCGATACACCTTAATTAGGAATATCTAAAATGATGTGTTTAATATTTTGTGATAAAATACTCATGATTACAACAATTGTAATTACTATCACGAACACTACAATTATGGATTTTATATTAAATATATATACCTTGATTATATAATTAATTAATTATAACACACTATAACAAGCATATAACAGGAAAAAAAAACTTTATTTCTAATGATATTTTATTACATAGTTAATACTTTAAAAAACATTACAAAATGGTGCAAGGGGATTTCTCTAACTCTATCATAATGCCCCTTCAATTCCACAACTATAACAAATAACCACAGTGACATCCTTTTAAACTCCCTTGCTAGTGAGGTAGTTTGACGCTTACATTTGTGGCTTCGTCATGCGCTCGCTCCCTTCTTTGTCCATTTGTTTGCGTACTTGTCTCTCCACTACTAGTATTTTCCCTAGCAACCCTTAATGTCAACCATTTTCTTCTTGCTTTCATTTTTTTGCATAAGCAAATTCTCGTAAGAACTGGAAGTAAAGATAGTGAAACAAAAGTAGAGGGATAGATATATCCACTTACATACCTATATCAAAATACAGGAATATTATATGTATAGCGTATATTCTCCAAAGGTGTTCATTTTATGTTATCTAGTTTCTACGTAGATTTATACTTAGCTCTAGTATACTTAAGTGTCCTCTAACCTAAGCTATTATATCAAGTTGTAACATTCTCTATTTTAAGACTTGAAAATGAAAATTTATAATGCTACAACCATTACCAGAATTATTTTAAAGCAACAAAATAAATTTTATTTTTTTCCAACAATATTACATAAATAGAGCAGCTAAACTAAATTTTCATCACACAAATTGTCTTTATATTTTCATACCCCAGTACATGCCCATGCAGAGGTAAGGATAACAAAAACATAGATAATAGTGCCATGCCCGACATATTAAGATGCCACATAAACACTTAACTAGTTATATAACCTGGTTTTACAACAACAAAACTCAAAACAAATTGATTATCCACTAAGCCTATACTTCATCTTTAGAGCTTTATTCTTCTCCAAAATGCTACACTACACTTGGTCAACTCAAATAAGTACCAGTGAGTTCATAAAGAATCGATAATAAAGACACGAGTCGGATAGAAAGCCTGGTATGAGTAATACATTTCCTAAACATAGCATATAGTGAGACACAGCTACCCAGAAAAAAAGATTTTCCCCTCAATAAATCAACATCATTACTTTCATCGTATCATATAGAATGAACATTAGAGCTAGAATCATAACCATAAAACAATAGTTCAACCATAACTGTAACATGCACTGAGCATCATATCATGAACTATGTTTTATATTCATTTTCCCTAGGTTACTACACCGGCCTTACAACCTCGGGCTTAAATAATGTCATGTTTTAACATTAAGGGGTTCCACTTAGGCCTTACCCCAACATATTAGAATAATGTTAGGTTTTAAAATTTTATTTCCACTTAGGTCTTATACCACCGTCCTTGAATATTGATATGTTTTAACATTCTCTTACCACTTAGGCATTACACTATCGTCCTCAAATAGTTACAACTTAAGCCTTATACCCACATTCCCAAATAATGCTATGTTTTAACAATTGGTTACTACTTAAGCCTTGCACCCTTATCCTCGACTAACGTTATGTTTTAGCATTTGGTTAACACTTGGGCCTTACACCACCATTCTTAAATAATGTTATATTTTAACATTTTCCAATAAATTTTATTGTTTTATATTTTTGAGTTCATACAATAAAGTTCAAATATATATCTTGGAATCTGGATATTGTAATGCTCAATTATTATGTCTATTTATCGCACTCTTAAAACCATGTTATAGCACATTTAAGTTATCAAGCTTCCAAGGTTTGCTATCGCATGTTTAGGCTATCATACCTCCAAAATAAAACTATTTGAATTTTAACTTATTAGCCATCAAAGGTCTAATTTTATAGCCACCATAAGTCTAACTCAATAGTTATCGAAGATCTAACATTTTTTCTATCATCGTTCAACCTTTTATCTATTGAAAGTGTAACTCAATAGTTATCAAAAGTCTAACATTTTTATTGTTGAAAGTCTACCATTTTAGATATAAAAAACCTAACTCAATAGCCATCAAAGGTCTAACATTTTTGTTGTTGTAAGTGTACTATTTCAGCTAATGAAAGTTTAACTCAATAGCTATTCAAGGTATAATATTTTCGCTATTAAAAGTCTACCATTTTAGCTATTAAAATTCTAATGCAATAGTTATCGAAAGGCTAACATTTTTGCTATCATAAGTTTACAATTTTAGTTATCGAAAATCTAACTCAATAGCTATCGAATGTGTAATTTATCGAAAGTCTAAGTAATCGCATATTTATGGTGGAATGTCTACGGTAAAATATAAAAATGATATTTTCCTTATTAAGGAAACCACTTCTTGACTAATTCTTCATCATGTCATTTGCTCATTTGTTGCTTTTACATAGTGGCAGAAATCTCTAATGCCAACTGAGATTTACCCCTTAATTTACCCCATAATTAATCTCTTTCTTTAATAATTTCATTAACAAAGGATATTTTCTTCCTTCTGTTTAATTCAAAAGAATTCGAAAACCTATGGAAAAATTTCCTAAAATTCACATAAATTTTAAACAAAAATCTTTACCTTCAATAAAAAACTTGGATTTGGATATAAATGTTAACATTTTTAAATACTAATTTACAACTGAAACTGCCCATTTTCCACTTAGAAAATGCATAATATATTGCTAAATCCATAGAAATTGCAAAAATTAAAATCCATATCTATTTTAATGTCACAAACTTCATGTTAAAATATCAAACCATTTTTGGATGATTAATTATGTTTTAATCTTAAATGAAATACGAGGTGGAGCCTTGGCGCGATAGTTAGGTCATCTGCATGGTGATTTGGATGCACATGTTCGAGTCCAGAAATAGCCTTTTCACAATGCGAGGGAATGGTTGTGTACATTATCGACCTCCCCAGAGCCTGCTATCGTGTGGGAGCCTTGCGCATTGGGTTCCACCTTTTTTTACTCTTAAACAAAATGCAAACTATGTCATATAACACCCAAACATACAGATTCATTTTATTATCATTAAAATATGATTATCCTAACTTGAAATAATAAAATATGTAAAATCCAGATCCTAGCGAACTAGAATATGAAATAGGGTAAGTATTATTTACTTAGATTGAAAATGTTTGATTAAATCTCTTTATTTCTTTAGAATGAAAGCTTAAATCTTTATTTTGTTTGTTTGCCTATCATTTCCTCTTCTTATCAATGTCGGCCTAGCCCTTGATATAGGATCTAGATTAACCCTAGAGGGGGGTGAATAGGGTTATAGCAAATTCTCTCAAATTAAACACAAAAACAAACAGCAGAGAAATAAATATGCTGAAAAGTAAATCACACACAAAATTTATTCAGCTTCGGCAACCCCTGCCTACTGCTGCATTCCCAGATTTCTATTAGAATTAAACAGTCTCCTGCTTACAAACACTCTAACAGACTCGCACACCCTGCTACCGCCTATAGAGTTTTGCAAACTCGCACATCCTACTCACTGAACTAATTCTAACTAGACAATCTGACACTACCTAAAATGCTAGGTGGTGATTTACCAAGAATTGATTCAAGAAGAATAGATTTCAACAATTAAAACTAAGAGCCAAAAAAACACCCTTAAAAAATAAACCCTATTTTCAAAATAAACTGAATCCTAATAACACGGCCGGCCCTTTTCTATTCCTTCACCCGATCCTCTTCTATTCTCTTTGAGAGAAAAAAATGGCGGCTTTGAATTCTTGGATTTCTTTGTCAAATTGGGACTTCGATCGAGACTCTTGATTGTCTCTGAAGAAGATATTGATCATTCTTGACTTTCTCTTTGCTTGCGACTAGGGTTTACGAAGTTTTAGGGCTTCTGGAATTTGCGATCTGATTTTTCTCTGGTTGATGATCTTTGCTTCTCTAGCGATCGTCTGAGAAAATTTCTTGGTATGTTGCTTGTAATTTTTTGATTACTTAATTGATTGCTTTGAGTTCGATTGATTTTCCCTGCTAATGATGAACTTGGGTGATGTATTTATATGAATTCGTCACTTTCCTAATTCTTGCTTTCCTGACTTGATGCGCATGGCTTTGATTATGAAACGTTCGATTTTTCTTGATCGATAGGGTAGAAAAACTTTCCTCTTTTGGTTCGTTTTGACTTTTTCAAAAATTGCAGATACATACTTGATTTTATTTTACGATAATAATAAGTTGGTCTGCATTGTTAACTTCGACTTGTTTACTTCTGCTTTAACTTCGAACTTGTCTTCTTGTCTTTGATACATTGATGTCTCGGCTTCAATTACTGTCTTCACTGTATATTGGTTTGTTGAATTTACTACTGGTCTCTGTTCCATGCATTGCTACATACCCATTACTACACTGTTCACTGTTGCATAATTGATTCTGTTGCTCGGCCCTTGACTTTGGTTGTTGCATTTGTATCACTTGATATCATTATCTCCATGTCTCTGATGTTCCTTTGATTCAGTGAAGCTTGTATATGACTTGGTGCTACACTGATTTGTTTGCTGTGTGGTCTGATTCACCATGTATTGTCTGGTTCATTTTGATGTTTGTAGTCATTTATGATGTCCATTGTTTATGTATTTGTGATACTCTGGTTTTGCTGTAGTCTTCAAGCATTGATGCATTTGGAGTTGGTCTTGTTGCAGTTGCTATGCAGTTGCTATGCCTTGTACTTGTAGTCTTGGCTCTATTCTTCGAGACAGTTTGCATTTCATTTAGTTTTGTACTGTTATGTTTCACTAGTGCATTTTTCTTTATGGTCTGCACTTGTATACTCATTGTCACTGTCTATGAGACTGCTGCTCCCTGTACTTGTAATTGTTCAACTCTCTTGTTCAAAACTACTGTGTCGCTGCATACATGTGTACTTGTGTATTTGCTCATGTACATATGTATGTATGTGATGCTTTGTCCATACCGTGTTGATTGAAATTCATGTGCCCAGTTGATGTTCTGTTCATTGCTTGAGTTGTTGCACTGGTGCATTGCCTTTGTGGTCTTCTCATTCATGTGTGTCTGTTGCACTTTGGTCTTGCATTTGTTCTGCACTTGAACTTGATATTGGTTTGGGACTGTGCTTGCATGTGTACCACTGATCATATGTTACTGTCATAAACCTGATGGCATTTGATCCAGATTACTTTTGCTCTTTGGTCTTGTTGGCTGGGCACACGAGTTAGCGAGGCAGTGCACACGTGTATAAATGTACACGTGTGTATTGCAGCCACTTATGATTACCTGTCCCTGATAGGCATACAGGTGTATATATCTATGTGCACGACTTTGTGTGTGATGAATTCAAATGTAAATGATGACGAACAACCCAAATAACTGAGGCATCAATAAAAACAAATATATATATTTGCAAATTCAAATTTGTTTATTTTCAGATTACTGCTGTAGTTGCTAATTATACAGGTACACAGGAGACAGGACAAGAACTGGAACTGGACAATGCAGATTAATGGTTTTGTAAAATGTACAGTGTTGTGTGTTGTAGTGAGAGAAAATATGAATATGAAATGTATAAACAAGTGTATATATATAGAGAGAGAGCTGAAAACTTTGTAAAATATTATATTGAATAAAAATACCGATTGAATTATATAAATTCTGTGCAATAGTATTATTATTCAATATGAAATTTTATTCCTATATGTATATGGTACAATCTGCAAACACATATTGATATATATATATATATATATATATATATATATATATTTGTTATCATCAAACAAAAATTCACATCAAACAATCTCCCCCTTTTGATGATGACAAACATATATATTAAAGATTTTGAAATTCTAATAAATGTGTTTGAGCATGAAATATTTAGCTCCCCCTATATGAATTCTCCCCCTACAACTGAGACCACTCCCTATTTACAAGATTTAGAGAATTACAGAAGAATAAAAGAACTAAAGAAAATTAACTAACAACATTTAACAAATTTGTTGAAGTATTCCAAAAAATATTTACTTCCTTGTCAAAATCTTGTTCTTCTCCCCCTTTTGTCATTATCAAAAGACTGACAAAAAACAATGGAACAGTAGGAACAAAAAATAATATATCATAACGAGATAACAATTTCCACATTGTAGAGAATGGATCGATGATTCTGTTTTTGTATAATAATAAGAGAGATATTTTAAAATTAATTTGACCTTTAAGCACAAAAATAAGCACTTACTAACCACGCATAACCATAAGGACTTTTAAATGGGATTAGCAGTTACTTATTAGTCTAATCATCCGGACTTTTAAGTGAGACCAGAATACTTAGTTACCATACTCCATCCATGCATAACCATAAGGACTTTTAAATGAGAATGGAGTAATGATAAAAATAATTCACTCACATGCTCCATCCATGCATAACCATAAGGACTTTTAAATGAGAATGGATGCATGAGAGTTATTATCATTATTAAACAAAATTAAAAAAATAATCCACTCTTCTCATTTTACAAAACCATTATGAACGATAGAAAGATGGTAGAAATAGAAATGATCGTGGAATAAGTTACCAAGTTAATTATATTATGTAATATCCAATACTGAATACCATATTCGAATCAATCTTTGGATAATATCCAAAACTGGTTTGAATCCTAGAAATTGAAGTTGAAAGTATATATCCAAGAATATTTCAACTAAAAAATGGAAAATGATTAGTCAATTTCTATAATCCCCAAATCCAAACGTAATCTGGAAAATCTGTCTTCGGGGAGGGGTTTTGTGAAAATATCAGCAAGTTGAGCCTCAGTTGAAATATATTCAATGCAAATGTCTTCCTTAGCAATGTGATCTCTAAGAAAGTGGTGTCTCACATCAATGTGTTTTGTGCGTGAATGATGAACAGGATTATTTGACAAGTCTATTGCACTTTTACTATCACATTTTAATGGAACTTGTTTATAAACTAAGCCAAAATCAGAAAGAGTTTGCATCATCCATAAAATTTGAGCACAACAACTTCCTAAAACAATATATTCTGCTTCGGTGGTGGATAATGCAACATAATTCTGTTTTCGACTTGACCATGAAACTAATGAATGTCCTAGCATGAAACATGTCCCACTCGTGCTTTTCCTGTCAACCAATGAACCAGCATAATCAACATCAGAATAGCCAACTAAATCAAAATTTTCACAAGAAGGGTACCATAAACCAAATTTGTGTGTGTGTGAAAGATATCTCAAAATTCGTTTAGTGGCTTTCAAATGAGATTCTTTAGGATTAGATTGAAAACGTGCACACAAATACACAAAAAACATAATATCAGGTCTAGAAGCAGTAAGATAGAGAAGTGAACCAATTATCCCTCGATATATTTTTTGATCAACAGCAATTCCTTTCTCGTCTTTGTCCAACTTTGTTGATGGGCTCATAGGAGTTCTCAATGGTTTGGAGTTCTCAACTCCAAATTTCTTCAACAGTTCCAACACATACTTGGATTGTGAAATAAAAATACCATCACTGCTTTGCTTGATTTGGAATCCAAGAAAATATTTCAATTCTCCAACCAAGCTCATCTCGAATTTAGCCTGCATGACTTGTTCGAATTTCTCGCACAAGAGTTCATTAGTAGCACCATAAATAATATCATCCACATAAATCTGAATAATCAAAAATTCACTTCCATTATGTAATAGAAACAGTGTCGTGTCAGCACTCTCCCTTTTAAAGCCATTTTCCAAAATATATGTACAAAGGCAGTCATACCAAGCTCTAGGAGCTTGCTTAAGACCATATAATGCTTTTTCTAGTTTATACACATGATTTGGAAAATCATGATTTTCAAATCCGGGGGGTTGTTCAACAAAAACTTCTTCTTTCAAATCACCATTTAGAAAGGCACTTTTTACATCCATTTGTTTAAGTTTGAAACCCTTATAACATGCAAAACTTAGCAAAATCCTAATGGCTTCTAACCTAGCAACTGGAGCAAATGTTTCATCAAAATCTATGCCTTCTATTTGGTTATATCCTTTTGCGACCAACCTAGCTTTGTTTCTAATCACATTTCCTGATTCATCAAGCTTATTTTTGAACACCCATTTAGTTCCAACAATTGGATAGTCATTAGGCCTAGGAACTAATTTCCAAACTTTATTTCTCTCAAATTGATTAAGTTCATCTTGCATTGCTAAAACCCAACTTTCATCATTAAGAGCCATTTCAACAGAATCAGGTTCAATCTCAGAAATAAAACCACTGTGGCAACAAAACGCACACAAATTTTTATCAAATGAAGAGCGAGTGCGTGTACCTTCCGTAGGATCACCTATAACCAATTAAGGAGGATGATTGGATTTGAACTTCAATTTACCGGCATCAACAGTCCTACTTTCAGCTTTCTCACTAGATGTTCCTTCTTCAATGCCTTCATGATCTACCCCATCGTCAACCGTCTTTTCAGTCGTCCTTTCCAGGTCAGATTCATTAAATTTCACATTGATTGATTCAACAATTGTTTTTGTTCGTTTATTGTATATCCTGTAAGCCTTGCTCCTTGTTGAATAGCCCATGAAAATTCCCTCATCAGCCTTTGATTCAAATTTTCCAAGTTGATCACCTTTGTCACATAATTGGCTACTTCACCTTTACCAATTATCTTACACTTGCTATTGTCCCCCATGATCACATTTCCACCTTTAAAATTCTCTAGGCTAAGGAACTTCGATTTGTCACTTGTCATATGTCTAGAACAACCTGAATCTAGAAACCATTCTTGTTGTTTCTTAGCCCGCCAACAGACCTACATAGAGAGAGAGGAGGATGACCTAGAGAAACTCTTAGGTCCAATGATATTAGTGACTGAAGCATTATGAATAAACAGTCCTTTTGGAACCCAAACTTGTTTTGTCCTTTTATTCTTGTTCCAATAGACATGAAATTTGTTTGTAGAATTCTTAGGAGCCCAAACTTGTAAAAAATTTGTGTTCTTGTTCCTATGACTACAATTTTCAACACGATGTCCAATTATTTCACATCTAGTAAAGACACTTTTACCTTTTGCACTATCATCAACTTGTGTTTTCCCAAAGCCTAGTCCTTTTCTGTTGTTAGCAAAAATTTGATTTCTCAATAACATGTTGAATGATTTTTCTCCTCTTGAAAAGTTATTCAAAGATTTCTCAAGATTTTGGACTTTGGTTTTTAGTGTTGTGTTTTCAGTTACAAGCGAGGTGCATCTATTTATAAAATCCTTTTTCCTAGTGTCAAAGGTTTCCTTAAGACTCAAGTTTTCTTTTTCAAGATTCTCAACACTATTTTTAAGTCTTGATAATTCTGAATCTAAAATTTTACATTTTTTACAGCCTAGGTTTTGAATATTTTCAAGTTCAGTTTCTAACCTAAAATTTTCACGAGCAAGTTCTCTCCTATCAGATTTCAGTTTTTCAATTTTAGACTCAAGAGTATCAACTATTTTAGTAAGATCACAACACATAAAAACAAGTTCTTTATAAGAATAGTGACCTACCTCACTAGATTCCTCTGGACTTGCTTCTGAATTTGTTTTTGCCATAAGACACAAGTTAGCCTCCTCTGAGCTATTATTCAAAACTTCCTCTCCTTCTTCATCATCCCAAGTTGCTGCAAAGGCCTTCTTCTTCTTTTTCTTTTCTTTGTTGTTTTTGAGAAGTGGGCATTGTTGTTTGAAGTGGCCAGGCTTGTTGCAGTTAAAGCACGTCAGTTCATTTTCGGAATTGTCAGAATCTTTTGACCTATTACCACTTGTTTTCTTCTTGCGTGGCTTGAATCTTGACCATTTTCTAAGTTTATTGACAGCCATTGCAATCTCTTCAATTGGAACTTCTTCTTCTTCATCGCTCTCTTCTTTGCTCTTTAAGGCAATCGTCTTCTTCTTTGGTTCAGAGTTGTCGCGTTCCTCCTTTGCTTTTAGCTCAAGCTCATATGTCATCAAGTTGCCGATCAACTCCTCCATGCTTAGTCTACTCAGATCTTTCGATTCTTGTATTGCCGTGACTTTTGCCTCGAAGTTCATCGGTAAGACTCGTAGCACCTTCCTCACAACCTCTACCTCAGTGAATACCTTCCCAAGCGCTCTAGCGTTGTACACCAAAGTCGAAAAGCGTCCAAACATGTCCTTTATGCTCTCGCCTTTTTCCATCACAAAGTTCTCGTATTCATTGCTGAATATGGCTAGACGAGACTCCTTGACTTGAGAAGTTCCTTCATGTGTCACCTCCAAGGTATGCCAAATTTCCTGTGCAGTTTTACAATGAGAAATTCTATTAAATTCAGCTTTATCAAGAGCACAGATCAAAGCATTCATGGCTTTAGCATTTGTAGTTTTTAATCTCTTATCGTTAGCATCCCACCTATCCTTAGGTTTAGGAATCTCAGTATCACCAACAGTTATAGTGGGAGATTTATAGCCAGTTTCAATAACGTCCCAAACATCATAATCAACAGAACAAAGATAAATACCCATCCTAACTTTCCAATAAGCATAATCATTCCCATTAAACATGGGTGGCCTAGCAATAGATTGCCC
The DNA here is from genome assembly GCA_030765085.1 of Allium cepa. Taxonomy (NCBI): domain Eukaryota; kingdom Viridiplantae; phylum Streptophyta; class Magnoliopsida; order Asparagales; family Amaryllidaceae; genus Allium; species Allium cepa. The sequence goes on along the minus strand of CM060931.1, from coordinate 1,044,464,153 downwards.
CTCAGAAAAAGCATTATTTGGTGGATTCATGACTCTAGAGTTAAAGAAAAATACCTCGCTTTGATACCACTTGTAGGATCTAGATTAACCCTAGAGGGGGGTGAATAGGGTTATAGCAAATTTTCTCGAATTAAACACAAAAACAAACTGCAGAGAAATAAATATGCTGAAAAGTAAATCACACAAAAAATTTACCCAGCTTCGGCAACCCCTGCCTACTGCTGCATTCCCAGATTTCTATTAGAATTAAACAGTCTCCCGCTTACAAACACTCTAACAGACTCGCACACCCTGCTACCGCCTATAGAGTTTTGCAAACTCGCACACCCTGCTCACTGAACTAATTCTAACTAGACAATCTGACACTACCTAAAATTCTAGGTGGTGATTTACCAAGAATTGATTCAAGAAGAATAGATTTCAACAATTAAAACTAAGAGCCAAAAAAACACCCTTAAAAAATAAACCCTATTTTTAAAATAAACTGAATCCTAATAACACGGCTGGCCCTTTTCTATTCCTTCACCCGATCCTCTTCTATTTTCTTTGAGAGAAAAAATGGCGGCTTTGAATTCTTGGATTTCTTTGTCAAATTGGGACTTCGATCGAGACTCTTGATTGTCTCTGAAGAAGATATTGATCGTTCTCGACTTTCTCTTTGCTTGCGACTAGGGTTTACGAAGTTTTAGGGCTTCTGGAATTTGCGATCTGATTTTTCTTTGGTTGATGATCTTTGCTTCTCTGGCGATCGTCTGAGAAAATTTCTTGGTATGCTGCTCGTAATTTTTTGATTACTTAATTGATTGCTTTGAGTTCGATCTTCTGATTTCCCCTGCCAATGATGAACTTGGGTGATGTATTTATATGAATTCGTCACTTTCCTAATTCTTATTTTCCTGACTTGATGCGCACGGCTTTGATTATGAAACGTTCGATTTTTCTTGATCGATACGGTAGAAAAACTTTCCTCTTTTGGTTTGTTTTGACTTTTTCAAAAATTGCAGATACATACTTGATTTTATTTTACGATAATAATAAGTTGGTCTGCATTGTTAACTTCGACTTGTTTACTTCTGCTTTAACTTCGAACTTGTCTTCTTGTCTTTGATACATTGATGTCTCGCCTTCAATTACTGTCTTCATTGTATATTGGTTTGTTGAATTTACTATTGGTCTCTGTTCCATGCATTGCTGCATACCCATTACTACACTGTTCACTGTTGCATAATTGATTCTGTTGCTCGGCCCTTGACTTTGGTTGTTGCATTTGTATCACTTGATATCATTATCTCCATGTCTTTGATGTTCCTTTGATTCGGTGAAGCTTGTATATGACTTGGTGCTACACTGATTTGTTTGCTGTGTGATCTGATTCACCATGTATTGTCTGGTTCATCTTGATGTTCTGTAGTCATTTATGCTGTCCATTGTTTATGTATTTGTGATACTCTGGTTTTGCTGTAGTCTTCAAGCATTGATGCATTTGGAGTTGGTCTTGTTGCAGTTGCTATGCAGTTGTTATGCCTTGTACTTGTAGTCTTGGCTCTATTCTTCGAGACAGTTTGCATTTCATTTAGTTTTGTACTGTTATGTTTCACTGGTGCATTTTTCTTTATGGTCTGCACTTGTATACTCATTGTCACTGTCTATGAGACTGCTGCTCCCTGTACTTGTAATTGTTCAACTCTCTTGTTCAAAACTACTGTGTCGCTGCATACATGTGTACTTGTGTATTTGCTCATGTACATATGTATGTATGTGATGCTTTGTCCATACTGTGTTGATTGAACTTCATGTGCCCAGTTGATGTTCTGTTCATTGCTTGAGTTATTGCACTGGTGCATTGCCTTTGTGGTCTTCTCATTCATGTGTGTCTGTTGCACTTTGGTCTTGCATTTGGTATGCACTTGAACTTGATATTGGTTTAAGACTGCGCTTGCATGTGTACCACTGATCATATGTTACTGTCATAAACCTGATGGCATTTGATCCAGATTACTTTTGCTCTTTGGTCTTGTTGGCTGTGCTCACGAGTTGGCGAGGCAGTGCACACGTGTATAAATGTACACATGTGTATTGCAGCAACTTATGATTACCTGTCCCAGATAGGAATACAGGTGTATATATCTATGTGCACGACTTTGTGTGTGATGAATTCAAATGTAAATGATGACGAACAACCCAAATAACTGAGGCACCAATAAAAATAAATTTATATATTTGCAAATTCAAATTTTTTTATTTTCAGATTACTGCTGTAGTTGCTAATTATACAGGTACACAGGAGACATGACAAGAACTGGACTGGACAATGCAGATTAATGGTTTTGTAAAATGTACAGTGTTGTGTGTTGTAGTGGGATAAAATATGAATATGAAATGTATAAACAAGTATATGTATATAGAGAGAGCTGAAAACTTTGTAAAATATTATATTGAATAAAAATACTGATTGAATTATATAAATATGTGCAATAGTATTATTATTCAATATGAAATTTTATTCCTATATGTATATAGTACAATCTGCAAACACATATTGATATATATATATATATATATTTGTTATCATCAAACAAAAATTCACATCAAACACTTGATTGTTATTTTTTTGTAATCTATAAGTGGATGAAAGGGTTGATATAGTTCAAGGGATATAAGAGCTAATAATTTTGACTTTGGATAAAATTCCTTTCTAGTTTAACCTTATTAATCCCTTAACGCCTTTATTGTCACATTCCTTCTTTACTCAATTAATTCTTTGTGATTGAATTTATTCCTGTAATAATTCTTTATTTATGATTTAGTTAATCTTATTGTTAATTAATTTGATCTTATGACACTCCAAAATATGAGATATTACATTAATCAACCTTCCTGCTTCTTAGGGGTGTTGCTACCCTTCAAAAGGGTGTCTTGCTCGAATAGTGAAGGCTCATCATTAGATATAACATATTTATTATGCTTGGAATTTTAGAACCCCCGGATGGCAGCTGGATCAATAGCAGACCTCTGGAGTAAAGACCTTGGATGGTGGCGGGGCATTATCAATCTTTTCTATTTTAACTTGCTTTATAGTGAACTTACAGGCTTCGATAATTGTAGCTAATATAGGATCTACACTAGAAATGAGTAATATAGATTTATTCCTCCCCATCCAAATCTTTGGTCGACTCATCTCCCTTAAGCTAGGTCCTAATCTTCTCAACATCTGGGTTGGGTTCAAATCCGACAGATTTAATAATGACTATAAGATCAGTGGAAATTGCCTCAATTGAGGGGCCTAGAGCGATAATCATAGAAGGTAGTGAGATGGGATTAGGTCTTCTTGAAACACAGAAAAAGCTATAAGGTATTATAACTTCTTCCAAAAATAGCTGGAGTTTTTAAAGGAAAGGAGAATGAACTGTGATACCGTTCTTTAGCTGAGGGCAGGTCCAGCTCGCTATAGAAACTTGTCTTGGAGATGGGACCTCCTATAATGAAATTTGCCTCTCTACACAATCTCGAGATAGTAAAGATCTAAAGGAGGCAAAAAAGAACAATGAAAAGTTTAGGCAAAAAAGAACAACGAAAAGTATTCTTAAATCTTTATAACAACCTGCATCTTAATAGGCTCAAATTTCGGCAAAATCAAAACCTAAGTCCATTAAGGTACAGATCATTGGTTTTGGTAACCTGTAATAAACACAAATATATCAGAGTGCAATAAGTATAAACTCACAGTGGAATTTAAAAGTATAATAAAACATACGCATTGACTAAGGCTTCTACCTCATAAAATCTTTCCATGGATATTTAATTACCTTATTAGCACTGAACATGAAAGAGAAGACTTCATCCTCTGCTTTTCCAGTCTTGCACTAATAGCTTGACCTTCTAAAACTAACCCAAGGGTTGGTATGAGGTGGGGGTCAGAACAATATTTGAATGTTATGGTTATTATTTATAGCTGATCCGTTGAATCATATGTGTGCGTACGATATGTCTAACCTTTCTCAAGGTATCAACATGTATACACACACAGAGACACACACACAAACACAATATGTGTGTGTGTGTTTTTTTTTGAAAATAGGTTAAAAGTTTTATTGCCTCAAAAATTTAAAATGGGCTAAAGCCCTAGTTACAAAACAATCGACATTCTCACTATAGACAGCAAACTCAAGTATTTCCTTTTCTATCACATAAACTCAAAGCTTCTACTTCATGGCGGCTCCTGGGAGCCTCTTAGATTTCCTTCGCAATCTACCATCAACATCATTCTCTCCAACAGTTGTTTTTATGGTACTGTTAGGCTGGTAAGCTTCTTTTTGTTAATCCGCTTGATTATCAAATTAACATCTCTATTAATTTGGGAGTTTACTAATTAGGAATCCTTTCTCATGTTGTTGAAAGCCCCGTGGTTCCTTTCTCTCTAGATGTGCCATATGGAAGTTGTGAGGCTAATTTTGAGTACTTCTTGCAGCAGGTTCGAACCGTTGCTCCTATCATTCGGGTAAAAGATTACTTCTTTCAGCGTTTTAACATCGCTTGAGCAGATGCATTTTATTTTTTGTAAGCTCCATATAGTTTTGGTATAAGTACATTTGAGAAACAAATGGTCACGATTCTTAGTTTTTTCACTGCAATGACTGCAAGTTGTATCTTCGATTATCCCCCATCTCTGTAGTCGGTCTTTAGTTGGAAGTCTGCCTAAGATGGCTTTATAAGTAGTATGAGCCATCTTAGGATTAACCATTTGCTCCAGACAATAGGATATCAGTCAACCTTCTGATGCCTATTCCTAGTCTCTTCCCAGATTTTGTGAAATAGGAACTATCTTTTATTTGAGTTTTTCATAAACCATTCATCCTCAGTTCTATCACTATATATTGGTATCCTATGAATCTCTTTAGCATAGATCCTTGTTATAAGCTGATTTTCACATTTCCACCTGCCTCCTTCAATAATGCTAGTAACAGTACAACTAGGGTTACCATAGTCTGAGAAACCTTCCCATCCCACTCTTTCAATCAAGTTTTTATTGCTAAACTAGTTTTTGAACATTTGTTATTTTCCTTTCAATGAGGGGTTTAAGTTCTTCTCTAAATTTCAATATGTTTTTCCAGATTACTGATGCATTATTGTCTGTAGGGTTTGTCCAAAAATTATTTTTGATATGCTTTGCTCTCATCCACTTGGACCATAAGTTATCAGAAGATAAAATATTCCAAGCCATTTTGATACCATAAGCTTTTTTAAGTTCGAAGAGGTCTTTTAATCCAACTCCACCTTCTTTCTTTGGTTTGCACAATTATTTGTAACTCATTTTGTGTAATTTTCCCCTCCATATAAAATCTGCAAAAACTGAGTTAATCTTGCCAAAGGAACAATTTAGAATTTGAAAAGTTTGAAGCCAAAATATGACTTTAGATGTGATCGCTGTGTGAACTAGCTCTACCCTACCAGCAAAAGATAATAATTTTGATCTCCAACCTTGTAGTATCTCTCTTACACTATCTATGAGTTTAGCACATTCTCTATTAGTTATAGGATTCGTAGACAGTGGAATCCCGAAATATTTGACTGGTAGTTCCCCTTCTGAGACTCCTATTCTTCTGAGTAAGCTTTGTCTATTTTTACAATACTTATTAAAGTAACATTTTGTTTTCCCTTCATTAAGTTTCAAACCACCATACAGTTCTAGATGATGAAAGATTTCTTTGAGAGTGTCAATTGCATGTGTGGATGCTTTCATGACTATGATAAGATCATCAGCATATGTTAGATGAGTTACTTTTGGTATTATTTTATGCACAGGGATTATATTATTTTAGTGACATGTTATCTCCATTTGGAGGGAGAACCACTCCATTGTAATTGTAAACAGATATAGGGATAGAGGATCCCCTTATCTTATACCCATGTTGCTTGATATGTAACTTTTAGGAGCACCATTGACAAGAATTAAGAAGGTTAGGGAGGAAATACAATAAGCAATCAACTTTAAGAGTTTATTTGGAACCCTCGTAGCTTTAAGCATATGTATAACAAAATGTCTATTCACTTTATCATATGCTTTATGTAAGTCTACTCTAAGACACATTTTATCTGCCCCTGGTTTATTAAAGTCTCTAATAAGCTCATGTGCTATGGGTGAATTTTCAGAAATGTATCTTCCTTTTATAAAGGCATTTTGATTTTGGGAAATTAAGTCTGGAAGCACTATATTCAGCCTTGAGCAAAGGATTTTACTAAGAATCTTGTAAGAAACATTGCAACAAGATATAGGCCTATAATCCTCCATCCTCTCTGGCTTTCTAACTTTAGGAATTAAGGACATAAAAGTGTGATTTATTTCTTGTAAAAACTCACCATTGTCTAAAGCTTCCTGATATGCTTATAGCATGGGATTTTTCAGGTGTATCCAGTGCACTTTAAAGATAGCTACCACCACACCATCTAGATCAAGACTGTAGTCAACATGAATGGACTGAATAGCTCTCCATAATCCCCTTTCAGTAATCCTAGCTGTGAGCATGGAGCATCCTTCTTGAGAGATCATCCTTCTACATTGGACAGTAGGTAATTCTTGTTTTTAATTTCCATTATATAATTCCATGAAGTAGGATAAAGCATTGTCTTCTATTTCCTTCAAGTTATTCACAGCTTTCCCTTCCTCATCCAAGAAATTCAAAAGATTATTATAATGGGTTCGTTGAGACATTTTGGTGTAAAAAACTTAGTATATTCATCTCCTTGGCTTAGCCAATTTTCTTTTGCTTTTTATTTGATCTCCAAGGCTTATTTGTGGAGTTCTTCCTTTAATTTTCCATGTACTTGGTAACATAAGATATTGAGGTTCTCATTCAATGGATCCTTATCGAGTAACTCTTGGATATTCCCTAGTTGATTCTAAGTATTAGTAATTATATCTTTATTTTTGGATCTCTTCCTGTTCCACTCCTTTAATCTATACTTCATGGTTTTAAGCATCATAACGGAATTTATACATGTGGTTTCCCGGGGGAAGGAGAATGTTCTCCAAGTTTAAGGCTTCATTATAACCTTCTAACTAATTACAATGATTAGCATATTTAAATAGCTTTCCTTTGAGACTACTATTTTCTTTATCGAATTGAATAAGTAAAGGACAATGATCACTGGGAGAACTAGGAAGGACTGTTGTTTGCAAGGCATGGATTTTATTAATTAGATCTGCGGTGCATAGAGTTTTGTCTATTCTAGAAGTTATTTTCCTAGCCCTACCACTTTTCCATGTGAAGTGCAGGCCAGTATGGAATGTTTCAAATAGACCACTTGTAAGTATACAGTCATTGAACTCTGCAACTTGGGACACCTTCAAGGTAACACCTCCTCTCTTTTCCCTTGTTTTCAATACTTCATTAAAATCTCCCAGAACTAGCCATAGCATTTTAATTTGTCGAGAGTGACCAGTTATTTATTGCCATAATTCATTTCTTTCTGAAGCCAAGTTTTTAGCATAGACGAAAGTAATGTAAATTTTCAATCCTCCCATCTTTTTAAAACAGATAGTCATTTGTTGTTCTTTCTTGTCAGTTAGAGTACCAGTCCAAACACTATTATCCCATAAAACAAGAATTCTTCCTTTTAGTTGCTGAGTGATGTTGTGTTCCGAGCTCCATTGGTTTCCTATTTGGTATTCGAACATTTCATAGCTTTCTTCATTAAATTTATTTTCCAATAATGCTAATATAGATGGCCTATAAGAGGCCCTTAAGTTATGGAGGTCTAATTGATGAGTGTCATTGTTTAGACCTCTCACATTCCAACAAAGTACTGTCATTTAATTTTGTTGGATTTGCTCCTTATGACTGGAGCATTCCCAACAGTTGCTTTCTTTGAAGCATCATTATCTCCTATCTTGTTAAACATATTTTCACAGTGCTTATTAACTTATGTGTATTTACTAAGATCTTCTTCATCTACTATATTTTCTTCATCATATGACTCCACCTATATGTTTATCCTATGGATTTCCTCCAGAGAATCAGGCAACTTTTCATTCTCCATATAGTGAGATTGCTCTACAGGGAACTTTGGATGAATGGAGTCTTTTGCAGACTGAAATACAGCCACTTGATTAGGAACTGCTTGCTCTGATCTAGAGCCATCGGTACTAAAAGCATCTTGACTAATAGGACTAATTACAGCTTTTTGTGTGTAATTTTTTATAGCTGCTGTAATTTTTTGGGCTGTTAAGAGGGGAAACGTTTTGTATAGGAGTTGAAATGTGTATTTTGTTCTTCTCCACCCAGACTTGTTCTGGTTTCTCCTTTATGTTATTACACTGTAAAATAAAATGACCAAAACACTTGTAAACACTATCTAGGGGGCACGAATTCATATTCAATTTCCTGTGCGTATATACATCCCTGTTTGTTTTTAGCTAGCCTTAACTGTTTTTGGAAGGACATTATCTACCTTTATTTCAACCAAGACTCTGGCATAGTTAATCCTTTTGACTTTTCTTGTATTTCATCGATGTCCAGTGGTCTCCCAATCATACTTGCCAATTTACTAATACATCTTGTATTCCATAGTGCTAAATTGAGATTGTGCATTTTGATTCATACTGGATAAGATGATAGCATTTCCTGTTCGAAATTGAATTCAGCTTCCCATTTTTTCAATATGATTAGTTTGTTGTCCATGAACCAGGGACCACCTTTTAAAACTTTTTCAAAGTCTTCTTCCTGTTTAAACTTTATAAAGATGAAACCGTTATCTTTGGGGAAGACATCCCACGCTCCTTTTGGATTCTAGATGCGTTTTACATAGGCATTCAGATGAACAACATACGGTCTCTTGCCTACCATATAGATATAGATAGAGTTTTTCCATATTTTTTGAGCTTCTGTGTTATCTTCTTCATTTATCATTTGATAGATTTCTTCTCCTTCGATTATTGGGTCGACATAGCTAACCGATCCTATGATTTCAACCTGATTGCTGATTGCCTCAATCCATGATTTAGGGTTTTGAATTGCCTTCTGGGGTTTCTGTAGAATCTCTGCAAAAGTCAAGCTTCTTCCCTCTTTAATTGTCTCATTTCCTTTACGTTTCACTTCTACCCATCCGTCTTCATCATCGCTGGGATCAATCGTTGGGCCAGAAGAATCGGGATTCGCCAGGTTATTAGGGTTTACAGTCGCCATTTTATGTATATGTATATGTGTGTGTGTGTGTAAATATACATATATGTATACACACACACACACACACACACACACACACACACACACACACACATATATATATATATATATATATATCAATATACATTTAAACCCGTTTACCCAAAACCCTAATCATTTAATACTTCCTTTATAGGAAAGAGGCATGCCCTCAAAAAACACGTAGTACCTTCAATCCCTGAAATAGGTCATATATCTTATGCATATTTCTTTCCCACGGGTCCTATGGTTGAAGATGTCTCATATCAGTAGTAAGTGTATACAATTGCTGCTAGCCTCTAGATGAAAAGCAGACTTTTTGTGTAATTCTACAGATCTCGCATTCCAACCCACTAAAGCAAACCTATCACACAAGCCTAAGTGTTGGGCTAAGCCCACTAATTTACGTTGGTTTTGAACATATAATTGAAGCCATATAATTTTCTAATATAAAAATTATATTGATTTCTATTTATTATTAATAGTATTGATACCTACTCACTGACCATGTTGTTATTCCTAATTTGTATGCTTAGGCTTTGTTTTTCATGTTATATTTAACAAATATTTATTATCCATATTAATTAGTCGTTAATGTAAAAATTAGACTATCTTGTCATATTAATCTCATTAATCAATCCTTTCTAACTGTCATATTTATCTCTATAATCACCTTATTAATCCACATATAAAGTATTTAAATTCTTGTAACTCCCAATTTGTTACACCATTATTTCCTATTAATTTAGAGTTGCAACTTCTCGTCTTTTATTTCCTGGTCCTATCATTTATTATGCGATATAATCCAATGTCATAATTATGCCTAATGCTGATATTAACATGTATTATGTTGTATTAATCATATCATTTTATTTTGAATGTTCAGCGTGGTTATTTTTTCTTATATATTTATTATTATGTTTCTATTTATTACCCTTAGCAATAATATTCCTTTCCATATTTTAACCCGTTAGAATTTTCCTTCCAAAAATGTTTACCATTATAACCTATTTTAATTAATCTAAAATATAGATTCGCTCTATTTGAAATTAGAAGGGATTATATATTTCCTTTTTTCCCAATAGACAGTTTAAACTATGGAAAGAAAATTCGTATTTTACACATGTCTTTTCTCCTTTTGTGTATATTCCTTGTTAATTCAAACGTCGTGCTTTTTCAGCATATGTAAGAAATTAGATAATTTATGAAAGTTAAACGGATAATATTTCCAACAAATTAAAATGTTGAAATTTACATTCCAATAGAATTAGAGGAAGTCAAATTATACTAACATCTATACAACCCATTTGTAGATCAAGGAGAAATTCTACATCTTTATCCATAATCAACTTTTAATAACTTGGGGACTGATTTTAAGATCTAGGTGTATACAATATTCATATTCATTTATAGAATATGTAGGTAGTTTTTACGCATTAAATTTGAGCCTGCAACTTTTAGATCTTTATTTAGGCATAAATTTCAAATAAAAATCCACTCGAAATAAATTCCAATGTCATAAATAAATTACATAATTTCGTACTCACTTTTTTGAAGCTTTCCAATTCTCCATATCTGACCTGAATCCTTTGTTAACATTTTTTCCATTCTAATCCAAAAGAATATGTACAATTAGATATATAAATATTATTAGAATTACAGATCCGAGAAGAGATTGAAAGTTAAGGAGAATATAGATTGAAATTTAACTTTTTACGTAGTATTGATTCATTACTTCTTCTCTTCTCTTTTATTTTCTACCATTCTCTAAGTTATGTACATATAATATTTTATAATTTAGAAGAATGGTGCAGAAGAGAGAATGACAGAGCTTCACCGCTTGGACTGGGAAATATGAAAAGAGAAGTGAGGGGTTGAGCCTTTACTTATAGGCTCACAAATCAATTCCATTGTATTTGTATATATCTTCTCTTTTATTTTTTACCATTCTCTAATTTATGTACATATAATATTTTATAATTTAGAAGAATGGTGGAGAAGAGAGAATGATAGAGCTTCACTGCTTGTACCGGGAAATATAAAAAGAGAAGTGAGGGGTTGAGCCTTTATTTATAGACTCACAAATCAATTCCATTGTATTTGTATATATGTTAAGTGTTTGTCAATTAGTTTATATTCTTTTCTTTAATTCCCTTTTTTTGTTTATTTCATACCATTTTTGATTTAATCCGATTTACATTAACTTTGCTTACATGTTAAGTATCCACTAATGTTAAATAATGTTAATTTATTACCATTTTCACTTGATTGATTAACGTTAATTTCTTTTTTCCACATTAAGTGTACTTATTGTCAATCAAGTACATTTATTACATGTTATTTCCTTGCCAAAAATGTTAAAATTCTTCCTTGCAAATGTTTATGTTAATGTTAATTAAATCTCATTTATTTATTTATGCTCTTTCTTAATTAGATTTAGTTTGATTGAGATCTCTTAATTAACAGTTACATTTAATGTTAATATCTGTAACAACTCGGGATTTGCATTACCGATTAATAAATAAAAGTTAGGATTTTTATTTATTTTAATGAAGCATAAAAGGATTTGGAATAACAAAATTTATTTGAAAAAAAAGGCTATTTTAAATAAATCGGAAATATGGGATTTTAAAATGAGGATAAAATGCGATTTTTTTGAAAGTTAAATATTTTAGGAGAGATTTTAAAATGGGTTTGGAGAAGAAAAATGAGTTTTATAAACATATATGAACACTTAGACTAATTTTTGGAAACATATAAATAACTCTCTTCTTATTGGGTTACTAAACTTAACCCAATAACCCACCCTAAACCTCCTCTATAAATTATCTCAAACTCTCCTAACCTCATTCGTTCATCCCTAATCAAAACCCTAATCATTTCCTAAAGCTTTCTTAACAAAAATGGCATCTATCTTCATCTCTTTCTAGTTTTAGCTTATGCAAGTCATTCTATGCAAAGGTAATGCAAATACCCACCTCAAATCCGTTTTTATATCTTTCTAATTTCTGAAATTTATTTGGTAACACATGTTGTATGTGTTTTATTGATCTTATAGCCTCCTAATCATCTTTTGCTAACTTGGGTTGATGCTATGGTGGTCTTTGTTGCTTTCTAGAGAGGTATATTGCTAAAAACCTCTTCTAGTATATGTTTAATCCTCTTTTGATTTCAGTAATCATTTAGTAACACATGTTTTATTATGTAACATGTGAATCATAGCTCTTTGATCATCTTTGCTTTCATTTTGGGTGTATACATAAGGTGTTTGTGATATTGCTTCATAAGGTAATGCTAAGCTTTGGCCCTTTGTTTCCTTCAATATAGTGTATTAATCATTATATGGTAATTAGTGATTGATATTGGTGAAATTTGATGCCAGAAACTTGAAAAAAAACACCCCAAAATCACTAAAATAAGCAATTTCAGCAGGCTGGAATGTTTCAGCCTGAAAACAGGCTGAAAACAGGGCTCTGAGTGCACCAGGGCAGGCCTGGGCTGCACCCAGGCTGCTGCCCAGGCACAATAGGCTAGCCCGGTTGGGCTAGCCGGTAGCGGGCCAGCCCGCATGGGCTGGCGCGCACGTTTATCACCCCAGCCCGCATGGGCTGGGGGCTTGACTCATCACCCCAGCCCGCATGGGCTGGGGACTTGGCATATCACCCAGCCCGCATGGGCTGGGCGCGCACGTTTATCACCCCAGCCCGCATGGGCTGGGGGCTTGCAAATTCTCCCCAGCCCATGCGGGCTGGGGGTTGGACCGAACCAGGCTGCACCATGCGGTGCAGCTGGTTCTAAAAAAAACGGGGGGGGGGGGGGGGGGGCTGCACCCACTTGGTGCAGCCGGGTTCCGAGTCCGGGTTGCACCATTTTGGTGCAACCGCTTCAAATTGTTGTTTCTGCAATGAACCTTTGGGCTTCAATTGCTAATCAACATTTGTCGAACTTTGGTTCACAACCATTCGGAATATTTTCCAACGCGAATATTGGTTTTCAGTGATTTTCTGATTTATCGATTTCTTTGAGATTTGTCTCTAGATTTCGTACACGGGTTTTTATGAACTATTTTAAAAGGATTTTTCACTCCTAAATGGCTTTCCAAATTATGATATAATATTATTTTTAATTATTAAATTAATTTCTCCATAATAGGAGAGTTTTCAAAAGCCGTTTTAAAGTGATTTCAAAATCAATTATAAATCCGTTTCGCACCATTATTTTCTATAATAAAAATCTCACACTCACTTTTAGCACGTCGAGCGAAGTGGAAAGGTGCTTAAACGGTTAGGAAATCTCCGGCCTATGGAACCGTGTGTATTTTCTTTCCGGTTAATCCCCGACCTATTCGATTGATCGTTTTGACCTTTGGGTCTAGTTTACCGATGATACGAGGTGGACTTTTTATTGTTTGGAGTGTGAGCTTGCTATTGGTTAGTAAACCGTTTAGTGCGAACGTGGGGTATGGGACTCATTGTTAACACTTTACGGGTTCCACTCCAAGAAGTTTGTGACACATTAGCCTCTGGGCGGCCAGTACTGGACCTCTGGGTCACCACGCCTCTGTGCAACCGTCTCTGGACACCTGCTCTATGGAGCAGTTTTTCAGCATGTGCCTCTGGGCCTATATCCTTCTGGGAAGGATCTCGCCGTCTCGCGCGTTTCGCATCTGTGCGAGTGATCGATCACAACTCTACAGTACTTGGCAATAACGACTCTGGTCGGTGCACGTGCTATACTTGTATTATCTGATGATTTTTATATCCATTCGAGTACTGCCATTCGGTGTTGGTTCTATGGAACCATACGATGTAAGTGCGATTACCTTGTGGATTCACAGTGTCTCTGGACACTGCTTTCAGTATTCGATTTCATTGACTTTTTAGTATATCCCTATTGCTCTTCGGAGCACTGATCTTTTCTTGGGCATTGATTACAGACTTTGGTCACTCTTGGGATTATTGCCTATGGGCAACTTTATATAGCTTTGGCTACGCCGATGATATGAGGCGATTTTATTTATTTAACACTTTGGTGTTGATATTCTCTTTGGAGATTTTTACTGTTTATTGATGATTAAAGATCGTCATTATATTCATGTAGTTCATAATACTCTTTTCTTTGGAGAAGTACTGTTTTATTTATGTACCGCATTATTATGTTTATCTCAGTTTATTAACTGATTGTTTAGCTAGCCTGACCCGAGTGTTTTTCGCTTGGGTCAGACCGAGTTGTTTCAGGTTAGGTCTCTGGACTTAGCTTTCTGTGTTTCCGCTTGGACATTATCTGCTATGCTGATAGATAGCTCTTTATATTTGTCCACTATTTTGATACTCTGATTATTCAGTCTCTTATGTACATATTTTTTACTCACATGTGTGAGCGGTGGCTTTGTACCTACCTTTTGATATTTGGATCTGTATTGACGATATATTGTACCTATGTTCTGTGACTGTTATGTGACTGTTCTCTGATGATGATGTTATCATTTAGTATTATGTTTGCTCTGAACCTATTTTCCTTAGCCATTGTAATTTCGTTATACATATCTATTGGATATGTCGAACCACTTGAGAGGAAAAAAACCACCTATTCGACGTATTCAGTAGTTATAGCTTGATTACACATGGTCGCTTCCATTATACTCTATTCTCCGTTCTAGTAGACGGTATTACTCCGTAATACTCTTTACTAGAGTGGGTCTCGGAGTGGGGAGTTACAATATTTATACTTAATGCTCGTTTTAATGTTAAGTATTCACATTTACTTCCTTAATTAGTTCTGAATTTTTTGCAATCTGAAAACTTTAAGCGTTAATAACCTTTTTGTTTGAGCTCCGATCACAATACTCTATATATCAAAGCTACTCAGGAAATTGTCATGAACGCAATGGTCCAAGTTTCGTGACCAAATTCCAATATTTTCTCAAATCTCATATTTGGAGCCTTATTAATTATTTGTTAATTATCGTTAATTTAATATGATGTTGCATTCTTCCCCCTTTAAAAAGAATTTTATCCCCAAAATTCCTCAATTTTGAATCATGTAACTTAGTGCACAACCAAACTAAACTAACAAAACAATTACTGCACACACAATTCTACGTTGCCTTTTCCATTGTTATTACCTATATATTTTGTCTACTGTCGCCTATGTCGGATGGTAAAACTCATACTTACTAACATATCGATGTTCTTTACATCAGTTCATGTCATTTGAAATCCAAAAATTTCCCATTTCATAAGAAAACTTTGAAACACAATTTCTAAAAGAATTTCCAACTTGCAAAACAGTTTAGAGTTGAGTTTCCAAAAAAAATTAAACACCATAATGTTTTAATATTTTTCATCATATTATTATTATTATTTTGAAAATATTTCATATCACTTCTAAACATAGCACCATTATTCCATATATTTCAAATACTTCGAAACCAACTTTTCAAAAGTAGTTAAACAAAAATTCCAAACCTTTTGAACATAATTTTTTTTCAAAACATTTCTCACTTTATTCTTAAAACAATTAAACCACATCTTAGCATAATTGAACCTTGGTCAATGGGTTAATTCATATGATTAACTGTAGTATTGAGTAGCTAATCTTAGCTTTGGGGAACCATTCATTTTTCTTATATTCTAAAACAAAAAACTACCCACAAGCGCATTTATAAATTTTAGCTTTTAAAGCATAAGGATAGTGACTCGTGGTTTCGCAAAAATCTATCCTTATCCTTCATTTGTTAAAATTTATGTTTTCCAAACTTCTAAAGTTTTTGGATCTAAATAAATTTAATGTCCAGTTGCTAACTCAATTACCTAGTTCATTTTATAGACTTTCGATCTTGCCTATATTTTATCACTAGTTACATATGAGATTTCTTTACTTATACTGAAATGGGATATCGTTTTTCCAAAAGCTTTACATACAAAGGCATGGGTGTCGAAATAGCCTTTGCAGTATCAATGCTAAAGCGAACAAGCACCTTCCATATGTACTCTTTTTGACTCAGTCTAAAAGTCCAAGCTTTCTATCTTTGAAGATTTACATGCTTAAAATCTTCTTTGCTTCTTCAAGGTCCTTCATTTCAAATTCTGCTTTCAAATGCTTCTTTAATATGTTAATTTCTTCTCTATCCTTAGAAACAATAAGCATATCATCCACCTACAAGAGTAAGTACATCCATCGTTGCTTTTCAAGTGTTTATAATAAACGCAATAGTCTTTTATGATCCTATTAAAGCCAATGCTCAACTTAAAAAAATCGAACCTCTTATACCATTTCTCGGTGACTGCTTTAGGCCATACAACAAATTTTTTAGTTTACAAATCGAAGTTATCATCCACTCTAAACCTATCCGGTTGTTTCTATTGGAAAATTCCAACATATGGGCCACATATGTAAAATAAAATGTGTTGTGCTATTTTGCTGTAAAACCTAATTAAAGCGAACAAATTATGAATTAAAGTTAAAAGGCTTGCATATATAATTGTCATGGTATTACTGTGTAGATACCAGGATAATGCTAATTTATTTAAGGGCCAAATTAGAAAATGCTAGCATTATAATAAGGAATCATGGTCCACAAATAACATAAGCTGTAGTTATTCTTCTAATCTTTTCTATGGAAATAATTCAGATCTAGGATTTATGTCAATTTGGAATATTAGATTCAACTCTTATCTTTTTAGATCCAATTATTTCACTTAATCTAATTATGAAAGCAACAGATCTAGTATAAGATCCAGAGCTTATGTCAATATGGAAAGCAAAATCAAATTTTCCTTTTCAATTAGCAACCATGGATTCAAGTATGGCTTCCATTAATTCATTTACTTTCCTCTGATTTTTTCTCAATCAAATCAACATAGGACACCTATTCAAAACTAGGATTTCATGACTAATCAATCCTAAAGTATATTGAAATCCTAACAAGTGGTATCAGAGCTCCCATTATTGATTTCATTGGAAATTATTTTCCAGTAATTTTTGAATTAAACATCATTTAGAAGTCATCGAATTCATATAATTTCTTACTCAAGTTCTAGATCTTCTTGGTTTATGTCTGTTTATTCTTTGTGATGATTTTGTATTTGGTTTAGTATCATTTTTTGAAATATATTACAAATTGAAAGGCAGATTTATTAAACTGTTTTGGTGTAGAAAGATAGATATAAATGGTTTGTAACTTATTTACGAAATAATATAGAATTTTGAAATCGAAATTTTTTTGGAAAATAATCTAAATTCCTCTATGTTTTTGTAACAATTCATATTGATTAAAACATCCACATGTTTATTCTTGTATATTTTGTAAATAAGTATGAATTTTAAGAGAGAAATACTTTGGATCTAATATGTAGTCATTTTCTTTATGTTTGTTAATGGTATGAATATATATATATATATATATATATATATATTATACACATTTATGCAAGTAATATGAATCCGGTTCTATGATTATTTTACCTTAATCAACTTTTGATTAAGTAATTTGGATATATATAAGGTATTTAGGTTATTTTATAAATTTTGATTAATTAGAAATAAAGTATGCTCCTTTAAAGTGTTTATATTTATTGTGTTATTGAAATAAATTTTAAGATGACACTAATTTACATTTTGGACCACATAACGGTCAATTGCATTTATTTTGATCATAGATGCATTAATGTGGTGGTTATGGTAATAAGTTAATTAACTTATTATCGTAAATGCGCTAAACGCATCAGTTGAAATAAATTTAATAATGCAACATGTTTGTATTTGGAATAAGAAAAGACATATTGTTAATTATTTGATGCATTTATGTTTGGTAGATATAGATATTTTATGTAACATCCCAAAATTTATTAATTTAAATTTGGTAACTTATTTGGACTTTTGAAATTTAATTTGAAAAGCTTCAAAACAAAAAAAATATTATTAATATTAAATATTACAAAAACATATGGATATAAATAAAGTATTTGGTAGTTTAAGCTTTAAATAAATAATAATAAAAATTATAAAAAAACAAGAATTTGTGTTAAACATAAATATATAGGGTAACTCATATGGATACATAAGATAATTCTAATAAAAAATAACATATGAAATACGTATAGATTTGCATGTGAATTATGTAAACAAGGAAATAGTAAAACAATAAAATGTAAGCAAGAAGATAAAACAAAACAAAGATGTACATACAAAAAAATAGGATTACATGTAAACAGAAAAGGGGACATAAGAATTAAATGCTATTTATTCTCAGCACAAAAATAGGGTCATTCGAAATGTAACAAAATCATTTCAGCTGAAACAAATCTTGCTTAGTCAAAGCAAGAAGATAAAAAAAATCTGACCAAAAAGAAATAAGCTGTACTAGATAATACCAACCCTTATACAAACTGTCTTCTCTATATATACATCTATTCCATTTCGTTCAAACATAACTTAGCAAATCAGAGAAAAGAAGTAAACATCGTTATCTTACAAACTTAAGCAATTCATTCAACTAAACAAAAACAAAACAGAAAAGGTTTAAAGGCAGGTCAACTGCAGTCTTTCAAAAACAAAAAGTGTTATGTTCAAACTTGCTTTCAAGTGAGTAAACATTTAACTTAAAAGTTCAAAGTAATGAATGCTGGAATATGTGAATTCTAGATGATATTGTGCTATATGATTATATATATATATAGATGAATATATCTATGTATGTTTCATTTATATCTGTGTTGTGTATGAATATGTCATCTCTGTTATTTTTTTAAGTACAGAGTTCAATCAGGATAAAAAATTTAACTTCATCTTCACTAGTCTTTGATAGGCCTTAGTCTTCAACAAATAAGTTAGTTTAAAACATAAATTTTGATCTAAATTTTTTTTAAAGCTTAATAATGAAGTTGTGACTCTGTAAAATTCAATTTTACAGTAAAAAGTTAATTTTAGGGTAAATTCGAATATCGTAAAATATTAATTCGATTATATAGCTTGAATCAACATTCAAAAACAAGATTTTTAAAACAAAAATGGTAATTTTTAGAGGAGTATTCTGAGTGCAGTTCATATTTGAACAAAATATGCATTTTCACCATTTTCTGATGATCGATTCAATTTTGGATGTTGAAATCTTGTGCGAAGTTGGTTTGTTCATCGATGATTCCAGAAAAATTGTCAATTTTTTTTTCTATTGCACGAATTAATTGGATGAGGCCATTTTAGGGTTTAATGTTCGAATTTGTTGCAGTTAGAATACGAGACGAGTTCGTCTCCTCTGATTGACCGAGCATCTTGAAACTCAAGGGGATGGTAGAGTGGGGTGTTGACGTGGTGTGGACGGAGTTGGAGCTTCTCCGGTGGTCTGAGCAACGGCGTCGAGATGTTTTTGTTGGTTGGGTCGAGTGTAGTTTTTCGAGGAAACTGCTTAATTTCGATTTCGAGTTTTTGGTGTCGAATCGAGTGTCGATTTAGAGTGTAAGTGAGACTCGCGACTTGCCGAAGATACTGAAGTTCGCCGTAGCGATGGGGCGACGTCATGCACGTGCACGATATCGGGTTGATGTCAGAAACTGGTGGGGGTGAGCGACTCGAGTAAAATGGTCGATTGCTTCAAGTTATACCTGGGTGCGTGTGAGAGTTTACCTGATACTATAGTTTATACTTAAGCTCAAATTCAACTTAACTGGAAAAAAGAGAGGAAGAAGACCGTACGTAAGGAACGAACGATGACACGGGAAAGATGGTGGGGAAACTCAAGTTGTTACTCGAGTAAACCGGATATTCGCTCGGGTTTGATTCCCAAACCTGCAGCAAAATGAAAAGTAAGTTAAGAATTTTTTTTAAGTATCTAATGGTTGGCTATTTTAAGTTAAGAATTCATTTCAAGTTTTAATTAACTAAGCGAATACATAACAATGTTTTCTAAAATCTCGATTAATATTTTAAATTAAGTAGTTAATATAAGTAAGTTTTAATTTTAATTAAAATTAAAGTTTCTAAGTTAATAATAATTTGATTTCAAAGTTATTAAGGAAGATTTTTAAAATGTTAATTAAGATAAATAATGATTATTAATTAATTGTTTAAAAGGGATAATTGAGAGTGATTAATTTATAAATTTGTAATTAAAGATTGGTTAATTAATGATTGAGTGTCTAATGTATTTGTAATTAAGAATTGTTAATTAGATAATTTAAGTTGATTAATTTATAATTGGAAGCTAATTAATAATTAATTAAGGAATAATTAATTAATAAAGTTGATTAAGATTTAATTAATTATCATTAAGAATAATTAATCATTGATTTAAAATAATAAATAAAAATAGTTATGTGGTTAATTCACTTAAATCACATTCACCTTGATTGAAAATGATTAACTATTATCAAATGTTGTGTATTGGATTGACATTTCTGTTGTGATTATGATACTGTATGATGTGAAATGCTTTGTGCTGAACTGTGATTTGTGATTTGTCTCTGTATTTATGTGAAAACCCTTTTTCCCGTAAAACGGCATTTAAACTTCGATGCGACAGGGAGACGGATTTAAGTTAGTTATCTGAAACCCACATCGAACCCTGAATATGAATCTTTGTAATTGATACATCCACATGTTTTAAAATTAAGCGTTCACTGTTCGAATTAGCCGGGAGAGGACCTTTGTGTGATATAACCCATTCCGAATAGTGATACGATGAAATGAATAGCTTTTGAAGATGGTGGTGAAGACCGGGTGTCTTCAAAAACGATAGGATAACCTATCGAATGTCTCTGCACTGAGTTGCTTCGGTATAAAGATCTCCATATGTGATGGGGAGTCCAATCGGGATTGTGGATACCGGGATTTGCAAGGGCTTCTTCCTTTATTGGACGAAGTGCCTTCGGTTCTGTTTGAACCCAGAAAAGACTTGTATGGTTGTGTGTCTGACACTACACTTTGAGATACAAAGCAGATTTCTTTCAAATACATATCTGTTGGTGGTGGAGAATTTATTCTCTTAGCTTAACACCCATCTCTGAGACGTACGACCTCAGAGGTTATGTAGTTGAAGGTTATTAGCGAGATACTCCCAATTTGATAGTGTGGCATGCTAAGTGCTGCTGTGTATTGATGATCATTTGTGATCAAAGCATGGCTTTCATATAAAGCGTAGCTTTGTGGACGAGACCTCATCGGACCTTACACCCCGAAAATGGTCGAAACAAGAAAGATGCGGCAAGGTTATGAGTGTCGCACCCTTTAGGGTATGTCATTTCCTTCTGGAAAAAGGTAGTATCATGGTATGAAGCCCAGATACTTTACCTATGTGGTTGCTACAATCTCATTTACTGTGTGGTTGTTGCTTTGTGGTAGACATCCCTCGGATAAAGGTCGCAAACGACTGGGGTGTGGCATACTCGAATAGTAGTTACCTAGTTACAGAGGTAACCCAGCCATGTGTTGGTAGAGAGCCGGGTAGGTTCTCGGGACGTCCCTCCAGAGGCGTACCCATGTGGCAGTAGGAAGTTCCTTAGCCTAACCATTTTTTGGAAATCCAATTCCCAATACGAACCCAGTATGGTTTTAGTTGTATAACCTGTCATTTACTTATGGTGGTCACCACTGTTTAAATGGTAGCTATAGTAGGCATAGTTCGGAATGTCTACGCTAGCTAAGATTAATATTATACTTTTGAAATGATTTTTACACTATGCACTAGTAATAATATCAAAGAATTTTTCTCGTATTACGCATATTTGACTATCATAAGAAGAAGTCTCCTCCAATTCTGCGATTGCATTATGTGTGTGGCAGGAGGTCTTATGGTAGTTTCATTTTCCAAAAGCATACTGGATTTTCTTCTATAGATCTTGTTTTATTTAAAAGCAACTGTTTTTGTTTACTCATACCAGTCCCTTGACTGACCCGAGTTTATTGTTTCCTTTCTAAACTCAGGGTGCCCATCATTTCCACACAGGCAGCCTAGTAGCAGGTTTCCGTGTTCTGGTATTAGCAGTATTTTGAAGGCCTTTACCTTGGAGATATTTTGGAAGCTTTGGATATCAAGGTGCTTAGTTTTTTGAAGTTCACTATCGCTTCATTCCTTTGAAGACTTTTTTGGCATATGATCACTTGTTGTTCTATTATGATGTTCTATTTGGAGTTGTGATATATGTATAAGAATACTCTGATGTAGTAATGGATATAATGATGATATTGTATCTGTGATGTAATGCATGATATTCATTTTGTTTCCGCTGTTTTATATTCATCTAATGTTGTTATAAGCTCTATCCGACTGGAGTTCAATGTTTGAATCTTTGGCAGTCGAAAACAAGTGAGGCATTTGATGTCGATTTTTGAATATTGAATTTCGAGTCGTGACAAGTGGTATTGGAGCTAAAGGTTGAGTAAGAACTTTAGCTACGGAATAACACATTAGATGGCTCATTAGAGATAGGGTGAATTATCCCCTAGAATGAGTATAACCGAGACCAAAACTCCAAATTTTCTTTTTCTATTTCCTTTAACTGCTGATATTCCTTAAGATATCTCGTCTGTATATCTAAACCAATTTTCTTACTAATTACAGATAGTAAGAATGAGCGGACGAAGAGGAAGAGCTGCGGGCGAGGAAATGCCACAGCACCTAGCCAAGTTCCCCCAACAGCAGAAGCGGCTTTATCTATTCAGCATCAGCCGAATTTGACTGATTTATATAAGAATTTTTCAAGGCTTGGTGGTAATCCTTTCACCGGCAAGGAGTCGATTGTTGAGGCCCAAGCGTGGATAAGATCATGTGAAAGAATCTTTAGAGGGCTAAAGCTGCAAAACGATCAGATGCGACTCATAGCTTCTTGGCAACTTCAAGAAGAAGCGTTAGCATGGTGGGAGATAGTTACTATAGATAAGCCAGAAGATGAGTTTACTTGGGAGAGATTTAAAGAAGTATTTGAGAAGCGCTATATGCCATCAGCTGAAATTTCTCAAATGTACCAGGAATTCATGGACTTAAAGCAGGGGAGTTTGTCATTCGAGGAGTATCTAAGCAAATTCAATTAATTGTCTCGTTTTGGTCCAGAATTGGTGAACACACCTTTAAAGAAGAATGCAAGGTTCATTCGTGGGATGAATAAGAAGTTCCACGAAAGGATGACTAGCCACATCAAAGAATCCTTTTCAGATTTGGTTGATATGGGGTACAGATATGCTACATTTGACATGCAAGAAGCCCCGGGGGAGAAAGGAAATTCGAGCAATCAACATTGGAAGAAGAGGAAATTTGGAGGCAAGAAAACATGGCAGGGTAAGGAGAAAAAGAAGAGCAATCAGAGAAGCACGGCAGAGAATGTTACTTGCTTCAATTGTCTAGAAAAAGGCCACTACTCAAAGAGCTGCAAGAAGCCAAAGAGGGATCAATCCGTTCAAGCGAAGCCCTGGAAATGCTATTATTGTCAGAAATTGGGACACGAAGTTAAAGACTGCCCAGTCATGAAGCAAGCTCAGACAGCCAAGGTGTACACTGTCAAAGACAAACCTGCATCTTCTAAAGCAGAAAAGGGGAAAGGAGTTCTGGAAGGTAATCTTACTATTTATGATAGCACTGTTAGAGTTCTGTTTGACACGGGCGCTACACACAGTTTTATCTCTCAGCAAGCTATTAATGAATTAAATCTTGAACCTGATTTTGTTGATGAACCTATATGCGTAAAGAATCCAGTTAAAGGTCCCGCGAACCTTTGTCTTCGATGTAGAGACGTTCCTATTTCATATTCTTGTTACCAGTTCCCTATTAGTCTCTTTGTCCTTGATTTTAACGAGTTTGAAGTCTTACTCAGAATGGATTGGTTAGCAAAATACGAAGCCAAATTAGATTGCAATAATCGATTGATTTCGATTAAAACCAAATTTGTAGATTTCATCGAGATTTCTTGTGAGGACCCTAGTCCTAAAAGAGAAGGGTTGATGTATAACTTGGGTTATCCCGAACCCAGTCTGGAGTCCATATCCATTGTTAGAGATTTTCCGAACGTGTTTGAAGAAGTGAAATCTCTACCTCCACATCGAGAAATAGAATTCAGAATTGACCTAGTATCCAATGCTCGTCCTGTTGTTCATGCAAGTCGCAGGATGGCGCCCAGGGAAAGGGTTGAATTAGTCAAGCAAACTGATGATTTGCTAAATAAAGGATTAATTCGTCCTAGTTTTTCTGAATGGGGTTCAGCTGTCGTGTTTGTTGCTAAACGGATCATTGAGATTGTGTGTAGATTACTGCGATCTCAATAAGCTGACTCTCAACAATAAATTTCCTCTACGTAGAATTGATGATCTGTTTGATCAATTGCACGGCGCTCGTTTCCTTTCAAAGATTGATCTAGCGCAAGGATTCCATCAACTACGAATCGCCGAAGATTGTGTTCATTTGACCGCTTTCAAGGGTCCTAATATGTTCTACGAATGGTTAGTCATGCCTTTCGGGCTAACTAATGCTCCAGCATACTTCGCAGATCTTATGACTCGCGTGTTCCGGGAAGTATTGAATAAATTTGTACTTGTGTTTATTGATGATATTTTGGTCTATTCCAAGACCGAAGAGGAGCATGCCAAGCATCGTAGAATCGTTTTGTAGATATAAAGGAGGAATATTCTATTCGCAAAAGTTTCCAAATGCCAATTCTGGGTCAAAGAAGTTAAATTTCTCGGCCATATTGTTAATGAAGAAGGAATTTCTATTAATCCTAGCAAAATTTCCGCTATTCTTGATTGGAGGAAACTCACTACCCCAAAAGAAGTTCGAAGCCTTTTGGGTTTAGCACATTATTATCGGAAGTTTGTTCATGACTTTTCTAAGATAGCTAGTTCGTTAACTAAGCTAACAATGAAGGATGCAAAATTCAATTGGACTCCGAAATGTGACGAAGCTTTTCAAGAGTTGAAGAAGAGATTAATCACCGCTCATATTCTCGCTATTATCAACAGGAATCAGGGATTATCTGTTTATACCGACACTTGCAGTGATGGTTTGGGTGCGGTATTAATGCGGAATGGGAAGGTAATTGCCTACGCGAGTAGACAATTACGTCCTCATGAAAGAAATTATCCAACCCATGATTTGAAGCTCTTAGCTGTTATCTTCGCTTTGAAAATATGGCGACATTATCTTCTGGGTAAAAATCTTTACAGCTTTCCTAACAATTTACGAATTTAACTTCACTTAACAAATATACCTAATGAACTCTCCTTATTCTAGGTGAAAAATTCGAATTATTCACCGACCATAAATCTTTGAAATATCTCTTCACCCAGAAAGATTTAAATCTGCGACAACAACGTTGGTTGGAATTTCTAGCATCTTATGACCTAGACATTCTATATACGCCCGGAAAAGCTAATGTAGTTGCCGATGCCTTGAGTAGAAAGCATGCTATTCTTTCTCATCTTGTTATCGCTCCTACTCTTTTTAAGAGGATCGCGACTAAGCAGAATGAAGACGAGTTTCTTCGGAGAATTTATAAAATAATATGCCAAGGAGAAGGCACTAATTTTGAGATGGATAGTATAGTAGCTATAAGATTAAAAGGAAGAATCTATGTCCCTAACATCCCTGATCTGAAGCCTGAAGTTTTAGATGAAGTCACAAATCTAAGCTTTGCATCCATCCAGGAGTCAATAAAATGTATCGTGATATCAAAAGACGGGTTGCCTCGTACTCGGAAAGGCAATGAAGCAATTTGGGTCATTGTGGACCGTTTGACTAAGACAGCCCATTTTTGCCAGTAAAATCTACCTGACGGCAGCAAGTTTAGCCGAGTTATATGTGAAAGAAATTGTCCGCCTCCACGGTATTCCTAGCAGCATAGTGAGTGATCATGATCCGATCTTCACTAGTAGATTTTGGGAGGCATTTCAAGACGCATTGGGAACAAAATTGAATTTAGCACTTCTTATCACCCACAGTCTGATGGGCAGACTAAGAGGATTAATCGAATCTTAGAAGACCTATTACGTGCTTGTATACTTGATTTTAGTGGTTCTTGGGAGGACCATTTGCATCTGGTCGAATTCTCATATAACAATAGTTATCAGGCCAGTATAGAGATGGCTCCTTTTGAAGCTTTATATGGTCGTCTGTATCGATCACCCGCATGATGGATCGAGGCTAGTGATATACTCGTTCTTGGAACGGATATGATTAAAGAAGCCACAGAAAAGTTGACTTTATACGGAACAAATTGAAAACAGCTCAAAGTCGTCAAAAGAGTTATTATGATCGTAGAAGAAGGGATTTGGAATTCCAGATTGGAGACTCTGTCTTTCTTAAAGTATCTCCAATGCGAGGAATACTGAGGTTCGGGAAAACCGGTAAGCTGGCACCACGATATATTGGTCCTTTTCCTATTTCGGAGAGGATCGGTTCTTTAGCATATCGAGTATAGTTTCCCAGCTGGGTATCTGGCGTGCATGATGTGTTCCATATTTCTAATCTTTGAAAGTATGTGCACGGTCCAGATAGTATTATTGAAGAAGCTACTCAACAGGATCTCGAAATCACTCCCAATTTAACAGTTAAAAGAGAATCGATAAAGATTGTAGATCGTGATGAAAAGCAATTGAGAAACAAAGTTGTGAAACTAGTTAAAGTTCAGTGGAGTGGCAATCCAAAGGACTGCACTTGGGAAACAGAAGATAATATGCGGAAATCATATCCCAATTGCAGAGTGGATATCTCGGCTTAAACTGGTAAGTCATTTCTCTATTCTTTTCTGAATTCGTATATTCTTTGTTTGCTTTTCTCTCTCTTTCAAATTTCGAGGACGAAATTTTCTTAAGGAGGGATATTTGTAACATCCCAAAATTTATTAATTTAAATTTGGTAACTTATTTGGACTTATGAAATTTAATTTGAAAAGTTTCAAAATAAATAAAATATTATTAATATTAAATATTACAAAAACATATGGATGTAAATAAAGTATTTGGTAGTTTAAGCTTCAAATAAATAATAATAAAAATTATATAAAAAACAAGAATTTGTGTTAAACATAAATATATAGGGTAACTCATATGGATACATAAGATAATTCTAGTAAAGAAATAACATATGAAATATATATATATAGATTTGCATGTGAATTATGTAAATAAGGAAATAGTAAAACAAAAAATGTAAGCAAGAAGATAAAACAAAACAAAGATGTACATACAAAAAATAGGATTACATGTAAACAGAAATGGGGACATAAGCATTAAATGCTATTTATTCTCAGCACAAAAATAGGTCCATTCGAAATGTAACAAAAATCATTTCAGCTGAAACAAATCTTGCTCAGTCAAAGCAAGAAGATAAAAAAAATCTAACCAAAAAGAAATAAGTTGTACTAGATAATACCTACCCTTATACAAACTATCTTCTCTATATATACATCTATTCCATTTCGTTCAAACATAACTTAGCAAATCAAAGAAAAGAAGTAAACATCATTATCTTACAAACTTAAGCAATTCATTCAACTAAACAAAAACAAAATAGAAAAGGTTTAAAGGCAGATCAACTGTAGGCTTTCAAAAACAAAAAGTGTTCTATTCAAACTTGCTTTCAAGTGAGTAAACATTTAACTTAAAAGTTAAAAGTAATGAATGCTGGAATATGTGAATTCTAGATGATATTGTGCTATATGATTATATATATAGATGAATATATCTATGTATGTTTCATTTATATATGTGCTATGTATGAATATGTCATCTCTATTGTTTTTTTTAAGTACAGAGTTCAATAAAGATTAAAAAAATTAACTTCGTCTTCACTAGTCTCTGATAGGCCTTAATCTTCAACAAATAAGTTAGTTTAAAACATAAATTATGATCTAAATTTTGTTTAAAGCTTAATAATGAAGTTGTGACTTTGAAAAATTCAATTTTATAGTAAAAAGTTAATTTTAGGGTAATTTTGAATATCGTAAAATATTAATTCGATTATATAGCTTGAATCAACATTCAAAAACAAGATTTTTAAAACAAAAATGGTAATTTTTAGTGGAGTATTCTGAGTGCAGTTCATATTTGAACAAAATATGCATTTTCACCATTTTCTGATGATCGATTCAATTTTGGATGTTGAAATCTTGTGCGAAGTTGGTTTGTTCATCGATGATTCCAGAAAAAATATCAAAAAAAATTTCTATTGCACGAATTGATTGGATGAGGCCATTTTAGGGTTTAATGTTCGAATTTGTTGCGGTTAGAATACGAGACGAGTTCGTCCCCTCTGATTGACCAAGCTTCTTGAAACTCGAGGGGATGGTAGAGTGGGGTATTGACGTGGTGTGGACAGAGTTGGAGCTTCTCCGATGGTCTGAGAAACGGCGATGAGTTGTTTTTGTTGGTTGGGTCGAGTGCAGTTTTTCGAGCAAACTGTTTAATTTCGATTTCGAGTTTTTAGTGTCGAATTGAGTGTCGATTTCGAGTGTAGGTGAGATTCGCAACTTGCCGAAGATACTGAAGTTCGCCGGAGCGATGGCATGACGCCATGCATGTGCACGATATCGGGTTAATGTCAGAAACTGGTGGGGGCGAGCAACTCGAGTTGTTACTCGAGTAAAATGGTCGATTGCTTCGAGTTATACCTGGGTGCGTGCGAAAGTTTACCTGATACTGTAGTTTATACTTAAGCTCAAATTCAACTTAACTGAAAAAAAAGAGGAAGAAGAACGTACGCGAGGAACGAAAGATGACACGGGAAAGATGGTGGGGAAACTCGAGTTGTTACTCGAGTAAACCGGAAATTCGCTCGGGTTTGATTCCCAAACCTGCAGCAAAATGAAAAGTAAGTTAAGAAATTTTTATTTTAAGTATCTAATGGTTGACTATTTTAAGTTAAGAAATCATTTCAAGTTTTAATTAACTAAGTGAATACATAACAATGTTTTCTAAAATCTCGCTTAATATTTTAAATTAAGTAGTTAATATAAGTAAGTTTTAATTTTAATTAAAATTAAAGTTTTCTAAGTTAATAATAATTTGATTTCAAAGTTATTAAGGAAGATTTTTAAAATGTTAATTAAGATAAATAATGATTATTAATTAATTATTTAAAAGGGATAATTGAGAGTGATTAATTTATAAATTTGTAATTAAAGATTGGTTAATTAATGATTGAGTGTCTAATGTATTTGTAATTAAGAATTGTTAATTAGATAATTTAAGTTGATTAATTTATAATTGGCAGCTAATTAATAATTAATTAAGGAATAATTAATTAATAAAGTTGATTAAGATTTAATTAATTATCATTAAGAATAATTAATCATTGATTTAAAATAATCAATAAAAATAGTTATGTGGTTAATTCACTTAAATCACATTCACCTTGATTGAAAATGATTAACTATTATCAAATGTTGTGTATTGGATTGACATTTCTGTTGTGATTATGATAGTGTATGATGTGAACTGCTTTGTACTGAACTGTGATTTGTGATTTGTCTCTGTATTTATGTGAAAACCCTTTTGCCCGTAAAACGGCATTTAAACTTCGATGCGACAGGGAGACGGATTTAAGTTAGTTATCTGAAACCCACATTGAACCCTGAATATGAATCTTTGTAATTGATACATCCACATGTTTTAAAATTAAGCGTTCACTGTTCGGATTAGCCGGGAGAGGACCTTTGTGTGATATAACCCATTCCGAATAATGATACGATGAAATGAATAGCTTTTGAAGACGGTAGTGAAGACCGGGTGTCTTCGAAAACGATAGGATAACCTATCGAATGTCTCTGCACTGAGTTGCTTCGATATAGAGATCTCCACATGTGATGGGGAGTCCAATCAGGATTGTGGATACCCGGATTTGCAAGGGCTTCTTCCTTTATTGGACGAAGTGCCTTCGGTTCTGTTTGAACCCAGAACAGACTTATATGGTTGTGTGTCTGACATTACACTTTGAGATACAAAGCAGATTTCTTTCAAATACATATCTATTAGTGGTGGAGAATTTATTCTCTTAGCTTAACACCCATCTCTGAGATGTACGACCTCGGAGGTTATGTAGTTGAAGGTTATTAGCGAGATACTCCCAATTTGATAGTGTGGCATGCTAAGTGCTGCTGTGTGTTGATGATCATTTGTTGTTCCTTTGTGATCAAAGCACTGCTTTCGTACAAAGCGTAGCTTTGTGGACGAGACCTCATCGGACCTCACACCCCGAAAATGGTCGAAACAAGAAAGATGCGGCAAGGTTATGAGGGTCGCACCCTTTAGGGTATGTCATTTCCTTCTGGAAAAAGGTAGCATCATGGTATGAAGCCCAGATACTTTACCTATGTGGTTGCTACAATCTCATTTACTGTGTGGTTGTTGCTTTGTGGTAGACATCCCTCGGATAAAGGTCGCAAACGACTGGGGTGTGGCATACTCGAGTAGTAGTTACCTAGTTACAGAGGTAACCCAGCCTTGTGTTGGTAGAGAGCCGGGTAGGTTCTAGGGACGTCCCTCTAGAGGCGTACCCATGTGGTAGTAGGAAGTTCCTTAGCCTAGCTATTTGTTGGAAATCCAATTCCCAATACGAACCCAGTATCAAAGAATTTTTCTCTTATTAAGCATATTTGACTATCATATGAAGAAATCTCCTCCAATTTTGCGATTGCATTATGTGTGTGGCAGGAGGTCTTATGGTAGTTTCATTTTCCAAAAGCATACCGAATTTTCTTTTATAGATCTTGTTTTATTTAAAAGCAACTGTTTTTGTTTACTCATACCAGTCCCATGACTGACCTGGAGTTTATTGTTTCCTTTCTAAACTCTGGGTGCCCATCATTTCCACATAGGCAACCTAGTAGCAGGTTTCCATGTTCTGGTGTTAGCAGTATTTTGGAGGCCTTTACCTCGCAGATATTTTGGAAGCTTTAGATATCAAGGTGCTTAGTTTCTGGAAATTCACTATCGCTTCATTCCTTTGAAGACTTTTTTGGCATATGATCACTTGTTGTTCTATTATGATGTTCTATTTGGAGTTGTGATATGACGCAGCGGATTAATCAAAACAAACTTCAATCGGTGAAAGTAGCGATCGATGGAATGAAGATACCGAAATGCCCAAATTCGTTGATCCGAAGATACCGAATTCTAGCTATCTCAAACACGTTGATAGCGCACTATACCGTGTTCAAAGATCTACGATTCTTCGTACGTTGATCTAGCGCACTAGATTCCGTGAATCGGTTTCAACAAACGTGGATTCGAGCGCACTCGAATGACGTAAGTGGAGATAGGAGATTACACTCAACTACCAATTAGAGAAGAAAGCACAAAGCAATCAATAAGAAATTTTATTTCAAAATCCACCCTCAAAAATTTACAACACACGCCTATTTATAGTGTTTTCACCATTCTCCCTTAAGTCGTATACGACTTATGACCTTCCTAGGTCGTAGCCGACCTACCAACAGAACACACGACTCAGCATTTAAGTCGCTCACGACTTAGTACAACATTCACATACAATCAACACATTACACGACTTATACTAGGTCGTGAACGACTTACGACCCAGAATACAACGACTCAAGATATGTACAGACTCAAACAGTACACGACTCAATGGTACAAACGACTCATAACACAACACTAAGGTCGTATCCCGTCCCCGACTTATGGCCTTCAATTACTGGAATTCCCTTTTGCTTCTTGATGAATCGTGGACGACTCATAGCCATGTAGTTAGGTCGTGTACGACTCATCAATCCAGAACTATTTAAACTCCCATTGAGTCGTAACTCGTGCCCTTCCTCTGACTCAAGATCTTTACTTGCTGAAACTTTATCCTTCTTCATGTTAAGTCGTAAACGACTTATGGATGAGCCGTTGAGTCGTGTGCGACTCATCAAGCACGAACGACTTAAGCTGTTAAGAGTTGCCATTTTCCCATATGACTCCTTCACCTGAGTCGTGCGCGCCTTACGGGTTAAACCCGAAACTCTTTTAGATCGTGCTACATCATCCTCCCCTGGTTGAGAAAAATTCGACCTCGAATTTGTAAATTCTTCCTCAACAATCTCACCTCCATGATATGGAATTAAATGTTTGACGTTAAAAACATCAGAAGTATAAACATCATATGGTAGCTTTAATCGATAAGCATTCTCATTGATTTTCTTCAAAACTTCAACTGGACCAATTTTTCTGGCTTTCAGCTTATTATAAGCGCCTACTGGAAAACGATCCTTCGTCAACACAGCATACACCAAATCGCCTTTGTTAAATTCAACATTTCGTCGTCTCAAATCTGCAGACTTCTTATACTTCTCATTCGCTTTCTCCAATTGTTCCTGAACGATTTTATGACATTCAGTCAGCTCACCAACAAAATCAGCAGCTCGTTTAACTGTCACCTTCGGTTGTGGTACTACTGCTAAATCCAATGGCCCCCTTGGTAAATTTGAATATACAATCTGAAATGGACTGAATCCCGTACTGCGATTCTTGGCATGATTATGAGCAAATTCCGCTTGGCATAACTTCATGTCCCAACTTCTCAAATTATCCTGTACAAGACATCGTAACAAATTTCCCAATGACCTGTTTACAACTTCTGTCTGTCCATCAGTTTGCGGATGATAAGCGCTACTAAACTTCAGCTTTGTTCCCACCATCTTCCATAAACTTATCCAAAAATGACTTAGAAAACGAGTATCCCTATCTGACACAATAGATTCTGGCAATCCATGAAGTCGATAGATCTCTTTGAAAAATAACTGAGCAACACGAACAACATCCGCCGTCTTCTTGCAAGCAATAAAATGTGCCATTTTAGAAAATCTGTCAACCACTACATATATAGAATCGTTACCACGCTGCGTTCTCGGCAATCCCAATACAAAGTCCATACTCACATCAACCCATGGTTTAACTGGTACAGGTAACGGCATATATAATCCAGCATTGGTCGCAGTTCCTTTCGAAACTTGGCAAATATGACATCGCTCCACAAACCTTCCCACTTCTTTCCTCATTGATGGCCAAAAGTAAAACTGTGAAATTAACTGTAAAGTACGATCACGGCCCACATGTCCTTCCTCATGCAACTCCCTGATAATTTTCAATCTCAAGCTACAATCCGGAATGCATAAACGATTTCCTTTAAACAGAAAACCATCCACCAATATGAATTCATCAGCATTCCCTTCCTTAACTTGTTCAACAAATTTCCTAAAATAAGGATCTTCTTCAATTAGCTCTGGCAATAGCTCGAAACCCGTCACTTCAACTTTCATTGTCGTTAATAGATGATTCCTCCTACTCAAAGCATCAGCTACCCGATTCGTCACTCCCGACTTATGTTTAACAACGAAAGTAAATTGTTGCAAATAGGCAATCCATGATGCATGTCTCGCAGAAATCTTGTCCTGCCCCTGCAAATGCTTCAACGCCTCATGATTAGTGTACAGAACAAACTCCTTCTGAAATAGATAATGTCTCCAATGTTTAATCGCTTGCACAACAGCATAGAATTCAACGTCATATGTACTGTATCTCATCTTTGCCCCTGACAACTTCTCACTGAAATAAGCAACTGGCTTCCCATTCTGACTCAGAACTCCTCCAACACCAACTTTCGAAGCATCAGTATGCAATTCAAACAACAACTGAAAATTCGGTAAAACAAGAATTGGTGCTGTCGTTAATAGTGACTTAATCTTTTCAAAAGCAACCCCCGCTTCATCTGACGATACAAATTGTTTCCCCTTCATGCAATTAGTAACTGGAGCCATCACACTACTAAAGTGTGGAATAAACCTCCGATAGAATGACGCTAGTCCATGAAAACTTCTCACCTCTGTAATTGTCCTCGGCTGTGGCCAATTCCTGACTGCTTCAACTTTATTCTGGTCAACTTGAATTCCTTCCTCCGAAACAACATACCCCAGAAATAAAACACTCCTCGTCATAAACACACACTTCTTTGTAGCAGCATAAAATTGTTCTTCACGAAGAATAATCAACACTTCCCTCAAATGTAGAACATGCTCCTCTATACTCCTGCTATATATCAGAATATCATCAAAATACACTACCATAAATTTCCCAATATACGGCCTGAATATTTGGTTCATCACCCTCATGAATGTACTTGGCGCATTTGATAAACCAAATGGCATAACCAACCATTCGTATAACCCCTCTCTCGTCTTCAAAGCTGTCTTCCATTCATCTCCAGGTCTAATCCGAATTTGATGATAACCACTCTTTAAGTCAATTTTTGAAAAGATAGTCGCCCCACTCAACTGATCCAGTAAGTCATCCAACCTTGGCATTGGAAATCTATATCTCACAGTAATCTTATTCAAGGCTCGACTGTCTGTGCACATCCTCCACGTCCCATCCTTCTTAGGTACCAATAAAGCTAGCACAGCACATGGACTCAGACTCTCCTGTACACGTCCCTGTTCAAGCAACTCTTCCACCTGCCTCCTCAACTCTTCATGTTCCTTCGGACTCATTCGATAATGTGGTCTATGTGGTAATACTGCTCCCGGAACAAGATCGATTTGATGTTGAATGTCTCTCAGCGGCGGTAACTCCTTGGGTAACTCCTCTGGAAATACATCCTCAAATTCTTTCAAAACTGGCTTTGCTTCTTCTGGAATTTCAACTTCTTCACCACAATCTCGCCCAATCAACAAAAAGACTTCAGGCTCCTCTTCAACCTCCTTAACAAACTCCTTCAAAGTCAACAGAGTTTTCAATTCCTCAATCTCCTCTAGTTTGCTTTCTTTCTGTTGCTGCTTCTTAGGAACTAAAGTGATCTTTGTACCCTCGAACATGAAACTAT
This sequence comes from Allium cepa, assembly GCA_030765085.1. NCBI lineage: Eukaryota > Viridiplantae > Streptophyta > Magnoliopsida > Asparagales > Amaryllidaceae > Allium > Allium cepa. The sequence continues at coordinate 1,044,429,155 of CM060931.1, read as the reverse complement.
AACTGTTAGAACGACCATCATGTTGCACCGTCCTATCATACTGCCACGGTCTTCCCAGCAACAGATGACAAACATCCATATCGACTACGTCACACCAAATCTCGTCTTTGTATTTCTTCCCAATTGAAAATTTAACGCAAGCCCTTCGTCCAACCTTCACCTCTCCTCCCTTTCTCAACCAAGCCAACTTGTACGGTTTCGGATGTTTCTCAGTCTTCAATGATAACTTCTTTACAGCCTCTGTGGAAATAATATTATCGCAACTCCCAGCATCTATGACAAACTTGCAAACTTTCCCCAAAATAGTACATGTCGACTGAAATATGTTACTTCTCAACCAACTACAGTCCTCCTCTTGCTTTGGTGTGAGACAAGACCTCCTCATCATCAAATTACAACCTTCGTCTCCCGACACTTCTTCTTCCTCCTCAACATAAGGTGAATTTGAACATTCAGCTTCTTCTTCCTCATCCTCAGCTTCAACTATCATGGTTCTCTTCTTCGGCTTCGGACACTCATTGCTTTTATGACCCAACTCCTGACAATTATAACATTTGAAACCACCGTTAACCTTCGCCTTCTCAGCCTCCTTCACCACTAGCTTATTGACAGGTTTAGGAACATTAGAACTTCCACTAACACCCCTCGCTTGATTATTGGAATTAGTAAACACACCACCTCCACGCCTTCCTTGCTTCTCCCAAGCCAACGCTTTCTGATGTGCCTCTGCCACTGATCTAGGATCAAACATATTAACCATATCCTGGATCTGCATTCTCAATCCCCCAATGAATCTAGCAGTTAGCTGTTCTTCCGTTTCCATGATATCATTTCTGGCAATGAGTTGGTAAAATTCATCAGCATAATCACTAACAGACTTCGTCCCTTGCCTCAGATTCTGCAACCTCTGGTACATGAGTGATTGATAGTTGTAAGGTAAAAATGTAGCTCTCATCAACTTCTTCATCTTCTCCCAAGATTCTATCTTTGACTTTCCCATTCGCTCACGAGTAAGTTTAGTTTGCTGCCACCATGCCAAAGCTCTCCCCCTCAACCTAGTAGCAACTAACTTCACCCTTCGATTTTCCGGAACCTCCTTAAAGTCAAAAATTTCCTCCACATTAGATAACCAATCCAAGAATTCTTCAGCTACCATCCCTCCTTTAAACTCTGGAATCTCCATCTTCATTCCCGATTCCCAACGTCGATCATCATCAATAACCCGATACTGACGTTGTCCCTGATCTCGGTCTCTGAAATGAATACTTCCCCTCTCACCATCAAACTCCTCATCAAAGTATGATGCATATCGTTGTCTTTCACGTCCTCCAGCATCTCTACCACCACTCCTACTTCCAACATCCCGTCTATCATGATCATCAACATTCCTCCTACTTCGATTATCAACACTCCTAGGCTCTTGACTTTCTCTCCTCTCCCGTTCTGAATGTGATGACACTCTACTACCCCCACGGATGGATTCAGGTGAATTTCTTCTTCTACTTTGATTCATATCAATCATAAGCTTCTCCAACCTACCAATGCCTTCATCAATCTTCGCATGCATACGTTGCTCCATTTGATCGGCTTCTTCTCTTCGATACAAAGCTTCAACATTTTGATGGCGGTTAGCTCTCCTTGGCGGCATGATTGAATCAACACAACACTTCAACAAAACAACAATAAGTCACGGCTCAACCTTCAAAACAACTTCACAAGGCTCGGCCTAACTCCTTAGCTCGAAACAAGCTTCCAATGATCCTTCCTAGGCTCGGCTACTTCACTAGTATACACGGCCTACTTCAAATTCAAACACTTTCAACACTTTGATCCAAAATGGAATTGATCAAAAGTTCTTCCTCTTGTTGCAACTTCAATATGAACGCGATGAACAACTTCAAACTTCAACACTTGGCTCCAAGACCCGATTTAGCTATGATTGGCTAAAACAAGCTCTGATACCAAAAACTGACGCAGCGGATTAATCAAAACAAACTTCAATCGGTGAAAGTAGCGATCGATGGAATGAAGAATGCCCAAATTCGTTGATCCGAAGATACCGAATTCTAACTATCTCAAACACGTTGATAGCGCACTATACCGTGTTCAAAGATCTACGATTCTTCGTACGTTGATCTAGCGCACTAGATTCCGTGAATCGGCTTCAACAAACGTGGATTCGAGCGCACTCGAATGACGTAAGTGGAGATAGGAGATTACACTCAACTACCAATTAGAGAAGAAAGCACAAAGCAATCAACAAGAAATTTTATTTCAAAATCCACCCTCAAAAATTTACAACACACGCCTATTTATAGTGTTTTCACCATTCCCCCTTAAGTCGTATACGACTTATGACCTTCCTAGGTCGTAGCCGACCTACCAATAGAACACACGACTCAGCATTTAAGTCGCTCACGACTTAGTACAACATTCACATACAATCAACACATTACACGACTTATACTAGGTCGTGAACGACTTACGACCCAGAATACAACGACTCAAGATATGTACAGACTCAAACAGTACACGACTCAATGGTACAAACGACTCATAACACAACACTAAGGTCGTATCCCGTCCTCGACTTATGGCCTTCAATTACTGGAATTCCCTTTTGCTTCTTGATGAGTCGTGGACGACTCATAGCCATGTAGTTAGGTCGTGTACGACTCATCAATCCAGAACTATTTAAACTCCCATTGAGTCGTAACTCGTGCCCTTCCTCTGACTCAAGATCTTTACTTGCTGAAACTTTATCCTTCTTCATGTTAAGTCGTAAACGACTTATGGATGAGCCATTGAGTCGTGTGCGACTCATCAAGCACGAACGACTTAAGCTGTTAAGAGTTGCCATTTTCCCATATGACTCCTTCACCTGAGTCGTGCGCGCCTTACGGGTTAAACCCGAAACTCTTTTAGATCGTGCTACATCATGATATATGCATAAGAATACTCTGATGTAGTAATGGATATTATGATGATGTTGTATCTGTGACGTAATGCATGATATTCATTTTGTTTCTGTTGTTTTATATTTATCTAATGTTGTTATAAGCTCCATTCGACTGGAGTTCGATGTTTGAATATTTGGCAGTCGAATACAAGTGAGGTATTTGATGTCGATTTTTGAACATTGAATTTCAGATCGTGACATTTTATTAATATGACCCGCTTATTGAAAATATGGTTCGCTTTCAAGCTTTAAGGGACCAATACTTTTCATATTTTGCCAAACTGCATGATTACGACATTAGTTAAGTATTCAAATAATAAACTAAAGAGAAAATGACATGGTCATTCTATATAGCTATAGTATGGTTCAGATATACATCATAGCTACTACATTCTTTCATGTTATTTAGTATGACATTTACTATGTCACTTATGTATAATTTAATGTGGCATTTATTCCTGGCGTTCATCCATGACATCTGTTATGTGATTTATTTATGATGCCTTGTATCATATTTATTTAGGAAATGTTATGTAACCACAAACTTAAAGAAAAATATTGTAATAACTATGACTAAAACATGTTGTGTCACATTTATAATTTTGAGATTTTCAAGTGTTATATAAACTTAAAGTACTTTTTAAAGTGTTTTATAGCACTCGAAATATTGTATATATACTAAGAAATAAATTCAAATATATTTTTGGTGTCTTTTTGCAAACTAATCGTAAATATTCTACATTCCAAGTGAGTTAATTGAACTTCCCACTTCAGGAATTACTTTTGACCCAAGTACCCACTGGTGCTACTTGTGAGACGTTGGTTGAGTTGGCTTTGCTTTAGATGGTTAGCTCGAAGGAGAAGGAAAAAGAGAAGGAGAAGGAGAAAGAGAAGGCGGGGCAAATGGTTAAGAAGGAGGTCCATGGCAAATAAGAAGGCGAAATGGAAGTTCAAGAAGGAGGGATAGTATGTCGAAGATGAAAAATGAATGGTCATATTACTAAGGATTGTAGGGTGAGTTTGTTGATGGAGGCGTTTAAAGGAAAGTGCTACCACTACCATAAAGAGGGGCGTTTCAAGAACTGATGTCCAAAACTTGTGATGCAAGGTAGAGTGGTCAAGCCTGTGCTATTGAAGTTGTCTGTAATTGAGTAGACCTCCCCGTAAAGACTAACGAAAGACGACGATGAAATGTACGACTATTATTTCTGAGCATGTTATTTGCACGATCTATAGGTTAAACGTCAGATGGATTTGAGGAGTCACGTCAATGTTTTTTTTGTCCCTGACACCAATATATATATAGTTTTTAGAGCCTAACTCATAGCATCCCATTACTTTTCAGTTTTCTAATTGGACACGTAGGGTATACTTTTCAATTTTTTCATGTTCATTCATTGAGTATTTAGGGTAGCAGTGTTGATTGTAGTTATTTGATATACTCCATATTCCTTCTATCCCTTTCCATAGGGCAATACGTATGGATCTATTCCTGCTAACCTGACTTATATAGCTGGTATGAGGGTCATGGGATGGGTAAATGGTGAGCCTTTAACCATAGCTGGAGATTTTTATGCATACTAGAATCGAGTAGCCACACATGCTTACTCGTTACCTGATTATGTACGGGGTTTGAAGTCCGATCATGTTAGTCCATCTATCTCCTTTGTAGAGTTCCTATTCCACCAACAGCTTTTGAGCCTTCGTCATCTCAATACACGTAGCCTTCTATGTATGATGCCCCTTAGCATGCATTCAGGGCATAGAATTTATAGGGTGAGTTCGTTGAGTGGCCACTGTAGTATCCTACAGATGAGTTTGTTCAGAGTGTACCTTTTACTAGTTTACATCATTCACATCAGGTGCATACGACTATTTGATTCTGGTATGGTTGACTACCATTTACAGCCATGATGAATGCATAATATTCTTTTTTTACATCATTGTGACACCCCGTAATTTTGACGATAATTAATTACAAAGAAATTAATAAATAAATAGTAACGTCAAAAAATAAAAACCTTAGAATTTGGCTACGAAACTTGCACCGTTAGTGTAACACCCCATCTCTACACCATACTAACAAAGAATATCACGTAGTAAAATTATGTGCTAATATAGAATAAGGCTGGATAGAAGCGACCAATCGTGAGTATTCCCTTAGGCTAACACCAACACATTTTAATTTCTCTCATGATTCATATATGACATGTACGGTGTCGGCACAAAGCAATAAACACCAGGGCTAATAAGAACAGAACAACATAAGTACATCACAGAAAGCACAAAATCACAGAGTACAGCGGAACATATAATACAGACATGAAGATACATACATACGTGACTCTGCAAAATAGGTGTTCCAGACTCGCATAATAGAGGTATAGACAACAACATGTCTTAATAATATACATGACATAAAAAGGTCTACAACTCATATAAGTATACAACATGAGCAAAGGTCTAGAACCTAAGCGACATATATGTAACATGTACGGTGTCGGCACAAAGCAATAAACACCATGGCTAATAAGAACATAATAACATAAATACATCACAGAGAGCACAAAATCATAGGATACAGCGGAACATATAATATAGACATGAAGATACATACATATGTGAGTCTGCAAAATAGGAATACCATACTCGCATAATACAGATATAGGCAACAACTTGTCTTAAAAATATACATGACATAAAAAGGTCTACAACTCATATAAGTATACAACATGAACAAAGGTCTAGAACCTAAGCGACATATATATACATATATATCTAAACATCCATAAGCTAGCCCAACATCCAAGGTCAATGATTCCTAGTAGTCTCGGTCTGACCCAAGTATTAGTAAATAATAAACGGGCCAGACTTTCCTTAATTCAACAAATGTGATATCATAGTTGTAACATAAGTAAATTTCATTAATGTGGTTATAAATATATAATACGCAAACATCCAGATAGTAAATGGCATAATCACTATAATTCACTATGTCATAAAAACGTATCATGCTTATTACAATCAATCATCTCAAAAATGGTGAACCAAAATATCTCAAAAATCAGAATCACAAACTAGTATGAAAACAAATCAAAGACATAAGACAAGAAATATCTCAAAAATCAGAATCACAAACTAGTATGAAAACAAATCAAAGACATAAGACAAGCATGAAAGCAAGTCCAAAACCAAAAGACAACCATGAAAGCAAGTCAAAAACAAAAGACAACCAAGAAAGCGAGTCAAAATCAAAAGACAAGCCTGAAAGCGAATCCAAACCAAAAGAAAAGAATGAAAACGAGTTAAAACCAAAGGCAAGCATGAAAGTGAGTCAAAACAAAAGGCCTCCCCTTAAAGACCAAGGAAAGACAGCGATGAAATGTATGATATTATTTTTGAGCATGTTATTTGCACTCTATAGGTCAAACATCAGATGGATTTGAGGAGGCACGTCAATGTTATTTTTTGTCCCTGACACCAATATATATAGTTTTTAGAGCCTAACTCATAGCATCCCATTACTTTTCAGTTTTCTAGTTGGACATGTAGGGTATACTTTTCGATTTCGTCATGTTCATTCATTTAGTATTTAAGGGAGCAGTGTTGATTGTAGTTATTTGATATACTACGTATTCCTTCTGTCCCTTTTCATAGGGTGATATATATGGATCTATTCGTGCCAACCTGACTTATATAGCTAGTATGAGGGTCATGGGACGCTAATTGGTGAGCCTTTTACCATAGCTGGAGATTTTGATGCATACTAGAATCGAGTAGCCACACATGCTAACTTGTTACCTGATTATGTACGGGGTTTGAAGTCCGAGCATATTAGTCCTTCTATCTCCCTTGGTAGAGTTCCTATTCCACCAACAGCTTTTGAGCCTTCGTCGTCTCAATACAAGTAGCCTTCTATGTATGACGCCCCTTAGCATGGATTCAGCGCATAGAATTTATAGGGTGAGTTCGTTGAGTTCCCATTGTAGTATCCTACATATGAGTTTGTTCATAGTGTACCTTTTACTAGTTTATATCATTCACATCAGGTGCGTACGACCGTTTGATTTTGGCATGGTTGCCTACATTTATAGCCATGATTTATGTGCAATATTCTTTTTTTACATCGTTGTAACACCCCATAATTTTGACGATAATTAATTACAAAGAAATTAATTAATAAATAGTAACGTCAAAAAATAAAAAAATTACAAACCTTGGAATTTGGCTACGAAACTTGCACTGTTAGTGTAACACCCCACCTCTATATCATTCTAACAAAGAACATTACGTAATATTATTTTCTACTAATATAGAATAAGGCTGGATAGAAGCGACCAACATTGAGTATTCCCTTGGGCTAACACCAACACATTTTGTTTTCTCTCATGAATCATATATGACATGTATGGTATCGGCACAAAACGATAAATACCATGGCTAATAAGAACAGAACAACATAAATACATCACAGAGAGCACAAAATCATAGAATACAGCGGAACATATAATATAGACATGAAGATACATACATATGTGAGTCTACAAAATAGGAATACCAGACTCGCATAATCCAGGTATAGACAACAACATATCTTAAAAATATACACGACATAAAATGTTTTACAACTCATATAAGTATACAACATGAAAAAAGGTCTAGAACCTAAGCGACATATATATACATATATATCTAAATATATCTATCTCCATAAGCTAGGCCAACATACAAGGTCAATAAGTCCCAGTACTAAAAAATCTCGGTCTAACCCAAGTATTAGTAAATAATAAACGGGCCAGACTATCCCTAATTCAAAAAATGTGAGATCATAGGTCTAACATAAGTAAATTTCAATAATATAGTTATAACTATATAATACGCAAACATCCAGATAATAAACGGCATAATCACTACAATTCACTATGTCATAAAAACGTATCATGCTTATTACAATCAATCATCTCAAAAATGGTGAACCAAAATATCTCAAGAATTAGAATAAAAAATTAGTATGAAAGATAATCAAAACTATAAGACAAGCATGAAAGCAAGTCCAAAATCAAAAGACAACCATGAAAGCGAGTCAAAAACAAAAGACAACCATGAAAGCGAGTCTAAACCAAAAGACAAGTCTGAAAGCAAACCCAAACCAAAAGACAAGAATGAAAGCGAGTTAAAACCAAAGGCAAGCGTGAAAGTGAGTCAAAACAAAAGGCCTCCCCTTAAAGAGCAAGGAAAGACGGCGATGAAATGTACGACTATTATTTCTGAGCATGTTATTTGCACTCTATAGGTTAAACATCAGATGGATTTGAGGAGGCACGTCAATGTTATTTTTTGTCCCTGACAATAATATATATAGTTTTTAGAGCCTAACTCGTAACATCCCATTACTTTTCGGTTTTCTAGTTGGACACGTAGGGTATACTTTCCAATTTCTTCATGTTCATTCATTTAGTATTTAGGGGAGCAGTGTTGATTGTAGTTATTTGATATACTTCATATTCCTTCTGTCCTTTTCCATAGGGCGATATGTATGGATCTATTCATCCAACTTGACTTATATAGCTGGTATGAGGGTCTTGGAATGGGTAAATGGTGAGCCTTTTACCATAGCTGGAGATTTTGATGCATACTAGAATCGAGTAGCCATACATGCTTACTCGTTACCTGATTATATACGGGGTTTGAAGTCCGATCATATTAGTCCTTCTATCTCCTTTGGTAGAGTTCATATTCCACTGACAGTTTTTGAGCCTTCGTCGTCTCAATACACATAGCCTCCTATGTATGATGCCCCTTAGCATGCATTCAGGGCATAGAATTTATAGGGTGAGTTCGTTGAGTGCCCACTGTAATGTCCTACAGATGAGTTTGTACAGAGTGTACCTTTCACTAGTTTATATCATTCACATCAGGTGCGTACGACTACTTGATTTTGGTATGGTTGACTACCATTTGCAGCCATGATGTATGTGCAATATTCTTTTTTTACATCGTTGTAACACCCCATAATTTTGACGATAATTAATTACAAAGAAATTAATTAATAAATAGTAAAGTCAAAAATAAAATTTTGACAAACCTCATAATTTGGCTACGAAACTTGCACCGTTAGTGTAACACCCCACCTCTATACCATACTAAAAAAGAATATTACATAGTAATATTGTCTACTAATATAGAATAAGAATAAATAGAAGCGATCAACCGTGAGTATTCCCTTGGGCTAATACCAACACATTTAATTTTCTCTCATGAATCATATATAACATGTACGGTATCGGCACAAAGCAGTAAACACCATAGCTAATAAGAACAGAACAACATAAATACATCACAGAGAGCACAAAATCATAGAATACAGCGGAACATATAATATAAACATGAAGATACATAAATATGTGAGTCTGCAAAATAGGAATACCAGACTCGCATAATACAGATATAGACAACAACATGTCTTAAAAATATACATAACATAAAAAGGTCTATAACTCATATAAGTATACAACTTGAAAAAAGGTCTAGAACGTAAGCGACATATATATACATATATAGCTAAATATATTTATCTCCATAAGCTAGCCCAACATCCAAGGTCAATGAGTCCCAGTACCTAAAAATTCTCGGTCTGACCCAAGTATTAGTAAATAATAAACGGGCCAGACTATCCCTAATTCAACAAATGTGAGATCATAGGTGTAACGTAAGTAAATTTCAATAATATAGTTATAACTACATAATACGCAAACATCCAGATAATAAACGGCATAATCACTATAATTCACTATGTCATAAAAACGTATCATGCTTATTACAATCAATAATCTCAAAAATGGTGAACCAAAATATCTCAAAAATCAAAATCACAAACTAGTATGAAAGCAAATCAAAACCATGAGACAAGCATGAAAGCAAGTCCAAAACCAAAAGACAACCATGAAAGCGAGTCAAAAACAAAGGACAACCATGAAAGCGAGTCAAAACCAAAAGACAAGCGTGGAAGCAAACCCAAACCAAAAGACAAGAATGAAAGCGAGTTAAAACCAAAGGAAAGCATGAAAGTGAGTCAAAACAAAAGATAAGCTTTAAAGCGAGTCAACCAAAAGACAAGCATGAAAGAGAGTTAAACAAAAACACAAGCATGAAAGCGAGTCAACCAGAAGATGAGCCGATACCCATCGATCATGCCTGGATTCATACCATAATAAGACAAGCCGATACTTGTCGTACATGCCTAGATGCGTGATATCTCAAAATTCATTTCTGTTCTAAAGTGTTATATACTTTCTAATGTTAAATACCCAAGTTCCCCTAATATTCCATAACCACTTGGTGATACTTGAATATTTAGTAAGAGATTGTAAATTCCACTCAGCTAAAATATTAAGTATTAAATACTTTCAATTAGTAATAAAACCAGTGTCGCCCCAAATACCCAATAACCACTAGGTGATACTCGAATATTACGAAAAGATCGTAAATTTCACACTATAAATTATTCGATTATAAGAGTCAAATAATTAATTGATAAAGTGGTACATAGTGTTTATACCACTAGCACTACTGTAACGACCCGGAAAATTTTAACAATTTTAATTGATTCTATAACGTATTTAAATGAATATTTGTGAAATCTTATAATAATTGAATTTTTAAATAAAATGTTTATATATTTAGAATACGTATATTTAAATATAGCAGATTGTAAATTTTCAAATAATTTTATGGAAGTTTATTTAATTGAGAAAACGTGCTGTCCAATTCAAGCTATTAATTGCTTTAATTGATTTCTGAATCAGTGCGTAACGGTTTCTTTTTACTACCATTAAAGATTTCTATTGCGTAATACTTTTCCAATCCAGGTAGACTTTTCCATTCGTAACCATTAATAAATTTGAGATCATCGACCTTGCTTTTATTATTCCTTGTAGTTTCGTGCACTGACTTTACCTTTCCCACTACCCATAATTTTCTCTATATGTTTCTTTTGCAATTGAAGCGTATATTTATATTTATGGTGGTGCGTTTATTCTGGTCTCTCTTTATTTTTGTTTTTAACGCTTGAAAGAATCTCAAATCATCAAGTTAGTAGCATCCGTTCCTTCCCTCGCTTTCATAAGGCCTATAATATATAAACCACTTGCTTATAGATCCGAACACAACTTTGTCATCAAATTTAATGTGCCTTCCTCTCCCTATTATTTCGGTTCCAACCTTCCTAGTAAATGGCTTTAATAAATTTTGGCTAAATCATAGCTACAGACTTTTCAAATTTCTTTCATTTTATATTTATTTTCAATTCCTTCATTGCTTCAAAATTTTTGAACGTGCCTAATCATCTCAGCATGTATATATAATGTAAGCCTACCTTTCCTTGGAAAGCTATTGCTCACAAAAATTTCCTGATTTCTTTCCTTTTATCCATTTTTATATCCTTGACTTTCAAAACTCATTATGTGTTGTACAAACAAACAAAAATTTATTGCTTTAAGGGTATAGCTAAATACACTATTGACCGTTACAATTACTTTTTTTTCATTTCAATTTATTACTTAAATAACGTTTTGATGAATTAATGGACAGCTTTACGTTTCTTTTGCTTTTGAAAACTTTATATTTACAGTGTACGTTTCTTTTGCATTTCAAAAATTTGGAACATGCTGCCCCATTTAAGCCATTAATTGTTTTAATTATTTTTCTTAATCAACATATAACCGTTGCTTTTTATTATTCTAGGATTTACATCCATACTTTAATCTCTGCTATTCCATTTATTTCATTTGAAATCTAAATTTATTTACCATTCATTTATACGCCTCTTTCTCTTCCCTCTTTTACCTCTTCGTTTCCGTGTTTCTAGGAATATATATATATATAGTATAGCATAGATTGCATCTTCTTTTCTCTCTGTAGGCTATTCGTTGCCCTCAAATTAATATTAAAAGAGGAGAGAGCTTTGTAAATATTATATAAAGTCATATAGCACGTTCACATATCAGATGCAGACCTACTTTTATATTTAAGAAACTAGCATTTTCTCTGTTGCCTGAAGAATGCCCTTCGCCATGTCATGTTGCTTGAATCACGCATGCATTCTTCCTTTAAAAATCGCCTGTTCTCATCTCCCCTCCATCTTTTCTTATTTCTTCCAAACCTGAGCATGAGCTCTCTCTTTTCCTTGGCCTGCCTCCTCCCCATGGCCGCATGCATTAGTTGGCAAAACATTTCCTCTCTGGTTTTTAAAAGTAAGTACGCATTTTATTTGATATAAGTCTATTTTATATATTAAGAACAATATAGATTGTGCATAAGTTTTGTTTTATATGTTTACTGCAACTATGGGGATTTTGAATTCCCTAACAGTTGAACTTTAAAAATAATAATATATTTTATAATAGTATATATATGATAATTGTTATATTTATAAACGTGTATATAAATATTTAACTTCTGTTCATATATAAAGGTTAGTATATATTTATACTGTATTATGTATATTATTTTAAGATTTTACGGTATATAGTTTTTGACTTTTGTTGGCATGTAGTTATCGTACGGCTTTTAGATACGTATGTTTTACTAACTAGTTGATAAGTTAAATATATATATATATATATATATATATATATATACGCGTTTTATTTTACTATTGATAGCTTACGGTATATATGGTATAAGTTTGGCAGCCTTCTATTAATATACGTATTTTTATATGTTTTATATATTTGGTTATAACAGTTTCAACTATAATAAAATATGTTATTTTATTAGCTTTCATATGTTAGATATATAAAATATAGTATTTCAATTTTCGTTACTGTTTTGGTATATATATTATATAAAATTGGTTGGTACAAGTTTGATAGGTCAATTTATAATATATATATTTTTCTGATTGTTTTAGTATTTTAGAGTCTACCGTGCTATATTTTATTTTATTTTCAACAATTTACATAAGTTATATTTAAATGTAGGTATATGTATAAATTTTCTATGGTAGTTTTACAGTATAAGTTATATCAGTATTTTATAATTTAAACAGTATATGCTTTCAAAAGTTTATTTCATGTCAGCCTTAAGGTTGTTTGCACTGACTGATATACGTTGGATTTTTTTTTTTTAAGGGATGTGTATTTTGATTTCAAGTATAGTCATATGTATAGTCATATACAAATTGGTAGAGGAAATGTTATATAGTATATATATATAGTTATATTAATATAGTCGGTCTGCACACCTATGTATAAATATTAACCGAGGCATGCATATTTTGTTGCATATTTTATAAACTGTGTCTACATATGTTGGCTAGTTGTATATAAGCTTACTTATCCTATTTATCTTCCTTGATCCAATTCTGATTTGAATTCGTCTATTCCTGTTATCAGCTTTGATCATTGAACCGTGTCCATCTAACTTTGTTTTGGAATTCGGATCTGGATTTCATAACTCACTTCTTTTTCTCTGGCCTCGAAAGGTGAGAAATCACTCACGATTAACATTCTTTTATTTACTAAATTTGATTTCAATTGAGACGACAATTGAAATATAAGGCTGTAGTTATTTAAATTGTTATATATGCTATTATCTGTAACTATTCACTTATGGGATATGACACCATATCCTATTGTTTATATATTTATTTTGATAATATATGCCTGTTGTTATTATTATTTACATATCTGTTATCACTCTGCAAGTTCCCTGTTAGTATAGAAATCACTATGGGTTGAAATGATACATACCCGAACAGACTTTAGAATAGGAGAAAATCGTTATGGGTTGAAATGATAAACCCAAGCGATTTTCATTTAATTGAATTGGGATTACGGGTTGAAATGCTATCCACCCGTATACATTTAGTGTACGGATTGAAATGATAAATATCCGTAACACTTGACCATATGATAAGAAATATATACAGACATCGTTGGTCCATATATATAAATATTTTGAAATTTAATTCATTGTTTTGGAAAGAAATATATGGTCTTATTAAATGTTAATCCTTAAATTTTTTTATATATAACGGGTAATGATATATAGATTTAATAATATTTAATTTAGTCAAAATTTGATTTAATACATAAATTATGCTAAATATTTATGTAAATTTTATTCCAAAAGTATTCTGCAATTTACTAAGATTGGGAAATAAATGTGGGTTTATCTAAATGGTATTTAAATAAGGATTTATTCAATTAAATCAATTTGAAATTTTTGAATGGGAAATTTAAGGGTATGATTTTGTAACTGGATTTTTATTTAAGTGATTTAATAAATATTTCACGTTTAAATAAATTAAAGAAAATATTAAGTAAAATGTAATTTAAGGTTACTTAAATGATATTGTATCTAATGAGGGATTATTTTAAGGCTAGATAATAATGAGGTTAAATCGAGATCTATATGAAACTATTAAATTGAACATTTAATTAAATATTAAAGCTTTGAACTATATTGGGATTTAAATGGTTTATTTTGAGATTCGGATATGTATTTGAAATCAGTATAGTTGAATTTATTATTTAGAAACTAAATTGATTAAAAAGTTAGTTTGAAACGTTGAATACTTAAAGTTTTGAAATATATTGAACATAAAGGGTATTTTGTGATTTCAAATCCGAAGTTGAGATCGATAAAATTGAAGTGGTTATTTTAGAAATTGAGTTGAATTTAAATTAATAAATTGAGATTGAAATAGATTTAAATGGGGTGGTCGGGTTGATGTTAAACGATTTGTTAAGTTGAGGGAATTGAAATTTCTTTACTGTACAAATTATTTAATATATAGAAATACTATTTGGGAAGTATAGAGATATTTGAAGTGAAAATGATATTTGGTTTTGAAGTATAAATTAAGTTGAAAAGACTACGGTGTTATAGTGTATATTTCTATCTTTTAGACAGTTCCATGGACCCTTAGAGGATGGTTATCCCAAACATCCTCTAAGTTAATTATATTTCAGTTGATATTTCACTTGAGTTAGATTTATAGATATAAGAATGTTAATCCTGACTCGAGTGTTTTGTGTTTTGTTTTACGCTCGGGTCAGACTGAGAGATACAGCATTTGAGACTCATCTTCGAAGTTGGAGCTTTGCTTGAAGATCCAGCTATCTATCCCTTCAGTCATCTAGTTGATTGGTTCAGAGAAGTCATTTGTTGCATTGGAGACTTCATGACATTTGAACTATTCGGTTGTATTTTATTTCTAACTCTGAGGTATATAGTAGCTTCATGAACTACTATTCTTTATCTATTCCGCTGCATTGTATTACTCTGTGTAAGTGATCTATGATTGATTTATTTACTGTATAATTAAGTTTTGTCAAATTTTATTAACAATTCGGTATTTTGAATTATTCAAGTTGGACATGTACGATTTTATTGTCGATTTGATGGTCCAAAATAGCGGGTCGTTACAACTACTAAATCGTTTATTCAAAATTCTCATTTAATAGAAATATTATTTTTATATAGAAATTACTTCTTCAAAATCATCTAAATATTAGTCTAATGACCTCAAAATAACTGTATTTATAAAATATACTACTACATACATTCTAATATATATAATTTTATATTCAACTTATTAAAAATTCTATAATAATCTTTCTTCATCGAAAAACTTTTAAATATAAGATTCAAAAACCATATTTCAAATTTCAAATTTTGAAATCAAACCTCTATAAATGATTTCAAAAGATTATATTTAACATAACTAGTTTAAAGATGATTTCTTTTCATATATAATGTATATAATATATATATATATATATATATATATATTGCTAAATATTTAGAATAATGGAAATTCCTTAAAATATGAAATCATCGGAATTCCAGAAATTCTAGAAATCAAGAAAGCAGAAGAAGCAAGAAATCAAAAGTAAGCAAAGTTGAACAAAACATAACACGGTTGCCTGGAGCACACAGGCTCCATGACTTATGACCAGTCGACCGGTGACAAACGGCTGATCGATTAATATTATAAAAAGATCTCGAAAAGTGGAAAACACGGCTAAATACAAGCAACCGTAAAGAAGTGCAAAAATAGTCTAAGAAAATACGAAAAAAGGTAATTGGGCAAAATTTCTCAAACCATTTCAATCTCAGGGCTGCGACAAAAAAATTAGTCTCGACCCTTTAAAACTCAAATTTTGCAAAACCCTTTATATGATAGTTGTAGACAAAAATCTTATCTTGCATCATGAAAAATATCATCAAATTTGGACTTATGGTTCAAAAGTTGTGGTCAAAATAAGTTTCAGGTTTAAATTCCTTAACCCCGTCTTACACTTTTAGGGCTGTGATCCAAAGATGAAGTTTCGACCATTTAACCTCAAAATTTTGCAAAACTCAAAGTATGAAAGTTGAAGATAAAAATATAGACTTTCCAGCAAGAAAAGGATAATCAAATTTGGACTTAAGGTTCAAAGGTTTTATGGCCAAATCAATTTCAGGTTTAAATTTTGAAAGAGATTTGCATGTTCAACATTATTTCAATTCATATGTCCTTAAATTCCGTATTTCCATGTAACTAATTGAATCTCAACAATCCATTACATCACATGCTTTGATTAATATATGAGACCTGCTATGTTATTATAATAATGTGAAGATATTCCGTGGGGCAAGAAAAATGGAGATAGAAGAATTGAGCTCGTTCAGGAGTACAGTTTCAGATTTTAAAAAAATAAAATCCACTTCCACTAGTTGATAGATTCAAAGAAGCCATTGATATTGCATGGACATTTAAACAAGCTAACACAACGAAATTTCGATGTTTCTTGGCACAACTCAACCCAAAATGTCAAATGGCATGCCAATTGGTTCGAGCAAGAGGTGTATATTGTAAAATCTTAGTTATTTTATGACTTTATTTCTCTCTGTTTGTTTTTATATCCATTAATAATACTGTTCGGGTGTTTCTACGTTTTATTTTCCGCAACAAAATTTCCTGCAATACTCAGACAAGTATTTATGCTCTTCTGGGAAGTAAAACGAACAAACATGCATCTGCCAAAGTTCTAAAGTCAATACTGTGCAAAGTGATAAATGCCAAAATTCATAACATATCATAATGTTATCCAGTTGGCTTACTACAGTAACAATGATTCACATATCAAAGAAGTTTCCGTCCATGCTCTTCAACCCTTTTAACTTGTAATTTTTTAAGTTGATTCCGGCAAATACACACACACACACATAACCCCCCTCAACCTGTAAAGTTAATCCATCCAAAAAATCATTGTACTGCCATGACCAGTGAGCATCATACTTCTAGTGATTTTGCTTAAGTTCAGATTATTCTTTATATAATAAAACTAACAAATTAAACTGAAAATGCAGCAAACATCATCATATGCCTATCAATATCAGCTCTTCTAGTGCTGCTTCAATCCTTCCATTGTGCACATACAATTGAACTCCGAAATCTTCAAGCAATCACAACTAAACATGGTGCGGTTGCAACCGATGATGGTAGATGCTCCATTGTGGGTACCGATATTCTAAAACAAGGAGGCAATGCAGTTGATGCAGCTGTGGCCACTGCCCTTTGTTTAGGTGTGGTAGGTCCTGCATCAAGCGGTATAGGCGGCCGTGCATTCATGTTAGTAAAGATGAATGGAGAAGAAGCACGTGCTTTCGATATGAGAGATATCGCACCACTTGCCTCATCTGAGGTACTCCTAGTAAAATTATGTCTTATCATTTATGCTCACTAATACATGGTTCCACTACATATTCTTGTATGTTATTGTCAAAAAAAAAAAAAGATTTTTATTTTATTTTATATACAGAACATGTATGGTAGGAATGAAACGTTAAAAGCAAGTGGTTCTCTCTATCGATAGCGGTACCTGAAGAACTAGCGGGTCTATACAAAGTATGGACGCGACATGGAAGTCTTCCATGGGCACGACTAGTGCAACCAGCTATTGACTATGCTAAAAATGGATTCACTATATCTCCTTATCTGCACATGGAAATGACTACTATGTCTTCTGGTATATTTTCAAATCCAGGTTTACGTAAAATGTTTGCTATAAATGGGACTTTATTGAAGGAAGGCGATGTTTGTAGAAACGAAAAGCTTGCTGATACTTTGAGTAAGATAGCTAAGTATGGAGGAAATATCATGTATTATGGTTCTGTTGGAGCTGATTTAGTAAAGGATATTCAGAAAGCCGGAGGAATTATTACAGTGCAGGATTTATATGACTATGAAGTTAAGGAAAGGGAAGCTGTACATGCAAATGTTATGGGATATGATATCTTTAGCATGCCCCCTCCTTCTTCTGGTGGCCTTGGTCTGGTGCTGGTAAGCATATTTACTTCGTACTTCTTTGTATCAAGGTATGACTGCTTCAGTTAATTTGCATACAAATGATGCAGATACTGAATATTTTAGCACAATATGGCACATCCCAGAAGGTGTTACAGGGTCACTTGGGCTTCATCGCTTCATCGAATCGGTAAAAAATATTATTGCTATAAGAATGAATTTAGGGGATCCAGATTATTCAGACATCAGAGAAATTGTTTCCAATATGATTGATCCTGAATTTGCAGAACAACTAAAGAAAACTATAAATGATAGTAGGACATATGATCCTGAACATTATGGTGGCGGGTAAACAAAAAATATAGTTCATTTGTAATGATTTATAACTGAATGGTTCTGAATATATGTTCATTTACTTATATTTTTACAGCTGGAATATAACCAAGGATCATGGAACTGCTCATATTAGCATAGTTGATAGTGAGCGCAATGCTGTTGCTTTAACAAGTTCAGTAAACTACCACTTTGGATCACTAATTTTGTCGGAAAGTACTGGAATATTACTCAACAATCAAATGGATGATTTCTCTATGCCTGAAACAAATGTTTCGGTTAATTCTACTGCTAGTGTACCACAAGTTAATACTGCTAATTTAATTCAACCCAAGAAGAGGCCTTTGTCATCCATGATGCCTACTATCATTCTCAAGGTACTGCTTTTTTGTTTTTTGTTTTATTTTTTCTGTGCATTTTCTCATTCTGTATATACTGATGTTGCATTCAGGATGGAAATTTGAAAGCTGTAATGGGCTCAAGTGGGGGACTTCGAATAATTGCTGGAACTACTCAAGTATTTTTGAATCATTTTGCTAAAGGAATCGATCCATGTCTTCCATTTTAAGTCCAAGATTTTTTCACTCGGTACAAAGAAATTTTGCTTGAATAAGTTGAAAACTTAAATCATATATGACCTAGTAATATATAACCTAATAATGTTCGTAAATGCAATTTATATGCAGCTAATTCCAAATGTCGTGGAGTACGAGAACTACACTACGGTAGAAGGGGATCATTTTGAAGTTTCGCCTTCTCTAAGAGCGGCATTAGCGAAGAAAGGACACAAGCTGCAGTCTCTGGAAGAGAACAACAATTGTCAGATTGTGATCAATAATTTAGATACTAATGATCTTACTAAAAAAAGTTTGAAAAAATATTTTATTTCTGCAGTTTTTTCATTACAAACGTCTCACTATGCTACTGTATTTATAATACAGGGTATTGGGCTAAAAGCAAATCAGGCCCAAAAGACAAAAAAGAAAATAAATAAAAGTGGATGCGGGTTGCAGGTTGAAGCCCATCCGAATATGAAGTAAAGCAGTGCAATCAGCAAGCATGAGCATTATTACGCCCCCTCAAATAAAGCTAGGGTTCCAATTTCCCTTCATCTTTCATGGCGGCGGAGAAAACTCTGAGCTCGTCCCTAAATCGATCAGAGTTCTTTGTTGAAATAGCTTTAGTTAAAACATCGGCTCGCTGATAAAATGCAGGAATGTGTTGAATCTGGAGTTTCCCATCTCCCGTTCGTTCGCGAACAAAATGAAGATCCACTTCCAAGTGTTTCGTTCTCGAGTGCTGGATAAGGTTCATAGACAGAGAAATAGCACTCAAGTTGTCAACCCAGATCGTTGGCTTTCGATTTAGCATGAGTCCTAATTCCTGAAGTAAAGTTTCAGTCCATATAACCTCCGCCGTAGCGCTGGCTATGGCCCTGTACTCGGCTTCACTGTTCGATCTGGAGATGGTAGCTTGTTTTTTCGTGCACCATGAGATGGAATTAGTCCAAGATAAACGCAATATCCGGTGATTGATCTTCTATCATCCAGATCATTTGCCCAGTCAGAATCACTGTAAGCTTGTAAATTTAAGTTTTTGCTTGATACGAGCTTTAATCCATGGTTGACTGTTCCTCTTAGGTATCGTAGAATACGTTTCACAGCACACCAGTGTTCACTTGTAGGAGCTTGCATGTATTGACAAACTTTATTTACACTGAAACAAATATCCGGTCTGGTAATAGTAGCATATTGCAGTGCCCCGACAATACTCCTGTATCGTTTGATGTTCTCTACGGGTTCACCCCTTTCTTTAGATAACTTGAGATTATTTGTCATGGGGGTAGGTAGTGGCTTAGCTTTATCCATGTTTGACCTGACAAGTATGTCTAATATATATTGTTTTTGCGATAAAATGATACTTGAGTCTGCATTCCTTTGAATATGTATGCCAAGAAAGTAGTTTGCTTCACCCATGTCTTTTATTGCAAATTCCTTATCCAAGTATCTTATGACTAGCTCAATCTCATGCTGATTGTCTCCTGTGATGAGTATATCATCAACATAGACTAAATTGTAGATACTTTCTTCCCTTGTTTTTCTTGTATAAAGAGAACTATCTGACTTAGTAGCAGTGAATCTCAGTTTAACTAAAATGCTTTTCAGTTTATCATACCAAGCCCTTGAAGCTTGTTTTAAACCATAAATTGCTTTGTGTAGTTTGCATACTTGATTGACACTTGCTTCAGAATTGTAACCTTTTGGCTGTTGCATATACACTTCCTTCATTAATTCTCCATTTAAAAAAGCATTATGCACATCTAATTGCCTTATTCTTCAGTTTTTATGCAAAGCTATGGTTAGAATTATTCTAACTGTTGCTGGCTTAATGACTGGAGAAAAGGTTTCACTGAAGTCAAATCCAAACTGCTGGGTGTAACCTTTTGCCACAAGCCTAGCCTTGTATTTAGTGATCTTACCATCAGCATCTCTCTTGATTTTGTATGTCAATTTACTTCCTACAACATTTTTGTGCCTTGGTAGATTAACAAGTGTCCATGTTTTATTTTTAACAAGAGCGGTGTACTCTTCATCCATGGCTTTTTTCCATCTTCTGTCTTTTACTGCCTGTTCATAAGAAGTTGGTTCCGCCTCATTGAGTTGAGTGTTTAATGCTTTGAGTTTAAAAATTCCACTCTTTGATCTAGTAATCATGGGATGCTGGATAGTAGTTGGCTGTGGTTCACATTGGATCTCAGTATGCTCATCAGAATTTTCACTTATTAATTCTCTGCTGATATGATCTTGCTGTGTGTTTGATTCTTGTTGTTCATCATGTTGAGTACTGCTTGTTATTATTTGCTCAGAACAATCTTTATGCTCATTCCTTGTTGGTTCTCTGTCTGATTGAACCTCTGCATTTATCCATTCTGACAAGTCTGATATGTGACTAGTGCTTACTTTGTTTACATCAGTTCCTTGCATGTGCTTTTCCCTTTCTGCAAAAGGAAAAACATTTTCATTAAAAACAACATGCCTTGAAATATAAATTCTGCCTTGACTGTCTAGACATATGTACCCTTTTTGATTGTGTGCATATCCTAAAAATGTGCATTGACTAGATCTTAGGCTTAATTCATGTTTATTGTATGGTCTGAGACAGAGAAAACATAGGCACCCAAAAGTTTTCAAAAATTCATAGTTTGGTTTAACACCAAATAGTTTCTTAAAAGGACACACATGGTTTAACACCTTGGTAGGACTTCTATCAATGAGATATACTGCTGTGGCAAATGCCTCTCTCCAATATTTCATTGGTAGATTTGCTTGAGACAAGAGTGTTAATCCTGTTTCCACGATGTGCCTATGTTTTCTCTCAACCAAACCATTTTGTTCTGATGTATGGGGGCATGTAGTCCTATGCACAATCCCTTTTATGCTGAAAAACTCATTCAGAGGTTTGAATTCACCCCCACCATCTGTTTGCACAATCTTCACACTGCTATTATGTTGTTTTTCAGCACAAGTGATGAAATGTTTCATAGCACTGCATGCATCTGATTTTGCTTTTAAAAAATATATCCATGTATACCTAGTGTGTGCATCAACAAGTGATAAATAATACATGTCCCCCTTTGTTGAGTTATGTGCTGATGGTCCCCACAAGTCAGCTGCCACAAGCTCAAGTGGCTTTTCATATATAGTTTCAGAACATTGAAAAGGCAACTTGTGACTTTTACCAATTTGACAATGTGTGCATATTGATGAATTGTACAAAGGTGAGAAAGAAATTTTATTTTCATTCAATACTTGTTTTACTACATCATAGCTAGGATGTCCCAATTTGCAATGCCACATATGAAATACATTGTCACACTTATCATGGTTCAAACTAGCATTATTACAGTAGATAGCATTATAACAGATATTCTTTGTTCTCATATTGCTGAACTTGTACAGACTCTGTTCCAGTTTACCCTGTAATAATATGTCTTTACTTAGCATATCTCTGACTAAATAGAATTTAGGGTGAAACTCAAAATATACATGATTTTCTTTAGCAAATTGTGAGACACTTATTAAGTTCTTCTTGATACTTGGCACTCTTAATAAGTTATTAAGATAGAGCAGCCTTGTACCTTGTATAGTGCCTGTCCCAACATGTGATATATTTGCAGTTTCACCATTTCACCATTACCCATAGAAACTAAATTCTTACCATTGTAGTTTTTGTTCCCCAAATTGAGATTTTGTAAGTTATTGGTGATATGATTCGTAGCTCCTGAGTCTGGAAACCAATCCTCTGTGTTGATGTCTTCAGTCTTGACAGCATCATCTGTTGAGTTATCTGAATTGTTTCTTGATTGATGATTGGTTTGTGCCATGTTTACTGTTGGTTGCTTGCTTGATTGTGCCTGTTGTGCTGGATTGTAATCCTCCTTGAATCTGAAGTAACACTTATTTTCCATGTGACCAAATTTCTCACAAATTTGGCATTTGACTCTATTGTTGTTTGAAAATCTTCCTCTACCCCTGCCCCTTTGACTGTAACCTCCTTTTGGATTCTGACTGTTCTGACAATTCTTCTGACTTTTATTCTTTGTTGTTGAAACATAATTTGTTGAATAATCTTCTTGCATAAGTCTTCTTTGCTCTACTCTACCTTCATGTGCAAGAAGGGCTGAGTAGACATAATCAAGGTCAGGTAGGGTTGGTTGTGTGGCAATGAAAGTCACCAGAGATTCATATTCTTGATCAAGCTCATTGGTGATAATGAGAATTTGTTCACTTTTTGAAACATTATGGCCAACTGCCCTTAATCTGTCACATAGATTCTTGATCTTGGCAAGGTAATCTCTCATGCTCATATCACCTTTTCTTGTATTCTGTAATTCTCTTCTGTAGTGCATAATTCTCGCTGCTGACTGGGAATTGAAAATTCTTTCAATGGATGACCATATTTCATATGATGTGTAACATCCAACAAGTTGTGACAATAACGTTTGATTGACAGAAGATAGGAGCCAAGAAGCAAGCAAGTTATCTTGTTTCTGATATAAGATGTATTCTGGGTTGTTAATGGTATTACCTTTATCATCAGTGATATTAACTGATGGAATCACCTTGGTACCTTTGACATAATCTTGTAGATCATACCCTCTCAATGCAATTTCTATTTGATATTTACATGTGATGTAATTGTCTTCATCTAATGGGGTGTTTATTGCTTGATTCTTAGGTCTGATCAAGACAGATTCAGATTTTTGATTGCCATTGGATCTGTTGCCAGTGTTTGCTGAAGTAACATCCACTTCTTCGAGGGCCATGGAGGATCAAGAATTTGAATAGTCTGATTTCTTGATCAAGAAGCAGACTTTTCAGATGACCGAGACGAAAAAAAGTGCAACCAGAGGTAGAAGTGATGATCTTGAATCTGATCTGCCTCTAGGATGGCACAGTGGGAAGAAAGAACCGATGAACACAATCACTATACTGATCTTGAGCAGGATAGCCTCCCCTATGATGATAATATTCTGAGGGGAGCCTCACAAGAAATCAACTTCTCAAAACAGATCTGCCGTTTGGCCATTTTGGCTCTGATACCATAAATGAAGTTTGAAAAAATATTTTATTTCTGCAGTTTTTTCATTACAAACGTCTCACTATGCTACTGTATTTATAATACAGGCTATTGGGCTAAAAGCAAATCAGGCCCAAAAGACAAAAAAGAAAATAAATAAAAGAGGATGCAGGTTGCAGGTTGAAGCCCATCTGAATATGAAGTAAAGCTGTGCAATCTGCAAGCATGAGCATTATTACTTACAGCAGTAAGTGATCCTCGGAAAGGTGGGTTTCCCGCCGGATACTAGATTTTGCACTGCATTCATTGTATACTATTGAGTTGTAGCTGCTCCACCAAATTATTATTATGTAAGAATTCAATTTGTGAATATAAGCAAGAGAAATTTTTCTTGACTATTGTTCTGTTGTTACGTTTTGGTAATATAAAGCTTTTAAGGTGGCTAAATGTGCGTTGCTATTTAACTGCTTTTTAGTAATATTATTTATTTATGAAAAATAAAAGACTAATTGAACCATCTTGTTACCACTCTACTCAGAACAGTTGGAAATTAGAAGTTCACAAAGCAATATTTAACTTGAAATTCGAGTGCGATACTTAAAACACAGTATCATCTTCCTTCTACCCACGAACTCAATTAATTTCATTTAAAATACACATTGCATATTCAGTCAGCAATATATAGTTGTTTGGATCTTTTGTGTTTCAATATTTTCCAAGATTCAAAATTTCGTTCTTCTTTTCCTTTCCGATCTCTGAAAAATTATTGAAATTCAAATTTGCGAAATCATTTTTTTCTTACAATGCAACAATTAACATGCAAGGCTAATACTAAATTATAGTAAAACATTCAAATTACATACAAAAATACAAAACATACAACATAAAAAAATTAATGCCAAAAATTACTTCTTTAAGCATCATATAAATTATGGTCATTATTGTCTTCATCTTGTGTCGGATTATAATATGCTGGAAAATAATACTAATGTATCTGATCTAAATTTAAAAACATCGTTATTATATTATCAAACGGTGAGGATTCAACTTGGCTACTTGATGTTTCGGTAGTATAGTTGATTTACTTCACAATATGAATAATCTCCGGTATACTCAGGCATACAATGCCTATAACTAGAAACATTATTAGAGCATCTCCAACGGTTCATGGGTTACATATTACATTTCGAGGAATTACAAAATGTAACCCTTCATATTTCCCAATGGAAAATTGATTTAGGCGCTTGTTTGATAAACTACTGAATATGAGACGCTTGTTCAACAAGTGTCTAATATTCATGCGTTTGTTGAACAATCGTCTATTTTCAGATGTCTATATTAGACCCATTATTGCACGATTGTTTAACAAATGTCCAAATTTTCGAGCGTTGGTTTTAACAAGCGAATATTATCTGGTGTTTATTTAACAAACGCCTGAAATTTGGACGCTGGTTAAACAAGCATCTGAATCGATTACAAATTTTGAACCATATGGCTAAATTTGAAACGGATTACAAAATCTACGCTCCTATTGGAGAGAAATTTGGGGTTACATATTCCATTTTGTAATATATATACCCTTGTTGGAGATACTCTTAGAAGTATACATGTCATTATGAATACATTGATCTCCATGTTTAACGTTCAAATTTCTATATCTTCATCCACTATTGTCATCTGCATCTTTCATGGAATAATTTTGGATAGGACTTTGAGAATCAGAAAAGCGAAACAAACCATAATCACTGAACCAATACCGTGACCACCAACATTACCTAAATCATCATTTGATGAACTACTATTTTCACTATTTTGATATATTGTTCTTTGTGCAGATACATTATCATTGTCTAGCCAAGGACTATCATTTTTATCATCAAGTCGTGGAATCTCAACTTCTCTAGTCCATTCTTATAGTGAATCCTTCTCGTGAAAGATGTAAGCTTAATAAGTTAATCCGTTATTTTTTGTCGTTTAGCCTGACATACTCTAAATTGCATATTGTAATGTAAAAATACTAGTTTTTCAAATTTTCCATTTTTATTCTGTTTTTCAACTATGTATGAATCATTGCAGATATTATTCAATTTCTTTCACAGTTTGAAGAAGAAACTGTTTGGCAAAAAATATACATTGCTAAACATGTTAAGTTTGAAGCAACTTCTCTACCAATTATTGATCAACGTATAGCTGGAAGATACGATTTAACTACTTTTATTGTTTTTGCGGAACCAAATGCATCAAGTTTCATTCTGTATTTTTCCACTGCACAACATATATTAATAGACCATGTCATTATTTGCACTAAATATAATAACAAGAATCAGAGTAGTTGAGTATTATGTTTATTACCTCTTTTGAAATTTCAATTTGTATATCAATATCAGCTACCGTTCTTAAAAGAATATTTGTCCATCCATTTAAAAAGTCGCCATCATTTATTGCTCTATCTTCATATTGAATATGAAGATTGATAAAATAACCTAAAATAATTTGATAGTTCAAAGAAATATTAACATGATATACACTTATATAA
The DNA here is from genome assembly GCA_030765085.1 of Allium cepa. NCBI lineage: Eukaryota > Viridiplantae > Streptophyta > Magnoliopsida > Asparagales > Amaryllidaceae > Allium > Allium cepa. The sequence continues at coordinate 1,044,402,449 of CM060931.1, read as the reverse complement.
TTATGTAAATACCTAAAAAGATCACTTGTTGTATGAATAGGTCAATGCAATTGTTTTTTCCATCTTTTATCGATTATATTCCACCAAGATCCTGTATTGTACCAACATTTTGCCAGTTGATTCCTTCGCTCGATCCATTGTTTGTGCAGATATCCAATCTCTGCTTTATCATGATTATCCTTTGCTCTTAACACTTTTACAAGTGGACCAAATACGAGAATAATAACGGCAGTGCTAGCTCAAAATTTATCGTTTTGAATCAAATTATAGACAAGAATTGCTATTTTTTTATCTTTAAGGTGGAGTTTAGGAACCTTTGTGCTCAATTCCCTCAAGGAAATCCTTCTTAAATTCTCTTTATGTGTGTGCATGAATTCTAAGGCAATAAAGTGAGTAGCAAACCTAGTTATCGTTGGCCCAATCAATTCTTTATTATTGGTTTCTTTTCTCATTATGGTAAGTAATCGACCAAGATTGTGTGTGAATCATGTTATTGATCGACAATTTGATATAATAGTTTTTACCTCGACTGCTTTTGAAATATATCTAGAATCAAATTGATACAATGTATTGCACATGTCCAATATAGTTGCCTTCTTTTTTCCATCGGTATCTGTTCCGTAGCTTTATAATTTTCTCCATTAGCGGTTATTATTTGCACAATTCAATTTTCTCCAATAAAATTAACAACATCATCCATTAGACCATAAATATACTCGGCACTTTAAGATTTGTCAGAAACATCTATAGATTTAAGAAAGATGGTGACAAACATCATTGTCTCAGTGGTTAAGTGATTTGGCTTTGGTGCGAGAGGTCACAAGTTTGAAAATTACGTAGCGTGATTCGAACATTTATTGACATGTGATATGTTGTCACAATGATTTGTTGTATATAAAGTACCATTTCAAAAAAAACAAAAAAAGACGGTTTCTTGGGTAGAGTACGTAAGAAAATTAATTATTTTTTATCTATATGGTGTGCTCCAACCATCATACATCAACATCCAACCTTACTCATCCCAAAAATTTGAGTAAGTACCAATATGTTGTTTGATTTCAGAGCACTCCAAATCTAAATATCAAAAGTTCACCAGGGGTGGGTGCATTAATTCTAGGAGTGGCTTCTCCAATGGCATAAACCATTCTGAGTCTGTCCTAGAAGTCGCATGCATCTCAAAATTGCTATCTACTCTTAAGGATTTAGAATAGTCAATGCGTCTTACTCCACTGGACCCTACACCGAAACTTTGTATCTTTATACTAATATAAGTTTCTTTACTTGTTGGAAAGTCACTTTGACATCTCTATCATCTTTATTTCCATCACTTTCGGCTTCTGAATTTTGTTATCCAAACTTGCTCATCAATTCTTCTTGCACACGGTGTGTTTCAAGCTTCCCTTGATTTCGTTCGTTTTTATAAGTTTTCTGACTTCTTTAGGGACGCTTGGACATGGTACAACATCGTCGGCTATTGCTGCCAAATGTTTTTTCATATATGTTACATCAACGTCAAAATTTTCTTTACACGATAATTGCAGTTTGTTTTATTTGATACCGACTACCGTGTAGTAATTCTAGACGATATCACGATTTTTCGTATTCAAGCACCTAAATTCATAAATAAATGATAAACAAAATTTATACAAATTATATAACATAAATTTACAAAAATCAACTTCAATCTACCAAAAAAATTAATAATTAGAAACAATGAATCCTAGGTTAAATAAGGGGAATTGGTTTAAAGGACAATTTTTTTTATTTTTTAAGCCTCAAGGACACAACCTCCGTATTTTAGCCGCAGGAATAAACATTCTTTCAAAATTAGTCATAAGGACAAACCATCAAAATTACCAATCATCGCTCCTCACGCCACCACCCGCCACCATCACCTACACCACCAGCCTCGTCGTCGCTCCCAACACCACCACAATCGCCAAAATCTGAAATTTTAGTAGCAGATTCGACATTACGACTATGTAGTATCAGTTTCCTTCTATAAAATAAAATGATACTAGGCAGTATAAGATAAAACAGAAATACTATGTCATTATAAGCTAAAACAGACATATACTTCTACTTTTCCAATTTAAATTTACCCCTTCAAATCACCATCAATACGTATCCTAATATGCATTAAAAAAAGGTGCATCATTAACTTAAAAAAACAGAAAAACCGATATTGCACATTAACATTTATATCTACTATAAAAAAACTGCTACTATCAAATGTATACCCACTATCAAAAACTGTTACTATCAATGTGTATAAAACTGCTACTATCAAAATGTGTATACAGTATCATTTATTTCCACTATCTAAAAACATAAAATATGTATAAAACTGCTACTATACTTCATAAATATTATTAAATGTGTATAAACTGCTACTATAAATCATAATGATTATTAAATGTGTATAAACTGGTACTACAATTCAACAAAAAACCTAAAATTCATAAACTGCTACTACAAACATAATAAGTGCACACTTCATCTTTAAAATGGTATATTTTTTTCAAAAAGTGCTAATAAAATTTCATAAACTGCTACTATAATTCATAAACAGCTACTATAATTCATAAAAACTATTAGATATGTAAACCTGCTACTAAAATTCAAAAAAAACAACTACAATTCAGAAACTGCTACTACAAGCATAATAAGTACTATAAAAATAAAATAAAATAAAATGATACTGCAACTGTAATTTTTATTACAAGTAAAATACAACAAACAACGTGGAACAAAACTGATAATATATAGTATTATTTTATTCTTATTTAATTCAACTAAAAATATTTTTACAACTCGTAAAATGCTACTACAAAATAGCATTGCAATCTAAGATTACACACTCCACCTAACAAATGATATGACAAATCATAAAAATATTACTACAAATTGAAAAAGTTAAATACTTCAAAACTACTATTGTAGTTCTCAAAACTGATACTACAAGGTAGCATTGTCCTTCTACCATGTTATGTTTGTCCTTCCAACTAAAAAATTGGCAGTATGTCCTTGAAGCAAAAAAATTGATGAATTTTGTCCTCCATGCTATTTTCCTATTAAAAAATGTAAGACTATGAAATAGGTCAAATTTGTTTCTTATTATATTATTTTTATATAATTATAGTTTATAAAAAATTATCTAATTACATATATATTTCTTTTCCTATTAATTAATTAAACATTATAAAAAAATAAAAAAAATAAATATATATTTTTCTACATAATGTATAATAGGCAAACAAGTTTATAAGAACCGCCCATCCATTTCTACATAATAATATAATCATCGGAACAATACCATTACTACATCATATATAACCTATAAACAAGCTTACATAATAATCTAATCATCAAAACCCCTGTTAATCAATTAGCCCAACCCATTTCATCACACACTAAACATGCCCATTTCATGCCCTGGTGTAACAACCCGTCTTTTCGATCCCCAGAAGTTGACATTAATACATTTGCGGTATTCATATGCCGAACGTCCAAGTGCTGGAAAGACGGATTATTTGGGTGAAGGAATGAAAAGACAGAATATAATCTCACAAACGTGATGAATAACATATAATATACCAATGATTTTTACGGAAAGAAAACCTTTTATATACATACACAAATTAGGGTACTAACCTATCATCAGCCTGGACAGTTATAACAACTTGTACTTACAAATATTGATAAATACAACATGAACAAACAGCGGAAAATAAAATACATGAATACGCCTTAGAGGATCCAGCTCGCCTCCTGAAGCTCCAAAGTATCCATCTAAATCTGGAAAATATGCTCAGGCTGACCCGATCATTATAAGAAAACTAACGTCTGGATCAGTTTGGTAAAACCAGCGTGAGAAACACAATTAAATGGTTTTTAATGTTTTATAAAACCTTTCAATATAAAGGTATCTCATAAGACCACAGCGCACATAAACACAGACAAGTTTTTACCTTATGATACCCAAAACATTTCTGTAGAAAATCTAGTGATATCATAATAGTGTTTAAGGTTTAAAGTGAATTATGAAATCATAGCCGAAATTGTTACATTAATTAAATTATAGCATAATTTGTTTACAACGAAGTCCATAAAGACACGTATTGGAGAATGAATTCTATACAATGATAAGGCTACTAGAGTACCGTCTGCCATAATAAACCTCCAAAAAATATACCGAGGGCCTCACATGGACCCCCTGCCAACACTGGAATGGCTTACCCCTTACTGGATAGTATCAAATATTTCATCATACTGGTTGCTTTGCAATCTTATCCTAAGAGCTCTTATGCACAACCAAATCCATAAATATATATATATATATATATAGAAGGATGATGACAATAACCTAATAGGTGCAATCCACAGAGCCCTGCTGCATATCCCATGTTTTAGTCATTCCCAGTTGATGAGGCTTGAGGCTACACTTTACCTTTTAGATAGCAATCCTACTTGGAATGCTAACACTGCCCTCCAGGTGACAATGCAATGCCAGCATTCATCCATACAAGTTGTTTAGGATATGGACAAGCTGAAGGCACTACTTCCACTACATCCTTTTTTGGAATCACCCTCAGAATTAGCAGCAAGTTGCCCTTGCACTTCAAAGAACTCCGTCTTCGATTTCATCATCTTCAAAATGTCTTTAATTCGAACGCTTGAGTAAGTTCGAAGTGGTTTTCGGATAATTCATACTTATCTGATCCCAGTAGCTTAGAACCAACATTTGATCGTTTTCGGTAAAATCAACTCCGGTTCTTTCCGAAATAAACTGGCAAAACATAAAAGCGGGAATCACCCCTAACCATTTAAGTGGACGGATCTCCTTATCAATTTTCCTAAAAGAACACATGAGTTTATATGTACAACAGAATTAACAAAGATGACTGTACCATATAATTCTCATGTTTCTGCTAAATATTTCTAGAGTTAAAAATTGGTCCAGATTTGATAGTCGGTTATTTGACTATCAAATAAAAAAACAACCGAACATAGATTTAATTCCATGTAGGATCCACTAAGTCTCTATTAATTAAACTTTTGTTAATTAATACTAGGAAAAATATTAATATACTTATCTCAAAGGTATAAGTATATTATAGACATTATAATTTCAGTTCTAATAAAATATATCCATATACTTTTGTTAAAGTTATAAGTATATTTACAAAACTTAAGGAAGATTTTCTCTTTTTTCAAATTTATATTTAAATGGGCCAAAACAAATATATATCATCTAAAACATTACTTCTATAAACCAAATCCCCATCCTTCGGTATTAAGTATGAAAAGAATGTTTCTGTAGCACCATAATTAAGAAGGATTATTTGTCAAAACAAATCTCGATCCTTTATAAAATTCCTTTTTATCAGCCCATTTCATATTTACAATTGCTTTAATAAATCTCCAAGTTAATTTACAAAACTTCTTTTATAAATCTCCAAAATGATTTATAAAATCCATTTTCTATTTATAAAACTCTTTTATAAATTTCCTTTATAACTCCTTTATAGAAAATCATATATAAAATATAATTTGAAATTCTATTTAAATTAAATCCTTTTATTAAGTAAAATCCCTTTTGTAAACATAATATTATTTATAAATAACTTTATTTAGATAATTGATTTCCTTTAAACATCATAATTAATTAACTTTAAAACATCATTAATAATTAGTTAACCGGCTTACTTTAAAACATCACTCACACACACTTAACCATTACTTTGCAAATTCGAAAAGAGGCTTAGCGACCACAATGGTACTAAATCAGGTTAACATTTAATTCAATTTGACCTTCTAAGTCACATAACTGGTATTTACATGAGCATACATACATACATATATATATATATATGTGTGTGTGTGTGTGTGTGTGTAATCAATAAATCACCATCAACATTTAACACGTCACTTTTCCCAATATTAATTAACTGGCATGTGAGTAAATGTCCAAATTAATATAATAAACGGATGTCATCAATAATCTATTCTACTTAATTATAGCAGAACGTGGATTTATTCTGCTAAGCAGATGTCATCAATAATCTATTCAATAAACTTATATAGAATGGTGATAAGTGTACAATGAAGTATCATCCATTTACTTAATTTATGATGACTTATTTATTGAAATTTACTTTGTTATATTTATCATGTTTCCAACATTTTGACTTCTCTATTCCTCGCTTGGAAACAAGTTCTAGATTTCACAGATTGAAGAAAGTTTACTCATCGGCTTTGTGCTAAATATAAAATGACTTACTTTCAATACAATGTGTCAATATTTTAGTATAACTTGGTCATATTTGTTTGGCTACTTAATGGCATAGAGAAAAAGAATCCCTTGTATTTAAACTATTCTTTGAAAAAGAAAGCTGTTATTTAAACAAACTGATCCTTGGAAGTAATTAAAAATAAATCTTTATTTAATAGTAATTAAATCTTAATTAAATTCTAGTTAAAGCTTAACCTAATTAGTAATTAATTATTAATTAACCCTGTCTAATTAATCATTTATTAATAATTAAACCTTAATTAATTAACAGTTAATTAAATAATTAAACCTTACTTAAATAATAATTAATTAAATAATTAACCTTTACTTAATCAATGATTAATTAACCTTTTCTCAATTAATTAATTAGAATCATCTTACTTAATTAATAATTAAGATCTAGTTATCTTTACTTAATTACAATTTAAATAATCATTAATTTCTAAATAAATAAATAAATAAATAATTAAAACTCTTATTTAATTAATAATTATCTTTTAATACTTTAAAATATGTTTGAAAATATTTTTCAAAAATAATAAGAGTGTAAACAGTTTTAATTTTAAAAAACTATTTGTTTTTACGAACTGCATATATAGCGACTATCGTTATGGATACATAACATTAAACTAATTTTACATACCCAATACCCTTCAAGACTTCACCTTTTTATGATTTTAACTTTCTTAAAAAACTTGTACACGGGCTTTTAAAAACTAAATGTAAAGTTTTAAAAACTTATAAACTTATTTAGAAAACACTTAATTAAAACAAGTTTAAAATCAGGGGATCTCGATGTCGCAACAAAACAACTTTAAATGTTATTTCTTTAGCATGCAAGAACATAGCATAAGCTCATATATTTATAAAATGCCATAACATTATATAAAGTAAAATCATTACTTTTAACATCACTTAATATTTTAACTATACTTCCAAATCTATAACCAAACATTACATATAATCACACATATGTAAAGCACAACAACATTATTTTTCAACCAACAATCAACACAATTATAAGAAAAAAATAGAGTTTAAAACTTGTTTAAAATATGAGCTTTACGTACCAAAATCTTACAGAAACAAACCAAGCTACCATCATAACTTATATCGGCCCTAGATCTTGGATTTACTTTGTAAAGACTTGATTTTTGACCTCGGGAAGTAATTTTAGGTTCAGCCTAGAGGTGTTTGGGCTCAACCTTGCCTTGAGGAGGCAGGTTTGAGCTTGTCTTTAAAGGAGAGGAGGTGTAGAGAAGGTAAGAGGTATACTTAAGCTTGATTTAAGGTTTTAAAAGTGGAAAAGATAAGATTTTTAAACTTAAAACTTTAAGAAGCCATTAAAATGTTTAAGACTTAGAAAGAAAGTGATGTAGTTTTGAAAAATAAGAAATGAAATGAAATATGAGAGAGAGAGAGAGAGATAAATTAGGAAATTGTTTTTATATAAAGTGGAATATGCATATTACTAAAATGCCCTTTAAGTACATACACACCATTCACATTTTGCCACATTATCACTACTTCCTCCTCCCTTCTTCCACACGCAAGGAACCAAAACCCCATTTTTGTCCAACATATCTTCCATTTCCTTGTACTATGATGTGTTGTAATGTGACATTTCATCTCTTCTCTTTTATGTTTATTTCTAAATTCAAATTTAAAAAGAAAAGTCAAAGTTACCATTTTGCTTTAAGTAAAATTATTTAAAACCTATTTTAACCTTTTACCATATTATATGTTTTTTGTATAAGTGTGAGTATATTTATCCAGGTATACATAACATTTTCAAACAACTTTCAGACGATGAGAAGTCAAAAATTCGAAAAACGATTTTCGATCACATTTTCAATTTTTCTTGAACTAATTATTTTCTAAAAAATTCAAAAATGAGTTTTCTATCATTAATTTAAATTAAAAGAGGGTTATTTAGTTATTAAAACCATTAACTAAAAATTTAAAATTAATTAAATATTCAGAAATCAAAGTGGTAAAATTCCGGGTCGTTATATTCTCCTCCCTTAAAAGAATTTCGACCTCGAAATTTCACCACAAGAATATCCAATATTATTCATAAGTATGTATAATGTTTCATAGACATCCACATGCAAAATCTAATTCAATCTCTACTAGAATGCATACCTTCACTTCCGAACTAGTATCACTCACCCGATTTCCTAATGTTACTCCGATCGGGCTTCTTGATTAGAAACCTCTGTTCTTCTTACACAACAATATACTATGATAGTAAACTTTAGTTCCATTTTAAGAACCCTCACCAAGTGTTCGCCATCAAGAATCGAGTGATGGATCCTTATTTGTATCGACGTGAAATAACTCAAAGTCATGTATTCGAATCTTGCATCAAAAACTAAATGAAAAAGAGAAATGATCTACGTTCAACTTACATACTTATTTTATTGATTTTCACTAATACCAATTCTTTTTCTATTAAAGTTATTTATGAAACCATTTCATAAAAACTACTTAAGTTTAACTTGTATAATACCCTACTAGTGTATATACCACTATCTGGTTCAAACTTTTTCAATTTGAATTTATTAAGTAGACTAAAAATCCAAATACCCGGTTTTTATTCAAAAATCCTTTATGAAATGAAACTATATATTTAACTACAGAAAATGCATACATATAGCCCAAGTAACCCTAAAATGATACTAGAAAACTGGGTACTACCAAATAGTATCATATATTCTCGGACCAAGAAGGGTGATACTTAAGAGAAGTGCTCACTATCTGAATGCATCTCTTTCCCATTTTTAGTTATTTTCGGGCCACTCAAACTAGCTATCATAAAAGTACTTCTTCTAGTTCAAAATGCACTTTGTGAAAAAATTATGTATATACTTCAGGTTCGTTCAGATTTGACCTTGTTTTGATCATACAACGATAAAGAGAATAATTTACTAAGTGCACTACAACATTCGCCTAAGAAAATATCTGATTATCACTTAGAGGATTATTCAGATCATCACAAAAAAAAATCGAGACTCATTCCACGAACCAACCAAAGAAAATATTCCTTACTTGAAAATTTTCTTTTCCAAAATATTTATACTTAAAAACAGTTTCAAGTAAAAATATTACAACCTTTTTACATTAAATATTTGAAATCTTCTTCAAGACTCTGGGATTTAAATCCTCAGAACCTTTATTTATAAAACTCATTTTTATGAACCAAATTTATATATAATTACTTCTTTATACAAAATAATTTCACAAATATTTGTTCTCAAAATATTCTAGCTTTGTTTTAATAAAAATCTTTTATTACTATCAAATTTTAGCCCAATATTAACATCGAACGCCTTATAGTCAAAATGTGAAACCTAATTTACAAGGTGTTCGTTTCAATGTTCCCACAATTCCATCTACCCAATCTAGGTTTTAAAAAGGGAAATTACTGATAAATCAACAAACAATAGTCAATGCTTATAACTAGACGAGGATGACTAATCAAACAAACTCATCAAAGTAACTATATTAACTTTTGAAAATTATCCTTTTATACATAAAATATACGCCTAGGTAAAATTATTTCATTTATCGATTTAAAACAATATTGTGTTGGTTGGCCTTATTCAAATGTTTAGGAATACCTATCGATAATGTGGACTAGATGCATCGACTAGAATTCATAAACCACTCAACGATCAAATAACAAAATATAAAACATTTTTATATCACCAACAAATATGCGCTCGCTCACACATTCAAAGTCGTTCTAGGGTATCTCTTACCTTATTTCTAATGAGTTTACCCCACCAGCGCTAAGGTTCTCACTTAACCTTCAGCTCTGATACCAAATGTAATAACCTACCATTTGAATCCCCAAAAGTCAACACTAATACATCCATGGTGTTCACGTGCCAAACATCTAAGTGCTGGAAAGACAGATTATTTAGGGTGACAGAACGAAAAGACATAGCAGAATCTTACAAACGTGACAATGACATATAATATACAAATGATCTTTACAAAAATCCTTTTTATATACATACACAGATCAGAGTACTAATCAATCATCAGCCTGGATAGTTATAACAGCATGTCCTTAAAAGTGTTGATAATACAACATGAACAAACAGAGGAAGATAAAATACATGAATATGCCTTCGAGGATCAAGCTCGCCTCTTGAAGCTTCAAAGTGTCCAGCTAAATCTAGGAAATATGCTCGGGTTGACCCGAGCATTATAAGAAAAAATAACTTCCAGATCAGTCTGGTAAAACCAGCGTGAGAAACACAATTAAGTGAGTTCTTAATGTTTAATAAAACCTTTCAAAATAATGGTGTCTCGTAAGACCACACAGCATACAAACACGGATGGGTTTTTACCTTATGATAACCAAAACATTTCTATAGAAAATCAAGTGATATTATAATAGTGTTTAGGGTTTAAAGTAAATTATGGAATCATAGCCGAAATTGTTACATTAATTAAATTCCAACATAATAGATTTACAACTAAGTCTATAAAAGCATGTATTAGAGAATGAATTCCATACAATGACAAGGTTATTGGGGTACCGTCTGCCACAGTTCACCTTTAGAAAAATGTATAGAGGTCCTCACATGGACCCCGTACCAACATAGGACCGGCCTACCCTTCACCGGATAGCATCGAATATTTCGTCACCCTATTTGCTTTGCAACCTTATCCCAAGAGCTCTCATGCACAACCAAATCCACAAATATATATATATAGAAGGGTGATGACAATACCCTAATAGGTGTGACCCACATTGCCCTACTGCATATTCCATGTTTTAGCCATTCTCGGTTGATAAGGCTTGAGGCTATGCATTACCATTTAGATAGCAATCCAATTTTGGAATGTTAACACTGCCCTCTATGCGACAATGCAGTGTCAACATTCATCCATACAGGTTGTTTAGGATATGAACAAACTAAAGGCACTACTTCTACTACATCCTTTTTTGAATCACCCTCGGGATTAGTAGCAAGTAGCCCTTGCATTTCAAAGAACTCCGTCTTCGATTCCATCATCTTTAAGATGTCTTCAATTTGAATGCTTGAGTTGGTTCACGGTGATTTTTGGATAATTCATACTTATCTGATCTCGGTTTCTTTGAACCAACATTCGATAGTTTCCAGTAAACTCAACTCTAGTTCTTTGGAAAAAACGGACGATACATAAGGGCGGGGATCACCCCCTAACTATTGAAGTGGATGGGTCACCTTATCATTTATCCTAGAAGAACACACGAGTTTAAACATAGAGCAGTATCAACAAAGATAAATGTCTCATATAATTCTCGTGTTTCCTCTAGATATTTCCAAAGTGAAAAATTGATCCAGATTTGATAGTCGGTTACTTAACTATCAAATAAACAAACAACCAAATAAGATTTAATTCCATGTGGGATCCACTAAGCCTATATTAATTAATCTTTTGTTAATTAAATCTCTTTAAAATTATTTGAATCAAAATACCTTCACAAAGGATTTTCACAAACCCCTTACACACTTTTCAATACTGGGAAAAACTTTCATATTCTTATCTCACTTGTATACGTATATTATAGACGTTATACTTTCAATTCTTAGAAAATATATCCATATATTATCTCAATGGTATAAGTATATTTAGAAAACATAAGAAACATTTCCTCCTTTTTCAAGTTTATATTTAAATGGGCCAAAACAAATATCATTCAAAACGTTACTTACTATAAACCAAACCCTCGTCCTTCGGTGTTAAGTATGAAAAGAATGTTTCTATACCACCATAATTAGAAGGATTAATTATCAAAACAAATCTCATTCCATATAAAAATTCCTTTTTTATAAGCCTATTTCATATTTACAATTCCTTTTATAAATCTCCAAATTAATTTTTCAAAGTTCTTTTATAAATCTCTAAAATGATTTATAAAATCCCTTTTCTATTTATAAAACTCTTTTATAAATCTTCCATTACAACTCCTTTATAAAATATCATCTATAAAATATCATTTAAATTCTCTTTAAATTAAATTCTTTCATTAAGTAAATTCCCTTTTATAAGCATATTATTATTTATAAATACATTTATTTATTTAATTTATTTCCTTTAAACATCATAATTAAATAATTAATTAACTTTAGAACCTCATTAATAGTTAGTTGGCTAACTTACTTCAAAACATCATTTATAAACACATAACCATAATTTTACAAATTCAGAAAGAGGCTTAGTGACAACAATGGTACTAAATCAAATTACCATTTAATTCAATATTACCTCTTAAGTTGCAAAACTTGTATTTACATGAGCATGCATGTATATGTAAATAAAATCGATAATTAACCATCAACAGTTGACACATCACTTTTTCTAATAGTAAGTAACTGGCATATGAATAAATATTTAAATTAATATAATAGTAGAACATGGACTTCTTCTGCTAAATAGATGTCGTTAAAAATCTATTCCATTTAGGTATAATAGAACAGGGACTTATTCTTCTAAACAGATGTCATCAGTAATCTATTCAATTAAATTATACAGAATGGTGCTAAGTGTACAATGAAGTATCATCCATATACTTAATTTATTATGATCCGTTTATCAAAATTAACTTTCTCATATTTATCATGATTTCGACATTTCAATTTCTCTATCCTTCACTGAGAATACTCATCGGCTTTTAGTGCTAGATATAAGATGACTTACTTTTAATAAAATATGTCAATATTTTAGTATAACTTATTCATATATGTTTGGCTGCTTAATGGTACAGATAAAAAGAATCCCTTGTATTTAAACTATTCTTTAAAAAAGAAAGTTGCTTTTTAAACAAATCGATCCTTGGAAATAATTAAAACTAAACCTTTATTATTTAATAATAATTAAACCTTAATTAAATTTTAATCAAATTTTTACTTAATTAGTAATTAATTAATAATTAACCATGCTTGATTAATAATTTATTAATAATTAAACCTTAATTACCTAATAGTTAAGGTTGAGACTACTGTTATTGTCTCTCCTGTTATTGATGATCCTTCTGGTGAGACCCAGTCTGTCGAAGCCTCTGCTATTTTATCTGATTCTATTACTTGGAATTCTAAGGAGCGAGCCTGGATGCATATTCCTTCTGATATGCTTACTTGCCAGAATCTAACACTCATTACGCCTTTATCAGTGATGTTGAGGGTGAGAGTCGTAGTCTTTTCTATTATATCGAAGGTGGGGGACTTTTTCTTACTAGGACTGGTGAGATCGGTGAGGGGAATAAAATTAAGTTATATGATGTCATTTAGGATAGTAAATTCATTTACTCACCTACTTCTGATGGCTACGATCCAAATTTGGCTGCTATATTCTCTGGTTTCGTGCATGTTATTGGTCCATCTTCTAACATTAGTCATGGCCGCTTCTCTTCGGAGGGTGCCTAGTCTTGTTGTTTAGAAGTATAGGCTCCTTTTGTTAGGTCATATACTTCATTTTATCATTGTGGTTGGGTTGTTTTGCTCCCATTTAGCTGTTCTGTGCCTGTGCAGAACACTTGTTTTCCCATTATTTATACAGTGGCACGGCCCACTTTAAAGCTGGCTAGCTTTGCTAAAAAAAATTACTTAATAGTTAATTAATAATTAAACCTTACTTAAATAATAATTAAATAAATAATGAACCTCTACTTAATCAACAATTAATTAACTTTTATTAGTTAATTAATTAAAATTACCTTACTAATTAATAATTAAGATTTAATTACCTTTACTTAATTAATCGATTTTAATAATCATTAATTCCTAAATAAATTAAATAATTAAATAATAATTAAAACATTTACTTAATTAATAATAAATAATACCTTTTAATACTTAAAATAATTTTCAAAAATAATAAAAGTGAAAACACTTTTAGTTTTCTAAAAGTGTTCGTTTTTACGAACTGCATCCATAGCGACTATCGCTATGGATACCATAACTTTATACTAGTTTTACATACCCAATACCCTTCAAGACTTCATATTTTTATGTTTTTAACTTTCTTTAAAAAAATTAAGGGTTTTTAAAAACTGAAAGTAAAGTTTTAAAATTTATAAACTTTTCTAGAAAACACTTAAGTAAAATAAGTTTAAAATCAAGGGATCTCGATATTGCAACAAAACAACTTTAAATGCTATTTCTTTAGCATATAAAAACATAGCATAAGCTCATACATTTATCACATGCCATAATATTATACACATAGTAAAAAATCATTATTTCAACATCACTTAACATTTTAACTATACTTCCAAATCCATAACCAAACACTACATATAATCACACATATGTAAAGCACAACAACACTATTTTTCAACCAACAATCAACACAATTAATAGCCAAAAATAAATTTAAAACTTGTTTTAAAATGCGAGCTTTACACAGCAAAAGCTTACAGAAACAAACCAAGCTACCGCCATAACTTGTATCGGCCCTGGACCTTGGATTTACTTTGTAAAAGACTTGATTTTGGACCTTAGGAAATAAGTTTGGGTTTGGCCTAGAGGTGTTTGGGCTTGGCTTTGAAGGAGAGGAGGTATAGAGAAGGTAAGAGGTATATTTAAGCTTGATTTAAGTTTTAAAAGTGGAAAAGATAAGCCTTTTAAATTTAAAACTTTAAGACGCCATTAAAACATTTAAGAGCTTAGAAAGAAGTGATGGTGTTTTGAAAAATAAGAAATGAAATGAAATGAAATATGAGAGAGAGAGAGAGAAATTAGGAAATTGTTTTTATACAAAGTGGGATATGCAAATTACTAAAATGGCCTTTAAGTACATACCCTTCATTCACATTTTTCCACATCATCACCAATTCCTCCTCCCTTCTTCCACACGCAAGGAACCAAACCCCACCTTTTGTCCAATATATCTTCCACTCCTTGTACTATGATGTGTTGTAATGTGGCATTTCATCTCCTCTCTTTTATGTTTATTTCTAAATTCAAATTTAAAAAGAAATGTCAAGCTACCATTTTACTTTAAGTAAAATTATTTAAAACATATTTTAACCTTTTACCGTATCATACGTTATTTATATAATTGTTAGTATATTTATCCTCGTGTACACAACATTTTCAGACAACTTTCTGGCGATGAAAAGTCAAAAATGCGAAAATCGAAAAAACGATTTTTGGTCACATTTTCGTTTTTTCTTCAAGTCGGTTATTTTTGTAAACAAAATTCAAAATTGAGTTTTCTATCATTAGATATATATTAAAAGGTGGTTATTTAATTATTAAAATCATTAATTGAATATTTAAATTTAATTAAAAATCCACAAATCAAATTGATAAAATTCCAGGTCGTTACACCTAGCCTTTTCATTTCGTTTCTTACCACTCGAAACAAAATAGGTCGACTCATGGAGGTAGAAGAAAAATAAAATAAAAATACCTGTTCCAAGCCCATAATCTCATAATTACTTGCTCACACCCTTTTAGCCAGGAGTTGAGATGGAGTAAGCCACGATTGCAAAGAGATTCGAAGACAAAATTTGATCGCACAACTTTAAACTTGTAAAATTTCAATTTTTTGTATTGTTCTAATGATTGTTAGGCTTTCTATAGCCAAATATTGATTTGTCTACATGTGATTTCATAGCTTGAAAGTGAAACCATGATTCCTTGTTTGATTCTTTTTGTAAAAGTTAAGTTTGAAATTGGTTGAAGCAACTAAAATTTTTATATTCTTGCATCTTGAATTGATTGGAGTTACAGCTGTCTAGTTGATTTGTTTTACTGTAAATTTTTAAAATAAAAAAGGAATGGGGTTTTGAACGGATTCTGTTCTGGTCACCGTCAGAACCAAACCAAAAGTAGATTGGAATGGTCGAAGCTCCGACATGTTGTATGGAATCTAGAACCTTGGTAATATTTTCTATTTATATTATTTCATCATATTTCCGTTATTTGATTCATATTTCATTCTCATACCTTTACTAAATGATTTGAATAGCAATTTAAAATGTATTGTAATGTAGCTAAATAATACAGATTAAGCTTTAATATATATTAGAAAACTAGATAAAAGAAGTGCATATAGCAAGATTTTGAATATTTGGCACATAAATACACAAAATTGCTCCAATTATGGTCACGATATTCCTTCACTAATTGATTTGACCATTTGCTGAATTTTGAATTCTTCCTCCTTTAACAATCTATTACAAACTATAATCAACCATAAAATTTTGTAAGGTTCAAATTACTTAACCATTACTTTGAGCATGTTTAACAAATGCCTAAAGTATTGCATCTCCTAAATATGAGTTTATATCCTGTAGTTTGTTTATGACTGAGTGGACCATGATGTATGTTTAATAGACATTCTACAATAATAATTTTTGGAATGACACAAAATGGTTGCTTTCTACTCACTCTCATATATACAAGGCAACTCCAGATATGCAAAACTACATTCGTCCATTCATTTTCTATAAATTTTCGAAAATCACTAATGTCTTCAAAAATAAAAATTGTTTTTGAATTCAACCAAACACTAACAATCCTCCTTTAAAATAATTACTTTGAATGAAAACCAAATTTTAATCAAGGCATCGACAAATTTACACTTGAAGCTATCGGTTGGACAAAGGACGAAGATTTTAACATTTGGTGCATTTTATGTCATTTTTCAACTTATCTAATCAGTAGAAAAAAATCATAGTAGAAATACTTTTATTGAGTGACAGTTCCTGACTACAATGATGAGTATTATGATAGAAAACATTCAATTTTCCTGATAAAGGAATTATGAACATGTAAAAAGTTTCAAACGTCAATTTTATTTACTACAATCCAACCCCCTCAGCATGGAAAGTGGAAAAAATAGGTATATTTATGCATGCAAATTCTTATTATTGTTTCATAGAGAGTTGCGACATAAAATATCTTTATAAGCTCCTTTACTCGAAAATAAATGAATTCATTTTTATCAATTCGTGCATTGCTACAATTTGCTAACTATGCATGCATAATACATCTTTATTTGTGAAGAATGTCGAGGAGTTCAAAGCAGCGGAGGTAAAGGTAAACCAAAAGATAAGAGTAAGTTTTCATCTATATGGATTACAAGGAAGTGTGTGTGTACACACGCATACACACACACACATATGTATGTATGTATGTATGTATGTATGTATGTAAATGAGTGTTGATGTGTTCATTCCTATAAGTGAAGAGTACATCGTCAAACCTCTAAGGATGAAAGCTACTAAGATGAAGCATATCATGCACTATAAAATGAAAACAATGATACTTAGAGATATGAAAAAACATGGGTACATACATCTCACATCTCAAAATATGAATGTAACATCAAAATGTTGCAACCACGCGTACTGGTGTCGGTTTTAAGCAATATGACGAGATCTATTATTTAACATTCCTTAAAGAAAACTTTTCATTCAACTAATAGTTTATTGCATTCATCGCTATGATATATAGATAAATTAGCATGATTGGCATGTGATATGTCCTCGTGTTTGATTGAAGTTGCATGCTATTAGTTATTTATAAACCAAAGTTTTATAGAACATTAGCTAACATTTTACACAATAAAAATAAGTGCATAGTTAGAGGCCTCTTACGGATTGCCAGAAATTTTATGCATCTTCCAAAATATCTAGGTCCATCTTCCCAAGTTAATCGTGAGAGTATCCAAAAATTCATGGGAAAAAATAAACGAATGGATTTGGTAATATCTAATATAAGTGATACTATCTGCAAAATATATGAAAAAACATAATGAGACCACACAACTTAGTCATGGAATGATTTTTCCCTTTACTAGTATTATGATATCATAATATCATCAAGTCATACCTAATTTGCTTTTAAAGCTAAAGTGCTAACGAGACAGGCCTACAATATTATGTTTATCTCATCATCTAGTAATAGAAAAGATTGGCATATAATTCCACGGTTATCTTATCAAGTCTACATGAGCATAACCATACATATGATCAAGATTAGTGTCATATACTTGTTGAATATGCGCTTTGCGCTTATATGATTTTTGTTTGATGATAATAAACATATATACATTTGTTTAAATGTATTTGTTAATGTACTATTTATTTTAACAGATTAAATAAATATTTGTTGAATAAATTAAATAACACATAATTTGAATTCAAACGAATATATTATTCAAACAAATATTTATTACAATCTTGAATAGTACAATTTCTTGCTCTCACTATACATATACAGTTTTGAATACATCACAATTCAATTTACTTTTATAACCTCACTACATATCACTCACACTCGTATTTTGTCTTCAACTGCATTCCAGTCAGATTCCAACATCCGAGTAATCTGCAAAAATATTCTCAAACGCAGTAAAATTGAAAGAGAAATATTTTTGAAATTTGAAAGAAACGATGATTTTGAAAACATTGTTTGCCTCAGTTATTTGGGTTGTTCGTCATCATTTTTGACTGTGCAATATCTGTGCATATCAGTATTTTTATCAGGGACAGGCAATTATAAGTGGCTGCAGTACACACGTGTACATTCGTATACGTGTGCACTACCTCGCCAACTCGTGTGCAAAAATCAAACGAAAGCACAGAAATCAAAAAACAAGGTCAAACCCAAGATAGGTTCAACTCAAGGCAAATGAATAGACAAAGCAATTGACTACAAACAGTTCAAGACTAAAGCCACTAACAAATGCAACAGCAACATGCTTGAAGACTACAGCACGACCAAGTATGGAGTGTACAAATGCAAATGTCCAAACAACAACATGAAGTGAATCAAGTTCAAGGCAGTAGTGTATATGAATACAACTCGACTACAACAGCCAGTCCAATGATCAAATGAACTAATGAATGGATGCAAAGACAACAGCTCAGTTTAACACAATGAAAACTACAGTGATCTCAACAGAAGAGGCCATGATCAAGATCAACAGCTACATCGACTGCAACAAGCATGAAATCACAAGTTACACAATCCAGTGATGCAAGAAATGCCACCAAGAGCATATGAACAAAAAAGATGCATGAAGCATGAAACCACAAGTCGACCAGGCAAAGGAATGTCACAAGCATAAGAGCATGTATACAGCAAAGTCAGAGAGACAACATAAGTATACAATATAGCATGTGCAACACAGTGGAGGTAACAAGTGCAACATACAAACAAGCATGCAACAGCAAGCATGCAACAGAGACCATGCAGATGAACAACAAAGGGTCAAAGCTCAATGCAACATGAACCAACTCCAAAATGTATCACTAGCATATACTACAGGGATGAACACACGAGAATGGACAAGGCACAAATCAAGACAGCTACAACACAAAAGTTTTCAAACCAACTACAAATGCACATCATACATACGAAACAGAGTACCCAAAGACAATGCCGTGAAAATCAATACTACAGAGATGAACAAATTGTAATAGTGCAGAGATGACCAAGTCGAATAATCAAATATGTGCAAATTTTTGACAAAGTCAAAACAAATAAAAGAAGAAAGATCTCTGCCGTATAAACCAAAGTTGAACAAGTCAATCAAGAGTTCACCGTGATAGCCAAGCAAATTGACCACGAAATCAAATCAATACCGTGTAAATCAAGCTACCAAAAATACGAAATTGACAAAGTCAGATCAATCCCAAGCATCAATACAAGATCGAACGACCAATGACAAATTCAAATGATTTTATACGAACGCAAAATTAGGGTTTTGAATAAAAGTGATGAGTGTTGATGTTTATCATATATTATAACTCGAGAAAGTATAATTAGAAAATTTCTTTAGAATTTCATAACAAGAGTTATAAAAACTTTTTGTTGGGTAAAAATTCCATGACCATTTCTATTTCTATCATCTTTCTATCGACCATCACTCATCAAAATCATATATGGTACGTAAATTTGTGGTAGTTTACAAAGGAAATCATTCGTTCTTCAATATCTTTAAATTTGTGAAGGGAATTATTTGTGCTTCAATTTATTATATTCTTCAATAAAAATAAATATCCAAAGTATTCACTCTCATTTAAAAGTCCTCACGGTTATGCATGGGTAAATTACTTGGATTTTTTTGATTATGTGCTTCCATGCTCATTTAAAAGTCCTCACGGTTATGCATGTATGGAACGCATATCAAATTTAATTGATTTAATAGACAAGTTGATTCTAATCCCATTTAAAAGTCCTCACGGTCATGCGTGGTTAGAAGATACTTGATTTCATTTTTTAAATTAAATTGGAATACTACTAATCTCATTTAAAAGTCCTAATGGTTATGCATGGTTAGTAGATATTCAAATTTCCTGAAATAAATATACCACAAATAGACAGAATTGTATGATTTTTGATGATTTTATCCCCATCACTTCTGAAAGTGGAATATGCGCCTAACAAGGGTAATTATGATTTTTGTTTGAGTTTTATTGAAATTTGATATTTATATTCAATTGAGTTAAATGTTTGGTTCATGTCTGTCACTTCATCCCTATTTTTATAACACTGTTATTCTTTTGCTGATAACAAAAGGGGGAGAGAAAAGTTAAGATTTTGTCAAATAGAATCAAGCAAAGGTCAAATAATTTTCAATTTGCATATAGGCTCATTTACATATTTTTATTTGTATGCATATATGTAGGGGGAGTATTGTGTAGAGAGGGAGCATTCAAATAGGGGGAGCAAATTGAATGATCAAATACATTTAATACATTCAAAATCTTAAATATATGTTTGTTATCATCAAAAGGGGGAGATTGTTGAATATGCGCTTTGCGCTTATATGATTTTTGTTTGATGATAATAAACATATATACATTCGTTTAAATGTATTTGTTAATGTACTATTTATTTTAACAGATTAAATAAATATTTGTTGAATAAATTAAATAACACAGAATTTGAATTTAAACGAATATATTATTCAAACAAATATTTATTACAATCTTGAATAGTACAATTTCATGCTCTCACTATACATATACAGTTTTGAATACATCACAATTCAATTTACTTTTATAACCTCACTACATATCACTCACACTCGTATTTTGTCTTCAACTGCATTCCAGTCAGATTCCAACATCCGAGTAATCTGCAAAAATATTCTCAAACGCAGTAAAATTGAAAGAGAAATATTTTTGAAATTTTAAAGAAACGATGATTTTGAAAACATTGTTTGCCTCAGTTATTTGGGTTGTTCGTCATCATTTTTGACTGTGCAATATCTGTGCATATCAGTATTTTTATCAGGGACAGGCAATTATAAGTGGCTGCAGTACACACGTGTACATTCGTATACGTGTGCACTGCCTCGCCAACTCGTGTGCAAAAATCAAACAAAAGCACAGAAATCAAAAAACAAGGTCAAACCCAAGATAGGTTCAACTCAAGGCAAATGAATAGACAAAGCAATTGACTACAAACAGTTCAAGACTAAAGCCACTAACAAATGCAACAGCAACATGCTTGAAGACTACAGCACGACCAAGTATGGAGTGTACAAATGCAAATGTCCAAACAACAACATGAAGTGAATCAAGTTCAAGGCAGTAGTGTATATGAATACAACTCGACTACAACAGCCAGTCCAATGATCAAATGAACTAATGAATGGATGCAAAGACAACAGCTCAGTTTAACACAATGAAAACTACAGTGATCTCAACAGAAGAGGCCATGATCAAGACCAACAGCTACATGGACTGCAACAAACATGAAACCACAAGTTACACAATCCAGTGATGCAAGAAATGCCACCAAGAGCATATGAACAAAAAAGATGCATGAAGCATGAAACCACAAGTCGACCAGGCAAAGGAATGTCACAAGCATAAGAGTATGTATACAGCAAAGTCAGAGAGACAACATAAGTATACAATATAGCATGTGCAACACAGTGGAGGTAACAAGTGCAACATACAAACAAGCATGCAACAGCAAGCATGCAACAGAGACCATGCAGATGAACAACAAAGGGTCAAAGCTCAATGCAACATGAACCAACTCCAAAATGTATCACTAGCATATACTACAGGGATGAACACACGAGAATGGACAAGGCACAAATCAAGACAGCTACAACACAAAAGTTTTCAAACCAACTACAAATGCACAGCATACATACGAAATAGAGTACCCAAAGACAATGCCGTGAAAATCAAGACTACAGAGATGAACAAATTGTAACGGTGCAGAGATGACCAAGTCGAATAATCAAATATGTGCAAATTTTTGACAAAGTCAAAACAAATAAAAGAAGAAAGATCTCTGCCGTATAAACCAAAGTTGAACAAGTCAATCAAGAGTTCACCGTGATAGCCAAGCAAATTGACCACGAAATCAAATCAATACCGTGTAAATCAAGCTACCAAAAATACGAAATTGACAAAGTCAGATCAATCCCAAGCATCAATACAAGATCGAACGACCAATGACAAATTCAAATGATTTTATACGAACGCAAAATTAGGGTTTTGAATCCTATATAAACCCTAGGATCATCATCGGCAAATCCATTCGAGTTCGAGCATAACAAAGAACAAATCATCCAACTCGAATCACGATCGAGTTCAAGCATCAACCAGTAAAGAAAAAGAGATTAAATTACATACCGAAGCAAGGAGTCGAACTCGATCGAACAACGAAGCAGCCAAGAGCGAACGAACGAGAACAAAGCACACGAAAAAGGCGCAGCTTCAATACCCTAAATTCGAATCAAGAGCCGAAGCCCTAATTTGGAGTAGAAGAGCCGAAGCCCTAATTTCAGAAACAGGACGAAGCCGCCATTCTCACAAGCAAAGGAACGGGCCAAGAAAAAGAAGAAGGGAACGGGTCATAAAATTTAAAAAAGGGGCCGGCCTTATTATAAAAGGCTTTAGTTTAAGTTTATTTAGGGTTTTAATTTTTTTTCTTTTAATTGTTGTTTCTATTTTTCAAATCGAAGAATTTGTAAATCACTACCTAGGGATTAGGTCGTGTCAGATTGTCTAGTTAGAACTAGTTCAGTGAGCAGGGTGTGCGAGTTTGTAGAGCTCTATAGGCGGGAGCAGTGTTTGCGAGTAATCAAAGCTCTATAGGCGGGAGCAGAGTTTGCGAGTAATCAAAGTTCTATTGTAGGCGGGAGCAGAGTTTGCGAGTAAACGAAACTCTATAGGCGGGAGCAGGGTGTGCGAGCCTAGTAGAGTGTTTGTGAGCGGGAGCAAATGTTTGCGAGTCTAGTAGAATGTTTGTGAGCGGGAGCAAATGTTTGCAAGTCTAGTAGAGTGTTTGTGAGCGGGAGCAAAAGGGTCTGCGAGTCTAGTAGAGTGTCTGTAAGCGTGATACCGTTTAATTCTAATAGAAATCTGGGAATGCAGCAATAGGCAGGGGTTGCCGAAGCTGGGTAAATTTTGTGTGTGATTTACTTTTTTCAGCATATTTATTTCTGCGTTTTGTTTCTGTCGAGAAAATTTTCTATAACCCTATTCACCCCCCCCCCCCCTCTAGGGTTAATCTAGATCCTACAATACTCCCTATACTACCCAATTTATAAAACTCGCAATCTAGTATTTATCTTATCTATAATGTCACATAACTGCTTATCACATAGGTACTCCTAACTATCATTTCATCAAATTATTTCTAATTTGCTTAGGCTTAGTTATTTTACGAGCAAAATAAAGAATATTATTCTACACATGCCACTTGTACAAGATTAACTCAGGCGTGAGGAAGAGGCACCTCGACAGCTACATACAACAAAAGGACTGCACTAGAGCAAGACTATATATGTCTCGATTACAAAAGAAAAAGAAAAATCTAGTCCTTTTCAAAAAAGGAGGAACCAATACCATTAGATGATGAAATAGGTCCAAGAACATGGAGATATCTAGAGAGGATGCCTAGGTTGAGAACCGTCATGTCATTTGAGAACACATATTTCATTTTCCACGCATCATCAGCAAAAATGATTCGATTCCATTCCCTAAGGTCACCCTTATCATCAAGAGTAAAGCTACCACCGGTAGCAATATAATAAAGACATTTGTTCTCCACTGGTTTGCCAATGTACTTATAAAATCTGCCAAATTCTAAATTAAATTTCATCAAATTCCTATCATATGGCAAAAAGGTTCTCTTAGATGCCGGGAAATATGGTCATAGGCCGGACCAATCAGACTAGGTGGATCGGAAATGTCAGAAGCTATGGGAACAACATTATTTGGAAGATCGGAGTGATCTATATTACTAGTATGCAAAACGTCCAAGAAAGGGACACCAACAACAATTTCCACTAAGGGGGAAGTGGTAGGTTTGGGCTTAGGGACCCACTACATAATCAAAGGATGAGGAAGTGTGATTTTGACTGGAATAGGCATGGGGGCATGTGGATTTGAAGAATAAACAAAGGGAAAAACATACTTACATGTTTCCTCTGTATGGAAAAAGGACTGCAGGTCAAACATATATCCGGATCCCAACTATAATGAACATCAACAGTAGTTACATGACATTCTGAAGCTTGAACCCTTAGCTTGGTAGGAAGTGGTTTATTAAGAGTAATCTCAATTAAAGCCTTTGCGTAGACAAACTTTCTTCTTCCTATAGTGTTGGCGTTAAAAAATTTAGTTTTCCAATCGAACTAGCTAACCAATTAATATCAATCAACGGTTGCAGAACCGATGGAATATGAGTGAAATGAGGCCAAACTGGAATATACGGAAATTGTTCTCAATAGACGGAATCCAAAATTAGCATCCTTAAATAATCTTTTTCATTACACATTTGCTTTGGGGTCTATGTCACATCATATATCCCTAAGTTTTTAGTTATGTGGTTGCATATCATAAATCGTTAATTTTTCTCATTGTTAGTGTTTTATGTCATCTACTCCTAAGTTTCCATGCATATGCAAAAAAGATTATATACTATGACTCATTGAGTCACCTTGATGTCAAACTATAATTGGAATTATTAACATGCACTCTCTTGGTTTCTCATCACCATTAAATCGTCTTATTATGACCAACATAGTACACTAAACACATTTGATCTTTCTGATCTCTTGAATATAATTCTACTCACTTAAGAATTTTGCCTCGTTTATACCCACTTTTAAACTGACCAAAGTAATTATCAAATCTCAATCCTTAATGTTAAGTATTAGATGTTCACATATAAGTAAGCACATCATGAAAGTAGGTATTACAAACATATTTTCTACAAACTTGGAATCGGCTCAAATCAATAAAAGAACTTCCACGGTGTAAAATGATGAACGTCGATCAAAACCGCATCTAAGTTCGAGTTACTGTGACTAAGTAATGGAGTTGGACTATGTAATGACTAAGGAATGGATCCTTGACTTAAAGAAGATCGATTATGAAGAGTTAAAAGGAAAAAAGGAAATTTTTGACTAACATCGTGGATCGGTACCGATCTATGGATAGATAGTATCGATCAATCATGAAGTCAAAAACACCATTAAATGACTTGTATTATAGATCCATATGCAATTTTAAAAAAAAATCAAGTTTGGAAGGCGGGTGATGGATCGGAGCCATTCATCAAAAAATTTCTCCTAAAGACCAAAAGCATGAAGAATTAAGCAAATTTGAATAAAAATGACAGTCAAAACCATCGATAGGTACCGACCTAACAAATCTTGGGGAATGTGCCAAATTGACTTATTCTTCCTCCAAATTTATCAAAACTGGTTGTTTGAGCGATTCAAAATGGTCTGGCGATTTTGTTGCATGGATTCATCCATAAATAGCAAACTGCAACATATGGAAAAAACTTTTGGCAAATCTATACGACTTTGGGTAATTTAATCAACTCTGCTAAAGGAATAACCCTACAAATTCTTGATCAAATCATTATTATTTATGAATCGATTGAAAAAAAATGTTCTAAATAAGAGTAAATAATTAAAACAATAAACTGGACGTTGGCTTGAGAATTACCAAACAGCTATAAACTTGTTGTGCTCTTTCTTGCGTTTCTCTTTTAATTTCTTATGTTCTTCATTTATTTATCATTTTTTCATTGATTTGGGTGTTAGACAGATAAAAAACTAGCATTTTTTTGCTTTTACTAAGTCTAATCTGTCGAAGATGAAGAAGCCAAATATTAGGAAAACTATAGCCGAAGGAAATCATTCAAAACATCCGGCAATTGGGAAGTGTCGAATATTTCAAACCCACCTTGAAACTTTGTGACTATAGATGGTATTTAAAGAATGATGTCAAATATGCAAGCGATGCTATTAGCCTGACATGAGGAGACATTGAATAGCATTTTCTAGTGAATGGAGCAACAAATACAAACTAGAGTTGTTGTAGATAAAGGCCAGAGGAGGTTGAAGATTATAAACAATGGACAAGAGCTCAAGGGCATGAGATGATGCCTATTATACAGCTTGGCCCATCAGTACCCATTGACCCCCATGATTTGGTACCAATCCATCTACCAACCAAACAGAGTCGATGCAGGTCTCAATCAAGGAAGAGCACATAAGAGGAATGATTTCAAAGCTAGAAACCAAGGACCCTGCATAATCGATCCAAGAAATAGGTGGGCATGAGGAAGCCTTTGATCAAAGGCATATCGAACCCAAGGATTTCAGCTGAATCTAGAAGATCACATAGTTGAGATGATACGACAAGTACTAGGAGGAGGAGTACGAGATCAAAGTTTGTAGGATGTGAATTAAAATCTATTCACTCTAAATATTCAATATGCTAGGAATCTACTTGGTTTCAAGCTACCTATGTTAGAGCTGTATGATGGGACAACTAGTCATGCAGTACATTTAATAAGATACATTGAACAGTAGGAGTCTTGGAAGCTTATGAGGAAGTGACGAGTCTTTTCTTTCCATTTACTTAACTGATTTGGCTACCATGTGTCTTCACCAACTTGATAATGGATTTATTAGAACAAGGGATGGATTAGTTGAGAAGTTCATGGGCCAGTTTAGGGATTATATTGTTCGACCAAAGAGCCCGATGTTACTTTCATATGTGAATGGCGAGAGAAGGAATCATTGTGAGGTTATTTAACCATGTGTAAAGTAGCAGTCGCTGTTATACAAAAATAGATCCACCAATAGCTGTTATAACACTTGTTGGAGGAGTTTATAATCAGACAGGGTATAGGAAGGCATTGACAAGGGACCCACTAGGGAATCTACTGGATTTCTATTATCAAGCTTAAAGGTATTTACATCCAAAAGACATGGAAGTTGATAATATTAAAGGCGATACTATCGAGGATGGGGACCATCCAATGTAGGTTCTAGAAAGATTAAAGTAAAGAGATGACTGACTTAGGGGTATACCCTAAGGGAAATTCTATAATTTATCATAAATTATTACTTTGTAATAAAATCTATTTCGAAAAAAATAATATGATTTTCCTTCTATTATATACTTGTCATACTATGTTGTGTAATTAATTATTTAATTTAAGTATATTAAATAGAAAATCCTTAAATGATATGTTATGTGATAGTAATTACAAAGTATTGTAATCATGGAAAATTTATCACATTAAAAATAACACATTATTTCAAATATTCCTAGTCAAGATGTGTCGATAAAGGATATCGATATATTCACTGAGACTTGAGTACGTAACGCTCTCCAAATATTGGTAGTGTATTGCTCATGGCTATTTCGAGAACCAAGGGGTTACGTACTAGTAGTTATTGGATAATTATGGAATGATTCACTCTATAGGTTTCCGTTGGTTAATATATCTAAGGTCAAATAGAGAGTCTCTAAGTGATGACATTACACAGTTCTCTCGACTTGAGAATACTGTTGAATTTTAGTATGGATATCAAGCCAACCTTTTGGACATACATCATTGAGCCAGACGCTAGCTAGGGAAGGGAGATACTTGATTATCCTACCCCAAGCCTAGATACTACTATTCTAAACGCTCAAATGATAGATAGACTTTATTAATTGGCCCTAAAGTTACTAACTCAGACCGCATAGACCATTGGAGCTCTTACACCATTGAGAAACAAGCGATTGGAAGTAGGTGTGATCGGTAGATTAAAAAAAATTCCTATTTTAGATTGTGGTGGTGCTCCGATTGGAACTGGAAGTTCCAGAATTTACGGTTGGTATACCATAATAATGAAACTACCCTTTCTTTTTAGTATTCGGATATGATTTCTATTGGTCTATGATGTCTAATAGGTAGTTCTAGATTATTTAAATTAGGATTGGTATGACAATAGTAAATTCACCATTACGTACCATTACCAGTCAATCGATGACCATTTTTGATTGAAATCAGTATACCGGTTTAATCAATATGGCAAAGGTAAGTTTACCTTTTCTGCGGTAAATCATCGGTAATATTTTTTCAAAACCAGTAGTAATGGTAAATTTACCAGTTAATTTATAACATATGATATTTATGTAATAAGCTTTATTATAGGCAATTAGAACAAAGCAAATGATTAACTTTAGTTCAGTATTTTTGATCAAATAATGGTAATTGCACTTATTTCTTATTGATGTCTTATATTAAGTAACACTAAAAATTGTATAATGAAGCATCATTATAGTGCAAAAACATGTCAAGTTGCTAACTTTTTTAGAAAAATGTTAATTTACCATTATCGGTATAATGGTTAGCAGTTTATCGATATAGCAGTCTTCGGTATACCAGCAAATCAGTAACGGTAAAGGTAAATAATTTTAGTTTACCTATGAAAAGGGTACCGTAATGCTATTTGCAAAATAGTAACGGTAATCATTACCATGACAGTCCTAATTTAAATAAAATCCTATTTTTTATTTAACTAATTAGTGAATTAATTAAATAATGTTTTACTATACAATATATAAGTATATCATTATATATTCATATGTTTATAACGTGCATGTACAATATAGTAATGTTTACATAGTTAATGAATACGTATATAGATATTGGGATTTGCATCCATAACATATAAATTGGCCATTTGAATATGCATTGGTTATCTTTTAGCATTACTTAAAAATATTTATTTATTTAAAAATATATTCTAAAATTATTTTACATTTAAATAAAATAATATATAATTCTATTAAAAATCTAAATCTATTTTTAAAAAAGCCAATAATATTTAAATTCAAATCAAAATAAAAAATATCTTGCATTTTGACTTATTAAAAATAATTTGAATTCCAAATTTAGATCTAAAATACAACATAAGATTTACTTTAGTTTAAATATATGTATGTATGTATGTTTCATTTAAAACTTTATAATAAAATAAAGTACAATATACTATAACAAAATGAACTATATATATATATATATATATATATATATATCATGACATCCCGCAAAATTTATGATAATTAATAAATATTAATAAGACTCCAAAAATGGAATTTGAGCAAATGCTGAAATTTGACCACAAAACTTTCATCATTGCGTTCCTGGCAATTCTTTAAGCAACTTTCATGTTTGAAGTTTTGCGAATGGAGGTCATACAAAAAAGCTATTAGAGTTTGAAGTTTTCGAAGCGAAAATTATTAAAAATGAAAAAGGAAACAAATTATAAATAAATGCGGGACCCCACGGTCGACCCCTTTACTTAGGCCGATCAACCACTTATAGGGATGGTCGACCGGTTGAGAGTGTCGACTAGGGTTTGAACCTTGGCCAAACAGATCAGATTTAATTATTTTAATCTAACGGTTACGGTTGATTCAAGTGTCTATAAATATAGGCCTAACAACTAACTTCTCTTCTTATATTATCTTATCAAAGCATTAAAGCTCTATCATTTTTCCTTCTCTGCCATTTTTGAGAAATTATAAAATATTACACACATAAAAAATATATAAGAAGGGCGGAAAATAAAAGAGAAGAAAAGTAGAAGCGAATCAACATTGCGAAAGAAAAGGTAATTTCAATTATTATAAATCTATATTCCCATTAACCCCAAATCTCTTCTCGGATATGTAATTCTAATAGTATGTATATACCTTGTTGTATATATTCCTTTGGGTTAGAATGGAAAAGTAATCAAGTAAAGAAATGGATTCAGATTTGAGAGATTTGAAAAGCTAGAAAGGTGAGTGAGAAATTATATCGTTTATTTATAATATTGAAATTTATATCATTGAATTTTATTTAATTATTATGCATGTATAAGATCTGATGATTTGTAGGCTTAAAACAAACATGTAGGATTATCGCCTACATATTCTATAAAATAGGTAATTGGAATCAGAATAGTATGTACAATCTAATCTGGAAATTTGAACTTAGTCTTAAATAATAATTGTTGAAAATGTTTGTAAAGTTATAGAGTTTATTTCAGATTTATAATTGGATTGTAAATTAGGTTGCCTTAGTTGGCTTGGAATGTGAATTTTTATGTTTTAATTTTTTGGAAGTGGGACATAATTTAATTATATTAATTTCTGTGTAATTTTCATAAATTATCTAATTCCATAAATGTATAAAAGTGCGATGTTTGAATTAATAAGGAATATACCAAAAAGGAAAGAGATATGTAAAGTATGGATATTCTTCTTCATAGTTTGCACCGTCTATTGCAATAAAAGAAAAGAGACCATTCTTTGTAATTTCAAATGGAGCAAAAGTCTCATTTTTGCATAATTTATTGAAAGTTGTAATGGTAATCCTTTTTGGAATGATAGCTCTGATAAATTTAAACTTGGAAAGGAATGTTCTAATTTAGGAATTAATAATTAGAAACAAGGAAATATATATACATATAATCTCGCTTAACGATTAAATATATATATATATATATATATATGTATATGTATGTAGCGTAATTTACAACGATATTCGTACTAGTTATTAATAACATAATAATTATAGGACTAGGAGGTGGAAAAAGAAAGGTATGGTAATCCCAAATTTATGAACAATAACCGCAAATTTAATGGGTAGTAAATTTTTAGTTAAGAGAGTTAGAATAATTAAATGGGTAAAAATTTGAGAATTTAATATGGCATTTATGGGGAAATTAAATAGGCATAATAAATGGATTTTGATATGGGTAAATAAATATCATTAGCGATTATCCAATTTGGACATCAATGACCAATTATTATGGACAATGGACATTTATTAGACATAAAAAGGAAATGAGGAAACCAAATCCTAAGCGTATAGAATAGGAATAACTACGTAGCGAAAGTATTAATAATATTAAATATATATAAGGCAATATAATTTTCTTAATAGAAATATATATAGCTTTATTCGTCTAAAACGAGCATGAATTAGTGGGCCTAGCCCAACACTTAGGCTTCGGTGTTTGGTTCGGTTCAGTTGATTTATACAACAGAAGTCTACCCTTCACTTAGAGGCTACTAGCGGTTGTGTATACTTACTACTAATGTTAGACATCTTCAACTGTAAAACCCATGGGGAATGGCCTAGTATTTTTAAGGAATGGGGTCTGTTTCACTTCCAATAAGAGGTAATCGAAAGGGGCATTTTCATTGACTTACTTAGGTTAGCCTAAATGGAATGTCAACTATGGAAGGTTGGCTGGTTATGTCAGTATTTAGTACTAGGTTTGGCATACCAGCTATGACCACCAGCGGTCATGAGTGAGTGATAGCAAAGACTTGGGTTATGCCCTGATGGATTTTGCTTTCTACTAGTGTACAATTCGTATGGAAGGCACACAGACCTCAGAATAGATGGTTTGATGAAATTTTATTTATTGAAGATGGGCTAGTTAACCCTTAGATGAGTCTTTGAGATGCGTTAGTAGAATGACAATTAAATTATAAATTATATAGCCATATATAGAGGTCATCGGTCTCTGTAGCTAGAACTAATTGACTAAAGTTCATGTTACAGAGAGGACCCGCTTCGAGGACTGAGGTATTAAATGGTTGTTGGGAATGTCTCTTCCTATTTAAGAAATATTAAGTGGTCGGGGTTTTTGGCTAGTGAAAAGATTAGACATATACATGGATAGACATATACACATATATAGTTATACCTTGGAGGAGGTTAGGCATATCGTACTTGCACATATAGGACTTAATGGATTAACCGTTAGTAATAGACATGTAACTTAAATGGAATATAGTTGGCATAAACTAATGTATGAGCAAAGTATGTAATTATTTAATCATCCAAACGTTGTTCTAACTTCCTTCTCATTATAGCCTATAGGATAGATTTAAAAGGATAGGCTACTGGAGCAAGACGGGAACAGTAGATGGAGAAGTCTTCTTATTCATGCTTGGCCTTGATAAGGCACTAAACATCCGAGAAATAATATTGATTTCAAGACAGTAGCCTTAGTCAATACGTATGTTCTATTATTATTATTATTATTTTCAATTCTGCTGTAGGTTTATCTTGATTACTCTTTGATATGCTTGTGTCTATTACATGTTACCAAAACCACCAATTTGTATTCTAATGGACTTGAGTTTCGATTTTGTCAAAATTCAAACTCATTAAGGTGCAAGTTGTTGCATTTGGTATCAGAGCTTAGTGTAACGACCCATAGCTTTTATTAAATTTTATAACGTATTTAATTTGATTTTTTGAGAAATTTTAAACAATAAAATTTTAAAATAAAATTTTAATATTTTTCAGCTAAATCAATAGGTGACCGTTGCTTGTGAAACTGCTCATATTTAATTTGATATGTTTCATTTCTATTTGTTCCATTCTTTTCCCTGTTGCCTTTTCATTCCTTGATTTTGATGATATTGGCTTCAACAAACGTATGATATTCAGTAAAAAATTTATATATATATTCCTTACCTTACCTGTGTCTTTTCTTTGTCTGCTCCTCTTCTTTACAAGCAAATTATAAAGTGCATTGATAAGCTGAAATCAAGGGGATTGAATCGTTGCCATTATTTTGTTTATATATTTCAGTTCTCTGTTGCTTTCGGAAAGAAATATACGTTGCCTTCTTTGAGTATTATTCCACCTGCTTAATTTTCGCGTGTGTTTCTATTATTTCTCTTTTCTCTTACCTGAAGCATTTATTTTGACTCTTCAATCTCCTTCCGTTTAAAAAAAATCAAAACTTCATGTCCAATCAAATTTATTGCCTTAATAATCTTTCCTGAATCAATGCTTCTAACCGTTGCTATTTCATTGCAGCAAATTATTCATTACTTTACATTTATATCAGTACCTTTAATTGTGACAGTTAATTTCCCTTCGGTTTTAAATTTTGAAACGTGCTGCACACGCATATCAATTGCTTAATTATCTACGTCAATCAAGTGTTTATGTTACTTCTCATTTATTTTATTGCCAACAATACAAATTCAAATGGTCATCTAGCTTTATTACTCTTTATCTTTTGTTCTGCACGATCACTTGAAGAAACGTATAACGTACGTACGTTTTTCTCTTTTATCTTTTTTTGATTGGACTGCAGCTCATATTTTATTTGCGTGTATAAATCAACGTGAATATTTATTGCCTAAAATCCTCACCTGCTACTTTATATTTATTATTTATGTGATACGTTTCCCGATTTGTGCCTATTCGTTTTTCCTACATTACTTGTTTTAACCGCTGAAACATTTTTAACCTTTTGACAGTTCAGTTTTTCCACTCTACCCATTTTATATATTTCTTTTCTTCTCCCTCTCCCTGTTCTATGCTTTCAATATAAATTTACCAAATCCACCTTCATACTTTCACTCGGCAAGGAAAAAAATTTAATAAAAATAAAAGCATCGCTGCTTTATCTTTTGCCGCCTGGATCTCGTTGCCTTCGCCAATTCCAGAACAAGCCTTCTGCTTCCTTCCCCCTCATTTATATACTTATATAAGTAAGTAAGTTGTTTTAAAACTTATTTTGGGTTAATCTGCAGTTTTGTTATCAAGGTTAGCATGCTTTTGTTATATACATAATACATATAGGTTAGGCTAATGTGTTTACTGTTATACAAAAAAAGATATGTATATGGTTTTGGTTGATATATTTTGTAATAAGGCTGTACTAGTATGGGTTGGCATGTGATATATAGTGTGATATAAACTTTGGAGACAGCATGCAAATTTATTCATATGTATATTATGTTATAGTATATTTCATTTTATCAAATCTTTTTATATGGCGTTATAAGTTGCTTCTTCTTCTTTTTTTGTATGATGCGTGTGTTACATATAATAGTATAGTATATTATATCATAGTATATTTTATCACTGTTTTTTATGATTTTAAAGTACGTATATATAATTTACTGTATGTATATGTTAGTTTTGGATCAAAATAGGTTAGTATATATAGATATAACTCAGAGCTTTCTATTTTAGGTCAATATATGTACAAACTTATATTTTGTTTTGCATGTGAGTTCTATCTGTTATATATATAAAGGTAGTATATAGTCTATTTTCGTTTATATGAATACTTTGCTTTCTTATTATATATATATATACACACGTTTTAATATAATATATATAAACTTATATAAATTTTAAATATGTCTGTTATACAAATTTTACCAGTCATGCATATATTAATTGTGTTATAATATGTTATATTAAAATTGGTTATAGTTTTATATTAGTAATGTGTTTAAGTAGATATATATATAACAGTTTTTATTTTTATTATACATTAATGTTTTGATTCTTTAATAAATATATGTATATATTTAGGAGCAGTAGTCTTTTGTCATGTAAAGAAATTTGTGTAAAAATTTGCTTTAAACTTTTGTTTTGTTTGAGTTAGTGAGGAGTTTTATAAACATTGGTTTAAATAGAAAATAGATGTAGATCTACCAAGTTTATATAGGTTAGTGTATACGAATTTTTAAAACATGTTAGCATTTGTTTATTTTGTTTTGAAAAAAAAATGAGTTGCATCATTGTTTAAGATGTACCGATACCTATTGCTTTATATACACAAATTTATGTACGTCGTATAATATGTTGACAAAACTTATATAATGCATATGTTTATATGGAGGCTGATGGATTGTATACATGCTTATAATAGTTTATTTGTACATGGTATGTTTAAGTAAATGGTATTAAGTTCTGTGATATATGTTATACTATTTTATATAAAATAATTAACTTTTTGTTTGTGTTGTAACTCGTTGTTAAAGTTAAAATATATAGTTATTTTGTTTTGATCGGCTATTTTAAGTATTATATATATTTGGTTTGTTTTAAAACAGCATCTTATTTTTTTAGGTGTCGGCATGAATTTTTTTTTGGGTTTGCATATGTTATACTTGTTAAGTTGTTCATATTCTAAGATATGTATAAAGTATATGGGGTTATGATGGATTTAAGTATATTTTTAAGTACGCTTAAAAGCTTGTAT
Organism: Allium cepa; assembly: GCA_030765085.1. Classification (NCBI taxonomy): domain Eukaryota; kingdom Viridiplantae; phylum Streptophyta; class Magnoliopsida; order Asparagales; family Amaryllidaceae; genus Allium; species Allium cepa. The sequence continues at coordinate 1,044,366,835 of CM060931.1, read as the reverse complement.
ATAAAATGAGTGCTGACTTTAGGTAAATGTAGGTGTTTTAGATAAATTGCGTTTTATTCTAAAACAATGGATTTTGGAATGTGTGTGTGCATATATATAATATGTGTTTAAGAAATTGTTGTGGGAAATAGTATAAATAAAAAATAAAAAATCTTTGATTTTTTATGCTTGAGTTAAGAATGATGATTTAGAAAATTTTATATTATTTTGATTTTTGTCTTAAATTAGAATACTGAATATGTATTAATAATATGTCTATTTTCAATTTATGTCAAACTGATCCTAATCGTTCCATCGATTCCTCATTATCAGTTGTCTGTCGTGCCTATTTTCTTCGTCGAATTATATCCATCTAGAGTTGCTTTGGAATTCGTAGCTCGTTTCCTTGTCAAATTTCTCTAGCCTCGAAAGGTGAGTAATCACTCACGATTAACATTCTTATATTTATTAAATTTAATTTCAATTGAAACGACAATGGAAATATGCTGCTATAGTTATTTAAATAGTCATTTATGCTATTATCCGTAACCGTGCACCTGTGGGATATGACACTATATCCTGTTGTTAATATTATGTTTTTATTGATGATATATGCGTGTTATTATTATTTTTCATATCTATTATCACTCTGCAAGTTCCTTGTTAGTATAGAATTCACTATGGGTTGAAATGATGCATACCTGAACGGACTTTAGAATAGGAGAAAATCATTGTGGGTTGAAATGATAGACCCCAAGCGATTTTCATTGAATTGAATTTGGGATTACGGGTTGAAATGATATCCACCCGTATATATTTAGTGTACGGATTTAAATGATAAATATCTGTATCACTTGACCATAGGATAGGAAATATATACATACACCGTTGGTCCACATATAAATATTTTGAAAATAATTTCTATGGTTTCGGAAAGAAATATATGATTTAATAAGTATTTATTCTTAAGATATTATATATAAATGGTAATTTTATATATAGATTTAGTAGTAATATTTAATTTAAATTAGATTGATATAATATGGTTAAGTATTTATGTAAATCTATATTTCAAATAGATTTTCTTGTAATAAATTAAATAAGTAAGATTGGGAAGATAAATTTGGGTTTATTTGGAATGGTATTTAATCAAGGATTTTATTTAATTAAATCAGTTTAAAATTATTGAATGTGAAATTTAAAGGTATGAATTTATAACTGGATTTTTGATTTAAGTGATTTAATGAATATTTCACATTTAAATAAATTAAAGAAAATATTCAGTAAAATGTAACTTAAGGTTACTTAAACGATATTGAATCAAATGAGGGAATATCTCAAGACTAAATAATAATGAAGATAAACTAAATCTATCTGAAATCGTTAATTAGTTTGAAATGTTGAATATTTAAAGTTTTGAAATAATATTGAAGTGTAAATGGGTAATTTATGATTTGAGATCGATAAAATTTGAAATGGTTATTTAGAAATTGAGTTGAATTTAAATTGATAAATTGAGATTGTACTAAATTTGAATTTGGAAATTGAGTAGATTTGAATCGTAACTTTGAAAGTGATAAAATTGGAAATAACTATATTTGAAATGAAATGATATTTTGGTTTTGAAGTATAAATTAATTTGAAATGACTACGGTGTTATAATGTATATTTCTACATTGTAGATAGCTCCACGGATCCTTAGAGGATGGTTATCCCAAAACATCCTTTGAGTTACCTGTATTTCAGTTGTTATTTCACTTGAGTTGGATTTATTGATATAAGAATGTTAATTCTGACTCGAGTGTTTTGTGTTTTGCTTTACGCTCGGGTCAGACTGAGTAATTCAATATTTGAGACTCGCCTTTGGAGTTTGGAGCTTCATTAGAGATCCAACTGTTGATTCCGTTTTCAGCCCTTCCAGTTGATTGGTTCAGAGAAGTCATCTACTCGTACTGGAGACTTCACTGCATCTGAGATATTATGTTGTATTTGTTTCTAACTCTGATGTTTATATAGTAGCTTCATGAACTACTATTTATTTATTCCGCTGCGTATTATTGTACTACTCTGTATCTGTGATTCTGTGATTGATTTATTTTACTGTATGTGCTGAGTTTTGCCAAATTTAAATTAACAATTCGGTATTTTAAGCAATTCAAGTCCGACTTGTGCGAATGCGAATGGTTGAAAATAACCGGGTCGTTACAGTTGGTATCAGAGCTTTGGCTCTAGGCTAACTTAGCATGTATGGTAAATTTAATTACGGAATCACTTTCATTCGAGCTTAAATTCTTTCCTCTTTGATTAGAATTTCCTTTGAATTTTGGAACATTCCCTTGGTTCCGAAATCCATTCTTGTCTCTCCCTATTTACATTCTTTTGATTCTGGAGTATCCCATAACTCCACTGAATGATTTGTAAAGGGGGTGAAACTCCTTTACAATTAGCATTGATTCACCGAAGATTTATATATCCTCGGTTTACATGCTGCTATCTCTTGCTATGCCGAATTCTATCTTTGGCGATCGAATGTCGATTTGCCTTAGAATCCCGCATCGATCATATTACTTAAGTCACGGTGGACCCGGTTAAAGTCGCCCGCGATTTATGTAGTATATCCATCTCCTATTTTGAAATTTAATTATCTCATTTTCGATCGATTCTATCTTCGAATCAAAATTCTATTTGTTTAGAGTTCCTCTGATTTGAATCTCTATCTTTTTTTTGAAATCCATCCTTGAATCACCCTTTGAAAAATTGGGTATGTTTGTATTTTGAATTGTTTTATATATCGAAATTATTATTTTTATAAGTATGATTTTATCCCAAATATAAAAGTGAAAATGTTTTCGATAAGGATCATATGCCTTTTAAAAACGAGAATTCGGAGTTTTGAAAGGATTTGGATTTTTAAAATTTTTATAAGAAATTTGATTTATATAAAAATGATTTATAACTGAAGGGTTTTAAATTGAAATTCGAGAGATTGAATTCCGGTGTTTTGAAATTGGTTTTAAGACTTTTGAAAATATATAATAATACGATTTGAAAGTATTTTCAGAATAAGAAGTGTTTCAAACGACTCAAACAGGTTTCAACGATTTCAAAGAAATTTCAAAGAAGCTTTTAAGAAAATAGAATTCCAGAACTCACTTATGTCAATGGAAAATAATTTTGGTGATGAGTGTACGCATCATCGACATTGATTTTCGAGTTTCAGAGTGGGGGAGAGGCCACTCTAATAGCTTTGTTATGCGAGTGATTTTGTGAAACCAAATTTTGATTTCAAATGCCGATGTATGATTTGATATTAGAAGGATATATGTATTTATATTTGAAATGATTTGAAGTGAACCGGTGTTCAGTCCTCAAGTGTCGGATTTGATTTGGTATAATCCTATCTATTGAAATTGATTTACTGATTTGTTGTTGGTTTCCATCTCTTGAATTGGAAATTTGATTTCTTTGACTATTTTGAATGTTCGGACACTTCCCAATCAAGGTTTAATTTTCAAAGCTAAGAAAATTCGAACAGTATAACTTATTTGATAAAGTATATAAGTTTGAAACTGTTTTATTAAGTAAATGAATAAGACTATTTTGAATTATACTAATATGGAAATTAGTTTTGAAATGTTTTGAATAAAATTTAGTTTTGAGATGTTGTGAATAAGATTTAGTTTTAAACAATTTGCAAAGGGTAAATTGGATCTTTTAAAATAGAAATAAATAGTTTAAAGGTTTAAAGGGATGGTTATAAACTAGGAATTCATTTTTGGGTATAATTGATTTGAGGAAAATATTTGGTTTCGAAAATAGTTGGAAACTTTGAAACTGAAGATATTAAATTTGGAAGAAATAATTTGGTGAAATCGTATATGATTTTTGAAACTGAACTGATATTGGAACAAATTGAGATTGAGAACCTTGTTTTACTAAATACTTAATTTGGGAGTTAACGACTCATATAAAATTGATTTGTATAAGTATGATGTTGATTCGAAATTATTGATTTGGAAAGCTACTTAATTTTGAAAAGTGAAATCTCTTATAATCGAAATCTATATAAGTGTTGTGATGGCCCAGAATTTTTAACTATTTAAAATGAAATAATTAATTGATTTTAAATATTTAAAAGTTACTTTTAACTTGAATTCCAAATATCAATATTTACTTGATAATTAAATCATTGGATTATATAGTTTAAATGTTGAATCTAATAATTGAAACTGGGTAAATTGTTGAATCTGAAAATTCTAAGCCTACTTAAAATAATTTAAAGGCTTGCAAAATTTATACTGATAATACTGAAGATAGTAAAAGTGTTAAAATTTATTCGGAAGTGTTTTGTTAAGTTTTGAAATTTTATCGTTTAAATCGATAATTAAAAATAACCTTCCAAGGCACAGTCTCGGAATTCGACAAACCAGTTCCATTGGATCCGTAATAGTTAGTTATTATTGGATTTCAATTTTCGTAGCAATCGGAGTTGTCGTTTGACCCTGGCAGCTCAAAACGCTTAGAACTATTTTAATCGATTTAATTTAGAATTGATCGTTTATTTCTGTAACTTGTGCATACGATCGAATTAGCCTCCGAAACACGTTCCATTGTGTTCGGAATGCGGGTAAAACCTTCTAAACGTCTATCGGCATGTCTGATTCAGGGTTCGGGATTTCGCGTTATGCAACTCGAGATATTTTCTATATTTGATTATATAATATCAAAGCGTACTCTGGAAGCCATTTCCAAATCCCTATTTTATCTCCGTCTTCCTCTATAATTTGCAAACAGAAATCGAACTAAAAAAAAGGCCGAAGCCGACCCTGCCTAAATTCCTAAATCCTTTCGTCTTCGGTTAATCATCAAAAAAAAATGGCAGACGCGAATCGCGCAAAGGAGAAGAGAACGCGGAGGGTCGCGAGTGGAAGTCGCGAGTGTGCAGGTGGAAAATTCGAGATGAACGATGAAGCTACTTTTATCGATTATGGCGATTATGATCATCGATTGATCGTGGGTTGTGAAGGGAAGTTGTAGGGCATGGGACGAGCCACCTTCGCTCAAAATTTGGTGGCACGACATTGGATGTGGAAGTCACAATCATGACGTGAACGAAAAATGGAGTCTTATGGGTTTTTGGGTTCGTGTGGGATCCACATGGCAGTGAAGTGGATGGGATCGATGCTGGAAGGTGTGGCGAGGTCAGGGGGTTCGATGAGGATGATGCTCGATGCTTTAGTTTTGACGATTGGAATTGGTGGTGGTGGATCTGTCGCTGTCAGGTGGAAGAGGTTGCTACAAGTATGTTGAAGATGGTAGGGTAGGTGATGAAGTGGTGATGACAGAAGCTTTATATGGTTGTATAAATGGTAGTCGTGTTGTGGGGATGTTAGTCAGAAGTAGATACTGCAGTGGTGATGAAGTATATAGTCGGGTGGAGGCAGTTTTGTATGGAAATTGGTAGGAGGAGCTGTTGTTTGATTGATAGTGTGTCGGTGGTTGAAGTAGTGGAGTAGGAATGGAGGAGAGTGTTAGCTGATGTATTGCTCTAAGTTGTGATATTGGTGGTGTGGATGGTTGAAAGGCAGTTTGTCGCTGTCAGAGTCGAGGCTAGGGCTTTAGATCGAGTTTGTTGTGGCAATTCGACATTCGTCGGCAGGAGGCAGTAAGGTAGTTTATTATTTGATAATTATAACTTGTATTATGAAGAAATAAAGAAAATTAATTATATATATACTAGAAATTTTATAAGACTTTGGAAGAAAATTTTAAAATGGATTGGTGATAAAAAATTTACAATTGACTTATTAAATTTATTTAGTTACTAAAAGATTTATAAGAGAAATTATTAGTTTAAATTTAATTATTAGTTAAATAAAAATTGTAAAAAGGGATAGTTGATTGTTCGATTATGTAAAATATTAATAAATCGTATAACTGTTTATTCAAGGTTTGAAATCTGAAAAGAAACAAGCTGGTCTGGAGTAGATTGCCAATTGTGAGGCAAAGGTGAGTAAATCTCACTCTGTTGGATTTTTATTTAAATTTAAAAGGTTAAATTTAAATAATTGGTTAAATGATTGAATTGATTTTATGTGCACTGATGATCTGGTGACTTTGGTTTTGGTTGGTTCTCGAGTTAATTGTTGTTTGACTCGAAGCATTTGGGTTTTAAATTGTTTTAAACCTAAATCATAAATAAGAAAATAGTTCATTTTAAAGTTAATAAGGGTTTAATGATTGGTGATTCATTAAATAGGTAAGATAATTTAAATGGGTAATTAATTAAATTAATTAAAGATTTGGGTTAATTAATTAAGTTTATATTAATTCGAAATGATCATTGGGTAGTTTAATAAGTAATTACTTAATGTAATTAACAAGAATATAATTATTTTGTGAAATTAAACAAGAGATTAATCAAGATAGTTAATTAAGGAGTAATTAATTTATTTAATGAATAAATAAAAGGGTAGATAATGACAGGATGAGATAAATCAAGAATGATTAATATTTGCGGTTTAATTAATGATTAACTATTTAATGTAATTAATTGAGATTAGGATAAATTGAAATATAATTAGAAATCATTAATTTAAATAATTAACGATGTAATTAAAGATTTATTAATTAAGATGAATTAATCAATAATAAGTGACTTATGAGAAGTTAATCAATATAAGTAATTAAGGATTAACGTAATTAATATAGTTAATTAAATTATGAAGTAATTAAGATTTCTTATTGATTTTGGTTAAGAATAATTAATATCGTGTAATTAAACAAAGATAATTACTTGAATGTAGTTGAAAAATAATTAATCCAGGGTGATTAATTAAGATGAATCATGAAGGGTTGACTAATTAATTGATTTGGAATTAATAAATGTTAATGAAGGAATCTAAGTAATTGAGGTTTGAAATTCAATTAGAATCAATTGAATTAAGTTGGAAGTGATAAAATTTGCTTATGAATGATCGATTGGTATTGGATGCTTGAATGAGTTGATATCTCCGATATGAAATGTTGTGTATTTCATTTGGATAACTTGGGTTAGGATGACATAAGACTCGAAGAGACCGGGTTCGGGTATTAGGAAATACCAGAAACCACTTTGAATTTTTATAGATTGATATGTGAAATCTAGAGGCTGGAATGAAGTGATTTAAAGGAATCCGACTATTTAAATTTAAACTCTGGTACTTATAAAATGGATGTGTGGAATAAGTGATGTCTATAACATATTGTGAACTTGTAAATTGACACGAGTTACCCGTGTTTTGAATAAGTTGTATGCTTTGTATTCCATGTTAGATGGGTTTACTCACGCTGGTTTCCAGCCTGACCCGGGTGTTACTTTGGTGTAATGCTCGGGTCAGACCGAGTATTACAGATTTTCAGGTAGGTACATTCTAGAGCTCAGGAGGCGAGCTGGATGGCAAGAGCGCATAGAGTATTTCCGCTGTATAATATTGTTGTGTACCTGTGACATGATAATTGAGTATATTCAATGTCTGTATATATGTGACTTTGATGTATTAAAATGTAATCGACGGATATAATATTCTTTTATAAACTGTTATTATTTATTATTATATTTTATCCGCTGCGAATGTGAGATGTTGGTGTTTATGATCTTCTTCTTCTATCTCTTTCTTTTTTTTCATAATTATCTGGAATTTTCGGCTTCGAAAATTTTGGGTCGTTACAGTTGGTATCAGAGCTGAAAGGTTAAGCGAGAACCTTGACTCTGGTGGGGATTACTCATTTAATAGAGTTTGTAGTACTCTAGAATGAGTTGAGAATATATATATGAGAGCGTATTTGTTATTTTCTTATATAAAATTTTTAAATGGTTTTATACAAAAATATATTTTGAAATATAAAATATTTCCTTCTAATAAATATTAAGGTGATTGGTTGTTAAATTATTGAAATTAAATTAAGAAGTAATATAGAATACAACCAAACTGAAATCTTGAATTGGAATTAAATTAAGTGGTACAGAAATACAACCAAACCAAAATTTAATTAATTGAAAATGAAATTCTAGAATTTGAGCTCAGAAATTAAATTGTTTAAAAACTTTAAATAAAGGTAAGTTTGAAATGAGTTCAAACTGAAATTTAATCTTGAATGTATAGAAGTAAGAATAATATAAAAAGGAATTGGTATCTAGATATGATAACATTGGGTATTATCATAAATAATTATTGTGTTTAATAATGATATATTTGTTATTAAGTAAGCCAAATGAAGTAAATTTATAAGATGAGTATAACTTCTAAATTAAAGTAGGTTTTAAAAATGTGAAGTTTTAAAACCTAAGTCTAGAAACAATCAACTGTTTCCAAGAGTTAAAGAAAATAACAAATAATATAATTCAGACTATTTTGAATATAGTCTTATTTTAAAACAAGAAATGTTTGGAAGATTTTTAAGGGATTTGTTTTGAAATTAAAACCAAGGGTGGTTTAAAATTTAAAAAGTAGCCTGGTGTGTAAAGGAAATATATATGAAAATAAACTCTAAGGTTGAGTTTTGAATTTTCCTTGGAATGTGATGTGAAACCCAAAGTTAAGCAAGTTTTAAACTTAAGTGGAAAGGTTAATAATCTGAAGGTTTAAAATTTGAATGGGAATTGGGATTAAATTCAAGCAGGAATTGAAATGATTTGAAATTGAAGTGGATTTAATTTGAAATTAGTCCAAATTTATTTGAATAATTTGGAACTGTAAATAAAATTGAATAAGTAAAAAAAAATCAAATGGAATTTGATTTAAATTGGGGAAGAAATCAGGATCGATTCAACTTGAATTGGGGTTAAATAAATTTCGATGGGAATTGAAGTTTTTTTCAAATTGGAATTGAGTCAATTTAAATGGAAATGGAAATTTAAATTGAATTGTCGGGGAAGTGAATAGTTTGACTCTGGACTATTTTCAATATAAATTGTTTTAGTGTAAATTTATTCTTCCAAGCTATTTAATAAATACAATCTTTCTTTTAAAGCCAAATTATTTTATATTTGTTTTACGATTATTTTTGGAACTATCTAACAATTTTTCAACTGTTTTATAAACTAATTACTATTTTTCAATTATTTACAAATTAATTACTATTTTATAACTATTTTGCAATTATCTAAAATTTCTGAAACTATTTAGCTATTTTTCCAACTATTTTATAATTAGTTAACTATTTTATAGTTATTTTGCAAACTAATAATTATTTTTCAACTACTTATCTATTTTTAAACTTTTCAAGCTATTTTCTAAAAATAAACCGGTCGGAGTTCAAACTGTTATTGATTAAATACCCAACTGAGGTAAGAATTGAAGGGATAATACAATGGAATTGAGGCAATTGTAAATAAGTGAATGAAAATTTTAAGTGAATGTGAATGGAAGGAAATTGATTTGGCTAATAATCAATGAAGATAATTACGTAGGATGTACGTATATTATTCTATTCGCGTAGTGATTTGTTCCAGATTCGAGCACAGAATTTCAAGATAGTTTATCGATCCGAGTTGGGATTTTTCACTCGATTTTCGACGGCGAACCTGGATATGGATTGTTGATTGGTTCTGGATATTCTCTATCATAGTTATAGCTATGCAAGGTGAATGATGGTTTCTAATCAAGAAACCAGATCTGAGTCCGCGCTAGGAAGTCAGGTGGACGATACTAGTTCGGAAGTGAAATTGTGTGATCGAGTGAGCGATCAGATTGGTATGGCGTACGGATGATAAGTGTACATCGTACGGATTTGAACAAAAATGATATTAAAAAGAGTAATCAAATTTGAATATTTGATTTTGAATAAACAAAGTTATATATCTTTGTTATATAAGATAAATCTTCCCTTGTTGTATCTATCAACGGAAAAAAAGGATTTTGAAAGTGTTTTGAAGTATAAAAGGGATTTTATACAAGTTTAAAATGATCCAAAGTTTTTTTTAAAAAAATATCTGAATATATATATAAAGGATCTTATGAGGAATTTGGAAAAAAGAATTGGGAACCTTTGGATTTGGAAAGGCTTTTGATTTTTGGGTAAAATCAATACTGAATTTGGAAAGCCTAGTTTGAGAACGATTTTGAGATAGTCAATTTTGTGTAAAGAAGCTTTGTATGAGATCATGCTAGGTGTATGATTTGAAAGATACTATATGTATAGTATAAAGTGTTTTGATGATGGCTCTGGAGAAAAAGGCGCTCCCTTAAAATGAACTTCTCAAGAGTGCCACAGGGTGGTGCTGCCTTGAGCCCCAAGGGGGGTTCTAAAGTTGATCCTGTGAGAAGTCCGGACAAAACTAGTTCTTGGGGATTATGAGTAGTGTTACCATAGCGAAAGTCGTGTGTGCCGCTGAGAGCCAACAGTTACATGGACTTTTGCTGCGATGGTAACGCAACCCTGGATGTAACTGCGACCAATGGTAACATAGCGAAAGTCGTGTGTGCCCCTGAGAGCCAACAGTCTGCATTTGATTTTATATCGGTAGACTGCGACCTATGTAGGAGTGGAGAAGTTTCATTTTGACAGCGAAAATCGTGTGGGCCGCTGAGAGCCAACGGTTACATGGACTTTTGCTGCGATGGCAACGTAACCCTGGAATGTAACTGCGATCTGTTGTGGGTTCCATGGCATAATCAAAAGGCACGGAGTGCCTACAGTTACATGGACTTTTGCTGCGATGGCAATGTAACCCAGGATGTAACTGCGACCATGGATGGGGGTGATGATTTCCAAAGCATTCTCACAAAGAAATTTCTTCTATTTTCAAAAATTATTTTCTATATTTTCAATAAAATTATGTTTCAAGTATTTTCACTAGATGTTGAAAATGGGTTTACCGAGTACTTATAGATTTTTAGTCCTACGCCTGATCAACGTATGACTGAATTTCTGTGAGAACAAGGATGAACTGGTTGAGACATCGAGTTATAAGAAATATTTTTATAAAGAGCTATTTTAATAATGTGCTGTGAATTTAAAAGCATTTCTAAAGTTTTACAATAAAAGGTTGGAATTTTGGAAAATGGAAGAGATCCAAACGGGAATTATAAAATAAAATTGAACTCACGAAAAATTTAATAAAGTGATTTTTTTTGTAATAAAATCGAATATTGATATAAAAGTTGGAGGTAAGCTAAATAGCTAAATAATTATTTGATAGAGTATGTTAATAAAATTTAACTTGGTTAGATAAAATGGATTGTGAATTAATAACGGAGTTTGGAAATGAATTCGAATTGTAAATAAAATTCGACTTGGATTTAATAATAAATTAAATAAGTGGAAATACTGTAAAAACAAAAATAAAATAGAGTTAGATCGAAATAGTGATGGTTTGAATTACAGATAAAATTCTAGTGTGATATGAATAATATTTAACGAAATTTGCAAGTAAAATAGATATAATGGAAGTGTTATCGAATGAAATGAAAGTGAATTATAATAGAAATGGTTTGATTTGCAAATAAAACCCAGGTAGGAAGAAATAAATTGAGAATGGTATTGTATAAATAAAATAAATTTGAAATTGAATTAAGCAGATGAATTAAAATTTTAAAATGGGGTAATTGAATTAAATAATAAATGGATGAAGTTTGATTGAATTAAAAAAATCAAAGTTTTAATTGGAATTGGGTTATCAGACTGGACTTAAGTTATGAGGTGAATTAATTTGAAGTAAAATTTCTTAAATAAAAGTTTGGTTTCGAGTGAGAATTGTAGACTATTAAATAAGGATTTGGGTTAAATTTATTTGGAAAATGGATATTAATATAAGAAATGAATGTTGTCAAGCTCAATGAAATAGTTTTAAAATGAAACCAATGCGGAGATGGAATGAAATGCAATGAATGGTTGGTGAATAAATTAGAAATGAAATGGAATTAAATATAAAGTGAGTTGAAATCAATTATAAACTAAAATAGATACTTTATTAAGCGAATATTGTCGAAATTGCATAAAAATAGTTGTCATTTGGCGTAAACAAAAGTAATTAAATTTCTATGAGTTGATAGAGATTAAATGAATTGGTTTTAGAATTAATTGAAGTGAATATGAGCTTGTTTGGATTAAAAATCAATTGAATGTAAGAAATTCAGTTGTAAACCATTAAATTGAATGAAATGGCTTATGAATTGGTTGAAAACAGTTAAATTAGCTTTAAAGTTATATAGATCGCTTGTGGAAAGCGTTTGGTGCTTGTTGTTTATGTAATGTTTGTGTTTAGCTATTGAAAGTAAGTGAAATGCTAATAAATTTTCTATATTCGGCACTTACATATTTAAATTGAGTAGTACAGGTACTTGAAGGCCATCAAGTCGATTGATCGATCACCCTATTACTTAAGCAACTGTAGTGGTCCCATCTCGATCTCCTAAGTGACGAAAGGGAGAATGGAAGAATAACTAAGAGAAAGAAGCGTGTCGATTCCCACCAAGAAAACGAAAGCGCTAACGCGCATTTGGCTGGATTTGGTTGCACTAATTGCTAAAATAAATAAGCTGCTTGCTTAAAATGCTAAATAAAGATACGCCTACGCAATAAAAATAGGAAATATGAACTGTTTTTGCTTTTTCCGACCGGGTGGGTCGATGTATATATATTTATATCTCTTGTCAAATTGCAAAAGCTCCTCCGTACAAAGGAGACTCTGCCAAAAAAAAATTGAAAATTTTGGGAGTTAGAAAATTTAAAAAAAAAAATTAGAAACTTTTTGTTAGTAACAAAACGTTTTTAAATATGAAACTGAAATAATTAGCGAATGAAACTAATTTAAAATAATGATAAGAATCGGTTATAAATGAAAGATAAAATTCAATACTCAGAAGTGAAGACAAATTGAATTCATATGGAAATGGGGAAAGCTAATGTGAATAGAAGTAGATATGAAAACTTCTGTAAGGAAATGTATTAAATGACTTTAAAAGCTATGGTTGGATATTATTGCTAGGTAAGATATGCTGGTATAATAAAGAGAAAAGGCAAATTGGATTTGATATCAGAAGATAAATTTGAATGCCCGACTAAAAGGTATGTATTTAATTTTTGTTCAAAATTGGATTGGGTTTTTGATATAGCCAGTTGTCTTTTTGTTTTCTTTTGGAATTTGGGAGCCCGTAGAGGCATTTTGTAGTAGTACCGAGCTAGCCACGCAAAGGAGACGCTGGCAAAAAAATTCGGAAATTCAAGGAGTTAGAAAATTTTTGAGGAAGTTGTGATAATTTAAATTTGAATTTTAAATTAGATTTGAATAAATGAAGTAAATAATGTTGTTGGAAACTATAGAAGGTTTTGGAAAATTGGGTGAGGTGATAGTGGGTCTTTAACAAAAGATAGTTGGTAGGATGTTGGGTTGTGGTTTGGAAAAGTAAACAGGTATTGGACCATTCTTCCTAACTAGTAATTTCGGGACGAAATTCTTTTAAGGGGGGAGGAATGTGACGACCCGGAATTTTTAACAATTTAAAATGAAATAATTAATTGATTTTAAATATTTAAAAGTTACTTTTAACTTGAATTCCAAATATCAATATTTACTTGATAATTAAATCATTGGATTATATAGTTTAAATATTGAATCTAATAATTGAAATTGGGTAAATTGTTGAATCTGAAAATTCTAAGCCTGTTTAAAATAATTTAAAGGCTTGCAAAATTTATACTGATAATACTGAAGATAGTAAATAAAATTTATACGGAAGTGTTTTGTTAAGTTTTGAAATTTTATCGTTTAAATCGATAATTAAAAATAGCCTTCCGAGGCACAGTCTCGGAATTCGACGAAACCAGTTCCATTGGATCCGTAATGGTTAGTTATTATTGGATTTCAATTTTTGTAGCAATCAGAGTTGTCGTTTGACCCTGGCAGCTCAAAACGCTTAGAACTATTTTAATCGATTTAATTTAGAATTGATCGTTTATTTCCGTAACTCGTGCATACGATCGAATTAGCCTCCGAAACACGTTCCATTGTGTTCGGAATGCGGGTAAAACCTTGTAAACATATGTCGGCATGTCTGATTCAGGGTTCTGGATTTCGCGTTATGCAACTCGAGATATTTTCTATATCTAAATATATAATATCAAAGCGTACTCTAGAAGCCATTTCCAAATCCCTATTTTATCTCCTTCTTCCCCTATAATTTGCAAACAGAAATCGAACTAAAAAAAAGGGCCGAAGCCGACCTTGCCTAAATTCCCAAATCCTTTCGTCTTCGGTTAATAAAAAAATATAAATGGCGGACGCGAATCGCGCAAAGGAGAAGAGAACGCGGAGGGTCGTGAGTGGAAGTCGCGAGTGTGCAGGTGGAAAATTCAAGACGAACGACGAAGCTACTTTTATCGATTATGGAGATTATGATCATCGATTGATCTTGGGTTGTAAAGGGAAGTTGTAGGGCATGGGACGAGCCACCTTCGCTCAAAATTTGGTGGCACGACATTGGATGTGGAAGTCATAATCATGACGTGAACGAAAAATGGAGTCTTGTGGTTTTTGGGTTCGTGTGGGATCCACATGGCAGCGAAGTGGATGGGATCGATGCTGGAAGGTGTGGCGAGGTCAGGGGGTTCGATGAGGATGATGCTCGATGCTTTAGTCTCGACGATTGGAATTTGTGGTGGTGGATTTGTCGCTGTCAGGTGGAAGAGGTTGCTACAAGTATGTTGAAGATGGTAGGGTAGGTGATGAAGTGGTGATGACAGCAGATTTGTATGGTTGTATAAATGGTAGTCGTGTTGTGGGGATGTTAGTCAGAAGTAGATACTGCAGTGGTGATGAAGTATATAGTCGGGTGGAGGCAGTTTTGTATGGAAATTGGTAGGAGGAGCTGTTGTTTGATTGATAGTGTGCCGGTGATTGAAGTAGTGGAGTAGGAATGGAGGAGAGTGTAAGATGATGTATTGCTCTGAGTTGTGATATTGGTGGTATGGATGGTTGAAAGGCAGTTTGTCGCTGTTAGAGTCGAGGCTAAAGCTTTAGATCGTGTTTGCTATGGCAATTCGACATTCGTCGGTAGGAGGCAGTAAGGTAGTTTATTATTTGATAATTATAACTTGTATTCTGAAGAAATAAAGAAAATTAATTAATTATATATATATATACTATAAATTTTTATAAGACTTTGGAAGAAAATTTTATAACGGATTGGTGATAAAATTCTACAATTGACTTATTAAATTTATTTAGTTACTAAAAGATTTATAAAGAGAAATTATTAGTTTAAATTTAATTATTAGTTAAATAAAAATTGTAAAAAGGGATAGTTGATTGTTCGATTATGTAAAATATTAATAAATCGTATAACTGTTTATTCAAGGTTTGAAATCTGAAAAGAAACAAGCTGGTCTGGAGTAGATTGCCAATTGTGAGGCAAAGGTGAGTAAATCTCACTCTGTTGGATTTTTATTTACATTTAAATGGTTAAATTTAAATAATTGGTTAAATGATTGAATTGATTTTATATGCACTGATGATCTGGTGACTTTGGTTTTGGTTGGTTCTCGAGTTAATTGTTGTTTGACTCGAAGCATTTGGGTTTTAAATTGTTTTAAACCTAAATCGTAAATAAGAAAATAGTTCATTTTAAAGTTAATAAGGGATTAATGATTGGTGATTCATTAAATATGTAAGATAATTTAAATGGATAATTAATTAAATTAATTAAAGATTTGGGTTAATTAATTAAGTTTATATTAATTCGGAATGATCATTGGGTAGTTTAATGAGTAATTACTTAATGAAATTAATAAGAATATAATTACTTTGTGAAATTAAACAAGAGATTAATCAAGATAGTTAATTAAGGAGTAATTTATTTATTTAATGAATAAATAAAATGGTAGATAATGACAGGTTGAGATAAATCAAGAATGATTAATATTTGCGGTTTAATTAATGATTAATTATTTAATGTAATTAATTGAGATTAGGATAAATTGAAATATAATTGGAAATCGTTAATTTATATAATTAACGATGTAATTAAAGATTTATTAATTAAGGTGAATTAATCAATAATTAGTAACTTATGAGAAGTTAATCAATATAAGTAATTAAGGATTAACGTAATTAATATAGTTAGTTAAATTATGAAGTAAATAAGATTTCTTATTGATTTTGGTTAAGAATAATTAATATCGTGTAATTAAACAAAGATAATTACTTGAATGTAGTTGAAATATAATTAATCCAGGGTGATTAATTAAGATGAATCATGAAGGGTTGACTAATTAATTGATTTGGAATTAATAAATGTTAATGAAGGAATCTAAGTAATTGAGGTTTGAAATTCAATTAGAATCGATTGAATTAAGTTGGAAGTGATCAAATTTTCTTATGAATGATCGATTGGTATTGGATGCTTGAATGAGTTGATATCTCTGATATGAAATGTTGTGTAATTCATTTGGATAACTTGGGTTAGGATGACATAAGACTCAAAGAGACCGGGTTCGGGTATTAGGAAATACCCGAAACCACTTCGAATTTTTATGGATTGATATGTGAAATCTAGAGGCTAGAATGAAGTGATTTAAAGGAATCCGGCTGTTTAAATCTAAACTCTGGTACTTATAAAATGGATGTGTGGAATAAGTGAAGTCTATAACATATTGTGAACTTGTAAATTGACACGAGTTACCCGGGTTTTGAATAAGTTGTATGCTTTGTATTCCATGTTAGATGGGTTTACTCACGCTGGTTTCCAGCTTGACCCGGGTGTTACTTTGGTGTAATGCTCGGGTCAGACCGAGTATTACAGATTTTTAGGTAGGTACGTTCTGGAGCTCAGGAGGCGAGATGCTTGGTAAGAGCGTATAGAGTATTTCCGCTGTACAATATTGTTGTGTATCTGTGACATGATAATTGAGTATATTCAATGTCTGTATATTTGTGACTCTGATGTATTAAAATGTAATCGACAGATATAATATTCTTTTATAAACTGTTATTATTTATTATTATATTTTATCCGCTGCAAATGTGAGATGTTGGTGTTTCTGATCTTCTTCTTCTTTTATCTCTTTCTTTTTTTTCATAACTATCTGGAATTTTCGGCTTCGAAAATTTCGGGCCGTTACAAGTGTGATTTGATATTCTATGGATTTTGGAAAGTATTCGTTTTGAAGATGAAATCTTATATATAATGGACTTTATATAAGTATGATATTTGAAAGTGATTTTAAAAGGTACTATATGACATATATTTTCGAAGTAATAATATGGAAAGTGCCTTCTGCTTGATATCCTCTTTGTGGCCACATTGTGGATTCATTCTATCGATATTATTCTCTCTGAGTTTGGTTTTTCGGATGTGATACTCGAGTGTCCTACCGTGGCGTAACCCATGGTCTTTTTTTGGGTAGCATAATCCGCAAGGCAGAGATTGCTTAAGGGATATGGGTGTTTCCTGGGGGATCCAGGCGTAACCATTGTTATATATCCTGCGGTCTACCGGTTTTGTTATCGTGGCGTAATCCGCAAGGCAGAGATTGCTTAAAGGGTATGGATGTTTCCTGGGAGATCCAGGCGTAACCATTGTTATGTATCCTGCAGTCCACGGGTTTTGTTTATCATGGCGTAATTCGCAAGGCAGTAAATGCTTATAGGATATGGATGTTTCCTGGGGGATCCAGGCGTAACCCTTGTTATGTATCCTGCGATCCAGGTGTTTTTTTTTTTGGATTGTACTTTCCATATTGGTTTTGAAGGTTTTCCAAGTATTTTCACTGGGTGTTGAAACAGGTCTACTAAGTACTTGAAGAATTCTAGCGTTGCGCCTAATCAACGCATGGCCAGAGTCTGCAAGAACAAGGATAAACTTGTTGAAACATCAAGTTATAAAAGTATTTTCGGAAGAAAGGTTTATTTCGATATAAAGGTATTTTATTATAAAAGTATTTTTCAACAAAGAAATTTTGTGTTAATAGCTGAAATTGAAACTCTTATTGTTTGAAATTAACGATTCGTGCCCGATTCTATCCTTTTGAATCTACCTTATCTGCTCAGCTTATTTATTCACCTATATTCTATTTTTCGAATCTACCTTCTTTCCTTTTTGAATATATCCTTTTAAAATATGGTCCATTCATATACTACATGGTTAATAGGAAATTTTAGTGTTATAAATTATTAATTAAATAAAAGTAAATGGTTAGTGATAATATTTGGAAAACATCTTGAGATAAATTAATAAATTTATGAATTATGGATTTAATGTTTTCAATAGCTTCTTGTTGATTCTCCTACTTTGTTCCTTTTTGGGGACGAAAAGTTTTGAGTGGGGGAGAGTGTAACGACCCGTAGATTTTATTAAATTTTATAACGTATTTAATTTGATTTTTTGAGAAATTTTAAACAATAATATTTTAAAATAAAAATTTAATATTTGTCAGCTAAATCAATGGGTAGTCGTTGCTTGTAAAACTGGTCATATTTAATTTGATACGTTTCATTTCTATTTGTTTCGTTCTTTTCCCTGTTGCCTTTTTCATTCCTTGATTTTGGTGTTATTGGCTTCAACAAACATATCATATTTAGTACAAAATTTATATATATATATATATATATATATATATATATATATATTCCTTACCTTACCTATGTCTTTTCTTTGTCTGCTCCTCTTCTTTATAAGCAAATTATAAAGTGCATTAAATAGCTTTTCAGCTGAAATCAAAGGAATTGGACCGTTGCCATTATTTTGTTTATATATTTCAGGTTCTTTGTTGCTTTCGGAAAGAAATATATGTTGCCTTCTTTGTGTATTATTCCACCTGCTTAATTTTCACGTGCGTTTCTATTATTTCTCTTTTCTCTTACCTGAAGTATTTATTTTGACTCTTCAATCTCCTTCCGTTTAAAAAAAATTCAAAACTTCCTATCCAATCAAATTTATTGCTTTAATAATCTTTCCTGAATCAATGCTTCTAACCGTTGTTATTTCATTGCAGCAAATTATTCATTACTTTACATTTATATCAGTACCTTTAATTGTGACAGTTAATTTCCCTTTGGTTTTAAATTTTGAAACGTGTTGCACATGCATATCAATTGCTTAATTATATGCGTCAATCAAGTGTTTATGTTACTTCTCATTTATTTTATTGCCAACAGTACAAATTCAAATGGTCATCTAGCTTTATTACTCTTTATCTTTTGTTCTGCACGATCACTTGAAGAAACGTATAACGTACGTACGTTTTTCTTTTTTTTTCATTATTTGACTTGGCTGCAGCTCATATTTTATTTGCTTGTATAAATCAACGTGAATATTTATTGCCTAAAATCCTCACCTGCTACTTTATATTTATTATTTATGTGATATGTTTCCCAATTTGTGCCTATTCGTTTTCTCTACATTACTTGTTTAACCGCTGAAACATTTTTAACCCTTTGACAGTTCAGTTTTTCCACTCTACCCATTTTATATATTTCTTTTCTTCTCCCTCTCCCTGTTCTCTGCTTTCAATATAAATTTGCCAAATCCACCTTCATATTTTCACTCGGCAAGGGAAAAAAATTTAATAAAAATAAAAGCATCGCTGCTTCATCTTTTACCGCCTGGATCTCGTTGCCTTCGCCAATTCCAGAACAAGCCTTCTTGTAACGACCCGTAGATTTATGATATTTAATAAATTTAATTAATGTAATTTCAAATTTGTTTGAGAATAAAATGCAGAGATTTGGCATAGTTGAATCTGTAAAAGTTAATATAAATATTTACTTTAATGGTGTTCATTAATACAAAGATGTAATTAGTGTAGATAGTGATAATTTATGCCTGTAGGGTAAGGAAAAGAAAAATAATAGAAACATAAAATGTATTATTATGTAAACAAAAGCATAGTTTGAATAAATTTATGAAAATTGAATAGAAACAGTGTTTGTAATCAGTTGGGTTTTATAATTGAAAGATGAAGATCCGTAAATACGTTAATGAATTTAAAATGGGAAGGAAAGAATATATATAATAATAAGCAATTGATTCTATTAAGGGAATTAAATTATAATTAATGGTCATTTAATAAATTCAACGTTTTTGTGAGGAATCAAAATAGTTGTGTAAAATATGTACAAACTACGATTTGGAATTTATTGGATTTATAACGGTTTTGTTATTAAGTGTATGAGTTTAAAAGTTATTCCATTTTGTAAAGTAATAGAAGAATGCATGTAAATATAAACAGGGCTTAATAGAATTTGATACTTAATAAATGGAATAAATTGCCCATTTAGTAGATATGTATAGTGGACTATAAATGGCCTAAGCAAATTAAATGGGATAATTATTGAGATTTGTACTATGAAAATAAATAGTAATATTTATTTGCAAGTAATAAAAGCCTATTTAGGTGACTAGAATTTAGATTTAACGACTATTGTATGTTACCTATTCTTGTTTCTTATTAATTTTAAACTTTGGAATTTATTCAATTTATCCGCCAATTTACTGCAGTTAAAGTGAGATGGATTGGTGATTGAGTAATGTAAATATAAATAAGATGCAAAACAAAGGAAATCTTATTTATAATAATTTATGTAGAATAAAATAAAGAAATCAGTAAATGATAATGTGAAAATGTGGATGAAAGGAGATCTTAGGTAATAATAACGTTGTTAGGTAGGTGATAACGGAATTTCGTGTATAACCAAATAAAAATCCAAATTTACTTGTAAATCAATTGCAATCAATTGAATTTATTGCAATATAATGGATTTAACATTTAATAGTTTACGTAATTATTATTTGGAAGAAATGAGAGTTATTTGAAAAAGTATGAACCAAATGATAATTTTCTTATGGGATAGTGAAATAAAATAGATATAAAGGTTTCAGTTATACATTGAAATTCATATTCACCATAAAATGTTAATTGAAACCAAAGAAGTTAATATAGGAGTCAAGCCCATTTATTTATTCGGATTTATTGCAGTAGTTAATACCATAGAATAAAGTTAAAGCTAATTCAATCTTATTTGACCATTGTGGGTATAACTTTAGAAAATAAGATTTTATTTATAATTTGAGTATTTGATTCAACAAATGGTATTCACTACATATAACACGGAATTAAACGTAAAATTTTACGTTATGGGATTTAAAACGAGATTGGTAAACATTTGCCTTAAAGAACAATGGTGTGAATCTTGAAAATGTTAGTCCCTCCATATTTACATCAATAACTTGGATAATAGAAAGAAAGTGGATTTAATAAATTTATCAAACTATAATGTTGAATTCATTAAGATTAGAATAAATGAATAATTGAGAAAAGTAATGGAGGTAAGTTATTAATAATTTGGAATTTAATTTATGGAAAAGGTGAATTGCAAATCATATGAGATGAAATGGAAATCAAGTTATTTATTTAATTAGATCTTTAGAATATAATTTATAATTTCCAATTAATAAGAAGTGCAAATATTAAACACTGTAAATAAATAGACTTATAAATTTTAAATTCACATCCAAGCTTGTTAAATCAATTGGAATTGATTGAATTATCTAAGTTTTGAAATTTGGCCAATATAAGAAGTTGAAAAATAAAATTTGATTTTCTTGATTTATTTAATTGATTTAATAAATATTAAAAATAGCCATTTTTGTCACGGACTCGGATTTCGACGAAACCAGTTTCATCGGATCCGTATCGGTGAATTATTATAGGGTTTCAAATTTCGTATCGATCGGACTTGTCGTTTGATCGTACGGATGCGAAACGCCTTGAAATCAAATTTATTAAAAATCAATTTGAAATCAATTTGGAAATCTTGTTTTCAGCATAACTTCTTCATACGATCGAATTTGGTCGTGAAACTTTTTCCATCGCGTTCAGAATATTTTAAAACACCTATTTGGATATATAGTTTTAACAGATTCGGTTCCGGGGTCAGAACGGGCTTTTTGGGCCAACAACCGTTTAGCACGTTCGTTATCCGTACCCACCTAGCCTTCTTCTATTTGTCTATATATATGCGATCATAAACCCTAGCCTCCTTTCTTCTGTCAGTTGAATATACGTACATTTCTTCATCTCTTTCTCCTCTCAAATGGTTGAAAACCTAGATCTAACCACAGTTCAAAAGTCGAAAACTCAAAAAATTTCTGAAAATTCTCAAAAAAATATATGTCGATGTTCTCAACATACGTAATCCAGCAGTGCAATTCGTTTTTCAATTGGAGCTGTCGTTTGCTTAGAATAAATTCAAACAGTCCGTGACCTTCCATCATCATCGTCGGAAACTTCGTCAGATCGCCAAACCCTTTCTGGGTTTTGCAGAGGGGACCGAGAGGAGTGCATCTATATAATTTTTGAGGCGAATTAGTGGCTGGATTTTTGTCAAAAATCGATTAGGGTTTCGGCCCTAGGGGAGATATTGGCGGCGGCGTGCAAATCAGGGGCGGCGGCTGTGGCAGGGGATGCGGCCTGGGGTGCCGAGCTCAGTAATGGTCGCGGCAAAGCTAACGGCGGCCGGAGGAAGGAGTGTTTTGCGGTCAAAATCAAAGTTGACCGTGTGGAATTGGGTTGCCGTGCGCTCGTGTTTGAGACCTGGGGAGAGATGACGCGCGCGCAGAAGGTTGGAAGGAGGATGACGTGGCAAGTAAATATGGACCATTTTTGTTTATTTTCAATTTTGAATTCAATCTCCATTTTTCGCCATAACTTTCTCATACGAATTCGGATTCACACGAAATTTCTTTTGTTAGGATCGTAATTTAATTCCGAATCTGATGACGCTGGTTTGGACAGATTTGGAGACCGTCAAAATTTTGAGTTTAAATTGAGTTTAAATTCGATTTAAATTCCAAAGGTGAGTGTTTTAACCCACTCACAATTACTAGAAGCTTTTATGTTTGTTAAATAAATTTTAGAAATGAATAGAAATTTATTTATGAGCTTTTGGCATGTTATTTCATCCATATCTGTTGAATTGCATTTATTGAATTTAGCTGTTAATTAAATTGATTAATTGCGTATTAATTTGCTGTTAGGAATTTTGTTTGCATATGAAATGCTAGTTAACAGTTATATATAAATTATCTCTAAATATAAATGGCTAGATTAATAGTTGAAATTTAATTTGAATAAACTGACAGTTATTACCCGTTGCATATTATCGAACTAATATTGTTATTGATTGATATGGGTTGATAGTGATTGATATTGATTGATGGTTGAAATTGGGTGATGGATGTGTTGTTGAATGGATTATTTATGTGGATATCATTAACTGCCAGTTAGCATGCATTTTACATTTTCAGGATTGTGGTTTGAAATGATAAAACCGCAAAGTTTTATTTTTAAATTGCGGATTGAAATGATAAATATCCGTATCACTTGACCATAGGATAGAAAATTATATACAGGCACCGCGGTCTATATATAACTATTTTAATGTGATTTCTATGGTTTGGATTGAATACGGTTTATAAATCTTAAATTTTATATTGTATAAATATTTTATTCCATATTTATATACTTATGAAGTTAAATTTAGGAATTTAAAAGGTGAATAAATTTCTTTATTGAAATTTGAAGAAATTTAGAAAATGGAGTTGGTAAATTTATATCCT
This sequence comes from Allium cepa, assembly GCA_030765085.1. NCBI lineage: Eukaryota > Viridiplantae > Streptophyta > Magnoliopsida > Asparagales > Amaryllidaceae > Allium > Allium cepa. The sequence goes on along the minus strand of CM060931.1, from coordinate 1,044,343,259 downwards.
ATGTTTAAATGTAAAGTTGGAAATTTTAAGATATGATATTTGAAATTGGATTTTTCCAAAATAAATAGAAATGGATATTCTAGTAAAAAAATTGAATTGGAAAAATTTATATATATATTTTACTAGAAATTGAAGTTTTATTAATTATGGATTTTATGTGAATGGTCAAGATTAATTAATAGAATATTGATTTTGAAAGGATAAAATCCAACTTTAGTTGAAATATTAATGCTCAAAAATGGATATAAATATATATAAAATTTAAATGGTTTTGGGACTTGAAGTAATATTTTGGATTTTGGTTTAACTTTAAAAGAAGAAATATTTGGAAGGCCATGTAATTTATTTCTTTATAAAGCAACAGTAAAGTTAAACCTTTTAATCCGCATACCGTTGAATATCCAAACCATTTGGTTTTGAAAATAATGGTTTTAAATTCTATGGATTTCAAAGTATTATATTAAGAGTTAAATTCCCAAATATTTGGTTCAAGGAGTTTTAATAATAAAAGGTGACAAAATTTTGGAAAGGAAATATTTGGGAAACGATATCATTGATTTGGGTTTTATAAAATTAATATCAAAATGAATTGTTTGGGTTTAAAGGAGAAATGATATCGTAATATTATGGTTTGAAAATGGATTATATTCTGGTTTAAAGTATAAAATGTTTTTAAATAACCGCGGTGTTATAATAACGATTGGTTGGCAAAGAGACCGGGATCGGATATGGACATACTCTCTGTCGATACCGAAAACCACTTTGACTAACCGTGTACGCGGTGGAGATTCCAGAATGAAGTAGGTGGTGGCGACGTTTCCTGTAAGGTAAATACGTGGACCCAACTCCCGTGAGTTGGCATAAGGTGGCTAAAACAGGAGCGATTCTCAGGCCAATGAGGTCATTCCTCTGATCGGACGCTCCTCTTCGATATGATACTTTGACTTGGATTGATTCAGTGGCCACTTCTATATTTTGATTTTTGGGGGAGTTAGTTCGAGGTGGGCGGCAGCTGCGCGCTGCGCGTTACCATCAGCCTGGATAGCAATTGGTATATCTACCCTGGCATTGCCTAGTTGTGCCGTGTCACCTACCCTATCGCGCCTTGTACGAGTTTGGTTTTCTCCCGTAGCCCGTGTGGTATCCTCTAGTGGCTTCCCGATCAGGAGGGACTATGATATTGGATGGACTACTGGGACTATTACGTGTTAAGGGCTATATGGGTAACCCCTTAACGCTATTAAAAAGTAAGTTTATTTTATAAATAGACACTATTATAATAGCGCAATATACTACATAGTAAATAGTTTAACGGATCCTTAGGAGGTGTAAATCCCGAGCATCTCTTGAGTTACTGTACTCATATTTATTTCTGTTTATTTAACTCACATAAGATATTCTAGTCTGACTCGAGTGTTTTTGTCTTTTCAAATTTGCTCGGGTCAGTCCGAGCATTTCAGGATAGCAGATTTTAGCTTTGGAGGACGAAGACGAAGAATCAGTATTATTCTATATATAGTATTGCACCAAACTCCTTATATTCCGCTGCATTGTTGTATTGGTATGTGTAACTCTGATATGTATTGTATAAAGTAAATAACTGTTCTGTAAACTGTTTTTGAACTGTATATTTATTATTATATTTTATCCTTCCGTTGTGAGATTCTATTTTGTTTTATTCCTTCTCTGTTTTTCTTATTTACCCCATAACAATCCGCCCTTGCGTATGCTTTGAATTGGCACGTGTGTCGTTTTAAAGTGTGCGAAAAGGCGGGATGTTACAGTTGGTATCAGAGCCAGGTTTAGCGATAAACTTTGGCTTTGTGGGGTTTGACTCTTTATTAATAGGGTAGAAATATCCTATGGGAGTCGCTAAGTGTATATATATGAGAGAGCGTATTTGTTAGTATTTATAAAAGATTTTGATATTGTGTTAATCTGTTCCGCTTTGTATTTATAAATTCTGGTTGATGCATGGGACGCTATGACATCAATAGGGATTTCTAAACACTTAATAGGACAGACCGACATAATATTTGTTTTAATATAGGTGAATGAAATAATTTTGCCTATTATATTTTCTATATATAAAAATATTTTTGTAAAGATATATATATATATATATATATTTGGTTGCTATAGATTGGGTGTTAGGAAATAAAATATTTATAATAACTGAAGCTAAGTTGAAATAATAATAAACCCAATTTGGAGATTTTAGAACTTAAGTCCGGGGTTTTTGAAATTTGCTTCCAAAGAATTTGCGAAATTTATTGATTTGGTTTATAAGTAATTTCTTATATAAATATAGTATAATTTGGAAGAAATTGATTTAAAAGAAGATTTTGGAGAAAATAAATTCTGCACTTTCCTCTCTGTCGCTGGAAAATAAATTCGGTGATGACGGCCGCATCATCGACTTTCATTTTCGAGTTTCGAAGGGGAAAGGCCACTGTAGTAGATCCTACTGCAGATTTGTTTTGGATTTATATATAAAAAAAAAATTTAGGATAATTAGAGTTATAAAGGTTGTAAGAAATTAATTATCTATTATTTTAAAGGTAAATTTGAAATTTGCCCCGGAATTTAATTCTTAAATTTTCCATTAATTAATTGTCTAAATTATTTTAGTGAAATATAAAGTAAGAAATAAATGGATTGAAAACCTCTAATTAGATAAGAGAATTAATACTAAGTATAAAGAAAGTAAAGATTTTTAACTTATAGATAATGGTAAAGATTTATTGAACAATCCATGAATTAAAAGAATTGAGATTAAACTTGTATAAGTTCAATTGCATTTTCTTTAACATAAATAACTTACCCAAATATAAAAGTTGAAATGTTAAATAAGAAACTAGAATTGAATGTTTTGCAAGTAGGAATTTAGGAAAAATGAAGTATTCAATAAATTACCGTTTTAAATAAGAATTGAATGGTATAAACTTAAGTGATAATTAAATTTTTATTGAAAATAAAGTTAAGTATCATTAATGGATGATAAAACCTGAGTATATAACATGAAATTCAAAATAAGAATTTATTATATGATTAGTCACTTAAGTATGTTTAATCTCCCCTATCCTAATATAATGGAAAGTAGGAAAATTTGAAATGACTGTAATCCATAGTTAATGGATGAATAAAAACTTCCACTTATAAGAATAAATGTTAGCTGATTAAGAATTTAAGGAAATCTTACAAGTGAAGAGTAAGGAAATGAAGATATTCAAAATATTTGTTGTTATTAATTAGAATTATTTTATAAACTTAAGTAATAAAAGGAAACTTAAGTAATAAAAGGAAATACAAATATAATGAATTTTGTGATAATTTGAAAATAAAACTTGTAAGAAATAAAGAAATTCCTCCATAAATGAAGGAAAGAAAATCAAAACACTGAATTATGAAATAAGTGTATAATAAGCTATTTTGGTGTTGATTTGAATTGTTTGGTTGATGTATGTTTGTTGGGTAAGGAATTGTGGAGTCGTTGGATGAACAAATAACCTACCTTTGTTCCATCTTAGGCTGTTGAGCAACGGATGCACTTGATAGTTATTCTTCATTCGTACAACTTCAGAATCTGAACCCGAACAACTAATTGTCGTTTGATTTAAATGATTGGTTGTTGTATGTGGTTGTGCTGTTTGTTAAAATGTATGGTTGTTGCATTTGATTGAGTATGAATGATTGAATCCACTTGAATAGTTCATTTAAAATAAATATTTAACCTTTTAGATTTTATTAGTAAATACAGGTGTTGGAAGCAACTGCTACTGCTGTTGGTTCCAAAATAATAAAGCGTATATTGCCCGACAATAGGTACGTTTTCGGATTACGTTTAAAGCGATATTTTATATATTTTTCCCGTGTTGGGATATAATATTTTGATTATATATGTAATATACTTGTATATTTGGATATTATATTTTCTCCAGAGTCCCTCCGTACAAAGGAGACTCTGCCAAAAATTTTCGAAAATTTTGGACTTAGAATTTTGTTGAAATATTTTTTCCAACTTTAATAATTCAAGTATTAAAGAATAGAATGATTATAAAACAAATGTATTTCATTAAAGGAAATTAATCCAGTAAAATATTGTTTATGAGTTAATATTTGAAATAAGATGCCCGGTTTTATTCTCCCTTCTCCCTTCTTTCCTTTTCGGGGACGAAAAGTTTTGAGTGGGGGAGATTGTAACGACCCGTAGATTTATGATATTTAATAAATTTAATTAATGTAATTTCAAATTTGTTTGAGAATAAAATGCAGAGATTTGGCATAGTTGAATCTGTAAAAGTTAATATAAATATTTACTTTAATGGTGTTCATTAATACAAAGATGTAATTAGTGTAGATAGTGATAATTTATGCCTGTAGGGTAAGGAAAAGAAAAATAATAGAAACATAAAATGTATTATTATGTAAACAAAAGCATAGTTTGAATAAATTTATGAAAATTGAATAGAAACAGTGTTTGTAATCAGTTGGGTTTTATAATTGAAAGATGAAGATCCGTAAATACGTTAATGAATTTAAAATGGGAAGGAAAGAATATATATAATAATAAGCAATTGATTCTATTAAGGGAATTAAATTATAATTAATGGTCATTTAATAAATTCAACGTTTTTGTGAGGAATCAAAATAGTTGTGTAAAATATGTACAAACTACGATTTGGAATTTATTGGATTTATAACGGTTTTGTTATTAAGTGTATGAGTTTAAAAGTTATTCCATTTTGTAAAGTAATAGAAGAATGCATGTAAATATAAACAGGGCTTAATAGAATTTGATACTTAATAAATGGAATAAATTGCCCATTTAGTAGATATGTATAGTGGACTATAAATGGCCTAAGCAAATTAAATGGGATAATTATTGAGATTTGTACTATGAAAATAAATAGTAATATTTATTTGCAAGTAATAAAAGCCTATTTAGGTGACTAGAATTTAGATTTAACGACTATTGTATGTTACCTATTCTTGTTTCTTATTAATTTTAAACTTTGGAATTTATTCAATTTATCCGCCAATTTACTGCAGTTAAAGTGAGATGGATTGGTGATTGAGTAATGTAAATATAAATAAGATGCAAAACAAAGGAAATCTTATTTATAATAATTTATGTAGAATAAAATAAAGAAATCAGTAAATGATAATGTGAAAATGTGGATGAAAGGAGATCTTAGGTAATAATAACGTTGTTAGGTAGGTGATAACGGAATTTCGTGTATAACCAAATAAAAATCCAAATTTACTTGTAAATCAATTGCAATCAATTGAATTTATTGCAATATAATGGATTTAACATTTAATAGTTTACGTAATTATTATTTGGAAGAAATGAGAGTTATTTGAAAAAGTATGAACCAAATGATAATTTTCTTATGGGATAGTGAAATAAAATAGATATAAAGGTTTCAGTTATACATTGAAATTCATATTCACCATAAAATGTTAATTGAAACCAAAGAAGTTAATATAGGAGTCAAGCCCATTTATTTATTCGGATTTATTGCAGTAGTTAATACCATAGAATAAAGTTAAAGCTAATTCAATCTTATTTGACCATTGTGGGTATAACTTTAGAAAATAAGATTTTATTTATAATTTGAGTATTTGATTCAACAAATGGTATTCACTACATATAACACGGAATTAAACGTAAAATTTTACGTTATGGGATTTAAAACGAGATTGGTAAACATTTGCCTTAAAGAACAATGGTGTGAATCTTGAAAATGTTAGTCCCTCCATATTTACATCAATAACTTGGATAATAGAAAGAAAGTGGATTTAATAAATTTATCAAACTATAATGTTGAATTCATTAAGATTAGAATAAATGAATAATTGAGAAAAGTAATGGAGGTAAGTTATTAATAATTTGGAATTTAATTTATGGAAAAGGTGAATTGCAAATCATATGAGATGAAATGGAAATCAAGTTATTTATTTAATTAGATCTTTAGAATATAATTTATAATTTCCAATTAATAAGAAGTGCAAATATTAAACACTGTAAATAAATAGACTTATAAATTTTAAATTCACATCCAAGCTTGTTAAATCAATTGGAATTGATTGAATTATCTAAGTTTTGAAATTTGGCCAATATAAGAAGTTGAAAAATAAAATTTGATTTTCTTGATTTATTTAATTGATTTAATAAATATTAAAAATAGCCATTTTTGTCACGGACTCGGATTTCGACGAAACCAGTTTCATCGGATCCGTATCGGTGAATTATTATAGGGTTTCAAATTTCGTATCGATCGGACTTGTCGTTTGATCGTACGGATGCGAAACGCCTTGAAATCAAATTTATTAAAAATCAATTTGAAATCAATTTGGAAATCTTGTTTTCAGCATAACTTCTTCATACGATCGAATTTGGTCGTGAAACTTTTTCCATCGCGTTCAGAATATTTTAAAACACCTATTTGGATATATAGTTTTAACAGATTCGGTTCCGGGGTCAGAACGGGCTTTTTGGGCCAACAACCGTTTAGCACGTTCGTTATCCGTACCCACCTAGCCTTCTTCTATTTGTCTATATATATGCGATCATAAACCCTAGCCTCCTTTCTTCTGTCAGTTGAATATACGTACATTTCTTCATCTCTTTCTCCTCTCAAATGGTTGAAAACCTAGATCTAACCACAGTTCAAAAGTCGAAAACTCAAAAAATTTCTGAAAATTCTCAAAAAAAAATATGTCGATGTTCTCAACATACGTAATCCAGCAGTGCAATTCGTTTTTCAATTGGAGCTGTCGTTTGCTTAGAATAAATTTAAACAGTCCGTGACCTTCCATCATCATCGTCGGAAACTTCGTCAGATCGCCAAACCCTTTCTGGGTTTTGCAGAGGGGACCGAGAGGAGTGCATCTATATAATTTTTGAGGCGAATTAGTGGCTGGATTTTTGTCAAAAATCGATTAGGGTTTCGGCCCTAGGGGAGATATTGGCGGCGGCGTGCAAATCAGGGGCGGCGGCTGTGGCAGGGGATGCGGCCTGGGGTGCCGAGCTCAGTAATGGTCGCGGCAAAGCTAACGGCGGCCGGAGGAAGGAGTGTTTTGCGGTCAAAATCAAAGTTGACCGTGTGGAATTGGGTTGCCGTGCGCTCGTGTTTGAGACCTGGGGAGAGATGACGCGCGCGCAGAAGGTTGGAAGGAGGATGACGTGGCAAGTAAATATGGACCATTTTTGTTTATTTTCAATTTTGAATTCAATCTCCATTTTTCGCCATAACTTTCTCATACGAATTCGGATTCACACGAAATTTCTTTTGTTAGGATCGTAATTTAATTCCGAATCTGATGACGCTGGTTTGGACAGATTTGGAGACCGTCAAAATTTTGAGTTTAAATTGAGTTTAAATTCGATTTAAATTCCAAAGGTGAGTGTTTTAACCCACTCACAATTACTAGAAGCTTTTATGTTTGTTAAATAAATTTTAGAAATGAATAGAAATTTATTTATGAGCTTTTGGCATGTTATTTCATCCATATCTGTTGAATTGCATTTATTGAATTTAGCTGTTAATTAAATTGATTAATTGCGTATTAATTTGCTGTTAGGAATTTTGTTTGCATATGAAATGCTAGTTAACAGTTATATATAAATTATCTCTAAATATAAATGGCTAGATTAATAGTTGAAATTTAATTTGAATAAACTGACAGTTATTACCCGTTGCATATTATCGAACTAATATTGTTATTGATTGATATGGGTTGATAGTGATTGATATTGATTGATGGTTGAAATTGGGTGATGGATGTGTTGTTGAATGGATTATTTATGTGGATATCATTAACTGCCAGTTAGCATGCATTTTACATTTTCAGGATTGTGGTTTGAAATGATAAAACCGCAAAGTTTTATTTTTAAATTGCGGATTGAAATGATAAATATCCGTATCACTTGACCATAGGATAGAAAATTATATACAGGCACCGCGGTCTATATATAACTATTTTAATGTGATTTCTATGGTTTGGATTGAATACGGTTTATAAATCTTAAATTTTATATTGTATAAATATTTTATTCCATATTTATATACTTATGAAGTTAAATTTAGGAATTTAAAAGGTGAATAAATTTCTTTATTGAAATTTGAAGAAATTTAGAAAATGGAGTTGGTAAATTTATATCCTATGTTTAAATGTAAAGTTGGAAATTTTAAGATATGATATTTGAAATTGGATTTTTCCAAAATAAATAGAAATGGATATTCTAGTAAAAAAATTGAATTGGAAAAATTTATATATATATTTTACTAGAAATTGAAGTTTTATTAATTATGGATTTTATGTGAATGGTCAAGATTAATTAATAGAATATTGATTTTGAAAGGATAAAATCCAACTTTAGTTGAAATATTAATGCTCAAAAATGGATATAAATATATATAAAATTTAAATGGTTTTGGGACTTGAAGTAATATTTTGGATTTTGGTTTAACTTTAAAAGAAGAAATATTTGGAAGGCCATGTAATTTATTTCTTTATAAAGCAACAGTAAAGTTAAACCTTTTAATCCGCATACCGTTGAATATCCAAACCATTTGGTTTTGAAAATAATGGTTTTAAATTCTATGGATTTCAAAGTATTATATTAAGAGTTAAATTCCCAAATATTTGGTTCAAGGAGTTTTAATAATAAAAGGTGACAAAATTTTGGAAAGGAAATATTTGGGAAACGATATCATTGATTTGGGTTTTATAAAATTAATATCAAAATGAATTGTTTGGGTTTAAAGGAGAAATGATATCGTAATATTATGGTTTGAAAATGGATTATATTCTGGTTTAAAGTATAAAATGTTTTTAAATAACCGCGGTGTTATAATAACGATTGGTTGGCAAAGAGACCGGGATCGGATATGGACATACTCTCTGTCGATACCGAAAACCACTTTGACTAACCGTGTACGCGGTGGAGATTCCAGAATGAAGTAGGTGGTGGCGACGTTTCCTGTAAGGTAAATACGTGGACCCAACTCCCGTGAGTTGGCGTAAGGTGGCTAAAACAGGAGCGATTCTCAGGCCAATGAGGTCATTCCTCTGATCGGACGCTCCTCTTCGATATGATACTTTGACTTGGATTGATTCAGTGGCCACTTCTATATTTTGATTTTTGGGGGAGTTAGTTCGAGGTGGGCGGCAGCTGCGCGCTGCGCGTTACCATCAGCCTGGATAGCAATTGGTATATCTACCCTGGCATTGCCTAGTTGTGCCGTGTCACCTACCCTATCGCGCCTTGTACGAGTTTGGTTTTCTCCCGTAGCCCGTGTGGTATCCTCTAGTGGCTTCCCGATCAGGAGGGACTATGATATTGGATGGACTACTGGGACTATTACGTGTTAAGGGCTATATGGGTAACCCCTTAACGCTATTAAAAAGTAAGTTTATTTTATAAATAGACACTATTATAATAGCGCAATATACTACATAGTAAATAGTTTAACGGATCCTTAGGAGGTGTAAATCCCGAGCATCTCTTGAGTTACTGTACTCATATTTATTTCTGTTTATTTAACTCACATAAGATATTCTAGTCTGACTCGAGTGTTTTTGTCTTTTCAAATTTGCTCGGGTCAGTCCGAGCATTTCAGGATAGCAGATTTTAGCTTTGGAGGACGAAGACGAAGAATCAGTATTATTCTATATATAGTATTGCACCAAACTCCTTATATTCCGCTGCATTGTTGTATTGGTATGTGTAACTCTGATATGTATTGTATAAAGTAAATAACTGTTCTGTAAACTGTTTTTGAACTGTATATTTATTATTATATTTTATCCTTCCGTTGTGAGATTCTATTTTGTTTTATTCCTTCTCTGTTTTTCTTATTTACCCCATAACAATCCGCCCTTGCGTATGCTTTGAATTGGCACGTGTGTCGTTTTAAAGTGTGCGAAAAGGCGGGATGTTACACTTCTGCTTCCTTCCCCCTCATTTATATACTTATATAAGTAAGTAAGTTGTTTTAAAACTTATTTTGGGTTAATCTGCAGTTTTGTTATCAAGGTTAGCATGCTTTTGTTATGTACATAATACATATAGGTTAGGTTAATGTGTTTACTGTTATACAAAAAAAGATATGTATATGGTTTTGGTTGATATATTTATAATAAGGCTGTACTAATATGGGTTGACATGTGATATATAGTGTGATATAAACTTTGAAGACAGCAAATATATGGCCTGCAAATTTATTTATATGTATATTATGTTATAGTATATTTCATTTTATCAAATCTTTTTATATGGTGTTATAAGTTGCTTCTTCTTCTTTTTTGTATGATGCGTGCGTTATATATAATAGTATAGTATATTATATCATAGTATATTTTATCATTGTTGTTTATGATTTTAAAGTACGTATATATAATTTACTGTATGTGTATGTTAGTTTTGGATCAAAATACGTTAGTATATATAGATATAACTCAGAGCTTTCTATTTTGGGTTAATGTATGTACAAACTTATATTTTGTTTTGCATGTGAGTTCTATCTGTTATATATATAAAGGTAGTATATATTCTATTTTCGTTTATATGAATACTTTGCTTTCTGATTATATATATATATATATATATATATATACACGTTTTAATATAATATATATAAACTTATACAAATTTTAAATATGTCTGTTATACAAATTTTACTAGTCATGCATATATTAATTATTTTATAGTATGTTATATTAAAATTGGTTATAGTTTTATATTAGTAATGTGTTTAAGTAGATATATATAACAGTTTTGATTTTTATTGTACATTAATGTTTTGATTCTTTAATAAATATATGTATATATTTGGGAGCAGTAGTCTTTTGTCGTGTAAAGAAATTTGTGTAAAATTTTGCTTTAAACTTTTGTTTGAGTTAGTGAGGAGTTTTATAAACATTGGTTTAAATAGAAAATAGATGCAGATGTACCCAGTATATATAGGTTAGTGTATACGAATTTTTAAAACATGTTAGCATTTGTTTATTATGTTTTGAAAAAAAAATGAGTTGCATCATTGTTTAAGCTGTACCGATACCTATTGCTTTATATATACAAATTTATGTACGTCGTATAATATGTTGACAAAACTTACATAATGCATATGTTTATATGGAGGCGGATGGATTGTGTACATGCTTATAATAATTTATTTGTACATGGTCTGTTTAAGTAAATGATATTAAGTTCTGTGATATATGTATACTATTTTATATAAAATAATAAACTTTTTGTTAGTGTTGTAACTCATTGTTAAAGTTAAAATATATAGTTATTTTTTTTTGATCGGCTATTTTAAGTATTATATATTTGGTTTGTTTTAAAACAGCATCTTATTTTTTTTAGGCGTCAGCATGAAATTTTTTTGGGTCTGCATATGTTATACTTGTTAAGTTGTTCATATTCTAAGATATGTATAAAGTATATGGGGTTATGATGGATTTAAGTATATTTTTAAGTACGCTTAAAAGCATGTATACAAAATGAGTAACGACTTTAGGTAAATGTAGGTGTTTTAGATAAATTGCATTTTATTCTATAACAATGGATTTTGGAATGTGTGTGTGTATATATATATATAATATGTGTTTAAGAAATTGTTGTAGGAAATAGTTTAAGTATAATAAAAAAAATCTTTAATGCTTGAGTTAAGAATGATGATTTAGACATTTTTATATTATTTTGATTTTTGTCTTAAATTAGAATACTGAATATGTATTAATAATATGTCTATTTTCAATTTATGTCAAACTGATCCTAATCGTTCCGTCGATTCCTCATTATCAGTTGTTTGTCGTGCCTGTTTTCTTCGTCGAATTATATCCGTCTAGCGTTGCTTTGGAATTCGTAGCTTGTTTCCTTGTCAAATTTCTCTAGACCTCGAAAGGTGAGTAATCACTCACGATTAACATTCTTATATTTATTAAATTTAATTTCAAACGACAATGGAAATATGCTGCTATAGTTATTTAAATAGTCATTTATGCTATTATCTGTAACCGTGCACCTATGGGATATGACACTATATCCTGTTGTTTATATTATGTCTTTATTGATGATATATGCGTGTTATTATTATTTTTCATATCTGTTATCACTCTGCAAGTTCCTTGTTAGTATAGAATTCACTATGGGTTGAAATGATACATACCTGAACGGACTTTAGAATAGGAGAAAATCATTATGGGTTGAAATGATAGACCCCAAGTGATTTTCATTGAATTGAATTTAGGATTACGGGTTGAAATGATATCCACCCGTATATATTTAGTTTACGGATTTAAATGATAAATATCTGTATCACTTGACCATAGGATAGGAAATATATACATACACCGTTGGTCCACATATAAATATTTTGAAAATAATTTCTATGGTTTCGGAAAGAAATATATGATTTAATAAGTATTTATTCTTAAGATATTATATAAATGGTAATTTTATATATAGATTTAGTAGTAATATTTAATTTAAATTAGATTGATATAATATGGTTAAGTATTTATGTAAATCTATATTTCAAATAAATTTTCTTGTAATAAATTAAATAAGTAAGATTGGGAAGATAAATTTGGGTTTATTTGGAATGGTATTTAATCAAGGATTTTATTTAATTAAATCAGTTTAAAATTATTGAATGTGAAATTTAAAGGTATGAATTTATAACTGGATTTTTGATTTAAGTGATTTAATGAATATTTCACATTTAGATAAATTAAAGAAAATATTCAGTAAAATGTAACTTAAGGTTACTTAAACGATATTGAATCAAATGAGGGAATATCTCAAGACTAAATAATAATGAAGATAAACTAAATCTATCTGAAATCGTTAAATAGTTTGAAATGTTGAATATTTAAAGTTTTGAAATAATATTGAAGTGTAAATGGGTAATTTATGATTTGAGATCGATAAAATTTGAAATGGTTATTTAGAAATTGAGTTGAATTTAAATTGATAAATTGAGATTGTACTAAATTTGAATTTGGAAATTGAGTAGATTTGAATCGTAACTTTGAAAGTGATAAAATTGGAAATAACTATATTTGAAATGAAATGATATTTTGGTTTTGAAGTATAAATTAATTTGAAATGACTACGGTGTTATAATGTATATTTCTACATTGTAGATAGCTCCACGGATCCTTAGAGGATGGTTATCCCAAAACATCCTTTGAGTTACCTGTATTTCAGTTGTTATTTCACTTGAGTTGGATTTATTGATATAAGAATGTTAATTCTGACTCGAGTGTTTTGTGTTTCGCTTTACGCTCGGGTCAGACTGAGTAATTCAACATTTGAGGCTCGCCTTTGGAGTTTGGAGCTTCGTTAGAGATACAACTGTCGATTCCGTTTTCATCCCTTCCAGTTGATTGGTTCAGAGAAGTCATCTGCTTGTACTGGAGACTTCACTGCATCTGAGATATTCTGTTGTATTTATTTCTAACTCTGATGTTTATATAGTAGCTTCATGAACTACTATTTATTTATTCCGCTGCGTATTATTGTACTACTCTGTATCTGTGATTGGTTTATTTTACTGTATATGCTGAGTTTTGCCAAATTTAAATTAACAATTCGGTATTTTGAGCAATACAAGTCCGACTTGTGCGGATGCGAATGGTTGAAAATAACTGGGTCGTTACACTTAGGTTAGATCGATCATAGGAATTAGGAATCGTCGAGATAACATATTTGTAATATTTGTATTTTTACCTATAATTATATATATAATATACCCAAACTCTATAAATTATGACCAGAGATGTAACGACCCAGAATTTCTGTCATTTGAAATTCGTATATTTAATTGATTTTAAATATTAACAAGTAAAATTTATAAATCGAATAAATTATATTCGAATATCTAGATTTAATTGGATAATTAAATCGATAATTTAATATTTGAAATTACAGAAATAATTAGAAATTGGGCTTAATGTGATTTAAAAAATGATTTATAAAGTTGTATTAAATCATATTAGAGTTAGCATGATGTTATAGAACTTTTAAAATTGAGTTAAAAGTTAAATTGTAGAAATTGAATATTTTAATATTTAATTGACGAGTAAAAATAGCCATTTTTCAAATAGTCTCGGATTTCGACGAAACCAGTTTCATCGGATCCGTTATGTTAAATTTTTGTAAGATTTCAAATTTCGTGTCAATCGGATTTACGGTTTGTCCGGGGCAAGCTAAAACATGTAGAAATCGGTTTAAGTGAATTTTGAATTTAAATAGTCGATTTGAAAACCTATCTTCCAAATATGATCAAATTGGCTACCGATATATATTACATTGCGTTCGAAATTGGGGTAAAACATTATAAACGCCAGGCGGCATGCTTCCTTTGGAGTTCGGAAAAAATTCGGGTGAATAGTGTCGTGAGAATTTTCTATAAAAGGCCTCAAAGTTTTATATTTTCATTAAAACCCTGGCTAGGGTTACAGCGGCCGCCACTATCTTCATCAATGGCTGAAATGCTCACTTCTTTCGCCCTTAATCTCTTCCAATCCGTAAATCAATACGAGAAACCTTTAACATGAGCATTGTAGGGCTTCGTAAGATCTTTGCATCCATACGGTCAAGATCGCGATCAGGTCGTTGGATCATTAGGAATTTCAACTCAAAGGCCGATGGGTCGCGCACGATTTTCAACGCAAGATGGAGGCCGAGTTCACCAAGATTCTGGCCGTGGGTAGCATACGTATACGCGGAGGCAGGGGAGTTCGCTGATCGTCGTCACGATCGTCGATGAAGGCCAGATAATTCGTGAATAGGGGCGGCCGATGGGTTAGGTCGCGTGCATGGATTACGTGATGGGAGAAGAAAGGAAGGGCGGCCCAGATCTGTTGAAGGTGAAATGAACGGCTGAGATGTGTTTAGGGTTAGAAATTTAAATAAAAGTGTAAATTATTATATTTAAATTCGTTCAAACTTTATAAAGCTATAACTTTTTCATACGAGGTCCCTTTCGTACGAAACGAATTGCGTTGGAATCGTATTGACGAGCACTAAGCAATGGATTTAGATTGGAATTGATTGGAGCTAGCGAGAATTTTGGGTAAAATTAAACGCGTGTTTAATTTTATTCGAAATAAAACACTACAACTGTATTTGAAACAAGGTGAGAACTTCTCACTCAATCGAATTGTGTTTCGATTTAAATTTTTAAATAGTTAAATTTAAAATTGCTTGATTGTGTGATTGAATGATGATTGCTATCTGTTGTGTTGAAATAGACCCTATAGGCCGTATATTAAGCGGAGGTTATTATATTAAACACATATACTGCGATATTCCACCTTGAAGTGGAATTGGTATTATATATGTACTTGGAGTTGATTTTCCCGCATTATATAGCAGATGAGACCTATTGCGCCGCATAATAGCGGATAATATTTTATATAAACCCATGTACCGCGATATTCCATCTTGAAACGGGATCGGTGTTATGCTAACATCTGTGGATGTAGGGAAACAGGTTGGAGGGATCCAACTGGATTCCTCAAATAAATTGAATTTGTTTCAATGTTGCGTGTTGATTTATTTATAATCTTTGTGTGATTTTCTTTGTGATTGAAATCGTTGAAGGCTAAAATTTAGCCGAATACAATTTTGGTATCGTTGGATACCGGAAATAAATAAAAATTTGATTTTGAAATAAGTAGTTGATTAATTTGTAAAATGGTTTAAATTGGGATTTTTGAATTATTATAAACGGTTTATATAAAAGATTTACAAAATTGATATTTATAAATTAAATATATTGGAATTATAAAACGAGTTTTTATAAGTGTTAAAATGATGTTATAAATGGATTTTATAAAAGAATAGAATCTACGATTTGTGAAGTTATAAAACGAATGAATTAGTAAATAGAGAATTATAAGTGATTTGCTTATAATTTGGATTTTGGCATATAATTGGGATACGGATAGAATTTGTTAATTAAGGGATTTTATAGGTTGAGGTTTTTATAAAATATATAAATGTGAATTTACAAACATTGTTTTATAAATTCGAAATCGACTTATTTTGATAAGTCAATTATTATAGCTTATTAAAGGAGATATATCCACGATTTTGGACAGTGGATAATCCTTTAAAGCAAAATGTGTAGAAATGTTGAATTTGGTTAACAAAGTATATTCACGATTTTGGACAGTGAATAATATATTAAAGAAATGTGTTGCGGAAGTGATATTTTAAATAGAATTAAAACGATTTAAAGGTGTTTTAAAATGTATTAAGTATCGAAACCATAGATTTCAACATTCATTGTTGAAATAGACGTTTCCGAGAAATAAGAAAATGGTGGACTATAACATTGTTGTTATAGTAAATGATTTTTGAAAGGAAATGTTTTATATAGTATTGGGATTTATATATCTATCTTAATTTCGAATCCCTATACCAGTGATTTTGAGTTGTCGTAACGATGTTTTACGCAACATTCATTTTGACTCAAATAAATGTGTTTAAGAGAATGTTTTCCTTAAAGAATAAATTATATACTTAATTGTAATTTAAGTATTATGAATATTTTCCAAATGTTTAAAATAAATAGATTTGTGAATTACTTATTATTAAATAAGTATGGAAATGTTTTCCAATATGAAGTGAAATGTTTTGAGATTATATCTTTTAAAGATAAATTGAAAGTGAATATTTGAAATCGATTTGAGAATCGTATATTAATAGATATTTTGGAAATGTGAATTCACCATGGAATTTATAAAGGAAAGGGAAAGTTGTTTTAAAAATAAACATTGATTTATTTTTGAAGTGTGGAAATAAATTTACGGATTTGGAACGTAAATTTGAAGTAAATCGGTAAGGATTTATTTAATTGGTTTAAATGAACCATTTTGAAATGAAAATGAATAAATATTTGGAAGTGTTTCTGCGTAAGGAAAATGATATGAAAATTTGTGTTCAAAAGTGGTAAAGGTGAAAAGTGATTTGAAATTTGTTTTCAAATGGTTGAAGTGTGGAAAAATATATCTTGTAAAGATATATTTGGAAAATAAATAATTTGGGAAAATTATTTGGAATCTGGTGATGTTGCGCATATCTATTGATAGTTAAATAACGGACTATCAATATTTACCTTTAAATGGGTATTTGTTTTGATTTGCTTGAATTTGAATGCTACACTTATTTTAAAATAAGCGCTCGTTATTCAGTTTAGCCGGGAGAGGACCTTTGGGTCATGAATCTCATTCCGAAGCATTTGAAGACCGGATATTTTCGAAAACGAAAGGATTACCGTCGAATGTCTCTGCATCGGCTGATCTCCGATATAGAGATTTTATCACCCTTTGTGATGGGAAGTCTGGTCGTGATTAGTGAATATCCGGATTGCAAGGGCTTCTTTGGAAGTGCCTTCGGTTCTATTCGATCCCGGAACGGACTTGTATGGAAGTGTGTCTGACGTTACAATTTGAGATGTAAAGCTGGTTTCTATCAAATACATTTTTGTTGGTGGCGGAGAATTTATTCTCTAAGCTTAACACCCTTCTCTGAGACGTACGAGCTCAGAGGTTATGTAGTTGATGGTTACTAGTGATACATTCTCAATTTGGTAATATGGCATACAGAGTGCTGCTGATCATTTATTGATCAAAGCATAGCTTTTGTGAAAAGCGTAGCTTTGTGGACGAGACTTCGTCGGACCTCACACCCCGAAATGGTCAAAACAGGAAAGATGCAGCAAGGTTATAGGGAGTAGCGCCCCTTAGAGTATGTGCATTTCCTTTTGGATAGAAGTGGTATCATTGTATGGAGCCCAGATACTTAACTTATGTGGATGTCGTAAATATACATGACTTTGTGATTGATGTTGGTTGAGGATCCTCGGATAAAGGTTGTTTACAACCAGGGGATGACATACTCGTGTCAGTAGTTACCTATTTTTGCAGAGGTAACCTAGCCTTGTGTTGGCAGAGATCCGGTTAGGTTCTCGGGGCGTCCCGCCAGAGGCGTTCCGATGTGGAAATAGGAAGTTCCTTAGCCTGACCATTTGTTGGAAAATCCAAAGAAACAATACGCACCTAGTACGGTTTTAGTTGTAGAACCTGCTATTTACTTATGGTGGTCACCAATGTTTAGATGGTAGCTATAGTAGGCATAGTTCGGAATGTCTATGTTGGCTAAGATTTATATCATACTTTCGAAATGTTTTCCTACGCTTTGCACTTATAGTAATAATATCGAAGAAATTTGCGTATCAAGCATGTTTGACTACCATAAGGAGAAATCTCCTCCGATTCTACGTTTGCATTGTGTGTGTGCGAGAGGCCTTATGGTAGTTACATTTTCCAAAAGCATTGCAGATCTATTTTAAAATATTTTTTTGTTTGTTTTTAAAGAATAATTGTTTTAAGTTCTCACACCGGTCCCATGACTGACCTGGAGTTTATTGTTTCCTTCCTAAACTCTGGATGCCCACCAATTTCCACACAGGCAGTCTAGAGTCAGGTTATCGGGTTATTCTGGAATTCAGGTGTTGCTGTAGAGATCTGGAGGCAAGCTGGATGGCAAGGCGTATCAACTTGTATATAGTATTTCTTTTCCGCTGTTTCTTGTTGTACACTCTGATAATGTAATGATAATGTGATGTAATGTAATAACAGATATGATTCTTTGTTTTAAAGATTATTCATTGATATATTATATGTTGTTCTGTTGCGATTGTGAGATTCTGATATTGTTTCTATTTTCTTCTTCTTTCTTTCTTCCTTCTTCTACCTCTTCTTCTTTAACCCTAAAGGTTGGGTTTTTCGGCCTTCGATTGCTCGATAGTTGATACAGTGGATGTATTAATGTCGATTTTCGAAAGTCGAAAATCCCGTTCGTTACAATAGAAGAAGTTGCGACCATATTATGAATGGATAAATGAGGTAACTATGAGTCGGGCCTATAACTAGAGTCAAAATTATACACCTACCGTGATTACCCCATAAAGTATAGGCTGCATCGAAGGCATTGACCAAGAAGAGCATGAGCATGACATATAGAAGAATCCCGAAGGCTGGATGGTACTTGACTCTTTTGTTGGGCCTAGAATGCCTTACGAATTTGGATTTTCATGAATTACCAATTGAAGATGCATATTTCATTCTGATAAATGAGAAGTAAGAAACAATATGTTGCAAGCATTTAGAATTATAGTACAACAGAAGTGGAGAAAGTTCCTGCAAGATGGTGTATATTAATCACCACTAGAAGATAGTCGGATTTTTTATGAAGAAAAGTTAAGGAGTAGGAGAAAGGAAGTCTATTTCTATGTCCAACCTCATGTGAAAAAAAATTGACCAAAAGATTTTTGGAAATTCCTTAAGACATTTCGAATAGGTTTTCCAAAAAAATATTGGGAATTTGTAGTTTTGAAAAAGTAAGTGAATTTTGAAATTCATGGTTTAAATTGATTGAGTCAAATTTTTTTGCAAAAATGGGTTTTTTCATATTTGAAATGAATGGAAAATAGAGTGGTGGTTTGGCTCGCTTATTTTTTCTATTTTTGTAAGTTTGAAGGTTTTTAAAATTCTTTCTCTAAAAGGTGGATAAATGGAAATGATACTTGATTAAAACAAGGTAAAGTGAATAGAAGGGTAAGAATGTCCAAAAATTAAGATAAGAGGACTATATTATTAGAGAAGTGAAAACACTTGAAGGTAATTTAAGTAGGAGAAATTTTAATAGTAATAGTATTAGAAATCTAGATAAAAATAACATCAAGAATTTATATAAAATAGGATTAGTAATCTAGTAGAAAAAATAAAAGAGAGAAGCAATAGGAATAGGATAGGAAGAATGGATAAATTCCATAGATATGTAGCAATCGCGCATATATTTTAGATAGATGCAGCAATTACATGTATCTTTTAGAAGTCCCTCTCATATGCTATTAAAACCTTTACCAAAGTTGGAAATGGAAATAGCATGAATGATAGGATGGAAGTTATCATTTTCTGCTCCACTTTTCATTGTTTAGAGTTATAGAATATGTTTTTGAAATAAAATGGTTTGGTATGATAATTGGATTTTTTAATGTTTTGAGTTAAAAATCCTACTTTTAAAAAGTAGTAAATTTCTGTTGCAGAAAGTCCATAAAAAGTTAAAGTTGGTTAGAAATGGAAAAAATTCATGGTTCCTTTGTGAAAACCAAGCAATTTTTGAATTTGATAGAAAGGTTCTAAGTTTATGTTTTTAAAGATTAAGGTTTTTGATCAAGTACTTCATAATCACGAGTTTATTTTTAAAGGAGTTATGAAAAACCAAACCAAATTTTGATATGAAGTAGATAGGGATGACTGCAAGGTAAGACGGGATAAAGATTTAGGCTAGGAATAAAATAGCGATGGATGCCCGTAGGGTAGCAACAAGCAATACCCGTTGAATATAAGAAATATTGGTACGAACCTAGGAATTTTTTATTAGAATTATGTGGAAGCCATGAGAAGAACCCTCAAAGAAATGGGGAATGGTAACAAGGTACAATTTTACGAGTCACAGGGTATACTCGCACGAAGAATCAAATAAATGGAGGAATTAAATACCATAGTTTAAGGATGTTGTCAAGAGATTGTGATTGAGAGAAGATGGTAGTATGTTCGGAGAAGAGAGTAATAAGATGGCAACACACATAAAGGATGTTGGTGGAGTCAAGGTTAAAGAAGACTAGATAGGTGGTAGGAGTTATTCCACCAAACCAATTTTCTAATAAGTATTTCTAAATGAGCATTTTATATTTCCTACCCACAATAGAGTGACGACGCACAATTTATCCCATAATCAGGTGTAATAATTGAAGTATTGGATGGATCTCATTTATTAGGAGCCAAGAGGTAAGTTAAGACATGTGGATTATAGTTAAATGACGTACTGGAAATATCCATCTTAGTAAGGAGTGTTAGAGCCACAACATCGTTAACACCAGTTGATGGTGTATGGCAGCTTCTGGCAAAAAAAATCTTTTAAGGATTTTGGCTTGAATTACTAGTTGTCTCCCTTAGGTTGTTGGAAAAGCATACAATGTGATATGAGGTATGTTCTTATTTGATCAGTGTGTTGATTTTATGGATGGGATTAGACCTACGTGTGTGTGTGTATAAAAACGGTGTAAATAAGAAGATCCCGTATGGACACTTAACTAGCGATAAAATATAGGTAAGACTGAAAGTTTATCAAATAAATTAGAAAATTAAGTTAGCAACTAGAAGTTAAAACACTTTAATCCTAAAAACTTTAGAATTTTGGAAAAAAAATTAGTGAGCTGAGGACAGTGAAAGGTTGTTGCGAAATCACATATCACTATTCCAATGCCTTACAAGCTAAAATTTATGTAGGTAGTTTGTTGTTTTGGAATAATAGAAAAGGTTCCCCAAATCTAAGATTTACTGCACAATACAAGGGTCAACAGTATGCATTAACTCATAGACTGGGTCTCGATTATGTTAAGACGTGGCCTAATTTGTTTTAAGGATGGAGCGGCAATGTTTTGAAAGGTTATGTCCGAATGCTTTTGAAATTTTTTGTTTAAATGCTTTTGAGAAATTGAGTTCAAATGTTTTTGGAAAATTTTGACCAACTACTTTGAAAAGAAAAATGGTGTTTAAATGCTTTTGGGAATTTGACTTTTCAAACTAGTTTGCAAAATTGATTAGAAAAGGAAAAGGATTTTTGACGAAAATTGAAAAAAAAGTCAATTTTCTGGTGCTATATGCATAACGTATGGCAGGTCGACATACTAGTGAATATGAATTTTACTATCCGACAAGAGTGAAAATATACAAAACATAGATAATAACAAAGGAAGATACTGTTTTAGCTTTGAAATTTCTATTTTCATACCTTGTTGATAATGAAATGAAACATGCGCTTAGGACAATTACATTTTAACATCCAAAAATAAACCTCCTTATGCAAATTGTACATGGAAAAGTTGAAAAAGTTTTGGGGACAGAAGAGAATGTTCCTAGATACAATGAAATAGGTATCCAAAAGAAGGGTGGAATTGTAAAAAATTTCCATCTAAATTCCTTTTCCAACGTAGGAGTAGGATTCAAAATAAATGGAATTTCAAAAATTTTGGATTTTAAAATTTGTGTGCTAGGTTTTGGGTGGTAGAGATTAGATGTAAAATTGGTTGAACCATGCCTCTACTCGGGTGAGTGTGGAAATATTTGTGTGAAAAATGATTTTTAATTTTTAAAAACTTGCATATTTATAGAACTGCCAGTATATTTAGGTTGTTTGCATCATATTTTCAAAATGTTTTAAAAGAATGCATTTATATAGGAAGCGTCGATTTAGAATCATTCTGCATGCATGTCTTATATGTTGTCATACACCATGCACTTGCACACGTTTAGCTATAAAATTAGTTGTGCACTAATAAATTGGATAGCTTAGATTAGTTTTGTGCGTTGTGTTACATGATTCAACCCTTAGGGGAATTTTAGGGAAAAAATTCTTTTAATAAGGAGATTGTAACCCTCACAAAATTTATGATAGTTAATAAATAATTAATAAGGTACTAAAAATGAAATTTGAGCAAACGATAGATTTGGCCATGAAATTTGCATCAGTGCATTCATGGCGATTTTCTGAGCAACTTTCATGTTTGGAGTTTAGCGATCGGATCTCAAACAAAAAATTTATTAGCATTTGAAGTTCTCGGAGCAAAAATAATTAAAATTAAAAGGGAAATAAATTAAATAAATGCAGGACCCCATGGTCGACCTCCGTACTTGGACCGGCCGCCTGCTAGCGGTCGACCGCTTACAGGGATAGTCGATAGGTTGGGGGTGGTGGCTAGGGTTTTAACCTTGGCCAAATAGCCCGAATTTAATTATTTTAATCTAACGGTTGCGGTTGATTCAAGCGCCTATAAATACAGGCCTAACCCCTCACTTTTCTTCTCATATTTTCTTATCAAAGCAGCGAAGCACTGTCATTTTCCCTTCTCCACCATTTTTAAGAAGAGGTAATTTTAATTTTTATAAATCTATATTCCCTTTAACCTCAAGTTTCTTCTCAGATCTTTAATTCTAATAGTATGTATATACCATGTTATACATATTCTTGTGGGTTAGAATGGAAAGGTGGTTAAGTAAATGAATGAATTCAGATTTAGATGATTTGGAAAGCTAGAAAGGTGAGTGGAAAATTATATAATTTATTTATAACATTAAAATTTATAGCATTGAATTTTATTTAGTTACTGTGCCTATATAAGATCCGATGAGTTGTAGGTTTAAAGCAAACATATAGGATTATCGCCTATCTAGGTAATTGGAAAAGGAATAGTGTATATAACCTAATCTGGGAATTTAAAATCAGCCCTAAATAGTTATTACTGAAAAATGTTTGTATAGTTGTAGATTTTATTCTAGACCTATAATTGAGTTGTAAATTAGATTGTCCTAGTTGACTTGGAATGTGAATTTCTATGTTTTAATTTATTGGAAGTGGGGTATAATTTAATTGTATATATTTCCATGTAATTTCCATAAATTATTTAATTCCATAAATGTATAAAAGTGTGACGCTTGAATTAATAAGGAATATACCAAAAAGTAAAGAGAAGTGTAAAGTATACATACTCTTCTCCATAGTTTGCATTGTCTATTTCTATAACAACACTGTATTTTGTAATTATTTTATTGTATATTTTAAATATTTTAATGTAAGATTTTGATTTAAAAACTTATTTTACTTATTTGAAATGATTAAATTTATTATTTAAATATAATCTTGATTTTTATATGAGTTATAATTCCAAACTTGTGTAAGTTGAATATTTGCCTGAAATGCTGATTTTGGTCAAATAGTCAAACTGAGACTTTTAACTTAAAATTTTAAAAGTTTAAAATTTTAATTTTTTTTTCTTTTATTATGAAAGTACATAAAATTCTAAGAACACCACTTTTCGTTTCGTTGAATTTGAATGTAAATTGTGAAAGTTATACCCTTTACAATATTGTGCGTATATGGGGTTATTTAACAATGACTATTTTAAATTGTATAAGTTACTCCTTAGTTATATTTTATTTTAATATGTGATAATATGTTATATTAGGAATATTTTGACTTTTAAGTATTTTTAAAATGATAATATAATTTTTCTAAAGTTTATTTGAATTTATTTCAATTTATAAAGCCTAGTTGGTATTTACTGCATTTTTCTTTATTTAACTTTCTATTTAATAAAAATTAAATTATTATTTTACCTTGAAAATGTTTTAAAACCATTTTTAATTCAAATTTTGTGTTATAATAATTTTTTGTGAAGTAATAAATTTTCCAAAGTCATTGGAGATTTTCTTGTAATTTTTATATCAAGGTTGCTATTTTTAAGCAATTTCTTATTTCCTTTTTCTATTTTACTTAAAATAAATTATTTATTTTATTTTATTCTTACTTAGTTTCGGTTTTAAATAACATTTCTGAGTTTATTTTGTTTTTATAAAATTAAAAAGAAAAGGAAATGCAAATGGTTTAGAAAGTTAAGAGATCTTAAAAGCCTGAAACGTAAAGACGTTTTATCCGTTTCTTTTTGCAATTAATACATCAATTTATCTTAGCCATTCCTTTCCTCATCCTTTGCAGCCGACTCCCTCATATTATTCATGAATTTTCAAGCTCCAAAACCCTAAAAATGATGGCCTCCATCTTGAGAAAAAAATCTTGTAATGGCTACATCTTTTTCTACCTTTTTCTTCTCATTTTCTATGTATTTTGCCTAGTTTTCTATGCTTTCTGGATTGGCCTCTACCACCCACCATCACCACCATACTCTCCACCATCTCCTACCACTCTTCCTTGGCATCATTTCAAATCCATCCATGGCCACACCTCCCTTGGTGACAAAACTCCACAAAATTGCAAATAATGTCCAAAACAATGCCCTAGCCACCACTATTACTTCACCACCTTCATACTTCACCACGACCACCACCTTGCTACCACCACTACACTTCATCTTAGCCTCCGTCCAGATCTGAAATTGACATGGCCAAGACTCCATGAACCAAAACTCCACAAAAACAATGCATAAAGCCTAGAAACATTCATGATAGCCACCTTATCACTTCATATCTTCATCCACCACCTTGGCCACCACCATAGGCCGCTACCACCACCTTTTCCAGACCTCCCCACACCCCTCCATCTACTGTCCAAACCTGTACAAGTATGGCCAAGCCCCACTTGACCCAAGGCCGAGCCTTGTTGTGCTCAAAAACTTCATATATGTTGCCTTGACCAATTGTATGCTTCATGTTATAACCCTACCACTCCATACTCCTTCTAGCCGTGAGTTATGGTGCCAAACCTGAGCTATATCATCATCATGGCTGAACCCAAGAACCTCCTAGGCTAAGCATTTGAATGGTTAAAGCAAGGTCAAGTAATCTATTCCTTTGTTGCTTCGTATTTTCATTGTTTCAACATTGTTTTGCATTGAATATTTATGTGTATATTGTCTTGTTTTGGTTATTGTTTACAAGACAAATATCAAGGCACTCCATTCATTCAAATCAAAAGTCATGCTATATCGTGCTTGTCGTGCTTTTGGAATCGCACTTGTGTTTGTTGTTTTGGTCTTCAGCTTGAAAAAGTGAGTCTTTCTCACTCTGACATTTATACTTATGAAAAGTGAATTGATGACAAGTGTTTAGTAATAAAAAATGTTTATGCAAGTTAATGATGATCTTATGATATGCTATGCCATGTTATTACCATATTATTACCATGTTAAAACTGTTAATTTTCACCTGACGTCTGATATATGACTGTATATTGTGATATTGACCTTGTTTATATTATTCCTGTATATGATTACACTGCAAGTTCCCTGTTAGAATAGATTCATTACGGGCTGAAGTGATAGGCCTGATTTATTTTATTTAATTTATTTTAACTTGGGATTGCGGGTTTGAAATGATAAAACCCGGATTTTCTTTGTAAATTACAGGTTAAAATGATATATTACCCGTATCACTTTACCTAGCGTAGAAAATTTTATACACGCCCGTAGTTAAAATATGCTTTTCTAAAAATTTTAAAATATTTTAGAAATTTAATTATTATAATATTTTGATTTGAAATTTAATAAAAATAATATTTTTGTAAAATATTATTGATTTTCTGAATAATTGTAAGTGAAATGAATTAATGAAAAAGTTAGAAATTTTGAACGTAAGTTATTTTGGAAATTTTGATTTAATTTTAATTGGAAATTTAATTGAGTATGAAATGATGATAAATTTATGATAATTTGAATTTAAATGAATTTAAAATGATTTTTATCATATTTATGATTTTTTATATATAAAGATGAAATGTGAAATGAATAAATATTTTAAGTTGAAACTTTGAAATATAACTAAAATTGAAAATTTATGAAATTGACGTAAAGTGAACTTTTAGTTAAGCAAATAAAAATAAAACTAAGTTATATTTGAGAATTTGAACTTAAGTGTTAAGTTGAAATTTAATGTAATGGATTTTAAAATTGAACATTGCATTTTAATAAGTGGATTATTATTAAATCTTGATTTTTGAATGGAAATTTAACCCTGTAAAGTCATGAACTTGAGGAAAATTAAATGATGTTATAAATGTGAAAATGTATGACTTTATAAGTTAAAAATGTTTTAATAAAAATATAACTGGTTGAGAAATTTTATTGAATATTTGAAGTTAATTGACTGCATTTTTGAAATGATATTAATTACAATGTAAATGATATTACAGCATTTGTAAACGCTGTAGTTGATGATAATGAACTAAAAAGCTAAATTGAATTAAAAGCTATTATAGAAATCTTTGCAAGTGCTATAATTTTTGAATTTAACTAAGTTATTCGAAATTTAAGTAAACGTAGTATAACACTTTAAAATGCTGTCTTTTGTTAAATTGAACTATTTTGAATGTAACTTTCCGTATAAGTTTTCTAAATAATGCGAAAAGTGAATTTTCACGGTTTTGATAAACTTAAGTGAATAAATAAACTTTGGAAGTTGAAATTTTTGGAAATTTAATAATTTAATTATTAAACATAATAACTTCATTGAAATGATAAAAAAGAATTTTTGGAATATAAAATGTTTTGAAATATGAATTGAAATGGTATTTTAGATTGAATAAAATGAATAATGATTTGAAATGAATGAAGTTTGAAAAGATACGATATTTTTATATATTAAAATGATTTGAAACGAATTTTTGAAAGGATATGATATTTTGATATATTAAAATGATTTGAAACGAAGTTTTGAAAGATATGATATTTTTGAAATTAAATGATTTGAAAACGGAGTTTGAAAGATAGGACATTTTGATATTAACATGATTTAAAAAGAAGTTCTGAAAGATATGATATTTTGGAACTGAAACTTTGAAAGGTTATGATATTTTGATATATTAAAATGATTTGAAAGGTAGTGTTGAAAGGGTATGAAAATTTAATATATTGAAATGGTTAGAAATGACTTGATATTTATTTTGATAAATATTTGAATTGAAAGATATTTTACGATGATATATTGAAATGGTTTTGGAAATGATTTAATCTTTATTCTGATAAAGATTTGGATTGAAAAGGATATTTTATTTTGAAGTATAAAATATTGTTTTAAAGTTATAACTACGGGTTATAATAACGATTGGTTGTTAAAGAGACCGGGATCAGATATTATCTTATAGCCGGCCAATACCGAAAACCACTTTAACAACTGTGTACGCGGTGGAGATTTCAGAACGAAGTAGGATGGTGGCGACGTTCTCGAGGTATATTACATGGACCCAACTCCCGTGAGTTGGCATATATGACTAAAACAGGAGCTATACCGGGCTATACAAAGGGTCGCACCCTTTCATCGAGCATGCTCCATCGGAAACTATTCTATTACTATTGTGATTCGATTCGGTGGCGCCACTTTGATTCGGGGGTATTGTTCGAGGTGGGAGGAAGCTGCTGGCTTGCCGTCACCACCGGTCCGGGAGTGCAAACGGTGTATCCACCCTGGCATTGCCTCGCGTGCCGTGTCATATCCTTATATCGAGCCCAATATGATTTTGGTTTTAAAGATCCAACCGCGTTAAGGTTCACCATCCCCTTAACGCTATTTTCTATATGATTATACTTTACTGATTAGACACTACCGTATATAGCGTATATTACTACATGGTAAATAGTTTAACGGATCCTTAGAGGATGGGCGGTCCCAAGCATCCTTTAAGTTACTGATGCATTTTGTTACTGTTCACTTGAGTTGATTTACAGTTTATAAGTATTTATGTCCTGACTCGAGGGTTTTGTGTTTTGCTTTACGCTCGGGTCAGATTGATTGAGTTAGCATTCAAGATTCACCTTCGGCGTTGGAGCTTTCCTTGAAGATCCAGCCATCTATTTTGTTTCAGTATCCAGTGGTTCAGTGATGTATCTGATTTGTACCTGATGTATCATGTTACTCTTCTGTTGTATCTTATTTAACTCTGATGTATCTCATATTTATATAGTAGCTTCATGAACTACTATCTCTTTTTCTTCCGCTGCATTTTTATATACTCTGTGTCTGTGATCTGTGATTTTTATTTACTGTATATTCTGAGGTTTGCCAAAATTTTATTTACAACACGGTATTTTGAGCAATTCAATTCCGGCATAAGTGTCTGCCTATGCACTTATAATGGATGCGAATGGTTGAAAAATATTGGTTGTTACAATTTCAATCAAAGAGAAAGGATAATTCTTTGTAATTTCAAATGGAATAAAAGCCTTGTTTTCAGATAATTTATGGAAAGTTATAACGTTAATCCTTTTTAGAACGATAGCTCCGATAAATTAAAATATGGAAAGGAATATTCTACTTTGGAAGTTAATGGTTAGAAATAGGAAAATATATGTATACGTATAACCGTGCATAACGATTCAAAATAAAAATATATATACATAGCATAATTTATGACAATATTCGTATTAGTTACTAATAACAATAATAATTATAGGATTAGGAGGTTGAAAAGGGAAGGAATAGTGATTCCAAAATTTATGGACAACAACTACAAATTTAAGGTGCAATAAACTTGTAGTTAATAGAGAGTTAAAAGAATTAAATGAGTACTGATTAGAGAATTTAATATGGTATTTAAAAGGAGACTGAATATGGTTAATAAGTGGATTTTGAAACGGGTAAATAAATATCATTAGAGATCATCCAATTTGGATATTAATGACCAATTATTACGGATAATAGACATTTATTAGACATAATAAGAAAATGAGAAAAATCAAAGCCTAAGCATATAAAATAGGAATATTATGTAGCGAACAATTAAGTATTAATACTATTAAATATAAATAGAAGGCAATATAATTTTCATAATAGGAAATTATATAGCTTCAATTATTCGTCTTGAATGAGCATGAATTAATGGGCCAAGCGCAACATTTACGCTTTGGGCGTTTGGTCTAGTTTAGTGGGTTGGGATGCGCGGTAAATAGAGTTACACAATGGAAGTTTTCCCTTCACCTAGAGGCTAACAGCAGTTTTTTATACTTACTACTGATGTGAGACATCTCCATCTATAGGACTCGCGGGGAAGGGATGTGCGTTGCAAATAGTTAAGAGAAAATATATTGAGGGTTTGCCTTAGATTTGAAGTATTAAACGGCCCAATACTTTTAAGGAATTCCACTTCACCTCTAATAAGAGGTATTAAGTAACCGAAAGATACATTTTCCTTGAATTATTTATGTTAGTCTAAACGGGATGTCGGCTGTGGAAGGTCAAGGGGCTGTGTCAGTATTTTGTACCGGTATTTAGTAGTAAGTTTGGGATATAGGCTCTGACCACCCACGGTCCTAAGCGAGCGATAGCAAAGACTTTGGTTAGCCCTGACGGATTTCACTTCCTACCAATGCACAATCCATATGAGAGACACACATAGCTCAAAGTAGATGGTTAGATGAAAATTTGTTTATTGGAGGTGGCCTAGTTAACCCTTAGATGAGTCTTTGAGATGCATTAGTAGAATGAAAATTAAATTATAAATTATAAAGGCATTAGAGACGGGTATGGATGGCCTAGAATAGCTGCAAGATAGAAGGAAAAATGTCATCGCCTAAGTGAAGATTAGAGGGACTATATAAGAGAGAGATTAGGGAATGAAATGAGGATCAAGATCCCCTTATTTCTCTTACCATTTCTTCCTCTTTTGAATTAAAAATTCCTCCCAGTGCTCCATCTCTTCTCCTCCACACCTAGGAATGATTATGGACGACTATTCCAAGTTCCCTTTGGGCCTCAAAACGATTCCAATCCTGAACAATATTTGTTACATTTAAATACAATTTAAACTTTTATCGATATCGTATATCGGTTAGTGTTTATATAACTATTATATGCACACTATTTAATATTGTTCGATACACATCAAAAAAAAATTGTAATTAATATTTTATAAATACTAATTAATTTATGATAATTATAATATAGGTAAATCAGGTGGTAACAGGAGTATTCAACGTTTCAGTTATGTGACTCTTAGGTGTAAATTTGGTCAGCGATTATTATCAAGCAATTCGAATATTAATGTTCACACTTGACTTAGTAGGTGATATGGCATTATGACTAAATTTATCGTCTACTTGGTATCGGTAAAATCCAATTTTACTTTATCGAGCATTACCCGACATTCACAATTGTTTACACCAATTCTCTTCGTTAAAACCATATCACTTTGGACTTGTGGAATTTGGTAATAGTCAAGATTCCAATACCGTCCATGTTCAACTCTATAGTCTAAACAAAAGGTCCTTGGTTCAATAATAAAAATTATTATTAACCAAACTACCCTGGCTAGAGATTTTGACTTTGAGTTAACTTTAGTTAACCATGATACTAACCTTGTATAACTGAGATACGAATCCTCCCTTTAATAATTTTTCACTTCCAATACTTCCACTTGACCCAACTGTAGTCATTCGATGGACGATGTGCCACAATTTGACTATAATCAAAGTGGAGCTTTCAAATTGAGGATCAAATGTATTCTTAAGTCAGGAGAACTGAGTAAATTTTTACATCAATTTTTTTTGTTTAACCTTAGTTATATTAACCAACGAAAAACGATCGAGCGAGTCAGTCTATGGTTATAGAATAACTACCAATATGTAATCTCTTGGTGCCTCCAGTAGTCATGAGTAATACACTGCCTAATATTTAGAGAGTGCTATGTACTCTATCCTCAATGGATGCATCGATATCCAGTCCCAAATACATTTAGGAATATTTAAATGGCATATTTATAATATTGCGATATAATACTCATGATTACAACTATTTGTAATTATTATCACAACACACCATTTATGGGTTTTCTATTAGATATATTTGAATTAAACATTTAGTTATTTGTAACACGTCATAACAAATATATAACAGAAAGAAAAGACCTTTTATTATGGATGAGCATTGATTATAGAGTTAATATTTTACAATAAATTATGAAGTTTCCCCTATGGCATACCCCTAACACTATCAATGTAACATCCCGATATTTTCAACCATTCGCATCCACATATGCATGATTTGAATTGCTCAAAATACTAGATTGTAAATTTATAATTGGCAAAACTCAGCATATACAGTAAACAAAATAATCACAGAATTACAGACATAGAGTAATATACAATATGCAGCAGAAAAAAAAAGATAGTAGTTCATGAAGCTACTATATATAACAGAGTTAAATAAGACACAACAGAAGTCTCGAATGCAATAGTCAAATACAAGATCGGAATACATCATTAGAATCAACTGAGTATCTAAAAGATGGATAGATAGTCGGATCTCCAAGTGAAGCTCTAACTCCAAAGGTGAGTCTCAAAAGCTGTATCACTCAGTCTGACCCGAGCGTAAAGCAAAACACAAAACACTCGAGTCAGGATTAACATTCTTATTATCAATAAATCCAACTCAAGTGAAATAACAACTGAAATACAAGTAACTCAAAGGATGTTTGGGATAATCATCCTCTGAGGATCTGTTAAACTACTTACTATGTAGTAATATACGCTATTATAATAATGTCTAATAGTAAAGTAAACTTACTTAAAAATAACGTTAAGGCTTTACATTTTCCACCTTAACACATATATAGTGCCAATAGTCTATATAATACCATCATACCTCTAGATCGGGAGGCTACCACAAATACTCCATAGGTACGACACAAATCAAAACTCGTACAAGGCACGCTAGGATAGGTGACACGGCACAACTAGGCAATGCCTGGGTAGATATACCAATTGCACTTCCGGACCGGTGGTAACGTGTAGCAGCCACGACCGCCCACCTTGAGCCGCACCCTCAAAAATCAAAAGGTGCACCCAATCAATAACAAAGTAATAGAATGGTATCGAAGGAGTGTGTCCGATCAGAGAAACTACCTCATTAGTCCGTCGATTGCTCCTGTTTTAGCCGCCTTATGCCAACTCATGGGAGTCGGGTCCACGTATATACCTCAATAGGACGTCGCCACCATCCTACTTCATTCTGGAATCTCCACCGTGTACACGGTTGTTAAAGTGGTTTTCGAAGTTGGCAGAAAGTATGGCAACTTTCGATCCCGGTCTCTTTAACAACCAAACGTTATTATAACACCGCGGTTATTTCAAAATAGTTTATACTTCAAAACCAAATATCATTTCCATTTCAAAACCATATCAATACGATATCATTTTCATTTCAAATCCAAATACAATATCATTTCCATTTCAAATATATATATATTCTTTTCCAAAATCACAGCATTTTCAAAGTTATAACTCTTTCAAAACTAAACACTTGAAATTATAACACTTCCAAACATAATACTTTGAAATTCATAACTTTGAAAACATGACCTCCACCACTTAAACAGTTTAGATATTAAAATAGTATATATAATAAAATAGTTTCTAAAGTAAAATAGTTTCCTCAAAATTCCATAAATCAATTTCAAATTAACTCAATTCCAAAATTCAAATTTAATTAAATCTCAAATCATCTGTTTTCAATTCGGTTTCTAAATAAACTATTTCAAACTATATCGATTTCAAAACAGGTTTGAATCTTAATTAAACCATTTCAATATCAATGTATTTTAAAGCTTTAAATATTCCATAATTTCAAAACTAAATTTGATAACTTTATATATGTATATATGTATATATATATATATATATCAAATTCAATTTACTATTATTTAAATTTGAAATATTTACTTAATAAATCCAATATCTTTTAAACTTTTAAACTTCAAATAACTGAATATTCCTTCAATTTATTTAAACTTGATATACTCATTTAAATTACCTTGAACCAAAATCAAGTTATAAAATCATATCCTTTAAAATCTTAAATTTAATAAGTTTCAAATCAAACTTATTTGCGTTTAATCTTAAATAAATTCAATTTGAAATTTATCTTCCAACCTTAATTTATTTAAATCATTATAAACTCTATATTAAAATATAATTTAAATACTTAACCATATTATCTTTTATAAAATCAAACTTATTATTAAACTTATTATATATTAAAACATATTTATACATAACTTAAAATCAAAAAATTAACTATATATAAAATAACATTTTTATAAAATATCAAAAATCACTATTATATAAAACCATATATTTCTTTCCAAAACCATAGAAATCAATTCAAAATATTTTTATATATAGACCACGGTGTTTGTATATAATTTTCTATCCTATGGTCAAGTGATACGGATATTTATTATTTCAATTCGCAATTTAAATATAAATACGGGTATATATCATTTCAACTCGTAATCCCAAATTCAATTCAATTGAAAATCGCTCGGGTCTATCATTTCAACTCATAACGATTTTCTCCCATTCTAAAGTCTGTTCGGGTATGTTCATTTCAACCCATAGTGAATTTTATACTAATAGGGAATTTGCAGAGTGAAAACAGATATGATAATAATATAACAGACATATATAATCAATATAAATAACAGATAATAGTGTCAAATGTCACAGGTGAACCAATATAGATAACAACATATTTATAGCAATGTAAATAACTAACAGCAGCATATTTCAATTGTCGTTTCAACTGAAATCAAATTTAATAAATATAAGGACATTAATCGTGAGTGATTGCTCACTTTTCGAGGCTAGAGAGAACGGAATGGGATGGGATATGAATCCAAGCACGAATTCTAAAGCAAAGCAAGATTTGACACAGATTTGACACAAATTTGACGATCAAAGCTGATAACAAGGGATCAATGAAATAATTAGAATAAGCCTAATAGCAGCAGAAACTATATATATTTATATATATACTATTATTATTGTTATTTCCATGAATCAATATTTAATTTTAAAAAATATTAAAAAATATATTTATATATAATTAAAATCATTATTTAAATTAAATACATGCAAAATAAAAGTCAATATAAGTTTACCAAATCATGTTGTATTTCTAAACTCAATCAGATCCTTCATATATATAAACTAAGCAACCTAGATATACTAACAGGCTACACATAACTTATATACCTATTAGTTCTAACAATAATTATTATAACACAATACAACTTACTATATTATTATATCTATACTTTAAACAAATCGAAACAAATTTGCTTAAAATATATTATACACCCAACAGAATATAAATGGATGCACTGCTAACAAAGTAATATGTAGACTCAAGTATACTAGTGAGTTATACATGTAGGTCACTATACATTCTCCAAAGTGAGTATATATATAGAGTATAAAATATATATAATTTCTTCTTCATTAAACCAGATAACTGACATAAAACTATATATATAAACTAACATATACTAGTATATAAGCTGTAGAACTAAGGACATCTACTAGCACCAACATATAAATATACTCTGTATAAACTGAAAAATAGATTTGCTCATAACACATTTGCTAAACACCTATACCTCCATGTTATATATATAAAAGCTAATAAAATATAAATATTTTAATACATACATAAGAATAGAACTGTATGCTATAAAACAATGTATAAAAAGCTTCGATAAAAGGCGCAGAGTATACATATTCAATATTGCAGATAGATGAACTTCCTTTTTATTATATGTATACTTAGAGGCCAAACAAAGTAAACTAGTAAACCAACTCGTGTATAATTATATATGTACAGCATAAATATAATTCATATACAAAATGTATACGTTTTTTAAAATAAATGAAACAAAACTGTCATTCACTGTTTAATATAATTCGTATACAAAATGTATACATTTTTATAATATATGAAACAAAACAAATGGAGAAAAGCATATCTTTCATTATACAAAAACAACTAGTACTAGTGCTGCCACAAAGCATACTTATATATATAATATATAGCTTAAAATTGTCAAAACGAAAATTTATGAAATAAAAACATAGATATAAGCTTCGAAATCTTATTTCTTTAAAGGGCCCTAGAAGCTTATCAATTGGAAAAAATATATTTACAAAACAACTCATGATATACCAATTTATAACCAATATGTGTACAACATATACAGTAAAATATAACGTGTATATTCTTATCTAGAAAGAAAGGTTTCTAAAATAACATATTATATTTTATAAACTTTACATAAGCTTACATACATAGGTATATATATAGTCTAACATTTTACCTAACAACAAACAATTGAAAGAAAGAAGACTAGATGTATAAATTCATGTGTATAAATATATTAATATATTAATATATTATAAATACAACATACAGATATATATATATATATATATCTCTTTATAAAATCAATATAATACCAATGTATACATATGACTATACAAACAACATATATATACACACTTTTTATTATATTTTTAAACGCACATACATATAACTTCGTTACAGCAAAATTTTGAAAAGGAAACTCATAAATATGATACTATTATGAAAATATATACAATACTATATATATGCGATGAAAATATTTATGGAGACCGAGTAAATACAAGTGTAAAAACATATGTAAGCTGTTCTAAATATATATATATAAGCTAATACATTTATAAATGAAAACTTGATATATATATATATATATATATATATATATATACAACAAACATATGTTTATACATATAACAAACAGAAATATATATTTTACCTTAATATACAAACAGGGAAGCTCAGCCAATGGTTGCTGTTCGGCCATCAGGGCGAAATGGAGGCCTACTGTGGCATTTGGGTGGGGAGCCATAGCTTCGGACGTGGCTTGGAAGATGGGCTCGACGGAAATAGGAGAAGGGGATAGGGCAGGGACGATAGCGGGGAAGAGATGATGACGTTGTAAATGGGGGCGGGTTGAAGGCGGGCAAGAAATGGATTAGCTCGAGGGAATTAAAGGTGGAAGGAGCTCTAAAGTGATGGGTTTGCAAGAATGATGATAGGCAATAAAATAGCTTTTAAAAAAGAGAAGAGAGCGAATGGTTTCAAAAAAATGCAAATAGACTTTGTAAAAAAATGTTGTTATGTTAGACGGTAAGAGATGAAAAGCCAAAAGTTATCTCGAAAATAGCAAACGTTTATGACTATTCATTTCAATTGAAGGAAACGAATGGACAGAAAACAAAAAGGTTAAACGGTATCGATACGGATCGTTTTTCACGGATTCCATGGTGTACCGAATTTCAAAACACAGAACTGAGTATACCGCAGAGATCATCACGACCAGATGATCAAAACGGTATACAAATATCCATGGTACGATCATTCGATCAAAAGTCGACAATTGGTACCGGACATGTTGCTAATTCCATATGGAAAAATCCAAACGAAGCTAAAAATGTCCGAATTTCGCTAAACGAATTTCGCAGTCTGATTCAGAAAGTTCTGAATAAATTTTCTTTTGTTGACATATTTAGGTTTCCGAAAACTTTTAAATTCAACAGTTATTAACTGATTTAAATTGAAATAGATTAACACAATAAATTGAACTTTCATATTTTCAGATGAAAATTTACAGTTTGCTATGTTTAATTAGACGTATTCTAAATATCAAACTTTTATTTCACAAATTTATTATTTAAAATTTCACAAAATTTCAATTAATTAAATAAATAAATACGCTATAATTTACGGGTCGTTACAATCAATCTCCCATTTGCCCTTGAGGCAAAATATGGAATCACAATCTCATCCCATCGATCATCTTCTTAAGAGCCAACCGAGCTTGACCCTTAGTGAACTGATCTGCTATATTGCCCTTGGTATCTATGCTTTGTATCATAACCTCTTTCTTCACAATGAATTCTCTGATGATGTGAAACTTATGAAAAATATGTCAAGCCCTCTTGTGTGCTCGAGGTTCTTTTGTAACATATATCTCCACATTGTTGTCAAAGAACAATGTCAAGGATTCTTGGTAATAGGAATCACTCCCAGCTTACTTAAAAACTTGCACATCCATATTGTCTTTTCAGTTGCTTCATTTAGGGCAATGTACTCGGCCTCCATTATCAAATCAGTCGTTATTTCGTGTTTGGAACTTTTTTAACTAACGAACTTGTTATTAAGCGTAAAAACATAAGCAGGCGCTGATTTACTGTCCTCAACATTATTCTAAAAGCTAGAGTCCGTATACTCCTTCATAATGCGGTCTTCATTCCTGTATATTAGAAATAAGTCCCGAGTATTTCTTAAATAATTCAGTATACGTTTTACAGCCGTCCAATGCTTTTCTCCAGGATTAGACAGGTATCGGCTTACGCATCCTAATGCGTATGCTACATCCGGTCTAGTACGTAACATAGCGTACATTATGTATCCTATGGCTGAAGCATAAGGGATCTTCTTCATACGCACTTTATCCTCATTAGTATGAGAAGCGTTCTAAAAGAACGATTCCAGATTGCGTTGGAACACTTCCACACTTGTAATTCTCTATACTAAACCTTTTCAACATGATGTCTATGTATAGGAATTAACACAATCTCAACAGCCTCTTAGATCTTTATACCTAGTAACTAGGCTGTTTCTCCCAACTTCTTCACGGAGAAGTTCTTGGAAAGCCAATCTTTCACTGATTGCAGTAACGAAGTGTCATTGCCAACTAATAGAAGGTCATCGACGTATAGTACTAAGAATATGGTAGCATTTCCTTATTCCTTTCGGCATATGCACGCTTCCTATGTGTTTTGATAAAAACCAAACTATTTGATCACTTTATTAAAACACATGTTCCAACTTCTTAAAGCCCGTTTGAATCTATAAATGGACTTTAACAACTTGCAAGCTTTTCCCTCATTCTTACTGACCTCGAAACCTTTGGGTTGCGACATATAGACGGTCTCTTCTAAATATCCATTTCAAAATGTTGTCTTTGCAGCCATTTGTCAAATTTCATAGTCGTAGAATGCAGTAATGGCAAGCATAATCCGAATGGACTTATGCATAGATATGGACGAAAAGGTCTCGTCATAGTCAACACCTTAAATTCGATGAAATATTTTTACAACTAGCCTAGATTTATAAGTCTCCACTTATCCTTCCGCATTTAGCTTTTTCTTAAATATCCATTTGCAGCTGATGGGTTTTATCCTTTTGGGTGCGTCAGACTAAGTCCATTCTTTGTTTTCATACATGGAATCCATCTCTAATTTCACTGCTCCAAGGTAGAGTGCGGACTCTTTACTTTGCTGTGCTTGCTTGTTGGAATGATAGAGGAGTGTAGTCCCCCTTCTAGTCTTCCGTAAGGAAATCGTAATATCTCTCTAATGTGCGAGATTCCCTACTAGACCTTCTAATATGATGCATGTTTTTATATATATGGGAACTTGGTTCTCCCACTTGTTTGGTCTTAGTGTTAATTTATTGGATCTCATCCTAGTCTACAACCTCGCTGTTAATTTCTTTTGACAAAAATTCCTTTTCCAAAAAGACAGTATTAGTGGGCTTTTGGGATATCCCTTTAAGCTTTTGGTATATCCCTTCAAGCTTTTGGGATATCCTATAAATCTACACATTACTAACCTTTCCTCGAATTTATATGGACCAACGTTCTTAACATAGTCCGGACAACCCCACACCTTCAAATACTTGAGTTGAGGTTTCTTCCCACATAATATCTCATGTAGTGTCTTAGGCACAGATTTAGTGGGCATCAAATTCAACATATGTGCTGCATTTTCTAACACATATCCCCAATAAGACAGAGGTAACTCAGCCTTACTCATCATTGAACAGACCATATTTAATAGGGTTTGATTCCTTCGCTCAAAAACACCACTGTGTTATGGAGTAAAGGGTGGAGTAACCTAAGTGATAGCCCATCATCTCTTGAGTAGCGTTTGAGTTATTGTCCAACGTACTCAACTTTCGACCGGATTAAGTATTTTAACCTTTTGGTTCGTCAGATTCTCAACCACATTCTTATATTTAATAAATTTCTCACAGACATCGATTTTTTTCCATAAGATACACATATACTAGTCTTGAGAAATCATCAGTAAAGGTTATAAAATAAGAACAGTTATCTTTGTTAACTACAGACATTGGGCACACACATTAGTATGCATAAGCCCCAAAAGTTCATCAGCTCTTTCATTGCTCCCACTGAAGAAGTGCTTGATCATCTTACCTTCGTGACATGACTCGCACTTATCAAATGATTCAGAATCAAATGATAAAAGAAAACCTTAGGTTTTCAATTTGTGTAGTCATTTCTCGCTAATATGACTAGCCTGCAGTGCCAAAGATAATTTTTATTTATATCGTTATTCGAAGAGCTACCCATAGAACATACATAATTTGTATTGATCAAACGTAAATGCCATTTCTAAAACACCGTCATAGACATTATTACCATTTAAAATAATGTTCACACCATTATTAGCATAGTGAAAAACATAACCAGTCTCAGACAATCTAGATACAAAAATAATTCTACAAATAAAATCTTTTATATAATAGCAATTTGTAACAATCCGTAAATTTTGGGTAATTAAAAATAGTTGACTTAATAAGATTATGTAATTAAAATATTAAAAGAAATAGAAATTGGTTATTTAATGTGGATGTAATAACTAATTTGAATGGTAAAAAAAGATAATTAAAGCTAAATTTGTGATAGATTGAAGGAGATTTAAGAATGTGGTATAATATAATGAATGGAAATTGAGTAAGACCATGGTCTTGTAAGTAATTGTAATTTTGGTCTGTAGGCAATAAACTTATAAATGTAGTTAAAAGTAAACAGTGACAATTATTATGTGTTACATGTTTATTTATTCTATTAAATTGAAATGAGAAGTCAATTTTTAATAAATATTAACAAAAGTTACATTTGTGTGAAATGTAATACAATGTTTAAAAGTTGTTAAATTGGAGTATATTAAGGAATGAATGGTTAATTAGGTTTGTAGAGTAGTAATGGACTTAATAAAAGCGAATTTTAGAATTTTTCCAATGTAAGTTTGAAATTTGTTTGTAATTTATTTTCCAAATGCAACAAATAAACAATTTTTGAAAATTTTATATTTTGGTCAAAATTTGAATTTTCAGTGTAAATAAAAAGAAAAAAAATTTGAATTTTTAAATTTTAATCTTTTTCTTTGTAAATGTATTTTATTTTAATATTTATCTTACTTTTCGTTTCATGAAATTCCGATTTATACTTTTATATTTTGATAAATTACAGCATTTTACGCGCAATAAATTTATGTGTTTTCATTATATATATATATATATATATATATTATATATTTTATTTCCCTATGTTTGTTTCTTTAATTTTTATTTTATTTTTATTTTAATTGTATAAACTTAGATTATATTTATTTGATTTATCTATTTTAACTGGCATACGTTACATTTGTTTTATTTCCTACCTCTTTATTTGCCTATCTTTTATTTCCTACCTCCTTAATTAATTTCTAGCCGTGCCTACCTAAAGCTTTAGCCATTCATACCTTATCAATTCACATGAAAAAGCAAGTAACTTACCCCATTTTGTTCTATTGTTTCTTTTTATTTAATAGGAAATAAATCCCTTCAAATCTCTAGCCATTTAAGCACTTAATTACTTGCCAATTCATTGCACTTGATTTGGCGTGAATAACTCCCCTAGAAAATTTTAATTCACGTACAAAAACTCTTTACCACATCTCATTTTCATTTGCATCTTCACGTGAAAAAATTTCTTGTAAGTAATGGCTTCTTTTTCTTTTGTTTTTCTATTTTTTTCTCTTCTATTTTTTTATATTTTCTTTGTCTTCCTTCAAACTAGGCTCAGCCTCCATCTTCTTATTTACTTCTATGGTGTACATAAACTTTATTTATTTAGTGAAGGTTTCTTTTGTGTATATACATCTATATTTATTGGATAAGCAACAGATCGATTGAGATATGTTTTAAATGTAGGCATACGTTTCTTAATTAATTTCTTGCCTTTATATATTTCCCACCTTTTAATCTTCTACCATATCTATTCATAAATGCATAGATGTGATTTTCTCCTTTTCAATCACGTACAAAGTTATTAAACTCCTCTTTTCATTTGTTTAAGATAAATATATACAAGATCTTTTCCCTACTTAAATTGTGCCTTTTTAAATTTCCTTA
Source organism: Allium cepa (assembly GCA_030765085.1). Lineage (NCBI taxonomy): Eukaryota > Viridiplantae > Streptophyta > Magnoliopsida > Asparagales > Amaryllidaceae > Allium > Allium cepa. Next base: position 1,044,301,577 of record CM060931.1, on the reverse strand, counting down.
CCTTTTTATTTTCTAACTATTCCTAAACTTTAGCCATTCAAATCTTTTTAAACCTAGTCGCCTCTTATCATTCACGTGAAATAAAAAAAAAGTTTCTCATTGTATCATTTGAGTGAGGAAGGAAAAGTCTAGATCCATGGCTTCCTTCTCTCTTCTTTTTCCACTTTCTTTTTTTTCTTCTCTTTTTCTTTTTGTTTTCTCCTTGCATAGCTCGGCCTCCACCACCACAACATCACCTCCTCCTCACTATTAGACTATAGCCAAGCCCACTTGGTGGTTGAAAGCAAGGTTATGTTCTTTGATTCGAAATTGCATAGTTTAATCCATCTTCTGTTGTATTGAATCTTATTCTTATTATTTGTGTATTTGTTATATACAAGATATGGATCTTGACTCTCCATCTACTCAAATGTTTGGTCGTGCCTTGTCGTGCTTTGCGGAGTTTCAATTGTGTATTTTGAATTTGATTCTAGCTTTTAAAAGGTGAGTTTTTATCACTCTAGACATATGTACTTATATTATTGTGGAATAATGACAAGTGGATCTGTATAAATTGGTATGTCATTCATACATGCCTGTGATATGTTACATGATGTTAAATGTTGTTTATATATTTGTTGCATCATCTAATATGTATTTATATGTTATAATATTCATTTTATATACCGTATCTCACACTGCAAGTTCCCTATCACTATGGGCTGAAATGATAGGCTCAAATGATCTTTATTGCATTTATTTTACTTGGGATTGCGGGATTGAAATGATAGAACCCCGATTTTTCTTTTTAAATTACGGATTGAAATGATACATATCCGTATCACTTGACCTAGGTTAGAAAATTTTATACAGGCCCATGGATAAAATTTTATAACAGTTTTCTAAAATTATTAAATATTTTGAATTTATAAATATATGGAAATTTAAATAAAAAGTTGATTTAAAGATTTAGAATATAAAGAGATATTGGTTTTCTATAAGTTAAAATTTTATAAGTTGATTTTGGTTTTTAATTGTAATGGAAAAAAATCTTTATTTTGTTTTAAATTTGTAATTTAAATATTTGGAATATAATAAACAACTAAATAATGAAAATTGATTTAATGTGGAATTCTAAATCTAGCCTAGTAGTTGGAATGAATTTTATTCCATGAAGCGGATATGTTTGTATAAATAGGTTTACAATGATTTTCTATAAGTTAAGTTGTATAAGTTAATGTATAAAATATAATTTATATATATATATATGACTTAACTTGATGATTGAAAATTGGTTTCCAAATGGAGATTTTAAGTTAAGAAAATAAGGTATTTTAAATTGAAGAAACATGTAATGTTTTAATTAATGAAAGAAAAGTGTAATTTTTAATTAATGAAAGAAAAGTGTATGTTTTTAATTAATGAAAGAAACTTGTAAAGTCCTAATTAATGAGAGAACATGTAAAGTTTTTAATTAATGCAAGAAACATGTAAAGTTTTAATTAGTATGCTATTGATTAAATTAATAAATGCTCTTCACTGTAATAAAAACGTACATTTGATAATGTAAGTTTTAATTTGTGTAATATTGATTTAAAATAATAAATGCACTTTATTGAAATAAAAATGTAAATTAAACGTACATTTGATAATATAAGTTTTAATTAGTCTAATATTGATTTAAAATAATAAATGCTTTATTGTAATAAAAATGTAAATTAAAACGTACATTTGATAATGTAAGTATTAATTAGTATAATATTGATTAAAATGATAAATGCTCTTTATTGTAATAAATGTAAGTTAAAACGTACATTTGACATGTAAGTTTTAATCAATGTAATGGTGTATTTTAAATTGATTCAAATGACAAATGTTACTTACCGTAATAATAAAATGTAAAGTTGATAATGTACATTTGATATGCAAGTTTTAATTTATGTAAATGGCATACTTTAAATGATTAAAATAATAAAGTTTTCTTTATTGTAATAAAAATGTAAGTTAATAAGGTACTTTTAACTTAACATAAGAATTTCAGCTTTAATTTGGATATTACAGTAACATAGTTTATTTAACTATAAGGCTATGATAAAATGACCATGTTAAGTTTGTAAGCATATAAATACTTTGATTTTATAAAATGTTAAAGTGGAAAGTATTACATTCCAAATATGCTATGATTCCTTAAGGTAACATTTCCAAAATGCTATGATAATTTAAAGGAATATTTCAAGTTTAATAAATTGAAGGAAATATTCAATGATTTGAAAATTTGGGTTTTATTTAAATGGTATATTATTGAATTAGTTTTGAAATGGAAATGATACAATTGTGATATGGTTTTGAAATGAGTATGATATTTTGGTTTTGAAAGTATATACTAGTTTGAAAGAAATGATATGATTTTGAAATGGATATGCTAGTTTGGTTTTGAAAGTATAAATGATTTTGAAATAAATATCCATGGGTTATAATAACGTTTGGTTGTTAAAGAGACCGAGATCGGAAGTTGTCATACTCTCTGCCAACTCCAAAAACCATTTTAACAACCGTGTACGCGGTGGAGATTCTAGAATGAAGTAGGATGGTGGCGGCGTTTCCTTTAAGGTAAATACGTGGACCCAACTCCGTGAGTTGGCATAAGGTGGCTAAAACAGGAGCGATCAACGGGTTAATTGAGGTAGCACCTTTGATCGGACACATCCCTTTGATATTATACTTGACTTTTGGATTGATTCGGTGGCCACTTTTGATTTCTTTGATTTGGGGGTGTTGTTCGAGGTGGGTGGTAGCTGCGCGCTACGCGTTACCACCGACCCGGAAGCGTAATTGGTATATCTACCCTGGCATTGCCCAGTTGTGCCGTGTCACCTACCCTATCGCGCCTTGTACGAGTTTGGTTTTCTCCCGTAGCCCGTGGAGTATTTAGGGTAGTCTCCCGATCTGGAGATGCGCGGATACTGGATGGACTACTGGGACTATTACGTGTTAAGGGCTATATGGGTAACCCCTTAACGCTATTAAAAAGTAAGTTTATTTTACTATAGACATTATTATAATAGCGAAATATTACTACATAGTAAATAGTTTAACGGATCCTTAGAGGATGGGAGGTCCCAAGCATCCTTTAAGTTACTTGTACCTTATATTACAGTTCACTTGAGTTGGTTTACATTGTATTAGTATGTATGTCCTGACTCGAATGTTTTGTGTTTTGCTTTACGCTCGGGTCAGACTGAGTGAGACAGCATTAGAGACTCACCTTTGGAGTTGGAGCCTCGCTTGAAGATCCAGCCATCTATTTCAATTTCAGTATTCTGTTGATTCCATTTATTCATTTGATTTTGGTGATGCATTCAGCTTGTGCTTGTTTATCATATAAAACTTCTGTTGTATCTTATATAACTCTGATGTACTTATATAGTAGCTTCATGAACTACTATTTCTTTACTTCCGCTGCATTTATTACTCTGTGTCTGTGATCTGTGATTTATTTATTTACCGTTTATGCTGTGTTTTGCCAAATTTATTTTACAATTCGGTATTTTGAGCAATTTAAGTCCGACATATGCGGATATGAATGGTTGAAAATATCGGAGCGTTATATTTGGTATCAGAGCATTGGCTCTAGGCAAACTTAGCATATATGGTAAATTTATTTACAGAATCACTTTCATTTGAGTTGAATTTCTTCCTTTCTGACTTGGGTTTCTTTTGAGTTTTGGAATGTTCCCTGCGGTTTCAAAATTCATTATTGTCCCTCACTATTCTTCTTCTTTTGATTCTGGAGTATCCCATAACTCCACTTCGAATGATCTTTATAATGAATTGGCGGTCTCGTCAACATTCAGATGATTTGTAAAGGAGTGAAACTCCTTTGCAATTAGCATTGATTCACCGGAGGTTTATATATATACTCGGTGTAGATGCTAGTACCTCTTGTTATTTCAAATTCTATTTCTTAAGATCGAATGTAGAATTACCTCAGAATTCCACATTGATCTAATTCTTGAAGTCACGGTTGACCCGGTTAAGGTTGTCCGCGATTTATGTAAGCTTATCCATCTTCCTACTTTTTTATTTATCATTTGTCTTTTGTTTCCAACTTATCTTCAAATCGGAACTCTCTTTGATTTGAATCAATTAAATTTGAACTCCTATTCTTGCTTTGTAAAGCTATATTTGAAATGTTTTAGATATTGTGTTGTTTGAGTTGTTGATGTTGATTTGGGTTTCCGTCTGATCAATGCTATCGATAGGATCTCCAAAACACTTGAACAGAACAAATTGACACAATATTATTTTCAAATTTAGTAAATGAAATAATTTTTTGCATAATTATATTATATATGTATATAACTTTCTGAAATTTGATAATTAATTTGATTGGTTGTTGAGAAATAATATTTGACTTTATATATATCTTGTAACCATTGTCTTTTTTCTCCTATATAAATAAACGGTTATTTATAAAACATAGCTATAAATTAATTTGGAAATTAAAATGAATCTAAATCAAGAAATTGTTATTCTCGATAGTTTCAAACTTGGGTTTTTAAAGTTTTAAAAGATATATTATTTAAAGTGTTTTCCAAATAGAGATTGTTTTCAAAGAATTTTTAATGTTTAAATCAGTGCTCTTCTCTTGTCACTGGAAAATAATTTCGGTGATGACTGCAGCATCATCGACATTCATTTTCGAGTTCGAAGTGAAGAGACCATTCTGTAGCTTTTGCTACTGTTTTTCTCTGAAATTTAATTGATTTGAATTTCAAAATATGACTTGATTTATAATATATATATATGGATATATGATTTAAATTTGATTTGATATAAATTGTATATATATTCTTAAATTTACCTTAAAGAATGTTTTCAATTATAAAATGAACCAAAAATTTTGAATAAATATTTAAGTTGAAATAATTGAATTAGAAAATTTTATTTGTATAATACTCAATTGCATTCCAATATAACTTACCTAAATCATTCAGAAGTTAACTATGTAATTGGGTAATATACAATATAAAAAGGATTTTTGTAAATAAAAATTTGAGTGGCCATAATAAACATTATACACTTAAATTTTAGTTATAAAAAGATTAATAGAGGTAAATAGAATGAAGGGTTAATTGAATAATATACAGTATAAATGGTGTTAAAAGAAATTTTAAATAAATTGGTATATTTTATTTAAATTAATTAATTTTGTAAATTTATTTGTTTATAAAGTTAGTGTTTTTGAATAAGATGTATTGTTTACTTAATTCCTTCTTTGCCCTTCTTTTTCCTTTTCAGGCATGAAAAGTTTTGAGTGGGGGAGAGTGTAACAATCCGTAAATTTTGGGTAATTAAAAATAGTTGACTTAATAAGATTATGTAATTAAAATATTAAAAGAGATAGAAATTGGTTATTTAATGTGGATGTAATAACTAATTTGAATGGTAAAAAAAAGGTAATTAAAGCTAAATTTTTGATTGATTGAAGGAGATTTAAGAATGTGGTATAATATAATGAATGGAAATTGAGTAAGACCATGGTCCTGTAAGTAATTGTAATTTTGGTCTGTAGGCAATAAACTTATAAATGTAGTTAAAAGTAAACAGTGCAATTATTATGTGTTACATGTTTATTTATTCTATTAAATTGAAATGTGAAGTCAATTTTTAATAAATATAAACAAAAGTTACATTTGTGTGAAATGTAATACAATATTTAAAAGTTGTTAAATTGGAGTATATTAAGGAATGAATGGTTAATTAGGTTTGTAGAGTAGTAATGGACTAATAAAAGTGAATTTTAGAATTTTTCCAATGTAAGTTTGAAATTTGTTTGTAATTTATTTTTCAAATGCAACAAATAAACAATTTTTGAAAATTTTATATTTTGGTCAAAATTTGAATTTTCAGTTTAAATAAAAAGAAAAAAATTTGAATTAATTTTAAGCTTTTTCTTTGTAAATGTATTTTATTTTAATATTTATATTGCTTTTCGTCTCATGAAATTCCGATTTATACTTTTAGATTTTGATAAATTACAGCGTTTTACGTGCAATAAATTTATGTGTGTTTTCATTTTATATATATATATTTCATATTTTATTTCCCTATGTTTGTTTCTTTAATTTTTATTTTATTTTTATTTTAATTGTATAAACTTAGATTATATTTATTTGATTTATCTATTTTAATGGGCATACATTACATTTGTTTTATTTCCTGCCTCTTTATTTGCCTATCTTTTATTTCCTACCTCCTTAATTAATTTCTAGCCGTGCCTACCTAAAACTTTAGCCATTCATACCCTATTAATTCACATGAAAAAGCAAGTAACTTACCCCATTTTGTTTTATTGTTTCTTTTTATTTAATAGGAAATAAATCCCTTCAAATCTCTAGCCATTTAAGCACTTAATTACTTGCCAATTCATTGCACTTGATTTGGCGTGAATAACTCCCCTACAAAATTTTAATTCACGTACAAAAACTCTTTACCACATCTCATTTTAATTTGCATCTTCACGTGAGAAATTTTCTTGTAAGTAATGGCTTCTTTTTCTTTTGTTTTTCTATTTTTTTTCTCTTCTATTTTTTTTATATTTTTTTGTCTTCCTTCAAACTAGGCTCAGCCTCCATCTTCTTATTTACTTCTATGGTGTATATAAATTTTATTTATTTAGTGAAGTTTTCTTTTGTGTATATACATCTATATTTATTGGATAAGTAATAAATCAATTTGGATATGTTTTAAATGTAGGCATGTGTTTCTTAATTTATTTCTTGCCTTTATATATTTTCCACCTTTTAATCTTCTACCATATCTATTCATAAATGCATAGATGTGATTTTCTCCTTTTCAATCACGTACAAAGTTATTAAACTCCTCTTTTCATTTGTTTAAGATAAATATATACAAGATCTTTTCCCTACTTAAATTGTGCCTTTTTAAATTTCCTTGCCTTTTTATTTTCTAACTATTCCTAAACTTTAGCCATTCAAATCTTTTTAAACCTAGCCGCCTCTTATCATTCACTTGAAATAAAAAAAAAGTTTCTCATTGTATCATTTGAGTGAGGAAGGAAAAGTCTAGATCCATGGCTTCCTTCTCTCTTCTTTTTCCACTTTATTTTTTTCTTCTCTTTTTCTTTTGTTTTCTCCTTGCATAGCTCGGCCTCCACCACCACAACATCACCTCCTCCTCGCTATTAGACCATAGCCAAGCCCACTTGGTGGTTGAAAGCAATGTTATGTTCTTTGATTCGAAATTGCATATTTTAATCCATCTTCTGTTGTATTGAATCTTATTCTTATGATTTGTGTATTTGTTATATACAAGATATGTATCTTGACTCCCCATCTACTCAAATATTTGGTCGTGCCTTGTCGTGCTTTGCGGAGTTTCAATTGTGTATTGTGAATTTGATTCTAGCTTTTAAAAGGTGAGTTTTTATCACTCTAGACATATGTACTTATATTATTGTGGAATAATGACAAGTGGGTCTGTATAAACTGATATGTCATTCATACATGCCTGTGATATGTTATATGATGTTAAATGTTGTTTATATATTTGTTGCATCATCTAATATGTATTTATATGTTATACTATTCATTTTATATACTGTATCTCACACTGCAAGTTCCCAATCACTATGGGCTGAAATGATAGGCTCAAATGATTTTTATTGCATTTATTTTACTTGGGATTGCGGGTTTGAAATGATAGAATCCGGATTTTTCTTTTTAAATTACGGATTGAAATGATACATATCTGTATCACTTGACCTAGGTTAGAAAACTTTATACAGGCCCATGGATAAAATTTTATAACAGTTTTCTAAAATTATTAAGTATTTTGAATTTATAAATATTTGGAAATTTAAATAAAAAGTTGATTTAAAGATTTAGAATATAAAGAGATATTGGTTTTCTATAAGTTAAAATTTTATAAGTTGATTTTGGTTTTTAATTGTAATGAAGAAAAAAATCTTTATTTGGTTTTAAATTTGTAATTAAAAGATCTGGAATATAATAAACAACTAAATAATGAAAATTGATTTAATGTGGAATTCTAAATCTAGCCTAGTAGTTGGAATGAATTTTGTTCCATGAAGCGGATATGTTTGTATAAATAGGTTTATAATGATTTTCTATAAGTTAAGTTGTATAAGTTAATGTATAAAATATAACTTATATATATATGACTTAACTTGATGATTGGAAATTAGTTTCCAAATGGAGATTTTAAATTAAGAAAATAAGGTATTTTAAATTGAAGAAACATGTAAAGTTTTAATTAATGAAAGAAAAGTGTAAGTTTTAATTAATGAAAGAAAAGTGTAAGTTTTTAATTAATGAAAGAAACGTGTAAAGTCCTAATTAATGAGAGAACATGTAAAGTTTTTAATTAATGCAAGAAACATGTAAAGTTTTAATTAGTATGGTATTGATTAAATTAATAAATGCTCTTCACTGTAATTAAAATGTACATTTGATAATGTAAGTTTTAATTTGTGTAATATTGATTTAAAATAATAAATGCACTTTATTGAAATAAAAATGTAAATTAAACGTACATTTGATAATGTAAGTTTTAATTAGTGTAATATTGATTTAAAATAATAAATGCTTTATTGTAATAAAAATGTAAATTAAAATGTACATTTGATAATGTAAGTATTAATTAGTATAATATTGATTAAAATGATAAATGCTCTTTATTGTAATAAATGTAAGTTAAAACGTACATTTGACATGTAAGTTTTAATCAATGTAATGGTGTGTTTTAAATTGATTAAAATGACAAATGTTACTTACTCTAATAATAAAATGTAAAGTTGATAATGTACATTTGATATGCAAGTTTTAATTTATGTAAATGGCATACTTTAAATGATTAAAATAATATAGTTTTCTTTATTGTAATAAAAATGTAAGTTAATAAGGTACTTTTAACTTAACATAAGAATTTCAGCTTTAATTTGGATATTACAGTAACATAGTTTATTTAACTACAAGGCTATGATAAAATGACCATGTTAAGTTTGTAAGCATATAAATACTTTGATTTTATAAAATGTTAAAGTGGAAAGTATTACATTCCAAAAATGCTATGATTCCTTAAGGTAACATTTCCAAAATGCTATGACAATTTAAAGGAATATTTCAAGTTTAATAAATTGAAGGAAATATTCAATGATTTGGAAATTTGGGTTTTATTTAAATGGTATATTATTGAATTAGTTTTGAAATGGAAATGATACAATTGTGATATGGTTTTGAAATGAGTATGATATTTTGGTTTTGAAAGTATATACTAGTTTGAAAGAAATGATATGATTTTGAAATGGATATGCTAGTTTGGTTTTGAAAGTACAAATGATTTGAAATAAATATCCATGGGTTATAATAACGTTTGGTGGTTAAAGAGACCGGGATCGGAAGTTGTCATACTCTCTGCCAACTCCGAAAACCACTTTAACAACCGTGTACGTGGTGGAGATTCTAGAATGAAGTAGGATGGTAGCGGTGTTTCCTTTAAGGTAAATACGTGGACTCAACTCCCGTGAGTTGGCATAAGGTGGCTAAAACAGGAGCGATCGACGGGTTAATTGAGGTAGCACCTTTGATCGGACACATCCTTTCGATATTATACTTGACTTTTGGATTGATTCGGTGGCCACTTTTGATTTCTTTGATTTGGGGGTGTTGTTCGAGGTGGGCGGTAGCTGCGCATTACGCGTTACCACCGACCCAGAAGCGTAATTGGTATATCTACCCTGCCATTGCCTAGTTGTGCCGTGTCACCTACCCTATCGCGCCTTGTACGAGTTTGGTTTTCTACCGTAGCCCGTGGAGTATTTAGGGTAGTCTCCCGATCTGGAGATGCGCTGATACTGGATGTACTACTGGGACTATTACGTGTTAAGGGCTATATGGGTAACCCCTTGACGCTATTAAAAAGTAAGTTTATTTTACTATAGACATTATTATAATAGCGAAATATTACTACATAGTAAATAGTTTAACGGATCCTTAGAGGATGGATGGTCCCAAGCATCCTTTAAGTTACTTGTACCTTGTATTACAGTTCACTTGAGTTGGTTTACATTGTATAAGTATGTATGTCCTGACTCGAGTGTTTTGTGTTTTGCTTTACACTTGGGTTAGACTGAGTGAGACAGCATTAGAGACTCACCTTTGGAGCTGGAGCCTTGCTTGAAGATCCAGCCATCTATTTCAATTTCAGTATTCTATTGATTCCAGTTATTCATTTGATTCCGGTGATGCATTCAGCTTGTGCTTGTTTATCATATAAAACTTCTGTTGTATCTTGTATAACTCTGATGTATTTATATAGTAGCTTCATGAACTACTATTTCTTTACTTCCGCTGCATTTATTACTCTGTGTCTGTGATCTGTGATTTATTTATTTACTGTTTATGCTGTGTTTTGCCTAATTTATTTTACAATTCGGTATTTTAAGCAATTCTAGTCCGACATATGCGGATGCGAATGGTTGAAAATATCGGAGGCGTTACACAATTATTTAATACTAAGACAAGTCCACTCAGCAAACTCAAATGAAAATCTCCAACCGTCGTTGCATCTACTATAGACCCATCAACAACTTGAAGTCTCATTTCTCTCTTTATCATGCAACACCAGTTTCTAAGCCCTTGTAACGTATTACAAATATGATTTTTAGATCCAATATCTAAAACCCAAAATAATTTATTAATTGCAAAACAATTTTGAATCAAAAATATACCCAATGGAAGAACGAAACCATTCCATTTCTTCTCTTTAATGATCTTTAAGTACTTCAGATAATTCTATTTTCAATGACTCTTCTTGTGACAATGATGACATTCACCCTTATATGTTGTAACAGTCTTCTTATTTTTCTTATTAACCATTTTTCGCTTCTTCGAATGTTTCGAAGATGACGCATTTCCCTTAATAGCAAGCATGAGCCCTTGATCCTTGGATGAAGACTCGGTCGACCTTAACATATTGAGGAGCTCAACGAGGCTTACTTCCAACTGATTCATATTATAGTTTGATATGAACGACTCATACTCGGAAGTAAGAGACCCAAGGATTAAGTCAACTTGCATTTCATTGCTCATTGCTACGTTTAACTGTGCAAGTCTATAAATATAGCCTTCCATCATTAGGGCATAATCGTTTAGTTTCTGCCCCTTGGTCATTTTGGTATTGAATAGTTTCTTCGAAAGTTCGTACCTTATAGAACGAGGCTATCCACCAAAAAGAGCTTTGTGACTATCAAAAATCTCATGGATAGCATATTTTTGTTTTACCCCTATAATGGCTTGTCTAACGTAAATAGCACGAAAGTCTAGACATCTCTAGTTATGAAACCCATTCTCGTAAGCAAGCTTAAGTTCGAGGTCCACATCATCAGTGGGTTATTCTTGGAGGAGCAGTTATCAACGACCAAAGATGTTCATAAGTCAGTGCTATCTTAATCGCTCTTAGCCAATCAACATAATTGGTTCTGGTAAGTTTGTCACTTTTAGAAAAAAAATTGGGTATAGGCATTTTTCCACAAGTTTTAAAATTAGTAGATTAGGACAATTTCATAGTTGATGTTCTCATAATATTAGAAAGGTTGTACTCATTTACTAATAAACTCCCATTAGTCTTTTATGTTTCTCTAAACCCTTAAGACAAAACATAAAAGTCTTTCAACTTCATTGATGTGTGTTAGGACTCGTCTATGTTTGGATTCTGACCTTGAGTTTGCTCAACAAGTCATAGCCCCACGGACAATGGATAACTCATTATCGGTTGTATCGTTCCTAACCTGTGATACCTTGTCCTAATCTTATTTCGATCTTTAGTTTACTCGAAAATTTGAAAGAGATTATTCACTTGTACCTACCATTTCGCGACAGCCTAGGTATAGTATATGTATCTTGAGTTTTCTCAACAAATACATATATTTATCTTACCTTGTCTATTCTAAATGTTAATAATACTATACATAACATCTGTAACTTGAGCTTGCCCAATAACTACAGAGTATGCAAGTAATTTATTAATATATAAATGGTAGTGGAAAAGATTATATTTAAGATTCATATTCTTTAATATATTATATTTAAAGTAATATCGACTTATGAGATAATGTATTTCTTATGAAATACCCTCATGATTCAAGCATCAAACACATCAGTAATCATGGTATACATACTGTACATAGTATTTATCTCCTAAGTCTATTTGGGGTTACTTTAATATTCCACATTTAATTTATACATTAATATTATATAACTTTCATTATTATACCACTTTTATTAATAACTTAGTTTACTTATGCAAGTGGACCGTGCAAGTCAACCCAAGGATATTGTTTAACGGCGAAATTTCTATCGAATTAGAAAACCGTTAATAAATTTCAAATTAAAATAACCGCAAGCGCACGACGTATAATTTTAGTACTTGGCGAGTGCGGGTCGATCCGTAGGGAATTGCTAGATTTAAATTTCTAATTAGTCAAATTAAACCAAGAGTGGAAATTGTTTTGAAAACTAGAAAGCTAAGCAAATGTTGAGAATAGACAACTATATGATTAAAATTCAATTTAGAGGCAAATCCACTTTCTTATATTTTTCACATAAATCAACATAAAATCAAGTGATGGTCTTTTTTTGTCTAAGTAGGATTAGTTATGTATTTATCATAAGCATAGCCTATTTGAGTTATTAATCAACACAAATCAAACCATCAAACTATAAAACAAATCTAGTCCTACTTTTTCAATTCTCATGAAACAAGGCATAGAAAATGGAACCAAAATCTAGTTTAAGCATGATCAATTTACTATTAATTAGTAACATAGATCATCAAATTTTGATTGAAACTTCACTTCATTGCCATGATTATATTTTAGACGAAGAGGCGATTCGTGGTTAATGAGATAAGCATAGCCTACTTGTTATGAACAAAGTAGGCTATCAAATTCAACATAAAAACAAACAAACATAAACATCCATTTCTCATGAAGCACAAAAGAGATCATAAATTGAAAATTATGTTGAATATACATGATAAAAGAAAGCTTCATTACCCCTAAATTGTAGGGATTTAGCCACTCATTTGTGTTATCATTTCAATACAGAGATTTCAACATTGAAAATAAAATAAAGTAGAATAAATAAAGAAATAGAAGATTAACTACTAGAAGGAAATAAACTAAACTAGTGCATAAATGTGAATCTAAACTACGAACATGAAATAAAAGAGAGTATAAGAATAAAAATGAGCATAAAAGTAAATAAAACAAGTAGAAAAGAGAAGAGAAAGAGGCTAGGAAGTCATTTTTATTTCATAAAACATAGAGCTTACAACTTTCATTTTTAATTTCCTAACTAATGTGAAAGAGTAGAAGATACTTACATGTACATAAGAGGGCTATTTATACATGCATAAAACCCTAATTCAATTTTTAGGGTACTTCTTAAAATGCCCTTTAGAAAGTGTGGCCACCAAGTAACCATTAATTAATCCATCATTTAATATGCATGAAGCTTTAACCTCCACTTAGTTGTCCATTAGCTTCTAATTGTAGATTTAGGTAAGTGGATGGGGTCCTCCATGTTCATGAACTTGAATTATTTCCTCTTCATTCCTTGGTATTCCTTTGTGCATGCATATATCTTCATGAATCCCTCTTTCATATGCATCAAAATTCCCTGTAAAAATCATAAAAATGTCTAAGTAAAATTCTCAAATTGACACGTGCACAAAAATAACCATTTTGCCCCTGAATGAAGATGAATATATGATGATTTAAAATAATTGAATTTTGGTTTTAAACATGTTAAAATGCCCAAATATGATATTTATTTAAATAAAAAGAGATAAAATATGGATGTAAATATATGCACATTTACATGCGCATCAGATACCAACGGCACCACATGCTAAATAAGAGAGGAATGCCTTATCATACTCTTATTCCTGAATAGGGGCGGCTCAGATGTCGTTCACTCCTTAGGCCAGTAGTAGGGAGCTATTCAAATTCAAATTTCCCGCTCTAATTTTATATGTTCCAACTCAAATTTAAAGGTTCCTACTTCAAGTTCAAACTTTCCACCAGTACCCAGAATTTAGTCGCTCAAATGATAGTTTCCCACCAATGACACATCAGCAATCCGTACATAATAAACTAACAATGCGAATGGGCAACACATGGAAGGATCCAAAGGTGGAGATTAAAATAACAAAAGAGAAGAGATTGTGGAAATCCATCCTAACCATCTACTTCCTTCCCTCAAAAGTGGTTACTCGTAGCTTTGAAAGCCCAAATTAAAGCGAGTTCCTCCATTGAAACCCCTGTGGATCTCATCCTAACCATGATTCAGACCTTCACTAACCAAGCAGACCAATGGATGAAGAGGATAAAGGAAACAATGACTCAAGGTACCGCTCTTCAACCAATAGCACCTCCACCATCCATAGCCCACCGCCGTCACTCACCAAGCACGCTGATTATGTAGCAAGTGAGTAATAACAGCACTCTTAGAAATAAGAATGGTTAGGATGGCCTATGAGTCAAAGCCAAGTCATCCGTTATTAAGCCGTTGCTGCAAAGAGAAAAATGACTTCAATCTGCCATCCACGACGACGACACTGGCTTATCTTTTAAGGACGACTCGAACTGCTCTCAATTCGAAGCTCGTTTTCTTTTCCCTTCTACTATTCCTTCAAGTAGAGAAACCCCTTGGGTATCTTTGGATATGAAGCTTTCAGCTAGCAAGAAGAGAAAAACAAACAACGGCGAAGGCTCGATAACTCAAATGACCCCATATGTCCTTAAGATAACACTGCAATGAAGAAGGAATAACCTCAGTTTTCTTAAACCCCTTAGCATCCTTAAACATCTTGTCTTCCTAGGTCTCCACCTCTTCCTCCTCGGTCATCCTCCTTTAACAATCAATAACTACCAGCTAGACCAAAACATATAGGTATTTATTAATTTGAACAATGATTCCGATGATGGAATACGGCCTAGTCCAGAGCTGGAATATGATAATCACCCCTTCATTGTGATGAAAGGATCTCGATAAAAATTACTGTGGATAAGATGTTAAGGATATTCACACTTTTTGCTCGAAGATCAGAAGATTTGGTTGTTGTGTTCTCAACGCCAACCATTGTCTTAGCTAAGCATGGAGTTGAAGTAATCAAGATGCACATTGATTTAGATGACCCAAGCAAAAGAAGTGTTAATGCCAGAAAAAGAATCAAGATCGAAAGCCTAACACATTTAAAGTATTTTGGAGGAAATAAAGGTAGAGTAACTCCTAGTGTTGCAATGCAAATGTTAGGTACTGTGCCGGTGATCTCGGGCCTCATTCTGAACGATCAACATTAAGTATGTAATAAACATTTCAATTATTATGAAAAATAGTAATATAGTGTATTAGACATAAGGATATTAGATGGTCTAAGCTAGTATAAAAATCTCTCTGTATTAAACTCTCTAACATAACTAAATAATTAAATGTAGGGATATTAGAGGGTTTGAACTAGTATAAAAGAACCTCCATCTTAATTATGTTAACATGGCCACACTGGATGTAGGGATATTAGAAGGGCCGAACCAGTTATCAAAATAAAACTGCACAAATGCACCTTGGGTTTTCAGCAAACTACTGAACTGGACGTACTGATATTGAATTGCCCGAACTAGTATAGAAACCTCTATATATTAATACTGTTAACATAACCACACTAGATGTAAGGATATTAGACAATCCGAACCAGTTATAAAAACCATGCACATGATTTGAAAAGGTTGTAATGCGACCTAATTTCACAGTCAAACACTAACCCGCTCCCAAATAGCGGAGTGGACATGCCAAGCGCACGAATATGAAACCGCACCCAAATAATATGATTGGCTAGATCAAGCATGCAGCAAAACATGCATGCTAAAAATAAAGTTCAAGAAGCATGAACTGCATAAGAAGTTAATTTCGAAAATGGCAAAGAAAGGAAAAACAACTCATGGAATGTACTGCAGCCTACAAATCAAGTACAATTTCAGAAGCTGCTCAGAGCTTGCTGGGTAAACATCAGAAACAAAGATTTTCTTAAATTGTTTAAAATCACGGTAGAGTATATTAAATATTACGCTCATATGTACATGATCGGTATTTCTACAAACACCCTAAAAAGTGCAAAAGAAAAACAATGCACTCCAATTAAATGGAACCGCATTACAACTTACAAGTCTGACTCATACTAAGAGGAAGAACTAGTTATAATCCTTTTTTAATGATATGATCTACAGGAATGCAGTGCAGAACATTGAGGAGAGCTGCCCTTAAGTTGAAGGACAGGAGGTGAGTCATTCAGTTTAGTAATGATAACTGATGAATGATTGGGAGCAGCGTGGCCGTAAGCAGAACAAGGATCATAACAAGAGCCAGCCCAATGGTCATCATAGTCATACGAATCAAATTCATAATTCACCCAATTGCATAAGAAGGTCAGATCAAACCCTGACCAAAAGTGAGTGAAATTATCAATTGCATGTTTCACCCCCATCTCTGCCTTAACTTTTCCTACCTTTATATCATGAAATTTTGCCAACAAAAAGGCCCTATCTAACCCCCACGAGAAACTATAATAGAGTCTAGGCGAGCTTCAAACTCTAGGGTGAATAATTTATTCTCAAAGCCATTCTTCTCAAGGGCATTCATGCGTCCCATAACAACGCTCCTCATTCGTTCTCTCTTACATAAAAGTTGATCCCTTGTTTTATTAGTAGTCCTAGAAAAAGGACCAATGAGCTCTTGCGTAGAAGAAAGGCAAGGCAAAGTGTGTGTTTCAGGAGTTCCCAATTCCTTCTTGTAATGATCCTCCAACTCGTTAAAATTAGTCTTATAATAGCTTTCAAATTATTCTTCCATTTAAGGGCATCATCCGGATCAGCCCAGAAAGGAGGCAAAGGTAGCATCTGATCTGGAAGTGGCGCTTAGGTACAAAACTATAGAGGGTGCATCTTCAACACTAATCCGCTTTGCAATCTGACTATCCAATTCTTCAACTTTGCGGTTCCAAAACTTTAGTTTCATCCATGTATGCGACCTCATACCCACTTTCGGCATCTTTCAATAAACCTTCCAATTCTGCAACTTTAGCCAAAGCAGAATTAAGCTTTTTCTCTAAAATGGCCACCTTTGGGTCTTAATTAAAAGAAGCAGGCTGAAATGCAAATGAGTTCAATGCAAAGCGAAACTAAAGGAAAGCATAATCAACAAAAGAACGCTTATAAGAAAATTCACAAAATTCACAAAAGAATCTCAATATCAAACAACAAACATACAACCTAAGAAAAATATCCAATAACATAAATTTATAAAGTCATTTGTAGTCACGAGTCCCTAAGGCGCTACACTAAAAATACCTAAGAAGCACTGGTCAAAGATGGGGATGAACCAAACAGGAAAAGTCTTCTGAGGGTCGTAGAAAGCACCCTACCCAAGGGTCCATCGACCCATCTACAGCCACCTTGAAGCCCAAAGTGTTATGAAGAAACTTCAAGTCGAGTGTAGGGTAAAAATATTCAGAAATGTCCATGGTGCGATGCAAGAAAGCTTACCCAGTCTTGTCGTTAACCTTTTCTCATTTAACTTTTTCTAAAAGGGAGGTGATCCTATCCTTAGCCGCACTCAAAGAATCCTCAAGGTCATATATTTTGAGTACAACCTCCTTCCTTATGTTTTCTAAAGTATCAATTGGCTAACCCTTAGTTTTCTTAGTATTCTTGGTGAAGCCGCTGAAGTATCTAAAGGTTTTAGTCTTCCATCCTTCCCTCCTTGTTTTCTGCTCATTTACCAAAGAAGGTGTTGCGCCTATCGGAGGAGCAGGAACCGAATCCAAACTGGGCCCACCTACCAGTCTTCCTTCTTCGGCATCTCACTCTTCCTTAATACGACGAGCAAGTTATGCAGATAGGTTTTCTATAGTTTATTCAATTTCTCTATCTCCACTTCGTAAACAGTCCCGTAAAATTTATCCCTATCTTTCATGGATTGTCGCAACTTACCTAACTCTAACTCGGCAGCATTAAGCCAAGTATGCAATATGGTGTTAAGTTGATGTTGACGGTTCAACGCATCTTTCGCCTCCTTGAGCTCTATAGCGAACTCCTTTAAACCCTTCTTGAGTCTTTCATTGGCAATTGTAAGATTGACATTCTCCTCTTCTATGATCATGGTGGGAGCCTTTACTTTAGACTTAAACTCACGCTTGCCTATGTCATCATGGCAATGAATCATAAAAGCAGAAGGGACATTGGATTCAAGAAATTGATTGAACTGTGACAAAACCCCAAGAGGAACAAACTAGTAAATAATAATCAAAAGTTTGACTCAAGGAAAACCGAAACACACCATGTCAAAATCAAAATTAGAACATGTATTATTAGCTACATCGCCATACGATAACTCAATATACTATATACAAAAAAAGACAAGAGTTTGCATAATTCAATCCCTAAGTAAATTTCCAAGCATACGCTTAAACCACTCAAGGTAAGGGTTATTAGCTGGGAAAATTCCACTTTCTAGGGTGTATTAGCATCGACGTAGCACGAAGTCACTGAGTGCCTCCTTTTCTTTAAACACTTGATCAATCCTGGAGAGAAACTTATGGATTTCATCCCTAAGTTTTATAAAAGACTTGTCTAACTCTCTATCTCACGCTTACTGACAACTGTAGCACTAAGACCAAGATGATCTAAAATTTGGGTCTTGAGCCCATCCTCGTTTTTCTTCGGAAGTTTATTAAACAAAACTTATTTATAAGACTAAAACAAAAACAACAAAGATAAAGCGATCATTCACAAAATAATAACTAAATACAAAGGGTAGAAAACATAAAGATAAGTTTTCATTGCATACTAAAAAGGTCTTGGAATCTACATACAAAATTTAAACATCTACATGAAGGTTTGAAATAACCTCAGTTTTAGATGTCCCATCAACATCCTTGGGCGCTAGGTCTTCATGATCCTCCTTCTCTCCCTTATCCTCAATTATTTATATAGAACGGGAAGGAGAGACATTTTGTGCAACCTCCTCATTCCACTTGGCCTGACAGTATTTGTAGATCGAGTCCACCACAGCCTTTTCCCTTAGAAAGTTAAGGTCAATATCTTCCTTAAACTGAAGTTTGGCTGAGGCATACAAATTATAGACCATGGTGGAAGTGCTCTGCCTGAGATCTTCTTGTAACTTGGCATGCTTCTCACCCTTCTTCTTCAGTTCACGTTCTATAGGGCATCCCACAGAGTTGGATTCCTACTCAGCTTTTCCTGATACATCCCTAAATCTTCCACAATCTGGGCCTTTTTCAAAGCAAGGTTGATTTACTCAGTGCTAGCAGAAGCGAAATTTGCTTCAAGTCTAGCCATCCGAGCAAGAGTGATGGCCTGCTCACCTTCTCATTTTTGCACCTCTCAAATTAAAGCGGCGAGCTATAAAAAATAAAAAGAATATAATTGAATAAATGTGAGTGGAATAAGCTACAAAAGAGGGGAAGATTACTTATATATGACTAGGACTTCTCTATCTCAGACACAAGTTCAAAAAGGGAGAGCTAAGGAAATGAAAGGGGAAGGAGAGAGGATGGAAAGACGAGGCAATGAGAAACAACATACCCAACACAGTCCTTCCTACTTTCTCTACTAGATCAGATGTGGCCTCCTCGAATGACCTCCTCGAACAGAGTCAAGTAGTGAGCATCGGCTGCTCCACAGAGGAGGAACAGGCAACGCCATTGAAGCAATGGTAGGAGGAACCGCTAAAAGGGGAGGGGCAGAAGTAACCAATTTTTTAGGGTCCTGGTTAGAACCTAGGACATCTTCATATTTTCTTTTCTGAATGTCCTTCTGTAGTGGTTTTCTAGGCTTGAGAAGCACAACGATAATAGCGTAATCCATTGTACCTATATAGAAATAGAATCTTAAGGTTAGAAAAAGCTCCCGATGAAGGTCGAAATCATAAAAATAATAAATCTAAAATTTATTATAAACAAATTGTAATCCTAGACTCAACCGAAGAGTGGTAAGGCCTAAAAATATTGTAAGAAAATGTGTAGTTTGGGCGTAGAAAATTATGTTCCTTTAGCATGTTTCTATTAAAGATTTTTTTATATTTTCATCTCCTTTGCATCTAAACCAAGAATGAGATTCCTACGCAATTCATACGATTCGACGTCCTCCTTAGAAAAAACAACATGAGTAGGATATTGATGAAAAGAATAAGGAAAGTTATCTAAGTTTGAAATAAAGAAGTACAGATCAGCCATTCTCCGAGTCTTTTAGGGATGTCCAAAGAACTAATTTCCTAGCTTGGGCATAGAAAAAGCCTGCACCACGCTTGAAGGACTTTGTAAATGTCAAATAGAAACTGAAGCTCCTCACAAGTGAGGTCATAACCATTCTCGGTAAAGGTGACTATCGCAAGAGTATAAGAAAGAGGGGATAGCTGGACAAGCACGAGATCAATGGCGGACAACCATTGATAAAGGACTGGGTTTTGAGGGGAGATGAAGCCCACATCGTATATGTTCAGGTATGAAAGGGGTAAAATCCATTGGGGAATTATTGATATGCTTATGAGGTTCGAAAACCCTAACCTCGTAACCAACGAACCCAAATTGATTTAAAATTCCTTCGGCTTCTTCCAACCGAGTAATTTCAGAGGAAGAAAGTAAAGGGGAAGATGAAGAGGAAACCATTTTAGAATCTCAAGATTAATTAAGAAAAGAAATCTAAACTAAAGATATCCAATAGATAGAAAAACAAGATTCTTACTTCAATTTACAGGAAAATCAAAATTCAAAGATGGAATCAATCTAACAGATATTGTTTTTCATTCCTTTGGATAAGATCGTAAAAAGTAACAAAGTGAATTCGAAGGAAATATGTACATACGTTAATTTGATTCCTAGCTACATGATTGAAATAATGAAGGAATTTGCGAAAGTCAATTGATTAGCAGCCAAAATAACGAATACAAAGATTGAGATAGATTTTCCTAGAGAAACAAAAGGTTTGATTTAACAACAATCTAGAAAGTGGCCCAATGAGGTAATGACACGTACGCAAGAGCATTAAATGCAAAACGGCTATCAAGACTTTTCCCTTTGGTGCAAAGAAAGAAAGGAATAGACGGAAACGATGGGATGCAAAGTCCAAACACGAATGAAGACAAATGTACACCGATCTACGATTGCTGCAAACTTGGAAGGCAAGTGTTACACCTATATTTCCTAAATCCCGTTGAAGGCAAAGTGACATAACACCAAGTTTAGAATGAGATGCCCTCACAATAAAGGTTTGATTACAAAAAAGGAAAAGCAAAGAACAAAGTGAAGTCGAAAGAATATTGCACTTGGAATTTTAGGATGAGACAAAGATTCAAACTGCACCGATCCTCCAATTTCATTAACGCATTATGATACTGAGCCTAAAATTGGATATGGTCAAGGATGTAGTTAATAATCTACAATTATAATACTCGAAACCACATCATAACGAACTCCTAAATAACAATAAGATGTTAATACCCGTTATGGCATAGAGAGTCGTATTAATGGTGTCAAAGCATAACACACCTCACTTAAAAAATAGCTATATACGAATGATGATACACCGCACTCACGGACCGGTATATACAAATAATAGAACTACGCTAACAAATCCTGCATCGAAAGAAATTAGGATGAGCTACGCTGTAATGGCCCAGAATTTTACCGTTTTGACTTGTGAACATTTAATTAATTTTAAATATTTAATTAATGGTTTTTAATTGTTATGTAATTTTCTTTTAATTTGTAAGTAATGATAGTGAACTTATTTTCGAAGTTTGTTTACAAAAATAAATGGTTCAATGAAAAATTGAAAATGTAACCAAAAATCATTTTTCGGATTTTCCACTTGTTTTCAAATGAAAGTTGTTGGAACGTGTTATGCACATTAATGTGCACCTATACACAAATAAGAAAAATACTTTAGTAATTAAATGGTTTAGTTAAAAAAATTAAAATAGCACATAAGTAAATAAGTAAAGGTGGACTTTTCTTTTTATTTAAAAAAGAACGAAATACTTAAGAATAATACAAAAAAGACATTAGAAAAACAAGAAGAGATGGCTTAGGTACATAACATGATGAAGGGGAGGTGTGTTGTCTAAATGTTAAGGAGGGTATTAGCTTGTTTTAGGGGAGGGTAGTTTGGTCATTTACCATTTGTGCTTGTTTATAAAAGTAAGCAACATTTTCTCATTTCACTTTCGTACTTTCACTTCCATTTTTCTATTCTCTTCTTTATCTTTTCCTTTTTCAAAACCATGTCAAAACATCTTCTTTTTTACTCTAAATTCAAAAGAAACCTTGTAAAAATATTTACAACAACATCACATTCTCAAAGTTGCAAAATTTGAAGCACCCAAGCCCATTTCTACCTTGGGCCGAGAGCAAAATGAGAGAAGGAGGGGGCTTTGGGCCGTGTGTGAGCAAGAGGAAGGAAAATGAGGAATTTTCTAGGATATAGCAAGGTATAGTGATGTTGTTTGGTAGTCATACCTATATGATAGTAGCATGGAAGTAGTAGCAAATGACAAGCTTTTGTTGAGATTTAAAGTGAGAGAGCTCACTTTAAAATAGCTTTTGTTTGAAGTTCGAATCTATTTGAAGCGAGTTAAGCTCAATTTTAAGTGACTTAAAGTTTGAAGTATGTTTTTGTAATAATTTTATATTACCCGGCTTATTTGTTTGATTGTATGTGAAAGTATATGTGGTTGGTTTGGAGAGGTATTCCCATTCGTTTAGCAGAGACATATGATTCTAATTTGTAGGGGACTATGGAAGAGTGTCGAAGTGGTTCGTAGTGGAAAAACACGACGAATACACTTCGAAAGATTTATGGAGGGATCTAATGGGACCCCTAACAAATGTTGATTTTACTTTACATTATTACTTGTTATGTATGATGTAATGAAGTGTGTTTTGTATATAGTAGACTTACTTTGTTGATTTATTTTTATGCGACATTGAAATCTCGAGCTTTCTTTTAAGTGGTTTATTACTTGTTTTCTAAAATGTTTTGAAAATGATCTTCGAATTTGACTGTTGGTTTTCAAACCTTTCTGGAAAATGTATTTAAAGTGGTTTAAATATAGAAAGAATGGTGGTTTAAAAGCTACTTGATTTACAAAACAAATTTTGAAAGTTACGGTTCATATAGCAACAGTCGCTATGGATGCAATCTGAAAATCGGTGATTTTAAAAAATGTTTTCTACTTTAGATATTTTATAAATTCTCTTTCAAATGTATTTTATAAATGTAGTTTATGTATTTGAATATGGATTTTGAAATTTTAAATACATTTTAAAGAATTTATTTAGTTATTCAGACAAGAAGTTAAAATTTTTACTCCTTTGTTTTAAAAGTCAAGTTTTGTTTAAAAGCAACCATCTTTAAATGGATGTTTTAAATACTAGTTTCAAAATTATTTTAAAGAGTGTTAGAAAGTAATTTTAAAAGAGGAATAAAACATGGATTACAACACTATTGTTGTGATAAATGTTTCTAAGAAAAGGAAAGAGATCATGGACATTAACATTTTTGGTTATAGTAAATGGTTTGGGAAAATTGGAAAGGAAGTTTGGTTTATAAAACTTTGTTGTTATTAAGTAAGTTGTTTACTTTGTAAAAATGAAGGATGTTTCCTTTTTAAATCAAACTTGGGTTTAAATAAGTGATTTTGGAAGATTTTTTTTAATAATAAGTATATTAGAACTCTCCGATTCTATTTTAATTGCTAGACTTCAAGGTATGGAAACTGTTTCTACGTTGAAAGTTAGAAATGAATGTTGAGTCAAGGTTGAGAGGTAATAATACCACAACTTAAACGGTTTCATTTTTAACCAATGAAAAGTGCTGGTTTGAAATCAAAGACTAATAATAAGTTTATGAAGTTGGTTTTTCGATTGTTTTTAAAAGACTTTGTTTTATGCAAGAGAGATAATTTCTATAAATAGGTCATAATTAATTAAATATATAGAAGGTGCTTCATCTTATACTTGACATTAAATTTTGAGATAAGGAAGTATATTTCTATCCGTGAGAGTTTAATAATGTATGTCGAGTCATGGGTGGTTCTCTAACTTGTCCGACTTCATTGTTAATCGAGGGATGGAACGGGGCTGAAATTGAAAAATGGTAGTAAGTATATGATGTCTAATTTTCCATATGCAAACTATATACTTACACCAGGCAGTGGTTTGTCCACTATCGATAACTTGACCTATTTTGAATTAGGAAGTATATAAAAGCTTTGCGATTTAATAAGATTTTAGATTTGTTTGAGAGAACTCATTCCAATGAAACGTCCCACGCTTTAAGGGGTATATTAGAGATTTCCCTGGGACTCTTATATAGTCTGCTTACTTTTGAATGAACGGGGATTGAGCCAATTGAAAACTATCGATTGTTGGCTCGAAGAGACCGGGATCAGATAAGCATGAGTTATCCGAAAACCACTTCAAACTGGCATAAGCGTTCGAATTATAAACATCTTGAAGATGAGGGAATCGAAGATGGAGTTATTTGAAGTGCAAGGGCTACTTGCTGCTAATCCTAAGGATGTAGTAGAAGAAGAACCTTCGGTTTGTTCATATCTTGAACAACTTATACGGATGAATGTTAGCATTGCATTGTCGCCTTGAGGCAATGTTAGCATTCCAAGTGGTAAATGTAGCCTCGAGCCTTACATCCTGTAACGACCAAAACATGGGATATGTTTCGGGGCTGTGTGGGTCGCACCCATTAGGGTATGGTCATCATCCGATCAAGATCGATATTTATGGATTTATGCATGATGAAGGCCTAGTACGATTGTATGCAACAATAGGGACGATGACATATTTAGTATTATCCAAGAAGGGGCGGACCAGTCTTGATTCGTAAGGGGTCCATGTGAGACACTCGGTATAGTTTTCTAGAGGTGTACTATGGTAGGAGGTACCCCAATAACCTAGTCATCATATGGAATTCATCTTCCAATACATGCCTTACGAACTTAGTTTTATGCCAAATATGCTGAAATGTGAGATGCAAGCATTTCGGCTATGTTATATATTTATTGTAAACCCTAGACATTATTATAATATTACAAGACTTCCTATAAAATGGTTTGGTTATCGTAAGGTAAAAACCCATCAGAATTTATGTGCGGCATGGTCTTGCGAGATACCTTTATTTTTGAATGGGTATTATAAATATAACAATCAATATGATTTGAGTTTCTCACGCTGGTTTGCCAGATGATCCGGGTTTTATTTCCTTATAATATTCGAGTCGGACTCGAGTACTTTTTCGAATTTAGTGATGGACACTTGGAGCTTCAAGAGACAAGTTTGATGCTTTCAAGACATGACGTATTTTATTTTCCCATGTATTCTTTGTTTTGAATTTATCAGCATTTGTGAGGACAAGTTGTTATAACTGTCCAGGATGATGGTAGGTTGACTCTGATTGTTATATGAATATTAAAGTTTTCTTTTGTAAAGATCATTTGGATATTTTAAAATACCTGTCACAATGTGAGATTCTATTCTGTCTTTTTTTACTTTCTTTCACCCTAACAATCTGTCTTTTCGGCACTTGTATGTTCGGCACGAGAATACCAAGGATGTATTAGTGTCGACTTTTGACGGTTGAAAAGGTGGGCCATCACACTTGGTGTCAAAGATGAACGGTAAGCGAGAACTATGGCCTTGCTGGGGTAAACTCATTGGAGACATGGTAAGTGACATCATAGAATGAGTCTGGGTGTATTATATATGAGAGCGTGTATTTGTTAGTGTTATCAAAATGTTTTATATTGTCTTGAAAATTGATAAATGAAATAATTTTACCTAGATTTTATAGTTGATATATTATAGGATAATTTTCTTAATATAGTTTTTTTTTCTATAATTGTTTGTTAGGAAATAATGATATTTATTTATCCTCAATTGTCCATCAATTATTTATTCTCGGCCAGTTTATGAGCATTTGTTGTTTGATTAAATTAAACATGAATACTTTGTGAATTCGTTTCACGATTTCACTATAAGACATTCGTTAATTATGTAGTTTTAACAAGTTTACTTTGTTAAAAGGTTATT
The DNA here is from genome assembly GCA_030765085.1 of Allium cepa. Lineage (NCBI taxonomy): Eukaryota > Viridiplantae > Streptophyta > Magnoliopsida > Asparagales > Amaryllidaceae > Allium > Allium cepa. The sequence goes on along the minus strand of CM060931.1, from coordinate 1,044,275,375 downwards.
TTAATAATGGAAGTTATTTTATAAAGGTGATTTCATATAAAAGGTTTTTATAAATTGAGTTATAAATTGTGTTTTATAAATAAGGAGGATTTTTTGAGATTTAAATCGCGGTGTCTTTGGAAAAGATTTTAAATGAATTTTGGAAAAAATAATAATAGTATTACTTGGAACTATTTATAAGCGCGAGTATTTTCATAAAAGAATTTTGAGTAAACTACATTTTCTAAGTGACGATCAGATGTTTGCTTAGGCAAACATTGTGGTGAACTTGATAAATAATCCCCTTTGTCATTATATGATCGAAACGAGTTCAAATCTGAACAAACCCAAAGCTAGTAGTAATAGATATTTTGTTAAAACTATCTGTATGGAAATATATACAGTATTATTTCAAAATGGGATTTACAAAAGAAGAAGTATTTTTATGTTAACTAGTTCGAATGGCTCGAAAATGGCTAAAAATATAAAAAATATATGTTTGCATGGTAAGTACTCCTCTTAAGTATTATAGTTCTTGGTAAGGGAATATATGATCCTATTTGACTGGACCTAATTCCTTGATATTATTTTGGTGTTACTCGGTCTATATGTATATTTTCTATGGATTAAAATATATAATATAATTTTAAAAGAGTTTTGAAATAAAATCCAGGTATTTAGTTCTTAAGTTCCTTAAAAGAAAATGGATTCAAAGTAAAAAAAATTGATAAAAGAATGTGTTGATAAATGTAAATTTAGTATGGATTTATATCACTCTTGGTTAGAGAAGAAAATATTTAACATAAGTTTTTAAATGGGATAAATTTAATAAGAAGATTTTAATAAACTTTGTTTGATTAAAACCATGTTTCTTAATTTAACATCAAAATTGTATAAATTATCAAATGTTATTGGATTGGTTAATAAATATCTTTACCTTAGAGATGTCTAAGGAAAAGTTGACTCTAAGACCGAGTTTGGATACTCAATTTTAAGATCCGGATTTATTTTGAGCCTGTATTTGAATTTAAGGAAAAAGAGAAGATAAAATATTAAATCATATAGTTGTATATACTCTCAGGATATAGTGGGTATTATACAAGTTTAGAAACATAAGTTATATTTTTATAAAATGTTTTACAAATTGTGACATCCCGGAATTTTGACCCTATTATTATAATAAGTTTTTGATCAAATTTAAATAAATCACAAGATTTTCATTTATAAATAAATAATATTTTGGATATTATTAGTTGTATATGTGTGATAAAGAAATTTATAATTTCAAAATGTAAAATAGACTCTTTTAACAATATTCAAAATTAAATCTGTTTTATTCAATTAAATTAAAAGTTATGTATGAATGACATTTAATATCAGAGATATGAATGTAGTTAATACTAATAACAAGTACAATAACACAATTATATTCATAGTAAATATAAATACATTAATGCAAATATAAGTTACAAATCAAATATTTGGAATATTTAACTTTAATGAAAAATAAGATTAAGTAGTGTTTCTAAACAACAATTTTTATAATTAAAATAAAATAAGCTTATAAATATTTAGCTTAAGTATAACATAAAAATATGGATATTAATATAAGTATGAAGACATAAGAAAACCATAATACATAAACATAAGTATAAAAATATGATATGAATAAGATATAAATAAAAATGTTAACTATGTTAAGTCAAACATATAAAATCTGTAAACAAAAAGACAAATATCTTTAAACAAAATTAACCTGTCTGCAAACATTACTTATATGTGAACATAAGAGAACAAGTATTCACATCAAATAAAACATAATAAGTATAAACCTTTATGAATACATCTTAGTACAAATGGAAACCTGCAAATATCTTTGTACAAAATGTTTGTGTCAGCAAACATTAATAATAATATGTTAACATAAACATTTAATTAGCACACATTTCTGTCTGAAAATATCTTCCAGCCGAAATATTTTGCTTAGCTCAGATTTACAGTACCTTATTACAAATAAAAATAAAGCAAATATTATATCAAGCTAAGGCTTGTTCCAGAAGGTATCTGTGTTCAAAGCCATATATAGATATATTTATCATTCTATTTAGTTCATTCAATAACTTAACCAAACCTGAAAAAGCAAAAGAAGTATAATTTTTTTTCTTTCATATTTTCAAGTTCAAATAAAAGTCAGGAAGCAAGAAGAGTTACAGAATCCAAAACTTCAAACTGCAGTCTTCTTTGTCCATTAACAACCAGCCTCTGTTTCAACAGTATAGGGTGAGTAAACTTATTTAAAATCTAACTTTTAATAAGTAATTTGTGAAGAATTGATATGTTGATATTTAATGTAATGGAATGTTTACTGTAAGTTCTGCATATTGTTGTTCTTCCAGGTTTCAATTTTTTTACCGAGGCAAAGAAAACAAAACATTAAATATATCAAACTTTTTATATAAAATCCTTATCTTCAATTAGTAACTTAACTAAATAAATTAGTTTAAGTTTAAGATTAAGGTTTGGATTATTTGTTTTTAGTAGCTGTAAAATATAAGCACTATAAACACCAATTTACAGTAAAAATAAAACAATGGTCAGAATTCGAATGACATAAATTGTAATTTCGAACCTATAAATTGAAACAACATGCAAAGCTATGATTTTTGAGACAAGAATCATAATTTTTAATTAACAATTCTGAGAGCAGCTTGATAGTAAGCCAAATATGCTTTTATATGAAATTTTGATGATTCCTTCAATAATTGTTGATACAATTTGAGATGAAGCTTGAGTATTGATGCATGAACAACAGAAAAATGTTAGAAAATTTTTTAAATGCAAGATTTTTGGGGATTGATCGAGAATAGGGTTTACGGGTTCATTGTTTTCGAGTTCTGTTCGTTGATGCTCACGTCGACATGGCTCAACCGAGTGCTATGAAATTTTGGGAGGTACTAGAGTGTGTTGTCGGCAAGGTACGGCCGAAGCCACGTCGTCTCAGGTGATCGGGATAGCAAGAATGAGGTGATTTTGTCCATCGTGTTTATGGAACAGTTCGACTTTACAGGCATTTTTCGATCCCGAGTTTTGCGTGAATTTCTGAGCTTCGTATTCGAGAGAGGGGAAGCTGTGAAGTTTGTTGGTGGCGTCGTGTGACGTTGGAGCGGTGGCGAACCGCCGTGCACGTGCACGGCGGTGGGGAGGAGCTGGTTGGTGTCAACTCGAGTGAAACTCGAGTTAGTCGCGTGGATTCCTTCGGGTTTTTGCTCTGGGTCACGAGTGTATTGCTTACTGCAGTTTTAAAAAAAAACTTAAACTTTAAAAAAAACAGAAGAAGATAGAACAGGGAAGAAGAAAAGAGAGGCAAGGAGTGACGCGAGAGAGTTTCTGGGTTATCTCGAGTTCGACCCGAGTAACCGCGTTGTTATCTTCGGTTTTAAATTTCTGGAATTTGCTAGCTGTAATATTTTGTTGAAGAGTTAATAAGCTAAGTATCAATTGTGTTATTAATGTTGTCAATAGGCTGTGATTAAATTTATGAAGGAAGATTTACAGAAAAAAAGAATGAGTTAATAATTTAAAATCAAAGTTAATTATGCATGTAATAAACTTTATAATTGTAATTTAATAGTAGTTCAAAATGTAATCAAATTTGTAATTAAAGATTTTAATGATAATCTTGTATAAAATCATTTGTAATTAAGAATTTAATTAATCATTTGAAGTTGATTAATTAACAAATCGTAGTTAACTGATTAAATAACTATTTAAGAATTAAACGATTAAGTTAATTAATAATTAATGATTAATTAAGCAAATAGTAATAATTAAATGTGTAATTGAGTTTTATAAATCAATAATTAAGGATATTGATTAATAATTAAGAAGTAATTAATTAGGTAATTAATGAATTGAAATAAGTTAATTAATTAGTAATTGATTAAGCAAGAATAAAATATAGTTTACACTTAAGTATGCAATTAAGTTTAAAACAAATCAAACTTGTTGATATGAATCGATGATTCTATTTGATTGACTCTGATGTTTATTTATATCCTGTGATGTTCTGTGATATTCTGGATATATCTGTGATGACTATGTGTGATTTATCTGTGTTGAATTGCTATGTGAATTCAATTGTTGAATTTAAACTGTTAAGTTAATTAGACAACTTGGCCTTTGAAATGGCGTTTGGATTTTGATGAGACCGGGATCAGGTTCGATTTAATAGTCCGAAAACCACGTCGATCCAAATTAAACGTTAGGTCGTGTAATCTCAAGTGAAGATCGAGATGGTGTTTTCAGAATGCAAGGGTTATTGTCGTTAACTCTGAAGGTGATTCCAAAATGAGTGTAACGAGATAATGCCTTCGGTTTCGTTCGAACCCGGAACGAACTTGTATGGATTGAATGCTTTTAGCACATCGTCAGGCGGACGATGAGCATTCTAAGAGATATGTTCTATAAAGGTAAACGCAGCCTCAAGCCTCATCAACCGGGAATGGCTAAAACATGGGATGTGCAGCAAGGTTAGGTGGGTCATGCCCAAGCAGGACGAGGTATACCCCTGTCTAGATGTCCCTTTATTCGGCTGTGTGGGCGGTTGGTCTGCAGCCAACTGCGGGGTTATCTTGTTTGGGACTGTTCAGTAAGGAATGGTTCCGGCCTTGTGTTGCAGGGAAGTTAGGGTGGCTCCTCGGTACGGTGATCTAGGCCACGTACTGTGACGGGCGGTACCCAAGTAGCCCTGCCATTGTATGGGATCCAATTTCCAATAAGCGCCGAACGTTTTGATTGTGCCCAACTACGTTGGAATGTGAGATGTAAGCATTTCAGCTATTTCTGTATTTTACTTGAAACCCTAGACACTATTATAATATCACTGAATTTCCTATAAAATGTTTTGGTTAGCGTAAGGTAAAAACTTACCCGTATTTATGTGTGGGAAGTCTTACGTGATACCTTTATTTCAAATGATTTTCAAAGTTAAACAACTTAAACCCGTTTACTCATACCACACCCATGTCTGACCCGGAGTTTATATTTTGTTTTTCATAAACTCTTGGGTACTCGAATTTTTATGAGTAGCCAAGTGATAGGTAATCGGAGTATAGAGTTTTCTAGAGGAGTTGGAGCAGAAGACCAGACGTATATATCTATCTATATTGTTCCGCTGTGTTAGTTAGTATATGATGTATTTGAGATGTATGTTCTGACAGATATGTATATGATAGTCATGTTGTTATTATTTCTTTCTATTCTTTTCTATTTCTATCCCTTTCTTTCTTATTGATGACATGTCTTTCTGGAGTTAGAAAGTCGGGTCGTCACAGCTGGTATCAGAGCGCTAGGTTGAGAGAGTACCTAGGCTCTGGAGTAATATTTATCTTGAGAGTGCTTATTTGTATTTTCATATAATTATATATATATATATATATATATACCTATCTAAATTTGTTGAGTTACCTATCTAGTTGGCCAACATGAGTTCTGGAAAAAGAGGCAGAGTTAGGGCCAGTACTTCAATTGATAATGGTCGAAGTCAAATTGCTAGAGAGGCTGTAAATCCAGTACCGCCTCAAGTTAGTTTTGCAGCCTTATGTAAAGATTTCATTGATCTCGGAGGCCAACCATTTAAAGGTTCAGAATCGATAATTGAAGTTCAAGCCTGGTTAAGTTCTTGTGAGCGCATTTTTAAGAGTATGAGATTGTCGGATGATCAGAAGAGGGAAATGGCATCGTGGCAATTGCAGGGAGGCGCAGCAGCATGGTGGGATGCAACAATTGCAAATATTCCTGAAGAAGATATTTCATGGAAAAGATTTAAAGAGTTATTTGAGGAGAAGTTTATGCCAACAGCAAGGAAAACTCAATTGTACCAGGATTTTCTGAATTTGAAGTAGGAAAGCATGACTGTTTCTGGATATGAGACCAAATTCAACGAACTTTCGTGTTATGGATCAGGACTTATTGATACTGCCCTCAAGAAGAATGAAAAGTTTGTGCAAGGATTGAGGTCCGAATTTCACGATAAGATGACGGTGCTCTTGAAAGGATCGTTTGTTGATTTAGTTGATATGGCTTTGAGGTATGAAGATTTGATGAACAAGAAATTGGCAGCAACAACAGAAGTTTCGAGAGGGAATTTCGTTAACCCAAATAAAATGAAGTTTAATCCACTTTGGAAAAGGCAAGCTAAGGGAAAGAAATCGGGAGGAAGCAATAACGGACCCCGCAAGTGTTATAATTGTCAGCAAATTGGACATTAGGCAAACCAGTGTTCTTAAGGAGGATCTCAGCAGCAGCAATGACAGAGTGGTCCAGGATTGGCAGTAGTTCAAAGATCGTTGTGTTTTAATTGTCGTCAGTCCGGTCACATGATTAAGAATTGTCCACTTTTGCAGAGGACACTGCAGGATAAAGTTTTTGCTCTGGAAGCAGGTCCATCTTCTTCTTCTCAAGGCAAAGGAGTTTTGGAAGGTACCTTACTCTTAGATGGCAAATATGTTAAAGTTTTGTTTGATTCGGGTGCATCTTTGAGTTTCATATCTCTGGAATCAGTAGAAAAGTTTTCTCTCAACCCTAGTACCGTGGATCGTCCCATTATTGTATCTAATCCTATTGGTGGAGCAACAAAATTGGATACAATCTGTAAGGACTTGAAGCTTTCTTATTTGTCCCACAGTTTCTATTGTGACCCGTATGTGTTAAATTTTAAGGGATTTGATCTTATTTTGGGAATGGATTGACTCGATAAGTATAAAGCAGTCCTGAATTGTGATGAGAGGACAGTTTCATTGGAGACTGGTTTGGGTAGGATTGCCAAAGTGTCATGCGATAGTTCTGGATTTCACTTGAGTAGTCTTTTGCTAGGAGTTGAGACTTCTCAAGAGAAAGTTGAAGAAATCGATGTGGTTCAAGATTTTCCTGATGTTTTTGAAGAAGTTAAGTGTCTACCTCCACATCGAGAGATTGAGTTTCGTATTGATTTGATTCCAGGAGCAGTGCCGGTGATTCAACCCAGTAGGAGAATGCCTCCTAGAGAGAGAGAAGAGTTGATTAAGCAGACACAGGATCTTTTGGAGAAGGGTTTGATTAGACCCAGTTTTTCTTGTTGGGGCTCTGCTGCGGTGTTTGTCACCAAATCGGATGGTTCGCTAAGGTTCTGTGTTGACTATAGAGAATTGAACAAAGTGACCATTCGAAATAAATATCCTTTTCCTCGCATCAATGATCTTTTTGACCAGTTGCATGGAGCTTCTATCTTTTCTCAACTAGATCTAGCTTCAGGATTCCATCAATTGAGAGTAGCTGAAGACAGTATTCCCTTGACAGCATTTAGGGGACCGAATTGTTTCTATGAGTGGTTGTTTATGCCTTTCGGGTTAACTAACGCGCCTGCCTATTTTGTTGACCTCATGAACCGAGTCTTTAGAGATGTGTTGAATAAGTTTGTGCTAGTATTCATTGATGATATCTTGGTCTACTCCGAATCGGAAAAGGAGCACAGGCAACATTTAAGGATTGTATTGGAGACTCTGAGGAAGCATGTGTTGAAGGCAAAGTTTTCAAAGTGCCATTTCTGGAAATCAGAAGTTAAATTTTTAGGGCACATTGTTTCTGGAAAAGGCATTTCTGTAGATCCAGCAAAGGTTGAAACTATTTTGCAATGGAAACAGCCGGAGACACCGACTGAAGTTCGCAGTTTTCTGGGTTTGGTTGGCTACTACAGAAAATTCATTAAGGATTATTCCAAAATTTCTTCGCATCTGACTAAGCTGACTAGGAAAGGAACTAAATTCAAATGGACACCTCAGTGTGAAGAAGCTTTCCAGGAATTGAAGACAAGGCTAACCAGTGCTCCAGTGCTTGCTATTTCGGATGGAAAGAGCAAATTTGAAGTTTATACGGATGCATGTTTAGTTGGACTGGGAGCAGTTCTGATGCAAAATGGCAGAGTAATTGCGTATGCTAGTCGGCAATTGAAGTCACATAAGAAGAACTATGCTACGCATGATTTAGAACTGTTAGCTATTGTTTTTGCTTTGAAGATCTGGAGACATTATCTTTTGGGAGAAAAGTTTGAGTTATTCACGGATCACAAACCGTTGAAATATATTTTCTCTCAAATTGATCTTAATTTGAGACAGCAGAGATGGGTCGAATTTTTGGCATCTTATGATCTGGATATTTTGTATACTCCGGGGAAAGCAAATGTTGTGGCTGATGCTCTTAGTAGAAATGCGGTCTTATCTCTTTTGGAAGTCGTTCCATCTCTCCAAGAAAGGATCATTAGTAAGCAAATGGAGGATAAATCTTTTGAGGAAATAATTCTTGGAATTAAAGACGGTCGATATTCAGATTTCAAGATGGACGATCAAGGTGCTTTAAGGATTAATGGTCGTTTGTGTGTGCCTTAGATGGATTGAGGCAAGAAGTCTTAGCTGAGTGTCATCGCTCCAAATTGAATATTCACCCGGGAATTTCGAAGATGTATAAAGATATGAGGAGAGTTTTCTGGTGGACGAATATGAAGAAGGATGTAGCTGCTTTTGTAAATAGTTGCGCTATTTGCCAACAAGTGAAGGGAGATCAACAGAAGTCTGCCGGACTATTGCAACCTTTGGAAATTCCAGATTGGAAGTGGGAGATGATCTCGATGGACTTCATCGACGGTTCCTAAAACCAGGAGAGGAAATGAAGGGATATGGGTTATTGTGGATCGCTTAACAAAGAGTGCCCATTTTATACCGGTTAAGGCAACTCGTACTGCAGTTTCCCTGGCGGAAATTTTCTTGAAGAAGATAGTCAGATTGCATGGTATTCCTGTCAGCATAGTAAGTGACCGTGATCCTATTTTCACTAGCAAATTCTAGGAAGCTCTGCAATCAGCAATGGGAACAAGTTTGAGATTAAGTACGGCCTATCATCCTCAGACGGACGGACAAATGGAAAGGCTTAATCGAATTCTGGAAGATATGCTGCGAGCTTGTGTATTGGATTTTGGTGGATCATGGGAAGACCATCTTCATTTAGTGGAATTTTCTTATAATAATAGTTACCAAGCGAGTATTAAGATGGCTCCTTATGAAGCTCTGTATGGAAGACCGTGTAGATCCCCATCTTGTTGGATTGAATCGAATGATCGACTTGTACTCGGACCCGATCTAATTCGTGAAGCTTCTGCGAAGGTTGAGCTTATCAAGAAAAGGATGAAAGCTGCTCAAGATCGTTAGAAGAAATATGCAGATAAGAGACGAAGACCATTAGAATTTGAGATCGGAGATTTAGTTTTTATCAAAGTTTCCCCGATCAAAGGTGCTATAAGACTCGGAAAGACGGGAAAACTTGCTCCGAGATATATTGGTCCATTTCGAGTGCTAGAAAGAATTGGAACTGTAGCCTACGGGATTGAATTGCCAGAACGAATGTCTGGAATTCACAATGTATTCCATGTGTCTCATTTAAGGAAATGTATTCATGACCCATCATTGGTGGTAGAACCAGTTGTTCAGGAAGATTTAGAAGTTGAACCCAACCTGACTGTGGTTAGAGATCCTGTTCAGATTGTAGATCAAGACGAGAAGCAACTCAGGAACAAAGTGGTGAAACTCGTCACGGTGCAATGGAGTGAGGATCCCAGAGATTGTACCTGGGAAACTCTTGTTAGTTTTAGAAAAGCTTATCCAAATTTATGTCCGGATAGCTAGTAATGTTGTTGGAATCGACTGTTTGATTGTTTGTTTTTGTATGGATGATATGTATGTTTAGATTGTTAATATTAAGCTTTTGAATTTACTGTTGTTTAAATTTCGGGGACGAAATTCTTTTAAGGGGGGAGGAATGTGACATCCCGGAATTTTGACCCTATTTTTATAATAAGTTTTTAATCAAATTTAAATAAAATACAATATTTTCATTTATAAATAAATAAGATTTTGGATATTATTAGTTGTATATGTGTCATAAAGAAATTTATAATTTCAAAATGTAAAATAGACTCTTTTAACAATATTCAAAATTAAATTTGTTTTATTCAATTAATTAAAAGTTATGTATGAATGACATTTAATATCAGAGATATGAATGTAGTTAATACTAATAACAAGTACAATAACACAATTATATTCATATTAAATATAAATACATTAATGCAAATATAAGTTACAAATCAAATATTTGGAATATTTAACTTTAATGAAAAATAAGATTAAGTAGTGTTTCTAAACAACAATTTTTATAATTAAAATAAAATAAGCTTATAAATATTTAGCTTAAGTATAACATAAAAATATGGATATTAATATAAGTATGAAGACATAAGAAAACCATAATACATAAACATAAGTACAAAAATATGATATGAATAAGATATAAATAAAAATGTTAATTATGTTAAGTCAAACATATAAAATCTGTAAACAAAAAGACAAATATCTTTAAACAAAATTAACCTGTCTGCAAACATTACTTATATGTGAACATAAGAGAACAAGTATTCACATCAAATAAAACATAATAAGTATAAACCTTTATGAATACATCTTAGTACAAATGGAAACCTGCAAATATCTTTGTACAAAATGTTTGTGTCAGCAAACATTAATAATAATATGTTAACATAAACATTTAATTAGCACACATTTCTGTCTGAAAATATCTTACAGCCGAAATATTTTGCTTAGCTCAGATTTACAGTACCTTATTACAAATAAAAATAAAGCAAATATTATATCAAGCTAAGGCTTGTTCCAGAAGGTATCTGTGTTCAAAGCCATATATAGATATATTTATCATTCTATTTAGTTCATTCAATAACTTAACCAAACCTTAAAAGGCAAAAGAAGTATAAACAAAATTTCATATTTTTAAGTTCAAATAAAAGTCAGGAAGCAAGAAGAGTTACAGAATTCAAAACTTCAAACTGCAGTCTTCTTTGTCCATTAACAACCAGCCTCTGTTTCAACAGTATAGGGTGAGTAAACTTATCTAAAATCTAACTTTTAATAAGTAATTTGTGAAGAATTGATATGTTGATATTTAATGTACTGGAATGTTTACTGTAAGTTCTGCATATAGTTGTTCTTCCAGGTTTCAATTTTTTTACTGAGGCAAAGAAAACAAAACAGTGAATATATCAAACTTTTTATATAAAATCCTTATCTTCAATTAGTAACTTAACTAAATAAATTAGTTTAAGTTTAAGATTAAGGTTTGGATTATTTGTTTTTAGTAGCTGTAAAATATAAGCACTATAAACACCAATTTACAGTAAAAATAAAACAATGGTCAGAATTCGAATGACATAAATTGTAAATTCGAACCTATAAATTGAAACAACATGCAAAGCTATGATTTTTGAGACAAGAATCATAATTTTTAATTAACAATTCTGAGAGCAGTTTGATAGTAAGCCAAATATGCTTTTATATGAAATTTTGATGATTCCTTCAATAATTGTTGATATAATTTGAGATGAAGCTTGAGTATTGATGCATGAACAACAGAAAAATGTTAGAAAAATTTTTAAATGCAAGATTTTTGGGGATTGATCGAGAATAGGGTTTACGGGTTCATTGTTTTCGAGTTCTGTTCATTGATGCTCACGTCGACATGGCTCAATCGAGTGCTATGAAATTTTGGGAGGTGCTAGAGTGTGTTGTCGGCAAGGTACGGCCGAAGCCACTTCGTCTCAGGTGATCGAGATAGCGAGAATGAGGTGATTTTGTCCATCGTGTTTATGGAACAGTTCGACTTTACAGGCATTTTTCGATCCCGAGTTTTGCGTGAATTTATGGGCTTCGTATTCGAGTGAGGGGAAGCTGTGAGGTTTGTTGGTGGCGTCGTGTGACGTTGGAGAGGTGGTGAACCGCCGTGCACGTGCACGGCGGCGGGGAGGAGCTGGTTGGTGTCAACCCGAGTGAAACACGAGTTAGTCGCGTGGATTCCTTTGGGTTTTTGCTCTGGGTCACGAGTGTATTGCTTACTGCAGTTTTAAAAAAAAAACTTAAACTTAAAAAAAAAACATAAGAAGATGGAACAGGGAAGAAGAAAAGAGAGGCAGGGAGTGACGCGAGAGAGTTTCTGGGTTATCTCGAGTTCGACCCAAGTAACCGCGTTGTTATCTTCGGTTTTAAATTTCTGGAATTTGCTAACTGTAATATTTTGTTGAAGAGTTAATAAGCTAAGTATCAATTGTGTTATTAATGTTGTCAATAGGCTGTGATTAAATTTATGAAGGAAGATTTACAGAAAACAAGAATGAGTTAATAATTTAAAATCAAAGTTAATTATGCATGTAATAAACTTTATAATTGTAATTTAATAGTAGTTCAAAATGTAATCAAATTTGGAATTAAAGATTTTAATGATAATCTTGTATAAAATCATTTGTAATTAAGAATTTAATTAATCATTTGAAGTTGATTAATTAACAAATCGTAGTTAACTGATTAAATAACTAATTAAGAATTAAACGATTAAGTTAATTAATAATTAATGATTAATTAAGCAAATAGTAATAATTAAATGTGTAATTGAGTTTTATAAATCAGTAATTAAGGATATTGATTAATAATTTAGAAGTAATTAATTAGGTAATTAATGAATTGAAATAAGTTAATTGATTAGTAATTGATTAAGCAAGAATAAAATATAGTTTACTCTTAAGTATGCAATTAAGTTTAAAACAAATCAAACTTGTTGATATGAGCAAGTGAAACAACCCGCAAATCCGTACCCCTTGAGTTAACACTATCCTACCTAAATCAACTCAAGTTGTACAGAAATACAAACCATTTGGGTTAAAGAAGAAGAGGTAGAAGAAGAAAATAGAAAACAATAACAGAATCTAACCATCGCAGCGGGATAAAACATAATAGATAATAAATAATCTTTACTGAACATCAAATATCTCTGTTTATATATTACATCATCAGAGTAAGCAATCACAGCTCAACATCAATATCATACAATGGATACACAACAACTCAACACAGTGGAATATATATATATATATATATATATATATATATATATAAAACAAGTATGAATAAACGTGTCGTCATCCAGCTCGTCTCCTGAGCTCCACAGCATCTCCTGTATCCTATAATACTCGGTCTGACCTGAGCATTATAGTTAAATAACACCCGAGTCAGTCTGGAATACCAGCGTGAGAAAATCACACCCAATTGATTATTAAAGTTTCAATGATCCTTTGAAAACAAAAGCATCTCGTAAGACCACGCCACAAATAAACATGTCGGGTTTTTACCTTACGATAGCTAAAACATTTTTGTTAAAGTCCTCTGATATTATAATAGTGTCTATAGAAAGTAAAATAGAATCTAGCTGAAATGCTTGCATCTCACGTTTCAACAATAGTCGGGCACAATCAAAACCGTACAGGCGCGTAGGGAAAATGGATTCCAACTAATGGCTAGGCACTGGGGTACCACCTGTCACAGTACCTGGTCTAGATCAGCGTACCGAGGAGCCACCCTAACTCCCCTGCAACACAAGACCGGAACCATCCCTTACTCGACAGTCCCGAGCAAGATCACCTCGCGGTTGGGACCAACAACCGCCCACTAAGCCGAAATAAAAGAGACATCTAGACAAGGATGACCTCACCCTCCAGTGGGGGCTACCCACGAAGCCTTGCTGCATAACCCCTGATTTTCAGCCATTCCCATTTGATGAGGCTTGAGGCTAAGCGTTACCTTTTTAAGAACACATCTCTTAGAATGCCCATCGTCCACCTGACGATGTTTCGCAAACATTCATCCATACAAGTCCGTCTCGGGTTCGAACGGAACCGAAGGCACTATTCCTACTACATTCATTTTGGAAATATCCTCAGGATTAGTAGCGACTAGCCCTTGCACTTCATTGCTCCATCTTCGAATCTAAACTCGTTTTCACGAAACGTATAAACCGGATCGAAGTGGTTTTCGATAAATAAATCTCGATCCCGGTCTCTTCGAAACGATCAACGCATTTGGCCAATATTGATAGTCGGTGATTTAACTATCAATTAATATTCACAAACAACCATCAAACAATAAATAATTTCCCAAATTATTTATTTATCTCAAAATATCTTCACAAGATATAATTTCACTTTTCAAACTCCTTGAAAACAATTTTCAAAACTATCTGCCTTTCTTAGAATAAATTCCAAGTATTTCTATTTCCACTGGAATCACCAAGCACAAAACTTTAGATTTTTAAAATAATTTTAAATTACTTTATTGTAAAATATGTTAAACATTTAATTTAGAAAATTTTACTGTAGTACTTAATTTAAAATAATACTTTAGAAATAATTAAAATACATTTACCTTATAACCATACATTAGATTTTCTTCTTTAAACAAGATTCCAAATCATCCTTTAAATAATTATTACGATAATAGATTAAAAAAAATACCTACTCTGAAATATACTTTAAAATATTTAAGTTAAGACTACTTCGATAATTGGCTATAATACATACTATATGAATAGTTAAAAATAAGGTTACCTTAGAAAATATAAATTAGGTTCTCACTCTTTTAAAACAAAACCCTTAGTTACCATTTTAAATAATTACCACGATAATAGATTTGAAAATATTTACTTTTAGAATTTAAAAGATTAAAATAATAAATTTTCTAAACAACTCAAAACAACATTAAAGCTTTTACTTATATTTAAAAATTAACTTTGAACGTACTTGGCTATCCAGAGAAATATACTTCTCTTCACAATCTTCTTTAAATTTCAATTTCAAACACTTGAATCTATTTCCACATTGATTTCCAATTTACTCCCTTTCTTACTTCACAATCTATTAACTTCAGATTTTATTTCTTAATTATAATATAAATATTTTAACTGAGAATACCAATTTTTGATTTCCCAAATTACTTCTTAATCCCTTTAAATAAATTTAAACTTGAATTTTTAAAATAATTCTTTATTCCTTTAATTTATATAACTTAAGTTTACAATTCATTAAACTCAGATTATCCAAAATTCCTTCCATACTCAAAGTTATTTATTATTATTATTTTCATATTACTTCTAGTTCTTTTCAATTCAATTCTTAATTTTATTCAAATTTCCTATAATTATTTTACTAACAAATCCATTTCTTGTATTTTCTTTCCAAAATCCAAATTGTATATTTGTGGAAATTCATTATACCCACTTATATCCAATCAAACCATAGCATTTAATATTTCAACATAATTCATCATAGAATATCAAATCATCTCAACAGGGAAATTAAATAATTTAAATAAATGTTGAGGGATTCAGTTGGATCCCTCCAACCTGTTTTTCCCTGCTTCCACAGACGTTAGCACAACATATATAATATCTTCACTATAAAATGAGAGAAATTAATCATTTCAAGGTGTAGTATATGCTACTATATAACACAACAATCAATTCAACCATTCAAACAATTATTTAAATTAAATCATTTAAATTTTAAACTTAACTGAGTGAGATTAACTCACCTTTGCTATTATTGCAATCCACTTCTAAACGGCTTGTTTCCTTCACGATTTAGACCTTGAATAAACATATTAGATGATTTTATTAATATTTGAAGTATAATAAGTTATAATTACTTTTATTGAATATTTGATACCATTTGGGTTAAAGAATATTTTGCACTTCGTAACTCCATCTTCGACTCCGAACACGTTTCACGAAACGTACAAACCGGATCGAAGTGGTTTTCGAGAAATAAATCTCGATCCCGGTCTCTTCAAACGATCAACGCAGTCGGCCAATATTGATAGTCGGTTATTTAACTATCAATTAATATTCACAAACAACCATCGAACAATAAATAATTCCCAAATTATTTTATTAACCTCAAAATATCTTCACAAGATATATTTCTATTTTCAATCCTTTGAAAACAGTTTCAAAACCATCTTTCTTTTCAAAATAAACTTTCCCAAATATTTTCTATCTCCTCTGAAATTACCAAGCACAAAACTAGATTTTAAAAATAATTTTAAAACACTTTGCTTTGAAATATATACTTTTTAAACATTTAAATTAAAACTACTTCAATAATTTGTTAAAAATACATACTATGTGAATACTTGAAAATAAGGTTTCTTAATAAAATATAAACTAGATTTTTCACTTTGAAAATAAAATACTAAGTCACTTTTTAAGTAATTATTACTATAATAGATTTGAGAAAATACTTACTTTTAAATTTAAATACTAGAAATAATAGATTTTCCAAAACATACCTTTTTAAACAACTTTTAAACCTTTAATTTATATTTTAAAATTTATTTTAAAAACGTACTTGGTTATCCAGGGAGAATTCCAACTTCAATCGCTTAAATCAATTTTCCAAATTGATTCCCAATTTATTCCATTTGAAATAAATTTCTCTACTTATTAGTTCCTCTCAAAATTCATTAATTATGACTTTATATTTATTATTATTATTTTTCGTTTGATTTTATACTATTTAACTGAAATATACCAATTTCAGCTTCTTCCAAATTTCTTCTTTATTCTTTTCAATAAATTGAATCTTAAATTTTAAGTAAATGTCTTATTCTTTTAAATTAATAACACTAAAATTTAGAATTCATTAATCTTCTGATTATTCAAATTTCCCTTACTAAACTTAAGATTTATGTATTAGAATTTTAAAGGGCACTTTATTTCTTTTCCAATTGATTCTTAAATTTATTCAATTTTTCTATAATTATTTTACTTACAAATTCACTTCTTTTATTATCTTTCCAAATCCAATTTATTTATTTTTGGTAATTCATCATATCCAATTGTATCCAATCGAACCATAACATTCAATAATCCAATACAACTCATCATAGAATATAAAATAATCACCACAGAGAATGTTAAATAATTTAAATAAACGTTGAGGGATCCAGTTGGATCCCTCCAACCTGTTTTCCCTGCATCCACAGATGTTAGCACAACATAATACACCAATTTCAAAATATCATACTATATCACATCAATCAATTCAACCATCCAACAATTATTTAAATTTAATCATTTAAATTTAAATTTAACTGAGTGAGATTAACTCACCTTTGATTCGTTCTGTAATCCACTTCAATATTGCCTTGGATTTCCAGGTGTTTGACCTTAAATAAACAATAAACTTTAATTTAAATTGAATATAAGTGATATGCTCTGATAACTTAATTGTATTCTATTTGATTGACTCTGATGTTTATTTATATCCTGTGATGTTCTGTGATATTCTGGATATATCTGTGATGACTATGTATGATTTATCTGTGTTGAATTGCTATGTGAATTCAATTGTTGAATTTAAACTGTTAAGTTAATTAGACAATTTGGCCTTTAAAATGGCGTTTGGATTTCGATGAGACTGGGATCGGGTATCGATTTGATAGTCCGAAAACCACGTCGATCCAAATTAAACGTTAGGTCGTGTAATCTCAAGTGAAGATCGAGATGGTGTTTTCAGAATGCAAGGGTTATTGTCGTTAACTCTGAGGGTGATTCCAAAATGAGTGTAACGAGATAATGCCTTCGGTTTCGTTCGAACCCGGAACGAACTTGTATGGATTGAATGCTTTCAGCACATCGTCAGGCGGACGATGAGCATTCTAAGAGATGTGTTCTATAAAGGTAAACGCAGCCTCAAGCCTCATCAAACGGGAATGGCTAAAACATGGGATGTGCAGCAAGGTTAGGTGGGTCATGCCCAAGCAGGACGAGGTATACCCCTTTCTAGATGTCCTTTTTATTCGGTTGTGTGGGCGGTTGGTCTGCAGCCAACTGCGGGGTTATCTTGTTCGGGACTGTTCAGTAAGGAATGGTTCCGGCCTTGTGTTGCAGGGGAGTTAGGGTGGCTCCTCGGTACGGTGATCTAGGCCACGTACTGTGACGGGCGGTACCCCAATAGCCCTGCCATTGTATGGGATCCAATTTCCAATAAGCGCCGTACGTTTTGATTGTGCCCAACTACGTTGGAATGTGAGATGTGAGCATTTCAGCTATTTCTGTATTTTACTTGAAAACCCTAGACACTATTATAACATCACTGAATTTCCTATAAAATGTTTTGGTTAGCGTAAGGTTAAAACTTACCCGTATTTATGTGTGGGAAGTCTTACGTGATACCTTTATTTCAAATGATTTTCAAAGTTAAACAACTTAAACCCGTTTACTCATACCAGACCCATGTCTGACCCGCAGTTTATATTTTGTTTTTCATAAACTCTTGGGTACTCGAATTTTTATGAGTAGCCAAGTGATAGGTAATTGGAGTATAGAGTTTTCTGGAGGAGTTGGAGCAGAAGACCAGACGTATATATCTATCTATATTGTTCCGCTGTGTTAGTTAGTATATGATGTATTTGAGATGTATGTTCTGACATATATGTATATGATAGTCATGTTGTATGATATTGTATAACTCTGATGAATATAACTATGTAATAGTTATGTTGATGTATTATATTTTATTCCATTCCGCTGTGAGATTCTAATGTTGTTATTCTTTCTTTCTATTCTTTTCTATTTCTATCCCTTTCTTTCTTATTGATGACACGTCTTTCTGGAGTTAGAAAGTCAGGTCGTCACATAAATAATTTTTGGAAGTAAAAATAAATGGAGTAGTGTAATTATCAAATTATCCTAAAAGGGATAAAACCGTAAGTTGGACTTGGATCAATTTATTTGCATAATAGTTCTTAACCTAGAGTTCGAGCACAGGATTTCTAGGTGATATACACCAATCCGAACTAGGCATTTTCACTCGATTCTTATATGCGAGTACTTGGGATGGATTCTTAGGACGATGTTAGTGTTTTCTGTCATAGTTTAGGACTATGTAAGGAAAACACAAGTATCAGATCAAGTAACCGGATCAGAGTTCCACAATGAAGAAGTTAAGTGTTTTATACTAGTTTGGATGAGAATTTATATATCCAAGCAAGTGACCGGGTCGGATATTGCGTACAGATGATACATGCATGGGCTTAAGTATATTTGCCTTTAATGTTTTATGGTTATGAGGAATTCAGTGGATGATTCTTCGATTTGTCATAAAATAGTGTGAATAATCGGTTGAGTAATAACATATGGCTATTGAGCATGAGGTATGCACAGTAGATTATTTATCATCCTTGAGTGATGAGAAGGTTGTGAATCTAAACAAACGTTAAGTTTGTTTGTTAGTCATTTAACATTTTGGGAAATGTTAAGAATTAGTATGGCTGGCTTCTTGGTTGTTGTATGTGATGAAAAATCAGGGTCGAAATTCTTTTAAATAGGGAAGAATACAACGACCCAGAATTTTATCGCTTTGATTTGTAAAAATTTAATTAATTTTAAATATTCAATTAATGATTTTAATGGTCAAATAACTCTCTTTTAATTTTTAAGTAATAACAGTGAACTCGTTTTGGAAGTTATCTACAAAAATAAATAGTTCGATGAAAAATTGAAAATGTGACCAAAAACCGTCTTTTGGATTTTCGTCTTTTTATCGAACTAAAGTTATTGAACGTGTTGTGCGCAAAATGTACATATGCGCACCTATACACAAATAAAAAAAACAACTTTACTAGTTAGTTAAAAACAAATTAAAATAGCACATAACTAAATAAGTAAAGGTGGACTTTTCTTTTTAATTTAAAAAGAACAAATACTTAAGAATAACACAAAAAAGACATTAGAAAAACAAGAAGAGATGGCTTAGGTACATAACATGATGAAGGGGAGGTGTGTTGTCTAAATGTTAAGGAGGGTATTCGCTTGTTTTAGGGGAGGTTAGTTTGGTCATTTACCATTTGTGCTTGTTTATAAAAGTAAGCAACATTTTCTCATTTCACTTTTATACTTTCACTTCCATTTTTCTCTTCTCTTCTTAATCTTCTACTTTTTCAAAACCATGACAAAACATCTCCTTTTTCACTCTAAATTCAAAAGCAACCTTGTAACAACCTTTATAACAACACCACCTTCTCAAAGTTGTAAAATTTGAAGCACCCAAGCCTATTTCCACCTTGGGCCGAGAGCAAAATGAGAGAAGGAGGAGGCTTTGGGCCATGTGTAAGCAAGAGGAAGGGAGGAATTTTCCAGGACATGGCAAGGTGTGGTGATGTAATGTGGTGGTTGTATGATGCAAAGAAGCGGTAACAAGTGGCGAGCTTTTGGTTGAGATTTAAAGTGAGAGAGCCCGCTTTAAAATAGCTTTTGGTTGAAGTTTGAATTCATTTAAAGCGAGTTAAGCTCACTTTTAAGCGATTTAAAGTTTGAAGTATGTTTTTGTAATAATTTTATACTAATCTACTTATATGTTCAATTGTATATAAAAGTATATGTGGTTGGTTTGGATATGTATTCCCGCTCGTTTAGCAGAGACATATGATTCATACATTGCAGGGGACTATGGAAGAGTGTCGAAGTGGTTCGTAGTAGAAAGGCGCAACGAATACACTTCGAAAGATTTATGGAGGGATCCAATGGGACCCATAACAAATGTTTATGTTACTTTACATTATTAATTGATATGCATGATGTAACGAAGTTGGTTTTTTAAATAGTCGACTTGCTTTGATGATTTGTTTTTATGCGACATTGAAATACCGTGCTTTCTTTTAAGTGGATTATTACTTGTTTTCTAAAATGTTTTGAAAATGGTCTTCAAACTTGACTTTTGTTTTTCAAACCTTTTTGGCAAAGGTATTTAAAGTGGTTTAAATATAGAAAGAAATACGGTTTAAAAGCTATTTTATTTACAAAACAAAGTTTAAAAGTTACGATCCATATAGCAATAGTCGCTATGGATATAGTTTGCAAATCTATGATTTGAAAAAAGGTAAAAAGGTTATCTACTTTAGATATTTTGTAAATTGTCCTCCAATTGTGCTTTATAAAGGTTGTTCAGATATTTAAAAGGGTAGTTTGAAGTTTTAAGTATATTTTTAAGAATTTATTTTGTTACTTAAACAATAAGTTTAAATTTTACTATTTTGTTTCAAAAGTCAAGTTTTGTTTAAAAGCAACCATATTTAAAGGGATGTTTCAAATACAAGTTTCAAACTTGTTTTAAAGAGTTTTAGAAAATAATTTTAAAAGAGGAAGGAAGCATATAGTTGTAATAAATGTTTCCGAGAAAAGAAAATAGATCATGGACTATAACATTTTTGGTTATAGTAAACAGTTTGGGAAAATTGGAAAGAAGGTTTGGTTTATAACAGTTGTTGTTATTAAATAAATTGTTTACTTTATAAAAAGGAAGGATGTTGCATTTTTAAATCAAACTTGGGTTTAAATAAGTGATTTTGGAAGATGTTTTTAATAATAATTATATTAGAACTTTGGGATTCTACTTTAATTGCTAGACTCGTGGTATGGAAACTTGTTTCTATTTTACAAGTTAAAAGTGAATGTTGAGTCAAGGTTTGAGAGGTAATAATACCCTAACTTGATCGTTTTCATTTCTAATCGATGAAAAGCACTAGTTTGAAATCAAAGACTAGTAATAAGTTTATGAAGCTAGTTTTTAGATTGTTTTAAAAAGACTTTGTTTTATGCAAAAGATTTCTTTGCCGTGCCATTAAATAACATAAAAAATATATGATAAGTAGTCCTAAAATATTGATAAACTTATGGAAAGTAAGTCATCTTATATTTAGCACTAAAAGCTGACGAGTAGATTTTTCTCTATCTGTGAGATCTAGAATCGTAGTATTTTAACTAAGGCAAGGCCGGGTGCAACCTGTGGTCTGACTTATCTGGCTTCGATTCTCAGCGAGGGATAGAGAAGTCGAAATATTAGAAATGTGATAAGTGTAAGAAACTTAGTTTCTATAAATTGGTCATGATTAATTAAGTGTATAAGAGATACTTCATCTTATACTTGACACTAAATCTTAAGGTATGGAAGCATGTTTCTGTTTGTAAGATTTTAAGAATGTACATTGAGGCAGGCAGTTCTCTAACTTGTCCGATTTCATTGTTAATCAAGGGATATCATGAGATTAAAATCAAAAAGTGGTAATAAGTATATGATATTTGAATTTATATATGCAAACTATATACTTACACCAGGTAATGGTTTGTCCATTATCGATAACTTGACCTATTTTGACTTAGGAAGTATGTGAGAGCATCGTGATTTCATACGGTTTGAGATTCCCTTGGGAGAAATCATTCCAGTGAAACTTCTCTCACTTTAAGGGTTATATTAGAGATCCCTTAAGGACTCTTATATAATCCGCTTACTTCTGAAAGAACCGAGATTGAGTCAACCAAAAACTATCGATTGTTGGTTCGAAGAGACTGAGATCAGATAAGCATGAGTTATCCGAAAACTACTTCGAACTGGTACAAGCGTTCGAATTAAAGACATCTTGAAAATAATGGAATCGAAGATGAAGTTTTTTGAAGTGCAATGGCTACTTGCTACTAATCCTGATGATGTAGTAGAAGTAGTGCCTTCGGTTCGTTCATATCATGAATAACTTATATGGATGAATGGTAGTATTGCATTGTTGCCTTGTGAGTAGTGTTAGCATTCCAAGTGGGATTTTCTAAAAAGGTAAAACGTAGCCTCGAGCCTCACACCTGGTAATGACTAAAATAGGGGAATGCTTCAGGGCTCTGTTGGTCGAACCCATCATGGTATGGTCATCACCCAATCTAGATCGAAATTTATGGATTCATGTATGATAGGGGCCCACTACAGTTTTCTACGACAACTGAGGTGATGACATATTCGATACTATCCAGGAAGGGGTGGGCCGATCCTGATTCATTGGGGTTCATATGAGTCCCTCGATACATTTTTCTAGAGGTGCACTGTGGCAGGCGGTACCCCAGACCTTGTCATTGTATGGAATCCATCTTCCAATACGTGCTTTACAGGCTTAATTGTATACCAAATATGTTGAACTGTGAGATGCAATAATTTCAATTATGTTATATATGTTTATTTTAAACCATAAACGTTATTATAATATCATGGGATTTCATATAAAATGATTTGGTTAAGTAAGGTAAAAACCCGTTAGTATTTATGTGTGACATGGTCTTACGAGATGCCTAAAGGGTTTTATAAATATAACAATCTGTATGATTTGAGCTTTTCATGCTGGTTTGCCAGACTGATCTGGTGTTATTTTCTTATAATACTTAGGTCAAACCAGAGTACTTTTCCAGATTTAGCGATGGACGCTTGGAGCTTAAGGAGATGAGCCGGATGCTTCCAAGACTTGACATATTTTATTTTCCCCTATATTTCTTGTTTGTATTTATCAGCATTTGTAAGGAAATGTTGTTATTACAATCCAGGCTTATGGTATGTTAGATTTTGATTGTTGTATGAATATTAAAGTTTCCTTTTGTACAGATCATTTGGATATTATATATTACTCGTCACGATGTGAGATTCTGTTATATCATTTTTCTTTCTTTCACCCTAACAATCTGTGTTTTCGGCACTTGGATATTTGGCACATGAATACCATGGATGTATTTTGTCGACTTTTGAGGGTCGAAAAGGCGGGTCGTCATATACTCCCCTTTTCTTTCAACTGAAAGAGAACGGAATAACCCAACACACCGTCATCAGAAGGGCGTCGCCATCAGAACATTTCAATAAAGAAACAAGTCGCCATCGGAACAAAACAAACATAGGAGTAGAAAGATAAAAAACTACGCTGCAATTTTTTACCAAAATCCGCCATTGATCCATTCCGAGCATGCCATAAACGAACACTCCACGTGTTAAGTGACCCGGTAAACCCAATTATCGTTCGTAAAATCTAATGCGATGCTAACACTTTCAAGCTTAGACCTGCGTTGTGCTTATCAAGGACCCTTTGAGTGGTACCATAAGGAATCCAAAGAATTCCAAGGGCTGCACACAAAGTTACTTAAATAGTGCTCCATCACAGTTCTTCACTTGTTAGAAAATGGTAAAGACGCAAGCAACCCTTATCGAGCAATTTGCACATACCAATATCGAGGGTAGCTTGAAACACATGCATACAGATATTGGACTAACACCATAAGCCGGAGCAGAGCAACTCAACTCCGACCACCCTCGGTGCAATGCAAGATAAACACGACAAGCCGATGCCACTTAAATAGAGCTCCAACGATGTTCCGCACTAACAGCTCAAACTTCACCTCCATTCTCAGAGCAGCATCACACTAACAGTGCACAAGAGGACCACCCAAGTCAACTCTAAGGATATCAACAACACCTACGGCTGAATAAGATGGGAATACCTTATCGTACACATATTCCTGAACAAGGGTGGCTCGGATGTCATCCACTCCTCAAGCCAGAAGCAGAGAGCCTATTCAAATTCAAGTTTTTTTGCTCCGATTTCAGGTATTCCCGCTCAAATTTGAAGGTTCCCGTTTCAAGTTCAAATTTCTCGCCAATACCGAGAATTTAACGGCTCAAATTATAGTTTTCTGCCAAAGAAGTATCAATAATCCATACACATCAAACTAACAATACAAATGGGCGACACGAGGCAGGATCCAAAGGTAGAGATTAAAATAACAAAAGAGAAGAGACTGTGGAAGTCCACATGCATCTTTACACCATAAATATGAGAGACACTACAATGAGATAGAAGATTGAAGGTGGATTCTTTTTTGAGGAAAATTAAATGAATGATATCTTCTATTTTACTCTCATCTACGGAAAGTTGTATCAAGGAGAAATGTATAAAGAAAGATTTGACCCATGGGTGTAGGATTTTGAAAGAATCCGAACAACGGAAAATTTCCTTTTTTTTTATTTTGACGCACTATTACTTAATTAATTGACTTCAAATTCCTCTCAACTTTGATTCGTTGGTTGAATATAAACCTATTTTGAAATTTTAACGAACAGTTAGAATCCAACTACTTGGCCATGTAAGCCACCATCGACACAATTACTACTCAAATACGAATTTATTGTCATTCAAATTTGTTGATTCCAAAATTATGGAAGTAATTCAATTACTCTACGATCATCTAAAGATGCCGTGAGATGAAAAATCTCACCAACAATTTCTAAGTTGCAAAAGCTAATTTTTTTGTTAGTTTGAATTTTTATTTATGTTACTAAATAATAAAGAACTAATTTTTAAAGGAAATTTATTTGTTAGATGTTATTTTTAAGTGATATTAAGACTTCGTAATGTTTTCCGTGCATTTTGAATTTGTAAAAGATGTATAATTGTTAAATCCTATTTTCAAGTAAGATTAAGATTTGATAATATTTGTAAAAAGACGTTTTTGCTAAATCATGCCGATTATTATAAAAGATAATAATTAACATTTCTTCAACGTGGGCCCAGAAACATATTCAAGCGGATCGGGTAAATGACGTCGGCCCACTTCTTCTCTATTCGGTATTTAAAAGATCAAAATGAACAGCAGCTAATCTTTGTTCCATTCAAACCCTAGTTCTTGGAGCAAATCAAACAGCAGCCGCCATGGGTCGAATGCACTCAAAAGGGTACAATTTTGAGCTTAACTTTCCTAAAACCACATGTTTCTGTTATTTGTTAAACTAATTTATATTTGATCCATTCCATATTTTTTTTCAGTAAGGGTATTTCGTCGTCGGCGCTACCATACAAGAGAACTCCACCTAGCTGGGTCAAAACCAAGCCCGAAGAGGTTTGCTTCTCTCGTTAGTATTGTATTTTTGAATTTTAGCTATTTTGTTTTAGCTCAGTAAATGTTCTGTATGCATATTGGCGAATATCGTACTTTTCTTAGCCTTTTGCTATCCTAATTTATGGGGAATAATGTAAATCGAAATCCCTTTTTATTAGGCAGATAGATGTGTTTAATGTGTTTCAATGTTATCATAAGATTATGGAAATATGTGGCAAGAAAGCTTCTGGTTGAGTCGGTGTTTCCAATTATTGCAGCTGAGCGGTTTTCTTATTTTAAAATATAGAATGGGAGCTAATACATGTGGTTCTGGAATATACAGGTTCAGGAGCAAATATGTAAATTTGCAAAGAAGGGTCTAACACCATCTCAGATTGGTGTTATTCTCCGTGATTCTTCTGGTATTCCTCAGGTCAAGAGTGTCACTGGAAGCAAGATTCTGAGAATTCTCAAAGCTCATGGTATTTCTGTAACCTATTGTTCATGTAGTATATTTTCTTTATTATTTGTTATTTTTGATATCTTTTTTGATATGATCTGTTTAATCTTAGAGTGCGACTTTGTATGAAGTTGGCAATTCCAAATAAGAAGATTTCGACATTTTTCTAATCATAAAACTGATAGGAGCATCGTTTTAACGAGTCAGGAAAATGCTCCAACATACCGAATCACTTCATTTTTTCTGAGGACTTTCTCAACAAATTTGCAATAGAATCAAACGAAAATCTTTTTTCATAAAGAAAGATAAATAACCTTTTCCATACTTATAGGGTGGACATTGAAATCTTAGGGATCAACCATGTAAGAAATTGACAATTCATAGTAAGAATTTTTTCGGCATTTTTACTTGAAAGTTTGATAGCAACATAATTTTAACCAGATGAAAACATGTTTCAAAGTATGTCAGGACACTTCATTCTTTATGAGAATTTTGCCAGTAAGTTGACATTAAAATCAAAATGAAAATACTTCGACACTAAGAGTAATATAAATTTTTCCATTTGCTTATTATATATGGACATTAAAATGTTATATTTTATTACCCATACACTGTTCTTTATATTTTATATACATATACATTCATACATATGCATTCATACATGTATAATCATTTTTGATATAATTAAATAATTTGTGGAGTTTTCTGCATTTTTTACTGAGAAATTTGATAGCAGCATGATTTTAACCAGACGAGAACATTCTTGTCAATGATTTGTCAATAAAATCAGAACGAAAATGTTTTTATTATTGTTTAGAAAGTTAGATAACTTGTTACTTGTGCTTAATTATGAACGTGGGCATTGAAATGCCATCTTTTATTATATATATTGTTATTTTTGATATATAATTATATTAATCTTAAAGTTCAACCATGTATGGAATTGACGATTCATTGTAAGAAATATAATAGCTTTTTTTACTCAAAATTTTGATAGAAGCATAATTTTAGCTAGACCAGAATATGTTTCAAGGTTTACTAAAGAACTTCATTTTTTGGTGAGATTTTCATTAGTAATTTGACCAAAAAAAATTGAAAATGCTTTTCATCAAGAAAGATAACCTTTTCCATATGCTTATCATTAAGTCGACAGTGAAATGCTATTTTATTTATTTATATCTATTATCATAATAATGCTAAGAAATATCCTTTTAGTTCATATTTGCCATTAAAATGTTTCTATTTCTTTTCCACTTATATACAGTTCATACCATATTTTCAGTTACATTTCCCAGCAACTGTTTTTATATTTGCATATGTATTCATTTTTTGTATTCATTTCGATTTTTGTTATCGTATCCGAATTCCATGCCCTTGTTCTGAATCCTTTTGTTTCTGTATCTGTGTCCACCTGTTTTCGCATCCGTTCTCTCATCCAATTATGCATCTGCTCCTATAACCATTCTTGCATTTTTCCCATAACCACTCTTGCATCTGTGCCTATAACTATTATTGCATCTGTTCATGTATACTTATCCACCAGTTTTGCACTAGGGTTCAAAGATACCAGAACACATATGATGAAACACTATTTCTGTATTGATTTGTGCCACTTTCTCACATATCACCTGCAGAATTCTAAAATAAAACTTGCAAAATTAATGAAGTAATACATTGTTTATGTTTTTAGAATTTACCTGAGCAATATATCATAAATTTTGCAATGTAGGGCTTGCGCCTGAAATTCCTGAGGACCTTTATCACTTGATTAAGAAGGCTGTGGCTATCAGGAAACATTTGGACAAGAACAGGAAGGATAAGGATTCCAAGTTTAGACTCATCCTTGTAGAGAGTAGGATTCATCGTCTTGCTCGATACTACAAAAGGACCAAGAAGCTTCCTCCTGTCTGGAAATAGTATGTATATTTATTTATCAAGTATTTGATAGTCATTTTACTTAACTTTTTTTTCTGATACCGTGGCCATAGCAAAATACAACTTAATCCTGGTATTGGCATGGCAAACTATTTGCTTTATCATTCTTGCATTTTACATTTAATAGTTTAAAACCTTGACTTGTAACTTGGGAGTACCTGCCTGCATATTGTGAATGCTGACAGACAGTACAGTCATATTGTAAAAGTGATTTTTTGTAGTCTTTGTCATCTTGCCCTTTATGTTAATTGAGGTATGTTATATGGGTTACATTACATATAAAATATTAAATTGTAAACAAAAATAAAAATGTGAAAGCTTATAGTAAGTTGACGTGGAGTTACTTTCTTAGTAATGCACCTGAAAATATATAGTTTTAGGGAACACATTGTATACCGTTAGAGAAGTTGATTATAGTTATGTACTATAAAAAATAACGTATTATAAGTAGTCCAATGACTTGGCTAATAACATTGGATGTAAACCTAGTGTTCTAAAATCTTACCATCGTTACATGTACGAATATAATTGTGCTGTTTATTTATACATGAAATTCTAATACCAGCATCATCTGGTATATTGAGCACTTCTCTCCCGTTGCACGTGTTTTTATCTTGAAATTACTGAAATCAGTTCATAATTCATATGGAGAAGTTTCAAGTTCTCACTGCTTTTATATATTTTTTGCAGCGAGTCTACCACTGCAAGCACTCTTGTGGCTTAAGATGTATTTCTCAAGTTTTGCAACTTTGGCAGAATGCTTTAAAGTAGTAGTATTTTAAGCAACACTTCTGAAGCTCTTGTATTCGATCAATGTATTGGTTTCTTGAAAAATTGGGTTTACTGTTTTATTGTTTATGTGGATCTGAATGTTTTGCGGTTGCTTTGATTAAAGATCGTGTTTACTTGTTTCTTCGGTGGTAAATTACTATTCAAATTAACGTAGCCTAATATTTGGATATGTTTTTGTGAAAAATGGCTCAGAAGTGCAGTTTTCTGCATTTTAAATTTTAGCATCAAAATCTGTACATTTCATTTCAAATGTATCGTCTGTTCCTATTACCACTGTGATTTAGCCAAGGTAGGTATAAATTTGAAGTGGTGCTGTAGGGTAGGAAGTATAGTGTTTTGAGTGTAATGGTGGTATAGGGAAATGTAAAGTATGATGCTCGTTGTACTACACACTTTTAATGTAAATTTGAAGTTGTGGGTAAATGTAGTCGGAATTTACTCACCCAACAATTTGAATGCGTTGCATGAGGCTATGTCGATTGTGATCATTTACCCATAATAGTTTATGGAGTATGAATTTCCTAGGTGGTTTTATTATCGATGATTGATTTGATGGAAACATCTTTATTAAAAGCTGGAATACAAACACAATCTCTTGGTTTGAGTATAAAGTTCAAAAAATATTTTAAAAATACCTTTATATATAAATAAAAGTCCGGGAATTTGAATTTCACATTAAATAAATATTCACGTCTATTTTCAAATAGATATTTGGAATGTACATAAAATTTCAAGTTCGAAACTTCATTCCAATAGAAATATTATAATTATTTTACTTGTATCTTTCCATTTATTTTCATCCAAGCTATGTAGGAATTTTAAATTTAATTATTGTAAGAATTTTTTACACATATGCGTTGCACATGCCATAAAATCTTGTATTTTATACTTGGAGTGTCGGAATTGTACTAATCTATACATACACAAGCACCGTATTAAAATATTATTATGCAACATATTATATATCCCTTGTGCATTGGTAATAGGGATTATAATGTATGTTATGTAATATTTAGATCTACTTATACGTTTGGGGTACTAAGCGATTACCAAATCTAAAGTAAAATCATTAAATGAAGTTAATATGTTCTCGAGTATTTACGAAATACTACAGAATTGTTTATGGAAACATCGAACCCCTTGGGAAGGATTGTTCAAACTCGAACTTCATAAGTGATATTGAATATAGTAAAGTTAGTATTAAATTCAGCTTCAACCTAATCAAGGAGTTTTTAAGTTGGAAATATTTCAAACGAGAGGTAGAGGCAAATTCAATTATAAAGGCCAAGTACATTGTCTTGAATAACGCTGCACCGAAAGGAATATATAAATGCGCAAATTTATAAGAGAGCTAGGACTGGTTTTCACGAGTCAAAATCCAGCAATCTATTGCAATTTCAATAATGCAATATAGATTGCAATACAAATCGGTAGCTTGATAAGAAACTAAGATATGTTTTCCGTAATGAATACATGATAAAAGAGTTTATCGACCATGGGGAAGCGTAATAAAAAATTTGATGCAAAATAATAATATCATAAGGCCCCTTCCCAATCCCATTTAGGTAGATTACTAGAGTCACGGATGTGCTTTAGGGGCACGAGGCATCATAATTGGTCTCAAGTACAAGTGGAAGATTGATAAAATTAAGGATGTGCTAAAGGGGCAATTATGTAATTTACTATGTAACTTAACTCTGATGAGAGAATCTTGATCAAAATGATGTAACCATCTGGTTTTAATTTATTTTTATATGTTATTATATATGTATAAATAATGAATTAAATACATTAGAAATATATATGTAGAAAATCCTTGTGAGAAGTATTTTATTGATTGTAGTTACGAATGTATTCGTAGGACAAAGCGGTCAATTTTCCTCATGTACCCCTAGGATAGTTTGAACATGTTCATATTGTTTTGATGTTTAAACTGTGAATTTGAATGTCATAACATATTAAAATATAGAACGTAACCCAATTAACAAATTGATTTTAAATTAAATTTTAATCAGTTGATCTTAAACATCGATAACAAATAAACATTTTAATTGAATTAAAATAAACGAAAAATATCTCAAAATTCTTTTATTAATTAAATGCTAAATTTGATTTAGTATAAAATAATTATTATTTACACATACAAAAAATAAAGATCTTGTGCAATTTAATAAAATGGTTTTTTTTTTTTAAATTCACATTTTCAACCCACTTCGAATGCATCCGATCCAACAAAGGTATCAGAGCCTACAACGTGTTTGTGTGAATAAATTAACCAACACCAAAGACGCCACTTCTAGAAAAGTAAAATTGGATGGGTGTCTAGGCAAGGGCGCTTGAACTGTTACCCGTATTAAGGACTACTATATGCGGAAAACCTCCCGATCTATCTGCATTTACTTGCCCTTTGAAATGGTATGTTTCTAGGGTATGCCATTTGGAATACTCGGAAGTGTTTTGCGTCTTAGGTTATATGCATATTTGAATATTTTAAAATTAATTTAAAACTATTTTAAATTAAATAATTACATAATTTTATGAAGAGTAATGAAATGCAAATTTAAAGTTGTTTTAAATTTAAAACAAATATACATGTTATATAAATAGTTAAATTATTTAATTAATAAAAGAATTACACACACACACACATATAATTTAATAAATTATAAATGTTATAATACTTAAATGTATGTATATTATAATCATAAACAAAATGGGAAGTTAAAAATAAATAAACCCATGAGACTTAAGGGAATATACATTGGATGCATATAAAAAATATTAATTTTATGAGTTATAATACCCTTAAACGGTCGATGACAAAATTATACTTAAGTTATAAATTTACAATAATATTGCTCTCCATCATTTATGATATAAATAGAGTAACTAACATAACTTTGGTTGTTGGGAAAACCTAATCTATAGAATATCTAAGGTGAGTTTTATATTATATTTAGATAAGCAAGAATGTTGTGTATCTTTGTTAGGTAAACTCAAGTGTTACATAAACTCCCTTTAGGATATCGTGAAATGATGGGTTTAGCGTTTCTAATGTGCTTCATGTGTTTTTTGGTTAAACTCAAGGTCTTGGAGATGATTAGAAGCATAGTTAAAAGGTATGTTAGGAGTTATATACGAGATATAACTAGTAAAGTGTTACTTGCCGTTTATAGGGATAATGGTTTGTTGAGTAAACTCAAGGTCTTAGTAACATGATAAATGAATCTTAATACCCACTGAAGAAATTTATGAAACCCCCATATCTCCTTTAGGATTTTTGGGAGGGGCAAAATTTAGCAGAAGCCTTATTAAATAAATATAATAAACCAATCTAATAAGTATAAGAACATATGTGATATTAAAATAATATGCTTTAATAAATTTTCATAGTTAATATATTTGATAAAATTGTTTATCAATTAAAATATATTAAATGAAATGTTGCACTTTAAGAACCATGCAAGAGTCAAAATTATATTAAATTAAAATTTGACAAAGAAGTGTTAAGTATACTAACCAATAAATCTTTCGGCATATTGCCACTTCAGGTTCCATGCAAGAGTCAAAATTATATAACCATTAGGACTTTCGTGCCTGGTCAGTTAAGTTTTAATTTGCCTAAGACCTTGTATTGTCTTCTACGAGTTCTGAACTCCAAAGCGATACAAGAGTATGAATATCTGATTCATATTCGATAATATACGAAAGTTGTATTGTAAACAGTTGCATTTGCATTCGCATTATCTAAATTTCGATGAAATTGTTTCATTCGAAATGAGCAAGTAAGCTATACCGCAAGATCTTGTGTGCAATATGATTGAATACAATAAGGATATTGTTATGTCAAAAGCAATGTAGACCATTAGCTACAAGACAAACAAGGAATTCAATCATTGAAATTTTAGTTTGATCAGTTTACATAAGAGCGCCATATTCGATATCTTTAAATTTTACAGATAACCAAATGCATATTTGTAAAAGATTCGGTGCAATCTTAAAGTAAAGTGTTTCTCTTTTGAAAGAGAAAGGAAAAGTTTGACAATGGTAATAATATCGACATATTTGGGATGAAGAGAGCGAATGATCACATTTTCTTTATGAAAGGAGATCAAAGACATAATAAGTTACAATATTTAAAAATGTTTAATACGAAACGAGAAATATGATTTCTACCTCAAATGTATTTTTTTATACATAAATATTCTCTATAGATCCATTTCTTGAGTTATAGATGTTTGATTAAAAACTCGCGACTATAAACTAATTACAGTAAAGGAAATGAAAAGCCCACAGCGAGAGGTTAAAAGGAGCTTTGTATTTCATACATTGCTATTCTAAAAGTAGGGAACATATGTACGACATTTACTAGTGGATACATCGAATTTTTTTAGAATTTACCATTATGTATTCCAAGTATTATTTATGAAATGATAACATCATTCAATTATGGTTGAATGTGGATATCCTTTTGTTTTGATATGGATTTTATGAATATTCATGATCTAAAAAATAAATATATTTTTGACAGTTTGACGATGATGTAAATTTTAATAGCATTAGTATGTGCTAGCTACAGAAAATACGAAAACATCTAAAATATTTAACAATTAATTTTGAAATTACAGACTAAGCCGTGTATTTGTGAAATAATTCTTTAATCATATAATTACGAATCATATGATATTTGTGAATTTTATCTCAAATAATCAAAGGAAAAACACCCATTCGATGGGAGCAACAAAAGAGTTAATGAGCTCTTTTGGATTGATACGTATAGATCTATGCAATCCAAAGTCTAGTATTACCAAAAGTGGATCTACTTAATTCATTGAATTCACTGACGAATTATCAAAGATATGAACATGTGTATATAATACACAAGTTAGGTATTTATGATAAGCAAATAGAGTATAAAACGGAATTAGAAAAGCAGTATGTACAAAGGAAATAAAACAATTTGATTTGATCAAATAGGCAAGTATATTAAATACGAGTTTTAATAGTACTTAAAAAGTGAATAAGAATCATTCTCAAAGTCACTCCTTCTTATGCTACATAATTATGTACCGATAAGGAATAATCGGACCCGTTTGGATAAAGTATAATTGATAATGAGTGAACTCGAGTTACTTCTTCCTATAAGGATACGTACTTACAAGTAAGTGCATATGTTAATTTTAATTTTATGTAAAAGTATAGATTGGTATTTCATATAAGAATGAACTAGGAATTTGGTTATGAACGTTATGTTAGTTTTACAGACTCAAAACTAGATTTAAATAAGTCGGGTTGCTTCTTAAATAGTTTAAGACACGAGGTTGTCCAATTAAAAATATGAACGCAAGTTTCATAAACTCAAAACTTGATTTGTTTTATGCAAATATATAGGTAAGTCATTAAATGTTTTTGAATCCTATTCCATCCCATCGAGAAACAATCATCGTTTGAAGACATATCATATTCTTGTTGAATGAATTTCTTTCCAAAAAAGTCAGTGGTAATGTAATAGACTTGGAAACAGTCCATGAT
Organism: Allium cepa; assembly: GCA_030765085.1. Classification (NCBI taxonomy): domain Eukaryota; kingdom Viridiplantae; phylum Streptophyta; class Magnoliopsida; order Asparagales; family Amaryllidaceae; genus Allium; species Allium cepa. The sequence goes on along the minus strand of CM060931.1, from coordinate 1,044,241,030 downwards.
TCTAACATAGTAAAAAATTACATGGATGAAGTAATAACCAATCCTAAAATAACACAATTACATTAGAATTTCTAACAAGAGTTCTCGTATATTAAAGAGAACTAAGAATTTCTTGTCAACGTCAATAAAACAAATTATTAGAAATAATAATCTCCTCAGTTGTTGACGGGCATGATGGGTATAAACTCTACCACATGGTGCTATGCTTTAAATCTGAAGTGGATTCCAAGTACATTGAAAAATGATATGGTAGTTGTACATGAAAGGATATGATCCATAGGCCGTAATTGAGTTTTCGAGAAGAAAATCAACATTGTTGGAATTTTATAAAGCAGCGTCGAAAGCAAATAACTTTACTAATTTCAAATGTTGAAATCAGTGAAGTAAATTTTGCTTCTCAATATGCTTAAGTCTATTCGGATTCTAAACGCAACTATCACTTAATTTAACTTTGATTTTTGACATATTGACGTTGAATAAAACTTTTAATAATGATTTAAAAGAGACAGTTTGCATGTAATAGCTAAAGTGTCTTGAAATCAGTGGGAACAATAGCATGGTTTATATGGTTTTGGATATGATCCAAGAGCCAATACAATAATGATATTCAATAAGCGTCATAGGTTAGTGAGTATTTTGACAGAGATATTAAATAGTTTTATTTTCAATCAAAGTATGGAGGAAGCATGTGTCTATAAGAAGAAAATTAAAACAAACTAAAACATTTCTGATGCTATAAATAAATAACATACCGACTTACCATGTATTCAATGCTTTAGCCTTGCCTCAAATAAGCTTGAACATTGCTCCAACCGGACCTATATACATGCAAATCCCAACAAGACCCTCAATAGACCAAAATAGCCAGGTGATTAGAGGCTTCAGATAGTGGCATGACCGTGCTCTTGGTTGAAGGGCTACCCGACCAGAGTACCTGCCCACATAATGGAGGCCTCTCTTCCACCGTCCTCTTATTGAACCTAAGTCTTCATCACCCTGAAACCTATTTGAAGGCTTTCCCATCCTCATTGCTTGTTTTGTCTTGACTCATAAGGCCTCTGACTAAAGTGCCAGGTCACCTCTATAAAAATGATGCAAAGAATCTGCACCATTCCACTGAAAAGATTGGCATATACGACACTGTTCATCTAACAAAAGAAGCATGATGCACCAACCATCCCTTGTCCTTCACTGTCCACCTAGCAACGATGTCATTGTTTAAACTCATTTCATGGTTCTCATGCTGTCTGTCTGACAATGACATGCCTTGGTATGATGTGCTATCTGGCCATCATCTAGGCCATCAATCCATCTGCATTCGAGCTAGCCCGCATTTAAGCCTTTCAACGCCATTAATGGTTGTGAAAAATCCAAAGGATTGCCGTGCTAATCTAAGCCATTCAAAATAGATTTCAACAACTATGCATGTAAACTGCGTTCACTTGTAGAAGGATTGAGTTTTAACTAATTGTGCTCAATTTTATCTCTTGTAAACAATTCATCATGATCATGAATCAAGGCAATAAAATTAATACTATAATGGACGTAGATCATTCTTGATTAAACCACTTTAAATTTTATCTTCGTACTTACTTTTTTGTTTACCTTGCAATCCCTCTGCTTTTAATTTATTAACCACAATAATTGTTAAATATCCTTTGCTAATATCAGCTTCTAATTGCAATTCAGAGGTTGACTAAATTTCTAGTCAACATTGGTAGAAGGAGGGAACTAACATTCCTCGCACCTAGAAGCCGAAGCACCTCCAGGCCAATTATGTTAAGAAATTTCAAAAGCCATAGTTACAAGGCATGTGAAGTGTGTATGCAGTCTTATAAGGCAATTAATTCCATGTACTTCCCTATTTTGTATAATATAAATATGGCTTTTAATCAATGCAATTCCTGTTGAACTAACCAGTATAAAGGTACAACTATGGCAACCTCATAAGAATGCACGGATCGAGCAATCCCCCTATTCTGTGTCAGGGAATGACTCAACGACTAAGACTGACCTATATGGATGCAAGAGCTGAACAATGCTCTCGTTTGTGTTAGGACATTGTCACATGAATGGCTCTACCACCCATGAAGTGATCCTGATTCATGCGTCTACGGTATACTTCCTTTTGAGGATGTGAGAGCCGAACAATGCTCATATCCATGCTGGGGACACCATCGCATTGATGCCCGACCACCTACAAAGTGGTCCTAATTCATGCATTCCTGGTATTAGTGAGTGAGGATGTACGATCCAAACAACGTCCCTTCCATGCCAATGGCATCAACAAACTTATGGCACGACCACCCACGCCATGGGCTTGGTTCATTCGCCCATGATGCTGCCTAAACCTATAGTAGGATGGGACATCATCGCATCGATGGCGTGACCACCCATAAAGTGGCCTCGATTTATGTGTCCTTAGGATACGACATTATTAGGATGCACGAGCCAAACATAGCTCCCTTCCATGCCATAGGCATCAACGAACTGATGACATGAACATCCCTATAGTAGTCTCGATTCATTCACTCATGATGTTGTTTGTCCCCCAACAATGGGATATGGCCCTGGTGCCAAGATGGGCATGATCTCCTATGAAGTAGTCCCAATTCTTGCACATGTGTGTTGTCCGCTTCAGATAACTGTGATGACATCATCACAAAGCTTGGCTATCAAAGGCCCGTCATCGCCAACTATGTAGAGGCCCAACACATGAGAACCCTACGCCCAACATTGAATGCCCTGCCACAAACTCAAGTAGGCACATACTCATTAGATAGGGACAAGCCGTTCCTACAAAGAAAAGCTAACCCCTTGTTTTCTTTTTGTTTATATTTGCTACAGTTTACATAATGCATAAGTCTATATGCTTGCTGAACAACGTCAAGGGCTACTTAAGCCACCCGACCCATATGCACGTGTGCACACATATACACATATCGTGAGTCAGCGGAATAAAGATCTTAAGGCTAAACTAACACAAGAGGGGGGGGGGAGGGGGGGGGGGGTATGAATAGTGTTTTTATGAATATTTTTCAAATTCTTTAAGATTTTACTTAGAATGATGTAATTAACAATCGCAGGTTCACAAAATCAAAGTACAAATAAAAGTAAATGCAGTAAAAGTAAAAAGGAAAGAACACATCAGGATTCTATACTGGTTCGTAATTACCCTACATCCAGTCTCGTACAATTCCTTATGCGGATTTCTTTTCAACCATTAAATGCAAATACAATCTCGATTTCAAGGCTACGAGACACAATCTCCAAAATCCCGACCTCTTGGTACAGTCACTTGATTTTCAGGCTACAAGCACATCCACTAGATTTATAGGCTACTAAGCATACCCAATTGATTTTATGCTGCAATCACACCTACTTGGATTTCAAGAATACCAAGCACACCATAGAGTTTGAGAGTATGATTTGATAGAGGTTAAAGACTCAGATCTTCGATCTTGATTACAATTGATCCTATAACTCTTGAATAACACTTTGATCTTGAGAGAGATGAGAGAAATCAAAAGTATATGAAAGAGAATCAAACTATTAATGATTGAATTTGATTTTGGTTGAATTTCGACAGAGTTTTGGTAAAAATTGTTTTAGATCAAGAGAGTGAAAAAGTAAAGAAGAATAAAAAAAATAGTGTTAAATATTCGTTTGTAAGTCTATTATATATAGTGAAACAACGGTCATGTCCATTCGCGAAGAGATATGACGAAAGACACTTCCAATCAAATTTGAATTTTGAATTTTATGGCCACTATGTCGACATACATAGATAGGATATGTCAACATATCCTTTTATATTTTGAAAAACACTTTAAAAATGTTATTTCGAAAATCCGTTGCTTTGTAAAATAATTTGATACTTTGTAGAATCATTTGAATATAGTTTATACACATTTTAATCAAAATATAACTCAATAAAACCGTGTAGAATAATTTTGAAAAATTTAATAAGAATACTCAATTATATATATATATATATAAATCAATATAATTATAATTCATTAAAATATAAACAAAAATTCAATATATATATAAACTTGAAAACACTAAAATGATATCTTTATAGGTAGTAGATTGAAAGTTATTTTGGGAAATATTTTGAAAAGATTATTAAAAAAAGAATATTTGAAAAACAATCTAAAACAAAATTAGAGAAGGTGAGAGAGATCGGGAAAGTGCTATTAAGGTTTTAACATAAATTCTACGACTCTATAACTTATATGGAATATCTTGAAATCTTAAACTCTTCAATACTCATGAGTCTTCATTCTTGAACTCTTGAAACTTTATATCAGCATCTAGTATCTACTCTTGGTATTAACATCTTGATATATTAGCATCTTGATACTGTATAGTTTTCTTAGTCAATATCTGCCTAATATCCTACACTACATACTACATATATCTTGATAAAACATTAGTATCTATATTTTATATTATGTCCTATAGTTGTTATCATCAAAACCAATACCTAAGGTACTAACAAATCTTCCCCGTTTTGAGGGCGACAACTATGTATATAAAATATAATATAACTTCCCTTGAGTTACGAAAATCCCCCTTAATCTATGCCTAGATTTTATTTATTTCTCCTCCTTTGTCATCAATGAAAATAAACTTACTATAACTCCCCCTAACTAAGATATACTTATGGTAATAATGATAAGAATGATATATAAGAAATGGCGAGTGATAACACAAATCATTAATAGTAACCATGCCAAACTATATATTCATTCAGTATCACAATACAAATAATCACAATCCAGTCAAATCTTAAACTATACATATAAGTCGAAGTAAACTTGTCAAATCAAATCAAATATACATACCGCACATCCAAAGCAATTAAAGAAAATCAAGTACTATATAATGTGAATTTCTAATGAATAGGGATTTGTGAATGTATTCATTAGAAATTCACGTCATATAATATTTGATTTGCTTTGATTGCTTTGAATGTGCGGTATGTATATTTTTGCAAGTTGCAAAGAATTCTGCTTTGCTTCTCTTGTTTTTTGGTCATATGAAGTTGCACCACTTGAATTTCAATGAGCATTTGCAGTATATTCTTCATTTCACCTTCATTTTAGTGATCTTGGCCATAATAGTGTTTTGGAAGGGGCCTTGGGTAGGAGAAGGGAAGGAAAACAATAGATTTTTTTTCTCTAGAACATTTAGGATTAGAGGAGTCCATGATTTATTTGTTTTAGAATTTTAAAATAGAGAGAATGCAGAGAAGTGAAGAGGAAAGTCGAAATTTGTTTATTACATAACCACCCATTTGAATTTTAGAGGGAAATTTAAAAATAAAAAATTATCGTTATATGTCGACGTATAAGGTTAGGCTATGTCGACATACATAGTATTGTTTTGATTATTTTGTTTTTCTTTATATTTTGTAATTTTTACTCCATTATTTTTATATTTCCAATAGAGAATAAATTCCTAACTCTCTTCTTAACTTAGCAAAGGATGTTTAATTCAATGGTTTTGTTAATATATCAGCTATTTGATTTTCAGTGTTTATAAATTCAAGTGATATTATTTCTTTGTTTACATTATCTCTTAGAAAATGATGTCTTATATCAATATGTTTAGTTCTAGCATGATTAGTTAGATTTTTAGGTAGATTGATTATATTTGTATTATCATAGTATATTGGTGATTTAGTAAAATTTAAACCAAAATCATTTAATGTTTGTTGCATATAGATAACTTGTAAACAGGCTAATGCTGCTGAATATATTCTGCTTCTGTCGTAGACAGAGATATAGAGTTTTGCTTTTTACTAAACCAGAAAAACAAAGAGTGTCTCAAAAAGTGACATCTTTCACTTATTCTTTTTTGGTCTGATTTGCAACCAGCATAGTCAACATCACTAAATGAAATCAATTCAAAGGAGTCTTCTTTTGGATAAAAGAGTCCATAGTCGAATATGTTATTTACATATCTCAAAATTCGTTTTATAGATTTTAAATGAGTTTCTTTAGGGTGAGATTGATATCTTGCACAGAGATAAAAACTAGCATTATATCAGGTCTACTAGTAGTTATATAGAGTAGTGATCCAATCATTCCTCTATATAATTTCTGATCTACATCTTTTGAATTTTCTTCTTTATTTAATTTTTCATTAGTTGCTATTGAAGTTTGTTTACCACTGGTATTTGACATAACAAATTTCTTAACTAAATCTTTAGCTCATTTTTCCTGATTAATAGAAATTCCATTACATAGTTTTTTTATTTGTAATCTATAAAATAATTTAGTTCTCCCATATGAATCATTTGAAATTCCTTAGTCATTATTTCTTAAAAACTTTTTATTTAGTTTATCATTGGTAGATCCAAAAATGATATCATCTACATATATTTGTATTATATGAATATCATTTCTATCTCTTTTAACAAAAGTATACTATATACTTTGCCTATTTCAAAATTTGATTGTAATAAGTAGGATTTAAATCTATCATCCCAAGCTCTTAGAGCTTGTTTCAGACCATGCAAAGCCTTCTTTAATTTGTAAACATGATTATGTAATTTTTCATCTTCAAAAAATGGGGACTGTTCTACATATAGATCTTCTTTGATAAAACCATTTAAAAACTCACTTTTTACATCCATTAGATATAACTTAAAATTATTATAATTAGCGAAAGCAAGTAAAATTCATATAGCTTCTAATCTTGCAACAGGGGTAAAAGTTTCATCAAAATCTATTCCGTCCTCTTGATAATAATCTTGTGTAACTAATTGAGTTTTATTTCTCACAACCTCTCCTTTTTCGTTCATTTTGTTTCTATATACCCATTTAGTTCCTATTATGATTTTAGCAAGAATCCATGAATCGTTAGTTGATGCTTCATTTGGATTTTTATGTTTAATAATTGAAATAAAAGCAACGTTACTCATTTTATTTAGTTGATTTCTAGTTTTAACAATAGATTCAATATTTACAAGTATATTTTCTATAGAATGATCTTTCAAGTATTTTATTCTTTTATTTGGATGTGAATTTTTCTAAATTATTATTATTTTCATTTTCAGCAATATCATCATTACTTTTTTGTTTAGGTTACCAATGTTTTCTTCTTCATCAATATTTGGATTACAAACTTTAAAATTATCGTCAAGTAGGACATGCTCTATAAGCTTTACTTCTATTTGAATATCCAATAAAGATTCCTTTATCTGATTTAATAAATTTATCCAAATTATATTTAGTATTTAAAGTAAAACATTTACCACCAAAAATTCTAAAGTATGATACTTTATGCTTTTTATTATAGAATAATTCATATGGTGTTTTCTTACTTAATAGACTTATTAAAATTCTATTTACTATATAAGGTATCAACTACTTCAGCCCAATTTTTTTTAGGTAATTTACTATCATTTAGCGTAGTTCAAACGCACTCTTGAATCATCTTATTTTTAAGTTTCACCACTCCATTTTATAATGCTATTCTTGGAAATGAAAAATTATGGGTTACACTTTTCTTATTACAGAAATTTTCAAAATTTCCATTTTGAAATTCTCCACCATGATCACTCTGAATAGTTTTAATTTTACTAGTCACTTGATTTTGAATTTGTTTAACAAGGATTTTAAACATTTCAAAAGCAACACTTTTAAGTTTCGATAAAATCGTCCAGGTAAACCTAGAATAATCATCTACGATTACAAATACATATCTACCGTGATATATAGACTGTATCTATGAGGGACCGAAAAGATTCAAGTGAAGAAGTTCAAGGGTTTGAGAGGTGGAAATCATATCTTTTGGTTTAAAAGAAATTTTTCTAAGTTTTTCTAATTGACATACGTCGCATAAATTGTTAACTTCAAAATTTATTTTGGGAAGACCTTTAAAGATTATTTTTAGCAATTTTGGATATTAATTTGAAATTCAAATGCCCAAATCTTATATGCCAAATCCACAGGTCACTTGATTCAGGCAAAAGACATAAGTTATCATTTGAGATTTTCATACTCACTTGATTCAGGCAAAAGACATAAGTTATCATTTGAGATTTTCATACTCAATATATAGATGTTTCATTTTCTAATGCCTTCAAAGATAATGTCTGAATCATTATCTTTATTATGACATATATCTTTTACAAATTTAATTTTGAAACCCTTATCACACAATTGACTAACACTCAATAGACTATGCTTTAAATTCCTAACAAATAAAACATTAGAAATAGTAAGAGTTTTAGAATTACCGACATTGTCGATGCCAATCACATATCTTTTAGAGTTGCCTCCAAAATTTACTACACCATCGGTGTAAACTATATCTTTCAAATCTTTTGATTTACAGTCATGTACCTTGAGCATCCCTTATCCAATATCCATTTATTCTTTTTGATATGTAGAGTTTGATCATCAGGTGTCTGTTTATCAAAAGCCATGTAACACATCTACTCCTGCAATTCGTACCTTTTCAAAAGATCACATGATTTTTTATAATGACTAAATGCAAATTTATGAAATGATATTATGATGATTTCGCAAATTATCTTTTCGAATATAATGTTAAAAATATTATCAAAAATTGCGATTGAAACTTAAAAAAAATCAGATTATGAATAGCTTTGAAAACTAATGCTCTGTTACCAACCGTGAGTTAGTGGAATAGGGATCTTAAGGCTAATTTCACACTATAGGTAGGCAAGGAGTGTTTAACGGATTATATGAATATTTTTCAAATTCTTTAAGATGCTACTTAGAATGATGTAACTAACAATCATAAAACCAAAATAGAGATAAAATTAAATGCAGTAAAGGTAAAAAGGAAAGAATACATAAGGATTTTATACTGGTTCGGAGTTACCCTACATCTAGTCCTGCACATTTTCTTGTATGGATTTCTTTTCAACTAGTAAATGCAAATACAATCTCGATTTCAAGGCTATGAGACACACCCTCCAGAATCTCAATCTGTGGGTAGAGTTACTTGATTTTCAGGCTACAAACACACTTACTAGATTTATGGGCTACTAAGCACACCAAATTACAGGCTACAATCACACATATTTGGATTTTAGGGATATCAAGCACACCATAGTGTATAAGAGTTTGATTTCATAGAGTTTACAGACTCAAATCTTCGATCTTGATTACAATTGATCCTATAACTCTTGAACAACACTTTGATATTGAGAGAGACGAGAGAAATCAGAGAGTATATGAAAGAGAATCAAATTAGTAATGATTGAATTTGATTCTGGTTGAATTTGAGTAGAGTTTTGGTAAAAATTGATTTAGAAATCAAGAGAATGAAAAGAGGAGAGAAGAATATGAAAGTAGTTGTTAAAAATTCATTTGGAAGTCTAGTATATATGGGAAAACAACGTTCACGTCCATTTGCGAAGAGATACAATGAAAAGACACTTCCATTCAAATTTGAATTTTGAATTTTATGGCCACTATATCAACATACATGGATAGGATATGTCGACATATCCATTTGTATTTTGAAAAGCACTTTAAAAATATTATTTTGAAAATTCTTTGTTTTGTAAAATAGTTCGATACTTTGCAGAATCATTTAAATATAGTTTATACACATTTTAATCAAAATATAACTTAATAAAACTTTATAAAATAATTTTGAAAAATTTAATAATAATTTTAATCAATATATATAAATTAATATAATTATAACACATTAAAATATAAACCAAAATTCAATTATATATATATATATATATATATATATATATATAAACTTAAAAACACTTAAATGGTATCTTTATAAGAGATTGAAAATCATTTTGGGAAATATTTTGAAAAGATTATTTTCAAAAACAGAATATTTGAAAAACAATTTAAAACAAAATTAGAGAGGGTGAGAGATATCAGAAAAGTGCTATCAAGGTTTTGGGATAAGTTCTATGAGCCTATTACTTATCTGAAATATCTTGAAATCTTGAACTCTTCAACTCATGAGTCTTCATTTTTGAAATCTTAAAATTTTATATTAGCATCTAGAATCTACTCTTGATATCAAAATCTTGATACTATAAGGTCTTTTTAATCAATACCTGTCTAATATCATGCACTATATACTATATATATCTTGATAAAACATGAGTATATGTAGGATTGTTTCCACCCTAGAGGGGGAGGGGGGGGAGGTTGAATTGGGTGATACTAAAAATTAGTGTGAAAATAAAAATAATTATAGAAAGCAATGCAGAAAAGATCACACACAGTTTGACACTTTCATCCTTTGCCATTGTGAAGTTCTCATACTTGCTACTAAGCAGGCAATACGAGATTCTTTAACTTAGGAGGTTCCTTCATGAGCCACTTCAAGCGTGTGTCAGATTTCCTACGCAGTTAGACAATGTGAGATACAATTAAATTCAATTTGATCTAATGAACAAATGATTAAATTCATAGCTTTAACATTAGCATTTTGTAGTTTATTTTCAAGATTTGACTATTGATCCATAGGTTGTTCAACTTCTTGATTATCTACCATTATTATTAGCATGCTATATCCCATTTCAACAATATTCCATGCACCTATGGTTTTCAAAAAAAAAATTTCATTCCAGTTTTTCAATATGAAAATTCACCATTGAACATGGATGATTCAGCTAAGGACTAACCCTCAGCAAAAACATTATTAAAAGAAGCCATTTTTTATAAAAAGAAAATCAAAATTTTAAAATAGAAAAATGGTTTTGTTCCTTGCTCTGGTACCACTTGTAGGATCGTTTTCACCCTAGGGGGGGGGGGGTGAATAGGGTGATACTAAAAATTAATGTGGAAATAAAAAAATAACAAAAATCAATCCAGAAAAGATCATACATAGTTTTACCCAACTTCAACAAATACTGCCTACGTGCTGCTCCCAAAGTTTCTACTAGAAATTAGGTAATCAGACGCTTACAAAAACACGTGAACCCACGACACCCACTAACGCGATTATCCTAACTCTAAGCTCGAAACCCCACCACAACTTAGCCATTGAGTTGCGAATTCTCAAACCATGCCCCGTAATTTATACCTAGTTACACAACTAGAAATTTACAAAATTTTAAAATAGAAAGTTACAAATAAAAATAAACTAAAACAAAACCCTATTTTTTTAACTAAAGCCCAATATCAAAATAGAACCGGCCCAAGTAATAATTAAAATGAGAGGCTGTCTTCCCTTTTCTTTTGTATAGTATCTTCGGCCGTTCCCTTTTGCTTCTCTTCAAAAATTAGGGTTTCTTCCAATTTTAAGACGCCGATTCAAATTATTTGATTGAAATGATGAGTTTTCTTCAATTTGCTTCGTCATTCAACTTTTTGGCTTTGAGTGTTCACGGTCGCTTCAATTGAGTCGAGCTCGAATATCGATATGTGATTTTTTGCCCCTTTTGCTTTTGATTACGCTCGACTTTGATTCGAGTTTTGGATTTATTTGTGATTTGTTCTAAGTATGCTCTCTGGATTTTGTCTCGAACTTGAATAATATTGCCTAAGATGATTTGGGCTTAATTTATAGGGATCGAAAACCCTATACTTTCGTTCGTATATATTGGTTTGAATTCTTCAATTGATTTGCTCGCCCATTTGATTTTTGCATGAACGATTGCGGTGATTCTGGCTTGTTCTTTAGTTGAATAAATTCGAATTATTGAATCGGTACCGTTCTTTTCTCCTATGACTTGAATTTGAGAAGTTCCGACCTCCTGATGTCTGACTTGTTCATTGGTTGACTTCATCATCCTTCGATTGTATATGTTTAAATGTATTTAAATTTGTTAATTCCTTAATGCCAACAACTTGTTCAACCACGACCTTTTCTACTCCTTGAATTTCATCGAACTGCTACTGCTACTGATAGTTATGAAATTTTGAACACTTCAATAGTATTATTATTTTTTGTTTGCCCATTACTTTTTGAAATAATTCTTGACTTTGAAACTGCTAATTATGATTTTTTTTGAACACTGCCTTGTAATCTCCTCTTTTGCATATGTTTGCTTCAATGTTTGCTGGTCATTTCCATGTAGATACATACATATATGTATGTATATATATGTGTGATGGCTATGCTCTGTCCGCTGTGCTTGTTGCCGTCGAATTCCATATCCATTTTCTTGTATTCCATTCACTGTTTGCAGGGTTACCCTATGTTGCTTTCATTTCCTTGGTGCATTGCTCTGACCATCCATGCCGGTGTGTTTTGGTTTCCTTTGGTCTAGTTGAGTTGCATTGATGTGTCCTCTGAACTGATACATGTGTTGAGTTATTTGTATTTATGCATGTAGCCTGTTTCTGGTCTCATTTGAGTCTTCCTGTTTTCATGTATGTTTACCTTGCATTGCTTCGAGTTTATTTGAAGTCTGTTTTGGTTGATATGTTGTTTTCAATCTAAGTTTGGTCTTTGTTCACCACTTGAAGCCTGGTTCAATTTGAGTCTGAACATGTTGTTTTCATTTTGGAGACCGATTCACTTTTGTCTATGGTTTGCCTGACCATGTCTTGTGCACTTTCATCGATCTAGTCTTGGTTTTGACATATCATTGCTCTATTCACTTAAGTGCTTGCATTCATGATTTTGTTGTCATGTGTACATTTTGTGTTGACGCTGTTTTTTTGTTATTTGCATTTGCACTTAAGTTGAATCCAGCCAGGCTTTGGTTTGACCTTGTGCTCACCTATCCCTGTAATTTTAACAAGCAAGTGTACATCGGTGTGCATGACCTTATGGCATGTATAGTGATACACTATACATATCACAAGTTGTCCATGTAAGATGAATTAAAAGAAATGATGATGAACAACCCAAATAACCAAGACAAAAAATATTTTTGAACACACACTTTATGGACTACAATTTTTTTTTTCAATTTTACCGCATCGGTGTTTATTTTGCAGATAGTTCAGATGAAGGATACAAGCTGGAACAAAGTTGAAGATCAAAATACGAGTGTTGAGTGGATTATGTAGTGAGGTGAAAACATGTATGAAATTTTTTATAGTGAAAATTGTGTTCTAATTGAAACTTGTATTCAGAATATAGTGAGTGCTTAAATTTGTACTATTTTAGTTTGTAATAAAATATTTGTTTGAATATGAATTCCGGGTTATTTATTTTGTTCAATAAATATTTATTTAATTATGTTGAAAAATAAAATAGTACAACAAATACATTTAAACGAATATACATATATATATATGTTTATTATCATCAAACAAAAATCATACATTAGTATACCATAATCTCCCCCTTTTGATGATAACAAACATATATTAAGATTTTGACTTTATAAAATTTATTTCGTTTTGATGAATTTTATTAGCCCCCCTATTTGAATACCCCCCTACAACAAAGCTCCCTCTTCACATATGCGTGAAAAATATGCAAATAAAATAAAAAACAAATGCAATGAGCCTAGATGAGAATATGCTAAGCAAATAAAAAATATGACTTATTTGCCAAAATCTTAGCTTTCTCTCTCCTCCTTTTGTTATCCGGAAAAGAGTAACAGTATTAGAAAAGTGTGTTAAAGTGATGGACACTAATACAACATTAAAACCTAATCGAGTATAAATATTAAATTTCAATAAAAAATCAAACAAAAATCATAAATACTCTGTTAGGCGCATATTCTATTTTAGAGTGATAGGGCTGATATTGTCATAAAAAATCATATAGTCGCGTCCATTTGTGATATATTTATGACAGGAATTTAAATACTTACTAACCATGCACAACTAACTGTTAGGACTTTTAAATGATATTAGTAGTATTCCCAATTTTTGTTAAAAAATGAATTCCAAGCAACTTCTAACCATGCATAACCGTGAGGACTTTTAAATGGGGTTAGAATCAACTCGCCTACTTTAACCTATTTTGATATGTGTTCCGTATATGCATAACCGTAAGGACTTTTAAATGAGCATGAAAGCACATAATCAAAGATTCCAAGTAGTTCACCCATGCATAATGCAAGGACTTTTAAAAGAGAGTGAATACTTTTGGATGATTTTATTGCTAATTAATTAAAAAAATGAATAATTTCCTATTTAAATACCACAATTTGACATACTATGTTGGATTTTGATGGGTGATTATCGTAGAAATATGATAGGAATATAGATGGTCATGGAACTTTTACCAACCAAAGTTATTACAATTTTTTTTTAATTTTTTTAAAGAAATTTACTAAATATACTATCTCAAGTCATAATGTATGATTAATATCAACACTCATCACTTTTTTCTGTCACTATTTATCTTTTCGATAATCAATAAGAATCATATTAGTTAACATAGGCATTTAAGATTAAATCCAATAATATAAAATCAAATTTCTAAAATGCCTAAATTGAGAAGAAGTCTATAAAAAATATTTTCTAGAAGGGGTTTTGTAAAAATGTCTGCCAATTGAAAATCAGTTGAAACGAAATTTATGTAGATATTTTCTTTGAAAATGTAATGCAACAAACGAATGTCCCAACATAGAACACGTTCCACCAGTACATTTTCTATAAACTAGACTACCAACATAATCTGCATCTTAATAACCTTTTAACTCAAGGTTATCACTAGTTGGATACCATAAACCAAACCGTGGGGTGTGCAACAGATACCTTTCCTCATACTTGAAAATAATGTTTCTTTGATTATTGGTCAACAATTTTGCACAAATCAGAATCAAAAATAACATTCATTCCCTTATCACAAAACTGGCTACTTGAAATCAGATTATGGTGCAGATTTTCAACATATAATACATAGTTTAAGTTAAATGTACCGTTACATATTTTACCTTTACTGATAACCTTACATTTATCGTTGTTGCCTATTATGACTCTGCCACCTCTGTACTTCTTTAGGCTAAGGAACTTTGATTTGTCGCCCGTCGTGTGTCTAGCATAGCTAGAATCCAGATACCTCCCTTGTTATTTCTTAGCCTGCCAACACACCTACACGAGGAAAGATTGTGACCTATTTTTTTTAGAGGTCCATGTTTGTTAGTGACAGAACATTTTGAAAAACAAGTTTTCGTAGAACCAAAAAAGTTCATGTTTGTTCCTTTTGACACCCAGATTGTTTGATTTTAAGGGATTTTACATTCATGCCTTTAGGAACCCAAATTGGTATGGTTTTCGTGTGTTTGGGTATATACCAACAATTATTATGATTGTGCCCAATTTTTCCACAAATCATGCACTTGAAATTGACATGAGAACTTCTACGGTTTTCAAATTGAGTATACCCAAGTCCTTATCTAATAGTATTAACAGTTTGTTTCCTTAATAACATATTTAGTGATCTTTCTCCTTTGGAGAATTTTCCTAAATTTATAGACAATTGTTGGACTTGTGACTTGAGAGATTCATTTTCATTCAATAACAAAGTGCACTTTTGAATATAATTTTCTCTCCTAGTATTTTCACTTTCTTTCAAAATCAGAATTTCATTTTCAAGCGATTTGATTTTAGTTTCTGATTTTTTTTATTTCCTCTTCTAATGATGGACAGTTATCACACTTAGGGCTCTTATTTCTACAGTTTTGAGACAATTGATCATACTGCTTATTTAACTCTATCAAACTTTCTATTTGTGATTCAGTTTTAGCGTACATCTCCCTAAATCTTTCAAACCAGCATTTACTTCATGAAAATATATAAGTAATTGTGAGTGAGCAAGTTTTGATACCTCGCTTGGGTCGTCATCATCATTGTCACTTGTTTCTCCTAAAAAAATAGATTTGCTTTTTCACTCTCACTGCCAGTGCTTTCATCATCTTCATCACTTTCATTCCAAGTTGCTGCAAAACTTCTCCTTTTCGGTTTCTTTCCTTTGCTGAGTTGATTTTGAGGACAATTGGGCTTGATATGACTAGTTTATTGCACTTATGACAATGGATCTCCTAGTTTTCTGAGTTTTCTAGAACTTTGACTATTCTGCTCTTTAGTTGTTGATTTAGGACTGGATTTCCATACTTGCGGTTCCACTTTCTGAATCTGTTTATTATCAATGCCAGTTCAGCTGCTCCTTCATCATCATCTTCACTTTCAGTTGTTCCTTTGAGAGCTATTGATTTCTTTCGCGTATCTCCTCCTTCACGTTCTTCCTTGAATTTGATTTCTAGCGCATAAGTGGTAAGGTTTCTGATGAGTTCCTCAACTTTAACTTGTTTCAAATCCTTTGATTCTTAAATGGCAGTCACTTTTGCTTCAAAATTTCATGGATGAATTCTGAGAATTTTTCGAACTATTTCCAGCTCTGCGTATGGTCTTCCTAGGGACTTTGATTTGTATACAAGATTAGAAAGTCTCCCATACATTTCTTTCACACTTTCATCCTTTGCCATTGTGAAGTTTTCATACTTGCTACTAACCATGACAAGACGAGATTCTTTAACAGGGGAGGTTCCTTTATGAGTCACTTCAAGCGTGTGCCAGATTTCCTACACGGTTAGACAATGTGAGACACAATTAAATTAAATTTGTTATAATGAACAAATAATAGAATTCATAGCTTTAGCATTATCATTTTGTAGTTTATTTTCAATATTTGTCCATTGATCCATAGGTTGTTCAACTTCTTGATTATTTACCATTATAGTTGGTGTGTTGTATCTCGTTTCAAAGATATTCCATACATCTATGGTTTTTAGAAAATTTTTCATTCTAGTTTTTCAATATGCATATTTACCATTGAAAATGGATGATCTAGCTATGGACTAACCCTCGACAAAAACATTATTAAAAGAAGCCATTTTTTTCATAAAAAGAAAATATATAAAAAGAAAATCAAAAATTTAAAATAGAAAAATGGTTTTTGTTCCTTGCTCTGATACCACTTATAGGATCGTTTTTCACGCTTGGGGGGGGGGGGGTGAATAAGGTGATACTAAAAATTAATGCGGGCATAAAAAATAAGAAAAGGCAATGCAGAAAAGATCACATATAGTTTTACCCAACTTCGGCCAATACTGCCTACGTGCTGCTTCCAAGGTTTCTACTAGAAATTAGGTAATCAGACGCTTACAAAAACACGTAAACCCACGACACCCGCTAACTCGATTAACCTAACTCTAAGCTCGAAACCCTACCACAACTTAGCCACTGAATTGCGAATTCTCAAACTACGCCCCGTAGTTTATACCTAGTTACACAACTAGAAATTTACATAATTTTAAAATAGAAAGTTACAAATAAAAATAAACTACAACAAAACCCTATTTTTTAACTAAATCCCAATATCAAAAATAGAACCAGCAGAAGTAACAATAAAATGAGAGACTATTCCCTTTTCTTTTGTATAGTATCTTCGGCCGTTCCCTTTTGCTACTCTTCAAAAAATAGGGTTCCTTCCAAATTGAAGACGCTGATTCAAATTATTTGATTGAAGTGATGAGTTTTCTTCAATTTTCTTCGTCATTAAACTTCTTGGCTTTGAGTGCTCACGGTCGCTTCAATTGAGTCGAGCTCGAATATTGGTATGTGATTTTTTGCCCCTTTTGATTTTGATTACGCTCGACTTTGATTCGAGTTTTGGATTTGTTTGTGATTTGTTCTAAGTATGCTATCTGGATTTTTGTCTCGAACTCGAATAATATTGCCAATGATGATTTGGGTTTAATTTATAGGGATCGAAAATCCTATACTTTCGTTTGTATATATTCATTTGAATTCTTTAATTGATTTGCTCGCCCATTCGATTTTTGCTTGAACGATTGTGATGATTCTGACTTGTTCTTTAGTTGAATATATTTGAATTTTTGAATCGGTTCCGTTCTTTTCTCCTATGACTTGAATTTGAGAAGTTCCGACCTCCTAATATCTGACTTGTTCATTGGTTGACTTCATCATCCTTCGATTGTATATGTTTATATGTATTTGAATTTGTTAATTCTTTACTGCCAATAACTTGTTCAACTGCAACCTTTTCTACTCCTTGACTTTCATCGAACTGCTACTGATAGTTATGAAATTTTGAACACTTTAATAGTATTATTATTTTTGTTTTCCCATTACTTTTTGAAACAATTCTTGACTTTGTTTGAACTGCTAATTATGATTTTTTTTGAACACTGCCTTGTAATCTCCTCTATTGCATATGTTTGCTGGTCATCTCCATGTAGATACATACATATATGTATGTATATATGTGTGTGATGGCAATGCTCTGTCCGCTGTGCTAGTTGCTGTCGAATTCCATATCCATTTCCTTGGTTTTCCATTCACTGTTTGCTGGATACCCTATGTTGCTTTCATTTCCTTGATGCATTGCTCTGACCATCCATTTGGTTCAATCCATTTTATTCAATAAATGAATAGTCATTAAATTTCAAAATTAATTTTCTTCCATTTTATCAACATTTTTTTCAAACAAATTCATTTTTAAATTAACCCATTTATTTTCAGTTGAGCCGATTCCACTAAAATTCAAATTTCCATATTCTTAAGTTCATATTTATCTGCTTAAATAGTCTGCTCTTTCATTTTTTAAAATTTATCTCACTTAACACATTTTTCAACATATATTAGGTGTGTAAACATTCCTTATAACCCTATATTATTCAACCAATAAATTTTCCTTATATATTCATTTTTTTTCAAATTTATTATCAGTATATTCCCTTAACAAAAAACCATCTTCTGATATCCTATCGTTTATCATAGTGTATACTATCCAGTTACATTCTAATTACATTTAAACTTTCTAGGCAAGTTATATAAATTTTTACGAGTGCAGTTAAGTACTATAAAAATTTCCCCTTTTATTTTCAACATTTATATTAGGCCAGATTTTAGTTTGAACAACTTATTACCTAAGTTTTCTTCTTGTATAACTATTTATTATACCATAACATTTTAACTTTTTGAATATTTTAGGCAAGTTATATATATATATATATATATATATATATATATATATATATATTAGAATGAAATTCAGTGTTATACAAATAAGTTTTTTTTTCCAAATTGAACTATTTTAAGTTGGTTAAATTTCATTTATCATTTTAGGTATTCCAATTATTCAAATATTTCACTTTATTTCAATAATTGAAACCATTTCTTAATATAACACTTAAGATTCAAATTTTCGGTTTCACTTCAAACTATTTTGAAATAAATATATACATATAATATTTTATAAATAAATTTATACACAAGAAATTTTAAATCAAATCCATTTTTCTTTTTCTAGAACAAAAGTGTAGCAAAGATACTAAGGGGCCTCTCCCCTTTGAGACTCGAAAATGAATGTCGATGATGCGGCCGTCATCACCGAAATTATTTTCTAGTGACAAAAGAAGGGTACTAATTTAAACCTTTAAAATTATTCTTTTGAAACAATTTCTATTCGAAAATACTTTTAAATAATACCTTTCAAAACTTTAAAAACCAAAATCTTGAAAATTATGGAAATTTAAACTCTCAAATTCTAGGTCTAAATTCATTTCAATTCCAAATTAAATTTTTATACCATTTTTTATAATTTCAACTTCTTATAACATACAGTAATAGTTAAACAATAAATGAAATTCAGTATTATCATTTCCAATAACCAAATTTTATTAACTATCCAATTTCAGCAAATTATACTTTCTTATATATAAAATATAATTATACATGAAATTATTTAATTTACAAATTTTGAAAACAATGTTGTGTTAGCTAGCTCTGTTTAAGTGTTTTGGAATTTCTATTGATAACGTTAGCTAGACGAATCGATCGAAACCCAAAATTCAAACTTAACATCTCAAACAACACAATATGTAAATATTTTTATACTAATTACAAATACACTTCCTCACTCAATGATACAAAACGGGTTACAAATCAAGGATAAGATTCAGATTAGAGAAACCCTAATAAAGAGAATTCTAGCTAAGAAGATAGGCTTGAATGTGAGATAAAATAATTAAATTTCAAATAGGAAGATGGATATACTGATATTAATCGCAGGGGACCTTAAGCTGGTCAACTGTGACTATAAGAATAAGATCGATCACAAGAGAATAGAAAGGGATAGCAGCACCATAAACCGAGGATATAGAAATCTCCGGTGAATCAATGTCTGTTGTAAAGAAGTTTCACTCCTTTTCAAATCATTCTAAGATTGGCAAGACCGCCAATTCTTTATAGAGATCAACAGGAGCGGAATTATGGGATACTCCAAAATCAAAAGAACATGAATACGAAGACAAAGATGGATTTCAGGACAAAAGGGGGTCTCAGAATTCAAAGGAGATCTGAATCAAAGAGGAAGAGATTCAAGCTCGAACGAAAGTAATTCTGCAATTAAATTTACTCTATATGCTAAGTTTGCCTAAACTAGAGCTCTGGTGCCAACTGTAACGACCCGGTATTTCATGCCATTCGGACCCGCACATGTCGGACCTGAATTGCTCAAAT
Organism: Allium cepa; assembly: GCA_030765085.1. Classification (NCBI taxonomy): domain Eukaryota; kingdom Viridiplantae; phylum Streptophyta; class Magnoliopsida; order Asparagales; family Amaryllidaceae; genus Allium; species Allium cepa. The sequence continues at coordinate 1,044,220,604 of CM060931.1, read as the reverse complement.
TATAATATTGTTAATTTATATTTGGCAAAACTCAGCATATAAAGTAAATAAATCAATCATAGAATCATAGACACTGAGTAATATAACCATAAGCAGTGGAAACAAAAGGATAGTAGTTCATGAAGCTACTATATATATAACAGAGTTTGAAATAAAAATACAACATAATATCTCAAATACAATGAAGTATCGAATACAAACTGATGACATCTCTGAACAAATCAACTGGAAAAGCTAAAAGCTAAATTGATAGTTGGATCTCCAAAAGAAGCTCCAAACTACAAAGGTGAGTTTCAAATGCTGTATCACTCAGTGTAACCCGAGCATAAAGTAAAACACAAAACACTCGAGTCAAGATTAACATTCTTAGATCAATAAATCCAACTCAAGTGAAATATCAACTGAAATACAAGTAACTTAAAGGATGATTGGGATACCCATCCTCTAAGGATTCGTGGAACTATCTACCATGTGATAATATACGCTATTATAATATGCTATAGTAAAGTAAACTATTAAAATAGCATTAAGGCATTACCCATATCCCTTTTAACACATTTTTATAATGTCATAGTCTATACAGATATTGTAAACTCCACCCGCGAGTGGGCTATCAGGGAGCACTCCATAGGTACGACACAAAAAAAACTCATAGAAGGCGCGATGGGGCATGCGACATGGATTTTTTTCGAAGGCAATGCCGCGGTAGATATACCGTTTGCGGATTCGGAATCAAAGGGTGCATCCAATCACATCACAAAAGCAAATAGAATGGTATCCAAAAAATGTGTCCGATAGGAGGAATGACCTCACTTGGCCCTACATGGCTCTTGTTTTAGCTGCATCAAGCTGACTCAAAGGAGTCAGGGCTATGTAAATACCATATAGAATCATCACCAAACCATCCTACTTCATTCTGGGTTCTCCACCACGTACACGATTGTTAAGGTGGTTTTCGGTATTGGCCGAGAGTATGACAATATCCGATCCCAGTCTCTTTAACAGCCAAACGTTATTATAACACCATGGTCATTTCAAAACAGTTTATACTTCAAAACAGAATACCATATCCATTTCAAAACTATATCAATACGATATCATTTTCCACTTCAAATATATACATTTCCAATATCATAGTAATTTCAAAGTGATAACGCTTTCGAAACCAAAACACTTGAAATTATAACACTTTGAAAATCATAACATTTTGAAATCATAGCACTTTGGAAATCATAACATTTTGAAATCATAGCACTTTAGAAAACCATAACACTTTCCTTTAAACAGTTTAGATCTTAGTAATAGTATATATAATAAAACATTTTATAAAATAAAATATTTTATTTAAAATAGTTATAATTAAAATAGTTTATAATAACATAATTAGTATATTAAAATAGTTTATATAAAATAGTTTATAAATTAAAATAATTTATGAAATAAAATATATAAATAGTTTAAATATAATTTAAAATACTTTATTTAATAAAATAAATTCCTCAAATTTGCAAGTCAATTCAAAACATCTTGAATTCCAAAAATACAAATTTCTTTCAATTCCCACTTCATCAATTTCGATCCAATATAGTTTCTAAATAAATCATTTTAAATTATATCGATTTCAAATACAGATTTGAACCATAAAATAAATTTCAAATCCAATATAATTCAAAGCTTTAAATATTCAACATTTCGAAACTAAATTTGATAATTTCATATATATCTTAATTTAACTTCTTTATTATTTAGTTTTGAAATATGCACTTCATAAATCCAATATTATTTAAATAAAACCCCAAATTACAAATAAACTAAATATTTCCTTTAATTATTTACACTTGAAATATTCATTAATCACCTTAAACCAAAATCAAGCTATAAAATCATATCCTTTAAAAATCTCAAATTCAATAAGTTTCAAATCGATTTAATTAAATAAAATTCTTAACAAATAAATTACAGATCAATATCTATTTATCTTTCCGACCTTAATGTATAAATATCATTATAAAATCTATTTTAAAACACAATTTTTAATATATATACTTGAACTTATTGTATTTTACTTAAATCAAACTTTCTAAATTTAAAGTTTATTATTAAATCTATTTTATATTAAAACTTATTCATATACATAATATTTTCAAATTTAAATAAAACCGTATATATTTCCTTTCAAAACCATAGAAATCATTTTCAATATATATATATATATATATATATATATATATATATATATATATATAGACCATCGGTGCCTGTATAAAATTTTCTATCCTATGGCCAAGTGATACGGATATCAATCATTTCAATCTGCAATTTAAAATATATACGGATATATATCATTTCAACCCGCAAATTCAAATTCAATTCAATGAAAATCGCTTGGGTTTATCATTTCAAACCATAACGATTTTCCCCTATTCTGCACATCGTTCGGGTATGTATCATTTCAACCCATAGTCAATTTTATATTAACATGGAACTTGTAGAGTGATAAAATATATGATAATAATATAACAGGCATATATCATCAACATAAATAACAAATAATGAAGTTAGATGTCACAGGTGAACAGATACAGATAATGGCATAGAAATGTAAATAACTAAAAGCTGCATATTTCAATTGTCCTTACAATTGATATCAAATTTAATAAATATAAGAACATTAATCGTGAGTGATTGCTCGCCTTTCGAGGCTAGAGAGAATAAACAATGGAATGGGTTACAGATCCAAGTACGAATTTTGAAGCAGAGCATGATGGGCTTGAGTTCGACGGACAAAGCTGATAAATAGGAATGTATGAGGACAACCAAATCAGCTTTTTAAAACATAATATTATATATATATATATAACTTCGTATATTGCCAAAAGATTTAATATATAATCTTATATGGACTTATGCATCAACCTGACCGATCATTTATATATATATATATATATATATATATATATATATAAACAGTACTTATTAAAACAAGTATAACTCAATATATATAAAATTTTGCAACAACGTATATCTATCGAACATATATTCACGTGTACCACATATATAATATAATGTATATATGCCACCTTTATAATATGCGCTGTAAACATAGATTTAAGTATAGGAACAAATATAAAACACTGTATAAACTTATAATTCATAACTAACGGTTCATATACACAAAAAACAGTAACGACCCTATGCAAAGTAAAACATACTTTAAAGGGTGACAACCTGTATAGTCTATATACTATATATAAAATATGTAAAATGACAGCTATAGCCTGCTACTTGGATATGGAACAGAGAAGTGAACTCACCTTTTTTTATAAATTGTAAAAAGCACCTATAGTAATATGACATTTTAAACTGTATGTAGGCAAAATATACACAATAGAATATAATATAATAACACATATAACTTATATATATAATACTGGTCAAACAGAAAAGAGAAAAAAACGTAAACCGCTAATATAAAGTGATATATATAAAACCTACATACCATATGCACAAAGATAATATAGACTTATGTAAATTCATACATATAAAGACAAACATATTATATCCACTGACATATTATAATATATGTATGCTGATATATATACTTTAGAGTACCTTACATAACCATATGTATACTATCGTGCAGACTCAAAAATCCTATAAAATATGACATATATATTATAAATGGCACAAATATATAAGTGGAACTGTAACTTACAAATATAACATACTTATATAATATAACATAGATATGTTTATGCGGACCCAACAAATCATATATAAAATATATATAGATATTATTATTAAAATCATTGATTAGATTAAAGCAAAAAAAAACAATATAAATGTTCTAGGCTAAAATATACACACTGTATAACCTTTATAATTTTATAACTTATAAACTATATAATATATACACACCATATATGTATAAACAACATATTTTACTAATATAAGTTTTATAAACCAACATGTAACCTTATAACAAAATATATATATACAAACTATAGGTTATATAACATATACACACAAAGATATATATATATATATATATATATATATATATATATATATATATATATCATTATATGCTACCTATATACAACCAAAGGAACAACAGAGGTGGAGCAAAGGCTGGAAGCTATGGTGGTGAGCAGAGGAAAGCATGGTGTGGCAGTCGACTGGGTCGATGGCAGCTAGGGAAGGTTCGGCCATGGTGGCTCCGTGATGGAGAGCTGCGCACCTGGGCTCGGTTTCGGGTTAGTAGACAAGAAGTGGGGTGGAGGCTTGGGAGAGGGCGAAGGGAAGAAGACAATTGAAATGGTGGAAATGGGTTTGCTTTGGAGGGATTATAAACGAAATTGGAGGAAGAAGGAAAATGCAGATCTAAAAAATAAGTTTCTATAAATGTACTATATGCAGAGTAAAACATAAAGAAATAAATAAAATGCAATGGGAAAGAAAAGGAAATGGCAACAGTCTCACATTGATTCAGCCAAAATATTTAAAGCAATTTATTATTACAGCCAACGGTTCAAATTTTGAAAAGGAAGGAAATTCCAAAGTCACAAGGTTCGGTACCGATACAACGCATGGTTTCAATGTTTCCGTCGTGTACCAAACCTCAAAACACACAAATGAACATACCTCGGAGATCAGCAGCACGATACGAACAGAATAGTACACAGATATCGGTGATACGACCATCCTATAAAATGTTAATATTTGGTACCGAAAATGCTGCTAAAACGTCGAAAATAAGATAAACTGGGCAATAGCAGTCAAAATTTGGAGAAACGAAATATGACGTCTCACTCAGAAGATGATTTAGAAATTTATCATATAAAAATATTTAGGTTTGGAAAACATTTTACTATCATCTATTTTAACTGATTTAAATTGAAATAAAATTACACAATAAAATAAACTTTCATATCATCTGATGAAAATTTACCATTTGCTATGTTTAAATAGACGTATTCCAAATATTAGCTTTTTATTTCCAAATTCAATTATTTAAAATTTCAAAAAAATTCAGTTAATTATGTTATTAAAACTATTAAAATTTATGGGTCGTTACACTCTCCCCCACTCAAAACTTTTCGTCCCCGAAAAGGAAGGAAGTAGGAGAATAGAAACAACCAGAAAGAAAATTAGATTGAAACATAAAATGAACAATTAATTCAAACCATATAAATTACATTTATTTTAAAATTGGTTTATATCCAATTAATTAATTCCAGTTCATATTTTGTTTAATCAGTCAAATTTATTGTGTTCACTTTTGATTGGTTTCATTTCCATATATTTTCATTCAACTGATTTGTTTCAAATTCATTAACACTTATTGCAAAAGTTTCACATCAAAATTTGTTTTATTTTACTCATTTATTAAATTTATTAGATCAATCATAGTTAATTCAACCTCAACATTTAACGTTAACAAATCAATACCATATAGATTTCAATTTTAGGTAAATTAATAATCAATAATTTGGTTCGATCTGTTTTATTCAATAAATGAATAGTCATTAAATTTTAAAATTGATTTTCTTCCATTTTATCAACATTTCTTTCAAACAAATTAATTTTTAAATTAACCCATTTACTTTATCCATATATCTTCCGTTGAGCTGATTCCACTAAAATTCAAATTTCCATATTCTTAAGTTCATATTTATCTGCTTAAATAGTCTGCTCTTTCATTTATTAAAATTTATCTCACTTGACATATTTTTCAACATATTAGGTGTGTAAACATTCCTTATAACCCTATATTATTCAACCAATAAATTTTCCTTTTATTATTTAAATATTTTTTTTCAAATTTATTATTAGTAAATTAACTTAACAAAACACCATCTTTTGGTATCCTATTATTTATCATAGTGTATACTATCCAATTACATTCTAATTACATTTAAACTTTCTAGATAAGTTAAATAAATGTTTATGAGTGCAGTTAAGTATTATACAAATTTTCCTTTTTATTCCACCATTTATATTAAGCCATATTTTAGTTCAAACAACTTATTACCTAAGTTTTCTTCTTGTATAACCCTTTATTATACCATAACATTTTAACTTTTTGAATATTTTAGGCAAGTTATATATATATATATATATATATATATATATATATATATATATATATAAGAAAGAAATTCAGTTTTATATAGATTAGTTTTTTTTTTCAAATTGAACTATTTCAAGTTGGTTGAATTTCATTTATCATTTTAGGTATTCCAATTATTCAAACATTTCGCTTTATTTCAAAAATTGAAACCATTTCTTAATATAACACTTAAGATTCAAATTTTCGGTTTCACTTTAAACTATTTTGAAATAAATATATACATATAATATTTTATAAATAAATTTATACACAATAAATTTTAAATCAAATCCATTTTTCTTTTTCCAGAACAAAAGTGTAGCAAAGCTACTAAGGGGCCTCTTCACTTTGAGACTCGAAAATGAATGTCGATGATACGGCCGTCATCACCAAAATTATTTTCCAGCGACGAAAGAAGAGTACTAATTTAAAACCTTTAAAATTATTCTTTTAAAACAATTTCTATTCGAAAATACTTTTAAATAATACCTTTCAAAATTTTAAAAACCAAAATCTTGAAAATTCCAAAAATTTAAATTCTCAAATTCTAATTTTAAATTCATTTCAATTCCAAATTAAAATTTTAAACCATGTTTTATAATTTCAACTTCTTGTAACATACAACAATAGTTAAACAATAAATGAAATCCAGTATTATCATTTCCAATAACCAAATTTTATTAACTATCCATTTTCAGGAAATTATAATTATATATATATATATAATATAATTATACATGAAATTATTTCATTTGTAAATTTTGAAAACAATGTTGTGTCAGCTTTCTCTGTTTAAGTGTTTTGGAATTACCATCGACAGCGTTACCTAGACAAATCGATCGAAACCTAAGATTTAAACTTAACACCTCAAACAACACAATATATAAATATTTTTATATTAATTACAAATACACTTCCTCACTTGATGATACAAGAATGGGTTACAAATCAAGGATAAGATTCAAATTAGAGGAACCCTAATCAAGAGAACTCTAGCTAAGAAGATAGGCTTGAATGGGAGATAAAATAAATAAATTTCAAATAGGAAGATCAATATACTGATATTAATCGCGGGCGACCTTAATCGGGTCAACCGTGACTTTAAGAATAAGATCGACCATAAGAGAATAGCAAGAGATAGCATCACCGTAAACCAAGGATATAGAAATCTCTGGTGAATCAATGTCTGATGTAAAGAAGTTTCACCCCTTTTCAAATCATTCTAAGATTGATGAGACCACCAACTCTTTATATAGATCAACTGGAGTGGATTTATAGGACACTCCAAAATCAAAAGAACACGAATAGGAAGACAAAGATGGATTTCAGAACAAAAAGGGAGTCTCAAAATTCAATGGAGATCCGAATTAAAGAGAAAGAGATTCAAGCTCGAACAAAAGTAATTCTGTAATTAAATTTACTCTATATGTTAAGTTTTCTTAAACCAGAGCTCCGATACCAACTGTAATGACCCAGTATTTCATGCCATTCGCATCCGCACATGTCGGATTTGAATTGCTCAAAATATTAGATTGTCAATTTATATTTGGCAAAACTTAACATACACAGTAAATAAATCAATCACAGAATCACAGATATAGAGTAATATAATCATGAGCAGTGGAAACAAAAGGATAATAGTTCATGAAGCTACTATATATATAATAGAGTTTGAAATAAAATACAACAGAATATCCTAAATACAATGAAGTCTCGAATACAAACTAATGACATCTCTGAACAAATCAACTGGAAAAGCTGAAAGCTGAATCGATAGTTGGATCTCCAAGCGAAGCTTCAATCTCCAAAGGTGAGTCTTAAATGATGTATCACTCAGTCTGATCCGAGCGTAAAGCAAAACACAAAACACTCGAGTTAGGATTAACATTCTTAGATAAATAAATCCAACTCAAGTGAAGTATCAACTGAAATACAAGTAACTTAAAGGATGTTTGGGATACCCATCCTCTAAGGATCCGTGGAACTATCTACTATATAGTAATATACGCTATTATAATATGTCTATAGTAAAGTAAACTATTAAAATAGTGTTAAGGTGTTACCCAAATACCCTTTAGCATATTTTTATAATGTTGTAGTCTATACATATATTGTAAACTCCACCCATGAGTGGGCTATCAGGGAGCACTCCATAGGTATGACACAAAACAAACTCGTAGAAGGCGCGATAGGGCATGTGACACGACACACGAGGCAATGCCAGGGTAGATATACCATTTTGCGGATTCGGACTGGTGGTAACGCATAGTAGCTACTACCGCCCACCTCGTGACACACTTCCAAATCAAAGGGTGCACCCAATCACATCACAAAAGCAAATAGAATGGTGTCAAAGAAATGCGTCCGATAGGAGGAATGACCTCCCTTGGCTCGGCGTGGCTCCTGTTTTAGCCGCACAAGCTGACTCACGGGAGTCGGGGCTACGTAAATACCATATAGAATCGTCACTAAATCATCCTACTCATTCTGGGATCTCAGTCACGTACAAGTTGTTAAAGTGATTTTCGGTATTGGTAGAGAGTATGACAATATCCGATCCCAGTCCTTTTAACAACCAAACGTTATTAAAACACCGTGGCCATTTCAAAACAGTTTATACTTCAAAACCAGAATATCGTATCCATTTCAAAACTATATCAATACGATATCATTTTCCACTTCAAATATATACATTTCCAATATCATAGCAATTTCAACGTTATAACACCTTCGAAACCAAAACACTTGAAATTATAACACTTTGGAAATCATAACATTTTGAAATCATAGCACTTTAAAAAATCATAACACTTTCCTTTAAACAGTTTAGATCTTAGTAATAGTATATATAATAAAATAGTTTATAAAATAAAATAGTTTATTTAAAATAGTTATAAGTTAAAATAGTTTATATAAAATAGTTTATATATTAAAATAATTTATAAAGTAAAATATATAAATAGTTTAATTATATTTTAGGATACTTTATATAATAAAATAGGTTCCCAAAATTTGCAAATCAAATCAAATCATCTTGAATTCCAAAAATTCAAATTTCTTTCAAATCCCACTTCATCAATTTCGATCCAATTCAGTTTCTAAATAAACCATTTCAAATTATATCGATTTCAAATACAAATTTGAACCACAAAATAAACCATTTCAAATCTAATATAATTCAAAGCTTTAATATTCAATATTTCAGAACTAAATTTAATAATTTCATATATATATATATATATATATATATATATCTCTTAATTTAACTTCATTATTATTTAGTTTTGAAATATCCACTTCATAAATCCAATATCATTTAAATAAAACCCCAAATTACAAATAAACTAAATATTTCCTTTAATTATTTACACTTGAAATATTCATTAATCATCTTAAACCAAAATTAAGTTGTAAATCGTATTCTTTAAAAATCTCAAATTCAATAAGTTTCAAGTCGATTTAATTAAACAAACTTCTTAACAAATAAATTTCAAATCAATATCTATTTATCTTTCCAACCTTAATTTATAAATATCATTATAAAATCTATTTTAAAACATAATTTTTAATATATATACTTAAACATATTGTATTTTACTTAAATCAAACTTTCTAAATTTAAAGCTTATTATTAAATCTATTTTATATTAAAACTTGTTTATATACATAATATTTTCAAATTTAAATAAAACCATATATATTTCCTTTCAAAACCATAGAAATCATTTTCAAAATATTTATATATAGACCACCGGTGTCTGTATAAAATTTTCTATCCTATGTTCAAGTGATACAGATATTTATCATTTCAATCTGCAATTTAAAATATATACGGGTATATATCATTTCAACCTACAATCCCAAATTCAATTCAATGAAAATCGCTTGGGTTTATCATTTCAACCCATAACGATTTTCCCCTATCCTATGGATCTTTCAGGTATGTATCGTTTCAACCCATAGTGAATTTTATACTAACAGGGAACTTGCAAAGTGATAACATATATGATAATAATATAACTGGCATATATCATCAATATAAATAACAGATAATGGAGTCAGATGTCACAGGTGAACAGATACAGATAATAGCATAGAAATGTAAATAACTAATAGCAGCATTTTTCAATTGTCGTTACAATTGAAATCAAATATAAGAACGTTAATCATGAGTGATTGCTCACTTTTCGAGGCTAGAGAGAATAGACAATGGAATGGGTTACAGATCCAAGTATGAATTTCGAAGCAAAGCACGATAGGCTCGAGTTCGACGGACAAAGCTGATAAATAGGAATTGATAAGGACAATTAAATTAGCTTTTTAAAACATAAATTTACAATAATATGTATATATATAACTTCATATATTACCAAAAGATTTAGTATATAATCTTATATAGACTTATGCATCAACCTAACCGATCATATATATATATATACACACACATATATGTATAGTACTTATTAAAACAAGGTTAACTCAACATATATAAAATTTTGAAACAATGTATATCTATCAAACTTATTATCACGCGTACCACATATATTATAATATAATGTATATATTCCACCTTTATAATATACGCTGTAAACAAAAGATTTAAGTATAGGAACAAATATAAAACATTATATAAACTTAAAATTCATAACTAACGGTTCATATACACAAAACCAGTAGCGGCCCTATGCAAAGTAAAACATACTTTATAAAGTAAAGTGTGACAACCTGTATAGTCTATATACTATATATAAAATATGTTAAACGACAACTATAGCCTGCTACTTGGATATGGAACAGAGAAGTGAACAAACCTTTTTTTTTATAAATTGTAAAAAGCACTTATAATAATACGACATTTTAAACTGTATATAGGCAAAATATACATAATGAAATATAATATAATAACACATATAACTTATATATATAATACAGGTCAAGTAGAAAAGAGGAAAAAAACGTAAACCGCTAATATAAGGTGACAGCTATATATATATATATATATATATATATATAAATATATATATAAATAACCTACATACCCATATGCACAAAGATAACATAGACTTATGTAAATTCATACATATAAAGACAAACATATTATATCCACTGGCATATAATATATGTATGCTGATATATATACTTGAGAGTACCTTATATAACCATATGTATACTATCGTGCAGACTCACAAATCCTATAAAATATGACATATATATTCTAAGTGGTACAAATATATAACTGGAACTTTAACTTACAAATATAACATACTTATATAATATAACACACATATTTATGCGGACACAACAAATCATATTTAAACTATATATATATATATATATATATATAAATTATTACTAAAATCATTGATTAGATTAAAGAATAAAAAAACAATATAAATTTACCAGGTTAAAATATACATACTGTATAACCTTTATAACTTTATAACTCATAAACTATATAATATATATACCACATACGAACAACATATTATGCTAATATAAATTTTATAAACTAACATGTAACCTTATAATAAAAAATATATATAAACTATAGGTTATATAACACACACACACACATATATATATATAGCATTATATGCTACCTGTATACAACCGAAGGAACAACAGAGGTGGAGCAAAGGCTGGAAGCTACGGTGGTGGGCAGAGGAAAGCATGGTGTGGTAGTAGACTGGGTCCATGGCAGCTAGGGGTGGTTCGGCATGGTGGCTCCATGATGGAGAGCTGCGCACCTGGGATTGGTTTCGGGTTAGCAGGCAAGAAGTGGGGTGGATGCTCAGCTAAAGTGGTGGAGGCACGGTGGGGTTGCGTGCTAGGCGAGGTCAGAAGGGGTGGAGTGATTTTAGGGGGTGAGGTTGCACAGCTGGAGGGGAAAGGTGAAGGGAAGAAGACATTTGAAATGGTGGAAATAGGTTTGCTTTGGACGGATTAGAAACGAAATTGGAGGAAGAAGGAAAATGCAGATCAAAAAAATAAGTTTCTGTAAATATACTATATGTAGAGTAAAACATAAAGAAATAAATAAAAAGCAATGGGAAAAGAAAGGAAATGCCAACTGTCTCATATTGATTTAGCTAAAATATTTAAAGCAATTTATTGTTACGGCCAGTGGTTCAAATTTGAAAAGGAAGGAAATTCCAAAAGTCACAAGTTTCGGTACGGATATGGCGCACGGTTCCATTATTTCCGTCGCGTATCGAACCTCAAAACACACAAATGAATATACCACGGAGATCAGCACGACGACATGAACAGAATAGTAAATAGGTACCAGTGACACGACCATTCTATCAAAAGTTGATATTCGGTACCGAAAATGCTGCTAATACGCTGAAAATAAGATAAGCGGGTAAATAGCTTTTAAAATTTGGAGAAACGAAATATGATGTCTCACCCAAAAGATGATTTACAAATTTATTATATAAAATTATTCAAGTTTGGAAAACATTTTATTATCATCAATTTTAACTGATTTAAATTGAAATAAAATTACACAATAAAATAAATTTTCATATTATCTAATGGAAATTTATCATTTGCTATGTTTAAATATACGTATTCCAAATATTAGCCTTTTATTTTCGAGTTCAATTATTTAAAATTTCAAAAAAAAATTAGTTAATTATGTTATTAAAACCATTAAAATTTATGGGTCGTTATAGACCATTACATTGAATTTGTATTCGAGTTAACTCATTTTGAACCTGAGTGTAGCTTGATGCATTACTCTGACCATCCATGCTGGAGTGTTCTGGTTTCCTTTGGTCTAGTCGAGTTGCATTGATGTCCCCTCTGAACTGATATATTTGTTGAGTTATTTGAATTTATGCATGTAATTTTTTACTGGTCTCATTTGAGTCTTCATGTGTGGTTCCCTTGCATTGCTTCGAGTTTATTTGGAGTCTGGTTTGGTTGATATGTTGTTTTCAATTGAAGTTTGGTCTTGTTCACCACTTGAATCCTGGTTCAATTGGAGTTTGTCCTTGTAGTCTGAACATGTTGTTTTCATTTTAGAGACCGGTGCACTTTTGTCCATGGTTTACCGGACTATGTCTTGTGCACTTTCATTGATCTGGTCTTGGTTCTGACATTTCATTGCTCTGTTCACTTGAGTGCTTGCATTCATGATTTTATTGTCATGTGTACATTTTGTATTGAGGCTGTTTTGTTGTTATTTGCATTTGCACTTGAGTTGAATCCAACCTAAACTTTGGTTTGACTTTGTGCTAACCTATCCCTGCAATTTTAACAAGCAAGTGTATATCAGTGTGCACGACCTTACGGCATGTACAGTGATACACTATGCATGCCACAATTTGTTCATGTAAGATGAATTAAAAGAAAATGATGATGAACAACCCAAATAACTGAGACAAATAATATTTTCAAACCACACTTCATTGTGGCCTACAATTTTTTTTTTCAATTTTACTGCATTAGCGTCTATTTTGAAAATAGTTCAAATGATGGATACATGATGGAACAAAGTTGAAGATCAAAATACCAGTATTGGGTGAATTATGTAGTGAGGTGAGAACATATATGAAAAATTGTATAGTGAAAATTGTGTTGTAATTGAAACTTGTATTCGGAGTATAATGAGTGGTTAAATTTATACTATTTTAATTTGTAATAAAATATTTGTTTGAATATGAATTCTGAGTTATTTATTTTATTCAACAAATATTTATTTAATTATGTGGAAAAATAAAATAGTACAACAAATACATTTAAACGAATATATAAACGAATATATATATATATATGTTTATTATCATCAAACAAAGATCATACACTAGTATATTCTACAGTATCCATATTTTATATAATGTCCTATAGTTGTTATCATTAAAATCAAATCTATGGTACTAACACATATACATACATACAAACTAAAAACAACATAAGTAAGCATAGAGTAAAATACACATATGCATACATATATGTAACGAACTAGATGAAAAGAAAAGAGAACGGAACATTGCAAATAAGGCAAAAAAAAATTTGATTACATTCAAAAGAAAATTAACTTGTTCATTACAAGGAAAAGGGGTTCGGGCCCACCATATAATAGTTATTACAAACTTACATGCATTAGCCTGCAATCAACACTCGATGATGTGGCAATCATCCTCGCTGGTCATCCCTTCTCGATCTCTGGGCTAAGCACCAAAGGCGTGTTGCTTAAGGCAATCATGAGGGATGCGATATACTCTTATGACATGATCGGGGAAGGTGAACGTCCCGAAGCTTCCATTTCTTCCCCCACCTACCTTTGGACGGAGCATATTGCTAATAGTTTAAAAAGCGAATGACCAACGGAATATGTTAGTTAGCCAAGAAAATCATTTTTGAGCAATTTGATTGTCCTCGAATTCGATCGCCTCCTACTTGGCGTTCTTCTCTCGGTGGACCTCGTAGGTGATGCATCACGGGTGACGGAGGAGGGATGCCCTTAGGACAACAACCTATTTCTCCCTTCCCTCTATCAAGGCCCTCTGGGCTCAACTCCTCTTCGAGCTTCTCCTTTTGTGCCACCTCCTCGGCTCGCTTGTGCACAACCGCATCCCTAGCGATCATGGCTGCGTCCCTTATCGCCTCCACTTCCACCACCAAACTTTCAACCTTCTCTAGTCTCTCCTTATCCATACATCATGTCGTGGCATCCTCTACTATATGCTCTTCAATATCTCTACCTCCTGATGATTCGAAGGGCACAAGACCCAGCCTGCAAAAAGGAACAATTTTTTTATTTAAAAAGGAGTTGGGACAGAAATTCAAGCATAAGAACACCTTACCAAAAAATCTTCCCGAATGTCAACCTCTAGCACCGAATCTAAGTTGTAACTTCTCCATCCGGGTTTGGCCTGTTGGAATAGACCAGGACCTTATAAAATAGCCCGACTAAAATTTAAAACAACGTAAGCAGAGCCATTTTTGTCCATCTCTTGGACCATATACAAACTAGTTGATCCTACCACCTCCTTCTGGTTTCCCAGCAACTCAGCCTTCTAAGAAAAAAGCGAAGTGAGTCCATCGCTCGAGCTCTCTGGTTTCTCGCCTATCTTTTTCCTCTTAAAGTATATCAAATCAGGATCGACAATGGACCTTAGAGGGAAAAAATTTTGGATGCTAGTTTGTTGCTATTGCGAAAGCATCAAGGGAAAGATGATATTACGATGCATTATGGAGCCCTCCAGTTGAGTTTGTGGGGCGACAGGGGTGCCTATTGTTGGATGTCAACCATGCCCCTAGGCTGTGTCTATGGGGTTTAAGAGGAGGAGTTCTCAGCTCTGGCAGAATTGACAAGCATGGCGAAGTTAAGTTGCACCATTACAAGTAAGATAAAAAGGGGACTGTAAGTCAGTTATTAATATAGAAAGAGACTAATGACTACTAGGTAAACTAAATGGATCTACCCTCTATTTGGCCCTCTCGCTTCATCCTAACCAAAGGCAGGCATGAAGACCTTATGTGACTACTGCTAGTTTGTTCCCCTTCACAAAATGTTGTAACTATGAATAATTTATCATAATGAAATATACAATTTTAAATATTCCCACTCAGGATGCATCGAGACTGTATACTGATACATCCATTGAGATTATAGTATTACTTATGGCTGCTGGAGGCACCAAGGGGTTAGTTAATGATAGTTATTAGATAAATATGGAATGACTCACTCGATAGTTTTTTGTTGGTTATTGTAACTGTGATCAAATAGAAAATATCGATGTGACAAAACTACACAGTTTTCTTGACTTGAGAATACTGTTGATCTTCAATGTGGAAGCTCCACTTTGATTATAGTTAAATCATGGCACGACGTCCATCGAATGACTGTAGTTTGGTTAAGTGGAAGCATTAGAAGTGAAACACTATTCAAGAGAGGATTCGTCTCCTCGGTAAAATGAGGTTAGTATCACGATCAACTGAAGTTAACTCAAATTCAAAGTCTGCCGCCAGAGCATTTCGGTTAATAATAAGTGTTATTATTGAACCAAGAACTTTGTGTTTGGACTATATAGTTAAATATGGATGGTATTGATATTTTGACCATTACTAAATTTCATAAGTCCAAAGTGATATAGACTCAACGAAGAGAATTGGTGTAAACAATAGTCACAACCGGGTAATACTTAACAAAGTAAAATTGGATTTTACCAAAACCATGTAAGCAATAAATTTGATCAAAATGTCACACCACTTACTAAATGATATGTGAATGTTAATAATCGAATAATTCGATATTAATCGTTGACCAAATTTACACCTAAAGAGTCGCATGACTGAATCATTTAATACTCCTTGACTATATGATTTAATTATCTTATAATTGTTATAAGTTAATTAAATTAATTTATATTCATGAAATATTAGTTATAAATTTTCTTTTGATGCGATGAACAAATATTACTCAATTTTATAATGGTTATAAATATATTAATTGATATATGGTATCGATACGCGTTTAAATTGGATTTAAATTCAAAATATTTTGTTCGGCTTTAAATGAGTTTGAAGCCCATATAGGGCTGGTTGGTTTCAACCTTGATGAAGCTTAGTAGGTTGATCATTTGGTAGCAACCCAACCTATACCTATTTGGAGACTTTTTGAAAACTCCCAAACCCTCATATTTCTGACTGGATCCTAATCTCCTCTTCTTAATTATTACAAGCTCAAATCAAATTGATTATTATTCGATAGCCGATGGTCTGTAATTCGGTAGATAACATCTTCAGGATTAGAATTCGATTCAGGAGTTCAACTCAACACTTCAAAGTGAGAGTATTTGGCTTTGGTATAAGGTAAATCTATCGAATTATTGTTTATATATATATATATATATAACATATTTTGTTATATTAGTTAGATGAGATTCTATTATATCAATATATTGTCATAGTCAGATTGGTTATATGTTTATAATACTTAAATATTTATAATTTTTTTATTTTTATCATGTATCTACCTATAATATGCATGGCCTAAAATTTAAAAAACATTAATTTTATTTATTTAATTTAATTTACATCATTTAATTATATGTAAGCTTTACAATTTAAATTATATATTCTATTTTAAACAAAATACATTTTTATAGCTTTATATTAATTGTTTCATATATAAAAAATTTAGTAGAAATAAAATATTTATATATATTATTATTAAATATCATTTAATCTAATTAATTATGTAAATTAATTATATTTACATATATATATATATATTATAAAATATGTTTTACATTTTTTAAAACTAAATTAGCACCTAATATGTATTCAAAAAAATTAAAAACATTTTTATGTTATTTAAATAATTTAAAATTAGACAAAAATAAAAAATATCTTTAAAATTATTTTAAAATTAAAAAAATTATTTCTAAAATATTCAAATAATAAAATATCCCTTAGATTTCTACTAAAAATTTAAAATTTTAATTTTTTTTCAAATATATTTTATTTAATATCTTATATTTATCCGCATGGATATTTATTTATAATAAATATATTTAAAATAAAAAAATTATGCTGTGAATACTATTAAGTATTTACATATGTAATTTTAATACATATATGTATTAAATAATTTAAAAGTATTAATATACTTATGTTTATTATTATAGTATGCATATTTGTGTGTATATATATATATATTTAATATCATTTAAAAAATAATATATATATATATATATATATATTTGTGATTTATAAATAATAATTATATGGATATTACTTTTGGTTTTACAGTAAATAAAAATTATTTTTTTCATAAAATAATTTAAACATATACATATAATTATATATATATATATATATATATATATATTTAATGTTAAAATTCCATGTATACGTGTATATATATATATATAATTACTTAAAATAAATATAGTTTATACATATTCATGTATATATATGTAATATACATAAATTTAAGTATATATACATATATTTGGACAATAAATTTGTATAGTAGTTGAGCTAACATGTCTATTGTGGTGTAGATCCCTACATCTATACACGGATATGTTATACCTTTGTATGGATTGCTATGTTACACACGCATACATATACACACACACACACATACACGCATACACACGCGCATGCATAAATGCATACGCACACACATATCTGTTGTGTATAATACATGTAATATAATATAAATTAATTACATAATATAAAATTTTATTATAAATTTAAATAAAATAATGATTTTATTTAAAAGAAACTTAGAAATGTTATGAATAAATTAGACTTCGTAGGCCCAATAAAGATCCAAAATAGTAAAAAGAATTGATATTCACCTATTACTGTCACTACGGGTTGACCCAGTTTCAATAATAGTATCAGAACCCAATAGCCTAAGTGGTCAGTCATGTTAGCGCTAACTATTAAGCTTGCTTACTTTATAGGGTGTCTAGAAATGTAATGTCTAAGGTTGAGTTTGTGTAATCAAGTACTTTGCCCTTCAGTTTGGCCAGAAATGATGGGGTAAGCACAAAAGGTCATCCTTAATAGAAAAGGCCGAATTTGAATTGGAACTTGAGCTAATTTCAAAATTGTTTGAAAATTAAAAGTATAAAATTGTATATTTGACAGTTAGACTTAAAATAAAATAGATACATATTATAAATATTATAATACAATAAAAACTTTCAAGATGTTTGAAAATAAATATAGATTAATTTTGAAATTTATAAAATTTATTAATGAGGTTAATAATATATATTAATTAAATAATCTAATTAATTGATAAACACACACACACGCACACATATATATGTGTGTATTTGTGTGCGTGCGCATGTGTCTTATGATATATGTTATGTTGTTTAAAAATGTTTAAAATAACATAAGTATATATGTATGTATAAGAAATGAATTTTGAAACTAACATAATTTAATTAAAATTATTTAATTAAATGAATTAATTAAATGAATTAATTAAAAGGTTAATTAATCAAATATATACACAAGTATATGATATATATGTTACACTATAAAGGTTATGGTATATAATAAATATTCAATGTAAATGTTATCTTAAAGGTAATATAAAATTAATTAAAAAGTTAATTAATAAGAATTAATTGGATAAGATTTAATTAATATAATATTATACATGAGACTATTATATAAGTAATATGAAATATAAAAGTTATATAATAATTAAACTTATATAATATGAATGTATAAATTAGAAGTGGAACATCAAAAAACCATAAATAAACTTAAGGAATAAATACATACGTATAGTACATATACCGTGATTTCTAAAGTGTTTGACACTTGAATCGTGAGGGTATTTCATAAGAAATACATTATTCCATAAGTCCATATCAATCGATATAATATACTGAAAATTATGGTCTTTAATATAAAATTGTCCTCTAACATTTATATATTAATAGATTACTTGCATAATCTTTTGTTGTTGAGCTTTCTTTAAGCTAGGGATGTTATATGTAGTACTATTAACATATAGACTATATGAGGTAAGATACTTATACATATTTGTTGAGCTTTCCCTAAGGTATGTATAGTATACTTAGGCCATCGCAAAACGGTGGGCATGAGTGAATAATTGCTCTTTATTTGTTGATCATTCCTTAAATTAAAAATGAGATTAGGACAAGGATCATAATGTTAAAAGTTGTATGTGATACAATCGATAAGGAGTTATCCATTGTGTATGGGATCATGATTTGTTGAGCTTTCCTCAAGGTTAGAATCCCAAGATATATAAGTTCTAACACCTACTAGTGAAGTCGAAAGACTTCTATTTTTCACCTTAAGGTTTGGAGATAAAAGACTATTAGGAGCCATATTAGAAAATAAAATAATGATAACATTTAACCTTTATAATACTGTAAAAACATTTTCTTTATAATTTTACAATAATAAACGTTGATAAATTTGTGCATTTAACATGACTAATAAAACGTTTGTCAATTAAGATATACAAATGAATTGAATTAAAGATTGACAAATAGAAATATAACATTTACGTACTAATAAATACTTCTTGCATGTTAACGTTTGCAATTATTAAATACATTCATAATTTGATCACTTACATGTTTATTTGGTTGTGACTATGTATTGCATTCTTTGAGTTTCAAACTCTAAAAACAATACTAAGCTATGGATATTTGATCCATATATAGCCACATATGAATGTGATATCGTGAACGGTCACCCGTTGTAATGTATAATATTTTGATGAGATTAGTTTGTCTGAAATAAGCAAACAAACCATAATGCGAGATCGAGTATTCAATTTGATTGATTATAATAAAAGATCATATTGTGTTAAATGTAACAGAAGATAAAAACTACAATATAGATCTACAATTCGATTGTTGAAATGTCAACTTTGATCCGTTTATGTAAGGTGCGCCATATTTGATGTCCTTAATGTTAAGGATGATCAAGTGTATTTTTTAAAGAGTTTGTTATGATATTGTAGTGAGGGATTTCTTTTTAATAGTTCGAACATTTAGAAAGGATAATGAATGTACAATGGTAGATGTGATTTAAGGTACAGTTGGATAAAAGAGCGGTGATCACTTATACTTCATAAAGTAACATTGAAAATGAAAATTTTAATAGTAATGATTAATACTTAACATTGGAATAAGAAATATGATTTCTATTCTGAAATGTATTTTAATATAGAAAATAATTTTCTATGAGTTTATTTCTTTGAGTTCAAGATATCTAATCAAAGAACTCTCCCTTTAAACTAGTTACGGTGTATAAAATAAATGATCTATATTAACTAAAAGATGGGACTCCATATTTAACATGCTACTATAGTAATAATGAAAATAGTAGAGCATGTCATGTAACACTTACTGATTGCATCAAATTATGAAAATAGTTCGCAAAACACACCGAACATTATTATGAAATAATGACTATTTTTTCGGTGTCGACTGACAAATAAACATAGTTATATTTTAGTATGAATGTTATAAATATTCGTTATGAAATAAAACTATAATGTGATATTACTTTTCACAACAGAAGCGGTACATTTGAAAATATTTTAGTATATAAAATTATTTACAATTATTTGGAATTATAGACCAAGCTGTAGTTTTGAGAAATAAATTTTATTTTATGATTATGAATCATATGATATTTGTTAATTATATCTCAAACAATTAAGGACTATGCACCCACTTAGTAGGAGCATCATAAGAGTTGGTGAGCTCTTCGAATTAATTCAAATAGATGTATGCAATCGTAAGTCTATTAATATCAAAACAGTTCCACAGACTTCTGCATATTCACCAATTAGTTGCCATAGACATGAATATGTGTATTTTATATGCATGTATAAGTCTATGATAAGCTCATAGAATATAATGAAAGTGAATACTATGACATGCGACACAAATGATTCAATTTGATCGAATGTTTGAGTATATTAGAAAGAGTTCTACACATAGCTAATATGAATAAAGATTTAGTGTCAAAGGTTACTCCTCTTTATAATAATGTATTGATAATTAATAATCGATTTTTTTTGGACAAAACATGATTAATGATGAGTGAAGTTGAGTTGAACTCTTTCTATAAGGTGGGGACTTAAGACTAGTACACAAATTTAAAGTTATATCATCCAAAGGATAGTTTACAAAACCATATGAGACAAGGGTTTACAAGAAACCTCTACATATCCTAGGCCAAGGAGTTGGCATGTTGTGAGAGTCGAAAAACTACATGTAATAATTATAAGTAAGAATCTTATATGAATCGTCCTAAGATAATTTAACAATAGTCATTAAATGACTAATTTATGTTGTGAACATAAACATATGTGAACTAATGCAAAATCATTTTTATATAAGACATTTCATAAAATGATTATGAATGTCCATTCTGTTCACTAAGAAACAACTATTATTTCAAGAAATACTAACTCGTAGCGAAGGAATTTCTTTAATAAATTATTGGTATAAAATGAATTTGGATACAATCCAATGATAAAACTGATTACAAGAAATGAAATTAATTGACCAAACCTAAATGAACACAATGCATTAGAATGTATAATAAATATTCTTGCATATTAAAGAGAGATTATGAGTTCCTTATCAATATCTAGAATCAATAATCCTTAGTTGTCAATTAAACCATTAAGAGTATTGACTCTATGATATGATATGATGCGCAAATCCGAAAGGATTCCAAGTACATCATCAAAATATGATTTTGATAGTCATACACAAAGGGATGTGATCCATCAGCCACGATTGTGTCTTTTAGAGCAAGACTAGTGTTGTTGGAATTTAATGAGCAATGGTAATAAGAATAATCTCATAAATTTCAGTTGTTGAAGTTAGTGCTGAAATTAGTGCAATTAGATTCATTATTCAGCATGCTTAAGTCAATACGGATTTACTCACAAAATTATCACTTGGTAAGAGTTAGTGTTTTGGTACATATGTGTAGAAATGGAAAATTATAAACAATGATTAGAATAGACTGTTACAGATAACAATTGAAGTGTCTTGAAGTCAGTGGAAGGGATATTGAGATTGTGGTTTTGTAGGATATGATCCAAAAAATGATATGAAAGTATCATTTTATAAGCATTAGAATTGAGTAAGTATTTTGATAGAAATATCGAATATTTTGATTTTCAATCAAATGCAGAGGACGCATGTGTCTATAGGGAAGAACCATTAAAGGTACATAGATATTTCTAGACTATATGTAAACAACATACTGTTGATTGTAATAATGTACTTACGTTAAAATCAGTAATAATTTGGTTGTTTGGTACTCGATAATGGATTTTTAAATTATATCTTTTATACTTAATATAAAGGATATTGGAACGTCCCAAACGATATGCAAAGATACCATATTAAAATGTTTGATATGGAATATGTAAGATAGATTCCTTATGTATCGACAATAGAAATTATCATACATATTGAATTGTTTACAATATCATAATTAGCTTACGTATTTGATGCATGAAGCAAATATCAAATCCAAATTGATATCACTAAATGGTTATTTGAGGTGATTTTGTATATTTATGAAATATTAGAGAATTATTTATACAAACAACAAATTCCTTATGAATAAGTAATCGGATTCAAACTTCATAAGTGATATTGAGTATGGAATGTCAATTTCAAATTCATATTCAGAACTTGGTTAATAAGATTTAAGTTGGAAATGTTCCAAGTAAAAGATCATGGCTGATTCAACGAAAGGCTAAGTACATCGCCTAGAATAGAGGATAATAACAATAATGTATTTAAATATAAATGCATAAATTTATAACTTGAGACGACCCATCTCCTCGATCCTTGGAAATCAACACTAATACATCCTCGGTATTTACGTGTCGCAAATCCAAGTGTTGGAGAGGCCGATCACTATGTGTAAGAAAGAAAATAAAGACAAAATAGAATTTCACATGAAAGAAATAACATATATTATTTCAACGTATAATCTTTACAGCGGAAACTTTAAATACATCTATCAAAGTTAAACATGGATAATTATAAATATCTGTTCTTACAAAGACGATACACAAGTGTTATGGTAACCGATAACAATCTTTAGAAGAATCTTCTAATTCCATGCTTCGGGTTCCATCTAGATTTCTTCTAACTAAACCTAACGACAGGCTGCCTAGGAAAATTAGGGCACCCAGAGTTTAAGGGAAAAGGAAAATAAACAACAGTTCAGTCATGAGACTGGTGTGAGAAACTCAAAATACGCGTTTTGAACACAAAAAAGGTATCTCATAAAATCATGCTGCATATGGAAACAACTGGTATTTACCTTATGATAACAAAAACACACAATCTAGAAATATTATTTTTAATGGCGTTCTTTGAAAACACTTTTCAAGGGAATATATGCAAATAGCCGAAATTGTTACATTGGTTAAATGTGATGGTATAATAGGTATACAATCAAGTCCATAAGCACTTATTGGAGAATGGATTTTCATACAATGGCAGGTAAGTGACTACCTTACGTATGGTACATCTCTAGAGAAATGTACCAAGGATACACAAACAATCCTCCGCATCTAGCAAGACCGGTCTATCCCTATTAGAAAATCATACATGGCCTGGATAGAAACCAAATATGACACCGTGCTGTTAAAGTGCTAGGCAGATTCAATGCGGCGGAGGTGCAAAAATTTATAGCGGGGATACATCGAGGATGTAGCGGGATATAGCGGATGGCTCTAAAATAACATATAAAACTTGTACTTAATATGTTTACAAATATATAAATGGAAATTAAATGAAATATTAACATTTAATTGAATTATAATTAATACATAAATAATTTTAAATAAAAACATGTGCGAATATACTGTAAATAAACGTAAAACTATTATATGACTTATTTGAATTTAGTAGAATATTATAGTATTTTCATTTCTAAAAGTATATTAAACATTCAATTAAATAAATTAATTTCATAATTTTTATAATGCATAAATGTTATTTTCCAATTCATTTCTTTTAAAGAAGATATAGCAGAATATAGCGGGAACAACGGGATATATTGGAAATAGTAGGGTTTAAAGCGGAAATGCTATATTTGGGGCTATATGGAAATATTGTAGCGGTAGAAATCCGTTATAAGATATAGCAGGATTATAGTGAGGGTAATAACGTGGAATTAATTTCACAGATATGACATCACCCCGGTCGTTGTCGACTTATCCGAGAGCTCTCATTGCATACACAACGTACCCGATATATAGAGAGTTATCTAGAAGGGTGACGGCGATACCCTAATGGTTGCAAACCACATAGCCTTATGATGAACCCTATTTAAGCCATTGCTGGGTGCTGAGGCCCGAGGTAACGATTATCTTTTACATAACACATTCCACTTTGAATTCCACTTTTCCAATTCTTGATCACACAACTAATTTCTACAAACATATAACTCCTATGTTCTTACGTCTCAGGAAAGGTGTTAAGCTTAGAGAGGTTGCTTTCTCCGCCACCAAGCAGGTGATACTTTTGTGAGAAATGCGGATTATGGATCTTAAGGCTAAGATTAACACTAGAGGGGGGAGCGAATAGTGTTAATAAAGAATTACTTAATATTTTTCGATTTATGTTAATTTAGACACAAAAGTATGCAATATACAGACACAGATATGATCACAGAAACATTCACAGATACAGAAATAAAATAAAAGCAGTAAAGGAAAGAACACACCGAATTTTATAATGGTTCGGAGCTACCCTACATCCAGTCCCGCAACACAAGTACAGATTTCCTTTCAAAAGCAATTGTACAATTACACCCTCGGTTTCAAGGCTACGACGTACACCCTCCAGAATTTCGATCCTCTGGGTAGAGATACTTGATTTTCGGGCCACAATTTTACCCAATTGATTTACCAAGGCTACAATCACACCTTTTCACTTTTGATTGATTTCCAAGGCTACAATCACACATTTTCTCACTTAATAGATTACAAAGAAGTCTATAACTCTAAATAGCATTGAGAATCTTGTAGATAGTGATAGAGAATCAAACTAGAAGTAATCGAGTATGATTCAATGTCGATTTCGGCAGAGTAATGATAAGAATATGTATTAAGAAATAAGGAAGAAGAAGAGGAGTGAAAACCATAAAAAAGTGATTAAAAATTTGTTGAAACTGATCCTTATTTATAGAAGAACAACAGCTATGTCCATTCGTGAAGAGTTACGGCGAATAGACACTTCTTTTGAAATTTGAATTTTTGAATCAAAATGTCACCATGTCGACATGGTACCCATAGGCATGTCGACATCCCAAAGCTTTTTATGATGTTTTGAATTTCTTTGAAAATAACCTTTATCTTATATAAAAACTAATTTAAACTTTATAAATATACTTGACTATAGTTGAAATTCATAAGTAAATATAAAGAATAATATATATAGAATTTAACCATAATTTTATATTTAAATCTAAGTATAAATATTTAAAAGTTAAATATATTACTAAAAAGATAGTTTAAAATCAGGAGTAATTTGACTTTGAAAATAAAGATGTTTTTAAGGCTAAAATTATTTAAAATCAGGATCGAGGGTTTTGAATCTTTTAAAAGGAAAGTTTTGAAAACATTTTGAAAATAGGATATAATTTTGAAAAATCATTTTGAATAAAAGTTAGCGGATACAAAACAATGTTCCACTAGATTTTTCATAGGTTCCATCCTACTTAGGGTTCCATCCCTTTAACGGGCTCGAAGTGGATTCCATTACACGAATAAATTGGATTTTAAGATGCCAGTGCTTTTCTATGAGTTTTAACAAAAATTCCTAATAATAAAAATACTTATCCTTGAAATCTTGAACTCTTGATAGTCCGATACTCATGAGTCTTCTATCTTGATATTTTATCTTGATATCTTGAATCTCTATACTGTACAGTCTTCATTCTTAGTACCTGCATGGTTAAATCCTGCATATACATATATATCTAAACTTATAATGTTAGTATTTATATTTATAATATATTCTAAGGCTGTTGTCATCAAAACCATCATCTCACGGACTAACAATCTCCCCATTTTTGATGATGACAACCTTTGTTTATAAAATATTATTTCGATCCTAATAACTCCCCCTAAAACTAACAACTCCCCTTAATCTATACCTAACTATCCTATTTTATATTTCTCCCCCTTTGCCATCAACAAAAATTCTAACTAAACGAGATAACTCCAAACTATATAACTCCCCCTAAAACTATCATTCTATGACACGTGATTATAATGATAGTGTTATCATAAATAATCAATACTTAAGTCTAATACTAAAACATAGTCCTAAACTCTTAACTCTCCTAACTAAGAATTCACAATAATACTTATAATAAAAACACATATAAGAACACGAGTTATTTATTATGTATATGGTTGTATTTACATTTGGGTTTGGAAAACATAAAAACACAAACAACAACGGAAGGAAAGAGAAGAAACTAATGTGTGTTTCTGAATATAGGAGATTTATGAATCGAACAGTTTGGATAGTGGAAACAGAAATTTCCACGTTGTTCGACAAGATTCCCATTTTTGTCGAAACACACTTCTCCAACACACACGACTTGGTCATCATCCTCCTCGTGTGCTTCTTCCATGGGTTCTTCTTCTTCTTCGTCCTTGGCCTCTTGTTCTTGATTGAGTGAAGAGTCTTCATCGATCAAGATAGGGTTGGCTTGGTTGTCCATTAGGAATTTTTGCAAATTCCTAAGAATCTTGCCTTGCCTTTCCTGTTCCTTTGCCATACGAAGTTGAGTTACTTGAATTTCAGTCAACATCTGAAGAACATCCTTCATAGATTCCTCCATTTTAGTCACATGAGCGAGAGTAGTGCATTAGAACGGACCAGAAGTAGGAGAGGGAAATAAGAAAGTTGATTTTATGTTTGATTTAGAGGATGAAGCCATGATTTTGTTTATTTTAGAAGAGCGAATGAAGAGAAAACAGAGAGAATGAATGAAAAGTCAAAATTGAGAAGAATATATAACTAAAATTTTGAATTTTGGTGGGATTTTTTTTTAAAAAAATCAAAAACGTTACACATCGACATGTATACCTAGGGGATGTCGACGTGGTCTTTACAAAATTTAACTCTTTGATTTATTTTGATACCAATTGTTAATTATACTTATTATTTATATTTTATATTTCAGTTATAGAACAAATACCTAATTCTCTTCTTAATTTAGTGAATGTTGATTCATTTAAAGGTTTTGTTAAGATATCGGCAATTTGATTTTCAGAATTGATATAATCGAGAGTAACTACTTCCTTTCTTATATTATCTCTGATGTCTGATATCAATATGTTTAGTTCGAGCATGTTGAGTAGTGCTTTTGGATAAATTTATTGCACTCGTATTGTCACAATAAATTGGAGATTTTGAGAAATTTAAACCAAATTTTTTTAAGGTTTGTTGCATATATATTACTTGAGAATAAGACAAAGCAGCAGAAATATACTCTGCTTCAGTTGTTGATAAAGAAACTGTGTTTTTCTTTTTACTAAGCCTAGAAATCAGAAATGCCCCAAAAAGTGACAAGTACCACTTGTACTTTTTCGGTCTGATTTACAACCAGCATAGTCAGCATCACAGTAAGATATTAAGTCAAAAGAATCATTTTTAGGGTAGGATAAACCATAATCAGACGTGTGTTTAACATATCTTATGATTCGTTTCATGGCTTTTAAGTGAGTCTCTTTAGGTTGGGATTGATATCTGGCACAGAGACAAACACTATGCATGATATCAGGTCTACTAGCAGTAATATAGAGTAGTGATCCAATCATTCCTCTATATAGTTTTTGATCTACATCTTTCGAGAAATCTTCTTTACTAAGGTACTCATAGGTTGCCATGGGAGTTGGTTTTCCACTTGCAGTAGTCAAACCAAATTTACTAATTAGGTCTTTAGCATATTTTTCTTGACTAATAAAGATACCATTATCTAATTGTTTTATTTGTAATCCTAAAAAGAAATTTAATCCACCATATGACTCATCTCAAATTCTTTTTTCATTATTTCAGAAAATTCTTTATTCATTTCAAAATTAGTTGAACCAAAAATGATATCATCTACGTAAACTTGTACTAATTGAATATCTTTTTTATTTCTTTTAAAAAAAAGAGTATTATCTACTTTACCAATTTCAAAATTAGATTGCAATAAGTAAGATCTTAGTCTATCATACCAGGCTCTAGGAGCTTGTTTTAGACCATATAGTGCTTTTTTAAGTTTGTAAACTTGATTTGGTAAATTATCATTTTCAAAAAGTGGTGGTTGTTCAACATATACTTCTTCTTTTATAAATCCATTTAAAAAGGCACTTTTAACATCCATTTTAAATAATTTGAAATTATTATGATTTGCGAAAGCAAGTAGAATCCTAATGGCTTCTAATCTTGCTACGGGAGCAAAGGTTTCATCAAAATCTATTCCTTCTTCTTGACAATAACCTTGAGCGACTAATCGAGCTTTATTACTAACTACCTCTCCTTGTTCATTCATTTTATTTTTGTAAACCCATTTAGTTCCAACTATAGTTTTATTTTATGGTCTAGGAACAAGTTCCCAAACGTCATTTCTAGTAAATTGATTTAATTCTTCTTGCATAGCCAAAATCCATGAATCATCAGTTGATGCTTCTGTTGGATTTTTGGGTTCAATAGTTGATATAAAAGCTACATTACTCATTTGAATTAGTTGATTTCTAGTTTTAACAATAGATTGCATATCTCCCAGTATATTTTCTATTGGGTGATCTTTTAAAAGTTCTGTCCTTTTATTAGGATGATCAATTTCATTATTAGTTATAATAGGTTCTTGATTTTGAGTGATTAAATCCTCTTCATCATTTGTATCTTCAAAATTTTTGAAATCTTCATCAAATGAAACATGTATTGTTTCTTCAATGATATTAGTTTTTAAATTAAACACTTTGTATGCTTTACTTCTATTAGAATATCCGATAAAGATACCTTTGTCGGATTTAGGATCAAATTTATCTAAATTATCTTTTGTATTTAAAATAAAGCATTTACTTCCAAAAATTCTTAAATAAGATACCTTAAGTTTCTTTGAATAAAGAAGTTCATAATATGTCTTATCAGTTAGTGGTCTAATTAAAGTTCTATTCAAAATATAGCAGGCATTAGCAACTGCTTCTGCCCAAAAATTCTTTGGTAAATTATTATCTGTAAGCATAGTTCTCGCACACTCTTAAATCGTCCTATTTTTACATTCTACTACTCCGTTTTGTTATGGAGTTCTCGGAAATGAAAAATTGTGAGTTATTCCCTTTTTATTGCAGAATTCCTCTAACCTTTCATTTTCAAATTCATCACCGTGATCACTTCGAATAGTTATAATTTTTAGAGAAAATTGATTTTGAATTCTTTTTGAGAATGTCTTAAAACATTCAAAAGTATCACTTTTATGTTTCAAAAATATTGTCAATGTAAAACTAGAATAATCATCTACAATTACAAAGACATATCTACTATGATTTATTGACAGAATTTGAGATGGACCAAATAAATCAAGATGAAGTAATTCGAGAGGTTTCAAAGTTGAAATCATATCTTTTAACTTAAAAGAATTTTTTCTAAGTTTTCCTAATTGACAAGCATCACATAAACTATCTACTTTAAAATTCATTTTAGGGAGACCTCTTATTAGATCATGTTTCGACAGTCTAGATAGGAGTTTGAAATTCAAATGCCAAAATCTCTTGTGCCAAATCCAAGGTCACTTGTATTTGCCAACAGACAAAGGTTATCATTTGAAACTTTCATACTAAGAATATATATTCTTTTTCCTAACACCCTCAAATATAATGGTTGAATTATTATCTTCAATGTGACATTTATCTTTTTCAAATTTAATTTTATAACCTTTATCACATAGTTGACTTATACTTAGCAGATTATGTTTCAGATACTTAACTAGCAAAACATTAGTAATAGTAGGAGTTTTAGAATTACCGACTTTGCTGATGCCAATCACATATCCTTTTGAATTGTCTCCAAAGTCAACCAATCCTCCGTCTTTGTATACTATATCATTCAATATATCTTGATTGCCAGACATGTGTCTAGAACATACACTATCAAGTATCCATTTGTTCTTTCTGATCTGCACAATTTTTCCGTTGTGGATTGATTCCTGAACACCTATAAAGCATGATTCCTGCACATCAAACAATTTAGGTAGATATCTTGAATTTTGAATATTGATTATATGCAGACTCATGAAACAATGATGATTTGAATACTTCTAAATTAGTATTAACGAATATAGCCATTTTAAAAACTTTCAAAAATCAGATTATGAAACTTTGAAAACCTTGCTTTGATACCAATTGTGAGAAATGCGGATTTGGTTCTTAAGGTAAGATTAACACTAAAGGGGAGAGGGGTGAATAGTGTTAATAAAGAATTACTAAATCTTTTTCGATTTATGTTAATTTAGACACAAAAATATGCAATATACAGACACAGATATGATCACAAAAACAATCACAGATACAGAAATAAAATAAAAGCAGTAAATGAAAGAACATACCGGATTTTATACTGGTTCGGAGTTACCCTACATCCAGTCCCGCAACACAAGTACGGATTTCCTTTAAAAACCAATTGTACAATTACACCATCGGTTTCAAGGCTACGAGGTACACCCTCCAGAATTTCGATCCTCTGGGTAGAGATACTTGATTTCCGAGACACAAGTTTTACCCAATTGATTTACCAAGCCTACAATCACACATTTTCCCTTTTGATTGATTTCCAAGGCTACGATCACACCTTTTCTCACTTAATAGATTACAAAGAAGTCTATAACTCTGAATAGCACTGAGAATCTTGTAGAGATAGTGATAGAGAATCAAGCTAGAAGTAATCGAGTATGATCAACGTTGATTTCGGCAGAATAATGATAAGAATATGTATTAAGAAATGGGGAAGAAGAAGAGGAGTGAAAACTAGAAAAAAGTGATTAAAAATTCGTTGAAACTGACCCCTATTTATAGAAGAACAACAGCTATGTCCATTCATGAAGAGTTAGGGCGAATAGACACTTCTTTTGAAATTTGAATTTTTGAATCAAACTGTCACCATGTCGACATGGTACCCATAGGCATGTCGACATCCCAAATATTTTTACGATGTTTTGAATTTCTTTGAAAATAACCTTTATCTTATATAAAACTAATTTAAACTTTATAAATATACTTGACTATAGTTGAAATTCAGAAGTAAATATAAAGAATAATATATATAGAATTTAACCATAATTTTATATTTAAATCTAAGTATAAATATTTAAAAGTTAAATATATTATTAAAAAGATAGTTTAAAATCAGGAGTAATTTGACTTTGAAAATAATGTTGTTTTTGAGGCTAAAATTATTTAAAATCAGGATCGAGGGTTTTGAATC
This sequence comes from Allium cepa, assembly GCA_030765085.1. NCBI lineage: Eukaryota > Viridiplantae > Streptophyta > Magnoliopsida > Asparagales > Amaryllidaceae > Allium > Allium cepa. The sequence continues at coordinate 1,044,188,486 of CM060931.1, read as the reverse complement.
TTTTAAAAGGAAAGTTTTGAAAACATTTTGAAAACAGGATATAATTTTGAAAAATCATTTTGAATAAAAGTTAGCGGATACAAAACAATGTTCCACTAGATTTTTCGTAGGTTCCATCCTACTTAGGGTTCCATCCCTTTAACGGGCTCGAAGTGGATCCCATTCCATGAATAAATTGGATTTTAAGATGCCAGTGCTTTTCTACGAGTTTTAACAAAAATTCCTAATAATAAAAATACTTATCCTTGAAATCTTGAACTCTTGAACTCTTGATACTCTCGATACTCATGAGTCTTCTATCTTGATATTTTATCTTGATATCTTGAATCTCTATACTGTACAGTCTTCATTCTTAGTACCTGCATGGTTAAATCCTGCATATACATATATATCTAAACTTATAATGTTAGTATTTATATTTATAATCTATTCTAAGGTTGTTTTCATCAAAACCATCATCTCACGGACTAACAACGTTCATAAAAATCAATCAATTTAATTAAATGTAATGTCAGGCATTCGCCCATATAAGTTGTCCAGGAACAGGGCAAACCGAAGGCATTCCCCTAGCACATCCTATTAGGGATTACCCATAGGATTAGTAGTGAGAAGTCCTTGCATCGAAGATCTCAAATGAAGAACTACTGCCACATAATATGATATGAGAAATTTCTTCCGAGGATCAGTGACAAGCAGCCCTATATTCCATCTTCCAAATCATTTCATTGTCTTCACTTTGAATACGTAAAATGTTTTGAAGTGGTCTTCGGATAGGAATCACCCAAATCCGACCCCAGTATATATATTTTTAAAACATTCTTTACGGTATATACGGAATCATTAAACCTCTCTTATTAAATCCTTTGATTACTAAAAACCTTTTTAAATCTTGGAATAATTCAAAGTATTTTATTTTTCACTTATGAAAATATTTTCAAATCATATCATTAAAATCTTAACGATGATTTCTTAATTAAAAAGTCAAAATTTTGATTGATTTAAAACCATGTTATCTAGAATGTTAATCCAAAACTAGTAAATTTTAAGTAAGCAGAGTCTATAAAAATCATCTAATTCTACTCAATATCAATTCCTGTATTCAACAAGTACCACGGGCGGAATAATGGCAAAATCACATTTTAAATTCCATGAATAGTATGAGCACCCTCTTCAGGCTTTAACACCAAGTATAAGAAGATTATCTCTATAAAATCCAAGTTGTTTAAATTTGGAAAATTTAATCTTTTATACTTAACTCGTTTCCGACATTTAAACCTTATCCATCCCTCGCCCAGGAGAGGCCAGGTGTGCCAGGGCACCGGTTACTCCTGAATATCTCCTAAGTTTAAGCACCTCCCTAGACCTCACGAATAGAAAAATCTAGTCTACTCGTTGGCTTTTAAAGTCAAGATTAAGTCACTTGATTTTCGACAGCTTTTCTTTAAATCGTTTATTTAAACGTTTCTAAATAAATGATAAAACTTCCAAATCATCAATAAAACACTTAATTATTTATTTGAAGACATTTATAAAAGATTTGGAAAAGAATCATTTAGTTTGAAACAATATTTCAAAACGTATAGAAAAGTGCTACGAATGGTGCTTTTTAAGCTTATTGATCAAAACAACTTTTCTATCATTTAGAAATGCATTTTGATTACTCAAAGCACTTTTAAAACATTTAAAGATTTCTAGAATTTATTTCATATTTTTAAACAATTCTAAAATATCATTTTCAAAGAAACCCTTTTATGTATTCCGAACTGCAAAACCGTGATTTTTCAAAAAATTGTTTTGCTCATATTTCAAAATCCACTTATCGAAATCTCGATTTTCTTTCTTTATTTGAAAATTATGGATATAATAGTTCGTAATTCTTATCTCGAAGAATTCTGAGCTATATTCCATTTTATATATTCGTTTATGGCGCGAAATCGTGAACTACCATTATGTGACGCACCTAATTTTGGCTCAATTTTCAATATTCATTTAAACTTTGCCAAAACACTTATAAATATTTATAAAACATTTCTAAATCATACTAAACCATTTTTAAGAGGTTTAGACATTCCATATATACCACTTCATTCAATATAGGAAAGTGATTTTATTTGTGTTTATCGAGGTGAATTAACGTGACTCGCATATATATATATATATATATATATATATATATATATATATATATATATTCAACAACCATCATTAAAAATCATATCCAAACATATATATCATCCAATAGTATATATAACTATAGTTTAGGAGTTTCCACCTTCATTTTTCTTCGAGCTAATATAAAATTGGCTATAGCTTCGCTATTACAATATCTAAGCTCATGATCACTAGCACTATTGCCTTTAAATGGCTTGGCCTTGGCTTTGGATGCAAGGTGGAGGTCACAGCCTTGCTAGGGTTGAGAAAGGGCTCGACCTTGCTTGGGAAGTGGTGTTTGTGGGTAAAGAAGAGGTAGAGGAGGAGCTTTGCCTTGGTTTGTAGTGGATTTGATAATATATGTATATTATGCTAATTTAATTTCTTTTTGAATAAATTTTCTCCGTAACTTTGTTAATATGAGAAGCTATTAATAAGCTTGATAACGTGGAGAAGGAAGTGAATAAAATTATGTGAAAAATGTGAAGAAAGGGTGGGGTATTTATAGGGTTTTTAGAAAACCAAAATATCATAATATGAATAGATGAAATTACTCTTACCATCCCCTCCTAGCCCTCCTAGCATGCACAGCAACCCCTTCCCATGTGATGGGTGATGTTGAGGTGATGGTGATGTTGGTGTAAGGTGCATTTGATGTGAGAAGATGTTTACTGTTTTTAAACTTAGATATTTTCTATATTTACCATACGTAAATATATTTTTACTTTTCTACCATTTTTATATGTATATGTATATGTTAATATAGGTTTGTGCAAGTCGTATAGATGTACAAGTCATATAAACAACGTTGCATAACTTATATATGTTAAACGGTTACGAATTTTAATTCTGATTTCCGGTCATATTTTCGCTTATTAACTAACATACGTATATTTGTAAAAAAAATTTGAAAACCAATTTATTATTAATTTAGATCAGTAAAAACGATCATATTTGAATTATAAAACCAAATAAATCAATATTAACAATTATTTACAAAAATCGCTATTATACCGATAAAGCAATACAAACATTTCTTATATTTTCAAATTAAGTATATTTGTTTATAAATTTATTATAATTGATTTGTTAACACTTTATAACTATTAAAATGAATTATCATCATTTAAAATAATTATTCAAATAATTATAATAATTATTAAATCCTAATCAATATTTAAATGTAAGAGCATCATTAATGATGTCATAAACACATTTTATTTTAAAAAATAAAATACTTGATTCTATTTCATATTCTTGTTTAATTATAAAAATAAGTGTATGTATCAGCTCCATGCATGATGTTTTACGATTATAGAGCTGGTTATTGATAAAATAGTTTTTGGTCATTTTTTTCAATTTAAATCCCGAAGAAAATATTTTTGTAAATATCTGTTCAAAATAAGATTACTATTATTTATTATCGCTCAAAACAATATTATTTGTATTATTAACCTTTTATTTGAATAATTAAAATATAAATAAAATTTATCAAAGTGATAAATTTGTGTGTCGTTACCGATTTCCACCATTAAAAGAATTTCGTCCTCGAAATTTCAACACAAAACCCAAAGATATTTGCCCAGAATATTTATTTATAAACTTACACCCATACGATATATATAGATCATCTATACACGATATCTGATTCAATCTTCTATTCGGATTCACAACTTTGTTTCTCAACTAGTATAGGTCCTCCGATCCTCTAGTGTGTCTGACCAAGCTTTCTGATCAGAGCTGTTGTTTTTCCTTGCATAGCTCTCAGCTATGATAGAAAACTCAAGTATCCAACCACAAACCCTCATCAATGTTTGTCATCAAGAATCAAGTGATAAATCCTTTTTTGGACCGATGTAAACACCTCAAATTTCTGCACTCGAATCTTAGATTAAATCTACGATGAAATAATCTACATCTTCTTATGTATTTATTAACCTTTCCAAAATTCTTATGAAAATACATCATAAATCTCTTATCTTTTATTCAAACTTTTATAAAGATACTTCTTTATACATAACCATTTTACATTTTTATTTCCTAATATTTCTACTTAAAGAAAACATTTCTTTTCAAAAGATAAATACTTTTTATTAAACACATCTCTAAATATATCTTTGTGGTTTCTGAAAAACTAATTTTCAAAATAATTCATTAAATTTATAAATTACTATAAACTTCCTTTGTTAGTCAAAACTTAATATTTCCTTTAATATATATTGTAATTTCTCTTATTTTTGATTTTCTCTAGATTATTTATTGAAAGATTCTACTTTCAAATCATTTAATCATTTTATAATACCATTTCCTCTTATAAAAGAAAAATCCTTCATTTAAATTTTCTTACTTCTTTACTTAAGCATTCTTATTAAAAGATTTATATAAACGTAAAGTTGAACAAAATATCATATTATATATTTCCATACTTTTACATTCATCCTTTTCAATTTAAACTTGGGTCAAGACCTTCCAACACCGATATAGTACAAAATACAGACCATAACAATATTTCACCTCCATCCACCATACTATATGTAGATTAGACAAATAAAGCTACCCTTAATTACCATACTCAACATTTTTCTCATTTCTCTGAATCTGAAGCCGATGGCGCGCTCCAGTTTCCAAGATCTATTAAAATTTCCCTAATTCGTTCTTCATCGCTTTCCAGTTCATCATCGGCCTCATTGCCATCTTCATTCGGTTGCATTTCATCCTCAACATAGGATAGCCATGGTTGGTTCCATGGAACATGTCCCATACCAACGAGTACTCCTGGTACTACTTCTCCCTCTTCGATTTCTTCTAGGCCTTGCACACCAAATTCCCATGAGTTTTCGAATACTTCAACTTCATCTTCTTCTTCAATTACTTATTCATCGTTACCCTCTACCTTGGCCCATTTAATAGGAACTGGATGATTCTTTTTTCCAAATAATATGCTCTTCGTCCAAGTCCCATATCACATTGCTGCATTCGCTAGATATTATGGCATTTGGATCTTCCATAGGTTCTGATTCTTCCTCAATGGGTTTTGAATCTTCTTCCATGGGTTTTGGTTCTTCTTCCATGGGTTCATATTATGCTATGGGTTCTAGTGCGGAGCTAGCATGATCAAAAATCCACATTCTTTCCAAGACCTACACGAGTTCGTCATCAATAGAAATTATAATCATCTCGGGGTCGTTGATGGTATGAGCATTCCTCCCATTGGATATCTATCTTCACTTCTTCAAGTGTATGGGGCATGCTCTTCCTCAGTTGAGGGAAAATCATTGCTAGGTGGATATTTCAGTTGTTCTTCTTCATCGCTAGAGAGGATAATGACTTTGTCCTTCTCGCCCCAATTTGCGCTTGAGGTCTCTCCTTTAGTGTAACAATCCATAAATTTTAATAAATATTTTATTCAATTATTTTGAAAACTTTGATTTTAAATCATTAAAATTTGAAATTCTAGAATTTCCAATGTAATTTTGGATTTTGCTTATAATTATTTTCCAAATAGAATAACATAAAGATTTTCTAGAATTTTTATATTTTGGTCAACTGTGGTCAAACATTGACTTTCAGTTGAAATTTTAAATGTGAATTTTTAAATTCTAATCTTTTTCTTTGAAACTGTATTTGGTTCTGATATGGGTTCTGTTTTTCGTTTCGTCGAATTCTGTTTTATGCTTATAAAATTTGATAAATTTCAGCATTTTATATGCGATTATTTTCGGTGTTTTTCTGTTTATTTTCTATTCTAAATTTTCTACCTCATTTCTATTTTATATTTTGTTTCCTATTTTCTATTTTATTTTTATTTTTCCGTTCTCTACTTTTTATTTTCTTTTATTTGATTTTGGCCTGGAAATTCAAAAGTCTTAGGTTTCTTTTCTTGGATAGGAAGTAATGCTTTTCCCATTACCATGGACATTCCTTTTCTGTTGATCATCCGTTCAAAAACTTCTCATTTATTTCTAATTCATGTAAAAAATCTTCTCAAAACATTTCTTTCCTCATTTGCCTCTTTCGATTAAATTTTTTTACAGTAAGTTTTATCTCTCCTTCTCCTTCTTTTCTTTTCCTTTTTCTTTTGTTCCAAGCATGCTCGGCCTCCATGCCTCCTTAGCCGACCATCATCTCCACATCCACTTCCTTAGACCGGCCTCCACCAGCTCATCATCTCCACCGCCTATGCCGTGATACCCGAGATCCAAAAACCCATCACCAAAACTTGATTGGAAACCCTAACCAAGCCTATATGTTATCCCCTTCCTATTGCTAACCTCGACCACCACTTGTCTCTCTACTCTTTTGCCTTTCCATGACCAATACATCATCTCCAAGCCTATCCAGATGATGATCAGATCTAAAGCCACACCATGAACCCATAGCCGAGCGATGTAGCCACATGGCGGAACCAATACTCCTCTCGATCCATGCCCTTTTGCCTTCCTATTGAATTTGCCTTGCCATTCCATCACATACCCTTTCCTAGCCATGCATATGTGACAATGACCGAGCCTAGGTGCTTCAGATCAGATCATGGCCGAGCCATTTTGATGTTGATCTAGCCATTTGATGGTGGTCGAGCCCACTTGCAGTGGTTAAGCCATTTTGCTCCAACTTTGATTCATCTTTGTGCATTGTTATGTCTTATTTTATTGTGTTGAATTATATTCTTATGTATGTTCATATTTATTTGTTTACAAGATTGAAATCTTGGCTCTCCGTCCACTCAAATCTAAGCCGTGCTTTGTCGTGCTTTTCAAAGTTCAGTTGTGTGTTTTGAATTGTTATCTCCAGCTTTAGAAGGTGAGTTTATCACTCTCGAGATTCATACTTATATAATTGTGAAACAATGGCATGTGAATTGTAGATGACGATATGATAGTAATTTATATATCCCCGTGATATGATATTTCATGATGATATAACCTGATATATAATTGTTACATCAGCTGATATGATATGCCATATTATACAGTTTATTTTATTTACCGTTTCTCACACTGCAAGTTCCCTGTTAGTATAGAATTACTATGGGTTGAAATAATACATACTCGAACAGACATTAGAATAAGGAAAAATCGTTATGAGCTGAAATGATAGGCTCAAGCAATTTTTATTTTATTTTTATTTGACTTGGGATCGCGGGTTTGCAATGATAGAACATAGATTTTTATTCTAAATTATGGATTGAAATGATACATATCCGTATCACTTGACCTAGGTTAGAAAATTATATACAGACCCGTGGTTAATTTTAAATATTTTCTAAAAATTCTTAAGTAATTTTAAAATTTAAAACATGAAATTTGAACTTAAATTGGGTTTAAATGATTTAAATAATGTTATAGTGATTTTTTATAAGTTACAAATGTACAAGTAAATAAATGGTTTAAATGTAAATTAAATATGACTTAACTTGATAATTGAAAATTTAGTTTTCAAATGGAAATTTTAAGCTTAACTTCATAATAAGAATACTTTATTTTGAAATGGGTATTTTAAAATAAAGTATTAAGTTATTTGTTAAGATAAAAATTAAATAAAAATAATGTACTTTTGACTTAATAAATATAGTTTAATTTGGATATTTTATTTATAAAATTTTATTTTACTTAATCATAAGTTAAATGATATCTGAATAAATATTTCTGAAACGTGAGATATGTTTTATAAGTTAAAAATAGTGAAAACTGAAATTCATAATGTTTCTAAAATGTTATAATAAATCTTTGTTTTGTATTGGCAGCATTTCCAAATTGTTGTGGTTTTAAGGTTGCGTTTTCTAAGTGCTACTATTTATGAAAATGTACTATTTTCTAAAATACCATTTTACTTATAGTAACGTTTTCTAAGTGCTGCTGTTTCTGAAAATGTACTGTTTTTTGAAATACTAGTATACTTACAGTAACGTTTTCTAAGTGCTACTGTTTCTGAAAAGACAATATTTCTGAAATACTATTACATTTACAGTAACGTTTTCTAAGTGCTACGAATGCTATGATACAATGTGATTTTTGAAATTGTTATAATTGAATGAATGAACATAGAAATGCTACAACTTTGGAAATGAATATTATTTTTGAAAGATATTAATATATTAATTTAAATGATTTAAATGAATATGTTTTGATTTGAAATATAAACTATTTTGACATTAATAACCATGGGTAATAATAACGTTTGATTGTTAAAGAGAGCAGGATCGGAAGTTGTCATGCTCTCTGCCAACTTCGAAAACCACTTTAACAACCGTGTACGTGGTGGAGATTTCAGAATGAAGTAGGATGGTTGAGACGTTCTATTAAGGTATGTACATGGATCCAACTCCCAAGAGTTGGCATAAGGTGGCTAAAACAGGAGCAATCAACGGACTAATGATGTCTCTCCTCTTATTGACACACTTCTTTGTGAGAAATGTGGAATACAGATCTTAAGGCTATGATTAACACTAGGAGGGGGGTGAATAGTGTTTAAGGAAATTACCAAATCTTTCTGAGTTTTTGTTAATTTGAACACAAATGTATGCAATATTCAGACATAGGTATGATCTTAGAATCAAACACAGATGCAGAAATAAAGTAAAAGCAATAAAGGAAAGAACACACTGGATTTTATACTGGTTCAGAGTTACCCTACATCCTGTCCCGCACACAAGTACGGATTTCCTTTCAAAATCAGTTGTACAATTACACCTTCGATTTCAAGGCCACAAAGTACACCACTCCAGATTCACAATCCTCTGGGTAGAGATACTTGATTTCACAGGCAACAAGTTCACCCAATTGATCTCCAAGGCTACAATCATACCTTTTCTCGCTTGATTGATTTCACAGGCTACAATCACACCTTTTCTCGCTTAGTTTATTACAAAGAAGCCTATAATTCCGAATAGCACTGAGATCTTGTTGAGATAGTGATAGAGAATCAAACCAGAAATGATCTGGTTAGATTAAATGTTGATTTCGGCAGAGTAACGGTAAAAATGTGTATAAAGAAACGTGGAAGAAGAAGAGGAGTGAAATCAGAGAAAATATGAATGAAAATTCGTTTAAAACTGCCCCTATTTATAGTACAACAACAACCATGTCCATTCGTGAAAGGACATAACGAATAGACACTTCCTTTGAAATTCAAAATTTTGAAATAAACTGCTATCATGTCAACATGGGGTACTTGAGGATGTCGACATGCCTAAGGTATTTTTGGTAATTTTCTTTTCTTTGAAAATAACTTCTATCTTGTATTAAAACTATTTTAAAGTTTATAAATATACTTAATTATAGTTAAAATGCATAAGTAAATATAGAGAATAATATTTTGCTATATAAATATAAAATTTTACTATAATTTTATATTTAAATCTAAGTATAAATATTAAAAGTTAAATATATTATTATTAAATGATAGTTTAAAACTAAGGAAAATTTGATTCTGAAAATAAAGATTATTTTGAGACTAAAAATATTTAAAACCAGGATATATGTTTTTGATTCTTTTAAAAGGAAGGTTTTGAAATCATTTTTAAAACAAAATATAATTTTGTAAAATCATTTGAATAAAAGGTTAGCGAATACAAAACAATGTTCCACTAGATTTTTCGTAGGTTCCATCCTACTTAGGGTTCCATCCCTTTAACAGAATCGAAGTGGATTCAATTCCATGAATAAATTGGATTTTAAGATGCCAGCGCTTTTCTAGGAGTTTTAACAAAATTCCTAATTAAATTACTTATTATTGAAATCTTGAACATTTGATATTTTTGATACTCATGAGTCTTCAATCTTGATAACTTGAATCTCTATACTGTACAGTCTTAATTCTTGGTACCTACATGGTTAGATCCTACATATACATATATATCTAAACTATAATGTTAATATTTATATTTTATAATCTTATTCTAAGGTTGTTGTCATCAAAACCATCATCTCAAGGACTAACAATCTTCCCCTTTTTGATGATACCGACCTTTGTTTATAAAATATTACTTCTATCCTAATAACTCCCCCTAAAACTAATAACCCCCTTTAATCTATGCACAACTATCCTATTTTATACTTCTCTCATCAATGAAAACTATCTCCAAACTATAGAACTCCCCCTTGTTGTTGTACTAAAATACCTGCATTAATATTATATTCAATGGAGTACAGAGTAGATAGATTAAGAGATGATTATACTGATAACTAATCAAAGATCATATAAATATCAATGTGTTTTTATACATGTTTTGCACACCAAACATCAATCCACACCAAATATCAATCCTTACCAAACCAAATCAAAACAAATCAAATCAAATCAATCCAAGCAATCAATTGAAATCAAACAAAGCAATCAAATAAAATCAAACATGTAACAACCCTAGATTTTTGAATATATTTTAAATTTGACTTTATTTTATTTTGAAATTATTTTAAATTTATTTTTATTTCAAGATTTCATTTTTAAATATTTTTAAAGTGATGATAAATTTTTTTCAAAGTTTATTGTATTTATTTTCAATTTTTATAACCTAGTTCCTATTTATAAGCTATTTTATCAATTTATCTATATTTATTTATTTTATTCATTCATTATTTTTTTTGTGTTTTTATTTTATTTATATTCATTTTCACATGTATTTAAAAACGCAAAAAGAATTAGGAAATTTGAAGAGTTTTGGCCTTTAATATGCCTTGTCTTTTCACCTTCATTTTTGCTTTTTCATTCCAATCATCACATGCATTTACTTTGGCCGACCATAACGTTTCTTCAGCCGCATCACTTTCATTTTCTCATGCAAGAAAAAAAGTTTCTCACTCAAAAATTTTCGTCCATCATCTGAAGCAAAGTTTGGTAAATATTTTTTCACATTTTCTACCCATTTCTTCTTGTTTTTCTCATTTTATTTGTATTACTTCACCTATATTGCTCGTCCACTTGCTCCTCCATCACCATAGCCACCTCCACGACTACCACAATCGACCTCCACCTACTCCAGTCCACTGTCCAGTCATGGCCGTGCACCACTTAATTGCCAAACTCCACCAAATATTGCATTATTCCTTGAAAAACTTCATAGCCGAGCCACCTATTTGCTTCACCACTCCACCACATCATCTCGGCCACCTTTTGCATCATCACCACCAGTCACTTGCTGACCAGAGATTACCGCCACATCATCTCCTGACCCTACCAGGCCTGGCCATGCCTATTCATGCCTATGGCCGAGACTTAGTTTGCACAGAAACCCACTTTGGTTGCCTTGACTTGTGTTGTGCATGCATAACCACTTCTACCCCTTCATATCCATGTTATGGCCGACCCTATTGAACCCAGACCTGATCCAAATTCACAACATGGCCGTGCATTTTTGAACTATGGCCGGGCATAGGGCAGTTGAAAGCAAGAATAAGGGATTTGGTTATTTGTTGTGCATGTATTTCTAGCTTGTTTAATGTTTAATTTTGATTTGAAATTGATGTTATATATTTTGTTTTGTTTGATATGTGACAAGAAAAATAGCTTTGGCTCTCCCTCACTCGAATCGTAGTCGTGTTTTAGTGCCTTTTGGATCTCTATTGTGTATTTGGTTGTCATCTCCAGCTTGTAGAGGTGAGTAATTCTCATCATACAATTTATACTTATATAACCAGTAAACTGATAGCATTTGAATCTGTAAACCATATCATCATGTTATAAATGTTTATGTTATGATCATATGATGTTCACCCATGCTTATACACCTGTTATATCATCTGTTACTATTATATAATGCAATTTTGTTATTTATATCAGTTTATCACACTGCAAGTTCCCTGTAGATTAGAATCACTATGGGTTGAAATGATACATACCCGAACAGACTTTAGAATAGGGAAAAATCATTATGGGCTGAAACGAAAGGACTGAACGATTTTTAGTTATTTCATTTTACTTGGGACTATGGGTTTGAAATGATAAAACCCGGTTTTTTTTGTAAATTACAGATTGAAATGATAAATATCCGTATCACTTTACCTAGGATAGAAAATTATATACAAACCCGTGGTTAGTATATATTTTTTAAATTTTTTTAAAGTATTTTAGAAATGTAAATATTATAATATTTTGATTTAAATTTAATTAATAATGATTTTATAAAGTATTATTGATTTTCTAAAAATTTAGAAGTGAAATAAATTAATGGTAAAGTTAGAAATTTGAAATATAAGTTATTTTGGAAATTATGATTTGGTTATAAATGGAATTTAAATTAAGTAAGAAAATATGATGAAAGATTTAAATTTGAATTTAAAATGATTTCATAAAGTGTTATTTATTTTTCTATAAATTAAAAATAGTTAAATAAATGAATGAGAAAAATGTAATTTGGGTTATAACTTAACTTATAAATGGAAAATGTATTTAAAGAAAAAAAGTTAAGTTATATAAATAAAATGGAATTTAATTTAATTTATAAAAATGGTTAGTTAAATTTAATGAATAAGTATATGAAAATGTTATGAAATTGGTATATTGAATTTAATAAGTGAATTATTAAAAATTGATATTTAATTGTGAAATTGCATTTTATAAAATCATAATTTAAAAGCGTATTTAAAATGATCATTTTAAAAGCGTGAGAATATGATTTTATAAGTTATAATGGTTTAAATTAAAAATTTAATTATTTATGAAATTATATTGAGTATTTGGAATTTAATTAATTGCATTTTTGAAATGCTATTATTTCTAAGGTAAAGGATATTACAACATTTTGTAAATGTTGTAGCTGATATAAAGTAATTCTCACCAGACAATTTATACTTATATAACTAGTAAACTGATAGCATTTGAATTTGTAAACCATATCATCATGTTATAACTGTTTATGCTATGATCATATGATGTTCACCCATCCTTATACACCTGTTATATCATCTGTTACTGTTATATAATGTTATTCTGTTATTTATATCAGTTTATCACACTGCAAGTTCCCTGTAGATTAGAATCACTATAGGTTGAAATGATACATACCCGAACGGACTTTAGAATAGGGAAAAATTGTTATGGGCTGAAATGATAGGCCTGAATGATTTTTAGTTATTTCATTTTACTTGGGACTGTGGGTTTGAAATGATAAAACCCCGGTTTTCTTTGTAAATTAAGAATTGAAAAAATATATGTATCATTTTACCTAGGATAGAAAATTATATACAGACCCATGGTTAGTATATATTTTTATAAAATTTTTAAAGTATTCTATAAATGTAAATATTATAATATTTTGATTTAAATTTAATTAAAAATGATTTTATAAAGTATTATTGATTTTCTAAAAATTTATAAGTGAAATAAATTAATGGTAAAGTTAGAAATTTGAAATATAAGTTACTTTGGAAATTATGATTTGTTATAAATGGAATTTAAATTAAGTAAGAAAATATGATGAACAGATTTAAAATTTGAGATTAAAATGATTTTATAAAGTGTTATTTATTTTTCTATAAATTAAAAATAGTTAAATAAACGAAGGAGAAAAATGTAATTTGGATTATAACTTAACTTATAAATGGAAAATGTATTTAAAGAAAAAAAAGTTAAGTTATATAAATAAAATGGAATTTAATTTAATTTATAAAATTGGTTAGTTAAATTTAATGAATAAGTATATGAAAATGTTATGAAATTGGTATATTGAATTTAATAAGTGAATTATTAAAAATTGATATTTAATTGTGAAATTGCATTTTATAAAATCATAATTTAAAAGCGTATTTAAAATGATCATTTTAAAAGCGTGAGAATATGATTTTATAAGTTAAAATGGTTTAAATTAAAATTTTAAGTATTTATGACATTATATTGAGTATTTGGAATTTAATTAATTGCATTTCTGAAATGCTATTATTTCTAAGGTAAAGGATATTACAACATTTTGTAAATGTTGTAGTTGATATAAAGGAATTAAATGGCTCGAATTGAACTGAAAGCTATTACAGCACTTTGTAAGTGCTATAGTTGAAGAATTTAACTAAGGATTTATTTGAAACTAAATTAAACCTATTACAACTTTTAATGCCGTCTTTTGCCAAAATAAATTGTTTTAAAATATAAATTTCTGTAGCATTTTCTAAGTGCTGCGAAAGTTGAATTTTCATTGTTTTAATAAATTTAAAGTGAATGAATGAATTTTGAAAAGATTTAATTTTGAGAATTAAATATGTGAATTTTAAATATAATGACTTTATTTTAAATGATTTAAAATGGAGTACTTGTTTTGAAAAATAAACTATTTTGAAATGTGAGTTGAAATGGTATTTCATATAAAATGAATGTGGTTTTGAAAAGATATGATATTTTTATATTTTGAAATGGATTTGAAATGATATTGAATTGTTGAAATGATATTCGATTTTTTAAATATAAATACCATTTTAAAATTATAACCACGGGTTATAATAATGATTGGTTGTCAAGGAGACCGGGATCGGATATGGACATACTCTCTATCGATACCGAAAACCACTTTAACAACTGTGTATGCTATGGAGATTCCAGAATGAAGTAGGATGGTGGCGACGTTCTTGAGGTACATTACGTGGACTCGACTCCCGTGAGTTGGCATAAGGTGGCTAAAACAGGAGCGATCTCGGGCGAAAAGGGGTAGCTCCTCTGGTCGGACACACTTCTTCGATACCATTCTATTACTGTTGTGATTGATTGGGTGCACCCCTTGATTTTGGAGTGTGGCTCGAGGCGGGAATAGTGGCTGCTACGTTACCACCAGCCCGTGTGCGTAATTGGTATATCTACCCTGACATTGCCTTGTGTGCCGTGTCACCTACCATACCGAGCTTTACTACGAGTTTGTTTTTCTCCCGTAGCTCATGGAGTATTTAGGGTAGTCTCCCGATCTGGAGATATGCTGAAATTCGATGGACTACTGAGACTATTATGTGTTGGGGGCTATATGGGTAACCCTTCGATGCTATTTTAAAGTAAGTTTATTTTACTATAGATGTTATTATAATAGCGCAAATATTACTGTAACGACCCGTTATTTTGGACCATTCAAATCGACACTAAAACCGTACATGTCCGACTTGAATAATTCAAAATACCGAATTGTTAATTTAATTTGGCAAAACTTAAAATATACAGTAAATAAATCAAACACAGATCACAGACACAGAGTAATATAATGCAGCGGAATAGAAAAGTAGTAGTTCATGAAGCTACTATACATCAGAGTTTAAAATAAAATACATCAGAATCTCTTGAATACAGGAAAGTCTTCAGTACGAGCCGATGACTTCTCTGAACCAGTCAACTAGAAAACTGAAAGCTGAATAGATAGTTGGATCTCCAAATGAAGCTCCAATCTCCAAAGGTGAGTCTCTAATGCTGTATTACTCAGTCTGACCCGAGCGTAAAACAAAACACAAAACACTCGAGTCAGGATTAACATTCTTATATCAATAAATTCAACACAAATGAAATATCAACTGAAATACAATATAACTTAAAGGATGTTTGGGATGTCCATCCTCTAAGGGTCCATAGAACTATCTACAGGGTAGAAATATACACTATTACACCGTGGTCATTCACTTAATTTATACTTCAAACCTAAATATCCATTTCACTTCAGATGATTATATTCCCAAAATAGTATTTATATATACTAAAGTACTTTCAATTCCCTCAACTTAACAAAACGTTTCACATCAACCCGACCTTCCCATTTAAATTAAATTAAATCTCTTTTTCCCAATTTTGTTTTTCCTAAATAATAATTTCCAAATTTTATCAATCTCAAATTTGGACTTGAAATCCCAATTACCCCTTTCTATTTCAATATGTTTCGAACTTTAAATATTCAACACTTCAACTAAATTTTTCCCAATCTAGTTTTCTAAATAATAATTTCCAAATTTAGTTCAGCCTCAATTTTCATTTAATTCAATTAGTTATTTAAATAACAAATTCAACTATATTGGTTCCAAATACATATCCAAATCTCTAAATCATTTAATTTCAATATAGTTCATAGCTTAAATATTTAAATGTTAAATTTACAGTTTCATATAGATCTCGATTTTCACATCATTACTATTTAGTCTTGAACACTCCCGTATTTGATTCAATATCATTTTAGTGACCTTAAATTTCATTTACTCAATATTTTCTTAAATTTCATTAAACGGGAAATATCCATTAAATCACTTAAATCAAAATCTAGTTACAAAAATCATACCCTTAGATTTTCCATTTAAAAATTTCGAATTGATTAAATTAAATAAATTCTTATTTAAATGATGTTTTAAATAAACCCAAATTTATCTCCCAATCTTAATTTTTTCAAATTATTGCAAATCTATTCGGAACATAATTTACCTAAATATTTATCCAATTTATGTAATAAATCAAATCTTGATTAAATTAGATATTATTAACTCTATATTTATCATTACCCTTTTTATATATGTATTTAAGAATTTACATTGAATAAGACCATATATTCCTTTCCAAACAATGAATTTGATTTCAAAATATCTATATATGGACCAACGGTGTTTGTATATATTTCTTATCATATGGTCAAATGTTACTGATATTTATTATTTCAATCCGTACACTAAATGTATACGGGTGGATAGCATTCCAACCCGTAATCCCAAATGAAATCGCTTGGGTTTATCATTTCAACCCATTTCAATTCAAAACAAACATAACAAAGGGAACTTGCAGTGTGATGACAGAGATGGTGTCAAAGTAAATAAACAAGCAATAACAACAATCAATAACAATTTAATAAATAAATCAAATAACCCCGAAATAATCGTATTAATTCGCATTGTTATTTGTATAATTATTTCTAGAATCTACACTATCATTTCATGTAGATTAATTTTTTTTTTTTCAGTTTTTCACTTGTCGTTCCTTTTTAAATTTCAGTTTAATACTACAACAATTAATCCAAACTACGTTCAAAAGATTAAAGTATAAATTTTTCTATTTCTACGACAATTAATAGGTCAAATTTAACTAATCAAATTTACATATGGCGGGGTCAGGTTTTAATAAATCAAGGTCCGTCATATATAATCCGTTAAATTTGTAAACTATACTAGCCCAAATTAAACTAGCAAACTAGTATCACTTAACCATAATAATTAACATCCAATTTAAACAACAATCAATCAAACAATCAATTATCAACCCATCTGTATTATTATCACATAAATAATTAACTGATAATGGTGTCAGGGGTCATAGGTGAACAGATACAGATAATAGCAGTCATAACAGTAAAACAACTAACAGCAGCATATTTCAATTGTCGTTTCAATTGAAATCAAATTTAATAAATAAAAGAACATTAATCGTGAGTGATTGCTCACCTTTCGAGGCTAGAGGCTAGAGAAGATAGACAATGAGGCTGTGTTTCGAAATCCAGGTACGAATTTCTACGGACAAGCTGATAATACGAATAGACGAATTTAAATCAAAACGGGATCGAGGAAGAAGATACATTGTATATAAAATTTGAAATAAATACATACATATCTATATGTATATATATACTCATTAAAAATGAGAAATACTCATACACATGTTATACCCTTTGAATATTAATATAAATTTGTTTTATCTAATACATATAACCCAACATGTGTATATACTACCGACAACTCTATTCATACCTAATATATGCATATGTAAACATATATATCCTATTATAAACTGAACTTTATATACATAGAGAGCACATACTATAAACTAGAACTTATATGTACAGGATTTATGTCATACAAACTTAGTAATATCTCAGGCTAAATAGATAACAGTATAAAGAAAACGGGCTACTATAATATAAGCCTAACATAGGTGTAAAAGACATACCTAACTAAAAAAATATATTTATATTAGGGACAACCAATATCATTTTAAATCAAACCCGGACCCATATATACGAATAGCTTAACTATCCTTAGCACAAGTACACCTTTATGTAAATACAAATGTTTTATACTGACATCGAATCTATTTTGAAAGCTGCTATATATTTTAAAACATTGTATAACACTATTTAGAACACTATGTATTAGCTAATATATTCCAAACGCTGTTACATACATCATACACTTAAATATGCGTATAGCTAAACTCATACAACTAAATAACTGGAATATATACTTAAACTAACATGTATAAGTATACTCTGCCTAACTATGTATCTATTCCTATAATATAAATATGGCAGACAAAATAATAACTTATATTTCGAAACCCAAAGCAAATATGTCTTATTTTATCGAATTACATATTGTTATAAACGTAAGTACATAACAACGAAAATATTTCAACTAATTATATACTAATATACTACAAACTTAACGTATTTTTTGCAAAATATTATGTGGATATATATAACAGAGATATGCAATTCAAGTATAAAATAGAGCATACGTAAGTCTCAGTTCAACACTTTTTGAAAGTTGCATAAATTTATAAGGCTGCAAGATCAAGAACCTCATATACTAATATATATGGGAATATTATTTACCTATAAAAATACTTGAAGGGGAGGGAACCCGCAGTGTACTCGGCGAGGAGGAAGGGGTGGTCGCCGAGGGCTGCGGCTCGGTTGGCTGGACGTGGTGAAGTCTGAGGTTGCTTGCGGCAAGGAAACAGGCGATGGCGAGACTGGCCTTGGAGTAGGCGAACGGAGGAGAAAACGGGAGTTTCTTGGCTGGTTGAAACGGAGTGGAGATAGGCGGCTACGTGCAGTGACGAGAGGGTGACGATGCCTTGCTGCTTGATGGGAACGGATGGCTCACGTGATGATGCTGGTGGTAAAGCATGGGGTGGAGACCGACAGTGGTGGGGTATTTGTCAAGGCAGTGGCCGATGGGGTAGCTAGGTGGTCGAGGGGCCGATGGTGACAGGCGGAGGCTGGAGCGGGTTGTGGTGGCATGGGCTTCGGCTGAAGGAAGGGGTCGAGAACGAAGATGGGTTTTATAAAGTTGGCCAAAAATTTAAGAAATAAATGGAACAGAGAGAGGAGAGATCTAGAGTGAAAAGCAAGAGACGCTGTGATATATAATATATATAAGAATTGAAAAAAAGAAGGTAACATGCAGGCTTGGAAAAGGAGTTGAGCAGGTTCCAGGCTGAAATAAAACGTATAAATATATGAAATTCATTTCAAAGGTAACAGCAGGATGCTTGAATGACGCAGATGATTAAAGCAATTTATTGCTTGATCGGACCGTGTGTTTCAAATTAGAAGTGACCCGAAAGTAACGGTTGGAATTTTTGAATAAATGCTGACATGAATGCTAGTGGCTGTTAGTTTTCAAACAGTAGACAAATGGAAAAGGCATATGCACAAACCGGTCCCAATTTTACGGTACCGATACGATGCACTGTTTTATTGTTTCCGTCACATACCGGACCTCAAAATACATAAATAAATATACAGCTAAGATCAGCATGACGGGACGATCAAAACGGTATACCGATATCAGGGGTACGATTATCCGATCAAAAATCGATACCGGTACCCAAAATGCTGCTATTTTGTCAGAAATAAGGTAAATGGAGCAGATGTCCGAATTTGGAAAAACGAAAGACGACGTCTCACTCAGAAGAGGGTTCAGAAATTTTGTATAAAAAAAAAAAATATCCAGGCTTGAAAATAAATTTATTATCAGCAATTTATTAGCTAGCTTGAATTTTATAGAATTTCACAATGAAATAACTTTGATAAAATAAATTTAAAATTTAAAATCTGCTATGTTTAATTTGACGCAATCCAAATAATTTTTTTTTTATTTGCCATTTAATTTATTTAAAATTTCACCAAACTTCAATTAAATGCGTTAAATAAAACCATTTAAAACTATTAAAATTTTATGGGTCGTTACACTCTCCCCCACTCAAAACTTTTCGTCCCCGAAAAGGAAAGAGGTAGAAGAATAAAACGATCAGAAAGAATATACCTTGAAAGATAAGACAAACAATTAATTTAAAAACTACTCAAATTTATTTGAGATCTTTATTTGGAACTTCATTTGAAAGTCGAATTTTTCTATAATACTATAATACTTTTAAAATTCTTTGAAGACAATTTCCTGCACTATTACTTATATTTACAAAGTCTATTGAAAATATTAAATCCAAAATTTATGAAATTTTAAATTTATCTCAAGATCTTTTTCAAACATTATCAAATAAGATAATAATCATTTCTTTAAAAATGTTTTATTTAATTAATAACTTCAAAATATTTATACACTAGAATTTTAGATTAAACAAAGTAGTATATAATTAGCCAAAATTTTTAAAGGATAAATCCAACAGGTAAGGGAGGTAGATTTGAAAACAGAATCAAGGTGAATAAAAGTTGAGCAGATAAGGTAGATTCAAAAGAAAGAATCGGACACGAATTTCTAATTCACCAAAGGAATTTAAATTCCAAAGGTTAATACAAAATTTCTTTGTTGGGAAAAATACTTTTATAATAAATAACTTTATAATATACTTTTACAATAAAATACTTTTATAACTCGATGTTTCACCAAGTTTATCCTCGTTCTTGCAGACTCTGGCCATGCGTTGATCAGGCGCAAAGCTAGAATTCTTCAAGTACTTAGTAGACCCGTTTCAACACCCAGTGAAAATACTTGAAAAACCTTTTAAAAATAGATATGGAAAGTACGATCCAACAAAACAATCAAACCAAAACCTTTGTCCAATCATGGTTCGCAGATACACAATGGTTACGCCTGGTTCCCCCAGGAAACGATCCATATCCGTAAGCTTTCGCAGCCCTGCGAGTTACGCCATGATGACTAGTAGGGTGCAGGATACACAATGGTTACGCCTGGTTCCCCCAGGAAACAATCCGTACCCCCAGGCAAGACTCAGCCAGGCACTTGCGCTACTATTCGCGACCTACACAGATTGCAGGATACACAATGGTTACGCCTGGTTCCCCCAGGAAACAATCCGTACCCCTAGGCAAGACTCAGCTAGGCAATTTCGCTGTGCATTCACGAGAGAAAAAGAAACCGTGGGTTACGCCACGGTGGGAATACTCGAGTATTACATCCGGAAAACCAAAAATCAGAGAGAATAAAATCGATAGAATGAATCCACGTTGTGGCCACAATGCGGATATCAAGCAGAAGGCACTTTCCATATCTTTACTTGGAAAATATATGTCATATAGTACCTTTTCAAATACTTTCAAATATCATATTTATATAAAGTCCATAATATATAGGAT
Source organism: Allium cepa (assembly GCA_030765085.1). Lineage (NCBI taxonomy): Eukaryota > Viridiplantae > Streptophyta > Magnoliopsida > Asparagales > Amaryllidaceae > Allium > Allium cepa. The sequence goes on along the minus strand of CM060931.1, from coordinate 1,044,167,071 downwards.
TCCTTTCTAAATCGGATACTTTCCAAATCAATAGTAGATCAAATCATACTTATATAGACTTTGATTATATAAAATTTTCTTCCCAAAATTGAGTACCTTTCAAATCAATAGATTTCAAATCAGCTTCATACTTATACAAATCCATTTATATAAGTTCGACCACTCCCAAATCAAGTACTTACTAATATAAGGTTCTCAATTTCAAATTATTTCAATATCAATTCAGTTTCAAAATCATATATGATTTCACCAAATTTTCTTCCAAATTTAATATCTCAATTTCAAAGTTCCCAAGAAAATAAGCTTATAAAATAATCCCAGTTTCCAAATTAAACTGATTCAAGTCAAACAAATTTATTTCCAACATCACCATATAAGTACTGGTTTTTTTTTTTCAATTTAATTTCAAAACCGAGCATTCTCAAAATCTATTACTTAAAATGGTTTCCAAATTTATAATTATCCCTTTAAAGCCTTTAAGCTATCTATTTTTATTTGAAATGTCCAATTTACCTTTTTGAAACCATTATTTAAAACTAATCATTTTTTTCCAATATTTCAAACTAAATTCCATATTAGTATAATAGTCATATTTATTTTCTTAACAAAAGGTTTCAAACTTAAGCATACAAAACACAACTTATATGCTTTATCAATATTTTATACGTTTCAAAATTTCTTAGTCTTTAACCTTTAGACCTTAATTTTGGAGTGCTCGAACATTCAAAATAGTTAGGGAAGTCAAATTCCCAAATTCAAGATTCATAAATCAATAAACCAATCATTAAATCTGAAACTCGAGGACTGGACACCGGTCTCATTTTAAATTGTTTCAAATATATACCTATATCTTTCTAAATATCAAATTATACTTCGGACTTTGTAATCAAAAAGGTTTTACAAAATCACTTGCATAGCGAAGCTATTAAAGTGGCCTCTCCCCCACACTGAGACTCGAAAATCAATGTCGATGATGCATGCACTCATCACCGAAATTATTCACCAGCGACATAAGTGAGTTCTGGACTTCTATTTTCTTGAAAGCTTCTTTGAAATTTCCTCAAAATTTTTGGAAATTTATTTGAACTCATTTGAAACGTTTCCTAATCGGAAAATACTCTTAAATCGTATTATTTATATATATTTTCCAAAATCAAAAACCAATTCCAAAATACCGGAATTCAATCCTCGAATTTCAAATTTAACCTTTCAGTTATAAATCATTTTTATATAAATCAATTTCTTATAATTTTTCAAAATTTCAAATCCTTTCAAAACCTTTTTATATAGAATAACATTCCTTATTTGCTTTATACATATAGGTATATAATTTCGATATATAAAGCAATTTCAAAATACAAACATACCCGATTTTCAAAGGATAATTTAAGAATGGATTTCAAACAAAGATAGAGATTCGAATTAGAGGAACTGTAAACAATAAAATCCTGATTCGAAGATTGGCTCAACCAAAGATGAGAAGATCAAGATACAAAATAGAAGATGGATATACTTCTATAAATCGCGGGCGACCTCAACCGGGTCAACCGTGACTTCAGGAATATGATTGATGCGAAATTTCCAAGGCAAATCAACATTCGAACGCCAGAGATAGAATTCAGCATACCAAGATAAGGCAGCATCGTAAACCGAGGATACAAGGATCTTCGGTGAATCAATGCCCATTGTAAAGGAGTTTTCACCCCCTTTACAAAACATTCAGTGGAGTTATGGGATACTCCAGAATCAAACTAATATAAATAGGAAGAGACAAGCATGAATTTCAGAACCGAGGGACATTCCAAAATTCAAAGGAAATCGAGTCAAAAAGGAAGAGATTCCACTCGCGCGAAAGTGATTCTGTAAATAAATTTACCATATATGTTAAGGTTTGCCTAGAGCCAAAGCTCTGATACCAACTGTAACGACCCGTTATTTTGGACCATTCAAATCGACACTAAAACCGTACATGTCCGACTTGAATAATTCAAAATACCGAATTGTTAATTTAATTTGGCAAAACTTAAAATATACAGTAAATAAATCAAACACAGATCACAGACACAGAGTAATATAATGCAGCGGAATAGAAAAGTAGTAGTTCATGAAGCTACTATACATCAGAGTTTAAAATAAAATACATCAGAATCTCTTGAATACAGGAAAGTCTTCAGTACGAGCCGATGACTTCTCTGAACCAGTCAACTAGAAAACTGAAAGCTGAATAGATAGTTGGATCTCCAAATGAAGCTCCAATCTCCAAAGGTGAGTCTCTAATGCTGTATTACTCAGTCTGACCCGAGCGTAAAACAAAACACAAAACACTCGAGTCAGGATTAACATTCTTATATCAATAAATTCAACACAAATGAAATATCAACTGAAATACAATATAACTTAAAGGATGTTTGGGATGTCCATCCTCTAAGGGTCCATAGAACTATCTACAGGGTAGAAATATACACTATTACACCGTGGTCATTCACTTAATTTATACTTCAAACCTAAATATCCATTTCACTTCAGATGATTATATTCCCAAAATAGTATTTATATATACTAAAGTACTTTCAATTCCCTCAACTTAACAAAACGTTTCACATCAACCCGACCTTCCCATTTAAATTAAATTAAATCTCTTTTTCCCAATTTTGTTTTTCCTAAATAATAATTTCCAAATTTTATCAATCTCAAATTTGGACTTGAAATCCCAATTACCCCTCTCTATTTCAATATGTTTCGAACTTTAAATATTCAACACTTCAACTAAATTTTTCCCAATCTAGTTTTCTAAATAATAATTTCCAAATTTAGTTCAGCCTCAATTTTCATTTAATTCAATTAGTTATTTAAATAACAAATTCAACTATATTGGTTCCAAATACATATCCAAATCTCTAAATCATTTAATTTCAATATAGTTCATAGCTTAAATATTTAAATGTTAAATTTACAGTTTCATATAGATCTCGATTTTCACATCATTACTATTTAGTCTTGAACACTCCCGTATTTGATTCAATATCATTTTAGTGACCTTAAATTTCATTTACTCAATATTTTCTTAAATTTCATTAAACGGGAAATATCCATTAAATCACTTAAATCAAAATCTAGTTACAAAAATCATACCCTTAGATTTTCCATTTAAAAATTTCGAATTGATTAAATTAAATAAATTCTTATTTAAATGATGTTTTAAATAAACCCAAATTTATCTCCCAATCTTAATTTTTTCAAATTATTGCAAATCTATTCGGAACATAATTTACCTAAATATTTATCCAATTTATGTAATAAATCAAATCTTGATTAAATTAGATATTATTAACTCTATATTTATCATTACCCTTTTTATATATGTATTTAAGAATTTACATTGAATAAGACCATATATTCCTTTCCAAACAATGAATTTGATTTCAAAATATCTATATATGGACCAACGGTGTTTGTATATATTTCTTATCATATGGTCAAATGTTACTGATATTTATTATTTCAATCCATACACTAAATGTATACGGGTGGATAGCATTCCAACCCGTAATCCCAAATGAAATCGCTTGGGTTTATCATTTCAACCCATTTCAATTCAAAACAAACATAACAAAGGGAACTTGCAGTGTGATGACAGAGATGGTGTCAAAGTAAATAAACAAGCAATAACAACAATCAATAACAATTTAATAAATAAATCAAATAACCCCGAAATAATCGTATTAATTCGCATTGTTATTTGTATAATTATTTCTAGAATCGACACTATCATTTCATGTAGATTAAATTTTTTTTTCAGTTTTTCACTTGTCGTTCCTTTTTAAATTTCAGTTTAATACTACAACAATTAATCCAAACTACGTTCAAAAGATTAAAGTATAAATTTTTCTATTTCTACGACAATTAATAGGTCAAATTTAACTAATCAAATTTACATATGGCGGGGTCAGGTTTTAATAAATCAAGGTCCGTCATATATAATCCGTTAAATTTGTAAACTATACTAGCCCAAATTAAACTAGCAAACTAGTATCACTTAACCATAATAATTAACATCCAATTTAAACAACAATCAATCAAACAATCAATTATCAACCCATCTGTATTATTATCACATAAATAATTAACTGATAATGGTGTCAGGGGTCATAGGTGAACAGATACAGATAATAGCAGTCATAACAGTAAAACAACTAACAGCAGCATATTTCAATTGTCGTTTCAATTGAAATCAAATTTAATAAATAAAAGAACATTAATCGTGAGTGATTGCTCACCTTTCGAGGCTAGAGGCTAGAGAAGATAGACAATGAGGTTGTGTTTCGAAATCCAGGTACGAATTTCTACGGACAAGCTGATAATACGAATAGACGAATTTAAATCAAAACGGGATCGAGGAAGAAGATACATTGTATATAAAATTTGAAATAAATACATACATATCTATATGTATATATATACTCATTAAAAATGAGAAATACTCATACACATGTTATACCCTTTGAATATTAATATAAATTTGTTTTATCTAATACATATAACCCAACATGTGTATATACTACCGACAACTCTATTCATACCTAATATATGCATATGTAAACATATATATCCTATTATAAACTGAACTTTATATACATAGAGAGCACATACTATAAACTAGAACTTATATGTACAGGATTTATGTCATACAAACTTAGTAATATCTCAGGCTAAATAGATAACAGTATAAAGAAAACGGGCTACTATAATATAAGCCTAACATAGGTGTAAAAGACATACCTAACTAAAAAAATATATTTATATTAGGGACAACCAATATCATTTTAAATCAAACCCGGACCCATATATACGAATAGCTTAACTATCCTTAGCACAAGTACACCTTTATGTAAATACAAATGTTTTATACTGACATCGAATCTATTTTGAAAGCTGCTATATATTTTAAAACATTGTATAACACTATTTAGAACACTATGTATTAGCTAATATATTCCAAACGCTGTTACATACATCATACACTTAAATATGCGTATAGCTAAACTCATACAACTAAATAACTGGAATATATACTTAAACTAACATGTATAAGTATACTCTGCCTAACTATGTATCTATTCCTATAATATAAATATGGCAGACAAAATAATAACTTATATTTCGAAACCCAAAGCAAATATGTCTTATTTTATCGAATTACATATTGTTATAAACGTAAGTACATAACAACGAAAATATTTCAACTAATTATATACTAATATACTACAAACTTAACGTATTTTTTGCAAAATATTATGTGGATATATATAACAGAGATATGCAATTCAAGTATAAAATAGAGCATACGTAAGTCTCAGTTCAACACTTTTTGAAAGTTGCATAAATTTATAAGGCTGCAAGATCAAGAACCTCATATACTAATATATATGGGGATATTATTTACCTATAAAAATACTTGAAGGGGAGGGAACCCGCAGTGTACTCGGCGAGGAGGAAGGGGTGGTCGCCGAGGGCTGCGGCTCGGTTGGCTGGACGTGGTGAAGTCTGAGGTTGCTTGCGGCAAGGAAACAGGCGATGGCGAGACTGGCCTTGGAGTAGGCGAACGGAGGAGAAAACGGGAGTTTCTTGGCTGGTTGAAACGGAGTGGAGATAGGCGGCTACGTGCAGTGACGAGAGGGTGACGATGCCTTGCTGCTTGATGGGAACGGATGGCTCACGTGATGATGCTGGTGGTAAAGCATGGGGTGGAGACCGACAGTGGTGGGGTATTTGTCAAGGCAGTGGCCGATGGGGTAGCTAGGTGGTCGAGGGGCCGATGGTGACAGGCGGAGGCTGGAGCGGGTTGTGGTGGCATGGGCTTCGGCTGAAGGAAGGGGTCGGGAACGAAGATGGGTTTTATAAAGTTGGCCAAAAATTTAAGAAATAAATGGAACAGAGAGAGGAGAGATCTAGAGTGAAAAGCAAGAGACGCTGTGATATATAATATATATAAGAATTGAAAAAAAGAAGGTAACATGCAGGCTTGGAAAAGGAGTTGAGCAGGTTCCAGGCTGAAATAAAACGTATAAATATATGAAATTCATTTCAAAGGTAACAGCAGGATGCTTGAATGACGCAGATGATTAAAGCAATTTATTGCTTGATCGGACCGTGTGTTTCAAATTAGAAGTGACCCGAAAGTAACGGTTGGAATTTTTGAATAAATGCTGACATGAATGCTAGTGGCTGTTAGTTTTCAAACAGTAGACAAATGGAAAAGGCATATGCACAAACCGGTCCCAATTTTACGGTACCGATACGATGCACTGTTTTATTGTTTCCGTCACATACCGGACCTCAAAATACATAAATAAATATACAGCTAAGATCAGCATGACGGGACGATCAAAACGGTATACCGATATCAGGGGTACGATTATCCGATCAAAAATCGATACCGGTACCCAAAATGCTGCTATTTTGTCAGAAATAAGGTAAATGGAGCAGATGTCCGAATTTGGAAAAACGAAAGACGACGTCTCACTCAGAAGAGGGTTCAGAAATTTTGTATAAAAAAAAAAAATATCCAGGCTTGAAAATAAATTTATTATCAGCAATTTATTAGCTAGCTTGAATTTTATAGAATTTCACAATGAAATAACTTTGATAAAATAAATTTAAAATTTAAAATCTGCTATGTTTAATTTGACGCAATCCAAATAAATTTTTTTTTATTTGCCATTTAATTTATTTAAAATTTCACCAAACTTCAATTAAATGCGTTAAATAAAACCATTTAAAACTATTAAAATTTTATGGGTCGTTACAATTACTACATAGTAAATAGTTTAACGGAACCTTAGAGGATGGGCGGTCCCAGGCATCCTTTAAGTTACTTGTACCTTATTGCAATTCACTTGAGTTGGTTTACATTATATAAGTATATATGTCCCGACTCGAGTGTTTTGTGTTTTTCTTTATGCTCGGGTCAGCCTGAGTATTCATAGCTTTGGATTCTCTTTCTGGAGCTGGTCTTTGCTGGAGATTCTGCCTATCTATTTATATATCTATTTCCGTTTCAGATGTTCTAGTTTATCTCATGTATTAGTGAACTTCTATGTATTTGGATTTCTATTATGTTGTTTCACACTAATATTATGTATTTGTTTGAGACTTTGTTATAGTACATTCATGAACTACTATGGTATTTTATATTCCGCTGCGAGTTATTCTGATTGTTCTGTGTCTGTGATTCTGTGTATTTGATTTCATTTGCTCCAAATTTATTTACAATATGTTATTTTGCATCATTCAAGTTTGACATGTGTGTCTGCCATTGCACTTGGAGGGTGCAACATGATAGGGGGTTCTCGCTTCCTGGTCTGGTAGCGAACGGTTGACTCTTACTCCTACATGTCCCTGTGGGGGTTGGTGGTGCAGTCGAGAGGCTGGCCGTAAAGGAGAACACATGTACCAATATATGCTACGGTGGGCGTTACCCTACTATCGCGGCCTGTTACATTTGGTATCAGAGTTTTGGTCTTAGGCAACCATTGCCTGTGGATCAAAAACTCATTAGAGATAGGGTAGAAATACCCTAGAATGTGTGAAATCAATCTCAGAATCATATCTTTGTGAGAGAATGTATTTTCAAAGTATAAAATGATTTTTCAAAAGATTTTCAAAAGATTTTCAAAGATTATTTTGATATATAAATTTTTTTCTTGTTTCAAAAGATTTTCACATGTTTTCTAATTTCCTTCCTTTCGTATCTACCTTGTTAGTTTTTTCTTTCTTTAGGATATTCATCCAAGTGAATTTATCTTATCTTATCTTTATCATCTCTATATCTTTTCCTAAATTCATTCTTGATTTTTCAGGATGAATCGAGGAAATGTCAGAGGTAGGGGTCGTGGTATTGCCCTAGCTCCTCAGCCTGTTGCTCCTATTAGATACATTGTTCTTTGTAAGGAATTCACTCAACTTGGTGGAACCCCATTCACTGGTTCAGAGAGCATCATTGAGGCTCAGCAGTGGTTGCGGAGTCTAGAGAGGATATTTACTGGTCTCGAGATTATTGATGCCCAGAAGCGTCAGTTAGCAGCTTGGCAGTTGCATGAGTCTGCTCTAAATTGGTGGGAGTCCGTTACGGCTAACAGCGTCGAAGCTGATATTACTTGGGAGTAGTTTAGGTATCTTTTGTGTTATCTTGAATTTTGTTTTTTTCTTTTCTTTTGAATCTATCTTAAATAGTTTTCTGTATCTCTTTTCCAAGGAGGCTTTTGTTGCAAAATGGATGCCCGAAGCCGGGAAATCTCAGCTTTATCGTGAATTTATGGATCTTAAGCAGGGTAGCATGTCTTTTGCTTTCCAAGTTCGGTCCTAGCCTGATAGACAACTCTCAAGAAGAATGAGAAATTCATTGCTGGTGCTCGTTCTGAGTACTGTAGTCGTCTCATTTCTCATGTTCATGGCACCTTCACCCAGCTTATGGATAAAGCTTTTCGTTATGAGAAACCTACATCTAAGGGTCCTGCTGCTTCTGATGCTCCTTCATCTCAGACTTCCTCTGCTAATTCCAAGAAGCGTAAGCCTAATTTCCACCAGCAGAAGAAGAATTGGCAAAAGTGTCCTGGTTTGGGATCTTCATCACCTGCTCCTGCTCAGAGGCAACCAGTTGATCTTTCCTCTGTCACTTGCTTTAGATGTGATCAGAAGGTATACTATGCCAGTAGCTGTCCTACATTAACTGGTACTACTGTTTCTCCACCTGCTCAGTTGGCTAGGTGAGATCTCTGCCATATCTATCTCCAGCCTGGTCATTTTAGGAAGGATTGCCCTACCCAGCAGAAGGGTACACCTTCTGGTATATTTGCTGTCACTTTTGCCTCATCTCCAGTTCCTCCACCTGCTCCTGCTCCTAGTGATGACCAAGGTACTCTCTAGGGTACATTTACTTTATTCCATCATCATGTTTGTGTTTTATTTGATACTGGAGCTTCCCACAGTTTTATTTCTGTTGATTTGTGTGATAAGTTTGAGCATCTCCTTTCTCCTGAGTATGCTTTTGTTCCCTTATGTGCTTCAAATCCCATTGGGGGGCCCTGCCAACCTTAATCGGATTTGTAAGCAAGTGAAACTTCTCCATTCTGATCATCGTTTTAGTGGTGATTTTTATGTTCTACGCTTCGATGCTTTTGATTTATTGCTAGGTCAGGATTGGTTAGGAATCATGATGCCCGTATCTCTTGTAATGCCCGGTCTGTTTACCTTGTTGATGATCAAGGAAATTCCTTGATTATCAGTGCCGCATGCCACAGGATTTTCCTGGCAATTTTATTTATTCTCTGGATTCTTCTCTTAGTGATCTTGATTCGAATCCTGTGGTCAGACTATATCCCGATGTATTTGGTGAATTCACTTCTTTACCTCCGAAGCGGGAAATTGATTTTTGAATTGATCTTATTCTAGGTGCTCGACCTGCTGTGCTTCCTCCTAGAAGAATGGCACCCCGCGAGAAGGTTGAGATGGGAAAGCAAATTGAGGACTTGTCTTCCAGAGGTCTGATTAGGCCTAGTTTTTCTGAACGGGGAGCAGCGATGGTTTTTGTCACCAAGTCCAATAGTTCTTTGAGGACGTGTGTTGATTATAGGGAGCTGATCAAGCTCACTATGAAAAACAGATATCCAATGCCTCGCATCAATGATATGTTTGATCAGCTTTATGGTGCCACTGTTTTCTCTCAGCTTGATCTTGCCCCAGGTTTTCATCAGCTCAGGGTTGCTGAAGATAGCATTCCCAAGACTGCTTTCCGCACCGAGAATGGGTTTTATGAATGGTTAGTCATGCCTTTCTATTTGACTAATGCTCCTGCTTTCTTTGTTGATTTGATGAATCGTGTCTTTCGTGACGTGCTTAACAAATTTGTTCTAGTCTTTGTTGATGATATCCTTGTCTTCTCTAAGACCAAGGAAGAGAATGAGTCGCATTTGAAATCTGTTCTGGAGACTCTAAAAAATCATCAGTTGAAGGCTAAATTTTCTAAATGCCATTTCTGGAAGGATGAAGTCCGATATCTCGAGCATATTGTTTCTAGTAATGCAGTTTCTGTGGATCCAGTCAAGATCACTGCGATTAATGTAAGTCTTTCTTTCTTTCTCTTCTCCTTTATCATTTAATAATCCTATCTTCCTAGTTGTCCTTATTTTCTTCCTATTCTGTTGCAGGATTGGGAAACTCCAAAGACTCCATCTGATATTCGTAGTTTTCTGGGCCTTGCCGGTTACTAACGAAGATTCATTGAGAATTTTTCTCGGATTGCTGCACCTCTCACTTCTTTAACTCGTAAGAATGCTAAGTTTATCTGGAGTGATCAGTGTAAGGCTGCATTAAATGAGTTAAAGAGCAAGCTAACTTCCGCACCAGTTCTTACCGTTCCGAAAGGAAGTGAGGGGTTGACGGTATACACTGATGCTAGTCGTGAGGGTTTGGGTGCTGTTCTCATGTAGGATGGTAAGGTCATTGCCTTTGCCAGCCGTCGGTTGAAAACCCATGAGACAAATTATGCTTCTCATGATTTAGAGTTGCTTGCTGTTGTCTTTACTATGAAGCTTTGGAGGCATCATCTTCTTGGAACTAAGTTTGAGCTTTTCACCGATCATCGGTCTTTGAGGTATATCTTCACCCAAAAGGATTTGAATCAGAGGCAAGTTCGTTGGCTTGAGTTTCTGGCTTCTTACGACCTCGATATTGTCTATACTCCCAGTAAAGCTAATGTTGTGGCCGATGCTTTAAGTCGGAAGAAGGCTTTGTTGTGTCAGCTAGTTGTTTCTTCTTCTTCCTTCTGGATCGTATCATGGCTACGCAAGATGGGGATGAGCCTCTTAGATTGATGAAGGAGAGTGTTCGTAGTAGGTTTGGTGTAATAGCGGTAGTACTGGAGCTCAGATTGATGATAGAGGGATTTTGAGGATTAATGGCAGGATTTGTGTCCCGAATGTTGATGGTTTGAGTCAGGAGTTGCTTCAGGAGAGTCATCGATCCAGGCTTTCTATTCATCCTGGTGTGTTGAAGATGTATCAGGATATGAAGAGGCTTTATTGGTGGAAGGGGATGAAGAGGGATATCTCTATATTTGTTAGTCGGTGTGTGACTTGTCAGCAAGTCAAACCGATCACCAGAAGACCACTGGTTTGTTGCAGCCCCTTGAGATTCCCAATTGGAAGTGGGAACAGGTTTCCATGGATTTCATCGATGGTTTACCAAGGACTTGGAGGAGTAATAAGAGTATCTGGGTTATTGTTGAAAGACTGACCAAGTCTGCTTATTTCATTCCGGTCAAGTCTACTCGCTCTGTTTCTAGCTTGTCTGAGATCTACATGAGAGAGATCGTTCATCTCCATGGTGTTTCTCTCAGTATTGTTTGTGATCGTGATCCTATCTTTACCAGTCAATTTTGGAAAGCTTTTCAGGAATCTCTGGGTACTCATCTGAATCTGAGCGCTGCTTACCATCCACAGACCGACGGTCAAACGAAAAGAGTGAATCAGATTCTCGAGGATCTTCTTCGTGCGTGTGTGCTTGATTATGGAGGATCTTGGGAAGATCATCTCCATCTAGTCGAATTCACCTACAATAATAGCTATCAGGTATAATCTAATCTTCTATTTTAACCTTATCTTAATCTTTTTATCTATCTCATTCCATCTTTACATTCAGGCCAGTATCAAAATTTCTCCATTTGCTGTTCTATACGGACGACCTTATAGATCTCCATCTTGCTGGATTGAATCCGGTAATCGTTTAGTTCTTGGTCCTGATGTGATTTTGGAAGCTTCTTAGAGAGTTAAGGAGATTAAGAGGAGGTTGAGAGGTGCTCAGGATAGGCAGAAGAAGTATGCTGATAGGCGTAGGCGAAATTTGCTGTTGGTGATCAGGTTTTCCTTAAGGTATCTCTCTTAAGGAATATCATTCGCTTTGGTCGTAGAGGGAAGCTTTCTCCTAGGTTCATTGGTCCTTTCCGCATTGTGGAAAGAGTTGGTTCTTTGGCTTATCGTCTGGATTTGCCCGAGAAGCTTTCTGGAGTGCATTATATATTCCATGTCTCGCATCTTTGTCGAAATCTTCATGATCCACCTCTTATTGTCCAGCCTTCTACTCTTGATAGTTTGGATATTGAGCCTAACCTGACTGTCGAGAGGAAGCCACTTTATATTGTCGACAGAGTACGAAGCAGCTCAAAAGGAAATCTGTTAATCTGGTCAATGTACAGTGGAGTACTGATGATCGAGATTATACCTAGGAGACGGAGGAGAGCATTCGTGCTTCGAATTCGGAATTGTTCGTTTCAGGTACTATTTTGTTTTTTCTATCTTGTTTCTCTTTATTTTCCTTGCCCATTCTTTTCGAGGACCAAAAGATTTGAGTGGGGGAGAGTGTAACAACCCTAGATTTTTGAATATATTTTAAATTTGACTTTATTTTATTTTGAAATTATTTTAAATTTATTTTTATTTCAAGATTTCATTTTAAAATATTTTTAAAGTGATGATAAAATTTTTCCAAAGTTTGTTGTATTTATTTTCAATTTTTATAACCTAGTTCCGATTTATAAGCTATTTTCTTAATTTATTTATATTTATTTAAAATTTATTTATTTATTTTATTCATTCATTATTTTTTTTGTGTTTTTATTTTATTTATATTCATTTTCACATGTATTTAAAAACGCAAAAAGAATTAGGAAATTTGAAGAGTTTTGGCCTTTAATATGCCTTGTCTTTTCACCTTCATTTTTGCTTTTTCATTCCAATCATCACATGCATTTACTTTGGCCGACCATAACGTTTCTTCAGCCGCATCACTTTCATTTTCTCATGCAAGAAAAAAAGTTTCTCACTCAAAAATTTTCGTCCATCATATGAAGCAAAGTTTGGTAAAATTTTTTTTCACTTTTTCTACTCACTTCTTCTTTGTTTTTCTTATTTTATTTGCATTTCTTCACCTATATTGCTCGGCCACTTGCTCCTCCATCACCATAGCCACCTCCACCACCACCACAATCGGCCGCCACCTCCTTCAGTCCACTATTCAGTCATGGCCGTGCACCACTTAATTGCCAAACTCCACCAAATATTGCATTATTCCTTGAAAAACTTCATAGCCGAGCCACCTATTTGCTTCACCACTCCACCACATCATCTCGGCCACCTTTTGCATCATCACCACTAGTGACTTGCTGACTAGAGACTACTGCCACATCATCTCCTGACCCTACCAGGCCTGGCAGTGCCTATTCATGCCTATGGCCGAGACTTAAATTGCATAGGAACACACTTTGGTTGCCTTGACTTGTGTTATGCGTGCATAACCACTTCTACTCCTTCATATCCATGTTATGGCCGACCCTATTGAACCCAGAACTGATCCAAATTCACACCATGGTCGTGAATTTTAACCTATGGCCGAGCATAGGGTAGTTGAAAGCAAGTGCAAGGGATTTGGTTATTTGTTGTGCATGTATTTCTTGCTTGTTTAATATTTAATTTTGATTTGAAATTCATGTTATATATTTTGTGTTGTTTGATATATGGCAAGACAAATAGCTTTGGCTCTCTCTCACTCAAACCGTAGTCATGTTTTCGTGCCTTTTGGATCTCTGTTGTGTATTTGGTTGTCATCTCCAGCTTGTAGAGGTGAGTAATTCTCATCAGACAATTTATACTTATACAACTAGTAAACTGATAGCATTTGAATCTGTAAACCATATCATCATGTTATAAATGTTTATGTTATGATCATATGATGTTCACCCATGCTTATACACATGTTATATCATCTGTTACTATTATATAATGCTATTCTGTTATTTATATCAGTTTATCACACTGCAAGTTCCCTGTAGATTAGAATCACTATGGGTTGAAATGATACATACCCGAACGGACTTTAGAATATGGAAAAATCGTTATGGGCTGAAACGAAAGGACTGAACGATTTTTAGTTATTTCATTTTACTTGGGACCGCGGGTTTGAAATGATAAAACACGGGTTTTTTTTTGTAAATTACAGATTGAAATGATAAATATCTGTATCACTTTACCTAGGATAGAAAATTATATACAGACCCGTGGTTAGTATATATTTTTCAAATTTTTTTAAAGTATTTTAGAAATGTAAATATTATAATATTTTGATTTAAATTTAATTAAAAATGATTTTATAAAGTATTATTAATTTTCTAAAAATTTATAAGTGAAATAAATTAATGGTAAAGTTAGAAATTTGAAATATAAGTTACTTTAGAAATTATGATTTGGTTATAAATGGAATTTAAATTAAGTAAGAAAATATGATGAATAGATTTAAATTTTAATTTAAAATGATTTTATAAAGTGTTATTTATTTTTCTATAAATTAAAAATAGTTAAATAAATGAATGAGAAAAATGTAATTTGGATTATAACTTAACTTATAAATGGAAAATGTATTTAAAGAAAAAAAGTTAAGTTATATAAATAAAAAAGTTAAGTTATAAATTTGGATTATAACTTTTTTTCTTTAAATACATTTTCCATTTATAATTAAGTTATATAAATAAAATGAAATTTAATTTAATTTATAAAAATGGTAAATTAAATTTAAAGAATAAGTATATGAAAATGTTATGAAATTGGTATATTGAATTTAATAAGTGAATTATTAAAAATTGATATTTAATTGTGAAATTGCATTTAATAAAATCATAAATTAAAAGGGTATTTAAAATGATCATTTTAAAAGTGTGAGAATATGATTTTATAAGTTATAATGATTTAAATTAAAATTTTAGTTATTTATGAAATTATATTGAATATTGGAATTTAATTAATTGCATTTTTGAAATGCTATTATTTCTAAGGTAAAGGATATTACATCATTTTGTAAATGCTGTAGTTGATATAAAGGAATTAATTGGCTCGAATTTAACTAAAAGCTATTAAAAGTGTTGTAGTTGAAAATTTTAACTAAGGATTTATTTGAAACTAAATTAAACCTATTACATCATTTTAATGCTATCTTTTTCCAAAATGAATTATTTTAAAACATAACTTTCCGTAGCATTTTCTAAGTGCTGCGAAAGTTGAATTTTCATTGTTTTAATAAATTTAAGTGAATGAATAAACTTTGAAAGATTTAATTTTGAGAATTAGATATGTGAATTTTAAATATAATGACTTCATTTTAAATGATTTAAAATGGAGTATTTGTTTTGAAAAATAAACTATTTTGAAATGTGAGTTGAAATGGTATTTTATATAAAATGAATGTGGTTTTGAAAAGATATGATATTTTTATATTTTGAAATGGATTTGAAATGATATTGAATTGTTGAAATGATATTTGATTTTTGAAATATAAATACCATTTTAAAATTATAACCACGGGTTATAATAACGATTGGTTGTTAAAGAGACCGGGATCGGATATGGGCATACTCTCTGTCGATACAGAAAACCACTTTAACAACTGTATATGCGGTGGAGATTCCAGAATGAAGTAGGATGGTGGCGATTTTCTTGAGATACATTACGTGGACCCAACTCCCGTGAGTTGGCATAAGGTGGTTAAAACAGGAGCAATCTCGGGCCAAAAGGGGTAGCTCCTCTGGTCAAACACACTTCTTCGACACCATTCTATTACTGTTGTGATTGATTGGGTGCACCCCTCGATTATGGAGTGTGGCTTGAGATGGGCGTAGTGGCCGCTACGTTACCACCAGCCCGTGTGCGTAATTGGTATATCTACCTTGACATTGCCTTATGTGTCGTGTCACCTACCATACCTAGCTTTACTACGAGTTTGTTTTTCTCTCGTAGCCCATGGGGTATTTAGGGTAGTCTTCCGATGCTATTTTAAAGTGAGTTTATTTTACTGTAGACATTATTATAATATCTCAATATTACAACATAGTAAATAGTTCAATGGATCCTTAGAGGATGAGCGGTCTCAGGCATCCTTTAAGTTACTTGTACCATATTACAGTTCACTTGAGTTGGTTTACATTATATAAGTATATATATCCTGAATTGATTGTTTTGAGTTTTGCTTTACGCTCGGGTCAGCCTGAGTATTCACGGCTTTGTATTCTCTTTCTGGAGTTGGTCTTTGCTGGATATTCTGCCTATCTATTTATATATCTATTTCCGTTTCAGCTGTTCTAGTTTATCTCATGTGTTAGTGAACTTTCTACGTATTTGGATTTCTATTATGTTGTTTCAGACTGATATTATGTATTTGTTTGAGACTTTGTTATAGTAGCTTCATGAACTACTATGGTATTTTATATTCTGCTGCGAGTTATTCTGATTGTTCTTTGTCTGTGATTCTATGTATTTGATTTCATTTTCTCCAAATTTATTTACAATCTGTTATTTTGCATCATTCAAGTCTGACATGTATGGATTATTGTCGATTTAAATGGTACGAAATAGTGGGTTGTCATAAAACATTACGAGGAACTTCCACCCATCCTTCTTCTCCAAATATAGGGTCTGCTTTAATGGCATCCCAATTTTCATTATCATTGGTGAGAGAGATAGGAGGATGTGCTTCATTATCATCTTTGTGCAGGGAGGAAATCATCCATCGTATCGCGAAATGCTTTTCTTGCTCGTTGGTCATCTGCATTTGACTCAACTCTAAGTGTCGCTGGTTATGAAGAATGAAAGAAAGAATATTCTTGAAAGAATTAAGGGTTTCTTCAAGATTCTCGGTTAAATTATGAATTGGATTGGCCATTTTTGAGTTTGTGAGAAGAAATGTAGATAAAGTAGTTAAGAAATGATTTTGAGCGAAGAATTCTGGAAGAAATAGGTATTTATAGGTGTAGAAATTCGTTTGAAATGAATAGACATAAGGTAGTTATTCAAATTCAAATTTTAAATGAAAAGTCATTTTTGAGCAGTATATGTCGACATGGTCAAAGGGGGGATGTCAACGTGGTTCAGTGAATTTTGATGACTTATTTTGATTTTGTGAATAATTATGTGTGTGTATATATATAATATACTAACATTTATTCTGGAGATAAGATAAGCTAGATAACAGAAAAGTAGTACAATTTCATTTCATAATAAAACGATACAATGATTAAACATTAAAAACTACATGAACATTCAAATCAAAATAAACTAAAACAAATATAACGAGATATAAAAAGGTAGAACTAGTTAGAGGATGATGAAGATGAAGATAATCCAAGCTTCTTGCTGACTTTCGAGAAAAACTTGTTTATCTTCGATGGCATTTTATCCAATTTCTTACTAACGGACCGTTTAAGAATCCATTGATTCCCGACAAAAGTCTTTTGGTTTTTGAGTAAAGCTTTGTTGGTTGGATTAGGAGGATAGTCAATGCTTTCCAAAGATGTTTCACCTTCTTGTTCTTCTATTTCCATTTCATCCCCTTCTTCTTCTTCCTCTTCCTCCACTTCCATCTCCTCATGAGCCAAACGCTCAAGAGTCTCATAAGGTTGAAAAACAAATGGAATTTTCATAAAAGAAACGTTTGAGTGATTAAAAACCTTTCTTGAAACAAATTCTTCTCCTCTGAAATCTACTCCAAAATAGTTAAAAATTCGAGTGAGATAGATTCCATGATAAAAGTGTTTTCACCCATTTCAAGATTTTTGGGACGAAATTCATCCAAAATAACTTGCGCCCAATTAATGTCATAATTTCCAAAAATAGCAAAAATTGCTTTGCAAACTTTTGAAGTTGGATTGTTAAAATTTCCCGATCTTGGGGTCAAAGTATGTTGTAAAAGAAGATTAACAATTATAGCTTTTGGTCGAAAGTTTCGATTTTTGAATTCAAAATTATCATTTCCTTCGAAAATGTGATGAAATGTCTCACGATCATTTTCATCGATATTAAAACTAGAAAGATCCATTCCCGTGCTTTTACAATTGAGAACGGTACCCAAAAAATCACATTTTAAAACGATTCTAGTGCCTTTAAAATTACTCCAAATTTCATCATCATTTCCATTATAAAATCCACGGTTAAGATTTGCATAGAAAATTTTAACAAGACTTGGATAACAAACAAAATCATTTTGAGAAGCATCAACAAGACTAAGAACTTGATTGTTTGCAAAATGAGAATCGATTTCATAAGTAGAGAAATCTTGAAATAAAGCAAACTTCCCGGGATGGATTTTTCCATAGTTAGCATAGTTGTTATATGCTTTTATAGCCTCCGGATCATTGTAGAGTTGCTCTTTTATCTTTCTAGAAATTCTCATTATGGAGGGGTTCTTGAAGAAGCCATTAGAGAAGAGAGTAGAGAGCTTGAAGTTTTAAGATAAGAGATTGAATTTGAAAATGAGAGCGAAAAGTTGTGATAAAAGATAGTTAATAAATAAATTCTCAAAGGACATATTCTCTGGTCAAAAGGTAAGTTTTCAGAGAATTGAATGAAGTGAAAAGATGGAGGAAAAATCAATATTTCAATTCAAATTTTGAATTTCAAATTTCCATACCCATGTCGACATCATGGTGGGGACCATGTCGACATGTGTCTTTGAATTTCCATGATTGTTTTTCTTAAGTATTATAATATATATATATATATATATATATATATATCTGGAATATTACTAGAATTATAGTATATTCCATAAAATATTGTGATACTATTAAAAATAAAAATAATAAATAATAAATAAAATAATAATAAAATAATAGTAAAAAATAAAAAAAATAAAAATTCAAACAACATACCAATTCAAAATCAATCAATCAAGCATCCAATTCTAAGCATGCAATTTCAACCTATTATATTTTAAATGTGTATCTTTTTCTGAGTCTGTTTCTCTAAATTCATCGGAGTCGTGAACTGCCATGAAACACATATTCGAATTATCTGTCTTCTGATCATCATCTCTTGAGGACGAGTCTGAGTCATCTAAAGTAGCAGTAAATGCACGTTTTCGTTTCTTTACGGAATCGTTGTTTATAAAAAGATTTTGCCTATCTGGATACGGACAGTCTCTTTTGATATGACCTGGTTTGTTACAGTTGAAACATTTGATATTGTTTGGCACTACATTCTGATTTCTAGAGTTCTTATAGTTGTTTCTCTTGAGATTTTTCATCTTTCTGAATTTCAGAAATTTTCGAAAATTCTTGGTCATAAGGGCTATCTCTTCATCACTATCACTGTTTGAGTCTGATCCATCGGTCAATGCATTGAACGCCATTGATTTCTTTTCAGATGCTTTGCTTTCTCTTCTCTCAATCATTTGGACTTCAAATGGCATTAGATTTCCAATTAATTCTTCAATCTTTAAGGTACTGATGTCATTTGCCTCTTCGATTGCAAGTGTCTTTTGATCCCATTCTGGAGTAAGAGAATTTAAGATTTTTCTGACTTGATCTTCTTTCGAAAATTCCTGGATATTAGAGAATGCACAATGTTCTGAAATCTACTATACATATCTGAAATAGACTCATTAGAATTCATTTTAAATAATTGAAACTGGTTTGTGAGCATGGAAATTTTGGTCTGTTTAACTTTTCTCGTTCCTTCGTGAGTAACTTGCAAAGTTACCCAGATTTCATATGCAGACTTACAAACTGACACTCTATTAAATTCATTTCTATCAAGTGAACAAAACAGAATATTCATAGCTTTAGAGTTATTTTGTGCAACAGTCTTTTTCTCAGCAGTCCACTATGCAAAATCAGTCATGGGTTTAGAATATTCAGTCTTTGTGACATTCCAAGTGTCTAGTCCTATAGATTGTAAATATATTTTCATCCTATATGCCCAATATGCATAGTTACTGTCATTAAAAAGTGGTGGTTTGACAGTAGACTGACCTTCTACAAATGAACTAGTGATAGGGATAATAGAACCAGTGTTAGTAGTGTTAACAATACCAGTGTTGGTAGCCATTTTGAAAAAATTTCAAAATTCAGATTATGAAAATTTTGAAAACCTTGCTCAGATACCAAATGTGAGAAATACAGAATACAGATCTTAAGGCTAGGATTAACACTAGAGGGGGGAGGGGGTGAATAGTGTTTAAAGGAATTACTAAATCTTTTTGAGTTTTTGTTAATTTGAACACAAATGATGCAATATTCAGACACAGATATGATCACAGAACCAAACACAGATGCAAAAATAAAGTAAAAGCAATAAAGGAAAGAACATACTGGATTTTATACTAGTTCGGAGTTACCCTACATCCAGTCCTGAATACAAGTACAGATTTCTTTTCAAAAGCAATTGTACAATTGCACCCTCGATTTCAAGGCCATGAGGTACACCACTCTAGATTCACAATCCTCTGGGTAGAGATACTTGATTTTACGGGAAACAGGTTCACCCAATTGATTTCCAAGGCTACAATCACATCTTTTCTCGCTTGATTGATTTCACAAGCTACAATCACACCTTTTCTCGCTTAGTTTATTACAAAGAAGCCTATAACTCTGAATTGCACTGAGATCTTGTTGAGATAGTGATAGAGAATCAAATCAGAAACGATCTAGTTAGATTCAATGTTGATTTTGGCAGAGTAATGGTAAAAATGTGTATAAAGAAATGTGGAAGAAGAAGAGGAGTGAAATCAGAGAAAATATGAATGAAAATTCGTTTAAAACTACCCCTATTTATAGTAGAACAATAGCCATGCCCATTCGTGAAAGGATATGACGAATAGACACTTCCTTTGAAATTCAAAATTTTGAAATAAACTGCTACCATGTCGACATGGGGTACTTGAGGATGTCGACATGCCTAAGGTATTTTTGGTAATTTGCTTTTCTTTGAAAATTACTTCTATCTTGTATTAAAACTATTTTAAACTCTATAAATATACTTAATTATAGTTAAAATACATAAGTAAATATAGAGAATAATATTTTGGTATATATACATAAAATTTTACTATAATTTTATATTTAAATCTAAGTATAAATATTAAAAGTTAAATATATTATTACTAAAAGATAGTTTAAAACTAAGGAAAATTTGATTTTGAAAATAAAGATTATTTTGAGGCTAAAAATATTTAAAACCAGGATAGATGTTTTTGATTCTTTTAAAAGGAAGGTTTTGAAATCATTTTGAAAACAAGATATAATTTTGTAAAATCATTGGAATAAAAGGTTAGTGGATACAAAACAATGTTCCATTAGATTTTTCATAGGTTCCATCCTACTTAGGGTTCCATCCCTTTAAAAGGCTCGAAGTGGATTCCATTTCAGGAATAAATTGGATTTTAAGATGCCAGAGCTTTTCTAGGAGTTTTAACAAAATTCCAATTAAATTAATTATTATTGAAATCTTGAACTCTTGATATTCTTGATACTCATGAGTCTTCAATCTTGATATCTTGAATCTCTATGCTGTACAGTCTTCATTCTTAGTACCTGCATGGTTAGATCCTGCATATACATATATATATCTAAACTATAATGTTAATATTTATATTTTATAATTTTATTCTAAGGTTGTTGTCATCAAAACCATCATCTCAAGGACTAACATTTTTCGTATGTTATTCTATTAGTTTGTGATTGATTGGTGCGCACCTTTGATTTTTGAGAGTGTGGCTCGAGGTGGGCGGTAGTAGCTGCTATGCATTACCACCGATCTGGAAGTGCAATTGGTATATATACCCTGGCATTGCCTAGTTGTCCGTGTCACCTGCCCTAGCGCGCATTGTATGATTTTTTTTGTACCATACCTACGGAGTGCCCTTTGACGACGTCCAGTACGAGGGAGATTACAGTACTGTATAGACTATGAGAATATATAAAATGTGTTAAGGTGGAAAATGTAAAGCCTTAACGCTATTTTCAATTATATTATACTTTACTTTAGACAATATTATTGTAGCGTATATTACTACATAGTAGATAGTTTAACGGATTCTTAAAGGATGGGCGGCCCCAAGCATCCTTTAAGTTACTTATGCATTTTATTACAATTCACTTAAGTTGGTTTACATGTATAAGTATGTATGTCCTGACTTGAGTGTTTTGTATTTTGCTTTACGCTCGGGTCAGCTGAGTATCAGCTTTGAATTTCACCTTTTGGAGCTAGGATTTGCTGGATATATCTATCTATCTAGTTGTTATCTATTTCCATTCAGTATTTTCTATTCAGCTTGTATATTAGTGGACATTTATGTATTGGGATTTCTTTTGTATTTACTTTTAGACTCTGGATTTTGTACTTGTTTTGTGACTCTGTGTTGTAGTAGCTTAATGAATTACTATGGTTATTTTTATTTGCGCTGCGAGTTATTCTGATTTATCTGTGTCTGTGATTCTGTTATTGGTTTTATTTGTTCCAAATTATATTACAATCTACTGTTTTGAATTATTCAAGTCAGACATGTGTGGTTTTATTGTCGATTTGAATAGTCCAAAATAGTTGGTCGTTACATTTAGTGTCTCCATATGATTTCTACAATGTAAGCAACATTCACGTAGATATAGGTATTAAGTAGTTTTCTCAATCTAACTTATTCTTATGTTGAGTTATTTATATTTCATTACTTAGGCATATCCTATTTTAGGTAGAGAGGTTTCCTAATCACTTGGTATTACTTTTCTCCAACCAATGTTGACTAATATCAAAAAATAATTCGAGTGTTAAATCCACTTTTAAAGATAGCTTTTCCCACTTAAAATTCTTTGTATGACAAAATGGTTTTTCCTTTCATAAATCTTTTGAAAATTTCATCCAACTTTATTACTATTACTTTCAAAAATCTTTTCATAAAATCATTGTACTTGACTAAAATTTCACAAATACACACACACATTTCTTAAAAAGATATATATATTTTAACCCAACATCATTTTTTTATATATCATTAACAAATCATGCTCATATATAATACTCTCGAACTCATTTTTGGGTGTTACTAGCCCTATATCTATTGAGTTACTTATCCTAGGGTATTACTAACGCTATCTTTAATGAGAATTTACCCCACCAAAGCCAAAGTTCTCACTTAACCATGCGCTCTGATACCAAATGAGACGACCCTCCTCATCGATCTCTGAAAATCGACACTGATACATCCTCGGTATTCATGTCCAAGTGTCGGAGAGGCAGATTATCATGGGTAAGAAAGAAAATAAAGACAGAATAGAATCACATAAATGGAATAACATATATCATTTCAACATATAATCTTTACAGTGGAAATTTTAAATACATTTATTAGAGTTACGCAAGAATAGTTATATATGTCTATCCCTACAAATGCAGAATATAACAATGCACAAGTGTGTTGGTAACCGATAACAATCTTAAGAAGAATATTCTAACTTCATACTTTGGGCACCATCTAGATTTCTTCTAACTAAACCTAATTACTAGGCTGGCTGGGAAAATTAGGGCACCTAGAGTTTAAAGGAAAAGGAAAATAAACTCTAGATCAGTCATGAGACTGGTGCAAGAAACTTATAATACGCATTTTGAAAACAGAAAGGTATCTCATAAGACCACACCGCACATAAACACGGAATGAGTTTTTACAGTATGATAACCAAAACATTTGGTGCACAAAATCTGGGAATATTACTTTTAATGACATTTTTTGAAAACAATTTTCAAGTAAATATATTCAAATGGCCAAAACTTTTACATTGGTTAAATTTGACGGCATAATATATTTACAATCAAGTCCGTAGGCACTTATTGGGGAATGGATTTCCATACAATGGCAGGTAAGGGACTACCTTCTACATATTACATCTCTAGAGGAATGTACCAAGGATACGTAAAAAATCCTCCGCATCTGGCAAGACCAATCTATCCCTATTTGGCACTCATACATAGCCTAGATAGAAACTGAATATGACATCACCCCGGTCGTTACCGACCTATCTAAGAGCTATCTTAGAATACATAACATACTCGATATATAGAGGGTTATTTAGAAACGCGATGACCATCCCTAATGGTTGCGAACCACATAGCCTTATGGCGTACCCTGTTTAAGCCATTACCGAGTGATAAGGGCCGAGATGACAATTAATTTTCACATAGAACATTCCAGTTTGAATGCCACATTGCCAATTCATGATCACACAACTGGTTTGTACAAGTGTATAACTTCTAAGCTTGTACGTCTCCTGAAAGGATGTTAGCTAAGAGAGGTTGCCTTCTCCGCCACCTAATAGATGATTTGTTCATAAAGATCAATCAATGTGATTATAAGTGCAACGTCAGATATTCATCCATACAAGTTGTCTAGAAACAGGACAAAATGAAGGCACTCTCCTAGCACATCCTGTCGGGGATTACCCCTAGGATTAGCAGCAAGAAATCCTCGCATTGAAGATCTCAAATGAAGAACTGCTGCCATATAATATGATATGGGAAATTTCCCCCAAGTGTCAATGACAAGTAGCCCTACATTTCATTTTCCTAATCATTTCCTTGTCTTCACTTTGAATATGTAAATTGTTTCGAAGTGGTCTTCAGATAGAAATGACCCAAATTCGACCCTAGTTCCTTCAAACCAATCATCGATAAACAAATGTTAAGTAAATTGGGCATTATTATTTGATTGATTAATTTAATTTTATCATAATATCTTCTAGAGATATATATTTTTAAAATATTCTTTTCGCGATATACGTAATCATTAAATCTCTCTTATCAAATCCTTTGACTACTTAAAATCCTTTAAAAACTTGTTATAATTATAAATCATTATATTTTTCACTTAGGAAAATATTTCCAAATTATTTCATTTAAATGTTAACAAAGATTTCTTAATTCAGAACTCAAAATTTTGATTGAGTTAAATCCATGTTATCTAGGATGCTAATACAAAACCGTAAATATTAAGTAAGCAGAGTCTATATAAATCATCTAATTCTACTCAACATCAATTCCAGCTTCAACAAGTACTATGGGCGAAATAACGATGAAATTACCTTTTAAATTCCATGAATAGTACAAACTCCCTCTTCGGGATTTAACACCAAGTATAAAGATTATCTCCATATAATCCAAGTTGTTTAAATCTGGAAAATTTAATCTTTTAAACTTAACTCGTTTTTGACATTTCGACCTTATTTATCCCTCGGTCGGGAGAGACCAGGTGAGCCAGGGCACTGGTTGGTCCTGAACATCTCCTTAGTTTAAGTACCTCACCTTGATCCCATGAATAGAAAAATCCAGTCTACTCGTCGACTTTTAGAGCCAAGATTAAATCACTTGATTTTTGACAGCTTTTCGTTAAATCATTTATTTAGGATTTTCAAATAAATTATAAAACTTCCAAATCATTATTAAAACACTTATTATTTATTTCAAAACATTAATTAAAGATTTGGAAAAGAATCGTTAAGTTTAAAACCATATTTTAAAAGTTATAGAAAAGTGCTGCGAATGGTGCTTTTTAAGCTATATTGATCAAAACGGCTTTTTATCATTTGGAAATTCATTTTTATTACTAAATTTTTTTAAAACATTTTAAAATATTTTTAGAATTTGTTCTATGTTTTTAAAAAAATTTAAAATGTAATTTTTAAAGAAATCCTTTTATGGATTTCAAACTGCAAGTGATTTTTTCAAAAACTTGTTTTA
This sequence comes from Allium cepa, assembly GCA_030765085.1. Lineage (NCBI taxonomy): Eukaryota > Viridiplantae > Streptophyta > Magnoliopsida > Asparagales > Amaryllidaceae > Allium > Allium cepa. Next base: position 1,044,141,479 of record CM060931.1, on the reverse strand, counting down.
CTCGTATTTCAAAATCTATTTATCAAAATCTTGATTTTTTGGAAAACTGTGGATATAATAGCTCCTAAAATTATTATCTTGAAAAATTCCGATCTATATTCCATTCTATATAATCGTTTGACTTTTACGGCGCAAAATCGCGCACCACCATTACACGACACGCCTAATTTTGGCTCAATTTTCAATATACATTTAAATTTTCCAAAACACTTTTAAATCTTTATAAAACATTCTAGATCATAATAAATCATTTTTAAGAGGTTTAAATATTCCGTATACACCATTTCATTTAATAAAGGAAAGCGATTTCCTTTGTGCCTATCGACATATATTAACGTGACTTGCATATATATTTAACAACTATATTAAACAACCATCATTAACAATCATATCCAAACATATATATCATCTAGTAGTATATATAACCATAGTTAGGAGTTTCTTACCTTCATTTTCCTTTTAAGATAATATAAAATTGGCTATAACTTCGCTACCACGAAATCTAAGATCACGATCACTATTACTATTGCCTTTAAATGGCTCGGCCTAGGCTTTGGGTGCAAGGAGGAGCTCATGGCCTTGCTAAGGGAGGAGAAAGGGCTTAACCTAGCTTTGGGAAGTGGTGGCCATGGGTAAAGAAGGTTAGAGGAGGATTTTTCCTTTGTTTGAAGTGAATTTGATAATATATGTACATTATACTAATTTAATTTCTTTTTGAATAAATTTTCTCCATAGCTTGTTAACATGAGAAGCCATTAATAAGCTTGATAATGTGGATAAGGAAATGAAGAAAATTATGTGAAAAATGTGAAGAAAGGGTGGGGTATTTATAAGACTTTTAGAAAACCAAAATATCATAATATGAATGAACGAAATTACTGTTTCATCCCCTCATAGCCCCCTAGCACGCACAGCAGCCCCCATGTGATGGATGATGTGGAGGTGGTGGTGGTGTAAGGTGGATTTGACGTAAAAAGTCATTTGCTTTTTTTAAACTTAGATATTTTCTATATTCAACATATGTATATATATTTCAACTTTTCCGCCATCGTTATACGTATATGTATATGTTAGTATATGTGTATGCATGTCACAAAGATGTATACGTCACATAAACAATGTTATATAACTTATATATGTCAAACCGTTATGAATTTTAATTCCGATTTCTGGTCATATTTTCACTTATTAATTAACATACATATATTTTTAAATAAAATTTGAAAATAAATTTATTTTTATTCAAAGATGAATAAAAATGGTCATAGTTGAATTATAAAACCAAATAAATCAATTTTAACAACTATTTACAAAAATGGCCAATATATCGGTAAAGCGGTACGAATTTTTCTTATATTTTCAAATCAAGTATATATCTTTATATAAATATTATAAATGATTTGTTAACGCTTTATAACTATTAAAATGAATTATCATCATTTAAAAATAATTATTTAAATAATTGTAATAATTATTAAATTGTTAAATCTGAATCAATATTTAAATATAAGAGCGTTACTAATGTGTCATAAACACATTTTATTTTCAAAATTAAAATAGTTGATTTTATTATTACTCAAGACAATACTATTTGTATTATCAACCTTTTATTTGAATAATTAATTTTTTTTATCAAAGTGATAAATTTGCAGGTCGTTACATAACTGGGCTGAAGGTGATTCTAAATGTTGAGAATCTCTTAACATTGTATATGGTAACAATGTCATGATTTATTTTTTAATAGAACTTAAAGCTTACTAGAAGTCATGAAACATACTTTGAATTTTTTCACACGATAAAACGATTAATCGTGTCAGGGAGCGTAGATTGACAGAGTGGATAATTGAAATATAACAACATACCTGTTCATCGAGGGACTGACCCAATTGGTTTGAGAAAACCGATTGGAGAAGTTGGAATAAGATTCCATTATTGACCCCAAGTGCAAGTGGGAGATTGATAAGTTTAAGGGTATGCCTTATAGGCTATTTTGTAATTTGTTACGTATATCTAAATCAATAACCAATCTTTTTCGAATAAAAGGGTATTCTTTCTGTTATATACTTGATAACTGATATATTGTGTTATATTAATTTATTAATTTAATTAAAGCTTATTTAATAGAAAATCCATAAATGGTATGCTGTAACGACCCGGAATCCGTACTGCTTGAGTCAACACTATTCTACATCCATCAACTCAAGTTGAACATAAATACGAACCGTTTGGGTTAAAGAAGAAGAGGTAGAAGAAGAGAAAACAGAAAACAACAATAGAATCTTACCATCGCAGCGGACTAAAATAAGATATTCAATGATCTTTACAAAATGAAAACTATATCTGTTTATACATACATCATCAAAGTACATCATCAGAGTTCAACAACATCAATAACATACAACTGAACAATAACCATAACCTGTCCATACGATCTGAATACACATCGGAATATTTAAACAAATACAGAAGTACGTATCGCCCTCCAGATCCACAACATCATTTCCTGTCATCTATAATACTCGGTCTGACCCGAGCACTACAGTTAAATAACACCCGAGTCAGTTTGGAAAACCAGCGTGAGAAAAACCACACTCAAATTGATTATTAAAGTTTTAAAAATCCTTTGAAAACAAAAGCATCTCGTAAGACCACGCCATAAATAAACATGTCGGGTTTTACCTTACGATAGCTAAAACACTTTTTATTAAAATCCTCTGATATTATAATAGGGTCTATTTACAAACACTTATTAAAATAGCCGAAATCGTTACATGATTAAATTTCCATCTACTAGCCACAGAGTGGGTAATACAAACAAAACTAGTAAAAGGCGCATAGGGAGGATGGATTTCCAACTAATGACTAGGCACTGGGGTACCACCAGTCACGATACGTGGCCTAGATCACTGTACCGAGGATCACTCCCGACCCCCAGCAACATAAGACCGGGAGTACCCCTTACTGGATAATCCCGAGTAAGATCACCCCACGGTTGGGTCAGCAACCGCACCACTAAGCCGAAATAAAAGGGACATCTAGACAGGGATGACCTCACCCTGAATGGGTGCTACCCTCCTAGCCTTGCTGCATAACCCCTGATTTTCAGTCATTCCCGATTGATGAGGCTTGAGGCTAAGCGTTACCTTTTAGATCGTTTCACTTAGAATGCTCATCGTCCACCTGACGATGTTCTGAAAGCATTCATCCATACAAGTCCGTCTCGGGTTCGAACGGAACCGAAGACACTATTCCTACTACATCCATTTTGGAATCATCCTGAGGATTAGTAGCGACTAGCCCTTGCACTTCACTACTCCATCTTCGGATCCAAACTCGTTTTTCCATGAAAACGTACAAACCGGATCGAAATGGTTTTCGAAAAATAAATCCCGATCTCGGTCTCTTCGAAACGATCAGCGCATTTGGACAATATTGATAGTCGGTTATTTAACTATCAATTAACATTCACAACATCCATCAACATAAATAATTTCTCTGAATTATTTATTATTCTCGAATATCTTCGCAAGATATATTTCCACTTTCAACCCTTTTGAAAACAGTTTCAAACTATCCTTCTTTTACAGAATATATTTCCCAAATATTTTCTATTTCCACTGAAATCACCAACCACAAAACTTTAGATTTTTAAAATAATTTAAAACACTTATTTATAAAATATACTTTAACATTTAAATTTAGAAAAACTACTTTAATACTTAATCAAAAATAATACTTTAGGAGTATTTGAAATAAGGTTACTTTATAAAATATAAACTGGATTTTTCTTTTAAACAAAATACCAAATCATCTTTTAAATAATTATTATGATAATAGATTTTTAAAAATACTTACTTTAGAATTTAAACATTTAGAAATAATAAATTTTCTAAAGCATACTTTCTTAAAACAACTTAAAACTTTTAACTTATACTTAAAAATTTGCTTTGAAAACGTACTTGGCTATCCAGGGAAATATACTTCTCTTCACATTCTTTAAAAATAAATCTCTTTTTATTTTTAAACAAATCTTCCCATTCCCTTAATAAATTCCCATCATGAATTTATTCTTCCAAATATCCACTGGTATATTACTTTTCTTTTATAAACTCAGTTTATAAATTCCATAGTCACATTCTCCTTTAAATTTCCAATTTCAAACACTTAAATCAATTTCCAAATTGATTTTCGATTTACCCCATTTTGAAATAAATTCCATCTTTATCTATTTCAATAAATTTTAAAACTTGGATTTTTAAAATAAATTCTTTATTCCTTTAAATAATGTCACTTAACGTTTAAAATTCATTATTTCTCTGTTTATTCAAAATCCCCTTTCCATATTCGAAATTTATTTATTTGAGTTTTAAAATCACTTTATTTCCTTTCCAATTTTATTCTTAAATTTATTCAAATTTTCAATAATTATTTTACTTAAAAATTCACTCTTTATTTTCTTTTCAAAATCCAATTCTATATATTTAGATAATTCAGAGTACCGAAATATTCAAGCAAACTATAACATTCAATATTTCAATATAATTCATCACAGAATATCCAAATAATCATAACAGAGAATATTAAATAATCTAAATAAATGTTGAGGAATCCAGTTGGATCCCTCCAACCTGTTTCCCTGCATCCACAGGTGTTAACACAACATAAAATACCAATTCCACTTCGAGGTGGAATATCGCGGTATATGGGTTTAAATATAATATCATCCACTATTGTGCGGCGCATAGGGTCTCATCCGCTATATAATGCGGGAAATCAATCATTCCAAGATGTATTATATACTATAATATAGCACATCAATCAATTCAACCATTCAACCAATTATTTAAATTTAACTATTTGAATTTAAATTAAACCAGATGAATGAGATTAACTCACCTTTGCTTCTATTTGCAATCCATTCCAATATTGCCTTGATTTCTTGATTTTTCACCTTGAATAAACGTATTATGATTTATTAACATTTGACTAATTGCACAATTTATTACCCATTTTAAAATTTTAATTAAACAATAAATTATTTTAAACTAATAAGTCGGGTTTAAACCAATAAATTTCTTTATAATATTTTTTTTTTGCAACTAAGATAAATCACATAACTTCAATAAATATAGAAATTTGTACTAAACACGTATCCTGATAAAATACTCCATATAAATTCCATAACCTCTACATAAATATATTCCTATAAATCAATGTATACTACCTTTAAAATTCCTATTCTCTAAATTTTTCTCTGCTTACCATATATATATTTAAACTAAAATACGAATGTGAATATATTTATTTTTTTACTGTTCGACATTAACCATTTATATTCTCAAAAAATTATATATATTCGTATATGTATTATTTTAAATTGATTCAAATTGAAAGAAATAACTAGCGTTTACCTCACTGCTCGACGCTGCCATCACCACTGTACCCTACCACCCAAAACCAAACCCTAGACCTACTCGCTGACATTCCAAAAGCTGTCGACATCATGCTGCTATGAACCAGAATCGCCTCACGTCGAAAGCTACCAGAGCCACTGTGCTTCGCTGTGACGCCCCACCTCTATACCCACGCTAGCCAAGAACAGTACGGTGTAGTGCTGTCAACTAGCGCGGAGAATAAGGCTGTTGAGGAGCGACCATCCGTGTAATTTCTTATCACACGGTGGCTATAAAATGATCTTCGGAAACAAATATAGAAGTAAGCATAACATGCGAATCAATCACAGATATCCATATCACAAAGGCGGAAAGAGATATGAATATATATCACATAAAAGTGTACATCAGAGTAGTGGTCTAAAAAGATCCACGATAATACAAAAGAATAGCAACGCGTGCTATACAAAAGAATACAACTATGAGTCTATATCTCAAGTGTAAACAACAAAAGCTGCTAATCTAAACAAGTAGCCAAAAGTCTGAGTAGTGAATCACTGGGGGAGGAGTCAAGCAGTAGCACCTGTAACATCTCGGCCTGACCCGAGTATTATTTATAAGAAAATAATAAACGGATCAGTCTAGCTATAAATATCAGATGACATGATATAAAATAAAAGATATGGCATAAACATAAAATATCCATACTGACATACTACTATAAGTATGCAATTAATGATCAACAGGAGATCAACCGATAAGAGATAAATCAATATCACAAGAATCTTCTCAAAGATCCAAAGAGGGCATCATACCCTAAACTTGTACTCATGACAAGTCAAAGAGATAAATTCCAGAAATCAACACAAGAAATCCAGAAATCATAAAAAGGGAAAGAGGCCTATCACATGACGGTCCGAAGACCATGGGGAGCTACCCCACATGTGTGAATGGAATCACACAGATTGAGGTCAAGACTAACCAAAAAGCAGAAAGGTATGTGTGAATGGAATCACATAAGTGGTGTCTAGTCTAACCTTGCAATGAAAGAGACATCGCGCAATTGCTAGTCTAATTCATAAAGCGATCATCAAGATCAACGAGAAGTGTCAATTACACTAAGCTAGTAAATATAGAAGTTTAGCTTCATGTCCCATAACCACTTGCTTAACTTAAATATTTACGAACAAACTGTAAATCTTCACTAATAAAATTGTCACAAGAGGTTCAATTGAACAAGTCCAAGAATTAACCGACGAAGTGAACGCAAGCGTTTCATACCACTTGTTTTACTAAGTCGTTTAATTAGATTTCTCATCCGAGTGAGGTAAAGGCTTGTATATACTAATAGATTGGAAAACGGTTTAAGAAAAGAGCTTTGTTATTAAAAATAGAGTTGAAATTGTTTGTTAAAAGAGTTTTGATATTTACTACTAGTATTGAAACCTTTATATTATAAAGTGACAAAACACATAAGCAAGTGTAGAAACAATCAGTCACAAAGATCGCATACGGAGATGCGAATAAAATCCAAGGAAATCAGCTCAATGTTTTTCAGATAAGATCCCCTACGGAGGGGGGGTCCAGGGGGGGGTGGCAACCCCCCAAGGTGGGGGTGCGGGGGCAACGCCACCGCTTACGGGGTTCGAAAACGGTACGACCTAGTGAAGACAAAATGAGGTCTAACGACCTAAAAGTTAAGGGTCCAACGACCTATACGTTCACGCGACCTAGGTGGAATGCGACCTACGAGATAGGTAAGTGGAACGACCTAAAGATGAATGGGTCGAACGACCTAACGTGAGCACAGGTGAAGCGACCTATCGGTCCAACGACCTAAGGGGAAAAGGCAACCTAGGTCTAACGACCTAACTGCTCACGACCTAAGGGTCTAAAGGGTCAAACGACCTAGTGGTGCTCGCAAGTTAGCCGAAGCGAGCGACCTAAGAGAGACGAGCGACTTAAGGAACTCGCGACCTAACATCTGAATAGGTCAAGCGACCTAAGTGGTCAGGCGACCTAAGGTCTTACGACCTAACGACCTACGGTCTAAAGGCCACGCGACCTAGAGGATCTGCGAGCTAACGAGGTCGACCTAAGGTGCAAGCGACCTAAGGGACAACGGGCTAAAGTATGGTACGCGACCTAAAAGATGGCGCGACCTAAGGTGAGAGCAGGTCGAGCGACTTAAGACGATGCGCGACCTAAGACCTAGCGACCTAAAGGGATGCGCGACCTAAGAGAGGCATCAGGTCGAACGACTTAAGGGTGATGCGACCTACGACCTAAGCGCCATACGACCTAAGCTCAAATACGAGCTACGAGCTAGCGACCTACGACCTAAGCTCAAATGCGAGCTAAGGCCTACGACCTAAGGCCCTAACGTACTAACATTTGTCGCGACCTAAGTGGTGACGACCTAACAAGGAAAGGCTAAGCGACCTAACGCTGCAGAGGGGATTTAAGGCCAGAAACGACCTACGACCTAAACCCCATACGACCTAACGTGAAACGACCTAACTCCGAAGTGAAAACTCAAGGCAGTGCGACCTAGCGCGCTAACACGCGAACGACCTAAGGGTTAGGTCGCGAGCGACCTAACACCGAACACACGAAAATGGCCAGAACGACCTAAGTGCAGAAAATTCACCAAAACGCTAAAAATTGGAGTTTTTCGCCAATCCAATCCAAACCAAATGCAAATGTGCATGCAAAAGTGATAGGGAATCATTTCCAACAGTCCAATATAGTTATAGACTAGATTTGTGAGATAAAAATCTCACCTTTGCACTAAAGTTTATGAAGATGAAGCTTGAAAGCAAGGAGAAGCAATCCAAAGCTTGAATCCAATATCTTCTACTTAAATTTGGTGTTGAATGTTGGATTTGCAATTGAATTTGTGCTTGGAGTTTTAATTTCCCATTCCCTCCACCATTAATGCCAAAGCTTGATTAGTTAGGAAATTTATGAAGAGTGAGGAGAAGAGGGTTGGAACTTAGGCTTAATAGGCTAAACTAACCCAAAGTCCTAAGCGGGAAAAGTTAGTGAAATTTCACTAACTCCAAACCTATCGATGTTTATACTCAAAAAGTTGTAAACGACATTTCGAACTCAATGGAAGTGGTCTCGGGTCCCAATTTGACCGTTTGCAAAAAGTAGCTTTTCGGACCAAAATCCGATTAACGAGTTAATATTTAAATAAAATATTTAAATACAAACTCGATAAATATGCGGGTTGTTACAGACTCCCCTCCTTAAAGAAATTGCGTCCTCGCAATATATATAAGATGGAAATAAAAAGTAACAACCATAAAAGCATATAAACACAAGAGGAATTTTGAAATAAGAAGTTCACCTCTAGGAGAAGGAGTAAGCAAGTCCGGATGTGTACGCTCGATGAATTCTCTGGATTCCCAAGAACAATCCTTAGGATTTGAGGACCATTGAACCTTCACAAGCGGAACATCTTTATTTCGAAGCCGTTTACCCTCCGAAGCAATAATTCGAACAGGATGCTGCACATAAGTTAAATTCGGCGAAACTTCAATTTCTTCCACAACAGCAGGCTCAAGAATGGAATCGGAATCCCGAAGGCATTTCCGTAACTGAGAAACGTGAAACATGTCGTGCATAGCAGAAAACTGAGCCGGTAATGCAAGGCGACAAGCCATGGAATCTATACGTACGGTGATAGGGAATGGCCCAATATATTGAGGCGCTAATCTTTCCCTATCAACGGGAACGTACAACACCTATCATAGGTGAAACATGAGTAAAAATTCTGGACCTAAAACCAGCTTCTCACCGACCTTAAGCCAACAAGAAGGAGATTGGCATAGCATTCCCTAGAGTGCCTCGAAGAATGCCATACCAATACTAGATTGGAAGCTATGATTATAGGAAAATTCAATAAGAGAAATATGATTTTCCCAACTTCCACAAAAATCAAGCACACAACACGAAGAAGGTCTTCCAGAGTTTGGTTCACACGCTCTACTTGTCCATCGGACTGGGGTAATAAGCGGTGCTTAAATTAAGCTTCGTTTCTAAAGCTTTTTGAAGACACTTCCAAAAATCCACTAGTAAACAATGGATCACTATCGCTATCGATAGAAGTAGGAACTCCATGTAATTTAACATCTCCTTTAACAAAGAGTTTGGGCCAAAAGAGGAACGGTTCGGTTAATCCGAACGGGGAATAAAATGGACGGATTTAGTAAGTCTATTTACTATAACCCATAAGCTATCATGACCCGAACGGGAACGGGGAAAGACATCTATAAAATCCATGGGGATTTGGTCTTACTTCCAAATTGGAATTTCTAAAGGTTGCATTAACCCACCAGGCCTTTAGTGTAGGGCCTTGACAAGATGGCGAGTCATACAACACTTAACAAAGTTAGCGATATCAGATTTCATTCACTCCAAATAATAAAGTCGCTTCATATCTACGTACACTTTACTACTTCTAGGATGAATGGTAAGTTTGGAACGATGTGAATCTTCAAAAATATATTGACGAAGATCACAAATATTTGGTACGATAAGTCTACCAAACTTTTAAATGTTGCCACGAAAATCAATATCGAAGTCTTTCTAACTTTCAATAATAATTTTATCCCTACAACATTGGCTAAGAAGAGCCAATTCAGAATCTAGCCCCTTGAGCTACAAGAATGCAGTCTAAAAAGAATAAGGAACCTCTAGACTACATAAAACAAGGGATGCATATAAACCGGATTTCGCGATCTCGAATCTCTCAAGTGAATAGAGTCTCGAGATCGTTCCATTCGGATATCACCATAGAAAACAACTACTTGTTACTTACGACTAGTGCATTGGCAACAAGATTTCCCCTTTCAGGGAGTATATATAGAATATCAAGATCATAAGATGCAAGAAATTCGAGCCAACATGGTTGACGCAACTTAATTACGAGAAATAGATATCCCAATGATTTATAATTGAGGTAGAGAACAAATTTCTCCACCAAAGACGATGATGCCAAACATTGAAAGCAAAATCAATAGCCGCGAGTACCAGATCATAAGTGGCATTCCTAGTCTCGATCAGCTTTAAAGATTTAGAAGCAAAAGTGATTGCACGTTCTCTTCGGGAATCACAAGAATAAGAATATTGAAAAGAAGGAATTTTGTTCTCTTTCCCAAAAAGCTAAAACTTTAAAAATCACAATTACCTTTATAGAAAAATTTATAATTTACAAGTCAATTTATTGTGTCTGATTGTCTCATCAAAGCGTTTAGGAAATCCCTATCGATAGCGTTGATCAAGTGCATCGACCAGAAATCTTAAAACACTAAATGGGCAATACGACACAAAATTATTTTCTTCTTAAAAAGATTTGCAAAATTTAAATTTCTATTCTCATTCAAAATTAATAAATATAAGATTGGAATTATTTGAGATATTCATAGAATACTCGATTTATAAAATGGATGAAATAGACTGGATAAATTGAATGACACAATATGTCATTCATAGAAATCATAATGAGTGCGGAATGCGGTATGTGGAAGGCTAACTTCCGCAACTCGTAGTGATTGAAATTCGGTGGCAAGGTCAAACTAGAAAGACCTTAACACCACTTAAAAGGTTGCTTAGGTAATGATCCTAAGACAAACTCAAAAATATCGGAGAATTCTCAACCGATATGAATGAGAGAGATATCTCTTTATTCAACATGTGAGCTTAAAGAATAAAATGATGCCATTGATTTGAAATCGAAATCACAAAGGAAAAATATGAATCTGCTTAACAGATTGAAAATATCGAAAATGAATAGTCCTTTCGGAAAAATTGGATATGGGCTTTACAATAAGCCAATCCTTTCACGCAAATCAATTCCGAAACCAAAGCAATGGCTAACATGCAAATTGGTTCGGAAAGAAAAATCACATGAAATAATTTTCGATATCAATAAAAAGCAAGTAGAGTGTTGCAGATCCACTAATCTGGATTCGCAATCCTCAAAGAAGTCATCAAGCCCAAAACATAAAAAGAAAGAAAATCATCAAGTTCTTTTGATATAAAAATAATGAGACGAACCTATATCAAAAAGAACTCGAATCGGATAATCGAAAACAAATGAAATCAAGGATTAAATAAGAAATACCTTGACCCAGAGAAGTTTCGTTAGAAGCATTTAGTTTTCCTTCTCTCCTGCTAGGTCGCTTGGGACATGTAGACAAGTAATGGCCCGAGCCTTTACAATAGCGGCAATAGAGAGGTTCTGGGCAATTGATTACATAATGGTCTGTGGAACCACAATTGTAACATCGTTTACGACTAGAGGTAGGTCGCTTGGCTACTGAAGTTCTTGGTTCCACCCTCTTCTTTCTTAAAAGTATGGGGCAGACAGAAATATGATGACTGGCATCTTTGCAATAGCGACAAAAGAGTGGCTCAGGACATTCCTTTGCATAGTGGTCCTTAGAATTACAATTGTAGTATCCTCCACAATTAAGGATTGGAGTCTTTGCTCCAAAAATAGGCTGCTTCACCTTCTTATCGGGATGAGGGCTTTTGAATTTAATACGCCTCTTCTTGGAAATCCCAATATCACTATCAATCCCTCTATCAGCCTCTTTTTCTTGTAGCATGATATCTACAAGTTGGTCGAAAGGAACTTCTAGTTTCAGAGGTAAAACCATTTCGGGATCCTTATCCAAAGCAGAGATAAACCTTTGATTCTGAGCAAGATCCAAAAGTTGTTGGGCAGACATGAATGCGCCATCCAGAGAAGGGCAACTGGATTGACCAGTGCTAGGACTGCTAGAACTAACCATTTCTCTTCCTTAAGAAAGAAAGAAGGAAGAAGAAGAAGGTTATTCACAAAATGAATATCAAGCAATCTTGATAGATAAAACAAGGAATCATAAAGAAAATAGGATGAATCGGTACGAAGACTCGAATTAAATCCTAAGGCACAACTCCTAAGAATGACTTAGGACATGATCCTTGTTAAATTATTCTACAATGTTCCGAAGTTTGGCTCTGATACCAAGCTGTGACGCCCCACCTCTATACCCACGCTAGCCAAGAACAGTACGGTGTAGTGCTGTCAACTAGCGCGGAGAATAAGGCTGTTGAGGAGCGACCATCCGTGTAATTTCTTATCACACGGTCGCTATAAAATGATCTTCGGAAACAAATATAGAAGTAAGCATAACATGCGAATCAATCACAGATATCCATATCACAAAGGCGGAAAGAGATATGAATATATATCACATAAAAGTGTACATCAGAGTAGTGGTCTAAAAAGATCCACGATAATACAAAAGAATAGCAACGTGTGCTATACAAAAGAATACAACTATGAGTCTATATCTCAAGTGTAAACAACAAAAGCTGCTAATCTAAACAAGTAGCCAAAAGTCTGAGTAATGAATCACTGGGGGAGGAGTCAAGCAGTAGCACCTGTAACATCTCGGCCTGACCCGAGTATTATTTATAAGAAAATAATAAACGGATCAGTCTAGCTATAAATATCAGATGACATGATATAAAATAAAAGATATGGCATAAACATAAAATATCCATACTGACATACTACTATAAGTATGCAATTAATGATCAACAGGAGATCAACCGATAAGAGATAAATCAATATCACAAGAATCTTCTCAAAGATCCAAAGAGGGCATCATACCCTAAACTTGTACTCATGACAAGTCAAAGAGATAAATTCCAGAAATCAACACAAGAAATCCAGAAATCATAAAAAGGGAAAGAGGCCTATCACATGACGGTCCGAAGACCATGGGGAGCTACCCCACATGTGTGAATGGAATCACACAGATTGAGGTCAAGACTAACCAAAAAGCAGAAAGGTATGTGTGAATGGAATCACACAAGTGGTGTCTAGTCTAACCTTGCAATGAAAGAGACATCGCGCAATTGCTAGTCTAATTCATAAAGCGATCATCAAGATCAACGAGAAGTGTCAATTACACTAAGCTAGTAAATATAGAAGTTTAGCTTCATGTCCCATAACCACTTGCTTAACTTAAATATTTACGAACAAACTGTAAATCTTCACTAATAAAATTGTCACAAGAGGTTCAATCGAACAAGTCCAAGAATTAACCGACGAAGTGAACGCAAGCGTTTCATACCACTTGTTTTACTAAGTCGTTTAATTAGATTTCTCATCCGAGTGAGGTAAAGGCTTGTATATACTAATAGATTGGAAAACGGTTTAAGAAAAGAGCTTTGTTATTAAAAATAGAGTTGAAATTGTTTGTTAAAAGAGTTTTGATATTTACTACTAGTATTGAAACCTTTATATTATAAAGTGACAAAACACATAAGCAAGTGTAGAAACAATCAGTCACAAAGATCGCATACGGAGATGCGAATAAAATCCAAGGAAATCAGCTCAATGTTTTCAGATAAGATCCCCTACGGAGGGGGGGTCAGGGGGGGTGGCAACCCCCCAAGGTGGGGGTGCGGGGGCAACGCCACCGCTTACGGGGTTCGAAAACGGTACGACCTAGTGAAGACAAAATGAGGTCTAACGACCTAAAAGTTAAGGGTCCAACGACCTATACGTTCACGCGACCTAGGTGGAATGCGACCTACGAGATAGGGAAGTGGAACGACCTAAAGATGAATGGGTCGAACGACCTAACGTGAGCACAGGTGAAGCGACCTATCGGTCCAACGACCTAAGGGGAAAAGGCAACCTAGGTCTAACGACCTAACTGCTCACGACCTAAGGGTCTAAAGGGTCAAACGACCTAGTGGTGCTCGCAAGTTAACCGAAGCGAGCGACCTAAGAGAGACGAGCGACTTAAGGAACTCGCGACCTAACATCTGAATAGGTCAAGCGACCTAAGTAGTCAGGCGACCTAAGGTCTTACGACCTAACGACCTACGGTCTAAAGGCCACGCGACCTAGAGGATCTGCGAGCTAACGAGGTCGACCTAAGGTGCAAGCGACCTAAGGGACAACGGACTAAAGTATGGTACGCATCCTAAAAGATGGCGCGACCTAAGGTGAGAGCAGGTCGAGCGACTTAAGGCGATGCGTGACCTAAGACCTAGCGACCTAAAGGGATGCGCGACCTAAGAGAGGCATCAGGTCGAACGACTTAAGGGTGATGCGACCTACGACCTAAGCGCCATACGACCTAAGCTCAAATACGAGCTACGAGCTAGCGACCTACGACCTAAGCACAAATGCGAGCTAAGGCCTACAACCTAAGGCCCTAACGTACTAACATTTGTCGCGACCTAAGTGGTGACGACCTAACAAGGAAAGGCTGAGCGACCTAACGCTGCAGAGGGGATTTAAGGCCAGAAACGACCTACGACCTAAACCCCATACGACCTAACGTGAAACGACCTAACTCCGAAGTGAAAATTCAAGGCAGTGCGACCTAGCGCGCTAACACGCGAACGACCTAAGGGTTAGGTCGCGAGCGACCTAACACCGAACACACGAAAATGGCCAGAACGACCTAAGTGTAGAAAATTCACCAAAACGCTAAAAATTGGAGTTTTTCGCCAATCCAATCCAAACCAAATGCAAATGTGCATGCAAAAGTGATAGGGAATCATTTCCAACAGTCCAATATAGTTATAGACTAGATTTGTGAGATAAAAATCTCACCTTTGCACTAAAGTTTATGAAGATGAAGCTTGAAAGCAAGGAGAAGCAATCCAAAGCTTGAATCCAATATCTTCTACTTAAATTTGGTGTTGAATGTTGGATTTGCAATTGAATTTGTGCTTGGAGTTTTAATTTTCCATTCCCTCCACCATTAATGCCAAAGCTTGATTAGTTAGGAAATTTATGAAGAGTGAGGAGAAGAGGGTTGGAACTTGGGCTTAATAGGCTAAACCAACCCAAAGTCCAAAGCGGGAAAAGTTAGTGAAATTTCACTAACTCCAAACCTATCGATGTTTATACTCAAAAAGTTGTAAACGACATTTCGAACTCAATGGAAGTGGTCTCGGGTCCCAATTTGACCGTTTGCAAAAAGTAGCTTTTCGGACCAAAATCCGATTAACGAGTTAATATTTAAATAAAATATTTAAATACAAACTCGATAAATATGCGGGTTGTTACATTCGCCATCGCAATGCCAAGCCACCCTCCACCCTTGAACGCGAGCACGTAACACCATCTAACCCCAACTCGATCGAACGAGATGCTCGAGAACGAATTCCAACACTACCGCCTTCCCTCGAACGCTCTCTCGGTAGCCTCATTAGAGTCGCCGCCCTCTATCTCATGCTCACGCGATCAATTGTGATCGATTTTTTTTTAAAATTCAGTAGATCTCGATTTGATTTGAGGAAAAAGGGGGAAGCTTGGCTGCTTTTAAAAAGAAAAGGAGGAGAAGGGAGTTGTAGGCGATTTACTTAGTCGGCCATTATTTTGATTTTCGTTTGTTCTTGTTCTTCCTTGTTTTGAAACTGTTTGTGATTTGAATTGAGGTTGAAGGTTGCGTGAGGAAGACGCCTTGCTACAGTGATGGAAAAGAAAGCAAAATGTTAGATGTGAAAGAATACGGCTGGACTTGATAAATAAAATTTTAATATTGAAAATATCTCGTTTAGCAGCTTAAAATTTTGATCTCCTATCGAGGCGTGCCGCTAAACGTTCATAATGTTATATCCCTATTCTGAATGCAATGGAAAAGGTTTCGAGTCCTAATTCGATCGTATGGAGAAGATAGATTTTTGGATTCAGTTATTAAATTGAATTTTCGATATAGATTTAAGCGTGTTTATATATTATATGCTCGCACAACAACTCCAAACACTATTGAAATCCGATAATAAAACAACATTACGGATCCAACGGAATTGGTTTCTTCAAATTCCAAGACTGTGCCACGGAAGGCTATTTTTAAACGTCAATTTAAATGATATATTTTCAAAACTTAACAAAGCACTTCCAAATTCAATTTTAATACCTTTACTATTTTCAGTATTACCAGTATAAAATTTACAAGCCTTCAAATTATATTTTAACAGTCTTAAAATCTCAGATTTCATATTTTACCTAATTTCCAATTATTAAATTCAATAATAGATAGTGATATTCGTAATTCAAGTTAAAATTACTCTATTGAATATTTAAAATCAATTAAATATCCCAATCTCAAATATCTAAAATTCTGGGTCGTCACATTCCTCCCCCCTTAAAAGAATTTCGTCCCCGAAATTACCAGTTAGGAAGAATGGTACAATACCCGTTTACTTTTTCCCCAAAACCAAAAAATTCAACATTTTACTAACTATCTTTTTATGAAAGTCCCATTATCATTCTTACTAACTTCCCAAACTCTCCCATAGTTTTCAAACAATACTATTTGCTCAATCATTCAAGTTTCAATTTAAAACCAAATTTTGAATTATCAAAAAAAAATTCAAAAATTTTCTAACTACCTAAATTTCCGAAAAATTTCGCCAGCGTCTCCTTTGCGCGGCTAGCTCGGTACAACTACAAAATGCCACTGCGGGCTTCCAAATTCCAAAAGAAACAAAAGCCAAATGGCTAGATCAAAAAGCCAATCAAATTTCATACAGAAATTTAAACACATATCCTTTTGTTGAGCAATTCAAATTCATTTTCTGAAATCAAAACCAATTTTTCTCCTGCTTTTTAAATACCTGTATATCCTACTTAGCGGTAATATCCAATCACAACATTCAAAATCATTTACTTGACTTCTTACAAAATTTCAATATTCATTCCATTTAAGCCCGTACGATGTACATATACCATTCGTACGAAATATCAAATTCGATCACTCGCTCGATCACACAATTTCACTTCCGAACTAGTATCGTCCACCCGACTTTCTAGTGCGGACTCAGATCTGGTTTCTTGATCGGAAACTGTCTTTCTCCTTGCATTGTCATAACTATGATAGAGAATTTCTAGAATTAATCAAAATCCATATCCAGGGTTCGCCGTCGAAAATCGAGTGAAAAATCCTAATTCGGATAGATATAACTATCTCGAAATTCTGTGCTCAAATCTGGATCAAATTGCTATGCGAATAAAATAATATACGTACATCCTACGTATTTATATCCATTGATTATCAACTGTATCAATTTTCTTTTATTCACATTATTTTGATTTTTATTCACTATCCATAATTATCCCATTTCACAACTTTCAGTTCTAATCTTCATTCAATTATTCACCTAGAATAATAATTTTTTTACCAAATTTACTTAAGGATTTCCCCGTTCATTTCTTAAGTTTAATATAAGTATTTTATACACTTCTTATATTATTACTTTACTTTAGCCTTTTTATCCACTTTATTTTTAAACTGGATTTCCAGTTCCATATGAACTTAATTCATCTTCAACTCTGAATATTTAATTTTATCTTCCATTTACTGATTCATATTTTTATTTTAAATTAGTTGCATTCCCTAATTTATTTCAATTTCAAATCTGAAATCGTCTTGTCGCTAACTAAAATTTTCCCAAAATTTTCAATAAAATTTCTAACTTCCAAAATTTTCGAAATTTTTTGATAGAGTCTTCTTTGTACGGAGGAGCTTTTGCAATATGAAAAGAGACATAAATATATATACATCGACCCACCCAGTCGGAAAAGCAAAAACAGTTCATATTTTCTATTTTTATTGCGTAAGCGTAAATTTATTTAGCATTTTAAGAAAGCGGCTTATTATTTAGCAATTAGCGCGAGCAAATCCAGCCAAACGGCCTCCCGGTACCTGTACTTACTCAATTCAAACATAGAAGTACTAAATATATCCAATTTATTAACATTTCACTTACTCTCAATAGCTAACACATAAATTTCACATATAATGCACGTTATATAATTTCCATAAGCACATAAAAGGTTCCGACACTTATTACAATTGCTTACAACCAATTCTCAAACCATTTCATTTAGTTTAAGTGATTTACAACTTACTCGCTTATATCTAGTTCATTCTAAGCAAGACAAACTTATATTCATTCCAATTGATTTCAAAATCATCCTATTTCACTTCTAATAACTCGTAGAATTTTATCTAATCCCGTTTACATCAAACGGCCCATTTTCTTATGCAATTTGACAATACTAATGTGAATAAATAATTACTTAAGCTTTATAACCACTTTAGATCGATTTCAACTCAAGTTACACTTGATTCCATCCCATTTTAATTTATTCACCATCTTTTCAATGCATTTTCCTTCATATCCAAAAAGTTCGATTCCAAACCAGTTTATTAAACTGGACAACCAATATATTAAATAACCATCTCAAAATTTACTTAAGTTATTTATCTTCTTCAAACTATTCCATCCAATAACTTAAGTTTATTTTATTCAACCAATTTCCATTTAAATCTTTGATTTTTATCTTCAAATATCATTTTATTACTTTACTTGAGTTCAATCCAATTTATAATTCGAGTTTAGATTTCTATTTCACTTTCAAAATACCAAATACATTTTATTTTGGCTTACTTCTTCCAATATCCAATTTCAGTTCATTTACTTACAATTATAAATTCATTCATTCATTCACAAATTTTATTTCAACCAATAAATTTTATTTCCAAACATTAATTATTTTTAGTCCATTTGAACTAATTCTATGCTTCATTTTACACAATTTCAAATCAAACATTATCCAATATTCAAATTTCATTTCTAACTAATAAATTTTATTTCATTTACTTATTTCCTTTAGCTTACTTAGATTTATTTCCTCACGTTCACTTTTTATTTAACTTGGTTTAGTTACATTCTAATTTAATTCAAATTTTAAGTTTCTATAAGTTCTCCAATTTATTTATCTTCCGTTTGCTAAATATATTATATATATATATATATATATATATATATATATGTTTCCAAACTTATTTACCATTCCATAATCATTTTTTAATAAGCTTCCAGAGTTTTAAACCATTACTAAATTCCGAATTTTATTTTGAATATATATATATAAAAAAAATACTATTCCTCTGCATTCTCAAAATCAAACCAAATTTCATAAACAAACATTAATCCAAAACATCCCGGTAGCAATCCCCTCTTGGATACCTGAAAATAAACACCGATGATGTCGCGATCATCATCGGAATTATTTTCCAGTGACCATAAAGAGTTCAATGCTTTTATCTCTTTTAAAACCCTTCAAATATTTTTAAATTCCAAATCTCTCAAGATTTTAAATCCGATTCAAAAATATTTCTCAAATATATATTATTTTCCCAACTTTTTGAGAATCATTTTCAAATTCATAGGAATTTAAATTTCCAAATTTTCAAATTCCAAATCCTTTAAATTTATATTCAAACATTACTTTGGAATTTTATTTTATTTTAATTATTAATCACAATATAATTCACATTTATAGTTACATTTGCAAATCTCATTTGTATATGAATTTGTTTCTTAGCTTTTAACTATGATTTCAATTCCTTATTCAATTATGAATCACATTTACAAATTCCATTTGTTTTATTAATTTATTCCTTAATCTTTGGTTATTATTTCAATTTCTTATCAATTCTCATACAACAATGATAATAATTTAATATTATCACTTTCTAAAAACCAAGCATCCATATATAACTATGACAATTTACGAAAAATTATTTATTTCATATACAAAAATAATTTTGGGTAAAATTATCTCATTTACCCTATTTAAAACAATACTGTGTCGGTTTACCTTGTTTAAGAGTTTAGAAATACCTATCGATAACATGTCGTCCCACCTATCGACCAGAATCCATAAACACTCAACCGATAAGTCAACACAATATAAAAAAAATTCTATATTCACTAACAAATACGCACTCGTATCTATTAATATACTCAAGCTCATTCTAGAGTACTACGGACTCTATTCTATGAGTAATTCCCACTAGAGCCAAGGTTACCACCAACCTAGGCTCTGATACCACTGTAACGACCCACGAATCCGTACCCCTTAAGTCAACACTATTCTACATCCATCAACTCAAGTTGAACAGAAATACGAACCGTTTGTGTTAAAGAAGAAGGGATAGAAGAAGAGAAAATAGAAAACAACAATAGAATCTTACCATCGCAGCGGACTAAAATACAATAGATATTCAATGATCTTTACAAAAAGAAAACTATATCTGTTTATACATACATCATCAGAGTACCTCATCAGAGTTCAACAACATCAATAACATACAACCAAACAATAACCATAACCTGTCCATACAATCTGAATACACAGCGGAATATTTAAACAAATACGGAAGTACGTATCGCCATCCAGCTCCATAGCATCATTTCCTGTCATCTATAATACTCGGTCTGACCCGAGCATTACAGTTAAATAACACCTGAGTCAGTCTGAAAAACTAGCGTGAGAAAAACCACAATCAAATTGATTATTAAAGTTTCAAAAATCCTCTGAAAACAAAAGCATATCGTAAGACCATGCCACAAATAAACATGTCAGGTTTTTACTTTACGACAGCTAAAACACTTTTTACTAAAATCCTCTGATATTATAATAGGGTCTATTTACAAATACTTATTAAAATAGCCGAAATCATTACATGATTAAATTCCAGCTACTAGCCACAGAGTGGGTAATACAAACAAAACTCGGAAAAGGTGCGTAGGGAGGATGGATTTCCAACTAATGAATAGGCACTGGGGTACCACCTGTCACGGTACGTGGCCTAGATCACTGTACCGAGGATCACTCCCGACCCCCTGCAACACAAGACCGGGACTACCCCTTACTGGATAATCCCAAGTAAGATCACCCCAAAGTTGGGATCAGCAACCGCACCACCAAGCCGAAATAAAAGGGACATCTAGACAGGGACGACCTCACCCGGAATGGGTGCTACCCACCTAGCCTTGCCGCATAACCCCTGATTTTCAGTTATTCCCGGTTGATGAGGCTTGAGGCTAAGCATTACCTTTTAGATCGTTTCACTTAGAATGCTCATCGTCCACCTAACGATGTTCTGAAAGCATTCATCCATACAAGTCCGTCCCGGGTTCGAACGGAACCGAAGGCACTATTCCTACTACATCTATTTTGGAATCATCCTCAGGATTAGCAGCGACTAGCCCTTCACTTCACTATTCTATCTTCGAATCCAAACTCGTTTTTCCACGAAAACGTACAAACCAGATCGAAGCGGTTTTCGAGAAATAAATCCCGATCCCGATCTCTTAGAAATGATAAGCGCATTTGGCCAATATTGGTAGTCGGTTATTTAACTATCAAGTAACATTCACAACATCCATCAACGTAAATAATTTCTTCGAATTATTTATTATTCTCGAATATCTTCGCAAGATATATTTCCACTTTCAACCCTTTTGAAAACAGTTTCAAACTATCCTTCTTTTACAGAATAAATTTCCCAAATATTTTCTATTTCCACTGAAATCACCAAGCACAAAAATTTAGATTTTTAAAATAATTTAAAACATTTATTTATAAAATATACTTTAATATTTAAATTTGGAAAAACTACTTTAATACTTAATCAAAAATAATACTTTAGGAGTATTTGAAATAAGGTTACTTTATAAAATATAAACTAGATTTTTCCTTTAAACAAAATACCAAATCATCTTTTAAATAATTATTACGATAATAGATTTTGAAAAATACTTACTTTAGAATTTAAACATTTAGAAATAACAAATTTTCTAAAACATACTTTCTTAAAACAACTTAAAACTTTTAACTTATACTTAAAAATTTGCTTTGAAAACGTACTTGGCTATCCAGGGAAATATACTTTTCTTCACATTCTTTAAAAATAAATCTCTATTTATTTTTAAATAAATCTTCCCAGTCCTTTAATAAATTCCCATCGTGAATTTATTCTTCCAAATATCCACAGATATATTACTTTTCTTTTATAATCTCAGTTTATAAATTCCATAGTCACATTCTCCTTTAAATTTCCAACTTCAAGCACTTAAATCAATTTCCAAATTGATTTCCAATTTACCCCATTTTGAAATAAATTTCATCTTTATCTATTTCAATAAATTTTAAAACTTGGATTTTTAAAATAAATTCTTTATTCCTTTAAATAATGTCACTTAAGGTTTAAAATCATTATTTCTCTGTTTATTCAAAATCCCCTTTCCATATTCGAAATTTATTTATTAGAATTTTAAATCACTTTGTTTCCTTTCCAATTTTATTCTTAAATTTATTCAAATTTTCTATAATTATTTTACTTAAAATTCACTCTTTATTTTCTTTTCAAAATCCAATTCTATATATTTGGATAATTTAGAGTACCGAAATATTCAAGCAAACTATAGCATTCAATATTTCAATATAATTCATCATAAAATATCCAAATAATCATAACAGAGAATATTAAATAATCTAAATAAACGTTGAGGAATCTAGTTGGATCCCTCCAACCTGTTCCCCTGCATCCACAGATGTTAGCACAACATAAAATACCAATTCCACTTCGAGGTGGAATATCACGGTATATGGGTTTTAATATAATATCATCTGCTATTACGCGGCGCATAGGGTCTCATCCGCTATACAATGCGGGAAATCAATCATTCCAAGATGTATTATATACTATAATATAGCACATCAATCAATTCAACCATTCAACCAATTATTTAAATTTAACTATTTAAATTTAAATTAAACTAGATGAGAGAGATTAACTCACATTTGCTTCTATTTGCAATCCATTCCAATATTGTCTTGGTTTCTTGATTTTTGACCTTGAATAAACATATTATGATTTTATTAATATTTGACTAATTGCACAATTTATTACCCATTTTAAAATCTTAATTAAACAATAAATTATTTTAAACTAATAAGTCGGGTTTAAACCAATAAATTTATTTTTTAATAAATTTCTTTTTAATAAATATTTTTTGCAACTAAGATAAATCACATAACTTCAATAATACATAAATTTGTACTAAACACGTATCCTGATAAAATAGTCCATATAAATTCCATAACCTCTATATAAATATATTCCTATAAATCAATCTATACTACCTTTGAAATTCCTATTCTCTAAAGCTTGTCTATAAATTTTTCTCTGCTTACCATATATATATTTAAACTAAAATACGAATGTGAATATATTTATTTTTTTACTGTTCAACATTAACAATTTATATTCTTAAAAACTTATATATATATATTTATTCATATATGTATTATTTTAAATTGATTCAAATTGAAAGAAATAACTAGAGATTACCTCACTGCTCGACGCTGCCACCACCACTGTGTCCTACCACCCAAAACCAAACACTAGACCAACTCGCTGACATTCCAAAAGATGTCGACATCACACTGCTACGACCATAATCGCCTCGCGTCGAAAGCTACCAGAGCCATTGGGCTCCGCCATCGCGATGCCGAGCGACCCTCCACGCTTGAACGCGAGTGCGTAACACCGTCTAACCCTACCTCGATCGAACGAGATGCTCGAGAACGAATTCCAACACTGCTACCTTCCCTCGAACGCTCCCTCGGTAGCCTCGTCAGAGTCGCCTCCCTCTATCTCGTGCTCACGCGATCAATTGTGATCAATTTCTATTTTTTTTAAATTTAGTAGATCTCGATTTGATTTGAATAAAAAAAGGGGAAGCTCGACTGCTTTTAAAATGAAAAGGGGGAGAAGTGAGTTGTACGCGATTTACTTAGTCGGCAATTATTTTGATTTTCGTTTGTTCTTGTTCTGCCTTGTTTTGAAACTGTTTGTGATTTGAATTGAGGTTGAAGGTTACGTGAGGAAGACACCTTGCTACAGTGATGGAAAAGAAAGCAAAAAGTTAGATGCTGGACTTGATAAATAAAATTTTAATATTGAAAATATCTCGTTTTTGCAGCTTACAATTTTGACTTCTATCGAGGCATGCCGCTAAGCATTTATAATGTTATATCCCTATTCCGAATGCAATGGAAAAGGTTTCGAGTCCTAATTCGATCGTATGAAGAAGATAGCTTTTTGGATTCAGTTATTAAATTGAATTTCGATATAGATTTAAGCGCGTTTATATATCGTACACTGACACAACAACTCCAAACAATACAAAAATTGGAATCCGATAATAAAACACTATTACGGATCCAACAGAACTGGTTTCGTCAAATTCCGAGACTGTGCCTTGGAAGGCTATTTTTAAATGTCAATTTAAACGATATATTTTTAAAACTTAACAAAGCACTTCCAAAATCAATTTTAATACCTTTACTATTTTCAGTATTATCAATATAAAATTTACAAGCCTTCAAATTATATTTTAACAAGCTTAAAATCCCAGATTTCATATTTTACCTAATTTTCAATTATTAAATTCAATAAATAAATAGTGATATTCGTAATTTAAGTTAAAATTACTCTATTGAATATTTAAAATCAATTAAATATCCCAATCTCAAATATCTAAAATTCCAGGTTGCCACAATATGTTTATGGTAGTAGTTACAAAATGTTGTAATCGTGAGTAATTTATCACAATGAAAATAAATATACCAACTTAAATATTCCTTGTTAAGATGTGTTGAGATTTGATATCGATATATCCGTTGGGGCTAGAGTATACAATGCTCATCAAATGTTGGATAGTGAATTATAATGGCTACTGGGTGAACTAATGGGTTACGTACTGATAGTTATTGGATAACTATAGAATGACTCACTCGATAGTTTTCTATTGGTTAGTATAACTAAGATGGAACTAGAAAATATCGATGCGACAAAATTACATAGTTCTATTGACTTGCGAATACTATTGATCTTTAATGTGGAAGCTCCACTTTAATTATAGTTGAACCGTGGTAGGATGTCCATCGAACGACTATATTTGAATCAAGTGGAAGTATTGGAAGTCAGACTTATTCAAGAGAGGATTAATCTCCTCCGTTATATAAGGTTAGTATAACAATCAACTGAAGTCAACTCAAAGTCAAAGTCTTTGGCTAATGCATTTCAGTTAATAGTAATAGTTATTATTGAAACAAGGACTTTTGGTTTGGACTATAGAGCTGAATATGATGATGTTGGAATTCTGACCATTACCAAATTCAATAAGTCCAAAGTGATATAGTTTTGACGAAGAGAATTGGTGTAGATAATAGTCACAACCTAGTAATGCTTAACAAAAGTAAAATTGGATTTATCAAAACCAAATAAGCGATAAATTAGGCCAAAATGTCACACCATCTGCTAAGTGATGTTTGAATTTAATCTTCGAATAGTTCGATATAAATCGCTAACCAAATTTACACCTAAAGAGTTGCACAACTGAATCATCGATTACTCCTCGACCACTTAATTTAATTAGTTTATAATTGTCATAAATTAATTAAATTAATTAATATTTATGAAATATTAGTTATAAAATTTTATTTTTGATTTGAAGAAAAAATATTATTAAATCTATTTATAATAGTTACAAATATATTAATTAATATACAATACCGATACATGTTTAAATTGGATTTAAATGTAGTATATTTTATTTAGGCTTTAAATGAGTTTGGAGCCCATATAGCACCGATTTGTTTCGATCATAATAGAGATAAATAGGTGCGGCCATTTGATGGCAACTAGACGAGCTAGGTTTCTATGGATAAGGGACAATTAGTTGGATGTAATGATGTAGAATTTTATTCATCCGAAATTGGAATATATAATTGATTTTAAATAATGAAAAGTTAATTTTTAGAAGTTAAATACCTTATATTTCAAATATAGCGATTTTATTTGATAATTAAATTGTTAAATTTTAATATTCTAAAGTGTTTAAATAATTGAACCTTGAACTTAATATGAATGAAAATGATTTCTAAAGTTGATTTAAATTCTATTTGAATTAGAATGGAGTTAGTGAACTTTTGAATTTGAATTAAAAGTGAATAAATAGAAATTGGAATTTATATGATTTAATTAAAGTGTAAAAATAGCCATTTTTGATATCGTCTTGGATTTCGATGAAACTAGTTTCATTGGATCCGTAATAGTTAATTATAGTATGCTGTCGAATTTCATGGCGATTGGACGTATAATTTAATCGTGCGAGTTTGAAACACGTAGAAATTAATTAAAGGACATTTAATTAAATAATTCGATTTTGAAAAGCAATCTTTTGTATACGATGGAACTGACTCCCGATAAATATTCTATTGTATTCGGAATAGGGGCATGACATATAGAAGCCAGGCGGCATGCTTCGTTTGGAGTTCAGAAATTTTCACGGATGAATAGTGCCAAGCGAAATCTTCTATAAATAGCCATTACCTTCTCTCATTTGTAAACCTAACCCTAATAAGAAAACTTTAGTTTCCATTTCTAAACTCCACCATCCAATGGTCGATGTTGATCGGAGCCTCTAGAGGCAAAATTAGACAACGATTTCAACTAGAGAAACATAGAGCACAACGATACGAAGCTAGTGTATGGGTGGATCTACAAATTGTCGACCAGGGTGGTCAAAATATCTTCCCGTTCGCATTAATTTTGGGTTCAGCGTGGAGGGTTTACGCGTATGCACGACATGCGCAGATGGTGGAGCTCGGCGCTGGAGGTGGCGACACGGCTGTAGGGTTGGTCGGCGAGGTTAGGTGGCGGTTAGAGCTGTGGCAGACGCACGATTTTTGATCGAACGTGATTTGAAATAAAAAAAGTTTAGCGCGTGTGAACCTAGAGCTGTAGCCTTCAGGAGGGAGAACAAAATTAAAAAGTGGAAAGTTATTAGTTTAAATTTAAGTTATTAAGTTAAATATATTATTAATTATCGAATGTTCAGTTATGCATACCTTATTCATACGAGGTCCGTTTCGAGCGCGACAAGTTGCATTGCGTTCGTATCAGCGAGTACTACGCTATGGAGTTGGATGAATTCAGAGCTAGTACGATTTTTGAGTTAAATTGAACGACCATTCAATTTTAATTCAATCCAAAGCCCTTAGGCGATTTTTGGCATTTTTGTGAGTTAACCCATCTCTCTGACCTGCTTATATTTTTACATAAGTGGGAATAAATATATTATGATGATTGTTTCTTGTTTATATGCTATACTATATATATTATTTAGTTTGGATATATTCCCACCTATTGGAGTTGATGAGACCCTATTGCGTTCCCGTGTAAGAGTGTATGACCCTTTGTTTACGAATCCCGCCTCGAAGTGGTTGATTATATTTATTTAATTATATGATGTCTGTGATGTGGTGGGATAGGAGGGATCTAATAGGATTCCTCACCACTGTTTATTTTACTTTCATATATATGCTGATATATGATGTTTTGGATGTCATGATGGTGTCTTTGATTTAGTTAGTGCTATGGTAGCACTGTGCCTTATTTTTGATATTTTGAAATATTAAAATGATGATTTTGATTTTAAAAGGGTTTCGAAGTGATTTCAGAAGTATATATATGTTTTAATGATTTTTGACTTATTAAAGGAATGTATTTGATTTTAAAGAAATAGAAGTTATGATTTTTGATGTTATAAATGTTTTATTTTATGAAATACTTTGATTTGAGATTTTGGAATAAGTTTAAATAAAAGACTTATAAAGGTGATCTTTTTATAAATAAGGAAGTTGTTTTGTAAATGGATTTATGAAAGGATTTATAAATAAATTTGATTTATTCAGAAATGGATTTAGAAATGAATTTTGATAGTAAAATTAGTTTTTATAAAAGAATGGACTTATAAATAGAATTTTGTTAATAAAGGAACTTTATAAAATAGAAGTTTTATAAAATTGAAAGGAGGTTTGTAAAATATTTTTATAAGTATGGATTTTTATTTGAAGGAGTTTTGAAAGAAATATTCTGATGAAGTTAAATGTTTTAAAAATAATTTATCTTTTGGAAATAAAGGTTTAGGAAATATAAATTCCAAATGGAATTTAATGGTTTTGAAAATGTTTTAAAATGAGATATGAATCAAAAATAGATTTCAACATTTATTGCTGTAATAGAAGTTTTCGGAGAAGTAAGGAAGGCATGGACTATAACACCGTTGTTATAGTAAACGATTTCCGAAAGGAAATATTTTATATAGTATATGGTATTTATCCATATATTTATTAATCGAATCCCCATACTAGTGTTTTGGTCGTCGTAACGATGTTTTACGCAACATTCTTTTTGACCCAATAAATTATGTATTGACATTCCATAGTGAAATGCACGAATCAGTTCTTATGATCATACTAAAGACTTGGTGGTGTAGGAGCTTTGCTTCCGATACTTAACACCCGTCCATAGGAGTATGAACTCTAGAGTTGTATGGTTGTAGAAATCTATTTGGCGTGTCTCCAAATGGTAGTGTTATTAAATGTACTTATACCATTGATAAAAGTATAAGAAAATATTTTCTAAGTGTTGAAATGAAGTGATTTGTGAATATGCTTACACCATAGATATAAGTATATGGAAATGTTTTCCAACAGAGAAGATTTGAAATGGTTTTGAGGATATATCTTTTTAAAGATAAATTTAAGCGAATATTTGAAGATTTAATGTAATTTATAAAATTAATTAAATGGGCCTAGTGAATGCTTATGGTGCTAGATATTGTTTGTTGCTTTGATAGTTGAATAACTAACTATCAAATAAATTGGCCTCTTTATCGTTGTTAGTCTGGAGAGACCGGGGTCGGATTTATCCGATAACCACTTTGGACCAACGTATGTGCGTTCGAATGTGCAGTTTTGTAAAATAATGATATTTGGGATTTTCGTAATGTAGGACTGCTTGTTGATCGTTTGGGGATAAAATCCTAATTTACATATAGTAGCAGTGGTTTCTTCATTATAAAATATCCAATGCAAGGACTATTCACTACTTGTAACAACCCGGTATTTTCAGCCATTCACAGCCGCACATGTCGGACTTGAATTGCTCAAAATACTGCATTGTAAATAAATTTGGAGCAAATGAAATACAAATCACAGAATCACAGACACAGAACAAACAGAATACCTCGCAGCGGAATATAAAATACATAGTAGTGCATAAAGCTACTACAGTAGAGTCTCAAACCAAAAACATAATACAGTCTGAAAACAACAAAATAGAAATCCCAAATACATAGAAGTTCCCTAATACATGAGATAAACTAGAATAGCTGAAACAGAAAGCAGATATAAATGCAGATAAGCAGAAACTCTAGCAAAGACCAGCTCCAGAAAGAGAACCAAAGCTGTGAATACTCAGGCTGACCCGAGCGTAAAGTAAAACACAAAACACTCGAGTCAGGACAATATATACTTATATAATGTAAATCAACTCAAGTGAACTATAGTAGAAATGCACCATAACTTAAAGGATGGTTGGGATCGCCCATCCTTTAAAGATCAGTTAAACCATAAATTAAATACATCCCATGGTTAAAATTTCAAAATAGTATTTATACTTCGAAATCAAATATCATTTAAAAATTCAATATCATTCAAAATCCATTTCAAAATATCATATCTTCCAAACCACATTCATTTTTATTTAATTTAAATACCATTTCAAAACACATTTCAAAATAGTTTATATTTCGAAACAAATTGCTTCATTTAAATCATTAAAATGAAGATATTATATTTAATAATTAAATTATTAAATTTTTAAAATTTTAATCTTTCAAAGTTCATTCATTCACTTAAATTTATTAAAACAATGAAAATTCAACTTTCGCAGCATTTAGAAAATGCTACGGAAAGTCACACTTAAAACAGTTCAACTTAACAAAAGATAACATTTAAAATGCTGTAATAGGGTTCCATTAGTTTCAAATAAACTTAGTTAAATTCAAACATTATAACATTCACAAAAAATGCTATAATAGCCTTTAATTAAATTGAGCTATTTGGTTCATTATTATCAACTACAGCATTTACAAATGCTGTATTATCCTTTACATTAGAATTAATAGCATTTTAGAAATGCAGTAAATTAACTTCAAATATTCAGTATAATTTCACAAACAATTATATTTTTATTTAAACCAATTTTAACTTATAAAATCATATAATTTCACTTTTAAAACAATCAGTCAAATACCCTTATATTCATGATTTTATAAAGTTAAATCTCTATTCAAAAATCAAAATTTAATAGTAATTCACTTATCAAATTCCAACATTAAATTTTAAATTCATTAAATTAAATTTAACTTAACACTTATGTTTAAATTTTCAAATATAACTTAATTTCATTTTATTACTTCACTTAAAATTCACTTTTAAGCCAAATTCACAAATTTCCAATTTTAGTTATATTTCAAAATTTCAACTTAAATATTCATTCATTTCACATTTTAACTTAATTCAAAAATCATTAATATATTATAAAATTATTTTAAATTCATTTAATTCAAAATATAATAAATTTATCATATTTTCATATTTAATTTAAATTCCATTTATCACAAAATTATAATTTCCAAAAAACTTACATTTCAGATTTTCTAGCTTTACCATTAATTTATTTCACTTAAATTTTCAGAGAGTCAATAATGCTTTAAAAAAAACATTTTTAATCAAATTTAAATCAAAATATTATAATATTTACATTTCCAAAGTATTTTAAAATTTTAAGAAAAACATATTTTAACAACGGGTCTGTATTTCATTTTCTAGCCTAGGTAAAGTGATACGGGTAATATATCATTTTAACCCGTAATTTACAAAGAAAACCCGGGTTTGATCATTTCAAACCCGCAATCCTAAGTAAATGAAAATAATTGAAAATCATTCAGGCCTATCATTTTAGCCCATAACGATTTTCCCCTATTCTAAAGTCCGTTCGGGTATGTATCATTTCAACCCATAATGATTCTAATCTAAAAGGAACTTGTAGTGTGATAAACTAATAAAAATAATAGAACATAATAATATAACAGTAACATATGATACAACAAGTGTTTAAGCATGGGTGAACATCATAAAATCATAACATAGCAGGTGTAACATGATAATGTATTTTACAGATTCAAAGGGGGTCAATTTACTAGTTATAAATGTACATATTGTCTGGTGAGAATAACTCACTGGTTTGTGCTGGAGACACAACGACAAATGCATGAATGAGATCCAAACAAGCATGATAAAACGATACAAATATGAGTGAAGGAGCCAAAATATCAAAACCCTTGAATACAAGTCACACAAAACAATAATAATAACATAAGTTTCAAATGCAAATACGATAAACAATGATAGAATAAACTGCACAAATCAAAGCGGAATTGTTTTGCACTTGTCTCCAACACACATTGGGTTTGGCCATGAGTGTATTGCAGGTCTAAAGCAATGTTTTTGGTTCAGGTCTGGGTTGCTAAGGGTCGGCCTAACATGCTAGAAGGTGGTGCAAAGGTGGGTGGTGGTGGAACTACACTAACAAAGCAATATACAAGGGTTTAAGGCCATAGTTTGGCTCGGCCATGGGCATAAAGGTCACGACTATTTCAGGTGGGATCAGTAGGTGGTGTGCAGAGGTGTCTCAGGTCTGGAACAGGGCTGCTGGTGGTGGTGTTTGGTCGGCCATGGGTGGTGGAAGTGGTGGATATGGATGATGTGTTCGGTCTAGGCAAGTTTTATGGAGTTTTGTTGTATTTTGGTGATGCATCAATCCACAAGGAGGCATGGCTTGGGGTTTGGTCATGGAAGAGGTGAAGATGGTGATGTTCTTAGGTGGTGGTGGAGGTGGCAGGGGCTGGAGAGGAGGTGACCGAACCTATGACATAAAACAACAAGTGCAAATCAAATTCAAACAATAAGAAATAAACAAAAGAAGAAGAGAAAAAGAATTCTTTTACCAAACTTTCTCCTCAAGAAAGGCCGAATTTTTTTTGTTTCAGAAGTGAGAAATGAGTTTACATGAATGGAAATGAAAATATGCGGCTGAAAAATGTGTATAATAAAAGCTAATTGATGAATAGTTATGTTGAATGTGAAAGGGTGGAAGATAAAGGGCCATTTGAAAACCAAAAGTCAAAACCCTTTCAAATTTCTTTTAATTTATTTATATAAGATTAAATTACTGAAAATAATAATTGTTTCAGTTAAACTTTCGAAAATTTAACAAAATATAAAAATATATAAAAATATTTATTAATTATATAAGGTTAAAATAAGAAAATAGCACAAAATTGCAAACTAGACTAGAAAATTTGAAAATGAACAGAATGAACTTTGGAAAATTTATATGGACTTGTAAAAATATTTATAACAAAGATAATAACATAAAAATAAAAATGAATTCACAAAATAAATAAATATATTTTAATTAAACATAATTTAAATGAAGAAAATAGCAGAAAAATAGAAAACAGCCTTTAAAAATAGGAAATAAATACAGTAAATTTTGGAAATTTTTTATTATCAGTTTAAAAATATTAAAAGACAAAATATACATAAAATAACATATTAACACATATTAAAATAAAATATAACATAGAAATATGATTTATATAATTTAAAATAGAAAAAATTTCAAAATAAAACAAATTATACTCAAAATTGAAATTTGCATAACTTTCACAAATTAAATCCGTTTTCAACGAAACGAAAAGCGGTATTCAAGTTATTAAATCTATTTTCATAATAATAGATAAAATTTAAGAATTTAAATATTTAAATTTGAAATGTAAAAGTCAAGGTTTGACTAGTTTGAACAGAAATTCATCTTTCAGTAAAATATCCAATTTATACCGGTTTGAAATTATAATTCACATAATAATCAACACCTACATTTAAAAATGAAATGTTTGAAATAAAATAAGTTTAAAATAATTTCAAAATAAAACAAAGTCAAATATTAAAATATATGAAAAATCTAGGGTTGTTACACTATCCCCCACTCAAATCTTTTCGCCCTCAAAAAGGAAGGAAGCGGAGAAACAACAAGAAAGAACAATAGGTTGGAAGACATCCTGAAAGAAGGTAGGGAAAAAGTAGCTAGGAGGGAAAGCAAGTTGAAAGACATGGATGAACCATTATTTAAAAAAAAATTATATTTGACATGTTAAACATTTAATATGATAATTAGTTATTTGATTCAAATTTGATAGTTCGAAGTAAACAATATTTAAGACATTTTAAATCATGATTAGAATATCCTTTATACAATACTTTACCAAAATACTTTTATAACTCGATGTCTTAACAAGTTTACTTTCGTTCCTGCAGACTCTGGCTATGCGTTATCAGGCGCAAAGCTAGAATTCTCCAAGTACTTAGTAGACCTGTTTCAACACCCACTGAAAATACTAAAAAAATAGGTATGAGAAGTTCCGCTCAAAATCCAATGTCAAATGATGATATTACGATAGCAGTGGCCCGCTGTTGATCCAGTATTTACGAAATGGACACAACACTTTCCAAAAGATCCTTCTACCTTCCGAATTCCAGAAAAACATCGTAGCCAGTTCGTAAACAAGGGACCATCGACCCCTACTGCAGTGGACGCTGCTGATTCAATGATTTACGCAATGGATGCACTTACTTCCCGGAAGATCCATAAACAACAGATCCCAGGATCGAAAGCGCCTCCATTGGGTAAACTAAAGAACCATCTACCCAGAAAAAAATCGAGGAACTCATGAGTTTAAGTCCGGACAACCATATCAGTTCGAATCCATTTCTAAATTCACCCAAGTCCATTAGGGTTTATCGGTCGAATCTGTTCCTGGATTCCCTAAGTCCATCTGGGTCGAAGCATATCACTATACTTCTTCCGGAGGGTACTTCCCATACCTCTTACATCAAAATATAATATACCATATATAGTAGCCCTTCAAAATCATAGCTTCAAATATCGCACTTATATAAATTCCATTATATATAAGGTTTCATTTTCAAATCGAATACTTTCCAAAATCAATAGTATATCAAATCATACTTATATAAACTTCGATTATATAAGATTTTAATTTACAAATTGAGTACCTTTTCAATTCAACATTTTCAAATCAACTTCATACTTATACAAATCCATTTTATATAAGTTCGATAACTCCTAAATCAAGTATTTAGTAAAACAAGGTTCTCAATTTTAATTTGTTTCAATAACATTTCAGTTTCAAAATCATATATGATTTCTCCAAATCATTTCTTCTGAATTACATATACTCAGTTTCAAAGTTTCTTAAAACAATAGATTTAGAAAATAATCTAAATTTCCCGATCAACAAAAATTTAGGTCAAACAAATTCATTTCCATTTCAAACATATATTCACTTTCAAAATTCATAATACTTTCAAAGTTATAAATCTTTCGAAACCAAAATACTTGAAATCATTACACTTTGAAAATCATAATTTTTCTAAATCATACATTTGAAATCATAAAACATCCCTTTAATTCTTTACATTTCACAAATTTATTCAATTTAAACCCAAGTCTACAAGTTCCAGCTTTAATTTAATTCAAACCATCAGTTTGAATTCAATTTAGTTTTCCAACAAAAC
The DNA here is from genome assembly GCA_030765085.1 of Allium cepa. Lineage (NCBI taxonomy): Eukaryota > Viridiplantae > Streptophyta > Magnoliopsida > Asparagales > Amaryllidaceae > Allium > Allium cepa. The sequence goes on along the minus strand of CM060931.1, from coordinate 1,044,106,616 downwards.
CATTTCAAATATTATCAAATTTCAAATAAAGATTTAATCCGCAAAATAAACTATTCAATCTTTAATATATTTCAAAGCTTAAATTTACCGTATTCCAAAACTAAATTTTATAATTTCATATATCTCAAATTTTACTTCATTATTACTTAGTTTTGACATATTCATTTCATAAATCCATCATTTTTAATTAAACTCAAATTACAAATAAACCAAATATCCTTTCATACAAATATTAACTTTAAATTTAATTTATCAAAATCAGTTATCATTCCTGATTCACATTCTTTATCAAATAAAGATTATATCATTCAAAGCTCATTATCAAATCATTATTTGAATTCAATTTCAAATATTTAAATTTAAATATCATTTTAAAAAAATCAAATATGTCATTCAATTATTATTTCAAATATCATTACAAAATACATTTCAAACTTCCATTCAAAAATTCATTTATCTCATTACATTTCATTCCATTTAACTCATAACCAAGTAAACCTTATTTAAATTCAAATTCAATTCAAATTCCTTAAAATTAAAATTTAAATATTAAATTATATTCGAAACTCCTTAAATTTCACAAATAATCAGTTCCAAAATTAAATCATTTAACTTTTTAAAACATAACTCAACAGTGTTAAAATCTATAACATTACGAAACATTGTCAAATTATAACAATGACAGCATTTAAAAGTGCTATCGTAACTTATAGTTTCCAAAATAGTTTAGTTTAAGAAAACGACATTTATAATATGCCATAACAGATATTTAGTTAATTCAAACAAAGTTAAATTCGAAAACAACAGCATTTTAAAGTGTTGTCATAAAACTATAGCATTTTAGAAATGCTATTAATAAAATTCCAGATTTTATTATAACTTTTAAAAAACAATACAACTTCAATTTTAGCAAATTTTAAACTAATAAATCATATTTCTAGACTTCAAAATTTCACATTTAAATAATTTTTAACATATGATTTATCACAACAAAATTTTAAATCAAATATTCAATTTAAAACTCACTTTCATTTGTTAAGTCAAAATTCACTGTTTTTCTTAACTTATAAATTTAACAAAAACTCAACATTTTACTTCAAATATCTTTTCAAAACTATATTTCATACCAGTATAATTCAAAACAGTCTTATTTATTTCACTCCACAACAGCTTCAAACTTATATAAATCATAATACTTTATACATTAATCATACCAAACTAAACTTATACTTTATCAAATACCTTATACCATTAAAAATTTCTTAGTTTTGAAAAGTTAACCTTGATTTGGAAGTGCTCGAACCTTCAAAATAGTCGAAGAAATCATATTTTCAATCCAAGAGTTGGAAATCACCAACAAATTAGTAAATCGATTCCAATAGGTAAGGTTATACCAAAACAAATCTGAATCTCGAGGATTGAACACCGGCTTATTTTAAATCATTTCAATTATATACACACACACATATCTTTCGAATATCAAACCATACTTCGAAATCGAAAATCAAAATTTGGCTTCATAAAATCACTCGCATAGCAAAGCTACTAGAGTGGCCTCTTCCCCACTCAGAAACTCAAAAATCAATGTCGATGATGCATGTATTCATCATCGAAATTATTTTTCAGCGACATAAGTGGGTTCTGGACTTTTATTTCTTGAAACTTCTTTGAAATCTCTTTGACATCATTGGAATTCATTCGAATACATTTGAAACATTTCTTACTTGGAAAAATATCTTTAAATCATATTATTATTATATATTTTTCAAAATCTTAAAAACCCATTTCAAAACACCGTAGTTCGATTCCTCGAAATTCAAATTCAAAACCCTTCATTTATAAATCATTTTTATATAAATCACATTTTCTTATAAATTTCCAAAATTTCAAATCCTTTCAAAGCTTCAAATTTTCATTTTCCAAAGGTAAAAATCCTTATTGAAAACATTTCACTTTTATATACAAAATAGGGTCATCCTTGTCGAAATAATAATTTCGATGTATGCACAAATTCAAAATACAATCAAACACAAATTTCCAAAGAATGATTCAAGGTTAGATTTTAAGCAATACGGAGATTCGAATTTAGAGGAACTCTAATCAAATAGAATTCTGTTTTGAAGATAAGCTCGAACGAAGATAAGATAATTTTATTACCAAATAGAAGATGATAAGCCTATATAAATCACGGACGACCTTAACCGGTCAACCGTGACTTCAATAATATAATCAATTCGGAAATTTAAGGCAAATCGACATTCGATCGCCAGAGATAGAATCCGGGTAGAGCAGGAGATAGATAGCATCGAAAACCGAGGATACAGGAATCTCCAGTGAAGCAATGCCAATTATAAAGGATTTTCACCCCTTTACAAATCATTCAAAGATTTGTGGAATCACCGATCTTTATAGAGGTCATTCCAAAGTGGAGTTATGAAATGCTCCAAAATCAAAATGGATAGAATAGGGAAGACAAGACTGTATTTCAGAACAAGTGGGAGCGTTCCAAAGTTCAAGGAATCCTAATCGATAAGAATCCTAACCATGAGATTTCTAACAAGATGGATACTGAAGGGATGAAGTTTCGAAAATCTTGGTTTCAAAATAAGAAAATTTTTATACCAAAATAATCTATGAAAATCCTTTAAAAATTATTTGGAAATTATTTTATACTTCAAAAATACGTACTCTCACAAGAAAGGATTCTGAGATTGATTTCACTCATTCTAGGGTATTTCTACCCTATCTCTAATGAGTATTTGCTCCACAGGCTATGGTTTGCCTAAAACCAAAGCTCTGATACCAAATGTAAAAACCCGGTATTTTCAGCCATTCGCAGCCGCACATGTCGGACTTGAATTGCTCAAAATACCGCATTGTAAATAAATTTGGAGAAAATGAAATACAAATCACAGAATCAAATAATCATAGACACAGAACAACATACCTCGCAGCGGAATCTAAAACACGTAGTAGTGCATGAAGCTACTACAACAGAGTCTCAAACCAAAAACATATTGCAGTCTGAAAACAACAAAATAGAAATCCCAAATACATAGAAGTTCACTAATACATGAGATAAACTAGAATAGTTGAAACAGAAAGTAGATATAAATGTAGATAAGCAGAAACTCCAGCAAAGACCAGCTCCAGAAAGAGATCCAAAGCTGTGAATACTCAGGCTGACCTGAGCGTAAAGTAAAACACAAAACACTCGAGTCAGGACAATATATACTTATATAATGTAAATCAACTCAAGTGAACTGTAGTAGAAATGCACCATAACTTAAAGGATGCTTGGGATCGCCCATCCTTTAAAGATCAGTTAAACCATAAATTAAATACATCCCGTGGTTAAAATTTCAAAATAGTATTTATACTTCGAAATCAAATATCATTTAAAAATTCAATATCATTCAAAATCCATTTCAAAATATCAAAATATCATAATATCATATCTTCCAAGCCACATTCATTTTTATTTAATTTAAATACCATTTCAAAACACATTTCAAAATAGTTTATATTTCGAAACAAATTGCTTCATTTAGATCATTAAAATGATGATATTATATTAAATAATTAAATTTCAAAATTTCAAAATTTTTAATCTTTCAAAGTTCATTCATTCACTTAAATTTATTAAAACAATAAAAATTCAACTTTCGCAGCATTTAGAAAATGCTACGGAAAGTCACACTTAAAACAGTTCAATTTAACAAAAGACAACATTTAAAATGATGTAATAGGGTTCCATTAGTTTCAAATAAACTTAGTTAAATTCAACCATTATAACATTCACAAAAAATGCTATAATAGCCTTTAATTAAATTGAGTCATTTGATTCATTATTATCAACTACAACATTTACAAATGTTGTATTATCCTTTACATTAGAATTAATAGCATTTTAGAAATGCAGTAAATTAACTTCAAATATTCAGTATAATTTCACAAAAAAATATATTTTTATTTAAACCATTTTTAACTTATAAAATCATATAATTTCACTTTTAAAACAATCATTCAAATACCCTTATATTCATGATTTTATAAAGTTAAATCTCTATTCAAAAATCAAAATTTAATAGTAATTCACTTATTAAATTCCAACATTAAATTTTAAATTCATTAAATTAAATTTAAATTAACACTTAAGTTTAAATTTTCAAATATAACTTAATTTCATTTTTATTTACTTAACTTAAAATTCACTTTTAAGCCAAATTCACAAATTTCCAATTTTAGTTATATTTCAAAATTTCAACTTAAATATTCATTCATTTCACATTTTAACTTAGTTCAAAAATCATTAATATATTATAAAATTATTTTAAATTCATTTAATTCAAAATATCATAAATTTATCATATTTTCATATTTAATTTAAATTCCATTTATCACAAAATTATAATTTCCAAAATACTTACATTTCAGATTTTCTACTTTACCGTTAATTTATTTCACTTATAAATTTTCAGAGAGTCAATAATGCTTTAGAAAAATCATTTTTAATCAAATTTAAATCAAAATATTATAATATTTACATTTCTAAAATATTTTAAAATTTTAAGAAAAACATATTTTAACAACGGGTCTCTATTTCATTTTCTAGCCTAGGTAAAGTGATACGGGTAATATATCATTTCAACCCGTAATTTACAAAGAAAACCCGGGTTTGATCATTTCAAACCCGCAATCCCAAGTAAATGAAAATAATTTAAAATCATTCAGGCCTATCATTTCAGCCCATAACGATTTTCTCCTATTCTAAAGTCCGTTCGGGTATGTATCATTTCAACCCGTAGTGATTCTAATCTAAAAGGAACTTGCAGTGTGATAAACTAATAAAAATAATAGAACATAATAATATAACAGTAACATATGATATAACAGGTGTTTAAGCATGGGTAAACATCATAAAATCATAACATAGCAGGTGTAACATGATAATGTATTTTACAGATTCAAAAGGGGTCAATTTACTAGTTATAAATGTACATATTGTCTGGTGAGAATAACTCACTGATTTGTACCGGAGACACAACGATGAATGCACGAATGAGATCCAAACAAGCACGATAAAACGATACAAATATGAGTGGAGGAGCCAAAGTATCAAACCCCTTGAATACAAGTCACACAAAACAATAATAATAACATAAGTTTCAAATGCAAATACGATAAACAATGATAGAATAAACTGCACAAATCAAAGCGGAATTGTTTTGCACTTGTCTCCAACACACATTGGGTTCGGCCACGAGTGTATTACAGGTCTAAAGCAATGTTTTTGAATTTTTTTTATTATCAGTTTAAAAATGTTAAAAGACAAAATATACATAAAATAACATATTAACACATATTAAAATAAAATATAACATAGAAAATATGATTTATATAATTTAAAATAGACAAAATTTCAAAATAAAACAAATTATACTCAAAATTGAAATGTACATAACTTTCACAAATTAAATCCGTTTTCAACGAAACGAAAAGCAGTATTCAAGTTATTAAATCTATTTCATAATAAAAGATAAAATTTAAGAATTTAAATATTTAAATTTGAAATTTAAAAGTCAAGGTTTGACCAGTTTGAACAGAAATTCATCTTTTAGTAAAATATCCAATTTATACCGGTTTGAAATTATAATTCACATAATAATCAACACCTACATTTAAAAATGAAATGTTTGAAATAAAATAAGTTTAAAATAATTTCAAAATAAAACAAAGTCAAATATTAAAATATATGAAAAATCTAGGGTTGTTACACTACTGATCCTACGGATAATTCCCGACAGAATGTGGTAGGAGAGTGCCTTTGGTTTGTCCTGTTCTTGGGCAACTTGTATGGATGGATGTCTGACAGCGCATTCTTGAGATTGCATCGTTGACTTTTATAAACGTACATCTGTTTGGAAGGAGAGAAGGTAACTTCTCTTAGCTTAACACCCTTTTCTGAGACGTACGAGCTCAAAGGTTCTATATTTATGAAAGTCAATAGTGATCGAAGGAATGACAATGTGGCATTCAAAGAGAAAGATGATATGTGCTATGTGAAAGGTAATCGTGACCTTTGGCCTCACACCCGGAAATGACCGAAATAGGGTACATGCGGCAATGCCATGTGGTTCGCAACCATTAGGGTATGACCATCCCCTTTTAGATATATTTCCTCCCACTACGATGTTCGGTATGTAAATTAATGTGGATGTATGCTATGAGGGCCATAGGATAGGTCAGTAATGACCAGGGCGATGACATATTCGGTACTATCTAGTGAGAAAGGTTATCCCGTCTTATGTTGGTAGACATGCAGATGTTTTGTTGACCTCGGTACATTCCTCTAGAGATGTACTGCTGGAAGGTAGTACCTTCACTTGGTCATTTGCATGGAAACCCATTCTCTACTACGTGCCTGCCATTTTGTTTGTAGAACCTGCGTTTGTGGCTAGTATGCTAGAACATAATTATGTAACAATTTCGGCTATGATTAATATTATTTGTATACTAGACACTATTATAACATAACATGATTTGGTATGAAATGTTTTGGTTATCTAAGGTAAAAACTCGTCCGTGTTTATATATGACATGTCTTATGAGATACTTTTCTTTTGATAAAGAAAAGTTTTTATAACTTTAAAATAAATTCAGTTGAGATGTGATTCTCAAGCTGGTTTACCAGACTGATGTGGGGGTTCTTCCCTTTCAATGCCTGGGTTAAACCATATATGTTTACAGATGTAGATTTGGACGCTTTGGAGCTTCAACAGGCGCGTTGGAAGTCTTATGGTCATATTCCACGTGTATGTTTATTTTTCCGCTGCATTTTTGTTGTTTAAATTATCAGCAACTGTAAGAAATGGTTATTATAACTGTCCAAGCTGATGACTAGTGATTGATTGTTGTACTCTAATGGATGTATATTATATTGAAGTTTTTATTTGGTAAAAATCATTGATATGATATTATATGTTTTTCCGCTGCGACTGTGAGAGACTGTTATTGTTTTAGTTTTTTCTGTTTTGTCTTTTCTTTCTTCTTCTTTCTTCTCCTCTCTTCTTTCTTTCTCATGATTATCCATCTTTTCCTTTGGTTTTGTTTCCTGGAGATATGACCAGGCAACTTGGTACTCGACATTCTAAACGTTCGGCGCCAGAAGAACGTCCGACATACAAGGAACGGTCGGCATCCACGAAGGTTTCGTATCCATGAAGGTTCGACATGAATCTTGTTCGGCACCCCGAGACCGTTCGGCATGAAGAAGCATTCGACATTAGATAGTGCTCGGGATCAAAAGACCGTTCGGCATTGGATAGCGCTCGGCATCTAGAGAGCGTTTGACATTGAATAACGCTCAGCATCTAGAGAGCGTTCAGCATTAGCTACTGCTCGACATTCAGGGTATCCGGCAGTCAGGACATTCGGCTTCGCCTTGTTCGGCATGATACCATATTGTTCGGCATTCAACCAATCTCAATCAACTTCAACTACTTCTCGGCATACACTCGCCATTCAGCACTGCACTTCGTTCGGCATGGAGATGATGGTTCGGCGTTTAGTCGGTCGGCCAAGTCACTGGTTCGGCTTCCAGTATTGTTCGGTGCAAATGCTTCCCACGGCGCTTAGAGCGTTCGGCTTCGCTGTGCTCGGCATGAGGAGATTGTTCGGAATACCAAGGACGCTCAGCATAAGATCATTCGGCATCTAGTGATTGTTCGACCTCCCGAGGATGTTCGACAACCAAAGATTATTCGACACTCTGTCAATCTCGTTCGGCTTCGATTGATTGCTCGGCCTACTCTTCCCACGTAACACCGCATCATTCGGCACGAAGATGATGGATCGGCATTTGGCCGTTTAGCATGTTCAGATCGGCACATAGATTTTACTCTATTTGGGCCGTAATATCCAACTATCAGTCCCACCAAGGAAGTCCAGCCCACATTCGTCTATAAATAGAGAGGCATGGGCACTGTGAAAAGGATGAGTTTTTTGGAAACACTAGGGAAACTCTGCTGCATTCAACACTGACTCAAGACTTAATGTTTTGTTTTGCAATTGTATTCAAGTAATTAGAAACGGATTGTATCTGTAATCAACTATCAAGGAAATTAATAGAAATCAACTTCAAAGTGGACGTAGGTAATTACGCCGAACCACTATAAATTTGGCGTTCTTGTTCTCTACACTGAAATTTACATATTTTTCCCTATTTTAATTCACTCTCTTCATTAATCTCTCTACACAATCTCTCTAAGGGTGTTAGTGACCAATTTTGGTGCTAACATTTTGGTGCTTTCACTGAGAATTGAATTCTCAGGCTGTTAGGATTTGCTTTGTAGCTACTGGATTACATAAATCCCCCAGAGGAGATCCAAGATCATTGACATGACGTATGTTGATTCTATTTAGAGTTATAACCAACAACTCTACCATGGGAAGACCACGAACCAGATGAGCCTCCCATAACGTAGATGTCCACGAAACTGCTAGCGTACAACAAGTTGGACCTAGAAATCAGCAAGCAACAAGAGGTGCAGGGCCTTCCATCCAAAACCAAGTGGAAGTCATTTCCCGAACAGAGTTCAACGACTTGATAAGAGAACTCAAGAAAAGTAGAAGGCAACTTGCTGAGCAGGTTCAAGCCAACACTAACCTCATGACTCAGCTCGCTCAGCAGCAGCGCCAGAATGCTGGAGGTAACCCTGCCCCTTATTCTGAATCTGATAGTTCAACGTCAGCTGATGAACCTCCTAGGAATAGACATCGTAAGGATGAAGGTGCACAAGAAGGCGTTGGGAATCAAGTCCGCGGAGAGACCGGACACCCGAATCTCCAAGACCCAATTCAGGCGGGACACCAACCCGCACGGTCCCGTGGAACGGAACCCAATCTTTCATCCTCCATACAAACTCCTGACTTAACAGCTATGGTCAGGAAGTTGATGAGAGAAAACCAAGGCTTGACCAATGAAGATTGGGGAGTGTTCAGAAGCCATACTCCCTTTATAGATGGTATCCTGCAGGCTGAGTACCCCAAGAAGTTCAATATGCCGACTATCCCAACCTACAAAGGGAAGACTGATCCCAGACAGCATTTGATAAGGTACGGATGGATGATGGATTCAGCAAGAGCTAATGATGCAACCAAGTGTAGGTGCTTCCCAATCACTCTGTCCGGAATTGCCACCATGTGGTTTACTTGACTTCCCCCACGATCTATATCCAGCTTTGACGAATTGGCAATGAAATTCATAGAGCAATTCAGGAAACACACCACTCGTCCAAAGGATGTGATGTCCTTATCAAGCATAATTCAAGCTCCGGGAGAGTCGTTGAAAGTATACTTGCAGAGATTTAATGTTGCTGCTACCGAATTGAGTAATCCAAACGACCACGCAATTTTGATGGCGGTAATGCATGGAGTGGATCCAGACTCTGAATTCGAAGATTGGTTGGCGGGAAAGCCCCCAGCCATGCTGGAACGTTTTACTCGAAAGCTCATCGGTTCATAAGAAGGGAAGAAGCTCGATGGACAAGACGAGAAAAGGCACCAGGGCCTGCTCAGGAGACTATAAAGAGTACCGTCGCCATGAAGCAAACCAGCGATGATCCGTGAAAAGCTCAAGTCAACGTCCAAAACAAGCCTGGGCAGTCTAAAGGATCCGGATGTGGAAATCCCGGAAAGAAAAGAGAGACGGGGAAATGGAAGTCAAGGATCCCGACCTACAATGAGTACACCCCGCTCAACGCATCACTTGAGAACATCTATTTGTTAACTTGCAACACTTTTCAGTATAGGAAACCATGCCCAAAGGAGTCAACGGAGGAACAGAAGCGGACTGGGAAGTACTGTCGCTTTCACGAGTCTTACGGGCACAACATAGAGGAGTGCAGACACCTCCATGACGCTATAGAAAAGCTTATTAGACATAAGAAGCTGCAGCAGTTCGTCAAAGACCCACAAGACGGAAGACAAGAGACATCGGACCCCAGACCTGGGCCAGCTCCACACCAACCAGAACAACCTACTCAAACTGTGGGTAGATTGGTTATCAATACGATTGCTGGCGTACCTCATCCTGCGGACAAGAATTGGCAGGAGATGGAGCAATATATTAACTCTTTAAGACATGCGGAGTATGAGTGCTGTTCGAATGTGGAGGATGGTACCCCTGTAAAGCAGCAACGCACGATGGATGATGATAATGTATTTAGGAGCAGAGATGCGGATAAGGTAGAGGCCCCTACCATCGACCCGATGATCATATCTACGACAATCGAGCCAGCGTTTGTAAAGAGAATTCTAATTGATTGCAGAAGTTCCGTTAATATCATCTTCAAGAAGGCATACGACCAAATGAAGATGGAGGCTAAGGATTTGAAACCATCCACTGCCAGAATCCATGGCTTTAACGGCGCAGCAACGGATGCAGCGGGATATGTTGAGTTACCAGTTGAACTGGGGCAAGGCGAGCGTAGGAGGGTACATATCCTACCATTCATAGTGTTGGACGTTGACTCTCCATATAATGTATTCCTAGGACGTCCAGCCTTGGCAGAATTTAGGGCAGCATTGGCCCCTTGGTGTCTGACATTAAAATTTCCCACAGACAGTGGTGTTGGAGTGGTACACGGCGATCAGGCGACCGGACGTGCCTGCTATGTGGTTGAGCTGACAGAGGCTCAGCGTAGAGAGAAAGGAAAGGTTGCAGACCGCTCCGTCCGCATCCGAAATGCTAATGATTGACAAGTAGCGCCCGAGCCCTGGCTCGAGCAACATTCTCGGTTCCATAGAGACATAGATCTGAGAGACGATGATGGGGGACCCAGGGAAACAAATGCAGCACCGGCTAAACTAACAATTGATATCTTAGTCAGCCGGGATGACCCGTCACGAATTCTTAAAATTGGATCACAACTCGACCCCGTGGTGGCGAGAACCTCACTGACTTCCTCCGAGCGAATCTTGATGTCTTCGCTTGGACACATTCTGACATGTGTGGGATTTCTCCTACAATCATGAGTCATATGTTGAACATAGACCCAAAGTACGCTCCCATAAAACAGAAAAGGAGAGGAATGGACCCAGAGAGGTCTGCGTCTCTCAAAGAGGAGGTGGACAAACTCAAAGCCAACGGGTTCGTCCGCGACGCCCTCTATCCCGAATGGGTATCTAACCCAGTGCTAGTGAAGAAAGCAAATGGAAAGTGGAGGACTTGTGTTGATTACTCCGATCTGAATAAAGCATGCCTGAAGGATAGTTTCCCTTTACCTAGAATCGACCAGCCCGTTGACTCTATCGCCGTAAACGAATTACTATCATTTATGGGTGCGTACTCTGGATATGACCAAATCCTGATGCACCTCCCAGACCAAGAACACACCAGTTTTGTCACAAACGTTGGGTTGTATTGCTATGTAGTGATGCCCTTTGGATTGAAAAACGCGGGAGCAACTTATCAACGTCTGGTGAATCGGATGTTCAAAGACCAGATTGGTAAAACGATGGAAGTTTATGTGGATGACATGTTCGTGAAGTCGCGGCAGTCAAACGACCACATCCGAGACTTAGCGGGGATGTTTGACATACTCAGACAATATGGAATGAAAATCAATCCTTTGAAGTGTTCATTCGGAGTAGCGTCGGGAAAGTTTTTGGGTTTCATTGTGAATGCACGAGGAATCGAGGCCAACCCGGAGAAGATTCAAGCCATCCGTGATATACAACTGCCCAAAACCTAAAGCAGGTGCAAAGCTTGAACGGAAAGGTGGCCGCGCTGAGCCGATTCATATCCAGGGCCACAGACAAGTGTATTCCTTTCTTCGATGTCATAAAGAAAGGAAAGATGAATTTCGAGTGGACATCCGACTGTGAGGAAGCATTCAGAGCTCTTGTAAGGCACTTAGAAAGTCCCCCGGTATTGTCGAAACTAATAGACCATGAAATGTTGTACATATACTTGGCTGTATCCCAGCACGCTATCAGTATAGCCTTGGTTCGCGAGGAAGACCGGGTTCAAAAGCCAGTGTACTATGTTAGTAAACGTTTGACGGGGGCAGAAGAAAATTATCCAAAGATTGAAAAACTAGCCTATTGCTTGGTATTGCATCACACAAGCTTCGTCCGTATTTTCAGGCATACTCGATCAGTGTCTACACTGACCAACCTTTGAGGTAGATACTCCAACGACCAGAGACTTCCGAGAGAATGCTTAAATGGAATATTGATTTAAGTCAGTTCGATATTACCTATCTACCGCAAAGGGGCATACAAGGACAAGCACTAGCTGACTTCATCGCTAAATTTACTATGATAGATGAATCAAACGACCACAATGTCACGCCTCCCGTTCGATGGAAGATGTACACTGATGGGACATCTAACGACCGTTGCTCGGGGGTTGGCATAGTTCTTGTAACTCCTGAGAACCGATCAGTCTGCTACGCTTTGAAGCTCGAATTCACAGCAATGAACAACGAAGCCGAATATGAATCATTGATCGCCGGCTTGAAACTTATCAAAGAACTGGGAGTAAAATCAGCTGAAATCTTCAACGACTCGCAGCTGGTGGTGTACCAAGTGCGAGGAGACTACCAAGAAAAGGGGCAAAGACTTGCCCTATATTTGGTTCGAGTTCAGGAGCTGTTAGCGAATCTCGAGTATTAAGACATTTCGCATGTCCTGCGTGAGCGAAACAGAGCAGCCGGTTCATTGGCAAAATTCACAAGCACAGGCGACACACAGCAAATAGGATTATTTCCTATTGAGACCCTCTGTGCTCCGAGTATAGATATAATGGAGGTAGATTTCGTGTTAGAAATAGAAATCGAGAAGGAATCGTGGATGACCCCAATCAAGCACTACCTGCTATTCGAGATCTTACCCAAAGAAAGTTGGGAAAGACGACAAGTCCTTCGTAAGGCTTCTCGCTATGTAATACAGGATGGAATAATGTATCGAAGGGGATTCTCGACCCACTACTCCGATGCATTGCCCATGGTGAGATAAAACGAGTCCTGGAGGAAGTCCATGAAGGAGAGTGCGGCGACTATACTAAAGGGCAGACATTAGCAAAGAAGATCCTCCGTTATGGATACTACTGGCCAACTGTGAATCGGGATGCTGCAGACTATGTAAGGAGATGTGATAAATGCCAGATATATGCAAAAATCCCGAGAGCCCCGCCGACGGAACTCACGCAAATGGTTAGTCCCTGGCCATTTGCAATATGGGGAATCGACCTACTTGGTTATTTACCCATAGCCAAAGGTGGGGCGAAATATGCAATAGTTCCGGTTGACTACTTCACCAAATAGGCAGAAACAGAGCCTCTGGCCACAATAACCACCAAGAAGGTTATTAATTTCATCGTACGAATTATCATATGCCGTTTCGGCCTTCCATAGACCATTATTACAGACAATGGGACTCAATTCGAAAGCAAGGAGTTCAAAGAATTTTTTTAGAAAAATGGCATTGAGAAGAAGTTTGCAGCGGTTGCTCACCCAAAAGCCAACGGACAAGTGGAAGCCGTAAACAAGATAATCAAGTCCATATTGAAAAAACTTCTGGAAAAGGCTAGAGGCAAGCGGGTGGATGAACTTCCAACAACGCTTTGGGTCTACAGGACCACCCACAAGACCATGACTAGCCACACTCCATTCGCATTGGCATATGGCATGGAAGCTGTCATACCCGTGGAACTTGAAGTTCCATCACATCGGGTAACATATTACGACCCCGAGTCGAACCAGAATCTTTTATTGAAATCATTGGACTTCATTGACGAAAAACGCGAAGAGGCCAATTTGAGAGCAGCCGCATACAGACATAGAGTCGCAAAATATTATAACGAAAAGGTCCAACCAAGAATTTTTAGTATGGGAGACCTCGTTTTGAAACGAGATTTTCTGATCCCGTCTCATATGAATCCCGCATGGGAAGGTCTATACGTCATCAAACGAAAGCTTGGAGGAGGAACTTTCAAGCTAGCGACCGTCGATGGTGCGACAATCCCCCGAGCATGGAACATCGAGCACTTGGGGCATTACTATACTTAGTCTATTTCTTTCATGTATTAGTTGCATTTATTTCCAGTGCGCTTTTATTCTAGTTCTTGGCATGTAGTAAGACAATTTAGCTTGCTTTCAATAATATAGGCTTGAAGCCATCTTTTCCATGAATTACTAATGTTTCTGCTTATGATGATCCTGTGACAGGCAAATGAAACTATATTATTCTGGCTGACGTACGAATACGTGCAGACACTCAAAATCTCCAAGTCCCTAGAGTGCGGACTGGAGTACTCTAAGTCCCCAGAGCGCGGACTCGAGTATAAACGATTGAAATCTCCAAGTCCCCAGAGTGCGGACTGGAGTACTCTAAGTCCTCGAAGCGTGGATTCGAGTATAAACGATTCAAATCTCCAAGTCTCCAGAGTGCGGAGTGGAGTACTTTAAGTCCCCGGAGCGTGGACTCGAGTATAAACGATTCAAATCTCCAAGTCCCCAGAGTGCTGACTGGAGTACTCTAAGTCCCCGGAGCGCGGACTCAAGTATAAACGATTCAAATCTCCAAGTCTCCGGAGTGCGGACTGGAGTACTCTAAGTCCCCAGAGCGTGGACTCGAGTATAAACGATTCCGATCTCCAAGTCCCCAGAGTGCAGACTGGAGTACTCTAAGTCCCCGGAGCACGGACTCGAGTATAAACGATTGAAATCTCCAAGTCCCCAGAGTGCGGACTGGAGTACTCTAAGTCCCCAGAGCACGGACTCGAGTATAAACGACTCAAAATCTCCAAGTCCTCGGAGTGCGGACTGGAGTACTCTGAGTCCCCAGAGCGCGGACTCGAGTATAAACGATTCAAATCTCCAAGTCCCCGAAGTGCAGACTGGAGTACTCTAAGTCCCCGGAGCGTGGACTCGAGTATAAACGATTCAAATCTCCAAGTCCTCAGAGTGCGGACTGGAGTATCTAAGTCCCCAGAGCGTGGACTCGAGTATAAACGACACAAAATCTCCAAGTCCGTGGAGTGCGGACAAGAGTACTCTAAGTCCCTAAAGTGTGGACTCGAGTATAAACGACTCAAAATCTCCAAGTCTTCGAAGTGCGGGCTGGAGTACTCTAAGTCCCCAAAGCGCGGACTCGAGTATAAACGATTCAAATCTCCAAGTCTCCAGAGTGTGGACTGGAGTACTCTAAGTCCCCGAAGAGCGGACTCGAGTATAAATGACTCAAATCTCCAAGTTTCCAGAGTGCGGGCTGAAGTACTCTAAGTCCCCGATGTGCGGACTAAAAATATATTTTAAAAGCTTGAAGTGCGGAAGGAAAAATGAACAACTCTCAAAGAATTTTCAAGCTATATGAAGGTGAATCGAGAAGTCCATGTTATTCACAACAGCTTGGATTTAAATCACATCATACAAAAATTGAACGACAAAAGCCTTTTGAAAGACAAAAAAAGGAACTAAGTTTTATTCAGAAAAAGTTTCTACTACAAGCCCTCCAAAGTTCGGAGTCGACAATCTATTTACAAGAACTGCGGAAGTAGATGAAAATAATTACATAACTTAATCTAACTCTTGTTGAATGAGATTAATGATTATTTCTTGTGCTTCTTCGACTTTCTCACCTCCGTGGCCTTCTTGGACGGCTCCTCCCCTGTGTGTTTAGCCTTGGTACTCTTCTTTGATGGAGGGGTAGCAGCTGCAAAAGTACGGGGAACATCCACGTGCTTGGTCCTGCCAGGGAGAATGACCTTCAATGGCTTGTGCAAGGGATTGTCTGCGTCCACAACTCGAGGCTCAACCTTGATCTCGGCCGTCTCTCTCTTCTCCTTCTCGAGCCGCTCCTTCATACTAAGCTCAGATGTGTGTTCGGAGGTGCCTGTGATCTCTACTTCATAACTCCCCTCGATGGGAGAAGAATTCTCAGATTTGTCTTCATCCAGTGCCCCAATCACCTAAGCATCTGGCCCGGGAGCTTCTCCTGCCTGACTGGCCTCACCTATATTTTCCTCCATCTCCTTGGCGACATCACTCCTCGGAGTGGGTCGGCGATCGGAAAGACCTGCGCGAAAGCATGAAAAATAAGCATTAGAATACAATAGTCCTTCATAAAGAATGACAACGTTTGAAATCTTAAAATGAAGAGTTATCTACCAGGTTTCGGCCGGCTCTCAGCCGTCAAGGGGATCTCACCCTCTGGAATGGGTGACAGAATATGGACGCCAAGGCCGAGGTCCTTCGGATTGTATCCAATATGCTGCTCAAATGGATCGAGTATTGGCCGATCGAGTAGGCGCATGAGTTGGAGGCACGGACACGGATGGACCAGTAATAACTTCTTCCCTTTCTTAGAGGGGGAACCTTTTCCATATATAGTTTTAGCTGCAGACAATTCCGAAGGCTCGTTTCCCTTGAGGAATTCTTTTATCAAGCCCCCCTCATCAATCTCTTCGGTACCGTGCTCGGCCTTTCTGATTTCGATTAAAGTCTCCCACGCCTCGGCCAGAGATTCAAGATAACCCTCGCCCAAGAAAGTCAAGTCTCGATGCATGAGAACACGGGCGTTGAACTCAGCAATTAGCAGGTCAAACATATTTTTAACCTCCTCCATGCCTTCTTCTCTAGCCGCCTCAAGACGCGAGTCGATATCGATGGACGTGCCTTCTTCACGGGCCTCACTCTTTAACGCCTTGACTCTGGAAAGCTCGCCCTCAAGTTTTTCTTTCAAGAGTCGAGTGGCAACGATCTCATCACAGTATCATTGTGACTCCTCTTGGGCTGCCGTTTTCTCTTCCTTCTCTCTACGGAGCTGCTCCTCAAGTTCCTTGACGTGGAGGTTGAATGCATCCCTCTCCTTTTGAACTGAGTCCTTCCCTAGAGCCAAAGCCCTACTGCGCTGAACCGCCTCGTCGAGTTCTTTCTTGTGAGATGCTTCCAGATGAGTGACGGCCTCCGCGGTGTCATTGGCGCTCCGATGGGCGACGTTAAGTTCAGACTTGTAAGTTGCAATTTCTTCATCCTGAGCCTTAATGATGTCTTTGTGGTGGATAGGCTCAAGCTTCAGGCGATCGATTTCATGTTGGCGCTCCATGGAGACTTCAGAAAGTTTTCAGCCAAGTGAACAAACGCGTCATGTTGAACATAGACGTTGTTGGTACAGGCGATGGCGCTCTGCTTGACATGACCGGGGATAGGATGAATCGCCGGGAGGAATTTTAGACCATCGAAGCAGATTTTTGAAAATTTATCTTTAAGCTCGACCAGCCTCTCCGATACTGTCGGGTCTGTTGCAGGAGCGGGAGGAGACGGCTTTGAAAGTTCGGCTCTCCTGTGAGGATCTCGGGACTGTTGAGTGGTAGAGGAGTCAGAGTGTTGATCCTGGAGGGCATCGGATTGCGACTCCTTATGGACGCGCTTGTCTTTGCTAGGTTCCGAATAAGAAGAGGGATGATGGTGGTACTTAGGCTGATAGTATGTTTTATTCCGAGATAATGAGTCCCGGGAATGATAATCCCTATTTCCATTATTGTCTCTCTCCCGACATCTCTCGGATTCTGACTCACGCCCGGACTGATAGAAAACAGAGGATCCACAAAGTCGATCAATGCCGTGTGTACGTCCCATGCCACCTGTACGAAATTTGAGAAAGAGATAGCAATGAGAATAGTAGAGCGATGACGAAAATCTAAGTGCAAATTGAAGTGCAAGTGTTTGTGCATGTCCTAGTGTTTCCCCCCAGCGGACCAGTTGCTTTACTAATGGGAGCTTCTCTCCCTGACTCTAGGCTAGAGCGCCTGCATCGCCTCTGATGGGCGAGTGAAGTTGAAATGCTTCCGGATCGTCGATGTCATAATTGAGCAGGTCATCGGGAATGGAGAGGTTCGATAGGCCCTTTAAAGAACTTTCTACATGCTGTGAAGATGCCTCTTTCTCCGTTGGAATGAATGTCACTTTTGAAGTTCCGCCAACCTTCTCCTTTATAATCTTGTACGTCAATCCCTTTTTCCTCTTTGAAGGGGAAGATGACATTTTGATATCGTGTACTTCGACTATCGGATCCTGAGTGGGACCTAAGTTCTCACCTTGTACTTCGGGTGTTTCATTCCCTTGGATTTCCCCCTCTTCCTATGCACTAGGGGTGTGATGTGATGATGGCTCAGCTAATTTTTTCCCTTTACCGGGTGCGGGCTTGGGTAAGGAGACGCCCTCAGGGAGGCTTACCCGACGACCTTCTGCTAATAGTCCGAACCTCGATAGTAACTCATTTGAAATAAGAGTTCGGATGTCTCGTTCTTTGGTGGGAAGAGCTCTAATAGCTTCAATGGCCTCAGAATATCCGCGGCCGTCAGGACGTGGATTGATACCTGAGAAGATGAAACAAGAGTTAGAAAAGGCATAGCTTTGATCAAATATGAGTATCGTTTCAAGAAGAAGAATTACTTCCTTCGACCCATCTCCTCGCAAAACTAGGAGGGCAACGCACATAGAACCATTCCTGTTTGTACAGGGAAAACTTACTCCATGCCCCGGTTAAAATCTGGCATTTGTGGTACGGTTCGAGGGACACAAAAGAGGGGCTATCTCTCCGCTTCTTGATCATATAAATGTATCTGATGTCGTCCGGAGTTGGAGGCCTAGAGAAGACGGTCATGAAGAGAATGTAGGTGCCATAGATTAAGGCGTGACCATTTGGGTGCAGTTGCGACGGGGCAATGTCAATGTATTGCAGCACGTTCCGAAGAAATAAGTTAAACTTATTACAGACGGTGTACCCAACTGGAGGCAGGTATGGACGATCGTGCCCCGATGGAACCAGCACATGTCAAATGGGATTCTGTGGATAGAGCATATTCACCGGAGCGCAGCTTCATTGACCTTCGAAGCTTGAGAATCGACCGGGTTGTCCAAAAGAATCGATGCTTCCAAGGCATCAGGAGCTAAGTTATGAGAGAGGGAAGTCGACGGATTAGAAGTATCCACGACCCCTTGTTTAGAAGATGGCCCAGGTCTATCCGAGATCGTGGCAGAGCTAGATTTCTTAGACATCTCCGATAAATATTGAGGTTGATGAGAACACCTGTTTGAACTATACTTGAAAAACAATCGACGTCAGAATTAACAACACAAGAGTCCCCCCCCCCCCATGTTTGGTGTGTGAACTAGTGCGATCATTCATTTGTAAGCGCTGAAAAATTGAAAGTCACAGAGTTAATAATATAAAAATGAGCTTCTAATCGTCGTCTTCGAAGACCGTCATCGCTGACCGTCTCCAAAAGCCAACCTTATGGTGTTTACAGTTTTGGATTCAGAAAATGTTAGAAGAAGTATCTGATTATGTCGATTTAAACTCAGGTTCACGTCTACCGAAACTAGGAAGTTATCAATCCGGATTGGTTCGATGTGCTAGTATGCTGGAGTCCTCGTCCTTGTTTTGTTATGTGATTAGGCAAGATAGCCTAAGCTAAGGGATGGTTCGGCATTCATAATGGCTCGTCCTAAAAGTTGTTCGGCCTAAATATTGTTCGGCCAAACCTTCGCTCGGCCTAGCTACCGTTCGGCCAGAAAATTGTTCAGCCAAACTATCGTTCGTTCGATCTAGGTAGCGTTCGGTGGAGTATCGTTCGGCCAAAATTCTGTTCGGCCGAAATAACACTCGACATCCCATCTAATTCATGCTTCCACCCTAACCTCCCAACCCACTGTTCGGCATGTGGTGAGTCACGCCGAACTAGAGTTACGCCGAGCCCCAACGTTCGGCACTCCTCCCTTAACTACGATTTCATTTTTTCCTCTCTTCCTCCATCCAAACCGAACCACCAGGACGGATCATTTGGCGAGTCATACCAGACCATGTTGTTCGGCATCCTAGCCACTTCGTACTCCTCCTCTATTCTTTCTTTTCCTCCAATATCGTTCGGCACAAGAGATCCATGCCGAACCACAATGCACCTCCCAACATCTCCCCCGTGTACTCGACTTTGGCCACTTCTCTTTCCCTCCATACCATCTAACCCAAAGAAATATCCTATTCGAACTTCGATTCACTCGTCCGCGCAACACCCATCAGCTACAGTTCTAATTTACGGACTCGAGCCTCGTGTTAAAACCCATTTATTCGGGGAAAGGACTTAGATAGAGGGATCGTTACCTAGTTAGTAGATCGAGACTTGGAGAAATCTGGGGTTAAGGGCACGGCTTTGGTTAATGCCGAATGGATTGGGAAGGAATGGTTGTTAACAGATAAAATTTGCAAGTACGAGGTAGTGGAGGTAAAAAAGTGAAAAGAGAGGAAGGGGGAAAAGGCTGGCCTTTATAGGGAAGAAGAAGAAGTCGAAGAGGCTATGGCCGGTGGAACCGGTCAAAGCCGCATCGTTCGGTTTCGGCATACAAAGCCGCTCGGCACATGTGGAGTGTCCGGCCTCGGTTTTATTGTTCGGCATTCACGTCACGTTCGGCAAACATCACCTCATCAAGTGTTCACAATAAAACAACCTCCAAAGGTGACGGGCCAAGGTTCGGAGCGAAGCACAATGGACTCGTAGTTCAAAGCGTATCACGTTCGGTCACGCGATACACTTTGGAGGGCAGGTGTTTCCTAGAGATTTGACCAGGCAACTTGTTACTTGGCATTCTAAACGTTCGACACCAGAAGAACGTTCGGCATACAAGGAATGGTCGTCATCCATGAAGGTTCGGCATCCATGAAGGTTCGGCATCCATGAAGGTTCGGCAAGAATCTTGTTCGGCGCCCCGAGACCGTTCGGCATGAAGAAGCGTTCGACATTAGATAGTGCTCGGCATCAAAAGAGCGTTCGGCATTGGATAGCGCTCGGCATCTAGAGAGCGTTCGACATTGGATAACGCTCGGCATCTAGAGAGCGTTCAGCATTAGCTACTGCTCGACATTCAGGTTGTCCGGCAGTCAGGACGTTCGGCTTTGCCTTGTTCGGCATGATACCATATTGTTCGGCATTCAACCAATCTCAATCAACTTCAACTACTGCTCGACATACACTCGCCATTCAGCACCTCACTTCGTTCGGCATGGAGATGATGGTTCGACGTCTAGTCGTTCGGCCAAGTCACTGGTTCGACTTCCAGTATCGTTCGGTGCAAATGCTTCCCACGACGCTCAGAGCGTACAGCTTCGCCGTGCTTGGCATGAGGAGATTGTTCGGCATACCAAGGACGCTCGGCATAAGATCGTTCGGCATCCAGAGATTGTTCGGCCTCCCGAGGACGTTCGACAACCAAAGATTGTTCGGCACTCTGTCAATCTCGTCCGGCTTCGATTGATTGCTCGGCCTACTTTTCCCACTAACACCGCATCATTCGGCACGAAGATGATGGATCGGCATTCGGCCGTTCGGCATGTTCGGGTCGGCACACAGAGTTTACTTTATTTGGGCCGTGATATCCAGCCACCAAGCCCACCAAGGAAGTCCAACCCACCTTCGTCTATAAATAGAGAAGCAGGGGCACAGTGAAAAGGATGAGTTTTTTGGGAACACTGGGAAAACTCTGCCGCATTTAACACTCACTCAAGACTTAATCTTTTGTTTTGCAATTGTATTCAAGTAATTAGAAATGGATTGTATCTGTAATCAACTATCAAGGAAATCAATAGAAATCAACTTCAAAATGGACGTAGGCAGTTACGCCGAACCACTATAAATTTGGTGTTCTTGTTCTCTGCACTGAAATTTACATATTTTTCTCTATTTTAATTTACTCTCTTCATTAATCTCTCTACACAATCTCTCTAAAGGTGTTAGTGACCAATTTTGGTGCTAACAGGTTTGGTGCTGGACAAGTGCGGTTATTGTCAGCTCTGAACGGGATGGATTTGTCGGTCGTCACATGTGGTATCAGATCTTAGGATTTTGCTAACCCTTAGACTTTGGTTGGGTATTTAGTATAGATAGGGTCAGTGGCACGCTAGATTGAGTTTGCGTGTATTACATATATGAGCTTGTATTTATTAGTGACATAAAAATGTTTTGTATTCTGATACTTTATCTGTTGAAGTGTCTTATGAATTCTAGTCGGAACGTGGGACGTTATGTTATGATAGGGATTTCTAAATGCTTGAACAAGGCAAACCGACACAGTATTGTTTTAAAGTGGGTAAATGAAATAATTTTACCTAAATTATATTTTATATATAAAAGAATAATTTTTCAGAAATTATTGTAATTATATATGGATTGTTTGGTTGTTAGTAAATGGTAATATTTGATTATTATCATTTGTTGTTAGTGTTCTAATATAAAAGTTATTATTATAAATATAAAGAAAGATAAACAATAAGAAATGGTTTTATATAAACAAAGTGAAATTATATATAAGTATAAGTTTATAAAAGTGATTTATAAATAAAATGGAATTTGAAAGAAATATAATAAAAAGCACTAAACTCACTTTAGTCGTAGGAAAATATTGCGGGTGATGACTGCAACATCATCAGTATTCATTTTCGAGTCTCTAAGTGATGAATTGTTACAACTAATATTTTTCTGTTAAAATTTTGTTTTTGTAAAAAAAAAATTATTGCAAAATTCCAAGTATGATTTGATAAAATATATAAAAAATAAGTTTTTGAACTTATAAACTGAAATAGTATAAATAAGAAATAAGTTTACAACTTATAAATTTGAATAGGGAAGTAAAAAAACTAAATTTTAAAATGGTTGAACATTTTGGTTGAGCAAACAAAAAGGAAATTTGAATTTGAGATATATGAAATAAAAGAATTAATTTGAGTAAAGTTAAATAAATTGAGTAAGTAATTGAAATGAAGTTAACTCAAGAAAAGTTAAATGAAAGTGAATTGAATTGTAATGAAATTAATGAAACTAGTTAAATGAACTAGAATTTGACTTTTGAATTGAATATGAACTTAAGTTTTAAAGTGGAAATAAAAATAAGAGGTGTTGTGTAAAATGTTTGTAAACTTAAGCAAATTATTTTATGGAATGGTTATTAAGTGTTGTATTAAAAATCATATACACTAAATGAATTGAATATATGAAATGAAATGTTGTTAAACATGAATCGAATTTAAAGTGAAGATAAATAAGTGAATATTAACGAATTGAAAGTAAATGAAATTAATATGAATAATTGAATTTGATTTTAAAGTGAATGTGGATTAAATGAAAGTAAAAGGAATAGAATGTAAATAAAAGAATCGAGAATAAGGAATGGGATATAATAAGAACCAATTGGAATAAATATGTAAGTTGCATGTATATTGTTTTATTCGCATAACTGTTTAATCAAGATTTGAATATACGATTTCGAGGTGGTTTGCACCGGTTCGAGTTAGGAATTTTCGTCGATTTCTTGATAGCGAACCCAGGATATGGATTTTTGATTGATTCTAATGTTCAATATCATAGTATATGGCTATGCAAGTAGGATGGTGGTTTTCTAATCAAGGAACCAGATCTGAGTCCATACTAGAGTGGTCGTGTGAACGATACTAGCTCGGGAATGGAATTATGTGATTGAGCAAGCGATCAAGTATGGTTTTGCGTACGGATGATATGTAAATCGTATGGGGTTTAATAAATGAAATGTTGACATTAGAAAATGTAAATTGATATGGATTATGAATTAATTGGATGAATATAAATTGTTCGATGGTTGCTTTTATTGCATTTGCTATATTTGCATATAGATATTGTACTTGTACATGTTATATATTGATATTGCTTTCTATATACATGTTTTCATTGGTTGTTGAGTGTTTAGTATGTGCAGATGGTGTATGCTACGCATTTGGAGCTTGCTTTCGCATTATATTCGTTGTATATGCTAATAAAAGGTACATATCTCGGATTACATATTGTACTTTTATTTTTTTTCCCCTATGGGATGCCTCATCCTCGAAGATGAGATGTAGATTTGATATATATATATTGTGATTTTACTACGATTAAACCGCGCAAAGGAGGCGCTGGTGAAATTTTCTAGGAATTTAAGGTGTTAAAATTTTTGATAATTAAAATTTTGATTTTGATTTATAAATTAAATGATATTTTTTGACTTTTGGAACAATACTAGTAAACAACTATGAATAATTTTAAGACTTAGAAAAGTTTTTATAAGAAGTGTAACTAATTGCTTGAAAAGCTAATGGGTTTTGTGGCATTTTCTTACTTAGTAATTCGGTGACAAAATGCTTTTAAGGAGGGGAGTATGTAACGACCCAGAATTTTAGTCATATGAAATTTGAATATTTAATTGATTTTAAATATTGAAAAGCTAATTTATATAAGTCAAATACCTTATATTTCAAGTATAGCGATTTTATTTGATAATTAAATTGTTAAATTTAATATTCGAAATTATTTAAATAATTGAATCTTGAATTTAATATGAATGAAAATGATTTCTAAAGTTGATTTAAAATCTATTTGAATTAGAATGGAGTTGGTGAACTTTTAAATTTGAGTTAAAAGTGAATAAACAAAAATTGGAATTTATTAGATTTAATTAAATTGTAAAAATAGTCATTTTTGATACTGTCTCGGATTTCGATGAAACTAGTTTTATTGGATTCGTAATAGCTTATAATAGTATGCTGTCGAATTTTGTGGCGATTGGATAATCATTTGATCGTGCGAGTTCGAAACACATAGAAATTAATTGAAGAAAATTTAATTGAAATAATTCGATTTTGAAAACCTATCTTCTGTATGTGATGGAATTAACTCCCGATACATATTCCATTGTGTTCGGAATAGGGGTATAACATATAAAATGCTAGGCGGCACACTTCGTTTGGGGTTTGGAATTTTCACGGATGAATAGTGCTAAACGAAATCTTCTATAAATAGCCCTCACCTTCTCTCATTTGTAAACCTAACCCTAAAAAGAAACATCAGCCGCCGTTTCTAAACTCCACCATCCAATGACCAACAATGATCGAAGCCACTAGAGGAAAAATTAGCCAATGACTTCAACTAGAGAAACGTAGAGCAAAACGATACGAAGCTAGTGTACGGGTGGATCGACGAATACTCGATCGGCCAAATCTTTCCCCGTTCACATCAACTTTGGGTTCGGTCTAGGAGGTTTTGGTGTACATGTGGCGTGCGTAGGTGGCGGAGCTCGACGCTGTAGGCGGCGGCACGACAATGGGGTTGGTCGGCGAGGTTAGGCGGTGGTTAGAGTGGTGGCAGGCGCATATTTTTGATCGAACGTGATTCGAAAAAAAATGTCTAGCTCGCATGAACCTAGAGCTGTACCCTTCTGGAGGGAGAACAAAATTAAACGGTGGAAGGTTATTCGTTTAAACTTTTTGTTATTAAGTTAATTATATTATTAATTTCTGAATGTTCGTTTATGCATAACTTGTTCATACGAGGTCCATTTCAAGCGTGACAAGTTGTGTTGCATTCATATCAGCGAGCACTACGCTATGGATTTAGATTGGATGAATTCAAAGTTAGTAGGAATTTTGAGTTAAATTGAACGACTGTTCAATTTTAATTTAATCCTGAGCGCTTATGCGATTTCTGGCATTTTTGCGAGTTAATTCACATCTCCGACCTGCTTATATTTTTATATAAATATGCTTAAATTTATTTATCATGATTGTTGCTTGTTTGGATGATTTACTCTATTAGTTGGTTTGGACATATTCTGCCTATTGGAGCGGATGAGACCCCATTGCAATCCTGTGTAAGAGCAGATGACCCTTTACGAATCCCGCTTTGAAGCGGTTGATTTTATTTATTTAGTTATACGCTGTCTGTAATGCAGGGGGAAAGGTTGTAGAGATCCAACAGGATTTTTCACCACTGTTGATTTTATTTTCATATATACGATGATATATGATGTTTTGGATGTCATGATAATGTCTTTGATATGATTTGATTTATTTAGTGCTATGGCAGCACTACGCCTAATTTTTGATATTTTGAAATATCGAAACGATGATTATGATTTGAAAAGGGTTTTGAAGTGATTTTGGAAGTATATATATGTTTTAATGATTTTTAATTTATTAAAGGAATGGATTTGTTTAAAAAAAATACAATTTATGATTTTTGATGTTATAAAAGTTTAGTTTTATGAAATACTTTGATTTGAGATTTTAGAATAAGTTTATATAAAAGATTTATAACGGTGTTATTTTTATAAATAAGGAAGTTGTTTTGTAAATGGATTTATGAATGGATTTATAAATAAATTTGATTTATTCATAAATGGATTTAGAAATGGATTTTGATAGTAAAATTAGTTTTTATAAAAGGATGGACTTATAAATAGAATTTTGTAAATAAAGGAATTTTATAAAGTTGAAGTTTTATAAAATTGGAAGGAGATTTGTAAAATGGTTTTATAAGTATGGATTTTTATTTGAAGGAGTTTTGAAAGAAATATTTTGATGAAGTTAAATGTTTTAAAAATAATTTATCTTTTGGAAGTAAAGGTTTTGAAAATATAAATTCCAAATGGAATTTAATGGTTTTGAAAATGTTTTAAAATGAGATATGCATTAGAAACATAGATTTCAACATTTATTGTTGTAGTAGACGTTTTCGGAGAAGTAAGAAAGGCATGGACTATAACATGTTGTTATAGTAAATGATTTTCGAAAGGAAATATTTTATATAATATATGGGATTTATCTATATATTTATTAATCGAATCCCTATACTAGTGTTTTGGCTTGTCGTAACGATGTTTTACGCATATGTTTTGGATGCTTTGAAGCTTTAGCAGGTGAGCTGGGAGTCATCTGGTCGTACCATACGTATATGTTTATTTTCACATCTTTTTTATTGTTTAAATTATGAGCAATTGTAAGGACAAGTTATTCTAACCGTCCTAGATGATGACTAGTGATTGATTGTTGTACTCT
This sequence comes from Allium cepa, assembly GCA_030765085.1. NCBI lineage: Eukaryota > Viridiplantae > Streptophyta > Magnoliopsida > Asparagales > Amaryllidaceae > Allium > Allium cepa. Next base: position 1,044,079,718 of record CM060931.1, on the reverse strand, counting down.
AGATATATATTATATTACAGTTTCTATTTTGTACAGATCATTGATATGATATTATATGTTTTTCTGCTGCGATTGTGAGATTCTGTAATTGTTTTAGTTTTTTCTAATTTGTCTTTTCTTTCTTCTTATTTTCTTCTCTTCTTTTCTTCTATCTTCTTTCTTTCTCATGATTATCCGTCTTTCCCTTCGGTTTGGGACTGGACATGTGCGTTTATAGTCAGCTCTAAATGGGATGGATTTGCGGGTCGCCGCCTTGATATTTATATCCTAACTTGTCTTTATTCCTCCCATATATAAGCATCTTAACCCATACCTATTTGGAGATTTTTCGAAAGCCTCCAAACCCTCCTATTTCTAGCCGAATCCTAATCTCCTCCTTCCCATTATTACAAGTTCAAATCAAATCAAATTAAATACTATTTGATAGCCGATGGTCTGTAATCCGGGGGATAACACATTCGGGATTAGAATTCGATTTAGGAGTTCAATTCAACACTTCAAGGTGTGTGTTTTTAGCATTATTATAAGCTAATGATCTTATCTACATTTATAATCTATTAAAATTTTATTTATATATCATATTCTGTTATATTAGTTAGGTGACGATTCTATTATTTCAATATTGTCATGATCACATTAGTTATATGTTTATATGTACTCATATATTTATAAAAAAAATTATTTTTGTCACGTATTATAACAATCCTAATTTCTATGTTGTAAAAGTTAAACAAATTTAATTAAAATAAATTTTTATAATTTTTGATAATTAATATTTTAAAAATAAATTTTTAGTTAATTAGATTCTGTTTAATAAAAGATTTCGATTTAATACATTGAATTAAATTTATAAAAATTTCAAGCAATATATTGAATAAATCATTTTAGTTGAATACAAAATATTTTTACAAATGTAAATAATTTTTGTTATTAAAATAGTAGAAAAATTAATAAGCGGGCATCAAATTGAATGATACTAGATGGTCATCAAATATACTCTGGACAATGAAATGCAAACTAATTTAAACTAGATTGGAATTTATTTACAAATTTAACAGCAAACAATTGGGTAAAGTAAATTAATTAAAAATAGCCTCGAAACCCATTCTCTTTTTCTTCCTGTTTTTAGAGCCTCCCAAGCTTCATTCTCTTAGCCCAGACTAGGCCTGTCAAATGGGTTGAGTTGGGTCAAAATGGGTTGGGTCGAGTTTGACCCAACCCATTTATGACTCATTCTTTTGTACCCACTTATGACCCTATCCATATATGATCCAACCCGTTTAATAAGCGGGTTACCCATTTAACCCATTTAAAGATTTAGGGGCCGTCTGGATTACAATAAATAAGTTGTTTTTTGCTTATAAAACGAAAAAATTAAAAAGTCAATATGGATAAACAAAATCTACCGACTTTTAAAAGTCGTTTTTCAACTTATTGCAAAAGCAATTGTTTTTTGCTTTTCGACTCACATAAGTCGATTTTTTATATGAAAAAATTCTAAAAAAATGTATTTTCAAATTTCAAATTTCAAAATTCAAATTTAAAAATTTCGAAATTTCGAAAATTCAAAATTTAAAAATTTCACAGTACAAAATTCAAAATTTTAAAATTCAAATATCAAATTTTCAAAATTCAAAATTTCAAATTTCAAAATTTTGAATTTTAAAATTTGAAATTCCAAAATTTTGAACTTAAAAAATTCAAATTCGAATTTTCAAATTTCAAAATTCGAATTTTGAAATTTGTTAAAATTTGAAATTTTGAATTTTGAAATTTGAATTTTAAAGTTCGAAATTTTCAATTTTCAATTTTGAATTTAAAAATTGAAAATTTTAAAATTTAAATTTTGAAATTCGAATTTTGAAATTTGAAATTTAAATTTGGAAATTTCAAATTTTGAAATTTTGAAAATTTTATGTTTGAAAATTTGAAATTCAAAATTTTTAAATTTTTAAATTTGAAATTTAAATTGTTGGAAATTTTGAATTTTGGAAATTTCGGATTTTGAAACTTTTAATTTTTAAATTTTTGGAAATTTCGAATTTTGAAATTTTGATATTTAAATTTTCAAATTTTTGGAAATATCGAATTTGAAATATGAAAATTTGAAATTTGAAATTTTTGGAAATTTCGAATTTATAATTTGGAATTAGAAATTTTAATTGCAGTCCGAACAGAAAAAATAGCGGCTTCTACAGTAGGTGAAGTTCAAATATGAAGATGCAGTAGCCTGTTATTTTTTAAGTACAACTGTCAATTTTCATGAAAACTACATTTTATGTTTAAAATTCTTATTTTCAAATTTATATTAAAATTTAATGATTTTAATAAATGGGTAAATGGGTTACCCACTTATAACTCTTTTAAAAATGGGTCAACCCAACCCATAACCCATTTAATAAAATTCATAAATGGGTTGACCCAACCAACTTAAAAGTAGGGTAAATGGGTTGGGTTAATGGGTTGGGGCATATTTTGACAGGTCTAGCCCAGACCCGGACCCGTATTCACGAGTGTGCCCTAATTCTCCTCTAATCAAATCATGACTTGGAGAAATAAAAGAAAAGAAATCGCATAGCCCAGGCCGATAAGGCATCACGCATCGATTGTTAGCCGCTTAGAGCTGCTATTGCCGATGGATGGCGCTTGCAGTTTGAAGGGTGACGAGGCTGTAGGTAAGGGGGGAGAGTGTGTGCGATTTTGGGTGCTGGGTCGCGATTGCGACAGAGAGGATGCAATGTCATTGCACATGGCAGCAGGCTGGGATAGCGAGGCAATTGGATGCATTGAAGGAGCTTGGCTGTGGCGATGGCTAGCGATGTGGTGGTTGAAGGCGAAGTACGATGTGGGGTTGCTGGCAAGAGCATGGCCATTGTCATTTGTAGGTAAGGCAGGCAACTTTAGGGTAGTAAATTGGGGCTGATTGTGTCGAGCTTCAGGTTGGAGACACATGCGCACTTGGGTTCAATGGTCGATGGTTGAGGTTGTTAATTTTTAGAACCTGATCGATGTTTAGGTGAGTAAATTTATTTCTACTCACAACTTTTGTCTAGATCACCTCTTACCAATGGTTCTACTTGATTGCCATGCAATGAATATTTTTTGATATGTATTGAATTGGTTTGATGGGTGTAAACTATTGTTTACTTGTTGATTGTGATGGTCGACTGGGTTAACTGACATTGTTTGAACGAGTTATATTTTGATAACTCACCAATATATTTTAGATCCTATTTTCGAGCTGTATGTTGATTGTTTAGTGACACGTGTTTGTTGATAGGGATTGAACTGGATGAAACCGAATTACATATTTTTGATTGATTGTTTTTGTGATGTGATCACAATAGTAATTGATCGGAAAAGGATTAATTGATTAAAATGGAAGACTTTAAGAAATGTAATATTTTGGGAATAAATATTGGATTTTCAGAATGATTTTTTTTAATTATGATTGGAAATATTACTCGTGGTAGAAAATTATTCAAGAATTTTTTTGAGTATTCTATGAAAAGAAATAGTTTCAAAAAATGTTGAATTTTTAGGATTTGATTAAATAAGTTAAATTTTAGAATATTTTTATTCACTTGTTGGTCATTATAAAAATATTTGAAGGGTGGTTATGGAATAATATTTGAAATTGATATTTTTGATAATGATAAATTAATTTTATTTTGATTCAATAGATTTGAAGTTTATAAAAATAATATTTTAAAGATATAGTAAGTTGAATGCAATTTATATTGTTTGAAGATTATTGCTTAGGGGATTTATTATCTAAATATTGTAAGTAAGTTTTGGAGGTAATTTCTTTAGTATTTGATTATCTTAAATAAAAAGGGAAATCAAATTCAAAACATTTTGAAAATATATTGATAGAAGTGTTTGAAGTCAATTATTATGGAAAGGTAATTTTGGGATTTTGTTACATAAATAAAATATAGTATAGAATTTTGGTTTGACGAATTACTTTGTTTAAAATGGTTTTGAAATGTAAATTCGGGTTTAAAGGGATTGGTTTTGGAATTTTATATTATAGCTTTGGAAAATTATTATTATTTTTTATTGAGAATTCACATTTGGAGTATGGAATTATCCAGATTTGTTGTTTAAAGGAAATTACTATGAAACCTCTTTGATATTATCATCATTGAGGAGTCATTTCAAAATTTATGAATTATTTCAAAAAAGAATTTTAGCAATTTAGAATTGAATGAGGTTTACTTTAAAAACTTCCCTATAATTACGTAAGAAATTTGGAAAATATTTATTTTCAAAACTATAAAGGGATTATAGGGAAAAGAATGAGAATTTTATAATTTGATATTCTATCAATTGAATATTGATATCTGAAATTGTTTCGGAGATTTGGAGACAAATGTATTTTAAAAGCCCCTTCCAAATCAATTGAAAAAGGATGATTTATATTTCTATGTAACAAGGAATTAGAATAAACTGAGTTATGATACTGTCCGGTATAAGACTTTTGGTAATATTTCTCCAGTTATTCTTTGGACTTATTATATTGAATAATATTGTGTGAAATTCTAGATTGTGGGAAAGTTGAGTAAACGATCGATAACACCCTTTGGTATGGGACATTCGTTGACACCATTTGGTATGTGACATTTGGTGATACTATTCTATTTACTCTTTTGACTTATGGTATATGATATTATTATGGATATGTAGTGTAGTTTATGAGCAATGAGTAAACTCTCGAGTAATACTAGATGGTATGGGATATCTACGTGATATTTGTTCGATTACTTTCTGTAAATGAGGGGCACACTTGTTTTACGGGTTAATGTCTAGAGGTAGGGTCCGTTGTGTGTCAACTTGTGTTGTATGTTATTAATCCAGATAGACGAAGTCCATCCTAGTTGGTTGATCATGGGGTCGCACCCCAAATCCATCGCATAACCTTATTATATAATGTGTTGTGTGCTGACGTTTAAATTGTGTGATGATATGCCTTGATGCCACACTAGCCAAACAATCTTTTACCATTGGGCAGTAGGCTCTTGATCGTAAAGTATATATGGACGTAGTGTCATAATGACTGGGAGTAACTAAAACTAGGGGTGTGCTGTAAGTGTTGTGTGCTGTCCCTAGAGCGTGTTGTGTAACTCCTATCCATGATGTGTTACTATATGATTATATTATAGTATTTAGATACTCTCCTCGACATTTATTCAAAGGCGAGGTCCTCTTTACCCACTAGAGCGTGTTATATGCTATGAGGCTCCCAATTGGATTACATGATTTGAGATATATAAACATATGCAACCATATTTATAGAACCTCACTAAATTGTGTGCTTATTGATGGTTGATTCTCTTTTGTATTATGAGTGTGTTGATTGTTGATTGGAGATTTGGTTGTTCCACGCATTTGATAGCATTGGTGCTATATTGTTCATCGAGTGCTTTAAGAATTCTGGTCAATGCGGGTACATTCGTATTCGATTGGGATTCTCAAACATTTAAATGAGGCAAAACTTACACAATATTTTGAAATAGTATAAGAAAATAGTTTCATAGAGAATTGTTAATTGTTTTGTAGAACAAGATATTGTCTAGAGAATGAAACATTATTTTTCTAGATTTGTATGTATTTTGAATAATGTATGCAACCATTGACTATTAGTGTGAAGTTGAAACCAATAGCGATGCAGTGTTAATATATTACCTTAAGTAGTCAACATTACAACCAAATTGCAAAATGAATCACTATTATATGGTGCAGCAACATTGTATATTTAATATAAATTGATGTATGAAAATCTATGTTTTTAAAGTTTGAATTAAAAAGAAGTTCAAAAGAAATATATTTATGGATATAAACTAGATCAGTTCTAAGTTAAAGATAAATTTCCTAATGAGAAAATAATAGGCTGCCTATGTTATTAATAAAGACCATGAAGTGATTATGGGAGAATGTTAAATATTTAAATCATGTTTTGGAAAAATATTCTATAAAAATGTTTTGGAACTATTTCTAAAGAAATAAAATTTATTGGTAAAATTCTATTACAACTTTATAAATAAGAATACAAATTTTTGCAACTTTTGTCATTCGGAAAGAAGATTTAAAAATAAAGCAAAATGTGTGCTTGTAACAATCTGTTCCGGAACATGACTAAATTTCAACCCAAAAAAGGACCATCGAAACTTAGCCCATTCTAAAGCTGGCTGTTGGTTGGTAAAAATAACAAAACAAAGCTACATATCTATTCTTTCAGAGCTCACAGTGGAAGGAATAAAATATAATAACAATAATTGTACTCATTTATTTCAAATCATTTCAGTTGTCATAAAACATTACATAACGTCAACTGTTACAACATTTCGTTCGAAAATGCATTTCATGGGTACAATATAAAATAACACAAAAAGATAGATAGTAACCGCCACAAGCTTCACTCTTGCCATCTTCAAGCACCATCAGCTCCTTCTATAGCCTACGTTGTAATAAGGAGGGAGTCAGAACAACAAGTGTCTGGTGAATAGAAATTTCGAGCCTTACTGTTTCAGTACTTAGCCGGTATAATTTAAATATGTCTTATGTGTATAAAACCATTTAATACTTCGTATAAGGAAAGGAGGCGGGTCCTCAACCACTTAATACCTTCCATTCCCGAAGCAGGTTCCTAATCCTATAACCCATTACCAGCGTCATGTCTAAGAATGCAAGAGATAGTACCTAAGCTACTTAATACCTTGTATTGAAAAATATAAAGACTCTGGTCATTTAAGACCTCAATAAAGGCAGACCCCATCATTTACCCAAGCCAAACTCCTCAATGGCAACTATCCGGCTGACATCGCATGGAATCTCTCGAACCACTTTATACTTCTTTATGGAAAGGTGGACCATTTATCAGTCACTTAATATCTTGTTGCGAAGCAGATCCCTATCGAGACACCACCTAACCTGCCTAATAACTATCCCCTTGGCCATTTAATACTTCATTAGAGCAAAGAGGTGGGCCTTCAAACACAACTTACTACCTCAAGACCATAAACCAGGCCCTTCATATTATGATCCATACCCATAATGACGTTTCACATTAGTCCAACTATTTGTAGAAATTAGTAGCCAGATTAGCTAGGCAGATTTATCCTACAAAATTTGGGTCTAACTTCGCATCATTATAAGTATTTATTATAGAAGATGTCTCACATCAGCCCTAAAGTCACACTGCCGGTAGCCTAATTAGATGGACAGACTTTTGTGTGTCTTTCGACCGACATCTGATCCCTATAACTTAGCCATAAGTTAAATGCTTTCAATGTATATAAAACTCATCTCACCATTACATGATTAAGACTTTATAAGGAATCTTTCCCATTATGCCTTAAATATTAATTACTTTTCTAAGAGGGATTTAATGTCAATTACTACCTAATTAACTACGCAATTATATGTTACAATTATGCGTTTATTACACTAATTAATATAAATAAATACGCACTTATTTCGGAGATTACACCTAAACTAATATTAAATGCCAATTCCTTTTTAACCATAATAATACAAGTCTTTTTTTTCCATTTTACCAATATTGTGCAAGTTCCAATATCTATAACAATGGATTCTAATATCCATAACAAGTATTCAATACTAATATCAAAAATTGCAATAAATAGTCTTGTATATAGAATCCAAATCCAACTTATCTCATATTAAAACAATGAAATAAACCAAAAATGGAAACTTACAATTTAATCAATTCTATGCTCCATTCAACTTATTTTACATGAGTTTAGATTATGGAAGTTCTACAGAACTTTATAGAAATAAATAGTGTAAACTACGAATGAAGACTCGTATTTTACACACTGTTTCTCAATTAAATCCTTTAATCAGATCTGGAGAAGAAAAGAAAGAAGTGGTATAGAAGGTAGAATATATAAACCACAAAACTCCATTATTTTAATACAAAACAATTAAGATTCTAATCCTAAGAATTAACATTTTGCTTTGGGGGGATTTTAGGGATTTTTAATATCATGTTTTCGTAATCCAAAACTCCTCAAGGCATATAGCAAATCCAAACCATACTATTCAACTATTAAAATAGAAAAACTAAAATTTTCGCTCAGAATTGGTCTTTAGCTTTGCTCCTCTTTGAATTTGCAACACCCATAACAGTCTCCTTTAGATCTTTTCTTTTTAATATATACAACAAGGGATTTGTATATATATTAGATTCCGAAAGAAAAGGTCTGAAATTAAATAATAAACAAAGATAGATTAGGAATTCTTACCTGAAACCCTAACAAAGCTTTTTGAATCTAAGAAGAGATAAACTGGTAGAGCTTCGCTGATATTCCTAAAATATTTATGAATAAAAGTGAGGGGTCTAGGGTCTTATATATAATAGCTGAAATGCACCAGAACCATAGGATAAAAATAGGTTAAAACAGATAAATCTATAGAGTTTAAAATAAGAAACCCTTGCCACCACCTGTATAGGAGAGGTTGACCTCCCGTAATACCACTAGTTGACTGCCATGGATCGACTGATAGAGATTATGGAGCCAACCGCTCCGTCTAATTTTGGACGTTTATTATTTTCAACCATTGTTTATTAAATTCCTTAATTAACCTTTAACATTAATTATTAACTTTAACATTTACTTAACCTCCAAGTCTTATCACAGTTAATTTTTGAAATTTAACTTCAAATTTAATTACTCGTTTGAATTTGAATTTGAATTAAACTAATTTAAATATGAAAACTACAAAGGCTTGTAACTTCTTCGTTTGAACTACGTTTTTCAGTATATGTGGATACTGATCAGAATTTTACCACGTACTCAATGACATAACTTTTGTAGTCAAATTCCAACTTTTACAAAATTTTCATTTTATCCCAACTTTATCGAATTTCTCTTAATTTACTTATTTAATTAGTGTTGATTCTATGGGGTGTTACAGTGCTTTAGGAGAAAAGAAAATGATGTGAAAGTATTAAATGGTTTGTGGAAACATATATATGGGTTAAGAACGGTTTATTTTATATAAATATCGATGATATAAATTTAAAAAGTGAGCTTTTCAGATATGGACCAACTTAAATATATATGTATATATATATATATATATATATATATATATATATGAACCTTACCATTTTATAAATGAATGGAGATGTGAAAAAATAAGTAATTCCTAGACCACATATTCTTCGACCACATATTCTTCAACTGCTCAGATATATTTAATACATGGAGAATGATCATAGGGTGTTTGGAGATAACTACTGTGGTTTATGGAAGTGATCATGTCTAGGAACAAGTGTACATACTATCTGGTGTGAAGGAGGGAAGAGCAAGGGTGGTTACCTGCTTATTGAAGAAATTCCTTTCGGTTGTGGAAAGAAAGGAACACTAGGATATTTCAGTCTGCCAAAAGCAAATCCATGGAGTAGTTGTGTAGACGTATTGTTCATGAAATTAGAGAAGGGCTCAAGATGGTGAAATTCAGCTATGACCCTGGCATTCTGACCTCTTTGAATTGAATGCTTGCTGCCTTTGTTTTTTTTGTTGCTTTCTGTTTGTTTTTCCCCCTTGTGCTTTTATTTCTTTGTGGTTGTTGCACCTTGTTCCTATGTCTTCTTTGTGCATGCCCAATTTTGGCATGTGTTTGTTGTACTCTTTCTCTTTGGTGCTTCAATAAAATGGTAGGGGCTCCGTCGGCTCTGCCAAAAAAGGAAGTGATTTTTGTAAAGATGTTTTGAAAGAAAAAACTTTTGTTTATGATTTTTTTGGGACCTAATTTAGTTACTTATAATCCAAAGTTACTCTTAAAGGAGATATAGTGTATGTTTTGAAGGTAGTGATGGGTTGTTCAATATGTGCATATACAAATACCTTATATATCTATGTGCTTTATAATGTTATCGCCAAACCAAAGTATAATAAGTTTGTTTTAATTTTTTTTAGTTTGCTATGTAAGGACATTGAAACAAACACTCTTGTTAAGTGTTGTATTAATACATTAATAACTTTAGCTATTTTGAATGAATTTTGGTCAACCTTCTTTCATTTGAAAGATACTTTAATATAAAATAAATTTTGTGTTATTTACTTTCTTAAATTTTGAAATCCAATTGTGGTAAAATATAGTTTGAAGTCGAGTGGAAAAAATTATGGCCCATATTTATTTCTAAAATTTTATTCTTAAGTGTTCAGGTCATAACTTGTGAAATTTTGGTCTGATTTTGTCGATTCTGTTTTAGTTCGTCATATATTTTCAAAGTAATAACTTTCTTGTTAATCACTTCACAAGATTTTGAAGTTAACCATGGTTTCAACATGAATTATAATGGAAATATATCGTTATTCCCAAATGAAATTCTACAAAATAGTGCTGAATTGTTTTAGTCGTAACTTTCAAACGTTTTGTCCGATTTTCGTGATCTTGCATGTTCTTTAAAGCAAAGAACATAAACAACAAATTTTGTTTAAGTGTTTTACAAAATTTTAATGCCTTCAAGGCTAAAAATGTAAATTACTATAGTGGACTTGTGTATTTATCGGAAAATCCAAGCAACATATGTCTGGAAATTTCTCCATAACTCAAGTTGTATTCCATATTTTTGCAATCCCAAAATGTTTTTCGAAAAAATATGATGTTAAGGAACGACTTTTTTTTTGAGTGTTATGTGAAATTTTGACTTATGCTAGGCGAAAAAAACGTTTACTAAGGTGGACCTACACTTGTATTTGTGGTTCAGAGTTTGCTACTTTTGAAAAATACATCATAACTTGAGTTGTAGTTGACATTTTGCTGATTCGAAATTTGTTTGCTGCTTTTGGAAAATACATCATAACTTGAGTTGTAGTTGATATTTTGGTGACCCGAAAATTGTTTTGGAATGGTAGCACATTATGTAACAATTTACTCTTTCAGAGCGTTGGTTAGTTTGGTGTTTTGACTATTGTAATCTTTGCCTTAAAATGATCTAAATATGAATGTCATGTTTCATTACATTACATGTATGCATACTTATTATACTCATCATATGTGACTAATATTTAAATTTTAGTTGAGTATAGGTACTCAAAAAGCTTATTTGGCTATTTTGTGATGATGACAAATTTTGCTGGCTTAATAATAAGAAATTTTGTTTAAAATGCTAATTAAAATGTACGTTTTTACGATATATTGGTCTAGTATGTGTTATTATATTCTTTCCCTATGTTTCAGAATGTCACATTGATTGGGATGTATACGCATGGTGTTTATAGTATGTTTTGATTTTTCAGAGCGCCCTGAGCATAAAGGGGTCTCTTGCAAAAAAAATTGAAAAATTTGACACTTAGAATATTTTCACAAAAATATATCACATACGAAAATAGAAACTCGTTAGTTGAATCTATTTGAAATCGTAGCATATGATAAGATGAGGTAAATTGCAAGAGCCACATAGCGGATTGTGTAAAGTTGGTTTGATAGAAGTTTGTAGAATGCAAAGAAAGTCAGGGTATGAGTTCTATACAATGTTTCACTATTAGAAATATCAAGGATGCATTTTTCATAAGGGGAAGTATGTAATAACCATGTTTCTATGTCGTATAAATCAAATAAATTTAATTAAAATAAAATTGTATTATTTCAAAATTTGATAATTAATATTTTAAAAATAAATTTTTAGTTAATTAAATGTTGTTTAAGATTTTGATTTAATAAATTGAATTAAATTTATAAATTCCTTTCAAATAATATACTAAAATTGAATAAATCTTGAACATAATATTTTTACAAGTGCAAATAATTGTTTGTTATTAAAATAGTGGAAAAATTAATAAGCGAGCATCAAATTGAATGATATCAAGCGGTTATCGAAATATATTCTAGACAATGAAATGCAAACTAATTTAAACTAGACTAGAATTTATTTACAAATAAATAAGAAAAGCAAACAGTTGGGTAAAGTAAATTTATTAAAACTAGCCCAAAACAAAGGCAAAATCCATTCTCTTTTTCTTCTTGTTTCTAGAACCTCCTTTGCTTCATTCTCTTAGCCCAGACCCGGACCCGTATTCATGAGTTTTCCCTAATTCTCCTCTAATTAAATTATGATTGGGAGAGATTTAAAAAACTAAAGAAATGAAATCGCATAGCCCAGGCTAATAGGGCATCACGTGTCGAATATGGGTCGCTTGGAGCTACTATCGTCGGTAGCCAACACTTGTAGTTTGAAGGGCGATGAGGCTGTAGGCAGGGGGAGAATGCTTACAACTTTTGGTGCTGGGTCGCGATCATAACAGAGAGGATGCGATGTCGTTGCTTGCGACGGCAGGCCTAGGATAATGACGACAACGGGATGTGATGTAGGAGCTTGGCCGTGGCGATGGCTGGCAATGTAGTGGCTAAAGGTGGAGTGCGATGTGGTATTGCTGGCAGGAGCACGGCTATTGCCATTTGCAGGCGACGGCAAGAAACTTTGGGGTAGTGAATTCGAGCTGACAGTGTCGAGCTTTAGGTTGGAGGCATGTGTGCATTTGGGTTCAATGGTCGATGGTCGAGGTTGCTGATTTTTGGAACTTGATCATCATTTAGATGAGTAAATTTTGTTTTTACTCACAACTTTTGTCTAGATTACCCCTTATCCATGGTTCTACTTTATTGCCGTGTGATGAATATTTGTTGATAAGCATTGAAATTGTTTGATGTGCGTAAACCAATGTTTACTTGCTGATTATGGTGGTCGATTAGGTATAATTGACAATGTTTGAGCAAGTTATATTTTGATAACTCACTAATATATTTTAGATCTTATTTTTGAGTTATATGTTGATGTTTTATTGATGTGTGTTTATTGATATGGGTTGAATTGGATGAAGTTGAATTGTATATTTTTGATCGATTGATGTTGTTATGAGATCATATTAGTAATCGATCGGGAAGGGATTGATTGATTAAATGGAAGACTTTAAGAAATGTAATATTTTGGAAATAAATATTGGATTTTTGGAATGATTTTTTTATTATAATTGGAAATATTATTCATGGTAGAAATTATTCAAGTAATTTTTTTTTTGAGTATTCTATGAATAGAAATAGTCTAGAAAATGATGAATTTTTGGGATTTGATTAAATAAGTTAAATTGTAGAGTATTTATGTATTGTTCATTTACTAATGATTATAAAAGTATTTTATGGGTGGTTATGGAATGATATTTGAAATTAATATTTTTAAAGGTGATAAATTAATTTTCTTTTGGATTTAATAGATTGGAAGTTTATAAAAATAATATTTGAGGCTATAGTATGTTGAATGCAATTTATTTATTGTATGAAAAGTATTACTTTGGGTATTTATTATCTAAATATTTTAAGTAAGTTTCGAAAGTAATTTCTTTAGTGTTTAATTGTTCTAAATAAAAAGGGAATTCAAATTCAAAAGCATTTTAAAATATATTTATAGAAATCTTTAAAGTCATTTATTATGGAAAGGTAATTTTGGGATTTTGTTATATAAATAAATTGTTACAAATCAATCTTTTTGCGTCGAAATCTTTAAAAGGTTTTATATAGAATAGAATTTTGGTTTGATGATTACTTTGTATAAAAATGTATTGAAATGTAAATGTGAGTTTAAAGTGATTGGTGTTTGAATTTTATAATATGGGTTTGGAAAATTATTATTATTACAGGAAAATAGGAACAAGGAAAAAGTTACAAAAAAATTTAGTCTCAAGGACGGTAAGTTTGGTTTTTAGTCTGAAGGATATTTTATAGTGTAAACAGAAAATGATAGCTACATCTATCATTCTGTGATTTACACTATAAATTGTCCTTCAGACTAAGAACCAAACTTGCTGTCCCTGGAACTAATTTTTTTTGCAGGTTCTTCCTTGTGCCTAAAAAACCCGAAATATAATTCATCCTTTATTCAATTAGTTCAGAATGGGGTTTTAAAATACACTTTTCTCAAAATCTCCACAAAAGAAAAATCAAATATCAGTATTCAAAAAATTAGTCCTTTATAATTTGATATTATTTCAATTGAATACTGATATTTGATTTTTCTTTTGTGGAGATTTTGAGAAAAGTGTATTTTAAAACCCCATTCTGAACTAATTGAATAAAGGATGAATTATATTTCTATGTAATGAGGAATTAGAATATACAGAGGTATAGACCATCTGGTATGAGATTTTCGATAATATTTCTCCAGTTATTCTTTAAAATTGTTATATAAATAATATCGTGTGAAATTCTAGTTAGTGGGGAAGTTTAGTAAATGGATTGATAACACCTTGTGGTATGGGACATATGATGATATCGTTTAGTATGTGACATTATTCTATTTACTTTTTGACTTATAGTATACGATATTATTATGGGTATTAAGTGTAATTTACGAGCATGAGTAAACAAGCGAGTAACATCAGATGGTATGAGACGTCTACATGATATTTGGTTGATTACTTTCTGTAAGTGAGTGACACTCTTATTTTACTGGTTAATGTCTAGAGGAAGGGTCCGCTATGTGCCAATTTGTGTTGTGTGCTATTTATCCAGATATACTAGAGTCCATCCTAGTTAGTTTATAGTAGGGTCACATCCTAGATCCATGGCATTACCTTATTTTATATATATATATATATATATATATATATATATCTGTATATGTGTGTTGTATGTTGTTGTTTAGATTGTGTAATGATTTGCCCCGATGCTACACTAGCCAAACAATCAGTTACCATTGGGTAGTAGGCTCTTGACCGTAAAGTATAGATGGACATAGTGTCATGATGACCAAGAGTAAATAAAACCATGGTGTGTTGTGTGCTATAAGTGCTATGTATTGTCCTATGGAGCGTGCTGTATGTTGTGTAGCTCCCATCTGGGCTATGTGTGACTGTATGATTATATTATAGTATTTACATACCCTCCTAGACATTTATTTAGAGGTGAGGACCTCTTAACCCACTAGCCCGTATTGCGTGCTGTGAGGCTCCCAACCAGGAAACATGATCCAGGATATATTGACATATGCTACCATACTTATATCACCTCATTAGATTGATTGCTTGTTGATGGTTGATTCTCTTTTGTATTATGGGTGTGTTGATTGCTGATTGGATGTTTGGTTATTCTACCCATTTGATTATATGTCGTTGATATGTTGATCGACCTTATTTAGGAATGAGTTATTTTTTATGTGCATGGTTTTGAGATTTGTTGTCACTTGGGATATGCACGTGCCATTTGTGTTGCACTTGTCTATACCGTGGCCCTTGTTATTTCATATTGACATCTACATTCTAGATATAGTATGACCCATGTGTTTTTTATATAATACTTGGGCCAGTCCGAGACTTTTTAGGTACAGGGATAACATGACCAGCTTGTATTGTTTTGGGCATAGAGTAGGCTAGTTATTCGGTGTTGTAGTAATTATTTTGTATTGTACAGACTAATGTATGTATTTGACATTGTGATGTATATCATACCTTGTACGTGTTATATTATATCGTGTGACTACGTTATTGACTCTATGCTCTCTGTTATATGTTGTTTTGAGTGTATTGTTCAATCCTACAGTCACGAGTGTTTATTGCTTTGTGATGATACAGTGTGTGTATAGGTGAGTTATTTATTTGATGTTTAAATACGTACCAGTGTTAGCTCAAGGGAATATTTGATAGAGTTAGGGGTATGCCCTAAGGGCAATTATGTAATTTGTTACATGCATCTAACTGGATAACTGATCTTGTTAAAAATAAAATATGTTTTCTTTCTATTATATACTTGATATAATGTGTTATATTAATTAATTAATTAAAATATATTTAATAGAAAATCCATAAATTGTATTTTTTGTGATAGTAATTATAAAGTGTTGTAATTGTGAATAATTTATCACAACGAAAAGAAGTATACCGTTTTAAATGTTCATAGTCAAGGTGTATCAACACTGGACATCGATATATCTAATGAGATTGGAGTACATAATGCTCTATATATTGGACAATGTATTACTCATGATTGCTGGGACCACCTAGGGGTTATGTACTGATAGTTATTGGGTAACTATGAATGACTCACTCGATAGTTTTATGTTGGTTGATATAACTAAGGTTAAACAAAAAAAATCGATGTGATTGATTTACATAGTTCTCTCGACTTAAGAAAACTGTTGATCTTCGATACGAAAACTTTGCTTTGATTATAGTCAAATCGTTGCACGACGTCCGTCGAGTGACTATAATTTGGTCGAGTAGAAGTATTGGAAGCGAAATACTATTCAAGAGAGGATTCGTCTCCTCAGTTATGTGGGGTTAGTATCACATCTCAACTCAAGTCAACTCAACTCAAAATATCTGGATAGAGTATTTTGGTTAATAATAATTATTATTATTACTATTGAACCAAGGATTTTGCTTTTAGACAATGAAGTTGAATGTGACGATATTGGAATTTTGACCACTGTCAAATTACATAAGTCCAAAGTGATTTAGTTTTGACGAAGAGAATTGGTGTGAATAAAATTCACAACCTGGTAATGCTTAACGAAGCGAAATTGAATTTTACCGAAAGAAAATAAGCAATAAATTTGACCAAAATGTCATACCCCCGCTAAGTGACATGTGCACATTAATATTCGAATAGTTTGATATTACTCGCTATCCAAATTTGCACTTGACGAGTCACACAACTGAAGTAATGAATTCTCCTTTGACCAAACGATTTAATTAGTTTATAATTTTTATTAATTAATTAATATTTATGAAATATTAATTACAAATTTGAATATGATTTGAGAAATAAATATTACAAAACATGTTTACAATAGTAATGAATATATTAATCGATACACGATATTGATAGGCGATTAAATTAGATTTAATTGTCTAATATTTTTACATGGGCATAAATGGGTCTAATGCCCATTATAATGGCTGTAATTTCGGTTACAAAAATGAAATAGGCAGCTAGGGTTTGAAGGTTAAGGGTGCTTGGTTTTGATGACTAAGATTGAAGAAAAGAGATAGAGGATTAGATCCACCTTTCTTTCTATTATGTTCATATATATATAAGCTCTCTAAACCTAGTTAGATCTCACTTTTTCTTAGCCTCCTTCATCATTTTAATGGTAGAAAATTAATCCCCACTCCAAAAAACACTCACAAATCAAATTCATGATCCAATTAGTGTATGGTAGTTGAAGGTCATCAATTCAAGGATTAGCACGCCTTTGATTTGGAAAAAGTTTCGATAGGAGAACTCTGTTTTTCAATGTGTGCTTTAAGGCTTTGGTAACAACGTATGTCCTTTTATGTATAGATAATGATTTAGATGCAATGTTTGATGAAATTAAGTATGATTATCATAATTTGTATGAATGTATCATTATCTCGTTTAATTAAAATTGTTTATGAAGATTGAATTGTTTGTTGAATGATATGATTGGGTTTTTATTTTGATAAATCAAAATCAAAATTTGTTTATGATTTAAACAATATTTAAGTGTAGGTCTATGTTTTAAATATTTAAATCAAAGTGTGATCCTTTATATCTGAAAGTTTGCATGTTCAAATTAACTAATTGTTTTTCTTTATTTTTTTTAAATTAAAACTAAATCTGTATATGTTGAAATACAATGTTTTATTTTAGATCTATGTTTTAACATTCAATTTAAAGTCCAATTTCTTTAGATCTAAAAATTTGCACGTTCATGTTGATCGACTAATTATATTTTAAAGTTAAAATTGAAATTTATATAAAATTTGTACAATGTTTTGTTGTGGATCTATGTTTTAATCTTTCATAACAAAGTATAATTTTAGATTTGACATTTATACATAAACATGCATATATATTATTCACACTATATTGCATTAGATATTTATATATGAATAAAAAGATTTTGATGACAAATCAAAGTTTTAAAACTGACTGCAATAACTTTCTAATTTTTATTATTAAAAAGTTGTGATTGAATCTCATGTATACATAATTAAATCTAAATATATGTGTTCATATAAAATTTATTTTCTATTTTCAAATTATCATATTATGAAATAGTTCATTTGTTTTAATTTAAATGGCAATAATATATACATGCAATTTATCGATGACTGCTTATGTTCTTATATTATAATAACTATTGATTGTCATTTGTAAGTTGCAATAATAAAGTGTGTCAAAAGGGAGATTGTATCAATCATCCTTGTCATCCTTTATTTATTTCACTTTTTAACTCCTATGTGATAATCATTCAATTTATTCTTACTTACATGTATACATATCTTGTCATCTATTAATTATGCCTTGTCATTATTTAATTATTTTGACATATATTTATACATACAATTTATTGTTCATTTTATATTCTTATATTATGATGCCTATTAATTATTATTTATATGCTGCATTAATTAAGTCTATCAAAAGGGAAATTGTATCAATGATCTTTGTCATCTTTTATTTATTTCCTTTTTTAACTCTTATGTGATAACCATTCAGCTTATTCTTATCTACATGTACACATATCTTATCATCTTTTGATTACACATTGACGTTATTTCATTATTTTGACATATAATTAAAATGAAAATATTTTATATATTAATACCCTTTCACATTCCACACTTATCTAAATTATAAAAATTGTCATAATTAATAAAATATGATTTTATTAAAAACAACATTAGATTTGGATCTAATAAAATCTTTAGATTTCATAGGCCCTAAAGATCTAAAATAGGAATTCTTTTGTAATTTTCTCTTTTTCTCTGTTGCGGGCTGGCCCACTTCTAATAATGGTACAAAACCCAAAAGCTTATGTGGTCTAAATTATTCATATTAGGGATAACTAATTAGACTTGCCCACTTACTACGGTGTCTAGAAAGGTAACGTAACATCTTGGTATTTTCAATCATTCGCATCCACACATGTCGGACTTGGATTGCTCAAAATATCAGATTGTTAATTTATATTTGGCAAAACTCGGCATGTACAATAAATAAATAAATCACAGAATCACAGACACAGAGTAATGTAACAATAAGCAGCAGAAACAAAAGAATAGTAGTTCATGAAGCTTATATATATAACAGAGTTAAACAAGATACAACAGAAGTCTCGAATACATAGAAGTCTTAATACAATAGTCAAATACAAGATCATAATATATCACAGGAGTCGACTGAATAACTACAAGCTAAATAGGTAGATGGATCTCCAAGCGAAGCTCCAATTCTAAAGGTGGGTCTCAATGTTGTGACACTCAGTCTGACCCGAGTGTAAAGCAAAAAAAAAAACTCGAGTCAGGATTAACATTCTTATATCAATAAATCCAACTCAAGTGAAATATCAACTGAAATACAAGTAACTTAAAGGATATTGGGATAACCATCCTCTAAGGATCCGTTAAACTATGTAGTAATGTACGCTATTATAATAATGTCTATAGTAAAGTAAACTATTAAAATAGCATTAAGGCGTTACCCATATCCCCCTTAACACATTTTATAGTGTCATAGTCTATACAATACCATGATACCCCATAAACTGGAGCTGTCAGAAGGCACTCCATAGGTACGACACAAAACAAAATCATAGTGGTCTCGATATGGTAGGTGACATGACACAACTAGGCAATGCTAGGGTAGATGTTCTAGTTACACTTCCGGGCTGGTGGTAATGCAGAGCCGCAGAAATTTCCTACCTCGAGCCACACTCCCAAAATCCGAGGGTGCACCCAATCAATCACAAAGTAATAGAATGGTATATGATGGAGTGTGTTCGATCGGGGGAACAACCTCACTTAGCCCGTGAATTGCTCTTGTTTTAGCCACCTTATGCCAACTAATAGGAGTCGGGTCCACATATATACCACATATAGGATCGTCGCCACCATCCTACTTCATTCTGGAATCTCCACCGCATACACGGTTGTTAAAGTGGTTTTCGGTATTGGCAGAGAGTATGACAATATCATATCCCTGTCTCTTTAACAACCAATCGTTATTATAACACCGCGGTCATTTCAAAATAGTTTATACTTCAAAACCCAAAATACATTTTCCATTTCAAAACCATATCAATACGATATCATTTTTCACTTCAAATATATCCCTTTCCGTTTCAAAACCAAATAAGATATCATTTCCATTTCAAATCCATATCAATACGATATCATTTCCATTTCAAATATATCCATTTTCAAAAATCGTAGCACCTCAAAGTTATAACCTTTTCGAAATTATAAAACTTCTAAAACCATAACACTTCGGAAATCATAACATAGAAATTATAATACTTCGGAAATCATAACACTTTGAAATCATAACACTTTCCTTTAAACCGTTTGGATATTAATGATAGTATATATAATAAAATAGTTTATATAAAATAGTTATAAGTTAAAATAGTTTAAAATAAAATAGTTAGTATATTAAAATAGTTTATATTAAAATAATTTATATTAAAATAATTTATATTAAATAGTTTATATGAAAATGATTTATAAAGTAAAATATATAAATAGTTTTAAATATAATTTAAAAATACTTATATAATAAAATAGCTTCCTCAAATTTCACAAATCGATTCCAAATCAACTCGTATTACAAAATTTAAATTTAATCCAATCTCAAATCATCAATTTCAATTCAATTCAGTTTCTCAATAAAACGTTTCAAATTATATCGATTTCAAATATAGATTTGAACCATAAAATAAATCATTTCAATTTCGATATATTACAAAGCTTTAAATATTCCACAATTTCAAAACTAAATTTAATTATTCCATATATATCTTAATTTAACTTCATTATTATTTAGTTTTGAAAAATTCACTTAATAAATCCAATATCATTTAAATAAAACCTCAAATTACAAATAAACTAAATATTTCCTTCAATTTATTTAAACTTGAAATATTCCTTTGTTCACCTTAAACCAAAATCAAGTTATAAACCATATCCTTTAAAATCTCAAATTCAATAAGCTTCAAATCGGTTTTAATTAAATAAAATTCTTAATTAAATACAATTTCAAATAAATTCAAATTTATCTTCTCAACCTTAACTTATAAAAATCATTATATAATCTATATTTAAAATATACTTTAAATACTTAAACCTATATATTAAATCAAACTTTACTAAATTAAGTCTTATTATTAAACTTATTTTATATAATAACTTAATATATATATTCTAAAAATGGTAAAATTATAAGTATGTTCCCAAAATTTATAATTTCAAAACAAACTTATAACCTTTAAAATTTTCAACCATATAAATTTAAAAATCTAAATTTTAGATCTTTATAAAATAACACACACATACATATATATATAATATCTTAAAATCAATACTTATTAAAACCAAAATATTTCCTTTTTAAACCTATTGGAGATCATTTCAAATATATATATATATATATATACACACACAGACCAACGTGTCTGTATATAATTTTCTATCCTAGCGTCAAGTGATACGGATATTTATCATTTCAATCCGCAATTTAAATATAGATATTGGTATATATCATTTCAACCCGCAATCTTAAATTCAATTCAATGAAAATCGCTTAGGTTTATCATTTCAACCCGTAAAGATTTTCTCCTATTCTGTAGATCGTTCGGGTATATATCATTTCAACCCATAGGGAATTCTATACTAACAGGGAACTTGCAGAGTGAGAACAGATATGATAATAATATAATAGGCATATATCATCAATATAAATAACAGGTAATGGTGTCAGATGTCATTGTTGAACAAATATAGATAATAACATATATATAGCAATGTAAATAACTAACAGCAGCATATTTCAACTGTCTTTTCAATTGAAATCAAATTTAATAAATATAAGAACGTTAATCGTGAGTGATTGCTCACTTTTCGAGGCTAGAGAAATTCGAAAATGAAACGAGTTATGAACCCAAGCACAAATCCCAAAGCAAAACTAGATTGACATGAATCGACGAACAAAGCTGATAAATAGGAATTGACGAAGTCAAATCAGAACTAAATTGATGAAGATAAATGGTATCATTGAACTTATGTATAAGAACATATAACTATATATGAAATCGTATTTTAAATTCAAACATTTATTAATTAAATATATATGAATTTCAAAATCATAGGTTTAAACTAAAATTCATATATTACAGTCCAATATATGTATACATAATACGTGTTGAAATAATTTGTTATATATACACCCGGCCATAACATTATTTATATATATATAAATTAATATAATATACAGCTAAGAATATTTGCATTAATAAAGTACAAGAAAGTATGTACACACACATATATATTAACATATGAAAAATCAGATATATATATATACTACATAAATCGAGACATATATTGGCAGTAGAACTTATACTAAACTCATGTATAGATATAAAGAAATATATATAAAATTTAAAGTCTAATATTTACTCATATTAAAATAAATTCCTCTATACAAACTAATATTAAATTTAATATATATATATATATATATATATTAAAATCAAAATGTTTATAGGTATATACAAAAATCATTAGTATATTGGAACCCATATGTTTAGAATACGTATCTAATTTATAATTTAAAATCAATAACTCTTATAAAAATCAAATAACTTACTTTATTATGATATATATCTACAATCAAACAAGTCATATGAACCTGTATATAATCTGATATAATATAAATTATATATATATATATATATATATATATATAAATTACTTATGTATAACACTTGGAATCAACAAAATATATATATATATATATATATATATATATATATAAATTAATGTATATGGACATATATGACACAAACTGACCCTATACATTACAAAATTAAAATAACTATATATGTATGCGGCTTAAAAGGCAGACTTGACTTATAGGCAATATATTAGACCATATATTTATAAGGTAATATATATATATATATATATATATATATATCGAAATATCTATGAGTATAAAGTATGACTACAGCAACAAAAAAACATAGCTCCTGAAAAAATTTCGTATATATATATGGACTTATATATACTGTAAACATCTTCATCTATTATATATTTAAAGCAAATGCATAAAATGCTTACAACAGGCTATTTACAAAACAGACTTATATAGCTTATATAAATCTATATAGCATAAACAACTAAATATATGAATACACACACACAATATATATATAAGAGAAAAGAGAAGGTATTACATAGCACAGCAAAAGACAGTTGGAAGGTCGAGTAAGCTAGGTGGGATCGGGTGGCTTCGGCTGAACGCTGGCGATGGAAGAAAGGTGGTGGCTGCTCTAGAGGGACATGGGTCAGAGGCTGGTGATGGAGAAGGGGAGGTCGACTACCTAAGTGAATGACGTACGGTGTGGTGAAGGTAGAAGACTGGTTCGAGGAGAATGTGTGTAGCTGATCGAGAGGGAATTGGAGACGAGTCTGGTTGCTACTGTTGTGCTTGGAGCAAGGGTCGGTGGCCCAAGTTCAGTTCATCGAAATGAAGAGGTACAGTCAAATCTCAAACTAAAATAAATTTCATATTATATTTATTTCAAAAACAAGAACAGATTAGATGAGCAGGGAGAGGGAATAAGCAGGATTCAACAAATAATATAGCTTTCCATTTTTTTTAGAGTTGCAGCATAGAAAGAAAAATAGAGAAGGGAAGTGGAGAGTATGAATAGATCGAATAAAAGCAAAATGAAGAAGAACGAGAGAAATATGAACGTGAATTGATCAACAATATTTGAACCGGTAGGTATAAGAAAAGTTAGATAATAAATTTGAGAATATAAAAAGACTAGCGTCTATTTGATTTCTATGGCTGTTTGAACTCATTGGGTGGATGTACAAATGGACTTGATAAACCAAAGTAGAAATTGGGTATCGGTACGATAAATCATTTTATCGATTACATCGAGTATGAATTCGAAACAAACAAATATACTATGGAGATCAACACGACGAAACGATAAAAACTATATACAGATATCAGTGGTACGATCATCCAATCAAAAGTCGATAACCAGTACCGAAAATGCTGTTAAAACGTCAGAATCAAGATAAACGGAGCAATAGCAGTCCTTTTGAAGAAACGAAATATGACGTCTCACTCAGATGATGATATACAAATTTATTGTATAAAAATATTCAAGTTTGAAAAACATTTTATTATCATCTAATATTAACTTATTTGAATTTAAATAAAATTACACAAGAAAATAAACTTCCATGTTATCAGATGAAAATTTACCATTTGCTATTTTTAATTAGACGTATTCCAAATGTTAAATTTTTATTTCCAAATTTAATTATTTAAAATTTCCTAAAAATTCAATTAAATACATTATAAAAATTATTAAATTTATGAGTCGTTACAAGTAATGTCTAAGATTGGAATTGGGTATCAAATACCATGTCTTACCTGGTTACTAGCCTGGCTTGAAAGGTGAAGCGAGCCCATAGGTTTCCTCTAATAGAAAAGGACCCAATTTAAATTGGGCTTGGGCTAATTTTTAAAGTTGTTTTGAAAATTAAAATTAAAGATTTTTAATTTGATAATTAAATTTAAAATGAAGTATGTTTATTATAAAAGTTATAATATGACATAAAATTTCAAAATGTTTGAAAAGATAATAAAATATCAAATTGTTTGAAATTTTTAAACATTATTTCAAGCACTAATTTATTGATAAGCTTAATAAAATTAATTAATTAATTAATTAAATATTTTGGTTATATATATGCATATATTATACATATATGCATATATTATATATAGCGATATATTTTATATCATCTTAAAATATTTAAGATAGTATAAAAATACATGTATGTATATACAAAATGACTTTCAAAATTAATGTAATTTATTTAAAAGTGTTTAATTAAATATTCTAATTGAAGGTTAATTAATTAAATTAAAGATACATATATACATACATACAAAGACATATATACATACATACAAAGATACACACGCACATACATACGCACTATATTACTATAAAGGTTATAATATACATGTCCAATAGGAAAGTTATATTAGAATAATAACATCAAATTGATTAATGAGTTAATTAATTAAATAATATTTAATTAGCATAATATTGTACTTAAAATGATTATATATTAACGAAATATAAAATTATATAATAATTAAACTTATATAATATGAATATTTAAACCAAAGGTGGAACAAGAAAGAAACCTAAATTAGATTTAAGGAACAAATACATATGTATTTTACGTATATCGTGATGTCTAATGTGTCCGACACTTGAATTGCGAGGATATTTCACAAAAATACATTTTTTTCCTAAATCTATATCACTTAAATAAATATGTTAAAGATTTGAATCTATAATATAAAAGCTATCCTCCATCATTTATATATTAATAGATTACTCGCATACTTCTTAGTTGTTGAGATTTCCTCAAGCAAGGGATGTTATATGTTAATATATTGAATAGACAAGGTTAGATAGCTACACATATTTATTGAGCTTCCCATAAGGTATGTACACTATACTTAGGCCATCGCAAAAATGGTGGGTACGAGTAAATAATCTATCTTTTTTTGTTGATCTTTCCTTAAGGTAAAGATGAGATTAAGATAAGAAACCATGGGTTTAGGAGTTGTATGTAGTACAACCAATTAGGTATTATCCATTATATGCGGGCCTATAATTTGTTGAGCTGTCCTCAAGGTCAAAATCCCAAGGCGTTCGAGTCCTAACACCCATTAGAGAAATCGAAAGATTTCTAAGTTTTTCTTAAAGCTTTGAGAAACATTAAATCTGATGGGAGCCTTATTAGAAAATAAATTGATAACACTTAACTTTTATAATATTGTAAGAATATATGCTATATAATGTTATAATAATCTACATCGATAAATTTTTTCTTTTGATACGATAGATAAAGTGTCTGTCAATTAAAGTATACAAAGGAACCGATAAGTATTGATAAAGAAATATTAAAATATACATACCAATAAATATTGCATAAGACTGTGTATTGTCTTCAATGAGTTTAAAACTCTGAAAGCAATATAAAAATATGGATATTTGATACATATATAATCACATATAAATATTATACAGTGAACAGTCACAATTTATAATGCACGATACCTTGATGAATTAGTTTATTGAAATAAGCAAGTAAACTATAGTGAGAGATCATGTATTCCATATGATTGATTATAATAATGATCTTGTTGTATTAGATGTAACACTGGACCAAAGTCTACAAGATAGATCTACAAATTCGATCATTGAAATGTCTGTTTGATTAGGTACCGTAAAGTGCAATTTATTTGATGTCCTTAAAAGTTAAGGATGACCAAATGCACTTTTATAAAGAGTTTGTTATGATACTATAATTAGGATGTATTTTGAATGGTTTGACCATTTAACAAGGAAAACGAATGTATAAGAGTAAATGTATTTTAAGGTATGGTTGGGGTAAAGAGAGTGAATGTTCTCTTTTGCTTCATAAAGAAACATCGAAAACGAGAATTGTATTAATGCGATATGACACTTAACATTGGATTAAGAAATATAATTTCTGTTCCAAAATGTATTTTCAAATAGAAAATTGTTTTCTGTGAGATTTATTTCTTTGAATTTAATGTACAAGATCTAAAAAATTCTTGACTGTGAAATAGTTACAGTAAATGAAATAAATAGTCTATATTAAGTGGGATATGGACCTTCGTATTCGATACGCTATTATAGTATTGGCACAAAGTGTGAGCATGCCATGTAGCACTTGTTAATTGTATCAAATTATGAAAATTGTTTTCATAGAGCATACCGAACATTATTTATGAAATAATGGCTATTTTCGATGTAGGCATGGTTATATCTCTATCTGAATATTATGGATATTCATTGTGAAATAAAATTATAATGTGGTATTTGTTTTCACAGAAAAAATGATGCATTGTAAAAGCTAAAGCATCTAAAATTACTTACGATTATTTTGGAATTATAGACTAATCTACAGTTATGAGAAATAATTTTTATTATATAGTTACGAATCATATGGTACTAGTTAATTATATCTCAAACAAATAATGGCTTTGCACCTAATTAGTGGGAGCATCATAAGGTTGATGAACTCTTCGGATTGATACAAACGAATGTATGCAATTGTAAGTCTATTAATACCAAAATGGTTTCTGTACTTCATCATGTTCACCGATGAATTATCATAGACATGGACTTACATATTCGATACACATGTATATGTCTACGATAAACTCATATAAAATAGAAGCAAATGATATAACATTGAAATGGTTTGATTTGATCAAATGGGTAAGTGTATTGGAAAGAGTTCCATATGTCCTAATATAATAAAGATTCAGTCTTTATGATCACTCCTCCCTATAATATATAATGATGTATCGATAAGGAGTAATCTAACTTTTTGGACAAAGTCTAATTAATTATGAGTGAAGCTGAGTTAACTTCTTTAAGGTCATGTACTTAAGAGTAGTGTACAAGGTTAAAATTAATTTTATCAAAATAATAGTTTACAAAATCATATAGGGTAAGCGTTTATAAGAAATACCAACATATCTTAGGTCAAGGAGTTAACAGGTTGTGCAAATCGAAAAAATGCATATAATAATTGGTCATGATGGATCTTTTATGAAACTCCCTTATAATACATAATAATACTTTTCGACGCACTTGAATTTTCTTCTCCTCTTACACTTCTTTATTTATCATTTCCTGGAAACAAAAACAAAGTTTACCATCAACCTTCAAAAATCAAAATAAAAGGATTTACTCATCAAAAAGGTATAAAGCTAGCTTCTTTGAGATCATATGAGAGAGATCAAGGGATCTATATGTGTTTTGTGGAATGAGATCGATATTTGTGATGATCATCTAGTTTGTAGTGAATTAGGATTTATGTTTGTGAGATATTAAGGAGAAGTCACAGCGTGCCGTTGGTTGCATCATGTTTTTTTGTGACGATGAGCTTCGATGATTGCGTTTTGGTGAAGCTCGATGCTTATTTGAAGATCGCAACTTCTAAGGTTGTCACGTACAGGCTTTGGGTCAGGTTTTGATAGGCTCAACCGAGCTTCCTTTGTTGGTGATGGCCGAAGAGTGCACGCATAGAGTAGTTCGTCGGTGAAGGCATCGTGTGATTTCCATTAAGTACCAAGAGAGCAAGAGAGGAGGTTCGATTTTGGGTTTTGTGTCTATAGGTGTTATGCATGTATAGGAGTATCAATTTGAATTGGGAAGATGATTTAACATGGTAATTGGTGTGTTAATAATGATAACTTATTAATTTAATTAATCAGTTTCTTATGAAATGAATAATTTTTGCATCCGAGGTCCAATCGAGATGCAGTCTTTTGCGTTGTGCTCATGGGAGCGATATCTACGAGCTAGAATTGATTTCATCGAGATTGGAGCAAGTGGAAATTTGAGCTCAAATCGAACCCCGTCAAACTGAAACGCGAAAGCGTCAACTGAAATTTTGGTGAGTTTACTCACATTTGAATAAACTGCATGATATATATGTTGCTGTAGATTATTGTTGAATTCTTATATGATAGTTGATAGTTTTTGTAACACCTCGTAAAATCAACCATAAATGAAAATTTTATAAAAGTTGGAACTTTATAATGAAAGTTATTCCGCTGCATTCGTGAAAAAGTTCTGATCTATTTTCATATATAATATGCTAAAAACAGAGCTCAAATGAAGTTTTCAGATTTAAATTAACTTTGTTTGAATTCAAATTGAAATGAGTATTTAATTTTAGCATTTGAATTTCAAAAATTAACTGTATGATTACTTGGGGGTTAAGTAACCGTTAATTTAAACAATTAAGATTAAAAGTTAACTAAGGAATTAAATAAACAAGCAACTGAAACAAACAGCGCACTCTGAACAAGAGTAGAGGTCGATACCTCTGACCCCAAGCGGTCGATCGGTCTATGGGAGCCGGTCGACCCTTATTCAAATGGCAGCTAGGATTTTTCAATGTTTAACACTCTATTTTTATTGGTTTTTCGCCTAAGTTCATACTATGGTTCTGACGCGTTTCAACTTCTATAAATAAGACCCTATCCTATCCACTTTTATTCATAAATACTTGGGAAATGCCTTAAACCTATGCCATTTTATCTCTTCAGTTAGATTCAGAAGTTCAAGTAGGAATTTAGATAAGGATTCTAATCCTCTTCTAATTATTCTTTTAACCTATTTTCTTCTCCTCCAACCTCTCTAAATATAGCAAAATTATACACACACACACACACCCCCCTATCCTTCATTATGTGTGTGTATATCAAAAGAAGGAGATCTAGAAAAAAGTTGCTTTGGCATGAAAAATCCATACATGTAAAGCTAAGGATAATCTGTGAGTGGAAACCTTAGTATTTTTATTTTAGTAATTGAGTATATATCTATGAATTTGAATATACCTTAGGGATTTTGGGATTGCGAAAAAATAGATAAAATCCCCAAAAATTATGTTTTAATTCGAAATGTCAATTCTAGATGGAAATTCTTGATTATTTATGTCAGTTTGATGGAATTTATGATATTCTGCAATTTCTGATAATTCCATAGTCTATTCCACTTCTCCTCCTTCTTTGATTCAAATTGTGATCTTTCAGTAATAAAATAAGCACGAATTTTATGTGTAATTTACACCACTTATTCCATACAAAATTCCTATGTTTATTTTTGTGCAAGAGAGGATTTGAATAGAATATGAATTTAGGATTGCAATTCCTATTGTTTAGGATATTCCATTAGATAGATATAATAAATGGGTTTCTATTTTTACAATTCTATGTATTGCAGTTTTAGATATGAATATTTAATCCCTTGTTATAGATATTGAAATATGAGAATTTGAAGAAAAAGGGACTTCTATTAGTATCATGGTTCAAAAAATCGACAATTAAACGCTAGTTTAAGGTGTATAAACCGCATGCTAGAATTGATTAGGCGCGAATATATATATATAGCAATATAAACGTATAATTATAGCATATGATTGCGTAGTTAATTAGGTTGTATTTGTCATTAGTTTCCGTCTTTAGGAAGGTAATTGATTTTTTGAGGTGTAATAAGGAAGATTCCTTATAGCCTTATTTATGAAATGGTGAGATGCGTATTATATATATGGAGAATATTTGAACTATAGCTAAGTCATAGGGATGCAAGGTCGGTAGAGTCGCACGCTAGAAGTTTGCCCTCACTTTTAGGCTAGCAGCAGTTGCATATACTTCCTATTGATGTGAGACATCTCCTATGATAAATATTTGTGATGACGCGAGGTTAGTCCCAAATTCTACAGGGTAAATCTACCTAGCTCATTTGGCTACTAGGTCCTACGAATAGTCGAACCAATGTGAGACGTCGTTATGTGTATGGATCATAATACGTGGGGCCTTCTTGGGGTCTTGAGGTACTAAGTGGTTGTTTGAGGGGCCCTTTTTTCCCCCGAATGAAGTATTAAATAGCCAAGGGACTAGTTATCAGGCATGTTAGGTGGTATATTGGTAGGGGGTTAGCTTGGGATAGGATATTAAGTGACTGAATGAGGGTCCAACTTTCCATAAAGAAGTATTAAGTGGCTTAAGTGATTATATATGATGTCAGCTAGGTAGTTACCGTTGAGGGGTCCGTCTTGGGAATTTGTATTCAATGATGGGGTCTGCCTCAGTTGAGGTCTTAAATGACTGGAGTCTGCTTATTTTTTAATCAAAGTTATTAAGTAGCTTGGGTACTATCACTCGCATTGTTAGACATTTATGACGTGGGATTTGGGTTATGGGACTTAGAAATCTGCTTCGGGAATGAAAGGTATTAAGTGGTTGATTGTGGATTCGCCTCCTTTCTTTAAGTAAATGGTTTTATGTATATAGACATATTTTTATTTTGAGATATACTTCCCAAGTGCTGATATGGTAAGACTCGAGGTGTTTATTCACCAGATATTTGTTGTTTTGACTCCCTGCTCATTACAATACAGGTTAAGCATGGAGTGATGACGGTGACGATGCTTGAAGGTGGAGTGGCTTAAGTTTGTAGCGGTTAGTATTATCCTTAATGATATTTTTATGTTGTACCCATGTATTTGGACAAATGATGTAACGGATCTTATGTGACAGTTTTATGATGTTTTGTATTATGACATTTCAAATCATTTTGAAATAAATGGGTACGATTTGATATTATATTTTATTAAATCCACTATGAGTTCTGAAAGAATAGTTATTGCTCTATATTATTACTTCTTTTCCCAATAAACAACCGGCAATAGGATGGATCTAAATTTCGATGGGCATTTTTTGGGTTGAAATTTAGGCCAGTTTCGAGGTGGGTTTTTATAGTTTTATTGAAGTATAAATTAATAATAAAATAATAGTGATTTAATTTTACGTTTAACGTAGTTAAATTAATTATACTTCATTAGTGATATCTATTTAGTTGAGTAAAACACTGTTCTATTATAATTAAATCAAATAGATTATTTTGGACATCTATTGAGCAGAATAAATCACCGTCCTATGCTTGCAAAGTAAAAAGATTATTTTTGCAGTTAATTAATATATGGATTAATTAATAAATGTCCCGTTAGCTATTGATTGCTAATTATTGATAGTTATATGTTTGATATTAGTGTTTGGTTGTTTGTTTGGATTTGAACTCCTGCTTGGAAAGCGGATTGCATTTATAATCATCGTTTTGTATAGGACTTTTATAGAGAAACCCTAAGGGGTTTCTCGCCAATATTAATTTACCGTTTTATGCATTTCATTTACATTCTTATGTTGTTTATATTAACATTTCGCTGAAATATTTGTAACAGGCTCTTTGATTTGTGCAAGCGTCATTACAGCGAATTTCGCTATACCGTCACTTATGAAATATCATCTCCTAAAACCCTTGTTGTGTGTTGAACTTGAGCCTGTGTTTTTATAAAATAAATGTTTGGTCATGTTTTTGTACTATGAAAGTTGTTTAAACTATATTTTCAAGTATATTGAGAATTTTCAAATAAAAGATAAGTGCTGTTTAAAATTCATAAAAGGAGTTATGAATTTTATTAGTTATCTTTTGGGATAATTAATGTTTTTTAAATTTATCAAATAATGAGTATAATGTGATTAATTATCTTTCGGGATGATCAATGTTGTTTTAACTTTATAAAAAGGTTATGATTGATTCATTATCTTTCGTAATAATTGATTTTTTTTAACTATATGGAAAGGTTATAAATTTTTTATTAATTATCTTTCAAGATAATTAATGTTTTTTAAATTTATAAAAAGATTATAAATTTGATTAATTATCTCTTGGGATAATTTATGTTGTTTGGAGTATATAAAAAGACTATAAATTTAATTAGTTCTCTTTCGGATAGCTAATGTGGTTTTAATTTTATAAAAGAGTTATAAAAAGTATTTTAATATTGTTTTAAATTAAATTCCTTCCGGGGCTAACATCGTTTAAAATTTGTAAAAGTATTTTAAATTGATTTATTTTCTTTTAAGGTAATAAAATCTATTTGAAATTTATAAGTGAGAATATCTTTTAAAAATGAATGCTTAAAAATAAAGCTAAGTGTAAAGCGTTTTTGGGTTTATAGTAAATAATGTTTTAATGACATTTGATTTGACCATTCATTTTAATACACTTAGAAATATAAATTTGATCTTTAAAAAGAATATTTTTAAAGAGTGTTTTTATAAAAAAAATTACAAATATTTGTTGTATGAAATACCAAGAACAAGTTCGATTTTTAAAAGTTTAAAAGTTTGATTCGGTCATGGAAAAGATAAGAAATTTAATTTCCTTAAACAACATCCCTTATATAGAAAGAATTTAGTCATATTCTTAGCACTAGACGTCGAGGTATGGAGACTCATTTTTTATCGAAGGTTAAAAATGTCATCAAGGCAAGGCATTGATATAACACTACCTTAACTAGCCCGACTTTATTTTTAACCGAGGGATAGTACAAGTTAGTAATCGACGAGTGGTGATAAGGATAAGAAATTTAATTTCCATATACGATCATTTTGATTATTCCCAATAGTTGATTTATTTACCATTAATTCCTTTAATTTTTGTGTATCATCAATCTAAGACAATTTGATGCTTATTTTGAGCACTGATATCCTTTGATGGAAATGACTAAAACCAAAGAGTGAGTGGAAGCCAAGCTATGTGGGGTTACTTCCATTAGGGAATCTTCGCATCTATTTTAGATTGAAATCAGTGGTATGCGTGTGGAGATGTGAAATACTTTGAGTCTCGATAAGGTTGGCAGGGTCTGGCTTGGACGTGTCTGAGAGACATCGTAGTTCTTAAGTATATTTCTAGAGGTATACTTTCGATGAAGAGGTGCACCCTCCCAGCTACTATTAGAAAATTACTTTTCCTTGTATTTGATTCAAAACTTTGAGTTGTTTCCTTAATTGCGTTGAGAAGTGCCTGGAGCTCTTTTCAATGTTTACTTATTTTTGTCCATTCTTTAAGTTTGGATTTTGATCCTATTTATGCCCATTCTTTCAAGTTTGGGTTTTGTTCTGCTTTGTTTCCATTCTGTCATATATGGATGTTGTGCTTATGAGCTGAAAACTCATTCTGTGTTTAGCGGCGTGGTCTCATAGAATTATTATATGTTCACTATATTACTTGAGTTTTCTCACGCTGGTTTTCCAAAATAACCCGGTATTATTTTGTTATAATGCTCAGGTCAGACCGAGTACTTTTCCAGGTAGCCTTTTATAGGATAGAAAGATCATGGAGTAAAGATGGATGCTCACCTACTATAGTATTTTATTTTCCGCTGTATTTTATTGTGTACCAATCAGCAATTATAAGGTCTGGAAATTATAACTGTCCAGCTGATGAGGTTTGTTTTTAACTTTGATGTACGTTGTATCTTATAGTAACAGTTTATACTGTCTTTGTTATATTATATGTTGTTGTTTCTACAGTGAGATTTTTTTCTCTTATTTTTCTTTTTATTTTACCTAACAATCTATCTTTTCGGCAATTGGATGTTCGACATTTGAATATTGTGGATGTATTGAGTGCCGACTTTTAATGGTCGAAAATGCAGGTCACTACTTTTGGTATCAGAGCTGAAGGTTAAGAGAGAACCATGGCTTTAGTAGCGTGTGGCCTATTAGAGATAGGGTTAGCGATGCCGTAGAATGAGTGATCCATTAGAGATAGCGCAAGTGACACCGGAGAATGAGTTTGAGTGTATTATGTATATGAAAGCATATTTGTTAATGCGATTAAATATATTGTGTTAATTGGTCTGTTGAGCAGTTTATGAATTCTGGTTAACATGTGGGATGCCACAGTGTCGATAACGATTTCTATACACTTGAACAAGGCAAACTGGCATGATATTGGACTCTGAAGATTTGAAAATAAAATGCATGATGACCCACCTTCTCGACCCTTGGAAATTGACACTAATATATCATCGATAGTCACGTGCTGCGAATCCAAGTGCCGTAGAGGCAGATTATCATGAGGTAAAAGAAAATAAAGTTAGTAGATAAACAAAATGGAATCTCACATCGTATTCAACATTTAATTATACATATTAGTAGTACATGCAGTTACTCTAAATTGCTCCACCAAAGCTCTAGTAAGTACTAATCCAGCCAGAATATTTATAACTGCCTATCCTCACAAGTAATGGTAGATACATAACAAAATACAATGGAATTAATAGATAACTTTCTACAAAAGACCCAAAATGTTCCATGCTACTTCTCGAAATACTCCATGCTACCTAACTACTTGGCTATTAGGAAAATAGGGCACCCAGGGCCTAAGGGAAAGGAAAATAAACTTTATGTCAATCATGGGACTCGTATGAGAAACTCAAAGTATGGATATTTGAAAACAAAGGGCATCTCATAAGGCTACACTGCACATAAACACGGAATGGGTTCTTACCTTATGATAACCAAAATCTTTACTATGCAAAACCTGGTAATATTATTTTTAATGACATTATTTTGAAAACGCTTTTTGTTATTTGGGTTTTTAACCCAGAAGAATTCAGAAGGAGTTTGAACATTTAAATTATGCTAGAAAGACTCGAAACTTGACCAGAAGACCTAAAATTACATGACAAAGTAACCTCGGAAGTTTGGGTCAAAAATGCGTGAAATATTTGAGTCGGCACCATTCTGATCTAATTGGATCGGTACCGATCCAAATTATTGACCTGTGGATTCTCCAGTCCACATGAATTATATTCCTATATCTCTCCTAAACTTATACAAGTTTAATAACATTCCAAGCATCCGAGTTGAAGAAGTCAAGACTTATTCGATTCAGATTACAGTTCAATCTAATTTACAAGGAACCATCGTCAAAACAAGTCAATAAGCTATGAAATCACATAGGGAACCTCGCATGTAAGAAAAGAAGCCAACGAAGAAGGAGTTATGAAAAAATTGCACAACATTTCGGATCAATACCAATCCGAAGAGTTAGTTTGAAATCGCCCGAACATTACGTGCCTCCTCCTATGGATAACTACAGGCTAGTTCTGATCCAAATGCTATCCAAATCCTATAAATACCATCCTATCTTCAACAAGAAAGAAGCTGACTGCTCTGATCAATAGGGAAACTCGGCTACCAAGATTCTTCAACCTTCTTCCTCCTCATAGTGGCTGCCATGGGATAATTAAGATCCTTCCTTTTGTCTCCATCAATGGTGGTCTGATCTTTCTTCGTTCAATTACTAGAATTGTGAACAACTTGTACTTGTGATCAATAGTGAATCCATCAATAAAATTTACAAAGTGGACGTAGGCTTCGTTAGTAGCCTAAACACTATAAAAATCTTGTGTTTTTCTACTTCATTTTTCTTTTCTACAATTTAGAGAGTTTTTGCTCTACTTTATTTGTCCTGATAAACAGGGCTGGTGCATTCAAAATCATATAAGGGTGTTGATCCATTTTTTGGGTTAACACTTTTCAAGTAAACTTATATGATCTTGGCCAAAATTACTACATTGATTAAAGTCCAGCAGAATAGGTTCTACAATCAAGTCCAAAGGTACTTATTGGAGAAAGGATTTCCATGCAATGGTAGATAAGGAACTACCTTTTGTACAGTACATTACTAGAGGTGAGTGATGCGATCCACCTATCAAAATACATAAATGAATATATTATGGAGATCGGTATGATTAGATGAGCAAGATAGTATATATATATGAGTGATGTGACCCACTATCAAAACTCGATATTCGTTGCTAAAAATGCTGCTAAAACAACGAAAATAATATAATCGACGAAACGAAATATGACGTCTCACTCAGAAAATGATTTAAATTTTTGTTATGTGAAAATAGTTAGATTCGAAAATATTTTATTTTCAACTAATTTTAACTGATTTTAAATTTTAAATTGAAATTTCAAACTGAACAAATTTACATATTTTCCAATGAAAATCTGACATTTGCTACATTTGAATAGACGTATTCCAAATATCAAATTTTCATTGCCAGATATTTGTTATTTATTTAATGAAAAATTTAGTTAATTACATTATCTAAATCGTCAAAATTTCCGGATCGTTACATCTGTGCACGATGTCGGATGGTCTAAGAGCTACTTATTGATAAAACGATTTTCGGTCATTTTATAGATACATCTTCCAAAGTAAATATTTTTGTAAATATTTATTCAAAATAAGATTACCAATATTATTTATTGTTCAAAACAATATGATTTATGTTAAAAATATTATATTTTAATTTTTTAATTTTTTTTCCAAGTGATGAATTTATAGGTCGTTACGTACTTCCCTCCTTAAAAGAATTACATCCTCGAAATTAAGGGTAGGAAGAAATTGACTCGAAAAGGAATATATATTTGACAAAGGGAAATATATACAAGATTTGATGAGTGACCTCACCACATGCAGTGAGTTTAGTATCTCGATACCACATGCAAACTATAAATCAATCCTAAACTCAGGCTGAGCTTTTCTCATTCAATCTTCTGTTTCCCAACTGCAATTTTCGGTATCACTATCCATTGAACTTTGACCAACCTTACCACTTTCCTTCCAATCGCTTCTCATCATGATCCATGATTCGAACTGGTCGTTTAATAACTGCCAAAGTTGGTTCTATTTCTAAATCTTCCTAGACAACCGTTTCTATAATCTATTCTGGGTCATGCATATATTTCCATGGATGGGATATGTGAAAGACATTGTATATAGCATATAACCTTTTGGGAAATTCCACACGATAAGCTAGTGGGACAATCCACTTAAGAATGGGAAAAAGTATAATAAATTGAGGTGCTAACTTCCCTACCAATCAAAATCTTACAACTCCTCTCATCGGAGAGACTTTCAAGAATATAAAATCTCCAACTGAGAATTTCAAATTCCTCCATCTTTGATCGACGTAACTCTTCTACCTTCTCTAAGCTTCTTTCATCTTCTTTCTGATCAAGTCTACCTTTTCTGAGGCTTCTCGAATCATATCAGGACCTAATACTAACTGATCTCCTATTTCGATCCAATATGTTGGGGATCTACATGGATGATTATATAAAACTTCATACGGTGCCATGCTAATACTTGCCTAATAGTTGTTATTGTAGGACAATTCCACAAGATGAAGATAGTTTTTCTATGAACCTCCAAAATCTAAGATACAAGCTCTCAGAAGATCTTTCAATATTCGATATACCCTTTTAGTTTGCCCATCAGTCTGGGGATGATATGAAGCGCTTATACTTAGATTCGTTTCCAAGCTGTTTGTAATGTCTCCCAGAACTTACTGGTATATATTGGGTCTCGATTACTGACTATACTGCTTGGGACACCATGCAATCAAAAAATTTCCTCCATGTATATCTCGACAAGACCTGTAGTTGTTCTCGTTGGCTTTACTGGAATAAAGTATGTGCTTTTTGTCAATCGATCTATGATAATCCAAAAGCCTTCATTCTCTTTCTTGCTCGAGGTAAGCCGTCGATGAAATCCATTGATATTTGGTCCCATTTCTAAGTCGGAATTTCAAGAGGTTGAAATAATCCAGCAGTCTTTTGCTGATCGCTTTTGATCTGTTGACAATTTGCATATCTGCTAACATAGATAGAGATGTCTCTCTTCATGCTTTCCCACCAAAATATTTGTTTTACGTCTTTGTACATTTTTTTAACTCCAGGTTGAATATTAAGCTTGGATTGATGGCTCTCAATCAAACTTCTTGTATTAAGTTGTCAATATTAGGAACACAAATTTTTCTATTTAACCATAATATTCCATAGTTATCTACGTCAAAACTTGAATTATTCCCTCTGTTTATATCCTTCATAATCTTCCTTAGACGTCGATCTTCTCTTTATTTGCTGGAAATTCTCTCTAAAAGAGTCGGAGTCACTACCGGATAAGCTATAATGGCATGCATTCTACTTAACACATCTGCTACTACGTTGGATTTCTCGGTCGTATATAGGATATCTAAATCATATGACATGAGAAATTCTAACCAAAGCTGCTGTCTCATATTCAAGTCCTTTCGAGTGAAAAGATACTTCAAAGATTTTGTGATCTGTAAAGAGTTCGAACTTCTCACCTATTTAAGGAAGGAATATTATTTACCAAGGTTAAACAAAGTTTATCAAAATAAATTGAAAAATTCTTACCCAGTAAATAATGTCCCCAAATCTATAGTGTGAACACAATGTCTAATAGTTCTAAGTCATGTGTTGCAAAATTTCGTTCATGCGTCTTTAACTATCTATTAGCATATACGATAACCTTCCCATGTTGCATTAGTACCGTGCCTACTCATTCTCTACAAGAATCAGTATAAATGGTTAAACCAATGCTTTTGTCAATAATAGTCAGTACTAGAGCGGTGGTTAACCTTTTCTTACCTTCTTGGAATGCTTCTTCACATTTCTACATCCATTCAAATTTAACATCCATTATAGTCAACTTTATTAAGTGATAAGATATCTTGGAGAAGTTTTGAATAAATCTCTGGTAGTATCCTGCCAATCCTAAGAAGCTGCAAATATCCTTCAGAGTTTGTGGTTGCTTCTAATCTAGAATGGTTGTAATTATTCCTGGGTCAACCGAGATTCCTTCCTTTGACACAACATGTCCAAGGAACCTTACCTTTTCTTCCTATAAGTGGCATTTTGAAAACTTAGCCTTGGGCACATTCCTCCTAATTATTTCTAGTGCAATCTATAAATGCATTTCATGTTCTTCTTTGGCTTTTGAATATATAAGAATATCATAAATAAAACAAACATAAATTAGTGGAGCACATCTCTGAATACTCTATTCATAAGATCCACAAAATAAGTGGGCGCCTTGCTTAGCCCAAAAGGCATAACCAACCACTCATAGAAATCATTTGGTCTTCTGAATGCAGTTAAAGGAATGCAATCTTATGCTATTCTTAATTGATGGAATCTTATAGCTAGGTCCATTTTGAAAAATATTCGACCACCATGTAGTTGATCAAACAAGTTATCAATATGGGGTAGAGGATACTTGTTCTTAATCGTCTGCCTATTTAGGTCCCAATAGTGTACACAAACCTTAGGGAGCCGCCTAACTTTGCAACAAAAATTACTACTGAGCTCCAACTTGAGCGATTTGGTCTAATTAGTCCATTCTTTAACAATTCATCTGTTTGATTCCTTAATTCATTCTCTTTCTTAGGGCTACTCTTCGAGAATAATCAAAAACAAGCCTTGCATCGAAAATCAAGTCGATTCAAAAGTCAATTTCCCTATGTGGGGGAAAATTTTTAACTTCCTCAAAAACATCCGAAAATTCCTTAACAATTGGTATTTCTTTTAGACATTTTTGAAATGAATTTAGGGAATACATAAAACTATCCATTACTGGACTTGATTCTTCACACGTAATTTTAAAAGGTTTACTTCTTTTATTTTTCAAATGCACCGTCCTTTTAGCATAATCAAAAACAGCCTTATATTCAGACAACCAATGCATACCGAGTATATTCTCAAGTCCAATAAAATCGCTGACGATTAGGTCACATGAAATATTTTAGGATAGGTAATAATTTATACCTTTTCACAAACTATACCGAAATTAGTTTTACCACCTATGGGGTTAGAGACACAAATAGGGGTATCTAATATCTTTTTGGCAAGTTTTAATTTATCAACCAATCCTTTAGAAATAAAATGGTAGGAAGCCCCCATATCAAATAATACTATAGCATGATTTTCATTAATGCAGATATTACCTTCTAGAACTCTTTTACCCTTCGCATCAGTCGAAATTAAGGGTTCATCTTTAGTGGGAGAAACTCTGACTTATTCTCCTTTCTTTATAAGTGGGCAATCCTTCTTCTGGTGCCTTGCTTTGTGACAATTGTAGAAATTCCTAACGTGGGCCATAGGGTTCTTATAGGTGGTGGAAAAATAACCCTTCTGTTGGCAATTATAACAAGAAATATCCTTCAAATTGTTTTCTTGCGATCTACCTTCTGGCTTGCCTTGCCATGGCTTCTTCCCAGAATGGTAGAACTTCCTCTTCTTCCAATTATTGTTGCTGCTTTGAGTTGTGGGCAGATTCTTTTTGTTTAGAGTTTCATATCGAAAACCCATATTTACCAAATCTACAAAGGTTCCCTTCACATGCTCGGTCATTCCATCCTAATATCGCCCCTTCATCCAGCCAGTAAACATTTCATTTTTGTTTAAAGGAGTGTCTATCAGACCTGGCTCATAACAGAACAATTCAATGAACTCGTTGAAATATTATTCTACCAATATCTCTCCTTGTTTTAAATCTATAAAACTCCAATAAAGGCGAGATTTTCCTATAGCTAGCATATATAGTTCTTTCAAGACTCCCATGAACCGTTCCCACGAGAAATTATCTTCTGAATCATTCAGAGTTATGGACTCCCACCATGCTAGAGCCCCTTCTTGTAACTACCAAGAAGCTGAGAACATTTCTACTCATCCCCGATATTCAATCCCTTAAAATTCTTTCACAAGAGCAGATCCAAGCCTGAACTTCAATAATGGACTCCTATTTTTTGAATGGTTTACCACTCAAACTGGTGTAATTCTTGCATAGAGTAGCAAAGTTAATTTAGGGTTGCACAGGGATTACCACTTTAACAATTACTGTAGCATTTTATCGACCTTTAGCGGTCGAAGTGTTGTTATCTCCCTTTCATCCTCTTCTGTTACTTATTTCCTACTATCTGCATATAATAAGGAAATATCTTTAGAATTATAGATGAAATTATCTTAGGGAATAGGTATAAAACTCGAATATACTTATTTGGATAAAATTTAAAATAGGCTCTCTCTCTTTGACTAAACTCATTCTAGGGTATTACTAACCTATCTCTAATGAGTTGACCCCATCTAGGCTTAGGTATTCCTCAATCATAAGCTTTCATACCAAATGCGATGACCCACCTCCTCAACCCTTAGAAATCGACATTAATACATCTTCGGTATTCACATGTTGCAAATCCAAGTCCCGAAGAGGCAGATTATCATGGGATAAAAGAAAATAAAGGTAGAAGACAAACAAAATAGAATCTCACAACCTATTCAACGTTTAATTATACATATGAGTGGCACATGCAATTACTCCAAATTGCTCTATCAGAGTTATAGTAAGTACTAATCCAGCCATGACAGTGATAACTGTCTATCCTCACAAGTGTT
The DNA here is from genome assembly GCA_030765085.1 of Allium cepa. Taxonomy (NCBI): domain Eukaryota; kingdom Viridiplantae; phylum Streptophyta; class Magnoliopsida; order Asparagales; family Amaryllidaceae; genus Allium; species Allium cepa. Next base: position 1,044,037,949 of record CM060931.1, on the reverse strand, counting down.
GATAGATGCGTAACAAAATACAACGGAATTAATAGATAACTTTCTACAAAGGACCCAAAATGCTCCACGCTCCTTCTCGAAATGCACCATGCTACCTAAGTAATTGGCAGCCCATAAAATAGGGCACATAGAGTTTAAGGGAAAAGGAAAATAGACTCCGGGTCAGCCATGGGTTTGGTATGAGAAACTCAAAATACAGATATTTGAGTACAAAGGTTATCTCATAAGACCATGTCATACATAAACATGGAAAGGTTTTTTACCTTATGGCAACCAAAATCTTTACTACGTAAAATCTGGTAATATTACTTTTAATTACATTCTTTTGAAACCTTTGCACCTGGCAAGACCAGCCTAACCGCAGACCCATCTGGTACATCTCTAAAGGGATGTACCAAGGATCAACACCTTTGAAACCTCCTTAAATATTTAGATAACAACCTTCCATACAGTACATATCTAAAAGGATGTACCAAGGATCAACACCTTTAAAACCTCTGCTCTTGGCAAGACCAGCCTACCTGTAGAGTGTAGACCCATCTGGTGGCGGATATTACCGAATATGATATCACCTTGGTCATAACCGACCTATCCGGGATCCCATAGCATACACAACATACTCGATATATATAGAGTAAGCTAGAAAGATGATGACCATACCCTAATGGTTGCGAACCGCATAGCCATATGACATGCTCTATTTAAGCCATTTCCAGGTGACGAGGACCAAGTAAACGATTACATTTCACATTGCACATTCCACTTTGAATGCCACATTGCCAATTCCATCACACACTATCGATTTCCACAAAATACAACCGCTGAGCTCGTACGTCTCAGAGAAGGTTGTTAAGTGTAAGAGAGTTACTTTCTACGCCACTAAATAGATGTACGTCTATAAAAATCAATGTATATGTATGTTAGAAATGCAATACTGGACATTTATCCATGCAACTTGTCCAAGAATAGGAAAAATCAAAGGTACTCTCCTAATACATCCTGTCAAGAATCATCCTTAGGATTAGTAGCGAGCAGCCCTTGTGTAACGTCCCCTATCTTGAGGCCTATAGATAAGTGTTATGAATGTTGTAGTCATTTATTGTATTAACTTCTGGCGATAAAATATAGTAATACTAATGGTATTCATAATATCAGAAGCGCATGAATATGAAACAAAATCACTTATTTCAAATACACTACTTTTCTGATTATATTTCACAAAACATGTTTCATATTCCATTACGTAATCCCAATCGTTTTCCAAGTTCAGATCAAATATAAATATTACATAAATATGCCAAAAGCGACATATGAAGATGCCCATTTGGATGATCAGAGTAATATATAGACATAAACCGTCTTATTACATCTGTAACGACCCATAATTTTCGATAATTAAAAATATTAAATTAAATAAGATTTTAGAAGTTTAATATTGTAAGAAATAAAATTTATGATTTATTAAGAAAAATAATTAGGTAAGTGTTTGAATTTTATTGACAATTATTTTAATGTAATGTCAATCAATTGAATTAATTGTAAAGTCAATATGGTTATAATTTGTTAATAAGGAATTAAATTGGTAATTAATGGAATTAACGAAATTGAAATATTTAAATTAGTACGGTAAAAGATGATAATTGTAAAATAATGAATGTAATAAAATGTAAACTTATGTTAATAAAATTCATAGGGTTTTGTTGATTGAATAATAAGAATGTAAATCAAAATAAATGAATTTATTGGAATTTAAAATATAATTAATGAATTCATTACAACTGTAATTGGATGCGGTAATTAGTGCAATATTTCAATATTGAATTTGACATTAAATATTTAATTTTAATAGATTATTAATTTCTATGCAATTAAGAATGTTATATTGTTAACTTTTAAAATTTGAAAGTGGTTAAATTAATTTAATAGTAATTTATTTATTAACGTGAAAATTAGCCATTTTGGTTAATGTCTCGGATTTCGACAAAACCAGTTTCATCGGATCCGTAACAGTGAATTATTGCAGGATTTCAAGTTTCATGGCGATCAGACTTATTGTTCGATCGTGCGAGCTTGAAATACATAGAAATCAATTTAATGAATTCAATGAAAATAAGCTAACTTCTGTATACAATGGAATTCGGGTTTGAAATTGGTTCCATTGAGTTTACAAATATCGAAAACATCTATTTTGATATATTGGATGACTTACTTTCGTTTCGAAAACGGAACGGGCTTTTCGGGTCGTGTTATTGTTTCGAACCAATTCGATATGTCCATTCTTCCTAATCCGCCTTTGCCTATATATAGGCTGTTATAAACCTAATTGTTTCTCATTTCTAATTTCTATGTGTACTGCTTATCTCCCTCTGCTCCTTACTTCCTTCCCAATGGTAGAAACCCTAATTCCCAAAATTTAATTTCAAATCAAATCGAAAATTTTAAACTCCTTAAACCATGTCATAACACATATCGTTGGAAAGCTCTCGACGAGCGTAATCTAAATCTGCTATTCGTTTTTGCGATCGAGTTTTGGTTTGTCTAGAAATGACCAAAACATTCTTGGCCGTTCATTTTTGTGGTTGATCATCAGCGGTGGTTCCCCGATTCAAGGGTGCTAATGTATGGAAATGGACGTGTGGAGTTCATATGCTAATGTGTGGAGATGGACATGGGGAGCTCATCGGAGTTGATCGTTTGGGAAGGTGATGGTTAGATCAGCATGGGATTTTGATTAGGGTTTAAAGGCTTGGCGATGGCTGCTCAATTTTGGGTTGATTGGTGTCACGTGCGGGGTCGCGAACCTCTGGCGAGGACGACAGGCCGAGGGGAGGAGGCAGCGACGTCTGATTTTGGGCTGAGGCAAGATGAACGGCGGCATTGAAATGGCTGCAGCCTCATGCTTTAGGGTTCTATGCACATTCGTGAGCGAAGAGAGGAAGGTGACGTGGAATAATCTTATTCGACCTCTGTTTTTCATTATTTATTTATACTTAAATTTTCAAACCTTCTAACTGACATAACTTTTACATACGAGTACAGATTGATGCGTAGTTTTCTCCGTTGCGATCGTATCAAAATTTCAGAGAGCATGGAACAAGTTTGGCTGCATTCTGAGACTGTTAGAATCTTGGGCCTAATTTGGGTTTTAAATCTGTGATGATCCAGAATTTTAGATATTTGAAATCGGGATATTTAATTTATTTGAAAGTAAATTTTCAACTTGAATTTCAAATATCAATATTTATTGGACGATTTAATTAATGAATTTAATAATTGGAAATTGCGTAAAATATGAAATCTTGGTTTTTGAGCTTGTTAAAAATAGTACAAAGGCTTATAAAATTTATCTTATAATACTAAAGATGATAGAACTTTTAAAATTGAATTTAAAAGTGATTTTTTTAGTTTTAATAGTATATCGTTTAAATTAACATTTAAAAATAGCCTTTTGGGGCATTGTCTCGGAATCCGACAAAACCAATTTCATTGGATCCGTAATAGTGTTTTATTATCGGATTTTAAATTTTGTAGTGTTTGGACTTGTCGTGTGATCGTAACGTAGGTAAATGCGATAAAATTTACATCGAAAATTTAATTCAATAACTGGGTCCAAAAAGCTATCTTCTCCATATGATTGAATTAGGGCTTGAAACCTTTTTCATTACATTCGGAATAGGGGTATAACATTATAAACTCCTAGCGGCACGTCTCGATAGAAGGTCGAGATTTTGGGTTGCATTTATCGAGACAATTTGAATTTGAATATATATATACACACACACACACACATACACACCCTAACCTCCTTCAACCGGAATTCTTTCCATTTAAAACCTTTTGCTTTCTATTCAAAACACTGTAGCAAGTTTACTGTAGCATGTTAATGTCTCTTCCTGTCCCCTCCGTTCCTTCTTTTTTTTTAAATGCAACAATTTGAAAAATATTGATACATATACCGATGCCTGCAGTAAGAAGAAGAAAAAATCATCGCGTTCCTTTGTCTTCCCAGTCGAATAAAACCATGGCCGAGCAGTTCAAAAATAAATAAATATATATATATATATGTATGTATGTATGTATGTACATATATGCACACACACGGCCTGCGTCCTTCTTCTAAATGAAAACCTCTTCGTTTAATAAGAAATAAACCCTCATAATTTCGTTCTTTCTCCTTAAATCAATTACTCGAAATCGATTCCAACGATGTGTATTCTCGGGTGAAATCGAAAATTGAATTCGATTCAAAAAAATAGTGAAATCGAAATCAATCGCGATCCAACCTGAGACTCGCGTGGATGTTTGGGATGGCGACGCGCTAGTGGAAATCAGTTGCAACCAGAGAGAGAGAGAGCTTGAACTCGAAGCAAGCCGCTACCTTGTTGAGTCATTCACAATGGCGAGGCAGGTTCTTTTGCGTGCACGAAGATGAGGTGACGCTTGGGTGTTCGCGAGGTCGCGGAATGCAGGCAAGGAGGCATGATGGGGATCGAAAGAGGAAGTGTTTCTTGAATTCATGTTGTTGGTAATCGATTTGGGTATGGCTTCTTCTTTTATTATCATTCGAATTTGAAAAAAAAATGCAGATAGAGAAATAATTTACAGCAAGGTATATTTAATATCTATTTCAATTTACAGATTTATATTCACGTAAGTATAATTACACAGTAAAGAAAATTATAATATAAATACACATACACATATATTTTAACAGATATAGGAAAGTAGAAAAAAATTATTATATATAGATAAATTTTTGGAAAATATAGAAATTTGTATAAAAAATAGACTTTTAAAATCTATATAGATTATTTTATAAGTATATACATATAGTTTCAAAAGAAAAATAAATATACATATATACGTTTTAAAGTTACTAGTTTGTTTTAGAATAAAGTATTATGATGATTAGCTTGTTTAATTAACCTATTTAATTATTTTAGTAACTAAAATATTTTTAAAGGAAGATTAATTTAAATTAAATTTATTAAATGTAAATTAATTATTCGGTTATTTCAAATACTAATAAACCATACAATGTTTGTACAAGGTCCAAATTCGTGAAGGAAATAGCCGGTTTGGGTCGGATTGCAAAAATAAAATAAAAGGTGAGTTAATCTCACTCAAATTGGATTACTAGCTAATTCAATTAGTTTACATTTAATTATCGGTCAATTGCTTAAATTGATAATTTATTATCAGTATGGATGTGATATATTATATATAGTAGTATATGTATTGGAGTGATTGATATTCCCGCATTATATAGCGGATGAGACCCTATGCGCCCCGCATAATAGCGGATGACTCTTTATACCGCGATATCCCCCTCGAAGTGGGATTGGTATTTTTATATTGTGCTAAAATCTGTGGATGTAGGGGAAACAGGTTGGAGGGATCCAACTGGATTCCTCAAAAATATTGAAATTTATTTTTATATGCAGTGATATGATTTATTTGATAATCTGTGACAACTTATATTTATAATTGAAATTATTGAATGATATGGTTTGGCTGAATATATTTTGATATTTTGAAATGGAAAAATATAAAGATCGGATTTCTAAAGGAAAATAAAATAGAGAACTTTAAGTAAAATAGTTATAGTGAATTTGGATAAATTAAACAAATGAATTTGTAAAAAAATAAAAAGTTTGATTTAAAATCATAATTAATAAATTCCGAGTATTGGAAAAAAATTTAGAGATTTAAATAAATGGAAATAAAGAAGTTTTGAGAACTTACGCGATATTGTTTAAGAATAAAAGGATTTATTTTTAAATTCATGATTTAGATGAGTTCGGAAAAATAAAGGGAGAATTTAGGAATAGAGTATAAAATTCATATTCCTGATCTAAATAAGGTTTTAAATCATAATAACGGAGTGAAACTGGAATGAATGGATTTTTTAATAAAATTGGATAAGTCAAGAAATAAATTTTTAAAAGGGAATTTAATGTAGAGAATTGGTTTGAAATCAATTAAGTGTTTTGAAAATAATTATTAAAAGAGAAATGAGACTATGGGAAACAGGGTTTATAAATTAAGTGAAATAAATATCAGTGGATATTTGTGATTTTAAATTCACGGTGGGAATTTATAAAAAGATGATAATTTGTTTCAAAAATAAATATTGGTTTTATTTTTAAAAAGTATGGAAAAGTAAATTTACTGGATTGGGACGTAAATTAAATTGGGACAAATCGTGAAGGATTTATAAATGACAAGACGAGATTTATTGGTGTGGAAAGAGTATTTTCCTGGAAAGCTAAGTATATTTTCAAAGGAAGATTTTTTAAGTATAAATTAAATGTTTTAAAAGTGGTTTTGAAAGAATGTTTTAGAAAAATTATTGTTTAGTTGTTTTAAAATTTGTTAAAGTAAATATTTATTTGAGTTAATTACAGTAGTAATTATTCTTAAAGGTTAAATTAGTATTTTGATGTAAAGGATAACTTTTAAATATTATACCTTATATTATAGTTTTATTTTGAAAGTAGTTTTGGCTAAAGCTTTTCTTGAGAAATTATTACATAATTTCATAAGGATTATTTTGAATAAAGTGATTTAAGTAGTTTTATTTTAAATGTTATAAGTGCATATTTTTGAATAAAGTGATTTAATTTATTTGAAATCTAAATTTAATAAGACTTGGTGCTTTCAGTGGAAATAAATAATGGGTTGAAGATTGTTTAATTTGATAGTTAAATAACCGACTATCAATATTGGCCAATGCGCCGATCTTTTCAAAGAGACCGAGATCGGGTTTAATTATCCGAAAACCACTTCGATCCGGTTTGAGCATTTGCGAATGAAGACCATGAAGATGATGAAGATGGTGATTTGGTTTGTCCAGACCTAGACCAACTTGTATGGAAGAATGCTATCAGACCATCGTTAGGAGGACGCCGAGTATTCTAAGTGAAATTTGTTCTAAAACGGTGATGCATAGCCTCAAGCCTCATCAACCGGGAATGGATAAAACATGGAAGGTGCAGCAAGGCAAAGTGGATAGCACCCAAGTAGGGTAAGGTCATCCCAGTCTAGAGTCCCTTTTAATCTCGGCTTAGTGGGCGGTTGTTGATCCTAACTGTTGGGTGATCTTATTCGGACTACCCAGTAAGGGACAGCTTCGGTCTTGTGTTGCAAGGGATCGGAAGTGGTCCTCGAAACGCTGATCTAGACCAAGTACTATGACAGACGGTAACCCAGTAGCCGTGCCATTATATGGAATCCAATCTCCAATAAGCGCCTGTACGGTTTTGAATGTGCCCAACTATGCTGGAACATGAGATGCAAGCATTTCAGCCAGATTCTATTTTACTTATAGACACTATTATAATATCAGAGAAATTTGATAAATATGTTTTGATTATCGTAAGGTAAAAACCCAGCATGTTTATTTATGGCGTGGTCTTGCGAGATACCTTTGATTTCAAAGGATTTTGAAAACTGTAATAATCCAATTGAGTGTGTTTTTCTCACGTTGGTTTTCCAGACTGACTCGAGTGTTATTTTATTATAATGCTCAGGTCAAACCGAGTATTATAAATACAGGATAGGTGCTTTGGAGCTCAAAAGACGAGTTGGATGGCGAGACGTATCACATGTACTTGACTTACATTCCGCTGTGTATGGTATGCTGTATAGCCAGCTTTTGTGAGTTGTGTGCTATGAATTGTGTTGTACTCTGATGATTATAAGTATTATAAGGTTATAGATTCTTTTGTACGAAAATTCTGTTGTTATATATTATTCCGCTGCGATTGTGAGATTCTGATTTTGTTTTCTATTTTCTTCTTCTACCTTTTTCTTCTTTAACCCTGATGGTTTGTATTTCCGTCCAATTTGAGTTGTACGGATAGAGAATATTATCGACTGAAAGGGGTACGGATTTGCGGGCCGTGACAGTGGTATCAGAGCAGAAGGTTAAGCGGGAACCTTGGCTCTGGTGGGGATTACTCATTAGAGATAGAGTCAATAGTACTCTAGAATGAGTTTGAGTGCATTAATAGATATGAGCGCGTATTTGTGGTGAATATAAAATTATTTTATATTATGTTGATTAGTTTGTTGAGTGGCTTACGGATTCTAGTCAATACGAGTAATTAACGTTAGTGATAGGGATCTCTAAACACTTGAATAGAGTAACTCGACATAATGTTATTTTAAAATAGGGTAAATGAAATAATTTTGCCCAAATTTATTTTTTTATATGAAATAAATAATTTTTCGTAAATTATTATAAGTATACATGGTTGCTTGGTTGTTAGGAAATGCTAATATTAAATTATTATCATTGTTGTATGGGAATTGAATAAGAAATTAAGGTAATGACTAAAGGTTAAGAAAATAATTTCATATAACAGAATGGAATTTGTGAATGTGAATTATGAAAGTGATTTATAATTCGAAATAGAATAAAATTGCAGAGTAATATTTGAATATAGATTGGAAGGATTTGAAATTCGAAAATTTGGAAAATTTAATTTCCTTTGAGTTTGAAAATGATTTTCAAAGGATTTGGAGGAATAATAGTGATATTATTTGAGAAAATATTTTTGAATTGGACATGAATCTGGTGCGGTTTGGAATTAAAAATATTTGAAAATGTTTTAAAAGAGTAAAAGCACTAAATTCACTTCGGTCGCTGAAAATAATTTCGGTGATGACTACGGCATCATCGATATTCATTTTCGAGTTTCCAAGGGAGGAATTGCTACTCGAATGTTTTAAATTGGAGTTGTTTGCAAAAAACTGTTTTGTTTTCGAAATGCAAAGAAATAATTTGGTATACCAAAGGATTTTGAATATAATTGATTTCAAAAATGATTTTGAAATGTTGAGTAATTGTTTAAACTCTGGAATTTAACTAAAAAAATTATGTATAAATGAGTTTGTGAGCTTATAAAAAAGTGAAATTTGTAAGAACAAAAATTCAACTTGGAAATAGTTAAATAAAAGTAAGCGTGAAAATAAGATAAAGTGGTAAGTAAACCAATTAAATGAAGTAAATTAGAGAGATTAGTGAATGGAATGTAAATAAGTTGGAAAACTTATCGAAGTTTAAAATTTGAATTGAATTGGAAGATAATTGAATTAAGATAAGTAAAGTAAATTTTGAGGAAATGAATCTAAGTAAGCTAAATGGAATGGTCATTGAAATAAAATACATTAAGTTGGAAATAAATGTGGGAATGAGCAAACTTATTTAATTTGTAAGTAAATAGAATTGGCATTGAAAATTTGAAATGATGTTTAATTTGAATTATGCGAATATGGTGAGACTGAAAAAAAAAGTTAGTTCGAAGTGAATTAAGAATAATAAAAGTTTGGAAATAAAATCCATTGAGATTTAAAATAAATTAGGAAGTGGAACTAATTAAAGAAATAGTTAATTAAGAATGAATTTGAGATAAGGTGAATAGAATTCAATATTAAATTTGATTTGGAAATAAATCAAGAATTGAAGGTAAATTGAATTCAGAACGGAATTGAAAATTTAAGTTAAATGAAAATAAATATAAGAAGTGTATAAGATATTTATAATAAACTTAAGAAAATTGAGATAAATTCTTAAGTAAATTTGGAATTGACAAATATACTAAGTTAGTTAATGAATGACGATTTAATAAAGGCGTGTGGAATGATAATTGTGGATAAGTGAATGGAAATCAAAATAAATATGAATAAAAAAAGAATTGATATAGCTAATAATCAATTGATATAAATACGGAGGATGTACGTATATTATTTTATTCGCATAGCAATTTGATCCAGATCCGAGCACAGAATACCAAGATATTTATATTGATCCGAGTTGGGATTTTTCACTCGATTTTCGACGGCGAACCCTGGATACGGATTTTTGATTGATTCTAGAAATTCTCTATCATAGTATGTGGCTATACAAGGAGAATGACGGTTTTTGATCAAGGAACCAGATCTGAGTCCGCACTATGAAGTCAGGTGAACGATACTAGTTCGGAAGCGAAATTGTGTGATCGAGTGAGAGATCGAATTTGATAGTGCGTAGGGATGGTATATGTACATCGTACGGGCTTAAGAAAAGCAAATATTGAAAATTTTGTAAAGAAGTGAATATAATGATTTTGAATTCTATGATTGGATATTATTGCTAAGTAGGGTGTAAAAAGCAAAGCCAAAACTGATGTTTTTGATTTCAGAAGATAAATTTGAATTGTTTGACAAAAAGGTATATGTTTAAATTGACATATGAAATTTGATGATTTTCTGATCTAGTCACTTGGCTTTTGTCTTCTTTTGGAAATTTTGGGCCCGTGGAGGCATTTTGTAGTTGTTCCGATCTAGCCGCGCAAAGGCGATGCTGGCGAAATTTTTCAAAAATTTAAGGAGTCAGAAATTTTTTTAGAAAATTTTGATAAGTTTAAAATTTGGTTTTAAACTATAATTTGAATTATTAGGGGGATAATATTATTTGGAACAGATGGGTGAGTTTGGAAAGTTAGTAAGCGTGATAGTGTGTCCTTAATAAAGAGATGGTTTGGGAAGTTGTTTAAAAACTGTTTGGCTTTGGGAAAAAGTTGACGGATATTGGACCATTCTTCTTAAATAGTAATTTTCGGGGATGAAATTCTTTTAAGGGGAGGAATGTGACGACTTGGAATTTTAGATATGAAATCGAAATATTTAATTGATTTAAATATTTAAAGTTAATTTTCAACTTGAATTTTAAATATCAATATTTATTGGACGATTTAATTATTGGATTTAATAATTGAAAATTCGGTAAAATATGAAGTCTTAGTTTTTGAGCTTGTTAAAGATAGTTCAAAGGCCTATAAAATTTATATTGATAATAATGAAGATGATGGAACTTCTAAAATTGAATTTAAAAGTGATATGTTCAGTTTTAATAATATATCGTTTAAATTAACATTTACAAATAGCCTTCTAGGGCATAATCTCGGAATTCAATGAAATCAGTTTCATTGGATCCGTAATAGTGTTTTATTATCGGATTTCAAATTTCGTAGTATTTGGAGTTGTCGTGTGATCGTACGGTAGGTAAACGCGCAGAAATTTATATCGAAAGTTTAATTTAATAACTGGGTTCAAAAAGCTATCTTCTCCATACGATCGAATTAAGACTCGAAACCTTTTCCATTGCATTCGGAATAGAGGTATAACATTATAAACGCCTAATGGCACGTCTCGATAGGAGGTTGAAATTTTGGTTGCATTTATCGAGACAATTTGAATTTATATATATATATATATATATATGTATATATGTATATATATGTATATATATATATATATATATATATATATATATATATATCCGAACCTCCTTCATCCGAAATTCTTTCTCGAATTAAGACTCGAAACCTTTTCCATTGCATTCGGAATAGAGGTATAACATTATAAACGCCTAATGGCACGTCTCGATAGGAGGTTGAAATTTTGGTTGCATTTATCGAGACAATTTGAATTTATATATATATATATATGTATATATATATATGTATATATATATATATGTATATATATGTATATATATATATATATATATATATATATATATATATCCGAACCTCCTTCATCCGAAATTCTTTCCTATCAAAACCTTTTGCTTTCTATTCAATCACTGTAGCAAGTTGGCTATAGCACGTTAATGTCTCTTCCCGTTCCCTCCGTTCCTTTTTTTAAAAAATGCAACAGTTTGAAAAATATGGATATATATATATATACACACACACACCGATGCCTGCAGTAAGAATAAAAAAAATCATCACCTTCCTTTGTCTTCCTAGTTGAATAAAACCATGGCCGAGCAGTTCAAAAAAAATATAAATATATATACACACACACGGCCTACGTCCTTCTTCTCAACGAAATCCTCATCGTTCAATAAGAAATAAACCCTCGAAATTCCGTTCTTTCTCCTTCAATCGTTTCTAACGATGTGTATTCTACGGTGAAATCGAAAATTGATTTCGATTCAAGAAAAAATAGTGAAATCACAATCGATCGCGATCCTATCTAAGGCTCACGTGGATGTTTGGGGGTGGTGACGCGCTAGTGGAAATCAGTCGTAACTAGAGAGAGCTCGAACTCGAAGGAAGCCGTAACCTTGTTGAGTCGTTCACGATGGAGAGGTAGGTGCTTTTGCACGCACAAAGATGAGGCGACGCTTGGGTGTTCACGAGGTCACGGAATGCAGGCAAGGAGGCGCGATAGGGAACAGAGGAAGAGGAAGTGTTTCTCCAATTCATGTTGTTAGTGATCGATTTGGGTATGGCTTCTTCTTTTATTATCATTCGAATTTGAAAAAAAATGCAGATAGAGAAATAATTTACAGCAAGGTATATTTAATATCTATTTTTCAATTTACAGATTTATATTCACATATGTATATTTATACAGTAAAGAAAATTATAATATAAATATAAATACACACACACACATATTTTAACATATATAGGAAAACAGAAAAAAATTATTATATATAGAAAAAGTTTTGGAAAATATAGAAATTTATATAAAATTAGATTTTTAAAATCTATATAGATTATTTCATAAGTATATATACGTAGTTTCAAAAGAAAAATAAATATACATATATACGTTTTAAAGTTACTAGTTCGTTTTAGAATAAAGTATTATGATGATTAGCTTGTTTAATTAACCTATTTAATTATTTTAGTTACTAAAAGATTTTTAAAGGAAGATTAGTTTAAATTAAATTTATTAAATGGAAATTAATTGTTCAATTATTTCAAATATTAATAAACCATACAATGTTTGTACAAGGTCCAAAATCATAAAGGAAATAGCCGGTTTGGGTCAGGTTGCAAAACAAAAATCAATGGTGAGTCAATCTCACTCAAATTGGATTGCTAGCTAATTTAATTAGTTAAAATTTAATTATTGGTTGACTGCTTGAATTGATAATTTATTATCAGTTTGGATGTGATATATTATATATAGTAGTATATATATTGGAGTGGTTGATATTCCCGCATTATATAGCGAATGCGACCCTATGTGCCCTACATAATAGCGGATGACTTTTATACCACGATATCTCCCTTGAAGTGGGATTGGTATTTTTATATTGTGCTAACATCTGTGGATGCAGGAAAACAGGTTGGAGGGATCCAACTGGATTCCTCAAAAATGTTGAAACTTATTTTCATATGCAGTAATATGATTTATTTGATAATCTGTGACAGCTTATATTTATAATTGAAATTATCGAATGATATGGTTTGGCTGAATGTATTCTGATGTCAGAAATATAAAGATCGGATTTCTGAAGGAAAATAAAAGAGAGAACTTTAAGTAAAATAATTATAGTGAATTTGGATAAATTGAAGAAATGAATTTGGAAAAGAATAAAAAGTTTGATTTTAAATCGTAATCAACAAATTCCTAGTATGGGAAAAAAATTTTAGAGATTTAAATAAATGGAAATAAAGAAGTTTTGAGAACTTAAGCGATATTGTTTAAGAATAAAAGGATTTGTTTTTAAATTCAAGGTTTAGATGAGTTTGAAAAAATAAAGGGAGAATTTAGGAATAGAGTATAAAATTGATATTCCTGATTTAAATAAGGTTTTAAATCATAATGAAGGAGTAAAACTGGAATGAATGAATTTTTGAATAAAATTGGATAAGTCGGGAAATAAGTTTTTAAAAGGGAATTTAATGCAGAGAATCAGTTTGAAATCGATTAAGTGTTTTGAATATAATGACTAAAAGGGAAATGAGACTATGGGATATATAAACGGGGTTTATAAATTAAGTGAAATAAATATCAGTGGATATTTGAGATTTTAAATTCACGGTGGGAATTTATAAGGAGATGATAATTTGTTTTAAAAATAAACAGTGGTTTTATTTTTAAACAGTATGGAAAAGTAAGTTTACGGGATTGGGATGTAAACAAAATTAGGATAAATCATGAAGGATTTATAAATGACAAGACGAGTTTTATTGGTGTGGAAAGAGTATTTTCCTGTAAAGCTAAGTATATTTTCAAAGGATGATTTTTTAAGCATAGATTAAAAGTTTTAAAAGTGGTTTCGAAAGAATGTTTTAGAAAAATTATTATTTAGTTGTTTTAAAATTTATTAAAGTAAATATTTATTTAAGTTAATATAGTAGTAATTATTCTTAAAGGTTAAATTAGTATTTTGATGTAAAGGATAACTTTTAAATATTATACCATATATTATAGTTTTATTTTGAAAATAGTTTTGGCTAAAGCTTTTCTTGGGAAATTATTATAGAATTTCATAATGATTATTTTGAATAAAGTGATTTAAGTAGTTTTATTTTAAATATTTTAAGTGCATATCTTTGGATAAAGTGATTTAATTTATTTGAAATCTAAATTTAATAAGACTTTGTGCTTTTCAGTGAAAATTAATAATGGGTTGAAAGATTGTTTAATTTGATAGTTAAATAACCGACTATCAGTATTGGCCAATGCGTTGATCGTTTCGAAGAGACCGAGATCAAGTTTAATTATCTGAAAGCCACTTCGATCCGGTTTGAACGTTTGCGAATGAAGACCGTAAAGATGATGAAGATGGTGATTTGGTTTGTCCAGACTCAGACCAACTTGTATGGACGAATGCTATCAGACCATCGTCAGGAGGACGATGAGAATTCTAAGTGAAATGTGTTCTAAAATGGTGACGCATAGCCTCAAGCCTCATCAACCGGGAATGGATAAAACAGGGGAGGTGCAGCAATGCTAAGTGGGTAGCACCCAATTAATCATCTCTGTCTAGAGTCCCTTTTAATCTCGGCTTAGTGGGCGGTTGCTGATCCCAACTGCGGGGTGATCTTATTCGGACTATCCAGTAAGGGGTAGCTCCGGTCTTCTGTTGCAAGGGATCGAGAGTGTCCTCGGTATGCTGATTTAGGCCAGGTACTGTGACGGACGGTACACCCATAGCCCTGCCATTGTATGAAATCCAATCTCTAATAAGCATCTGTACGGTTTTGATTGTGCCCAACTATGCTAGATCGAGAGATGCAAGCATTTCAACAAGATTCTATTTTACTTCCTATAGACACTATTATAATATCAGACAAATTTGATAAAAATGTTTTGGTTATCGTAAGGTAAAAACCCGACATGTTTATTTGTGGCATGGTCTTACGAGATACCTTTGATTTCAGAGGATTTTGAAAACTTTAACAATCCAATTGAGTGTGTTTTTCACACGCTGGTTTTTCAGACTTACTCGGGTGTTATTTTTTTATAATGCTCGGGTCAGACCGAGTATTACAGATACAGGATATGATGCTTTGGAGCTCAGGAGACGAGCTGGATGGCGAGACATATCACACGTACTTGACTTATATTCCAATGTGTATGGTATGCTATATAGTCAGCTTTTGTGAGGACAAGTTATTATAACTGCCCAGTTGTGTGATATGGATTGTGTTGTACTCTGATGATTGTAAGTATTATACAGTTGCAGATTCTTTTGTATAAAAATTATAATATTATATATTATATGTTGTTCCACTGCGATTGTGAGATTCTGATATTGTTTTCTATTTTCTTCTTCTACCTCTTTCTTCATTAACCCTAATGGTTTTGATTTCCGTCCAATTTGAGTTGTACTGATGGAGAATATTGTCGACTCAAAGGGGTACGGATTTGCAGGCCGTGACAAAATCGATAAAAAAATCAAAGGCGAGTGTTTTAACCCACTCACGAATACTAAACTATCTTATGTTAGTTAAATTAAATTTATGATGTGATTAGAAATTTATTGATTGCCTTTTGGTATTTTAAATTATCATTTAAATTTAATTTGAGTTTATTTGAATTGAATTTCCATTTAAATTAATATTGAATTTAATTTCCTATTAAATACCAGATGATAATAACCAGTTAATTTGTCGTGATCTATTGGTTGATTTGAATGATGATTGTGATGGATGTTTAATTATTGGTATTAGGATGATTAGATATTATATTTATTTTATATGTTGTTATCACATTGCAAATTCCCTTAGTTATTGTTTGGAAAATTACTATGGGTTTAAATGATACAAACCCGAATGTCTTATAGATTAGGGAAAAAATCGTTATGAGCTGAAATGATAAACTCGAACGATTTTATGGACTTTGAATTTTACTCAGAATTGCGGATTGAAATGATATATATCCGTAAATTTGAATTATTACGGGTTGAAATGATATATATCCGTATCACTTGACCATAAGATAGAAATTATATGCGGATGTCGGATTGGTTAAATTTAATGATTTTAAAACCTTAATTTTTGAATCCAGTTAAATGATAATATGAAATAAAATTTGATTTATATGAACTGAATTACTTTCAAAATCCAAGCTTTTATAAATGTTGAAATTGGTTTAAATGAATTGTTTAAAGAATTTAAATTGAAATCATAAATTTGGATTTTGAAACATAAATGAAAATTTCAAAATTCAGTTATTGTAAATGTTTGGATATTTAAGCTTTGAAACCTATTGAATTTGAAGTGGCTTAAATTTGTAGTTCAAACATAGATTTGAAATTGATATAAATTGAAATGGTCTTAATGAGAATTTAAATTGAAATCTTTAGCCTTTTGAAGTGAAATCGTTGAACTGAGATTAATTTAAATTGAATTCTTGGAACTAAAGGTGATTTGAATTGATTTGTGAAATTGGGAGAAACAATTCTAGTTTGAAACGATTTTCGATATAAACTCTTTTAATATACAAACTCTTTTAACATATAAACTATTATTCTTATATAAACCATTTTGATATATTAATAATTTTTAATACATTAACTATTTTAATCTATAACCTATTTTATATATAAACTAATTTTAATATATAACTATTTTAATTTACAACTTACCTTAATATATAAACTATTTTTAATATATAAACTATTATATATATATATATATATGTTAATTTATAAAATATTTTAATATATAAACTATTAAATATATATACATAAATATATTTTAATGTATAAACTATTTTAATGTTAACTATTCTAATATATAAACTAATTTCAATATTCAAACTGTTTAAAAGTTGGAACTGTTATGATTTAAATTCACTCGTTTTAAATGCGAACATTTTGATATGATGGTTTAACCTATTTTAGTGGTTATGATTTTGAAAACGAATATGATTTAAAGCAAATAATGATTTCGAAAGTGCATACAATTTTGAAATGATTATGATTTGAAAGTGAATATGATCCTGAAGTAAATACGATTTCGGAAGTGATATGATTTTGAAGTGAATATGATATTTTGATATCAATTATGAATCAGTTTTGGAATTGTAGAAAAACCAACTGGTGTGAAATAAGCGTTTGGTTGTTAAAGAGGCCGGGATCGAATATTGTCATACTCTCTGCCAATACCAAAAACCACTTAACAACGGTGCACGTGGTGGAGAATCCAGAATGAAGTAGGATGGTTTGGTGAACGCTACTAGAATGAAGTAAGAGAACGATGATGGTAGCCTTGACCTTCGGGTCATAATTAAAATGACTAAAATAGGTGTCACGCCAGGCCAAGTGGGGTCGCTCCCCTTAACAGACACATTTCTTCGATACCATAATTATTACTTTGTGATTGATTTGGTGGCCACACTCAATTTGATTATGGGAGTGTGTTTCGAGTTTGGAGGTAGTAGCTGCTATGCGTTACCACCAGTCTGGATCCGCAAAACGGTAGTATCCTACTCTGGGCATTGCCTCGCATGCCTTATCATATTTATCCCGATCGTACGAGTTTGGTTTGTGTCATACATTATGGAGTGTCCTCTGATAGCACTCCAGTTTACGGAGGAATTTCAGTACTGTATAGACTACAACATTTATATAAAAATATGTTAAGGTGGATATGGGTAATGCCTTAACGATATTTTAATACTTTACTTTACTGTAGACATATTATAATAGCGTATTGTACTATGTATGTAGATATTTTAACAGATCCTTAGAAGATGGAATCCCGAACATCTCTTAAGTTATTGCACACACGTTAGACACTGGATAGGAGATGTAAAATCCCGTAAACATCTCTGAAGCAGCTATACTCATATTTACTTATTTTGATTTAACTTACATAAGATTTTTTAGTTTTGACTAGAATGTTTTGTCTTTTCATTATGTCAGCCTGAGCATTTTAGTGTTGAAGACCTTATTTTTGGAGGACGAAGACAAAGATTTAGTATATGATTAATATTTATCATATTTATTCCACCGCATCATGTTGTTCTGTTACATTATTTATTTATTCCTACTATATGTATGACTCTGGTATGTATTATAAAATTGTAATCAAATGTTTTTTGTAAAACAGCTTCATGATCTTTTTATTTGATTATTATATTTTGCTATTCCGCTGTGAGATTCTGTGTTTTGTTTTTCCTTTCTTTTCTCTTACTTATTTACCCCAATAACAATCCTCCCTTTTAAATGGTTTGAATTGACATGTATGGTTTATTGTCAATTCAAACCGTCCAAAAAGGTGGGTCGTTACAACATCACAACAGAATAAATAAAAATAGCAACTCCAAAATATAAATAATATCAGCCTCTTGCTTGTATTCGAAAGCTTTATTTGCCACCTATTAAACATGTAAACCCAAACTCTCAATCTATTCAAACTAATTTTGAGCACCCGAGTTTTTAAGGGAAAAAACATAAATTTCGAGTCAGACATAAAGCCTGATGTGAATAATACTATTACATTTCGGTTTACTGATATTAAGTGAGACCATGCCGCTTAGCGGAACGGATTTCCCTGTAACAGCCTAACTTAAATATTGGGTATGAAAAGATTTTAGAAATTATAAATATACCAGTATAAACTATTTAGTGTCTACACCATCTCAATCCGATTCAAACATTTTAGTATATTTGTATAATTTATCGCACACAAACAAAAAAATAGTATATGTAAATGTACATTTATATTCATAAATACATATAGGTTTGATGGAATGAGATGGTGAAGACAAGTGGCATCAAATGGAACATGCATGTGTCATAAGATTAAAGGAAATAATGACACATATACCTATTAGTTGTGCATATGTAGAACCATCTTAAGACAACTAAGGAGGCATGTGTCAACATCCTAAGACTTGCATGAAAATGTGGTGGACAAGTGTCCAAAGTAAAATGACAAGACTAGCCTTAAGAAATGCTATAAATAGGATGAATATCTTCATTAGTTTTCCATGCTTTCATAAACTAAAACAAAAGTGAGATAAATAAGAGAAGCTTGGAGAAAGTCAAGAAAATAAAATATAAGTCAAAGCTACAACTTTAAGGTGAGAAAAACTATTTAAATCTATGTATTCATGTTATTCTATGAAGAGATGGGGTAACTATTAAGAACACTACAACAAACTAGATTATCAATGGCGTTTGAGAAACGCTATCAAAACTTTCCGTAGCGTTTTAGAAAACGTTGTTTAATAACTTGCTATAGTAGGTCAAAAATATATAATAGCAAAAAATTAAACGTTATAATAATGGATATTATATAGCGTTTTTGAAACTCTATGAAATGTAACCGCTACAAATATAACAAAGCTCTATAAGAGTTTCCATAGCATTCATGAAATGCTATAAAAATTGTACACTAACTTTAGTTTCTTTAACATTTAGCAAGCTCTGTCCTCCCTCCCATTTATTCATTGGGTATTATATAATTGCATTTCGTATGTATACAAATAAGGAATAATTTTTCTCATACATATAATCGATTAAAACCAAAAGACAACACATTTTGAGAATAAAACAAATATCAAATATTCAATATAACCAATTTTACACAATATTCGTACATACATTTTGTGATAATACTTCAATGACAAAGTTTTAAACGACTATAAAAGAGTACATGACTACCAATAATAATCCCAAAGACAAAAATATAAGAGTTATCCAAATCAACACCATGAGCTTAAAAAATGTAAACCCATTAGTAGTAAGCATTGCCAAAATCATTAATGGAACTTCTTCCATTCATTGTTTTCCTACATCTAGACAAAGAAAAAAGTTCAAATATGATATAACAAAATAAAAAATCACAAGAGATAGGATCAATTATTATGGTGGCTAATAATCACAATCATACAATAATAGCTTGCAAATTGAGCACCAGCAGAACTGGGCATGCTCAGTTGCAGTTACAAAATTGGGTGTGGTCAGTTCTACAGAACTAGGTGCACTCGAACCTACAAGATAGGGAAAAACTAGAGGCATGCTCAGTTTTGAGTTTGAGAGCACTCTTGATTGAAAAAATGAGGGTGCTCTATGATGCAAAGCTGAGAGCGCTATCAGTTTTACAAAATCGAGTGCCTTCTCTAAGTTCCGCAAAACTAAGTGCGCAAAACTATGTGCACTCTCTCGGTTTTGCAAAGCTGATTGCTCTGTCTCAGTTTTGCAAAATTGAGTGCTTCAGTGCTAAGTTGCACAATGAGCACGCTCAGTTGCAACATGAACTTGTTCAATTCAACTGACAAATTGAGTGCGAACAATTTTATTGCAAAATTGAGCTCGCTTCGTTCAACTGCAAAACTGAACATGCTCGATTATCGAGCACGAGAGTTAACATCTTTTTCTATAGAAAATCGCGTGTATACATAACCATGTTCAAAACTTCAGTTTTCTTTAAAAAATTGATCAGAAAAACCGATGATAACTTTCTAGGTATAATGGATGAACATAGCTTGAACTATATATCACTTCATATTTTCAGTCTTTCGTATTTTGATTACCATATAGAGTAAGCCGATTAGTTGAGTAAATCCAATATAAGAATAGAAATATACCCTCGAAGATTAAGGATTAAGTGATCAAACTTGAAAGCGCGTGGTAACAATGTGCTAAGTGGGTGATTGGTGGAGATGATATCCATCAAATTTTAGAGGAATAACTCGCAAATTAACCATTAAAAAATGTTTCCATATCGTCGGTGTTAGTTGACATATAAAAATGAATGTTTAGGAACAAAGGACAACCAGACAACCTTAATTAATCAATATTGCAACTAACCATAAGAATATGAACTTGCTATTTGGAATCTAAAATATATATTGAGTTCAAGTCAAATTGTGGTAATCGTCATTAAAAAAAATTGGATTATTATTGATGGATTGATTTGTTAACTTACTGGCCAGATGGAATAGCATCTCCAACATTAACCTTTGTATGCTCTTTTTACAAGACCTGCTAAAAAAGAATCGGCAAAAAATAGGTAAGAAGGTTGGGTAATAAAATACTTCTTGCAGTAATACACCAGATTGTCGTAAAATTAATATCAATAAAAGAATCATATTTCGAAGATTAAACAGCGAGTTAATGATTATACGGATGTGCACATTGTAAACAATTCCTAAGACAAAACAGGCTTTGCGAAAATTTCTGTTAGCAATTTAATCGTGATAAAAAACAATATTAGTAAAAGGTGCATTATACATAGTAAAAGGCCGTATAATGACATTTCATACATTTGCACGTAAAAATATAGTGATCTACTTTAATTCTATACATGAGTACCTGCATCAATTCTTCTAGATCTATAGATTTGCTTTTGTTATCGTAAATTGCATCATACTGGTCATCATGATGCAAGCTCGTAATTTCATAATCGATTGTTATAAGTGTGAGTACCTGCAAGGATAAAGCACATAATACCTAAGAGTATACTCTTAACTTTTTTTTTTTTTCGGCACACAATATCTAACCACTACATCCAATCACTTGCTAAACTTATGTATTGTGTGTCCACGTAATTCCAATGACAAATAATCCCCAAATATTCCAATTTGTCAATGTCACAGTCTTGATATATCATACAGTTATATCTACAATATTCACGCTATAAGAAAAAAGTTGTTTGGAGCATGTCAAAAAACACAAACTAAAGCACAAAAAGGTTAAGGGCAAGATATCAGAGCTTTTTCTAAGTATCGCTCTAGGATTCCCTGCAACATTTAAAAGAAATGAAAATAAAATTGGTGCATGAACTACCAAGTAAGTACAATAGAAAGTTTGGAGGGAATGAGAAACTATCAGTTAAAATCTCCATAGGCAAAGAAAAAAAAACTTGTCGTAGCCGATATAGTATTGCTCATGCATAACAACTTAAATCAAAATCAACACGTGGCAATATTACTAGTACATAATATTTGAAATCAAGCATGTCTACCTATATAAAATCATGTTCGACTTTTGTTGTTAATATGGGATGATGATACACACCTTATTTTGAAATATCTTGCATTGATGAATCAACTTATTTGTTTCCGGATTTATGCGCTGTATGGGAATTGGATGTAGGCGACCAGTCCATGCCAAGCATTGTTGGCAATGTCTAAAATTCTGTTCAAGCGTAATTAATCACCTGTTAATTAAAGGATCATTTAGCTGTAAAATTCGAATTATAAATAATAGATGGAAAAGTCCACTAAACACAATTTGATGATACAATTAGTGATACAAGGGATCTCAACCATTAGGTTGCCCATGAATTCCATCTACCATATTAAGACAGAAAGATCCGATGGTCCAGATCTTTTGTGTCTCTATATGTGCCATCAATTTGTGTCTAAATAGCCGACTCCATAATAGATTGTCAACACTTAAGAATAGCTCAGAGCAAGAGTTGAGACTCATGAGTTCAAGAATTCGTAATAAGTTGGAGTACAGTTACACTTATCTTCATGTGACATTGACAAAACCATGTCATCTTTATAATGAAAAAACATACTGAAATTAACAAATACAATAAGAATACGACTTAAAATGAATATGGAGATGTTTAAAAAAATCAACCAAGATAGTCCTTGTTATTATATACAAAAAGTGATGTAGTTCTAATGAAAAAAAATAACCAGACAGTGGTTGTATTTGAATACCAATTCTATTGCCATATACTAATGGTGCATTATGACAGGCATCTTTGTCCAAGTGGTTAATTGATTCGGCTTTGTTGCAGGATGTCACAAGTTCGAAACTTGCTTTCGAACGTTTATTTGACATGGGTATGTTGTCCCAATGACCGGATGCGTAATTGGTATATCTACCCTGACATTGCCTAGTTGTGTCGTGACATTTACCCTTAACGCTATTTAAAAGTAAGTTTATTTTACGAAATATTACTACATAGTAAATAGTTTAACGGATCCTTAGAAGATGGACAGTCCCAAGCATCCTTTAAGTTACTTGTACTCTATTACAGTTCAATTGAATTAGCTTACACTGTATAAGTATGTATGTCCTGACTCGAGTGTTTATGTTTTATTTTATGCTCGGTCAGCCTGAGTTTCAATTTGGACCTCTTTCTCCGGAGCTAGGACTTCTGAAGATTATCTCTTTTCAAGCTGCTGCCAAGTTTCTATTCAGTTCTTAATTTAGCCCTTGTAATCAAGACAATTTAACATTGAGATTTTCTGTGGAGATTTCAAACTAAATTTGGTTTAAGACTGTGTACTTTATACTTATTTTGAGACTATTGATAGTGTCTTCGTGTACCACTAAGTTATTTTTAAATTCCGCTGCGAGTATTCTGATTTCTGTGTCTGTGATTCTGTGATTATTTATATACTGTATATTCTAGGATTTGCCAAATTTTATTTACAACGCGGTATTTTGAACAATTCAAGTCCGACATGTGCGGATGTGAATGATAGAAAATATCGAGTCGTTATATTTAAGTATAATGGTGGTGGGATAAGAATGAATTTTGAAACCGCAGGGAACGTTACAAAACTCAAAAGAAACCCAAGTCAAAAGGGAAGAAATTCAACTCAAATGAAAGTGATTCTGTAAATTTAATTTACCATGTATGCTAAGTTTGCCTAGAGCCAAAGCTCTGATACCAAATGTAACGACCCGATATTTTCAACCATGCGCATTCGCACATGTCGGACTTGAATTGCTCAAAATACCGAATTGTAAAATAAATTTGGCAAAACACAGTATAAACAATAGATAAATAAACCATAGTTCATAGATGTTTGCGTAAAAAATGGCCGCAAACACCCAAAGTCGTATGAGTTGGTTGATTTTATGTTGTGTTTAGTGATTTGGGTGATTTATGCAAATATGTAAAAAGCAAGGACTAAAATGTAAAAGACACACAGATTTATAGTGGTTCGGCAAGAACGTGCCTACGTCCACTTTATATGTTATTCTCCTTTTTTCTTCAGATTACAAGTACAAAGCTTTGATTACAAGTATCTAAAGTTGTTTGAGAGTTCCTTCCAGGCTTGAGCTCTCAAACTTGTCTGCCATTGTTGTACCCCTGCCCCTCTATTTATAGAATGAGGTAGGGGGCAGGGGTCTTGGAAGTATATAGCTGCTGGTGGGACCGGGCTGAAGCAATCTGGACTGGCAATCATCTGGTTCGGCGAGGCTTTGGTTCGGTGTTAAGTTGAGTGGTGTGTGGTTCGGTGGTGATGTTGGACCGGTAGTGGGTGGTGAAAGATGGAGCTTGTAGTTGATCCGGTGGGAAGGGAAGTGGAGTTGATTCGGTCTCGGTACTACCGAATGGATCTGCCGAATGAGTTCTGCCGAATGGTACCTTGGGTTGTGAATACCGAATGAGTCTTGCTTCATACTGCCGAATGGACTCTTGCCTTGGGATGCCGGATGAACTGAGGTACGCCGAATGGGATGAGTGCCGAATGAGCTCTGGTATTGTTTCACCGAATGAACTTTATATTTGAACCTTGAGTGAAATTCCTGACTTATGTACGCTTGCTTGCTTCTTCTTGGTTCCGATCGTGGTGGAAATGCATACAATCTTGATATTCCAGTTTTGTCCAAAAAATGGGATAACACTTTGCCCCCCAAAATATGCCTTGCGGTAGGAAGGCATGTTTTGTAATGCCATGAGCTGGATGTTCATACCCTGTTGACAACCTGTAAAGAGCTTGATATTTTATATAGCCCTAAATGACGACCGTTCGGGATCGAGCTATTTGGGATGAAGCGCGGCCGTTCATGGTCAAGCGCTTAACTTCAAATGACGACCGTTCGTGATCAAGTCATTTGCGGTGAAGTGCGACCGTGCGCGGTCAAGCGCATAAATCCGTGCGCCGATCGTTCGGGATCGAGTCATCTGCAATGAAATGTGACCGTTCAAGGTCAAGCGCTTTACTTCAAATGACGACCGTTCGGATCGAGTCATTCGAGGTAAAGTGCGACAGCGCGCGGTCGAGTGGGGACCGTTCAAGGTCAAGCGCTTAACTTCAAATGACGATCGTTCGCGATCAAGTCATTCGAGGTAAAGTGCGACAGTGCGCGGTCGAGTCTGTAAGTCCACGCGTCGATCGTTCGAGACCGAGCCATTTGTGATGAAATGTGATCGTTCAAGGTCAAGCGCCTAGCTTCAAATGACGATCGTTCGTGATCAAGTCATTCGAGGTAAGGTGCGACAGTGCGCGGTCAAGTGGCGGTCCTCAAATGACGACCGTTCGCGATCAAGCCATTTGAGGTAAGGTGTAATAGTTAGTGATCAGGTGGCGGACCTCAAATGACGACCGTTCGCGATCGAGCCATTTGAGGTAAGGTGAGTTGTGCCGTTCGAGGCGAGTGGTGCCGTTCGAGGCGAGTGGTGCCGTTCGAGGCGAGTTGTGCCGTTCGAGGCGAGTTGTGACCGTTCGCGATCGGGTGCCGTTCGAGGCGAGTTGTGACTGTTCGAAGTCGGGTGCCGTTCGAGGCGAATTGTGACTGTTCGAAGTCGGGTGCCGTTCGAGGCGAATTGTGACTGTTCGAAGTCGGGTGCCGTTCGAGGCGAATGAGTGTGCCCGGGGAGGACTTAATATTATCAGTGTTGGAGTCATTGTTTGGGGGAATTTTTCGAATCAAAGACTTCGGCAGTTCGTTGCCATGCAATAGGTGCTCGTGGACCGTTCGCGATCCAACGGGCATACAAGTAAATAATTTTTTCATAGAATTGTAAATGTTAAAGCAATAATACCTTATAGCAGAAATGTCCAAACAGGAAGAATTCAAATGTTCAAATCAAAACGAAACAAAAGCAAAGCAAGGATGTCAAAGTGTAAGTCCCCACTCCGAAGCAGTCAATGATCATTCAGAGCATGTCTGGAGATCGTTCGCGATCTCGTACATGTGTAAATGATTTAATTGCGTTAGTGGAAGCTTACAACTTGTTCATCGTTATTTTAATCAAGCAATCAATGGATAATCAAATGGTGCCCTGATCCAGGGTCACTTCTAGCTGATGTAGAGGGTGGTCGCTCTGGCTCCATCGCTGGAGTTCGCCTCCTCACATACTGAAGGAGCATACCGTTCCTGATAAGCCCTTCCACCTCGTCCTTCAAATGCCTACAATCATTAGTGTTATGACCATTCAATTCATGAAATACACAAAACTTATCTGATTTTCTTTCGTCAGAGGTTGGATCCCTTCGCATTGGTCTACGATACGGAACTTGCCCCTTGGTATCCTGATAAATCCGTTCCAAACTCTCATTCAGCTCTGAATAGGTGGTGAATCGTGGCTCTCTTCGTAGCCACTTTGTCCTGTCATCATTATCCTCAGCCTTTCTTTTTCCTTTGCTAGTCTCCGCACCCTTTCCAGGTGGGTTTCCACTCTTGATTGTGTAAACGTCATCTTCTTCCTCTCTTTCTGCACTAGCATCTTCCAAACGCAGAAACTTTTCAGCCTCATGATAGAACTCTCCCAGATTCATAGGCGGGTCCTTGGTTAATGAATTCTTGAACTCTGTATTACCAGCTATTCCAGATACAGCCGCCATCATGACCATAGATGGATCTGGTCGATCCACTGATGCTGCCGCCGCATTAAATCGCGTTAGAAAGCTCCTCAAAGTCTCTCCAGTTTTCTGTTTCAAGGTTGCCAAAGTCATCACATTCTTGGGTCTCGCAATATGAACCCTGAA
Source organism: Allium cepa (assembly GCA_030765085.1). Taxonomy (NCBI): domain Eukaryota; kingdom Viridiplantae; phylum Streptophyta; class Magnoliopsida; order Asparagales; family Amaryllidaceae; genus Allium; species Allium cepa. The sequence continues at coordinate 1,044,011,006 of CM060931.1, read as the reverse complement.
TTGCCTCATGAATCTCTCAGTTAAATCTGCCCATGTTCCTATGGAGCCGCTCTCCAGTTGCCTAAACCATAATGCTGCAATGTCCGTCAAATACAGTGGAAAGCACCGGGCCATAACCTCCTCTGATGCCCCCAGCACTTCCATATGTCTCATATACTTCGTTAGATGAACCGTGGGGTCTGTTTTCCCATTGTACATGTCCAATGATGGTAACTTGAATTCTGGTGGGTTCCTAGCCATCCTGATCGCAGAAGAAAAAGGACTCCTGTTTACATCTTCCAAGTCTCTGTTTACTAAACCGCCTCTCATAGCTCTTCTAACCATCTCTGCTAATCTGTCGTTATCTCCAAGCTGTAGTTCTCGTTCACTGTCTTCGACCTGCTCCCCAAGTCCGCGGGAGTTTCCATGTGTATGCCTCCCTGGCTGAACGTTCATTCCTCTAATGCTACCAGGTGGCTCGGATGCCCCCATCTCACTTCCCGGGGTTGGATCAACATGCTCTGCGTGAGTGCCCCCTAGCTCTGGTGCTGCGCCAGATGGTCCTGCTCCGTTCTGAATTCCAGCCGCTCCTTGGATTTGTGCTCCAATTTGCCCAATTTGTTGAAGTAAGTTCTGGATCATCTCTTCTTGTCTTCTCATCATGACCTCCATCTCATCCCTAGTGATGAAGATCGACGCTTGATTCCCTCCTGAGGAAGCCTCTTGACTTCCTTGGTGTTCACTTCTCTCTGGCCTTTGCCTTTTACTTGTTTGTCTCGTCATAACTCTTAGATCTGAACTCTTAGATTTCCAAATTCAACTTATATCCGATGTAGCGGGAGTCGGTTATTCTCAGTGAAAGCACCAAAATGTTTGCGTAAAAAATGGCCGCAAACACCCAAAGTCGTATGAGTTGGTTGATTTTATGTTGTGTTTAGTGATTTGGGTGATTTATGCAAATATGTAAAAAGCAAGGACTAAAATGTAAAAGACACACAGATTTATAGTGGTTCGGCAAGAACGTGCCTACGTCCACTTTATATGTTATTCTCCTTTTTTCTTCAGATTACAAGTACAAAGCTTTGATTACAAGTATCTAAAGTTGTTTGAGAGTTCCTTCCAGGCTTGAGCTCTCAAACTTGTCTGCCATTGTTGTACCCCTGCCCCTCTATTTATAGAATGAGGTAGGGGGCAGGGGTCTTGGAAGTATATAGCTGCTGGTGGGACCGGGCTGAAGCAATCTGGACTGGCAATCATCTGGTTCGGCGAGGCTTTGGTTCGGTGTTAAGTTGAGTGGTGTGTGGTTCGTTGGTGATGTTGGACCGGTAGTGGGTGGTGAAAGATGGAGCTTGTAGTTGATCCGGTGGGAAGGGAAGTGGAGTTGATTCGGTCTCGGTACTACCGAATGGATCTGCCGAATGAGTTCTGCCGAATGGTACCTTGGGTTGTGAATACCGAATGAGTCTTGCTTCATACTGCCGAATGGACTCTTGCCTTGGGATGCCGGATGAACTGAGGTACGCCGAATGGGATGAGTGCCGAATGAGCTCTGGTATTGTTTCACCGAATGAACTTTATATTTGAACCTTGAGTGAAATTCCTGACTTATGTACGCTTGCTTGCTTCTTCTTGGTTCCGATCGTGGTGGAAATGCATACAATCTTGATATTCCAGTTTTGTCCAAAAAATGGGATAACAATAGACACAGAGTAATAAATGCAGCGGAAGCAAAAAGATAGTAGTTCATGAAGCTACTATATAAATACATCAGAGTTATACATGATACAATAGAAGTTTAATATGATAAACAAGCACAAGCCGAATGCATCACCAGAATCAATTGAATAACTGGAATCAACAGAATACTGAAACTGAAATGGATGGCTGGATCTTCAAACAAGGCTCCAGCTCCAAAAGTGAGTTTCTAATGTTGTATCACTCAGTCTGACCCGGAAGCGTAATTGGTATATCTACCTTGGCATTGTCTGGTTGTGCCGTGTCACCTACCCTATCGCGCCTTGTACGAGTTTGGTTTTCTCCCATAGCCCGTATGGTATCCTTTGGTGGCTTTCCGATCAGGAGGGACTACGATATTGGATGGACTACTGGGACTATTACGTGTTAAGAGCTATATGGGTAACCCCTTAATGCTATGAAAAAGGTAAGTTTATTTTACTATAGACATTATTATAATAGCGAAATACTACTACATAATAAATAGTTTAACGGATCCTTAGAGGATAGGCGGTCCCAAGCATTCTTTAAGTTACTTGTACCTTATATTACAATTCACTTGAGTTGGTTTACATTGTATAAGTATGTATGTCCTGACTCGAGTATTTTGTGTTTTGCTTTACGCTCGGGTCAGACTGAGTGCTACAGCATTAGAGACTCACTGTTGGAGCTGGAGGCTTGCTTGAAGATCCAGCCATCCATTTCAATTTCAGTATTCTGTTGATTCCAGTTATTCAGTTGATTCTGGTGATGCATTCAGCTTGTGCTTGTTTATCATATTAAACTTCTGTTGTATCATGTATAACTCTGATGTATTTATATAGTAGCTTCATGAACTACTATTTTTTTGCTTCCGCTGCATTTATTACTCTGTGTCTGTGATCTGTGATTTATTTATCTATTGTTTATGCTGTGTTTTGCCAAATTTATTTTACAATTCGTTATTTTGAACAATTCAAGTCCGACATGTGCGGATGCGAATGGTTGAAAATATCGGATCGTTGCATTTGAAAAAAAATGGTGCATCATAGAACATGGGATTGTGCATGGGTTAGTTGGATCCAATTTTGCCCACCTTTAATGGAAATGGCCCTGATTAATAAATAAGAGGACGTTTTCTCATACTCATAAATACAGAGATTTAATTTATAAACAAAATTGAAATGTAAGAAAATATAACAATGAACACATACTGGAATGATATATATTTCTGAAAACACTAGGACTAAATTCATTATCCTCATCTATGTTGTGTATATAAGACATAACTAAGTTGAAATGTTTTAAATTATCTCTAGCTACATGGCATCATGGCATTCAACATTTCTGAGGGTAAACTATGGTTAGTCGATGAAAAAAGTGAAGCAACCAAGAAACAACACTTGGAGTTGTTTAGAAAAGGAAATGAAGCTAAGCTCTGTGCACAAAAGAGTGATGGAGCTGAAATCTAGATTATGGAAACGTGGACTGCCTGCCTAAATGTTTAGAAGTATAAAAGACCTGAGAGAGTGATGACATTAGTAATATAGTTCTGTAAAATGCTTCCCGTCCTTAAAGTCAAATGAGGCTCTCTATATAAGTCTTAAAATGGAATAAGCAATCTAATAGAATAGAAAATGAATAAGAAAAGATTTCGAAAATTAATTAATTTTTGGATTAATAGATATCTTTCTCTTTATGTACAATTGATTGGGAATAAATGTGAAATTGAAATAATTAACAAAATGTATACTATTTAGAATTCCTCAAAAGGAAGTATATGAAGAATATGTGAAGTTTTAAATAGAAAGAACATTTAATTTTTCAGTACGTTTTTTTAGGCAGCAAATAGGAGAATTTAAGATGGATTAATTCTTTACCATATTCCTCAATCAAAACATTACAATTAAGGAAATTATTCAGGGGTAGAGGAGCTTTATCTTGATTTATTTATGTAAGATAAATATTGTACTCGGAGTACGTGTGTGTTTGTGTATGTATGTGTGTGTCTGTGTGTGTGACAATAATAGTAGTAGCTACGTACCTCTGTGAATTTTCAAAGGTTGAGTAATAAGATTGAGATCAACTTCACCCCCCTTTTATGGTAAATGCAATGCACACTGCACAACATCAACTTATTCAATTGCTTACATCATATTAGCACATGATAGTGAGTAAATCAGTGTGATACAATAATTTTATAATCTTTGACATCAATATACAATCCTAAAGCCTATTCATAACAAACTTCTAAAAAGACCAACATTAACTTAAAAATTTATTACATTGTAAGTCAAGAATTCCATACAATGACTCTTAATGGATTATAACCTGAAGATAGTTTCAATCAAGGTTCGAAATTCCGTTTTACGTTTCCGTTCCGCTCATTGGTAATTTTATAATTTCGGTTCCGTTACGGAAATTTCGGAAGTTCCGTTTTAATTCCGGTTTTCTAATTCCGGTACCTTTTTTGCTTTAATTTGCTACTTCGCTAATAAATATTAAATACTATCATAAATTTATGGTACATTTTTTAAATTACATATAAAATACACTTTGATTAAAAAACCATTGTTTAAAAAGTCTGTATTGTTCACTTAAGATTTTAAAATTTTGGTCAATTTTTGAAATTTTTATTATGATCGATGTAAATTAACATAAATATAATAACTTTTTTATCCATACACATGATTTTTTGTCAATTTATTTATTGTCCTGTTTAATTTTCTTTTCTTTTTTAATTGCTATATGTTTGTTGTATTTTTTTATCTTTTTATAATTTTTTTCAATATTTGAAAATCATATCCGGAATTTAGACCAGAATCGAAATTTTGACCGGATTCACCGGAATAACCGGAATTCCGCCGGAATTTTGAACCTTGGTTTCATTCACTTTTCTGCTTGATTATTTTTCTCCATCAATATGATACATATGTATATTCTAGAGTAAAATAATATGGGTACTAACTCAGTTCATGTGTGTATTATTATTAGGACAAATTTTGCTACTAGGCTTCAGGAAATAACAGTTTATGCTTTTAGGCTTCAGAAAAAAAACTAATTAGCAAACTAGGCCTCGTTTGGTTTATATTTGCGTAAATATGAAGTGCGCAAGTTTTATTTTTTTTAAATATAACTTGCGCATTCCATATTTGCGCAAGCTTTATTTTAAAGCTTGCGCACTTATGAAATGCGCAAGCTTGTTTTCGGACATCAAAAAAACAGAGAGCTGGATCTATATTTCATTTCTCAACATTTATACTTTCTTCCCCAAACCTTCCCATTTCTCAGTCCAAACTCATTTCTCTTGCATATCCAAATCCACAATCGCCTTATTAACTAAATAGTTGCTAAGCTATATATGGAATCATCTTCTTCATCGTTACAAAACAAAGGCAATAATTAATGTTTTTGACAATTAAGATATAATTTTGCTATTGTTGATGTTGTTGAAAATGAAGAGTTATTGATGGTAGTTGTGTTAATTATTAGAGAATGGTGTTGTTGTTGAAGTAGTTGTTAGTGTTTAACGAACTAGGAAACCCAATTTAAGTATTAGTAGACTGAAATTCCTAATTTACACATTAATTGTTTATTATGACGGTAGACATTAATGATTGGAAGATAGACGATGAAAAATTGATGAAACATTTTGATGAAGTTGAAGGGAAAATCGGAGTTGCAAGTTCAAGTCACATTGATTTTGATGTCGATCATGTTTTGGAAATACAGTTTGAACCAGTACCGCCTGAATTCCATTCAGGATCATCAACCTTACACGCTCGTTTACGTAAAGTTGTTTCTGTGGAAATGTCCGGTCATCAACATACAGTTGACGGAAATTTGCTGACGCGTATACATCCTGTTAGTCCATCCGTGCCAAGGGTACAACGACCATTTCCAAACTGTTAGTGCGGAGATATGTGTGTAGTGGTTGTTTGCAGAAAAGAAAAGAATGCTGGACGTAGATTTTTCGGGTGTAGTTTGTACAACGAACAAAGATTGAATCCTCGTGAATATGATTGTTGCAATTATTTTAAATGGATTGATCAACCCCTGTGTGAAAGGAAACTTGAGTATGCCCACGAACTGCAAGCTGAAATAAGTCGTTTGAAAAGTGCGAATGAAGAACTAAGGACAAACAGCGGAAGGCCTAGAATGTGATAGATGTTTGGGAGTTGGTTAAGTTATCATATTTGGATTTAATGTTGAACCGTTGTATCTGTAATATGTTGTTGCGAAAATGTTTCTATTTGTCGTAACCCGTAACGTGTGCAAGATAGTTTATTATGTTGTTGAAATGCATTTGATATTTTTGACTTTATTGATGAAATATATTGGTTACGTTGTTATATTGATTTGTCTGTTTGGGTTTTTTTTTTAAGATTGAGTTGACTGCTTTTGGTTGAAGTTACCTGCGGAAGCAAAATCTACCTAGAAAAATAGGTAATAATTCATCAAATTGATGTTTATAGTTATGTCAGTGAAAAAAACTTTGACTGTGGTATTGGAACTTATTTTGCAGATAATGTCAAAGGTTCCGACTATATTGTACTTTAAGCGCGAATTGTTGGTTGATGATAAGGTAAACCTACATATGTTGGCGGAAAGCGAAAAGGATCGACAATAAAAAATCATTATAATTTCGAAGAGCTTAAATAAAGGGCATATGAAGTGACAAAAGCAAATCCTGTGATATATGATTTAAAATTAGCGGTCAAATGAGTTCGGGATGATGGTGCATCCGCTATTGATTTGGAGGACGACGATGATTTGAACTCCGTGAAAATGTGGTTGAAACACAAGCGTCAGTAATCTTTGGGGGTGAGTATATGCATACCACACAGTTACAAGAAACACAATGGTCGGCGTATCCATCGTATCTTTCAAGCCATCAAGATGGAGAGTTTACAAACTTACTTCACAGGTACAGCAGAATGGCTGGAGTCTCTTCTAGTTAGGAACAAAATATGATGCAGAATGCTATAAATCCAAATCAGTCGCAAGCATTTGAAAAGTGAGTACTATTATACGTTGTGCGTGTATTTTGACTTACGTTAATGCAAAATATACGACGATTGTTTTTTGTATTCCTAGTGGCGTAGATGCATTTACTGGTTGTGACAACGACGGTGCCGATTATCATGTGGATACTCCACAAGAGATTTGTAGGCAATTGGATTGCATGGAAGTTGCTTGTGCGGATGATGAGGATAGAACTTGGATACATCAAATGAAAGTTAACAATGATGCAATCATATATGCAGACATTGAGGAGGCTGATAATGTAAATGCGGAAGAAGAACAAATCACATATGAAGAGGCTCTGGCTGATGATTTATGCACGGCATCAATGATGGCGAAATCAATAATGGAAAATTGTCAACTAGACGTGGAAGATTTTGGAAGAGAATGTGTGTAGAAAGTTCCACGAGTTGGGTTGATTTTCGAAAGTAAGCAGAAGCTTGTCGAACGGTTATGTGAATGGGCGATTAAATATTCAGTTTCGTTTCAAGTTTTGAAATCGCGTGCAAATCAACACATGGTCCGCTGTGATGTAGAAGAAACATGCCCTTGGCATGTTCATGCAAAACTTTCGATAAGAAAAAATTCAAAGTGGTGGAAGATTACTACATATGGCGGCGATCACACTTGTTTAAATGCAACCATCAACTCAAACCATCAACATGCAACTGCTAAGTTTATATGCAGCAAAATACTTTCGTTTGTTAAAGCTGAAACAAACATGACTGCAATAACTATTAAAGAGACAATGTCCAACATGTTTCATATTAAAGTGAGTTATTTTTTAGCCTGGCACGGACTGTAGAAAGCTGTTGCAATGATTTATGGCGATTGGGAATCGTCGTATGCGGAATTGCCGAAATATCTTAGAGCCCTACAACATACCAACCCCGGAATCGTATATGATGTTATTCATAGTCTTGGTGCTTTTGATGGTCCTTTTTGCGCTTTCGGACCTTCTATTCAAGGCTTCGACCACTGTCGACCCATATTGTCTATTGATGGCACTCATTTATATGGAAAGTATCTGGGTACATTACTAGTAGCAACTAGGGTGGATGCAAATCAAGGGTTATTTCCTTTAGATTTTGCTATTGTACAAACAGAGTTGTGGTAAACGTGGAGTTGGTTTATTCGTTGCATATGGAATTATATTCCATCCGTACGTACTAGATGTATCACCTTTATCTCGGATCGTATGAAAGGAATTCCACGTGCGCTTAGAGAAGCTTGGCCAATTGAACACCATCATCGCTTTTGTATCCGTCATATTAAAACAAATTTCAAGAAAGCGGGGTTTGGTACGGATGAGCTACAAAATTTATTACACGCATGTGCCACGACATCAGAGATCGTAAAATATAATGATCTAAATAGTTGAAGGATGTAAATCGAGATGCCGATGCATGGATTGAAAGAAATTTGAAAGACCAGAAATCAAGCTGGGCTCTTTATCATGACGATGGAGTAAGATTCAATATGATGACGACCAACGTTTCCAAAAGCTTTAACGGTGTGCTCAAAGGAACTAGGAATTTACCCGTTAGATCATTGGTTGCATGAACGTTTCATCGACTGAACCATTACTTCGTCGAACGACGAACTCAAGGAGAAGAGTGGACGTCGCAACTCGCATCTAGGTGGGAAGCACTAGCGCAGAAAAGAATGGAAGAATCGAGGCTCATGTCTATAGAGAGATATAGCTTCGTTGAATGACAGGCGAAAGATGTGCATACGTTTGACTATACGGTGAATATCGAAGATAATGTCGTCAAATGTTCGTGCAACATGGCGACATTAGATCATTTTCCATGCTCTCATGTGTTAGCTGCTTGTTCACGTAGTTCAGGTGGTGCTAATAGAGCGTATTTTGACTTAATCTCCACGTGGTGCAGGAAGGCTATGTATTCTGCAGCTTATGCTCCTTTATTCCACCCTGCACCAGATTGTCGACATTGGAACGTCTACGATGGTCCAATTATATAACCACCTACACAGGAATTCAGGTCGTCCTCGGTCTACTCGATTAAAAGGTACCACAGATCCGCCATCTTCATCCGGCCATAACAGATGTAGCAAATGTGGTACTATTGGCCATAAGAAGAAAATTTGTCCACGATGAATTGTAATAAAAGTAGAACGTCTATGTTACTGTATGAGTTGTTGACTTTGTTATGTAATGATGTTGTCATTCGAATGGTGTTTGCGTGGTATGTAGAATGTTGTTAGGACTTTTTGTGTGATAGTGTGTAATGTACGGTATTGAAAGAGTTCTATGTCTTGGACAGGGTCAAAAACACGCTTGCGCATATATGGATTGCGCATGTTATATAGCTTGCGCATTCCATATATGCGCAAGCGTGTTTTTAAAATAACCCGAAAACAGCTTGCGCAAATGTGGAGTGCTCAAGCTTTATTGAAAATAAAGTTTGCGCATTCCACATTTGCGCAAGCTGTTTTTTGGGGCAGTTCAAAACAGTGAGCTGTTATGCCAACTCCTACACCAAAATTTGCAAACTCTCAATTTCTCAAAGCATGCACACAACATTCCATTAACAATACCATCTACAAACAAAAAAAAAGCATGATTCAACTGAAAAAATAAATAGATTGAATAAGTCGTACAACAACATAGAAATGTACAAGTCTTACAGTAAATAGATTGAACAAGTCGTACAATAACCCCTTAACCAACCAAAAAAATAAAAACAATAAGACCAACATAAGCTTAAGTGATGGTGTCGTCCCTCTTCTTCTTCTTCTTCCGTTTATACACGATGGGAGCCGATCCTTGGCCTTCTTCGAATGTAGGAGCGGGTGTCGGTAAAGGAATTTCTTGTAGTTGGCTTGGCCCAAAAATGAGTTCTTCTTGTTGAATTTCTCATTGCGGCGCCTCTGGCGCATGCTCTTATGTCGACTGTCCAACATATCTGAATTGTTGTTCTCCTTCATAACAAACGGGCCAGTCAGCATGAGTTTCTTCATCGGTGTATAGCTGCTCTACCTCGGCCATGCGGGCCATCCAGCTGTAGTTTTGCCACGGGGATGTTGTGAAGTCTCCCTCTCCACGTGTGCCTCCTCCCATTGGGTTTGTCCACCCGCTTTTGTGGTATGTGTCTCCTCTGTACAACGTGGTGGCTCTTCTACAATGCGCAGTGGCTTGACCGGACTTCTTAGCTTGTTCCGACCCAAAATCGTGTCAAGTATTCGTCGTAGGTCAATACACTTACTTTTGACCTTGTCCGGCTCCATATGACTTTCTTCTATTTCGTCCATGACATCCAAAGCGTTGTATATTCCGCTTACCTAAACCATAAGTCATAACAATGCATCAATATGATATACAAATTGAACTATAAAAATTCGGAAATGACAATACTTACCACATCACGTTCTAGAGGAGCACCAAGAGTGTACGCAATCAACTTCCTTGCCGATTTTTTAAGAATATAACGACGAGTAATTCGCCAATACCAATACCCGAACTCGCTCAAAGGTGTCGGAGGCTTGCATGCTCGTTCGGCACGATCAATTCTTGATTTCCAGATAGCAATACTTTCCTCCAAAAATGCCATCCAACTAGTGGGTTCTGGATCAAGGGGGACGACATGATCGGGAATGTGCTGATAATCGAAGAAAAACTATCTCATAATCCGATCGGATGCATACAACTCAAAGTCTAAAAATAGAATCAGTCGGCTCTTAGCAATCCAACCGGCGAATGCATACTCAATTTCCGGATGTCCAAACTTATTCACTAATGAATAAGATTCCCATGTAACCGCATCGTCCGCCAACAAATCCAACTCATTATGTTAAAACTGTACATTTCTTGGCGTATCACACCAACTCCTAGCACAATTCCATGTAGCCCCGAATGGAAGATACGGATCTAAGTCGGTAGGAATTCTAATAGACGGTCGTCCAATAGCAATATGCGACCATGAGCATAGTTGCAGCAACATTGCAGAACCCCCCAAAACTTTTCGACGTTGCAAGGCAACCTGTGACAACTCACTACACAAATAGCATAGAACAGCACTACCCCAAGAATGATATCCACAGTTAGCCAAATCGTCCAAAAAAGGTAAAAATTTCAAACTTAATCTTCCTTTCGAATGATCGGGAAATAATCGGCAGCTCAAAAAATACAATACCACGGCACGAGTGCGGCGAAGTATATCTAAATCGGTCGTCCCTTCGGGTAGTGGTTTGGAAAATTCGCTTTTAAACCAAGTCATTGATAACTCACTTTTAGACTTAACTGCCTCTCTAGGTGGAAAAATACCAAGCAAGTCATGAGCCAATTCGATTTAATCGATATCTAAATTTTGCAAACATACCGGACGACTGTCTACTTTAAGACCGAAAAGAAAATGCACATTCGCTAGAGTCACTATCATCTCCTCGACTCTCATATGAAACGTATTTGTTTCCGGCCTCCGTCTATCGCATAAAGCGGTAATAAGGCGATGATCAAGATGAATGTAGTCGATTTTCATAGCTTGCCAAAATCTGGAGATTCGTAAATTCGCCTCCAATCTTGGATCTTTAAAATCGATCTCCTTGAGCTTGCTTGAATGATTGCATATCTTCACAGTTTCAACACCCTGAAATGTATAAAAATAAATAAATTTGGTGCTTCATATTTGCATTTCTTCGGTTTACCAATATCAAACATTTACCTCCATTAATGTGTCATTTTGGCTTCTATGGTGTTTTTGAAGATAGAGAACACTTCTATCTTTGGGTCCGGGAGACAATCCTACAAACAACAACAATCGTTTATCACTACAAAACTTTGTACAAACTTAGGGTTTTGGCTATATGAAGACTACATATTCTTTTGCATTTTCAAGAAATAAACCAACAATTAGAGCATGTTGACATCGACATCATCATGACTACCAATTCCATTAACAACATTAATAATTTTTAAAGTAGTAATCAATTTACAATCAAAATAAAATTACCTCTAATCAAAGAAGAAGAAGAGCTTGCTTCCATTTTTTGCTTAATCTAGTGGTTGATTGAAGGAATGGATCAAAAGCAATGTTTTAGAGTTCATAGATATAGATTTGGAATGGGTTGGAGGTCGGGAATGGGGAGGGTTTTTGTTAAAAATTGAGTTTCGAGGAGAAATGAAATATAGATTCAGCTCTCTGTCTTTTTGATGTCCGAAAACAAGCTTGCGTACTCCATAAGTGTGCAAGCTTTAAAATAAAGCTTGCGTAAATATGGAATGCGTAAGTTATATTTAAAAAAAATAAAACTTGCGCACTCCATATTTGCGCAAATATAAACCAAACGAGGCCTAGTTTGCTAATTAGTTTTTTCTGAAGCCTAGAAGCATAAATTGTTATTTACTCGAGCCTACAAGCAAAAAATTTCCTTATTATTATTCCAGTCATCCATAATAAGCTTGCAAAGTATTATTATGTAATTTCAATGAAATAATATCTATTGTGAATAATGAGTTTTGAATGCTTACTATATAAAACTAAAATATTATATAAAACTATGTATACATCTGGAGTTTTAAATGCTTACTATATAAAACTAAAATACCATATAAAACTACATATATAATAGGAGTTTTGAATGCTTACTATATAAAACTCTTATTTAATTAAAATGCTAAAGTGATCCAAAATACTATATAAAACAACGTATAATTCGATTATAATATTCTTTGGACATGATTTGTTCATGATTGATTTAATAACTATATTCCTAAAATCTTAAAACGCATTGATGATACAGTTAAGTTAAATAAGCATACCACTGCTTTATATACGCATTAGCTTATCCAGTTCTGTTGAGATAGAAAAAAAACTTATATTAGTCAGTAATTATATTAATAATTAATTAGTTGTATTAATAGTTAATTAGTTGTGCGCAATGGGCTTTGCACTGAACGTCTCTATTTTTGATGTCGTGAGAAAAATCCCTATGATAATGAGTATGTAAATTAAGTCCCTATTTTTTTTAAATTAAAAAGCGCAAACTATCTTACGTTTTTTTATAAAAAGTGCAAGTTAACTTTCGCTTTTCAAAGATTTAAATTTCTTTGAAATTTCCAAAATTTCAAAAAAAAATTCACAATGAAAAAGCGCAAATTAGCTTGCATTTTTCTGATAAAAAGTGCAAGCTATCTTGCGCTTTTCAAAAATTTCAAAATTTTCGAAAAATTTAAAAATTTAATAAATTAGAAAGCACAAACTAGCTCGAACTTGTATTTTTCAAAAAATTCAAAATAATAGCGCAAACTAGCTTGCACTTTCCTGATAGAAAGCGCGGGTTAACTTACGCTCTTCAAAAATTTCAAAAGTTTTAAAATTTTCAAAATTTAAAAGAAAAAAATTCAAAGTCTAAAAGTTGCAAGTTAGTTTGCATTTTCTGTCAGAAAAGTACAAAGCACCTTGCGTTTTCTATTTTTCGAAAAATAGGGACTAAATTTATATATTCATATCTACATGGACTTTTATTGTAACAGCATAAAAAATAGAGACCTGAAACTTGTTTTTTGTTACACAATTATGTATGGAGATAACATTATCGATCTATCACTTGATCTTGAAAAAATCTTTTAAATAAATTACTCAAAAAGAGAATATAAAAAGAAACTTAAAATGCTAAAAAATAATGAATTCTTTTAATTCGACTTACTTGGAAGAATCACTTTATCGTAGAGTTTCCAATGGCATTTTAGGCATACCATTCAAAGTCGTTCATTTTCCTTATTTCCATATACCTTGTACTCTTCTTTTCTCTTTCCTAATTCTATCCATGATCATTGATTTTGTGCTTGCATTCATTTAGGATATTAACTTAATGTTTTTGCTAGTTCTATAAACAATTACTTTTCAACCATAAAAACTACAAAAATAGCACTCTAACTAAAAATAATTAGGAAATCCTTAATATATGTAATGATTTACTATTTATTAGTTAATAAAGAATATCAATGAGGTTTGAATACTGAAGCTATCTAAATCTAAAGGTTAGCTAGCTAGCTCTAATTTTAGTTACTGATGAATCAAGGCAAGATCACGATTTGATCTATAAACCATTTTTCAAGCATTTTTCGGCATTATTTGCAATACTTCTTGCACACATTAATGCTTCTAACTATCTACGCTCTGCAAACCCAAACACACAATAATTGTTAGAGTTCCACTTACCATCTCTTTAAAACATGAACTTTTAATAATGTAGTTAGAAGCTCTCATCCATTTCCATCTCTGGTTCAAACCCTATTATCAGAAAGAATACGAAATATCAATATACAACATCGGACCTAAAAGAAGAGCAATAAATGTGAATAACATTCTTAAGTCTTAGACTATATTACAACCTTAAACTTTGATTACATCCATAAATGACCCTAAGTTGTCCCAATTCATTGCATGTTTCTTTGTTGTACAAGGATACTCTAATGGCAATCGCATTCTCTTTAACAGGAACCATACCTTCTCCAGTTCTCCTCCCATCAGTAGTACAGCAGGAAAAAGCTGATCTATTTCTAGCTCTTCTCATAGATCATCCTTAAATGCATTAACCCGACAAAATGAGGGATGAATTGGACGCCGAAACTCATGAATTTGAGACTGGTCAGGTCTGTCTACCAATGCTTTCTTTGAAACTTCCTCTAAAGTGCAATAGCATTTTGTCACACCAATATGAAACTTGATAGATATTGAACTAACATTTACAGTTTTTGAAAACTAAATTCCAGTTCAAAGAAAGATAGATTCTGGATTCCAATAATTAGTGTATGAATTCATTTTAAGTCAAATAAACAATGAGTAGACATACCATGTTGGATGGCAAGTGTTGAGATTCCGTTATAATGGCGATGAATATAATTTTGTTATTAAATTTTGTCGTTTAGACGCTCATAATGGAAAGTGTTGCATGAATGGATGCACACTAATAATAATATTGGCTTATACCTCTTTATTCCAACCTCTACTTTCCTATATTCAGTACCCACAATTGATCAGTGTGTGTATGTATGCGTGTTTTTTTCCAAATACATAATCAAAGAGTTAATATAAAGGCAACCTAGTTTAACTTCCTTACCATACATAATTAATGAGAAATCAGTTGGTTGTTATTGAAGCCTGGTGTTTAGTTAGTTAAACCCTAGCATATGTAACAACCCAAAATTTAAGCCATGATAATTAATTAACGAACTAATTAAATAATAAAATAAGTTTATGAAATTGTCAGAATCAAGCCAAGCACTACAAGAAAATGTATTATTAATAACACCATTTAATAAGGCATTATTCTAAAGCGTTATTGTTTGCCTTTGATTATTTGTTTTTTACTCTAATTGTTTTGTACAGTTCACATGTAACGCCTTCACAAAGCGCGAAATCTTCAAATTACTTCGTGGCCGCGAGTTTCTCAAATTATTTCCCTCTCCATCTTTCCTCTTTTATTTCGTTCTACTTTTCCTTATTCTCCTATGCTGGTGGAATCTAATCCCCAAATCACCCCTTCAAATCCATCCCTCCTTCATAAACCCTAATCGGATCTAGTTAAATCTTATGCATCAACGGGATCGAGTTCTACTCAACGTGATGCAGCGCTTACCTTGAAGCGTTCCACCATATGTCGCAGCGAAGGTGAAGCCCTAGGTCGCTCTGGTTTGGGTCGCGAGCTCTAGATCCCTAAGTTGCGCTCCACCATAAGTCGTTCCGTAAGATTCTCCAACCTAACCCTAAGTAGAGCTGCTCCCGAAGGTCGCGAACGACCTATGCCAAAGACCTTAGATCGCCCCTTCCTTAAATTGAGAAATCCCGTTTCATCCAGGAAGAGAGGTATTCCATTCTTCTTATTATTTTGGATGTTGATATATTTACGGTAAGCCTGCCCTGTTTATTATTTTGGATGTTGATATATTTATTATTCAATATCTATATTGGTGCTTCTGGTCGGTTTCAAATACAATAATTTGTATTATGTCAACAATGGCACATAAAATTTTGATTAGTAGCATTAAAGACGTTCTTAATTAGTCAGCTAAAATGCTATAAAAATTACGAAGCACTATGTTAGTCTACATGTTAACTGATATACAAAGGGCAAAGGTGCACAAAGTTTGGATTGATTCAGATTTGACGTAGGCTCAAATGAAGTTCAACCTGTTCCCAACCATACGAGGTTATGTTGAATTGGGTAAGAAGTATGGATTTGGTTATATTAAACAGTGTTGGGTTGGTTTATATAAATATCTAATGCATAGAATAAAATAAAAACATGATAAAAACTCGTTTGCCTTCTTCCCATTCTGGTTGCAAGAAGTTTGTTAACAATTTTGGTTCTGGTTTTGGTTCTGGTTTGTGGTCGCAATGAGGTAGGTGATTGTGGTTGCAAGAAGTTTGTTAATAAATACAGTATGAGTTGTGAAATGCATATATTCTTTAAAGCTTAGGCATATTGTTACAGAAGAATTATTAATATTCTTCAAAAATCTTAATGTTTTTTGAGAAGAGATGAAGTGAGGAATAGGCATGTGTATCTCAATTTATGCTTTCTATCATGGGACCTGCCACAAAAGTATGTGATAGTTCAAGGTCCATTATACAAGAACAAGCAATAGTTTAAGATCCATTATTGGAAATCATCCAATGCAGAGGAAGATATATAGTGCATGTTAGTGTTGAAATAAGATACAAGACCTCAAGTCTATGGAATATGTTGAAAATAGACTTATGGTTTCATGATTTATCTGATTTCATATTGATATTCTTGGGATTCTTTTAAGTGGAAGGCTTGTAAGGGAAAAGGTAGAGCCTGCAGTTCAAAGTGCAGTGCAAAGTCAGGTATTATTCTTCTTATCATTCATCACGCATTTCTTATGTTAGCCTGCCAATTTTCTTCATCATGAAGAAATCATCATTACTATCATGATATGATTATTTTCAGATGAGTGCCGTGGATGGCACTTCATTCATCGAAGCCCTCGATATTTTCGAGACTGGTAGCACTGGTGGCATGTCTAAGGACTCTGTTAACAAGCTCGGAAATATCAAAATTTCAATAGAGAATAAGATTGATTGCTGCTCAGTTTGTCTTCAGGTTTGTTGCATCACAAACATAATCTTTTTTGACTGTACTATTCGTATGAAGGTCAATGTGTTAACTGACGAAGAAATCTAAAATTTAATAGGATTTTCAAATAGGAGAAGCAGCAAGATGCTTGCCTCATTACAAGCACTTATTTCACTTGCAATGCATTGATAGCTGGCTCATGAGGCATGTTTCTTGCCCATTATATCAGGAATAAAAATTCAGTAACCAACAGGAAATTGCAGTTGCTGCCAAATGTCATGCAAAATTAGCGGTGGCATTGACTGACTGTTGTGAAGGAATGCATTTTTCCTGTGATCGATTCTAGAACAAGCATTCAAATGATACAACATATACTATATAACCGAGGGTTAGATTTGACTCAATCTTGTATTTATATCTAGTTTCTTTAATTCCTATGCACACTATATATTCTAAATTCCATAAATCTATTAACATTTAACATTGTTGAAACTTTTATTTCAGATCTAATTTTGCACGGTTGAATTATAAAGGTTTTCACACCATAGTTTTGAAGAGAGAAGATGAGATTATTTATGTGGCATCAATCAGGTGATTTTTAATTTCATAGTGCATATAAAAATGTAAAATTAAATGGACTGCACATTTCTGTTATTTTGCTTTCTTTTTTCAAACTTCTTTGAAAGTAACATATGTTACCATTTAATAAAATGACATCATATTCCTTTAGTATAAAATTAAATTCTGTCACCCAAAATACATATAATGATGGAAACTAAAAACTTGATCCCTAGTAGGAAAAAAATATGCATTTATAAAGTATGCCAATTCAATCCACGATCGGCTTCCTATGAACATACAGAATTGTTTAAATTTGTGTCTTATTTATAATCTAAGATAAATTGTATGATTTGTTTCTTCTAAAATGAACAGAGTATCTATGTTGAAATACCACTAATTGCAACTAATAATAAGTATCATTGTCAAGGAATGTGTAGGCGCTTAGTGAGTGTAATAGAAGAGGTAAGACATAAGTGATCTAAACAACAACCAATTTAATTTGTTATGTTAATGCTTTTGCATTTGTAATATGATTCTTCGATGCCCCTCCGTCTCAAGAATAAGACTTGTCATTCATATTTTTGGTTTTCATATAAAATATTAATTCAATATTCATACTTTTCAAAGCAAGTTTGTGTAATAGAAATTGATTTGTTAATATTATGTTTGTCAGTAATAGCTTGTATAATATATATGAACTACAACGTATACTATAATATTTGTTTACGATATGTTTCTGGATTCAAGATACCTTTTGTTTAATTATTTATGTTCACTTATGTTAGCTAAGACCTATGGATGCTTGATCCTTTATACCAACCTTAAAATTGACTGTATAGACAGAGCAAATATTTAGGATTCTCTGAAGTATACTATACATGACTGTTTATATCTTTGATGCAACTTTGTTTCTTGCCTTCAAAACTAGCAAGTATTGGTTTGACATCATTTGTATTTTCATTTATTATTTAGTAATTAATATAATATTTCTATTTTTAATTGCAATGCAAGTATGATAAAAATATGAAGAAATGTGATTTATTGGATTGGCGAGGGACTAAAGAGATTGTTGCTGAAGGAAGAATATTATAGTTTGGCGTTCTGCATATATTATAATGGAATGAATTTTAAGTAAGTCTTAAAATTACTCTTTCCTCTCTTTTATTGGACACTATGTAGGTGCAATTGATTCCAACTTAAAATTACTCTTTCAGTAAGTCTTAAATTTGTACTATTGCATAAGTTTTGTATCATAAGTCTTAAATTAATCATAAGTTTTGTATGATGGAGATTAGGCGAAGGTAGGTGCGCGAGCTGAGGCATGCTTACGTGCGTCGACTAGAGTTGAGGCGGAGTCCCGATGTTGGCCTGTTCTCAAGTAAAATTGGAAGTCAGCAACCTTGGTCAGTAATTGTTGAGGCAAGAAAATGATTAAGGTGAGATAAGAATCTCACACTACTATATCTAAAAATTCTGAGATGTTTACTGTTTTATGTTGGATTGCTAATAGTATAAATTGATCAGTGAAAACTTAATTAGAAAACTTTTTATTTATGATTTCAGTATTGACAGGTTTCGAAATTTACCTTGCCAGTTGAATTGTTTTGCATAAAATTGAGTGTTGTGTTGTGGCAATTGAGTTTCTGGAGAGGCTGCAGTTTTGTGCGAGAGCGAAGGTGGGTATGATAAAAGTGGTTTGCTTGTTGGTCAAAGTTTGTGAATGGCAGGTGGTATGATGACTGGGTGGTTTCTCTGGTTGCGGTAGCTACAGGAGGAGGAATTGGGGATCGAAGTGGAGATCGCGGTTTCGTGATTGTAGTTGAATGAAGTAGTCTGGGTGTATGTAGTTGAGGCAGGGTAGGTGGTTGAGTATGTTGAAGTGTGGTATCTAGTATGTGGATGAATGTTGTTTGACAGTGGTCTGAAGGGTGGTATGCAGTGATGATTTGTGGTGTTGCTGTTTAACTGAAATGTTGTATGGAAATGGCAAAACAGAAGTGGACCGATGGTAGTTGGAAGTGGCAGCAGAGGTGGTAGCCAGGGGTAAATGGCAGTGAATTGAAATGTGTAGGAGAGGGAGTGAGTTTTGCTTGATTGAGGAGTATTTGTAAGAAAGCAAGTTGTATGATGTGATTATTATGGCTTGAGTTGTTGTGAAGTAACAGAGATGATGAGACTGAAGTGCACAGGGAAGTAGCAGGCTATAAGCACAATTGCATAGTGAAGTGCACAGTAGTGTTGTAAATCAGGCAATTTTTTTTTTTGGAAATTGTAACTGAAAATTGAAAATGTAAATGGAAAAGTGTAAAGGCAATTGAAAATGAAATGAATTTCTTTTTTGATGTAATTGTGTTTATACCTTTTTTTAAGTAGAGAAGCAAATTCAAGTGCAAACAAGAAACAATCAAAATGCAATCAAAAATCTCACAATAAAAATATATTTTATAGCGGCAAAATGGTGTTATAAAGATTTCCAGTTCCGTTGAGATTTAGCTGTATTATAGCGGCTATAATGAGCTATTGAATTAACGTACCATAGCGGCGAATTTGCGTTATAAAACTAAGATCAACCATAGCGGAATATTTTGTGTTATAAATATTCAACAGTTTTTTATAACATGTTGATATACAACGCTTATCAAACCGCTGTGGTTGTGATTAATAGCGGCTATATGCCGCTATAAAAGACACTTTTTGTTGTAGTGAAGGGAGTTGCACCATTGTGTCTGTGATAATTTTTTGGTCAATTTTCATATATAATTTGTCAAAATCCAAATTAATATGAAGAAGATACGAAATAAACAAGAAATCAACAAAACGAGAAAAAAAATTCAAGGCATGGGTCGACCCATGCCAATGGTCAGGTCGAACTTAAGGTCGACCCAAACCATACATAGGTCGACCTAGGGGTCGAACCCTATAGTTGCTAGGATGACCCGCCTTATTATTTGGACGTAGAAGTGTCCAGGTGCGTGCCGAACGAACTATTTTGTAATTTTCTTCACATCCTGTGCGTTCGTGCTTCCATCCGACGGTTGCCAACGAGTCTATGACATGGTCGCACTAGATTTAATCTTCAAATCCAACGGTCTGATATCCCTAAGTCGCACTATAAATAAGACCCTAGACCTACCTATTTTTGTCATCGAGATTTTCTCTCAGTTTGGTTCATTGCCAGAAGTTGAATCCTAAATAGAAAAATTTTGCAAGGTGGAAATCTTTTTGGTAAAAATATTCTACGCTTTAGGAGTGGATCAAGAAAGACCAAGGACTAGAGCTAAGGACCATAAGTGAGTATTTTGTAATTATTTTAGATTTTTAAGTAATTTAAATAATAGGGTTCTCAATAGTTGTAGTTTTTTTGCAATTTTGAGACAGTTTTTATTCATGTTATTTATAGTTAACTTTTAAGTAAATTTTAGAAGTTCTTTTCAATCTATTTTATTCAGTTATTTTTATTCAGCTACTTTATTCAGTTATTTACAATTATTTACATTTTATTATGATCTGTTTTACGTTAGAATTTAGCTTGTAAATTTTAGTTTATTTTTATTCCTTTTTATGCGAATAAAATATTAAAAAGAGAAGAATTCGCTAATATGGATTAAAATAGAATAACATTAAAATTATAGAAATCAGATGTAAAATAAAAAAAACTGAAATGAGAATAGAGATGGACTGAAATAGAAAACTTTAAGATATTTGAAAGCATAATTATAACAAGCGGTTATAACTAAAAAGAGAAAATAGAAGAATAAAAGCTGCAAGAACAATTATAACACATGTTATAATTAGAAAGAAAGAAATAACAAAAGAGGCTTATTCTAAAACTTAGATCTTGTTAATAAAATATAGTAGAAATAACAGAAGATGCTTATTTTAAAACTTATGCTAAGTTAATAAGCAAACATAGAAGAAGGGTCCATACCAACAGCATTCCCTTTCAGTCAGGAATTGATGGTCTCACAACAAATTAGGTGAGGCTGGGACACACTTATGCTAATTAGGTGCTAATAGATTGAGGCTCAAATTTAGGGATTTAGGCAAGGGGAGCAAACTAGAATTTTATTTGTTAGGATCAGTACCGGTAGCATTCCCTTTTAGGTCTAGGACTAATGGTCTCACAACACTTAAGTGAGGCTAGGCAACATCCCTTTTAGACTGGAACTGATGGTCTCATAACAGATTAGGTGAGGCTGGACACGTTTATGCTGATTAGGGTAAATAAGAGATCAAAATAAGGAGCGACAGTTAGTGTGTACCGGCGATGACCTAGCGTGCGACATCGATTAGGGTAAATAATCCGCTACTACGTTACAAGCGCTAAGCATATTCCTTTTGTTGTGACCAACAGGATTAGTTAACAGTGGCACAACAGAGATAAAATGCCAATCAATAGGTAGAATTAGGATTTTAGCCTAATTAAAAAAGGATTAGGATTTCAGCCTAATCACAATAGTTTAAGACAAGTGCAAACAATCTAAATAATTGAAATAATCAAAGCAAACAGTCAAACAGAACCAGAAATAGTATTTTACCCCAACTTTATCTTTTCAGTATTTCTTTCCATACTAGAACTATTGCTTAGTCTATTACCTTTATCTTGCTTAGAAATGCTAGTAATTACTTTCACTCACCAGACTTATTGTCTGACCCACTTTTCTATTTTCCCCTTTCCCTCAATAGGCCAGTAGAGTTGAGTTGATTCAGATTGCTTGGAGATTCATTACCGGAGTTTTCTCGCTTCAGATGTATTCTTCTAGTTTTCATCCTTTTCATTTGGCTTATGATGGATTGGCACTTGTGAGAGGGATTATGATTATTATTGTTACTTTTGTACTCTGATTTTATGAGTCTGAGCTGTATTTTCATGAGACATGAATTTGAGATATTTTGAGTTTTTGAGACATGTTATGTTTTTATGACTTATTATTGAAGTTTTAATGATAAGTTTTTATTCAAATATTTTTGCTGTTTTATTTATTTGTCTTATGAATCTTAGTCTCTGTAATGTTTCAGCTATACCTATAACGCACCACATTCTTTAATGTGCCCTTTTTAGGTATACTAAGGGATGTTGGTTATTTCATTGGTATTGGAGCCTAAGGTTACAGGATTCCCAAAAACTTGTTATAAAAGTAAAATATTTTTCAAATGTAACATATTTTCAAACTATTTTTCAGAAAGAAAACTCTTAGAAAATAGTTTTTAAGTATAAGAGAGTTTTTATAAAAGTCCCCTCCAAGTCTAGTTCAACCTTCTTTCGATTCTCTCGAGCTTAAATTCTCTTTTCTTTGCATAAAATGATGGACACCCCAAATCTTCTAGAGGGTGTTTAAGTTCTTGGCTGGTTTTGTAGATACCTTTAAGCTATGACACCAAAGGTGCAAGGGCAAGCGCCCAATGCAGCACCAGCGGGTGGAGATCCTATTAATCCACCTACAACAACCAATTTTTCTAAGCTATGCAAGGACTTCACTAATCTAGGAGGCAAGACATTTTCTGGCATGAAGGATTTCGTGGATGCATGAGTTTGGTTAAGGAAGAAGTGCTTAAGGAGGTTCCTAAATTAGAAACTCTAAGAAGCAGCGGTGGAAGAGTAAAAAGGTTAAGGATAAGAAGAAAGGAAGAGAACCTCGAAAGGGACAGATCAAGAAAGGCGAGAAATATCATAGTTGTGGACTGCATGGTCATTTCACAAAGGACTGTAAGAAGGAAAGTCTCTATTTCGTATTTTCCTATTGGGACTCTTTTTGACTTTAGAGCATACATTCTTTCCTTGGTTGATAGTTTGCACTTAGATATTTCTCTAATAGTATACCGTATAGTTGTTTCAAACTCCATAGGAGGATCGACACATTTATCCATGATTGTAGGGTTTGAAATTTTTTATGTAGGCGTAGAATTTGACTGTGACGCCTATATATTGGTATTTTTGGAATATGAGATGATTTTGGCGATGGACTGGTTATCCACTTATGGTGCGATATTAGACTACGAGGGGAGAGTCGTCAGACTAGAGACATGTAGTGGAAGGACTCTCGAGGTTTCTTGCGACCCATGGGGATCAGTCATTATTTGCACAAAAAATGGGCAAACACCTCCAAGTCGTATGATTTAGTAGATTATATGTTGTTCTTAGTGATTTGAGTGATTTATGCAAATATATAAATTAGATGGACTAAACTGTAAAAGACACAGATTTATAGTGGTTCAGCCAGAATGTGCCTACGTCCACTTTATATGTTATTCTCCTTCTCTCTTCGGATTACAAGTACAAAGCTTTTATTACAAGAGTATGAAAGTTGTTTGAAAGTTCTATCCGTGCTTGAGCTCTCAAACTTGTCTGCCATTGTTGTACCCCTGCCCCTCTATTTATAGAGTGAGGTTGGGGGCAGGGATCTTGGATGTATATAGCTGTTGGTGGGCCTGGGCTGATGCAATCTGGCCTGAAAGTGTTGGTCCGGTATGCCTTGGTCCGGTGGAACTTGGTTCGGCAATGGGTGGAGCGTAGGTTGATTCGATAGTTGGTGGTTCGGTAGTGAGGGGACTTGGACCGGTGGTGGCTTGGGAGAGAGTTGGTTCGGTAGTTGGTGGTTCGGTAGTGGGGGAAATTGGACCGGTGGGATGTTGATTCGGTGGTAGGGATGGAGCCGGTCCGGTGAGGTGTGGATTCGGTGGCAGGGAAGGAGCCGGTCGAAACACACCCAACATTTACCCCCCAAAGTAGGGCATATGCCTGTATATGGCGTGCTTTGTTTTAAGTCATTCATCCTGGACGCTATCATCCGGTCTCTAATGCCGAACCAACTGGTCCGGTCTCGACATTTGCTTATAAATAGGGGCTAACGCTTTCGTTTTTCCTTATCAGCCAAACCAAATCCCTACCTTTGCCGAATCAAACTCTTGTCTCTGCCGAATCAATCGTGTTAACCGAACCAGAATCTTATTTTGCCGAACCAGGTGAGATCCTTTTCTGCCAAATGCTTTTTTGTTCTAGGCTACCAAATGGTTTCGGGGACTCGACTCACCGAATGAATTTCGTGGAGTATAAGTGCCGAATGAACTTATATACTTGGATTACCGGATGAACTCAATTCTTTGAATTACTGAATGAACTTTCGTTCTTGAATTGCCGAATGAAACTTGGGGATTCGAGTGCCGAATGGTCCTTATATGCTTGAATTTTTACGTTTTGAATTACAAGTGAAATTCCGAACTACATATACTTGCATGTTTATATCCTCTGTTCTAACGATGTACTTTCTCGTGGTGCAGATAAATGTCTCGTAAAGTGGAAACTCGATCAGATAAGAAGAAATCCAAGGACGAAGGAGAATCCACCGTAGTGCCCCCAGCTCGGCCAGGACCGGAACGTCATGGACCCACCTCGAGATCGCTAGTAGATGGGTATGGTCCTCAAGAGCTTCTGAATTCTCCGCCTGACTGCTTTCCTAGCTCTCTCAAAGAAGAGCAGCTTGATGTTATCTCCCGCTCCTTTGGGATTGATAGAGCACGCATGTTGTTGCCAAGGAAGGGGGTCATGCCATATAATCCCCCTGAAGGATACTTCGCTTATAGTAGGTACCACTGCATGTGTGGGGCCATTCCTCCAATCAATGCTTGGATAGTTAGCTTCGTCACCTATTTGAAGGTGGCCCCTTTCCGGCTCCAGCCCAACTCCTACGCTATCTTGGTGTGCCTATTCGTGATTTTCCAGAGAAAGTACGGGCGCCCCCTTCCAACCGGTAGATTCGGTACCTATATAACTTGAGGGGTTACAAGAAGGGGTCTCCATACATCAGCTTGGAATCGGCCGTGTCCTTCAAGCCGGTCCTGGACTTGTATTCAAAGTTCACAATGTTTAAGAAGGAATGGTTCTTCGCCCAGGATGACTCCGTTTCCATCCACCGCTTCACCTCTAGCTGTAATTTGAAGCTTATTTATAATTTCCATTCTGACTGGAATGCTTCTTCCCATGTGTTTTTATTTCCTGCTAGCGACAGGTGGCTTTGCGATCGTGGAGAACGATCACCTGGTTCAGATGGCCGCGGAGATAGAAGCCATTTCGGGAAGGGATAGGTCAGCTTCTTACCTGATCAGGAATGCCACTCTCCTAGGACACAACTTGATTCTACCACATCAATCTGTGGTCAAGCAGAGGGATATGGCTGAGGAAAGGGCTGATAAATCCAAAGGAGGGGCCACGACAAAGAACAGCAAGAGGAAACCCTTCTCGATACCTCCAGTCGTCGGGGGGAAGAAGCTCAAGAAAACTGATGGACCCTCTCCCAGCACGTGCCTAGATGTTCCGGAGGAGGAAAGTGGAGAGGAGGAAAGAGGCGAGAGGAGAGCGGAGGTGATGGAGAAGGTGATGGCGGTAATGGTGGCGAAGGACAAAGTGGAAGTGGCTTTGGTGCCTTGACCACTGGGCAAGCAGGTGAGATTCAAGAGTGGACGGATGATGCTTTCCGCCAAGCTTTTGAGGGGTTGGAGGAAGGGTCGGCCTTGGTGGAGAAACCGAAGAAAACTGATAAGGCCAGGATTGGTGCCAGTCCATCTTCTGAGAGCATTTCAGCTAGGGCAACTCCGGCGGTTCAAGGTGAATTTTTGACTCCTCTTTTAACTTCACATGTTTCTTGGATTATAGTCTCATGCATGCTTGTAACACTTGGTTTTTATTCCAGGAACGGGTAAGGTGGCCAAGACATCAGACATTCGACACCGCCTCGAGCAATTCAAACTCCTCAAAGCTTCTGCTAAACCGAAGCCTTCGACCAGCCGTTCCGGGGACGTAGTCGGCTACCATCCTCTTCTTGGAGTTATTGAAGAGGATATTCAAAAGAGAAAGAGAGGGCGCTCCATGTTCGAACCTTCACTTGGACCTCAGCCCCCAACCCAACCTATTCATGATATCACGGGGGAGGATACTGAGTCCATACCATCTCCGCATCCGTCAAAGAATCCTACCGTTACTCATGTTGATCGTCCCGGCTTGGCTCGTAACCCATTTGCGGGTCATCCAGATCTGGACCCGGGTTCTCATGATATTTCCTTCGATGAGGTTACCGGTGAGCACCTCCTACCCCGCAATCCTATGGTAAGGGTGCTTGATGAGGCTAAGTCTTTGGATCTCGACTTGTTGACCACTCGGATTGTGACTATGGGGGATGAGGCCAAGGCAAACATCGATTGGGTGGCTGAGGAGACCAGGAAGTTGATGGGGCATCAAGCCCGACTGATCAAGGCTGGGGAGGAAATTGGGAGCGCCAACATAAGATTGCGGCTAGTGATTGCCGACCAGGCTAAGCAACTTGTCGATCAGGCCATCCAGATCTCTCAACACGAGGCTGCCTCCAGAGGGCTAAAAAAAACTATGGAAGAGGCTAGCAGAGCCGAGCTGCGAAAAATCGAGGCCATCTGCAAGGAACGGATCGATATAGTCATTGCAACGTAGACAATGTTCGGAAGGTGGACCTCGAGCGGGTAGAGGAGTTATCCGGGAAGCTTGAACCTGCGGAGCTTGCTCAAGCCAAGCTGAAGGAGGAGATGGAGCGATGAGGAAATCCCTTCAGGCTGACCGCTCGCGATACCGATCGGAGAGGGATGCTGCCGTTGCAAAGCTGTTGGCTTCTGTAGTCCGGATGAGGGAGTTCGAGGAAAACGAGGGGATGATGGACGAGATGCTCCAGGATATGTATTTCCGTACTTGGAAGCAGGGCAACTTATCCTGAATGGATGACTATCCCCGGATCATGGCCAGGATTTATCTTCGGGCTATGGAAGAGGCCAAGGCTAATGCGGATAAGGAGGGTGGTATGGCTTTTAGGATGGATGTGGTTACGGCCTAGTTTACTAAGGAAGAGAAAGTGGCGGTGAAGGAGGGCATACGGATGCTTGCTGCCGAGGAGGTAGGTGTGCCGTTGGGAGACGACGATCAAGGAACGGATGTTGGTAAGTCTTCCCTTTTAGCCTTTTCATAGTTTGGTTGCTTATCGTTTATCTAATAGATTCTTCTCCTGAATTGGACAGGTGGGACCTCTGGTCAGCCTGCTGGGAGCTCTGATCCTACGGTCAAGTGGATCTTGGGGGGTCGGAAAGATAGAGATGAAGTTCTGATGTTGTCAACTATTTTGGCTTGATCCGGATATTTTTGGTTTTACTTGACATTCCTGTATATACTAGTTCCAAAACATTAATGTACTTTTAGGTTGTAATTATGTCATTGCAACGAACGACTTTATTTTTTACGTGTAATTTTATAACATAAGCTGATTCTGTCATATTTGGAAGCTGTCATTATTTTGATGTGTTGCATAAGAAATATAGTTGTGCATGTGCTAGTGATTCAACTGTGTTTGATGTCAAGTTCTTGCTTAAAGTATAATTTCATGTCTTGCAATGTTAATGTGATGTGTGAATATATCAGAGCTACTTATTTGTATATAAGAGAAGAAAGTACCGCCCTTTCGATTTTTAGTTGTAGATGGTAGCTTTGAATGCCTTGTGTTATCGAATACGGGTTGAGTGACCCGTCATCCAGTTGAGAGTTCTCATTCCCATTAGCGAGTGCATCATATTTGGTGTCCTGTACTTTAAGGGTTGTTATAGAGGATAAGAGGAAATTTTTATAAATAAAATGGAAATATAAGGAATAGTAAAACTTCCAATCACGGAAGGCCTTCGATGTGCTTAAGTTCGTGGCAAACGGGTTTTGTAGTCACTTTCCCTAGCTGTGGGTCTTGGAGACATTCGTTACCCATCTTACCCTCCACGGGGAGTTTTCTTTTTTACCACAGCCGCACTTAAGACACATCGGAGCCGAGATCGCGCACAGTAACTACCCGGGCCATTATGTCCCGTAATCGTGGGTATTATTCGATTTACCATGGCCGGCTAGCGTGGGTGCCGATCGTCAACTGTGAACAGCCCCTGGCTGGCCACACTTTATTTTGGGGCTTATAATCGGTTCACAGTCGCCGGCGAGCCGAACGCCGTAATGAGCTGCCTCGGCTATAGTCGGCCTTCTCGGTGGCTTATGATCGGCTCATTACAGTTGGCTTTGAGGGCCGTCGCGAGCAATGAGTTAACCGCAGCAGAGGGATGCTGGAGCAAAAGTGTCTCATTGACGAGGGCATAGATTCGTATAGTACCTGTTAGGTCTTGTCCAGGTGAGGTTGTGCCGTGAAGTGTCCAGAATGGAAATGCCGTTGCACGGGATTTTGTTCAACAGAAAAGGATAAAGCTTAACAAGCAGCCAAGATATAAAGGAACAAGTTAAAAAGAGACAAGATTTTTAAAGTGGTTCGGCATGAAAATGCCTACGTCCACTGACTCTCTTCGTTAATTCACTTCATATGGGCAGTACAAGTTAAGAAAAGTATCGACGAAGGTGTTGGATGTTCCATGCACTCTGGAACACCTCTCCGTCCACTGTTGACAAAATATAAGCTCCGTTGTGGAGATCTTTATGAATTACATAGGGTCTGTCCCAGATTGGATCTAGCGCTCCGGGGCGTGGGAAGATCCGTTTGAGAACAAGATCTCCTTCTCGTAAGCTGCGGTGCTTGACCTTGGTGTTGTATCGTGCTGCCACTTTTTGCTTGTGAGCTGCCGCTTTAAGTGCTGCATCATTTCTTCGTTCTTCAATTAGGTCCAAAGACATGTGTAGGAGTTCTTCATTCACTTCTGGGTTGTAGTGGATCCTACGGTGGGAGGGCACTACAGTTTCAACTGGGAGCATGGCCTCCGATCCGTATGCCAAAGAGAAGGGAGTATGCCCTGTTGATGTTCTGAAAGACGTGCGGTATGCCCAAAGTGCCGTAGGAAGTTCATCCACCCAAGCGCCTTTTGACTTTTCAAGCTTCTTCTTGATCAGAGTTTTGAGAATTTTGTTGACAGCTTCGACTTGTCCATTCGCCTGGGGATAAGCCACAGATGAGAAGCTTTTGTGAATTCCGTGCTCTCGGCACCAGTCGGTGAACTCCTCGCTGTCAAACTGATGTCCATTGTCCGATATGATTTTGAGTGGAACCCCGTACCTGCATAAAACATTTTTGATCAAGATGTTAATAACTTTTGCCGAAGATATTTTATTTAAAGGTTCCGCTTCCACCCATTTGGTAAAATAGTCGACTGCCACTATAGCATATTTGGCTCCGCCTCGGCCCATCGGCAGTTCGCCAATCAAGTCAATTCCCCATACTGCAAAGGGCCAAGGGCTGGTCATTTGAGTAATCTCATTTGTTGGTAGTCGAGGAATCTTAGCAAATTTCTGACATCTGTCACATCTTTTGACGAAGTCCGTCTTTGTTTAAAGTTGGCCGGTAATACCCATATCGGAGTATCTTCTTTGCTAGAGTCTGCCCTCCAGTGTGATCTCCGCAACTTCCTTGATGGATGTTGGATAAGACTTCCTCGGCTTCCCTTCCAGCGACACACCTTAATAAGGGGTTAGAGAAGCCGCGCCGATAGAGGATGCCTTCGTGTATTGTGTAGCGGGAAGCTTTCCTCAAGATTTTCTTGACTTCGTTACGCCCGTCGGGCAGTGTGCCATCTTGTAAGTATTTCCGGATGGGAGTCATCCAAGTTTCTTCTTCGATTGCAGCTATCAGACTCATTGGCTCGAAACTCGGGGCTAGTTGCTTTGAGATGGTTATGTTCCGGAGGTGGTGCCGTCCTTCATGCTAGCTTGCTTTGCTAGTTCGTCGGCCTCCTGATTCTCTCCTCGAGGAATGTGTTTGATTAAAAAGTGATCCAATTGATTGAGTAGCAGCTTGGTCTTCTTTAGATATGCTGTGAGTCGTTCTCCTCGAGTTTGGAATTCTCCCAGTATTTGATTTACAATAAGTTGAGAATCGCTATGGAGACATAAAGAGCCGACTCCAATCTCTAGGGCAAGTTCTAATCCGGCTATCACTGCTTCGTATTCTGCGTCGTTGTTGGTGGCAGCGAATTCCAACCTTAGGGCATAGTGCAGCTTCCTTTCCCTGGGGGTGATTATCACAATACCTGCCTCCGAGCCTTGTTCGTTTGATGCTCCATCTACAAAGAGATTCCACTTGATATCTTTTGTTATTTCAGATCGATCTTTACCTTCGTTGGTAGTGAATTCGGCAATGAAATCGGTCATGGCTTGTCCCTTGATGGCGGTGCGAGGATGGTAGGTGATATCATATTGACTCAGTTCAATGCACCATTTGAGCAGTCGCCCAGAAGTGTCGGGGCGATGGAGTACCTGCCGTAGCGGTTGATCGGTTAAAACTCTGATGGAATGAGATTGGAAATAGTGTCGCAGTTTCCATGACGCGATTAGCAAATAGTATGCTAGCTTTTCAAGTTTAGGGTATCTGGCTTCTGCCCCTGTAAATCTCTTGCTTACAAAGTATACGGGCCGCTGTGCGCGGTTGTCTTCTCTCACCAAAGCGGCGCTTAAAGCATGGGACGATACAACAAGGTATAGGTATAGTTCTTCGCCTTCTTTTGGAGTTGAGAGTACTGGTGGTCTCTGAAGGTGTTCGATTTGGTTAAGGAAGGTTGTCGAGCATTCGTCAGTCCATTCGAACTTTCCTTTATCTTTCTTTAGAGCTTCGAAGAAAGGAATGCATTTGTCGGTCGCTTTAGAGATGAACCTGCTTAGGGCGGCTACTTTTCCGTTTAGGATTTGCATCTCTCTTCGAGTGGATGATATCTTGATATCTTGCAAAGCCCGGACTTGTTCGGGTTTTGCTTCAATCCCCCTGGCATGGACGATGAATCCCAAGAACTTATCCGACGATACTCCAAAGGAGCACTTTAGAGGATTCAGCTTCATTCCATATTGGCGAAGTACTTGAAACATCTCGTCGAGGTGGTTTATATGATCGTTGGCTTTCCTCGATTTTACCAGCATGTCATCCACATGAACTTCCATAGTTCGTCCGTCCGGCGTTTTTAATTCCAAAAGGCATTACTCTGTAGCAGTACAATCCCCGGTCAGTGATGAAACTAGTGTGGTCTTGATCGGGGGCGTGCATAGGGATCTGGTTATATCCCGAGTATGCGTCCATAAAGGATAAGAGTTCGTGTCCGGTTGTGCTGTCCACGAGTTGATCGATTCGGGGGAGTGGGAAGCAGTCCTTTGGGCAAGCGTCATTTAGGTTGGAGAAGTCGATGCATGTTCGCCACTTCCCATTAGCCTTCTTTACCAGTACCGGGTTGGCGATCCATTCTGGGTAGATGGCTTCTCGTATGAAGTTATTGGCAAGTAGGTTCTTTACTTCTTCCTCGAGGGCTGCTGATCGTTCTGCCCCCATACTTCTCTTTTTCTGCTTTATTGGCACCTTGGTGGGATCGATGTTCAGTATGTGGCATGCTACGTCTGGGGAGATTCCAGTCATGTCAGCGTGCGTCCATGCAAATACATCCAAGTTGTGGCGAAGAAAATCGACGAGTTGATCCTTCAATTCCGCTCTTAACTAAGACCCGACTCTCTGCAGTTTACTTGGGTCGTGTTTGTCTATAGATACAAATTCCATAGCCTCTGCAAGCTCGGTGGTGGCCTCCTCCTCCTTGTCCCTGGGGTCTAATTCGTTGAAAGGATCGCCGGTATATCGAAGAGGAGGGACTTTCTTTAATTTCTATGCTTTCAAGTTTTTCTTGCAGTGAGAAGTCTTTGCATCCTTCCATTTATCCTTCCTGCGGTTATTGCGAAGTTCAGTCACATAGCAATCTCGAGCGGTGTCTTGATCTCCCTTTATTTCTCCTATTCCGTTATCCGTTGGAAATTTCATCTTCAGGCACCACGGGGCTAGGACAATTTGGAAGTCAGACAAGGCTGGTCTTCCCAAAAAGGCATTGTAGGCTGAGTGGTTCTCTATTAGCATAAATGTTTGTTTTCGCACAATGGAGCGGGGATGACTTCCGATTTCGACAAAGAGGTCCAGTTGCCCGAGGGGCATCTTCGCATCTCCGGTGAAACCATGTAGCAGTTTGCTGCAGGGAGACACATCCTTCATTGACAGCTTCATTTTGTCGAAAGCATGCTTGAATAGGATATTTACTGAGCTTCCAGTGTGAATTCGGAAAACCTTGGCTGGAACGAACCAGGCAGAGATGACCATAGGATCCATGTGAGGGTACTGCCTTCCCTCTAGATCACGCCTACTGAATGTGATGTCATCATTCTCTTTCCGTTTCGGGTGGCGTTCTTCTATAACAGAATTAACGTAGCCTTCATTGTTTCTAAGTGACTTACCGTATCTCTCCATCTCTGTCCAGCTTCCGTCGGCGATGTGTGGTCCTCCTGATATGGTAAGGACCACTATCTTCTCTTGATTGGAGCCGTTGGTGTTGCGATTTCCTCCGCCTACTTCCGGGAGGGGCAGCCTTAGGTTCTCATTGGCAGGAGTTGAAGTCCTGTTCTGACCTTTCGCATAGCGCTCTAGTCCTTCCTTTTGAGGCGTTCTTCAATCAAGTCCCGAAGATGATGGCATTCATTGGTGTCATGCCCATGAGATTCGTGGAAGCGGCAGAACTTTCCAGACTTAATTGCATTATCTGGTTCCTTCTTGTGCGGGGGGCGCTTATATCTAACTTCGTCTTGAGTGGCCTAGAAGATGTTTTCGATTGTTTCATTTAAAGGAGTGTAAGAGTCAAATCTTGGTCCTGACCTATATAAGCGCTTTTCCCCCTTCTCGCCCCCAGCACTATCTGTGGAGTCATTTCTTCGAACGTCCTTTGCTACTGCGGGTGTGTTGCCATGAGCTGCCTTGGTTTGTTGCCCAGTTTGCCTTTCAATGGCAGCATCTTCAAGTCTCATATATTTCTCGGCTTCGTGGAAGAAATCGGGTAAGGTAGCTGGCTTTTCTTTCGTTAATCTCCTAGCAAACTTAGTATCCGGATGCACACCACTGCAGAGGGCCATTAGGATAAGTTTCTCGTCGGCATCTTGGACTGCGGCTGCTGCGGCGTTGAATCGGGTTAGATATTGTTGCACTGTCTCTCCGGGCTTCTGTTTGATACTAGATAGGGAATAAGCGTCCTTGGGTTGTTCCACATGAATGCAGAACTGGCTGATGAACTTTTCTTTCAACATTTCCCATGAGCTGATGGATCCTTGGGGTAGATGGAAGAACCAGGAGGTAGTTAGATCTGCCAAGAATAGTGGAAAGCATTTACACAATACTCCCTCTGTTGCTCCGCTCATGAGCATATGCTGTGTATATCTCTGCAAGTGTACAACGGGGTCAGAGGTTCCCTTGTAAGGTTACATTGTTGGCATTTTCCATTCCCGAGGGGTGATGGCAGTTTCAATATTGCGGGTGAAGGGGCTGGTTACCCTAGCGCCTATCCCCCGATCCCTTTGTTCCCGTTGGACGCACTCTTTGAACAATCGTGCCATCCTTTCATCAGAACTTGGAGCGGATAGAAATGAGTTTGGTTCTTCCATGCGGGATTGATTCCGTCCAGATGACCTGTAGGGATGGTATCGTCTATCACTCCTAACATTCTCCAATGACGGCCTCTGGTCTTCCGGGGGCACGTTGGGGTCAACCACAGTTGGCCCTTGCCTTGATCTTCCCCTGCTGGGTTCTGTTCTCAGCACTTCCTCGGGTCCAACTTCGGGCTGGACTCCAGCTCGGTCCCGTCTATTGGTGTTTCCACGGTTAGGTAGCATGGTAGGCTCAGCTACATCCGACCCCTGCCTGGTACCTCCCCTGTTGGGTTCGGTTCCAAGTGTTTCCTCGGGTCGGAATTCGGGCTGAGTCCGGGCTCGGCTCCTACCATTGTTGTTTCTGTTGTTAGCCTCTTCGAAGAAGAAAGACCTTTGTCGTCTCCCAGATCCTCCAGACCGGGACTCACCCCATGATCCAGTGTTGCGGTTGGTTTCTTCAACATCCCTTAAGCGTGACATGAGTTGATCCACCAAGGTTTCTTGTTGAGATGCGAAGCGGTTAGTTACTTCAGCCACAACCCTGTCCAGATCCGCCCTTGTAATTGGTTTTTCCGTAGCAGGGGTTGTCGGATTTGCCTGATTTCCTTTTGCTGTTGGAACCGGACGATTGTCTTGATCTCTGATCACTGGATCTGGGATACTGCCAGTTGCGATGTTCTTTCCTTTATTAGCATCTTTCTTCCTTCCGGGAGGCATGTTTTCCAAGCAATGAACGATCCTGATAGGAAAAGGGTTAAGTGGGAGAAGCTGAAGCTTCGAGCTCCTTCTCTCAATGAAAGCGCCAAAAATGTTTGCACAATAAATGGGCAAACACCTCCAAGTCGTATGATTTAGTAGATTATATGTTGTTCTTAGTGATTTTGGTGATTTATGCAAATATATAAAATAGATGGACTAAACTGTAAAAGACACACAGATTTATAGTGGTTCGGCCAGAATGTGCCTATATCCACTTTATATGTTATTCTCCTTTTCTCTTCAGATTACAAGTACAAAGCTTTTATTACAAGAGTATGAAAGTTGTTTGAAAGTTCTATCCGTGCTTGAGCTCTCAAATTTGTTTGTCATTGTTGTACCCATGCCCCTCTAGTTATAGAGTGAGGTTGGGGGCAGGGGTCTTGGATGTATATAGCTGCTGGTGGGCCCGGGCTGATGCAATCTGGCCTGGAAGTGTTGGTCCGGTATGCCTTGGTCCGGTGGAACTTGGTTCGGCAATGGGTGGAGTGTGGGTTGATTCGGTAGTTGGTGGCTCGGCAGTGAGGGGACTTGGACCGGTGGTGGCTTGGGAGAGAGTTGGTTCGGTAGTTGGTGGTTCGGTAGTGAGGGGAATTGGACCGGTGAGATGTTGATTCGGTGGTAGGGGTGGAGCCGGTCCGGTGAGGTGTGGATTCGGTGGTAGGGAAGGAGCCGGTCGAAACACACCCAACAGTCATGTTGAGCTTCCATTATTCCCGTGATTCATCACTAGGAGAGTTATATTCAGTTCCAGTCGCTAGAGATTTCCCAAACGTTTTTGAAAAGGTTAGGGGACTACCCATAAGAGAGAGATCGACTTTAGTATCTATCTGAATGACAATACTAAGCCAGTGGCATTGTCCATGAGACATATGGTATCTAGGGAGGGGAAGGAGTTGAGTAAGCAATTATTGGAGAAAAGCTTCATCCGACGGACCGTATCTAAGTGAGGAGCGTCAATCGTCTTCGCTACAAAGGCGGATGGTTCCCTTTGACTTTGCGTAGACTATATAGAGCAGAATAAACTCACGAAGAAGAACCATTACCCACTTTCTAGGATAGACGATCTTTTCGATCAGCTGGTCGGCTCTTTAGTATTTTCTCAGCTTGACTTAGCCACTGTATTTTATCAGCTTAGGGTCGTTGACGATAGCATCGATAAGACAGTATTTAGGACACCCGATGGACTCTTTGAGTGGTTGGTTATGCTGTTTGGGCTAACCAATGCCACAGCCTATTTTGTAGATTTGATGAGCCGTGTTTTTCGAGATGTCTTAAATAAGTTCATTGTAGTG
Source organism: Allium cepa (assembly GCA_030765085.1). Lineage (NCBI taxonomy): Eukaryota > Viridiplantae > Streptophyta > Magnoliopsida > Asparagales > Amaryllidaceae > Allium > Allium cepa. The sequence goes on along the minus strand of CM060931.1, from coordinate 1,043,975,198 downwards.
TTTGTAGACGACATTCTAGTGTTTTCTAAGAGTACGGAAGAGTATGATATTCATCTTGAGGAGGTTCTTCGTATACTTCGTGTTCATCAGTTGAAAGAAAAATTCTTGAAGTGTCACTTTTAGCGTGAGGAGGTACGATTACTGGGGCATGTAGTCTCCAGAGAGGGTTTAGCTATGGGTCTCGCTAAGAAAGTGGTAGTACAAGATTGGAAGGCTCCTAAGAACACTACCGAAGTTAGAAGCTTCCTAGGTTTGGCTGGCTATTATATGAAGTTTATCAAAGATTTTGCTAAGATTTCAGCACCGCTTACTCGCCTCACTAAGAAGAATGCAGCATTCGTGTGGGACGTGGATTTTGAGGGTTCCTTCACGATGCTAATGAGAGACCTTACTAGTGCACCAGTGTTAGTTTTTCCCGATAGAGCTAAACCTCCTACAGTTTACGCTGATGCATGTGGGATGGATCTTGGAGCAGTATTAATGCAAGAAGAGATGGTAGCATGTAATGGAAGTAGACAGTTGAGAACTCATGAGAAGAACCATCCTACCTATGATTTGGAGTTAGCTGCTATTGTTTTCACGCTCAAGTCTTGGAGACATTACTTACTAAGAGAGAGGTTCGAGCTTTTCACTGACCATAAATCATTGAAGTACCTATTCTTGCAAAAGGACTTAAATTTGAGGCAGCAGCGTCGAATGGAGTTTTTGGCATTATATTATTTTAAGATAGCTTACACCCCTGGCAAGGGAAACGTAGTTGCGAATGCGTTAAGTAGGAAGAGAGCAACCCTTAGTCCAATGTTCGTGGAGTGGAAAATCCTTGAGTTTATCTCCACCTTTGATTTTAAGCCATCTATGGACATTACTCCAAGATTATTGGCAGCACTTGAGGTTAAGCTAACCCTCATAGATTAGATTGGCTCAAGGAAACAAGGGGATTCAGAGCTTATGGATATTTTGGATAGGATTAGTAGAGGAGAGTTTTCTAGACTTCTTTAATGCTATTCCATTAATAGTAAAGGGTGGCTAAGGAGAGACAGAAGACTTTATGTCCCCCGCACTAGTGATTTGACGAGAGCGGTTCTAGAAGAAGCACAACATTCTTGAATGAGCATTCATATGGGTGGTGATAAGATGTATAGGGATATGAAGAGAGTGTCTTATTGGAGCGGTTATTGGAGCGGCATGAAGAAGTATGTGGTAGAGTTTGTAGCTAAGTGTCTTATATGCCAAAGAGTTAAGGCGGAGCAGTAGAAGCCCGGTGGATTGCTTCAACCATTGGATGTACCCGAATGGAAGTGGGATAGTGTTTCGATGGACTTTATAGATGGTTTACCACGATCTAGGAAGGGGAATACCGGTAGTTAGGTAATTGTAGATCATTTGACTAAAAGCGCCCACTTCATTCCGGTCAATACCCTATCTTTACTAGCAAGTTTTATAGAAACTTGCAAGAGGCTTTAGGGATGTAGCTTAGATTGAGTACGGCCTATCACCCTCGAATGGATGGCCAAACGGAGAGAGTTAATATAGTTCTTGAGGATTTTTTGAGGATGTGCATTCTCGATTTTGGAGGAACTTGGGAGGAGCACCTTCCTTTAGTGGAGTCCGCATATAATAATATTTTTCAGGCTAGCATTGAGATGGAACCTTTTGAAGCTCTTTATGTAAGACCTTGCAAGTCGCCTTCGTGTTGGTTGGAGCCTATAGAGAGATTGCTAATTGGTCCAGATATGATTAAAGAGACTTCAGAAAAGATTGATTTGATTTGAAGAATAACGAAGGCGGCCTAAGATAGCAGAAATATTGTGCGGATAAGTGAAGAAGGGATATTGAGTTTGAGGTAGGAGACTTGGTTTTCATTAAGGTATCTCCACTAAGAAAGATAGTAAGGTTTGGATCAAATGGGAAACTTGCTCCTGGATTTGTAGGACCGTACCCCATTGTGGAAAGGGTAGGGAGATGGCATTTCGGATAAAGCTACCAGAGAGGCTTGTGGGACTTCACTATGTTTTTTGTGTTTTTCACTTAAGAAAGTGCTTGCATGATTCAACAGAGGTAGTAGAACCTAGCCAACTTGAAGAAGTTGAAGTGTAGAGAGAAGCATCGGATCGTTGCATTCCTACCAAGATCGTTGGACATGATATTAAGAAGCTTAGGAATAAGGAAGTACCTTTCGTTAAGGTATAATGAGGAGACAGTATTGAGGATGCTACATGGGAGGCTGAGGAGAAATTATGTATCTCTTATCCTTACCTTTTCGATAATACGTCTTGAATTTCCTATTTCCATCTTTAGTTTTGAATAGGTTCTTTCCTTTTGGTATCCTTTAGGAGGGTAGATCTTAAGATTTAACCTATGGATGGTAGGACTGAATGTAAACATGTTACTAGAACATGTTATATATGATGGATGGTAGTGGTTGCAAGTGTTTGCTAGCAATGCTAATGGACGCAAATATATACACTAGGCACTATTATCTCTTAGGGATCGGCCTAACTAGCTCACTAAAGCATATGCAAATGGATGTGTGCGCATTTGCATTTTTATTTTATTCCATTGTTGTTATAAATGGATGATTATCATATGGTTGTTGTATTTGGATGATGATTGTAGCATGCATATAGAACTATCAGTTGTCCTTGGGGAATCTTCATTCATTTGGATACATGGCACGGACATGATTGCATAAAAAGGAGGTCGATTGAATCAGTAGACTGCCTAACCTTTTGCATTTAGTTAGGGACATTGTCACTACACTATTGCATATAACATCAGATGCATTAGAAAGCTTAAGGCCAATCGATGTAATGAATGGTGGTTGAATATTTGGTTGTAGAATTTGGATGAAAATATTTATTTCATTCTTCCGTCCCTGGAGATTTTTGGGACAAAATCCTTTAAGAAGGGGTAATAACACAAAATTTGAGCTATAATAATAAATTTACGAATTAATTATATAATAAAATAAGTGTGTGGAATTGTCAGAATCGAACCATGAGAGTTGTACAATTGTGTCCGCGGTAATTTTCTAATCAATTTCCATACATAATTTGTCCAAATCCAAGTTAATATGAAGAAGATAGGAAATAAACAAGAAATCAAAAAAATGAGAAGAAAAATATATACAAGGCATGGGTTGACCCATGCCAATGGTTAGGTCGACCTTAAGGTTGACCCAAACCATACATTGGTCGACTTAGGGGTCAACTTTTATAGTAGCTAGGTCGACCCGCCTTATTATTTGGACGCAGAAGTGTCCAGGTGCGTGCCGAACGAACTGTTTTGTAATTTTCTTCGCATCCTGTACATTTGTGCTTCCATCCGACGGTTCCCAACGAGCCTGTAACGTGGTTGCACCAGATTTAATCTTCAAATCCAATGGTCTGAGATCCTTAAGTCACACTATAAGTAAGACCCTAGACCTTTCTATTTTTCTCATTCAGATTTTCTCTTAATTGGGTTCATTGCCAAAGGCTGGACCCTAAATAGAAAAAAATTCTAAGAAGGAAATCTTTTTCGTAAAAATATTCCACGCTCTAGGAGTGGATCAAGAAAGACTAAATACTAGAGCTAAGGACCACAGGTGAGTGTTTTTGTAATTATTTTAGATTTTTAAGTAATTTAAAATGATAGGGTTCTCAATAGTTGTAGTATTTCTGCAATTTTAAGACAGTTTTTATACAAGTCATTTATAGTTAACTGTAAAGTAAATTTTATAAGTTCTTTTTAGTCTATTTTATTCAACTATTTTTATTTGGCTATTTTATTCAGTTATTTACAATTATTTACATTTTATTTTCATCTGTTTTACGTTAGAATTTAGCCTATAAATGTTAGATTCTTTTTATTCTTTTTTACGCGAATAAAATATTAAAAAGAGAAGAATTCGCTAATATGGATTGAAATAGAATAACACTAAATTTACAGAAATCAGATGTAAAATAGCAAAAACTGAAATAAAAATAAAAATAAAAATGGACTGAAATAGGCAAATTCGAGATATTTGCAAGCATAATTATAACAAGCGGTTATAACTAAAAAGAGAAAACAGAAGAATAACAACTGCAAGAACAATTATAACACAGATAATTAGAAAGAAAGAAATAAAAATAGAGGCTTATTCTAAAACTTAGATCTTGATAATAAGCAAATATAGCAAAAATAACAGAAGAGGCTTATTTTAAAACTTACATTAAGTTAATAAGCAAACATAGAAGAAGGGCCCATACCAACAACATTCCCTTTCAGTCAGGAACTGATGATCTCACAACAGATTAGGTGAGGCTGGGACACGCTCATGCTAACTAGGTAAATAAGAGGCCAATAGATAATGTCTCAAATCTAGGGATTTGAGCAAGGGGCGCAAACTAAAATTTTATTTGTTAGGACCATACTGGCAGCGTTCCCTTTTAGGTCTAGGACTGATGGTCTCACAACACTTAGGTGAGGCTGGGCAACATCCCTCTCAGACTAGGACTGATGGTCTCTCAATAAATTAGGTGAGGCTAGGCACATTTATGATAATTAGGGTAAATAAGTGGTCAAAATAGAGAGCGACAGTTAGTGCGTACTGGCGATGACCATGCGTGCGGCATCCATTAGGGTAAATAATTCGCTATTGCTTTCCAAGTGCTAAACAGGTGTCTTTTGCTATAACCAACAGGATTGGTTCACAGTGTCACAACAGAGATAGAAGGCCGATCAAAGGATAGAATTAGGATTTTAGCCTATTTAAAATAGGATTAGGATTTCAGCCTAATCGCAGCAGTTTAAAACAAGTGCAAACAATAGAAACAATCAAAGCAAATAGTCAAACAAAATCAGAAACAGTATTTTACCCCAGCTTTATCTTTTCAGTATTTCATTCCATACTAGAACTGCTTCTTAGTCTATTATCTTTATCTTGTTTAGAAATGATAGTAATTACTTTCACGCCCAGACTTATTGTCTGACTCACTCCTCTATTTCCCCCTTTTCCCCCAATAGGCCAGCAGAGTTGAGTTGATCAGTTTGCTTAGAGATTCATTCCTAAAGTTTTCTCACTTCAGATGTATTCTTCTACTTTTCATCCTTCTCATTTGGCTTATGATGGATTGGCACTTGTGAGAGGGATTATGATTATTGTTGTTACTTTCGTACTCTGATTTTATGAAACTGAGATGTATTTTCGTGAGACACGAATTTGAGATATTTTGAGTTTTTGAGGCATGTTATGTTTTTATGACTTATTATTAAAGTTTTAATGATTAGTTATTATTTAAATGTTTTCATTGTTTTTATTTATTTGTCCTATGAATCTTAGTCTCTGTAATGTTTTAGCTATACCTATAATGCACCACATTCTTTAGTGTTCCCTGATTGGGTATACTAAGGGTGTGGGATGTTTCGGTATATTTTTAAAGTTAAATGACCTTTTTCAATAATTTATGACTAAAATAAGGTAATTCTAAAAATTTGCCTAGTTATCCAATAACAGATAGGCATTTCTTGCTAGAATATATAATAGTGTCATAAGGTAAAGGTAGCGATTCAAAATCATAAATAAATTGATGATCCCGCCACATTGTAATAAATTTAAGTATAAAATTTTCACTGAAAATAAAAGCCTAAATATATAGCCAAAAAATGACATTATCAAATATCATGCCAAGATGTCACAGTTTCCAGTAGGAAACTTGAAGTACCCATTGAAAACAATAGTTATCATAGGTTTGCACAAAAATTATAATAATGATTTTTGACCACTTCAAAACTATTGTTAGCACTAGTTTATAAGCATCTAGTCGAAGTTAAAGTATACTTAGCATAGAAGGCATCTATTGCTGCAAGATAGCAACAATGAACCCATCTCAAAGAAATGCCATCAAATGAAACTTTCTAGAGCTGGTTATGTTTTAAAAAGAATTTGTAGGTCCCATCCATGTTGTTTATTGACCGACCCACATGTTCTTTGCTCAAATCTTTCACAATCACCAAAAATATTTAACTTATCATATCAAATGTGGTTTTCCTTCTAAAGCAAGTGTTGTAGTTGGTGAAAATGAAAAAGAAAAACTTCAAATTGCAAACTATAGAAAAATTGTTGCCAATTGAACAAGGTTTATGAAAAGATGTGAAATATTTATATACTTCTCAAATATTACATAAATAGAATGTAAATATCCAATATTCATCATCGTAAAGAGGGCATAAAGTCTTTCTAATAGCAGCAGCAAAAGCACGACAACAACTGCTAGTGTCACTCATCAGTCAACACGTTCATTGTTCTTTATACGACCAGTAGCATCTTCTGTTCCTCTTTGAATTCGTCAAACCATTAACAAATTTGAACATTGTCGTTATTATCACAAAAAACAGAGGAATTTAAATCAATTAATTAAAATTTGCAAACAAAATGGTATAAATAATGCAATTTAGAAGAATTCCAAACTTTACAAGATAGAAAAAGAAGAAGGGCTCGATTAAAGCAACTAATAATTGGGAAGAGCGATGGTTGAAGAATAAACTTGGAATATGGAGCCATAGTACCTTTTAGCATGGACAACTTTGCTACATCAGCCCAATTTCGCAGCCTTGGGTGATTTGATTTGGAGCGGTATATGGAGACGAAGTGGGTGTCCTTGGATTTGAGCAGTGGTTACTTGATTTGATTTAGGGTTTTTTCATCTGAGGTGAGGTGATTTGATTTAATGTTTTTTCTGAAGAGAAAAGAGGGAGAGGAAGCAGCGGAGCTTTTTTATGGAGACGAAGTGAAGCGAGAGAGATACCAGATAGAGCTGAAAAGTGAACCGCCTAAAAGAATATGTTCCTGCCTTTTCCTAACACAGCGTTGAAAAAATGAAAGTTTTTTATTTCTTATACTTTTAATAGCATGCAAAGAGGAAACGTTATGGAATAATGCTACAAATAGTGCATTTTGTTGTAGTGGAATGAATGATGGTGGCTCGGATCTGTCAAAATGGTGTTCGGTAAATCAACCATAACTTTCGCAATTCTTAATGAAATTTTGATTTCTTTAATATTTCGGATAGCTAACTCACAAACGTACAACTTTCATGTTTATCACTTTTTCGAATTCTTAAGTATATATACCTGAAATCAAGGTGCAAAGTCGGGTTTAATCTCAGCTTTAAATGAACTAGTGTATTTTTAAGAAAATACCTTACTTTGTCGAATTTTTATAATTATAGACAAATAATTTTTGGCTTTTCTTTCATGGTAATTAAGTAGACTAAGTAAATTACTTGCTGAAGAAAATTTGGAGTTAAAATCTACTTTTATCATAGAGAATCGAATCTAAATTTTTACAGAAAAACTGGTCAAAAACCTGAGTTTTAGAAATTAGTAACACTTTTGAAAATTGCAATACTTTTTAACTGTTACTAACCCTAAAATGTAATTTAAGGTCAGAACTTGCAACAATTCAGTCCAACAACAATTTTAGCTGTTACAAAACTTTAGATAACATTTTCGGAATGCTACTTTAAACTGTTTAAAGTTTTAAACCGAAAAATAGCAACACTTCTGATTTTGAACGCCTGATAACAGTTTCAAATCTAAAGCATAAACTTTAGGGTTTATCTTGACCAGAACTTTTCATCACATCCAAAACATTTTCTTTTCTTTAATTATTTATAAAGTGATCTAACATGCACAGAACTTCCCACAACACACCAGAAATGTTGCAATAGTTATTTTGAGTCTAAAACCATTATGAACTACTACATAACTTTCCATAGCGCTGTATAATCTGCTGCAGTTTTTATTTAACACTCTTATTGATGTAGAAACTTTTTATAGGAATTTCTAAAACATTGCCTTTTCTGTTTTGGACTTAAAACAGTTTTAAATGACTATTAACTTTACTATTCACTTCAATAATTTTGAGATCTTTTCTAACATATATTAGATATTCCTAAAGAGGTTTGGGGTTGGTCTTCAACCCATACATATATGAGTTTGGAAAGGTATTTTAAGTTACTTTTGAAAATATTTCCTCAATAATAATTACTTCGGGAATGCGGTATAAGACAATAGATCTTGGGTAGTGCACTATTACTCTGTGTTGGTAACAAGCCAAGTAGTGTACATCCCTACTTAGCGACGGGATGTCGGCCGCAATAGGATAAGATATTATAGGATCTAATCCAAATCGAGGGTGTGGTTTAGATTCGTGATTGATTATTTAGATAAATCTTGATTTTGGATGAAAGAAATTTATTTTAAAATTTCTATTACAAACTTTTTTCATTTAATATTTCAAAATCTTCCTTGAATATTACTTTGAACTTTGGTTTGGTAGAATCTCCAAAGAAGTACTTTATAATGAAACTATAATATGAAAACCCTGTTGATACAACCCATTATGACATGACTTGGAAGCTAGCTTAAATAGCTATCTCACTGGGTCTGTGTTGCTCACGATGCTACATTTAAATATTTCAGGTTTAGATGTTAGTGGTTCGACCCTAGAATTTAGATGGATGCATTGAAGTAAATACTTATATTATGTATATTATCTCTTTTATGTACTCATATGTATAAGTATGTAATGGTTAGACTCTCGAATCATATGTAATCATGTTATATGATGATGTAAATGTATAATAACTCTTCCGCTAAAAATCGTGTTCTTTGAATGATTTTATATACTGACATACATTTGTTAATTTGTGATGCTATTCTATTAGCACCATCTATTATATGTGACATCATCACCTCTGGATAAGTTTGTCGAGCAGGGTGTTACAGTTAGTGGTATCAGAGCTTAGGTTTAAGGGGTGCTTTTAGAAAACTTTATAGTATCACAATTTAATTTTTTGGAATAGGAAGTTTATATTTCATTGACATTTTATATCTATTTGCGGTTATAAATTACGGCAAGTAACCAAATTTGGTATACGAGAGATTCATGGGGTGTTGTTAAGTGCACAACTATACCGAATAAACGATTAATTGCTGCAAGTCCTACGAAAGGAAAGACAAGTACTCAAGAGGAGAGAAAAGAGAATTCTCCTTGATGAGCTGTATAAAGTTTACAATAAGGCAAACAATTATGAAGAGGTTTTAAAGAGGGATCTTGTTCTCTATTGTTTACGTTAGAAAAAGAAGCAATTAGAGATGACGATAAAAATGGAGAAAAGGACCGATGATGGAGAAGCTTTAGAATTTCTAAGGAAAAAAGGAGCACTTCCACCAAAAGTAGAGAATGTGAAAAGTAGAAGGTTCCCAACTAAGATAGTGGAGCAATATGATGAAGATGAATCTGGGACAGTTGGATCTAATGATTACTCTCAAGAAATTACTGGACCTCCTCGTGTAGTGAATGATAAAAAGGGTCCTTTTCCATCGAATGGATGGATAGTGATATACTAGGAAACATGAACTAAGAAGTTAAATATTAGTTATTAGAAACAAGTAGTATATATGGTGATCTATATTTTTGGGGAGGTTGTCGATTAACACCTAAATTTTGTTTGTAAACAAGGGTTATAAGTAATATAACATGTTTGTTTATACATGACTTGAGTATGTCATTAAATATCCTTTATTTGAAGATATATTTGATTTTCAATCATGACCATAACGAGAATTTTCTTAAATTGAAGGTCATGACAAATCAAAATAACTCGACAACTCAAAGCCAAGAGGTTCAATCCTCCACACAAATAAATGCTATGGAGTTGCTCGCATCTTTTATCAAGCAAATGGAGCATGTTTCTACAACATCTTCAACCAATAGTCTTTTGAGCCATTTTAAAAGTTTGAAACCAGAGAAATCTATTGGAGACGCTGACCTATTAAAGCAAAGCAATGGGTCCAACATTTGGAAGATATATTTGAAGTTTTGGAACGTACTGAAGTCGAAAAAGGAAGTTGGCAGTCTTTCATTTATCAGAGGAAGTTCGAAATTGGTGGGAGCTCATTCGAACAACAATTAGTCCATAAGAGATAGAAGGAATAACCTTGGAAGAAATTAAGGAAAATTCTTAGATGCGTATTTCCTAGAAAATGAAAGAGAGAAAATGGAAACAAAATTCCAAAATCTTACCCAAGATGGTATGATGCTAGCTCAATACCAAAATAAGTTTGAAGAATTATCCCAATGTGGAAGCCATTTGATTGTTACACCTGAAAAACAAGCTAGAAGATTAGAAAAGAGATAAATCCGTCTGATAAGAAGACATGTTATTGGTGATCGACGTAAGACTTATGAGATGATAGTTACTAAAGCTTTATATTTGGAAGAAGAATATATTGAGTTTCAGCAAGAAAGAAAGACTTCAATTAAAGGGAAACCAAATAACTTTTTTGGCAATCAAAAGAAACCATATTGTAAAAGGAAGAAGCAAAATGGAGAAAGTAAAGGATAAGTAGGACAAGAAAGGGGACATGACAAAATTAGGAGATGTTACTGGCATAATGAGACAGGACATATTGCCTCAAATTTTACAAAGGCAATTGTGTGTTACAATTGTAATGAACCTGGGCATATTAGTCGAAACTTCAAGAAGCTAAAGAAGGACAATAGGATGCAACAAGGAAATCAAGAAAGAGTATATGCAGTAGTTATTGAACAAGCTCAGGTGGAAGGTACCATACTTTTTTGACTTTCAGGCTAAAATTTTATTCGATACTGGTGCTATACATTCTCTTATATCAGAAATGTTCGCTACTAGGTCAGGATTACCCATTGAGAAAATATTGAGCCCATTGGTAGCAGACAATTTAGTAAGAGGAAGTACTAAAGAGTATGTATAGGAACTATATCCTTAAATTTAGGGGCAAGGATACGGTGGCTTATCTAATTGTCTTCCCAATGGAATATTTTGATATTGTCCTTGGGATGGATGGGCTTTCAAATATCGAGCCATCTTGAATTGCCATGATAGGACATAATTTTTGCATTCAAGAACATAAAACCATTTGTTTACTCATGTGATAAATTTGAAGATGCTTTTATATCTGGATATGTAGCTCATATCAATATTGAGGATAAAGGTCAACTGGTGCCAAATCCCCATATTAAAGGAATTTAAAGAAGTTTTTCAAGAAGTACCAAGACTACCACCAAAAAGAGAAATTGATTTTAGTATCGACTTAATCCCTAGTACCACTCCTATTGTTAAAGCAGCTTATCGCTATGTCTCCTATAAAAAATCAAGAATTAAAGAAACAAATTAAGGAGATGCAGGATCAAGGATTTATTAGACCTAGTAAATCTCCTTAGGGAGCGCCAGTGTTGTTTGTAAGGAAACACGATAGAATGTTTCGCTTTTGCATAGATTATCGAGAGCTTAACAAGGTAACAATTAGGAAAATAAAACCATTATCTTAAAACGATGATTTATTTGATCAGCCTCACGGAGCTACAATATTTTCAAAAATTGACTTAAGGTCTGGGTATCATCAATTAAGAATAAAAGAGGAAAACATTCCAAAGACAGCATTCCAAACACGGTATGGACACTATGAATTCTTGGTGATGCCTTTTGGCCTTACCAATGCTCCGGCAATATTCATGGATTTGATGAATCCTATGTTTTGCCCATATCTTGATCAGTTTGTTATCGTGTTTATTGATGATATCCTAATCTACTCTAAGACAAAGAAGGAACATGAATACCATTTGTGTTTGTGTCTCCAAACATTAAAAGAACATCAAATCTATGCAAAATAAAGTAAATGCAAATTTTGATTGAGGGAAGTGAAATTTCTTGGACATGTTGTCTCAAAGAATGGGATAGAAGTGGACCCATCAAAAGTCGAGGCAGTGCTGAAATCGAACCCTCCAACAACACCATTAATTCGAAGTTTTCTAGGATTTGCCGGTCACTATTAGAGATTTATTCAAGATTTTTTTAAAGATGGAATCTCCACTAACGAAGTTAACTCGTAAGGAAACCATGTTTATTTGGAATGAAAAATGTAAACACCATTTAAAACCCTAAATAAAAGGTTGATTGAGGCACCAATTTTGTCCCTGCCAAGGAGCGGAATCCCATACAAAGTATATTCTGATGCATGTGGAGAAGGATTAGGATCCATCCTAATGCAGGAGGACAAACTTATTGCTTATGGCTCTCATCAGCTAAAGCCACAGTAAGTCGATTATCCAACTCATGACTTAGAGTCGAATGCAATCATATTTGCCTTTAAAATTAGGAGGCATTATCTTTATGGGAAACAATTCCATGTTTACTCAAACCATAAGAGTTTAAAATATTTGTTTTCCCAAAAAGAATTAAATATGAGACAAAGGAGATGGTTAGAATTTCTAAAAGATTATGACTTTACATTGCATTATCATCCAGGGAAGGCAAATGTTGTTGCAGATGCATTAAGCCGAAAACCCTATGGCATAGTAGCTAATTTAATGATAAGAGAATGGAGAGCCCTAGAGACCCTAACCGAAATGAACGCTTGCACAAGGATGATTGGTGGAACAAGGGTTAATAAAGAATCCCTTTTATGTAACCTTATTATTCAGCCAACTCTAGTAAGTAGAATATTACAAGCCTATGAGGAAGATAAGGAGTTGAAGGAATTATTTACGAAGATGAAGGATAAGGAACCTGCAGATTGGAACATTGGTAAAGATGGAGTTTATAGATTCAGAAAACAGTTTTGTGTTCCAGATCAAACTGAATCGAAAAATGAAATTCTAACTGAAGCACATTGCTCAAGGCTTACAGTGCACCCGGGAAGCACAAAAATCTTTAATGATCTTAAGCGTCAATTTTGGTGGTATGGAATGAAGAAGATGTCACTGAATTTGTGGCGAAATGTTTTACATGCCAACAACTTAAAACTGAGTAGCAGCAACCAGTAGGATTTCTACAACCACTTCCTATCGTTGAATGGAAATATAAGCATATAACGATGGATTTTATCGCTGAATTACCAATGACAAAACAAGGCCATGACGCAATATGGGTAGTAGTGGACCATTTAACAAAGTCAGCATATTTCATACCTTACAACATGAACTACTAAATGGAGAAACTTTGTAGACTCTATTTGAAAGAAACTATTCGACTACATGGCATACCAGTCACCATTATTTCGAACAGAGACTCACGATTCACTTCAAGATTTTGAAAAGTCTTCAAAAAGCATTAGGTACGTCACTAAACCTGAGTATAGCCTTTCATCCTCAAACCGATGGACAAACTGAAAGGGTGAGCCGAGTCATAGAAGATATGTTAAGATCTTGTAAAATAAAATTTGAAACCACATGAGAAACTCACATACCATTAATATAATTTTCATATAACAATAGTTATCATGCGAGTATTGGTATGGCCCCATATGAAGCTTGGTACGGAAGACCTTCTCGTTTGCCGTTAGTTGGACAAAAGTTGGAGATCGTGAACTTCTTGGTCCAGATCTAGTAAAAGAAACAACAGAAAAGATGTCTATCGTAAGGGAAAGATTGCAAGTAGCACAATGTAGGTAAAAGAGTTATGCGGACCATAGAAGAAAGGATTGGAATTCGAAGTAGGGGATCAAGTTCTTCTTAAAGTTTCTCCAGTATGAGGGGTAATGCGATTTGGAAAGAAGAAGGAAAAGTTATCACCTAGATTAAGCGGACCATTTCGTATTCCCAAGAAAATTGGTAACATTTCATACCAACTAGATTTAGAGAAATTACCAAATATTCATAATGTATTTCATATATCGATGCTACGAAAATATATTTCTGATCCATCTCATGTGATTGATTTAAGTGGCATTGAAGTTAAAAAGGGAACCAAGTACATTGAAAGCCTTGTTTGCATTCTTCACAGAAATGTTAAGAACTTAAGAACAAAAAGAAATTCCCTTAGTGAAAGTACAATGGAACCATCACAATGAGGAAGAAACATCATGGGAGGTTGAGTCAGAAATTCATAGAGATTATCCATAATTGTTTGAAACTTAGATTTCAAGGATGAAATCCTTTTTTAAGGGTGGTGGAATGTAACAGCCTAACTTAATTTTTGGTAATGAAAAGGTTTTATAAATTATAAATATACTCGTATAAACTGTTTAGTGTCTACACCATCTCAATCTGATTCAAACATTTTAGTATATTTGTATAATATATATACACACATGCACGCAAACATTACAAATGAAAAAAAATGGTGCATGTAAATATACATTTATATTCATAAATATATATAGGTTTGATGGCATGAGATGGTGAAGACAAGTGGCATCATATGGAACATGCATGTGTCATAAGATTAAAGGAAATAATGACACTTATACCTATTAGGTGTGCATATGTAGAACCATCTAAAGACAACTAAAGAGGCATGTGTCAACATCCTAAAACTTGCATGAAGATATGGTGGAAAAGTGTCTAAAGTAAAATGACAAAACTAGCCTTAAGAAATGCTATAAATAGAATGGATATCTTCATTAGTTTTCTATGCTTTCATAAACTAAAACAAAAGGTGAGATAAATAAGAGAAGCCTGGAGAAAGCCAAGGAAATAAAATACAAGTCAAACCTACAATTTTAAGGTGAGAAAAACTATATAAATATATGTATTCATGTTATTATATGAAGAGATGAGGTAACATATAAGAACGAATGATAGTGGCACGGATCTGTCAAAATGATGTTTGGTAAATCAACCGTAACTTCCGTAATTCTTAATGCAATTTTGATTTCTTTAATGTTCTGGAAAGCTAACTCAAATACCTACAATTTCATGTTTATCACCATTCCAAATTCTTAAATCTATACCTGAAATCGAGGTGCAAAGTCGGGTTTAATCTCAGCCCGAAATGAACTAGTGTATTTTCAAGAAAATACGTTACTTTGTCGAATTTTTATAATTATATTGATAAATAATTTTAGGGGTTTCCATTGTGGTAATTAATTAGACTAAGTAAGTTACTTGATGAAGAAAATTTGAAGTTAAAATCTACATTTATCATAGATAAATCAAATCAAACATTTTGCGAAAAAACTGGTCAAAAATCCGAGTTTCAGAAATTAGCAACACTTCTGAAAATTGCAACACTTTTAACTGTTGCTAAACCAGTAGTGTAATTTAAGACCAGAATTGGCAACGATTCAGTCCAGCAACAATTTTAACTATTACAAAACTTTAGACAACGTTTTCGGAATGTGCTGTAAACTGTTTAAAGTTTTAAATCTGAAATTAGCAACCCTTCTTATGAGCAACGCCTCATAACTGTTTCAAATCTAAAACATAAACTTTATTGTTTAACTTGACCATAACTTTTCATAGCAGATCCAAAA
Source organism: Allium cepa (assembly GCA_030765085.1). Classification (NCBI taxonomy): domain Eukaryota; kingdom Viridiplantae; phylum Streptophyta; class Magnoliopsida; order Asparagales; family Amaryllidaceae; genus Allium; species Allium cepa. Next base: position 1,043,959,934 of record CM060931.1, on the reverse strand, counting down.
CGCTGTCTTTTCTTTTAATTGTTTATAAAGTGATCTAACATGCCCAGAACTTTCCACAGCACACCAGAAACGCTGCAGTAGCTGTTTTGAGTCTAAAAGCTTTATGAACTACTACGAAACTTTCTCTTTATAATCTGCTGCAGTTTTTAATTTAAATTCTTATTGATGCAGAAATTTTTTACAGCAATTTTTGAAACACAATCTTTACTGTTTGGGACTTTAAAAAAGTTTTAAATGATTATTAACTTAGCTATTCACTTTAATAATTTTGAGATCTTTTATAACATATATCAGAATATACCTAAAGAGATTTGGGGTTTGTCTTAAGCCCATGCATATATGAGTTTGGAAAGGTATTTTAAGTTACCTTTGTAAACATTTCCTCAATAATAATTACTTCGAGGATGCGACATAAGACAATAGATCTTGGGTAGTACAATATTACCCTGTGTTGGTGTCAAGCCAAGTAAAGTACATCCTTACTTAGTGACGGGATGCCGACCGCAATAGGATAAGATATCCTAGGATCTAATCCTAATTGAGGGTGTGGTTTAGATTCATGATTGAATATTTAGATAAATCTTGGTTTTGGTTGAAAGAAGTTTATTTTAAAATTTTCTATTACAAACTTATTTGATTTAATATTTCGAAATCTTCCTTGAATATTTCTTTGAACTTTGGATTGGTAGAATCTCTAAAGAAGTAATTATAATGAAATTATAATATGAAAACCCTGTTAATACAACCCATTATGACATGACTTGAAAACTAGCTTGAATAGCTATCTCACTGGGCCTGTGTTGATCATGATGCTACACTTAAACATTTCAGAGTTAGATGGTTAGTGGTTCAACCCTAAAAGTTAGATAGATGCATTGAAGCGAAGACTTGTATTATTTATATTATTTCTTTTATGTACTCATATGTATAAGAATGTGATGGTAAGACTCTTAGATCTTATGTAATCATGTTATATGATGATGTAAATGTATAATAACTCTTCCACTAAAAACCATATTCTCTGCATGATTTTATATTCTGGCATACCTTTGTTAATTGGTGATATTATTCTATTAGCATCATCTATTAGATGTAACATCGTCGCTCTGGATAAGTTTGCCGAGCGGGGTGTTAAATACCCTCAATAATGTACATGTAAAACATATCTTTTTGCAAATCAAAATCTTGCTACCAAACTGGTTAATCAAACTGATTATATTAATAATAGAAAATATAATATACGCTCTAAAACAGGTAATAAATGGACCATTTTTTCGAAACATTGTAGTTTTGTTTGGCTAACCACAACCTTTAGATGACTCGGGCCTACTAGACAAACTAAATAAATTATCTAACAACTATTAGACATACTTCTAGTAGTCTTTCCTAAACTTACTTCTCCAAGAGTCCCCCTGATCCTAATGGTTTTGCAGGCTCACTAATAACCTATCCTCTGAAACCATTGAAAGTAGCACTTTCGTAACCATTGAGAGTATCCCTTTCGATATAAGTAAACTACTTTACCTTATAACATTAGTCCTAAAGGCAAAAACATGTCCTTCAAAACAAATGACAATAGTCCTTTCAGAAACATTGAAAACATCTTCTTCGAAAGCTTTATAAACCTTAGGCATCCTCTTCTAAACACTTTAAATATGTCTTTCGAAACCATTGGAATCCTTCCATTTAAAAACTAAGGTAAACCTTTCGAAAACACTAGGGAATCACCCCTTCGAAACCTTATATATAACTTTTGAAAATACTGGGGGACCTCCCTTTCAAAAACATTTTTGGTTGCCTTTCGAAAGCATTAAAGTACACTACTTAAAATAAACCTTTCAAAAGCATTGGGTTCAAGTCAAAATATATGGAACAACCTTTCGAAACCTTTTGGGTTTGACTTTCGAAGTATCAAAAAGGGTCTTAAAACAACTAAGTCGAAAGCAACGCTTTTGAAAGCAATTTCCTAAGTAAAGAAGTGGATGGTGTCGAAACCCATCCCTTCGAAAGCATTGGAGAAGCGGCTCTAATTTTTAAAACAAAGGGACCTTTTTGGAGGCACTACTTTGAAATGTAAAAAGACGGCAAGTAGGGGTTTCGACCTCTTCGAAACCATTTACTTAAACAAAAGCGTAACTTTTCAAAAGCCTCTTTCTTTAAAACACATCTCTATTGAATTTTATAAAATTACAAAAAAAAATCTTTTCAAAACAAAAGTATCTCATAAGACCACGCCCACACATAAACAAAGATGGGTTTTTACCTTACGATAACTAAAACACTTTATATCAAATTCTATTTTATCATAATAGTGTCTATTTCACAAATAATATTAAATATATGAAATGGTTACCCATATAGCATTTCAGAACAAATAATTTAAGGCTCTACAAACCAAAATGGCAGGCACATATTGGAATTGGATTTCCAACATGATAGGGAACCTCGATAACCACTCACTATAACCAAAACTCGGTGGTTTTTTATGCAAGGACTCTCACACAACTATTCATTATATTGCCGTACTTCTTGATATTTGGCGGCTTCTCGTGCAACGACTCACACACCACTATACCATACAATAGGGGTCCCATCTAGACACCTTGTTGACCTAGATCATATGCCGCCAATCACCTTGAGGGATCATATGCCACCCTTGTCATACTAAGCCTGAAATATGTAACATAGTTCCCGTATCATTTTCGAGATGTGAGATTTGGGAATGAGGTTACGATTACCTTTCTCATATCACATTTCACATCTCTGAATGCCACATTGTCAATCCACGTCACATGACTGATTTCTAGAAAAGCATAACTTCCTAAGCTCGGATGCCTAGGGAAAGGGTGTTAAGCTAAGAGAAGTTGCCTTCTCTGCCACCTACTGATATACATTTATAGAAACCACTCAAATGTTATTTAGAATACAATGTAAGACAAACATCCATACAAGTTCGCTCTAGGACAGAACGAAACCGAAGGCATTCTCGTACTACCATTAGCAGCGAGTAGTCCTTGCAATCGGAAGATTTCCACAAGGAGGAGACCACTGCTATAAATATCTCTATAACGGGAGCGACCCAGAGAATGTAAATAAGCAGTGCTTACGCTATGAAGATCCTCGGACTTCATAAATCATCATCAATAATCTGTAGTTCCGAACGCATAGATTGGTCCGGAGTGGTTTTCTGATAAATCTGATCTTGATCTCTCCGTACCAATATTGAAAAGTGGCTCTTAACCTCATAAAGAAACCAAGTCTCGTAGACTTATCGCAATTCCAACTTTCAACTTGCAATCCTTCGGCCAAGAAGGAAGCCCGGTAGGTTGGTGTAATAAACTCATTCAGCACTACACGAATTAACATTCTCAACACAAACGATAATCGAGCCTACATACCTGGCTATGTGCTATGTGCACGACTAATCTGTCTCCACATCAAGTCAAGGAACCAAAACTTTACCAATAAGCATAATCTAGTACTAAAGTAATTATTAGGCCCTTTTTATAATTCTTTATAAATCAAAGCACTTCCCAAATATATATACCCCAAAATATCTTTAAAAAGATACATACTCAAAACTAATTCAACTATTCAATAATTGGAAAACATTTCCATATACTAGATATATATTAAAACCTTATCAAATATTCGATAATCGGAAAACATGTTCTTATACTTATCTCAACGGAATAAGCATATTCACAAATCATTCTATTTTCAACACTTAGAAAGTGACATCATATACTAAATCAAAAATAAGTATATACACAAACCACTTTAGGAAAACTACAACATCTTCAAAACAATTTAAACTTCATTTTGAAAATATCATTTCAAACCTATCGCCTTAAATATTATTCATTTCAAAACATGAATATACTTACTTTATAAAAACCATACTTACTTATCAAAATAAATCATTTACATTTCAAACAATGTTTATAAGTTTCAAGTCTCCAAATTCCATGTATAAAACAATTTCTAAATATCAATTTGCAAATCCCATTATTTTAAAACTTATTCGGTTACAAATCCATTTATTTAAATATTTATAAAACTTCTTTTATATAAAATCCTTTTATTTACAAGGTTTCATTTATAAATTTATTATTTTAAAATCTCATTATTTACCAAAATCCATTTACAAAACCATTTACAAATTTATTGATGTTAAATCCATTTATAAAACCATTCTTAAAATATCAATAGCAAATGTAATATATAACTAACTTATAAAACCATTTCTATACACGTCCCTTTTATAAATTCATTATATAAAACAGTTTACACAAATATTGATTTCAAATCCATGTATAATACTTATAAAATTCGATTTAGAAATCCCTTGATTTTTCACAAAACGTTACTTGTGAATGCTATATATAAAACTATCCAAAATTCTATTTGAAAACATTCATAAAACTGTATATTGAAAATAAAAAAAATCCATACTTTCATTTTAATTTAAAATAAAATGCTTTTCGTAATTCAAAAATAATTATAAACTCCAATACTTTGGAATCACTTTTAAACAAAAATCACTTTGAAATCACTTTTAAAACATTTCAAAAATACTGAAAACATGGCCCAATGCTGCTTAAGCACTAAACAAGGAGATAAACATCCAATTCACAAATATGGCATCCAAACATATCATATATCATATATATATGAAAAATAATCAATAATAATGTGGAATCCAGTTGGATCCCTCCAATCTGTTTCCCTACATCACAAATCACATGTTACGACATATAAATAAATATGCATAAATAAATAATAAACAGTGGTGAGGAATCCAGTTGGATCCCTCCAACCTATATCCTACAATAAATACAGCATATGAGAAAAATGTACAATGTCTGCTTTGAGGCAGACGCACGTACAAAGGGTAATCCGCTCATACATTGGAAGTATAGGGTCTCATCCACTAAAATATGCGGAAATATATCCAACCAACCAATATATATATATATATATATATATATATATATATATATATATATGGATACATACATCCAAGAAATCATCAAAACGGCAAAATAAAAATATTCCCACATATATAAAATATAAGCAGGCCAGAGAGTGTGAGTTTTACTTACTTTGGTTGCAGTCGTCGTTGCAGCGTTCTATTTCAACAAAAAACGAACAGGCGTTCGAATTTACCAAAATTCTAGCTAGCTTCAAATTAGTCCAATCTAATTTCATCGCGTAATATTCGACAATACAAATCCGATGCCGCTTGTTTCGTGCGAAATGGACCTCGTATGTAAGAGTTATGGATTTTTAAACATACGAATTATAATTTAAAATTAATTATATTTAATTACAATAACTAACAAAATTAACCCACGTTTAAACCTTAATCCTTCCTCTACATTCATGTTCTTAGAACGCGCAAACCCATTCACGTCGCCGCTTCTTCCACGCGCAGCCGCTACCACCATCCACCTGGCATCGATCGGAGGCCACCGCTGCCCCCACCTACACGCATGTCACCCACGCACCAAATGCAGCCCCACCACATGTCGCCATTGCCTCACAAAAACCCCTCATTCTCCACAAGAACACGCCTAGGTGACCTCCATAGTACTCTGATGATGATCATCATCGTTGGATAACTAGAGCTCAATGAGACCTTCCACTTTGTAGTTGGACGTTTTTGCTAATTATCCATGGATTGTGAGTTATTGGAGGAGGAAGTCGCGAGTTTTTTGGTCGTTGAATGTAGGGGGGCGGCTGGCTTTAGTTTCTAGGGTTTTTGGGCAAATGAAATTAGTTTAGTGTCCTTTTGTAGAAAAAATATATAAACATTATTCACTCAAATATTTTTCGAACTCCAAACTTAGCATGCTGCTTGACATTTCTAATGTTTTATCCCTCTTCCGAACATAATGGAATATATATTGGAGGCCAATTTCATCATATACAGAAGATAGCTTTTCAAAATATAATTATTTTAATAAAATTTCCTCTAATTAAATTCTACGCGTTTCGAACTCGCATGACCAGACGGTAAATCTAATCGACACGAAATTCGACAGCATACCATAATCACTATTATGGATCCAATGAAACTGATTTCGTCCAAATCCGAGACAGTGTCAAAAATGACTATTTTTACACGTTTAATTAAATATTAAAATATTCAATTTCTGTAAATTAACTTTTAATTCGTCTTTAAAAGTTTACTGGCTTTATTCTAATTCAAATAGGATTTAAATCAACTTAATAAATCATTTTCACTTATATTAAATTCAACATTCAACTATTTCCACAATTTCAAATATTAAATTAACAATATAATTATCAAATAAATTGCTAGATTTTAAATTTAAGTTATTTAACTTATAAAATTAACTTTTAAATATTTAAAATCAATTAAATATTTTAGATTCGAACGACTGAAAAACTGGGTCGTTACATGCTTCCTCCCTTGAAAGAATTTCGTCTTCGAAATTACTAAATAAGAAAGATGCTACAACTCCATTAACTTTTCAAAACTATTAGTTGAAATAGATTACTAAATTCTCTTAAGTTCTTAACTTTCCCAAAATCAATTAGATACAACTTTTATAAAAACTTTTCTAAGTTTTCAAGTTCGTTCATAGTTGTTAATTAATATCATTCCAATAATCAACTAACCTCATTCAAAAACCAACACATCTCATTTCAAGTTATAACTCGAAAATCAAATTTTCGTCATCAAATTTTTTCCAAATTTCCTATAAAAAAAAATCTAACGCCTTAAATTACGAAAAATTTCGACATCGCCTCCTTTGCACGATTCGATCATAATAGGATCACAACACACACACACACACATATATATATCACAAATATACATCTCATCTTTGAGGATGAGGCATCCTATGGAGAAAATGTGTAAAAGTACGATATATAATTCGAGATATATACCTTATATATATTTAGTAAGCATATACAAGCAATATAGCGCGAAAGCGAGCTCCAAATGCAAAGCAAACGCCGTCCACACCTACAAAATACTCAACAACCAAATGAGAACATGTATATAGCATATATTACCAATATATAACATACTATACAATAATCATATAAAAATAAAACACATGCAACATAAGCAATCATCAAACAAATAACGTCCAACTAACACCAACAAATCGATTCATTCGTTTACTATTTAGTTTTCAACCAACTAATTCGCATTCAAGTTAACTAACAATCATTTTATTACATTCATTCTCATTTTACTTTCATTTGATTCTCATCAAAATAGTTTGCATTCATTCCTTCATATTTAATTAGTTCACATTCTACTAATTTACATTCATTCTAATTCAGATTTATTAACATCATTTGTTAATATATACTTACTTTCAATTTATTAACATTCGCTTTATTTTGATTAACTTTACTTCCAACTCATGTTTAACAACATTTTAATATTCACTTAGTATAATTCTTTTAAATACTAATAACATCAACAACTACTTTATTCCATTACTAAATTAACTTAAGTTTGCTTAAACATTTTATACAACACTTATGTCTATTTTCACTTCCTTATTTAAGTTTATTTCCAATTTTATCAAACAGCATTCCAACTTATATCCAATTCATTTATATACTTAAGTTGAATTCCATTTATTAACTCAAGTTCATATATATTCTAATTATTCACTTAGCTCATTCAATTCATTTCATTCATCTTCGAGTTAATTTTTTTTCACAAATCATCTTATTAAACTTATTTTAAGTTTATTCACATTTTATAATTCCAATTTGTTATATAATCACTTACAAATTATATTTATACACATTTCATTTTCTTGCTTATTAGATTATTCCAATTAACCTCTTCGCTTAAGTTAATTTTAATTTCATAGCTTAATTTCAAGTCTACTTTTCTTAACTATTTCAATTTCTAAATTATAAGTTTAAAAACTTAATTCATTTATTTCATGAAACATTTAGATATCAATTTCTAAATTCAAACACCGGTTTATTCCAAATCATTTCAAAATCAAATATATACACATATAACTCTTGTGTATATTCAAATCATATTTCAATTTTCAAATCAAAATTATTTCAACAAAACAAAATTATAATAGAAAATCACTAATGGTAGCGAACTGTCACTTAGAAACTCGAAAATGAATACTAATGATGCCGCGATCATCCTTAGAATTATTTTCCAGCCGCTGAAGTGAGTTCATTGCTTTTGGTCTCTTTTGAATTCTTTTAAAAATCATTTCTAATCAAAATACTTCTACATAATAATATAACATCTTCAACTTTGAAAAACAACTGCCAAAATCAGAGATTCAAATTCTTAGTTTGAATCCATTTTATTTATAACTCATATTTATAAATATGCTTATATAGTTTCATTTCTTATATATAAGATTATTTCACAATTGTAAATCATTTTATTTATAATTCCATACTTTATAATTCACTTGCTTATATAATTTATTCTTTTACAATTGTTGTCTTTATTTAGATTATTCAAATAGCTTTTATTAACTTATATATGTTTACATTTTTAGACAACCAAACAATCCATGTGCAATGACCGATCTTTTTGGACGGTTTAAATCGACGATAAACCACACACGTCAGAATCAAACCATTCAAAAGGGCATATTGTTGTGGGGTAAATAAGAAGAAGCAGAGAAAGAAAGAAAATAAATACATAACCTCGCAGCGGAATGACAAAATATAATAATCAAATAAACAGTTCATGAAGTTGTTTACAAATAACATTGATTACCCTTTATAATACAGATCAAAGTTACATAAACAAGAATAAATAATAAATAAATGCAGCGGAACAACATGATGCAATGGAATAAATATAGTAAACAATAATAGTACAAAATCTTCGTCTTCATCCTTCAGAAAGCAGTCTTTGATAAACTGAAAAAGCCCAGACTGATCCGAGTGAATTGAAAAGTCAAAACATTCGAGTCAAAACTAAAAGATCTTATGTAAGTTAAATCAACAGTAAATAAATATGAGTGTAACGACATCAAAGATGTTTATGGGGTTTGATATCCCCTATCCAGTATCATCGTGAGTGTGATAACCTAAAAGATGTTCAGGATTACCATCTCCTAAGGATCTGTTAAACTATCTACCATGTAGTACAATACGCTATAATAGTAGTGTCTACAGTAAAGTAAAGTATTAAAATAGCGTTAAGGCGTTACTCATATCTCACTTAACACATTTTTATATATTTCTATAGTCTATACAGTATTGTAATTCCTCCATAAACTGGAGGGATATCAGATGGCATTCCATAGGTATGGTACAAACCAAACTCGTAGAAGGCGCGATAGGGCATGTGAACATGGCACTCGAGGTAATGTCAGGGTAGATATACCAATTAATCTCCCGGACGTATGGTAACGCGTAGCAGCTACTACCGCCCACCTCGAAACACACTCCCAAATCAAAATTGAGGGGTGGCCACAAAATCAACCACAAAGTCAAAATATAGTATCGAAGAAATGTGCCCGTTAGAAGGAATGACCTCACTTGGCCCGGTATAGCTCATGTTCTAATCACATCTAAGCTGACTCATGGGAGTCAGGGTCACATAAATACCTCATATAGAAGCGTTCGCCAAATTATGCTACTTCATTTCTGGAATCTCCACCACGTACACAGTTGTTAAAGTGTTTGTCGTATTGGTAGAGAGTATGACAATATCTGATCCCGGTCTCTTTAACAACCAAACGCTTATTTCACATCTGATGGTTCTTTTACATTTCCAGAACCATTTTGCAATTGATATCAAATATCATATTCGATTTCAAACCATATCTCTTTCGAAATCATAATCACTTTCAAAATTATATTCACTTTCAAAATCATATTCACTTTCAAAAAAATAATATTTGCTTTTAAATTTATTGATAAGATAGGTTAATTAAATCCTCGTTCCAAAATCTTCATATTTACTGAAATATGTCATTTCACAAAAGGTATCAATTCCAAATACCAACTTATGTTGTATCAACATCAATGATTTAAATATAAATACTTCAACTTTGCACTGTCTGAAATTTAGGAAAATAGTTTAGATAGTCATAAATAGTTTTAATAGTTTGAAAATAATTAAAAATAGATTAAAAATAGGTTTAAAATAGTAAAATAGATTTAAATTTGATTTAATTAGATTTAAATAGATTTAAAATAGATTAAATAGATTTTTAATTTATCTTAAATAGATTTTAAATAGATTAACTAGATGTAAATTATATTAAATAGGTTTAAAATAGATTAAATAAATTTATTTAGTTTAAAATAAGTAAAATAGATTAAATTAGATTAAATAGGTTATAGAAGATTAAAATAAATTAAAATATTTTAAATTGATTAAAATAGTTAATTTAATTAAAATGGATTAAATTAGTTTAAAATAGATTTCAAAATTATATCCAAACATTTAAATAACTTAATTATGATAAATTCATTTATATTTGGCACTTCAACTTTGAAATTCCAATTTAAACCCTTTAAATAATTCATTAAATCAATTCCAATTTCAGCATTAAAGCTTGGATTAACAAAAATAATTTAGTTCATATAAATCAATTTCTATTTCAAAATGCCAGTTAACTGAATTCAACATTTTCAAGAATCAAAAATCATTTAATTTAATCAATCCGGTGTCCGTGTATAATTTTCTACCATATGGTCAAGTGATATGGATATTTATCATTTCAATCCGTAATTTAAAATTTTACGGTTATATATCATTTCAAACCGCAATCCCGAATTAAATGAAAATCCATAAAATCGCTCAAGTCTATCATTCCAACCCAAAATGATTTCTTCCTAATCTATAGATCGTTCAAATACGTATCATTTCAACCCATAGGGAACTTATAGTGTTATAAAAATATAAAATACAACATCCAGTCATCTAGTATCACCGATCAAACATCCAACACAATCATCGTCCAAATCAAACGATAAACATCAATATATAACTGATTATCAGTAACAGGTATTAAATTTGACAATGTAATTCAATATTAAATTAAACGACGATTAAATGCAACAAAAGTCAAATTTAACTAAAATGACAATTTAAAAATACCATACGTTGATAAGTTAACTTCTAATCACATCATAAATTTAATTTAACTAACATAAGACAATTTAGTAGTTGTGAGTTGGTTGAAACACTCACCTTTGATTTCAAATCGATTTGAAATCCAAAATAGGGTCCAAAATTCAATAGTTTTAGAATTCGTCCAAACGAGTTCCTGTTCGAAATTTCGATTCGATCGCAATGAAACAAACGGCGCGTGAATCGGACCTCGTATGTAAAAGTTATGATAATTAGAAGTTTGAAATCAAAATTTAAATAAAAAATCATACTCGATATTACAGGCCACGTCAGCAACACGTTCAGGAACCCTAAACTCAAACACTAGATCAAGATCGACTCCTGGCCACCACCATCACATTCGACCTACCGTCGCCAGAGGCGATCGATCGCCGAACTGGCCTCGTCGACCGCACACCCTCTCTTGGCCGACCTCTCCAGCCCCTCGAGACCCCATCCGCGTCGATGTCCTAGCCCCGATGATGACATCCGCTGCCATGAAATTAAACCCTAGGCGAATTAAATCATCCGATCCAACCATTGCTACGACCAACAATGTCAGGACCCGAGTCTTCGACTCCCGAAATTCGACATCGATACTTCCACTGTATCGAATGCCGATCAGTCGGATGCCGGAAAACCGAACACTGAGGGTTTAAGAAAAAGAAGGAGGTAGAAGAAGAGAGAAAAACATAGAAGAATAATAGAAAAGAAACATCAGAACAATATCAGAATCTCACAATTCGCAGCGGAACAATATATAATAGATAAATGAATAATCTTTAAACAAAGAACTATATCAGTTATTACATTACATCACATCACATCAGAGTGTACAACAACAAATAATAACTAACAGCGGAAAAAAAATACTATATACTAGGAATACGCCATGCATCCAACTTGCCTCCAGCAACTCCTGAATTCCAGAATATCCTGATAAACCTATCTCTTGACTTCCCGTGTGGAAATTGGTGGGCACCCAGAGTTTAGGAAGGAAAACAATAAACTCCGAGTCAGTCATGTGACTGGTGTGGGAACTCAAAACAGTTTATTTTTCTTTAAAATAAAGTGCAGGATAATTTTTAAAATAGATTCGCAATGTTTTTGAAAATGTAACTACCATAAGACCTCTCACCACACACACAATGCAAACGCATACTTGGAGGAGATTTCTTCTTATGTTAGTCAAAGATGCTTGATACGCATTAAAAGGAACATTTGATATTATTACTAGTGCATAGTGTAGAAAACATTTCGAAAGTAGAATATAAATCTTAGCCAGCATAGGTACCATTATATTATGCCTACTATAGCTACCTCCTGAGGAAGCAGGCTCTACAACTAAAACCGTACAAGATCGTATTGTTTCTTTGGATTTCCAACAAATGGTCAGGCCAAGGAACTTCCCATTTCCACATGAGAACGCCTCTGTAAGGACGTCCCCGAGAACCAAACCGGATCTCTGCCAACACAAGGCCGGGTTACCCCTAACTGGGTAACTACTGACACGAGTATGCCATCCCTCGGTCCTTTGGGACCTTTAACCGAGCGCTCATCATCAACATCACACCATAATAATAAGTGTTTCAACATGAGTAAGCATCTGGGCTCCATACCATGATACCACCCTTTTCCAGAAGGAAATGCACATACCCTAAAGGGAGCTACCCCTCATAACCTTGCCGCATCTTTTCTGTTTTGACCATTCCGGGGTGTGAGGCTCGACGAAGTCACGTCCACAAAGCCACGCTTTATACAAAGTCATGCTTTGGGTCAACAAATGATCATAGAAATGATCACAAAGATAAACGATCAAACAAATGATCCTATCACAAATGATCAACACAATGATCATTTCACAGCAACACTCAGCATGTCACATTACCAAATTGGGAATATATTGCTAATAACCTTCAACTACATAACCTCTGAGCTCGTACGTCTCAGAGAAGGGTGTTAAGCTAAGAGAATAAATTCTCCGCCACCAAAAGAAATATATTTGAAAGAAATCAGCTTTATATCTCAATTTGTAATGTCAGGCATACTATCCATACAAGTCTGTTCCGGGATCGAACAGAACCGAAGGCACTTACAAAGAAGTCGTTGCAATCCGGATAATCTCTAATCGCGTCCGAATTTCCCATCACATATGGAGATCTCTATACCGGGGATCAGCCAGTGCAGAGACAATCAACAAGAAACCCTTTCGTTTTCGAAAATATCCGGTCTTCAACACCGATCTTCAAATGCAATTTATAACGACGTATCACATATTCGGAATGGGTTATACGACCCCAAGGTCCTTTCCCGGTTAACCCGAATAGTTAGTGCTTATTTTAAAAGTAGCATTCAATTTCAAGCAAATCACAACAAATACCTATTTAAAGGTAAATATTGATAGTCAGTTATTGAACTATCAATGGATATGCACAACATCAACAGATTCCAAATAATTTTCCAAATTATTTATTTTCCAAAAATATCTTTACAAGATATATATTTTCCATTCTTCAAAAATAAATCAATATTTATTTTTAAACCCATTTTCCAAATTTCATTTATAAATTCCATATTGAATTTACATTTCCAAAATAACTATGAATATACGTTTTCAATTATTCATTTTCAATTTATCTTCAAAAAGATAAATTCTCTAAACTTTTCACTTCACATTGGAAAAACATTTCCATACTTATTTATAAGTAATTCACAAGTCTTTTTATTTTCTTCACTTGGAAAATATTCAATATACTCTAATCGAAATTAAGTGTATATTTCATTCTTTAAGGAAATCATTCTCTTAAACACATTTATTTGGGTCAAAACGAATGTTGCGTAAAACATCGTTACGACAACCCAAAATCACTAGTATAGGGATTCGAAATTAAAATAGATATATAAATCCCAATACTATACAAACCATTTCCTTTCGGAAATCATCTATTATAACAACAGTGTTATAATCTACCATTTCCTTCTATTTCTCGAAAACGTCTATTTCAACAATGAATGTTGAAATCTATGATTTCGAATCTTAATACATTTTAAAACATCTTTAGATCGTTTTAATTCTATTTAAAACATCACATCCAAAACATTTCTTTAACATATTATTCACTATTCAAAAACGTGAATATACTTGTTAACCAATTTTATCATTTCTATTCATTTTGTTTTACAGGATTATTCACTGTCTAAAACGTGAATATAACTCCATTAATAAATTACAACAATTTACTTATCAAAATAAGTCGTTGCGGATTTATAAAATAATGTTTATAAATTCCATTTCTATTTATTTTATAACTATTTCCTCTTACAAATTTCCTTTATTAACTTATTCGATTTATAACTCAATTATATACCGAAAGTCCATATTATAAGTTAAATGCTTATAATTTATTTGTTTACAAAATTGTTCTTTTAACTTCCCAAATTATAAATCTTATAACTTATAAGATTCATTTATTTATCCAAAATCTATTCTTTTAAATAACTTTACAAATTTTATAAACCTACTGTTTATAAAATTCCATTTATAACTTCACCGTTATAATCCTATAGTTTTCATTCATTTATGAAATTCATTCACAATTCATTCTAGCACTTATAAAAGCTCGTTTTACCATTCCAATATTTTAATTTATAAATATCAATTTATAAACCTTTTATATGGATCAATTTATATTATTCTTTTTAAAACGTCTTTAAACTCCTTTATAATTCATCATTTTGATTTATAAAATAATCTCCTATTTTTAACCTTTTTATAATAAATTCCGAAATACCAATTTAAACTATTTTATAAAATCATTAGTCCCATATTTTCAAAAATCAACTTTTAACTGTATTTCTCAAAAATTATAACGTTTATTTATTTAAGATGAATCAATTCAAAAAAATATTTTATAAATGTATACTTTCAAAAATCACTTTAGAAATCCCTTAAAATCAAAATCGTTATTTTTAAACTTCAAAATTGGATCCGATGATGCAACAAATCAAATAGTCAATCATGACTTTTAAATATCATATATCGATATGATAAACAATCAAATATCACAATATCCGAATCAAATAAATATTTGTGAGGAATCCAGTTGGATCCCTCCAACCTGTTTCCCTGCATCCACAGACATTAGCACAATACCCATTCCACTTCGAGGTGGAATATCGCGGTATATGGGATTTTATAAAATATTATCCGCTTAATAGGCGGCGCAATAGGGTCTCATCCGCTATATAATGCGGGAAATCAATCAACTGCAATATATACATATGCCAATATATATATATATATATATATATATATATATATATATTGCTATATATATAGACATATCCTACTATATATAATATCATAACCAAAAACAATCAATAAATAACTGCAAATCCAACTTATAAATTTTTGAGTGAGAAGTTCTCACCTTTGCTTTTATTTTGCAATCAATTTCCCATCTTGACTCGATTTTCTTGATTTTACCTTGTATAAATATTATACACAATTTTTTAATATTCGAACAGATCGAAAAATAAATTTTCATTTGATAATTTTGATTCATCGGTGATTTCATTTTAATAGTTAAATTAACTGATAGTTTTATTTAAACCAGTTTCTTCTTAAATAAATTTATTTTAACTAATTTTCCTTTTATAAATTTAAATCAACTAATTATTTTACTTTAAATTAATATCTTTAAATCAATTTCTTTTAATAAATTTATTTAACTAAAAATTTAAATTTTAAACTAATTTTATTTAATTTATTTACTCAACCAATAATTTCATTTAAAAATTCAAAATGTGATTTTTAACTAATTCCTTTAAATTTTAAACAGATTACTCCTAACAAATTTGTCTAGTTCAAATTAAACTTCAACTAAATTTACTTTAAACCAAAATCTCATTTTCCTAAATATTTCAAATATTTGCTTATATAAATTTCTTCAATATTTTAAAATCCCTTTGCATAAATTTCACTGTTATATATATACATATATATTTATAAATCCTTATCGTTTTTTAAAATCTTATATATTTATTAAATTTATTCCTAATTTCAAATAAATTAACAAACTGTTTCATTTTTTTTTATCGTTACTTTCTACAATAGTAAAAACAAGATTTACTTTAAATCCCTTTTCTTTTTAAATCTAACTATTTTTTTTTTCTTTATCGTATTTAATAAAAATTTTGAAAACAAAACAATATTTCTAAACTACCTTACTGAAATACGAGAACCCAAAGCCTGCTCTGCCGAGTTCCATCCCATCATCAGCCCCTCCCTAACCATCTCGCACGCCTCCAATAGCCGCCGTGTCGAAGCCTCCACGAATCGCTACAGCCCAAATCGCGTCGCCTTCACCACGCGAGTCGCGCTCGTCCCCACGCCGCCGCCAGGTCGCAACCCACATCATCACAGCAATCGTCGACCTACCCCCCAACGATGCCGCGCCACTCCATGACCCCAGTCGCGCTCACGCGCTCACGCCTCCCCCTTTCAAGAACCCTAACTGATGCCGCAAGTCGCCCCACTCCTCGAATTCGATTTTTTTTTTATGAGCCGGTTGTTGGATATTACCAGAAAGAAGCGGCCATGGATTTCATTTTAAAACGAACGAGTTGATTTTGTTCCCTTGTTTCCCTTTTAATTTCGAATGCTCGGCTATTTTTTATCTTCGGCCATTGTTTATTTTTTCTCTAATTGATTTTGATTTACTGAAAAGGGAGAGGGATATTTAAAATGTGAAGGAGGAAGACTTGCACGTCTTCGTATTGTGATTAAGCAGATAGAACGTGTTTGCATGTTTTAGCCATGATTTTAGGCGTAAAGTTAGGGATGCTGCCGTTTATTTTAAATTTAAATTTAAATTTAAATTCCCTTTGTTTCGATACAACTTTCAACGCGTTTACGTGTCGTATTCTCACACAACAACTCCGAATGCTACGAAATTTGAAACCCGACCATAATACAATATTAGGGACCCAATGGAACTGGTTTCGTCGAATTCTGAGACTGTGCCTCGGACGGCTATTTTTAAATATCGATTCAAACGATATAATTTCAAAACTAAACAAAGCAGTTTCAAATTCAATTCTGAAGCTTCTATTATCTTCAGTATTATCAATATGAATTTTACAAGCCTTTGAAATATTTTTAATCAGCTTAAAATTGAAGATTCAAATTTTTATTCAACCTCAATAGATTAAACTCTATAATTTAATCGCCAAATTCATTCTGATAAATTTGAAATTCAAGTCAAACCATCATTCAAATATTTAAAATAAATTAAATATTTTCAAATTAAATTGTTCAAAATTCCGGGTTGTTAAAAACAACGAGCACAGATGCATTCCCCTTGGCGACCTCGACGAAACTGTATCATCAATTCGACGATTGGTCGAAGTTGATCGACGCACGATGAATGACCGAGAATGATTTGGCCAAACTTAACAAACTAGAACCCAATAACAAAAATGAACTGTAGATTTGAGTTGCACTTGTCAAGCGCTTCGAATTGATATATAATATGATAGGGTTTGAGGAATTTTAATTTTTCGATTTGATTTTGATTTGCAAATGAAATTGGAATTGGGAATTAGGTTCTGATTTGTCTGCCATTGAGAAGGAGAAGCGGAGGGATAAAATTATACATAGTAAATAAGAAAACGACTGCTAGGATTTGCGAGAAAAACTAATTATATAACTGAGGCCCGATAAGAAATGAATAAACATCCGAATAGATTTGAAACGACAAATACGACCCGAAAAGCCCATTATGCTTCCGGAACGAAAATAGGTCATCCCATATATCAAAATAAATGTTTTCGATAATTATAAATTCAATGGAGTAGCTTTCAAGTCCTAATTCCATCGTATAAAGAAGTTAGCTTAAAATCGGCTTATTTCAAATTGATTTCAAATAAATTTAATTAAATTGATTTCTACGTGTTTCGGGTCTATACGATCAAACGACAAGTCCGATTGCTACGAAAGTTGACATCCTACAATAATGCACTATCACGGACCCAATGAAACTGGTTTCATCGAAATCCGAGTCAGTGGCCAAAATGGCCATTTTTTATATTAATTAAATAAATAAATTAAATCATTTTTTCCATTTAAATTTGACAATTAACAAATTTCATCATTTTTTTGATCACTTAGACATTTACAATGAATACAAATTTTCGTATCAATTCAGTGTCAATTTTTTTACTTATTATAATGCTTGATTTCAATTGAAATAAATACAGTAATTGTTACTTCAAATTCCAGTAAATCCATTTATTTGATTTTTCATCTTGTTATTTAATCAATTATCATCTCATGGCTATAATTAACATTTATTTATATCTTATTACACTAATAATCTATAGTTATCATCTTAATTTTCATTAACGTAATATTTAATTACATTTAATTACAATAAATCCAATTATTATAAATTTAAATTCCAGTAATTTGATCAAACATGATTTCAATCTTTATATTCAATTATTCACTGTTCTTTGTATACATTTAACATTGTTTTCTATCTAATTTCATTTAATATTCTCCAATTTCATCTTAATTTACATTAATGTAACATTGCATTACATTTAATTGCATTTGATTTCAAATTGAATTCAACAGTTAAACAAATTGGTAACAAATGACAATCGTTACCTTGACTTAATTTAATAACAATTGTAAGTTTGTTGTCTACACATAAATGTCAGAACTACTACCACAACACTGCCTTTATCAATTACAATTAGTCACATACTATTTCATTGATTAATACAACCTTTAAATTATCAATTACTCCTTTAATCCAATTATTAATTAATATATGTTATTATAATTAATTTACAATCTATAACCAATTATAATATTTTAATCATTTCAATTAATTGGAATTGCATTTAAAGCAGTCATCAATTACCTTAAATTAATACTATTTCATTTCATTCTAATTATATTTTCATTATTAAATCAAAGAATTTTATTTCTTCCAATATTAAATCACAAAACCTTATTAAATTAACTATTTTTAATTATCGAAATTTACGGGTCGTTACACTCTCCCCCACTCAAAACTTTTCATCCTCCAAAAGGCAAAGAAGGGAAAGAAGGAATTAAGTAATTAATATATCTTATTCAAATATTAAATTTATAAACTATTATTTTACATAATTAAATAATTTAAATAAAATATGTCAATTCGTAACAATTAAATTCTTTTATATTCAAGTTAATAAACGTTTGAAAATCATTTCATAAAAATTTTCTAAGTCCAAAATTCACAGAAAATTTTGGCAGAGTCTCCTTTGTGCAGAGAGGTCTGGGAGAAATAATAATATCAAAATAACAATATAAATCACATATTTCAAAAATAATATATCTCAAACCATGGAAAAAATAATAATATCGCTATAAAATCGAAATCCGAAGACATGCTTATTTGTCGAGCACTAAATTTGTGAAACCAAAAGCACTAGTTATTGCTTCCATAACCTGTATTTCACTTATATAATCCAAAAGAGTTAATAATTATGTAGAAGAGAAATAATTTAAGTTGTCTTCAACTAATAACAAAACAAATCAATACTACATAACAACAATCACTTGCAAACAAACAGTACAAACATTATTTCAACAAAGAAAACAATCATCCATCCATTTCAACCAAAACAAATGGTTTAGTCAGGTTCAAAACTTTTAATCGCATAAAATGATAAATAAAATACTAAGTACACCATACACTCAACGGTCTTGATAAAACTCAATAGTTCATTTATAAATCCTACACAATAGAAGTATCCTTTCCCAACCAATCCATAAGTCAAACAAACAATAATTTCAAATAATATTTAATTTTTATTCTTATTACTCTTTCCTTTTCACATTATTCATTGTTCATTTTCATTTGTTCATACAATGCTTGTTTAATTTCTTTACATTTATCACTGAAAATATCCATTTTCCATTCATTTATTCATTACCATTTTCGTTTCATTATTTTACATTCATTGCTTACATAAGTTATTTCCATTTCAATTACTAATTATTTATTACGTAAATCTCTTTAAATTAATGGATTATGGTTTTTCTTCATATTCATTCTTCCATATATAGTACTATTGATTATTAAATCCATTTCTAAATCATTTCAATGCTTTTTGAAGTTATAATCATTCAATTGATATGATATTCATTTCAATTATAAATGAGTTCAACATTCATTTAAGTTTATAATTATTTACTTACAGTATTCACCTTTTACTATTCAATCTGATTATAAATAGCTTAAATGTTAACTTAAGCTTATAATCATTTTTCTTACATTATTCACTTTTATTACATTTAATTAGTAGCATTTCAAACTATTAACTTTAGTTTATAACAACTTATAACATTAGAATTCTTATTTATAAAAGAAAGTCCATTGAACACTTCCATTTACTAAAGTTTGCTTGTATAATATTCTATTACATATTCTTTTTAACATTTCAACTTTTAATGATTTGGTAAGTTATATATATGTATATGTCTTTTAGAATGCAATTGAATACTACCCAAGTTTTTCTTATATATTTAGTTAACAAAATGTTCAATAGTTACCATTTATTATTTTCATTTCCTTTTTATTTATAATTTACAAATTTTCAATTATTATCTATTTCATTAAACATTTTAACATCAAATATCTTATTTTCCTGTTATAAATTTTCAATTATTAATATAGTTAAGATTCCATTCAATATAATAATTTCAATTTCTAATTTATAGAACTTAAGAACTAAACAACCGAGCTTCATTTCAATTATTTTAAAATAATATATATAATCATATCTTTTATATATATCAATTCATATTTGGAATTCAAAATTAAGATTAATTTATTAAAACAATTATGCGATAAAATTACTACAATGGTCTTTCCACTTTGAAACTCAAAAATGAACGTCGATGATGCATGCACTCATCATCGAAATTATTTTCCAACGACGGAGAGGGAAGTACAAAACTATTTCTGTTTAAAATTTTTATTTTAAAACATTTCTTTCAAATCACTTGAAATATTTATGCCAGAAAACAAATATTTTATTCTAACTTAATGCTAAGATTATATTCCAAAATCTTTTGAAAGAAATCTCTGAAATCCCAGAGCTTAAGTTCTCAAATTTTCAATCTATATTCATTTTATTTGTAAATCCTATTTTACAATCAATATTTATAAAATTTCTCTACCTAACAAACAACATAGCTCATCCAACTATATCATTTATAAAATTTATTATTTTATATATAAAATATATGATAGGCAAAATTATTTCATTTACCTATATTTCAAAACAATATTATGTTGGTCTATCCTTTTAACTGTTTATAAATCCCTAATGGTGCCAGAGCGTCCCATGTCCCGACCGGAATTTATAAATACAAAACAGAAAAAATTAACACAATACATAACCCTTTTTAACACTAACAAATACGCTCTCTCATATATATATACACTCAGTGACTCATTCTAAGATATTACTACCCTATTTCTAAAGAGTCAGACCCCACAAAGCTAAGGTTAACGCTAAACCAAAGCTCTAATACCAACTATAATGACTGGCCTTTTTGGATGGTTTAAATCGACGATAAACCACACACATCAAACAAACCATTCAAAAGGGTAGATTATTATGGGGTAAATAAAAAGAAGCAGAGAAAGAAAGAAAACAAATATTGAATCTTGCAGCGGAATAGCAAAATATAATAATCAAATAAACAATTCATGAAGCTGTTTACAAATAACATTGATTACCCTTTATAATATAGATCAGAGTTATATAAACAAGAATAAATAATAAATAAATGCAGCGGAACAACATGATGTAATGGAATAAATATAGAAAATATAATAATACAAAATCAACAGTAAAAAATATGAGTGTAACGGCGTCAGAGATGTTTACGGGGTTTGACATCCCCTATCCAATGTCAACGAGAGTGCGATGACTTAAGTGATGTTCGGGATTACCATCTCCTAAGGATCAGTTGAACTATCTACTATGTAGAACAATATGCTATTATAATAGTGTCTA
The DNA here is from genome assembly GCA_030765085.1 of Allium cepa. Classification (NCBI taxonomy): domain Eukaryota; kingdom Viridiplantae; phylum Streptophyta; class Magnoliopsida; order Asparagales; family Amaryllidaceae; genus Allium; species Allium cepa. The sequence goes on along the minus strand of CM060931.1, from coordinate 1,043,937,736 downwards.
CAGTAAAGTAAAGTATTAAAATAGCGTTATGGCATTACCCGTATCCCCCTTAACACATTTTTAGATATTCCCATAGTCTATACAGTATCGTAATTCCTCCGTAAACTGAAGGGCTACCAGAGGGCACTCCATTGGTATGGTACAAACCAAACTCGTAGAAGATGTGATAGCGTATGTGAACACGGCACACGAGACAATGCCAGGGTAGATATACCAATTGCACTCTCGGACTGGTGGTAACGCACCGCCCACCTCAGAAAGCACTCCCAAATCAAAATCGAGGGGTGGCCACCAAATCAATCACAAAGTCAAAATGTAGTATCGAAGAAATGTGCCCGATAGGAGGAATGAGCTCACTTGGCCAGGTATAGCTCCTGTTTTAGTCACATCCAAGCTGACTCACGGGAGTCTGGGTCATGTAAATACCTCATACAGAATCATTCGCCAAACCATCCTACATCATTTCTGAAATCTCTACCATTTACACAGTTGTTAAAGTGGTTTTCGGTATTGGTAGAGAGTATGACAATATCCGATCCCAGTCTCTTTAGCAACCAAACGCTTATTTCACACTGGATGTTTCTTCTACATTTCCAAAACCATTTCATAATTAATACCAAAATATCATATTCGATTTCAAAATCATATTCACTTTAAAACTATATTCACTTTCTAAATCATAATCACTTTCAAAAATATCATGTTCACTTTTGAATTTATAGGTAAGATAGGTTAACTAAATCCTTGTTCTAAAATCATCATATTTACTCAAATATTTCATCTCAAAAAAGGTATCAATTCCAAATTCCATCTTAGGTTGTATCATCATCAAGGATTTAAATATAAATACTTCAACTTTACACAGTCTGAAATTTTGAAAAATAGTTTACATAGTCATAAATAGTTTTAATTATTTGAAAATAATTTAAAATAGATTAAAAATAGTTTAAATAGATTTAAATTTGATTTAATTAGATTTAAAAGGATTTAATTAGATTAAAAATAGATTAAATAGATTTTTAATTTATCCTAAATACATTTTAAATAAGTTAAATAAATTTAAAATAGATTAAATAAATTTAAAATAGATCAACTAGATTTAAATTATATTAAATTAGTTTAAAATAGATTAAATAAATTTAATTAGTTTAAAATAAGTAAAATAGATTAAATTAGTTTAAATAGGTTATAGTATATTAAAATAAACTAAAATTGTTTAAATTGATTAAAATAGTTAATTTACTTAAAATGGTTTAAATTAGCTTAAAATAGATTTCAAAGCTATATCCCAACATTTCAATAACTCAATCCCGATAAATTCATTTATATTTGACACTTCAACTTTGAAATTCCAATTTAGACCATTTAATTCATTAAATCAATTCCAATTTCAGCACTAAAGCTTGGATTATCGAAAATAATTTAGTTTATATAAATCAATTCTATTTCAAAATGGCAGAAACTGAATTCAACATTTTAAAGAATCAAAAATCATTTAATTTAATCAATCCGGTGTCCGTATATAATTTTCTACCCTATGGTCATGCTATATGGATATTTATCGTTTCAATTCACAATTCAAAATTTTACGGTTATATATCATTTCAAACCGCAATCCCGAATTAAATAAAAATCCATAAAATCACTTGAGTCTATCATTTTAACCCATAACGATTTTTATCTAATCTATAGATCGTTCGGGTATGTATCATTTCAACCCATAGGGATCTTATAATGTTATAACAGTATAAAATACAACATCCAATCATCTAGTATCAACGATCAAACATACCTCACAATAATCATCCAAATTAAACAATAAACATCAATAGATAACTAATTATCATTAACAGGTATTAAATTTGATAATTTAATTCAATATTAAATTAAACGATGATTAAATGCAATAAATGTAAAATTTAACTAGAATGACAATTTAAACATGCCAAATATGGATCAGTTAATTTCTAATCACATCATAAATTTAATGTAACTAACATAAGATGATTTAGTAGTTGTGAGTGGATTAGAACACTCATCTTTAATTTCAAATCGATAATACAAAATAGGATCCAAAATTCAAGAGTCTCAAAATTTGTCCAAACTAGTTTAATAATGTCCGGAATTTCGATACGATCCCAACGAAATAAACCGCACATGAATCGAACCTCATACGTAAAGGTTATGATAATTAGAAGGTTGAAATCAAAATTGAAATAAATGATAAAAAGAAAAAGAAAACATACTCATTATTACAGGCCACGTCAGCAACACATTCACGGCCACGTCAGAAACACATTCACGTACCCTAAACTCAAACACCAGATCGAGATCGACTCCTGGCCGCCACAATCACATTCGACCAACTGCTGCCAGAGGCGACGATAACCGAACTGGCCTCGCCAACCGCACCCTGTCCCCTGGCCGACCTCTCCAGCACCTCGCGACCCCATCCGTGTCGACATCCTCACCCCAATGATGAAAGGCGCCGCCATGAAATTGAACCCTAGGCAAATTAAATCGGCTAATCCAACCACTGCTACAACTAACGACAAGCGCAGATGTGTTTCCCTCGGCGACCTCTACAAAACTGTACCATCGATTCGATAATCGGTCGAAGTTGATCGATGCGCGATGAATGGCCGAGAATGATTTGGCTAATACCAGACAAACCAGAATTCGATTACAAAAAAAAACTATAGATTTGAGCTGCACTCGTCGAGAGCTTCGAATCGACGTATAATATGATAGGGTTTGAGGAATTTTAATTTTTCGACCTGATTTTGATTTGCAAATGAAATTGGAATTGGGAATTTCTGGTTTGTCTGCCATTGGGAAAGAGAAGTGGATAGATGAAATTATACGTTATGAATAAGAAAATGACTGCTAGGGTTTGAGAGAAAAACTAATTATATAATAGAGGCCCAATAAGAAATGAATAAACATGCGAATAGATTTTAAACGACAAATACGACCCGTAAAGCCCATTCTGCTTCCGGAACGAAAATAGGTCATCCCATATATCAAAATAGATGTTTTCGATAATTTTAAATTCAAAGGATTAGGTTTCAAGTCCTAATTCCATAATATAAAGAAGTTAGCTTAAAATCAGCTTATTTCAAATTGATTTCAATTAAATTTAATCAAATTGATTTCTACATGTTTCGAGTCCGTACGATCAGACGACAAGTCCGATCACTACGAAACTTGAAGTCCTACAATAATTCACTGTTACAGATCCGATGAAACAGGTTTCGTCGAAATCCGAATCAGTGGCTAAAATGACTATTTTTACTTTAATTAAATAAATTAATATCAAATCAATTAAATCACTTTTTTCCATTCAAATTTGATAATTAACAATTTTCATCATTTTTTTGATCATTTAGACATTTACAGTGATTTAATACAAATTTTCATATCAATTCAATGTCAATTATTTTACTAATTAGTTCAATTGAAATAAATACAGTAACTATTACTTTAAATTCCAGTAAAGCCATTTATTTGCCTTTTCATCTTGTTATTCAATCAATTATCATCTCATGGCTATAATTAACATTTGTTTATATCTTATTACACTAATAATCTATAGTTATCATCTTAATTTTCATTAACGTAATATTTAATTACATTTAATTGCGATAAATCCAATTATTATAATTTAAATTCCAGTAATTTGATCAAACTTGATTGCAATATTTATATTCAATTATTCATTGTTCTATGTATACATTCAACATTAGTTTCTATCTAATTACATTTAATATTCCCCAATTTCATCTTAAATTTACATTAACGTAACATTTTATTACATTCAATTGCATTTGATTTCAAATTGAATTCAACAATTAAACAAATTGGTAACAAATTACAATCGTTACCTTGACTTAATTTAATAACAATTGTAAGTTTATTTTCTACACACAAATGTCATAACTACTACCATAACACTACCTTTATCAATTACAATTAGTCACATACTATTTCGTTGATTAATACAACCTTTAAATAATCAATTACTCCTTTAATCCAATTATCAATTAATAATGTAATTACAATTAATTTACAATCATAACTTTTTAATCATTTTCGGTAATTGGAATCGCATTTAAAGCAGTCGTCAATTACCTCAAATTAATACTGTTTCATTTCATTCCAATTATATTTTCATTATTAAATCATAGATTTTTATTTCTTCCAACATTAAATCACAAAAACTTATTAAATTAACTAATTTTAATTATCGAAATTTACGGGCCGTTACACCATGAATATACGCTATAATAATTTCTAAAAAATTTGTTCCTTTATACATTAAATATAATCGAGGTAAAATTAATTCATTTACTCAATTTTAAAACAATACTATGTCGATACGCCTTGTTCAAGTGTTTAGAAACTCCTATCGATAACGTGGCGTCCCACATACCGATCAGAATTCATAAGCCGCTCAACAGATACATCAACACAATATAAAACATTTTTATGTCACTAACAAATATGCACTTATATATAATACACTCAAACTCAATCTAGGATGCTACTGACCCTATCTATATTGAGTACACATCAAAGCCCAGGAGCATACTAAGCCTAAGCTCTGATACCCCGTGTGTTGACCCGCATCTGACGCCCTCTGAATCCGACACTAAACCACACATGTCTGACCCAAAATGCAACGATTGTAGATAATAATGAGAAACAAATAAGAGAAGAGAAGAAAGTGAGCAAAAGAAAACTGAATAGAGCAATAACAACACAGAATCTCACATCGCAGCGGAATAACATATAAAATAATATCAATGATCTTTACAAAAAGAGAAACTATAATATCATACATCAATCATATCAAAGTACATAAAACAAAATTATCAGTTGGGCAGTTATAACAATCTATCCTCACAAATGCTAATATCATAAATAATAATGCGATGAAATATAGACATATACGAAAATACGATCTGAAAACTTCCAGCTTGTCTACTGAAGCTCCAATGCACCAAATCTAAACCAGAGAATATACTCGGTCTGACCTGAGCATTGAAAGGGAAGAACACCCGCATCAATCTGGCAAACCAAAGTGAGAAAACACATCTCTACTGAATTTTATAAAATTACCAAAACTTTTCTTTTCAAAATAAAAGTATCTCATAAGACCACGCCCACACATAAACACAGACGAGCTTTTACCTTACGATAAATGAAACACTTTATATCAAATTATATTATATTACAAGAGTGTCTATTTTACAAATAATATCAAATATCCAAAATGGTTACCCATATGGCATTTCGGACCTAATCATTTAAGGCTCTACGAACCAAAATGGTAGGCACGTATTGGAATTGGGTTTCAAACATGATAGGGAACCTCGATAACCACACATAACAACCGAAACCTGGTGGTTTTTCGCGCATGGACTCACACAACATTATTCCTCATATTTCCACACTTCTTGAAATCCGGTGGCTTCTTGTGCAAGGACTCACACGCCAAAATACCATACAATAAGGGTCTCATCTAGAAACCTTGGTGACCTAGATCATACGTTGCCAGTCACCATGTGGGATCATATGCCACCTTCATCATACTAAGCCTGAAATATGTAACATAGTTCCCGTATCATTTTCGAGATGTGAGGCTTGGGAGTGAGGTTACGATTATCTTCCTCATATCACATATCACATCTCTGAATGCCACATATTCATTCCACGTCACATGACTAATTTCTAGAAAAGCATGACTTCCTTAGCTCGTATGTCTCGAGAAAGGGGGTTAAGCTAAGAGAAGTTGCCTTCTCTGCCATCGACTAATATACATTTATAAAAACCACTCAAATGTGATTTAGAATATAATGTCAGACAAGCATCCATACAAGTTCGTTCTGGGACTGAACGAAACCGAAGGCACTCTCCTACTACCACTAGTAGCGAGTAGTCCTTGCAATCCGAAAATTTCCGCAATGAGGAGACCACTGCTATAAATATCTCTATAATAGGAGCGACCTAGAGAATGTCAACAAGAAGTCCTCATGCTATGAAGATTCTCAGTCTTCATAAATCATCATCAATAATCTACTCTTTCGAACTCATACATTGGTCTGGAGTGGTTTTCGGATAAATCTGATCCCAATCTCTCCGTACCAATATCGAAAAGTGGCTCTTAACCTCATACAGAAACCAAGTCTCATAGACTTGTTACCGTTTCAACATTCAACTTGCAATCCTTCGGCCAAGAATGAAGCTTGGTTGTTTGGAGTTATAAACTCACTCCGCACTACATGAATCAACATTCTCAACACAAATGATAATCGAGCCTACATAGCTGGCTACATGCTAAGTGTACGAGTAATCAGTCACCACATCAAATCAAGGAACCGAAACTTGGCCAATATGCATAATCTAGTACTAAAGCAATTATTAGGCCTATTTTATAATTCTTTATAAATCAAATCACTTCCAAAATATATATACCCTAGGATATCTTTAAAAAGATACATATTCAAAACCAATTCAACTATTCAATAATTGGAAAACATTTCGATGTACTAGATATATATTAAAAACTTCTCAAATATTCGATGATTGGAAAACATTTCTATATACTTATCTCAATGGAATAAGCGTATTCATAAATCATTCTATTTTCAACACTTAAAAGATAACATCATATACTTAAATCAAAAATAAGTATAAACACAAACCATTTTAATAAAGCTACAACTTCTTCAAAACAATTTAAACTTCATTTTAAAAATATCATTTCAAAACTATCGCCTTAAATACTATTCATTTCAAAACATGAATATACTTACTTTATAAGAACCATACTTACTTATCACAATAAATCATTTACATTAACAAATAATGTTAATAACTTTCAATTCTCCAAAGTCCATGTATAAACCATTTCTAAATATCAATTTGCAAATCTTATTATTGTACAACTTATTCGGTTAAAAATCCATTTATTTAAATATTTATAAAACTTCTTTTATATAAAATTCTTTTGTTTACAAAGTTACATTTATAAATCTATTCTTTTGAAACTCATTATTTACCAAAATCCGTTTATAAAACCATTTACAAATTTATTGATGTTAAATCCATTTATAAAACCATCCTTAAAATATCAATAGAAAATCCAATTTATAACTGACTTATAAAACCAATTCTACACACGTCTCTTCTATAAATCCATTATATAAAATAGTTTACACAAATATTGATTTCAAATCCATTTCTAATACTTATAAACTTTCATTTAGAAATCCATTACTTATTCACAAACGTTACCTATGAATCTTATATAAAAAAACTTTTCAAAACTTTATTTGAAAACATACATAAAATTGTATATTTAAAATATTAAAACCCATACTTTCATTTTAATTTAAAGTAAACTCCTTTTCATAATTCAAAAATAATTATAAACATTAATACTTAGAAATCACTTGAAATCATTTTTAAACAGAAATCACTTTCAAAACATTTCAAAATTCCAGAAAACATGGCCCAATGCTACTTAAGCACTAAACATGGGGATAAACATCCAATTTACAAACATGGCATCCAAACATATCATATATCTCAAGTATATGAAAAATAATAAAAAATATCGAGGAATCCAGTTGGAACATTCCAATCTGTTTCCATGCATCACAAATAACATGTTACGATATATAAATAAATATGCATAAATAAATAAAAAATAGTAGTGCGGAATCTAGTTGGATCCCTCCTACCTGTAGCCTGCTACAGATACGGCATATGAGAAAAATGTACAATGTCTGCATCGAGGCAAACGCGCGTACAAAGGGTCATCCGCTCATACACGGGAATGTATAGGGTCTCATCCGCTAAAATATGCAGGAATATATCCAACCAACCATTACACACACACATCCAAATAGTCATCAAAATAGCATAATAAAAATATTCCCACTTATATAAAATATAAGCGGGACAGAGAGTGAGAGTTTTCACTAACTTGGGTTGTAGTCGTCGTTACAGCGTTTTATTTCGATTGAAAACGAATAGGCATTCGAATTTAACCAAAGTTCTAGCATGCTCAAAATTAGTTCAATCCAACTCCATCACGTAGTATTCGACAATACAAATTCGAAGCCGCTTCTTCCACGCGCTGCTGCTACCACCAACCACCTGGCATCAATCGGAGGCCACCACTACCTCTACCTACATGCACGCCAAATGCGACCCCACCACGTGTCATTGTTGCCTCGCAAAACCCCCTCGAATGCCAAACGAACACGCCCAGGTTTTGACCTCCATGGTTCTCTGATGACGATCATCACCGTTGGACAGCTAGAACTCGACGACATCTTCCACTTTGTAATTGGACGTTTTTGCTAATTGTCGATGGGTTGTTAGTTATTGGAGGAGAAATTCATGATTTTTCTGTTCGTCGAATATAGGGTGGCTGCTGGCTTTAGTTTTTAGGGTTTTGGGGCAAATGAAATTAGTTTAGGGTACTTTTATAGAAAAAATATTTAAACACTATTCACTCGAATATTTTTCGAACTCCAAACGAAGCATGTCACCCGGTGTTCCTAATATTTTATCCGTATTCCGAACACAATGGAATATATATCGTAGGTCAATTCCATCATATACAGAAGATGCTTTTCGAAATCAAATTATTTTAATTAAATTCTACATGTTTCGAACTCGCACGATCAAACGGTAAGTCCAATCGACATGAAATTCGATTGCATACTATAATTCGCTATTATGGATCTAATGAAATCAGTTTCGTCGAAATTCGAGATAGTGTCAAAATTGGTTATTTTTACACGTTTAATTAAATATTAAAATTTCCAATTTCTATATATTAAATTTTAATTCATCTTTAAAAGTTTACTAACTTTATTCTGATTCAAGTAGGATTTAAATCAACTTAATAAATCATTTTCGCTTATATTAAATTCAACATTCAATTATTTCCACAATTTCAAATATTAAATTAGCAATTTAATTATCAAATAAATTGATATTTAAAATATAAGTTATTTAACTTATAAAATTAACTTTCTATTAAATATTCTAAACTCGAACAATAGAAAAACTGGGTCGTTACAGTTTAACTAGGCACGACTATCCTTTAAATTATGCAAATCTCAATCCCTTAACCAACTTAGATTATTTTATATAATTTAACTAATTAAATGTCCTACATAATGTCAACTAAAATTAAGGTCATTAAGACTCCCCTCCTTAAAGAATTTCGTCCTTGAAATTACGATGAGGCATTCATCAAAATCAATCATAATGGTAAAACATACCATGAAACAAGTCAGGATAAACATCTTGAATCCTGCTTTCAGTTTGCAAGTACAGTCCCTCTCGTCGTCACTCCACTGGACTTTAACAAATCCACCTGTCTTGTTCCATAGCCTATTCTCATCTCTCGCGACTATACGAACTCGCTTTCTAACTATAGTCAAATCCAATTCCACTTCTAAGTCATCTAATAGAATTGGTGCTATAGTAGTCTCTATATCTCGAATATACTTCCTAAGATGAGAAACATGAAAAACATCATGGACTCCTGCCAAACTGTTCGGTAACTCTACTCTATATGCAAGTTTCCCTATCCTCACTACAATAGGAAATGGTCCAACGAATCTCAGAGTCAATTTTCCTGATTTTCCGAATCAAATTACACCTTTCATCGGTGATATCTTGACGAAAACCTGATCTTTAATCGACAATCTAAGTCTTTCTGTCTCTTATCAGCATAGCTCTTCTGTCTAGATTGGCCTTCCTTTGTCCTATCTTGAATTAACCAATCTGCTCTATAGTTTTTTTGACTAAATCTGAACCAAAAACTAACCTATCCTCGGTCTCTAACCAACAAACTGGAGATTTGCACGGCCTTCCATACAAAGTAGCATGATAACTGTTATTATATGAAATTCGACTAAGTGTAGATGGTATTCCCGTGATCCTCCAAAATTTAGCATACAAGCTCGTAACAAATCTTTTAAGACTTCGTTAACCCTTTCTGTTTTCCCATCTATCTATGGATGGTAAGTGGTACTCATCTTGAGCTTGGTACCTAAAGTATCATGTAGACTCTTCCAAAACTCGCTAGTGAATAAGGAATCTCTATCACTTACTATACTTAGGAATTCCATGAAGTCTAACTATATTCTTCATAAATAACCTAGCTAAAACCGGTGCTATCATGGTTGACTTAACTGGAATGAAATGGGCACTCTTGGTTAACTTGTCCATTATAACCCATATGCATTCACTTTATCTATTAGATCTTGGCAACCAGTCTATAAAGTCCATTGAGATTGAATCCTACTTCCAAACTGGAACATCTAAAGGCTGAAGTAACCCACTTGGTTTCTAATTTTCGGTTTTCACCTGTTGACAGTTTAGACACTGATTTACCTATAAGCGTACATCTTTCTTCATACCTTTCCAGAAGAAAATTCTCTTCATATCTTGATACATCTTAGTTCCTTTTGGATAAATAATGAACTTCGAATGATGGCAATCCTCAAGAACATCCTTTCCTAATGTTTCCTATATTCGAAACACATAACCTTTCTTTCTTCCTCAACCACCCATTCTGGTCAAGACAAAAATCTTTCAAGTTATCGCTCTCTATTCCATCCCTTAACTTTCTGATCCATTCAACTAGTAATGGATCCTCTATCTACTTAGACTTTTCAATTATCATAGGTTGAACTTATAAATATGACAGCATAACAGCTTCCTTACTAGATCTTTCTTCAGATCTCCAATGTACTCTACATGTCGTCAATGCTTCCAAATCTTTCCACTCCGCTATCATTGCCAACACTGCATTCTGATATTTTGTGCTAAGTGCGTTCGCAACCATGTTGCCTTTTCCTGGTGTGTAGTCAATTCCAATATCACAGCGGCTATAAACTCCAACCGCCTCAGCTGTCTCATATTCAACACCTTTCGAGAGAATAAATACTTCAACGACTTATGGTCCGTGTACAACTCAACTCTTTCTCCTAAAAGATAATGTCTCCACACCTTCAATGAAAAAATTACCGCAGCTAATTCCAAGTCATGCATTGGATATCTAACCTCATGTGATCTAAGCTGTCGAGATGCATAGGCAATCGCTTTACCTCTTTGCGTTAACACAGCTCCTAACCCTGTTTCATATACATCTGTATATACCACTAAATCCTGATTTCCTTCTGGAACAACTAACACAAGTGTATTAGTCAATAAGGGTATCGACTTCTGGAATGCCTCCTCACACTTATCGATCCAAACAAACTTCACATCCTTTTGCGTTAGCTTGGTCATCGGTGCTACTATCCGCGAAAAATCCTTAATGAATCTCCGATAATATCCAGCTAATCCAAGAAAATTCTTTACCTCGGTCATTATCTCGGATCTCTTCTAATTATTCACCGCTTTGATCTTAGTTGGATCAACAAACAACTCTTTCCCTGAGACTACATGGACAAGAAACGTTACTTCTTTCTTCCAGAAATGACACTTCGAAAACTTCGCTTTTAGCTGATGCTGCCTCAGCGTCGCAAGCACCACTCTAAGTTGAACTTCATGCTCTCTTTTATCCTTGGAGTATATCAATATATCATCTATGAACACCAACACGAACCTATCCAAGTGCTCTCAGAAAATTCAGTTCATCAAGTTTACAAAGAATGCTGGCACATTAATTAGTCTGAATGGCATTACTAACCATTCATAAGATCCATATCTAGTTCTAGACGCCATCGAAGGAATACAATCCTCTACTACCCTAAGCTGATGGAACCTTGTCACCAAATCCAACTGGGAAAATACCTTGGCTCCACTCAACTGGTCGAACAAATCATCAATTCTAGGTAACAGATATTGATTTTTTATCGTCTTCTCAATCAACTTACGATCATCGATACATAACCTTAACGATCCGTCTGGTTTCTTAGAAAATACTACGGTTACTCCCTAAGGCCAACTACGAGGTCTGATAAAATTCTTGCCTTCCAAATCCATCAATTGCACCTTTAGCTCCTTCATCTCGGTAGGTGTCATCCTGCTTGGTAGTCTACTCATCGGTTCTTCTCTTGGTACCAAATCTATCTGAAACTCAATGGCTCGTTTCGGTGGCAGCCCTAGTACAGGTTCAAAGGCACCTGCGAATTCTCTAACAACGAAAACACAATTCAACTCGTATTCTTCCTCCACAACACCCAACAAAGCATTAACCTCAAAACTAGGGTTTTCTATGGAGTATATAATCCAATCGCTATTGTCGGGGTGTCTAAGCGATATTTTCCTATCATGGAAAAATATCCTAGCACCATATTTACTTAACCAATCCATACCCAAAATAATTCCAAACACTACAAAATCAAACACATACAAACTGCAAAACAGTAATAACCTAATAATTCAATCTCTAGGTGGTCACATCTCATCCCAAGAGTCGCATAACCTCCTTTCGAATTTGCAACCCTTAAGGAAGTAACTAGGTATGAGGGTTCTAGGTTAAGCCTAACTATGAAACAATGAGATATAAAAGAATATGATGCACCAGTATCAAATAGAAATCTAACTGATATACCATAAATCAAAAGCGTACCTCCCAACATAGCTTTTCCCCTCTCCTCTGCTGTTGGTCTCGAGGTAGCTGGTTCCAATGCAAACATCTTTCCTTTCTCATCCTTGGTTGGCTCCTTGCACTGGTTTTTATAGTGCCGAATCTAATCACAGTTGAAACACTTTATTCCTTTCTTCTCAATAGCTTTCTTTCCCTTGCTTGCTTGGCAATCATGATCATAGTATCCTTTCTTGTCATAATTGTAACAGACCACTTCTGCCTTTCCCTTCTTAGCAGCTCCACCCTTCTAAGCTCCTTTCCTGTGGAAAAACTTCCTCTTCTGACTCTGCCCTCCTTGAGCTTCCTTGGCCTTATTTCTTTCAAGAAAAATTTGCATCTCTTCATTCCTCAAGGCCATCTCAACAAAAACATCACTTGGATCTCTAATGTGTAGTAACATGTCCTTAGCATGCTCAGGCTTCAACCCCTTGGTGAACTTCTCATTCCTCTTAATCATAATACCAATCGTAGCATAGCCATGTCTCACTAGCTCCTCAAACATCGTTGCATACTCGAGCATGATAATATCCTCCTCACTAACTCGACAAACTTCTTGAGTAGAGTGGACTTAGCAATCTTTGAGATAAACCTTTCCTCGAACCTCCTCCTAAACTCAGCCTAAGTCATATTCTCCTTATTGACTCCAACTGTCATGCTGTTCCACCAATACAATGCTGCCCCTTGTAGCTGTCTAGAGGCAAGTCTCCTTTTCTACTCATCGTTGAGCCCTAAGTCAGCGAAAATTCTCTCTCAATGAAGTAGCCAATTCTCTACTTCGATTGGATCTTCAGTACCAATAGACGGCTTTCCTCCCAGCCAAGCATTATCTCTACTAAGAATAGCATAGTTATTCACCACTGGATCTTCTTGGTTCCCTCCTCCAGCATTTCCTCTAACTACTCCAGCATCAATTTCCACTTGCATTATGTTGACAAAGAACTGATACATTGCTCCTATGTCTACCTGCGGGACTCCAGCACCTACATTCCCGGCTTGTGCCTGACCTAGATTCCTTCTGATGTTAGATCTGGCATTTCCATTAGTTGTGGTGCTTCCCCACCAAGGTTAACTCTTCCACTTCTAGTATCCACATTCGAATCTTCGTAAGATATAGAAGAATAGCCTAAGAGAGATAGGAGAATATAGCTAAAGCATATACTTATATATAACAAATATAAGTACGTTATTATAGCGTTATCTTAAACCCCGATCTTTTCTCTTATCTCTTTGGATTATGTTTTCAAAATCATTTTAAGTTTATTTTTTTTATAAACCTCACTCTGATACCAAGTTGTAACGTCCCCTATCTTGAGCCCCAAAGCTAAGCGTTACAGATGTTGTAGTCATCTATAGTATTAACTTCCAACAACAAAATATGGTAATTTAAATGGTATTCATAATATCAGAAGCACATGAATATGAAAAAAAATCATAGATTTCAAAAACACAACTTTTCTTATTAAATTTCACAAAACATGTTTCATATTTCACACTAAAAGAAAATTACTAATCTGTAGCATCTTAAAATAGCGTTTGAAGGCACAACGGTCTTTTAGTATCGTGACAAACAGTACTAAGAAAACATCAACGCTGTATAATGCGGGCTTCCAATTTATTCCAAAGGCCGCCCTTTTTTTATTATTCCCGCAATTCTACTTTCCACACTTCAAATGTCCTTCTCCTTCTTCCATAGAAAATTTAAAACCTAAAAAAACCTAAAATAGGTACGATGCTCGCACTCTTTTTCCGCTAGTCGTCTCCAGCATATTCCTTCATATCGAAGTCAATTAGGTATAATTTTCGAAACTGTACCTGTTTATATTCCTTTCCTCTTCTTCCAATTTATATTCGTTTAGTCATTAGTTTTGATCTCTTTCAGAAATATCATGCTTTTCTGCATATTGATTAATTTATTTCTTACATCGTTCAATCTCTTTCAATAATTAGAAGATCTTATATCTTGTCCGTAACTCAATTTACCGTAATTTTTCCAACTGCGATATTCAATAGAAACATCCTTCTCTATGCTTTCTTGCAACTTTCATCATCTCCTGGAAAAGTCACTGAAATATGAGTTGCATTCTAGGTAGTTTAATTGTAATATTATATTTATTTAATTGTAATATTTTATTTATTCTTTAATAACTTAGTTCAGATTTTGTTTGTTCCTAGTTTTAGTATTTTAGAGGGTGTGATATGTAATTTTGTGCTTGTGCGTGTGTGTGTTTATATATATAATGCTTAATAGCTGATTTATTTTCCAATATAGTCTACTCGCAATAGCTGAGGAGATGATGGCTGAGTTCCTGTCCAAGGAGACTGGAACTGCCATCAACTGGGTGTAGATGGTTAGAATGAAGGTTGATTCTTCTTTAAATCTTGCTTTTGTGCATTCTTTTATTTCAAAGTTCTAAATTTAATTGATCTTTGTTGTAATTTTCTGATGAAGTAATTCCTCCATTTTATTGCATAGCTTGGCCCGGATTTCATTGGAATCATTGCTGTATAACACAACTATTGTGGTGTTGCAACAAAAGCATGTGGTTGTGCGAGTCTCGAGCCCACAAAGGTGATTTATCCTTCTGAAATATTTCTATTTATGGATTATTGATTTTTAGGAAGCTTTAATGGTATTTCTTTTTCCTCTCATTGCTTTATGGTTGTTATATGATTCATAGTTTGTATTTTAGCTAGGTACCTCGAACCCTAAATTATTTTCTTCACAGTTCACGTTTTCGATGTATGTTAAGTTTTAGTTGATCGTTATATATTTTAGATTAATGCGTTCATGTGAGTATGAACGCAACCTCTGTGCTGGGCTGCATGTACAGTAGTGCCTTGAGCATAACCAATGACCTTTGAATTTCGCTCATGTCCTGCCTTTAAGTTACCATAGTACACAGATACGTCCCTTAGGAGCTTAAGGCAGTGTTGTTTTAATGCACGGCTATTAGTAATGTCTTGCTTGGCCTAACAAGAATTTCATGGTAGTAGAATTGGAGTTTGGGTTCGTTTTCTTTTGGATGGAGGATGGTGGAGGGGGTGGTGAGATTTGTTAGGGAGAAGGTTATGAGAAAGGTTATGCTGATGGTAGAAGACATTGTCAATGTTGGATTTGGAAAGGTTTTACATATCATTATTTATATAGGTTGAGGGAGAATATAGGTTAAGGGGTCCTATTGTGTGTCCTAATAAAAGAAAATTCTTGTTGAGGAATCCAACGTGTAGTTGTGAACAACCATGGTGTTGTTCTTCATAAAATTCTATAATGTATTTGGTGTTATAATAGTATAAATGATTTCTATAAAGTTACGTTTGCTAACTTTGTTACTTCATCTCTAACTATACTAACTCTAACCAGTAATAAAACTAGTATTTAAATGTTATGTGTGTATGTATGATGACTGCATCTATGCACCCTATATTCAAATTACCATTCGATTTGGCACAAAATTTTCAGTTACAGATCTGTTCATTTTTTATCTTGGCAATTTCAATATACGTCATGCAATAAATTTGAAATTTATCCAAATTAATATTTACCTCAACAAAAGTAAAAAATTTGAAATTCTAAACTAATTAAATAAACCTAAATAATTAATATTCATATGCTCGTATGATAAATATTAGGTTCTAGAAAAAAATCAATATAACTGGGAACATATATAAATGGCGGAAAATCATTGATCTTTCCTTTTAATTTTGAAAGGAAATGTCAGTGTTGGTGATGTTTAGATTGATTACGTCAGATTTGCATGCAGTATACTTTTGTGATTGAAAGTGACCACAACTTAAATGGTTAAAAATTTGTTGAATTCAATTGCTTTGTAGAGTCAAAGCTGTAGTCGATTGTGCATTTTTAGCATCGTATTTAGCATTGCATTTTCTGATGTTTTGCATGTAGGTAGATCTATACAAGAAGTTATATATTAAACAAACAAACAAGATAATTTTCTTATGCATAATTGCTTGTATCATTTTAGCATGCATATGCTTGCTTACCAAGGACTCCATATTACTTCCAAAATCCTTTTCTTTTTTAAAGTATAAAAATCGAGTTCATTTTTTTTCTAGGGTCAGAGTTACAAGAAACTGTATAGTTAAGGGCGATTAACCAGCAATCTATAAATATAGTATATTGTGTTGTTGGAGACCATGTGTATGACATGTTGTGTTTTTTGTTGTTTAGCTTAAATAACTCAATTAAAGTGTAGGACTCCATCAATGTTTTTCTGTTCCACAACTTGTTCTCCTGCTTAACTCTGAGATCCTGGTGGATAGAAATAGCTCTTATTACCGAAATAGATGAAAGTTTTAATTGATAAAACATTCATATTTAAGGCAGAGCTTATATAAAATTCTATTGTAGAAATTGGAACCTACTAAATTTGCAATCATCCAAATTAGTCACCAGGTTATATTTTATACAAACTGATGTTGCAGACTATAATGTCACTGTTTTATAATGAAAGTGAAACAATATATAGTGTATTTATTGTACAATCACTTTTTAATAATTGATGTTTAAGATTGATTTGAGATCTTACCTCTTGTCTTTATTATTAATCTAGAGATCAAAAAATTTCTCTAGTAAGACTCCAACTCAAAGACTTATTTGAAACCGTTATTTAGATTTTAATGTTTTTATAACTCATCTTTGTTGTCTCTAATTTTTTTGAGACCTGATTTTTAAGACAAAATTATTTGTATCAAGGGGATTCGATAACACACAAACAGAGCAATACACTCTTTTGTGTAAAGGCGACCACGTTTGGTGTATCTTAGCAACATGAGCATTTCTTAAGAACTAAGTGTGGTGGTTCACACAACATTAGATGTGTCCTTACTCTGGTAAAGTAGGAGAGCTGGTGATCTACCATAGTTATAATAGTTACCTAGTAAGTGAGGCTATTACTATATGCTGTCATGATGGTAAATAAAGGTGTCCTTCGAGTTCAACTCCAAGTTATGAGTCATGACACATTTTCTAAACAAGTTATAAATCTGTATCAGCATTTTCAGTCCAACATTGGTCTGTCATGTATAACATTTTGGACAAATACGTGAACGCAAATAATTTTGAATCATGAATAAATTTATTAGATTTCAGTTTGGTGAACTTAAACATCAGTTATCTTGTTTAAGTTATGAGGATGTTACTAGAAAGCGAGAGATGTTGGAAACTATTATTTGCTTGCTACTGATAGAAAAAGGTTTTGTTTCGTGTAGTTTCTTGATAAAGCTACTGAAAGGCGCAATCTTGTTTGATTCTAGCGATAGCTATAAGAAGGAATTGGTGAAGAGAATAGGATTACAGTTAAATGAAGCTTTTGTTTCTGATCTTTTAATAATATATGATATTGACGTGGTTATAAATATAGTTGAATAGCTTTCAATGCAAGAGAAGGGAAGTGATAAAACTAACCAAGAGATTTCTGAAGAACTTCTAGCAGATAGCGATCTTGTTTCCGTGTCTGATAGCTCAAAACTAGCCGTGGAAAACTTGATTGATGGCTATCTTTATAAAATTTCAAAAGATCCAAAGATAGATGTTGTGAAATTTATTGTACTTGTTGAAGTGGTGTCCAGTTATCCTAAACCTATACATGATGGATTATATTGGGCTGTTGACATGTTTCTCGAGGTATTTTATATTTACTAGGGAACTCTTTTTTTCCTCTTTTCTAAAATAAAGTTAACAAATGTTATTATAGTTATTTGTTTATAACCATCATGATTTAAATTGATGCTGAGGCTTTGTTTTTTTCCACATAAAACTCTATGTCGAGCACTGTCAATAAGTGGTTTTAAATTTTTCATAACTATTAAGAGTTAAATCACATTTGTACTGTTTAGTGTAGTTCTTAATGATTACTACTGTACAAAAACATTTAATAAGTACAAAATTGAGACCAAAAACAAAGGCACATGAAAATAATCTGCATTCAGCAATCTCAGAGTTACCTTTGGAAATAGCAACCCAAGGGTCTGTTTATCACTTTATATGTACATACATACATACACATACACACACAGAAATATACATATACCCCAAATGTAGCTGATTCTTGGTTTATGTACTTCAGTCGGTGTATTTTCCAAACCAAGATGATCATGAGTTATAAGAAATCATATTTATTACACTTTGGTTTGCTGAAATTCAACATTATATCACCATTAGTTCAATAAGAAACAACTGTTTTTACAATTTATTAAGAAATTCTTTTATATGAATCAGGAGCACCCAGATCTATCAAAAGCAGAAAAGAAAAGATTATGCAACCTAATCGAATGTAGAAAACTAACTCCTAAACCAGCTACTCTAGAGCATTCACATATACAGTGTGCAAAACATCAGATAAGTCAATGCACTAATTAGAGTTTATATTTCGTGGGTCTGTATTTGTAATACTACCCTAATTTGGGGTATCATTGAATATCATTGTGAGTAATTTTGTGCCACATAGGAAAATACATTCCATTGTTTGGGAGTAAATGTCAGTAATATAAATTTTACCAGTGACAATGCAAGTAATGCTTGATCAGGTGGCATGAGTAATGCATGAAAGCTGGCCAGTAATGCAATTTTAACCTATGGCAATGCATGTAATTCTAGTAACCCCAATCATCTTAACGTATCGAGAGGAATGCAGGTATATTACCTGTATTTTTGCTAAACTAAAATAAAATAAGAATTACAGTACCAAATAATTATGGTGCTACCCTTTTGGTAGTAATTGATTGTGAATAATCATTGTTGTATAATTATATGTTACCCATTTATGCATTTGGTGTTTAATAAAAATGTTATATTTGTTGATCACAAATAGTTATGGAAGTTAAAAAATATAGATAGTGACAGATTCTCGAACTCGGTCATTTCTTTTGGTGGTGGATATTGTTAGTTGGCAATCATATTACGTTATTTGGTTATTAGTTCTTCGTAGTAGAGTCTAAAAGACAAATGGCTAGGAAATTAGGAAAATAGTAAGGAGGATAGCTTAGCATATTTGTTTGTTTATAGTAAGGAAAATATAATGACCCAGAATTTTTAGTTATTTACAATTGGAATATTAGATTGATTTTAAATATTTAAAAGTTAATTTTTAACTTGAATTTCAAACATAATGATTTATTTGATAATCTAATAATTGAAATTTACTCAAATGATTGAACCTTGAGTTTTAAGCTTGATAAAAATAATTTAAATGCTTATAAAATTTATGTTAATAAGAATGAAGGTAATCGAACTTTTATATTGAATTTAAAAGTGATTTGTTCGATCTTAAAAATAGTTCGTTTAAATTAACATATAAAAATAGCCTTCCGAGTCATAGTCTCGGATTTCGACGAAACTAGTTCCATTGGATCCGTAATAGTGTTTTATTATCGGATTTTAAATTTCGTAGCTTTTGGATTTATTGTTTGGCTGTACGGGATAGGTTAAGGATAACACGCATATGTTTAAATGACGTTACTCTAAAACATTAGGTTAGGTTAAGGATCTTGTCTGCATTGAAGATGCTGTAGGCTCTACAGTGGCATGGCCAACCTCAAAAGTTATGATAGAATCAAGTTCTAGTAAGTATAATTTTTTTTATACATATATACAAAATTTCAAAATGTATTCATATTTGATTGTATGATTTAATTCTTGACATTATACCGTTTTCTTTTATATAGGTAACCATGTTTGTTGACTGATCAGAAGAAAAGAAAGCTTCACAACTGCACTCTAGGTAAATATATGTATAATACATCATGCAACCTAGAGCAATGTTTAGATCCTTGCAAGAATCTTCTGTAGCAGCCATTTTTGTATCATCGTCTCCATAACTGAGTATTTGTGTCCATTTGTTAGACTATTTTGAGCTATTATCATGTGACCATGTATTGTAGTATTTGTGTTCATTTGTTAGACTATTTTGAACTATTATCATGCGACCATGTCTTGTAGTATTTGAAATATTAGTAGAATTATTTGAAACTTTTCCACTGGTTTGATTGTGTGTTTCCAAATTAGAATTCCCTGCAACGTTATCATTGTTACATATAGTTGTTGCCATCTTCTCGATTTCTTATTTTTGGGATCCACATTTTAATATATATATATATATATATATATATCTGTGTGTGTGTAATGTGTATACATACATCTATCTGTGTGCATATATATATAATATAATATAATAAAAAGAAAATTGAAACAAATGCTGAAAATTATTATTATATAGAATAGCGTTTGAAAAACGCTATTGATTCATCAAACGCTATCGCAACTCTATATGAGATGTAAGATTTATGCATCAAAACCGCTATAGTAGAAAATTCAAACGCTATACAAGCATGACAAGAAATGCTATCAAAAAACATTGTAACGCTATAACATGGTTTGATGAAACGCTATAAAATGTGCTCGAAAACGCTATAGAAGTTAAATGAAGGATTATATTCCCTATAGCGTTTAAGTTTAATAACAGAGAAAAAAAACGCTATGGTAGGTTGCAAACGCTATGTTCTTTTGTAAACGCTATTAGCTATTATAGCGTTTTCCTTCCTGCTATGTAATGCTGTCGGCCTACCATAGCTTGTGGTTCCACGGCGTTCTCTGAAACGCCATGGTAGCCTGTTATAGCGTTTTTCAAACGCTATGAAACCCATAAACTGTTGTAGTGTCACTACATAATCCTAATCGTTTTTCAGGTTCAGATCAAATATAATTATTACATAAATACGCCAAGTGAGACATATAGACATGCCTTCTTGGATGATCAGAGTACTATATAGACATAAACCGTCTTAATACATCACAGTGGAATAAACAAAAATAGTAAATTCTAAATAAAACTAACATCAGCCTCCTGCTCATCTCCGGAAGCTTATTCGCCCTCCTACTAAACCTGTAAACCCAAACTCTCAATCTACTTAAATTAATTTTGAGCACCCGAGAGTTTAAGGGGAAGAACATAAACTTTGAGTCAGACATAAAGTCTGATGTGAATAATATTATTACATATCTGTTTACTGATATCAAGTGAAACCATGTCGCTTAGCGGAACGGGTTTCCCCTTACTAATATCCCTTTAAAACATATCTTTTTTCAAATCAAAATCCTACAACCAAACTGGTTAATCAAATTGATTATATCAATAATAGCAAATATCATATATGCTCTAAAACAGGTGATAAATGGACCATTTGTCCGAAAAATGTAGTTTTGTTTGGCTAACTACAAACCTTTGGCTGACTCGGGCCTACCAGACAAGCTAAACAAATTATCTAACAACTGTTAGATATTCTTTTGGATGGTCTATCCCTGCAAGGGTCACCTGATCCTAATAGTTTTGCGGGCTCACTAATAATCTATCCTTCTCCTCTCTATATATTCCTTTCTTTGTGTAACTAAGTCTTACCTATGACTAAGCCCTACATACTGGAATTTTGAACTAAAAATAGCTAAGGGCTAATAGCTAATGTATATGGTGCGACCCTATACCAGTCCCATCTGGTATACAAATAGCTGAGTCATTTTACTTAGGGTTAACTGCCCTTTAAATTTTCTTTAATAACCTTTTCATATGATTTATCCCTTTGAATCATACTTATACAAGGAAATTATACTATTTACTTTACTCAAATCTCTTTTCCATGTTATATGCTTTACCAAAACGTTGTTGATGAAAACATTCAAAACATTTGTTTAAAACCTTTAAACAATCTCTTTCGAAACAATTGAAAGTGCCCCTTTCGAAACCATTGAAAGTACCCCTTTCAAAAACATTGAGAGTACCCCTTTCGATATAAGTAAACTACTTTACTTTATAACCTTAGGCCTAAAGGCCAAAACATGTCTTTCAAAACCATTGGCAATAGTCCTTTCAGAAACATTGAAAACATCTTCTTCGAAATCTTTATAAACCTTAGACATCCTCTTCTAAATACTTTACCTATGCCTTTCGAAACCATTAGAATACTTCAATATAAACATTAAGGTAAACCTTTCAAAAACATTAGGGAATCACCCCTTCTAAACCTAATATATACCTTTCGAAGATACTGGGGGTACTCCCCTTTGAAACCTTTTCTTGTTACCTTTCGAAAGCATTAAAGTATACAATTCAAAACAAACCTTTCGAAAGCATTGGGTTCAAGTCAAAATTTATGGAACAACCTTTCGAAACCTTTGGGTTTAACTTTCAAAATACCAAAAAAAGGGTCTTAAATCAACTAAGTAGAAAGTAACTCTTTCGATAGCAATTTCCTAAGTAAAGAAGTGGATGGTGTCGAAATCCATCCCTTCGAAAGCATTGGAGAAGCAGCTCTAATTTTTAAAACAAAGGGACCCTTTCGGAGGCACTGCTTCGAAAGGTAAAAAGGCGGTATTTAGGGTTTTCGACCTCTTCGAAAGCATTTATTTAAACAAAAACGCAACCAATCTCAAAAGCCTCTTTCTTTAAAGTAATTTGACTAAGTTGAAAGCTGACCAAGTTGAAAGACATCTTATTCAAAAGTGAAGCAGGCGCATTTCCTTTAAAAAGCAAAGCAAGGCTTTGACCCCTTCGAAACCCCTTGTTTCGACCAAATACCTTTACCTCTGTCCAATTCACTACATACCAAGTCTTTGATACCATGTGCATTGATTTCAATGGAGATGGGGATGGAAGTATATGGTCGAAAGCTAGGTGTTGAAAGTGGAGAAATAACAAAAGCATGGTAAAATTGAATTTTAACTAAAAAAAGTAATTCTTTTCAACTAACCTGCTTTAATTGTCAACCCATGATTGGTTGCTAATTTCTTTTCGAAATTCTTTTCCAAAAGTTCTGCCGAATTTTTAGGAGTAAGTTATTTAAAATATTTGCAAATGCTCCTTCTCCTTTTACAAATATATAAAACATTTAAGTCTCATATCTTAAATGATTTTATATACTTATTAAAACACGTAGGAAAATTCTACAAAAATTCCCACAAATCTATTTTATTTCTAACACATATTAATTTCTGACCCCAAAATAATCTAAATTAGCCGTATTTAAATTTAAACCCAATTAACCATTTTCTTCACTAGAAAATTAATAATAAATCTACATTAACTCAGAAAATTATGAAATTTGAAAATCTTCTGTAAAATAGCATTTCTGACCTTATATAAAAATCGCAAGGCATTTGGACATCATTTAATAGGTTTTTCACATTAAAATTATCATAAAATCCGTACGAGATAGCATAAATCAATAACAAGCATATTTATCCATTTTAAAAATTAAAAACATGGTAATATACTTTGGAAAAATATTCAGATCTGATTTAAAAACCAAAAACATCAAAAATATGAGATGTAATCTTTTATTCGCCTTTTACTTTGCTGTTAAGGAGTTGAGATTTGAGAATGGATTTGATTAATCTTCCTCTTGATCTTTAGATTTTCTTCTTCTAGCTTTGTCCAATGGTGGCCAGCCTCTAGTACTTGATTTTTGTTTTGAACGTGAAAATGAACGTGGGTGAGGGTTTAGGGTATGAATTATTCCCCGTGCCCCTTATCTATTTCACTTTAATTTCATTTACTTCATTAGTTTAACTAGGCATGACTACCCTTTAAATTATACAAATCTCAATCCCTTAACCAACTTACATTATTTCATTTAATTTAACTGATTAAATGTTCTAAATATTGTTAACCAAAATTAGGGTCGTGACACCTTGCATCGAAGATCAAATGAAGATAATACTGTCACACGCACACACACACACACACACACACACACACACACACACACATATATATATATGATATGGGAAATTTACCTCGTGGGTCAGCGACAAGTAGCCCTTCATTCCATTTATTATTATCCCATGTCTTTACCTTCGAACGTGTAAATTGGTTCAAATTCGTTTTTGGATAGGGTCACCCAAATCTAACCCGGTTCCTTCTTACCAATCATTGATAAAAAAATGTTAAGTTTGAGGGTGATTACCATTTCA
Organism: Allium cepa; assembly: GCA_030765085.1. NCBI lineage: Eukaryota > Viridiplantae > Streptophyta > Magnoliopsida > Asparagales > Amaryllidaceae > Allium > Allium cepa. The sequence continues at coordinate 1,043,913,125 of CM060931.1, read as the reverse complement.
TTTATTAATGTTTTTTATCAAGGACTTTTAAATCGTAGTCTTTTCTAGTATATACGGAATCATCAAACCTCTCTTTAACTTTGGAAATACCAAACCAAAATCTTTTCTCATAAACCACATTGCTAAACCATATTGAGTAAAAATGGTCGACATAAATTATACTAACTCTACTCGACATCAATTTCCGTATTCAACCTTTACTATCCCTCGAATAACGGTGAAATCACCTTTGAAATTCATATGGATAGGATGGCTTCCCTCCTTGGAATTTAATACCAAGAATAAGAAGATTATTTCTATACAATACAAGTTGTATGACATTAAATTTATAAATTTGAATATTTTCCACTTGTCTTGTTTTTGACATTTCGACTTTATGTGTTCCTCATCCAAGAAAGAGCCAGGTGAGCTAGGGCACTGGTTGCTCCTAAACAACTCCTTAGTTTAAGAACATCACATCTAGATATCATGAATAGAAAAATCGAATCTACTCATTGGCTTCTAGAGCTCAGATTAAATCATTTGATTGTAACAGTTTTTCTTTAAATCATATATTTAAACTCTTTAAAATAAATTACAAAACTCCAAATCATCTTAAAAATACTTAATTATTTATTTTAAAACATTTATAAAATATTTTTAAAAGAATACTTAAGTTCAAAATCATATTTCAAAAGTTAAAAAAGTGCTACGAATAGTGCTTTTAAGGCTTATTTGATCAAAACAACTTTTCGATCATTTAGAAATCCATTCCTATAACTAAAATTTCTTTTCAAACATTTTAAAATATTTATAGACTTTATTCCATATTTTTAAATAATTAAAAATATCAATTTTAAAGAATTAGTTGCTTTGGTTTCCGAACTTCCAAACTACGACTACTTTGAAAACTTGTTTTGCTCATATTTCAAAATATACTAAATGAAATCTCGATCCGTTTCTTTTGTTTGAGAACTATGATCATAAGATTTTGGGAAATTCTTATTTCAAAGAATTCCGACTCCAAATCCATCGTATAAATGAATTTAACTTTCTATGACGCGAAATCGCAAACTACCGTAACATGATGCGCCTATTTTAACTCAATTTTTATATTATTTATAAACTTTGTCAAAACAATTTTAAATGTTTATAAAATATTTCTAAATTATTTTAAACCATTTTAAAGAGGTTTAACAGTCTCATATACATCATTTCATTTATTAAAGGAAAGTGATTTCCTTTGTGATATTCGACGTGTATTAAACATGAATTTTTTACACATCCAAACAAACATATAATCATATCAGAACATGGTTCACAATCATCAAAACCAAGCATAAGCAAACAAATATATCATCCAAAATATAATAATATAAATAGACTTTCTCACTTGAATTTGTTTCTAACTTTGCGAAAATTTGCTATAGCTTTGCTACGATCGCAAAGGAGTCTATGAAATTGAGCCTCGGACCTTTGAAAAGGCTTGGCTTATGCTTGCTAATAGAGGTGGGCTTGGCCTAGTGTAGTGGATGGTGTGTCCATGGGTTGCAGAGAGGGAAATGAGTGGATTTGCTTTGGTTTTGAAGAGTTTTGATAATATATACTTGCTATATAACTTTAATTACTTTTTGCCATAAATTTTTGACATAATTTTCTTTGGCGGGAGGCCATTAAAGTGTAGTATGGGAAGTGAAGAAGCTTAGGAATTTATGAAGGAACGTAGTGAAGATGGGTGGTGGTATTTGTAGGAAAAAAGTGAATAAAAATATCATGATATTTTGTTATTTCTACACCATTACCTCACCACCACTCCACCCTCTCACCTCATCATTCTCAACCGAGCATCCACCCTATGTCTATGACTATGTGCTTGTACTTAAGGTGTGAGAAGTTGACTTTGGATATACTTAAGGATGAAGTTTTAGGAAAATATCAGGGATATTTTGTAATATGTATGTATGTATGTATGTATGTATGTATGTATGTATGTATGTATGTATGTATGTATGTATGTATGTATGTATGTATGTATGTATGTATGTATGTATGTATGTATGTATAAGTATATTTATGTGTGTGTATATGTGTGTGTGTTCATGTGCATGTGATTGTGTTCATGTATATGTACATGTATGCATGCATAAGTATATCTCAAATGATTCACAATATTGCATAACTTTTCTACGTTGAATTGTTATGGATTTGGATTTCGATTTTGGGTCATACTTCTACTTCTTATTTAATATGTATGTATGTATGTATTTGTAAACAAAGTTTGATAATAATATTTCTATCATTATATAATAATTAAAAGGGCTTATTTAATGTTTAAAATAATTATTAAATCATTTATACTCAATTTAAATTCAAAAATCATTTATTCCAAGCTAGTGATATCATTGATAATGTCATAAAGAGATTATATTTTCATAAATAAAATAAATAATTTTATTACATATTCCCACTCATATACATAAATGAGTGTTTATATCCAACTTCGTGCATGATGTCGGTTGGTCTAAGAGCTGTTTATTGATAAAACGGTTTTTGGTCATTCTATCGATATATCTTCCAAAATATATATATTTTTAATATTTATTTAAAATAAGATACCAATACTATTTATTGTTCAAAACATTATCATTTATGTTAAAAAATCTTATATTTTAATATTTTAAATTTTTTTTGAAGTGATGAATTTACGGGTCGTTATAAAATGTTTTACCCATGATTATTTATTATATGTATAGAAAAATAATTTTCAAATTTATATAGTTATTTATGCTATGTTTGCTTGTCGAAAATGAAAATACTTATTTACTATCATTATCATTTGATTTGTCATGCTTAAATAGTTTAGGAGCATTGACTATAATTTTTTGGTTGTTAATCCATGCTTAACTATTTTATGGGCATTTATTGTTTTGACAATTATGAGTACATTAAAAACGAACCTCTTATGAATTGGTTTCACAATTTGACTATAAGGTGTACAAAGAAATTGTTAAGTTAAAAATTCATCTTTTAATAAAATTATTTAGTTATATATAAATGGAAAGATAAATATTTAGAGGATAAATATTTGAGAAAATTTTATTATAATAAAGGAGATTTTTTATAATATGAGATGTTTTATAAAGGCAATTTTATATAAATTTGGTGTTTTTAAAAGAGTTTACTATAATAAAGGGAAGTTATTATAGTATTATATGATTTTAGAGGTACATTTTATATTATTATGGTATATAAAAATGATTTATATATTTATAAAATTTGTTTTATAAGTAAAAAGAGATTTTGAGAATTTTTAAATTCGGTATTGTTTGAATTGATTTCAAAAGGATTTTTGAAAAAAGTAATAGTGGTATTGCTTAGAAATATTTGTATGTATAAATATTTCAAAGAGAATTTTTAAGAAATATATATTTTCTTTGGATAGTTCGAGGAAAATAATTTGATTAGTTTTGTGGTAATATGAATAATCTTCTAAGTGGCGATCGAATCTTTACATAGGCGAACGTTGTAGTGTACTTTGATAAATTTTTCTCTTTATCATTGTGCGATCGAAATGATTTGGAATCCGAACGAACCCAAAGCAAGTGTTAGTGAATTAATTGTTAAAATCATTATATATATAGAGAGAGAGAGAGAAATATATGTTATAGGATTTTTAAAACAATTTTGAAATAAAAAACCGAATATTTAGTCTTAAGTTTCCTTAAAGGAAATTGATTTACTATAGAGTATTCTCTGTACTTTTGATTGTAAATGGTTGTTATATTGTTTATGTTTTATTGCTTATAATAGAAATAGCTAGTGTATTTCTCTTGTGTCAGCATGATTCTCTTTTGGATCGTCTAAGTACAAGATATACATACGGAAGCAAAAGATTACTATTTGATTTCTTGCCCACCTGAATTTGCATCAAGATAATAAGTTGCTTACAAAATTAAAAGTCAAACGCAAAAAAGGTATGTAGAAGATTTATAAATTGGTAACTGATTGATAATTTCGTGCCCCAGATATGGGAGGGCACTTGGCTTTTATTTTTCATTATTGATTTGGGCCAGTTGTGGGGAGTTGTAGTTATTTCGGATCAGCCATGCAAAGAAAATGCTGCTGAAATTTTCTGTAACAAACGTAACATTAAGAGTTTAATAACTCATTTTAATTAATATTTTTTGAAAACTTAAGGGTATAGAGATAATTTCTTCCTTTGGGAATTTCGAGGATGAAATTCTTTTAAGGGGAGAGAATGTAACTTCCCAAAAAATTTATCGTTTTGATTTTGAATATTTAATTAATTTTAAATATTAAAATAATTGGTTTTTAAAATATAACTAACTTATATTCAAATATAATGATTATTTAGATATTTGGACTATAATATAATATTAATTAAATGGATTTAATATCCTTATTTGACTTCTTTTAATTAATTAATAATAATGGCGAGCTTGTTATTAAAAATTTATTTGCGACAATAAATAGTTCAAATAAATAATAAGAAAATAATTTGTTAATAAAATGATTTGATTTTTATTATAGTATTTTTAGATGAATTTATAGGATTTTTCCATAATTTTTAATTTGGAAAATATTTAAATCGTTATTTGACGTATTTTTGGAAAACGAGGGTATTTCTGAAATTTTAAAAAATAAGGTAACTAGTGTATTTTATTATATTTTTTGATTGTATCGCATTTCTATGCACGATCGTATTCTTGTGTTGTCGTTCGCGGTTCGTACGTAAACGAAATTCTACGTAATGAGATGCCGAAAATTTGTAAACAAACATAACTCACACTTAGATTTTTTAGCACACTTGAGTTTTATTTTCCTCTTACATTTTTCTATTTATCATTTCATGGAAAAAAAAACAAATTTTATCATCAACCTTCAAGAATGAAAATAAAAAGATTTACTCATCGAAAAATTATAAAGCTAGCTTCTTTAAGTTCGTATGAGTGAGATCTAGGAATCTATATGTGTTTTGTAGGATGCAGTCAATATTTATGCTGATTTACTAGTTTGCAGTGAGCTAGGATTATCTTTTGAGAGATATTTAGGCAGAGTTAGGGTGTGACATTGATTGCATCGCGTTTGTCGTGTTGAGGAGCTTTGGTGGTTGCGTTTTGGTAAAGCTCGATGCTTATTTGGGATCGCGACTTCTAGGGTTTTCGTGTATAGGCTTTGGGTCAGGATTTGAGAGGCTCAACCAAGCTTCCTATGTTGGTGATGGTTGAAGAGTGTGCATTTATAGGAGTTTGTCGGTGAAGACGGCATGTGATTTCATCAAGTAACGAGAGAGAGGAGGAGGAGAAAGGAGGTTCGATTTTGGGTTTATGTATGCAGGTGCTATGCATGTATTGAAGTATCAATTTTAATTGGGGAAGATGATTTAATATGGTAATTAGTCTGCTAATAATAATAATTTATTAATTTAATTAATCAATTTCTTATAAAATGAATAACTTTTGCATACAAGGTTCAATCAAGACGTGGTCTTTTGCTTGTGCTCGTAGGAGCAATATACGCACTGGAATTGGTTTTGTCGAGATTGGAGCAAGTATAATTTTGTGCTAAAATCAAACGCCGGTTTATTTTAGTTCAGTCCATGATGCAAAAGCATTATTTGGAAGTTCGATGAGTTTACTCGCCTTTCAATAAACTATATGATATCTGTATTGCTATAGGTTATTGTGGAGTGCCTAGATGATAATTGATAGTTTTAATGAAGTATAAATTAATAATAAAATTATAGTGATTTAATTTAATTATGTTTAACATAGTTAAATTAATTATACTTTAGAATAAAACACTATTCTGTTATAATAAAATTGAATAGATTATTTTGGACATCTATCAAGCAGAATAAATCACCGTTCTGCGCTTGCAAAGTAAAAGGATTATATTTGAAGTTAATTAATATATGGATTATTGATAAATGTCTTGTTAACTATTGATTTCTAATTTTTGATGATTATATGTTCGATATCTTTGTTTGGTTGTTTGTTTGGATTTGAGTTCCCGCTTGGAAAGCGGATTGCATAAATAACCATTGTTTTGCATGGGACATTTGTAGAGAGACCCTAAAGGGTTTCTCCCCATTATTAACTTACTGTTATATGCATTTTATTTGAATTCTTATGTTGCTTATATTGATGTTTGGTTGAAATATTTATGACATGCTGTTTGATTTGTGTAAGTGTCGTTATAATGATTTTCTCTATATCGTCACTTATGAAATATCATAGATATACTACTCGTGTATCAGATACACATGTTCATGCATGTGATGATTCATCAATGAATTTAAAAAATAAGTGGATCCATTTTGGTATCATTAAACTTTGGACTGCATATATTTATACATATCCATCTGAAGAGTTCTTTAAAAAAAAAATTCACTCCCGCTAAATGGGTGCTTTACCCTAAGTCATTTAAGATACAATTCACTAGTACCATATAATTCTTAATCATATGCTTAAATAATTATTTTTGAAAGACACGACTTATTTTTAATTCCAAAATAAATGTAAAACTTTCAACCGCTTCTGTATTTTCTTTAGATAATGCATCGCTTTTATTATAAAAACAAATACATAATTATAAATCTTTCTTATAATGAATATTCCCACTAAAATAAAACTATATCTATTTTCAGTTAGTACATAAAAAAATACTATTTTATAAATAACACTTAGTATATGTGCGAAGATAATCTTTTATTAATTGATTAATCCACTAATAAGTTTTATATGGTGTTACACCCAAAATTCCAAGAATAAGTAACATTCAAGAAGCCATAAGTGCAATTGGAGGTTATCATATCCTATTTAGGGGCCTCCGTTTGTTAATGGAAGCCATCATGCCTAATTTAATCCATCGCAGGTAGTTGAAGTCATCATGAATGATAAAGCCTTCATACATGCATTAAATTACCATGAATAAATGGAGCCATCACTTGCTAACAGAGTCACTGCGAGAAGATTTATGAGTCTATCGCATGTTGTTCTCAAATAACAAAGCAGATCGATCGAGAAGAGTTCCACGAAGCCACCATGAGTAATTTCTAATAAGCCATCGTGAGGAATTTATAGGGCAATCTATATGAAGCTTCTATGTGATAACTTTAAGCATGAAAGAACAGTGCCTCATGACATATCTTGAAACAATCGTTGGACAAGGTAAAAAAAGCCATCATGAGTAATTCTATAAGGCCTTTGCGTCCTATCTCCAACAACAAATCAAGGGAATCAAACCATTGCATGCAAATAAAGCAACATATACTAACATCTAAGTGATCATGGAAGGTTTAATAAGGTCATCGTGAAGAATCTCCAAAAGACACTAGGAAGCGTACATATATAGCTACTTCGAAAAGTCCCACATGAGCCATTGTGAAGAGTTTGTAGGGCTGAATCAAGGTAAATTCTAAAGTTATCATAGTAGATCTTCAAATGGTAATAATAGTTATCATGAACTATTCAATAAAGTAAGTATAAGCCATCCTCAAATGGTGAATCTAGGTCGATATAAAGAGTCACCACATGTGAATCTAAGGAACCTATTGCCCACTAACTTAATGAAGGAAGCAATCATCGTGAGGAATTAGTAAAGCTATCAAGACATGAAGATTAAGGGGTCATCGTAGAGTGTTTCCGTGAAGCCTTCATAGTAAAAATATTAATACCCTTCGTGAAACAATATGGTAGAGCCATCACAAAGGGTTTCGTAAAGCCACCATAAAATAAAGTTACAAGCCATCATGATGGATTATTGAATCAACCATTGGAAACCATCATGGATAATATAAGTGAAGCCTTCATGGTATCTATAGGCTATCATGAGTTAAATTTGCAAGTTGAAACGGAAAAATAAGCTATCGCAAATGTTTTTAGAGCCATCGCATATCAATCTCCGTATAAATAACAACCTCCACTGTTCACTTGTTCTATGTGATACATGGCACCGATCCATCAGTTGAGATCATCTATAAATGCAAGGGTACGCCCTAAAAAATGGAATTTTCCTACTTCATCTTCTTCTTCAATTACATTTTTTATACCTTATATAAGAAAAGCTTAAGGAGAGAACTTTAATGGCTGATCACGCCATTTATGATTTGTAATTTTTTGTAAAAGGACATGGATAATAAATAAATTGCATAATGACAACTCAAGAATGTAAGGCTATCACTCATCAACTTTTGATCAGCATATTTAGGTGTACAACCCTACTCAAATATTCCAAATTACTTGAACTAATTTTAGTGCTAACATTAAGTGGTGTTTTCATTGAGAATCGAACTCAGAGCCTTGTGAATCGATCAACAATAGTGCTTAAATAATGGGAAAGTCGATTAAGAAAGTTGTAATATGATTACAAGAAGGTGTGTACACCATGTTCATCTCGAAGGCAATGTGACCCCTCACTTTTTTATGGAAAATGTAGAAATAGGACAACTGCCTATGTCTAAGGAGACGTCGAAAGAGAAGGATGAGCTTCAAACTATGAAGATTAAATTACATATTATGCATGAGCTTATTAAAGCATTAGTTTCACAAAAATCTTCATCAAAGACAGTAAAAGAAATGGAGGGGAAGGAAGTTGAGTCTTCACCCAAAAAAGCAATGGAATCTAACTTAAGAAGTAGGAATGTTGTGAAGTGCAATTTGGGATTGCAAAAGAGAAGAAAGTCTACCAATCCAAAAACCGAGTAAAAGCTCAAAACTGTAATCTGCAAGTTCCACTTCGCAAAAACATTATGAGCTGAAGCGTGTGAACTACGAGGATGAAGAAGTTTATTTCAGGGATTTAGCAGACTGGATGGCTAAAGACATGGCTGTATTGAAAGGAAAGAGAACAGTGGATCTTAAAGTCAATGGTAATTTCTAGAAAGAATAGTTTGCTGAAAGAGTTATAATTGTACCATTGCCTTCCTACATTAAAATCTCGTATACTAAATATGATGGTACCACATCTGGATGACCATTTAATGGCGTTCAAAAGTCATATGGATTTGCACAATATCCCAAACTCAGTGCATTGTAGATTATTTCCGGCCATGTTCTTCGGAGTGAATGCCAAGAGGTACCGATGCTATAAAGAAAAGATGATTTATTCAAGGGAATAATTCTCTTATGATTTTTGGGCCTAATTTTTTACTTCGAAAGAACCCACGATTGATGCTAGCATATAAAAACCAGGGAATTGCTAAGGGACTATCTGAAGTGATTTAATATAAAGGCCAATAAAGTGAAATAGTTGGTGATAAAGAGAAATCGATCGATATCAAATCTGGTTTGATCGAAAATACACCATTCTAGAAAGAGATATACATTCCTAGGTGCGGAGACTTGCAAGATTTTCACATTCCAAGCTAAAAAATTCATGTGAATGGATGAAATATTTCATAATAGAAGAAATCAAGGGGAGAAGAGGAACTTTTCGGTCCCAAACCGAAAGGGAAGATAGGAAGAATTTGCTAAGGCGAATGTTGTTGAACTAAACCAACCTATCTCCTATATATGTTGTCATGAAAGACAAACTTGATTACCCAGTTTCATTTAAAACAAAGACGAATGTAGAGCCAAACAGAAGGAGGGATTACTATGCCTACCATAAGGAAAACGAAAACAAAATAGATGAATGAGTCTAGGCAAGAATTATCCAGAGCATGATTAGAAAGTCCTTAACAATACATCGATATTGACCAAAAATCCACCAATAAAGAAAAACCACCTGTTAACAACACCAACATCATAGAATGCCAGCTTCCACAGGGAGTACTACAACCAATGAACCATATCGACGTGATCCATGAAGGACCATACATAGTGGGTTGAGAAAGGGATCGAGAAGAAAATATGTAAGAGAGGCTAAAGAGGGGATATACTCAATAAGCGATGAGCCACCATTGAAGTCTTTCAAAAGCGCAATCAAAATGCCAGACTTGATGATTAACTCTGTAAGAGCCAAGATAAATTCGACATCCACACAACAACCCTCTCATGATAACTACCATAATAGGACTTTTACTCATGTCTAAAATCCTGATAGACATGAACAACGTAGTGAATGTTATCTTCAAGTGTAATTTCGAACAAATGGGAATTCTGAAGGAGAAACTTAAACTCGGTATGGAGCTGATCTTTGGATTTAATAATAAAGGTTCTAATTTGGTGGGTCAAATTAGATTGTTTTTCCAAATTGGCACCCCTCTACATTCAAGGATATTTGAGACACTGTTTGTGATCATGGACCAACCTTCCTACTATAATGCTTTCTTTGAAAGACCAACTCATGACGAGATCGATGCTTTCGTATAACCTTAACACTTACTGGTTAAGTTTTTCTATATAATAGGACAAAGGACTGTTTGTAAAGAGCAGTTTAATTCTCATGAAATGTATTTTTCCACACTTACGAAATTTAATAAAATGACAGGTTCTTGCTATGGGCCTACATCAGATAAATGTGAACAAAACCAAAAGTTCTTGTATATTAGTTCTTGAGAACTGACATCTAAGGCGAATTACTCAAAATTTTCTCCAACGATAAATCAAGAAATTAGAAAGGAAGTTAGATTCAAAGCAAGGAAAAGGAAGTATGTTGAATTAAACCAAGTTAGTCATGATGAGAATGAGGCTTTGGAGGAAGTAACCTCGGATATAGATTCGAGGAATGAGTGAGATAATGCGCAATCAATGGAAAGCTTAGAGGAAGTAAAACTAGATTCTCAAGACTCTACCAAAACCATGAAAATTGGTAATAAGGTGAACAAAGAAACTAAAAAAAGGTTGATCTTGTTCTTACAATCAAGCATAGACGTATTTGCATGGACCCACACAAATATGGAAGGGACCGATCAGTCTGTAATGTGTCATGTACTCAATATTGGTCCAAAGTTTATCCCCGTAAGATAAAAGAAAAAGTTGTTTGAAAAAACCCTCACCATGACATTGAAGGAAGAAGTGAAAAGGTTGTTGGATAACGGGTTCATAAGAGAGGTATTTTACTCGAAATAGTTGGCAATCCAACACTAGTAAAGAAATCTAACGGAAAATGTAGGACATGTGTCGATTATACGTATCTCAATAAAGAATGTCCGAAAGATTGTTATACGCTATCCAGAATCGATCAAGTAGTAAATGCAACTAGTGGTCACAAACTGCTATCTTTTATGGATGTTTACTCAGGATATAATCAGATTTTGATGTTTAAACCCAATGTGGAAGGCACAAGTTTTGTAATAGATATGGAATTTACTGCTATAAAGTAATATCATTTGGGATGAAAAACACGGCGGCAACATACCAAAGACCCACAACAGGATTTCAAAAATCAAATAGGAAGAAACATAAAAGTGTATATTGATGATATGTTAGTGAAATTTAAGAAAGAAGAGCATCATATAAAAGATTTGAGCGAGATATTTGAAGTATAAAGAAAGTATAAAATGAAATTAAATCTACAAAAGCGCTCCTTCGGGAATCTAATTCGAAAATTGTAAGTTCCAGAGAAATCGAAATCAACCTCGAATGGATAAAATCCATTAGAGATACGACGCTGCCTAAAACATGCAAGGAAGAGATGGGATTAAACAGACGAGTCATAGCTCTTAATCGGTTCGTATCCAAAGCAATGGATAGGTGTATCCCTTTATTCGATGTGATTAAGAAAAGAAAACCTTCAAATGGACAAAGGAATGTCAAAAGGCTTTCCGCAAATTAAAAAAAATCATCTATAGTGACCACCTATACTCTTAAGCCCAATAGAAGGCGAAAACCTATTTCTATAGCCATATCGAAACATGTCATCAGCTAAGTTTTTGCAAGAGAGGAAAATGGAATCCAATTCCAGTTTATTAAAGGAGTAAGAGGTTAAAAGATGCTGAACTAGGCACCCGATTAGAGAAAAGTTAGCATATTTCTTATTGTTCACATCATGGAAGCTAAGGTCTTATTTCCAAGCTCATCCAATCAAAGTCCTAACCAATTATCCACTGAGGAAACTTTTTGAGTAAACCAAAGTATCAGGAAGGCTGATAAAGTAGAGAATGGAGTTGAGCTAGTATGATATTGAGTATCTACCCAGAACTTCAATCAAAGGACAAGCGTTGGCAGACTTTATAGCAGAATGCATAGGACTCACCGAGGAATAGTTAGAAAAAAAAGGAAACTTGAACCAAAATGGTAGATATATATAGAAGGAGCATCAAATGACAGGGTGTGAGAGCAGGATATATTGTAATTACCCCTGATGGCACTATGCAATGAAATTAAGCTTTCCGGCGACCAACAATGTGGCAGAATATGAGTCCATGATTGTAGTTAAACTCAGCACAACAACTCAAAATTCCTAAAATAGAAATATTTTTGGTGATTCACAATTGATGGTAAACCAATTGAATAAGACATTCCAAACTAAAATTGCTCGACTAGCTCAATTCATTAGGAGAATCAATAAAATGTTAACCCACTTTGAGGATTTCTCTATACACCAAATACCAAGAGAAAAAATGTGCATGAAAATTCATTTTGCAAAGCTGGCCAGTTCACGACAAGTGCCAAAAGTCAAAATCACACCCTATAGATTTCAACAAAACCCAAGTATTGAAAAAGAGAAAGAGAACTTAAGCAAGGAAGCTTTGGCTTTAACTAGATCCTGGCTCACCAACAATCAGATAATGAAAAGAATTCTCAAGAAGATAATGACGATGAAAGTCCATAAAAGCTATGCGCTCACGAAGACCCATACGCTAACAATTAGATGACATCCTTGATCGAATACATTGAAAAAGGAATATTACCGAAGGAAAAGAAAGAAGCACGAAAACTAAAGTATCAAGCCCATCATATACCATAATCGATGGAGTATTGTATAAGAAAGGGTGTTCGACACTTTACTTAAGGCATGTTTACACCCAAAATAGGCATGGGATTGCTCACGGAAGCCCATGAAGGATTCTATGTAGATCGCTCCAATGGAGTAAAACTAGCCAAAACAGTGATAAGACAAGAATTTCACTGGCCTCGAATGGCAGAAGAGGACATAAATTATGCAAAAGGTGCCACTAGTGCCAAAGATTCTCTAAAATCTGACGACTTCCACCCATTAATCTAACCACTATTTCTAGTTCATGGCCCTTTTATGTATGGGTAATTGATATGATTGGACCTCTTCCGGTTTTAAGATAAGGAGCAAAATTAAATGTAGAAGCAATCGATTATTTCACGAAGTGGGTGGAAGCTGAACCCCTACCCAAAAGAACCGCCAAAAAGATTCTGAAGTTTGTTATTAATAATATAGTAATAAGATTTAGACTCCCAAACAAGATCATCTTTGAAAATGGAACCAAATTCGAGATTGAAAAGTTCACTTACTTTTGTGAAAAGAATGGAATCATAAAAAATTTCCCATCAGTAGCTCACTCAAGAGCCAACGGAGTAGTAGAAACAGCAAATAAAACTATAAAGGGAATTTTAAAGAAATGACTGGCCGGAAAAGCCAAAGGAAATTGGTATACGAGCTTTCTCTCGTTTTATGGTTATATCAAACATCCATAAAGGCCGCTATTCCACACACCTTGCACTCCTTAACCTATGGATTTAAGGCAATATTACCTATTGAAGTAGAAGTTCCCTCGTGTTGAAGAATTGCTTATGCATATAAGACGAATCAAGAGCTTAAATGGGAATCACTTGACTTGCTTAACGAATTAAGAGACTAAGCCGCTGTTCGAATTGCATAATATCAATGCAGAATCATGAAGTATTATAGTTCAAAGGTGAAAGAAAGAATGTTCAAGAAAGGAACTTGGTTTTAATGAAAATAATAAGGAACACAAGGGACCTCGCAGATGCTCCGCTTAAACCAAAATGGGAAGGTCTGCTGGTCATTCACGAAGTAATTCGCTAGGACATATCGATTAAGCAAACCTGATGGAAATGCGATACGAAGGACTTGGAATACCGAACACTTGAAGCCATATTTCATTACACTTGAATGAATAAAGCAAGTTTTCCAAAATGACCTATTGAATGGAAAAGGGATCCCATGTAAGTAATTGCTCCTGGAGATGAAATGCACACGTTCAAACTTAACTTCCAACATAACGAGGTTGGTAAGGTTCGGTGAACAAAGCCATCCATCACATTCGAAAAAAGATAAAAGCCTTTGGTCCCGCCTTCGGGGCTGGCCAAAGCAACATTCAAAGAGTGATGGACAATTAAGCCTTTGATCCCGCCTCCTAGCATGGTCAAATCACTCATCCAAGGAGATTGATAAAACCTCTTTGATCCCATCTTTAGGCCAAGCCAAAGTAACCATCTAAAGAGTAATAGAAAATTAAGCCTTTGATCCGGTAGTCGGGCCTGGTCAAAGCATCCATCATAGGGAGATGGATGGAAAGCCTTTGGTCCTACCTTCATGCTTGGCCAAAACAACCATCTAAAGAGTGACGGTCAGTTAAGCCTTTGAACCCACCACTGGGCCTGGTCAAAGCTCCTATCCAAGGAGATGAACAAGAAGCCATTGGTCCTACCTTCAGGCCTGGCCAAAGTAACAATCTAAAGAGCTATGGTCAGTCAAGCCTTTTATCCTACCGCCAGGCCTGGTCAAAGCACTTATCCATGGGAGATGGACGAGAAGCCTTTGGTCCTGCCTTCGGGCTTGGCCAAAGCAGTCATCCAAAGAGTGATGCTAAATTATTTCTTTGATCCTACCGTCGAGCCTGGTTAAAACACCCATCCAAGAAAGATGGACGAAATGCTTTTGGTGGAAATTTTAATGATCGAGCAAAGTCTATAGAAATAACCATCCAAAGAAGGACAATCCGTTAAATTCCTGATTCGATGCACAACTGAACTCGGAATAAGCAGAGGATAAAATGTATCTCCTTAAAACTTCAAAAATTTCCATCTTTTCGTATCATCAATTCAAATTACTCTCAAAAGAATTTTAAATAGATTACCTTACTTGCAACGATTCATTCTTCAAAAATCATACTTTAATAAGTGTTTGTGTGTGTGTGTATTTGATTTTCACATCAAAGGGTTTCCAAATGAAATTATAAAGTCTTTTGTAAGAAAAAATTTGAGCAAATTTATGAAAAATTCCTTTTCAAAAATTACAAGTCATATGCATTTTGGAGCATCTTTTATAAAAAGTCAGTGTCAAGAAGTAAAAGTTACAACAAGTGGCATAGACGATCAATGATGAAAGATGAAGCATTAAAGACTATGAAGTGAGAGGAAAAAGAAGCAATGCAAGAACAGAAGTTTACTTAAGCTAAAGTATAAGAAACTTCTTATACAAGGAGGGGGCAAGTGTTACACCCAAAATTCAAAGAATAAGTCAACAGACTAGAAGCCATCGATGCAACTTGAGGTCATTATGTCCTATTTACGGGCCTTCATATATTAATGAAAGCCATCGTGCCTAATCTAAGCTAATGTGAGTAGTTGAAGCCATTGAAAATAAGAAAGCCTTCATACATGCGTAGAATTACCATGAATAAATGAAGCTATCGCTAGTAAATAGAGTCATTGCTAGAAGATTTATAGAGGCCATCACATGCTATTCTCAAATAACAAAGCAGAGCTATCAAGAAGAATTTCATAAAGCTATCAATGAAAAATTCCATATAAGCCGCGGTGAGGAGTTCATAGAGAAATCTGTAGGAAGCTTTTGTTTGATAACTTTAAGCATGGAAGAATAGAGACGTCATGACAGATCTTGAAAAAATCATTAGACAAAGTAAAAAAAGCCATCATAAGTAATCCTACGAGGCCTTCGCGTCCTATCTCCAATGACAAATCAAGACAATCAAACCATCATGTGCAAATAAAGCAACATATAATAACATCCTAATAAAGGTTATCGTAGAAGTTTTGATAAGGTCATCGTAAAGAATCTCCAAAAACACTAGGAAGTGTTCTTTTATAACTATCACAAAGAGCCCCGCATGAGCCTTTGTAAAGAGTTCGTAGGGCTAAATCAAGGTAATTCATAAAGTTATTATGGCAGGTCTTATGGAGCCATCGTGGTAGGTTAAACATAACTATCGCCAGTAATCATCAAATGGTAACAAAAGTTGTCACAAAGATTTCAATAAAACAAGTATGAGCCATCCTCAAATGGTGAGTCTAGGTCAATATGAAGACTCATCGAGAGTGAATCTGAATAAGCTATTGCCCACTAACTTAATGAATGAAATAATCATCGTGAAGAATTAGCAAAAGCTATCATGACACTAAGAGCGAGGAGTCATCGCAGAGTGTTTCCATAAAGCCATCGTGCTAAAAATATTGATATCCTTCATGAAACAATATGATAGAGCCATCGTGAAAAGTTTCATGAAGCTACCATAAAAAAAAGTTGCAAGGTCGTCGTGATGAATTACTGAATCAACCATGTGAAACCACCATGTATAAAATAAGTGAAGCCTTCATGGTATATATAAGCTATCATGAGGTAAATTTGCAAGTTGAAATAGGAAAAATAAGCTATTGTAAATGTTTCTGGATGCATCATGTATCGGTCTCCACAAGAAGATCAACCTCCACCACTATGCGACGCATGGGACCGATCTAGCTGCTGAGAACTTTTACAGGGGTACCCCTAAAAAGACAAATTTTCCAACTATATCTTCTTCATTTCCATTTTTTTTAACCTTGCATAAGAAAAACTTATGGAGAGAGCATTAATGGTTGACGTGCCATTTATGATTTGTAATTTTGTGTAAAAGGACTTGGATAATAAACAAATTGCATAATGAAAACACAAGAATACAGGGCTATCAATCATCGACTTTTGATCAACATATTTGACTAGGTGTACAACCCTACTCAAATATCACAAATTATCTTGAACTAATTTTATATGCTCCGACTATTTCTGCAATTACAATAACAACATATGAAATATGAAACTCATCAACCACTTATTATAGGATTTTATTTCATTTGTTGTAACTAGTTTACAGTTGAGAGATTCAGGTCAAATCTCTCTAATTCAAAGAAATAACATTCAAAAAAGAATTCCATATGAGAAAACATTTGGATATAAATTACATTTCTCATTTCATATTAACTATCTACTAGTATTTTATACAATTCTTGTTTTCGATGTCTCTTCATGAAGTAGAGGAGATCATTCACTCTCTTCATCCCAACTGTACCTATATTATATCCACTCTCAGACATTCACTTTTCTTTTCAAATGTCTAAACCATTCAAAAGGAAACCCTTAATATAAAACCGCAACAATTTTTTTTACAAAAGTGCATTCGCACATCCTTAACATGTAAGGATATCATATAATTTACATTAAAGTAAAGTAATCAAATTACATTTCAATGATCGAATCTCTAGGTCTATTTAGTAGTTCTTAGTCTGCATTGCTTTAATATAATAAGATCCCCATTGTATTCAATCGTATTGAACACGTGATCTTGCACCATGATTTACTTGCTCATTTCAAGTGAATGTTTTTATCGAGATTTCGTATAACACCAATATGACTGGTCACATACAACCTATTGTATGTGCTCGAATATGGATTAAATATCGACATTCTTGTATTGCATTAGTGTTTCGAACTAATAAAAGTCAATAGACGGTCTCAGGAAATAAAGTTTTAAGTTACCAAGGTATGAGTGCACTTAGTAGTTGTATACTTTGGCTTTCACATGGGTTTTGAAGGGATAACATGTCAAAAGATTACTAGTAAGTATATTCTATTTTTCTTTATCAATCTCAAGTCATTCCATTAGTATATTTTAATTGATATATAATATTATCAATGGATTAGTTGAATAAATTTATTGAAGTGGATAATTTTAATTTTATATAGCATGTGTTCGTACAATATTAGACATTTCAAATATTATCATTTTATTTTTTTAATAAGGCTTCCACTAGATTTTTATATTTCCCAAAACCCTAAGAGAAACACAGTGATCTTTCAATTTCTCTATTGAGTATTAGGAGGGGACATCCGATAAAATTGGAACGATACAGAGAAGATTAGCATGGCCCGCTGAGCGCAAGGATGACACGCACAAATCGAGAAATGTTAGAGAGATACATTTAGCGTTCGTTGAAAGGAGAGACGGTTGGCATCTCCCCAGACAGAGAACGGCGGGGTTGGGATGGTTGAAAAGCCTACCGGTCGAGTGAGCCGCTGTCGATAGATTATACTCACTTTGGTTTTGCTGAGGAGATAAAAACTTGGATCCTTTAAGATGATGAAGCTGGAAGTTGCGTATGTTATAGACTTTTGATTTCAGAAGAAAGAAATGAATTGGGCTTACACCAACGTAAATCAAAGATGGAGCAACGCAATGCAACACTAACTTAGATGCAACAAAAAAGAAGATTTCTTTTTTTCACGTACTTCTTCTCTACCAAATAATAGAAACAATATGTATACAGTTTTATGTAGTTGTAGATATACGGTGATAGTTTGACGTCTGTTGTACCTATGTATATGTATATATATCTATCTTTTGGTCTGTTGTTCTATGAAACCATTATGTATTGTGTTCTGCTATGTGATTTAAATACAAATTCTCTGAACTCGTGTATGCTACATTGTATCGGGATGAGATACGTATCATTTCAAAAATATTCAGATAATTTAAACGTATCCATGTTGATCCAAAGTAGTGTAGACGAGAGATCGCTCCTTTAGTGCCCAGAGACCGAATCTCGTTTCCCGTTTATCATACGGTCGCGGACTTAACAGTGTCATTTCTTATCACCATTTCTTATTATTATGTCATGTCTTAACTTTCAATATTATATCAAAGGGAGTTTACCGTCCGATAGCTCGGATTAGTGGGCACTAAAGGAGCGATCTCTCGTCTACACTACTTTGGACCAACATGGATACGTTTAAATTACCTGAATATTTTTGAAATGATACGTATCTCATCCCGATATAATGTAGCATACACAAGTTCAGAGAATTTGTATTCAAATCACATAGCAGAACACAATACATAATGGTTTCATAGAACAGCAGACCAAAAGATAGATATATATACATATACATAGGTACAACAGACGTCAAACTATCACCATATATCTGCAATTACATAAAACTGCCCCAAAAATGATGTCCTGATACATACACAGACAAATATATACGAATATCGTACAGTATTCTCTATTAAATTGCGAGGACGCAATTTTTTTTAAGGGGGAAAGTATGTAACATCCCGCTGCTATTTTAAAATGTAGCACTAAATTTAGTTTTAAAAAAAGTAATAAATAAATAAAATAAAAATCGTTATGGAGATAAAATAAAATTTGGAGGTAGGACCAGGTAGACCCAGAACAGGCTCGATGGTTGAGTCACATCGTGGTATTAGAGCAAGGATTCAAAAGAATTTGTATAAATCAGTAATTAGAACACATTTGACCATAAGGGAGTCAGACTTAGATTGTTACCCTATCAGTAAAATCCACGGGAATTGGGATTAACTCGTATAGGTGATAGACGAGTTCTAATAAATGTTTTAAAGGAAAAACACTGGGATAATACTCGATACGTATTTGTATTACATACGTAATTGTTAGTGAAATATTATTATATAATAAAATGACAAATGTTCTTTATCAGAAAATGGTAGGACCAGGTAGACCCAGAACAGGCTCGACGGTTCACTTGCCTTGAGATTCTTACTTTGAGTTTACTCGAAAATCATATGCCTACAAGCGATAGATAACTCTTTATCGGTTATATCATATATGAATCCTAACCGTGGCCATTTCTCCTAACCTTGATCTTGACCTTAAGTTTGCTTGACAAATCAAAAGATAATATTCACTCTTACTTATCATTTCTCGAAGGCAAAAGTACAATGCATGTACCTTGAGTTTGCTCAACAAATCAAGATATAATATTCACTCTTACCTATCATTTGTCGACCGCTAAGTATAATGGATGTATCTTAAGTTTGCTCAACAAATACAAGCATGTATATTACCTCGTCTAGACAATATATTAATTATACTACACATAACAACTTTACCTTGAATTTGCTCAAAAACTAATGCATATGCAAGTAATCTATCAATATATAAATGGCAAAGGGAAATTATAACAAGGATTCATTATCTTTAATATATTATGAGTGATATCGATCAAAGGAATAATGTATTACTTATGAAACACTCTCGTGATTCAAGCGTCGGACATATCTAAAATCATGGTATACGTACCATACACATGTATTTATTCAAAAAATCTATTTGGGTTTCCTATAATTCCACTTATATTATATTCATATGTGTATATATATAATAGAGCGAATTAGAGAGAAGGATAAACTTTTGTAAAAATTAGACTGAAGGACACCAAATTTCATTTTCAGGTTGAAGGACAAATTTTGAAGAAAAAAATTATGTTGAAGGACAATGCTAGTTACAACTAGAATTATATTTAGTTTTAATACTATACAAAATGCTAGTTATAACTAGCATTATATTCAATTTTAAACTGCTCAAAATGCTAGCTATAATTAGCATTGTCCTTTAGCCTAATTTCTTTCAAAGTTTGTCCTTCAACCAAAAATGAAACTTGTTGTCCTTCAGCCTAATTTTTTTCAAAGTTGGTCATTGTGCCTATTTTCCACTATATAATATTACAAGTTTAATCTATTTATAACTATCATAGTATCGTTAACTTATATAATATTTATATGTATCTTATTAATCAAATCATATTTAATTAATTTTAATTCTTTAATTAAATTTTATTTTATTTTAAAATTTCAAATTTTTTATTTTACACATCTTAAACCGTTTAAGAAGAATAGTTAACTATAACCTTTATAGTTTTATATATAAATATCAAATACAGGAAAATAGGCATAAGGACAAATTTAGATAAAAAATTAGGTCGAGGACAAGTTTGTTTTCTAGGCTGAAGGACAATGCTAGTTATAACTAGCATTTTATATAGTGTAAAACTGAATATAATACTAGATATAACTAGCATTTTGTATAGTGTAAAAGTTGAATATAATGTTAATTATAACTAGCATTTGTCCTTCAGCTTAAAAATAAAACTTGATGTCCTTCACCCTAATTTTTTTTCAAAGTTTGTCCTTTTCCTTAATTCCCTCTACCAAATATATATATATATATATATATATATATATTACTTAGCTATTTAATTAATTAACTTTTCAATTAAACATTTTAGTTAATATTTAACAAATTTTGAAAATTTATTTAGTTTAATTTCATAAAACAATTTTGTGAAAATTAAACATATTAAAAATATGAATCCTAACTGTGGCCATTTCTCCTAACCTTGATCTTGACCTTAAGTTTGCTTGACAAATCAAAAGATAATATTCACTCTTACTTATCATTTCTCGAAGGCAAAAGTACAATGCATGTACCTTGAGTTTGCTCAACAAATCAAGATATATCATATATGAATCCTAACTGTGGCTATTTCTCCTAACCTTGATCTTGACCTTAAGTTTGCTTGACAAATCAAAAGATAATATTCACTCTTACTTATCATTTCTCGATGGCAAAAGTACAATGCATGTACCTTGAGTTTGCTCAACAAATCAAGATACAATATTCACTCTTACCTATCATTTGTCGACCGCTAAGTATAATGGATGTATCTTAAGTTTGCTCAACAAATACAAGCATGTATATTACCTCGTCTAGACAATATATTAATTATACTACACATAACACCTCTACCTTGAATTTGCTTAAAAAATAATGCATATGCAAGTAATCTATCAATATATAAATTGCAAAGTGAAATTATGACAAGGATTCATTATCTTTAATATATTATGAGTGATATCGATCAAAGGAATAATGTATTTCTTATGAAACACTCTCGTGATTCAAGCGTCGGACATATCTAAAATCATGGTATACGTACCATACACATGTATTTATTCCAAAAGTCTATTTGGGTTTCCTATAATTCCACTTATATTATATTCATATGTGTATATATAATAGAGCGAATTAGAGAGAATGATAAACTTTTGTAAAAATTAGACTGAAGGACACCAAATTTCATTTTCGGGTTGAAGGACAAATTTTGAAGAAAAAAATTATGTTGAAGGACAATGCTAGTTACAACCAGAATTATATTTAGTTTTAATACTATACAAAATGCTAGTTATAACTAGCTTATATTCAATTTTAAACTGCTCAAAATGCTAGCTATAATTAGCATTGTCCTTTAGCCTAATTTCTTTCAAAGTTTGTCCTTCAACCCAAAAATGAAACTTGTTGTCCTTCAGCCTAATTTTTTTTCAAAATTTGTCCTTGTGCCTATTTTCCACTATATAATATTATATAAGTTTAATCTATTTATAACTATCATAGTATCGTTAACTTATATAATATGTATCTTATTAATTAAATCATATTTAATTAATTTTAATTCTTTAATTAAATTTTATTTTATTTTAAAATTTCAATTTTTTCATTTTAAAATTTCAAATTTTTTATTTTACACATCTTAAACCATTTAAGAAGAATAGTTGACTATAACCTTTATAGTTTTATATATAAATATCAAATACAGGAAAGTAGGCATAAGGACAAATTTAGATTAAAAAATTAGGCCGAGTACAACAATTTTGTTTTCTAGGCTGAAGGACGGTGCTAGTTATAACTAGCATTTTATATAGTGTAAAACTGAATATAATACTAGATATAACTAGCATTTTGTATAGTGTAAAAGTTGAATATAATGTTAATTATAACTAACATTTGTCCTTCATCTTAAAAATAAAACTTGATGTCCTTCACCCTAATTTTTTTTCAAAGTTTGTCCTTTTCCTTAATTCCCTCTATCAAATATATATATATATATACACACACACACACACACACACATTACTTAGCTATTTAATTAATTAACTTCTCAATTAAACATTTTAGTTAATATTTAACAAATTTTGAAAATTTATTTAGTTTAATTTCATAAAACAATTTTGTGAAAATTGAACATATTAAAAATATTAAACCATAACCTTTATAATATATATATATATATATATATATGTATATATGTATGTATGTATCTCAATACATTCATACGATTTAATTTATTAATTAATTATTTATCAAATAAACTATTTATTCTATTAAACATTTTAATTAAATGCTTTAATTATTTTAAAAAAAATTATTTAATTTATCTTAAAAATATTTAAGATAAATTTCAACTATAATCATTATAATTGTATATATATATATATATATATATCAATATATACATATACATTTTTAACTAATGAATTTTCAATTCATTATATATATTTAGTTAATCAAAATAATTAAAATTTATAAAAATTTCAAAATATATAACATTAATTTTCTCAAAACAGTTTTGAAAAAGTTTAAACTTATTTTATAACATTTATGAAATTTCCTTATATATTTAAACTTAACACTTAAATTTAAAATATATTTTAAATCTTAACTTGAGTATTAGCCTAAGGTCCAAAATTAATTTGATCCTTACATCTGCACCAAAATTTTGGACTTACTCCATCCATTGGGTCAAACAGTAGCTAGGGAGAGGAGAATACTTTTTATCCAACCCAAGCTTAGACAATACTACTTTAAACTCCTATCACATAGAAAAGTTTTGTTGGTTGACCCTAAATACTAACTAATTAGACTGCATAGACCACGTGGACTTTGATACCCTTGTTGGGTCCATCTCGTTTTGGAAACGGATGAAATGGGTAAATTTCATTAAAACAATTCTCGATTTGGATCTTAATAGACCTATATAACTGTATACTAGCATTAGATCCAATCTATTTATTTAAATAAAATCATATTTTATTTAAAATATTTTGTACTTATTTAATCAATCATATTAATCAAATTTATTTAATATTTATTTTGAATATATCTAATACATACACTAACATGATAGCATAATAGTAAATGGGTATGTTTATAACTATATATACATGTATAGATATTGGGTTTTGTATCTATTGTATATACATATATATTATACTTATATATAGATATGATAAATTCACATGCATATCAAGAATACAAATGTCTAAGCATATACATATGCTTGAATATGTTATAATATATATGGTTAGTATGAACATATTAACATATTAATAGTACTATATATATAATATAGTTTAGACATATATTTATGTAATATATATATCCACGTTATTATAAAATTAACTTTATGTCAAATATGTAAATGAGTTATTAAGAGAGACAACTCTCGTTAATCGCCTTTTAAATGCTAAACCAAATAATCTTCGAATCATATTTAGAACTACAATTGATCGAATTTATTTAGATTCCATATGTGTATTGTATATCAAATCATCTACACGCATATATAATTTACATATTTAAATCCTGCTAAAATAAAGGAATGTTTATATATGTGAGGTAACTAAATTTAGTACACTAAGTCTGTGTGCGTGTCAAAAATGTATATATAGCCAAAATAATCAATTTATTATTATATTGTATGAAAAAACAATTTTAGATGTACAAAATATGCACATTTTAATCATATCCTAAATGAATAATTGATTGTTTTGATTAACATAAATCAAGGAAAAGTATAAAACAAAATTTATTACATGTGTGTGTGTATTATTTTGAATTTCATTTATAAAATCAATGGTTATAAAATATATTACATACATCGATTTAGTCATGGGTGTGTGGGTGCGTGTATTTATGTATATGTGTACGTATATGTATATGTATGCACGTATGTTGAGATCAAATATGTATGTATGTATGAACAAATAACAAAAAAATAAGAACTGTATGTAATTAGATCAAGTCTTTCGTGACACCTTGGTTTGAGAATTGGCTCCTAGATTGTTTGAATCGCGACTTGATGTTATGACGACCTGAATGAACCACCTTAATTTTATTTTATTTGATGTTATTTTGGATGAAAAATAATTTTGGACGTGGAAGGAAGAATTGAGAAAGATGGCAGCCATGAATGGAGAAAGAAGGAGGAAAAAAATCAAATGTGAAAATTTTGCTTTTACGGAGAGAAGGGAAAACTTTCTCATTCCCCTCTTTAAAACTTTCCTCAATAATCCCCAATTAAATCTAAATCAATATCTAGACCAATTATTTCCCTCCTATGGTCGACACATCTAAATAATTATTAATAACACCGAGAACATTTCTGACAGCTACCTTACTTATATATTTATATATACATATACATACATACACACATAGATATACATATGTATATGTAGGTATGTATGCATGTATTTGTATGCGTATGATAGAGTTAGGCGTATGCCCTAGTGGCAATTATGTAATTTGTCATGTATATATAACTCGATAACCAACCTTGTTCGAAATAAAAGGTGTTTTCTTTCTATTATATACTTGATATAATGTATTATATTTATTAATTAATTATTTTAATTAAAAGTATATTCAATGAAAATCCATAAATGGTATATTTTATGATAGTGTTTACAAAGTGTTATAACCATGAGTAATTTATCACAATGAAAACTTATATACTATTTTAAATGTTTTTAGTCAAGAGGCATAGAGATTGAATATCAATGTATTCATTGAGACCAGAGTATGTAACATTCTCCAAATATTAGGTAGCGTATTACTTATGATCGTGGGAGGCCCAAGAAGTTACGTACTGATAATTATAGAATAATTATGGAACGACTCACTCGATGGTTTTCTGTTAGTTAATATAACCTAGGTCAAACAGAAAATATTGATGCGACTGATTTACATAGTTCACACGACTTGAAAGATGAAAGATCTGCTTTGATTATAGTCAAATCATGGCATGACGTCCATCGAGTGACTATAGTTGGGTCGAGTGAAAGTATTGGAAGTGAAGTACTATTCAAGAGAGGATTCGTCTCCTTGTTTATATAGGGTTAGTACCACGGTCAACTCAAGTAAACTCAAAGTCAAAATCTCTAGCTAGGGCATTTCGATTAAAAATAATTGTTATTATTGAATCAAAAACTTTTTATTTGAACTGTAGAGTTTGAATATGGGCGATATTGGAATTTTGACCATTACCAAATTCTATAAGTCCAAAGTGATATAATTTTAACGAAGAATATTGGTGTAAATAAAAGATATAATTGGGTAATGCTTAACAAAGTGAAATTAAATTTTACCAAAACCGAGTAAGCAATAAATTTGGCCAAAATTTCATGCCACCTACTAAGTGATGTGTGAAGGTTAATGTTCAAACAGTTCGATGTTAATCGCTAACCCAATTTACACATGACAAGTCACACAGCCGAAATGGTGAATTCTTTATAAACCAAATGATTTAATTAGTTTATGATTGTTATAAATTAATTAATACCTATGATATATTAAGTATACAATTTTGAATATGACTTGAGGAATAAATTTATTGAATAAATTTATAAGAGTTATAGATATATCGATCAATATGCAATATCGATGAGCAATTAAATTAGATTTAATTAATAAACTTTCTTTGGGCTTAAATGGGATATTGGTCCATGATGATAAGTTATAATTTCGCTGTAATGAGGGCTATAAGGGGAGCTAAAATAGGCTATGAGTGTTATAATTGGATGACTTAAATTTAGTGATAATTGGCATGAGATACGATCCATTACTTTCTCTCTTCCACTATAATAACCCGCCATTTCGAACCATTCAAATTGATAATAAACCACACATGTTGGAATTGAATGTCTCAAAACAACAGACTGTTATTTATTATTTGGAAAAACTCAGCATATATAGTAAATAAATCAATCATAGAATCACAGATACATAGTAATACAACAATACGCAACGGAATAGATAAATAATAGTTCATGAAGCTACTACAGAAACATCGGAGTCTAAAATAAAATACAACGCAAGTCCAAATACAAAGAAGTCTCCAATACATAAGCAAATGACAAGCCTGAACATAAATAACTGGAAATAACTGAAAAGCCGAATAGATAAAGATAGATCTCCAAGCAAAGCTCCAAGCTCCAAAGGCGAGTCTCAAATGCTGTGATACTCAAGGTGACCCGAGCATAAAGAAAAACACAAAACACTTAAGTCGGGATTAACATTCTTATGTAATTAAATCAACTCAAGTGAAATGTCCAATTGAAATGCAATATAACTTAAAGGATGTTTGGGATTCCATCCTTTAAGTATCCATCAAACTATCTACATACATAATATAATACGCTACATAGATAATACCTACAGTAAAGTAAATATTAAAATAGCATTAAGGCGTTACCCATATCCCTCTTAACACATTTTTATATAAATGGTCTATACAGTACTGTAATTCCACCGTAAACTGGAGGGCTATCACATGGCACTCCATAGTGTACGGCACAAACCAAACTCATAGTGGGCTCGACAAGGCATAAGACAAGGCATGCAAGGAAATGCCCTGGGTAGGATACTACCATTTTGCAGAACCAGACTAGTGGTAATGCATAGCAGCTACCACCGCCCACCTCGAGACACACTCCCATAATCAAAGTTGCACCTAATTAAATTAAAAAGTAATAGATATGGTTTGAAGAAGCACGCTCCATCGGAGAAGTGACCTCATTTGGCCCAGGTATAGCTCATGTTTTAGTCATATCAAGCTGACCCGAGGGGATCAGGGCTACATTCATAGCTCATACAGTAGCGTTCGCCAAACCATCCTACTTCATTCTGGATTTTCCACCATGTGCACAGTTGTTAAAGTGGTTTTCAGTATTGACAAAGAGTATGACAATATCTGATCCCGGTCTCTTTAACAACCAAACGCTTATTTCACACCGTGGTTATTTTATAAAATCACTTTTATAAACATTTAAACAAAATCTCAAATTACAAATTTTAAATAAAAATCAAAAATTAAATATCCAACTTCAATAATTAAATATTCACTTAATCACTTTTAGTTAGATCAAGTTATAAAATCATACCTTTCAAAATCTCAAAATCAATAAGTTTCAAATCAATTCTTATTTAAATTCAATCCTTAACAAATTAAATTACAAATCGACTTTAATTTATCTTTCCAACCTTTATTTATTAAAGTTACTACAAAATCTATTTTCAAAATATTAATATAAATTTTAAATAAATACTTAAACATATTATATATATTAGTTAAATTAAATTTTTATTAAATTTTATTATATTAAATTTTACTAAATTTATTTTATTTTATATTAAATCTTATTTTTTATATTTAAAAATAATAAAGTTATAAGTAAAATCTTAAAATTTACATTTTTCAAAACTTAGCTTATAAATTTAAAATTTCCAAAACATATAATTCAAAAATATAATTTTTACACACATATTAAAATAAAATCTATATATTATATGTTAAAATCATTATTTATTAAACACATATGTCTTCAAAATTATGAAATTCAATTAAAAATAGACCAACGATGTCCGTATATAGTTTTCTATACTATGGTCAAGTGATACAGATATTTATCATTTCAACCCACAATAATTTAAATTTTTACGGGTATATATCATTTCAACCCACAATCCTAAGGTTTCAAAATCCGTAAATTGCTTGGCTTTATCATTTTAACCTATAATGATTTTCCCTAATCTATAAGATCATTCAGGTATGTATCATTTCAACCCATAGTGATTTTCCTAACTAAAAGAGAACTTCAGCGTGAGAACAATAGAATAATAACATAAAATGACATACATATTAATGACAAGCATATATCATAATTTACAATTTAAATATAATATATATACTAACATGTTATGGTGTCATATGTCAATTAACCAGATGAACAAATTTAAATAATAACATATCATACTCAACGATTTAATCACTAACCAATTCAAATTTAACAATACGTTTCAATCGTCATTTCATGTGAAATAAATTTACTAAACATATGAATGTCAACCATGAGTGATCGCTCACCTTTCGAGGCTAGAGAAACAACGAGAACGAACATGACGCATATATGGATATGGACATGGACATGCGGCTATGAGGATACATATGCACCCAAACAAACACTCAGAAGCTGTTGCGATAAATTCCAGACAGCGAAAATTTAGACTGGACGACGAAAAAGATGGCTGCGATGAGTTCGACAAAGGTGAAGGAAAGGAGATGGTCAGTTTCGCTGCTGCGTTCAGTGTGGTTTCTTGCTTAGGAAGGTTCAGTGGTGGGAAAATGGCGGAGAGGGTGTAGCTGTCGTATGGGGTTAGGCGAGCTATGGTGAAGGGGCTCGAAAGGGAGGACTGTGCTGCGGCTAGGGGGAAGTTGGCTGCTTGGTGGAGAAGATGGCATGGGTCGTGGCAGTGGAAAGGGCTGCATGGCTGTGATGGGAAAGGCGATGGGTGGCAAGGAGGACAGGCGGTTGGAGTGGAGTGTTCGGTTGTGTGAGGGTATGTGCGAGGCTGAGGAGAGGGTAGTGGAGGCGGAGTCTGGGTGGCGAGGAAGGGAAAAGGAAGAAGATGTGGATGCTCGGCAATGGGAAGTTTGGCTGTGGGTTGCAGCCAGGGCGAGGCTAGGGACATGCGGAAGGTGGAGAGGTCTCGGCGTTCGGTGGCGGAGAGGGGCGATGGAAGGACGAGTTTGGGGTTGGAGCGGTGGAGAAGGCGGCACGAAGAAGCGAGGGTGGGTTGCAAACGGAAAAAGGGCGTGCTGGGTTTCAGAAAACAAATATATATATGTGTGTGTGTGTGTGTGTGTGTGTGTGTGTATGTGTGTGTCAACCTTATATTTTTTTATAAACAATCACAGAAACATAAAGAACGAAGTGAAAGAATGGAGGGGAAGGAAGATAACCGCATATATACCAAAATAATGGGAATAGTAAAAGCCAGATATTGAATTCTAGGAATAATAATAGCTAGTGGCTATTTTTTTTCTCCCGGTGGATAAATGAAAGGACATAGGGAAACCTAAAGGGCTCAAAATGGATACTGATACAGCTAACCATTTCGTAGATTTTGCTGTGTATCGGATGCCGAAGTACACAAATGAATATACTACGAAAACCAGCGCGATGAGACGAACGAAATGGTACATGAATATTAGAGACACGACCTACCTATCAAAACTTCATTTTCGCTGCCAAAAATGCCGCTAAACCGCCGAAAATAATATAATTTGGGCTAGATCAGTCCAACGTCTCACTAGAAAATGGTCTACATTTTTCTTATGTGAAAATATTTAAATTACAAAAGTAATTTATTTCCATTAAATTTTTAACTGATTTCAAATTAAAATTTCACAACTAACAAACTTACATATCTTCCGATAAAAAAATCTACCACTTGCTATGTCTAAGTAGACGTATCCCAAATATTAATTTTTCGTTGCTAAATTTTAATTGTTTATTTCCACAAAAAATTTAGTTAACTACATTATTTAAATTGTTAAAATTTTCAAGTCGTTACATCCATCCACTATTTAAACATCTCAAACACCAACTAAAAAAGGTCTTTTTAGCTACCACTATTCCCGTCCATTGTTGGTCGATTTCATCCCCTAGAAGCTCAAGAAAATCCAAATCAAATCAATTCAAAAGGCAATTGTTATTTGATAGTCAAAGGTCTACAGTTCAAGCATTAACAGCTTACCGAATCTAAAAGCTTTCAAATGGGATAGAGTTCATCGTTACAAGATGTGCTTCAAGACATTGGTTGTAGGTATTTTTTACCATATTATATAGTTTACAATTTCTGGATAATATTTTATTATTCATATATATTATTATTATATTATTAGTTAAGTGACGATTCTTATATGTATCGATGTTGTCCCATACTAGATTGGTTATGTGTATGTATTCATTTAATAAAAAACAATATTTTTTACATATAGGTCAGATATGCTCAACAGAATAATTTTATTTATAATAATATTATCTTATTATTTAACATATATATATATATATATATATATATATTACTATATCGTTTAATTATACTTATATGGTTTGCATTTAATTATAACATCATGTCATGCTAATAATTAAACATATATTTCATACATGTATGTATACGGTAATTATAATTTTTGGTAGCTGTAAAATATTTTTGATAATTATTTACTATTACTAATATTGTTTAAATTAATATATTATGTAAATAATTTATATAAAATAAATACATTTTGAAAATTAACTTTTAAATTTTATAAAAGCATTTTATCACGAAATAAGATCTCGTCCAGAAAAATGAGAATTAAAAAATCAATTTCCATATTTTTAAAAATTACTATAATATACCGTCGAAAATAATTAATTAATGAAAAATAAATTTGGCCCGGAAAAATTATGGAAATTTTTTTAAAACCTTAAAATATTTTGGTAGATTTTCTAAAAATTTAAATTTTGAATAACATGTCTAGAAATTATTTTTGTTAATATTTTATTGTTTTTTGACTAATTAATCAATTTATATATTTTTTAATATAATAAAATTTATTGTGTTGTGAAAAAATCAATTAATATATATATATATATATCTGTGTGTATATATTTATATATTATAAATATGCTTATGAATATATATACATTTAATTAAAAAAATATTTTTCCGCTACAATATATATATATATATATATATATATGTATGTATGTATATGTATGTATATATATTAGTTCATAATTAAAAAATACCATTTATTATGTATATATATGTTATTTTAATATTTATTACAATAATACATATATATATATATATTTGAAATTATATATATATAATTACACACACATGAATATGCGTGTGTGTGTGTATACATATATATATTTAAATATTTTCATTCTCGTAAATTAGTTAAATAAAATTAACATATACATACATATTTATTTATAATATGTCTATAAATAACAAGTTTAAATACATACATATATTTGGACAACATAGAATACATATCAGACGAGCTAACATATCTGTCGGGATGTAAATCCCAACATCTATATACAGGCATGTTATATGTTTCATGGGTTATCATGTTACATAAGCACACACATACATATATGTATATGATGTAGGATCGATTTCACCCTAAAGGGGAGTGAATAGGGTGATACTATCAATTATAAAAATTTATTGCGGAAGTTTATATAAAATAATTGCAACACAGATATAGCAGAGCAACACAGATAATAACAGAATAGAAAATAGAACGCACAGATTTAACCAGCTTCGGCAAAACCATGCCTACGTGCAGCCCCAAGGTTTCTACTAGAAATTAAGTAGTCAGACGCTAACACACATAAACTCGCAACATCCGCTATCGACTAACCTAACTCTACGCTCAAAACCCAGCCACAACTCAGCCACTGAGTTGCGAATTCTCGAACTACACTACCGTAGTTCGTCTCCTAGTCACAAGACTAGACAATTTCAAAAGTTTAAAAGAAAAATTACAATTTAAAACACAATTAAAAATAAGAACACTAATTTTAAAATTAAATCCCAAATATTATAGAAGCCAGCCCAAAACAAAACATTAAAAAATAATCCCCTTTTCTCTTTTATCTGTTCGGCTGTTCCTTTTCTCGTATGTGATAATGGCTGCTTCGTTTGTTTCTTCTTTACTTTGAAATTAGGACTTCTAGATGAAGTTGCCGCTTTGTCGAATTGATTGCTGATGCTTTGATTCCTTTCTTCGATCGATTATATGTTCACGGCAGCTTCAGCCAAATCGAGTTCGAATGTTGCATGAATTGGTACGTTCGATCCTTTTTCGATTTATACTATACTCGACTTTGATTCGACTTGAATGATTCTTCCTTTATGCTTGAACTCGAATAGATTATTACCGATGATGTTTAACGTTTATATAGGATTCGAATTCCTATTTTCTCGTTCCTATTGAATCATTTGAATTTGCCAATTTCTATGCTTTGGCCATTCGATTTTGTATGGATGCTTGAGACGATTACGATTTGTTCAATATCGTATATTTTTTGCTTAGTTGTCACGGCTTTGATTTCTAACTTGGTTCGACTTCCTTGGTTATCACGGCTCTGACTTGATTCCTTTCTTTGTGCTAGTTGACTTCGGCATGACCACGGTTTTGATTTTTGGTATTTGGTATCTATGACTTCGGCATTGACATTGCTTTGATTTTGTCTTCTGTCTTTGACTTGGTTTGCAAACTTGATTTTGTGAAAATATTTTGAGTTTGACATTTAACTTGACTTGACCGATCACCTTGTTGTTCCATGACTTTGGCATTTAACTTGACTGTTGTACCATGATTTTTGAACTCGTCTGCTGCACTTTGATATGCATATAAATTCGTGCATGCTCTAGTTTGCTGTTTCACTGGCACGAGCCATTTTGTGTGTGTGTGTGTGTGTGTGTGTGTGTGTATGTCACATGTTTGGGTTGATCTGCACTGCTGTATGGTTCGATGTACTTGAATATGGTCTGCACTGTGACTCGAGTCTGCTTGTATCTACAGTATTGCAGTGTTATTTCATTGAGTTTGGTCTTCGCCATTTCATTTGACTGCACAGTGCACTTTTTTCACTGGTTTGGTTAGATGCACATGTATATTTTGTTCATTTTGGTTAGTGTCTAGTTGAGTCTGCTTGGAGCTTTTGTTGCATGCTCATGTCACCTGTGCTCTGTATATTACTGTGTTGAAGTCACTGTTGCGTTGCTTCGAGTCAGGCTCTATTAGTGGCTTCACTTTGGTATTGTTGCATTTGTACTTGAGTCTGAACCTGGTTTGTAGCCAAAATTGATTGCATTGGTGTGTTGAGTTGTATGCATGTCTTGTGTCAATTTATGGTGCACTTTGTTGTTTGAATCTGACCATTCTGGGTCCAAGTGTACATTTGAATTTTTGGTCGAGGCTGTGTTATATTGCACCTGAATTGAATCAAGCTTAAAGCTCGGGTTTGACCTTGTGCTCAATATCATGACTTAATACTTATTTCACTTGAGTTGAACCCGGCTTTTGATTTGGTTTGACCTTGTGCTCACTGTCCCTGTAACTGTATCAAGTCATGGCCTTGTGGCATGTACAGTGATACACTGTGCATGTCACAAGTTGTTCGTGTAGATGAATTCAAAAATAGATGATGACAAACAACCCAAATAATGGAGGCAAATAAATTTTCAAAATACACATTTTATTTTACACTGCAAAAATGTTTCTTTTTCAATTTTACTGCATTAGTGTGTATTTTTGCAGATAGCTCAGATGCTAGATTCAATCTGGAATAATTGAAGATAAAATACGAGTGAATGAGTGAAATGTAGTGAGGTGCATATGTATGTATAGTGTGATGTAAGCAAAATTGTATTGTAATCAAAGATAGTGTATATATATATATATATAGTGAGAGCTAAAATTTGTAATGTTCAAATTGTAATAAATATTTGTTTGAATAAAATATCTATTTGAAGATAAATTCTGTGTTATTTATTTTATTCAGCAAATATTAATTTATTTAATTATGTGAAAGATAAAATAGTACATTAACAAATACATTTAAATGAATATATATACACATATGTTTATTTTCATCGCACAAAAATCATATACTTGCATATTCAACAATCTCTCCCTTTTTATGATAACAAACATATATTTAAGATTTTGAGCTTATTAAATGTATTTGTTCGTTCAATTTGCTCCCCCCATTTGAATGCTCCCTCTCTACACAAAGCTCCCCTTTCATATATGCATAAAAATATGTAAATGAATAAATGAACCTAGATGCATATAGAAAATAAAATATTTGACTTTTATTTGCCAAAATCTTAACTTTTCTCCCCCTTTTGTTATCAACAAAAGAATAATAGTGTTAGAAAAATAGAGATAAAGTGATAGACAAATACAACATTAATACCCAATATAGTATAAATATTAAATTTCAATAAAAAATCAAACAAAAATCATAAATACTCTGTTTGACGCATATTCCACTTTAGAAAGATAGGGATAATGTCATCAAATAAAACCATATAGTTGTGTCTATTTGTGGTATATTTACATCAGGAATTTGAATATCTACTAACCATGCATAACTGTTATGACTTTTTAATGAGATTAATAGTATTCCAAATTAAAAAAATGAATATAAATATCTTCTAACTATGCATAACCGTGAGGACTTTTAAACGAGATCAGAATCAACTTGTCTATTTAATTTATCAAATTTGATATGTGTTCCATACATGCATAACCGTGAGGACTTTTAAATGAGCATAGAAGCACATAATCAAAAATTCCAAGTAATTCATCCATGCATAACCGTGAGGACTTTTAAATGAGAGTGGATACTTTGGATATTTTTATTGCTAAAAATATAACAAAATGAAAAACAAATTATTCCTATTTAAAACACCACATATTGACAGACTATATTGGATTTTGATGAGTGATCGTCCATAGAAATATGATAGCAATAGAGATAGTGATGGAATTTTTACCAAACAATTTTTTTTATAACTCTTGTTTAAATTTCTGAAGAAATTTACTAATTATACTATCTCAAGCTATAATATATGATCAATATCAACACTCATCACTTTTTCGATCACTATTTATCTTTTCGATAAATAGTAGGGAGTCAGATTAGTTAATGTAGTCATTTAAGATCAAAACCAAAAATAATTATCAAATTTTCTAAAAATGACTAATCTGAAAACAAGGTCAACTATTTTCTGAAGGGGTTTTATGAGAAAAATGTCTTCTATTTGAAAATTTTTGAAATGAAAAATATACAGATATTTTCTTTGAAAATGATGTAGCTATTGAATGTCTCAACATAGATCACGTTCCACTAGTAATTTTTCCATCCACTGGATTGCCAGTGAAATCTGCATCTGAATTTCTCTTTCACACAGGATTATTATTAGATTGATGTTATAGACCAGATCATGAAGTGTGCAACCAAATATCTCAAAATTATTTTTAACAGCTTTTAAATGAAATTGAATTGAAGCCGTGCAAATAAACAAACCAGTGAACATAATGACCAAATATATCCACGAATACCTTGAGCAATCATCAGTCAATAAAACACCATCATTAGACCAAATAAATATGTATGAAGTATTTCAAGGATTGTAGTGTTCTTGACATAAAAAGATAATTAGCTAACAATTTTCATAAGTCAGAATCATCATCAATATTTATTATCACATAACGGGCTGAATTAATTCAATTTATGGTGCAGATTATCACATTTAATAATCGTTCAAAATAAACTGTTACCCTTTTACCTTTACGATAATTTTGCCCATTGCGATTCATCCACCTTTATACTAGGCTAAGGAACTTTGATTAGTCTTCCGTTGTGTGTCTGGAACAGCCAGAATCCAGATAACACTGTTGTTGTTCCTTAGTCTGCCACCATACCTACACAAAAGAAGATTTTTGTGACCTATTTTTTTTATAGGTCCATGGTTATTAGTGGCAGCAGATTTTGAAAAATATGTTTGTGGAGACCCAAAACTATTTATATATGTTCCTTTCGGCACCCAGATTTGTTTAACTTTAAGGGATTTTATATTTGTGCCTTTTGGAACCCAAATTGGTATAGTTTTCACGTGTTTGGGTCTATACCAACAAATAATTTGATTGTGTCCAATTTTTCTACAAATTGTGCACATGGAATTAACTTGATTAATTTCACCTCTAATAAATTCAATTTGATTATATCTAAGTCCTTGTCTAACTGTATTAACGATTTGTTTCCCTAATAGCATATTTAACGATCTTTCTCTTTCTAAAATTCTTTTTAAAGTTGTAGACAATTGTTGGATTTGTATTTTGAGGGATTCATTTTCGTTCAATAATTGAGTGCGCCTTTTAATAGAATTTTCTCTCCTAGTATTTTCATTTTCTTTTAAAATCTTAATTTTATTTTCAAGTGATTTAATTTTAATTCTGGTTTTTTAATATCTTTATCGAAAGTTAGACACTTATCACGCTTAGGGCTCTTGGTTTGATAATTTTTAACCAATTGATTTAGTTGTTTATTTGATTCTATCAAACTATCTCTTTGTGATTCAATTTTGGCATATTTTTCCCTAAATCTTTCAAAACAGCCATTTACTTCGTGGAAATATATAAGTAATTCTGAGTGAGTGAGTTTTGATACCTCGATTAACTCTTCATTATCGCTATCAGTTATATCACCTCGAAGGCACAAATCTGTTTTCTCACTCTCATTGCTAGTGCTTTTATAATCATCATCGCTTTTATTCAACGTGGCTGCAAAACTTCTCATTTTTGAATTCTTTTCTTGGCTGTATCAATTTCGAGGATAATTGGGCTTGATATGACAGGGTTTGTTACACTTGTGACAAATGATCTCGTGTTCTTCTGAGTTGTCTAGTGCTTTGATTATTCTACTTTTCAATTGTTGATTTGAAGCTGGATTTTCGTATTTGTGGTTTCATTTTTGAATCTCTTTATTAGTAACACCAGCTCAGTTGCTCCATCATCATCGTCATTACCACTACCACCTTTTATTAATCCCGTTAAGCATGTTTTTGAGTCGATTATAGGGAATGTCTCACGGTTGTTGATTTTTGCACCATATATTACATCAAAAGTATTCCAGATTTCCTGTGCACTTTTACAATAAGAGATAAAGTTAAAATTATCTTGATTAATGTGAGAACATATTATATGCATAGAAAGAGCATTAATCGAAGTAATTTTTTCATCTATTATATTACACCCATTTTTAGTAATATCCCAACATTTAACATTAACAAATTTTAAATAAAATTCCATTTTTAATTTCTAATTCAAAAAATTTGTTCCACCAAAAATAGAAGGAATAATATTGGTCCGACCCTCAGCAAAAACATTATTAAAGAAACCATTTTAAAAATTCAAATAAAAATTAGTTTTTGAAAAATCAAAATTTTTAAAACAAAAAAGGCTTTCGTTCCTAGCTCCGATACCACTTATAGGATCAATTCCCCCTAGAGAGGGGTAAATAGGGTGATACTATCAATTATAAAAACTTATTGCAAAAGTTTATATAAAATAATTGCAACATAGATATAGAAGAGTTATAGCAGCACAGATAATAGCAGAATAGAAAATAAAACACACAGATTTACCCAACTTTGGCAAAACCCTGTCTACGTGCTGCCCCCAAGGTTTCTACTAGAAATTAAGTAGTCAGACGCTTACACACGTAAACTCGTGACACTTGCTATCGACTAACCTAACTCTATGCTCAAAACCCTGTCACAACTCAGCCATTGAGTTGTGAATTCTCGAACTACACCACTGAAGTTCGTCCCCTAGTCACATGACTAGACAATTTCAAAAGTTGAAAAGAAAAATTACAATTTAAAACACGATTAAAAATAAAAACCCTAATTTTAAAATTAAAACCCAAATATTATAAAAGCCGACCCAAAACAAAACACTAAAAAATAATCCCCTTTTCTCTTTTATTTGTTCGGCCGGTTCCTTTTCTCGTATGTGATAATGGCTGCTTCATTTGTTTCTTCTTTGCTTTGAAATTAGGGCTTCTGGATGAAGTTTCCACTTCGTCGAATTGATTGCTGATGCTTCGATTCCTTTCTTCGATCGATTCTATGTTCACGGCAGCTTCAACCAAGTCGAGTTCAAACATTCCGTGAATTGGTACGTTCGTTCCTTTTTCAATTTATACTATACTTGACTTTGATTCGGGTTGAATGATTATTCCTTTTGGGTTGAACTCGAATGGATTATTGCTAATGATGTTTATCGATATAGAATTCGAACTCCTATTTTCTCGTTCGTATCAATTCATTTGAATTTGTTAATGGCTATGCTTTGGCCATTAGATTTTGTATGGATGCTTGAGATGATTACCGACTTGTTTAAAATCATATATTTTTTGCTTGGTTGTCACGACTTTGATTTCTGACTTGGTTCGACTTCCTTGGTTATCACGGCTCTGACTTGATTCCTTTCTTTGTGCTCTTGACTTCGGCATGACCATGGTTTTGATTTTGCTATCTAGTATCTGTGACTTTGGCACTGACATTGCTTTGATTTTGTCTTCTGTCTTTGACTTGGTTTGCAAACTTGATTTTGTGAAAATATTTTGAGTTTGACATTTAACTTGACTTGATCGATCACCTTGCTGTTCCATGACTTCGGCATTTAACTTGACTGTTGTACCATGATTTTTGAACTCGTTTGCTACACTTTGATATGCATATAAACTTGTGCATGCTTTGGTTTGCTGTTTCACTGGCACAAGCCAATTTGCGCGCGCACACACACACACACATATATATCACACACACATACACACACATGTCTGGGTTACTCTGCACTGCTGTATCGTTCGATGTACTTGAATATGGTCTGCACTGTGACTCGAGTCTGCTTGTATCTGCAGTGTTGCAGTGTTGTTTCATTGAGTCTGGTCTTCGCCATTTCATTCGAGTGCACAGTGCACTTTGTTTCACTGGTTTGGTTAGATGCACATGTATATTTTGTTCATTTTGGTTGGTGTCTAGTTGAGTCTGCTTGGAGCTTTTATTGCATGCTTGTGTCATCTGTGCTCTGTATATTACTATGTTGAAGTCATTGTTGCGTTGCTTCGAGTCAAGTTCCATTGGTGGCTTCACTTTAGTATTGTTGCATTTGTACTTGAGTCTAAACCTAGTTTGTTGCCAAAATTGATTGCATTGGTGTGTTGAGTTGTATGCATGTCCTGTATTAATTTATGGTGCACTTTGTTGTTTGAATTTGACCATTTTGGGTTCAAGTGTACATTCGAATTTTTGCTCGAGGCTGTGTTATATTGCACCTGAGTTGAATCAAGCTTAAAGCTCGGGTTTGGCCTTGTGCTCAATATCGTGACTTAATATTTATTTCACTTGAGTTGAACCCGGCTTTTGATTTGGTTTGACCTTGTGCTCACCTGTCCCTGTAACTTTATCAAGTGTATATCGGTGTGCATGGCCTTGTGGCATGTACAGTGATACACTGTGCACGTCAC
Source organism: Allium cepa (assembly GCA_030765085.1). Lineage (NCBI taxonomy): Eukaryota > Viridiplantae > Streptophyta > Magnoliopsida > Asparagales > Amaryllidaceae > Allium > Allium cepa. The sequence continues at coordinate 1,043,873,131 of CM060931.1, read as the reverse complement.
AAGTTGTTCGTGTAGATGAATTCAAAAATAGATGATGACGAACAACCCAAATAACTGAGGCAAATAACATTTTCAGAATACACATTTTATTTTACACTGCAAAAATATTTCTTTTTCAATTTTACTGCGTTAGTGTGTATTTTTGCAGAAAGCTCAGATGCTGGATTCATTCTGGAATAGTTGAAGATAAAATACGAGTGAATGAGTGAAATGTAGTGAGGTGCATATGTATGTATAGATGTAATCAAAATTGTATTGTAATCAAAGATTGTGTATATATAGTGACAGCTAATATTTGTACTGTTCAAAATTGTAATAAATATTTGTTTGAATAAAATATCCGTTTGAAGTTAAATTATGTGTTATTTATTTTATTCAGCAAATATTTTTTATTTAATTATGTGAAAAATAAAATAGCACATTAACAAATACATTTAAATGAATATATATATGTTTATTATCATCAAACAAAATTCATATACTTGCATATTCAACATATGATATATATGTGTATATTTATACGTATAAAATATAAATATGTAATATATAAATTTAAATAAAATAAGAGATTTTATTTAAATAAAATTTAAAAATATACTAAATGAATTAGACTTTATAGACCCAATAAAGATTCAATATGGTAAAAAAATTGAAATTCACTCATGACTTTGGCTGTGGACTGGTCCAGTTCCGACTATATATATATAATTCAAAGTATTTGAAAGTTGAATTCTAAATTATTTAATAATAGCTGAGGCTAATTTAATATATGTAGATAAATATCATACAAACAGTGTGAGTGTGTATATATTTCATATATTATTTAAGTATATACGCATACAACTTTATATATTTTAATGGTCGAAGAGAAAAATGTATGAATTAATTAATTGCTTCATATACACTTATGCTAGTTTATATTAATATTTAACATATATACATCATCACTTTTCATCTTATTGACCGTACGATAAAACAATCAATTTTTTCCATGAACCTCCATGATTGGTTATGCATGTTCGTATTGTTTTGATGTTCAAATTACGCATTTGAATGTCATAACATGTTAAAATATGAAATCAAAACAAATTAAAAAATTGATTTGAAATCAAATTATTAATAAATCGATCTTAAACATTGATTGTAAATGAACATTTTAATCAAATTAAAATAAATTAAAAATATCTCAAAGTTCTTTTATTAATTAAATACTAAATTTGATTTAGTATTACCAAATTGTTACTAACACAAACACAAAATAATTACCATGTGCAACTCAATAAATGATTTTTTTATTTTTAAATTCACCAATTTTAACCCGTTGCAGCGCACCTCATTCAACAATAGTAAAGTGCCCTTTTATAGCATTTTTGGGATAATAATTTAGAATTTACATTGTAATAAATATTTATACCAACATTCTATAACAACGTATGATTGTTGTAAATATTAATCTATAAGAACTTTTATTATAAGTTGTTTTGCAAATAGGTTACCACTCAAAGATTTTAACTTTTATGTAGACCAATCGTGTGAAATATATAAAAAGATAATGAATTACAAAGAGCAAACAAGATGCTTTGTAAATTTAGAAAATTCTTTTAAAAAAATAAAAAAAATTCTAAAATTTCATTGTCATCAAAATTTTCTTGTAATTGAAGAATTAACCAATAAAATTCCAAGAACACAGTAAATGAACTTCAAAATATATGTGACATTCAATAGATTTAACCGACGTAACTAAAATTATCCAAATCGACTTAACTACCATGAATCATTAATTGATACTAATAGTTAGTTGAACATTCTTAACCGATCTTCGATTCGGTTAACCGTTTATTGTTTCCTTTTCTCTTCTTCTGTTTTAAATAAAGGCAACAAATCCCTTTCAAACCCGCTTTTAAATATCAACATCTTTCCATACCTTAATTACAATACAGTAATTCTAAAAGGCCGAGAAAGTATGCTAGGGATTAAGCCACTGAACAATAAAGCCTCCTTGAAATTAGCCTTTTGATTAAAAAGACACCCAGATTCATTTATAGTAAAAATTAAAAGACAAAAAAATAAGAGTCGTACTAAATGCACCTAGCTATGTGCTCAATTTTACTCGTCTGTTTCATCGGCAGTATACTGTCGGTTGTGTTTGAAATTTTTTGATGGTATAATATCAATGTGGTTTAATTTTTATTTTATTTTTTCAATTTTGAGTATATGACCAATTGAAATGGGATAAAATGAAGCACGTAGCGGCGTGTATTTAACACGAATCAAAAATAAATAAATTAAAGGTTGCTCCACGTCTTACACCAAAATCGAATCCATGGAACAATGGTACTCGTCTGTGACTAAGGGGTAGAACATTTGTAATCCAGGTGATTAGGCTAAACATTGTTATTTTGTCTTTGTTATCATATACTTTTGTATTATGACTTGTGTTTGGTGGCGGGTGGGTAGGTAAGGTTTGGTGAGAGCAGTGTTTTTATATAGAACCCCCTCAATTTTCGTAATTCATAAGTTAGCTAAACAGAGAAATGGAGCACACAATAATGGCGAAGAGCACGATCACAACGCCTTCTCTTCATTTATCATCAATTCCCAATCCAAGGTATGCTTCCAGTTCTACCTCCTCTTCTTTTGTGAGATTCGGATTGAGGGGTAATTCTGGGAGTTCAATTGTTCTGAGGATCGGTAATGGTAGAAGAGCTTCTGTCAGGGTTTTGGCATCATTGGCGGCGGTGGAAAATGCGGCGGAGAAGGCGGCAGTGGTGCCGGAGATAACTTTACAGCCGATTAAGGAGATATCTGGAACTGTTAATTTGCCTGGATCCAAATCACTCTCTAATCGAATATTGCTTCTTGCTGCTCTTGCTGAGGTATGCTATGTTTATGTTGACTTGTTTAATACCAGATCCTGCTGCGCCAAACTGATTAGAAATTATAATCAATGAGTTGAAACTTGAAATTTTTAAATATTGTAATATATTTTCCGATTTTCTGGCAATGTGAAACTAGTGATGAAAATCGAATGGGTTTGAAATAGAGCTCCCGTTGTATTCATTACTTCATTTATGTATAAGATAACTTTTGTATACTTACAATATTGAGTTATCAACCTATTCCGTCTGTTGTTTCATTACTAATTGCTATGATGTGAAACAATTTCTTTTATGTCAAAAGTGGAAATGTCTGTTGCCAAACTGGATTTCAATTAGGAGATAACACTCTTATTCCGGTTCAGAAAGACGTGTTTATGGAAATAATTTTTTGAATTTTTAATAGCCCTTGAGTCTGGACATTGGGATACAATAGCACATAGATCTGTTTAGCAATTACTTATTTTGAATATCCTTAAAGAGGATTTTTGAATAACTCTTAAACGATTTTGATTGAAAAATAAGAAGTAAAATTGTTTGGATGTAATTTGACATTTAAAATAAATCGGTTTTTGGAGCTTGGTTAGTATGACCTATAATTAACAAATTATACAACACAGTGTTTGCACCAAAAAGGAACACGCACCCAATTAAGTAACAAACGAAAACTACAAAGGTTTAAGAAATAAATAAATAAATAAGAGCACACAACTTTTACAGTGGTTCGGCAAATTTTTCGGCCTATGTCCACTTGATTCTTTTTTATTGATTTTCCTTTGCTCTTATAAAGTAGTTCTTACAGCTCGGTATCCTATAACTCGGGTATGAGTTATACATAATCCAATAACAAAGCTCGTATTAGATAGAGGAAGAAAAGAAAAGTCCTTTTCCAATGCACATCCTTCTCTATATATGGATGAAATCCATCGTCAAAACCGCCGGAAACTACTCTACCACATTCTCTACTTCGACTCTGGAGTTTCAGCAGTAGATCGTGGTCAAACTGTTAATGACGACTCAGTACCGAGTTGTGTTCATAACTTGGTATCGAGTTATATAATTTGCCTTCTGGTGCTTTAATTTTGCTTTTGCTTCCATTTTTTGGCCAAGCTGTAATGACTCATCATGATAACTCAGCACTTAGTTGTGCATAACTTGGTACCGAGTTGTGACTTCAACTTGTAATTCCATTTTTTGCTTCCCATTATCCGACCTGTTTAAAGGATGACCAAGTATTTTCTTATGGCAAGCGAGGATCGGTACATGCTCTCAGGACTTAACCTAAATTTTGGTATTAGACTTGCATCCTTGACATCTAGTCTTTTTTATAGCAATTCATTCCTTCGTCATTTTTGCGAGTTTATTTGTTTGAGTCTGTTAGAGACCGTGAAAAATTTGCCGAAAGCACCTGCCTTTCAAAGCATGATTTTGTGAATATTAAGCGTGTTTTGCTCAAGAACATGTATCGAAACTTGCAAATTGTCATCAATTACTCTCCTTGCTATCCACTGGACTAAACATTATGAATTATCTGGCTCCTTCGGATTCACCTGCAAATTAGAAGTCATTCTAGACCATCATAGCGAAGGACTCAAATCATTGCTTAATTATTAGCTATAAATCGTAATCCTTCCACGTTCATCCGTAATTTAACATATCGTATATCAATATCGTCCCGTCCTCTTTCGGGTTTTAACTATCATAAATTAGAAGTCATGCTATTACACATTATAAATCATAACGGTGCGTTGTCACCGACTGGAACATTGCTTATGAGTCGTCTAGTATCGCTTAGCATGTGATCATAAGTAAGCCCAACCAAATCGAAGTAACGACCTTCATTAATTATCTTTTATTTATTAGCGAATCATTTCAAATCAATACACGTTCATATCCTGAAATTTAGTTTTGATCTCTCCAGATCATATAATCATGAGTCCAGGTCGAGTCCAATCCACTCACTCTCCGGCAAAGGGATCCAATGTCCAAGCGAGTTCATCCGCTCACTCTCCGGTAAGAGGACTCGCTATCCTATATAAATCCATCCGCTCGCTTTTTGGCAAGAGAATTCGTAATTCATAGTTCATCACACCATCTCTTCGGTCGGGTGAACCTTTATCTATCTGTTTATTTATCAAACATAAGGGATAACTATGTTCCTACAACATCCAGCAATAGTATCGAAATCAAATATCGCATATAATCAGCGTTCGTTTATCAATTATTCGTAGAGTCCAAATCAAAAGGCATCAATCAAGAAATCAAAATACCTAATCCAATCAAGGATTACTCGCATATCTTAACCCAAAGCATACCTATGAGACCATTCAGGATATCGTGCATGTGTAGATGGCTCGGTAGTAATCCTTCTTATCTTATTTAAGGCATGCAGAAAGTAAGCCTTATTCTATTACATCCTGGTCATGAGATTACGATAACCACCCTGGATCCTAGATCATGATCAGATACATCCGCCATAGATGGTGGTCGCTTATGTTGTATCACTGCATTTTGATTCCTTACATCACTGATGTAACTGATTACTTCGAACCTGCTTCTCTGTCAAGTCACGTAGATGTCTGCATTCATTGTTCTCGTGACCATCTAGTTCATGGAATATGCAGAATTTTTTATATTTTCTTTCTCAATCCGTGGGTTTTCTCAATGCCTTCCGGTCCTTGATTTTCGTTTTCAACTGCTCAGGCTATCTTTTGTTCCAATTTTTTTTTAAGAACTCATTCATCATCTCTTCTTGTTAAGCCACTAGCCTACCTTTTATCTCCGTCATCATTATTTTCGTGTCTACTCTAGTCACGTAGATTGAAGCGGGATTCGAATTTGAGGACATCTTCCAGTTATCCACATGTTCTGATTGGCTTCCTTAGCAATAGCTTTTCTGGTAGATAGTCTCTTCATCTTCTTCAAACCTTAGATCTGAGTCTCCGTCGCTGAATACATCAAAATGTTTGCACTAAAAATGGAACAAACACCAATTAAGCAGCAAACAAAATTATAAGGGTTTAAGAAATCAAAAGGATAACACGTAATTTTTATAGTGGTTCGGCAAATTCTCCGATCTATGTTAACTCGTGTATGAATTGTATAAAATCCAATAAGAAAGCTCGGATTAGATTATAGGAAGAAAAGAAAAGTCTTTTCTCCAATGCACCTCCTCCTCTATTTACAGATGGAATCCATCACCAAAATCGTCAGAAATTGCTTAACCACATTCTCCACTTTGATTCCGAAGTTTTAGCAGAAGATCACGGTCAAATTGTTAATGATGATGACTCGGAATTAAGTTGTGTTCATAATTAGGTATTGAGTTATATGACTTGCCTTCTGGTGCCTTAATCTTGCTATTGCTTTCATTTCTTGGCCAAGCTGTGATGACTCATCATGATAAATCGCGTACCTAGTTATGCATGGCTCGGTACCGAGTTATGCCTTGAAATTGTAATTCCATTTTTTGTTTTACATTGTCCGACTTGTCTAAATAAAAACAGAGTATTTTCTCGTAGCAAGCAAGGGTCGGTATTGACTCTCGGGTCTCCCTTTAAATCTTGCATTCTTGATATCTAGTCTGTTTCATAATGATTCATTCCTTCATCATTTTGGCGTCGAGTTCTTTTGTTTGAATTTGTTATGAGACCGTGAAAAATTTACCAGAAACACCATGTGAAAAGATGGTGAATATTTAATATTGGCGTTGTGTTTGTAAATTGTTTGAAACAACAATATCATCTTAACCATTTACATGGTCTAAACTAGTTATAAAATTCTATCATAAATCATAAAATGCAAATAATGGCTTCTTCAATTTTAACATCTAAACTAATATATGTTTACAAGAAGTTTTAAACATTGAAATTCAAATAAGCCAATTGTAAGTGGTTTTGACTACATGCGAGTTGCCAAACATACTCTAGACGCGCGTTTGACAATTTTAACCTCCTTACATTTAAGTAGTTTTGAGCAAGATTTTCAAAATGAGATTTAAATCGTAAACGGAAAAGTTTAAATTTTAAATCGAAACGGGATTTAAATCGTAAATGATAGATTCAACATATCCAAATTTTAAGATTTGTATACACTTTGAAGTTGATTTTGTTGGTTGAACTTCTATAATGAAACTTAAAAACTTGGCTCCGTTTGGTTTGCTGTTTTGTGTTTTCGTTTAAACAAAAATGCGCAGTTCTTATGCATGTTGAAAAATACACAATTTTGAAAAATGAAATTAAATTAGAAAATAGAAAACAAATTTATTTGATTTTTCGTGTTTTGAGACATAATAAAAGGATGGAAAACAATTCCTCTCCTCCATTTTCCGTCCATCGTTGTAATGGTTAAGAATTGTAAAAAAAATTCTCATGTTTTCTTGTACTTTATAGTGTATGTTGAAAACGTAAAACTTAAAATGAAACTAAACGGGCCCTTAGTTTTCTCTCTAATTCAATTTTTATTTTGTTTTGAAAGCATTACAATGGGAACCGTGAATGTAAATAAGTATACCGAATAAGTTAGTATGAGATGAACGTGTTTTTAATTACGGTTTTAACTAAGTTTGAATCGGATGTAAACCAAATCGTAAAGGAAGGGATCCAATTTGAATTAGGATTTAAATTGTAAGATTTTAATATTTTTGGCAACAATGGTTTTGAGTGAGTAGTAAATTTTTTAAATGTTTGGAAACTTTGGGTAGATAAGATCTAAGGCTGGATATAAGGTTGGAGCTAGGACTCTTCTAGTTCTTGCGGCCACCCTATCTGGTCTAGATATCTCAAGCCAAAAATATATGTCCAAATTTGCACTCTTTGAAATGAACTTCTTGCCATGCATGACATCAATTTGTATTCAGTTATGACATATCCAGCGATGTCCCTTCATTGGACCAGTGTAAGCGACTACCCCAACCGGTGTAGAGACCAAGAGACCGGAGTATATGTTTTGTGATCTTGAAGCTGGTTGCAATCAGTCAGATTGCATGTCAGATTTAAGTTTGAATTGAATAATAGAGCAATTTTAACCGACCTTTACCTCTCTAACCTTTTTATTTTATTCTATTTCAATTTTTTGGAAAAAGAAAATGACAACGAACAAAGATTGTAAATTTTTATTTCTCCTTTATTTTGAATTCTATTGAGACTGGAGTAGTAAATTGTTAATCATGTCCTCTTTTTAGGTATAGTTTGTTACTAAATTTTGGCATAAACGTTCGCTTATGTTATTTTGAAAGAGTCCAAAATTACAAATTATGTTTTTTAAAGAATGTATGTAGAGATGGTACGATGGAAGTAAGATTGTCAATATTTTAACTCAAAAAACATCATTGATATTCATTCTTGTTTTTTCAAATGGAGCAAGCGATTGTTGTTATTTCTTCCACAACTGCCGAGGATTAGTTTTTTATGACGTAAAATTATCAAACTTTACTATGTACCATAGAGTCACACAATATTATTGGTTTTATTATGCCCCCACAATTTTAAATTTATGTTTTCTACATATGTCGCTGCACATAGTCTGAATTAGTACATTGTTATTATTATCGAATTTTCTGTTACAATTGATTCCTTATTTTAAACTGCATGTAAAAGAATATTTTTTTCTTGAACATTTTCAAAGCAGTTTTTCTTATCATCCCTTGTTAACAAATTTGGAGTTTAAGAAAATTATGATGTAACTTTTTGCCCTGCCGCACTAAACATGGCTCTGCCTCTTGGTGGATATGGGTATTAGCAACTCATATATCAGATTGGTTTGTTTTTTTTTAGCACGTCAAGATTAGTTCTGACTGAAAGCCTAAAACTTGTAACAAATATATCTAGTTGAAACATACAACACCTATGTAGAAATATTTCACATTTCATCACAGGTACAAGAATCAGAAAAACTGAATTAGTAAATATAAAGTATAAAATTTGATAGCTTATATCTTCACAGAAGATATATCGCTCTATATATGATCACGAAACTGTAAATATTTATATATTGATGCTAGAATTTTTCCACAAGTAACAATATGTGTTGATTGAAGTAGATTGAAAATTATAATTATTATCTACCGTTTCCATTGTGAAACGATGTTGGCCTAAACTCTTAGTACGATTACAAAACCGTGTGTACACACATGTATGTGTGGTAGGTTTTTACTTTTTACTATTAGTGTCTATGACGGTTGAAATAGATTCATCTTTAGATTGATTTTACATTCTTCCTTGTTATGTTTTCGGCCCTTCCAAAAATCTTCGGTTCTATTATTTTAAATTTTTATTCTTATTTAATTGGTAATCAGGGTACAACTGTTGTAGACAACTTGTTAAATAGTGACGATGTTAGCTATATGCTTGCTGCTCTTAAAACTCTAGGACTTTCAGTGGAAGATGATAGAATGAATAAGCGTGCAATTGTAGTTGGATCTGGTGGTTTATTTCCTGTGGGAAAAGAATCCCAAGTAGAGGTTCAACTTTTTCTCGGAAATGCTGGAACAGCAATGCGTCCTCTAACCGCTGCTGTTACTGCTGCTGGTGGAAATGCAAGGTATTTTGGCTGTACCATACAATTCATTTTTTTATAATTTTTTGAAGCTATTTCAACATCGGTGATAAGTGTTTCATTGTAGTTACATACTTGATGGGGTTCCACGAATGAGGGAGAGGCCAATCGGAGATTTAGTTGTTGGATTGAAGCAGCTAGGTGCTGATGTTGATTGCACTTTAGGGACTGATTGCCCACCTGTCCGGGTGAATGCAAATGGTGGTCTTCCAGGAGGGAAGGTTTGTGCTACCCATTTATTGTTACTATGCGGTCATGTTATCTTTGTGGTGTCTGAATAGATGCATATAATTTTATATAACATATTCATCAATATTCGAGGGTAGGACGGATAGGTTAACCATTAAAATTGCATGGCTGATTCTGAGTTAGCATTTGCTCTCGTTGTCTTGGATTGGGAGAGGAATGATGGTTCTGATTCGCATACAAAGTAGACACCAAAGCTTACATCTTGTTTATATTTGCAAAACTACATACCTTTCTACTAATGTCATATTTTCATATGTTAGAGAAAAAGAAAAGGATAAAGAAGCACCAATTAATGCTCATTGTGATTGCTTTCTTCATACTGCACTATCATATTAGAAACATGTTTTTAAAATAATATGACTGTATATGGTTTAATTAGCAACGAGAAGAGCGACTATCATTCTTTCCTTATTTTTTTTGGGTTCATTTTATAGACAGAAATGGAAAGAAAAGAAAATTGGTTTCTTTCTTTGAGTAACAAGTTCTACCAATTGATTGAAAGGCACGAGCTCCACGAGAGGACTAAAAAGTACCAATTTTTAAGAAATATGTACAGTGATTAGTTTGACCTTGTTCTGATGTGAAAATTGCTCTTATTCGAAACCATAGCAGTGTTTATCAGAAAATTTTCATTTACTTTGAAATGCATTTTCCCCATGTAATTTGAAATGTATATTCATCTAGGTAGATAATTACTGTACATGTTTATTAAAGGTTGAACTGAATTTTTGTTAAGCAACATCAGCCTCATGTAAGGTTTTTGGCTTCTACGCTATATTTTATAGCTCAACCAGCTCAAGTACTGGAAGGTCTAAGATGCGATGTTTTTATTAATAGATGTCTCAAGTATACAACGTAATAGCAAGAAATTAGTAGAAGTTGCAGTACATTGGCTCTAAATAATGATCTTCAAGCTAAGAAGCAAGTTATCAGGGTGTTCAACTTATGTGTATCCCTCTAGTATTTTATTTCTAAGGTTCATCTTATGGTGTTTAAATGGACCCATAATGTGATCATGTGTTTAATATCATATGTTGATTATGTGAACCAGTATTTCATTATATATCACGCAATTTCATAATCATTCTGTTCAACATTCAACTCTTTTTTTCTTTTCCCAGGTAAAACTCTCGGGTTCAATTAGCAGCCAATATTTGACCGCCTTACTAATGGCAGCTCCCTTAGCTCTGGGAGATGTTGAAATCGAGATTATTGATAAACTAATTTCAATCCCATATGTCGAAATGACTCTTAAACTTATGGAACGCTTTGGGGTCAATGTAGATCACTCCAGTACCTGGGATAGGTTCTTCATAAAGGGTGGCCAAAAGTACAAGTGAGTTGTATATATTTCCTGGATTATACTTTCTTGCATATTATACACAAAACAATATCATCTAATAATAACGCATGATGCATAATAGGTCTCCAGGTAATGCTTATGTAGAAGGCGATGCATCTAGTGCCAGTTATTTTTTAGCAGGGGCAGCTGTCACTGGTGGCACAGTTACAGTTGAAGGTTGTGGTACAAGCAGTTTACAGGTATATTCCGAAATTAACATCTGCTACTAACAGTATGGATAATGAACTTGGTTTCTATTGCATTTGAACTTTGAGTAGTGGCTAATTATTTATTGGCACCACGATACTTTGTTATTTCGGAATAAAGTGCATTATATTTTTTGATCCTATTTCTTAGTTCCATTACCATATTAGATGTTTTGAATAACTGTATATCTTTAACATTTACATGGAGTTTGAAAAAAATGCAGGGTGATGTAAAATTCGCAGAAGTTCTTGAGAAAATGGGAGCGAAGGTTACCTGGACTGAGAACAGTGTCACGGTAACAGGTCCCTCTCAAGATCCACAGAAGAAGAGAAGATTGAAAGCCATTGACGTTAACATGAACAAAATGCCCGATGTTGCAATGACCTTAGCAGTTGTTGCTCTCTATGCCGATGGACCCACCACCATTAGAGATGGTATATTTTGTTCTCCCTTTTTTTTCTTTCTATTTCAATGAAAAATATCTGAGCCGTTGTACAAATAAATTCTTAAATCTTGATCATGCTTTACTCTTTATTTTAGTTGCCTCATGGAGGGTGAAGGAGACTGAACGGATGATTGCCATTTGTACAGAGTTGAGAAAGGTTAGAGAGCTATTCCTGTCTTTGTTCAAACTTTGAAAAGACTATGCAACATAAACTTAGTTTATTTTCGCATCTCTTTTCTATAATTCCTGTCTTAAGGACGTACGTGGGGAAATATTCGGAAAAACTAATATGTTTCTTTTGGCTGGGTATATAGCTTGGAGCAACTGTGGTAGAGGGATCTGATTACTGCATAATAACTCCACCAGAAAAGTTAAACGTGACAGAAATAGACACCTATGATGATCACAGGATGGCAATGGCATTCTCTCTTGCAGCATGTTCGGATGTACCCGTCACAATTAAAGATCCAGGATGCACCCGTAAAACTTTCCCTGATTACTTTGATGTCCTAGAAAGATATGCCAAACATTAAGAGGGTTTTAATCTTTGATTGAATGCGTGAGAGCAAGCATCATTTCTTCGTGCAATAGTATTTATTGTTGTAATACCAATCTACAGTATAACCTTATTTCATTGTTTTCGGCTGTATTTGAACATCTGTAATCCCGACAGTACTACATATGAAAGTCAAATCTTACCGTAATACGCTGTTTGCAATTTGGGTGATAAAATCTGCATAGTTAATTTGCATGAGATGCTCGAATAGATCAATGTCCGAAATTTACTAGTTTTCTTGTTAATCGAACATCTATCACATTTGATAGGATAAATTCAACATTTCAAGTTTGTAAGTCTTATTTATAGTTGTCCTCTCTTGTTCGAGGACGTCAAAAGTGTCTGTGGTATACATGGAAGCATATTGTTAATTTTAGAAGTCACCCTCAGACCTCTTTTGCAATTTTGTTTTGGATATTTAAATTTTTAGCGAAGTGGTACAAAATCACGGAAAACTACAAATTAATTTACTTATAAATAATTAGAAAGCAAGATGTGATGCCGAATATAAAATAGAGCACTAAATGACTAAGACCTGCTTTATTATAAAAATCAGGGTTTGGCTGTTACAGTGCAACCTAAATGTGAACATGAAGAAGTAGGCAATGATAAGAAAGTCAACTAATAATTTCACCTCCACCATGGCTATGCTCCACTCTTACTTTATTTTTTATCAATATATTAAAAACAGCATCATTCATCAGTGTTCATTTCATTCATTAATTCACTGTACATGCATATAATATAAATGCTTCTTTGCATAAGTTTTCTCCGTGATTGCGGACTTGTTTTAATCATTGCATGAAGCAACCTTTAGTCGTCTTTTACTGCTACTAAATTAGTTTTTTTTTTTCTTTTCTTTTTTACTCTCAATACATTGAATTGCATTATGCGTGTGCATAGTGATAATAGTTGCTCCCAAAATCTTCTTGGTGACGCCACCTATCTGCAGTTCTCGTGTACTGGAATATAAGTGCCTAAAATGTGAGGACTCTCCTTTTCTTGCTCGTAAGTCGTTCATGTACACATATCCCATGCTATATGTTTTTTTAATCTAACATTGGTAAAAATAACACGATTGGACAACATATGTTGGACCTCGTAAAGGATAAAAAATTAGGCTGCTTAATAAGCAGTGCTTTGTAAAGTGTTTTAACATTTAAAAAGTTACCACGATATGTGGAAGCAACATTTGTGGGAAGAAGAAAAGACGAAGGTCAAAAAGAGGGAGGCGAATACGGATGATGGCCCAAAGGCCAGGGCGTAGGGCCCAGAGGAATGTATTATCGCGCATGTGAGGGTAGGGCCCGCTAAAATTGAGTAAAAATGGAGCCCACCAGCGGTTGGTGGGGGCAAACCTGAATGAGCTTTTTGACTGTGAACGGTGGGACCCACGGAGAAACTAGCTGGGATAACCGATGTTGTTGTGCTCCGGCTGTCCGCCATATTTTTGTCATGACGTCATCATTTTAGTACTAACCTCTTTTTTTATGTGCATGCTTAGTTTTTTTAATCGCCAATCTGCTTTCTCAGAAAATGATAATGCAAGGCTGATGTTGTTTGCATAGATAAGACGATTTGTTTTTACTTTATCTACTTATTTAAATGTGCCTACACATCTTTTGAAATGCAAGTTTCTACGTTTCACAAATACATAGATTCTTGTAAACAATATTTTTATACAGAATGGTGACCTTTTTGTATTTGGATGAATTGACAAGAAATAGAATAAAGGGAAAAGTTATAATGTCCTTTATAGTTTTAAAGCATGTAACGTTAGATCGATATGTCTTAACATTTTTAATCTTTTGAGCCAACATTGAATACACTTTGGACAAATATAATAATGGGGTTCCACTGTTTAACAATCCAGAACATCTTAAATTACACACGTCATTTTACCAAGAAACTGCGGAAAGAGAAAATTTTAGTTCAGTCATTCGAATGGGGGAATACGTCATTCGTAAAACATACGGCTTAATTGTTATGACCATAACAGTTTGGATACCTATTAACAATATCTTGTTGGATAATGTGCCGATGATTCGAGAATGATGAAAATGATACCCGCTGTACTTTTGACTTCAAGAATCTACTGCGTATATTCTTTTAGACAATAGTTCAACGCAACATGTACAAACGGGTTATTAAACTATCGACTTCAGGATTCAATGAAGCCTTGAAACAGCGTAATCAGATTCAAAATTTGTATGATTTTGAACCGACCAAGAAAGCTCAATTTGATCTCTGGCGATGCAATTTAGGAAGAATGGAATGAAGAATAAGAAGAGAATTGATCTGCAAAGTTTCTGCGTTTGCAACACCTTACAGACGTCGCAAACTATGGTGATAATGCAGTGTTCTGCAACACTTTCTGAGCGTCGCATATCTGGAGGAAGAAGAAGAGGGTACAAAGAAAAAAGATTGTTCTGTCGATCGGTCAGACGGACGACGGCGGCGGGCGTGTGGTGCTAATGCATAACTTCCCTCTTCACATCAAAGCAAAGTTTTGGGTGCACAAATAGTCCAACCTTCCCTAGAGAAATCCATATATAAATCAATATATTCTCTTAGTTTCCTAGATGTGAGACTATTCATTCCCTCTTCTTCCCTCTTCAAAAACAAACCCAAAACCAATTTTGAAAATTTCCTACAATTTTTCCCCATTTTCAAAATAAGTAAAATAAATAAAATAGACGGCTGCATCACTAGAGTAATTACCTACATACCCAAGTGGGATCAAGCCAATGTAGTTCCAAGATCAAGTTTTGCATCATCGTGAAAACCAATACATAAATGATAGGTATCTTTTGGATTTGAACCTTCACTTAGTGTAAACCATTCAAAGTTCTATCGAGGTATATGGTGAACGTATCTTGAACCAAGTACCCTTAGTGATAATACCGGAACGGTCAAACATACTAATTTTCGTATATAGAGTATTCTGTATGTTCAGCACATTAATGGCCACGTGCTTAAATCCTAAGTTCATGAGTCTATTTTAGAAAGCGGTCTTACTTTCTTAGGACACGGCCTGATTTCCATACTCATATAGGTAAGTTCCTTTATAAGGTGTTTCTACGATACACCTTATGATTTTAATTGGACTTATTAAGGATTTTAATCCATCATTTTTCATGCAGAATCCAACATTGATTATGGGCAATTGATTTAGTGTTCTTTAATCATTCTCTTAACTTGTTGGTACCCATTGAACTTTGTCTATCCTTTTCAAAACATAAGTTGGTTTTCTGTTAAGGATGATCAACCTTCATTCACAGACCTTAGTCTCATTTCCTTTGATTTTATAGAAACCATTGCTTTTGGAAGACTCTTGTGAGTGGGTCAACCAAGTTTTTCTTTATTTCTATGTAATCAACAGTTATTACTACACTTTTGAGTAACTGTCTTATCATTTGATGTCTTGGACTCATATTTCTAGACTTTCCATTATATGTCTTATTAAAGACATTGTATATTGTAGCCTGATTATCACGGTTAATCAAGATTGTTGGAGATGGCTTCTTCCACAATGAGATTTCTATTAATAAATTCCTAATCCATTCTGCTTCCTTACAAGCATCTGCTAATGCAATCAACTCTGACAACATTGTCGAGTCAGATATACGATTTTGTTACTTAGTAACCCAAGACAAAGCAGTACCTCCTAATGTAAAGATCCATCCAGTCGTAGACTTGGATTTTAATTCTACATTGTTCTAGGTTGCATCACTATATCATTCTAGTACTGCAGGATATCATTTATAAGATAAACCATAGGTAACGATTTCTTTTAAATAAGCTAAAACTCTGGAAATAGCTTTCTAATGTTCGAAACCTGGATTACTCGTAAATCGACATAACATGCTTATAGCATGTGCTATGTCTGGTCTAGTGCAATGCATAGCATACATAAGACTCTCAACAATACTGGAATACTCAAGTTGAGAAATGATACGTCCAGTATTATTTTTTAATTTAATACTAGGATCTAAAAGAGTAGGTGCTGGTTTGTCATTATAATGACCATACTTTCGGAGGAACTTCTCAACTATAATGAGATTGTGTTAGCAACAACTCCCCCTCTTTTCTAATAATTTTAATTCCCAGAATTACGTCAGCTTCACCTAGATCTTTTATATCAAATTTAGAAGATAGAAACTTCTTAGTTTCATTCACACAGTATATATTGGAACCAAATATTAGCATGTCATCAACGTATAAACAAATTATAACATAATCATTATTGTCTAATTTGCTATAAATACATTTATCAGCATCATTAACAATAAATCCATACGACAATGCTATTTTATCAAACTTCTCATGCCACTGCATAGGAGCTTGCTTTAGGCCATAAAGAGACTTTACTAATTTGCAAACTTTCTTTTCTTGGCCTAGGGTTTTGAAACCTTCAGGTTGTTCCATATATATCTCTTCTTCTAAATCTTCATTTAGAAACGCAGTCTTTACGTCCATTTGATGTATGACCAATTTATGAATTGATGTAAGTGCTATTAAACAACGTATAGAAGATATGCGAGCAACTGGAGCATATGTATAAAAAATAATCTAATTCATGTCTTGCTTATATCCCTTAGCAACTAATATGGCTTTAAACTTATCAATGGATCCATTTGTGTTCAATTTTTTTCTTCTTAAATATCCATTTACATCTGATAGGTTTAGCACCAAGAGGTAAATCAGTTAAAACCCAAGTTTGTTTTAACAATATGAAATTCATTTCATCATTAATATCTTCTTTCTAGAATATTGAATCTTCGGAACTCATAGCCTCAGAATAAGTTTTGGGGTCATCATCGACGTTCATGACATATCTAGTCACATTAAGGACTTCGTCCTTAGTGCCTTCTATAAGATATGTATTGAAGTCAGGACCATAGTTCTTCGCTATTCTTGCTCTTTTACTTCTCCTTTGTTCAATACTATTATCTGGTATTAATACTTCCTTGTTGTTTTGAGTAGGAGCATAATCATCATCATTGATATCATCAATCGTATTAGGTTCTGGACTAGATGATCTCAATGGAATCTCAACAATTTGATTTCCAAAGAATTCTACATCTACGGATTCTATAACTTCTCAGGTGTCAAGAATTAGGAATCTATAAGTTATACTATTAAGTGAATATCCTATGAAAACACATTTAAATGCCCTATTTCCAAACTTTGGTCGTTTAGGGTCTGGTTTTCTAACATATACTAAACAACCCCAAACTTTAAGTCTTGTAAGATTAGGTTTCCTATTAAACCATAATTCATAAGGGAAAACATTATTCTTTTTAAGTGGTACTCTATTTAAGGTATAACATTCAGATAACATAGCATCACCCATAGGTTATAAGGTAGTTTGAACTCATGAGCATGGCATTAACCATTTCTACTAAATTTCTATTTTTTCTTTCAGTAACACCATTTTGTTGTAGTGTATATGGGGCAGTGCATTGGTGAACTAAGCCATGTTGAAATAAGATGAATTCATTTGAGAAATATTCACCACCTCGATCTGAATGTAATACTTTTATTTTAACTCCTAATTGTGTTTCGACCTCTGCTTTGTAAATTTTAAATTTATCAAAGGCTTCATCTTTAGTTTTCATTAGATACACATATGCATATCTAGTATAATCATCAATAAATGTTATATAGTATTGGTTACCACCATAGGTGATATGATTTTTGAAGTCACCCACATCACTATATACTAGATCAAGCAAGCCGGTTTTCCATTCTATAGATTTAAAGGATTTTCGGTGTATTTTTGCTTGAACGCATATTTCACATTTAGAGATAGTATCGAAATCACAATCAGAAATTAATCCTAGTTTATGCATATTTTTAAAGGAATTATAATTAACATGTCTCAGTCTGCCATGCCATAAACTAACAGAATCAACAATATAAATAGAAGATTTCTTTATTAGATTCATTAATAGTAGAATTTCGCTTACTTGTCCAACTATGGACTTATTTTCAACCATTTTGAAATCCATAAAATTGCAAATAAGGAATTTTTTGTTACTTGCCTCGGATATGCGATATTTTCTTTCTAGTGCGTCCAAAAGTGCCTTTGCAGTTTTGAAAGTCTTATGTGCGTTGTAGACAGGAGTAGATAATGCATTCAGAATGTGCCCTCTGCATAGAAAATCATCCACTTTGCGCTTTGCACATTGTGATTTTGGATATTATAAATTAAGAGTTTTATGAAATATTTTAAACAGAGATTTTTGAACTATATAATAAATATTTTTAAATTCTTAAAAATAAGTCCGTCTTTTATAATAAAAGAGTGCAGATTTAAAAGGAAGACAATAATATTTTGGTATAAATGTTTATCAACCATTCTATATAAAGTACTGGATATATACACACACATGTATTAAGGTTAAATTATAAAGGTGAAATTTTATAAATATGACATTTTACAAACAAAGCAAAGATTTCTAAAATTGTATTTTATTAATAAAGGGATAGATTTATAAATGGTGTTTATAAATAAAGGGAAACGACTTTTATCATTGGATAATCCGGGTAAAATAAATCACAATTGTGGGTTTATGATAAGATGTAGGATGGTGTTTTCGAAATATAGTTGATTCCATTTTGGAAATTGAAAGTGAGGATAGACTTGGAGATGTTAAACGATATATTATAAAATAGAAGGAGATTTATAAATATGGGTATATAGATATGGAAATGATTATGTTGAAATTTAAGTATGGATTTTTATCATGGAAGTATATTTATGTTTTAAAGGTTGTTTATTTATTTTACTTTTGTTTTAAAGTTGTTTATCAACATTTTAATATTTTGAAAGTTAATTATTTAAATTTTTAATATGGTCTGAAATTAATCATAATTATTTATCAATAAAGTTTTTGAAATTAATTATTATTATTATTAATGTTGAAAATAAATTATTATCGTTTTATTAAGAATGTTTTGAAATTATTATTTATTATTTTTAAGATGTTTTGAAGTTGATTATTGTTTGTACGTTTTGTTATTATATAATAGTGTTTTAAAGTAAATGATTATAATTTATTTATAAATGTTTTCGAGATTTATAAATAGGGTTTTATAAACAGGTGTCGGTTTTATAAGAGGGATCTTATAACATGATTTGGAAAACTTAAAGGAAGATTAGTTAAAGGGTAAAAAGAGCTTTATAAATGGTTTTAGATATTTATAAAAGAATTCTAGAAATGAGTTTATAGATTTATAAAAGTAGTTTATAAATGGTTTTTTGGGTTTATAAAGGGTTTATAAACGATTTTAGGAATGTATGAAATAGAGTTTTATAAATGATTTCAAAAATGAATGTATGGGGTTATAAACGGGTTTAGAGATTTATAAAGGAATTTATAAATTGTTCTAGAATTTGGTGGAAAGGAGACCTTCCTCC
Source organism: Allium cepa (assembly GCA_030765085.1). Taxonomy (NCBI): domain Eukaryota; kingdom Viridiplantae; phylum Streptophyta; class Magnoliopsida; order Asparagales; family Amaryllidaceae; genus Allium; species Allium cepa. The sequence goes on along the minus strand of CM060931.1, from coordinate 1,043,853,475 downwards.
GTTTTGTGCATATACTTATACCGTTGAGATAAGTATATAGATATTTTTCCAAGTATCAAGAAAATATATATAAACGACGACTGCTTCTAATGGCGACGGAAACCCTAATGGCGAAAAATCAATAACTGAAGATGAGGACGATACAGGTTGGCAAAAGGTTATTTATAAAAACAAGGGTAAGCGTCCAATTGGGGAGAATATGCGGAGGAGAAAGGAAAATAACCGAGCTTTTTCTGTGGGTCCTAGATCTAAAAAAGTTGAATTCAAAGAAGGGAAGAGAACCTGGGCGAATGCTATCGCGGGCAACACGTGTATAGAAGGCGGGGTTAACAATTTTGTACCGCTTGAAGATGCAGAGGGTTCCTTTGCGGATCTGGATGAAGAGGTTTTTACCGCAGCCAAAAGTATGTGGGGATCATCTATTTACATATATGTTGCAGGAAAAAGACCTTACTATGTACATCTCAATGCTTACATTAAAAGAGAATGGAAACCAACCGGTAAATGGGATGTCTTCCCCAGGGAAAATGGTTTTTATTTAATTAAATTCAGTAACGAATTGGATTGCAAAAAAGTGCTAGAAGGTGGTCCGTGGTTCATTGGTAGCAAACTTATTTTCATCAAGAAATGGGAACCTAATCTAAGACTAGAGAGAGATATGCTAGAAACTCACCCTGTTTGGGTCAAACTTATGAATGCCGATATATCCTTATGGAATGCTCGTGGCATCGGTAAAATTGCAAGCCTCATAGGAACACCCTTGGTGATGGATGATTATACTAGACAAGTTAAAAGAATGAAATATGTTAGAGTTGTAGTAGAAATCAAAGCTAGTGATACAATCAAAAATCAAGTCCGTGCTAAAGACAGAAGTGGAAATATTTACATCCAGGATGTTGAATATGATCATATTCCCCCTGTTTGTATTAAATGCAAGTGTTTTGGGTACTCTACAGAGCAGTGTGAAACTGTTATAAGTCCCATAAAACAGGTGTGGAGACAAAAACATACATTAGAGACTACTCAAACCGGGCCTACACAAAATATACAACAAAAAGAGGCACGGAATGAGTCTACTGAAGTAAGCCTTATATACACAGAACAATTAACCAAAGTAGTTAGCTGCCAAACACTTGAGGAAACACCTAATGCTCTGGAAGAGGTAGTAAAGGAAAATGCTCCATCACTGGATAACACTGGTGAAAATACAACTGTCCATAACTCAACTGGGAATTCATCAGGGGAAATGCCTGCCACAACAGATGAAATACATGAAATAAATAAAGTTGAATTGGACAAAATGGATTCAGACACAGATATTGAGGAAAACAGCCCTAATAATTTTGCAAAAAACAACATGGATTACACAAAACAATTTTTTAGTCCAGAGGCTAAAAGTAAGACGAAATCAAATCGTGAGGTCTCTCCTATGAAACTGAGGAGTAGATCCTCAAACTTTAAATGTCAATAATAAGCTGGAACGTAAGGGGTCTAAATAATGATATCAGACGTTTAAACCTCTTAAATTTGAGGAGAACCTATTCTCCTTCTATTATAAGTATTTTAGAAAATAAATTCAGTAATGAAAATTTAACCTTTTTTACTGATTCTTTTGGGAGATGATTGGAACTTCATACATAATAATGATGTGGGAGAAAAGGACGCATTCTTTTATTATGGAATAAGTCATCCTGGACTATCAGCCTACAGAGGAAAGATGACCAACAAATAACTACGGAAGCTACAAACACAGGAGTTCTGAAAATGACTCTGACTTGTGTATATGCTAGCAACTTGGCCTCACAAAGAACTCAATTATGACAATCTATTAAAGACATAAGCAAAATAACTAATAACCCTTGGATAGTGCTAGGGGATTTCAACTCAGTGATCAGAGCTGAAGAGAAAAAAGGAGGACTTACCATGAAAGTTTCCTAGTTAGAGGAATTCAATAATTGTATTATAGAGGCAGGATTGCTTGAACCTGTCCACAGTGGCCTGAAATATACATGGAGAAGTGGTGAGAATAAAACGATACCATGCAGATTAGATAGAGTGCTTATAAATGTGAAATGCATTACTTTGTTCTCTAACATTAGAATCAACAATCTCCCTCCATCTACTAGTGACCATAGTCCTATACTTGTTGAATTAGTAGATAAAGGAATGGTTGGCAAAGGCAAACCATTCAGATATTGTAACCACTGGCATGAAATAGAGGGCTACAAAGAAGCAGTTAATTTCAGCAATTTGCCAAAGGTAGAGGGCTCCCAATGTTATAAATTAATACAAATTACCAAAAAAATAAAAATAAAAAGACATAGAAGACTGGAACAAAGGTAGGCCCAAAGAGGGAGATCATATTGCAATGTTGTAAGGAAAATGTGAAGAATTCCTAACTATGATTGACAATGGTGCTGATGATGACAATACATGGAGAAACTATTATCAAAGCCAAAATGATTTAAAAGAAGCCCTCAGAATGAAAGCTACTGAACTCAGACAAAAAGCAAAGGAGAAATGGATTACTGAAGGAGATGAATGCACTAAATTCTTCTATGATAAAATGGCAATTCGCAGTAATAAAAATAATATCATTCAGAATATCAATCAGGAAGGAAACTTTACTATCAATGCAGTAGACTTTGAGGAGCAAGCAATTAAATACTATAATGAAATGTTTAATGGTGAAGTTTGTGATAATTTACCAAGCATTCATTGCAGGAGGCTGATAAATACCAAAGGAAGAAGGATGTTGTCCAGACAAATTACTGAAACTGAAATCCTGAATGCTCTGAATGCCATCCATATTGACTCTAATCATGGACCCGACGGATTTAGCTCCAAGTTCTACACTCTCCACTGGTGTGACCTGAAATATCACATAATATCAGGAATAAAAGAAATATTTAAAACTGGAAAGTTTGTCAAAGAAATAAATCATACCTTCATCTGCCTAATTCCTAAAAAAGTTAATCCTTCAAAAATTGAGGATTACAGGCCTATTGCATGTTGCAATGTGATATACAAAATTCTAAGCAAGATTCTTTGCAACAGAATGAAGATGATATTACCTGATCTCATTTCTGAATGCCAAAGTGCCTTCATTAAAGGTAGAAGCATTTCTGAAAATTTACTCATGGCACATGAGCTGGTTAGGAACTTCAATAAACCAGGTTCAGATAAATTTTGTCTAAAGGTTGATCTCCACAAAGCATACGATAAAATTAACAGACAATTTATTATTCATATGTTCATTGCTATGGGATTCCCTTCAAAATTTGTGAGCCTTATAAAGGAATGTATAACTACACCTACCTTCTCTATTCTAATTAATGGTATACCAAAAGGTTTCATAAGGTCCAATAGAGGCATTCGGCAGGGTGACCCTCTATCCCCCTACTTGTTTGCAATCGCCATGGAATGTTTTTCGCTACAAATGGAGCTGGCTACTCACCACAAGCTTATTCATACTATTTTTAACTTCCATCCTACTGTGAGTCACTTACTCTATGCAGATGACTTTCTCATCTGTATAAAATCCAGCAATGAATCAGCATCAGCAATTAAAGACATTTTCTCCAACTTAGAAAAATACACTGGGCTAAAACTGGATGAACAAAAAACCAAATGCTACTTTAACAAAACTTGCAACAGGAGAGCAGAGGTTTTGGATATCTTGAACGTAAAGGAGGGCAACCTCCCAGTAAAATACTTAGGGGTTCCATTATCTTCTAACAAAATCACAGATAGAGAATGTGCAGTCCTCATCTCTTCCATTAGGGATAGATTGCAGTGTTGGAGCTCCAAATTGTTGTCTCTTGCATGCCGCATAGAATTGGTGCACACTGTTATTCATTCTAAAGTTAACTTCTGGTTGCAAAATTTTCAACTCCTCGATGCTTCCATCCAAAAAATTGAAAGAGTTTGTGCGGATTTCATTTGGAAGGGTGGTCCACAAAATCAAATATGATAAATTATGCGGGCCTAAAGATGAAGGAGGTGTAAGACTTAGAAGATTAAAAGATATAAGAACAGTGCACACCCTTAAACAAGCTTGGAGAATTATCAATGGAGAAGGTCTTTGGGGGAAATGGATGAGCAAAAGATACATTAGGGGAAACTTCTGGCAAATGGCCATAGATAATAACGCTTCAGCAAATTGGAAAGCAATAATGAAAGTCAGACACATCTTAGCTTCCCTTTGTACTCGTGAAATAGCAAATGGAAGAGAAACTAACCTATGGAGAGATCCTTGGTTGCAAGGAGAATCTCTGATTGACATTTTGGGATTACAGACTTTTTCTGACTTTGGATGCCCGAACAAAAGAGTTCAAGAGGTGATAAATAATAATATGTGGAATTTCTCCTCACTGCCAATAACCCAAAATAGAAAAGAAGAGATACAGTATATGCCAATATATAATGGCAGAGAAAAAGACTTATGGGTATGGAAGCCTACAGGCTATTAATTCACTTCCAAATCTACTTGGAACAAAATCAGAAAAAAAGAAAATAAAACTGCATGGAGTAAAATCATTTGGGACCATGTCAACAATCCGAAAATGGCACTCACTGCCTACAAAGCGATAATGCAAAGATTAGCAACGAAAGATAGATTATCGAAATGGGGCTTAATAAATGAAACGGTCTGTGTACTATGTAATCAAGAGATCGAAACACACGAACACCTATTCTTCGAATGCTATTTCTCTAAATCGGTATGGAATATGTGCAACAGCTTACTAAATCTAACACCGTACTCAACTAAATTTGAAGAACAGATCAATTACCTGACTTTGCGGGATAATGGCGTAGACATCAAACCCAAATTGCACAAAGTCGCCGTTACCGTAGATGTTTGGAACATTTGGAAGGAGAGGAATCGAAGAGTGTTCCAAAGCAAACAAAGAAATCATACAGAAGTCAGCAAGATAACTATAGGAGACATGCGATTAACGCTGAAAAGAATCGAGAGAAATCAACTCACCAGGTGGGAACAAGGCGCAATTCATACTGTAGTAGCGGATTGGACTCCTCCATTGTTAGGAAACCAAGATACGAATCGCCAGAACCGGCCGCCATGATTTGCGAGCTAGAGGTTGAAAGAAGAAGTATGTGTTGTCTAATTTGGAAAGACTTCAGTTGTACTAAGTTATATTCACTTATCTATATGTTGTAATGGTCCTGTTTGGGCCATCATTTTGGGCCGAAAATGCCTTAATAAAAGTTTACCCATTTTCAAAAAAAAGTATCAAGAATATAGGAATTTGTGGGTATATCTTTGTAAAGGTATTTTTATACATGCAATTTACAAAAGCGATTTCAATTAATGAAAGGATTATTTAAGAGGCTAGTGGATGTTTATACGCTTAACCAGTGTTGGTTTTTCCTTATGGAATTAAAGCCTTGATTCAAATGTTGTTTATTAGATAGTTAAATAACCGACTATCAAATTTGGATCCAAAATGTAACTTTGGAAATATCCAATGGAAACAGGAGAGACATATGGCACAATCATCTCCGATGATGATATACTATGCGTATAAATCTCGTTTATTCTCCTAGGAAAAACGATAAGGAAATCCGTCTACTAATGTTTAGGAGGTGATCTCTGCTCTTATATTTGACTGTTTATTTCCTAAAGAACCGGGTTTGAGTTTACCGAAAATTATCGAACGTTGTTTCGAAGAGACCGGGATCGGGTATGTTATCCCAAACACCACTTCAAACCGGCATAAGCATTTCGAATTGGAATATCTTGAAGATAATCGGAAAGGAACCTTTGAAGTGAAAGGGTTACTTGCTACTAATCTTAAGGATGATTCCAAAACGGATGTAGTAGAAGTGGTGCCTTCGGTTTCGTTTAGTCCAAGAACAAACTTGTATGGAAGAATGCTAGAATTGCATTGTTGCCTGGAGGGTAGTGTTAGCATTTCAAGTGGGAAGTTCTAAATAAATGTAAAATGTAATCTCGAGCCTCATCAACTGGGAAATGACAAAAATGGGCATGGAGCAGGGCCAAGTGGGTTGCTTCCATCAGGATGTGGTCATTCCAAATCTAGATCGATTACTATCTACTCATGTATACTCGAGTCCCGTTAATGAAAGAGGTGATCATATTTGGTACTACTGGTCAAGTGATAGGCCAGTCCCGTGTGGCAAGGGTACAAAATGTTCTTGTTAGACCCCGGTGCATTATATCTAGAGATGTACCATCGGAAGGTAGTTCTTTACCTTGTCATAGTATGAAATCCAATATCCAACGCGTTCCTTTATGGTTTTGATCGTAGAACCTATTATGTTAGAATTTAATTAATGCATTAATTTTAGCTATGATTAATAAGTATTTTTACTTTGGAACTATTATAATATCAACGCATTTTCTGTAGAAAATGTTTTGGTTATCGTAATGTAAAAACCCATCCGTGTTTATGTGCAGCATAGTCTTATGAGATACCTTTGGTTTGAAAGGTTTTTGGATAAACATTAAATTTCAGCTGGGTGTGTTTTCTCATGTTGATTTACCAAACTGACTTGGGTGTTGTTTTATTATAATGCTTGGGTCAGACCGAGCATATTTACAGATTGCTTTTGATGCATTGGAGGCCAAGAGACGAGTTGGAGGTCTATAAGTCATATTCACATGTATGTTTATTTTTTCACTGCATTGTTGTTAAAATTATCAAAATTTGTGAGGACAAGTTGTTATAACTGTCCAGGCTGATGATTGTGATTCGTTGTTGTACTCTGATGGATGTATGTATATAACAGTTTCTCTTTTGTAAAGATCATTGATATTATTTTATACATTGTTCCGCTACGATTGTGAGATTCTATGTTGGTTTTGGTTTATTTTGTCTTCTTCTTCTCTTTTCTTCTTCTTTCTTTCCCATAACTAACCTTCTTTCCGTTCAATCTGGGTTGGATACGTGCGGTTTATTGTCGGTTTGAATTGTGCGGATTTGCGGATCATTACATCTGTCCTGGGTTTCTTTAATATTCCACCTTTAATTATACATTCGTATTATACAAGTATCAATTATTATATAAATTTTGTATTTTAACTAACTTATATAATTATCTTATGTGTCACATTATATTCGTTAATCTTATTTAATTAATTTTAAATAATCAACTCTCGCGCACACATGCTATAACCTTTATAGTATAACACTTATATCTTATATATATGTGTTGTTGTTTAATTAATTAACCTTTAATTAATTCATTTATGTAACTTTTAATTATTTTATTTAATTAATTTACCCTTAATTATTTTATTTAATTAAACACTTTTAATTAAATTAATTTTATATACATGTGTATACTTATGTTATCTTAAAAACTTTAAAATAACATAACACATATCAACATATATAATACATATATATAAGTATTAGCTAAATAACCTTTAGTTAATTTATTTAATCAAACAATTTTAATTAAATTATGATAATTTTGGAAATTTGTTTTATGTACTTACATATATACTTATGTTATCTTAAACGCTTTGAAATAACATAATATATATATACACCTATATACATATATTATATGTACATAATATTAACCAATTAACCTATGTAATTAATTAATTTTACTAATCTTGATAATAATTTTAAAATTTTGAATTTAGCATTTAAATATTTTCAAACATTTTGAAAATATGATTACCTGTTCAAACATTTTGAAAACTTGTGTTGTATTATAAGTTTTATAATAAACATGTTTTTATTTCAAATTTAACTTTTAAAGTTAAAATCTTTATTTAATTTTCAAAATAATTTTGAAAATTAGCCCAAAGCCAAATTCAAATTAGGTGCAACCTTTGGACTCACTTCGCCTTTCAGGCCAGACTGGTAACCAGGTAGGGTAGAGTACTGACAGTATTACCCTTTTAGACACCGTACTAAGTAGGCAAACTTAATTTAGTGGCCCTAACATGATTAATTTAAACCGCATAGACTATTGAGCTTTGATACCCTTAAAGGAACCGCGTCAGTCCGTAGTGGGATTGAAGGGTAAATTTCAAAATTTTCCTTTAGGATTTATTAAGTCTATGAAGTCTAAAGGGGATTTTAGATCCAATCTAAAATATTTTTAAATAAAATTATTTTTTAAGATTTATATGAATTTAATGTTTACATAAATTAGAGTGTATCAAAATATACTCTTATATATGTATTTGTGTGTAACCGTTACCTGTTATATTCAATTTGGTGAAGAAAACCTTTTACTTTCTTCTCTTAGCTCATTTAATCAATGGGAGGATATATGGTTTTAACTGGAGTGGCAAAATTTTTCATTTCTTTCTCTTTAATTAAATGATTGATGGATTGATTAAATGACATAGGTAACCAAATTTATATTTAGCATATATTGTGAGTATATCCGAATATACTTTAATGTATATTGGGTAAGTGCGATATATCATATTATGTACATAGTTAATGTGTACGTATTTCAGTGCTGAAATTTACACCATGACAGATACATTCTCCCTTTGTATACACATTGGTTATCCAAAACATTGTTTAAAATAATATGAGTGCATACATACATACATACATACACACACACACACATACATACATACATACATACATACATACATACATACATACATACATACATACATACATACATACATACATATATATATATATGAATTTATGTATATATGTGTGCACGCGTGCGCGTATGTATGTTGTTTAAATATACTTAATATAAAATATGTGTGTGTGTATCTTAATGAATCCTTTAATTCGTCTAAACTGAATTAACCAAGTCGACTAGTTTGAATTCAAGATTTATTTCTAAAACATGCAATGATTTGATTTAGTAAAACAATTTACAATATATCTTAATCTACAAATCCAAATACAACCTATATCGATATGTTAATAATTTAAAGTCAGGTAAAATGTAGACATTTTACAAGCAAAGATAAAGTAAAATTTATTGAACCAAATTAGAATGTTGAGACATATAGGTTTCTACATTAAAAACAGATCTCCTTAAATGTTAGGATGTGTGTGTGAGTGTGCGCTTGCATATGTATGTATGTTTTTTTTAAACATTCATTGTAAGATAGTTTTCAAATTAATTTTAATTCAAATAACACCAACATCAACATTAAAAAACAGTGAGAATCAACAATCAAAACCATTGTTATTATTTTCAAATCCAATTCAAATCAATAAATTCAAAATTTTCATATCAATACATACACAGATTAAAGAAGGACAACAAATGTGTATACATATTTGTGAAAATAAGTAAATAAGTAGATTTATAACATCATAATGAGTATAAACATAAAATAAAATAGATTATACATAATAGATGTAGCCCTTGAATGCACCTTGATGGATAGTCGCTTCTAGATCCAAATTTGAATCAGTCTCCTAGCTTTGCAAGAGAAGGAGAACCACCTTTTATTTAATTGATTAAATTAGATGCGATTAAAATAATTTTTTTATTTTACCTTGTACTTTCGGCCGTGATTGTTAGGAAAGGAATATAGAGGCTAGGGTTTTGAAAGAGGATGATTAAAAGAGGCAAGTGAATGAAAGCCAAGATATTTATAGAGATAACCCTCCTTAACCTCCTCTCTTCATTTTTTAGATCCAGCCGTTGGATTTCAAACCTCCTTTTCGTTATATGGATTATAATAAAAGTGGTTTTATGGCCTTTTACTTTGCTCATTAATGCTTAGCAAATAGCTGCATTTAAATAAAATTTAAACGCCCATCGATATCTTTTATAAATTTGTACATATAAAACTTTTGTAAACGTACTCAAGTAATAATTAAATAATTTACAAAAATTTATAAATTAATTAAATCATATGGTATTTCGAAGAATCTATAAAAGTGGCTGTGTGACTCGCATTTTTAAATTCAGTCAGCGATTAATGTCAAACTATTCGAATATTAACATCCACTCGTTACCTTAACCGGTGGAGTGACTTTTTGGCCGAATTTATCGCTTACACATCTTTTTAGTAAAATCCAATTTGAATTATTTAAGTGTTACCTGGCAGTAATAATTATTTACACCATTTCTCTTCGTCGAAACAATATCATTTTGGACTAATGTAATTTGGTTATGGCCAAAATTCCAATATCTCTATATTCAACTATATAGTCCAAACACAAATTTTTTGGTTAAATAATAACAATTATTACTAACCGAACTACTCTAGCTAGAGATTTTGACTTTGATTTGACTTCAGTTGACCATAATACCAACCCTATATAACTGAGGAGACGAATCCTCTCTTGAATAGTGTTTTACTTCAAATACTTCCAGTGACCCAACTATTTGATGGATGTTGTGCCATGATTTAACTATAATCAAAGTAAAGCTTTCATATTGAAGATAAATGGTATGATCAAGTCAAAAGAACCGTGTAAATAAGTCACTTTGATATTTTCTGTTTGACCTTAGTTGTATTAACCAACATAAAACTATCGATTGAGTCATTCCATAGTTATTTAATAACTATCGGTACGTAACCCATTGGTGCCCCAGCAGTTATGAGCAATACAATACCCAACATTTGCAGAGCATTACATACTCTAACCTCAACGGATGCATCGATATCCAGTCTCGATACATCTTGACTAAGAATACTTAAAATGATATGTTTATTTTCATTGTGATAAATTACTCATAGTTTCAATATTTTGTAACTATTATCGCAGAACATACCATTGTTGTATTTTCTATTACATACACTTTTAATTTAATTAATTAATTAATATAACACATTATATCAAGTATATAATAAAATGAAAACATTTTTTATTCCAACAAGATTTCTTATCGAGTTAGATATATGTAGCAAATTACATAGTTGCCCATAGAGCATCCCCCTAACTCTATTAGTTCCAGACAACCACAAGTACGTAACTCATTAGTTCCTCTAACAGTCATGAGTAATTCACCATTCATTATATGCAGAGTAATATGTATACTAGTCTTAATAGATGTATAAATATCCTTTTCCCAATAAATCTTGGTTGGAAACATTTAGGGAATAAATATTTTTATTCAAGACTTATGGTTACAAACACATTCACAACTACAATCAATAAAATACTTATCCTAAGGATTTTCTAATTATATATATACTATGTACAAAGCATAATTATATCTAATATAATCATACATATAATAGAAAAGTAAAACAAAAGGCATACTTCTTTTTCGAGCAAGATTCTCTATAAGAGTTAAGTTATATAATCAAACTATATAATTATCCCTATGGCACACCCCTTACTCTATCATCGGTTAGTAGTACCAGATGGTAATTAGGATTTGGCATTTTACACTCATGCTAGTGGAAGAGATTTAGGGGTAGTGCAAACGCAATGAGTGTAACGTTCCCCACTTTATGACCCAAAAATAAACAATAATGATGCTACAATTATCACCTAAATATTTTCAAGCGACAAAATGAGATTTTTTTTCAACAACAATAAGTAAACAGAGCAACTACATATTTTTCGTTAAATAAGCTGTCTTTCCATTTTCATAATCCTAAAAAGTGCCTATGCTGGGGTGTATATAATAAAAACATAAATAATAGTTTCATGCCCGACATATGAAAATATCGAAACGAACACTTATCCAGTTATATAACCTAGTTTTATAATAGCGGAATTCCAAATAACTTTTATTACCTACTATAAGCCCCATGCTTCATCTTTGGAGCTTTTATTCATCTTTCAAATGAAACCCATCTTAGCATAAGCTCAGCTTAGTCGAATGAATGCCCATGACTTTATGGGAAAACAATAATAAAAACATGGATCAGTCGTAAAGCTTGGTACGAGTAATACATATCTCTATACATACATAAAGTAAGACCATGCCGCCTAGTGTAACATGTTTTGCCCTCGCTAAATCAACAATGATAGTTACATCATATCATGTTAATAATCATCACATCATGAAAAAACATACGATATCATTTCAAATATAAATATACACTATATTTAACATGTAGTTATGAACCGTGTCATACAATTTGGATCTAGCCTATTTGGCAGCGGGTGAAACAGGTAAATTTCAAAAAGGTTCCATATTTGGTTCTGGTCCAATGTGTACAACCACTAAGCATTAAATCCATTATACAGTTTCAAATTTTATTTCATTTTATTTGAAAATAATTTTATATTTATATATATAATGTGTATTTAGGATATCATTCACACATGTATCTATATGTATAATTCCTAAACTAACATAGCATGAAAGATATTAGCGTGTGTATGAATATATATATATATATATATATATATATATATATATATATATGAAAATTTCATACACATATCAAGGGAATATAAATGCATGAGTATATACATATGTATAAATATACGAACAATATATGTACGTGGTTTGTATACACATATTACTTGTACCACATATATAGTTTATATATACACAAACACACACCCCAATGTATGTATGTATTTTATATACTTTCATATAAATATAAAATTAAGTTTTTATATATACACTATAATGAAAAAATTATTTACAAATTTACATTTTAAAATTCATTTGTTTGCCTAAGTAAAATATTCAAAATATGTAGGTTTGAATCAAGTTTGATTTGGTCAAAAATCTTTTATCTAAATAAATTTGGTTATTTTGAATATATATATATATATATATATTAAAATTTAGAATATTTTAACATAAACATTTATTATATTCAAAATACACTAATTTTATAAAATTTTGCATTCATATATTTGGCTGAATAAAATAAATATAACTATATTTTAAATACATATTTTATATTATGAAATAATTTATGTAATAATATGTTTATATAAATATATTCTCGACCAAAATATATAATTTTTATAAAGGACCAAGGTCTTTCTAGAACAAATTTTTTATATTATAAATATAACTATAAGTTTTAGATGCTGAAAAATGAGGAGGAGGAAAAACTTTGGTGTTATTTTTGAATGAAGGACGTGGCTAAGAAAATTAGGCTAAAGGATTAAAAAAAACTTTAGTAGTAACCCAAGTATGTTTGTGTAATGACTTGCATTTTTGACCCCCAAATGTCGACGGTAATACATTCACGGTATTCATGTGCTGACCACCCAAGTGTTGAAAAGACGAATTTTTAGGGTAAAATAAAATGAAAAGGAAATATAACAAGAAAGAAGAGAACAGGATATCAGAATCTCACAGTGGAACGATAATATATAATACCAAAAGAACATTACAAAGGGTTATTCTAATACAAAAATTTTGGAGTTACAAAACCTAAGTATCATCATCAGCCTAGACAGTTATAACAGCATGTCCTTACAAATGCTGATATGTACAATATAATAATGCAACAGAAAGAAGAGTACTACGGTAGGCGAAACATCTAGCTCGCCTTCTTGAGCTCCAAAGAACATTAACAAAAACCTGCCTTTCTCAAACTACTCAAAAGAGCACACGAGGAATTTAAGGAAACAAAAGCCACGTGTCAGACATAAGTCTGTTATAAGAAACTCAAAAAATATGCGGTCAACATATAACAGTACTTTTGAGACCATATGGAATGCCATAACCGTTTTCCCCTCAGAAAACCATCATCTAATATGTATATAAGGTGATATAATAGATAATGTCTAGGGTGTCTAATATAAATATATTAACATAGCTGGAATGGTTACATCGGTTACATTCAACGACATATTAGAGGGTACAATCAAATATGATAAGGAATGTTCACATGATGGATTTTCTGTAGAAGACATCCCTAGATAAACTGAGGCCAGCCTCCTGACAAAGGTCAGAAAGTATCTTTCGAGTGATGTACATCTTTAGATAAAGTATACCATTAAGGTAAATAGGCTTAACTATTCCTCGGTCAAGAGGAAAACCTGTATGTTAGAGCTTTAATGCTCCATCCCTACTCGACATCAATCTTAACTCTCACAAATAAAGAAGCCAACTTCGTCGGCTTATAGCGTTAAGCAAAGTTAGTACTTTTCAAACAAATAAACAATCAGATGAACACATTTCCAACATTCCCGACTTAAAAATTCCACATTCACGAGGGAAACCAATAGATTTAGAGCCCAATTGCTTTGTCCCTACTCAATATCAATCTTAACTCCTAGAAATAGAAAAGTCTACTTCGTTGGCTTTTAGTGTTAAGCCTAATCACTTACTTCTTTCAAAACTTATATAGAATTATTAAAAATATATTTAAACTTCAAACCAACTTTAAGATACTTCAAAATTGATTATAAAATGTCTCTAAATGTATTAGAGAAAAATACCAAATTTAAGTATCATTTATAAACACTTAAAACCATAAGCAACTTACTACAACATTTATAAATGCTGTTTAATTAAAAACAACATTGAAAAGCATGATCCTTGTGACTAGTTTTAACCACTTTAACAAATGATTTAAGATTTGAAATTTTTGTAGTAATTACTACCATTAGGATAAAAACCATAGAAAGAAACCCTTAAGAGTTTCTTCCTATTTATTTATAAAAATTCCCAAAAACAAGGGATTTGGAAGTGCACTTATAATGACTATTCTCGTTTTAAACACTTTCAAACTTACTTCAGTTTAACACACAAGTTAGACAGCCATTTAAACATCAAGTCAAGGCCACACCACACATTTAAGAGGGTACTAGAAGTGATGTTATACAATATAAAGTCATGATTTGCTTTCAAAAATAAGATGAGTCCAAAGTATATAACTTTACTTAGTTAATGTCACTTTAATTTTGTACTTTGCACACAACATATAAACACACAATATACACTTATAAGATAGTGAGATTACTCACTTAGATCCATGACAAACACAAGAACAGAGCCACAAGAACAAAGAACCATCTCCAACCATGATCAAAAGCCTAAAGATCCAACTTTTAGCACTACCAAACCAAAGCAACACCTCCCCTCCTCCTCCCATACTCACGGATCCTCCATGGAACCCTCTCTTACTCTTAACTTCTCCCCTTTATTACTTTCTAATCATGATTCCCATAATTCCTTAGGTCCAAAACCAAAGTTTAAAAGAGATTGGAGATGATTTGGTTAAGACTTGAAAAAGTTAGAGAAGAATTAGTGGATTAGTGCTTAAGCACTTGCACCATTTTTTATTTTCATACTTCATCACAAGTTTAAGTGAATTAATGGTTTGTTATGTTTGGTATGCCTCTCCTTATATAGGGTTTTACAACGAGCCATAACCACCTCTTACCTTCCAGAAAGGTCATAAAGGAGTCTCTTTTTCACATGTTAACTTTACACCTCTCTTCTTTTACTTAAACGTTAAGTATTACCATAAAAGGTTATTCCATAAATATCTTTGATGACATCACCACGACATCATCCAAAAAGTATATTTCCACAAATGGAAAAAACTTCTTCTTCACTTTATTAATTTCCTAACCAAATAAGTGTATGTAAAAAAAATCTGGACAACTTCTGATGGTTAAAAAGCTGTTTATTGATAAAATTATTTTCGGTCGCATTATCAATATTTTTTCAAAGTATTTATTTTTCAGAACAAGTTTACCATCATTACTTATAATTCAAAAGATGGTTCAAAATCTTATTAAATCATTTTAACAACATTGATCCAAGATTCAAATATTTAAATAATCAAGATATTTAAATAGAAAGTATCTGAAATTCCGAGTCATTAAAGTTTGCAAGTTTGAAAAGTGAACTCGACATTTATTGAAAAGATAGCCTCAGGGCAGAAAGAGAAACCATTGATTGTTGAAGGACTAGACTATTAGAGAAGGGTATAGACCTAAATAACTAGAGGGGATTCAAGCTAGACTCAAAGGGTTACCTTTTAAAGAAGCGAAGCCTGTGTGTCCTTAATGTTGGAGATCTTCGTAAAGAGGTTGAAACGACCCTGACTCGACCTTCGAAAATCGGCACTGAATACATCACTTGTATTCGAATGCTACAGATCCAAACATCGAATCTGGTTCATCGAAGCTTATGACACATTAAGTACAACAACACAGCGGAATAAATGAATAATATTATTGATATACAACATTTGTTACAACAGAATATCAATACAAATCAGAGCTAAAAATATAATAGCGGAAAGATAATCTTCGACGGAGGAACACCAATATTATTTTCAAAAGGAAGAAGGATAGAAATCCCAACAACTCCATCACTAAAGCCAAAGCTCTTGACTTCAAGCGAGAACCATCATGAAGCTGAACTCATAGCAATTGCGATCCCAAACGCGATTGCTAAACCAAAAGCTTCAAAGATCCAAAGACTGAAGAAGATCTCCAAATGCTACCAAACCAAAGACTTCGAAGGCTATCGAATCTATACCTATTATTTGATTATCTGAAAAATCCAACTCTAGATGGCCCGTGTGGAAAATTGTGGGCATCCAGAGTTTAGAAAGAAAACAATAAACTCCAGGTCAGTCATGGGACTGGTATGAGCAAATAAAAATAGTTTTAAACAAAAACAACAACAAAAGAATTTAAGACTGAAATCCACAATGCTTTTTGAAAATGAAACTACCATAAGGCCTCTCGCCGCACACACCGTGCAAACGTAGAATTGGAGGAGATATCTCCTTATGATAGTCAAAAAATGCTTGATACGCGAAAACCATTTGATATTATTGTTAGTGCATAGTGCAGAAAACCTTTCGAAATTATAATATTAATCTTTGCCAGCATACAACCATTATTGTATGCCTACTACAGCTACCATATTCAATAGCAGGTTACCGCCACATTTCATGGTAGGTTATACAACTAAAACCGTACAGGGCGCGTATTGTTTCTTTGGATTTCCAACAAATAGTCAGGCTAAGGAACTTCCTACTGCCACATGGGTACGTCTTTGGAGGGACGTCTTGAGAACTGAACCAGCTCTCTGCCAACACTAGGTCGGGTTACCTCTGTAACTAGGTAACTACTACAGGAGTATGCCATCCCCCGGTCGTTTGCGACCTTTATCCGAGGATCCTTAACCACAAAGCAACAACCACAAAGTAATAAATTTGCAGTAACTACATAGGTTAAATATCTGGGCTCCATACCATGATACCACCCTTTTTCAGAAGGAAATGACATAACCTAAAGGGCACGACCCTCATAACCTTGCCGCATCTTTCCCGTTTCGACCATTTTCGAGTTGTGAGGTCCCACGAGGTCTCGTCCACAAAGCTACACTTTTCACAAAGTCATGCTTTGATCAAAAAATGATCAGCAGCACTTCGTATGCCACATTACCAAATTGGGAATGTATCACTAGTAACCATCAACTACATAACCTCTGAGCTCGTATGTCCTAGAGAAGGGTGTTAAGCTAAAAGAACAAATTCTCGGCCACCAAACAGAAATGTATTTGATAGAAACCAGCTTTACATCTCAAAGTGTAATGTCAGACACACATCCATACAAGTCTGTTCCGGGTTTGAACAGACCCGAAGGCACTTCCAAAGAAGCCCTTGCAATCCAGGTATTCGCAATCCCGATCGGACTCTCCATCACATATGGAGAACTCTATACCGGCGCGACTCAATGCAAAGACATTCGACGGGTTATCCTTTCGTTTTTGAAAATACCCGGTCTTCACCACCGGCCTTCAAATGTTATCCATAACGTCGTATCATTATTCGAAATGGGTTATATGATACAAGGTCCACTATCGGCTAAACCGAATAATGAGCGCAATATTTAAAAATCATATGGATAATTGGATCTCAGTTAAGTCACACTTATTACCCAAAAATCTTTCTTTAAATGGTTTAAAAAATTACCATTTTAATCTTTAAGCAAAAAGATTTATTTCACAAAGTTCACCAATCTTCCACAAAGATTCATTCACAGCTTTCAAAATAGTTTCCTTTTCAAATTGGATTAACTCATCCAATCATTAAATCAAAGACTCAATTCATAGCTTTCAAAACCATTTCCAAAGATTCATTCATAACTTTCAAAGCAATACCCATTTCAAATCTTTTATATAAAAGATACACCATTTAAAATCTTCTTCAATTGCAAACCAAGGTTCAACCATTTTTCACAAAGATTCATTCATAGTTTTCAAAACAATTTCATTTCAGTTTAAAAAAATTTCAACTCAAGTTGGAAATCCTTTCTTTATATGAAAGCTATTATTATTGTTTGAAAACAAATAGTTTACATTTTGGAAAAAATCCGATTACATTTGCTCGAGTTAAAGCCCTTCAAGTATAAAACTTGGGTTAAATTCAAATTCCCCAAAACAATACTTTTAAAATACTTTAAAGATGGTTAGAAAAACATATATATATATATATATATATATATATATATATATTATATATAACTTGCATTACCCCTTCCCAAACCATAATTCAAATCTTGAATTCAAATTCAAATCAAACTATTTTAGTTCCCAAAACCTTATCAAGTTATTCAAAATAACTTTTATCTTCAAAACTCCCTTTTAAAAGCTTTTCACACTTAACCCGGTTCCATTTCCAAAACCATTTGGATCCAAAATTCAATTTTAAAACCATTTCAAAATCTGTGACTTAACCAATTTCCTCGTGCAATCCATATTTGTGTGCGTATAGTGTAGTCGAGGGGTTTTACACAATAGTGCAACATCATCAATCATCACAGATTCAAGCACATCAATATCGATAAGCGGTATAATCTATAACGCTTATCTTTATTCACATATTCATAGATAAATAATATACATTCATCACAGATAAAAATAAATAACATTCATTACAGCTCGAATCAAAATAATTCATAACGTGAAACATTACACAGAGATATCAAACAATTCAAAGCATTTCACACAATTCAAACATCCATAAGTAAGATAAATTAGTTATCTGATTAATAAGATTAATTACTTATGAATAAATTAAAATTTTGGTTTAATTAATATTAATTAATTACAACCCTTAATCATTAATTAGTCTTTAATCATTTATTATTTAACCTTTAATAATAAATTAATCAACCTTAATTAATAAATCAATTAACCTTTAATTATTAAATAATTAACCTCTAATTATTTATCCTTAATTAATTAACCCTTAATTAATTACCTCAATTAATTAACCCTTAATTAATTTCCTTAATTAATTAACCTTCAATTAACAACCATTTAATTAATCATTTTTAATTAATTACAATAAATGACTATCCCTAATTACTTATATTAATAAATCACAAATTAATTTTAATCACTTAATTAATCAACTTTAATTGTTAATAAATTACTTTTAATTAAGTAATTATCTCCAAGTAATTAATTACCTTTTAATTACTTATCATTAATTAACTTTTGATAACAAATTAATTAATCAACTTTTAATTACATTAAGGTAATTAAGCTTTAAGTAATTACATAATTAATCCTTTTAGTTACATTGGATAATAATCCTTCTAAATTACTTTCATTAATCGATTATCATTAAATTGCTTTCATTTAGATAATACATCTTTAATCACTTAACACTTAAATTAATTAAAAGATAATAAATTACTTTAATTATAAAAAAAAACTTATTTAATAAACCTTATAATCATTAACAAATAAATTCACTTAGATTTTAAAGTTAATTAACAATTAAAACATTTTTTCTTAATTAACTTCTTAACCATTAAATTTATTTTAAAAACTTTACTAACATATTTCCTTGAAAACTTTGTTCAAAAATTAACCCTAATCTCCTTTGCTAACCTATGTTTTTATAAAACTGTTTCATTTTTCTTTCATTAGTTTTACTTCTAAAACCAGGTTAGCCAATTACCCAAGTCACTCAACCAAAAACCCCAAGCACACCAAAATAAAAACACCAAGCCACTCACGATCCCCTTCTACTTCGAGTCCAACCATCGATTTCTCGAGACCATCCCCGAGACCCTTATTTCTTCCCCAAATCATTTCGATCAACCAGATACAGAAGTGCACTGTGCAAGTGCACCGTGCACATGCACAATCAAGTGAGCCACCTCCGATCATCATCGCGATCACTCATGAGTCAACTACAACATCGCCAACGACTTCGATAACCCAGATCGATGATCTCGTGCTAAAATCGAGATCGAGCCCATTCCATTATTTTCCTGGAACCAACTATTCTCCAAAAATCCATCGCCGTTGACGTTCTCGACCGCCATCTACCACGCCTTTGTGTCCACGGCCTCGCCAGAGTCCCATCCTTCTGTTTCTCCCAGTCCGATCACCTCAAATATCTCGATGACGACACTATAGTCACTTAATCTCGATCGATGAAACTGCTAGTCGAACCCTAGTTTGACGGCGTGACGCCACCACGGCCAATTATAAAAACGTTCTTTATTTTTCCTATAACCCATGACGCTCGAACCACCTTCTTACCAAAGCACGACGCATATAAATCCGTCGATCGACGAAAATTGACAAAAAGGCTTTTTCCATTCATCTTGAGATTTCACGATACCTAGTTGTTCTAAAATCACAAGACTTGTATCAAAAATCATTACTTGCATGTATGTATCAGATTATATATTTAAATAAAAAAATTCATGAACTTCGATTTTTCTGTTCTAAGAAAATTTTACTGTATTTTCTTCTTCCCGGTAAATCTATCCATTTTTAATACTTAAAAGTATTTTTAAAATTTAAATCCTGTTATTTAAATTATATTTTGTTCAAACATCAAACTCTAACAGAGATTGAGGAACGAGATTTTGAGTTTTTAGAATTAACTTATGCCTATAACCTCTAAACAGAGGTATATACAGACATGCACATACCCATTTCTACATATATACATGCATATTTGCATACACACAAATATATTTACAACTTCACTTCAACATTTATCACAACATCAAATCAGAGATCAGAACAAAGGTAAGTTTGCTCACCTTGGATTGAAGACATATGAGAAGATTTATGCTTGGAAAGATTTTGAAAACCTGGAAATAGTTTGCATTTGAACTTTAAATCTAGATTTTGATCTAAGTTTGCTACCTGTTGTTGAGATTTCAGGCTTCAGACTTTGATTTGGATTTATTTCGAGGTTTTGAAAATTCTGAGATGATTTTTTTTCTTTTTTTTACTGATTTCAGTTTTGATGTTGAAGAAATAAGAAGAGGAATGTAATTTGGTTTTACTCTTCAATATATAAAATTTTAATTTATTTTAAAACAATTAATGCCACTTGTTAATTCTATAGTAACACTTGTAATTGCATATTTTCATTTTCTTACAAATATCCTATGTGAACTAAATTGTGTTTATATCCTTAGTTTAAATTATTTTATAAATTTTATTTTAACCCTTTATGCATTTATATTTTCATATCTTAACATATGTTTTTGTTTTAAATGCTTATGTCTTTATCTGCTTATATATTTACATTTGCACAATTTTTTTAAAAGAGAATGATTTAAAAATAAAGAATCACATTTTTATATATAAGAGAATTTATCTTAAAATAATCTTTTGAAAATTATTACATTAATTCTCAAATTACATCTTCCGAATGTTAATATATATTAAAATTAGAAAACAACTTTTATTAACTTTAAAATAAAAACTTTAAAATTCTATTTGATTTCCAATACATTTATTTTTAAATCCAACTTTTATTTATAAAATACTTATCCTTAAATTTCAAACCAAAATTTTATTTATAATCTAAAAATTTTATTATTATGGAAATTTTCTTATTAATTCATAAATAAATTCACAATTTAATTCCAAAATTAAACTAATTGTCAAATTAAACTTGGCTAAAATTCGAAAATGTTACAGATTCCCCCTTTAAGAAAATTCAGGGAGACAACAAATAACAGATGAACACATCTGAGGTAAAGAATTGATTTACCATATCAAACTGAATATTTATTCTATATTTGGCTTACTAAATCAGAACATCAACAAAAGATATGAGAACAAACTCATTTCATGTTTCACAAGATACTCGGGTCACCAGATCTACGAAGATATACAGGGGATTGGTTAGTTCGAAGGGATAACTAACAGTTCATAGAATATATCGAGACCCAAACAATAGATAAATGGATTTAATCTTCCATAATTTTTCAAACACTAGATATGGATTCCAAACTCAGGTCGGAATACCCCAAAGTTTACACTGGCTTGTCCCTTTTCGGACTTTGATTCGTAAAAGAAATCATAACAAAATTTCCAAAATTGGTTTTGACCGAAATCATTTATCGATACTAATCTTCATATTTTATTGAACCAATAAATTTTTAAATTATTTAGAGTTAAAAATGAAAGGCTGATAAGAATCCAATGAAGATACGAAGTAAGGATCTTCTACAACGATTCATAGGGCCACCATCACATCAAAGCTCGTTCTGTAGTTGCCACAAAGCCATTGAAGAATTTGAAATTGAATCAAAGGAGATTGAGGAGAAAAGTTGTTCCTTGTTGTTTCAGGGTATTGACCATTTGTAGTGGTACTCCCCTGTCCTCTACCTCGTCCTCTTATTGCACTCATACTCACTATCAGCGGATAGTAAGAGAATTTACTAAGGCATACGAACGGATATCTTAGGGATATACTCATTTTAGGGTATTGGTAACCCTATCTCTAATGAGTTACCTAATGTGTTATACTCCAAAAGCTAAAGTTTCAACCTTCAGCTCTGATACCAATTATAATGACACTGACTCGACCTTCGAAAATCGGCACTGAATACATCACCCGTATTCGAATGTCGCATATCCAAACGTCGAATCTGGTTCGCCGGAGCTTATAACACAATAAGTACAACAACACAGCGGAAGAAATGAATAATATTATTGATATACAACATTTGTTACAACTGAATATCAATACAAATCAAAGCTAAAAATATAACAGTGGAAAGATAATCTTCGACGGAGGAACACCTATATTATTTTCAAAAGGAAGAAGGATATAAATCCCAGCAACGCCATCACTATAGCTGTAACAACCCAGAATTTTAAACAATTTAATTTGTGAATATTTAATTTATTTTAAATATTTAAATGATGATTTGACTTGAATTTCAAATTATCAGAATAAATTGGCGATTAAATATTAGAATTTAATCTGTTTAAAGTTGAATAAAATTTAAATTTGACTTTGAAGTTTAAATTGAATATTGAAATTTGTATTTTAAATTCGAACTAATGACTTAGGAAAATAATTTGAATTTATGAATTATTATTGATGTAAATTTATAAATCGATGTTTAGTTATAAATAACATTTTTCTTTAACTAAAATAAAATAGAATAAAATTTTTGTCAATAACGAAATAAATAAATATACAAAACGAATTTGAATTCAGAATAAAAATAAAAATAAAAATATATATAATAAAATAAATAAAGAAATACGTATAGTTAAAAATTCAAACAACATATTTATAAATTTTGTTAAATATAATGTAACTACATTGGAAAAATTTTAACAACATAATTTTAACAAAATAAAAACAAAGCAAACAATTAACAAAAACTAATTGAATTTAAAATTGAAAAAAAAAGAGAGAGAAAAATAAAATAAATAAATAAAATAATAAGTTATACACGACCTTACCTTCATCGGCCAAATTCACACCTTAAACTACGCTAATACACGTTCCTTTTTCTATTTTATACCCTACCCTTTACCCCCTTTTCATTCGAAACCCTAATCAGCATACGAAAAAGAAAAATGGCGGCCTCTCTCTAATTGTCACACGAGTCGCTCGTTCTTCGTCTTCGATTCAAAATCTAGGGCTTCGGCTTCATTCTTGCTTCGACTCGCGTGCTCTTCACTTCTTTTGCAAAGGTGAGTTCTTTGCTCACGGTTGATTTTTATGCAAGTTTTTAAATTTATGGAATTGAATGTTGGTTGCATGCTATGATTTGGGGCTATTTGCTGTCACTTGCTCGATTTGCTTGAATTTTAACCGATGAGGATCGATGCTACCCAATATGTTGATTTTAAATTGATAAAAACAGATACTATAATTTTGTTTTAAACTGAAGAGAGCAAATGCTATTTAAATTTTTATTTATAAATTGATGAGAACAGATGCTATTGTTTTAAATTTAAACCTGTATTGCGTGTGTACTTGTCTTCATAAAATTTTCACTGTGCTTCTGACCTTTCTGGTCTCTAATCATTGCTTGGTCATCTTGGTGAGCAATTGGTCTGTGCTGCATTGTTCCCTGTCCACTGTTTTGTATCATCCTTAGTTTTGTTTCTGCACCATGTTGCATATGTCTTGCCTTTGACTATTTGCAACTGTGTCTTTGATTGTCCTCTGTTCTCTGTAACTCGAAGCGGTGAAGATATTTTCCCGAAGTAAATTTTAAGCTTGCTCGAGTAAACTTTGTTTCAAGTCTGCATATTGGAAACAGAATTGTTCCAGTTTATTTTAAAATAGTGTTGAAGTGATGAATGGAAATGTAAACTTGGAATTTTGAAACTGAATTTAAGTTGAATGAATTTAAGTTTGAATTCTGTTGTCTTTTGAAATGGTTTAAATTCAGGGAATTTCAAAGTTTGATTTTTCTTAATAAAACAGAAACTGTTTCTGTTTTATATGTAAGAGTAAAATTTAAATTGAAGGTGGAGATTAAACTTCAGTTTTTAAATATAGGTTTAGATTGAATTGTTTAAATGAATTGCATTTAATTGCTATGTCCTACATCAGCATGTTGCCTGGTTTTAGTCTTGAATACATTCTGTAGCCATCTTGACTTGGGCTTGTGGTTTAATGTCTTACTGTTACCATTTTCTTTGCATCACTGATGCATTTCTTATGCATATTCTGTCATGAACTCAATGAGTTGTATTCATTTTTTTGTCTGCACTAACCCAGTTTCATTTGCATGCTGATGATCTGATACTTTAACTTGAATCTGCGCATTCCATATGCTCTCTGATATTATTGAACTTCACTGTTGCATTCCATTTTTGTTGCCTCTAATTCACTGAGTTGCACATGTTGCACTGACCCATATGTTTCCATTTGAAGTTACATCGTCTTCTTGATTTCTGGCATGTATATATATATATATATATATATATATATGCATTCTTGTATATATATATATATATGGGTTATCATCTTGCTTGGTGGTGCATTTTTGTTGCGGCCTGTATATATTACTAGCTCTTGTTCATCTTTGTTGCTTCACCACAGTTTGCATTTGCCACACTTGTGTTCCCTGTTATCAACTGGCCCTGATCATGTTTTGATTCCAAACTTCTGTTCACTTGCATGTATTGTTGGTTCATTTGTATCACCTGTTCCCCTGTACTTGTTTGGCTTTGCGATTCATTGCTGTTGCCTCTGTGTTGTTGTGTCTGCTGCTCCCTGCATTTGTTTCACTGTACTTGTTCACTGCCCTGTGCACGATCCGTGTTGCATGCCTGCTACTGCATGTTTGTTTGCTTCATGTTTTTGTTCAAGTTGGCACTAGTTTTGCCTTGAGCATTTTCTTTGCAGTGATTTGTCCGATTTGCGCTTGCACACGCGTTGGCGAGGCAGTGCACATGTGTATTAATATACGTGTGTACTGCAGCCACACGGGATTGACAGATTTTAAAATTTTAAGTTGTTAATAATGAAAATCCATAATAGATTTAAATTGATTCATTTGTTTCGTCATCTCTGTCACCATTTTATTCAGTTCATTACAAATTTATTTACTTGAGTTAAGATTAATCCTGACTCGAGTGTTTTGTGTTTTGCAATTAACGCTCGGGTCAGACCGAGTATTTTTTTATAGCTTGAAGATTTTCAGGCCGCGAAGTTAGAGAGAGGGGAAAGCACTTCACAGAAGTTTTTCGAATTTTTTTCTTTTCTTTGTACTCTAAAAGATATATATATATATATATATATATAAATTGTTCCGCTGTATAAAAACTTAATGCATTGTACAAACTCTGATGTATGTAAGAAAAATTCATTTATGAATAATATTATGATTATTCTGTGATTCTGTGGCTGATTCTGTTTAAACTCTATAAACTGACTAACAATCCGTCATTTTGAACGTTTCTAGTTGGTTTAATTACCGACTAGAGGCGGTCAGGGCGGCGGGTCGTTACAAAAGTGGTATCAGAGCTTTGGTTTACTCAAAGCTCAGTTTATGATGTTTAATATGAATAGTTACTAGAACCACTATAAAGAAAGTGCTTTTCAAATTTAAAGAAGTATAAAATTGTTTTCTTTAAAATAAAAGGTATTTTGAAAGTTAGAATTATTTTGAAAATTCTCCTCTCTAAATTTAAGTGCGATAGTTTATATTCGGTGAGGTCTCATTAGATTTGAGTTTCGATCGTTCGGAAACTCATTATCGAATTATTGAGATTTATGAAAATGAAATATGAGTTAAGTGAATTAATGAATTGGTTTAAATTGGTTTAAATCGAATAACTTGAATATTTCAAGTAATAATTGGGAAATAAAAGGATATGTTAATTTGGTTATAATCAAACGGATTATTGAACTATAACTTGAGAATTTGACTCTGAATTCTTTTGAAATGGATTTCAAATGTTGTGAAGAACGAGTTAGTAAATAAATGAATTATAAGTATTTAACTTATAATATGGATTTTGGATATATAACCGAGTTATATAAATTGAATTGAATTGA
Source organism: Allium cepa (assembly GCA_030765085.1). Classification (NCBI taxonomy): domain Eukaryota; kingdom Viridiplantae; phylum Streptophyta; class Magnoliopsida; order Asparagales; family Amaryllidaceae; genus Allium; species Allium cepa. The sequence goes on along the minus strand of CM060931.1, from coordinate 1,043,826,822 downwards.
ATTAATAAGAAGATTTATAAATTGAAGTTTTATAAATAGAAAGGGAATTTGTAAAGATTGTTTATAAGTTCGAAATCAATTGAATTTGATAAGTAAATTGTTGTAGCTTATTAAAGGAGATATATTCGTGATTTTGGACAGCGAATTATCCTTTAAGTTAAATATTGTTATAGTAAATGTTGGTTGGGAATTTTATCCATGATTTTGGACAGTGGGTAATCCTTTAAAAATAAAAATAAGTTGTAGAAATGATAAAAAAAATTGGTTGACAAAGCATATTCATGATTTTGACAGTGAATATATTATTGAATAAAATGGATATGTTTTAGGGAAGAGATATTATGAAATGAAATTTAATTGTTGATTTAACTGTATGAATCAAACTAGTTTTGATGTGAAGTTTATATTTCAAGTTTAAAACTATTGCCTAAAATAGTTAATATGGAAATATAGATCTAATGGAACCAATTCGATGAATAATTTACTAAAGAACTAGTTGACTATTTTTGAAATAGAAAGCAAATGTAAAGTTCAAATGAAATTTAGATTTCAAATTTGAAGTTGTCAACACGATAATCTATAATAGGTTTAAATAGATTCAGTGATGAATTTGAATTTAAACGTGCGGAAAATTAAATTAAGTGGAAAACTTAATATTGAAAAGTTTGAAATCGATTTAAAACTAATACTATGAAAAGTATGAAGAATTCAAACTATGAATTAAGTTGAAGTTGAAAAAGTTAATAGTTTTAAAGATGTTTTAAAATGCATTAACTATCGAATACATAGATTTCAACATTCAATTGTTGAAATAGACGTTTTCGAGAAAATTAAGGAAATGGTGGACTATAACACTGTTGTTATAGTAAATGGTTTCCGGAAGGAAATGTTGTTTATAGTATTGGGATTTATATATCTATCTTAAATCCGAATCCCTATACTAGTGATTTTGAGTTGTCGTAACGATGTTTTACGCAACATTCGTTTTAACTCAAATAAATGTGTTTAAAAGAATGATTTCCTTAAAGAATGGAATATATACTTAATTTTTATTCAAGTATATTGAATATTTTTCAAAGTGTTGAAAATAAAAGAATTTGTGAATTACTTATTATTGAATAAGTATGGAAATGTTTTCCAATATGAAATGAAAGGTTTGAAATTTTATCTTTTAAAGATAAATTGAGAAATGAATATTTGAAATTAGTTTCAAATGGCTAAGTGTGAAAATTATATATCTTGTAAAGATATAATTTTGAGAAATTTGAACGATTAGTTCAACTTGGAAATTTTTCAAAGAATTGAATTTTGAGTTAAATTGAGTTTAACTTTGACACCAAAAACAATATAAATTCAACTTTGAATTTTGGATAGTCGATTGGGATTGTATGTCTAACATTGTGAATTGATGACATATCATTTGATCTCTATTAAATATATATCTGTGGTGGCGGAGAATTTATTCTTTTAACTTAACACCCTTCTCTGAGACGTACGAGCTTAGAGGTTATATATCGATAGACATCAATTATGTGTTGAGAATTGACGATGTAACGTGAAATCCAAATCGAATGTGAAGTCGATAATGAATTGGATTATGAATGTGAATTAGGTTTGAGATAACCTTAAATTTTCAAATCGATTTAGAGGAAAATTTTAAACGTGATGGAAAATTGGAATCCTCTATTTGTAGTGAATGTGAAATGAGTTTTCGTAACTTATATATGTGAATATAATCGAAAACTATCAGTTTGGAAAGTCATTATTATGAAAATCCTGTGTAGGTTTACATAGATATGATATGTACGAAATGTGAAATGAAGTACTATATGTATATGACATATGTTTTCTAAAAAAACTGAGGATATGGAAATGTACCTTCCATTTATTATATGTGAAAGTGATTGGAACTCGGTGGAGTGTCCATTGAAAATCGTAGCTACGTAGAATTCCATTAGTGGAATGTCCAATGGGACTGATATGATATCCCCCACGATGGATCATCGTGTTTGGGATTATGTGATTGATGCTGGCGTAATTCGTGGGGCGTGATGCCTACAGTTACAAGCGATTCTATTGAGATAGTAGCGCAACCGCCGAGTAAACTGCGATCTGGAAACCGAAGCGAAATTCGAGGGGCGTGATGCCTAAGGCTACGAGCGATTCTACTGAGATAGTAGCGTAACCGCCGTGTGGACTGCGATCTAAGGCGATAACCATGGCGAAATTCAGGAGTGATGAGAAATCTGAGATTACAAGCGATTCTACTGAGATAGTAGCGAAACCGCCGGGTAAACTGTGATCCATGGGGGAACGGACTTTCCATATCCATTTTTAAAAGATTTTTAAAAAGTATTTTCACTGGGAGTTGAAGCAAGTATGTTTAGTACTTGGAGATTTTTAGTCTTGCGCCTGGCCAGCGTATGCCTAAAGTCTGTGAGAACGACGATGGACTTGTTAAACTTCGAGTTATCAAGTATTTTCAAAACTTTGAATAGAAAATCAATAATCTGAAATTAGAATTACACAATTCTAACTTAATGAATTAAGGAAGAAGATTTTTAAAAAGTATCTTGAAAATCCACAGCTTTGGAAATGATGTAATATGCAAATATTTAGCATGAAAGATTTCAAGTTAAAAATCTAAGTTTTTGTAAGTCAAAAATTTAGTAAAAGACTTTTGTGTCTTGATTATTAAAATTGATGAACAAAACTAGTGAGATAAAATAAATGGAATGAATCCTATAATTATTTGAGAGTTTGAAACTTGATAAAATTGTGTAGGGTATAAATATCGGTGAGATTTTAGCAATCATTTTTCCTAACTTATAATTTCGGGACGAAATTCTTTTAAGGAGGGAAGATTGTAACAACCCAGAATTTTAAACAATTTAATTTGTGAATATTTAATTTATTTTAAATATTTAAATGATGATTTGACTTGAATTTCAAATTATCAGAATAAATTGGCGATTAAATATTAGAATTTAATCTGTTTAAAGTTGAATAAAATTTAAATTTGACTTTGAAGTTTAAATTGAATATTGAAATTTGTATTTTAAATTCGAACTAATGACTTAGGAAAATAATTTGAATTTACGAATTATTATTGATGTAAATTTATAAATCGATGTTTAGTTATAAATAACATTTTTCTTTAACTAAAATAAAATAGAATAAAATTTTTGTCAATAACGAAATAAATAAATATACAAAACGAATTTGAATTCAGAATAAAAATAAAAATAAAAATATATATAATAAAATAAATAAAGAAATACGTATAGTTAAAAATTCAAACAACATATTTATAAATTTTGTTAAATATAATGTAACTACATTGGAAAATTTTTAACAACATAATTTTAACAAAATAAAAACAAAGCAAACAATTAACAAAAACTAATTGAATTTAAAATTGAAAAAAAAAGAGAGAGAAAAATAAAATAAATAAATAAAATAATAAGTTATACACAGCCTTACCTTCATCAGCCAAATTCACGCCTTAAACTACGCTAATACACGTTCCTTTTTCTATTTTATACCCTACCCTTTACCCCCTTTTCATTCGAAACCCTAATCAGCATACGAAAAAGAAAAATGGCGGCCTCTCTCTAATTGTCGCACGAGTCGCTCGTTCTTCGTCTTCGATTCAAAATCTAGGGCTTCGGCTTCATTCTTGCTTCGACTCGCGTGCTCTTCACTTCGTTTGCAAAGGTGAGTTCTTTGCTCACGGTTGATTTTTATGCAAGTGTTTAAATTTGTGGAATTGAATGTTGGTTGCATGCTATGATTTGGGGCTATTTGCTGTCACTTGCTCGATTTGCTTGAATTTTAACCGATGAGGATCGATGCTACCCAATATGTTGATTTTAAATTGATAAAAACAGATACTATAATTTTGTTTTAAACTGAAGAGAGCAAATGCTATTTAAATTTTTATTTATAAATTGATGAGAACATATGCTATTGTTTTAAATTTAAACATGTATTGCGTGTGTACTTGTCTTCATAAAATTTTCACTGTGCTTCTGACCTTTCTGGTCTCTGATCATTGCTTGGTCATCTTGGTGAGCAATTGGTCTGTGCTGCATTGTTCCCTGTCCACTGTTTTGTATCATCCTTAGTTTTGTTTCTGCACCATGTTGCATATGTCTTGCCTTTGACTGTTTGCAACTGTGTCTTTGATTGTCCTCTGTTCTCTGTAACTCGAAGCGGTGAAGATATTTTCCCGAAGTAAATTTTAAGCTTGCTCGAGTAAACTTTGTTTCAAGTCTACATATTGGAAACAGAATTGTTCCAGTTTATTTTAAAATAGTGTTGAAGTGATGAATGGAAATGTAAACTTGGAATTTTGAAACTGAATTTAAGTTGAATGAATTTAAGTTTGAATTCTGTTGTCTTTTGAAATGGTTTAAATTCAGGGAATTTCAAAGTTTGATTTTTCTTAATAAAACAGAAACTGTTTCTGTTTTATATGTAAGAGTAAAATTTAAATTGAAGGTGGAGATTAAACTTCAGTTTTTAAATATAGGTTTAGATTGAATTGTTTAAATGAATTGTATTTAATTGCTATGTCCTACATCAACATGTTGCCTGGTTTTAGTCTTGAATACATTCTGTAGCCATCTTGACTTGGGCTTGTGGTTTAATGTCTTACTGTTACCATTTTCTTTGCATCACTGATGCATTTCTTATGCATATTCTGTCATGAACTCAATGAGTTGTATTCATTTTTTTGTCTGCACTAACCCAGTTTCATTTGCATGCTGATGATCTGATACTTTAACTTGAATCTGCGCATTCCATATGCTCTCTGATAATATTGAACTTCACTGTTGCATTCCATTTTTGTTGCCTCTAATTCACTGAGTTGCACATGTTGCACTGACCCATATGTTTCCATTTGAAGTTACATCGTCTTCTTGATTTCTGGCATGTATATATATATGTATATATGCATTCTTGTATATATATATATATGGGTTATCATCTTGCTTGGTGGTGCATTTTTGTTGCGACCTGTATATATTACTAGCTCTTGTTCATCTTTGTTGCTTCACCACAGTTTGCATTTGCCACACTTGTGTTCCCTGTTATCAACTGGCCCTGATCATGTTTTGATTCCAAACTTCTGTTCACTTGCATGTATTGTTGGTTCATTTGTATCACCTGTTCCCCTGTACTTGTTTGGCTCTGCGATTCATTGCTGTTGCCTCTGTGTTGTTGTGTCTGCTGCTCCCTGCATTTGTTTCACTGTACTTGTTCACTGCCCTGTACACGATCCGTGTTGCATGCCTGCTGCTGCATGTTTGTTTGCTTCGTGTTTTTGTTCAAGTTGGCACTAGTTTTGCCTTGAGCATTTTCTTTGCAGTGATTTGTCCGATTTGCGCTTGCACACGCGTTGGCGAGGCAGTGCACATGTGTATTAATATACGTGTGTACTGCAGCCACACGGGATTGACAGATTTTAAAATTTTAAGTTGTTAATAATGAAAATCCATAATAGATTTAAATTGATTCATTTGTTTCGTCATCTCTGTCACCATTTTATTCAGTTCATTACAAATTTATTTACTTGAGTTAAGATTAATCCTGACTCGAGTGTTTTGTGTTTTGCAATTAACGCTCGGGTCAGACCGAGTATTTTTTTACAGCTTGAAGATTTTCAGGCCGCGAAGTTAGAGAGAGGGGAAAGCACTTCACAGAAATTTTTCGAATTTTTTTTCTTTCTTTGTACTCTAAAAGATATATATATATATATATATATATAGATAAATTGTTCTGCTGTATAAAAACTTAATGCATTGTACAAACTCTGATGTATGTAAGAAAAATTCAATTATGAATAATATTATGATTATTCTGTGATTTTGTGGCTGATTCTGTTTAAACTCTATAAACTGACTAACAATCCGTCATTTTGAACGTTTCTAGTTGGTTTAATTACCGACTAGAGGCGGTCAGGGCGGCGGGTCGTTACAATAGCCAAAGCCCTTGACTTCAAGCGAGAACCATCATCAAGCTGAACTCGTAGCAATTGCGATCCCAAACGCGATTGCTAAACCAAAAGCTTCAAAGATCCAAAAACTGAAGAAGATCTCCAAATGCTACCAAATTAAAGACTTCGAAGGCTATTGAATCTATACCTATTATTTGATTATCTGAAAAACCCAACTCTAGACTGCCCGTGTGGAAAATTGTGGGCATCCAAAGTTTAGCAAGGGAACAATAAACTCTAAGGGGACTGGTATGAGCAAATAAAAATAGTTTTAAACAAAAACAACAACAACAACAACAACAAAAGAATTTAAGACTGAAATCCGCAATGCTTTTTGAAAATGAAATTAACATAAGGCCTCCCGTCGCATACACCATGCAAACGCAGAATTGGAGGAGATTTCTCCTTATGATAGTCAAAAATGCTTGATACGCGAAAACCATTTGATATTATTATTAGTGTATAGTGCAGAAAACCTTTAAAAGGTATAATATTAATCTTAACCAGCATACAACCATTATTGTATGCCTACTATAGCTACCATGTTCAATAGTAGGTTACCGCCACATTCCATGGCAGGTTATACAACTAAAACCGCGCATGGCACGTATTGTTTCTTTGGATTTACAACAAATGGTCAGGCTAAGGAACTTCCTACTGCCACATGGGTACGCCTCTAGAGAGATGTCTCGAGAACTTAACCAGCTCTCTGCTAACATAAGGTCGGTTTACCTCTGTAACTAGGTAACTACTACACAAGTATTCTATCCCACGGTCGTTTGTGACCTTTATCCAAGGATCCTCAACCACAATGCAACAACCATAAAGTAATAAATTTGCAGTAACCATATAGGTCAAATATCGAGGCTTCGTACCATGATACCACCCTTTTCCAGAAGGAAATGACATACCCTAAAGGGCGCGACCCTCATAACCTTGTCGCATCTTTCCTGTTTCGTCCATTTCCGAGCTGTGAGGTCTGACGAGGTCTCGTCTACAAAGCTATACTTTTCACAAAGTCATGCTTTGATCAATAAATGATCAGCAGCACTTCGTGTGCCGCATTAGCAAATTGGGAATGTATCACTAGTAACCATCAACTACATGACCTCTGAGCTCATAGTCTCAGGGAAGGGTGTTAAGCTAAGAGAATAAATTCTCCGCCACCAAACAGAAATGTATTTGATAGAAACCAGCTTTACATCTCAAATTGTAATGTCAGACACACATCCATACAAGTCTGTTCTGGGTTCGAACAGAACTGAAGGCACATCCAAAGAAGCCCTTGCAATCCGGGTATTTACAATCCCGATCGGACTCCCCATCACATATGGAGATCTCTATACCGGAGCGACTCAGTGCAGAGACATTCGACCAGTTATCCTTTCGACTTCGAAAATACCCGGTCTTCACCATCGGTCTTCAAATGTTATCCATAACATCGTATCATTATTCGGAATGGGTTATATGACACAAGGTCCTCTCCCGACTAAACCGAATAATGAGTGCAATATTTAAAAATCATATGGATAATTGGATCTCAGTTAAGTCACACTTATTACCCAAAAACCTTTCTTTAAATGGTTTAAACAAATTACCATTTTAATCTTTAAACAAAAAGATTTACTTCACAAAGTTCACCAATCTTCCACAAAGATTCATTCACAGCTTTCAAAATAGTTTCCTTTTCAAATTGGATTAACTCATCCAATCATTAAATCAAAGACTCAATTCATAGCTTTCAAAACCATTTTCAAAGATTCGTTCATAAATTTCAAAACAATACCCATTTCAAATCTTTTATATAAAAGATACACCATTTAAAGTCTTCTTCAATTTCAAAACAAGGTTCAACCATTTTTCACAAAGATCCATTCATAGTTTTCAAAATAATTTCTTTTCAATTTGAAATTTTTTCAACACAAATTGAAAATCCTTTCTTTATATGAAAGCTATTATTATTTGGAAACAAATAGTTTTCATTTTGGAAAAAATCCGATTACATTTGCATGAGTTAAAGCCCTTCAAGTATAAAACTTGGGTTAAATTCAAATTCCCTAAAAAAATACTTTTAAAATACTTTAAATATGGTTAGAAAAACATATATATATTACCCCTTTCCAAACCATAATTCAAGGTTTGAATTCAAATTCAAACCAAACCGTTTTAGTTCCCAAAACCTTATCAAGTTATTCAAAATAACTTTTATCTTCAAAACTCCTTTTTAAAAGCTTTTCACACTTAACCCCAGTTCCATTTCCAAAACCATTTGGATCCAAAATTCAATTTTAAAGCCATTTCAAAATCTTTGACTAAACCATTTTCCTCGTGCAATCCATATTTGTGTGTATATAGTGTAGTCCAGGGGTTATACACAATAGTGCAACATCATCAATCATCACAGATTCAAGCACATCAATATCGATAAGCGGTATAATCGATAACGCTTATCTTTATTCACAGATTCACAGATAAATAATATACATTCATCACAGATAAAAATCAATTACATTCATTACAGCTCAAATCAAAATAATTCATTACGCGGTACATTACACACAAAGATATCGAACAATTTAAAGCATTTCATACAATTCAAACATCCATAAGTAAGATAAATTAGTTATCTGATTAATCAGATTAATTAGTTATGAATAAATTACAAATTCGGGTTAATTATATTAATTAATTGCAACCCTTAATCATTAATTAATCTTTAATCATTTATTAATTAACCTTTAATAATAAATTAATCAACTTTAATTAATAAATCAATTAACCTTTAATTATTAAATAATTAATCTCTAATTATTTATCCTTAATTAATTACATTAATTAATTAACTCTTAATTAATTACCTCAATTAATCAACCCTTAACTAATTCCCTTAATTAATTAACCTTTAATTAAGTACCATTCAATTAATCATTTTTAATTAATTACAATAAGTGATTACCCCTAATCACTTATATTAATAAATCACAAATTAATTTTAATCACTTAATTAATCAACTTTAATTATTAATAATTACTTTTAATTAAGTAATTGTCTTCAAGTAATTAACTTCCTTTTAATTACTTATCATTAATTAATTTTTGACAAAAAATTAATTAATCAACTTTTAATTACATTAAGGTAATTAACTTTTAAGTAATTACATAATTAATCCTTTTAATTACATTGGGTAATTATCCTTCTAAATTACTTTCATTAATTGATTATCATTAAAATGCTTTCATTTAGACAATACATCTTTAATCACTTAAGACTTAAATTAATTAAAAGATAATAAATTACTTTAATTATCAAAAAAAACTTTATTTAATAAACCATGTAATCATTAACAAATAAATTCACTTAGATTTTAAAGTTAATTAACAATTAAAACATTTTTTTTCTTAATTAACTTCTTAACCATTAAATTTATTTTAAAAACTTTACTAACACATTTCCTTGAAAACTTTGTTCAAAAATTGACCCTGATCTCCTTTGCTAACCTATGTTTTTATAAAACCGTTTCATTTTTCTTTCTTTAGCTTTACTTCTAAAACCAAGTTAGCCAATTACCCGAGCCAATCAACCAAAATCCCTGAGCACACCAAAACAAAAACACCAAGCCACTCACAATCCCCTTCTACTTCGAGTCCAACCATCGATTTCTCTAGACCATCCCCGAGACCCTTATTTCTTCCCCAAATCATTTCGATCAACCAGATACAGAAGTGCACCGTGCACGTGCACGATCAACTGAGCCACCTTCAATCATCATCGCGATCACCCATGAGTCACCTACATCTTCGCCAACGAATTCGATAACCCAGATCGATGATCTCGTGCCAGAATCGAGATCGAGCCCATTCCATTGTTTTCCTGGAACCAACCATTCTCCAAAAATCCATCGTCGTTGACGTTCTCGACCACCATCTACCACGCCGCCATGTCCACAGCCTCGCTAGAGTCCTCTCCTTCTGTTTCCCCCGGTCCGGTCACCCCAAATATCTCAACGATGACACCATAGTCACTTAAACTCGATCGATGAAACTGCTAGTCGAACCCTAGTTAGACGGCGTGACGCCACCACGGCCAATTATAAAAACGATCTTTATTTTTCCTATAACCTATGATGCTCAAACCACCTTCCTACCAAAGCACGACGAATATAAATCTACCGGTCGATGGAAAATGACAAAAAGGCATTTTCTGTTCATCTTGAGATTTCACGATACCTACTTGTTCTAAAATCACGAGACTTGTGTCAAAAATCATTATTTGCATGTATGAATCAGATTATATAATTAAATCAAAAATTCATGAACTTCGATTTTTCTGTTCTAAGAAGATTTTACTGTATTTTCTTCTTCCCAGTAAATCTATCCATTTTTAATACTTAAAAGTATTTTTAAAATTTAAATCCTGATATTTAAATTATATTTTGTTCAAACATTGAACTTTAACAGAGATTGAGGAACGAGACTTTGAGTTTAGAATTAACTTATGCCTGTAACCTCTAAACATAGGTATATACAGACATGCACATACCCATTTCTACATATATGCATGCATATTTGCATCCACACAAACATATTTACAACTTCACTTCAACATTTATCACAACATCAAATCAGAGATCAGAACAAAGGTAAGTTTGCTCACCTTGGATTGAAGACAGAACAGAAGAGTTATGCCTTAAAAGATTTTGAAAACCTGGAAATAGCTTTTCATTTGAACTTTAAATCTAGATTTTGATCTGAGTTTGCTACCTGTTGTTGAGATTCCAGGCTTTAGACTTTGATTTGGATTTTATTTCTAGATTTTGAAAATTATGAGATGATTTTTTTTACTGATTTCAGTTTTGATGTTGAAGATATGAGAAGAGGAATGTAATTTGGTTTTACTCTTCAATATATAAAATTTTAATTTATTTTAAAAAAAAAATAATGCCACCTGTTAATTCTATAGTAACACTTGTAATTGCATATTTTAATTTTCTTACAAATGTCCTATGTGAACTAAATTGTGTTTATATCCTTAATTTAAATTATTTTATAAATTTTGTTTTAACCCTTTATGCATTTATATTTTCATATCTTAACATATGTTTTTGTTTTAAATGTTTATGTCTTTGTCTTCTTATATATTTACATCTGCACAATTTTTTAAAAGAGAATTATTTTAAAATAAATAATCACATATATATATATGTATGTATAAGAGAATTTAACTTAAAATAATCTTTTGAAAATTATTACATTAATTCTCAAATTACATCTTCCAAATATTAATATATATTAAAATTAGAAAACAACTTTTATTAACTTTAAAATTCTATTTTATTTCCAATACATTTATTTTTAAATCCAATTTTTATTTATAAAATACTTATCCTTAAATTTCAAACCAAAATTCTATTTATAATCTAAAAAATTTATTTATCCTGGAAAGTTTCTAATTAATTAACAAATAAATTCACAATTTAATTTCAAAATTAAATTAATTGTCAAATTAAACTTGGCTAAAATTCGGGAATGTTACAGAGGTGCATAAGGAAAGTCATCAATCAAAGTTTACCATCCATACAAATTACTAAGATTTATAAGCATCTAAAACAAATTTTTTTTGGGAAAGGATGAACATAGATGTTGATAATGCGTTAAGAAAAGCTTCACTTGCCAATAAGTAAAGACTAAACCCAATTGGATTGCCCATCCTTTGGAAGTACCGACTTGGAAGTGGGTATCCATCTTGATGGATTTCATTGATAAAATGCTCAGATTGAGAATAAATATGAAAGTATATAGGTGATAGTGGATAAACTGACCAAGAGCGTCCAATTAAAATCAATGAAATCAACAAGGACGATGGCCAACTTAGTGAAAACATGTATAAAGAATACTATAAGGTTGCATGGCATACCGAGCGATCTTATAAGTGATAAATATCCACTTTTTACCAGTGAGTTTTAGCAAAATCTACATTGTGCTTTGGGTATGAAATTGAATTTGAGTACTGCTTACCATTCACAAATGGATAGACAAACGAGCAAGTAAACTGTATTCTTAGGACATACCGAGAGCATTTTTCTTGAATTTTGGTAGATCTTGCTAAGATCATCAATGTTTAGTAGAGTTTGCTTATAATAACAATTATCAAATGAGCATTAATATGACTCCTTTTAAGTCACTTTATAGATGGCCATGTAACTCAACAGTATGTTGGTTGGATACTGAAGATTGATTCGTTCTCTTATCGAGATATATTAGATATTCCACTAAAAAGATAAAATTAGTCCATAAAAGGACGTAATGCAATTTTAGACCAACATTCTCTAGCATGAAAATGTTTCAAAATACCAAACTCTAAATTGGCTCTAAATCAGATTTTTTGTTGTTGAGGAAAATGAGTGATCATCACGCAGAGAGAGAATTCCTATAATTTTATACTACACTCATAAAAAGACTGCCAATTAGATTGGCAGGTAGCATAAAAACCATCCATATTGTGAAAAATAAATAAACCCTTTCCATGTTACCTAAGACTAGACTCATATTACGAAACTAAAACCAATACCAAGAACCAACACCTATCTATGCATGGGTTTAGAAGAAATGATAAAGTAAAATAACGAAAACACCAAGCCATCCAAAAGGGATGTTAATCAAATAATTATTATCCTCCATTGGAATTTTGGGAGGACGTTAACAGTTTCATATATACACCTAAAATCAAAGACATTGGTGAGTCATTAAAGGCAGCTATACATGCGAGTCCGGTCCAAATCAAGCGCTAAAACTGAAAAAACTCGATAGATACAATTGCCGGGCACATATATATGTATATAGTATGTTTGTACACACACAAGTTGGTACAAACACAAGTGCGCGGGTGCGCGCGCACGCACACACACACACACACACATATGAGAAGATAAACAAGATAATGTAAAGTAAAAGAAAATTAGTTTTCAATCAAAAGTAGATAGTTTATGGAGCTATCCTCATTAAAAGCATATACAAGGACGTTGGTTAAGGCTATATAGTGTCTTCCATTATTATATATAATTTTTACCTTCAAGATATAATTATGATTGTACTTTAAGAAAATCTTAAATGAAACATACATAGCCAATTTGTAGCTGGGATTGTAACTCCATAGTGTAAATCAGGTTGGCATAAGGAATATTGACATCACTAACATTCTTTAGTTCCTTTCAAACTATAAGTGTTGTTACTTGAATTTCTCATAAGTATAGAGCGGTTCGGCCCACCACGTTCGAATAACTCGTATAATTGTTGCAGTGCGCATGATAGACCATCTTTCGGCCCTTGTACCCCAACGGCCTAGGATGTATCTCTCTCGAATCAGACAGGTTTATCCTGCCCATGCATATCAAGTGCCAAGCTCTTAGCTCACCTGCGTAATAGGGTCCCCTTGGTCGGTCAAGCAAACAGAGCCCTCTAAAGGAACAACCAGCTTAGAACCACCCTTGGCATCGGGTTTGCATCACCCCTATAGGCATTGACGAGTGATAGTGATACACGAGCAGCTTGGCCCATGAAGCTTTCCTTAGCAGTCGATCCACCCGTCCATTCAGTTAACTACCGAACATGTCCTTGGTTGTCTCCAACCTAATCCACCTGCGTACTCCAACCACTTTAGCAGCATTTAGTCGTAGCTACAAGTACCAGAGTACCACTTCCTAAAGAACCTTCGCATGCACTACTCCTCTGAAAAGACTAGCACAAAAAAACATTGTTCACCTAACAAAGTGCCACTATGCAAAGCATCTTTTCTATAGCTACTCCTTGATCCCACATCGCCTGCCATAATCCAAGCATGTGCATAGTACGACTCATTAGCTGTCACTTTCTGCACCATACAAGCAATTTTGCATTCTAGTCGGCATGTGCATCAACCGTATACATTAATCAATGGCCTAGAGCGATTTTCGGACTTGGTCAGCACGATCTCAGCCATCTAAGCATCAATTCTAGCAACAATAAGTAGGTAACATGCATTCTTACAAGGGTTGAATAACATTATCTTTCAATCAATTGCTCTCTTATTATCACCTCTTATGAACTAAGCTATCATGATAGAAGCAAAGTAATAATAAATTTCACATAATGGATGTAAACCGTCTTAGATCAATCCATTCTAAACTTTGCCTTTTTTACTTTCACATATTTCATCTCCTTATTTTACATTTTAAAATAGGTATTGGAGAGTAACCTTTCTTGATATTATCTCTTAACAACATTTCCAAGGTTGGCTAAACATATATTCAACAAGTACCAAACAAGTAATAGAGAAGACAATATTAAGTAAAGTTATATAAATTTATCATATTTGAAATCTAAAGTGTTCCTGTAGTAATCACAACTAAAGTTCAAGTTAGTCAAGTTGAAGTCAAAAGCGTTAAGAGTTCTTACAAGGATAGAATTATTAGAGGATAATTAAAATATAAGTGTGTTACAATTTCTAAGTCTAAATTGTGAAAATCATATTTTTATCTATAAGAAAATTCTTTTTCTTTAAAAATCCAAACGTGTTTAATATTTTATGCATATTTAAGACCATGTGCAGCTTTGTTTTTGAAGAAACTTTAGTTTTCCAAATTAATCTAAAAATATACGATTTAGCCCCTGAAAAATTTAAAACCCATACACCGTTCGTGAAGTAAGTTCTACTTTTATCCCAATGCTAGCTTTAGCATCACTCTCATTATCTAAGTTACAATATTCTAGTTTGGTACAAAATAAGAAAAATTGGGTTGAGGAAATATCTAATGACCAGCCTTTGCGACCCCCGGAAGTAGACATTAGTACATCCACGATATTCACGTGCCGAGCGTCCAAGTGTCGGAAAGACAGATTGTTGGAGTGAAATAAAGAAAAGACATAACAAATTCTCACATTATGACAAGTAATATATAATATACATCAGATCTTTACAAAAGAAAATTGTAATAGAGTAACCAATCTATCATCAGCTTGGACAGTTATAACAGTCTGTCCTCACAAATGTTGATAAATACAACAATAAATGCAGCGGAAAATAAAGACACATGACTATGTCTTGGAGGCATCCAGCTCATCTCATGAAGCTCCAAAGCATCCATAACTAAATTTGCAAATATGCTCGAGTTGACCCGAGCATTACAAGAGAATAACGTTCGTATTAGTCTGCAAGACCAACGTGAGAAACATAAATCATATGGATTTTTAATGTTATAAAATCTTTCAAAATAATGGTATCTCATAAGACCACGCCGCATATAAACATAGACGGTTTTTTCCCATATATTAGAAAATCCAATGATATTATAATAGTCTATAGTTGAAAATAAATATATAACATAGTCGAAATGCTTGCATCTCACATTCTCACATATTTGGACACAACTAAGTCCGTAAGGCACATACTAGAAAATGGGTTCCATACAATGACAAGGCTATTGGGGTATCGACTCCCATAGTACATCTTTAGAAAAATATATCAAGGACCTCACATGGACCCCCTGTAAATCAGGGTATGCCTACCACTTACTGGATAATACTGAATATGTCATCACCCGGGTTGTCTTTGACAAACCGTTTCCATGACCAAAGCATACATAATCCATCAATAAATATCGATCTAGATACAAGTAATGACCATACTCTAATGGTAGCGAACCACGTAGCATTGAAGCATATCACATATTTTAGTCATTACTGGTTGTGAAGCTTGAGGTTATTTGTTTTACCTTTTTAGCAACCATTTGGAATGCTAACATTGCCTTTCAAGCGTCAATGCAATTTCAACATTCATCCATACAAGTTGTTAAGGATATGAAAAAACCGAAGGCACTACTTCTGCTACATCCTTAGGATTAGTAGCAAGCATCCCTTGCGGTTTAAAGATTCCATCTTCTATCCCATCTCTTCAAGATGCCTCAATTCGAATGCTTATGCCAGTTCGGAGTGGTTTTCAGATAACTTATGCTTATATGATCTCGGTCTCTCCGAACCAACAAACGATAGTTTAAAATTGGCCAAGATTTGATAGTCGGTCGTTTAACTATCAAATAAACGAACAATCCAACCAGAAATGATAAACCGATCAAACTTTTCCATGACAGAAATGACGAGCGTGCTCTCTCCTAAAAATCTGGCTACATTTAAATCCCTCATACAACCCAATAACCGATGGAAATGGATTTAAACTCAAGACACTTGTACCCAAGAACTCTACTATCTGTCTTATAAGCGGTCCATAAACATTTGATGTTTAGTGAAAAATTATCTCTTAAGTGTTTGAAAATAAGATGCATCGAATAAACGTTAATAATAGATTATATAAGTGTAACATAGTTATGTTTCCAACCCACCAGTAGACCTCCACAACTAACCCTTATAAGGAGACAAGTCTGGTTACTAAATAAAATCCTAGTGAAAAATTATCTCTTAAGTGTTTGAAAATAAGATGCATCGAATAAACGTTAATAATAGATTATATAAGTGTAACATAGTTATGTTTCCAACCCACCAGTAGACCTCCACAACTAACCCTTATAAGGAGACAAGTCTGGTTACTAAATAAAATCCTCCTAAACTTCTATAGAATAGGTAGTCAAGACAATCAATTTTAGTTTCTTGCATCAGTGCTATGTCAATATTATTATGTTTCAAAAAGGGCTTAATTTTATTGTATTTATCTAGATCATGCAAACCTTAACCTTCTAGCTAATTCAAACATAGAGCTAGCAATAAATCATTCAATACAGTAAAGTAAAAGGTGCTACCTAAAAAGTCAACCAAACATTAGCTAGAGCTAGAAGCTTTAGTAGACACACTAAAAGATGCACCATGAAGCCTTGCACTCATCCACACCGAAACACCATCTTGATGAGAGCTTCATCTAATGACACATTTTGGACACTCAACAAGCTCCCTCCCTAAAGCTTGAATTAGTTCCCTTGCTTTAAACTGTACATCTTCTTTCA
The DNA here is from genome assembly GCA_030765085.1 of Allium cepa. NCBI lineage: Eukaryota > Viridiplantae > Streptophyta > Magnoliopsida > Asparagales > Amaryllidaceae > Allium > Allium cepa. The sequence continues at coordinate 1,043,809,836 of CM060931.1, read as the reverse complement.
AAGAGACGCCCATTGGCGTACCCAAAGTCAAGCAGTCCATCACCGCTACATCTAATACACCATTATGAAATTACCCTTGATCTTTTCCCCTAAAACCACATTTATATATCTACAGCATCGGTCTTATGATGATTAAAAGAATCCCCGTAAAAAAATGGAGTTACCACGTACACATATTTTTCCATCCCCTGAACCACAATTCCACGCTCATTTGCATATAAGTCAAACCTACACTCCACCAAATTAGATGCATGTGCTACCCCGCTACCATCGACAGCCTTCCCTTCCAAATTCGTGCATACCATTTTTATAAGGTCCGGAAAGCTAACACAAAGATCCTTTAGCCCGGTTGTTAGCGCTTGGTGTTGCTTTTCGAGGCTGTATGGGTTCAAATCCCATGGTCATCACGTTTGGTATTAGAGCCAGTACCCAACCAGAATTGTGCATTGTAATGGTGTGAATGTTAGTTAGTGTAATACCGATGCATGTCACAAACACAACGCTTGTGGAGTGTGTGATGATGAGCCAATGAGGACGTTGGTTTATTTAAAGGGGTAGACATTAACATCCTTTTCAAAAAGTTAACACAAAAATCTTTTGGCACAGTAGTTAGTGTGTGCTGCTGCTTTTCGAGACGACAGGAGTTCGAATGTTGCGGTCATCGTAATTTCATTCAATTAAGAAATACCCGCATTAGTATTACATATTTTATTTTCCATGCAAACCAAGTTTGACACATCCATAAACGAACTAGCCCTAACGTCCTGCGTAGGACAACCACCCATGGCTTCTACATCCCCAGTCCTGAGCATAGCTTGCTCCCCAACCATGACAGCATCCCCTAAACCACTTGCCTGATCACTCAACACATTCTCTAGCCCATATAACTACAGTTAAATTACCATCACCAGATTGATGTTCAACCATCACCAAGTCCCCATTATGCGTACCATTAGCAATTACCCCAAGGCTCTTCTAAAACTGTAACCTTATCCCCTGCCATGACTCTATATCGACTTTTGTTTTATTAAAATTCAATCGACGTCCGATAACGTGCTCATTTTTGCTATATGGTATATGGGTGCTTTTTTGCTTAGCAAAAGGGGTATCTTGAAATGGTAAGTTCACGAAAGGGGATTATGTTTTTGTGTTACGAAAGAGATATGAAAAAGGAAAATAATTGTTTGTATTTATTTGTATGTTTGGTTTTATTTATTTATTTTAAGTATTATAAAATAGTTGTTAATAATTGATATTATATTGTTAACCAATGCAGAAGAAACAATAAATAAAAAAACAAAAGCTTATACAGTTGCAATTTAAAAGAAACATAAACACTGCAAAAAAAATAACGAGTACGTAAGTGATGCAAACAAAAAATAAAATTCTACGGATTATGGTTGGACTTGTTAATACAGTATTGTCAGTATTGAATTGAATGTTGTGCTTCATTTGTGTCATCTCAATAATCAACCAGCTCATCGCAGTACCATCGACCAAAATATTAAACATTCTCTTTTACCTTTGTTCATAAGTATTGTTAGTATTTTGGCAACGTCAAGTTCACTAATCATCTTCATCCACTAGCAAGAGCGATGTGCGAAAAAGATGTACTATTAGAGTCTATACTATTTGGACTTATATTAATGTTGGGGTTTCCCATATTAGAACATGATTTCTTCATCTGGCTCGTATATCTGATCAATAAAGGTAAATGCCTTTTATTTCATCAAGTTTTCTTCTATATGGTTTTTTCTACTTGCCCTACCAGGACTTCAAATGTTGATTTCAGATTTAAAGTTGGTGTAGCCATAGAAGGTGGAGCCATAAAAACCAGAGCGATAAAGGGTGAAGTCATAGATGGTTGTCCCATACTAGGAAAGAACTATAGTTGTTGTACGTGAACATCTTCGAGATTCCTATACATCTCATCGAAGTCTCACGTTCAATTGAAAGATGTCTGGAATATTTGAGAACGCGGAAGAGATCGTGTAATGTTCGGAGACTCGTCTTCTATATTTTCTATCGGTCCTCTTCGAATTTTCAAAATATTTCGATTAAACTCATAAATAAAACTATTTAATAGAATTTTTTTTATAAATAGCTTGCTAAAAATAAAGAGAAGATATTCACCTTCGTGCGATCTACTTATCATTTCTTCGTACCACATACGGTTCGTTCAACCAGATCTCCGTCCTAACCACGTTTTATCGCATGGACATTGCCAAGCTAACCATTGTTTTGCTCTTCGTATTTGTGTCCGACGTGATCATCCTTTATCCTTGGTTCTTCATGACATTCCTTCACGTTGTTTAGTGCTGCGTTATGTTTTCTCAGTTGTTCTTTTAATGACAATGTCTACATATGCGTTGACTGCGCATTGAAAATAATACATTGCTGCTGTTGTCGGGTTTTTCGCTTTTGACATTTTGATTTGAGTATGTTAATTGAAGAGGGTAAGAAGAAGGTAAATTATATAAGGAACGGAAATGTTTTACGATTGTTAAATTTTTGTAGTACGTCCGACGGATCAATTTCGCACTTCGAGTTAACTGGCCAAAGAAACATGCAAAAGTTCCCAAGCGGTTGAAACATTTAAAAAAAATGATTTAGTCATTTTCCAGCTGTTCGAAATGAAATGTCACTTTTTACCTCAATCAAAGATAAACGTCTATAAATAGCAAAATCTCTGGATCAAAAACCCGAAAGCAGGAAACAATAAAAAAAATGCTTTCCGCACCACAGCACACACTGAAACTGTTCCACCTCCTCACTCTCACTGTCACATCCCTCCTCCTCACCACTACTCTCTCCTCCCGCCCCCACAACTACAGCGACAGTACCCCCTTCAGCGATTCAAAAAAATACGAAGGCTCATCCACCTTCGTCCACCTCCGCTACCACATGGGCCCAGTCCTCACCTCCGACGTCACCATCCATCTCATCTGGTACGGTTCCTCCTGGTCCCCTTTTCAAAAGCGTATCATCCGCTCTTTCATCCGCTCCATCTCCCCGGAAAACCAGCTACCCGATCCGACCGCTTCCAATTGGTGGGCCACGGCCGCCATGTATTCCGACCAGACCGGGTCCAACGTTACCAGAGTCGTACGGCTTGGTATGGAGAAGAACGATCGGAGGTGCTCGCAAGGGAAAATGCTGACTCGGATGACCGTTCAGGACGTTATTAAAGACGCGGTTACGATCGGGAAGAATCCGTTGCCGATTGATGCGAGAGGTGGGATATACCTTGTTCTTACTTCTGATGATGTTGGCATGCAGGATTTCTGTAGCTCGGTATGTGCCTTTTTCTTTATTAACCCCAATTTTTACCATCTAATGTTAGAACTGCGCTGAATATTTGGGTAAATTCAGAATTTCACTGAATAATATTGTTGTATATAAATATATTCCATTTGGTATCATCATTAATAATTGACTCTCTTATATTGCATACTTTTGACAATTTATAAATTAACATATGAATTATGTTTATGATTAAATGAATTATGAAGCTATTTGCGTCATTAAAATGAGCTAGACAAGGTAAGGATATAAAATGAGTGGAAGTTTGATATGTTTATGTTGTGAATTTTTTTTATTGAAATTCACTCTTCAGTTCAAGCCACAGCAAAAAACAAAATGAGTGGAAGTTTGATATGCTTATGTTGTGAACTTTTTTTTATTGAAATTCACTCTTCAGTTCAAGCCACAGCAAAAAACAAAAAAAAGGAAAAGGAAAAAACCAATTGCAATTCTGAGTAGATCACCATTGCATTTTTCCAAGTGTTTCCCTTAGCTTGGCATTTCGAATTAGAAAAATTGAATGCAAGGAGCAGCAGTAAAATCATGGTCTGAAAATTTAAATTTAAAAAGAAAAGGAAACTACCTCTGTGCAATTTAAATTTAAAAAGAAGAGGAAACTACCTCTGTGCATAAGGCCAAAAGGAACCTGCACTTTTGTCATTCAACATGTTAACTGATATTTGGTATACGAGAACCTGCACTTTTGTCATTCAACATGTTAACTGATATTTGGTAGAGGACCCACAACATTTCGGATGGATACCAAATTTGAAATTAATATGAACGAGTACTGTTGATGCATATTTCTTCTGTTTCACTACAAATCTGACTGGAGTGCAGTATCATTTTCCCGAGTGATTAGAAGAATTGAATGCAAGGGGCAGCAGTAAAATTATGGATTGAAAATTCCAATTTATAAATAGAAGGATAGCAGCTCTGCTGCAAAAGGAACCTCCATTTTTTGGACCAAAGTAAAATGAGAAGCTTATTTGCTTTTTGATTAGAAAGCATGCACGGTTCGCCAAATATGGCATGAATATGAGTCAGTTCGCCGTCTGTGGGAATCGAACCCACGACCACACGGTTAAAAGCCGTGCGCTCTACCAGCTGAGCTAAGACGGCAATGCTCTAATGTTGGTCTATCATTTATTTAAACAGAAATATTAGAGTGATTTGTAATATTTTTGCCTATAGGTTGATAAGGCACTTTTCCTTTAAAAAAAAAAAATTAAAACGTGCGTACATTTTCTTTCTCGTATCTTTATATCATAACCTAGTGCTGGAATTATTTTCTTTTTTTTAACATGATTAACAAATTTCAATGAAATTCGATTTCCCGCTCACCATATAAAAAAAAGTAGAAACATACCACAATTTTTTGAGGAACTTTTGAAATTATGCTTGTACACTATATAGTCATTCAAAAACTCAATATTATTATTTACTACGATTAAAGATAACTAACTTATTGCAATGACCATTGCTATTGCCACTTCAAATTTTGTTAATGGGAGGACTTTTTTTACTGAACAAAATGTAAAATGTTATAGGGAGTGCCTGTATTTTAATGTATCAAAATTGTCCATTATTAGTTTCAATAGAAGATGAAAGAGGCAAATAGGACAAAAAACAATCGAAATTGACAAATTAATACGATAGCATGCTGACGTTCTATGACAGTCTATACGATATTTACTCGTAAAATGCATTTCGACATGTCCCTGCTTTAAATAATATTGAAATGAGGGTTGGTTAGTTTATTTTTTTTGATAGCAAGAATGATATTTTATTCCAACAGAGAACTTAAGGGCTCGAACCTATGACATTTTGCATCTTTGTCTATAACGTTATGCGTCATTGGCAAAGAAATGACCCATTATTAACAAAACTTGAGTACCCTTTGTTGTATTATGGAATTTTAAGAGGGGGCTAAAAATATGTCTATCCCTTGCAACATTTTTTAGAAACCAAAAGAAAAATGACCCACTTTTAACAAAATTTGGAGTCCTAATACTTTTACATTTGAATTTATTGTAGTTTCTTATTTATCTTAATCAAGATCAAATACATACGTTACGTATTTAAAATCGTTTGAAGATAAAGAAAGAAGATGCATTAGAAGAAATACAATTTTGGTTGTAATGTAAGAATAAAAATAAAATAAATGGTAATTTAACTAAGCATTGTGTAAAAACAAATATATTTTCCCATATTCTATTTTTTCCCCCTTGAAATTCACTGTTCAACTTTTTTTTTCCTCTCCAGTTTAGCAACGAACTAATACCTTTTTATTTATCTATTTATAAATTTATATGAACGTACATTGAAAAATGCAATCAGCTACAATAGTATGTTTCCTTATATGCTACATCATTTCAGAACATCGGGTTTAATGAGTTATTATGACAATTACATCAAAAAACCATAATTTACAAGTCCAACAACATAAAATAGGGCACTTCAAGTGGATTTCAAATTTTAGACATTCACATTCGAGTTGGAATGACCTCATAGCATCTACTGACAAATCGGTCTCATGTTTTGTGTCTTCCTGCGCCAAATAAGTCTCCACTGTTCATTTCTAATTTATTTGTTTATTTAAAATTAAATAATTTGGAAATGGACGGATGAATTTTAAGGGATGAACGGGAACAGGAAAAATTGGGGCCAAGTAATTGTTTCCGAAAAACAGCATCCATCTAGTCTGATTGAAACTTGCAGGCAGGGACCAGTTTACATTATTCATTCACATGCAGACTTCTGTTTTACATAGCTAGGCTAATATGATCATGCTACTATGAATAAATAAGCTACACACACTATATAATTAGTACAATGATTAGATACCTAACCTCAAAATGATTAAACAAAAAGCACTGTCTAATTCCACAGGTATGTGGATTCCACTACTTCACCTTTCCTTCAAAAGTAGGGTACACGTTGCCCTATGCATGGATCGGGAACTCCGGCAAGCAATGCCCTGGCATGTGCGCGTACCCCTTTGCAATAACTTCATTTCCAGGCAACGCCCCTAGAACTCCCGAAAAAGCCCCCAACAACGACACAGGCGTGGATGGCATGATCAGCGTCATCGGCCATGAACTAGCAGAAATAGCTTCGAATCCGTTGGCCAACGCATGGTATGCAGGGACGGATCCGTCATTTCCCACAGAGATAGCGGATTTGTGCGAGGGCATTTATGGTACTGGAGGCGGAGGTGCCTACACCGGCCAGATGTTAACGGACGGTAGGAGTGGAGCGGCTTATAATTTGAACGGTGTTGGTGGTAGGAAGTTTTTGGTACAGTGGATTTGGAACCCTGTACTTAGTTACTGTGTCGGACCTAATGCCATTGATCAATGATAGTACTCTTGTTGATCTTTTAAGTCTATGTTATGTATAGATGGAAATGGATGTTGCTTTTGTTGTTTTGTACGAGCTCTCTGTTACGTAAATGCTTCACGATTATTCAAAATTTGGGAGAATTTTTTAGCCTTCCTTTGCATATTTCGTTGCTTAGTGTTTTTTTTTAATTTTTTCTTGGTGCATTTAGTCTTGTATGGTATTTTGTTTAAGTAAAGTGGGAATAGATTAATGCTTGTTGGTACTGTGTGAGAAGATTTAAAATCAATAACACTTTTGACAAAATGGGTGCGGCGTTTTTAAATGTAGAACAAATTTGCTGTACTGCCTAATCTATTGAAAATTGAGTGATTGATTGGATTGATATGATTTTGATTCATGGGTTTTGTAAACACGATTAATGGGCAGTACGTCTTGTATGACTTTAGCCCTACACCTTATTCTCGTCTTGTGGAAGATTGTCTATCTTGTTTCGTAGCTGTAATCTATTTTCATGTTTGAGTGTGCTCTCCGTACAGGCACTTGCCAAAATCGATCATGAGCAGATCGTTATGATGAAAATTTGAAATGCGTGGTGCCAAAGCGCCTCGGGTCCAGTTGTTGGAATTGCGGCGAAAGGGCGAGTTAATTTCTTAGTTCTTTAAACGTGGTTTTGAAAACGGTCTCGTAGTAAATGGTTTCTTCTTTTCTTTTCTTTTCCTTTTTTTTTTTAAAAATCAATTCAAACTTTATTGTAAACATTGTTAAAAAAAAAAATCTAGATAATGTTTGGTGGAAAGTTTTTACTGGTAAAGAAAAGGAAAAATAAATAAAAGAAATCATACAAGTTTGTTGGATGAGTTGAAGTTCGTCACGTTTTTGTTGTTTTTTTCTCGACTCGAAATTCATTTTCTACTAGATATGCTTTGAAGAAGAAATGCTTCTTGAACATGTTTGAAAGTTGAAAACATTAAAGTGGTCAATGAATTTTAAAGTGGTCAAAGAAGTAAATTAATTCAACGAATTTTCTTTATTAGTGGTAGGGATAGATTCAAGCGGATTCTTCCTTTACATAATACATATTTTATAACACTCCTCGATTATAAATCTTCGACAATCATGGATGCTCTTACAACAACTTGCGGATGTTCTTCTTGAGACGTATACGAAGATTTCTTCATCAATATTATCTTGATACATGTAGCTATTAGTTTGTACAAATATTGATTGTTGTCTCCTTGGAACCTACATTTAAAAATCCCACTGGAAAACTATGAAAAAGAAAAAGAGTGAACTTGCATAAATAAAGCGTGAGATATTATTTCTTGACAACAAATTTTATACATATAAATTAAGATAATGCGTTGTTAAAATCTTACTAAAAACACAGTAGAAAAAATTTTAATCAGGGAAAAAAAGTACATTTGAACATATATTTTATAATGTTATCACAATAATGGATACTTTCAGGTCTGGACATGTCTCATTAAAAACTTACTAATAAAACCATAATGAGAAAAATACTACTGAAGAAAAATGGTACATTATAACATACTTCTTGATGCTCCATTTGATTTGAATATTTTCTTGTTAATTTGGATATATTTCTCATTATTTCGGATCGGTTATGGATTCTTCCAGATCCATAAATATGTATCTCATTAACATTCTTAAGCAAACCGTTTAAGAAAAATAGAAGCAAAATATCGATTTTCATTTTTAGTTTTCCTTCTACATGGATCATCATTTGTTAATAGGCGGACAAGTTTTGCATTACAACAATACTTTAAAGCAGATTGTGATATACTTTTCATGATGTACATTTGGTATCTTATTCAAATTGATGTATCACTTGGAATGCAATAACACACTTGGACACCATTACTGTTTCATATAGCAATATGCATAAGGTACTTTCATCTTTTACAAACTTGGTTTTTATCTATCTGGTTTTTTATCAATCTTCTCTCAAGAAGATTAATAAAACCGGAGACCTTTTAAAGAATAAAAGCTGACAGATAGATGTTGCCTCTCTGGTTTTGCTGTTCTTCTCTCTAAAGAGAAGATTAATAAAAAAAATCAGATAGATAGATGCCATCTATCTGATTTTTTTATTAATCTTAATTTTTGCATTTCTTATGTTTTGCATACAAATTATCCGCTTCACAAAGTTACGTATGTTCTTTAGAAACTTTTAGATTTGTGTCATTTTGTAACGATCCCGAATTTTAATTAATTTTAATTTGATAATTAAATTTCATTTTGATTAATAATTGTGAAACTAATTGATAAATTGATTTGAGTTTTTCCAAAATGCAGATAAAACTACGTGTTTAGTTTCAAAACAATGTCTTTTAATAATACGTGTGAATACAAATAAGATATAAGTTAAATATAGAAAAATAAATAAGAAGCAAATATAACTAAAACAAAAGTATATGTTTTCAGTTAAGTTGAAGTTTTTAACCAAGGACTAAAACAAAATTATAATTTATACATAAAGTAAATTAATAAAATGTCTATGAAAATCTAAAGTAAACAAAACTTGTTAAATTTTAACAACATATCAACAATAGAAACACAAAAGAAATAGAAACAAAAGAAGTATTAAACATATACCAAATAAAGTTAAATAAGAAATACACTCAAATAAGAGCTTAACAAAGAAAACAAATAAATATAAGTACAAAGCAAAGTTGCAGCCACCATAACATATCACTGTAGCCATACCTCTAGCATACAAAAGTAGGAGTACCATAGCCTACAAAACTTAGAAAATCTCTGATGAAAGATTTATAAATAATATTCTATACCCAGTAAACTTCATTTCCATACACCCCCCTGGAACTCATTTCTTCCCTATATACATTTCAACACATCACAAAACAACATCATTCCAGCCGAGATCTTGTTTCATAAAACAAATGAAAATATAAGTACAAATAAAACATAAACAAAGAAATGCAAGATCTCACCCGAGTAAAAAGTACTTAAGTTATCTTCACCATGCCTAGTATTGTACAAGTAACATCACCTGTACAATTTTATTTTTTTATATCAGCCTTCCCCTCTCATTTTAAGTTTGTTCCTCAAACCAAAGCAAATCTGAAGTAATGTTATCCCAAACTAAAAAAAAAATTCATCAAACAAATCAACTACAAAGCCAGATATGAAAGAAGAGATTCCAGTTTGCAAATATCAAAGCTGTATCAACATGGAAAAGAAAGCTCTGTTTATTTCTAAAACTTATCAAGGTGAGTAACACTTGCTTAAAAAATAATAATAATTTAAATATGGATCTGTTTGTGATAAGTATGTTGGTTATAAACATGAATTCTGTGTATATTGGTTGATGAGTGTGGGTGTGCTGGCCGATGCATAAGTGTTCTCTGTTCTGAAATGTTAAACTCAAAACCCTAAAGAAAAGAAATTTATTCCCTCCCGACCTGCATGTTGTTTCAATTTAGCATCAAAACAAAATTTATTTGATATAGTATGAACTCAAGATTTAAATTTGATTCAAGTGAAAAATACTTACGAATGCCTCTGGAAATTAACATGACTGAACAAAGCTTTTAAAATGTTAATATTCAAAACTTTTAATTTACAAATTCAGATATATAAACTGAATTCTTATACCTTAACATGATTTTTAAAACAAAAATTTTGAATTTTCATTAAGTATGTGAAGAGCAGTTCGAAATTGTTCGATTTTGGAACCTTCGTTAATCGCCGTCGATCGGCATGGTTGAGACGATTGGATTTTGGACTGGAGACGGTCTGGGTAATGGGGAGTGTAGAAAAAATACTCATTCTTGTGAGTCGAGGCGGTGGGATTCTGGTGATCTAGGGTTCGGAAGGCAGTTTCTATCGTAGGTGGTTTCGAGGAAATATCGCCACCAAGGGAAGGCCGGAGTCGATCGCAGGGTGGGGGATCACCGTGTGGGGACATAGTGCTGCTCTGGAATGAAGGCTGGAGATCCTCGTCGTCTCGATCGTTGGTGGCGAAACAATTTCAGCGATGTGCTCGATCTAGTTTTCGAGCGAGAGAGTCGTTTTGAGATTCGACTCGATTTTGCTCAATCGAGTTTTATTTTCGCGTTTGCGTGTGCTAGTGTGATCGTCGAGAGTGGTCGCGAAGATCAACGGAGGTCGGCGACGTGGTATCAGGTGCACCGCGTGCACGTCGATAAGGGAAAGTGTAACGACCCAGAATTTTTAGAAATTAAAATATGAATATTTAATTAATTTTAAATATTAATAAGTGAATTTATAAGTCAAATAAATTTTATTTGAATTATTGGATTTAATTGGATAATTAAATCGATAATTTAATACGTTAAATTATGGAAATAATTGAAAATTGGGTTAAATATGATTGAAAATGATTTGTAAAATTTTATTTTATCATATTGAAGTTAGAAAGATATTTTAGAACTTTGAAAATCGAATTTAAAGTTAATTTGTGAAAATTGAATATTTTAATATTTAAATCGACTAGTGAAAATAGCCAATTTTTGAACAGTCTCAGAATTGAACGAAACCAGTTCCATTGGATCCGTAATAGTTAGTTATTACCGGATTTCAATTTTTGTGTCAATCGGAGTTATCGTTTGATCGTGGCAGCTCGAAACGCATCGAATTATTTTTAATTTAAATTTGGCGAGCTAAAATAGCCATTTTTCAAAAAAGTCTCGGATTTCGACGAAACCAGTTTCATCGGATCCGTAATGTGATATTATTGTAAGGTTTCAAATTTCAAGTCGATTGGATTTACCGTTTGTCCGGTACAAATTAAAACGCCTAGAAAATCGCTTAAATCGGTTTAATTTAAATCGAGCGTTTTTAGCCATAACTCGCACAGATGTCCGAATTAGCTTTCGAAACCTGTTCCATTGTGTCCGGAACGCGGGGTAAACCCTAGGTACGTCAGTTTCGACGCGTAAATCGGAGTTCGGAATTTCCGGGTGAATAGTGTCGATCGATTTTCCTATAAATACACACCCACACCCTTCATAAATTAAAAAAAAAATATATAACCCTAATATTAAAACCCTAGCCGCCACATTATAAACCAATGGCCAGAAAACACCCACATTCATCCCTCAGTCTCTCTCAATCTACAAAGATTTAGCCAAGGTGTTCAACACGAAAGTCGTAGAGCTCGACGAGAGCTTCGATTCCATACGGTGATGATCGGAAATGGTGCAACGTAGGAGGAGCTATGGTGGGCCGTTTGCTACAGGTTTGGCACGACATTCCAAGCACCTGGTGAGGCCGAGCTCTCTGGTGTTTGGGCCGAGCATGGTTGTGGTGGAGAGCTTCGATTTGCAACTCCCTGATCGAAGTTTCGTCGAGTGGTCGCGATGCAAAATCAAACCCTAGTATGATATGTAGTGGGTTCATGCTTGCGTATGAAATGTCTGTAGCGTGAACGAAGAAGATGAGGGGGGGTGATGTGCGCACGGGCCTGATGGGGTTGGGGTTGAGATGGAGGGCCATGATTTAAAGTTAGGTTATAATATAAAGGTTTTGTTGTAATTAGTTTATAAAAATCGTGTACAATCTTTAAAAATTCATAACTTTTTCATACGAGGTCGAAAAAATGCGAAACTAGTTGCGTTGGAATAGTATGGACGAGCACTACGCGATGGAGTTGGTTTGGAGTCGTTTGGAGTTAGTGAGAATTTTGGGTAAAATTAAACGTCCGTTTAATTTTATTCGAAATAAATCGCTAAAACGAAATTGGAATCAAGGTGAGAACTTCTCACTCAATCGAATCAGTTTCGATTTTATTTTAAATAGTTAGATTTAAAATATTTGAATGCATGTTTGAATGTTGATTAATATCTATTGATTGTTAAAATAGACATTATGCGCCGTTAGTAAGCGGATGTTATTTAATAAAAACATATACCGCGAATATTTCATAAACAGTGAAATTGGTATTATAAATAATATCAATATATATATATTGGCATATGTATATATTGCAGTTGTTGATTCCCCGCATTGCTTAGCGGATGAGACCCTATTACGCCGTTATTAAGCGGATAATATTTAATAAGAACATATACCGCGATAATTTCGTACTGGAACGAAATTGGTATTGTGCTAATATTTGTGGATGCAGGAAAACAGGTTGGAGGGATCCAACTGGATTCCTCAACAGTTTTTATTTGATTTCAGATATTTTGATATTTGATGGATTTTCATATTGATATATGATATCGTTGTAGTCGTGATTGACTATTTGGTGTGTAGCATCATTGGACCCAGATTTTGGGATTTTAAAATGATTTATAAAGTGATTTTTGAAAATATACTTTATGTTTGGAATTAGATCCATTTTAAATAAATAAACGTCATAATTTTTAATGTTATAAAAATTATGATTTTTGAGAAAAATAGTTAAAAACTGATTTTTGAGAATATGATGCTAACGATTTTATAAAATAGTTTAATCGGGATTTTAGAATTAATTGTGAAAAGTTTAAATATAGGATTTATAAAATTTGATTATTTTATAAATCAAAATGATGAAATTATAAAGGAGTTTAAAGACGTTTTTAAAATATTAATATGAATTGATTTATATAAGAGATTTATAAATGGATATTTATAAATTGAGATATTGAAATTATAAAACGAGTTTTTATAAGTGTTTGAATGAAGTGAAAATGAATTTCATTAAAGAATGAAATTTATAAAATTATAAACTGTGAAGTTATAAATAAAATTTATAAATAGTAAGAATTATAAATTGTGAAGTTATTGAAAGAATAGATTTGGTTAAATAAATGAATCTTATAAGTTACAAGATTTATAATTTGGGAAGTTAAAAAGAACGATTTTGTAAAATAATCGTTTTATAAGCATTTAACTTATAATATGGACTTTTAGTTCATAATTGGGATATAAATCGAATAGGCTAATAAAGGAGATTTATAAAGGAAGTTTTTATAAATAAATAGAAATGGAATTTATAAACGTTGTTTTATAAATTCACAAACGACTTATTTTGATAAGTAAATTGTTATGATTTATTTATGGAGTTATATCCACATTTTTGAATAATGAATAATCCTTTGAATTAAAATGTATAAAAGGATGAAATGTGTTAACGTAGTATATTCACGTTTTGAACTGTGAATAATATGTTAAAGGAAATGTTTTGAATGAGATGTTTAAATTGAATTAAAACGATCTAACGAAGTTTTAATTGTGTTGAGATTCGAAACCATAGATTTCAACATTTATTGTTGAAATAGACGTTTTCGAGAAATAAAAGGAAATGATGGACTATAACATTGTTGTTATAGTAAATGATTTCCGAAAGGAAATGTTTTGTATAGTATTGGGATTTATACATCTATTTTAATTTCGAATCCCCATACTAGTGATTTTGGGTTGTTGTAACAATGTTTTACGTAACATTCGCTTTGGCCCAAATAAATATGTTGAAGAGAATGATTTCCTTAATAGAATGAAATATATACTTAATTTCGATTGAAGTATATTGAATATTTTCCAAGTGTTGAAAATAAATAAAAATTGTGAATTACTTATGAATAAATAAGTATGGAAATGTTTTCCAATATAAAGTGAATATTTTGAGAATTCATCTTTTTGAAGATAAATTGAAAATGGATAATTGAAAACGTATATCAATAGATATTGTGAAATGTAAATTCACTAAGGAATTTATAAAAGAAAGTGAAATTGGTTTAAAAATAAATATTGATTTATTTTTAGAGTATTGAAATTATATATCTAGTGAAGATATTTTTGGAAAATAAATAATTTAGAAAATTATTTGGAATCTGGTGATGTGTGCATATCCAGTGATAGTTCAATAACCGACTATCAATATTTCCCTTTGAATGGGTAATTGATGTGATTTGTTTGAATGTGAATGCCACACTTATTTTTGAATAAGCGCTCACTATTCGGGTTAACCGGGAAAGGACCATGGGGTCGTATAACCCATTCCGAATATGTGATACGTCGTTGTGAATGGCATTGAAGATCGGTGTTGAAGACCCGGTATTTGCGAGAGCGATAGGATGACCTGTCGATTTGCTCTGCACCGAGTTGCTCCGGTATAGAGTTCTCCATATGTGATGGTGAATCCGATCAGGATTGTGAATATCCGGATTGCAAGGGCTTCTTTGTAAGTGCCTTCGGTTTTGTTCGATCCCGGAACAGACTTGTATGGATTGTATGTCTGACATTACAAGTTGAGATATAAAGCAGATTTCTTTCAAATATATTTCTGTTGGTGGCGGAGAATTTATTCTTTTAGCTTAACACCCTTCTCTGAGACGTACGAGCTCAGAGGTTATATAGTTGAAGTTATCAGCGATATATTCCCAATTTGGTAATGTGACATGCTGAGTGTTGCTGAAATGATCATTGTGTTGATTATTGTGATAGGATCGTTTATTTGATCGTCTATCTTAGTGATCATTGTGTTGATCATTTGTTGACCAAAAGCATGGCTTTTGTATAAAGTATGTTTTTGTGGACGTGACTTCGTCGAACCTCACACCCCGGAAATGGTCAAAACAGGAAAGATGCGGCAAGGTTATGAGGGGTAGCTCCCTTTAGGGTATGTACATTTCCTTCTGGATAGAGGTGGTATCATGGTATGGAGCCCAGATATTTAACCTATGTGGTTACTACGAATTTATTACTTTGTGGTTGTTGGTTTTCGGGATCCCGTGAGAAAGGTCGTTTACGATCGGGGAATGGCGTGCTCGTGTCAGTAGTTACCCAGTTAGGGGTAACCCGGCCTTGTGTTGGCAGAGTTCCGGTTTGGTTCTCGGGGATGTCTTTCCAGAGGCATTCTCATGTGGCAATGGGAAGTTCCTTGGCCTGACCATTTGTTGGAAATCCAAAGAAACAATACGAAACTTGTACGGTTTTAGTTGTAGAACCTATCATTCACTTATGGTGTCGCAACACTGTTTGGATGGTAGCTATAGTAGGCATAGTTCGAAATGTCTATGTTGGCTAAGATTTATATTCTACTTTCGAAATGAATATTTGTCTACACTATGCACTAGTAATAATATCAAATGTTCTTTTTAATGCGTATCAAGCATCTTTGACTATCATAAGGAGAAATCTCCTCCGATTCTGCGTTTGCATTGTGTGTGTGTGCGGGAGGCCTTATGGTAGTCTCATTTTTAAAAGCATTGCGAATTGAATTTAAAAATATCCCTCTATTTTGATTTTAAAGTTAAATAAACTGTTTTGAGTTCTCACACCAGTCTTGTTAAGCTATTGGGCTATGTGATGGGGGGTTCTCGCTTCGCGGTTAGGTGGCGAACGGGAGACTCTTACTCCCACACATCCTCTTTTAGGGGGTTGGTTAGGTGTAACCTGAGACAGTCGAGAGGCTGGCCGTAAAAGCAAGGTCTGGGGTACCAGTGTAAGCCACGGTGGGGCTGGGATGGTTGAAAAGCCTACCGGTTGTGACTGCTGTCGACGGTTGAAAAGCCTAGATCTTTACAGTTGGTATCAGAGCTTATGGTTAAGCGACAACCATGGTTCTGTTGGGTATAATTCATTAGAGATAGAGTCAGTAGTACTCTAGATTGAGTTTGTGTGTAATAATAGCTATGAGAGCGTATTTGTTAGTGAATATAAAATTGTTTTATATTGTGATGATTGGTTTGTTGAGTGGTATATAGATTCTGGTTAATACGAGTAATTAACGTTGTTGATAGGGATCTCTAAACACTTGAATAAAACAATTCGACACAGTATTGATTTTTAAATTGGGTAAATGAAATAATTTTACCTTGATTATATTTTATATATATAAAGAAATAATTTTTCAGAATTATAAAAGTGTATATAAGTTGATTGTTTGGTTGTTAAATAAGTTGTTTGAATAATTTAAATTAAAGAATAATTGTATAAGCAAAAGAATTATAAGAATTGAATTATAATTAAAGTGATTTACAATTGTGAAATAAACTTATATATATAAGAAGTGAAACTATGTGAATATATTTATGAATATGAGTTGTAAATAAAAAGTTACTTTAGAATTTGAAAGCTGAATTGATTGATAAATGTGAACTTAAGTTATATAAGTGAAATTCAACTTTAGTAATTGAATTGAATGAATGGATTGAATATTAATCAATCAAATGTGATTAAATTGAAAACCAATTCATTGAATATTAATGAGAATATGAATGAATATTTATTGGTTATGGATGTTAGTTGGATGATAGTTGGTTGATGTTTGCATTTGTTGCTTTTGTTTCAGTTGCTATATGTTGTATATCGATACTATTATCTATATGCATGATTCTCATGTTGTTTGTTGAGTAATTAGTAGGTGCGGATCGCGTTTGCTTCGCATTTGGAGCTCGCTTTTGCGCTATATTAGCCGTATATGCTTGCTAATAAAATATAAGGTACATATCTCGGATTAAATATCGTACTTTTACACTTTTTTCCCTGCGGGATGCCTCATTACTTGATGAGATGTATATTTGTGATATATATACTGTCATTTTTTTTCCGGATCGAGCCGCGCAAAGGAGACTATGGCGAATTTTTCCGGAAATTTAAGGCGTTAGAAAATTTTTGAGAAAATTAGAAAATTTTGAAAACTTAAACTTTGATTTGAAATTGAAAGTTAAACAATAGTAGTTGTTTTTGAAAAGATAACTAAGTATGATTTTGAAAACTTAGTAAAGTATTGTAAGAAGTTTAATTATAAATTTTTGGAAAGTTAATAAATTCTGCAACTTTTCTTACTAGTTAATTTCGAGGACGAAATTCTTTTAAGGGGGGAAGATTGTAACGACCCAGAATTTTTAGAAATTAAAATATGAATATTTAATTAATTTTAAATATTAATAAGTGAATTTATAAGTCAAATAAATTTTATTTGAATTATTGGATTTAATTGGATAATTAAATCGATAATTTAATACGTTAAATTATGGAAATAATTGAAAATTGGGTTAAATATGATTGAAAATGATTTTTAAAATTTTATTTTATCATATTGAAGTTAGAAAGATATTTTAGAACTTTTAAAATCGAATTTAAAGTTAATTTGTCAAAATTGAATATTTTAATATTTAAATCGACTAGTGAAAATAGCCAATTTTTGAACAGTCTCAGAATTGAATGAAACCAGTTCCATTGGATCCGTAATAGTTAGCTATTACCGGATTTCAATTTTTGTGTCAATCGGAGTTATCGTTTGATCGTGGCAGCTCGAAACGCATCGAATTATTTTTAATTTAAATTTGGCGAGCTAAAATAGCCATTTTTCAAAAAAGTCTCGGATTTCGACGAAACCAGTTTCATCGGATCCGTAATGTGATATTATTGTAAGGTTTCAAATTTCAAGTCGATTGGATTTACCGTTTGTCCGGTACAAATTAAAACGCCTAGAAAATCGCTTAAATCGGTTTAATTTAAATCGAGCGTTTTTAGCCATAACTCGCACAAATGTCCGAATTAGCTTTCGAAACCTGTTCCATTGTGTCCGGAACGCGGGGTAAACCCTAGGTACGTCAGTTTCGGCGCGTAAATCGGAGTTCGGAATTTCCGGGTGAATAGTGTCGATCGATTTTCCTATAAATACACACCCACACCCTTCATAAATTAAAAAAAAAAAAATATAACCCTAATATTAAAACCCTAGCCGCCACATTATAAACCAATGGCCAGAAAACACCCACATTCATCCCTCAATCTCTCTCAATCTACAAAGATTTAGCCAAGGTGTTCAACACGAAAGTCGTAGAGCTCGACGAGAGCTTCGATTCCATACGGTGATGATCGGAAATGGTGCAACGTAGGAGGAGCTATGGTGGGCCGTTTGCTACAGGTTTGGCACGACATTCCAAGCACCTGGTGAGGCCGAGCTCTCTGGTGTTTGGGCCGAGCATGGTTGTGGTGGAGAGCTTCGATTTGCAACTCCCTGATCGAAGTTTTGTCGAGTGGTCGCGATACAAAATCAAACCCTAGTATGATATGTAGTGGGTTCATGCTTGCGTATGAAATGTCTGTAGCGTGAACGAAGAAGATGAGGGGGGGTGATGTGCGCACGGGCCTGATGGGGTTGGGGTTGAGATGGAGGGCCATGATTTAAAGTTAGGTTATAATATAAAGGTTTTGTTGTAATTAGTTTATAAAAATCGTGTACAATCTTTAAAAATTCATAACTTTTTCATACGAGGTCGAAAAAATGCGATATCAGTTGCGTTGGAATCGTATGGACGAGCACTACGCGATGGAGTTGGTTTGTAGTCGTTTGAGTTAGTGAGAATTTTGGGTAAAATTAAACGTCCGTTTAATTTTATTCGAAATAAATCGCTAAAACGAAATTGGAATCAAGGTGAGAACTTCTCACTCAATCGAATCAGTTTCGATTTTATTTTAAATAGTTAGATTTAAAATATTTGAATGCATGTTTGAATGTTGATTAATATCTATTGATTGTTAAAATAGACATTATACGCCGTTAGTAAGCGGATGTTATTTAATAAAAACATATACCGCGAATATTTCATAAACAGTGAAATTGGTATTATAAATAATATCAATATATATATATATTGGCATATGTATATATTGCAGTTGTTGATTCCCCGCATTGCTTAGCGGATGAGACCCTATTACGCCGTTATTAAGCGGATAATATTTAATAAGAACATATACCGCGATAATTTCGTACTGGAACGAAATTGGTATTGTGCTAATGTTTGTGGATGCAGGAAAACAGGTTGGAGGGATCCAACTGGATTCCTCAACAGTTTTTATTTGATTTCAGATATTTTGATATTTGATGGATTTTCATATTGATATATGATATCGTTGTAGTCGTGATTGACTATTTGGTGTGTAGCATCATTGGACCCAGATTTTGGGATTTTAAAATGATTTATAAAGTGATTTTTGAAAATATACTTTATGTTTGGAATTAGATCCATTTTAAATAAATAAACGTCATAATTTTTAATGTTATAAAAATTATGATTTTTGAGAAAAATAGTTAAAAACTGATTTTTGAGAATATGATGCTAACGATTTTATAAAATAGTTTAATCGGGATTTTAGAATTAATTGTGAAAAGTTTAAATATAGGATTTATAAAATTTGATTATTTTATAAATCAAAATGATGAAATTATAAAGGAGTTTAAAGACGTTTTTAAAATATTAATATGAATTGATTTATATAAGAGATTTATAAATGGATATTTATAAATTGAGATATTGAAATTATAAAACGAGTTTTTATAAGTGTTTGAATGAAGTGAAAATGAATTTCATTAAAGAATGAAATTTATAAAATTATAAACTGTGAAGTTATAAATAAAATTTATAAATAGTAAGAATTATAAATTGTGAAGTTATTGAAAGAATAGATTTGGTTAAATAAATGAATCTTATAAGTTACAAGATTTATAATTTGGGAAGTTAAAAAGAACGATTTTGTAAAATAATCGTTTTATAAGCATTTAACTTATAATATGGACTTTTAGTTCATAATTGGGATATAAATCGAATAGGCTAATAAAGGAGATTTGTAAAGGAAGTTTTTATAAATAAATAGAAATGGAATTTATAAACGTTGTTTTATAAATTCACAAACGACTTATTTTGATAAGTAAATTGTTATGATTTATTTATGGAGTTATATCCACATTTTTGAATAATGAATAATCCTTTGAATTAAAATGTATAAAAGGATGAAATGTGTTAACGTAGTATATTCACGTTTTGAACTGTGAATAATATGTTAAAGGAAATGTTTTGAATGAGATGTTTAAATTGAATTAAAACGATCTAACGAAGTTTTAATTGTGTTGAGATTCGAAACCATAGATTTCAACATTTATTGTTGAAATAGACGTTTTCGAGAAATAAAAGGAAATGATGGACTATAACATTGTTGTTATAGTAAATGATTTCCGAAAGGAAATGTTTTGTATAGTATTGGGATTTATACATCTATTTTAATTTCGAATCCCTATACTAGTGATTTTGGGTTGTTGTAACAATGTTTTACGTAACATTCGCTTTGGCCCAAATAAATATGTTGAAGAGAATGATTTCCTTAATAGAATGAAATATATACTTAATTTCGATTGAAGTATATTGAATATTTTCCAAGTGTTGAAAATAAATAAAAATTGTGAATTACTTATGAATAAATAAGTATGGAAATGTTTTCCAATATAAAGTGAATATTTTGAGAATTTATCTTTTTGAAGATAAATTGAAAATGGATAATTGAAAACGTATATCAATAGATATTGTGAAATGTAAATTCACTAAGGAATTTATAAAAGAAAGTGAAATTGGTTTAAAAATAAATATTGATTTATTTTTGAAGTATTGAAATTATATATCTAGTGAAGATATTTTTGGAAAATAAATAATTTAGAAAATTATTTGGAATCTGGTGATGTGTGCATATCCAGTGATAGTTCAATAACCGACTATCAATATTTCCCTTTGAATGGGTAATTGATGTGATTTGTTTGAATGTGAATGCCACACTTATTTTTGAATAAGCGCTCACTATTCGGGTTAACCGGAAAAGGACCATGGGGTCGTATAACCCATTCCGAATATGTGATACGTCGTTGTGAATGGCATTGAAGATCGGTGTTGAAGACCCGGTATTTGCGAGAGCGATAGGATGACCTGTCGATTTGCTCTGCACCGAGTTGCTCCGGTATAGAGTTCTCCATATGTGATGGTGAATCCGATCAGGATTGTGAATATCCGGATTGCAAGGGCTTCTTTGTAAGTGCCTTCGGTTTTGTTCGATCCCGGAACAGACTTGTATGGATTGTATGTCTGACATTACAAGTTGAGATATAAAGCAGATTTCTTTCAAATATATTTCTGTTGGTGGCGGAGAATTTATTCTTTTAGCTTAACACCCTTCTCTGAGACGTACTAGCTCAGAGGTTATATAGTTGAAGTTATCAGCGATATATTCCCAATTTGGTAATGTGACATGCTGAGTGTTGCTGAAATGATCATTGTGTTGATTATTGTGATAGGATCGTTTATTTGATCGTCTATCTTAGTGATCATTGTGTTGATCATTTGTTGACCCAAAGCATGGCTTTTGTATAAAGTATGTTTTTGTGGACGTGACTTCGTCGAATCTCACACCCCGGAAATGGTCAAAACAGGAAAGATGCGGCAAGGTTATGAGGGGTAGCTCCCTTTAGGGTATGTACATTTCCTTCTGGATAGAGGTGGTATCATGGTATGGAGCCCAGATATTTAACCTATGTGGTTACTACGAATTTATTACTTTGTGGTTGTTGGTTTTCGGGATCCCGTGAGAAAGGTCGTTTACGATCGGAGAATGGCGTGCTCGTGTCAGTAGTTACCCAGTTAGGGGTAACCCGGCCTTGTGTTGGCAGAGTTCCGGTTTGGTTCTCGGGGATGTCTTTCCAGAGGCATTCTCATGTGGCAATGGGAAGTTCCTTGGCCTGACCATTTGTTGGAAATCCAAAGAAACAATACGAAACTTGTACGGTTTTAGTTGTAGAACCTATCATTCACTTATGGTGTCGCAACACTGTTTGGATGGTAGCTATAGTAGGCATAGTTCGAAATGTCTATGTTGGCTAAGATTTATATTCTACTTTCGAAATGAATATTTGTCTACACTATGCACTAGTAATAATATCAAATGTTCTTTTTAATGCGTATCAAGCATCTTTGACTATCATAAGGAGAAATCTCCTCCGATTCTGCGTTTGCATTGTGTGTGTGTGCGGGAGGCCTTATGGTAGTCTCATTTTTAAAAGCATTGCGAATTGAATTTAAAAATATCCCTCTATTTTGATTTTAAAGTTAAATAAACTGTTTTGAGTTCTCACACCAGTCACATGACTGACTTGGAGTTTATTGTTTTCCTTCCTAAACTCTGGGTGCCCACCAATTTCCACACGGGCAGTCAAGAGTTAAGGTTTATCAGGATATTCTGGATATTCTGGAATTGCTGGAGGCAAGCTGGATGGCATGTCGTATTACTAGTTTATATAGTATTTCTTTTTCCGCTGCACTATTTGTTGTTGTTGTACGCTCTGATGATATGATGTAATGAAATGTAATGTAATAACTGATATAGTTCTTTGTTTAAAGATTATTCATTTATTTATTATATGTTGTTCCGCTACGAATTGTGAGATTCTGATGTTGTTCTGTTTCTTTCTGTTCCGTTCTATTTTAAAATTTTGTTCTATTTTCTATCTCTTCTCTATTCTCTTTTCTTTCTATTTTAAAATTTTCTATTTTCTCTCCTCCCTAATTTCTATCTTTTTCTTTTCCCTCCATCTTCTACCTTTTTCTCTCTTCTTTTCTACTTTTTCTTTTCTTAATTTTTTCTTAAACCCCTAAGGGTTCGTATTTTCGTTCATCTTGAATTAAACAAAGGAGATTAGTGTCTATTCAAGGAGTACGGATTTACGGGTCTTTACAGAAAGCTGGGTTTTGGTGTTGCGCTCAGGTAATTCTCGCGCGTGAATGAAGATGACTCGAAAAAATTATGGGGTGGCTTGGGTTGTCTGAGTAATAAATGATACAACAGGAGGTTTTAAAACACAGCAAAGTAAAATAAGAAGAAGAAGGAAATAGCTTGTTGGTTATGCTCGGTTTTTAAGGTGTTGAGTTGCCAAAATTGAAGGAAAGTAAAGTTTTAAACAAGTTTTGACGATTTAAATTGTTTTAAATTATTTGTTTTAAAAGGTAATTATAGATTAGATTAATTATGTAGTTAACGCTTTACAATGTTCCTAACTCTCGATTACTATGTTAACTAAGTAATTAATTTAAATTAAGTATAAAGTTAACTAACAATTAAGTTTGTAGTCAACACTATGATTGATTTTCAAAATTTAAAAGAAGACTTCTAAATGTTTAATTAAGTTGAAAATTAAATTAGTTAATTAATTTATAATTGTAATTAGAGTTTGAATTAATAAATGATTAAGTGATTAAATAAAAAAAATGGCAATTAACTACTTAAGTTTATGAAATGAATGATTAATAGTTAATTAATGATTTAAATTAATTTATAATTAGAAATGATTAATAATGATTTAATCTGAATAATTTTCTTAAGAAAGTGATTAAGAGATGTTATTAGTCAATGAAGAAAATTAACTAAGGATTATTAAGTATTAATTAAGATGATTAATTATAATAATAAATTGGATTTATTAGGTTAGATAATCAATTATGAATTGAGTAAGTGTAATTACTTTATGGTAAGTAATTAAAGGTTAAATTTCTTTAAATAATTAATTAAAGTTAATTAATTAGGAAATTGGTTTAAAAGGTTGATTTAATCAATGTGAAAATTAAGAATAATTTAATTAATTAAAGTGCTTGATAAATTTATTTATATCAAATGATTTGTAATTAATAAATCAGAGTTGGATGATTTATTCATAAGTAAATAAATTTAATTGGAAATAAATCGAATTAATCAGGACTAAACGATTAATTAATCCTGCTTATAAATGTTTATTGAATGCTTGACCTTACTTATGAATAATTGTATTATATGATATGCCTTAAATGGATTGTCCTATCTGATCTGTGATATTTTATTCTGTGGATTGTGCTATGTATGATTTATTCATTTAGTTTTGATACATCTGTTTGTTATCTGTGAATCTGTAATGATGATGCACTACTGTGTTAAACCCCTGGACCACACTTATACACACACCAATATGGATTTCACGAGGAAATCGATTAAGTCACAGATTTTTGAAAATAGTTTTGTATTTGAATTTTTAAATTCAAATGTTTTGAAATGAAATTGGGTTTAAAGTAAAAAGCTTTTTGAAATGGAATTTCAAAGATGAAATTTATTTGAATAACTTGATAAAATTTGAAATTTAAATAATTTGATTAAATTTAAATTCAAAATTTGAAACTGAATACTATGATTTGAAACTAGGGATTAAAGATGTTATACCAGTTACATATGGGTTAAACTATTTTTAAAAGTATTGATTTGGGGATGTGAATAGAATTCAAGGGCTTTAACTCGTGTAAATATAATTGGATTTTTTTGAAACGAAAACTTTTTGTTTTCAAATAATAAAAACTTTCACATAAGAAATGAACGTCCAATTTGTGTTAAAAAGAATTTTAAGTTTGAAAATGAAGATAATTTCCAAGTTATGAAAACGATTTGAAAGCTATAAGTTGAATCTTGATTTAAAGATTCAACAAGTTAATCGAATTTTGAAAGCTATGAGTTAAATCTTTGATTTAAAGATTTAATGAGTTAATCCAATTGGAATGGAAATTGTTTTGAAATCTACGAATTGATCTTTGTGAAATAAATCTTTTTGTAATATAAAGATTTGAAATGGTAATTGGTTTAAACCATTTGAAAAGGAAAGTTTTTGGATTTTAAGTTGTGACTTAATTGAAATCCCAATATCCATATGTTTTTGAAATACTGCGCTCACCGTTCGATTTAGCTGGGAGAGGACCTTTGTGTCATATATCCCATTCCGAATATGTGATATGTCGTTATGAATTGCATATGAAGACCGGTGTTGAAGACCGGATATTTTCGAAAACGAAAGGACAACTCGTCGAATGTCTTTGCATCGACTGGTCCCCGGTATAGAGACTCCATATGTGATGGGAAGTCCGAACGCGACTAGTGAATATCCGGATTGCAAGGACTTCTTTTGAAGTGCCTTCGGTTCTGTTCGAACCCGGAATAGACTTGTATGGATTGTATGTCTGACATTACAAGTTGAGATATAAAGCTGATTTCTTTCAAATATATTTCTATTGGTGGCGGAGAATTTATTCTCTTAGCTTAACACCCTTCTCTGAGACGTACGAGCTCAGAGGTTATGTAGTTGATGGTTATCAGCGATATATTTCCAATTTGGTAATGTGACATGCTGAGTGTTGCTGTGAAATGATCATTGTTTGATCATTTGTGATATGATCATTTGTTTGATCATTTATCTTTGTGATCATTACTTTGATCATTTGTTGACCCAAAGTTTGGCTTTGTACCAAAGCGTGGCTTTGTGGATGAGACTTCGTCAGACCTCACACCCCGAAATGGTCGAAACAGGAAAGATGCAGCAAGGTTATTGGGGGTAGCACCCCTTAGGGTATGTGCATTTCCTTCTGGATAGAAGTGGTATCATGGTATGGAGCCCAGATACTTAACTTATGTTGATATCGCAGATATGTATATGTATTATTTTGTGATTTGTTGCTGGGGCCCCGGTTAAAGGTTGTTTACAACCGGGAGATGGCATACTCGTGTCAGTAGTTACCCAGTTAGGGGTAACCCGGCCTTGTGTTGGCAGAGATCCGGTTAGGTTCTCGGGGACGTCCTTCCAGAGGCGTTCTCATGTGGCAATGGGAAGTTCCTTGGCCTGACCATTTGTTGGAAATCCAAAGAAACAATACGAGCCTTGTACAATATTAGTTGTAGAACCTGCCATTTACTTATGGTGGCGCCCCACTGTTTAGATGGTAGCTATAGTAGGCATACGATAATGGTCGTATGTTGGCTAAGATTTATATTCTACTTTCGAAATATTTTCCTACACTTTGCATTTATAGTAATAATATCAAGGAAATTTCGTATCAAGCATGTTTGACTATCATAAGAAGAAATCTCCTCCAATTCTGCGTTTGCATTGTGTGTATGGCGGGAGGTCTTATGGTAGTCTCATTTTTAAAAAGCATTGCGAATTGACTTTGAAAATCTTTTGTTGAATGTTTTAAAAGATAAACTATTTTTGTTGCTCACACCAGTCCCACGACTGATCCGGAGTTTATTGTTTCTTTCCTAAACTCTGGGTGCTCAAAATTTTTCTACACGAGCAGTTTAGAGTTGGGTTTTTCAGATAGTCAGATGTAGTGGATTATTTGGAGTTAGTTCAGTCTTTGGATCATACTGCACTTGCTTATCTATGTGCATCGTTTTTGGGAGTTCGAGCTATTGTTGAATTGGTTCTTGGAAATGGAGTTGCAGTTTTTGGAGTCCTTCCTTGAAGACTATCTCAGAGTTATATTGTTTTGCTGCTAGATGTTATCTATTTTTCTTTTCCGCTGCTATTTTATTGTATCATATCTCTGATGTATATTGATATCTATTGGATCATCTGTTGTATCAGATATTGTATCAAAGCTGTATATCAATGTATTATTCTATTATTCCACTGTGTTATTTACTTAATGTTGTTTTAAGCTCCGGCTAATCGGATTTGAACGGTCGAATCTATGACATTCGAATACGATATGAAGTATGGATGTCGATTTTCGAGCGCGAAAAATCCTTATCGTCACATGTGGTATCAGAGCTAAGGTTGAACTTTAGCTCAGGAGTGTAAAACATTAAGTAGCTCGTTAGAGATAGGGTGAAGTACACCTAGAATGAGTAATCCCTAAGATATCTGTTCGAATGCCTCAGTAAATTCTCTTGCTATCCACTGATAGTGAGTATGAGTTTAAGAAGGGAACGAGATAGGGGACATGGAAATACGACTATAAATGGTCAATACTCTGTAATGACAACGGAAACAATTTTTCTCTTATCAATCTTCTTTGATTCGATTCCAATTCTTTTGATTGCTTCGTGACAGCTACAGAAAGAAGTTTGGTGCGGTGATGCTCTACGAATCGTTGTAGGAAAATCCTTACTTCGTATTTCATCGGTTTCTTATTAGTTTTTGATTTAAACCTTAATGAATATGAATTTGAAGTTTGGAATTGAAAATTTAATTAAATTGGAAATTTTAATTGAGTTAAATTGGTTAATAGAATGTGAAGGATAATTTGAATTGTATTGATAAAATGATTTCGTTTAAAACCAAATTTGAATTTTTGAAATTCTGTTATAATTCCTTGGGTTGATCAAAGTCCGAAGATGGACAAATTATATATACTTTGAGATATTCCGACTTGAGTTTGGAATCTTTATCTATTGTTTGAAAATTATGGAAAATCAAATCCATTTATCTATTATTTGGGTCTCGATATAATCTACGAAGGGTTAGTTATCCCTTCAAACTAACCAATACCACTACATATTTCGTAGATTTGATAACCCGAGTATCTTGTGAAGTGTTAAATAGATTCGTTCTTGTATCTATTGTTGATATTCTGAATTGGTAAACCAAATGCAGAATTGATATCCAGTTGATCTGAAAAGATATTTCGTTATCTTTCATCTATCTTCGTTATCTCTCTCTGGCGAATTTCGAGGACGAAATTCCTTTTAAAGGGGGAAGTCTGTAACGATCCCGAATTTTAATTAATTTTAATTTGATAATTAAATTTCATTTTGATTAATAATTGTGAAATTAATTGATAAATTGATTTGAGTTTTTCCAAAATGCAGATAAAATACGTGTTTAGTTTCAAAACATTGTCTTTTAATAATACGTGTGAATACAAACAAGATATAAGTTAAATATAGAAAAATAAATAAGAAGCAAATATAACTAAAACAAAAGTATATGTTTTCAATTAAGTTGAAGTTTTTAACAAAGGACTAAAACAAATTTATAATTTATACATAAAGTAAATTAATAAAATGTCTATGAAAATCTAAAGTAAACAGAACTTGTTAAATTTTAACAAAATATCAACAATAGAAACACAAAAGAAATAGAAACAAAAGAAGTATTAAACATATACCAAATAAAGTTAAATAAGAAATACACTCAAATACACTCAAATAAGAGCTTAAGAAAGCAAACAAATAAATATAAGTACAAAGCAAAGTTGCAGCCACCATAACATATCACTGCAGCCATACCTCTAGCATACAAAAGTAGGAGTACCATAGCCTACAAAACTTAGAAAATCTATGATGAAAGATTTATAAATAATATTCTATACCCAGTAAACTTCATTTCCATACACCCCCTGTAACTCATTTCTTCCCTATATACATTTCAACACATCACAAAACAACATCATTCCAGCCGAGATCTTGTTTCATAAAACAAATGAAAATATAAGTACAAATAAAACATAAACAAAGAAATGCAAGATCTCAGCCGAGTAAAAAGTACTTAACTTATCTTCACCATGCCTAGTATTGTACAAGAAACATCACCTGTACAATTTTATTTTTTTATATCAGCCTTCCCCTCTCATTTTAAGTTCGTTCCTCAAACCAAAGCAAATCTGAAGTAATGTTATCCCAAACTAAAAAAAAAAATTCATCAAACAAATCAACTATAAAGCCAGATATGAAAGAAGAGATTCCAGTCTGCAAATATCAAAGCTGTATCAACATGGAAAAGAAAGCTCTGTTTATTTCTAAAACTTATCAAGGTGAGTAACACTTGCTTAAATAATAATAATAATTTAAATATGGATCTGTTTGTGATAAGTATGTTGGTCATAAACATGAATTCTGTGTATATTGGTTGATGAGTGTGGGTGTGCTGGCTGATGCATAAGTGTTCTCTGTTCTGAAATGTTAAACTCAAAACCCTGGAAAAAAAAATTATTCCCTCCCGACCTGCATGTTGTTTCGATTTAGCATCAAAACAAAAATTATTTGATATAGTATGAACTCAAGATTTAAATTTGATTCAAGTGAAAAATACTTACGAATGCCTCTGGAAATTAACATGACTGAACAAAGCTTTTGAAAGGTTAATATTCAAAACTTTTAATTTACAAATTTAGATATATAAACTGAATTCTTATACCTTAACATGATTTTTAAAACAAAAATTTTGAATTTTCATTAAGTATGTGAAGAGCAGTTCGAAATTGTTCGATTTTGGAACCTTCGTTAATCGCCGTCGATCGGCATGGTTGAGACGATTGGATTTTGGACAGATGACGGTCTGGGTAATGGGGAGTGCAGGAAAAATACTCAGAGTTTTTCTTGTGAGTCGAGGCGGTGGGATTCTGGTGATCTAGGGTTCGGAAGGCAGTTTCTATCGTGGGTGGTTTCGAGGAAATATCGCCACCAAGGGAAGGCCGGAGTCGATCGCAGGGTGGGGGATGCCGTGTGGGGACATAGTGCTGCTCTGGAATGAAGGCTGGAGATCCTCGTCGTCTCGATCGTTGGTGGCGAAACAATTTCAGCGATGTGCTCGATCTAGTTTTCGAGCGAGAGAGTCGTTTTGAGATTCGACTCGATTTTGCTCAATCGAGTTTTATTTTCGCGTTTGCATGTGCTAGTGTGATCGTCGAGAGTGGTCGCGAAGATCAACGGAGGTTGGCGGCGTGGTATCAGGTGCACCGCGTGCACGTCGATCAGGGAAAGCTGGGTTTTGGTGTTGCGCTCGGGTAATTCTCGCGCGTGAATGAAGATGACTCGAAAAAATTGTGGGGTGGCTTGGGTTGTCTGAGTAATAAATGATACAACAGGAGGTTTTAAAACACAGCAAAGTAAATAAGAAGAAGAAGGAAATAGCTTGTTGGTTATGCTCGGTTTTTAAGGTGTTGAGTTGCCTAAATTGAAGGAAAGTAAAGTTTTAAACAAGTTTTGACGATTTAAATTGTTTTAAATTATTTGTTTTAAAAGGTAATTATAGATTAGATTAATTATGTAGTTAACGCTTTACAATGTTCCTAACTCTCGATTACTATGTTAACTAAGTAATTAATTTAAATTAAGTATAAAGTTAACTAACAATTAAGTTTGTAGTCAACACTATGATTGATTTTCAAAATTTAAAAGAAGACTTCTAAATGTTTAATTAAGTTGAAAATTAAATTAGTTAATTAATTTATAATTGTAATTAGAGTTTGAATTAATAAATGATTAAGTGATTAAATAAAAAAAAGGCAATTAACTACTTAAGTTAATGAAATGAATGATTAATAGTTAATTAATGATTTAAATTAATTTATAATTAGAAATGATTAATAATGATTTAATCTGAATAATTTTCTTAACAAAGTGATTAACAGATGTTATTAGTCAATGAAGAAAATTAACTAAGGATTATTAAGTATTAATTAAGATGATTAATTATAATAATAAATTGGATTTATTAGGTTAGATAATCAATTATAAATTGAGTAAGTGTAATTACTTTATGGTAAGTAATTAAAGGTTAAATTTCTTTAAATAATTAATTAAAGTTAATTAATTAGGAAATTGGTTTAAAAGGTTGATTTAATCAATGTGATAAATTAAGAATAATTTAATTAATTAAAGTGCTTGATAAATTTATTTATATCAAATGATTTGTAATTAATAAATCAGAGTTGGATGATTTATTCATAAGTAAATAAATTTAATTGGTAATAAATCGAATTAATCAGGACTAAACGATTAATTAATCCTGCTTATAAATGTTTATTGAATGCTTGACCTTACTTATGAATGATTGTATTATATGATATGCCTTAAATGGATTGTCCTATCTGATCTGTGATATTTTATTCTGTGGATTGTGCTATGTATGATTTATTCATTTACTTGTGATACATCTGTTTGTTATCTGTGAATCTGTAATGATGATGCACTACTGTGTTAAACCCCTGGACCACACTTATACACACACCAATATGGATTTCACGAGGAAATCGATTAAGTCACAGATTTTTGAAAATAGTTTTGTATTTGAATTTTTAAATTCAAATGTTTTGAAATGGAATTGGGTTTAAAGTAAAAAGCTTTTTGAAATGGAATTTCAAAGATGAAATTTATTTGAATAACTCGATAAAATTTGAAATTTAAATAATTTGATTTAAATTTAAATTCAAAATTTGAAACTGAATACTATGATTTGAAACTAGGGATTAAAGATGTTATACCAGTTACATATGGGTTAAACTATTTTTAAAAGTATTGATTTGGGGATGTGAATAGAATTCAAGGGCTTTAACTCGTGTAAATATAATTGGATTTTTTTGAAACGAAAACTGTTTGTTTTCAAATAATAAAAGCTTTCACATAAGAAATGAACGTCCAATTTGTGTTAAAAAGAATTTTAAGTTTGAAAATGAAGATAATTTCCAAGTTATGAAAATGATTTGAAAGCTATAAGTTGAATCTTGATTTAAAGATTCAACAAGTTAATCGAATTTTGAAAGCTATGAGTTAAATCTTTGATTTAAAGATTTAATGAGTTAATCCAATTGGAATGGAAATTGTTTTGTAATCTACGAATTGATCTTTGTGAAATAAATCTTTTTGTAATATAAAGATTTGAAATGGTAATTGGTTTAAACCATTTGAAAAGGAAAGTTTTTGGATTTTAAGTTGTGACTTAATTGAAATCCCAATATCCATATGTTTTTGAAATACTGCGCTCACTGTTCGATTTAGCCGGGAGAGGACCTTTGTGTCATATATCCCATTCCTAATATGTGATATGTCGTTATGAATTACATATGAAGACCGGTGTTGAAGACCGAATATTTTCGAAAACGAAAGGACAACTCGTCGAATGTCTTTGCATCGACTAGTCCCCGGTATAGAGACTCCATATGTGATGGGAAGTCCGAACGCGACTAGTGAATATCCGGATTGCAAGGACTTCTTTTGAAGTGCCTTCGGTTCTGTTCGAACCCGGAATAGACTTGTATGGATTGTATGTCTGACATTACAAGTTGAGATATAAAGCTGATTTCTTTCAAATATATTTCTGTTGGTGGCGGAGAATTTATTCTCTTAGCTTAACACCCTTCTCTGAGACGTATGAGCTCAGAGGTTATGTAGTTGATGGTTATCAGCGATATATTCCCAATTTGGTAATGTGACATGCTGAGTGTTGCTGTGAAATGATCATTGTTTGATCATTTGTGATATGATCATTTGTTTGATCATTTATCTTTGTGATCATTACTTTGATCATTTGTTGACCCAAAGCATAGCTTTGTACCAAAGCGTGGCTTTGTGCCAAAGCGTGGCTTTGTGGACGAGACTTCGTCGGACCTCATACCCCGAAATGGTCGAAACAGGAAAGATGCAGCAAGGTTATTGGGGGTAGCACCCCTTAGGGTATGTGCATTTCCTTTTGGATAGAAGTGGTATCATGGTATGGAGCCCAGATACTTAACTTATGTTGATATCGCAGATATGTATATGTATTATTTTGTGATTTGTTGCTGGGGCCCCGGTTAAAGGTTGTTTACAACCGGGAGATGGCATACTCGTGTCAGTAGTTACCCAGTTAGGGGTAACCCGGCCTTGTGTTGGCAGAGATCCGGTTAGGTTCTCGGGGACGTCCTTCCAGAGGCATTCTCATATGGCAATGGGAAGTTCCTTGGCCTGACCATTTGTTGGAAATCCAAAGAAACAATACGAGCCTTGTACAATATTAGTTGTAGAACCTGCCATTTACTTATGGTGGCGCCCTACTGTTTAGATGGTAGCTATAGTAGGCATACGATAATGGTCGTATGTTGGCTAAGATTTATATTCTACTTTCAAAATATTTTCCTACACTTTTCACTTATAGTAATAATATCAAGGAAATTTCGTATCAAGCATGTTTGACTATCATAAGAAGAAATCTCCTCCAATTCTGCGTTTGCATTGTGTGTGTGGCGGGAGGTCTTATGGTAGTCTCATTTTTAAAAAGCATTGCGAATTGACTTTGAAAATCTTTTGTTGAATGTTTTAAAAGATAAACTGTTTTTGTTGCTCACACCAGTCCCACGACTGATCCGGAGTTTATTGTTTCTTTCCTAAACTCTGGGTGCTCAAAATTTTTCTACACGAGCAGTTTAGAGTTGGGTTTTTCAAATAGTCAGATGTAGTGGATTATTTGGAGTTAGTTCAGTCTTTGGATCATACTGCACTTGCTTATCTATGTGCATCGTTTTTGGGAGTTCGAGCTATTGTTGAATTGGTTCTTGGAAATGGAGTTGCAGTTTTTGGAGTCCTTCCTTGAAGACTATCTCAGAGTTATATTGTTTCGCTGCTAGATGTTATCTATTTTTCTTTTCCGCTGCTAGATGTATGGATGTCGATTTTCGAGCGCGAAAAATCCTTATCGTCACACATTTCGTATGACTTAAATGATATTTATACTTCTGGCGTTTTAAGTGTTATCAAACACTTGACTACTTCACATATTTTGAATGTTTTATATAACTATCACACTTTAGGCATTTGATAAATTTTTGGCACTATATGTGCTTCAATGATTTGAGTATATTTAATACAATTTGTATGATTTTAGTTACTTTATAGATTATCGGTTCTTGTTTCTCATTAAAAATAAAATTCATGGTGGTCAATCATATTTCTCTATATATTCAAAATCCTCATTTTTATTTATAATACAAAGCGCTATATTATCTGAATATTTATCAACGTTGATTATTTCTTATCAGTTCTAGAGATATTTTATGATATCTTTATATTATTTTTATTAGGTATCGAAACCACTTCCGCTGTTATTTGAAAATTATATCGTGGATCTCTGCTATAACATCTTTTAGCGTCTTTTCAAGACCACTCACCTCATTAATCTAGTCTCTTCATAACTTGCTTCAAATATATTTTGATCTGACTTACTCTGCCATGCTTCTAATGTGATGTATAAACTTTTGCTATATGTTCCTTCAAGGATTTCAATATATGTTTGAGCATGTTTACTATGGATATTATCGATAAGTTATCGAGGTCCATAATATTTTGCATATTATTAATATTCATAAATTTTTGTTCTAAAGGATCAAAGTGATATTATAATGCTTTTTGTGTGACTTATGTCCCTTTTATTTTTCCCTTTAAATGTTGAAAAACATTGTCATTGTTAAACTAAAAATGGATCAACATCCATAAATTAGATAAAAGCACCGGTTCTATTCAGATTAAAAGAAAAGACAAAAAACTAAAAGGGAGACACAATTTTTTTTATAGTGGTTCGGCGTAATCTCTAGCCTATGTCCACTTTAATACCTTTTATTAGTTGTTCTCTCTTCGAATTACAACTAGATATCATATATGACTATCTGGTGGACCTCAGATTTACAATGAAGTTCTTAGAGTGTTCTTGAGGTAGAAGATATGAGTGAAGAAGAAAAAGTCTCCAATGGCAGTGAGATCAGATCCACGGTGAAGAGAAGCAGATCCCCTTTTAGTTGCAGCTAGGCTTGTATTTATAGGAAAACAGAGGTATGAAGTCAGAAATCCATTTATACCGAGGTCCAAAAGATAGCCCAACGCTGCACAAGAGAGCTCGGAGTCCCACAAGTCATAAAAGTGACTTAGGGGCTGAGTTATTTAGACTTGGGGGATGATTTTAACTTCCAGGCCGAGTAATTTGCAAAATTGGACATAGGGGTCGAGCCAAATGACTTGGGGACTGAGTCTTTTTCTCAGCCAAATTTTGGATGAAACTTTTCTATGTTATTTCTTTAGCTCTTCAAGTGTGTTTCCAAGTAAGTGAATCATTTCGTCTTTGTTTTAATCTACTAAGTCCAATTGAAATCTAGTTTGGCTTAAAAGCGGGTTAACACTTGCCCTCAAAGTATGCCTTTTGGAATGTATGGTGTGTTTTTATTGAGAACAAGTTCCGTCAATCAGTCTCCGATAGCTAAACTCTCCCACTATTTCAATCTTGGTGAATCGTCCAGATCCTTCGAATTCTCTAGCAAGTCAGAGGTTGTTCTAGGCCTGTTATAGCTAAGGACTCTAGCCCTTACTTAAAGCCCAAACTGTTTGATTACCTTATCAAAATACTTGGTCTAACTCGTTAAAGCTTGTTTAAGTCTATCTATGAACTTTAATAACTTAAAGCCTTGCCCTCACTCCCACAGACCACAAAACCCGTGGACTATGATATATGGATAGTCTCTTCTAAATAATCATTTAGAAATGCCATCTTTACTTCCATTTTCCATATTTTATTGCTATATATTACATCAAATGGCCAGCGTAATCCAAATGGACTTAAGCAAGGCTACAAGCGACAAAGTCACATCACAATCAACACCTTGAATTTGACGAAATCCTTTCACAATTAGCCTAGCTTTCTATGTCTCTACTTTACCTTCTGCATTTAGCTTTTTTTGTAAAAATCCATTTGTAGCCGATGAGTTTTATCCCTTCGGGTACATCCGAAAAAATCCGTTTTTTGTTTTCATACATGAAATCCATCTCGGATTTCCTCACTCCAAGCCATAGTGCAGAGTCTTTACACTAAAGTGCTTATTGGAAAGACAGAGGAGTATCATCATCTAAGATACACTCTCCTACTTACCATCCATGAGAAAACCATAGTATCCCTCTGGTGTGTGATATTCCCTACTAGATTTTCTAATGTGTTGCGTATTTTCATATATAGGTGAACTTGGTTCTCCCACTGGTTCGGCTACAGTATTAAATTCATGAATCTTATCCAAGCCTACAAGCTCGTTGTTAATTTTCTATAGTAGAAATTCCTTTTTCAAAAGGACAGTATGCTGAGAAACAATAATCTTTTGTTCTTCGGTATTGTGGAATATATATCTCGTTGAGTTTTTGTGATATCCTACAAATTTACATAATATCGATCTTGCCTCTAGTTTATTCAGACCAAAGTTCTTGATATAGGCCAGACAACCCCACACTTTCAAATACTTGAGTTTGGATTTCTTACTACACTACCTCTCATATGTTATTTTAGACATAGATTTAGTGGGCAATAATTTCAATATATGCTTGTGGTTTCCAAGACATATCCCTAACAATATAGAGCTAACTCGGCCTTACTCATCACGAAACAAAACCTGTCTAATAGGGTTCGATTCCTTCTTTTTGACTAACCGTTATGTTAAAGAGTATATGGTGGAGTAACATAAGAGATAATCCTATTATCTTTAAGTATTATTGGAAATCCTCTCCCACATACTCACCTCCTCAAATAAATTAAAGAATTTTTATTTTTTGGTTCACCTCATTTTCAACTATAGTCTTATACCTGGTAAGTTTCCCATAGACATCGGATTTTTTCTTAATAATATACACATATTCTAGTCTTAAGAAAACATCAATGAAGGTAACAATGTAAGAACTATCATCCTTGGTGATTATGGGCATCGAGCCACATACTTAACTATGTACTAACCCTAAGAGTTTATCAACTCTTTAATTTCTTCTATTGAAGGCGTGCTTGGACATTTTAGCTCCGAGACACAACTCACAAGTTTCAAATGATTCAGAATCAAGTGATGGGTAAAACCTCTAGTTTCCAGTTTGTGCAGTTATTTCTTACTAATATGACCTAGCCTACAATTTCAGAGATAATTATATATATTTGTTTGAAGAATTACTAACGGAAGAAACATAATTTGTATTGATTACATATATATGCAACTCTCAAGAACAACATCGCAGACATTATTTCCATCCAAATTAACATTCATAACGTTATTGGCAGAGTGAAATACATATCCATTCTCAAACAATCTTGAAATAGACAAATTCCACAAATAAAGTCTTTTAAAAAATAGAAATTATTTAATATTAATACAACACCACTAGGCAAGCATAAATAATAATCTCTTAAAGTCATTGCACCTATGATAGATCCATCAACAACCTAGAGCCTCATTTTGCATTTTACCACATAGCTCTAGCTCCTAAGCCTCAATAAGGAATTACACATATGAGTTCTAGATCGAGTGTCTAAAACCCAAGACATTTTATTAATTGCAAAACAATTTCGAATTATAAATGTACCTGATGGTGCTTCAGAACCATTCTACTTTCTTTCTTTAACAATCTCCAGTGCTCGGTATAGTTGCTTTTTCAATGGTCTTTCTTATGCCAAAGGTGACATTCATCCTAATCATCGGTCGTCTTACTCTTCTTATTCTTCTTACCTATTAGCTTCTTCGAACTCTACGAAGATGATGCCCTACACTTAACAGCAAGCACAACCCCAGATCCTTCAATTGTGACTCTATCGACCTCAACATATTAGGAAGCTCCATGAGATTCACATTCATTTAGTTTATATTATAATTTAGTATGAAAGGTTCATACTTAGGGATAACTGAACCAAGGATCATGGTTATCGGTAATACATTGATTGTCGTCATATCCAATTGTGAATCCTATAAATATAGCCCTTCATTATTAGGGCAAAACTATCCACCTTATGTGCCTTTTACATTTTGGAGTTTTACAATTTCTTAGTAAGCTCAGACCTCATGGCATGAGATTACTCACCAAATAGTGTCTTGAGACTATCAAATATCTGATGAACATACATAGTTTTATGCTAGCTTCGCAATGACTTATCTATTGTTAATAGCATGAAAACTGGGTGATTTCTAGGTCAGCGACCCACTTATTATAAGAAACATGGATTTCAAGGTCAGCGTTATTAGTGGGTCTAGTCATATGTATACATGTAACAGATAACCAAAGAATCTCTTATGTTAATGCTATCTTTATAGCTCTTCGCTAATCGACATACTTATTTGGTCTAGTTAGTTCATAGCTTTCATTAAACAGTCTTGGAGTTAACATTTTCTGCAAGTTTTAGTTAGTGGATTATTAGGACAATATCGTAGCAAATGTTCTTATAATATTAGTAAGGTTAAACTTTATTTCTCATTTTACTAATAACCTCCCACTAATCTTTTAATTTCACTAAACCCTAAATCGAAACATCTTTAGACTTTATTAATAGGTGTAATAGACGATGGATAATTCCTTGACGGTTGTATCATATACAACTCTTAACCCATAGCACCTTGCCCTAAGTTCATTTTGACCTTGAGTTCGCTCAACAAATTGAAATGAAACTATTCATTCATACCTGCCATTTCACAATTGCTTAAGCACAATATATGTACCTTGAGTATGCTTAATAGATACACATTGTTATCTTACATTGTCTATTCAGTATATTAATATTACTACATATAACATCCCTAGCTTGAGTTTTCTTAACAACTAAGGAGTATGCAAATAATTTATTAATATATAAATGGTAGAGGACAACATTAAATTAAAGATTCATAAACTTTTATATATTATATCAATCGATATCAGCTCATGGAATATTATAGTTCTTATGAAATACCCTCATGATTCAAGGGTCGGACATATTAGAAACCAAGGTATATGTACTTTATATACGCCTTTATTCCTTAACTCTATTCAGGGTTTCTTTTATGTTCCATCTTTAGTTTATACATTCATATCATATAAGTTTCATTATTGTATAACCATTATATTTTGATTAATTTATATAATAATCTTATGTATAACATTGTATTAATTAACTTTAATCAATTGTATACTATTCGAATATAACATACTATATTGAATAT
Source organism: Allium cepa (assembly GCA_030765085.1). Lineage (NCBI taxonomy): Eukaryota > Viridiplantae > Streptophyta > Magnoliopsida > Asparagales > Amaryllidaceae > Allium > Allium cepa. The sequence continues at coordinate 1,043,770,912 of CM060931.1, read as the reverse complement.
TTATATACCATAACCTTTATAGTAACACACACACACACACAGATATATATATATATATATATATGCATTTCAATTTAATAATTAATTTTCAATTAATTTATTTAATTAAACCACTTTAATTAATTTAGAAACCAATTTTGTACACACATGTATTCTTATATTGTATTAAACATTTCAAGACAACGTAACATATATTTTTATATATATTATACATGTATATTTATAATAAATTAACTTAATTAATTAACTTATGTAGTGACCTTGAAATTTGAACACTTCGTCTACGAATACCGAAACATTTTGAATATAATTAAATGTTATAATTATGATTTTATAATCTTGTTTAGCATCATTTAATTAATGTATAATCATAAGAAAATTGTTTTTTAAAAATGTTTAAAAAATATATCCTTCGAAGAAAAATCGATAATATGACCGAAAATCGGTTTATCGATAAACAACATTTCGATCGATATAAGTTATTTGAACTCTAGCATGCTTAAAAAACGATCAAATGAACACACTAACAATTAATTAACACACTCTTCTCTTTATAAAACTTGGAATGTTCTATAAAATTTAATAGGATAAGAGATATTATCATAGTAAGGGTAAAATGAATAAAGGAGAAGTGATATAAAGTTGACATGATAAAAAGCAATTAACGTCATTAGGGTATTGAGCGGTTTTTGGTTTTTTCCTTTCATCATTCCTAAGCCTATACAAGAAGGGGTACACCCTTATAAATAAATCATATACATTTCAAAGTTTGAGTTAGAAAATCCATGGGTTCTCTTCTTCTTACTCTCTAAATTCCTGAAGCAAATTATTTGCAAATAATTCCAAATCATCTCAAATTTGGAGTGAGACCTTACTACAACATTATGACCTTGTACCTACTTTTTATTGGAAGAAACACTACCACACTCTATAAGGATGGCCATGAGCATATAGTAAGGGAGGAGGGCAAAGAAGAAAGGCAAAAGCAAGAAATCAAGGAAGGAAAGGTGGTTGCTCGGTTAAGTCTAGGCTTGGGTGGCTTTGATCTTGGTTATTGTTGGATTAAAGGCGAGTTAACGCACCACTTTGAATAAATAGTATCTCATATATATGATGTTTGATTATATTAAATGTTGTTTGAATTGTTAAGTGACATATGATAAAACATTGGTTTAGATTCTTGTTTTGAAAACAAGTGACACATAAGATCCATGTATATAGACTTGAACAAACTTGGAACGAACCTATATGATATATAACTAGGCTTTGAGAAAAACACATAGGATGTAGTTGAACATATGTTGGAATATCACTCAGATTTAGAAGTGCACTTATAGCGATAATCGCTATAGACGCGGTTTGGAATTGCCTTGTTTTTGGTAATCGTTATGGAACTTTATAGAGAGATCCTTAGAAGTTCTCACCATCTTTGCAATGCTTTTAATGTATGTTTTTTTCTTTTAAAATATTGAATAGTAAAAAGTTAAAGAAGCATCTCGAAATGGTCAAAACATCACTAGTGCAAAACTACCCCGTTTAACCTTGATTTTTGGACTTCAAATGCTTCAAAAAGGACTTTAATTTTTATCGATTTGTTTCCTTTTTTTAAAAGTATTACCTAAATCATATTAGAGATTTCAAAAGTAGTTTGATATTTATATGAATTTTGAAGAATTAGTTATGAATTTATATAAAAAGGGCGTTTCCTGAAAAAAACGGTTTTCTATATTCTACAGTAAATTTCAACATTATTATTTTTAATTAATAGTTTATATGAATTTTTCAACATCTATTATAAGTATTTTGAAGTGAAAACATCTTATATAAATATTTTGGAAGTATCTTTTGTGTGTATCTTGGAATTATCTTATATATATCTTGGAATTATCTTATATAATTATCTAGTTTAGAATATAAACGAAAGGTTTGAAAGGGGTTAGTAATTTCTTAATGGCCAAATGGTTAATTTTTTTAAATACTTATTAGAAAAGAAATTAACTATGCTTAACAATAATAGGCCAATAAATTAATCTTATCTATTTTTAAGAGTTAAGGTTAATGTCGAGTGGGGACATAGTAGTAGAACTCTAACATACCGGACTTCCCTTTTAACTGATGAATATGTAAGTGGAAAATGTTGAAAATGTGTGGAGATCATTAATACTATACTTAAAACTAAAAGTCGATGAGGTAGACTTATCTATTTGTGAGATTCAAAATTGAAGTGTCTAGGTGAGGTGTGGAGCAACCAGTTTCTAAATTTAAATAGCTTCACTCTTGGATGAGGAATAGTTAAGTTGGAATGTTGAAAATGAGTTAAGCGTATGAATTATGATTTGTATAAGTAATGTTTTGACTAGATAATTGATCAGTCGATTATCAAACTTGACCTAATCTTGACTTAGGAAGTTATCAAAAGGTTTCACAATTTTGTACCAATAAGAACCCTCGGGGAGGAGTATTGGTACGAGACATCTCTATCTTTTTCTTACTTTTAAGAGAACTAAATTGAGTTAATCGATAATTCATCTATTGGTTCTGGCGAGTCCGATAAGCGGGAAGAGTGTACTTATATGAGATGACTCAAAACCTGTAATCACTTTTGAATCATATACGTGATCTGCATTCTAGAAGCAGTTGTGAAGTGGAATGTTATGGAGTTGAACTATCTATCCTAAGGTTAAATCCAAGAGAAAGGTCCGCGTTAACATTTCGAACGATGCCATTGTAAGGGACTATCTATTTGGAGGAGTATTCCAAAAGAGAGGGGAATGGTAGCATTCGTTGGAGAACTTACGTGGAGGTTCAAGATCTGTTTAAGATGCTTGAATACATATAGTGATAAGTAATCCGTTTGAGATGAAGGAACCCATTAGGGATTCTTATGTTGATCTGGTGATGAAGACTCATGTAAAAGATGCTGAACATAGCCTCGACATCGGAAATGACTAAAACCGGCGTAGGGTGCATAATCTCGGTTTAGCTTACCCATGAGGGTATATCAACTCTAGAACTAGAGTATGCTTATCGATATGTTATGCTACTTAGTTCCATGTAGTTATTCGTTGGGCCCGTTATGTTTACCCTAAAGTATATTCCATCTAGAGATATATGATGCTCGGAAGGAAGTTTCTGAACCTAGTCATGGAGTTCAGATTCAGCTAGATCTAAGGAGAGCTTTATGGAAATCTTTACACCTATGCGAGCACACCTTAGTGGTATTGATTGTATACATATTATTGTTGTGGCATTCATAAAGCAGCTATTTTACATGACTTATGTGATACACCCTAGACATTATCTATCATACCACTATATATTAAACCTAATGAATGTTTGGTTTCTTTGAGGGAAATCTATTACAAAAATCCATACGATCTTAATGGTCATTGTTACATATCAATCATATTTCTTGAGTTTCTCACGCTGGTTTACCAAACTGACCCGGATGTTACTATCTTATAATACTCAGGTCAGCCTCATGTATGTTTCTAAATTTAGCTTTGGATGCTTTGAAGCTTATTTAGAAGAGCTAGATGATTACCTTCCACAGTATTCTTATTTTCATTGCATTTCTATATTGACTACATCAGCATTGTGAGGACATGCAGTTATAACTTTCCAGCCTAATAATAGTACTTGTGTTTTGATAACTTTGATATTTCTGTATTCAGAGTAACTCTTTGTACCATTCCTTTAAGATTATATATTATCATTCTATTAGGAGATTCTGATATTGTATTATTTTCTTCTTGTTCTATTAGTTTTCTTTTATCTTACCCTAACTTTCTGTCCTTCTAACACTTAGGTGCTCAGCACATGAATACCATGGATGTATTTAATATCAACATTTGAGAATCGAAAAGTCAGGTCATTACATTTGGTATCAGAGCTTAGTGTTGAGCACTTTGGCTTTGGTTGGGTATGGCTCGTTAAAAATAGGGTAAGCGACACCCTAGAACAAGTCAAGTGTATTATACATATGACAGCATATTTGTAATTTGAGAACTATACTTTAAAATTATTCCTTAGGAATATCTTTTTTCTAGAATCCTTTATTTGAAATAACTCTATCCTTTCATATCCTAAACGAAGTTTTATTTCCTTAATTAGGTAGTAAGAACTACGAGTACTAGAGTGGCCAACGCTAGAGGTGGTCGGAATAGTACTATCACAAATGGCGGGAATCCAACACCGAGGAATGTTGCTCCAGTTGAGGAACTGAGAATGAATGTTGTAGAGGAGATCGTGCAAGTTAGGCCTAATGTGAATTTTTCTTCACTCTACCATGATTGTGAGATTTTGGGAGGTTAGAGGTTAGGTGGTACAAAGAAGATCATAGAAGTATAGACTTGGATCAAGTTGTGTGATCGAACATTTAGAGATATGGAGCTAGATGATGCAATAAAACATAGGTTGGCATCACAATATCTGTCGAATGCAACCATGGATTGGTGGAGTTCTATCACCGTAGTATTCCTAGAGAACGACTTCTCTTGGATCCAATTTAAAAATGAGTTTGAGATGAAGTTCAGTACGAAAGTCGGAAAGACTCTTCTATTTAGGAGCTTCTTGGATCTAAAGTAGAGGCCTCGACCATGGCGGAGTATGAGAATCAATTCATTTCTTTGTCTCGATTCGGTTTAGGATTAGTTGATAGGCCGCTGAAGAAGAACAAGATGTCCATTGCAGGTATGCATCTTGAGTTCCAAAGAGTATGACTAATCACGTCATGGGGTCCTTTTTAGGTTTCGTGAACATGGCTTTAAGGTTTGAGAGCTTGGCTCTGAAGTCGTCTATTTCTGCACCTACAGGGGACAACAAGAGTAAGTTTCAATCACCAAAGAATAGGTCCGCCCTTGTTTGCTACAAGCCTTGGAAGAAGTGTCAATTTTGTAGTAAGTGTAGGTCAGATGGAGAAGGGCAGAAGATTGAAGCACCAATCAAGAATTTTTTAAAGTTTAAGGGCCAGCTTGCACCAAAAGGTTACCATGGTTGCCATCTGCCTAGTAACTTTGTTAGAGATTGTCCTATGCTTAAGACATTGGAGCAGCCTAGGGCTTTTTTGATTTCTGCAACTTCGATGGGAAAGCTAATTCTTAAGGGTATACTATCTACTTATAGTTTGTCTATTCGTGTTTGGTTTGATATTAGTACTTCTCTTAGTTTAATATCTTGCAACCTTGATTGTTTAGTTATGCTCAACATGTTAGGAACACTGAATATTGCTCGTTGATTATTGATTTGTGCTCGACCAGTTTATGAGCAGTTTAACCTTTCTACATCATGTGTTTGGTAGACAGTAAACGTGGTCACACTGAAACGAACGCCTCATGAATTAAGTTTCACGGTTTGACTATAAGGCGTTCGGTGATAATATGGGTTAGAAGTTAAAAATTAAGTAAAAGAAGTTTACTATAATATAAAGGAAAGATGGAATATTTTTTAAATAAATATTTGTTAAACAGTTTACGTAAGAAAATAATTCTACGCAAGTATGGTTTACGAAATGTGGTTTATAAACGAAAAGGATTTAAATAGATAATTTGGGAACTTAAATTCTGGTGTCTTTTAAAATGTATTTCAATAATTTGGAAAAAACAATAATTGTATTATTTTAAAGTAAATAATTGGGAGTTTGATTGAGATCATGATACTTAGTAACATATACGAAGTATTTGATACCACTTTAGATTTTGGTTAAGTGCCTAAAGTATGGTTCGGATGTACTGAACTCACTTCTATCACTTAAAAATTAACTTTGGTGATGAATACAACATCATTGGTGACATTTTTGGATCTCTAAGTGTGGGATTCTACAAAGTTGATTTGGTAAACTAGATTTTGGTTTAACCCTGTAGTTAGATTTGACGTACAAATGTTATATGTATATATAATTTCAAAATGATCTGAAATAAATCATTGTTTAGTCTAAAGTTTTCTTGTAAGTTATTTCAGCTTATGTATTAGGAAAGTATGGATGTGCATCATGATATGATATGTTGTTTGGTAGTTTTGATTTGTTAAAATGAAGTGAGATTTTTGACGATTTTGGATAGCTGAGAACTTCCATATTATTATAAAACTTGTACATGAGTAGTTTTGAAAATATAAAGTTGAGTTTATATAACATAAGAAATAAGAAGATACCATGATAAAACAATTTTCAAATTTTCTAAACATATTTGATGTTAGTATGTGCTTTTTATATGTAATGGAGTGCGAGTATGAACTTAAGTTATAAAATGTGGATAAACTTGAAGTTATGTTTTATGAATTGATTGATAAATGGTTTTAGTATTAAATGGAATACTATTTGTATAAATGAATGTGATTAAAAAGGAATTAGTATACCAATAGGTTAAATATCTATGTTGTACATAAATTGTTTTATTCGCATAACTGTTCTTGATCTAGTAATCGAGTACATGTTTTCGGTCCGAAGATTTTTCATTCGATTCTCGACGGAGAACACTTGATAGGGATTCGTTATACGATCCTAATATTTTCTATCATAGTATATGGCTATGCAAGGAGAACGGAGGTTTCTAATCAAGGATCCAAATTAGAGTCCGCACTAATGAGGTTAAGTGATCTATACTGGTTGGAAAGTGAAGCCTATGTGATCGAGTAAGTGATTAGATCAGATATTGTGTATGAATGATATATGTACATCGTATGGGCTTTAATACATTTGTATGATATGTTATGTTAACTTATGAAGAGTTTGGAGAATGACTCTTTGGTCTGTTATGAGGTAGCATGAAAAATCATCTAAGTAAAGACCTAAGGCTGTTGAGTGTAAGGTATGCTTCCTAAATTATTTATCGTCCTTGGGCGATGAGAGAGTTTTTGAACCTGAGGAAACGATGAGCGTTGGTTGCTAGTGATTTTGAACGCTATTTGAGCAATCGTGTGATTATTCCTTTGTTAAGGTTAGAAGTGCTGTAGAACAAGAATGCTCAGGTGGTACAAGGAAGAAGAATGGCAATTTGTAGGAGAGCCACCAAGAGTTGCTCATAAACTTGGATTTCCTTTTTGTCTTAGTACCTTATATCTTTTGTAGTGTACTCACCGCTTGAGGTGGAGTTGCATAGTTTGCATTCAGTTACGGTTAATTTGCATATAGTACCTTCAGTATGCTATATATATATATTTTATTTCATCCATCTCCTTTGATTACCGTTCTTTTTTGAATTTCTAGGACAAAATGTTCTAACTGGAGGAGAATGTAGCAACCCTAAAATTCGAACACTTCGTCGTCGAATGTCAAAACATTTTGAAATATAATTAAGCGTTATAAATATTATTTTGTAACCCTATTTAGCATCATTTAATTAATGTATGATGATAAAAATCTTGTTTTTAAAAAATGTTTACAAAAATATATCATTCAAAGAAAAATCAATAATGTGACCGAAAATCGATATAACGATAAACAACTTTTTGACCGACATAAGTTGTCTGAACCATTCTGCGCTTAACTAATGATCAAATGAACATACTAGCAACTAATTAATACATTCTCCTCTTTATAAAGCATGGAGTGTTCTAGAAAGTTATAATAGGATACAAGATATTATCATGGTAAGGGTAAAATGAATAAAGGAGAAGTGACATAAAGTTGTCATGATAAGAAGCAATTAACGTCATTAGGATTTTTGGTCTTTTCTCATCATCATTCCTAAGCCTAGATAAGGAGGGGTACACCATTAAGAAATAAATCACAAATATTACAAAACTTTGACTTAGAAAATTCATGCTTCTCTTCTTTTCCATCTCTAAATTCCTAAAGCAAATTATTTGCAAATCAATTCCAAATCATCTCAAATCTGAAGTGAGACGTTACTACAACATTTCAAGACTTTTTACCTAGTTTGTTTGGAAGAAACAAAACCACACTCCACATACAAGGAGAGGCCGTGAGAAAATAGTAAGGGAGGAGGGCAAAGGAGCAAGGCAAAAGAAAGAAAGCAAGGAAGGAAATGTGATTGCTTGGTTGGATCTGGACCTAGGATGCTTAGATATTAGTTATTGCTGGACTAAAGGTGAGTTAACACCTTAGTTTAAATAGAAAGTATCTCATATATATTCATGTTTGATTATATTAAATGTTGTTTGTATTGTTAGTGACATATGTTAACACATTGATTTAGATTCTTGTTTTGAAAACAAGTGACATCTAAAATCCATGTACATTGACTTGAAAATCCTTGGAAAGTACTTGAATGAACTTATATGACATATGAATAGGCCTTGAACAAAGCATATATATTGTAGTTTAACAGAGGCTGGAATATAAATTGAATTTAGAAGTGCACTTATAGCGATAGTCGCTACAGATGTAGTTTGAAAGTGCCTTGTTTTTGGCAATTTTTACGGAACTTTGTAGAGAGATCCTTAGGGGTTTCTGCCATATTTACATTTTTTTATATGTATGTATTTTTCTATTCAAAGATTAAATAGCAAAAAAGTTAAGTAACATCTCGAAAACGGCCAAAACACCACTAGTGCAAAACTGTCTCCTTTAACCTTAATTTTTGGACTTCAAATGCTTCAAAAAGGACTTTAAGTTTGAGCAATTTGTTTCATTTTTTTGTAAGTGTTTCCTATTTCATATTAGAATATTCTAAAATTAGTTTGAGATTTATGATTTATATGAATTTTTAAGGATTTGTTATGAATTTGTATAAAAATAGTATTTTGTGAAAAACACGGTTTTCTATGTTTTCAAGTAAATTTCAAATCGATTATTTTTATGTAATATTTCGTATGAATGTTTTAAAACCTATTGTAAGTATTTTAAAGTGAATATATATTATATAAATATATCTTCGAAATATCTTATATAAATATCTAGTTTTAGATTATAAATAAAAGTTTGAAATGGTTTAGTAATTGCTTAATGGCCAAATAGTTAAATTGTTTAATTACTTACTAGAAAATTAATTAATTATGCTTAAAACTAATAAGTTAACAAAGTAATCTTATATATTAATGAGAGTTAAGATTGATTTTGAGTAGCAATGGAGCAATAAAACTCTAAACTGCTGGGCTTCCCTCTTAACCGAGGAATAGGCAAGTAGAAAATGTTGAAAACGTGTTAACCATGTTGATTTCTTATTGTTTATGGAAATTATTAATACTATAGTTAACATTAAAATACGATGAGGTACACTTATCTATTTGGAGATTCAAGACCGAAGTGTCTAGGCAAGATTTGGACCAACCAGTGCCTATACTTACTTGGCTTCACCCTTAGGCGAGGAATAGTTTAGTTGGAATGTTAGAAATGAGATAAGCTTGTGAATCGTTATTTGTATACGTAGTTGTTTTGACTAAATAATCGATTAGTCGATTATCAAACTTGAATTAATCATTAATTAGGAAGTTATCGGAAGGCTTTGTGATTTTATACCAATAAGAACCCCCGGGAAGGAGTATTAGTAGGAAATGTCTCTGGCTTTTGCTTACTTATGAGAGAACTAGAATTGAGTTCATAGAGAATTAATTGATGGGTTTTGTAGAGTCTGATAAGTGGGGGTAGTGTACTTATATGAGATGACTTAAAATCCATATTCACTTCAAAACTATATATGCAATCTATGTTGTGGAAGCGGCTGTGAAGTGAAACGTTATGGAGTTGAACTATCTATTCGTCAATGTTAACATTTCAAACGATGCGATCGGGAGGGACTATCTATCTGAAGGAGTATTTCAAGGGAGAGAACAAAATTAGCATTCATCGAAGAACTTATGCAGGGAACCTATGTAGAGGTACGAGATCTATTTAAGATGCTTGAATCCTTGTAGTGATTCGTGATCTGTTCGAGTTGAAGGAATTCTGTTAGGGATTCATATGTTGATCGAATGACGAAGACTCGTATGAAAGATGCCGAACATAGCCTCGACATCGAGAATGAATAAAACCAGATTAAGGTGCATAATCTAGGGTTTAGCTTACCCATGAGGGTATATCAACTCAAGATCTAGATGCTTATCGATATGTTGCATGCAGGAGTTGTTTATACTTTATGCCACGCAGTTCAACATTGGGCCAGTTATGTTTACCATAGAGTATATCCCATCCAGAGATATACGATGCTTGGAAAGAAGTTTCGGATCATAGTCATGGAATTTGGATTTGGTTAGATCCGAGGAGAGCTCCATGGAAATCCTTATACCTATGCGAACGCGCCGTAGCGGTATTGATTGTGTATCCATTATTATTGCGGCATTCGCACAACAGTTATTTGATACGACTTTTGTGCTACACCCTAGACATTGTCAGTCATATCACTATATATTAAACCTAATGAATGGTTTCTTTGAGGGAAAAACTGTTACTGGAATCCATACGTTCTCAATGGTTACAGTAACATGTCACTCATATTTCTTGAGTTTCTCATGCTGGTTTACCAGACTGATCTGGGTATTATTTTCTTATAATGCTTGGATTAGCCCCGTGTATGTTTTCAAATTTGGCTATGCAAGCTTTAGAGCTTATGGAGAAGATCTGGATGATTACCTTCCATAGTATTCTTATTTCCGCTGCATTTCTATATTGAATATATTAGCGTTGTGAGGACGTGCAGTTATAACTGTCCGGTCTGATAATGGTACTTATATTTTAGTAAATATGATATTTCTGTATTTAGAGTCACCTTTCATACTACTCCTTTGATATTATATATTATCATTTTGTAAGATTCTAAGATAGCGCTCTTCTCTTCCTGATCTATTTGTTTTCTTTTATTTTACCCTAACTTTCAATCTTTCTACGATTACCGTGGATGTATTTTGTATCGACATCCGAGGGTTGAAAAGTCAGGTCATTGGAATTTATCTCCTTTTGTTAATCTATTAATAAAATTAATTTCAAAACTAATTTATGCCTACGTACATACGTACATACACACAAGCTCACATACACATATATATCGAACACACCGAAAATATTTATTTTATTACAACTTTTATAATATACATGTCTTAATTTAAATTAAACTATTAAATTCAAAATCTTAATTATAATTTTCAAAATAATTTTGTAAATTTGCCTAAGGCCTGCTTTAAATTGGGCATTTTCTATTAAGGGCAATCTTGGGGTTCATTTCACCTATCGGGCCGGACCAGTAGTCACGTAGAGCTGAGTACTTGATTATCCAAACCTAATCTTTCGACACTACCTTTCTAGACATCCTATTTAATGGGAAAGATTAGTTAGTTCGCCATAACATGACTAATTTAGATTGCATTGACAATAGGGCTCTGATACTATTGTTGGATCCGGGCCAACATGTTATGGGGTAAATGAGTAAATTTCAAAAAAAAATCATTTTGGATCTTCATTGGGCCTATATAGTCTAAATTTATTTAGAACATTTATAAATTTTCTTTTAAAATAAAATCAATACTATATTTAATTCATAAATAATGTTTTATTTTGTAGTTTGTATTATATAATATATATATGTATCATTTACAAATATGATGTACGTGCATGTGCAACATAATAAAGAGTGCATATTTAGACACACACACACACACACACACAAATATGGCGGGGTTTATAGTGCAATTGACTTGTTAGCCTCTGTTGTATACATATGTGTTGTCTAAATGTATGTATGTATATGTGTGTAATACAATATAATATTAACATATAATTATATATATTGCAATGTAATATTGTCAAAAGTAATAATAATTTTTTAACGTACAATTTAAAACTATGTATGTATAATACACACGCTTGTAAATATGCACACACTTGTATATAGTTATCATATTTTACATTTAGTTATCGAATTTTAATATGCACACACTTGTAAATATATTATAATGTAAGTAATAATAATAATCAAAATTCAACTAATACCACAATTGTTCTCGACCATGATATAAATATTTTTTTGGATTTTAAACAATTAATTTTTTTTCGTACGGAAAAGCACTTGAAAATTATTTTCATTATTTTTTAAAATAAAATCGATCATATATTTATATGAAATTTTATACTTATATTTTATATAATATATATGTATGTATTTATTAATTTCATAAACTAATTTTAAATTATATAAAAGGTTTTTATCTATATATATACACACAATATGTACGAATTAAATATATGTATATAAATTATTATTATTTAAATCTAAAAGGATATATATATATATATATTAATTTTATTTTTTATAAAATGTAAAACTTATTTTACGTATTATTTTTCTAATGTATTAACTTTTAATTAAAATGAAACTGATTATGAATAATATTCATGTGTGAGTGCTACATCAATGGGACTAGCCACTTTTCTCTTTTGAGTCTCCTATAAATCGCCCCCTCCTCCACTATAATGTGTGACCCCCAGACACAAACCAGATTTCGTTGGTCTACTAATCCCTTTGTGCCTAAACACAAGTGCTGTCATCCCTTTGTGGCCACAGCCTGTTTTACATTTTGGATTTCTCTATTCTGGCTGCAAATTTTGTTTGGTTGTGTGGAATTTTTTTAGGTTCGCCTTGTGATTAGGTGATTGACCAAGCCATTTTCTATTCGACATAAGGAGGTATGTTTGATCTGCTTATTGAGTATTGGCTGAATGTATGACAGCTCTTTCCTCTCCTAAGCGTCTTGGTTTCTTAGCGAGAGTTGTTGCTGGTCAATGCTGGTGGTAAGGTTTTTTCTTCCTTGCTTTCCCATCCCTCTTTGGATGTCGGTTCCTCCATTTTATGTTCGACGGTTCTTGGCATTGATCTTTCTTACTACCATGGTTCGGCATTATCTTCCATGCTATGTTTTTTTACTTTTCTGAATATGGTTTTGTTTAGTAAGATATTGCATATTGTTGCTGATATTTGGTTATCTTGTTGGGACATTTTGTGTTTGCTTTATGGTGCCTGACTTTTGGAATCATGTTGTTTAAGTGGTCTTGTGACTGGTAATATAGCATCCCACCTTTTTGTATTATTTAAATTGACGATAAACCACACACGTCAGACTCAAACCATACAAAAGGGCGGATTGTTATGGGGTAAATAAGAAAAACAGAGAAAGAAATAAAACAGAATCTCACAGCAGAACGGTAAAATATAATAATCAAATAAACAGTTCATGAAGCTATTTACAAAATATTCGATTATACTTATATAATACATATCAGAGTTACACATACCAGAGAATAATAATTAATGTAGCGGAACAGTATGAATGCAGTGGAAGAATATAATAAAAAATTGTAATACAAATCTTTGTCTTCGTCCTTCAGAGATAAAGTCTTCGAATCCTGAAATGCTTAGACTGACCCGATTGAAAAGACAAAACACTCGAGTCAGAACTAAAAAATCTTATGTAAGTTAAATCTATAGTAAATAAAAATGAGTGTAGACAGGTCAAAGATGTTTATAGGATTTGACATCTCCTATCCAATGTCTAATGTGAGTGCAGTAACTTAGGAGATGCTCAGGATTCACATCTCCTAAGGATCCGTTAAACTATTTACTATGCAGTAATATTTCGCTATTATAATAATGTCTAATAGTAAAATAAACTTACTTTTAAATAGCATTAAGGCTTTACGTTTTCCACCTTAACACGTAATAGTCACAGTAGTCCATCCAGTATCATGGTCCCTCCTGATCGGGAAGCCACTAGAGGATACCACACAGGCTATGGGAGAAAACCAAACTCGTACAAGGCTCGTTAGGGTATGTGACATGGCACATAAGGCAATGCCAGGGTAGATATACCAATTACTATCCGGACTGGTGGTGACGCATAGCGCGTAGCTACCGCCCACCTCGAGCCACATCCCCAAAATCAAAAATCAAAAGTGGCCTCCAAATAAATCTCAAAGTCAGAATATAATATCGAAGGAGTGTGTCCGATAAGAGGAGCGACCTCACTGGCCCGGAATCGCTCCTGTTTTAGCCACCTTATGCCAAATCACGGGAGTCGGGTTCATATATATACCTCAAAGGAAACGCCGCCGCCATCCTACTTCATTCTGGAATCTCCGCCGCGTACATGGTTGTTAAAGTGGTTTTCGGAGTTGGCAGAGAGTATGACAATTTTTGATCCCAGACTCTTTAACAACTAAACGTTATTATAACACCGCGGTCATTTCTAAATAATTATACTTCAAAACCAGAATATAATATCGATTTCAAAACTATATAAATACGATATAATTTCCACTTTAAAACCTAAATCAATATGATAACATTTTTTTATTTCAAATATATCCCTTTTCCAAAATCATAGCGCTTTAAAATTTATACACTTCGAAATCAAACATTTGAAATTATAACACTTTTAAAACATAATACTTTGAAATTCATAACTTCGAAACATTTCAATTTCGATAAAATATTTCAATTTCGATATATTTCAAGGCTTTAAATATTCCAAAATTTCAAAACTAAATTTGATAATTTCGATTCAACAATTAAATTTTCTGTTATTTAGTTTGAAATAATTTACATAATAAATCCCTTATCATTTAAATAAAGCTCAAATTACAAATAACTAAATCTTTAATTCATTTATACCTGAAATACTCATTTAATTCACCTTGACCCCAAAATCAAGTTATATTAATTATACCTTTTAAAATTTCCGACTTAATAAATTTCACATTAACCTTTTTGAGTTTAATTCTTAAATAAATTTAATTTCAAATAAATCTCCAATTTATCTCCCAACCGTAATTTATTTAAATAATTATGCACTCTATATTTAAATAAAATTTAAATACTTACTCACATTTATTTAAAAAAAATCAAACTCTATTATTAAACTTAATTTTTATTTAACAAACTTAAACATAGATTAAATTCAAGCATTTAACTACATATAAGAATAATATTTAAATAATATCAAAATCAATATTCACTGAACCATATTTTTCTTTCCAAAACCATAGAAATCATTTTCAAAATATTTTAGACATAGACCATAGTGTATGTATATAATTTTCTATCCTATGGTCAAGTGATACGGATATTTATCATTTCAATCCATAATTTAAAATAAATATATATCATTTCAAACCGCAATCCCGAATGAAATAAAAATCCATACAACTTGCAGTTTATAACAATATAACATACAACATCCATTCATCCAATATCAATCATCAACCATCTATCACAATAATCATCCAATTAAATCAATAACATCAATGTAAACAGATAATAAACAATAAGTATTTACTAGCAGTTTATATTCAATAATAAATTAAGTAACAATTTAACTGGCAGTTTATATGCAATAATAAATTAAATAACAATTTAATTCAATAAATTCAATTTAACTGAAATGATCACAAAAATATGCCAAACAGTTATAAATAAATTT
Organism: Allium cepa; assembly: GCA_030765085.1. Classification (NCBI taxonomy): domain Eukaryota; kingdom Viridiplantae; phylum Streptophyta; class Magnoliopsida; order Asparagales; family Amaryllidaceae; genus Allium; species Allium cepa. Next base: position 1,043,755,549 of record CM060931.1, on the reverse strand, counting down.
CTAATCACATCAGAAATTAATTTAACATACATAAGAAGTTTTAGAAGTTCTGAGTGGGTAAAAACACCCACCTTTCAAATTTAAATTGAATTTAAATCCAATTTAAACCCAAAATTTAAACAGTCTCAGAATTCATCCGAAAGAACGCCAAAATGTTTGGAATTCCAATACGAACATAGCAGAGAAAACCGCGCATGAATCTCAGTCCGTATGCAAAAGTTATTTAGAATGGAAGTCATACGATAAATTTCTTTTAAACAAAACAAAATAAAAAGAATGACCTATCACTCTAGGCCACGTCACCCCATCTTCTAGCACACAAGCTCTATAGCAAACCCTAACGCAAAAAGACCCGCCGCCAAGAACCTTCATCGCGCCGCAGTTGGCCGATCGTGGCCCCTCCCCAGCCTTCGTTGCCGATCTTCCCAAGTCTACGACCTCACCTCGACCATCCCATAGCCTCGCGTGCACCAAAAACCGAGCCCACAGCAACAGCCGCCACCATATTTTCCTTGACCTAATTGAATTTTGCAAAAAAATCCAACCGTCGATTCGCCAAAAAAATGTATAGATGAAGTCCCCTCGGTCCACTCTACAATACCCAGAAATAGATTTGAAGGTCGGACGATTTTGGTCGCAGCGTGATGAACAGCCGTGGATAGTTTATCAATTCCTGGCCATACCAAAAACCAGATTGAAAAACGAATCATATATTTGACTTGCGCTCGTCGAGAGCTTCAAATTCATATATAATTCGATATAGTTTGAAGAGATTTAATTTTTGGCTTTGAATTTTAGTTGAAATTGCAATTGGATCTTTGGTTTTTGTCTGCCATTGAGAAAGAGGAGCAACATAAGTTTTGTATGCAGAGGAATGAGGAATAGAAATAGGCTAGGGTTTATAACAAGGTATATATGCAAAGTTGAAATAGAATAGGTGGACACGATTGATTTACACGTTGAACGATAAAATGGCCCGAAAAGACCGTTCTGACTCTGTAACGAAATTTGGTCAATCCATATATCAAAATAGATGTTTTAAATTTTTTTAAACACAATGGAATAGGTTTCAAGTCAGAAATTACATCATATGAAGAAGTTATGCAAAAATCAAGTTATTTCAAATTAATTTCAATTGATTTCAATTAATTGATATCTAGGCGTTTCGAGTCCGCACGATCAAACGGCAAGTCCGATCGCTGCAAAACTTGAAATCCTACAATAATTCATCGTTACGGATCCAATGAAACTAATTTCGTTAAAATCCGAGTCAGTGGCCAAAATGGCTATTTTCCAGTTAATTAAATAATTTAATATTAATTTAATTAATCACATCTTCAAATTTAAATTCTATAATCAACAAATCTCATCATTTTTGATTTCTTAAACCTTCCCAATAATTTAGGCAAGTTCAGATATCCTATTTAAGTTAATTAATTTACCCATCACCGTATTAAATTTCAAATTTAAATAAATTCACTAATTATCAATTAAAATTCCAATAATCCATTTATTTGATTTTTAATCTTATTATGCATCAATTATTAACTTACCATCTTAAAGGTGATGTCAACATGGGTTTATATCTATTACACCAATGTTCCCAATTTCATCTTAATTCCAATTTACTGTAGTATCAAATTTCAATTTCTTACAATAAACCCATTTATTATAAATTTGAATACCAATTAATTTGTTTCAAATAAATTGATTGATTTAATTCAACTCTTTTATTAAGTCTATTATTAATCAATATGACATTTCATTGGTTAGTTCAATGCTTACTTTTATTTACTTATTTTCAATTTTATACCCAAGTGCAACAATTTACACTATTTCACTATTGTTGTGATTTCACTTCAATTGTCAATAATTAGTTTTAATAACCATTGCTACAATTCATCCTTAACATTCAATTCATTATAAATTATAAATTTTTTATTTCTTTCTAAATTAAATTACAAAAATCTTATTAAATTTACCAATTTAATTATCAAAATTTACGGGTCATTACACTCTCATCCACTCAAAACTTTTCGTCCCCGAAAAGGAAAAGAAGGAAAAAGAAGAATTATGTAGTCAATACATCTTATTCAAAATATTAATTTTATAAACAAATAAATTTAAAAAATTTAAATAAAAGATACTAATTTATAACCATTAAATCTTTTTATACTCAAATAATTAAAGTTTGAAAGTATTTTCCAAAATTCTCTAAGTCCAAAATTTACGCAAAATTTCGGCAGAGTCTTCTTTGTACGGAGAGGCTCGGGTGAAAATTATAATATCAAATATAACAATATATATCACAATATCACAAAATAACATACTCCAACAATGGGAAAACCATATAATAACGCTATAAAGCCGTAATCCGAAAACGTACCTATTTGTCGGGTAATCAACACTTATATTATGAAACCAAATGCAGTAGCAATTGCTTCCATAACCTGTATTTCACTTATATAATCCAAAAGGAGTTAATAATTATATAAAATGAAATATTTAACTTGTTTCAATCAATAGCGAACAAATAAATATAAACAACTACCACTTACAACAAAGCATACAACCATCACATAAAATCAATATAACAACAATCAATTACAACCAACACCACATCATCAAATATAATTCCACCATCCAAGCAAGACAAACAATTGGTTTGTTCGATTTAAGACACTTTAAATCATATAGAATGGAAAATAACCATGAAGTATTCCACTACTCAACAGTCTTAGATAACTCCATAGATTATTCATACATCTAAGAAATTTTAAAGTATCCTTGCCCAAACAACCATAAACCAAACAAACAACAATTTTAAGCAACACATCAATTTCAATCTTATTAATTTCATTTCATAATATTTGTTGTTTGATTTCTTTTCTTTCATATAATGATTTATCTTTTTAATTTACATTTATCTCTTGCAAATTTTCATTTATCCATAATATTCAACATTTCCTTAGTTCAAAATCTTTTACTTACGATATTCATCTTTCTACTTATTTTTATTATAAATAACTTAAACATTTACTTAAGTTTATTATCATTTTTTTTATAATACATACATTTCTATTACATTAAATTAGTTGCATTTCAATCATAACTTAAGTTTATAACAACTACAACATCAAATTCTTATTTATTATTTCATTGAATACTTTCATTACTTCAAGTTTACTAGTATAATATCCTATTACATTTCTTATAAGAATTAGAACTTCTTATATTTGCTAAGTTATATATATTCTTTAAAGGATGTAATTGAAAGTTACACAAGTTTATTTTATTTCTTTTAATCAACTTAATGTTCAATACTAATAGCCTTTGTTTCGTCGGTTAAAATTTCAAATTTCCCTTAATCCCATTTATAACATAGCATTAAATCTCTTATTTCATTTAAAGGTTTCAATTATTGGAAAATTTCCATTTCACTATACTAATTAAAACTATTAATTAACGAAAATTTAAGAACTAAATACCGGGTTAAATTTCAAGTCATTTTAAATAATAGATAAATGTATACACTTACAATTTATATATCCAATTATATTATGACAGTTTGAAATTTACGCTTGTTTATTAAAATAAATCCATAGTTAACTTACTATAGTGGCCTTTCCACTTCGAAACTCGAAAATGAATGTCGATGATGCGTGCACTCATCACCGAAATCATTTTTCAGTGATAGAGGGGGAAGTACAGAACTTATTCCTTTCCAAAATTTTCTTTAAAACAATTCTTTCAATTTATACTAAAATTTTTATATCAGAAAATACTTCTAAATAATATCAGTATTATATTTCAAAATCATTTGAAAGAAATTTTCAAAACCGGACTCAAGTTCTAAATTTCCAGTTTATTCTCCTTTATTCTCCTTTCAAATTTAATTTCAACCAATATCTATAAATTTCACTACCTAGCAACCAATATATTTCAACTAAATATAATCTTTACAAATTTTTTATTTTATATATAGAAAATATAATTGGAAAAATTATTTCATTCACCTATATTTAAAACAAATATTGTGTCGGTCTGTCCTATTAAGTGTTTAGAAATCCCTATTGATGTCATAGCGTCCTATGCACCAACCAGAATTTATAAAAACAAAATGGAACAATTTAACACAATATAAAACATTTTATAACACTAACAAATACGCTCTCTCATATATATACACTCAATGACTCATCATAGGGTATTACTACCCTATTACTAAGGAGTCAGTTCCCACAAAGCTAAGGTTTATAGCTAAACCAAAGCTCTGATACCAGATGTAACATCCCACCTTTTTGTACGATTTAAATCGATGATAAACCACATATGTCAGACTCAAACCATACAAAAGGATGGATTGTTGTGGGGTAAATAAGAAAAACAGAGAAAGAAACAAAACAGAATCTCACAGCGGCACGATAAAATATAATAATCAAATAAACATTTCATGAAGCTGTTTACAAAATATTCGATTATACTTATACAATATATATCAGAGTTACACATACCAGAGAATAATAATTAATGCAGTGGAACAATATGAATGCAGTGGAATAATATAATAAACAATAGTAATATAAATCTTCATCTTCGTCCTCCAGAGATAAAGTCTTCGAATCCTGAAATGCTCAGACTGACCCGAGCGAATTGAAAAGACAAAACACTCTAGTCATAACTAAAAGATCTTATGTAGATTAAATCAACAGTAAATAAAAATGAGTGTAGACGGCGTTAGAAATGTTTACGGGATTTGACATCTTCTATCCACTGTCTAACGTGAGTGCAGTAACTTAAGAGATGCTTGGGATTCACATCTCCTATGGATCCGTTAAACTATTTACTACGTAGTAATATTTCGCTATTATAATAATGTCTAATAGTGAAATAAACTTACTTTTAAATAGCATTAAGGCTTTACATTTTCAACCTTAACACATAATAGTCCATCTAGTATCATGGTTCCTCCTGATTGAGAAGCCACCAGAGGATACCACACGGGCTACGGGAGAAAACAAAACTCGTACAAGGCTCACTAGGGTAGGTGGGCATACCAGGCAATGCCAGTGTAGATATACCAATTACTATCCAGACTGGTGGTGACGCATAGCGCGCAGCTACCGCCCACCTCGAGCCACACCCCCAAAATCAAAAATAAAAAGTAGCCTCCAAATAAATCTCAAAGTCAGAATATAATATCAAAGGAGTGTGTCCGATAAGAGGAGCTACCTCACTGGCCCGGAGTCGCTCCTGTTTTAGCCACCTTATGCCAACTCATGGGTGTCGAGTCCACGTATATACCTCAAAGGAAATGCCGTCAGCATCCTACTTCATTCTGGAATCTCCACCGCGTACACGGTTGTTAAAGTGGTTTTCGGAGTTGGCAGAGAGTATGACAACTTCCGATCCCGGTCTCTTTAACAATCAAACGTTATTATAACACTGCGGTCATTTCAAAATAATTATACTTCAAAACCAGAATATAATATCCATTTCAAAATATATAAATACGATATAATTTCCACTTTAAAACCCAAATCAATAATAACATTTTTTTTATTTCAAATATATCCCTTTTCCAAAATCATAGCACTTTCAAATTTATGCACTTCGAAATCAAACATTTGTAATTATAACATTTTTAAAACATAATATTTTGAAATTCATAACTTCGAAACATTTCAGTTTCGATAAAACATTTCAATTTCGATATATTTCAAGGCTTTAAATATTCCAAAATTTCAAAACTTTGATAATTTAGATTCAACAATTCAATTTTCAATTATTTAGTTTGAAATAATTTACATAATAAATCCCTTATCATTTAAATAAAACTCAAATTACAAATAACTAAATATTTCCTTCAGTTCATTTATACTTGAAATACTCATTTAGTTCACCTTGACCCCAAAATCAAGTTATAATAATTATACCTTTTAAAATTTCCGACTTAATAAATTTCACATTAACCTTTTTGAGTTTAATTCTTAAATAAATTTAATTTCAAATAAATCTCCAATTTATCTCCCAACCTTAATTTATTTAAATCATTATGCACTCTATATTTAAATAAAATTTAAATACTTACTCACATTTATTTTAAAGAAAAATCAAACTCTATTATTGAACTTAATTTTTATTTAACAAACTTATACATAGCTTAAATTCAAGCATTTAACTATATATAAAAACAATATTTAAATAATACCAAAATCAACATTCATTAAACCATATGTTTCTTTCCAAAACCATAGAAATCATTTTCAAAATAATTTAGATATAGATTACGGTGTCTGTATATAATTTTCTACCCTATGGTTAAGTGATTCAGATATTTATCATTTCAATCCGTAATTTAAAATAAAATATGGTTATATATCATTTCAAACCGCAATCCCGAATGAAATAAAAATCCATACAACTTGCAGTTTATAACAATATAACATACAACATCCATTCATCCAATATCAAACACAACCTTTTTATCACAATCATCGTCTAATTAAATCAATAACATCAATATAAACAGATAATAAACAACAGGTATTTGCTGGCAGTTTATATGCAATAATAAATTAACAATTTAGCTGGCAGTTTATATGCAATAATAAATTAAATAAAAATTTAATTCAATAAATTCAATTTAACTGAAATGATGATAAAAATATGCCAAACAATCTTAAATAAATTTTTAATCACATCAGAAATTAATTTACACACAAGAAATTTTAGAAGTTGTGACTGGGTTAAAACACTCACCTTTTGAATTTAAATTGAATTTAAATCCAATTTAAACCCAAAATTTGAACAGTCTCAGAATTCATCCAAAAGAACGCCAAAATGTCCAGAATTCCTATACGAACCTAGCGGAGAAAACCGCGTGTGAATCTGAGTCCTATGCAAAAGTTATTTAAAATGGAAGTCATACGATAATTTTTTTTAAACAAAACAAAATAAAAAGAATGGCCTACCACTTTAGGCCACGTCACCCCATCTTCTAGCACGCAAGCCCTACAACAAACCCTAACGCAAAAAGACCCGTCGCCAAGAACCTTCATCGCACTACCGTTGGCCGATCGTGGCACCTCCCCAGCCTTCGCCCCCGATCTTCCCAAATCCACTACCTCACCTCGACCATCCCAAAGCATCGTGTGCACGAAAAACCGAGCCCACATCAGCAGCCGCCGCCATATTTTCCTTGACCTAATCGAATTTTGCACGAAAATCCAACCGTCGATTCTCCAAAAAAACTGCACTGGTGAAGTCCCCTCGGTCCACTCTACAATACCCAGAAATAGATTCGAAGTTCGGACGATTTTGGTCGCAGCGTGATGAACGACCGTGGATAGTTCATCAATTTTCGGCCACACTGAAACCCAGATTGAAAAACGAATCATATATTTGACTTGCGCTCGTCTAGAGCTTCAAATCCATATATAATTCGATATAGTTTGAAGAAATTTAATTTTTGGCTTTGAATTTTAGTTGAAATTGCAATTGGATCTTTGGTTTTTGTCTGCCATTGAGAAAGAGGAGCAACATAAGTTTTGTACGTATAGGAATAAGGAATAGAAATAGGCTAGGGTTTATAAGAAGGTATATATAGGCAAAGTTGAAATAGAATAGATGGACACGATTGATTTACACATTGAACGAAAAATGGCCCGAAAAGCCCGTTCTGACTCCAGAACAAAATTTGAACAACCCGTATATCAAAATAGGTGTTTTAAAATATTTTAAACGCAATGGAATAGGTTTCAAGTCCAAATTCCATCGTATGAAGAAGTTACGCAAAAATCAAGTTATTTCAAATTCATTTCAATTGATTTCAATTAATTGATTTCTAGGCGTTTCGAGTCCGCACGATCAAACGACAAGTCCGATCGCTATGAAACTTGAAATCCTACTATAATTAACCGTTACGGATTCGATGAAACTGGTTTCGTCGAAATCCGAGTCAGTGGCCAAAATGGCTATTTTCCAGTTAATTAAATAGTTTAATATTAATTTAATTAATCACTTATTCAAATTTAAATTCTATAATCAACAAATTTCATTATTTTTTATTTCTTAAACCTTCCCAATAATTTTGGCAAGTTCACATATCCAATTTAAGTTAATTAATTTACCCACCACCGTATTAAATTTCAAATTTAAAGTAATCCACTAATTATCAATTGAAATTCCAATGATCCATTTATTTTATTTTTAATCTTATTATGAATCAATGATTAACTTACCATATTAAAGGTGATGTCAACATGGGTTTATATCTATTACACTAATATTCCCAATTTCATCTTAGTCCCAATTTACTATAGTATCAAATTTCAGTTTCTTACAATAAACCCATTTAGTGTAAATTTGAATACCAATTAATTTGTTTCAAATAAATTGATTGATTCGATTTAACTCTTTTATCAAGTCTATTATTAGTCAATATAACATTTCATTGGTTAATTCAATGCTTACTTTTATTTACTTATTTTCAATTTTATACCCAAGTGCAACAATTTACACTATTTTACTATTATTGTGATTCACTTCAATTGTCAATAATTAGTTTTAATAACCATTGCTACAATTCATCCTTAACATTCAATTCATTATAAATTATAATTTTTTTATTTCTTTCTAAATTAAATTACAAAAATCTTATTAAATTTACCAATTTAATTATCAAAATTTACGGGTCGTTACAGGTAATGTTAGGAACTATGAGCTTTATTGTTGCAAATTGAGATCAGCACCACCTTAGTGTTTTCAAGGAATCATGTTCTAATAGGGATAGGCCTTATTTGACATTATGCACTTTGGTGCACTTGGATTTCGTAGTATTTGAATTTCTGGCAATACTGTATGTTATTTACATAGAGTTTATTAATGGTATAACTTGGATAGCCTATGCATTCTCTTGAAGTGATGGCTACCGTACCCCTTGATCTTGCATACCTTCAGCACCAATAATCACCTTGGCGACTATGCACAGAGGATGTGAGATCTCTTTTGGCGTTGTTAGTTATTCATATCGAGATTTTGGTAAGTGTATGTTAGGTTCGCTATTTCTTGTTGTTCTTTTCACCTTAAGTTTGTAAGATCATCTGCTTTTGGCTAGAAGGAAATTTGGATAGTCTTTTGTTATTTCATGTCATAAAGGCTATGTCATATTTTTGAAATTTACATTTGCTTGTCATGGTATATCGAAAGGTAGCTTGGAAAATGCATCTCCTTCTTGCTATTGTAAATCATCCCTTTGAAACCTTGAGGACTTTTTCTATATGTGGAGTTTCTCATGCCAATATGTACGTCAAAATTTCGGTTTTGAGATAACAAATGTTATTTAGTATGTAATGATTGTCTGATGTAATTGTGCTTGTGTGGCCAAGCTTTGTAAGATCGGCACCCTACGTGGTGTTTATATTGTGATATGTGTTAGTGTTTTAGGCATGTTACCTAACTCTTATGTTATAGCTAGTTTAGGCATGTTACCTAACTCTTATGTTATAGCTAGTTTAGTCGATTCTATTAGATGCTGAGGTGACTTTTCCTTAAACATGTATTTCATTTGTAAAGTGGCATGGTTACTATAAAACCAGCTTGCCTATGCAAAATAACAATACTTTATTTTGCTTTCAAAATTGATTATAATGCATTTTAATTTCGAATTTTTTTATAACATGGTCGTGAGCAATATGATGTAATGCATGTACAATATTTTATATACACACGCGTATATAAACAACCATCCAATATGTGGCAACACATCGATATACGTATTCATTATAATTGCTAACTAATAGACATAGAATATAATAATTAATTTAAGAACTAATAATCAGAAATATGCCTTTCACTAATGCCTAGAATTCGCACCTCAAAACGTTGAATTTAGCTCCTCGAATCGAATTCTAAGTCGAGAAGTTGCTAGCTTCTAAGAAGCACTAATACCGACAATCGAATTGACTTTTACTTCGATGTTTTAGTGTTTGAATTTTGAAAGGGGTTATGGCCGACCTCTATTTGCAGCCAGAAGTGTGACAAAATGTGTGCTTCCAAGTGAGGGTTAAGTGGCTTTGAGAATGGAAAGAAAATTGAGTGAAATGAGGATCATGTTCCTTGTTTTTATTTTACTCTTTCTTTCTTTTTAATCATTTAAAACCGCTTCACCATGTCAATACATGGGTAACCTCACCTAGGCACAACATTGAAAGCCTTATCTAGTCTTTTTTGGGCCTTAAAATAATTTCAAGCCCGAATAATATTTGTTGCATTTAAATCCAAAATAAATGCGTATTGATACTGTATATCAGTTAGTGTATTTATAACTATTATATATATAGTTTTTAATATTGTTCCACACCCATCAAATAAAAATTTATAATCAATATTTCAAAAATATAAATTAATTTAATTAATTTATAATAATTATAAATTGATTAAATTATGGGGTAACAAGAGTACTCAATGTTTGGGTTGTGTGACTCTTTGATGTAAATTTGGTGGGCGATTAATATTGGACAATTCGAATATTAATTTTCACACTTCACTTAGCATATGGTGTGACACTATGACCAAATTATTGCTCACTTGGCTTTTGCAAAATCCTATTTTACTTTATTAATCATTACCTGGTAGTGATAATTATTCACACTAATTCTCTTTGTCAAAATTACATTAATTAGAATTTATGAAATTTAGTAATAGTCAAAATTCCAGTATCATCTACAGTCAGTTTTATAGTCAAAACACAAATTCCTTGGTTCGATAATAACAATCATTATTAGCTAAACTACTCTAGCTAGAGATTGACTTTGAGTTTAATTTAGTTGATCGTGATACTAACCTCGTATTACTAAGAAGACGAACCCTCTCTTGAATAGCGTTTCACTTTTAGTGCTTCCGCTCGACCCAACTATAGTCATTCGATGGATGCCACACCATAATTTAACTATAATCAAAGCGGAGCTTACATATCAAAGATCAACAGTATTCTCAAGTCCATAGAATTGTGTAAATTAGTCACATTGATATTTTCAGTTTGACCTTAATTACATTAACCAACATAAAACTACTGAGTGAATCATTCCATCGTTATCTAATAAGTACCAGTACATAACCTTTTGGTGTGCTCAACATTCATAAGTAATACATTATGCAACATCTGGAGAGCGTTACCTAATTTGGTCTTAACGGATGCATCGATATCCAATCTCGATATATCTAGACTAGGAATACGTAAAATGATATGTTTATTATATTATGATACGTACTCATGATTACAACTGTTTGTAGTTACTATCACAAACACACCATTTATGGATTTTCTATTAAATATACTTTAATTAAATATCTAGGTACATATAACATATCTTAACAAGCATATAACAGAAAGAAAACACTTTTTTTTACAAACACTACACCAAACAGGCCCTTTTGTAACACTTTTCTCGTTTCAATTTGTAACGGTTATTACTGTTCGGAATTTCTAACAAATATGTATGTTATAAATGCTTGCAACTCTTATTTCCATTAGCAAATATAGTGACTTTGTAAATAGATAAAAGTATTATGGGCAAGATTGTCATTTTATTTTTTATTTTTGCTTATCCCATTCCTCACGCTTCTTTTCTATGCTGCAGATCATTTCCTAAATATAAATTTATCGTGTTATAGGGTTACCGCCCCATCTGCCTCAACGGTTATCGCCGGATTCACCTCTAAGTTATCGCTTCCTTCGCCTCGTTATTGTCCTAGGGCTATCGCTGCCTCCGCCTCACTCTCTATCTTAGGGCTATTGACCGTCTCCCCGAGCTCGTTCCAGCACCACCTCCGCAAGGTATTTTTCAAGGTGATACTGAAATATAATTTAGATCTTTGATATAGATGGCTTGAATTAATTGGATTAAGTCGGCTCTGGCTATAACAGTTAATCAGATTCTCTTTTGAAATATAATTTGTTTATGGATTAACATGTCTCCTTTAACGATCTCTTTTGAAATATAATTGTTGTTCTTAGAACATTTATTGAAAGCAGATATGGATATATGCTTTACGTATATGATTTTTGGTTTAACCTCCTACAATTGTTTACGTATTGGGTTAGATTTTTTATTTTATTCCTCTTAGTTCATTGAATATTAGCTGTTTTGGCAGGGTATCATTCTGTTTGTTATTTTAGCAACAGAAACTTATTTGGTTAAATCATTATTTGTTACACCATAATTAAGTTATTGGTTTGATTCCCATAACCATCCGAGACTTGTTAGTTTACACAAGCTACTCTATTTTTCAAAATTGTTACTCATCATGTAAAAGTGGAATAAAAAAATTGTTATGATGATGAGGTTGTTTGATAATTTATTGTTTGAAATATCTATAGTTTGAATGTTTAAAAAGAGAAGATACATAAAGACTATTTGAATGTTTTGAGTTAGCCCCTCAGTCTAGTGTTTGTATCATTTTCTGGGTCAGAGAATGGGTTATGCTTCTTGCTTATAATGGTACATAACTATCAACTCTTTAATTTAATATATGGTACAAAATTTTATTTTTAATTCATCATGTACTATGATAAAAGATGAGCGACCAATAAACAAAGTTCAATATATGCAGTTGAAAAGTCAGTATATTTATAGTTATACTTGGAAATTTTAACCGCTAAACTGTATTCATTATGAAAACTAAAGAATGAATATAAACAATACTACAACAGTTTCTGTGCATTGGCTAAAATAATATCCTTGAAAAAAGCCAAATTCCGCTCGAGTGAAATACAACCCATCTAATGGCGGGTCAAAGGAGCGACAGGTTATCATGATATATGTGTACTACTCGAGAGAAATGTGTTCCAGCTCTCTTTGTTCAGAATGTGAAGAATTACATGATATATGCATCTAGTTTTGTTTTATGTTCTTCCTAAGTATTTGACATTTGGTGCAAACATTATAGCAGGATAAGGTTATCATGATTTAGTGTCATAGTATTATTAACACCACCCAATTGAAGGTCAACAAAATTGTCCTCTTTTATCAAACTGCATACTCACATATTTATTAGAAATATTGCAATTATTTTCAATTATAGTGGTAAAATATGTATAACTATGCAAGTAATATTGATGAGAGTTTAAGAACCTTTATAAAATAGTCAATTGTGATTTAGCATGAAGAACATTTTGCAAAGTGTACTGCTAGAAACACACAAATTTGCCTTTTCTAATACCTGATGTGTTATCGGGAAGTACAAAATCTAATGCATTTAGCTCCACATGAAGATGTGGTGCTAAGGGAACCGAGTTTTGCATTCCTTGGTAGTGCACTAATCGGAAGTGCAAAGTTCGGTAGTTTCAGCACTGCATTTTTGCAAATTATATGATGAGTGTCAAGATATTACAATTTGGGCTGGCATAATGGGGCATAGAAAATCTACATGTGATGCCCAAGACATCAAAGTAATATTTAATTAGTTTGTGCAATAATGACATATGCTTCTAACTATCGTAGAATGATCATGATATTATGGCGGAACATAATTCTTTTAGTTTAGCACTCTCAGCTATGGACTTTATGACTAGTGGCTGTTTTGACTGCTATGACGAGAGTATCGCTGTGGGTATCTTTCAACTTGTATTTCTTATGTTTGGTTGCTGCTCTTTCCTCTTTTAAAGAAAATGGATTCTATTTTGGTCAAATACTCAGACCAAATTGATTGTCATAATCTTCTGAAAGAAGGAACTTGTTTACTGAGTGGACAGTGACATTTCTATGAGACTTTTGATACCAGTGTCAGAGTGGACAAATATTTATATCTTTTCTTTTTTTCATAATAGCATGTTAAACAGGAACTGAAATGCAAATTGCAATATACTAGTCATATATGAAGAAATTTACTGAATGACTTTGGACAACATTTGCCTGGACATGATGGTCTCCCTTTTGATGTTCACTAATGTTGATATTTTAAATATTATCATTGTTAAGAAAAGTTGTTGCTTTTAGTACAAAGCTGCAAGGCTGCAATTCATGTTAATAACTAGATTTCATTATTCCTCATGGTTAAATGCATAAAGGAAAGGGTAAGGATTTAACTGGGATGCAGAAGGAAAAGCTATCACGGCCCTTTCTTCATTTTTGTAAAAGCTGAAGAGGAATTATTTGGGGTTAATTGTAAAAGCAACCAAACCAGCGAGAAAGCGAATTATTTGGGATAGCTATTAAATATTTTTTTAGGGAATCATCTTAGAGGCAATTGACTATGTACCAGTAAATTATTCCCGAGCTGCTAGGTATTTTTTTATCGTCTTAACACATATTTCTTGAGTTTTATTGGTTGTCAAAGGAATAGCCACTTATATTTTATTGGTATTATCTAAACAGAATTAAATGAAAGTCTTTAAATATGGGATGTCAACTTGTATGTTATATCTTAACTTTTTCGTGAAACCTACGTACGAATCTATGACTATACTTAACTATATTTTAGTAGTTTAATAAAATATCTTACATTAGTTTTGGTGTATGTAGCTGTTACGTTTTGATCTATTTTTAATTGCAGTAAGATATATTGAAATTGTATCATCATTTGGATTTTGTTTTATAGATAAACCATGACTATAATAACTGATTTATCATTGTACAGCCTTAATTGAAATTGATCTCTAGAATTGTCAGTTAATTTTATTGGTATAGTGCAACCATGTCATGATGAATGCTGCAGCATTTATACTAATATCTAAACCAATGTACTAATGTGTACACATCGTTTTTTTGGTACTGAATATCCGTGGGTATGGAACGTAAACAGAATTTTTGTTTATATGTTAATAGTTGATTAATTTAGATATTTGATAGAACAATATAATTCTTTTGTAAACTAAACTGATTTTATCTTGCATAACACAAATATGAGCTGTGTCATACTAATATGAAAACCAAGTACATTACAAAATTATATGAGAAGTAGGAAATCAAAGTTCGAAAATAATGCGTTTTTATTTTTTACTATCTTCTTATATTTTACAGCTTGAAGTATATACTTATATATTGGCTGATCTATGCATGAGTTGTAAGTTAGATTGTTGATAGTACAACATGCATGTAAATGTATGCTCCTCCGTCTCTGTAACACTTCCTCTTAATGGACTGCTATTTAATGTATTCATTATGCAAGCTTCCTATAAGGTATAGCTTCTTACAACTTAAATAAGAAAAGAAATTTGAAGACTACTTATTACCTAAGATACACGATGATTATTATTTTGAATCAATGTAATGCAAGGTAAAGATTATGAAGATCTATATGAATATTATAAAATAATTTTTGTAGTTATTGAAATAGTAATTGTAAAATGTGTTTTATTTTTTAATCCCTTAGAGAGTTTTTGGCCCCATCTGACAAGTGTTGTATATGATCGTTATATGGATATTCGTTTTTTAACAGTTAAGACATCTATATTCATCTAATGCAATATTTGTTGGATTTGTCCCTTTATTGGACAAGTTACAAACAGAATAAAGTAATTAAATTTTATAACTCATTCCATTTTAAACGGTTTACAAAATTACGACAGCACTTCCTTCTCGTTCCCTATGTACACGCATTTGTGTACGATACAGGGAACAAAAGGGAAGTGCTGCTGAATTTTTTTTTAAATCGTTTAATCTGAAATGATTTATAAAACGTAATTACATTATTTTGTTTGTAGTGGGAAGTAGAATGATCGACCAACAAAGTGAAAACCAATAAACTAAAAATTAAAAAAATAAAGTGAAGTGCATATTTGAATTTTTTACGATAGTGAAGTGTTTATAATGATGAAGTGTTGAAAATTATTCCTACAAGGCTTTAGTATCGGTTGAATTGTTTACTTAATTTTTTTTGTACTTATATGAAATGACAGGAGGAGATAAAAGTTCTTGCTAATGTCATTATCTCGTTCGAGAGAGTGGATTAGATGTCGATGTAGAAACACCTATGAGTACATATAGTGGGTTCGATAGCATATAAATTTCGCGAAGCGTCATGCACCGCCTGACTTTGACATGTGCAATTTTCCTTGCAAAAGTGTAGAAATTCAAAAAAACTATCTTTCAAAACAGTCGAGAAACACTTAATCGTTTATAGTATGGATCCAACATATGATGAGTGGTTTTTTCATGGTGAGAGGAACGACACAGATGCAATAATCAATTCTATACCAAATGTTACTGCTAATGAGGCTTGCATATCTCATCAAATTCGAGTGGAAAACCATGTATAAAGTGCTCATAGAAACCTTGTTGACAATGCATATGGTGTGTATGATAGCATTCACGGTATCGGTGATGGTTATCTAGGAAGAAAGTACAACAAGTACAAAGTAAAAGCAATTGAAAAACTATATTCTTCTTGTGAAGATGGTCTTACAACGTTAAACGTCCTTATAGAGCTACATAATTTGAAAAAAGAATTCAATTGGTCAGGAAACAGTGTGACCGAGTTGTTGAAGAGATTGAAAAAGTGGCTTTCAAATGGAAATACACTACCGGATAAATACCCCACAATGAAACAAATATTAAAGGATTTGGGAATGAATGTAGAGTGCATACATGCTTGTGAAAACGATTGTATATTATTTTGGAAGGAGAATAAAGATGTCGTTTAATGTCCTCGTTGCCATACATCAAGATTTAAAGTTAAAGATGAAGGTGAAATTGTTAAAGTCACAACGCAACCAAGAAAAGTTCTAAAATATTTTCCATTAATTCATAGATTAATTAGATTATACACTATACCATGGATATAGCTCGAAAAATGTTATGGCATAGTGAAGCAAAAACTTTTTGGAATTTCATGCGTCATCCTATCGATGGAGATCGCTTTAGAATAAGTGGCCAGAGTTCGCTAACAACGCTCGAAATGTATGCTTGGAATTGCTACCAATGGGTTCAATCCTAATACAATCCAGTCTAACAGTTATAGTTGTCGGCCTGTGTATATGGTTCCTTATAATATACCTCCTTCATTGTGCATGAAATCAAAATTTCAAATGTTGTGTTTATTATTTCCTGGACCTAAAGCACCAAGTCAAGATATTGACGTATATTTAGAACCCCCTTGTGGATGTGTTGAAACAACTTTGGACAATAGGAGCGCGTGCATTTGATATGGACAAGAACGAGTATTTTACATTGAAAGCAATGCTATTGTGGGGAATTCATTATCTACCTGCATTTGGGGAATCTATCAGGTTGTGTGATCCGTGGTTATAAAGCATGCCCTATTTGTGCTACAGAGACCGAGGCGGAACTAGTTGGTAATAAGATTGTTTATACGACGTACAGAAGATTTCCGAAGAATGACCATCCATATAGAGCACCAAAACATGGATGGTTAGAGTATAAGGAACCTCCAACACGACTGATAGGATCAGCTCTTTTAGAGAAAATTGCTCATATCAAATACATACCCGGTAAATTGAATGGAAAAAAGAAGCGTATAGGAGATGATTTTGATCATGATGAACACTTAGGGAATGAGAATGACAATGGTGTAATACCGGCACGGTATATAAAACTCAATTATTTTTTCCTTACAGTATTGGAGTGGCCATAAAGTGCGACATACAATAGATGTATGCATACTGAGAAGAATGTGGTAGAGCATTTTATTAATTTGTTATTGGATAGAACCAAGCAATCCTCTGAATTTGCATTTGATAAAACTTACAAGACCCAGTGTTGTCAATTTCTTAAGGCAGAAAACTTCCATCAGCTTTGGAACTTAATTAGGCAACTTAGTAAGCATTCAACCACCTAGTTTGAATATTAGAAAGTCATGCGACTATCGTATTATTATCCAACATTTTTAGCTTGTCATGGTTCAACATGCATTTCCAAAGTTTTGTGACATGAGGCATGTAATTTTGCACGTATGCTTGTACTTCAATATTATTTGTTCAAAGGTTTTGATTGGAGAGCATGTCCAAGCTTCCAAAGATATGATTGCGGAGGCGTTATGTGTGTTGGTCCATTATATTCCCACTCAGTATTTTGATATAAGTACACATCTAATGGTGCATTTAGCTGATCAAGCACTACTTTGCGGAATTATACATGGATGTATCCATTTGAAAGGTGAGAAATTCTTTTTAATAATTATTATCCAAATTATTATCCAATAATAATATAAAAACGTGCATTATTTTATGTTTCTTAGAGCTATGAAGGAGTGTAAAAACATACCAAGCAATAAACGTATGTGGAAGGGTCAATTGCCGAAGCATATCTTGTTTCAATATCTCGTAGGTATGCAATGGAGTATATGCCAAATCCACGTGCTGGAAATCATAGCTCTAAACAAGCACCATTCTTGGAAGAGAATGGTAATGATAAATACGAATGCTCCATTATTGAGGGGAAAACTATCAAGCTAACTGGCGTACAATGCATATAAATTCGAAGATGGATACTTTTTTAGAATGGATATACTAGATCGAGAAGATTATTATAGGTTCGTGTTTTTTAACAAATTATAAATTAGCTTTCTGTTTACTTAATATATAACATGTTTACTTTGTAGCGAGTATCGATTGTCATTAGAAGATGCTCATCGTAATAAAAAAGACTTCAAATAAAGGCAGAAGCTGTTGTACAATCTGAATTCATTGATTGGTTGCACATTATGGTTTGTTAGGCTTCAAGAAAACAATAGTTTTATTACACAATTATGAATTTATTTAATATATTTTAGTGCTTTTAATAGTTAATGGAATAAAAATGCATGAATTCATTGTTATGGTATCATGTTAGTGGTCCAACGTGGGGAGCCAAAACTCATCTCAAATATAGGATCAATGGTTATGTATTTTCTCCCCAGCACTACGACAACACTCATTCAACACAAGGTAGTTCATGGATGCAATTACAACATTTATCGCAAGCGCAAAAGATTTAAATCTTATGGATGATGATACTACTTAGTATGGTGTTATCAAGGAGATCATTGGGGTTGATTATTATGATTTTCAACACGTAGTATTCTACTGCGACTGGGTAAATATCGCCGACAAAACACATGGGTTTAAAGTCTGTACGGACTCTAGTTTTCTGATGGTAAATCTAAAGAAGCTTAAACGTAGTAATGGAGAACATAATGAGCCTGTCATTCTTGCATCTGAAGCAAGCCAAATCTTTTACATAAAAGACATACAAAATCCTGATTGGTCCATTGTACGACGTTCGCCTAAGCACTTAACTGATGACACAGATGATTATGAGATGCCAACAAACTTCCACTCTAATTTGAATGAGCAACACAACTAAACATTATTGAAGTGCATGGAATCTAGATAGAAAAACATGATTGCAATTAGTGAGGTTTTGTTTGTTTTTGTTCGATGTATTGAATCTTTGTTGACATCTGAATTCTACAGTAGTAAAACGTGCTTTTTTGTTTGATGTATTGAATCCATTTAATGATAGTTAAGGCACGTTCAATTTTATGCTTTGTTTTTTTCCTCATCGTTATCTAATATCAGCTATTGTAGCTTATTTAAAGCCACACTTGTTTTTGAAACCGAATTTAGTCTAAGCTTTTATTGTGATTACCAAGTACCAACCAACAACATAAAATATTGTTCTAGTATTCCTAGAATACTGTTGAAAAATTATGTTGCAACAATGCATCACAGTGTATATTGTACAATGTCAACTAGTTGCAACAATGAATCACAGTGTCAAGAAAGCACCGAAGAAGGCGTTGCTCCTCCGCCAACAAATAAAAAGTACTCAATAATTGTTGAAATGGATGGTGCTATAGGTAGAGATGCAAAAGATGGAGTTCTCGCTGTGGGGTTTTGATTCGTGCACTCATTCCGGTTAGTTACGATGATTGGAGGAAAGTAGACAGCTTTTATAAGGATAATTTATGGAAAGCACTTATGATATTTTACTTCAATTATTTACTCATTTAAATCATGTTTTTTCTTCCATGGAAATATTATTTAGGAAATCAAACATTCTATTTGCCACTGAGAGCACCTAAACTTTTGATTTCACATGGAAATATCATCAAAAGTTTTATTGAGGTCCTATCAAAGTTTTTCTTTTGCTTTTGTAGAAAGAGTTTGACATGAATCTGGATCTAACTATTGCTCGACCAATTTTGGAGAGAGGTTTTTCACAATATTTTAGATCGAAAAAATCAAAGCAACGAGTCAAATATTTGAAGAAAGATAAAGAGTTTTTACCTAAAAGCATTACGATTGATAATCATTCGAATGATATTGATAAAGTCCAGTGGGAGAAATTCATTGATATTGAGTACACTGATAAGAAAAGAAAGCAATGCAAGATAAATAATGAAAATAAAGGAAAAAAATACCATAACTCATACTTTGGGAAGAAAATCATATACTCGACTTTGTGAAGAATGGTATGTAGTCATTATTGTACATGTAGTCTTAATGATATGTATAATTTACAAATGAATTCATATATATTAAGGTAGGAAGCGGAGAATCCGGAATGCAAGCCTACACAAGTATAGGCGTGGAATTTAGGGAACACAAGTAGAAAAACCGGAGAGCTGCTTCCGTGCACAGCAGAAAAATATGTGAGTTTTTGATTGATTTGATTGATCATGTTTATGATGAAGTGTCAATGCAGCTAAAAGATGTTGATGTTGCTTAGAGCAGTAACTAAACTTGCTGCATTGCAACAAGCAATTGCAATAACTTTGCTGCAAGTTGCTTCAACAACTAAGATCATTGTTTTTTTCTTCCAAAAATTATACAAATTTAAAACCGTTATTTTTCTTCATTCAAAAACTATTGATTGTAAATGTTATTCCAATAACCTGGTTCAATAAAAAATTTACAGAATGGAAAAAGGAAAAAAACATTGAGGTTGGGACTGTTATTTCTTATAGAATTGAACCTGCTCCTTTGAACCTAAATATAATTGTAGAATTATAGCAGTTGCTTTATCCCCAGTTTCTCCTATTTTATGCTTGCGAATATATACACAGCTTGGTTTTTCCAAGGATCAGTTTGAGGCAGTTAGATGGGTAATTACTTTCTATACCACCATTCTTTGTTTTAGCTATACCTTTTGTTAAAACTAAACTAATTTATTCTCCTACATCATATTAACCAAATTACCATGTGACTAAATTACCATGTAACTAAATTACCATGGATTCCAGAAATTAGATGGGCCAATTCAAAAAATCATCATGATGTAACAATGCATTATTTTGCTGTATTAAGCTTTGATCATACAGTTGTTTTTCCCTCTCTTATTTTCCTTTAAAAAATGAAAAAAAGCTTTAGCATACACCCAGCAAATTTTGAGGGAGAGGTTCTGCATTTTGTTAGAAACAGTGGTTTAAAAGTGATTTGACTGCATAATAATTGTAAACAGTGGTTTAAAAGTGTAAAATGATCATTTTATTAGAAACTGCAACGTTTTCTACATTGTTATAAACGTTTGTATTGACAATGTGCTATGCTATGGATCATGCAATATGGATATACAATAATGCAGGGAATAATGTAGATAACTATATAAATAATAATGCAGAAAATAAGTGCAGTAAAAAGATAACACCGGAGATTTTTATACTGGTTCGAAGCACCGTCCTACGTCCAGTCCCAGACTCCTTCTGGTATTACACTACAAACAATATCTCTCACTTAACCCAGAGGAACAGGTCTATACAACACCTGAACAACCCAACATGATTTCTGCCTCAACGACCGAAGAGGTCTTTCTGCCTGAGCAACCGAATAGGAATTCTACTAGATACAGAAAGCTTTGTTGACTAGTATGTTCTTGATAACACAGATATGTCTTGAAGTACACCCTTCCTATAATCAAATCCTCACAAGTATTTTGTATGTGAATTGATTGAAAGGAAGAAAATCACTTAGAATCAAAAAATGTATATATTAACTCAAAGATTCAAGCAATATAAAGTTTGTGAATGCCTTGAATTACACAGAGTATAGAGCAAGAATAGATTAAGAGAGTAAAGAAAGGATTCAGTAATTTTGAAAAGGATCAAAGTGTAACGACCCGGAAAATTTTAACAATTTTAATTGATTCTATAACGTATTTAATTGAATATTTGTGAAATCTTATAATAATTGAATTTTTAAATAAAATGTTTATATATTTAGAATACGTATATTTAAATATAGCAGATTGTAAATTTTCAAATAATTTTATGGAAGTTTATTTAATTGAGAAAACGTGCTGCCCAATTCAAGCTATTGATTGCTTTAATTGATTTCTGAATCAGTGCGTAACGGTTTCTTTTTACTACCGTTAAAGATTTCTATTGCTTAATACTTTTCCAATCCAGGTAGACTTTTCCATTCGTAACCATTAATAAATTTGAGATCATCGACCTTGCTTTTATTATTCCTTGTAGTTTCGTGCACCGACTTTACCTTTCCCACTACCCATAATTTTCTCTATACGTTTCTTTTGCAGTTGAAGCATATATTTATATTTATGGTGGTGCGTTTATTCTGGTCTCTCTTTATTTTTGTTTTTAACGCTTGAAAGAATCTCAAATCATCAAGCTAGTAGCATCCGTTCCTTTCCTCGCCTTCATAAGGCCTATAATATATAAACCACTTGCTTATAGATCCGAACACAACTTTGTCATCAAATTTAATGTGCCTTCCTCTCCCTATTATTTCGGTTCCAACCTTCCTAGTAAATGGATTTAATAAATTTTGGCTAAATCATAGCTACGGACTTTTCAAATTTCTTTCATTTTATATTTATTTCCAATTCCTTCATTTCTTCAAAATTTTTGAACGTGCCTAATCATCTCAGCATGTATATATAATGTAAGCCTACCTTTCCTTAGAAAGCTATTGCTCACAAAAATTTCCTGATTTCTTTCCTTTTATCCATTTTTATATCCTTGAATTTCAAAACTCATTATGTGTTGTACAAACAAAAAAATATTTATTGCTTTAAGTGTATAGCTAAATCAACTATTGACCGTTACAATTTTTTTTTTCATTTCAATTTATTACTTAATTAACGTTTTGATGAATTAATGCACAGCTTTACGTTTCTTTTGCTTTTGAAAACTTTATATTTATAGTGTACGTTTCTTTTGCATTTCAAAAATTTGAAACATGCTGCCCCATTTAAGCCATTAATTGTTTTAATTATTTTTCTTAATCAACATATAACCGTTGCTTTTTATTATTCTAGCATAGATTGCATCTTCTTTTCTCTCTGTAGGCTATTCGTTGCCCTCAAATTAATATTAAAAGAGGAGAGAGCTTTGTAAATATTATATAAAGTCATATAGCACGTTCACATATCAGATGCAGACCCACCTTTATATTTAAGAAACTAGCATTTTCTCTGTTGCCTGAAGAATGCCCTTCGCCATGTCATGCTGCTTGAATCACGCATGCATTCTTCCTTTAAAAATCACTTGTTCTCATCTCCCCTCCATCTTTTCTTATTTCTTCCAAACCTGAGCATGAGCTCTCTCTTTTCCTTGGCCTGCCTCCTCCCCATGGCCGCATGCATTAGTTGGCAAAACATTTCCTCTCTGGTTTTTAAAAGTAAGTATGCATTTTATTTGATATAAGTCTATTTTATATATTAAGAACAGTATAGATTGTGCATAAGTTTTGTTTTATATGTTTACTGCAACTATGGGGATTTTGAATTCCCTAACAGTTGAACTTTAAAAATAATAATATATTTCATAATAGTAAATATATGATAATTGTTATATTTATAAACGTGTATATAAATATTTAACTTCTGTTCATATATAAAGGTTAGTATATATTTATACTGTATTATGTATATTATTTTAAGATTTTACGGTATATAGTTTTTGACTTTTGTTAGCATATAGTTATCGTACGGCTTTTAGGTACGTATGTTTTACTAACTATTTGATAAGTTAAATAAATAAATAAATAAATATATATATATATATATACGCGTTTTATTTTACTATTGATAGCTTACGGTATATATGGTATAAGTTTGGCAGCCTTCTATTAATATACGTATTTTTATATGTTTTATATATTTGGTTATAACAGTTTCAACTATAATAAAATATGTTATTTTTTTAACTTTCATATGTTAGATATATAAAATATAGTATTTCAATTTTCGTTACTGTTTTGGTATATATATTATATAAAATTGGTGGGTACAAGTTTGATAGGTCAATTTATAATATATATATTTTTATGATTGCTTTAGTATTTTAGAGTTTACCGTACTATATTTTATTTTATTTTATTTTCAACAATTTACATAAGTTATATTTAAATGTAGGTGTATATATAAATTTTCTATGGTAGTTTTACAGTATAAGTTATATCAATATTTTATAATTTCAACAGTATATGCTTTCAAAAGTTTATTTCATGTCAGCCTTAAGGTTGTTTGCACTGACTGATATACGTTGGATTTTTTTTAAGGATGTGTATTTTGATTTCAAGTATAGTCATATGTATAGTCATATACAAATTGGTAGAGGAAATGTTATATAGTATATATATGGTTATATTAATATAGTCGGTCTGCACACCTATGTATATATATTAACCGAGGCATGCATATTTTGTTGCATATTTTATAAACTGTGTCTGCATATGTTGGCTAGTTGTATATAAGCTCACTTATCCTATTTATCTTCCTTGATCCAATTCTGATTTGAATTCGTCTATTCCTATTATCAGCTTTGATCATTGAACCGTGTCCATCTAGCTTTGTTTTTGAATTCGGATCTGGATTTCATAACTCACTTCTTTTTCTCTGGCCTCGAAAGGTGAGAAATCACTCACGATTAACATTCTTTTATTTACTAAATTTGATTTCAATTGAGACGACAATTGAAATATGAGGCTGTAGTTATTTAAATTGTTATATATGCTATTATCTGTAACTATTCACTTATGGGATATGACACCATATTCTATTGTTTATATATTTATTTTGATGATATATGTCTGTTGTTATTATTATTATTATTTACATATCTGTTATCACTCTGCAAGTTTCATGTTAGTATAGAAATCACTATGGGTTGAAATGATACATACCCGAACAGACTTTAGAATAGGAGAAAATCGTTATGGGTTGAAATGATAAACCCAAGCGATTTTCATTTAATTGAATTGGGATTACGGGTTGAAATGCTATCCACCCGTATACATTTAGTGTACGGATTGAAATGATAAATATCCGTAACACTTGACCATATGATAAGAAATATATACATACATCGTTGGTCCATATATATAAATATTTTGAAATTTAATTCATTGTTTTGGAAAGAAATATATGGTCTTATTAAATGTTAATCCTTAAATTTTTTTTATATATAAAGGGTAATGATATATAGATTTAATAATATTTAATTTAGTCAAAATTTGATTTAATACATAAATTATGCTAAATATTTATGTAAATTTTATTCCAAAAGTATTCTGCAATTTACTAAGATTGGGAGATAAATGTGGGTTTATCTAAATGGTATTTAAATAAGGATTTATTCAATTAAATCAATTTGAAATTTTTGAATGGGAAATTTAAGGGTATGATTTTGTAACTGGATTTTTATTTAAGTGATTTAATGAATATTTCACGTTTAAATAAATTAAAGAAAATTTTGAGTAAAATGTAATTTAAGATTACTTAAATAATATTGTATCTAATGAGGGATTTTAAGACTAGATAATAATGAGGTTAAATCGAGATCTATATGGAACTATTAAATTGAACATTTAATTAAATATTAAAGCTTTGAACTATATTGGGATTTAAATGGTTTATTTTGAGATTCAGATATGTATTTGAAATCAGTATAGTTGAATTTATTATTTAGAAACTAAATTGATTAAAAAGTTAGTTTGAAACGTTGAATACTTAAAGTTTTGAAATATATTGAACATAAAGGGTATTTTGTGATTTCAAATCCGAATTTGAGATCGATAAAATTGAAGTGGTTATTTTAGAAATTGAGTTGAATTTAAATTAATAAATCGAGATTAAATAGATTTAAATGGGGTGGTCGGGTTGATGTTAAACGATTTGTTAAGTTGAGGGAATTGAAATTTCTTTACTGTACAAATTATTTAATACATAAAAATACTATTTGGGAAGTATAGAGATATTTGAAGTGAAAATGATATTTGGTTTTGAAGTATAAATTAAGTTGAAAAGACTACGGTGTTATAGTGTATATTTCTATCTTTTAGATAGTTCCATGGACCCTTAGAGGATGGTTATCCCAAACATCCTCTAAGTTAATTATATTTCAGTTGATATTTCACTTGAGTTAGATTTATAGATATAAGAATGTTAATCCTGACTCGAGTGTTTTTTGTTTTGCTTTACGCTCGGGTCAGACTGAGAGATACAACATTTGATAATCATCTTCGAAGTTGGAGCTTTGCTTGAAGATCCAGCTATCTATCCCTTCAGTCATCCAGTTGATTGGTTCAGAGAAGCCATCTGTTGCATTGGAGACTTCATGGCATTTGAACTATTCGGTTGTATTTTATTTCTAACTCTGAGGTATATAGTAGCTTCATGAACTACTATTCTTTATCTATTCCGCTGCATTGTATTACTCTGTGTAAGTGATCTATGATTGATTTATTTACTGTATATTTTAAGTTTCGCCAAATTTTATTAATAATTCGGTATTTTGAATTATTCAAGTCGGACATGTACGGTTTTATTGTCGATTTGAATGGTCCAAAATAGCGGATCGTTACAGTTGGTATCAGAGCTTTGGCTCTAGGCAAAACCTAGCATATATGGTAAATTCATTTACAGAATCACTTTCGTTCGAGTTGAATCCCTTCTTTTTGACTTGATTTCCTTTGAATTTTGGAATGTCCCTCGGTTTCGAAATTCATTCTTGTCCCTCCCTATTTATATTCGTTTTATTCTGGAGTATCCCATAACTCCACGGAATGAATTGTAAAGGGGGTGAAAACTCCTTTACAATTGGCATTGATTCACCGGAGATTTCTGTATCCTCGATTTACGATGCTGCTATATCTTGGTATGCCGAATTCTATCTCTGGCAATCGAATGTCGATTTGCTTTAGAATTCCGCATCAATTATATTCCTGAAGTCACGGTTGACCCGGTTAAGGTCGCCCGAGATTTATAGAAGTATATCCATCTTCTATTTTGTAATTTGATTTTCTCAACCTTGTTTGAGCCTATCTTCGAATCAGGATTCTATTGATTAGAGTTCCTCTAAATTAAATCTCTATCTTTGTTTTGAAATCCATTCTTGAATCATCCTTTGAAAATCGGGTTTGTTGTATTTTAAAATTGTTTTATACGAAATTATTATTTTGATAACTATGATTTTTTTCTATATATAAAAGTGAAAATGTTTTCGATAAGGATTATATACCTATATATAAAACGAATAAGAAATGTTATTCTATATATAAAAGTTTTGAAAGGATTGGAAATTTTGAAAATTTATAAGAAAGTGATTTATATAAAAAGGATTTATAACTGATGGGTTAAATTTGAAATTCGAGAATTGAATTCCGATATTTTGAAATTGGTTTTAAGATTTTGGGAAAATATATAAAAATAATACGATTTAAAAGTATTTTTCCGAATAAGAAATGTTTCAAATAGATTCAAATGAATTCCAATAATTTTGAAGAAATTTCAAAGAAGTTTTCAAGAAAATAGAAGTCCAGAACTCACTTATGTCGTTGGAGAATAATTTCAGTGATGAGTGCACGCATCATCGACATTGATTTTCGAGTTTCAGAGTGGGGGAGAGGCCACTTTAATAGCTTCGCTATGCGAGTGATTTTGTAAAACCATTTTTGATTTCAAATTCCGAAGTATAATTTGATATTTTTGAAAGATATATGTATATATTTGAAACAATTTAAAGTGAGACCGGTGTTCAGTCCTCGAGTTTTCAATTTGACTAGTAATAACTCCATATAAAAAAAATTGATTTCCAACTCTTAGATTTGAAATTTGATTTCATCGACTATTTTGAAGGTTCGAGCACTTCCAAATCAAGGTTTAAAAGTTTTAAACTAAGAAATTTTGAAAAGTATAAAATTTTTGATAAAGCATATAAGTTTAGTTTTGAAGAGTATGACTTAAGTAAGTTTGAAACCTTTTGTTAAGTAAGTGAATATGACTATTTTTAATTATACTAATATGGAATTTAGTTTTGAAATGTTTTGGAAAGAAAAAAAAAAATTAATTTCAAATAATGGTTTTCAGAAAGGTAAATTGGATGTTTATAATAGAAATAGATAGTTTAAAAGTTTTAAAGTGATGATTATAAATTTGGAAACCATTTTGAGTATAATTGATTTTGAGAAAATATTTGGTTTTGAAATTAAATTGAAATTAAAAACCAGTACTTATATGGCGATTTTGGAAATGAATTTGTTTGACTTGAATTATTTTAATTTGGAAACTGGGATAATTTTCTAAACCTATTATTTTGGGAACTTTGAAATTTCGATACTTAATTTGGGAGAAAATTTGGTGAAATCCTATATGATTTTGAAACTGAATTGATATTGAAATGATTTGAAATCGAGACTCTTATATTGTTAAGCACTTGATTTGGGAGTGGTCAAACTTATATAAAATGGATTTGTATAAGTAT
Source organism: Allium cepa (assembly GCA_030765085.1). Classification (NCBI taxonomy): domain Eukaryota; kingdom Viridiplantae; phylum Streptophyta; class Magnoliopsida; order Asparagales; family Amaryllidaceae; genus Allium; species Allium cepa. The sequence goes on along the minus strand of CM060931.1, from coordinate 1,043,726,884 downwards.
GAAGTGATTTGAAATCTATTGATTTGAAAGGTACTCAATTTGGAAAGAGAACTTTTTTTATAAATCGAAGTCTATATAAGTATGATTTGATATACTATTGATTTGGAAAGTATTCGATTTGAAAATGGAATCTTAGATATATATATATATGGATTTTATATAAGTATGATATTTGAAAGTATTTGAAAAGGTACTATATGATATATATTTTCGAAGTAAAGATATGGAAAGTGCCTTCTGCTTGATATCCGCTTTGTGGCCACATCGTGGGTTCATTCTATCGATATTATTCTCTCTGATTTTCGGTTTTCCGGATGTAATACTCGAGTGTTTACCACCATGGCGTAACCCATGGTTTTTTTTTCTCTCGTGACTGCATAGCGCAACTGCCTGGCTGAGTCTTGCCTAGGGGTACGGATTGTTTCCTGGGGGATCCAGGCGTAACCATTGTGTATCCTGCAATCTGTGTAGGTCGCGAATAGTAGCGCAAGTGCCTGGCTGATTCTTGACTAGGGGTACGGATTGTTTCCTGGGGGATCCAGGCGTAACATTGTGTATCCTGCACTCTACTAGTCATCATGGCGTAACTCGCAGGGCTAAGAAAGCTTACGGATATGGATTGTTTCCTGGGAGACCCAGGCGTAACCATTGTGTATCTACGAACCATGGTCGGACAAAGGTTTTGGTTTGGTTGTTTGTTTGGATTGTACTTTCCATATCTGTTTTTAAAAAGGTTTTTCAAGTATTTTCACTGGGTGTTGAAACAGGTCTACTAAGTACTTGAAGAATTCTAGCTTTGCGCCTGATCAACGCATGGCCAGAGTCTGCAAGAACGAGGATAAACTTGTTAAAACATCGAGTTATAAAAATATTTTCGAAAGAAAGATTTATTTCGATATAAACGTATTATTATAAAGGTATTTATTATAAAAGTATTTTTCCCAACAAAGAAATTTTGTATTAATATTTGAAATTAAAATTCTTATGGTTTGAAATAAATTATTCGTGCCCGATTCTATTCTTTTTAATCTACCTCATTTGCTCAGCTTCATTTTTCACCTATATTCCGTTTTCGGAATCTACCTTCCTTTCCTTTTTGAATAAATCTTTTAAATATTGCTTATTTGTATACTACATTGTTTTATATAAAATTTTAGTGTTATAAATATTTTTGAAGTTATAAATTAAATAAAACATCTTTAAAAAAATGATTATTAATTTATTGATAATATTTGAAAGGTATCTTGAGATAAATTAAAATTTTCATAAATTTTGGATTTAATATTTTCAATAGTCTTTGTAAATAGAAGTAATAATGTAAATAATTGTTTGCAAAGGAGTTTGAGAAGTATTAAATATTAAAGAAAATTTAATTTCAAATGAAATTTTCAAATAAATATTTTAAATAAAATTTATATAGTTTTAAAATTTATGTTTATCTTGGCTTTCAATCTAATTTTTTATCTGGTTGTTTTATTCTCCTACCTCCTTCCTTTTCGGGGACGAAAAGTTTTGAGTGGGGGAGAGTGTAACGACCCGGAAAAATTTAACAATTTTAATTGATTCTATAACGTATTTAATTGAATATTTGTGAAATCTTATAATAATTGAATTTTTAAATAAAATGTTTATATATTTAGAATACGTATATTTAAATATAGCAGATTGTAAATTTTCAAATAATTTTATGGAAGTTTATTTAATTGAGAAAACGTGCTGTCCAATTCAAGCTATTAATTGCTTTAATTGATTTCTGAATCAGTGCGTAACGGTTTCTTTTTACTACCGTTAAAGATTTCTATTGCTTAATACTTTTCCAATCCAGGTAGACTTTTCCATTCGTAACCATTAATAAATTTGAGATCATCGACCTTGCTTTTATTATTCCTTGTAGTTTCGTGCACTGACTTTACCTTTCCCACTACCCATAATTTTCTCTATACGTTTCATTTGCAATTGAATCGTATATTTATATTTATGGTGGTGCGTTTATTCTGGTCTCTCTTTATTTTTTTTAACGCTTGAAAGAATCACAAATCATCAAGCCAGTAGCATCCGTTCCTTCCCTCGCTTTCATAAGGCCTATAATATACAAACCACTTGCTTATAGATCCGAACACAACTTTGTCATCAAATTTAATGTGCCTTCCTCTCCCTATTATTTCGGTTCCAACCTTCCTAGTGAATGGCTTTAATAAATTTTGGCTAAATCATAGTTACGGACTGTTCAAATTTCTTTCATTTTATATTTATTTCCAATTCCTTCATTGCTTCAAAATTTTTGAACGTGCCTAATCATCTCAGCATGTATATATAATGTAAGCCTACCTTTCCTTGGAAAGCTATTGCTCACAAAAATTTCCTGATTTCTTTCCTTTTATCCATTTTTATATCCTTGACTTTCAAAACTCATTATGTGTTGTACAAACAAACAAAAATTTATTGCTTTAAGTGTATAGCTAAATCAACTATTGACCGTTACAATTTTTTTTTCATTTCAATTTATTACTTAAATAAAGTTTTGATGAATTAATGGACAACTTTACGTTTCTTTTGCTTTTGAAAACTTTATATTTATAGTGTACGTTTCTTTTGCATTTCAAAAATTTGAAACATGCTGCCCCATTTAAGCCATTAATTGTTTTAATTATTTTTCTTAATCAACATATAACCGTTGCTTTTTATTATTCTAGGATTTACATCCATACTTTAATCTCTGCTGTTCCATTTATTTCATTTGAAATCTAAATTTATTTACCATTCATTTATACGCCTCTTTCTCTTCCCTCTTTTACCTCTTCGTTTCCGTGTTTCTAGGAATATATATATAGTATAGCATAGATTGCATCTTCTTTTCTCTCTGTAGGCTATTCGTTGCCCTCAAATTAATATTAAAAGAGGAGAGAGCTTTGTAAATATTATATAAAGTCATATAGCACGTTCACATATCAGATGCAGACCCACCTTTATATTTAAGAAACTAGCATTTTCTCTGTTGCCTGAAGAATGCCCTTCGCCATGTCATGCTGCTTGAATCACGCATGCATTCTTCCTTTAAAAATCGCTTGTTCTCATCTCCCCTCCATCTTTTCTTATTTCTTCCAAACCTGAGCATGAGCTCTCTCTTTTCCTTGGCCTGCCTCCTCCCCATGGCCGCATGCATTAGTTGGCAAAACATTTCCTCTCTGGTTTTTAAAAGTAAGTATGCATTTTATTTGATATAAGTCTATTTTATATATTAAGAACAGTATAGATTGTGCATAAGTTTTGTTTTATATGTTTACTGCAACTATGGGGATTTTGAATTCCCTAACAGTTGAACTTTAAAAATAATAATATATTTCATAATAGTAAATATATGATAATTGTTATATTTATAAACGTGTATATAAATATTTAACTTCTGTTCATATATAAAGGTTAGTATATATTTATACTGTATTATGTATATTATTTTAAGATTTTACGGTATATAGTTTTTGACTTTTGTTAGCATATAGTTATCGTACGGCTTTTAGGTACGTATGTTTTACTAACTATTTGATAAGTTAAATAAATAAATAAATAAATATATATATATATATATACGCGTTTTATTTTACTATTGATAGCTTACGGTATATATGGTATAAGTTTGGCAGCCTTCTATTAATATACGTATTTTTATATGTTTTATATATTTGGTTATAACAGTTTCAACTATAATAAAATATGTTATTTTTTTAACTTTCATATGTTAGATATATAAAATATAGTATTTCAATTTTCGTTACTGTTTTGGTATATATATTATATAAAATTGGTGGGTACAAGTTTGATAGGTCAATTTATAATATATATATTTTTATGATTGCTTTAGTATTTTAGAGTTTACCGTACTATATTTTATTTTATTTTATTTTCAACAATTTACATAAGTTATATTTAAATGTAGGTGTATATATAAATTTTCTATGGTAGTTTTACAGTATAAGTTATATCAATATTTTATAATTTCAACAGTATATGCTTTCAAAAGTTTATTTCATGTCAGCCTTAAGGTTGTTTGCACTGACTGATATACGTTGGATTTTTTTTAAGGATGTGTATTTTGATTTCAAGTATAGTCATATGTATAGTCATATACAAATTGGTAGAGGAAATGTTATATAGTATATATATGGTTATATTAATATAGTCGGTCTGCACACCTATGTATATATATTAACAGAGGCATGCATATTTTGTTGCATATTTTATAAACTGTGTCTGCATATGTTGGCTAGTTGTATATAAGCTCACTTATCCTATTTATCTTCCTTGATCCAATTCTGATTTGAATTCGTCTATTCCTATTATCAGCTTTGATCATTGAACCGTGTCCATCTAGCTTTGTTTTGTAATTCGGATCAAGATTTCATAACTCACTTCTTTTTCTCTGGCCTCGAAAGGTGAGAAATCACTCACGATTAACATTCTTTTATTTACTAAATTTGATTTCAATTGAGACGACAATTGAAATATGAGGCTGTAGTTATTTAAATTGTTATATATGCTATTATCTGTAACTATTCACTTATGGGATATGACACCATATTCTATTGTTTATATATTTATTTTAATGATATATGCCTGTTGTTATTATTATTTACATATCTGTTATCACTCTGCAAGTTCCCTGTTAGTATAGAAATCACTATGGGTTGAAATGATACATACCCGAACAGACTTTAGAATAGGAGAAAATCGGTATGGGTTGAAATGATAAACCCAAGCGATTTTCATTTAATTGAATTGGGATTACGGGTTGAAATGCTATCCACCCGTATACATTTAGTGTACGGATTGAAATGATAAATATCCGTAACACTTGACCATATGATAAGAAATATATACAGACATCGTTGGTCCATATATATAAATATTTTGAAATTTAATTCATTGTTTTGGAAAGAAATATATGGTCTTATTAAATGTTAATCCTTAAATTTTTTTATATATAAAGGGTAGTGATATATAGATTTAATAATATTTAATTTAGTCAAAATTTGATTTAATACATAAATTATGCTAAATATTTATGTAAATTTTATTCCAAAAGTATTCTGCAATTTACTAAGATTAGGAGATAAATGTGGGTTTATCTAAATGGTATTTAAATAAGGATTTATTCAATTAAATCAATTTGAAATTTTTGAATGGGAAATTTAAGGGTATGATTTTGTAACTGGATTTTTATTTAAGTGATTTAATGGATATTTCACGTTTAAATAAATTAAAGAAAATATTAAGTAAAATGTAATTTAAGGTTATTTAAATGATATTGTATCTAATGAGGGATTATTTTAAGACTAGATAATAATGAGGTTAAATCGAGATCTATATGGAACTATTAAATTGAACATTTAATTAAATATTAAAGCTTTGAACTATATTGGGATTTAAATTGTTTATTTTGAGATTCAGATATGTATTTGAAATCAGTATAGTTGAATTTATTATTTAGAAACTAAATTGACTAAAAAGTTAGTTTGAAACGTTGAATACTTACAGTATTGAAATATATTGAACATAAAGGGTATTTTGTGATTTCAAATCCGAATTTGAGATCGATAAAATTGAAGTGGTTATTTTAGAAATTGAGTTGAATTTAATTTAATAAATTGAGATTGAAATAGATTTAAATGGGGTGGTCGGGTTGATGTTAAACGATTTGTTAAGTTGAGGGAATTGAAATTCCTTTACTGTACAAATTATTTAATATATAAAAATACTATTTGGGAAGTATAGAGATATTTGAAGTGAAAATGATATTTGGTTTTGAAGTATAAATTAAGTTGAAAAGACTACGGTGTTATAGTGTATATTTCTATCTTTTAGATAGTTCCATGGACCCTTAGAGGATGGTTATCCCAAACATCCTCTAAGTTAATTATATTTCAGTTGATATTTCACTTGAGTTAGATTTATAGATATAAGAATGTTAATCCTGACTCGAGTGTTTTTTGTTTTGCTTTACGCTCGGGTCAGACTGAGAGATACAGCATTTGAGACTCATCTTCGAAGTTGGAGCTTTGCTTGAAGATCCAGCTATCTATCCCTTCAGTCATCCAGTTGATTGGTTCAGAGAAGCCATCTGTTGCATTGGAGACTTCATGGCATTTGAACTATTCGGTTGTATTTTATTTCTAACTCTGAGGTATATAGTAGCTTCATGAACTACTATTCTTTATCTATTCCGCTGCATTGTATTACTCTGTGTAAGTGATCTATGATTGATTTATTTACTGTATATTTTAAGTTTCGCCAAATTTTATTAATAATTCGGTATTTTGAATTATTCAAGTCGGACATGTACGGTTTTATTGTCGATTTGAATGGTCCAAAATAGCGGGTCGTTACACAAAGCATGTTTAAATAGAGGATTTAGAGATGCAATCATTCGTGAAAGATCTCAATCAAATGTTGTATCCGTTCCTCTTGAAATTAGATTGAAACCCCTTCATGAAAGAACGTGTCTTTTCAGTCAGATAGCCGTTATTTGTCGTTCAGTCAACCGACTCAGAAGTGTCAGTCGATTGAATTTGAAAAACGTGTTTTTTAGAGCAATTTTCTGTGCATTGACACAGGTCAGTCGACTGGCTGACCTGAGTCAGTCGACTGACCTGTGCTATGTTGCACAGATCACACTAGAAAGCTACGATTTGAAATAAAATATTTTTGTGTGTGTGTGTGACTACTTGAGGAATTATTTTAACAATATTTTAACATAACTAAGACTCAAAAATGAGATAAATATACATACTATATTCTGAATTGAAGATTTTTTTGTTTGAAGTTCCATTCTCTTTTTGTTGCTATGTTCCATCGTCTTGTGATCTGTGATATTCAATGCTCGTTAATTTTCTTCATCATGTATCAAAACCATGATTCAACATTCACCCATTTTCATTGATGACAACATATATAATTGATGATGCATAATACGAGTTATAAGTTTTCTTAGTCTCTCCCCCTTAATGTTTGACTCTGCAAAAATTGTTAGAAAACACAATAATTTCTCCCCTTTGTCATCGACCAAAAAGGGATACTTAGAAAGTGCCAAAATACCACAGTTCACATAAAGAGAAATATTACATAAGCAACACATAATCACATAAACGTACATACAACACTTCACAATATCACAAAATATTACACAGTTCATAGCCATATGAATTCAAACAAACACCAAATCACAAAAGAGAAATAACTTACTAACGAGATTGTTCTTGAAGAAAAGAAAGAACCGACTAACCATTAAGCAAAAGAACAAAAGACAACTTACTCTGCGTCCGAATTATAGGGTTCTTCCTCCTCCGGTTGGATTGGTTTCTTCCCTTTAGCAATGTCACGGGATGTTCTGCCAGTGCCACTTGTGCCGAAGCTTGTAGCTTCGGAAATTGACCAAGAGAATTGTGGAGCCGGCCTTTTTCCAGGGTCCAAATGCAAAGATTCGGTAGTGGAGGATGCACAAAAATAGCTTCCTATTAAGTTGTACATAAACCTTTAATCTTGTTAAGCTTCTTATCTATTTTATTGAGGCGAGAGCCAAGAATAAGTTGGTTTTGAACGAGCAAATCAATAGTTTCTTGTGAAGATTGGCCAATAACTGGACAATGAATAACCACTTCTTCGGACTAATGAGGTTGAGAAGAAGATTGTTCGGCAATGTGAATTCTTTGTCGTCTTTGTCATTGAGTTGCTTGCCAATCTTGAAAGGTGATAAAGGGTTTCGGACGATCAGGGAGTTGCATGAGTCTTATGGTATGGATATTATATAATCCGGCTTTGGAGAATTTAGATTCGAGGAATTTTATACCAAAATCATTTAAAATTCGCATTAAATATTCACCAAAGTAAATCACATTTATTCTACCTTGGTTAAAACTTAGAATTCGTCCATAAGAAGTTGAGTCCAATTAACACGCAAGTTTCCCCATATAGCATATAGAGCATGGAAATTATCGGGATATACTAATTCATATGACTCTGTCCGTGGGGTTATACTCTTATAAAGAAATTTATGCATTAGTCCAGCTTTTGGTCGAAGTGATATAGATTTAACTTCTACAGCATCATCTTCAAGGAATAAATGACTTATATTGTCCCTAATTTTCATATTGCAATTTATATCCCGAAGATTAATACCCCTCAACTCTAGTTTGAAGCAAATGGTACATATGTTCTAGAGAAAGAAAAATAGAAATTCCACATATCGAAGTTCAAATGTAGTTTTCTTGATTTCTAGGTGCTGGTTCATGAAGATTCACGTTTGCGTAAAATAGCTTAACCCTTGTATGGTTGATTTTTAGATTGTTCTTTTTGTAGTCAAGAAAAGTATCTAGACCTCTTCTTTCGGAAAGCTCACGAATGCCATAAGAGTTGAAGTCAGGATAATATACAAAAGAGCCTTCAAAAATACGGGAGTCTTGCATATTTAACTACCTTTGAATGGCTTTGTCATGGACCAGCCAAGTAGCAATTTGAGAATCTATTGGAGTAGAGGATGAAAAAGCCTTTCTGGCGCGTTAATTTGTTTGTCTAGGGGCCATGGAGAAAGAAGATAAGGGTTGAAAATAGTGAAATTTGATAACGGTGGAGAGGTGAATTTAGGAATATAGGGCTGGAGAAATGAAGAAGAAAGATAAAAAAGGTGAAAAGGTGTGGTTAAAAAAGTAGGTAGAGGCAGTTATTATCCAGAAATTCCCGTTCAGTCGACTGAAGTACCTGAGTCGGTCGACTGAAACTGAACCCGAGAGTTTTTTACTCTACATTCAGTCGACTGACTCAGTCTATGTAGTCGACTGATCTGAACCCGAGAGTTTTTCACTGTGCATTCAATCGACTGACTTAGTCTATTCAGTCGACTGATCTGAACCCGAGGGTTTTGCACTTTGCATTCAGTCGATTGATTCAGTCTATTCAGTCGAATGAATCTGAACTTAAATTGAGATCAGTAATTATTTTCTTACAAAACATAGAGTAATTTAATTTTAACATAATATAGATGAAATACAAATGATTATATAGTCATAATAAATATGTCATACAAACAATAAGAAAAGATTAGTATAGTTGTTTGTCTTCGAACTCTTTCAATATGGTTGAGATGGAGTTGAAACATTATTTAGAGGACAGACTTGGAGTAGATTTATAATTTTTCTTAGATGGAGTCTCATTATGAATTGATGACCATCCCTGTCCACGTTCCCATGAGTTCGGTGAGACTTGTTGTCATTATGGGCTAGGAGACACTGGATTTCGAACCCGAACCGGTTCTTGAACACTAGACGAGGAGGAGCCACAAATTTTTAAAGCTACTTGCTCTAGAAAAGATAGCCGTCTAGAGTTCGTTTTCTGTTCATACCACATTTCTTTTTGAAGATCCAGAGATTGTTGTTGATAGTGATGAATTTCATCCACCTTTTGTTTGGTGGAAAGTGATCCAAAAAGTAATGAACGTTTCAATTTCTTTGAAGGAGGCATGTAACCGGTATGATGATTGTGATCTCTAATAATGGGAACTTGTTCATGAATGGGTGTTGGAGTGTGAAGTGAAGGTGTATTAGGAGAATCGGAAGTGATAGAAAAATAGAAGATTCTAAAGTCGAGCTATTAGAGTTCAAGGAGTTTGATGACATAGTTGAGAATAAGAAGTATTCAGAAATGTTTGAACTAGATGAATTTCAAGATGAAAAGAATGAAGAAAAGTTGATAGATTTTTAGGCAGGAAAAAACAAAACAATGACTGGTAATGAAGATTCAAGGAATTTTCACCATTTCTAAGAATAGAAAAAAAATAAGTGGATAAAATGTTAGATTAACCAAGAGGCTTAGATAATTTATCTTAATCTGTGTAAAATTTATAAAACTTGTTAAAAAATATATATATAAACTTATTGTTATAAAAGTCATAAATCTTTGGAAGAGATAATCCCAAGTTCTCGTCTTAATTTTATAAAGACTTTTTCTATTAAAGGTTTTGTGAATATATCGACCAACTGATTTTTACAGGGTACAAATTCAAGATTTATTAATTCTTTTTCAATACAATCACGAAGAAAGTTATGACGAATGTCAATATGTTTTATTCGTGAATGATTTATTGAATTTTTAGATAAGTAAATAGCACTTGAGTTATTAAACTAAATTGTTGATTTATTTTGATTAAAACCAAAATCTTGAAGTGTTTGTTGCATATATATAACTTGAGCACATGCCAAAGCTGCAGATATATATTTTGCTTCACATGTCAAAAGTGAGATACAATTTTGTTTCTTACTAAACCAAGATACAAGGGATCGTCCAATAAAGTGACAAGTTCCACTCGTACTTTTTCTATCCGTTCGACTTCCTCCAAAATCAGCATCACTATATGATACCAATTCAAAAGGACATTCTTTCGGATAAAATAGTCCAAAGTCCTTGGTTTTACTTAAATACCGTAGTATGCGTTTTACTGCTCGTATATGTGATTCTTTGGGATCTGCTAGAAATCATGCACACAAACAAACACTCATCAATATGTCAGGTCTGCTAGGTGTTAAATAAAATAATGGTCCAATCATACTTCAGTATAATTTTTGGTCAATATTTTTACCATTTTCTTCTTTATCGACATCTATAGATGTACTCATAGGAGTAGGTTTGGTAGAAGTATTTTCCATACCAAAGCGTGTGATTAAATTGTTACAATATTTTTCCCGATTTATAAAGATACAATTTTCTAATTGTTCGATTTGTAAACCAAGAAAATAATTTAGTTCAACCATTGTGACATTTCAAATTCTGTAACCACTATTTTTGAAAATTCCTGACATAATTGTTCATTTGTGGAACCAAAAATAATATCATAAACATAGATTTGAACAATTAAAAAATCTTGTTTATTTCTTTTAATAAAACGAGTTTGATCAACCTTTCCAATTTCAAAACCAGAATTTATTAGATATTTTTTGAGACAATCGTACCAAGCACGTGGTGCTTGTTTAAGACCATATAAAGCTTTCTTTAATTTATAAACATGATTTGGAAATTTTTCATGAATAAATAAAGGTGATTGTTCAACATAAACATTTTCTTTTATAAGACCACTTAAAAAAGCACTTTTTACATCCATTTGATATAATTTAAAATTATGAAAACATGCATAGCCCAGTAAGATTCGTATGGTTTCTAGTCGAGCGACTGGAGCAAACATTTCTTCATAGTCAATTCCTTCTTCCTGATTATATCCTTGTACTACTAATCTAGATTTATTTCTAGTTATATTACTTTGTTCATCTGCTTTATTTTTAAAAACCCATTTTGTACCAATGACTGATTGGTCACTAGGCATTGGAACTAAATCCCAAACGTCATTTCTTTCGAATTGATTTAGCTCTTCTTGCATAGCGATAATCCAATAATCATCTGCCGAGGCTTCCTTTATATTCTTAGGTTCTATATTAGAAAGAAAAGCTACATGGTCCATTTGATTTAATTGATTTCGAGTTCTTACATTTGAATTAATTTCTCCTATTATATTTTCTATAGGGTGATTTCTTAATATCCTAGGCGGAGATCTTAATTCATTATTATTATTATTAAAGGTGTTTTCATTATTTTGAAAAATTATAGATTCCGTATTTATGATATTTTCTCCATCAACTTTAATACTTGAAATTTGTTTAAAATTTTCATCGAACGATACATGAAGCGTTTCTTCGATGATATTTGTTCTTTTATTAATAATTCGATAAGCTTTGCTTCGTTCCAAATATCCTACAAATATTCCTTCATCGGATTTTGGATTGATTTGCCAAGCTGATCTTTTGTATTTAAAATAAAACATTTCGAACCAAAAACTTTAACATATGAAATATTTGATTTTCTTTCATTATATAATTCATAAGGAGTATTCTTAGTTAGTGGTCGAATAGAAACACGATTCAAGACATAACCGGCTATAGCAACAACTTCTGCCCAGAAATGTTTTGGCAATGTGATTCCATTTAATCAAGTCCTTGCATATTCTTGTAAGGTTCTATTTTTCCGTTCTACTACTCCATTTTGTTGAGGAGTTCTTGAGAACGAAAAATTGTGGATTATTCCTTTCTTCTTACAAAAGTGCTCAAAAGCTTCGTTTTCAAACTCACCTCTATTATCACTTTTAATATTTTTAATTTTTAAACCTTTAAAATTTTGAATTCTTTTAACAAAAGATTTAAAATGATTAAAAGTATCACTTTTGTTTTTCATAAAAATTTTCCAAGTGTATCTTGAAAAGTCATCAACAATCATAAACACAAATTTACTATGATTTATGGATTGTACTTGTGTTGGTCCAAATAGATCCATTTGTAGTAATTCAAGTGGTTGCATTGTTGAAATTACCTTTTTAGATTTAAAAGATGACTTAGTTAATCCTAACTTACATGCATCACCAATATGGTTTACTTTAAAATTCATTTTTGGTAATCCTTTTGCTAAAACGTTTTTAGATAATTTTGAAATAGCCCTAAAATTAATATGACAAAGCCTTTTGTGCCATAACCAAGGATCATTTTCATTGGCTAATAAGCACATATTTGAATTATAATTTTATTCATATTTAAAACATAAATATTTTTATATATAAATCCTTCAAAAATAAGATTATTATTTTGATCAAAGATGCTACACTTATTTTCAAAAAAATTGAATTTGAATCCTTTATCACACAATTGGCTGATACCTAGTAAATTGTGTTTTAAATTTTTAACTAACAAAACATTGGAAATTAGAAGTCAATTAGATGTACCGGCATTGCTGACGTCGCCTTTTCCTATAATATATCCTTTTGAATTGTCCCTAAAAGTGACCGAGCCTTCATTTGAGTAAGTAATGCTTGATAGCATATTTTTGTCACCGGTCATATGTTTTGAGAAACCGCCATCGAGTATCCATTTTCCTCTCCTTTTAAGTGGCACTATAAGAAAATGAAGAATATCATTGGTACCCACTTTTTAATAGGTTCCTAAGATTTAGGTCATAGGAAACCAAACCAAAGAGGGTTTAGTATCCTTTTTGAAAATATAATTTTTATTTTTATGCACAGATTCAAATAATGAATTTATATACTTCTTTCTAATTAAACTATTATTTGTGTTAGGAATCCATATTTTTATAGTCTTTAGATTGGTTTTCCCTTTTAAAGGTTCTTTTGTAGTCCAAGATTTATAATCATTTCTCCTTTTATTTTCATTTTTAGGTGGAGCTTTTGATTTCTTGACATAACCTAAACCATTTTTGTTTGCAGCAGGTTGAGAATTTTCAATAATACTAGATAAATTTCTCTTCCTTTATTAAAATTGTAAATGTTTTTAATAATGTCATCTAGTTTTGTTTTGAGACTAGAGTTATCTAACTCAACAATTTTGATTTTTGTTTTTAGCTCATGATTTTTAGAAACTAGAGCATCATTCTTTTCCTTTTGAGCTTCTATTTCTTGATTTAAAGAGCAAGTTGAGAATTGTTAGAGAGTGAATCTTGAATTTTCTCAAGTTCTTCTTCTAACATTTTCTTCTCGTCTTTAAGCATATCATTTTCGAATTTTGCTCTTTTCTGATTTTCTAAAGCTTCTTTAGGTTTCCTTTTGAGACTTTTCAAAGTGTCTAGAAAATCTGAATTTATTTCTATCATATCATCAAAAGTTAAATCACTAACCTCATTATCTTTAGCCATAATGCATACATTTGCTTGTTCATTATCACTGTTGCTTTCGCTTTCCGAAGATGAAGAATCTGAGTCATCCCATGTTACCGAGAAAGCTTTTCTCTTGTACTTGTCCTTCTTATTCTTATTGTTGTATGCTTTCTTCTGTTATGGACAATCTTTTTGCATATGCCCCTTTTTGTGGCAATTGAAACATTCTATTGCTGAGGTTGATAGCCTGTTGCAATTGTTGTTGAAACTTCATTTTCCATTATTCTTGTTCCTTTTTCAATATTTCAAAAACTTTTTAAAGTTTTTGGCAATTAATGCTAGGTCTTCCTCATCTGAATCCGAGTCATCTTCTTCAGCACGAAAGGCTGTATTCATTTTGTCTTGTGCTTGTACTCTTTTAGCCTGCAAATTTACTTCATAGGACATTAGATTTCCTGTTAATTCTTCTGGTTTCATAGTAGAAAGATCATTAGCTTCTTCAATAGCTAAGACTTTTCTTTCTCATTCATCCATTAAAGAGTTAAGGATTTTTGGAACAATATCAAAATCAGAATATATCTCTCCTAGTCCTAATAAAGAATGATGAATATCTTGAAATCTGGAGTACATATCATTTATAGATTCAACTTGCTTCATCCTAAAATTTTAAAATTGATTCTTAAGCATAGATATTTTACATTTTTTAACCTTGTTAGTACCTTCATGAGTGAATTTTAGTGTTCTCCATATTTCACAGGCAGTGTTGCACACACTAACATGTTCATGACTTTGGCATTAGAAGAAGCATCTTGTTTTTGTATGTTTGACCATGTTGTATATTCAGTTGTGGGTATGAGATATTCTGATTGTGTAATGTTCCATAAATCAAAACTATTTGCTTGCATATATATATATATATATATACACACACACACACACACACACACACACACACGCATTCGTGTAGCCCAATAGTTATAATTCATGCCATTAAACTATGGAGGTCGTGCTGTAGAATGACCTTCTATAAAACTGGTGTTAGTGTTACTATCTATATTATTATAATATCGAATAACTATGTGACGGTTATATGATAACCTTGCTCTGATGCCAAATGACAGTGTGTGTAACATCCCACCTTTTATACGTTTTAAATCGACGATAAACCACACATGTCAGACTAAAACCATACAGAAGTGCGGATTGTTATTAGGGTGAATAAGAAAAGGCAGAGAAGAAAAAAACAAAACTGAATCTTGTAGCGGAACGACAAAATATAATAATCAAATAAATAATTCATGATGCTGTTTGACAAAACATTTGATTATACTTATACAACACATATCTGAGTTACACATACCAGAGAAAAATAAATCATGCAGCGGAACAATACGAATGCAGTGGAATAATATAATAAATAATAGTAATACGATCTTCATCTTCGTCCTCCAGAAATAAGATCTTCAAACCCTGAAATGCTCAGATTGACCCGAGCGAATTGAAAAGACAAAACACTCGAGTCAGAACTAAAAGATCTTATGTAAGTTAAATCAGCGGTAAAATATGAGTGGAAAGGTATCAGAGATGTTTACGGGATTTGACATCTCCCATCTAGTGTCAAACATGAGTGCAGTAACTTAAGAGATGCTTGGAATTCGCATCTCCTAAGGGTCCTTTAAACTATTTAATACGTAGTAATATTTCGGTATTATGATATTGTCTATAGTAAAATAAACTTACTTTTAAATAGCGTTAAGGGGTTACCTATATAGCCCTTACCACATAATAGTCCCAGTAGTCCATCCAGTATCATGGTTCCTTCTGATTAAGAAGCCACCAGAGGATACCACACAGGCTACGGGAGAAAACCAAACTCGTACAAGGCGCGCTAGGGTAGGTGACATGGCACATAAGGCAATGCCAGGGTAGATATACTAATTACTATCTGGAGTGGAGGTGACGCATAGCACGGAGCTACCGCCCACCTTGAGCCACACCCCCAAGATCATAAAATCAAAAGTGGCTACCAAATAAATCTCAAAATCAAAATGTAGTGGAATGGTATCAAAGGAGTGTGTCCGATAAGAGGAGCTACCTCACTGGTCCAGAATCGCTCCTGTTTTAGCCACCTAATGCCAACTCGCAGGAGTCGGGTCCACGTATATAGCTCAAAGGCAATGTCGCCACCATCCTACTTCATTCTGGAATCTCCACCGCGTACACGATTGTTAAAGTGGTTTTCGAAGTTGGCAGAGAGTACGACAACTTCCGATCCCGGTCTCTTTAATAACCAAACGTTATTATAACACCATGGTCTTTTCAAAATAGTTTACACTCTTAAAACCAGAACATAATATCCATTTCAAACCCATATAAATACGATATCATTTCCGTTTTAAAACCCGAATCAATATGATATCATTTTTATAAAACCCAAATCAGTATAATATCATTTTTATTTCAAATATATCCTCTTTCCCAATATCATAGCACTTTCAATGTTATAACACTTCGAAACCAAACACTTGAAATTGTATAATTTTCAAATCATAATACTTCAAAATTCGTAACTTTGAAACATAACTTCCATCACTTAAATGGTTCAAATATTAAAATACTTTATATAATAAATAGCTTCTTCAATTTTGCAAATCAATTCCAAAACAAGTCGAATTCTAAAATTGTATAATTAAACCAGATCCCAAATCATAAATTTCAATACAGTTCAGTTTCCAAACAAACTAATTTAAATTATATTGATTTCACTACCGATTGATCTACAAAATAAACCCTTTCAAATTCAGTATATTTCAAGCCTTAAGTATTCAACAATTTCAAACTAAGTTTGATAACTACAATTCAAATCGATTTATTCGGGTATAATTCTTAATTTTTTTAATTCAAATTAATTCATATTTATCTTCCAACTTCAAATTTATTTAAGTCATTATAAACTCTATATAAAATATAATTTGAACAGATACTTAACCATATTATATAAAAACAATCAAACTTTATTATTTAACTTATTTTATATTTCAAAACAAATTTATACACAGCTAAAAATCAATAATAAAATAAAATTTATATAAACTCTAAAATCAATAATTATATAACCCATATGTTTCTTTGCAAAACCAAAGAAATCATTTAAAAATACTTTTATATATAGACTGCGGTGTATGTATATAATTTTCTATCCTATGGTCAAGTGATACAGATATTCATTATTTCAATCCGTAATTTAAAACATAAATATGGTTATATATCATTTCAAACTGCAATCCCGAATGAAAATAAAATCCACAACAACTTGCAGTTTATAAAAATATAAAATATAACATCCATTCATCCAATATCAATCATCAGACATTTATCACAATCATCATCCATTTCAATCAGCAACATCAATATAGGACAGATAATGAATAACAGGTATTGACGGGCAGTTTATATTCAATAATAAATTAAATAAAAATTTAACTGACAGTTTATATGCAATAATAAATTAAATAACAATTTAATTAAGTAAATCCAATTTAACTAAGACAGTGATAAAAAATATGACAAACAGTCATAAATAAATTTCTAATCACATCATAAATCAATTTAGCAAACATAATTTTTTTTTAGAAGTTGTGAGTGGGTTAAAACACTCACCTTTTGAATTTAAATCCAATTTAAATTCAAAATTTGAACAGTCTCAGAATTCATTCACTAGCAGAGAAAACCGCGCGTGAATTGGACCTCGTACGTGAAAGTTATTCACATTAGAAGAACGTTTTGAAATCAAGATTTAAATAATAAAATAAATAAACAGAAAACCAATCATACCCATACACGTCACGATCAAGAAACACGAAACGCTAATCTCCTCTCAGCTTCGAATGAAACAGGGCCGCCACCCCTTTCCCATGAAAGCCGACCACGATGCCAACCTTCACCAAAATCATGCCTCGCCACGCCGCACAACCCAGACTCACCGCGAATGACTCCGTTTGAGCACTGGCGCACCGTCGCCGCTATCTTCCTCGCCCAAACACCGTGAATCTGGGTACCTTTGGACCAAATCAACTGTGCCGATGAACACTATATGACGCCCCCTGCACGTTGCCACCACCCCATCGTCGTATAATCGACGATCCACCGCACAAGCCAACGCCTTAAAACGAACGGCCAAAACTTCATCCTCAATTTCTGGACAACCGATGAACTGAATCAAAAAATGAATACCACCAGTGACCTGCGCTCGTCGAGAGCTTCAAAACGATATAAATTTGATATGTATTGAGGAGTTTGAATTTTTGAGGTTGAATTTGAATTGAAACTGGGTTGTGAATTTTAAGGTTTGTCTGCCATTGAGAAAGAGGAGCAACAAAAGTTTTGCACGTAAAGAAATGAGAAATAGAAGGCTGCTAGGGTTTTTAAATGGATATATATATATATATATATGTATATATATAGGTAGGGTTGAAAATAGAAAGAACGGATCAGATTTGATTGAATGATAGATGGCCCAAAAAGCTCGTTTTGACTTCGGAACGAAATTGGACCAACCCATATATCAAAATAGATGTTTTTAAATACTTTAAATGCAATGGAATAGGTTTCAAGTCCAAATTCCATCGTATGAAGAAGTTATGCTAAAATCAAATTATTTCAAATTGATTTCAATTGATTTCAGTTAATTGATTTCTAGACATTTCGAGCCCGTACGATCAAATGACAAGTCCGATCGTTACGAAACTTGAAATCCTACAATAATTCACCGTTACAGATCCGATGAAACTGGTTTCGTCAAAATTCGAGTCAGTGGCCAAAATGGCTATTTTACATTAATTAAATAAATTAATAATGAATTAATTAAATTAAATTTTCAAATTTCAATTCTAAAATTAACAAATCTTAACATTTTTGAATTCTTAAACATTGACCATACTTTAAACAATTTAGATATCAATTCAAAGTTAAACTAATTTACCAATCCCCGTATTTAATTTCAATTCCAGTAAATTCATTAATTATAAATTAAGACCAATAAATCCATTTATTTGATTTTAAATCTAGTTATTCAATCAATCATCATCTTATGAGTATAGCTATCATCGGTTTATATTTATTACATTAATAATTTTTTCATTTCATATTAATTCCCACTAATGTAATATTTTATTCAAGTTAATTTCAATAATCCATTTATTTCAGCTTAAAATCCAATAAATCACTCAAACATATATTCCAATTTCTTTTATTCAATCCATTGCCATATTATGAATGGGGTTTACATTGGTTACTTCAATATTGCATTAACATCCTCCAATTACCAACTTAATCTACATTAACTTCACATATTAAGTGGATTAATTGCAATCGATTTCGATTTTAATTTAATAACTAAATTTAATTACAAAAATCTTTTTTAATTAACCAATTTAATTATCGAAATTTATGGGTCGTTACACTCTCCCTCACTGAAAACTTTTCGTCCCCGAAAAGGAAAAAGAAGGGAAAAGAAGGAATTGAGTAAACCATACATCTTATTCAAAAATATTAACTTTATAAACAAATAAATTTACAAGGTTAATCAATTTAAATAAAATATATCAATTTATAACCATTAAATCTTTTTATACTCAAATTAACAAAGTTTGGAAAACATTTTGAAATTTTCTCTAAGTCCAAAATTTACGGAAAATTTCGGCAGAGTTTCCTTTGTACGGAGAGGCTCGGGAGAAAATATAATATCAAATATAAAAATATATATCACAATATATCAAAATAATATATCCCAACAACGGGAAAAACAATATAATAACGTTATAAAGCGTAATCCGAAAACCCACCTATTTGTCGGGCAAACAACGTTAATTATGAAACCAAAAGCAGTAGCAATTGCTTCCATAACCTGTATTTCACTTATATAATCTAAAACAGTTAATAATAATTATATAAATGAAATATTTAAAGTTGTTTCAACCAATTCAATATAAAACAATAATCATTTACAACCAACAACATACGCATCGTACACAAATCAACCATTCAAGCAAAACAAAACAAATAGTTGTTCGGGTTTAAAAACTTTAAATTGTACAGAATGAAAAATAAAATACTAAGTGCACCATTTACTCAACAGTCTTAGATGAAACTAAATAAATTATTCGTACATCCACACAATTTTAAAGTATCCTTTCCCCAAACAAACAACAATTTC
Source organism: Allium cepa (assembly GCA_030765085.1). Classification (NCBI taxonomy): domain Eukaryota; kingdom Viridiplantae; phylum Streptophyta; class Magnoliopsida; order Asparagales; family Amaryllidaceae; genus Allium; species Allium cepa. The sequence goes on along the minus strand of CM060931.1, from coordinate 1,043,706,984 downwards.
AAACAGTAGATTAAGTTCATTCGTATTAATTTCATTTCACAACATTTATTGTTTCATTTCCTTTTCATTCATATAATGATTTATCTTTTTAATTTACATTTAATTTCTGGAAAATTTTCATTTATTTTCATTCATTTATCCATAATATTCATGTTCCATTAAATTTCTTAGCATTTCAATTTATTTACTTAAATTTATAATCATTTATTTATTATACTTACCTTCTATTATATTTACTTATAGTAACATTTCAATTACAACTTAAGTTTATAACTCTATAACATCAATTCTTATTAATAAAAGCAATTTATTGAACACTTCCATTACATAATTTACTCGTACAATTTCCATTACATTTTCTTATTAACCATTACAACTTTTAATATTTGGTAAGTTATATACATGCTTTAAGAATGCAATTGAAAACTATACAAGTCTATCTTATTTCTTTTAATAAATTAAACGTTCAATAATCATATCATTTGTTTTTATAGGTTACATATTTCAACCTTTTGTTATTTCATTTATAACCTAGCATTTAGTCTCTTATTTTAATTAGAAGTTCCAATTAGTAATTAGTTACATTCCATTTCACCACAATAATTGAAACTATTAATTAACGGAAAATTAAGAACTAAATACAAGGTTAAATTTCAAATTAATTTAAAATAAAAGACAAATGTATACACTTACCATTTATATTTCCAATTATATTTAAAACAATTTGAAATTTGTATTTGTTTATCAAGATGAATCTATAGTAAAATTACTATAGTGGCCTTCCCACTTTGAAACTCGAAAATGAATGTCGATGATGCGTGCACTCATCCCCGAAATTATTTTCCAGCGATAGAGAGGGGAGTACAGAACTTATTTACTTAAAAAAATTTCTTTAAAACAATTCTTTCAAACCATATTGAAATATTTATATCGGAAAATACTTCTAATAATATTATTATTATATTCCAAAATCATCTGAAAGAGATTTTTCAGAAATCCCGGAACTTAAGTTCTAAATTTCCAGTTTATTCTTATTTATTTTATTTTCAAATCTTATTTCCAATCAATATTTATAAATTTCACTACTTAACAAACCAATATATTACAACTAAATATATATCTCATTTATAAAAATTTATTTTATATATAGAAAATATAATAGGCAAAATTATTTCATTTTCCTATATTCAAAAAATATATTGTGTCGGTCTGTCCTATTAAGTGTTTAGAAATCTCTATTGATGTCATAGCATCCCATGCACCAACCAGAATTTATAAATACAAAACGAAACAAATTAACATGATATAAAACCTTTTATAATACTAATAAATACGCTCTCTCATATATATACACTTAATGACTCATCATAGGGTATTACATAAGGGAGGATTATTATTAAGATGAATACGAAAAAGCAGAGAGGAAAAAAAACAAAATAGAATCTTGCAAAGGAACAACAAAATATAATAATCAAATAAAGAGTTCATGAATCTGTTTTACAAAACATTTGATTATACTTATACAACACATATCAGAGTTACACTTACCAGAGAAAAATAAATAATGGAGCGGAACGACATCAGAGATGTTTACGGGATTTGACATATCCTATCCAGTGTCAAACGTGAGTGCAGTAACTTAAGAGATGCTCGGGATTCACATATCCTAAGGATCCGTTAAAATATTTACTATATAGTAATATTTCGCTATTATAATAATGTCTATAGTAAAATAAACTTACTTTTAAATAGCGTTAAAGGGTTACCCATATATCCCTTACCACGTAATAGTCCCAGTAGTCCATCCAGTATCATGGTTCCTCCTGATCGGGAAGCCACCAGCGGATACCACCCAGGCTACGGGAGAAAACCAAACCCGTACAAGGCGCGCTAGGGTAGGTGACATGGCACACAAGGCAATGCTAGGGTAGATATACCAATTACTATCCGAACTGGCGGTGACGCATAGCGCGCAGCTTCCGCCCACCTTGAGCCACACCCCAAAAAAAAAAAAATCAAAAGTGGCCACCGAATAAATCTCAAAATCAGAATGTAATGGAATGGCATCGAAGGAGTGTGTCTGATAAGAGGAGCTACCTCACTGGCCTGGAATCACTCATGTTTTAGCTACCTTATGCCAACTCATGGGAGTCGGGTCCACGTATATACCTCAAAGGCAACGCCGCCACCATCATACTTCATTCTGAAATCTGCACCGCGTACATGGTTGTTAAAGTGGTTTTCGGAGTTGGCAGAGATATGACAACTTCCGATCCTGGTCTCTTTAACAAGCAAACGTTATTATAACACTGCGGTCTTTTCAAAATAGTTTATACTTTCAAAACCAAAACAAAATATCCATTTCAAACCCATATAAATACGATATCATTTCTATTTTAAAACCCGAATCAATATGATACATTTTTATGAAACCCAAATCAATATAATATCATTCTTATTTCAAATGTATCCTATTTCCCAAAATCATAGCACTTTTATTGTTATAACACTTCGAAACCAAACACTTGAAATTATAACATTTTCAAATCATAATACTTCAAAATTCGTAACTTTGAAACATAACTTCCATCACTTAAATGGTTCAAATATTGAAATACTTTATATAATCGATAGCTTCTCCAATTTCGCAAATCAATTCCAAAACAACTCGAATTCCAAAAGTTTATATTTAAACCAGATCCCAAATCATAAATTTCAATACAATTCAGTTTCAAAATAAACTAATCTAAATTATATTGATTTCATAACCGCTTGATCCACAAAATAAACCCTTTCAAATTCAGTTTATTTCTAGCCTTTAGTATTCAACAATTTCAAACTAAGTTTGATAATTATAATTCAACAATTCAATTTTCTATTATTTAGTTTTGAAATATTTTCTTAATAAATCCATTATAATTTAAATATAACCCAAATTTCAAATAAATGAATATTTCCTTAAATTTAATTATACTTGAAATATTCATTTAAACACACTAAACCAAAATCAAGTTATAAAATTCATACCCTTTAAAATCTTGATTTTATTTAAATTTCAAATCGATTTATTCGAGTATAATTCTTAGATTTTTTAATTCAAATCAATTCATATTTATCTTCCAATCTCGAATTTACTTAAGTCATTATAAACTCTATATACAATATAATTTGAACAGATACTTAGCCATATTATATAAAAACAATCAAACTTTATTATTTAACTTATTTTATATTTTAAAACAAATTTATACATAGCTAAAAATCAATAATAAAATAACATTTATATAAAATCAATAATTATATAACCCATATATTTCTTTACAAAACCATAGAAATCATTTCAAAATATTTTTGTATATTGACTGCGATGTCTGTATATAATTTTCTATCCTATGGTCAAGTGATACAGATATTTATCATTTCAATCCGTAATTTAAAACATATATACGGTTATATATAATTTCAATTGGCAATCCCGAATGAAAATAAAATCCGTAACAACTTGCAGTTTATAACAATATAAAATACAACATCCATTCATCCAATATCAATCATCAAACATTTATCACAATCATTATCAAATTCAATCAACAACATCAATATAGGACAGATAATAAATAACAGGTATTGAAATAAATAACAGGTATTGACAGGCAGTTTATATTCAATAATAAATTAAATAACAATTTAATTGTCAGTTTATATGCCATAATAAATTAAATAACAATTTAATTCAATAAATCCAATTTAACAGAGATGGTGATTAAAAATATGCCAAACAGTCATAAATAAATTTCTAATCACATCATAAATCAATTTAACAAACATAAGAAATTTTAGAAGTTGTGAGTGGGTTAAAACACTCACCTTTTAAATTTAAATTGAATTTAAATCCAATTTAAGCCCAAATTTGAATAGTCTCAGAATTCGTTCAAAGCAGCGTCAAAATCTCCGAAATTCCAATATGAACCTAGCGGAGAAAACTATACATGAATAGGACCTCGTACGTGAAAGTTATTCACGCTAAAACGTTTGAAATCAAGATTTAAATAATAAAATAAATAAAAAGAAAGCCAATCATACCCATACACGTCACGATCCAAAAACACGAAACTCTAATCTCCTCTCATTTTCGAACGAAAAAGCGCTGCCACCCCTTTCCTACGAAAGCCGACCACGTCGCCAACCTTCACCAAAATCAGGCACCGCCACCAACTCCGCCTACCCATGCCACACAACCCGGACCCACCGCGAACGACTCCGGTCGAGCACTGGCGCACCGTCGCCGCGATCTTCCTCGCCCAAACACCACGAATCTAGGCACCTTTGGACCAAATCGACTGTGCCGATGAACACTATACGATGCCCCCTGCACGTTGCCACCACCTGATCGTCGTATAATCGACGGTCCACCGCACAAACCAACGCCCCAAAACGAACGACCAAAACTTCATCCTCTATTTCTGGACAAGTGATGAACTGAATCGAAAAACGAATACCACTAGTAGCCTGCGCTTGTCGAGAGATTCAAAACGATATAAAATTTGATATGTATAGAGGAGTTTGAATTTTTGAGGTTGAATTTGTATTGAAACTGGGTTGTGAATTTTAGAGTTTGTCTGCCATTAAGAAAGAGGAGCAACAGAAGTTTTGTACATACAGAAATGAGAAATAGAAGGCTGCTAGGGTTCATACCTGGATATATATAGGTGCGGTTGAAAATAGAAAGAACGGATCAGATTTGATTGAATAATAGATGGCACAAAAAACCCATTTTGACTCCGGAACGAAATTGGGCCAACCCATATATCAAAATAGATGTTTTTAAAATATTTTAAATGCAATGGAATAAGTTTCAAGTCCAAGTTCCATCGTATGAAGAAGTTATGATAAAATCAAATTAAGTCAAATTAATTTCAATTGATTTCAATTAGTTGATTTCTAGGCGTTTCGAGCCCGTACGATCAAACGACAAGTCCGATCGTTACGAAACTTGAAATCCAACAATAATTCATCTAACGGATCTGATGAAAGTAGTTTCGTCAAAATCCGAGTCAGTGGCCAAAATGGCTATTTTTGCATTAATTAAATTAATTAATTAAATCAAATTTTCAAATTTCAATTCTAAAATTAACAAATCCTAACATTTTTGAATTCTTAAACAATGACCATACTTTAAAAAATTTACATATCAATTCAAAGTTAAACTAATTTACCAATTACCGTATTTAATTTCAAATCCAGTAAATCCATTAATTATAAATTGAGGCTCCAATAGATCCATTTATTTGATTTTAAATCTAGTTATTCAATCAATCATCATCTTATGGGTATAATTTTCATTGGTTTATGTTTATTACATTAATAATTTTTTTCATTTCATATTAATTCCCATTAATGTAATATTTTATTCTAGTTAGTTTCAATAGTCCATTTATTTCTGCTTAAAATCTAATAAATCACTCAAACATGAATTCCAATTTCTTTTATTCAATCCAATTCCATATTATGAATGGGGTTTACGTTGGTTACTTCAATATTGCATTAACATCCTCCAATTACCAATTTAATCTACATTAACTTCACATATTAAGTGGATTAATTGCAATTGATTTCAATTTTTATTTAATAACCAAATTTAATTACAAAAATCTTATTAAACTAACCAATTTAATCATCGAAATTTACGGGTCGTTACACTGTGCTATGCTACGGATCGTGTAAAATGTATATATAATAATGTAGAGAATAATGTAGATAACCATATAAATTATAATGCGGAAAATAAGTGTAGTAAAAAGATAACATTGGAGATTTTTATACTAGTTCGGAGCACCGTCCTATGTCCAGTCCCAGACTCCTTTTGGAATTACACGACAAACAATATCCATCACTTAACCCGAAGGAACAAGTCTATACAACACCTGAACAGTCGAACATGATTTCTGCCTCAATTGCCGAAGAGGTCTTTCTGCCTGAGCAACCGAACAGGACTTCTAGATACAGAAAGCTTTGTCGACTAGTATGTTCTTGATAACACAGATATGTCTTGAATTACACCCTTCCTATAATCAAATCCTCAAGAGTATTTTTTGTGCGTATCGATTGAAAGGAAGAAAATCACTTAGAACCAAAGAATGTATATATTAACTCAAAGATTCAAGCGATATAAAGTTTGTGAATGCTTTGATTGCACAAAGTATAGAGCAAGAATAGATTAAGAGAGTAAAGAAACAATTCGGTAATTTTGAAAAGAATCAAAGCATGTTTAAATAGAGGATATAAGGATGCGATCATTCGTGAAAGATCTCAACCAAAAGTTGAATCTGTTCCTCTTGAAATTGGATTGAAACCCCTTCATGAAAGAACGTGTCTTTTCAGTCAAATAGCTGTTATTTTCCATTCAGTCAGCTGACTCAGAAGTGCCAGTCGACTGAATTTGAAAAACGTGTATTTCAGAGCAATTTTCTGGGCATTGACACAGATCAGTCGACTGGCTGACCTGAGTCAGTCGACTGACCTGTGCTATGTTTCATAGATCACACTAAAAAGCTACGATTTGAATTAAAATCTATTTGTGTGTGTATGTGACTACTTGATGAATGATTTTAACAATATTTTAACATAACTAAGATTGAAAAACGAGATAAATATACATACTATATTCTGAATTGAAGATTTGTCATGTTTGAAGTTCCATTGTCTTTTTGTTGATACGTTCCATCGTCTTGTGATCTATGATCGTCAATGCTTGTTAATGTTATTCGTCATGAATCAAAACAATGATTCAATATGTATTTACATCGGTATTTCATTGGAACAGCGGAATGACTTAAAACTATCTATTAAGAGTATTTTTTTTAATACCTTGGTCACAGAAAAAATAATCCAGGTTACAAATAAGGTCAATTTATGTGAATTAATTTTTTATGGTATTAAGACCTGCATAGCTCTCCAGTAGTAGGGTAGGAAGGAAATTGCATGGGAAAAATTCCTATAATATGAAGTGTTAGAAGATATACATAATACGAGAGTCCTTCTGGCATAGCTGCATGGCAACATCCTATTCCTGAACATGCTGAATTATTTGTGAATTAGTGTTTTTGACACATTTTATTTTTTGCAAATTTATGGTTGTTTATGAATATCTGTTTTTTAATTGATACTTGCATCGAATTAGTGTTCTTGATCATATAGGATCTTTTTTTTCTTTTTACAATTACCTTATTGTTATATCAAGGCATTGAATTAGTAAATAAATTTGTATCTAGTATTCACATTAATAAATATATAAAATCAAATTTCTGAACTAAAACAGCAAAATAACATATGATTGATGCCAGGTAAAAATCTGCTATCACTTGTATGGTTGAAATCAGATAATTATTACTTTTCACTTTTACCATTTTTGCATTGATCTTTTATGGTTAGGATTCCTAAATGTTTGATTGTCTGCCTATCCCTAAGTGAATGTAGTAACTGTTATTATTAAGTGCCCTGTTAATTATGATATACGGTGGTTGTAAATATATGTAGATATTGCAATGTGTGTGTGCGTTAATAGCTGACAAAAGTGTAAGTTTTAAGCCTTACGGTTATTATGTTTTCACATTTGCTGTTGAGTAAACATTAGATTATTAATATAGACAGTGGATCCGGGCTACTGGAAAAGCCATTTATATTCTCAAAAAATATAGCTTTGGTTGTTTTGAATCTTTTGGATCAATATGGTGTTTATATATTAGTATAACAAGAGATCAATTATTGGTGCCTTCTTCTTTCTCAAAAATTGTGTTTACATTAGATAAATAATAGTTTTTTAGTTGTCAGTTTGCATTTCCTTCCTTTTACTTTAGACAATAACTCTCATTCCATTTTTTATTTAACCATTCCTTTTTTACTGCTTAACGAAGAAATAAAATTTGAATATTTAATAGTCTGTATACCTTTTGTGTTAGCTTGCTCTACACTGACTTTGTGTTCTGCTAATAACATACTCATGAATTTTTATATCAGTTTGTTTTAATATTCAAGATTTAATAGAAGCAGCAGAAAGAGGCAAAAATCAGAAGCTAATGTTAATGGTAATGAAGGAGTAGTTAGTTTGGAAAATTTTGAAAGAGATGTCGTTGCTGAATTTTTGGAAATGATAAAAAAAGAAGCTATTGCCGTTCAATTAGTTCTACATCTACTGTGAAGCACGTAAAACTTACTCAAGCTTCAAAAGCAATTATCTATTACAAAGAGTATGAAGATAAGAGATGGAAAATGGAGATGCAATAGAAGATTGATCAAATGCATGAAGAAAGTAGAATAACGAATTCAACTCTTGCTGAAATACAACAATGTATACGGCAACTTGTTAGTCGGATTGGAACGAATGCGATGGAACTAAGAACAGAAATTTGTTCGCATACAAAGCACCATCCTTGCCCTACTCCTACTCCATCTGCTGTTAGTATTGGATTTTATACGGTTGAAAGGCAAGTAGTGCAATATTGTCATGAAAAATGGAAGTGGTAGCTAAAGGACATCTTGGAGTGCAGAAGATTTGTCATGGTAGAAAGGTTGGAGATTGAGAAAATGTTGTTTGGGTGGAGGATTTTCTTAATCCAGACGAGCCACCTTTTGATGCACCCCAAAATGGTAATTATACATTATCCGAGTTGGTTGATGGAGGTTTTGTAGTTTGGCCAGAATGTCGTATTCGTTGTTTGTAACCTTTTAGATATTATGTAGTAGCGACATTTGATGCTATCACAATGAACTTTGTAGAATTTGATATATACTATTTCATACGTTTGATGCTTTTTAACAATTTGATGATATGTTAGATATGAATTTTAGTTCCGTGTTTTCAATTGTTATAAATTCATAATGGTATAGTTGAATGAAATACTATTAGATGCTGAATAAAATATGCTTCTACTATACCAAATTTGTAACACTTATAAGCGTTGGTAATTTTTCTATTTACGTATATAGGGAATTCCTAATGGTTATAAACGTTGGAAATTAAAACATTTCCAACGGTTATAACCGTTGGGAAGTTCCAAAATTCCCAGCAGTTATAACCATTGGGAATGACCAAAATTCCTAAGGTTATAACCGTTACAAAATATGAAAAAAAATTATAACGTACCTCCTGCCAACAGTTGTAACCGTTGGGAATTTGATTACCAATGGTTATAACCGTTATAAAATGAAAGTTCTGGTGTTATGAAACTAGAATTTGTTCTTAAAGCTAATAATTTACACTAAATTACAAAGTTTCCCCTAGAACATACCCTTAACTCTATCAACAGAAAGAATTTGCAATAGTAGGTCCACCGGTTATGAGTCAAGTAGTCGGATTGCTTTTGGTTTTGTCTGTTTTAGACAACAATTGAATGTTGTGCTTTTTATCGACTTCGTTGCTATAAAATAATCCCAATAAATTCTTTAAATGCTAGAAGCAATTTTCAATTATGCCACTAAGTTTGAAATGATTTAAAGATCATTTCTGGAATTTTGAAAAATCGTAACTAAATTGACTCAATATACAACATACCCATTTAGGGCTCTGTAATCCATCTCTAAGTGATTCTCTAAAGTGCAATTGACTTGATAATATCGTCATTATCGCTTGAATGCTTGAACTTCATTCCATTTTCTTGAATACTCTGGTATGATGTTGATTCTATATTATTTTTCCCTTTAACATAAGTATTCGTTCCAGCTTTAATCTCCACATGAATGCTACTTGATATGCTGATAAATCTTTAAAATTTCAATAAATGTTTTAGTAGCATTACTGTAACATTTCTAGCATCAAATCCCAAATATTTGTTTTTACACTTGATAAAAAGTGAAAATTAGTTGAAAAGCTCAGTTGGGCATTGAATTTTTGTACTATTGGTTCATCTCTTTGTTCCTTAGTTGCTTCCCTTCATCCAAACTTTGCCCATCATCGTTTCGTGCCTGTTCTGAAGAGTTATAACTTCTCACAAGCATCCGTATGGTATGAGAGAGTTAGGTGTATGACCTAGGGACAATTATGTAATTTTTTATATATATCTATCTTAGTAACCAATATTGTTCATAATTAAGGTGTTCGATTTTTGTAATATAATTTGTTTTATAGTGGTATAACTAATTAAGTAAAGTCTTTGAATAAAATGTTATGTGATAGTAATTTTAGACAATTGCAATGATGAGTAGTTAATTACAATATATGATAACATATTATTTTATTCATGGTCCTTATGTTTCGAGAAAGGATATAGATACATCGTTTAGACTAGAGTATATAACACTCTCTAAATGTTGGGAAGTGTATTGCTCATGACTGTTGAGGCCGCTACGGGGTTACGTACTCATGGTTATTTGGTAACTATAAATTGACCGATCCAAGAGTTTCCTATTGGTTAATAACAACCAGGTAAAACATGAAACTCAAAGTGACGATGTTGCACAATTCTCTCAACGTAAGAACACCATGAAACTGCTTTATATAGATAGTTAACTTTTATTATAGTTAAATCATGCGATGACGACCGTCGATCTACTATGGTTGGGTTTGAGTAGAAGCTTAGCAAGTGAGGCATAATTTAATAGAGAATTCAACTTCTCAGTTCTATAAGATTAGTATCTCACAGTCATCAGTAGTCAACTCAAAGTCAAATTTTTTAGCCAAAGTAGAAGGGTCAATAAGAAATATTATAATTAGACCAAGGACTTTATTTATGGACCGATCAAGTTGAATATAGACTTTGTTTATTTGAATTTTAGCCAATATTAAATTTTATTTATCATAAAATGATATAGTATTGATGAAGATAACGTGCGTAAAAGAGTTTTACTAAAAGGTATCGCAAAAAGTTGGATTTTAAAGGAAACGGGCCAGTTTGTTGTGGGTGAAAATGGTGGATTTAAAAAAACCGTATTTGGATCGCAATAGGCCTATAAACTATATTGAGTTTCACTTGATCAAATCTAGTTAATAAATTAAAGTCATACATTAATTAATGTTATTTTATATTTGGTATTGATCTATTAATTACTTCAACTAAAAGGTTATTTGATGCATCACGTATACATTCACTGATATAACAAGATAGCATAAAGTGATATATAAACTTGCGTATAACTATAACTATACCACATACACATAGATAATAGTATTTATATCCATTATATATGCATATATATTATACTTGCCTATACATATGAAAATCTCTTGTGAATATTGGGAATATAAACGTATAAGTATATACATATGTTTGAAATACCATACACGTGCATAAGTTTATATACAAATATTTATGAATCTTATATTTAGTTTAGACACACTCACATACACATGTGATATTTTGATCCTATATATATTTAATATATGTAAATACATATATGAAAATAAATTTGTATAATAAATTAAATAATTTCAAAGTAAGGGAACACTTAATCAGAAATGAAGAAGGAAATAACATTTTATATTAAATCTAGATCAAATATAACCATAATAAAAGTGAAATAGAATAAGGTGTTATTTTAAATTTCCTCCTTTACAAACACACATTAATTTTGAATTCAATAGCTTAGATTTTCGTGCTTAACCACTATAAAATATCAAAACTTTAAAATCACAAATCTGAAATCAGTCATATAAACAAAATTGTTAAAAGAAATTATTGTCATAGATAAGATTTTATTTTAATAACATGATCGATTCTTTTAAACATTACATATATACATATATATTATTTGGCATTTTGTCCCAGCTATATCCGAACTGATTGAACATGTTAGACTTGACTATCATCAAGACCAGTAAGCACAGAGCGATGATTGTGGGTTCTAGAAATTAAGTACAAATGGTAATATAAAGTCATGATCGAACAGAATTGAGAGATATACTAAATAGAATGTTCAAAGTATGAAATATATTTGATATAGAAAACGATCGGGTACAATCCCTCTCTACCAAGGGGGTCGGTCAAATTCTACTAAATAAGTGCAACAAAATAGAAAACAATCAATACCTTAAGATCCAGAAGTCCAATATATATGAAACTTTGAGAACAAGATGTGGAGACCTTAGGTAGCTATCCTAGAGTTCGCACCCCAAAAGGAGCAAGAAAGAGGGATCGACCCTCTTTCCTCTAGGGGGATCGGCCAGTATCATGATACACAACATTTGCAATAGGGATTAATCAATAATTCAAGTTCTACTAATCTAAATCGTATGAAACTTGGAGGTTAAGCATAATACAACATGGAGAAGCTCCCATAGGGATCACAGCCCCAAACTACTCTAAAATAGGGATCGGCTCCGATCACTATTTCTTAGGATTTTGGCCATGCGATCCCTCTTGTGGGCCCATATAGTCTTGAAGATCCTGCTGCCTAATTTTCAGTGAGAAATTTCGCCATGTTCCTCTATAAATATAGACAAGATTGTGTATTTTAGGGATGTTTATGCTATTTTTTTCTTTCTACCCTTTTTTAACTAAGGATTTTCTTCCGATCCCTATTATACTCAGTTTTCAAAGTGATTAGTAAAGCTATCTCTTCAGAGTGGACGTAGGAAAACACCGTTGAACCACTATAAATCATCATGTCTCTGTTATTTGTTTAATTCTTATTGCTTTATTGTTGTATTCTATCTATTTTAATTTAATATTCTTTATTTATTCCTCTACTACAAATCTCTTGTGTGCTTGTACCCATTTTTGATGCAAACATTTTGATGCTTTCACTAAAAAGGAGATTTTCAACCCTATTTGAATCCCTTTGCCGCCACTAGATTACATAAATTCCTGAAAAAGATCCAAAATTGTTTTCGAGTAGTTTATAATCAGGTTTTCAAAAGTCTAAGGAAAACTATCAACAATAGTTAGGAACACCGAATCTACCTCTCAAAACACAGATGGAAACAAGAACGCTAGCATCCAGCAAGGAGTCCTGAGCAATCTACTAGTACATGTTAATGCTACCAATTCAATTGATGTCTAAAATCCAGTTGATTCCATGACAAGGGCTGGTTTCTAAAATCTGATGAGAGAGCTCATGGATAGCCATTGATAGTTAAACCAACAGATTCAAGCCAATATCGAATTAATGAATCAATTCAAAGTTCAACAACACGGGAAAACTAGGAGGGAGCTAACTCCCTATTCTACGTAGGAGAGCTCTACTTCATCAGATGATTATCATAGATACATATGTCTAGAACCGATGGATATCACGTAGAAGCTTCTAGACATTAACAAGCAACGCTACCTTGGTTACCAAGGCCGATCAGACCCGATCCCTCTAAAGGGACCGGGCCGATCCCTCCTCCAAAGGAGGAAGTTTACCTTTTCTTGTTGGAGCACAAGCTGGAGCCACAACGATCGATTTGCATGCTGGGGTTCAGGTGGATGCAGACCAGTTTCCTTCGAGGAATGACGATGAAGTGAATGCACCATATGTGTGTCGAGAGGATGTTGAGTCAAGAAGGCATGTAACGACCCCTAGACATCGAGCGGACCATTCACGTGAGGTGAAGCATGACGACCGCTTGGCGCCGACTATCCAAACTCAGGACTTAATGGCCATGATCGAGCAATTGTGAGGGAGAGCTAAGGCTTGACCAATGATGATTAAGGGATCTTAAGGAGCCATACCCGAATCACTTATAATTTCCTATACGCAGAGATCCAAAGAGGTCTAGCATGCTGTTGATACATTCCTATGAGGAAAAAATTGACCCCAGGCAACACATCATGAGATATAAATGGCTCATGGATTTCGCATGAGCTGATGATGCCACCAAATACAGATGTTTTCCTATTAATCTCCCTGGCATAACAACGATATGGTTTTCAATATTGTCCCCATGATCAATCTCTAGATTTGATGATTTGACAACAAAATTTATGAAGCAATTTCGTACGCATGCAACTCACCCAAAGATGTAATGTCCCTATTAAGCATGATCCAGGCTCCGGGAGAATTGCTGAAAGACCATTGGAGAGATTTCATACAGATTTCACAGAAGTCGGTAATCTGAATGATCATTCAACATTGATGGCGACAATAAGAGGAATTAATCCAGAATCCGACTTTAGCGATTGGTTAGTTGGCAAACAACCAACAACGCTGGAGCATTTCTATGCAAAAGCAGCACAGTATTTGAGGAAAGAGGAAGCCAGATGCTCTAGGAAGAAGAATTTTATGCGACTAAGTAGAGATGGAGTGTAGAGTAACATTGCAGTGAAACAATCTGGGGAGAGTTCTGGAGAAGTTCAAGTAAATATCTAAAATAAACCGAATCAGCAAAAGAAAGGCGACGATAGGAACTGTGAGCGAAAGAGAGATTCCGAAAGAGGAATGTCTAGGATTCAAATGTATGATGCATACACACCACTGAATACATCTCTAGAGAATGTCTACTTGTCTACATACGATACCATGCAGTACAGGAAGCCACCTCCGAAAGAATCAATGAAGAAGTAGATTGAAAAATATTGTTGGTTCTTGGAATGTTATGATCATAACACGAATAAATGTAGGCATCTCCAGTATGTTATCGAGAAACTGATTCGGAAAGAAAACTGCAGTAGTTTGTTAAATCCCCGTTGGATGGCGGGCATAGGACATCCTAACCAAATAGCAGAAGCGTTGCAAAGGTTGAAGAGCTGCACGGACTAGTGGAAGATTAGTGATCAGTACAATAGTCGTAGGACCACATCCAGCTGATAAAATATGGCATGGGATGAAGTTCCATGCTAGCGCAATAAAGCATATGAATTTTAGTGTGCTAAAGTATAGAAGACGGGGCTTTGGCAAAACAGCTACATACAATGGCAAATGACATTGTTTAAGAAAAAGAGATGCAGATAAGATGGAGGCACTGACGACCAACCCAATGGCCATTTTGGCCATGATTGGCCCTGCCTTAGTGAGTAGGATCTTGGTTGACTGTGGTTGTTCCATGAATATAATTTTCAAAAAGGCTTATGATCAGATGAGTATGGATTCCAAGGACTTGAAACCGCCTAAAGCCTGCATTCATGGCTTTAACGGTGCTATGACCAAAGCGGTCGGTTATGTCGAATTGTCCATGGAGTTGGGAGAAGGTGATCGCAGTAGAGTGCGGACGTTACCATTTGTTTTCTTAAATGTTGACTCTTCATACAATGCTTTTCTAGGTCGACCGGTCTTAGTTAAATTCTGAGCAACTCTTTCCCCATGGTGTTTGCCTAACTAATAACGGTGTTAGAATTGTGCATGGTGGTTAGGCAACGAGATGTGTCTGCTATGTAGCTGAATTGAGGGACGCTCAATGGAAGGAGAAAGGTAAGGGCATGGACAAGTCACTCCACATCTAAGCCACTAAAGATTGAAAACTATCGTCTGGGCCTTGGCTTGGGTATCACAGTCAGCTCTATTAAGACATGTATCCGAGGGATGATGAGGATTAGCCCAAAGAGATTAAGGCTACATTGGCTAAGCTGATGATTGACATCACGGTCATCCACGATGGCCAGTCACAGGCCCTAAAGATCGGATCACAACTCAGCCAAAATCATGGTAGTAACTCCAAAAATCAATCAATTTGCTACGCTTTAAAGCTTCACTTCCCTGCAACGAACAACAAAGCTGAGAATGAAGCTTTAATTGCTGGACTCAAACTTGCCATAAAACTGGGGATAAGATCTCTTGAAATCTATTGCAATTCCTAGTTGACGATATACCAAGTCAGGGGAGATTACTAGCTAAAGGATAACAACTTGCTCCATACCTTATCATATTCCAAGTGCTATTGACTGACTTTGAGTATTATGGCATCACACACATTCTCAGGGATCAAAACAATAAGGTCGGCTCATTGGCAAAGTTTGCTAGCATCGGGGATGCACAACAAATGGGCTTGTTTCCTGTCAAAGTACTAAATGCTTTAATCATAAACCTGATGCAAATCGACTAGGTACTAGAGACGAAGCCGGAGAAGGAGTCATGAATGACTTCGATTAAAGATTATTGGCTACAGGGAGTCCTTCTTGAATGGAGGAATAAAATACGACAAATCCTCCATAAAGCTTCGTGTTATATCATTCAGAAAAGAGTCATGTATAGAAAGGGTTTTTCCATTCCCCTGCTTCGATGTATCACTCGTGATGAAGCAAAATGAATCTTAAAGGAAGTAAATGAAAGGGAATGTGGTGATCATACTGAGGGCAAACCCTGGGGAAGAAAATATTCCATTATGGCTAACTGGCCAGCTTTGATGCTGCTAATTACACTAAGCGATGCGACAAGTTCCAGATGTATGCAAAAGTTCTGAGAGCTCCACTGACAAAAATTACAGAAATGGTTAGTCCATGGCTGTTTGCCGCATAGCGCATAAATATTATTAGTTCCTTACCACTCTCTAAAGGCGATGTGAATTTCGCCATTGCATCTGTTGATTACTCCACTAAATGGGTCGAAGCAGAACCTTTACCCATGATCACAACAAAGAAAGCAATATACTTCATTTTTCGGAACATCGTCTATCATTTTGGCCTTCCATGAACCGTATAACTAACAAGCAACCCAATTCGACAGTGCTAAAATCAATGACTTCTACCATCGGCATCATATTAAAAAAATATTTGCGATAGTTGCTCACCCTTAAGCAAATGGACAAGTTGAAGCTATGAACAAAATCATAAAGTCCATTCTGAAGAAGAGTTTGTAAAAGGTTAGAGGCAAGTGGATGGATGAACTCCCAACAGCATTATGGGCTTACAGAACCACCCACAAGCAAGCAACTGGTCGTACTCCTTTCGCCTTGCTTATGGCGCCGAAGGCATCATTCATGTTGAACTCAAAGTCCCTTCTCATCGAGTGACCTGCTATGATCCCATAATAAATAGAGATCTCCTCTTAGAATCTATAGACTTTGTAGATGAAAAGTGTGAAGAAGCTTATTTAAGGGCGGTTGCACATCGACATCGAGTCGCTCGATACTAGCACACTAAAGTCCGACCTAGAACCATTGAAATCGGAGATCTCATCTTGAAACGGGTTTTTCCTGTCCCATCACACATGAATCATACTTAGGAAGGACCGTATATCATTGAATAGAGACTTAGAGAGGGAACTTTCAAACTAGCGACTGTTGATAGTGTCAGACTACCAAATGCATGGAATAGCGAGCATTTACGATGCTACTTCACTTAGTTTATTCTTTTTCATTCAGTTTTATTCAATTCATTTAATTTTCTTTAGCGTTTGATTTTCCAGATATCTAATAAGACAAATTATGTCATTTCTTTTCACTTGGCAGATAAAGTTTGAAATTTCCTTCATATATGTGATTGTTGTAGAATTACATATTAGTTACAGTACCCAAAAAATTAATATCTATATGTCCGGGCAGATTCCCAGATTTTGGAGCTATCCAATTACATAAGTCCACGATTGAACTAAACAAAATGAACGTGGTCCGACATTTCATTCGATGAATCTCGGTCATAACCCGATGCATGAGTACCTTAGAAGAAATGGATATGACTTGACAATACGATAACCAAATTAACCCTATCGAGTAATGAGGCAGACATGAATTAAAAGCAATCATGACATGACCGATCACTTGCTAAGTCAAACCCCGGACTTAGGGGCAAATCAATTAACACAGGAAAGTAAGGTCCAGTTATTTTCCGAAATAACTCTAAGTCCCCAGAATGTGGACTGGAGTATAGACAAAAATTGAATGACGTTCGATCGCTTGCCAACTAACTTTTATCCCTAGAGTGCAGATATGAGTATAAACAAATATATGAGGGTGGTTTGACCACTCACTATTCATAAACTCCGACCTAAAACCAACAGGAGGAGTATAAACTCGCTAAGGTTGGAGTTCGATCATCCACTATCTAAGTTCGCTAACCGAAGACTAAGGCAGGAGTATAATCACTTAAATTGCTAAATCCGACAGCATAACACTAGAGTTCGAGCTAGTGTTTGGTACAACTTAAGGCCACGGTCGCATGGAGGTCTTGAGCAAAAATTAATGGATGATTATTTAAATTAACGAGCAACGAATTACAAGTACATTGAATAAAAAGCAATAGCTCGACTGCTTGAGCAAGTTCATGTAAGAGTTCAATAGAAAATAAAGAACTTTTATTTGCACATTAAACTTGAGAATCGCAATACAACGTTACCCAAAAGCGGGGCTGTGCTTGCACATACACAGCCAACAAAAAGAAAAAAAACTACACAAGCTATATACGAACTAAGCTGAAGTGACAACTACTTCTTTTTCCTCTTCTCCCTTTCGAATTTCTTGGGAAAGGACCCGACCGAGCCTCCACCCATCCCTCTCTTCGATCGTTTACCACCCTTGGGTGGAGATCTTTGAGTGGTTAGAGGGTGTTTTTCGAGAACCGATCCACTTGGTGGAATGATTTGCGGTGGGACGAGATTTGGATCATCAACATCCACATCAACGTGTTCAACTGTAGCTTTTCACTTCAATGACTCCTCTTTCTCGTTGCGCTCCTTCCAGCTGAGCTCATCAGTGTATTCGGAGGTACCAATGATCACAACATCATCAGATTCATCTGGCAGCGGTTGATCGTCAGCCTTTTCGTCAGCATGTGCTTCAATAACTTAAGCATTAGGCCCTGTAATGTTGGTAGCCGCTAAAGTTTTAGTAAATATCGGTTGTTAATCCACAGCAGCACCATTTCCTGGAGTTGACAGGGATTCAGAAGACCTGCAATTTCGCGGGAACAAGAAAATAAGCCCATAACTATTGGGCGTGAGGAAGGAAACCTCTCCAATAATGGAGAGTATAGCGGGATACCTGTGTCCAGCTAACTTTTGTTGTTACTGGAGTGCACACTTTTTAAATAGGCCAGCACCTTTAATTAATAACCAGGTCTATCCGAATCATAGCTCAGATCTTCTCCCAGGCCAGGTGATACTGATGCTCCAGCTTTTTGAATTAAAGGGGGACCTTTGGGATCGAACTCCAAAGCTTCAGCGATGTTTTTCCCTTTTCCAGAGGGTGCCAAAATATTAAACTATCGGAGCCTTGCAGCGGCAAGATCTAAAGGTTCATTCCCATAAAGGATCTCTCGTACCAGTTTCTCCTCATCCAAATCATCTTTGTTAAGGGCTTTCTTCCTCATTTCGACGATATATACCTAAGCCTCGGCAAGCGATTCGAGGTAGCCCTCTTCGAGAAAACTCAATTCATGATAGATTAAGGCCTTGGCATTATATTCAACAATCAAAGGAACAAAAATGTCCTTAATCTCATTCTAGACAGCCTCTTTAGAATCCTCCAACTGATCCTCATTTTGTTCTCTAACTTCCCTATGACCAACTTCCCTTGCCTGTTCCTTAAGGACTTCAATTTGAGCGAGTTACTCATCAAGTTTAATATTTAGCTCCTGAGCCTTGTCGGCCTCTTCAAAATACCTTTGAGACTCCTCTCAAGCCTTAAGTTTTTCTTCCTTCTCCTTCTTAAGTAGTTCTTTGAGTTCCATAATGCAGCGGGCTATAGTGTGTTTCTCCCTTTGCAATATGTCTTCTCCAAAGCAAGCACACCGCTGTAGTTAAGGGCAGCCACTATTTCCTTTTTGTTAGCCATTTCTAAATGACTAACTGCTTCGGATATTTCTCTAGCACTCTTCTCTTTCATGGCTAACTTCGTTGTCAACTCCATGATCTCATCATCTTGAAGTTTAATTATATCTTTATCATAGATCGCCTCCAGCTTAAGGCGATCAATTTCTTGTTGCCTTTCAGTAGATAACTCATAGATTTTCTCAGCTAAGTGCTGGAATACTTCATGCTGCACAAAAATATAATTGACATATGCAAGTGAACTCGCTGTAGCACTCCTTGAAATTGCATGGATAGAAGGAAGAAATTTTTGGCCATCAAAGCAGATTTTTGGAAAATTAACCCTAGGTTCGACTAATCTTTCTACAATAGAGGCATCAAACCTATAGTAGTCAAAGTTGGATCGGAAATAATAGTAGGATGCTTGCACGACTAGCGCTCCCGAGTCTAACGAGAACCAGATGAACCTGAATGATGCTCGGGTGGCAGAGTTAGTTTGGGGAATGTGAGAAGAGGTATAATCATTACTTTGTAGAGGAGGATTGGGCTAAACTTCCTGATGAGATGATTGAGATTTGGACTTATGTTTAGAGGACGAAGACTCCCATGAATGATAACTCTTTCCCGGCTGTCATCCATTTCCCAACGCTTGCCTGAGTCTGGAACACGATTGGATCCATACTATATTGAGGAACCTCATTAGCATCAAAGGCATGAGAATGAGACAACACTTGCAAACCAAACAAGTGCGTATAAGTCACCATCGAATAAAGCATAGACAAAAATTGTGTAGTGAAGTGCGCGTGCTTATGAGTGCACAAGTGTTCCTCCCACGGAGCAATTACTATGGCCTTGCTTATAGGAGTGATTTCCCTTTTTTCCAGTGGAGGGAATGTCATCACCAGTTCTGGTGGGGGTGTTAGGCCCCACGACACTAACATTTTAAAAGTCAAAATTCTCGATGTTGTCTGGAATCGGTAGATTAAAGAATCCTTCCGTTGAACTTTCTAAAGGCCTAGAGGAGGACTCTTCTCTAACAACGGTAATGACAAACTCGAACTTTTAGCAGTTTTTCTCCTACGGTACCTGTATGCTAGCTTTTTTCCTTTTCTTATTAGCGTATGAGATAGCGTGCCTTATGATGATTCGACCATAGGCACATTTCCCGAACCTGCATCAGCATCGCCAGGCTTGTTGGCTTCATCACCCCTAATTTCGACTTCTTCAACATCATCCTATGCCTCCTCGACTAAGGGCATGACAGGGCTATCAATGCGGCCTTCTTGTTTTGCAACACTCCTTCGTGGTGCAATGCTCCCTGGAAGATCGATGTTGTGGGCCTTTTCCAACAACATGACAAGAGATAACCACTTATTGGTTACAGGTTATCCGATGTCCCTATCCTCAACTGGAGTGATGCGGATTGTAGAAACCACCCTTGAATAATCATCTCCATTATGTCTTGGGTGGACATCTGTAAATTTTCGAAGCATTTGTTAGTTTAGGATGTGAATTAGACTTAAGAATTTGAAAATAGAGTGAAGGCATCACTTATTTCCTTCCAATCATTGCCTTGTGAAGCCGGGTGGGCATCGGTCGTAGAACCATTTGTGTTTGCTGAGCTTGTTCCAAGCACCGGTTAGAAATTGATAGTTGGGCGCATGCTCAAGGAAAGTGTAAGAAGGACTTCCCATCCATCACTTGAAATTACAGATGAACCTGATGTCTTCAGGAGATGGCGAGTGGAATAGAATATCCATAAATAGATGGAAAGTGCCATGAAGAAAAGCGCTGCTATTTGGATGTTGCTGAGTAGGAACTATTTCATAAGATAATTTAACATCACTCGGATAACATAATTAAAAGGCGGCACACATCCGGACCAACACATAATTTTATTACATGCCGTTTTTCCCTCCAGGGGAAATGAGCTCTATCGTTCATTAAAGGGAATAGAACATCTCCAAAGGGGATCCTATGTTTAGATTATAGCCTACGAAGAGCAGCCTCACCAATTCTAGAAGCCTAGAAATTGGCCTAGTTATTCAGAAATGTGGCACCCGCTATTGTGTTGGGAACATGATTTACCTCTTCCACCGAAGGTATGGCAATGTTAGAGGAAAGGTCAACCAGTGGACCGAAACTCTTCAGTTACTCAATTTGGTGTTCAGGAGAAAGTCTGTAGGATACTGTCCCATAACCCGACTCGACACCTATATCACTATGTTGTGAAGGTTGTCCAGAAGACATTGTGGATAAACGCCCTAAACATCTAGAGCCCAATCAACCAAACTCAGTAGATAGTCGAAATTAGCAAAAATTAACCCGTTCCTCCATGCTAAATGTAAACTAGTATGGTGCAGTGTTGTGCAGTATAGAGATAAACAATTCAAAATTAAAAGTAAAAGTAGTGACGAGACTATAGATCTGTCCAGAGTGACCGTCATCGTTGAACGTCTCAACCGGCGTTTGAGTTGACTAGTTATGTAAGCTTCAGGATCGACCATTGACTTGTTGATGGTTGAATCTCATTATTGAAGTCCGTATGTTAAGTTTTAATTCATATTCAAGTCCCGGGAACTTCATTGTCCAATTTCAGGATTAATGGTGGACAGACAAGTCCTGTTGTCCGTTGTAGTCATATGTTTAAGTTCGTTAAGACAAGATTGGTTCTGATTGTTCATGCAAGTTAATATGGATTGGTTTGCTCAAGTGTTCAAATGCAATTCAAAGGCTTAGAATCGACTAAGTCCCCATAGTCGATCCTCTAATGAAGCCTACAACTGATCCCTCTCGTAGAGCCTATAACCGATCCATCAGTAGCCGACCCCTTGGCCTAGAACTCCATCACCAATCCTTCCTGAAACTCTCATAACTGATCCTTATGACATGCCTCTTCACCAATCCCTTTACTTAGCCATTCTCACACTCAACGCATGAGACCGATCCCTCTCCTCCACAAAGATCAGCGACTGATTCCTCCATACTCCATTATGGTTGATCCTTCTACTCTCTACATGACTCACTCCTTTCCTTCTCCTCTTTTACCACCTCAACGAACCCAACCTTGCCACTGTTCTCCTCTTCTTCACCTAATTCGACACATGCCACAATCGAACCCATCATCTCATCACAAATTATAATCATATAAAAATTAAAAACCTATCTATGTTTATAAATCGGCAATGAGATGTAGGGAAGTCAACAATCATGGCAAATAGTTTAGAGATGGCCAAATTTGTAGGGGAAGAGGGATAAGGTTGATGATAATATAAAAGTTCGTGATGTATTTTGATTCGAAATTAAGGAAGAGAGTGGGATGTGTACGACTCTAAGGTAAGGGAACAAGGGTTCAGTATTGAAGGAAATAGAAGTGATTGGAACTAAAAGTGAAAGAGTGAAGTGATGGAGGGATGGAGTATTGGCTTATATATGAGGACTTATAAGGATTAGCGAGCTTTACTTTCTCCACAAAGCTGAAAATATTTAGTCCCTGATGTTGAGAGCTATTGGGTACATTCCTATTCAACGGGGATGCATCCGATCCCTATTAAAATATAAGAGAGAGAAGATGGGAAAAGGGGATCGGCTAGAGGAGTCTCGATCCCTATTAACATAAAATATATAAATACATAACTGCAATGAAATTGCATCTAATTAAATGAAAATTGACGATGACCAATGAGGATGCAAATGCATCCGGGAGCCAACAACAAGTACGTACTTGAACATGAACGTATATATTATAAAAATTCCAATTTTGAAATCGATCAGATAGTCAAAGCTTATTAATCTCATAAAATTAGACATAGATAGCAACTGGCGGAATATATTCCTGGATTTATACCATTGGAGACCGACCAAGCGTCATAATTATCAAAGAGGAATACGACACGTTGGGAAAAGAATTCGACAAAAGGATAACGACTATTTAGAAAACTTGATGGATTTCCTTTCGGCAACTTAACTTGCTTTGATTCAAAGCACATCATGTTCAACAGAAGATGCACTTTAGAGGGCAAGTGTTATCCAACATTTTGGCCTGACTATATTTAAACTGATTGGACATGTTAGACTCAAGTGTCATCAGGGCCAATAAGCCCAGAGCGATGACTGCAGGGTATAGAAATCAATTACAGATGGTAATATGAAGTCATGATCGAACGGAATTGAGAGATACGCTATATAGAATGTTCAAAGTATGGAATATAATTTGATCTAGAAAAGGGATCGACTATGATCCGTTACTACCAAAGGGACCAGTCGACTTCAGCCAAACTAGCGTAACTCAATGGAAAACAATCGATATCTCACGATCCAGAAGTCTATGAAATTTTGAGAACAAGGTATGGTACCCTAGGGAGTCCACCTAAATGATCGCACTCCAAATAGAGCAAGCAAGAGGGATCGTCCCTCTTTCCTCTGGTGGGATCGGCCAGTATTAGGATACACAACATGTTGCAATAATGATTGAATAATAACTCAAGTTTTACTAATCCAATTGGCCTGAAACTTAGAAGCTAGGCATAATACAACATGAATAAGCTCCCACAAGAACCGCGCCCCCAAAATCCTCCAAAATAAGGATCGGTCGCGATACCTATTTCTTAGGATTTAGGCCATCCAATCCCTCCCATGGACCCCCTATGTATCTGGAGATCCTTCTGTCGAATTTTCAAGGTATATTTCGCAGTCTTCCTCTATAAATACAAACTTTGTCGTTCAATTTTAGGATCTTTACACTGCTTGTTTCTTTGGACCCTTTTGTAACTAAAGATTTTCATCTGATCCCTATTGTACTCAGTTTACAAAGTGATTAATGAAGCTATCACTTCAAAGTAGACGTAGGCAAACAACACCAAACCACTATAAATTATCGTGTCTCTTTTATTTGTTTAATTCTTATTGCTTTATTGTTGCATTCTCTCTGTTTACATTTAACATTCTTCATTTATTCCTCTATTAAAAATCTCTTGGGTGTTTGTGCCAATTTTTGGTGCAAACAATATACACATATGTAAATTGTAATTTAAGATTTAAATCTTAAATACATATAATTGACTAAACAACAAGTCATTGAATTTATTAATTAAAAACAAAATAACTTAAATAAAAGATCCAATTCGATATTGATTTACAATTTGTGTTAAAAATGTTAAGCATATAAATATATTCATACTTAATTTAATTAATTTAAAATTCAAATACATAACTTTAAGTGAATTAAATTGTGAAAGCAAATGTAAATTTTGAAGAAAAACCAATCTACAAAAATTGCTAATTCCATATCAAAAAAACAACATCAAAACACAAAACGAATTAAACACAAATTAATTTTGCAACGGAATAAATATGGAGGTAGTCTTTAAAATAAATTCAAAAGGTGGCAATTTAATATACATATGCATGTGAATTTTGTTAGGTTTTAACGACTTAAATAAATAAAATGAAATAGAATAACTGAACCTAAAAGGCCTTTTCTTTTGTAGCACCTTGATTTTAGATTTCTCCTCGGATCTCATGTAGGTCCGCATCCAAATTTGCAAGAGAAGGCACTTATTTTTTTATTTGATGTTTTTATTTGATTTAGAGTTGAAATTTTGGGACTGTTTCATGGTTTCGGCTATGGATGGCCAGGGGAAAAAACAAAGTGAATGAAAGTGAAATTGTGGATTTGTTTTAATTAAATGAATGAAACCTTTCTCTTATTTTAAATAAAACCTTCCTAAACAATTCCCTTAATTTTCTCTCTCCCCTTCTTTTTTTACATGATATGGCCGATCGTGCTTGCCATCAAATGTCATAAATTTTTCATAAATCCCTTTATGTGGTTATCTTTTATTTAAACTCTTTTAAAGTTACAATGGTGCCGCTCAATGCATGTAAATGTAATTTTTATATATGCATTTAAATAATTCTAAACAATTCCTAAATATCAAATGAGTAAAATTATAGCTAATATTTGTCAAATATTGATTAATTTAGTTAATTTACAATACTTTATAAATTGAATAAATCATATGGTTTTTCGAAAAATACACAAATATGTAGTGTAACACAGATATGTGAATTTAGTTGGCAACTAATATTGAATAATTAAAATATTAACATTCAAATGTCTCCTTAGCCAGTGGTGTGGTACATGTGCCGAATTTGCGGCTTGCATGCCTTGTTAATAAAATCAGATTTCACGTTTTCTAAAGCGGTACCTTTTAGCAACGTTTTTTGCATACATTCATTTCGCCAACACCGTGTCACTTTAGGATTTATGGAATTTAGTTTCGGTCAAAATTCAACATCATTTACATTCAACATGGTTAGTCGATAAACAAAGTCCTTGGTTCATAATCATATTTATTATTGACCATAATTCTATACCCAGATATTTTGAGTTTGAGTTGACTACAACTGACTGTGATACTAACCTCATATAACCGAGGATACGATTCTCTATTTCTCTATTGATTAGTGTTTCACTTCCAATACTTCAACTCAAACCCAATTTAGTTGTTTTATAGACATCATGCCACAATTTAACTATAATCAAAGTAGAGTTTCCATATTGAAGTTGAACAACATTCTCATGTCGAGAGAGCTTTGTAAAATCATCACTTCATGATTTTTTATTTGACATTAGTTATTATTATCCAATAGAAAATTCTTGAATGAGTCATTTACAACACCCTTAAAATTTTAATCATAAATTAAAATATTAATAAAGGTAAAATTTTAATTTTATATTAATAGAAAAACAGTAAATTTCACAAACATTGGAATTAGACTATGAGACCTATTCCATTGCATCCGTAATATCTTTTATAGATATAAAACATGTATAATTTGTTAAATCCGATGAAAGGGTTAGATACTACGGAAAATGGATTAATGGCATTTCTGTAATTTTAGATTTCAGGATTGAAACTAAGAATGCTAACTTTTATCTTCAAATAGAAGCATCGACCTCCATCTTTCTCCTCCCTAAAAAGAATTCTAATCCAAAAACAAAAAAAAATCAAACAAAAAGAGAAAAGAGAAATAGAGAAAGGAGAACACAATAATTAAAGCTTAGGAAACCAGGAGGGAGAATTTATAAAGATAAAGAAGGAAGAAAACTGTAAAGGTGAGTGGGTTTATCAACAAAATGAGTATGATAAAGATAAATAATTGCTTTTCATTAATATACCTTCTAATTAAAAAAATTATGATCTTTTTTAAAAGCTACTACAGAGAGTAGAGCTAGGAAATTCAATAGGCCTACCGATACCGACCCTCCGTTTAAGTCAGGCTCTCATAGACGCATTTTTCGATCTCGAGGCTCGCTCATTTAAAGAATTATTACATGCCCCTACAAATAACAAGCTTTAGCCGCCAGGGCTCGAAAAGGTGTGTGATAACAACACCTATTAAACTAGATTGATCTAATTTAGAAATATAATTTTGAAATGATTTGGAAAACCTATCTTATTGATCTAATCTTGTATAATATGTTCGGGTTAATTTTGAAAAATGATCAATAAACTAGATTGAAACTACTCTTAATCATATAGATCTTATTTATAAATGAATTTAAAGTGATTTTTGGTAGATAAAAATAATCGAACCTATTCTTTGGATTTATTTTGATTTGATTAAACTTACATTGAAATATAAGTAATAATTGATTTAATTATATGCAGATAATACCTTGAAATATATACAGTTAATGGTCTGAAAAATTATATACAAACGTTGGAAAAAATCACTTAAAATTGGATATAAACAAACAGTAATTACATTAAACAACACCTATTAAACTAAGCCTTACATCTGAACTCGAATCGGCATAGAAGACGATCAAAATAAACAACTTTATCAAATCTCGAAATGCAAACCAAATGTGTGAAAATATAATTAGACGGCTAAATACACATCTAAACGTCTGGATTTTAGTAATTACAAAACAGAGAAGAAAATTGTTTGAATCTGACCTAAATCAGACATCAAAACCCCTGTTCAGATGTCTGCATTCTAGGTCATGTTTTCAAATAAGGTGGTTAGATGTTTGAATATCTAGACAGCTATTTTTTTAAAGAGAATCAGATGTCCGAAATAAAATTTGGACGTTTGAATTATTTCTACCAGCCATGTTGAACATAGACCTAGTGCAGGACAAGTAAGCCGAATAGAGGGACTTGTTCCCATTTTCTCAGTTTTTATATGGAGATCTAACGAGCAATATCAATTCTACACTGGATGATGTCCCTAGGTTTACAATTTGTAATGGATGTAACTTGGAACTCGAAAAGGTGTGTGATAACAACATAGTTAGAAGCTTTTGTTGTTTCTAGGGTATGCTTGATCACATGTTATACATGTAAGAACCAGGGAAGTGAGACAGATGCATCCGCAATAGTAGGTCTACATGGCTCGACAATGACTGCACCTATGGAGAAATCATTATAATGATTTATTTAGCTTTAGGTTGAATTATAAAGAGCATAGATATTGTTTAACATTGAGAAAGTGACATGAATGCTTTGATAGGCTTTAAACCATCGAGATTTCATACTCAGCCCAAGCTTAGGCATTGCGATGTTCAATTTGTGTGTAATTGTGATATACGTGGCTCGTCATTGGGAATGTTAACTTAATGCTGGTTAGGAAGTTAATTATCAAGATCATATACAAAGAACTTACCTAGAGTTATTAGTTATAGGTTGTTCAACCCTCACTTGGATAACTTTGTAAGTTTTTACGGGCATAGGTGCAATTAGAATTATCCTTGATTTTCAAAGTAACCAATCCTTTATAAGTAATACGCGAACACTTCTAGGATTATAGGATATAACTGAAATTCGGTTACTGGTCAACACTAAACCACCAATGATATAATTTACTCAACCATCCTTGTCCAATCCCTTCTATTTCTTTCTCTTGTTACCTATTATAAGAGGACATGGTAGTAAGTGAAGTGATTCAATTAAGGTGCCTGGGGAGGATGACATGAAGTTTAGAATTTATCAATGTATAGCCTTTCTATATGTATTTTATTATATCTATTAGGATGATATTTATTTTGGGATTGTTTTGAGATTTTATCTATATCAGACATATGTTGTATTGATATTTGGAGACTTTGTTTTATCATGTGTTGTACAGACCAGGTTATTTGGAGACTGTATTACTCGGATTAATTTCGATATTGGCATTTTATTTCCTTTTACCATGAGAACTGAAAGTGTAAAAATGTTTTAATTTTATATTAGCTTTCATATCATGTAATGTTCTAAAATCCCAGTGACTCATGCTTTTTGGAACGATGTGAGTTTAAAATTAATTTTAGGCTTGAATCAGTGTGTCCGATGGCAAGGTTTGTCGCAGTTTTTATCAAAGCTTAGGTTCCGGATTCCTTAAGGATATGTGCGTATTGAGGGAATCTACTTGTGTATTTTCAAAAAATTACTATCATATATCTAAGAATATCGTAAAAAGATCCTTATAATTATAGCAATGCTTAGTAATATTTGAAAGAAGTTGCCAATAATTCATATTTATAAATAAGTCATAATGGGCAATTAAACTAGAATGTTCTGTTGAGAATGCCGAGGTTTTAGGTGTAAACGTTCCTATTTGGTTCCTCCAGTATCTTTAAGTAAGAGACTAGACTGAACTCAACCCCAATGGAGGACTCATAGTCCAAGCGCAAGTTGTAGCCCTAACCCTCTGCATGCTTGGCATTTTCCTAAGTTATGTAGGGATTTCCAAAGTTTAGAAGGAAAGAATTATTATGGGATCGAATCATTTGTGGAGATGCATGCATGGCCGAGGAATTATGATAGGACTTTCACTATGATTGTTCTAGAGGATTCAGTTAGCTTTGTGGCACTTGCAAGGAGAAGCCTCAAGCTGGTTGGAGATTGTTACTGCTTACATAGATGAGACGATATCGATTGGCCTAATTTTAAGAGGAGCTTTAAGACTAAGTTCATTTCTAAGGCTGAATGTGAGTAAAAATAGAGAAGTTCACTCGTTTAGAGCAAGGTGCTGTAGCTCCAAGCGGTATGTATCGATGCCAAAAAAGGCATAATACCCAAAAACTTGTAGAAATATCGAAATCTTGTAGAAAATTGCAAAAAAGTTAAGAACACACAAGAATTTTTATAGTGGTTCGGCAATCTCCAACTTACGTCCACTTTATATTTTATTTACTAGAGATTTGAGATTCATTAGTACAAGGAATTCACTTATCTGAATTCTAGAATATCAAATGGTTGCTTCCTAAGTGAATTTAATGGAAGAGAGGTAATAGACGATGAAGAAGAAGAATCCAAAAGTCCAAAAGTAAGAAATCCCCTCCAAGTTGCAAGTAGCTTTCTATTTATAGGGAAATTCGCATGTAGACTCATGAGTCCACGAAGTCCAAGGTGCAGATCAAAATCCATATGTTTCAAAGAGTGGTGCTGTCCCAAATTCTGATATAGACCTCTTAGTACCAAGATTTTCCTCTCGGACCGAGTGGTTTTTATGGGTGAAAGTCCTTCTTTCTCACTTGTTTTTGCCTTCCAATCTCTGATTTGTTCTATCCTAAACTCTTCTTCATGAAGATTAAGTTCCTTTTGATAATTTCCTTGATGTTGATCATTTTTTCTTTGCTTCTTTGGCATTCTTCTCATAAATCCATAGAGTTGCCCGTCTATCTTTTGAGAAAAATACTCGATGATGATTGCTTGACATAGTGCTTGAAGTATAAGAGGTCCTGGAGGTGTGATTTCAAGAAAAACCTCTCGGCACCGAGAGGTTCTACTTGGCCAATACTTTGTGGAATTTCTTGAGTAACTTCTTTTGGTTTATTTGATTATGTTTCCAAGTTCATAAATTGTTCCCATCTTCATTCCGACTTTCTAATTCCAGTTGAAATCTTCTTAGTTTAAAAGCCTGTTAACACTTGCCCTCCAAAGTACGCCTTATGAATTTAAGGTGTGCTTTGCTCAAGAACAAGTTTATGTAATAGTCAATCTTCCGTAGTCGAGCCCTCCGATCATCCATCGGTCCCCAATTTGGTGAATAATCTGGTTCCTTTAGATTCTCTTGCAAATTCATGGTCATTCCAAACCGTCGTAGCTAAAAACTCTAGTCCTTGCTTAAGTATTAGTCATAAATCATAGTTGATACATTTTCATCCGAAATTATCATATCATATATCAAATTTATCCCGTACTCATTTAGGATTTATCTATTCTAGTCCAATCACAAGTCATTCAAATCCTAAGGTCAAGTCAATGTCCATTCTAAGGTCTTATCTCTCTGGATCGTTTAACATCCAAACTAGGGTTCCATCAAATCTAGGGCCTCATCCAATCCAGGATGTGATCTCTCTGAATTGCTCTGTATCTAATCTGAGATTCAATCTCGCTGGATCATTTATCATCCAATATAGGATTAAATCTCTCTTGATTGCTTATCATCCATTCTAGAGTTCAGTTTCTCCGGATCATTTGCCATCCAACTAAGTGCTCGATCTCTTCGGATCATTTATCGTCCATTTTTAGGTTCGATCTTGTCAGATTGTTTATCATCCAATATAGGCTTCAATTTCCCTATATTCTTGTTGAGTCCAATCTGCTTTCTCTCTTGCAGCAGACTTAATGACAAGCAAGTTCATCTGCTTACTCTCCAGTGATGGGACTTAATTTTGATCTCTCTCGATCCTTTCTGAGCCCAATCCTATCGCTCTTCAATTATAGAACTCAATGAAAAGCACATTCATCCACTTACTCTTCGCTAAGAGGACTTATTTCTTATGGTCATTACACCATCTCTCCGGTTGGGACTACCAAGATCAATTAGTAACAACCATTAGATTCAAATGGTTTATAAAATGCTGATCAATTTTAAGGAACATCAATCTCCATTGGTGTTTCCTAATCAGTGTCTGCCATCTCTCATGAAGCCTAAGTCTGGGCATCTAGCAAACATCAAAACATATAATCCTATTAGGGATCATATTTAGACATCCAACTTAGAGGGTGCTTGGGGACCGACCAGGATCCTATATTTGTGTTGGCGGTCTGATAGTAATATTTAATCATTTATTTAAAATAAAAGGATAGGTAAAGGAATCAAACCTGACTCCATTCCATCTCGATTTTGGAATTATTATTCAATGGAAGTCTCTGATTCATAACTTCATTCTACCCCTCCCCTTGTTCCTATGGTCGTCTTATAGTTCCAGCTTCCGCTATTGTGCATTCATATTCCAATCTTCCTTTTTAGCTTTAGCATCACCCATTATAGGCATTAGAGATCATCCTAGATCCAAATCGATCATTCACTGAGTAAATTCATCTTATTACCAACACAATTCCTGTCGGTACCAGCTGGTTCGGCTTATAAAGGCATTTCTCCCATTTACTCTATTTGGCTCCAGCGCTTCTATAATAGTTTCTGGTCTTTGATTCTAAATTCCAGCTACTCCGGCTGTTGTTGTTGATCCATCCTATTGAAAAATTAATCTAGCACCTTCTGCTTCTAAGCTTTTACTCTATCTTGCATCTCATTCATCATTCTCTTCATCTCTTCTCTGGACATGTAGATGAAATAATTAGAATTTAAAGATCCCTCCTAACTGTCCCCATGCTCTAGTTGACTCTTTCCAATCCTAAATCCAGTGTTAGGCCTCTTCATCTTATCCAAACTTTAGATCCAAGATTTAAGTTGTGAAATCTAGCTCTCTCTCAATAAAACCAACAAAATGTTGACGCCCAAAACTAAACAACACCCAATATCCTACAGAAATATCAAGATTTAGCAGAAAATTGCAAAAAGTAAAGAACATATGAAAATTTTTATAATAGTCTGGCAGTCTTCGGCCTAGGTCCACTTTATATTTTATTTATTAGAGGTTTGAGAGCCATTAGTATAAGAAATTTATTGCTTTAAGTCCTAGAACAACAAATGGTTGCTTCCTAGGCGACTTTAATGGAGTATAGGTAATAGATGAAGAAGAAGAAGAATCCATAAGTCCAAAAGGAAGAAGTCCCCCCAAGTTGCAAGTAGCTTGCTATTTATAAGGAAATTATCGAGTAGACTCAAGTGCCCACGAAGTCCATGGTCCAGATGTAAGCTCATAGTTCAGAAAAGTGGATGCTGACCCAAATCCTAGTATAGAACTCTCGGGACTAAGTGGTTTTTATGAGTGGAAAATTTTCTTTGTTTTTTCCTTCCTATCTCTGATTTGTTGTGTTCCAAACTCTTCTTCATAAAGACTAAGTTCCTTCTGGTAATTTCCTTGATATTACACATCTTTTCCTTGCTTTCTTCTCATAAATCATTAGAGTTTCTCATCTATCCTCTAAGAAAAGCACTCGATAATGATTGCTTGACATAGTTCTTGAAGTACAAGTGGTCTAGGAGGTGTAAATTGCAAGAAAAAACTATCAGTATCGAAAGGTCTAACTTGTCTAATACTTAATGGAATTTCTTGAGTAACTTCTTTTGTTTTTCTGATCACGTTTCCAAGTTCATAATTTGTTTTTGTCTTATTTTAACATTCCAATTCTAGTTAAAAATTGCTTATTATGTAAATGAGTTTAGTCAGTTGGTTAAAGTACAACTTCGACCTTATCAATACACTAGCAAAAAAGACAACAAAGTTTGCTAAGAGGTTGAATCCATCTTTGAGAGATATTTATTTGAGCTAGGTACTTACCGGAGCTAGTTTTGAAAGCATGGTTGAGATGGCATTACTGAATTCAATTAGGATGAACGAACCTAAGATGATGGAGATAAATTCAATTTAGCAAGACCACTGTAGAAGTGGGATGGGAGCTCATGGCAAGACAAGTGTACCAATTCGGATTTTCGACCTTAAAATGTCGATACTAATTTATCAATGATATTCACATGACGAACATCCAAGTGCTGAAAGACAGATTGTTAGGGCAAAAGAAAACATAACAAGAAAGAAGAGAATACAATATTAGATTCTCACGACAGAACGATAATATATATTATCAAAATACAGCACAAACTATCACTCTAAGGAATAAAGAATTTTAGGGTTACAATTCTACATGCTATCACCAGCCAAGACAATTATAACAACCTTTCCTCATAAACGCTGATACGTACATAATAGTAATGTAGTGGAAATAAGAATACTATAGCAAATGAAACATCTAGCTCGTCACAATTCAAGCTCCAAGAATATCCAACTAAAACCTACCTTTCTCAGACTACTCAAAAGAGAAGATAAGGAAATTAGGCGAACAAAACCACGAATCAGACCTAACTCTAGTATGAGAAACTCAAGAATATGTTTCTAGCATATAATAGTACTATTGAGACTATTCAGAAATGGTTATCCACTCAAAAGAACCACCATCTAATAAGTATATAAGGTGTTATAACATATAATGTCTAGGGTGCAGTATATAAATCAGAAAATAGCCGTGCCGCTTACATCTCATGACACAAAAATATTAGAAGTACGTCAGAAATTGCTAAGGTAAGTTAGCATAATGGATTTTCCGTAGAGATCCCTTTAATTAAGTCGAAATCCAATCTCCTTTACAACAGTCAGAAATTACCTCTAAGCATCGTCTATCTCTAGATAGAATATACCAATAAGGTAAACAAAGCCTGTCCACGTGTAAAACACATGATCCCAAATAACATCAACCCCCTTCCATGCAACATCGATGAGCATACTCTAGATTTTGAGTTGATAATAACCTATTATAGGTTAGCAAAACCCCGAGCTATGCTCCTTCTCTATTTTCTACTATAACACCCCACGTTAAATTACAGTTATATATGCAAATAATTTATTAAGTTATGTATGTTTGAAATTGTAAAACAAAGAAATGTTTGTTAATGGGGAAACTAATTAATATTATTGGAATACATAAATATTTGTGCAACAAATAAATTAGAGAGAGAAACTAAATAAAATCAATTAATAAGGAGGATTAATTGATGGTGTTTATTTAAAAGGGAAATAAATATTCAATTAATTAGTAGAGATGATTAATTGAATGGAACTGACAAGAAAGGGAACATATATTATAGCAACTAGTTGATACGATCATAAACATATATGCTAGCGCAAGAGAATAGAATGGAGGAAGAGTAATTTGTGCAAGTAATCAATTGTCAATTAATAAATATGGAGACTTATGGTAACATATATAATTAAGATTGTGATTCCAAATTCAATTGTAGAATATACTCATGCAATCATTATGAGAATAAAATAAATTAATATGCATATATGTGACGAATTAATACGGTTGGCATATTAATTTGGAAATCATAGTGCATGCGAGGATTAATTGGATAGTTAATTGATTCTAGGTATATATAAAATCTATTAATTGGGTGATTAATACGGAAATCTTATTTAAAAGAAACATCATATTTAAAAATATCCGTTTCTATAGATTGCGAGAGAGAAGGGGAAAGTGATTAATGAAAAGATTGTTGGAGAATCAATTTGAAATAAAAACAAATGCAGAAGAAAACATATTAATTTAATGTCCATAGACTGAGTGTATGCTTTAGATTTTAGGGTTATATATCTGACGGTTAGCACTGATTTGAACCACTATAAATATAGGTGTAGAGCCTCATTTTTATTCTCATTATTTTTCTCTTGCCTACAGAAGCTTTGCCATTTTTCTATCTCTTCTACACTTTCTTAATAACAAAATTTTAGATCTAATTCACACGAATTTAGTTCTAAATAGAAAGAGAATAGAATTAATTAGGGAATTAGGAATTGGTTCAAATCAGAAGGCTATGTCAAAGGTAAAGCCCTAGATCTGAGTTTTATTTGCTATTTCTAATCCAAATCTCTTCCTTTTCTCTTTCAAATTTGTAGATCTATAAATATATCATTTGTAATTCCAAATAGTGATTATAAAGGAGGTGAATATAAATGTTAGGGACAGATCTAAAATAAAAACAGGGAGACTTAGAAAGCTAGCATTGTGAGTGGATTTCATTATTTCTTTTACGTTTATGATATATTATCATTAAATTCCCGTTAAATAATTTTATTCAGTATTTCAGTAATTAATTCTGTTAATTAGTTATGCTGAACTGTAGGAAATTTATAGTTATTTACATCTAATTTGAAGTTATAAACTGCCTAAATGGTGGTTTTTTTGTTCTCTTTGTACATGAATAATATAGTTAAAAAAATTTCATGATTATGGATTGAAATGGGAAAATACTAGATTAGATGTAAAATAATAATAGCTGAAATAAAGCGAAAAAATGGAATTCTACAATAAATTACGCTAAAACGAGAATAATAAATTAATCTAATTGGTTAATTGGAAGTAAGTAATAGATTAATTAGTTGGTTTATAAAATATGATACATTTCGATAATTTAATATTTAAAAGATAACGATAAACGTAACTTCAAGAATAAAAGAAAGAAAAAGGGAACTAGTGTAAAATAGAGAAACCACTATATTTTACATTATTCCAAAATAATAAAAGAAATACCTTGCAGTCATGAACTATTGTTTATAGTATTATTTGTATTAAAATATGGAAATGGATTTTTAGTATAGTTTTCATACCAAACCAAATAAAATAGAATTACTTCCTAGAATAGAAGAAACTAAAGTAAAGAATGAAATGAACCAAGTAAATTATTGTGAAAGAATTTGAAGCCATAAACGATAATGAACTTGAATATGCATTTATTGCGCAGATTACACAATAAGACAATTATTATGGTAAGTGAATTGTATAATATAAGTGAATTAAAGAGAATACTATACTATGATAAAATAAGACAGCCTAGAATAGAAGAGAGACACTTGTAATCATATATAGATTATAAAAGAAGATAAAAGTGACAATTACAAATAAAATTATTGTAATGGTTATATTAAAGTAGAAAGAGCGGAAAGGCTTATTTAAGATTTAAATTAAGTTAATAAGTAAATAGAACAAAGATAGTAGAAGATGCTTATTAATAAACTTAAGACTTAAATTGAGTTAAATAAGCAAGGTAATAGAAGTGGCAGTACCAACAGCACTCCATATTAGATCAGTGGTGGTCTCACAGTAGCCAAAAGTGGGACGAGAGCACGAATATGCTAATTAGGGTAAATAAGTAGCCAAGAGAATAAGAAAATTAAACTAAACACAAATAAAATATTACACTTAGGGTCTAATAAAAGAGTAAGATGCATTTGGAGTAGCCCAAAGGATAACGAGCCTAACGAAGCAGTTCATCACAGATTTCAGCAGAGGATAAGCACGTCCAACTTAGTTATTTTGGGCCATAAAGAAGTACGAGACTTCAATGGGACGTGAGGGTCCTCTAGGATGGCCCTATGGGTGGGTCTAACGAAGCTGCATCCCCAAAGGCAGGTCAGTAGGTGATTCGTCAAGAGAGTATGCCTTGACTGCTTTTTTCATGGCAGGACCATTGTAGGGAGTCAGAAGGGGTTGATGTTCGAAGTAGGATATTTGTATGTCCCAGTACTTGCAAGTAAGCTTAGTGGGCAGGACCTAAAAGGATAATCACATGTGGATATCGGCCAGCATCAAAAGCAAAAGCGAATTTGGGAAAGACTAGAGTTAAAACCAAATGTCCAATGATTCTTTCACTATCGAGACATTGAATGAGGGGCACCGCCAATTGGATGTTAGATTGTTTGCAGTAGGGCACGACCACTTTACTCTTTAGAGGCCTTTCGATTATTTGAGGGGTGGCTGGGTGGGGCCATAGCCATGATGAGAAAAGAGGTAGACCAACTAGAATATCTATATTGTAGGCCTAATAAAGCTGTCCATTACAGATGTAGGAAATCCTCGACTGAGTTCCATACAAGGTAAACCTTGTTGGCGGGATTCAAAGAGTAGACAGAGCGATTACGTATAGTCCTCAATGTACGCGCTGGGTGGTACGTTGCGGGTGTCCAAAGATTAGTATAGGCCAGTGCGAACGCAGTTTTATGTTTTCACAGTAGACGACAGAAAATCTGCATTGTAGGCCTCATAAAGCCATCCTTTACAGATGAAGTAACAGAACTCTATAGGAGCAAGACGATGGAGTCCTTTGCGAGAAGAATACGAAAGGTACTATGGGTAGCACCTAGGACCACTATGGTCATTGGGCGTATATCTATATATACATCAGTTATTATGTTTTAATGTACTAAGGAGCAGATGGGTACGATTCACGCACAGAGGCGAGAGTATGATAAACCTAGTGAACCTGATATAACGATAAATGGAGATAAAACAATATATGTAGAATTAAGCCTAAAAGTGTATAACATCCTACGGGTTAGTAGATGGTACAGACTTCCCAGATTTAAAACACTTATTTAGAAAGTGTCATCATATTGGTGAGTAGTTACTTACTATTATATTTTAGTCAATTCCGCTATGAGATATTTAATTGAGCTCTGATTTATTTATCTTTGTCTATTTCCAGGAAACTAGATTCCTACTCGGGTTTCATTGGGCTTAGGTTTTAGCATTTTTCTAAAGATCCAGACCTACTGGAATTCGGGTTGTCACATCTACCATTTTCGATGTTGAGGTTATGTTCAGCATCCCTCACATGATTCTTCATCAGTCAAACAGAACACAAATCTCCAAATGGAGTCCAGGATCTGGAACAGATTATGAATCCCTACATAGATTTAGGAAACTTGAATAGATCTCAAATCTATCTTGAATAGATTTCGAATCTCCATTTAGATTCTCGCATAAGTCCTTCAACGAATGCCAACGCTGACCTCTCCCTTGGACTTTACCTTAGGATAGACAGTTCAACTCTATAGCATTCCACTTCACAACTATTTCCAGAACATAGAACTTATATATCAATTTTGAATTTTCGATAAGTAAAACACTTGCTGATCCTCGTCTATAAAAAACTAATTCGATAAATTCCCGATCAAGTTTGATAGTCGACTAATCGACTATTAAGTTCAAAATAGATCATCGCATATGAAAACCAAGTCTCATATACTTATAACGTTTCCGACCTTTTCGTCCTACAGTATCTCTCGATCAAGAGTGAAGCCGTAGGTTAGAACACTATTGCTTCTATCCCTACTCGAACATCAGTCTTAACTCTCATAGATAGACAAGCCTATTTCATCGGCTTTTAGTGCTAAGTATACGACTAAATACTCTCCATAAACGAATAAACACACAAAGCACGGTCAAGTCACACAAAGCATGATTAAGTCCCATAAGCGACTCCTAATCCCCTTTTTAATTAATTAATCCTTTTACTAATTAAGCCACTTTTACTTGTAAAAATTCTTTTATCTAATAAAACTTTGTCGATCAATTTCTACCATTCGTTTGTATTCTTTCAGTACTTCAATAAGTATTCATATACTTATCACAAATGGTATAAGTGTATTCACAAATCATTAACAAGATTTTTTACTTTAATCCTTTTCTTCTCTATCTTTTTCAAAAGGTTCCGTACTTGTAACTTCTTTCAAAATATTCATTTTAAGGATTTAAGTACTGTCACAATGTTTAAGATTAATGTTACTTAAACACTATCACTACAAACCCAAAACAGTTTCACTTATGCTTATTTTTGAAACATTCATTTAAAGATCGATTTGCATTCATAAGTATAATAAAAAAGGGTTAAAGACGAATGTTATTAACAAAATGTTACAAAAAACCCAAAACCATTTCATGCTTCTATCATCTTTAAAAATATTCTTTCAAAGATCTAAGTTAATATTTGGTTAAGTTCGGTATTTGTCAACTACCTATTTCTAAAGATGATCTTTTATGGAAATCAAGTTTTGTATACTTAACACATTTCTGACATTCTAGCTTATACTAGCCCTCATTCAAGAGTGAAGCCAGCTAAGTTAGAGCAGTAGCCGCATACCAAAGTCGCATCTAGATACTTCATTCTAGTCATTTACAAATAGATAAGTCTAAATCGTCGGCTTTTAGTGTTAAACATTGTATTGATGACTCTCATAAATGAGTATACCAACAACATGATTAACAAGTTTTGGACATTCTTGACTTAAATATTGCTTGGTCAAGAGTGAAACTGGTAAGTTAGAGCTCTATTGTTTCTATCCCCATTAGAACATCAATCTTAACTCTCATAAATAGATAAGTCCACTTCGTCGGCTTTTAGTGTTATGCATAATTAATTATCTTTTTCAAACCTTTTATATATCTGTATATAATTACTTTAAACATACTTGTAAATAGGTTTTAAATATCTATATAAAATATTACATGAAAATAACTAATTTATCATTTGATAAAGAACGTGTTTTATATTAATAAATCTCTTTACTTTGAAAATACGTATATAACTATTAAAACATATTTAAACTTTAAAACCACTTTAGAATACTTCAAATATTGTTAGAAAACATCCCAAAAATATTAGAAAAAGTATCATATCTAAACATCATTTTTAGATACTTAAAACCATAAGAAACTTACTACATCATTTATAAATGCTGCTAAAAGTCCTTAATAAAGTAACATAGAAAATCACGATATTTGCAACCTATTTTAACCACTTTAATAAGTTATATTAGAATTGAAATTTTTATAGTAAGTACTAGCCTTAGGGGGCTTAATATTAATGGAAATAAACCCCTAAGAATATCTTTGAATTTATTTAGAGAAATTTCAAACACAAGGCATTTACTAAAGTGTTCGTTTCACGACATTTTCGCTCCAACTTTAGCTACTTTGTTTGACTTGTTCCAAAATATTTTAAACTTTGATTTTTGACAAAAATAATTTAAACATATAATTCTTATAAAAAATGAAAAGAAATCCCTAAGTATATCCTTCAAATTAATTACAAAAATTCACGAAAACAGGATATTTCAAAGTGTTCATATAGCAACCTTCTTCTCGATATAAATTTTTGCAACTTTGTTTCACAAGTTAGTGAATGATTTAAACCTCCATATTTTTTTTGCTATAAGCAATCTTATAGTACTTATCAAAACTATAAGAAGCCTCTGGGATGTCTCTCAAAATAAATTTTGAAAATCGCCGAACATAAGGTGTTTTCAAGGTGCATCCGTAGCGACCATTTCGCTTCTAACTCAATTTGTTTTCACAATTTCTATAACTTTCCAAACTATTTTTTTCTGTCCACACCAAAATATGTATAGAGAACAACCAAATTAATCTATCC
Source organism: Allium cepa (assembly GCA_030765085.1). Classification (NCBI taxonomy): domain Eukaryota; kingdom Viridiplantae; phylum Streptophyta; class Magnoliopsida; order Asparagales; family Amaryllidaceae; genus Allium; species Allium cepa. The sequence continues at coordinate 1,043,666,223 of CM060931.1, read as the reverse complement.
CAATTTAGGATCATGAATTCTCCATTTACACAAGTTAAAGTTAAGGGGTATAGAAATGCACTTATAACGACTATTCTCGCTTCAAACACTTCCAAACATACTTCAATTCAACAAACAAGCTCACAAAATATGTACACGCAAAATCTAGGCTATGACACATGTTATAGAAGGTAATAAAAGTGATGTTATATTGTGACGACCCGCCTTTTTGGACAATTCAAATCGACAATAAACCATACATGTCTAAATCATACCATTCAAAAAGAAGGATGGTCGATGGGGTTTAATAAGAAAATAAGAGAAAGGAAAGCAAAACAAATACATAATCTTGCAGTGGAATGACAAAATATATTTGTCAAATAAACAATTCATGAAGCTGCTTTACAATATACATTTGATTACGCAACTTTTACAACATGATCGGAGTACAAGCAACAACATACCAATAATAATGCAGAGGAATAATACTATTAATATAATATACCAAACTTCGTCTTCGTCCTCCAAAAATAATGTCTTTAACATTGAAAGGCTTAGGCTAACCCAAGCATAATGAAGGACGAAACACTCAAGTTGGAACTAAAAATTCTTATGTAAGTTAAATCGATAACAAGTAAAATATGAGTAGTTGCTTCAGAGATGTTTACGAGATTTTCCATCTCCTACGCAGTGTATCACGTGCGTGTAGAAACCTAAGAGATGTTACGGGAATTTCCATCTCCTAAGGATCCATTAAACTATCTATATGTAGTAAGATATGCTATATATGTAATGTCTAATCAATAAAAATAAATATTATTCTTAGCATTAAGGCTTTACATTAATCCTCCTTAACATATTTTTGAGCATTGTTCTGGAGTTTGTCTTTGACATCACCAATAATGTCAGTAGTTAGGGTGGCATAGTGATAAGACAACATTAAAACAAAATCGTAGTGGTACATATAAGGATAAAATTATGACAAGGCACGTGAGGCAATACCCACGGTAGGATTCTACCAGTTTACTCTTTCTAGCAAGTGGTAACGCATCGTAGCTACGACCGTCTATCGAGTCCACCACCACCAAATCAAATCAAGGTGCACCGATCAAGTCCAAAATCAATATAATAATACGAAGGGGTTGTGGCCCCTAAAGGTTGCGAATCACTTGGCCAGACATAGGCTCAAGTTTTAGTCATTTCCAATCGACACAAGCGTCGGGGTAATCCGTCGGTATTCTCTTTCTTCAAATTCAGCAAACGCCTCCAATCCAGCCTCAACATTCTGGATAAAATCCAACCGCATACATAGTCGTTAAAGTGGTTCCAATATTGATAGAGAGTATGCCAATAAGAAGCTCCGGTCACTTTAACAACCAAACGTCATTTTTCACAACTGTTGGTTCTTATACATTTCAAAACTGATACACATTTGCTATCAAAATATCATATTCACCCAAAAATATCCTTCATTTCAAAATCATCGTATTTAATCAAAATATGTCATTTCACTTGAAAATATCCTCTTAGATTCCAACTTAGGTTATAACCTCATATAACCACATTCGCATTTAAATCAACGATTTAAATATAATCATTCCAACTTTGGACTGTTTGACTTTTTAGAAAATAGTTTGATTAGTAATAAATAGTTTAAAATAGTTTAAAGGTTGATATGAAACGGGTTGAGTATTGAAAATGGTTTATATTGTAAAATAGTTTGGAAAAATAAAATTATTTTGAATATTAAGAAACATAGATTTTTAAACAACTTATGTTAAAATAATTTATTTTGAAAATAGTATCCAATCAAACTGTTTCTTTCCATTTCAAAAATCTTAACTCAAGTCCAAATTTCGAATCAACAAAACTCATGTTCCAATCATTTAATTCAGTTGGCCCAATTCCGATTAGTTTCGAATCAACTTGATTTCAATTTCAATTCGAATTAACTTCAATTTTGAAACATCCATTTTTACTTCAAATTCAATTCAATGATTTGGATTTTAATTCAACTCTTATTTTAAATCATTTCATTTCATATTGATTTCAAGTCCAATTTCGATTTATTGATATAAAACCCTTAAACAAATTAAACATCATTGTTCAATTTAAGATTCGACTTTAAAATAATCAATTTTCAAAATTAAAGTAATTTATTGATTATAGTTTCACATTTCAAATTCAATTCTTTAAAGCAATTTCTTTTAACCAATTTCAATTTCAACATTTCAAAGCTTTGAATTTGAAAATAATTTAATTCATGTAAATTCACAATTTATTTCCTTTAAAACCATAACATTCGATAAAAAATCCAAATTCAAGATTTTAAAACCATTTAATTTAACCATCCAATGTCTGTATATAATTTTCTATCCAACGGCCAAGTGATCACTTATATCAATTTCATTACATGGATGAATATATATCATTTCAATCCAAATAAAGATAGGTATATATCATTTCAACCTATTTCTTAATTTATGCGAAATAATTCAATAACAGTTTATATGCTGTCAATCAATGTACCGGGTGGTAATAAGGATATAAAATAAATAAACATCCAGCCATCCAAAATGTCAACCAATAGGCATCCATGACAATCAACATTTAAATTAGCCAATAAATCACAACAATTAACTTGTTATCAACATCAGGTATTCAACTAGAAATTAAGTGCAATATTAATTTAAATGTCAATTTAATTCAATATAATCTCAAATTAAATTTAAATGACAACTTAAATTACCAAACAACAATCAATAAATTTCTTTTCACTTTATAAATTTAATTCAACTAACATAAGAAGATTTAGTATTGCGTGAGTGGGTTAAATCGCTCACCTTTGATTTATAACCAATTAAAAATCCAATAAAAGCCCAAAATTCCTACAGTCTCCAAGTTTTACCACACTAGTTTTGTGTTGTATAGAATTTCGATATGGACCCAGTGCAAGAAACCGCATGCGAATCAGAGTTTGTATGCAAAAGTTATGCGAGTTAAGACATTTAAATTTAAATTTAATTTAAAACAAAAGAAGGGAAAAATTGTAATTAACGTTACCTTTACATCCTACATCGTATGCATTTAAACACAATCTCGATCAAGAAATCCTCGACTAACCACCGTCAAAATCTCCACACCACACGCACCCATGCTCACCATCGATCCGATCTAACGTTTCCATACACGTCGCCTTGGCCAGGCGCCCCTATGTACTCTGCTTCATCTCCATTTCCAGACCAACTCCCCGATGGTCGAATGGTCGATGTTTAACCATTGATCGCGAAACCCTAGCACGAATGACCTAGAATGTTTCACTAACTTCTAGAAAAATGGAGCCTTCAATCGAATTTTTTTTTGCAGAAGCAGATTAAGTTTGTCGAGAGCTTCGCGATGATATATTATATGATAGGATTTGAATAGTTAGATTTTTGGAGTTTGATTTGGAATTGTAATTTAGGGTTTGGGTTATTCACCATTGAGGAGGAGTAGGTAAGAACAGAAATTGTATGTACAGACAATATAATAAAAGATTGCTAGGGTTTATATCAGCATATATATGGACAGAGATGAAAATGAATGGATGGAACAAATCAAATGGGGTCGAACTGATAACAAAGACTCGAAAAACCCATCGTTCCCAAAATGAAAATAGGTCATCCCATATATCAAAATATAGGTTTTCAATATTTTTAAACTTAATGAAACTAGTTTCAAATCCTAGTTCTATTGTATATAGAAGTTGGCTTTTAAAATTAGACTTTATTCATTTAAATTCACTTAATTGATTTCTATGCATTTCGAGCTCGCACGATCAAATGATAAGTCTGATCGCTATGAAACTTGAAATCCTACAATAATTCACTATTACAGATCCGATGAAAATGGTTTCACCGAAATCCAAGATAGTGCCCTATAAGACTTATTTTACACGTCAATTAAAACAAATTATTGTTTTAAAATTCAATTTAATCACCTTTATTTCCATCATTCCTGATCATATAGGAATTAATAATATTTTAAAAATTCAATTTTCCATGTGAATCCCAATATTTATATATTGCGTTAATTTAAACGTTAAATTACAATAATAATAAAACCTAATTTATTATAATTTGAATTCCAACATATCCATTTATTTTGATTTATATTTTTATATTAAATCAACTATTACCTTAAGATAGTAATTAACATTAGTTTACATTTTATTACGTCTATATTCTACCGTTATCATCTAAACTCATATTCTATACTAAAACCACTTCCAATTAAGTAACATATAATTGCACTATTAATTCATCATTTATTTTATTCCTTATTAACTTACAATTATTTTGATTGATTGAAATTACATTAAAACAGTTGTCAATAATATTCAACATTATTAAATTATATTCTAATAATTTTTCATTCATAAACCATAAATTTTAATTTCTCCCAATATAAAATTCCAAAAATCTTATTAAATTTAATATTTTTAATTATCAAAAATAGATTTCGTCACATACATAATATAAAATTGTCATTTTATTTCAAAAGAAAGAGGGATTTAAAGTTTTTAATTTTAATTAGTTAATGTCACTTAACTTTACATTTTCACACAAAATATATACATATACGACAGTGAGACAACTCACTTAGATCCATGCCAAACACATTTTCAAGCACTCATAAGACTAAGAACACTTCCTACCATCTCCAAAAGCACAAAGATCCAAACACTAAAATCATGAAGGGACTCCTCCCCCTCCCTCCTAATGCTCACAGCCAAATGACGATCCCCTACGCTCTTCACTTTTCTTCCACTTTGACTTTAGACCCAAGCTTAAATGTGTTCGAAAGTGCTGGTCAAAGTATGGTGGAGTTTGGAGAAGTTTTGAGCTAATTGGAGAAAGACAAGTGAAGATGGAAGTGGATTAGGGATAATCTCTTCTACCATTTCTGTTCTGTTTATCACTTTTAAAGCTTTTTGAAATAATGAAGTGTTTAACACCCCTAGACCTCTCCTTTACATGGCCAATACCCGTCCTCATGTTCCTTGCATGCACCTTTCACTTTACATGAATATATCTCTTAGCAAAATTATCCTTTTATCCTTACACAAAATATCTTCAATGATATCTCTTATGACATCATTAAATGCTTTATTTTCCACAAACAGAAAATTATTTTTATTTCATATTAACGATTTCCTAAGATAATAAATGTATGTAAAAATGTTTGAACAACTTTTGATGAGTATAAAGCTTTTTACGGATAAAACGATTTTCAATCACATTATTGATATTTCTTCAAAGTATTTATTTCTGCAAAAAAATTTCTCAAACAAGTTTACCATTACTAGTTATGAACTAAAAGTAGTTTAACAATGTTATTAATTTTTTTAATAAGATCTAATTCAAGATTCAAATATTTAAAAAATTCGGATATTTAAATACGAAGTGTCCGAAATTCTAGGTCGTTACATTCTACTCCACTTAGAATATTTCATCCTTGAAATTCCAATATGAGCAACAAAAGAAACAAACATATAGCAATACTCAACATTATTCAAAATTACTACCTGCTAAACTCACGGTTTGCTCCGATTCAGAAACCTTCTTATTGCATAAAGATGATAAATAACCTAGTAAGCATACCTTACTCTTAATGGCCTCATGTTGTTACTTAATCAATCATTCATGCTACCTCATAACAAAAGGAAGGGTCATCATTTAAACTCCCTATAAACCAACAAAACATAGCATGCATGTATTAAATCCATACAATATATGTGTATCATCTGTACACAATATCAAATCCAATCACTTGCTTGATCACACAAATTTTGCTTCCTAACTAGTATAAATCACTTGGCCTCTCTAGTGTAGACTTCAATCAGGCTCCTTGATTAAAAATCTCCATTCTTCTTACATAGCTATGCACTATGATAGAAAAAATGAGATCTTATCAGGAATCCTTATCAATTATGCATGCCAAGAATCAATTGAAAAATCCTTGTGTGGACCGGTGCAAGTCACTTTGAAATCATTTACTCGAATCTTGAATCAAGAACAGTCATGCGAATAAAATGTTCTACGTGCAACTTACATATTTATCTTATTGGTTTCTCAACTATACCTATTACTTTTTAATCACATTAATTTATACAAGTAGTACGTCCTATCCAATACTAAAATCATTTATGAAGCATTTCAAAAGACATAACTTCAAGTTTATAAACTTCTATAAATTAAGTTCATACTCACATAATACTCCATTACATCTTAAGAGTTTATACACACCACGAAATTTGTCTTACTTAATGAGTATTTTCATCAATTTAAAACTTGTTTTAACTTACTAAACTCAAGAGTTAAAATAACCCAACTTTTATATTTTATAAAAACAATTAGCTTCAAAATCTATAACGATCTAAAACTTTCCGACTGTCTAAAATCGTCGAAAATTACATTGCATTTTAACATATAAAAACTACCAAACAACATATTATAACATGATATACATATCATACCATCCTAATGCATTGGATATATGTGTCCATACAAAAACTTAGCAAAGTATCACTTATTCTATTAAACACACTATGAAAAAGGGAGAACATGGAAAGTTTTCAACATAATTTGGGGCTATGCCACCACTACTTGGGCAACCTACATAACGTAAAAATAAATATTTTATACACAAAAAGTTCATATCAAATTTCCTTTTAAAAAAACTTTAGAATTAAACATGGGTTATCATTTCAAATAAATTGAAATAATAATATATACATGTATCTTTTGTACATCAAATCATACATTCACGATTAAGACAAAATTTGTTTTACCAAAACACTTTGTGGAAAACTGCTCTTGTGCCATCTCCCACTTTGAAACCCGGACATGAACATCGGGATGCTGTAGTCATCACTAGAATTATTTTCAAGCGACAGAAGTGAGTTCAGTACATCCAATCATGCCTTCGATCTCAAGCCAAATCATTTTCAAAGCGGTATCAAACATTTCAGAAATATTACTAAGTATCACGATCTCAATTTCATAAGCCAATTTCCTAAATGTTTGCTTTCAAATAAGACTAGTATTATTGTTCCAAAATTTTGAAAAACATTTTCAAGGATACTGGGATTTAAGTTATAAAAATATCAGTTTAAATCCTCTTCATTAATAAACCAAATTTTATAAACCATACTTACATAAAATCAATTCCTTATATAAAATCTTTTCACAAATGTTTATTTACAAAATATCTTATCTTTCCTTTAGATTATAGTAAACTACTTTTATTAAATTTAACCTTTGACCTATAACACTCCTAATTTTATCGACATTATTCAGGAGATTTAATTAGAACAAGTTAAATAGTATAATGTAAATAAGGAGAGAGAGGATGATTAATAAGCTAGGTGGTCGTGCTTAGTTAAAATCTAATAAACTTATATAAATAGTTAGAAATTAAACATAAGGACATTAAGGTAAATAACTATTCTCATTAGGTCATACACATTCATTTTTATCTCAAATAAAATTTATAACTGTGAGAAGCAGGGCCGACCATTAGGAAGAAAGAAGAGAAGATAAAATCAACTACATGCTTAGGATTCAAGTTAAATGGAATCAATCTAAACCATACTTCAATTACCTTATCCAATCTAAGGTGCATAGTGATTACTACATCTCTATTTTGATTTTTACATCATACAGTTTCATATTTAAGGATAAATATGTTTTTATGATACATGGGATGATGATATGCTTATTTTTGATTTATATATGTTTAAACAAGGTTGTTTAAAAGGAAATATACATAGTTTTAGGGAAAAACCGAGATAAAGAATAATTACCATGGGAAAATTTTGTGTTATAGAAAACTTGATTTTTGAGTTGAGTTTACATTTTTATAATTTTCCAAATCAAGGAGAATTTATTATGAATTTTCAAAGGAAAAAATGGCTATTTGGGTATATAAATTTCTTTTTGGAAATTTATTAAGAATTTCGGTCTAAAATTTTATGTTAGATAACATAAATAAAATAAATTTCTAGAACTTGTGGGGATTTTTACTAAGTGATTTAGTATGGAAATTAAATTATTTCGAAAGGAGGACCTAAATGATTTAATTGTTTTATGAGAGGATGGGCTTATTTTTTAAATGCTAATTTGATTTTAGATCTTAGAAAATGCAGCCAATATTATCCAAAATTATTTAAAAGTTGTTTAAGCCAATCAAATGTTTACAAGTAGGCAAGTTAGTTACAAAAAATTTTTTAGTTTGGAAAATCATCTTTTACCCAAAAAAAGGTGGTTCCACATTCTTTGGCAAACCTTTCGACTCAGACCTCTTAACCAAGACCTTCCGACTTCATTGACAAATAAGGATGAAAGCAATGCAAATGATATCATTCAATTGATATGCAGTGAATTGAACCAAGTCGAAAGGTGTGGTGTCGAAGGGTTGCATTCAAAGGTTACTTGCGAAGGAGATGGTTCCTTATTTTACCTTGATTTGAGAAAGAAAATCACTTGCATGTTTTCTAAAGACCTTTCAACAAGGTCGAAAGATTTGTTTTCAAAAGGTTGTGTTAAAAGACCTTTCGACAAGGTTGAAAGGTTTAGCTTCTAAAGGTTGTTTTAAAAGACCTTACGGCAAGGTCGAAAGGTTTGGTTTTTATAAGCTCTTTTTATAAGACCTTTCAACAACGTCAAAAGTTTAGGTTTTGATAGGATTTAAAAGACCTTCAACAAGGTCGAAAGATTTGGTTTTGAAAGGTTGTTTCAAAGAGATTTTGAAAAGAACTACCACCTTTATTTTGTTAAAACCCTTCAAAGGGGTTGAAAGCAGAAGCTTTTGACTTAGTCGAAAGGTTTGTTGGTTTTATAAATATAAGCTGCTTCCCAACCTTCCAAAGGGTCGAAAGCAGAAGCTTTCAACACAATCGAAAAGTTTAAATGTTTCCCTAATGTTTTATAAAGTAGAAAGTGGTTTCGAAAACTTTCACAAACGACCCAACCTAATATTTTAAAACCTAATGCTTTCGAAAGGTTTGAATTTCAATGATTTCGAAAGGTTTGCTTTCTAATGGTTTCAAAAGGTTCTACTCTTATATCTATGATAGTAATGCTTTATTAAAGGCGAAAGGTATTAGAGGAAATGTTTAAAGTATAAAAGGGGTTTGGAGCCTATTGTTTTTGAAGCAGATGATTAAACCATTCGAAGAGGTTGTAAGTGTAACCCTACGATGTTGTTGAAAGCTTTGAAGAAAGCATACTCTAATTTTTAAAGGAAAAACCATGACTTGTATAAAGGAGTTTTGTAATGGCTTTAAGTATGAATTTTGAAGAAGTATCGCCTTGATAAAAATATAAGTTAAAAGTGTTAACTTTGTTATGATATGTATTTCAAGGACTTTAAACTCACAGGAGTGGTATTGTTAAATTGATGTTTTGCTTCTTCAAATATGAGTATATTCACATGATAACCCATAACTGTATTTGGGGAAAAAAGTTGTAGATGAACCAGCTAGTTAACTCAATAGTGAATATAAATGACTTAAACTCTTGAATGAGTAGAATTGCATCCAATGAGTCAGCGTGACAAAAAATGTAGCATGCCTAAACTTTGTAATTATTGGAAGTAAACCAAAAGGTTCATAGTAAACCCATTAAAACTATGATAAGGTAGTTATTGATGCATACCAAAAGGTTCATAGTAAACCCATGAAAACTATGATTAAGAAGTTGTTGGAGGAAACCAACAGGTTCATAATTAAACCATGAAAACTATACATTAAGGACAGTTGGTAGGGGCTAACTGGTTTGTAGTGAACACATAAAAATTATACTAGGATTAAGAATTTGCTTCAGTCAATAGGTTCCTAGTAAACCCATGAAAACTAGGATAAGAGAGTCGCTAATGGAAGTATCAATAGGTTTCTATTCAACCCATGAAAACTAGGATATGAAGTGAGTTACTGGATAAGTCCATAGGTTCCTTGTCAACCCATGAAATAAGTTGTTTAGTTATTGGTACTAGTCAACCCATGAAATAAGGTGATTAGTTATTGGAATGGCTAATAGGTTCATGGAGACCCATGATTTAATTAAGTTAACCGGCTGGAGCCTATAGGTTCTTAGTGATCCCATGAAAACTATGAATAGGACATGATGTCTATTAACTATAACAAGGCCACTAGTAAACCATGGGAACTAAAAAGGATAATAGTGACTCCAGAAACTATAATTATGAAAGGGTGTCATTTTAAATCGAGGAAGGGAAATTCTAAAATTTTTAAATATGCATATCAACATAATATTTTGAAATTGTATGTTTTAACCATTGTGGATGTAGGAGAACAGTATATGGTTTTATAAAGATTTTTAGGATACTAGGGATGGGAAAACCCGTTCCATTTCGTGGCATGGTCTCACTAAATATCGAAAAGGATTGAGATGTTAGATTATTATTCATACCAGGCTTTATGTCTAACTCTAAGCTTTTGTTTCCCCTTAAAGTCTCAAGTACTCAATTGATTTTGAGTAGTTTGAGGTTTAAGATTCTCAGGGTTTCTTCTTTGGCGAATAAAGCTTCCAGAGGCATGCAGGAGGTAGATAGTTAATTAGATTTATTCTTTTCGTTGTATGTTTTGCTGTAAAGGCAGATTCATTAGCCTTACTATATACTCTGATCAACCACGGGGGCATCTTCATATGTCGCTCTTGGCGTATGTGTAATAATTATACTTTTATTGAACGTGGTTAACGTTTTAGGATTATGTAATGAACATGAAATGTTGATGAACGGAATGTGAAATATGTTCTTGAATTGTTAATTTTTTTCCATATTCTTATGATCTATGTATCAATGAATCTAGCACCACCGTATTTGGTCATCGAAGTTTAATAACTATGGATGACTGCAGCATCTATAACCGCTAGTTTTGAGCCTCCAAATAAGGGGATGTTACAAGTTGGTGTTAGAGCATAGGTTTATTAAACTTTAAAAGAAAAGTTAAACCTAAAAGATTTTTCAAACATAATCCAATGAATTTAAAAATATGATCGGGGTTTGGGTTAGCGCTATATTATCGTACTTGTATTTGATGTATAAGTATATATCTACGTACGTATTCTCCTTTCTCTTAGACCATTCTTACTAAGGCTCGTATGTAGATATATGAGAAAGAGGATATGGAGGTAGGAAACGGAAGAAGAAATCTGGATGGAGGAAGCACAACTAATAATGGAAATGCTCGACCTAATACTCAGAGAAACTAAGGTTGATAAGCTAATGCTAATCAAAATCCTGAGGCTAATGTAGATGCTGGAAATCCGTTAATAGATGCGGGGATGGTGTATCAGTTATTGGCTAATCTTTTGCAAGTAGGAGATGCTGGGCTTGTTGGTGGAGCTAATCCTGTAGTTCCAGCTGGTTATAACTATGCTAAGATGAGTAGGGACTATGTTAGTCTAGGAGGAAAGCTGTTTATTGGAATGAAAGATGCTGTTGAAGTAGAGAACTGGCTGTTGAACTGTGAAAGGTTCTTTACAGACATAGGTTTAAATGATGGAGAGAAGAGAAGGGTAGCCTCTAGGCAGTTGCAATGGTTAGCGCTTCATTAGTGGAATAGTGTGACGGCAGGAGTGCTGGAGGAAGAGTTGACATGGGCTGACTTCAGGAGGAGGTTTGAGAAGAGGTTCTTATCTTAGGTTGCCAAGTCGTCGTTGATGAGGAAGTTCATGGATCTTGTCCAAGGACACATGTCTATGATTGAGTATGTTGCTATGGTTGATGTGCTATCTTGATATATGTATGCTTTATTTGACGCTGATGTCAGGACGAATGAGAGATTCATTAGAGGATTAAGGCCAATGCTAGGTAGAATAGCTATGACTCATATTAGAGAACCTTATCTTGTGATGGTTGAGACAACCGTCCACCATGAGGAGATTCTTTCTGATCAGCTAGGGAGAAGCCAGTCGAGTCCCAGGGTTCTCAGGGAAAGAAAAGGAAGTTCTTTAAGAAGAAAGAATCCTAGAAAGGGGAGGCCGCTAAGAAGGCAAAGGCTAAATTAGTGCGTTATAAGTGTGATGAGAAGGGCCATTATGCCCATGAGTGTATAACTGGAAAAGGGAAGAAGCCTGCGGAGAAGAAGAATGTGAAATGTTTCAACTATGAACAAGTTATGCATTATAAGAACCAATGTCCAGAGTCAGTCAGGGGGGACAGAGGGAAGGTGTTTGCTATTGGACCACCGTCATCTTCTAGACCTACATCAGCAGAGAAAGGAAATACTATGATGGAAGGTATACTTTTAATACAGAGTATACCAGTTAGGGTACTTTATGATACTAGTGCGTCACGTTCATTTATATCACAGTATTTGGTTGATAGGTTATGTATAGAATCCACATACCTTGTTACTTCCTTAAGGGTTATGAATCTAATAGGAGGGTATGCAACTCTTGGGATGAGATGTGACCATTTAGAGCTTGATTTGTTAGGTCATAAGTTTGCATGCAATTTGTATCTTTTTAATTTCATAGATTTAAGGATCATCTTAGGCATGGATTGGCTGGGTAAGTATGAGGCTGGGTTATTTTTCCAGGATCGAAAAATATCATTTAGACACCTTGATAGTCATAACTAAATCATTTTATCAGTGGAGAATTCCAGTAGGAGTGTTTTTGCTTTTTTGAGTACCATGGAGGTTGGAGAAGAGCTTAGTCATGTTCGTGTAGCTAGAGAGTTTGCAGATGTCTTTGAGCAAGTTATAGGACTACCTCCGAAATGAGCTGTTGGGTTTTGGATAGACCTTGTACCAGAAGCTGAACCCGTCAGTAGACCACCTAGCAGGTTGACATCAATAGAGATGAAGGAATTGAAGGTGAAGCCAGTAGATCTTGATGGAAGGTATTTTATTAGATCAAGCAGTTCATCTTGGGGAGAAGCCGCTATGTTTGTTAAGAAACTACAAGGGTCATTAAGGATGTGCATCGACCATCCTAAGTTGAACGAAAGGACGATCAAGAATAATTACCATCTGCCGAGGATAAACGATCTATTTGATCAGTTGAGTGGAGCTAGAGTATTTTCCCAATTGGATTTAGCGATGGGCTTCCATCAGTTGAGAGTGGCGGAGAATATCATTTCTTTGATGGCATGGATTAGGTTTGGTTCGTATGAGTGGTTAGTAATGCCATTTAGATTGACGAATGCACCTGCTTTCTTTGTTGATTTGATGAATCGGGTTTTCAGAGAGCATTGGAATAGGTTTGTGTTGGCGTTCATAGATGACATTTTGGTATACACTAAAGATGAAAGAGTGCATGAGATTCACCATAGAGTGGTGTTGGAAACACTGAGGGAGAATCAACTGAAGGCAAAGTATTTCAAGTGTCATTTCTAGAAGAGAGAAGAAGTTTCTTAGTCATGTGGTTTCAGAGAAAGGATTGTCAGTTCATTCACTTAAGATCGAGGCAGTCAATAATAAAAAGAGACCAAAGACGGCAACCGAGATCAAGAGTTTTCTTAGACTTGCTGGCTATTATCGGCGATTCATCAAGGATTTCTCGAGGATAGCAGTGCCTTTGACTAAGTTGACCAAGAAGGACGTGAAATTGTTTGATCCAACAAATGGGAGGAAGCATCCTTTAAGTTAAAGCATTTGTTGACAAATGCTCCAGTGTTAGTAGTTTTGGATGGTAACTAAGGATTGGTTGTATACACTGATGCATGTGGTATTGGATTGGGAGCAGTATTGATGTAGAGGGGCAAAGTTATTGCTTATGCATCTAGGCAGCTTAGACCATGCAAACTTAGATATCCTACTCATGATTTGGAGTTGGCGGCGATGATTTTTGCCTTGAAATTTTGGAGGCATTATCTTTAGGGAGAGAGGTTTGAGTTGTATACCGACCATAAGTCATTAAAGTATTTATTCTCTCAGAAGGATTTGGATATGAGGCAGCAAAGATGGTTGGAGTTTTTGGCTGCATATGATTTCGGTATAGAGTATACTCCAGGGAAAGGAAATGAGATCGTGGATGCTCTCAGTAGAAAACATCAGAATAGGGTGTTAGCGATGTTGGCAGAATGGAAGGATCTAGAAGCTTTAGCCAATTCTGATGAGTAGTTGAGATCTACTGCTAGTTCTAGTCAAGGTATTGCCATGTTAGCTTGTTTAGAAGTACGAGCAGTGCTGACTGAGGAGTTAGCTACTAAGCTGAGAGAAGATCCAATTTTAGCCGAGAAGATTAGAAGGCTTGAGGGAGGATCAGTGCTTGATGACCTAAAGATTTTAACCTTGACCAAAGGATGGTTGAGAAAGAAAGGATGGTTATGTGTTCCAGACATAGAGAATTTATGTAGAGAGGTCCTTGAGGAGTGTCATTGATCAAAGTTTACAATTCATCTTGGAGAACCAAGATATATCAAGACATGAAGAGGAGTTTTTATGGGGAAGGCATAAAGAGGGATGTTGGCTTACGGGTTAGGCAGTGTGTTAACTGTCAACAAGTGAAGGTTGAACATCAAAAGCCAAGTGGGTTACTTCATCTTTGGATATTCCAGTTTGGAAGTGGGATTTGATATCGATGGATTTTATAGACGGGTTTCCAAGGCCAAATAGAGTAAATGAAAGCACATGGATTATAGTGGACATGTTAACCAAGAGTGCCCATTTCATTCTGGTAAAGTCAACCAAGACGACACCTGTTTTAGCAAAGTTTTCATGAAGAACATAGTTAGACTTCATGGGATTCCTAGTAGCATAGCCAGCGATGCATTATTCATTAGCGAATTTTAGAGGAGTCTATAAGAGGTATTAGGTACCAAGCTCAAGAGCACAGCATATCATCTGCAGACGGATGGGAAGACAGGGAGAGAGTCAATAAGGTACTCGAAGACCTGTTGAGAGCTTGTGTGTTGGACTTTGGTGAATATTGGGAGGATCATCTACATCTAATCGAGTTTTCCTATAATAATAGTTATTAGACTAGTATAGGAATGGAACCTTTTGAATTTTTGTATGGAAGGCCATGCAAATCGCCAGCATGTTGGTTGGAGGCTGGTGATAGATTGATTTTAGATCCGGATTTTGTTAGGGAGGCATCAGAG
Organism: Allium cepa; assembly: GCA_030765085.1. Lineage (NCBI taxonomy): Eukaryota > Viridiplantae > Streptophyta > Magnoliopsida > Asparagales > Amaryllidaceae > Allium > Allium cepa. The sequence continues at coordinate 1,043,651,127 of CM060931.1, read as the reverse complement.
AAGATTGAGTTAATCCAACGACGGATAAAGGAAGCTCAATCTAGGCAGAAGAGTTTCACAGATAAGAGGCGTAAAGACCTAGATTTCTCAGTAGGAGACAAAGTTTTTATTAAAGTATCACCGATGAAGGGTGTGGTACGATTTGGGAAATCAGAAAAGTTGGCCCCAAGATATGTTGGACCATTCCAGATTATATAAAGGATTGGAAAGCTCGCGTATAGATTAGACTCGTCGAGCAGTTCGATAGATGTTCATAATGTATTCAATGCATTTCATCTTTATAGTATATGCATGATCCATAGTCTATCAGTCCTCAGAATGAATTGAAGTATTTGATAGTAGAGCTTGATTTAACTTTTGTTAGACAACCAGTCCGTGTGGTAGTGAGGGATGAGAAGAGACTGAGGATCAAGACAGTCAAGTTAGTGAAAGTTTAATGGAGCGACAATGAGAAGGACTGAACTTGGAAGATCGAGGATATGATTCGAGTGGCTTACCCTGATCTGCTGTGATGGTATTTCTGTGTTAGATTTATATAGATTGCTTTCTAGTTAGATCGCCTTGTATGGATGTTAGGAGATGTAAAGATGATTGCTATGTTTGCCAGTTAGTCCTTACTGAATTTCGAGGACGAAATTCTTTAAGGAGAATAGCATGTACACCCCTAGTTTTGTTGACATTATTTAGGAGATTTAATTATAATAAATTAAATAGAATAATGTAGATAAGGGTATTGAGATTGATTAGTTAGTTAGGTGGTCATGCTAATTTAAAATCTAATAAACTTATATAAATGGGTTAGGAAATTAAACATAAGGGCATTAAGGTAAATAATCATACTTCCCACCCTTATACCATTCTCATTAAGACATACACATTCATTTTTCTCTCGAACAAAATCCATGACCATGAGAAGCAAAGCCGACCATTAGGACGAAAGAAGAGAAGACAAAAATCAACTACAAACTTATGTTCAAGTTAGAAGGAATCAATCTCAATCATACTTCAATTTCCTTATTCAATCTAAGGTGAATAATGATTTATACATCTCTATTTTTATTTTTTTCATCATATAGTTTTGTATTTAAGGATAAATCTGTTTTTACGATGTATGGAATGATGATATGCTTTTTTGATTTATGTATGTTTATTTAAGGTTGTTCAAAAGAAAATATACACGGTTTTAGGGAAAAACCGAGATGAAAGGATTTTTAATTGCCATAGGAAAATTTTATGTTATAGGAAACATGATTTTTGAGTTGGGTTTCAATTTTTATAACTTTTCAAGCCATGGAGAATTGATTATGAATTTTCAAAGGAAAAAAATGGTTATTTGGGTTTATAAATTTCTTTTGGGAAATATATTAAGAATTCGAGTCTAACGTTTTAGTATGTTAGATTTTTACTAAGTGATTTAGTATGGAAATTAAATTATGTTGAAAAGAGGATCTAAATGATTTAACTGGTTTATGAGAGGAAGGGATTATTTGTTAAATGCTAATTCGATTCTAGATCTGAGAAAATGCGGCCAATATTATCCAAAATCATTTAAAAGTTGTGGAAGCCAATCAAGTGTTTACAAGTAGGCTAGTTAGTTACAAAAAGTTTTCTTATTTTGGAAAATCAGCTTTTACCCATAAAAATGTGATTCCACCTTCTTTGGCAAACCTTTCGACTCAGACCTCTCGACCAAGACCTTCCGACTTAACTAACCAACAAGGGTTGAAAGCAATGCACATGATATCGTTCGGGTGGTATGTAGTAAATTGGACCAAGTCAAAAGGTATGGTGTTGAAGGGTTGCATTCGAAGGATTGCTTTCGAAGGAGATGATTCCTTATTTTACCTTGATTTGAGGAAGAAAACCACTTGCACATTTTATAAAGACCTTTCGACAAAGTCGAATGGTTTGGTTTTCAAAAGGTTGTTTTTAAAGACCTTTCGACAAGGAAAGGTTGTTTTAAAAGACCTTACGACAAGGTCAAAAGGTTTTGTTTTTGTAAGCTATTTTTTTAAGACCTTTCGACAAGGTAGATGTAACATCCCGGAGTTTTCGACTCTGAAAACTCCAGATTGTAAGAGAAAAAAAGAAAGAGAGAAGAGGAAATAGGAAACAAAACACATATCTCACATTCGCAGCGGATCAAAATATAACATTAAATAATAGCAGTTATACATAGAAGAACTGTATCTGTTAATTTACATCAATACATCAGAGTTACATTCATTCTCATAAAAAAATGGACAATATTACAACTTGTCCCAGATAAACAACAATAGTAATATACTCAGTGGAATACACTCCATACGTTATTGCCATCCAGCTCGCCTCTTGAGCTCCAGAATGCCTTTACCTGGAAATCTGTAATACTCGGTCTGACCCGAGCATTACATCAAAGCAACACCCGGGTCAGGCTGGAAACCAGCGTGAGTAAAACCATATAACATGAAATACTAAGTTATAAATCTTATTTGCAAACCAGGTTAACTCGTACCTTCTACGAGTTCTCAGCTTATTTAAGTTAATCCTTATTTCAAACAATATCTAAGAATCACTACTCAGTTTAAATATCCATGATTCTTAACCTTTTCATTTTAGTCTATTTACTTCTACATCAAATTTATAAAGAATTTCGAGTTACTAATCGAAGTGGTTTCCGTATTGCTGACACCCGACCCCGATCTTTTCGATTTCATTATCATCTTAATCCTAGTTGATTAAGTGGATACAAATCAATTTTAAATATAAGTTCTCATATTCTCACAGCAAATCAATTATCGATAGATACCTCACAACATCACAGTTCAAGCCATCATATCATATCACAATACATCACAACTCCATATCAGAGATATTCAGACAACTAAGGTATTCAATTCAAGTTGTCATCTATAGGCAAGATGAATGATCAAACAATTCTTAATTAATTTAATTTATCCCCTGATTAAACTAATTACCTTTAATCTTGCTCAATTAACTTTAATTAGTTATAAGCCATTTCCTTAAATTAAATATATTAATTAATTAACCTTAATTAATTACATTGATAAATTAATCACACTTATTTATCCTATAATTAATTAATCTTTAATTGTCAATTAATGAACTTAAATTATTTATATTAATTTATCTTTAATTAATAAATAAATCTTAATCACCCAAACCTTAATTAATTAAAAAGATAAGTCATTTATCTTAACTTCTTAATTATTATAAAAAATCTTATTTAATAAACGTTAGAATCAAATTATCATTAATTTGTAAATTAACCAAAGTCTTTAAGTTAAACTAATGATAAAACCGTTCATCTTTTGATTTCTACTTAATTGCGTTATTAATTAAGTTTAAATAAACTTAAAAATTTAACTTAATTGAAGTTAAACTAAATTTCATATCCTTTACTTAACCAAGTTTTGAAATAAATAATTATTTTTTGAAAAAATGGTTCAAGTAGTTAGTTTTAAAACTTGATTTTATAAAACTTAAAGACTTGCTAATCCCCATCATTCTACCCGAGACCAGCCTGGAAACTCCCCTTAAAACCCGAGTCAATCCTTTCTTCTCTTCTTCTTCTTATTCTTTTTCAAATTTTGATTAAAAATCCTAAAAATGATTTGCTTAAATTTAAAAACCTGATAACACACTCGCGAACACACGAAGGCATACCCGGGCTAATCTTCTTCCAGCCCGAGTTCCCTTCCGAGACAAAACTCCACCCTTTCAACTTAATCTCTGACACCCGAAAATTACATGTGCACGTGCATAGTTCATCGGCGACATTCTGACCACCACATCCACTGCCGGCATGTCGACAACTATACCCACAAATGATTTCGACCACGAGATCATCGAATCGATCAAAAAATCAAGTACAAGCCTGAGTGAACCCAACCTGAACCAACCCCATCGATAAACTTACCTTGTCGATGACCACACCGACCACCAGGAGTTCTGATACGCCGACCAACTCTCCTCCAAAGGCCCACGCACCCATCCCCCTGCGCGTGATCAAGCCCGAAGCTTCCACGTTGGAGAAATCGATTCATATATGCCGACTAACCCAACAGGCGGTAAATCCTAGTTTACCCTCGTTTCGCCTCCACCATGTTCGAAAAACTCTCCGAACATTTTTGCCGTCTTCCCCAATCCACGAACCACCTCCCACAAGAACCCTGACCACTCAAACGCCGCCGATCACTAGAATTCGCTCGAAACTTATATTCTATTCAACATACGATATCTCATGATTTTTAGGTCTAAAAATCTTGATTTTAATTTTAAAAATCCTAATTTTCGAAAAACAAATTCAATTATATACTTGAAACAATCAATAATTGTGATTGAGGTTCTAATATGCTTCCTTATTTACTATTCTTCTTCCTCTATGATAAAATCTAGCTACTGATTTAGCTTAAAAATATTTTGAAAATTTATATCATGGTATAACAAACAAATTTTGTTTGTCACCATGTCCTTAAAAAAATTCAGGGAAGGAGAACATGATTTTTTTTCTTTAAATCCTAAATCCTGAACAACTAAAATAGAACCAATGTTCTGTAATAGACAAGCACATATATTCAGTTCATATATATATATATATATATATATATATATATATAATTCATACAATACAAACTTGCGAACATTTTTTATACACTATTCCAAATAATTACTACACGCACAAGATTCTAAAGAGATTGAAACTTGGTTTACTCACCTTTTGTTTTGAACAAAGGAAGTTTGAAAAAAAATCTGCAAATGGTTAGATAACTGGAATTGAAATCTTGAGTTTGATCTGGAAATTTGAATTGTTAGTTGCTTTTGAACTTCAGGTTGAAGATTGTAAAAATGATTGTAGTTTGAAATTTTTATTTCTTCTTGATTTGTTCTCTGGTTTCTTACAGACTTTGGTTTATTTTTCTTCTCATTTTTTCTTCTCTTTTTTTCCTCTTGTTTCAGGTTTTGAATTTTGGAAGATAGAAAACAAAGAAATGAGATAGTGAATGGAGATGTTAATGTAACTTTGTTTTAATTTTTATTGATTATTTTAAAGAATAATAACACTTGGTAAATAGGCTTACAAATGTCATTATATATACCCCTTTTTCTTACATTTGTAAGTCTATGTATCAATATGTTTTTATAAGTATTTATAAAATAATTTCAATTTAGTTTATATTTATAAATGTCTAAATTGTTTTAATATTTAACTTCTTCTTCATTTATCTTAAATATAATATGAAAGAAGATGAAATAGAAACCCAATTATATACTTCAAAATAATTATACAAATATACTAGTTTAATATATTATTTGGAAATTTAATATATTAAATCCTAATCAATGGTTTCAATTCACCCACGTATATATATATATATATATATATATATATATATATATATGTATATGTATATATATAATAACTCGAAAATATTATTTTATATATATATATATATTCACACCTTTACAAATTCCTATATATACTACTTCACATGGTACATATATATACATGTACATATACATACACTTATATACCTATGTATATATATTTGTAATTTCCAAAAGTTTAAAATATCCCTTCAGACATCAGCATTTATTATAGCTCAAATTCATTTATATGCATCCATATATATTTTTAATTATCAGAATTCCATTTGTATAACCAAATAAAATCAGTATTTTAATAATTTTAATCCTGTTAATTCCTAATTAATAGATATCCAAAATCTGGGTTATCGCATTCCTCCCCTCTTAGAATATTTTCGTCCTCGAAAAGGAACGATGCCAGAATTTATTAAAATGCTTGTTATCAGGTAAACTACTCTTTTATTAAGAATTTTTAAAACACTTTTAAAATCTACATAGTATTACAAAAATAGTTTTGCAAAAATACTTTTTATAACTCGATGTCTCAATCAGTCCATCTTTGTTCTCACTGAAATTCAGTCATATGTTGATCAGGCGTAGAACTGAAAATCTATAAGTACTTGGTAAACCCATTTTCAACACCCAGTGAGAATACTTGGAAAATAATTTATGGAAACTATAGAAAACATTTTTGAAATAGAGAAAACATCTTTGGTGAGAATGCTATGGAAATCATCACCCCCATCCATGGTTGCAGTTAACCCGATGGTTATGTTTCCATCCCGACAAAATTCATAGATAACTGTAGGCACTCCGCGCCCCTCGATTACACCATGGAACCCGCTACAGATCGCAGCTACATCTGGGTCACGTTGCTATCATAGCAAAAACCCTTATAACTGTAGGCATCAGCGGCCTCGAATTTCACTGCCAAAAGAATGATACTTCTCCCCTCGACCATAGATCGCAGTCTACCGATGTTACGTTGACATCCCGGCAAAATCAAGCATAGACCGTTGACGCTCACCTCCACACGATTTCCGCTATGGTCCGTAGTCGATCGCAGCGACATCGAGTTACACTGTCATCACAGCATAACCCAAATACCTCTATAGGCATCAGCGCCCTCGACTTTCGCTACCCAATAATCCTCAGGAACTTCAGTTTGTCCGACTTCCACACATGATCGACTTTAGAGTCTCCTCCTTGGAGCTCAAGGCAGTACCAACCTATGGTACTCCTGAGAAGTTCATTTCAAGGGAGCGCCTTTTTCTCCAGAGCCATTTTCAAAACACTTTATACTATACACATATAGTATCTTCCAAATCATACGCCTAGTATGAATCCCATAGAAATCTTCTTTTCTCAAAATCGATTATCCAAAAATCAATAATTCTCAAACTGGACTTTTCCAAAGTTCCAAAATTGATTTTTCTCCGAAAATCAAAAGCCTTTCCAAAGTCCGTAGGTTTCCAATTTTTTTTCCCAAAATCATTCTCATAAATTCCTTCACACACACACACACACATATATATAACTTTGAAAATCTTTGGATCACTTCATACTTATATAAATTCCGTTTTTATACATCAAATGCTTTTCATAAACCCTTTTCTTCTGGCTATAGATTCAATAAGGGGAGTTTTATCGTATATATAACAAAGATACATAACTTTGTTTATTCCAAATAAAATATTCAAATTTGATTATGCATTACCTCTCTTTATAATCATAGAAATATCCAATTTCCATTTAACTTCATCATATATTACGCAAAATATACTTTTTATTTCAAAAACCATTTTACAGTTCTTATCTACAATCAAACCCGTACGATGTACACATATCATCCGTACATTGTATAAATCTAATCGCTCATTCGATCACACAATTTCACTTCTGAACTAGTATTATCCACCCGACTTCCTAGGGAGAACTCAGATCTGGTTTCTTGATCATTCTCCTTGTATAGCCATAACTATGATAGAGAATTTCTAGAACAAATCAAAAACCCATGTCCGGGTTCGCCGTTGAAAATCGATGTGACGACCCAGAATTTTGAACGTTTTAAATTGAAATATTTAATCGATTTTTAATATTTGGAAGTTAATTTAAACTTGAATTTCAAATATTGCTATGAATGTGTCAATTAAATTATTGAATTTATTTACTGATAGTTGGGTTAAAATTCGAATCTTCAATTTGAAGCTAGTTAAAAATATTTCAAAGGGCTTAGAAAATTTATATTGATAATACTATAGATAATGGAAGCTTCAGAATTGAATTTGAAAATGATTTGTTCAGTTTTGAAATTTTATCGTTTAAATTGATAATTAAAAATAGCCTTTCGAGTCACAGTCTCGGAATTTGACGAAACCATTTCCATTGGATCCGTAATATTGTATTATTGTCGGATTTCATTTTTCGTAGTGTTTGGAGTGATCGTTTGGCCGTACGGTCAAAAATGGGCTGAAATTTAAATCGAAAATTCAATATTTTAACTGGTTCAAAAAGCTATCTTCTTTATACGATCGAATATGGACCCGAAACCTTTTCCAATGCGTTCGAAATAGGGGTTTTATATTATAAACGCCTAGCAGCATGATTCGATAGGAGTTTGAAATTTTGAGTCGCGGAAATCGAAATGATTTGAATTTAAATTTAAATAAATAATGATGTCTCACAAGACAAGTTTTATTTAACGTCCCTTCTTTTCTAACACCTGGCATCACTTTTAAAACATTTGGTGCTCAATTTTTAACACGCGTCAGTTTCAAAAACAACCGAGAATTTTAAAACACGAATATCTCGTTAGGAAAAAATCAAAAGGGAACAAAACTATTTTCTTTTCGTTTAGAGGAAAAAAAGTGGAAAAAATCAAAATCCATGGCCGCTTTGTTCTTCAAATCGTTTGTATAAAAATAAATAAAAATATAGAAACAGTGACGACTTTCAACACAAGCCTCTCCCGCTCCAGTTCAAAATCATGAATTCAGAAAGGATTCAAATTCGAGAAAAAATAAGAAAAATCGCCGATGTCGATAGTAGAAATCGCGAATCGAAGCATCGTTTTCGACAGCGATTGGGCATCGCGTGGTCGGCTGGCAATCCCGACAGTTTGGAGGCGATGTCATTCGAAGGGATTGTGTTCGTTGGCCAACGTCGAAGCTCGATCAGGAGCTAGGGTTCACGTGCAGTCGAAGTCTTGGGCGCGCGCAAGAACGAGTGTCGTCGAGGCTACGACAGTCTGGGGGAGCAATCTCGAATCAGAATCGCAACTTCGTGCGTGGAAATCAAGGCCGTCGAAGCATAAGGGGCATCGCGATGGCGAAGGAAGGCAAGCGAAGTCGATGTCGTGAGCCTAGGTTCGAGATCGACAGTGAAGGTATAGTTCGAATAACTTAATTTAAAATTATTTAGTAAAATCTTACATTATATACATAAGTGTGTGTATGGATATATGTATACGATTGTAATGGAAACTGAAATTTATGAAGTTATAAACCCTTTTTGTAATCATGTTAAACAGAAAAATATTTTGTTAAAAAGGAATTTATATTTAAATTTAACTTTTAGTTAAATAAATTTATTTAAAAAAGATTGGTTTAAATTTAAAAATATTAGTTTACATAATCATTAGTTGATTAAAATTAATAAATGATAATTGGTTGTTCGATTTTTCGAATTTTAATAAATTGCTTAAATATTTATACAAGGTCTAGAACTGTAAAGAAATCAAGTAAAGGAATGGAAATGGACTGCATGCATAGTTAAAGGTGAGATCTTCTCACTCAAATTATAATAATTGAAAATTTCATTTATTGATTGATTATTGAATTGTAATAGTTAAATTTAAAATTGTTGATTCTTTGTTTGAATGATTAATTATTATCAGTTGTATTGAAATAGACTATATGCGCCGCATAATAGCGGATTATATCATAATAAACCCATATACCGTGATATTCCACCTCGAAGTGGAATTGGTATTTTATATGTATTTGAAGTGATTGATTTCCCACATTATATAGCGGATGAGACCCTATGCGCCGCATAATAGCGAATGATATCTTATAAATCCCATATACCACAATATTCCACCTCGAAGTGGAATGGGTATTTAATTGTTGTACTAACGTCTGTGGATGCAGGGAAAATAGGTTGGAGGGATCCAACTGGATTCCTCAAATAATTGAATTTGTTTCAATATTGTGTGTTGATTTAATTACAATCTGTGTGTGATTATATTATGATTTAGATCATTGAAGGCAAAAATTTAGTCGAATATATTTTTGGTATCGTAGAATACAAGAAATAAATAAAATTGGATTTTTTTTAAAATTTAAGTAGAAAATCTATAGTGAAATCCTATTGAATAAATTTCAAAATATGGGAAAAGTTTAATAAATGGATTTCAAGTAATAATATTCAAAAGGTGAAGAATTTATTTTAGAAATACGAGTTTTAAATAATTTGGAAGAGATAAAGGAATTTATTTTAAAAATAAATTCGGAAATTGTTTGGGTTAAAAGAATAAATCTTTAGAAAATCAATATGAAAATTGATTTGGTGTTTGAATGAAAATCGATTGGATGTTGAAATAAATTTAGAAATCAATTTGGAATTTTATATGGTGTTTAAAATAAAAATTGAAATCAATTTGAAAATTGATTTGGTTTTGGAAATGATTTTTGAAATCAATTTGGAAATCGTATATCAGTAGAAGTTTACAGATTTGGAATGTAAATTAAAATAAATCAAGAAGATTTATTAATTGATGTAAATGGAAAGAGAATTCTTCCCTGCAAAGCCGAGTATATTTTTTAAAGTAGCTTTTGAAGTATAAATTAAAAGTTCTAGAGTTGGTTTTAGAAAATATTATGGAGAAATTATGTTCTTAAGTTGTTTTAAAAATCTTTAAAGTAAAGATTTATTTAGTTAATTATAATGATGATTATTTCATAGATTTAATTGATATTTGATTTAGAAAATGGTTATTTAAATAGTTATACGCTGTCTGCTAATTTTATTTTAAAAATTAGTTTGGATGTGAAGTCTTATATGCGAAAATTAGTATAATGTGTTCATAACCAATATCTAAGATAGTTTTATATTAAATTTCTCCAAGAATATTTTGGATAAGTGATTTGAATTATTTTGAAGTATTTGAACTCGGTAGATTTTCAGTGGAAATGAATAAATATTTGGAAATATATTCTGCGTAAGGAAAATGATTTGAAATTTGTTTTCAAAAGACTGAAAGTTAAAAAGTAATTTGAAATTTGTTTTCAAATGGTCCAAGAGTTATAATTTTATCTTGCGAAGATATTTTGAAAATAATAATTGGGGGAAAATTATTTGAAATCCAGTGATTGTTGTGAATATTGATTGATAGTTAAATAACCGACTATCAATATTTGCCTTTAAATTACATTTGAATTTCGATGCGATCGGGGGTCGGATTCCAAATGGATATTCGAAAACCACATCGAACCATTGTGATCATGATGGATCTTTTGTTTAAAAGATCAACGTGGAAATTGTTGTGATTTGTTTGAAATCTGAATGTAACACTTATTTTTAAAATAAGCGCTCATTATTCTGATTAGCCGGGAGATGACTTTGTGTCATAAAACCCATTTCGAATAATTATACAACGAAATGGGATTGCATTTGAAGATGGTGTTGAAGTCTGGGTATTTTCGAAAACGAAAGGATTACCTGTTGAATGTCTCTGCACCGGGTCGCTCCGGTATAGAGATTTTTTATCACCCTTTGTGATGGGGATTCCGCACGTGATTAGTGAATATCCGGATTTGCAAGGGCTTCTTTGAAAGTGCCTTCGATTCCGTTCGATCCCGGAACGGACTTGTATGGATGTGTGTCTGACGTTACACTTTGAGATGTAAAGCTAATTTCTATCAAATACATTTCTGTTGGTGGCGGAGAATTTATTCTCTTAGCTAAACACCCTTCTCTGAGACGTACAAGCTCAGAGGTTATGTAGTTGATGGTCACTAGTGATATACTCCCAAATTGGTAATGTGGCATAGGAAGTGCTGCTGATCATTTGTTGATCGAAGCATGACTTTGTGAAAAGTGTAGCTTTGTGGACGAGACTTCGTCGGACCTCACACCCCGAAAATGGTTAAAACTGGAAGAATGCGGCAAGGTTATGAGGGTCGCGCCCTTTAGGGTATGTCATTTCCTTTTGGAAAAGGGTGGTATCATGGCATGGAGCCCAGATATTTAACCTATGTGGTTGCTGCGAATTTATTATACTTTATGGTTGTTGCTTTGTGGTTGAGGATCCTCGGATAAAGGTCTCAAACGACCGGGGGATGACATACTCGTGTAATAATTACCTAGTTAAAGAGGTAACCCGCTTGTGTTGGCAGAGAGCTGGTTAAGTTCTCGGGACGTCCCTCCAGAGGTATACCCATATGGCAGTAGGAAGTTCCTTAGCCTGACCATTTGTTGGAAATCCAAAGAAACAATACGCGCCTTGTATGGTTTTAGTTGTATAACCTGTCATGAAATGTGGCGGTAACCTGCTATTGAACATGGTAGCTATAGTAGGCATACAATAATGGTTGTATGCTTGCTAAGATTAATATTATACTTTCGAAATGTTTTCTGCACTATGCACTAATAATAATATCGAAAGGATTTTGCGTATCAAGCATGTTTGACTTCCATAAGTAGAAATCTCCTCCAATTCTGCGTTTGCATTGTGTGTGTGGCGGAAGGCCTTATGGTAATTCCATTTTCCAAACGCATAGCGTATTTCCTTTTATTTTCTTTGTGAAAATAACTGTTTTAAGATCTCATTCCAGTCCCATGACTGACCTGGAGTTTATTGTTCCCCGTCTAAACTCTGGGTGCCTATAATTTTCCACGCAGGCGGCCTAGAGTCAGGTTATCATTATTCAGAAGCAAAGTCAAGAAGTTGCTATAGAGATCAAAAGACAGGCTGGATAGCGACACGTATCGCTATACTATGTATTATCCATTGCGTTGGGATTTCTGTAAGTTTAGTTTTAATGTGGATTAGTTGTTGTAAATGCCTAGTGTTTGTATTGTGTCATTGTAGACTCTGATAACGTGATGTATAAACTGATATAATTTTTTGTTTTAAAGATATTCATTTATCTATTGCATATTTTTCCGCTGCGAAATTTGAGATTCTATTATTGTTTATGTTTCTTCTTCTATCTTCTTCTTCTTAAACCCTAATGGTTTGATTTTTCGGCATTCGAGTGTGCGGCATTTGATACAGTGGACGTATCAATGTTGACTTTCGAAAGTCGAAAAATTAGGTCATTACAGATTGGTATCAGAGCATTTGGTCAAGTGACAACCTTGGCTCTAGTAGGGATTACTCATTGGAGATAGAGTCAATAGTACTCAAGAATGAATTGAGTGTAATAATAGATATGAGCGCGTATTTTTTAGTGAATATAAAATTGTTTTATATCGTGATGATTGGTTTCTTGAGTGGTATATGGATTCTGGTCGGTATAGTCCGTACAACTCTATCGATAGGGATCTCTAAACACTTGTACAGAACAATTCAACACGATATTGTTTAAAATAGGGTAAATGAAATAATTTTACCTAAAATTATTTTTGTATATAAAAGAAATCATTTTTCGTAAATTATTATAGTATATGGTTGCTTAATTGTTAGGAAGTGATAATATGAAATTATTATCATTGGTTATGGAATAGAAATTGAAAACATAACCGAAAGCTAAGGAATAAATTTGTATACAAATGGGATTTGTAAATATAAATTGTAATTGTGATTTATAATTTGAAATGAAATTTCAGAGAAATGTTTTAGAAAGAATTGAAAGGGTTTGAAAATTTTGAAATTTGGTAAAGTTTAAATCCCTTTGATTTGAAAATTGATTTCAAAGGTTTGGAAAAAAATGTTTTAAAGGGATAAAAAGATCTAAACACTTTTCGGTCGCTGAAAAATAACTTCGGTGATGACTGCAACATCATCAATGTTTATTTTCGAGTCTCTAGGAGAGAAATTGCTGCCAAAATGTTTTAAATTGAAATTGTTTGCAAAACAGGGTTTGGTTTTGAGAAATTCAAAGGATAATTTGAATTGATTTCAAAGATGATTTTGAAAGATTGAGAAGACTCTGGAATCCTATACAAAATATTCATAGAATATAACTGGGTTTGACAATTTATAAATTTGAAGTTGTTAGAATAGAAATTTAACTTGAAGTAAGGTTAAAAATTAAAATAGTTTGATTTTGGAAATAATTGACTTCAAACGGTGATTTTGAAATGTTGGGAAATAATTCAAAACTCTGGAAGATTTATTAAAAATGTTTATGAGTTAGTAACTTATATAATTTGAATTTCGATAGGATGAATTTAACTTAAAGAATTGAGATAAATTAAAGTGTGTATGAAAACAAAATAAGTTGGGAAAGTAAACTTACTAAATGAAATGAAAATAAGTGAGAAAACTTATAGAAGTTTAAAAAATTGAATTTGAATTGTGTTAAATAAGGTGAAGGAGAAAATAAATTTGGGAATGAACAAAAGAATTAAACAGGAATTGAGACTGAATATTGAAAACCAATTTGAATTGTGTGAAATTGTGAAATTAGTTCGAAGTGAACTAAAGATAATAAAGGTGGAAAAAATGGGATGAGATAAAATGAATTGAAATTTGTAATGAATTAGTAAATGAAACTAATTTAAAATAGTGATATGAATCAGTTGTGAATAGAAGATAGTTGATAAAATTCAATATTCAGAAGGTAAATTGAATCAAAATAGAATTGAAATTGTAAATTGAATTCAAATGAAATTGAAAATGCAAGATTAAATGATAATGGATATATAACTTCAATAGTGAAGTAAAAATGGTATAAGAGGTAAATATTCCAACATTTGTAATGTAATATGCAAACTGATAGGCATGATACACATGTGTATTAAAAGGAAAAGGGATTGGGATTTTGATTTCGAAGATAAAAATTTGAATTTCTTGAAAAATGTATATATTTAAATTTCTATATGAAATTTGATGATTTTCTTGTCCGGCCGCTTGGCCTTTTGTTTTCTTTTTGAATCTGGAGGCTCGTTATGCCATTTTGTAGTCGTACCGAGCTAGCCGCGCAAAGGAGACGTTGGCAAAAAATTTCGAAAATTTAGGGAGTTATAAAATGTGACGACCTAGAATTTTCGAGCATTTAAAACTGGAATATTTTATTGATTTCAAATATTCAATAGAGTAATTCTAACTTGAATTACGAATATCACACTTTAATTGATATTTAAATTATTAAATTAATAATTTGGAATCGGATAAAATATGTAATATGAAGTTTTAAGCCGGTTAAAAATAATTTGAAGGCTTATAAAATTTATATTGATATTACTGAAGGTAATAGAAGTTGTAAAATTGAAATTAACAGTGGTTTTTTCAGTTTTAATATTTAAACTGTTTAAATTGAATTTAAAAATAGCCTTCCGAAGCGCAGTCCCGGAATTCGACGAAACCAGTTCCATTGGATCCGTAATATTGAATTATTATTGGATTTCAAATTTTCATAGGGTTTGTAGTTGTTGTGTGAGCATATGATATACTAATGCACTTAAATTTTATATCGAAAATTTAATTTAATAACTGGTCCAAAAGCTATTTTCCCCATACGATAGAATTAGGACTTGAAACCTTTCCATTGCGTTCGGAATAGGGATATTACATTATGAACGTTTAGCGGCACGCCTCGATAGGAAATCAAGTTTTTAAGTTGCATTTATCGGAATAGTTTGAATTTGAATTTAATTTGAATATTTATATTAGTCAAATTTTTAGCCGCAATTATTTCACATCGTCGTTTCTTTCACTTCAGAAACCCTGTAGTTTCTCTTCTGCAATACGCTTCTTTCAACTATATATCAAGTCGTCATTCTTTTCGTTGTCGAAAGCCTCAGAGAGTAACGATATAGATTCGACCCTATCCTTTCTTTAATGGCCTCTGTAATTTCCCAAATCATTTCGTCTACTTTCTCTCACAATTCGAAATCAAATGCATCTGCAGTTTTTTTCCAATGGCCGATCGAAGCTTAAATATATATATATATATATATATATATATATATATATATATTATAAGGCGCGCGAACATCTGGGGTCGCGACCGAGCCGGGCTAGCTTGGTGAAGCACGGTGGAGTTTTGAAGTGCTCGATAGTTTTGGATGTGAAGTTTGAAATAAGGGTTTGTGCTGGCCAGAGGAGGAGATAGGCGACGAGGTTGGTTCCTTTGGGTTTCTCGTCGTGAGGAGCAACCATGGCCGGAATTTGGTGGAGATCGCATCGTTTTGAGGGGTGCGATTCTTCTTGGTTGTGGTCTAAGGCTACAGATCGCGATCTGTTGTGGTTGATTGAGTCGAAGGCGTTCAAGTCAGGAAGAAGCATTCGCAAAGAGGAGTGGATTGTGGAGTCTCGAGGAGGGAGGCTGTTAGGTATTTTCTGCTTTTGGTTTTAGCTGTAAGATTTTGAAAGAAGAAAATGATAAGTTAATTTATTTACAGTAAGATTAAAAAAATAATATAAGTACACCTATATTTTTATTTGTACAGTAAAATAGAAATTCTAGAAATATGCAGGATCTTGGGAATATAGGAAATTGTATAGAGATTAGTTTTAACCTATGTAAATTTTTCTAATAAGCATGTAAAATTTCAAAATAAAATAATACGCCTACACATCTTAATTGGCTTGTTGTTATAAATTAAAGGGATTTGGTAGAGAAGTGTTAAATTCTCTTATTTAGATCTCTTAATCATTAAGATAATTTATTAAAGGAAAATTAGTTTAAAATCAATCTATTACTCTATAACCCAATGATCAGTTGAAATTAAATTATGGGTCAATCCAATTTATTTATTCGTAAATTATCGGCAGATTATCTCGGGTGTTAATAAACCATGTAATATTTCTACAAGGTTTAAAATATGAAGAAAACGAGTCGAGTCCTGGATTGGGATTGCAAATATCAAAGGTGAGTTAATCTCACTCAGCTGATTATAAATTTAAATGTTTAAATTTAAATAACTGTTTGAATGCTTGAATTGATTGATGTGCTATAGTATGAGATATTTTGAAATTGGCATATTATATCGTGCTAACACCTGTGGATGCAGGGAAAAACAGGTTGGAGGGATCCAACTGGATCCCTCAACATTTATTTAAAATTATTTAATATCCTCTGTTGTGATTATTTGATATTCTATGATGAACTTATTATGCTATGGTTCGATTGAATATAATTGTGTATAATGAACTATCAAAAATATATATAAATTGGATTTTGGAAGGAAAATAAAAGAAGTAAATTTGTAAGAAAATAATTATAGAAAATTTGAATAAGTTTAAGAATGAATGAGAAAAAAAAGCGACTTTAAAATTTTAATAAATAAAGCTAGAATATAGAAAGGAAATTTTGAATGACAGGAAGTTAATGATTTTTAAACTGCAGTGTTATTATTTAAGAGAACAAAATATTTATCTAAAATTTAAGATTTAAATTATTGAAAGGAATAAAGAAGAATTGGGAAAGTCCTGAATTTATATATTTCAGGTAAGAGATTTAAAAACTAATGGAAAATAATAACAATAATAATAAGTCTATAATTAATGAATTTTGAAATGAATTGTGTAAATAATGAAATTTATTTCAGATAGAGTAAATTGAAAATCAATTTGGGAAATTGATTTAAGTGATTGAGATTGGAAATTTCTTTCTGAATAACCAAGTACGTTTCAAAGTAAGTTTTTAAATTAAAAGTTTAAAATTGTTTAAAGAAGTATGTTTTGACAAATTTATTATTTCTAAATATTTAAATTCTAAAGTAAGTATTTTTTTTAGTCTATTATAGCAGTAATTATTTTAAAGAGTAATTTAGTATTTTGTTTTAAAAGTGAAAATCTAGATTTATACCTTATCAAGAAACCTTATTTTCAAAATATTCATATAGAATGTATTTTTAACAAATTATTGAAGTAGTTTTACCTATCTCAAAGTAAAGTATTTTAAATTATTTTAATAATCTAGTTTTGTGCTTGGTGATTTCAGAGGAGATAGAAAATATTTGGAAAAGTTTATTCTGAAAAGAAAGAGGGTTTTGAAACTGTTTTCAAGGGTTGAAAATAGAAATATATCTTGTGAAGATATTTTTGGGATTAATAAATAATTTGAAAAATTATTGGTTGATGGTTGTTTGTGAATATTAATTGATAGTTAAATAACCGGCTATCAATGTTGGCCAAATGCGTTGATCGTTTCGAAGAGACCGGGATCGAGATTTATTTCTCGAAAAACCACTTCGATTCGGTTTGTACGTTCCGTGAAAACGATTTCGGATTCGAAGATGGAGCGTTGAAGTGCAAGGGCTAGTCGCTACTAATTCTGAGGATATTTCCAAAGTGGATGTAGTAGGAATAGTGCCTTCGGTTCCGTTCGAACCCGGGACGGACTTGTATGGATGAATGCTTGCGAAACATCGTCAGGTGGATGATGGGCATTCTAAGGGATATGTTCTAAAAAGGTAATGCTTAGCATCAAGCCTCATCAAATGGGAATGACTGAAAATCAGGGGTTATGCAGCAAGGCTAGGTGGGTAGCACCCAAGCAGGGTGAGATCATTCCAGTCTAGATGTACCTTTTTATTTCGGCTTAGTGGGCGGTTGCTGATCCCAACCGCGGGGTGATCTCACTCGGGGTTATCCAGTAAGGGGTAGTCTCGGCCTTGTGTTGCAGGGGAGCGGGCGTACTCCTCGGTACGGTGATCTAGTCCCCGTACTGTGACAGGTGGTACCCCAGTGCCTAGTCATTAGTTGGAAATCCATTCTCCCTACGAGCCTTTTACGAGTTTTGTTTGTATTAACCACTATGTGGCTAGTAGCTGGAATTTAATCATGTAACAATTTCGGCTATTTTATAAGTATTTGTATATAGACCCTATTATAATATCAGAGGATTTCTATAAAAATTGTTTTAGCTATCGTAAGGTAAAAACCCGACATGTTTATTTGTGGCGTGGTCTTACGAGATGCTTTTGTTTTCAAATGATTTTTGAAACTTTAATAATCAATTGGATGTGATTTTCTCACGCTGGTTTTTCAGACTGACTCAGGTATTATTTAACTGTAATGCTCGGGTCAGACCGAGTATTATAGGACACATGATATGATGCCGTGGAGCTCAGGAGACGAGCTGAACGACGATGTGTATTCTCGTACTTGTTTTATATATATATTCCGCTGTGTTGAGTAGTTGTGTATCCAGTTGTATGATATTGATGTTGAGCTGTGATTGATGTACTCTGATGATGTAATATGTAAACCGAGATATTTGATTTTTGAGTAAAATTATTTATTATCTATTATATTTTATTCCGTTGCGATGGTCAGATTCTGTTGTTGTTTTCTATTTTCTTCTTCTACCTCTTTTTCTTTAACCTAAATGGTTCGTATTTATGTACAACTTGAGTTGATTTAGGTAGAATAGTGTTGACTCAAGGGGTACGGATTTGCGGGCTGTCACATAAAAATTTTGAGAAAATTTTGAAAACTTAAAATTTGAATTTAAATTTAATTTCGAATGGTTAAGAAAACAATATTGTTTGGAGTTTATGGTTGAGGTTGGAAAGTTAGTTGAAGTAATAACGGGTCTTTAATAAAAAGATTGGGTTTGGCAAGTTGTTAAAACTGTATTGTTTTGGGAAATAGTAAATGGGTTAAGGATCATTCTTTTTAACTAGTAATTTCGGGACGAACTTCTTTTAAGGGGGAAAGAATGTGCCGACCCAGAATTTTGAGCGTTTATAATTGAAATATTTAATTGATTTTAAATATTTGAGAGTTAATTTAAACTTGAGTTTCAATATTGCCATGAATTTGGCAATTAAATTACTGAATTTAATTATTGAAAGTCGGGTTAAAATCTGAATCTTCAATTTTAAGCTGGTTAAAAATATTTCAAAGGGCTTACAAAATTTGTATTGATAATACTGAAGATAATGGAAGGTTCGTAATTCAATTTGAAAATGATTTTTTCAGTTTTGAAATTTTACCGTTTAAATCGATAATTAAAAATAACCTTTCGAGGCACAGTCTCGGGATTTGACGAAACCATTTCCATTGGATCTGTAATATTGCATTATTATCGAATTTCAATTTTCGTAGTGTTTGGAGTGATCGTTTGGTCGTACGGTCAATAAACAAGCTGAAACTTAAATCGAAAATCCAATATTTTATCTGCTTCAAAAAGCTAGCTTCTTCACACGATCGAATTTGGATCCGAAACCTTTTTCAATACATTCAAAATAGGGGTTTAACATTATAAACGTCTAACGGCACGCTCGATAGGAGTTTGAAATTTTGAGTCGCGAAAATCGAAATGATTTGAATTTAAATTTAAATTTAAATAAATAATGATGTTTCACAAGACAAGTTTTATTTAACTTCCCTTCGTTTCTAACACCTGTCATCTCTTTTAAAACACTTGGCACTCAATTTTTAACACGCGCTTCGGAAAAAATTAAAAGGGAACGAAAATATTTTTTTTTCGTTCAGAGAAAAAAAAGGGGAAAATCAAAATCCATGGCCGCTTTATTCTTTAAATCGTTCGTATAAAAATAGATAAAAATATACAAACAGTGACGACTTTCAACACAAGCCTCTCCCTCTCCAGTTTGAAATCGTGAATTCAGAAAGGAATCAAATTCGAGAAATAAAATAAGAAAAATGGCTGATGTCGATAGTAGAAATCGCGAATCGTAGCATCGTTTTCGGCAACGATTGGGCATCGCATGGTCGGTCGGCAAGCGCGGCTGTCTGGAGGCGATGTCATTCGAAGGGATTGTGTTCGGTGGCCAATGTCGAAGCTCGATCACGAGCTAGAGATCGCGTGCAGTCGAAGTCTTGGGCGCGTGCAAGAACGAGTGTCGTCGAGGCTACGACAGTCTAGGGGGAGCAATCTCGAATCAGAATCGCAACTTCGCGCGTGGAAATCTAGGCCGTCGAAGCGAAAGGGGCTTCGCGATGGCGACACAAGGCAAGCGAAGTCGATGTCGTGAGCCTGGGTTCGAGATCGGCAGTGAAGGTATTGTTTGAATACTTAATTTAAAATTATTTAGTAAAATCTTATAATTTATACATAAGTGTGTATATGGATATATGTATGCGACAGTAATGGAAACTGAAATTTACGAAGTTATAAACCCTTTTTGTAATCATGTTAAACAGAAAAATATTTTGTTAAAAAGGAATTTAATTTTAAATTTAATTTTAGCTAAATAAATTTATTTGAAAAAGATTGGTTTAAATTTAAAAATATTAGTTTACATAATCATTAGTTGATTAAAATTAATAAATGATAACTGGTTGTTCGATTTTTTGAATATTAATAAATTGTTTAAATATTTATACAAGGTCTAGAACTGTAAAGAAATCAAGTAAAGGAATGGAAATGGACTGCATGCATAGTTAAAGGTGAGATCTTCTCACTCAAATTATAATAATTGAAAATTTCAGTTATTGATTGAATGTTGAATTGTGATAGTTAAATTTTAAATTGTTGATTGTGAGTTTGGATGATAATTTACTACCAGTTGTATTGAAATACACCCTATGCGCCGCATAATAGCGGATGATATTATATTAAACCCATATACCACGATATTCCACCTCGAAGTGGAATTGGTATTATATATGTATTTGGAGTGATTGATTTCTCGCATTATATAGCGGATGAGACCCCATGCGCCACATAATAGCGAATTATATTTTATAAATCCCATATACCGCGATATTCCACCTCGAAGTGGAATGGGTATTTAATTGTTGTACTAACATCTGTGGATGTAGTAAAAAAAACTGGTTGGAGGGATCCAATTGGATTGCTCAAATAATTGAATTTGTTTCAGTATTGTGTGTTGATTTAATTATAATCTGTGTGTAATTGTATTGTGATTGAGATCGTTGAAGGCAAAAAATTTGCCGAATATATTTTTGGTATCATAGGATACCAAAAATAAATAAAATTGGATTTTTTTAAAATTTAAGTGGAAAATCTATAGTGAAATCCTATTGAATAAATTTAATAATATGGGAAAAGTTTAATAAATGGATTTCAAGTAATAATATTCAAATGGTGAAGAATTTATTGAAAAATACGGGTTTTAAATAATTTGGAAGAGATAAAGGAATTTGTTTTAAAAATAAATTCGAAAATTGATTCGGTCTTAAAAGAATAAATCTTTGGAAAATCAATATGAAAATTGATTTGGTGTTTGAATGAAAATCAATTTGGTGTTGAAATAAATTTAGAAATAAATTTGGAAATTTATTTGGTGTTTAAAATAAAATTTGAAATCAATTTGAAAATTGATTTAGTGTTTGGAAATGATTTTTGAAATCAATTTGGAAATCGTATATCATTAGATATTAGGAAAATTTAAAATTAACCATGGGAATTTTATAAAGAAAAAGGAATTTTGTTTTAAAAATAAATGTTGGTTTATTTTTGAAGGTGTGAAAAGAAATTTGCAGATTTGGAATGTAAATTAAAATAAATCGAGAAGATTTATTTTATATATAAATGGAAAGAGAATTCTTCCCTGGAAAGACGAGTATATTTTTTTAAAGTAGCTTTTGAAGTATAAATTAAAAGTTCTAGAGTTGGTTTTAAAAGAATATTGTGGAGAAATTATGTTCTTAAGTTGTTTTAAAAATCTTTAAATTAAAGATTTATTTAGTTAATTATAAAGATGATTATTTCAAAGATTTAATTGATATTTGATTTAGAAAATGGTTATTTAAATAGTTATACCCTATCTACTAATTTTATTTTAAAAATTAGTTTGGATTTTATGTCTTATATGCGAAAATTAGTATAATGTTTTCATAACCAATATTCAAGTAAGTATTTAAGATAGTTTTATTTTAAATGTCTCTTAGAATATTTCGGATAAGTAATTTGAATTATTTTGAAGTATTTGAACTCGGCAGATTTTTAGTGGAAATGAATAAATATTTGGAAATATATTTTGCGTAAGGAAAATGATTTGAATTTTTTTTGAAAGATTGAAAGGTGAAAAGTGATTTGAAATTTGTTTTCAAATGATTGAAGTGTTAGAATTTTATCTTGCCAAATTATTTTGAAAATAATAATTGGGGGAAAATTATTTGAAATCCAGTGATTTTTGTGAATATTGATTGATAGTTAAATAACCGACTTTCAATATTTGCCTTTAAATGGCATTTGAATTTCGATGCGATCGGGGGTCGGATTCCAAATGGATATTCGAAAACCGTATCGAACCTTTGTGATTGTGATGGATCTTTTGTTTAAAAGATCAACGTGGAAATTGTTGTGATTTGTTTGAAATCTGAATGTATCTCTTATTTTTAATATAAGCGCTCATTATTTGGATTAGCCGGGAGAGGACTTTGTGTCATAAAACCCATTCCAAATAATGATACGACAAAATGGGATTGCATTTGAAGACGGTGTTGAAGACTGGGTATTTTCGAAACGAAAGGATTACATATCGAATGTCTCTGCACCAGGTTGCTCCGATATAGAGATTTTATCACCCTTTGTGATGGGGATTCGAGACATGATTAGTGAATATTCGGATTTGCAAGGGCTTCTTTGGAAGGGCCTTCGGTTTCGTTCGATCCCGGAACGGACTTGTATGGATGTGTATCTGAATTTACACTTTGAGATGTAAATCTAGTTTCTATCAAATACATTTCTGTTGGTGGCGGAAAATTTATTCTCTTAGCTTAACACCCTTCTCTGAGACGTACGAGCTCAGAGGTTATGTATTTGATGGTCACTAGTGATATATTCCCAATTTGATAATGTGGCATATGAAGTGCTGTAGATCATTTTTTGATCGAAGCATGACTTTGTGAAAAGTGTAGCTTTGTGGACGAGACATCATCGGACCTCACACCCCGAAAATGGTCAAAACAGGAAGAATGCGGCAAGGTTATGAGGGTCGCTCCAAAAGCATAGCAGATTTTTTTTTTTTGTGAAAATAACTTTTTTTAAGATCTCACACCAGTCTCATGACTGACGTGGAGTTTATTTTTCCCTTTCTAAACTCTGGGTGCCCATAATTTTCCACACGGGCAGCCTAGAGTCAAGTTTTCATTATTCGAAAGCGAAGTCAAGAAGTTGCCGTGGAGATCAGAAGACATGCTGGATGGCGAGACGTATCATTATACTATGTATTACCCATTGCATCGGGATTTATGTAAGTTTAGTTTTAATGTGGATGAGTTGTTGTAAATGCCTAGTGTTTGTATTGTGTCGTTGTAGGCTCTGATAACGTGATGTATAAACCGATATAGTTCTTTGTTTTAAAGATATTCATTTACCTATTATATATCGTTCTGCTGTAAAATTTGAGATTCTGTTATTATTTCTATTTCTTCTTCTATCTTCTTCTTCTTAAACCCCAACGTTTCGATTTTCCGGCATTCGACTATGCGGCATTTGATACAGTGGACGTATTAATGTCGACTTTCGAAAGTCAAAAAATTGGGTCATTACAATCGAGTGAAAAATCCCAATTCGGATTGATACACTATCTCGAAATTCTGTGCTCGAATCTGGATCAAATCACTATGCGAATAGAATTAACATACGTACATCCTACGCATTTATCTTCATTGATTATTAGCTAAATCAATCCTCTTTTTTCTATTCACATTCACTTTGATTTTGATTAACTTAATTACAATTACTTCAATCCCATTTGGATTATCACCTCAATTCTTATCTCAAATTGGTATTTAATCAAAAATAGTTTGACTCTGTCTAGCTTAAATTTAGAAAATAGCGTGAAAAGTTAAAAATAGTTAAGTAGTTGGAAAATGATCATTAGTTTGTAAAAATAGTTGTAAAATAGTTAAGTAATTGTAAAAATAGTTATAAAATAGTTAAATAATTGCAAAATAGTTGTAAATATAATTATTTATAAAAAAGTTGAAAAACAGTAATTAGTTTACAAAACAATTGTAAAATTGTTAAATAGTTTCAAAAATAATTGTAAAATAAGTATAAAATAGTTTGGCTTTAAAAAGAAAGGTTGTATATAGTAAATAGCTTGGAAAAACAGGTTCATATTAAAAAAAAATTATTTTAAAAATAGTCCAAAGTCAAACTGTTCAATTCCCAATCTCCATTCCATCAATTCAATTTAAATTTCCAATTTCATTTAAATTGACTCAATTCCAATTTAAATAACTTCAATTTCCATTGAAATTGATTTAATCCCAATTCAAGTTGAATTAACCTCGATTTCTTTCCAAATTCAAATCGAATCCCATTTGAATTTTAAACCTATTCAACTTTAATCATAATTCTGAATTATTCAAATCAATTTGGACTAATTTCAAATTGAACCCATTTCAATTTCTGATCATTTCAATTTCTGTTTGAATTAATTCCAATTCCAATCTCCATTTTTAAATTATCTCGAATTATATAAATTCGAGTTAAAATTTCAAATGTTTATTTAATTTCCTTAAATCAAATTAACATTTACGCTTAATATAAAAACCCAAGTTCTTACACAATTAAATTTTGGGTCCAACATTTTAATATTTATTCAAATCACTTTTACTTACTTATCTCAAGTTTTCAAGTAAAAGTTCAAAACCCTTTAAACATTTAATTCTAAGTCCTAATTTCAAAATTCTATTTTAAATTACATTTACTTCTCTATAAACCTATTTCTAGGTTCAAATAATAATTCAAATCCTATTTAAACAACTCAATCTTTGAAATTCAATTTATCATCAAATTTCAATTTTGAAACCAAACCTCAGAAATTTCAGTTGAAATTTTATCTTAAACATTCAAATCTTAAGTCCAAAATGATTCCATTTCTCTAATTCCCATTTTAAATTTGCGAGTTCCATTTAAACATTTAAATCTTAAATTCAAAGTGATTTCATTTTCCATTTATCTCTGTAATGGATATATATATATATATTATTCCAATCCATTTCTTAATTTTTTTCAAATATTCCAATTCATAGTGTCAAATATTATTAATAACAACATGATGATAGCAGGGTATAATTAAACATCCAAATTATCTAAAACATCCATCAACAGCATCCATCACACATTCCCAGAACTCAAACCCGTTTTGGGGTCTTATATAGTTTCCTACCAAATCAACCCACTTACCTAAGTTAAATCTCAATTTCATCTTAAAATTTCCAATTCAGGTTGTTTATTCCAAACATATTTAACTTCTTCTAAGTTAATTTTAATTTAATCTCATTAACCTTTCCCAATTTGAATCCTTACTTCAAATTTCAAATTTCTATCAATATTCTTTCTACTTATAAGTTCAAAACTTATATCACTTTAGGTTTGTACATCACACTTCAAGAAAATCAAAACTCAACAATTTAGAGTTTATTCCAAATCATTTTTTAATATTATGTATATCCATGCATATATACATATTTATTGCCTAGTCTACTATGTCATATTTTAAAATTTGAACCACCTTTGGTTTTAATTCAAAGCAAATTCCTTTAAAATTTTCAAACAACTCCTTATTTTTAAAATAAGATTATATTCAAAAATAGTCTAAATAATATTACTCATCATTTCTTTTAACATTCTGAAAATAATTTCAAATTCTTTTCTGGACTTGAAACTTCACAATTTAAATCCTTTTCCATTTACAAGCCCCTTTCATCTAAATTGTTACTTCCTTAAAACTTTTCAATTTGCATTATCATTATTAGATACAATTAAGCAATTTATTATAGTAACCAAGATTACCATATTTGAAAACCAATTCACTATATTATCTTATAATTTATTGAAAAAATATCTCTACAAATTTCACGATTTATTATCTGGTTTGAATTCGTTTCTAGTTTATCTTATTTAACCTTATTTGCATATATATATATATATATATATATATATATATATTCATCACTTAATTCTTATCCAATTTCAATATCCAACAACCAATTTTCTTTATATACAATAATTGAAAAATGATTTGCTTTATATATCCAAATATAAGCTTGTATTAGAATCATTCAGTTTTAAAACCATTTTTAAACCTTTATATAAGAAAATAACAAGTACGCTCTCATATATATATATATATATATATATATATATATAAACACACACACATATATATACGCACACACTCAACTCATCCTAGGGTACCGCTGACCCTATCCTTAATGAGTACACCCATCAGAGCCAAGGTTCTCACTTAATCTCAAGCTCTGATACCAAATGTAACGACCTGGAGTTTTTCACTTCGAAAATTCCAGATTGTTAGAGAAAATAAGAAAGAGAGAGAAGAGGAAATAGGAAACAGAACACAGAATCTCACATTCGTAGCGGATCAAAATATAATATTAAATAATAGCAGTTATACAAAGAGGAACTGTATCTGTTAATTTACATCAACACATCAGAGTTACATTCAATCTCATAAAAAACTGGACAGTATAACAACTTGTCCCAGAAAACAACAACAGTAATATAGTCTCAGCGGAATACACTCCATACGTTCCTGCCATCCAGCTCGCCTCCTGAGCTCCAGAATGCCCTTACCTGGAAATCTATTATACTTGGTTTGACCCAAGCATTACATCAAAGTAACACCCGGGTCAGGCTGGAAACCAGCATTAGTAAACCCATATAACATGAAATATTAAGTTATAAATCTTATTTGCAAACCAGGTTAACTCGTACCTTCTACTAGTTCTCAGCTTCTTTAAGTCAATCACTTATTTCAAACAATATCTAAGAATCACTACTCAGTTTAAATATCCATGATTCTTAACCTTTTCATTCCAGCCTATTTACTTCTAAATCAAATTTATAAAGAATTTCGAGTTACTAATCGAAACGGTTTCGGGTATTGCTGACACTCGACCCCGGTCCTTTTGATTTCAAAGTCATCTTAATCCTAGTTGATTAAGTGGATACAAATCAATTTTAAATACAGGTTCTCATATTCTCATAGCAAATCAATTATCGATAGATAGCTCACAACATCACAGTTCAACCCATCATATCATATCACAATACATCACAACTCCATATCAGAGAGACAACTAAGGTATTCAATTCAAGTTGTCATCTATAAGCAAGATGAATAATCAAACAATTCTTAGTTAGTTTAATTTAATCCCCTGATTAAACTAATTACCTTTAATCTTGCTCAATTAACTTTAATTAGTTGTAAGCCCTTTCCTTAAATTAAATGTATTAATTGATTAACCTTAATTAATTACATTGATTAATTAATCACACTTATTTATCTATAATTAATTAACCTTTAATTGTCAATTAATTAATCTTAAATTATTTATATTAGTTTATCTTTAATTAATAAATAAATCTTAATCACCCAAACCTTAACTAATTAAAAAGATAGGTCATTTATCTTAACTTCTTAACTCTCACAAAAAAAATTATTTAATAGACCTTAGAATCAAATTATCATTAATTTGTAAATTAACCAAAGTCTTTAAGTTATAAAACCCTTCATCTTTTGATTCCTACTTAATTACATTATTAATTAAGTTTAAATAAACTTAAAATTTAACTTAATCGAAGTTAAAATAAATTTCATATCCTTTACTTAACCAAGTTTTGAAACAAATAATTATTATTTGAAAGAAATTGTTCAAGTAATTAGTTTTAAAACTTGATTTTATAAAACTTAAAGACATGCTAATCCCCATCATTCTACCCGAGACCAGCCTGGAAAACTCCCCTTAAAACCCACGTCAATCCCTTCTTCTCTTCTTCTTCTTTTTCAAATTTTGATTAAAAATCCTTAAAATGGTTTACTTAAATGTAAAAACCTGATAACACACTCGCGAACACACGAAGCCATACCCGGGCTAATCTTCTTCCTATCCGAGTTCCTTCCCGAGACAAAACTTCACCCTCTCAACTTAATCTCTGATACCCGAAAATTACATGTGCATGTGCATAGTTCATCGACGGCACTCCGACCACCACACCCACTGCAGGCATGTCGATGACTATACCCACAAATGATTTCGACCACGAGATCATCGAATCGATCACAAAATCGAGTACAAGCCTGAGTGAACCCAACCTGAACCAACCCCTTTGACAAACTTACCTTGCCGACGACCACGCCGACCACAAGGAGTTCCAATACTCCAACCAACTCTCCTCCAAAGGCCCACGCACCCATATCCCTACTCACGATCAAGCCCGAAGCTTCCATATTGGAGAAATCGATTCAAATATGCCGGCGAACCCTACAGGCGGTAAACCCTAGTTCACCCTTGTTTCGCCTCCACTACGTTTGAAAAATTCTCCGACCATTTTCGCCGTCTTCCCCAATCCACGAACCACCTCCCACAAGAACCCCGGCCACTCAAACGCCGCCGATCACCAGAATTCGCTCGAAACCCAAATTCTATTCAACGTACGACATCTCATGATTTTTAGGTCTAAAAATCTTGATTTTAATTTTAAAAATCGTAATTTCCGAAAACAAATTTAATTATATACTTGAAACAATCAATAATTATGATTGAGGTTTTGATATGTTTCCATATTTACTGTTCATCTTCCTCACTGATAAAGTCTAGCTGTTGATTTAGATCAAAATTATTTTTAAAATTTATGTCATGGTATAACAAAATTTTTTGTTTATTCACCATGTCCTAAAAAAATCAGGGAAGGAGAACATTATTTTTTTTCTTTAAACCCTAAATCCTGAACAAATAAAACAGAACCAATGTTCTGTAACAGACATGCACATCTATTCAGTTCATATATATATATATATATATATATATATATATGTATATGTATATAATTCATACAAGGTAAACATGCAAACATCTTTTTATACTCTATTCTAAATAATTACTGCATGCACAAGATTTTAAACAGATTGAAACTTGGTTTACTCACCTTTTTTTTTGAATAGAGGAAGTTTGGAAAAAAAACTAGAAATGGTTAGATAACTGGAACTGAAATCTTGAGTTTGATCTGGAAATTTATTGAGATTAATTTGAATCCAGAATTGTTAGTTGCTTTTGAACTTCGGGTTGAAGATTGTAAAAACGATTGTAGTTTGAACTTTTTATTTCTTCTTGATTTGTTCTCTGGTTTCTTACAGGCTTTGATTTATTTTCTTCTTTTTTTTCTCTTGTTTCAGGTTTTGGATTGTGGAAGATAGAAAACAAAGAAATGAGATAGAGAATAGAGATGTTAATGTAACGTTGTTTTAATTTTTATTAATTATTTTAAAGAACAATGACGCTTGGTAAATAGGCTTACAAATGTCATTAAATATACCCCGTTTTCTTACATTTGTAATTTTATGTATCAATATGTTTTTACAAGTATTTATAAAATAATTTCAATTTAGTTTATATTTATAAATGTCTAATTATTTTTAATATTTAACTTCTTCTTCATTTATATTAAATATAATATGAAAGAAGATGAAATAGAAACCCAATTATATACTTAAAATAATTATACAAATATATTAGTTTAGTATATTCTTTGGAAATTTAATATATTGAATCCAAATCAATGGTTTCAATTCACCCCCACACACACATATATATATATATATAATAATTAGAAAACATTATTTTATTTATATATATATTCACACCTTTACAAATTCCCATATATACTACTTCACATGTATATATATATATACACACACTCTTATATACTTATATATATACATTTATAATTTCCAACGGTTTAAAATATCCCTTCAAATATCAGCATTTATTATAGCTCAAATCCATTTATATGCATCTATATATATTTTAAATTATCAGAATTCCATTTGTATAACCAAATAAAATCATTATTTTAATAATTTTAATCCTGTTTATTCCCAGTTAACAGATATCCAAAATCTGGGTTATCACGGTCGAAAGGTTAGGATTTGAAAGGATTTAAGAGACCTTTGGACAAGGTCGAAAGGTTTGGTTTCGAAAAGTAGTTTCAAAGAGATTTTGAAAAGAACTGTCGCCTTTATTTTGTTAAAACCCTTCGAAGGGGTCGAAGTAGGAACTTTCGACTTGGTTGAAAGGTTTACTGATTTTATAAATACAAGTCACTTCCCGACCTTTCGAAGGGGTCGAAAGTAGGAGCTTTCGACATAGCTGAAAAGTTTAATTGTTTTCCCCAATGTTTTATAAAGTTGAAAGTGGTTTTGAAAACTTTCACCTATGACCCAAACTGATGTTTTAAGTGAAAACCCAATGCTTTCGAATGGTTTGAATTTCAATGATTTTGAAAGGTTTTCTTTCCAATGGTTACGAAAGGTTCTACCCTTAAAACTATGATAGTAATGCTTTATCAAAGTTGAAAGGTTTCGAATGAAATGTTTAAATACAAAAGGGGCCCGGGGCATATTGTTTTTAAAACACTAAGGGGCCTGGGGCATATTGTTTTTAAAACAGATGATTAAACCTTTCGAAGAGGTTGTAAGTGTAACCCTACGATGTTGTCGAAAGGTTTGAAAAACCCATACTCTAATTTTTAAAGGAAAAAACCATGGCTTGTATAAAGGAGTTTTGTAATGGCTTTAAGTATAAAATTTTGTAGAAGTATTGCCTTGATAAAAATATAAGTTAAAAGTGTTAACTATGTTATTATATGTATTTCAAGGAATTTAAACCCACAGGAGTGGTATTGTTAAATTGTTGTTTTACTTCTTCAAATACGAGTATATTCACATGATAACTCATAACCGTTTTTAGGGGAAAAAGGGATAGAAAAACTAGCTAGGTTAACTCAATAGTGAATATAATTACTTAAACTCCTGAATGAGTAGAATTGCATCCTAGGTGTCATAGTGACCAAAAATATAGAATGCCTAAACTTTGTAGTTATTGGAGGTGAACCAAAAGGTTCATAGTAAACCTATGAAAACTCTGTTAAGGTAGTTATTGGTGCATACCAAAAGGTTCATAGTATACCCATGACAACTATGATTAAGTAGTTATTTGAGGAAACCAACAGGTTCTTAGTTAACCTATGAAAACTATACATTAAAGACAGTTGGCAGAGGCTAATTAGTTTGTAGTGAACCTCCTGAAAACTATATCTGGATTACGAATTGACATCAGGAAATAGGTTTCTAGAAGACCCATGAAAACTAGGATAAGAGAGTGGCTAATGGAAGTATAAGTAGGTTGATTAAGTAATTATTTTCACAAATGTTTATTTACAAAATATCTTATCTTTTTTTAGATTATAGTAAACTTCTTTTGTTAAATTTAAATATTGACCCAACATTATCACCGAACGCCTTATATTCAAACTGTAAAACTCAATTCACAAGGTGTTCATTTAAATGCATCTATATTTACTGTCTATCCAACACATATAGTGAAAAATTAAAAATTCTCATAAACTTGTCGAGCACAAATTAACAATCAATGAACAATAGTTACAAATTCAAAATTAGCCGAACATGAGCACTCAATCGACAAATGATAATAATGCTCATAAAGTAGCTGAGCAATATTAAGCTAAAAATTCTACAAATGGTAATAATGCTCGTAAATTGGTCAAGCATGTCAAATCATTCTGCAAAGGATATCAATGCTCATAAACTGGCTGAGCATGGATTAACTAATTAATGAGGAGTAATGAACGAACATCATTAAACCCTACATTAATTCAACTATACTTTAATCTTTCATAAGTTACCTTATATAAGATCTTCAATTTTTGTATTTTAATTACCTTTAAAGTATACGCTTATAACCAATACAAATACGCTCTCATATGTATAATACACTATAATGAGTCATACCCAACCAAAGTCAAGGTTCTCGCTTAATCTTCAGCTCTGATACTAAGTATAACAATTTGTCTTTTAAACACTGGGATGTTTGGTACATGAATATAATGGATGCATTAGTGTTGACATTTGAGGATCAAAAAGGTGGGTTGTTTAAATAAAGAAGCCAAAGTTCAAGTGTAAGAAGTGTCAAGGCAAGGGACATTTAACAAGGGATTGTAGGATGGGCATTGCAAGGATCAAACACTAAATATACAATCAATTTGGGTACATAAAGCGAGAGTTTCTAAATGCAGCTAAGATTTCTACCCAGGTGGTTCTAGCATATGCAATAGATGTTATTCCAAGCTTGAGAGTTGCTTAAGCTATGGATAAGGGGAAGAAGATCATCATGGATGGTGTGCTAACTCTTTCTAATTTATCTCTTCGTACTTTATTTGGCACTAGAGCATCACATTCATTTATTTTGGGTAAACTAGCAAATAAATTTCACTTATAAACTAGTATAGCAGTAGAACTTGTAGAATTATCGAACCTAGTTAGAAGATAGATTTATTTATCCATGATTTGTAAGGATTTGAAGTTTTATATTTTAGGTGTCAAATTCGATTGCTATGTTTTTAATTTGGCATTTTTTTGGTTTGATTTAATTTTGAAAGTGAACTGGATGACTATGTATGGAGCAGTGGTAGATAGTGATAGGAAGATGGTTCAGTTAGGTACTTGTGGTAGGTACAACGTTGAGATTTACTTTGACACCAGGAGTTTAGTTATGTTGAGTTACCTATTTTCTTTAGACCTATCACATGATTAGTTAGCTTTGGCGCCAATAGTTCATGACTACCCACATGTATTTTTTGGTGTTTCTGATCTTCCTCCCCATAAAGAGGCTAAATTTTAAATTTATCTTGAGAAAAATGCTAGGCCTATTGCCTTACCTCTGAGGCATATGGCTCATGAGAAAGACATAAGCTAAATAATCGAGTGAATGGATTTTTAGATAAAGGCTTCATTCGTAGAAGTATTTCAAAGTAGGGAGCATCGATTTTCTTTGCTACTGAACAAGACACCTCTTTAAGGCTTTGTATCGATTATCATAAGTTGAATAGGATAATAAAGAAGAATCATTATCCACTACCCCATACAAACTATATCTTTGATCAGTTAGTTGTAGCAAAAGTATTCTCTTAGCTTTACTTGAATACTAGATTCCATCAGTTGCATGTAGCCGAGGAAAGTGTTTAGAAAACTGCTTTTCGCACCCTTGAAGAACATTATGAGAGGTTAGCCATGCCATTTAGACCGGCCAATGTGCCAACATATTTCTTCAACATCATGACTTGAGTCTTATGAGGGTTGTTAAATAAGTTCGTTGTGGTAATCATTGATGACATACTTATCTACTTGAAAAGTGAGGAAGAGCATGTGTTGCTTTTAGGAGAAGCGCTTAATACTCTTCATAGGCATAAGTTAAAGGAAAATTTTTCAAATGTCACTTAGCTGCAAGGTGGTTCTCTTTCTAGGATATGTTGCCTTTTAGCATGGACTAACGCTCGATCTTAGTAAAGTTGTCGTAGCACATGATTGGCACATACTGAAAAATGCTACAGAGGTGAGAAGCTTTCTTGGTATGGCTGGCTATTATTTGACGTTTACTAAGGACTTCGCCAAAAAAATTTACCAATGACCCACTTTAACATGAATTTTTTTATTTTCTCATGAAGCTCATAACGCAAAGATGCTTTTTTAAGCTAAACGAGTTCTTGACTAGAGCACTTGATTTCATACTCCCGATTGAACGATGGTGCTTGGAGTGTATGCTGATGCTTATGATATATGACTGGGCGCAAGTTTGATGCCATAGGGTAGAATTTTATTATGCTAGTTTATAATTGAAGGTCCATAAGAGAAACTAACTACCCAACCTATGGTCTTGAGTTGCTAGTTGTTGTATTCATCCTCAAATCATGGAGGCATTATCTTTAAGGAGAGTTATTTGAGATAATAATGGATCAGAAGTATTTGAATTATTTATTCTTCCAAAAGAATTTGAATTTGACGAAGTAGTGCAGGTGGAGTTCTTGGTGTCATATGATTTCATTATCTCGTATACTCCAAGTAAGAGCGATGTTGTAGTCGATGCTTTGAGTAGGTAACATGCGATGTTGAGCCCTATTTTTTGGAGTGGAAGCACTTGGAGTTCATTTCTACATTTTATTATCGACCTTAGTCAGACATTACAAAGGATTGTTGACAGCTTTAGATATACAATCTTTACTTATGGACTATAATGGTTCGAGTAAAAAGCAATGCAAGGAGTTATTGGATGTTTTTAAGAAGCTGAATAGAAGAGAGTATTTAAGTCATTTGGAAAAATTCCATTAACGCGAGACAGCGGTTGCAAAGCGATGGTAGATTGTGTGTTCTTCTTGTTAAGGAGTTAGTAGACATGGTACCAGAAGAGTTTCATAGGTCTAGGATGGTTTTTCATCCTGGTGGTGACATAATGTATCGTGAAATGAAGAGGGTATTTTATTGGCATGGTATGAAGAGATATGTAGCGGAGTTCATTTCCAAAGGTGTGACTTGTCAAAGGTTAAAGATAGAGCAAAAGAAGCCTGGTGGATTACTACAGTTATTGGACATTCCACAATGGAAACGGGACAGTATTTATATGGACGTTGTTGATGGGCTACCTAAGAGTAGAAGAAAGAACGAGAGTATTAAGGTCATAGTCTGCAATGACCCACAAATTTGATACTACAAAATACTAAATTAATTAAGAACGGATTTTTAATAAAATGGTGAATCGTGTATTGTGTTTGCAGCAATTGCGGAGGTCTTTCAAGGATGATTGGTTTAATATATAGTTTTGATGCATTTGGAGTTAAGGTTTTCCAAATAGAGGCATTATAGTGTTTAAATGGCGTATGTGATTGTTTTGGGCCAAACCGGATAAAAAACCCATAATCCATACTAATGACTATATAAGTGAGCTTACGAAACCCTAGCCATCACCTCTATCCTAAATTTTCTTCCCTGCTCTTGAAATTAACCTAATCGTTCTCTAACAATGAAATTAATTAAAAAGTGATTAAAACTCTAATTTTCCAAACTATATTGAATAATATACCATTCCAAATCTCTCGACATGATAAATCAATAGCATATGTTCACTTTTGGAAAGGAGGATAAGACGACCGGAATTGCTGGTTAAAGTTCAAGAGGAGAATTGGGTAGTGGTGAATTAGGGTTTTGTGAATTCGGCGACAAACAAAGAAATTAATTCTTGGGTAGGTGATACTTGTCGTACGGTTTCAATTGGTGGTGGAGTTGATGGCCAATTCGACCTATTGCTATGGGAAATGCCACATAGGTTCACCAAGGATGTCTAGGCGGCGATGGTCTCAAGCGATGGCGGCGACGGGTTTGATGGCGTATAGTAGGGCCTAAGGTAGGGGTTCCAATGTTGGTCGTCATTCGTTCCATTACAAATAAAGGTGGAGGAATTAGGTCGATCAAAGTATGGTAGGGTAGCGGATGATGATTTGGAAAGGAGATAAATTTTACTTTAGTCCCTATATTATCATTAATTGCAAGTTAGACTCTGAAACTTCCAACCTCCATATTTTGCGCATACAAACTCCGATCCACGTGTGATTTCTTTTGTTGGACTCTTGGTGGAATTGTAGATGATTTGGAGGTTGGGTTGTTGAATTTCGAAGCTATTAGAAAAAGCAAGTTTGTATGGTTACTTCGATTTAATTACTTGAATGTTAGTACACATTTGATTACTTGAATCTTGTGTTATTAACATAGTTAGTTGATTTGATGTTGTGTTACTAATATAGTGGATTAGTATACATTTAGTGATCTGATTTTTGTGTTACTTATATGGTGATTTAGTGCATATTTAATGATTTGGTGTTGCATTACCAATATAGTGGGTCAGTACACATTTGGTGATTTGGTGTTTATGTAGGGGTGGTGTTTCCTGCTAGCATTGGTTGAACGAATGTCGTCGTTGTTATGTGCTAATAAGCATTTAAATGCAGGAGCAGAGTAGAAAACAGAACTATGTAGGCTTGATCCTCCCAAAAAGAGGTATGTAGGCAGTCATTTTCTATGCAATATCTATCGAGCATATGGTTGTAGTGTATAGAATTAGGTGTAGTACAAACATAGTTGAAACCTTTTCCCTTATATACATACATACATACATACATACATACATACATACATACATACATACATACATACATATATGCAAGTGTGATATTGCAGTAGAAGTAGAAGAGGGAATAGAAAGGTGGATGTAGGCTATATCGTGGATAGTAGATTTGGTATAATATTTTACACCATTGTTGTATTAAAATGTACATTAATGTGATGCTGTAAAATAAAAGTATTATTGAGTTAGTATTAGTTATATTGATGTTTGATTCCGCTATGAGGTTTCTCCTTTTCCTTCTTAGTTATCGACAAATTAAATTATAAAACAAATGATCCACTATTTTTAATATCAGAAATTAGTTGCAATCATATTTTGTGGTGTTTGTAGTTGATTTAAGATGTTAAAAATAATGGGGCATTACATTGTAGATCGGCTCACTATCATTTTATTCTAATTAGATGTATGAGATGGCTGTTTCTTTGGCGACTTTATACGTAAGAGAGATAGGTCGATTACATGGAGTTCCTTCTGGCATTGTTAGTGACAAGGTTCTATTTTTCACTAGTGAATATTGGAGGAGTCTTCAAGAAGTCTTGTACCTTGAATCAAATTTGAGTGTCGTTTACCATGCATAAACAGATGGAGAAATTGAGAAGTGAATCGAGTATTCGAGGACTAGCTATGGTTATGTATTTTGGAGGTGCTTGGAAGAATCACTTTCCATTAGCAAAGTTTACTTATAATAATAGCTATCGGGCAAGTATTGGGATTGCACCATTCGAGGCATTGTATGGTTGGCCTTACTGTAACATCCTGCTATTTCGGACCATTCAAATCGACAATAAAACCACACATGTCGGAGTTGAATAATTCAAAACAACAGATTGTTCATAAATTTTGGAGCAAATACAATAATAGAATCACAAACATAGAATATCAGAATAACTCATAGCAGAATAAAATAAACATAGTAGTTCATGAAGCTACTAGATACATAGTCTCAAAATAATTACATAATACTAGAGTTTGGAAGCAAATACAACTGGGAATCCAAACACATAAGTCCACTAATACATAAGCAAAGGCTGAATGGAAATAACCGAAATAGACATAAAAGATAGATAGCTAAATCTCAAGTAGATCTCTAGCTCCAAAAGATGAATCGAAAGCAATGATATTCAGGTTGACCCAAACGAAAAGCAAAACACAAAACACTCGAGTAAGGACATAAATACTTAGAAAAATGTAAATCAACTCAAGTGAATTGTATAAAAATGCATTAGTAACTTAAAGGATGCTTGGGATCGTCCATCCTTTAAGAATCTGTTAAACTATCTACCATGTAGTAATATACGGTATTATAATAATGTCTATAGTAAGATAACTATTAAATAGCGTTAAGGCATTACCCTTATCCCCCTTAACACATTTTATATATTCCCATAGTCTATATAGTACCGTAATCTCCTCCGTACTGGGCGTCGTTAGAAGGCACTCCATAGGTATGGTACAAAACAAACTCATAATGGTCTCGATAAGGTAGGTGACATGGCACAACTAGGCATTGCTTGGATAGATATACCAATTACACTTTCGGGCTAGTGGTAACGCATAGCCGCAGCTACCACCCACCTCGACCCACACTCCCAAATCAAAGGTGCGCATCAAATCAATCACAAAGTAATAGAATAGAGATCGAAGAGGTGTACCCGATCGAAGGAGCTACCTTACTTGGCCCTTCACTTGCTCCTGTTTTAGCCACCTTAAGCTAACTCACGGGAGTTAGGTCCACGTATATACCTTAAAAATAACGTCGCCAACCACCCGCTTCATTCTGGAATCTCCACCGCGTACACAGTTGCTATAGTGGTTTTTGGTGTTGGCAGAAAGTATGACAATTACCGATTCCAGTCTCTTTAACAACCAAACGTTATTATAACCCATGGTTATTTCATTTTCAAAGAGTTTATATTTCATATCAAAACATATTCATATCAAAACATATTCATATCAGGTGTCTGAATTAAATTTTATAACATATGAATTCCCAAGTTAAACCTAGACCTGATGCAAGTAAAGTAAAGCGTATAATGTGACCATTTCCCACTTTCTCGAATTTTAGGAGTTCATATAACTGCATGGAGAGGGTGTAATGTGAAGTATCAGTTCTACACTGGATGATGTACCTAGGTTCACATTTCATGATGGGGGCAACATGGACTAATAATACAATTAGAAGCCCTTATTGTTACTAGCGCAGGCCCTATAACATTTTAAACATGTAGGAATCGAGAAAGGAGACGAATGCATCCATAATGGTAGGGCAACACAGTTGGGTAATGGTTGGACCTAATAGGAAATCGCTATAGTGATTTCTTTAGCTCCAAGTTGAATGATAAAGTGCATCAGATACGTTTATCATTGAGAAGATGAGACAAATGCTTTGGTAGGCCACAAATCTTCGAGCTAGTATGCTTGGCATGTGGCTATGCATAACGATGCTCGATCAGTGTGTAAGTGTAATAGACATTATTCTCCATTGGAATGTTAACTCAATGTTGATTAGGAAGTTAATTATCAAGGTCACATACTAGGAATTGACCTTGATTTATTAGTTGTACGCTGTTCAATCATCGATTAGAAAACTTTGTAATTATATATGGATATAGGAGTAATTAGGATTATATCCTTGATTTTGTAAAGGACCTATCATTTATAAGTACATACGAACATTAAAGAACACTCCTAGGATTTGTATGATATAACCAAACTTAAATTGTTTGTCAAAACCATACCACTAGTGATATAATTCACCCACCAAACCTTGTCTAGCCTCCATATTTCTTCCTTACCTATGATAGGAGGACAAGGCAATAACTAAGGCAGCTTGATATATGTATCACTTTTATTATGAACAAGATTGGTCATAGAAGTAGGTATATGTAAAGAAATTGCACAATTGCCCTAGGGCATACCCATTGTTATCTCGCCTTTAGGCAAGGCCGTAATACCAAAGAATTGACTGAAAATCGAAGATATTCGTACTCGTAGATTAGTTATACACAAGTTCGTTATGGATAGTGATGAATCATACCCGAGTCTGGATCGAGCTACAATCGGTATGACACGACAAGCAATGATATGAAAGCCAACGTTCCAAATTTCAGGTCAATCGGAGTTCTTATGCTCAAGTTATGGATCGATGAAGTTTCATGAAAGGCAAGTGTAACTCATACCAAAACAATTCGTGTCCACCAAAATCAAGGAAACCAACCTCGTTCATGTCCATCCATTTCATAACCTTGGCCAAGAAACAAACTCATTCAAATCCGTCATGTTTACTTCATCCTATCCATCAACAAGTGCATTTCATAGCGATGTCATCCTTCCATATATCATATCGATCTCCATTCCAACTTAGTTCGTATCGATCGAAGCTATCGGTATGAAGCTCGCCGTTGAAAGAGTCGATATGAAGAAGATGTGAGGTGGTCAACACGAAAAATCTTGTGTAACGACCCGTAAATTTTGATAAATAAATTGGTTAATTTAATTAAATTTTTGTAATTTAATTTAGAAAGAAATAAATTTTTTATAATTTATATTGAAATAAATGTTAAGAATGAATTATAGCAATGGTTATAAAAAACCAATTGTTGAGAATTGAAGTGAAATAAATAAAAGTGAAATAGCGTAAATGGTGCACTTGGTTATGAAACGGAAGATAGGTAAATAAAGGTAAGTAATGAGCTTTTAAATGTTAGTATAAATTAAAGAAATGATTGGGAATCGTATTTATGAAATAATAACTAGAATACAAGTTAAATAATACCAATCAAGTTAATAAATTTGTGAATTGAATGGAATATATTAATGAAAATAAATCTAAATGTTATGTTTGGCTATAAATTGAACATAAGTGAATGAAATTTGCAGTATGAAGATAAATGGCAACATTAATTTGTAAGTAATAAAAGCTTATTAATGCAACTAAAGGATTAACGGTAACGATTTTTGTATGTTACCTATTTTGTAGCTAGTTGATTTTGAATTGGAAATCAGTTATAAAAATTATAATCTAATATTACGTTAATGTTAACTAAGGTAATTATCAATAAATGAATGAAAATCAAATCAATGGAAATAATGTAGATGTATACTTTGCTACAAATTGAATATATGAAAACAAAATGTTAGCATTGAATTAAATTAATGAATTTAAATTATAATAAATGGTCATTGAAAAATCAATGTTTTGTAAGTAATTATAATGTATGTTGTTGATAATAAAAGTTACTTTAATGGTAACTAATATAATAACAGAAGTGTGAATGTAAATTTAATAGAAACGTAAATTTATTTTAAGGCAGTAATTGATATAACAAAAAAGCATGAAACCAAGTAAATTAATTTAGTGAGAAATTGGAATAGATTAAGGCAACATCTATACAACTGTAAGATGTAAATGGCGTATAATAGTGTAATAGATGAGTACTCATGTTGACATCATCTTTAAGATGATAAGTTTATGATTGATTCATAGTGGGGAAAAACAAGTGAATGGATTTATTCGAATGGAAATTGACAATTAATGGATTTATTAAAATTGTAAAGTATAACTGGTTGAAATTTGTAAATTGGGAATGAATTCAAAGTTATATAAATGGATGAAATATACGTAATAAAGGATAACTGAACAAAAATCAATGTTTAGTAAGGAATTTATTATTTGTTAATTGGTAGTAAAGTAAGGATGGGTTAAATTAGGCTAATGGTAATAATTTTTTATTATTTACCCATTTATTTAATCTATTAAATTATATCTAAATCCATTGTAATTAAACGTAATTAATTACTACTTTAATATAAATTCAGTTGATTACTGGAAATTATTAGGGAAATTGGATTTACAGTAATGTTAAATTTACCCATAAGATAATGATGGACTGAATTTAAAGAATGGGAATTCAAGATTTACAAACTTAAATTTAATGATTGGATTAATGGCAATTAAATGAAATTGAATATGGCTAAATAATACGTTATTTGAAATGAAGATGGAATATGAGAAAATTTATGTAATAGTTTTCAATCCAATGTTAAACCCTTCTATTTGACAAATAATGAATGGAATAATTATTGGTTAATTTAATTAAATGGAATTTTGGGAATTTTATTTATAATTGTGAATTTAATGAAATTGAGGTTAATATTGGAATTTATAAATTAATCATCTCTAAAATTGGCATTTAAATTTGTAAAACCATTGTAAATGATTGAGAAATCAAAAGTTATAAAATTTGTCAATTAAAGAATTGAAATTGAAAATTTGACTTAATTAATTAATTATTAATTCATTTAATTAATGTAAAAATAGCCATTTTGGCCACTGACTCGGATTTCGACGAAACCTATTTCATCGGATCCGCAACGGTGAATTATTGT
Source organism: Allium cepa (assembly GCA_030765085.1). Classification (NCBI taxonomy): domain Eukaryota; kingdom Viridiplantae; phylum Streptophyta; class Magnoliopsida; order Asparagales; family Amaryllidaceae; genus Allium; species Allium cepa. Next base: position 1,043,609,252 of record CM060931.1, on the reverse strand, counting down.
AGGGTTTCAGGTTTCGTAGCGATTGGACTTGTCGTTTGATCGTACGGACTCGAAACGCCTTGAAATCAATGAAATTAAAAACAATTTAATTTTTTTTTATTTTAGCATAATTTTTTTCATACGATGGAACTTGGACTTGAAACCTTTTCCATTGCGTTTAAAATATTTCGAAACGTCTACTTTGATATAGGGGTTGACCGAATTTCGTTCCGGAGTCAGAACGGTCTTTTCAGGCCACTTTATCGTTTAACGCATATACCATTCCGATCCATCTATTCTTTTTCAACCTTGTCTATAAACACTCTGTTATAAACCCCAGTTGTCCCTCATGCTCATTTGTCTGTGCGTACAATTTCTTTCACCTCTTCATTTCAATTGCAAAGAAACACCTAATTCCAACTGCAATTCAAAATCAAAGCCAAATTTCAAACTCCTCAAAAAAATTCGAAAAAATTATATATCAAAATTCTCGATGTACGCATCTCAGATCTGCAGTCTGTTTTTGGTTTCGAATCACCGTTTTCCCGAAAATCGCAGATCAATTCCCGGCCGTTCATCGGGCCACGATCAACCGTGTCAGATCGTCAAATCAAGGTTACGACGTGTAGAGAGGACGGAGGAGAGCGCATCCATGTGGTTCATCTCGCGAATCGACGGCTAGATCGCCTCGATAAATTCGATTAGGGTATAAATAGGCGGCGGTTGCTGAGGTGTTTCCGGTCGTCGAGACTAGCTGTCGACGTTAGTGGATGGTAGCTGTGATCGACGGCGTGGCAGGGGCGATCGCGAACTGCTATGCGACGGCGAAGGTTGGGTTAGCAGCGGCGATTTCGTGCATCTGGATGGTGCGCGTTTGCCTGTAGCGTGCGTGCAGTGAAGAAGGAGACAGATGACGTGGTTTGGTCTAGTTCGTTTTTTTATATTTTATTTTAATTTTGTTTTGAAAATCAAATGTGTATAACTTTTACATATGATGTCAGATTAACGCGCGGTTTTCTCCGCTAGATTCGTATTGGAACTCCAGACATTTTGGCGCTAGCTTGGACGAATTCTAAGGCTGTTTGATTTTTGGGTTTAAATTGGATTTAAATTCACTTTAAATTCAAAAGGTGAGCATTTAACTCACTCACAACTTCTAGGATTTCTTATGTTTGCTAAATTTAATTTTTGTTGTGATTATGCATTTATTTATGACCGTTTAGTATATTTTAATCATCATCTCAGTTAATTGCATTTATTTAAATTAAATTGTTATTAAAATTTATTATTCAATATAAATGCCAGTTAATTACCTATTAAATATTATCAGTTATATATTGATAGTTGATTGGTTGTTTTCGATGATGATTGTGATGGATGTATGATTTTATGATGGATGAATGGATGTTTATTTATATCATCATAATCTGCAAGTTCTTTATTGCTGTGTCATTATTGATTCGGGATTGCGGTTTGAAATGATATATAACCGTATTTTTATTTTAAGTTCTGGATTGAAATGATAAATATCTGTATCACTTGACTATAGGATAGAAAATTATATACAGACACCGTCGGTCTATGTATATAAATATTTTGAAAGGATTTCTATGGTTTTGGAGAGAAATATACGGTTTAATAAATAATAAATTTTGATATTATATAAATATTATTTATATATATATAGTTAAATTCTTGAATTTAAGCTATGTATAAATTTGTTTAATAAAAATAAGTTATCCATGGAGTTTGATTGTTTTATATTATATGGTTAAGTACCTGTTTAAGATATTGTATATATGTAGAGTTTTAATGACTTAAATAAAATTTAAGTTGGAAGATAAGTATGAAATTGGTTAAGAATTTTACTCCAATGAATTTGATTTGAAATTTAAATAAAATTGAGATTTATAGCGTGGGATTCTTATAACTTGGTTTGGCTTAGAGGGATTTAAAAGAATATATCAAGTTAAATAAATTGAAAGGATATCTAGTTGTTGAAGTTAAAAGTTTTACTTAAATTATATTTATTAAGCAGACATTTCAAATCTAAATAATAGTAATTAATTTGATATATACGGAATTATCAAAGAATTAGCTTTGAAATGGTGGAATATTTAAAGCTTTGAATTATATAAAAATTGAAATGGTTTAATTGGAGGTTCAAATCGGTATTTGGAATTTATTTGTGAAATTTAAAAAGCTATTTTAATATATAAAGTAATTTAATATTTAAACCATTTAAGTATTCAAAGTTATATTTCAAAGCTATAGGGTTCAAGGTATATAGATTTGAAAGTACTATGATTTTGAAAAAAGATATATTTTGAATAAAAAATGATATCATATTGATTTGGGTTTTTAAAATGGAAATGATATCGTATTTATATGATTTTGAAATGGATATTATATTCTGGTTTTAAAAGTATAAACTATTTTGAAAAGACCGCGGTGTTATAATAACGTTTGGTTGTTGAAGAGATCGGGATCGGAAGTTGTCATACTCTCTGCCAACTCCGTAAACCATTTTAACAACCTTGTACGCGGTGGAGATTCCAGAATGAAGTAGGATGGTGGCGGCATTTCCTTTGAGGTAAATACGTGGACCCGACTCCCGTGAGTTGGAATAAGGTGACTAAAAAAGGAGCGATTGACGAGCTAATGAGGTAGCACCTTTGATCGGACACATCCCTTCGATATTATACTTTGACTTTTGGATTTATTCGGTGGCCACTTTTGATTTCTTTGATTTAGGGGTGTGGCCCGAAGTGGGCGGTAGCTGCGCGTTACCACCGACCGGGAAGCGTAAATGGTATATCTACCCTGGCATTGCCTAGTTGTGTCGTGTCACCTACCCTAGCGCGCCTTGTACGAGTTTGGTTTTCTCCCGTAGTCCGTGGAGTATTTAGGGTAGTCTCCAGATCTGGAGATGCGCTTATACTGGATGGACTACTGGGACTATTATTGTGTTAAGGGGGAGATTGAGTAACTCCTTAACGCTATTTAAAAGTAAGTTTATTTTACTAATAGACATCATTATAATAGCGAAATATTACTACATAGTAAATAGTTTAACGGATCCTTAGGAGATGTGAATCCCAAGCATCTCTTGAGTTACTGCACTCACATTAGACACTGGATAGGAGATGTCAAATCCCGTAAACATCTCTGACGCCGTTACACTCATATTATTTACCGTTGATTTAACTTACATAGGATCTTTTAGTTCTGACTCGAGTGTTTTGTCTTTTCAATTCGCTCGGGTCAGCCTAAGCATTTCAGGATTTAGAAGACAGTACTCTGGAGGACGAAGACGAAGATATTATTACTATTATCTATTATATTATCCACTGCATTATGTACTCCGCTGCATTGTTATTTATTGGTATGTGTAACTCTGATATGTATTGTATAAGTATAATCGAATATTTTATAAAAAAGCTTCATGAACTATTTATTCGACTATTATATTTTGCCGTTCCGCTGCAAGATTCTATTTTGTTTTATTTCTTTCTTCCTTTTTCTTATTTGCCCCATAACAATCTGCCCTTCTATATGATTTAAGTCTGATGAGTGCGGTTTATCGTCGATTTAAAACGTACAAAAAGGCGGGATGTTACATCTTGAGTCATCGATACGAGACATGTAAGTTCATATCGATACGAAATAATCAATAAAGTGTCTATACGAAGTGGTCTTGTTACGAAACTATCGATACGAGGCGAGGTGTTGTGACGACCCAAACTCAATGCCCGACAAACGACATCAAATTCCGTATCGTCGGAGCTTATAACAACATTGATGAAAACAGCGGAAACAAAAGATGATTACATTGATATACAACAAAGGTACAACTTTGATACAATATCCATTACAACATCGATCACCAATATCAGAGTGATACACAAATGATACTACAATAAAGTGAAAACTCCACAACAGAACAAACCAGACTTCAAAAGGTTTCCGGAATACTTCAACTTGATAAGGCCTTCAAAAATTCCGAAACTCCAAGCGCTTTGAAAGATTTCCAAATCCAAAAGCTTTCTAAAATTTGACAGCTTCCAAAAGACTTCTGAATCCAAGCTAGCTCCAAAACATGGATAACCTGCTTCTAGGCTGTCCATGTGGAAATAATGGACACCCAGAGTTTAGGAAGGGAACAATAAACTCCGGGTCGGTTATGAGACTGGTATGAGTAAATAAAAATAGTTGTTTGCACACAAAAATTTATAAAGAGAAATCCGTTCATGCTTTTTGGAAAATGAAAATGCCATAAGGCCTCCCGCCACACACACAATGCATGCGCACACTTGGAGGAGATTTCTCCTTATGATAGTTCAAAATGCTTGATACGCGAAAACCATTTGATATTAATATTAGTGCATAGTGGAGAAAACCTTTCAAAAATATAATATTAATCTTAGCCAGCATACCACATTTCGTCTATGCCTACTATAGCTGCCAAGTTCAATAGCAGGTTACCACCATATTCCATGGCAGGTTATACAACTAAAACCGTACAGGGCGCATATTGTTTCTTTGGATTTCCAACAATGGTTAGGCAAAGGAACTTCCTACACCAAAATGTGTATGCCTTTGGAAGGACGCCCCCGAGAACCTAACCGAATCTCCACCAACACAAGGCTGACGCTAACTCACGCTTTATCCGAGCTGTAACATAGGTAACTACCACACAAGTAAGTCATTCCCGGTTGTTACCGACCTTTATCTGAGCGCTCGACACCAACAACCATAAAATAATAAATTTGCAGTAACCACATAGGTTAAATACCTAGGCTCCATACATGATACCGCCTCTTATCCAGAAGGAAATGGACATACCCTAGGGGCGCGACCCCTAAAAACCCTCCGCAACATTCCTGTTTCGACCATTTCCAGGTTGTGAGGTCCTAATGCAGTCTGGTCCACAAAGCTATGCTTTTTCACAAAGGCATGCTTCGATCAACAAATGATCAGTAGCACTTCGTGTGCCACCTTACCAAATTGGGAATATATCACTAGTAACCATCAACTACATAACCTTTGAGCTCGTACGTCTCAGAGAAGAGTGTTAAGCAAAAAGAATAAATCTTCGCCACCAAACAGAAATGTTCTTGACAGAAACCAGCTTTACATCTCAAAGTGTAATGTCCGACACACATACATACAAGTCTATTCCAGGTTCGAATAGAACCGAAGGCACTTCCAAAGAAGTCCGTGCAATCCGGATAATCCCTAATCACGTCCAGGCTCCCCATCACAAAGGGTGATCAAATCTCTATACCGGGGACCAGTCGGTGCAGAGACATTCGACGGGTTATCCTTTAGCTTTCGAAAATATCAGTTCTTCACCACCGGTTTTCAAATGCTATCCATAACGTCGTATCATTATTCAGAATGGGTTATATGACACAATGTCCTCTCCTGGCTAAACCGAATAATAAGCGCAATATTTAAAAACATATGGATATGGGATTTCAGTTAAGTCACAACTTATTACCCAAAACTTTTCTTCAAATGGTTTAAACAGTTTACCATTTTCAATCTTTTAAACAAAAAGATTCACTTCATAAAATTTCTATTTCCAATCCTTTAAAGAAAGATTCACTTCACAAAGTTCACCAATCTTCCACAAAGATTCATTCGTAGCTTTCAAAACATGACCATTTCAAATCTTTTATAGAAAAGATACACTTTTAAGATCCCTTTTCAATTCGAAAACAAAATTCGCTAATCTTTAATAAAGATTCATTCATAGATTTCAAAACAATTCCCTTTTCAATTTGGATAACTCATCTAATCTTTATATCAATGATTTAATTTATAGCTTTCAAAACCGTTTTCAAAGATTCGTTCATAACTTCGAAAACCATTTCATTTCAAATTTGAAATCCTTTAATACAAATTGGAAATTTCTTCCTTATATGAAAGCTTTTATTGTTTGAAAATAAATAGTTTTCATTTCTGGAAAAAAATCCGACTTCATTTATACAAGTTAAAATCTTTGGGTTGAATAAAATTCCTAAAACAACACTTTAAAAATGGTTTAAAACCTATACAAACTTGTATAACCCATTTTTAATCATAAATTCTCAACATAGAACTCAATTTCAAATTTCAAATTTCAAATTCAAATTTGAATCAAATTTCAAAACTAAATCAAGTTGTTCAAAGATAACTTTTATCTTTGAAATTCCTTTTCAAAAGATTTTCACTTTAAACCCGGTCATTTTCCAAACCATTTGGATTCAAAAATTCAATTTTAAAATTATTTCAAAAATCCGTGAATTAACCAATTTCCACGTGCAATCCATATTTGTGTGTGTATAGTGTAGTCCGGGGGTTTTACACAATAGTGCAACAACATCAATCATCATAATCCAACACATAGCAATATCGATAAGCGGTATAACCCTATAACGCTTATCTCTATTTACAGATTCACAGATATAAATTCATCACAGATAAATAAATTACGTTTATCACAGATGAGCAAATTTCATTCGCAGTTCACAACTCAAATCAGCATAATTCATATCACAAAGTATCACACATCAAGGATATCAAACAATTCATCATCCAATAGAATCCAAACATTCATAAGTAAGATTAGCTAATCATCTGATAAATTTTAGATCAGATTTAATTACTTATGGACAAATACTAATCCTGGTTAATTAATATTAATTAATTACAAATCATTTGATAGATTATTCTTTAATAGTTTACTAATTAATAAATTAATTAACCTTTAATTATTAATTATCCTTAATTAATAATTAATCAATCACATAAATAGATTAATTACCGTAATTAATCTTTAATTAATCACATAAATAGATTAATCCTTTATTTAATCACATCATTCAATCATCTTTGAAAAACTTTTAGAAATTAACCCATTATATCATTACCCTTTTTTAAACAAATAATTTCAAAACATTTAAAACCTTGAAAAACTTGCTTTTAACTTGTCGATGCTTTACTTTAAAACTTGGTAATGTTTACGTCAAAACTTAATTACTTCAATGGCTTAAAAACTTGTTAACTTTTAATATATAGTTAATTCATTTTAAATAAAACTCGGGCCTAACCTTATTGCTCTCAAGCCAACACTCGATACATTCACGAACACAACCCACATTCCCCTGCTTCGAGTTTATCACGCTATTTCCCTCGAGCTATATCACAAATCCCTTCGGGTCGAACCCGATGAACTTCGTCTCCCTCAATTTTTCGAACAACAACAGATATGCACCCACACACGTGCACGTGCACTAACACCCCGGTCACCTCCGACCATTGCCGTCGTTATCCTCAGGTCATCGACGACCCTCCAAAATGAACTGATCACCCAGTTCGATCTAATAGCATAAGAATCGAAAAACGATACAATCAACGTCATCTCAAATCCAACCCAGTCGACTAATTTCCCCTTGCACTGCCACTCACATCGCCAGAGCCTCGCCGACTCCGACCACGGCTTCGTCGTCCATCCACGCACCACCTTCCCCCGATCCGTTTGCTTGAAACTCTACGTCAATGGCGAAATTGCCTCACGATTATCGTCGACAAAATATAATACTTAAACCCTAAATCGATTCATGTCTCCAACCACAATGAATTTAAAAAAATTTATTGCACTTTTCCTCCAATCCTTGATCATTCCAGCACTTATTGAGGCGATCCCGAGGTTCAACAATTGATCAATCACCAGAAATTCACAAAAATCCACTTTCCGTTCATCCTACCCATGCGACCCCAAATCGCCACTAAAAATTCAGATTTTCGTTTTAAAAATCATCATTTTCAAAATGAATTTGAATGACGTAATTCAATCTGGAATTCATGCAAGTTGAATATTTGATAAATCTGGATTGACACTGTTCTTCCTTCTTTCAAATAGCAACTCCTTCATATTAAATTTGAAATGCATTTTTAAAATCTAGTTATGGTAATTATAAACATATTTTGTTTTGGCATCATTAGCTAAAAATGATCAAAGCAAGTGAAGTTGAATTTTGAACTAAGTTATAACCTGTACTTTTATAACAGAGGCCTTATTTCCTATTACCAGAGATATGCATACAAATTTTATATACACAGAGGCATAACACACAACCATATCAGCATATAACTTTTAAGATAACATATGCAAACCAGATTGTTCAAGAAGATCTCAGGTAAAAGAATAAGTTTACTCACAGGCATTTCAAAAAAAAGATGGTGAAGTTTGCTCACCTGAGATTTGAAAGACAGAGGACACAAGCTTGAACTTGAAACTGGAAATAAATTTTGTATCTGAACTTTGGTTGTTTGATCTTGTTTTGCTTGCTTTTTAAACTAAGTTGAATTGCATGCTCCTTTGAACTTGCTTGATTGAGCTTCACCTTTTAAGTTGATCTTGTTTTGCTCTTTGATTTATTGGAATTTCTTTGCTCTGATTTCTCATGCTTTCAGGTTCTTAAGAATTGTTATTTGAATCTGATCTCCAGGAAGTTTTCAGCTTGAATCAAATTTACTACTTGAATTGTTGTTTCCAGGTTGAAGACTATGAAATGCTTCAGGATATTGAATTTTTTTTCCATATTTTTTTTGAAAAACTAAAAATGATCTGGAGATCTATTTGAGTTTGAACCAGACTTGATTGATTTAGATAATCTGTTTTGCTTTAACCTGATGTTGTTACTCAGGTCTGATTCAAGTTGAAGATTGTATTTGATTTTGCTTTTGAATTTTCAGTTTTCTTTCTGGTTTTTGACTGCTTTTCTTATTTGCTTTGTGTTTACAGGTTTTCTCAAATTTGTTTCTGAATATTGACAAAGGAAATGAGATAAAGCCTGGTTTCTTTCTTTTATTTACTAAAATTTAATTTAAAGGAAAATTTGCCACTTGTTTACTCTCCATGCTATATGGCTTACAGGTGTTTATATTAATCTACAAATGTCGTAACATACTTATTTATGTTTGAACCCTCTTTCTCTAATTTATTTTTAACATATATTTTAAATCCCTACTTCATGTTTTTATTTAATTTTGTATTTATAACACATTTTCTTTTTATATTAACCTATGTTTTTATATTTCCAAACGATACATATGTATGTATATTTTTAAATTTATTAATATACCAACTATACTTGTTCATTTTAAGAGAAAATATATTTAAAATCTCTTTATCAAATATTATTTAAATTTTAAACTTAAATTGGTATGCTTATTTTAATAACTATAAATAAGTACTAGTGTTAAAATCACATCATATTTTGTACTTATACAATTTTATAACAACTGATTTGAAATCAAATGATTCATTACTAACAATTAACTATATATATTAGTTCCTTGAAACATAAAGTTTAATAAATCCAATATTTATTTATAAGATATTTATAATCAAATTCCAAATTAAAATCCATTTATATAAATAAAGATACATTTTATTTAATTTTGGAAAATCTAAATACAATTCTATTTTCTGAGATATTTAAATTTGAATCCCAATTTCAAATTCTATGTCTTTTAATCTATTTTATATACATATTCATTCACAAATATTCAAATTAATCCTCTATTAATTCATAACTTAACCAAAATTTTATATAAATTTCCAAATTAACTTAGCTTAAAAATCAGGAATGTTACAGATTCCCCCCTTAGAAAATTTCGTCCTCGAAATTTGAAAGTAGGGAGACAACAAAAGAATATATAAAGGTTGAGAGATGAATCACCAGATTAAACTAAATATCTATTCTGCATTTGACTTACCAAATCAGAATATCAACAAATATGAGAATAACGCATTCCATATCTCACAAGACATTTGGGTCATCCAGATCTATGAAGTATGCGGTGGCATTGGTTAGTTCGAAGGGATAACTAACCACCCGTAGAATATATCGAGACCCCAAGGAATAGACAGATATGGATACAATCCCAAAACTTTTTAGTTTAAAAACCAAAGTGTACCCATCACCCATAACAGCCAAAGTAACCAATTCATCCAAACAAACAATTCTGACCTATTCGGAGTTTATGTCCTATGTCAACTTATCCTTTGATTTAACCAAAATAATGATCTACTACCAAAGCTTCTCCCTCGAGCTGCCACGAGGCCAACAAAGAATTGAAATTGAATTATGATCAAAGAAGATTGATAGAAAAAGATTGTTCTTGTTGTTATAGGGTATTGACCATTTGTAATCATTTCTGTTGTCCCTACCTCGTCCTCTTCTTGCACTCGTACTCACTATCAGTGGATAGTAAGAGAATTTACCGAGGCACACGGACGGATATCTTAGGGATATACTCATTCTAGGGTATACTTCACCCTATCTCCAATGAGTTACCTAATGTGTTATACTCCAATGGCTAAAGTTCAACCTTTAGCTCTGATACCACTTGCGACGACCCTAACTCGATGCCCGACAAACGACATCGAAATCCGTATCGCCGGAGCTTATAACAACATTAGATGAAAACAACGGAAACAAAAGATGATTACATTGATATATAACAAAGAGACAACTTTGATACAATATCCATTACAACATCGATCACCAACATCAGAGTGATACACAAATGAAACTACAATAAAGTGAAAACATCACAGCGGAACAAACGAGACTTCAAAAAATTTCCAACATACTTCAACTTGATAAGGCCTTCAAAAACTCCAAAACTCCAAGTGCTTCAAAAGACTTCCAAATCCAAAAGCTTTCCAAAATCTGACAACTTCCAAAAGACTTTCGAATCCAAGCTAGCTCCAAGACACGGATAACCTGCTTCTAGGCTGGCCGTGTGGAAATTATGGGCACCCAGAGTTTAGAAAGGAAACAATAAACTATGGGTCAGTCATGTGACTGGTATGAGTAAACAAAAATAGTTGTTTGCACAAAACAATTTATAAAGAGAAATCCGTTCATGCTTTTTGGAAAATGAAACTACCATAAAGCCTCCCGCCACACACACAATGCATGCGCAAACTTGGAAGAGATTTCTCCTTATGACTGTTAAAAATTCTTGATACGCGAAAACCATTTGATATTATTATTAGTGCATAGTGCAGAAAACCTTTCGAAAATATAATATTAATCTTAGCCAGCATACCACATTTCGTCGTATGCCTACTATAGCTGCCAATTCAATAGCAGGTTATCACCATATTCCATGGCAGGTTATACAACTAAAACCGTACAGGGCGCATATTGTTTCTTTGGATTTCCAACCATGGTCAGGCAAAGGAACTTCCTACACCGAAATGGGTACGCCTCTGGAAGGACGCCCTTGAGAACATAACCAGATCTCTGCTAACACAAGGCCAACGCTACTTTACGCTTTAATCAAGTTGTAACATAGGTAACTACCACACAAGTATGCCATTCCCGGTCGTTACCGACCTTTATCCAAGCGCTCGACACCAACAACCACAAAGTAATTAATTTGCAGTAACCACATAAGTTAAATATCTGGGCTCCATACCATGATACCACCTCTTATCCAGAAGGAAATGGACATACCCTAGGGGCGCGACCCCTAAAAATCTTGCCGCAACATTCCTGTTTCGACCATTTCCGGATTGTGAGGTCCTGATGCAGTCTCGTCCACAAAGATACGCTTTTTCAAAAAGCCATGATTCGATCAACAAATGATCAGCATCACTTTGTATGCCACATTACCAAATTGGGGATGTATCACTATTAACCATCAACTACATAACCTCTGAGCTTGTATGTCTCAGAGAAGGGTGTTAAGCTAAGAGAATAAATCTCCGCTACCAAACAGAAATGTATTTGATAGAAACTAGCGTTACATCTCAAAGTGTAATGTCAGAAACACATCCATACAATTCTGTTACGGGTTCGAACAGAACCGATGACACTTCCAAAGAAGCCCTTGCAATCCGGATAATCCCTAATCACGTCCAGATTCCCCATCACAAAGGGTGATCAAATCTGTATACCGGAGACCAGTCAGTGCAGAGACATTCGACGGGTTATCCTTTCGCTTTCGAAAGTATCCGGTCTTCACCACCGGTCTTCAAATGCTATCCATAACGTCGTATCATTATTCGGAATGGGTCATATGACACAAGGTCCTCTCCCGACTAAACCGAATAATAAGCGCAATATTTAAAATCATATGGATATGGGATTTCAGTTAAGTCACAACTTATTATCCAAAACTTTTCTTCAAATGGTTTAAACATTTTACCATTTCCAATCTTTTAAACAAAAAGATTCACTTCACCAAATTACTTTTTCCAACCCTTTAAACAAAAAGATTCACTTCACAAAGTTCACCAATCTTCCACAAAGATTCATTCATAGCTTTCAAAACAATTCCATTTCAAATCTTTTATAGAAAAGATACACCTATAAGATCCCTTTTCAATTCGAAAACAAAGTTCTCTAATCTTTAATAAAGATTCATTCATAGATTTCAAAACAATTCCCCTTTCAAATTGGATTAACTCGTCCAATCTTTGAATCAAAGATTTAATTCATAGCTTTCAAAACCGTTTCCAAAGATTCGTTCATAACTTTGAAAACCATTTCATTTCAAATTTGAAATCCCTTTAATACAAATTGGAAATTCCTTCCTTATCTTTGAAATAACTTTTATCTTTGAAATTCCTTTTCAAAAGCTTTTCACTTTAAACCCAGTCCTTTTCCAAAACCATTTGGATTCAAAATTTTAGAATTATTTATAAAATCTGTGACTTAACCAATTTCCACGTGCAATCCATATTTGTGTGTGTATAATGTAGTCCAGGGGTTTTACACAATATTGCAACAACATCAATCATCATAATCCAATACACAACAATATCGATAAGCGGTATAACCCTATAACGCTTATCTCTATTTACAGATTCACAGATATAAATTCATCACAGATAAATAAATTACATTTATCACAGATAAGAAAATTTCATTCACCGTTCACAAATCAAATCAGCATAATTCATATCACAAAATATCACACATCAAGGATATCAAACAATTCATCATCCATTAGAATCCAAACATTCATAAGTAAGATTAGCTAATCATTTGATAAATTTTAAATCAGATTTAATTACTTATGAACAATTACTAATCTTGGTTAATTAATATTAATTAATTACAAATCATTTGATAGATTATCATTTAATCGTTTACTAATTAACAAATTAATTAACTTTTAATTATTAATTAGCCTTAATTAATAAATTAATTAATCACATAAACAGGTTAATTATCTTGGATTAATTACCGTAATTAATCTTTAATTAATCACACAAATAGATTAATCCTTTATTTAATCACATCATTCAATCATTTTTGAAAAGCTTATAGAAATTAACCTATTATATCATTACCCTTTTTAAACAAATAATTTCAAAACATTTAAAACCTTGAAAAACTTGCTTTTAACTTGTCGATGCTTCATTTTAAAACTTGGTAATGTTTTCCTCAAAACTTAATTACTTCAATGGCTTAAAAACTTGTTAACTTTTAATATCTAGTTAATTCATTTTAATAAAACTCGGGCCTAACCTTATTTCTCTCTAGCCAACACTCGAGACGTTCATGAACACAACCCACATTCCCCTGCTTCGAGTTTATCATGCGATTTCCCTCGAGCTATATCACAAATCCCTTCGGGTCGAACCCGATGAACTTCGTCTCCCTTAATTTTTCGAACAGCAATAGATACGCACCAACACATGTGCACATGCACTAACACCTCGGTCACCTCGGACCATTGCCGCCGTTATCCTCAGGTCATCGACGACCCTCCAAAATGAACCCATCACCCAGTTCGATCTAACAGCCTAAGAATCGAAAAATGATCCAATCGACATCATCTCAAATCCAACCTAGTGGACTAGTTTCCCCTTGCACTGCCACGTCACATCGCCAGAGCCTCGCAGACTCCGACCATGGCTCCACCGTCCATCCACGCACCACCTTCCCCAGGTTTGATTGCTTGAAACTCTGTGTCAACGGTGAAATTGCCTCACGACTGTCTTCGACAAAATATAACACTTAAACCCAAAATCGATTCATATCTCCAACCATAATGAATTTAAAAAATTTCTTGTATTTTTCCTACAATCCTTGATCATTCCAGCACTTATTGACGCGATCCCGAGGTTCAACAATTAATCAATCACCAGAAATTCACAAAAATCCACTTTCCGTTCATCCTACCCATACGACCCCAAATCGCCATTCAAAATTCTGATTTTCGTTTTAAAAATCATCATTTTAGAAATGAATTTGAATGATGTAATTCTATCTGGAATTCATGCAAGTTGAAAATTTGATAAATCTGGATTTACACTGTTCTTTCATCTTTCAGGCAGCAACTCCTTCATATTAAATTTGAAATGCATTTTTAAAATCTAGCTATGGTAATTCCAAACATATTTTGTTTTGACACCATTAGCTAAAAATGAACAAAGTAAGTGAAGTTGAATTTTGAACTAAGTTATAACCTGTACTTTTATAATATAGGCCTTATTTCCTGTTACCATAGATATGCACACAAATTTTATATACACACAGGCATAACACATAACCATATCAGCATACAACTTTCAAGATAAACACATGCAAACCAGATTATTCAAGCAGATCTCAGGTAAAAGAATAAGTTTACTCACAGGCATTTCAAAATAAAGACGGTGAAGTTTTCTCACCTGAGATTTGAAAGACAGAGGACACAAGCTTCAACTTGAAACTGGAAATAAATTTTGTATCTGAACTTTGGTTGTTTGATCTTATTTTGCTTGCTTTTTAAACTAAGTTGAATTGCATGCTCCTTTGAACTTGGTTGATTGAGCTTCATGTTTTAAGTTGATCTTGTTTTGCTCCTTGATTTATTGGAATTGCTTTGCTCTGATTTCTCATGCTTTCAGTTTCTTAAGAATTGTTATTTGAATCTGATCTCCAGGAAGTTTTCAGCTTGAATCAAATTTACTACTTGAATTGTTGTTTCCAGGTTGAAGACTATGAAATGCTTCAGGAAATTGAATTTTTTTTCCAGTTTTTTTTTCTTTTTTGAAAAGTTGAAAATGGTCTGGAGATCTATTTGAGTTTGAGCCAGACTTGATTGATTTAGATAATCTATTTTGCCCTAACTTGATGTTGTTACTTAGGTCTGATTCAAGTTGAAGATTGTATTTGATTTTACTTTTGAATTTTCAGTTTTCTTTCTCGTTTTTGATTGCTTTTCTTATTTGCTTTGTGTTTACAGGTTTTCTCAAATTTGGCTTTGAATACTGACAAAGGAAATGAGAAAAGCCTGGTTTCTTTCTTTTATTTACTAAAATTTAATTTAAAGAAAAATTTGCCACTTGTTCAATCTTCATGCTATATGGCTTACAAGTGTTTCTATTAATTTACAAATGTCATAACATACTTATTTATGTTTAAACCCACTTTCTCTAATTTATTTATAACATATATTTTAAATCCCTACTTTATGTTTTTATTTAATTTTGTATTTACAACACATTTTCTTTTTATATTAACCTATGTTTTTATATTTCCAAAAGATACATATGTATGTATATTTTTTAATTTATAAATATGCAAACTATACTTGTTCATTTTAAGCGAAAAATATATTTTAAATCTTTTTATCAAATCTTATTTAAATTTTAAACTTAAATTGTTATGCTTATTTTAATAACTATAAATAAGTACTAGTGTTAAAACCACATCTTATGTACTTATACAATTTTATAACATCTGATTTGAAATCAAATTATTCATTACTAACAATTAACTATATATAGTAGTTCCTTGAAACATAAAGTTTAATAAATCCAATATTTATTTGTAAGATATTTATAATCAAATTCCCAATTAAAATCCATTTATATAAATAAAGATACATTTTATTTAATTTTGGAAAATCCCAATACAATTTTATTTTCTGAGATATTTAAATTTGAATCCTAATTTCAAATTCTATATTTTTTTTAATCTAATTTATATACATATTCATTCCCGAATATTCAAATTAATCCTCTATTAATTCATAACTTAACTAAAATTTTATATAAATTTCCAAATTAATTTAGCTTAAAAATCATGAATGCTACAAGTGTGGTCGATGGATATGAATGAGCCCATACCTACGGATACGAATGAGGCACAATCAAGAGAGAGACTCGGTCATCCGACATGAAAAGTGGGTCGATCTTAAAATGTAGCGACACATCATTTGGTCAGCATGTGCAAGCATGGATGCGAACAGAACGATACGAACACATTTAGATATGAATTCGACAGGACATTGAAAATCCAAATTTGCATCGATCATAACTCAAGATCTACAAGTCCAAATGCCACCAAATTTTCACAGAAGCTTGCATACAACCTCAAGAATGTATCTGATCAATTTTAGCCAAAAATGATAAATTCTTCGTCGATATGAATTCAATTCGTATCGCTCCGATATCGAGTCAAAATCACCTGAACTCGATCCCATGAACCCACCCACGTGAGGGAAGAAGTCCTCCGAGATCTGTGCAAGATATTTGTTGCGTGCGCATATAAATAGTGACCCTAGACCAACAGAAAATGGACTTTGTTCTCTCTAAGCGGATACTATGACGGAATCATTGTTGTAACTCGGTTGTACTGTTGTAAACCTCTGTAAGCAGGGAGTTATAATCAATAAAATAGCAACTCCTCAAAGTGGACGTAGGCTACAACAACGAACCACCATAAATCTTGTGTTTCTACTGCTTTCTTTCTTAATTTTAAGTGTTCTTCATATTTATATTCTCTACATACTTGCTATCTATGATCTGTGATTAAGAACGGGTGCTTTCTTCGGCAATTGGGTGTTTGTGACTAATTTTGACGCAAACATTTTGGTGCTTTCACTGAGAATTGAACTCATTCAGCGATTCTACGGTTTGGATTTTGGATCTTAGGGCTCGAAGACTTAGATCTAGAAAGCTATGACGAAGCAATAAATAAGGAGACAGAGAGAGGAAACGAGTCAGCATGAAGGGAGTCAAGAGGCTTCTTTAGGAGCAAGTCAGGCCTTAATTTTCGTCACCAAAGATGAGATGGAGATGATGATGGGAGCTATGCATGAAGAATTGTTGAAAATGCAGGAGGAAATGACGTAGAACATTCTTAAGTAGTTAGGACGGCTAGGAACAGTAGGAGTTGCCAGATTTCAAATCCATGGAGATGGACCAGAAGGACCTAATTGGAAATAGGATGGAGCAAGTCCATTAGGAGCAGCCCCTAGGCTTGGAGCACTCCCCAAGAGCATGTTGATCCAGTTTCAAGCAGGATACCAGTCGGAACTGTTTAACATGGCGTGATAGAGGAACATATTCTTGTCCAGGAGAGCAAATTCTAATATTCCTTAGTGAACTCAGAGGTAGATCGGAGGCAACGGACAAGGACTACAGTTGGACGCAATGACAAATTGGCGGAGATGGTTAGTTGAGCCATGAGAGGTGAATTAGTGAATAGAGATCTGTAAGATATGAACAGGAGCCCCTTCGTTCCTGCAATTAGGAAGGCTCGGAATCCACCAGAATTCAAGCTACTAACACTGGAGACGTACGACGGGAAGACAAATCTTGCCGTCCATCTGACGAGGTATATGAGGCACATCGAGGTAAACGGGGCATCGAAGGAGGTCATGGCCCGGTGTTTCCCATTGTATTTGACGGACATAGCAGCGCTTTGGTTTAAACAATTAGAAAGCGGAGCCATTGGTACAAGGACCGAGTTGAACAAGAAGTTTATGAAGAAATTTAGAGTCCACATTCTGAAGCCCAAGAATGTGATGAGTTTGACTGCACTAAAGCAGAGAACTGGAGAGTCTTTGAGGAACTTTTTGATGCGGATTAATGCAGCAACAACATTAGTGGATCGCCTAGATCCATCCATGGTCTTCATGTCAGCTGTATTTGGCATAGATGACGGAATGAAATTCAAGAATTCCTTGATGAGGGACCCACCTATGGAATTAGGAGGGTTATATCACGAGGCAGAAAGGTTTCTGCGACAAGAAGATGCAAGTGCTGAGAGAGAGATAGGAGGGAGTTGAAGTTTATACAGTCAAAAGACTAGATCCGCCCGCAAAGGATTCAGGCAAGGATAGGGGAAACAGAAGGCAGAGGATAACTATGATGAGCCAAAGCGAATGCAAAAAGAAGTGAGATTCACCTCTTATACGGAGTTGAACGAGACTTTGGAACGAATCTACCAAGAAACTATGGGGCTGGTTCCCTACTGGAGGCCAATAAGGAGAGATCTAACCATTAATGAGAGGAAGTTAGACAAGTAATGCTTATTCCACGAGCTAAGCGGCCATAGTAAGAATGACTTGAGGGATGAGGTAGAAGGGCATATCTCAAAAGGTATGTTGTTGCAGTATGTGAAGAGGCAAGCAACGACGGTGAAATAAGAGCAACCACCATTTGCATCGAATGAAGACGGCTCTGGATCGAGGCAACAACTTGCCATCAACTAATTAGAATAACGACGAATAATTGGCAAACTCCACACTAATACGATTAAGTCACTTACACATGTTCAGGATCACAAACAGTCCTCAGGCATGCTCTAAGATGACTATCAACCACATCAGTGTAGGTGTTCGCACTTTGATGTCACTGTTTTTCTTTTGTTTCCTATTTTTTACGTCTGGACTTGATTTGGTTGGACATTTTTGTTGTAAGCCTCGTTTGAATGTAAATCTATTTCTTATAATTCCATAAGGGCCAAGCCTCTCACACTTGCATAGGATCGCGAACGGTCCTCAGGCATGCTCTGTGATGGCGAAGAACCACCATAGAAAACAATTCAGAAACTCACACAAACGTGAATTCTGACATTAATGATACTAAGGTCCCCTCCCACACACAATTTTCCTGGAACGGCACCCGACCTTGAATGGTCATAATTTTCCTCGAATGACACCCGACCTTGAATGGTCACCATTCGCCTCGAACGGCACCCGACCTTGAAGGTCGCCATCCGCCTCGAACGGCACCCGACCTCGAACGGTCACGATTCATCCCAAATAGGTCCCCGACTGCGAGCAGTCATAATTCTCTCGAACGGCATCCGACCTTAAACGGTCACAAATCGCATTGAACGGCGTTCGACCTCGAATGGTCACATACTGCCCCGAACGGCATATGATCACGAACGACCACTATTCACAGTCAGGTAAGATTATAAATCTCTTTACAGGTTATTAACAGGATATGAACATCCGTCTTATCAAACTGCAAAATACACCATCCTATCACAAGACATGTTTTGGAGGGCCAGTGCTATCCTGCATTTTGGCAAGGCGGTGATGCCAAAGAATTGACTGAAAACCGAAGATAACCAGTCCTGAAGATTAGTTATACATAGGTTCGTTATGGATAGTCATGAATCTTTCCCGAGTCTGGATCGAGCTACAATCGGTATGACAAGGTAAGTAAAGCTATGAAAGCCAACATTCCAAATTTCAGGTCAATCAAAGTTTGCATGAAGTTATGGATCAATGAATTTTCATGAATGGCAAGTGCAATTCGTACCAAAACAATTCGTGACCACCAAAATCAAGGATACCAACCTCGTTCGTGTCCATCCATTTCGTAACCATGGCTAAGCAACAACCTCATTCAAATCCATCATGTTTACTTCATCCCCTATCCATCAACAAGCGCATTTCGTAGCGATCTCGTCCTTCCCTATTTCATATCCATCTGCATTCCAACTTAGTTCGTATCGATAAGAGCTATCGATATGAAGCAGGCCATTGAAAGAGACGATACGAAGAAGATGCGAGGTGATCGACACAAATAAGCTTGATTCATCGATACAAGACACGTAAGTTCATGTCAATATGAAATAATCAATAAAGTATCGATACAAAGGTCTCGATACGAAACTATTGATAGGAGATGAGGTGCGGTCGATGGATACGAGTGAGCCCATACCTATGGATACGAATGAGGCACAATCAAGAGAGAGAGACTCAGTCACTCGGCATGAAAAGGGGATCGATCCTAAAATATAGCGCCACATCATTTGGTCAGCACGTGCAAGCATGGATGCGAATAGAACGATATGAACACATATCAATACGAAGTCGACAGGACATTGAAAATCCAAATTTGCATCAATCATAACTCAAGATCTACAAGTTCAAATGCCATTAAATTTTCATAGGAACTTGCTTACAACCTCAAGTATGTGCATGATCAATTTTTGCCAGAGAGGATCAATTCTTAATTTATACGAATTCCATTCGTATTGCTCTGATATCAAGCTGAAATCACCAGAACTCGATCCCATGGGCCCACCCACGTGAGAGAAGAAGTCCTCCGAGATCTGGGCGAGATATTTCCTACCTGTGCCTATAAATAGTGACTCTAGACCTATAGAAAATGGAATTTAGGCTTATCTACGCTTGCCGGAATCATTGTTGTAACTCGGTTGTACTGTTGTAAACCTCTGTAACTAGCGAGTTATAATCAATGAAATAGCAACTCTTCAAAGTAGACGTAGGCTACGATGCTGAACTACTATAAATCTTGTGTTTCTATTGCTTTCCTTCTAAATTTTGAGTGTTCTTCATATTTATATTCTCTACATACTTGCTGTTTGTGACTTTCAACGGTTGCTTTCATCGGCAATTGGGTGTTTGTGACCAATTTTGGCCAAACATCCGTAACTAGGTCAGTCTCCCACTTGCACTTATGGTTAATTATGAAATCTTATTCCTTTTCCTCCAACCAATTATCTCAAAATAAATTGAACTAGTCCCTCAACGAACGGATATGCTATAATTTTCAAACTATCTACTTTGTCATTCAACTCTCATTGACTTTGAAAAATTGCCTTTATCATGTGGAACACTTGAGAGTGTGTT
Source organism: Allium cepa (assembly GCA_030765085.1). NCBI lineage: Eukaryota > Viridiplantae > Streptophyta > Magnoliopsida > Asparagales > Amaryllidaceae > Allium > Allium cepa. The sequence goes on along the minus strand of CM060931.1, from coordinate 1,043,588,366 downwards.
TCTCGACTTCTAACGAGCTCTAGGGTCATTTGCTTTCTTTATTACGACATTGTTGTTGCATAATAATATTGACCGATTCTCAACATTTGAAACCATCCCAACTTAGTTGTAAATATATGCAATATACAGCTTTTATTATGGTGCTCTTCAAGGTCATGTACTTACCCTTTCATTCAATCACAACTTTTCGTTTCAAAGAGTTCTAGCTTAAAGCTACTGAAATAAGATTGATTATGGATTTAGGTTTAACATCCTATACTTGATGTCACTACTGAAGTTTGAGTTCGATTACTTTGTTTTTATAAACAAGTCTCTAGTATTTCGTAAATACTTGAAAACATTCTAATTCTAAGTTATCACATAATGACCTTAATTAAGATTTGATATTTACTTTATGTATTAAGTATATAAGGAAAATGCAATATTATTGACAACACGTCATGTATGCCAATTCCTATTACTAATGCATAGTCAATCCATCTTACATGCACCACATTAAACATTTTAATATGGTGTCCATATATTGATTAGAAAAGATGTTTTTTCGTATCCAATATCGTGAATTAAACAACCAAACTATATTGATTTTAACATGGGTGCATCGTTAACTATCGTAAGTTTGTTATTTTCTTATAACTTTTATAATTATTCTAGTACTTTTATAGTTCTTTCTTACAAACACATGTTTTCTCTACATTTTAACTAAAATTCAAATTATTTGTTTTTCTATCAAAATATTTGCACAAGACTGATGCTTATTGAAGATACTTCATATCTATTTTTGGATCCTAGCTAAAACCCACAAACTGAGTATCACTCTCTCTAATTTCGAGATATTTTGGTTGTTATATGAAATTGAATTACATTAAATCATGATGTAGAATTTATATTTCAATAGATGTACCAAAACTCAAAATCATATTGAGCGATAATTTTGTAAGCAGGATCTGAATTAACCTAAGCACGTTGAATATTCCTGTTATGTTTATTTCAGCAATTGAATTATACGCCATTATTCTTATCAACATAGCTTGTTATATTCCAACTACATTGGTCTTTTTCTTGAAAACACTTCTACATCCAATGAATCATATTGTTTCATGTGCCATTATTAAAATCATATTTTGATAATGTATTGGAATCCATTCTGGATTTCTGTATCATGCCTATGGAAGAGTCATACTCCTAATAGAATGTATGACAATTGAGGAAATTCTTTTCTCGATATTGATATGAAACTCATAGTTTCTCTCTAATATGCGAGAGTACTTTTTAGACATTCTAATGAGTTATGGTTATTTCATCTTGTTTAATTTCTTTTCGTTCTTCGTTATAAATTTTATCTTTTGATCGTATCCAAATCCATTTTACTACCAATAATCTCTTAAAGAAATTTCTCTGTCATGAAGTTGATGATTCTTGGAAAAGTAGTTGTTTCTTGGTATAATGGAATAGACATTCAGAATATGAACTACCTTCGTGTGTATGTGTGTATGATTCTATTCCGATTTGACAAACATTTATATCCATAACATAAGTTGCTCAATCAATATTGGGCTACTCCAAATTTATTTGGGGCAATCTCTCTAAATCCCTTGCTAAAAAATATTACGTGTAGTCTCTCAGCTTACGCGACCTATCAACTCCTTAACCTAGGATATATATGGGTTTCTTATAAAAATTTACCCCAAACGTGTGATAACCCGGGATTAGATTTTTGAAATTTGAATATTAATTGATTTTTAAACATTTAAAAGTTAGTTTCTAACTTGAATTTCAAATATTGCTATTTATTGGATAATTTACACACTGGATTTAATAATTGAAATAGGGAAATTTTTTGAATCTGGAGTTACAAACTTGTTAAAAATAGTTTGAAGGCTTAGAAAATTTATATTGATTATACTAGAGATAGTAGAAGTGTTAAATTTGAGTTTGAGAGTGTTTTGTTCGGTTTTGAATTTAAATTGTTTAAATCGATATTTAAAAATAGCCTTCTGAGGCACAATCTCAGATTTCGACGAAACCAGTTTCATTGGATCCGTAATAGTGTATTATTATCGGATTTCAATTTTCGTAGTATTTGGAGTGATTGTTTGATTGTACGGTAAATAAACGCACTGAAATATATATTGGAAATTCAATATAATAATATGGGCCAAAAAGCTATCATCTCCATAGACCGAATGAGGACTCGAAACTTTTTCCATTGCGTTCAGAATAGGGGTTTAACATTATAAAGGCCTGGCGGCACGCTTCGACAGAAGTTCGAAATTTTGAGTTGCTTTTACTGAGACGATTTAAAATTTGAATAAATGAAGAAAATTTTTAATTTTTTTAAGATTTAATTAATGCATTGAAGTCCTGTAGCATCAGTCACATTGTGAAATTTTTCAAACATCGTATTCTTTTTCTAGAAGTGAAATCACAGAACAAAAATCATACTCTTTTTTTCTCCTCTCTTCAGCTAGCACGAGGCCATGCTCCCCCCTTTTCGTTTCAAATTTCGAATCAAATCCTCTCAGTAAAAATAAGAAGAAGAACGAACTGCTGAACAAACTAATGCACTCGCGTCCTCTTTCCCCTTGTTCTTTTGTTTCCAAACCAGAGTCGTTCAAAGATAGTCGATTTTCCTTCTGCTTTTACCCAAATCGATTTGAATTAGCATTGGGGGAAAATCGATTTGCAATGCTCGATTCGAGGTCTCGAGTTTGAAGGGTTTCAACCTACGGCAATCGAGTAGTGTCGTGGGTGCTCGGCAAGTCGTCAAGGAGTTGGAGGCGATGAGTTAAAGGCGATCTCCATTCCGGGGTTTAGGATGCGAATGATTAAGGTGGAGGACGTGGATGCAGTAGGCGTTGAGTGTCGAGGTTTGCAATCTCGTATGGGGCTTTAAGCTGAGCCGTTGATTTTGTTTCCAGTCGATTTGAGGTAATTTAAATTTATAGTACTTAAAATTTAAAACCCTTAAATTAATTTGTTAATTTTTATTTCTTTTATCTGGAAATTAACAGTATAGTAGTTTAAAGTTTATTGAGCCAATAAATTGGACAGACAGTAAAAATATATTTATATATAAATATTGTCCAATTTATATATATATATCGTGATTTATATAGACAGACAGTAATATACATAAATTATTATAGATAAAGATTGGTAAAATAGGAATTTTAACATGTTGAAGCTTATGTAAAAAAATTAGATTTTAAAAGTTTATATGGATTATATTGGGAATTAAAATATTTCATTAAAAGAAATTAGTATGGATTAAATTGTTAGTTAATTAAATGGTAATTAGTTGTTCAATTAGTTCAAAATGTTAATAAACCTTATAATGTTATACAAGGTCTGAAATCTTGAAGATAACAAGCTGGTGTGGATCGGATTGTAAATTGAAAATCAAAGGTGAGTTAACCTCACTCACTTGGGTTTTTATTTAAATTTAAATAGTTAAATTTTAATTTTGGTCGAATGATTAAATTGATTGGATGTGGTATATTATATAAAGCAGTATATATATTGGAATAATTGATTTCCCGCATTATAAAGCGGATGAGACCCTATGGGTCGCATAATAGCGGATGAGATAATATAAACCCATATACAACGATATTCCATCTCGGAGTGGAATTGGTATTTTTATATTGTGCTAACATCTGCGGATGCAGGGAAACAGGTTGGAGGGATCCAACTGGAATCCTCAAAATCATTTAGATTGTTTAATATTTTATGTTATGGTTTATTTGATAATCTGTGATAGATTATAATTGGTAAATTGCAAATATTGGATGCTATGTTTGATTGAATATATTGGGTATACTAAGTTACCAAATATATATATATATAGATTGGAATATTGAAAAGAAAAAAATAAAATGGGAGAATTTGTAAGTAAAATGATTATAGAAATTTGGGATAAATTAAAGAATGAATTGGAAAAGGACAAAAGTGGATTTTTAAATTTTAATAAATAAATTTCGAGTATGGGAAGTAGATTTTGAATAAAGTGAAATAAATGGATTGTCAGACTTAATGATATTATTTAAAGGAATAAAGAAATTATTTTCAAATTTAAGGTTTAAATTTGGAAAAAGATAAAGAAGAAATTTGGGAAAAGAATGGAATTTGTATTTCAGTTTAAATAAGATTTTGAATCATAATAAAGGAGTTAAATCTAAAATTAATAAGTTTTGAAATAAAACCGAACAAGTAAAGAAATTTATTTTAAATGGAGTTAATTTTGAAAATAAATTTGAACAGTGTTTAGTGTTTAAAACTGAGATTTAAAGAAATATGAGACTATGGGATTTATAAACTGGGTTTATAAGGTGAAACAAGATATCAGTGGATATTTGGAAATACAAATTCACTGTGGGAATTTATAAAGGAATGGGTAATTTGCTTTAAAAATAAATGGTGGTTTATTTTTAAAGGTATGGAAATAGGAAGTGTATTTCCTTGGAAAGCCGAGTATATTTTAAAGGAGACTTTTTATGTATAAGTTAAAGGCCTTGAAAATTTGTTTTAAATAAATGTTTTAGAAAATTTATTATTTTTAAATGTTTAAAAATTTTAAAGTAAATATTTTCAAATTTATTTTAGTAGTAAGTATTTAAAGGTAAATTGGTATTATGTTTTAAAAAGACAATTATTTATATTTATATTTTATAAAGTAATTATATTTTAAAAGATAGTTTGGTTAAAGTTTATTTGAAACTTGTCTAGAATTTCGTAGCTCTATTTTTTTGAATTTCGTTGGCTTAACTTTTATTTTAAAATTAGTTTTATATTTTATAAAGTAGTTTTGTTTAATTATTTTTAAAAGTATATATATTTGAATAAAGCGTTTAAGCAATTTTAATTTAAATGTTTTGTAGTATATTTTGGAATAAAATTATTTAAATTATTTTTAAAATCTTTAGTATTTAGGACTTGGTGGTTTTCACTGAAAAAAAACAATTGGGTGGAATTTATTTCCATGAGAGAGAGGAAAATGATTTAAAAACTATTTTCAAAGGATTGAAATGTAGGAAAATATCTTGCGATGATATATAAAAATAAATAATTTGGGAGAAATTATTATGGCTTGATGATTGTTTGTGAATGTTATTTGATAGTTAAATAACCGACTCTCAATATTGGACAATGCGTTGATTGTTTTGAAGAGGCCGGGATCGAAATTTATTTTCCGAAAACCACTTCGATCCAGTTTGAACATTTCGTGAGGAAGATAAGAACTGGGAGTTGAAGATGAAGCAATAAAGTGTAAGGGCTAGTCGGTACTAATCCTGAGGTTGATTCCAAAATGGATGTAGTAGAAGTAGTGTCTTCGGTTCCGTTCGAACCCGGAACAGACTTGTATGGACGAATGCGTTCAGAACATTGTCGTGAAGATGATGAGCATTCTAAGTGATTGTGTGCTAAAAAGGTAACGCTCAACCTCGAGCCTCATCAACCGGAATGGCTAAAACAGGGGTGGTGCACACAAGGCTAAGTGGCTAGCAACCAATTAGGGTAAGGTCACCCCTGTCTAGATGTCCCTTTTTATTTCGGCTGTGTGGCGGTTGCTGATCCCAACTGTGGGATGAACTTATTCGGACTATCCAGTAAAGGGTAGCTTTGGTCTTGTGTTGCAGGGGATCAGGGTTGATCCTCGGTACGGTGATCTAGACCATGTACTGTGACGGGTTGTACCCCAGTAGCCCTTCCATTGTATGGAATCCAATCTCCAATAAGCGTCTGTACGGTTTTGATTGTGCCCAACTGTTGCTAAAACGTGAGATGCAAGCATTTTAGCTAGATTCTATTTTACTTTCTATAGACACTCTTATAATATCAAACGGATTTTGATAAAAATGTTTTGGTTATCTTAAGCTAAAACCCGGCATGTTTATTTGTGGCGTGATCTTACGAGATACCTTTGATTTCAAAGGATCTTTGAAACATTAATTATCCAATTGAGTGTGTTTTCTCACGCTGATTTTCATGACTGACTCGGGTATTATTTAACTATAATGCTCAGGTCAGACCAAGTATTATAGAGTATGGGAAAGGATGTTGTGAAGCTCAGGAGACGAGCTGGATGGTGAGACGTAGCATACGTACTTGTAGTATAATTCCGCTGTGTTATAAATTGTATTGTCAGTTTGGTAAGGACATGTTAAAATAACTGTCCAGTTGTGTGTTATAGAAGTTGTTGAATTCTGATGTTGTATGTATAAACAGATATAGTTTCTTTGCGTAAAGATCGGTTATTATCTATTATATTTTATTCCGCTAGGATGGTAAAATTCTATCCTGATGTTTTCTCTTCTTCTACCTCATTCTTCTTTTAATCTTAATGGTTCGATTTTTCGGGATTCGAAAAATTGGGTCGTTACGCTTGGTATCAGAACGAAAACCTTGGCTCTGGTGGGAATTACTCAATAGAGTCCATAGTACTCTAGAATGAGTTTGAGAGTATTAATAAATATGAGCGCGTATTTGTTAATGAATATTAAATCGTTTTATATTGTGTAGATTTATCGGTTGAGTGTTTATGGATTCTTGTCGATATGTGGGACGCCATGTTATCGATAGGGATTTCTAAACTCTTAAATAAGATAAACCGATACAATATTGTTTTAAAATAAGGTAAATGAGAAAAATTGATGCAAATTATTTTTGTATATAAAAGAAATAATTTTCTATAAATTATTATAGTCATATACGGTTGCTTGGTTGTTAGGAAGTGACAATATTAAATTATTATCATTATTGTGTAAAATTTGTGTAAGAAATTGAAAACATAACTATAACTAAGAAATAAATTCATATACAAATGACATTTGTAAATGTAAACTATAAATGTGATTTATAAATTGAAAATATAAAAAAATTCCAGAGTAATGTTTCAATATGAATTGCATGATTGAAATTTAGAAATTTTTAGGAAGGGTTTAAAATTCCTTCGGCTTTGATATGATTTACAAAGGTTTTGGAGGAGTAATGGTAATATTATTTGACAAATATTTTTGAATTGGATTTGAGATCTGGTGAGATTTAGAATTTAAAAATATTTGAAGGGGTTTTAAAGAGATAAAAGTATTGAACTCACTTCGGTCGCTGGAAAATAACTTCGGTGATGACTGCAGCACCATCGATGTTCATTTTCGATTTCCAAGAGAGGAATTGCTACCCGAATGACTTAAATTGGAGTTGTTTGGAAAACTGGATTGGATTTGAAATTAAAAGAGATAATTGAATTTGCCGAAGGATTTTGGATACAATTGATTTCAAAGATGATTTTGAAATATGAAGTAATTGTTTAATAACGACTCTGGAACCTTATTAAAAATGTAACTGGAATATAAATAAGCTGGAAAACTTATAGGAGTTAAAAATTCAAATTAATATGGAATGTAATTGGACCTAGTAAATAAAAGTAAAAATTTATTGGAAGTAAATTTGTGGGAGAACAAATTTATTTAAATTTGTGAGTAATAGAATTAGAATTAAAGTTGAATAATGGAATCAATTCGAATCGTGTCAAGAAAAGTGAATTGTAAATTTGTTCGAAGGAACTAAAAGAAGTAAAGGTCCAGAAATAAACTTTTTATTTAAAATTTGAAATTTGTAAGATTCAACTTGAAAAGGGAAAATAAAGATAAGTGTGATTAGAGAATAAAGTTAGAAAGATAAGCCAATTAAAGAAGGTTGGTAAATGGAATGGAAATAAAATTGTGGATAGACAAATGAATTGCATTTGTAAGAAAATAGAGTTGAAACTGAATATTGGAATTAATTTAAACTGTGTGCTATGGAAGTTAGTCAAGATTTGTCTAAATAAAATAAAGGACTGAAATAAAATTATTGAGCAAACTAATTAATTCAAGAGGGTAAGCAGATGAATTGGAATTGTATGTTGGGATGATATTTAATTTAAAATGTGTAAAATAAAGTAAAGTTGTAAAATTAATTCGAAGTGAACTAAAATTATAAAAGTTTGGAAATAAGAAAATTTTTCAGATTTGAAGTAAACTAGTAAGTGGAATTAATTTAAAATAATGATATAAACCAGTTGTGAATGGAAGATAGTTGATAAAATTCAATATTCAGAGTTTGAAGATGAATTGAATTCAAGAAGGATTGAAAATGAAAATCTAGATGAAAATTTGGAAAAGGTATTGAGATTTGAGATTAATTAGTAAATTGAAGCAAATTGAATCTATATGGAATTGGAATCCAGATTGATTAAATGTAGATGAAAACCAACTGGTAAAGTAAAAGTAATAATATAAGAAGATAGAAAATGCTTATATTAAACTTAGGAATGGTTAGTGAAATTCTTAAGTAAAGTTGGTAATGAAAAAAAAAATATTCTAAGTGAATAATTGAATGAAGATTAAGTGAAGTTGTGAAGGGGATAATTGTGGATAAATGAATAGAAATCAAAATAAATGTGAATAAAAGAGAATTAATATAGCTAATAATCAATTAAGATAAATACGTAAGATTTCCGATTTTCGATGGCGAACTCTGGATATGGATTTTTGATTGATTCTGAAAATCCTCTATCACAGTTTGTGGCTATGCAAGGAGAATGACGGTTTCTGATCAAGAAACCAGATCTGAGTCCGCACTAGGAAGTCGGGTGGATGATACTAGTTCGGAAGTGAAATTATGTGATCGAGTGAGCGATCGAATTAGGCATTGCGTACGGATGATATATGTGCATCGTAGGGATGTGAATGAAATAGATATGAAAACTTTTGTAAAGAAATGTATATAATGAATTTGAAAGCTATGATTGGATGTTATGGCTAAGTAAGATATTCAAGTGTTAAAAAATAGGGAATTGAGATTTTTGATTTTGAAGATAAATTGAAATTTGCTCGGCAAAGGTATGTATTTGAATTTCTATATGAGATTTGATGATTTTCTTGTCTAGCCACATGGTTTTTTATTTTCTTTTTGAATCTGAGGGCCAGTAGGGGCATTTTGTAGTTGTACCGAGCTAGCCGCTCAAAGGAGACACTGGCGAAATTTTTCAAAAATTTTGGGAGTTAGAAAAATTTTGAGAAAATTTTGATAATTTAAACTTTGGTTTGAAATTATAATTTGAATGGTTGAATAAGTAAAATTTGTTTGGGAACTATGGAAGAGTTTGGAAAGTTAATAAGAGGGATAGTGTGTCTTTAATAAAAAGATTGTTTTGAGAAGTTATGTGAAATTGTTGGTTTTGGAAAAATAGTAAACGGGTATTGGACAATTCTTCTTAACTAGTAATTTCGGGGATGAAATTCTTTCAAGAGGAAGGAATGTGACAATCCAGGAGTTTAGATATTTGAAATTTGCATATTTAATTGATTTTTAAATGTTTAAAAGTTAGTTTCTAACTTGAATTTCAAATATTGTTATTTATTGGATAATTTACATACTGAATTTAATAATTGAAATAGGGAAATTTTTTGAATCTGGAGTTATAGGCTTGTTAAAAATAATTTGAAGGCTTAGAAAATTTATATTGATTGTATTGGAGATAGTAGAAGTGTTAAATTTGAGTTTGAGAGTGTTTTGTTCAGATTTGAATTTAAATCGTTTAAATCGATATTTAAAAATAGCCTCCGAGGCACAGTCTTGGATTTCGACGAAACCAGTTCCATTGGATCCTTAATAGTGTATAGTTATCGGATTTCAATTTTCATAGTTTAGGAGTGATTGTTTGACTGTACGGTAAATAAACGCGCTGAAATAAATATCAGAAATTCAATATAATAATATGGTCCAAAAAGCTATCTTCTCCATTCGACCGAATGAGGATTCGAAACCTTTTCCATTGCATTCAGAATAGGATTTCAAAATTTTTAGTTGATTTTACTGAGATGATTTCAAATTTGAATAAATGAAAAAAAAAATTTAATCTAATTAATGCATTGAAGTCCTGTAGCATGAGACACGTTGTGAAATTTTTCAAACACGTGTTCTTTAATCTTGCATGCGTCTTCGTTTTTTTCAAAAAAAATATATGACACTTTATCTCGTTTGGAGGTGAAATCACAGAACAAAAATCATATTCTTTTTTTTCTCTTTCCTTCAGCTAGCATGAGGCCGTGCTCCCTCTTTTTTGTTTCAAATTTCGAATCAAATCCTCTCAGTTAAAATAATAAGAATAACGAACTGCTGAACGAAGCTAATACATTCGCGTCCTCTTTCCCCTCGTTCTTTTCTTTCCAAACCAGAGTCGTTCGAAGTTAGTCGAGTTGCTTCCTACTTTTACCCAAATCTATTTGAATTAGGGTTAAGGGAAAATCGATTTGCAGTGCTCGATTCGAGGTCTCGAGTTCGAAGGGTTTCAACCTACGACAATCGAGTAGTGTCGTGGGTGCTCGACAAGTCGTCAAGGAGTTGGGGCGACGAATCGAAGGTGATCTCCGTTTTTGGGTTCAAGCTGTGAATGATTATGGTGGAGGTCGTGCATGCGGTAGGGGTTGAGTGTTGAGGTCAGCAATCTCGTACGAGGCTTTGAGCTGAGCTGTTGATTTTGTTTCCAATCGATTTGAGGTAATTTAAATTTTAAGCATTTTTAAATTTATGGTACTCAATGTTTAAAACCCTTAAATTAATTTGTTAATTTTTGTTTCTTTTATCTGGAATTAACAGTATAGTAGTTTAAAGTTTATTGAGCCAATAAATTGGACAGACAGTAAATATATATTTATATATAAATATTGTCCAATTTATATATATATATATCCTGATTTATATAGACAGAGAGTAATATGCAGAGATTATTATAGATAAAGTTCGGTAAAATAGGAATTTTAACATGTTGAAGCTTATGTAAAAAAATTAGATTTTAAAAGTTTATATGGATTATATTGGGAATTAAAATATTTCATTAAAAGAAATTAGTATGGATTAAATTGTTAGTTAATTAAATGGTAATTAGTTGTTCAATTAGTTCAAAATGTTAATAAACCTTATAATGTTATACAAGGTCTGAAATCTTGAAGATAACAAGCCGGTGTGGATCGAATTTCAAATTAAACATCAAAGGTGTGTTAATATCACTCATTTAGGTTAAATAGTTAAATTTAAATTTTGGTTGAATGATTAGATTGATTGGATGTGGTATATTATATATAGTAGTATATATATATTGAAGTGATTGATTTCCCGCATTATATAGCAAATGAGACCCTATGCGCCGCATAATAGCGGATGAGATAATATACCGCGATATTCCACCTTGAAGTGGAATTGTTATTTTTATATTGCGCTAACATCTATGGATGTAAGGAAATAGGTTGGAGGGATCCAATCGGAGTCCTGAAAATCATTTAGATTGTTTAATATTTTGTGTTATGGTTTATTTGATAATCTGTGATAGATTATAATTGGTAAATTGCAAATATTTGATGCAATATTTGATTGAATATATTTAAGTATACTAAGTTGCCAAATATATATATATATATATATATATATATATATATATATTGGAATTTTGAAAAGAAAATAAAAAGAGTGAATTTAGGGTAAATTAAATAATGAATTGGAAAATGATAAAAGCGGATTTTTTAATTTTAATAAATAAATTCCGAGTATGGGTAGTAGATTTTGAATAAAGAGAAACAAAAGAATTGTTAGACTTAATGATATTATTTAAAGGAATAAAAAAATTATTTTTAAATTTAAGGTTTAAATTTGGAAAAAGATAAAGAAGAAATTTGGGAAAAGAATGAAATTTGTATTCCAGTTTAAATAAGATTTTGAATCATAATAAAGAAGTTAAATCTGAAATTAATAAGTTTTGAAATAAAATTGAATAAGTAAAGAAACTTATTTTAAATGGAGTTAATTTTGAAAATCAATTTGAAGATTGATTTAGTTTTTAAAACTGAGATTTAAAGAAAGATGAGACTATGGGATTTATAAACTGGGTTTATAAGGTGAAATAAGATATCAGTGGATATTTGAAAATATAAATTCACGGTGGGAATTTATAAAGGAATGGTAATTTGTTTTAAAAATAAATAGTGGTTTATTTTAAGGGTATGGAAATAGGAAGTGTATTTCCTTAGAAAGCCGAGTATATTTTAAAGGAGACTTTTTATGTATAAGTTAAAGGCCTTAAAAATTTGTTTTGAAGAAATATTTTAGAAAATTTATAATTTTTAAATGTTTAAAAATTTTAAAGTAAATATTTTTAAATTTATTTTAGTAGTAAGTATTTAAAGGTAAATTGGTATTATGTTTTAAAAAGATAATTATTAATATTTATATTTTATAAGGCAATTTTATTTTAAAAGATAGTTTGGTTAAAGTTTATTTGAAACTTGTGTAGAATTTCGTAACTCTATTTTTTTTAAATCTAGCCGGCTTAACTTTTATTTAAAAATTAGTTTTACGTTTTATAAAGTATTTTTTTTTAATTATTTTTAAAAGTATATATATTTGAATAAAGTATTTATGTAATTTTTAGTTTAATTATTTTGCAGTATATTTTAGAATAAAATGATTTAAATTATTTTTAAAATCTTAAATATTTAGGACTTGGCGGTTTTCAGTGGAAATAAAACATTTGGGTGGAAATTTATTTCCACAAGAGAGAGGAAAGTGATTTGAAAACTATTTACAAAGGATTGAAATGTAGGAAAATATCTTGCGAAGATATTTAAAAATAAATAATTTGGGAGAAATTATTATGGCTTGATGATTGTTTGTGAATGTTATTTGATAGTTAAACAACCGACTATCAATACTGGACAATGCGCTGATCATTTCGAAGAGACCGGGATCGGAATTTATTTTCCGTAAACCACTTCGATCTGGTTTGAACGTTTCGTGAGGAAGACAAGAGCTGGGAGTCGAAGATGGAGTAGTGAAGTGCAAGGGCTAGTCGCTACTAATCCTAAGGGTGATTCCAAAGTGGATGTAGTAGAAGTAGTGCCTTCGGTTCCATTCAAACCTGAAACGGACTTATGTGGATGAATGCTTTCAAAACATCGTCGGGAAGAAGATGAGCATTCTAAGTGATTGTGTGCTAAAAAGGTAACGCTTAACCTCGAGCCTCATCAACCGGGAATAGCTAAAATAGGAGAGGTGCACACAAGGCTAAGTGGCTTGCAACTAATTAGGGTAAGGTCACCCCTGTCTAGATGTCCTTTTTATTTCGGCTGTGTGGCGGTTGCCGTCCCAACCGCAGGGTGAACTTATTCAGACTATCCAATAAGGAGCAGCTCTGGTCTTGTGTTGTAGGGGATCGGGGTGGATCCTCGGTACGGTGATCTAGACCACGTACTGTGATGGACGGTACCCCAGTAGCCCTACCATTGTATTGAATCCAATCTCCAATAAGCGCCTGTACAGTTTTGATTGTGCCCAACTATTGCTAAAACGTGAGATGCAATCATTTCAGCTAGATTCTATTTTACTTTCTACAGACACTATTATAATATCAGACGGATTTTGATAAAAATGTTTGGTTATCATAAGGTAAAAGCCCGGCATGTTTATTTATGGCGTGGTCTTACGAGACACCTTTGATTTCAAAGGATTTTTGAAACTTTAATAATCCCACTGAGTGTGTTTTCTCAGCTGGTTTTCTAGACTGACTCGGGTATTATTTAACTATAATGCTCGGGTCAGACCGAGTATTATAAAGTACAGGAAAGGATGCTGTGAAGCTCAGGAGACGAGCTAGATGGTGGGACGTAGCATACGTACTTGAAGTATAATTCCACTGTGTTGTAAGTTCTATTGTCAGTTTGGTAAAGACGGGTTGATATAACTGTCCAGCTGTGTGTTATAGAAGTTGTTAAACTCTGATGTTGTATTTTGATGTTGTATGTATAAAGAGATATGGTTTCTTTGTGTAAAGATCAATTATTATCTATTATATTTTATTCCGCTGCGATGGAAAGATTCTGTCGTGTTGTTTTCTCTTCTTTTAACTCCTTCTTCTTTTAGCCCTAATGGTTCGATTTTTCGGGCGTCGAAAAATTGGGTCGTTACAATATGCCTTCGTAATTTATGGTTTGGATGAAATTAAATTTAACACATACACTTATTCTTATGCACACACCCTACTAGGATGAAATTAACTCAACTTCACTAATGGTCGATTGTTCTTTGTTCAACAAAGTCCGATTACTCGTTATCGATTCCTTTATGTATCACAGGGAGGAGGACTATTGAGATTGAATCTTATTCAATTTTAGATACTTTTGGAGTCCTTTCCAATACACTCAGATGTTACATCAAATTGAGTTATTATTTTCTTTGTATGCTATGATTTTCAACTTTTCTTTTATATTCAACTAACTTATCATAAATATTCAACTTTTGTATCATATGCACTTGTTCATTTACATGATAATTCATCAATGAATTAAAGAAGTAACTGTATTCATTTCGGTGTCATTAGACCTTGAAATACATAAAGCATGTATCAATCCTAAGAGTTTATTAACTCTTTTGTCGCCCCCACTAAATAAGTGTTTTGTCCTTAATCTTCTAAAATACAATTCATCAGTACTATATGATTCATAATCATATGATTATTGAATTATTTCTCAAAACAATGACTTAGTTCACAATTCTAAAATAATTGTAAAATTTTCTAATACTTCTGCATTTTACAATGCATTAGTTTTGTCATAAATACCATTATTGTAGATTTATTTTATAACAAATATTCATAGTATCCGTATCAAAATGAAATTATATCTATTTTTAGTCCATAATGAACTATCATTTCATAAATAATGTTGGTATGTTAATGAAAACAATTACCATAACTTGATGCATCCATTAAGAAGCATTATATGGTAGGCTTCAACTATTTTCGCCATTGCTATAATAGCATATGATATGCAAAGCTCCATTAGACAAGTTATTGCGGAATTTTATTTCGTATAGTGTAACAAGTTTATAGAAATCGAAGAAATGACTTTCATAGAAAATAATTTTCTATATGAAAATGCAATTTAAGTAAAAATAACATTTCTCATTCCATTATAAGTATTTTTTAGCATTTTATAGAGTATGCAATGTCTCATGAAGCAGATGTAACAACATGTACCTTAATGGGCTCGAATTTCAACCATATCGAAATCCAAGTCCATCAGGGTACATATCGTTAGTTTTGGAAACTTGTAAAAATATAAGTATATCAGATATCGATCAATCTAGGCTCACGATGGAATGGAAAATATAATATAACATAAATAATAACTGATGATACTACCTCAGAATCAATGGTATTCTCTGGACAACCAATTGCCATATTAGAACCAGGCATAAATAAGAAGATGTCCCAATTAACAATTTCCATCCTATTCCAATGACTTGTCTCTGTAAATCTAACATGTGGGTTGTAATAAGAATGGAGGTTAGAACAATGTTATGGTGACTGAAATATTACAAACTTCACCCATAAAGTTATACCGGCTGGTTTCTATTTAAATGTTATGTCTATTATTTACAGCTAATCCATTCAATTTTATATGTGCATACGATATATTTATCCTTGAAAGTGCGGTGTGTATACAATTATATGTGCTAATATAGTATACACGGATCGTATAATATGGATTACAATACAAATGCAGAAATAGATGATAATAGCATTGTAAATAAAAAATAGAAAAATCACACCAGAGATTTTTATACTGGTTCGGAGCACCGTCCTACGTCCAGTCCCAGACTACTATCTGGATTTTCACTAATTACAACCTCGCTTCACCCGGAGGAACAGGTTTACAATTACCCGAACAGCCGAACGGGATTTCACGCCTCTACAACACTGAGGGCTTCAACACTTGCCTCTTACAATACTGAGGACTTCAACAAAAAACAATTACAATTGTTGTTGACAACTTGTGCTCTTGTAAACACGGATTTGTCACTTGTAGTACACTCTTCCTATAATCTTATCCTCAAATTGTGAATGATGTTTACGAAGATTATGGAATTTATATTGCTTATTGAATCAAAATATATGAGATAGTGTCAATGATTCAATAAGGAATGAAAGTAGTTTAGAGCTTTTTGAATGCAAGTGAATTCAAAGAATAGATAGAGAGCATATATAATCTTAATAAAACTTGTTTTTAATCAATGATATTGATGTGTATTTATAGAGAGAAAATAGTTATAACCCTTGGTGAAAAGTTGCAGTCAAAAGTTATGATCATTGATGAAGAAGAAGAGACGCAACCATTGAAGAAAGATGTGTCTTTTGGAAGAAGTTGCTCTCTGTTTAAAAACGGTCGACAGGTCAAAAACTAACCGGTAGACAGGTTTTTAAAAATATAGTCGTTATGTACATGTGTGCACGTTTATTGTGCACATTCAACAGGAACGGTCGACCGTTCATTTTTGGACCGGTCGACCGGTCT
Source organism: Allium cepa (assembly GCA_030765085.1). Taxonomy (NCBI): domain Eukaryota; kingdom Viridiplantae; phylum Streptophyta; class Magnoliopsida; order Asparagales; family Amaryllidaceae; genus Allium; species Allium cepa. The sequence goes on along the minus strand of CM060931.1, from coordinate 1,043,571,978 downwards.
CTGTTAAGTTGCACAATAAAGTGCACAACCTATATAAATGTGTATATATATATATTATATTTTGTGCATGATTATTTGAGGATAGATTTTGACAATTTTATTACTATTATAACATCAAATAATCAACGTATAATCTAGAGTACCATATGTACGTCTTGATTTGTCGATCGCTTTAATATTGTTGTCAGCAATCAAAATCTTCATAGAAGCTGTGACTCAACATTCTCCCCCTTTTTGATTGATGACAATATAAAAACTCAAGTATAGGATCTCCCCCTGAATATGTGATTTCCTGCAGACAATTATTAGCACCTTTCTCCCCCTTTGTCATCGACAAAAAGGAGTAAACAATAGAAAATATAAACCAAAGAGAACAATGCATACATTCAAACACAGGATGTTTTGATGAAGTACAATGCAAGTCATAGTCTACTACGAATAAAAAGATGGACACTATTTAGTACAAGTGCCATATATGTTTTTAAAGAAATGAAAAGAAAAACAAACTAACTTCATTCCGACTGAATCTCTTCCTCATCATCATCATCGTCGTCGTCGTCGTCGTCATCGTCATCGTCATCATCATCGTCATTGTCCCCACGACCTTGTCCGCTTGTACCACCGGATTCCTCGGATGTCGACCAATTAAAAGTTGGAGGAGCCGGACGTTTTCCGGGGTCTTGATGTTGGGTCGAGACGGATGTGCTACATGATATAGCATCCCATATAGCGCCGAAGAATGACTTTACCTTATTGAATCGTCTATCAATTTTCGAATCCATTCGTTTTAGTCTTGATTCAAGTAAAAATTGATTCCGAGCGATGGTTTCAAGAGATTCTCTTGTAGATGATTTAGATTTCAATAATCTAACATCTTCAGAACGACGACGAGATGGTGGAGCTTGTTGTTCTTGAGTATCGCGTTGTTGCCATTGTTCGAATGGCATAATATGAACATATGGAGGAGGAAGCTTCATCCGTTTGATAGTAGTGGAGTCAATACACTTTGGTGTAGAATATGCCGAATCCGGGGGTGTGACTCCACATGCAAGCAACATACGCATAATATACTCGTTATAGAAGAAATGTGGACGAGTAGAGTTATTTACCTTAAGAATTTCATCGAAAATCATGTGAACCCAATTTATTTCGATATCATCGTAGATAGCATAAAGAGCCTTGAAATTCTCTTTGTAAACGGCATCATAGTTTCCTAATCGAGGAAATAGAGAGTGCATTAGGACATGGTGTAACAACCTTGCAGTCGGTCGTAGCCCAATCGATTTGGTGCCGTTACTATCATCTTCTATAAATTTATGACTCGTACTATTCCGGGTGAAAACTTCACAAAATGTCGATGAAAACTCTTCACCCCTATTCGGTATTCCCAAAATAGAAGCAATTCTATCATAAGTGAGATAGATTCGCTTGCCACATACTACTGACCAAATAACTCCATTTGGATTTTCCGGAGTATATTCCTCTAAATTCATATTCGCATAAAATAGCTTAATCATCAAATGATTAATTTGTACGCTATTTACAGAAAAATCAATAAGAGGAGAGATACGAGATCTATTTGCTAATCTTTGAATACCGTATGCAGTGAAATCGTCGAATTTGATGAATGAGCCTGGATGGAATTTGTAATTTGTCATTTGATTCCATCTAGTTACTGCAACCGGAGATTCTAGCCATTTTCTAGCAGAGAGAGTAAGAGAAGAAGTTTCTGATGTTGCTCTTTTCTTTGATTTTTTTTTGAGGAGGAGCCATTGAAGAGAATTTGAGAGTTTGTGAAGCTTGAGAATATGAACTAGGGTTTGGAAATGGGAAAATTTTCAGTGGAGAGTAGAAAGTAAAGAGGGTTGGTGGCAAAAATATATACGTGAAGTATATAAAAAAAAAATAATAACTGCCGACCGGTCGACCGCCTGCGTATTGCCGGTCGACCGTTTTCAACCAGAGAGCAAAACGGTCGACCGGTCATATTTTAGGCTGTCGACCGGTTTGGCTCTGTGTGCAAAAATGCAGATTTTGGCAAAAATTTTGAAAACGAGTCGAATTAATATATTATATATTATGTTATTATTGCAAAAATATACTGTATTACAAGAATTATATATGAAAGCAAAATAATATACATTATGGAATTCTAATGAGAAGGTGAGTTGTTATTAGAATTCTTGTCGTTTTCAATGCGTTTAGCCCACGGACTCCACTTATATCGAGCTCCTTCATTCTCGTTATAGTTTTTATCCCAAGAGTTTGGAGTTGTTGAAGTCGATGGTCTTGACGGCATTGGTTCATGAACATCGTGTTTGTTTGAACCGCAGAAGAATGAAGCCATTCGTTCTAAAGCGGATAAACGAGTTGAAGTACGTTGTTGTTCATGGTATAGTAGGTTTTGACCATAATGTAGTTGTCGTTGAAGATCAATTTGATGCTTTTGGTAGTGATGAATTTCATCGATTTGCGCCTTCGTGCGCGGAGAGCAGAATAGTGCTTTCTTTGCACGCTTGGATGTTGGAGTATGGCCAGGTGTGCGAAAACAATGGTGAGGGCATTCCGGCCTTTGTTTCGGTGTAATCGGAGAATATTGTTCCTCCGACTCCGAGCTAGTGATAGAAATATGAGATTCCTCTGCGCATTTGTCGCAAATGTGTGCCATGGTAGCTTGTTTAAGGTGATTTATAATTTTCAGCAAGAAGGTGAATGAATGAAAGTGTATTTTTCAAACGTTTATATAGAAAAAAGTTTGCCAATGAACTTGAGGATAGGATTTGTTAGAGATAATTAGCCGTAAACAAAAACAATGATAGATAAAAAAGTTATAAAAATAGGTATAGTTTGTTATAGGCTGAAATTTAAGAATTATTTGAAAAATATATAGCCTAAGTTTGAAGGTTACTTATTCTATTCTAGATCTTTCCGAGATACTAAGCCAAGCTCTCTTCGTAGTTTAATAAAACTAGATTCAAGTAATGGTTTAGTGAAAATATCGGCTATTTGATTGTCAGTGTGAACATATTCAAGATGTATATTACCTTTTTCAATATTATCTCTAAGGAAATGATGACGGATATCAATATGTTTGGTTCTAGAATGATTTACTGGATTTTTAGAGAGATTTATTGCACTCATGTTATCAAAGTATATAATAGAATTCGATAAATGTATATCGAAATCTTGAAGTGTTTGTTGCATATATAGTACTTGAGTACAAGCGAGAGCCGCTGATATATATTCAGCTTCACATGTTGATAGTGAAACACAATTCTGTTTCTTACTAAACCAAGAGACAAGTGATTTTCCAATAAAATGGCACGTACCACTTGTACTTTTTCTATCCGTCCGTGAGCCACCAAAATCAGCATCACTATATGATACTAATTCAAATGGACATTCTTTTGGATAGAAAAGACCAAAATCTTTGGTATTATTTAGATAACGAATTATACGTTTCACTGCTCGTAAATGTGATTCCTTTGGATCGGCTTGAAAACGAGCACATAAACAAACACTCATTAATATATCTGGACGACTAGCTGTAAGATAAAGAAGAGAACCAATCATGCTTCGATATAATTTCTGGTCAACATTCTTACCACTTTCATCTTTTTCAAGATGTGTAGTTGTACTCATAGGAGTTGGTTTACCAGATGTATTTTGTAATCCGAAACGTTTGATAAGATTTTCACAGTATTTTTCTTGATTGATAAAAATACCGTTTGAAAGTTGTTTGATTTGAAGTCCAAGAAAATAAGATAGTTCTCCCATATGAGACATTTCGAATTCTTTGGTCATAATACTTGCAAATTCCTTGCAGAGTTTATCGTTTGTTGAACCAAAGATGATATCGTCTACATATATTTGGATAACCAGAATATCATTTCGAGAATGTTTAATAAACAAAGTTTGATCGACTTTGCCTATTTCAAACCCTGAATTAATAAGATAGCTACGTAAACGTTCATACCAAGCACGAGGTGCTTGTTTTAAACCATACAGAGCTTTCTTAAGTTTGAACACATGGTCAGGATATTTTTCATGTACGAATAAAGGTGGTTGTTCGACATAGACATTCTCTTTGATAAATCCATTGAGAAAAGCACTTTTGACATCCATCTGATAAAGTTTGAAATTATGATAACAAGCAAAAGATAATAGAATTCTAATAGCTTCTAGTCGAGCAACTGGTGCAAAAGTTTCTTCATAATCGATACCTTCTTCCTGATTGTATCCTTGTGCTACTAATCTTGCTTTATTTTTGGTGATATTTCCTTGTTCGTCAGCCTTATTTTTATAGACCCATTTAGTACCAATTACTGACTGATCAGTTGGTCTCGGAACAAGTTCCCAAACGTCATTGCGCTCAAACTGATTTAGTTCTTCCTGCATGGCAATGATCCAGTAATCATCTGTAGCAGCTTCTTTTGAATTCTTGGGTTCGATATTTGAGAGAAAAGCGACATGACCCATTTGATTGAGTTGACTCCTTGTTCTGACATGTGATGTTATTTCACCTATTATATTTTGGGCCGGATGGTCTCTTAATATTCTTGGTGGTGATTGTAATTCACATATTTGAGGAGTATTCTCAATAATTACTTCTGAGTCAGAATCAGTAATTGAGATGATTGGATTATTAATGACTATTGATTCGTCATCATCTGATATTGTGTGAGGATGCTGATAGATTTCATCGAAAGATACATGAAGTGATTCTTCAATAGTTTTGGTTCGTTTATTAAATATTCGATAGGCCTTACTTCGTTCCGAATAACCGACAAATATTCCTTCATCGGCTTTTGGATCGAATTTTCCAAGCTGGTCTTTCGTATTTAAAATAAAGCACTTAGAACCAAAAACTTTGAAGTATGAGATTTTGGGCTTTCTTTTGTTAAACAATTCATAAGGAGTATTCTTGGTAAGAGGTCTTATGGACACACGATTTAAAACATAACAGGCAGTTGCAACAGCTTCTGCCCAGAAGTGTTTTGGTAAGGTGGTTCCATTTAATAATGTTCTTGCACATTCTTGTAAAGTTCGGTTCTTTCGTTCTACTACTCCGTTCTGTTGTGGAGTTCTGGGAAACGAAAAATTATGATATATACCTTTCTTTGTACAAAAATGTTCAAATTCATTATTTTCAAACTCTCCGCCATGATCACTTCTTATATTTTTAACTTTAATCCCTTTTGATTTTTGAATTCTTTTGACGAAAGATTTGAAATGATCGAAAGTATCACTTTTATTTTTTAAGAAAATTGTCCATGTATAACGAGAGAAATCATCAACAATTACAAGCACATATTGACTGTGATTTATTGATTGAACTCTAGTAGGTCCAAATAAATCCATGTGCAGTAACTCAAGCGGTTGTAATGTTGATATGACTTTCTTGGATTTAAACGATGATTTGGTCAATTTTCCTAATTGACATGCATCACAAATGTTGTTAACTTTAAAACTCATTTTGGGTAGTCCTCTAACTAGATTGTTTTTGGCTAGCTTGTCAATAGTTCTGAAGTTTATATGACAGAAACGTTTGTGCCATAGCCATGGATCATTGTCATTAGCCATAAGACACATATCTGAATTATGATTAATATTCATATTTAGAATATATATATTTCTGTCTCTATAACCTTCAAAAACCAAATTATGGTCTTTATCTAAAATACTACACTTATTATTTGAAAAGGAAATTATAAAACCCTTGTCACATAACTGACTAATACTAAGTAAATTGTGTTTTAAATTTCTAACTAGCATGACATTAGTAATAAGAGGTAAGTTAGATGTACCACAATTGCTCACATCGCCTTTGCCGATGATATAACCTTTTGAATTGTCTCCAAAAGTGACTGAGCCACCATCTGAGTATTTAATATTTGTTAGTAAGCTCTTGTCTCCCGTCATATGCTTTGAGCAACCACTGTCCAATATCCACTTTCCTCTTTTCTTCAGTGGGACCTGCAAACATAGAATTAAGTTCATGGTACCCACTTTTTATAGGGTCCTAAGAGTTAGGTCTTAGGAGTCCAAACCCATTTGGGTCCGGTATCCCCTTTATATATATAATTGTTATTAAAATGTACATTATTCATGAATTGCTGAATGTATTTGTTCCTAATCAAGTTATTATTTGTTTTAGGAACCCATATTTTGATAGTCTTGACATTTCTCTTTTGAAATTTCACAACTGGTTTTGGTTTGAAATATAATAAACTAAGATTTTTCTTAGCTTCAGTTTTTTGTACTTTCTTCTTCCTTTTATTTCTAAGATGTTTTTTAGTTTCATGTTTGTTATATCCCAAACCTTGTTTATCTGAAATAGATTGTGAATTTTTAATGATTTTAGTCAAATTTTCTCGACCTTTGTTAAAGTTAGAAACATTTTGAGTAATGTCATCAAATTTTGTTTGTAAACTAGCTTTTTCTAGGTCTAGAATTTTGACTTTTGCTTTAAGTTCATGATTTTCAGTAGTGAGAGCGTTATTTTTCTCTTTTTGAGCTTCTATTTCTTGACTCAAAAGAGATATTTGAGAGTCAATATTAGATGATGATTCTTGAATATTTTCAAGTTCTTCTTCTAATATTTTCTTCTCATCTTTTAACAAATCTCGTTCAAACTCTGCTTTACTTAAATCTGCTTTGACTACTTTTAATTGACGTTTTAAGTCTTTATATTTGACTATCAATTCAGCATTAATATCAAGTAATTCATCAAATGTAGGAATTTGTACCTCATCTTCTGTTGCCATAAAACAAACATTAGCTTGTTCATTCTCCGAATCACTTTCACTTTCTGATGAAGATGACTCTGAATCATCCCATGTTACTGAGAAGGCTCGTTTCTTTGATTTGTCCTTCTTATATTTGAATTTGTCATTTTCTGACTTTTTCTTTTGTTCTGGACAATCCTTCTGCATGTGTCCCTTTTTATGGCAGTTGAAACATTCTATAGCAGATGAAGATGGTTTATTTGATCCAGGTTTCCTTTTATTGTAGCGACTGGCTTTTCGATATTTTAGGAATTTTTTGAAACCTTTAGCAATGAACGCCAAATCTTCATCTTCAGAATCTGATTCATTTTCATCTTTCTCAACATGAAATGCTACATTTTTCTTTTCTTCTTTCTGTTCTTTTCTAGCCTGCAAATTTGCTTCATAGGACATTAAATTTCCTATCAATTCATCTGGCTTCATGACGGAAAGATCATTAGCTTCTTCAATTGCTAATACTTTTCCTTCCCATTCATTAGTCAGAGAATGTAGGACTGTTGAAACAACATCAAAATCAGAATACTTTTGTCCTAACCCAATAAATGCATGGTGAATAGTTTGAAACCGTGAATACATTTCATTGATTGTCTCATTTGGTTTCATTTTGAAATTTTGAAATTGACTTTTCAACATGGCTATTTTGGCTTGTTTAACCTTGTTAGTACCTTCATGAGTGATTTTTAGCGTTTGCCAAATTTGATATGCAGTAGTGCAGATACTAACACGGTTATATTCATTTTGGTCTAATGCACAGAACAACATATTTATTGCTCTAGCATTTACGGCTGCTGCCGTTTTCTCAGCCACAGTCCATTCTGAATAATCAGTTGTTGGATTCACTATTTCTCTTTGAGTAGCATTCCAAGCATCATAGCTACTTGATTGCATAAAGAATGACATACGTGTTGCCCAATAACTATAGTTAAGACCATTGAAAAATGGAGGTCTTTGTGTCGATTGCCCTTCTGTGTAAGTGGTGTTTTGAGTGCTAGTACTTGCGTTATTTGCCATATTACAAGAATATATCAAATAACTGTGTTACGGTTATATGATGACCGTGCTCTGATACCAAATGAAAGTGCGGTGTGTATACAATTATATGTGCTAATATAGTATACACGGATCGTATAATATGGATTACAATACAAATGCAGAAATAGATGATAATAGCATTGTAAATAAAAAATAGAAAAATCACACCAGAGATTTTTATACTGGTTCGGAGCACCGTCCTACGTCCAGTCCCAGACTACTATCTGGATTTTCACTAATTACAACCTCGCTTCACCCGGAGGAACAGGTTTACAATTACCCGAACAGCCGAACGGGATTTCACGCCTCTACAACACTGAGGGCTTCAACACTTGCCTCTTACAATACTGAGGACTTCAACAAAAAACAATTACAATTGTTGTTGACAACTTGTGCTCTTGTAAACACGGATTTGTCACTTGTAGCACACTCTTCCTATAATCTTATCCTCAAATTGTGAATGATGTTTACGAAGATTATGGAATTTATATTGCTTATTGAATCAAAATATATGAGATAGTGTCAATGATTCAATAAGGAATGAAAGTAGTTTAGAGCTTTTTGAATGCAAGTGAATTCAAAGAATAGATAGAGAGCATATATAATCTTAATAAAACTTGTTTTTAATCAATGATATTGATGTGTATTTATAGAGAGAAAATAGTTATAACCCTTGGTGAAAAGTTGCAGTCAAAAGTTATGATCATTGATGAAGAAGAAGAGACGCAACCATTGAAGAAAGATGTGTCTTTTGGAAGAAGTTGCTCTCTGTTTAAAAACGGTCGACAGGTCAAAAACTAACCGGTAGACAGGTTTTTAAAAATATAGTCGTTATGTACATGTGTGCACGTTTATTGTGCACATTCAACAGGAACGGTCGACCGTTCATTTTTGGACCGGTCGACCGGTCTCTGTTAAGTTGCACAATAAAGTGCACAACCTATATAAATGTGTATATATATATATATATTATATTTTGTGCATGATTATTTGAGGATAGATTTTGACAATTTTATTACTATTATAACATCAAATAATCAACGTATAATCTAGAGTACCATATGTACGTCTTGATTTGTCGATCGCTTTAATATTGTTGTCAGCAATCAAAATCTTCATAGAAGCTGTGACTCAACAATCCTAACATTCTCGAAGGTATACTATACATATATATGCCCATGTACATACGTACATTCTAACATTTCACTACCTAAAACTGCGACCACTTAATACTTTTTGAATATGAAGCGTGCCATTCGCATCGCCAATGCTAGTCTTTCAGTTCTAGCTACAAAGGCCGATGACTCCTATATATGGATTTATAATATAATATATAATTTAATTATTGTATTACTACCGCAACTCAAAGACTCATATAAGGCTTAACTAGCCCATCTTCACTAAAATAATTTTCAGACAACCATCTACCTTGAGGTCTGAGCGTTCTCATACTGATTCAACATTAGTAGGAAGTGGAATCCATCAGGGCATAACCCGATTCTTTTCTATGCTCACTTAGGATCATTGGATGTCAAAGTCTCTGAGCTAGACCTACAACAAAATACTGGTACAAACAACTGACATAGCCCACCGATCCTCCACAGTTGACATCTCATTTAGACTAAACTAAGTCAAGAAAAATGCCCTTTTTAGTTACTTACTACCTCTTATGGGATATGAAGCAGAGCCCATTTCACAAATGGTGTTGACCATTTAATACTTGAAATCTAAGGCAAAACCTCGGTATAGTTTTCCATACCTATCTGCAGCGTAAATCTCTTTCCCATTGTACTACGGTTGGAGACGTCCCACATAAGTAGTATTGTATGCAACTGCTAGTAGCCTTTAAGTGAAGGGCAGGCTTCTATTGTGTAACTCTACTTACCTCGCATCCCAACCAACTAAATCAAATTATTCATCCTAAGTTTAAGTATTGGGTTAAGCCCACAAATCTTCATTTGTACAATTAAGGCTATATAATCTACCATAATGCTAATTATACTGCCTTATAATATTTGATTACTACCAAATGTAATTATTATCCATTTTTATAAATGTCAGTTTGTCCATAATAAATGATTGTTATTCTAATCGTATAATTTCTAAAGATAATTTATTCATTCATTCTAATTTTACATGTTTTACCTCTCTTATCTCCCCATAATTACCCTATTGTCTATTTAATCAGTCATATTTATCCATGTATAGCCTTCATTAAATTCATGTAACTCGGTATTTATTGCACATTTGTTGTCTTATTAATTTTGGAGTTACGATCTTTACAATCTACTTTTCCTGTTCCAATTATTTAGTACGCGATTTATTCTAACATTCTAATTAGGTCTAAGAGAATATTGACATGTATTACACTATATTAATTATATTTTTATATTTAAATTTTTAGCTTGGTTATGGACATTTATATATTTAATTTTATGTTTCTAGTTATCATTACCTAAATAGAATATTCCTTTCCATATTTTAATCCATTAGAATTACCTTTTTAAAATTGTTTACCATTATAACTTTTCGTTAATTAACCTAAAATAAGGGATTTGCTTTGTTTCAAATTACAAGGAATTATTTATTTCATTTTTATTGAAATAGATAATGTAAACAACGGAAAGAATATCTATACTTTACACATCTCTATCCCAGTTTGCATTTGTTTCTATTCAATTCAAACACTGCACTTTTTATATATTTAAGAAGTTAGATAATTTACGGTGGTTACACGGACAATACTTACATAAAATTAAAACATCGAAATTCATATTCCAATAAAATTAGGGCAAATCTAAATTAAAATAACATCTTTACAACCCAATTATAGATGGGAAATAAATTCTACATCTAATTAATATTCAACTTCTATAATTAGGGACTGACTTCCAAATCCGGCTGTAAATAATATTCCTATCCAATTTTCCTAAATTCCATAATATCTTGGCAATGTTTTTATGCGTTTAACTCTTTAGATCTTTATTTAGGCATACTAATTAAATAAAAATCCAATGAAATAAAGTTAAATAAATTACATAATTTCTAACTTACCATTTGAAGCTTTCCAAATCTCCCTAATATGGATTATATCGTTTGATTCAACTTCGTCTTTTTTTGTCTAAAGAAATCTATATAACACGGTATATACATACTACTAGAATTACAGTTGTGGGAAGAGGTTTTTGGTTATGGAAAATATATATTTATAATATTGAAATTTACCTATTTATTGTGCAACGCTGATTCGCTTCTTATCTTTTTTCATTTTATTTTCTACTATTCTCCAAATTGTACAAAAACAAATTATTTAATTGTTATGAGGGATGGTGGAGAAGAGAAAATGGCCGAGCTTCACCGCTCTTATCAGAAAATATGAGAAGAGAAGTGAGAGGTTAGGCCTATATTTATATGCGCTCGAATCAGTCGTATGTGTTAGATTAAAATTAATAAATTCGTGATATGGGCTCAGGGTCAATCCCTAGCCGCCACGTTTTGACTAGTCGACCACACCCCTATGAGTGATCGATCGACCCAAGGTGGGGGTCGATCAGCGGGGTCCCATATTTTATTGTTACTTATTACTATATTTGTTTTCTAATTATTTTCGTTTCCCAAACGTTAAACCTCATAACTTCTTCATTTGAACTTCGATCGCAAAACTTCAAATATGAAAGTTTCTTAAAAAATTACCATGAATGCAATGGTGCAAGCTTCATAGCAAAACTCTTAGATTTGCTCAAATTTCATTTTTAGAGCCTTATTGAATATTAATTTATTAATGTAAATTTCACGAGGTTTTACATTCTTCCCCGTTAAAAGAATTTCATTCCCAAGATTACTCCCATGATTAAATCATTGGGAGTTGAATTTTTTATCTGTTAATTGGTCGACCGCCAGTGGTCGACTGGTTGCCGAATTTTAGGCGCACGTTTAAACTAGAGCCTATTCGTGCTTGGTTAATAATAATATAATCGTTTCGCATCGTCTTCTTCGATCCGACATGATTCGAACTTACTTGAATTTTTTTCATCCACCACATGATGGTGCCCTAGCTTATTGTCTAGCTCTTTGATTCCTCTTTTATTTCATGGTACTTCTAACTTATACTGCTTCGGCCATTAAAAACTTCAAAACCCAAAAGTATTACAACTATTATTCTCCGTACTAATTTTATACAGGAATATTCCTCCTATTTTGTCGACGGATATTTCTACGCTTCCTAACTACGTACACCAAGTAAAATAAGTGCCATTTCTAATTTATCCTCCTCTTAAAGAGAGAATTTTAAAAACTTCCAATTTTTATAGATATAAAAAAATTCATCGAGCTAAACAGACGCTCTTAGTGGACATTTTGGAAAAATTCTTTCTTTTTAAAATAACAATTTCCAAATGGACCCTTTGGAAAAATTCTTCTTAAAAAACCATCCAAACTTTTCGAGACATTTTCACAATATTTTATCATATACTCCCACATTGGGTCGGATTCAAAAATGGACTTTAATTCTTCTATTCTACTTCGATAGAAATTTAGTTTGTCATCTTAAGGAGATTGATGAACATTCCCTTATGAGAAATTGCCTCCTGATGTTTGTGACATATAGTTCTTATATCCTACTTATCTAGATAAAATGTGCATCATCAACCGCCAATCCATCAAAATCCACATTCACAAAGCAGCCTAGTCCCAACAAAGAAGTCAAACTCCATCCCGCCGTTGGTAACTTTCATATGTCGTACTTATTCTCCTCTTAGATAGCGCATTATGTACAACCAATTCTTCTTGGGATAACCAGGGTAGGATGCATAATTTGTAACTCTATAAAACCGTTCCCAGCTCATAGTCGCATCGTCCATCCTTTTAGAATAGGTTCGCAACTATTCTATAGTTAGAATTATAGAGTTTGGGATATAATATATGTATTTATAGGTGGAGAAATACAAATACGTTCTCTCAAAATATCCTAATTTCTATGATTAAATAACCTTGGCTCTGATATCAAATGTAAGAAACCGCATTTTAATCACCCTGGTTTTCAATAAAATCAAAGCCTAAGTCCATCAGAGAACTGATCGTTGGTTTTGGTAATCTGTAATAAGCATAAGCAAATCATAGATCGATCAATCTAAACTCAAAATGGAATGAAAAATATAATAGCACATAAACACTGACTGATGCTACTATGTTGGAATCAACAGTATTCCTTTGATGTCCAATCGCCTTGTTAGTACTAAGCATTAAAAAGAAGACTTCTCCATCAATTGTTTCCATCTTTCTCTGGTGACATGTCCCTCTAAATCTATCAAGTGAATTCTAATAAGGAGGGGAGTCAGAACTGAAAGTGACCGTGCTATAGGATTGAGTAATATGGAAAATAATACAATAAATAACTTTTGCGGAAAATAATAAAGTAAAGTAAAATGACACCAGATATTTGTATACTAGTTCAAACTTCCGTTCTATGTCTAGTCCCAGTCTCCTTCTGAAATCATAGTTGGCAACCCTTACTTAACCCAGAGGAATATGTATTACACCGCCTGAGCAAATGAAAAGGACTTTGACCGCCTGAGCAACACGATAGGACTTCCGCCTGAGCAACCGAACATGACTTTCTTATAGACTAATTTTAACTTGACTTCGTGTGTTCTGATTAACATGGATTTATCACTTGTAGTACACCCTTTCTATAATCTTATCCTCAAAGTAGATGTGTATATTTGTTTATGTATGAAGAATAGAAAATTTAATATTGCTTGAAGAATATGGAAATGAATACGTAAGTAACGAGTGTATGAAAGCTTGTAGATATTGAACTCAAGAATGCTAAGTGCAATAGATCAAAAGAGAATAGAAAATTAGGTAAAATTAATCCATAAATCTTGAGTGTATATAGTGTATGAGGAGATATGATTGCTGGAAATAGATATCTATCAAAATCTAAGAGATGCAACCTTCTATAAAGAAGAATCCTTTTGTTGAAAAGAAGTGCCTCTTGGAAAATATGTCAGTTGCAGTATTCAATCTATTGAATTTGCTTAGTCAGTCGACTGAATTTAAACTAGTACAAAAAATTTACACTGTGTTAGTCGACTGATCTAAGTAGTTCAATCGACTGTCTACTGCATATTAAAAAGAAATTCAAACAGCGTCAGTCGACTAACATATAGTATTCAGTCGACTGAATACTGTTTTCTCCAGTGCACTTAAAAACTCTATGTGTGTATATGAAAGTTTTATAAAACGTATGCAAGTTTCGTAAGAGAATTTGTGAGTGATGAGCTTTGAGGATAGATTTTAACAATTTCTATACTAGACTCTATCCTTATTGACTCTAGTTACATTAATATCAATACGAACCATATTTGAGTCGACGAGTCTAGATTTTTCGTAGTTGTAGATTCATAAACGTTGTCTCTTGTCAGCATTCAAAACCTTATGATCCAACATTCTCCCCCTTTTTAATAATGGCAACTTCATTTGCTACGAGCGAATTTTTGACAAGATTTGTTAAAATATCTCTCCCACTAAGTATATGCTTGAAACTTTGATATTGTATTCTCCCCCTGAATCTATGTTGTATGTCCTGTAAATAATTTATGTTTTTCTCCCCCTTTGTCATCGATAAAAAGAAGAGTACTCAAGGTATAGGGTAGTTAGTGTACGCGTAATATGACATAGGAACACACATATATAAAACTAAGACTTAGGACATAACATAGAACAGTCACATCATTCGAGAACAATAGTACAATATGATATAGATAGAAAACATAGAGTTTTAGACAATTCCACAATACCACAAGACACAAATACCAAATTGTCTGAAAAAGTTTTAACAAAAGCATAAATTTATTGAAATATAGAAGAATTCTTACTGATCACCTTGACCTCCTCCATTTGACCGTTCTTCGTCATCTTAAGTTTCTTCATCATCATCGGAGTCGTCATCCACTTCCTCACCTTCTTCTTTCTCTTCATTTAATGTTGACAAGTGAAATGTTCTGTCAGTCGTTTCTCATGATATGTAGGTACATGAATGGAGGTAGAAGATGGTTGGCAGCATGTGATTGCTTCCCAGATATTTTTGAGAAAGGACTTAATATGATTAAGCTTCTTATTGACTTTGGTGACATCTTTATCGACTCTAGAATTAGTCGATTCAACCCGAGATAGACGATTATTGAGAAGTCTTTTATTATGGCAATGATATTCATGGCTTCGTGGGGTGGAGATTGAGGGTCTATTTCTTGAATCTCGTAGACTTCTCGAGTAGGTCGAGAAGGTTGGCATGATGAAGAGGCTTACATATTTAGAGTTTGTTGACGAGCTTGATGGGAGGATGGTTGAGCTTGACCCACGACTTGGTTTTCAAGCCAATGTTCGTAAGTAATTATGGCATGGTCAAGATATATTTTTGTAGGTTCATGAGGCTAAGAGTTTTAGTATTCAAGGAACCTATGGTCGAACATTTGGAATCGACAAAAGGAACCACGAAATTCTTGAGAATGCATATGATGTAAGAGGCATGGTAGATCATCCTCATTCGACCTTGGTTAGAAGTTTGGAACTCATCTAGAATTACCTTCAACTAGTTAACTCATCTTTTTCCGCAAATGGAATATAAGGATTGGAAATCTCGTCGGTAGACCTTCTCATAACTTTCAGTGCGGGGATTGATGGTGTGGGTAAGCACTCTATGCATTATGCGAGCTTTTGGCCTTAGTGTTACCGCTTTTAACTCCATTAAGTTGTCTGATAGAAATAAATGACTAACACGATCACGAGTGCCCATATTAACAGCAATTTCAGCTAACTCATCACATTCGTCCGGACATTGTAAAATCCATTCAAGTCGTTCTAGTGGAGAAAAATCTTTTTACCACATACCACCGTCCAAATGCAATCATTCGGATTAGTAATTATGTGGTGGCCTAGATTTAACTTGGCGTAGAAAATTTTAACAGGGAGACGATTAATCTTGTTGTTATTTTTTGCAAAATCAATGAGGTGTTCTAGTCCGCTACGGCGAGCCAAGTCTAGAATGGCATATGAAGAAAAATCAGGGAATTTGATCATAGAACCTTCAAAGATCCTGGAGCTTTGTATCTTTTCAAAGCATTGCACCGCCTTGTTATTGTGTAGCCATGCTCTTATTTGTGAATCCGAAGAACTTGCCGTGGCTTGAGAATGTTGAGGTCTTTTAGGAGCCATTTGTAGAACTAGGGTTTTTGGTGATGAAGTAGGAGGTTGCTAATTGGCGAAGTATAGACAAATGGATGATAGAGTTGTAGATTTCTGAGTGAATTTGAAGTGGAGAAAAGTTTTAATGGCAGAAGATTAAAAAATTTGAAGGTAAAAAGTGATTTTGGTAAAGATAAATAGTACATTTGAAGAGGCGGGAAGAGGGCAAAAGCCGGGTACCGAGTATCAGTCGACTGAATGTGCATAGGCAGACGATTGATTTTGAATGCAGAAACCAAATTTAAAGGAGTAAGTCGTTTGAATATAGGAATTCAGTCGACTGAATTTATCCAGAGGTTTTTACGTTCAAAAAAGACGTATTTAATCGGCTGTTTTATGGAATCAGTTGACTAACTATAGGAGATAAATTTTTGAAAATATCAATGGTCGATCGACTAAATACAGGAGTTTAGTCGACTGATCCTATCCTGAAAGGTTTCCAAGTAAATTATGCCAATTCAATCGAGTATCTAGGTGTGTCAGTCGACTGACTTCAGGTTCGAAATTATACTGGAATGTTGTTTTAGTCAATTGAGTTCCCTAGTTTAGTCGATTGAATTTGAGGAATTTTTCAGGCAGACAATTCTCTAGGCAAATGCAACAAGTTTTGTTTAGAGCATAGAAATTTAGGTTTATAACAAATTCTAAAACAAAAAATATATTATTTAAAACAAAAAAAAAATATAGTAGGACAATAAATTAAAAACCATATAAACGCAAATTATGAAGATTCTGAGGAAGAGGAAAGATTTGATAGTCTTCCGATTCCACCTTTGTATTCTCTTGCAAAGGTTGTAGTGGTGACCAGCCTTGTCCATGTTCCCAAGAATTCGGAGAAATCGATGGATGTTGAGGTGATGATTCCTACGGATTATGACGTGAAGGAGTTGTTGGTTGATGAACCGTATCGTGTGAGGACGAAACATGGAATTTAAAAGCCACTTGTTCAAGGAAGCTTAGGTGCTTCGTATTCACCTTCTGCTTGTAGTATAGTTCTCGTTGTAACTCGAGAGTCTCCCGTTGATAGTGATGGATGTCGTCTATCTTTTCTTTGGTAGGTGACGAACCAAAAAATAGAGAACGTTTAGCTTTTTTGACGGGAGGAGTATAACTAGTGTGAATGTTAGACGGTGGAACAACAGGAATTTGTATATAGGAGTCGATGTTGGAAGATTCACCGATTTTGAGCTAATGGAGGTATAAAAAAGTGAGGATGAGACGGTGTTGTTTTCTGAAGACATATCGATTGAACAAGTTAAAATTTTGCTAAAAGAAGTAGAACTTTGTTGTGAAAATGCCAGGCTTTTATAAGAGAAAGATTTGTAAAAATAGACAAAACAAAGAGTGGATTTCAACTGTTTTAAATATAAGCCTTATAATTAAAAAAAATTAATTTCCTAAGAATGAATGGCTTAGAGTGAATAAGAAAAAGAACCATAAAATGTGCAAATAAAATTTTAATTAAATCTATTTTTAGTATAAAAAAAAGGATAGTGTAAAGTAAATATCAAAATGGCAAACTTTAAAGTGAATGAATAGAGCTGTATTAAAAAGTATAAATTTCATAAAAAATAGAAATTACAAATCTTTTAAAGATAGAATTCCTAGTTCTCTTATAAGCTTAATTAAAGTATTTTCATTCAAATGTTGGTAAATATATCAATTATTTGATTTTCAGAGGATACAAATTCCAATCCGACTAAATCCTTTTCAATGTTATCACGAAGAAAATGGTGACGTATGTCGATATGTTTAGTTCATGAATGATTGACAGGAATTTTTGATAAGTTTTTAGCACTTGTATTATCACAGCAAATAGTAGATTTAGATAAGTTCATAAATATCTTTAAGTGTTTGTTGCATGTAAGTAACTTGAGCACATGCTAAAGCAGTAGAAATATATTCTGCTTCACAAGTCGAAATGTGAAACATAATTTTGTTTCTTGTTAATCCAGGAGACTAAGAATCGTCCAATGAAGTGGCAAGTCCCGCTTGTACTCTTACGATCCATCCGACATCCTCCAAAGTCAGCGTTGCAATATGAAACTTGCTCGGAAGGACATTCTTTCGGATAGAAGAGTAAAAAATCTTTGGTTTTTCTTAGATAACGCAATATTCCTTTCACTGCTCGCATATGTGATTCTTTAGGATTTTCTTGAAATCGAGCACATAAACAAATACTCATCATTATGTCAGGTCTACTAGCAGTAAGATAAAGTAATGATCTAATTATGCTTCGATATAATTTTTGGTCGATACTTTACCATCTTCATCTCTATCGAGATGTATTGTTGTACTCATTGGAGTTGGTTTGGCGGAAGTATTTTCCATACCAAAGCATTTAGTTAGATTATTACAATATTTTCCTTTGATTAATAAAAACACCATTTTAAAATTGTTTAATTTGTAAACCAAGAAAATAAGATAATTCTCCCATATGTGACATTTCAAATTCTTTGGTTATTATTGTAGAAAATCCTGACATAATTTTTCATTTGTAGAACCAAAAATAATATCATCTACATAAATTTGAATAATTAAAATATCATTTTTATTTCTTTTAATAAAAAGAGTTTGATCAACCTTCCCAATTCCAAAACCAGGGTCTATTAGATAGCTCTTAAGACGTTCATACCAAGCATGGGGTGCTTGTTTTACACCGTATAAGGCTTTCTTAAGCTTATAAACGTGGTTCAGGAAAATTTTCATGTGTGAATAGAGGAGGATGTTTAACATAAACATTCTCTTTTATATAACTATTTAAAAAAGCACTTTTAACATCCAATTGATAAAGTTTAAAATTATGAAAACATGCAAAGGCCAATAAGATTCGTATTGCTTTAAGTCGTGCGACTGGAATAAATGTTCCTTCATGGTAAATTCCTTCTTCTTGATTATATCCTTGTGCAACTAATCTTGCTTTATTCCTACTTATATTACTTGTTCATCTGCTTTATTTTTGAAGACCCATTCAGTACCAATGACTGATTGATCACTTGATCTAGGAACTAGTTCGCAAATTTCGTTTCGCTTGAATTGGTTTAGCTCTTCTTGCATAGCTACAATCCAATAGTCATCAGTAGAGGCTTCTTTTACATTTTTAGGTTCAATATTCGAAAGAAAAGCCACATGGCTTATTTGATTGGGTTGATTTCTAGTTCTAACATGTGAATCAATTTCTCCTATGACATTTTCTACTGAATGATCTCGTAAAATCTTAGGAGAAGATCTTAATTCATTTTCATTATGGATAATGTTTTCATCTTCTTCAAATTATAAATAATGTTTTCATCTTCTTCAAAACTATTTTGAAAAACCGTTTTTGTGAATGTGTTAGGTATTATTTAATCATCATTAAAGTTTTTATTAAGTGTCATCGAATGAAACATGAAGAGTCTCTTTGATTGGTTTTATTCTTTTATTGAGGATTCGATAAGCTTTGCTTCGTTCCGAATATCCTACTAAGATTCCTTCATCAGATTTTGGATCGAATTTTCCAAGCTGATTTTTTATGTTTAAAAGAAAACATTTTGAACCAAAAGTTTTAAAATAAGAATTATTTGGTTTTTTTTGATGAAAAGTTCATATAGAGTATGTTTTGTTAGAGGTCGCGTGGAAACACGATTTAGAACATAACAAGCAGCTGTTATAGCTTCTGCCCATAAATGTTTTGGTAATTGCTTCCACTTAATAAAGTTCTTACACATTCTTGTAACATTCGATTTTTTCTTTGTATAACACCATTTTGTTGTGGTGTTATAGAAAAAGAAAAATTATGGTAAATTCCTTTTTTATTACAAAAATGTTCAAAAGTTTCGTTTTCAAATTCACGTCCATGATCACTTCTAATACTTTTAATTTTTAAATTTTTGAGATTTTGAATTCTTTGTGCGAAAATTTTGAAATTTTCAAAAGTATCACTTTTATTCTTAAGAAAAATAATCCAGTATATCTTGAAAAATCATCTACTATAACAAAGACATATCTATTATGGTTTACAGATTGAACTTGGTTTGGACCAAAGAGGTCTAAATGCAATAGTTCTAGTGGTTGTTCAGTAGAAATATTTTTCGTTGATTTGAAGGTTGATTTTGATAATTTTCCTAATTGGTAAATATTGCAAATATTATTTACTTTAAAATTCATTTTTGGTATACATTTAACTAAATTATTTTTAGAGAATCTATTTAAAGTTTTGAAATTAATTTGATAGAATCTTTTGTGCCATAACTAAGGATCATTTTCTTTGGCTATTAAACACATATTAGTATTGTAATTTTTATTCATATTCAAAAAATAAATATATTTATCTCTAAAACCTTCAAAAATAAGATTTTTGTTTTGATCAAAAATGTTACGCTTATTTTCAGAAAATGAAATATTAAATTCTTTGTCACACAATTGGCTGATACTAAGTAAATTGTGTTTTAACTTTTTAACTAATAAAACATCAGTAATAAGAGGTAGATTAGATATATAGTTATTGCTCACATCGCCTTTGCCGATGACATATCCTTTGGAATTATCTCTAAATATGACAGAACCTCCATCTGAGTAGATAATATTCATCAGTATGTCCTTGTTTGCTGTCATGTGTTTTGAGCGACCGCCGTCTAGTATCCATTTTCCTCTCTTTTTTGGGTGGTACCTACAAAATAAGGAATTAACATTGGTACCCACCATTGTATTTTAGGTTCTAAGAGTTAGGTCTTAGGAAGCCAAACCAAACAGGGTTCAGTAATCCTTTTGAAAATAAAATCTTTGTTTTATATGAACAGTTTTTATAAAAGATTTTATATATTTATTTCTAATCAAGGAGTTACCTGTTTTAGGAATCAAAATTTTGATTATTTCAGTAAAATTTGAGATTGTTGTACTAGATTGTTGAACTAGGTCTTTCAACTTTATTAATTTTTTAATATGAAGAATTCTTTTTCTTAGGAATAATTTTAGAAGAATGCTTGTATCCTAGTACTCTTTTATTAGAAATAGCTTGAGAATTTTATGTAATTTTGGAATGATTTTCCCTGCCTTTATTAAAATTAGAGACTTTTTTGCAATGTCTTTTAACCTAGTTTTAAGGCTAGAATTATCTAACTCTAAAATCTTGACATTTGCTTTAAGGTCATGATGCTCAATTAATGAAGCATCATTATTTTCATTTTGAGTTTCTATCTCTTGATTTAGCAAAGAAAGTTGAGATGTCATATTAGAACAAGAATCTTGAGTAACTTGAAGTTCTTCTTCTAAAATTTTCTTTTCATCTCTTAGCATTTCTATTTCGATTTCAGTTCAATTCAATTTTTCAAGAGTTTCTTTGTACTTTCTATTTTTTCCTTTTAATTTATCAAGTAATTCTGAATTGATTTCTAAAAGATCATCAAAAGTTAGATCACTTACCTCGTCTTTTATGGTCATAATACAAATCTTAGCTTGCTTTTAGCCATTGTCCGATGATGAAGATGATTCTGATCATCCCACGTGATAGAGAAAGCTTTCTCCTTGAATTTTTCTTTTTTGTGCTTATGTTTGTCTTACTTTTTCTCAGTATAGCCTTTCTTAATGTGGCCTTTCTAGTGACTTTCATAACAGTCAAGAGAAGATGATGATGTTTTGTTAGTGTTGTTACTATTGCTAGAACTGTTCTTATTATTTCTAAATTTGTTGCTCTTTCAAAATTTCAAAAACTTGTTGAAATTTTTAGTAATAAACGCCATATCTTCTTCATCTGAATCTTATTCATCGTTTTCTGCTTGGAATGTTATATTCTTCTTATCTTGACCCTGTACTTGTTTTGCCTAGACATTAACTTCATAGGACATTAGATTTCCTATCAACTCCTCCGGTTTTATGGTCGAAATGTTGTTAGCTTCTTCGATTGCTAAGACTTTTCGTTCCCACTCATCCGTTAGTGAGTTGCGGATTTTTGAAACAATATTAAAATCTATATAAGTTTCTTCTAATGCTATCAAAGAATGATATATATCTTTAAATCTAGAGTACAATTCATTTATAGTCTCATCTTGCTTCATTTTAAAATTCTGGAACTGATTTTTGAGTACAGAAATTTTACTCTATTTTACTTTGTTTGTACCTTCATGTGTAATTTTATGCGTATGCAAATTTCATGAGCATTTTTATACATGCTTATTCTATTAAATTTATTTTTGTCTAATGCATAATATAACATATTCATAGCTTTAGCATTTGCAATAACGTCTATTTTTGTGTGTTAGACCATGTTGAATATTCAGTTGTAGGAATAGTATATTCAGATTGCATAATGCTCTAGGTTTCATAACTACTTGCTCGTATATGAATTTTCATTCTAGTAGCCCAATAGTTGTAGTTCGTACCATTAAATAGAGGTGGTCATGCAGTAGACCGACCTTCTAAAAAGGTAGTGTTAGCAATAGTGCTAGTGTTATTTTCCATATTAAAACAATATTAGATAAATATGTTGCAGTTATATGATGGCCTTGCTCGGATACCAAATGAAAGTGGTTGTGCCATAAATCAAGTAATATGGAATATAATATTATAAATGACTAGTGCAGAAATAATAAAGTAAAGTAAAATGACACCAGAGATTTTTATACTAGTTTGAACTACCTTTCTGCGTCCAATCCTAAACTCCTTCTGGAATTATAGCTAGTAACTCTTACTTAACCTGGAGGAACATGTATTACACCACTTGAGAAACCGAACATGACTTTGACCGCCTAAGCAACAAAACATGAATTTACCACCTGAGCAACCGAACAGGATTTTCTTATAGACTGATTTTAACTTGACTTCGTGTGTTCTGATTAACACGGATTTGTCACTTGTAGTACACCCTTCCTATAATCTTATCCTCAAAGTAGATGTGTATATTTGTGTGTGTATGAAGAACAGGAAGTTTACTATTGCTTGAAGAATATGGAAATGAATACGTAAACAATGATTGCATGAAAGCTTGTAGATATTGGACTCAAGAATGCTAAGTGCAATAGATCAAAAAATAATAGAAAACTAGGTAAATTTAATCTATATATCTTGAGTATATAAATAATGTGTAAGGTGATATGACTGTTGGAATTAGATATCTATCAAAATCTAAGAGATGAAACCTTCCGTGAAGAAGAAACCTTTTATCGAAAAGAAGCGTCTCTTGGAAAAAAAGGTAGTTGTAGTATTCACTTGACAGAACTTGCTTAGTCAATCGACTGAATTTAAACGTGTACAAAAATTTACACTGTGTCAGTCGACTGATCTACGTATTTTAGTCGAGTGTCTACTGCATATTAATTTTTTTTCAAAAAGAATCAGTCAACTGACATATAGTACTCAGTCGACTGAATATTGTTTTTCCAGTGCACTTAAAAACTCTTTGTGTGTGTATATGAAATTTTATAAAACGTATGCAAGTTTCGTAAATCAATTTGTAAGTGATGAGCTTTGAGGATAGATTTTAACAAATTTCTATACTATACTCTATACTAATTGACTCTAGTCACATTAATATCAATACGAACCATATTTGAGTCGATGAGTCCAGATTTTTCATAGTCGTAGATTCGTGAACTTTTATCTCTTATCGGCATTCAAAACCGTATGATCCAACAAGAACAATGTTATGCTAACTGGAAAATTACATACTTCATCCATAACATAAATTTATAACGATTTGTTTCCATTTAAATGTTGTGTCTATTATTTATGGCTAATCTATTTGATTTTATATGCGCGTACGTTATATCTATCCTAACCTTCTCAAAGGTATACTATACACATATATAAGATTATGTACATATATACATTATAACATTTCACTACCAAAACCCC
The DNA here is from genome assembly GCA_030765085.1 of Allium cepa. Lineage (NCBI taxonomy): Eukaryota > Viridiplantae > Streptophyta > Magnoliopsida > Asparagales > Amaryllidaceae > Allium > Allium cepa. The sequence continues at coordinate 1,043,548,087 of CM060931.1, read as the reverse complement.
GATCAGTTAATACTTTTTAAATATGAATCGGGCCCTTCGCATCATCAACGTTGGTCTATCTGTTCTAGTTACAGAGAATGTTGACTCCTATATAAGGCTTTATAATGTAATATATAATTTAATTTCGTATTACTACTATACCCAAAGACTCATCTAAGGGTTTACTAGCCCGACGTCATTAAACTACTAAAAGTTTCTCAGGATCGTGCAATATGGAATATTAAATAAACTATCTGTAGGATCTAGTTTTAACCCTAGAGGGGGGGGGGGGGTGAATAGGGTTATAGCAAATTCTTCTCGATTTAAGCACAGAAATAAAAACTGCAGAAATAAAAGTAAATCACACACAAAATTTACCCAGCATCGGCAAACCCTGCCTACTGCTGCATTCACAGATTTCTATTAGAATTAAACAGTATCACGCTTACAAACACTATACTAGACTCGCAGACATTTGCTCCACGCTCACAAACACTCTACTAGACTCGCACACCCTGCTCGCAAACATTTGCTCCACGCTCACAAACACTCTACTAGACTCGCACACCCTGCTCCGCCTATAGAGTTTCGCTTACTCGCAAACTTTGCCTCCCGCCTATAGAGCTTCGCTTACTCGCAAACTCTGCTCCCGCCTATACAGCTTTGCAAACTCGCACTCCCTGCTCACTGAACTAATTCTAACTAGACAATCTGACACTACCTAAACCCTAGGTGGTGATTTACCAATTTTCGTTTTGGAAAGTAAAACAAAAACAATTAAAACAGTAATTAAGAAAATAAATAAAACAACCCTAATTAATAATAAAATAAAACAAAAAACAAAAACCCCTTTTCTTTATATGAATAAGGCCGGCCCTTCTTTTTCTTCAGCCCGTCTCTTTTGTTTTTCGTTCGTGAAAAAGAAAATGGCCGCTCCTCTTTTGTTCCTCTTTGCGATTTAGGGCTTCTGTAAATTGTCTTTTCCTCCTTTCGATTCAAACAGGGTTGTGCAAATTGAAGTCGCCACTTGATATGATTCGTTAGTAGGTATCGTTGCTCTTCGATTTGTTCACGGCTCTTCAATTTGGATTGAGTTCGTTCTGATTCTCTGGTATGTGTTGTTTCCTTTTGCTTTTCTGGTTTTTGGATTGTTCGAACTCGATGATAAAATTTGCCGATGATGATTTTCTTATATAGGGTTCGTAATCCTAGATTTGCGTTCGTATAATTATTTTTGAATTTGTCAACTGATTATTTTGGCCATTGATTTTCGCTTGTATGTTCATGATGATTTCTGACTTGTTCAATTCGAATATATTTGATTTCTTGGCATTCACGGCTTTGTATTTACTCCTCCGTGAATTTCTTGTTTTGAGTCACGGCTTCGAATTGATTTTGGTTGATACTGCATTCGAACATGATGTTGATTTTCGTTTATCACTGTGACTTTCGCTTCTGGTCATCTTCTCTGACCGATGGCATTTTGGTTTATCACTAGTGCCTTCAGTAGCTTCACAGTTGTATTCATGTTTAGTTTAGTCGTACACTTGGTCATGTTGATTGAGTGACTTCCATTGGTGCATTTTCCTTACTGACTTGATTCACTGCATGTTTTGAGCTTCAACTGTGCTCGAGCTCTGTCCATAGTTGTTCAGTTTACAAGATGCTCCACTTGATCATGTACTTTGTTCTTTGCTGCCTCTATTATGTATGCATTTGCATACTGCTGTTGTTTGAATATTGTTGGATGCCATCTTCATGTACTCGATATTGTGGCATGTGGTCTTTGTATTTGCTGGCTTGAATCTCTGCATCCATGTTTTTCACTGTTTACATCATTTGACTTGTCTGGTCTGGTCTTGAATGTGCTATTGAGATACATGCATTGATGTAAACTTGTGTATCTTGTAGCTTTCATGTTTGCTGTATCACTTACAAATATTGATGCATTTGTTTGTTGCAATTGGGTTGGTCTGCACTGCTTGTTGTAGCTGAACTTGTGTACATGTTGCCTGGTTTTGTGGCACTGCTTATAGTCTTGTGGCATGTTTGTGGCTGTGCTTGCATTGACATGTTGTGGCCTGAACTTGTATGCATCATATATGCACTGTGCACTAACTTGAGTCTGGTTCTTCACTTGAAATTGCACTTCCTGTTGCTGTGCACTTCTGTTTGCTGTCATGTTCTTGTGCTCGAGCTCTTTGCATACTTCATGTGTGCATTTGAGTTGTTTGTGTCAGTTGCTTGTAGTCTTCGCCATGTTGCAGTTTGTAGTGTTTGGTCACTGATGCATTACTGTAGTTGCAATATCTCATGCTCAAGCTCTTTGCATACTTCATGACTGCCTTGTGTTGAACCCAGTTTTACAGCTCGGGTTTGACCTTGTGCTCGTGTCGTGATTTTAAATATATTGCACGTGAGTTGAACCCGCTTTACATTTGGGTTTGACCTGTGCTTACCTGTCCCTGTAAATCAATCAAGTGTATATATCGGCGTGCACGGCCTTGTGGCATATACAGTAATACACTGTGTATGTCACAAGTTGTTCTTGTATGATGAATTCAAATTTAAATTATGACGAACAACCCAAATAACTGAGGCAAATCTTATTTTCAAAATCATCTTTTATTTTTGAATTGCAAAAATATTTCTTTTTCAATTTTACCGCGTTAGTGTATATTTTTGCAGATTTGCTCAGATGCTGGATTCAAAAAACTGGATTTGAAGTTGAAGACAAAATATGAGTGTGAGTGATATGTAGTGAGGAAATTTGTAACTAAAAGATTGTGATGTATTGTAATCAAAGTTGTATAGCTATAGTGAGAGATTGAAATTGTACTATCAAAGTTGTAATAAATATTTGTTTGAATAAAATATTTGTTTGAATTCAAAATCTGTTTAACTTGTTCTGTTTGAATTCAAATTCGAATTCTGTGTAATTTAATTTTATTCAACAAATATTTATTTAAACTATGAAAAACAAAATAGTACATTACCAAATACATTTATATGAATGTATATATGTTTATTATCATCAAACAAAAATCATATAGCGCAAAGCGCATATTCAACAATCTCCCCCTTTTGATGATAACAAACATATATTTAAGATTTTGAATATATTAAATGTATTTGATAATTTCATTTGCTCCCCCTATTTGAATGCTTCCTTTTTATGTGATACTCCCCCTACATATATGGCTCCCCCTACATATATGCATACAAATAAAAATATGTAAATGAGCCTATATGCAAATTGAAAGTTATTTGACCTTTGCTTGATTCTATTTGACAAAATCTTAACTTTTCTCTCCCCCTTTTGTTATCAGCAAAAGAATAACAGTGTTATAAAAATAGGGATGAAGTGATAGACATGAATCAAACATTTAACTCAATTAAATATAAATATCAAATTTCAATAAAACTCAAACAAAAATCATAATTACCCTTGTCAAGCGCATATTCCACTTTCAGAAGTGATGGAGATAGAATCATCAAAAATTCATATAGATATGTCTATTTGTGGTATATTTATTTCTGGAAATTTGAATATCTACTAACCATGCATAACCGTTAGGACTTTTAAATGAGATTAGTAGTATTCCAATTTAATTTAAAAAATGAAATCAAGTATCTTCTAACCACGCATGACCGTGAGGACTTTTAAATGGGATTAGAATCAACTTGTCTATTAAATCAATTATTTTTAATATGCGTTCCATACATGCATAACCGTGAGGACTTTTAAATGAGCATGGAAGCACATAATCAAAAATCCAAGTAATTCACCCATGCATGACCGTGAGGACTTTTAAATGAGAGTGAATACTTTGGATATTTATTTTTAATTGCTGAATATAAGAAATTGAAGCACAAATAATTTCCTTCACCGATTTAAAGATATTGAAGAACAAATGATTTCCTTTGTAAACTACCACAAATTTACATATTAAATATGATCTTGATGAGTGATGTTCGATAGAAAGATGATAGAAATAGAAATGGTCATGGAATTATTATCCAACAAAAAGTTTTTATAACTCTTGTTATGAAATTCTAAATAAATTTTTTAATTATACTTTCTCGAGTTATAATATATGATAAATATCAACACTCATCTCTTTTTCAATCACTATTTATCTTTTCGATAATCAAAGGGAGTCAGATTAGTCAAATTTGTCATTTAAAATCAAATTAAAAATTATAAAATCAATTTTTCAAAAATAATTAAGCTGTAAATATGGTCAAACATGATTTCTTGAGGGGAGTTTTATAAGAAAATTTTCTGCTATTTGAAAATTATTTCAAGTGAAAAATATGCAGACTTTTTCTTTAAAAACGATGCAGCAAATGAATGTTTCACAAATTAATCACGTTACACTAATAATTTTTCTATCAACTATATTACCAGTGCAATCCGCATCTGAATTTAAATTTCACTCAATATTCACTTGTTGAATCAAACCATGAGATGTGCACCAAAAATTTCAAAACATCATTCTTTTGAATTTTGAATTTAAGCCGTGTTAACACTCAAACAAATATCATGATGTTAATTTCAGAAACCAGAAGATAAACAATTATTTTCATGAGTAATCAACAGTCAATCAACATCATAATTATTTCAAAAACAATTTCTTAAAAATCCTTTTTCTCATGAATTTGAAATCGTGCAAATTTACAAACAGTGATCAAAATGTCAGAACCAATATATCTACGTGTAGCATGAGTAACCAGCATTTGACCAAACAAATTTATATAAATTAGTTCAAAATTGAAAATCTGATTGGTCATCAATTAAGCACAAATTAATGCCATAAATCATATCAATTAAGTCTGAATCAGTCAACCATCATAATTACTCCAAGTAATTCTCTTTAAAGATGGTTAGTCAATATATTTTTTTTAAAAAAAATCATAGCATCAAAATCATCATCTTATAATTGGCTGATTTTATTCAGAAAATGGTGCAGATTTTCACAATTTATATATCATTCAAAACAAATTTACCTGTTTTACCTTTACGATACTTTCTGTTGTTGTCCAACGTGATTCTGTCACCTTTATACTAGGCTAAGGAACTTTGCTTTGTCGTCCGTTGTGTTTCTGGAACAGCCAAAATCCAGATAACACTATTGTTGTTCCTTAGCCTGCCACCACACCTACACGATGTAAGATTTATGTGACCTATTTGTTTTCATAGGTCCATAATTGTTAGTGGCAGAAACTTTTGAAAAACAATTTTGTGAAGACCCAAAACTATTTATAACTGTTCCCTTTGGCACCCAAATTTGTTTAACTTTCAAAGATTTTATATTTGTGCCTTTTGGAACCCAAATTCGTATAGTTTTCACGTGTTTGGGTCTATACCAACAAATATTTGGATTGTGTCCAAATTTTCTACAAATTGTGCACATTAAATTGACTCGATTTGTGTTCTTGTTCATGTGACTATAATTTTCAACACAATGTCCAATTATTTTCGATCGAGCAAAGACACTCTTTTCTTTTGCATTATCATCAACTTGTGTTTTTCCAAAACCTAGTCCTTTTCTGTTGTTAGCAAAAATTTGATTTCCCAATAACATGTTGAAAGATTTTTCTCCTTTTGAAAAGTTATTTAGAGATTTCTCAAGATTTTGGACTTTGGTTTTAAGAGATGTGTTCTCAGTTACTAGTGAGGTGCATCTATTTAAAAAATCCTTTTTTCTAGTGTCAATATTTTCCTTAAGATTCAAATTTTCTTTTTCAAGATTCTCAACGTTATTCCTAAGTTTTGAAAATTCTGAATCTAAGATCTTACAATTTTTACAATCTAGGTTTTGAATATTTTCAAGTTCAGTTTCTAGCCTAGAATTTTCATGGGTGAGTTTCCTCCTTTCAGATTTCAGTTTTTCAATTTTTGATTCAAGATTATCAACTGTTTTAGTTAGATCTAAACACATAAAAACGAGATCTCTATAGGAATACTCACCTGCCTCACTAGATTCCTCGGAGTTTGCTTCTGAATCAGATTTTGCCACAAGACACAAGTTAGCCTCCTCCAAGCTGCTATCCGAAACTTCCTCTCCTTCTTCATCATCCCAAGTTGCTGCAAAAGCTTTCTTTTTCTTTTTCTTTCCTTTGTTGTATTTGAGAAGTGGACAGTCTGGTTTGATGTGGCCAGGCTTGTTGCAGTTATAACACGTCAGCTCATTATCGGAATTGTTTGAGTCTTTTGACTTATTAGCACTTGTTTTCTTCTTGCGTGGCTTGAATCTTGACCATCTTCTAAGATTATTGACAGCCATTGCAAGTTCTTCAATTGGATCTTCTTCATCTTCATCGCTCTCTTCTTTGCTCTTTAAGGAAATTGTCTTCTTTTTTGATTCAGAGTTGTGGCGTTCCTCCTTCGCTTTTAGCTCAAGTTCATACGTCATCAAATTGCCAATCAACTCCTCCATGCTTAGTTTGGTCAAATCTTTTGATTCTTGTATTGCCGTGACTTTTGCCTCAAAGTTCATTGGTAAGACTCGTAGTATCTTCCGCACAAGCTCCACTTCAGTAAATACCTTCCCAAGCGCTCTAGCATTGTATATCAAGGTTGAAAAGCGTCCAAACATATCTTTTATGCTCTCGCCTTTGTCCATCACAAAGTTTTCATATTCGTTGCTGAATAGGGCTAGCCGAGACTCCTTGACTTGAGAAGTTCCTTCGCGTGTCACCTCCAAAGTATGCCATATTTCCTGTGCTGTTGTACAATGAGAAATTCTATTAAATTCATTTTTATCAAGAGCACATATCAAAGCATTCATGGCTTTAGCATTTGTCGTTTTTAATTTCTTATCGTTTGCATCCCACCTATCCTTAGGTATAGGAATCTCAGTACCACCAACGATTATAGTGGGAGGGTTATAGCCAGTTTCAATAATATCCCAAACATCATAATCAACGGAACTAAGATAAATACTCATCCTGACTTTCCAATAAGCATAATCATTCCCGTTAAACATGGGTGGCCTAGCAATAGATTGCCCCTCAGAAAAAGCATTATTTTGTAGACTCATGACTCTAGAGTTAAAAAAATATATATATATACCGGGCTCTGATACCACTTGTAGGATCTAGTTTTAACCCTAGAGGGGGGGTGAATAGGGTTATAGCAAATTCTTCTCGATTTAAGCATAGAAATAAAAACTGCAGAAATAAAAGTAAATCACACACAAAATTTACCCAGCTTCGGCAAACCCTGCCTACTGCTGCATTCACAGATTTCTATTAGAATTAAACAGTATCACGCTTACAAACACTATACTAGACTCGCAGACATTTGCTCCACGCTCACAAACACTCTACTAGACTCGCACACCCTGCTCGCAAACATTTGCTCCACGCTCACAAACACTCTACTAGACTCGCACACCCTGCTCCGCCTATAGAGTTTCGCTTACTCGCAAACTTTGCCTCCTGCCTATAGAGCTTCGCTTACTCGCAAACTCTGCTCCCGCCTATACAGCTTTGCAAACTCGCACTCCCTGCTCACTGAACTAATTCTAACTAGACAATCTGACACTACCTAAACCCTAGGTGGTGATTTATCAATTTTCGTTTTGGAAAGTAAAACAAAAACAATTAAAACAGTAATTAAGAAAATAAATAAAACAACCCTAATTAATAATAAAATAAAACAAAAAACAAAAACCCCTTTTCTTTATATGAATAAGGCCGGCCCTTCTTTTTCTTCAGCCCGTCTCTTTTGTTTTTCGTTCGTGAAAAAGAAAATGGCCGCTCCTCTTTTGTTCCTCTTTGCGATTTAGGGCTTCTGTAAATTGTCTTTTCCTCCTTGCGATTCAAACAGGGTTGTGCAAATTGAAGTCGCCACTTGATATGATTCGTTAGTAGGTTTCGTTGCTCTTCGATTTGTTCACGGCTCTTCAATTTGGATTGAGTTCGTTCTGATTCTCTGGTATGTGTTGTTTCCTTTTGCTTTTCTGGTTTTTGGATTGTTCGAACTCGATGATAAAATTTGCCGATGATGATTTTCTTATATAGGGTTCGTAATCCTAGATTTGCGTTCGTATAATTATTTTTGAATTTGTCAACTGATTATTTTGGCCATTGATTTTCGCTTGTATGTTCATGATGATTTCTGACTTGTTCAATTCGAATATATTTGATTTCTTGGCATTCACGGCTTTGTATTTACTCCTCCGTGAATTTCTTGTTTTGAGTCACGGCTTCGAATTGATTTTGGTTGATACTGCATTCGAACATGATGTTGATTTTCGTTTATCACTGTGACTTTCGCTTCTGGTCATCTTCTCTGACCGATGGCATTTTGGTTTATCACTAGTGCCTTCAGTAGCTTCACAGTTGTATTCATGTTTAGTTTAGTCGTACACTTGGTCATGTTGCTTGAGTGACTTCCATTGGTGCATTTTCCTTACTGACTTGATTCACTGCATGTTTTGAGCTTCAACTGTGCTCGAGCTCTGTCCATAGTTGTTCAGTTTACAAGATGCTCCACTTGATCATGTACTTTGTTCTTTGCTGCCTCTATTATGTATGCATTTGCATACTGCTGTTGTTTGAATATTGTTGGATGCCATCTTCATGTACTCGATATTGTGGCATGTGGTCTTTGTATTTGCTGGCTTGAATCTCTGCATCCATGTTTTTCACTGTTTACATCATTTGACTTGTCTGGTCTGGTCTTGAGTGTGCTATTGAGATACATGCATTGATGTAAACTTGTGTATCTTGTAGCTTTCATGTTTGCTGTATCACTTACAAATATTGATGCATTTGTTTGTTGCAATTGGGTTGGTCTGCACTGCTTGTTGCAGCTGAACTTGTGTACATGTTGCCTGGTTTTGTGGCACTGCTTATAGTCCTGTGGCATGTTTGTGGCTGTGCTTGCATTGACATGTTGTGGCCTGAACTTGTATGCATCATATATGCACTGTGCACTAACTTGAGTCTGGTTCTTCACTTGAAATTGCACTTCCTGTTGCTGTGCACTTCTGTTTGCTGTCATGTTCTTGTGCTCGAGCTCTTTGCATACTTCATGTGTGCATTTGAGTTGTTTGTGTCAGTTGCTTGTAGTCTTCGCCATGTTGCAGTTTGTAGTGTTTGGTCACTGATGCATTACTGTAGTTGCAATATCTCATGCTCAAGCTCTTTGCATACTTCATGACTGCCTTGTGTTGAACCCAGTTTTACAGCTCGGGTTTGACCTTGTGCTCGTGTCGTGATTTTAAATATATTGCACGTGAGTTGAACCCGCTTTGCATTTGGGTTTGACCTGTGCTTACCTGTCCCTGTAAATCAATCAAGTGTATATATCGGCGTGCACGGCCTTGTGGCATATACAGTAATACACTGTGTATGTCACAAGTTGTTCTTGTATGATGAATTCAAATTTAAATTATGACGAACAACCCAAATAACTGAGGCAAATCTTATTTTCAAAATCATCTTTTATTTTTGAATTGCAAAAATATTTCTTTTTCAATTTTACCGCGTTAGTGTATATTTTTGCAGATTTGCTCAGATGCTGGATTCAAAAAACTGGATTTGAAGTTGAAGACAAAATATGAGTGTGAGTGATATGTAGTGAGGAAATTTGTAACTAAAAGATTGTGATGTATTGTAATCAAAGTTGTATAGCTATAGTGAGAGATTGAAATTGTACTATCAAAGTTGTAATAAATATTTGTTTGAATAAAATATTTGTTTGAATTCAAAATCTGTTTAACTTGTTCTGTTTGAATTCAAATTCGAATTCTGTGTAATTTAATTTTATTCAACAAATATTTATTTAAACTATGAAAAACAAAATAGTACATTACCAAATACATTTATATGAATGTATATATGTTTATTATCATCAAACAAAAATCATATAGCGCAAAGCGCATATTCAACACTATCTACTTAGGCAGAGTGTAAATGTGAAAGTAAAGTAACAAAGTAAATGACACCAGAGATTTTCATACTGGTTCGAACTTCCCGTTCTATGTCGAGTCCTAGACTTCTTTTTGGAATTTAACTATCAACCCTTAATTAACCTGGAGGAACATGTATTACACCGTCGGAGTAACTAAACAGGACTTCAAACACCTAAGCAATGGAATAGGACTTCAACCTCCTGAGCAATCGAATAGGACTTCAATAATACAGAGAATTATCTTGACTGAAAGTGCTCTTTTAATAAGGCAGATAAGGCTTTAGGGTATACCCTTCCTAAAATCTTCTCCTTTGTAGTATATCATGTAATTTGTGTAGATAAGAAGTGCAATAAATCATTAACGAAGTATTCTTGAATGAACAAGTGATTAGAATGAAGTATTGAATGCTTAAAGTTCAAATAGCAAAATGGTTTAGAAAATAAGAATGAAAATTTGAATTAGTACTAGTGATTAAAACAATGGAATTCATAGCTATTTATTGAGATCATAGAGTTGTAATCGTTCATGAAAGATAGCCATGAAGAGATATAGAAGCACCTCTTGGATCAAGAGTTGTTCCTATTCATTGAATTGAACCATCTTTTGAAAATATACCCGTTATGAAGACTCAACCATTTGAATGGAGCAAATTAGCCAGCTGAGTCGATTTAAAATCGAAACACAAGAAAATAGAATAAAAATGACACAATTCAACCGGCTGAAATAGCATGGTCAGCCGATTGAATATCCAAGTCAATTGTGCACATGCACAGAATTCAGCTGGTTGAATCACGCTATTTAGTCGACCGAATTTAGTGTTTTCTAGCATATCAACAATGCTATTGAAAAACTTTAAATTGTGTACGTGCATATACCACTTTGGAGAGAATTTTACATTAATTTACTACCAAACTCCGACCTTAAACTTAATACTACGCTGGACCTTCAATCCAGAGTCAGTTCTGCAAATTGGTAAACTATTTCTCAAGTAGAAACAATATCTTCTCTTTCAAGTTTGATTAGTTCATCTAATATTTACTTATATAGTTGTCACAATCAAAACATCAAAATTCTAGGTTCTAACAACTAATTTTTCACTTAATCATCTACCTAGATGTTTTTGCATCTTCTATATGGATTCTATACTAGTAGGAAGCAAAATCCATCAGAGCATAACTCGAGTCTTTACTATCGCTTGCTTGGATTTGCTGGGCGTCAAAGCCTATATGCCAAACCTACTACAAATTACCGATACAAACAACTAACATAGCATGCCGACCCTCCACGTCTGACATTCCATTTAGACTAACCAAAGTACGTCAAGAAAAATGCCTATTTTAATTACTTACTACGTCTTATTATATATGAAGCAGACCCCATTTCTCGGATGGTTTGGGTCATTTAATAGTTCAAATATAAGGCGAACCCCTTTTATATTCCTCTACCTATCTACAATGTATATCTTTTTTCTACGGGTCCTATGGCCAGAGATGTTCCATGTAGTGGTAAGTTTACAAAACTACTGGTAGCCTCTAAATGAAAGGCACATTTCTTGGTATAACTCTATTGACCTCGCATCCCAACCTATTAAATCAAATAATTTATCCTAGTTTAAGTATCGAGCTAAGCTGACTAATCTTCATTTGCATAAGGATGTATAATCTATCATAACGATATTTATAGTACCTTATAGTATTTAATTACTGCTTAATGAACTTATTTTCTATTTTTACAAATGTAGGTTTGTCCGTTATAAACGATTATTATTCTAACTGGACAATTACTAAAGACATTTATTTATTCATTCTAATTTACCTATTATATCTCCCTTATCTTTCTGTATTTACCCTATTAATCTTTTTAATTAGTCTCACTAATCCATTTATATCTTTACTAAATTCTTGTAATTACCCATTTATTGCACATTTGTTGCTCTATTAATTTTATACTTACAATCTTTTCTATCTACATTTCTTACTCCTATTATTTATTACATGATTATTCAAACGTTCTAATTATGTCTAATGCAAATATTAATGTGTTTTATGATGTATTAATTATGTTATTATTTTTAAATGTTTAGTGTGGTTATATGTATTTATATATTTATTTATATATTTATAGTTATTAATCCCTTATCGATATTCAACTTTAATAACTTGGGGACTGATTTCCGAATCTTATTGTAAAGAATACTCCTATCCAATTTCCCTAAATTGCAGATTATGTAAGCAATGTTTTTATGCGTTTGATTCGAGCCTACAACTTTTCAAATCTTTATTTAGGCATAATAATTAAATAAAAATCCAATGAAATAAAGTTATAAATAATTTACATAATTTCTCACTCACCATTTGAAGCTTTCCAAACCTTCCAAATCCGAGTCTGATCAATTGATTGAACTTCATCAAATTTTCAAACCAAAGAAATATGTATAATAGGGTATATACATAATATTAGAATTACAGATCTAAGAAGATATTGGGAGTAAATGAGAATATAGATTTATAATACTGAAATTTACCTTTTTATTATGCATTGCTAATTTGTTTCTTATCTTCTTCAATTTTATTTCTTGCTCTTCTTCAATTTGTATAAATATAAATTATTTTATAGTTAAGTGGAATGGTGGAGAAGAGAAAATGCCAGAGCTTCGCTGTTCTTGATCACAAAATTTGAGAAGAAAAGTGAGGAATTAGGCATGTATTTATAGACGCTCCAATCGCATCCGTTAGATTAAAATTATTAAATCCGGGCCGTTGGCAAAGGTTTAATCCCTAGCTACCTCGTTCTGACCTATCGACCTTACCACTATGAGCGGTCGACGGACTGGCTCATTATGGGAGTCGACCGGTAGGGTCCTATATTTTATTATTATTATTATTAATATATTTATTTCTAATTTTCTTCATTCCACAAACTTTAAATGCCCGTAACTTCTACATTTGAACACCAATTACTAAACCCCTAACATGAAAGTTGTTTAGAAATTCCCACGAATGCAATGGTGGATGTTTCTTGCTCAAATTTTGACTTTTTCTCAAAATTTAATTTTTGGAGCCTTATTAGTTGTTAATTTGTTAACGTAAATTTTACGGGGTGTTACAATAAAGGTTACCATTCACTCTCTCCATCCCAACTGAGCCTAAGTTGCATTCACTCTTAAAAATTCTCTTTCCTTTCCAAGTGGTTGAACCATTCAAAAGGTAACCCGTACTACAAGAACTTAACTAGCTCTTTACAAAAGTACATCTTTTCATCCTTAACATCTAAGGATACTGAATAAGTTGCATTTTCATAAATCGATTAACCTGACATTTTAGCTATCGAATTCCTCTGTATTTATTGCTTTTGGTTTAGCTCTACATCTACTAAAACAAGATTCTTACTATACTAATTCATGCTGAATACATGATCTCGCACTATGGTTTACTTGCTTATTTCGAATGAACTAACTTCATCGAAGTTTCATACATGGCGAATAATAACTATTCACCATATAAAATTTATGCTTGATCTAATATGGATCCAATACTTATATTTTTATATTTCTTAAGAGTTCAAAACTAATAGAGGACAAACATAGTCTCGTACAAATAATCACTAAGCAATCGAGGCATGAATGTTTTTGTGGTCATATAAGTTGGTTCTTGTGTTAGTCCTGAAGTAAAAACAAGCCAAATGATTTATAGGTAAATATATTATATATTTATATGTTAATCTTATTTTAGTTAATTTGTCTATTTTAACTTATAATTATTTTATCAATTACAATGATGCAAAAATGTGTCTAAATAGGTTATTTTAATTTGTATAACATATATTCTTACAATATCAGAAATGTTAAATCCATTTATTACATTTACATAATAAAGCTCCCATTGAACTTTATATTTCTTAAAACCCTAAGAAAAATGTAGAGATCGTTTGATTTCTTTAGTGGGTTTTAGGAATCATTTCCTTCAGGATTTTGACTTTGAGGAATATCAATAAATCATAGGCCCGCAATTAATGTATAGTATTTAATCAATTGTATTTTATAAAACTTCCAACCCTTGGACTTTGCCCCATTCTCTTCCCAACCTTGAGGAATATTAACAAATCGGATGAAATTATTTACTCTTACCCGCCATTATGCGACGACCTAAGTATAACGATGTACCTAGAAAAATATCAACAAATACTTGCATTATCTTACCTCTTCTAGGCAATAAATCTACAGTACTACACATTACCTTCCAAGCTTGAGCTTTGAGGAATATCAACAACTAAAAGTATGCATGTAATATATATATATATATATATATATATATATATATATATATATATATTGTACGTATGTATGTATATACACATAGTAGATGACAAGTTATATATATTATGGATTCATAGTCTTATATTTACTAGAATGGACTCATGTATTGCACACAGGTTGTTTGTATTATTGTATATGTTCATATTTTGTTTGAGCGCAAAGCAAGGTCATTTTTGGAATTTCAAAAAGACACCAAGTGAATTAGTTCAACCAATTTTCTTTATTAGTAGTAGATATATATATACAGCGGAGTGATATTGATTTAGCGAACAATTTATTTCTAATGAAATACCCTAATTATTGAAGTGTCGGATAGATCTAGAATTATGGTATATGTACAATACACACATACTTGTTCCATAATATTAAATTGGGTTTCTTACAGTTCCACTTAAGTTTTATACACTGATATTATATGTAACACCCCATCTCTATACCCATACTACCAAAGAGTATCACTAAGAAATACTATTTGATAATATGGAGAATGAGATAATATTTGGCTATTACATATGAATATTCCCTTGGACTAACATTGGTACGTATTTCAAAAATCATAAATGACTCGTACATAGTATCAACAAAAAGCAATAAATATGTATGTTTCTAGAATAGAACAATACGCAATATAAAACTAATCATAGTGAATACAGAGTCATCCACGCAGTGATAATGTAACGACCTGCCTTTCTTACTTCTAAAGACGACATTTAATACATCCACTGTATGATGTGCAGATCATCTAGGCATTCGGAAGATAGGTCGTTGGGGTAAAAGAAAAGAACAAACAAAGAAAAAAGAAACATAGAATCTCACAACACATGAAAATCATATACAATAGAACAAAAGATCATGCATACAGTCACTCCGAAAATGAAATACAAAAGTTACAATAAGTACTAACTTCAGCCAGGGATAGATATAATTTCTTGTCCCCACAATGCTAATAAATAACTCTCTATCTTTCCTTTCAATTTGGATTGGACATGTGTGGTTCATTGTCAGCTTGAATTGTGTGGATTGGTGGGTTGTTACACTTAATACATCCACAGTATTCATTTGTCAATCATCTAGGAGTCCAAAAGATAGGTCGTTGGGGGTAAAAGAAAAGAAAAGACAAGAAGAAAGAAACATATAATCTAATAATGCATACGAACCATGTATAATAACATAAGATAGTATATACAGTCACTCCCAAAATGAAATATCAGAGTTATTATAAGTACTAACTTCAACCAGTAATAGTTATAACTACTTGCGCCCACAATGCTGATACATAACTATATACAAATAGCTGAGGGTATAATAAGTAACTAGATAATGGTGAAGTCTCCTCCATCATGCTCCTCTAAAATTCATCCGTAAGAACCTGGACTACTTGGTACTCAAAAATTAAAGTACTTAAGAGTTAAAGATAAAGAAAGAGAAACTCTGGGTCAGACATGGGTCTAGTGTGAGTAAACTCAGAACGTAAGCTAAAGCCATCTCGTAAGACCACGTCACTCATAAATACGGACCAGTTTTTACCTTAAGATAATCAAAACATTTATACTTAAAATTAGAGATATTATTATTAATGTGTAAGTTTGAAAATAAATATATAACATCGCCGAAATGCTTACATCTCACATTCCAGTATTTGGCACAACTAAGTCTATAAGGCGCATGTTGGAAAATAGATTTCAATAATGACAAGGTAAGGGAGTATCTTCCACACAGTACACCTCTAGAGAAAATGTACTGAGGCTATAATCATCCTCTTGGTTGTGATCAACAGCTGTACTAGGCTTGATGGATACATCCAAAAATATTGAACTAGATAAGGGAAGATAACACTCGAATATAAAATGAAGTACCTTCCACATACTTAATTAATCATGGCCTATTTATAAAAATTAACTCTCTTATACTTATCACATTTTCGATATTTCATTTTCTCTACCCCTCTCCCAAAATCGAAGCCAGGTAAACCTAGGCATTGGTTTCTCTTGGCCTTTCCTTTTCTAAAACATTCCAATTCTGGATCTCATAAATAGAGTAAAGTCGGCTCATCGGTTTTAGTGCTTAATATAAGACGACTTACTTAATTTCTATAACCTTGTCAACATTTTACTACTACTTATCATATTTGTTTTATGTTACTTAATGGAACAGATAAAGAAATCCCTTGTTTAAAACAAAGTCTTTTTAAAACAATCGGGAAAACCAACTTCATAAACCTTTTTTAGTCTTCAATTTCAAACTAGCATTATTCATTGGTTAGAAACCGTTCAAGTTGGGTGTTGCTACCTTTTAAACCTTGACTTGACATTAATTTCTAAATTCAAAATAAGAACAAGTTACCACATCTCGAATTGTAGAAATTAAAATAGGATCCAAGAATTTCAATATATTTGTTGTTAAAAATATTTTTCCAAAACCACTTATTTAAACCAAAGTTTGATTTAAAAGGAAACATCTTCCCTTTGTAAAAGTAAACAATTTTTTGATAAATAAATTCCAAACCACTTTAAAACATTTTTCTAAAGAGTTTTGGAAACAAAGTCGAGTTCGAAAAAAATCATCTGAAACATTCTAAAAAAATAAAGTAGTAAACCACATTAAAAAAACAAAGGGATTTTCAGTGTGACGTAAAATTTCATAACAAGTCGTTTGATTATAACTAAGCAACATTCATAAACATTTACATGAACAAGTATATATGTAAATGATAATTAATAAAGCGAGGAACTCCTTAGAGTCCCTATACGAAAATAGTCCCATATAAATCATATAATATGCTCTTTGAAGTGTATCGTTGTGACCTATTCGTTATGACCACTTTGAATTCCATCCATTTGGCTTGTCCCATTTATAAACCCTATGTGTCATCCGCTTTCAAGCAAAAAAAAACAACAAACAAGTGTACATATTACACAACATGTAAATACAACATAAGCAAAACAATAAATAATTATTACAAAAAATTACTTCATTTTAAAGTTGTTTTAAAGTGAGTTTAACTCACTTTTAAATCACTCAAATCAAACCAAAGACGCAAGCCTTCCTTTAATTTATCCCGAAAACACACAAGGGTCCAACTTTCATTTGAAAATTTGACTCGAAGGACTTTAGGGAGGCGTATTTGCTCATGCAAATAGCCTAGGGGGATTTTTGATTTCCAAGCTTAGGACTTCAGGATAATGATAGTGTTAGTAACATTATTACTGGCTTGTTTAAGTGTTTTAAAGGAGAAAATGATGAGTTTTTAAGTGATTTTTTATGTGGAGCAAGAGTGAAGAAAATTGGAGAAGAAGAGAATGTATGTGGAAAAATGAAGTAAAGTGAAAAGTGAAAAGAAATTGTTCATTTAAAGAATGTGAAATGGAAATAGACCAAATATACCATTTCTTAATTTAAGTTACACCTTTCCTTTACAAAAGCAACTATCCTTCATTAGCTTAGGCAACACACTTCCTTTATGCCATTTAGCATTACTACCTTTTCGTTAGGTACTTCTTCATTACTTTTTCTTAAAACGAGAAAAGAAAAGTCTTCTTTTACTTAATTACTTAAGTATATTCTTGAATGTGTTTTAGTTATCTCCATTTAATTAGTAAAATGTTTTTCTTATTTACATATGTACGCTAGTGTGTGCGCATATGTACGCTAGTAAGCACAACAAGGCTTTTCACATAATACCTCAACAAATTTTCCAAGTTTTGTTTTTTAAGATATCATCCTCCTAACACAGTCTAAGATAGCTTCATTCTCCCACAGCCAATCCATCTCGAGTAAAACTTCAAGTCCATTAAAATTAAGAATAAACATATGACGTGACAAATGATGGGTAGGATAAGTAACTCGTATATTTTCACAAATCATACATAGATTTGTTATACCACCTATGGGGTTAGATACACAAATGGGCATTTCTACAATCCTTGAGGTAAGTTGCAATATATCTACCAATCATTTAGAAATAAAACTACGGGAAGCCCCGGTATCAAATGATACTCTTACTAGAATGCCATTAACATATAAAGTACCTTTAGGAACTCCTTTTCCCTTCACATTCTATGAGGTTGATGGTTCATCTTTCATAGTTTAAACTGTAGCTTGCCCCCCTTATCTTCATCATTGGACAATCCTTCATCGTATGCCCTGGTTAGTGGTAATTAAAGTAGAGCATCTTTTGAACTATAGGGAACATGTCTGCTATTTCTGAGCTCTAGAATTCTTATAGAAATTTTGTAATATGGCCTTTTTGCTTACAAATATAACAACTAACATTCTTGTAATGGTTTCTCTGAAATCCTCCTCCTGGCTTTCCTCCTCATTGCTTCTTTCCCTACCGATTGAACTTCCTCTTGCTCAGGTTGTTACTATTTTGCTTGGTGCTGCTGTTCTTCTTATCAATGACTTCATAACACAAAACTATATCCACAAACTCTACAAAAGATCCTTTCAGATGCCTAGTCATCTTTTCATGGGATTCTTCACACACCTAAGTACAAACATTTCATTCTTTTTAAGAGGAGTATCAATAAGTTCCGACCTAAAGCGCAACCACTCATTGAACTTAGTTTCATGCTTAGTTATAATCATTACTCCCTACTTAAGGTACAGATAGCTTCCGTGAAGGCAGGTCTTTCCTACTATAGGCATATTGTAACGACCCGATATTTTCGACCATTCGCATCCGCACATGTCGGAATTGAATAGTTAAAAATACCGAATTGTTAATTTAAATTTGGAAAACTCAGAACATACAGTAAATAGATCACAGATCACAGACATAGAGTAATAAAATGCAGCAGAAGGAAAGAGATAGTAGTTCATGAAGCTACTACATAAATACATCAAAGTTAAACAAGATACAACAGGAGTAACAAGATGATAATCAAGTACAAAGCTGAATACAACACTGGAATCAAATGAATACTGAAGTTGAAATAGATAGATGGATCTTCAAGCAAAGCTCCAACTCCAAAGGTGAGCCTCTAATGCTGTATCACTCAGTCTGACCTGAGCGTAAAGCAAAACACAAAACACTCGAGTAAGGACATACATACTTATACAATGTAAACCAACTCAAGTGAACTGTAATATACGATACAAGTAACTTAAAGGATGCTTGGGACCGACCATACTTTTAAATAGCGTTAAGGCTTTACATTTTCCACCTTAACATGTAATAGTCCTAGTAGTCCATCCAGTATCAAGGTCCCTCCTGATCGGGAAGCCACCAGAGGATACTCCACGGGCTACGGGAGAAAACCAAACTCGTACAAGGTGCGGTAGGGTAGGTGACACGGCACACAAGGCAATACCAGTGTAGATGTGCCAATTACGCACACGCGCTAGTGGTAACGCGTGGCAACTACTACCGCCTACCTCGATCCACACCCCCAAATCAAAGAAAAAGTGGCCACCAAATCAATCTCAAAGTCAGAATATAATATGGAAGGAGTGTGTCCGATCAGAGGAATGACCTCGTTGGCCTGAGATCGCTCCTGTTTCAGCCACCTTATGCCAACTCACGGGATTCGGGTCCACGTACATACCTCAAAGGAACGCCTTCGCCATCCTACTTCATTCTGGAATCTCCACCGCGTATACGGTTGTTAAAGTGGTTTTCATTTCAAATCCATATATTTCTCAAATTTAATATCCATATCAAAACTAAATATTATATTATTTCATTTCAAAAATCAAATCAATATATCATTTTCATTTCAAACCCAAAGTAATAATATATCCTTTATGTTCCAAAAACCAAATCAATATCTCATTTAAATAAAATCCAAGTTTCCAAATCATTGAATATTTCCTTCAGTTTATCAAACTTGAAATATTCCTTTAAATCTCCTTAACCCAAACCACTTTATATGGTCATATTCTTAAATCTTCCATTTCCAATAAGTTCCAAGTTTGTATATTTAAAAACATTTCTTAATTAAATACAATTTCCAATAATTTCATTTTCAAAACCATATTGCTTCCAAGTTATAACAACTCTGAAACCAAACATTTTGAAACATATTTATTTAGACCATCTAAATTCAATGTCAATATCTTCCAAACAAGATTCATTTAACCATTTAAATTTAGTGTCAAATAATATTCATTTCAAAGTTGTAGCATTTATATGTTTATTCATTCAATTATAAACTTTTCAAAAACATTGTATATTTCAGCTACATTAAAATTTAAATTTTTAGCCAATTTAACTTATAAAAATCACATTTCCCACTTAAAAATATTCATTTGGATATCATTTAACTTATGATTTAATAAAATAAAATTTATCATAAAATATCTAAATTAAACTATAAGTCATTTATTAAGTCAAAAACACATTCTTTTACTTCTTTTAATTCAACAGATAACTTACCACTTTATTTTAAAATACCCACTTCATAAGCAAGACTAAATTCCATTTATATATTTAACTTAACAATTTCAATTAAAACCAAATTTTCAACTATCAAGTTAAGTCATATTTTGAAAATACACTTTCCGCTTAAATCATATTTATTCAATTTCCAAACATTTCCATTTCATAAATAAAGTAATGTATCATGGTAAATATAACGATCAATTTCTTTGCAAATTTGTTCATTTAGGCATCAATTAAACAATGATTTCAGACTAAATACATTTATTACAAAATGTACAATTAAAACTGTATTTCATTTTATCAATTCAAAGGACATCATTTATTTTACAGACATATTCATTTCATAAAATAAAAATTGATTGCAATTACCAGGCTAAACTTTAAAATTGCATATTAATTAACTTTAATTATTAAGTTATTTATCACAATTAAAGCTCTTTAAATCACCATTAAAACCAAATAAAGATTTTTAAATTACAATCTAAACCAATCATCAACTTATAAAATTTTAACTTGCTGAAAGCCAATATCTCTTTATATGTTAAATCATTAAATCAAATTTCAAGGTAAAATTTCATATTTTCTAAGTATTCAAAATACTTAATAAATTTTTAGAAAAATATTACCTTAAAAATATTAACCATGTGACTGTATATTATTTTCAAACCTAGGTCGAGTGATACGGATATATATCATTTCAATTCGTAATTTAAAAGAAAATCCGGGTTCTATCATTTCAAACCTGCAACCCCAAGTAAAATTAATACAATAAAAATCAATAAAATCACTCGAGCCTATCATTTCAGCCCATAGTGATTTTCCTTATTCTAAAGTCTATTCGGGTATGTATCATTTCAACCCATAGTGATAGGGAACATGCAGTGATATAGTAACTAAAATAAATAGTACAATATAACGTATCATACCAAATGATGTAACAGTTATACAAACAACATTAAACATCATATAAATATGTCATAGGCATGTGTGAACATAGCATATTGATTTATACAATTCACTTTTCAACATTTCACAATAATATAAGTATGTAAGTCTAGAGTGATAACTCACCTTTTAAAAGCTAGAATTGACAAATTCAGAATAAAAATCCAAACTCAGCAAAGTACGAAAAAGCACGACAAAGCTCAATGCAAATTTGAGTGGATGAAGAGTCAGATCCTAATTTTATATGCAAACAAATATTACATACATAAGAATATGATTCAATACAAAAGAACAGAGGTTAAAACAATGAAAAAATAACGAATCAAAGTGGCATAACTTGCCTTAATCAATCAATAGCTTGGGTACACCACATATGGGTTCAACCATCATCTTGTGTTGCTTGGTCATGATGGTTAGAGGCGTGCTAGGAGAAGATGGAGGTCGAGAAAACAAGAGAAAAACAAAGGAGAAACAAAAGAAAATGGAAAAGAAGGAGAAAGAGAAGCAATGGATCTAGAGCTTGCAAATTTTTTTCTCACGCAAATGACTTTGAAATGAGAAGCTTTTCACGTGAATTGTAAAACTAGATGGCGGCTAGGGTTTACAATACACGGCTATGGTAGGTAATTAAATAGATAGGCAAATAAAAAGGCAAGAAATAAAGAGGCTAGTGGGGATTTATTTCCTATTTAATAAAGAAACTTATGTAATATCTTTCAATCAGAAGAGGCAAATGAAGAAGTGAGATATTTGAAAAGATTTTGTACGTGATTTGATAGAGTAATGCACGACTATAATTGGTGAGAAAAGGTTAAGAATTAATAAAGAGGGTAGAAAATTAAAAGGCTAGAACTTTACTATTACTTTAAGTCACATTAATGAATTCATTATTGTTTACTAATCAAATGTTAAAATTACTTAATTAACACTGAATTACTTTAATTTATATTAATCATACATTATCTCATTAATGATTCAACATTCACACTTGTGATTTCATTGTTGACAACAAATTTTACCATTCTTATATACACAATCTTTATTCAAGAGTCATTTATTTCATATTATTCCTTTTATAAATTTTAATGTTTGCATTAGTTTTCCTACATTAATTTATAGCCAAGTATACCAATTTTCATTACTTCACTAAATTGTAATTTCATTTCAATTGTTATTAATTAGTTCTAATTACCATCGTTCAATTTTAAATTAATAAGTTTTTTTTTCTTTCATATTAAATTAACAAAACTTATTAACTTAACAAATTAAATTATGGAAAATTTTACGGGTCGTTACACTCTCCCCCGCTTAAAACTTTTCGTCCTCGAAAAGGAAAAGATGGGAAAAGAAAGAATTAAGTAATCAGTATATCTTATTCAATATACTAACTTTATAAACAAATAAATTTACAAAATTAATTAATTTGAATAAAATATACTAATTTATTTATAAATTCCTTTAACACCATTTTATATTGTAAGTTATTCAATTAATCTTTTATTCTATTTACCTCAATTAGTCCTTTTTACAGCTAAAATTTAAGTGTATAACATTCATTATAAACACTTAAATTTTAAGGGATTTTCACATCAAGGGCTTATTTGTGCAGGGTAATAAGTTTTAAGGACACTCCTTCTAAAAATTAGTTTTAAGGACATTTTACAGGAAAAAGATAAAAGAATTTATTATTTTCAGTTATTTAGAAAGAATGATAAAAAGATTTATCATTTTCTTGTATAACTTAAAAAGATAAATGAATTTATCATTATGCGGTAAATTGTCCTTAAAACTAATTATTCAGAAATGCCGTCCTTAAAATTTATTACCTTGCAAATAGAAGCCCTTCAACCTAATTTCCACCAAATTTTATTTATAAAAATCCTTTTATATTGTATATTATCCAATTACATTGTTAACCTCTGACAATTAAGGTAAGTTATATTGGAATGTAATGGAATATTATACAAATAAAAATTTTCAATTCAATTATCTCAAGCTTAATTATTTATTCAAAATTTAATTTCCTCTTATAATTGAATTTTTCCTTTAAGATAAAATTTTAGAATTAAATTTCCAATTAACTTCAAACTGTTTTAGAGATAAATAATTTTATATACATAATATATATCAAAATAGAATTTGAAATCATATACTAATATATATAATATAAATCTAGTCATATTTTATAAATCCAAATCAATTTAATTCTCCAAAGCAAGACTGTAGAAAAACTACATAATGGTCTCTTCACTTCGAAACTCGAAAATGAAAGTCGATGATGCTGCAGTCATCACCGAAATTATTTTACAGCGATAAAGAAAAGAGCACCGATTTGACTTAAAATTCTTTAAAATAATTTCTACTTGAAATACTTTAAATAATACACCCTTTAAAACTTTAAACACAAAGTCTGGAACCATCGGAAATCAAATTCTTAGTTTCTTATTTTAAATTTCCAAATTAATTTATACCCATGTTTTAGTTCAATTATTTATATATGAAACCAAAGCCAATAGTTACAAGACATAGTCAAATATTATTTCTTAACATCCAAGTCAATTAACTATCAAAATTCAGAAAATTATACTTATATATATATATATATATATTCGAAAATACTCTAAAAACATACCTTTTAAAACTTTTAAACCAAAGTTTGAAAACAATATGGTATCAGTTTGCTCCATTCAAGTGTTTTGGAGATCCTATCGATAGGGTTGATCAGATGAATCGATCGGAAACCCAAATCAACATCAACAACCCAAGCAACACCATATATATTAAAACATTTTAATTATAGATTTATAATTACACTATACAGGAATAGATTTTCAAAGCAAAAACAGAGATTCAAATCTTATTAACTCAAATCGAAGAATATTTTGATTTGAGGATAAGTTGGAACAAAAGATAAGATGATTAACTAACCGAATAAGGAAATGGATAAGATTATATAAATCGTGAGCAACCTTAACCGGGTCAACCACGACATCAAGAATTAGATCAATGTGGAATACTAAGGCAAATCTACATTTGATCTCAAGAGATAGAATTCGGGATAACAAGAGATATTAGCGTCTAAACCGAGGATATAGAAATCCTCGGTGCATCAATGCTTATTGTAAAGGAGTCTCAACCCTTTACAAGTAAATTTGAGACTGGCAAGACTACTGACTCATTAAAAAGATCATTCGAAGTGGAGTTATGGGATACTCCAAGATCAGAAGAAGACGAATAGCGAGGGACAAGAATGAATTTTGGAACCGAGGGAACGTTCCAAAATTCAAAGGAAACAGAGTCAAAGAGGAAGAGATTCACACTCGAATGAAAGTGATTCTATAAACAGATTACCATATATGCTAAGTTTTGCCTAGAGCCAAAGCTCTGATACCTACTGTAACGACCCGATATTTTTGACCATTCGTATCCGCACATGTCGGACTTGAATAGTTAAAAATGCCGAATTGCTAATTTAAAATTGGCGAACGCAAAACATACAGTAAATAAATCACAGATCACAGACACAGAGTAAAAAATGCAGTGGAAGCAAAGAGATAGTAGTTCATGAAGCTACCATATAAATACATCAGAGTTAAACAAGATACAACAGGAGTAACAAGATGATAATCAAGTAAAAAGCTGAATACAACACTGGAATCAACTGAATACTTAAGTTGAAATAGATTGATGGATCTTCAAGCAAAGCTCCAACTCCGAAGGTGAGCCTCTAATGCTGTATCACTCAGTCTGACCCGAGCGTAAAGCAAAACACAAAACACGCGAGTCAGGACATACATACTTATACAATGTAAACCAACTCAAGTGAACTTAATATAAGGTACAAGTAACTTAAAGGATGCTTGGGACCGCCCATCCTCTAAGGCTCCGTTAAATTATTTACTATGTAGTAATATTTCGCTATTATTATAATGTCTATAAGTAAAATAAACTTACTTTTAAATAGCGTTAAGGCTTTACATTTTCCACCTTAACACTTAATAGTACCAGTAGTCCATCCAGTATCATGGTTCCTCCTAATCGGGAAGCCACCAGAGGATACTCCATGGGATACGGGAGAACATCAAACTCGTACAAGGCGCGATAGGGTAGGTGACACGGCACATAAGGCAATGCCAGGGTAGATGTGCCAATTACGCACATGGGCTGGTAGTAACGCATAGCAGCTACTACCGCCCACCTCGAGCCATACCCCCAAATCAAAGCAACAGTGGCCACCAAATCAATCTCAAAGTCATAATATAGCATTGAAAGAGTGTGTTCGATTAGAGGAATGACCTCATTGGCCCGAGATCGCTCCTGTTTTAGCCACCTTATGCCAACTCACAGGAGTCGGGTCCACGTATATACCTCAAAGGAACGCCGCCACCATCCTACTTAATTCTGGAATCTCCACCGCGTACACGGTTGTTAAAGTGATTTTCAGAGTTGGCAGCGAGTATGAAAACTTCTGAACCCGGTCTCTTTAACAACCAAACATTATTATTTCCCACGTATATTTATTTAAAAATCATTTCTATTCCAAACCATTTAAAATCAAACACTATTACTTTCCAAAATAATATCCATTCTCAAAATGTAATATTTCCAAATCCATATATTTCTCAAATTTAATATCCATATCAAAACTAAATATTATATTATTTCATTTCAAAAATCAAATCAATATATCATTTCCATTTCAAACCCAAAGTAATAATATATCCTTTATGTTCCAAAAACCAAATCAACATCTCATTTAAATAAAACCCAAGTTTCCAAATCATTGAATATTTCCTTCAGTTTATCAAACTTGAAATATTCCTTTAAATCTCCTTAACCCAAACCACTTTATAAGGTCATATATTCTTAAATCTTCCATTTCCAATAAGTTCCAACTTTGTATATTTAAAGACATTTTTTAATTAAATAAATTTCCAATAATTTCATTTCCAAAACCATATTGCTTCCAAGTTATAACAACTCTGAAACCAACATTTTGAAACATATTTATTTAGACCATCTAAATTCAATGTCAATATCTTCCAAACAAGATTCATTTAACCATTTAAATTCAGTGTCAAATAATATTCAATTCAAAGTTGTAGCATTTATATGTTTATTCATTCAATTATAAACTTTCCAAAAATTGTATATTTCAGCTACATTAAAATTTAAATTTTTTGCCAATTTAACTTATAAAAATCACATTTCCCACTTCAAAATATTCATTTGGATATCATTTAACTTATGATTTAATAAAATAAAATTTTATCATAAAATATCTAAATTAAACTATAAGTCATTTATTAAGTCAAAAACACATTCTTTTACTTCTTTTAATTCAACAAATAACTTACCACTTTATTTTAAAATACCCACTTCATAAGCAAGACTAAATTCCATTTATATACTTAACTTATTCAACTAAAACCAAATTTGCAATTATCAAGTTAAGTTATGTTTTGAAAATACACTTTTCCGCTTAAATCATAATTATTCAATTTCCAAACATTTTCATTTCATAAATAAAGTAATTTATCATGGTAAATATAACGATCAATTTCTTTGCAAATTTATTCATTTAGGCATCAATTATACTATGATTTCAGGCTAAGTACATTTATTACAAAATATACAATGAAAACTGTATTTCATTTTATCAATTCAAAGGACATCATTTACTTTACAAACATATTCATTTCATAAAATAAAAATTGATTGAAATTACCAGGCTAGACTCTAAAATCCATATTAATTAATTTTGATTATTAAGTTATTTATCACAATTAAAGATCTTTAAATTACCATTAAAACTAATAAAGATTTTTAGATTAGAATCTAAACCAATCATCAACTTATAAAATTTTAACTTGCTGAAAGCCAATATCTCTTTATAATTTAAATCATTAAATCAAATTTCAAGGTAAAATTTCATATTTTCTAAGTATTCAAAATACTTAATAAATTTTTAGGAAAATATTACCTTAAAAATATTAACTATGGGCCTGTATAATATTTTCTAACCTAGGTCGAGTGATACAGAAATATATCATTTCAATCCATAATTTAAAGAAAATCCGGGTTCTATCATTTCAAACCCGCAATCCCAAGTAAAATAAATACATAAAAATCAATAAAATCACTCGAGCCTATCATTTCAGCCCATAGTGATTTTTCTTATTCTAAAGTATGTATCATGTCAACCCATAGTGATAGGGAACATGCAATGATACAGTAAATAAAATGAACAGTACAATATAACATATCATATCAGATGATGTAACAGTTATACAAACAGCATTAAACATCATATAAATATGTCATAGGCATGTATGAACATAGCATATTGATTTATACAATTCACTTGTCATCATTTCACAATAATATAAGTATGTAAGTCTAGAGTGATAACTCACCTTTTAAAAGCTAGAATTGACAAATTTAGAATAAAAATCCAAACTCCGCAAAGTACGAAAAAGCACGACAAAGAACAATGCAAACTTGAGTGGATGAAGAGTAAGATCCAAATCTAGTATGCAAACAAATATACATACATAAGAATATGATTCAATACAAAAGAATAGAGATTAAAACAATGGAAAAATAACGAATCAAAGTGGCATAACTTGCCTTAATCAATTAATGGCTTGGCTACACCACATATGGGTTTAACCATCATCTTGTGTTGCTTGGTCATGATGGTTAGAAGTGTGCTAGGAGAAGATGGAGGCCGAGAAAACAAGAGAAAAACAAAGGAGAAACAAAAGAAAATGGAAAAGGAGGAGGAAGAGAAGCCATGGATCTAGAGCTTGCAAAAAAATTTCTCACGCAAATGACTTTGTAACGAGAAGCTTTTCACGTGAATTGTAAAACTAGATGGCAGCTAGGGTATACAATACACGGATATGATAGGTTATTAAATAGATAGGCAAATAAAAAGCAAGAAATAAAGAGGCTAGTGAATGAATGGGATTTATTTCCTATTTAATAAAAGAAACTAATGTAATATCTTTCAATAAGAAGAGGCAAATTAAGAAGTGAGATATTTGGGAAGATTTTGTACGTGATTTGATAGAGTAATGCACGGCTATAATAGATGAGAAACGGTTAAGAATTAATAAAGAGGGTAGAAAATTAAAAGGATAGAAAATTAAAAGGCACAATTTAAGGAGAAAGAATCTTGTCTATTTTTTTCTTTGTTTGCGTGCAATGAAAAAGGCAACAAACAAACAAAATAGGTAACCTATATCTCTTGAAATTCCTATGCAATTATTAAAAGTAAAATCAATCAAAAATCAAATAAATATATTCAAAGTTTATACAAAAAAAATGGAAAATAAAAATAAGAGAAACAAACATAGGGAAATAGAAAGTAAAATATAGAAAGTCATTACGTGTAAACACTATATTTTTATCAAATTTAAAAAGTATAAGTTTAAATCCCCAATAAATCCATATATTTGATTTCTCAATTTTATTATTGAATCAACTATAACTTATCCTTTTATGGGTAATATTAACATTGGTTTATATACTAATACATTAATAACTTCCCCATTCATCCAAATTTCAATTTACATAGTAATTAATTTCATTTACCTAAATAATCCATTTTATTATGGATTACATTCCAATTAAATAAAAATAGCTTCCAATAATTTGATTTGGTTAAATTGCCATCTTTATACTAGGTCAATTATAACCCTATATACCTAGTTACATTAGTTTTATATTCCATTACACTAGTCTACTCCTATTTTCATCTTAAATTTGTATTAAATGTTACATTTGTAAATGTGAAATCTTGTCAGTTGTACACATTAATTAAGGTTTAAAACCAATTAATTAATTTAAATTATTTCCATTCCTTTTACCAATTTATTACTTTATAAATAAATTTACGTTTCTATTTAATTCATACATTCACACCTCCTGTTACTACAATAATTCTCTTTAATGACATTAAAGATTTCGTATTTATTTTATAGACTAAATAGGCAACTTATAATAGTTGTTACCATTACCATTTTTTCTTACACTTATATCATATTGAACTAATTATTATAATTACCTACCTAATATTGAATTCATTCAATTATTACTAATTATACTTATTCATTTATTTATACGCCACTTACCCTTATTTACTTATATTCAAATTTATACTTAAATATAACAGTTACAACTAAATTAATAGGCCAATTAAATAGTAACTTACAACCGTTACTATTACTTTAAGTCACATTAGTGAATTCATTATTATTAACAAATCAAATGTTAAAATTTCTTAATTAACACTGATTTACTTCAATTTATATTAATCATATATTATCCCGTTAATGATTCAACATTCACACTTGTGACTTCATTGTTGACAACAAATGTTACCATTCTTATATGCCCAATCTTCATTCAAGTGTCATTTATTTTATATTATTCCTTTTATAAATTTAAATGCTTGCATTAGTTTTCTTACATTAATCTATAGCCAAGTATACCAATTTTCAATACTTCACTAAATTGTAATTTCATTTCAATTGTTAGTAATTAGTTCTATTTACCATCGCTCAATTTTAAATTAATACGGTTTTTTTTCTTTTTTTTCGTTCATATTAAATTACCAAAACTTATTAACTTAACAAATTTAATTATTGAAAATTTTAGGGTCGTTACACATACTGTAACTCTCGTATCTAGAGGCCAAAAGCTAAATGCTATGAATGCTGCAGTCATCCATATTATTAACTTCTGATGATGAAATACAGTAATGCTAATGGTATCCATAATATCAAAAACACTTTGAATACGAACAAAACCACAGGTTTAAAATAATAATAATTTTCAGTGATTACATTTTTAAATAAAATCGTGTCCAAGTTACGAAAATCTCCGAACGTATTCCTAGACAATAAACAATTATAATTTACATTAATATGCCAACAGCGTCATATGAAGATGCCCCATTGGAAGATCAAAGCAATACAGACATAACTGTCTTAATGCATAGAGGGAACAAACAAAAAGAACCAAATTCCTAATTTAGCTATCCGTTAGCCACCTGCTCATCTTCAGAAGCTTAATTGCCATAATATGCTTAAACCTGAAAACCTAAACCCTCGGCCTACTCAAATCAGATTATGAGCACCCGAGAATTTAAGGGTAAACAAAAACTTCGAGTCAGACTTGAAGCCTTGTATGAATAAATCTGTTACATCTCTGTTTACTGTTATTTAGTGAGACCACTTCGCTTAGCGGAATGGGTTTCCCCTCACTGATATCTCTTTTCAAAACATATATTTTGCAAATTCTTTCCTACAACCAAACTGGTTAATCAAATAATTTTAATAATAATAATATTGCAAGATCCATTATGCTAAAACAGGAAATAAATGGACTACCTGTGCGATATCTGGGCTAACTGCCTCTATTGGACTAATTGCCCTAAAACTGATTATACCAAAATAGCAATATCATTTATGCTAAATAATGGACTATCTGTCCATAAACAGTTAAAAGGTGGACTAATTATCCTTAAGAAGTAGCAAGGTCCGTTACGCTAACAAATGAAGTAACTGCTCATAATTTGGGGTAACTGGATTACTTGTCCTTTGGGCCAACTGCTTTCAAAATGGACTAACTGTCCGAATTTAAATGTCCTGACGACACGAATTTTTTTAGGGTTATCTACCCTTTAAATTTTCCTTGAAAACCTTTTTAAAAAGATTTAGTCCGTCAAATATATACTAGGAAAATATATCTTTTAGCTTTACTCTAAGCTATTTTGCCATGTTATATATACTTTACTCAAAATAATGTTGATGATGTTCAATAAGGATTATCTATCCTTTTAAAATAAGTTAAAGTCCTTTATAACTTAAAACACTTAGGCTATCTTGCCTAGTCATTATATTGGATACCTTTATTTAAAACCTTTAAACAACTCTTTCGAAACCATTGAACGTAACCCCTTCGAAACCATTGAAAGACCTTTCGAAAACATTGAAGGTAACCCCTTCGAAACCAATAAAAGACCTTTCAAAAACATTGAATGTAACCCCTTCGAAATTAATAAAAGCATTTAAAATATATGAAATCTGCCTTTAAAACCATTTAAATCTCGCCTTCCGAAAACATTGGAAAAACCTTACCTTTTAACCTTGTCGAAAGCTTGGGGAACTACCCCTTTTCGAAACTATTGATGAATCCTTTCTAAAGCATCAAACCAAACTCTTTCGAAAGCTCTTTGTTCAATTAAAACAAGTGGAAACCTTTGAAAACCATTCGAAATTGACTACTTTGAAATCATTTAAATGTTTCGATTTAAAACATTTGGATTATGCCTTTAAGTAGAGCAAAAGGATCAGAAAAAACATTGGAATCAAAAGCATCTGCTTCGAAACCCCTTGAAGTAACTCTTTAAAAACCATCCATAAATAATGAAGTGATGGTGTCGAAACCATCCCTTCGAAAGTAATGGTGAGGCAGCAAGTTTTGAAAACAAAAGGTTTCCTCCAAAAGCATCTGGATTAAAAGGTTGGAAGCAGCAGCTATGCTGTAACGTACGCGATTTTTCGTTGCCAAAAAACCGTACCGTTAGGGTTTAAGAAGAAGAAAGAGGTAGAAGAAGAAAGAAAGAAAAACAACAGAACAATATCAGAATCTCACAATTCGCAGTGGAACAACATATAATAGTTAAATGAATAATCTTTAAACAAAGAACTATATCAGTTATTACATTACATTACATCATCAGAGTGTACAACAACAAATAACAACAAACAGCGGAAAAGAAATACTATATACTAGTAATACGTCATGCCATCCAGCTTGCCTCCAGCAACTCCTGAATATCCAGAATATCCTGATAAACCTAACTCTTGACTGCCCGTGTGGAAATTGGTGGGCACCCAGAGTTTAGGAAGGAAAACAATAAACTCCGAGTCAGTCATGTGACTGGTGTGACAACCCAAAACAGTTTATTTATCTTTAAAATAAAAATAGAGGAATATTTTTAAAGTCAATTCGCAATGCTTTTAAAAATGAGACTACCATAAGGCCTCCCGCACACACACACAATGCAAACGCAGAATCGGAGGAGATTTCTCCTTATGATAGTCAAAGATGCTTGATACGTGTTAAAAAGAAACATTTGATATTATTACTAGTGCATAGTGTAGGAAACATTTCGAAAGTAAAGATATAAATCTTAGCCAGCATAGACATTTCGCACTTATGCCTACTATAGCTACCATGTTCAATAGCAGGTTACCGCCACATTCCATGGCAGGTTATACAACTAAAACCGTACAAGATCGTATTGTTTCTTTGGATTTCCAACAAATGGTCAGGCCAAGGAACTTCCCATTGCCACATGAGAACGCCTCTGGAAGGACGTCCCCGAGAACCTAACCGGATCTCTGCCAGCACAAGGCCGGGTTAACCCTAACTAGGTAACTACTGACACGAATATGTCATCCCCCGATCGTAACCGATCTATCCGAGGATCCTAGAACAACCACAAAATTTGCAGCAACAACATAGGTTAAATATCTGGGCTCCATACCATGATACCACCTCTATCCAGAAGGAATGACATACACTAAAGGGGTGCTACCCCCTAATAACCTTGCCGCATCCTTCCTGTTTTGACCATTTCCGGGGTGTGAGGTCCGATGAAGTTTCGTCCACAAAGCCACGCTTTATACAAAAGCCGTGCTTTGGGTCAACAAATGATCATAGAAATGATCACCAAGATAAATGATCAAACAAATGATCATATCACAAATGATCATTTCACAGCAACACTCAACATGCCACACTACCAAATTGGGAGTATATCACTAATAACCTTCAACTATATAACCTCTGAGCTCGTATGTCTCAGAGAAGGGTGTTAAGCTAAGAGAATAAATTCTCCGCCACCAATAGAAATATATTTGAAAGAAATCAGCTTTATATCTCAATTTGTAATGTCAAACATACAATCCATACAAGTCTGTTCCGGGATCGAACAGAACCGAAGGCACTTCCAAAGACGTCCTTGCATTTCGGATAATTTCTAATCACGTCCGAACTTCCCGTCACTAAGGGTGATAAAACCTCTATATCGGAGATCAACCGATGCAGAGCAACTCAACGGTAATCCTTCCGTTTTCAAAAATATCCGGTCTTCAACACCAGTCATTAAATGCAATCCATTACGACGTATCACATATTCGGAATGGGTTATACGACCCCAAGGTCCTTTCCCGGCTAACTCTAATAGTGAGCGTTTATTTTAAAAAAAAGTGTGGTATTCAAATTCAAGCAATTCACAACAAATACCTATTTAAAGGTAAATATCGATAGTCGGTTATTTAACTATCAATAGAGATGCGCAACATCACCAGATTCCAAATAATTTCCCAAATTATTTATTTTTCAAAAATATCTTTACGATATATATAATTTTCCACACTTCAACATTTGAAAACAATTTCAAATCACTTTTCCCCTTTATAACCTTCATTTCAAAATAATTCATTTAAATCAATCGAATAAATCTTTACTGATTTACTTTAAATTTATGTTCCAAATCCGTAAATATATTTCCACACTTCATAAATAAATCAATGTTTATTTTTAAACAAATTCAATTCCTTTTATAAATTCCATAGTGAATTTACATTCCAAAATATTTATGAATATACGATTTGAAATCGATTTCTAATATTCATTTCAATTTACCTTTAAAAGGATAAATTCTCAAATCGTTTCATTTCTTATTGGAAAAACATTTCCATACTTATTTAATAATAAGTATTTCACAAATCCATTTATTTTCAACATTTGAAAAATATTCGATATACTGAAATCTCCACGTGCCTGCATACGCGACCACGAGATGCCGCCACATCGACGAACCCAAATCTCCACGCGCGAGCTACAGTTCCAACTCCATGCTCTCGCGATTCTTCCCCTAGGTTGCCGCCATCTCTTGACGAAGTCGAGCGCGACCAGATGCTCGAGACTTAGTCGCGACTCCCAAAACGTCGAACCCCTCCAACCTTCGCCTGTCGCCATTGTTTTTTTTATCCCAATCGCGGTTCGAAGAAAGGAGGAAAGGGAATTCGATTTTTGAATCCTAAAAGAACTGCGGCCACTATTTGAACGAGAGAGAGAGGCGTGATTTAGTGAATTCAACGAGAAATGGCTTCGGCCGTTGTTTTTTCTTTTCTTTTCGTTTTCTTTGATTTGAAAAACTGGAGGGGGAGAGGGATGTTTTTAAGATTGAACGAACATGCTCAGCACGATTTTAGCCGTGATTTTAAGCTTAATTTAAGTAGAGGAACGTGGCTGATGTTTGACTATATTTAAATTTAAATTTAAACTGAATTCGATTTAATTTCAATGCGTTTTCTCACCGTGTGTTCACATAACAACTCCAATAAATACGAAATTTGAAATCCGGTAATAATTCAATATCACGGACCCAATGGAACTGGTTTCGTCGAATTCCGAGACTGTGCCTCAGAAGGCTATTTTTAAATATCGATTCAAACGATAAAATTTCAAAACTGACCGAAGTAGTTTCAAATTCAATTCTGAAGCTTTTATTATCTTTAGTATTATCAATATGGATTTTACAAGCCTTTGAAATATTTTAAATCAGCTTAAAACTGAAGATTCAAATTTTTATTCAACTTTCAATAGATTAAATTTTATAATTTAATCGCCAATTTCAAAGTTATATTGAAAATTCAATCCAAACCATTATTCAAAATTTTAAAATTAATTGGTTCAAAATTCTGGGTCGTTTCAATCTCCCCCTTAAAAGAATTTCGTCCCGAAATTACAAGTTAGGAAGAAATAGTCCTTAACTCGTCTACTATTTTTCACAATCCAAATAGTTTTATCAACTTACTAACCTAAATCTTTTTATTAAAGATTCATTATCATTTCAACTAGCTTTCCAACTTCACTTATAGGTTTTTAAACAACATTGTTTACTTCAAAATTCAAATTTAAATTTAAATTCAAATTTGAACTTTCAAATTTTCTCAAAAATTTTCTAACACCTTAAATTTTCGAAAAATTTCGCCAGCGTCTCCTTTGCGCGGCTAGCTCGGTACGACTACAAAATGGCGCTACGGCCCCTCAGAATCAAAAAGAAAAGAGAAAGCCAAGTGGCTGGAGAAGAAAATCACCAAATTTCATACTGAAATTGAAACACGTACCTTTTTGTCGAGCAATTCAATTTTAACTTTGAAATCAAAATCCCAATTCCATTTCTTTTATACACCTGTATATTTTGATATCCATAATATTCAATAACATTCCTGTATCGTTTTTTCACATTCCTTTACCAATTTTCTATGTAAACCTCATATACCATCTTTACTGATCAGTTTTTTTTTCCTTTTTTTTTACTGTGCTAACTTTAAATTTCCAATTCCATTTGTAGCTAATTAGTCATTTTACTGTGCTACAAAGATGTTATCTCAAAAGGGACAACAGTACAGTATAAAAACATATATCTGCTTATGAAGTCAACAATTAGAAGCAAACTCAATTATTTTCCAAAGATTAGATATACAATATATGACACAATTTGAGAAAAGTGCCAGGATGATGGTATTATCACATTTTGTTTTCTTAACTATAATTTAACAGTAATATGATGATATTCATGAACTTTCAACAGCCTGAAAATGGAGTTGACTTTCCTGAATCTGTACTTAGTATCCCAAGACAAGATGTAACAGGCAGATGCATTACAGAGCCAAACTAGAGTTTAATGATGGTTGTGAAACCATGTTTATATTTAGCTCTAACTAAATTGAATTCAAAATGATGTTATCATGGTTTGAACTTATGTTCTTTGGATACAAACTATAAAGCACAACCATTGCAACACATTTCTATTTCAGTTTCTCTACTGTCTGGAAATTTCGTTGGGAATGCTTCTTATACAACTATTCTTCTCTTATCAGGTCTATTTCCTAGATATGTCTGGCTCAGAACCAGAACTGATGGTTCAGAGTACTGTCGGTTCGCTGATTATCGATCCGCATATTTCACCATTTTTGTTTACAACCACCTATATTTAAATTGGAATTCAACTCTATGTGAATTCAATTCATTTAAACCATATTAAATTTGTCATTCTTCAATTAGTTTCGCTTACTAATTTTTATTTCAATACTTCACTTTGTTTATCACAAATCAAATCCAATTTCCAATATTCAGCTTGAATTTACTAACAAATTCCAACGATATAATTTCAGTTTTAATTTTATTTACTTGCAATTGTAAATTCCATTCATTCATTCACAATTTATTTCCATAATTCAATACTCAATTCCAATTCATTTCGATTACTCCAAATTTATTTTCAACTTAATAATATTCCATACATATTTTTTATATAGCATTCCAGAGTCTTTTCAACCTTTCAAAACCATTATTGAAAACAATTCAAATTATCCTTTGAATTTGAAAACCAAACCCAAATTTTCCAAACAACTTTCTTTTAAAACAATTTGGCAGCAATTCCTCTTTTGGAAACCCGAAAATGAACACCGATGATGTCGCGATCACCATCGGAATTATTTTCCAGCGATCAAAAGAGTTTAGAGCTTTCATCCCTTCAAAATACTTTTCAAAACCTTTGAAATTCATTCTTAAATCAAAAAGGATTTTAAACTTTCCAAATCTCCAAAATTCCAAATTCTTTTCAAAACAATTTCTGGAGTTCCATTTCAAATTACAATTCACATTTGTAATTTACATTCTCAAATTTCATTTGTATATGGATTTATTTCTTAACTCTTTTTTTTATGATTTCAATTCTTATTCAACTTTAATGATAATGATTAAATATTATCACTACCAAACAACCAAGGAACCATATACTATAATAATTTATATAAAATCATTTCTTTTACATACAAAAATAGTGTTTGTAAAATTATTTCATTTACCCTATTTTAAAACAATATCGTGTCGAATTGTTTTGAACAAGTGTTTAGAGATCCCTATCGATAGAGTTGTACAGACTATACCGACCAGAATCCATATACCACTCAACAAACCAATCATCGCAATATAAAACAATTTATATTCACTAACAAATACGCGCTCATATCTATTATTACACTCAAACTCATTCTAGAGTACTACTAACTCTATCTCTAATGAGTAATACACAACAGAGCCATGGTTGTCGCTTAACCATATGCTCTGATACCACATTGTAACGTACGCGATTTTTCGTTGCCGAAAAACCGTACCGTTAGGGTTTAAGAAGAAGAAAGATGTAGAAGAAGAAAGAAAGAAAAACAACAGAACAATATCAGAATCTCACAATTCGCAGCGGAACAACATATAATAGATAAATGAATAATCTTTAAACAAAGAACTATATCAGTTATTACATTACATTACATCATCAGAGTGTACAACAACAAATAACAACAAACAGCAGAAAAGAAATACTATATACTAGTAATACGTCATGCCATCCAGCTTGCCTCCAGCAACTCCTGAATATCCAGAATATCCTGATAAACCTAACTCTTGACTGCCCGTGTGGAAATTGGTGGGCACCCAGAGTTTAGGAAGGAAAACAATAAACTCCGAGTCAGTCATGTGACTGGTGTGAGAACTCAAAACAGTTTATTTATCTTTAAAATAAAAATAGAGGAATATTTTTAAAGTCAATTCGCAATGCTTTTAAAAATGAGACTACCATAAGGCCTCCCGTACACACACACAATGCAAACGCAGAATCGGAGGAGATTTCTCATTATGATAGTCAAAGATGCTTGATACATGTTAAAAAGAAACATTTGATATTATTCTAGTGCATAGTGTAGGAAACATTTCGAAAGTAAAGATATAAATCTTAGCCAGCATAGACATTTCGCACATATGCCTACTATAGCTACCATGTTCAATAGCTGGGTACCACCACAT
This sequence comes from Allium cepa, assembly GCA_030765085.1. Taxonomy (NCBI): domain Eukaryota; kingdom Viridiplantae; phylum Streptophyta; class Magnoliopsida; order Asparagales; family Amaryllidaceae; genus Allium; species Allium cepa. The sequence goes on along the minus strand of CM060931.1, from coordinate 1,043,509,581 downwards.
TCCATGGCAGGTTATACAACTAAAACCGTACAAGATCGTATTGTTTCTTTGGATTTCCAACAAATGGTTAGGCCAAGGAACTTCCCATTGCCACATGAGAACGCCTCTGGAAGGACGTCCCCGAGAACCTAACCGGATCTCTGCCAACACAAGGCCGGGTTACCCCTAACTGGGTAACTACTGACACGAATATGTCATCCCCCGATCGTAACCGATCTATCCGAGGATCCTCGATTTCCAACAACCACAAAATTTGCAGCAACAACATAGGTTAAATATCTGGGCTCCATACCATGATACCACCTCTATCCAGAAGGAATGACATACACTAAAGGGGTGCTACCCCCTAATAAACTTGCCGCATCCTTCCTGTTTTGACCATTTCCGGGGTGTGAGGTCCGACGAAGTTTCGTCCACAAAGCCACGCTTTATGCAAAAGCCGTGCTTTGGGTCAACAAATGATCATAGAAATGATCACCAAGATAAATGATCAAACAAATGATCATATCACAAATGATCAAACAATGATCATTTCACAGCAACACTCAACATGCCACACTACCAAATTGGGAGTATATCACTAATAACCTTCAACTATATAACCTCTGAGCTCTTATGTCTCAGAGAAGGGTGTTAAGCTAAGAGAATAAATTCTCCGCCACCAATAGAAATATATTTGAAAGAAATCAGCTTTATATCTCAATTTGTAATGTCAGACATACAATCCATACAAGTCTGTTCCGGGATCGAACAGAACCGAAGGCACTTACAAAGAAGTCCTTGCATTCCGGATAATTTCTAATCACGTCCGGACTTCCCGTCACTAAGGGTGATAAAACCTCTATATCGGAGATCAGCCGATGCAGAGCAACTCAACGGTAATCCTTCCGTTTTCAAAAATATCTGGTCTTCAACACCGGTCATTAAATGCAATCCATTACGACGTATCACATATTCGGAATGGGTTATACGACCCCAAGGTCCTTTCCCGGCTAACCCGAATAGTGAGCGCTTATTTTTAAAAATAAGTGTGGTATTCAAATTCAAGAAATTCACAACAAATACCTATTTAAATGTAAATATTGATAGTCGGTTATTTAACTATCAATAGAGATGCGCAACATCACCAGATTCCAAATAATTTCCCAAATTATTTATTTTTCAAAAATATCTTTACGATATATATAATTTTCCACACTTCAACATTTGAAAACAATTTAAAATCACTTTTCCCCTTTATAACCTTCATTTCAAAATAATTCATTTAAATCAATCGAATAAATCTTTACCGATTTACTTTAAATTTACGTTCCAAATCCGTAAATATATTTCCACACTTCATAAATAAATCAATGTTTATTTTTAAACAAATTCAATTCCTTTTGATAAATTCCATAGTGAATTTACATTCCAAAATATTTATGAATATATGATTTCAAATCGATTTCTAATATTCATTTTCAATTTACCTTTAAAAGGATAAATTCTCAAATCGTTGCATTTCTTATTGGAAAAACATTTCCATACTTATTTAATAATAAGTATTTCACAAATCCATTTAATTTCAACATTTGAAAAATATTCGATATACTGAAATCAAAATTAAGTATATATTTCATTCTTTAAGGAAAACAGCCTTTTAAACACATTTATTTGGGTTAAAACGAATGTTGCGTAAAATATCGCTACGACAACCCAAAATCACTAGTATAGGGATTCGAAATTAAGATAGATATATAAATCCTAATACTATATAAAACATTTCCTTTCGGAAATCATTTACTATAACAACAGTGTTATAGTCCACCATTTCCTTATTTCTCGAAAACGTCTATTTCAACAATGAATGTTGAGATCTGTGTATTCGATACTTAATGAATTTTAAAGCATCTTTAAAGCAATTAACTTCATTTCATAATATCACTTTCCTGAAAACATATCCGTTTATTCAATAATATATTCATTGTCCAAAATCGTGAGTATATCTCTTTTAATAACTTCTATTTTTAAATTTATCAAATTCAATTGATTTCGAATTTATAAACAATCTTTATAAATTCCATTTCTATTTATAAAACTTCGATTTATAAATCTCCTTTATTAACCAATTCAATTTATATAACTCAGTTATATACCAAATCTAATTTATAAGTTAATTACTTATAAATCTTTTATTTTACAAAAATCTATTCACTTTATAATTTCACAATTATAAATCTATAATTTTCAATGAAATCCATTTTATACTTCATTTAAACACTTAATAAACTCGTTTTATATTTCCAATATTTTAATTTATAAATATCAATTTTATAAATCTTTTATATAAATTGTTTATAATAATTCAAAAATCTCAATTTAAATAAACCAATCCTTTTAAATTCTTTACAAATCGTTATTTAAGGTTTAAATAACTCCAAAATCATACTTAAGTATTTTTTTTTCCAATAATAACTTTTATAACAATAAAAATTATAAAATTTATTTATTTAAAATAAATCAATTCAAAATTTTAATGAAACGTATACTTTCAAAAATCACTTTAAAATCCTTTGATATTGGAAATCATTATCTTAACATTTTAAAACTTTAAAATAGGTCCAGTGATGCAACACACCAAACAATCAATCACAGCATCCAAAAATCATATATCATCATATGATAAACAACAAATATCACAATATTTGTAAATAAATAATTACAGTTGAGGAATCCAGTTGGATCCCTCCAACCTGTTCCCCTGCATCCACAGACATTAGCACAATACCAATTCCGCTTCGAGACGGAATATCGCGGTATATGCGATTTATAAAATATTATCCGCTTAATAGGCGGCGCAATAAGGTCTCATCCGCTATATAATGCGGGAAATCAACAACTGCAATATATACATATGCCAATATATATATATATATATATATATATATATATATATATATATTGCTATATATAGATATATCCTACTATATCTAATATCACAATCAAGCAAACAATCAATAACTGCAAATCCAACATTAAATTTTTTTTGAGTAAGAAGTTCTCACATTTTCTTTTTATTTGCAATCCATTTCCATTCCAGTTATTTCTCAATTTTCGACCTTGTATAAATGTTTATACAATTCATTAGTATTCGAAATAAATCAAATAATCAATTTCTGTCTGATGGTTTAATTCACTTTTAGTCTTATTCAAAACTAATACTTTAAATTTTAAATAAATTCTTTTTTTATTTTATTTTTTTATTTTTTATAAATGTATTTAACTAAAAATTTGTCTAAACAAATAGAATTTGATTTATAAACTAATCTTCTGAAATAATGATAGTTAAATCGATTAACTTACCAAAGAAATCGTCTAAATAAATTATTCTAAAACGACAAGTAAATTTAAAACATCTATATGTATATTATTTATTTCATTTTCTTTTGAAACTACCTACTGTATTAAAATCTCAGCTATCTTATTCACTGTATTATAATTCTTTTCTGTTTGCATAAAAGAACGATCACAGTAACATTTTTTTTCTTCTTAATGCATTCAAATATATATATATATTGAATAAATTCACAAATAAAGAAAAATAGTCTTTACCTCACTGAACAATAAAAAGAACCCAATTCGTGACCTCGCGCTAACGACGTCATGCTCGATAAGACCAGAGGCCGTCATCGCCTGCCGCGTGCTCTTGCCGTGACCAGAATCGCCTCACCGTGCCTGCATACGCGACCACGAGATGCCGCCGCATCGACGAACCCAAATCTCCACGCGCGAGCTACAGTTCCAACTCCCAACTCCACGCACTCGCGATTCTTCCCCTAGGTCGCCGCCATCTCTTCACGAAGTCGAGCGCGACCAGATGCTCGAGACTTAGTCGCGACTCCCAAAACGTCGAACCCCTCCAACCTTCACCTGTCGCCATTGTTTTTTTTATCCCAATCGCAGTTCGAAGAAAGGAGGAAAGGGAATTCGATTTTTGAATCCTAAAAGAACTGCGGCCACTATTTGAACGAGAGAGAGAGGCGTGATTTAGTGAATTCAACGAGAAAGGGCTTCGGCCATTGTTTATTTTATTTTTTTCGTTTTCTTTGATTTGAAAAACTGGAGAGGGATGTTTTTAAGATTAAACGAACATGCTCAGCACGATTTTAGCCGTGATTTTAGGCTTAATTTAAGTAGAGGAACGTGACTGATGTTTGACTATATTTAAATTTAAATTTAAACTGAATTCGATTTAATTTCAATGCGTTTTCTCACCGTGTGTTCACATAACAACTCCAATAAATACGAAATTTTAAATCCGGTAATAATTCAATATCGCGGACCCAATGAAACTGGTTTCGTCGAATTCCGAGACTGTGCCTCAGAAGGCTATTTTTAAATATCGATTCAAACGATAAAATTTCAAAACTGACCAAAGTAGTTTCAAATTCAATTCTGAAGCTTTTATTATCTTTAGTATTATCAATATGGATTTTACAAGCCTTTGAAATATTTTAAATCAGCTTAAAACTGAAGATTCAAATTTTTATTCAACTTTCAATAGATTAAATTTTATAATTTAATCGCTAATTTCAAAGTTATATTGAAAATTCAATCCAAACCATTATTCAAATTTTTAAAATTAATTGGTTCAAAATTCTGGGTCGTTACATATGCTTTCGACCTTGTCGAAAGCACTCAATTTTAAAACAAGAAAGCGACCCAATCGAAACCTTTTCTTTTAAACCATTTGACTTTGCCGAAATCATTTATGCCACAAGCAACCTTATCGAAAGCAGTTAGTCGAAAGCTAACAGGCGTATTTTCCTTAAAACAAAAAAAAGCTTCATCTCTTTCGAAATCCCTCGGTTTCGACCCTGTACCTTTCGACCTCTTCCAATCCACTATGTACCAGTTGCCTGATACCATTTGTGCTTGTTTCGAACTTGTCGAAAGCTAAGCTTTCGACCCTGTTGGAAGGTGAGGAACAAAAGCAAAACTTAGTTGCCGAAGGGGACGAAACAGTTATAAGCCTGTTTATTTGTACTTTGAAATAGTTCTTTTGTACCTACCCTGCCTTATTTGTCTAAATTTGATTGGTTGCCAGATTTTTATATGCAAAAGTGTTGCCTACTTTCTAAATTTAGCATTTTAAACATTTTTGTAAAAACCCCTTCTCCTCCATAATTACGTAAAACATTTAAGTCCCATCCTTAAATAATTTTGTATAACTATTAAAACATCTTAGAAAAATCTGGAAAAAATCCAAAAATCATTTTACACATGTTTTCCAACATATAAAATTTTCGAACCCAATTATTAGATTATTTTCCCGAAAATAATTTTATAATCCAAAATACCATTTTCTTATGAAATTCATAATAAATCCAAGAAAATTTAGAAAAATCTGAAATTGAAACCCATCTCCAAAATACCTTTTTAGATCTTCCTAAAAATTCGTAAGAATTTGGATGTCATTTAATAGGGTTTTCATCTCAGAACATGTCATAAAGTCTATATGAACATTCATAAATCATCAACATGTACATATAATCAATTTATCATTCAAAAACATGGCAAATCATTGCAAAATATTCTGATTTAATCTCGAAACCGAAACCAATAAAATTAGAGATGTACACATTATTCTCCTTTGGTTTAAAGATTAAAGGAGCTTGAGATTTGAATGGATTTGATTTGAATTAGCTTTTCTTTTAGCTTATCTATATTTCTTCTCCTTTCCTTGTTAATGGTGGTCGGACTCTTTTTTTTTTTAAATTTTGAAATGAAATAAACGTGTACATTATACACGGCTATGGAAGTAAACATAGGAATGGTCTCTTTCCTATATTACCCCCTCTTGATTAATTTTAAAACACATCTTTAATTTATTTATTTTAAAAGGCATGACTACCATAATTAAGATCAAATCTCAATCCGCTAATCAACACATTATTTTATTTAGTTTAACTTATTAAATTTTCTAAATAATGTTATCAAAAAATATGAAGTGTTACAGACTCCCCTCCCTAAAGAATTTCGTCATCGAAATTACGTTAAGGCACATAATAATAAAACAAGAAGGTAAAATATACCATCAAACAAGTCAGGATAAGTATCTCGAATCCTACTCACAACTTCCCAAGTACAGTCTCTTTCATCGTCACACCACTAGATTTTGACAAATATGTCCGTCTTGGTTCTAAGCATCTTCTCATCTTTGGCAAAAACACGAACTGGCTTCCTCACTATGGTTAAGTCCGGTTCTACCACTAAATCATCTAGCACTGTCGTTGCAATAGTAGTCTTTGGATCTTTAACACACATTCTGAGATGAGAAACATGAAGAACGTCGGGATACCTGTCAAACTGCTCGGTAAATGTAGTCTATATGCGAGTTTATGGATCCTCTCAAGAACAGGAAAAGGTCCAAAAAACCTAGGAGATAACTTCTTCAATTTCCCAAATCTAATCGCAACCTTCATTGGTGATACTATGACGAAAACCTAGTCCCCAACCGGGAACTCTAAATCTTTCCATCGCTTATCTACATAACTTTTTGCCTGGACTGAGCCTCCTTCATTTTAGCCCAATGACCTCAATCTTTTCAGCAGCCTCTCTAATCAGATATGGACCAATAATCAATCTATCTTTGGTCTCCAACCAACATAAGGAGGATTTGCATGGCCTTCCTTACAAAGCTTCAAAAGGTTCCATCTCAATACTAGTCTGATAACTGTTGTTATGCGAAAACTCGGCTAGATGCAGATGGTCCTCCCATGATCCCCCGAAATCAAGAACACAAGCTCTTAACAAAATTTTCAAGATCTTATTAATGTTTTCCATTTGCCCATCTGTCTGCGGATGGTAAGCGGTACTCATCTTAAGCTTGGTTCCCAAAACTTGCTGCAAGCTCTTCCAAAACTCACTAATGAACGCGGAATCTCTGTCACTAAGTATATTGCTTGGAATCCCATGCAGTCTAACCACATTCTTCATGAACAATCTCGCTAAAACAGGTGCCATCTAGGTTGACCTAACTAGAATGAAATGGGTACTCTTAGTCAATCTGTCTACTATGACCCATATACTTTCATTACCCATGTCCGACCTTGGCAACCCGTCAATGAAGTCCGTAGAAATAGAATCACACTTCCACACTGGAATGCCTATCGGCTGAAGCAAACCACTTGGTTTTGGTGTTCGGCCTTTGCCTGTTGGCAATTCAAGCACTACCTTACACACAAGCCAATATCCTACTTCTTAGCTTCCTGGAAGAAATTCCTCTTTATATCCTGATACATCTTGGTACCTCCAGGATGTATAGTGAACTTCGAACGATGGCATTCTACTAAGAGTTCCTTCCTTATGTTTCCCACACTCGGAACACATAATCTTCCTTTCTTTCTCAAACACCTATATTGGTCAAGACTGAAATTCTTCAAGTCATCGCTCTTAGTTCCTTCCTTATGCTTCCTGATTCGCTCAACTAACACTGGATCTTCCATCTTCTAAGAAGCAATCCGCTCGATCAACACCGGTTGAGCTTCCAAATATGATGATACAACTGTATTCCCACTAGACCCGGCCTTGGATCTCCACTACACTCTATAATCTGCTAAAGCTTCTAAATCTTTCCACTCATCCATCATCGCTAACACTGCATTCTAATGTTTTCGGCTAAGTGCACTTGCAACCTTGTTGCCTTTCCCTGGTGTGTACTCAATCCCAAAATTATAAGGGGCTATGAAATCTAACCACCTTGTTTGTCTCATGTTCATCTCCTTCTGAGAGAACAAATACTTCAGTGACTTATGATCTGTATACACCTCGAACCTTTCTCCTAAAAGGTAATGACTCCACCCTTCAAATCAAAAATCACTACAGCTGATTCTTATCCATGAATTGGATATCTAACCTCATGCAGTCTAAGTTGTCTAGAGGCATAGGAAATCACTTTACCTCTCTACATCAGCATAGCTCCTAATCATGTTCCATATGCATCAGTTCGGTCCTAATTCCCCTCTGGAACAACCAACATAGGTGCATGGGTCAATAAGTGTTTCAATCTCTGGAATTCTTCCTCACACTTATCGGTTCACACAAACTTTACATCCTTCCTCATCAGCTTGGTCATTGGTGCTGCTATCCACGAAAAATCCTTAGTGAATCTCCGATAACAACCAGCCAATCCAGGGAAACTCTTTATCTCGGTTACTATCTGGGGTCTCTTCCAACTATTCATCGCCTCTATCTTAGTTAGATCCACTTACAACCCTTTCTCTAAGATTATATGACCATGAAACTTCACCTCCTTTTTCCAGAAGTAACACTTTGAAAACTTCGCTTTTAGCTGATGTTGCCTCATCATCTCAAGCACCACTCTAGGATGAACTTCATGCTCTCTTTCATTCTAGAGTAAATCAAGATAACATCTATGAAAACCAACACGAATCTATCCAAGTGCTATCGAAAAATCCGGTTCATCAAATCCACAAATAAAGCTGGTGCATTCGTCAGTCCAAACGGCATAACCAACCATTTGTACGACCTATATCTAGTCCTGAACGCCATCAAAGGTATATAATCCTCTACTACCTTGAGCTGATGGAAACCTGTTGCCAAATCCAATTGGGAAAATACCTTTGATCCACTCAACTGGTGGAACAAATCATCAATCCTAGGCAATGGATATCCCTTCTTTATCATCCTCTCATTCAACTTACGATAATCGATACATAGCCTTAACGATCCATTGGGCTTCTTAGCAAACACTTTCGGTGCACCCTACGGTGAACTACTTGGCCTGATAAAAATCTTGCCCTATAAATCCACCAACTACTCCTTCAACTCCCTCATCTCTGTATGGGTCATTCTGCTTGGCGGCCTACTCACTGTTTTTGCTCCCAAAACCAAATCAATTCAAAACTCGATGGCTCGCTTCGGTGGCAATCCAACCGCAGGCTAAAACACATCTGGGAACTCTCAAACGAAGCAAACTTGCCTTAACTCATCATTTCAATCTGAAGCACCCAACAAAGATAACCGTGCACCATTAGAACCTTCTGCGGTAAGAACAATCCGATCGCTATACTTAGCATGTCTGAGAGATATCTTCCTACTCTGGAAAAATATCTTAGCTTCCTACTCACATAACCAGTCCATCCCAAGGATAATCCTAAACCCCATAAAATAAACACATGCAAATTGCACACAAAAATATGACCTAACAGGTCAAACTCAAACTGGTCACATCTCAACCTTGGAGTTGCATACCCTTCTATTGGGTTTGCAACCAGCAAGGAAGTAACAAAATATGTGGGTTCAAGGTTAAGCTTACTATCAAAAATCTAGATATAAAAGAATGTGATGCACCAATATCAAATAAAATGCTAACAGACATACCATGAACCTGAAGCGTTCCTCCAAGAACTGCATTTCATTTCTCCAAGGCTATTAGCTTAGAAGCAGCAGACTCTAATGCATACACCTTGCCCTCACCATCTTTCATGGGCTCCTTGCACTAGTTCTTGTAATGGCCTATCTTGTCGCAGTTGAAGCACCTGACATTCATCCCCTTAGCCATATCCTTTGCCTTCCCTGAGCAACACTCATTAGCAAAGTGCCCTTTCTTGTCACACTTATAGTACAGCTTCAAACTTCCCTTTCTTGGCTGTTCCGCCCTTTTGAGCACCTTTCTTTGGAAAGAATTTACTCTTGTGGCCCTATCCAACATGGTCCCCTTTGGCATTTCTCTTCTCTAGAGACTGAAGAACTTCCTCCTGCCTCATGGCCATATCCACAACAATATCAGAAGAATCCCTAAGGTGAGATAAAGTGGCACTAGCTAATTCTGGCTTCTATCCTCTGATGAACTTCTCATTGCACTTCAATACTTTATCACTGTAGCATACCTATACCGGACCAACTCTTCAAACTTCATGGAAAACTCTGCAACTGACTTCTCACTCTGCACCAGCTTAGCAAACTACCTAATCAAAGTTGATTGCGCCATAACAAACATGAACCTCTCTTGGAATCTCCTCTTGAAATCTTCCCAGGTCATTGCCTCCTTATCCACCGTTACAGTCATACTATTCCACTAGAAAAAAGCGGCTCCCTTAAGTTGCCTGGACTACAACCTCCTCTTTTGCTCATCATTGAACCCTAGATCTGCAAAAATACTTTCGCAGTGCAACAACCAGTTCTCCACCTCAATGGCATCCTCCGTCCTCATAAACGACGTCCCTTCAAGCTTTACAAAATCTCCGCTCAACTTAGCAAAATAGTAACTATCGGAACTTACGGAACCCTTGCTTCTGCAACATTTCCTGCTAACACTCCAGCTCTAATTCCCGCTTCATCATATTTCTGAAAAACTTTTACTTGGATTCCATTACGACCTATGGGACCTCAGCACATACGTTCTCTGCATGTGCCTGACCTTGGTTTCTCCCATCATCGGGTCTGGCATTCCTTTTGGTGCTTCCCCTTCGTAGGTTAACTCTGCTTCTTCCACCATCCATATTTGTATTCAAACCTCATGAGATACAAAAAGATCTCCTAATCAAAGAAAGGAGAACGGAGATAAAGAGCTTACTTATATATAGCAAATACAAGTACGTTACTGTATCGTTATCCCAACCCCAATCTTACTCTAATTTCTTTTGATTTTTGTTTTCAAAACCATTTTTAATTAAAATTTTCATAAACCTATGCTCTAATACCAATTTGTGGCATCTCTTATGTGGAGGCCAAAAGCTAAGCGCTATGAATGTTGTAGTCATCCACAGTATTAACTCCTGGTGACGAAATACAGTAATGCTAATGGTATCCATAACATCAGAAGCACTTGAATATGAACAAAATCACATATTAAAACAAAATTCAGCGATTACATTTCAAATAAAATCATGTCCAAGATACAAATATACCCAAACGTATTCCTAGTCAATGACCAATTATAATTTTCAACAATACGCCAAAAGTGGCATGTGAAGATGTCCCTTTGGAAGGTCAAAGCAATATAGACATAACTTTCTTAATACATAATGAAAACTAACAAAAAGAACTGAATTCCTAACTTAGCTATTTGTTAGCCACATGCTCATCTTCGGAAGCTTATTCGCCAAAATCTGCTAAAACCTGAAAACCTAAACCCTCAGCCTGCTCAAATCAAATTTTGAGCAACCGAGACTTTGAGGGGAAACAAAAACATCAAGTCAGACTTAAAGCCCAGTATGAATAATTATGTTACATCTCTTTTTACTGATATTTTGTGAGACCACGCAGCTTAGCGGGACGGGTTTCCACTCACTAATATCTCTTTTCAAAACATATATTTTGTAAATTCTTTCTTGCAACAAACTGGTTAATCAACTGATATTAATAATAATATTGCAAGATCCATTATGCTAGAATAGGAAATAAATGGACAAATTGTCCGATATTTGAGCTAACTACCCATTGCTGGACTAAATATCCTAAAACTGATTATACCAAATTAACAATATCCTTTATGCTAAATAATGGACTATCTGTCCATAAAATAGGTAAAAAGGTGGACTAACTGTCCTTAAGAAATAGCAAGGTCCGTTATGCTAACAATTGAACTAACTATTCATAATCTGGGCAGTTTAACAAATGAACTAACTGTTCAAAATCTGGGCTAATTGCCCTTAGTTGGACTAAATGTCCTCTGGGCTGACTGCCCTTAAATTGGACTGACTGTTCGAATTTAAATGAGCTAACAGCCTAAATTTTCTTAAGGTTGTTCTACCCTTTAAAATTTTTTTGAAAACCCTTTTAAAATGATTTAGCCCGTCAAATCATATATATACACACACACACACACATATACATATACACGGGAAATATATCTTTTAGCTTACTCCAAGCTATTCCACCATGTTATATATACTTTACTCAAAAAAACGTTGATGATGTTCAATAAGAATTATATATCCTTTTAAAATAAGTTAAAGTAGTCTACAACTTTAAACACTTAGGCTATCTGCCTAGTCATTATATTCGATACCTTTGTTTAAAACCTTTAAACAACCCTTTAGAAATGATTAAAGATAACCCCTTCGAACCATTGAAAGACCTTTTGAAAACATTGAAGGTAACCCCTTCAAAACCAATAAAAGACATTTCAAAAACATTGAAGGTAACCCCTTCAAAACCAATAAAAGCTTTTAAAATATACGACATCCGCCTTTAAAACCATTTAAATCTCGCCTTTCGAAAACATTAGAAAAACCTTACCTTTCTACCTTATCGAAAGCTTTCTTGTCGACCTTGTCAAAAGCTTGGGGGACCACCCCTTTTCGAAACTATTGATAAAACCTTTTGAAAGCTTCAAACCAAACTCTTTCGAAAGCACTTTGGGTTTAATTTAAAACTAGTGGAAACTTTTCAAATCCATTCGAAGTTGACTACTTCGAAACCATTTAAAGGTTTCGATTTAAAACATTTTGATTATGCCTTCAAGTAGTGCAAAAGGATCAGAAAAACATTGGAGTCGAATGCATATACTTCGAAACCCTTTGAAAGTAACTTTTAAAAACCATTTCATAAACAATGAAGTGATGGTGTTGAATCCATCCCTTCGAAAGAAATGGAGAGGCAGCAAGTTTAGAAAACAAAAGGTTCCCTCCAAAAGCATCTGGATCGAAAGGCAGGAAGCAGCGGCTATGCTTTTGACCTTGTCGAAAGCACTCAATTTTAAAACAAGAAAGCAACCCAATTGAAACCTTTTCTTTTAAACTATTTGACTTTGCCAAAAGCATTTACGTCGAAAGAAACATTGTCGAAAGCAGTTAGTCGAAAGCTAGCAGGCGTATTTTCCTTAAAACAAAAAAAACTTCATCTCTCTCGAAACCCCATGGTTTCGACCCAACACCTTTTGACCTCTTCCAATTCACTACGTACCATTTGCTTGATACCATGTGCATTGGTTTTGACGTTGTCGAAAGCTAAGTTTCGACCATATCAGAAGGTGAGGAACAGAGAGGAACGTAGTTGCCAAAGGAAATGAAATAGTTATAGGCCTGTTTATTCGTACTTTAAAATAGTTCTTTTGTACCTTACCTATCTTATTTGTCTAAATTTAATTGGTTGCCAGATATTTATTTTAAAAGTGCAGCCGACTTTCTGTATTTAACATTTTGAACTTTTTTATAAAAAACCCTTCTCCTCTATAATTACATAAAACATTTAAGTCTCATACATTAAATAATTTTATATAACTATTAAAACATTTTATAAAAATTTGGAAAAATTCCAGAAAAACCACTTTTTATATGTTTTCCAACATATAAAATTTTCGGACCAAAATATTAAATTATTTTCACGTAAATAATTTTATAATCCAACATACCATTTTCTTTGTTAGAAAATTCATAATAAATCCATGAAATTTCAGAATAATCTGAAATGGAATTCCATCCCTAAAATATCTTTTTAGATCTTTCTAAAAATTCACAAGGCATTTGGATGTCATTTAATAGGGTTTTCATCTTAAAACATGTCATAAAGTCTATATGAACATTCATAAATCATCAACATGTATATATAATCATTTTATCGTTCAAAAACATGGCAAATCATTGCAAAATATTTGGATTTAATCTTAAATCCGAAACCAATAAAAATTATAGATGTACGCATATTCACCTTTGGTTTAAGTTTAAAGGAGCTTGAGACTTGAACGGATTTGATTTGAATTAGCTTTTCCTTTAGCTTTTCTTTATTTCTTCTTCTCCTTTCCTTGTTAATGGTGGCTGGCCTCTTTTTTTAAAATTTTGCAATGAAATGAACGTGTACATTATACATGACTATGGGAAGTGAATATAGGGATGACCTCTTTCCCATATTTCCCCCACTTAATTCATTTAAAACCCTTCTTTAATTTATCTATTTTAAAATGCACAACTACCTTAATTAAAATAAAATTCAAATTCCCTAATGAACATATTATTTAATTTAGTTTAACAAATTAAATTTCCTAAATAATGTTGTCGAAAAATTTAGGGTCTTACACATATACCTATCTTCAAATACTTCCTTAAACCTTATCCAATAAAAATCATCTTTTGGTACATTTGTGGTAACCGAATCCAACCAGCCGAAGCTCTCTCCTATAATTTCCAAGATGTCTGGAAGTATTTGTGCTTATCCGAAATATAACACCCCTTAAATATCTACTCGTAAGAATGGAGGGAAGTTCGAACTTCGATAAGCGCATCAATGCACTTGAATGGCTTCCCTCCCTAATTGGTATATTCTTTGCACAAGGATGCAAATTTAAGTTAGGGTTGCACATGTGTCACCTCTTCTACTATACATACCATACCAACATTTGTAGCTTGACTATTGGCGGTCGTAGTACTGCCATCACCCCTTCCTTGCCTTCCTATAGTACTCATTTCTTATTACTTGAATATAGTAAGATGGCTTTAGAATATATAAAGTTATTTTAAGGAAAAGGGTATTAAATCAAACATATAAATGTTGATCAGAATAACTCGAATATATATATACATATATATATATATATATATATATATATATTTGGATAAAAATTACAAATGCACACACTTATAGACTAAACTTAAACTAGGGTATTACTGACCCTATCTCTAATAATTTGATCCCAATCAAGACCTAGGTGTTCGCTCAACCTAAACTCTGACACCATATGTAACGATCTACCATTCTTACTCCTAAAGACGACACTTAATGTAACAACCCAAAATTTTAGTTATTCGAATTTGAAATATTTAATTGATTTTAAATATTGGAAAGTTAATTTTATAAGTTAAATAACTTGTGTTTCAAATATAGCAATTGATTTGATAATTAAATTGCTGAATTTAATATTTGAAATATCTAAAATAATTGAATCTTGAATTTAATATAAATGAAAATGTCTTTGAAAGCTAATTTAAATTACTTTTAAATAAGAAGAAAGATAGAAATGATTTGAATTGGATTAAAAGTGAATTAAATTGATTTTGGGAATTACTCGCTTTAATTAACGTGTAAAAATAGCCTTTTGGGGCAATGTCTAGGATTTCGACGAAATAAGTTTCATTAGATTTGCAATAGTGGATTATTATATGCTGTCGAATTTCATGGCGATTAGACGTATCATTTGGTCGTACAAGTTTAAAATGCGTAGAAATTAATTAAAGGAATTTTAGTTAATATAATTTGATTTTGAAAAGTTAACTTCCGAATATGATAGAATTGGCTCTCGGAATGTATTCCACTATGTTCGGAATAAGGGTGTAACAAATAGAACGCCAGACTGCATGCTTCGTTTGGAGTTTGAAATTTTCACTGATTGATAGTGCTGCAAAAAATTTCTATATAAGGCCATCAACCTTCCTTCATTTGCAAACCCTAACCCTAAACTTGCTCGCTGCCATTAAAAGTAAGCTCGATTCAATGACCATCATTGCTCGGCCACGTAGGAGCAAAATTAATCGAAACATCCAACATGAAAGTTTGGGAACTCGACTCCACGAGCTAATATATACAGTCGGATAATCGGTCGATGAACTATGGGGTGGCTGGACGCTCAGTTCGTGGGTAGAAATTTGTTGGTTTCGCGCGATCGTGCCACACACTGGCTGCTGGTGAGGTGCGAGGCGGAGGTTGGCAGCACGGCGGTGGTCTGCATCGGTGACGTACGGTCATTAAGGCACGTCTTTAAAGAGAATAAAGGAGATAAAGGCGTGGCATGTGTATTCTTGAATGTGAACGTGAAGGGATAAGAGAAGAGATAGTTTTTAAGGTCTAAACTTTATTTAAGTTAAGTTAGTTTTAATTTTATTAAATGTTAACTAAATCCATAACTTTTTGGTACGAGGTCCAAATTGAACGTGACAACTTCCATTGCATTCGTATCTGCGATCATTACGATCTAGAAATAGATTGGATCGATTTGGAGCTAGTGGGAAATTTTGGGTTAAACTGAAAATTCATTCAATTTTAATTTAAAACTGGAACATTGGAAACTATTAAAATCAAAGTGAGTTAATCGCACCTTTTTGGTTAACCAGAATTATATTTTAGTCAATAAAAATTATTTATTGGATGTTTGGACATTTATTATTTATTATTATTGACTATTTGGTGATATACTATATTTACTAATTGGTTTGGATATATATTCCCGCATACTGGAGCGGATGACCTATTGTATACGATTCCCTCCTCGAAACAGTTGATTTATATTTTTATGATTATATACTGTATGTGATGCGGGGGATATGTCGGAAGGATTTAGCAGGATTCCTTGCATTGTAGGTTTAGTTTCATACATATAGTGATATTTGACTTGTTGGATGCCATATTGATGATATGGATATGATTTTGCTTAATTTATGCTTTAGTAGCACTGGGCCTCATTTTTGGTATTTTGAAATACCATAAACTAGCGATTTGTAAAAAGGAATTTCAAAGTAATTTTGGAAATTTTATAAGTTTAATAATTTTTCTAAAGTAAAAGTATGATTTTAGAATTTATAAGTTTATGGATTATAACATATTTTAAATAGAGATTTCAAACTGTGAATAAAGATCTTAAAATCTTGCAATAAGTGCGTGTTTTAAAATAAAGGATTAGCATTCCAAGTGGAAAATGCTATATAAATGGTAAAACATAGCCTCAAGCCTCATCAACGTGGAATGGCTAAAATAGAGGAGATGCAACAGGGTTAAGTGGGTTGCTCTCAAGTAGGGTATGATCATCCCTATCTAGAGTCACTATCATATCTCAAATTGTATGCTTCGGAGCCCAAAGCGGAGCGATTATACTTCGTACTATCTAGTAAGTGGTAGGCCGGTCCTATGTTGGCAAAGGATCCAGGCAAGGTCCTCGGTATTATTTTATCTAGAGATGCATCATGACGGGCGGTATCCCAGTAGCCCAGTCATTGTATAGAATCCTTTCTCCAATAAGCGCCGTACAAACTTAATTGTGGCCAATTATGCTAAACAGCTATATTCATATTTTACTTGACCCTAGCACTATTATAATATAAATGGATTTTCATATGAAATGGTTTTGGTAATCGTAAGGTAAAAACTCGTCCGTGTTTATGTGTTGTATGGTCTTACGAGATACCTTTGTATTCAAAGGTTTTTATAACTTTAAAATCCAATTGGGTGTGTTTTCTCATGTAGATTTTTGAAACTTACTTGGGTGTTATTTTATTATACTTCTTGGGTCAGAACGAGCATATTTACAGATTGCTTTGGATGCTCGGACCTCAGGAGGCGAGTTGGAGTTTTATAGGTTGTATTCACGTATATGTTTATGTTCCACTGCTTTGTTGTTGAAATTATCAGCAAATGTGAGGATAAATTATTATAACTGTCCTAGCTGATGATAGTTGATTGTTATACTCTGATGGATGTTTATAATAGTTTCTCTTTTGCAAAGATAATTTATATTACATTATATATTCTTCCGCTGTGATTGTGAGATTCTATTTTGTTTCAGTTTCTTCTTTTCTTCTTTCTTCTTTCTTCTTTCTTCTTTCTTCTTTCTTCTTTCTTCTTTCTTTTCCATAACTATCTGTTTATCCGTTCAATTTTGGTTGGACATGTGTGGTTTTTGTTAGCTTTAATTGTATGGATTGACGGATCATTACAATTGGTATCAGAGCTTAGGTTAAGTAAACACCTCGGCTTTGATAGGAATATACTCATTTGAGATTAGATAAGCAAGATCTTAAGATAAGTACGAGTGTATATATATGAGCGCTTAATCATTAGTGATATAAAATGTTTTATTTTGTGTTAATTTATCTGTTGAGTAGCTTATGAATTATGGTTGATACGTGGGATGCCACGATATCGATTAGGATTTTTAAACACTTAAACAATGCAAACCAACACGGTATTGTCTAAAAAAATGGGTAAATGAAATAATTTTACTATTATATATAAGAATAATTTTTCGAAAATTATTATATCCATATATCGAGTGTTTGGTTGTCAACGAATGATAATATCTGATTATTGTCATTTGTTGTTTGTCATTTTAATAAAAAATATCAATATTATAATCTAAACAAAAGTCAACATTTGTTTAATGATATTACATAAGAAGTGATATTTTATGAGTATGATTTATAAAAGTGATTTATAAATGGAAAAGAAATGAAATTGTATAAGTATATTTATAAATATGATTTGTTCATAAAAATGGATTTTAAAAAACAAGTTTGAGAGTTTGAAACCTATTGTGTGACGAACCACCTATTTGGATGGCTTAAATCGACAATAAACCACGCATGTCTAACAACCATTCAAAAGGGAGGATTGTTAATGGGATTTAATAAGAAAATAAGAGAAAAGAAGGAAAACAAAACACAAACCTCGCAGCGGAATGACAGAATATACTAATCAAATAAACAGTTCATGAAGCTGTTTTACAATCTACATTTGATTACACAATTTTTACAACAAAGTCAGAGTAGAATCTACAAACATACCAAAATAATGCAGTGGAATAATAATAGTAAAGACGGTCAAGGAAGCTCCATCTTCATCTTCAAGGAATAATGTCTTCAAACACTGAAATGCTCAAGCTGATTCGAAGGTAATGAAAATACATAACACTTGAGTCAGAACTAAAAGTTCTTATGTAAGTTAAATCAACAACAAGTAAATATGAGTGTAATAGCTCAGAGATGTTTATGAGATTTTCCATCTCCTATATAATGTACAACGTGAGTGCAATAACTTGAGAGATGTCACGAGATTTTCTATCTCCTAAGAATCCATTAAACTATCTATATGTAGTAAAATACGATATATATATGTAGGGTCTATTAGTAGTGTAAAGTACTAAAATAGCTTTAATGCTTTACATTGACCCCCCTCAACACATTTTTAAGTAGGTAATCTATGCATGTCCTGTAACACAACTAGTAACATTGGTAGCCAAAATGAGTCCCCTATAGGTACCATACAACAACAAAGTCGTAGTGGGTGCGTATAAGGATAAAAGTACGACAAGGCATGTGAGGCGAGGTCCAAGGTAGGATTCTTCTAGCTTATCCTTTCTGGCTGATCGTAACACATCGTCGCAGCGACTGCCGACTGAGTCCACCACCCCTAAATCAAATCAAAGTGCACTGATCAAGTCCAAAATCAATATAATAATACGATGGGGTGATAGCCCCTATAGGTGGCTGTAACGACCCAATCTTTTTGGACGGTTTAAGACGACGATAAACCACACATGTTAGAATCAAACCATTCAAAAGGGAGGATTTTTATGGGGTAAATAAGAAAAAGAAAAGAAAGAAGTAAAACCAACAATGAATCTCACAGCGAAATGATAAAATATAGTAATCAAATAATTAGTTCATGAAGCTGTTTACATGTAACATTTGATTATGCTTTTATAATACAGATCAGAGTTACATACAATAGGAATAAAAAAATAAAAAAATGCAGCAGAATAAATAAAATAAATAATATAGCATACAAATCTCCGTTTTCATTTTCCAAAAAAGCAGTCTTCGATACATAAAAGGCTCAGATTGACCCGAGCAAATTGAAACGACAAACACTCGAGTCAGAACTAAAGGATCTTATGTATGTTGAATCAACAGTAAATAAATATGAATGTAAAGGCATCAGAGATGTTTACGGGGTTTGACATGTCCTATTCAGTGTCTAACGTGCGTGCAATAACGTAAGAGATGTTTGGGATCTCCATCTCCTAAGGATCCATTAAACTATCTACATACATAGTACAATACGCTATTATAATAGTGTCAACAGTAAAGTATTAAAATAGCATTAAGTCATTACCCACATCCCTCTTAACACATTTTATATAATGTCGTAGTCTATACAGTACTGTAAACTCCACCATAAACTGGTGGGCTATCAGGGAGCACTTCCTAGGTACGATACAAGCCAAACTCGTAGAAGGCGCGATAATGCATGTGGCAAGGCACGCGAAGCAATGCCAGGGTAGGATTCTACCATTTGCACTCTTGAACTGGTGGTAACGCATAGTTGCTACTACTGCCCACCTCGAAACACACTCCCATAATCAAATCAAGGGTTGACCACCAAATCACTCACAAAGTCAATATGGTATCGAAAAAATGCGTCTGATAGGAGGTGCGACCTCACTTGGCCCAGTATAGCTCCTGTTTTAGCCACATCAAGCCGACTCACGGGAGTCAGGGCTACGTAAATACATCATACAGAATCGTTCATCTAACCATCCTACTTCATTTTGGAATCTCCACCACGTACACAGTTGTCAAAGTAGTTTTCGGTATTAGCAGAGAGTATGGCAGTATCCAATCCCTGTTTCTTTAACAAACGAACGCTTATTTCACACCTGATGGGTCTTTGACATTTCAAAAGTCAATTCATAATTGATATCAGAATATTATATTCAATTCAAACAATATTACTTCCGAAATCATATTCACTTTCGAAGTCATATTTATTTTTAAAATTATCGATAAGATTAGTTAATTAAATCCTCATTTCAAAATCTTCATATTTATTCAAATATGTCATTTAAATCCCAACTTAGGTTATAACATCATTTAACCGTATTCGCTTTTAAATCAAGGACTTAAGTATACACACTTCCACTTTACACATTCTGGAAATTAGAAAATAGTTTAGATAGTTATAAATAGTTAAGTAGTTTAATAAAGTTAAAAATAAATTTTAAATAGTTTGAAATGCTTTAAAATAATTTAAAGTGGATTAAAATAGTTTAAATAGATTTAAGATAGTTTAAATAGATTTAAATGATTTAAACAGATTAATTAGATTTAAAATAGATTAAATAGATTTAGAATAGAATAAAATGATTTAAAATAGTTTATATTGAATAAAAATAATTTAAACAGTTGAAAATAGATTTAAAATAGTTTAATAGTTTGAAAACCTAAAACTGGTTTAATTAATACTAAATTAGTTTAATAGTTTTAAATTAGTTTAGTTTGTTGAAAATATATTTAAATTAGTTTAATAGTTTGAAAACCTAAAAATGGTTTAATACATAGTAAACTAGTTTAATAGTTTTAAATTCAACCAACTAAAACAAATTTTTAAATTCAGATTCTTATTAAACTATTTAATCAATATCGATTTCACATCCCTGTTTTAATTATCAATTTAAACCACTTCAAATTTAATAGATTTCAAAGTTGAATTCAAATAATTTCAATAACTCAATTTCTATAAATTTCATTTATGCTTCAAAATTTCAACTTTAAAATTTCCATTTTAATTCTTTAAACAATTCATTAAATCAATTCCTACTTTAAACATTTAAAGCTTGGATTTCAAAAATAATTCAGTCTATGCAAATCAAATTTTTATTTCAACATATCGTTTAACTGAATTCAAAAATTAAGGATTTAAAATCATTTAATTTAACCAATCCAGTGTCTGTATATAATTCCCTTCCCTCTGATTAAGTGATATGATATTTATCATTTCAATCCGCAATTATTTGATGTTCACGATATATATCATTTCAAGCCGCAATCCTGAATTTAATTACAAATCCATGATCGCTTGAGTCTATCATTTTAACTCATAACAATTTCCCCTAATCTATCAGATCGTTCGAGTATGTATCATTTCAACCCATAGGGAACTTGCAATGTTATAACAATATAAAAATATAACATCTAGTCATCCAATATCGACAATCAAACATCCTTCATAACCACCATTCAATCAACCAATGAATAACATAAATTAACTAATTATCATCAACAGGTATTAACTAGAAATTTAGAATTTAATATTAAATTAGTGGTGATAATATTCTATAATAGTCATATTTAACTGGAATGACAATTCAAATATACCAAACATCAACCAAAAGGTTTGTAATCGCATCGGAAATGTAATTTAACAAACATAAGATAATTTAGTAGTTGTGAGTGGGATAAACACTCGCTTTTGGATTGTCGACGATTTTAAAATCCAAAAATAGCCCAAAATCTAATAGCCTTAGATTTCGTCCAAACTAGTGCCAAAATGTCCGGAATTTGGATACAATTACAGCGGAGCAAACCGTGCATAAATCCAACCCTGTACGCAAAAGTTAGAGCTATTAGACAGTTTGAAATTGAAATAAAATAAAATAAAAGTAGATTACCCAATTACTAGCAGCCACGTCACCACCCTGGAATCTCACGAAAAACCCTAAACATAAGATCACGCCTGACCCAGTTTAGCCGCTGCTTCTTCATCGATTTCCACCTCCGCCAGAGATGACATGATCATGATTAGAGACCATAGTCGTGACCCCCATCACGAAATGCCTCTCCCCCCAGGTCGCGCAGCCTCCATGCCTCTTGGAACCACCTCAGTTTGCATGCAACCGCGGCCTGATGGAACACCGATCGTGGATAACTTGTGGCCCTCTAACATGAAGTAGTCATATGGATCGAACCTGCTCGCCACCCTCTACGTGCCCATGCCCTCTGATCGAGCCATCGTTGAAGGTCCACTAATTTCTGGACATACGTCGATTCAATTCAAAATCAAATTGCACCAGTGGATTATGCTCATTGAGAGCTTCGAAACGGAATATAATAGGTTAGAGTTTGAGGGAGTTTGAATTTTTTTGAAATTGATTTTGATTTGAATTTGGATTTGGGGATTTGGTTTCTACCATTGAGGAAGAGGGAAGGAATAGTCAGATAGGATTATACGTACAGGAATAAGAAAATGACTGCTAGTGTTTGGAAAAGCCCGTTCTGTCTCCAAAATGAAAGTGGATCATCCCATATATCAAAATAGATGTTTTCGATATTTTTGAACTCAATGGAATAGGTTTCAAGTCCTAATTTCATCATATGAATAAATTAGATTTAAAATTAGCTTATTTCAATTGAATTCAATTAAATTGATTTCTACGCGTTTCGACTCCATACCTGTGTAGTTAATGCCCCACTGTTACCTCGCTATAACCCCACAATATCTCATAGCGGATTTTTACCGCTACAATTTTTCCATATAGCCCCAAAATATAGCCTTTCCGCTTTAATCCCCGCTATTTCCGCTATATCCCGTTATTCCTGCTATATTTTGCTATTTCCGCTATATCTTCTTTAATAAAATGAATTAAAAAATTGCATTTATACATTATAAAAAATATGAAACTAATTTTCTGATTTAATTTTTAATATATTTTCAGAAATGAAAATACTCTAATATTCTACTAAATTCAATTATTTTATATAACAGTTTTACGTTTATTCAAAGTATATTCGCACATGTTTTTTGTTTAAAATCATTTATGTATTAAGTAAAATTCAATTGAATGATAATTTTTCATTTAATTACCATTTATATACTTGAAAAACATTAAGTACGAGTTTTATATGCTATTTTAGAGTTATCCGCTATATCCCGCTATATGCTCGTTGTATCCCCGCTATGATTTTTTGCACCTCCATCGCTTTGAATCTACCGAGCGCATTAACTGCACAGCTCCATACAATCAAACGGCAAGTCTGATCGCTATGAAACTTGTGATCCTGCAATAATTCACTGTTACAGATTCGATAAAATTGGTTTCGTCGAAATCCGAAACAATGGCCAAAATGGCTATTTTCACGTTAATTAAATAAATTATTATTAAATTAATTAAATACTTTTAACTTCAAATTTTATAATTAACCAATTTTATCATTTTTGATTACTTAGTAACTTATAATATTTTTAAACCAAGTTTCCATATCAATTCAATATCGAACATTACACTAGTTATTGTGTTCAGTTTCAATAGCAATAAATTCAATTGATTATTAAATTGCTTAGTAACAAATGGAAAAGATTAGCTTCATGAAAATAAGTTGCATATATTTGTTTTACTTTTTAATAAGAGAAAAAACTTCAGGAAAAAGAAATAACGGCAGCATGTTTTAGAAATGGAAAGTTAGAGGAATATATTTATGAAATGGGAAATGAATAAGGGTAAAACACGTTTGAAAATTGGAATATGAAAGGGAAGAATACAAGAAGATGTTATTTTGCAAAATGAAAAGACACTAATATTCAAGTAATTAACAAAGAATTAAAGATACATGTTGGAATTTGAGAAGACGTGTTTACATATCAAGCAAATCTTTTGGTATAAAATTTCTAAATGTGCGCTACATCAATTAATTTCATTAACATATAGGAAACATTTCAAGGCAAGGCTCACGGCAAATAAATAAGCTTAATTTAAAACCAAAAGAGGCATGTATTTAATAATAGTACGTGATAAAATAAAACAAATGAGATCAATGATTTAAATTTGAGAAGGTAGACTGTACACGGAAAGCAAAACTCTAATATACTCAAATTTAAAAACAATCATTTAACTATTTTATTCTCCCCAATACACTCAAAATTGCATCTTTATATATCTTTATTTAGTACATGGTAAATAAAATTAAGTACTGCAACTAAAGTAATAGGGACCGCCGCTACACAAAATAAAAGATGAACCAGGACACCAAATTCAAATTTGGAACAAAATAGATTTCCTATGTAAGCATGCTAATTATTCCAAAATAAAAATTTTAACCTAACCTTCAAGTTGTTTTCTTACCATTTTTGTTTTTATAAATCAAATTCAATTCAAGTTTGAATATTTAAATAAATCGAATATTCCTACTAGAAACTTGTGACAAAATTCAGTTCTTTATTTTAGTGAAATTAAACTTATATTCACAAATGAAACATTCACCTTATTTGATAAAAATGTTATTTTAATTAAATCAAACATTCCTTTTATTTTCACAAAACCTAAGCGACGTTTAATTACACTTATTAATTTACAGTTTAGTATTCTCTCTCTCTCTTAGTAATTAAAATTATTCAATTACATTCAATTGACTACAAAGGTGAATATCAAAATTGACTTAATAAATGTAAAGAGAAATAGAATAATTATTTCATATCTAATAGTAATTTAAACATATTCATACATATTGGATACATACAGGAGTTATACATTTCTTACTAAATAATAGTTTCTCATCCCTTTAATCAAAAACTAAGAAAAAAATACATTTCAAATAAATAAACATATGTTTACTTCTTTACTAAACTTGTTCATTTTTTATTCTTTGTTAAATTAACACTTATTCATAATAATCGATTTCTTATTCATATAATAAATCTTTCAACTTCTAATGATTCCAAATAAATAAACATACGACTTCTTCTTTAATAAAGGAACACTTATTATTCTTTATTAACATTTATTATTCCAATCAATTGGAAATTTACATTCAGACGACCATTTATTTCATTCAAACCAATGTCATTAAAATACTGATTAACATATGCTATCATTATTAACTTATTGCAAAACATATCTCATTAATAAAAATTTAAATTAAGTTCATAGCTTATATTATAATTTAATTTGTATCAGTACAATCTTAAATTATTATTTTTCTAGCAACTTTATTCAAAAAAATTATTTAATTAAATATGTTTTGACTGTTAAAAATATGGATAGTTACAATCTCTCCGACTCAAAACATTTCGTCCTTGAAAAGGAACAAGAAGTAATCTATTTAAACTTAATTAGCTTGTTTTAATATAAATTTGAAAATAACCCAATTTCCACGAAAAAATTTCTTAGTCCTAAATTTACGAAAAATTTCGGTAGTTTCTCCTTTGCGCGGCAAGTTCCAGAGATAACAATATCAATTATTACATTATTATCAAATTTCAATAATAAAGTATCTCAAACCATGGAAAAAAACAATAAAATATTGGTATAAAAATTATAGTCCGAAAACGTACCCATTTTCGGGCAAAAAAAGCTCTATTTATGAAACCAAAAGCAACCGCAATTGCTTCCATAAACCTGTATTTTACTGATAATCCATAAGAGTTAAAATTTTATAAAAGAACAATATATTAGTTATTTCAGTTAATAGTACAAACGACATACAATATATAATAATCATATGCAAACAAAACAGTACAACCATCATATGCAATAAAAGAATCCTTCACACATCCACAGCAACCAAAACTAATGGTTTCTTTAGGTTTAGAAACTTTTTCATCGCACAAGGGTGATATAAACTACCAAGTGTACCATACGCTCAACAGCCTTAGATAGTTACTTAATAGATTATTCATACAACCTTAAACAATTTGAAGTATCGTTTCCCAAACTTTCCATAAGCCAAAACAACATAGAATTTAAATGTTATGAAGTTTATATGATGTAGATAAATCATTTATACACAATACAATTCGGAACGCTTGCTTGAATACAAAATTTCACTTTCGAATTAGTATTGATAACTTGACCACTCTAGTGCAGACTCTGATCCGATTTCTTGATTAAAAATCTCCATTCTCCTTGCATAGCCATAAACTATGATAGAAAACTTCAAATTCACATCGAAAATTTGTATCAAATGTTTGCCATCAAGAATCGAGCGAAATCCTAATTTGCACTGGTGTGAATTTCCACAAATTATGTATCCGAATTTGGATCAGAATTGTTATGCGAATAAAATGATCTATGAAAAACTTACATATTTTATTTTATTGGTTTCTTTAACCCATCATTTACTTTTCATTTTTTTTATTCTCATTCATTCATACAAGATCATCTTTTATAAATTTTCATTCGTTTACTTACATAGATTATTTCCCATTCAATATTTAAAATCAATAGTGAATAAATTATTAAGGTATTACATAAGTTTCTTGCAGTTTAATTCACATTTATTTACTTGTATAGCTTGACTTCCATTTAATATTAACATTCATTAATGAATCATTTCATACTTAAGTTTCTTTACATTTTAATTCACATTTATTCCTTTATACATAGTTTCATTTGATATTAAATACATTTATGAACCATTTCAACATTTCTTAAGTTTATAATCATTTACTGAAATAATGTTCACCATTTACCATTCAATTTAATTATAAATCATTTCAAAACATTAACTTAAGTTTATAACATTCCTTGTACATTTTAATCCTTTACTTGCAGATATATGTTTATTTTGAAACATTTTTGTTACTTAAGCTTTTATTTATATAATATTCTATTACATATTAACATTTAATATTTTAACTTTTTTTTTATATTTCCGGTAAGTTTTATGTATAATTTTAGAATGTAATTGACTATTATACAAATTTATCTTATTCATTTTAATTAGCCAGAATGTTCAATAATTTACAACTATTAAAATTTAACTTCTCATATTTCATTTAGACACTTAGGTTCAATTTCTTATTTCTCATTTTACAAGTTTCCAACTATTAACATTTCACTTTATTTCTGCAACTGAAAATCATTAATTAACAAAAACTTAAGAATTCAAATATTAGGTTCATTTCAAATCATTTTGAAATAATATATATATATATATATATATATATATACACATACTCATATCTTTTATATATATCAAATCATATTTAGAAATTTAAACCAAATTTTTTTTACCAAAAGAAAGGTGTAGCAAAGCTACTACGTGGACTCCCCCACTTTGAAACTCGAAACTGAATGTCGATGATGTCGCGATCACCACCAAAATTATTTTCTTTAAAATTCTTTTTAAAACTCTTCTTTCAAATCTCTTTGGAAAATATTTCTATTTGCAATTTCTTTCAAATAATACTAATATTAGCTTTTTCCAAAATCTATGAAAACAAATTTCAAACACCAAAACTTAATTTTCAAATTTTAAATTTAAATTCATTTTGTTTGCAAGTCCAAATTTATAACCTTATTTATAAAATTTCACCTTCTAACAAACAAACATATCACATGCAACTATGTCCACTTATGAAAAATTATTCTTTCGTATACAAAGTAAAATACTCAGTAAAATTATTTCATTTACCTATTTCAAGAACAATATTGTGTTGCTTTACCCTATTCAAGTGTTTAGAAGCCCCTGTCGATGCCATAGCGTCTAATGTACCGACCATAATTCATAAATACTCAATAGAACAAATTAACATAATACAAAACATTTTTGTAGCACTAACAAATACGCTCTCTCATATATACACACTCTAACTCATTCTTGGATACTAGCAACCCTATCTCTAATGAGTTAACACCAACAAGCTAAGGTATCTCTAAACCAAAGCTCTGATATTAACTATGACAACTCAACTTTTTGGATGGTTTAAATCAACAATAAATCACACGTGTCTAACACAAACCATTCAAAAGGGAGGATTGGCAATGAGATTTAATAAGAAAATAACCAAAATACTGAATCTCATAGCGGAATTACGGAATATAATAATCAAATAAATAGTTCATGAAGCTATTTTACAATATACATTTGATTACACAATTTTTACAACAAAATCAGAGTACAATCAACAAACATGTCAATATAACGCAGCGGAATAATAATAGTAGTACGATCAAGCAAACTCTATATTCATCTTTAAGGAATAATGTCTTTAAACACTAAATGCTCAGGATGACCTGAGCGTAATGAAAAGGCCAGACACATGAATTAGAACTAAAAGTTCTTACGTAAGTTAAATCAACAACAAATAAATATGAGTGTGATAGCTTCAGAGATGTTCATGGGATTTTCCATCTCCTATCAAGTGTACAACGTGAGTGCAATAACATAAAAGTTGTTATAGGATTTTTCATCTCCTAAGGATCCATTAAACTATCTATATGTAGTAAAATACGTACATATGTAGTGTTTATTAGTAATGTAAAGTAAGAAAATAGTGTTAAGGCTTTACAGTCATCCCCTTTAATACATTTTTAAGCAGGTAGTCTATGCAAGTCTTGTAACACAACCAGTAACATTGGTAACCAGTGAGTCCCCTATAGGTACCATACTAAAACAAAGTCATACTGTACGCGTATAAGGATAAAAGTATGACAGGGCACGTGAGGTCATGCCCAAGGTTATTATACCAGTTTACCCTTTATGGTTGATTGTAACACATCGTCGCAGCGACCACCAACCGAGTCCACCACCCCTAAATCAAATCAAGGTGCACCGATCAAGTCCAAAATCAATATAATAATACAAAGGGGTGATGGCCCCTAAAGGTAACGAACCCCTTGGCCAGACATAGGCTTCTATTTTAGTCATTTCCAATTGACACAAGTGTCGGGTCATCCATCAGCGTTCTCTTTCTTCAAATTCAGCAAATGCCTCCAATTCAACCACTTCATTCCGGATAACATCCACCATATACATAGTTATTAAAGTGGTTCCTATATTGGCAGAGAGTATGCCAATAAGAGGCCTGGTCTCTTTAATAAACAAACGTTGTTTTTCACACCGGTTGGTTCTTTTACAATTTGAAAACGATACATATTTGATATCAAAATATCATATTCACTTCAAAAATATCAATTAATTTCAAAATACCATATTTACTCAAAATATGTCATTTTCATTTGAAAATGTCATTTCAAATTCCAGCTTAGCTTATAACCTTGTTTAACCATTTTTCATTGTCGATTTAAATATAAACATTCCAACTTTGCACAACTTGAATTTTTAGAAAATAGTTTGAATAATTTTAAATAGTTTAAAATAGTCTAAATAGTTTAAAGCTTTAAAACAGTTTGATATAAAATGGTTTGAGTATTGAAGATGGTTTATATAGTAAAATAGTTGGAAATTAAAATAATCTGAATTTTAAAAAAATAGATTTTTAAACATTTTATATTAAAATAATTTATTTTGAAAATAATATAAAATCAAACCGTTTCTTCCCATTTCAACGAATCTGGG
The DNA here is from genome assembly GCA_030765085.1 of Allium cepa. NCBI lineage: Eukaryota > Viridiplantae > Streptophyta > Magnoliopsida > Asparagales > Amaryllidaceae > Allium > Allium cepa. Next base: position 1,043,479,801 of record CM060931.1, on the reverse strand, counting down.
CCCATGTCCAAATTTTAATTAAATAAAACTCAAGTTCCAGTCTTTCAACTAAATTGACTCAATTTCAATTTAGTTTCAAATCAACTTGATTTCGATTTCAACTCGAATTAACTTCCATTTCAAAACATTCATTTTTAATTTCAAATTTGATTCAACGATTCAATTTAATGATTTAAATTTCAATTTAGTTCTTATTTCAAATCATTTCAATTTTTATCAATTTCAAGCCCAATTTCCATTTACTGATTTAAAACACTTAAATCAAATTAAACTCATTGTTCAATTTTAAGGTTTGAATCTTTAAAATAATTCAACATTCAAAATGTAAGTCATATATCGATTATAACTTCACATTTCCAATCCAATTCTTTAAACCAATTTCTTTTAACCCTTTTTAATTTCAACATTTCAAAGCTTGAATTAGAAATAATTCAATTTATATATATCCACAATTTATTTCCTTTAAAACAACATCACTTAATCAAAATCAAAATCTAGGATTTTAAAAGCATTTAATTTAACCAATCTGGTGTTCGTATATAATTTTGTATCCTATAGCCAAGTGATCAGTTATTTTAATTTTAATTACATGGATGGATATATATCGATTATAACTTCACATTTCCAATCCAATTCTTAGTTCATTTCCAGTGGTCCAAATGATAATATAAATGTTGTCAATAAATAAATAGGTAATAACGGGAATATGCCAAATAAATACACAACCATGCATCCATCATCAATCAATAGGTATACAATAACAATTGACATCCAAATCAACCAATATATCACAACAGTTACTGATTATCACTTGTCAATGTTTAACAAGCAATTAAATTCAATATTAATTTAAATGTCAATTTAATTCAATTTTAATTAAAATGTCAATTTAAACTACTAAACCACAACCAATAAATTTCTTATCACTTCATAAATTTAATTCAACTAACATAAGAAGATTTTGTATTGCATGAGTGGGTTTAATCACTCACCTTTGATTTAAAGCCCAATAAAAATCCAATAAAAGCTCAAAATTCCAATAGTCTTCAAATTCAACCAAACCAGTTCCATGTTGTTCGAAATTACAATACGAACCCAATGGACCGCGCATCAATCGTAGTTCATATGCGAAAGATAATCAAGTTCTAAGAATATCATGAAAACAAAATATAAAAACACGTACACACATTTTAATAATGAAATAAAACAAATTAGTTACTCATGAAGAATTTTGAAGCCTGCATATATTTCTAAAGCCTGGAGAATCAATGAAAAAATGACATGATGGCTCACGCATGTAGGAAGAAGGCTTTTGGAAATGGTTTTGCAAATAAATGGAAAAGATTGGCTTCATGAAAATAAGTTGCTCACATTTGTTTTTTAAGAAGAGAAAGAAAACTTCAGGCAAAAGAAATAATGGTAGCACGTTTTGAAAATGGAAAGTTAGATGGAGAGATTTATGAAATAGAAAATGAATAAGGGTAAAGCACGTTTTGAAGTTAAAATATGAAAGAGAAGGATATAAGAAGATGTAAATTTGAAAAATGAAAAGAGACTAACATGTAGGTAATTAACAAAGGATTAAAGACACATGTTGGAATTCGAGAAGGCATGTTTACATGGCAAGCAAATCTTTTGGTATAAAAATTTTATAAACGTGCGCTACCTCAATTTATTTCATTAACATACAAGAAACGTTTCAAGGCAAGGCTCATGTGTAAATAAATAAGCTTAATAGAAAACCAAAAGAGGCATGCATTTAATAAAACGAAGCAATAAAATAAAATAAATGAGAGTAATGATTTAAATTTGAGAAGGTAGATTGTAAATGGAAAGCAAAACTCTAATATACTTTAATTTAAAAACATTTATTTTAACATATTTAATTATTCTCAATACACTCAAATTTACACCTTTATATATCTTTATTTATTACACATTAAATAAAATTAAACGGTGCAAATAAACTAATGGGGACCGCCGCTGCACATAATAAAAGAAGAACCGGGACTCGAAATTCAAATTTGGAAATAAATATATTTCCTATGTAAACATGTGAATTATTCCAAATCAAAAGTGTAACCTAACCTTCAATTTGTTTTCTTACTATTTTCTTTTTCATAAATTATATTCAAATCAAGTTTGAATATAATATTCCAACTAGAAACGAGCAATAAAATTCAATTCTTTATTTTAGTAAAATTAAACTTATATTCACAGATGAAACATTTGCTTTATTTGATAAAAATGTTCTTTTCATTAAATCAAACTTTCTTTTTCTGTTTTTACAATACCTAGGTACATTTAATTGCACTTATTAATATAAGATTTAGTGTTCTCTCTCTTATTAATTGAAATTATTAAATTACATTAATTTTAATTGATTACAAAGGTGAATATGAAAATGGACTAAATAACTGTAATGACCTGTAAAATTCGGTAATTAAATTCTTTAATTTAAGAAGATTTTGGTAACTTAATGTTGAAGGAAATAAAAATTTAGTGAATTATTAATGGAAATAATAACTTCGATAAGATTGGTGAGTAAATTTTTAATAACTTGAATGTAACAGTATAAATGTAAGTTAATTGTTAATAACTTGGATTTAATTCCAATAAGTGAAACAATGTAAATGTTGATTATATTCTTATTGTAAATAAAGAATGTTCCAAAATGAAATGATTAAATTGATTTAAAATCTTAATTAATGTGCGCATTAATTCATAATGGGATATAAGAGATAAATTAATAATTTAAAAATGTTAACTTACCAATAAAATAATGTATAAGGAATGGAAATGGAATAAATTAGTGTATGAACTAATGGTAGCACTTGTTGTGAGCTAATAAGTAAATTTAAAACGTAACAGTGCTAATTTAGGTTAATAATTAATAGGGGGAATGAAATGTCAATTAACGAATTTATTAAAATTGTAAAGTTATAATAACATATGGTAATTGGTTGAGAATAATAAAGATAAATAAATGTACTTTATTAATAATTAATATTATAACGGAAAGTGTGAATGTAAATTAAAAAGGAAACGTAAAATTTATTTATAAGGTAGTAATTGGTGTAGAAGAAAGCAAGGGACCAAGTAAATAAATTTATTTAGAGAATATTAATTGTAATTAATGAATCAAAGAAATAGTAACGGTCGTAAGTTACTATTTAATTGTCCTATTAATTTGTTGTAACTGTTATATTAGGGAATGAGATTTTATTATACGTAAATAAAAGTAAGTATTGTATGAATATATGAATTAATGTATGATTTATGGTAATAGAATGAATTCGTATGATGTATGAAATTTTATAAATAGTTGAAATAACAAGCCTAAGTGAAATTTTAAGGCTATTGTAACAACCCGCATATTTTATGATTGAATATTTAAATATTTTGTTTAAATATTTTATCTTTAGTTGAATTATAGTCCGAAAAGTTACTTTTTGCATACGGTCGAATTTGGACTCGGGACCACTTCCATTGAGTTCAAAACAACGTTTACGATCTTTTTAAGTATAAACTTTGATATGTTTGGAGTTAGCGGAATTTTGCTACTTTTTCACTTTGGACTTTGGGTTTGGTTCAGCCCGTTAGTCTAAACTATTTACTCTAGCTCAATCCCTTCCCTTCATAACTTTGCTTTTATTTCCTAACACTCAAGCTTCATCAAAAATGGAGGAAGGAATGGGAAATTAAAACTTCAAGCTCTAGTTCACTTGCAAATCTAACATCCAACTCCAAATTCTAAGTGAAGACATTGATTCAAGCTTCTTGGGTTGATTCTCCTTTGCTTTCAAGCTTCTCTTTCATTGATTTTGTGTAAAGGTGAGATTTTTATCTCACATTTCTGTCTATAACTATCTTAGATTGTTGGGTATGAATTCCTACCACGTTTACATATGCATTTGTCATTTATTTGGATTGAGTTGGTGAAAATCCCAATTTTTAGTGTTCTGTGTTCAAATCTTTAAAAATCCTAACTTTGATGTTTGAACACGTTTTTGGTGATGCATCGAGGAGCCAATACGACCGAGTAGCCTATGGACATAATCCCCTAGCGTCCTTGCTCGATCGGTTGCAAATTAGGTGAGTTTTGCACTCCAAAACAGTTAGGTCGCTCGGCCTTCATATGGAAGATTTTCGGCCTACAGTTAGCTCGTTCGGTTTTAGGTCGTTCGTTCCATAGGTCGCTAGGTCGCTCGGCAGTAGGTCGTAACACCTTAGGTCGCTGGGCCTGTCTCGTTCCATTGCTTAGCTCGGAAATGCTTAGGTCGCGCAACGCCTTGGTCGTTCCTCCTTAAGTCGCCCTGCTATGTTAGGTCACGCTATGCATTTAGGTCATTCTTGGCCTTAAGTCGTTCGCCCCTGCTTGGTATCTTGCAACCCTTAAGTCGTTCACTCCTTAGGTCACGCGCCGTGTTAGGTCCCGCCATGCTATGTTAGGTCGCGCTATGCATTTAGGTCGTTCCTGGCCTTAAGTCGTTCGCCCCTGCTTGGTAGCTTGCATCCCTTAAGTCGTTAACTCCTTTAGGTCGCTCGGCCATGTTAACTCGGCTAGCTCGCACTCCCTTAGGTCGCTTCCTCCTTAGGTCGCACCACTTGCCGCGTGCTACTTCTTTTGGTCGTTTGTACCTTAGCTCGGCCACGTTTGGTCGCAAGGGAAATTTCTACTTTGATGGATTTGGAATTGATTTCTTTGGATTTTTATTCACGTCTTCGAACGTGAATTTTTGTGGCCTCTTGTTTCTACAATCATTTTTGTGATTTGTCATTTTACAAATATATAAAACCTTTACCTCACTCGTACGAGAAATCTAATTAAACGGCTTAGTAAAACAAGTGGTATGAAACGCTTGCGTTTACTTCGTCGGTTAATTCTTGGACTTGTTCGATTGAATCTCTTCTGACAATTTTGAGTGGAGATCTACAATTTTTTCGTAAATATTCAAGTTAAGCTAGTGGTTATGGGACATGAAGCTAAGCTTTTATATTTACTAGCTTACTGTAGTTGACACTTCTTGATGATCGTTGATGATCATTTTTGTGAATTAGACTATTAAATGTGCGATGTCTCTTTGTCTACGAGGGAGACTAAACCCCTTTTCTGTGGAGCTTCGGCTCAATTTGGTGGGGTAGCGACCCATGGTCTTCGGGCCGTTTTGTGGAGCTTCGGCTCAAAATTAATGGTTAGCAACCAAGGAACAGCGTTCCATTTTGTGATACACGTGTTCGCGAGCTTTCATGCTCCCGTTTTGTGATAGGCCTCCCCCCTTTTGTGATTTCTGGATTTTCATTGATGATTTCTAAAATTTGTGTTTCACCAATTTTCGTGATTTTCATTGATTTTTGTTATCAATATTTGTGCATTGGTGAATTGGTGTGTCATTAACTTTTTGTGAATGAAGATATTGAGTATGACATTCCTTTTGATCTTGGAGAAGATTTTGGTGATATTGATTAATCTCTTGTTGATTTTCAGTTTCATACTTATCACAGTATGGCTTTATGGTTGTCATATGTTATGTCATATCTCTTATTCTATATCATTTTATCTGATATTTATAGCTAGACTGATCCGTTTATTATTTTCTTATTAAATAATACTCGGGTCAGACCGAGATGTTACAGGTGCTTCTGCTTGACTTCACATCTGGGATTATCACCCTGACTTTTGGCTAACTACTTAGATTAGTAGTTTTTGTTGTATACCTTTGAGATATAGACTCCTTGATGTATACATATTCTTTTGTCTAGCACTTGTAACCATTCTTTTGTTATATTGTGGATCTTGTTTGACCACTACTCTAATGTACACTTTCATGTGTTATATTCATATCTTTTTCCGCCTTTGTGATATGGATATCTGTGACTGACTTGCGTTATGTTTATCTCTTTGTTTGTTTGCGAAGAATAAATATAGCCACTGTGCAGTAGCTTTGAGTTTGTATCGGTATGTCGGACTTCCTTGTACTATCTGACGTATTGGTGCTCGCACAAAACAATTATACGGATGGTCGCTCCTCAACAGCCTTATTCCCTGCGCTAGTTGACGGCATTACACCGTAGTGTCCTTGGCTAGCGTGGGTATAGAGGTGGGGCGTCACAGCTTGGTATCAGAGCCAAACTTCAGAACAATGTAGAATAATCTAGCAAGGATCAACGTCCTAAGTCCATCTAGGAATCGTGCTTTAAGATTTAATTCGAGTCTTCGTACCTATTCAACCTATTTTCTTTATGATTCCTTGTTTATCCATTAAGAATGCTTGATTTTCATTTGGTGAATAACCTTTTCTTTCTCCTTTCTTTCTTTCTAAAGTAAGAGAAATGGTTAGACCTGGTCGTCCCAGCGCCAGTCAATCTTGTGCGGCTCCCCAGGATGGAGTATTTATGTCTGCTCAGCAGCTTCTTGGCCTTGTAAGGAATGCTCAAGCAGCCGGATCTAATCCGAAGTCTACTCACCCTAGGTCTGGATTTGCACATTTGTGCAGCGGTTATACCAATTTAGGTGGGAAGCCATTCAAAGGTTCTGAGACTATTATCGAAGTCCAGGCTTGGCTGAGATCGTGCGATCGAATCTTTTCTCGCATGAATCTTATTGATCTTCACCGTGTTTAGGTGGCCTCTAGTATGCTCCAAGAAAGAGCATTAGATTGGTATGAACTTCTGATTTCTGAAATAAATGAAGCGGATCTTACTTGGGAGAAATTCCGGGAGCGCTTCGAATTAAAATTTGTGCCAGAAGCTGAGAAGGTGACTTTGGCTCGGCGTTTCATTGACCTTGTTCAAGGTGAATCTTCCGTGACAGACTATGTCGCATCATTCGAGTCACTTTCTAAGTACGGGGTTGAATACATAAACACCCCATTAAAGAAAAATCAGAGATTCATCTATGGCTTGGATAAGAATCTCAAGAAGCCATTACTTCTCAAGCTAGAAGTTTCTTTTGATCAACTCATTGATATCGCTCTTCGACTTAAAGAGGCTGATAGAGAGAGTGATGTTGAAGTTGTGAGTGCTAAAGCAAACTTCAACAACAAGAAAAGGCCTAATAAATTCCGTGGTCCCTATCCCAACAATAAGAAAGGGAAGCAAGCCTCTTCGGCAGCTAATACTCCTACCTCTAGTGTTGGGCAATGCTACAAGTGCGGTTCTAAGGACCATTATGCGAACAAGTGTTCAAAGCCTCGTGCTTGTCGCTATTGCAAAAGCCCGGATCATTATTTATCTTCTTGTCCCAAACTTCAAGGCAGGAAGGAGGGAAAGCTTAATGTTGCCCAAGCCTCTGGCAACACATCTCGTGGTAAAGGTATTTCTCATTCTATCCTTGATGGCATTATTTTATTTCGTGATCATCCTATTCGAGTTCTTTTTGATACGGGTGCGTCCCATTATTTTATATCAAAAGAACTTGTTGTTACTTTTTCTTTGGATGTTATGTGTTTAATGACTTCTTTGAGAATTGCGAATCCGGTTGGTGGATCCGCAACAATCAGTTTATTGTGTAATGATATCGAGATTATTTTGTGTGGTTTTTCTTTCCGAGCCGATTTGCATGTCATGCGCTACTTAGGCTTTGGAATGATTTTGGGAATGGATTGGCTTAATCGTGTCCTGAGCGGACTATTCATCTTCGACATCCTCAATCAGTTAAGCAGATTTCTATTGATCTTAAAGATTCGGATTCCAGTTTGGTTGCATCTTTATATTCCTTAAATCCTCATGATGGCGATAATGATGATGAGGAAGATATTATTTCTCTTATTCACGTTGTTCGTGAATTTTCCAACATATTAGAGCCCATTTTAGGATTACCACCTAAGCGAGCAATTGAGTTCGAAATTAATCTCATTCCTGGAGCTCGACCTATCACTCGTCCTCCTTATTGCGTATCCAATACGGAAAATGAGGAGATGCGCAAACAATTATCCGAATTGGAGACGAAGCAATTTATTCGCTCTAGTTCCTCTCCTTGGGGAGCTTCGACTATTTTTGTGAAGAAATCCAATGGTACACTTAGGCTTTGCGTTGACTACCGCAAGCTTAATGATCTTACTATCAAGAATAAATATCCTTTACCTCGGATTGATGATCTATTCGATCAACTTAGTGGTGCTAGAGTCTTTTCACAATTAGACTTAGCTACTGGTTTTCATCAGCTTCGTATTGCAGAGGATAGTATTCCTTTGACATCGTTCCGTACTCGTTATGGATCTTATGAATGGCTTGTTATGTCATTTGGTTTAACGAATGCTCCGGCTTATTTCGTTGACCTTATGAATCAAGTTTTCAAAGACTTCCTCGATCGGTTTGTTCTCATCTTTATTGATGATATTCTTGTGTATTCTAAAACCGAGGAGGAGCATGAAAAACATCTCCGGATTGTGTTGGAAACTCTTAGGAGAAATCACTTAAAAGCAAAATTTTCTAAATGCCACTTTTGGCAATCTCGTGTGAAGTTTCTCTGTCATATTATTTCCGTATCCGGAATTTCCATGGATCCCTCAAAGATTGAAGCGATTCAAAATTGGAAGAGACCGGAGAGTGTGACGGAAATTCATAGCTTCCTCGGATTGGCGGGCTATTACCGTCGGTTTATAAAAGACTTTTCAAAAAATTTCGTGCCTCTTACTAGTTTGACCAAGAAGGGAGTTAAACACATTTTGTCGGACAAATGTGAAGCTTCTTTTCAGAAATTAAAAGAACTCCTTTCCGATGCTCCTATTCTTGTGATTCCCGAAGGAAATCAAGATTTCATTGTTTATACCCATGCTAGTCGCGTTGGTTTGGTGCCGTTCTTATGCAAAGAGAACGTGTTATTGCTTATGCTTCTAGGCAATTGAAGTCTGCTGAGACTAGATATGCCACTCATGATTTAGAACTCCCACCTATTGTTTTCGTTCTTCGTATTTGGCATCATTATCTTTTGGAAGAAAAGTTTATTCTTTACACCGACCATAAATCTTTGAAGTATCTATTTTCTCAAAAGGAACTAAATTTGCGTCAATAACGTTGGCTCGAGTTCCTTGCACCTTATGATCTTGATATTCTTTATACTCCCGGAAAGGGAAATCGTGTTGCCGATGCACTTAGTTGCAAGCAACAAGCGGTTGTTTCTATGATGATATTGAATGGAATGATCTCGGAATTCTATCCACTTGTGAGATTCGAGATCGTGTTTCCGATCTATGTTCATCTCTTGTTTTGTGTAGTCTTGAGGCTCATCCTTCTCTTTTAGACCGCATTATTGAAGCTCAAAAGCTAGATCCTAAATTGGCTCTTCTTGGCCAAAATTTTAGGGATAAAATTGATATTGAAGGTTTGAAAGACTTTGACATTGATTCTCGTGGCGGTATTCGAAAATCTGGTAGACTTATCGTGCCAAATATTAGTGATCTTCGTAAAGACATTTTGGAAGATTCTCATCGTTCTAAATTTACCATTCATCCCAGTAGTAGTAAAATGTACACGGACATGAAGCAACTTTATTATTGGGAGGGAATGAAATCTGATATTGCTAACTTTGTTAAGTGTTGCATAACTTGACAACTTGTCAAGGCCGAACATCAAAGGCCCGATGGGTTATAACAACCTTTAGAAATTCCAATTTGGAAGTGGGATCAAATTTCCATGGATTTTATTGATGGCCTTCCCCGTTCTTGTTCGGGTCATGATAGTTTATGGGTGATAGTTGATAGATTTACTAAATCCGCCCATTTTATTCCCGTTCAGTCCAATCGAACCGTTCCTCTCTTGGCCAAACTTTTTATCAAAGAAATTGTTAAATTGCATGGAGTTCCTACTTCTATAGTTAGTGATCGTGATCCATTGTTTACTAGTGGATTTTGGAAGAGTCGTCAGAAAGCTTTGGGAACGAAGCTTAATTTTAGCACCGCCTATCATCCCCAGTCCAATGGACAAACTGAGCGTGTGAATCAAACTCTTGAAGATCTTCGTGCATGTGTTCTTGATTTTGGTGGAAGTTGGATAGATCATATTTCTCTTGTTGAGTTTTCCTATAATAATAGCTTTCAATCTAGTATTGGTGTGGCTCCTTTCGATGCACTCTATGGAAGGCCATGCCAATCTCCTTCTTGTTGGCTTGAGGCCGGAGAGAGGCTGGTTTTAGGTCCAGATTTTATTCGAGACACTACAGAGAAGATTAACCTTATTCGTCAAAGGATGAAAGAAGCTCAGAGTAGACAAAAATCCTATGCCGATAACAGGAGAAAGAAATTAGAATTTTCCATGGGAGATCTTGTGTTTATTCGTGTTTCACCTATGAAAGGGGTTGTACGTTTCAGTCGATCAGGAAAATTGGCGCCTCGATATATTGGTCCATTTCCTATCACCGAACGTATTGGTTCTGTAGCTTATCGTCTTTTATTACCGGCTCAGTTTTCTGGTATTTATGACGTGTTTCACGTTTCTCAATTACGGAAATGTCTTCGAGATTCCGATTCTATTCTTGAGCCCGGTGTTGTGGAGGTAATTGAAGTCTCACCTAATTTAACTTACGAGCAACATCCTATTCGTATTATTGCTTCTTAGGTCAAGCGCCTTCGAAATAAAGATGTTCCGCTTGTTAAAGTCCAATGGTCCTCAAATCCTAAGGATTGCTCTTGGGAATCAAGAGAGTTCATCGAGCGGACACATCCAGACTTACTTTCTCGTGCTCTTTGAGGTGAACTTCTTGCTTCAAATTTCTTTTGTGTTGATATGCTTTTTTGGTTGTTACCTTATATTTTCTTCCTAAATATTGCGAGGACGCAATTTCTTTAAGGAGGAGAGTCTGTAACAACCCGCATATTTTATGATTGAATATTTAAATATTTTGTTTAAATATTTTATCTTTAGTTGGATTATAGTCCGAAAAGTTACTTTTTGCATACGGTCGAATTTGGACTCGGGACCACTTCCATTGAGTTCAAAACAACGTTTACGATCCTTTTAAGTATAAACTTTGATATGTTTGGAGTTAACGGAATTTTGCTACTTTTTCACTTTGGACTTTGGGTTTGGTTTAGCCCATTTGTCTAAACTATTTACTCTAGCTCAACTCCTTCCCTTCATAACTTTGCTTTTATTTCCTAACACTCAAGCTTCATCAAAAATGGAGGAAGGAATGGGAAATTAAAACTCCAAGCTCTAGTTCACTTGCAAATCTAACATGCAACTCCAAATTCTAAGAGAAGACATTGATTCAAGCTTCTTGGGTTGATTCTCCTTTACTTTCAAGCTTCTCTTTCATTGATTTTGTGTAAAGGTGAGATTTTTATCTCACATCTTTGTCTATAACTATCTTAGATTGTTGGGTATGAATTCCTACCACGTTTACATATGCATTGTCATTTATTTGGATTGAATTGGTGAAAATCCCAATTTTTAGTGTTTTGCATTCAAATCTTTAAAAATCTTAACTTTGATGTTTGAACACGTTTTTGGTGATGCATCGAGGAGCCAATACGACCGGGTAGCCTATGGGCATAATCCCCTAGTGTCCGTGCTCGATCGGTTGCAAATTGGGTGAGTTTTGCACTCCAAAACAGTTAGGTCGCTCGGCCTGCATATGGAAGATTTTCGGCCTACAGTTAGCTCGTTCGGTTTCAGGTCGTTCGTTCCATAGGTCGTTAGGTCGCTCGGCATTAGGTCGTAACACCTTAGGTCGCTCGGCCTGTCTCATTCCATTGCTTAGCTCGGAAATGCTTAGGTCGCGCAACGCCTTGGTCGTTCCTCCTTAAGTCGCCCTGCTATGTTAGGTCGCGCTATGCATTTAGGTCGTTCCTGGCCTTAAGTCGTTCGCCCCTTCTTGGTATCTTGCATCCCTAAAGTCGTTCACTCCTTAGGTCGCGCGCCGTGTTAGGTCGTGCCATGCTATGTTAGGTCGCGCTATGCATTTAGGTCGTTCCCGGCCTTAAGTCGTTCGCCCCTGCTTGGTAGCTTGCATCCCTTAAGTCGTTAACTCCTTTAGGTCGCTCATCCATGTTAACTCGGCTAGCTCGCACTCCCTTAGGTCACTTCCTCCTTAGGTCGCACCACTTGCCGCGTGCTACTTCTTTTGGTCGTTTGTACCTTAGCTCGGACACGTTTGGTCGCAAGGGGTATTTCCACTTTGATGGAGTTGGAGTTGATTTCTTTGGATTTTTATTCACGTCTTCGAACGTGAATTTTTGTGACCTCTTGTTTCTACAATCATTTTTGTGATTTGTCATTTTACAAATATACACACCTTTACCTCACTCGTACGAGAAATCTAATTAAACGGCTTAGTAAAACAAGTGGTATGAAACGCTCGCGTTTACTTCGTCGGTTAATTCTTGGACTTGTTCGATTGAATCTCTTGTGACAATTTTGAGTGGAGATCTACAATTTGTTCGTAAATATTAAAGTTAAGCTAGTGGTTATGGGACATGAAGCTAAGCTTTTATATTTACTAGCTTACTGTAATTGACACTTCTTGATGATCGTTGATGATCATTTTTTTGATTTAGACTAGCAAATATGCGATGTCTCTTTGTCTACGAGGGAGACTAAACCCCGCTTCTATGGAGCTTCGGCTCAATTTGGTGGGGTAGCGACCCATGGTCTTCGGGCCGTTTTGTGGAGCTTCGGCTCAAAATTAATGGTTAGCAACCAAGGAAAGCGTTCCATTTTGTGATACACGTGTTGGCGAGCTTTCATGCTCCCGTTTTGTGATAGGCCTCCCCCTTTTTGTGATTTCTGGATTTTCATTGATGATTTCTAGAATTTGTGTTTCACCAATTTTCGTGATTTTCATTGATATGTGTTATCAATATTTGTGCATTTGTGAATTGGTGTGTCATTAACTTTTTGTGAATGAAGATATTGAGTATGACATTCCTTTTGATCTTGGAGAATATTCTGGTGATATTGATTAATCTCTTGTTGATTTTCAATTTCATACTTATCACAGTATGGCTTATGGTTGTCATATGTTATGTCATATCTCTTATTCTATATCATTTTATCTGATATTTATAGCTAGACTGACCCATTTATTATTTTATTATTAAATAATACTCGGGTCAGACCGAGATGTTACAGGTGCTTCTGCTTGACTTCACATCTGGGATTATCACCTTGACTTTTGGCTAACTACTTAGATTGGTAGTTTTTGTTGTATACCTTTGAGATATAGACTCCTTGATGTATACATATTCTTTTGTCTAGCACTTGTAACCGTTCTTTTGTTATATTGTGGATTTTGTTTGACCACTACTCTGATGTACACTTTCATGTGTTATATTCATATCTTTTTCCGCCTTTGTGATATGGATATCTGTGACTGACTTGCGTTATGTTTATATCTATGTTTGTTTCCGAATAATAAATATAGCCACTGTGTAGTAGCTTTGAGTTTGTATCGGTTTGTCGGACTTCTTTGTACTATCTGACGTGTTGGTGCTCGCACAAAGTAATTACACGGATGGTCGCTCCTCAACAGCCTTATTCCCCACGCTAGTTGACGGCATTACACCGTAGTGTCCTTGGCTAGCGTGGGTATAGAGGTTGGGCGTCACAGCTATGGTAACAATCATCATAAATTACCGGGATATATATAGTCTACCAAATTAGTTGTAAAACAATTACATTTAAATGAAAATAAATGTCTCGTTTATGTGGGTAAGAACTGTAATTGTAAAGTGTACATGTAATAAGCAATGGAAATGCATATTTTATTCATAAGTTAATATAAAGGAATGAAATGTGAGACAAGTATAACTGCATTACAAAGTAATAATAGGCTCAACTAAAGGGTTGGAATTGAATCTAATCAGTTAAATTGAAATTTATTAAAATTATTTGGATTCAATTTATAATAAAGGGATTATTTTAAGTAAATGAAATAAATATTATAATTGGTGAATTAATTTACTTTAAATTGAGATGGGAATTGGTTTTAAAGAATTATAAATTAATAAGTAATACAAGATGATAAAATTTATCAATTTATGAATTTGAATTTAAATAGTGATTTATTTTATTTTATTTTTTTATTTTGTAATAATTTGATTAATTGCAAATGGATGAAATTAAATATATAATTATTACGTTAATTCAAAAATTAAGTTGAAATTGGAGAATATTTATGTAATAGCTTTGAACCCAATGTAAATTTCCTCCATTTGACCATAATGAATTGAATAATAAGAATGAATAGTGAATTCAATGGAATTATTGAAAATTTAATTTATAATTGATGAATATAATGAAATTTGAATTTGCGCTGAAATTTATGATTGAATCAAGATTAAATTGACATCTAAATTTGTTTAAAATCATTGTAAATGATTAAGAAATTTTATATGATAAGAATTGTCAATTTTAGAATTTAAATTGGAAATTTGATTTAATTAATTTATTTATTAATTTATCTAATTAGTGTAAAAATAGCCATTTTTGCCACTGACTCGGATTTCGACGAAACCAGTTTCATTGGATCCGCAACAGAGAATTATTGTAGGATTTCAAGTTTCGTAACGATCGGACTTGTCATTTGATCGTACAGACTTGAAATACCTTGAAATAAATGAAATTGAAATCAATTGAAATCAATTTGAAAAATATTTATTTTAGCATAACTTCTTCATATGATAGAATTTGGACTTAAAACTTGTTCCATCGCGTTTAAAGTATTTAAAAACATCTATTTTGATACACGGGTTGACCCAATTTCATTCCGGAGTCGAAACGGGCTTTTTGTGCCACTTTGGCGTTAGCGCGTAAATCTATCTTATCCATCCATTCAAATGTCAACCCTGCCTATATATACCCTGCTATAAACCCTAGCAGTCTCTATTCCGTATTTTTATACGTACAGAAAACTTCTGTGCTCCTCTTCCTCAATGGCTGTAAACCCTAATTTATCCAATTCAATTTCAATTCAAAAATCAACTTCAAAAATTCAAACTCCTCAAACTAGAACAAATTTTATATCATTCTGAAGCTCTCAATGGACGCAATCCAAATCTATGATTTATTTTTCGACTAGGTTTGTCATTTGACCTGAAATGGGTGATTTACTTCCGGCCGTTCGTTTGAGGTAGTTGGTTTGTGCGGTGGATCGTCGTCCTTACAACGATCGGGTAGTGGCACTGGGTAGAGGGCGTCGAGGCATTAGGAGCGATATGGTTGTTTTGGTCAAAAGGTGCTCAGATTTGTGGGGTTTGGGTGAGGAAAGTAGTGGCTACGGTGCACCATAACTCGACCGGAGGTGTGTGCGTTGTTGTTGGAGGGCGGTAGGAAGTGGGGAGCAAGGCCGTGATCTCCGATCATGGTGGAAGGCTTCGTGCGTCGCGGTTATTTTGGTCAACGATCGATCAAAGTGGCGGCTTCGGTCTGGAAGCGTGCATGCGATTTTAGGGCCGCTAGGGTTCTGTACGAGATGAATGTAGTAGAAGCTGACGTGGCATAGAGAATATGTAGTTTTATTTTAATTTTATTTTGTTTTCAATCGTTCAAATGCGCATAACTTACTCATACGATGCCCATTTTACCTGCAATTTTTTTGTTAGGATCGTACTTAAATTCTAGACACTATGAAGCTGGTTTGGATGAATTTGAAGACTGTCCAATTTTTGGATTTAAATTGGATTTAAATTCCATTTAAATTCAAAAGGTGAGTGTTTTAACCCACTCACAACTTCTAAAACTTCTTATGTTTGTTAAATTAAATTTTTGTTGTGATTATGCATTTATTTATGACTATTTTCGTATATTTTAATCATCATCTCAATTAATTGCAATTATTTAAATTAAATCGTTATTTAATTTAGCATTGAATACAACTACCAGTTAAATACCTATTATATATATTATCAGTTATCTATTGATATTGATTGATTGTTTTGGATGATGACTGTGATGGATGTGTGATCTGTTGATGAACGAATGGATGTTGTATTATATATTATTATAAACTGCAAGTTGTTATGCATTTTATTTCATTCAGGATTGCGGTTTGAAATGATATACAACCGTAATTTTATTTTAAATTACGGATTGAAATGATAAATATCTGTATCACTTGACCATAGGATAGAAAATTATATTCAGGCATCGCGGTCTATATATATATAAAAATATTTTGAAATGATTTTCCATGGTTTTGGAAAGGAATATATGGTTTAATAAATATTAATTTTTGATGATATAAATATTATTTTATATATATATAGTTAAATTCTTGAATTTAAGCTATGCATAAAATTGATTAATAAAAATGAGTTTAATAATAAAGTTTGATTCCTTTATATAAAATGATTAAGTATCTATTTAAATTCTATTATATATAGAGTTCATAATGACTCAAATAAAATTAAGGTTGGAAGATAAATATGAATTTGATTTGAATTAAAGTATTTAAGAATTATCCTCGAATAAAATTTATTTGGAATTTAAATAAAGTAGAGATTTTAAAAGGTATGACTTTCATAACTTGATTTTTGGTTTAGAGGATTTAATGAATATTAAGTTGATTTAAATGAATATTATCTAGTTAAATTAAATTGAAAGTATATCCTGTTATTTGAAGTTCAAAGGTTTTACTTAAATGATATTTGATTTATTAAGTAAATATTTCAAATCGAAATAAGAGTAATGGAATTTGATATATGTGAAATTATTAAAGAATTCATTGTGAAATGGTGTAATATTTAAGGCTTTGAAATATATGGTAATTGAAATGGTTTATTTGGGAATTTGAATCTATGATTGCAATTGATTTGTGAAGGTGAAGAAACTATTTTATTTTATAAAGTAATTTCATATTTAAACCATTTAAATGGTGTAGTATGTTTCAAAGTTATGAAATTCAAAGTTTTATGTTTTGAAAGGTTATATTTCAAGTTTTGGTTTCAAAATATTATAACTTTGAAAATGTTATGGTTTTAAAAGGGGATATGTTTGAAATTGATATCATATTGATTTGGTTTTTAAAAGGGGAAGTGATATCGTATTTATATGGTTTTGAAATAAATATTTTATTCTGGTTGTAAGGTATAAATTATTTTGAAATGACCGCGGTGTTATAATAATGGTTGGTTGTTGAAGAGACAGTGATCAGAAGTTGTCATACTCTCTGCCAACTCCGAAAACCACTTTAACAACCGTGTGCGCGGTGGATATTCCAGAATGAAGTAGGATGGCGGCGACACTCCTTTGAGGTAAATACGTGGACCCGACTCCCGTGAGTTGGCATAAGGTGGCTAAAACAGGAGCGATTCTCGGGCCAATGAGGCAGCACCTTCGATCGGACACATCCCTTCGATATTATACTTTGACTTTTGGATTGATTCGGTGGCCACTTTTGATTTTTTTTATTTGGGGGTGTGGATCGAGTTGGGCGGTAGCTGCGGCTATGCGTTACCACCAGCCCGGATAGCAATTAGTATATCTACCCTGGCATTTCCTAGTTGTGCCGTGTCACTTACCCTAGCGTGCCTTATACGATTTTGGTTTTGTACCATACCTATGGAGTGCCCTCTGATGACGCCCAGTATGGAGGAGATTACGGTACTGTATAGACTATGGGAATATATAAATGTGTTAAGGTGGAAAATGTAAAGCCTTAACGCTATTTAAAAGAAATTTTATTTTACGATAGACATTATTATAATAGCGAAATATTACTACATAGTAAATAGTTTAACGGATCCTTAGGAGATGTGAATCCTGAACATCTCTTAAGTTAGTGCACTCACGTTAAACACTGTATAGGAGATGTCAAATCCCGTAAACATCTCTGACGTCGTTCCACTCATATTTTACTGTTGATTTAACTCACACAAGATCTTTTAGTTCTGACTCGAGTGTTTTGTCTTTTCAATTCGCCCGGGTCTGCCAGAGCATTTCGGGATTTGGAAGACCGTATTCTGAAGGACGAAGACGAAGATTTATTATCATTTATTATTATATTCCACTACCCACTTTATTCTGCTGCATTAATTATTATTCGTTGGTATATGCAAATCTGATATGTATTGTATAAATATAATCAAATATTTTGTACAATAGCTTCATGAACTGTATATTTGATTATTATACTTTATCGTTTCGCTGCAAGATTATATTTTGTGTTTTTTCTTTCTCTGCTTTTTCTTATTTATCCCGTAACAATTCGCCCTTCTGTATGGTTTAAGTCTTACGTGTGTGGTTTATCGTCGATTTAAATCGTGTGAAAAGGCGGGGGGTTACATTTGGTATCAGAGTTTTGGTTTAACGATAAACCTTAGCTTTGTGGTGTTTGACTCTTTATTAATAGAGTAGTAATACCCTATGATGAGTCGTTGAGAGTATATATATGAGAGAGCGTATTTGTTAGTATTATAAAAAGGTTTTAATATTGTGTTAATCTGTTCCGTTTTGTATTTATAAATTCTGGTTGGTGCATGGACACTATGACATCAATAGGGATTTCTAAACACTTAATAGGACAGACCGACATAATATTTGGTTTTAATATAGGTGAATGAAATAATTTTGCCTGTTATATTTTCTATATATAAAATAAATTTTATAAATAAGGTTATGTTTGGTTGCAATATATTGGTTGTTAGGCAATAAAATTTATATATAATAGTCGAAATAAGGTTGAAAATAAAATAAATGAAATTGAAAATTTAGAACTTAAGTTTCGGGATTTTGAAACTTTCTTTTGAATGATGTCGAAATATAATAATAATATTTTAGAAGTCTTTTCTGATATAAATATTTTAATATAATTTGAAAGAATTGTTTTAAAGAAATTTTGGAAAAGAAATAAGTTCTGTACTTCCCTCTCTGTCGCTGGAAAATAATTTCGGTGATGGCGGCCGCATCATCGACATTCATTTTCGAGTTTCGAAGTGGGAAGGCCACTGTAGTAGTTTTACTACAGATTTATTTTGAAAAAAATAAATTTTAAATTGTTTTAAATATAATTGGATATATAAATACGTTTATCTATTATTTTTAAATGATTTTGAATAAAACCCGGTATTTAATTCTTAAGTTTCTGTAATAATAGTATCAATTAAGTGTAGTAAAATGGAATATAACTAATTTATAAATTGAAATCTTCAAATAAATTAAGAGATTTAATGCTAAGTTATAAATGGGATAAAAGGGAATTTGAAATTGTAACCTATTAAATAAAGAATAATATTATTGAACGTTAAGTTAATTAAAAGAAATAAAGTAAATTTGTATAACTTTCAATTACATCCTCAAAAGCATATATATAACTTACCCAACAATAAAAGTTACAAATGTTAATAAGAAAATGTAATAGATATTATACAAGTAATAAACTTGAGGTAATGAAAGTAATTAATGAAATTCTTTAGTAAATAAGAATTTGATGTTGAAATTTTTAGGAACTTAAGTTAAAATTGAAATGTTACAGTAATAATGGTAATAGGAAGTAAGTATTGTAGGTATAAGATGTTAAACTTAAGTAAATGAATAAACAGATGTAATGCAATAAAAGGGGAAGATTTGAAAGAAGAAAAAATGTAAATTGAATAGGTAAACTTTTATATGAATGAAAAAGAGAAATCAAACAACAAATAGTATGAAATGAAATTTATAAGAATGAGCTTGATTTATTATGTGAAATTGTTGTTGTTTGTTTTGGTTTATGGTTGTTGGGCAAGGATACTTTTAATTGGTTTGGATATATGAATAATCTATTTAGCTTCATCAGAGACTGTTGAGTAAATGGTGTGCTTAGTAGTTTATTTTTCTTCCTGTACAATTTGAAGTTTTAAACCCGAACAACTATTTATTTGTTTGATATGAATGAATGTTTGATTGTGTTGATTTTTATGTGATGATTGTATACCTTGTTGCAAGTGGTTGTTAGTTGTATTGATTTGTTTGTTTATGGTTGAAACAACTTTAACATTTCATTTTATATAATTATTAACTCTTTTGGATTATATAAGTAAAATACAGGTTGTGGAAGCAATTGTTACTGCTTTTGGTTTCATAATTTAAGCGTTACTTGCCCGATAAATAGGTACGTTTTCGGATTATGGTTTATAGCGTTATTATACTGTTTTTCCCGTGTTGGGATATTATTTTGGAGAATATATGTTATATTTGATATTATATTATCTCCCGAGCCTCTCCGTACAAAGGAGACTCTGACGAAATTTTCCGTAAAATTTGGACTTAGAAAATCTTGAAAAAGTGTTTCCAAACTTTATTTACTTGAATATAAAATGATTTAAGAGTTATAAATTGATATATTTTGTTTAAATTAATTGATTTTGTAAATTAATTTTTAAAGATTTAATATTTTAATAGGATATATTATTTCCTTAATTCTTTATTTTTCCTTATTTTTCTTTTTGGGGACGAAAAATTTTGGGTGGGGGAGAGTGTAACGACCCATAAAATTCGGTAATTAAATTCCTTAATTTAAGAAGATTTTTGTAACTTAATGTTGAAGGAAATAAAAAATTTAGTGAATTATTAATGGAAATAATAACTTGGATAAGATTGGTAAGTAAATTTTTAATAACTTGAATGTAACATTATAAATATAAGTTAATTGTTAATAACTTGGATGTAATTCCAATAAGTGAAACAATGTAAATGTTGATTATATTCTTATTGTAAATAAAGAATGTTCCAAAATGAAATGATTAAATTGATTTAAAATCTTAATTAATGTGCGCAATAATTTATAATGCGATATAAGAGGTAAATTAATAATTTAAAAATGTTAATTTACCAATAAAATAACGTATAAGGAATGGAAATGGAATAAATTAGTGTATGAGCTAATGGTAGCACTTGTTGTGAGCTAATAAGTAAATTTAAAACGTAACAGTGCTAATTTAGGTTAATAATTAATAGGTGGAATGAAATGTCAATTAATGAATTTATTGAAATTGTAAAGTTATAATAACATATGGTAATTGGTTGGGAAGAATATAGATAACTAAATGTACTTTATTGATAATTAATATTATAACGAAAAGTGTGAATGTAAATTAAAAAGAAAAAGTAAAATTTATTTATAAGATAGTAATTGGTGTAATAGAAAGCATAGGACCAAGTAAATAAATTTATTTAGAGAATATTAATTGTAATTAATGAATCAAAGAAATAGTAATAGTCGTAAGTTACTATTTAATTGTCTTATTAATTTGTTGTAACTGTTATATTTGGGAATGAGATTTTATTATAAGCAAATAAAGGTAAGTATTGTATGAATATACGAATTAATGTATGATTTATGGTAATAGAATGAATCCGTATGATGTAAGAAATTTTATAAATAGTTGAAATAATAAGCTTAAGTGAAATTTTAAGGCTATGGTAACAATCATCATAAATTACCAGAATATATCTAGTCTACCAAATTGATTGTAAAACAATTACATTTAAGTGAAAATAAATGTCTCATTTATGTGGGTAAGAACTGTAATTGTAAAGTGTATATGTAATAAGCAATGGAAATGCATATTTTATTCATAAATTAATATAAAGGAATGAAATGTGAGATAAGTATAACTGCGTTACAAAGTAATAATAGACTCAACTAAAGGGTTGGAATTGAATCTAATCAGTTAAATTGGAATTTATTAAAATTAATTGGATTCAATTTATAATAAAGGGATTATTTTAAGTAAATGAAATAAATACTATAATTGGTGAATTAATTTACTTTAAATTGAGATGGAAATTGATTTTAAAGAATTACAAATTAATAAGTAATACAAGATGATAAAATTTATGAATTTTAGAATTTGAATTTAAGTAGTGATTTAATTTATTTAATTTATAATAATTGGATTAATTGCAAATGAATGAAATTAAATATTTAATTATTATGTTAATTTAAAAGTTAATTTGAAATTGGAGAATATTTATGTAATAGCTTTGAACCCAATGTAAATTTCCTCCATTTGACTATAATGAATTGAATAATTAGAATGAATAGTGAATTCAATGGAATTATTGAAAATTTAATTTATAATTGATGAATATAATGAAATTTGAATTTATGCTGAAATTTATGATTGAATCAACATTAAATTGACATCTAAATTTGTTTAAAATCATTGTAAATGATTAAGAAATTTTAAATGATAAGAATTGTCAATTTTAGAATTTAAATTGGAAATTTGATTTAATTAATATATTTATTAATTTATTTAATTAGTTTTAAAATAGCCATTTTGCCACTGACTCGGATTTTGACGAAACTTGTTTCATCGGATCCGTAACAGTGACTTATTGTAGGATTTCAAGTTTCGTAGCGATCAGACTTGTCGTTTGATCGTACAGACTTGAAACACCTTGAAATAAATGAATTTGAAATCAATTTGAAAGATATTGATTTTAGCATAACTTCTTCATACGATGGAATTTGGACTTGAAACTTCTTCCATCGCGTTTAAAATATTTAAAAACATCTATTTTGATTTATGAGTTGACCCAATTTCATTCCGGAGTCGAAACGGGCTTTTTGGGATACTTTGGCGTTAGCGCGTAAATCTATCTTATCCATCCATTCAAATGTCAACCCTACCTATATATACCCTTCTATAAACCCTAGCAGCCTCCATTCCTTATTTCTATACGTAAGAAAACTTCTGTGCTCCTCTTCCTCACTGGCTGTAAACCTTAATTTATCCAATTCAATTTCAATTCAAAAATCAACTTCAAAAATTCAAACTCCTCTAATTATAACAAATTTTATATCGATCTGAAGCTCTCAACAGACGCAATCCAAATCTATGATTTATTTTTCGATTAGGATTGTCATTTGACCTGAAATGGGCGATTTACTTCTGGCCGTTCGTTTGAGGTAGTTGGTTTGTGCGGTGGATCATCTTCCTTACAACGATCGGGTGGTGGCAATGGGTAGAGGGCGTCAAGGCATTAGGATCGGCATGGTTGTTTTGGTTAAAAGGTGCTCAGATTCGTGGGTTTTGGGTGAGGAAAGTAGCGGCTACGGTGCGCCATAACTCGACCGGAGGTGTGCGCGTTGTTGCTTTGGGGGGGGGGAAGGAAGTTGGGAGCAAGGCCGTGGTCTCCGATCGTGGTGGAAGGCTTCGTGCGGCGTGGTTATTTTGGTCAACGATCGATCAAAGTGGCAGCTCCATTCTGGAAGCGTGCGTGCGATTTTGGGTCGTTAGGGTTTTGTATGAGATGAATATAATAGAAGCTGACGTGGCATAGAGAATATGTAGTTTTATTTTAATTTTATTTTGTTTTCAATCGTTCAAATGCGCATAAATTTCTCATACGATGCCAGTTTTACCTGCGGTTTTTTTATTAGGATCTTATTTAAATTTCATACACTTTGACACTGGTTTGGACGACTTTGGAGACTGTCTAATTTTTGGTTTTAAATTAGATTTAAATTCAATTTAAATTCAAAAGGTGAGTGTTTTAACCCACTCACAACTTCTAAAACTTCTTATGTTTGTTAAATTAAATTTTTGTTGTGATTATGCATTTATTTATGACTTTTTCTGTATATTTTAATCATCATCTCAGTTAATTGAATTTATTTAAAATAAATCGCTATTTAATTTAGCTTTGAATATAACTGCCAGTTAAATACCTGTTATATATATTATCAGTTATCTATTGATATTGATTGATTGTTTTGGATGATGATTGCGATGGATGTGTGATATGTTGATGGATGAATGGATGTTGTATTATATATTATTATAAACTGCAAGTTGTTATGCATTTTATTCCATTCGGAATTGCAGTTTGAAATGATATATAACCGTAATTTTATTTTAAATTACGGATTGAAATGGTAAATATCTGTATCACTTGACCATAGGATAGAAAATTATATACAGGTATCGCGATCTATACATATAAAAAATATATTTTGAAATGATTTTCCATGGTTTTGGAAAGGAATATACAGTTTAATAAATATTAATTTTTGATGATATAAATATTATTTTATGTATATATATATAGTTAAATTCTTGAATTTAAGCTATGTATAAAATTAATTTATAAAAATGAGTTTAATAATAAAGTTTGATTCCTTTATATAAAATGGTTAAGTATCTATTTAAATTCTATTGTATATAGAGTTTGTAATGACTCAAATAAAATTAAGGTTGGAAGATAAATATGAATTTGATTTGAATTAAAGTATTTAAGAATTATCCTCGAATAAAATTTATTTGGAATTTAAATAAAGTAGAGATTTTTAAAAGGTATGATTTTCATAACTTGATTTTTGGTTTAGAGGATTTAAATGAATATCAAGTTGATTTAAACGAATATTATCAAGTTAAATTAAATTGAAAGTATATCCTGTTATTTGAAGTTCAAAGGATTTACTTAAATGAAATTTGATTTATTAATTAAATATTTCAAGTCGAAATAAGAGTAATGGAATTTGATATATATGAAATTATCAAAGAATTTGTTGTGAAATGTTGTAATATTTAAATCTTTGAAATATATTGTAACTGAGATGGTTTATTTGGGAATTTGAATCTATAATTGGAATTGATTTTTGAAGGTGGAGAAACTATTTTATTTTATAAAGTAATTTCATATTTAACCATTTAAGTGGTGTATTATGTTTCAAAGTTATGAAATTCAAAGTTTTATGTTTTGAAAGGCTATATTTCAAGTTTTGGTTTCGAAAAATTATAACTTTGAAATGTTATGGTTTTAAAAGGGGATATGTTTGAAATTGATATCATATTGATTTGGTTTTTAAAAGAGGAAGTGATATCGTATTTATAAGGTTTTGAAATGAATATTTATTCTGGTTGTAAAGTATAAATTATTTTGAAATGACCGGGGTGTTATAATAACGGTTGGTTGTTGAACAGACCGGGATCGGAAGTTGTTATACTCTCTGCCAACTCCGAAAATCACTTTAACAACCGTGTACGCGGTGTCGATTCCAGAATGAAGTAGGATGGTTGCAGCGTTCCTTTGAGGTAAATACGTGGACCCGACTCCCGTGAGTTGGCATAAGGTGGCTAAAACATGAGCGATTCTCGGGCCAATGAGGTAGCACCTTTGATCGGACACATCCCTTCGATATTATACTTTGACTTTTGGATTGATTCGGTGGCCACTTTTGATTATTTTATTTGGGGGTGTGGCTCGAAGTGGACGGTAGCTGTGGCTATGCATTACCACCAGCCCGGGTAGCAATTGGTATATCTACCCTGGCATTGCCTAGTTGTGTCGTGTCAACTACCCTAGCACGCCTTATACGATTTTGGTTTTGTAACATACCTATGGAGTGCCCTCTAACGACGCCCAGTACGGGGGAGATTACGGTACTGTATAGACTATGGGAATATATAAATGTGTTAAGGTGGAAAATGTAAAGCCTTAATGCTATTTAAAAGTAAGTTTGTTTTACTATAGACATTATTATAATAGCGAAATATTACTACATAGTAAATAGTTTAACGGATCCTCAGGAGATGTGAATCCTGAACATCTCTTAAGTTATTGCACTCACGTTAGACACTGGATAGGAGATGTCAAATCCCATAAACATCTCTGACGCCGTTCCACTCATATTTTACTGTTGATTTAACTCTCATAAGATCTTTTCGTTCTGACTCGAGTGTTTTGTCTTTTCAATTCGCTCGGGCCAACCTGAGCATTTCAGGATTTGGAAGACCGTATTCTGGAGGACGAAGACGACGATTTATTATTCATTTATTATTATACTCTACTACCCACTTTATTCCGCTGCATCAATTATTATTCGCTAATGTAACGACCCGTAAATTTCGTTGATTTAATTTGGGTGAATTAATGAGTTTTTGAAATTAAATTTAGTAGAAATGAAAACTTTATAAACTAATATTGAAATGAACGCTGAAATAAAATATATAAAAGGTGACTTAAAACCTATTTACTAGAAATTTGAATAAATTTCAATAAATGAGATGGGGTAAGTATTACACCTGGACATAAATTCATTTAAAGGGAATTTATTCAATATGTTAAGGTAAAGTTAAAAAATATTGGAATAAATGATAATTTCATTCATACTTGTAAGCAGTTATTATAAGTTGCGTGTTGAAAATGGTTGATTGAATTGGGATTTAGAATTTAATTTAAATGGAAAAACATAAAGGTTTTCAATAACGGAAATTTAGGCGATAAAGTCAGAAAAAGTTGATGAATAATACGTAGTGCGATCCAAATTTATATAAGTAATTGTGAGTAATAAAAGCTTATTTATGTGATAAAAGGGAAATGGTAATGCTTATGGTATGTTACCTGTTGTTAATTTAAAATTGGAGATAAATTTTTTTTAAATATAAATTAAGTAGTAACTGTATGTTGCCTATTGTGGTAGCTTGTTAATTTAAAGTTTGGAATCAGTTACAATAATTGTAATTTTATATTACGTTAATATTAATTAAGGTAATATTTGTAAATAATGTTAAGATTTTATTTGGGCAGTTGTTGTATTTTAGGGCATGAAAATAAAGTTATCAAAATATTGGAAGACAATTACATTTAGATGAAATTAATTGTCTCGTATTACTTGGGTAAGAACTGTAATTGTAAAGAATAAATGTAATTAGCAACGGAAATGCATTTTTATTTCATAAGTTAATATAAAGAAATGAAACCTATTTGAATAAATTTATTTGAGGTTCTAATTATTATAAATATGTTTTACAACTTCAATATAAATGGGAATAGTAGTTAATACAAAGAAAGGCAGGATTTGTGAATATAGTAGTTTCAGGAAAGACAAACAAATTCTTCCATCTAAATCCAAATTATAATAAAGCTTAATTATTGCAGCGATTAGAATTAAAAATTTATGCAAGTTGAATAATAACTAATTTACCGCAATACCTGTTAATGAAAACCAATTGTAAAGTTTTATTTGATTGTAATTGGTAGATTAGGAATAAATGTAAAGTTATATTAATTAACGTAATAATACGCAGTAAACTATAATGTGACATATTCAAAGTTAAGTAAGTAATTTCATTATGGGTCATTTGATAATAGAATATGAATGGGAATCAAGATTTATTTCTTTTATTTTTTTTAAATTGGATTTATTGAAATTAAATGAAATATAATGTTTAAACTTTACGTTAATTGAATTAAAGAAGGAATGGGAGGATATCAATGTAATATATTTTGAATCCAATGCTAATTTCGTCCGGTTGATAGTAATGAATTTAATAATAGAATGAAAGGAAAATTTATAGAATTACTGAAATTTATCTATAATTTTGAATTTTATGAAATTGAAAATTTCTGTTGATTAATCCTTAATAAATTGACTTTTAAAAATTTGTTAAATCGTTGTAAATGTTTGAAAATTTTAAAGTGATAAAGATTGCAAAGTTCAGAATTTTAATGCGAAATTTGATTTAATTAATTTATTTTAGATTTATTTAATTAATATAAAAATAGCCATTTTGGTCACGAACTCGGATTTTGATGAAATCAGTTTCATCGGATCCGTAACAGTGAATTATTGTAGGGTTTCAAGTTTCGTAGCGATCGGACTTGTCATTTGATCGTACGAACGCGAAACGCCTTGAAATCGATTTAATTGAAATCAATTTGAAATCAATTTGAAAATATTGTTTTCAGCATAACTTCTTCATACGATGGAATTTGGACGCGAAACTTTTCCCATCGCGTTCAGAATATTTTTAAATATATATTTTGATATATGGGTTGACCTAATTTCGTTCCGGAGTCGAAACGGGCTTTTTGGGCCAATTATCGTTCAGCGCGTTTGTTTATCGGATCCATCCACTCTATCTCTAACCTACCTATATAAACCCAGTTATAAACCCTAGCCTCCATCTATTCTCATTTGTTTGTGCATTCATTCCCTCGGCTCCTCCTCTTCCCAATGGCTGCAAACTAAACCCTAGATCCAATTACAAATTCAAAATCAAAGTCAAAATTCAAAGGCCTCAGAAAAATCTCAAAAAAATAAATGTTAATGCTCTCGACGAGCGTAATTCAATGGGGTAATTCGTTTTTCGATCTGAGTTTCTATTTTTCCAGAATTCAGGATATTATTTTCGGCCGTCCATAGCGCAAGGCTTCGATCGACGGTGGATCGTCGAGGTTATTACGATCGGGTGGCATGGTCTTGTAGAGAGTGTCGAGACGAGTTGATCCATACGGCTATCTTCTCCTATTGGTGTCTGGATTCACGGAAATTGGAGGTTATAGGGGAGCGGTCGCGTTCATTTTGGGCAAACTGGGTGGCGTCGCACAGCTAGGAGGAGGGCGGCTCGTCGTTGGCGACTCGGTGGAGCAACCGGATCTTGGTACGGTCGCATGTGGAAGCCTCAAAAATTGATGATTAGGCGGCGGCTAGGGTTGAAGGTAACGGTCGCGTACTTGGTACAGGGGGGTTTCGTGAATTTGGGAAAACGCGGTCTGGAAGAAACGTTTCGTGACGTGGCAATTGTTTTGTTTTGGTAAGTTTTATTTTTTTTATTTAATTTGTTTTCAAACAGTTAAATCGTCATAACTTTCTCATACGACCTCGTATTTACGCGCGGTTTCTTGCATTAGGATCGTAATTAAATTACGGACTTGATGACACAGGTTTGGATGAATTCTGAGAAAGTAAAATTTTTGGGTTTAAATTGGATTTAAATTCAATTTAAATCCAAAAGGTGAGTGTTTTCACCCACTCACAACTTTTAAAATCTCTTATGTTTGTTAAATTGATTTATGATATGAGTAGAAATTCATTTATGACTGTTTGACATATTTTATTCATTACCTCAGTTAGATTGCATTTATTTAAATTAAATTGTTGTTTAGTTTATTATTACGTATAAATTGGCAGTTAAATTTAGTTATTTTTTGCATATAAACTTTCAATTAAACAGTTATTAATTTATTATTGAATTTAAACTGTTCGTTGATACCTGTTATATTATATATGCTATATATTGATGTTTTGTTCAAATTGGACGATGATTGTAATAATTGGTTGATGATTGATATTTGGATGAATGGATGCTATATTTTATATTATATAAACTACAAGTTATTATGCATTTTCATTTCATTCAGGATTGCGGTTTGAAATGATATACAACCGCAATTTTTATTTTTATATTGCGGATTGAAATGATAAATATCTGTATCACTTGACCATAGGATAGAAAATTTTATACAGGCACCGCGGTATATATATAAAATTATTTTTGAAATGATTTTTGTGGTTTGGATATGATACGGTTTAATAAATATTAAATTTGGATACTATATAAATATATTTTATATATACATATATAGTTAAATTTTTTGAATTTAAGCTATGTATAAAACGGTTAAATAAAAATAAATAAGTTGAACAATGGAGTTTGATTATTTATGTTAAATGGTTAAGTACATGTTTAAGATATCGTATGCATATATAGAGTTTTAATGATTTAAATCAGTTAAGATTGGGAGGTAAATTGGAAATTTATTTGATGGAACTTATTAAAAAAAATTCTCTCCATAAGTTGATGTAAAACTTATTTAAGCTTGGAAATTTTGAAGAATGATATTTATAACTGGATTTTATTCAAGATAAATTTAATGAACATTTCTAGTATAAATAAATTGAAGGAAATGTTTAGTAGTTAGTAATTGGAGTTTATTTTAAATGATTATGGATTTATTATGTAAATATTTCAAAAATAAATAATAGGACATTAAATTATTGAATAGAAATTTCCAACCTTAGTTCTAATTGTTTAATATTCAATGTATGAAATATATTGAAACTGAAGTGGTTTATTGAAACTGGAAGTGAATTTAAAATTTATGGATTTAGACTTAATTTAAAGAAAATAAAATCCTAAAGTCGTGGAAATTATTTACTTTATAAAGTAATTTTGAATTCAAACCATTTTATTTATATACTGTTGAATATCCAAACCATTTAAGTTGAAGTTATGGTTTTAAAGCTATGGATTCGAAGCATTATGTTTTGAAGAGTTATAATTTAAATGGATGGTTTCGAGATATTATAAATTTTAAAGTGGTATGGTTTTAGAAAAAGATATTTTGAAATGATATCAATATTGATTTTATTTTTAAAGAGGAAAATGATATCGTATTTATATGGTTTTAAAAAGGGATATTATATTCTGGTTTTAAGTATAAATTATTTTTAAAAGACCGCGGTGTTATAATAACGTTTGGTTGTTAAAGAGACTGTGATCGGAAGCTGTCATACTCTCTGTCAACTCCGAAAACCACTTTAACAACCGTGTACGCGGTGGAGATTCCAGAATGAAGTAGGATGGTGGCGGCGTTTTCCTTTGAGGTAATTACGTGGACCCGACTCCCGTGAGTTGGCATAAGGTGGCTAAAACATGAGCGATTCTCGGGCCAATGAGGTCATTCCTCTAATCGGATACTCCTCTTCGATACTATACTCTGACTTTGGATTGATTCGGTGGCCACCTTCACTTTTGATTTCTTTGATTTGGGGGAGTTTTTCCGAGGTGGGCGGTAGTAGCAGCTACGCGTTACCACCAGCCCGGATGCGTAATTGGTATATCTACCCTGGCATTGCCTAGCTGTGCCGTGTCACCTACCCTATCGCGTCTTGTACGAGTTTGGTTTTCTCCCGTAGCCCGTGTGGTATCCTCTGGTGGCTTCCCGATCAGGAGGAACTATGATATTGGATGGACTACTATGACTATTATTGTGTAAAGGGGGAGATTGGGTAACTCCTTAACGCTATTCAAAAGTAAGTTTATTTTACAAATAAACACTATTATAATAACGCAATATACTACATAGTAAATAGTTTAATGGATCCTTAAGAGATGTAAATCCCGAGCATCTTTTAAGTTACTACACTCATATTTATTCTTGTTGATTTAACTTACATAAGATCTTTTAGTTCTGACTCGAGAGTTTTGTCTTTTCAATTCGCTCAGGTCAGTCCGTGCATTTCAGGATTTGAAGATTTAGCTCTGGAGGACGAAGACGAAGATGAAGATTTGTATTATTATTATTTTTATTATTGCACTACACTCATACTGTTCCGCTGCATTGTAATTGGTATGTATAACTCTGATATTTATTGTATAAAAAAGAATCAAATATTTTGTAAACAGTTTTATGAACTGTATATTTATTATTATATTTTATCCTTCCGATGCGAGATTCTGGTTTGTTTTTATTTCTTTCTTGTTTTCTAAATTTACCCCATAATAATCCGCCCTTCCGTATGGTTTTAATTGGCACGTGTGTCTATTTAAAGCGTGCGAAAAGGTGGACGTCACAGCTAGTATATGCAACTCTGATATGTATTGTATAAATATAATCAAATATTTTGTACACCAGCTTCATGAACTGTATATTTGATTATTATATTTTATCGTTCCGCTGCAAGATTCTATTTTGTGTTTTTTCCTTTCTCTTCTTTTTCTTATTTACCCCATATTAATCCGCCCTTCTGTATGGTTTAAGTCTGACGTGTGTGGTTTATCGTCGATTTAAATCGTGTGAAAAGGCGAGACGTTACAATAACTGTAAAGAGAAATAGAATAATTATTTCCTTTCTAAAAGTAATTTAAACATTTTCATACATTATTGGATATAAACAGGAGTTATATATTTCTTACTAAATAATAGTTTCTCATCCCTATAATCAGTATGTAAGCTAAAATACATTTAAAAAAAATAAACATATGTTTACTTCTTTACTAGACTTATTCATTCTATTCTTTATTAAATTAACACTTATTTATAATAATGGATTTATTATTCGTATAATAAATCTTTTAGCTACCAAACATTCCAAATAAATAAACATTTAATAAAGGAACATTTATTATTCTTTCTTAACGTTTATTATTTCAAACAATTGGAAATTTACGTTTAGACAGTCATTTATTTCATTCAAACCAATATCATTAAAATACTAACTAACATATGTTATCATTCTTACCTTATTGCAAAACATATCTCATTAATAGAAAATTAAATTAAGTTCATACCTTATATTGTAATTTAATTGTATTAGTACAATCTTAAATTCTTTTTTTTTCTAACTACTTTATTCGAAATCTTAATTAATTTAATAATTTTAAACTGTTAAAAGTATGGGTCGTCACACATTGATTTTGAAAGGTTTTACAATAAAATAATAGTATTATTTTGAAAATATTTGGTTTATAAATATTTTAAAATAGTATTTAAAGGGAATAGAAAACACTAAACTCATTTCAATCGCTGGAAAATAATTTCGATGATGACTGCAGCATCCTCGTCATTCATTTTCAAGTTTTTAGGTGAGGGATTGCTATCATTGAAGTTTTGTACTGGTAAAACAAATTGGTATTAGATTCCAGAGGTGTAATTTGATGTATAAAAGTTATGTAAATGTACATATTTATAATTTTAAAATGATTTGAAATTAAATCGGGTGTTTAAAAATCCTAAAAAATTCTATCTAAATGTTTTGAGAAACATAAGATAATAAGATTTTGAACATGAAGATGGTATGGGTAAGAAATAAGTTTACAACTTATGAATTTAAAAGGGATAAGTTGAAAAAATTGCTAGATATATTAAGGAATGAAAATCATAAATTGAGATTGGTAATTAAATTTGACACAAGTAAAGTTAAATAAATGGAGTTAATGAAGTTGAATTTGATTTGAAATGGGATTTAACTTATGCTAAGTTGAATAAAATGGATTTTAAAAGGAAAATTGACTTAAGAAAAGTTAAAATGAAGTTTGACTTAAGAAAGATTAAATGAAGTTGAATTGGGTTGAAGTGAATTAGATGAATTAGTAAAGAGAATTAATTTCACTTAAGTTATAAAATTAATTAATAGAATGAATATGAATTTGAGTTATAAAATGAAATGCAATTTGAGTTGTAAAAGGAACTGAATGTGAACTTAAGAAGTTATTTTATGGAAATGGTCCATAAATGAGTTAGTATGCAAATGAATTGTCGTTAACCTTAACTTGAATTTGAGGGGAATGTAAGTAAAGTAAATAGGAATCAATTGAATGTATGTAAATTAGTATAAATAAAATTGAATTGAATAACAGGATTTGATTTAAATTGGATTTGAATCAATTGATGCAAATGAATTGAATGTTAACTAATTGAATGTGAAATAAATGAATGGTAAATAAAGGAATGATAATTAACTGGATGTGAACCTATGAATGCAAATGGATCGAGCGTAAATAAAGTAAATGTAAATGATTGAATGCAAATTTATTGAATGAAAGTAAATTGAAATAAATACGTAAGTTGTATGTATATTATTTATTTGCATAAATATTTGATCCAGATTTGAATTTACGATTTCGAGGTGATTTACACTGATCCGAGTTCTCATTCACTCCGGAAGTTACTACTTGTCCATTCCTCTAATTAGTCTGCTCTCATCCAGCAAGCTCGCTAAGACAAGAAGCGCTCGGCTTACTCACCGAGGGGCGGCGAGAACCTTTTACCATATTATCATATGAAATGTGAAATGAAACTTAGCTGGCTGAGGGCTGTCGATTAAGGAAAGAAACCAATTAGTACCAACAGCCCATAGTATGAGGAGTTGATGTTTCGGAAAAGTCCAGTTCAAGCAAAGGGAGGACAGAGAGAAGATTAAGATTTTTCACTCGATTCTTGAGGGCGAACATTGGGTTTTTGATTGATCCTGATGTTATCTATCATAGTATATGGATATGTAAGGAGAATAGCAGCTTCTAATCAAGGAATCAGATCTGATACACTAGAGTGGTCATGTAAATGATACTAGTTCGAAAATGAAATTGTGTGATCGAGCAAGCGATCATGTATGGTTTTGCATGCGGATAATATATGTAAATAATATAGGCTTTACTAAATATAATGTTGACATTGGAAAAAGCAAATTGATATGGTTATGAATTAAATTGAATGGAGATTATTTGTTTTATGTTTCTCTTATTGTATTTACATATAGTTATTGTATTAGTTTACGTTATATATTGATATTACTTTTTCTATGCTTGTTCTCATTGTTTGTAGAGTTATTAGTAGGTGCAGATGTCGTATGTTTCGCATTTAGAGCTCGCTTTCACATTATATTGGTGGTATACGCTTGCTAATACTAAAATAAGGTACATATCTCTTATTACATATTGTATTTTTATATGTTTCCCTATAGGATGCCTCATTCTTGGAGATGAGATGTATATTTATGATTACATATATATTGTAAATTTTTTTGATCGAACCGTGCAAACTAGTTGCTAATGAAATTTTCAGAAAGTTTAAGGGTTAGAATTTTTTTGAGGATATTGGGAAAAATTTTGATAACTAAAATTTGATTTTGAGTTATAACTTGGAATGAATGATATTAGTTGTTTTGAAAAAAGTAATGGTTAATAACTTTGAATGAATTGAAAGGCTTAGAAAAAGTTTTTGTAAGCAATTCGGGGTTTGTAACTACAGGTTTGTGGCATTTTTATTACTCGGTAATTTTGGGGACAAAATTTTTTAAAGGGGGGAAGAATGTAACGACCCAAAATTTTAGGTATTTGAATTTGAAACATTTAATTGATTTTAAAATTGTAGAGTTAATTTTATAAGTTAAAAAACTTAGGTTTCAAATATAGCAATTTATTTGATAATTAAATTGTTGAATTTGATATTGGAAATATTTGAAATAATAAAATTTTGAATTTAACTTAAATGATAATGATATCGAAAGCTAATTTAAATTCTATTTAAATAAGAAAGAAGATAGTAATCTTCTAAATTGGATTTAAAATTGAATTAAACTAATTTTGGGAATTACTTGTTTGGATTAACGTGTAAAAATAGACTTCTGGGGCACTGTCTTGGATTTTGACGAAACCGTTTTCATCGGATCTGTAATAGTGGATTATTATATGATGTCGAATTTCATGGCTATTGGACATATCGTTTGGTCGTGCGAGTTCGAAACGCGTAGAAATTAGTTAAAGAAATTTTAAATAATATAATTTGATTTTGAAAAGTTAACTTCTGAATATGATGGAATTGGCTCCCGATATATATTCCATTATGTTCAGAATAGGGGTATAACATTTAGAACGTCAGGCAGCACGCTTCGTTTAAATTTTGAAATTCTCACGAATAAATAGTGCTGTGAAAATTTTCTATATAAGGACATAAACTATCCTTCATTTGCAAACCCTAACCCTAAACTAACCCAGCTGCCATTAAAAATATGCTCGATCCAATGGCCGTTATTGCATGACGAGCTAGAAGAAAAATTAGCTGAACTGTCCAACATGAAAGTTAGGGAGCTTGACTCCACGAACAAATCTATATGGTCAGATCGTCAATCGATGAAGTATGGGGGTGGGTGGAGGCTCGCATTTGCGGGAAGAAATTTATAGGTTTCGTGCGATCGTGGCACGAGCTGGCTACTGGCGAGGTGCGAGGCGGGGAGGGGGGTAGGGAATGATGGTGGTCGACGCAATCGATTGAAGAAACAAAAAGGAAAAGAAGGCGCGACATGTATATTCTTGAACGTAAAGGAATGAGGGACGAGAAAGGTTTTAAGTTTTAAATTTTATTTTTTATAAGTCAAGTTAATTTTAATTTTATCGAATGTTAAATAAATCCATAACTTTCTCGTACGAGGTCCAAATTGAGCGCGACAAATTCCGTTGCGTTTGTCTCAGTGAGCACTACGATCTGAAACGGGATGTGATGGATGAGGAGCTAGTGGGAAATTTAGGGTTAAATTGAATGTTCGTTCAATTTTAATTCAAAACTGGAGCATTTTGGTGACTATTAAAATCAAAGTAAGTTAATCTCATTTTTTTAGTTAACCAAGAATACATTTTAGTCAAATAAAAATTATTTATTAGATGTTTGGATGTTTACTATCGATTGTTATTGACTGTTTGAATGATATACTATATTTATTAGTTGGTTTGGATATATATTCCCACTCATTGGAGTGGATGAGAAATTTTTATCACTTGGTAATTTCGGGGATGAAATTTTTTAAAGGGGGGAAGAATGTAACGACCTAGAATTTTTGGTATTTGAATTTGAAACATTTAATTGATTCTAAAATTGGAGAGTTAATTTTATAAGCTAAAAAATTTAGGTTTCAAGTATAGCAATTTATTTGATAATTAAATTGTTGAATTTGATATTGGAAATATTTTAAATAATTGAATCTAGAATTTAACATAAATGATAATGATTTCGAAAGATGATTTAAATTCTATTTAAATAAGAAGGAAGATAGTAAACTTCTAAATTGGATTTAAAATTGAATTAAACTAATTTTGGGAATTACTTGTTTTGATTAACGTGTACAAATAGCCTTCTAGGCACTATCTTGGATTTTGACGAAACCGGTTTCATCGGATCCGTAATATTGGATTATTATATGTTGTCAAATTTCGTGGCGATTGGACATAATATTTGGTCGTGCGAGAGTCGAAACGTGTAGAAATTAATTAAAGAAATTTTAAATAATGTAATTTGATTTTGAAAAGTTAACTTCTGAATATGATGGAACTGGCTCCCGATATATATTCCATTATATTCAAAATAGGTGTATAACATTTAGAACGTCTGGCGGCACACTTCGTTTGATGTTTGAAATTCTCACGAATGAATAGTGCTGTGAAAATTTTCTATATAAAGACATCAACCATCCTTCATTTGCAAACCCTAACCCTAAACTAACCCAGCCGCCATTAAAAATATGCTCGATCCAACGGCGGTTATTGCACGGCGAGCTAGAAGCAAAATTAGCTGAACTGTCCAACATGAAAGTTAGAGTGCTCGACTCCACGAACAAATCTTTATGGTCGGATTGTCAATCGATGAAGTATGGGGGTGGGTGGAGGCTCGCATTCGCGGGAAGAAATTTATAGGATTCGTGCGATCGTTGCACGAGCTGGCCGCTGGCGAGGTGCGAGGCAGGAGGGGGGAGGAGGGCACGACGGTGGTCGGCACATGGTCGTGGAGGCGCAATCGATCGAAGAAACAAATAGGAAAAGAAGGCGCGGCATGTATATTCCTGAACGTAAAGGAATGAGGGAAGAGAAAGGTTTTAAGTTTTAAATTTTATTTTATTTAAGTCAAGATAATTTTAATTTTATTGAATGTTAATTAAATCCATAACTTTCTCGTACGAGGTCCAAATTGAGCGCGATAAATTCCGTTGCGTTTGTATCAGTGAGCACTAAAATCAGAAATGGGATGTGATGGATGAGGAGCTAGTAGGAAATTTAGGGTTAAATTGAACGTTCGTTCAATTTTAATTCAAAACTGGAACATTTTGGTGACTATTAAAATCAAAGTGAGTTAATCTCATTTTTTTTGGTTAACCAAAAATATTATTTTTTAATAAAAGTTATTTATTGGATGTTTGGATGTTTATTATCGATTGTTATTTACTGTTTGGATGATATACTATATTTATTAGTTGGTTTGGATATATATTCCCACTCATTGGAGTGGATGAGACATTTTTACGTTCCCGTGTAAGAGCAGATGACCATTTGCATATGAATTCCGCCTCGAAGTGGTTGATTTATATTTTTATGATTATATACTATATATGATGCAGGGGGATAGGTTAGAGGGATCTAATAGGATTCCTCACACCATCGGTTTATTTTCATATATGTAGTGATATATGACTTGTTTAATACCATATTAATGATATGGATATGATTTTGCTTAATTAGTGCTTTAGTAGCACCGGGCCTCATTCTTGGTATTTTTAAATACTATTAAATAGTGATTTGATTTAAAAAGGGATTTCAAATTGATTTTTTAAATTTTATATGTTTACTAATTTTTCTAAAGTAAAAGTATGATTTTAGAGATTATAAGTTTATGGTTTTACAAAATATTTTAAATAGAGATTCTGAACTGTGAATTAAGATTTTAAAATCTTGAGAATAAGACCACGTATTAAAATAAAGGATTAAGGTTTTAAAAATAAGATAAATAATTATTAGCTATTTTATATAGAGTAGTATGTATATAGTATATACAAATATTGATATTTATTACTAAATATGACGATTAATAAAGGTGATAATGTATAAGGTGACATTTTGCAAATAAAGTTAAGTTTTGTAAATTCGTATTTATTTATAAAGGTATAGATTTATGAATGGTATTTTATGAATTAAAAGAAAACTAATATTATTTAATAGATGGAGAAATAAATCAAACGGTGGATTCATTTTAAGATGTGGAATGATGTTTTAGAAAATAGTTGATCCTATTTTGCAATTTGTTGGTGAGGTAAATTTGAGATTGTAAAATGATATTTTATAAATTGAATGAAATTTATAAAAGAAATTTATACCTATGTGAGCAAGATTAGAAGCCGTTGAAATTTTATTTTTGATTGGGACTTTATGAATAAGCGAGATTTATAAAGGAATTGAGTTATAAATGGGGTTTATAAATAAAGGGATTTTATGAAAGGAAGTTTCATAAACTAGAGGAGATTTATAAATATAGTTTGTAAATATGGAAATGGTATGTTGAAATTAAGTATGGATTTTTATCATGGAAATATAACTATGTTTTAAAAGTTGTTAATTTATATTAATATCATTTTAAAAAGTGATTTATCAATATTTTGATATTTTGAAGGGTTAACTATTTAAAATTATTAGTATTTATAAAATGTTGAAGATAAATTATTATTATTATTTTAAAATATTTTATAGTTAATATTTATCTATTTATAATGTTTTGTGATGACCCAGAATTTTGAACATTAGAGATTGAAAAAAAAATTGATTTTAAATATTTGGAAGTTAATTTAAAGTTGAATTTCAAATAACACTATCTATTTGGCAATTAAATTATTTAATTTAATAATCTAAAGTTGGATAAAGATTTGAATACTCAGTTTTAAGCCGAATAAAAATATTTCAAAGGTTTAAAAAATTATATTGCCGATACTGAAGATAACAGAAGTGTTAATAGTTGAATTTAAAACTGTTTTGTTCAGTTTGAATTTATATCGTTTAAATCGATATTTAAAAATAGTCTTCCAAGGCACAGTCTCGGATTTCAACGAACCAGTTCCATTGGATCCATAATATTGTATTATTATCGGATATCAATTTTCGTAGTGTTTGGAGCGATGTTTGGCCGTACGATAAGAAAATGCGCTGAAAATTATATCAAAATTTAATTTAATAACTGGGTTCAAAAAGCTATCTTCTCCGTACGATCGAATTTGGACTCCAAACCTTTTCCATTACGTTCGGAATAGGGTTTAGCATTATAATCACCTAGCAGCACGCCTCGATAGGAGTTCAAAATTTTGTGTTGCGGAAACAGAGATGATTTAAATTTATTTTTTGGAAAGGCCAGCCGGTTTTATAGTGGACCGTCCACTTTTTATTACGAACGTAATAAAAATATGAAGTACAGGAGTAAGGTAGATGCACCTTAACTACTAAGAAAGAAGAAAATACAGCACAGGAGTGTGACAGACATGTCACAGCTACAATAAATAACTAACATGACTAGGACTCATCCGAAGAGGTAGTATCACCAACGTCATCATCCACCTGGGAAGAAACCAAAGAGACATTCCCAAGAAGACCAAAATAGGGGCGAAATAGGAGAGCAAGTGAAGGATCATAAATCGCAGCATCAGAAGATTAAATAAAAGATCGATCCCATGTAGTATCAGCTAGCATGATATAATTTAACTCAGCATACGAACCATCCAAGTCAAGAACCAAGGAATCACCAGATGGTCTATAATAAAGGCAACGAAGGTCCAATAGATCATCAGAAACAAATCTAAAATAGGAATCATCCACTGGGTTGAATCGCAAATCAGAACGGGGATCAACCCAACATCTCTTAGACTCAACCCAAAATACAGGCAATTGAAGCGAAGCAAGATCAGGAACAGCAATGGAAACCGCAGAAACATCACCAGGGACAATGGATACAGAAGGGGATGCAGGCCGTGCAATAGAAGACGGCGGACCTGGGACGGATAAAGGAACTTCAGGAGGAGGAACAACCTGAGACACTTTGGGAACCCATTTCCTGAGCGGAGGCCGAGGCAGAGCGATCTTAGGCGCAGTAGCGTAAACATCAGAATGCGTACAGGAGGAAACTAAGTGACCAAAGGAGTGACAGGAGGAACAAATGTCTAGGACCCAACCGTAACGAACACGGACTTCCACCACATGGCCAATAGCTAGATGAACAGGAATAGTGGATGGGAGAGGCTTAAAAGGGGTAATCTCAATCAGAGCCTTTGTGTACACCAGCTTATCACGCGCAACTGTATTAGCGTCAAAACATTTCAATTTACCAACGTTGCAAGCAAGCCAAATCAAACCAAGCAGCGGTTGAAGAGCAGAAGGAATTTGAGAAAAATAAACCCAAACAGGGATAGATAAAACTTGTTCACGTGCACTTGCTACCGTTGGAGACCAGGGAGCAATAATAAATGGTTTCCCATCAAAAAAGGAAGGCTCGGCCTCAAGAACACGACTGCGATCCACAGAGGAGGAGAACAACAGAAAATACATGGAGTCAACCAGCTTAACACGAAGATCACCGCATAGCCTCCAACCCCTACGACATACTGAAGACGCATCATGAAGGCGATGATTTGGGTCCAAAAAGGAACCAACCAAATATTCTGACCAATAGTCCATACCGGCTTGCATAACATTTGGAGGAGGGATCATCACTCCATTTTCCTCAACGATATCAAATTCAACTGGTTCATAAAGGCTCGCGTTACGGGGCAAAGATGTAAAAAGTGAAGACCATGTTTTGGGACCAGCTGAGGAAGGAGCAGTAGGACGATGGATATGAACGGGAAGCTCCTCCACAATGGGAACACCAACTGAGGTCGCAAGCATTGGATTGGGACCAGCTGGGGATGAGGCCTCAAGCAATGAAACACCAGAACTCAAAACACTGAAACTTGGAACATTATTCTCAACAGCATTTGGACGAACACCAGATGTGCATCGAGCTAGACTCGAAATATCGGCAGTGGCAGAACGCAAGTCACATCCAGACACACTAAAATCCACACCATTAGCACCAGAGTCAACGACATCGTTCACAAGCGTAGGCACAGGGGCACCATCAAAACGACATTCATCACCAACCATAGAAATCAACAACTCAGGTCGCGAGCAAGTGCACTCGACAACAGCTAGGACAGAATTATTAACAGTAGGCAGAGGAGGAAACTCGGAGTCAGATAGCATGGGAGGCATTGTACACGAGGTCGCGGCTTAGAGAACCTTAAAAATCCTACCAGATCTAGTTGATGAGGGCGAAAGGGTTGGAGAAATGGGGAGGAGGGTAAGAAGAGGAGAGCTAGGCATAGGAATGGATGGAACGGAGGGAGAACGTAGAGGGAAGGGAAAGACGAAACACGAATGGAAGCTAATTTTATCCGGACGAACGAGACAAGCACGAACGGGAGTTCGCCATTGAGACAAGCACGAACAGTCGGATGATTTGCTCACACTTTCTTCAAGACGATTTAAATTTAAATTTGAATTTAAAATGGGATATGTATATATGTATGTATTCTTACATTCAATGGGAAAATTTGACACGTTCTTCCTTCTTCAAAACACTTGGCATTTTTTAGGACACACGTTCGTTTGGAAATTAAAAGAAAAAATCGTTGAATCCTCTTTTATAAAACAAAAAAAAACACATTTTTTCGTCATTGTTCAAAACAAAAAAAGAAAAAAAACCGTCGGCTTCAATCAAAATGCGGATGGCCACTATTATTTTCGAATTCCCAAATCGAACCAGATCGGCAACGACAATGCTAGGGCAACGGAAGGAAATTTATTCCATGGCGATCGACATTCGCGTGGAGAAGGGTTGAGCTAGGTTTTGGCGACAAAGTAGCGCTATGGTGTGTGCGATGGTCGCGAATGGGGCACGGCGTCGCCTGTGGCGCGATTCGATTTAATGGTGCGCGGGGTTGAGGGAATGTTCGCTAGCGTTCGCGAGTGCGTGAAGCTTGAGGGTTTCGTGATAGAATACGGCGTCGCCGTGGGGAATCGAGGCAAGGGAGGTAGTCGATCTCGCTACCAGGTCGTGGGTGATGGAGCAATGCCTGGTCGATCAGTAGCGTGAGCAGTGGTGAGGCTGCGATGGTGTTTAGGTATAGTCGATTTTGTTTTTATTTAATTTAATTTGAGGTATGAATTTGAATGGGAAAAATGGCAGTAATATATATTAACATTTATTTTAAATGTTGTTTTTCCTTGAAAGCTGTGGATTTTAAAAATGTTGATTTTGAGAAATAAAAATAAAAGCAGTCCTGTTTTTTTCCTTCTAATATATGTATATAGGTTTGAAGGAATTTTATCTCATTAGAATTTAATATATATATAAATATATACATATATGGGTAAAACAGAAATATATATATATATATATATGATTTTGAAATTATATAGAAATTTTTAAAGTGTTGAAGAATTTATTTAAAAGATTGGATTTTTGAATCTATATAAGTTATTTTATAAGTACAGATGTGGTTTCAAAAGAAAGAATAATTTTACACACACACACACACACAAATATATATATATATATATATATATATATACTTTTTCACGTATTACTTAATGTTTAAAAAAATAAGTATTAAGGTGGTTGACTTATTTAATTAGCTTATTCAATTATTTTAGTCATTAAAAATAATTTATTATAGGAGAAATTGGTTTAAATAAAATTATTGGTTAATTAAATTTATCAAATGGAAATTTAATTGTTCGATTTGTTCGATTTGTTCGAATATTAACAAATCATATAAAGTGCTTATATTAGGTTAAAAATTCGTGAAAACAGGTTGGACTGGAAGTGGATCGCAAATAAAATGCAAATGTGAGATCTTCTCACTCAATTGAAATAATTAGAATTTCAATTTTTGATTGACTGTTTGGATGTGATAGTATGTGTGCCCGTCTATATATATGTATATTGGAGTGATTGATTTCCCGCATTATATAGCGGATGAGACCCTATGTGCCTCATAATAGCGGATGATATGATATAATCCCATATACTGCTATATTCCACCTCGAAGTGGAATTGGTATTTAATTGTTGTGCTAACATCCGTGGATGTAGGGAAATAGGTTGAAGGGATCCAACTAGATTCCTCAAATATTTGAATTTGTTCCATATGTTGTGTGTTGATTTACTAGTAATCTCTTAATGATTATATTGGTATTGAAATCATTAAAGGCTATGGTTTGGTCAAATATATATATATATATACACATATATATATATATATATGTATGTATGTATATTTGGTATCGTAGGATACCCGAAATATATAATTGGATTTTAGGAAATAAAAGTAGAAAATCTTCTGTAAATTAATTTTTGAGAATTGGATAAATTTAAAAGAAGGAATTTAAAAGTATAAAAGTTGATTTTTGTAATCCTATCCAAAATATGGGAAAAGATTTTAATAAATGGATTTCAAGTAATTTTGTTTAAAATTTGGAGAATTTATTTAAAAATTCGGATTTTAAATAGTTTGGGAGAAATAAAGGATTTATTCTAAAGGCAGTAAAAATTTGGAAATCAATTTGGAATTTGATTTGGTGTTTGAAAGTGAATATTTGGAAATCGATTTGATAATCATATATCGGTGGATATTTGAAAATTTAAATTCACA
The DNA here is from genome assembly GCA_030765085.1 of Allium cepa. Lineage (NCBI taxonomy): Eukaryota > Viridiplantae > Streptophyta > Magnoliopsida > Asparagales > Amaryllidaceae > Allium > Allium cepa. Next base: position 1,043,436,097 of record CM060931.1, on the reverse strand, counting down.
ATGGGAATTTGTAAAGTAAAGGGAAATTTGTTTTAATAATAAATATTGGTTTATTTTTAAAAGTGTGGAAATAAAATTTACGGATTTGGAACGTAAATTTAAAATAAATCGAGAAGGGTTTATTAATTGGTTTAAATGGACTATTTTAGAATGGAAAGTGTATTTTTCCTGGAAAGCCGAGTATGTTTTCAAAGTAGCTTTTATGTATAAATTAAAAGTTTTAAAGTTGGTTTTTAAAAGTATGTTTTGGAGGAATTATTTATTAATTATTTTTAATTCTTTTAAAGTAAATATTTACCAAGTTAATTATAGAGGTGATTACTTTAAAAATTTAACTAGTATTGGATTTAGAAGTGGGTCATTTAAAAATTATACTCTATTTAAAAAAAATTATTTTTAAAATTATTTCGGGCTTATGTTTATATGAAATATTAGTATAAAATTTCATAACTAATATTTTAAGTAAAGTGTTTTTTATTTTAAGTGTTAAGTGATTTAAATTATTTTAAATTATTTAGACTTGGCAAATTTTCAGTGGAAATAAATGATATTCGGAAATTTATTCCGCGTGAGAAAAGTGATTTGAAATTTGTTTTCAAAGTGTTGAAGTGTGAAAATATATCTTGCGAAGATATTTTGAAAATAAATAATTGGGAAAAATTATATAAAATCTGGTGATTGTTGTGAATATTGATTGATAGTTAAATAATCGACTATCAATATTGGCCTTTAAATGGCATTTGAATTTCGACGCGACCGGGGGTCGGATTCCAAATGGTTATCCAAAAACCACATCGAATCTTTGTGATGGATCTTTTGAAAGATCCATGTGGAAATTTGTTGTGACTTACTAGAATTCTGAACGTATCCGCTTATTTTTAAAAAATAAGTGGTCATTATTCGGTTAAGCCGAGAGAGGACTTTGTGTCATAAAACCCATTTCGAATAATGATACGACAAAATGGAATTGCATTTGAAGATGGTGTTGAAGACTGGGTATTTTCAAAAACGAAAGGATTACCTATCGATTGTCTCTGCACTGAATTGCTTTGGTATAGAGATTTTATCACCCTTTGTGATGGGGAGTCCGGACGTGATTAGTGAATATCCAAATTTGTAAGGACTTCTTTGAAGTGCCTTCGGTTTCGTTCGAACCCGGAACGGACTTGTTTGGATGTATGTCTGACATTACACTTTGAGATATAAAGCTGGTTTCTATCAAATACATTTCTATTAGTGGCAGAGAATTTATTCTCTTAGCTTAACACCCTTCTCCGAGACATACGAGCTCAGAGGTTATTTAGTTGATGGTTACTAGGGATATATTCCCAATTTGGTAATGTGGCATGCTAAGTGTTGCTGATCATTTGTTGATCGAAGCAAAGCTTTTGTGAAAAGCGTAGCTTTGTAGACGAGACTTCTTCGTACCTCACACCCCGGAAATGGTCGAAACAGGAAGGATGCAGCAAGGTTGTGGGGATCGCGCCCCTCAGGTTATGTTCATTCCATCTGGATAAAAAGTGGTATTTGGTATGGAGCACAGATATTTAACTTGTGTGGATGAAAAGTGGTATTCTGGTATGGAGCCCAGATTATTTACCTAGAGGTTGTTGGTTGAGAGGCACCTCGGATAAAGGTCGGTCTAGACCGGGGGGTGCATACTCATGACAGTTAGTTTTCTAGTTATAGAGGTAACCCGGCCTTGTGTTGGTAGAGAGCTGGTTAACTTCTCGGAGCATCTCTCCAGAGGCGTACCCATTCGGTGTAGGAAGTTCCTTAGCCTGACCATTTGTTGGAAATCCAACCATTCAATACGAGCCCTGTACGGTTTTAGTTGTAGAACCTGCCATCTAATATGGTAGCTATAGTAGGAATACTATAATGGTACCTATGCTGGCTAAAATGTACATTATACTTTTGAAATGTTTTCCACACTATGCACTAATAATAATATCAAAAATATTTTACGTATCAAGCATGTTTGACAATCATAAGGAGAAATCTCCTCCAATTGTGCGCTTGCATTGTGTGTATGCGGGGAGGCCTTAATAATTTCATTTTCCAAAAGCATAGCGGATTTCTTTTTATTGCCTTTATGCAAATAACTGTTTTAAGATCTCACACTAGTCTCATGACTGACCTGGAGTTTATTATTACCTTTCTAAACTCTAGGTGCTCATAATTTTCAACACGAACAACCTAGAGTCAGGTTATCAGTTGTTCAAGAGTGAAGTCAGAAAAGTATGTTGTGGAGATTAGGAGCAAGCTGGATGTCGAGACGTATCACTAGTATATGTTATTTCTTTTCCGCTGTTAAGTTGTGTAGGACTATGATGTCGTAATGTATAACTGATATAATTCTTTTATTTTAAAGATTATTCATTTATCTATTATATATTGTTCTGTTGCGAAATGCGATATTCTGATATTTCTTCTGTGTTATTCTTCTCTTTTTCTTCTTTAATCCTAACGGTTCGGTTTTCCGGCATTCGATTGTTCGGCATTTGATACAGTGGACATATTATTGTCGATTTTCGAAAGTTGAAAAATCGGGTCATTACATGTTTACTATTATATAATGATAGTGTTTTAAGTAAATGATTAGAAATTATGTTTCAAATGGTTTGGGTGGATTTTTGACAGAGTTATGAATGATTTTAGAATTGAACTAAAAGAGGAAATATTCCCAAATGTCAGTGGGTATACCTATATAATTTAGATAAGTACATGGATATTGTTTCCAAGTATCAAGAATAGGGATTTGTGGTTATATTTGTATATCTTTATAAAAGTATTTTGGTACAAATATTTACAAAGTGATTTGGGAAAGTCAAAGAATTTGTTAAAAAGGCTTAGTGTTGCTTGGTGCTTAACCAATGTTGGTTTTCACTATGGAATAAAATCCTTAATTGAATGTTTGTTATTCGATAGTTAAATAATCGACTATCAAAATTAGACCCGAAACATAACTTTTGGAAATATTTAGGAGAAACACATGAGTTATATGGCAAAGTCATCTCCGATGATGTTGTACTATGCATATAAGCCTCCTTTCGTTCTACTAGGGTAATGATAAGACATCCGTCCACTAACTGTTAGAAGGTGATCACCGTTCTTATCTTTGAATATTTATTTCCTAAAGAACCGGGATTGAGTTTATTGGGAGTTATCGAATGCTGTTTCGAAGAGACCGGGATCGGTTAGGTTATCCGAAAACCACTTCGATCCAGAAAAAGCATTTCGAAGTGAAGACATCTTGAAGATGATGGAATTGGAGATGGAGCTGTCAAGTATTTCGTTCAGCCCCAAAATGTACTTTATTGATGAATGCTGATATTGCATTGTTGCTTGAAGGGCAGTATTAACATTCCATGTGGGAAGTGCTATATAAAAGGAAAAACACAGCCTCTAGCCTTATCAACCGGAAATGACTAAAACAGAAGAGATGCAGCTGGGCTATGTGGGTCACTCCCAAGTAGGGTATGATCATCCCCATCTAGAGTTGCTATCATCTCTCAAATTTTATGCTTCGAGGACCAAAGAGAGGTGACCATATTCGATACTATCCAGTAAGGGGTAAGCCAGTCCTGTGATGGTAGGGGATCCAGCGAGGTCCTTGGTGTTATTTTATCAAGAGATGTACCGTAACGGGCGGTATCCCAATAGCCCAGTCATTGTATGGAATCCATTCTCCAATAAGCATTGTATGGACTTAGTTGTGCCCAGCCATGTTGAAACGTGATATGCAAGCATTTAAGCTATATTCACATTTTACTTTGACTCGTAGACACTATTATAATATAAATAAATTTTCATGTGGAATGGTTTTGGTTGTCGTAAGGTAAAAATTAGTCCATGCTTACGTGCGACATGGTCTTACGAGATACCTTTGTTTTCAAAGGTTTTTATAACTTTAAAATAGTTGGGTGTGTTTTCTCACATTGGTTTTCCTGATTGACTCATGTGTTATTTTATTATAATGCGTGAAGCAGACCGAACATATTTACATATTGCTTTGGATGCATTGGAGCTTAGGAGGCGAGTCCGAGGTCTATAGGTCGTATTCATGTATATGTCTATGTTCCGTTGCTTTGTTGTTGAAATTAACATCAATTGTGAGGATAGGTTGTTATAATTGTCCAGGTGGATGATAATGGATTGATATTATACTCTTATGGATGTATGTATATGACAATTTCTCTTTTGTGAAGATCACTGACATTATATTATATATTGTTTCGTTGCGATTCTGAGATTCTGTGCTGTTTTTAGTTTCTTTCTTCTTTCTTCTTTCTTTCCCATAACTATCTGTCTTTCCATTCAATTTGAGTTGGACATGCATGGTTTATTGTCAGCTTGAGTTGTGCGGATTGTAGGGTCATTACACTTAATACATCCATGGTGTTCATGTGTCAATCATCTAGAAGTCTGAAAGATAGGTCGTTGGGGGTAAAAGAAAAGAAAAGACAAGAAGAAATAAACATAGAATCAATCAACGCATGCGAGTCATATGTTTGTACAGCCACCCCCAAAATGAAATACCAAAATTACGATAAGCACTAACTTTAGCCAAGGACAGTTATAACTGCCTGCGCCCACAATGCTGATACATAACTATATACAAATTGCTGTTGAAATAACAGATAACTAGGTAACGGTGAAGCCTCCTACTCCTTACTCCACCAAAATTATAATGACCCACCATTTTGGACGGTTCAAATTGACAATAAACCACACATGTCAGACTCAAACCATTCAAAAGGGAGGATTTTTAATGGGGTAAATAAGAAGAAAAAACAAAAGAAAACACAACACAAAATCTTGCAGCAGAACGAAAAAATACAGTAATCAAATAAATAGTTCATGGAGTTGCTTTACAAATAACATTTGATTACACTTTTACAATTCAAATCAGAGTTATACATACATCGTAAATAAACAAATAATGCAGCACAACGTAGAATGCAGTGGAATAATAAATAGTATTAATATACTGAATGTTCATCTTCATCTTTCAGAAAATAGTCTTCAATACACTAAAAAGGTCAGACTGACCCAAGCATAATGAAAAGACAAAACAGTTGAATCAGAACTAAAAGATCTTATGTAAGTCAGATCAAAAGAAGTGAAATAGAAATATTAGTGCAATGGTTTCATAGATGTTACAGGATTTTCTTCTCCTATTAAGTGTACAACGCGAATATAATTATTTAAAAGGTTTCAAATAATTCGAAATATCAATCTTAATCAACTAATTAAAACAAATCTGGGGTTTGAATTAACTTAAACCCTTCAAATAATTCAATTCTAAATAAAAATCCTAAATCAAGAAATTAAATGGGTATATGTCATTTCAACCAGTATCAAAAATCAACATTTCCAAATCAAAACCGTTTTGGTTTATCATTTCAACTCATTACAATACTCTCCTAATCTATAAGATCGTTCGGGTATGTATCATTTCAACTCATAGGGATAACAGAGATATGGACATAAATAACATCCAATCATCCAAAATATAAACCAATAACATCCATCCATCACCTAAATATCAATAATTGAACATACAGGACAAATCATCATTGAAATCAACCAATAACAACCAACAATTTACTGGTTATCATTAACAGGTATTTAACTGGCAACTTAAATTTCAATATTGCATTAAATGACAATTACATTCAATAAAAGTCAAAATTAACTTGAATGACAATTTAAAATATACTAAACAGCAACCAATCAATTTCTAATCACATCCTAAATTCAATTTAACTAACATAAGAAAATCTAGTAGTTATGGGTGTTTGCTCACCTTTTGTGGCTACGAAGGTGATGATAAAAATGGAGCGATATGGAGATTTCTAGCAAAGATTCAAATGCAATGAAAATCCAAGAGATCATAGACACGAGCACGAATCAATAAACAAGTTTCAACTACTTCCAACTTCCAAAAAATCTAAGATCCAAACTACGGACAAACCTAAAACTAGGTTATTTTTAAGAAAATATTCGGACCAGAATATTACCGAATCTGTAAAAGTGACTAACTTGAAAGTTGTTGCAAATTATCTTCTCTCTAGTTTCAAAAAAAGAATCACTCAAAATGCTTCGGTTATGAGAAATTTATGGTCAAAACAAATATAGGTGTTTTCTGAGTTGAAAATTTGAGTTCAAAAATTCTTTGAAAAGATTTGAGTTTTTGGCATAGCAAATTAAGGAATTTAAAGAACTGATATAAAAGAAATTTGAAGTCATTGGAAAAATAAACGGTTTGAAAAAAATAATCATATAGTTTGGTTCTTCCTTAAGGAGATATAATGATACAAGATGTGGCATTTTCGGCCAACACTGGACCATAAAAAGGACTTAAAAAATGAAATTTTTTATATAGAAATTTTCAGAATGGGAAGACGGTTTCAACAATAAAGTTGTTGCCATTGAAATTATACACGGTTTCAAAAAATAATTATTTGATTTGAAGTAGTTTAGTGAAATATAGAAGCCATGGAAATAAGGGGAAGAAAGAGGAAAAAAGCAAACGGAAAAAGAAGGGAAAAAAGAGAAAGAGGAGGAGAGGGATGGTGGAGCTTTGGTCATGGGTTACTGCCGTGGGTTATGGGCGATGACGGAGGTGGATAACGGCAAGGGGAGAGAAGTAGGCTAGGGATTTGAAGGAGGAATGATGGAATTTAATTGGGTGGTTTAGGAGTTTTTTGGTTTGGAGTTTTCTGTAGATTTGTGTAAGAAGAAGATGAAGAGTATGCAGAAAGATTCTCAAATGAGGAATTTCTGTACGTACTTGGTTTTAGTCAGATAGGAAATAGAAGGTCAATGGGTGGGAAAAGGAAGGGTCTAAAGTCTCTTAGGGTTCCTAGGGTCTCTTGGTTTACTAAGAAGCTCATTAGTCTAAAACAAACCCAATAAGACTTAGCAAAAAAACACAAGTATACACTGCTAATAAAAGAAATAAGCTGCAGGTTATTTAATAATTAGGAAATGAAGGTGGGAAGACAAAAATAAATGTCACATTTTAATCTTCGGGCATTAATAACGCATAAAGAAATGTACGTAGGAATGGAAAAGTTTGCAAACCAAAGTAAAGTGAAATTTTGTATACGTGAAAATGAGGTAGCAAGAATTAAATATAACCGAAAAGTATAGGCTCGGCTATTAAATAGAAGGAGAAATGAACGGATCAAGTATTAATAACGAGATAACTATTTTAAAACGAATACGTAATAATTAATAACAAAAGAAATGAAGGAACCATGTACATTGCATAACCTTTTTGAAATTCAATTTTTGAAACGTAATGAAATTAACTTCATTAACTCAAATAATATTCAAATTTGTACGCGTTTATTTTTTATCTATGTATAGTAAATGAAATTACTTACCTTAAAAATGAAAACATTCAATTTGGTTTTTCCAAAATGATCTTTTATTTCCATTAAAACATCCTTTCTGTTTAACACAAAAGGTGTGTTTCTTTTATTAAATCTGTTAATTGCAATCAACGTTTTCTTCCCTTCTAATTGAAATACTTCAATAAAATTGATTGCAATTACTTACAAAGTTAAATTTCAAAACAAACAACTAAAATGTATGAAAAATAGAATAATTGTTTCCTTTAGTCATTTAAACACCTTTATAAATTTGTTGTTTATACAGCAGAGAAATAAATAACTTACTTAAATAAATTATTCTCCTACTCTTGAAATCCATCTGTATGCTAAAACACAGTTCAAATATACATATATTTCTTCCTTTAAATCAACCATGCTATTCTTTATTTTAATGAAATTAAATCTACATTGACAAATAAAACATTCATTTTATTTGATATAAATGTTCTTTTCATTAAATCAACTTTCCTTATATTTTGACAAAAAATAAGCTACGTTTAATTACACCTATTAATTTACTGTTTGGTGTCCTCTCTACCGTTAATTGAAATTATTCAATTATATTAATTTCAATTTTTTACAAAGGTGAATTTAAAAATGGAAAAAATAAATGTAGTGAGTAATAGAACAATTATTTCCTATCTAATAGTAACTTAAACATATTTATACACTATTGGATACAAACTGGAATTATACATTTCTTTCCAATTAATGGTTTCTCATCTCTGCAACTAATCATTTAGCTACAAAACATTTCAAATAAATAAATATATGATTTCTTCTTTAACAGATTAAAATTTATTATTCTTTATTAAAATTTATTATTCCAATCAATTGGAAATTTACATTTAAAAAATTGTTAATTTCACTCAAACCAATTTTATAAAATACATACTAGCATTTGTTATCATCGTTACATTATTGCAAACATGTTTCATTAATAGAAATTTTACTTAAGCTCATAACTTGTATTATAATTTAATTTGTATCGGTAAAATTTTAAAAAAATTCATAACAATTTTATTCAAAAATCTTATTTAACTTAATATTTTTTAAATGTTTAAAGATACGGGTCGACACAATCTCCCCCCCCCCCCAAAAAACTTTTCGTGCCCGAAAAGAAACAAGAAGGAATCCCAAAATTTATTATATTTTATTTAAAACATTCAATTTATAAATAATTAAACATATATATTTAAGTTTAATAAAATTTGAAAATAACTCAAATTCTAAAAAACATCTAAGTCTTAAATTTTCAAAATTTTTTGGCAGAGTCTCCTTTGCGCGGATACGTCCGGAAAATAACGATATCAATTCTTTTAATATATATATATATATCATATTTTAAAATAAAATATCCCAAACAACAAGAAAACAATACATTATCGCTATAAAACCGTAATCCGAAAACGTACCTATTTGTCGGGCAAACAAACTTTATCTATGAAACTAGAAGCAATGTCTATTACTTCCATGACCTGTATTCCACTTATATAATCCAAAGAGTTAAAATTATGTGAAAGAATAATATTTCTAGTTGTTTCAAATCAATAGCACAAACAATATACAATATATCACAATCATATGCAAACAAAACTATACAATCATCATAGGCAACAAAGAATCCATCACACATCGATTACAACCAAAACTAATGGTTTGTTTAGGTTCTGAATTTTTAATCGTACAAGGGTGATAAATAAACTAATAAGTATAACTTATGCTCAACTTCCTTAGATATTTACTTAATAGATTATTCATACAACCTCAAACAATTAGAAGTATTCTTTTCCAAACTTTCCAACAGCCAAACAACAAGAATTTTAAATTTGCTTAAGTTTATTCTACTTGTTTTCTCTCTCATCATTTTACCTTTCCATTCATTTATTTATCTAAATATCAATCACTTACATAATTTGTTTTCCATTAAAGACTTAAGTTATTAATGAATCATTTCATAAAATATCACTTAAGCTCCTACTGCCTTACCTAAGTTTATGATTTAATTCTGTTATAGAATAAAAATTTAAGTTTTTGGTATTTGCTCTTCAAGAGAAAAGAAATATTTCGATATATCTAAAATTGTAATTAAAACATTTGACCTCATTAACTTAGTAATAATATAAGATAAAACATCCTCGTAGCATTTTGCAATGATTTTCCTAAAAATTTAAACAATGTTAGAAGTTTGTATCAAAAGATTATGATAAGCATTTTTTAAAATAAAGTTCCTTAAATTCGATAATTAGTAGACTCGTTATTTTAAAATAAGTATAAACTCTAAATTATTAAACTGAAACTAATAGTATACTCAAATCTTATACAGAATATCCAAATTAAAGTATAAAACTTCATATCTACATAATTAATTTTACACGCTTGTTTAAAAATGAATATTCAAATCATGGAAAAACATTTACCATGGTTTAACACAAAATTCAAATAGTAAATAAACCTATAAACTTACTATTAGTACTTCGAAATTAAGTAAATATTTCAAACCATGCTGCTAAAATAGAGATTTAAATTTATTTGTCAAGTATATTACTATAAATAAGCTTTGCAAATCAATTTTTTTCCACTTATATACTATCTTTAAATTATACATTCAAAGAAACTTATATAAAATTTACTTGAAATATTCATATGAAAACTTCGTTTGCAAATCAATCGTCTTTAATACTTTAATACTTTAAGGAAAAATTCATCTATAAAATTTCTTGCTTCATTTATAAATACCGTTTAAAATTTTTAAATAACATCTTTATAAATATATGTAAACTATTTGAAAACAATTATTTACATCATTATTTATATTTAAAAAAGTTATTGTAAACCTTAAATCCATTATTTACAAATTATATTAGTTTTAAATCTCAAAATTCTTTTAAATATCATTAATAAGTCAATAATCATTAACTTTAAATAAGTGTTATTTAATTAATAACTTTTCATAATATTTACGACACTAATAATTTGCTATTAAACCAATATAAAAAATATTTTATACATTTTAAAGTATTTAGAAATGAAAAAAATAACCAAAATATCTTTTATATAATACTTTATCGAAATACTTTTATAGCACGATGTTTTAACATGTTTATCCTTGTTCTTACAAACTCTAGTCATACGTTGATCGAGCGTAAGACTAGAAATCTCTAAGTACTTAGTAGACCTATTTCAACACCTAATGAAAAATACTTAAAAATAGGTATGAGAAGTACCACTCAAAATCTGATGTCAAACGATGATGTTAAAATAGCAGTGGCCCGCTGCTGATCCAGTGTTTACGCAAAGGGCACAAAACTTTCCAGAAGATCCTTCCATCTTCCGGATTCCAAAAAAATATCATAGTCATTTCGTAAACAAGGGACCATCGATCCCCGCTGCAGTGGTAACTGCCGATTCAAGGATTTACGCAATGAATGCACTTTCTCCTGCAAGATCCATAAACAACAGATCCCAGGATCGAAAGCGCATCCATTTGGTAAACTAAAGAACCATCTACCCTGGAAAAAAATCGAGGAACTCATGAGTTTAAGTCCGGACAACCAAATGGGTTCGAATCCATTTCTGAATTCACCCAAGTATATTAGGGTTTATCGGTCGAATCCATTCCTGGATTCCCCAAGTCCATCTGGAAGCATGTCATACTATACTTCAAAATATAACATACCATATATAGTACCCTTTCAAAATCATAGCTTCAAATATCACACTTATATAAATTCTATTATATACAAGATTTTATTTTCAGATAAAGTACTTTCCAAAATCAATAATCTTGAATATATCAATCATTCTTGTATAAATTCCGTTATATATAAGATTTATCTCTTCAGATCCAATACATTCCAAAATCATCATTTTTCAAAATCACCTTATACTTATATAAAGTCCATCTTATACAAGAATCAAAAAATTTCCAAAATCAATTTTGCTATATGAAAACCATATGGGATTGAACACTTTGATTTGTCAATTTTTTTGAATTTAGAACAGTTTTATATACAAAAATGTTTGTGAAATAGTTTAGTATATAATATAGTTTTGTAAAATTGTTCGTAAATAAAATAGTTTGTAAAATAGTTTTGTAAATAAAATAGTTTGTAAACAAAATAGTTTGCAAAAAGTTTTGTAAATAAAATAGTTTGTAAAATAGTTTTGTGTATAAAATAGAAAAAATTATTTGCATAAGAAAAATAAAAGAAATAGTTTTGTAAAATGGTTTTAAATTAATAGTAGTTTTGCATACAAGAAAAATTCCAATTTAATTACAAAGATATCCACCCCAACAACTTTCAATTTTAGCGTCAAAGCATATCAATAATATTAGAACATAAGATGCATATATGTCATCATTGTGCAAGATCACATTCGATCACTCGCTCAATTACTCAAGTTCGCTTTCGAACTAGTATTTTTCATTCGACTTCCCCAATGCGAACTTCGATAAGGTTTCTTGACTAGAAACCATTATTCTTCTTGCATGGCCATATATAATGATAGAGAATTCTAGAATCAAACCAAAAATCCATATCAAATATTTTCCATCAAGAATCGAATGAAAAATCCTAACATGAAGTGGTGTAATTCACGTAGAAATTGTGCGCTCGTATCCAGATCAAATTAATTTTGCAAATAAAAAAATATACATATGACCTACATAATTATTCCAAATTGTTTCATCATAATTACATTTCAATTAAATTCATTGATAATCTCGTTGATTAACATAAGTATCACTTCATATTTTAATATTTGTTTCACATAATTTTTCTATTCAATATAAAACATTAACATATTCATTCTCACGACAATGCTTATATTTCTCTTTATTTTAAATTACATTCACTTTCACATGTAATATTTCTCATTTAATACCACATTCATTTGCGAATCATCTCATAAGAAATTTCCTTTAGTTTATAAAAAAATTATAAAAGCTTAACTTCTTTTATAATACATTATTCGAGTTTAAGGTTATCACTTATATTATAACCATTTATTGCAACATTCATTTATTTCATAAACAATTTACAAGTCATGACTTTATTTATAATCATTTCGCTTTTAGTTCATATTTGCTTATCCAATTAGTTTCACCTTTACTTTTCAAATTTATTAATGACACATTTCACAAGTTTAATTAAGTTTATAAACATTTTTTTCAATTTAATCTCCTTACAACATTCCTTTAATCACAATTTCAATTTAAACATCCCAAGGCTTGAAGTTCAGATTTTTATATTATTAAATTACATGCCAATAATGTATACAACAAATTCTATTCATTTACTAAACATAGACATAACAAATTTAACCTTGTTTCACTTGCTTTCAATTTAAGGTTACCGAATTCAACTGCATAATTGAACAAAATTTCTATATTTCAACTTATATATTAATTCAAAAGTTTTGACTATTAAAATATCCAGATATACCATTTTATTTCAATAGTTGAAACTACTGGTCAAAAAACAACAAAATTCACAACAACAATTCAATTTCATAAACAAATATCCTAATTATTCATTTTATTATCTTTAATACACCATTATTAAACTAGTGTTTAGTCCATTAATTCAATCAACAATAATTAGCCAATGCTTATAAACTGACAAAAACTCAACTAATCAACAATAAATGATAATAACTAAATATTACCATTTCATAAATCAAATAAATTACAAAAAAATAAATATTACTTATAAAAATTTATTCCTTTATATATATCATATAATATTAGGAAAAATAATCTCATTTCAAAACTTACATAAAACATTTTTATAACACTAGCAAATACTCGCTCTCTATATACACTCAGACAACTCATTCTAGCATATTACTACCCTATCTCTAATGAGTTAAACCCAACAGGTTAAGGTATATCTAAACCAAAGCTCTGATACCAACAATAACGACCCACCATTTGGACGGTTCAAATCGACAATAAACCATACATGTCAGACCCAAATCATTCAAAAGGGAGGATTGTTAATGGGGGTAAATAAGAAAAAAACAAAAAAATAAAAACATGGAATCTCGCAGCGGAATGAAAAAATATAATAATCAAGTAAACAATTCATGAAGCTGTTTTGCAAATAATATTTGACTACACTTTACAATTCAAATCAGAGTTATACATACATCAGAAATAAACAAATAATGCAGTAGAACAAAGAATGCAGTGGAATAATAAATAACAATAATATACTGAATCTTTGTCATCATTCTCCAGAAAATAGTCTTCAATACACTAAAAAGCTCAAACTAACCCGAGCGTAATGAAGAGACAAAACACTCGAGTCAGAACTAAAAGATATTATGTAAGTCAGATCAAAATAAGTAAAATAAAAATATTAGTGCAATGGTTTCATAGATGTTATACGATTTTCATCTCCTATTAAGTGTACAATGTGAATATAATTATTTAAAAGGTTTCAAATAATTCAAAATAACAATCTTAATCATCTAATTAAAACAAATCCAAAGTTTGAATTAACTTAAACCCTTCAAATAATTCAATTCCAAATAAAAATCCAAATTCAAGAAATTATATGGGTATATGTTATTTCAACCAGTATCAAAAATCAACATTTCCAAATCAATGAAAATCGCTTGGGTTTATCGTTTCAACCCATAAAGATTATCCCCTAATCTATATGATCGTTCGGTTATGTATCATTTCAACCTAAAAGGATAATTGAGATATAGACGTAAATAACATCCAATTATCCAAAATGTCAACTAATAACATCCATCCAATCACCCAAATATCAACAACTGAACATACAGCACAAATCATCATTGGAACCAACCAATAACAACCAACAATTTACTGGTTATCATTAACAGTATTTAACTGGCAATTTCAATATTAGTATTAAGTTAAATGACAATTAAATTTAATAAAAGTCAGATTTAACTTGAATGACAATTTAAAATATACTAAACAGCAACCAATCAATTTCTAATCACATCATAAATTCAATTTAACTAACATAAGAAAATATAGTTGTTGTGAGTGTTTGCTCATCTTTCGTGGCTATGAAGGTGATGGTAAAAGTGGAGCAATATGGAGATTCCTAGCAAAGATCCAATTGCAAAGCAAATCCTACAATTCTTAGACACGAACATGAATCAATAAACAAGTTTCAACTACTTCCAATTTTCAAACAACACAAGATCCAAACTACGGACAAACCTGAAACTAGGTCATCTTTAAGAAAATATTCAGACCAGAATATTGCTAAATCTATAAAAGTGACTAACTTAAAAATTGTTGCAAATTCTCTTCTCTCCACTTTCAATGAAATAATCACTCAAAAAGCTTCGGTTTTGAGAAAGTTATGGTCAAAACAAATAGAGGTGTTTTCTGAGTTCAAAAATACTTTGAAAAGATTTGAGTTTTTGGCATAGCAAATTAAGGAATTTAAAGAACGATATAAAAGAAAGTTGAAGTCACTGAAAAAATAAATGATTTGAAAAAAGGAACAATATAATTTGGTTCTTCCTTAAGGAGATATGATTAATACAATATAGGGTATTTTCGGCCAACACTGGACCCAAGAAAGGACTTAAAAATGGAGTTTTTGATACATAAATTTTTAGAATGGGAAGAAGGGTTCAACAATAAATTTTTTGCCATTGGAATTATACATGGTTATAAAAAGGATTATTTGATTTGAAGTAGTTTTGTTAAATATAGAAGCCATGGAAACAAGGGAAAGAAAGAGGGAAAAAGTGAAGTGAAAAAGCAGGGAAAAAGGAGAAAGAAGAGGAGAGGGATGGTGGGGCTTTGGCCATGGGTTACTGCCGTGGGTTGTGGGTGGTGATGGAGGTGGATGGCGGCAAGAGGAGAGAGGCAGGCTATGGTTTTGAAGGAGGAAGGTTGGAATCTAATTTGGTGATTTAGGAGTTTTTGGGTTTGGAGTTTTCTGTAGATTTGAGCAAGAAGAAGAAGAAGAGTACATAGAAAGTTTCTCAAATGAGGAATTTCTGTATGTACTTGGTTTTAGTCAGATAGAAAATACAAGGTCAATGGGTAGGAAAAGGAAACGTCCAAAGTCTCTTAGGGTTCCTAGGGTCTCTTGGTTTACTAAGGAACCCATTAGTCTAAAACAAACCCAATATGACTTAGCTAAAAAAAGAACACAAATATATACTGCAAATAAAGGAAATAAGCTGCAGGTTATTTAATAATTAGGAAATAAAGGTGGGGAAATAAAAATTAATGTCATGTTTTATTTTGAAAGCTTCAAGCATTAATAGCGCATAAAGAAATGTACGTAGGAATGGAAAGTTTGCAAAACAAAGAAAAATGAAATTTTGTATACGCGAAAATGAGGTGGGAAGAATTAAATACAACCTAAAAGTCTAGGCTCTGGTGTTATATAGAAGGAGAAATGAACGGATCAAGTATCAATAACGAGATAACTATTTTAAAACGTATATGCAATAATTAATAACAAAAGAAATGCAGGAACCATGTACATCGCACAACCTTTTTGAGATTCAAACGTAACCAAATTAATTTCATTAACTCAAATAATATTTAAATTTGTATGCATTTAGTTTTTTTATCTATGTATAATAAATAAAATTACTTACCGTAAAAATAAAAACGTTCAATTTGGTTTTCCAAAATGATCTTTTATTTTCATTAAAATAACCTTTTTGTTTAACACAAAAGGCGCGTTTCTTTTATTAATTCTATTAATCGCAATCAAAGTTTTCTTCCCTTCTAATTGAAATATTTCAATAACATTGATTGTAATTACTTACAAAGTTAAATTTCGAAATAAACAACAAAAATGGATGAAAAACAGAATAATTGTTTCCTTTATTCACTTAAACACCTTTATAAATTTGTTGTTTAAACAGCAGAGAAATAAATAACTTACTTAAGTAAATTATTTTCCTACTCTTGTAATCCATCTCTACGCTAAAACATAGTTCAAATATACATATATTTCTTCCTTTAAATCGACCATTCTATTCTTTATTTTAATGAAATTAAGCCTACATTCACAAATGAAACATTCATTTTATTTGATATAAATGTTCATTCATTAAATCAACTCTCCTTATATTTTCACAAAATATAAGCTAAGTTTAATTACACCTATTAATTTACAATTTGGTGTCCTCTCTACTGCTAATTGAAATCATTCAATTACATTAATTTCAATTGTTTACAAAGGTGAATTTCAAAATGGAAAAAATATATGTAATGAGTAATAGAACAATTATTTCCTATCTAATAGTAAATTAAACATATTTATATACTGTTGGATACAAACAGGAATTATACATTTCTTTCCAAATAATAGTTCCTCGTCTCTGCAATCAATCATTCAGCTACAAAACTTTTGAGATAAATAAACATATGATTTCTTCTGTAACAAATTAACATTTATTATTCTTTATTGACATTTATTATTCCAATCAATTGGAAATTTACATTTAGACAATTGTTAATTTCACTCAAACCAATGTTATTAAAATGCACACTAGCATTTGTTATCATCCTTTTATTATTGCAAACATGTTTCATTAATACATGTTTCATTAATATAGAAATTTTACTGAAGCTCATAACTTGTATTATAATTTAATTTGTATGAGTAAAATATTATTTTTTTCGTAACAATTTTATTCAATTTAATTTAATTTAAAAATACGGTCATTACAAAAATGCATTCGTAAGAACCTAGACTACTTGGCTACTTAAAAGTTAGAGTACCTAAGAGTTTAAGAGAAAGAAAGAAAAATTCTAGGTTAGACATGGGTCTGGTGTAAGTAAACTCAAAGCACGTGTTTTAGGAAAAATAAAGGCATTTCATAAGA
Source organism: Allium cepa (assembly GCA_030765085.1). Lineage (NCBI taxonomy): Eukaryota > Viridiplantae > Streptophyta > Magnoliopsida > Asparagales > Amaryllidaceae > Allium > Allium cepa. Next base: position 1,043,418,836 of record CM060931.1, on the reverse strand, counting down.
CCACTCCGCTCATAAACGCGGTTGGGTTTTTACCTTATGATAACCAAAACATTTATACTTAGATCCAGAGATATTACTATTAATGTCCAAGTTTGAAAATAAATATATAACATTGCTAAAATGCTTGCATTTTACATTTCAACATTTAGCACAACAAGTTTGTAAGGCATGTATTGTAAAATGGATTCCAACATTGACAAGGTAAGGGACTACCTTCTATATAGATCCCTTCTAGAGAAAATGTACCGAGGCTGCAAACACATTTCACCTCTACCAATATTGGATCGGCCTACCCGTTACTGGATGATACTGAATGTAATCATCCCTCAGTTGTGACCAACAACTAAAGCCCGAAGCATACGCTCAAAAATATCAATGTAGATCAAGGATGATCACACCCTAGTGGTAGCGAGTCACGTAGCACTACTGCATCTTCCATTTTTTATGTAATTCCCAGGGTAAGGTCTGAGACAACGATTACCATTTTTAGCAAAACCTATCTTGGAATGCTAACATTGCCCTATAATCATTAATGAAATGCTAGCATTCATCCATACAAGTTGTTCTAAGATCGAAAAAACACACTAACCATACTACTTTCCATTTTGGAATCACCCTTAGGATAGGTAGTACAACTTAATAGCATACTTTACAATGATTCAGTATATGAAGCATTTGTTAGTATGAAGTAGTTCAAATAAACCATTCTTATACAAAATCGGTGTCTCCAAGCAAAAATGGTGAATTTTCGACTAACTCAATTCCGCTTCTTTTAGAAGTATGCAAACAAATATAAGAGCCCTCACTCGGGAATCTCAAATATACATTCTTAAAAGCAAACTATGTTCCATAGGTGTCACGACCTCCCATTTAGACCTTTGAAAGTCGACATCAATACATCCACGGTATTTACGTACTAAGTATCTGAGTGCCGGAAAGATAGTTCATTGGGAAAAAGGAAAGAAAAAGAAAAAATAAAATCTTACAACGTAACAAATAATCTATAATATAAAATGATCTTTACATAAGAATTTTTTTATACACACATCTAATCCTATCAATCAGCCTGGATAGTTATAACAGTCTGCCCTTACAAATGATAAAAAAACACAACAAACAATGCAGTGGAAATAAAAGGAATATATGAGATATATGTCTTGGGCATCCAGCTCGTCTCTTGAGCTCCAAAGCATCCAAAGCTATTCTAGGAAAAATGCTCGGTCTGACTCGACCATTATAAGAAAATAATGCCCAGATCAGTCTGGTAAAACCAGTATGAGAGACACAATCATATGTATTGTTAATGTGATGAAAACCTTGGAAAAAAAGGTATCTTGTAAGATCATGCCGCACATAAATACGGAAGGGTATTTACCCTACGATAACTAAACCACATTATTAGCAAATCCATTGATATTATAATAATGTCTAAGGTTGTGACGACCCGACTTTCCACTCCCGGAAAATCGCATCATCTTGAAGAAAGAAAGGGATAGAAAAGAGAAAGAAAGAAGAGAAGAAGAAACAACACATCAGAATCTAACACAGCGGAACGAATAAATTATATTGATAACATAATACTTTACATAGTATCATATACATCAGAGATACACAGCATAAACAACTCATACTAGACAGTTATAGACACCTGTCTAGTTATACAACATAATACAACAAACTCTCAGAGAACACACAGCGGAATACTATATATATATCTACCCGCAGAAGCCTCCTGCTCCATTGCTCCTCCACAAGTCGTCGAAGCTAATCCAGAATCCTAACCTGAATTCCCTTGACTACTCATAAAAATTTGAGTACCCAAGAGTTTATGAAAAACAAAAAAATAAACTCCGGGTCAGACATGAGTCTGGTGTGAGTAACAGGTTAAAGTTGCTTAACTTTCAAAAACCTTTGAAAAGAAAGGTATCACGTAAGACTTCCCACACATAAATATGGAAAAGTTTTTACCTTACGCTAACCAAAACATTTGATAGGAAATCCGATGATATTATAATAGTGTCTAGGGTTTTCAAATAAATATGAAATAGCCGAAATTGTTACATTCATTAAATTCCAGCTACTAGCCACAAAAGTGGGTAATACAATCAAAACCGTTGGCACTTATTGGATTTTGGATTCCATACAATGGCAGGGCTACTGGGGTACCGCCCGTCACAGTACGTGGCCTAGATCACCGTACCGAGGATTACTCCCTTCATCCCCTGCAACACAAAGCCGGACCCGTTCCTTACTGAACAGTTCCAAACAAGACAACCCCGTGGTTGTAGCTAGCAACCACCCACACAGCCGAATATAAAGGGACTTCTAGACAGGGATCAATCTTGCTCTCCAGTGGGCGCGACCCACGAAGCTTTGCTGCACCTCCCCTGTTTTAGCCATTCCCGGTTGATGAGGCTTGAGGCTACGATTACCTTTATAGGACATATCACTTAGAATGCTCATCGTCCACCTGACGATGTGCTGAAAGCATTCAATCCATACAAGTTCGTTCCGGGTTCGAACGAAACCGAAGGCATTATCTCGTTACACTCATTTTGGAATCACCCTCGGAGTTAACGACAATAACCCTTGCACTCTAATTCATCATCTCGAATCTATAAGGACTAATTCCGTCAACTCATTACGGAATCACCCACAGAGTTATAATGACTCATAGTCCTTACACCTCGAGTCTTCACAAAGCTCCACTTTGATTCACGACCTAACGTTATTTGGAATCGATGTGGTTTTCGGATATCCAATTATGGAAACCCGATCCCGGTCTCATCGAAAACCAAAGCGTGTCTTTTAAGGTCCAAGTTGTTTTAAAGGTTTAAAACATTTCAATAACATTATCTATATACACACAGATAGATAACTTAAATCATAACTGATAATCAACATTATCACATAACAGGTAATTCACATCATCAATATCAAATAGATATTCCATATACCACCATCACAATAGATAACCTATGTTATCATCACAATTCAATCCAACATACACAACCATACTTATCTCATTACTGAGATCACCCAGCATCCAAGTCAATCAAGTTCAACCATTCATCCATAAACAATGATTTATTCATACCATAATATAATTAATTTAAAATGAATTAAATAAATTATCTCTATCTCAAATTAATTTAAAATGAATTAAATTAATTACTCATCTGTAATTAAATTAAATTAATTACTTCATCAATATAAATCTTGCTTACTCAATCATTTCATTGATTACAACCAATTAATCAATCATAAATTACTTTAATTAATCACTCTTGATTAATTACCCTTAATTACATTCATGTAATTATTATTAATTAATTTCACAAATTAATTATCCTCACTAAACAGTAATTAACCCTTACTTACTCAATTAATTAATTGACTAATCATAATTAATCTTTAATTAATTACATTAATTACCTATTATTGATTAGTCAATCATAATTAATCATCTTTAATTACATCATTAATTAAAATAATTAATGATCCTAATTACTTCTTAAATTAATTACTCAAAGTAATTAACCAACTTAATTACTATATTAAAACCAAATTAATTATCCTTAAATTAATTTCTTACTTAATCCCTTGATTAATTATTAAATTATTAATCCAAATTCCTTCATACTTAAACATCTCCTTAATTACAACCTGTAATTATTATATAATTACTTAACTAAGCAATTTCCAAATCATTAATTACATAAAGTAATTATTCTTAACCCAAGTGTTTAAAATTAATTAAACTTAATTAATTAAATTAAACAATCTCATTCAATTAAATTAATTACATTAAGTAATTAATTTCTTAATTACTTTATCAAGTAATTACTCAAACCATTTACAATTGATTATTATTAAATTAATTAATCTAATTAATTATAAAAATTAACTACATTAATTAATTGTTAAATAATCATGGTTAATGACCTTCATTAACCATCCTTAAATTATTTTATTAAAGTAATTAACTTAAATTAATTACAAATTAGATTATCTTTAATCATTTATTAATTAAAGTTATTTATTAAATTAATTAACCTTAATTACATAATTAATATTCATTTATCATTAATTAATAACTTAATTAATGATCTTAATTCCAAATTGATTAATCCTTGATCAATTATTAATTCCAAATTTAATTAATTAATTAAATTAATTAATTAATCTTAATTACCTGTTAATAAATTTTAAAACATAATTCTTAATCAAATTTTCCAAAATAAAACATAACTTAATTATGTTTAAAACAATTTGATTCAAACAAAGTACTTTTGAAATTACCTTTAAATTTCAATTCAAATTCAAGTTTAAAATAGAATAATTTTAAACTTATCAAAGTTTTAAATAAATTTAAAACTTTTTAAATTGCAAATCAACTAATGCTATGGAAATTTTAAAGGTTAAAGTCTTTTCAAAACCTTTAGTAATTTAAATTTCCTTTTTAATTTGAAACTTCAAATTTTAAATCTTCTTTAAAATTTAAACTGCATTTCAAATTTTAATTTTAAATTTCCAGATTTAAATAACTTTAAATCTACTCACATTTTTTAAAAACCTTATTATCAAAATGTTTAAACTATCCTTTCAACATGATATAGTTAATAAAGTTAAATTTTTAAACTTAAGTTTCTGTTTTAAAAACTGGAATTTAAAATCAAATGAGAATTTTAAACTTACATTTAAATTTGAATTTAAATTTTACTCAAAAGATAACTGCAGATTTAAAAAGATTTAAATCCTGATTTGCAAAAAAACAGAAAATACACAGGTTTCAAATTCAAACCTGGATTTTAAATTTAAATTAGTAGTTCAAACTTAAATTAAATTTAAACTTAAGCCTTATTTAAAATCTATAACTACAGATTTTAAACTTCAAAAATCCAGATTTTTAAAAAGTTAAAAACCCAAATTTTAAAACAAAACACAGTACTGTGTTTTGTGGAAACTACAGGTTAACCCCATACAAAACTTTACTTCGGGTTTTCTGCAACCTTGCTTCGAGTCTACAGATGCCTTACTTCGGGTTTCACAAGCTACTACTTCGAGTCATTATACAACTCTCCCCACATCTCCCCTGAATCACCCCCAAACCCAAAAGTTCACCAGAAATCATGTCGCACCACCTCTAGCGACCTCCAGTGGTGATCCATCAACTACCAAAAACTCATCCATACCCTAACTACAACACCAGGTCGATTAAAAGTCTAAGCATTTAAAAGATCACCAAATTCCAAAAACCTGTAAACTTCATACAGGTTTAAACTGTAAACCTGTCAACGGCCTTTACGAGTTGCTCCGACCACTTCCAGATCCACCCCTCCGGCCACAAGTTCCTACACCCTTCAACTACACAACCACCAAGTATCACATCACTCGGTCAATCCATCCTTCCTTACTGGCCAAATCCTTACCCTTTATTTCAAACAAGGGTTCAATACAAAAACTCAAGACTGCAACCATTACAGGAATCATGATACTCATTTCAGATTTTTATATGTATCTAAGATCCTTACCCTATAACTCAAAAGAGTTTTAAGTTTTCTTAATCTACAGATTTCAAGAATTTGCACAAAATCATATTTTTTTTTTTTTTTTGAAAAGCAAGAGTAAAACTCATTTTATTGACTTATATCAAATTACAAGATCAAAAACAGATCACAAATCACTCAGAAATCACTCAATTACAATCACAAGACAATAACCCCTCAGTGCCAATACCTATCAAGACAGAACCACTCATTAACAACCTCACAAGACATTACATTGATTAAAAACAAAACATATACACATAGAAAAATAATACAAACTAACTGAAAGATGAAGAAACCCACTACTGCAGTTCAATCCAGAAATAAGCCCTCTACCAGTTATGAATTACCAAGAATATCAAATAAGATTTGCTTTCAAGTCTCTGAGAATTTTGCCATGTATCTGATTATAAAGTTGTGCCACATTCTTGCATCCCACACCAAAAATTCTATCATTCCTTTCTGACCAAACAGCATGTATCAGTTTCTTAAGCAATTTAAGCAACAGTCTTGTCTTCTGAGTTTTCCACCTTGTAGCTTTAAATATATTGAACCATTCCACTGAGCTAACAGGTGATGGTTTATAATAATCTCCATTAGCAAGTAACCTATACCATATCTGAAATACAAAAGTACAATCAAAAAACAAATGCGTGTTACTTTCTGACTCTGATTTACAAAGAACACATAAGTCATCTGATATGATACCCATTCTACAAAGTTTGTCTTTAGTATTTAATGCATTAGCCATCACCTTCCATAACAGTAAATTATCCTTTGCACTACTACCAGTATTCCATATTCTTGAATGCCAAGGGAATTGCAGACCATTTTGACAGAGAGTATTATACACCAGTTTAATGGAATGTTGTTTACCTTTGTCTGACCAAATTAAAGCATTGCCATTATTGATGAAAGTCTGATCAGTGATAGCATTCCATAAGTTCCTAAGTTGGAAGGAACTAGAATATGGTAAAACAATACTACCATCATGCATAAACTCCTCTACCTTAGCTTGTTCAGAAATTCCAGAACTTCTTCTCAAGTCATAATTCACCACTAAACTTAAAATCATACCTTGTTTAGCCCATGGTGAGTGCCAGAATGATAAATCTTTAATCAAAACATAGTTACACTGAATAAGAGGAATGAAAGTCTCTCTAAGTTTGAGAATACATCTCCAACTCCAACTGCAACTTAGTGGAATAGGCATAATCCAGAAATGTTTTTTACCAATAAGATTATTATTGACCCATTGAGACCATAAGTTCCCATCAGATTCAAAGATTTTGTTGAAATATACTGATATGGCTGCCTTATTCCAAAGAAAAATATTAGTAATACCAAGACCACCTTTCCTTTTGGATTCAAATAATTTGTAGAAAGAGATAGGAATCAACTTTCTAGAAAAAGGGTCACCATGCCAAAGAAACTTATTAAATGCACTAGAGATCATATTAATAAGCTTGACAGGAAGTATGTAATGTCTAGTCCAATATGTTGTGATAGCCATTGCAATTGATTGAATGATTGTTAATCTTCCAGCTTGAGACAGTTTATCTCTTGGCCATAATTGAAGCCTTTCAATTATCTTCTCAAAAAGTGGTAAGCAATTTTGTTTAGTAACTCTAGAGAGAAAAATAGGCAAGCCCAAATAGAAAGAATTTTTGGGTAATTCCTTAAGGCCAGAATAGTTAATAATGTCATTCTTCTTACCAGAATCTAACCCAGCAACTAATATATTGGACTTTTGAAGATTAATCAGAAGGCCAGTAATAGAGTAGAAAAGCTCAAGAGCTGACAGTATACACTGAATATTATGGTAAGATGGTTTAGTAAAAATGATAAGGTCATCAGCAAAGAGAAGGTGGGTAATAATAGGTCTTTTACATTTAGGATGAAGTTGAAAGTTTCCATTAGCAACCAGATTCATCAAAATGGGATTGAGAAGCTCCATGACAATTATGAACAAGTATGGAGAAATTGGATCACCTTGCCTAACACCTTGTTTATTTTTAAAATAACCAAATAGACCTCCCTCTCTAGAAATTGAAAACATAGGTGATGATATACAAGTGTAAATCCATGCTAAAAATGGCTTAGGGAAGTTCATTCTGGACATGATTGCTATAATTGAATTCCAAGCAATGGAATCAAATGCCTTTTTAATATCAAGCTTTAACATGCACCTTGGAGAAATATTTTTCCTTTCATACCCATACAAAAGTTCTTGGGTTAAGAGAATATTGTCACTTATTGATCTACCCTTAACATATGCAGCCTGATTGTTTGAGATGATAGATGGCAAAACTTGTTGTAATCTATTAGCTAAAACCTTTGAAATTATTTTATAAATGATATTACAACATGAAATTGGTCTAAAATCACCAACAGAGGATGGATTAACTGTCTTAGGAATAAGTGAAATAGCAGTGGCAACAAGTCCATTAGGTAATCTATTATTTAGAAAAAAATATTGAATAGCCTTGATAATATCATATCCAATTATCTTCCAACTATGCTGAATAAAATGAGCATTATAACCATCTGGACCTCCACAACTATCACTGTCTAAACTAAAAACTGCAACTTCAATTTCATTATTTGAAATAGCACTTATCAGAAAGTTAGATTGAAGAGTACTAATTGTTGGAAGAGAGATATCAAAGATTGGTTTAATGTCAGGAATGAATTGATTATCTGGAGCTAAAATGGATGTAAAATACTTCACAAAGGCTTCATTAATACCATCAAAATTATCTACCAAATTTCCACTCATGTCCTTTATCAGAAAAATGCTTTCTCTATTCCTTTTAACTTTCAAGTAATCATGAAAATATTTAGTGTTCCTATCAGCCTCTTTATCCAATCTCAAGTGAATTTTTTGCCTGAGAGCTGATACTTCTTTTTGGATAATTTGCTCCAGAGCATTCTTTAATTGCATTTCAGATTGAAGTAAAATATTATCATAAGGTCTAGCACTGAGTTTTTCTTGTACCATAATCAACTGATTCCTAATTTGAGATGATAGTTTAGAATCCTTACCAAATCTTGCTGAAGACCAATTTCTCAGTTGAAATTTCAAAGCTTTCATCTTAAGTATAATGTTTGTGAGAGGATCCTTTCCAAATTGCATACTCCAGACCTGCTTTAAGATATCATAATATTCCACCTGCTTAGTCCAAAAATTAAAAAATTTAAAAGAGTGTTTCCCTCCACAAAAATCATATTTTTGCTCCTGACCAAACTGTATATGAACATTCACTAAAAAAAATATATACCAATACTTGATTTAAAAATCAAGATTCATTTTATACTTTTGATTTGTATTACTGAATTATTATATTAATTAGGTTTGGTCTGATTAAAATTGAACATGCAATGATGTTTTCTGTTTTACAGAGGCAACTCATATTTTAAACTTCTTGACATTTTTTTTTTAAACATTAACTTATGAAACTAATACAACCTTACTTTGCATTTCCTTTTAACAGATAACTGATTTAAAGGCAAGAGTAGTTAATAAAGTTTTACCTGGAAATAAATTCAAAAACAGAACAGATGATATAAACAGTATGAACATAAGTCATTTCCACATCAACAACCATAGATAGCACAAAAATATTATTTGCATTCAGTAAAACATGCAACTTATTTTTAAAACTAAAGAGTTTAAATGTTACTCACTTTTGAAAAATACAGAGCTCAGTTGAATATGCAGAAAATTCAAAAATGCAAGCATTCCATCTCATACACAAACACAGGCATATCCATCATACTCAACAGGCAATAGATTTAAGCAACTATATCATTTTAATTTAGTTTTTAAAATAAATTGTTACTCACCACTTGATGAATGCAGACCCCCCTGTTGACCACTTGAATTTGCAGAACACAAACATATGCAGGCTTTATGAAAAAAAATGCAGGTGCTCCTCTCTGTTGCTCATGCTTTCCAAGACCAAGATTTTGCATGCAAATGTTCATTTATGCAGAAACAAGCATGTGTAGGCTCTTCTTTGAATTAGAATATGAAATGCAGTATTTGATTGTGCATGCCTTGGAATTTGAATATGGTTCTGGGTATGCAGATTTGTTGTTGAATTTTATGAAGAGGAACATGCAAGTTCATTTGAATTTTGTGGAAATGTAAATTGAATTTGATGAGAAGTTTGATCTTTTAATATGCAGGGGAATTTGCAGATTTGTGGATTCTTTTATATGCAGAATTGCAGATTTGGATTTGAGGGAATGTAAATTGATGGATTTGAATGTGGTTTTGGTGAATTGTATATGCAGATCTGATCTTTATTTGATTAAAGAAGAATGAAAATGTTATATGAAATGAAGAATGCAAGCTATACAAAAGGTATTTTCAGATTTTAGGAAATAAAAGAAAATTAAAAACTAAAACTAACACTTGTCTAAAATGAGACACTTGTCTATATGATTGCACATTAATTTAACACATGTATTTTCTTTAAGGGAAATTAGTATTTATTTACAAGCTAATGCATATATTAACTTAGTTTCAAAATGTTAATTTAAATTTGAATATGTGTATGAATTATAAAAGAAAACAAATCATGTTTACAAATGAAACATATACAAATAAAAATTAAAACAATTTAGATTTTATACTTAAATTCAACTAAATTCAAAAGTCAAACAATATCCAAATTAAGTTATAAATAAAAATTCAATTTGAAATAAACATTACAAATCTTATTCAAACTCATTTAAAAAGTCAATACAATATTAATATTATTTTTATAAATATCTTCTATTAAATTAAAAATCATTTTTCAAGAAATTATATTTTTATAAGTAAAATATGTATTTTATTAAACCATAAAATATTTTATTGAATTATTCAAAATTTAAAACAATACCAATCTATATAAAATATAAATCAAATATTTATATTGAAAACAGAAATCAATTTATATCATTTAAAAGATAAAATGACCAATTTAAACAATTATTGAAGGAGATTATTAAATTTATCTGAGTAATTATTAACAGATTATCAATATCAATTTTATTTTAACTACAGATTATTAAATTGATATTGTCAAAAATTCCGGGATGTTACAATCCTTCCCCCTTAAAAGAATTTCGTCCTCGAAATTTAAAACAAAGGTAATTTAATAATCTTATTATATTAAATTTTAAACACAAGCATATATCAAACATATGCTAACAACCAATTCAACCAATCAAACAAATCTAATTATCCAGACAAATTCTGGATAAAATCTTATCGAGTTTCCCCAGTGTATATATATATATATATATATCCACCGGGACACTCGCTCTAGAAAATCCAAACAAACAATACCATGAAGCTACAAAGCTCCTATACAACTATATCTAAACACTAGACAAGATATCAGACTACAGACGAGTCTGACTTAACAATCAAAACTCCAGAACTGCTGGTTCCACAACCAGAGATAAACCATACACGTACTCCCTCAGAGATACGTGAAACTCATCGAATCCCAGTTATTCAAACTGGCAACTCAATCCTGTAGATCAATCACTTACTCTCCAAGATCACAGAAAAGATCCAAAATACTTCAGAGCTAGCTTCTCAGACTTACCCAATCTTATAGCTCACATTTGATCGGAGAAAACTTATCCAAAATTAAATCTCCGACTCAGAATCCAAATCCCTCCAACTCTTATCCACAAAACTCTCCAAACGATCATGGGCTACCTACAGCCTATCAATCAGCTCAACCTTCGCTGATGCTTCTAGAAACAAACTAGACCAAACAACTCAACAAAATGATCTCCTCAAGATCAACCAAAACCAAGAATTCAACCTCAACTTCTCAACATCAAAAAAACAACAACTCACTTCTCCTGTCCGGGAAAAGAAAAGCAGATACACTTCCAAACTGCTTCCGCTGCTCAACTCTGATCCAAAGAAGAGAATGCTGAAGAAGAACACAAGCACAACATGACAACACACCCCAGAGATATGGTTCACAGATCCATAAGAATCATTCAGGAGTTCCTCCAAAACTCCGAGCTGCTACACCAACTCAACTCTTGGAACCATTCTTCTATAAAGCTGAACCACCCGAACCACTCCTGGTATTCCCGTCGATAAGAAAGCTCAATCTCCAGATGCGGACAGAACTCTGACTTCCTGAAGACATTCAGAAAACTCAGATAACCCAAGAGAACTCTCAAACAATCGCAAGTCACTTTTGCGATCCACTAAACCAAATCCAAGGAAAACTGTCCTCCCTTAACCAAACAGAACAGCTCAAACTCAACTAGCCAACCCATCGAAAAAAAACGGGTCCACTCAGCTGCTTCTGAACTCCACTCCAGAAAAACTGCTAAACCAAAAGATCTCTTGCCAACACCGAGAACACTCCAAACTGCACTGCTGCCATAGATGCTAAAGTATTCCAAAACAAAGCTCTCCGAGAAACTAGGACCTCAAAGAAAACAGAAATTCCAGCTGACCACAGCCATACTACTGAAGCAGACTCACTTCTTTAACTTGTTGCAAAGAAAAAATCTTCGGGAACATTCATAGTCACTGCATCTCATCACGCAGCTACTATTCCTGAGGTATTCAAAATACCATCACTTGCTTCTGCTTAGCCAACAAATCCAATCACTACTCATCCAATCTCAAAAATAAACTCCGAACCTTAACAGGTTTCCTTCAGAGATCAATGAAGTTCTTCATCACTTCAGAACTCAATCGAGACGGTATTAGGTCTACAGTCTCAACAAAACACTTCCAACCTCAAACATTCAAACTCCAACCAATGGTAGTCGTGTTACACACACTACTACCCCATCTACCTTTATAACTTACATTGGAAAACCTGAACGGTAACCCAACTAATAGGTAGAAATATATATATATATATATTAAAATTACAAATACGCTCTCTCAAGAAAGACACCACTATAGAGCCTAGGTATTCACTCAGCCTAATGCTCCCTAAAGAAAGATACACTCAGAGCCTAGGTATTCACTCAGCCTAATGCTCTGATACCAACTGTGACGTCCTAGGCTTTTCAACCATCAGCAACGGCTCACGACCGGTAGGCTTTTCAACCATCCCAGCCCCGCTGTGGCTCACAGTGATACCTCGAATTTGCTTTTACGGCCACCCTCTCGAGTCGCAACCAACCCCGCAAGACCTTATACTATCCCCAGGGGCATGTAGGGGTAAGAGTCTCCCGTTCGCCACCTAACGCAAAGCGAGAACCCCCTATCACGCTGTAGTGTAGCAAACCCGATCCCGGTCTCATCGAAAACCAAAGCGTGTCTTTTAAGGTCCAAGTTGTTTTAAAGGTTTAAAACATTTCAATAACATTATCTATATACACACAGATAGATAACTTAAATCATAACTGATAATCAACATTATCACATAACAGGTAATTCACATCATCAATATCAAATAGATATTCCATATACCACCATCACAATAGATAACCTATGTTATCATCACAATTCAATCCAACATACACAACCATACTTATCTCATTACTGAGATCACCCAGCATCCAAGTCAATCAAGTTCAACCATTCATCCATAAACAATGATTTATTCATACCATAATATAATTAATTTAAAATGAATTAAATAAATTATCTCTATCTCAAATTAATTTAAAATGAATTAAATTAATTACTCATCTGTAATTAAATTAAATTAATTACTTCATCAATATAAATCTTGCTTACTCAATCATTTCATTGATTACAACCAATTAATCAATCATAAATTACTTTAATTAATCACTCTTGATTAATTACCCTTAATTACATTCATGTAATTATTATTAATTAATTTCACAAATTAATTATCCTCACTAAACAGTAATTAACCCTTACTTACTCAATTAATTAATTGACTAATCATAATTAATCTTTAATTAATTACATTAATTACCTATTATTGATTAGTCAATCATAATTAATCATCTTTAATTACATCATTAATTAAAATAATTAATGATCCTAATTACTTCTTAAATTAATTACTCAAAGTAATTAACCAACTTAATTACTATATTAAAACCAAATTAATTATCCTTAAATTAATTTCTTACTTAATCCCTTGATTAATTATTAAATTATTAATCCAAATTCCTTCATACTTAAACATCTCCTTAATTACAACCTGTAATTATTATATAATTACTTAACTAAGCAATTTCCAAATCATTAATTACATAAAGTAATTATTCTTAACCCAAGTGTTTAAAATTAATTAAACTTAATTAATTAAATTAAACAATCTCATTCAATTAAATTAATTACATTAAGTAATTAATTTCTTAATTACTTTATCAAGTAATTACTCAAACCATTTACAATTGATTATTATTAAATTAATTAATCTAATTAATTATAAAAATTAACTACATTAATTAATTGTTAAATAATCATGGTTAATGACCTTCATTAACCATCCTTAAATTATTTTATTAAAGTAATTAACTTAAATTAATTACAAATTAGATTATCTTTAATAATTTATTAATTAAAGTTATTTATTAAATTAATTAACCTTAATTACATAATTAATATTCATTTATCATTAATTAATAACTTAATTAATGATCTTAATTCCAAATTGATTAATCCTTGATCAATTATTAATTCCAAATTTAATTAATTAATTAAATTAATTAATTAATCTTAATTACCTGTTAATAAATTTTAAAACATAATTCTTAATCAAATTTTCCAAAATAAAACATAACTTAATTATGTTTAAAACAATTTGATTCAAACAAAGTACTTTTGAAATTACCTTTAAATTTCAATTCAAATTCAAGTTTAAAATAGAATAATTTTAAACTTATCAAAGTTTTAAATAAATTTAAAACTTTTTAAATTGCAAATCAACTAATGCTATGGAAATTTTAAAGGTTAAAGTCTTTTCAAAACCTTTAGTAATTTAAATTTCCTTTTTAATTTGAAACTTCAAATTTTAAATCTTCTTTAAAATTTAAACTGCATTTCAAATTTTAATTTTAAATTTCCAGATTTAAATAACTTTAAATCTACTCACATTTTTTAAAAACCTTATTATCAAAATGTTTAAACTATCCTTTCAACATGATATAGTTAATAAAGTTAAATTTTTAAACTTAAGTTTCTGTTTTAAAAACTGGAATTTAAAATCAGATGAGAATTTTAAACTTACATTTAAATTTGAATTTAAATTTTACTCAAAAGATAACTGCAGATTTAAAAAGATTTAAATCCTGATTTGCAAAAAAACAGAAAATACACAGGTTTCAAATTCAAACCTGGATTTTAAATTTAAATTAGTAGTTCAAACTTAAATTAAATTTAAACTTAAGCCTTATTTAAAATCTACAGCTACAGATTTTAAACTTCAAAAATCCAGATTTTTAAAAAGTTAAAAACCCAGATTTTAAAACAAAACACAGTACTGTGTTTTGTGGAAACTACAGGTTAACCCCATACAAAACTTTACTTCGGGTTTTCTGCAACCTTGCTTCGAGTCTACAGATGCCTTACTTCGGGTTTCACAAGCTACTACTTCGAGTCATTATACAACTCTCCCCACATCTCCCCTGAATCACCCCCAAACCCAAAAGTTCACCAGAAATCATGTCGCACCACCTCTAGCGACCTCCAGTGGTGATCCATCAACTACCAAAAACTCATCCATACCCTAACTACAACACCAGGTCGATTAAAAGTCTAAGCATTTAAAAGATCACCAAATTCCAAAAACCTGTAAACTTCATACAGGTTTAAACTGTAAACCTGTCAACGGCCTTTACGAGTTGCTCCGACCACTTCCAGATCCACCCCTCCGGCCACAAGTTCCTACACCCTTCAACTACACAACCACCAAGTATCACATCACTCGGTCAATCCATCCTTCCTTACTGGCCAAATCCTTACCCTTTATTTCAAACAAGGGTTCAATACAAAAACTCAAGACTGCAACCATTACAGGAATCATGATACTCATTTCAGATTTTTATATGTATCTAAGATCCTTACCCTATAACTCAAAAGAGTTTTAAGTTTTCTTAATCTACAGATTTCAAGAATTTGCACAAAATCATATTTTTGCTCCTGACCAAACTGTATATGAACATTCACTAAAAAAAATATATACCAATACTTGATTTAAAAATCAAGATTCATTTTATACTTTTGATTTGTATTACTGAATTATTATATTAATTAGGTTTGGTCTGATTAAAATTGAACATGCAATGATGTTTTCTGTTTTACAGAGGCAACTCATATTTTAAACTTCTTGACATTTTTTTTTTAAACATTAACTTATGAAACTAATACAACCTTACTTTGCATTTCCTTTTAACAGATAACTGATTTAAAGGCAAGAGTAGTTAATAAAGTTTTACCTGGAAATAAATTCAAAAACAGAACAGATGATATAAACAGTATGAACATAAGTCATTTCCACATCAACAACCATAGATAGCACAAAAATATTATTTGCATTCAGTAAAACATGCAACTTATTTTTAAAACTAAAGAGTTTAAATGTTACTCACTTTTGAAAAATACAGAGCTCAGTTGAATATGCAGAAAACTCAAAAATGCAAGCATTCCATCTCATACACAAACACAGGCATATCCATCATACTCAACAGGCAATAGATTTAAGCAACTATATCATTTTAATTTAGTTTTTAAAATAAATTGTTACTCACCACTTGATGAATGCAGACCCCCCTGTTGACCACTTGAATTTGCAGAACACAAACATATGCAGGCTTTATGAAAAAAAATGCAGGTGCTCCTCTCTGTTGCTCATGCTTTCCAAGACCAAGATTTTGCATGCAAATGTTCATTTATGCAGAAACAAGCATGTGTAGGCTCTTCTTTGAATTAGAATATGAAATGCAGTATTTGATTGTGCATGCCTTGGAATTTGAATATGGTTCTGGGTATGCAGATTTGTTGTTGAATTTTATGAAGAGGAACATGCAAGTTCATTTGAATTTTGTGGAAATGTAAATTGAATTTGATGAGAAGTTTGATCTTTTAATATGCAGGGGAATTTGCAGATTTGTGGATTCTTTTATATGCAGAATTGCAGATTTGGATTTGAGGGAATGTAAATTGATGGATTTGAATGTGGTTTTGGTGAATTGTATATGCAGATCTGATCTTTATTTGATTAAAGAAGAATGAAAATGTTATATGAAATGAAGAATGCAAGCTATACAAAAGGTATTTTCAGATTTTAGGAAATAAAAGAAAATTAAAAACTAAAACTAACACTTGTCTAAAATGAGACACTTGTCTATATGATTGCACATTAATTTAACACATGTATTTTCTTTAAGGGAAATTAGTATTTATTTACAAGCTAATGCATATATTAACTTAGTTTCAAAATGTTAATTTAAATTTGAATATGTGTATGAATTATAAAAGAAAACAAATCATGTTTACAAATGAAACATATACAAATAAAAATTAAAACAATTTAGATTTTATACTTAAATTCAACTAAATTCAAAAGTCAAACAATATCCAAATTAAGTTATAAATAAAAATTCAATTTGAAATAAACATTACAAATCTTATTCAAACTCATTTAAAAAGTCAATACAATATTAATATTATTTTTATAAATATCTTCTATTAAATTAAAAATCATTTTTCAAGAAATTATATTTTTATAAGTAAAATATGTATTTTATTAAACCATAAAATATTTTATTGAATTATTCAAAATTTAAAACAATACCAATCTATATAAAATATAAATCAAATATTTATATTGAAAACAGAAATCAATTTATATCATTTAAAAGATAAAATGACCAATTTAAACAATTATTGAAGGAGATTATTAAATTTATCTGAGTAATTATTAACAGATTATCAATATCAATTTTATTTTAACTACAGATTATTAAATTGATATTGTCAAAAATTCCGGGATGTTACAATCCTTCCCCCTTAAAAGAATTTCGTCCTCGAAATTTAAAACAAAGGTAATTTAATAATCTTATTATATTAAACTTTAAACACAAGCGTATATCAAACATATGCTAACAACCAATTCAACCAATCAAACAAATCTAATTATCCAGACAAATTCTGGATAAAATCTTATCGAGTTTCCCCAGTGTATATATATATATATATATATATATATATCCACCGGGACACTCGCTCTAGAAAATCCAAACAAACAATACCATGAAGCTACAAAGCTCCTATACAACTATATCTAAACACTAGACAAGATATCAGACTACAGACGAGTCTGACTTAACAATCAAAACTCCAGAACTGCTGGTTCCACAACCAGAGATAAACCATACACGTACTCCCTCAGAGATACGTGAAACTCATCGAATCCCAGTTATTCAAACTGGCAACTCAATCCTGTAGATCAATCACTTACTCTCCAAGATCACAGAAAAGATCCAAAATACTTCAGAGCTAGCTTCTCAGACTTACCCAATCTTATAGCTCACATTTGATCGGAGAAAACTTATCCAAAATTAAATCTCCGACTCAGAATCCAAATCCCTCCAACTCTTATCCACAAAACTCTCCAAACGATCATGGGCTACCTACAGCCTATCAATCAGCTCAACCTTCGCTGATGCTTCTAGAAACAAACTAGACCAAACAACTCAACAAAATGATCTCCTCAAGATCAACCAAAACCAAGAATTCAACCTCAACTTCTCAACATCAAAAAAACAACAACTCACTTCTCCTGTCCGGGAAAAGAAAAGCAGATACACTTCCAAACTGCTTCCGCTGCTCAACTCTGATCCAAAGAAGAGAATGCTGAAGAAGAACACAAGCACAACATGACAACACACCCCAGAGATATGGTTCACAGATCCATAAGAATCATTCAGGAGTTCCTCCAAAACTCCGAGCTGCTACACCAACTCAACTCTTGGAACCATTCTTCTATAAAGCTGAACCACCCGAACCACTCCTGGTATTCCCGTCGATAAGAAAGCTCAATCTCCAGATGCGGACAGAACTCTGACTTCCTGAAGACATTCAGAAAACTCAGATAACCCAAGAGAACTCTCAAACAATCGCAAGTCACTTTTGCGATCCACTAAACCAAATCCAAGGAAAACTGTCCTCCCTTAACCAAACAGAACAGCTCAAACTCAACTAGCCAACCCATCGAAAAAAACGGGTCCACTCAGCTGCTTCTGAACTCCACTCCAGAAAAACTGCTAAACCAAAAGATCTCTTGCCAACACCGAGAACACTCCAAACTGCACTGCTGCCATAGATGCTAAAGTATTCCAAAACAAAGCTCTCCGAGAAACTAGGACCTCAAAGAAAACAGAAATTCCAGCTGACCACAGCCATACTACTGAAGCAGACTCACTTCTTTAACTTGTTGCAAAGAAAAAATCTTCGGGAACATTCATAGTCACTGCATCTCATCACGCAGCTACTATTCCTGAGGTATTCAAAATACCATCACTTGCTTCTGCTTAGCCAACAAATCCAATCACTACTCATCCAATCTCAAAAATAAACTCCGAACCTTAACAGGTTTCCTTCAGAGATCAATGAAGTTCTTCATCACTTCAGAACTCAATCGAGACGGTATTAGGTCTACAGTCTCAACAAAACACTTCCAACCTCAAACATTCAAACTCCAACCAATGGTAGTCGTGTTACACACACTACTACCCCATCTACCTTTATAACTTACATTGGAAAACCTGAACGGTAACCCAACTAATAGGTAGAAATATATATATATATTAAAATTACAAATACGCTCTCTCAAGAAAGACACCACTATAGAGCCTAGGTATTCACTCAGCCTAATGCTCCCTAAAGAAAGATACACTCAGAGCCTAGGTATTCACTCAGCCTAATGCTCTGATACCAACTGTGACGTCCTAGGCTTTTCAACCATCAGCAACGGCTCACGACCGGTAGGCTTTTCAACCATCCCAGCCCCGCTGTGGCTCACAGTGATACCTCGAATTTGCTTTTACGGCCACCCTCTCGAGTCGCAACCAACCCCGCAAGACCTTATACTATCCCCGGGGGCATGTAGGGGTAAGAGTCTCCCGTTCGCCACCTAACGCAAAGCGAGAACCCCCTATCACGCTGTAGTGTAGCAAACCCGATCCCGGTCTCATCGAAAACCAAAGCGTGTCTTTTAAGGTCCAAGTTGTTTTAAAGGTTTAAAACATTTCAATAACATTATCTATATACACACAGATAGATAACTTAAATCATAACTGATAATCAACATTATCACATAACAGGTAATTCACATCATCAATATCAAATAGATATTCCATATACCACCATCACAATAGATAACCTATGTTATCATCACAATTCAATCCAACATACACAACCATACTTATCTCATTACTGAGATCACCCAGCATCCAAGTCAATCAAGTTCAACCATTCATCCATAAACAATGATTTATTCATACCATAATATAATTAATTTAAAATGAATTAAATAAATTATCTCTATCTCAAATTAATTTAAAATGAATTAAATTAATTACTCATCTGTAATTAAATTAAATTAATTACTTCATCAATATAAATCTTGCTTACTCAATCATTTCATTGATTACAACCAATTAATCAATCATAAATTACTTTAATTAATCACTCTTGATTAATTACCCTTAATTACATTCATGTAATTATTATTAATTAATTTCACAAATTAATTATCCTCACTAAACAGTAATTAACCCTTACTTACTCAATTAATTAATTGACTAATCATAATTAATCTTTAATTAATTACATTAATTACCTATTATTGATTAGTCAATCATAATTAATCATCTTTAATTACATCATTAATTAAAATAATTAATGATCCTAATTACTTCTTAAATTAATTACTCAAAGTAATTAACCAACTTAATTACTATATTAAAACCAAATTAATTATCCTTAAATTAATTTCTTACTTAATCCCTTGATTAATTATTAAATTATTAATCCAAATTCCTTCATACTTAAACATCTCCTTAATTACAACCTGTAATTATTATATAATTACTTAACTAAGCAATTTCCAAATCATTAATTACATAAAGTAATTATTCTTAACCCAAGTGTTTAAAATTAATTAAACTTAATTAATTAAATTAAACAATCTCATTCAATTAAATTAATTACATTAAGTAATTAATTTCTTAATTACTTTATCAAGTAATTACTCAAACCATTTACAATTGATTATTATTAAATTAATTAATCTAATTAATTATAAAAATTAACTACATTAATTAATTGTTAAATAATCATGGTTAATGACCTTCATTAACCATCCTTAAATTATTTTATTAAAGTAATTAACTTAAATTAATTACAAATTAGATTATCTTTAATAATTTATTAATTAAAGTTATTTATTAAATTAATTAACCTTAATTACATAATTAATATTCATTTATCATTAATTAATAACTTAATTAATGATCTTAATTCCAAATTGATTAATCCTTGATCAATTATTAATTCCAAATTTAATTAATTAATTAAATTAATTAATTAATCTTAATTACCTGTTAATAAATTTTAAAACATAATTCTTAATCAAATTTTCCAAAATAAAACATAACTTAATTATGTTTAAAACAATTTGATTCAAACAAAGTACTTTTGAAATTACCTTTAAATTTCAATTCAAATTCAAGTTTAAAATAGAATAATTTTAAACTTATCAAAGTTTTAAATAAATTTAAAACTTTTTAAATTGCAAATCAACTAATGCTATGGAAATTTTAAAGGTTAAAGTCTTTTCAAAACCTTTAGTAATTTAAATTTCCTTTTTAATTTGAAACTTCAAATTTTAAATCTTCTTTAAAATTTAAACTGCATTTCAAATTTTAATTTTAAATTTCCAGATTTAAATAACTTTAAATCTACTCACATTTTTTAAAAACCTTATTATCAAAATGTTTAAACTATCCTTTCAACATGATATAGTTAATAAAGTTAAATTTTTAAACTTAAGTTTCTGTTTTAAAAACTGGAATTTAAAATCAGATGAGAATTTTAAACTTACATTTAAATTTGAATTTAAATTTTACTCAAAAGATAACTGCAGATTTAAAAAGATTTAAATCCTGATTTGCAAAAAAACAGAAAATACACAGGTTTCAAATTCAAACCTGGATTTTAAATTTAAATTAGTAGTTCAAACTTAAATTAAATTTAAACTTAAGCCTTATTTAAAATCTATAACTACAGATTTTAAACTTCAAAAATCCAGATTTTTAAAAAGTTAAAAACCCAGATTTTAAAACAAAACACAGTACTGTGTTTTGTGGAAACTACAGGTTAACCCCATACAAAACTTTACTTCGGGTTTTCTGCAACCTTGCTTCGAGTCTACAGATGCCTTACTTCGGGTTTCACAAGCTACTACTTCGAGTCATTATACAACTCTCCCCACATCTCCCCTGAATCACCCCCAAACCCAAAAGTTCACCAGAAATCATGTCGCACCACCTCTAGCGACCTCCAGTGGTGATCCATCAACTACCAAAAACTCATCCATACCCTAACTACAACACCAGGTCGATTAAAAGTCTAAGCATTTAAAAGATCACCAAATTCCGAAAACCTGTAAACTTCATACAGGTTTAAACTGTAAACCTGTCAACGGCCTTTACGAGTTGCTCCGACCACTTCCAGATCCACCCCTCCGGCCACAAGTTCCTACACCCTTCAACTACACAACCACCAAGTATCACATCACTCGGTCAATCCATCCTTCCTTACTGGCCAAATCCTTACCCTTTATTTCAAACAAGGGTTCAATACAAAAACTCAAGACTGCAACCATTACAGGAATCATGATACTCATTTCAGATTTTTATATGTATCTAAGATCCTTACCCTATAACTCAAAAGAGTTTTAAGTTTTCTTAATCTACAGATTTCAAGAATTTGCACAAAATCATATTTTTGCTCCTGACCAAACTGTATATGAACATTCACTAAAAAAAAAATATACCAATACTTGATTTAAAAATCAAGATTCATTTTATACTTTTGATTTGTATTACTGAATTATTATATTAATTAGGTTTGGTCTGATTAAAATTGAACATGCAATGATGTTTTCTGTTTTACAGAGGCAACTCATATTTTAAACTTCTTGACATTTTTTTTTTTAAACATTAACTTATGAAACTAATACAACCTTACTTTGCATTTCCTTTTAACAGATAACTGATTTAAAGGCAAGAGTAGTTAATAAAGTTTTACCTGGAAATAAATTCAAAAACAGAACAGATGATATAAACAGTATGAACATAAGTCATTTCCACATCAACAACCATAGATAGCACAAAAATATTATTTGCATTCAGTAAAACATGCAACTTATTTTTAAAACTAAAGAGTTTAAATGTTACTCACTTTTGAAAAATACAGAGCTCAGTTGAATATGCAGAAAACTCAAAAATGCAAGCATTCCATCTCATACACAAACGCAGGCATATCCATCATACTCAACAGGCAATAGATTTAAGCAACTATATCATTTTAATTTAGTTTTTAAAATAAATTGTTACTCACCACTTGATGAATGCAGACCCCCCTGTTGACCACTTGAATTTGCAGAACACAAACATATGCAGGCTTTATGAAAAAAAATGCAGGTGCTCCTCTCTGTTGCTCATGCTTTCCAAGACCAAGATTTTGCATGCAAATGTTCATTTATGCAGAAACAAGCATGTGTAGGCTCTTCTTTGAATTAGAATATGAAATGCAGTATTTGATTGTGCATGCCTTGGAATTTGAATATGGTTCTGGGTATGCAGATTTGTTGTTGAATTTTATGAAGAGGAACATGCAAGTTCATTTGAATTTTGTGGAAATGTAAATTGAATTTGATGAGAAGTTTGATCTTTTAATATGCAGGGGAATTTGCAGATTTGTGGATTCTTTTATATGCAGAATTGCAGATTTGGATTTGAGGGAATGTAAATTGATAGATTTGAATGTGGTTTTGGTGAATTGTATATGCAGATCTGATCTTTATTTGATTAAAGAAGAATGAAAATGTTATATGAAATGAAGAATGCAAGCTATACAAAAGGTATTTTCAGATTTTAGGAAATAAAAGAAAATTAAAAACTAAAACTAACACTTGTCTAAAATGAGACACTTGTCTATATGATTGCACATTAATTTAACACATGTATTTTCTTTAAGGGAAATTAGTATTTATTTACAAGCTAATGCATATATTAACTTAGTTTCAAAATGTTAATTTAAATTTGAATATGTGTATGAATTATAAAAGAAAACAAATCATGTTTACAAATGAAACATATACAAATAAAAATTAAAACAATTTAGATTTTATACTTAAATTCAACTAAATTCAAAAGTCAAACAATATCCAAATTAAGTTATAAATAAAAATTCAATTTGAAATAAACATTACAAATCTTATTCAAACTCATTTAAAAAGTCAATACAATATTAATATTATTTTTATAAATATCTTCTATTAAATTAAAAATCATTTTTCAAGAAATTATATTTTTATAAGTAACATATGTATTTTATTAAACCATAAAATATTTTATTGAATTATTCAAAATTTAAAACAATACCAATCTATATAAAATATAAATCAAATATTTATATTGAAAACAGAAATCAATTTATATCATTTAAAAGATAAAATGACCAATTTAAACAATTATTGAAGGAGATTATTAAATTTATCTGAGTAATTATTAACAGATTATCAATATCAATTTTATTTTAACTACAGATTATTAAATTGATATTGTCAAAAATTCCAGGATGTTACAAAGGTGAATATGTATATATATATAATAACTGAAATGCTTACATCTCAGATTTCGACATAGTTAGACACAATTATGTCCGTGAAGGCACGTAGTGGAGATTGGATTCCAACGTGGCAAAGTAAGGGTCTACCTTACGTATAGTACATCTATAAAATGTATCCGAGGGCCAACCTATGGCCCCCCAACACAGAGTTGGTTGCTTCTTTAATGACAACCAACATTATCCCTTGGGTACCAACTATGGAAACCTATTCCAAACCCTGTCCCCACCCTTTGCATGAATACCAAACCTAAATATTCTGCTCTAAATCTAAGGAATGATGCTCCTAATGGTAGGGAACCACATAGCACTGCTGCATCTACCCTATTTTAGCCATTTATCAGGTTGTGAGGCTTATGATTTCGCATTTTATCTTCTTCAACTCTTAGAAATTCCCACTTACAATGCTAACACTGCCTCCAAGCACCAATTCAAAACTAGCATTTGTTCATACAGGTTGTTTAGATTACGAAAAAATCGAAGGCGCTACTTCCACTAGATCCATTTTGGAATCATCCTCAGGATTAGTAGCAAATAGCCATGTACTTCAAATAGCTCGAACCTCTTCCAAAATGTATAACATGCATATGGTTGTGGAGCAGTTTTGATTTCGAATCATTTCATATAAGTACACTCTCCCACTTACCGGTCGTTCCAAAACCAAATCGATAGTTTTGGAAAACTCAACACCTTATTCTTTTAGAAATATACAAACAATACATAAAATCAGGGATCACCCCTAGCCATTTATGTGGACGGATTTTCCTATCATTTGTCCTAGGAGAACATAACAAGATTTATATGCATGGAACATCATCACTGAAGATGAATGTGCCATATAATTTACATGTTTCCTCTAGATATTTCCATAGTTATAACCTTCGGTGTTAAGTATGAACAGTTCCCATACCACCAAAGTTAAGAAGGATTATCTAGGCCAAGATTTGATATTCGATACTTAGCTATCAAATAAACAACAATCAATCATAGATTTAATTTTATAGGAACCTAAACCTCGCTTATGCCCATAACAACCACTAAGTCTCTTTAATTAATATTTTTATTAATTAAAACACTTTGTAAATACATGGAAACCATTTCCATATACTTATCTCAATGGAGTAAGTATATTTACAAACAAAAGGAAGATATCATGTTTTTCGAGTCATATTAGATTGGGTGAAAAACAACTGTCATTTAAAACGTTGTTTACTATAACCCCAAATACGCATCCTTTTATTTGTAGAACATCCTTATAAATCCCTAAATTATTTATAAGACATGTTTAATAAATCTCAAATTTATTCATAAAACTTCTTTCTCTTATTCGAACATTTATTTTAAATAATTACTAAATAATTATTATATATATTAATATTTCCAAATCATTCTTAAATTACTTATAACTTTTCTAAATCGTACTTGAAAAGAGTTTCTAAATATATAGAGAAGATAGCTTCTATATGAAACACTTTATCAGCTTTAATATAATTAATTAAACCATTTAATCAACTTTAAATCATTATTTCCACTAACTAATTAACTTTAAATACCATCAATTAAATAATTGGTTAACTAAACTCATCTATAAATAAATAAATAAATTAACTTTATCCTTATAAATCAAAATAATTAACTTAAACATCTTGATTTATGTCATTAGTTAACCTTAAACCTTAAAATAATTAATAAACCAAAACATTTTAATAGAATAATTAATTAATCTTAAAACATCTTTAATAAATAATAAATTAACTACAAACATTATTTAATAATATAATTAATTAACTTAAACCTTATTAATTAAAATAATTTAATCAAACTTAAAAAACCCTTAATTAAATATAATTAACACTAAAATATAATTAATAAAATAATAATTACCTTTAAAATTATTAAATAAAATATAATAAACTTTAGGATTATTCCAATTAAGATAATTAGCACACCAAAAATAGTGTAGTTAAGACTTAGCGATCACAATAGTACTCAAACAAGCTACCATTATATCTCATAACGACATTCAAGTCATAACACGGATATTTACATAAACATGGATATGTAAATAAAATCTATACTATCAATCGATAGATAACATGTCGATATAAATCAATTGGTATATATATAAGTGACCCAAACTAACATAATAGCAGAACAGTGATTTATTCCGCTAAGTAGATGTCTAACATAATTTTACTCAATTTTGGTATAGCAGAACAGTGTTTTATTGTACTATTAGCATGTCCGTGGTGAAATATAATTACCGATCAACATAATTCTTTCTATGCTTATCAAATTTTAAATATTTTACTCTTCAACAATCTTGTTAAATAACTTTATAGATGTGGCCTATTAGGCAATGCGCATCTATGTCAAAATGCGTACGTCAAATGGATTTAAATTAAACACATTATTCAATTTTAAAGTTTGAAAAATAAATTAAATTAAACATTGATTTATGAAGTTCACACACCCCATTTGGGTCCAAACCCAACCAAACCACTTACCAATACCAACGCCTTCTCCCCATTACTACCAAGATCCCATACACAAGATCCCTCCTCGCTCAAATTAAAATGTAACCAACCACATATACACGTGCACGCTGGTGCACGTGCATCGCTCACCAACGTCGACGACCGCCTCACCACCACGACCATCAGACCCAACTCCTCCTCGGCACCCCATCGACTATCGTACCGCCCACTATCATATCCCAAATTAAATTTTGGCAATCAACTGAGACCCTCCAAGAAACCAGAAAAACAAAATCGGCCTCGACATTCACCCACCATCGCACCTACGCTTACCTTCAGCTAAAGCCACCCTTGCCATTCGAACTAAGAGACAACCCCGCACCACCACCTGCGGCCTTATGCTACTCGACGCCATGGATCATCATTGGTGATCCCAAATTCGGGAAACCAAAAATTCACCCCCGAAAGCCTAAACCGATCTCTACCCATCACCTCATCTCACCTAACACCCACCAATCTTTGTTAATGACTTCCTCACATTTGAGCCATCGCCAAAATGGTTTGCCGAAAAAATCAATTTTGACCCAATTTCAATCAAATCTTTCCCATCCCTCAAACCCATACTTAAAAATCAACTGGATACCATTTAAAATTATGAATCGATGAGAAGAACATGAGTGTACAACCTGTTTGTCAAATTATCATTACCAAAAATTTCACCTTTTAGCCTGTTTTACTGTAATAAACCATTTTCCCCCGCCATTATTGACGAAACGTCAAACAGACTTTTCAGAAATTAATATAGACCTAGTTGAACATTTTTGTAGTTGACGGCTCGAGCTGGTATCAACTAGTTTAAGAGATATTGATTTTTAAACTCTAAGGAGGTGAGTTTATTTGTGTCTGCTACTAAGAAAAGAGAAGTAAAATAGCTTGAAAGTGCAATTGCTATTTTGCCTATGTATAGTGTTTCGTTTTCATTACAGTACGTATACACTTAATAACTAATCACTTAAGCATGCATAAATCCTTTATTCCAATTATAACACCAAATATACAACCTCCAATTCAATAAGAACTTAAGATTTCACACCACTTATGTTTTCAAAAGTGTAAACAAGGTTAGTAATCTCATTTTTCTTTTCCTATGCTTTTTTAAAACACTAATCCAAGCTCTGAAGCTCTTAAAGGTTTGATCATGTATGAAATGAAAATTTTGAATTTAAAATATGATCTTTTTAAAATTGCTAAAATGTAGAGAAAGAGGATGAGCTTATGAAGTGAAAGATGAAAGTTGATGTCAATACAAAAATGAACATGAACACGAAACAAAACTCTCTATAAATGCAAATAAGGAGATAGAAGACAATAATGTCCCTTAATCATCATTTTTCAACTCTGACATTTTTTCACAAGACACCATGGTACCAAGCAATTACATGTATAATGGATAATAAGGTGAATCCAAGTCCTTTCTCTATTTACTTATTCCTTAAGTAACCTATATGTCATTTCATGTTTTTGAAATTTTAAATAATATTCACTTTTAAAACTTACTAATATTATATTCTTAGAATAAAAGTGTTTTAAACAATTTAAATGTTGTTGTTTAAGCAAAAATTAAATATTATAACTTAAAAAACTTGTAATTCGACAAAAATTGAAAATTCGAAAATTGTGTTCCGATCACATTTCCAGTTTTTCCGTTAAAATATTTATTTATGAAAACCAAATTTAAGGATAAATTTTCTATTATTGATTATAAATTAAAAAAGTGTTATTTTATTAATAAAAATCCTTAACTGCATATTTAAATTGAATTAAATATTCACAAATTTGAAAATAATAAAATTCCATGTAGTCATAATAGGAATAAGTCCTCACCTATATGTCATTTCATGTAGCCATAATAGGATCTCAAACCGTATGAAATCACAAAGCTTTTATAAATTCCCAAATCAGAATAGGTCAAGTTGTCGATGGTGGAAAAACAACAATCTGGTGTAAGTAAATATTATGTTTATAGAAAATCAGACATCGTATACTTATCACCACTTCTTGATTTCAATCCTGTGCTATCTCTCGATTAACAATGAAGTCGAACAGGTTAGCTTACTATTCTTACCTTGACATACATTATTAAACTTTCACAGATAGAAACGGGCTTCTATACTCTGAAATTTTGTGTCGAGTATAAGATGAAGTACGTTCCATGTACCAAAGTAATCATGATCTATTTATAGAAACTAACCCTCTTATACTTCTCACGTTTTCAACAATTCAACTTCTTTATCCCTCGCTCAGGATCGAAGCCGGATAAGTAGGGGCACTAGCTGCTCCTGGCCTTGCCTTGAAAAAGAAATCCCCAATTTTAGATCTTATATATAAACTAAAGTTTATATATTGTGTAACGACCCATAAATTTCGACAATTTAATTTGTTTATTTAATAGGATTTTTGTAATTTATTTTAGTAGAAAAAATAAAAGGGGATAAATAAATGTTAAAATGAAGGGTAAAACAAATTATGTAAATGGTGACTTAAAACCTATTTATAGAAATTTGAATAAAATCCAAATGAATTAAGTAGAAAATGGATTCTTACCTGGATATAAAATTTAATATGAGAAATTAATGAAATATTAAATTTATTTAATGCAATAAAAGAGTGTAAACGGTAATTGGAATAAATTAAGGAATCATGTTAGTGCAAGTTAATAATTTATGACTTGAATGAAATTCCAATTCAATAAAATCATTTAAATGTTATGATTTGATTTTAAATGGAATATGAGAAAAAAAAATGTAAGGATTTGATTAATATATATGTTATTTATTCAGGGTATTGAATAAAATTGGGAATCCAATTGTAATTAATGGTAATATTGTTGGTATTAGCTAATAAATTAAATTTCAATGCAATACCCATAAATGAATGGAATGAAATGAATGTATATAAATGTATACTAGGTTATTTATCATCAAATAGAAGGAAAGAAAAGTAAATATCAAATTGATTGATGAATAAATATGCATTGAATAGTAATTGAATATTTCGTTAGTATGAATTTAAAGGAATATGGGGGTAATTTGATTAAATCAATAAAAGACAATAAATGCAATGATGGTGGGTTATTAATAAAAGTGAATAGGGAAATGATTGTTATAGTAAGAATGGAATTCCAACTTGTTGGAATGGAGTAAATACACTTAGTAATAAATTTAGTATATGAAAACGAAATGGAAATATTGAATTAATTAATTCGTATATATATAGTAAATGGCGATTATTGGATTGTAAATAATAAACTTATTAAAGGTGATCAAGAGTTGTGACCACAAGTTATTATGAGTGATACATATATATTTAATTCATTCAATTGATTTGGAAATCATTGCAATAAATATAAATTAAATGTTACGTTAAATAAATTAAGGTAATAAATGGAGAATAACGTAAATGTTCTTCATAAACATGATGATTTGTGAATAAAGAATGGAAATAAAGTTTCATTAATATATCGGAATTTAATTTACCATAAAGAGGTTAATTGCAATCAAATGAGTTAAATTTTGAACAGGAATCAAGCTTTATGTATTTATTTGGGTTTATTGCAATTAATTTAAAATTTAATAATAAAATTTTACGTTAATTGGAAATTAAGTTGAAAACGTGAAATATTTATGTGATAATCTTAAATCCAATGGTTGACACTTCTATTTGAAATTATGAATGGAATAATAATTAATTTATTTAACTAAATGGAATTTTTAGGATTTTCTTTATAATTTTGTAAATTAAATGAAGTTAATTATTAAAAGTGAGGTTAACATTTGGAATTGATAAATTTATCTTCTCTATATGGACATTTAAATTTGTTAAAATCATTGTTAATGTTTGAGTAATATAAAGATGATAAGATTGTCAATTTTAGAATTTAAAATATAAAATTGGATTTAATCAATTTGTTTAGTTTATTTAATTAATATAAAAATAGCCATTTTTGTCACGGACTCAGATTTCGACGAAACCAGATTCATCGGATCCGTAACAATGAATTATTGTAGGGTTTCAAGTTTCGTAGCGATCGGACTTGTCATTTGATCGTACGAACGCGAAACGCCTTAAAATCGATTTAATTAAAAATCAATTTGGAAATATTGTTTTCAGCATAACTTCTTCATACAATGGAATTTGGACGTGAAACTTTTTCCATCACGTTCAAAATATTTTAAAATACCTATTTTGATATATGGGTTTACCCAATTTCGTTCCGGGGTCAGAACGGGCTTTTTGGGCCACGTTAGCATTAGCACGTTTGTTTATCGGATCCATCTATTCGAATTTCTAACCTATCTATATAAAACCAGTTATAAACCCTAGCCCATCTATTGTCATTTGTTTGTGCGTTCATTTCATCAGTTCCTTCTCTTCTTCTAATGGCTAGAAACCCTAGATCCATGTTCAATTTCAAAAATCAAATCCAAAGTCAAAAATTAAAATTCTCAGAAAAATCCCAAAAAATTATATGTTAATGCTCTCGACGAGCATAATTCAATGGTGCGATCTGTTTTTCGATTGGAGTTTCTGTATGTCCAGATCGAGGCAATTTAATTTCGGCCGTGCGTATTTGGGAGTGAGATTTAACGGTAGATCGTCGTCTTGGGTTCGATCGGGTTGTAGGAGGTTGAAGAGGGAGTCGAGCATGTTATGGATCCGATGACCGTTCGTTCTCAGGTGGCCGTGGTTGGTCAAAAATTGGTGATTAAGGAGGCGGCAGCGCACGAAGGTTGGAGGTGACGTGGTTCACCGCGTCTTGGGGGTAGGTGCGCCAGGAAGTGGGGGTCGTTGGGATGTGCTCTGATCAGGTCGAAGGCTTAAGGGTTGGTCGGCGTTTGGGAGTAAACAGCGGCGGCTGGGAAGTTACGCACGTAACTTAGGGTTTGGTATGGGAAACGTGATGCTGACGTGTTGATGAAGATGGTATTGTTTATTTTTCTTTTATTTTTATTTAATTTAATTTCAACACGCTATGATCTAAATAACTTTCACATACGAGCTCGGTTTCACGCGAATTTTTTTTGTTAGGATCACAATTAAATTCCAGATCTTTTGACGCTGGTTTGGACAGATTTGGAGACCGTCGAATTTTTGGGTTTAAATCGGATTTAAATTCGATTTAAATTCAAATGGTGAGTGTTCTAACACACTCACAACTTCTAAAATTTCTTATGTTCGTTCAATTGATTTAAGATATGAGTAGAAATTTATTTATGACTGTTTGGCATGTTTTATTCATCATCTCAGTTAAATCGCATTTTATTAATTTAACTGTTAATTAATTTTTGTTATTGCATATAAATTGACAGTTAGAATTTATTTATTTGCATATAAACTAATAGTTAACAGTTACTGTTACTTAATAATTGTTATTCATTTCCTGTTATATTTTATATGCTATATACTGATGTTTGTTTAAATTGGATGATGATCGTAATAAATGGTTGATGATTGATTTTTGGATGAATGGATGCTATATTTTATATTGTATGAACTGCAAGTTATTATGCATTTTCATTTCATTCGGGATTGTGGTTTGAAATGATATATAACCGCATTTTTATTTTTAAATTGCGGATTGAAATGATAAATATCTGTATCACTTAACCATAGGATAGAAAATTATATATACAGGCACCGCGGTATATATATATATATATAATTATTTTTGAAATGGTTTTCTATGGTTTTGGAAAGAATACAGTTTAATAAATATTAAATTTTGATATATATATATAGTAAAATTCTTGAATTTAGCTATGTATAAATTTGTTTCGAATTTTAAAGGTAAGCTAAATAATGAAGTTGATTCGTTTATATAATATGGTAAAGTATATATTTGAAATTTTATTTTATATATATAGAGTTTATAATAACTCGAATAAAAGTAAGGTTGGAGAAAATTGTGAATATAATTTGAATTAAAGTATTTAAGAATTATCTTCAAAATTTGGTTTGAATATAAATAAATTAAGATTTAAAGGGTATGATTTAATAACTTGATTTTGATCAGAGGATTTAGATAATATTAAATTGACTGTAAGAATATTATCAAGTTAATTTAATTAAAGAGTATATCCTGTTATTGAAGTTTAAGGGTTTTACTTAAATATTATTTGTTGTATTAAGTGAATATTTCAAAATTTAAATAATAAGAATTGGATTTGATATATATGTATTAAATTATCAAAGGATCCATTTGGAAATAGTGGGATATTTAAAGATTTAAATAATATGAATATAAAAATTTAAGTTTTGAAATATAGGATATTTAAGCTTTGAATTTTATGGGAATTAAAATGGTTTAATTGGAGATTCAAATTGGTATTGGGAATTTATTGTGAAATTTGAAAGAAGCTATTTTAGTATATAAAGTAATATAGTATTTAAACCACTAAGTATTAAAAGTTATGTTTCAAAGCTATGGTTTCAAAGTATATAGATTTGAATGCTATGATTCTGGATAAAGGATATTTTTGAAATAAAATGATATCATATTGATTTGGGTTTTAAAAGAAATGATATTATATTTATGGGTTTTGAAATGGATAATTATATTCTTGTTTTAAAGTATAAACTATTCTTAAAGACCGCGGTGTTATAATAACGTTTGGTTGTTGAAAAGACCGGGATCGGAAGTTGTCATACTCTCTGCCAACTCCAAAAACCACTTTAACAACCGTGTACGCGGTGGAGATTCCAGAATGAAGTAGGATGGTGGCGACGTTTCATTTGAGGTAAATACGTGGACCCAACTCCCATGAGTTGGCATAAGGAGGCTAAAACAGGAGCGATTCTCGGGCCAATGAGGTCATTCCTCTGATCGTACGCACTCTTTCGATATTATACGCTGACTTTTGGATTTGGATTCGGTGGCCACTTTTATTTTGATTTGGGGTGTTGTTCGAGGTGGGCGGTAACTGCGCGCTGCGCGTTTCCACCAGCCGGATGCGTAATTGGTATATCTACCCTGGCATTGCCTAGTTGTGCCGTGTCACCTACCCTATCGCGCCTTGTACGAGTTTGGATTTCTCCCGTAGCCCATGTGGTATCCTTTGGTGGCTTCCCGATCAGGAGGGACTATGATATTGGATGGACTACTGGGACTATTACGTGTTAAGGGCTATATGGGTAACCCCTTAATGCTAAGAAAAAAGTAAGTTTATTTTACAATTAGACACTATTATAATAGCGCAATATACTACATAGTAAATAGTTTAACGGATCGTTAGAAGATGTGAATCCCGAGCATCTCTTGAGTTACTGCACTCATATTTATTTCTGTTGATTTAACTTACATAAGATCTTTTAGTTCTGACTCGAGTGTTTTGTCTTTTCAATTCGCTCGGGTCAGTCCGAGCGTTTCAGGATTTGGAAGATTTAGCACTGGAGGATGAAGACGAAGATTTATATTATTATTATTTATACTAGTGCACTACACACTGTTCCGCTGCATTGTTATTGGTATGTGTAACTCTGATATGTATTATATAAATGGTTTTGTCTATATGATTATTATATTTTATCCTTCCGCTGTGAGACTCTGTTTAGTTTTTTCTCTTCTCTGTTTTTTTTCTTACTTACCCCATAACAATCCGCCCTTCCGTATGGTTTGAATTGTCACGTGTGTCGATTTACATCGTGCGAAAAGGCGGGACGTTACATCTGGTATCAGAGCTTTGGTTTAGCGATAAACCTTAGCTTTGTGGGGTTTGACTCTTATCTAATAGGGTAATAAATACCCTACGGGAGTCGCTGAGTGAATATATATGAGAGAGCGTATTTATTTGTGTTATAAAAAGGTTTTAATATTATCTTAATCTGTTCAGTTTTGTATTTATAAATTCTGGTTGATGCATGGGACGCTATGACATCAATAGGGATTTCTAAACACTTAATAGGACAGACCGACATAATATTTGGTTTTAATATAGGTGAATGAAATAATTTTGCCTATTATATTTTCTATATAAAATAAGATTTTCAAATGATATCTATATTTGGCTGAAATAGATTGGTTGTTAGGTAATAAAGTGTATGAATAATAATAGAAATAAGATTGAAAAATAAAATAAATGAAATTTGGAAAATTTAGAACTTAAGTCCGGGATTTTGAAATTTCTTTCGAATAAATTTTGGAATATAATAATATTTTTTATAAATATTTTCTGATATAAACATTTCAATATAATCTGAAACATGGTTTTAAAGAAGATTTCGGAGAAAAGGTTTTGTACTTTCCTCTCTGTCGCTGGAAAATAATTTCGGTGATGGCGGCCGCATCATCGACTTTCATTTTCGAGTTTCGAAGGGGAAAGGCCACTGTAGTAGTTCTATTGCAGATTCATTTTGAAAATATATAAATTTTGAATTGTTTAAATAAAATTAGAGATTTATAAGTTGTAAGAATATATTTATCTATGGTTTTAAAATAAATTGAAAATTTAAACCGGTGTTAAATTCTTAAATTTCCATTAATTAATTGTTTCAATTATTGTAGTGAAACAGAATTTAACTAATAATTGAAACCCTAAATAAAATAAGAGATTTAAATGCTAAGTTATAAATGGGAATTAAAGGAAAATTGAAATTTGTAACATATGAAACAAAGAGGAATATTGTTGAACATTAAATTTAATTAAAGGATGAGATAAAACTTGTATAAGTTCATTTGCATTTTCTGTAACATATATAACTTACCAAATATAAAAAGTTGAAATGTTTAATAAAGAATGTAATGGAAATTGTACAAGTAAAAGTAGGTAATGAAGTATCCAATGAATTTGCTATTAAATGAGAATTTAATGTTATAAACTTAAGTTATAATCGAAATTTTACCAAGTGAATATAATTAAAGGTAAGCATGACAAATAGATGATTATAAACTTAAATAATTAAAGTGTAAATAAATGAGGTCGTGCAATAATAAATGAATGTATAATTATAGTAGTTAATGGCATGACCTGAGTTAATGGAAATGAATAATAGTAAGTAGTTAGTGAAAATAAATGGATGTAATATAATAAAGAGAAATTGTAAACTTAAGAAAAGGGTTGTAGTTATTTCTAAATAAAATTGAAAGAAATAAATGAAAATAAAAAGAATAAACCGTTATATGAATGAAAAGAATCAAACAACAAATGTATGAATGGAATAAATAAGAATAGACTAAATCTATTGCTGAAATTGTTGTTTGTCGTGGTTTGTGGTTGTTGGGTAAGGAAACTTTAAATTTTGTTGGGATGGATGAATAATCCATTGTGTTTAATCTAAGACTGTTTAGTAAATGATACACTGGATAGTTTATTCTTCATTCCGTACAATATAAAGGTTTTGAACCCGAACAACTATTTGTTTGTTTGGTTGAATGGTTGCTTTGAATTTGTTGGGTATGCTGTTGTTAAAATTGATGGTTGTTGTATTGTTTTGTTGTTAGCGCCTGAAACCACTTAAATATTTCAATTTATATAAATGGTTAACCCTTTAGATTTTATAAGTGAAATGCAGGTTATGGAAGCAATTGCTACTGCTTTTGGTTCCATAAATTTAGCGTAAATTGCCCGACAAATAGGTACGTTTTCGGATTACGGTTTATAGCGCTATTTTATATATTTTCCCGTGTAGAGATATATATTATTTTGGAAAATATTTGTGTATATTGTTATATTTATATTATATTTTCTTCCGAGCCTCTCCGTACAAAGGAAACTTTGCCAAAATTTTCCGTGAATTTTGGACTTAGAAAATTTGAAAATGTTTACAAACTTTAACAATTTATATATAAAGGATTTAAATGGGTATAAATTGGTATATTTTATGTTAAATTATTTTATTTTGTAAACTTATTTGTTTATAAATTTAATTAAGAAAGATATATTGTTCCCTTACTTCTTCTTTTCCCTTCTTTTCCTTTTCGGGGACGAAAAGTTTTGAATGGGGGAGAGTGTAACGACCCGTAGATTTCAACAATTTAATTTGTTTATTTAATAGGATTTTTGCAATTTATTTTAGTAGAAAAAATAAAAGGGGATAAATAAATGTTAAAATGAAGGCTAAAATAAATTATGTAAATGGTGACTTAAAACCTATTTTTAGAAATTTGAATAAAATCCAAATGAATTAAGTAGAAAAAGGATTCTTACCTGGATATAAAATTTAATATGAGAAATTAATAAAATATTAAATTGATTTAATGCAATAAAAGAGTGTAAACGGTAATTGGAATAAATTAAGGAATCATGTTAGTGCAAGTTAATAACTTATGACTTGAATGAAATTCCAATTCAATAAAATCATTTAAATGTTATGATTTGATTTTAAATGGAATATGAGAAAAAAATGTAAGGATTTGATTAATATATATGTTATTTATTTAGGGTATTGAATAAAATTGGGAATCCAATTGTAATTAATGGTAATAATGTTGGTATTAGCTAATAAATTAAATTTCAATGCAATACCCATAAATGAATGGAATGAATGTATATAAATGTATACTAGGTTATTTATCATCAAATAGAAGGAAATAAAAGTAAATACCGAATTGATTGATGAATAAATATGCATTGAATAGTAATTGAATATTTCGTTAGTATGAATTTAAAGGAATATGGGGTAATTAGATTAAATCAATAAAAGACAATAAATGCAACGATGGTGGGTTATTAATAAAAGGGAATAAGGAAATGATTGTTATAGTAAGAATGGAATTCCAACTTGTTGGAATGGAGTAAATACACTTAGTAATAAATTTAGTATAGGAAAACGAAATGGAAATATTGAATTAATTAATTCGTATATATATATAGTAAATGGCGATTATTGGATTGTAAATAATAAACTTATTAAAGGTGATCAAGAGTTGTGACCACAAGTTATTATGAGTGATACATATATATTTAATTCATTCAATTGATTTGGAAATCATTGCAATAAATATAAATTAAATGTTACGTTAAATAAATTAAGGTAATAAATGGAGAATAACGTAAATGTTCTTCATAAACATGATGATTTGTGAATAAAGAATGGAAATAAAGTTTCATTAATATATCGGAATTTAATTAACCATAAAGAGCTTAATTGCAATCAAATGAGTTAAATGTTTAAACAGG
Organism: Allium cepa; assembly: GCA_030765085.1. Taxonomy (NCBI): domain Eukaryota; kingdom Viridiplantae; phylum Streptophyta; class Magnoliopsida; order Asparagales; family Amaryllidaceae; genus Allium; species Allium cepa. The sequence goes on along the minus strand of CM060931.1, from coordinate 1,043,380,750 downwards.
AATCAAGCTTTATGTATTTATTTGGGTTTATTGCAATTAATTTAAAATTTAATAATAAAATTTTAAGTTAATTGGAAATTAAGTTGAAAACGTGAAATATTTATGTGATAATCTTAAATCCAATGGTTGACACTTCTATTCGAAATTATGAACTGAATAATAATTAATTAATTTAACTAAATGGAATTTTTAGAATTTTATTTATAATTTTGTAAATTAAATGAAGTTAATTATTAAACGTGAGATTAACATTTGGAATTGATAAATTTATCTTCTCTATATGGACATTTAAATTTGTTAAAATCATTGTAAATGTTTGAGTAATATAAAGATGATAAGATTGTCAATTTTAGAATTTAAAATATAAAATTGGATTTAATCAATTTGTTTAATTTATTTAATTAATATAAAAATAGCCATTTTGGAGACAGTCGAATTTTTGGGTTTAAATCGGATTTAAATTCGATTTAAATGCAAAAGGTGAGTGTTTTAACGCACTCACAACTTCTAAAATTTCTTATGTTCGTTAAATTGATTTAAGATATGAGTAGAAATTTATTTATGACTGTTTGGCATGTTTTATTCATCATCTCAGTTAAATCGCATTTTATTAATGTAACTGTTAATTAATTTTTATTATTGCATATAAATTGACAGTTAGAATTTATTTATTTGCATACAAACCGATAGTTAACAGTCAATAAATTTATTATTGGATATAAACTGTTAGTTAATAACTGTTATTCATTTCCTGTTATATTTTATATGCTATATACTGATGTTTGTTTAAATTGGATGATGATTGTAATAAATGGTTGATGATTGATTTTTGGATGAATGGATGCTATATTTTATATTATATGAACTGCAAGTTATTATGAATTTTCATTTCATTCGGGATTGTGGTTTGAAATGATATATAACCGCATTTTTATTTTTAAATTGCGGATTGAAATGATAAATATCCGTATCACTTGACCATAGGATAGAAAATTATATACAGGCACCGCATTATATATATATAATTGTTTTTAAAATGGTTTTCTATGGTTTTGGAAAGAATACGGTTTAATAAATATTAAATTTTGATATATATATAGTAAAATTCTTGAATTTAGCTATGTATAAATTTGTTTCGAATTTTAAAGATAAGCTAACTAATGAAGTTGATTAATTTATATAATATGGTTAAGTATATATTTGAAATTTTATTTTATAAATATAGAGTTTATAATAACTCGAACAAAAGTAAGGTTGGAGAAAATTGTGAATATAATTTGAATTAAAGTATTTAAGAATTATCTTCGAAATTTGGTTTGAATATAAATAAATTAAGATTTAAAGGGTATGATTTAATAACTTGATTTTGATTAGAGGATTTAAGTGAATATTAAATTGATTGTAAGAATATTATCAAGTTAATTTAATTAAAGAGTATATCCTGTTATTGAAGTTTAAGGGTTTTACTTAAATATTATTTGCTGTATTAAGTAAACATTTCAAAATTTAAATAATAAGAATTGGATTTGATATATATGTATTAAATTATCAAAGGATCCATTTGGAAATAGTGGGATATTTAAAGATTTAAATAATATGAACTATAAAAATTTAAGTTTTGTAATATGGGATATTTAAGCTTTGAATTTTATGGGAATTAAAATGGTTTAATTGGAGATCCAAATTGGTATTGGGAATTAATTGTGAAATTTGAAAGGAGCTATTTTAGTATATAAAGTAATATAGTATTTAAACCATTAAGTATTAAAAGTTATGTTTCAAAGCTATGGTTTCAAAGTATATAGATTTGAATGCTATGATTCTGGATAAAGGATATTTTTGAAATGAAATGATATCATATTGATTTGGGTTTTAAAAGAAATGATATTATATTTATGGGTTTTGAAATGGATAATTATATTCTGGTTTTAAAGTATAAACTATTCTTAAAAACCGCGGTGTTATAATTATGTTTGGTTGTTGAAGAGACCGGGATCGAAAGTTGTCATACTCTCTGCCAACTCCGAAAACCACTTTAACAACCTGTACGCGGTGGAGATTCCAGAATGAAGTAGGATGGTGGCGACGTTTCATTTGTGGTAAATACGTGGACCCAACTCCCGTGAGTTGGCATAAGGAGGCTAAAACAGGAGCGATTCTTGGGCCAATGAGGTCATTCCTCTGATCGGACGCACTCCTTCGATATTATACTCTGACTTTTGGATTTGGATTCGGTGGCCACTTTTATTTTGATTTGGGGGTGTTGTTCGAGGTGGGCGGTATCTGCGTGTTTCCACCAGCCCGGATGCGTAATTGGTATATCTACCCTGGCATTGCCTAGTTGTGCCATGTCACCTACCCTATTGCGCCTTGTACGAGTTTGGATTTCTCCCGTAGCCCCTGTGGTATCCTCTGGTGGCTTCCCGATCAGGAGGGACTATGATATTGGATGGACTACTGAGACTATTACGTGTTAAGGGCTATATGGGTAACCCCTTAATGCTAAGAAGAAAGTAAGTTTATTTTACAATTAGACACTATTATAATAGCGCAATATACTACATAGTAAATAGTTTAACGGATCCTTAGGAGATGTGAATCCCGAGCATCTCTTGAGTTACTGCACTCATATTTATTTCTGTTGATTTAACTTACATAAGATCTTTTAGTTCTGACTCGAGTGTTTTGTCTTTTCAATTCGCTCGGGTCAGTCCGAGCGTTTCAGGATTTGGAAGATTTAGCTCTGGAGGACGAAGACGAAGATTTATATTATTATTATTTATACTAGTGCACTACACACTGCTCCGCTGCATTGTTATTGGTATGTGTAACTCTGATATGTATTATATAAATGGTTTTGTCTATATGATTATTATATTTTATCCTTCCGCTGTGAGACTCTGTTTAGTTTTTTCTCTTCTCTGTTTTTTTTTCTTACTTACCCCATAACAATCCGCCCTTCCGTATGGTTTGAATTGTCACGTGTGTCGATTTAAATCGTGCGAAAAGGCGGGACGTTACATATTGGCTTTTAGTGCTAAATATAAGATGACTTACTCTCTGTAAGCATGTCAAAATTTAACGCTACTATCATATCTGTTTTATGTTACTTAATAGAATAGACAAAGAAATCCCTTGCTTAAAATAAATTCATTTTAAAACAATCGAAAACCAATTACATAAACTTATTTCTAGTCTACGATTACAAACTAACACTATTCCTCGGTCAGAGTAGAAACTGTTGAAGTTGAGGTATTATTACCTCCCAACACCTTAACTCGACATTCATTTCTAACTTCAAAATAAAAACAAGTTTCCATACCTCGAAGTCAAGAAATTAAAATAAGATCCAAGAGTTCCAATGTACTTGTCGTTAAAAACATTTTTCCAAAATCGCTTATTTAAACCAAAGTTTGATTTGAAAGGCAACATCTTTCCATTTTAAAAGTAAACATGTTTTTAATAAATAAATTCCAAACCAGTTTTGAACACAAAGTCAAGTCCAAAATATATCATTTAAAACATTCTTAAAAAAAATAACCTCGCAAACTACTTTAAAAGAAAGAAAGGGATTTTCAATATCGCATAAAAATCCATAACAAGTCAGTCGATTATAAGTAAACAACATTCATACGCATTTACATAAACAAATATATATGTAAATGATAATAATTAAGGTAAGGAACTCCTTATAGTCCCTCAATAAAAATAGTCCTCTGTAAATCAGACCATATGCATTTTGAAGTGTATTATTTCAACCTATTAACTATAACCACTTTAACTTCCATCCATTTAGCTTGTCCCCGTCTAAACCCTATATGTTATCCACTTTCAAGTGGGAACCAAATCAACAAACAAGTATACATACTACACAATATGTAAATATAACATAATCAAAATAATAACTAATTATTACAAGTTACTCTATTTTAAAGTTGCTTTAAAGTGAGTTACTCAAATCAAAACAAAGATGTAAGCTTTCCTTTCGTTGACCTTGGCAACACATAAGGACCTAACTTCCTTTTGAAAAACTTGACTCGAAGGACTATAGGGTGGATTATTTGCTTATGCAAAAAGCCTAGGTGACATTTTTGGCTTCCAAGCTTAAGTATTCGGGATAGTGGTAATGTTAGAAATATTATTATAGGCTTGTTTAAGTGTTTAGAGGAGAAAAGGATCATTTTTAAGTGATTTCTTTAAGTGGAAGAGGATGAAAAAGAATGGAGAAGAAGAGAATTTAAGTGAAAAAAAGAAGTAAAGTCAAAAGTGAAAAGAAGGTGTTCTTTTATAGAATTTATGAAATAGAAAATTACGAAATATAGCCTTGCTTAATTCAAACTACACTTTTCGTTTACAATACTACTACCCTTCATTAGCTTATGCAACACACTTCCTTTAGGCTGGTTGGCATCACTAGCTTTTCTTTAGAAATTTCTTTTGTACTTTTCTCTTTGAAAGATAAAAGAAAAGTCTTCTTTTACTTAAATACGTAAATATATTCTAGAATGTGCTTTAACTAAGTCCATTTTATTAGTAAAATATTTTTCTTATTTTTATAAGTGTTCATATATGTACACTAGTGTGCACAACAAGTTCCAAGAACTTTTGATCGACGAAAAGTTGAAAATCCAAAAAACGATTCCCGGTCGTATTTTCGATTTTTCGTCGAACTACTTATTATTGTAAACAAAATTTCAAAATGATTTTATTATCATTAGTTATTATATAAAAGAGGTCTATTTGAGTTATAAAATCTATTATTTGATTATTTAAAAATATATTAAATAAGAATTTCCATTAATGAAACCATGGAAATCCGTCGGAAAAGAAAAAATGCGCATGTCCGATGAAACAATTGTTGCTATCTGCTTCAATAACGAATCATTGGTTTAACTGAATAACTAAAGAAAATAGATAGACCTTTCTCTTTGTCTCAGGTTGATGGATCTTCTCAATTGGAAGATCTCCCATATGGATAATATATATTCCGGTTGACCAAACCTAATTCTAATTGTTTTGTTCCGAAGCAAAGATATCCATGGATACCGAAAATTACAGTAACAGTTACATTTCTAGTTTCATTTGTAGTGATCACAATTAGAGTGACTAAACTACGGGTCATTACAGATAACATATAATAATATATGTACATGAGTCCAAGCAGGTCTATAAAAATAATCAAATGCCCACTATCATCAAAAATATACTTAACATGTCAAATATATATATATATATATATATATATATATATATCAACGACACATGAAAACTTTATCTGCGAATATAAAAATGATACGCAAATACTCTATCCTCCATCTATGCCTAAAATCCATAAACCGGTCAACTTATCCTTGAACCTTAAATGTCTCAGACTGACCTAAGTATTATATGAATAACATATGGGTCAGACTATGTTTAGAATTTAAATATCAATATAAAATAATAGCTGCCATGGTATAAAAAAGTGCAACACAAGTGGCACGTGCATATCTCAAGTGTCAACATATCTCAAAACCATACACATGAAAGATAACCCATCTCCAAGTGAAGTCGATCAATGCATCAAACAAGCATATAATCAAGCGGAGAATTAACAATACATCTAACAAGCAATATGCATAAGAGGTCGTCAAACATCAGTGGCATGCTCTTAGCAATACCATGATTATTTCTCATATAATCGTAAAATTGACATACCCAAGGACCCTCTTACTCAACATATATGGAATCATGGAAAAATCACCCAAATTAAACACACATGCAATATTAATATGGAATACCCTCGGTAGCCAGGGTCATCTCTTAGATAACTATATAAGATAGGCATGAGGTCCAACTTCATGCTATCAGCACCTCTAGCTATCCTCGATAGTGGTACATCGATGTACACGAGGTTACACAAAATCATGAACTCTCGGTCTCATTAATCCTCCAAGAGATTGACTATCAAATAATGATTCTTTGGACATATTGCCTTATAGCACAAGACTTGCCTCTAAACCTATGAAATAATCATACAGTCTCTTAGTCTTTCAATAATCAACTCAACTCTTAGTATCATAGATAGTCATCTGGATTATAAGTCCTATGTTCTCATAAATAACTATTTTGGCATCAGTCATAACAAATGATCTGAACATCTCTCACCCATGTACATAATTATCCCATATAGGTGAACAAGTTGTATCTATATCAAATATAACCAAACGAAAGACTGACAACTCTCATACTCCTCCTAAAGCCGTCCTCACACTCTCTTAGCGCTACTCATACAGTCTTCAGTTACCTCGACGGCCATTGTTCCCTAATATCCAACTATCGCAAAACTACGCTACGAAATGGTCATGACCCTGTAAGTGCCCTAATGATAACAAAAGCCGGTATATGTGACACAAGAGCAGTGGCTTTTAGCCATTTACATCAAAAGACGTGTCATTGCTTCGGGAAGCGAACCCACAATCAGGATGCTATGATGGATTCTAGCCTAATCTAACTTATTCCACATCGTATAATAGGAGTGTACACACAATAGGTAGACAAAGTTGTAGAAAATGCGGATTACGGATCTTAAGGAAGAATTAACACTAGAGGAGGAGGGTGAATAGTGTTTAATTAATTTTATATATCTTTTTGAAATCTTTTCAAATTAAACCCAAACAGGTGCAATTCACAAACACAGAGACAATCACTAACCAGACATAGATGCAAATAGTAAATTAAAGCAGTGAAAGAAAGAACACAATAGAATTTTATACTGGTTCGGCGTTACCCAACATCCAGTCCCACTTAATTTCTTACGCAGATTTCTTTTCAAATATAATGTCAATATTACAACCTTGATTTCAAGGCCACGAGATACACCCTCTTGTATTTGAGTCCATGGCGAATTCTCTTAATTTAACCTGGCTATAATATAACCAAATTGACTTACGGGTAACAATCATACCTAATTGATTTACGGACCACAATCACACCATTTCCAATCATATTTTGATAGAAAGAGACTGGATAAACTTCGATCTTTCGATCTTTGATTACAATGATCCTATAACTCTGAATAACACTGAGATCTTTGAGAGAGAGTGGCAGAGAGTCAAATTAGGGGCGATCGAGTTTGAGTCACTTAGAATTTCGGTAGAATTTTGTTAAGAATGTTTGAAAATAAGAATGAAAGAGAAAGAGGAGAGAAAACAAAGAAATCTTAAGTGAAAATTCGTCGAAAACTACCGGTATATATAGGAGAATAGCGGTCATGTCCATTCGTGAAAGGTTGTGACGAATAAACACTTCATTTGAAAATTCGAATTTTAAATCTATGGCTACCATGTCACATGAGGGGTATAGGGATGGCGAAATGCCTATGTTATTTTTGAAAATTTATTTTACTTTAAAACAATTTCTATTCAAAATATTGTCAAAACAATTTCTAAACTTTGTACACTATTTTGAATATACTTTGTTATAAAAACCTTTGGAAAGGGATCTTAGAAAATATAAAAGTAAGAAAAACTAAATATATAAATATTTTGAGATTAAAACTAAAACATTAAAACTAGGAGATAGTTTAAAAACAAGAAATGATTTTGAAATTAATATGATTAAAAATAGTTTTTGAATTAAGGCTAAAATATTTATAGAGATGACTTTTAAAAAGGTAATTTTTGAAAAAATAGTTAAAATAGATTATTTTAAATATTTCGTGGGTTCCATTCAACCAGAGAAGGTCGTGGGTTCCATCCCACTATTAAAGCGAGAAGGTGGATTCCATTCCACAATTAAAATCCGAATAAGGATTTCAGTGCTATTACGAAGTTTTAACATAAATCTAGACTTTATTACTTATCTTGATATCTTGAACTCATGATACTCATGAGTCTTCAGTCTTGATTTCGACAATCTTAAGTTCATCGGTCTTGAATCTCTACACTGTATAGTCTTCATTCTCAGTACCTACACATACATACATACATACATACATACATACATACATACATATATATCTTGCATATAAATATATCTAGGCAAAGAATTATTATTTATATCTTATAACAATTCCTTAGGTTGTTATCATCAAAACCGTCATCTCAGGAGCTAACAACACTCATAGCTCTTAGGCTGTTCACTCTCAATTCTCATCACCAAAAATATAATACCACGCATATTTGACCCTGTCTGAATGACATCTACTTACAAAAGGTAATCGAACAAATATTAGCCTAGGCATCCCGTACCACCTTGTGTTACTCGTTTGTCTACTCAATGCTCTTAATTTGCACTCATCGTTGCATAATTATCCTACATATCAAGTCCAAAGACTAACTGGAGATATATTACCGAAAGTCCCATACTAGAGAGTACTATAACTCTGCTTATTCTAATTCCTCATTACAAAGAAATATAAATCATTCAAAACACACCGTTCTACCATTTATCGACTCTGAATGGGTTTTAAGATACATTACTCCCAAAATCATCAAAATAATTTCAAATATCAATAATCAATTAAAAATATATATTAAAATTATCATTCATTCCTCGAAATCCATTTACAGTTTCAAAAATAAATAGTTGCAAACCTCCTATTTAATTAGAAGGAAATCTATAAATAAAACTTCATTCAATTCCAAATCGCTTCAACTCCTTTTAGAAATACTTCATATGACTTAAAGTTCTACCTTAATAGTTGAAATTAAGAATTATATCAAATAAATTTTTTAAACCATAAATTCCAATAAACAACGAATTTAAATAAATTTATTTTTCCAAAAAAGACTTCCAATGTAAAATAATTCTCAAAATATTGATTTAAATTCCAACAAAATCATTGTTTTTAATTAAAAAAATTTCCCAAAGGTATAAAATAATGTTCCATTTTATGAAAAACCTTTAAATATTTTCATAATCTAAGACAAATAAACTAAAATATAAACATTCAGCAATTATTCCACTTTTTAATTTTCTAGTAATTACGATATCTTTAATATTAAATAAGAAAATCATTCCAAAATTCGCTACTTATTTCCAAAATAATTTATACATTTCAAACCCTCATAATTAGTTCGTTTACCCCATTCCTGATCAATTTCAAATGTTGTGTTTAATTAATGCCATCATAAAATTCAACTAATACACACACATGACATTACTAAACCAAAGTATAGAACATTTATTCAATCAATATCATTCAATAATACTTAGTTTTATCCAATTAATCAATATCAACCAAGCATTCAAGCAATAAACGGGATAAATTAGAAATCAAACCTTATGATATAGACATAGTTATGAGTTTAAAAACTCATCATAATGATGCTCAAACCACTAAATAATGAATACTCTACCTTTGCCAAATCCTAAATCATCGTTGCCCAAACCCATGCCTCACCATCGTTTTAAATAGCGCTGTATGTATGTGTGCACACTGCATCTGCCAGCCACTAGAACTGATGCCTCAACCATTTCCAGCCTAGGGCATCACCAAGCCTGCACCACTACCATATAGCCACACTCTTTGCTTTCACCACACGATATTGCCTAAAATCGTCGCCTGCACCATATCAACACCAAACTACACGCATCACCTTTTGTAATATCCCATGGAATATATGCGTATCTTATTAATATGGGAAAAATAGTAATTTTACAAACATTGGAGTTAGACAACATGACTTATATCATTGCGTAGAGCTCTTTTTTGTGGTTAAAATGATATACTAGTTTGTCTAGACACGAATTTGTATGAAGGAGATATGCGGGTTTCAAGAAGTGGGTTATGAATTGTTTAAACGGGCCTAAGCCCGTTAGGTTGGAAACACGGTTTAGAAATTTATAAATGGGACTAGTAGGTTTTGAATTCACTCATTTATCATTCACATATACTTCAGTTTTTCTATCTTCTTCTTTCGTTTCTCTATTATCATCAGTCCCTCTCTCAAATATAAATCAAAACCTAGAAATCTATATATCAAACTGAAGAGCGCGAAGAGTGATACAAGGAGATACCCGTTATTGGGAATCATAGAACTTTATGGAACTATATTTCTAGCCAACGAGGAATAAGAGAGCAATTGGCCGAGTTCTAGGGCTTAGTGGTACAGATTGGTTAGTGGGAACCATTATTGAAGATATATTATTGCATGAATATAGTTTGTGTTGTATGGTTACTAATTAATTTAATTAAATTATGAATTGGGAAATTAGGATTTAGAAATTAATAGTGAAATGATTAGGTGGATTAACAGTGTTAATGGTAATCATGGTTGAATTTTATAATTTTCATAAACAGAAATGGTATATAATGTATAGATTATGTAAATTAAAGAGTGATTATGATTATACTGATAATACGTGATATATGAAAGGTTGGGACAGTGAAATATAATGTCTCGGTGAAGTACGAAGCATTAAAATAGTAAACGATAATGTAGAATTCAAATTAAGAAGAAAGGCAGAAATCTAGAAAAGTTTACCGAAAAGTTTATACAGGACCGATCGATCGATGCCTGTAAGCTGGTCGACCGACAGGGCATTTTGATTGGCAAATTGAACCTAGACCGAGCTGGAGAAATTTTATTCTAGTTAAGCCTATACGAAATAATATATAAACAATGCGTTGGATTTTTAGTGACGGGTATGGGTGTTTAATGTGTGTATGCGACTCCATTGATTGTGTGTTGTGATGTGTGGTTAAGTTGTGTATAAAGGAGTCGGGCTGTGTTTACCTATCTTTTATGTTTACATGGTTAGACTTTATTTATCTAACTCATCACCTTGTTTATGTTTATGTTTATGGGAGTAGTCCATGTTTAAGTATATCCTAGGTTTAGCTTCCATTTAACTAATTCGAGTATACGTTTAATATTAAGAAATATATAATAGGAGTAATCATATTATGTTTATTAGGATGAGTTAACTCTGTGTGTGCATATGAAACAATTTGAGATAAGTATTAATGTTACTACCAAAATTATCTTTCGACTTAGTCGATACCTGTTTGAGCAGAAGATAAAGAAGAACAAGAGGAAAAGACTCCAACCAAACCTTTCGAAAGAGTCGAAGGGATAACGCAGCCAAAGTCCAAAAGCTGCATTACCTTGTGAAGGGGTCGAAGGAGTCGAAAGAACCCTTCTACCTTAACTGTCCACCCTTCGAAGCAAGTGATTCCATATGATTAAAGACCTTTTGAATCAGTTGAAGCAACGCCTTTTAAAGATAATGAAGGACAACTCTTCAAATATGCGCCAAACCTTTCGAAACAAAAGGTTTCGCCTCTACTCAAGCCACTCAAAGGAAAGTATTAGCCTGAACAACCCTTTTGAAAGCTAAATCAAGCCTTCCGAATCGGTAGAAGCCATTATTGTCTAAAGAGGTTCCACATCAAGTCACAGGCAAGAGTTCAGAAGCAACCAACAACATCGAAACTATCAGCGTCTCAACATCTTCGAAACCATAGGATAAAGCCTATCGATAGAGGTGGAAGTACTTACAAAGCAATATAGAGGGGGGAAGCACAATCGCTCCTTTTGATAAAGGCGGAAGCACACTAGTATCAACATGGCAGCCACCTTTTGACCAGGTCAAAAGCATTGGGATCGAAAGGTGTTGGCCTGCATCTATAAATTAGATCCAATGTGTTTGGTTTTAGGGATCTAGATTCATTCATTCTAAACTTGAACTTTCTTAATTCAAAGAGCAGTAAAACCGTAATTTGTAAATTGAATTAGGGAAATTGATTAATAAAGTCTTCTTTAAGCTAATAAAGGGAAGTCTTCGATATTTCTAATTACTTTACTGTTTCTCAAACTTTTGTCAGATCTAACCTTGAGTTACAGGTGTCGCTATATTGAAAGGTCCTCTCAGACCCGATCAAAACTTATCTTATTCAAGTAACTTCAGTTATATTCTCTAGGCTAACTTTTTGTGGGTTCTGCCTTCAACAAGGTCGAAACCCAACCTCAATCCACTAGAACCATAGCATCCCAAACTTAACACAAGGTTAAGGTTCTAGCTTTCGACAAGATCAAAACCAAATTCCAAATCCCAAATCACATTAACCTGGGATTTCCAATCTTAACCTAAGGCATTTAAGTCTATAGCTTTCGACAGGGTCAAAACCTCTATCTCAGATTCTTGACTAAAGCCTAAGCCACTTAACGACTTAAGACTTCGACAATGCCGAAACCTACAAAGTCAGTCCTCACCCAGCGATTCCTAAGGTTATCCATTTTGGTTCTGTATCCACTCCAGAATGAGAGCTTCCAAAGGGACAACCAAACCATCTTAGCAAGATTGAAAGGCTGATAAGAAAAGAAACAAGTCGTTTCAACCGAGTCGAAAGGTCAATCTAAGCAATTTTTTACTATAACAGCCTGTTCGAAAGAATACCAAAGAAAATATACACATTCCACTCTTCTCAACTCATCTAAAAGAAGTCACAAGGATGTAACCTTATCCTTAAATTCTACTTCGGGGTGTTGACAAGATTTCTTGTTAACAATTAGTATTCTTATGATGTTTATTAAATCGTGTATCGGTGTATACTTGGCAATATTTTTACCCATCGGACATGTATGCTTGGCCCATTCCTCATACACTATAGGTAAATGAAGTAAACGTGATGGTATGGTGTTTGAAGTTGGAGATTACAAAGATGCTTACATATGTTGTCCGTTTTTTGTATATATTATATATATAGCATGGCATTTTGTGCATATGTAAAAGAGTGTGTGACTTATGTCATATATAGATGAGATTTGTTTATTTTATCTATATGTTATAGTTTTAAAAATGTTTGTTAGTTTGTTTATATACCTCTCCATATAATATAGGAACTATTTGTAACAATTTGGCTTTTCATTTTACGATGATTTTTTGGCCATGAAAGTCGGGTTATTACACCATCCCCTATTCCTCACATCGCCAGCTGTCATCTGCTTATCGTCGACACAATTGCCTCCCCTCTAGGCCACTCAACAAAGGTCATGACTCCCCTAGGCTAGCAATGACTAACCTCAACCTTCACCTATTATCGCAAGTTCCTGGAGACAAGCTCACCTCGCCTTCATCAAATCGATCTTTTATTTTTTATCATTTTGAACTACTGAGTTTGGTTTTTTTGGAAAGATGTGTTGCAGGCTTGAAAAAGAAAATGATTTTTGTGGGCTTGGGATGAGAATCATCTAGAGATAGGTAAGTTATTAGAGAACTTTCTAGACTAATCATTATTCACAATTGTACCCTTTTTATTTGTCAAATTCAAATACCATATTTTTTTTACCTTTTAATTAATTTTATTATTTATCTAAATATTCACATCTAATTGAAATTGAGCTATTAATTATTTTACAAAGCATAATTGATAACTTCTGTATAAAAAATATTTAAATTAATAAATTATTTATCTTCGTTGATTTGTTCATTTTATTAATGCTAAATAAAATTTATTTTCATCTATTTCAACCATATGAAATTTATTTTTAACATATAAAATTATTTATAGTCGTTTTATAATCATTATAAATATTTTATTTGAAGTCGATATATTTTGTAAAAAGAATTATGGATTAATTCAATTTATTAAAATAAAATCTTTTAATAAATAGAATTTAATTAACTAAATTTATTTTCAAAATATTAAATATCAAATTAAAAAAAAAATTATTTATACGGCGTAAAAAGCAGGGTAGTTGCAGAAGTCCCTCTTTTAAGAAAACTGCATCTACACAGTTTCTTATAGGGAAACATCATATATCACTTATACCTTAAACTTTCTTCTTATCGACGACCATCTATCAAACTTAAAATACTCAATCCTCTATGTGAATCTTTCTTCACGACTTCTCCTATCATATGCTACAATTTAAATAGACTCATTCAATGTCTTTCTATTTTCGCATACGATAAATTTTTATGAAAATATCTCAGGTGTCTAATTTTGAGGAGAATTTCAACCAAATCTTTCTTGTACAGAGAGCATTCCGAAAAATCAAAGTACAAATATGCCACAATATATATACATCCCAACCAATGGAGCATCCCGAAACATGGTAAAAAAATTATAATATCACATTACACTATGATATAGCGTAAAAACATACCTTATTAATAAAGTTTTAAGAATCTATTTAACTTTTATGCATGCCAAAGCGAGCCAACATCGCTATTAAGTCCAATTATGCTTTATAAGTTGCTTTTCTCAACTCAAGTTCATAAATTAGTCACGATAGAAGAGATATAAGTATGCCATCATTTAATATCAAAGCAATATAGCGTTTTAGTTTTGACCACATTTCGACGAACTTTTAGCCGTAAAAAACACAAAATTAGACAACGATATCAGGAAGTGAATGGTTGTATCATGTGTAAAATTTCCAAAAGAAACCTCTAGATTATAAAAACACAGATTACAACTTGAGTCATGGTATTTTTCTAGAAGTATCAAGTTCTGAAATAAAATTACAACTATTGACCCACTTAGCAAATACTCGTTTTTAGCCTAGATAGCATTAAAGATTTGCAAAATACATAAATAAAAGTTGTTGCTTATGTTCTTTAGATTTCCGTGATGGACAAGATAGTTGAAATTAGATAAATTTGGAAAGTTATGGGCAAATAGTTTAGCGCTATTATGTAAATTTTGTATTTTTGCAACAGCAATATACGTTCATTTTAATTCTTGTTTAGACCATAGGAAACCTCAACCTTTTATACTCTGTTTCAAGCAAAAAAGGTACTCTAATAACATAGTTTTCTAAAATCATCAAAAATGGATTACTGGTATGAGATTTAAAGTTAAAACTAATCATAGTATTTCCAAAATACTACAAAATGATTTCACTTTCAAAATATTTCCAAATCATTTATCAAACACTCATTAATTCTACAAATTCCTTTTGATAATATACTGTAACACTTTTAGATATACCACCATGATTTCAAAATTTCCCAATACTTTGGAATATTCAAATCTGATAAATTTAAAATATCATATATATTGTAAAGTTATTTTTTACTTTGTATTTATTTTTTCTTTTGTTAAATCTTTTCTATTTTAAAATCCATGGGAATACTCATGTCTTTCTATCCCAATTTAAATTCAATGGTTAAACTATTCTGAAACCCTTAGAAATGTACATATAAATTATGACCTCAGATTTAACACATGTAAATGAAGTTACACTTCCTTTCATTTTTTTGAAACTAAATGTCTTTCAAAACAAAATATACATGAACTTCAAAAACTTTCTTACATTAAACCCATGCTCCTTTAAATTTTGTTTCTAATCTCAAAATATCATGTTTACAAATTTACTTTACTAGAATATTTCTTATCTACGAAAATTGAAGTATTCAAAATCAATAATTCATTTCAAGTATAAATGAATTATTGTAATTTTTTGTCTAATCTTCCTTTATTAAGAAAACACACATATATTGAAGTTTTATTTCTCACTATACATCATTAGAACTATATTTTAACATTAATAGAAACAACAACAAATCACACAGAATCATCTGAAAAATTCATGTATAATTTATTTCTAAATCCACCAAATAGATATATTTCAAGTTTACAAATGTTTTGAAATATAATTTATCGACGTTGCCCTGCAATTAATTCTAGGGACTTACTTTGTTAATTGGATGCGATGCTGATTGTGTGATCAACACCGCCTCACCAGCTACTTCAACTATCTACAATTATTCAATGGCTACAATTGTTGCTTAAAACATCTATAATAAAATATCTTTATTATTTGCAATCAACTCGTTACTATATCAAAATCACAAGTAGATTCTCATCTCAAAATATTTACCAATATATCTTTCCAAATAATACTTTACCTTTTCTTTTCAAATGATATATTCTTTCATATCAATCTCCTTTATATAATTATCAAAATTCCATATGTTTCTTCTCTCAAAATATAACTTATGGCATTTATTTAAACTATAACTTGTCTTCAAAACAACTTTTCCAAAATCACTGCAAATATGTTTCTATTTTCTAAAATATTAAACTTTCCTCACAAATATTATTTTCAATATTATTCAAAATATTTAATCCTTTCAAAACTTTTATTCTTTCCAAAACATTGGAATCTTCACAAATCGTTGTATCCACCTGCCTTATCTTAGTGTATAAAAATTTCTATCGATAAAGTTGGCCAACCGCATTAACCAGAATTCTTAAGTACTCAGCAGACAAACTAATAAGAAACTTTACTTCAAAAATTATTTTAAATATTTGCTTATAGATATACTTTGAACAACGTATTCTTTTATTAAAACATTTGCTAGCTTCTAATAAAACTTCTTTCTGAACCATATATATACACACGATAACCAAATATTTTCAATCCATATATATATATATATATATATATATATATATATATGCTTGCCTGTATTAAAAAAGTTAAGAATAATCTACAAAAGCATAATAAAAAAATACTCGACCTAGAAAACCAAAAACACATTATCAACCATCCAAAATAAACAAGCGAGCTTTCATCCCCATGTTCATTTTAATCACATTTTAATATTTTACATGAAATATACTTTTTTATATTATATGAAAATAATTTTCATTATCTATTATGGTAACTCCATAATTGAAGACACCGTTGGTGTCAAATCATCAGAACTCACATAGGATGCTAACTTGAGTGATAGTTCCTACTCAGTACCACACTCAAGATGGATCCCCAAACAAAGCATCATCAATCAATGTAATCACACAAGGAAATCAAGACACCAATCATCTAATCAAAAGTACTAAGATACTTAGCGGAAAATAATCTATATATTTCCACTATGCTGCTCTGATCAACTGGATCTTCTTACATGTCTTGCCTCATCACGATTTGAATTTGTGAAATATACAATTTGAGATTCGAATTAGGGTCTTTTACAGATTCCCTAACCAAACAAATCCATTCTTACTTCAAAGCCAACAGTAACATTCATCATCAGTACAAATACTACTGGCCAGACAAGTTACTTCTACCTTCACAACCTTCAATAATTTCTTTGCATCTCATATAGAGACTTGCTTTCAGAAAGAGGTAGAAGAATTATACAATACATAGTAAGAAAATAACATATACGTCCATAGATCATTGCCTCAGTAATCATCATATACTCCTACTATCACTTATGTATAATCAATTATCTACCACACACCCAAAGGGGAAGGGACTCTAAGTCTCAACAAAGGCCAGGACTTGTGTATCATACTTACAATTTATTATTCTGAACCTCCTCTGATACCAAAATGTAACACCTTAAAACTATACTTATACTACCAAAGTGTATTACAAGGTAATACTGTCTGATAATATAGAGAATGATACGATATTGGGCTGTCACACGTGAATATTCCTTTGGGTTAACACAAGGTATGCATTTCAAAAACCATAAATGACTCACCTATACGTACATGGTATCGTCACAAAGAAATAAACATGTGTGTTTCTAGGATAGAACACGACATAATATAAAATAAGTCACAGAGAACACAGAGCCATCCATGCTACGATAAATATACATGAGTCCAAATGGGTGTACAAAAATAGTCAAATGCCCACTATCATCGAAATATACATAACATGTCCAATATATACATCTCAACAACACATAACACACATATACAAAATGATATACAAATACTCTATCCTCCATTTATGCCTAACATCCACAAATTGGTCAATGTGTCCTTCAATCTGAAAAGTTTTGGACTAACCCAAGTATTATATGAGCAACACACGGGTCAGACTATGTATAAAATGTAGGTGTCAATATAAAATAACAGATGCATGGTATAAACAAATGCAACAAAAGTGGCACATGCATATCTCAAGTTTCAATATATCTTAAAACCATGCAAATAAAGGATAACCCATCTCCAAGAAAAGTCGATCAATACATCAAATGAGCATATAATCAAGCGAGAGAAACAACAATACATCTAACTGGTAATATACATAAGAGGTGATCAAACATCGTATGGATTGCTCTCAGCAATGCCAGGATTTTCTCTTATATAATTGTAAAGTTGACATACCTAAGGTCCCACTTACTCAACATATATGGAAGCATGTAACAATCACCTAAATCATACATACATGAAATATTATTATGGCACACCCTCGGTAGCCAGGGTCATCTCTTAGATAACTATATAAAAGATAGGCATGAGGTCCAACTCCATGCTCTCGGCATCTCTAGCTATCCTCGATAGCGGTACGTCGATGTGTACAAAGTTGCGCTACTTTATGGGCTATAGGTCCTATGAATACTCCAAGAGATCAACTATCACATAATGATCCTCTAAACTTCTAGCTTCATAGCAAATGGCTTGGCTCTCAATCAATGAAATAATTATACGGTCTTTTAGACTTTCAACAATTTATTCAACTCTCGATATCGTAGATAGTCATCTAGACTCTCAATCCTACATGCTTTCACCATCATAAATAACTATTTAGGCATCGATCTTAACAAATCATCTGAATGGCTCTTAGCTGTATACACAATAATCTTATATAGGTGAATAAGTAGTTTCTATGTCAACAATAGACGGGAGACTGATAGCTGCCAGCCTTCTCTAGTAGCCTTCCTCACATTCTTTCGAAAATACTCCTATAGTCTTCGGTCAGTTTGATGGCCATCGTGACCCAATATCCATATAGTGCAAGATTACGTTATGTAATGGCTACGACCTTGCAAGTGCTCCAATGGTAATAGACTGCTAGCCTATGTGACACATGAGTAGTGGCTCTCAGCCATACACATCAAAAGGTGTGTCATGGATTTGAAGAGAAAACCCGCAATCTAGCCGCTAGGATGGATTTTAGCATAATCTGGTTTTCTACATGTCATATATTAGGAGTATACATACAATATATAGACACAGTCAAGGTTCTTAGCCTGCTCACCCTTAGTTTGCATCACAATAAATATAGTATTTCGTATACTTGACCCTTTTTGAGTGACATCTACATACAAAAGGTAATCAAATAAATATTATCTCAAGCTTCCCATACCACCTGGTGTTACTCGTTTGTTTACTCAATGCTTGTAATTACGCACATCATCGCATAATTATTCTATATAACAAGTTCAAAGAATAATTGTAGAAATGTTTTCGAAAGTTTCGTTCCAAACGGTATTATAACTTAGTTTATTCTAATCTCTCGCTACACAAAAATATAAATCAGTAGAAACACATTATAATACGATTTATTGATTTGGAAGGAGTTTAAAGATATACTTTTTCCAAAATATTCATAAAAGTTTCGAATATCAATAACTAATTAAAATAAAGTTAGATTAAAAAATTCCACTTCTTTCCTCAAAATCCATTTACAATGTCAAAAATAAATATTTGTAAGCCCCTTATTTAATGATAGAAAATATATAAATTAATCACCATTTAATTCCAAATTCCTTAAACTCCTTTATAAATACCTTATATGACTTATAGTTCTTTAATAATTGAAAATAATAATATCAAATAAGTTTTATAATTCATGAATTCCATTAAACAATGAATTTCAATAATTCTATTTTTTCGAAACGGATTTCCAATTTAAAATAATTCTAAATACCTGGAAATAATTTCCAGCACAGACGTTATTTTCAATTTAAAACGTTTCCCAAAGGTATAAAATAATGTTCCATTTTACGGAAAACCTATAAATGTTTTTATAATCTATGGTAAATAAATTAAAATATAAATATTCAAAAATTCGCTTATTTAATAGCATCCTATAATTCATCAATTTCCAGAATAATTTCTACTCACACAATTCTCAAAATTATTGCACTTTTATATATATTTTTTCCAAAATTATTCCACTTTCAAATTTTCCATTAATTATAATATCTTCAATATTAAATAAGAAAATCATTCCAAAATTCGCTATTTATTTCCTAATTAATTTATATATTTCAAATCTTCACCTTTCAATTCTTTTACCCTCTTTATAATCAATTTCAAATGTTGTGTCCGACTAATACCGTCATCAAAGTCAACCAATACACACATACAACATAACTCAACCAAAGTACATAACACTTATTCAATCAATATCATCTAATAATAATCAATTTCATCTAGTTAGTTCATACCAACCATGCATTCTAGCAATAAAAAGGATAAATACAAATCAAATTTTATGATATAGACATAGTTGCGAGTTTAAAAATTCACTGAAATGATGTGCGAGCTACTAAAACAACGACAGCTTTGGCTTCACCAAATCTCAAACCATCGCTGTCCATAACTCAAGCCTCACTATCATCTCCTATAAAGTCATTTGTGTGTGCACATAGTGCCTCCTCTAGCAACCAAAATTGATGCTTCAAATATTGAAATACAATTGTTCCTTCCCGATAGGATATATCAGAAATTACAAATAGCTATGATCTGTTTTCTCTGTAAAATAAAGCTATAACTATCATTGATTTAGTTAGCTCACACTTATGATTTAATTTCCCCTTAAACAACATAGAATGGGAAAGAACCTATGTTTCCATCATAGTAAGAACCGTAAGAACATGTTGTTTCGCACCACCAGAAGAAACCAAGCCGTAGGTATACTTAGACAACCAACAAGGAGTTGTGGGTTTTTTCTACCAATTGGGGCTTTCCCTTCCCCACTTTGATTGCTTCCGCCTCCCCATTTGTTATTTATAGAAGAGATACAAATCCAAACTATTTAAGATAATATGTCTATGTTGGATATGCTGACTCAAATAAATCACCTATTCCACCGGCCGCATAGCCTTTTACCACAGAAATGTGTACATATACACCAATGAGGCCATTCATGCACTCGTAGGCCAAAGTTGGGAAGAAACATTGTATCATTCATTTCTCGCCCCATGTCATAACCCGAAGGCCTCAAGAAAAGGATAGATCCAGGACATCACCAAGCCCATACCACGGTTATGGTCGCACTCTCTGCTTCCACTGCATGCTTGAAGAAACTGCGCCAGCCCACAGCGGAAGAGATGGATGAATTCTAGAAAATTTATCATTCTTGATCATTAATGGGCCTATGAAGTTTAAATTTCATTTCAAACGTTTCTAAATTTCATTTAAATAAAATCATGTGTTTTATTAAAATTAGTTAAAGGAAAGTTTAAAATAAATTTAATTTTAAATGCATAGTATATCAAATACACTAACATTTATTTACAAGAGTTAATATATAGGAAAGGAAACCTTCGTTTCTTTACATAAAACTAGCAATTAATTAAAATCATAAATTACATTAATGAGAAAGAAACCTTTAATTTTCTCTCTTTGATTTGAATTGATTCATTCATTAAATGTTATTAATTAATAATTTATTCATGGCATGAAATATTACTATGTCTAAATGTATTCTAACTTTACAAATTGTAGTTTACGGACTGTGTACAAAGATTTTATCAAATTTATAAATTGTAGTTTGGGATTTATTTAATTTTGATTTTATTTATGTAAGTGTGTACATATATATATATATATATGTGTGTGTGTGTGTGTGTGTGTGTGTGTGTGTGTGTGTGTGTATGTATGTATGTATGTATGTATATGTGTGTGTGTATATATGTATGTATGTATCATATACATAGATGCATATATATGTAAGTGCATGTGTAACATAGCAATCCGTACAAGGAATAACATACCCGTATATAAATGCTAAGATTTACAATGCAACGAACACGTTAACTCATTTTGTATGCATGGTATGTTATCAAATATGTGCATGAGCATATAGTTATAAATTTCAAATGATTGCATATATAATATGTTTTAAATTAAAATATTGTAGAAAATATTTATTTATTTATATAACTATATATTGTACCATAAATAACTATATATATATATATGTATATATTTGATTTTTTTAACGTACTGATTAGAAAACATGTCAGATCTAAAGTTACAATAATTTTAAACATTTAATATGTATGAATATTAGATTGAATTAATTAGTTTCAGCCATTCTAAATTAATATAAAGTAATTATATTATAAAACTTCAAGTTTTATAATTTTTTTAAATTTGGAAACATATTTTATGTCTTAGGAATTCTTTTTAAAAATTTCTCAATTAATATAATATTTTTAATCAAATAATTTATAATAGACCAAAATTAAATTAATTTTAAAAGATATAAAATTATGTTGAAAAAAATCTAAAAAAATTTCTAAATTTTTTGAAATAATGAATTAATTCTAAAAGCATAGATTATTTTACATGAATTTTCTGAATCCGGTATTCATTAAATAATAATAATATATAAACAAATGATTAAAAATTATTTTCATCACTTATAATTCATAATAGACATAAACAAGTGTCAATAAAATTTTAAATCAATGTTTTAGGTATTATTTTTTTACTTTATTTTCCAAAAAGAAAAAAGAGACACTAATCGTAACTCTTCAAGCTGACGAAATCCGTAATATTATCCGTGAACATATTGAACAATATAATAGAGAAGTAAAGGTTATGGAAAAACCCATAAATAAATAAGGATCGAAACAAAATGATCTATTTATCTATGACCGAATTGTATTTGTTCGACAATAGCTAGGTTTTTCCAAAAGAAGATGCCATTCGTTTGATGAGAAATAAAAAGGAATATCGAAAATTCATTCCCTATTTCCACTCGAGGGATCCTAAGGAAAAGAATTTTATTTAGTTTCCATCGAGCTAAAATAATATTCTAATGGTTCTAATAAACCAAAACTACCATTTTCTAGCTATGTGGCTTTATTCTTAGCGTAAAATTGAACATATGTTTTAAAAAAATTGTATGTGAATATTTAAAACTTAAATTTGTTTTAATGTTCAACATCAGATTACAAACATTAAATATGAATTAGGTCTATGGACTTTATACACATATCCAACCTCCATTACGACAAATACAAAAATCTCACCTAACTAATGAAATAATAATAATCTAATTTATGTACATAAGATTAAATGATCAACAAATCTTAAAAACATAATAATATAATTGACATATAGAAAAACATTACCCGAAATAAATGCCCTAAAGTCCATTTTGAAATAATGGAATCTCTTTCTTTAAAACTCTTTAATTCGTGAGATTGCCAGTCTAGAATCAATGATCGTTCACTATCAAATAGTTTTATTTTTTAATTTGAATTAAAATTGAGATTTTGGGATATTTTAGAGGATAGTTCCTTTCATTCAAATGAAGAATAAGTAGAAGAAGGTGGCGGCTCCAAAAATGAATTAGCTTGTGATTAGGGTTTTGAGATCATAATTTATATGGTAGCATAAGAGAGTAATAACTAGATCTCTACTACACATCTCCAAACCCTAATATTAAACATAGTAGCCACCATGTACCTCTCTCTAGACCGACTGCCTATCACTCCAAAATGCATGGTTGTAAGCCTATTTAACCTAAATTAAATATACACAATTATATTTAACTTAATTTGTTATCGATATCTCATATCATCAATATATTTATAACTTTTGTAAATATATGCAACAATTTTATTTCTCAAATCATATCCATATT
This sequence comes from Allium cepa, assembly GCA_030765085.1. Taxonomy (NCBI): domain Eukaryota; kingdom Viridiplantae; phylum Streptophyta; class Magnoliopsida; order Asparagales; family Amaryllidaceae; genus Allium; species Allium cepa. The sequence goes on along the minus strand of CM060931.1, from coordinate 1,043,357,183 downwards.
TTATAATTAATATTTCATAGACATTAATTAATTTATAACAATTATAAGCTAAATAAATTTTTTGGTCTAAAGAGAATTCATCATTTCGGTTGTGTGAATCTTAGGTGTAAATTCAGTCAATGATTAACTTTGAACTATTCGAATGTTAACGTTTACACTTCACTTAGCAAGTGTTGTGACATTATGATCAAATTTATCGCTTACACGGCTTCGGTAAAATCTATTTTCACTTTACTAAGCATTATCTAGTTGTGACAATTATTTACACCCATTCTCTTGGTCAGAACAATATCACTTTGGAATTATTGAATTTGGTAATGGTCAAAATTCCAACATCTTCCACATTCAACTCTACAGTCCAAACATAAAGTTATTGGTTCAATAATAATAATTGTTATTAACCGTACTGTTGTGGCTATATATTTTGAATTTGGGTTAGACTGAGTTGACCGTGGTACTAACCCCATATAATTACTAACCCCATATAATTGAGGAGACGACTCCTCTCTGGATTAGTGCATCACTTCCAATACTTCCGCTCGATCCAATTATAGTCAATCGAATGACGCTATGTCATGAATTGACTATAATCAAATTGGAGTTTTCATATTGAAGATTCATAGCATTATCATGTTGAAAGAACTTTGTATATTATTCACATCGATATTTTTTGTTTGACCTTAGTTAACCAACAAAAAACCATCGAATGAGTCATTCCGTAGTTATCCTATAACTATTAATAGTAATCCCTAGGTGCGCCCAGCAGTCATGAGTAATACACTATCCAACATTTGGAGTGTGTTACATACTCTAGTCTCAAAGGATACATCGATATCCAGTCACAATGTACCTTGACTAAGAACATTTAAAATGGTATATTTAATTTTATTGTGATAAATTATTCACAGTTACATTGTAACTACTATCACAAAACATACCATTTGTGGATTTTCTAGCAAATATACTTTTTAATTGAATTAGTTAATATAACCACATTATATCAAGCATATAATAGAAAAAATACACCTTTATTTTGAATAGAATTGGTCAACGAATTAGATTTACGTAACAAATTACATAATTGCCCTTAGGGCGTAGCACTAACTCTATCAATGCTATTGCCCAAAACAATCGCATGCACTGTTTCAGCACCTAACTAGCTGCATTAGCTTCCCTCGTCGCTTGCGTCACCAGCTGCTATCTCCCTAGCGTCAATGCAGCCGCCACTGCTCTAGGCCAGTCTATAAAGATTGCAACTTCCCAAGGCTAGCGAAGACCAACCTCGGCCTTTAATAGTTGTCATAAGCTCCTAGACACAAGCTCACCTCACCTTCATCAACACGATCTTTTTTCTTTTTAAACTGTCGAATTTGGGACTTCTTTTGGGAAAAAGGATTATGGGCTTGACAAAGAAAATGAATTTTGTCAGCTTAGGCTAAGAATCATCTAGAGAAAATTAAGTTATTAGGGAATATTCTAGACTAATCTTTAGTTACAATTATACCCTTTTCATTTGTTAAATTTAAATACCTTATTTTCTTTTTACCTTTTAATTAATTCTATAATTTAACTAAAAGTTCACTTCTAATTTAAATTGAACTATTAATTGTTTCACAAAGCATGTTCGATAACTTCTATATAGAATATATTTAAATTCATAAATTATTTACCTTCATTGCATCATTCATTTTATTAATGCAAAATAAATGTTTCTCATCTATTTCAACCGTATGAAAATTATTTATAATTATTTTATTTTTATTAGAACTATTTTATTTGAATTCAATATATTTCGTAAAAAGGTTCGTGGACTAATTCAATTTATTAAAACAAAATCTATTACAAAATAGAATTTGATTAACTAAAAATTTATTTTCAAAATATTTATATATACGACATAGATAGCAGGGTTGTTACATTACATAAATTTTATTCATTTTTAACTCTTTATATTAATTAACTTATATAATATTCTAATGTGCATTATTGATTAAATCATGTTTAATTAATTTTAATTCTTTTTAATTAAACATATTTAATTAAGTTCTATTCTTGCTAATTTAATTATCGAATTAATTAAATTATTTCAAAATTCAAAATTTTATGTTATTCGGCCTAACCAATTTAAGATGAATAAAATCTATAACATTTATTGTCATACATACATACATACATATACATATACATATACATATATATATATATATATCTTTGTTATTTAACATTTAATTAGTTTATTTATCAAATAACTATTTTATTCAATTAAAATAAATTTAAATAAATAAATAAATAAATTCAAAAATTATTTTAACTTTCCTTAAATAATTTAAGATATATATACATACATACATATACATATATTATATTTATAGTATTATACACACATACTTATATCAATATATATGTTTTATTTTAATTAATTAACTTTTAATTAATCACTTAATAATTAGTTAAACATAAATAATTTTTAAAGTTATTAAAATTTATTTTTAAACAACATTACTAATAACAACCAAAATCAATCATATTTACTAAAACCAATACAAAAAGTTCACATTACAAAAACCAAAACTATTTATATATTCGCATCATTCATAAAGTCTTAACATAGTTACAAGACATCACAGTTCATGCCTAAACTAATATAAACATGGCGTACTAAAATTAGCATAAAAGTAAATCCAAGATAAATTACATCGAAGTAAGCCTTGGAGCAATTGTAGGAGCACATTGCTATTGCATTTGTAGTTGAAGCAATTGTAATGTAAACCTGTAAAAGCCAAAAATACTTGAAATGACGTATAAAGTGATTGGGTTATGAATCTACTGACTCCAAAGAGCCCTATAGTAAAATTTTATAAATGATGTCTGTAAAATAAAACATGCATACCTTGAATCAAATATGGAGTCGCTAGTTTAGTGTTGATACATTTGGATGTCTATCCATGTCCTTGAGCCTGATTTTATGTCCGGCCTATCTTGATGTTGGTGCCTTATTGTGTTCCTCTGTTTTGTTTTTTCTTTTTCTTTTTCGTTCCCTTTGTTGTTTGATATGCCTGTGTCTTCTTTGTTTTCTTGTTTCCTTGTTTCTTGCTACCTTTTGGTGGCATTGGTTTCTCATCTTTGTACAACTCTCTTGGTATATCAATAAAATGGTAGGGGTCCATTTTTAACCCCGCTGGCTTTTCCAAAAAAAAAACTTTGAAGAACTGAGTGAACGCCAATTGAAAAGGAACCTTATATTATTTAGGGGTGGACGAAAGTGCAATGAAACAAAGTCTCAAACTATTAGTTTCAAACAAAATAAGTCAAAGGCCGACATTAGTTTCATCAGTCCTATGATTATCATATGTACATTTAACAAAAAACAATAAAATAAAACAACGTGTACTAATAAATTCTTTGGGGTATGATTGAATTATGTGTATGCTGATTTTTTGTTTCCTAGATAATTTATACGTATACACGATCACAATGCCTCATAGAGCATTACGAATCGATGTCAAGGTTGGGAATTGACCGACCCCCAACAAGTGGGTCGGTCGCTCTATTTTGGTTTGCCTTGGCATCCCGCAAGGTTGCCAAGGCAACCTAGGGGGTAGTGGAGTTAGCCGGCTCTATGATAATCGGCTAAACCACTTACGTGGCAATGTCCAAAAAAATGATTATTGTCTCATAGCTGACATTATTAAAACCGGCTGAAGGTAATGGTCATTATTTTGACCGTTGCCTTCTTCCCCTCCATATCATAATTTGATAATTTTATTTACACAAATATCTTCACGTTTCTTACTCTCTTCAAACAATTATCTATATGCAATTTTAATTATGTCAAAATATAAAAAAGGAAAATCTCAAAAATCTTCATATCCCAATTTTCGATCACAACAAAATCTTGATAATTGAAATCCATCTCAATTCAATCAAAATATGTTCAATTCTCACTATAGTCAAACTCAACATCATTCTCAAAACTCTCAACAACAACAAAAATATTCAAAGTTTTGCTTTCTCTAAAAAATTCCAAATTCATATCATTCTCCACAAAATCAAAATTCCCATCATTCCCATCAAAATTCAAATAATTACTAAAAATTCCTAAAATTCGAATTATTCTCAAAATAGCCCATTTCAACAACCTATAACTATGATCCAAACTACGTGTCTCTCAAAAGCCAGTAAGGTCAATGATGCCTTACCACTCTTAAAATTTGATAAGAAATATGGATAATCAATTCGGAGGTAACGATTGAAAAAATCAAGAATCACAATTCGAGAGCGATGAAACTGCCGAAGAAGATGTTTAGAGGAAACCTAATTTGTCTACCACTCAAGAAAGGGGAAAGCAAACAAAAGGAATCAATATTAATGAATATCCTAATGCAGAATGTGAAATCCTCCACCAAATGGCCCAAAAGAGCGAAAATGGTCGTCAGACGAGCAAGCTGAATTAATGTTTTGTTGGGTTGAATGTTTTAAAGATAATAAGTATAGGAGCCAAACTGAATGTTCTTTTTGGAATTTAGTCTGCAATCTTCCAAGAACCATTGATTCTTTGAAGCAACCATGGAAAAGAATAAATTTTATTTGTCAATGTTAGACAGAAATAATGGCCGGGTTCCACACACAAGAACAAAGTAGGCAAAAGACATGGATTTGGTAATGATTTTAAATTTGCAGTTCAAATTCGCATGTTTCATGTTTCTTGTTTTAATAGTATTTCATCATCTATAGCTTAATCAAGTCAGTGCATTGTATATGTCCGAAAATAATAATTAACTGTTCAACCTACTACAATGTTATGGCCTACTGTCCCATAAGGAAAATAGAGTCGAGGTGGACTAGTACACTCAGTATTGCGGTTTCTTCCTAGATAGACGAGCTATGAATTGAGTCTTGAAACTTCCGATCCACATGAAGGCACAACCTTCACCATTAATAAACGGTGAAGGCCCCTGGGAAAGTACAAAAGGAAGAAAAAATCCACCATCCGTTTACACCGCACACTATGAACATATTAGTGAGCATACGGCGATTGTTGAAAATGTAAATAAGTTAGGCATAGAATCTATTGAAGTGAAGAGGCTTGAGAGGGTTAAGGATAGATAATGGCATCATGATGAAAACAACAGTTAAGAGTTGACGAGCTAGAGTTAAGAAAATAAGAATTAACTCGATAACAAAGAGCTGTTGATTTGGCACTTTTGAGTTGCAACCTAATGAACTTAATCCAATGCAAAGATTATATATGAAGAAGCAATTAAGGAACATCAAGTAGGTTTGTAGGAAACTATATTCATATTTTGTAACTTATTATTATTGTATCTTGTATTTACATTGTTGTTGTTTGTGTTTGTGTTATTATTATTACTATTGTTATTGTTTCTCCTTTAGTTTTTTTATTGTTAATGCTATTATTATTGGTATTGTCATTCTCAATATTTTCTCATTAATGTGACCAAATAAAATTACAACCGAAATTAAAAATTCAAATACAAGCATTATTACAACACGTCAACAACAACTAAAAATAGATAAGTGAAACATAAAACAAGATAAGATGAAAATACAGTTAATCCAAATATCACTTTTACTTATGGTTTCCTACATGTTCCCAATAGTGTTCCGCTAGTTCCTCTCTTAAATTAAGATGAGCTTGTGGATCTCAAATGTATTCGACCCTTTGCATGTATTTGGCAAAGGTATTTGGTTCTTTGTAAGGTATTTTTTTGAAATGCCATAGCAATGTCCGAATAGTTTCTCAATTGAAGCTCATATCAACCATGTTCTTCTTCCATAATCATATTGTGTAAAATAATATAATAATACATGATATTAGATAATACCACAGGATCGTGGTATTATACCTCTTTTCATAAGATATGAAACCTACTTTGAAGCACTCCAAAAGCTTGTTCAACATCTTTTCTCAAACTCTCTTGTTATTGTATGAATTTTGCTTTTTTGCATTATTTATTTTGTAGGCTTGTGCAAGTGTTTTCCATTTTGGATAAATTCCAACTACTAGGTACTAACTCATAGAATGATCTTTGTCTCGTATTTTATAATTGTAAGGGGGGTTATGTCATTGCATAGATCATTAAATAAATACGACCATCATAACATGCTAATATCATTAAGTGAACCCGGTGCTCCAAAAAATCATGCCATATATATATATATATATATATATAAATAGAAAGAATCAACTTCTTCCAATTTTAGAGTTTCCTTTTTCTAGTGTACTGTATATTGTCATTGCAAAGAAACCAGACAGTTTTTCCACCTTTAATGATACAATCTATGCTACCTAACCTACTTGAAAATCCACGTTGAGCTCCCATTGCTAAAAGTTTGTCAATGTCATGAATGGTTGGTGATTGAGGTATTCTTTACCAAATTAACAATGGTTTTACAAAATTATTTCATACATAAGATTTCTTTTGAGTCCCTAATTCTCACTATATGATTCTGCAAATCACTGGAAGTTCTATAATAATGCATTTATAACCTTTTGTAGTGGAGAAATTCCTAGCTCATTGATTCTGTTTCTTTTGTGGGTGAAAACATGTTTGTTTTGGTTAATTTGTTAAGAATCCGATTAAAGACAATCTTTGATATACAGAATCTTCGTTGGAAATGTACATCCCCATACACGGGGTTTTCGAAAAACAATCCATGATTTGTTGATTGTGGCCGGTAGCATAGTTTCTTCCATATCGTAAGTCCTTCCTTCCAAGAACAATACCCCATGGTTTGAAACAAAGCTTTCAGCATTTTCAAGATCCATTACATCCTTCTCTTTAGAAGTAAACTTTCTTCCTTAAGCAACACAATGTTTAATGAAATCATTTGAAGACGAAGACGAGGGAAATGACGACGACAAGCACCACAGACTTTTTAGGCTACTCGTTGATATATTAGTCATGATGAATTTAGAAGATTAAATAAGTATGTTATTGGCAGCCTTTATCTCTACTTATATGGTCATTTTATGAAGGATGATCGATTGATGCCATGTTTCATGGATCGGGGTACATATATCTTTGACGCAGACAGTGGTTTTATTGAGGAGATAGTGTGTTTCTTATGGATGGTCGCATTGATGCCACATGTCATGGATCTAAACTAACAATGTAGCCACGTTGCACTTCTTTTAATGTTTGCCAGCTAGACCAGTGGAGACAAAATGCCAGCGTTCCGTCTAATCGAACACTATAACAATATTGCACTAACTTTAATGCTTGCTAGCTTGACTACTGGAGACAGAATTTGTCAATGCCCTGTCATATCGAACACTAGCCATGTTGCACTTCTTTTAATGCTTGCTAGCTTGACTAGTGGAGACAGAATGACTCAGTTCTATAATCTTGTACTACTTGCCATAATGCTCTCCACTAATATCATACCAGTAACACTAAAAAATGGTAGATCATAACCATACCTTCTTACCCTCGTCATGCTCATATGAAGGTCCTTTAAGAAACGATACCTCGTCAGATACATCTTCCCACTAACCACCAACCAAATGGTGTGTTGAAATGGGCGAAAGAAACTATGAGGATGTAAGAGTGCATGAGAGAGTTTTGCAAGAGCATAGGCTGTTAGAGGATGAAAGAAGAAAAAGAGCAAAGCGGCGTAGCCATAATTGGAGAAGGTAAAGATGGCATGAAACATGCCACTAAGTACCTCAAGCAGATCAAAAGGCTAACTCTGGACTCATATACTGTAACTGTGGAGTTTCTGTTCTGTATTCTATGTTAAAAAATGGAACTAACGTCGATTGACGTCACTATAAATGCCACAATATTCCAGATGGTTGTGAATTTTGGCAATGACATGACAACCTTTGCCTCATTAAGCAGTTGTGTCTGCTACTAAACTCTAAGAACAAATTGGAACACATCAAAGGACATTGGGTTCAATTCAATTATTAGGTTGTCGAAGGCAGTTTTTTTAACTAATTAGTGTGTTTATTTTCGATCTATGATGTTCTCTTGTTTCTAATGGTTTAATTAAGTTCAGTGTTTATAATGTTTGTTCTTATCTTCTAAGAAAATTAAGTAAGTTTGTAATGGTTTAATTAGGTAAATTTGTAATTTTTTTCTTAACTTAAGTGCATACTTGAATTCACTATAACAAAAATACCCTATTACAACGCCCTTTTTACAACGGACATTGGTTGCCCGTTGTAATAGAAGGCTATTACAATGGTCCATTCAGGACCGTTGCAAAAGATGCTATATACAACGCCCTTTTTACAACGGACATTGATTGTCCATTGTAATAGAAGGCTAATACAATGGTCCATTCAGGCCCGTTGTATGTCAACTTTACAACGGTCACAAAATGCCCATTGTAAGAGGTTCTAAATTACAACGGTCATAAATTATCCTAATTTTCAATTATACTAAAGCCTTTATTAAAAAAACAAGGCCGACCCTTTTATTTCTTTTATTTCGTTCCTCTACTTTGCTCTGCAAAATGTTGGCCTTGTTCCTTTGTTCGTTCCTCTTTGCTCGAAATTAGAGCTTTGGGAAAAATTGAAGCTGCCATCTTCAATTGCTCGATCGAATGATGATTTACGTGCTTCCTTTGTCGATCGATGCTCTCTTCTTTTAGCACACGGCTTCTCCAATTTGGATCAAGTTCGTCTACAGTGGTATGTGAATTATTCTTTTTGCTTTACTGGTAGATACGTTGAAATCGAACCTGATTCGAGTCGAATGATCATTCCTTTTTCGCTTGTACTCGAATGCATAATTTTGCCGATGATGTTTGTTCATATAGGGTTCGAACCCCTATAATTTCGTTCGTATATTTTATACGAATTCGTATAAAATTTGACTGATATCTTCGAAAAGAGAATTCTCCTAAATCACGAAGAATTAAATGATGCCGTCTGCGACATTAACTTCTCGAAGTGAAGGAGAATTTTTGGTGTGAATTTAGGACTGTGCGATGGTGGTCGAAGTGGTGGGTTCCAAAATAGGGTTAGATATTAGTGATGATTCCGACAGAGTTAGGTCAGAGCGATTGTAGCTTTGGATTCAGGTCGAGAGGAACATCATCGGTGCATGTTATGGAAGGTGCGAGAACAGTTGGGATCATGGTGCTACTGTCTCCTGTAGCTATGATGGAGATGACGCATTTTTAATAGGTGGTCCAAGATAGTTGGAATTGGTGTAAGCGAGTCGGTTAATGAAGAAAGAGTTATTGGTGAAGACAGGAGGTGATTTTGTGGTTCCTAGCTCTGTATCACCATGCTGCCGTGCATGACGATGGTGTATGTACACATATATGTATTGGAGGGAAGAATGTTAGAAGTATAATAAGAGTAAGAACTGGATCCAGTTGAGTATCTTTATGTAACAAAGATGCATATATGTAACTTTTTAATAAATAATTATAAATGAGTTTAGCGAATGAGTTGAGGTCTTCCGGACGTAAACCATTTGTTTTAATTCCCTACTCTTGTTATATGTTGATTTCCACTTTTACATCAATTTTAAGTGCATTGATCGTATGTTATACAGAATGGTTAAATTGCTTCATTGTGATAAAGCTGTAACTTATTCCAATAGGCTTCCTTTTACTCATGAGCTTCTTTAACATGACAAATGGTGCTAAATTCGCATTCAGAAACTTTATTTATATCCCCATAATAGTTAATATACTCATTTGGTATTTATGTTTATCATAGAACTATTCAAAATGTTGCACTACTAGGCCATGTACACATTTTGAATTAAGACCACTTCATTCTCTCACCAGCATTCATCTCCTACTGATTCTCAAAAGAATTAAATTCAAGAATAAATGGTAAACTTTTTTTCAAAAAGCTCACTCCCTCTATGAAGTAATTTGTTGACTCCAATATAAATTCAATCGTAAATAAACATTTAACGACCATGATCTTCTTTGGTTTGCAGGTCACAGAATCGTAAATAAACCATAAACTGTCATTGGCTACCGAGAGGCTGAAATGAATAAGATGTCACAATCTGCTTATGTCCTCAGTGGTAGGTTTTTATCACAAATTCAATCCTCTTTTTTAATATAAAACTAGTTTCTCACATTTTCCCTAAGTATTATATTGCCTCTCCTAATTAGTTGTATGACCTAAAGACCGAATACCTGGTTATATTCAGTCGGTAAAAACTGAATTCCCTTTTCCTTTTCCATTTTTTTGGTTAAACAATATTTCCTTATTTTATGTATAATAAATCACAACCTCAAACTCTATTCCCTATCACCACCTCTATCTCAGCTACAGACTGAATTGCTTCAATAAAGCTTATTTATGTTCTAGCTATCCTTATATATCATTTATTGGCTTCAACCTTTTCCTTTTAGTTCCCATTGTTATTAATCATCGATCGTTGAATTATCTTTTTTGACTTGCACAAATATGACATGTGATTACGATCTATGTTGCTCGTCTTCTCCACAACGAACATGTTTACAACAATTTGTTCAACTATGTTGTAGTGTGTGCTTATATGTTAATATATGTTAAAGTACAACAAGAGAATAATTAAATTGATACCATCTCATACTATGTACTCAAAGTAAAATTTAATTACAAATTAATTTTCTTCCTTATGACGTATATAGCATATAGCAGTAGTTTAACTTTACCTTCTATCTATAGGACCTCAAATATGTTAAACTATGCCGAACCATCAGTACACAGTTCATGTGCCTGCCATAATTTAAATTTATGTAAGTATGTGTATACACATATGTAAGTATGTGTATACATGTATTTTTCTCCATGTCTGTAATAAATCTGCACGTGTCAAAACACCATGCTTGCCTTGAATTTGTAAAACAAGAAAACACATTTTGGTTCACACCCTTGCCTTGTTTTGTAAACATGAAACTACCTGTTGCCTTTGATTGTGCACAAAAGTCTGTAAATCCTCAGTATTTGACATTATATATTCAAATTTTGTAGCTTACTTTGCTGACCTTATATATGTGTTTGTAATCTGGCCTTGATTTTTGCATATGACTGAGTATAATTGCCAGACTTATACTTGCATGGACATTTGTTGCACTTTTGTGCTGTCATTGATCGTAACTTGAACATTTGAGCTGTCTTTCCTGCCAATGCCCTGAAATGTTGCGTGATCTCTGATTTTATTGGTCTTTGCCTCGCCACTTTCACACTTCCTAACAAATAGATTAGGATACTGTGGTGCATTATTAGTTGATTGTATATTTGGTATGGTTTGGTATGGTTTTATATATCAATATATGTTAAGGTCCGCCAATGTTTTGCAGGTTTGATAACAGTATGTCTCTACAAGACGATATTGATAATCTTCAAAATTCCATCAACACTTTGCAGGTTTGATAACAGTATATGTCTCTACAAGACGATATTGATAATCTTCAAAATTCCATCAACACTTCGCAGGCTCGTCTAGAAGTATATTTTGTAAAGCTTGGAGCAAATGCTTGGAAAGTATGGGTTAATGTAGCGGTGGAACTAGAAGCCTTTTTATTTAGGCCAAATTCAGAGATGCAGACAATCAAAGAGGCCGTTGGATCAACCGTCGTGTGACATAAAGACTTCATCTCCGTGGTATAGTATGATTGTACTTAGAACATGATATTTGTAGCGGATTGTTATTTGTTAATGCTTTATGCATTTGGCATGTAAATTTATCTAACTTTTTGGAGTGTTAGAATTCTATGACTCTAGCTTTTAGTCTTTTTGTATGTGATTTTAATTATTTTACGACAATATTTAGTATTAGTATGGATGTATTGCATGGATGCTGATGTAATTTTTTTTTAAATTTGCCTTTATTTTGCAACGGGCAATGTACGTTGTTATATGAACTTCTTACAACGGTCACTACACGTTGTTATATAAGATTTTTATAACGGTCAATACACGTTGTTAAATATGTATTTTACAACGGTCAATACACGTTGTGAAATAGGCTATGCAATTAGTATGGTTAGTCTATTGCAACGGGTTATGGCCGCTGTAAAAAGGTATACTGCGATGGTTTTTACAACGTGCTTTGCCGTTGTAAAATGTGGTGGATCTATTACAGCGAGGCCTATTACAACGGGCACATGCCCGTTGCAAAAACCATATTACAACGGGTATGGGTATTGTCCGTTGTAAAAAGACTGCTTTATTGCAGTGATTTGAAAACATAGATTTAACTTACTTAATTTTCTTATCGAAAGTACATAGAACTTGCTGAAGATAATTAACTTAATTAACTTAATTAACTTACTTAACTTGAATTCAAAAATGCATAGAACTTACTGATACTAAATAACTTACTTGACTAAATCAAACACCATTCAAATTATCTAACATAGTAACCCAAAGATCATATGCAGCATGTCTAACAAAATCAATATGATACTCCCAAAAGTATCGTGAATCAAACGTAGCTCGTGTTAACTTAAATAATTCTTCTTCCTCTACTGTTTTATAATGCTTTTGTATCCTTGACAAACTCTAGTAAACATGACATAAGAACTTCGAGTTTTCAGAATCCTTCAAATTAATCTATGATCGAGATGAATATTAAATGCTCTATTTAGAGTAACCCAGAAATCTTGATTTCACTCCTCTTTTGCATATCTACCGTCAGCTTCTATGTAATCTTTAATTAGTATCAAATAATCTTGTTGAGATCAAATTTAATTTGTCATTGATGTTGTGAACTTTTAATATAAAACTTTCATTTAAATAGAAAGTTCATGATTTGCATCTCATGAGTCAAATAACATCTAAATGACCACATGGCAAATATCCGTGAACTTGAATAAAAACAAACAAAAGTATGATTTTCGTTTCTTCACAAAATGAAATACAAACACTGAAATGAGATATGCAAACAATGAAATGAGATATGAAATACAAACACTGCCACAACTATCAAATGTGAACCAAATACCAAAAATGATACTAGATATGAAATACAAACACTTAAACAACTTTCAAATGGGATTCAAATACAAACACAGACATGAGATACATAATACAGGCAGTAACAGGAGATATGAAATATAAACACCAATATGATATACAAAATACATACACTAACATGAGATATGAAATAAATATACATACATGAAATGGAAAATGGATACACAAAACACTGATAATGGATACATAAACTACACATACATGAGATGGAAAATGAAGGCACTGATAATACAAACACTGATAGTAGATACATAAAACTATTCAATCATATGACAACCTAATACAAACATTGATATGCAAAGATGGCACAAGCTAAAACTCATCAAAGTGATCATGATCATCATTAAGACCATATGCATTGTCATTGTCACCATCAACTCTAGGTATAGGATGATATCGCTGCTCGTCCTCAACAGTAAGCTTGTTAATATGAGCATTCGCCTCTGCTAACTGTCCCTTGTACTTTTTATGCTCCGTCGATGTATATGACCTGGCGTAGTCCCATTCATCTGAAACAAATCCTTATATGAAAACGTAGCTAGATCTGGATACTGGAAAATTTTAGGCCAAGGAATATCCACATATCTATCACCTTCAGATGATGTAGATATACTGACTGTCCAACCATGGTCTCCTATCTCGGATGACTGCGGAGTAGGATATACCTAAGTGCTCTATGTAAGACCCAATAATACCAGGTGACAAGACAACTTCAGATGGTTGAAAGTCCTACCAAATCAACAGCTTTAGCATGAACAAAACTAGCAGTGTGTGATGGAGTGTAAAACTGAGGTCAAAATGATGCATAGCCTAAATCGGTGATGACGAAGTAATTAGCCGACCACTAATCATTTTCATGCTCTCCTTCAGAAAAGATGTATCTAGGTGAAGATCATAAGGAACAAAATCACCGTCCAAGGTATTTATCAAACTACGCTCGCCATGAAATCAATAGCAGATGTACGTCGGTGGTGATGATACCAATGGAAGATGTCTAACATAAAGGAAGATAGCGTGTTGTACATTCCCATCAGTCATATAGGGAGAATCTTCATACGAATGTTATACAATACTCTCTCGTGTAGTGCATAACTCAATCTGATTTCAGGCCACAACAAATATATAGCGTGCTTCGTCGCCTTGCATCATTATGCGGTTCTCGCAAGACCAAGCTCTAACCCGAGGGAAAAATAGAGGTGGTGTAGATTCAAACAAACCTCGCAACATCTGCAACATGTCCAACGTGGTCGACGGATTTGAAAAGAAAAGGTTTTCCATTATAAAAAGAATAAACCGTCGAGTAATCTTTAAATTATTTTCTTCCCTATGATCTACTATCAATTCAGTGATTGCTTATCTAATGTAATTAGTATTAATCCGTTGTTTGAACGACAGTCCATCTTGTAAGTCAAGATGCTATAATATACTAGTTAGACTGTCAAAGTGCTAGTAGTGCACATCATTTGGTTAGGTCTCTCCCCGCCCGATACCTATATCGGTAAGCATGGTAAGTCTAATGGGGTCAAACCTAGCTCTTCAAAACTAAATTGAAATGTATGGGTGGTATTCCACCAACTGCGGCTAAAGTACCACAGAACTGAATATTCGAATTTAAAAGATTTTTAATAATCATTAAAGCAATTTACACTTATTGGATATATTGAAAAACTTTAAATAAATGCGGAGTAGTTAAGTAACTACTAATTTCATTAAAGAATGAAGAATTGAATGAAAGCGCTCGCTTTGACCATTAGGGGTAGGTAATGTTTCTATTGCATTCTTTAATTACAGCAACAATAACGTCACCAATATGAGCATATCTATGATTACCAGCTCCTATGATTCGAATACACATTAATTCTCGAGCTCCACTGTTATCTGCTACATTCAAAAGGATTTGAGGTTGAATCATATCATTTTTATTTGAATTTTTTATTTCAATGCAAATAATGAGAAATAATCAAGAAATCTCTAAATTCGATCTCTCGTAGAAAAGTGTGAATAATGTTGTCGGCGTCAACTGCTCAAATTGATCTACGGATTACAGTAGGTCAAGAGTCATTGGTGCGGTGACGACGAGCCTAATTTTAAATATGTTGTATATTAAATTTATATTATACACTTTTACAGAACTAAAAGTAAAATTGTAAAGTAGATATCTTGTTTCGACACGTGTAATTCGTTGTTAGTAAGTACACAAATATTGATCAAATTCTTATAGGCTCTCAAATTTTAATCGATATGAGGATCCATAAACGCATCTCGTGTATATCATCCAAAGCATCTTCGCCGAACTACGGTGCTTCCATCTGATCGATGTGATCCCCGACCTCCTGTATTAGTTGCTGGGGCGTCGATGCCTTCTTTGAAGTGGACGCTTTCTTCGTTCCTCAGAGCTTGTCCACCGCTTCGGCTGTCGCTGCATCGGATACGATTCCATGTTCATCTCATTTTTTTTCTTAAAGCGTGAAACGGTGGATGCAGAATGGGAAGGAAGACGAAAATATGGTGGAGAAAATGAACAATAGCAGGCTTATTTAAAACAGCTATATATTGACCATTAACATAGCCGGTTTTATAAAATAGGCTATGTTAACGCTGTAAATCGCAATCCATGCGTACTGTCTTAGCCGGCTATCTTCAAACTGATTAAGACAGTAATTTTTTCTCTCTTGTGTTGGGACTTGCTGTTTTTCTCAATTCGGAACGTGTGGGGGTTGATGGGAGATGAATTGACGTTTGGGGATTGTAGCGGCTGGGAATGCTCTAATGAATCCCGTTATTAATATCGATGTTGCATGCCTACAGAATTATTTCCGTACTGACAACCAAAGTGTATCTATTTGCGATGGGTACATTTGATGGGTTATTATTTACGCCTTGGATGTTCCTATCGGCTGCTGTATTCTGACTGAAGGTTAATATAACTTTAAACATAGGTCCTTCACATAGGTTGTTGCTAATAAACCATGAGAATCAGTGCTAACCATGACAATATATTCTCCACCATTGTGTATACTGGACAGGACACATTGATAGCTCAATATGCAAAATCTCATACGGTTATCATGTCCATCTCCTTCTTTCTTTCTTTGTAAACAAAATTGGCCCTGTTTTAAAAACGTTTTCCTTTACAGTGTTTACTGTTTGACCTATAAAAAAAAGGTATCGTGTAGTATGGTAAAATAATTTAGAAACTCAAATAAACTGCCAAAGTAAACAACAAAGCATTGAAATAGTGAATAAATATACATACATATATACATATACATTCATATACATTCATGTATGTATATGTATATGCGTGTGAACTGGTGTATATGTACACACACACACACATTCATATACATACATATATGTATATATATACACGTATAGTTGTGTGTACATATGTATGTATATGTATACGCGTAATTACGTGCGCACACGCACGTTAGATGTTTGATACAGCTGAATTCATGACATGTATAGCAATAATAAAAATAAGCAATTCTTTGAAATTATTCTTTCATTTGGATTAAGAAAACGTAAATATATAACATTTAAACGATGTTAAATTTTGAGAACACGGAGAATAGTATAACTTATTGAACAATTTGTCTATCAAGGACCTTTGACATGATAATCCAATAGATATGTAATTACAACTCAAAATTGCGAAATATGCCATATATATCTCATATTACCAGAAAAATGTAAATACAATATTTTTGATATGTATCCTTTAGACCGCATAGGTCCATACTTCTTTCCACACTGTGAACTGTGTATTAGAGCGTCTTATTTCATGAACAGAACCTCTATATACAACAAAAACATCGCATTCCTTTTATTTCCTATTTACCCATGATGATTAAAATAAAATGCTTGTGAAGGAACTTGCATTTTTCAACTGCCTACAAAAAATTGGTTCAGGCAAAAATATTGTCTTTAATTACTACGAAGTTGGTTTTGTACATGATAACCACAGATGTTAGAGGTATGTTCTGTTCGTTATGCATTATTATGGTACTTTTGAAATGGTGGCATTTGGAAACATCAAATTAAAAATCTTCTTTTGGAATGGTTGTATTTTTTAATCCAGTATTTGAATAACAAAATGCCGAAATTTCAACCAAAATTTACAAACCAATAAAAGGTCCTTTTACTTTGGTACCATATTCGTACTATTTTAAATATATAACTTATATTGCAGGCACCATTTCTTTTACAAAATAAGGAATCAATGCAATTATCACCTACTCCATAATAAACCATCATGTGCATGTTTAAGTTACTCAAGTGGTAGCGTAAATTGCATATATCAACTACTCCATAAACGTGTACAATGCAATTCAGTAACAACAGTGCAAACACATGTACAACAAACAAAGCAAATTTTAAATTAATCACTTCCTAAGACTTGTCTAACAAATGTTAAGCACCAATTTTATTTATTTTTTAGAAAGAAAAAAAACATTAATTACTTAAATTTTAGTACAAAATCTAAAATACTGATGATATATTCCCTATAACTATTGCCAATATACCGTTGTCGCCGAAAGCCGAGACTCCAAGACTCTGTTCCACCTCTCAATGTCCTCTCTGTATGCGGCACTAGTAATAGATTAGCAACACCAAACACAGAGTTACTGATGATGTATTAACATTTAACAAGTGGTTTAGTAGGCAGTTGACTGACCGATTAAGTGGCAGGGGTAACAAATAAAATGACAAAGATTTTTGCTTCCCGAAAAACATAAGCATCTGTGCATACACTAAGTTACTAAAAAAGACAGTTAGGAATTTTTTTAACTTCATGGCATACAGCTTTTTGGCCAATAATAAGGGTGTGAAAACAATTCAACCAACTTTAAAAGCACCTGCACTACCTTAACAAATGTATGATATACAAATTACAACAAACTGCCAAATATTATGTGTATAACTTTATACATATGACTCTGCCCTTCAGCGAGTGTTCCATCTGTGTATAATAATTTCAAAAGTTCACCTCATTAAGGATTCATCTGTATCTGCGCAAAAAGAAAAAAAACACCATGCTGACATCAAGGATGATGGTATAGAATTTAAACTGGAAAATTAAAATAAAAGAAAAGCTATAGTGTGTTAAACTGAAAGAGTAAAAAAGCACTCTCTTATGCTTAATACAGTTTATTTGTATTATATACCGATCGCCTAACCATAACGTGTTTTGATATTAAGCTATTTCATTGGTATGTTGACGTAAATGAATGAAAAGGCAACAGGAAGACCATCTGTCGTTACTGACATATAATATTATAACCTTAAATTAAGTGAACTATATAATAAGGGAATTGATTTCTGTAACAAACTTCATAAACTATTCACATGGTAGTCTTCAAGTAGAACTTAAATATGACAATGACAATTCAGGCGATCTAAACAATGAATGGGAAGAATTGATATGTGGAAATTAATTCATATATATATGGAACAATACAAATTCTGTACCACGTACTTAGATAGCAAAATAGTAAGGAAATTAATACATGAAATTAAATATATATGGAACTCCTGAATTTTGACCTTCCCATCCAAGGTGTTTAAATGTTGATTTAATCAGTTTGAAATATGATTTTTAATGCAGTGCTGTTGAAAACACACATTGAGAAATATATAAATAAGATCTTCTATAAATATTTAAAAAAAACTACAATTTAGTTGGCCAGAATAAGTAGTTCTCCAAAATTGCTAAAAATGTATTAGAGGAGACTTAGACTTACTTTCAATTGGTTTAGCGAATGGTTATGTAGTTCACAAAATTCACTTTTTGCACTTTTTTAAAATTCTTCATTCGTTTGTTGTAAGCAACTTTTTCTTAAAAGTAGTTACGCAATCACTAGTAAATGAGTTGGACAACTATAAATAAATGCTTTTATTAATTAATATTCACGATCGCCATCGGATGAAAACCTTTATTACAACCGCAAAATACCAATCATTGTTAAAAATGTTATAGAATAAAGACTATAGGAAGCCATTAGAGAGAGAGGCAGAAGATATATTATTTATTCCTGAGAATAGATTATCTATTTACATTACATTAACACCTTTATATAGAGGTCTAGGAGCTTGGGGTAGAACTAATCCCACGATGTGGGACTAAATACAAAACAATATATAACATATTCACTATTTATATTTACATATATTATAACACTCTCCCTTGAACATGCGTCTTCAAAATCTTGATATAATTCATGATGAGTAGATTACTTCCTATTTTTAAGTATCGTTGTAATGAAACTCTTAATATTCATTGAAGTGATAGTTGCGATATGCAAATACTTATTAAAGTATACAAATTTCTGAAGAATATATATGACTTTTGTAGTTATAAAAAATGAAAAAGACATGAAGTGTAGATTATAAATTTCTTCTAAGTATTGTTGTAACGAAAATCTTGATACATCAAGATGAGTAGATTACTTCCTGCTTTCTAGTAATGTTGTAATGAAATTTTTAATATTCATGAAAGATGTATAGTTGCAATGCGCAAAACTAATTTGAAACACAAAAATGAAAGCATATGAAGTGTTTTTCATAAAAGTAGCATACAAATGCATAAAATGCAAACCATATTTGAAGAAACAATCTAAGAAAATTTGATTGTATCGACGAAAACTATTAATAAATTGTACTATAAACGAGATACATATTTATGAATGCAGAAGTATCTATAACCAAAATAAGTTATCGAAAAACGAATACGAATTCAGAGGAAACTTTAAATCAGGAGGAGCATTCATAAGTATTTTATAATGCACTTTTTCCTTAACTAAGATTTTTCCCACTGGATTTTTATAGTAAGGTTTTAACAAGGCATTATCTTGATCCAGAAGTATCAACTCCCTAGTAACATTTGAAATAAGCCATAACATACTCTTTTTCCTTATTTAAGATTTTTTCCACTGGGTTTTTCTTATTAAGGTTTTAATGAGGCATTATCTTGATCTGGAAGAATCAAACGTCTTTTCAAGAAATAACATCTCAAATATGTTATTTAAGTTAAATTATATTTTTATCCTTGACTAAGGTTTTTCCCATCGGGTTTTCCTTTGTAAGGTTTTTACTGACGTATTAAATTGATCCAGAAGTATCAAACTCTGTCAGATGCAGTAAATTATTAAAATATGACATACTATATTGTACTCTTTTCCTTCACTAAGATTTTTCCCATAGGGTTTTACTTAGTAAGGTTTTATGAGGCATTAGTTTGATCCAGAAGTATCAAGATTTATTTAAAGAAATAAGAAAATAAAATATGTCATTGTACTCTTTTTCCTTCACTAAGATTTTCCCATTGGATTTTTCTTAGTAAGATTTTAATGAGGCAACGGACAATATCTATATCGACTGAATGGATAAATGCAAGCAAGATAATAATGAGGGGGAGCAATCTTCATACACCTTTCGAAATGGACAATTTCTAGTTATCAGAGGATTCAAGATTTTGAAGACGCATATTCAAGGTGGAGTGTTATAATATATGTAAATATAAATAGTGAATATGCTATATATTATTTTGTATTTAGTCCCACATCGTGGGATTAGTTCTACCCCAAGCTCCTAGGTCTCTATATAAAGGTGCTAATGTAATGTAAATAGATAATCTATTCTCATATGATTATTTATTAATTTTATTTAACTTCTTCAGGAAGCACAACATTATCATTTTACATAATTTCAATAGAGCTTCGGGCTTCTAATTCATGAACTTCAAGTTCACTAATTTATTATGAACTTCGGATTCTCAAATTTTGTGTAAACTGCCTTTTTAAATTGATTATTAGAGTTTGTTCTCATTCAATAGATCTGAAATATAATAACTAATAAAATAAGAATCAGATCTCAAAGTTTAGATCTATGTAAGATCTAAAATTATAAGACTAATATAATAAAATTTAAAAGAATAAGACAACATATTCTCCAGCATGGATATTTTATGCTACTGTAAAAGTAGTAATTATGTAATATGTATAAAATAAACAGTGTATATTGATATGGCATTCAAATAGTGCATATATATATATATATATATATATATAGAAGAGAAAGTTCACTCCAGAAGTGGTGATACTAATATATATCTAGAAGAGATTTATTTATATATTTGGTAATTTTATTAAACCAAATAAGTGTACATAAATTTGATTATAAAGGATCCTAATTTAGCTTAGATTAGATCCTAAAAGTTTGAGAGCTAAGAGGAAATCTGTATCTGTAACATTCCAAGTATCTAGAAGATACTATTATTATTTTGGCTGTAATTTTTTTTTACAGAACTCTCAATAGAGATGTGTAGAAATGTCTATATGCAATTAAAAATTACTCCTTGATAAGTAATCATACTTAGTGTTCAAAACTGAAATTTGAGATATAATTGAGGAATAAAACTTAACAACTTGAAGTTGTGTGTATATTTTGTTCGAACCAGAAGTTCGATATGGTTTCAAACCAAATGTTTCGAACATTATCATGCGGTTTTGACAGGTTTGCATTGACATTGATTTATAAATAGAAATTAATAGTTTTGATCCTTGTAATAGTTTGTTCCAAAAATCACTAATTCAAATGATAAAGAATATGAAAATTTTACAATATACATGTGATACGTGGACGCACGTATACATCCATATATGTAAATATTTAGCTAACAACTTGAAGTTTGTAATAAGCTATTATTTAGTGATTATGCATAGATATTATTTAGTGATTTAAAATTCAATCAACATAAATGCTGAATGACCTGAAGTCATGTATGTATTCAAATGATCTACACAATAAGTAAATTCCTCCAATAGCTTAGATCAATGAATGAGAACAAACTCTAATAATCAATATCAATTGAATGCATCTTATCAATGAATAAAAGAATTATCCTCCTATTATTAATATGTATGGTGTATTTGCTAGTAGCAATATCATAATGGATCAAAATGAGAATTCAAAGATGATTATTATTTAATGTGACAATGTTTGTCAACATTGAGGGGGAGGATAAAGGGATACATGCTCATTTTGATCATCAATGTTAAATATTTGTTAAAATATACAATGATGCAAAATATTAAGTAACTTGAATAAATTGTCAGTAATATCCCTAGTAGACTTTCTCCAATATAGATTTGAATCCCTGAAGGATCAAAATTTGTAAACCACTTTTGAAATATGGTTCAAAAGTCAGTTCAAAATATTTTTGGAGTAAGTAATAAAGATGCCAAAGGAGGTGAGTGTTCTTGAAGAAACACATAAGGATGCTCTGAAAGAGATCCATGACATGATTCTCAAATAACCCTAGAAGTGGGTTAGGTACCTAAAACATGATAATTAAAGAGATCTCAATAAATCATGTCTAGAACTGACAAGAAATAATCATCGATGATAAATTTATAAATAATAAAGCGCTTATGTTTATAAATGGATTAAAGATCCTGGATTAGAGAAAAACATGATTGGCCATCATGAAATTCTCCTTAATAAGAAATCCGAACTTGTAGTCCGCAAAGTACCAAAAGTACTTGAAATGCTTTATATGCCCCGAAGGAATAAATATGGTTTAAAATCATATTAAATAATGAAAGTGTACATATTCCTGAAGAATACAAATAACTTTCATTGTTATAAAGAATGCAAAGAACAAGGAGAGTAAATTTCAACCTACTTTTAAGTATTGTTGTAATGAAAATCTTGATATAATTCACGATAAGTAGATTACTTCCTATTTTTAAGTATCGTTGTAATGAAACTCTTAATATCCATTGAAGTGATAGTTGCGATATGCAAACTAAAGTATACAAATTTCTGAAGAATATATATAACTTTTGTAGTTATAAAGAATGAAAAAGACATGAAGTGTAGATTACAGATTTCTTCTAAGTATTTTGTAATGAAAATCTTGATACATCAAGATGAGTAGATTACTTCCTGCTTTCTAGTAATGTTGTAATGAAATTTTTAATATTCATGAAAGATGTATAGTTACAATGCGCAAAACTAATTTGAAGCAAAAAAATATTTAATGAAAGCACATGAAGTGTGTTTCATAAATGTAGCATACAAATTCATAAAATGCAAACCATATTTGGAAGAAACAATGTTAGAAAATTTGATTGTATCGAAGGAAACTATTAATAAATTATATTATTAATGAGATTTATATTTATAGATCCAGAAGTATCTATAACCAATTTGAGTTATCGAAAGTCGAATATGAATTCAGAGGAAAATTTTAAATCAAGGGGAGCATCCATAAGTATTTTATAATGCACTCTTTTTCCTTAACTAAGATTTTTCCCACTGGGTTTTTATTAGTAAGGTTTTAACGAGGTATTATCTTGATCCAGAAGTATCAACTCTCTGTAACATTTGAAATAAGCTATAATGTACTCTTTTTCCTTATATAGATTTTTCCCACTGGGTTTTTCTTATTAAGGTTTTAATGAGGCATTATCTTGATCTAGAAGAATCAAACGTCTTTTCAAAAAATAACATATCAAATACGTTATTTAAGTTAAATTATATTTTTATCCTTAACTAAGGTTTTTCCCATCGGGTTTTCCTTTGTAAGGTTTTTACTGACGTATTAAATTGATCCAGAAGTATCAAACTCTATCTGATGCAGTAAATTATTAAAATATGACATACTATATTGTACTCTTTTTCCTTCACTAAGATTTTTCCCATAGGGTGTTACTTAACAAAGTTTTTAATGAGGCAATTACTCTTATCATCTTTACATACGCATATTCAAGGGGGAGTGCTGTAATGTACATTAATAATAGGTATGAATATGCTAAATTTGAAAGGGCATTATTGTAATCTGCACTGCATAAGTAGTCTATAAATATGGAGCTTGATTGTATTGTAAAAATATCTCTCAATTCAATAGAATTGTTCTCTCCCTAATTGCCTCCATTCTCTTTATTCTGTAACGGTAAGTCATATCTATTGGAATCATATCTATTCTTTTCCAGATGCAATTATAGATCTCATAACGGTAAGTCATTTTTCTGATGATTTAATCTTCCATATCATTTTTTTTATATCTCATTCCATTCTAGATCTACTTCTTCAGATCTGAATATGTTGTCTTATTTTTTTAAATTTTATTATATTAGTCTTATAATTTTAGATCTTATATAGATCTAAACTTTGAGATCTGATTTTTATTTTGTTAGTTATTATATTTCAGATCTAACTCCCCCTCATTATTATCTTGCTTGCATTTATCCATTCAGTCGATATAGATATTGTCTGTTGCCTCATTAAAAACCTCTATAAGGAAAACCCAATGGGAAAAACCTTGAAAGAGGAAAAGAGTACAACTTCTGAAATCATAAATATCATACTGAAAATGATATTCCTTCTAAGAGTTTGATACTTCGGGATCAAAATAATGCCTCATTAAAACCTTACTAAGAAAAACCCTATGGCAAAAATCTTAGTGAAGGAAAAAGAGTACAATGACATATTTTATTTTCTTATTTCTTTAAATAAAGCTTGATACTTCTGGATCAAACTAATGCCTCATTAAAACCTTACTAAGTAAAACCCTATGGGAAAAATCTTAGTGAAGGAAAAAGAGTACAATATAGTATGTCATTTTTCAATAATTTAGTGCATCAAATAGAGT
Organism: Allium cepa; assembly: GCA_030765085.1. NCBI lineage: Eukaryota > Viridiplantae > Streptophyta > Magnoliopsida > Asparagales > Amaryllidaceae > Allium > Allium cepa. The sequence continues at coordinate 1,043,332,557 of CM060931.1, read as the reverse complement.
TTGATACTTCTGGATCAATTTAATACATCGGTAAAAACCTTACAAAGGAAAACCCGATGGGAAAAACCTTAGTCAAGGATAAAAATATAATTTGACTTAAATAACATATTTGAGATGTTATTTCTTGAAAAGACGTTTGATTCTTCTAGATCAAGATAATGCCTCATTAAAACCTTAATAAGAAAAACCCAGTGGGAAAATCTTAAATAAGGAAAAAGAGTACATTATAGCTTATTTCAAATGTTACTAGGGAGTTGATACTTCTGGATCAAGATAATGCCTTGTTAAAACCTTACTAATAAAAACCCAATAGGAAAAATCTTAGTTAAGGAAAAAGAGTGCATTATCAACAAATCTCTTCTGGAGACCTTTTTCTTTTAATATATTATTATCACTACTCTCTTTCTTTTTAATTAAAAATAAGCTGTTCTAATAGAAAGTTTATTTCTTAATTTTTTTTCCTTCTTCCATGCATCCAATCGCTTTTCAAAAAGTAAAATATAATAGATCAAATATAATAGATCTGAAATAATCTTAAGTTCCTAAATTTCTAAAATAACTTGTGTTGATTTGAAGATTTACATGTTTGTTTTGATATATTTGGTAAAGAATTATGAAGTTAGTTTTCTTATGAAAATAATAATGATTTGGATCTGAGATTTATAGTTATTTATGATTATGAATGATATGGATAGATCTGAGATAATTTTGTTTATTTAGAAATTCTGATTATTGGGAAATAAATTTTCGCTTTAAGATATTTATTTTAATTTTACTATTGAGTAATATTGAACCTATATTTGAGATGAAATTGTGTTACTTTGAGTACTGTTTGTTCAATTAGTTCATATATTTATAATGAAATTATTTTGCTATGACAGTAGTTATATCCTAAACTACATAAAGGTTAATTGTAGTTATTTTTATCACAAATGAATTAATTGCAAGTGTTATGGTAATAAATTAAATCATTTATTGTCATAAATGCATTAAATGCATTGATTATTGTAAATTAAATGACGTTGTATGTTTGTGTTTGGGATAAGAATAGACGTATGATTTACTATTTGATGTATTTATTTTGACAAGTAATGTCTGTTGTAACGGAAAAAATAGGTATAATAACAACTTGAATGTGCAGGAATTATTTTAATAGAAGTTGTATAACTCAATGTCCAAGGCCTGAAGTCTGGAATTATGAAAAGATTTTCTGACAAACTTTACAAGCTCGAATCCTTGTCAGTATTTTTTTTAATTTGTCAAAATGTACAAGCTTCTAAAAAAAGGGCAGTTTACACAAAATTTAAGAACCCGAAGTTCGTAATAAATTAGTGAACTTGAAGTTCATGAATTAGAAGCCCGAAGCTCTATTGAAATTGTGTAAAATGATAAGGTTGTACTTCTTGAAGAAGTTAAAGGAAAATAATATATTATCATATGAGATAATAATGCTGCATTCAAGAGATTACAAAATCTCCAAATGAGTTATACCTTACCTTATATCTTCATATTTATATTATATTAACCAAATATCCTGAAGATATTATGTTATATGATATATCAAACATCATTGGATGTGTGTGTATTAATCTCTTGAAAAGATGTTTTAGAGATTTATTTATATTTATATTGCAAAATGTAACATCCCAGAAGAGATGTTATAGAAATTTTATTTTTGTTACATTGCAATTCCTTAAAAGGAAATACTATATTCCCCGAAGGAATAATGATATAATTTTTTTGGAGTAATAACCATAATTTATCGAGAGAAAAAATGATATTGTATACCAATGTTACACTCCAGAAGTAGTGATTTTATCTTTCGCATCTTACTTTCATTTGGTGCATCTAATTTTGTTACTGTATTTAAAGTCTGATATGTCATTTCAAAGATAGTTACAACAACAACAAAAAGGGATGTTTTATGTTATTGCAAAGGTAGTAATTATGTAATTTCTACAAAAGAAACATTGTACATTGATATGTACACATATATATCTCTAGAAGAGATAAATTCACTCCAGAAGTAGTGATAATAAAATATCCATAAAAGAGACTAACAAATTAGGAAATGATAACATATCTCTAGAAGAGATTTGCTTATATGTTTGGTAATTTTATTAAACCAAATAAATGCATAGAAATTTGATTATAAAGGATCCTAATTTAGTTTAGATTAGATCCTAAAAGTTTGAGAGCTATGCAACATGTATCATATATTTCATTATAATTATACCAAACGTGAGAAATATTACATGTATAATCAATTCTTGAAGATATATCTTTAAATATTCTCCTGAAGAGGTAGTTTATATTTCATATCATAATTTTCATGCAAGCTATACATACGGTCCTGAGGAAATCTGTATCTGTAACATTCCAAGTATCCAGAAGATAAAATTAGCATACAGATGCATCTTATAAAAGAATTATCCTTCTATTATTAATATATATGATGTATTTGCTAGTAGCAAAATCATAATGGATCAAAATGAGAGTCCAAAAATGATTATTATGTAATGTGACAATGTTTGTCAACATTGAGGAAACTTGTAATTTACTGATTTATGAAAACTGCATGTTCTCAATTATTATTTCCTTTTCCCTTTTTTTTAAAGGAAACGTTGGAAGATATTAAGCTTATCATGTAAGCTTTTACTAATGTTTCCATTCACTTAATACGATCTTCTAGATACGTATTATATTTATATTTGTTTCTCTTAGAAACAATAAAATAATTTCCAAAGTCTTCATTCAAATCTAAATCAAATCAAAAGGTTTTCAAAATGAAAACCCCATTTACCAACCATGTTTGATTTCTCAAATCTATGTCCAAACTAAATACAATCAAATTCAAAAAAAATTGCTTTAATCAACAATATCAAATTTTGTCAAGTTCAAACTTGCATTCCAAAATGAATGAACTAAAAAACATAAAAATAAGTATGATATTGAGATCTACAATATAATAAGATCATAAAAATAGCAAAAAAAATTAGATCTGAAATACAATAACTAATAAAATAAGAATCAGATCTCAAAGTTTAGATCTATATAAGATCTAAAATTATAAGACTAATATAATAAAATTTAAAAAAAATAAGACAACATATTCAGATCTGAAGAAGTAGATCTAGAATGGAATAAGATATAAAAAAAATGATTTGGAAGATTAAATCATCGAAACGTGTATGATGATTGCTCCCCCTCATTATTATCTTGCTTGCATTTATCGATTCAATCGATATAGATATTGTCTGTTGCCTCATTAAAAACCTCTATTAGAAAAACTCAGTAGGAAAAAATCTTGAACGAGGAAAAGTGTGCAACTTGTGAAATCATAAATATCATACTAAAATGATATTCCTTATAAGAGTTTGATACTTCAGGATCAAAATAATGCCTCATTAAAACCTTACTAAGAAAAACCCAATGGAAAAAATCTTAGTGAAGGAAAAAGAGTACAATGACATATTTTATTTTCTTATTTCTTTAAATAAAGCTTGATACTTCTGGATCAAACTAATGCCTCATTAAAACCTTACTAAGTAAAACCCTATGGGAAAAATCTTAGTGAAGGAAAAAGAGTACAATATAGTATGTCATATTTCAATAATTTACTGCATCAGACAGAGTTTGATAATTCTGGATCAATTTAATACTTCAGTAAAAACCTTACGAAGGAAAACCCGATGGGAAAAACCTTGGTCAAGGATAAAAATATAATTTAACTTAAATAACATATTTGAGATGTTATTTCTTGAAAATACATTTGATTCTTATAAATCAAGATAATGCCTCATTAAAACCTTAATAAGAAAAACCCAGTGGGAAAAATCTTAAATAAGGAAAAAGAGTACATTATAGCTTATTTCAAATGTTACTAGGGAGTTGATACTTATGGATCAAGATAATGCCTCGTTAAAACCTTACTAATAAAAAAACGCAGTGGGAAAAATCTTAGTTAAGGAAAAAGAGTGCATTATAAAATACTTATGAATTCTCCCCCTGATTTTAATTTTTCCTCTGAATTCATATTCGTCTTTCGATAACTTAAATTAGTTATAGATACTTCTGGATCCATAAATATGTATCTCATTCATAATACAATTTATTAATAGTTTTCTTTGATACGATCAAATTTTCTAAGATTGTTTCTTCCAAATATGGTTTGCATTTTATGCATTTGTATACTACTTTTATGAAAAACACTTCATGTGCTTTCATTTTTATGCTTCAAATTAGTTTTGTGCATTGCAACTATACATCTTTCATGAATATTAAAAATTTCATTACAACTTTACTAGAAAGCAGGAAGTAATCTACTCATCTTGATGTATCAAGATTTTCATTACAACAATACTTAGAAGAAATTTGTAATCTACACTTCATGTCTTTTTCATTCTTTATAACTACAAAAGTTATATAAATTCTTCAGAAGTTTGTATACTTTAATAAGTATTTGCATATCGCAACTATCACTTCAATGGATATTAAGAGTTTCATTACAACGATACTTAAAAATAGGAAGTAATCTACTCATCATGAATTATATCAATATTTTCATTACAACAATACTTAAAAGTAGGTTGAAATTTACTCTCCTTGTTCTTGAAGAAAGACTTAAGGATGCTCTGAAAGAGATCCATGACATGATTCTCAAATAACCCTAGAAATGGGTAAGGTACCTAAAATATGATAATTAAAGAGATCTCAATAAATCATGTCTAGAACAGACAAGACATAATCATCAATAATAAATTTATAAATAATAAAGCGCTTATGTTTATAAATGGATTAAAGATCCTAGATTAGAGAAAAACATGATTGGCCATCATGAAATTCTCCTTGATAAGAAATCTGAGCTTGTAGTCCGCAAAGTACCGTGCTGATAACGTGTTATAGAATAAAGACTATAGGAAGCCATTAGAGAGAGAGGCAGAAGACATATTATTTATTCCTGAGAATAGATTATCTATTTACATTACATAAGCGCCTTTATATAGAGGCCTAGGAGCTTGGGGTAGAACTAATCCCACGATGTGTGACTAAATACAAAACAATATATAGCATATTCACTATTTATATTTACATATTTTATAACAAAAAAGATATTTATTGGAACTTTAAAAAATAGTTGTTAAAAATATCAATTACAACTTTCACTAAACATTCTTATCGAAAAATTGTAATAGTCATTTTGTTGTAGTAGAAGTCTAATTGGTTTCGCTATATCCAATCTAATTAAAATCATATTTTAATTAACGTTATTTTATATTTGTTAATTAACCATATTAATTACTTCAACTAAAAGGTTATTTGGATGTATCATGTATACATCTAATGATATAACAAAATAACATAAAGTGATATACAAACTTGTGTATAACTATATACACACACATATAGATTTTGAGATTTATATCCATTAAGTATACATATATACTATACTTACACACACATAGAGAGAGAGAGATATATAAACACACTCGTATGAATATCGAAAATATAAATGCCGAAATATATACATATGTTTGAATATACCATTATATGTATATATAGTTTGTATAGAAATTTATAATACCTTATATATAGTTTAGACACACACACATACACACACATATAAAAGTATGTGTGTGTGTGTGTGTGTGATATTTTCTTGTTATTTATTTAATATATGCAAATATATAAAATTATGAAAACAAATCTATGTAATGAGACACATAATTCCAAAGTAAGAGAATATGTATTGAAATTGAAGAAGGAAATAAAGTTTCATATTAAATCTTTATCTAATCAAATTAGAATAAAAATGAAATAAAATAATGTGCTATTTTAAATATCCTCCTTTACAAACACTAATTAATAATAAATTTAATACCATAAAATTTCATGCTTAACCACCATGAAATATCCAAACTTTAAAATCAAAAAATCGAGTATAAACATTCAACGTGTAAACAAAGTATTAAAGAAATTATTGTCATAGCTAATATTTTATTTTAATAACATGATTAATTTATGTAAACATTGCATGTTTTACATATATGCATGTGTAAAATTGTAGTTTAAGATTGAAATCCCAAATACATATAATTGGCTAACCAACATGGCATTAAATTTATTAATTAAAAACAAAATTAACAAAATAAAATATCCAATTTGATATTGATTTACAATTTTAGGTAATAAAATCAAAGCATATTAATATATTCATACATATTTGATGTAATTTAAAACAACAAATACATAACTTTAAGTGAAGTAAATTGTGAATACAAATCTAAATTTCACAGCAAAAAGAATCTACATTAGCTGATAATTCCAGATCCGACAAACAACATCAAAACACAAAATGAATCAAACAAAAATAATTTTATAGCTGAATGACAATACAAAATAGGTTTAAAATAAGTGACAATTCTATATACACATATATGTGAATTTTGCCAAGTTTAAACATCATGAATAAATAAAATAAAATAATGAACCTGAGAAGTCTTGCCCTTTGTTACACCTTGATTTGACATTTCTCCTCGAATCTCAAGTTGATCCACACCCAACTTTGCAAGAGAATGATGAACCACTTTTTTTGATATTTTCATTTGGTTTGGAGTTGATAAATTTTGGAATTATTTCATGATATTTTTGGTAGTGGATGACGAGGAGAAGAGAAATGTTTTAATTTTACTTTATGTTGATTGTGTGTGTTTTCAGGTTTTCCACTTTAAGGTTTTGGATATTTTGTTGAGATTAAATGTTGAATTTTACATGGTATTAAATCGATTACGTTAGTAGCATCGAAAAAAGGTTTAAGGTATTACTTTATTTTATTGCCTTTAATTCTGATTTTGTTAGAACTAGATCTAACACAAAATTTCATTTCCATCTTCACCTTTCTAGTTTTCCCTTATTAGGAAATGTCTAATTTTATGTAGATTTGTTTTCATAATTTCATATATGTACGTACATATATTAAAATATACAAGTGGCAAAAAAAATTCAGACACACACACACACATATAGTGTATAGAATCCATATACATATATTGTAGTATACTCAAACATATGTATATAGTTTGACATTTATATTCCCAATATGCATGTGAATTTACTACTTGTGTATGTATGTATAATACGTAAGTATGTATATATAAATCCCAATACATACGTACATACGTACATACATACATACATACATACATATATATATACATACATACATATATATATACATATATACATATACATATATATATATATACATATATATATATATATGAGCATTCTTCGGTTAAGTTAAATAAACCAACCAAACCAATTCATTTCGGTGGATTTGGTTTGAAACTAAATTGGTTTATAATCGACCCGTAAAAAATTAGTTTGGTTAACGGTTTATCCAAATTAACCGAACTTTTATTATATATTAAAAAGTACTAATTTTGTAAGTAAAATTTAGGTTGATTAGTGATGTAAATGAAATTTATTTATCATATATGTGTAAAATTTACTATTATAAATCATAAGAATTCTAAACAAGGATAATTCAATTATAAATTTAGGTTTTTATTTCAAGTTACAATGAATGATCTAAACATAAAATGTGAATCGTTTGTAGTTCGATTATGTGACGACCCGTCTCCTCGACCGTAAGAAATCGACACTAATACATCCTTGGTTTTCGCTTGTCGCAAATCTAAGTGTCGGAGAGGCAGATTATCATGGAGCATAAAGAAAATAAAGACGGAACAGAATCTCATACGAATGAAGTAACATACGTAATTTTAACATATAATCTTTACAACGGAAAATTTTAAATACTTTTATCAGAGTTAAACATGTAAAGTTATAAATATCAATCCTTACAAATACAGAATACAATAGTACACAAGTGTGGTGAAAAAGAGGTAATAGTCTACTGAAGATTCTTCTACCTCCATGCTCCGAGCTCTTCTACATTTCTTCTAACTAAACCTGACTACTAGGCTGCTCGGAAAAATAGTACACCCAGAGTTGAAGGGGAAAGACAGTAAACTCTGGGACAGTCATGGGACTTGCGTGAGAAACTCAAAATACGAGTATTTGAGAAAAAAAGTATCTCATAAGACCATGCCACACATAAACTCAGAATGAGTTTTTACCTTACGATAATCAAAAAATTTGCTACGCAAAATTTGGCAATATTATTTTTAATGACAATCCTTTGAAAGTACTTTTCAAATAAACATATGAATGTTTGATTAAATTCCAGCATACTGGCTACAAAGTAGGTTCTACAATCAAATCAAAAGACACTTATTGGAGAATGAATTTCTATACAATGGAAGATAGGGAACTACCTTCCATACAGTACACCTATAGAGGGACGTATGGAGGATCAACAAATTTTAAAACCTTTGCATCTGGCAAGACCGGCCTACCCGCAGCCCAACTTGGTCGTGGATAGAATCGAATATGACACCATCCCGGTCGTAACCGACCTATCCATGGCCAGAACGTACACAACATGCTCGACATATAGAGATTAATTTAGAAGGGTGATGACCATACCCTTATGGGCTCGACCCATATAGCCTCACGGCATGTCCTGTTTAAGCCATTTCTGGGTAATGAGGCCTGAGGTAACAATTGCCTTTCACATAGTACATTCTACTTTGAATGCCACACTACCATTCCTTAATCACACAACTGATTTCTACAAACGTATAATTCTTGAACTATTATGTCTCAGGAAAGGGTGTTAAGCTAAGAGAAGTTGCATTCTCCGCCACCAAACAGATGACACGTTTATAGAGATCAATCAATGAGATTAGAAATGCAACGCAGACATTTGTACATACAAGTTGCCCGGGAATAGGAAAAACCAAAGAAACTCTCCTAAGTCGGAAATCATCCCTAGGATTAGTAGCAAGTAGCCCTTGCATCGAAGATCAAATGAAGATACTATTGCCAAATATATATGGTAAAGGAAATTTCCTCCGAGGATCAGTGATAAGCAGCCCTTCATTCATTTACTATCGTACATATATTCACTTAGAATATGTAAATTGGTTCAAAGTGGTTGTTGGATAAGAATCACTCAAATTCGGCCCTGGTTCATTCGAACCAATCATCGATAAGAAGATATTAAGTAAATATATACTTATCATTTGATTAATTACTTCCTTTTTATCAAAAATATCTTCAAGAGTTATGTATCTTCAAAACATTTCTTTTCGATATATACGGAATCATTAAACCACTATTTAACTTTGAAAATACCAAATCAAAATCATTTCTCATAAATCATATTGAAAACCCTCATTAATTAAAAATGGTCGATAGAAATTATACTAATTCTGCTAAACATAAATTTTCAAATTCAACATTTACTACCCGTCGAATAACGGTGAAATCACCTTTTAAATTCATATGGATAGTACATGTTCTCTCCTTGGAATTTAATACCAAGTATAAGAACACTATCTTCATATAATGCAAGTTGTTTTAAATTTGGAAAAAAATTATTCTTTTAAACTTGTCTCGTTTTCGACATTTCAACCTTATCTATTCCTCACCCAGAAAAATGGCCAAGTGAGCAAGGGCACTAGTAGCTCCTAAACATCTCCTTGGTTTGAGAACCTCACATTTCGATCTCATGAATAGAAAATCCAGTCTACTCGTCGGCTTTTAGAGCCAAGAATAAATCACTTATTTAAAAAGCTTTTCTTTAAATCATTTATTTAAACCTTTTAAATTTTTTTATAAAACCTTCAAATAATCTTTACAACACTTAATTATTATTTAAAAACATTTATAAAAGATTTGAAAAAGAATACCTAAGCTTAAAGCCATATTTAAAAAGTTATTAAAAAGTGCTGCAAAAAGTGTCGCGAATAGTGCTACAAATAGTGTTTTCAAAGCTTATTTGATCAAACAACATTCTGATCCTTTAGAAATCCATTTTATAACTTAAATATCATTTAAAACATTTTAAAAGATTTATATAATTTATTCCGTGTTTTTAGAGAATTAAAAATATCATTTATAAAGAATTTGTCGCTTTGGTTTCCGAACCGCCGAGCCATGAATATTTTGAAAACTTTTTTTGCTCATATTTCATAATCTACTGAACGAAATGTCTATCCTTTTCTTCTGTTTAAAAATCATGATAGTAAGAGTTTGGAAAATTCTTATTCCAAAGAATTCCAACTCTGAGTCCATCGTTTATATGGATTTAACTTTCTACGGGGCGAAATTGCGAGCTACTGTTACGCGACTATTTTTGACTCATTTTTCAGTTTTTGTCAAAACTTCATCCAAAATGGATTTTAGTGTTTATAAAACATTTATAAATCATTTTTAACCATTTTTAAGAGGTTTTACAATCTCATATACACCATTTCATTTATTAAAGTAAAGTGATTTCCTTTGTGATTTTCGATGTGTATTAAACGAGACTTATTAGTACAATAATACAATCATATCACCATCGTCTAAACATGATAAAAAATCATCACTACCAACCATAACCAAACATATATACCATCAAATATGTCATATTATAAATAGAGTTTCACACCTTCATTTGATGACGGACGAACTAGAATCAAATATAGCTTTGCTAACTTTAATTTTTAGCCCATGACACTTGCTTTTATACCTTCCTAGGGGCTCAACCTTGCTCCTTGGAGCCTTGGGTGCTCACAACCTAGGTGTGGAAGTGGTGGTTGGCTCAGCCAAATGAAGAGGTGATGGTGGTCGTGGATATGAAAGAGAAAAATGGGTGATTTGAAGTGGTTTTGAGGTGTTTACACTAACATATACATATATATACATATATGTATTAATTTATTTTCAAAAATATTTTCTTCATAATTTTTATAACATAGAAAGGCATTAAAAAACTTGAAAGTGGAGAGGAAGATGAAGATAAATGTTAGGAGTTTATGAAGAAAGGGGTGGGTATTTATAGGTAAAATTTAGAAACAAATACCTAATGCATAATTACACATTTTCCCTTTGCCCACAACCCTCAAGCCCTTCCAAATGCATGGAAAGCCTCCCCCTCCCCTTGTGCCTCCATGTGCTTAAGGTGATATGGTGTAATGGGAGTTGATGGATGTTTTTGGATTGCTTAAGTATTAAGTTTTTAGGAAAATATCTTGATATTTTATAATATATGTATATTTAACTGTATATGTATATATGTATGTTCATGTGCAAGTTAGGGTGTGCATATGTATATTATATATGTGGACATGATATATAAACAAGGTTGCAACGACTTTTGAACAACTTGCGTTCGTTAAACCGTTGAAATTCAAGAAACCGATTCCCGATCATATTTTCACTTATAAGTTAATTTACATGTAAATGTAAACAAAATTTGAAAGCTCCTTTCTTATCGTTTTTAACTAATTAAAATGATTACATTTGATTTATAAAACCATATAAATTAGTATTAAACAATCTTTTACAAAAGTGCTATTATATCGATAAAGCGATATTAATTTTCTTATACTTTCAAATCAGGTATATATCTTTATAAAACTATTATGAATGATTCAGTATCATATTATAACTATTTAAAATGAATTATTATCATTTAAAACAATTATTAGAACCATTATAACAATTATTAAATCATTAAATCTTAATTTAAATTCATAAATCAATATTTAAATGTAAAGGCATCACTGATGATGTCATAAAAATAAAATAAATACTTTTATTTTATATTCTTATTCAATCATAAAATAAGTGTGTGTATCCAGCTCCATGTGCAATGTTTTATGATTATAGAGCTGTTTATCGATAAAATAGTTTTTGGCCATTTTATTGATATATTTCCAAAGGAAATATTTTTGTGAACATTTTTACAAAATAAGTTTATTAGTATTATTAATTACTTAAAACTTGATTACTTGTTGAAAAATAATCTATCTTTAAATATTTAAATATCTTTAATTAAAGCGATCAAATTATGGTTGTTACATACTCCCTCTCTTTAAAGAATTTCATCCTCGAAATTACAATGCAAAACCTTAAGGTATTTGCCCAAAATGTTTAATTTTATAAACTTATAATCATACGATGTATATGGATTATCCATACACAATATCTGATTCGATCTACTATTTGAATCCATAACTTTACTTTCGAACTAGCATTGATCCCCCGATCCCCCAGTGCGGATTTCGATCTGGCTTTCCGACTAGAATTTTAGTTTTTCTTGCATAGCTCTCAACTACAATAGAAAACTCAAGTATCCAATCACACCCTCATCAAGGTTCGTCATCAAGAATCGAGTGATAAATCCTTTTATGAACTAGTGTAAAAACTTCAAAGTTCTGCACTCGAATCTTGGATCAGAATTATGCGACGAAATAATCCACACTCTTTATATATAACGAGTATATATGCATGCCCATGTGAGATTGCTTTTAATCACAACAGGCATACATTTGTAGTTTCACCTATGGAAGTAGATTGAACAGTAGCATTGCTAGCATAAACTGAACCTATGGCAACGACCGAGAAGACTGAGACAATTGAAGAACATTCATAGAACCAATAAGTTGAAAGCGTTCATAGTTTTACTATTCATTTATTTTATTTTATTTTATTTTATACTACTGAAAATGGAAATAATACTTGTACTTTTACATGCTTATGCTCTTTTAGCTAATGTGAGTTGTGAGCAAAAAATGTAACAAAATTTATCAACGATTAATTGTTTCTTTACCACTCTTTTGTAGATTTTTGTCTTTTATATTTTCTTTGAATATCAGCTTTCAAATTACTATATTTTCTTTTGGAAACCAGTAATTTCATTTTTTTCTCTCTTAAGTTTGTACTACTTATTTTCAATAGGGTTAATAACCCGAGTAAAATCTTTATATTTTATTTTCATTTTAATGATTTTTTTTCTTCATTTGTTCAGCATCCAAGAAAGGAAATATGAACCTTAAAGAATAGACATGAAAAGAATCGGAAAAAGAAGTATAAAGGAATTATTTGTTTGTACTGTTAGTCCTTGAGAAGGATGGTTTTAATGACAACAACCTTAGAACTTATTATAAAATATAAATACTAATATTATCGTTTAGATATATATGTATATGCGGGATATAAACATGCAGGTACAAACAATGAAGACTGTACAGTATAGAGATACAAGACTGATGATTTAAAGATTGAAGATATCAAGATTGAAGACTCATGAGTATCAAGATATCAAGAGTTCAAGATTTCAAAGTACAAGATAAGTATTGAGTCTAGAATTATATTAAAACTTCTTAAAAGGATTTGCATCTTTATTCGAAATTTATTCGTGGAATGGAATCCACTTCAAGCCTATTAAAGGGATGGAACCCTAGTAGGATGGAGCCCACGACAATATCCAGTGGAACATATAGTGGTCCTATTTTGATATCCACTAATTTTATAAAAATGAGCTTCAAAAATATATCTCTTGTTTTTAAAAATGTTTTCAAAACTTTCTTTTCAAAAAGACATTTCTCTTGGTTTCAAAATATTTTAGCGTCAAAATTATCTTTATCATTTTTAATATTTTTGATTTCAAAAATTATCCTTGATTTTAAAGATCTCTTGTTTTAATATTTAGCTTTTAAATATTTATATACTCGGATTTTAAATCACTTTATAGAATAAGATTATATATTAAGAAATTACTTTCTAACTCTTTAATATGTTTAAACTATATTCAAGTACGTTTATAAAAGTTAGAAATTGTTTTGAAAAATTATAGAAACCAATTTTAATAAGAAAATCAAAATCACCATTTTTGCCGAGAGTATGTCGACGTACTCCTACCCCCTATGTCGACATGGTGCCCGTTAATTTTCAAATTTCAAATTTTCAAAAGAAGTGTCTATTCGTCGTATTCTTTCATGAATAGATATGGCTATTGATCTCTATAAATACCGGTAAGTTCTAAACGAATTTTTACTAGATTTTCATTTATTTTCTCTCCTCTTCATCTTCCATATTTATTCAAAAACCTAGCGAATCGAACTTGATTATCTCTTGTTTGATTCTCTGCCAATCTCTCCATATGATCTCAGTGCTATTCAGAGTTAAAGGATTACTTGTAAATCAAATTATTAAGTAAAAGGTGCGGTTGAGCCTTGAAATCAATTGGGTGTGATTTTTGCCCGGAAATCAATTAGGTGATCTTTTGGCCTGGTAAATCAAGAGAGTTTGTCCCGGACTCGAATATAGGGAGGTTTACCCCGTGGCCTTGAAATCGAGGGTGTAATCTGGAAGATTATTTTGAAAAAAATCCGTACAATTATGCAGGATTGGATGTAGGGTAACTCTGAACTAGTATAAAATCCTGGTGTGTTCTTTCCTTTACTGCTTTTATTTATTATTTGCATCTGTGTCTGATTCTGTGATTATATATATGTCTGTGTATTTCATTTGTTGATGATTAAATTACCTAAGTTTCAAAAGGATTTAGTAAATTCACGAAATACTATTCACCCCCTCTAGTGTTATTCTAGCCTTAAGATCCATAATCTGCATTTCTAGCATTTGGTATCAAAGAAAGGTTTTCAAATTTTTCATAATCTGAATTTTGAAAAGTTTTTAAAATTGCTACCAACAATGGTTCTGTTAACACTATCACTAGTTCATATGTAGAGGGTCAGTCTACTGCTAGACCACAATGTTTTTATGGCAGTAACTATGCATATTGGGCATGTAGAATGAAAATATATTTACAGTCAATAAGATTGGATACTTGGAATATCACACAAATTGAATATTTTGAACCCATAACTAATTTTGCACAATGGACTGCTGATCAAAAGACTATTGCATAAAATAATTCCAAAGCCATGAATATTTTATTTTGTTCACTCGACAGGAATGAATTCAATAGAGTATCTGTTTATAAGTCTGCATATGATATTTGAAAAACTTTGCAAGTTACTCATGAAGGAACAAGCAAAATCAAACGGACCAAAATATCCATACTCACGATTCACGAACCAGTTTCAATTATTTAAAATGAATTCGAATGAGTCCATCTCAGATATGTATAGTAGATTTTAGGATATTGTGCATTCTCTAATATCATTGGGAAAAAGTTTCTCCAAAGAAGATCAAGTCGGAAAAATTCTAAATTCTCTTACTCCGGAATGGGATTAGAAAACTCTTGCAATCGAAGACTCAAATGATATCAATGCTTTAAAGACTGAAGAATCGATTGAAAATCCAATGTCATTCAGACTTCAAATGCAAGGGAGAAGAGATAGGAAGGCATTCGAAAAGAAGTCAATTGCGTTCAATGCATTAGCAGATGAATCAGAATCGAGTAGTGATGGTGATGAAGAAATAGCCTTCATGACAAGGAATTTTTGGAAGTTTCTAAAATACAGAAATACGAACAACCTCAAAAAGAATGATCATAGGAATTCTGGAAATCATAACTAGTATCAAATCATGTCAAATGTTTCAACTGTGAAAAACCAGGTCATCTCAGAAGAGACTGTGCTCATCCTGATAAGCAACAGTTTCCTGTAAGCAATGATTATACAAAGAAAAGGAAAATAACATATACTGCTACTCTAAACGATTCAGACTCATATTCATCCTCAAGCGATGTTGATCAGAAGACAGAAAAATCAAATATGTGTTTTACGGCTATTTATGATTCTGATGATCTTAGAGATACAAATCTAGTAAAAGGTACACGTTTACAATATTTTGGTTGAAATTGTTTGCTTAAAATTGATTGATTGTTTGATTGAAATTATGTGTTGTTTGAATTTTAAAATTTTATTATTATTCTTTTTAAATATTATAATATTTTTTATTTTTAATAAGAGCATTATTATATTTGATAATCACTTCAGAAAAATATATAGACATTCAAATAATATATATATATATATATATTAAAGTATTTAAGAATAGATAGGTCATATGAATTCTCTGACCCATGTCGACATGGTCCTACCTATGATGTGACATGTGTGTCAGTAAGTTGAAGTTCAAATTTGAATTCAAATCTTTGAACTTTCCTCCACCTTTTCGCCAACTCCAATATCTTGAAACGGTACCTCTTGACCAGAGAACATGACTATTGAATATCTATTTATTTCCTTTATCCTATCATATCTTTTTGCTTTCATTTTAAACTCAAACTCACTTTTGCTCTTTCAAACTCTATACTCTCTTCAAAAATGGCTTCTTCAAGCACTCCATCCACAATGAGATTGTCAAAAACCATTAAAGAGTATCTCTATAATGATCCAGAAGCAATCAAAGCTTGTATAAGCTTTGCTAATTACGGAAAAGTTCATACGGAAAAATTTACTATCTTTAGCGATTTCTCTACATATGAAATCAATACTCTTCTTGAAGAGAACCATATTCTTAGTCTTTTTGATAATTCCGAAAATGATTTTGTTTGCTATCCAAATCTTGTTAAAATGTTTTATGCAAATTTGAATCAGGGTTTTCATGAAGGAAATGAAAATGAAATTTGAAGTAGTGTTAAAGGCACTAAAATTGTTTTAAATTGTGAA
The DNA here is from genome assembly GCA_030765085.1 of Allium cepa. Lineage (NCBI taxonomy): Eukaryota > Viridiplantae > Streptophyta > Magnoliopsida > Asparagales > Amaryllidaceae > Allium > Allium cepa. The sequence continues at coordinate 1,043,316,016 of CM060931.1, read as the reverse complement.
ATTTTGGGCCACATTCTCAATTGCAAGAATTCGAGAATGGATCTTTCTACTTTCAATATTGATGAACACGATCGTGAGACATTTCATCACATTTTCGAAGGAGATGACAACTTTGGATTTAAAAATTGTAACTTCCGTCCGAAAGCACGTATTGTTAATCTTCTTTTGCGACATATTATCACTCCTAGATCGTGAAATTTAAATAACCCGACTTTAAAAGTTTGTAAAGCTCTTTTTGCTATTTTTGGTCATTATGACAATAATTGGGCGCAAGTGATTATGGATGAACTTCGTCCTAAGAATTTGAAAATGGGTGAGAATACTTTGTATCATGGAATCTATATCACTTGGAATTTTAATTATTTTGGCGTTGATTATAAATGAGAAGAATTTGTTTCAAGAAAAGTGTTTAATCATGCCAATATTTCTCTTATGAAAATTCCTTTCGCATTTCAAAAATACGAATCTCTTATCGAAAAGGATGAAAGGTTGGCATATGAAGAGATGGAAGAAGAAAACAAGGAAGAAGAAGAAGAAGGGGAGGAAATGGAAATTGAAGAAGAGAATGAAGACATCTCCTTGGAAAGTATTAAATATCCTAAAAATCCTTCCAATAAAACTCTCCTCAAAAATCAAAAGATCATAGGGAAAAATCAATGGACTCTCAAAAGATCCACTAGTAAGAAATTGGATAAAATGACCAATAATATGAACAAGTTCTTTGTTAAAGTTGGTCGAAAACTTGGCATATCATCATCCTCCTCGTCCTCTAGCACATTCGAAAAACTAGGATGTGATGTACTAGTTTATTTTGTATGAACTTGTATTGCTTTTTATCATATTATGAAGTATCTCATGTATTAGCTCATCTATCTATGAATTTTTATCTATCTTATGTCTTTCTATCTTATCATGCCTCTGGAATGAATGATAGTATAATATATAATTTTATATATACACATACTTATGCATAAAACAAAGAAGACACATAAATCAACACACCCATGTCGACATACCCCAATACCCTATGTCGACATATGACTGTATGATTAGTTATTTTTTAATTTTTTAATTTAAAATAACTAACTTGTGTCTATTCTTTTTAAATGAATTCCTGCCTATTTAAACACCTGTTTCTTCCAGAAATTTATAAAATCTTTATTTCTATTCATCTCTATTTGCGTCTTTTAACTATTTATCAAAAATGGTATCCTCTTCTCAAACTCTAAGCGAAAATCTTTAAAAAAAACTATCAAGTCATTCAAGAATATACTCACTTTTATTCTCCACAATCAAAGGCACTTAGAACTATGTCAAATGCAGATGATAAAATAACAAGAGAAGCATTTCGATGTCCTCTGTTGGATGATTTCTACCCTAAACAAAGATGATTTCAATTCAAATCCTGAAGGAACTTTGACTCAAGATAATGAAGATTGGGAAGATACTAAAAAGACCCTATTTTTGGAGAAGAAGGATGGGTTGAAGTTCCTAAAATGATTTGATCTCCTTATGGTTTGAATTACTTGTTTTCGAATCGATTTGAATTGTTTGATTTGATTTGAATTGTTTGGTTTGATTTGCTTTAATTAGAATTAATTTGCTCGAATGGAATATATAAAATTATATAAAACATAATATTTGGTTATTGGATTTAAACTATCATATTTGTTATGTTTTCATTAAGTAAATCATGCTATTATATATATTCCATCTTAATTTGTCACAGGTACTCCAGTATTAAATTACGGGGAAATTATATTAATATAGGATTAGTTTTTTAATGACAAAGGGGGAGAATTATAACATATAGTAGTTAGAATAGTTAGGCTTAGATTAAGGGGGAGTTATTAGTTTTAAGGGGAGTTATTAGTTTTCAGAGGGAGTTATTAGTTTTAAGGGGAGTTATAGTAAAGGTGAAATTTATTTTATAAACACAGGTTGTCATCATCAAAAAGGGAAAGATTGTTAGTCCTTGAGAAGGATAGTTTTGATGACAACAACCTTAGGACTTATTATAAAATATTAATACTAACATTATAGTTTAGATATATATGTATATGTAGGACATAAACATGCAGGTACCAACAATGAAGACTGTACAGTATAGAGATGCAAGACTGATGAATTTAAAGATCGAAGATATCAAGATTGAAGACTCATGAGTATCAAGGTATCAAGAGTTTAAGATTTCAAAGTTCGAGATAAGTATTGTGTCTAGAATTATGTTAAAACTTCTTGAAAGCACTTACATCTTTATTCGAAATTTATTCGTGGAATGGAATCCACTTCGAGCCTGTTAAAGGGATGGAACCCTAGTGGGATGGAACCCACGAAAATATCTAGTAGAACATATAGTGGTCCTATTTTAATATCCACTAATTTTATAAAAATGAGTTTCAAAAATATATCTCTTATTTTTAAAAATGTTTTCAAAACTTTCTTTTCAAAAAGACATCTCTCTTGGTTTTAAAATATTTTAGCCTTAAAATTATCTTTATCATTTTTAATATTTTTGATTTCAAAATTGTCCTTGATTTTGAAATATCTCTTGTTTTAATATTTAGCTTTTAAATATTTATATACTTAGATTTTAAATCACTTTATAGAATAGGATTATATATTAAAAAATTACTTTCTAACTCTTTTATATGTTTAAACTATATTCAAGTATGATTATAAAAGTTTAGAAATTGTTTTAAAAAATTATAGAAACCAATTTTAATAAGAAAATCAAAATCACCATTTTTTTCCTAGAGCATATCAACATACTCCTACCCCTATGTCACATGGTGCCCGTTAATTTTCAATTTTCAAATTTTCAAAAGAAGTGTCTATTTGTCGTATCCTTTCACGAATAGATATGGTTGTTGATCTCTATAAATAACAGTAAGTTCTAAACGAATTTTCACCAGATTTTCGTTCATTTTCTCTCCTCTTCATCTTCCACAGTTATTCATAAGAATCCCAAACAATACTCTGCCGAAATACCAAGTGAATCAAACTTGATTATCTCATGTTTGATTCTCTGCCACTCTTTCCATAAGATCTCAGTGCTATTCAGAGTTATAGGATTATTTGTAAATCAAACTGTTGAGTAAAAGGTGCGGTTGAGCCTTGAAATCAATTCGGTGTAATTGTTTCCCTGGAAATCAATTAGGTGATCTTATGGCCAGGTAAATCAAGCGAGTTTACCCCAGACTCGAATACAGGAGGGTGTACTTCGTGGCCTTGAAATCGAGGGTGTAATCTGGGAGATTATTTTGAAAGAAATCCGCGCAATTGTGCGGGACCGGATGTAGAGTAACTTCGAACTAGTATAAAATCCTGGTGTGTTCTTTCCTTTACTTCTTTTATTTATTATTTGCATCTGTGTCTGATTCTGTGATTATATTTGTGTCTATGTATTGCATTTGTTGGTGATTAAATTACATAAATTTCAAAAATATTTAGTAAATTCACAAAACATTATTCACCCCCACTCTAGTGTTATTCCAGCCTTAAGATACGTAATCCGCATTTCTAACATGTGAACGCAAACCTGGTACTCAGATAGGGGCAAGAAATTTGAGGTTATAAGTATAATAAATTTTAGAAGTGTATTGCAGTTGTTCTACTAAGCCTATGTATTTCTTGACATAATACTGAATGAAATATATCCTGAACCTAACACATAAGCAACCTTAACAAAATAACATACCAACGGATAAGTCTAAATAGAAAAGCTTCCATAAGAAAAAAAAATGAATAATAGAATATAATTATTCACAAATAGTAGGCAGTAATTAAAACTTACTCACTGGATAAAGAATTGAAATGGGAGCAAACAATAAGCACACGCCATAATAGAATTATAGATTTATTCTACTCCTAAAATAAAAAAACCTCCAAAATTCTTTTTAGCATCACAAGAAAAACACCATCTCTCTATATTTTCTGTTGAACAACACTATACTACATTGTTTTGTTCAAACTTCAATAACTTCTTCATACTAACTTGGAATTAGGCGAGACTTCGACCGATGAACTCCCACCTAAATTGCGGACAACATGAACATGCAGATACTTCATCTTATGAATGCACACTGTAGATCTCCCCACTGACTAACAATTGTACTTAGAAAATAACATGCTACATCCCCACGTTTGAACACTGCCTAAGCCGAAGCTGTTGTATTTTTGTTCAAACTGCAATAACTTTTTCATACTAACTCGGAATCAGGCGAGACTTCGATGGACGAACTCCCACCTAAATTATGGACAACATGGGACATTCAGATACCTTGGCTTAAGAGTGTATATCATAGTTATCCATGGTGATTAACAATTGTACTTAGAAAATAACAGGCTATTCCATATTTGAACTCCGCCTAGGCAGAAGCCACTATTTTTTGCTCATACTGCAATAACATCTGCATACTAACTCGGAGTCAAGTGAGACTTCGATCGATAAACTCCCATCTAAATTACAGACAATATGGAACACTTGGATACTTTATCTCTTGAATGCACACTATAGCTCTCCATGGTGACTAACAGTTGTACTTAGAAAATAACATGCTACATGTTCACATTTGAACTCCACCTAGGTAGAAGCTGCTAATTTTTTCATTCAGACTGTAATAACTTCTTCATACTACTTTAGAATCAGGCGAAACTTCGATCGATGAACTATCTCCTAAATTACGGAAAATATATAACGCTTGGATTGTCACGACCGGCCATTTCATACCATTCAAATCGACAATAATCCACACATGTCGGACTTGAATGATGCGAAATAATAGATTGTAAATAAACTTGGAGCAAATAAAATCAAATACACAGAATCACAGACACAAAACAATCAGAATAACTCGCAGCGGAATATAAAATAACATAGTAGTTCATGAAGCTACTATAACAGAGTCTCAAAACAAATACGTAATATCAGTCTGAAAACAACATAATAGAAATCCCAAATACATAGAAGTTCACTAATACATGAGATAAACTAGAACAGCTGAAACAGAAATAGATATAAATGTAGATAAGCAGAAACTCCAGCAAAGATCAGCTCTAGAAAGAGAATCCAAAGCTGTGAATACTCAGGCTGACCCGAGCGTAAAGAAAAACACAAAACACTCGAGTCAGGACAATATATACTTATATAATGTAAACCAACTCAAGTGAACTGTAATAAAGATACAAGTAACTTAAAGGATGTCTGGGACCGTCCATCCTCTAAGGACCCGTCAAACTATTTACTATATAGTAATATTGCGCTATTATAATAATGTCAACAGTAAAATAAACATACTTTTAAATACCGTTCCGGGCTACCCATATGACCCTTCACATATAATAGTCCCAGTAGTCCATCCAGTATCATCATATCTCTAGATCGGAAGACTAACCTAAATACTCCATGGGCTACGGGAGAAAAACAAACTCGTAGTAAAGGCTCGGTATGGTAGGTGACACGGCACACAAGGCAATGCCGGGGTAGATATACCAATTACACACATGGGTTGGTGGTAACGTAGCAGCCACATACGCCCACCCTGAACAACACTCCAAAATCAAGGGGTGCACCCAATCGATCACAACAGTAATAAAATGGTATCGAAGAAGTGTGTCCGGCCAGAGGTGCTACCTCCTTTGGCCCGAGATCGCTCCTGTTTTAGCCACCTTAAGCTAACTCACAGGAGTTAGGTCCACGTAATGTACCTCAGGAACATCGCCACCATCCTACTTCATTTTGGAATCTCCACCGCGTATACAGTTGTTAAAGTGGTTTTCGATATCGACAGAGAGTATGTCCATATCCGATCCTGGTCTCTTTATCAACCAATCGTTATTGTAACCCATAGTTATAATTTTAAAAATGGTATTTATTTCAAAAATCAATTATCATTTAACAATTCAATATCATTTCAAATCCATTTCAAAATATCCAACTTATCATATCATTTCAAAACCACACTCATTTTATTCAATTTAAAATACCATTTCAATTCACATTTTAAAATAGTTTATAATTCAAATCGAATTACTTCATTTAAATTATTAAAAATGAAGTTATTACATATAATAATTAAATTATTAAATTTCCAAAATTTTAATCTTTCAAAGTTCATTTATTCACTTAAGTTTACCAAAACAATGAAAATTCATCTTTCGCAGCATTTGGAAAATGCTATAGAAAGTTATTTGAAAAACAGTTCAAATTAACAAAAGACAATATTTAAAAATGCTGTAATATGGTTACATTAGTTTCAAATAAAACTTAGTTAAATTAAAAAATTATAGCACTTACAAAATTCTATAATAGCCTTTAATCCAATTTAGCTTTTTAGTTCATTATTATCAACTACAACATTTACAAATACTGTATTATCATTTACATTAGAAATAATAACATTTCAAGAATGCAGTTAATTAACTTCAAATATTCAATATAATTTCACAAACAATTATATTTTTATTTAAATCATTTTTAACTTATAAAATCATATATTTTTCACTTTTATAACCATCATTTAATTTTCCTTAAATTCATGATTTTATAAAGTTAAATTTCAATTCAAAAATCAATATTTAATAATAATTCACTTATTAAATTCCAATATTCAATTTCAACTCATATAACTAAACTTCTAACTTAACAATTAAGTTTAAATTTTCAAATATAACTTAATTTCATTTTATTTACTTAACTTAAAATTCCACTTTTAAACCAAATTTCCAATTTTAGTTATATTTCAAAATTTCAACTTAAATATTCATTCATTTCACATTTTAACAAAAATCAATAATATATTATAAAATCATTTTTAATTCATTTTAATCCAAATTATCTTAAATTTATCATATTTTCATATTTAATTTAAATTCCATTTATAATTAAATCAAAATTTCCAAAATAACTTACATTTCAAATTTCTAACTTTTCCATAATTTATTTCACTTATTAATTTTCAGAAAATCGATGATACTTTAAAAAAATCATTTTTAATTAATTTTAAATCAAAATATTAAAATATTTACATTTCTAAAATAAATTAAAAATTTTAGAAATTTTTTTTTTACTACGGGTCTGTATATAATTTTTTACGCTAGGTAAAGTGATACGGGTAATATCATTTCAACCCGTAATTTACAAAGAAAATCCGGGTTTTAGCATTTCAAACCCGCAGTCCCAAGTAAATGAAATAATTTGAAAATCGCTCAGGCCTATCATTTCATCCCATAACGATTTTTTCCTATTCTAAAGTCCGTTCGAGTATGTATCTTTTCAACCCATAGTGATTCTAATCTAAAGGTAACTTGCAGTGTGATAAACTGATATAAATAACAGAACAACATAATATAACAGTAACATATGATATAACAGGTGTTTAAGCATGGGTGAACATCATATAATCATAACATATCAGATATAATATGGTGATGCATTTACAGATTCACAAGTGGTCGATTTACTAGTTATATAGGTATAAACTGTCTGGTGAGAATAACTCACCGGTATAGGTTGGAGATGACAACCGAAACACACAAACAACGATCTTCAGAGGCACGAAAGCACGACAAATATTCGAGTGGGAGAGCCAAAGATTAATTTCCTTGAATAAAATTCAAACAAAACAATATAAAAAATATAAGATTTCAACCCAAAAACGATTAAAATATGCTAGAATTAACTGCATAAAACAAGGCTAAAAGCTTTGCACTTGCTTTCAACCTTCCTTAGGCTCGACAATAGGGTGGAATATGTGGCTAAGGCATGGTTTTTGATCTGGTTTTGGGTTCATAAGTGGTCAGCCTACATGGGAAAAATGGTGCAAAGGTGTGCATGAATTAGAATACACAAAACAAGGAACACACATGGTTTTTCAAGCAAATCAAGGCCACTGCCAAGGCCACAAGGGCATGACCATCTCTGGTGGGGTTAAGATGATGATGTGGCAGTGGTGTCAGGTGAGGCTGGAGGTGGTGGTGTAGGTGGCGAATAAGGGGGTGTTGAAAGTGGTGGAAGCATTGTGGTGTTTGGCTAGGTTGTGCAAGTGAGGTTTTGGAGCATTTTCTAAGGTGGATCTTCACATGAATGGTGCACGGCCAGGATAGGGTTTGTAGAGGAGGTGGTGATGGTGGGTTCAGGTGGTGATGGAGGCGGCAAGGCTGATGGAGGTGGCAGGGCCGAACCTAGAAGAGGAAGAAACAAGTGCTAATTCAAATAAAAAACAATGAAAAGTGAAAAGAAAAGAAGTTTGCCAAAAAAAAAAAAAAATTCCAAGGAAGGAAGGCCGAATTTTTCATAGATGAGGAGAATTTTTTTACGTGAAATGAAAAGAGATAGTCGGCTGAAGAGAAGAAGTCAAGGCAGCAAAAATTGGATAAGTGTTGGTTGGAGTTGAAAAGACGGGAATACAAAGAGCCTTAAGAAATAAAAAGACATAAAACCTTTCAAATTTCTCCAATTTATTTTTATAATTTTAAATAACTGAAATATATGTATAAATTCAGTTAAAATATGAAAATATAACAAATAAACAAAATATAAATAAATATCAATTATATATGATTAAATTAAGAAAATAGCAGTGAAAATGAAAACCAGTCTAGAAAATTTGAAAATAAATGGAATAAACTTTGGAAAATTTTTATGTAAATGAAAAATATTTATAAATAAAGATAAGAACATAAAATAAAAATGCATTCACAAAAATAAATAAATTTTAATTAAATATAATTTAAATGAAGAAAATAGCAGAAAAATAGAAACTAGCCTTTAAAAATAGGAAACAAATGCAATAAATTTTGACAAAATTCTATTATCACTATAAAAATATTTAGAAATAAAATCTCACAAATAAAACAAATTTAAAATAATTTCAAACAAAAATAAATTCAAATTTAAAATACATTCAAAAATCTATGGTTGTTACATGGATAGTTCATCTTATGAATGCACATGGTAGTTCTCCATTGGGACTAACAGTTGTACTTAGAAAATAACAGGCTACATCCCCATATTCAAACTCCGTCTAGGCAGAAGCCAATATTTTTTTATTAAGACTGCAATAACTTCTTCATACTAACTCGGAATCGGGCGAGACTTCGACCGATGAACTCCCACCTAAATTATGGACAATATGGAACACTTTGATAATTCATTTCTTGAACGCACATTGTAGTTCTCCAAGGTGACTAACAGTTGTACTTAGAAAATAAAAGGCTGCATCCTCGTATTTTGAACTCCGCCTAGACAGAAGCCGCTATTTTGTGTTCAGACTGCAATAACTTCTTCCTAATAACTCGGAATCATGCAAGACTTCAACGAATGAACTCCCATCTAAATTACGGTCAATATGGAACACTCAGATACATCATCTTGTGAACGTACACTATAGTTTTTCATGGTGACTAACAGTTATACTTGAAACACCTCACACCACTTAATATACTCAAAAGGACACACTAAAGGGCATGGTGCGTTGTAGGTTTAACCGAAACTAGCAGAGACTAAGATTCACAAGACAAAATAGGTAAAACAACAGAAACAAAATAATAAATTGTTCAAAAAAAAAAACTTCATAATTATTTCATAAACCAAATAAGTCAAATACCAAATACACATACATGTCTCAAAACCCAAGGTGTCTCATAAAAACTCATAGTCTCAAAAATCAGAGTATATAATACCCCTCATAATAAGCCAATACAAAGAAAGAACTAAAGCTCGAATAAAAGAAATACATGGTAGAAATCTTCTCCAAGTAACCACGATCTACTATCCTCTTCCTTAATTGCTTGGGGGGAAAATGGGAAAATAGAGGAGTGAGTTTGATTATAAATTTGGCGAATGATAGTAATTACTAGAATCTTTAAGCAAAGTAAAAGTAATAGACTTTACAATAGTTCTAGTATATAAAAGGAAACAAAGAAAATAAAACGAGAGAAACTGGAAATAACTACGAATAAACTATTGCTCAATTTGTAAGATACGTTAACTTTGATTGTTTACACTTGTCCTTGATAGCTGCTCTAATTAGGATGAATTCATAATTCTACCCTTTGATCGGCCTGTTACTCCATAAAATCTACTATGGACCGGTAGTTTGCCTATACGGTAGACTTTGGTTTCTGCGAAAGACACACTTACTGAGCGCTTGTAACTCATTGCGACTACCGAGCATTGAAATGGAAGTCGCACGCGTAACTGCCACCATGCCCATGCTACCTGCTGCATCCTCTTTTGACCTTTTATTTACCCTAGTTAGCATAAGCGTGCCCCTCGCCTCACTTTAGGATTATGTGAAGCACCTCATCTCACTTTACGATTATGTGAAACACCGTGTCTATAGAAAAATAGAGGAAATGCTGCCGGTACTAGTCCCTATTAAACAAAAATCTAATTGCGCCCCTTGTTTAAATCCCCTTGATTTGAATTACCATAGATTGGCCATTTACTACCACTGTAATCATAAGTGTACCCCTCGCCTCACTTCGAGATTATGTGAAGCACCTCGTCTCACTTCAGGATTATATGAAACACCGTAACCATAGAAATATTAGGGGAATGCTATTTGGTACAGGTCCTACTCTTATCATTGCTTATTAACTTAGATATATTATTTAAACAAGTCTTTATTTTTATCGATTACTATTATTGCTTATTAATTTATCCTAAGTTATAAAATAAGCGCCATAGTTTCCATATTTTACCATAGTTTCATAGTTCATCAATTTATAACTTACGTTATAATCATGCTTATTACCTAACCCAAGGTCTAAGTGTGAAAATAAGATTCTTTCTTCTTTTATTCTTTTTATTTATAATTCTAAGTTATAACTAGGCCAATCTTCTTAATTTAGTCCAATTAATATCATAATTAGGCATAATTTAAGTCCTATTCCAATTATATTTCAGTCTTTGTGATTTACATCTCATATTCCATTATTTTAGATTTCTTATAATTTAAACCAATTTCGCGTTAATTCTATTCTAATCCATACATGAAGAAGAAGAAGGAGAAATAAAAGAAAACTGAAAATAGAAGGAAATCCAAGACGTAGGAAGAAGATGTAAATAATGTATAAATAACAGTAAATAAATTAAAATACTATAATTAAATGGGAAAAGCTATAATTAACAGAAATAAACTAAAATTAACTAAAAAGAATAGCTAGAAGGAATAGAATGAAAATAATTCTAAAAACTATAAATAAATTACTAAAAGAGTTAGTCCAAAAATCATAGTTAAAGTACAACTATTGAAAACCATATTATTTGAAATTACTTAAAAATCTAAATAGTTACAATCACTCACCTCTGGTCCTTAACTCTTCCATTTCGGCCTTCATGGATCCACTTACGGGTATTAAAATATTTTTATTAAAAAGATTCTCTCCTTGAAAAATTATTCCTTTTAGGTTCCTTCCGAAATAGGTGAACCCAAGCGGAGAAAATCTAGAATGAGAAAAAGTGTTAGTCCTAGGATTCTATTTATAGGTGTAGAAGTGGATCCCGAACCATTGGATTTGAGGATTAAATAGGATGCAACCATGTCATAGACTGAATATGAGCCATTGAATGCATGAATGGAAGGACCAGACAAAGCAAAATACGTGTAAAGTCGGCTAAACATTCGAACGAAAGAACATTCGTTCATGAAAATAGGAGGACGGGTCGACCGCCCCCTTGCCTAGGTCGACCGGCCGGTCGACCTGGCCATAAATTTTTTCGTTATCTTGTTTAATTCATACATTGTTCATTTTAGCTCGATTTCTGACGTTCTATATATGGAAATTGACCAGAAAATTACCATGGACACAATGGTGTAACTCCCGTGGCTCAATTCTAATAATTTCACAAAGTTATTTTTTTAATTAATTAACAAATTAATTATTATGAGTTAAATTTCAGGCTGTTACATTCTCCCCTTCTTAAGGGATTCCGTCCCCGGAATCTCTAAGGATAAAGAATGTACTAAATGTTTTCATCCAATTCTACAACCGACTTCTCAATCATCGATGGTTCATCCATTGTCCTTAAGTTTTTCGAATGCAATTTATGATACTTATGCAATTAGTGTACTTTAAATGTTCCTATCTAATGCAAAAGATTATGTGGTCCACTGATTTAGTTGACCTTCTTTTATGTGATTATGTCTGTGCCATGTATCCAAATGAATGCAAAAATTCCCTAATGACAACTAATAGCTCTATATGCATGCTACAAACATCATTCAAATGCAACAATCATGTGATAATATCTATTTATAGAAACCATGAAAAATAGAATAAAAAGGCGCACAAATCCATATGCATATGCTTTGGTGTCCTAGTTAGACCGATCCCTAAAGAATAATAGTGCCTAGTGTACCTATATGCGTCCATTAACATCCACTAACAAACACTTGCAATCACTAGCATACATCATTCATAACATGTTCTAATAACATATTTACATCAAATCCTACCATTCACAGGTTAAATCCTAAGTTCTACCCTTCCAAAGGATAATAAAGGAAAGAACCTATTCAAAACTAAAGATGGGAATAGGAAATTCTAGAAACTTACTATCGAAAAGATGAGGATAGAAAGTATGAATCTTCTCTTCTACTTCCTAAGTAGCATCTCCAACATCATCTCCCCATTGCACCTTTACTACAGGAACCTCCTTATTCCTTAGTCGCTTGATGTGTCTTCCAACAATCTTCATGGGGATATGCCGAACAGATGCTTCCCTTTCTACCTCCACCTCCTCTAACTGACTTGGTTCTACAACCTCCGTTGAGTCATATAAGCACTTTCGCAAGTGTGAAACATGGAAAATGTCATGCACTCCTGCCAGCCTATCTGGTAACTTCACTCAGTAAGCCATCTTCCCAACTCTCTCTATGATAGGAAATGTCCAACAAATCTGGGGGTAACATTCCATTTGATCCGAACCGTACCACCTTCTTAAGTGGGGATGCTTTTATAAAAACTAAGTCTCCAACCTCAAACTCAATGTCTCTGCTCCGCTCATCCGCATAAGACTTCTTCCTATCTTGGGCTGTCTTCATCCTTCGCCGAATTAAATCCACTTTCTCCGATGTCCCTTACGATGTCAGGCCCAAGTAGCAACTTCTCCATAGACTCCACCCAACATGAAGGGGACTTGCAAGGTCTCAAAGGTAGGGTCCGATCATGGTATTGTCGTCGAAGTTCGCCTGATTTAGGCCTTGAAGGCGGCGGTGGTGCGGTGAGCCAAGCGGCGTTGGAGGGTGCTGCGATCTGGTCGAGGGTGGAGGAAGGCGCGTCGAGCACGGCGGTGAGCTCCAATCTGGGCATGGTGGTTAGAAGGTTCCGTGGTTGGAGGATGATCGTGGTGGCTGTGCGTGTAAGTCGGGTTCGTTTGATTAGGTTAGGTTTTATAGAAGGTATTCGATTTTACAATTTAGCCCTTGCCTTTATTTTAATTTTAATTTAAATTTCAAAACTTCTAACCTTAATAACTTTTGCATACGAACTCGGATTCACATGCGGTTTCTTCCTTGTTTCGAAATTCCGGACAATTTAAAATGGTTTGGTTGAATTTGAAGACTATTGAAATTTTGGGCATTTATTGGATTTTTAATCAGCTATAAATTAAAGGTAAGTGATTAAACCCACTCACGCAATACTAAATCTTCTTACATTAGTTGAATTAAATTTATGAAGTAGTAAATTTTTTATTGATTGTTGTTCGGTATATTAATTAAAAGCACATAAACTGTTACTTGAATTATTTCGAATAAATTAAGAAATAGGTTGAAATGATATATACATATGATGTGCACTTAAATGTGCATATATTTACATCCATATTTTATCTATTTTTATTTAAATAAATGTCAAATTTGGACATTTTAAAATGTTTAAAAACAAAATTCATTTATTTTCAAATCATCATATATTCATCTTTATTCAGGAGAAAAATGGTCATTTTTGTGCATGTGTCAATTTATGGCTTTTTACTTGGACATTTTTTTATGATTTTTATAGAAACTTGGATGCATATGAAAGAGGCTTTTATGAAGATACATACATGCACAAATGAATACAAGGAAGGATGATGGAAATAATTCAAGCTTATGATCATGGAGGAGCCCATCCACTTACCTAAATCTAAAATTAGAAAACTAGTGAACAACTAAGTGGAGGTTAAAGCTTCATGCACATTAAATGATGGATTAATTAGTGGCTAATTGTTACTTGGTGATCACACTTGCTAAAGGGTTTGGAAAGCACCCTAAGAATTGAATTAAGATTTTATGCATGTATAAATCGCCCTTTTATATACATGTAAAGGATCTTCTACCTTTCATTTTACTTAGGAAATTAAGCAAGCAAGTTGTAAGCTCAATGTTACATGAAACAAAAATGGCTTCCTTACTTCTTTCTTTTTTCTTTTCTACATGCTTTTATTTACTTTTATGCTCATTTCTATTCTTATGCTCTCTTTCATTTCATGTTGATAGCTTAGATTTACATTTATGCACTTCATTTAGTTCATTTCCTTCTAGTAGTTAATCTTCTTTTTCTTTGCTTATTTTCTACTTTATTTTATTTTTAATGTTGAAATCTATATGTGTTGAAATGATAACACAAATGAAAGACTAAATCCCTACAATTTATGGGTAATGAAGCTTTCTTTTATCATGTAGATTCAACATAATTTTCTATGTATGATCTCTTTAGTGCTTCATGAAAAAAATGGATGTTTATGTTTGTTTGTGTTTTATGTTGAATTTGATAGCCTACTTTGTTCATAACAAATAGGCTATGCTTATCTCATTAATCATAAATTGCCCCTTCATCTAAATATGATCATAGCAATGAAGTGAAGTTTTAATCAAAATTTAGTGATCTATGTTACTGATTAATAGTAAATAGATCATGCTTAAACTAGATTTTGGTTTCATTTTCTATGCCATGTTTCATGAGATTGAAAAAGTAGGACAAGATTTATATTATAGTTTGATGGTTTAATTTGTGTTAATTAGTAACTCAAACAGGCCATGCTTATGATAAATACATCACTAATCCTACTAGATTAAAAATAGATCATCGTTTGATTTTATGTTGATTTATGTGAAAAATATTAGAAAGTGGATTTGCTTTTAAATTGAATTTTAATCACATAGTTTTTAATCTCAACCTTTGCTTAGTTTTCTAGTTTTCAAAACAATCTCAACTTTTGGTTTAATTTGATTGATTAGAAAATTCTAAAATCTTAAAAATTCCCTGCGAATCGACCCGTACTCGCCATATACTAAATTTGAATGTTGTGCGCTTGCGGTAATTTTATTTCAAAATTTATCAGCGATTTTCTAAATCGATAGAAAATTCGTCATTAAACAAGTTTTTGGCGCCATTGCTGGGGAATTTATTTGATTTCATTTTCTATTGTTCGAATTATTTTCGTTTGATTTTTATTGTGTGTTTATTTTGTTTGTTTATTTGCATTAAAAAGAATTGTGTTGTGTGATTTTTGTTTATATTGAGTTTGCGTGTTGTTTTCTAGGTCTACTTGCATTTGATACTAAAAAAAACTCCATAAATATTTCTCCATATTTACATTGCATTTCATTTTCCATTGTACAAACATGCATTTCATTTTACATTACATTGCATTTCATTTCTACTGTCCACTACATATCACAGCTATACCTCTGCCAATCCCCATAAACTGCTGCCATATCCTCCTATAACCATCAATCACCATCCAATTGAAATAGCACCACCTAATCACCACTCCATCACAATCCTTTCTACAGCAAAACTACTCAACATATCACCTGTGCAAGTGTGCACAGACTGACCACCCCTCCAGCATAACCTTGCAAACCTCCACGTAACCATTTCATCCTCAAACTACTGCTTCCACTTCAACATCGCAGAAACATCTCCACACTTCCAACTGCACTGCCTATCAACCACTTAACTGCACTTACTTCAATCTCCAGCTTCAACTTAACAACTTGCTTACCATCTATCGCTTGCAACTGACCACACAACTGCCTATGCACACCAGTGCAACTGTCACATCAAACCACTTCAGACCACCACTCTCAGCCACACCACTACTACCCAACAACTACCACTATTTCATCCATCACAACCACATTCCATCCGCTGCCATCCTATTCAATAAACAAGCTTCCTCTTCACATCACTGTCAAAAGCCCTCTGCTCTGCCTTTAACAGCACTATCACTAGATCATCCAACCCTTGCCTGCATCTCCACCACATTCTATCCACTACTGCAGTTCATACCACTGTATACTCTTCTATCGACACCACAACCATAAACATCGCAACACTCACAACCATAGCAATATCAGACTTACAACACTACCTAAAACAACTACAGACTTGCAAACATACAAACAACTAGACCACAGTGCAACAGCTACTACAATGCATCCCCGCTATAACCAAAACTACCTCCACATCTTACCCCGTCCTCACTGTGCCACATCACAAAGCATCAAACCACATCTTTCTCTAGCCTTATCACTTCCTTCTACAAACAAAAAAAAAACCTAACAACCCATATCACCAGCAAACCACCAAAAAAAACTGTCAATACCTCCTTCTACAGCCTTATCATCTCCAAACCACCAATGTCATCACTGACCACCCATATCACCTACAATATCATCAATAACTTCACCACTTTCCCCATCATCCACCAAAGCAATCCATCACTTACATCAGCTTTCCATACCACCACTTGCCTTAACAGCAGTCCCCCATCTCCACAAAATCATCAACACGAAACTCCACAGCAACCACGACCATCCTTCCATCACCACAGCCACCTGCTTCGAGCAATCAACAGCAACCACTCACCTCCGCAATTTCCATATAACAATTGGTTTCATTGCGTAACTACAAATCGCTACTCAGCACTTCAGTAACTTCGTTTCCATCACGAACTCACCCCAACATCACCTTCGAACATCCTTCTCTGGTCAGACCTCGTCAACAACTCCATCCAATTCGAAATCGCTTCGAACCTCCATCACACGAAATCCCCAATCGAACCAATGTACAAACCACGACAACCCAATCTCCTCCAAACTAATTGCCAACAAGCAATTGAACAGTTGAATGAAATTCGATTTGGTTTTAAATTCAACATCGATTTGATTTTTGTTTTGCGGGGTTGTTTGGATTTCTGGATAAATGAATTATATTGAATTGTATTGAATTGTTCTTATGCTAATTGGGTTGTGGGCCGAGTGAGTTAAAGAATATTGAATAGGGTTTGTGTTAATTGCAAAATTCTTTCTTTCTTTTAGTTTCTTTGATTAAGTCTTCTTCTTCTCTTCTTTTTTTCAAAAAAAAAATCATTTGTTTTAAAAAAATTATTTTCTAATTTATTTAGTTTAGTTTTTCCCTTGTTTTAAGACTTCTATTGTAATATTCTTTTTGTTAATATATGTGTGTGTGTGTGTGTGTATATATATCTTTCGTTTTTTTTATTTCTTTTGATTTTCCTTTATTTTAGTAACTTCTTTCGTATGTAAAAAAAATAAACTTGTATATATTTTGTTTTTAACTTCTTTTTAGGTTGTCAAAGCAGATAAAATTAAGAGGACTAGCTTGCTTTGCTAAATAAATCGCCGCTAAAAAAATTAAAAATTAAATTGTTAATAATTGTGTACGCTCTGGTATCGTGCTTTCATCCCTTATTTTTATTTGAATTGCATTATTAGTTGCTTGCATTTGCAAATGCATTTATATAAAAAAATCAAAATCCAAAAAAAATTCATTTTAGTTGCATTATAAATTCACTTTTAATTTTTGTTTTGCATTCATCTCATCTTGTTTTTATTTTCTAAGAGCAATAACCCAATTCACATAAGGTGGGGGATTTCATCACCCATTCTTTAGCCCACAAATCGCATTTCATCGTAGAATTTGACTTATATTAAAGGATAGACATTCAAATTAAGGGTGTCGCGAGATCATCTAGGGCTTAATTGTATCTTCATAACTGTTTTCTTTGAACAATTTTATTTCTTGATACTTAGGCTACGTCTGAGTAATAACCATTTATAAATATTATGGTGATTTGTAAATACTATACTGGTTGTTCCTCTGAAGGTTCATAAACCTTCGGTTGCATTGCTACGGTGATTCGTGGTGCATCGATAACCCCTGCCTGTTACCTAATTGAGAAATATTTTTGTCGATTTCAGACAGTATAATTTACAATTTTTGGTTAGGAGCTACTAAGGACTGAAAATTGTAATTAAGTCATTTGCATTCATTTAAGTGCATTAGTTCATGCATATTTAAAAAATCAAAAATAAAAAATGCTTAAAAAAATTGTAAATTTTACTTAACTTACTTTTTAATCCCAAAAACCAATCCCATTTCCTTTCCTTTGAAAATTTTCAATCAAAAAGTAAAATCCAAAATATATATATATATAATCTTTTGAAAAAGAAAAAAAATTAAATTTCACAATTTTTTTTAATTTTTCCATTTTCTTAAAACAAATTTTTTTCTTTTTTCTGGGTAAATATTTGAAAGTTTGAAAATTCAAAAACAGAAGAAAAAAAAGTACAAAAACAAAAACATATAAAAAAAATTGAAAAGCCAAAAACAAAACAAAAATCAAACTTCTCTTTTGAAAATAAATTTCACTTGGCAAATAGTTTTCTTCAAGTAAACAAACAACAACAAAAACAATTTTTTTCAAATCTTGTTTCATTCTCTAAACTCGATTCTAACTTCTTTCTCTTCTTGACTTTCACTTATGCATGAGTACCGGGACTCGTGACACAACAACAAATCATTGGACTCACGACTCAACAATTAATCGTTTAACTCGAAGAAACGATTCTACCGAAATGGCGAACTAGAACGCCCCTCGAACTCTTATGGATGTAACCTTTCCCGATAGAGTTTCTATTCCTTCTTGCATCACGTTACCCGCCCCTACGGGTAACCATTTCGAAATTCACTTGAACCATATTGCCATGCTTCCAAAATTTGGTAATTTCAAGCAAGAAGACCCATACATTTTCTTGACTAAATTTGAACAAGTTTGCACAACCATTAACTCCAACAACTTTTCGAATCAAACATCGATTAATCCTATTTTCTCTTACAGATTACGTTGAAAAATGGTTGTATAGCTTGCCATCGAACTCGATTAAAACTTTGGTGGAATTCGTAAAAGCTTTCTTAAAAAAGTTCTACCCCTTGGAAAAAACAAGTAGAATCCGAAACAAAATTGTAAATTTTCATCAATTCAAGGTACAACCATTCGGAAAATATTTTGAAAGCTTTTGATAAAATGTCCACATCATAACTTTGAAAAATGGAGGATTTTCCAAATCTTATGCGATGGACTAAAAAATAGCTCAACAACCATGCTTGAATCAATGTGACAAGGCAACTTTCTTGTCCAACATCATGAGGATGCTTGTAATTTCTTGAAAACCTCGTCGAAAAGTCATCCCAATGGGAACGTTTGAAGGAAAATCAATTTACACACGATCGAGTGCACACTCGATAGGATCTTCTTTCGCTTTGGAAGCTAAGATCAACGCAATGATTAAAAAATTGGATAACGTTTTCTCATCGAATCAAATGAACCAAGCTTCCTAACTGATGTGTTATAAATGCAACGATCCTAATCATGTAGCCGATCAGTGTTCCAATTCCATCGAATAAATCAACGCTTTCAATAAGGCCAAAAACGACTTGTTTTCTCCAACGTACAATCCTGGTTGGAGAAATCATTCGAATTTTGCTTGGAACCAATACAATCCCAACACGAATATGGTTCATCCCAATTTCAAGCATTCCCGAATAATGCTTCAAATCCTCCCTTTCAGTCCAACCATTTTCAACCAAACTTTGCGGGTCCATCTCATAATCAACCACAACAATAAAATTTTCAACCAAATTCTGGTCATCCTCCCTAAGACGATAAACATTTAAGTTCACTTGAGAAAACTCTTGAAACGTTGGCTAAAGCAACTACTCAAAGCCTTCAGTCGAACCATAATTCACAAAATTTATTTACCCCGTATGGTGCAAAACACAAACCAATCAATTGCAAAACTAGGAATGCAAATGAGTCAATTAGCCATGTTTGTAAGTGAACGCTAACGATGATCATTCCTAAGCCAGCCAATTTCAAATCCTAGAAATCAAAACGCAAATTCAAATCAAGCTCATGTTGTTTAAGATAGCAACGCCACCCGATTAAATGCTATCACAACTTTACATTTCGGTAAACAACCCGATAATCAATTGAATCCAAACGATTTACCAAAAACCTCTCTCGACACTTCTAAAACAATAAATGAGTCGAAATAGAATGTGGAGCCAAACATTGAATCAAATGCCAATCAAAATTCCTCTTCTACTCGAGTAGACCCACCTATCAAGTATAGTGTTCCATTTCCACATCGTCTTTGACCCAAGAAACACTCGAACCAAATAGAAAAGATGTTGGAATTTTTTTTAAACAATTGAAAGTTAACATCTTGCTTCTTGACATCATTCAGCAAGTCCCCACTTACGCGAAATTTCTTAAGGACTTGTGCACCCAAAAGCAACACACTCAAGTGCCGAAAAAAGTCTTCTTAGCCACCAGTTTGAATGAAGTCTTGTCCCAATCCATGCCCGTCAAATACAAAGATCCTGGCTACCCTACGGTTCGTGTACAATTGGAGAGAAGACAATTAATAATTGCTTGATAGACTTATGTGCGAGTGGCAATCTGATTCCATAATCCATGTACGAACGATTAGGCTTAGGTGAGCTCAAACCCACAAAGGTCATGCTTCAATTCGTCGATCATTCCATTTAGAAGCCTGTGGGAGAAATCGAGGACGTGCCCATTCAAATAGGGCAATTCATATTCCCCGTAGATTATATCGTTTTCGAAAGATAACCCATGACAAATCCCGCGAGCCAAATTCCATTGATTTTAGGCCGACCATTCTTAGCCACCTCAAATGCCTTAATCAATTGTCATACAGATCGATGAAAAATCTCTTTTGGAAACATGAATTTAGATCTTAGCATTTTTAATTTTGAAAGCCAACCGAATGAACCTCGCAACCAAACATTGGAAGTTAGTTCCATTCATGAAAGCTTCGAAAACGAGACGATTGACCTTAACTATGAACGCGAGGTTGAGTAAAAAAAATTATTTCACGAAATTCCCAACGGGATTGAATACACTCTTCCTTTTGAATCGCTTCCAGTTGAGTCTGAATCTCAATCCAATTCTTAAATTGAGCAACTCCCGAAGTTGGACCTCAAACCACTTCCTGATCACCTTAAGTATGCATACTTAGGTGATAACGATACATTTTCCGACAAAATTTCTACGACTCTCTCTCAATCAAGAAACTTCTTTACTTTTAATCCTTTCCAAAAACAAGGAAGCAATTGGATAGTCGATCTTCGATATAAAGGGAATTATTCCCGCTCTTGTTCAACCTCAAATCCATTTAATCGACAATGCCAAGTCTTTTCGTGACGCGCAACGAAGGCTTAATCCAAAACTGAAAGATGTAGTGTGTGATGAAATTCTTAAACTTCTCAACAATGGAATCATTTACCCAATCTCTAATAGCTCATGGGTTAGCCCAATTCACGTTGTACTGAAAACGTTTGGGCTAACCGTTCTCAAGAATGATTGAAACGAACCAATTCCAACTCATACTTAAACGGGTTGGTGTGTTTGCATTGACTATCGAAAACTAAATGCCGCAACACATATGGATCACTTCCCTCTTCCTTTCATTGACTAAATGCTCGAATGTTTAGCTGGCCATGAATTCTACTGCTTCCTTGATGGTTATTCCGGCTATAACCAAATTCCAATCGCTCCTAAAGATCAAAAGAAAATGACTTTCACATGTCCATTAGGTATCTTAGCTTATTGACGTATGTCATCCGGACTTTGTAATGCTCCTGCTACTTTCCAACGATGCATGGTTGGTATTTTTTCCGACATGATTGAATGCTTTGTAGAAGTTTTTGTGGATGATTTCTCTTTCTTTGGTGATTCTTTTTCCTAATTTTTATATCACCTAGAGGTCGTTCTAAATTGATGTAAAGAAAAAAACCTTTGACTTTGAATTGGGAAAAATTAGGCTTTATGGTCAAACAAGGCATAGTCCTTGGATATATCATCTCAACTAAAGGCATTGAGGTAGATAAAGCGAAAGTCGATGAAATTGCAAACCTACCCATTCCCAAATCTGTTAAGGAAATTCGATCATTTCTAGGACATGTGGCTTTTACCGACGCTTTATGAAAGACTTTAGCAAAATCGCTCGTCCTTTGATGACTCTTCTCGGAAAAGGCTTTCCATTCGATTTCAACTCTGAGGGTATCTCTTCTTTTGAACGTCTTAAAAAATAACTCATTTTAGCTCCAATCATTTGTGCATCGAATTGGGATCTCCCATTTGGAATAATGCGTGACGCTTCGAACTTTGCAGTTGGTGCTGTCTTATGACAACGCATCAAAAAGATCTTTCATGTTATCTACTATGCTAGCATGACTCTAAACGATGCTCAAATTAACTACACAACCACTAAAAAAGAGCTCATAGCGGTAGTTTTTGCTCTTGAAAAATTCCAACAATATTTGATCGGGTCATATATTACTGTGTACACGGACCATTCTGCGCTTCGATATCTCTTTACTAAAAAAGACGCTAAATCTCGCTTTATTCTTTGGATCCTTTTATTACAAGAGTCTGATCTTACAATCAAGGACAAAAAAGTATCCAATAATGTCATAGCTGATCACTTATCTCGTCTTCTGAACGCATTATCATCTTTCCTAATCAATGAAAATTTCCCCGATGAACAACCTCTTTCAATTTCTATCGATCCATGGTACGCTGATAAGTGAACTACTTAGTCACTAGAGAAACTCCCTCATTTTTGTCCAAATAGGACAAATACAACTTCATGTCCCAAGTGAAATATTTCTATTAGGACGATCCATACTTATTCAATTATTGCCCGGATCGAATCATCCGACGTTGCATTCCAGATAATGAGATCAGGAGTGTTCTTTCATTTTGCCACGATCAAGTGTACAGTGGACATTTCGGTCCTCAAAAAACTACGGAAACGGTGCTTAAATGTGGTTTCTATAAGTTTTTTTTTTATAGACTCATTCGAATTTTGTAAAATTTGAGATTAATGTCAAATGCTTGGATGAATTTCTCGACGAGATATGATGCCTCTAAACCCTATTCTTACGATCGAAATCTTTGATGTTTGGGGTATCGAATTTGTGGGATCTTTTCCCAATTCTTTTGGAAACTTGTATATCCTTCTCGTTGTTGATTACGTATCAAAATGGGTCGAAGCCGTTCCTTGCAAAACCAACGACCATAGAATTGTTGTGAAATTTCTCAAAGAAAACATCTTTTCAAGGTTTAGCACAACTTTCACAATAATCAGTGATAAGGAAACCCATTTTTGCAATCGTTCTTTTGATATTTAATGAACAAATACTCGATAACCCACAAGTTATCCACTCCATATCATCCTCAAACTTGAGGGCAAGTAGAAGTTTCAGATCGAAAAATCAAACAAATCTTGGAGAAGACTGTCACAAAAATCGAAAAGATTGGTTTCAGAAATTGACCGATGCGCTTTGGACTTACCGTGCTGCTTTTAAAACTAACCTTGGAATGTCCCCATTTCGTTTAGTTTACGGTAAAGCTTGCCATTTACCCGTTGAAATTGAACACAAACGTTGTAGGCAATAAAGAACTTAAACTTTGATCTTGAGAAAGCTAGCGAAAACCAAAAACTACAACTTAACGAACTAGAGGAACTTAGGAATGACGCATATGAAAACGAGAAAATTTATAAAGAAGAAACAAAAGTTTTTTATGACAAGTCGATCCCAAGGAAAACGTTTTCGCCTAACCAAAAAATTCTTTTATATGACTCAAAACTTCATTTATTCCTTGGAAAACTTAAATCGAGATGGATCGGACCATTTGCAGTACGAACTGTTTTTCCAATGGTGTTGTAGAATGGAAAACCCCAAGGATGGATCGATTTTCAAAGTCAACGGTCATCGTTTGAAACCATTCTTGGAATTACCCAGTAACCAAGAGGAGGAGCTCATGATTCTTTATGAGCCAAGCTACGTCTAGTAAGAATGTTAACCCTCTTTTATAAATATGTACATATTTTTCCCCGTTACACTCATTATATCGTGCATTGACCGTGGGGACATAATTAAATATTAAGTGTGGAGAGGAGTCCCATGTTCAATTTTTTAAGCTTCATGGCAATTTTGAATTTCCATTTTCTTTTATCTAAAAAAATATCTCAAAACTTCTAAATCTCAAAAACATTTTCTCTTTAGCATTTTGATTTATTTTTGAAGGAACATTACATGATAAGTATAAGTTTCGGTTAATAAATTGAAATTTTTGAAAATTTATTTGTCTTAACAAAAATAAAATTGAAGTTTGATTACAAATCACAATGGTTTAACTAGTACATAGGAAGATTCATATGTGTTAATTATGAAATATATTTTAAATGAAAATTTTTGTTTAAAAAAGTGGTAAATTTAAAGCAAATGATATAACATTTTTATCTTCTAAGTTAAATGGTGCTAAGATGATTTTGCAAAACTCTTTCTTTCAGAAAAAAATATAATATAGAAGAACAAAACAAAAAAATATATATAACTTTTTTTGTATATATGTATATATTTTTAACACCTAAATTCATGTGTTCACACACGTGTATTCACTCGCCATGCTCTGTACCCTTCTCACGTAAGCCCGAAAGGCAATGCACGATCCATATATCTGGCCTTTGTTTATCTGGGTTAGGTGTATGTATATAAAAATTCTTTTTAATAACGCGTAAAGTCGATAAGTGTTCACACTTGTGCTCTGTATTCCCCTCACATCAGTCCGCAAGGCAGTGAATGGGTAATATATCTGGCTTCAGTTTACTTGAGTTATCCATATGTAAATATTGTTAATATCAATGAAATTTTCAAATAAGAGGGAGTAAGAAAATGAAATCTAAGCACCATTTTAACTAGTTTGATTTAACTTGTTATAGGAAAGAAATGAAAATCAACTATAACCCATTAATAAACTTTGATAATCAACTAAGGATCTATTTCATAGTTACACTGTATTATCGACCGAAACAAAGAGTAAAACTATAGCCCATTTGTTTCGGTTACTTCATTTTTGTTGGAAAGTTTGACAAGTAAACGACTTAAATTTCAAGATAATGAAAAAAACCTATATTTAACTTATTTGTGTCAACTCAAAAGTAAATCCTTCATTGTAATATTTTCAAAAACTTACATTCGTCTCTTTATAAATAAATCTTACATTTTGTAAATATGTTCACTTTGCATTCGGATTTGGTGGGTAGTATCCACTGAAAACTCTCACGAGACAACACTCATCCTACTGAGGACACCCAAAGGTTTAACGGCTTGTTGCATACGTGCAATGCAATCGTGCTTCCTATGAAAATGGATTTATCTTAGTTTTCCTTTATTCGAGGAGGAATCAAAAGATAAGTATGGGGGTATTAGATGTGCACATAAATGTGCATATATTTACGTCCATATTTTATCTATTTTTATTTAAATAAATATCATATTTGGGCATTTTAATATGTTTAAAACCAAAATTCAATTATTTTCAAATCATCATATATTCATTTTCATTCAGGGGCAAAATGGTCATTTTTGTGCATGTGTCAATTTGAGAATTTTTACTTGGATATTTTTTCATGATTTTTATAGGAATTTTGATGCATATGAAAGAGGCTTTTATGAAGAAACATGCATGCACAAATGAATACAAAGGAAGGATGATGGAAATAATTCAAGCTCATGATCATGGAGGATGCTACCCACTTTCCTAAATCTACAATTAGAAAGCTAATGAACAGCTAAGTTGAGGTTAAAGCTTCATACACATTTAATAACGGATTAATTAGTGGCTAATGGTTACTTGGTGGCCACACTTCCTAAAGGGAATTTTGGAAA
Organism: Allium cepa; assembly: GCA_030765085.1. Taxonomy (NCBI): domain Eukaryota; kingdom Viridiplantae; phylum Streptophyta; class Magnoliopsida; order Asparagales; family Amaryllidaceae; genus Allium; species Allium cepa. Next base: position 1,043,289,949 of record CM060931.1, on the reverse strand, counting down.
GCACCCTAAAAATTGAATTAGGGTTTTATGCATGTATAAATAGTCCTTTTATGTACATGTAAAGGATCGTCTACCTTTCATTTTACTTAGAAAATTAAGCAAGCAAGTTGTAAGCTTAATGTTACATGAAATAAAAATGGCTTCCGAGCCTCTTTCTTTTTTCTTTTCTACATACTTTTATTTACTTTTATGCTCATTTCTATTCTTATGCTATATTTCATTTCATGTTCATAGCTTAGATTTACATTTATGCACTTAGTTTAGTTCATTTCCTTCCAGTAGTTAATCTTCTTTTTCTTTGTTTATTTTCTACTTTACTATATTTTCAATGTTGAAATCTCTGTGTGTTGAAATAATAGCACAAATGAGAGGCTAAATCCCTACAATTTAGGGGTAATGAAGCTTTCTTTTATCATGTAAATTCAACATAATTTTCCATGTACGATCTCTTTATGGTTCATGAGAAAATGGATGTTTATGTTTGTTTGTGTTTTATATTGAATTTGATAGCCTACTTTGTTCATAACTAATACGCTATGTTTATCTCATTAATCACAAATCACCTCTTCATCTAAATATGATCATGGCAATGAAGTGAAGTTTTAATCAAAATTTGATGATCTATGTTACTAATTAATATTAAATAAATCATGCTTAAGCTAGATTTTGGCTTCATTTTCTATGCCATATTGATGAGATTTGAAAAAGTAGGACTAGATTTGTATTATAGTTTGATGGTTGGATTTGTGTTAATTAATAACTCAAATAGGCCACGCTTATGATAAATACATCACTAATCCTACTAGATTAAATAGAGATCATCATTTGATTTTATGTTGATTTATGTGAAAAATATAAAAAAGTGGATTTGCCTCTAAATTGAATTTTAATCACATAGTTTTTAATCTCAACATTTGCTTAGTTTTCTAGTTTTCAAAACAATCTCCACGTTTGGTTTAATCTGATTGATTAGAAAATTTTAAAATCTTAAAATTCCCTGCGGATTGACCCATACCCATGTCAGGACCCGATTCTTCGACTCCCGAATATCGACATCAATACGTCCACTGTATCGAATGCCAATCAGTCGGATGCCGGAAAACCGAACACTGAGGGTTTAAGAAAAAAGAAAAAGGTAGAAAAGAGAGAGAAAGATAGAAAATAGAGAGGAAAGAAAATAGAAAATAGAACGGAATAGAAAATAACAGAACAATAACAGAATCTCACAATTCGCAGCGGAACAACATATAATAAATAAATGAATAATCTTTAAACAAAGAACTATATCAGTTATTACATTTCATACATTACATTACATCAGAGTGTACAACAACAACAACATCAAACAGCGGAAAATAAATACTATATAGTAGTAATACGCCATGCCATCCAGCTTGCCTCCAGCAATTCCAGAATATCCAGAATATCCTGATAAACCTAACTCTTGACTGCCCGTGTAGAAATTGGTGGGAACCCAGAGTTTAGGAAGGGAAACAATAAACTCCGAGTCAGTCATGTGACTAGTGTGAGAACTCAAAACAGTTTATTTATCTTTGAAAACAAAATAGAGGAATATTTTTAAAGTCAATTCGCAATGCTTTTAAAAATGAGACTACCATAAGGCCTCCCACACACACACACAATGCAAACGCAGAATCGGAGGAGATTTCTCCTTATGATAGTCAAAGATGCTTGATACGCATTAAAAAGAACATTTGATATTATTACTAGTGCATAGTGTAGAGAAAAATTCATTTCGAAAGTAGAATATAAATCTTAGCCAGCATAGACATTTCGAACTATGCCTACTATAGCCACCATCTAAACAGTGGTGACCACCATAAGTAAATGGCAGGTTCTACAACTAATACCGTACATGGTTTCGTATTGGGAATTGGATTTTCTACGAATGATCAGGCCAAGGAACTTCCCATTGCCACATGAGAATGCCTCTGGAAGGACATCCCCGAGAACCAAACCGGATCTCTGCCAACACAAGGCCGGGTTACCCCTAACTGAGTAACAACTGACCGAATATGCCATCCCCCGGTCCTTTGGGACCTTTAACCGAGCGCTCGTCACCATCATCACACAATCATAAATAAAGTGTTTCAACATGAGTAAGTATCTGGGCTCCATACCATGATACCACCCTTTTCCAGAAGGAAATGCACATACCCTAAAGGGCGCTACCCCTCATAACCTTGCTGCATCTTTCCTGTTTTGACCATTCCCGGGGTGTGAGGCTCGACGAAGTCACGTCCACAAAAACATACTTTATACAAAAGCCATGCTTTGGGTCAACAAATGATCATAGAAATGATCACTAAGATAGACGATCAAATAAATGATCCTATCACAAATAATCAACACAATGATCATTTCACAGCAACACTCAGCATGTCACATTACCAAATTGGGAATATATCGCTGATAACCTTCAACTATATAACCTCTAAGCTCGTACATCTCAGAGAAGGGTGTTAAGCTAAAAGAATAAATTCTCCGCCACCAACAGAAATATATTTGAAAGAAATCTGCTTTATATCTCAATTTGTAACGTCAGACATACAATCCATACAAGTCTGTTCCGGGCTCGAACAAAACCGAAGGCACTTTCAAAGAAGTCCTTGCAATCCGGATAATCTCTAATCACGTCCGGACTTCCCATCACATAGGGAGTCTCTATACCGTAGCTACTCGGTGCAAAGACAATCGACGAGTTGTCCTTTCGCTTTCAAAAATATCCGGTCTTCACACCGGTCATCAATGCAATCCATTACGTCGTATCACTATTCGGAATGGGTAATCTGAATAACGAGCGCAATAATTTAAAAATAAGTGTAGCATTCAAATTCAGCAAATCACAACAAATACCTTTCAAAGGTAAATATTGATAGTCGGTTATCGAACTATCAATGGATATGCACAACATCACCAGATTCCAAATAATTTTCCAAATTATTTATTTCCCAAAGATATCTTTACAAGATATATAATTTCAATACCTCAAAAATAAATCAATATTTAGTTTTAAAAGAATTCCACTTCCTTTTATAAATTCCATAGTGAATTTATATTCCAAAATATCTATGAATATAGGATTTCAATTATTCATTTCAATTTATCTTCAAAAAGATAAATTCTCAAAATATTTCATTTCACATTGGAAAAACATTTCCATACTTATTTATTCATAAGTAATTCACAAATTTTATTTATTTTCAACACTTGGAAAATATTCAATATACTTAAATCGAAATTAAGTATATATTTCATTCTTTAAGGAAATCATTCTCTTAACCATATTTATTTGGGCCAAAACGAATGTTGCGTAAAACATCGTTACGACAACCCAAAATCACTAGTATAGGGATTCGAAATTAAAATAGATATAAAGATCCCAATACTATACAAAACATTTTCTTTCGGAAATCATTTACTATAACAACAGTGTTATAGTCCACCATTTCCTTCTATTTCTCGAAAACGTCTATTTCAACAATGAATGTTGAAATCTATGGTTTCGAATCTTAACACATTGTAAAACATCGTTAGCTTGTTTTAATTCTATTTAAAATATCATATTCTAAACATTTTCTTTAACATATTATTCACTATTCAAAAACGTGAATATACTACGTTAACCAATTTCATCATTTCTGTTCATTTTACTTTAAAGGATTATTCACTGTCTAAAACGTGAATATAACTCCATAAATAAGTAACAACAATTTTACTTATCAAAATAAGTTGTTTGCGAATTTATAAAACAACGTTTATAAACTCCATTTCTATTTATTTTATAACAACTTCCTTTTATAAATTCATTTATTAACCTATTCAATTTATAACTCAATTATAAAACAAAAGTTCATGTTATAAGTTAAATACTTAGAATTTATTTGTTTGCACAATCGTTCCTTTAAACTTCATAATTATAAATCTTATAACTTATAAGATTTAATTATTTATCTAAATCTATTCTTTCAATAACTTTACAAATTTTATAAACCTACTGTTTATAAAATTCCATTTATAACTTCACCGTTTATAATTCTATAAATTTCATTCATTTACGAAATTTATTCACAATTCATTCTAACACTTATAAAAGCTCGTTTTATAATTTCAATATTTCAATTTATAAATATCCATTTATAAATCTCTTATATAAATCAATTCATATTAATATTTTAAAACGTCTTTAAACTCCTTTATAATTTCATCATTTTGATTTATAAAATAATCAAATTTTATAAATCCTATATCTTCAACTTTTTATAATAAATTCAAAAATCCCGATTAAACTATTTTATAAAATCATTAACCCCATATTTTCAAAAATCAATTTTTAACTATATTTCTCAAAAATATAATTTTTTATAACATTAAAAATTATATCGTTTATTTATTTAAAATGAATCAATTTCCAAACATATAGTATATTTTCAAAAATCACTTTAAAAATCATTTTAAAATTCCAAAGTTTGGTCCAATGATGCTACATACCAAATAGTCAATCACGACAACAACGACATCATATATCGATATGATAATCCATCAAATATCAAAATATCTGAATTCAAATAAATACTGTTGAGGAATCCAGTTGGACCCCTCCAACCTGTTTTCCTGCATCCACAAACATTAGCACAATACCAATTCCGCTCCAGTACGGAATTATCGCGGTATATGGGATTTAAAATATTATCCGCTTAATAGACGGCGCAATAGGGTCTCATCCGCTATACAAATGCGGGAAATCAATAACTGTAATATATACATATGCCAATATATATATATTTCTATTATATATAATACCAATTTCACTGTTTATGAAATATTCGCGGTATATGTTTTTAATAAATAACATCCGCTTACTAACGGCGCATAATGTCTATTTTAACAATCAATAGATAACAATCATCATTCAAACATGCATTCAGGTATTTTAAATCTAACTATTTAAAACAAAATCGAAACCGATTCGATTGAGTGAGAAGTTCTCACATTGATTTTAATTTCGTTTTAGCGATTTAATTCGAATAAAATTAAACGGACGTTTAATTTTACCCGAAATTCTCACTAACTCCAAACGACTCCAATCTAATTCCATAGCGTAGTACTCGTCCATACGATTCCAACACTTCCTGTTTCGCGCGTTTTCGACCTCGTATGACCAAGATACAACAGTTTAAAGTTTATTCAATTTATATAAATCAATTTCAATATAAATTTTATTTTAAAACCCTACAATAATATCACATTACGGATCCGATGAAACTGGTTTCGTCGAAATCCGAGACTTTTTGAAAAATGGCTATTTTAACTCGCCAAATAAATATTAAAAACAATTCGATGCGTTTCGAGCTGCCACGATCAAACGATAACTCCGATTGCTACGAAAATTGAAATCCGGTAATAACTAACTATTACGGATCCAATGGAACTAGTTTCGTTCAATTCTGAGACTGTTCAAAAATTGACTATTTTCACTAGTCGATTAAATATTAAAATATTCAATTTTCACAAATTAACTTTTAATTCGATTTTAAAAGTTCTAAAATATCTTTCTAACTTCAATATGATAAAATAAAATTTTACAAATCATTTTCAATCATATTTAACTCAATTTTCAATTATTTCCGTATTTTCACATATTAAATTATTGATTTAATTATTCAATAAAATCCAATTATTCGAATTAAAATTTATTCGACTTATAAATTCACTTATTAATATTTAAAATTAATTAAATATTCAAATTTTAATTACTAAAAATCCTGGGTCGTTACAATCTTCCCCCCTTAAAAGAATTTCGTCCTCGAAATTATTAAGTAAGAAAAGTTACAGAATTTATTAACTTTCCCAAAACAAATTTTAAACTTCTTACAATATCTTTACTAAGTTTTCAAATCATACTTAGTTATCTTTTCAAAAACAACTATTATATCATTTAACTTTCAATTCCAAATCAAAGTTAAAGTTTTCAAAACTTTCCAATTTTCTCAAATTTTTTCTAACGCCTTAAATTTCCGGAAAAATTCGCCATAGTCTCCTTTGCGCGGCTCGATCCAAAAAAAAATGACAGTATATATATATCACAAATATACATCTCATCAAGTAATGAGGCATCCCGCAGGGAAAAAGTATAAAAGTGCGATATTTAATCCGAGATATGTACCTTATATTTTATTAGCGAGCATATACGGCTAAAATAGCGCGAAAGCGAGCTCCAAATGCGAAGCAAACGCGATCCGCACCTACTAAACACTCAACAAACAACATGAGAACCATGTATATAGACAATAGTATCAATATAAAACATATAGCAACATAATAACTATATATGTCAACATAGCAATTGAAACAAAAGCAATATATTCAACCATCAACTAACTAGCATTCATAACCAATAAATATTCATTCATATTCTCATTAATATTCAATGAAATAGGTTTTCAATTTAAATCACATTTGATTCATTAACAGTGGATGTTCTTACTAACATTCATTTTCAATTTTAATTAGTTTGCATTCACTAATTCATATTCAAGTTGGTTCACTTCCATTTCAAATTCAATTCTATTTAAGATTTACTTAACTTCCAATTGAATTTCAATTACTTTAGCTTTCAATTTCATTAACACTTAATGAATTATATACAATCAACTAACAACCACATAACAACCAATGTATATCAATTACAACCAAATTCCTTTGCTTATATTCATTCATTTTGATTTAACACCATCCCTTTCAATTGGTTTAATTAAATTGATTTTCATTCAGTTATTCAACTTCCAATAACATTACATTTTAATGAATTACACTTACATTAATTATTTCATATCAATTATTCACATTTAATTGATTAATATTCAATCCATTAATTCAATTCAATTGCTAATTCATTTAACCATTTCAAGTTGAATTTCATTTACATAACTTAAGTTCACATTCATCACTTAACTTTATTAATTTACTTTGATACCAATATCAACTTCATTCAACATCTCTTAAGTTATATTCCATTTTACAAACATCACTTGTTTTCACTTAACTTAAATTCCAACTTATAAATAAATTCAGATTTCAATTTTAAAGTAAATTTCCATTTAACTTTAAATTCATCTTTATTTACAACTCTTATCCATAAATATATTCATATAGTTTCACTCCTTATATATATAAGTTTATTTCACAATTGTAAATCACTTTAATTATAATTCAATTCTTATAATTCATTTGTTTATACAATTATTCTTTTATTTAGATTATTCAAACAACTTATTCAACAACTTATATATACTTTAATAATTCTGAAAAATTATTGCTTCATATATAAAAATATAATTAAGGCAAAATTATTTCATTTACCCAATTTTAAAAGAATACTGTGTCGAATTGTTCTATTCAAATGTTTATAAACCCCTTCGGCATAGTTGTCCAGACCGTGCTGACGAAGGTTCATATGCCACTCAATAAACCAATCATCACAATATAAAACAAATTTTATATTCATTAACAAATACGCACTCATATCTATTATTACACTCAACTCATTCTAGAGTACTACTGACTCTATCTCTAATGAGTAATACCCAACAGAACCATGGTTGTCGCTTAACCATATGCTCTGATACCACCTTGTCAGGACCTGATTCTTCGACTCCCGAATATCGACATCAATACGTCCACTGTATCGAATGCCAATCAGTCGGATGCCGGAAAACCGAACACTGAGGGTTTAAGAAAAAAGAAGAAGGTAGAAAAGAGAGAGAAAGATAGAAAATAGAGAGGAAAGAAAATAGAACGGAATAGAAAATAACAGAACAATAACAAAATCTCACAATTCGCAGCGGAACAACATATAATAAATAAATGAATAATCTTTAAACAAAGAACTATATCAGTTATTACATTTCATACATTACATTACATCAGAGTGTATAACAACAACAACATCAAACAGCGGAAAAGAAATACTATATAGTACTAATACGCCATGCCATCCAGCTTGCCTCCAGCAATTCCAGAATATCCAGAATATCCTGATAAACCTAACTCTTGACTGCCCGTGTGGAAATTGGTGGGCACCCAGAGTTTAGGAAGGGAAACAATAAACTCCGAGTCAGTCATGTGACTGGTGTGAGAACTCAAAATAGTTTATTTATCTTTGAAAACAAAATAGAGGAATATTTTTAAAGTCAATTCGCAATGCTTTTAAAAATGAGACTACCATAAGGCCTCCCGCACACACACACAATGCAAACACAGAATCGGAGGAGATTTCTCCTTATGATAGTCAAAGATGCTTGATACGCATTAAAAAGAACATTTGATATTATTACCAGTGCATAGTGTAGAGAAAAATTCATTTCGAAAGTAGAATATAAATCTTAGCCAGCATAGACATTTCGAACTATGCCTACTATAGCCACCATCTAAACAGTGGTGACCACCATAAGTAAATGGCAGGTTCTACAACTAATACCGTACATGGTTTCGTATTGGGAATTGGATTTTCTACGAATGATCAGGCCAAGGAACTTCCCATTGCCACATGAGAATGCCTCTGGAAGGACATCCCCGAGAACCAAACCGGATCTCTGCCAACACAAGGCCGGGTTACCCCTAACTGAGTAACAACTGACCGAATATGCCATCCCCCGGTCCTTTGGGACCTTTAACCGAGCGCTCGTCACCATCATCACACAATCATAAATAAAGTGTTTCAACATGAGTAAGTATCTGGGCTCCATACCATGATACCACCCTTTTCCAGAAGGAAATGCACATACCCTAAAGGGCGCTACCCCTCATAACCTTGCTGCATCTTTCCTGTTTTGACCATTCCCGGGGTGTGAGGCTCGACGAAGTCACGTCCACAAAAACATACTTTATACAAAAGCCATGCTTTGGGTCAACAAATGATCATAGAAATGATCACTAAGATAGACGATCAAATAAATGATCCTATCACAAATAATCAACACAATGATCATTTCACAGCAACACTCAGCATGTCACATTACCAAATTGGGAATATATCGCTGATAACCTTCAACTATATAACCTCTAAGCTCATACGTCTCAGAGAAGGGTGTTAAGCTAAAAGAATAAATTCTCCGCCACCAACAGAAATATATTTGAAAGAAATCTGCTTTATATCTCAATTTGTAACGTCAGACATACAATCCATACAAGTCTGTTCCGGGCTCGAACAGAACCGAAGGCACTTACAAAGAAGTCCTTGCAATCCAGATAATCTCTAATCACGTCCGGACTTCCCATCACATAGGGAGTATCTATACCGCAGCTACTCGGTGCAAAGACAATCGACGAGTTGTCCTTTCGCTTTCAAAAATATCCGGTCTTCAACACCGATCATCAATGCAATCCATTACGTCGTATCACTATTCGGAATGGGTAATCCGAATAACGAGCGCAATAATTTAAAAATAAGTGTAGCATTCAAATTCAGCAAATCACAACAAATACCTTTCAAAGGTAAATATTGATAGTCGGTTATTGAACTATCAATGGATATGCACAACATCACCAGATTCCAAATAATTTTCCAAATTATTTATTTCCCAAAGATATCTTTACAAGACATATAATTTCAATACCTCAAAAATAAATCAATATTTATTTTTAAAAGAATTCCACTTCCTTTTATAAATTCCATAGTGAAGTTATATTCCAAAATATCTATGAATATACGATTTCAATTATTCATTTCAATTTATCTTCAAAAAGATAAATTCTCAAAATATTTCATTTCACATTGAAAAACATTTCCATACTTATTTATTCATAAGTAATTCACAAATTTTATTTATTTTCAACACTTGGAAAATATTCAATATACTTAAATCGAAATTAAGTATATATTCCATTCTTTAAGGAAATCATTCTCTTAACCATATTTATTTGGGCCAAAACGAATGTTGCGTAAAACATCGTTACGACAACCCAAAATCACTAGTATAGGGATTCGAAATTAAAATAGATATATAGATCCCAATACTATACAAAACATTTTCTTTCGGAAATCATTTACTATAACAACAGTGTTATAATCCACCATTTCCTTCTATTTCTCGAAAATGTCTATTTCAACAATGAATGTTGAAATCTATGGTTTCGAATCTTAACACATTGTAAAACATCGTTAGCCTGTTTTAATTCTATTTAAAATATCACATTCTAAACATTTTCTTTAACATATTATTCACTATTCAAAAACGTGAATATACTACGTTAACCAATTTCATCATTTCTATTCATTTTACTTTAAAGGATTATTCACTGTCTAAAACTTGAATATAACTCCCTAAATAAGTTACAACAATTTTACTTATCAAAATAAGATGTTTGCGAATTTATAAAACAACGTTTATAAACTCCATTTCTATTTATTTTATAACAACTTCCTTTTATAAATTCCTTTATTAACCTATTCAATTTATAACTCAATTATAAAACAAAAGTTCATGTTATAAGTTAAATACTTAGAATTTATTTGTTTGCACAATCGTTCCTTTAAACTTCATAATTATAAATCTTATAACTTATAAGATTCAATTATTTATCTAAATCTATTCTTTCAATAACTTTACAAATTTTATAAACCTATTGTTTATAAAATTCCATTTATAACTTCACCGTTTATAATTCTATAAATTTCATTCATTTACGAAATTTATTCACAATTCATTCTAACGCTTATAAAAGCTCGTTTTATAATTTCAATATTTCAATTTATAAATATCCATTTATAAATCTCTTATATAAATCAATTCATATTAATATTTTAAAACGTCTTAAAACTCCTTTATAATTTCATCATTTTGATTTATAAAATAATCAAATTTTATAAATCCTATATTTTCAACTTTTTATAATAAATTCAAAAATCCCAATTAAACTATTTTATAAAATCATTAACCCCATATTTTCAAAAATCAGTTTTTAACTATATTTCTCAAAAATATAATTTTTTATAACATTAAAAATTATATCGTTTATTTATTTAAAATGAATCAATTTCCAAACATATAGTATATTTTCAAAAATCACTTTAAAAATCATTTTAAAATTCCAAAGTTTGGTCCAATGATGCTACATACCAAATAGTCAATCACGACAACAACGACATCATATATCGATATGATAATCCATCAAATATTAAAATATCTGAATTCAAATAAATACTGTTGAGGAATCCAGTTGGATCCCTCCAACCTGTTTTCCTGCATCCACAAACATTAGCACAATACCAATTCCGCTCCAGTACGGAATTATCGCGGTATATGGGATTTAAAATATTATTCGCTTAATAGACGGCGCAATAGGGTCTCATCCGCTATACAAATGCGGGAAATCAATAACTTCAATATATACATATGCCAATATATATATATTGCTATTATATATAATACCAATTTCACTGTTTATGAAATATTCGCGGTATATGTTTTTAATAAATAACATCCGCTTACTAACGGCGCATAATGTCTATTTTAACAATCAATAGATAACAATCATCATTCAAACATGCATTCAGGTATTTTAAATCTAACTATTTAAAATAAAATCGAAACCGATTCGATTGAGTGAGAAGTTCTCACCTTGATTTTAATTTCGTTTTAGCGATTTATTTCGAATAAAATTAAACGGACGTTTAATTTTACCCGAAATTCTCACTAACTCCAAACGACTCCAATCCAATTCCATAGCGTAGTACTCGTCCATACGATTCCAACGCTTCCTGTTTCGCGCGTTTTCGACCTCGTATGACCAAGATACAACAGTTTAAAGTTTATACAATTTATATAAATCAATTTCAATATAAATTTTATTTTAAAATCCTACAATAATATCACATTACAAATCCGATGAAACTGGTTTCGTCGAAATCCGAGGCTTTTTGAAAAATGGCTATTTTAACTCGCCAAATTAATATTAAAAACAATTCGATGCGTTTCGAGCTGCCACGATCAAACGATAACTCCGATTGCTACGAAAATTGAAATCCGGTAATAACTAACTCTTGAATATACGCTTTGCGCTATATGATTTTTGTTTGATGATAATAAACATATATACATTCATATAAATGTATTTAGTAATGTACTATTTTGTTTTTCATAGTTTAAATAAATATTTGTTGAATAAAATTAAATTACACAGAATTTGAATTTGAATTCAAACAGAACAAGTTAAACAGATTTTGAACTCAAACAGAAATTTTATTCAAACAAATATTTTGAATAGTATGTATTTGGTTAGATAAATATCTGTTGAATAAAATTAAATTACACAGAATTCGAATTTGAATTCAAACAGAACAAGTTAAACAGATTTTGAATTCAAACAGAAATTTTTATTCAAACAAATATTTATTACAATTTTAAATAGTACAATTTCACGCTCTCACTATACATATACATTTTTGATTACATCACGATTACATCACAAATATTTTTACATTGATAACCTCACTACATATCACTCACACTCGTATTTTTGTCTTCAACTGCATACTAGTTTGAATCCAGCATCTGAGAAATCTGCAAAAATATTCACTAACGCAGTAAAATTGAAAAAGAAATATTTTTGCAATATAAAATGAAATACGATTTTTGAAAATATCGTTTGCCTCAGTTATTTGGGTTGTTCGTCATCATTCACACTTGAATTCATCACAAAGTCGTGCACATAGATATTACAGGGACAGGTAATCATAAGTGGCTGCAATACACACGTGTACAATCATACACGTGTGCATTGCCTCGCCAACTCGTGTGGACAGCTCCAACCAGAAATTCAAATGCAACAGTCAGACCAAAAGGCTGCAGTAAAGCATGTACATGAGTGGACTGGACTACAACTCGACCAAATGGCCAACATAACATGCAGTGATGTGCACAAAAGCTACAATGGACTGCACAGATGTATTCAAGTCCAGCAACATGAACACATGAGAATGGACAAGGCACAAATCAAGTTGCAGACTCCAAGTTACAAACTCAAATGCAAACAGGAATAAAATATGACAATGCAATATGGTGAAGCAGCATTGATACAGCATAAGTCAAGATAGCTACAACACAAGTACAGGTGAAACCATACTTATCACAGTGAAACTCAAGCAAACCAGACCAACACTGTACAGGCCAGTGAACATAAAAGAGAATGACTCGAAGTAGTAGTGACAGAATGCATAAACAGCTCAGAGTACATGCATGAAACAGTGCAAGACCTCAAGTGACATAGTGAAAGTAGCACAAGTACAAGAAACCTGAATACTGCAACAACAAGTATGGTGAAGCACTGACCCAAATAAACAACTACAAAGACCAGCTATTCAATGCAACTCAGTGGCAAATGAGTACAACATGACCAAAAGTGTATGCAAACAGTCAAAGGCAAGACACATGGAACAATGCAACACAGACCAAATGCTCAAGCCACCATGATGACCAAGCAATGATCAGAGACCAGAAAGGTCAGAAGCACAGTGACAATTTTACTTGAACAACAATGAACAAGTGTAGCATCTGTGTCAAAGAAAATGTCAACATAAAGTGTATGCAATTCAAAGTAATATATCAGCAAATACCAGCATCATCAAATCAACATGAATATCACAAGCATGCAACAGCAAGCATGTGGATGTCTTCATATGTACAAATGCAAAGAACAGTGGTGATGCAGTGCAATATCTTCAACAAGCAACTGAAGGCAACAGGACCAGAGCAACAAAGACCAAAGCTACAACCTCAAATGAAGTACAAAGCAAATATGCCAACAACTAATGCATCAGTAACCGAGCAACAGGGAATTACATGAACAAATAACCAAACAACATCATGATTGAAAATTTAAGTACCAGAGAAAAAGGTTGAAGACTACAAGATGAACGAGTCAAGGCCGAAGCAGTAGAAATCAACATCGTGGTCATCACGAAAATGAATTAAAGCCGTGACCAACCAAGCAAGAAATATGAACAAGTCAACATCAAAGCCGTGGGACGCAAGAATTAAAATTATACGCATATGAAAAAGTCAGAATCGATCTCAATCATTCAAACATCATCAAGTGGCTGAGATAAAGAATTTGACAAATTCAATCAAATTTATACGAACGCAAATATAGGAATTCAACCTATATAAATGCCCTAATCATCATCGGCAAAAATGCATCGAGTTCAAGTATCAATTTAGAAAAGAAAAAGGAGACAGTACATACCGAATTCACAAGCAACGAACTCGATTGAGCAACTGCAAACAAGCAATAGTCAACCATCAGAGAAGCAGCGATCTAGGGCAACGTATAACAGATTATTTGAAGAATTCGAAGCCCTAATTGGAACAAAGAGCCGAAGCCCTAACCGGAACAAAAGGGAACGAAGCAAGCCGCCATTATTCGCACGAACGAAACAAAAGGGGATCGGGCTGGAGATAACAAAGAAAGGAACGGGTTTAAGTGGGTCGGTCTAATTAAAATCAAAAGGGGGTTTTGTTTTAATTTGAGGCTTTATTATATTAATTAGTTTTTAGGGTTATTTTTTTATTGTTTCTTAATTACTGTTTCTTATTTTACGAACCAAAGAATCTTGGTAAATCACCACCTAGGTTTAGGTAGTGTCAGATTGTCTATTTTGAATTAGTTCAGTGAGCAGGGTGTGCGAGTTTGCAAAGCTCTATAGGCGGGAGCAGTGTTTGCGAGTGAGCGTAACTCTATAGGCGGAAGCAGGGTGTGCGAGTCTAGTAGAGTGTTTGTGAGCGGGAGCAAAAGGGTCTGCGAGTCTAGTAGAGTGTTTGTAAGCGTGATACTGTTTAATTCTAATAGAAATATGTGAATGCAGCAGTAGGCAGGGGTTGCCGAAGCTGGGTAAATTTTGTGTGTGATTTACTTTTTCAGCATATTTATTTCTGCTATTATATTTCTGTGTTTAATTCGAGAAAATTTGCTATAACCCTATTCCCCCCCCCCCTCTAGGGTTAATCTAGATCCTACAAGTGGTATCAGAGCCCGGTACATTTTTTATTTAACTCTAGAGTCATGAGTCTACAAAATAATGCTTTTTCTGAGGGGCAATCTATTGCTAGGCCACCCATGTTTAACGGGAACGATTATGCTTATTGGAAAGTTAGGATGAGTATTTATCTTAGTTCCGTTGATTATGATGTTTGGGATATTATTGAAACTGGCTATAAACCTCCCACTATAATTGTTGGTGGTACTGAGATTCCTAAACCTAAGGATAGGTGGGATGCTAACGATAAGAAATTGAAAACGACAAATGCTAAAGCCATGAATGCTTTGATATGTGCTCTTGATAAAAATGAATTTAATAGAATTTCTCATTGTACAACAGCACAGGAAATATGGCATACTTTGGAGGTGACACACGAAGGAACTTCTCAAGTCAAGGAGTCTCGGCTAGCCCTATTCAGCAATGAATACGAAAACTTTATGATGGACAAAGGCGAAAGCATAAAGGATATGTTTGGACGTTTTTCAACCTTGGTATACAATGCTAGAGCGCTTGGGAAGGTATTCACTGAGGTAGAGCTTGTGAGGAAGATACTACGAGTTTTACCAATGAACTTTGAGGCAAAAGTCACAGCAATCCAAGAATCGAAAGATCTGAGCAAACTAAGCATGGAGGAGTTGATTGGCAACTTGATGACATATGAGCTTGAGTTAAAAGCAAAGGAAGAACGCAACAACACCGAACCAAAGAAGAAGACGATTGCCTTAAAAAGTAAAGAAGAAAGCGATGAAGAAGATCCAATTGAAGAGCTTGCAATGGCTGTCAATAATCTTAGAAGATGGTCTAGATTCAAGCCACGCAAGAAGAAAACAAAGGGCAATAGGTCAAAAGATTCCGAAAATTCCGATAATGAACTGACATGTTATAACTGCAACAAGCCTGGCCACATCAAACCAAAATGCCCACTTCTCGAAAACAACAAAGAAAAGAAAAAGGCGAAGAAGGTATTTGCAGCGACTTGGGATGATGAAGAAGGAGAGGAAGCTTCGGATAGCAGCCCAGAGGAGGCTAACTTGTGTTGCATGGCAAAATCAGAATCAGAAGCAACCTCCGACGAATCTAGTGAGGCAGGTGAGTTTTCTTATAAAGAACTTGTTTTTATGTGTTCTGATCTTACTAAGGTAGTGGATACTCTTGAATCTAAAATTGAAAAACTGAAATCTGATAAGAGAGAATTTGCTCGTGAAAATTTTAGGTTAAAAACTGAACTTAAAAATATTCAAAACCTAGAATGTAAAAAATGTAAGATTTTAGATTCAGAATTATCAAAACTGAGGAATAACTTTGAAAGTCTTGAAAATGAAAACTTGAATCTTAAGGAAACCATCGACACTAGGAGAAAGGATTTTATTAATCGATGCACCTCACCTGTCACTGAAAATTCAACATTAAAAACCAAAGTCCAAAATCTTGAGAAATCTTTGAATAACTTTTCAAGAGGCGAAAAATCTTTCAAAATGTTATTTGGAAATCAAATTTTTGCTAACAATAGAAAAGGACTAGGTTATGGAAAATCACAAGATGATGGTAAAGGTAGAAGTGTTGCTCGATCTGAAATAATTGGAAATCATGTTGAAAATCATAGTCATAGGAACACAAAATTTAATCAAGTTAATTTAATGAGCACGTTTTGTAGAGAATTAGGACATAATCGAAATAATTGGTGGTATAGACCCAAACACATGAAAACTATACCAATTTGGGTTCCAAAAGGCACAAATATAAAATCTTTGAAAGTCAAACAAACTTGGATGCCAAAAGGAACAGATATAAATAGTTTTGGGTCTCCAAAAACATATTTTTCATATTCTGCCACTAACAACAATGGACCTATAAAAACAAATAGGTCACATAAATCTTTTATCGTGTAGGTGTGGTGGCAGGCTAAGGAACAACAACAGTGTTCTCTGGATTTCGGCTGTTCCAGAAACACAACGGGCGACAAAGCAAAGTTCCTTAGCCTAGTATAAAGGTGACAGAATCACAATGGGCAATCACGAAAAATTATCGTAAAGGTAAAACAGGTAATTGTTTTTAAATGTGATTATCTGCACCATACTCTAAATTAAAATCAGCCAATATTAAGATGAACAAAAGATGATGTTTTTGATGCTATGATTTTTTTTAAAATATTGACTAACCATCTTTAAATAGAGTTACTTGGAGTAATTATGATGGTTGACTGATTCGGACTTAATTGATATGATTTTTTGACTTGTTCTTATTTATGACATTAATTTGTGCTTAATTGATGACCAATCAGATTTTCAATTTTGAACTAATTTATATAAATTTGTTCGGTCAAATGCTGGTTACTCATGCTACACGTAGATATATTGGTTCTGACATTTTGATCACTGCTTGTAAATTTGCACGATTTCAAATTCATGAGAAAAAGGATTTTAAGAAATTGTTTTTTGAAATAATTATGATGTTGATTGACTGTTGATTACTCATGAAAATAATTGTTTATCCTCTGGTTTCTGAAATTAACATCATGATATTTGTTTGAGTGTTAACACGGCTTAAATTCAAAATTCAAAAGAATGATGTTTTGAAATTTTTGGTGCACATCTCAGGGTTTGATTCAACAAGTGAATATTGAGTGAAATTTAAATTCAGATGCGGATTACACTGGTAATATAGTTGATAGAAAAATTATTAGTGTAACGTGATTAATTTTTGAAACATTCATTTGCTGCATCGTTTTTTTTTTCAAAGAAAATGTCTGCATATTTTTCACTTGAAATAATGTTCAAATAGCAGAAAATTTTCTTATAAAACTCCCCTCAAGAAAATCATGTTTGACCATATTTACAGCTTAATTATTTTTGAAAAATTGATTTTATAATTTTTAATTTGATTTTAAATGACAAATTTGACTAATCTGACTCCCTTTGATTATCGAAAAGATAAATAGTGATTGAAAAAGAGATGAGTGTTGATATTTATCATATATTATAACTCGAGAAAGTATAATTAAAAAATTTCTTTAGAATTTCATAACAAGAGTTATAAAAACTTTTTGTTGGGTAATAATTCCATGACCATTTCTATTTCTATCATCTTTCTATCGAACATCACTCATCAAGATCATATTTAATATGTAAATTTGTGGTAGTTTACAAAGGAAATCATTTGTTCTTCAATATCTTTAAATTGGTGAAGGAAATTATTTGTGCTTCAATTTCTTATATTCAGCAATTAAAAATAAATATCCAAAGTATTCACTCTCATTTAAAAGTCCTCACGGTCATGCATGGGTGAATTACTTGGATTTTTGATTATGTGCTTCCATGCTCATTTAAAAGTCCTCACGGTTATGCATGTATGGAACGCATATTAAAAATAATTGATTTAATAGACAAGTTGATTCTAATCCCATTTAAAAGTCCTCACGGTCATGCGTGGTTAGAAGATACTTGATTTCATTTTTTAAATTAAATTGGAATACTACTAATCTCATTTAAAAGTCCTAACGGTTATGCATGGTTAGTAGATATTCAAATTTCCAGAAATAAATATACCACAAATAGACATATCTATATGAATTTTTGATGATTCTATCTCCATCACTTCTGAAAGTGGAATATGCGCTTGACAAGGGTAATTATGATTTTTGTTTGAGTTTTATTGAAATTTGATATTTATATTTAATTGAGTTAAATGTTTGATTCATGTCTATCACTTCATCCCTATTTTTATAAAACTGTTATTCTTTTGCTGATAACAAAAGGGGGAGAGAAAAGTTAAGATTTTGTCAAATAGAATCAAGCAAAGGTCAAATAACCTTCAATTTGCATATAGGCTCATTTACATATTTTTATTTGTATGCATATATGTAGGGGGAGCCATATATGTAGGGGGAGTATCACATAAAAAGGAAGCATTCAAATAGGGGGAGCAAATGAAATTATCAAATACATTTAATATATTCAAAATCTTAAATATATGTTTGTTATCATCAAAAGGGGGAGATTGTTGAATATACGCTTTGCGCTATATGATTTTTGTTTGATGATAATAAACATATATACATTCATATAAATGTATTTGGTAATGTACTATTTTTTTTTTCATAGTTTAAATAAATATTTGTTGAATAAAATTAAATTACACAGAATTTGAATTTGAATTCAAACAGATCAAGTTAAACAGATTTTGAACTCAAACAGAAATTTTATTCAAACAAATATTTTGAATAGTATGTATTTGGTTAGATAAATATCTGTTGAATAAAATTAAATTACACAGAATTCGAATTTGAATTCAAACAGAACAAGTTAAACAGATTTTGAATTCAAACAGAAATTTTTATTCAAACAAATATTTATTACAATTTTAAATAGTACAATTTCATGCTCTCACTATACATATACATTTTTGATTACATCACGATTACATCACAAATATTTTTACATTGATAACCTCACTACATATCACTCACACTCGTATTTTTGTCTTCAACTGCATACTAGTTTGAATCCAGCATCTGAGAAATCTGCAAAAATATTCACTAACGCAGTAAAATTGAAAAAGAAATATTTTTGCAATATAAAATGAAATACGATTTTTGAAAATATCGTTTGCCTCAGTTATTTGGGTTGTTCGTCATCATTCACACTTGAATTCATCACAAAGTCGTGCACATAGATATTACAGGGACAGGTAATCATAAGTGGCTGCAATACACACGTGTACAATCATACACGTGTGCATTGCCTTGCCAACTCGTGTGGACAGCTCCAACCAGAAATTCAAATGCAACAGTCAGACCAAAAGGCTGCAGTAAAGCATGTACATGAGTGGACTGGACTCCAACTCGACCAAATGGCCAACATAACATGCAGTGCTGTGCACAAAAGCTACAATGGACTGCACAGATGTATTCAAGTCCAGCAACATGAACACATGAGAATGGACAAGGCACAAATCAAGTTGCAGACTCCAAGTTACAAACTCAAATGCAAACAGGAATAAAATATGACAATGCAATATGGTGAAGCAGCATTGATACAGCATAAGTCAAGATAGCTACAACACAAGTACAGGTGAAACCATACTTATCACAGTGAAACTCAAGCAAACCAGACCAACACTGTACAGGCCAGTGAACATAAAAGAGAATGACTCGAAGCAGTAGTGACAGAATGCATAAACAGCTCAGAGTACATGCATGAAACAGTGCAAGACCTCAAGTGACACAGTGAAAGTAGCACAAGTACAAGAAACCTGAATACTGCAACAACAAGTATGGTGAAGCACTGACCCAAATAAACAACTACAAAGACCAGCTATTCAATGCAACTCAGTGGCAAATGAGTACAACATGACCAAAAGTGTATGCAAACAGTCAAAGGCAAGACACATGGAACAATGCAACACAGACCAAATGCTCAAGCCACCATGATGACCAAGCAATGATCAAAGACCAGAAAGGTCAGAAGCACAGTGACAATTTTACTTGAACAACAATGAACAAGTGTAGCATCTGTGTCAAAGAAAATGTCAACATAAAGTGTATGCAATTCAAAGTAATATATCAGCAAATACCAGCATCATCAAATCAACATGAATATCATAAGCATGCAACAGCAAGCATGTGGAAGTCTTCATATGTACAAATGCAAAGAACAGTGGTGATGCAGTGCAATATCTTCAACAAGCAACTGAAGGCAACAGGACCAGAGCAACAAAGACCAAAGCTACAACCTCAAATGAAGTACAAAGCAAATATGCCAACAACTAATGCATCAGTAACCGAGCAACAGGGAATTACATGAACAAATAACCAAACAACATCATGATTGAAAATTTAAGTACCAGAGAAAAAGGTTGAAGACTACAAGATGAACGAGTCAAGGCCGAAGCAGTAGAAATCAACATCGTGGTCATCACGAAAATGAATTAAAGCCGTGACCAACCAAGCAAGAAATATGAACAAGTCAACATCAAAGCCGTGGGACGCAAGAATTAAAATTATACGCATATGAAAAAGTCAGAATCGATCTCAATCATTCAAACATCATCAAGTGGCTGAGATAAAGAATTTGACAAATTCAATCAAATTTATACGAACGCAAATATAGGAATTCAACCTATATAAATGCCCTAATCATCATCGGCAAAAATGCATCGAGTTCAAGTATCAATTTAGAAAAGCAAAAGGAGACAGTACATACCGAATTCACAAGCAACGAACTCGATCGAGCAACTGCAAACAAGCAATAGTCAACCATCAGAGAAGCAGCGATCTAGGGCAACGTATAACAGATTATTTGAAGAATTCGAAGCCCTAATTGGAACAAAGAGCCGAAGCCCTAACTGGAACAAAAGGGAACGAAGCAAGCCGCCATTATTCGCACGAACGAAACAAAAGGGGATCGGGCTGGAGATAACAAAGAAAGGAACGGGTTTAAGTGGGCCGGTCTAATTAAAATCAAAAGGGGGTTTTGTTTTAATTTGAGGCTTTATTATATTAATTAGTTTTTAGGGTTATTTTTTTTTATTGTTTCTTAATTACTGTTTTTTATTTTACGAACCAAAGAATCTTGGTAAATCACCACCTAGGTTTAGGTAGTGTCAGATTGTCTATTTTGAATTAGTTCAGTGAGCAGGGTGTGCGAGTTTGCAAAGCTCTATAGGCGGGAGCAGTGTTTGCGAGTGAGCGAAACTCTATAGGCGGGAGCAGGGTGTGCGAGTCTAGTAGAGTGTTTGTGAGCGGGAGCAAAAGGGTCTGCGAGTCTAGTAGAGTGTTTGTAAGCGTGATACTGTTTAATTCTAATAGAAATCTGTGAATGCAGCAGTAGGCAGGGGTTGCCGAAGCTGGGTAAATTTTGTGTGTGATTTACTTTTTCAGCATATTTATTTCTGCTATTATATTTCTGTGTTTAATTCGAGAAAATTTGCTATAACCCTATTCACCCCCCTTTAGGGTTAATCTAGATCCTACACTAACTATTACGGATCTAATGGAACTAGTTTCGTTCAATTCTGAGACTGTTCAAAAATTGACTATTTTCACTAGTCGATTAAATATTAAAATATTCAATTTTCACAAATTAACTTTTAATTCGATTTTAATAGTTCTAAAATATCTTTCTAACTTCAATATGATAAAATAAAATTTTCCAAATCATTTTCAATCATATTTAACTCAATTTTCAATTATTTCCGTATTTTCACATATTAAATTATTGATTTAATTATTCAATAAAATCCAATTATTCGAATTAAAATTTATTCGACTTATAAATTCACTTATTAATATTTAAAATTAATTAAATATTCAAATTTTAATTACTAAAAATCCTGGGTCGTTACAACCCGCCACATACTAAAATTGTACACCGTGCGCTTGCGGTAATTTTAATTCAAAATTTATCGAAGATTTTCTAAACCGATAGAAAATTCATCGTTAAACAACCTATGACATTTTTGATTTAGATTGAAATGATATATATCCATCTCTATAATTAAAATTGAAATAACTGATCATTTGGCCATAGGGTAGGAAATTACATACGGACACCGGGTTGGTTAAATTAAATGGTTTTAAAATCTTGAATTTAGACTTTAATTAAATGATATTGTTTTAAAGGAAATAAATTATGGATTTATATGAATTAAATTATTTTCTAACTCAAGCTTTGAAATATTGAAATTGGTTAAAAGAATTTTTTTTAAAGAATTGAATTAGAAACGTGAAGTTATAATTGAGGTATGTCTTTGATTTTAAAAATTGAATTTTTTAAGATATGGACCTTAAAATTGAACAATGACGTTTACTTTGATTTAAGCGATTTAAATCAGTAAATTGAAATTAGACATGAAATCGATATATATTGAAATGGTTTAAAATAAGAATTAAATCGAAATGTAAATGATTAAATTGGATTATTGAATCGAATTTGAAATTAAAAATGAACGTTTTGAAAATTGAAATTAATTCGAATTGAAATTGAAATCAAGTTGATTTGATACTAAATCAAAATAGAGTCAAATTAATTGAAAGATTGGAAATTGAGTGTTCTTGATTTGAAAGTTGGACATGGGCCCAGATTTGTTGAATTAGAAAGAAATAGTTTGATTCGATATTATTTTCAAAATAAATTATTTAACTGTAAACTGTTCTAAATCTATTTTTTTAATATACAATTTATTTAGATTTTACAGACTATTTTACTATATAAAACCATTTTATATCAACCATTTTAAATCTTTAACTATTAAACTGTTTTAAGCAATTTGAACTATTTAAAACTATTCAAACTATTTCTAAAAAACTCAAACTGTTCAAAGTTCGAATGTTTATATTTAAATAGTTGATTTGAACGCGAATGTGGTTAAATGAGGCTATAACCAAAGTTGGAATTTGAGATGATATTTTCAAGTGAAAATGACATATTTTGAGTAAATATGGTATTTTGAAATGAAATGATATTTTTAAAGTGAATATGATATTTTGATATTGAATATGAATCAGTTTCAAAATGTAAAAGAACCAACTGGTGTGAAAAATGACATTTGGTTGTTGAAGAGACCGGGGCCTCTTATTAGCATACTCTCTAAATATTGGAACCACTTTAACAACAGTGTACGTGGTGGATGGTCTAGAATGAAGTGGTTGGATTTGGTGAATGTTTGTTGGTTTTGAAGTAAGAGAACGATGGTGGATGATCTTGACACTTGTGCCAATTTGAAATGACTAAAACAGGAGTTGTACCTGACCAATGAGGCTAGCTACCTCTAGCGCCATCTAATCTTCGTATTACTATACTGATTTTTACTTGATTGGTGCACCTTTATTTGATTATGGGATGGATGTTCGCAGTAGGCCGTTAGGAGTTACCACCAGTCAAGGAACGCAAAATGGTAGTATCCTACCTTGGGTATCGCCTCACATGGCTTGTCATACTCTTTATCCTTATTCGCGATCACTACGATTTTGTTTTAATATGGTACCTATAGAGGACTCACTGGCTGCCGACATTAATGGTTGTGTTACAGGACTTGCATAGATTACCTACTTTAAAATGTGTTAAGGGGGATCAATGTAAAGCCTTAACGCTATTTTAATACTTTACCGATAGGCACTACATATATAGCGTATTTTTCTACATATTGATAGTTTAGTGGATCCTTAGAAGATGGAAAATTTCATAACATCTCTTAAGTTATTGCACTCACGTTGTACACTTGTTAGGAGATGTGAAATCCCACAAACATCTATGAACCTATTATTCTCATATTTATTTGCTATTGATTTAACTTACATAATAACTTTTAGTTCTAACTCGAGTATTTTGTCTTTTCATTATGCTCGGGTCAGCCTAAGCATTTCAATGTTTGAAGACATTATTCCTTGAAGACGAAATGGAGTTTTCTAGACTATATGTACTAATATTATTCCGCTGCATTATTTTGGTATGTTTGTTGATTGTACTCTGATTAAGTTGTAAAAATTTTGTAATCAAATGTATATTGTAAAACAGCTTCATGAACTGTTTATTTGATTATTATATTTTATCGTTCCACTGCGAGATTCTGTATTTTGTTTTTCTTATTTTCTTTTATTATATTATTTACCCCCATTGACAATCCTCCCTTTTGAATCATTTGAGGTTGACATATGTGGTTTATTGTCAATTTAAACTGTCCAAAAAGGTGGGTCATCATAGACTTCGACTGGTGAACTCCCACTTGAATTACAGACAATATGGAACACTCGGATACTTTGGCTTATGAATATATACCGTAGTTCTTCATGGTGATTAACAGTTGTACTTAGAAAATAACATGCTACATCTTCATATTTGAACTCCGCCTAGGCAGATGCCGCTATTTTTTGTTCATACTGCAATATCTTCTTCATACTAACGTGGAATTATGCGAGACTTCGACATCTGCATATTTGAACTCTGCCTAGGCAGAATCCGTTATTTTTTTCTTCAGACTACAATAACTTCTTTATATTAACTCGGAATAAGGTGAGACTTCGACCGATGAAATCGCACCTAAATTATAGACAATATGCAACACTCGGATACTTCGTGTTATGAACTATACTGTAGTTCTCCATGGCGATAAACAGTTACTTAGAAAAGAACATGCTACATCTCCATATTTGAACTCCCCCAGGCAGAAGCTGCTATTTTTTGTTCAAACCGCAATAACTTCTTCATACTAACTCAGAATCAGGTGAGACTTCTATCGATGAACTTCCACCTGCATTACGGACAATATGGAACACTCAAAAACGTTGGCTTATGAACGTATACCATAGTTCTCCATGGTGATTATCAGTGGTACTTAGAAAATAAATGGCTACATCTCTATATTTGAACTCCACCTAGACAGAAGCCGCTGCATTTTGTGTTCAGAATGCAATAATTTCTTCATACTTACTTAGAAAGTGGCGAGACTCTGATCGATGAACTCCCTCGTAAATTACAGACAGTATAGAACACTGGGATACTTCAACTTATGAACGTATACTGTTGTTCTCCATAGTGATTAATAGTTGTACTTAAAAAATAACAGGCTACATTCCCATATTTGAACTCCGGTTAGGCAGAAGCCGCTAATTTTTTTGTTCGAACTGCAATAACTTCTTCATACTACCTCGGAATCAGGCGAGACTTCGACCGATGAACTCCCACCTAAATTACAGACAACTTGGATATTTCGGCTTATAAACGTATACGGTAGTTCTCCATGGTGATAAACAGTTATACTTAGAAAATAGCATGCCACATCTCCATATTTGAACTTTGCTTAGGCAGAAGCCGCTATTTTTTTGTTCAAACTACAATAATTTCTTCATACTAACTCGGAATCAGGTGAGACTTCGATCGATGAACTCCCACCTAAATTACAGACAATATGGAACACTCGAATAATTTGGCTTTTGAACGTATACCGTAGTTCTCCATGTTGATTAACAGTTATACTTAGAAAATAATAGGCTACGTCTCCATATTTGAACTTCGCCTAGGCAGAAGCCGCAACTCTTTTTTGTTCAGACTGCAATAACTTTTTCATACTTACTAAGAATCAGGCGAAGCTCCCACTGATGGACTCCCTCATAAATTACAGACAATATGGAACACCGGGATACTTCAGCTTATGAACATGTATCGTCATTCTCCATGGTGATTAATAGTTGTACTTAGAAAATAATAGGCTACATCCCCATATTTGAATTCTGCCTAGGCAGAAGCCGCTATTTTTTGGTTCCAACTATAATAACTTCTTTATACTAACTCGGAATCAGGCGAGACTTCGATCGATGAAATCCCACCTAAATTACGGACAATATGGAACACTCAGATACTTTGGCTTATGAACGTATACTGTAGTTATTCTTGGTGATTAACAGTTGTACTTAGAAAATAACAGGCTACATCTTCATATTTGAACTCCACCTAAGCAGAAACCACTATTTTTTTTGTTCAGACTACAATAACTTCGTCATACTAACTAAGAATCAGGTGAGACTCCGACTGATGAACTCCCACCTAAATTACGGACAATATGGAACACTTGAATATATATTTCGGCTTATGAATGTATACATAGTTCTCCATGGTGATTAACAGTTGTATTTAGAAAATAACATGCTACATCTCCCTATCTGCATATTATTTCTCTATGAGATGTAAAAAGGTATGTTTGGAATTTCAAAAGGACACCGAGTATTCAATGAATTCTTTTTATTAGTAGTAAAGATAATCTTTCCGAGAAATCATTCAAGTTAAAAGATAACTTACCTTTTATTATAATAAGCCTCTTATATTATCTTTTACTTATTTTAAATCAATATTAATTGCAACATTTTTGTATTAAATAAAATTTTTATACTAGTCAAAAATTACTTATTTAATTAATGCCTCTTTATTAATCAAAACTCCCATTACGTGTATATATAAATATATCCTTTTCAAAATGTTTAGCTAAATTCGTTTCTAGTTCTAAAGATTATTTTCCACATAAATTTTTCTTCTTTAATTAAGAATTCTCATTGATTCATTTAAGAGATTTATGCAATTGCAACAAATGAGTTTGAAAATGAAATACATACTTATATTATACATTTCATAATTTACATCAACACTCCAAATTTGACACAGGTCATACCTAAAGAATACAACCCCTATCCAAGTACATCGTAGGATATATAACACTAATAATATACATCACCAACTAGCAAACATCTCACTCAAATCATACGCAAGCTATATATAAATATACTAAATAAATAGATAGAAACTGCCTTGAACTATCATGCTCATCGTCTTATCTAGTTTTCATTCCTTATTAATCCTTTAAGTGTTATTACAAACATCTTATAGTCAAACTAAGAAATTCTAATCACAAGATGTTTATACTTAGTTTTACCTAACTTGATTTCAATCATCTAATACTAAATTTTTCAAAGATATTTTTATTTTTCAGAATGTAATCGTAGGTAAAATTATTTCATTTACCATAATTTCAAAAAAAAACCATTTATATATATCATTAATAGGTACCCGCTCGTGGAAATTAACTAAGCTTCGTTACCAATGGCGGTTGCGTCTTCGTCCTCGTCAAATCAGAACCCTAATCCTACAATTGTGACCTTGTCATTGGATTCCCCTTCTCAGGAAGGAGAAGACGACGATAATTGGCAAGAGGTCAGGAGAAAAGGCAAGAAAAAGACGGTGGCTAACCCTTACTCAACCCGAGTACGCTCGTCTTATGCTGATGCGCTCAAATCTCAAGTTTTTTCAACTGAAAAAACCAAAAGTTGGACAAAAGCTATAGGTTTCAAAGAAAGTATAGGCAATAGTGTTCGATTCTATGAGAAAACTATGGATGACAAAGGAGATTTCGCTGAAATCGATGAGGAAGATTTTGTTGAGGCAGTGAGTATGTGGAAGAACTCTGTATACATTTACATGGTAGGGAAAAGACCATATTATATCCATTTCAATGCATACATTAAAAGAGATTGGAAACCAAAAGGTGGATGGAACATTTTTGCAAGAGAAAATGGCTACTACTTGGTTAAATTTGAACTGGAATCTGATTGTAAAAAAGATATTGATAATGGACCATGGTTTATGGACAACAAATTACTTTTGATCAAAAGATGGGAAGCAAACCTAAAACTGGAGCGGGATATGCTAGATTCACACCCTATTTGGATCAGACTAATGAATCTTAATTTAGCACTATGGAGCAGCGGGGGAATCAGCAAATTGGCCAGTCTCATAGGAAAGCCAATAAAGATGGATGAAGATACAAAACAACTTAGGAAACTTAGATTTGCAAGGGTTCTAGTAGAAAACACAACAGAGTCAAAATTACATAACAAATTATGAGCTAAGGATAACACTGGAATGGAGTATGTCCAAGATGTGGAATATGATTTTGTCCCTCCAAAATGTACACAGTGTATATGTTTTGGACACACATAAATGCAATGTACAAGAAGCAACATACAAGAATGGAGGATCAAGGAAAAAATTATGGAACATCAAAAAGCAAATGATCCGAAAAGCAGTTCAGAGAAAGAGGCAAGGATTAGTGATATACATCAAAGTCAAAATGAAATGTTACCAGACACATTACAAGCCCCACAAAAAGATTTAGATGTGAATATTAACAAGACATCACCAGACATACATAATATACATAGCACTGTCAGTACTTTTACTGATTCAATACATCATAATACTGTTGATAATCAAATACACCCTGACCACTTCCCAAGCTCTAAAATGGATTAACCTGAGAATGATCAAACAAATCAGCAACCAGAGTATTTGAACAACTCAGCACAGGATAAGGCACAGGAACATGTGTTTGGTGAGTTAGACCAGAATAAAGAGGAACCGAAAATAGTAGAAGACATTAATAAAATGAATATAAATTTGGATTCGAGTGATGAGGAGATAAATGTTGATACAAAAATAAGAACTTACACTAAACCAAACCGGGAATACATAGAACGGTTCAATAAGAAAGCAAGTAAGCATGATCCAAACAATATTGCTCCTAGAAACTTGAGGAGTAATAAGGCACCACCCTCCCAATGACAATTATTTGCTGGAATGTTAGAGGTCTTAATAGTGATGAAAGACAATTAGACCTCTTTAATTTAAGAAATAAATATAAACCATCATTACTTGGTTTACTTGGGAATAAAATGAATAATGATAACATAGATAATTTTCATTTTACTTTGGGGGCAAACTAGAGTATATATCATAATAATACAACTACTTGTAAGGGTAGAATTTTAGTTTCCTGGTGTAATGATTTCTAGTCATGTAATCTAACAAGCAAGGATGATCATCAAATAACAGTAAAAGCTACCAACATTGGAGGTTTGACAATTAATATTACTTTCATTTATGCCAATAACTTTACATCAAAATGTTCAGGCCTCTGGAAACAAACTACAAATATATCAAAACAAATAGATGGTCCATGGTTCACAATGGGAGACTATAATGCAACGCTAAAAGCAGATGATAAATTTGGTGGTCTCACATTGAAAGCTTCCCAACTGGAGGAATTTAATGGATGTGTCATTGCAGCAGGGCTGACTGAAGTTGCCCACATTGGACTGAAATATACATGGAGAAGTGGAGAAGTTAGAAAGATTGCTTGCTCACTAGATAGAGTGCTAGCAAATTCTGAAGCTATCAATAAGTTTCCTTCAGTGAAAGTTACTATCTTGCCTTGCTCTATAAGTGATCACTCCCGCCTCCTTATTGAACTAATTCAACTTAATATTGCGAAAGGTAAGCCATTCAGGTATGCTAATTTTTGGCCTCTATGTAAAGACTATTATAATGCAGCTGATTTCTCCAAGTTAGACATTTTTGAAGGCAATAATTCTCTTATCTTGATTATGATCCTTAAACACATCAAATCGATACTTAAAGAATAGAACAAATATAGAACAAAGCAAGTTAACAAAGTTGCACAGCTTCAGGAAATTCTAGGAAATATTCAATCTAAATTGGATAAAGATCCTTATAATGATGATTTAAATAGAGAATTCTTTGAAGTGCAACATGAACTCAAGAATGCCTTACAAATTCAAGCTATGGAGCTAAAGCAAAAAGCGAAGGAATATTGGATGACTGAGGGTGATGAAAGCTCGAAGTTTTTTTTACACAAAAATGTCTCTCGGACAGAATTATAATAATCTATATAATGTTATTGATGAAAAAGGTGAACTAGGTTCTAATCTGAGAAAATTAGAGGAGGAAGCAATTTCACTGACCTTTTTAATGGAGATTATCCTTAAAATTACCTGACATCAAAACCAGAAGTCTGGTTACTGAAAGTGGAAGGCATATGCTGACTAGAGACATTGAAAGCAGGGAAATTGAGGAAGATGTTAAATCCATTCATCAAGATTCTAGCCCAGGGCCAGATGGGTTAGGTTCTCATTTCTATATAACCCATCGGAATAACCTGAAAGAGAAACTGAGGTCAGCTTATGAGGAAGCATTTGAAATTGGTAAAATTATAAAAGAAATGAATCACACTTTCATTTGTCTTATACCAAAAAAAAGAAAAACCAGCTCAGGTACAGGATTATAGGCCTATGTATCCTATAAAATCCTTAGTAAAATCATTCGTAATAGAATTAAATCAATTTTATCCGACCGCGTAAGTGAGTGCCAAAGTGCATTTATTAAAGGGAGAAGCATATTTAAAAATTCTCTATTAGCACATGAGTTGGTTAGGAATTTTAAAAAGAAGGGATTAGGAAAAATTTGACTAAAGGTGGATATTCAGAAATCATATGATAAAATAAATAGAAGGTTCATTATTCATATGCTTAGATGTATGGGATTCCCTGAAAAACTTTTGAATCTTATTAAAGAATGCATAAGCTCTCCCACCTACTCAGTTCTAATCAATGGAGTTTCTAAAGGGTTTATTAAAAGCAATAGAGGTATGAGGCAAGGAGACCCCTTCTCCCTTTATATTTTTGCTGTGGCAATGGAATTTTTTTCTCTGTAAATGGAAATCTATACTCACAACAATATTATATAGCCAGTTTATAAAATTCAACCTCAAATAACTCATCTTCTATATGTTGATGATCTTATTATCTGTTATAAGGCTACTAATACTACCATTATAGGTATGAAAGAAATCTTTCACAAACTTGAGAGTCTTGCTGGACTGAAAGTATATGAACAAAAGACAAAATGCTACTTCAATTAGTACTGCAAGAATAAAGAGAATTTATGCTCACTCCTTATTCATGAGGAGAGTCATATGCCTGTCAAATAACTTGGAATGCCATTATCAACTAATGTTATAATTGATAAAGAATGTGGAGTTCTAGTAACAAAAATTAGAAACAAGCTACAGAGTTGGAGCTCAAAATTGTTATCTTTTGCTAGTAGAATAGAACTGGTTCACACTGTTATAACATCTATAGTTAGATTTTGGCTACAGACATTTCAACTCCCCAGCGCTTCCATTGACAAAATTGAAAGTGTGTGTGCTAATTTTATATAAAAAGGGAGGATTCACAAAATATCATATCAGACATTATCAAACCAAAAAATGAAGGAGGAGTGGGTCTCAAAAACCTCAGGGATTTAAAAAGAGCTTATGCAACAAAATTGGCATGGAAAATTCTTAATGGTAAAGGTCTTTGGATTGTATGGATGAGAAGCGGATATCTAAAAAAAATTGGATTCAAAAAGAGGATATAAATGCATCAGGTACATGGAAAACAATCCTCGGAGCTAGAAATGACCTCAAAGGCCTGGTAAACAGGAGGATTGCAAATGGAGAGTGCACAAGTTTCTAGTTTGACCCTTGGTTGAATAATGAATGTGTCATAAACAAACTAGGATGTGATAACTTTAATGCTTATGGAGGAAGAGATTTTATGTTGGAAAAAATTGTACATGATAATACATGGGATTTTCCCTCTGACTCTCCAGCAAATCAAATTAAACAGGAAATAATGAGTATTCCATTAAGTTCTACATTATCAGACACTTGGACATAGAAACCAAACAACAAAGTTTTCACCTTGAACTCTGCTTGTGAACATCTTAGGGATAGAAGTTTCAAAATAGAATGGGCTCAAATAGTCTGGAATAGAGCAAGTAACCCCAAACTGTCACAAACTACTTACAAGGCTCTTATATACAGACTTCCTACCATGGACAGATCAAAAAAATGAGGGATTATATAGGACTCAATTTGTGTATTTTGTAAAAAGGAGGAAGAAAATCATAAACACCTTTTCTTTCACTGTACATTTACCAGAGAAATCTGGGATAAATAAAAGACAGTTCGGAATTGCAACTTACAAGATTATTATCTAAGTAAAATTGCGATTTACCTGACAAGAACTGGAAAACAAAAAGCTTGATGGGGAAAGCTGCCGCCATTTTGATGACTACTTCTGTGTGGCATGTGTGGAGAGAGAGAAATAGACATATATTTCAAAACAAATACAGAAATGAACATGCAATCAGTGAAATGATTAGATGAGATGTACAAATAATTATGAAAAGAGCAGGAAAACTCACAAATTTATCAGCTGCTGAACTAGAGACACTAAAGAGGATGGGACTAAAAGTATAAAATACCGAGATTCAGCTGGAGAAGACGTGGAAACCTCCATGAAAGATCGAAGGAAGACGAAGCAGTTTTACTTTATTAAATCTTTTTTGTAAGAGATGTAGAATGTTCGAACTAAAAGTAGTTGTATTGGGTCGGGCCGACCTTGTTTGGGCTTAGTAATAAAGCTTTTACCCATTTTCAAAAAAAATACACGCTCTAATATATTACTCTCAACTCATTCTAGGGTGTTGCTAACCTTGTCTCTAATGAGTAACTCATCCTAGGGTATTACTAACCCTATTTTTGATGAGATTTTACCCCTATCAGGTTTAGATGTTTGCTCAACCTAAGCTCTAATACAAATGTTATGACCTGCCTCCTCGACTCTTAGAAATTGACACTAATACATCCCCGGTATTCACTTGTCACAAATCCAAGCACTAGAAAGGAAGATTATCATGAAGTACAAAGAAAATAATGACCGAAAAGAATCTCACACGAATGGAATAAAATATATTATTTCAATATATAATCTTTACAGTGGAAAGTTTTTAATACATTTATTAGAGTCAAACAAGGACAGTTATAAATATCCGTCCTAAAAAATATGGAATACAATAGTACACCAGTGTCGTGAAAAAGAGGTAATAGTCTACTGAAGAATATTCTAACTCCATGCTCCGAGCTCTTCTAACTTTCTTCTAACTAAACCTGACTACTAGGCTGCCCTGAAAAATAAGGCACCTAGAGTTTAAAGGGAAAGAAAATAAACTTTGAGTCAGCCATGGGTCTGGTGTGAGAAACTCAAAATACTAGTGTTTGAAAACAAAAGGTATCTCATAAGACCACGATGCCCAAACACGGAATGAGTTTTTACCTTATGATAAACAAAACATTTGCTATTCAAAATTTGGGAATATTATTTCTAATGGCATTCTTTTGAAAATACTTCTCAAATAAACTTTTGAATCTTAGCCGAAATTGTTACATTGTTTAATTCCAGCATACTAGCTACAAAATAGGTCATACGATCAAATCCAAAGGCACTTATTAGAGAATGGATTTCCATACAATGGCAGGTAAGGAACTACCTTCCATATAGTACACCACTAGAGGGATGTATAGAGGATCAACGACTCTAAAACCTCTACACCTGGCAAGATCGGCCTACTTGCTAATCCAACTTGGTGGTAGATAGAACTGAATATGACATCACCCCGGTCGTAATCGACCTATCCATTTCCACAACGTACATAACATACACGACATATAAAGAGTAATCTAGAAGGGTGAAGACCATACCCATTTGGGCATGACCCACATAGCCTCACGGCGTGCCCTGTTTAAGCCATTTTCGAGTGATGATGCCCGAAGTATCGATTAGATTTCACACTATACATTCTACTTTGAATGACACACTCCCATTCCATGATCACATAACTGATTTCTTCAAATGTATAACTCTTGAGCTAGTATGTCTCAAGAAAGAGTGTTAAGCTACGAGAAGTTTCCTTCTATGCAACCAAACAGACGATACGTTTATAGAGATCAATCAATGTGATTAGAAATGCAGCATTAGACATCCGTCCATAAAAGTTGTCCAGGAATAGGACAAACCGAAGGAACTCTCCTACCACATCTTATCAAAAATCATCCCTAGGATTAGTAGCGAGCAGCCATTGCATCGAAGATCAAATGAAGATAGTATTGCCACATATACATGACATAGGAAATTTCCCCCGAGGGTCGATGATAAGTAGCCTTTCATTCATTTACTATCATCTATGTCTTTACTTCGAATACATAAATTGGTTAGTAGTGGTTTTCAGGTAATAATCATACATATCCGACCATGGTTCCTTCAAACCAATCATCTATAAAAAGATATTAAGTAAATATGTTCTTATCTTTTGATTAATTACTTTCTTTTAATGAAAAATATCGTCTGAGATATATATCTTTAAAACATTTCTTTTCAGTATATACGGAATCTGTGACGACCCGCCTTTCATCTCATAGAAAGACGCATTATCATTAAGAAAGAAAGGGATAGAAAAGAGAAAAGATAGGAAAGAAAGAACTAACCAATATCAGAGTCTCACAGCGGAACGAATAAAATATATTAATCACATAGTTATTACATAATATACAACATCTATCAAGAGTTATACATCTTATACATTACATATTAGACAGCCTTGAAGACCTGTCCATCATACAACTCAGAATCCATTACAATTCATCAACACAGTAGAAACACTATATATCTACATATGCTAAAGCCTCCTGCTCCAAGTCTCCTCCAAAATTTGTCAAAGCTAACCTGAATCCCTTGGCTACTCATAAAAATTTGAATACCCAAGAGTTTAAGAAAACAGGTCATACATGGGTTGGGTGTGAGTAAACAGTTTAAAGTTGTTTAACTTTGAAAATCATTTGAAATCAAAGGTATCTCGTAAGACCATGCCATAAATAAACATATCGGGTTTTTACCTTACGATAGCCAAAACATTTGATAGGAAATCCAGTGATATTATAATAGTATCTAGGGTTTTCAAGTAAAATTGGGAATAGCTGGAATGCTTACATCTCACGTTCGACATAGTTGGGCATAATCAAAACGTACGATACTTATTGGAGATTGGATTCCATATAATGAAAGGGCTACTGGGGTACCACCAGTCAGAGTACCTAGTCTAGATCAGAGTACCGAGGATCCACCCTGATCCCCTGCAGCACAAGACCGGAACTACCCCTTACTGGATAATCCCGAATAATACAACCCTACAGTTGGCATGATTAACCGCCCACACAACCGAATAAAAGGGTCCTCTAGACAGGGAAAATTATATCCTACTTGGATGCTACCCACTTAGCTTCGCCGCACCTCCCCTATTTTAGCCATTCCCGGTTGATGAGGCTTGAGTCTATGATTACCTTTTCAGAACACATATCTTGGAATTCTCATCGTACTCCAATGACGATGGTCTGAAAGCATTCATCCATACAAGTCCGTTCTGAGTTCGAACGAAACTGAATGCACTATCTCGCTACACTCATTTGGGAATCAGCCTCAGAGTTAATGACAATAGCCCTTGCACTCTGAATCTTCATCTCGAATCTGAAAGCACTATCTCTGTTGCACTCTTTTTGGAATCACCCTCAGAGTTAACGACAAATATCCCTTACACTTCGAGTCTTCATCTTGAACTTCACTTGAGATTTCACGACCTATCGTTTAATTTGGATTGATGTGGTTTTCGGATATCCAATTTGAAAATATGATCCCGGTCTCATCAAAATCCAAAAGCCGTCTTTTAAGGCCAAGTTGTTTAAGTTAAAAACATCTAATTTATATTTAGAGTAACATATGCACATAGATAGAATAATTCACATTATCACATATAGATATCCATTTTATCACAATTAAACCAAAGTATCTCATATCACAGAGCAGCACATATTACCTATCAGAGATATTAAATAATCCAATGCATATAATATCATTCAAACATTCATAAGCAAGATTAATTAGTCACACCATTCCAATTAATTTAAATAAATTAAATTAATTACTTCAGTCACTTTTAAATCCTGCTTACTTATCATTAATTAACTGCAAACCAATTAATTAATCATCGTTTAATTATCATCTTAATTAATCATCCTTAATTAATTATTCTTCAATTACATTAAGTAATTAGCCTTTAGTTAATTACAAAAATTAATTATCCTTTAACCATTCACATTAATTAACCTTTAATTACTCTCATTAATTAATTAACTATAATTAATTACGTTGTTCCTTACTTAATTACATTAATTATTTATTCTATAATCACTTACATTGATTAACTATCTTTTAATTAATCACATTCATTAATTAACTAACTTTACTTAATTACCTTAATTAATCAATTCTTTAATTAATTACGCTAAGTAAGTAATCCTTAATTACTCCCATTAAGTAATTTCCCTTTAATTAATTACATTCAGTAATTAACTATTAATTACTTACACTAAGTAATTACACTTTATTAATTACATTAAGTAATTATACTCAATCAATTTCATTAAGTGATTATCCTTAATTAATTAAACTAATTAATTTTATAAAATTATAATTATCCCTTAATCACATTAATTAATTATCCCTTAATCACTAGTTAATGATCCTTAAATTAATTACATTCATTAACTATTTATTAATTACCTTCATTACGTAGTTAATCCTTTGATTATTAACATTAGTTAATTAATCCTTATTAATTTCATTAAGTGATTAACCTTTAATTAATTTCACTAATTACTTATCCCTAATTAATCACAACCTTAAAGATAAATTCTTTATTTTAATTAATTAGTCATTTGAATCTTATTTAATTTAAATGCTTGAAATTAATTTATACAAAATCAATTGAAACTCTTGATTAATTAAAATTGATACGCTTATCTTAACCACTTCTTAATTACATCATTAAACTTCATTTGAAAAACATTTAGGAATTAAATTCATAATTAACCTAATATAATTACATTTAAACAAACAATTTTAAACATTTACTTTAACATTTAAAATCTTTGAAAACTTGTTTCAAAAACTTGTTGTAATAAATTACTTTGGAAACCCGGTTAATAATCCTTTGAAAACATATTCATTTTCTTTAAGACTCTAAAACTTGTTAACTAAATTCATATTTATTTTACCTTTAAACTTAGTTAACTCATACCTTGAAAACTTGCTAATTAAATTTATTTTTGCTTTGAAAACTAATTCTTTTTAAATATACTTTTAAAACTGGGCTAAACTAAATCATTTTAATAACTTTTAAAACTTAAACTTGTTTAAAACATTTGCTTTTATAAAACTGTTCATATTTTTACATATTCTTCTTATAAAACCCGGTTAACAACAAACGACCCTAGCCAAAACTCAAAATTCCCGAGTCAACCCCGAGCTATTCACATGACACTCACGCACCCACTCTACTTCAAGACAAACAGCAAAAGACTCGAGCCCAAACCCGAGTATCCTCTTTCTTCCCTGATCACGCAACATCACCCAGGTACAAACGTGCATGCGTGCACGTGCACGTCGACTACACACTCCTCCGACCATCTTTCCTAACCCTGACCAGTCGTCGATGACCTCGCCGATCCCCTCGATCATCTAGCTCCGATGATAGCCACGAAAAACAAAATCGAGCATCTCGACACAACCTGGAACTCAGACCCGATCGACCAAAACTACTAATTTCGACGATCTCGTCCACCGAAACCCATGCCGATCCACCAAAAACTGCCTTATGTCACCACGGTCCGATCCCCTCACATGCGATCTCTTTCGCTTCTCCCGAGTCAACACACGACCTCGAAAATCAACGCCGACCAAAACTGCAATTAAACCCTAGTTAGACGCCGCTTGGTCGCCACGGACATCTAAAAATCCCTCTACTATTTTTCCGATGATCCCCATCCTTTACACCTCCTTCGGCAACAATCACGGCCTTCAACTTGCCGCCGTTCATCGGAATTCGCCGAAAAACCCAAATCTGATCATCTTGAGATAACTCGACAATTCCAAACCTAAAAATCTTGAAACTACTATCAACAATCATTGTTTTCTAACATGAATTAATTCACGAAATCCAAACATGAAATCGTGAACATTGATTCTTGACTTATATATGATTTTTACTGTTATTTCTTATTTTTGAATTAATTACTAAATTAAAATACATGAAACTATTTTTAAGATTGATATTACACTGTTATAATCATATTTCATTTATAAATCATAGCCTACGATAGTTTGTATGGGAAGATATGAATTTTTAATGGTAGTTCTTGAGCCTGTGAAAACAACAGAGGCCAATATAAAAATATATACGCAGATATTCCTAGACATATCATATATACATGCATCCACATTCATTTACATGCTAACTTCATTCACTACATTGCTACAAGATTCTATCACATGAATCAAAGATAAAAACAGATTAAGTTTAAAAGGTTTACTCCCCGGACAATTTGAAAACAGAGGAACAGTTTTAAATCTTTTGATCTGGAAGTTGATCTTCAACTAGATGTTGATTGAATTTGAGTCTGAATTTGTGTTGAGTTGATCGTTAGTGTTTGTTATCTTTTCTCAGGTTAAAGATTGAATTTGAAATTGATCTTGAAGCTCAGTGAAGATTTGAAACATGTGAAGTTGTAGTTTGATTTCTCTTTTGATTTTTTTCCAGTTTTTATGTTTAGAAGAAGAGAAGAAAGATTGAGAAAGAAAGATGTTCGAACTGAAAGTGAAAAACCAGATTTCTCTCTAATACTACATAATTTATAAACTTAAATTGATAAAGAAGATTGTTGCCATTTGTATAATTGCATGTAATTATTATCACATAAGTGTCCATACATGTTTTAATTATTTTAAAAATGTCAAAAGCTTGTATTATATGTTTAGAAATGTTTAAATCCTTATTTTATAAATTTATTCACTAATATATTTATGTTTATATTAATTTTTCTTAATTACTTATGTTTTGTAAATTATGTAATATGTTTATACATGTATATTTTAAATCTTTATATATTTACAAACTACATTTTTTTTCAAGTATAACTTTTAAAGAAAGCATATAAACCTTTTTATTAAATTTTATTTTAAACTTAAGCTAAAAGACTTTTTAATAAATAAGTATTAAACAAAGAAAATATAGAATTAACTTCAAATAGCTTTGAAAAACTATTGTATTAAATTTAAAACATAACTTCCAAATCACAATATATGTATATATACATTATAATTAAAAAACATTTCTTTATTAGTTTGAAAAGATAATTTTTGCCAAATTAAATATTATTAGCTTTGAAAAGATAAATTTTTTTAAATTAAATAATTAAATTATTAAACCAATATTGCTAATTTAATTAATTATTTTAGGAGATTATCAAATTGCTATTGCCCAAAATTCCGGGTCATCACATTCCTCCCCCCTTAAAAGAATTTCGTCCCCGAAATTTAAAAGCAAAGATAATTTACTAATCCAGCAAAGGTTTTTATTCAAACAACAAAGCATACATATTAACCATAAACTAACAACCATAGCAACCAATTCATTTAAACAAATAAACTAACTAACTATCCTGACACAATTCAGGATAGGCCTTCCTAATACTATCTAGAGTTTCCCAGGTACAATCACTGGGATCCTCGCTCCACAGAATCCTAACTAGCTACACCACTATACTCTTGAGCTTCTTCTCAAAACGATCTACAATCTGAACAGGATGTTCTGACCACGGTCAAATCCGGCTCAACTTCCAAATCCTCCTGAACTGTTGGTTCTACAACCAGATATGCACGCACTTCCTTAGATGAGGTACGTGAAATCCATAGTGAATTCCTACCATCCAAATTGGAAATTCAATCTTGTAGGCCAAAGAACTTATCCTTTCGAGAACACGAAAAGAAATTTAATATATCTCAGAGCTAGCCTTCCAATCTTACCAAATCTTATTGCTCCTTTGATCGGAGAAATCCTTATCCAAAATCCAAATCTCCAACTTCGAATTCCAAATTCCATCGTCTCTTACCCTCATAACTCTTCTGACGATCCTAGGCCGCCCTCATCCTTCTTGATCATCTCAACTTTCGCAGATGCCTCTCGAAACAAATCTGGACCAAGAATAAGATGATCTTTGGATCCTACCCAACAAGATGGTCCTCCCAAGATCCATTGAAATCCAGAACACAAGCTCCACCCCACAAGCATCAGTAGACTTTAAACTTACTTCTCCAATCCGGAGTAGCCAGAACAGGTGCACTAGACAACCTAGCCTTTAGATCCCAAATGAACTTCTTGTAGAAACCCTCTGATCCAAGAAAACTACGAACTACAGAGGAGTCTGAGGTTGCTTCCACTCTTGCACAGTTGCTACCTTGCTTTCGCTGCACCACTCTGATTTGGAGTAGATGAAAATGTCGTTGATAAACAAGAGCATAGACTTGTCCAACATCCGAAAAATAAGCTGGAGCGTTGGTTAACTCAAAAGATATAACCAACTACTCAAAGAAAAAAGATCTATCTGAGAAAACACAGAAGCACCAAGAAGATAAACAAGATCACCAATACAAGGCAAGAGATACTTATTCCCGATGGTCTCCTTACCCGATTTCCGAGGCGGGGCAAACCTTTTGACTTCTTCGAGAACATCCGAAAAAATCTTTGAAAACTTAGATAGCTCCTACTTCCACTAGGGATGCCTCAATCCCATGCAAAAGATTACCCAAGTGAACTCCTGAACTATCGCTAGTCACTTTTGCAATCCTACTCAGTTTAGTTTCCAAAAACACTGTTCTCTCTTTGCAAATTAGAATAGCTTATGCTTGTCTAACCAATCCATCGAAGAAATGGATCCACTCTGTTGCTTCTAAATTCCACCTCCAGGACACCGCTTAGCCAGATGACCTTCCTGCTGGCACACAGAACACTTTCGAGCTACAATGCTGCCTACTGATTGGAAGAATTCCCACTCG
This sequence comes from Allium cepa, assembly GCA_030765085.1. Taxonomy (NCBI): domain Eukaryota; kingdom Viridiplantae; phylum Streptophyta; class Magnoliopsida; order Asparagales; family Amaryllidaceae; genus Allium; species Allium cepa. The sequence continues at coordinate 1,043,248,727 of CM060931.1, read as the reverse complement.
GTGCTGCCATGGGACATCTAATCCATAAGCTCTTCGAATCCTCAAAGCCATATCAGCCAATTCCACAAATGAGCCTTTGAGATGGGCAGACATTTTCCTAAGAAACTCGGGCCTCAAACCAAACACAAACATCTCGTCGAACTTAGTCTCATATTCCGATACAGACAAATTCCCTTGCTTGAGATCTAGAAAATTCCAATACAGTCGAGTCTTCCTTGCGGCAGGTATAAACTGCTCCTCAAACCCCTCCTTAAACTTGCTCTAAAAGAAAACATCTTCAGGAACATCCATGGTTACTGCATTCCACCATGCAGTTTCTCCTTCCTGAAGTTGCCAAGATGCCATCACTCTCTTCTACTCATCCGACAGATCCAAACTCTTGAAAATCCGCTCACACGGGCGCAATCAAGCTTACACTTCAATTATGTACCCTGAACTTTACAAGGCTATCCTCAAAGATTGATGAAATCCTTACACAAAGCTACAAAGCTTACTCGAGGCGGTATTGGGTTTACCGCCTCGACAGATACTCTTCCACCTTCAACATTCGGGCCTCTTCCATTAGTGGTAGTCGTGCTACACACTACTGCCCTTAACCAAAGAACTCATGTTGGCAAACCCGAACAGGTAATCCAACAAATGAGTAGGAATATAGGTGTGTGTGTGTGTGTGTGTGTGTGTGTGTATATATATATATAAATTACAAGTACGCTCTCTCAAGAAAGATATCACTCTAAAGCCTAGGTATTCTCTCAACCTAGAGCTCTGATACCAGCTGTGACGACCCACCTTTCATCCTATAGAAAGACGCATCATAATTAAGAAAGAAAGGGATAGAAAAGAGAAAAGATAGGAAAGAAAGAACTAAATAATATCAGAGTCTCACAGCGGAATGAATAAAATATATTAATCATATAGTTATTACATAATATACAACATCTATCAAGAGTTACACAGCTTATACATCACGTATTAGACAGTCTTGAAGACATGTCCATCATACAACTCAGAATCCATTACAATTCATCAACACAGTGGAAACACTGTATATCTACATATGCTAAAGCCTCCTGCTCCAAGCCTCCTCCAAAATTCGTCAAAGCTAACCTGAATCCCTTGGCTACTCATAAAAATTTGAGTACCCAAGAGTTTAAGAAAACAGAAAATAAACTCTGGGTCAGACATGGGTCTGGTGTGAGTAAATGGGTTAAAGTTGTTTAACTTTGAAAATCATTTGAAATCAAAGGTATCTTGTAAGCCCACGCCACAAATAAACATGTCGAGTTTTTAACCTTACGATAACCAAAACATTTGATAGGAAGTCGAATGATATTATAATAGTGTCTAGGGTTTTCAAGTAAAATACAAAATAGCTGGAATTCTTACATCTCACGTTCCAATATAGTTAGGAACAATCAAAACGTATGCCGCTTATTGGAGATTGGATTCCATACAACGGCAGGGCTACTGGGGTACCGCCCGTCATAGTACCTGGTCTAGATCAGAGTACCAAGGATCCACCCTGATCCCCTGCAACACAAGACCAGAACTACCCCTTACTGAATAATCCTGAATAAGACAACCCCGCAGTTGGCATGACCAACCGTCCACACAACTGAATAAAAGGGACCTCTGGACAGGGGAAATCTTATCCTACTTGGGTACTACCCACTTAGCCTTGCTGCACCTCCCCTGTTTCAGCCATTCCCGGTTAATGAGGCTTGAGGCTACGATTACCTTTTTACAACACATATCTCGGAATGCTCATCGTCCTTCAACGATGATGGTTTGAAAGCATTCATCCATACAAGACCATTCCGGGTTCGAACGAAATCGAAGGCACTATCTCGCTACACTCATTTTGGAATCACCCTCGGAGTTGACGACAATAGCCCTTGCACTCTGAATCTTCATCTCGAATGTGAAAGCAGTATCTCCGTTACACTCGTTTTAGAATCACCCTCAGAGTTAACGATAAATAGCCCTGACACTTCGAGTCTTCATCTTGAACTTCACTTGAGGTTTCACGACCTATCATTTAATATGGATCGATGTGGTTTTCAGATATCCAATTTGGAAATCCGATCCCGGTCTCATCAAAATCCAAACGCCATCTTTTAAGGCCAAGTTGTTTAAGTTAAAAACATTTAATTTATATTTAGAGTAACATATGCACATAGATAGAATAATTCACGTTATCAAAGATAGATAATCTATTTTATCACAATTCAACCAAAGTATCTCATATCACAGACAACATATATTACCTATCAGAGATATCAAATAATCCAAGGCATCCAATATCATTCAATCATCCATAAGCAAGATTAATTAGTCACACCATTCTAATTAATTTAATTTAATTTACTTCAATCACTTTTAAATCTTGCTTACTTATCATTAATTAATTACAAACCAATTAATTAACCATCCTTTAATCATCATCTAAATTAATCATCCTTAATTAATTATTCTTTAGTTACATTAAGTGATTAGCCTTTAATTGATTACATAAATTAATTATCCTTTAACCATTCACATTAGTTAACCTTTAATTTCTCTCATTAGTTAATTAACTACAATTGATTCCATTGATCCTCACTTAATTACATTAATTAATTATTCTATAATCACTTACATCGATTAATTATCTTTTTATTAATCACATTCATTGATTAACTAACCATTTAATTAATTACCTTAATTAATCAATTCTTTAATTAATTACACTAAGTAATTAATCCTTAATTACTCCCATTAAGTAATTTCCCTTTAATTAATTACATTTTGTAATTATCCATTAATTACTTACACTAAGTAATTACACTTTATTAATTACATTAAGTAATTATACTTAATCAATTTCATCAAGTGATTATCCTTAATTAATTAAACTAATTAATTTTCTTAAATTAATTACATTAATTAATTATCCCTTAATCACTAGTTAATGATCCTTAAATTAATTACATTCATTAACTACTTATTAATTACCTTCATTAAGTAGTTAATCCTTTGATTATTAACATTAATTAATTAATCCTTATTAATTTCATTAAGTGATTAACCTTTAATTAATTTCACTAATTACTTATCCCTAATTAATCACAACCTTAAAGATAAATTCTTTATCTTAATTAATTACTCATTTAAATCTTGTTTAATTTAAATGCTTGGAATTAATCTATACAAAAATCATTTGAAACTCCTAATTAATTAAAATTGATACACTTATCTTAACTACTTCTTAATTATATCATTAAACTTTAATTGAAAAACATTTAGGAATTAAATTCATAATTAACCTAATATAATTACCTTTAAACAAACAATTTTAAACATTTACTTTAACATTTAAAATCTTTGAAAACTTGTTTTAAAAGCTTGTTGTAATAAATTACTTTGGAAACCTGGTTAATAATACTTTGAAAACATATTCATTTTCTTTAAGACTCTAAAACTTGTTAACTAAATTCATATTTATTTTACCTTTAAACTTAGTTAACTCATACCTTGAAAACTTGCTAATTAAATTTATTTTTGCTTTGAAAACTAATTCTTTGTAAATATACTATTAAAACTGGGCTAAACTGAATCATTTTAATAACTTTTAAAACTTAAACTTGTTTAAAACATTTGCTTTTAGAAAACTATTCATGTTTTTACATATTTTTCTTATAAAACCCGGTTAACAACAAACGACCCAAGCCAAAACTCAAAATTCCCTAGTCAACCCCGAGCTATTCCCGTGACACTCACGTACCCACTCTGCTTCGAGACAAACAACAAACGACTTGAGCCCAAACCTGAGTATACTCTTTCTTCCCCGATCATGTAACATCACCTTGGTACAAACGTGCACGCGTGCACGTTGACTCCATGCTCCTCCGACCATCTTTCCAAACCCTGACCAGTCGTCGATGACCTCACCAATCCCCTCGATCACCCAGCTCCGATGATGGCCACGAAAAACAAAATCGAGCATCTCGACACAACCTGGAATTCAGACCAGATCGACCAAAACTACTAACTCCGACGATCTCGTCCACCGAAGCCCACACCGACCCACCAAAAGCTGCATCACGTCACCATGCTCCGATCCCCCCACATGCGATCTCTTCCGATGCTCTCCAGTCAACACACGTCCTTGAAAATCAACGCCGACCAAAACTAGCAATCGAACCCTAGTTCGACGCCGCCAGGTCGTCACGGCCATCTAAAAATCCCTCCACTATTTTTTCGATGATCCCTATCCTTCACACCTCCTTTGGCAACAACTACGACCTTCAACTTGCCGTCGTTCATCGGAATTCGCCAAAAACCCAAATCTGATCATCTCGAGATAACTCAACAATTCCAAACCATATATAGTAGAACATAAGATAGTATGTACAATAACTTCCAAAATGAAGTATGAGAGTTAAAATAAGTTCTAACTTCAGCCATGGATAGTTATAATAGTCCGCCCCACAATGATGATACATAATTATATTCAAATGGCTGCAAAAGCAATAGATAACTAGATAACGTTGAAGCCTCATGCTCCATGCTCCTCCAAAATGCATTCGCAAGAACTTGGACTATTGGCTACTTAAAAGTTAGAGTACCCAAGATTTTAAGAGAAAGAAAACTCTAGGTCGGACATGGGTCTGGTGTGAGTAAATTGAAAGCATATGCTTTTAGGAAAAATAAAGAGTTCTCGTAAGACCATGACACTTATAAGAATGGATGGGGTTTTACCTTACGGAAACCAAAACATTTATACTTAAAATTAGAGATATTATTACTAATATGTAAGTTTGAAAATAAATATATAACATAGCTGAAATGCTTGCATCTCACATTCCAGTATTTGGCACAACAAGTCAACAATGACAAGGTAAGGGATTACCTTTCGTACAGCACACTTCTAGAGAAAATGTACCGAGGCTACAAACACATTTAACCTCTACCAATATAGAATCGGCCCACCCCTTATTGGATAATACCGAACACAATCATCCCTCGGTTGTGATCAACAATCGTACTGGGCCCGAAGCATACATCCAAAAATATCGATCTAAATCAGGGATGATCACACCCTAATAGTATAGACCATATAGCTCTACTACCTCTCTTATGTTTTAGTCATTCCCATGTGTAAGCCTAGAGACAACGATTACCAATTTTAGCAAACCCATCTTGGAATGCTAACACAGCCCTTCAATGAAAAATGCATTGCCAGCCTTTGTCTATACATTTTATTTCAAGAACGAACAAACACACTAACCAACTACTTTCCATTTTGGAATCACCCTTACGATATGTAGTCCAACTTAATAGCATACTTCACGATGATTCAGAACACGAAGCACTTGTTAGTTTGAAGTGGTTCAGATAAAACATTCTTATCCGAAATTGGTATCTCCAAACTAAAATGGTGAATTTTCGATCAACTCAATTTTGGCTCTTTTAGAAGTATGCGAATAAATATAAGAGTTCTCACTAGGGGATCTTGATTATAGATTCTGAAAAGTGAACGGCGTTTCGTGGTGTAACGACCTCCCTTTTCCACCTTCGAAAGTCGACACCAATACTCCATGGTATTTATGTGCCGAGCATCAGAGTGTCGAAAATACTATTTTTTGGGGAAAAGAAAAGGAAAAGAAAACAAAATCTAACAGCGCAATGAATAATCTAATATAAAATGATTTTTACACAAGAAATCATTTTGTACACATAATCAAAGTTATATTCCTATGAATCAGCCTGGATAGTTATAACAGCTCTCCTTACGAATGCTGAAAAATACAAAAAATAATGCAGCGAAAATTAAAGGAATATACAAGATCTATGTCTTGGGCATCCAGCTCATCTCCCAAGCTCCAAAGCATCCAAAGCTAATCTAAAAAACATGCTCGGTCTGACTCAACCATTATAAGAAAACAATGCCCGGATCAGCCTGGCAAACCAGTGTGAGAAACACAATCATATAGATTATTAATATTATGAAAACCTTGGAAAATAAATGTATCATGTAAGACCACGTCGCACATAAACACGGAAGGGCTTTTACCTTATGATAACCAAACCATTTTATTAGAAAATCCATCGATATCATAAACATTTCTAAGGTGAAAATAAATATATAAAATAGCTAAAATGCTTGCATCTCACATTTCAACATAGTTGGGCACAACTATGTCCCTAAAGGCATGTAGTGGAGATTGGATTCCAACATGGCAAGGTAATGGACTACCTTCCGTACAGTACACCTCTAGATAAAATGTATCTAAGGGGCAACCTATGGCCTCCTTTCAACTCAGAGCCGGCTGCCCCTTTAACATGACAACAAGATTACATCATCCCTAGGTACCAACTATGGAAACCTATTCTAAACCCTAGCCCTACCCTTTGCACGCATACCAAACCCAAAAATTCCTCTCCAGATCTAAAAAATGATGCTCCTAATAGCAGTGAACCACATATGTAATGATCCGTAATTTTACCACTTTGAAAATGAAATATTTAATGTAACTAAATATTCAAATATATAATTTTCAGACTTAAATAATCATATTTATATAATAAATAATAATGGTAAACTTATTTCTAAAATTGAATAAAGATTTTGGACTTTTACCGTAACATTGGCAAAATTGACAAAAGCCGATTTTGGATAAAACTGGATATATGGTCAAATAATTGTTTTAAAACATTAATAACTCTTTTAAAATCATTATATAAAGATAATAATTGGTTGATAAAATTTTTATAATTATATATATAATTATGTTATAGTAACTGACAAATTTCTTCGCGCATTAACAAAATCAATGTCATATTTAGCAAATGAATTTTGATACTGTTGTATATTATTTTATAAGTCAAATACACTCATTTTATTTATTTAAAATGATAAGAAATTTATTTTCAAGTTAGGTTTACATGAATAAATAGTTTAACAAAAACGTCAAAATGTGACCGTAAAATATTTTTTCGAAAATCAACATTTTGTCAAATAAAAGTTGTCGCCACGTTGTTGCACCTTTATATATATATACATGTACACATTATTAAATATGTTAAGTATTAACAATTAAAAAATCAAGTTTACTTTTGCTATATAAGGTTGGAAATTTTTAGAAAATCATTAAGAAAAAGTAAACATAAAAGGACAAAATCATGTCAAATCAAATCAAATAAAATCTTTACTTTATTTTCCTTATGTAGTAAGTGATTAAAAAACAAAGTAGTGATGTGACAAAGTGATGGTAAGTGTTGAAAAAGTAAGATAAAATAAAGATATTTTGGTAATTTTGTAAAGGGTTAATTTTGTAATTCATCACTCCTTACTTTTCCTATATATACCCATCCATTCTTTTCATTTTCTTCACATTTCTCATTCTTATTCTTCTTCATTTTTGTGCTTTCTTTTGGTCATTAATGGCTTATCTTCTTTAAGAGAGGTAGGAGGGTTAAAAATAGTGGAGTGCTTAAGCACCAATCCACTAATTACTCTCCAACCTCTTCTTAATTTACTTCTTCTTCTTTTCTTCTTTAAATGGACTTAGGCCAAGAGTATTGAGATGGGGAGGCTATGGTCATGAGCTATGGAGGTGGGAGGAAGGTTTGGGCTGAGAGCAAAGTGGAGGAGGAAGGATGGTCGTGAGCATGGGCAAGGTTGTGGAGTTGTTTATGGATGTACTAGTGAAGTGTAGGTTAGTTCAGTGAAGTGTGGTTGGATAAGAATGTTGGTAGGAAGTTAATCAATTTAGTTAAAGGCAAGTACTCATTTTTGAATTAACTAATGATTCTAAGTTTACTAATATGAAAGGTAATATCTTAGATGATTAATATGTTTGATAACTTGGATGCGAATTTGGTTGTTTACGTAATTATTAATATGGATGATTACTTGGTTTGATAAATGATAAGAGAAATGGTTAGAAATTAACCATAGTTAATTAAATAAAAAATTAAATCCATATAAATATATGTATGGAAATTATTTAGCCTCTTAATAATTTTAAAATATCTAAAAATGTTGAAAATGATATTATAATAGTATAATTTTATAATATGAAATGAATGAAAAATGAGTTTGAAATATAAAAATATTATTTAAAATGAGTTTAAAATGATTTAGAAATTTTTCATAAACATTTAAAAGTGTTTCCATGAAGTTTGAAAAGAAACCGAAAAACAAGTCAAAAACAGATGCGTCGCGTAACGGTAGTTCGCGATTTCACGCCTTAAAAGTTAAACAAATGTACAAAGTGAAATATAGCTCGGAATCCTTCGAGATAAAAAATTTCCAAACTACTATATCCATAGTTTTCCAATGAAGAAAGAAAATTAAGATTTCGTTAAGTAGATTTTGAAATACGACCAAAACAATTTTCTAAAAAAATCACGGTTTTGTAGTTCAGAATTCAAGAAGAAATTTCTTTATAAATGATATTTTTAAATGATTAAAAATATGAAATAAATTTGATAAATCTAATTAAATGGTTTTAAATAGATTTGAGTTGGAAAATAATAATTTTAAAACATTAATTTTTTTTGATCAAATAAGCTGTTTTAAGCACTTTTCTGCTGCAGTTTCTATACCATTTGAAATAAAGATTTAAACTTAAAGATTCTTTCTAAAATCATTTGCAAATGTTTTTAAATGAATAATTAAGTGTTTTAATGTTAAATTGGAAGTTTTATAATTCTTTTAGAAAGAATTTAAATAAATGGTTATTATAACACTTAACAATATAATAGAAATCATTTCCTTGAATGTAATAACAAACTGAGTATGCGGAAACGACTAGTATACTTGTCCCGATTGTGAGATCTAAATGGTAAAACAAGGTGTATAACTAAGGTTAGGAATGGAGCAACCAGTGTCCTGAACTTACCTGGCCTTTGTTTTCTCTTTTAGACGAGGGGTGGAACAATTCAAAAGGAAAGTCTGGATGCTTTAAAAAGGTTTACCCAAAGTAAAAAGTGAAGAGTTTTCCAAGAGTTAAACAAAGATTTGAATAAAATGATTTTGGGTTTTTTGTGAAGATGTTTTACATAACATCATTTTTGATCCATTTAAATGAGGATTTGGAAATAGAAAATCTTTATTAAAGGTTTAAACGTGATTTTAAATAAGATGACTTGGTGTTTCCCAAGATTAAAGAGGAGTTTTAAATGAAATATTTAAAGAAATAATGTTGAAATGTTTTCCTAAGTAGAAAAGAAAATAACTTGGTATTATTCCAAGATTTAAGAAAGGATTAAATAAACCAAATGTTTTGATAAATGAAATTTAATGATTCCATATGCATTGGAAAAGTAAATGGTATAAATTGAACATAATATATCTAAGAAAGATATTTGATTTAAATAAAAGACGAAGTAATTGATTAATGAGTGATATCCACATATGAACTAACATATTTTTATCGATAATTGGTTTCAAAGGAACCAGGGTCAAATTTGGGTAACTCCTATCTAAAAACCACTTCGAACCAATGTATACATTCGAAAGTGAAAACGTAATGAAGATGATGATTATAGAAGACCAGAGATCTTCATAGTGGAAGGACTGCTTGTTGACATTCTTTGGGTAGCTCCTAATATAGAGAAATTTATAACAGTGGTTCTATCATGTTTTGAAATCTTCGAATTGCAAGGACTACTCGCTACTAATGGTAGTAGGAGGCGTGCCTTTGGTTTAGTTCAGTCCCAGAATGAACTTGTATGGATGAGTGTTGGACAATGCATTTTTGATCACATAAATTGATATCTGTTAATGTATTATCTGCTTGGTGGTGGAGAAGGAAACTTCTCTTAGCTTAACATCCTTTCCTAAGACGTACAAGCTCAGGAATTATACGTTGGTAGAAACTAGTTGTGTGATTATGGATTGACAATCTGGCATTCAAAGTGAAACCTATTATGATCAACGCATGGTTTTGTATGAAAAGTGTGGATTTGTCTAAGTTAAGAGTAACCTCAATCCCAAGCCTCACATCTCAAAAATGATATGGGTATTATGTTACATATTTCTGGCTTAGTATGACGAGGGTGGTGTATAAACCCTCAAGGTGACTGGCGGCGTATGATCTAGGTCACCAAGGTGTTCAAACGAGACCCTTATTATATGGTATAGTGGCGTGTGAGTCCTTGCATAAGAATCCACCAGATATCAAGAAGTGTGGCAATATGAGGAATAATGGTGTGTGAGTCCTTGCATAAAAAACCATCGTGTTCCGGTCGCTATGCGTGGTTAACGAGGTTCCCTACCTTATTGGAAAATCCAATTCTAGTATGAGCTTTACGGTTTTGATTGTAGTCCCAAAATAGCTGTAATGTCTTGTAAATATTTCAGCTACCCCTTTTGGTATCATATATTCCGTCTAGTATATTCCATTGACCCAGTCCGGATATATTCCCTTAGACTTAGTACGGGTATTGATACCTTATTTGAATAAGTTTATTTGAAAGATGCTTTCCAAAAGAATGTCATTAAAGATAATATCAAATTATTTTGGTAATAAAAGTGTTTTGGTTATCATAAGGTAAAAACCCGTCCGTATTTATGTGCGAGCGTGGTCTTATGAGATAGCCTTCTTTTCAAAGGTTTTGATAACATCGTCATGAGCTATACATTTAAAATTTCAAGTATCTCATGTTGGTTTATCAAGCCTGATCCGGGTATTTTTAAGACTTGGTTCAGTTCTGAGTAGTTTCAAGATTGGCTAAAGACGCTTGGAGTTTCCAAAGGAGAGCTAGAGACCTTCATCATCATATGGACGTATTCTACTATCCACTACATCTACTGCATATGTTTTTTGGTTTTCTAGCATTTGTAAGAGCAGGTGTTATAACCGTCAAGGTTGAATCTAGGTTAGACTCTGGTATATGTTTTAAAATCTTCCATTGTAAAGATTATTGTTGAAATAATATATGTTATTCCATTCGTGTGAGATTCTGTTTTTCTATTATGTTCTATCTTTATTTTTCTTTCTACCCTTAATGATCCACTTATTCGTGCAATTTGAGTTGGACATGTGTGGTTTATTGTCGATTCAAAGGGTATGGAAAAATGGGTCCTTCAGCATAGCTCTGCTACATCTACCCTATTTTTTCCATTTACCGGGTTGTGAGGCCTGTGATTTCACGTTTTACCTTTTTCCTCTCTTACAAATTCCAACTTGGAATGCTTGCACTGTCGTCCATGCACCAGTGCAATGCTAGCACTTGTCCATACAAGTAGTTTAGGATATGAACAAACCGGAGGAACTACTTCTACTACATCATTTTGGAATCACCCTCAGGATTAGTAGCAAGTAGCCATGTACTTCAAATAGCTCAAACCTCTTCCAAAACATAGAATACGCATATGGTTTTGGAGAGGTTATGATTCGAGTCATCTCATATAAGTAACTCCCCCGCTTATGGGGCGTTCCAAAACCAAAATGATAGTTCTAGTAAACTCAACTCTGGTTCCTTTAGAAATAGACAAACAATACATAGAAGCGAGGATCACCCCCTAACCGTTTATATGGACGGATCTCTCTATCATTTGTCATCGGAGAACAAAACGAGATTTACATGCATAGTGCATCATCGTCAAAGATGATTGTGCCTTATAATTTACGTCTTTCCTCTAGATATTTCTAGAGTTATATCCTTCGGTGTTAAGTATGGAGAGTTCCCATGCCACCAAAATTAAAAAGAATTTTTTAGGACAAGATTTGATAGTCGGTTATTTAACTATCAAATAAACAAAAATCAATCACAGATTTAATTTCATAGGAAACTAAACCTCGCTTAAGCCCATAGCAACCACTAAGTCTCTTTAATTAATATTTTATTAATTAAAACACTTTGTAAATACTTGGAAACCATTTCCATATACTTATCTCAATTGAATAAGTATATTCACAAACATAAAGGAGAGATCATGTTTTTCAAACCATATTAGGTGGGGTCAAAAACAAATGTCATTTAAAACATTATTTACTATAATCCAAAATACTCATCCTTTTATTTGTAGAACATCCTTATAAATCCCTAAATTATTTATAAGACTCCTTTAATAAATCTCGAATTTATTCATAAAACTCCTTGCTCTTATTCAAACATTTCTGTTAAATAATTACTAAATAATTAATATATATTAATAATTCCAAATCCTTCTTAAATTGATTATATAACTTTTCTAAAATCGTACTTGAATAGAGTTTCCAAACATACAAGGAAGATAACCTCTATATGAATCACTTTATTAACTTAAACACAATTAATTAAACCATTTAATTAACTTTAAATGTCATTAATTCCACTGACTACTTAACTTTAAATACCATTAATATAATATTTAGTTAACTAAACATCATTAGTAAATAAATAAATTGATTAGCTTTATCCTTGTAAATCAAAATAATCAACTCAAACCTCTTGATTTATGTCTTTAGTTAACCTTAAACCTTATTAATTAAAATAATCAATCAACCAAAACATTTTAATAGAATAAATAATTAATATTAAAACATCGCTAATAAGTAATAAATTAACTTTAAACATTATTTAGCAATCTTATTAATTAACTTAAACTTTATTAATTAAAATAATTAATTAAACTTAAAAACACCCTTAATTAAATATAATTAACACTAAAATATCATTAATAAAATAACAATTTCCTTTGAAAATTATTAAATAAAATATAATTAACCTTAACATAATTCCAGTTAAAATAATTAGCAAACTTAAAACAGTATGTAGATTGAGGATTAGCGATTACAACAGTACTTGAACATGCTACCATTATATCTCATAACGGCATTTAAGTGGTAATACAGATATTTACATAAACACAGATATGTAAATAAAGTTTATACTATCAATCGATAGACAACATGGCGACATAAATCAACTGGCATATAAATAAGTGTCCCAAAGTAACATAATAGCAAAACAGTGATTTATTCTGCTAAGTAGATGTCAACATAATTTTACTCAATTTTAATATAGCAGAACAGTGCTTTATTCTACTAACAAGATATAGGTGGTGAAATATAATTATCGATCAACATAATTGTTTCTATGCCTATCAAATTTTTGAATATTTTACCCTTCAATAATCCTGTCAAATAGCTTTATAGATGTGATCTACTAGGCAGTATGAATGTAATATCAAAATTCAAAAGTCAAATGGATTTAAATTAGACACGTTATTCAGTTTTAAAGTTTGAAAACTTAATTAAATTAAACACTAGATGTATTAAGTTCGCACACCCCACTCGGGACCAAACCTGGCCTAACCCCCTACCCAAAGCCAACTCCTTCCCCCTATTACTACCCATATCCCAAACACAACATCACTCCCTCACTTGAATTAAAATGCAACTTGCCACATATACATATGCACGCTGGTGTACGTGCATCGCTCACCAATGCCAACGACTGCCTCACTGCTAGGACCATCAAACCCAACTCGTCGTTGCCACATCATCGACCATCGCACCACCCACTACCATGCCCTAAATTAGATTTTAGCCATGGGCCGAGACCCTATAAGAAACAAAAACACAAAGTCGGCCTCGACATTCACTCACCACCCCACTTACGCTTACCTCCAGCCAAAGCCACCCCCACCAGTCGAACTTTGAGACAACCCCCCACCACCACCCTCGACCTTGCACCACTCGATGCCATGGATCATCATTGGTGATCCCAAACCCCTGTAACCTTTATTTACCCTTGAAACCCTAAATCGAGCTTTGCCCATCACCACACCCCACTCGAGACCCTACAAGCTTTGTCGATGGCTTCCCAAGTTTCAAGGCTGCTCTAGCCTCATCCATTTGACCCATCGCCAAAAAGGTTCACCGAAAAATCAAATTTCACCCAATTCTGATCAAATCTCTCCCATTCCTCAATCCAATATTTAAAATTCACCTTGATACCATTGAAAATTATGAATCGATGAGAAGAACACGATTGTACAACTTGTTCATCAAACTATTATTTCCAATATTTCACCTTTTAGCTTGTTTTACTGTAATAAATCATTTTCCATCGGCATTGTTGACGAAATGTCGAACATACATTTTTAAAAATTAATATAGACCTAGGTTAACATCTTTGTCGTTGACGGTTGGCATCGAGTATAAATGAATTATTGTAAGTTTTTTCGTCTAATCTTCCTTTATTGAGAAAACACGGATATATTTAAGTTTTATTTATCACTATACATCATTACAACTATATCTAACATTAATAGAAACCACATCAAATCACACATAATCACCAAAAAATTCACATATAATTTATTTCTAACATCCACCAAATAGATATATTTTAAATTTACGAATGTTTTGAAATATAATCTATCAACGTTGCCCAACAATTAATTCTAGTGACTTACTTCATTAATTGGTTGTGATGTTGATTGTGTGATCAACATTTCCTCGCCATCAACTTCAACCGTCCACTATTGTTCGATGTCTACAATCGTCGCTTAAAACATCTGTGATAAAATATCTTTATTATTTACAATCAACTCATTACTATATCAAAATTGCAAGTAGATTCCCATCTCAAAATACTTACCAATGTATCTTTCCAAATAATACTTTACATCTTCTTTTCAAATAACATTTACTTTCATATCAATCTCCTTTATATAATTTATCAAAATTCAATATAATTTCTTCTCTTAAAATATAACTTATGGCATTTATTTACACTATAACTTATCTTCAAAACAACTTTTCAAAAATCATTGCAAATAGGTTTCTATTTTCTAAAATATTAACTTTAATCACAAATATTATTTTCAATATTATTCAAAATATTTAATCCTTGTGAAACTTTTAATCTTTCCAAAACATTGGAATCATTATAAGTCATTGTGTTTAAGTGTCTCGTCCTAGTGTTTAGTAATCTCTATCGATAAAGTTGGCCAACCGCATTGACCAGAATTCTTAAGAACTCGAATTAATATGAAACTTTACCTCAAAAATTGTTTTAAATGTTTACTTTTAGATATACTTTGAACAACTTGATCTTTTATAAAAACATTTGCTAGCTTCTAATAAAGCTTCTTTTCAAACCATATATATACCCACCATAACGAATTTTTTTTAACCAATATATATATATATATATATATATATATGCTTGCTTGTATTAAAACTTTTATGAATAATCTATAAAAGCACAATGAAAAATACTCGCCTTAGAAAACCCAAAACATCATTAATCAACCATCCACAAAAATAAACTAGCAAGCTTTTATCTTCATATTCAATTTAATCATATTTTGATCTTTTTACCAAAATATACTGTTTTATTTTATATGAAAATAATTTTTATTATCCATTATGGTAACTTCACGATCGAAGACACCGCTGGGATCAATCATCAAAACTCGCATGGGATGCTAACTTGAGTGATAGTTCCTACTGAATACCACACTCAAGATGGATCTCCAAACAAAGCATCACCAATCAATGTAATCGCACAAGGAAATAAAAAAATCAATCATCCAATCAAAACAATTAAAAAACCAAGATACTCAACGAAAAGTAATCTATATACTTCTGCTACGCTACTCTAATCACGCTGGATCTTCTTACATATCTGGCCCCATCACGATATGAATTTGTGAAATATTCAATACGAGATTCGAATTAGGGTCTTTTATAGATTCCCTAACCAAACAACTCCCATTCTTACTTCAAATCCATACAGAGGTTTAACATTCATCATCAATACCAATACTACTGGACGGACAAGTTAGTTCTACCTTCACACCCTCTATTAATTTCTCTGCCTCTCATATAGAGACTTACATTCAAAAAGAGGTAGAAGAATTATACTATACATAATATGAAAAATAAAAATATGTCCCTAGATGATTACCTCAGTAATCATCGTATACTCATATTATCACTTAAGTATAGTCAATAATTTACCACACACCCAAGGGGGATGGGACTTTAAATCTCAACTAAGGCTAGAAATCGTGTATCATACTTACAATGTATTATTCTGAGCCTACTCTGGTACCAAAATGTAACACCTCAAAACTATACCCATACTACCAAAGAGTATTACTAGGTAACACTATCTGATAATATAGAGAATGATGCGATATCGGGCTGTCACACGTGAATATTCCTTTGGGCTAACACCGCTATGCATTTCAAAAATCATAAATGACTCACCTATACGTGCATGGTATTATCACAAAGCAATAAACACGTGTGTTTCTAGGATAAAACAAGACAGAATATAAAATAAATCACAGAGAACACAGAGTCATCCTTGCAATGATGAATATAAATGTGTCTAAGTGGGTGTACAAAATAGTCAAATGCCCACTATCATCAAAATAGACAGAACATGTGCAATATATACATCTCAACAACACATGAACACATGTAGCTACAAATATATAAAATGATATGCAAATACTCTATCCTCTATCTATTCCTAACATCCACAAATTGGTTAACTTGTCCATGAACATTAAATGTCTTGGACTAACTGAATATTGTATGAATAATACACGGGTCAGACTATGTCTAAACTGTAGGTGTCAATATAAAATAACAGATGCATGGTATAAACAAATGCAATATAAGCGGCATGTATATATCTTAAGTTACAATATATCTCAAAACCATACATATAAAAGATAACCCATCTTTGAGTAAAGTCGATCAACATGTCAAATGGGCATATAATCAAGTAGGTGAAACAACAATACATCTAACTAGCAACATGCATAAAAGGTCATCAAACATCATGTGGCATCCTCCCAGCAATTCAAGGATTAGCTTTCAGATAATCGTAAAGCAGACATACCTAGGGTCCGCCTTACTCCACATATGTAAAAGCACGTAACAATCACCCGAATTAAACATACACGAAATATAAATATGGCGTATCCTCGGTGGCTAGAGTCACTCTTAGGTAACCATATAAAATATAGGTACAGGGTCCAACTCCATGCTCTCGGCATCTCTAGCTATCCTCGATAGCGGTATCATTATTGTATATGGGGTTGCACTACTTTTTGGTCTCCATATTCCTTGAATACTCCAAGAAATCAACTATCACATAACATTCCCCCTAGACTTCTAGCTTCATAACAAACGACTTGGCTCTCAACCAATTTAATAATCATACGGTCTTTTAGACCTTCAATAATCTATTCAACTTGGTACGTAGATAGTTATTTGGACTCTTAATCCTATGTGCTTTCACCATCATGAATAAGTATTTTGGCACTAGTCTTAACAAATAATCTAAACGGCTCTCGGCTATATACGCCACAATCTTATATAGGTGAATAAGTAGTTTCTGTAGCAATAATAACCAGATAGGAGACTGATAGCTTCCAGCCTACTCCTTCAGTAGCCTTCCTCACATGCTCTCGGCACCACTCCTACAGTCTTCGGTCAGTTCGTTGGCCATCATGACCTAATATCCATATAGTACAAGACTATTTTATGCTATGATCACGACCCTGCAAGTGCCCCAATGGTAATGGACTACTTGCCTATGTGACATATGGGCAGTGACTTTCAGCCATACACATGAAAAGGTGTGTCACGGATTCGAAGAGAAACCCCGCAATCAAGCCGTTAGGATGGATTTTAGCATAATCTGGTTTTCTACACGTCGTACAGTAGGAGTATTCACACAATAGATAGACATATTCAAGATTCTCAGCCTGCTCGCTCTTAATTCGCATCACCATCAATATAATACCCTGTATACTTGACTCTGTTTGAGTGACATCTACTTACAAAAGGTAATCAAATCAGTATCAGCTCAAGCTTCCCATACCACCTGGTGTTGCTCGTTCATTTACTCAATGCTTGTTAATTGTGCTCATCATCACATAATTATTCTATATAACAAGTTTAAAGAATAACCGAAGAATTATTTTCGAAAGTCTCATTCTAGACGATGCTCTAACTCGGTTTATTTTAATTTCTCATTACGTGAAAATATAAATCATTCGAAACACACCATAATACGATTTTTTGATTCAGAAGGAGTTTTAAGATATACTTTTTCCAAAATCTTCATAACAATTTCAAATATAAATAACCAATTAAAGAAAGTTAAATTATAAAATTCCCTTTCTTTCCTCAAAATCCATTTACAGTGTCAAAAATAAATATTGTAAACCTATTTTTTAATTACAAGAAAATCTATAAATTAATCTCCATTCAATTCCAAATCCCTTAAACTCCTTTTAAAAAGACTTTATACGATTCCTAGTTCTTTTATAATTGGAAATAATAATAATAATATCAAATAAGTTTTATAATTCATGAATTCCTTTAAACAATGAATTTAAATAATTCTATTTTTCCAAAAAGGATTTCTTATTTAAAATAATTCTCAAAACCTTGAAATAATTTCCAGCACAAACATAATTTTCAATTTAAAACATTTCCCGAAGGTATAAAATAATATTCCATCTTATGGAAAACCTTTAAATATTTTTATAATCTATGATAAATAAATTAAAATATAAATATTGAAAAATTCGGTTATTTAACAACATCCTAGAGTTCATCATTTTCCGAAATAATTTCTACTCACACAGTTCTCAAAATTATTCCACTTTTATTTTTTTTTCCAAAATTATTCCACTTCCAAATTTTCCATTAATTATAATATCTTCAATTTTAAATAAGAATATCATTCCAAAATTCGCTATTTATTTCCAAATTAATTTATATTAAATCCTCAACTTTTAATTCTTTTACCCTCTTCCTAATCAATTTCAAATGTTAGTTTTCAAGTAATACTGTCATCAAAGTCAACCAATTGACACATACAACATAACTCAACCAAAGTACAAACAAAGTACATAACACTCATTCAAGCAATATCACCTAATAACAATCAGTTTCATTTAGTTAATTAATACCAACCACGCATTCAAGCAATAAATGAGATAAGCACGAATCAAACCTTATGATATAGACTTTGTTGTGAGTTTAAAATTCTGTAAAATAATGCTCGAGCTACCAAAACAGCAATTACTTTGGCTTCGCCAAATCCCAACCATCCTTGCCCAAAACCTAAGCCTGACCATCGTCTCCTATACTGTCATTTGTGTATGCGCATACTGCCTCCCCCAACCACCAAAACCGATGCCTCAACCATTGTCGATCCAGGACATCACCAAGCCCATGCCACTACTACGGCTACACTCTCTGCTTCCACCACACGTCTGAAGAAACTGGGTCAGCCCATGGTGGAGAAATGGATGAATTTCAAAAAAATTACCATTCTGGATCTTCAATGGGCCTATGAAATCTGAATTTCATTAGAACTTTTCTAAATTTGATTTAAATAAAATCGTGTTTTTTATTAAACTTAGTTAAAGGGAAGAGTAAAATAAATTTAATTTTAAATGCATAGTGTATCAAATACACCTCACATTTATTTATAAGAGCTAATATATAGGGAAGGAAACCTTCGTTTCTGTACATAAAACTAGCAATTAATTGAGAGCATAAATTGCATTAATGGAGAGAGAAACATTTAATTTTCTCTCTTTAATTTGAATTGATTGATTCATTAAATGTTATTAATTAATAATTTATTCATGGCTTTAAATATTACTATGTTTAAATCTATTCTAACTTTGTAAATTGTAGTTACAGATTGTGTACAAAGATTTTATTAAATTTACAAATTGTAGTTTGAGATTTATTTAGTTTTGGTTTTATTTATATAAGTGTGTGTGTGCGTGTATGTGTATATATACGTATGCATCATATACATATATGCGTATATATTTATGTGCATGTGTAACATAGCAATCGGTATAGGGAATAACATGCCCATATATAAATGTTGAGATTTACATTGCAGGGAACACAATAACTCATTTTGTATGTATTGTATGTTGTCAAATATGTGCATGAACATATGGTTATAAATTTCCAATGATCATATTTATATATATATATAATATTTTAAATTTAAAATATTACAAGAAATATTAATTTATTTATATAACTATATATTGTACCATATATAAAAATAAAGAAATATATATATATATATATATATATATAAAATTTTTTTAACTTACTAATTAGAAAACATGTCAAATCTGAAGTTACAATAATTCTAAATATTTAATATATATGAATATTATATTGAATTAATCAGTTTCGGCCATAATAAATTAATATAAAGTAATTATATGATAAAAATTCAAGTTTATAATGTTTTAAAATTTAGAAACATATTTTAGGGCTTAGGAAAATATCTGGAATTTTCTCAATTAATATAATATTTTTAGTGAAATAATTTATAGTAGGCTGAAATTAAATAAATTTTAAATATATAAAATTAAGTTGAAAAAATATAAAAATAATTTCTAAGACATCTGGCATAATGAGTTAATTTTAAAAAATATAAAATTGAATTTTAAAAGCGCAGATTATTTTTCATGAATTTATTGAATCAGGTATTTATTAAATAATAATAACATATAAATAAATGATTAAAAATTATTTTCATCACTTAATTCATAATAGACATAAACAAATGTCAAGAAAATTTTAGATCAATGTTATACAATAAAAATGAAAAAATATATTAGATTCAAATTGTGTGTGAATATTTAAATCATATATACATTCATACATACATATATATAACATATATAATTTTAAATGATAATTTATTTTAACGTTTAACATCAGATTACAAACATTAAATATGAATAAGGTCCATGAACTTTATACACATATCCAATCTCCGTTATGACAACAATAATACATACAAAAATCTCATATAACTAGTGAAATAACAATGATCTTATTCATATGCATAAGAATAAAAGACTAAAAAATCTTAAAAATAGAATAATAAGATTAACATATAGAAAAACATTACCTAGAAAAATGCCCTCAAGTCCACTCTGAAATGATGAAATCTCTTTCTCTAAAACTTTTTGATTCCTGAGATTGCTAGTCTAGAATCAATGACCATTCACTGTCAAATAGTTTTGTTTTTAATTTGAATTGGAATTGAGATTTTGGGATATTTTATAAGATATTTCTGTAATTGAAATGAAGAATAAGAAGAAGAAGAAGGCGACGACTCCAAAAATAAATTAGCTTGTGATTAGGGTTTTGAGATCATAATTTATATCGTAGGATATTGGAGAAATAATTAGATCTATACAACACAACTTCAAACCCTAATATCACACATAGTAACCACCCCATACCTCTCTCTAGATCAACCGCCTATCACTCCAAAATGCATGGCTATGAGCCTATTTAACCCAAATTAAATATACATAATTATATTTAACTTAATTTGTTATCGATGTCTCATATCGATCGATATATTTATAAATTTTATAAATATATGCAACAATTTTATTTCTCAAATCATATCCAAATTTTATAATAAATATTTCATAAATATTAATTAATATATAATGATTATAAGCTAAAAAAATTGTTTGTTCTAAAGAGAGTTCATCATTTCGGTTGTATGGCTCTTGCGTGTAAATTCGGTCAGTGATTAACATCAAACTATTCGAATGTTAACGTTCACACTTCACTTAGTAAGTGGTGTGATATTATGGGCCAATTTATTGCTTACTCAGCTACAATAAAATCTAAATTCGCGTTCGTTACCTAGTCGCAACAATTATTTATATCCAATTCTCTTCATCAAAAAATAACACTTTGGACTTATTGAATTTGGTAGTGGCCAAAATTCCAACATCGTCCACATCTAACTCTACAGTCCAAACACAAAGTTCTTGGTTCAATGATAACAATTATTATTAACTGTACTACTCTGGCTAGAGATTTTGACTTTGCGTTGGATTGGGTTGACCTTGATACTAACCCCATATAATTGAGGAGACGAACCATCTCTTGAATAGTGCTTCACTTCTCTCACTAGACCTAATTATAGTCACTCGATGGACCTCGTATCATGATTTGACTGTAATCAAAGTGGAAGCTTCATATTGAAGATTCACAGTATTCTCAAGTTGAAATAACTATGTAAATTATTCACATCGATATTTTCTGTTTGACCTTAGTTAACTAACCAAAAACTATTGAATGAGTCGTTCCATTGTTATCTAATAACTATTAATACGTAATCCCTAGGTGTCCCCAGCAGTCATGAGTAGGCCTTTCAATGGGTCAGGTTCGGTCCGGGTATTATAAAACCCGAACCCGAGTCCAAATACAATAATTAAAATCCGAGCTTGGCCCGAAGCCGCATGGTATTTCAACACAATATCCGAGCCCGGTCCGTCGGGCTTTTTAAGCCGGTTGGATAACAACCGAATACCTAACTTAGAATATTTTTGTTAAAACCATATTTTTAAACTGTAATTTTTTTAAAATTTGTATACAAACAATGTTGACATACAAATTAAATGGTGATGTAGTCAAGATCATAACAAAAGTATGAAGACACATTTAAATGTAAATAAACAAAATGGTAAATAAATTATATACATGCTTATGTTTTGATACGATGAAAATCTAATAGTCGAGTCGGGCCATAACTGGGTCGGGTTTTGATAAAACCGTACCCGATCTGGGTTGGGCCTGAGTCGAGCTTGGGTAGTAAAAGACAAAACCCATACCCGGATAAATAGGGCGGGTTCGGGCCGGGCTCGGCCCAGAACCCGTACCATTGACAGGCCTAGTCATGAGTAATACGCTGCCCAATATTTGGAGTGCATTAGTACTCTAGTCTCAATGGATACATCGATATCCAGTCTCAATGTACCTTGACTAGGAACATTTAAAATGGTATATTTAATTTTATTATGATAAATTACTCACGATTATAACACTTTGTAACTACTATCACAGAACGTACCGTTTATGGATTTTTTACTAAATATACTTTTAGTTAAATAAATTAATTAGTATAACCACATTGTATGAAGTATATAATATAAAGAAAACACCTATATTTCAAACAAGACTGGACAACGAATTTGATGTATGTAACAAATTACATAATTGCGCTTACCGCTAACTCTATCATTGCCTTCGCCCAGAACCGTCACATGCACTGTGTCAACACCAAACTAGCTACATCAGCTTCCCCCATTACTCGCATCGCCAGCTGCCATCTTCCTACCGTCGACGCAACCGCCTCCACTCCAGGCAAGTCTGATTTCACTAGGTTAGCAAAGACCAGCCTCGGCCTTCACCAGTTGTCATGAGTTCTTGAAGACAAGCTCGCCTCACCTTCATCGACACGATTATTTTTCTTTTTGTACTGTCGAATTTGGGATTTTTTGTGAGAAGAAGGATTATCGGCTTGAGAAAGAAAATGAATTTTGTGAGTTTGGGCTGAGAATCATCTAGAGAAAGGTAAGTTATTAGAGAATATTGTAGACTAATCTTTATTTACATTTATACCCTTTTTTAAATTTAAATACCGGATTTTCTTTTTACCTTTTAATTAGTTCTATTACTTATCTAAAAATTCACTTCCAATTTAAATTGAGCTGTTAATTGTTTCACAAAGCATGTTCGATAATTTCTATATAAAACATACTTAAATTCATAAATTATTTGCCTTTATTGATTCATTCATTTTATTAGTGAAAGATAAAATTTCTTTTCATCTATTTCAACTGTATGAGAGTTATTTACAATATAAAATTATATATAATTATTTTATATTCGTTATAAGTATTTTATTTGAATTCAATATATTTCATAAAAAATTCATGGACTAATTCAATTAATTAAAATGAACTCTATCATAAAATAGAATTTAATTTACTAAAAATTTATATTCAAAATATTTATTTATACGGCATAGAAAGCAATGTTGTTACATTATATAATTTTTATTTATTTTTAACTATTTATATTAATTAACTTATATAATATTCTTATGTGCATTATTAATTAAATCACATTTAATTCTTTTTAATCAAAACATGTTCAATTAAGTTCTATTCTTATTAATTTAATTATCAAATTAATTTATTATCAAATAATTAAATTATTTTAAAATTCATAATTTTATATTATTCGCCTTAACCAATTTAAGATGAATAAAATCTATAACAATTATAGTCATATATATATGTATATTTATTTATTATTTAACATTTAATTATTTTATTTCTCAAATAACTATTTATTCAATTAAAACAATTTTAATTAAATATTTTAATAAATTAAAAATTTATTTTAGCTTACCTTAAATAATTTAATATATATATATATGTATAATATTTATAGTTCTATACACACATACTTATATCAATATATATGTTCTATTTTAACTAATTAAGTTTTAATTAATCCTTTAATAATTAATCAAACATAAATAAATTTTGAAATTATTAAAAAAAAATTGAAAAATATTTTATAACGTTAATAAAATTTATTTTATATTTCAATTTTTTTAAAATTTAAAATATATTTTAAACTATTAGACTAAATTTTGAAAATTAATACAAGATGCAAATCAGCTTAGACCTTTATAATTGGGATAACATTTTGAATTTACTCCACTCTTTTGGGTCTAGTAGCCAGGAAGGGAGAATACTTTATTATTCAGCCCAAGTCTAGAAACTAGTTTTTTGGACACCCATTTGATAGGTAGACTTAATTTGTTGGCCATAAATTTACTTATTAGGCCGCAAAGACCACTTCGGCGTTAATACCACTAAAGGAACTGGACTGATCCACAATAGACGAAAATGGTAGAATCTGAAAAGGTTTTATTATTTTAGCCATATTGGGCCTATGAACATTACAAACAAATAAAGCTTTCGCAACTTGTGATTACTGTTGTAATATTAATTTTATAACGTTTATGAAAAGTTTAATTAAGCTAAGTTATAATAGGGTCGAAGTTTTTTACACTCGTTTATGACCATTGCAGGAGAACGTTGTATTAATGCTTTTCGCAACTATTTTTGTAGTAGGTCTTTTACAACTGGTTTTTTCTATTATAATAAGTCTTGTACAATTGTTTTTCCCTAGCAGTAATAGATTTTTTGCCTCTTGTTAAATTTTTTTCAAATGTAGTTCATCTGTAAATGTAATATCATTTTGCGATTGAAACCAATATTGTACTAATGACAACCAAAATCACTCGTATTTACTAAAATCAACACAAAAGGTACACATTACAAAAACCAAAACATTTATATGTTCACATCATTCACAAAGTCTTAACATAGTTACAAGACATTGTAGTTTACGCCTAAACTAATATAAACATGTAATGCGTACTAAAATCAACATAAAAGTTTTGAAATCAAGGCCAAAGCACATTAAGTAAGCCTTGGAGCAGGGGTAGGAGCACGTTCCTATTGCGTTTGTAGTTGAAGCAATTGTAATGTAAACTTATAAAAGCCAAAAGACATGAAATAACATATAACGTGATTAGGTCATAAATCTACCCGCTCTAAAGAACCCTTTAGTAAAAATTTATAAATTATTTCTGCAAAACAAAACATACACACCTTCAATCAAATATGGAGTTGCTAGTTTAGCATTGGTAAATTTGGATGTTTATAAACTTAGAAGAACCGAGTGAATGTAAAGTTAAAAAGGAACCTTATATTATTTAGGAGTGGACAAAATTATAGTGAAATAAAGTCTTAAACTACTGGTTTCAAGCAAAATAAGTCAAAAGCCAACATTGGTTTCATAGATTCCATAATTATCTTATATACATTTAACTAAAAACGGCTAAAATAAAACAAAGTGTACTAATAAATTCTTTGTGGTATGATTGAATTGTATGTGGTGCTGATTGTGTGTTTTCTAGATAATTCATATGTACACATGATCACTAGGCCTCTTAGAGCATTCCCAACCGATGTCAAGGTTAGGAATTGGCTGACCCCAAATGAGGGGGTTGGTCACTCCATTTTGGGTTGCCTTGGCAACCTAGGGGGTCATGGGGTTAGCCGGCTAACTTTAGCCAGTTATTTGAAAATTGCCTGAACCCCCTTGGTGGCAACGTCCAAATAAACGATCGTTGTCCAATTGCTGGTTTTATTAAAGCCGGCTAAAGGAAACAGACATTATTATGACTGTTGCCTTCTTCCCCTTTATATAATTTTATAATTTAGCAATTTTATTTACATAAATTTCTTCATGTTTCTTACTCTCTTCAAACAGCTAACTATATGCAATTTCAATTATGTCAAAAAATCAGAAAGGAAAATCTCAAAAATCTTTATATCCTAATTTTCTATCACAACACAGACCCAATAATCAAAATCCATCTTGATTCAATTAGAATATGTTCAATTCTCAGCATATTCAAACTCAACATCATTCTCAAAACTCTCAACAACAAAACCAAAATTCAAAATTTTGTTTTCTTCAAAAAATTCCAAATTTGTATCATTCTCCACCAAATTAAAATTCCTATCATTCCCAACAAAGTTCGAATCATTACCAAAATTCCTTCCCAAAATTTGAACTATTCCCAAAATACCTAATTTCAACGAACATATAACTATGATCCAAACTACGTGTCTCCCAATAGCCGGCAACGGTCAATGGTGCCTTACCACTCTTAAAATTTAACAAGAAATATGAATAATCAATTCGAAGGTAATGGTTGGGAAAACCAAGAATCGCAATTCGAAGGCGATGAAACTACCGAAGAAGATGTTTATATGAATCCTAATTTGTCTAATGCTCAAGCAAGGGGAAAACAAACAACGGGAATCAATGTTAATGAATCTCCTAATGCAAAAAGTGAAAATCTAGCCAATAAATGGCCCAAAAGCATGAAAATGGTCTCAGAACGAACAAGCTGAATTAGCATTCTGTTGGGTTGAATGTTCTAAAGATAATAAGTAATGCAGGATCCTAATTGAAAGTTCTTTTTGGTATCCTATCTGTAATTTATTCAACCATCGATGTCCAAAAAATCTTCCAAGAATCGCTGATTCTTTGAAGCAATCATCGAAAAGAATAAATTTTGTTTGTCAACGTTAGAAAGAAATAATGGCCGGTTCCATATACAAGAACAAAGTGGGCAAATGACATGGATTTGGTAGTGATTTTAAATTTGTAATTCAAATTGGCATGTTTCATGTTTCATGTTTTAATAGTATTTCATCATCTACAGCTTAATCAAGCCAATGAATTGTATATGTCCTTAACGTAATAATTAACCGTTCAACCTACAACATTTCTACGACTTACTATCGCATGAGGAAAAATGGAGTCGAGTAGGACAAGAACACTCAATATTTCAGTTTCTTCCTAGAAAGACGAGTGATGAATCATGTCTTGGAAGTTTTGATCCACATGAAGACACACCCTTCACCACTAGTACAGAGTGTTAGGCCTCTGGAAAGTGTAGGAGGAAGAAAAAATCCCACCATCGATTCCACCACATGCTATGAACATATTGGTGAGCGTACGACGATCGTTGAAAATGAAAATAAGTTATGCATGGAAGCTAAAGAAGCGAAGAGGCTTGAGAGGGTTAAGGATAGACAATGGCATTGTGATGAAATGCAACAGTTAAGAGTTGATGAGTTAGAGTTATGAAGATAACAATTAACTCGAAAACAGAGAGCCGATGATTTGGCTCTTTTAAGTTGCCACCTAAATGAGCTTAATCCAATGCAAAGATTGTATATGAAGAAGCAAATTGATGAGTATCATAGATGTCAAGTAGGTTTGTAGGAAACTATGTTTGTACTTTGTATCTTATTGTTATTGTATCTTGTATTTGTATTGTTGTTGTTTGTGTTTATGTTATTTTTATTGTTATTGTTTTTCCTTTAGTTATATTTATTCTTAATGCTATTGTTATGATTATTGTCATTCTCACTGTCTTCACATCACTTTCACTAATGGTTTCCCACATGTTCCCAGTAGCCTTCCACCAGTTCTTCTCTTAAATCAAGATGAGCTTGTGGATCTCGAATGTCTTCGATTCTTTGCATGTATTCGGTAAAGATATTTGGTTCTTTGTAAGGTTTTTTTTGAAATGCCATGGCATTATCCAGATAGTTTCTCAGTTGTAGCTCATATCAACCATGTTCTTCTTCCACAATCACATTATGTAAAAGAATACAACAGTATATGATATCAGATAATACCATGGGAGCGTGGTAGTATACCTCTTTTCCAAAAGCTTGTTCGACATCTTTTTCTCAAACTCTCTTGTTATTGGATGAATTTAGCTTCTTTTGCATTATTTGTTTTCTGTAGGCTTGCGTAAGTGCTTTCCATTTTGGATAAATTCCATCTACTAGGTAATAACCCATATAATTATCTTTGTCTCCTATTTTGTAATTGCAAGGTGGTGCTATATCATTGCATAGATCATTAAATAAATATGACAGTCGTAGGATGTTAATACCATTAACTAAACCCGATGCTTAAAAAAATCATGCCATATGTACAAATTGAATGAAGCAACCGCTTCCAATGCTAGAGTTTCCATTTTCTAGCATCCTATGTATTGTCCTTGCAAAGAAACTATATAGTTTTTCAACCTTTAATGCATACAATCTAAGCTACCTAACATACTTAAAAATCCACGTTGAGCTCCTATCGCTAAAAGTTTATCAATTTCAAGAGGAGTTGAGGATCGAGGTATCTTCACCAAACTATAAAATAATGTTTTTGCAAAATTCTTTCATACATAAGATTGTTGTTGAGTCTCTAATTCTCACTTTGTTATCCCACGAATCACCAAACGTTTTGTACAATATCATTCAAAGTGCATCTATAACCTTTTGTAGTGAAGAAACTCCTAGTTCGTTGATTCTGTTTCTTCAGTGGGTGAAAAAATGTTCGTTTCGGTTAATTTGTTGAGAATACGATTAAAGACAGTCTTTGATATACAGAATTTTCATTGGAAATGTACATCCTCGTACATGGGGTTTTCCAAAAAATAATCCATGATTTGTTGATTATGGTTGGTAGCACAGTCTCTCCTACATCGTAAATCCTTCCTTCTAGGAACATTAACCCTTGGGTTGAAGCAAAGCTTTCAGGATTTTCAAGAGCCATTAAGTCCTTCTCTTCAGAAGTGAACATTCTTTCTTGAGTAAAATAATGTTAGATGAACTCTTTTGAAGATGAAGACGATAGAGACAATGACGAGAAGCACCACAGACTTTTTAGGTTAATCATTTGATATATTAGTGGTGATGAATTTAGAAGATTAAATGAGTATGCTATTGGTAGCCTTTGGCTCTACTTACATGGTCTTCTTATGAAGGATGATCGGATTCAAGCCTTGTGTCATGGATTGGTGGTACATGTAACTTTGACGTGGATTGTGGTTTTGTTGAGAAGATGGTGTGTTTGTTATGGATGATCAAATTGATGCCACGTGTCGTGAATCTAAATGAGCAATGTAGCCACGTTGCACTTCTTTTAAGGTTTTCCAACTTGACTACTGGAGATAGAATGCCTCGATGTCCTGTCTATTTGAACACTATAACAATGTTGCACTTCCTTTAACGTATGCCAGCTTGACTAGTGGAGACAAAATGCCTTAGTGTCCCATCATATCGAACACTGTAACCACATTGCACTTCTTTTAACGCTTTTCAACTTGATCAGTGGAGAGAATGCCTCATTGTCCTATTATATCGAACACTGTAGCCATGTTGCACTTCTTTTAACGCTTGCCAGCTTGACTAATGGAGACAGAATGCTCCAGTGTCCCCATCATATCGAACACTGTAGCTACGTCACAATTCATTTAATGCTTGCCATTTTGACCAGTGGAGACAGAATGCCTTAGCCCATCATATCGAACACTATAGCACGTTGCACTTCTTTTAAAGCTTGCCAGCTTGACTAGTAGAGATACTTGGTACTATATATACCTTGTATTGCTTGTCATTATGCTCTTCACTAATACTATACTAGTAACACGTAAAAATGGTGGATTACAACAATATTCCCTTGCCCTTATCATACTCGTATGAAGGTTCTTTAAGACACGATACCTCGTAGGATACATCCTCCCACTAACCACCAAATGAGTGGTATGTTGAAATAAATGATATAAACTACGAGGATGTAACTAAGCATGAGAGAGTTTTGCAAGAGTACGGGCTTTCAGAGGATGAAAGAAGACAAAGAGCAGAGCGGCATAGCCATAATAGGAGAAGGTATGAAACACGCCACTAAGTACCTTAAGCGGATTGAGGGCTGACTATGGACTCATATATACTATAACTATAGAGTTTTTGTTCTGTATTCTATTACAAGAAGCGGAACTGACATCGGTCGACATCACTATAAACATCACAATTTTCTAGATGGTTGTGAAATTTGGCAAAAGCTTGATAATTCTTTACCTCATCGAGCAGTTGAGTATGCTACTAAACTTGAAAAACAAATTGAAACACTTCAAAGGACACTGGGTTCAATTCAATTATCAGGTGGTCGAAGGCAGTTTTTTAATAAATTAGTGTGTTTATTTTCAATCTATGATGTTCTCTTGTTTCAATATTTCAAATGGCCATTAAGTTCAGTGTTTGTAATGTTTGTTATTATCTTGTATGCAAATTAAGTAAGTTTGTATTGGTTTAATTAGGTAAGTTTTTAATTTTGTTCTTATCTTAAGTATGTACTTGAATGTGAAGACCTAGACTTAACTCACTTAATTTGCTTATCGAAAGTACATAGAACTTGTTGAAGGTAATTAACTCAATTAACTTACTTAACTTGAATTCAAAAGTACATAGAACTCATTAAAAGTAAATAACTTACTTAGCTAACCCAAACATCATTCAAATTGTCTAACATAGTAACCCAAAGATCATATGCAACATGTCCAACAAAATCAATATGATACTCCCAAAAATCATGAATCAGACATAGCTCGTGTTAATTTAAATAGGTCTTCCTCTACTGTATTTATAATGCTTCTGTATCTTCAATGAGCACTAGTAAACATGACATAAGTACTTCGAGTTTTAAGAATCCTTTGAACTAACCTACGATCGGGATTATTATTAAATTCTCTATTTAGAGTAACCCAGAAATCTTGATTTCACTCCTCTTTTGTATTTCTACGATCAGCTTCTATGTAATATTTAGTACCAAATAATCTTGTGGAGTCCAACTTTCATTTTTCATTGATTATGTTGTGAAATTTTAATATAAAACTTTCATTTAGATAGAAAGTTCATGATCCACGTCTCATGAACCAAGTACCATCTAAATGACCACATGCAAAACATCCATGAACTTGAACAGAAACAAACACAAGTATGTTTGTTTCTTCACAAAATGTAATACGAATATTGAGATGAGACATATGTACAAAAACTGCCACAACTTGTAGGAAATGCGGACTACGGATCTTATGGCAGAATTAACACTTGAGGGGGGTGAATAGTGTTAAACAATTTTATGAATCTTTTTAAAATCTTTTCAAATTAAATCCAAATAGATGCAATACACAAGCACAGAAACAATCACAGAATCAGATACAAATGCAAATAGTAAATAAAAGCAGTAAAGGAAAGAATACACCGGAATTTTTTATTGGTTTAGAGATACCCTATATCCAGTCCCATATAATTTCTTGTACAGATTTCCTTTCAAATATAATATTGATATTACAACCTTGATTTTAAGTCCACGAGATGCACCCTCATGTCTCCAATTCTTGGGCAAACTCTCGTGATTTAACCAAGCTATAAGATCACCTAATTGATTTATGGGCTACAATCACACCCAATTGATTTACGAGCCATAATCACCCCATTTCCAATATCACTTTGATCGATAGAGAGACTCGACACACTTCTTTGATTACAAATGATCCTATAACTCTAAATAGCACTGAGATCTTTGAGAGGGAGTGATAGAGAATCAAACTAGAGATGATCGAGTTTGATTCACTTTGGATTTTGGTAGAGTTTTGTTAAAAAATAAGAGAATACTTTAGTGGAGAAGAAGGAGTGAAGAAATGAAAAAATACATTGAAAACAACAGGTATTTATTGAAGAACAACAGCCATGTCCATTGATGAAAGGTTATGACGAATAGACACTTCATTTGAAATTTTGAATTTTATATTCTATGGCTACCATGCCGACATAGGGGGATGGGGGATGTCGACATGCCTATGTATTTTTTGAAAATTGATTTTACTTTAAAATGATTTCTATTCTAAAACTTGTCAAAACAATTTCTAAACTTTGTAAACCATTTTGAATATAGTTTAAACTTATAAAAGAGTTATAAAAAATAATCTAATAATATATATATAATCTATAAAATATTAAAAACAAAGTATAGATATATTTTGAGATTTAAAGCTAAAATATTAAATCCAGGAGATAGTTTAAAAACAAGAGATGAATTTGAAATTTAAAGATAGTTTTTGAATTAAGGCTAATGTAACGACCCAGAATTTTGAATAATTTAATTTGAAATTATTTAATTAATTTTAAATATTTGAATGAGGGTTTAGATTGAATTTTCAATATAACTTTGAAATAGGCAATTAAATTATAGAATTTAATCTATCGAAGTTGAATAAAAATTTGAATCTTCAAATTTAAGCCGATTAAAAATATTTCAAAGGCTTGTAAAATTCGTATTGATAATATTGAAGATTTTAGAAGCTTCGGAATCGAATTTGAAAGTGATTTGTTCAGTTTTGAAATTTAATCGTTCGAATCGATATTTAAAATAGCCGTCCGAGGCACAGTCTCGGAATTCGACGAAACCAGTTCAATTGGGTCCGTAATATTGAATTATTGCCGGATTTCAAATTTCGTATTTTTCGGAGTTAATATGTGAGCATACGACATAGAAACGCGTTGAAATTTGTATCGCAACGAATTTAATTTAAATTTAAATTTAAATTAAAATAAACAACAACATCCCCTTTCTCACGCCTAAAATCACGCCGATAAATCACGGAAAAAAAAATCGTGCCAAGCATACTGCGTTAGATTTTAAATATCTCCCCCTTCATCTCGTTCAGAAAAAAAAAAAAAAACAAGATCTTCGTTTCAAATAAAATAATGGCCGAACTCATCAGTTTACTCGTCCTCTTCCCCCAAAATCAACCTATTTGCTCACTCTCAAAATCGAGCACAGCCGCAGATTCATTTATAAAAAAAAAAAGAGAAAGGGGCCGCAAGTTATAAATGGTGGCGCTTGCACGTAGGGGGGGGGGGAAATCATCGGCAGCGGCGGTGGCTCTTTCAGGTCGCGGCGCTCACGCGTGGCGTAGGGCTAGGCGAGGCAAGCATCGGCAGTGAATTGGCGACTCGCGAGCAAGCAATCGGGATGGGGTCGCGCGTGTGGGTGGAGCTCGTGGGCTGGAGCGGCGAAGGTCGCGACTGCGACTTGGTGGTTCGCGGCAGGGAGTGGTGTCGACAAGGGAGGCGCGCGCGTGGCATGCGCCGGGGCGAGGTGCTGAAGTCGATCTCGAGCTGTATGGCTAGTGTTCGATCTGCAGTAAGGTATCACCCTTAAATTCGATTTTTATAATTACAGTAAGTTAAAAAAAAAAAAAATATAAATAAATATAGTTACAGTACAGAAAAATCTATAAAAGAAGTTTGTTAAAATAAATTTGTAAAAGGAAAATTTGTTAAGTGAAATGATTTATTTAAAAGGAATCAATTCGAATTTTAAATTTTTAGTTGAAAAGAAAAAAATTATTATTGGTTAAAATTAAATGGTTAGTTAATTAAATTTATCCATTTAAAGGAAATTTGTTAATATGAAATTGTCAAATGAAAAAGTTATTATTCGATTGTTCGAATATTAATGAATTGTATAATTATTTATACAAGGTAAAATCTGTGAAGAAAACAACCTGGAAAGGGAAATGGATTGCTAATAAAAGCAAAGGTGAGAACTTCTCACTCAAAAGGAATTTTTGTTGTTTATTTAAATTTTAAATAGTTAAATTAAAAATTTGCTTGACTGTGTTGATTGAATGATTGAATGATGATTGTTATATATATATATTGGATGTGAATAGACCCTATACGCCGTTAGTAAGCGGAGGTTATTTATTACACACATATACCGCGATATTCCACCTCGAAGTGGAATTGGTATTATATTATATATATAGCAATATATATATATTGGCATATGTATATATTGCAGTTGATTTATTTCCCGCATTTCTTTTTAGCGGATGAGACCCTATGCGCCGTTAGTAAGCGGATATATATTTATAAAATCCCATATACCGCGATATTCCGTCTTGAAACGGAATGGTATTGTGCTAATGTCTGTGGATGCAGGGAAACAGGTTGGAGGGATCCAACTGGATTCCTCACAAATATTTATTGATTTTAAATATTGTGATGTTTGATTGTTTATCATATCGATATATGATATTGGAAAATCGTGATTGACTATTTGATGTGTTGCATCATCGGATCCAATTTTTGAAATTTAAAAATAACGATTTTTAATTTCAAAAAGGATTTTTGGAAATATACGTTTATTAAATATTTTTGGAATTGATCCATTATAATTAAATAAACGTTATAATTTTTAATGTTATAAAAATTATGATTTTAGAGAAATATAGTTAAAAGTTGATTTTTGAAAATATGGGATTGATGATTTTATAAAATAGTTTAAACTGAGATTTTTGAATCTATTATAAAAAGTTTAAAAATAGGATTTATGAAATTGGATTAATTTAAAATCAAAATGATGGAATTCTAAAGGAGTTTAAAAGATGTTTTAAAATAATAATACAAATTCATTTGTATTAAAAGATTTATAAATTAATATTTATAAATTAAAAGTATTAGAAGTGTAAAACGAACTTTTCTAAGTGTTAGAAAAAAATTTGTAAATGAATTTCATAAATTGGAATTATAGAATTATAACAGTGAAGTTATAAATAAAATTTTATAAGCAGTAGGTTTATAAAATTTATAAAGTTATTAAAGGAATGAGTTTGGATAAATAAATGAATCTTATAAGTTATAAGATTTATAAGTTTGAGAAGTTCAAAGAAACAATTTTGCAAATAAATAAATTATAAGTATTTGACTTATAATATGAATTTTTAGTATATCATTGTGATATAAATTGAGGTAGGTTAATAAAGAAAATTTATAAAAGGAAGTTGATATAAAATAAATAGAATAGAATTTATAAACGTTGTTTTATAAATTCAAAATGACTTATTTGATAAGTAAATTGTTCTAATTTATTTATGGAGATATATTCATGTTTTAGACAGTGAATAATTCCTTAAACTAAAATGAATAGAAGTGATGAAATTTATTAACAAAGTATATTCACGTTTTTGAATAGTGAATATTATGTTAAAGAAATTATTTTGGAAGTGATGTTTGAAATGGAATTAGAACGATCTAATGATGTTTTAAAATATGTTGAGATTTGAAACCATAGATTTCAACATTTATTGTTGAAATAGATGATTTCGAGAAATAGAAGGAAATAATAGATTATAACACTGTTGTTATAAGAGATAATTTCCGAAAGGAAATGTTTTGTATAGTATTGGGATTTATATATCTATTTTAATTTCGAATCCCTATACTAGTGATTTTGGGTTGTTGTAACGATGTTTTACGCAACATTCTTTTTGGCCCAAATAAATATGGTTAAGTGAATGATTTCCTTAAGGAATGAAATATATACTTAATTTCGATTTAAGTATATAGAATATTTTCTAAGTGTTGAAAATAAAAGATTGTGAATTACTTATTTAATAAGTATAGAAATGTTTTCCAATATAAAGTGAATATGTTGAGAATTTATCTTTTTGAAGATAAATTGAAAAAAAAATGGATATTTGAAATCATATATTCATAAATATTTTGGAAATATAAATTCAATATGGAATTTATAAAAGGAATTGGGAAAATAGGTTTAAAAATAAATATTGATTTATTTTTGAAATATGGAAAGTTATATCTTCTAAAGATATTTTTGGAATTAAATAATTTGGAAAATTATTTGGATTCTGGTGATGTTGGCATATCTATTGATAGTTCAATAACCGACTATCAATATTTACCTTTGAATAGGTATTTGTTGTGAATTGTTTGAAATTGAATGCCACACTTATTTTTTAAAAAAAATAAGCGCTCACTATTCGGGTTAACCGGGAAAGGACCATGGGGTCGTATAACCCATTCCGAATATGTGATACGTCGTTATGAATTGCATTCGAAGACCGGTGTTGAAGACCGGATATTTTCGAAAACGAGAGGGTTTCTTGTTGATTGTCTCTGCACTGGCTGATCCCCGGTATAGAGATCTCCATAAGTGATGGGAAATCCGAACGTGATTAGAAATTATTCGGATTGCAAGGACTTCTTTGTAAGTGCCTTCGGTTCTGTTCGAGCCCGGAACAGACTTGTATGGATTGTATGTCTGACATTACAAGTTGAGATATAAAGCCGATTTCTTTCAAATATATTTCTGAGGTGGCGGAGAATTTATTCTTTTAGCTTAACACCCTTCTTTGAGACGTACGAGCTCAAAGGTTATATAGTTGAAGTTATCAGCGATATATTCCCAGTTTGGTAATGTGACATGCTGAGTGATGCTGAAATGATCATTGTGTTGATTATTGTGATAGGATCATTTATTTGATCGTCTATCTTAGTGATCATTGTGTTTACCCAAAGCATGGCTTTTGTATAAAGTATGTTTTTGTGGACGTGAATTCGTCGAGCCTCACACCCCGTGAATGGTCAAAACAGGAAAGATGCGGCAAGGTTATGAGGGGTAGCGCCCTTTAGGATGTGTCCATTTCCTTCTGGAAAAGGGTGGTATCATGGTATGGAGCCCAGATACTTACTCATGTTGAAAAACACTTTATGATTGTGTGAATTGATTACGAGCGCTCGGTGAAAAGGTCCCAAAGGACCGGGGGATGGCATATTCGGTCAGTTGTTACTCAGTTAGGAGTAACCCGGCCTTGTGTTGGTAGAGATCCGGTTTGGTTCTCGGGGATGTCCATCCAGAGGCATTCTCATGTGGCAATGGGAAGTTCCTTGGCCTGACCATTTGTTGGAAATCCAATTCCCAATACGAAACTTGTACGGTATTAGTTGTAGAACCTGCCATTCACTTATGGTGGTCACCACTGTTTGGATGGTAGCTATAGTAGGCATAGTTCGAAATGTCTATGTTGGCTAAGATTTATATTCTACTTTCGAAATGAATTTTTCCTACACTATACACTAATAATAATATCAAATGTTCTTTTTAATGCGTATCAAGCATCTTTGACTATCATAAGGAGAAATCTCCTCCGATTCTGCGTTTGCATGTGTGTGTGTGCGGGAGGCCTTATGGTAGTCTCATTTTTAAAAGCATTGCGAATTGATTTAAAAATATTCCTCTATTTTGATTTTAAAGTTAAATAAACTGTTTTGAGTTCTCACACCAGTCACATGACTGACTCGGAGTTTATTGTTTTCCTTCCTAAACTCTGGGTGCCCACCAATTTCCACACGGGCAGTCAAGAGTTAGGTTTATCAGGATATTCTGGATATTCTGGAGTTGCTGGAGGCAAGCTGGATGGCGTAGCATATTATTAGTATATAGTATTTCTTTTCCGCTGTTTAAAATTGTTTGTTGTTGTACACTCTGATGATTTGATGTAAGGTAATATAATGTGATGTAATAACTGATATAGTTCTTTGTTAAAGATTATTCATTTATCTATTATATGTTGTTCCGCTGCGAATTGTGAGATTCTGATGTTGTTCTGTTGTTTTCTGTTCCGTTCTATTCTCTTTTCCCTCTATTTTTAAAATTCTTCTATCTTCTGTTTTTCTAATTCTCTGTTTTCTAAAAATCGTCTATCTTCTTTCCTCTCTATTTTCCTTTCTTTCCTCTCCTTTTCTTTTCTTAAATTCTTTTTCTTAAAAACCCCTAAGGGTTCGTATTTTCGTTCAACTTGAGTTAATCAATGGAGATTAGTGTCTACTCAAGGAGTACGGATTTACGGGTCTTTACAGCTAAAATATTTAAATCAAGAGAGATGACTTTTAAAAATATAGTTTTTGGAAAAAATAATTAAAATAAATCATTTTGAAAATTTTGTGGATTCCATTTCACTAGAGAAGGTCGTGAGTTCCATCCCACTAAAGAGGTCATGGGTTCCACCCCACTATTAAAGCGAGAAGGGGGATTCCATTCCACAATTAAAATCCGAATAAAGATTTTAGTGCTATTATGAAGTTTTAACATAAATCTAGACTCTGTTACTTATCGTGATATCTTAAACTCATGAACTCTTGAAATCTTGAACTCTTGATACTCATGAGCATTCGGTATCAATTTCTTTAAACTTGAATTCGTCATTCTTGAATCTCTATACTCAGTCTTGATTCTTTATACTGTACGACATTCATTCTCAATACCTGCATATACATATCCTGTATATGCATATATATATATATCTAGACAAGAATACTAGTACACATATTCTATAACAAGTCCAAAGGTTGTTGTCATCAAAACCATCATCTCAGGAACTAACAATCTCCCCCCTTTTGATGATGACAACTTATGTTTATAAAATATACTCCATCAAACTTCTGATTCTACTCTGACTCCCCCTTATTCCGACAAATCCTCCTTAATCTAAGCCTATCTAACAACCTAACTATCCTATTTTATTGTTCTCCTCCTTTGTCATCAACAAAAACTAAGCCTAAACTACATAACTTCGCCTTAAACTAATACTATGGAACTAAATGCTAATAAGGAAGTATAATAAGCGAAAACATAAATCTAATTTTATTATATATGTTGTTGTCTTACACAAACATATAAATGAATATATACAAATACACAATGTATAAAAACATTATCATAAAAACAATCTAATGAGAGTCCTAAACAATTGGTGACTTGTGAATCGAACAATTAGGGTAATGGAGAAAAATGTTTCCATGTTGTTCGACCAAATTACCATCTTTGTCAAAACCGACTTCTCCAACACAAATAACTTTATCGTCCTCATCAATTTGCGCTTCTTCCTCTTCTTCTTTTTCTTTGTCGTCCCTAATGGATTATGAATACGTATGTTAAAGGACTAATCTTTAATCATAATAGGGTCTGCATGATTATCCATTAGAAATTTTTGCAAATTTCCAAGAATCTTGCCATGTTTCCCTGGTTCCTTTGCCATCCAAGAAATCCTTCATGATTTCCTCAATCTTCATTACTCGAGCCAAGGTAGTTCGTTGAAATGGACCAGAATTAGGAAAAGGTAAGGAAAATGTTGCATTTTAGTTTTATTTAGAAGAGGAGGCCATTATTTTACATTTTCAGAAGTTTATTACAGAGAAAATGAAGAGAGAAGACATAAGAATTCGAAATATTATGGTTTATTTAACCACCAAACTGATTTTAGAGAGAAAATCAAAATTCAAATTTTATTGTTGTATGTCGACATGGGGGGTAGGGGCATGTCGACATCCTTATGAAAATTTTGAAAATTTTGTTTTTCTATATTTATTTACATACATACATATATATATATATATTACTATATTTATATTCTATATCTCAGTTATAGAAAAAATACCTAGTTCTCTTCTTAATTTGATAAAGGTTGATTGGTTCAAGTGTTTGGTCAGAATATCAGCTATTTGATTCTTAGTGTTGATAAACCTAAGGGAAATAATTTCTTTACTCATATTATCTCTTAGAAAATGATGTTTGATATCAATATGTTTGGTTCTGCCTTGATGAGTAGGATATTTGGATAGATTTATTGCACTTGTATTGTCACAATAAATTAGTGATTTTAAAATATTTAATCCAAAATCCTTTAGAGTATATTACAATAGATAACCTGAGAACAAGCCAAAGAGCAGAGACATATTCTTCTTTAGTTGTTGATAGTGAGGCAGTATTTTGCTTTATACTAAATCAGGAAACCAGAGAATGCCCTAAAAGGTGACAAGTTCCACTTGTACCTTTTCTATTTGATTTACAACCAGCATAGTCAGCATCACAATATGAGATTAAATCAAATGAATCAATTTTAGGGTAAAATAGGCCATAGTCTAAAGTGTGTTTAACATATCTTAGGATACATTTTACAGCTTTTAAATGGGCTTCTTTGGGTTGAGATTGGTACCTTGCACAGAGACATCTTTTGACATGTCTTATTTATTCCAGGCTTCATTGGTTGCCATAGGAGTGGGTTTTCCACTAGCAGTGATCATACCAAACTTATTAATTAGATCCCTAGCATACTTTTCCTGACTAATGAAAATACCACTATCTAATTGTTTTATTTGCAATCCTAAAAAGAAAGTAAGTTCACCCATATGATTCATCTCAAACTCTTTTTTCATTATTTTTGAAAACTCTTCGTTCATTTCATTGTTTGTTGATCCAAAAATTATATCATCTACATAAATCTGTACTAATTGGATATCATTTTTGTTTCTTTTAATAAAAAGAGTATTATCTACTTTACCAATTTCAAAATTTATTGTAATAGGTAAGATCTTAATCTGTCATACCAGGATCTAAGAGCTTGTTTCAGACCATATAAAATTTTCTTTAATTTGTAAACATGATTTGGAAACATTTCTTCTTCAAAAAATGGAGGTTGTTCAACATAAACATCCTCTTTAACAAAACCATTTAAAAAGGCACTTTTGACATCCATTTGAAACAATTTTAAATTATTGTGGTTTGCGAAAGCAAGTAGGATTCTAGTGGCTTCTAATCTTGCTATGGGTGCAAAGGTTTTATCATAATCTATTCATTCTTCTTGATAATAACCTTGCACGACTAACCGAGCTTTATTACTAACTACCTTACCTTTTTCATTCGTTTTATTTTTATATACCCATCTAGTTCCTATTATAGTTTTGTCCCTGGGTCTAGGAACAAGCTCCCATATATCACTTTTGGTGAATTGATTCAATTTTTCTTGCATAGCAAGAATCCATGAATAATCAGATGATGCTTCCTTTGGATTTTTGGGTTTAATAGTTGATATAAAAGCTACATTACTCATCTTGTTTAGTTGATTTCTAGTTCTAACAAAAGATTCAATATTTCCTAGTCTATTTTCTATAGGATGATCTTTTGAAAGCCTGATCCTTTTATTTGGATGAATGGTTTCATAATTTGTTTCATTTGATTCATTATTTAAAGTAACAAAATCATCTTCATCATTTATTTGAAAAAATATTTGAAATTTTCATCAAAAGAAGCATGCATTGTTTCTTCAATGGTGTAAGTTTTTAAATTAAAAACTTTGTATGCTTTACTTCGTTTAGGATATCCGATAAAGATTCCTTTGTCGGATTTAGGATCAAATTTATCTAAATTTTCCTTTGTATTTATAATAAAGCATTTACTTTCAAAAAAATTAAAATGAGATACATTTGTTTTCTTATTGAAAAGAAGTTCATATGGTGTTTTATTGGTAAGAGGTCGAATTAAAATCCTATTCAAAATGTAACATGCCGTAGCGACTGCTTCGGCCCAAAAATTTCTTGATAATTTACTATCTGAAAGCATAGCTCTTGCATACTCTTGAATCGTCCTATTTTTACGCTCTACCACTCATTTTGTTGTGGAGTTCCTGAAAATTAAAAATTATAGGCCATTCCTTTTTGAGTATAGAAATTCTCAAAATTTTAATTTTCAAATTCTCCACCGTGATCACTACGAATAGTTTTGATTTTTAAAGAAAGTTGATTTTGAATTCTTTTTGCAAAAGTTTTAAATAAATCAAACACATCAGTTTTATGTTTCAGAAAAATTGTCCATGTAAATCTAAAATATCGTCTACAATTACAAAACATATTTACTGTAATTTATTGACTGAATTTGAGATGGACCAAATAGATCTAAATGAAGTAACTCAATAGATGTTGAAGTTGAAATCATATCTTTCAATTTAAATGAACTCTTTTTAAGTTTTCCTAATTGACAAACATCACATATATTATCTACTTTACCATTTTAAGGAGACCTCTTACTAGATCAAGTTTTGAAAGTCTAGATAAGAGTTTGAAATTCAAATGCCCAAATCTTTTATGCCAAATCCAAGGGTCACTTGTATTAGACAAAAGACATAAGCTACCATTTGAGATTTTCATATGGAGAATATAAATATTTTTCTTCCTAATTCCTTCAAAGATAATACTTGATTTATTATCTTCGATGTGACACTTATCCTTTACAAATTTAATTTTGTAACCCTTATCACATAGTTGACTTATGCTAAGTAAGTTGTTTTTTAGATTCCTAACTAAGGGAACATCAGAAATAGTAGGAGTTTTAGAGTTATCGACATTGCTGATGCCAATCACATATCCTTTTGAATTGTCTCCAAAGTTGACCATTCCTCCATCTTCATAAATTATGTCATTCAATATCTCCGGATTACTAGTCATGTGTCTTGAACATCCACTACCAAGTATCTAATTGTTTTTCTTGATTTACACCATTTGTCCATTGAGTGTCGATTCTTCAAATGCCATATAACATATAAGTTCCTACACAACACACCAATTCAGTAGATAACTTGATTTTCTATAATAGCAATATGTAGACTTATGAGACAATGATGATTTATTTTAAATATAAAACATGATTTCTTGTTTGGAGTTACCCTATATCCATTCCCACATAATTCTTGTGCATATTTCTTTTTAAATATAATTTCGATATTATAACCTCGATTTCAAGGCCACGAGATACACCCTCCTGTCTCCGAGTCCAAGGCAAACTCTCTTGATTTAACCAGGCTACAAGGTCATTTAATTGATTTACGAGCTACTATCACACCTAATTGATTTACGGGCCACAATCACATCATTTCCAATATCACTTTGATAGATAGAGAGACTCGATACACTTCTTTGATTACAAATGATCTTACAACTCTGAATAGCACTGAGATCTTTGAGAGAGAGTGACAGAGAATCAAACTAGAGATGATCGAGTTTGATTCACTTTGGATTAAGCAGTGTTTGCTAAAATATAAGAGAATACTTGAGTGGAGAAGAAGGATTAAAGAAATGAATAAAAACTAACCTAAAATTTGTTGAAAACAACTGGTATTTATAGAAGAACAACAGTCATGTCCATTTGTGAAAGGTTATGATAAATGGACAATTCATTTGAAAATTTGAATTTTAAATTCTACGGCTACCATGTCGACATAGGGAATGGGGGATGTCGACATGCCTATGTATTTTTCGAAAATTGATTTTGCTTTAAAATGATTTCTATTCTAAAATTTGTCAAAACAATTTCTAAACTTTGTAAACCATTTTAAATATAGTTTAAACTTATAAAAGAGTTTTAGAAAATAATATAATTATATATGTAATATATAAAATATTAAAACTAAGTATAGATATATTTTTGAGATTTAAAGCTAAAATATTAAATCCAGGAGATAGTTTAAAAACAAGAGATGATTTTGAAATTTAAAGATAGTTTTTTAATTATGGCTAAAATATTTAAACCAAGAGAGATGACTTTTAAAAAGATAGTTTTTGAAAAATAATAATTGAAATAAATCATTTTGAAATTTTCGTGGATTCCATTCCACCAGAGAAGGTCGTGGGTTCCGTCCTACTAAAGAGGTTGTGGGTTCCAACCTACTATTAAAGCGAGAAGGTGGATTCCGTTCCATAATTAAAATCCGAATAAAGATTTTAGCGCTATTATGAAGTTTTAACATAAATTTAGACTCTGTTACATATCTTAACATCTTGAATCTTAAACTCTAGATACTCATGAGTCTTTAGTCTTGATTTCTTTAATCTGGAATTCATCAGTCTTGAATCTTTAGACTCAATCTTGAATCTTTATATTGTATAGTCTTCATTCTTAGTACCATATATATATATATATATATATATATATATATATCTTGCATATACATATATATCTAGACAAAAATATTAGCATATATATTTTATAACAAGCCCTAAGGTTATTGTCATCAAAACCATCATCTCAGGAACTAACACAACTATCAAATGTGATCCAAGTACAAA
Organism: Allium cepa; assembly: GCA_030765085.1. Lineage (NCBI taxonomy): Eukaryota > Viridiplantae > Streptophyta > Magnoliopsida > Asparagales > Amaryllidaceae > Allium > Allium cepa. The sequence goes on along the minus strand of CM060931.1, from coordinate 1,043,204,695 downwards.
ATCTGATACTAGATATGAAATACAAATACTTGAATAAATTTCAAATGAGATTCAAATACAAACACTGACATGAGATACATAATACAGATAATAACATAAGATATGAAATATAAATACTAATATGATATACAAAATACATAAACTAACATGAGATACGAAATACATATACATACATGAAATGGAAAATCAATACTGTAAAGACCCGTAAATCCGTACTCCTTGAATAGACACTAATCTCCTTTGTTTAATTCAAGATGAACGAAAATACGAACCCTTAAGGGTTTTAAAAAGATTTTAAGAAAAGAAGAAGAGAGAAAAAGAAGAAAGAAGAAGAAAATAGATAATAGAGGGAAGAGAAAACATAAGATAGAAAATTTAGATAGGGAAAAGAAGATAGAAAATTTTAAAATTGGAAGAAAAGAGAATAGAGGAAAAAGAAGAACAGAAGAAAATAGGACGGAACAGAAACAGAACACAACACAACAACATCAGAATCTCACAATTCGCAGCGGAACAACATATAATAATAATTGAATAATCTTTAAACAAAGAACTATATCAGTTATTACATTACATCACATTTCATTACATCATATCATCAGAGTATACAACAACATACAACAACAACAGTGCAGCGGAAAAAGAAATACTATATACTAGTATACGCCATGCCATCCAGCTTGCCTCCAGCAACTCCAGAATATCCAGAATATCCTGATAAACCTTAACTCTTGACTGCCCGTGTGTAAATTGGTGGGCACCCAGAGTTTAGGAAGGAAAACAATAAACTCCAAGTCAGTCATGTGACTGGTGTGAGAACTCAAAACAGTTTATTTATCTTTAAAATCAAAATAGAGGAATATTTTTATTTCAATTCGCAATGCTTTTAAAAATGAGACTACCATAAGGCCTCCCGCACACACACACACAATGCAAACGCAGAATCGGAGGAGATTTCTCCTTATGATAGCCAAAGATGCTTGATACGCATTAAAAGAACATTTCATATTATTATTAGTGTATAGTGTAGAAAATTATTTCGAAAGTAGAATATAAATCTTAGCCAACATAGACATTTCGAACTATGCCTACTATAGCTACCATCCAAACAGTGGTGACCACCATAAGTGAATGGCAGGTTCTACAACTAATACCGTACAAGTTTCGTATTGGGAATTGGATTTCCAACAAATGGTCAGGCCAAGGAACTTCCCATTGCCACATGAGAATGCCTCTGGAAAGACATCCCCGAGAACCAAACCGAAACTCTTCCAACACAAGGCCGGGTTACCCCTAACTGGGTAACTACTGACACGAGCACGCCATTCCCCGATCGTAAACGACCTTTCTCACGGGATCCCGAAAACCAACAACCACAAAGTAATAAATTCGTAGTAACCACATAGGTTAAATATCTGGGCTCCATACCATGATACCACCTCTATCCAGAAGGAAATGTACATACCCTAAAGGGTGCTACCCCTCATAACCTTGCCGCATCTTTCCTGTTTTGACCATTTCTGGGGTGTGAGGTTCGACGAAGTCACGTCCACAAAAACATACTTTATACAAAAGCCATGCTTTGGGTCAACAAATGATCAACACAATGATCACCAAGATAGACGATCAAATAAACGATCCTATCACAATAATCAACACAATGATCATTTACAGCAACACTCAGCATATCACATTACCAAATTGGGAATATATCGCTGATAACTTCAACTATATAACCTCTGAGCTCGTACGTCTCAGAGAAGGGTGTTAAGCTAAAAGAATAAATTCTTCGCCACCAACAGAAATATATTTGAAAGAAATCGGCTTTATATCTCAACTTGTAATGTCAGACACACAATCCATACAAGTCTGTTCCGGGCTCGAACAAAACCGAAGGCACTTACAAAGAAGTCCTTGCAATCCGGATATTCACAATCCTGATCGGATTCACCATCACATATGGAGAACTCAATACCGTAGCTACTCGGTGCAGAGTAAATCGACAGGTCATCCTATCGCTCTCGCAAATACCGGGTCTTCAACACCGATCTTCAATGCAATTATAACGACGTATCACATATTCGGAATGGGTTATACGACCCCATGGTCCTTTCCCGGTTAACCCGAATAGTGAGCGCTTATTCAAAAATAAGTGTGCATTCAAATTCAAACAAATCATATCAAATACCCATTCAAAGGGAAATATTGATAGTCGGTTATTGAACTATCAATGGATATGCACACATCACCAGATTCCAAATAATTTTCCAAATTATTTATTTTCCAAAATATCTTTATAAGATATATAATTTCATTTCTTCAAAAATAAATCAATATTTATTTTTAGACAAATTCCACTTCCTTTATAAATTCCTTAGTGAATTTATAATCCAAAATATCCACGAATATTCGATTTCAATTATTCATTTTCAATTTATCTTCAAAAAGATAAATTCTCTAAACGTTTCATTTCACATTGGAAAAACATTTCCATACTTATTTATTCATAAGTAATTCACAAATTTTATTTATTTTCAACACTTGGAAAATATTCAATATACTTAAATCGAAATTAAGTATATATTTCATTCTTTAAGGAAATCATTCTCTTAAACATATTTATTTGGGCCAAAACGAATGTTGCGTAAAACATCGTCACGACAAACCAAAATCACTAGTATAGGGATTCAAAATTAAAATAGATATATAAATCCCAATACTATACAAAACATTTCCTTTCGGAAATCATTTACTATAACAACAGTGTTATAGTCTACTATTTCCTTCTATTTCTCGAAACGTCTATTTCAACAATTAATGTTGAAATCTATGGTTTCGAATCTCAACACCTTTTAAAACATCGTTAGATCGTTTTAATTCTATTTAAACACCAAATCCAAAACAATTTCTTTAACGTGTTATTCACTATTCAAAATGTGAATAAACTTCGTTAACAAATTTCATTCTTTTATTCATTTTAATTCAAAGGATTATTCACTGTTCAAGAATGTGAATATAACTCCATTAATAGGTTTCAACAAATTTTCTTGTCAAAATAAGTCATTTGCGAATTTATAAAACAACGTTTATAAATTCCATTTCTATTTGTTTATAAAAACTTCCTTTTTATAAATTCTTTTATTAACTTATTTGATTTATAATTTTAATTATAAACCAAAAGTCCAAATTATAAGTCAAACACTTATAATTTATTTATTTGCAAAAATCGTTCCTTTGAACTTTACAAATTTTATAAACCTACTGTTTATAAAATTTCCATTTATAACTTCACCGTTATATAATTCTATAAATTTCATTCATTAATGAATTTCATTTTCACTTCATTCAAACACTTATAAAAACTCGTTTTATAATGTCCATATTTCAATTTTTAAATATCCATTTATAAATCTCTTAAGATAATTCAATTTATATTATTCTTTTAAAACGTCTTTAATCTCCTTTATTATTTCACCATTTTGATTCATAAAATAATTAAATTTTATAAATCCTATATTTCAACTTTTTATAATAAATTCAAAAATTTCGATTTAACTATTTTATAAAATCATTAATTCCTTATTTTCAAAAATCAGCTTTTAACTATATTTCTTAAAAATCATAATTTTTATAACTTTAAAAATTATAACGTTTATTTATTTATAATGGATCAATTCCAAAATATAGTATATTCTCAAAAATCACTTTAAAAAAATCATTTTAAAATCCCAAAATTTGGTTCAATGATGCTACACACCAAATAGTCAATCACGACAACAACGATATCATATATCGATATGATAATCCATCAAATATCAAAATATCTGAAATCAAATAAATACTGTTGAGGAATCCAGTTGGATCCCTCCAATCTGTTTTCCTGCATCCACAAACGTTAGCACAATACCAATTTCGCTCCAGTACGAAATTATCGCGGTATATGTTCTTATTAAATATTATCCGCTTAATAACGGCGTAATAGGGTCTCATCCGCTAAACAAATAAATGCGGGAAATCAATCAACTGCAATATATACATATGCCAATATATATATATATATATTGCTATTATATATAATACCAATTTCACTGTTTATGAAATATTCGCGGTATATGTTTTTATTAAATAACATCCGCTTAATAACAGCGTATAATGTCTATTCTAACAATCAATAGATATTAATTATCATTCAAACATGCATTCAAATATTTTAAATCTAACTATTTAAAATAAAATCGAAACTGATTTGATTGAGTGAGAAGTTCTCACTTTGATTTTTATTCCGATCCAGCTTTTTATTTCGAATAAAATTAAACACACGTTTAATTATACCCGAAATTTTCGCTGACTCCTATCGTCTCCAAACTAGTTCCATAGCGTAGAGCTCGACAAAACGAAGCCAACGCTTTTCGTTTCGTCGAAATCCGACCTAGCAACAAAGAGATATGAATTTTTAAACATCACACAAATTATAATATAATTAATTCACATTTTCTTTATAAATTTTATAACCTAATCTAGATCAGGCCGCACATTCTCTCCACTGCAGATCCAAGCCATCCACGCGTTTCTCCTTCTCCAGGTGATAGCACACGACCCAGTTCGAAACGCACCCATCAACGCGTCGCTTAATTGAAAATCGCGACCACCCTCCCTCGTTTCTTGGCCGATCGACCACCCTCAATCTGAAGGCCAGGACGAGGCGCACCATCGCCTGAAACATAGGCGAGCTCGTTCGCCATCTCGTCGTGATAAATGACCCTAAACACGCGGCACTCACGGCCAATTTGTGCCTCCTACGTGACGAATTATTCGATCACCACCGGTCAATTTATAGAGCTTGGAACGCTCTACAACGTTCATGTTGATGATCTGCTGAATTGATTCATGGATTTTGAGAAAATTGGGGAAAATCTAAACGAAATTCTGGCCTTTGGTTTTGAGGCCGGCGGCTACATGAAGCAAACCCTAGTTTTTTTTTTTTTTGTTTTTGTGAATTTCTTTGCCTATTTATAGAAAATAAACGAACACTATTCATCCGAAATTCCCGAACTTCGATTTACGCGCCGAAACTGACGTACCTAGGGTTTACCCCACGTTCCGGACACAATGGAACAGGTTTCGAAAGCTAATTCGGACATCTGTGCGAGTTATGGCTATAAACGCTCAATTTAAATTAAACCGATTTAAGCGATTTTCTAGGCGTTTTAATTTGTACCGGACAAACGGTAAATCCAATTGACTTGAAATTTGAAACCTTACAATAATATCACATTACGGATCCGATGAAACTGGTTTCGTCGAAATCCGAGACTTTATGATAAATGGCTATTTTTACTCGCCAAATTTAAATTAAAAATAAATCGATGCGTTTCGAGCTGCCACGATCAAACGATAGCTCCGATTGACACGAAATTTGAAATCCAGTAATAACTAACTATTACGGATCCAATGAAACTGGTTTCGTTCAATTCTGAGACTGTTCAAAAATTGACTATTTTTACTAGTCGATTTTAATATTAAAATATTCAATTTTCACAAATTAACTTTTAATTCGATTTTAAAAGTTCTAAAATATCTTTCTAACTCCCATATGATAAAATAAAATTTTACAAATCATTTTCAATCATATTTAACTCAATTTTCAATTACTTACATAATTTAACATATTAAATTATCGATTTAATTATCCAATTAAATCTAAAAATTCAAATAAAAATTTATTTGACTTATAAATTCACTTATTAATATTTAAAATAAATTAAATATTCAAATTTTAATTTCTAAAAATTCTGGGTCGTTACAATCTTCCCCACTTAAAAGAATTTCGTCCTCGAAATTATTAAGTAAGAAAAGTTATAGAATCTATTAATTTTCCCAAAACAAATTTAAACTTCTTTACAATACTTTACTAAGTTTTCAAATCATACTTAGTTATCTTTTCAAAAACAAACTATATCATTTAACTTTCAATTCCAAAATCAAAGTTTAAGTTTTCAAAAATTTCCAATTTTCTCAAAAAATTTCTAACGCCTTAAATTTTCGGAAAAATTCGTCATAGTCTCCTTTGCGCGGCTCGATCCGAAAAAAAAAAATGACAGTACATATATCACAAATATTCATCTCATCAAGTAATGAGGCATCCCGAAGGGAAAAAAGTGTAAAAGTACGATATTTAATCCGAGATATGTACCTTATATTTTATTAGCAAGCATATACGGCTAATATAGCGCAAAAGCGAGCTCCAAATGCGAAGCAAACGCGATCCGCACCTACTAATTACTCAACAAACAACATGAGAATCATGCATATAGATAATAATCTCAATATACAACATATAGCAACATAATAACTATATATGCCAACATAGCAACTGCAACTAAAGCAACAAATGCAAACATCAACCAACTAGCATTCAACAAATTCATAATCAATATATATTCATTTATATTCTCATTAATATTCAATGAATTGGTTTTCAATTTAATCATATTTGATTCATTAACAGTGGATGTTCTTATTAACATTCATCTTCAATTTGCTTATATTCACTAATTTATATTCAAGTTGGTTCACTTCCAAATCAAATTCAATTCCATTTAAGATTCATTTAACTTCCAATTTGAATTCAATTACATAGCTTTAAATTTCATTAATACTTAATGAATTATATACAACCAATTAACAATCATATATCAATCAATGTATATTAATTAAAACCAAATTCCTTTGCTTACAATTGGTTTAATTTAATTGATTTTCATTCAATTATTCAACTTTCTAATAACATTAGATTTTAATGAATTAACACTTACATTCATTATTTCATATCAATTATTCACATTTAATTGATTAATATTCAATCCATTAATTCAATTCTATTACAAAAGTTGAATTTCACTTATATAACTTAAGTTCATATTTTATCACTTAACTTTATTAATTTACTTTGATACTAATATCAACTTCATTCAATATCACTTAAGTTATATTCCATTTATAAACATCACTTGTTTTTACATAACTTAAATTCCTAAATATATCCATATAGTTTCACTTCTTATATATATAAGTTTATTTCACAACTGTAAATCACTTTAATTATAATTCCATTCTTATAATTCTTTTACTTATACAATTAATTCTTTAATTTAGATTATTCAAACAACTAAACAATCAACTTATATACACTTTTTAATTTTGAAAAATTATTTCTTTTATATATAAAATATAATCAAAGTAGAATTATTTCATTTACCCAATTTAGACAATATTGTGTCGAATTGTTCTATTCAAGTGTTTAGAAACCCCTTCGGCATAGTCTTGCGGACCACGCTGACGAAAGTTCATATGCCACTCAATAAATCAATCATCACAATATAAAACAATTTTTTATATTCACTAACAAATACGCTCTCATAGCTATTATTACACTCAAACTCAATCTAGAGTACTACTGACTCTATCTCTAATGAGTAATACCCAACAGAACCATGGTTGTCGCTTAACCATATGCTCTGATACCAGATGTAAAGACCCGTAAATCCATACTCCTTGAATAGACACTAATCTCCTTTGTTTAATTCAAGATGAACGAAAATACGAACCCTTAGGGGTTTTAAAAAGATTTTAAGAAAAGAAGAAGAGAGAAAAAGAAGAAAGAAGAAGAAAATAGATAATAGAGGGAAGAGAAAACATAAGACAGAAAATTTAGATAGGGAAAAGAAGATAGAAAATTTTAAAATTGGAAGAAAAGAGAATAGAGGAAAAAGAAGAACAGAAGAAAATAGGACGGAACAGAAACAGAACACAACACAACAACATCAGAATCTCACAATTCGCAGCGGAACAACATATAATAATAATTGAATAATCTTTAAACAAAGAACTATATCAGTTATTACATTACATCACATTTCATTACATCATATCATCAGAGTATACAACAACATACAACAACAACAGTGCAGCGGAAAAAGAAATACTATATACTAGTATACGCCATGCCATCCAGCTTGCCTCCAGCAACTCCAGAATATCCAGAATATCCTGATAAACCTTAACTCTTGACTGCCCGTGTGTAAATTGGTGGGCACCCAGAGTTTAGGAAGGAAAACAATAAACTCCAAGTCAGTCATGTGACTGGTGTGAGAACTCAAAACAGTTTATTTATCTTTAAAATCAAAATAGAGGAATATTTTTATTTCAATTCGCAATGCTTTTAAAAATGAGACTACCATAAGGCCTCCCGCACACACACACAATGCAAACGCAGAATCGGAGGAGATTTCTCCTTATGATAGCCAAAGATGCTTGATACGCATTAAAAGAACATTTCATATTATTATTAGTGTATAGTGTAGAAAATTATTTCGAAAGTAGAATATAAATCTTAGCCAACATAGACATTTCGAACTATGCCTACTATAGCTACCATCCAAACAGTGGTGACCACCATAAGTGAATGGCAGGTTCTACAACTAATACCGTACAAGTTTCGTATTGGGAATTGGATTTCCAACAAATGGTCAGGCCAAGGAACTTCCCATTGCTACATGAGAATGCCTCTGGAAAGACATCCCCGAGAACCAAACCGGAACTCTGCCAACACAAGGCCGGGTTACCCCTAACTGGGTAACTACTGACACGAGCACGCCATTCCCCGATCGTAAACGACCTTTCTCACGGGATCCCGAAAACCAACAACCACAAAGTAATAAATTCGTAGTAACCACATAGGTTAAATATCTGGGCTCCATACCATGATACCACCTCTATCCAGAAGGAAATGTACATACCCTAAAGGGTGCTACCCCTCATAACCTTGCCGCATCTTTCCTGTTTTGACCATTTCCGGGGTGTGAGGTTCGACGAAGTCACGTCCACAAAAACATACTTTATACAAAAGCCATGCTTTGGGTCAACAAATGATCAACACAATGATCACCAAGATAGACGATCAAATAAACGATCCTATCACAATAATCAACACAATGATCATTTACAGCAACACTCAGCATATCACATTACCAAATTGGGAATATATCGCTGATAACTTCAACTATATAACCTCTGAGCTCGTACGTCTCAGAGAAGGGTGTTAAGCTAAAAGAATAAATTCTTCGCCACCAACAGAAATATATTTGAAAGAAATCGGCTTTATATCTCAACTTGTAATGTCAGACACACAATCCATACAAGTCTGTTCCGGGCTCGAACAAAACCGAAGGCACTTACAAAGAAGTCCTTGCAATCCGGATATTCACAATCCTGATCGGATTCACCATCACATATGGAGAACTCAATACCGTAGCTACTCGGTGCAGAGTAAATCGACAGGTCATCCTATCGCTCTCGCAAATACCGGGTCTTCAACACCGATCTTCAATGCAATTATAACGACGTATCACATATTCGGAATGGGTTATACGACCCCATGGTCCTTTCCCGGTTAACCCGAATAGTGAGCGCTTATTCAAAAATAAGTGTGCATTCAAATTCAAACAAATCATATCAAATACCCATTCAAAGGGAAATATTGATAGTCGGTTATTGAACTATCAATGGATATGCACACATCACCAGATTCCAAATAATTTTCCAAATTATTTATTTTCCAAAATATCTTTATAAGATATATAATTTCATTTCTTCAAAAATAAATCAATATTTATTTTTAGACAAATTCCACTTCCTTTATAAATTCCTTAGTGAATTTATAATCCAAAATATCCACGAATATTCGATTTCAATTATTCATTTTCAATTTATCTTCAAAAAGATAAATTCTCTAAACGTTTCATTTCACATTGGAAAAACATTTCCATACTTATTTATTCATAAGTAATTCACAAATTTTATTTATTTTCAACACTTGGAAAATATTCAATATACTTAAATCGAAATTAAGTATATATTTCATTCTTTAAGGAAATCATTCTCTTAAACATATTTATTTGGGCCAAAACGAATGTTGCGTAAAACATCGTCACGACAAACCAAAATCACTAGTATAGGGATTCAAAATTAAAATAGATATATAAATCCCAATACTATACAAAACATTTCCTTTCGGAAATCATTTACTATAACAACAGTGTTATAGTCTACTATTTCCTTCTATTTCTCGAAACGTCTATTTCAACAATTAATGTTGAAATCTATGGTTTCGAATCTCAACACCTTTTAAAACATCGTTAGATCGTTTTAATTCTATTTAAACACCAAATCCAAAACAATTTCTTTAACGTGTTATTCACTATTCAAAATGTGAATAAACTTCGTTAACAAATTTCATTCTTTTATTCATTTTAATTCAAAGGATTATTCACTGTTCAAGAATGTGAATATAACTCCATTAATAGGTTTCAACAAATTTTCTTGTCAAAATAAGTCATTTGCGAATTTATAAAACAACGTTTATAAATTCCATTTCTATTTGTTTATAAAAACTTCCTTTTTATAAATTCTTTTATTAACTTATTTGATTTATAATTTTAATTATAAACCAAAAGTCCAAATTATAAGTCAAACACTTATAATTTATTTATTTGCAAAAATCGTTCCTTTGAACTTTACAAATTTTATAAACCTACTGTTTATAAAATTTCCATTTATAACTTCACCGTTATATAATTCTATAAATTTCATTCATTAATGAATTTCATTTTCACTTCATTCAAACACTTATAAAAACTCGTTTTATAATGTCCGTATTTCAATTTTTAAATATCCATTTATAAATCTCTTAATATAATTCAATTTATATTATTCTTTTAAAACGTCTTTAATCTCCTTTATTATTTCACCATTTTGATTCATAAAATAATTAAATTTTATAAATCCTATATTTCAACTTTTTATAATAAATTCAAAAATTTCGATTTAACTATTTTATAAAATCATTAATTCCTTATTTTCAAAAATCAGCTTTTAACTATATTTCTTAAAAATCATAATTTTTATAACTTTAAAAATTATAACGTTTATTTATTTATAATGGATCAATTCCAAAATATAGTATATTCTCAAAAATCACTTTAAAAAAATCATTTTAAAATCCCAAAATTTGGTTCAATGATGCTACACACCAAATAGTCAATCACGACAACAACGATATCATATATCGATATGATAATCCATCAAATATCAAAATATCTGAAATCAAATAAATACTGTTGAGGAATCCAGTTGGATCCCTCCAACCTGTTTTCCTGCATCCACAAACATTAGCACAATACCAATTTCGCTCCAGTACGAAATTATCGCGGTATATGTTCTTATTAAATATTATCCGCTTAATAACGGCGTAATAGGGTCTCATCCGCTAAACAAATAAATGCGGGAAATCAATCAACTGCAATATATACATATGCCAATATATATATATATATTGCTATTATATATAATACCAATTTCACTGTTTATGAAGTATTCGCGGTATATGTTTTTATTAAATAACATCCGCTTAATAACGGCGTATAATGTCTATTCTAACAATCAATAGATATTAATTATCATTCAAACATGCATTCAAATATTTTAAATCTAACTATTTAAAATAAAATCGAAACTGATTTGATTGAGTGAGAAGTTCTCACTTTGATTTTTATTCCGATCTAGCTTTTTATTTCGAATAAATTAAACACACGTTTAATTATACCCGAAATTTTCGCTGACTCCTATCGTCTCCAAACTAGTTCCATAGCGTAGAGCTCGACAAAACGAAGCCAACGCTTTTCGTTTCGTCGAAATCCGACCTAGCAACAAAGAGATATGAATTTTTAAACATCACACAAATTATAATATAATTAATTCACATTTTCTTTATAAATTTTATAACCTAATCTAGATCAGGCCGCACATTCTCTCCACTGCAGATCCAAGCCATCCACGCGTTTCTCCTTCTCCAGGCGATAGCACACGACCCAGTTCGAAACGCACCCATCAACGCGTCGCTTAATTGAAAATCGCGACCACCCTCCCTCGTTTCTTGGCCGATCGACCACCCTCAATCTGAAGGCCAGGACGAGGCGCACCATCGCCTGAAACATAGGCGAGCTCGGTCGCCATCTCGTCGTGATAAATGACCCTAAACACGCGGCACTCACGGCCAATTTGTGCCTCCTACGTGACGAATTATTCGATCACCACCGGTCAATTTATAGAGCTTGGAACGCTCTACAACGTTCATGTTGATGATCTGCTGAATTGATTCATGGATTTGGAGAAAATTGGGGAAAATCTAAACGAAATTCTGGCCTTTGGTTTTGAGGCCGGCGGCTACATGAAGCAAACCCTAGTTTTTATTTTTATTTTGTTTTTGTGAATTTCTTTGCCTATTTATAGAAAATAAACGAACACTATTCATCCGAAATTCCCGAACTTCGATTTACGCGCCGAAACTGACGTACCTAGGGTTTACCCCGCGTTCCAGACACAATGGAATAGGTTTCGAAAGCTAATTTGGACATCTGTGCGAGTTATGGCTATAAACGCTCAATTTAAATTAAACCGATTTAAGCGATTTTCTAGGCGTTTTAATTTGTACCGGACAAACGGTAAATCCAATTGACTTGAAATTTGAAACCTTACAATAATATCACATTACGGATCCGATGAAACTGGTTTCGTCGAAATCCGAGACTTTTTGAAAAACGGCTATTTTTACTCGCCAAATTTAAATTAAAAATAAATCGATGCGTTTCGAGCTGCCACGATCAAACGATAGCTCCGATTGACACGAAATTTGAAATCCGGTAATAACTAACTATTACGGATCCAATGAAACTGGTTTCGTTCAATTCTGAGACTGTTCAAAAATTGACTATTTTTACTAGTCGATTTTAATATTAAAATATTCAATTTTCACAAATTAACTTTTAATTCGATTTTAAAAGTTCTAAAATATCTTTCTAACTCCCATATGATAAAATAAAATTTTACAAATCATTTTCAATCATATTTAACTCAATTTTCAATTACTTACATAATTTAACATATTAAATTATCGATTTAATTATCCAATTAAATCTAAAAATTCAAATAAAAATTTATTTGACTTATAAATTCACTTATTAATATTTAAAATAAATTAAATATTCAAATTTTAATTTCTAAAAATTCTGGGTCGTTACAAATACATAAAACATTGATAATGGATACATAAAACTACACACTCATACATGAAATGGAAAATAAAGGCACCGATAATACAAATACTGATAGTAGATACATAAAACCATCAGGCATATGACAACCAAATACAAATACTAATATGCGAAGAAGACACAAGCTAAAACTCATCAAAGTGATCATCATCATCAAGACCATATGCATTGTCATCTCCACTATCAATTTTAGGTATAGGATGATATCGTTGCTCGTCCGTAATAGTAAGCTCGTTATTACGAGCATTCTCCTCTGCTAACTACCTCTTCTACTATATATGCTCCATCAATGCTCGATGTACGTGACTTAGTCCCATCTTTATTTGAAACAAATTCTTATATGAAAAAATAGCTAGATCTGGATATTGGAAAATCTTAGGCCGAGGAATATCCGCATATCTGTCACCTCCGGATGATGTAGGTATACCGACTTTCCAACCATGGTCTCCTGTCTAGGATGGATGTGGAGCAGGATATACCTAAATGCTTTTGTGCAAGATCCTGTAATACCGAGGGGACAAAACTACTTCAGATGGCCGAAGGTCCTACCAAATCAATAGCTCTAGCATGAACAAAACATGTGGTGTATGGTGGAGTGTAAAACTGTTGCCAAAATGATGCATAGCCTAAACCGGTGATGATGAAGTAATTAGTCCGCCACCAATCATTTTCATGCTCATGTAAAGCGGCGATGTGATACACTTTCAGAAAAGGTGCGTCCAGGTGAGGATCAACAGGAAAAAAATACCATCCATGGTCTGTCTCCAACAACGCTCGTTAGGGAATCAATTTTGGCCACACGTCGGTGGAGATGATACCGATGGAAAGCGTCTAACAGAAAGGAAGCCAGCGTGTTGTACATTTATGTCAGTCATATAGGGAGAACCTTTATACGAATTCTACATAATAATCTCTTATGTAGCCCGTAACTCAATCTGATTTTGGACTATAGCAAATATATGACGTGAATCGTCGCCTTGCACCATTCTATAGTTCTTGTGATACTAAGCTCTAACTCGTGGGAAGAATAGAGGTAGTGTGGATTCAAGCGACAACTCTGCGACAATTGCAACATATCCAGCCAGCAACGTGTTCGATGGATTTTAAAAAAAAAGTTTTCCATCATAAAACGAATAAACCGTCGAGCAATCTCCAAATTGTTTTCTTCCCTTTGATCTACTATCAATTCAGTGATTGCTTGTCAAATGTAACTGGTTTTAATCTATTGCTTAAATGACAGTCCATTTTGTAAGTCAAGATGCTATGGTACACTAGTTAGACTGTCAAAGTGCTAGTAGTGCTCGTCATATGGTAAGGTCTGAAACGGCCTGCAAATCCATATCCTCTTTTATTTATTCAACTTCACCATAAATATTTAAAAATTTCCTTTTTATTTCCTACCAAAAACCTAGTATTTATATTTTTGATATTTCAAAATACCCAAAATGTATCCAGCATCCAATAAATGTAATTCTCCAACATAATATATCACAGATTATTAAATAAATCATATCACTGAATATGAAAACAAATTTCAACATTTTTAAAGAATCCAGTTGGATCCCTCCAACATGTTTCCCTACATCCACATGTGTTAGCACAATATAAAAATACCAATCCCACTTCGAGGGGGATATCGCGGTATAAAGGGTCATCCGCTATTATGCGGCGAGCATAGGGTCTCATCTGCTACATAATGCGGGAATATCAATCACTCTAATATATATATATATATAATCATCCAATAAATAATTATAGATCTATCAATCCAATCATTATCCAATAATTTAAATTTAATCATTTAAATTCAAACTGTAATCCAAATGAGTGAAAGATATTCACCTTTATAAAAAAATTCCTGAATTTTCTGCCCGATCCCATTTTTATTTCCAGCTTGTATTTTCCTTAACTTGATTTCGCGATTATAGACCTCGTACAAACATTACAGCGTTTATAAATATTTGAAATAATCGAAAAATAATTTACAATTAAATAAATTTAATTAACTAATTTTAAATGATAATTTAACTTACCCGGTTTACACTTTTTTTCCTTTCTTTTCGTCTTACCAAAATATAAATTTTATAACAGGGTGTATATATATATATCCTAATTAACATTGTGCATATTTTAGAATTAAACAGTAGGCATAAATATTTGTATATATTTTTATTCTTTTCTAATATATATATATTTAAATTAAAAAAACTGTTATACCTCACTACCTTACGCGAACTGCAAACTAAGGCAACTTCTAGCCTCACGACACCTCGCTGACGAACTCACCACTTTATTTTATTGCCTTTAATTCTGATTTTGTTAGAACTAGATCTAACACAACATTTCATTTCCATCTTCACGTTTCTGGTTTTCCCCTATCATGATATGTCTAATTTTATGTAGATTTGTCTTCATAATTTCATATATGTACATATATTAAATTATACAAGTGGCAAAAAAATTCACATATGTGTGTGTATATATGTTTAAACTCTGTATATATATATATATATGATATTATTAATCCGTGTACACAAATCATATACATATATAGTAGTATACTCAAACATATGTATATAGTTTGACATTTGTATTCCCAATATGCATGTGGTTTATTACATGTGTATGTAAGTATAATATATATATATATATATAAGCAACACACACACACATACATATACATACAAAAATACACACAGACACACACACACACTCGTGTGTGTGTGAGCATTCTTGGCTAAACAAAATAAACCAACCAAACCAATTCATTTCGGTTGGTTTGGTTTGAAACTAGATTGGTTTATAATCCACCCATAAAAATATTAGTTCGGTTAATAGTTTATCCAAATTAACTGAACTTTTATTATATTTTAAAAATTACTTATGTTATAAAAAATTAGGCTGTTTAGTGATGTAAATAAAATTTATTTATCATATATGTGTCAAAATTACTATTATGAAGCATAAGAATGCTAAATAAGAATAATTCAAATATAAATTTAGGTTTTTATATAAAATTTCAATGTATGTTCTAAACATGAAATGTGAATCATTTATAGTTCGGTTATGTGATGATCTGCCTCCTCGACCGTCAGAAATTAACACTAATATATCCTCGGTTTTCACATGTCGTAAATCCAAGTGCCGGAGAGGTAGATTATCATAGAATATAAGGAAAATAAAGATGGAACATAATCTCATAAAAATGGAATAACATGTATTATTTCAACATATAATCTTTACAGCGAATTTTTTAAAATATATTTATTAACGTTAAACATGAAAAGTTATAAATATCCATCCTTACAAATACGGAATACAATAATACACAAATGTGGTAAAAAAGAGGTAATAGTGTACCAGAGAATCTTCTAACTCCATGCTCCGAGCCCTTCCATATTTCTTCTAACTAAACATGACTACTATGCCACCTAAAAAAATAGCACACCTAGAGTTTAAGGGGAAAGAAAATAAACTCCGGGTCAGTTATGTGACTGGTATGAGAAACTCAAAATATGGGTGTTTGAAAACAAAAGGTATCTCATAAGACCATGACGCACATAAACATGGAACATGTTTTTACCTTATGATAACAAAAACATTTGTTGTGCAAAATCTAGGAATATTATTTTTAATGACATTCTTTTGAAAATACTTTTCAAATAAACTTATGAATCTTAGCCGAAATTGTTACGTCGATTAAATTCCAGCATACTAGCTACAATATAGGTTCTACAATCAAATCCGAAGGTACTTATTGGAGAAAGGATTTCCATAAAATGGCAGGTAAGGAGCTTAGAGGGATGTGCCAGAGTTCAATGACTTTAGAAACCTCTACACCTGGCAAGACCAGCCTACCCGCAGTTCCAACTTGGTGGCAGATATAACTGAATATGACATCACCTCGGTCATAACTGGCCTATCCATGGCCATAGCATACACAACGTACTCAACGTATAAAGAGTAATCTAGAAGGGTGATGACCATACCCTTATGGGCGCGACCCACATAGCCTCACGGCATGCCCTGTTTAAGCTATTTTCGAGTGATGAGGCCCGAGGTAATGTTTACCTTTCACATAGAACATTCTACTTTGAATACCACACTACCATTCCATGATCACACAACTAATTTCTACAAATGTATAACTTTTGAGCTCGTATGTCCTAAGAAAAGGTGTTAAGCTAAGAGGAATTGCCTTCTCCGAAACCAAACAGATGATTTGTTTATAAAGATCAATCAATGTGATTAGAAATGCAATGTCAGATATTCATCTATACAAGTTGTCATGGAATATCACAATCCGGAGAAACTCTTATACCACATCCTATTGGAAATCATCCCTAGGATTAGTAGTACGCAGCCCTTGCATCAAATATCAAATGAAGATACTACTTCCACATGTATTGTTAGTGCCAAAATTGGTCACTAACACCCAAATCCAAATGAAAGCACCAAATCATAGTCACATATCATAGATAGAATGTGTGTAGAGAGTATAAATATGAAGAACGGTAAAAATTAAAAAGAAAGCAGTAATGAAATAGGATTTATAGTGGTTCGGCTGATTCCGGCCTACGCCCACTCTAGAAATTTCCTTTTTATTGCTGTAATAATCGATTACAATTACAAAATGGTAGAGTAGCCTTAGCCTTAGAAACTAGAAAGCAAGAGAGCCAAAAAGAAGATCACCCTTCTGAATCCCCACATGTTGTATTTATAGGCAAATTCCGAGTTACTGGGCTTCCTGTATAGTCCGGGCCCATCAGGACCATAGCCGAGCCAACATCCTTCATCATGACCATCCCATATTGCCGTGCCGACCAGCCTACGCCGACCCACTCCATACTCTAGTATGCCGACCAACTTCAACATGTCATCCGACCGACATCACCAATGACCGAACCATGTACGAATTTCCAACCTTCACCGAGCGGCGCCTACCGACCCATCTAGGCCGATCCATGCACTAATTTTCAATCATCATCGAGCGGCACCTACCGACACACTAATGACCGGTCTACAAATGTCGAACCTCCTCAGCCTAACCGTCTTAGCCGAACAGCCGAGCTATATGGCCAAACCACCAACAAGCAAGCCATGCTCGACCACCTCTCCTCGACCGAGCCATGCTTGACCAAACGGTCGAGCTACATGGCCGAACTCCAAATATATCGAACCATGCTCGTCCACTTCTCTCGACCGAACCACTCCTCCAAGGCCGAATGACCACCAATGCCGGCCGAACTACACATGACCGAGCCATTCTTGCGAACGAACTATACATTACCAAGCTTCCCTTGACGAACGAACTACACATGACCGAACTGCCCTTGCCGAACGAACTACACATGACCGAGCCACCCTTGCCGAATGAACTACACATGACCGATCGTCTAATCATCCAACTAGCTCAAGCCCATCGTATTCCGATCTTGACAAACAAGTAGTCAATTAAGTTGAATCCGTCTGTCCATGGCCTTACCAAAAGGCAAGTTAACATTTGCCCCCAAAAACATGCCTTGCTATTGGAAGGTGTGTCTTGAATAAACTCAAATTCGATGTCCGAAGTCCACATGTTATCCATAGTCATACATTCTGATTCCTAATCCAATCCATTTTATTCAAGTGTCATTGCTATATCCTTATCCAAATCTACGATTGCTCCGAGTCCGTATCTGATCCCTATCCAGTAACCAAATCCTTATCCAATTCCACATCCATCCGAACCCGACAACCGAGTTCTAATCCATCCATATCCAATAACCAATAACCACATCCATGACCTCTACGGGTCGATGTCCAAATCAGGGATCGCTCTGGGTCCATGCCCAAATCCTTAGTTGTTCATAGCCAATATCCAAATCTGTAACCTCTTTGGGCTCTTGCCAAGCATATCCTACACCTGACAACCTATGTCGAGTAATGCCATGGTGTTCCTAGTTCAATGTCCCTGAACGTTGATTAATGTCGTGGCTTAAATCCTAAACCGAATCATGGTCGCTCCGTACCCTTTCCGGGTATAGTCCATACTCGACGACCTGTTTTAGCAATAGATAGGTGATATGGGCCTAAGTCCTAGGCCGAATCCTGGTCTCTCTGGACCCTTGCAGAGCATAGTCCATGTTGGACAACCTTTTAGCCAAAAACCATACAAAAGTCGATCAAAATTGAATCCGAAACCCAGATTCAAACTAGAAAACCAGAAATCCATATCAAAAGTCCAAATCAAAATCCAAATCAAAAACAAGCATCCAAACCAAGAAACCAACAAAACCAGGAGTTCAAACCGAACACCAAAACCAAAGCAGAAAAAAATCATATGTCCAAGCAAAAAGGAAAAAACAGATTTCACAAACCAGAGCATCTCGGTAAACCATCATCTCAAAGCATGCCTAAGGGTTATCTTTGACCCCGTACATGAGTAAGTGATTTATCCATTTTCCCGGAGTTTGTTACTTATTCCAAACCATCACAATTAGTTGATGACTAACCGGCCAGCATTCCTGGGCCTCATGCCTTCGTCATTCAAGGTAGGCGGTGGCTGCTCTTGTTCCACCGCTACATCCTGAGTTTCGATATATTGCCGCAACTGACCATTCCTTACATGTTCCTCGATTACATCCTTTAGATGTCCGCATCTGTTAGTGTCATGCCCGTCCAAGTCATGAAAGAGACAGTGCTTTCCCAATGCCCTTTCGCATTCTGAGGGTTCCCTCCTTGCCGACCTTCGATAAGGAAGGCGAGCCCGAGTATCCAAGAATATCTGCTCCAATGTTGCGTTCAATCCTGTATAAATGGAGAATTTTGGTTCCCCCCAGCGCTTCCTCTTCCCTTTATCCTTGTCCTTACCCGAGCTTTCACCGGGTTGTCCCATATCCTTAAACATGTTTACTTCCTTTGACTTCATATCCAAACATGCACCCTCTTGTCAAAGAAATCCCTCGGCTTCACGAAAGAATTCCTCGAGATCCATTGGTGGGTCCCGTATCAACGATACTTTGAAATCCGAGTTACCCCTGACTCCTAATACTGCAACCATCAGAACCATTGATGGATCCGGCCGATCCACCAAGACAACTGCTGCATTAAACCCAGTTAAGAATGTCCTGAGCGATTCATCCGCCCTCTACTTAACCAACGTCAACGTCATCACATTCTTTAGCCTTTTTATGTGAACTCGAAACTGACTTATGAATTTGTCCACCAGTCCTGTCCATGTTCCAATAGATCCATCCTCCAGTTGTCTGAACCACATAGCAGCTATATCAGTCAAGTACAGTGGGAAACATCGGGCCATGACCTCCTCTGATGCCCCCCAGCACTTCCAAATGCCTTGTGTACCTCATCAACTGGTCAGTGGGATCCGTCTTTCCGTTGTGTACTTCCAAAGTGGGCAACTTCAAATCGGGCGGATTCCTAGTTGTCTTGATGTTCCAAGTAAACAGACTTTCGTTGACTCCTTCCAAATCTATATTTGTCAGACCTCCGTGAATGGTTCTCCTGATGATGTCAGCCAATCCATTGTTACCTACTAAGGGTTTCCACCCATCCACATTTCCTAACTGCCCTCCAAGTCCATGAGGAAATTCTGGCACATACTCCTCGTCACGTGCACCTGTATTCTTGTTGGCGTCGGGCTGCACGGCGTCATCCGGTATCCCTCCATGGATTGGTCCAGCATTCCCTGGTGGTGTGCCCTCGAGTCTAGGTCCACCAAGATTGATAGTTGTTTGTCGATTGGGAGCTGCCCCCTTACTCCATCTACTTGCTGGTTGAGTCCCTATAATCTTGCTCCAAGAACTTGAGTACCTGTAGTTCCTGGTTGTCCAAACTGCCTAAAAAGAGCCTGCATCATCACCTCTTGCTGTTTCATCATCTGCTCCTGCATAGAATTCATCATAACCTGCATCTCGTCCCAAGTTATTAGATGGATGCATGATCCGCTCCAACTCCAGAAGTGGCTGCTTGACTTCCCTTCTGATTTCTCCTTTCCGTTGCTTGCTTTCTTGTTGGTGGTCTAGCCATTGTGTGATGACCCAGAATTTTGAACAATTTAAATTGGAATATTTAATTGATTTTAAATATTTAAAGGCTAATTTTAACTTGAATTTCAGATATCAATATTTACATGATAATTAAATCATTGAATTATATAGTTTAAATATTGAATTTTATAATTGAAATTGGGTAAATTGTTGAATCTGAGATTCTAAGCCTGTTTAAAATAATTTGAAGGCTTATAAAATTTATAACGATGATACTGAAGATAATAGGATAATTGAAATTTAATTTAAAAGTAATTTGTTCAATTTTAATAATATATCGTTTAAATTGGAATTTAAAAATAGCCTTCCGAGGCACAGTCTTGGAATTCGACGAAACCAGTTCCATTGGATCCATAATAGTTAGTTATTACCGGATTTCAATTTTCGTAGCAATCAGAGTTGTCATTTGACCTTGGCAGCTCAAAACGCTTAGAACTATTTGAATCGATTTAATTGAAATGTGATCATTTTCTTTTGTAACTCGCACATACGATTAAATTAGCTTCCGAAACGTATTCCATCGTGTTCGGAATACAGGTAAAGCTTTATAATTGCTTCGCGGCATTGCTTAAGAGGAGTTCGAAAATTTAAGTAGCAATCGATGAAGCATTTTGAAGTTTTATATAAGTTAATGAAAAAAAATTTATTAAAATAAATTAGCTAAGATATTTTTTTCACAATCGTTCTCCCAAATATATATCATTCTCGTCCCCTCTTTGTTCTCAAAACATATCGCAAATTTAAAAAAAACGAAGACTAATGGCCGAAGTCTTCGAAACATAAAAAAAAGAGCAAACAAATTCATTCGTTCAAGCTAATTCCAGATCGAAGTCAAGGGGGGCTCAGATTTCGATCGAATTCTCGCATGGCTAGGGTTTTGGCGTGGTCGCGATTTCGATCACGCAGAGGAGCAGCATCGCGATCAAACGCGTAGATCTTCGCTCGATTTGAAATCACGCGTGAAGCTAGGCATCGACTCAGTGGTCTCGACGCTTACCGTTTGTGTGCTAATGCGAGGTGGTCCAGTCGTTGTTCGGGGATGCGACAGTTCTGGTCGAGTGCAAGGGTTTTGGGAAGCTCGCATTGGATTGTGATGGAAGCGGCAGAGCGGAGCGTGCTTCTTCGGGTTCGAGTAGATGGGTTTGACGAGTTTTGTTTCGGGTTTAAGGTATTTTATTTCCATTAATTTATTATCATTTTCGACAATGATCAAATGAATAGCATAAATTTACTTCTGAAACAGATTTGCATGCATAGTTTTGGTTGGGAAACAGTTAACAAATATTTATATTAGTTTGAAATTAACTTATTATGTAAAATGAAATTTATTAAATAGAAATTGGACTTGTTCGAATAATAATAGGATCGTATAACTATTTATACAAGGTCTAAACCTAAAGGAAACAAATCGAGATCGGATTTGGATTGCAAATGTAAAAAGGGGCCAAAGGTGAGTAAATCTCACTCGTCTGGTATTATTTAAATTTAAATGGTTAAATTTAAATAATTGGTTGATTGATTGAGTTGATTGAATGTGTGCTGATAATCTGTGACTTTGGTTTTGTTTGATTCTCGAGTTAATAAGGGTTTAATGTTTGGTGATTCATTAAATAGGTAGAATAGTTTGAATGGATAACAAATTAATTCAATTAATTAATTAATGATTGTGTTAATTAACTTAGTAATTAAGGGTTGAATTAATTAAGGATTAAGTTAAATTAATTTAAACAATCAATTGATGGTTGATATGTAATTACTTAATGAAATAAAAAAATATAACTACTTTGTGAAATTAATCAAGAGATTAATTAAGATAATTAATTAAGGAGTAATTAATTTATTAATCAAGTAAATAAAAGAATAGTTAATTATAGATTGATATTAATCGAGAATGATTAATATTGGGGTTTAATTAAAGTAATTAATTTAGACTAGAACAAATTGAAACATAATTGGAAATCATTAATTTATATAATCAACGATGTAATTAAAGATTGATTAATTAAGATGAGTTAATCATAAGTAACTCATGAGAAATTAATTAATATAAGTAATTGAGAATTAGTGTAATTGATTCTAGTTAATTAATTTGTGAAGTAATTAAAGATTACTCATTGATTTGATCAGAATAATTAATGTCGTGAAATTATTTAAGGACAATTACTTGAATGTAATTGAAAGATAATTATTCCAGATTGATTAATTAAGATGAATATTGAAAGGATGATTGAATTATTTGATTTGAATTAAGTAATCGACAAGTAAAGAAGTCTAAGTGTGTAACGACCCGGAAATTTCGATCTCGAAAATTCCAGATAGTTAGTGAAAAGAAGAAAGAGATAGAAGAAGAACAGAAAAGAAACACAATCTCACATTCGCAGCAGATAAAATGTAATATCAATAATAGTTATACCGAAGAAAACTGTATTTATCAATTTACATCGATATATCAGAGTTACAACAACTTTAAACAACATTGGATAGATACAATTTAACATGTCTCAGATATATACAATATTATAGTGGAAACTCTCCATATGTCCCTACCATTTAGCTCGCCTCCTGTACTCCAGAACGTCCTTACCTGAAAATCTGTAATACTCGGTCTGACCCGAGCATTACAGCAAAGTAACACCCGGGTCAGTTGGAAACCAGCGTGAGTAAACCCATCTAACTTGGAATACAAAAGCATACAATTTATATAAACCCGGGGTAACTTATATCAATTTACACTTCATAAGTTATTATAGACATCAACCATTTCATACATCAATTTGTAAGTGTCAAAATATTAGATTTAAATAGACCAATTTACTTAAGTCATTCCACTTCATCCTATTAGTTTCATATATGAAACTATAAGAATCGAAGTGGTTTCGGGTATTCAGTAATACCTGACTCCGGCCTCTTCGAAACTATTGTCAACTTAACTTAAATTATTCAAGTGAATTACAATTCTACTTTTAATACAGGATGTCACAGTAATTCATCATCAATAGATAATCACACCTTCACAATTTAAATCCAACATATCATATCGCATAGCATCACGAACCACTTATTAGGGATAACAATTAATCAAGGCTTCCAATATCATTCTATTTATCCTTTAATTACATTTAAGTAATTAATCCTTAATTAATTTCACAACTAATTATCCTTAACCGAATACGGTAATTAATCTTTAATAGATATCAATTCAATAGATATCATCTAAATTCAGACATTCAACAACCCATCATCCAGAAGCAAGTATTATCAATTCATATCATAATTAATTTAATTACTTAAATTGACTCCTTAAGAATTAATCACTTAATCTTGCGTATACAATCATTAATTAATTACTAACCTTAATTAATTAATTACATCCCTGATTAACTCACTTAATCAATTAATCAATCCTTAATTCGGATTAATTACCCTTTATTTATCAATCAATAATCCTTAATTAACTGTTAATCCATCCTTGATTATCAGATAATCAATCCTTAATTACCATCACCATTGATTAATCAATTAATTACCACTTAACAACTTCTTAATTAATCCTTAATTACGGATTAATTATTCTTTAATTATTAATTAATAAAATCTTAATTATAAATTAATAAAACTTAATTACTAGTTAAGCACTTCTTAATTATTAGTTAAGTAACCTTTAATTACTTAATTAATTACTCACTAATCACTTGATTAAATTAAGTTTAATTACACTTAATTACTCAATTAATGAATCCCTAATCATTAATTAATAATCTAATTAGTGATCTTGTTAATTACAAATTAATTAATCTTAAATAATTAACCTTTAATCCTTATCATTTATTAATCAAGTAAATTATTTTCCTTCATTAATTTCTTAATCATTCCTCTATAATTTAAACCAAATAACTAAACTTAATTTCTTTAAATTAACTTAATGAAAATTAAGATATTAAAACCTTAATTAAGATAAAACACTCGGCTCGTAAATGCTTTAATTACCCTTAACATATTTACATCATTTACCGTATGAATATCTAAAAATATGTTTAAGAAAACATTTATTAAGACACCAAGTAATTTATATAAAAGTTTAAACCAATTAAAATTTTTAAATATCAAAAACAAGTTTTAAAACCCTAAAAAAACATTATTTGCTGTTCTACAACATAAGTTAATTAATAACCTATTAATTGTCATTTAAATTAATCCTTAATTACCTATTAAATAATTCATAATTAATTAATTAAATCTTAACAATTAATTAACCAAAATTAATTAATTAATTCCAACTCTAATTACTAATTAATTTAAGTAAACTTAAATTTCAAATTAAATTAATTTTCCGAAACAAAACAATTTTCATTCATCTTTAAAACTCTTACATATTTAATTGTTTCAATTCATTAAAACAAATTACTTTTTAAAAAGAAATTAGATTTAAAAATGTAAAATCATTTCAAAACTTCAAAAAATAAAACGTGAAATACTTTTGAAACAAAATATTTGACATTTTAAAAAGTAGTGAAATATAAGGAGTTAAATTTAACTTAAAATAAAATTTAGATTAAAACAAGTTTTAAAGTTTGATTCATTTACTTGGTTAAACTCGACCAAAACTTCTACTCACATAAACCTAATTCCAACTCTCCCCTACCTTCTTCATCAACCACCTGAACCGCACCAGACACGCTCAAACACCCACACCCTCGGGCAACAGCAACCCAACTCCGAGCCACACACGACATCTCACGCGACCAAGCACGAGCGTTCCTTCAAGCTGCAAACCCAAGCACGCACGAAGACTCCACTGACACACGTCACTGCAAACTCGTGCACGTGCACGGTGCTCCGGCACCTCCATCACCGCCGCCGACCATTCGTGCAAACCCCACTACGATCCTCGATCCAGAATCTAACCCCAGAACCCATCAAAACCAGCTCAAACGAAATTTGGGAGTTCGAACCCCAAAACAATACCGCAGATGCCTGGAAAACATCCCATCACCCACGGCAAACCTACCTCCTTTCGACACCAAACTCCGGCCATACATGCGCAACACCCAAACACAACTCCACCTCAAACCCCGTGAAGCTCGATCACCTCCACTCTTCACGCGATCGAATTCCTTAAGCTCAAAAAAACAGAACCCCAAACCCTACAAATCCACATTCCCAATTCTATGTTGCATGATAAATTCAAACAATATTTTTCTTGTGTTTCACAACATTAAACAAAGCCTCGATTCAAATTTCAAAGATTAAAATCAACCCAGTCACGAGAATTTGATGAAAGGCCCAAATTCAGTAAATTTCAAAATTCAAATTCAATTGTAAGTTAAAAATTCTGATTTCAATTTTAAAATTCATGCCATGCATAGATTCAGGATATATATATTGATTCATTAAAATTTAACAAGATTTATATGCTATAATTTTTGTTTTACTGCATCTACTTGCTTCTGCAGTTTTTCCTAAACTGTTTCATATACATATTTAATTTAACACTTAAATCATGTTGAGTTTAAACTCCACACTTGAAGATATCAACTCACTATCACCTTGCTGAATTTAAATTTGAAGATTTGTTTCATAAATCTACTCTGTACTTGAATTTACAAAGGAGTACGATTTACTTTTAAACATGCACAACAAAATTTTCAACTTGAAAATAAATACTTCACAAAATAAATGACATGCAAGCATTGCATCACAAACATTCAACATACAACATTTCTATACTTAAAGTTTGATTTAAGAATTTACTCACCTGAACTAATTTGCAGAGAACAAAACTTATTTCAGGCCCTTGAAAAAGAAACTATGATTTGCTGTTGATGCTTTGCTGATGAAACTTGATCCTTATTCATGTTGTTGAATACTCCTTAGAAATGTAGGTGAAATTGCAGATTGAAGTTAGTGTTGCAGTTTTAATTTCAGATTTTGATTTTGTTTTGCAGATTTGCAATTGGAATGTATATTTGGTTTCCATTATCAGTTTGAGAATATTTTCTGGTTTGGGTTTTAGAAAAGGAAACAAGGAATAATGAAAGTTTTTGATTGTTCTTCTTAAAATATTTATTAAAAATTAAAATGAGAGTAGTGCCACTTGTTTCTAATTTGAACAAATGTCATTCAATTTGTTTGATTGTTTTACATGTGTTATTGAAATGTCTGATATAGTTACATTTGTACTTAAGTGTTTTGAATTGAATTTTTACTTAATTTAAATGTAAATATAACTTACTTAATTTAATTCTCTTAATAAATAAAATTTATATATGTATGAATAATTTTACTTTTAAAAGAAATTATTCTAAAACTAATACAAATATATTTTCTTACACATGTTATTTAAAATCTAAAACATTTATTTTTAGTGTTTAAGAAATAATTTAAAAGAAAGTTTTATTAAATTTAATTTAAACCCAAACTTCCTATTCACAATGTATATACTCATATATACATTATAAATAGAATAAATTTCTAACTAGCTTAGAGAGATAAATTTTATTAATTAATATGTTATTGATTTTGAAATAATTATTAGTGGAAATTATTAAATAAATATTACCTAAATTTTCGAAACATCACATTCCTTCCCCCTTTGAATCCTTTCGTCTTCGAAAAGAAACGAAGCCAAAATTTATTAAATATTTTAAAACCAGTTAAAATATCCTTTGACTAATTTAAAACACTTTTAAAATTTGTAATACTGCCAAAATAGTTTTATAAAAATACTTTTTATAACTCGATGTCTCAACCAGTCTATCCTTGTTCTCTTAGAAATCGGTCATACGTTGATCAGGCGTATGACTAAAAATCTACAAGTGCTTGGCAGACTCGTTTTCAACATCCAGTGAAAATACTTTGAAAATAATTTTTTATTGAAAATATAGAAAACATTTTTTTTTTTGAAAATAGAGGATGTATCTTTGGTGAGAATGCTTTGGAAATCATCACCCCCATCCATGGTCACAGTTACATTGCAGGGTTACGTTGCCGTCGCAGCAAAAGTCCATGTAACTGCAGGCCATCCACGGCCTCTCAATTACGCCATGGATCCCACACAACAGATCACAGTTACACCCAGGGTTACGTTGCCGTCACCGCAAAAGTCCATGTAACTGCAAGCTCTCAGCGGCCTCTGATTTTCGCTGTCGAAATGAAACCTCTCCACTCCTACATAGGTCGCAGTCTACCGATATAAAATCAAACGCAGACTGTTGGCTCTCAGCGGCACACACGACTTTCGCTATGTTATACCATAGATCGCAGTTACATCCTGGGTTACATTGCCGTCGCAGCAAAAGTCCATGTAACTGTTGGCTCTCAGCGGCACACACGACTTTCGCTATGGTATACTCTACTCAAAATCCCCAGGAACTAGTTTTGTCCGGATTCCTCACAGGATCAACTTTAGAACCCCCCTTTGGGGCTCAAGGCAGCACCACCCGGTGGTACTCCTGAGAAGTTCATTTCAAGGGAGCGCCTTTTCCCCCAGAGCCATCATCAAATCATTTTATATTATACATATATAGTATCTTCAAATCATACACCTAGTATGATCTTATACAAAGCTCTTTTATACCAAAATCGATTATCCCAAATCGATAATTCTCAAACTAGGCTTTCCAAACTCAATATTGATTTTACCCAAAAATCAAAAGCCTTTCCAAATCTAAAGGTTCCCAAAACCTTTTCCAAAATCCTCATAAGATCCTTTTATAAATATATATATACAGATATATAAAAAAAAAATTTAAAAACTTTGGATCTTTTCAAAACTGAATAAAGCTTCTTTTATACTTCAAACACTTTCAAAATCCTTTCCTTCTGGCAAGAGATTCAACAAGGGGAGTATCATTTTATAAAACAAAGATATTTAAATCTGTTTACTCAAAATCAAATGTCCAAATTTTGATTACTTCTTTCAATATCATTTTCTTTCAAATTCGTACGATGTACCCATATCATCCGTACGCTATACCAATCTGATCGCTCACTCGATCACACAATTTCACTTCCGAATTTGTATCGTCCACCCGACTTCCTAGTGCGGACTCAGATCTGGTTTCTTGATCAGAAACCGTCATTCTCCTCGCATAGTCATAACTATGATAGAGAATATCCAGAACCAATCAACAATCCATATCCAGGTTCGCCGTCGAAAATCGAGTGAAAAATCCCACTCAGATCGATATACCTTTCTCGAAATTCTGTGCTCGAATCTGGATCAAATTACTATGCGAATAGAATAACATACGTACACCCTACGTATTTATCTTTATTGGTTATTAGCCAAATCAATTACATTTCTATTCACATTCACTTTGATTTTCATTCACTAACTCACAATTGCTTCAATCCATTGGATTATCACCTCTATTCTTATCTCGATTGGGTATTTAACCAATAACAGTTTGAACTCTGTCCAGTTTAAATTTAAAAAATAGCTTGAAAAGTTAAAAATAAATAAGTAGTTGGAAAATAATTAATAGTTGGTAAAATAGGTGTAAAATAGTTATAAAATAGTTAAATAATTATAGAAATTTTAGATAATTGCAATATAATAGTAAGATAGTAATTAGTTTTGTAAAACAGTTGAAATATAGTAATTAGTTTATAAAACAGTTGGAAAATTGTTAAATAGTTTCAAAAATAATTGTAAAACAAGTATAAGATAGTTTGTCTTTTAAAAGAAAGGTTGTATATATAATGTATAGCTTGGAAAAATAGGTTTATCTTAAAAAAATTTATATTAAAAATAGTCAAGAGTCAAAACTGTTCACTTCCCATTCTCCATTCTCAATCAATTCAATTTAAATTTCCTCTTCCATTTAAATTGACCCAGTTCCAATTTAAATAACTTCAATTTCTATTGAAATTGATTCAATCCCAATTCAAGTTGAATTAACCTTATTTTCTTTCCAAAATTTAACTTTATTCAACCTTGATCTCAAAATTTACTAATTCAAATAAATTTCAATTGAACTAGTTCCAATATCAATTCATTTCAGCTCCAGTTTAAATTAATTCCAATTTCAAACTCCATTTCCAAATCAAGTTGAATTATTCTTGATTTCTTCCCAAATTCAATTCAAACTCCATTTGAATTTAAAATTGTTCAACTTTAATTACAATTCCAAATTATTCAAATCAATTTGGACTAACTTCAAATTGTATCTACTTCAATTTCAAATCATTTCAAATTAATCAAATTCAAATTTTCCATTTGAATCTTATACTCATACATCTTTAATCACCATTTTAATTAATTCAAATCAAATTCAATTTGAACCAACTTCAAATTCCAGTTCACTATGAACCATCTCGAATTACATAAATTCGATTTAATACTTCAATTGTTGATTTAATTCCTTTAAATCAATTTACCTTTTTATCCCAACAATGGATTACCATACTCCATTTCTCATTCATTTAAACAAATTCAATTCACATTTTAAAGATTATTAGTAACAATAGGATGATATCATCCAATTCATTTTAAAACATCCATCAATTTCCAATTTCTAATTTCCAGATCTCAAACCCATTTTGATATCACACAAACTCCCAAATATAATCAATCATTTAACTTTCCAAGTTATACTCAATTCACTTAATTCAGTCAACCTTACCTAGTTTTAACTTCCATTTCAAATTTTGAACTTTTCATAAATAAACTTCCACTTATTAAGTTCAAAAACTTATCACTTTGGGTATCACATCCTATTTCGAACTCAAAACTCACCATTTATAGTTTATTTCCAACCACCTTTGATATTATGTATATCCACATGTATACATATTAATTTCTTTTACATACCAAGTTATACTTTAAAATTTTAAACCACCTTTGGTTTTAATTCAAAACAAATTTCTTTTTAGATTTTCAAACAACTCTTGTTTGAAATAGGACCATTTCATTCAAATGCATTAAATAATATTATTTGTTATTTCTTTAAATTAATTACTTCATTAATTAATCACATTTGGTAATTAACTTATTTTTTAATTACCTTCATTAAGTAATTGTCCCATAAATTACTTACCTCTAGTTACTTCATTAAGTAACTCCTTCTTATTTGTTAATTCCAATTATTATCCACTAATTAATCTCATTAAATAAAGTTTAATTAATTACATAAATTAATTGATTATCCTTATCCTGAAACCTTTCCCAATTCAAGATTTAATTTCAGTTTGAATCCATTTCAAACTTGTCTTTAATTTAATTTCAATTTGGTTGTAATTCTATTACCACTTAATTCTTACTATTACTTTTAATTTAATTAATATTACAACCAATTTCCTTAATATAATAGATAATCTATTTCTTATTTAAGATTCATTTACTTTTGAAATCGTTTAAAAATCTTTATATAAGAAAATAACAAGTACGCTCTCTCATATATATACACACTCAACTCATTCTAGGGTACCACTTACCCTATCCTTAATGAGTAATCCCAATAGAGCCAAGGTTCTCGCTTAACCTTCAGCTCTGATACCAAATGTAACGACCCGGAAATTTCGATCCCGAAAATTCCAGATAGTTAGTGAAAAGAAGAAAGAGATAGAAGAAGAAAAGAAAAGAAACACAATCTCACATTCGCAGCTGATAAAATATAATATCAATAATAGTTATACCAAAGAAAACTATATGTATCAATTTACATCGATATATCAGAGTTACAACAATTTTAAACAACATTGGATAGATACAATTTAACATGTCTCAGATATATACAATATTATAGTGGAAACTCTCCATATGTCCCTACCACTCAGCTCGCCTCCTGTACTCCAGAACGTGCTTACCTAAAAATCTGTAATACTCGGTCTGACCCGAGCATTACAGCAAAGTAACACCCGGGTCAGGCTGGAAACCAGCGTGAGTAAACCCATCTAACTTGGAATACAAAAGCATACAATTTATATAAACCCGGGGTAACTTATATTAATTTACACTTCATAAGTTATTATAGACATCAATCATTTCATACATCAATTTGTAAGTGCCAAAATATTAGATTTAAATAGACCAATTTACTTAAGTCATTCCACTTCAGCCTATTAGTTTCATATATCAAACTATAAGAATCGAAGTGGTTTCGGGTATTCAGTAATACCCGACTCCGGCCTCTTCGAAACTATTGTCAACTTAACTTAAATTATTCAAGTGAATTACAATTCTACTTTTAATACAGGATGTCACAGTAATTCATCATCAATAGATAATCACACCTTCACAGTTTAAATCCAACATATCATATCACATAGCATCACGAACCACTTATTAGGGATAACAATTAATCAAGGCTTCCAATATCATTCTATTTATCCTTTAATTACATTTACGTAATTAATCCTTAAATAATTTCACAACTAATTATCCTTAACCCATTATGGTAATTAATCTTTAATAGATATCAATTCAATAGATATCATCTAAATTCAGACATTCAACAACCCATCATCCAGAAGCAAGTATTATCAATTCATATCATAATTAATTTAATTACTTAAATTGACTCCTTAAGAATTAATCACTTAATCTTGCGTATACAATCATTAATTAATTACTAACCTTAATTAATTAATTACATCCCTGATTAACTCACTTAATCAATTAATCAATCCTTAATCCAGATTAATTACCATTTGTTTATCAATCAATAATCCTTCATTAACTGTTAATCCATCCTTGATTATCAGATAATCAATCCTTAATTACCATCACCATTGATTAATCAATTAATTACCACTTAACAACTTCTTAATTAATCCTTAATTACGGATTAATTATTCTCTAATTATTAATTAATAAAATCTTAATTATAAATTAATAAAACTTAATTACTAGTTAAGCACTTCTTAATTATTAGTTAAGTAACCTTTAATTACTTAATTAATTACTCACTAATCACTTGATTAAATTAAGTTTAATTACACTTAATTACTCAATTAATGAATCCCTAATCATTAATTAATAATCTAATTAATGATCTTGTTAATTACAGATTAATTAATCTTAAATAATTAACCTTTAATCCTTAATCATTTATCAATCAAGTATATTATTTTCCTTCATTAATTTCTTAATCATTCCTTTATAATTTAAACCAAATAACTAAACTTAATTTCTTTAAATTAACTTAATCAAAATTAAGATATTAAAACCTTAATTAAGATAAAACACTCGGCTCGTAAATGCTTTAATTACCCTTAACATATTTACATCATTTACCTTATGAATATCTAAAAATATGTTTAAGAAAACATTTATTAAGACACCAAGTAATTTATATAAAAGTTTAAACCAATTAAAAAAATTTAAATATCAAAAACAAGTTTTAAAACCCTAAAAAAAAACTTTATTTGCTGTTCTACAACATAAGTTAATTAATAACCTTATAATTGTCATTTAAATTAATCCTTAATTACCTATTAAATAATTCATAATTAATTAATTAAATCTTAACAATTAATTAACCAAAATTAATTAATTAATTCCAAATCTAATTACTAATTAATTTAAGTAAACTTAAATTTCGAATTAAATTAATTTTCCAAAACAAAACAATTTTCATTCATCTTTAAAACTCTTACATATTTAATTATTTCAATTCATTAAAACAAATTACTTTTTAAAAAGAAATTAGATTTAAAAATGTAAAATCATTTCAAAACTTCAACAAATAAAATGTGAAATACTTTTGAAATAAAATATTTGACATTTTAAAAAGTAGTGAAATATAAAGTGTTAAATTTAACTTAAAACTAAATTTAGATTAAAACAAGTTTTAAAGTTTGATTCATTTACTTGGTTAAACTCGACCAAAACTTCTACTAACATAAACCTAATTCCAACTCTCCCCTACCTTCTTCATCAACCACCTGAACCCCACTACACACGCTCAAACACCCACACCCCCGGGCAACAGCAACCCAACCCCGAGCCACACACGACATCTCACGCGACCAAGCACGAGCGTTCCTTCGAGCTGCAAACCCACGCACGCACGAAGACTCCACTGACACACGTCACTGCAAACTCGTGCACATGCACGGTGCTCCGACACCTCCATCACCGCCGCCGACCATTCGCGCAAACCCCACTCCGATCCTCGATCCAGAATCTAACCCCAGAACACAGTTACACGAGCTCAAACGAAATTTGGGAGTTCGAACCCCAAAACAATACTGCAGATGCCTGGAACACATCCCATCACCCACGGCAAGCCTACCTCCTTTCGACACCAAACTCCGGCCATACGTGCGCAACACCCAAACACAACTCCACCTCAAACCCCGTGAAGCTCGATCACCTTCACTCTTCACGCGATCGAATTCCTTAAGCTCAAAAAAACAGAACCCCAAACCCTACAAATCCACATTCCCAATTCTATGTTGCATGATAAATTCAAACAGTATTTTTCTTGTGTTTCACAACATTAAACAAAGCCTCGATTCAAATTTCAAAGATTAAAATCAACCCAGTCACGAGAATTTGATGAAAGCCCCAAATTTAGTAAATTTCAAAATTCAAGTTCAATTGTATGTTAAAATTCTGATTTCAATTTTAAAATTCATGTCATGCATTATAGATTCAGGATATATATATTGATTCATTAAAATTTAACAAGATTTATATGCTATAATTTTTGTTTTACAGCATCTACTTGCTTCTGCAGTTTTTCCTAAACTGTTTCATATACATATTTAATTTAACACTTAAATCATGTTGAGTTTAAACTCCACACTTGAAGATATCAACTCACTATCACCTTGCTGAATTTAAATTTGAAGATTTGTTTCAGAAATCTACTCTGTACTTGAATTTACAGAGGAGTACAATTTACTTTTAAACATGCACAACAAAATTTTCAACTTGAAAATAAATACTTCACAAAATAAATGACATGCAAGCATTACATCACAAACATTCAACATACAACATTTCTATACTTAAAGTTTGATTTAAGAATTTACTCACCTGAACTAATTTGCAGAGAACAAAACTTATTTCAGGCCCTTGAAAAAGAAACTATGATTTGTTGTTGATGCTTTGCTGATGAAACTTGATCCTTATTCATGTTGTTGAATACTCCTTAGAAATGTAGGTGAACTTGCAGATTGAAGTTAGTGTTGCAGTTTTAATTTCAGATTTTGATTTTGTTTTGCAGATTTGCAATTTGAATGTATATTTGGTTTCCATTATCAGTTTGAGAATATTTTATGGTTTGGGTTTTAGAAAAGGAAACAAGGAATAATGATAGTGTTTGATTGTTCTTTTAAAAATATCTGTTAAAAATTAAAATGAGAGTAGTGCCACTTGTTTCTAATTTGAACAAATGTCATTCAATTTGTTTGATTGTTTTACAAGTGTTATTGAAATGTCTTATATAGTTACATTTGTACTTAAGTGTTTTGAATTGAATTTTTACTTAATTTAAATGTAAATATAACTTACTTAATTTAATTCTCTTAATAAATAAAATTTATATATGTATGAATAATTTTACTTTTAAAAGAAATTATTCTAAAACTAATAAAAATATATTTTCTTACACATGTTATTTAAAATCTAAAACATTTATTTTTAGTGTTTAAGAAATAATTTAAAAGAAAGTTTTATTAAATTTAATTTAAACCCAAACTTCCTATTCACAATGTATATACTCATATATACATTATAAATAGAATAAATTTCTAACTAGCTTAGAGAGATAAATTCTATTAATTAATATGTTATTAATTTTGAAATAATTATTAGTGGAAATTATTAAATAAATATTACCTAAACTTTCGAAACTTCACAAAGTGATTGAGGATTGAAATTCAATTGGAATCAATTGAATTAATTTGGAAGTGATCAAATTTACATATGGATGATCGAATGGTATTAGATGCTTTGAATGAGTTGATATCTCTGATATGAAATGTTGTGTATTTCATTTGGATAAATTGGGTTAGAATGACATGAGATTCGAAGAGACCGGGGTCGGGCATTGGAGAAATAATCTGAAACCACTTCGAATGTTTGTAGATTGATATACAAAAATCTATATGCTGGAGTGAAGTGATTTGGAGGTATTGGACTGTTTTAAAAATCTAAATCTTTGGTATTTAGAAACCTATATGTGGGCTAAGTGTTGTCTATAATAATTTGTGGCTTGTGAATTGTTATAAGTTACCCGGGTTTATATGAGTTGTATACTTTGTATTCCATGTTAGATGGTTTACTCATGCTGGTTTCCAGCCTGACTCGGGTTTTACTTTGGTGTAATGCTCGGGTCAGACCGAGTATTACAGATTTCCAGGTTAGGACGTTCTCGAGCTCAGGAGGCGAGCTGGATGGCAATATCGTATAGAGTATGTCCGTTGTATTTATATTATTGTTAATCTGAGACATAATAATTGTAAATATTCAGTGACTGTTTATAATGTGAAACTCTGATGTATTAGAATGTAATCGATTAGAATGTAACCGACAGATATAGTAATCTTTTGCAACCGTTATTATTTATTATTATATTTTATCTGCTGCGAATGTGAGATGTTTGGTGTTTCTGTTCCTCTTCTTATATCTTTTTCTTCTTTTTCATAACTATCTGGAATTTTCGGCTTCGAAAATTCCGAGTCGTTGCATTTGGTATCAGAGCCGGGTTAAGCGAGAACCTTGGCTCTGGTGGGGATTACTCATTTAATAGAGTCTGTAGTACTCTAGAATGAGTTGAGAAATATATATATATATATATATATATATATATATATATATATATATTTGAGAGCGTACTTGTTATTTTCTTATATAAAGATTTCAAATGATTTTATATAAAAGTATATTTTGATATATAAAGCAATATTTCCTTCTAATAAATATTAAGGCGATTGGTTGTTAAATTATTGAAATTAAAATTAAGAAGTAATATAATACAACCAAACTGGAGTCTTGAATTAGAATTAAATTAAGTAGAAATGAAAATACAACTAAATTAAAATTTAATTGATTGAAAATAAAATTCTAAATCTGGTCCCGGAATTTGAAAATTTTGTTTCAAAGTGATGAAAAATAATGAATAAGTATTATTTGGATAACTGGGACTTGTTGCAAACAATGGGTTGTTTGAAAATTTATTCGAATTTAAAACCAAAGGTGGTTTAAAATTTTAAAGCATGGATGGGAGGGCCAAGAAATAAATATGTATATATGTATGGATATACATGATATCAAAGATAATTTGAAATAAACTCTAAGAGGTTGAGTTTTGATTTTTCCCTGAAGTGTGATGTAAAAACCCTGAGTGATATAAGTTGTGAACTTATAAGAGGGAAAGGATTTTGAAGTTTGAAGCGGGAATTCAAATTGAGTAAGGTTGATTGGATTAAGTAAAATTAGAATTTAACTTGGGAAGTTAAACGGTTGATTTGAATTGGGAATTTGTGTGATCTCAAAACGGGTTTGAGATTTAAAAATTGAGAATGGATGGACGTTTTAAAAATAAATTGGATGATATCATTCTATTGTTAATGAAAATCTTTAAATTGCAAATTGGATTTGTTTCAATAAATGAGGAATAAAGTGTGGTAATATATCCATTATTGAGATAAAAAGGGAAATCTAACTTTAATTTGAAATTAAGGATATGGAATCACTTTAAACTGGAAATTTGAATAATTAAATTGTAAATTATACTTGTTTAAGAACCGGCTTCAAACAGGAACATAAAATTGAATAATAAATTAAAATTTTAAAATACAATTGTATTGAACTCTTATTTGAACCTTGAAATATATAAGTTGAGATAATTTAAAATGGAATTTTGAGAATTTAACGCAGAAATTAAATTGATTAAATTTTTTGAATAAAAGTTAATTTGGTTTAAAAGGGTAAACCAACCTTTGAGAATTTAACTTGAATTTCTATAATTCGAGATAGTTTAAATTCAAGATTTAATTGAATTAGTTCAAAATTGAATTTGGTTTGAAGTAATTGAATTGGTGATTGAAGATGTATAAGTTTAAAAATTTAAATGGGAAATTTAATTGGATTAAATTAAAGTGAACAGGATTAAAATCAAATTGAATTTGATTTAAATTAGGAAGGGAATCAGGGTTGATTCAACTTGAATTGGGATTAAAAAAATTTCTATGGAAATTGGAGTTATTCAAATTGGAATTGGATTAATTTAAATGAAAGTGTAAATTTACATTGGGTTGTTGGGGAAGTGAACAGTTGACTCTTGACTATTTTTAATATAAATTGTTTTAATATAAACTTATTTTTCTAAGCCATTAAATATATACAATGTTTCATTCTTAAAGCCAAATTATTTTATACTTGTTTTACAATTAGTTTTGGAGCTATTTAACCATTTTTCAATTGTTTTCTAAACTAATTGCTATTTTTTTTCAACTATTTTACAAATAAATTATTATCTTCCAACTATTTTGCAATTATCTAAAATTTCTGAAACCATTTAACTATTTTCAACTATTTTACAACTAGTTAACTATTTTATAGCTATTTTGCAAACTAATAATTATTTTTCAACTACTTATCTATTTTTAAAATTTTCAAGCTATTTTCTAAATATAAACTGGTCGGAGTTCAAACTGTTATTGGTTTAAATACCCAACAGAGAAAGAATTGAAGTGATAATTCAATGAGAATTAAGGTAATTGTAAATAAGTGAAGGGAATTATTGGAATTGTGAATAGAAAGGAAATTGATTAGGCTGATAATCAATGAAGTTAAATACGTAGGATGTATGTATATTATCCTATTCGCATAGAGATTTGATCCAGATTCGAGCACAGAATTTCGAGATAGTTTATCGATCCGAGTTGGGATTTTTCACTCGATTTTCGACGGCAAACCTGGATATGGGTTGTTGATTGGTTCTGGATGTTCTCTATCATAGTTATAGCTATGAAAGGAGAATGACGGTTTCTGATCAAGAAACTAGATCTGTGTCCGCACTAGGAAGTCGGGTGGACGATACTAGTTCGGAAGTGAAATTGTGTGATCGAGTGAGCGATCAGATTGATATGAGTACGGATGATATGTGTACATTGTACGGATTGGAACAAAATTGATATTAGGAAGAGTAATCAAGGGGGGGGGGGTTCTAAAGTTGATCATGTGAGGAGTCCGGACAAAACTAGTTCCTGAGGATTACAAGTAGAGTATACCATAGCGAAAGTCGTGTGTGCCGCTGAGAACCAACAGTTACATGGACTTTTGCTGTGATGGCAACATAACTCAGGATGTAACTGCGACCTATGGTATAACATAGCGAAAGTCTTGTGTGCCGCTGAGAGCCAACAGTCTGCGTTTGATTTTATATCGGCAGACTGTGACCTATGTAGGAGTGGAGAGGTTTCATTTCGACAGCGAAAATCAGAGGCCGCTGAGAGCCTGCAGTTGCATGGACTTTTGCTGCGACGGCAACGTAACTCTGGATGTAACTGTGATCTGTTGTGTGGGATCCATGGCGTAATCGAGAGGCCGTGGAGAGCCTGCAGTTGCATGGACTTTTGCTGCGATGGCAACGTAACCCTGGAATGTAACTGCGACCATGGATGGGGGTGATGATTTCCAGAGCATTATCACCAAAGATATTTCCTCTATTTTCAAAAACTGTTTTCTATATTTTCAATAAAATTATTTTTCAAAAGTATTTTCACTGGTTGTTGAAAATGGGTTTGCCAAGTACTTATAGATTTTCAGTCCTACGCCTGATCAACGTATGACTGAATTTCTATGAGAACAAGGATGGACTGGTTGAGACATCGAGTTATAAAAAGTATTTTTATAAAGAGATATTCTATTAAGTATGATGTGAAATTAAAAGTATTTCTAAGATTTTTAAATAAAGATGTTGGAATTTTGGAAAATCAAGGAAATCCAAACTGGAATTCTAATGAAGTGAATTTGTAATTAAAATCGAATATTGATTTAGAAGTTGAAATAAGCTAATTGGCTAAGTTATTATTTGATTGAGTATATTAATAAAATTTAACTTGGGAAAAATAAATGGATTGTAAGTTGATAATGGGTTTGGGAATGAATTTGAATTTTTAAAAGAATTCGACTTAGATTTGATAATGAACTGAATAAGAGGAGATGTTGTTAAATAAAAATAAAATAGAGTTGGATTGAAAAATGTGATGGTTTGAATTACAAATAAAATTCAAAGGTGATTTGAATAATATTTAATGAAATTTGCAAGTAAATTGGATATAAGAGAAGTGATTATAATATAAATAGTCTGAGTTGCAAAACAAAACCCAAATGAATAGAAATAAATTGAGAATGGCCTTATGTTAATAAAATAAATTCGATAACGAATTAAGTAAGTAAATTAAAAACTTTAAATTGGGTTGATTGAGTTAAATAATAAATGGATGAAGTCTGATTGAATAAAAACTAAATCAAAGTTGTGATTGGAATTGGATTATCAGACTGAACTTAAATTCGGTAGCATATTAATTTGAAGTATAAATGAGTTAAGTATGTGCTTGGATATTATTTTGATAAATTGAGAAGGTGAATTTAAAATTAAAATTTAAAATGGATGGGCTAACTGAATTTAATGGAAATTGATTAAATGAGAATCAAATAGAAGTAAACTTAAGTTTGATGTTGGAATAAATTAAAGTAAATTTACTTAAGTTAGGATTTATGGAAGCTTGGCTTCGAATAAGAGTGAAAGCCGATTAAATAAAAGCTTGGTTAAATTTATTTAGGAAAAAAATGGATATTAATAATAAGCATTGAATATTAACAAGCTGGTTGAAATAGTTTTAAAGTGGAAACAATGTGGAAATGAAATGAAATGTAGATGTATGGTTGGTAAATAAATTAGAAATGAAATGGAATTAAATATAAAATGAGTTGAAATTATTTTGAAGTAGTTATAAACTAAAATAGACACTTTGTTAAGCGAATATCGTCGAAATTGCATAACAATAATTGTCGTTTGGCGTAAACAAAAGTAATTAAATTCCTGTGAGTTAATAGAGATTAAATAAAATTGATTCTGAATCATTTGAGGTGAATATGAGCTTGTTTGGATTAAAAATCAATGGAATGTAAGAAATTGAGTTGCAAACCATTGAAATTAAATGAAATGGTTTATAAATTGGTTGAAAGAAATTGAATTAGCTTTAAGATTATATAAATCGCTTATGGAAAGGTTTTGGTGCTTGTTGCTTATGATATACATGTGTTTAGCTATTGAAAATAAGTGAAATGCTAATAGATTTTCAATATATGGCACTTACATATTTAAATTGAGTAAGTACAGGTACCTGAAGGCCGTTTGGCTGGATTTGGATTGCACTAATTGCTAAAATCAATAAGTCGCATGCTTAAAATGCTAAATAAGGTACGCTTACGCAATAAAAATAGGAAATATGAATTGTTTTTGCTTTTTCCCACAGGGTGGGTCGATGTATACATATTTATATCTCTTGTCAAATTGCAAAAGCTCCTCCGTACAAAGGAGACTCTGCCAAAAAAATTCGAAAATTTTGGGAGTTAGAAAATTTTTGAGAATTTTTGAGAAAATTTTTGTTAAACAATTAAACGATTTTAAATATGAAACTTAAATAGATTAGTAGATGGAACTAATAAGACCCAGTTATAAATGGAAAATAAAATTTAATATTCAAAATTGAAATAAGTTGAATTCATATTAAAATGGGAAAAACGAATTTGAATATAAGTAAATATGAGAACCTATATAAGAGAATGTATAAAATGATTTGTAATGTTACAATTGGATATTATTGTTAAGTAATATATGCAGGGATTATACGGGAAAAGAAATTGGATTTGATATCAGAAGATAAATGTGAATTGCCCGAAAAAAGGTATGTATTTAAGTTTCTGTATGAAATTGGATTGGGTTTTTGATGTAGCCACTTGGCTTTTGTTTTCTTTTGGAATTTTGGAGCCCGTAGAGGCCTTTTGTAGTTGTACCGAGCTAGCCGCGCAAAGGAGATGCTGGTAAAAATTTTCGAAAATTTAGAGAGTTAGAAAAATTTTGAGAAAATTTTGATAATTCAAAATTTGGTTTTAAACTGAAATTTAGATGATTGAGCAAAAAGAGTATTGGTTGAAACTATAGAAGGTTTGGGAAGTTGGATAAGGTGATAGTGGGTCTTTAATAAAAGATATTGGTAGGATGTTGAATTGTGAGTTTTGGAAGAAAAAAATAATAATAAGTAAATGGGTATTGGTCCATTCTTCCTAATTAGTAATTTCGGGGACGAAATTCTTTTAAGGGGGGAGGAATGTGACGACCCAGAATTTTGAACAATTTAAATTGGAATATTTAATTTATTTTAAATATTTAAAGGTTAATTTTAACTTGAATTCCAGATATCAATATTTACAT
Source organism: Allium cepa (assembly GCA_030765085.1). Classification (NCBI taxonomy): domain Eukaryota; kingdom Viridiplantae; phylum Streptophyta; class Magnoliopsida; order Asparagales; family Amaryllidaceae; genus Allium; species Allium cepa. The sequence goes on along the minus strand of CM060931.1, from coordinate 1,043,162,077 downwards.
GATAATTAAATCATTGAATTATATAGTTTAAATATTGAATTTTATAATTGAAACTGGGTAAATTGTTGAATATGAGATTCTAAGCATGTTCAAAATAATTTGAAGGCTTATAAAATTTATAACGATGATACTGAAGATAATAGGATAATTGAAATTTAATTTAAAAGTAATCTGTTCAATTTTAATAATATATCGTTTAAATTGGAATTTAAAAATAGCCTTCCAAGGCACAGTCTCGGAATTCGACGAAACCAGTTCCATTGGATCCGTCATAGTTAGTTATTATCGGATTTCAATTTTCGTAGCAATCGGAGTTGTTGTTTGACGCTGGCAGCTCAAAACGCTTAGAACTATTTTAATCGATTTAATTGAAATGTGATCGTTTTCTTTTGTAACTCGCACATATGATTAAATTAGCTTCCGAAACGCATTCCATCGTCTTTGGAATACGGGTAAAGCTTTATAATTGCCTCGCGGCATTGCTGAAGAGGAGTTCGAAAAATTTAAGTAGCAATCGATGAAGCATTTTGAAGTTTTATGTAAGTTAATGAAAAAAAAATTATTAAAATAAATTAGCTAAGATATTTTTTTCACAATCGTTCTTTGGAAGCTATCCCAAATATATATCATTCTCGTCCCTTCTTTATTCTCAAAACAGATCGCAAATTTAAAAAAAACGAAGACTAATGGCCGAAGTCTTCGAAACATAAAAAAAAAGAGCAAACAAATTCATTCGTTCAAGCTAATTCTAGATCGAAGTCAGGGGGGCTCAGATTTGGATCGAATTCTCGCATGGCTAGGGTTTTGGTGTGGTCGCGATTTCGATCACGCAGAGGAGCAGCGTCGCGATCAAACGCGTTGATCTTCGCTCGATTCGAAATCACACATGAAGCTAGGCATCGACTCAGTGGTCTCGTCGCTTACCGTTTGTGTGCTAATGCGAGGTGGTCGGGTCGTTGTTCGGGGACGCGACAGTTCTGGTCGAGTGCAAGGGTTTTGGGAAGATCGCATTGGATTGTAATGGAAGCGGCAGAGCGGAGCGTGCTTCTTCGGGTTCGAGTAGATGGGTTTGACGAGTTTTGTTTCGGGTTTAAGGTATTTTATTTCCATTGATTTATTATTATTTTCGACAATGATCAAATGAATAGCATAAATTTACTTCTGAAACAGATTTGCATGCATAGTTTTGGTTGGGAAACAGTTAACAAATATTTATATTAGTTTGAAATTAACTTATTATGTAAAATGAAATTTATTAAATAGAAATTGAACTTGTTCGAATACTAATAGGATCGTATAACTGTTTATACAAGGTCTAAACCTAAAGGAAACAAATCGAGATCGGATTTGGATTGCAAATGTAAAAAGGGGCCAAAGGTGAGTAAATCTCACTCGTCTGGTATTATTTAAATTTAAATGGTTAAATTTAAATAATTGGTTGATTGATTGAGTTGATTGAATGTGTGCTGATAATCTGTGACTTTGGTTTTGTTTGATTCTCGAGTTAATAAGGGTTTAATGTTTGGTGATTCATTAAATAGGTAGAATAATTTGAATGGATAATGAATTAATTAATGATTGTGTTAATTAATTTAGTAAATAAGGGTTGAATTAATTAAGGATTAAGTTAAATTAATTTAAACAATCAATTGATGGTTGATATGTAATTACTTAATGAAATAAAAAAATATAACTACTTTGTGAAATTAATCAAGAGATTAATTAAGATAATTAATTAAGGAGTAATTAATTTATTAATCAAGTAAATAAAAGAATAGTTAATTACAGATTGAGATTAATCGAGAATGATTAATATTGGGGTTGAATTAAAGTAATTAATTTAGATTAGAACAAATCGAAACATAATTGGAAATCATTAATTTATATAATCAACGATGTAATTAAAGATTGATTAATTAAGATGAGTTAATCATAAGTGACTCATTACAAATTAATTAATATAAGTAATTGAGAATTAGTGTAATTGATTATAGTTAATTAATTTGTGAAGTAATCAAAGATTACTCATTGATTTGGTCAGAATAATTAATGTCGTGAAATTAATTAAAGACAATTACTTGAATGTAATTGAAAGATAATTATTCCAGATTGATTAATTAAGATGAATATTGAAAGGATGATTGAATTATTTGATTTGAATTAAGTAATCGACAAGTAAAGAAGTCTAAGTGTTGAGGATTGAAATTCAATTGGAATCAATTGAATTAATTTGGAAGTGATCAAATTTACATATGGATGATCGAATGGTATTAGATGCTTTGAATGAGTTGATATCTCTGATATGAAATGTAGTGTATTTCATTTGGATAAATTGGGTTAGAATGACATGAGATTCGAAGAGACCGGGGTCGGGCATTGGAGAAATAACCCGAAACCACTTCGAATGTTTGTAGATTGATATATAAAAATCTATATGCTGGAGTGAAGTGATTTGGAGGTATTGGACTGTTTTAAAAATCTAAATCTTTGGTATTTAGAAACCTATATGTGGGCTAAGTGTTGTCTATAATAATTTGTGGCTTGTGAATTGATATAAGTTACCCGGGTTTATATGAGTTGTATACTTTGTATTCCATGTTAGATGGTTTACTCACGCTGGTTTCCAGCCTGACCCGGGTGTTACTTTGGTGTAATGCTCGGGTCAGACCGAGTATTATAGATTTCCAGGTTAGGACGTTCTGGAGCTCAGGAGGCGAGCTGGATGGCAATATCGTATAGAGTATGTCCGTTGTATTTATATTATTGTTAATCTGAGACATAATAATTGTGAATATTCAGTGACTGTTTATAATGTGAAACTCTGATGTATTAGAATGTAATCGACAGATATAGTATTCTTTTACAACAGTTATTATTTATTATTATATTTTATCCGCTGCGAATGTGAGATGTTTGGTGTTTCTGTTCCTCTTCTTCTATCCTTTTCTTCTTTTTCATAACTATCTGGAATTTTCGGCTTCGAAAATTCCGGGTCGTTACACATTGCATACTAGAATCCAATTTCCCAAACTTCTGAATCCAAAATCCAAGCTCCATAATCCTAGAGTGCTAGCTTTCTCAGTGAAATCACCAAAATGTTAGCGCCAAAATTGGTCACTAACACCCAAATCCAGATGAAAGCACCAAATCACAGTCACAGATCATAGATAGAATGTTTTTAGAGAGTATAAATATGAAGAACATTAAAAATTAAAAAGAAAGTAGTAATGACACAGGATTTATAGTGGTTTGGCTGACTCCAGACTACGTCCACTCCAGAAATTTCCTTTTTATTGCTATAATAATCGATTACAGTTACAAAATAGTAGAGTAGCCCTAGCCTTAGAAACTAGAAAGCAAGAGAGCTGAAAAGAAGATCCCCCTTCTAAAGCCCCACATGCTGTATTTATAGGCAAATTCCAAGTTACTGAGCTTCTTGAGTAGTCCGGGTCCATCGGACCATAGCCAAGCCAACATCCATCATCATGACCATCCCACATTGCCGTGTCGACGGCCTACGCTGACCCACTCCATACTCTAGTATGCCGACCAACTTCAACATGCCGTCCGACCCACACCACCAATGACCGAACCATGTACAAATTTCCAGCCTTCACCGAGCGGCACCTGCCGACCCACCTAGGCCGATCCATGCACTAATTTCAAATCTTCACCGAGCGGCACCTACTGACCCATCAATGACCGGTCCAAAAATGTCGAACCTCCTCAGCCTAACCGTCTTGGTCGAACGACCCAGCTACATGGCCGAACCACCAACAACTGAGCCATGCTCGACCACCTCTTCTCGACCGAGCCATGCATGACCGAACGGCCGAGCTACATAGCCAAACTCCGAACATACCGAACCACGCTCGTCCACCTCTCCTTGACCAAAACACTCCTCCCAGGCCGAACGACCACCAATGTCGATCGAACTACACATGACCGAGCCGTCCTTGCCAAATGAACTACACATGATCGATTCTCCCCTGCTGAACGAACTACACATGACCGAACCACCCTTGTCGAACGAGCTTCACATGACCGAGCCGCCCTTTCCGAATGAACTACACATGACCGATCATCTATCCATCCAACTAGCTCGAACCCATCGTATTCTGATCTTGACAAACGAGTAGTCAATTAAGTTGAATCCGTCTATCCATGGCATTGCCAAAAGGTGAGTTAACATATATGATATAGGAAATTTTCCTTGAGGGTCGGTAACAAGCAGCTCTTCATTTATTTACTCACATCCATATCTTCATTTTGAATACCAAATTGATTCGAAGTGGTTTTCGGATAAGAATCACTCAAATCTGATCCCGTTTCCTTCGAGCGAATCATAGATAAAAATATATTAAGTAAATAGGTGCTTATCATTTAATTAATTACTTTCTATTTATCAAAAATATCTTTTAGAAATATATATCTTAAAACATTTCTTTTTTGGTATATACAGAATTGTTGAACCTCACTTTAACTTTGGAAATACCTAATTAAAATCATTTCTCATAAATCATACTACAAAGATTCTTTGAGTAAAAAGGGTCGATAGAAATTATACAAATTCTACTTAACATTAATTTCCTTATTCAGCCTTTACTCTCCATCGAATAACTATGAAATCACCTTTTAAATTCACATAGATAGTACATGTTCTATTCTTAGAATTTAATACTAATTATAAGAAGATTATCTCTATACAATCCAAGTTGTACTAAATTTGGAAAAATAAATAAATCTTTCACACGTATCTCGTTTCCGACATTTTGACCTTATCTATTCCTTGTCCAAGAAAGAGGCTAGGTGAGCCAAGGCCCTGGTTGCTCCTAAATATCTCCTTAGTTTAAGCATCTCACATCTGGATCTCAAGAATAGGAAAATTCAATTCACTCGTCAGTTTTTAGAGCCAAGATTAAATCACTTGATTTTAACAACTTTCCTTTAAATCGCTTATTTAAACCTTTTAAAATAAATTATAAAACCTTCAAATCATCTTTAAAATACTTTATTATTTATTTGAAAACATTTATAAAAGATTTGAAAAAGAATTGTTAAGTTTAAATCCATATTTCAAGAGTCGTTAAAAAATGCTGCAAAAAGTGCTGCAAATAGTGTTTTCAAAGCTTATTTGATCAAAAAAAACTTTTTGATCATTTGGAAATCTATTTTTAAAACATAAATCTATTTTAAAACATTTTAAAATATTTATAGAATTTATTCCATATTTTTAAAGAAATAAAAATATCATTTATAATGAACTTGTCGCTTTGGTTTCCAAACAGCCAAACTGCGGTTATTTTGACAAATTATTTTGCTCATATTTCAAAATCTACTAAATGAAATCTCGATCATTTCCTTTTGTTTGAAAATAATGATTGTAATAGGTTGGAATTTTTTTATTTCAAAGAATTCCGACCTCAAATCCATCGTTTAAACCGATTTAACTTTGTACGACGCAAACCGCGAACTACCGTTACGAGACATGTCTATTTTTGACTCAATTTTCATAACTTTTCAAAACTTCATCAAATTGGATGTCAGTGTTTATCAAAAATTTAGAAATCATTTTAAATTATTTTCAAGAGGTTTAACAATCTCATATACACCATTTCATTTATTAAAGGAAAGTGATTTCCTTTGTGATTTTCGACGTGTATTAAATGTGACTTAATAGCAACATCAAACAATCATATCACCAAAGTCCAAACAAGATAAACAATCATCACAATCAAGCATAACCAAACATATATATTATCTAATATATCACATTATAAATAGAGTTTCACACCTTAATTTGATAACAAACTAACTAGAATCAACTATAACTTCACTAACTTTAATTCTAACCCCATGGCACATGCTTTTTTTTCCTTCCTAGATGCTCGGCCTTGCACAATGGACCTTTAGGTGCTCACGGCCTAGGTGTAGAGGTGGTGGTTAGCTCGGCCAAATGAAGAGGTAGCGGCGGCTACGGATATGAAGGAGAAAAAGGAGTGATTTGAAGTGGTTTTGAGGTGTTTATACTAATATATATGTGTGTGTGTGTGTGTGTGTATACATATACATATACATATACACTAATAATTTAATTTATTTCTACAAACATTTTTCTTATAATTTTGCTAACATATAAAGCCATTAAAAAAGCTTGAAAGTGAAGGAAGAAGATGAAGAATAAGTATTAGGAATTTATGAAGAAATAGATGGGTATTTATAGGAAAATTTTAAAAACAAATATTTAAATGTATAATTACGCATTTGCCCCTTGCCCACACCCCCTCCATCCCTTCCAAATGCACTGCAAGCCTCCTCCTTCCCTTGTGCCATGAAGTTCTTGAGGTGATATGGTGTAAGGTGAGTTAATGGATGCTTTTGAGTTGCCTAAGTATCAAATTTTTAGGGAAACATCATGATATTTTGTAATATATGTATATCTAAATGTGTGTGTATATACATGTTCATTTGCATGTTAGGGTGTGCATGTGTATTTTATATATGTGCACATGACATATAAAGAAGGTTGCAACGACATTTGAACAACTTCCGTTCGTTAAATCGTTGAAAATCGAAAAATCGATTTCCGATCATATTTTCACTTATAAATTAATTTACATTTAAATGTAAATAAAATTTGAAAAATTATTTCTTAACATTTTTAACTAATTAAAATGATTACATTTGATATATAAATCCATACAAATTAATATTAAACAATCGTTTACAAAAAGTGTTATTATATCAATAAAACGATATCAATTTTTTATATTTTCAAATCAAGTATATATCTTATAAAACTATTATAAATGATTTATTTTCACTTTATAACTATTTAAAATGAATTATTAGCATTTAGATCAATTACTAGAACCATTATAGTAATTATTAAATCATTAAATCTCAATTTAAATTCATAAATCAATATTTAAATATACGGACATCACTGATGATGTCATAAATACCTTTATTTCTCCCAAAAATAAAATAATAATTTTATTTTATATTCTTGTTCAATTATAAAAATAAATGTATGTATCCAACTTCGTACGTGATGTTTTATGATTATAAAGTTGTTTATCGATAAAACGGTTTTGGGCCATTTTATTGATATATTTCCAAAGGAAATATTTTTCCAAAATAAATTCTTTATTATTATTCGTTACTTAAAACTTGATTATTTTTTAAAAAATAATATATTTTTGAATATTTAAAATAATTTAAATATCTTTAATTAAAGCAATCAAATTAGGGTCGTTACGTACCCCCCCCCCCCAAAAGAATTTTGTCCTCGAAATTACAACGCAAAACCTAAAGGTATTTGCCCAAAATCTTTCTTATTTAAACTTAAATCCCTATGATGATATAGATCATTCATGCGCAATATCTGATTCGATCTACTATTCGAATCCACAACTTTATTTTCGAACCAGTATTGATCCCCTGATCCTCTAGTGCGGACTCCGATCAGGCTTTTCGACCAGAATTTTAGTTTTTCTTGCATAACTCTCAATTATGATAGAAAACTCAAGTATCCAACCACAAACCCTCATCAACATTTTTCATCAAGAATCGAGTGATAAATCCTTTTTCAGATTGGTGTAAACACTTCAAAGTTCTACACTCGAATCTTGGATCAGAACTATGCGACGAAATAATCCACACTCTTTATATATAATAATCTTTCCACGAAATTATTCAAGTTAAAAGATAACTTACCTTTTACTATGGTAAACCTCTTATATTATCTTTTACTTCTTTTAAATCTATATTAATTGCAATACTTTTGCACTAAACAAAACTTCGTTGTTAGTCAAACTTACTTATTTAATTAATAGCTCTTTATTAATCAAAACTTCCTTTACATGTATATATAAATATATCTTTTCTTAAAAATGTTTAGCGAAATTCCGTTTGAAGTTCAAAAAAAAGATTTTCCACTTTAATTTTGCTTCTTTAATAAAGAATTCTCATTGATTCATTTAAGAGATTCATAAAATTGCAATGAACAAGGTTGAAAACGAAATAGCATACTTATATTATACATTTCATAATTTACATCAATGCTCCAAATTTGACATAGGTCATACCTAAAGCAAACCAACCCCCATCTAGGTATATGGTAGGACACATAACAATAATACTATACATCATCAACTAGCACAACATCTCATCTCACATCATACATAAGCTATATATAAATATACTAAATAGATAGTTAGAAACTGCCTTCAACTATCATACTCATCATCTTCCTCATCCTTCTGAATCGGAGGTCGATGGGGTCCTCTAATATTCGAAATCTATCATAACTTCTCCAATCCCTTCTTCGTTACTCTAATGCTTGTCATTTGCATCATTTCCATCTTCCAATTGCGGTATCTCTCCTTCAACATAAGGTAGCCATGGTTGGTTCCATGGAACATAACTGAGACCAACAGGTACTTTCTGCATTACTTCACCTTCAGCTATTTCTTCGAGTCCTTGCATCTCAACCTCCCATGGATTTTGAAAATATTCAGCTTCTTCCTCGGATATTTCCTCATTGTCTCCTTCCATTTCATCCCAGTTGATGTAAGAACGGGATGATTCTTCTCGCCAGATAATGTATTCTCCTTCCATTTCTTAAATCACATTGTTTTCTATGCTATTGTAGTCTGATATTCTGGTTTCTGGGTCCTCCATGGGTATTCACGTGAAGACCCATCTTCTCGACCCTCAGAAATCAACACTAATACACCATCGGTATTAACGTACCTAAAATCCAAATGTCTAAGAGGCAGATTATCACGGATACAATGAAAATAAAAATGGAATAGAATCTCACACGAATGGAATAACATATATTATTTCAACATATAATCTTTATAGCATAAAATTTTAAATACATTTATAAAAGTTAAAATGGAAAGTTATAAATACCCATCCTTACAAATACGAAATATAATAGTACACAAGTGTGGTGAAAAAGAGGTAATAGTCTACTAAAGAACCTTCTAACTCTATGCTCTTCTAGATTTCTTCTAACTAAACTTAACTACTAAGCTGGCCAGAAAGATAGGGCACCCAGAGTTTAAGGGGAAAGAAAATAAACTCCGGGTCAGTCATAGGACTGGTGTAAGAAACTCAGAATACGAGTGTTTGAAAACAAAAGGTATCTGTTTCCTAGAGATTTTAACCAGGCAACTTGGTACTCGGCTCAATTGGATTGTTCGGCACATCGTCACGGTCGGCATCCAGGAAGTACTCGGCATTTAGGAGTGCTCGGCATAAAGGGACGCTCGGTAGAAAGGAGCGCTCGGCACTTAGAAGCGTTCGGCATTGGGAAGTGTTCGGCAGACAAGCTCGTTCGGCATGGCAGAGCACTCGGCATCTAGCGGGCGCTAGGAATTGGATAACGCCCAACATCTGGAGAGCGTTCGGCATTGATAACGCTCGGCATTCAGGGTGTCCGGCATTCAAAACGCTCGGCATCCATTCTTCACTCGGCATTCCTAGACTATTTAGCATTCCAGCCTCGCTCGGCCTCATGCTCGTTCGGCATCGATCCTCGTTCGGCCTGCACCCCTCACTCAACACATCGCATCGTTAGGCACGAAGATGATGGTTCGACATTACTCAACACATCGCATCGTTCGGCATGAAGATGATGGTTCGACATTTAGCCGTTCGGCATGTTCGGGACGGCATAAAGAGTCTACTCCATTTTGGCCATGACATCCAGCTACTAGGCCCACAAGGGAAGTCCAACCCACCTTCGTCTATAAATAGAGAGGCAGGGACACAGTGAAAAGGATTAGTTTTTTGGGAACGCTGGGGAAACTCTTCTGCATTCAACACTCATTCAAGACTCAATCTTTTACTTTGCACTTGTATTCAAGTAATTAGAAACGGATTGTATCTGAAAATCAACTATCAAGGAAATCAATAGAAAATCAACTTCAGAGTGGACGTAGGCAGTTACGCCGAACCACTATAAATTTGGTATTCTTGTCCTCTGCATTTAAATTTATATATTGTTCTCTATTTTAATTTACTTTCTTCATTAATCTCCCTACACAATCTTTCTAAGGGTGTTAGTGACCAATTTTGGTGCTAACATTTTGGTGCTTTCACTGAGAATTGAATTCTCAGGCTGTTAGGATCTGCTTTGTAGCTATTGGATTGCATAAATCCCCTAGAGGAGATCCAAGATCATTGACAAGGCGTCTGTTGATTCTATTCAAAGTTATAACCAACAACTCTAACATGGGAAGACCATGAACCGGATCGGCCTCCCATAACGCAGGTGTCCACGAAACTGCTAGCGTACAACAAGTTGGACCTAGAAATCAGCGAGCAACAAGAGGTGCAGGGCCCTCCACCCAAAACCAAGCGGAAGTCGTTTCCCGAACAGAGTTCAACGACTTGATAAGAGAACTCAAGGAAAGTAGAAGGCAACTTGCTGAGCAGATTCAAGCCAACACTAACCTCATGACTCAGCTTGCTCAGCAACAGCGCCAGAATGCTGGAGATAACCCTGCCCCTTATTCTGAATTTGATAGTTCAACGTCAGCTGACGAACCTCCTAGGCGTAGACGTCGTAAGGATGAAGGTGCATAGGCAGGCGTTGGGAATCAAGCCCACGAAGAGACCGGACACCCGAATCTCCATGACCCAAATCAGGCGGGACATCAACCCGCACGGTCCCGTGGAATGGAAACCAACCTTCCCTCCATACAAACTCCAGACCTGACAGCTATGGTCAGGCAGTTGATGAGAGAGAACCAAGGCTTGACCAATGAAGATTGGAGAGGGACCAAAAGACATACTCTCTTTACGGATGGTATCCTGCAGGCTGAGTACCACAAGAAGTTTAATATGCTGACTATCCCAGCCTACGAAGGGAAGACAGATCCCAGGCAGCATGTGCTGAGGTACGGATGGACGATGGTTCTGCAGGAGCTAATGATGCAACCAAGTGTAGGTGCTTCCAAATCACTCTGTCTGGAATTGCCACCATGTGGTTTACTCGACTTCCCCCACGGTCTATATCCAGCTTTGACGAATTGGCAATGAAATTCATAGAGCAATTCAGGATACACACCACTCGTCCAAAGGATGTGATGTCCTTATCAAGCGTAATCCAGGCTCGAGGAGAGTCATTGAAAGCATACTTGCAGAGATTTCATGTTGCTGCTACTGAGGTGAGCAATCCAAACGACCACGCAATTTTGATGGCGGTAATGCGTGGAGTGGATCCAGACTCTGAATTTAGAGATTGGTTGGCGGGAAAGCCCCCGGCCACGCCGGAGCATTTTTATTCGAAAGCTCATCAGTTCATAAGAAGGGAAGAAGCTCGATGGACAAGATGAGGCACTAGGGCCTGCGCGGGAGACTGAGAAAGGTACTGTCGCCATGAAGCAAATCAGCGATAATTCGGGGAAAGCCCAAGTCAACGTACAAAACAAGCCTGGGCAGTCTAAAGGATCCGGAGGTCGAAATCCCGGAAAGAAGAGAGAGACGGGGAAATGGAAGTCAAGGATCCCGACCTATACTGAATATACCCCGCTCAACGCATCACTTGAGAACATCTATTTGTCAACTTGCAACACTTACCAGTATAGGAAACCACGCCCAAAGGAATCAATGGAGGAACAGAAGCGGACTGGGAAGTACTGTCGCTTTCACGAGTCTTATGGACGCAACACAGAGGAGTGCAGGCACCTCCATGACGCTATTGAAAAGTTGATTAGACGGAAGAAGCTGCAGGAGTTCGGCAAAGACCCACAAGAAGAAAGACAAGAGACATCGGACCCCGGACGTGGGTTAGCTCCACGCCAACCAGAACAACCCGCTCGAACTATGGGTGGAATTGTTATCAACACGATTGCGGGCGGACCTCATCCTGCGGATAAGAATTGGCAGGAGATGGAGCGATATGCTAACTCTTTAAGACATGCGGAGTATGAGTGCTATTCGAATGTGGAGGAAGGGACTCCTGCAAAGCAGCAGTGAATGCTGGATGATGATATTGTATTCAGGAGCCGAGATGCGAATAAGGTGGAGGCCCCCTACCATCGACCCGATGGTCATATCTATGACAATCGGTCCGAAATTTGTGAAGAGAATTCTAATTGATTATGGAAGTTCCGTTAACATCATCTTCAAGAAGGCATATGACCAAATGAAGCTAGAAGCTAAGGATTTGAAACCATCTAATGCCAGAATCCATGGCTTTAACGGTGCAGCAACGGATGTAGTGGGATATGTGGTGTTATCAGTTGAACTGGGGCAAGGCGAGCGTAGGATGGTGCGAATCCTACCATTCATAGTGTTGGACGTTGACTCTCCATATAACGTATTTCTAGGACGTCCAGCCTTGGCAGAGTTTAGGGCAGCATTGTCCCCTTGGTGTCTGACGTTAAAATTTCCCACAGATAGTGGTGTTGGAGTGGTACACAGCGATCAGGCGACCGGACGTGCCTGCTATGTGGCTGAGCTGAGAGAGGCTCAGCGTAGAGAGAAAGGAAAGGTTGCGGACTGCTCCGTCCGCATCCGAAATGCCGATGATTGACAAGTAGCGCCCGAGCCCTGGCTCGGGCAACATTCTCGGATCTATAGAGACATAGATCCGAGAGACGATGATGGGGGACCTAGGGAAACCAATGCAGCATCGGCTGAAATCACAATTGACATCCCAATCGGCCGAGATGACCCGTCACGAATTCTTAAAATTGGATCACAACTTGACCCCGTGGTGGCCGAGAACCTCACTGACTTCCTCCGAGCGAATCTTGATGTTTTCGCTTGGACTCACTCTGATATGTGCGGGATTTCTCCAACAGTTGCGAGTCATATGTTAAACATAGACCCCAAGTACGTTCCTGTAAAACAGAAAAGGAGAGGTATGGACCCGGAGAGTTCCGCAGCTCTCAAAGAGGAGGTGGACAAACTCAAGGCCAATGGGTCCGTCCGCGACGCCCTCTATCCCGAATGGGTATCTAACCCAGTGCTGGTGAAGAAATCAAATGGAAAGTGGAGGACTTGTGTTGATTACCCCGATCTGAATAAAGCATGCCTGAAGGATAGTTTCCCTTTACCTAGAATCGACCAGCTCGTCGACTCTTCCGTTGGACACGAATTACTATCATTTGTGGATGCGTACTCTAGATATAACTAAATCCTGATGCACCTACCAGACCAAGAACACACCAGTTTTGTCACAAGCGTTGGGTTGTATTGCTATGTAGTGATGCCCTTTGAATTGAAAAACGTGGGAGCAACTTATCAGCGTCTGGTAAATCGGATGTTCAAAGACCAGATTGGTAAAACGATGGAAGTTTATGTGGATGACATGCTCGTGAAGTCACGGCAGTCAAATGACCACATCCGAGACTTAGCGGAAATGTTTGGCATACTCAGGCATTATGGAATGAAGATCAATCCTTTGAAGTGTACGTTCGGCGTAGTGTCAGGGAAGTTTCTAGGTTTCATTGTGAATGCGCGAGAAATCGAGGCTAACCCGTAGAAGATTCAGGCTATCCGAGATATACAAGTGCCCAGGACCATAAAACAGGTGCAGAGCTTGAATGGAAAGGTGGCCGCGCTGAGCCGATTCGTATCCAGGGCCACAGACAAGTGTATTCCTTTCTTCGATGTCATAAAGAAAGGAAAGAGGAATTTCGAGTGGACATACGACTGTGAGGAAGCATTCCGAGCTCTTGTAAGGCACTTGGAAAATCCCCCGATATTGTCAAAACCGATAGACCACGAAATGTTGTACGTATACCTGGATGTATCCCAGCACGCTATCAGCACAACCCTGGTTTGCAAGGAAGACCGGGTTCAGAAGCCAGTTTACTATGTCAGTAAACGCTTGACGGGGGCAGAAAGAAACTATCCAAAGATTGAAAAACTAGCTATTGCTTGGTGATTGCATCACGCAAGCTTCGCCCGTATTTTCAGGCACACTCAATCAGTGTTTATACTGATCAACCTTTGCGACAGATACTCCAACGACCGGAAACTTCCGGAAGGATGTTAAAATGGAATATTGAGCTAAGTCAGTTCGACATTACCTACCTGCCGTGAAGGGACATACAAGGATAGGCACTAGCTGACTTCATTGTTGAATTCACTATGACAGACGAATCAAAGATCACAATGTCATACCTCCCGTTCGATGGAAGATGTACACCGATGGGGCATCTAACGACCGTTATTCGGGGGTTGGCATAGTTCTAGTAACTCTTGAGAACTGATCAGTTTGCTATGCTTTGGAGCTTGAATTCACATCAACGAATAACGAAGCCGAATATGAAGCGTTGATTGCCGGCTTAAGACTTATCAAAGAACTGGGAGTAAAATCGGTTGAAATCTTTAGCGACTCTTGGCTGGTGGTGTACCAAGTCTGGAGAGACTACCAAGCAAGGGGGCAGAGACTTGCCCTATATTTGGCCCGGGTTCAAAGCTGCTAACGAATCTCGAGTACTATGATATTTCACATGTCCCACGCGAGCAAAACAGAGCAGCTGATTCATTGGCAAAATTCGCAAGCACTGGTGATGCGCAACAGATGGGATTATTTCCTCTTGAGACCCTCCAGGCTCCGAGTATAGATATGATGGAGGTAGATTTCATGTTAGAAACAGAAATCGAGTAGGAATCGTGGATGACCCCAATCAAGCAGTACCTACTCTTCGAGATCTAACCCAAAGAAAGGAGCGAAAGATGACAAGTCCTTCGTAAGGCTTCTCGCTATGTAATGTAGGATAGAATAATGTATCGAAGGGGATTCTCAGCCCCATTACTCCGATGCATTGCCCATGATGAGATAAAACGAGTACTGAAAGGAAGTCCATGAGGGAGAGTGCGGTGACCATACTGGGGGGCAAACATTAGCTAAGAAAGTCCTCCGTTATGGATACTACTGGCCAACTGTGAATCGGGATGCCGCAGACTATGTGAGAAGATGTGACAAATGCCAGATATATGCAAAAATTCCGAGAGCTCCGCCGACGGAGCTCACGTAGATGGTTAGTCCCTGGCCATTTGCAATGTGGGGGTTTGACCTAGTCGACTCTTTACCTGTATCCAAAGGTGGAGCGAAATATGCAATAGTTGCGGTCGACTACTTCACCAAATGGGCAGAAGCAGAGCCTCTGGCAACAATAACCTCCAAGGTTATTCATTTCATCGTACGAAATATCATATGCCGTTTTGGTCTTCCACGGACCATCATTACAGACAATGGAACTCAATTCGAGAGCAAAGAGTTCAAAGATTTTTGTCAGAAATACGGCATTGAGAAGAAGTTTGCAGCGGTTGCTCACCCGAAAGCCAACGGACAAGTGGAAGCCGTAAACAAGATAATCAAGTCCATATTGAAAAAGCATCTGGAAAAGGCTAGAGGCAAGTGGGTGGATGAACTTCCAACGGTGCTTTGGGCCTACAGGACCACCCACAACACCGCGACCGGCTACACTCCATTCGTATTGGCATATGGCGCGGAAGCGTCATACCCATGGAACTTGAAGTTCCATCACATCGAGTAACTCAATACGACCTCGAGTCGAACCAGAATCTTTTATTGGAATCATTGGACTCCATTAATGAAAAACGCGAAGAAGCCAGCTTGAGAGCGACCGCATACAGACATAGAGTCGCAAAATATTATAATGAAAAGGTCCGACCAAGAATTTTTTAGTGTGGGACACCTCGTTTTGAAATGAGTTTTTCCGATCCCGTCTCATATGAATCCCACATGGGAAGGTCCATACGTCATCGAACGGAAGCTTGGAGAAGGAACTTTCAAGCTAGCGACCATCGATGGTGCGACACTCCCCCGAGCATGGAACAGCGAGCACTTGCGGCATTATTATACTTAGTCTATTTCTTTCATGTATTAGTTGCACTTATTTCCTGTATGATTTTATTTCTAGTTCTTGGCATGTAGTAAGACAATTCAGGTTGCTCTCATTATTAAAGGCTTGAAGCCATCTTTTCCATAAATGACTAATGTTTCTACGTACGATAATCCTGTGAAAGTCAAAAGAAACCGTATTATTCTGGCTAACGTACAAACACGTATAAACGACTCAAAATCTCCAAGTCCTTGGAGTGCGGACTCGAGTATAAACGATTCAAAATCTCCAAGTCCCCGAAGTGCGGACTGGAGTACTCTAAGTCCCCAGAGTGTGGACTTGATATAAACGATTCAAAATCTCCAAGTCCCCGGAGTGAGGACTGGAGTACTCTAAGTCCCTGGAGTGCGGACTCGAGTATAAATGATTCAAAATCTCCAAGTCCCCGGAGTGCGGACTGGAGTACTCTAAGTCCCCGGAGTGCGGACCCGAGTATAAACGATTCAAAATCTCCAAGTCCCCGGAGCGCGGACTGGAGTACTCTAAGTCCCCGAAGTGCGGACTCAAGTATAAACGATTCAAAATCTCCAAGTCCGCGTAGCGTGGACTGGAGTACTCTAAGTCCTTGGAGTGCGGACCAGAGTATAAATGAATCAAAATCTCCAAGTCCATGGAGCGCGGACTGGAGTACTCTAAGTCCCCATAGTGTGGACTCAAGTATAAACGATTCAAAATCTCCAAGTCCCCGGAGCGCGGACTGGAGTACTGTAAGTCCCCGGCTCGAGTATAAACGACTGAAAATCTCAAAGTCTCCGGAGTGCAAACTGGAGTACTCTAAGTCCCCGGAGCGCGGACTCGAGTATAAGCGACTCAAATTCTCTAAGTCCCCGAAGTGCGGATTAGAGTACTCTAAGTCCCCGAAGCATGGACTCGAGTATAAACGACTTAAAATCTCCAAGTCCCCGGAGTGCGGATTGGAGTACTCTAAGTCTCCGGAGCGCGGACTCGAGTATAAATGACTCAAAATCTCCAAGTCCCCGGAGTGCGGACTGGAGTACTCTTAGTCCCCGGAGCGCGGACTCGAGTATAAAGGACTCAAAATCTCCAAGTCCTCGGAGTGCAGACTGGAGTACTCTAAGTCTCCGAAGCGTGGACTAGAGTATAAACGACTCAAAATCTCCATGTCCCCGGAGTACGGACTGGAGTCCCTAAGTCCCCGGAGCGCGGACTCGAGTATAAACGACTTAAATCTCTAAGTCCTCGGAGTGCGGACTGGAGTACTCTAAGTCCCCGGAGGGAGGACTCGAGTGTAAACGACTCAAAACCTCCAAGTCCCCGGAGTGCGGACTGGAGTACTCTAAGTCCCTGGAGCGCGGACTCGAGTGTAAACGACTCAAAACCTCCAAGTCCCCGCAGTGCGAACTGGAGTACTCTAAGTCCCCAGAGTGCGGACTCGAGTATAAACGACTCAAAATCTCCAAGTCGCCGGAGTGCGGACTGGAGTACTCTAAGTCCTCGGAGTGCAGACTCGAGTATAAACGACTTAAAATCTTCAAGTCCCTGGAGTGCGGACTGGAGTACTCTAAGTCCCCGGAGCGCGGACTCGAGTATAAACGACTTAAAAACTCTAAGTCCCCGGAGTGCGGATTGGAGTACTCTAAGTCCCCGGAGCGCGGACTAGAGGATAAATGACTTAAAAACTCTAAGTTCCCGGAGTGCGGACTGGAGCACTCTAAGTCTCCGAAGCGTGGACTCGAGCATAAACGACTTAAAAACTCTAAGTCCCCGGAGTATGGACTGGAGTACTCTAAGTCCTCAGAATGCGAACTCAAGTATAAACGATTTAAATGACCAGGTCCGCTGAAGGCAGACTGGATATAAATGACTTGAAGTCATCAAGCCTTCGGTGCACGTATTAGAAAATATTCTAAGTGCTTGGAGCGCGGAAGAAAAAACAAACAGCTCTTAAAGAATTTTCGAGCTATATGAAGATGAACCGAGGGGTCTATTATATTAACAACAGCTTGGATTTGAATCATAATCACAAAGAAAATTGAAGGATAAGAGACATGGAAAGACAGAAAAACTAAGTTTTATTCATCGAAGATAAGTTTCCATTACAACTCCTTTGAAGCTCGGAATCAAAAGTTTATTTACACAAACTAAGAAAACAGAAGTACTTGCATAATCTAAACCGATTCTCGTTATACGAGAGTAATGATTACTTCTTGTGCTTCTTCGCCTTCTTCACCTCCGTTGTCTTCTCATATGATTCCTCTCCTTCGCGTTTACCCTTGGTACCCTTCTTTGATGGAGGAGTGACAGCCGAAGAAGTATGAGGGACATCCATGGGTTTGGACCTGCCAGGGAGAATGATCTTCAGTGGCTTATTCAAAGGATCGTCGGGTTCCACGGCCTGAGGTTCGACCTTGATCTTGGTCGTTTCTTCCTTCTCTTTCTCAAGCCTCTCCATCATACTCAACTCAGATGTGTGTTCGGAGGTGCCTGTAATCTCTACTTCATAACTCCCCTCGATGGGAGAAGAAGTCTCAGATTTGTCTTCGTCCAGCGCCCCAATCACCTGAGCATCTGGCCCAGGAGTTTCTCCTGCCTGGCTGGCCTTACCTATCTTTGCCACCACCTCCTTGGCAACATCGCTCCTCGGAGTGGGCCCGGGATCAGAGCGACCTATGCAAAAACATGAAAAACAAGCATTAGAATGCAATAGTCCTTCATAAAGAACGACGACATTTGGAATCATAAAGTGAAGAGTTATCTACCAGGTTCCGGCAGGCTCTCAGCCGTCAAGGGGGTCTCACCCTCTGGAATGGAAGATAGAATATGGACGCCAAGGCCGGGGTCCTCTGGATTATAACCAATATGCTTCTCAAATGGATCGAGTATCGGCCGATCGAGTAGGCGCATGGGCTGGAGGCACGACCCCGGAGGGACCAGCAATAACTTCTTTCCCTTTCTTTGAGTGGGAGCCTTTGCCATATATAGCCTTAGCTGCAGACAAGTCCGAAATCTCATTTCCTTTGAGGAATTCTTTTATCAAGGCCCCCTCATCAATCTCTTTGGTGTCGTGCTCGGCCTTCCTGATTTCTATCAAGGCCTACCATGCCTCAGCCAGAGATTCAAGATAGCCCTCGCCCAAAAAATTCAAGTCTCGGTGCATGAGAACGCGGGCGTTGAATTCGGCGATTAGCGGGTCAAACATGCTTTTGACCTCTTCCCTGCCTTCTTCCCTAGCCGCCTCGAGATGCGAATCGATATTCGTGGACACCATCTTCTTTCCCTCTTCACGTGCTTCACTCTTTAATGCCTCAACCATGGAAAGCTCGCCCTCAAGTTTTCCTTTTAAGAGTCGAGTGGCCACGATCTCGTCACAGTATCGTTGTGACTCCTTTTGGGCAGCCGTTTTCTCTTCTTTCTCCCTGCGAAGCTGCTCCTCAAGTTCCTTGACTCGGAGACTGAGTGCGTCCCTCTCCTTTTTAACTGAGTCCTTCTCTAGAGCCAAAGCCCCACAGCGTTGAACCGCCTCGTCGAGTTCTTTCTTGTGAGTTGCTTCTAGATGAGTAACAGCCTTCGCGGTGTCCTTGGCGCTCCGGTGGGCGACGTCAAGTTCAGACTTGTAAGCTGCGATTTCTTCGTCCTGAGCCTTAATGATGTCTTTGTCGTGGATAGCCTCAAGCTTCAGGCGATCGATTTCATGTTGGCGCTCCACGGAGACTTCGTAAAGTTTTTCAGCCAAGTGAACAAACGCGTCATGTTGAACATAGAAGTCGTTGGTACAGGCGATGGCGCTCTGCATGACATGACCAGGGATAGGATGAATCGCCAGGAGGAATTTTAGGCCGTCGAAGCAGATTTTCAGAAATTTATCTTTAAGCTCGGCCAACCTCTCCGATACTGTCGGGTCTGTTGCAGGAGAGGGAGGAGACGGCTTTGAAAGTTCGGCCCTCCTGTGAGGATCTCGGGACTGTTGAGTGGTAGAGGAGTCAGGGTGTTGATCTCGGGGGGCATCGAATTGCGACCCCTTATGGCCGCGCTTGTCTTTGCTAGGTTCCGAATGAGAAGAGGGATGATGGTGGTACTTGGGCTGATAGTATGTTCCTTCTGAGATGATGAGTCCCGGGAATGATAATCCCTATCGCCATCATCGTCTCTGTCCCGACGTCTCCCTGAACCCGACTCACGACCGGAGTGATAGAAAACAGACGACCCGCGGAGGCGATCAATGCCGTATGTACGTCCCATGCCACCTGTATGAAATTTGAGAAAGAGTTAGCAATGAGAAGAGTAGCGCGATGACGAAAATCTAACTGCAAATTGAAGTGCAAGTGTTCATGCATGTCCTAGTGTTTCCCCCCGACGGACCAGTTGCTTTACTAATGGGAGTTTTCTCTCCCCGACTCTGGGCTAGAGTGCCCGCATCGCCTCTGATGGGCAAGCGAAGTTGAAATTCTTTCAGATTGTCAAAGTCGTAATTGAGCAGATCATCCGGAATGGAGAGGTTCGATAGGCCCTTTAAAGAACTTTCTACATGCTGTGAAGAGGCCTCTTTCTCCATTGGAATAAGTGTAACTTTCAAAGTTCCGCCAACCTTTTCCTTTCTAATCTTGTACGTCAATCCCTTTTCCTCCTTGAAGGAGAAGATGACGTTTCGATATCGTGCACTTCGACTATAGGATCTGAGCGGGACCCAAATTCTCACCTTGTGCTTCGGGTGTTTCTCTCTCTTTGATTTCCCCCTCTTCTTGTGCACTAGGGGTGTGACGTGATGACGACTTGGCCAATTTTTTCCCTTTACCGAATGCGGGCTTGGGTATGGAGACGCCCTCAGGGAGGCTTACCCGACGACCTTCTACTAACAGTCCGAACCTCGATAGTGACTCATTTGAAATGAGAGTTTGGATGTCTCGTTCTTCGACGGGAAGAGCTCTAATAGCTTCAACAACCTCAGAATATCTGCAGCCGTCAGGACGTGGATTGATACCTGAGAAGATGAAACAAGAGTTAAAAAAGGCATAGCATCGACCAAACATGAGTATCGTTTCAAGAAGAAGACTTACTTCCTTCAACCCATCTCCTCGCAAAACCAGGAGGGCAATGCACATAGAACCATTCCTGTTTGTACAGAGAAAACTTGCTCCATGCCCCGGTTAAAATCTAGCATTTGCGATAGGGCTCAAGAAACATGTAAGAGGGGCTATCTCCCCGCTTCTTGGCCATATAAATATATCTGATATCGCCAGGAGTTGGAGGCCGAGAGAGGAGAGTCATGAAGAGGATGTAGGTACCGTAGATAAATACATGGCCGCTCGGGTGAAATTGCGACGGGGCAATGTCAATGTATTGCAGCATGTCCCGAAGAAATAAACTGAACGGTGGCACGCTACCAACCCAGCACATGAATTTATTACACACCGTGTATCCAACTGGGGGCAAGTGTGGACGATCATGCCCCGAGGGAACCAACACGTCGTCAAAAGGGATCCCATGGATGGAGCATATTCGCCAGAGCGCAACTTCATTGACCTTCGAAGCCAGTGAATCAATAGGATTATCCAAAAGAATCGCTGCCTCCAAAGCGTCGGGGGCTAAGTTATGTGCAGGGAAGGTTGACGGGTTTGAAACATCCGCGACTTCTTGTCAGGTGGACGGTCCCGGTCTATCAGAAATCGTGGCAGAGCTAGATCTCTTAAACATTCCTAATAAATATTGAATCCTGCAGAGTACCTAATTGAACTATACTCGAAAAACAATCGACGTCAGAATTAACGACACAAGAATTCCCCCCATATGGTGTGTGAACTAGTGCGATCACTCGTGTTTATGTGCTAAGAGATGATGAGTCACAGAATTAATGATATAAAGTCAAGCTTGGGACTGTCGCCTTCAAAGACCGTCATCGCTGACCGTCTCCGAAAACCAGCCTTGCGATGCTTTCAATTTTGGACTCGGGCGTTGGCACTACGAGTTAAAAGCTTTTGTCTGTTCTTGTCAATTTAAGTTATCGGTCCAGACCAGTTCAATATGATAGTATGATAGAATCTCTGCCCTTGTTTTGCTATATGATTAGGCAAGGCAAATGGTGGTTCGGCATCCATAAGTGTTCGGCCTGTAAAAAATGGTTCGGCATTTATAATTGTTCGGCTTGTGTATTGTTCGGCCTAAGCTAAGGGATGGTTCGGCATTCATAATGGAACGACCTAAAAGTTGTTCGGCCTAAGTATCGACCGGCCAAACTGTTATTCGGACCAGCTACCGTTCGGCTTGAATATTGTTCAATCAAACTTTTGTTCGGCCTAATTAACATTCGACCAAGGTAGTGCCCGACAAAGTATCGTTCGGCCAAGATTCTATTTGGCCGAAACAACACTCGGCATCCCATCTAACTCATGCTTCCTCCCAAACCTCCCAACCCACTGTTCGGCATGTGGTGAGGCACGCCAAACCAGACTACGCCGAGCCCCAACGCTCGACAATCCTCCCTTAACTACGGTTTCATTTTCCTCTCCTCCTCCATCCTTTCTACTCCTCCAATCTCATTCGGCACAAAGAAACCATGTCGAACCACAATACATCACCCAACAACTCCCTCGCGTGTTCGCCCTGACCAATTCTTCCTTCCATTCCTCCACATTATATACCCTAAAAATATCCTAATCGAGTTTCGATCCCTCTCGGCTACGGTTCTAATTTATGAACTCAAGCCTCTTATTGAAACTGTTTAATCACGGAAAGGATTTAGATAGAGGAGTAAGTACCTAGTTGGAAGATTGAGGTTTGGAAAGGATCAGTTAAGTCTTTTGTATCCGTTAACGGACGAGGTTAGCAAGTACGAGATAGCGGAGGTAAAAAAGTGAAAAGAGAAGAAAGCGAAAATGCTGGCCTTTATAGGGAAGAAGAAGAAGTCGAAGAGGTCGAAGAGGCCATGGCCGATGGAATCGGTCAAAGTCGTATCGTTCGGCTTCGTCATACAAAGTCGCTCGACACACGTGGAGCGTTCCGCCTTGGTTGTATTGTTCGGCATTCGCGTTACGCTCGGCATACACTACCAATATGATATTCACGGGAAAACAACCTCCAAGAGAAATAAATCAAGGATCGAAGAGGAGCCCAGGGGACATGTAATTCAAAGCGCATCACGTTCGGTCGCGCGATACACTTTGGGGGCAAGTGTTTCCTGGAGATTTTAACCAGGCAACTTGGTACTCGGCTCAATTGGATTGTTCGGCACATCGTCACGGTCGGCATCCAGGAAGTACTCGGCATTTAGGAGCACTCGGCATAAAGGGACGCTCGGTAGAAAGGAGCGCTTGGCACTTAGAAGCATTCGGCATTGGGAAGTGTTCGGCAGACAAGCTCGTTCGGCATGGCAGAGCACACGGCATCTAGTGGGCGTTCGGCATTGGATAACGTCCGACATCTGGAGAGCGTTTGGCATTGATAACACTCGGCATTCAGGGTATCCGGCATTCAGAACGCTCGGCATCCATGCTTCACTCGGCATTCCTGGACTATTTAGCATTCCAGCCTCGCTCGGCCTCATCCTCGTTTGGCATCGATCCTCGTTCAGCCTGCACCCCTCACTCAACACATCACATCGTTTGGCACGAAGATGATGGTTCGGCATTTAACAGTTCGGCATGTTCAGGTCGGCACACAGAGTCTACTCTATTTGGGCCATGATATCCGGCTACCAGGCCCACCAGGGAAGTCCAACCCACCTTCTTCTATAAATAGAGAGGCAGATGCACAGTGAAAAGGATCAATTTTTTGGGAACGCTGGGGAAACTCTGCTGCATTCAACACTCATTCAAGACTCAATCTTTTACTTTGCACTTGTATTCAAGTAATTAGAAACGGATTGTATTTGTAATCAACTATCGAGGAAATCAATAGAATATCAACTTCCAAGTGGACGTAGGCAGTTACGCCGAACCACTATAAATTTGGTGTTCTTGTCCTTTGCATTTAAATTTATATATTGTTCTCTATTTTAATTTACTTTCTTCATTAATCTCCCTACACAATCTTTCTAAGTGTGTTAGTGACCAATTTTGGTGCTAACAGTATCTCATAAGGCCACCACATATAAAAACGGAATGGGTTTTTACGATATGATAACCAAAACATTTTCTATGCAAAATCTGAGAATATTATTTTTAATGACATTCTTTTAAAAATACTTTTCAAATAAACTTATGAATCTTAGATGAAATTGTTACATTGATTAAATTCAAGCATACTAGCTACAAAGTTGATTCTACAATCAAATCCGAAGGCACTTATTGGCGAATGCATTTCCATACAATGGAAGATAAGGAAGTACCTTTCGTACAATACACCTCTAGTGGGACGTACCAAGGATCAATGACTTTTGAAACCTTTGCACTTAGCAAGACCGGCCTGCCCACAGACCCAACTTGGTAGCGGATATAACTGATTATGAGATCACCTCGGTCGTAACCGACCTATCCGTGGCAACATTATACACAATATACTCGGCATATAGAGAGTATTCTAGAAACATGATGACCATACCCTTATGGGCGCCACCATAGCCTCATGGCATGCCTTACTTAAGCCATTTTCGAGTGATGAGGTCAGAGGTAATGATTATCTTTCACACATCACATTCTATTTTGAAAGCCACACTGCCATTCCATGATCACACAACTGATTTCTACAAATGTATAACTCTTAAGCTCGTATGTCTAAGGAAATGGTGTTAAACTAAGAGAAGTTGCATTCTCCACCACTAAACAGATGATGCATTTATAGAGATCAATCAATGTGATTAGAAATGCAACGTCAATCATTCGTCAATACAAGTTGTCCAGGAACAGGACAAACCGATGGAACTTTCCTAACACATTTTATCCGGAATTATCCCTAGAATTAGTAGCAAGCAACCCTTGCATAGAAGATTAAATGAAGATACTACAACCACATATATATGATATGGGAAGTTCCCCCGTAGGTCGGTGATAACCAGCCCTTCATTCATTTACTATCATCCATGTCTTTACTCTGAATATGTAAATTCATTCAAAGTGGTTTTTGGATAAGAATCACTCAAATCCGACCTCGGTTCCTTCAAACCAATCATTTATAAAAAGATACTTAGTAAATAGGTGCTTATCATTTGATTAATTACTTCTTTTTTATCAAAAATATCTTCTGCAGACATATATCTTCAAAACATTTCTTTTCAGTATATATGGAATCATTAAACCTCTATTTAACTTTGGAAATACCAAATAAAAATCATTTCACATAAATCATACTGAAAAACCTTATTGAGTAAAAATAATCGATATAAATTATCAATTTCCATATTCAACCTTTACTATCCGTCGAGTAATGGTGAAATCACCTTTTAAATTCATACGGATAGTATAGGTTCCCTCCTTAGAATTTGATATCAAGTATAACTTTATATAATGCAAGTTGTATTAAATCTGGAAAAAAATAAATCTTTTATACGCGTCTCATTTCCTACATTTTGACCTTATCTATTCCTCGTCCAGGAAAGAGGCCAGGTGAGCCAGGGCAATGTTTTCTCCTGAACATCTTCTTAGTTTAAGCACCTAACACTAGATCTCATGAATAGATTAATTCAGTCTACTCGTCGGCTTTTAGAGCCAAGATTAAATCACTTAATTTTAATGGCTTTTCTTTAAATCGTTTATATAAACTTTTTAAATAAATTATAAAAGCTTAAAATCATCTTTAAAATACTTAATTATTTATTTAAAACATTTATAAAAGACTTATAAAAGAATACTTAAGTTTAAAGCCATATTTCAAAAGTAATTAAAAAATGCTGCAAAAAGTGCCGCGAATATTGCAGCAAATAGTGTTCTCAAAGCTTATTTGATCAAAACAACATTTGGATCCTTTAGAAATCCATTGTTATAACTTAAATCTATTTTAAAATATTTTAAACAATTTATAGAATTTATTTCATATTTTTAAAGAATTAAAAATATCACTTATAAAGAATTTTTCACTTTGATTTCCGAACTGCCAAACCACGAATATATTTAAAACTTGTATTGCTCATATTTCATAATCTACTAAACGAAATCTCAACCGTTTTCTTCTGTTTGAAAACTACGATTGTAAGAGTTTGGGAAATTCTTATTCCAAACAATTCCGACTTTGAATCCATCGATTAAATGGATTTAATTTTCTATGGCGAGAAATCGCGAACTGTCGTTACGCGACGCGCCAATTTTTGACTCATTTCATAACTTATCAAACCATCATCAAATTGTATTATGGTGTCTATAAAATATTTATAAATCATTTTAAACCACTTTTTAGAGGTTTAACAATCTCATACACACCATTTCATTTATTAAAGAAAAGTGATTTCCTTTGTGATTTTTGACGTGTATTAAACGTGATCTTTTAATTCAATCAATCAATCCTATCATCATCGTCTAAACATGATAAAAGATCATCACAACCAAGCATACCAAACATATATATCATCAAATACATCATATTATAAATATGGTTTCTTACCATCATTTGATGATGGACTAACTAGAATCAACTATAGCCTTAATAACTTTAATTCTCAGCCCATGATAATTGCTTCTCTTCCTTCCTAGGGGCTTGACCTTACTCCTTGGAGCCTTGGGTGCTCACGGCCTAAGTGTGGAGATGGTAGTAAGCTCGGTCAAATGAAGAGGTGGTGGCAGTCGTGGATATGAAGGGGAAAAAGAAGCGATTTGAAGTGGTTTTGAGGTGTTTATACTAATATATATATCTCTACTATTAATAATGAGAGTTCCTTGAATAGACTTCATCCGTGTCTTTTTGAAATACCAAATATGCCCTTCCTTACGCGATTTGCCCTCCCTTTCGTCGTGCGTTCGCATTTTCCACGCTTCACTTTAAAGTAAAGAACCCTAATTCCCTTTCCCATTCCCATTAATTCAAAATCTGAAAATTGCAATTAATCACCACATCTTACGCATCAGCAACGATGATTATCAATTATGTATGGTCGCCAATTAACGAAGATTATTCCTTGACAATGACTACGCACAACCAACATCGACCCGATGTCTACCGGACTTCGAACACAAGTGCGTAGTCTGATTTTCTTTTTCGTTGCTCCATCGACTTTAAATTTTGATCTGTTGAATTTGGCTTCACTTTTACCCCTTACCCCACCAACGTTCGTTAACTGCCTCCAACCATTTTGCTTATTTTGATACCCTACGCAGCATCAATGTCGATAGGAAATCAACTATGGCCAGCTGAAAACCGATCCCGTATAATTAATGACGACTAGCCTCAATGATGATCACAAGTAATTTTAAGCACTATCTGTTAAACTTTGTCAGGCTGGATCTTAGGTGCTGCATGTTGAATTTGACTTCAGCTTTACCTCTAACGATCACAGGTGACAAACGTTTTCTACTCAGAATTGAGAGATTTACTGCTGTTTTAAAAGTGATCTACAACTTGAGGTTAATACCTATCAGGAACATAAATTGAAGGGCTCTGCCCACAAGTATTTCAAATCTTTAGCATATGTTAATTCATATTGTTTTATATGTTTGCAATAACACCTGTCTTGGATGCAACAATTTGATGGTGCGATAACTATGTATATTGTGCTTCTTGCGTCACACTCTTTTTATATGTAAACTTTAGTACTATCCCTATTACCGCTCGAACTTATATTTTTTTAGCTCGAACTTATTAATTTACATTTATCAATGTTGTACTTAAAGTCTTAAACATTAACAACTGATTGATACACATTTTAGCTAGCTTGCAGTTCATAAGTATTTTTGATCAGAGAAATCAATAAGCAAAGAGTTTCATGGAAATATACAAGGGTTTCTTGCTCATTGATCAAAATGTACTGAATATATGTAAAGTGCAGACATAAGTATGTTAGAACAAATATTTTTGATGATTTGAATTCTACTTTCAATCACAAAATCTTCTTCTTTAGTCTTTATTCCAAAGTTCCTTTACGTGGTGAGATATTTATTTATTTAACCACAGTTCTTTTGGTTCCAGTAATATTAATATTTAACACTAGGATTCCACTAACAAATGGTTTTTTAAGCCAATACTTAAACAAAACCTTACGTAATTTATTTTTTTCCAGTGAGAACATTTGTTTTCTTTGGTTTGCACATCAGTACAATAAATACCACCTGGGGATAAGAACCTAAATGTATGTAAATATGATTCCAAAATGGGCCTTCTTTTTCGATTTAAACCTCATACATAGCTAAAATGCTTATCCATAATAACACAATTGAAAGCTTATACTTATCTCGTCATACACTGAAATTTGGCTGAGACATGATATTGTCATTTCAAATAATGTCTTAATTCGAATATTTTCTATTAATAATTTATGAATATTGTATAGTTTATCGAAAATGAAGATATATCATATCCTTTCCTCTCTAAGAAAAGAAGGGTATTGTATATTCTTTAATTTGACCACCCCAAACTACTTATTTTAACCCCTGGCTTGATGTAATGTAAGGTCAGTTACCATGTTTACTGATTTAATCTGTTGAGGATGAAAGTGGTGGAGTTGGAGAGTGGGGTTGATAAGATTGATTTGAGAATTGGGGATTTGTATAGAGGGTTGATTGATGTTAGAATGTCTTTATTGGCTAAAATATCAAATGTTGAGCTTTGGAAAATTTGTTTTTTTTAATTTTACTATGTATAGTGGATCATGATCGCAATAGAACTTTGTTCTAATGATTTTCCGTCTTCTTCTTTTTACTCTCTTCATCGTTCTTATTATAAATTCAATATACAACATGTCGTTTTGTACATAAAAAGTTGTGTATGAAATAAAATATTACGAAACTTTCAACCAGTCATAATATCTATTTAGTTTTAAAGTTCATGAATTACTTTCGTATTTTTATGGAGAAATGATTCAGCTTCTTCACCGCTGCTTGGATATGTGTAAAGAGTTTGTTATATATCAACTTCATATCTCATGTAACTACCTTACATAGTTACATCTCATTTTAATTCTATTCCAGTACAGGAATACAAATTATATGAAATAAGCTAAAATACACAAGGGCTAAGAGGTTCAAGCATATCATATTTGTTTATACTGAATTCAATATAGAATTCATTTGCTCTTTGTTAGCTCTAATCTGATTTACAAATTCACCATGGTTGCAGCTTAACCAAATTTAGTATTGTTAGTTTTGAACGGATTTATTGATTCACCATAGTCATAGCTAAACTAAATTTAGTAAGCGGACTCAATTATTATTCAGTTTTTTCTTTCTTTGGAACATAATTTATTCCACTTCCATATAAGATTCCTGGATAAAGTACTCTGCTATACATTGTATGCTTAGTATCATGCCTATCTAGAGAAGTCCATGCCTGAATATGGATTTTTGTTTGGAATTACCGCCTTATGATACTCCCAATAAAGATATCAGAACTATCAGAAGATGAATGAAGATGAAGTTGCACCAGCTAATTTGGCATAAGCATATCATTTTTCTTTGTTAGTGTATTCATTATAGTTTTATGACCGGCAAGTATTTTTATTTCCTCCATACTATTTATGCATATGTACTGTTAAATTTGTAAATGAAACTTCATGTTGACCATTTTTAATATTGTGTACTTTGGTTCATAGACAATTAGTTTAGTTATTCACCAATTACTATACCATATAATATATTGAGGTTTAAGGAGAGTTGTGACGACCCGGAATTTTTGGATGTTTGAAATCAGAATATTTGATTGATTTTTAAATATTTAAAAGTTTATTTTTAACTTGAATTCAAATATCACTATTTATTTTATAATTAAATTATTGAATTAAATAATTTGAAATTGGGTAAAATGTTGAATCTGGAGTTTTAAGTCTGTTAAAAATAATTTAAAGGCTTGTAAAATTTATATTGATAGTTCTGAAGATAATAAAAGCTTTTAAATTAAAATTGAAAGTGTTTCGTTAAGTTTGGAATTTTATCGTTTAAATTGAATTTAAAAATAGCCTTCCGAGGCATAGTCTCGGAATTTGACGAAACCAGTTTCATTGGATCCGTAATATTGTATTATTATCTAGTTTCAATTTTTGTAGTATTTGGAGTTGTTGTGTGAGCGTACGACATATAAACGCGCTGAAATTTTATATAGAAATTTAATATAATAACAGGATTCAAAAAAAGCTATCTTCTCTATACGATCGAATTAGGACTCGAAACATTTTTCATTGCATTCGGAATGTGGGTATAACATTATAAACGCCTAGCGGCATGCCTCGATAGGGATTCACGATTTTAAGTCACGTAAATTGAGATGATTTAAATTTGAAATTTATATATGTTGTTGGGCTGGTCAAACTATTTCAACAGTAGCCTACTTTCTTTCATATCAAAACTTCTCCAACACCTCAAACCACTATTCACCCACTGCTTCACGCAACCATCTTTTCCTGTCTCCCATCTCTCCTTTCTTCATTTTAATAGCAGCAGAATCAGGCAAAGTTTGTTTATCTTTTCTTCCCTAAATTTCAAATCAAAATCGTCCCTTAAAATTTCAAAGCCAGATCATTTTCTCAAACAAAAAAAATGAAAATCAAATTGTAATGGCCGATTGAATCACGACCCTCTCCTCTTTTCCTCTGGTTGTTCTAAATCATGAAACCCTCTTCCTTTCATTTCTAATCCAATCAAATCAAAGCATGTTCGTGGTCAGAGGTTAATTCGCTTTGGGATGCGTATGTATGGTGGAGGGCCGGCGCAGCGACATTTGTGGAGGGCCGGCGCAGCGACATTCATGGAGGGGTCGCGACTGAATCGTGGGCACGCGTACTTGCGCTCGAGTGAGGAGAAGTCGAAGTGGCCGTGGGGCGCGAAGTGGCAGCGCTGTGATGAAGGCTCGAGTTTGGGGTCGGAAGGGCAGGGAAGCGGTGTGATGTGGTGATGTTGAGGAGAGTGCGCGATTGATGGCGGCATGTGATGCGATCGAGTTTGGCGACCGAGGGGAGGTCAGGAGTTACTCGGCACGATTGGGAGAAGTCGAGATCTGCTTGGGGACGTGCCGTTGCAAGGTGGAGCAGATGCTGTCGCTGATCAACCTTCGGCTGGTGGTGATCGGTTGGTGGTTGCCTTAGAATAGGCTCGAGGGTAGGAAGGTTTGGTGAAGTTCAATGATGTCATTCGTGAGCAGCAGCAGGCGTCAGAGGAGGTGATTCCTTCTGGTAAATTGTCTAACTTAAAATTTCCTTAATCTAAATCTTAGTTTTGAAAGAAATATATAATATATATTTTCCAGTAAAGTAGATAAAACAATTTTTTTTTGATTTACTGTATATGTACATATAGGTTAGAAAAATATAACAGTAGGTTTTATAGAATAATTTATTTCAATTTGAACATATATATAGTAAACAAAATATTGATAATAATTACAGAAGGAGTTATTTAAAACCAGATTTATGCAAATATATATATATATATATATATATTATATATTGGAAGAAAAGTTTTTACAGCAACAAAATTTCTGTTTTCATTATTTACAAGAAAAGCAAAAATACATAAGTATAAATTTATCTATATAAAATAAACATATTTTAGCTTACTAGTTTATTTTAATTTGAATTAGAGTGATTAACTTGTTTAAATAAATTATTTAGTTAGTTCCTAAAAATAATTTATTAAAGGAAATTGGTTGAAACTAGAATTTATTCGGTTAGAACCAAATTGTTAATTTTAAATTGAAGTATTAAATGGTAATTGATTATTTGATTAGTTCAAATATTAATAAAATGTAAAATGTTTATACAAGGTCTTAAATTGTGAAGAAATCAAGCCAAGATGGATCAGATTGCAAATTAAAAAGCAAAGGTGAGTTAATATCACTCATATGGTTTTAACTTAAATTTAAATAGTCAAATTCAATACTTGGTTGAATGATTGAAATGATTTGACGTGCTATATTATATATAGTAGTAATATATAGTATATATTGGAGTGATTGATTTCCCGCATTATATAGTGGATGAGACCCTATGCGCCGCATAATAGCGGATGATATTATATTAATCCCATAAACCGCGATATTCCACCTCGAAGTGGAATTGATATTTTATATTGTTCTAACGTCTGTGGATGTAGGAAAACAGGTTGGAGGGATCCAACTGGATTCCTCAAAAATTATCTGGATTATTCTAATAATCCTATGTTATGATTATTTGCTATTCTGGGTTGAATTATATTGATATTCGAAAATGTTGGATGCTATGGGTTGATTTAATGTATTTCGGTACTAAGTTATCAATATATATAGAATCAGATTTTTGGAAAGAAAATAAAAAAGAGAATTTGTAAGTAAAAATAATTATAGAGAATTTGAATAAATTTAAGAATGAATTGGAAAAGAATAAAAGTGAATTTTAAATGTTAATAAATAAATTCCGAGTAGGGAAAGAAGATTTAAATAAACAAGGAAATAATGAATTTTTAAAACTTAAGTGGAGCATTTTAAAGAGCAAAAGAATTTATTTTAAAGATGTAAGCTTTAAATTTATTCAAAGGAATAGAGAAGGAATTTGGGAAATCTGGAATTGGTATTTTTAGTTAAAAAGGATTTTTAATTATAGTTAAGAAATGTAATATGAGATTAATGGATTTTGAATAAATTGAGTAAGTAAAGGAACTTATTTCAAATAAGGTAAATTGGAATTCATTTGAGAATTGATTTAAGTGTTGGAATTGGGATTTTAAAAGAAGGTTGTGACTATGAAATGTTTGGACTCGGTTTACAAAAGTAAAGTAAAATATATCAGTGGATATTTGGGAAGAATAAATTCACTGTGAGAATTTATTAAAGGAATGGGTAAATTTATTTAAAAATAAATAGCGATTTATTTGTAAAGGACGAGGAAGGAAAGCTTATTTCCCTGAGTAGCCAAGTACGTTTTCAAACAAATTTAATGGTATATATTAAAAGTAAGTTGTTTTAAAAAAAACATGTTTTATAAAATTTATTACTTCTAAATATTTAAATTCTATAGTATTCAAATCTATTATCGTAGTAATTATTTAAGGCGGCTTGGTATTTCGTTTTTAAAAGAGAAAACCTGGCTTTATATTTATAAAGTAACCTCATTTTCAAATATTCCTATAGTATATATTTTTAATAAAGTATTGAAGTAGTTTCATTTTAAATATTCTTAAAGTAATTTTATTTTAAATGATTTAAAGGATATTTTATAATAAAGAGTTTTAAATTATTTTTAAAATCTAAAGCTTTGAACTTGGAGTTTTCAGTAGAAATAAATATTTGGAAATTTATTTTATGAGAAAAGTATGGTTTGAAACTGTTTTCAAAGGGATTGAAAAGTGGAAATATATTTTGCGAAGATATTTTAAGATAAATAAATAATTTAGGAAATTATTTATTGTTTGATGGTTGTTTATGAACGTTAATTGATAGTTAAATAACCGACTGTCAATATTGGACAATACATTGGTCGTTTCGAAGAGACCGAGATCGGGATAAATTTCTCGAAAACCACTTCGATCCAGTTTGTATGTTTCCATGGGAAAATGAGTTCGGAGTCGAAGATGGAGCAGTGAAGTGCAAGGGCTAGTCGCTGCTGATCCTGAGGATATTTCCAAATGGATGTAGTAGGAGTAGTGCCTTCGGTTCCGTTCGAACCCGGGACGGACTTGTATGGATGAATGCTTTCAGAACATCGTCAGGAGGATGATGAGCATTCTAAGTGAAACGTTCTAAAAAGGGTAACCCTTAGCCTCAAGCCATGTCAATCGGGAATGACTGAAAATCATAGGTTATGCAGTAAGGCTAGGTGGGTTGCACCCATTTCAGGATGAGGTCATACCTGTCTAGATGTCCCTTTTATATCGACTTAGTGGTGTGGTTGCTGATCCCAATCGTGGGGTGATCTTACTCGGGATTATCCAGTAAGGGGTAGTCCCGGTCTTATGTTGCAGGGGGTCGAGAGTGATCCTCGGTATGCTGATCTAGACCAGATACCGTGACAGGTGGTACCCCAGTGTCTAGTCATTAGTTGGAAATCCATTTTCCCTACGCGCCCGTACGGTTTTGATTGTGCCCAACTATTGCTGAAACGTGAGATGCATGCATTTCAGCTAGATTCTATTTTACTTTCAATAGACACTATTATAATATCAGAGAATTTTAATAAAAAAATATTTTAGCTATCGTTAGGTAAAAACCCGGCATGTTTATTTGTGGCGTGGTCTTATGAGATGCTTTTGTTTTTAACGGATTTTGAAACTTTAATAATCAATTTGAGTGTGATTTCTCACGCTGGTATTCCAGACTGACTCGGGTGTTATTTAACTGTAATGCTCGGGTCAGACCGAGTATTATAGGATACAGGATATGATGTTTTGGAGCTCAATGGATGAGCTGGATGGCGATACGTACTGCCGTACTTGATTATTATTCCGCTGTGTATTCAGTTTGAGGACAACTTTATATGACTATCCAGTTGTATGTTATTGATGTTGTTAAGGTACTCTGATGATGTATGTATAAATAGATATAGTTTTCTTGTGTGTAAAGATCATTGAATATCTATTATATTTTATTCCACTGCGATGGTTAGATTCTGATGTTGTTTTCTATTTTCTTCTTCTTCTTCTACCTCTTCTTCTTTAACCCAAATGGTTCGTATTTCCGTACATCTAGAGTTGACTGATGAAGAATAGTGTCGACTCAAGGGGTACGGAACTACGGGTCGTTACAGTTGGTATCAGAGCTTTGGTTGGTGACAACCTTGGCTCTGGTGGGGATTACTCATTAAATAGAGTCCGTAAGTACTCTATAATGAGTTTGAGTGTATTAATAGATATGAGCGCTATTTGTTAGTGAATACAAAAATTGTTTTATATTGTGTTGATTTGTCGGTTGAGTGTTTATGGATTCTGGTCGATATATGGGATGCCATGTTATCGATAGGAATTTCTAAACTCTTAAACAAGATAAACCGACACAATATTTGTCAGGACCCGATTCTTCGACTCCCGAATATCGACATCAATACGTCCACTGTATCGAATGCCAATCAGTCGGATGCCGGAAAACCGAACACTGAGGGTTTAAGAAAGAAGAAAAGAAAAGGAATAGAAAATAGAGAGGAAAGAAAATAGAAAATAAAGAAAATAGAACGGAACGGAAAACAACAGAACAATATCATAATCTCACAATTCGCAGCGGAACAACATATAATAATAAATGAATAATCTTTAAACAAAGAACTATATCAGTTATTACATTACATTCATTTCATTTCATTACATCATATCATCAGAGTGTACAACATCATACAACAACAAACAGCGGAAAAAGAAATACTATATACTAGTAATACGCCATGCCATCCATCTTGCTTCCAGCAACTCCAGAATATCCTGATAAACCTTAACTCTTGACTGCCCGTGCAGAAATTGGTGGGAACCCAGAGTTTAGGAAGGAAAACAATAAACTCCGAGTCAGTCATGTGACTGGTGTGGGAACTCAAAACAGTTTATTTATCTTAAAAATCAAAATAGAGGAATATTTTTAAACTCAATTCGCAATGCTTTTTAAAAATGAGACTACCATAAGGCCTCCCGCACACACACACAATGCAAACACAGAATCGGACGAGATTTCTCCTTATGATAGTCAAAGATGCTTGATACGTATTAAAAAGAACATTTGATATTATTATTAGTGCATAGTGTAGGAAAAATTCATTTCGAAAGTAGAATATAAATCTTAGCCAACATAGACATTTTGAACTATGCCTACTATAGCTACCATCTAAACAGTGGTGACCACCATAAGTAAATGGCAGGTTCTACAACTAATACCGTACAAGGTTTCGTATTGGAAATTGGATTTCCAACGAATGATCAGGCCAAGGAACTTCCCATTGCCACATGAGAATGCCTCTGGAAGGACATCCCCGAGAACCAAACCGGATCTCTACCAACACAAGGCCGGGTTACCCCTAACTGAGTAACAACTGACCGAATATGTCATCTCCCGGTCCTTTGGGACCTTTCAACCGAGCGCTCGTAATCAATTCACACAATCATAAAGTGTTTTCAACATGAGTAAGTATCTGGGCTCCATACCATGATACCACCCTTTTCTAGAAGGAAATGCACATATCCTAAAGGGCGCTACCCCTCATAACCTTGCCGCATCTTTCCTGTTTTGACCATTCCCGAGGTGTGAGGCTCGACGAAGTCACGTCCACAAAAACATACTTTATACAAAAGCCATGCTTTGGGTCAATAAATGATCATAGAAATGATCACCAGGATAGACGATCAAACAAATGATCCTATCACAAATAATCAACACAATGATCATTTACAGCAACACTCAGCATTTCACATTACCAAATTGGGAATATATCGCTGGTAACATTCAACTACATAACCTCCGAGCTCGTACGTCACAGAGAAGGGTGTTAAGCTAAAAGAATAAATTCTCCGCCACCAACAGAAATATATTTGAAAGAAATCTGCTTTATATCTCAATTTGTAACGTCAGACATACAATCCATACAAGTCTGTTCCGGGATCGAACAAAACCGAAGGCACTTACAAAGAAGTCCTTGCAATCCGGATATCCACAATCCTGATCGGATTTCCCATCACATATGGAGAACTCAATACCGGAGCAACTCGGTGCAGAGTCAATCGACAGGTCATCCTATCGCTCTCGCAAATATCGGGTCTTCAACACCGATCTTCAATGCTATCCATTACATCGTATCACTATTCGGAATGGGTAATCCGAATAACGAGCGCAATAATTTAAAAATAAGTGTAGCATTCAAATTCAGCAAATCACAACAAATACCTTTCAAAGGTAAATATTGATAGTCGGTTATTGAACTATCAATGGATATGCACACATCACCAGATTCCAAATAATTTTCCAAATTATTTATTTCCCAAAAATATCTTTACAAGATATACAATTTTCACACTTCAAAAATAAATCAATATTTATTTTTAAACAAATTCCACTTCCTTTTATAAATTCCATAGTGAATTTATATTTCACAATATCCATGCATATACGATTTCAATTATTCATTTCAATTTATCTTCAAAAAGATAAATTCTCTAATATTCACTTTATATTGGAAAACATTTCCATACTTATTTAATAAGTAATTCACAAATCCATTTATTTTCAACACTTGGAAATTATTCAATATACTTAAATCGAGATTAAGTATATATTTCATTCTTTAAGGAAATCATTCTCTTATCCATATTTGTTTGGGCCAAAACGAATGTTGCGTAAAACATCGTTACGACAACCCAAAATCACTAGTATAGGGATTCGAAATTAAAATAGATATATAAATCCCAATACTATACAAAACATTTCCTTTCGGAAATCATTTACTATAACAATAGTGTTATAGTCCACCATTTCCTTCTATTTCTCGAAAACGTCTATTTCAACAATGAATGTTGAAATCTATGGTTTCGAATCTTAACACCTTTTGAAAACATCGTTATATCGTTTTAATTCTATTTAAAACATCACATCTAAAACAATTTCTTTAACATATTATTCACTATTCAAAAACGTGAATATACTACGTTAATCAATTTCATCACTTCTATTCATTTTATTTCAAAGGATTATTCACAGTAAAAAATGTGAATATAACTCCATAAATAAGTTATAACAATTTTCTTATCAAAATAAGTCGTTTGCGGATTTATAAAACAATATTTATAAACTCCATTTCTATTTATTTCATAACAACTTCCTTTTATAAATTCTTATTAACCTATTCAATTTATAACTCAATTATAAACTAAAGGTTCATATATAAGTTAAATGCTTATAAAACGATTATTTTACAAAATCGTTCTTTTTAAGACTTTCCAAATTATAAATCTTATAACTTATAAGATTCATTAATTTATCCAAAACCATTCTTTTAATAACTTTATAAATTTTATAAACCTACTGCTTATAAAATTCCATTTATAACTTCACCGTTTATAATTCAATAAATTTCATTCATTTATGAAATTCATTCACAATTCATTCTAACACTTATAAAAACTTCGTTTTATAATTTCAATATTTCAATTTATAAATATCCATTTATAAATCTCTTATATAATTCAATTCATATTAATATTTAAAACGTCTTTGAACTCCTTTAAAAACTTCATCATTTTGATTTATAAAATAATCAAATTTCATAAATCATATTTTTTTAAACTTTTTATAATAAATTCAAAAATCCGATTTAGACTATTTTATAAAACCATTAACCCCATATTTTCAAAAATCAGCCTTTTACTATATTTCTCAAAAATTCATAATCTTTGTAAAATTAAAAATTATAACGTTTATTTATTTAAAATGGATCAATTCCAAAAATATTTTATAAACGTATACTTTCAAAAATCTCTTTAAAATCATTTTAAAATCCCAAAATTTGATTCAATGATGCTACACACCAAATAGTCAATCACGACAACAACGATATCATATATCGATATGATAATCCCTCAAATATCAAAATATCTGAAATCAAATAAAAACTGTTGAGGAATCCAGTTGGATCCCTCCAACCTGTTTTCCTGCATCCACAAACATTAGCACAATACCAATTCCGCTCCAGTACGGAATTATCGCGGTATATGGGATTTAAAATATTATCCGCTTAATAACGGCGCAATAGGGTCTCATCCGCTATACAAATACGGGAAATCAATAACTGTAATATATACATATGCCAATATATATATATTGCTATTATATATAATACCAATTTCACTGTTTATGAAATATTCGCGGTATATGTTTTTAATAAATAACATCCGCTTACTAACGGTGCATAATGTCTATCTTAACAATCAATAGATAACAATCATCATTCAAACATGCATTCAAATATTTTAAATCTAACTATTTAAAATAAAATCGAAACCGATTCGATTGAGTGAGAAGTTCTCACCTTGATTTCAATTTCGTTTTAGCGGTTTATTTCGGATAAAATTAAACGGACGTTTAATTTTACCCGAAATTCTCACTAACTCCAAACGACTCCAATCCAATTCCATCGCGTAGTGCTCATCCATACGATTCCAACGCAACTGGTTTCGCGCGTTTTCGACCTCGTATGAAAAAGTTATGCATTTATGAAGTTTACACGATTTATATAACTAAATTACAACATTTATTTTTAATTTTAAACCTACTCTAATCTGGCCGTAGGATCCACTGCCCCCTCCCATCATCACCGTGCGCACTCCCCCTTCTCCCTCTCGTTCTCTTCTACAGGCAATATCATACGCACGTAACCCATTATGCTCAAATTTAGGTTTTGATTTTGCAACCAATTCACTAGCTTCTACCTCAATCAAGTACCACCATCTCGACCCCCTTCGCAAGAGCCACACTCGGCCCAAAGAGCATGAAACTCGGCCTTCATCTGTGCACGCATTTCGAGGCCG
Source organism: Allium cepa (assembly GCA_030765085.1). NCBI lineage: Eukaryota > Viridiplantae > Streptophyta > Magnoliopsida > Asparagales > Amaryllidaceae > Allium > Allium cepa. Next base: position 1,043,122,689 of record CM060931.1, on the reverse strand, counting down.
AATGGCCGCACTTCCAACGTGACCTGCCACCAATCCACAACTCCAAACACGATCATAACCGTTGATCTTGTAGTTCTCATTACGCTCTACCACTTTCTAGTTGTAAGTTTCTTGAAACGATTGAAGGATTGAAAGATAAATAAAGGAGAAGAGGAGAGTTTTCTGGCCATTGAATATGTTAGAGGCGGCTAGGGTTTAGATTTAGGTTTATTTTTTGTTTCTAATTTATGAAGGAAGGGTGTCTATTTATAGGAAATCGTTGAACACTATTCATCTGGGAATTCCGAACTCCGATTTACGCGCCGTAACCAGCGTTTTTAGGGTTTACCCCACGTTCCGGACACAATGGAACAGGTTTCAGAAGCTAATTCGGACATCTGTGCAAGTTATGACTATAAACGTTCGATTTAAATTAAACCGATTTAAACGATTTTCTAGGCGTTTTAATTTGTACCGGACAAACGGTAAATCCAATTGATACGAAATTTGAAACCTTACAATAATATCACATTACGGATCCGATGAAACTAGTTTCATCGAAATCCGAGACTTTTTGAAAAATGGCTATTTTAACTCGCCAAATTAATATTAAAAATAATTCGATGCGTTTCGAGCTGCTACGATCAAACGATAACTCTGATTGCTACGAAAATTGAAATCCGATAATAACAAACTATTACGGATCCAATGGAACTTGTTTCGTCCAATTCTGAGACTGTTCAAAAATTGACTAATTTCACTAGTCGATTTAAATATTAAAATATTCAATTTTCACAAATTAACTTTTAATTCGATTTTAAAAGTTCTAAAATATCATTCTAACTCCAACATGATATAATAAAATTTTACTAATCATTTTCAATCATATTTAACTCAATTTTCAATTATTTCCATAATTTAACATATTAAATTATCGATTTAATTATTCAATTAAATCCAATAATTCGAAATAAAATTTATTTGACTTATAAATCTCACTTATTAATATTTAAAATTAATTAAATATTCAATTTTTTAATTATCAAAAATTCTGGGTCGTTACAATCTTCCCCCCTTAAAAGAATTTCGTCCTCGAAATTATTAAGTAAGAAAAGTTACAGAATCTATTAACTTTCCAAAATCCATAGTTAAACTTCTTACAATATCTTTACTAAGTTTTCAAATCATACTTAGTTATCTTTTCAAAAACAACTACTATTGTTTAACTTTCAACTTCAAATCAAAGTTAAAGTTTTCAAAACTTTTCAATTTTCTCAAATTTTTTCTAACGCCTTAAATTTCCAGAAAAATTCGCCATAGTCTCCTTTGCGCGGCTCGTTCCGGAAAAAAAAGTGGCAGTATATATCACAAATATACATCTCATCAAGTAATGAGGCTTCCCGCAGGGAAAAAAGTATAAAAGTACGATATTTAATCCGAGATATGTACCTTATATTTTATTAGCAAGCATATACGGCTAATATAGCGCGAAAGCGAGCTCCAAATGCGAAGCAAACGCGATCCGCACCTACTAAACACTCAACAAACAACATGAGAAACATGCATGTAGACAATAGTATCAATATACAATATATAGCAACATAATAACTATATATGTCAACATAGCAAATGAAACAAAAGCAATATATTCAACCATCAACCAACTAGCATTCATAACCAATAAATATTCATTCATATTCTCATTAATATTCAATGAAATAGGTTTTCAATTTAATCACATTTGATTCATTTACATTGGATTTTACTAACATTCATTTTCAATTAGTTTATATTCACTAATTCATATTCAAGTTGGTTCACTTCCAAATCAAATTCAATTCTATTTAAGATTCACTTAACTTCCAATTGAATTTCAATTGCTTTAGCTTTCAATTTCATTAATGCTTAATGAATTATATACAATCAATCAACTAACAACCATATAACAACCAAAGTATATTCTTTACAACCAAATTACTTTGCTTTCAATTGGTTTAATTAAATTGATTTTCATTCAACTATTCAACTTCCAATAACATTAGATTTTAATGAATTAACACTTACATTCATTATTTCATATCAACTAATTTTACATTTAATTGATTTACATTAAATCCATTCATTCAATTCAATTACTAAAATTGAATTTCATTTTCATAACTTAAGTTCACATTTATCACTTAACTTTATTAATTTTCTTTGATACCAATATCAACTTCATTCAATATCTCGTAAGTTATACTTCCATTTTATAAATTCATTTTTATTTACAACTCATATTCATAAATATATTCGTATAGTTTCACTTCTTATATATATAAGTTTATTTCACAATTGCAAATCACTTTAATTATAATTCAATTCTTATAATTATTTTCTTATACAATTCTTCTTTTATTTAGATTATTCAAACATCTAAACAATCAATTTATATACACTTTAATAATTCTGAAAAATTATCCCTTCATATACAAAACATAATCAAGGTAAAATTATTTCATTTACCCAATTTAAAACAATATTATGTCGAATTGTTCTATTCAAGTGTTTAGAAACCCCTTCGGCATAGTTTTGCAGATCGCGCTGACGAAAGTTCATATGCCACTCAATAAACCAACCATCACAATATAAAACAATTTTATATTCACTAACAAATACGCTCTCATAGCTATTATTACACTCAAACTCATTCTACAGCACTACTGACTCTATCTCTAATGAGTAATACCCAACAGAACCATGGTTGTCGCTTAACCATATGCTCTGATACCACATTGTCAGGACCCGATTCTTCGACTCCCGAATATCGACATCAATACGTCCACTGTATTGAATGCCAATCAATCGGATGTCGGAAAACCGAACACTGAGGGTTTAAGAAAGAAGAAAAGAAAAAGAATAGAAAATAGAGAGGAAAGAAAATAGAAAATAAAGAAAATAGAACGGAACAGAAAACAACAGAACAATATCAGAATCTCACAATTCGCAGCGGAACAACATATAATAATAAATGAATAATCTTTAAACAAAGAACTATATCAGTTATTACATTACATTCATTTCATTTCAATACATCATATCATCTGAGTGTACAACATTATACAACAACAAACAGCGGAAAAAGAAATACTATATACTAGTAATACGCCAAGCCATCCATCTTGCTTCCAGCAACTCCAGAATATCCTGATAAACCTTAACTCTTGACTGCCCGTGTAGAAATTGGTGGGCACCCAGAGTTTAGGAAGGAAAACAATAAACTCCGAGTCAGTCATGTGACTGGTGTGGGAACTCAAAACAGTTTATTTATCTTAAAAATCAAAATAGAGGAATATTTTTAAACTCAATTCGCAATGCTTTTTAAAAATGAGACTACCATAAGGCCTCCCGCACACACACACAATGCAAACGCAGAATCAGAGGAGATTTCTCCTTATGATAGTCAAAGATGCTTGATACGTATTAAAAAGAACATTTGATATTATTATTAGTGCATAGTGTAGGAAAAATTCATTTCGAAAGTAGAATATAAATCTTAGCCAACATAGACATTTCGAACTATGCCTACTATAGCTACCATCTAAACAGTGGTGACCACCATAAGTAAATGGCAGGTTCTACAACTAATACCGTACAAGGTTTCGTATTGGGAATTGGATTTCCAACGAATGATCAGGCCAAGGAACTTCCCATTGCCACATGAGAATGCCTCTGGAAGGACATCCCCGAGAACCAAACCGGATCTCTACCAACACAAGGCCGGGTTACCCCTAACTGAGTAACAACTGACCGAATATGTCATCCCCCGGTCCTTTGGGACCTTTCAACCGAGCGCTCGTAATCAATTCACACAATCATAAAGTGTTTTAACATGAGTAAGTATCTGGGCTCCATACCATGATACCACCCTTTTTCAGAAGGAAATGCACATATCCTAAAGGGCGCTACCCCTCATAACCTTGCCGCATCTTTCCTGTTTTGACCATTCCCGAGGTGTGAGGCTCGACGAAGTCACGTCCACAAAAACATACTTTATACAAAAGCCATGCTTTGGGTCAACAAATGATCATAGAAATGATCACCAGGATAGACGATCAAACAAATGATCCTATCACAAATAATCAACACAATGATCATTTACAGCAACACTCAGCATGTCACATTACCAAATTGGGAATATATCGCTGATAACATTCAACTACATAACCTCTGAGCTCGTACGTCTCAGAGAAGGGTGTTAAGCTAAAAGAATAAATTCTCCGCCACCAACAGAAATATATTTGAAAGAAATCTGCTTTATATCTCAATTTGTAACGTCAGACATACAATCCATACAAGTCTGTTCCGGGATCGAACAAAACCGAAGGCACTTACAAAGAAGTCCTTGCAATCCGGATATCCACAATCCTGATCGGATTTCCCATCACATATGGAGAACTCAATACCGGAGCAACTCGGTGCAGAGTCAATCGACAGGTCATCCTATCGCTCTCGCAAATATCGGGTCTTCAACACCGATCTTCAATGTTATCCATTTCGTCGTATCACTATTCGGAATGGGTAATCCGAATAACGAGCGCAATAATTTAAAAATAAGTGTAGCATTCAAATTCAACAAATCACAACAAATACCTTTCAAAGGTAAATATTGATAGTCGGTTATTGAACTATCAATGGATATGCACACATCACCAGATTCCAAATAATTTTCCAAATTATTTATTTCCCAAAAATATCTTTACAAGATATATAATTTTCACACTTCAAAAATAAATCAATATTTATTTTTAAACAAATTCCACTTCCTTTTATAAATTCCATAGTGAATTTATATTTCACAATATCCATGCATATACGATTTCAATTATTCATTTCAATTTATCTTCAAAAAGATAAATTCTCTAATATTCACTTTAAATTGGAAAACATTTCCATACTTATTTAATAAGTAATTCACAAATCCATTTATTTTCAACACTTGGAAATTATTCAATATACTTAAATCGAGATTAAGTATATATTTCATTCTTTAAGGAAATCATTCTCTTATCCATATTTGTTTGGGCCAAAACGAATGTTGCGTAAAACATCGTTACGACAACCCAAAATCACTAGTATAGGGATTCGAAATTAAAATAGATATATAAATCCCAATACTATACAAAACATTTCCTTTCGAAAATCATTTACTATAACAATAGTGTTATAGTCCACCATTTCCTTCTATTTCTCGAAAACGTCTATTTCAATAATGAATGTTGAAATCTATGGTTTCGAATCTTAACACCTTTTGAAAACATCGTTATATCATTTTAATTCTATTTAAAACATCACATCTAAAACAATTTCTTTAACATATTATTCACTATTCAAAAACGTGAATATACTACGTTAATCAATTTCATCACTTCTATTCATTTTATTTCAAAGGATTATTCACAGTCAAAAATGTGAATATAACTCCATAAATAAGTTATAACAATTTTCTTATCAAAATAAGTCGTTTGCGGATTTATAAAACAATATTTATAAACTCCATTTCTATTTATTTCATAACAACTTCCTTTTATAAATTCCTTTATTAACCTATTCAATTTATAACTCAATTATAAACTAAAGGTTCATATTATAAGTTAAATGCTTATAAAACGATTATTTTACAAAATCGTTCTTTTTAAGACTTTCCAAATTATAAATCTTATAACTTATAAGATTCAATAATTTATCCAAAACCATTCTTTTAATAACTTTATAAATTTTATAAACCTACTGCTTATAAAATTCCATTTATAACTTCACCGTTTATAATTCTATAAATTTCATTCATTTATGAAATTCATTCACAATTCATTCTAACATTTATAAAAACTTCGTTTTATAATTTCAATATTTCAATTTATAAATATCCATTTATAAATCTCTTATATAATTCAATTCATATTAATATTTAAAACGTCTTTGAACTCCTTTAAAAACTTCATCATTTTGATTTATAAAATAATCAAATTTCATAAATCCTATTTTTTTAAACTTTTTATAATAAATTCAAAAATCCGATTTAGACTATTTTATAAAACCATTAACCCCATATTTTCAAAAATCAGCCTTTACTATATTTCTCAAAAATTCATAATCTTTGTAACATTAAAAATTATAACGTTTATTTATTTAAAATGGATCAATTCCAAAAATATTTTATAAACGTATACTTTCAAAAATCACTTTAAAATCATTTTAAAATCCCAAAATTTGGTTCAATGATGCTACACACCAAATAGTCAATCACGACAACAACGATATCATATATCGATATGATAATCCCTCAAATATCAAAATATCTGAAATCAAATAAAAACTGTTGAGGAATCCAGTTGGATCCCTCCAACCTGTTTTCCTGCATCCACAAACATTAGCACAATACCAATTCCGCTCCAGTACGGAATTATCGCGGTATATGGGATTTAAAATATCATCCGCTTAATAACGGCGCAATAGGGTCTCATCCGCTATACAAATGCGGGAAATCAATAACTGCAATATATACATATGCCAATATATATATATTGCTATTATATATAATACCAATTTCACTGTTTATGAAATATTCGCGGTATATGTTTTTAATAAATAACATCCGCTTACTAACGGCGCATAATGTCTATCTTAACAATCAATAGATAACAATCATCATTCAAACATGCATTCAAATATTTTAAATCTAACTATTTAAAATAAAATCGAAACCGATTCGATTGAGTGAGAAGTTCTCACCTTGATTTCAATTTCGTTTTAGCGGTTTATTTCGGATAAAATTAAACGGACGTTTAATTTTACCCAAAATTCTCACTAACTCCAAACGACTCCAATCCATTTCCATCGCGTAGTGCTCGTCCATACGATTCCAACGCAACTGGTTTCGCGCGTTTTCGACCTCGTATGAAAAAGTTATGCATTTATGAAGTTTACACGATTTATATAACTAAATTACAACATTTATTTTTAATTTTAAACCTACTCTAATCTGGCCGTAGGATCCACTGCCCCCTCCCATCATCACCGTGCGCACTCCTCCCTTCTCCCTCTCGTTCTCTTCTACAGGCAATATCATACACACGTAACCCATTATGCTCAAATTTAGGTTTTGATTTTGCAACCAATTCACTAGCTTCTACCTCGATCAAGTACCACCATCTCGACCCCCTTCGCAAGAGCCACACTCGGCCCAAAGAGCATGAAGCTCGGCCTTCATCTGTGCACGCATTTCGAGGCCGAACGGCCGCACTTCCAACGCGACCTGCCACCAATCCACAACTCCAAACACGATCATAACCGTTGATCTTGTAGTTCTCATTACGCTCTACCACTTTCTAGTTGTAAGTTTCTTGAAACGATTGAAGGATTGAAAGACAAATGAAGGAGAAGAGGAGAGTTTTCTGGCCATTAAATATGTTAGAGGCGGCTAGGGTTTAGATTTAGGTTTATTTTTTTTTTCTAATTTATGAAGGAAGGGTGTCTATTTATAGGAAATCGTTGAACACTATTCATCCGGGAATTTCGAACTCCGATTTACGCGCCGTAACCAGCGTTTCTAGGGTTTACCCCGCGTTCCGGACACAATGGAACAGGTTTCGGAAGCTAATTCGGACATCTGTGCAAGTGATGGCTATAAACGTTCGATTTAAATTAAACCGATTTAAACGATTTTCTAGGCGTTTTAATTTGTACCGGACAAACGGTAAATCCAATTGATACGAAATTTGAAACCTTACAATAATATCACATTACGGATCCGATGGAAGTAGTTTCGTCGAAATCCGAGACTTTTTGAAAAATGGCTATTTTAACTCGCCAAATTAATATTAAAAATAATTCGATGCGTTTCGAGCTGCTACGATCAAACGATAACTCCGATTGCTACGAAAATTAAAATCCGGTAATAACAAACTATTACGGATCCAATGGAACTGGTTTCGTCCAATTCTAAGACTGTTCAAAAATTGACTAATTTCACTAGTCGATTTAAATATTAAAATATTCAATTTTCACAAATTAACTTTTAATTCGATTTTAAAAGTTCTAAAATATCATTCTAACTCCAACATGATATAATAAAATTTTACAAATCATTTTCAATCATATTTAACTCAATTTTCAATTATTTCCATAATTTAACAAATTAAATTATCGATTTAATTATTCAATTAAATCCAATAATTTGAAATAAAATTTATTTGACTTATAAATCTCACTTATTAATATTTAAAATTAATTATATATTTAATTTTATAATTATCAAAAATTCTGGGTCGTTACAATATTGTTTTAAATAAGGTAAATGAAATAATTTTATCCATATTATTTTTGTACATAAAGGAAATAATTTTTCGTAAATTATTATAGTTATATATGGATGCTTGGTTGTTAGAAAGTGAAAATGTTAAATTATTATCATTGTTATAGGAGAACTGAATAAGAAATTGGAATTATAACCAAAGATTAGGGAATAAAATAAATGGGATTTGTAAATGTGAATTATAAATGTGATATATAATTTTGAAATAGAATTCCAGAGAAATATTGGAAATGTTTCTGAAAGAATTTGGGATTTGAAATTTTTAGAAATTTAAATTCCTTTGAATTTGGAAATGGTTTTCAAAAGTTTTGGAGAAGTAATAGTGGTAGTATTTCAGAGATATTTTTGAATTGTATTTGAAATCTGGTGAGATTTGGGATTAAAAAATATTTGAAGGGATTTTAAAAGGATAAAAGCATTGAACTCTTTTCGGTCGCTGGAAAATAACACCGATGATGACCGCGACATCATCGGTGTTCATTTTCGAGTTTCCAAAAAGGAGGATTGCTACCTGGATGTTTTGGATTAATGTTAATTTGTGAAATTTGGTTTGATTTTGAAACTGCAGAGGAATAGTTTGTTTTAGATATATATGTTTTCAAAATTGAATTTGGAACCATTTAGTAATGGTTTAAAACTCTAGAGTTGGTTTGAAGTGTTTGGAATCGAAACTGAACGTTGAACTTAAGTTTGAATGGAAAATTAGTCAAATTGGACTAAATAAAACAATGTTTTGAAACTAAAATTAGTAAGTAACTGATTGATTTATATGGTATGCAAATGAAATGAAATTGAATATTGGATGATGTTTGATTTAAAATTGTGTAAAATAAAGTGTAGAATTAGTTCAAATGGACTAAAAATAATTAATGTTTGTAAATTAAATTTATTGGTTGAAAATGAATTTGTGAATGAATATTAATAAGTGAGTAGCTTATAAAAATTTAAAAAGGGAATAAATAAGCCGCAATAAAAGTATTGGTATACTGGAAATGAAATAAAAATAATAAATCCAAACTTGGGATATAAAGTAAGATTTAACTCAAGAAAATTAAATAAAATGGTTTTGAAGATAAATGAAAAAAAAAATCAAGTATGAGATTATAAATTGAAAGTGTGGTTGAATGAAATTGAATTGGATTAAAATAGATTTGGTGTGAGTTGTAAACAAATCCAATTCAAGCATAAATTGAATGGCCTCATTATTAATAAATTCAATATTGAATTGTTAATGTGAATTAAAATTTAAAAATGGATAAAAGAATAAACTAATCGAATAAATTAGTAAAATGGTTGGGATTTGATCAAAGCAAAATCAAATCAAAGATTTAAATGGAAGTTGGTTGAATAAAATAAACTTAAGTTATTGGATGGAATAGTTTGAAGAAAATAAATAACTTACGTAAATTGTGAGATGGTTATTCAATATATTGGTTGTCGAGTTTAATAAAATGGTTTGGGATCAAACTTTTTGGATATGAAAGTTCAATGAAAAGATTGTAAATAAATTAAAATGGGATGGAATCAAGTGTAACTTGAGTTGGAATCAATTTAAATGGTTATAAAGCTTAAGTAATTATTTATTCACATTAATATTGTCGAATTGCATAAGAAAATGGGTCGTTCGATGTAAACGGGATTAGATAAAATTCTATGAGTTATTAGAAGTGAAATAGGATGATTTTGAAATCAATTGGAATGAATATGAGTTTGTTTTGCTTAGAATGAATTAAATATAAGCGAGTAAGTTATAAATCACTTAAACTGAATGGAATGGTTTGAGAATTGGTTGTAAGCAATTGTAATAAGTGTCGGAACCTTATATGTGCTTATAAAAATTATAAACGTGCATTATATGTGAAATTTATGTGTTAGCTATTGAAAGTAAGTGAAATGTTAATAAATTGCATATATTTAGTACTTATATGTTTGAATTGAGTAAGTACGGGTACTGGGAAGCCGTTTGGCTGGATTTGATCGTGCAAAATGCTAAAATAATAAGGCGCTTGCTTAAAAATGCTAAATAGAGGTACGCGTACGCAATAAAAATAGGAAATATGAACTGTTTTTGTTTTTTTCCGACCGTGTGGGTCGATGTATATAAATTTATATCTCTTGTCAAATTGCAAAAGCTCATCCGTACAAAGGAGACTCTTTCAAAAAAATTCGAAAATTTTGGGAGTTAGAAAAAATTTTGGAAATTTTTTTTGTTAGCGACAAAACGATTTCAAATTGGAAATTGAAATAAATTAGTGGAGGGAACTAATTTAAAATAATAATATGAATCAGTAATAAATGGAAGATAAAATTCAATATTCAGAATTTTATATAAATTGAATTCATATGGAAATAGGAGGACCAATTAGAATAGAAGTAGATATTAACAAAAGTGGTAAAGTGAAAATAAATATAAGAAGCGTATAAAATACTTATATTGAACAAAAAAAATGAATGTGAATAAAAGATAATTGATATAATTGATAATCAACTGAGATAAATACATAAGATGTACGTATATTGTTTTTATTCGCATAGCAATTTGATCCAGATTCGAACATAGAATTTTGAGATAGTTATATCGATCCGAGTTAGGATTTTTCACTCGATTTTCGACGGCAAACCCTGGATATGGATTTTGATTGATTCTGGAAATTCTCTATCATAGTTATGACTTTGATATTGCATATGGATGATATTAGTTCGAAAATATAAGTCGGGTGGACGATACTAGTTCGAAAATGAAATTGTGTGATCGAGTAAGCGATCAGATTTGATATTGCATATGGATGATATATGCACATCGTACAGGCATGAATGAATAGATATTGAAATTTTGTAAAGGAGTCAATAAAATGATTTTGAATGTTGTGATTGGATATTTTGCTAAGTAGGATATACAGGTATTATGAAGGAAAAGGAAAATTTGTTTTGATTTTAGAAGATAAATTTGAATTGCTCGACAAAAAGGTATGTGCTTAAATTTCAGTATGAAATTTGATTGGGTTTTTGATGTAGCCACTTGCCCTTTTGTTTTCTTTTGGAATTTGGGAGCCCGTAGAGGCATTTTGTAGTTGTACCGAGCTAGCCGTGCAAAGGAGAAGCTGGCGAAATTTTTTCGGAAATTTAAGGAGTTAGAAATTTTTGAGAAAATTTTGATAATTCAAAATTTGGTTTTAAAATTGAAATTTGAATGATTGAGCAAATAATATTGTTTGAAAACTATGGGTGAGTTTGGAAAGTTAGTAAGAATGATAATGGGTCTTCTATAAAAAGATAGTTGGTAGGATGTTGAATTGTTGGTTTTGGGAATAGTTAACGGGTTGTGGACCATTCTTCTTAACTAGTAATTTCGGGGACAAAATTCTTTTAAGGGGGAAGGAATGTGACGACCCGGAATTTTTGGATGTTTGAAATCGGAATATTTAATTGATTTTTAAATATTTAAAAGTTAATTTTTAACTTGAATTAAAATATCACTATTTATTTTATAATTAAATTATTGAATTAAATAATTTGAAATTGGGTAAAATGTTGAATCTGGAGTTTTAAGTCTGTTAAAAATAATTTGAAGGCTTGTAAAATTTATATTGATAGTTCTGAAGATAATATAATCTTTTAAATTAAAATTGGAAGTGTTTCGTTAAGTTTGGAATTTTATCGTTTAAATTGAATTTCAAAATAACCTTCCGAGGCACAGTCTCAGAATTTGACGAAACTAGTTTCATTGGATCCGTAATATTTTATTATTATCGGGTTTCAATTTTCGTAGTATTTGGAGTTGTTGTGTGAGCGTACGACATATAAACGCGTTGAAATTTAATATAATAACAGGATTAAAAAAGGCTATCTTCTCCATACGATTGAATTAGGACTCGAAACATTTTTCATTGCGTTCGGAATGTGGGTATAACATTATAAACACCAAGCGGCACATCTCGACAGGGATTCGCGATTTTAAGTCACGTAAATCGAGACGATTTAAATTTGAAATTTATATATGTTGTTGGGCTGGTCAAACTATTTCAACAGCAGCCTACTTTCTTTCATATCAAAACTTCTCCAACACCTCAAACCACTGTTCACCCACTGCTTCACGCAACCATCTTTTCCTGTCTCCCTTCTCTCCTTTCTTCAGTTTAACAGCAGCAGAATCAGGCAAAGTTCGTTTATCTTTTCTTCCCTAAATTTCGAATCAAAATCGTCTCTTAAAATTTCAAAGCCAGATCATTTTCTCAAACAAAAGAAAATGAAAATCAAATTTTAATGGCCGATTGAATCACGACCCTCTCCTCTTTTCCTCTGGTTGTTCGAAATCATGAAATCATCTTCCTCTCATTTCTAATCCAATCAAATCAAAGCCTGTTCGAGGTCAAAGGTTAATTTGCTTTGGGATGCGTATGTATGGTGGACGGCCGGCGCAGCGACATTCATGGAGGGGTCGCGACTGAATCGTGGGCGCGCGTACTCGCGCTCGAGTGAGGAGAAGTCGAAGCAGTCTTGGGACGCGAAGTGGCAGCGCTGTGATGAAGGCTCGAGTTTGGGGTCGCAAGGGCAGGGAAGCGGTGCGATGTGGTGATGTTTAGGAGAGTGCGCGATTGATGGCGGCATGTGATGTGATCGAGTTTGGCGACCGAGGGGAGGTCAGGAGTTACTTGGCACGATTGGGAGAAGTCGAGATCTACTTAGGGTCGTGCCGTTGCAAGGCGGAGCAGATGTCGTCGCCGATCAACCTTCGGCTAGTCGTTGCGTTAGAATAGGCTCGAGGGTAGGATGGTTTGGTGAAATTTGAAGACCTCGTTTGTGAGCAGCAGCAGGCGTTAGAGGAGGTGATTCCTTCTGGTAAATTGTCTAACTTAAAATTTCCTTAATCTAAATCTTAGTTTTGAAATATATAATATATATTTTCCAGTAATGTAGATAAAACAATTCTATTCTGATTTACTGTATATATACATATAGGTTAGAAAAATATAAAATGTTGGTTTTATAGAATAATTTATTTCAATTTGAACATATATACAGTAAACAAAATATTGATAATAATTACAGAAGGAGTTATTTAAAACCAGATTTCTGCATATATACATATATATATATATATACATATATATATATATACATATATATATATACATATATATATATATATATACACATATATATATATATATATACTGGAAGAAAAGTTTTATCATTTGATTAATTACTTTCTTTTTATCAAAAATATCTTCAGAGATATATATCTATATATATACATATACGTATATATATATACATATATATATACATATATATATATACACATATATATATACATATACATATATATATATATATATATACTGGAAGAAAAGTTTTATCATTTGATTAATTACTTTCTTTTTATCAAAAATATCTTCAGAGATATATATCTTAAAAAAATTCTTTTCATTATATACGAAATCATTAAACCTCTCTTTAACTTTGGAAATACCAAATCAAAATCATTTATCATAAATCATACTGCAAGACTTCAGTGAGTAAAAAAGGATCAATAGAAATTATACAAGTTCTACTCAACATCGATTTCCGTATTCAACATATACTATCCGTTGAATAACTATGAAATCACCTTTTAAATTCACATGAATAGTATGGGTTACCTCATTGGAAATTAATACCAAGTACAAGAAGATTATCCCTATACAATCCAAGTTGTATAAAATTTGGAAAAAAGAAAATCTTTTGTACTTGTCTCGTTTTCGACATTTCGGCCTTATCTATTTCTCGTCCAAGAAAGCGGCAAAGTGAGCCAGGGCACGAGTTTCTCCAAAAAATCTCCTTAGATTAAGCACCTCTCATGAGGATCTTATGAATAGAAAAATCCAGTCTACTCATCAGCATTTAGAGCCGAGATTAAATTACAAGATTTTTACAGCTTTTCTTTAAATTACTTATTTAAAATTTTTAAAATAAATTATAAAGCCATTAAACAATCTTTAAAATACTCAATATTTATTTGAAAAAATTATAATTTTTTTGGAAAAGAATTGTTATGTTTAAATCCATATATGAAAAGTTATTGAAAGGTGCTGTAAAAAGTGCTGCGGATAGTGCTGCAAATAGTGTTTTCAAAGCTTGTTTGATTAAAATAACTTTTCGATTATTTAGAAATCTATTTTTTAACTGAAATCTCTTTTAAAAAATTTAAAAGATTAATAGAATTTATTCCATATTTTTAAAGTACTAAAAATATCATTTATAAAGAATTTGTTGCTTTGGTTTCCGAACTGCCAAACCGAAATTATTTTGAAAACTTGTTTTGCCCAGATTTCAATATCTACTAAAAAAATCTCGATCTTTTTCTTTTTTGGAGAATAATTATTGTAAGAGTTTGGAAAATTCTTATTCCAAAGAATTCCGACTTCGAATCCATCGTTTAAATGGATTTAATTTTTTACAACGCGAAATCACGAACTATCATTACGCGACGCGTCTATTTTTGACTCAATTTTTACGACTTGTCAAAACGTCATCAGATTGGATTTTAGTGTTTATAAAACATCTGTAAATCATTTTAAACCATTTTCAAGAGGTTTAACAATCTCATATACCCATTTCATTAATTAAAGAAAAGCGATTTTCTTTGTGATTTTCGACGTGTATTAAACATGACTTGTTAATACAATCAAACAATCATATCTTCATTGTCTAAACATGATAAACAATCATCACAACCAAGCATAACCAAACATATATATACCATCTAATATATCACATTATATCCTTGTTAACTTTAATTCTAGGCCCACGACACTTACTTTTCTTCCTTCCTAATAGCTCAGCCTTGCTCCTTAGAGCCCCTGGTTGCTCATGGCCTAGGTGTGGAGGTGGTGGTTTTCCCGGCCAAATGAAGAGGTGGTGGTGGCCGTGGATATGAAGGAGAAAAGGGACCGATTTGAAGTGGTTTTGATGTATTTATGCTAATATACATACATACATACATACATACATACATACATACATACATATATATATATATATATATATATAGACACACACACTGATAATTTAATTTATTTCCATAAATATTTTCTTTATAATTTTGCTAACATAGAAAGCCATTAAAAAAGCTTGTAAGTGAAGGAAGGTAATGAAGAATAAGTGTTAGGAATTTATGCAAAAAGGCGTGGGTATTTATAGAAAAAAATCGGAAACAAATATCTAAATGCATTATTATGCATTTTCCCCTTGCCCACACCACCCGTCCATCCCTTCCAAATGCGCGGCAAGCGTCTTCCCTTATGCCTCTATGTGCTTGAGGTGATATGGTGTAAGGTGAGTTGATGTATGCTTTTGGATTGCATAAGTATTATGTTTTTAGGAAAATAGCTTGATATTTGTAATATATGTATATTTAAATGTATATGTCTGTATATGTTCATGTGCATGTTAGGGTGTGCATGTGTATGTTATATATGTGCACATGACAGATAAGCAAGGTTGCAATGATTTTCGAATAACTTTTGTTCGTTAAACCGTTGAAACTTGAAAAACTAGTTCCCGGTCATATTTTCACTTATAAGTTAATTTACATATAAATGTAAAAAAAATTAAAAACTCATTTCTTTTGGTTTTTAACTAATTAAAATCATTGCATTTGATTTATAAAACCATATAAATTAATGTTAAACAATCGTTTATAAATAGTGCTATTGTATCGATAAAACGATATCAATTTTCTTATATTTTCCAATCAAGTGTATATCTTTATCAAACTATTATAATTGATTTATTATCACTTTATAACTATTTAAAATGAATTATTATCATTTAAAACAATTATTAGAACCATTATAGTAATTATTAAATAAGTAAATCCCAATTTAAATTCATAAATCAATATTTAAATATAAGGGCATCACTGATGATGTCATATATACCTTTATTTTTTCCAAAAATAAAATAAATAATTTTATTTCATATTCTTGTTTAATTATAAAAATAAGAGTATATAACCAGCTCCGTGTATGATGTTTTACGATTATAGAGCCGTTTATCGATAAAACGATTTTCGACCATTTTATCGATATATTTCCAAAGGAAAACATTTTTCCAAAATAAGCCCATTACTATTATTTATTACTTAAACTTGATTATTTGTTGAAAAATAATCTATATTCGAATATTTAAAATAATTTAAATATCTTTAATTAAAGCAATCTAATTACGGGCTGTTACAGGTTAAATCAGATAGCCAACCGAACCAACCAAACTAAATTTGGTTGGTTTGATTTGATTTTAATTTTTATTCGTTTTAGTTCGGTTAAATAATTTTCTCAATTGGATAAACTGAACCAACTAAATGCTCACCCCATTTAATATACTCAGGAGAATCCAGTGGACCTGTAAACTCCTGAATGGAATTAAGTTATGCTCATCCGCTTCAACTCATGGCACCTATAATCCTCATGTACTTTTTTTGCAAGAAGCGTGTGTTACAAACACTCGCCCTTATATATATAGTTATACACATGTTCATATTAGATTTTATTATGTTGTTATATCATTGAATCTGTATATGATAATTCATAAAATTAACAATTTAGTTGAATTGATTAATACAATTAATTAACAAATATGAAATAATGTTAAATAAAATATGATTTTATTTGATAACTAGATTGGATCTAGTGAAAAACTTTATCCTTTATAGGAACATTATGATCCAACCAGAGAAAAATATGTTAAATCAACCCATTTTATCTTATGTAGATCAATCTGATTCCGTCAATACTAATCTCGTATAACTAAGGACACGAATTCTGTAACAACCCTATGTGGAGCGGGCCCAATTTTTGACCCAATAGAAGTCCATCGAACCTTAGGTCCATTCCAGAACTGGCCGTTGGTTAGTAAAATTGATCAAATAAATAATATAAAGAGCTATCTATCAAAGCTTTCAGAATCTCACAACGGAAGGGATAAAATATATTAATAAAGTAAGCACCCATTTCATACATCTCCAAATCTTAGAAATATAATATTCAAATATACACAACACAATGTTTCAAAATAGAACATCTCTAAGTCTAAAATCTAGGTACATCAGAATAAATCATAAACATAAATAAATAGCTAGCTATACCACCACTAGTCTTCACCGCCTCCTTCATACTTCATCGTCAGCATCGTCCCCCTAACTTGTGGGTTATAATGAGGAGGGAGTCAGAACAACAATATCCGATGAATGAAAATCTCAAGTCTTAGCATAATAGTATTTGGGCAATATCATTTAGATGAGTATTATGTCTTACGCATTCTATGCTTTTTTTGGATATACCTCTAACTATAAGCCAACAGCTCTCCTAGTCCAGCTCCATAGCGCATCTCAAACTATAGGCGGATGGCTCTTTCCAGTCTAGCTTCATAATTATAACGTGGGTGCAATGCAACTATGGAATACATCGGGTCCAATGACCCATATCCATCAACTATATCCTAACGATGCAAGAGAAATTCTTCGAGTCATTTAAGGCCTTTTTAAATAGGAAATAGGCAAACTCTGACCATTTAATACCTAGACCCTAGGTAGATCCCCATCGAGTAATATCTAAATCAAAGGTGAACCGCTCTCCGGTACTTCCTAGATGACATCGTAATAAATCCTATAAAGCCACTTAATACTTCTTAAATGGGGCAGAGGCAGACCCCCCTATAGCCATTTAATACCTCAACCATAAATCGGACCTCCTCCGTACATTACGACTTATACATTGTTATTATTTTAACATCAATTTTTTGCTAACTAGGTTCTTTTATTAAATATTCCTAGGCATTCTTAAAAGCATTTCTATACTAAGATTTTCACTTCCTATTTGGGTTGTTAAGATAATTTAAATGTCCCAATTTCCATACAAGTCCCACCAACACAACAGTTTACACAATAGCTAATATCGCAATTTAAATTAGATAAATAAAACAGACTTGCATAAATTTACAAAAATGGAACCAAAACATCTATATTGTTTTACGTTAACACTGTAGAATTAACTCCTCTAATTTAAGGGAGAAAAACATTACAAGTTAAATCCACTATAATTTGTTCAGCTTTTAAATGGATAAGGTTGAAGTGAAAAGGGATTCATAATTATTTTAAGTATGGAAGCAGGTGATGCAATCCACAGATGGGATAAAAATCCATGCTTGCACGCACTTTCCTAATTCCATTTAGAATCCTTTATCATTACAAATAAAAAATGGGAAGCAGAAGTTGAATAGGACATAAACTTTCATATTACAAATAATAACAGATTGAATTCTACCATATGCTAACATAAAACAAATAATATTCCAACCAATTCCAGAATTAACATTTTTTGAGGGAATTTTGGAGTTTTAGATATAAAGTTTTTGCGTACAAAATTCCTCAAGGCATGAAACAAATCCAAACACTGACTACATAAATTACTATAAAGAGAAAAACTAAGATTTCCACTCATATAAAATTCCCATGGAAATTCATTGGATTTGATTCCATGCTTCTGCCTATTTCTTCCTCCAATTATCTTCTTTTTCTTGTATAACATATAAAAATTATTTATACATATTAGATTTTGAAATCTTGGATTAGAGAAGGATAGAATATACACACACATGCACACACATATATATGTGAGAACTGCATATTACAGATCTTAAGGCTGGAATAACACTAGAGGGGGGTGAATAGTGTTTTGTGGATTTTCTAAATCTTTTTGAAAACTTATGTAATTTAATCACCAACAAATGCAATTCATAGACACAGATATAATCACAAAATCAGACATAGATGCAAATACTAAATAAAATCAATAAAGGAAAGAACACATCAGGATTTTATACTGGTTCGGAGTTACTCTACATCCAGTCTCGCACAATTGTACAGATTTATTTTCAAAATAATCTCCCAGATTACACTCTCGGTTTCAAGGCTATGAGGTACACCCTTCTGTATTCAAGTCCGATGCAAACTCTCTTGATTTAACCAGTCCTAAGATCACCTAATCGATTTCCAGGGAAACGATCACACCCAATTGATTTCAAAGCTCAATCGCACCTTTTACTCAACAGTTTTAATTACAAATGATCCTATAACTCTGAATAACACTGAGACCTTATGGAGAGAATGGTTGGTAGAGAATAAAACAAGAGATAATCAAGTTTGATTCACTTGGTATTTCGGCAGAGTATAGTTTTGGATTCTTTACAACAAATGTGGAAGATGAAAAGGAGAGAAAATAAGTGAAATCTGATTAAAAATTCATTTAGAACTACTGGTATTTATAGAAGATCGACATCCATATCTATTCGTGAAAGGATACGGCGAATAGATACTTCTTTTGAAGATTTGAATTTTGAATTTAACGGGCGCCATCTCGACATGGGGGGTTGAAGGATGTCGACATGCTCTAGGCAAAAATTGGTGATTTTGATTTTCTTATTAAAATTGATTTCTATAATTTGTCAAAACTATTTTTAAACTTTGTAAATATATTTGAATATAGTTTAAATATATATAAGTAATTTTTGACATATATATATATAATCTTAATCTATAAGTGATTTAAAATCTGAGTATATAAATATTTAAAACAAGAGATGGTTTAAAAACAAGGACAATTTTGAAATCAAAATATAAAAATGATAAAAATAGTTTTGAGGCTAAAATATTTAAAACAAGAGAGTTGTCTTTTTGAAAAGAAGGTTTTGAAAACATTTAAAATAAGAGATATATTTTTTAAAAGCATTTTCATAAAATTAGTGGATATCAAAATAGGACCACTATACGTTCCACTAGATATTGTCATGGGGTCCATCCACTAGGGTTCCATCCCTTTAACAGGCTTGAAGTGGATTCCATTCCACGAATATATTTCGAATAAAAATGTAAGTGCTTTCAAGAAGTTTTAACATTATTCTAGACTCAATACTCATCTCGTACTCTTGAAATCTTGAACTCTTGATATCTTGATACTCATGAGTCTTCAATCTTGATATCTTCAATCTTGAATCTCTATACTGTACAGTCTTCATTCTTGGGACCTGCATGGTTATAACCTGCATATACATATACATATACATATATATATATATATATATATATATATATCTAGGTTGGTGTTATCAAAACCATCATCTCAAGGACTAACAACATACACATACATACAATTATATTTAAGATTCATTACATCATCTCCTTAAGCTTGCCTACTTTAATTCCATCTCTAATTCTTGAGTCATTAACGTATATATCTGTCTTTGAATTCGATTTTTAGAAGTTTATTGAGGAGGAAGAAATATGGCATAGTTTCGTCGACTTGTTTAAAATTTTTGAAAAAAAAAAGTGAAGGGGCTAGCCTCTTATTTATAATGGTTAAGTTACGCCTCTACAGTAGGATCAAAGTTAGTTCGAAATAGTAAAATATAGAACATTAAGAACATATAACCCCAGCCGCCTGCACTGCAGCCTAGTCGATTGGTTGACCTTGGGCGATCAACCGACCCTAATGAGGGTCAATCGGTTGTGGTCCTAATGTAATATATTTACATTAACGTTATAATTAACAAATTTTATTTATAATTCGTTAAAATTTATGTTTTCTTAAATGTTAAGTATGCCTTTAGCATTATAATATTTTATTGCTTTTTTAAACCGTATCGTTAATGTTATTTAATTTATTAATTTAAATCCATCTGAATTATTTTAAATTCAAAATCTTCAAACATCAATAACTTCTCCGTTTGAATTCAGATTACAAAGCTTTATATATGAATGTTGCTCAAAAAATTGCCATGAGCACAATAGTGCAAGTTTCATGGCCATATCCCTATGTTTCCAAAAAAATATTTTTAGCATTATTATTAATTAATTAATTTTTTAGAATTAATTTCCTATAAATTTTACGGGGTGTTACAAATTCTCCCTCTTTAATGAATTTTGTCCCTAAAATTCCTAAGGGACAGGTAGTGTAACATGCACTCTACTACCATATTGTACAACCATGTTATCTAAGCAACCATGTACTTAACCAAAAATGCAATATGATTATATATGCAATATAATATAGGAGTGACAACTCGATATTTTCAACCATTCGCATCCGCACATGTCGGACTTGAATTGCTCAAAATACCGCGTTGTAAATAAAATTTGGCAAATCTCAGAATATACAGTAAATACATAGTCACAGATCACAGAGTAAATAATAATGCAGCAGAAATAAAAGAGATAGTAGTTCATGAAGCTACTATATAAAAATAAGATACATCAGAGTTAAACAAGATACATCAGGTATAAATCAGAATACATCACTGAAATCACTGGATACAAAAAGCAAAATAGATGGCTAGATCTTCAAGGAAAGCTCCAGCTCCAAAGGTGAATCTTGAATGCTAACTCACTCAATCTGACTCGAGCGTAAAGCAAAACACAAAACACTCGAGTCAGGACATAAATACTTATGAACTGTAAATCAACTCAAGTGAACAGTAACAAAAATGCATCAGTAACTTAAAGGATGCTTGGGATCGCCCATCCTTTAAGGATCCGTTAAACTATTTACTATGTAGTAATATTGCGCTATTATAATAATGTCTACAGTAAAATAAACATACTTTTAAATAGCGTTTCGGGCTACCCATATCACCCTTCACACATAATAGTCCCAGTAGTCCATCCAATATCATGCCATCTCCACTCCGGGTGACTGTCAGAGGATACCACACGGGCTACGGGAGAAAAACAAACTCGTAGTAAAGGCTCGGTATGGTAGGTGACACGACACACAAGGCAATGCCAGGGTAGATATACCAATTACGCACACGGGCTGGTGGTAACGCAGCAGCCACATACGCCCACCTCGGAACACACTCCCAAATCAAAATCGGAGGATGGCCATCTAATCAATCACCAGTAAGAGTATAGTATCGAAGGAATGTGTCCGATCGGAGGAATGACCTCACTTGGCCCGAGATCGCTCCTGTTTAAGCCACCTTATGCCAACTCACGGGAGTTGGGTCCACGTAATATACCTCAAGAACGTCGCCACCATCCTACTTCATTCTGGAATCTCCACCGCGTACACGGTTGTTAAAGTGGTTTTCGGAGTTGGCAGAGAGTATGACAACTTCTGATCCCGGTCTCTTTAACAACCAAACGTTATTATAACGTCGTGGTCATTTCAAAATAGGTTATACTTCAAAAAGATCAAATCATTTCGTTTCAAACTATATTTCTTTCAAAATAGTTTATACTTCGAAACCAAAACCATTTTTATTTCAAAACTATTTATTCAATCAAAATAGTTTATACTTTATCATTTCCATCTCAAACCTATATTCACTTCCAAAAACCATAATACTTTCAAAGTTATAACTCTTTCGAAACCAAAATACTTGAAATCATTACACTTTGAAACTCATAACATTCTGAAATCATACATTTGAAATCATGAAACATTCATTTAATTCTTTAGATTTTACAAATTTATTTCCAATTTAATTCAAAATTTCAAATTTCCAATTTAATTCAAATCAAACCATCAATTTCAATTCAATTCAGTTTTCTAACAAAACATTTCAAATCTTATAAATTTCAAATATAGATTTGATCTACAAAATAAGCTATCCAATTTTAATATGTTTCCAAACTTTAATATCCCACATTTCAAAACTAAACTTTATAATTCCATATATTCATATCTCAAATCTAATTTCATTATTATGTAGTTTTGAAATATTCATTTCATAAATCCAATATTATTAAAATAAACTTAAATTACAATTAAACCAAATATCTTTTCATACAAATATAAACTTCAAATATTCCTTTATCAAATAAAGAAAAATCAAATATCATTCAACATTCACATTCTTTATTAAAATAAAGATCAAATCATTTCCAAACCATTTCAAAAATCATTAAATATTACATCCTTTCAAAACTTCATAATCAAATCATTATTTGAATTCAAATCCAAATATTCAAAGTTAAATATCATTTAAAAATCAAATATGTCATTCATTTATTATTTCAAACATCATTACCTAAAATACATTCCAAAATTCCATTCAAAAATTCATTTATCATATTACATTTCATTCCGTTTAACACATAACCAAGTAAACTTTATTTAAATTCAAATTCAATTTAAATTCCTTAAAATTCAAATTTAAATATTCAAAACTTCTAAAATTTCACAGATAATCCATTTCAAAAGTTAAATTATTTAACATTTTAAAATATAGCCCAAACAGTGTTAAAATTTATAGCATTTCAAAACATTGTCAAATTATAGCAACGACAGCATTTATAAAGTGCTATCGTAGCTTATAGCTTCCAAAAAGGGTTTAGTTCAAGAATAACGACATTTATAAAATGTCGTAATAGATATTTAGTTATTTCAAACATTGTTAGATTCAAAACAATATCATTTAAAATTGATGTCAAAAGACTACAACATTTTGAAAATGCTATAAAATTCCAGATTTCATTTTAGCTTTTCAAAAATGATAATAAAACTCCAAATTTTTATTATAACTTAAAAATCATATTTCCAGACTTAAAAATTTCACATTTAAAATCATTTTAACATATGATTTAACACAATAAAATTTTAAGATCAAATATTCAATTTTGCAAACTCCATTCATTTATTAAGTCAAAATTCACTGTTTATTAATTTATAAATTTAATAAACTTAAAATTTTACTTCAAATATCATTTCAAAACTTTAAATTTAATTTCCATTATTTATTTACATCTTAAAATAAAATTTAAAGTCAAACGTCACATTTACTCCAAATTTACATACTTGAATTCACTTAAATTCACAATTTCAAGATTTAATATTGAACTTTCTTAAAACCATAATATATATATTTTAAATCAAAATTTCATACTTTTGAAAATACATATTTAAAAAAAATCATTTAAAAATATACCACGGGGTCTGTATATAATTTTCTAACCTAGGTCAAGTGATACGGATATGTATCAATTCAATCCGTAATTTACAAAGAAAACCGGGTTTTATCATTTCAAACCCGCAATCCCAAGTCAAATAAAATACAATAAAAATCGCTCAGGCCTATCATTTTAGCCCATAACAATTTGTTCCTATTCTAAAGTCCGTTCGGGTATGTATCATTTCAACCCATAGTGATTCTATTCTAACAGGGAACTTGCAGTGTGATCATATGCATAAACAATATAAACAATGTCAATGTCACAATATAATGTCATATATCATATTTCAGGTGGTAATTAACAGTTTTAACATGGTAATAACATGGCATAGCATATCATATGGTCATCATTAACTTGCATAACATTTTATATTACTAAACACTTGTCATCAATTCACTATTTCATAAGTATAAATGTCAGAGTGAGAAAGACTCACCTTTTACGAAGCTAGAGACAAACAACACACACAAGAGCGATTCCAAAGGCACGACAAGCACGATTTGATTTGAATTGATGGAGACCCTTGTAAACAACACAAAATATAACATACATAAGCACAAATATAGATATCGACATACAAATATAATCAACAACTTTAGTTTGCAGAATAGTTGCAAAACAAGAGAGATGACCAAACCTTAGAAGCAAAAGACTTGCACACGACAACATAAGCTTGTCACATGATCAAATGGGCTTGATCTCACCACACTAGGCTCAGCCTAGGTGTCAACATGGCTCGGCCATGGCCTAGAGATAAGGCTTAGGGCAAGAAAGTGGAAGGTAAAGGAAAAACAAGTGGAAAGTAAAGGAGGCAAGGGGTTTGGGTCAAGGAATGGAAGATTTTGGTGTAATTAGGCTCGGCCTATGGTCCTATGGGCTCGGCCTGGTGCATCTTCAGGTCAGGTCAGAGATGATAATGATGGCTATAGGTCATGGAAGCAAGTTGTGATGGTGTTAGAGGTGGTGGCCAAGGTTAAACATGGAGGAAATGGGAATACAAGGCTCGGCTAGGCAATATTTGGAGTTTTAAGCAAAGTTTTGTGGAGATGGCTTCAATTGGATGGCATGGCTTGTCATGGTCAGAGGAGGAGGAGATGTTTGCTGCTGTAGATGGTGGAGGAGATGGTGGAGCTGATGGTGGAGGTGATAGGCCAAGAATCATATGTGAAGTCAAGGCAAATTTAAGCAGAAAACAAGGCAAATTCCAGAAAGAAAGGTAGAAAAGAATAAAGAGAAGCCATTAACTTGGAATTGTTTTTCTCAAATGAGAAATAGCCATGAGTTGAAGAGGATAAGAAGTATTTTCACGTGAAAGGCAATGGGAAATGTACGGCTATCAAAGAGAAAATGAAAAGCCAAGGAAATGAAGAGACTAGCTATTGAAAAGTCACAAGAAATGAAGAGCCTTGTCTCTTTGAATTTCTAATTTCTTTTTAAAATTTAAATACATGTAAAATATGTATAAATACAGATAAAACACGAAAATATAGTAAATAAAAATAAATAAATAAATATTAATTAAATATAATTAAATTAAGAAAATAACAAAGAAAATGTAAATTAGGCTTGAAAATTTGAAAATAAATGAAATGAACTTTGGGAAAATTATATGTACATGAAAAATATTTATAAATAAAGATAAAAACATAAAAATAAAATGCGTGCATAAAAATGAATAAATAAATTTTAATTAAATATAATTTAAATGAAGAAAATAGCAGAAAAATGGAAACTAACCTTTAAAAATAGAAAATAAATTCAATGAGCTTTGGAAAAATTCAAACATCACTTTAAAAATATTTAAAAGATAAAAATATATGTAACATTACATATAATAGAATTTAGAATAAGATATGACAAATAAAAAAATTATTTATATAATTTAAAATAAACACTATTGTTAAATAAAACAATTTACACCCAATTTTGTAAAAAGCATAACTTCCACAATATTATTCGAATTTCAACGAAACGAAAAGCATTGTTCTTGAAATTTTATTTACTTTCATAATAAAAGATAAAATTCAAATTTTCAAACTTTAAAATTTAAATCTAAAGGTAAAAATTTGACCAGATTGACCAAAATTCACATTTTCTGGAAATATTCAATTTATGCATGTTTGAAATTCTAATCCACATCAAAATCAACATTTATATTTCAATTAACAAAATATATTCATTTTAATAGATAAAATAGAGTTTTTAAATTAGGAATTTAAATTAAAATAATTAAAATATACAATTACAATAATCAGAAAATACATGGTTGTTTCACTCTCCCCCACTCAAAACTTTTCGTCCCCGAAAAGGAATGAGGTACGGGAAAGCACAGAAAAAGATAGAATGAAATAGTATTAAGACAAGATGGCAAGAAGATTAAAATTATACCTGATAACTGTTGCTATAGGTAAGTTTAACAATGTGGAGATGATCTTTCCAAGATCTTCCAGAATCAAGAACACAAGCATGAAAAAATCTTTTAGAATCTGATTCACCCTTCCCGTTTGACCAACGGTCTGTGGATGGCAAGCAGTGCTTAGATTTAAAGATGAGTACCAAAGATTATTAAAGATTATAGAAAGATTTCTAAACAGACTGGTATATGCAATAGCCTCCCATTCTGTAGCAAGATAAGGGAAATTAGGACAACCAAAAGATAGTTTGAAAAACAAAATAAAATAATAAATTTGAAACCATAAAATTTCAACTTAAACTGAAAATTAATTTTACATAAGTCAAATAAATCTTAAGCATCTCTAATTTCATTATCTTATCATCCAATTATCTTAAATTAACAAATCCCTAAAATCATGTATTTGAAAAATCTTTTATTATACTCAAAATGTACCAAATAAAATTTAATTCTTCTTCACTACTAATTAAAATTAAATTGATTCCTCTCAATATATTTTATCACCTATGTTGAATATATTTACACTCATTGTAACTGCCTTAAATTTATTCTTAGTTCCTTTATCATCATTTCATATTGTAAATTATTCCATTACACTTTTTCTTTATTTACCTCTGTTAATCCTTTTATAACTAAAATTTCAGTATATAACATTTATAATAACCACTCAAATTTTATTTATAAAATCTTTTTTTTTATATTGTATATTATCCAATTACATATTCAACTTCTGAAAATTAAGGTAAGTTATATTGGAATGAAATTGTGTAGTATACAAATAAAACTTTCTAATTCAATTATTTCAAGCTTGAATATTTATCCAAATCTTGAAATCATACTTAGAAATTATCTTTGAAGATAAAATTTAGGAATTAAATTTCCGATAAAATCCAAACTATTTAGAGATAAATAAATGCTCATATACTATATATATGTCCATTCAAATTTAAATCATATATCAGCATATGTTATAAATCCATTCTTACTTTAGAAATTAAAATCAATTAAATTTTCCCAAAATAAAATGTAGCAAGACTACAAAATGGTCTCTTCACTTCGAAACTCGAAAATGAATGTCGATGATGCTGCAGTCATCACCGAAATTATTTTCCAACGACAAAGAGAAGAACACTAAATTTAAATTTAAAATTCTTTGGTAACAAATTTCTATTCGAAAATACTTTAAATAATATATCCTTTAAAATTTTAAACACAAAGTTTGAAATCCATCGGAAATTAAATTCTTGTTTTACATTCATTTTAAATTTCCAAATAAATTTATAACCATGTTTTATAGTTCAATTAGATATATGAAACAATAGAAAATGATATATAAAATCAAATATTATTTCTTAACAACCAATTCAAATAAAATCCAGATAAATATTTATAACATAGTTACAAAATTTATTTCACAAAATTTATTTCATTAATAAATTTTAAAAACATATTGTGTCAGTTTGCTCTGTTCAAGTGTTTTGGAAATCTTTTCGATAGCGTTGATCAGACGAATCGATTAGAAACCCAAATCAACATCAACAAATCAAACAACACAATATATAAAACATTTTAAATATTAGTTTACAAATACACTTCAAGAATAATTTGAAGATAAGCTGGGAACAAAGATGAGATAATTAAATAACAGAATAGAAAGATGGATAAGCTTATATAAATCGCGGGCAACCTTAACCGGGTCAACCGTGACTTAAAGAATAAGACCGATGTGGATTTCTTGGGTAAATCGACATTCGATCTCAAGATGTAGAGTTCGAAATTATAAGAGATACTAGCATCTAAACCGAGGATATAGAATCTCTGGTGAATCGATGCTGTTGTAAAGGAGTTCCCCCCTTTACAAATAAATTTGAGGTTGGCGAGACCGCCGACTCATTATAAAGATCATTCAACGTGGAGTTATGGCATGCTCCAGAATCAAATGAAGATGAATAGTGAGAGACACGAAATGGATTTTGGAACCACAAGGAATGTTCCAAAATTCAAAGGAATCGAGTCAAAAAGAAAGAGGTTTGAACTCGAATGAAAGTGATTCTGTAAATACATTTACCCTATATACTGAGTTTTTCCTAGAGCTACCAAAGCTCTGATACCAACTGTGACAACCCGATATTTTCAACCATTCGCATCCGCGCATGTCGGACTTGAATTGCTCAAAATACCGCGTTGTAAATAAAATTTGGCAAATCTCAGAATATACAGTAAATACATAGTCACAGATCACAGACACAGAGTAAATAATAATGCAGCGGAAATAAAAGAGATAGTAGTTCACGAAGCTACTATATAAAAATAAGATACATCAGAGTTAAACAAGATACAACAGAAGAGTAACAAGATACATCAGGTATAAATCAGAATACATCACTGAAATCACTGGATACAAAAAGCAAAATAAATGGCTAGATCTTCAAGGAAAGCTCCAGCTCCAAAGGTGAATCTTGAATGCTAACTCACTCAATCTGACTCGAGCGTAAAGCAAAACACAAAACACTCGATTCAGGACATAAATACTTATGAACTGTAAATCAACTCAAGTGAACAGTAACAAAAATGCATCAGTAACTTAAAGGATGCTTGGGATCGCCCATCCTTTAAGGATC
This sequence comes from Allium cepa, assembly GCA_030765085.1. Classification (NCBI taxonomy): domain Eukaryota; kingdom Viridiplantae; phylum Streptophyta; class Magnoliopsida; order Asparagales; family Amaryllidaceae; genus Allium; species Allium cepa. The sequence continues at coordinate 1,043,093,335 of CM060931.1, read as the reverse complement.
CGTTAAACTATTTACTATGTAGTAATATTGCGCTATTATAATAATGTCTACAGTAAAATAAACATACTTTTAAATAGCGTTCCGGGCTACCCATATCACCCTTCACACATAATAGTCCCAGTAGTCCATCCAATATCATGCCATCTCCACTCCGGGTGACTGTCAGAGGATACCACACGGGCTACGGGAGAAAAACAAACTCGTAGTAAAGGCTCGGTATGGTAGGTGACAGGACACACAAGGCAATGCCAGGGTAGATATACCAATTACGCACACGGGCTGGTGGTAACGCAGCAGCCACATACGCCCACCTCGGAACACACTCCCAAATCAAAATCGGAGGATGGCCATCTAATCAATCACCAGTAAGAGTATAGTATCGAAGGAATGTGTCCGATCGGAGGAATGACCTCACTTGGCCCGAGATCGCTCCTGTTTTAGCCACCTTATGCCAACTCACGGGAGTTGGGTCCACGTAATATACCTCAAGAACGTCGCCACCATCCTACTTCATTTTGGAATCTCCACCACGTACACGGTTGTTAAAGTGGTTTTCGGAGTTGGCAGAGAGTATGACAACTTCCGATCCCGGTCTCTTTAACAACCAAACGTTATTATAATGCCGTGGTCATTTCAAAATAGGTTATACTTCAAGAAGATCAAATCATTTCGTTTCAAACTATATTTCTTTCAAAATAGTTTATACTTCGAAACCAAAACCATTTTTATTTCAAAACTATTTATTCAATCAAAATAGTTTATACTTTATCATTTCCATCTCATACCTATATTCACTTCCAAAAATCATAATACTTTCAAAGTTATAACTCTTTCGAAACCAAAATACTCGAAATCATTACACTTTGAAAATCATAACATTCTGAAATCATGAAACATTCATTTAATTCTTTAGATTTTACAAATTTATTTCCAATTTAATTCAAATTTTCAAATTTTCAATTTAATTCAAATCAAACCATCAATTTCAATTCAATTCAGTTTTCTAACAAAACATTTCAAATCTTATAAATTTCAAATATAGATTTGATCTACAAAATAAGCTATCCAATTTTAATATGTTTCCAAACTTTAATATCCCACATTTCAAAACTAAACTTTATAATTCCATATATTCATATCTCAAATCTAATTTCATTATTATGTAGTTTTGAAATATTCATTTCATAAATCCAATATTATTAAAATAAACTTAAATTACAATTAAACCAAATATCTTTTCATACAAATATAAACTTCAAATATTCCTTTATCAAATAAAGAAAAATCAAATATCATTCAACATTCACATTCTATATTAAAATAAAGATCAAATCATTTCCAAACCATTTCAAAAATCATTAAAATATTACATCCTTTCAAAACTTCATAATCAAATCATTATTTGAATTCAAATCCAAATATTCAAAGTTAAATATCATTTAAAAATCAAATATGTCATTCATTTATTATTTCAAACATCATTACCAAAAATACATTCCAAAATTCCATTCAAAAATTCATTTATTATATTACATTTCATTCCGTTTAACACATAACCAAGTAAACTTTATTTAAATTCAAATTCAATTTAAATTCCTTAAAAATTCAAATTTAAATATTCAAAACTTCTAAAATTTCACAGATAATCCATTTCAAAAGTTAAATTATTTAACACTTTAAAATATAGCCCAAACAGTGTTAAAATCTATAACATTTCAAAACATTGTCAAATTATAGCAACGACATCATATATAAAGTGCTATCGTAGCTTATAGCTTCCAAAAAGGGTTTAGTTCAAGAATAACGACATTTATAAAATGTCGTAATAGATATTTAGTTATTTCAAACATTGTTAGATTCAAAACAATAACATTTAAAATTGCTGTCAAAAGACTACAACATTTTGAAAATGCTATAAAATTCCAGATTTCATTTTAGCTTTTCAAAAATGATAATAAAACTCCAAATTTTTATTATAACTTAAAAATCATATTTCTAGACTTCAAAATTTTACATTTAAAATCATTTTAACATATGATTTAACACAATAAAATTTTAAGATCAAATATTCAATTTTGCAAACTCCATTCATTCATTAAGTCAAAATTCACTGTTTATTAATTTATAAATTTAATAAACTTAAAATTTTACTTCAAATATCATTTCAAAAATTTAAATTTAATTTCCATTATTTATTTACATCTTAAAATAAAATTTAAAGTCAAACGTCACATTTACTCCAAATTTACATACTTGAATTCACTTAAATTCACAATTTCAAGATTTAATATTTAACTTTCTTAAAACCATAATATATATATTTTAAATCAAAAATTCATACTTTTGAAAATACATATTTAAAAAAATCATTTAAAAATATACCACGGGGTCTGTATATAATTTTCTAACCTAGGTCAAGTGATACGGATATGTATCATTTCAATCCGTAATTTACAAAGAAAACCGGGTTTTATCATTTCAAACCCACAATCCCAAGTCAAATAAAATACAATAAAAATCGCTCAGGCCTATCATTTCAGCCCATAACGATTTGTTCCTATTCTAATGTCCGTTAGGGTATGTATCATTTCAACCCATAGTGATTCTATTCTAACAGGAAACTTGCAGTGTGATCATATGCATAAACAATATAAACAATGTCAATGTCACAATATAATGTCATATATCATATTTCAGGTGATAATTAACAGTTTTAACATGGTAATAACATGGCATAGCATATCATATGGTCATCATTAACTTGCATAACATTTTATATTACTAAACACTTGTCATCAATTCACTATTTCATAAGTATAAATGTCAGAGTGAGAAAGACTCACCTTTTACGAAGCTAGAGACAAACAACACACACAAGAGCGATTCCAAAGGCACGACAAGCACGATTTGATTTGAATTGATGGAGACCCTTGTAAACAACACAAAATATAACATACATAAGCACAAATATAGATATCGACATACAAATATAATCAACAACTTTAGTTTGCAGAACAGTTGCAAAACAAGAGAGATGACCAAACCTTAGAAGCAAAAGACTTGCACACGACAACATAAGCTTGTCACATGATTAAATGGGCTTGATCTCACCACACTAGGCTCAGCCTAGGTGTCAACATGGCTCGGCCATGGCCTAGAGACAAGGCTTAGGGCAAGAAAGTGGAAGGTAAAGGCAAAACAAGTGGAAAGTAAAGGAGGCAAGGGGTTTGGGTCAAGGAATGGAAGGTTTTGGTGTAATTAGGCTCGGCCTATGGTCCTATGGGCTCGGCCTGGTGCATCTTCATGTCAGGTCAGAGATGATAATGATGGCTATAGGTCATGGCAGCAAGTTGTGGTGGTGTTAGAGGTGGTGGCCAAGGCTAAACATGAAGGAAATGGGAATACAAGGCTCGGCTAGGCAATATTTGGAGTTTTAAGCAAAGTTTTGTAGAGATGGCTTCAATTGGATGGCATGGCTTGTCATGGTCAGAGGAGGAGGAGATGTTTTCTACTGTAGATGGTGGAGGAGATGGTGGAGGTGATAGGCCAAGAATCATATGTGAAGTCAAGGCAAATTTAAGCAGAAAACAAGGCAAATTCTAGGAAGAAAGGTAGAAAAGAATAAAGAGAAGCCATTAACTTGGAATTTTTTTTTCTCAAATGAGAAATAGCCATGAGTTGAAGAGGATAAGAAGTATTTTCACGTGAAAGGCAATGGGAAATGTACGGCTATCAAGGAGAAAATGAAAAGCCAAGGAAATGAAGAGACTAGCTATTGAAAAGTCACAAGAAATGAAGAGCCTTGTCTCTTTGAATTTCTAATTTCTTTTTAAAATTTAAATACATGTAAAATATGTATAAATACTGATAAAACACGAAAATATAGTGAATAAAAATAAATAAATAAATATTAATTAAATATAATTAAATTAAGAAAATAACAAAGAAAATGTAAATTAGGCTTGAAAATTTGAAAATAAATGAAATGAACTTTGGGAAAATTGTATGTACATGAAAAATATTTATAAATAAAGATAAAAACATAAAAATAAAATGCACACATAGAAATGAATAAATAAATTTTAATTAAATATAATTTAAATGAAGAAAATAGCAGAAAAATGGAAACTAACCTTTAAAAATAGAAAATAAATTCAATGAGCTTTGGAAAAATTCAAACATCACTTTAAAAATATTTAAATGATAAAAATATATGTAACATAACATATAATAGAATTTAGAATAAGATATGACAAATAAAAAAAATTATTTATATAATTTAAAATAAACACTATTGTTAAATAAAACAATTTACACCCAATTTTGTAAAAAGCATAAATTCCACAATATTATTCGGATTTCAACGAAACGAAAAGCATTGTTCTTGAAATTTTATTTACTTTCATAATAAAAGATAAAATTCAAATTTTCAAACTTTAAAATTTAAATTTAAAGGTAAAAGTTTGACCAGATTGACCAAAATTCACATTTTCTGGAAATATTCAATTTATGCATGTTTGAAATTCTAATCCACGTCAAAATCAACATTTATATTTCAATTAACAAAATATATTCATTTTAATAAATAAAATAAATTTTTTAAATTAGGAATTTAAATTAAAATAATTAAAATATACAATTACAATAATCAGAAAATACAGGGTTGTTTCAAGGTAAGCTTAATCTTAGCATGAATGTAAAATCATGACATATAGGCATGTATGCCAACATCCTAAATATGCATAAGATTTCTATATGAGTGCAAAAATACAAGAAAAGGTGTGGCAACCATCCCTTATCATCCAATCTAGCAACCATGATGCAATACAAAATTTTAAAGAGAGAAAATTTACTAGCGAAAAGCTCTGGATGAGAGGCCATCATCATCGTTTCTATTCCCCGTGTGCTTTATGTTGTATTATCTCCCCACTGCACTCGGTCCAATCTTTTTTTTTTTACAAAGCTTCAAAACTCTGTGCTTCCCTATACATGCGGTGGCATAGGGTGCTATCGTCTTTGTCCTTATATCTGCTAACTGATAAGGCTTTACTATAATGGCTGTGTTGTGAAGACATTTCCTCAAATGCGATACATGGAAAACATCATAGACTTCTGTTAATTTTTTCAAAAGCTCTATTTGATACGTAATTATCCCTACCCTTTCCAAAATTTTCAAGTCCCAACAAATCTAAACCCCAACTTCCCTGATATTCCAAACCTCATAACATTGTTAAGAGAGAAACCTACAAATACCATATCTCAATAACTCTAACTTTTTCCTTCCCATGTCAGTATAGGAATTGTGTCGGTCTTGGGTGGGCTTCATTTGCCACCTAATCACCTCAACCTTTTATGTGGTCTTACGGATCAAGTGTGGTCCAAGTAAAATTCTATCAGTAGTTTCCCACCAATAATGAGGTGACTTCTTGACCTCCCGTATAAGGCTTCAAAGGTTCCATACCGATCGTCACCTGGTAACTATTATTGTATGTGAACACTACTAAGGGTAAATGTTGTCCTCCAAAATCTGTGATGCAAGCTCTTAATAAATTCTTCAAAATCATGTTCATCATTTTTGTCTGTCTATCGGTATGTGGATGGTAAACAGTGCTAAGATTCAATATTTTTCCTAAAGATGATTGCGAACTCTTCCAAAATTCACTAGTGAGTGAGGATCTCTATCTTTGACAATGCTGATTGGAACTCCATGCAATCGTACCACTTCTTTGATATAAATTTATGTTAGATATGGTGGCGTTCTATTACTCCTTACTAGAATTATGTGGGAATTTTAGTGAGCCTATTCACTATAACCCAAACGGCTTCATTACCTCTTTGACTTTTAGGCATCCCATCTATAAAGTCCATCGATATATGCTCCCATTTCCGAGTCAGTACTTCTAATAGTAATAACGGACCTCCGAGCTTCCATTGTTCCGCTTTTACTCTTTAGCATGTCAAACATTTAGTGACATATTCTGCTACTCTCCTCTTCATCCCTAGCATTAGAAAATACGCTTTATATCCCTATACATCTTGTCTACCGGGGTGAATGATAATTTTAAAATGGTTACATTCAACTGGTACTACCCTCCATCTCTCCTTAGCTATCCTCTTTTATCGATTGAATGCCTACTGATATGGGGAAAATGCTCTCCTCTACCTAACTTGCCTAAAGTATTGACTATTGCGGCATCCTTCCCCTGTTCGTGATCGATGCAGTCTATCAATGCTGGCCTTACTTCCACTACTGCCGGATAACCGTAAGTTAGTTTTGATGGCGGCTGGAAATTTAAATTCAATGGAAATTCCAACTGCCTCCACTCATATATAGCACCATAGTGGCATGCCTCGGGCTAAGAGTGTCGGCAATAACATTTCCTTTTCAGAGAGTATACTGAATTTCAAAGTCATATGGTGCTATAAAATCCATCAACTACTGTCTAAGATTCAAATCTTTTTCGGGAAACTTGAATTTAAGGAATTTGTTATTAGTGAGAACTCAACTCTTTCCCCTAAAAGATAGTGCCTCCATGTCTTAAAAGCAAATACGATAGTGATTAACTCTGAGTCATGACTGGGATACATCTTTTCATGGTCCTTTAACACCTACTTGCATAGACTATCACTTTTCCTTCTTGCGTAAGAACAAATCCTATCCCTGTACCACATGCATGGGTATAAATGGTGAAAGCCTTCGACCTATCTAGAATAGTTAGTATTGGGCGCACTTGTCAATAGCTCATTCAGCTTCTCAAAGGCTTCCGAGCATTTCTCATCCCATGCAAAGACTAAGTTCTTCTTGGTTAGGTAAGTCGATGGTACTGCTGTCTTTGTGAAGCCCTTGATGAATTTCTTATAGTACCAGGCCAATCCAAGAGAACTTCTATCTTCAGCTTTATTTCTTGGAATCTTCCAGTTATGAATAGCTGCTACCTTTGAAGGGTCAATAGCTAACTTTTTCTCGGAGAAAATGTGATTGAGAAACCTTACCTCTTTCCTCTAAAAAAAATTATTTGGGAATTCGGCTTTTGGCTAGTCTTTTCTCAAGTTCTCTAGTATCTCCTTTAAGTGATCTTTGTGCTTACCTTCTCTTTTAGATAATACTAGAATACCATCTACTACGATGTACTTATTCAGTTGCCTCTTAAAGATTCTACTATGCAGGGCATTTGTCAGGAAAAAAGGTATTACTTCCCATTCATATAATTTGTTTGGAGTGTGAAAAGCAATCTTCTTCTTGCTATCTTCAGCTACTCTTAATTTTTGGATCCCAGTGGGCAAGTCTAGTTGAGAAAATACATTGGCTCCAATAAGTTGGTCAAACAAGTCATTTATCCTATGTAAAGTATACATGTTCTTCTAGTCAGCTTGTTGAGTGCCTGGTAGTCAATGCATAACCATAAAGAGCTGTCTACATTAGCGGGAAAGTCAAACAGTGCTCCCCATTCTAAAGTACTATGGTGAAAACCTCTTCTGTAATAGCTCTGAAATCCGCTTATCCAGTTCTCGCCCTTTGGAGGCCATATGCCTCAATGGAAGTGCAAGGGGTCCGACATTATCCAATAAATCAATCCTGAACTCTATTTCTCTTCGGGGCAGGAGATTGAAGACTTCTTTAAAAACATCTGGAAACTCTCGAACTATGGGCATAGATGAGGGCTTGTCATATGATGGGCTAAGAGAATATAAATAGCTTAATTTGACTAAGCTTTGGGTCACTCAACGAACATTTATATCTCGGCCCCTATAACTCCTCAACCATACAATCTTCCTATCATAATTTAAGATAGCCGTGTAGTATGACAACTAATCCATACCTAAGTCAATACCACTTAAAACTCGAAACATAAGCATTACATATAAAGTCAACATTACATATATCCACTACTAGGCCTTTGAAAATCATAGAAAAGTGTATCAAAGCCCAATAGGATTTGACTATAGGGTGGATAATAAACTGGGTTTTTAGTCCTAAAGAGTTAACTACATTTCTGTTTTGAATGAATGTGAAGCTCCTGAATCAAATATGGTACAAATAGTTTTTCTGAAGAGAATAATTTTACCTTCTATCCCAGCTTTTCCTTTGTCCTTAGAAGGAGGTCTACAGCCTCAATAGCATAAGCTTGTATACCCTATCCCTCCTTTGCTAGTTTCGGGCGTTGGATCTTGTAATGCCCTTCTTTATGGAATTTATAGCACCTCCCCTTGAACTCTTCTCTCATTAGACTCGTTTTATAGTCCTTAGCGACATGCGCCTTCTTCTAACATCTGTAACTTATTACACCTCCTTTTTCAACTTCACCTTGGCTTTCTTGTCTCCCAAGAGTTCTCCTTTCTTCGCTCCACCTTGATTATGCAACTATCCTACTTTCTTATTTCTTCTATACCTATTGTGTGAAGTAGGGCTATTTCAACTATGGTCTCATAGGTGAATCTTGCGGGAACTTAAGTTAAAAGTAGCTTCCTAAGTGGAGAATTTAGGCCATTTACAAAGTTCATCTTATTCATCACTTGGGTGTCAATCGGGCCCATTCCAAACTTAGCTAATTCCATGAACTTATTAATACACTCTTTTATCGTGGAGTCATTCTCCTTAGTTGGATAAACTTCTCCAATTGCAGATCTACTTCAGCTTTGGACATGAATCATGGCTCGAAGCGAGCCCTGAATTCGGTCCAAGTAATTCCTTCCTTTGCATTCTCCTCGACAACTATGGTACACCATTTCAGTGCTTCCCCCTTTAGATGCCATTTAGCTATGATCCTCTTGACCTAGTCTTCCCATCCTAGCTTTCAAAATATATGGTCATAGTTATTAATCCAACCCTTGGTTTTTACAAAATCTTTCAACCTAAAAATACTTGTTCTCCCATATTTTGAAAATCTTTGCACAAATTAGGGAAGTCTAATGGGCGAGTAATGGTTCAACGGGCAGAGCAATTGATACTGTCGGTGAAGCTTGTTGAAGAACATGAACTTGCCCATAAGCCATTTTGATTCAAGTACCGAAGATTGAAAATATAGTAAAGTAATGAAATAAAAGCAATAAAGCACACAGAATTTACGTAGTTCAGATGTTAATTAATCCTATGTCCACGGAAAAATGTCTTTTTCCTTCTTCTTTGATCTATGTACAAACAAAAATGACACAGAGTACAGTTTTTCATTTTCAATGCCCAAAAAGAGCATAGTAAAAATCCCCATTTTTCTGCTAAAGTGCCCTGTTCATTTATAGTACATAGAGATTCACATGGATTGCCAACGTCATTCTTCTACCCTTTTTGATTCCTGTCTTTAGATTATACCACATGTCGATCATCCATCTCGCTTATTTGCCATGCACAAATTGCTAATGTGGCCTTTGGTGGGAAACTATCATTTAAGCTAATGAATTTTGAATTTGGGTAGAAAGCTTAAAATTAAAGCGGGAAAACTTAGTTTTGAATAAACCGTGACCTGATGGTTACATAAATCAATCTAGTTAACGAACTACACATGTGTGTAGTGAAACTGCTGTGAGAAACTACCCCCATTTCAAAAAGACAACATAGTTATAACACTTCAGAACTATGCTGTTTCGAATGGGCCATTGAGAACCGCACATACATAGTTATAAAGAGTGATAATATTTTACAGCATTTGAACTACATCGGCACCCTTAAAGCCATTCTTAGATTATGTTTGTAGAGAAGTTTCACTCCACTGCCTCATAATTTGAGTCCTTGTACTTGCGGGAAGCATCTTTTTTGAAATTGCGGCACTGTTTTGTCACTTCAATGCCAAGTCATGATGGAGGCGCATTCTCATTGCTTTAAAACATTGATATAAGATTACAGGGTATCCCTACCACTTTAGACTTTACTTTAAGATTGCAATGCATCCCTATAGTGTATAGTTGCTTTAAAGATTGTACTACGGCTCTATATTGTTAGTGTTGCTTTTGAGGCCGTTGCATAATCCCTGCATATTGTTATTACTTAAAGAATGTGTCGCAGCTCCAACTTACTAACGTCTACTAATGGAACCATTGAAGTAAATATTAGGATTGCAGATTAGGCCTTATATTTTATGGCTATTTTTGGTTATGACGCAATATCATAGTGCCAAAGAAAAGCGCGATCCTTATGTCTTGCCACTTTTTTAGATTTTGGAACAGTATTATCTGGACTTTGCTCTTTCTTCCTTTTTATAATCCAACTTCTGTTGTGCGAGCAGTTCTTTTGGCTTGGTGCTTGCATCAATTTCTTTTAGATGAAGTTCAAAAAATATAGGTGTAACACTTTCCCCCTAATATCTATTAGACTTGTCTCTACGTCCATATTTTTCAATAACCCATCACTACTTATTTTTCTCTCTCTTCCAGAAAGGAGAAAGTCTTTATTTCCATTTCACGTTTAATGTCCTAATACACATGTCATCTCTTTATTGGTTGATCTTCTGAAAAAGCTGTAACTTTAGTCTTTTTGACTCCTAAGAAAATCCATATGGATTCTCTCATTGATCTTCCTTGTCACCAATCAGTCGATATTTTGGAGGTTCTTTCATTATTTCAATTGTTTGGCTGAGATTCAAATCGAGGTAAGTATATATTTTCCCTTCCTTCTTCTTCATTCCTTTGCATGCATTCTAAATCCTTAGTTGCTAACTTTATCTTCTCTAAGAATCGTTTCATTTCGAAACAAATGTAATGGTATTCTATTTCTTGCTATTTTTATCGCTATATCTTAGTTGTATTCGTTAATCAATACAGTATTTTCATGTTGAATCCTTTATCCACACCTTTTACGTTAACTGAATTAGAGGAAATAGAAGGTATTCTGGATCATTTCAGGTTCGATGGTTACGTGGATAAGGTACTTGATGTTGAAACTTCGTCTACTACGTTTCATATTTTGACTCGACAACTATATATGTTGATTTTATATACTAACTTGTTTTTGCAAGAATATCTACAAGACGGATTCACATGAACTTCATACTATACATATATGTTGTATTGAGTCTTTGTCTAGAGTTAAAATGATGTTAAAATCTCTCCTTTGGATATATATGTTGACACATGCACATACACACATGCATAGAGCATATTTGAATTTCAGGTCAAATTCAGACGTCTGAATTGACCATTTCTGACGTCTGAATCTGTAATCAAAATTGATTTTCAAGACAATATTCAGACGTCTGAATTGGAATTTTCAGACGTCTGAATTAGGAAAAAAATGACATATTTTCTTTCTGGTTTGCACATTAACAATTTCAGAAGTCTGAATTCTATTTTTCAGACATTTGAATTCCTACAACGGCTATATTTTTGAACAGACATTTCTCTTCCATAAAGAGATACGACTTTTTATCAATAGATATGTCCATATATTTTCATGATAATTATTCACAAACAATTACATCTTTTTGTACTATATATAGACATGTTAGAATCATCAGTTTTATTCATCTAATAGATCTAACTCTTTCTATTCTTATACTACTTTGATTCTAACATTTTTGTGCATTCAAGTTCATACAAAATCATTCATTTACTTCCATATTCTTCACATACATACATACATACATACATATATCAAAAGGAGAAGATTATAGGAAGGTTGTACTATCAAGAGACAAATCCGTGTTATCAAGAACACACTGTGTCAAATACTCGTTGTATAAGTTGAAGTCCTGTTCTGCTGTTCACGCAAGTGAAGTCCTCTTCAGCTGTTGAGGCATCGAAATCCTGTTATGTTGTTCAGGTGTTGTAAGCCTATTCCTCCGGGTTAAGTGAGGATTGTTGTTAGTGAAATTCCAGAAGGAGTCTGGGACTGGACATAGAACGGGAAGTTTGAACCAGTATAAAAATTCCTTATGTGCTTGTTTTATTTTATTTACTTTACATTGCTATAGTATCTTAGTTTATTTCCGTATTAATTTAGTATAATTCCATATAGCACGATCTGCACTGTTATTTTCATTTGGTATCAGAGCAAGGCATCTTATAACTGTTACACAGTTATCTGATATCTTGCTAATATGGAAAACAACACCAGCACTGCCACTAACACTGGTTTTATTGAAGGTCAATCTACTACACTACCTCCTCTATTCAATGGCATGAATTACAACTATTGGGCAACACGAATGTGTATTTATATGCAAGCCAGTAGTTTTGATGCATGGAATGTTACACAAGCAGAATATGCTGCACCAACTATTGAATATACTACATGGATAGCTGCACAAAAACAAGATGCTTCTGCTAATGCTAAAGCAATGAATATGTTGTTTTGTGAAGTAGATAAATGAATTTAATCGAGTTAGCATATGTAACACTGCATATGAAATATGGAGAACACTAAAAGTCACTCATGAAGGTACTAATAAGGTTAAACAAAGTAAAATATCTATGCTTAAGAATCAATTTCAAAATTTTAGGATGAAGCAAGATGATTCTATAAATGATATGTACTTCAGATTTCAAGATATTCATCATTCTTTACTAGGACTAGGAGAAATATACTCCGATTTTGATATTGTTTCAAAAATCCTTAACTCTTTAACGGATGAATGGGAAAGAAAAGTCTTAGCTATTGAAGAAGTTAATGATCTTTCTACCATGACACCAGAAGAGTTAATAGGTAATCTAATGTCCTTGCAGGCTAGAAGAGTACAAGCACAATACAAAAAGAATATGGCATTTCACGCAGAAAAAGAAGAATCAGACTCGAATGAAGAAGACTTAGCATTCATTGCTAAAAACTTTAAAAAGTTTCTGAAATACAGAAAAGGAAATCGAAACAACGAGAAAAGAAATTTCAACAACAATACAAATAAACCATCTTCATCTATACTAGAATGCTTTAACTGCCACAAGAAGAGCATATGCAAAAAGATTGTCCAGAACAAAAGAAAACATATCACAATAAGAATCGAAAGGACAAGTTTAAAAGAAAAGCATTTTCAGGAACATGGGATGACTCGGATTCTTCTTCTTCAGAAAACAACAGTGACGGTGAAAATGGACAAGTAAATGTTTGTTTCATAGCTACAGAGAATGAGGTAAATGATCTTACTTTTGATGATATGATTGAAATTAATTCAGAACTTCATGATACTTTAAAAAGTATCAAAAGAAAATATAAATAGGCTCTAGAAAATTAGAGAAAAGCAGAATTCGAGGGAGGTGTGCTTAATGATGAAAAGAAAATATTATAAGAATAACTTGGAAAACTTCAAGATACCTTCACTAATGATTACTCTCAACTTACTTTATTGAGTCAAGAAATTAAAACTCAAAAAGAAAAGAATGATTCTCTTGTCTCTGAAAATCATGAGCTAAAAACCAAGATAAGAATGATAGAATTAGGTAATATTGTCTTAAAACCAAGTTAGATAATATTACTAGAAATGGTTCTAATTTTAATAAAGGTCGAGAAACTCTATCCAATATTCTTGAAAATTCTCAATCCGACTAGGATATTCTAATAAACCAAAGGCTCCATCTAAAAAGGAAATTAGGAGAAATATTTTTAATCCTACTACTCATCTAAAAAGGAACAAAAACACAAACACCATAAAAATATGGTTTCCTAAAATAAACAATAGTTTGATTAGGAATAAATATATAAATACCTTTTTGGAAACCGTTCATAAAAATAAAAATTATATTTTTAAGGGGGATGCTGAACCCACTTGGGTTTAGTTTTCTAAGACCTAACTCTTAGGACCCTATCACAAAGTGGGTACCAATGTCATTATTATTTTTTGCATGACCCACCTAAAAAGAGAGGAAAATGGATACCCGACAGCGGTTGCTCAAAACATATGACAGGAGACAAAAATATGCTTTCAAACATTACATACTCTGATGGAGGCTCTGTCACTTTTGGAGACAATTTCAAAGGATTATCATCGGAAAATGCGACGCCAGCAATGTTAGGCATCTGATTTACCTCTTATTTCCATAGTTTTACTAGTCAAAAATTTAAAACACAATCTTTTAAGTATCAACTAGTTATGTGCCAAAGGATTCAAAATCTCTTTTTCTGAAGATAAGTGTAGCATTTTTGATAAAAATTAAAATCTTATATTTGATGGAAATAGAGACAGAAATATCTATATTCTGAACATGAAAATCAATCACAATTCAAATATGTGTTTAATGGCTAATGAAAATGATCCTTGGCTATGGTACAAAAGATTATGTCATATCAACTTCAAAACTATAAACAAGCTTTCTGAAAATAATTTAGTCAGAGGTTTACCAAAAATGAACTGCAAAGTCAATCATATTTGTGATGCATGTCAATTAGGAAAATTAACCAAATCATCTTTTAAATCTAAGAAAGTTATTTCTACATTACAACCACTTGAATTACTACACATGGATCTATTTGGACCAACCCTTGTTCAATCCTTAAACCACAATAGATATGTAATTGTAATAGTAGATGACTTTTCTAGATATACTTGGACCATTTTTATGAAAAATGAAAGTGAGACGTTTGAGCATTTTAATTTTTTTTTCAAACGAATCCAAAATTTAAAAGGTTTAAAAATAAAGAACATAAGAAGTGATCATGGAGGAGAATTTGAAAATGAAGATTTTGACCATTTTTGTAAAAAGAAAGGAATTTTTCATAATTTTTCGTTTCCTAAAACTCCACAACAAAATGGAGTTGCAGAACGTAAAAATAGAACTTTACAAGAATGTGCAAGAATATTATTAAATGGAAGCACTCTTCCAAAACATTTTTGGGCAGAAGCTAGTGCAACTGCTTGTTATGTTTTGAATCATGTGTCTATTCGACCTCTCACGAAAAACACTTCTTATGAACTTTTTACTGGAAGAAAACCAAAGATAGCTTATTTCAAAGTTTTTGGTTCAAAATGTTTTATATTAAATACCAAAAATCAGCTTGGAAAATCCGATGTGAAATCCGATGAAGGAATCTTTCTAGGATATTCAAATCGTAGCAAAGCTTATCGCGTATTTAATAAAAGATCAAATACTGTTGAAGAAACTTTACATGTATCTTTCGATGAAAATTTTCAACAAAAACCAAGTATAGAAGATGATGAAGATTTTTCGGATAACATCACAAATACGGAAACTACAAATCTTGAAAATGATGAAAACATTATTTGTAAAATAATGATGAATTAAGATCTCCACCAAAAATACTACGGGATCATCCCGTTCAAAATATTATCGGAGAAATTAATTCAAACGTACGAACTAGAAGTCAACTAAATCAAATGGGCCACGTGGCATTCCTTTCCAATATCGAACCAAAGAATCCCAATGAAGCTTCCACATATGACTACTGGATAATTGCAATGTAAGAAGAGCTAAACCAGTTTGAACGCAATGAAGTGTAGGAATTAGTTCCTAAACCAAGTAATCAAACCGTTATTGGAACAAAATGTGTCTACAAGAACAAAGAAGATGAACAAGGCAACATTACCAAAAATAAAGCAAGGTTAGTTGCACAAGGATACAATCAAGAAAAAAGAATTGACTACGGTTGCATGACTAGAAGCAATACGAATCTTAATGGCCTATGCATGTTTTCACAATTTCGAACTTTATCAAATGGACGTTAAAAGTGCTTTTCTGAATGGTTATATAAAAAAATGTGTATGTTGAACAACCTCCCTTATTTATTCACGAGAACTTTGCAGATCATGTCTACAAACTTAAGAAAGCTCTATATGGCTTAAAACAAGCACCATGTGCTTGGTATGATCGACTAAAGACATATCTAATTTCTTCGGGGTTTCAAATTGGAAAAGTTGATCAAACACTTTTCATTAAACATTCGAAAAAGGATATTTTAATAGTTCAAATTTATGTTGATGATATCATTTTTGGTTCTACCGATGACAAGTTGTGTCAGGACTTCTTCGAAATAATGACCAAGGAATTTGAAATGTCTCACATGAGAGATCTAACATATTTTCTTGGTTTACAAATTAAACAACTTCAAAATGGCATCTTCATAATCAAGAAAAATATTGTGATAATTTGATCAAACGATTCAGAATGGAAAATACTTCTGCCAAACCGACTCCAATGAGTACAACAACACATCTTGAAAAAGTTGAAAGTGGAAAAAGTGTTGACCAAAAATTATACCGAAGTATGATTGGATCATTACTATATTTAACGTCAAGTCGACCTGACATAATGTTGAGTGTCTGTTTGCGTGCTAGATTTCAAGCCAACCCAAAGGAATCACATTTAAGAGCTGTGAAATGTATATTACGTTATCTCACTAACACCAAGGATTTCGGTCTATTCTATCCAAAAGAATGTCCATTCGAGTTAGTTTCATATAGTGATGCTGATTTCGGTGGATCCCGAACAGATCGAAAAGCACAAGTGCTACCTGCCATTTTATTGGAAAATCACTAGTGTCTTGGTTAAGTGAGAAACAAAACCGTGTTTCTCTCTCTACATGCGAAGCAGAATATATTTCTACTGCTTTGGCTTGTGCTCAAGTAATGTATATGCAACAGACACTTAGAGATTTCAATATAAACTTAACAAAATCAACTATATATTGTGACAATTCTAGTGCTATTAACTTGTCTAAAAATCCTGTCAATCATTCACGAACAAAACATATTGACATTCGTCATCATTTTCTTCGTGATAATGTTGAAAAAGGAACAATAAATTTGGATTTTGTTTCTTCTGAAAATCAGTTGGCTGATATTTTTACAAAACCTCTTTTAGAAAATATTTTTATCAAACTTAGACGAGAGCTTGGTATCATCTCGCTTAAAAATTTATGATATCTTTCTAAGGGTTATTGATATATCTGGTTAACTTACCTCATCAAAAACTCTTACCTCTTAAGTATCTAATACTAACTTTCATTTACAACCTCTTGTTTTTTTTTGTTTTTAAATATGTGTATATTACCATTTAAAACATCTCAGCCACCTTTTTTTAACTAACATTCTATTTTTGAACTTTTTACTTTCTTTTATAGAATAATTTTGTTCTTCTTTTTACCAAAGGCTTATTACTATGGATTTCAACATGATTTTTTTCCTTCTCACCATGGCTTCAAACAACAACTCTGGTAACTCACCCTCTTCATATTCTACATCTTCCTTAGAAATATTAGCTATTCCAACACCGCGTGAACCAGCTAGACCTCATCCTTCATACGAACCATCTGGTTATACTCCAGAAAGGAAGAAATCTCGACGATTTCTTTTCTTCGGTTCCCCATCAACCAAAGAAAAAATAGCCGAGATTCATCATTACCAGAAAGAACAGTTGGATTTTCAACGAGAGATGTATTATGAACGTAAAGTTAATGCCAAAGGACTTAGTTTCATTAAACAAGTGGCATTTAAATTCTGCGGTACATCTCCAAAGAAAGATGTAGTTCAACCTTCAACTTCGAATCCATGGGAGCTTAGTCCACAACGCCCTTTGGTTTCTCCAAACTCTTAGGAACGTCAACCCTATTGGTCTCCATTGCAACCATACACGGAGATAACCAAGATCGAACCGGAAGATTGCAAGACTCCAAGTGATTCGAACTAATGAACATTTATCTATATTTGTTTTTGAATGATCATAATTGTATACCATATATCATTCAAATATTAATATAATCTATTTATTTTGTTCATTTTTTAAAAGGTCTGAAATATGTTTTCATATATCTTTCAGACGTCTAAAATAAATGTTTCAGACGTCTGAATATTACAGAAGAAGAATTTTTTCTTCAGATTCAGACGTCTGAATCAACAAAATCAGACGTCTGAATATAGCCTAAAATGAACTAATTTCTTTCTGACTCGATTTTCTTCAATTTAGATGTCTGAATTGGATATTTCAGACGCTTGAAATCTTCTGGCTTTTCAAAGAATTGCTTTTGCACGTTTTTCTATGTAACTACCCCTTTATTCAATCCCTACCTTTCTTCTATCCTCATTCTTCATCTTCTTTTTTAGTCTTTCCCCATTAACACTCAAATCTTTCTTCCTCATATTCATTAATGGCTCCAAAACAAAAAAGATCAAGGCCATCTACTTCATCATCTACCCCAAACAACGATCAATGGCTATGGAATGAGCAAGCAAGACAATGTTTTTCCCAAATGAGTAGATCTCGCTTCTTTCCGGGTGCTTTCATAAAATTTGAAGAATTCGAGGCTTATCGGATTCAACAAATTGTAAGATCAAATTGGTTAGAATCTCTTGTCTCTTATGCTACAAATAATAAAAAAATCAATCATCTTTTGGTTAAATTGTTCTATGCTAATATGAATTTGGACCATCATACTCCTCACAATCGCAACGATTATATTTGGACATTAGTTTGTGGAGTTAAAATCTATCTACCACTTGCTAGACTCGGTGATATTCTTCAATGTCCATCAACGGGGACTGATTTGGATGAAATTGATGTTTCTTTAAACTTGGATGATAGAGACGAGGTCTCACATCAATTTTTGAATGATGAAATTACTAGACTTACTTCCATTCAACTCTGCCCACAAGCTCGTATCCTCCATAGAGCTTTGATTTGTTCCGTTATTCCACGGACATGAAGTTATGAAGTTGTTAACAAAAGAAACTTCCAAACCCTTTATGCTATCTATTCCGGTCAACCTATCAACTGGGCTCAAGTGATTTTGGAAGAATTCATGGATGCTAATCGTCGAAGGCACTATAAGACCTTTCATTATGGTGCTTATATAATGAAGATTCTCCAAAAATTTAACATTCCTCTTCCTGATTCCGAATTCACAGCGATCATAGAACTTGGGTCAAAGACATTGGGTCTTATGGGTTTGCCAAAATGACCGAGAAGTTTGGCATATATTTCATTTCAAGAATGGATTGCCAATCATGATCAAAAGCAACCCCAACCTCGTCAACATGTTCAACATGCTCAACCTATTGCTCCTCCCTCAGAAGAAGAAGACAATGATGATATAGTGATTCTTTCGCCCGACTCTAGCTCAAGGAATGCTTCGGCCACTCTTTCCCAAAACCAAGCAAAGCTTAAAACCCAAATGGTCAATCTCGAAAAGAAAACCGAAAAACGTTTTAGTTCCATTCATGGCTTTCTCAACAAAATTTGGGCACGTATTGGATGCTCCACCTCATCATCTACCGAAGTTTTCAACCTCGCTCCATTTCAATGATCATCAAGCTCGGGGAACAGCAATGGTGAAGATGAAGATGATGATGATGATGATGTAGGCAGTGATTCAAGTCCTAGGTTTTAATTCCTTTGATTTTAATCAGTTAGTTTTGAACTATTTCGTTGTTTGTTTTTTCTATTTCTGTCATAAACTTCTTTATTATCTGCTGGTATTGTAGTATGTTTTGAATACTCCACTTTGCTTTGTCATACATTCTTACTTTCCTTTTTGCGATGTCAAAGGGGGAGAAGGAGTGGATATTTGATATTTGTCTATTTATTCCATCTTGCTTTTTTACAGAGGGAGCTAATAAATAGGGGGAGTATATATTACTCGTTTTATATTTATATAGTTGTCATTGTCAAAAATGGGGAGAATGTTGAAACTTCGTCTACAACGTTTCATATTTTGACTCGACAACTATATATGTTGATTTTATAAACTAACTTGTTTTTGCAGGAATATCTACAAGACCGGATTCACATGAAATTCATACTATACATATATGTGTATTGAGTCTTTGTCTAGAGTTAAAATGATGTTAAAATCTCTCCTTTGGATATATATGTCGACACGTGCATATACACACATGCATAAAGGATATTTGAATTTCAGGTCAAATTCAAACGTCTGAATTGACCATTTCAGATGTCTGAATCTGTAATCAAAATTGATTTTTCAGATAATATTCAGACGTCTGAATTGAAATTTTCAGACATCTGAATCAGGTCAAAAATGACCTATTTGCTTTCTGGTTTGCACGTTAAAAATTTCAGAAGTTTGAATTCTATTTTTCAGACGTCTGAATTCTATTTTTCAAACGTCTGAAGTCCTACAACAGCTATATTTTTGAACAGACATTTCTCTTCCATAAAGAGATACGACTTTTTATCAATATATATGTCCATATATTTTCATGATAACTATTCATGAACAATTGCATCTTTTTGTACTATATATAAACATGTTAGAATCATCATTTTTATTCACCTAATCGATCTAACTCTTTCTATTCTTATACTACTTTGATTTTAACACTTTTGTGCATTAAAGCTCATACAAAATAATTCACTTACTTCCATATTCTTCACATACATACATACATACATATATATATCAAAAGGAGAAGATTATATTAAGGTTGTACTATCAAGAGACAAATCCGTGTTATCAAGAACACACTGTGTCAAATACTCTTTGCATAAGTTGAAGTCCCGTTCTGCTGTTCAGGTAAATGAAGTCCTCTTCGGCTGTTGAGGCATCGAAATCATGTTCTGTTGTTCAGGTGTTGTAAACCTGTTCCTTCGGGTCAAGTGAGGATTGTTGTTAGTGAAATTCCAGAAGGAGTCTGGGACTGGACATAGAACAAGAAGTTCGAACCATTATAAAAATTCCTAGTGTGCTTGTTTTATTTTATTTACTTTACATTGCTATAGTACCTTAGTTTATTTCAGCATTAGTTTAGTATAATTCTATATAGCATGATCCGCACTGTTATTTTCACTTGAATCACATGTATGTATCTATATGTCTCCAAATGGTTTTATTTCTATTACTTCCAAGCATATTCGATGTGGACTTCATCTTCCTCCCAATTAAATACTTCGTGAATGGCTTTTTGTCTTTAGTAATGCTCCCATTCAACTTGCTCCAATTTCTTACTCTATTCTGATCGCCACCTTCATTCTTCATGCGGAGAAGTGTTCCTCCCCTCTTTCTTGCATTTAGCTCCAATTCCTGAAATTATAAGTGTCCTTTCGCATGTGATTACATGTTTTACTTTTCTCGGGCAAAAACATCCGTTCTCACATAGGTTCCTCGAAAGACACAGAAATAGAATGACCAATATTTTTTACATTTCAAATTTAGTTAACTTCCTTTCTTTTACCAATCGCAACCTAGCCTCCCTATCTTTTCTAATCAAGACACTAGGCTCTTTGTATCTTTTTGGAATTACTAGCTTAATATTGCTCAACCATTTTACGACCATTGTTAGTGTTTGTTGATTGATTAGTTGTGCTTGGCCAGTTTATGATTATAAACTATTGTTTGTTGATACTTTGTGACGCCCCACCGCTATGCTCACAATAACAAAGAGTATTAAAAGAAATACTGTCCGTTATTACGAAGAATAAGGCTGGATAGGAGCGGCCCTCCGTAGTTAGGCCTCACACTAGCATTGGTTATCTCGATAGGAGTGGTATATATTTTTAATTTTTCATCTCTTATTTATTTACTCCTATCGACATACCCAATTCCAATATAAAACGAACTACGATGGTTCATAATAGTTTAGGACAATAAATATAATAATAACACAGATAATATAAATGCGGAACACAGATTAAACAGAAAGTCCCATATATATAATAATTGATGTCAGTTACAATACATGTGATACAATACATATGATACAACTACAACTGTGTATTGTATCATATGTATTGTATCACATGTATTGTAACTGACATCAGTTATTATATATATGAGACTTTCTGTTTAATCTGTGTTCCGCATTTATATTATCTATGTTATTATTATATTTATTGCCCTAAACTATTATGAACCATCGTAGTTCGTTTTATATTGGAATTGGGTATGTCGATGGGAGTAAATAAATAAAAGATGAAAAATTAAAAATATATACCACTCCTATCGAGATAACCAATGCTAGTGTAAGGCCTAACTACGGAGGGCCGCTCCTACCAGCCTTATTCTTCGTAATAACGGACAGTATTTCTTTTAATACTCTTTGTTATTGTGAGCATAGAGGTGGGGCGTCACATACTTAGTTATACTCGACCAGTTTATGAGCATATTTACCTTTTTACTACATAGGTTGGGTAGATAGTAATTATGGGAACAATGAAATGAATACCTTGTGAATTAAGTTTCATAGTTTGGCTATAAGACGTTTGATGAAGATGTTGGGTTATAAAGTTAATTTTAATAAAAAAATGTTTATTTGCAATCTAAACGGAAAGGTAAAATATTTTGAAACAAATATTTGCGAAAAGATTTTATATAAGAAATTGAATTTATATAACTATGTTTTATAAAATATGGGTTATAATATAAAATGGGTTCAAACTGAGAATTTTAAACTCAAATCCCAATATTTTGAAAATTATTTTTCAAGGTTCTTGAAAAAATTAATAATATTATTATTTAAAAGTATTTTAAATAGAAATATTTTGAAAAAAAGGATTTTAAAGGAGATTGAAAGTACAGAACTCACTTTGGTCGTTGAAAAATAAACTCAGTGATGACTGCAGCGTCATCGAAATCATTTTCAAGTTTTAAAGCGAGGGATGCTACTATAGTATTTTGCTATCGAGTTAAATCCTAATAATATGATTTTATATCCATTGTATATATGTATATATTATTATTTCAAATGATTTGAAATGAAATCGTGTGTTTAGTTCAAAAGTTTTGTTGAAGGAAATTTGATATTGAAATAAAAGTTGAATTCTTATAACTCTTAATTTGAAAAGATGGTAATTTAAAACAAGTTTAAAATTTATAGAAGATCCTTGTTAAGTAAAATAAATACGAACATGTTGTATATACTCTTAGGATGTAGTGGAGTTTTATATGAGTATTGAACTTAAGTCCTGAAATGCTTTAAAATAAAATTGTGTTTTGATGAAATGTTTTATAAATGGAGATAAGTATATGTAAAATGAAAAAAAGAAGTAGTGTTTTATGAAATTTTTCATTAATGATTTTAATATTAAATGAAAAATAATTTATGTAAAAAATGAATGTGAATGTAAAGTAATTTGTATAGTTAAGAAACCAATGAAATAAAGCATGTAATTTGTATGTTGATCATTTTATTTACATGACAATTCTCAATCTAGGATTCGAGCATATAATTTCGAGGCGATTTACATCAGTCTGAACAAGGATTTTTCACTCAATTCTTTTTGGCGAACACTTGATACGGGTATTTCATATGGTTTTGAATTTTTTGTCATATATATGGCTACATAAGGAGAATGGATGTTTCTAATCAAGGAACCAAATCAGAGTCCACACTAGAGACATCAAGTGATCTATACTAGTTTGGAAGCGAAATCTTTGAAATTAAGTGAGTGAAAAGATCTAATATTACATATGGATGGCATATGAAAATCGCGTGAGCTTTGGTATAATTTAATGCTATGTTTGTTGGCTTATAGAGAGTATTAGGGAATGAATCTTAGATTTGTTTGAGTTAATATGAATAATCGACAAAATAATAGCCTGAGGCTGTTGAGCGTGAGGTATGCTTAGTAGTTATTTATCGTCCTTGTGCGATAAGAAGATTTCTAAACTCTAGCAAACTATAAGTTTTGTTTGGTAGTAATTGTAATACAATTAAGTATGGATTTGTGATAGTTTCATTGGTTGCTAATGTTATAATTTCGAGGATGAAATATTCTAAGTGGTGGAGAACGTAACAACCCGAAATTTCGGACACTTCGTATTTAAATATCTGAATTATTTAAATATTGGAATCTTGGATTTAACCTTATTAAATTGATTTAATAACCTTGCTAACCTCTTTTAAATAATAACTAATGATAAGAAAAAAATTCAAAATTTATTTACAAAAATAAATAGTTTGAATAAATATCGATAATGAGACCGAAAATCGTCTTATCAATAAACGGTCTCGAAAAGCTTGAAATTATCATCCAGGGGCAGTGTCTCAGCTTTTACAAAACTATTTCCATTAAGACTGGAATAACAAGACATTGTACGTCAATGAGTTTCATGGCAATGGTGGTTGCGGTTAACTTTGGCTATGCTCGAGTTTTCTTGGTCGAAGTAGGGTTATGGTTTAAAGGCAATTGAAGCGGAGTTAGGCGAAGTGGTGGTCGTCGTTGTGTTTCTTTTGCAAAGCCGAGTGGTTTGGAGTTCATCTGAGGGGTGTGGTCACCTGTGATGAAATGCAACCTAGGCATGGCCGATTAAGGGAAGAAGAGTCATGATTTTTTAAGTGTGGGTCAAGCTCGACGTGGTGGTGACCGCGACATATAGAGTGCAAAGTGGAGTTCGTAGGAATTGATGGTGCATGATTTCGTTGACCACAGAGGGAGATGGGAAGGAAAGAAGGTGGTGCTTATTGGTTTCGTGCATGTATCTATGTACATGAGGGAGCAAATTAATTTGGGCGAGAAAGGATTTGGTGGAGGTAATTAACATTACTTAAGCTGTTTGAGTTAATTAATTAAATTATATAATCCAAATTCTTATGAAATCTATAACCTTTACATACGAGGTCCAATCAAGAGGTCTTCTTCGCCATTGCACTTGTAGTAAGACTGTCTATGTCTTGTCTTGGCTTAGGCTTGGGTGAGTTAGCTCACCATTTAGTCTATATAATTTTGTGTATATAATTGTTGTGTTAACAAATTAAAATAGATAACAATGCAAGTTATTGCTTTGGACCATTCATTGCTTTGGAAAACAAGTGATAACACTATATATAGTATAATTTCTCCAATACCCTCCAAATTATGTAACATGACCATGACTTGTTGTTTACATGTTGATACTGTTATATGTCAAGTTTAAGTGTGTTTTAAATGGTTGAAGCGAAATAGTCGCTATAAATGCACTTTGATATCCCTTGTATTTAACATATGCTAAGCTGGTTAACTTGTGATTATATTGAGAAAATATGTAATTGGTTGGTTTAGAAAGTTACAGAAATTGTTAAACAAAGTTGTAAAAGTTAGAAGCAAAAACGTCGCGATGGATTCACTTTGAAAATTCCTTGTGCTCAATGATTTTTAAAGTCAACTTTTAAAGACATTTTAAATAGTTGTAAAGTAATAATCTTTCATTAATTTTATAAATACATACATACATATATACATACATACATACATATATACTTGACTTGATTTGAAATTATAAGAAAAGAAAAGAAAAAACAGAGTCCTTTTCACTTTATCGGTATAATAACAATTTTTATAAATAATTATTAATATTAATTTATATTATTTTATTAATAAAATATGATCATTTTAATTAAATAATAATGTTGAGAAATTTATTTTCAAATTTTGTTTACATTTATATGTAAATTAGTTTATAAGTAAAAATGTGACCGGGAATTGCTTTCCCGATTTTCAACGGTTTGACGAACAAGAGTTGTTCAAAGTCATTGAAACATTGTTTATTCTCTTGTGTGCATACATGAACATGTATATACATGTCACATGCACTCATGAACATATATACACACACATATAACATATATACTTTTATAAATGGACATATATAACAAAATATTTAAGATATTTTCAGAAACTTCATCCTTAAGCTTTCTTAAGTCAATGCACATGGCTTGGAAAAGAAATGAAGTGATGGATCACATTGGGGGGAAGGACAAACATGTGTAAGGTGATGTAGAGTGCAGGTAATGTAGATGATGATGTATATGTAGATATTTTCTACCTCTTCTTAACCTATAAATACCACACCTCTTTTCTTCCATTTCACAGCACTTTTTCTTCATTTCTAAGCTATTTTGTCTCTTCTTTCATGGCTTCTCATGTTAACACAATAATGCCAAAATATTTCTCAAAAGAAATTTAATTATAATATATACATATCTATACATAAGCATCTCAAAACTATTTCAAAACTCTACTCTTCCTCTCTACCATCCACGGCCTCTCTTCTTCCATCAAAAGGACGAGCCCTCGTCTTCTCCAACCGTAGGCCATGAGCCTCCTAGTCAAGGCCGCGCCCTCCAAAGTCAACAACCTAAGTGATCGTGAGCTTTAAAATCCAAATAACAAAGCTGTAGCAAATTTTTAGTTAATCATTTAAACCCAAGGTGAGAAACTCCTAAACTATATAATTTGATGCTATTAGATGTTATATATGTTTTATTATGATTATTGATGATGGTTATTTAACATGAATGTTGAAGATATATGCAAGTCACGGAAATACACGTCGATAAGCACAAAGAAAATCACTTTACTTTATTAGATGAATTGGTGTATGTGGAATGTTAAACCTCTTTAAAAAGGTTTTAAAATGAGTTTGAAAATTTTTATAAACGTATGAAAATGTTTTGGTGAAGTTTGAAAGGTAAATAAAGATTTAGTCAAAATTAGGCGCGTCGCGTAACGATAGTTTGCGATTTCGTGCAATAAAGGTCAAACGAGCGTATAGAATGGAATATAGCTCGAAATTCTTCGAGATAAGAATTTTCTGAACTATTATATCCATACAAAGAAAGAAAATTGAGATTTTATGAATTAGATTTTGAAATATGAGTAAAACAAGTTTTTAGATTGCGGTTTTGAAGTTTGGAATTCGGAAAAATATTTCCTTAAAAATAATATTGTAAAATTGTTTAAAAATATGAAATAAATTCCAAAAAGTATTTAAAAAATTTTAAAATTGATTTGAGTTATAAAAATAAATTTCCAAATGGTAAAAAGTCATTTTGATCAATATAGCTTAAAAGCACTTTCCACAACACTTTTCCGTAGCACTTTTGTATAACTTTTGAAATATAGTCTTAAACACAACCGTTCTTTTCCAAATATTTTGTAAACGTTTTCTAATGATTTATAAATTATTTTAAAGATGATTTGAAAATTTTATGGAATGGTTAAATGATTAATGATTTAGAGTTGATCAAATAACTTAACCTCCTTATGGGTGTCAGAGAGATATTGTCTAGGCTTGGGTTTGAAAAACCAGTTTCCTGCTCTCCCTGGCTATCCGGATTAGCTCGATGGATGGGATAGTAAATTTAATTTACTTGGATCGAAATTTTCAAAGTATAAAGGATATAATTTTCCAAATATAAATAACTTGGATTTTATGGGGATAATCTTCTTATGCTTGGTGTTAAAGCCAGAAGAGGGAACTCGTTCTATTGTGGAATTTAAAAGGTGATTTTGCCATTATTCCGTCCATAGTACTTGTTGAATACAGGAATTTATATTGAGTAGAATTCTACACTTTTTCTTTGGAAAATGGATTTCTTGAGTATGTTTTGATTGACAGTATATATATTTCAAAATGGTTTGAAGTAAAACTGAAAATTTAACTCTTAAGTTTTGTTAAGTGATGGTTTTCAAATGAGAAATGGAAATTAAACAACTTGAAATAGTTGAACTAGGAGAAAATTAATTTGTATAAAACTCAATTGCATTCCAATATACATAACTTACCTAAAATATTCAAAAAGTTAAATGTTTTTGTGTATATGTAATTGAAGATGATCCAAGAAAAAAATTTAAGTTATAAATTATTCGAACTAAATTTCCTTAATAGAAATGTTGTAAATAAAAGGGTAAAATTTGTTTAGTGTTTAATTATACTCAGAAATATTAATATAACTTACCTAGAAAAGTCAAATGTTAATGAGAATATGTCATTGACTAATATACAATATAAAATGTAAGTGATAAGATGTCCAAAATGAATTTTAATTAAAGAATTTATAAATAAAAATTGAGTGGTTATAATAAATATTCATACACTTAATTTATGTTAAAAGAAAAGTTAATTGGGATAAATTAAATAATAAGAGAGAATGCAATTTAAGTGAATAAATATAAACTTAAGAATAGTTGAAATAGAGTTATAAGTGGAATTAACTTAAATAAATGGGTTAAATAAAATAAATTTTGTTTTGAAAAAATATTTTTGTAACAAATTTAATAAATTAAAACAAATCTATTGATTGAAATACATTGAATTGAAATCAACCAAAATGTGAATACCATGAATAGTTATTGATTAAATAAAATAAATTGAAACCAAATTTGCTGAAAATAAATCAATTCTAAAATTAATGGAATCTATATGGTTTTGAATTCTATTATTGTATCTGGCAATACGTATTTCTAATCTATATTTCCTTTGTGTTGTTTCTATTCTCCTGCCTCCTTCCTTTTCGAGGACAAAAAGTTTTGAGTGGGGAGAGTGTAATGGCCCGGTAATTTTAACGATTTTAACTAAAAAAAATTGTGAAAACTAAATAATAAAAATTTAATATTTGGCATGCGTCTACTTAAACATAACAAATAGCAGATTTTCACTGAAAAATATATAAGTTAGTTAGTTGTGTAATTTTCAATTTCAGTTTAAATCAGTTAGTTTGTTGAAAATTAAATATCTTTGAAATCTGAATATTTGTATATAATAAAAATGTAAATCATTTTCTGACTGAGATGTCATATTTTGTTTTGTTAAATTTGGACTTCTGTAGCCCCGTTTATCTTATTTTAAGCGAATTTGCAGTAGTTTGACAGCAAAATATCGACTTTTGATAGGGTGGTCATATCGCTTTCTGATCGTCCCGTCTTGCTAATCTCCACAGTATATTCATTTGTGTATTTGGGCATCCGGTGCATGACAAAATCAGTAAAACGGTTACCCGTATCGATACCCGTTTGAGCCTTTTTGTCTCCATATAGCCTTTCATCTATCTATCGGTTGAATTCAAACAGCCATGTGTTATTAATATTTGCTGAATTTAATATTGATTTTTGTTATTTCACTTGCTTGCAATATATGCTAGTTCATTCGTATCGTTCTTTTTCTTCTCTACGCTTTGTCATTCTACTCGAAAAAAAATATAATAATAAAGTTTCTTGATCATCTCCACCCCTGCTTTTCCATTTTACATGTAACTGCTTCATCTAATTCATTCGTCTCCACCTTCCTTTCCAAATTTGTCACCGCGTCACCTCCCCAATGCACACAATACCCATCTCCACTGACCACGTCTATTCTCCCAAACAATCTCTGCCTGAACCCAAGCTCCGGCCTCGCTAGAAGACAGCCACTTATTCCCACTCCACCATAGCACAGCCTTTCCACATCGCTGCCAACACCCACCACTTTGCCCTGGCCGCATTCATCTCTCCTACACTTGAGCTCACCGCCTGCCTAAGCAAACAACCTCCACGTGACAGCTTGAACTCGCCTCTCCAGCAGCCCAGACGCCTACAATCACCTATCCCTGGCCATGCCCACCTCCTCGAACCCGGCCAGAAGCCACTGCCAACGAAGCTTTATAGCCACTGCCTGAAGCCCACTGCAAGCTCAGCCACCTATCCCTCTCCGCCGCTACTGTGCTCAGCAACCCACCTCCATGTTGACAGCTTGTCCAACTCGGCACATATGCTCCAGACCCGCCTTTAGACCATCACTTCCCTTGTTTTTGCAGCGGCCATGTGCCTATATATATAAATAAACACGCACACACACACAACACCAGTTTACATTTACATATTTTCCAACTGTTCTCTTCTCTTGCAGTTTGTCGAGCTACAGTCCCTTGTTCCACGTTTTAGACTTGTGAGTATGTTCTCCTAATACTTGTTTTTTATAGTACGTTTATACTACGTATATTCAATTACATATACTTGTTTTATACTCTTTCTCACTACAAGATAATATGGCTATTCCAATGGCTTTTAGCCGTTGGCGGCCGTTGGAAGCCGTTGGAATAGCCGTTGGAATATATCCCACGACTTCCAACGCTTCCCAACGGAAACAACGGACCATTTCCAACGGAGTTTCCAACGGCCGCTAACGGCTTATAGCCGTTGGAAACCGTTAGAAACCGTTACAATAAAATGGCCAATACGCCGTTGGAAGCCGTTGGAAATACTGGGTTTATTTTGCTGTACAACAGCAAGCCTATTGACCTTCCACCACACCATTTCCAATCCATTCAATTTCCATTCCATTTCCAATCAATTCCACATATATATATCAATATCAATACAAACAACGCACATAAATCAATAAAACACCAATATAAACAAACCAAACCGATCAAACATCACAAAATATACCATCAACGTACATACCATCAACAAATGTCACTAAACCATGATCATACCATCAAAATACTTCTCACCCACTCCGTACCAATATATACAACATCACCATCAACATCAAAACATCTCCAAGTCAATATATACATTGTTCAAACACAAATACTCAAAAACATACCTACTCAAGGATCCTCGTCGCCTCCAGAAGCACCAGACGACGAAGGAAGGGTACCATGATTCTGCAAATACTGCGCAAGCTTTTGATCCAACTGCTCCACCTGGATGGCTCGTAGACGATTCTCCTCCTGTAGCTGCTCAACCATAGCTCTAAGCTCCTTGATTTCTTCTTTGTCTCGGTCTTTTTGAGCTTGTCGAGCCTGTCGAGCCTGCAAATAAAATTAATAGCAAAAGGGTTGTCTCAGCATATACAATATTATAACATTATATATCTAAACGCTGATTTTTTGTACATATGTAAAAGGATTAATTACCCTTAGGTTCCCGAATCCAAAACGTCTACTCCGTTGCGCTGGATCCATAACAGCGGTAAAATTGTTATCCTGCTCCTCCTGTGTCAGCGCATCACGACCAGACTGCTCAAACGCATAAGCCTGTGCCTCCTGCAACCTCGACTATAATGGAAAAAAAAATTTCAGTTGAAAAATAGTAGCATGTAATTATTTTGCGTAGCTAGAAATTAATAAACTTATCGGTGTAAGTATTAAAAATTAAAAAATGCATACATATGCCTCGGTCGCCCTATCTTGCTCACCCCACTGATATATGATATTGCCAGCCTCATCTACTTGCCTAGACGCGTGGGTGTGAGCAAACACGTCCACTAAGCCAACAGAGCCTCCACGAGCTCGTTCCTGCAATTGATAATTTGGATAATTTAACTGTACATAACTAATTACTGAACTGATCAATATACAAATGTGATAATAGATAAATTTACCAAATCTTCGCGGTGATGCTGGAAAGATTTGGAGCCTCCACGGTGTGATACAGGATTCCTGCTCCTGTTTGCCGAGTTCCTAGCTGACTCCTCCTGCAAATTTACAATGATTAATTATTTATTAAACAGTAAAAAAATGCTGAGATTTATTGTAGATTTACCTTGAACTCCTCAGAGTTCCACCAATCAACCCATTTCTCCCATACAGTCGCGCTCATCCACTTGGGCTTCTTTCCTACTTTTTTAATCTCCGACATAGTCTCTCTATAGTTCTTCGCGATCCTGGAGTTCCAGTGTCGCTTAACTAAATTGACGTCAGGCTCTTGCAAATCTACGGCGCCCTGTACAATGAGAAAATATTACTAATTATTTATTTGTATTTAATTAATCATCTTGTAAAGCGGTATAAACTTACCAGAAAATCTTGCCAAATCGTCTCTCTCACGTCGTCGGGGATCTTGCCCCACTTGGGCCAGCAATCGGTCATCCTAGCCATGTACGCCTGCTTCGAAATGCTCAGAACCACTTTGGATGGCTCCAACTCAAATCCACTGCGTTAAATATAAAATTGAACTTTAGAAAATTGTAGATATATCATGTACAATTAAAAAATTAAAATGCTATGCTCGCTAATTATGATACTTACGTCTCATCAGCCTTAGGCTGTAAGTAAACAAGTGGCCGAGCTGGTGGCTCACCACTACTCTCTCCAATATGACGTGAAGAGCCACGTCGCCGAGACCCAGAACCGGAACCGGACATAATATATATACCTGCCATATATACATACATATACACATTATAATAATCATGATATGATGAACCATTAAAAAATGTAATACAATATGCTACAAATGTGTCATGTTGTGTACGTGTTGAGTGTGTGAGTATACACTTATTGTCATTAAAATTGTATAAATTAGATAAATGCATTATTAATCAGAGATCAATGTAATGTGAATACTTTTAAAAATTACCGGATATTACTCAGTCGTCCTCATCGTTTTCTGATTCAGACTCGGTTTCGTGCTCTATGTCGTTTTCCTCTAAACTCTCAAATGCTTCGACTAATACATTTGTCTCATCATTTAAAGGTCCAAAATCGGTTTGATCATCTGTAATTGCTATTTCAGCATTTTCCTCCAGATCTGCTTGATAGGCTTGTTCGTCTGGAATATTTTGTCCATCAAACGTAAATCTTGCTTTGGTTTTAAAAACCGCAGACCAATCTGCTTTATCCCTTTTTAGAGATGGATAAGGGGCATAATAAGCTTGTAGGGCTTGTTTGGCTAGTATAAATGGGTCGTACTTTTGATAACGCGAGGTATGTTTAATTTCTATAAGATTATATTTTGGATGAACGTTAATACCAGAACCTGGAACATTGCTGAACCAGTTGCATCTAAACAAATAAACATCCTCCACGGGTCTTGTAAAATATGTCAACTGCAATATCTGAGTTAACACGCCATAAAAATCATTTATATGATTATTAGGGTCATCACTGCCTTTAACAAATACACCAGTATTGTTTGTTAATTTTTCAGCACCGTATTCTTTGGTGTTGAATTTATATCCATTAACAAAATATATTGGATACGTATTAACTTTTCTTTTCGGTCCAAACGCCAAATGTTTCAGTCCTTTATCGAGCACATTATTTGTGGGATCAGAAACGTATTTCGAAAACCAAGTACTGAAATCTTTGCTTAAATCGCCACCTGGATTTTGTGATTCATAAATACTGCAAACACAAACATGATATATTACATTATTATTTATTCACACGTGTAGTATTAAATTTAACAAAACTTGAAATGTGCTAATTACCTAACAAATGGTGCAACTTCAGGACAATTAAGAAGAATATATGTGTGTGCTACATGGTATTCTTTATCATCTAGCCATACTTCCTCACTTTTGCCAGCATGTCGGCCATATTGTTTAAAAATAGATAATACTGATTCAGAAGAAGAAGCTTGTTCAACGGCCTGATCGTCATTACGCGGAACACTTACAAATGATAAGTTCACATGGTCTTTAAAATAATGAGAGAAAAGAAAGAAGCTTCTTCTTCGATATATGATTTGCAAATAGAACCTTCAACTCGAGCTTTTTGTCTCACTTTTTTCTTCAAATGATTTAAGTACCTAATAAAAAATATTTGGGTTAAGTATTAACTACTATATTTATACTTAAATCAACATTTACATACTCAATATAGTAACATACCTTTCGAATGGATACATCCATCCATATTGCACAGGACCTCGAAGACGTGCTTCATATGGAAGATGAACATGTAAATGCTCCATTACATTAAAGAAACCCGGAGGAAATATTTTCTCCAGTTTGCAGAGCAGTATAGGAATTTCTTCTTCATGTTTAAGTAGACGGTCAACTTTTAACGTAGTTGAACAAAGCTCCTTGTAAAATAAACTAAGTTCTGTTATTACCGTCCAAACTTTTACCGGTAACAATTCTTTGAAAGCGATGGGTGACAAATTTTCCATCATTACATGACAATCTTGGCTTTTCATTCCACTCAGTCTCCCATTTTTATAGTCGACACATCTACGAAGATTAGAGGAAATTCCATCGGGAAATCGTAATCCTTCCACCCATTGTAACAGTACTTTAACTTGGTTGCTGTCTAGTTCATAGCATGCTTTGGGTTTTTTATTATCGGGAGTCATATGAAGCTCAGGACGATTGCATATTTGCTCTATATCACGTCTAGATTTCAAATCGTCCTTAGTCTTGCCCTTCACATTCAAAACTGTATAAAACACATTATCAAATATGTTTTTTCGTTATGCATCACGTCAATGTTATGACAGATTAATAGATTTTTCCAATAAGGCAATTCCCAGAATATACTTTGTTTGCACCAATTATGAAACGTCGATTTACCTTGAATTTCTTCTTGTTGTCCGATCTCGTGTATCTTTGGATAATCTTTTACAAGTTCATATATATCCTCGCTTGACCAAACCGTTGGTGGTCGTAGAGTCTCATGTCTATTAGCTATGAAGTTTTTTTTGTCTCTTCTAAAAGGGTGATTAATATGAAGAAAACATCGATGACAATCAAACCATGAAATTTTCTTTCCATTTGGCAAAGAAAATGCTCGTGTTTCTTCCATGCAATAAGGATAAGCAAAACGACCGGCCGTACTCCAACCCGAAAGCATTGCATATGCAGGAAAATCGCTAATAGTCCATAACAAAGAAGCGAACATCCGAAAATTTTTCTTTTTTGATATGTCGTATGTTTCAACTCCTTCATACCATAATATTTTCAACTCTTCGATTAACGGTTGTAAGTAAACATCAATGCCATGTGTCGGATCATCAGGACCGGGGACGACAATCGTGAGAAACATATATGGAGTTTTCATACACATCCACGGAGGTAGATTGTAAGGTGTGATTATTATAGGCCAAGATGAATATTTAGAACCAAACTGAGAAAACGGTGAGAAGCCGTCTGTACATAAACCTAGTCTAACATTTCGGCTCTCCGCTGCGAAATCGGGATATTTCTTGTCAAAATGTTTCCATGCTTCTCCATCGGCTGGGTGTGTCAACGTACCTTCTTGAGGTGTTCTCACACTGTGCCTGTAACGTCGCGGATTTTCGTTCTTCGAAAATTCAACATCGACACTCACTTTATCGACTGCCGAGAAATCAAAGGCCGAAAACCAAGATGTTATGGGTTTTAAAAAGAATTTAAGAAAAGAAAAAGAGAGAAAAGATAGAAAATAGAGAAAGAAAACAGAGAATTTGAAAAATAGAAGATAGAAGAATTTTAAAAATAGAACGGGACAGAAGAAAACAACAGAACAACATCAGAATCTCACAATTCGCAGCGGAACAACATATAAAAGATAAATGAATAATCTTTAAACAAAGAACTATATCAGTTATTACATCATATTATATTACATTACATCAAATCATCAGAGTGTACAACAACAACAATAAACAGCGGAAAGGAGAAGTACTATATACTAGTAATACGCCATGCCATCCAGCTTGTCTCCAGTAACTCCAGAATATCCAGAATATCCTGCTAAACCTTAACTCTTGACTGCCCGTGTGGAAATTGGTGGGCACCCAGAGTTTAGGAAGGAAAACAATAAACTCCGAGTCAGTCATGTGACTGGTGTGAGAACTCAAAACAGTTTATTTATCTTTAAAAATCAAAATAGAGGAATATTTTTAATTTCAATTCGAAATGCTTTTAAAAATGAGACTACCATAAGGCCTCCCGCACACACACACATGCAAACGCAGAATCGGAGGAGATTTCTCCTTATGATAGTCAAAGATGCTTGATACGCTTTTAAAATAACATTTGATATTATTACTAGTGCATAGTGTAGTAAATTCATTTCTAAAATAAAGATATAAATCTTAGCCAACATACGACCATTATCGTATGCCTACTATAGCTACTATCCAAACAGTGGTGACCACCATAAGTGAATAGCAGGTTCTACAACTAATGCCGTACAAGTTTCGTATTGGGAATTGGATTTCCAACAAATGGTCAGGCCAAGGAACTTCGCATTGCCACATGAGAATGCCTCTGGATGGACATCCCCGAGAACCAAACCGGATCTCTACCAACACAAGGCCGGGTTACTCCTAACTGAGTAACAACTGACCGAATATGCCATCCCCCGGTCCTTTGGGACCTTTATCCGAGAGCTCTCTAATCAATTCACACAATCATAAAAACAAAGTGTTTCAACATGAGTAAGTATCTGGGCTCCATACCATGATACCACCCTTTTCCAGAAGGAAATGCACATATCCTAAAGGGCGCTACCCCTCATAACCTTGCCGCATCTTTCCTGTTTTGACCATTTCCGGGATGTGAGGCTCGACGAATTCACGTCCACAAAAACATACTTTATACAAAAGCCATGCTTTGGGTCAACAAATGATCAACACAATGATCACCAGGATAGACGATCAAATAAATGATCCTATCACAAATAATCAACACAATGATCATTTCAGCATCACTCAGCATGTCACATTACCAAATTGGGAATATATTGCTGATAACTTCAACTATATAACCTCTGAGCTCGTACGTTTCAGAGAAGGGTGTTAAGCTAAAAGAATAAATTCTCCGCCACCACAGAAATATATTTGAAAGAAATCGGCTTTATAACTCAATTTGTAATGTCAGACACACAATCCATACAAGTCTGTTCTGGGCTCGAACAGAACCGAAGGCACTTACAAAGAAGTCCTTGCAATCCGGATATTCACTAATCACGTTCGGACTTCCCATCACATATGGAGTCTCTATACCGGGGACCAGTCGATGCAAAGACATTCGACAAGAAACCCTTACGTTTTCGAAAATATCCGGTCTTCAACACCGGTCTTCGAATGCAATTCATACGATGTATCACATATTCGGAATGGGTTATACGACCCCATGGTCCTTTCCCGGTTAACCCGAATAGTGAGCGCTTATTTTTAAAAAAAAAATAAGTGTGGCATTCAATTTCAAACAAATTTACAACAAATACCTTTCAAAGGTAAATATTGATAGTCGGTTATTGAACTATCAATAGATATGCACAACATCACCAGAATCCAAATAATTTTCCCAATTATTTATTTTCCAAAATATCCTTAGAAGATATAAACTTTCCATACTTAAAAAAATAAATCAATATTTATTTTTAAACCTATTTTCCAAATTTTCTTTATAAATTCCATATTGAATTTATATTCCCAAAATATTTATGAATATTTGATTTCAAATATTCATTTTCAATTTATCTTCAAAAAGATAAATTTTCAAAATATTCACTTTATATCGGAAAACAATTCCATACTTATTTATTTATAAGTAATTCACAAATCTTTTTATTTTCAACCTTTGGAAAATATTCAATATACTTAAATCGAGATTAAGTATATATATATTTCATTCTTTAAGGAAATCATTCTCTTAAACATATTTATTTGGGCCAAAACGAATGTTGCGTAAAACATCGTTACGACAACCCAAAATCACTAGTATAGGGATTCGAAATTAAAATAGATATATAAATCCCAATACTATACAAAACATTTCCTTTCGGAAATCATCTATTATAACAACAGTGTTATAATCTACCATTTCCTTTTATTTCTCGAAAACATCTATTTCAACAATAAATGTTGAAATCTATGATTTCAAATCTCAACATATTTTAAAACATCATTAGATCATTTTAATTCTATTTCAAACATCACTTCCAAAATAATTTCTTTAACATAGTATTCACTATTCAAAAGCGTGAATATTCTTTGTTAATAAATTTCATCACTTCTATTCATTTTATTTTAAAGGATCATTCACTGTCTAAAACATGAATATAACTCCATTAATAAATTACAACAATTCTACTTATCAAAATAAGTCATTTCGAATTTATAAAACAACGTTTATAAATTCTATCTCTATTTATTTTATATCAACTCCTTTTATAAATTCCTTTATAAATCTATTAAATTTTATATCTCGATGATATACTACGATTCCATATTATAAGTTAAATACTTATAATTTATTGGTTTACAAAATCGTTCCTTTAAACTCTCCAAATTTATAAATCTTATACCTTCTAAGATTTATTTATTTACCCAAATCCATTCCTTTAATAACTTTATAAATTTTATGAACCTACTGCTTATAAAATTCCATTTATAATTTCACTGTTTATAATTCTATAAAGTTCATTCATTTATGAATTTCATTCACAATTCATTCTAACTCTTATAAAACTTCGTTTTATAATTCCAATATTTTTAATTTACAAATATCCGTTTGTAAATCTTTTTTTTTTTTATATAAAACAATTGATATTACTATTTTCAAAACGTCTTTAAACTCTTTTATAATTTCATCATCTTGATTTATAAAATAATCCAATTTTACAAATCCTATATTTAAACTTTTTACAATAGATTCAAAAATCCCAGTTTAAACTATTTTATAAAATCATTAATCCCATATTTTCAAAAATCAACTTTTAACTATTTTTTTTCTCAAAAATATAATTTTTATAACATTAAAATTATAACGTTTATTTCTTTAGAATGAATCAATTCTAAAAATATTTATAAAGCGTATATTTTCAAAATTACTTTAGAAATCTCTTAAAATAAAAATCGTTATTTTTAAACTTCAAAAATGGGATCTGATGATGCAACACATCAATTAGTCAATCACGACCTTTCAATATCATATATCATTCCATGATAAACAATCAAATATCACAATATATGAAATCAAATAAATATTTGTGAGGAATCCCGTTGGATCCCTCCAACCTGTTTCCCTGCATCCACAGACATTAGCACAATACCATTCCGTTTCAAGACGGAATATCGCGGTATATGGGATTTTATAAATATATATCCGCTTACTAACGGCGCAATAGGGTCTCATCCGCTAAAAAAATGCGGGAAATCAATCAACTGCAATATATACATATGCCAATATATATATATTGCTATGTATATAATATAATACCAATTCCACCTCGAGGTGGAATATCGCGGTATATGTGTGTAATAAATAACCTCCGCTTACTAACGGCGTATAGGGTCTATTCACATCCAATATATATATAACTATCATCATTCAAGCATTCAATCAACATAGTCAATCAATTTTAAATCTAACTATTTAAAATTCAAATAAATCCTTTAGAGTGAGAAGTTCTCACCTTTATTCCCGTTTGCAATCCACTTCCAATTCAACTTGTTTTCTTCATTTATACCTTGTATAAATATTTACACAATTTATTAATATTCGAATCAATCGAATAAATTAAATTTTCAATTGATAATTTCGATTCATTGGTGATTTCATTTTTAATAGTTAAATTAACTGATAGGTTTATTTAAACCAATTTCTTCTTAAATAAATTTATTTAAACTAATGATTAAATTCCTCCCTTTTTTTATAAGTTTAATTAACCAAAAATTATATTTTAAACTAATAATCTTGGTTTAAACTAATTTCTTTTCAAACACCCAATTCTTTAAAGAATTACTTTACTTAAGATTTTCCATTTCGATTTATTTTCTCCACAAGATTAACCTTGTATAAGCATTGAAAGATTTATTAGTATTCAAACTAAATTCGAACAATTCGATTCACCATTTTAAAATTTTAATTCAACTAAGAATTTATTTTTATTTTTATATATTTATATATATATATATATAGCTAATGGTTTAATTTTAAATTTCTAAACAAAGAATTAAATTTAAAACAAGCCAGTGAATTAAAATGTGTACATGTATGTTCATATTATTTTTATTTTTATTATTATTTTTAAACACTTATACTTATAAAACATCAATTTTATACTGATTAAAGATCAAGTTTTATACAGGTTCTTGTATTTATCAAAAACTATATACATATAATTATAAGATTTAAATTTAAAACAAAATTATTTCTATATCATAATGTTATATTATTTTCTTCAGTAAATTACCAAACTGCAGTTTTGTCTATTAGTAAAATTTTCTTAATATATATATATATAATATAAATATCTGTAAACTGAATTTCCTGTATATTCATACAAAAAAATTAAATTGAGAAATTAAATTGAATACCTCTGTAATCACTGCTTATCCCAGTCGTGAGTGCCTCGACGAAGTTGAAGTCGCCACCGTTGCTACCGCGAACAGATCGCCTCCAACCTTGTCGCGCACGGCCCCCCCTACGCGCCTCACTAGAACCCCTTGCGCGCCTCCTTCCATCGCGTCGCCCTCCCCAGGCTACGGCCATTTTTTTTTTATTGATTGTCGTTCGAATGAATTTGGGGGAAGAAAATAGAAGAGGGGGAAGAAGGAAACGACATCGGCCATTTTTTTCAAATTGAACGAGAAAATCTTTTTCTCTGATAATAAATGCAGACGCCATTGTTTTAAGGATGAGAGATCGTGCCCTTGCAGATGAAATCGCGTGATTTTAGGCGTAAGGTTAGGAAGATAACGTGCGTTTGTTAATTAATTAAATTTAAATTCAAGTTTAAATCGAATTTAATTTCAACGCGTTTAATCGCCGTGTGCTCACATATCAACTCCTAAAAATACGAAATTTGAAATCCGGCAATAATTCAATATTACGGACCCAATGGAACTGGTTTCGTCGTATTCCGAGACTGTGCCTCGGACGGCTATTTTAAATATCGATTCAAACGATATATTTCAAAACTGAACAATTCACTTTCAAATTAAATTCTGAAGCTTCGATTACCTTCAGTACTAGAAATATGAATTTTACAAGCCTTTGAAATATTTTTAATTGGCTTAAGAATTAAAGATTCAAATTTTTATTCAACTTTCTATAGATTAAATTCTATTATTAAATCGTCAAATTCAAAGTTATATTGAAAATTCAATCCAACCCATCATTCAAATATTTAAAATTAATTAAATATTTCCAAATATAAATTATTCAAAATTCTGGGTCGTTACAACCTTTCCCCCTTAAAAGAATTTCGTCCCGAAATTACAAGTTAAGGAGAATGTCTTTATCTTGATTATTATTTTCCACGATTCAAATAGTTTTATCAACTTACTAGCCTAAATCTTTTTACTAGGGATCTACTATCATTTCAACTAGCTTTCCAACTCCAATTATAAATTCCAACCAATATTGTTTTCCTTATCTTTCAAATTTAAATTCAAATTCAAATTTCAAACTTTCAGATTTTTCTCAAAAAAAATTTTAACACCCTAAATTTTCGAAAAATTTCGCCAGCGTTTCCTTTGCGCGGCTAGCTCGGTACGACTACAAAATGGCATCACGGCCCTTCAGAATCAAAAAGAAAAGAGAAAAGCCAAGTGGCTAGAGAAGAAAGTCATCAAATCTCATACTGAAATTGAAATACGTACCTTTTTGTCGAGCAATTCAATTTTATCTTTGAAATCAAAATTTCCAATTCCATTTCTCTACCTGTATAACCTGCTAGTAGTAGCATCCAAATCCAACATTCAAACCATTTTGCCAATTCTATTACAAAATTTCCAATATATGCTTCTTATACATTTTTACTTCACTATTGAAGTTACACATCCAATTTCATTCAATTTTACATTTCAATTTCGATTCACAATTTCAATTCTATTTGAATTCAATTCACAATTTAAATTTCATTCGAATTCAATTCTCAATTCTAAATATTGAGTTCTAACGATTAACTTTCATTTAGTAATTCACATTACTACATTGAATTAGTTTCATCCACCAATTCATTTCAATATTTCAATTCATCTTGATTTCACTTAATTATTCAATTCAATTTTTTTTTTTTTTTTTTTTTTTTGCTTACGACCAATTCACATTCCATATTCATATTCATTCCATTTTATTTTATTTTCATATACTAATGATAATAATTCAATATTATCACTTCCTAACAATCATGCAAGCATATACTATAATAATTCATAGAAAATAATTTTTTTTCTATACAAAAATAGTTTTGGGAAAAATATATTTACCCGATTCAAAAACAATTTTATATTCACTAACAAATACGCGCTCATATCTATTATTACACTCAAACTCATTCTAGAGTACTGCTGACTCTATCTCTAATGAGTAATACCCTACAGAACCATGGTTGTCGCTTAACCATAAGCTCTGATACCAAATGTAACGTCGCGGATTTTCGTTCTTCGAAAATTCAACATCGACACTCACTTTATCGACTGCCGAGAAATCAAAGGCCGAAAACCAAGATGTTATGGGTTTTAAAAAGAATTTAAGAAAAGAAAAAGAGAGAAAAGATAGAAAATAGAGAAAGAAAACAGAGAATTTGAAAAATAGAAGATAGAAGAATTTTAAAAATAGAACGGGACAGAAGAAAACAACAGAACAACATCAGAATCTCACAATTCGCAGCGGAACAACATATAATAGATAAATGAAT
The DNA here is from genome assembly GCA_030765085.1 of Allium cepa. Lineage (NCBI taxonomy): Eukaryota > Viridiplantae > Streptophyta > Magnoliopsida > Asparagales > Amaryllidaceae > Allium > Allium cepa. Next base: position 1,043,051,408 of record CM060931.1, on the reverse strand, counting down.
AATCTTTAAACAAAGAACTATATCAGTTATTACATCATATTATATTACATTACATCAAATCATCAGAGTGTACAACAACAACAATAAACAGCGGAAAGGAGAAGTACTATATACTAGTAATACGCCATGCCATCCAGCTTGTCTCCAGTAACTCCAGAATATCCAGAATATCCTGCTAAACCTTAACTCTTGACTGCCCGTGTGGAAATTGGTGGGCACCCAGAGTTTAGGAAGGAAAACAATAAACTCCGAGTCAGTCATGTGACTGGTGTGAGAACTCAAAACAGTTTATTTATCTTTAAAAATCAAAATAGAGGAATATTTTTAATTTCAATTCGAAATGCTTTTAAAAATGAGACTACCATAAGGCCTCCCGCACACACACACATGCAAACGCAGAATCGGAGGAGATTTCTCCTTATGATAGTCAAAGATGCTTGATACGCTTTTAAAATAACATTTGATATTATTACTAGTGCATAGTGTAGTAAATTCATTTCTAAAATAAAGATATAAATCTTAGCCAACATACGACCATTATCGTATGCCTACTATAGCTACTATCCAAACAGTGGTGACCACCATAAGTGAATAGCAGGTTCTACAACTAATGCCGTACAAGTTTCGTATTGGGAATTGGATTTCCAACAAATGGTCAGGCCAAGGAACTTCCCATTGCCACATGAGAATGCCTCTGGATGGACATCCCCGAGAACCAAACCGGATCTCTACCAACACAAGGCCGGGTTACTCCTAACTGAGTAACAACTGACCGAATATGCCATCCCCCGGTCCTTTGGGACCTTTATCCGAGAGCTCTCTAATCAATTCACACAATCATAAAAACAAAGTGTTTCAACATGAGTAAGTATCTGGGCTCCATACCATGATACCACCCTTTTCCAGAAGGAAATGCACATATCCTAAAGGGCGCTACCCCTCATAACCTTGCCGCATCTTTCCTGTTTTGACCATTTCCGGGATGTGAGGCTCGACGAATTCACGTCCACAAAAACATACTTTATACAAAAGCCATGCTTTGGGTCAACAAATGATCAACACAATGATCACCAGGATAGACGATCAAATAAATGATCCTATCACAAATAATCAACACAATGATCATTTCAGCATCACTCAGCATGTCACATTACCAAATTGGGAATATATTGCTGATAACTTCAACTATATAACCTCTGAGCTCGTACGTTTCAGAGAAGGGTGTTAAGCTAAAAGAATAAATTCTCCGCCACCACAGAAATATATTTGAAAGAAATCGGCTTTATAACTCAATTTGTAATGTCAGACACACAATCCATACAAGTCTGTTCTGGGCTCGAACAGAACCGAAGGCACTTACAAAGAAGTCCTTGCAATCCGGATATTCACTAATCACGTTCGGACTTCCCATCACATATGGAGTCTCTATACCGGGGACCAGTCGATGCAAAGACATTCGACAAGAAACCCTTACGTTTTCGAAAATATCCGGTCTTCAACACCGGTCTTCGAATGCAATTCATACGATGTATCACATATTCGGAATGGGTTATACGACCCCATGGTCCTTTCCCGGTTAACCCGAATAGTGAGCGCTTATTTTTAAAAAAAAAATAAGTGTGGCATTCAATTTCAAACAAATTTACAACAAATACCTTTCAAAGGTAAATATTGATAGTCGGTTATTGAACTATCAATAGATATGCACAACATCACCAGAATCCAAATAATTTTCCCAATTATTTATTTTCCAAAATATCCTTAGAAGATATAAACTTTCCATACTTAAAAAAATAAATCAATATTTATTTTTAAACCTATTTTCCAAATTTTCTTTATAAATTCCATACTGAATTTATATTCCCAAAATATTTATGAATATTTGATTTCAAATATTCATTTTCAATTTATCTTCAAAAAGATAAATTTTCAAAATATTCACTTTATATCGGAAAACAATTCCATACTTATTTATTTATAAGTAATTCACAAATCTTTTTATTTTCAACCTTTGGAAAATATTCAATATACTTAAATCGAGATTAAGTATATATATATTTCATTCTTTAAGGAAATCATTCTCTTAAACATATTTATTTGGGCCAAAACGAATGTTGCGTAAAACATCGTTACGACAACCCAAAATCACTAGTATAGGGATTCGAAATTAAAATAGATATATAAATCCCAATACTATACAAAACATTTCCTTTCGGAAATCATCTATTATAACAACAGTGTTATAATCTACCATTTCCTTTTATTTCTCGAAAACATCTATTTCAACAATAAATGTTGAAATCTATGATTTCAAATCTCAACATATTTTAAAACATCATTAGATCGTTTTAATTCTATTTCAAACATCACTTCCAAAATAATTTCTTTAACATAGTATTCACTATTCAAAAACGTGAATATTCTTTGTTAATAAATTTCATCACTTCTATTCATTTTATTTTAAAGGATCATTCACTGTCTAAAACATGAATATAACTCCATTAATAAATTACAACAATTCTACTTATCAAAATAAGTCATTTCGAATTTATAAAACAACGTTTATAAATTCTATCTCTATTTATTTTATATCAACTCCTTTTATAAATTCCTTTATAAATCTATTAAATTTTATATCTCGATGATATACTACGATTCCATATTATAAGTTAAATACTTATAATTTATTGGTTTACAAAATCGTTCCTTTAAACTCTCCAAATTTATAAATCTTATACCTTCTAAGATTTATTTATTTACCCAAATCCATTCCTTTAATAACTTTATAAATTTTATGAACCTACTGCTTATAAAATTCCATTTATAATTTCACTGTTTATAATTCTATAAAGTTCATTCATTTATGAATTTCATTCACAATTCATTCTAACTCTTATAAAACTTCGTTTTATAATTCCAATATTTTTAATTTACAAATATCCGTTTGTAAATCTTTTTTTTTTTATATAAAACAATTGATATTACTATTTTCAAAACGTCTTTAAACTCTTTTATAATTTCATCATCTTGATTTATAAAATAATCCAATTTTACAAATCCTATATTTAAACTTTTTACAATAGATTCAAAAATCCCAGTTTAAACTATTTTATAAAATCATTAATCCCATATTTTCAAAAATCAACTTTTAACTATTTTTTTTCTCAAAAATATAATTTTTATAACATTAAAATTATAACGTTTATTTCTTTAGAATGAATCAATTCTAAAAATATTTATAAAGCGTATATTTTCAAAATTACTTTAGAAATCTCTTAAAATAAAAATCGTTATTTTTAAACTTCAAAAATGGGATCTGATGATGCAACACATCAATTAGTCAATCACGACCTTTCAATATCATATATCATTCCATGATAAACAATCAAATATCACAATATATGAAATCAAATAAATATTTGTGAGGAATCCCGTTGGATCCCTCCAACCTGTTTCCCTGCATCCACAGACATTAGCACAATACCATTCCGTTTCAAGACGGAATATCGCGGTATATGGGATTTTATAAATATATATCCGCTTACTAACGGCGCAATAGGGTCTCATCCGCTAAAAAAATGCGGGAAATCAATCAACTGCAATATATACATATGCCAATATATATATATTGCTATGTATCTATACTATAAAGCAAAACCCTGGTCAAACCGGTCAAAGTGAAGCCTTTTTGGCAATCCCCATTTTACCCCTCTTCTGTCCAAAATAAAACATCGGCGCCTGGGCGGTTATCTTTTCCCAACCCCCCCCCCCCCCCACGTTGCCCCATCATCTATTATGTTCCTCTTCCGTGCTTTCCATTTTCCCTTTCTTTGGCATCCAATTTCATCTAACCCCAGAAAAAATGCCAAACTCCCTCCATATTCATATTAGTGGAAGCCGATTCTCATTTCCACGTTCTCCTCTACTTTTAAACAGAAACGACACTTCTTCATATTCCAATCCTCAAATCCAAAACCCTTGATTTCTTCTTCTCCTTAGGTCAATCTTCTTGCTGTGAATTAGGTTTCTTTGCTATAATCAGAGATCTCGACTTCAGGTTTGTAATTTTTGTCCGTTTGCTTTCAATTTTCAGTTCCTCTTAGTTAGATTTTCTCTATACATTACTTCCTTTTTGCAATACATATTATGCAGTGATATATTTTGTGGATTTTTCATATTTTGTTGATGTTTCTTTTCAGATTTCATTTGATGCTTGGGGAAAAACCCTATTCTTGATTTTTGGTTTTTCATTTTGCCTGTGTTTATTGAGAACGAGCCAAGGCAGAACACAAAAAGGATTTTGGTGTTGTTTGGGCCTGTTTTCAGTCCTCTTAATGGAGAAAGATTTAGTTTCTTATATTTATTGGAAATTTTAATTTAATTCATTTCAGCGCAGATTTCCAGATTTCGCAGGTTTTAATTTCTAACCGTGATTCTTACAATATTTATTAATTCAAATTCTTTCTTTTTCAATTTATAGATTTCTTTTACACCGTTGAAATTCCAGATTTACACTTACGCTGATTCTTGATAATTTATTGTTTGGTTTAATAATGGCTGATTTATCTCTTTTGTAGGCAAAGGTACGAATTCATATTATTAACTTTGAACAAGGTAATATAAAAGTACTTGCATTTTTTTTGATAAGAATTGTTTTGTTTAAGAATACTCTGAAATTGTTACTTATATTGGTGCAGGATATGATTGGGATTCTTGCGTCCATGTGTGCATATATTTGTGTAAACCAGTAAGTACAATACTAATTTGGCTCAGTATTGTTTGTTAGTAAAATGGTTGATGCATTTTTGATTATATGCATTGTGGAGATGGATTATTCATCTAATTAGTTTTATCATTTAAAATTGAATTTAGTTATTTAAATCTGTGGCACTGGCAAGCAATAACGTTAAATTTTGGTAATTTATAATTTAGCAAGTTAGCATCAATTTTGGTAAAAAAATTAGTATCCTTTGATCTGCATATATGTTACTAGAACGCACAACCCAAGTAAGGGGTTGTTTTTGCCATCAAATTATTTGTTTTGTTAACAAACCTTATTATGCTAAGCAGTGCACCAGAAGTGAGCCTAGGTAAATTTACTCTGTTATTTTTTCTGATTATAATCGATTATTTACTATCAGCACGATCCGTGTAATGAAATTTGGCTTCTGTGATGAAGAATTAATTGGTGTCCATTAAGTTCAATTTTCTAACCTACCATTAGTATGCATTTAGGTTTGTATAATTACTTTTTTTGATAGCACACAACAATCTATTTGGTAAAAGTTCCATGCGTTACTACTTGATAATGATACCTAAAATGTTTGGTGAAGATAATTGCCAGTAATATTCATATCCTATTAATGACAGTCGTTCATTTAACTATCTCATTATTTTCATATATCATACTGCTAATTGTAAGCATGGAAAGTATCGATTATATTTGGTTCTAGACATTGCATTTTGGTGCACTGTGATATTTAAATGAACGACTATCACATAGCAGTAGAAAATACAACAACTTTTTCCTTTTTATAATTGCCAGTAATATTCCTATCCTATAGTACCAAGAACACTGCTTATGCTTTTACCCAGTTCAGCTGAAAGTTGATTACTCATAACACTTATTTGCTTAACCCTTCCCACTCAGTTTCAACTTTATAATATGTGCTTCAGACTCGGCTGTCATGTTTGGAGTTGAGAATTTTAAGAATAATATGTACAGAGTGCTTGGATTTATGACTGCTTACAACTGCAAAATTTGACAGGAGAGGGTTTTGTAACTGTTATTCTTTCCATTCTTTGTTTGATTCATTACCCAGTTGACTTTTGTTTTTCTTTAGAGCATTTAATGATCAAGTTTCAATGTTGTTTTGTCAAATTTTCCTGTTTCAGTTCCTTTCCCGAGCAAATAATACATATGCCATAAACTGTTAATAAGTGGTCCTTTATCTTCTATTGCCTAATTGAATTCTCGCCTAACCGACCTCCTATGTACTTCACAAAAGTAACTTAATAAAATGAGCATATAATGTGTCACTGACTTAACAAAGATAGGATTCAAAAAAAGAAATATCGTTAAATAAAGTAATTAGCAATTAGATAAAGTAATTAGTATCCAAGCTCAAAAGCGATGTATCGGCAATTATTTTAACTATTTCTGTTACTTTTTTGTGTTCACCTGTAGTCCGCTTTAGCTTGCCAGCTAGCCATATAGTTGTTAAAACATTCGTGTTCTTGCTATTGTTTTATCATGTATGGTATATCATGGAATTAGTTGTAAACTATTAATGCCTATGTTTTTGGTATAGGCGTTTCGTAATATTTTCCAAAAACTACAACTAAAGGTTTCCTATTATTACACGTAAAGGAATGTTATATATTGTTGTTTTTCATGCAGGTATCCAACTCCTATGATATATTTTCTACACCTTATTAACCTTTAAAACATTTTTTTTCTTTGCAGTTTGGAAGAGGAGATATTGGTTGAATTAACTTGCATTATTAAAGGTAGTTGAAAGAATAATTATATCAACTATCTAGCAACTGGATAGAGGTAGTTTAATTCAATTTTAACTCACATTACTCTTTTGTCTCAGTTATATTATGACAAAATAACATATGTTCATGCTAAAAAATATATATTACTGAACCTGAAGTCAAAGAGGTTGAGGTAATGAGATGGTCTGTTTTGAAATAAGTATTTTTTTTACAATTGTCACTTATGTATTTATTATTTTTAGCTGGAAGTGAAGTTCATTTTACTAAACTATTTCTTTTTTAAGTAAGAACAACAAAGTAGTTTGACTTTGTTTTTATAATTTATGGCCGAGAATGAAAAGTTTAATTTAAATTAATGAGAACATGTAACATTACAAATGGACTAACGTAAAGTAGGATGATGAGAGATCATGATATCCAACCTTGATAATGGTGACAAGCATGACACTCAAAGGAAAATACTGCTAAAAGTTGTTAGTTTATTTGATTATGTTATCATGTCATTTATTTCTTCTTTTTTTGGTCTGAACTAGGACCAAATTTTTGTTGTTGCGCTTGGGTAAAATAACGATTCATGCTTCTACTTGGCAAGCATAGGTAAACCGACGACTTTCCTACCTCTGTTTCCTATCTCTGATATCTTTTGTTTGTACTTGGTATTTTTTAGTCGTTTTAGTTTTGATAGCTGAACTCTAAATTGATTGACTCTTTATTTTTATTTTTCCTTTTGTCCCAATTGAAGACGATTAATAGCAGTTACAATTTTACAGCCAAGAGTAATCAGAAAAGGCAATTTATATGCAGTTGGTCGTATAGAAAGTAAACAAGTTGTCAGTGATATTAAGTGAGGTTGTAATTCATCAGGTATGATTTTATTTATCAACTCATATTATTTTAGTATCAATTTTATAACGAGTAGTATGCTCAAAATTAATTTTTCCATGTACAACTCATGACAATTTTATTTCTATGAACATCGTAATGTATTAGTTAGTGCTTTGTTGTCTTTGTTACTACTGCAAGTATGATGTTTGTTGAAATGTTGATTAAACAGAATTTTTACTCGACTTCGATATGTTCCTATTCAGAGTCGCCACTTCCGACTATATGTTTATTATTTAACTGAATCATTCGATCCTAATTAGATACTGATTTATAATTTAGCAAGTTAGCATCAATTTTGGTAAAAAATTAGTATCCTTTGATCTGTACATATGTATCAATTTTGGTAAAAAGTTAGGTGGTTGCCATGATATGGCAGAATGATGTGCAGGTAGAGGAATTTTGTAGTGGCAATAGCAATGAGGTGCACATATGTGTTGTGCACACTTAAATGCTCATAAAGCAGTGAAGTTTTGAGGAAGTGTTGATGGACAGTAGTTTATGATGGCAGTTGTTGTAACTATATGGTTGTGGTGAAGTATTGGTGAGGTTGAAGTGGATAGAAAGGAGGAGGTGGTTTGGGTAGGAGCTTTTGTTTGTATTGCAGTGTTATTGAAGAAGTGAGGATGTTTATTGAGTTTGGTAAGTTTGTTTGACAGTAGACAGTGAATAAATGTTGACAGAGGATTGAGTATGTGCAGACAGTAGGAGTTGATGTATGTAGCTGCTTGATGTGGTGATGGTGGGGTTGTTGAGATGGAGGAATAAGAGAAGGTGTTGTAAACAGTGATGTTGATGCAGTGAGGTTTGATTGGCAGTAGGGGTGATAGTGTATGGAGATGTATGTTGTGAACTGGAGATGTCTGTTGGCAAGGAGATGGTTGTTGAGTTGTATTGTGGAGATGAGATGGAGCAGTGATGTTTTGGTTAGAGGATGTATGTGAGTGTTGTTTGTGATGCTGTAGTGTAGAAATGAATTATGCCCAGTTAGAAGTGGTGAATGTTGTAATAGGTAGGTTGTGGCAACAGTGGTTTGGAGGAAGTTGTTTTCTGCATGATGACAGGGAAGTGGTTGAACTGGTGGACAGAGTACTAGGCAGTGAAATGGTGATGTACTACAGTGTATTGATTAAGGCAGAGGGATGGCCGGTGGGTGGATGGAAGAGTGGTACAGTCCTGTTATGAAATGGCAGTGAGAATGTCCACAGTTGCACAGAAATGGAATGTAAACTTTGTAAATTGAAAATAAAAATTGTAAAGAAAATGATATGCAATTTGTAAAGGAAAATGAATATATATATATATATATATTGAAATTGTATGTTTTTCTACACACACACGAGTATGTGTTATTTGTTTCCTTTTGGTAGTAGTTGATTTGAGAATTCAGATTCCCCTAAATAGGTTAGGATAAAGTAAATAGTTGCCTTACATTTCATATTTTCAAAACTGCACAATAACTCAGCCAATTAACAAACTTTTATACCAATCAACGACAATTTACGATCCTTCATAAATCATCAAATTTTATACTGTGCACACGAATGGAAGTGAACAATTAATAGCAAGTACACATAAAACTCTCAGCGGTAAATTAACACAGACACGCAAAATGAAATTAGGTTGAAATTGGAATAATTACTCCACCGACCTACACAGGCTCTAATATTGTTATGTACAATGAAACGTCAGTTGATTCACACATATACTTTAGTTGGAAAAAAATTAAATACTTATTTCTTCTCTACTGCACTTACATTACCGCACTTACATTTTTAAATCCCTCTTCTAAATACAACAATTAAGTAACAAATTGCTTAACCATGTGTTTTCCTTATCAGAAGAAGAATTTTAGTACGGATTTACGTAATCAGCGATATGGGTAACCTCACTTTTATAAACTATACCTTACATAATATACACAATTCAAAGGTTGATGTAACTTACACGGCCTTATCCACATCAGTTCTACCCTTACTTTATCTTACAATACCTTATTTCTATTTGGTTGTCATATCGTTTCCCCCTTTTCCCCACAGCTATCAAACACTTTACCATACTCTCTGACAACACGACAACTGTAACAAAGAAAATTTTGCTCTCTCCCTGTTACGCACACGTCCAACGGACGTGCCACCATACTCGTATAATATAATACCAATTCCACCTCGAGGTGGAATATCGCGGTATATGTGTGTAATAAATAACCTCCGCTTACTAACGGCGTATAGGGTCTATTCACATCCAATATATATATAACAATCATCATTCAAGCATTCAATCAACATAGTCAATCAATTTTAAATCTAACTATTTAAAATTCAAATAAATCCTTTAGAGTGAGAAGTTCTCACCTTTATTCCCGTTTGCAATCCACTTCCAATTCAACTTGTTTTCTTCATTTATACCTTGTATAAATATTTACACAATTTATTAATATTCGAATCAATCGAATAAATTAAATTTTCAATTGATAATTTCGATTCATTGGTGATTTCATTTTTAATAGTTAAATTAACTGATAGGTTTATTTAAACCAATTTCTTCTTAAATAAATTTATTTAAACTAATGATTAAATTCCTCCCTTTTTTTATAAGTTTAATTAACCAAAAATTATATTTTAAACTAATAATCTTGGTTTAAACTAATTTCTTTTCAAACACCCAATTCTTTAAAGAATTACTTTACTTAAGATTTTCCATTTCGATTTATTTTCTCCACAAGATTAACCTTGTATAAGCATTGAAAGATTTATTAGTATTCAAACTAAATTCGAACAATTCGATTCACCATTTTAAAATTTTAATTCAACTAAGAATTTATTTTTATTTTTATATATTTATATATATATATATATATAGCTAATGGTTTAATTTTAAATTTCTAAACAAAGAATTAAATTTAAAACAAGCCAGTGAATTAAAATGTGTACATGTATGTTCATATTATTTTTATTTTTATTATTATTTTTAAACACTTATACTTATAAAACATCAATTTTATACTGATTAAAGATCAAGTTTTATACAGGTTCTTGTATTTATCAAAAACTATATACATATAATTATAAGATTTAAATTTAAAACAAAATTATTTCTATATCATAATGTTATATTATTTTCTTCAGTAAATTACCAAACTGCAGTTTTGTCTATTAGTAAAATTTTCTTAATATATATATATAATATAAATATCTGTAAACTGAATTTCCTGTATATTCATACAAAAAAATTAAATTGAGAAATTAAATTGAACACCTCTGTAATCACTGCTTATCCCAGTCGCGAGTGCCTCGACGAAGTTGAAGTCGCCACCGTTGCTACCGCGAACAGATCGCCTCCAACCTTGTCGCGCACGGCCCCCCCTACGCGCCTCACTAGAACCCCTTGCGCGCCTCCTTCCATCGCGTCGCCCTCCCCAGGCTACGGCCATTTTTTTTTTTTTATTGAGTGTCGTTCGAATGAATTTGGGGGAAGAAAATAGAAGAGGGGGAAGAAGGAAACGACATCGGCCATTTTTTTCAAATTGAACGAGAAAATCTTTTTCTCTGATAATAAATGCAGACGCCATTGTTTTAAGGACGAGAGATCGTGCCCTTGCAGATGAAATCGCGTGATTTTAGGCGTAAGGTTAGGAAGATAACGTGCGTTTGTTAATTAATTAAATTTAAATTCAAGTTTAAATCGAATTTAATTTCAACGCGTTTAATCGCCGTGTGCTCACATATCAACTCCTAAAAATACGAAATTTGAAATCCGGCAATAATTCAATATTACGGACCCAATGGAACTGGTTTCGTCGTATTCCGAGACTGTGCCTCGGACGGCTATTTTAAATATCGATTCAAACGATATATTTCAAAACTGAACAATTCACTTTCAAATTAAATTCTGAAGCTTCGATTACCTTCAGTACTAGAAATATGAATTTTACAAGCCTTTGAAATATTTTTAATTGGCTTAAGAATTAAAGATTCAAATTTTTATTCAACTTTCTATAGATTAAATTCTATTATTAAATCGTCAAATTCAAAGTTATATTGAAAATTCAATCCAACCCATCATTCAAATATTTAAAATTAATTAAATATTTCCAAATATAAATTATTCAAAATTCTGGGTCGTTACAGTGCCATCTCATATGATGCGCTGTCACGGATGATGCATATAATCATTGAAGTCTAGGGGTGAGGGGCAAATAATGCATACGCTTGTACGGAACTTCTTTTCCCTTCTTTTTCCTAGATTTGTATCTTTCCTGATTACATATTTTACAATTTCTAAGATTGATGTCTTCTTTCCAATACAACATGCAACCCTTTAGACATGTATCTGTTTTTTGATATGGCAAACCAAAAGATGACATAAGTTTTTTCACTTCATAATAATTTTCGCACATTAAATTATCGGATGACATATGACGTTTAGCAGCTTGCACAACAGCCGTAAATCCAGCTTCTGTAAGGTTGTATTTTGATTTCATTGCAATGTATTCTGCAGTTACCGATAATTGAGAGCCGCTTAAACATCCATTCCAAAGGGGTTTTTTAGCATGATCCAATAAATCATATATTTTTTTCGCTCCAACATTTGGTTCCTCTTCGACGTTAACATCGTCGTTATCAATTACAGCGGTAGGGAACATTGATCGTGCTGCATCTTCGACCATATGTTCTATGAGATTCGTACTACCTTCTTCGCTGATGACCTCCACCGACTGTTCTTGATTATTAGGGGCTACAATTTCTCCATGACGATCCCACAGCAAATAATTGGGTACGAAGCCGAATTGGCGCAAATGAACCTTAGCCATATTCGGTTCTAAATAGTTCAACAATTTGCATCTACTACACGGACAACGAATTTCTTCATCGTTTGCAATATTACTTATAGCAAATTCGATGAACACTTGTACTCCTTTTAGAAAATGTTCACTTATTGCGCCACTAGTTTCCCTTCTTTGATACATCCAGCTCCGATCATTAAAGTAATTGACCATGTTTCCCTACTAGAAAACCTATGATAGAGTAAAAATGTTATAAATCATTCATTTTAAATTTTGCACGAAATTTTCCAACGGCCGCAAACTGCTTATTTCACAAACTGAATATTTTAAATAAGCAACTATTGTTTCATTGCCACTTATGTGTCTTTCTTTGATGGTCAGTCATCCTACTTCCCATTACAAACACAATAGTAATTATATTCCGTAAATCATATCATTTTAAACGATTCACAAAATTTCGGCAGCATTTCCCCCGTGTTCCTTGTATCGTACACAAATGCGTGTACACAAGGAACGTAAAGGAAATGCCGTCGAAATTTTGTGAACCGTTTAAAGTGATATGATTGACGGAATATAATTACTTTATAGTGTTTGTAACTTGTCCAATACTGGGACAAATCCGACAAATGATGTATCAGATGAATAGTGTTGTCCGTTTTGTGGAAAAAACGAATATCCCTAAAACGATCATATACAACACTTGTCAGACGGGGCCAAATAATATCTAAGGATTTAAATATTTGTTTATATTAAATTCGAATATATAATTCGTTTAATTACTATTGGTTTATATTTTACCGTTTTATTACATAAGTACTAAATTCATTTTATACGCTAAATTTGTACACAAAATTCATTTATAAACTAAATTAATTCGCGTGTTCACACAAATACAAAGCTCGTATTCGCACATATGAAATATCCGTTTTAACGGCTTCCAAATGCAATAAACTCTATCACACACATACGTTTAATATACTAACCAAATAACATAAACTAATGCAATATCTTAAATTACAAAATTTTCAATCAATTATAATAACTTGTTCATTATGTTATAATGGTTGCAATTAGAGGACAAATATGCATACACTAACAAGTAGGAATCAATCAACATTCAAATTAAACCCTAAATCAAAAAAAACCTAAATATTAGCTTTTGGAAAATTACCGATTTGGAGAGCTAGAACGGTGGAGATGTGCCGGAGTAGCTTCTAGATGGCGTCGGGGGTTGTTGGGATGGTGTTTGGGCCGACAAATGAAGATTGGAGATGATGGAATGGTGGATTTGGGGGTAATTTTCGGTTGAGAAGATGAATAATGAGCTGAAGGTCGGTCTCTGGAAATATGCAGGAAATTTTCCAACGGCTTTCAACGGCCGCAAACGGCTATTTTCCAACGGTTTCTAACGGTCTAAAACGGCTACGTAAAAAATTAACGAGCCGTTGGAAATGCCGTTGGCGGCCGTTGGAACAGGGGCGTTGGAATTTACTGTTTTTCTAGTAGTGTCTCATTTATAGTTTTATAAGCTTGAGTATACATACATCGCATATATATATATATATTTGATATTTGATTACTGTTTAGGTATTGAAAAGAGAATATATATATATATAGGTTTTGTTTTAATTTTTAATATGTGTTTGATTTCGGGAAATACACACATACATACATACATACATACATACATATACATATACATATACATATACATACATATATATATATTGATTTTAATATCTATTTTGATTTTGAAATATATGTAAAGATTTTATTTTTTACATAAGTTTTAAGGATATAATATTAGTTTTAAATAATATATATATATATGTATGTATGTATGTATGTATGTATGTATAGATTTTATTCTAATATGTGTTTTATAATGATTTTAATGTGTGTGTATACATATCCCTTATATAATTAATTTTCATCAAATCCAGTTCATTGTGCTTTGCTTTTGTTTCGCCACTGTTCAAAATTGGTCGCAATGGTTTTTTTCCTTCGTGTTCGTGTCTATATCCGTGTAGGCATCGTGTTCGTTTCCCTTTATTCTCTAACCTGGAAAGGTGAGTGATCACTCACGATTAACATTATTATATTTAGTAAATTTAATTCACCTAAAATGATGATTGAAATATGATTTTAAATTTGAATTACAAGATTTTTAATTGTGAAATATGATATCCATTATCTGAAATTGTTGACCTATGACATATGACACCATAACCTGTCGAATATATTATATTTAAATTTCTACTGATGATATATGCATGTTGTTGATATGTTATATTATTATCATATTTGTTCTCACTCTGCAAGTTCCCTGTTAGTTTAGAATTTCCTATGGGTTGAAATGATACATACCCAAATGATCTTATAGATTGGGGGAAAATCGTTATGGGTTGAAATGATAAACCCAAAAGATTTCCATTTATTTGAAATTTTGGGATTACGAATTGAAATGATATATACCCATAAATATAAGATTATTGTGGATTGAAATGATAAATATCTGTATCGCTTGACTACAGTATAGAAAATTATATATAGACACCGTTAGTCTATTTTTGAAAAATTATTTCCAAAGCTTTGAAAGGAAATATTTGGATTTTAACAAATATTTATTTTAAATATAATATAAAGATTTTATTTTATTTTTATGTGTAAAATTTAGATTTTTAAAATTATATGTTTGGAAATTTTAAATTTACAAGTTAAGTTTTGAAAAAAATAAATTTTTAATATTTTACTTATAATTTTATTATTTCTAAATATATAAAATAAGATTTAATTTAATAATACTTAACATAATAGAATCTAATAAAACATTAATTTAATTAATATATATGTAATAATTTTTAAACTATTTATTTAAATTTATATTTTGATAATAGATTTTTGGTAATAACTTTAATATATATATATGTATAATATGTTGAAAATATTTGTTTGAATTTATGATAATATTTTGAAAATAGATTTTGTGATAAATTTAAATAAATAAAAGTTAGGATAAATTAAAGTTGGTTTAGAATTTAATTTGTTTAGAATTTAATATAAATAAAAACTTGTTTGAAACTTATTGATTTTGAGATGTTAAAATATGATGTTTTTTGAATTTGATAACTGGATTTTGATTAAAGGTGATTAAATGAATATTTTCAAATTTAAATAAAATCGAAATTGAATATTTAATATTGGTTTAAATTTATAATTTGAGATTTTATTTAAATGCTTATAAAACGAAATTAGGTGAATATTTTAGAATTGAATAAAATTGAAACTGGATATTTAATATCGATTTGAATTTGTAGTATGAGTTTTTATTTAAATGTTATTAAAAATGATTAACTAAATATTTTCAAATTTAAATAAAATAAGAAGTTAAATTCTAAAATATAAATGAAATTTATCAAATTGAGTTATTATAAATGTTTGAATATTTAAACTTTGAAACTTATTTAATTTGAAGTGGTTTAAATTTGTATTCAAACCTGGATTTGAAATTGATATAAATTTAAATTGGTTTTAACGAAAATTTGTAACGACCCGTAAATTTTAGTTGTTTTATTAATTTAATTAATTGAAATTTTTGTGTAATTTTAAATAATTGAATTTTGAAATAAAAAATTTGATATTTGGAGAAAGTCTAATTAAACATAGCTGATGGTAAATTTTCATATAATAATATGAAAGTCTATTTTATTGTGTAATTTTATTTCAATTCAAATCAGTTAATATTTGATGAGAATAAAATATTTTTCAAGCCTGAATATTTTTATATAATAAATATGTAATTCATCTTCTGAGCGAGACGCTACCTTCCATTTCCTCAAATTTGGACTACTATTGCTCCGTTTATCTTATTTACGGCAAATTAGCAGCACTTTTGGTCCCGATATCGATTTTTGATCGAATAATCATACCACTGATATCTATGTACCATTTTGGTCATCTCGTCGTGCTGATCTCTATGGTATATTCAGTTCTATTTTTTGACCTCCGATACGTGACAAAATCGGTGTAACGGGTCGTCGTATCGTTACCGCATTTGTGTCATTTTGTTCCCTATGCCTTTTCATTTCTAATCTGGTCTTGCTTTTGGTTATATCTTTTCATTTTTCAACTGTGTAAATTGAACAACAATTATCATTTATAATTCTTTGGAATTTATTTCAAAACCTTTTAACATCTCTAACTGTTCAAATATATTAATATATATAAAACGTTTAGCTTATAGTCTCTGAACCTATTCAAAAGCTTTAGTGTCATTTTCTCTTCCACTCTCTCTAAACCATGAGAACACTATTTTCTCCACACTCATCCTACATTTCCCATCTCCTTTGTTGTAACCCACCACCTTCCGACCTCGTCTCCTTGCCCGATCCACTCGCCAACTTCCCTGCACGTAAGCAGCCAACCTGAGCTCGAACCTATAGCCTGCCCAGCCGAGACCCGCGCCTCCGCTTCCTGTCCTAACCCGCGCAACCCCGCCACCTGACTACCCCACCATCTCTATGCCTCAACCGAAGCCATAGCCTCTCGTCCTCTGCCACAACCCAGCCGCAACCGCCTCGAGTCCCTCCTCTACCATGAGTAGCTCATCACCACATCCTCTCCTACCCAGCACCTGCGACTTGAACTCGAAACCGCCCAGCGAGCTGCTGCCATCTCACCACTTCAGCCACCTCATCTTATCAGCACCCTCCTTCTCTTGCTTTCCTAACATCATTTGATTTTATATTAGCTTTGCTCGTCGAATTCGTGCTAATTTTGCTCTGCTTTGGAAGTTGTGCTTGCATTTCGTAACTCAATTTCATTGTCTATCCTTTAACCTCAAAAGGTGAGCAATCACTCACGATTAATGTTCTTATATTTATTAAATTAGATTTCAATTAAAACGGAAATTGAAATATGCTGCTGTTAGTTATTTACATTGCTATATATATGCTATTATTTGTATCTGTTCACCTGTAACATCTGACACCATTATCTGTTATTTATATTAATGATATATGCATGTGGTTGATTATTATATTATTATCATATATGTTATCACTCTACAAGTTCCCTATTATTATTATAGAATTCCCTATGGGTTGAAATGATACGTAACCGAACGATCTGTAGAATAGGAGAAAATCATTATGGGTTGAAATGATAAACCCAAGCGATTTTCATTTGAATTAAATTTGGCGGGTTGAAATTATATATATCCATGTATGTTTAAATTGCGGATTGAAATGATAAATATCCTTATCACTTGACCATAGGACAGAAAATTATATACAGACACCGTTAGTCTATATATAAATATTTTGAAAATGATTTCTATGGTTTTGGAAAGAAATATATGGTTTAATAAATATTGATTTTAAGACATTATATAAATGTATTTTTATAAAGGTTTAAATTTTAGATTTTAAAATTTTATGGGTTGAAAATTTTAAAATTATAAGTTAGTTTTGAAATTTTAAATTTTAAGAATTTACTTAAAATTTTGCTATTTTAAAATATATATAAATTGGCTTAATATAAAATAAGTTTAATAAGAAGATTTAATTTAATAAAGTTTGATTTTAATTAATATATAATATGCTTAAGTATTATTTGAAATTTTAGTTTTAAATATAGAGTTTATAATAATTTTTATTAAATAAAGGTTGGAACCAGAAGTGGTGGTTTGAAATTGAATTTATTTAAGAATTATAATCAAATAAGTTTGATTTGAAATTTACTAAAATTTAGGATTCTAAATATATGATTTTTTTTATAACTTGATTTTTGATTTAAAAGTGATTTAAATGAATATTTTAAAATTTGCATAAATTGAAATGGGTTTTAGTTTATTTAAATTTGTAATTTAAAGTTTTATTTAAGTGTTATTAAAATGATTAAGTAAATTTGATATATATATATATGAAATTATCAATTTAGTTTTGAAATATTGAATATTTAAAGTTTTGAAATATTTCATAATTGAAATGGATTGTTTTGTAGTTCAAATCTGTATTCGAAATTGATATAATTTGAAATGGTTTATTAAGAAACTGAACTGAATTAAATTGATGAACTGAGACTGAATTAAATTTGAATTTGGAATTCAAGTTGATTTGAATCGATTTTTGAAATTTGAGGAAATTATTTTATTACATGAAGTATTTTAATATATTAATATTTTACTTTATAAATTATTTAATATAAACTACTTTAATATAATCACTTTTAATATAAACTATTTTTAAAACCATTTTAGTATACTAATTATTTTATTATAAACTATTTTTAATAAACTATTTTAATATACCAATTATTTTATTATAAACTATTTTAAATAAACTATTTATTTTATAGACTAATTTATTTTATATTACTATTTTATATACAAATTATTTAACATATAAACTATTTTATTTTATAAATTATTTTATTATATATGTACTATTTTCTATGTCTAAACAGTTTGAGTGGGAAGTTATGTTTCAAAGTGTTAAAATTTCCAAAGTGTTATGATTTCTAAAGTGGTATTAATGTTTTGGTTTCGAAAGTGTTATAACTTTGAAAGTACTATGATTTTGGAAATGGCTATATTCAAGTGAAAGGATATCGTATTGATGGTTTTGAAACGGAAATGATATTTTTGTTTTGAAGAAAAACTATTTTGAATGACCGTGGTGTTATAATTACGTGTAGTTGTTAAAGTGACCGGGATCGGATAATGTCATACTCTTTGTCAATAATAAAAACCACTTTAAAAACCGTGTACGCGGTGGAGATTCCAGAACGAAGTAGGTTGGTGGCAACGATCCTATATGAGGTATATACGTGGACCTAACTCCCGTGAGTTAGCATAAGGTGGCTAAAACAGGAGCAATTGACAGGGCCAAGTGAGGTAGCTCCTCCGATCGGACACCCCTCTTCGATTGCCATTCTATTACTTTATGATTGATTTGGTGCGCACCTTTGATTTGGGAGTATGGCTCGAGGTGGGCGGTAGTTGCGGCTATGCGTTACCACCATCCCGGAAGTGTAATTGGTATATCTACCCTGGCATTGCCTAGTTGTGCCATGTCACCTACCTTAATGAGACCACTACGAGTTTGTTTTGTGTCATACCTATGGAGTACCCTCTGGTAGCCTCCTGATCAGGAGGTATTACGATATTCTATAGACTATTGGCACTATAAAATGTGTTAAGGGGGAAATGAGTAACGCCTTAATGCTATTATAATAGTTTACTTTACTATAGACATATTATAATAGCTTATATTACTACGTAATAGATAGTTCCATGTATCCTTAGAGGATGGCTATCCCAAACATCCTTTGAGTTACTTGTATTTCAGTTGATATTTCACTTGAGTTGGATTTATTGATATAAGAATGTTGATCCTAACTCGAGTGTTTTGTTTTTGCTTTATGCTTGGGTTAGACCGAGTGTTACATCATTTGAGACTCACCTTTGTAGTTGGAGCTTCGCTTGGAAATCCATCTATCTATTCAGCTTGCAGTTATTCAGTTGACTCATATGTTATATTCTAATTTTTGCTATTTGACTATTGTATTGAGACTTTTATGTATTCGAGACTTCTGTTGTATCTTGTTTTAACTCTGTTATATTTATAGTAGCATCATGAACTACTATTCTTTTGTTTCTGCTGCTTATTGTTATATTACTCTGTGTCTGTGATTATGTGATTGTCTTATTTACTGTATATGCTGAGTTTTGCCAAATATAAATTAACAATCTGATATTTTGAGCAATTCAAGTCCGACATGTGCGGATGCGAAAGGTTGAAAATACCGGGATGTTACATGTGGTATCAGAGCTCTGGTTTTAGGCAAAACTTAGCATATAAAGTAAATTTAATTACATAACCACCTTCATTCAAGCTTGAGTCCCTCCACTTTGACTCAGATTTCCTTTGAGTTTTGGAACATTCCCTTGGTTCCAAAATCCATTCTTTCCTCTCCCTATTTGTATTTTCTTGATTCTGGAGCATCCCATAGTTCCACTGTATGAATTATAAAGGGATGAAACTCATTTACAACAACACTGATTCACCAAAGATTTCTGTATCCTTGGTTTAGGTACTGCTATCTCTTGTTATACCCTAATGTTTTCTAGTAAACGACCAGGGTAAATTCTCTTATGATCGAATGTCGATTTATTTCAGAATTCTGCATCGATCTTATTCCTCAATCGAGGTTGACCCGGCTAAGGTTACCCACGATCTATATAAGTCTATCCATCCTTCTATTTCGTAGTCTTATCTTCGTTTCGAGCCTATCTTCCTTGTTAGAATTCTCTTGGTTAGGGTCCCCTTGAATTTGAATCCCCATCTTTGTTTTGAAATTCATTTGGAATCATCGAGTGAGGGAGTGTATTTGTAAGTTATGTAAAAATGTTTATATATTGTGTTGTTTGAGTTATTAATATTGATTTGGAGTTTCGATCGATTCGTCTGATCAATGCTATCGATAGAAATTGTTTATTATAAATGATAATATTTGATTTTCATCTATTGTTTTGTAAACCATTGATTTTTCCAATATATAAATAAATGAATTTATCAAACGTGGTTCATAATTTTATTTGGAGTTTAAATGAATTTAAATTAAGTATTTAAGAATTAAATTTTCGATGATTCCAAACTTTGGTTTTAAAGCTTTAAACGTATATTATTTAAAGTATTTTCAACTAGAAATTGTTTTCAGAGAATTTTAACATTTAAATCGGTACTCTTCTCTTTTGTCGCTGGAAAATAATTTCGGTGATGACTGCAGCATCATCAACATTCATTTTCGAGTTTCGAAGTGAAGAAACCATTCAATAGCTTTGCTACGCTTTTGTTTTGGAAAAAAAATTTGACTTGAATCTCTTAAGAAAGATTTGATGTATAAATATATATATATATATATATATATATGTATGTATGTATAAATATTTATAGATTTGATTTGATATATATAATATATATATCTCTAAATTATTTGAAGTTAATCGAAAATTTAATTCTTAAATTTTTGTGTTAAAGGGTGATTTCAATTATAAATGAAGCCAAAATTTTTGAATAAATATTTAAAACTTGAAATAATTGAATGGAAATCAATTTAAAAACCAATTGAAATTTATATGATTGAATTGACAGTTTGAACTAACAAATTTGAATTTAATGACTATTTATTGATTAATAAAATGGATTAAACCAAATCTTTGAATATAAATTAATTTAGATTGAAATTTGTATGGTTTAAATTAATTGTTTTAATTTTTTAAAATCTATTCTCTTCTGGTTGTTTATATTTTTCTACCTCCTTCCTTTTCGGGAATGAAAAGTGTTGAGTAGGGGAGGGTGTAAGGACCCGTAAATTTTAGTGGTTTTGTTAATTTAATTAATTGAATTTTTGTGAAATTTTAAATAATTGAATTTTGAAATAAAAGTTTGATATTTGGAATACGTCTAATCAAACATAGCTAATGGTAAATTTTCATCTAATAATTGAATTTTTGGAATTAAAGTTGATTTGAATTGATTTGTGAAATTGGAAGAAACAATTCTAACTTGAAACTATTTTCTATATGATTTAATATATATACTATTTTAATATATAAACTATTTAATCTATAACCTATATTTAAATATATAAACTTTTTTTAATTTATAACTATTTCAATATATAGATTATTTTCAATATTTAAATTGTTTAAGTTGGAGCTGTCATGATTTAGTTTTAATGGATTTAAATGTGAATATTTTGATATGATGATTCAGCCTATTTTGTGGTTATGATTTTTGAAATAAATATGATTTCAAAAGTAAATATGATTTCGAAAGTGATGTGATTTTGAAATGAATATGATATTTTGATATGAAATATGAACCGTTTGAAATGATTATAAAAATGATTTTATGAAATGACCACAGTGTGAAATTAGCGTTTGGTTGTTAAAGAGACTGGGATCGGATATTGTCATACTCTCTGCCAATACCGAAAACCACTTTAATAACTTTGTACGTGATGGAGATTCCAGAATGAAGTAGGATGGTTTGGCAAACGATTCTGTATGAGGTATTAACGCATCCTCGACTCCCGAGAGTTAGCTTGATGTGGCTAAAACAGGAGCTATACCGGGCCAAGTAAGGTCGCACCTCCGATCGGACACATTTCTTCGAAGCCATTCTATTACTTCGTGATTTGATTGGGTGCACCTTTGATTTTGGAAGTGTCTCGAGGTGGGCAGTAGTAGCTGCTATGCGTTACCACCAGCCCGGTTCAGCAAAACGGTAGAATCCTATCCTAGGCATTGTCTCGCATGCCTTGTCATATGACTTGTCACACCCTCTATGAGTTTGGTTTGTACCATACGTATAGAGTGCCCTCTGATAGCCCTCCATTTTATGGAGGAATTATGGTATTGTATAGACTATGGGAATATATAAAATGTGTTAAGGGGGATATGGGTAACGCTTTAACGCTATTTTAATAGTTTACTTTACTATGGACCTTATTTATGTATTGGACTATGTATGTAGATAGTTTAATGGATCCTTAAAAGATGGAAATCCCAAACATCCTTTAAGTTATTTGTTCTTCAATTGACATTTTACTTGAGTTGAATTCACCGGTATAAGAATGTTAATCCTGACTCGAGTGTTTTGTATTTTTCTTTATGCTCGGGTCAAACTAATTGTCGCAACATTTGAGACTCACCTTTGGAGCATCTTCACTTGGAGATCTATCTTTATCTAATTAGCTATTTTGTTATTTAGTTTATTCCATTTGTTTACAGACTTGTCATCTGTTTGTATTCGAGACTACGTTGTATTTGAGATATTCTGTTGTATTTCATTTCAAACTCTGATGCTTATATAGTAGCTTCATCAACTACTATTCCGCTGCTTATTATTTTATTAATCTATATCTGCGATTCTGCGATTGACTTATTTACTGTATATGCTTAGTTTTTCCAAATATAAATTAACAATCTGTTGTTTTGAGCAATTCGAGTCTGACATGAGTGGATGATTTTCAATTTGAATAGTTCGAAATAGTAGGTCGTAACACAACTCGTACTATTTGTGGAATTTAAAAGGTGATTTTGCCGTTATTTCGCCCATAATACTTATTGAATGCAGAAATTTATATTGAGTAGAATTAGATAATTCCTATAGATACTGCTCACTTTTACTTGTTTTGGATTAACACCCAAGATAACATGGTTTTAGCAAAATCAAAATTTTAGGTTTTGAAATAATAAATCAATGTTAAGATTTAAAAAATCATTTGAAATTATTCCAAAATTTAAAAGGGTTTTAAGTAATCAAAAAATTTGATAAGAGAGGTTTAATGATTCTTTATATACTGGAAAGAATGTTTTAAAAATTTATATCTTCAGAAGTTATTTTGATAAAAAGAAATAAATCAATCAAAGAATAATTCCCTGTTCACTTAACTTCTTTTTATCAATGATTGCTTCGAAGGAACCAGGGTAGGATTTGAGTGATTCCTATCCGAAGACCACTTCGAACCAATTTACATATTCAAAGTGAAGACATGGACATGATTTGGAAGATGGAATGTAGGGCTTCATGTCACTAACCCTTGGGGAAATTTTCCATATCATATTATGTGGCAGTATTTCTTCATTTAAGATCTTTGATGCAAGGACTTCTCGCTACTAATCCTATGGGTAACTCCTGGCAGGATGTGGTAGGAGAGTGCCTTCGGTTTGTCCTGTTCCTGGGCAACTTGCATGGGCAAATGTTTGACATTGCAATTCAAATTACACAAATTGATCTCTCTAAATGTATCATCTGTTTGGTGGCGGAGAAGGCAACTTCTCCTGGCATAACACTCTTTCATGAGACGTACGGGCTCAGGAGTTATACGTTTGTAGAAATCAGTTGTGTGACTATGGGATGGCAATGTAGCATTCAAAGTGGTATGTGTTATATGAAAGGTAATGGCTACCGCAGACCTCATCACCCAGTAATGGCCTAAACAGCGTATGTCGCAAGGCTATGTGGTTCGCAACCATTAGGCTATGGTCATCACCTTTCTAGATTACTCTCTATATGTCGAGCATGTGGTGTATGTTATGGGATCCCGGATAGGTCGGTTACAACCGGGGTGATGTCATACTCGGTTCTATCCAGGCTATGTATGAATGCCAAATAATGATAGGCTGGTCTTGCCAGATGCGGAGGATTGTTTGTGTATCCTCGGTACATTCCTCGAGAGATGTACTGTACGGAAGGTAGTCCCTTACCTACTATTGTGTGGAAATCTATTCTCCAATAAGTACCTTTGGACTTGATTATAAACCTTTTAGGCCATTAAATTTAACCAATGTAACATTTTTGTCTATTTGAATATATTTACTTGAAAAGTGTTTTTCAAAAGATGTCATTAAAAATAATACCCCAATTATTTTATGTAGCAAATGTTTTGGTTATCAAAACGAAAAACACGTTCAGTGTGTATGTGCGGCGTGGTCTTATGATATACCTTTGGTTTCAAAATGCGTATTTTGAGTTTCTCACACCAATCTCATTACTGACCCGGGTTTATTTTCTTTTTCCTTAAACTCTAGGTGAGCTAATTTTCCCCGAGCAGCCTAGTAGTTAGCTGATTAGGAGCATTTTGGAGTATTTAGAGCATATGGAGAATGAAGCCTGAAGCATGAAGCAATTTGGATATTTTTTTCATTATCACCACTTTCTGCTATGTTTGTATTATGTATATGTTTCTACCAGCACCTGTGGGATAGATCGTTATAACTATCCCAACTGGGTTAGTACTTATCATGACTCTGATATCTCACTTTAAGAGTGATTATATGTACTACCTATATGATTGCCACTTGTTAAATACGATGTGAGATTCTGTTATTGTTATATCTTCTATCCTTATTTTCTTTTACCCTATGATAATCTACCTCTCCAGTGCTTGGATTTGCGGCACGTGAATACCGAGGATGTATTAGTATCGATTTCTAAGGGTCGAGGAGGCAGGTCGTCGCATTTGGTATCAGAGCTTATGGGTGAGTGAATACCTAAGCCTTAACTGGGTAGATAGGGTTAGCAATTCCCTAGAATGAGTTTAGTCTGAGATAGCGCACACTTAAAAAGAAATTCGTCTAAAAAGTATATTCAAACTTTATGACAATTTCCTAAGATATCTCGTCTATATATTCTAAAAAGATATTTCCTTGCTATATGTAGATAGTAGGAAATGAGTGGAAGAAGAGGACGAGGTAGAAGAAGGGGAGGTAGCAGTACCACAAATACAAATGGTCGAACTCCCACAGCCACAATAATCGAGGAAGCAATAATTCGGGTTTAACCCCAAATTAACTTTGCCACTTTATGCAAGAACTATACCAT
The DNA here is from genome assembly GCA_030765085.1 of Allium cepa. Taxonomy (NCBI): domain Eukaryota; kingdom Viridiplantae; phylum Streptophyta; class Magnoliopsida; order Asparagales; family Amaryllidaceae; genus Allium; species Allium cepa. The sequence continues at coordinate 1,043,025,845 of CM060931.1, read as the reverse complement.
TTTGGGAGGAAAATAGTTCAGACGAACGGAATCCATCATAGAAGTTCAAGTGTGAATCTGTTCATGTGAAAGGAATTTCATAGGGCTAAATATTACAGACGAGTAAAAGATATTCTTGGCCACTTGGCGATCGCAATATGGAGCTCTTGCCTAGTGTGAGTCCGTTACTATGACTTAATCAGAAGATAATTTTTCTTAGGCACGATTCAAAGAAGTATTGAAAGAGCAGTATATGCTTGCGTCTGGAAAAGCACGCCTTTACCAAAGCTTTATGGATTTGGAATAGGGGGAAATGTCAGTAGAAGAATATACAAACAAATTCAATGAATTGTCATGATTTTGACCTAATCTAATTGACATTCCTTAGAAAATGAATGAAATGTTTATTTCTGGAATGAAGAAACAATATCAAGACAAAATGACAGCGCATGTGAAGGGGAATTTCATGGATTTGGTGGATACAGGTTTTCAATCCGAAGCCGTAGACAAGAAAGGCCCAAATATAACCCAAAGAAATGGCAACAATTATTAGAAGAAAATAAAATTTAACCAGCAAGGGAAGAAACCAGAGCAAGCCAAGCTGAAGGTAGTTCATTTGAAAGATGTTACCTATTATAATTGCCAGCAAAAAGGTCACCTTTCCACAAAATGCAAACATCCTAAGAGACAAAGGGAACCTACTACAACTGCCACAAGGCAGGATACAGGATAATGGAATGTCCCTTAATAAAGAAAGGAGAGCAAGCAAGAGTGTTTACTATTAAAGACGAACCTTCAACCTCAGCAGATGCAAAGGGAAAAGGAGTAGTAGAAGGTAAAATTAATATTAATGACATACTAGTTAGAGTATTGTTGGATACCGGGGCTTCCCACAGCTTTATTTCCAAGAAACTAGTTAATAGACTTAAATTTAAATCACAAATATTAGATATTCCCATATGCGTGTCTAACTCAATAGGCAAAATGGCTAATCTCGTTATGATTTGTGAAGGTTCAAGTTACCCACATATCCCATATTTTTCCATGCAATCTAATTGTAATTAACTTTGATGAATTTGAAATTTTACTCGGTATGGATTGGTTGTCCAAATATAAACCTATTCTTAATTGTAATAAAAGGACAGTACTCTTATAAAATAGAAGAGGTAGACCATTTATGATAAAATGCGAGAACCCTAGTCCAGTAAAGGAGAATTATATATAGGTGCTTAATTTATTTCAAAAACATCTAGAAGAAATACCCATAGTAAGGGAGTTTTTGGATGTTTTTAAAGAAATAAAAAGCCTACCACCCCATCGAGAAATTAAATTCCACATAGATTTGCTTCCCAACACAAGTCTAGTTGTTCACCCAATTCGAAAGATGACTCCTAAAGAGAAGGAAGAGTTAAGAAAATAAACTAATGAGTTGTTGAAGAAGGGATTGATAAGACCAAGTCCCTCAAGTTAAGGGGCAGTAGTGGTCTTCGTTGGAAAGTCTGATGGCTTCCTAAGGTTGTGTATGGACTATAGACATCTAAACAAATGAACAATAAAAAACAAGTATCCTCTACCCCGCATAGAAGATATGTTTGACCAATTACATGGGGCTAGGGTATTCTCAAAAATGGACTTAGCCACCTGATTCCACCAGCTAAGGATAGTAGAAGATTGCATTCCTTTAACTGCATTCAGAAGCTCAAGTGAATTCTATGAGTGGCTGGTTATACCCTTTGGACTAACAAATGCTCCCACCTATTTCATTGACCTTATGAATAAGGTGTTTAGAAAAGTGCTCAACAAATTCATATTAGTGTTTGTCGATCACATTTTGATATATTCAAAGAATGAGAAAGAACATGAATGGCATCTTGAAATCGTATCAGAAATATTAAGGAGAAATGCGCTGAAAGCTGAATTCTCAAAATGCCACTTCTGGGAAAAAGAAGTAAGGTTCCTTGGACACATGGTGTCAAGGGAGGTAATTGTAGTTGATCCAAAAAATATTACGGCTATATTAGATTGGAAACAGCCAAAAACTCCGAAGGACATTCGCGGTGTCTTAGGATTAGCAGGATACTATTGGAGATTCATTCAAAACTTCTTGAAGATTTCCTCTCACTTAACAAAGCTGACCATGAAAGACATGAAGTTTGAATGGACACAAAAATGTGAAGAAGCTTTTCAAGAGCTTAAGAAAAGATTAACCACTGCTTCTGTATTAGCAGCAGATGAAAACGGTGGATTTACTGTATATGCTTGTGGGAAGGGAGTTGGCGCGGCTCTAACACAACATGGAAAGGTCATTGCTTATGCATGTAGACGACTGAAGATCCACAGAAGTAATTATGCAACACACTACTTAGAGTTATTAGCCGTTGTGTTTGAATTAAAAAAGTGGAGACATTATCTACTGGGTAAGAATTCATTATAGTTTATTTCAAATAGACTTTGATTGACCCTAGTAGATAATATTCCTTCTTTAAATAGGTGAAAAGTTTGAGCTCTTCATAGACCAAAAATCTTTGAAATGTATTTTCACCTAGAAGGACTTAAATGTGAAGCAGCAACATTGGTTTGAATTCCTTGCGTCATATGATTTCGATATTATATACATCAGGAATGGACAATGTTATGGCTGATGCTCTGAGTAGAAGCAGAACCTTATAGCTCATTCAGTGGTGCATCCAACATTGATTTGTCGAATAAAGGAGAGTCGGCTTAAGGACCCGATCAAGGCAAAAATTGCAAGGGAAGTAGAAAAGAATATGGTATCCCGAAGATGGGAAGGTTTCAAAGTGGATGAGCAGGGAATCTTGAGGATGAATGGAAGGATATGTGTCCCCAATGTCGAAGGGATTAGACAAGAAGTTTTAATTGAATGTCACAGCTCTACACTCGCAATACATCCCGGAGTGACAAAGTTGTATAAGGACATGAAAAAGACTTACTGATGAGGAGGTATCAAGAGTAACATTTCCATCCACGCGAGTAAATGTGCAAATTGTCAACATGTCAATAGTGATCAACAAAAGATTGCTGGGCTACTCCAATCTCTTGAAATTCCTGCTTGGAAATGGGTCCAAATATCAATGAATTTCCTAGATGGTTTTCCTCGATCAAGAAAGGGGAATGAAGGCATTTAGGTCATCAGAGATCGACGAACCAAAAGCATGCACTTCAACCCTGTTGAGCCAACATGAACTGCTGCAAGCCTTGTGAAAATATATATATGAAGGAAATAGTTCGCTTGCATGGTGCCCATAGTAGCATAGTCAGTGATAGAGACCCAATCTTTACTAGTAAGTTTTGGAAAGCATTGCAGTCATCTTTGGGAACAAAGCTAAACATTAGTACTGCATGTCACCCCCGGACCGATGGACAAACTAAAAGTGTAAATCGAGTGTTGGAGTATCTTCTGAGAGCTTGTATCTTATATTTTATAGGTTCATGGGAAAGCTATCATCATCTGATAGAATCATCTTATAATAACAGTCATCAGGCTAGTATTGGCATGACCCCATACGAAGCTTTATATGGTCATCCGTGTAGATCCCTAGTATGTTGGATTGAGATCGGAGACCAATTGGTACTTAACCATGACATGATTAGAGAAGCTTCAGAAAAGGTTGACATGATCAGGAAAAAGATGAGAGAAGCCCAGAGCAGGCAAAAGAGTTATACGGATGGGAGGCTTAGAAATTTGGAATTCTTGGTAGGACATTATATATTCCTGAAGATTTCCCCAATGAGAGGAGTGGAGAGATTTGGAAGAATTGGAAAATTGGCATCTCGATTTATTAAACCTTTCCCCATTCTCTACTGGATTGGCCCATTGTCTTATCGGATGGAATTACCCGAAAGATTATTGGGTGTGCGTAATGTCTTTCGCAGATCTCAAATATGAAAATTTGTGCATGATCCAGAACAAATTATAGAAACAGCCGTCCAAGAAGATTTGAAAGTCAAACTTAATTTGGCTGTCATCAGGCAACCTATGCGAATTGTGGATCGCGATGAGAAGCAATTAAGGAGGAATGTAGTAAGACTAGTTAAGGTCCAATGGAGTGGTGACGCAGCAGACGAAACATAGGAGACAGAAGAGAGAATGCTTAAAGGCTATCCTGAGTTTAGAATGGATATATAGTTGTATATTGTATAGTGTACTCACCGGTCTGTGGTGATATCACTTTCTAAATCTTTTATATATGTATCACTTCATTATATATATTTATTTTTGAGTGACCTTCTTCATATCCTTAATTTCGAGGACGAAATTCTTTTAAGGGAGGAAGTCTGTGACGACCCGCAAATATATCACTTTAATAAATTTATTGGAGATTAAAAGATTTAATAATTACTTTAATTATTTTGATAAATCATTTTAAATAGTCATAAAGTAATCATCTATCATTAATTACACACACACACACACACCTGATTTGAAATCATAAGAAAAGAAAGAAAAAAAAAGAATTTGTTTCGCTTTATCAGTATAATAACAATTTTTGTAAATAATAATTAATATTAATTTATATGGTTTTATTAATAAAATATGATCATTTTAATTAATTAATAATGATGAGAAATTTATTTTCAAATTTTGTTTACATTTATATGTAAATTTGTTTATAAGTAAAAATGTGACCGAGAATCAGTTTCCAGATTTTCAACGGTTTGACAAAAAAATTAGTTTAAAGTCGTTGAAACGTTGTTTATTCTCTTATGTGCATATATGCACATGTATATACATGTCACACACACTCATGAACATATATATGAATACATATAACATATATACTTTTATAAATGGACATATATAATAAAATATCTAAGATATTTTCAATAGCTTCATCCTTAAGCTTCCTTAAGTCAATGCACATGGCTTGGAAGTGAAATGAAGTGATGGATAAAATGGGGGTAAGGACAAATGTGTGTAAGGTGATGTAGATGGTAATAATGGTGGTGCATGTGGAGGTGATGTAGATGATGGTGTATATGTAGATTTTCTACTTCTTCTTAGCCTATAAATACCACAATTTTTTTCTTCCGTTTCAACACTTCTTCTTGATTTATAAGCTCTTTTCTCTCCTCTTTCATGGATTCTCATATTAACAAAATAATACCAAAATATTTATCAAAAGAAATTTAATTATAATAAATACATATATACATATGTAAGCATCTCAAAAATATTCCAAAACTCCACTCTTCCTCTCTACCATCCACGGCCACTCTTCTTCCATCAAAATATCGAGCCCTCCTCTTCTCCAACCCTAGGTCGTGAGCCTACTATTAAGGGCCGAGACCTCCAAAGTCAAGAACCCAAGTGATCGTGGGCTTTAAAATCCAAATAACGGAGCTATAAGAAATTCATAAACTATGTTATTTGGTGTTATTGGATGTTATATATCTTTGGTTATGATTATTGGTGATGGTTGTTTAATATGAATGTTGAACATATATATATATATATATATATATATATATATATATATATATATATATATGCAAGTCACGGAAATACATGTCGATAAGCACAAAGGAAATCACTTTCCTTTATTAAATGAATTTGAAAGTCTATATGAGTGGATCGTATGATATTTATGTGCAAGTATAAGTAATCAACAGTGAAACTAGATAGATAATAGTAGTAAAGTAAATTAAACTAATCACACCAGGATTTTATACTGGTTCGGACCTCCCGTCCTACGTCCAATCCCGAAACTCCTCTTCGGAATTTCCTTTCACTAACTAACCCTCGCTTGACCCGGAGGAACAGGTTTACAATAGCAGAGTTTCTTTGTCAAAGATGTGTTCTTATAACACTGATGTTGACTGTTGAATACAAGTGCTTCCAATATATTTATCTAGAAAGTGTTGAATGCGTAATCCAGAATATATGGAAGTGTAAGTAGTTGATTGCTTTGAGAACAGATGTAAGTCAGAGTATAGAAATCAATAGCATAAGTAAGTATATTTTTCTTTGCATTGCTGATGCTATTTATACTGATGAAGGGTTATCTTGTATAATTGTATCTGTTGTAATCTCCCTAAAGTCGCTTCTGATGCTGATGAAGAGTTGCGGTAAGAAGACGCAGACGTGTCCCTTCGAGTGTGACAGTTGGAGTTTGAAATTGCTCTGTCGAATTCAAAATCAGACGTCTGAGAGCATGTTTCAGACGTCTGCCTTTCATATATATTTTTGTGTATGGTTGTTTTTCAGACGTTTGAGTTTAATACTACGTCTGATTCCTTCTAAAACATAGAAGCAGAGAATATCATCAGACGTCTGGTATTTTTATCAGACGTCTGTTTTATACTGATTGGCAATACAGAGGAATAATCCAGACGTCTGCTAAGTGCACCCAGACGTCTGGAAGTGTGTATTCTTGCTTTCTTTGTGTCTGTGCATTTCCATTTCAACTTCTATTGATTTTTTTTGCCTTTTGATTCTTGTTTCTATCTCTTTGGTGATGCTACTTCATCAACTACCTGTAAATATAGATATATGCATACATACGATTTCCATTGAATAGTTGTTATCATCGAAACCGTAGAATAGATTTCCTAACAGAATTGGTGTATATGGGATGTTAAACCTCTTTAAAAGGATTTTAAAATGAGTTTGAAATTTTTTATAAACATATGAAAATGTTTTGGTGAAGTTTGAAAGGCAAATAAAGATATAGTCAAAATTAGGTGCATCGCGTAACGGTAGTTCGCGGTTTCACACCATAAAGGTCAAACGAGTGTATAGAATAGAATATACCCTGGAATTCTTCGAGATAAGGATTTTCTGAACTATTATATCCATGCAAAGAAAAAATTGAGATTTTGTGAAGTACAATCTAGAATATGAATAAAACAAGTTTTTAGAAAAATCGCGGTTTTGAAGTTCGGAATCAGAAATAGATTTCTTTGAAAATGATAATTTTTAAAAAATATATGAAATAAATACTAAAAAATATTTTAAAATGTTTTAAAAGTGAGTTGAGTAATAAAAATAAATTTCCAAATGGTAAAAAGTCATTTTGATCAATATAGCTTAAAACGCACTTTTCCGCGGCACTTTTGTATAACTTTTGAAATATAGTCTTAAACACAAGTGTTCTTTTCCAAATCTTTTGCAAATGCTTTCAAATGATTAATAAATCATTTTGAAAATTATTTGAAGATTTTATGGAATGGTTAAATGATTATGATTTAGAGTCGATCAAATAACTTGACCGCCTTATGGGTGACAAAGATATAGTGTCTAGGCTAGAGTTTGAAAAACCAGTTTCCTCTCTCCTTGGCAATCCGGACTGGCCTGACAGATGAGATAGTAAATTTAATTTACTCGGATCAAAAAATTCAAAGTATAAAGAATATAATTTTCCAAATATAAATAACTTTGATTTTATAGGGATAATATTCTTGTACTCGGTGTTAAAGCCCGAAGAGGGAACTCGTACTATTTATGGAATTTAAAAGGTGATTTTCTCATTATTCCGTCCATAGTACTTGTTGAATACAGGAATTTATGTTGAGTAGAATTAGATAATTCCTATAGATATTGCTCACTTTTTACTTCTTTTGGACTAACATCCTACATAATATGGTTTTAACTCAATCAACATTTTAGGATTTGAATTAAGACATCTATGTTAAGATTTAAACGAAATCATTTGAAATTATTCCAAGATTTAAAAGGGTTTTAAGTAATCAAAGAATTTGATAACAGAGGTTTAATTAATCTGTATATACATGAAAGAATAGAAATTTATATCTCCAGAAGACATTTTGATAAAAAGAAATAAATCAATCAAAGAATAATTCCCTATTCACTTAACATTTTTTATCGATGATTGGTTCAAAGGAACCGGGGTAGGATTTGGGTGATTCCCTTCCGAAGACCATTTCGAACCAATTTATGTATTCGAAATGAAGAAATAGATATGATTTTGAAGATGGAATGTAGGGCTGCTTGTCACTAACCCTCGTGGAATTTTTCCATATCATATTATGTGGCAGTAGTTCTTCATTTAAGATCTTTGATGCAAGGACTTCTCGCTACTAATCCTAGGGGAAACTCCCGATAGGATGTGGTAGGAGAGTGCCTTCGGTTTGTCCTGTTCCTGGGCAACTTGTATGAACGAATGTCAAACGTTGCATTTCTAGTTACATAAATTGGTCTCTATGAACGTATCATCTGTTTGGTGGCGGATAAAGTAACTTTTCTTAGCTTAACACCCTTTCTTGAGAAGTATGAGCTCAGGAGTTACACATTTGTAGAATCGTTTGTGTGACTGTGGGATGGCAATGTGGCATTCAAAGTGGAATGTGCTATATGAAAGGTAATCGCTACCTCAAACCTCATCACCCGGTAATGGCTTAAACAGTGTACGCCGCAAGGCTATGTGGTTCGCAACCATTAGGATATGGTCATCACCTTTTCTAGATTATTCGCTATATGTCAAGTATGTGGTTTATGCTATGTGATCTCGAATAGATCGGTTACGACCGGGGTGATGTCATACTCGGTTCTATCCAAGCCATGAATGAGTACCAAATAGGGATAAGCCGGTCTTGTCAAATGTGGAGGATTGTTTGTGTGTCCTCAGTACATTCATCTCGAGATGTACTGTGTGGAAGGTAGTCCCTTACCTGCCATTGTATGGAAATCCATTCTCCAATAAGTACCTTCGGACTTGATTATAAACCTATTAGGATGTTAAATTTAACCAATGTAACAATTTCGGCTATTTGAATATATTTACTTGAAAAGTGTTTTTCAAAGGATTTCATTAAAAATAATGCCCAATTATTTTACGTAGCAAAGTTTTGGTTATCATAAGGTAAAAGCTCGTTTCATGTTTTTATGCAATGTGGTCATATGATATACCTTTGGTTTCAAAATGCATATTTTAAGTTTCTCACACCGGTCTCATGACTGACCTGGAGTTTATTTTCTTTTCCCTTAAACTTTGGTTGCCCTAATTTTCCCCGGGCAGCCTAGTAGTTAGCTGATTGGGAGCATTTTGGAGTATTTGGAGCATATGGAGCATGAAGCCTAAACATGAAGCAATTTGGGTCTTTTTGTTATTACCACCACTTTCCGCTATGTTTGTATTATGTATATGTTTCTACCAGCACCTGTAAGGATAGGCCGTTATAACTATCCCAATTGGATTAGTACTTATCATAACTCTGATATCTCACTTTGAGAGTGATTATATGTGCTACGTTTATGATTTCCACTTGTTAAATGTGGTGTGAGATTCTGTTATTGTTCTATCTTCTATCTGTATTTTTTTTACCCCATGATAATCTACCTCTCCGACGCTTGAATTTGCAGCATGTGAACACCAAGGATGTATCGGTGTCGATTTCTAAGGGTCGAGGAGGTGGGTCGTCACCATAAATGTTATAAACCTTAGTGTATGTATTTTTTAAAACATATAGTTTTTAGAAAATTAGTTAAAGGTTTTATTAATGTATCAAAAAGTTTATTTAATATATATCTTTTAAATTGTTTAGAATCTTATTAATTATATTAGCTTATAAATAAAGTAGTATACATATAAATATATATATATATCATTTTAAAAAGGTTTTTAGTAAATATATATAAGTTTTAAAAAGCATGTTAAAGCATTTATAAATGTAGTAAAGGAAGTTTGGATTGTAGCACTCAATTTAATATAAATTATTTTTAGAAGTTAAATAAAAGTGTTTTACCTTAATTAATAGGGTGGATATGCTTTGATTTTTAAATTAAATGTCCTAAAGTTAATGATAAGTATAAAAATTGTTTTGGATTGTAGCAAACAATGTTTTAGTAACATTTACTTTTAACCCTCATTGTTTAAGAATGTAGCTAGATATTTAATAATGAATATTTTAAAGATAATTATAAGTGAACAGTTTTGGGTTGTTGTGACAATATTTAAGTAACACTTGTCTTAAACTCTTATAAATGTATTAGATCTTTAAAAGAATTTTTTAAAGATAAATGTTTAAAGTATAAAAATTTTGGGCTTACTACAATGTTCTAGTAACATTTGTTTTTTAACCCTTGAATTATATTTTAACGCGAAAAAATAATGTTAAATGATTATGAATATACTTAGATCTTTAATGATGTTTTGGAATAAAATATAAAAGGTAAATGTTTAAAATATGAAAGAGAGAAGGGGTTTATAGTAACAATGCTTAATTTACATTTGTTTTTAGCCTCTTTAATTATATTTTAAAGTAAGAAAATCTTATTGATAATTTAAAATACACTTATCCATTTGAGACAAATATGAATACTTTGGAATTATAGTAAAATACGCAAAAAAGTAAATGCGCGAATAGTAAATACGTGAATAGTTAAATACACAAATAGTAGAATACAAGTACATATCTTCTATAAAGGATAATTAAATCTATATACAAGTTTAATAATTTAAGTTCTAATTAATAAGGAAGTTTTAATTAATAAATGAGTTTAATTAATAAAGGTGTTTAATTAAAAGAAGTTTTAGTTAAAGGAAGATTTTTTAAGTTAAAGGAAGAAATTTTAATTAATTAATAAGGAAGTTATAATTAAGAAGTGAGTTGAATTAATAAATATGTTCAATTAAAAGAAGTTTTGAGTAAGGGAAGAAGTTTTAAGCTAAAGGTAGAAGTTTTGATTAATAAAAGAAGTTTTATTAGGTAAAAAAGTTTACTAAATAAAAAAGGTTTTAATTAATGAAAGATTAATTAAATACAAAGCGGATTAAAATTCATTTATAATCACTTGATTGTGCTTTGTGTGTGTTAATTGTGCTTTGGTGTTTACTTGTTTATGGAAAGTATTTGGTCATGTACTTAACATAGACGACAAAGTAGACTTATTTCTCTCTTTGAGAGTTAAAAATGATGATTCGAGTAGAGTGTAGAAGCAATAATTCTCGAACCTACCGAGCTTTACTCTTAACCGAGGGATAACAGAAGTAGAGAAGGCTAAAATGTGATAAGTATATGAGACTTGGTTTTCATATGCGATCGTTCTCATGTTTGTTGAATTTAACCAAATTAACTTAGGAAATATATAGAAGAAATACGAAAATTATACAGTACGGTTATTCACTCGATGATGATATGATGTATAAACTTTCTTACACTTATAGTAAATGATCAAGAAGTCTGTATGGATAGGAGAGAATCTCTACCCTTATGTATTCTTTGTTTAAGAGTCGAATCTTCAAGCTAGGGAAGAGCTGGGAGGCCTTTATTTCTGGAAAAACCAAAGTTGAGTTAACCGGAAATCTATCGATTGGTTTGGAGCACCCAGTAAGCGGGGGAGTGTGCATATCTGAGATGACTCTAAACCACAACCACTTCAAAACCACACACGTATTATATCTCTTAGAAGTGGATCTGTTTGAGATGCTAGAATTTATGTGGTGATTCGAGATCTGTTCTAGATGCTTGAACCCATGTAGGGTTTCGTGATCTGTTCGAGATGCTAGAATCCTTTGGGGATTCATGATTTGTTCGAGTGATGATGGCTTATGTGCTGAGATGCTGAACTTGACTTCTTTATCAATATATGAATAAAAATAGAGTAGGATGCATGATTTTGGATTTAGCTAACCCGTGGGGTTATATCAAATCTATATCTAGAGTATGCTTTCGATATGTTGCATGAGGGGAGTTGTTGATAGTTGGTTCACGTTGTTTATGAAATTTTTCAAGCATCTGGTCTAGTGTGTTTGCCATATGGTATATTTATCTAGAGATATACAACGCTAGGAAGGCGATTCTAATCTTGTCATAAGAGATCGATCTGAGTTTACTAGGGAGATCTTCCTGGAAAATCCATTATGCGAACACACCTTAGCGGTTTTGTTTATAACTATTGAATACTGTTGTGGTATGGTTAATATAAGCATCACGGTTATTTTCTCATTTATATTCTTCACCTTAGATGTTATCTATTATATTGCAATATGTACTTATTAGATGGTTCAGCTCTTTCGAAGGGACAACCGCCATGATGGTCTCAAAAGGTGTTGTTATATGTACATATATTTCTTGAGTTTCTCACACCAGAATTATGTCTGACAATGACTTTTGTTTTCCCTAAATTCCTTGTATGCTCTTTCGAGTAGTCCAAGAAAGGTATATTTTCATTGATGTTCATTGAGCTCTTGGAGAGGAGCCGATGTTTACCTAACATAGTATTCTTATTTCTGTTGCATTACTTTATGTATATATATCAGAAATTGTAAGGCCATGTTATTATAATTGTCCAGGTTGATGGTAGTACTATGATTAGTAGCTCTGAAGTACTATGTATATTATAGTAGCATCGTGTACTCTCTTTTAATACTATATATAATCATTCCTCTATGAGATTCAGATATTTTTATTCTCCTCTTTCTTGTTCCTTTTCTTTTCTTCGTTTTCTTTATCCTAATGTTCTGTCTTTCCAACACTTGGGTGCTCGACACGTGAATACCATGGAAGCATTAGTGTCGACATCCGAGAATCGAAAAGGCAATCATTATGAGAATACTGGTCTTATTAATTCCATTTGGGAATTTTGTTTTATACTTTGCATCCAAATTTGTCAAAAAATGTATGCTTATGTGTTATTTCTTATCAATTTTTTAAAAAAAGGTATTGGATAATTCGTATTGGTGGGATTTGGAGTGATGCTGACAATAGTTTAAAAGGAACTATATAGGCTTGGTCCCATTATGGTACTAAGGTAGTCCTCTTTGTACACTTACGTAATCGATTTATTTATTTTCTTCCTTTCATTTGTATTTGTATTGAGAGGGTTAGATGTATGCCCTATGGACAATTATGTAATTTGTTATATATATCTAACTCTATAATCAATCTAGTTCATAATAAAGTTGTTTGATTTTCTATTATATACTTGTTATATCATGATATATCATTTGAGTAATTAATTTAAGTATATTAATATAGTATATCCTTAAATGATATGTTATGTGACAATAATTCTCAGGATTTGTATTCATGAGAAAATTATTATAATATAAAGTAACATATTATTTTATATTTTCCTGGTCAAGATATTTCAAGAAATGATATTGCTACAAGCATTGAGAACATAATGCATAATGCTCTTTAAATGTTGGATAGTGTATTACGCATGGCTGCTGAGGATACCAAAAATTTACGTACTCGTGTTTATCAGATAACTATATGAAATAAATCATCCAAAAGTTTCCTACTGGTTAATAATTACTAGGTCAAACTGAAAATCTTAGGTTGATGTTGTTACACAGTTCCCTTGATTTGATAAAACCATGAAAATTCAATGTGAATAATCCACTTTAACTATAGTTAAATCTTAGCATGGAGATTCATCAAGCGACTAGTTGGATTTAAGCTGACGCATTGGGAGTGAAACACTATTCTATAGAGAATTTATCAACTCAAAGTCAAAATATATGGCTAATGTTATACCGTTAATAATAAATTCTATTATTGAACCAAAGATTTTGTTTATGGATTAAATGAGTTGAATATATATGATATTGAAATTTTAACCAAAACCAAATTTTAGAAACTCTAAAGCAATATAATATTAACGAAGTAAATGTGTGTAAATAATCGTTACCAAAGGTAAATTCAAGAAAATGAAATTTTATTTTGCCGAAAAGATCAATAAGCGATGAATTTATTCAAACTATCATACCACTAGCTAAAGGTGATGTGTAAACGTTAATATTTAAATTCTTCAATATTAACCGTCGATTGAATTCACGCCTTTGAGTCTCATAAGCACATTTGTGAATTCTTTAAAAAACCACATGATTTAATTAATTTTTAAATGATATAAATTAATTAAATTAACTAATATTTAAGAAATATTATTTATTTTATTTTTTGGGTGTTGCTAGTAATTATTTGAATGCATATATAAAAGTTATATTTGCGTGTATCAATTTATAATATCAATATACTTTTTAAACAGGGTTTTAATGAGAAATAATCACTTGAAGGGTTTGGAAAATTTTCACCATAAAATAGAAACATAGGCCGGTTATGATGGAAAAATAAATTGCAGTTGTAATTGAAAATTAAGAAGGAATTAATTTGGGAAGGTTTAATTAAAAGAATTTGAAAGGTTCCATTATCCTAATAAAAACAAATTTCTTAATTCAAGTTCCTTCAATTGTTTTCTTTCTCTACTTCTCTTCCATCTATGACCGAAGTTCCATCTTCCTTTCTCTGAAATATGAACTCATCAAAAGAAAACTATTAGCTATGAGATTCATCCATCTTTTGCAAAGTTGGGTGTTGATTTAAGACTCCCAGGGGAGATTTCCAAATCAAAATACTGCTATGTGGCCAGATTTGTAGGGTATGATCTAAATTTAATTTATTTTCTTGGATGTAATATACTTATCACAATTTTATATATACATATTATTCTCTCACCTTAATTTAGAATAGGTCATACAATTTAAATAATCTATAAATGCACTACAACAAAAATACTTTTTCGCAACTGCCAAATACTTTTGCAACTGCTAATAACAGTTGCAACAATAACTTTTGCAATTGCTTTTGGGGGTTGTAATAGACTCATTTACAACTGTTATTGACAGTTGCAATAAATCTTTTTACAACTGCTACCAACAATTGCAATTCATCTTCCGACAACTGCCATTAACCATAAATTTTATAACATTATAATTAAACCGATATTTCATTAATAATAACTACAATCGTTAACATTACTTGAAACAACATGAACCATTCACATTTAATAAAAGCTAAAACAATTCAATTTTACACCATTTTTGAATTCATAATTTTATTACAAAACATAACTAAATCCATAACATACGTCAATATAAATATTGATACGTACTAATTAAAAGAGATAAATTCCCCGTGCTAAGCATCAATCTTCCCAACCTCTTGTCCATGAGTACAGATGTATGAAGTAGGACTATATGGAATAGCTTAAGAATCCAGTTAATTGCAATCTTGTTGAGTGCTTAAGAATCCAGTTGAGTCCAATAGTACAGATGCAAATAACATAAGCGCAGTGGGGCCAGCAATCCATCCCAGCTGCCAGATAGTCCATGCCAATGACAGCACACCCGATCCGATAGCAGCGGTGATGATGTGAGTACTGGCAGTCGGTACAGCTCCTGAAAATTGTGCTAACTGAAATGAGAAGTGAACTAATAAACAGAACTAAACATATAAAGTCACGTATACCAATAAACTGAAATGAAACTGTGGAACTTGTGTTGCCAAACCAAAATAGAACTGAACCAACACAAAATTGAACTAATAATCATAACTGAACTGTACATGGAAGAAACAGAACTGATGTAAAATGCATCTTTTATGCACCCGTAGAGAAATGAAATTGGCAATTAAGATCTCATAGAATTGAAACATAAAAAATGTACTAAAACATGCATTCAAAGACTATATATGGTTTTTAGTTCCATGACTTAATTTTCATAAAACTAATACAGAGATAATTATAAAAATGGTTCAATACTGAACTGTCAAAAAACAACTTTATACATATCAAACAAAAGACGGGCAGAACTTTCGCTTAATCCCAAAACCACAGACAACGGTCTCACCATGGCTATTCTAAGATATATTTATTACTATGTGTTTGTCAAGCCTAAATACATAACACCTCCATCCCTTACTAGTATATTTGTTGTCAGTTATGTATATTTAAAGGCTAAGTCTAAGTCAACTTTTAATATTGCAGTCCTGTGTTTAAACCTGCAGTCTGTAGGTTGGTTGGCAAGTTATTCAATATTATGTTTTTAAGTCAATTGAGTTGAGAAGTGCATGACACATTGATAATGACTATAGCAATATAAGATAGATTCACTATATTTGAATATACCGTTATTAATTATGAAAATTTCACTGTAATGGAAATAACAAACTTTGGTTAGATATTGGTTATGCCACTTGCAAATGCTCGAAATATGTAAGTTACTATGACCCATATATCCAATCTTGCCTTCTCACCGTGTAATCAACTGCAAATACATAGATAATGCAGTGCAAGTAACTGGGATGTAGAACTGATTTTAGTGCGTAGACATTGTAAAATGATAGGTTGATGTTCTGTTGATTTTAATGCAGTGTAAGTGATCAAATGAGTTTATTTCTGTAGAAAAAGGAAGATACCACACAAAATAAAAGTTCCAGCCACAAGAATCCATCCAAGAAAAACAAATCAAGAATTAAATCAAACATGACTTACTGCCAAATTGTTCTTTTCAACAGTTTTGATATTAAAGATGGATATGGCTACATGAACTTTTTTTTTATTTGATTTTATTTATTTATTTATTTTGCATACACAAGTTACAATTGCTAATATTATTATTGTAAACAAGTGCACCAAAAAAAGTTCCTCTATGAATTTATCTCTATCTTTTTACACTAAGCATATACGGTATCCTTCTCAATGGCATTATTTGTTTCCATTTGGAAAATAAATTTTGTTGCCCTTTCGTATCTCAAAGAGATGTCAAAAATTTCTACCATGGCTAATTTTATTTTAGTTTATCAATCCCAAATTTTGACCCTTAACAAGCGAACATGTTCAAATAATTTTCAAATTGCTTGAATCTTTAACTTCGTGATATTCTGAAATATCCAAATCTTCAGTGTTGTAGCAAACAAATAAGGTTGCTTTAGCAGTATTTTTCATTAGATAGATTAAATTTTGTAATGTGAACAAATATCTCAACATAATTATAGTGAAATACAAAATCGATGAAATCATTTAAATTATCATGTGAATCTTCCCGCAAAAACTTGACATTCAGACAGAAATATAAAATAGAGGTAATAATCCTGTTATTCCTATGTAGAGTAAATGAAAAAAACTTACAATATTTGACTTGATTGAAAGCTGAAACCGCAATAGGAATCTTGTAATATTGAAAACACAACTAAGTAATGTGTCATGAAAACATTTACAGTAAAAATTTTTTTTTATATTTTTACTTAAATTATCAAGTGAAACTTACCGCTAAAGCTTTTGAAGACCGAAATATATCAGAAGAGGAAATTATCCTATTATTCTTCTTTAATGTTAAAGGAATTAAAAAACAACTTACAAAGTTGGACTTGGTTGGGACTCAAGAATTGAAACTGTTATTCAATTCCAGTAATAATGAGTAACACAACCTATTAACGTGTTGTGAATATACTTGAAAATAAATATGTTAGATAAAAAATACATGTGTCTTCAACATACCCTTCTTTCCATATCAGAAGCATTTTATGAGAGTTTGCTTATTTTCATTGTTCTAGACTTCAGACACTAGCAGATATCTTCTGGCCTATAAAAGGTAAACCACTTAAGTCCAAATATATGTGTTTTTTAGCTACTCTTTATTCATTATTATCCAATAAGTTAAAATTACGATTTTATGCAATTTGTTTCTATATATTTCATTATGGATGGTTGTTGAAACAATATATAAGTTCATGTTAGAAAAGGAGCATTTTGTTTAGCCTGTGTCATGATTAAATCCTAGGTCCGTCCCTGGAGCAATTTGTTCAGCCTATGTCATGACTAATCAATGGTGCTGCATTTGGTAACTAGTAAAACACTGAGAAATAAGAACAAAGGGCCAATCCAATCTTACATAACGTAAATTAGTTAATTGTACATCGCTGCGATATTCAAAATTTAATATAAGATACATGGCTGTGCAAAATTTTAATTCATTTACACTAATGCCTAACCGTTATGAAAAGGATATTCCTATTTTTATCACTTCCTATTTTTTCATTTAATAAAGTAAAGCAAAAAAAACGTGCTTCATTGTTCCCATAAATACCTAAGCAAACATACCGTATAAGCCATTTTCACGAACACCACCACATTCTCATTCTCAAAGCACTTCTGTTTGCATATACTACGTCAAATTCTATAAAATTTCTCATTAAATCACTGATCAGGTCCAAAACCAAGAAATCCATCTTTTCTATTACATGCGATAGGTTGAATCAATACATAAAAGAGAAGAAAACCTTTCCTGAATTTGGAGGACTCCTTAGCCTAGAAGTTTACACTAATTAGTTTGAAAAGCTATATAACAAACTAATTATATTAAAACATCTTTAAGCTTAGATTCAGGAACACATTGACGTGAATTGGTAGGCATCAAAGCAAGCAAAAAGCAATATTATTCTACTGGTGGTGGGTTCTAGCTACCTTGCGACCATTTTGAATATTTATTTACATGAAAGACTAAAAAAGGAAGGAATTGGCTTAATGATACAAGTGACTGATGTGTTTTTAACGGTCATAGATTAAAATTTCATATTCAATATCTTTAAAAGGTGTTAGACTGATTCTCAATGGTGATCCTCCCAAGATCCTTACATAACATGAGTATTCTGTAACATTCTTGCCTTTTTTCCAATGGAAGGCTAGTTCTTTATGCCTATAATAGACCTAAAAGTATTACAGAATAAAAATAGAATGTTACCTTTTGATGAATGAAGGTAGTAGCCCGAAGCCCAATACCTAGCATAACACTATGCTAAGAACACATCAGCTGCCAATGTTGAGCCACAAAGATACGTCAAATATCCAACCGCCTGCGCCAAGCAGCTGACACAATATCCTTCATTTAAATCACCTAAACACTGTGCGAGCTCAACCGGCGACGGATGGCAACGGCGGCGAGCTCAACCGGTAGGATTAGGATTTAGCGATCGCCTTCTTCCTTTTTTTCTTATCAACGGCCCACTTTTGATGGCAGACATTTCACAGCTTGAGGTTTTTTGCCAGTAGGGGATTTATCGAATGAGTTCTTCTCACTTTTCTCTTCTTCAGCTTGGGCGGCGGCGGGTTTCTTATCATCTTTTGGAGCCATCTGTGATTGAGATAGAAATCGGAAGAGGATTCCTAAAAATTGAGAATAGGGGATTCAAATCAAGAAGAGTGGTGCTCTAGGGTTATGAAATTTTGACCGCAATAGTGTACCTAGTTAATAAATTGAGCGGCCAACGAAATGAAGGGAGAGAAGTTGAAAATTTTATTGAGCGGTATTATCGGTTGAAAAGACAACTGACACAAACAGTTGTTATAATTAAACATTTACAACTGGCATAGAAAAAACAGTTGTTGTAGACATATATTGCAACTGCTGCATAAATAAAGTTGTTAAAAGTACCTTTGTTACAACTGCTGGAAATAAACAGTTGTTACAAATAACCTATAACAACTGTCGGTTTGTGCTAGTTGTAAAGTAAAAGTTGTAATATGGTTGTTTTGTTGTAGTGATGATATGATCCGTTGTCACTCGATAAATTAAAAATCAAAATTTATATATTTATAAAACCATGTTATAGGTTTATATTATATTTTTAACTTATTATACTATTGAATGATTTTATTGACTTTCAATCAATCCTAAAACATGGAGTTTGTTGATATCTTATTCAATTTAATGTATGTAATTTTGGTTTTATAATGTTTTTGATTGCTTAATAAATTTATTACATATTATTTAGGCTAAAATTTAATTATATATATAATACATTTATATTTGCAAATACATCAGAATATTATAATGTAATATAGAAGTATGTTTTGAATCAACTGGATGCTATTTTGGTGTAATCATAACATATATATGTATGCATGTATGTGTAAATGTTGTGTTAATTGAATGTTTGCAAAAGAGAAAAGATGAAATCAAACAACGATGTCAACTTTATCTCTTCCCTTTTAGATCTTGATAGGATTATATGTAGATCTAATTTCATGTTTATTTCCATCCTTAAACACCAAATAATTACACTTGCTGTATGTTTTACATGTTGGTCAGATTATTTAGAAATATGAACACATTTGATGTGTTCATACCTTCTCTAATATCAAACCTAACTAACATAGATTTATTTAACTAAGAATAAGACTAAAATACGATTTTATTAAAAATAACTTGATTTTTTTAATACTAAACATTAGATTTCATCGGCTTACTAAGGTGCACTTATATTACAGCCATACAATATAATTATTTAATTCACATCCAGGACCTACATACAAAATAGAGGGTGATGATTGAGAATCAAAAGTTGTGATTGAGTGGGTACATTGGATAGCTAAAATGAGTATAAAATAATAGTGCATGTAACTGCCGCTTCCTAACAGCTACAATCCTTGGTTCTTTCGTTCTTCTATCTCCAATCCGGGTGAAATCTTCTATCCCCTCACCCTTAGCCCCCTATGCCCAAATAATTCTGAATATTGATTATAATGATCTGATCAATATGTGGAACCCATTAAATCAAATCTAATAACAATGATACAATAATTAATGGTTGATAAAGAGTGAGTACATGGGGATAGAGAGTTCGGAGACAGAAGATTTGAACTTATTCTGGTCCTACTCGTTCATTCCCATGCACGATGCTTTTTCTATATTTCTTCATATAGCCTTTTCCTCTCAGTGCTACCATCCTCATCACATGAACCTTCCTCTCATAATGATTTAAATGTCTCTTGTAACGAGTTCCCCGATGATCGTGTTGAATAAATGAAAATGGATTCCTTTGGCACTATCATACGCTTTACACGTCGAAACATAACATTTATAAGAAATGCATTTCTGTTGTTGGTGATGCTTAATGTTATATATTATCGTCGAAGCTGACATATAGCACCTTTAGACGGTTTGGTGAACACAGCGATATTCTTTCGTCAAAGGATTATTAGAATGAGAGTTTCATCTGTCGTTCAAACCCATTATTTTTGTATCCATACTTGTTAAGTGGTTAAACAACATGATCAAGTAAGTGTAGTTGGAACTTCTTGGTTTGGGTTTAAGTTAAAATTTCATGTCATATATTTCGTACATTTACGGCTCTAGTTGATCGAAGAAGCATGTTTATCCAAAAAAAAATCTTTAGTATGTAAGGAGTATTATTTTCACTTTTGCAATTCAATTCAATATTCTTTTGAATAAATGGTAGGGGAACATTCCATGAGGTGAAAGTTAAAATATAAATAAATCATTGATGTCTATAATATAGATTGAAATTGGATGCTAAATTTATGTTCTGTTGGATTTTAATGAATAAAAACAAAAAAGAAGAGTCGTATAAACTATAAACTCAATTCCATCATCTCCAAAATCCATAAGTCCCATATCCCCACACCATTTCCACCATTATCAATTGAAAATTAATCAACAACGCTAAATAATAAATTCATTATAATGAATAATGACGATTAAGTAGGGAGAGAGGACATAGATTGTAAGGATAAAGAAATCTAAGAAGCTGCTACAAGAAATAGAAAACAATAAATATATTTACTACTATATTTATCATGAAAGAATGGCTCTTGAGGAATATTCAACAAATGATTTTAGGGGAAAAAGATTTGATACTTAGGCTAGTTTTATTATCATCCCACTTTTTCTTTGGACAAACCATTAGAATTTAAATTATTAGCGAAGACAAATTTATCCTTGTTTATACTTTGCTACGATGGCTCTTTGGAGAAAACAAATATCATCCACTGATACAGTTGTACCTGAGCGATAATTCAAAAGAATTATACCCGCTCCAAGCAAGGTTCTTTAAAGAACCTCCTTCAATGAAAGCGAGGATTTTAAGATAACGTTATATCATATTAAATAATTTTATGAAACTATTTCACCTAAGAAGACATATACTTAACATAAGAAAATAAATATGGTAATAATGTCATGCTATCACTTGCCTTTTCAAATATCGTTCATTAAGAAGAATTAACCGAGCAAGCGAAATAGTGGGCAATGGCCTACCTAGTCATAAGTAATAAATGTCATTACTTTCTCTCTTTTCATTTCATTCTACATTTACAAAAGTAAAAATAAAAACTTCGACCATTTTAATGGGGGTGGCCTAAGAAAGAAAAGGAGATAAATAAGAAGAGCAAAGCTAATAAAATTAAAAAAAGACATAAGAACAAATCAATTAAGAGATCTAAGTGAGTAATATACTATCATAATCCCCATCTTCTCTTATAAACAGGCACGTTGGTGATTATTTGGTATTGATCTTATGCTTCTCGTGATTAAAATGATTTAAGATTTAATATAATGTTGACATATTTTTGGAGATATGTTTTGATTTATAGAATTATTCTTATAAATAAAAGATTAGATATGAATTATTAGAGGAAACATTTATTTTAGAAAATGGCTAGAAAAACACAAGTATATATGTAATATTTTTCGAAATTACTATAAGTTATTTCCGAATTAGAACACACTTAACCGACGGGGATTTATGAGCACCGAAAGGAAAATATAAGAGGCAGGGAGGTGATTTAAAGAGTAAATTACTTAAGTAATGATCAAGGGATCAGATCCACAATATAAGAACAAATCAAAAAATTACCGTACAAACCTTAAAAGGGAAAAGTTGGAACAAATGAGGTGTTGATACGTGTAAAAGTGGCGCCAGATGCGCAGAAGACAAGATTTTAGCATGTAATAAAAGTGTGTCGAAGGTAGAGCACCCGAACTGAAAGGAAAATGAACTAGGGAACTTTAAGTACAAGGCATAAGTAAAGAAAACTATGTAATGATGAGTATGAGTCTAGGTAGAATATACCAATGGTAATAGCCGAGTGCCAAGGGTGAAGCAACAACGTACAAGGACAATAGAGGAGTAGTAGGTAGAGGAGGAAATTTTTAAGAACTTGTAGTAAATTCTACTTGAAGTTGAAACGAAATTAAAATATAAGTTAGGGTTTCCCAAAGAGACTATGGGTAGTGATTGTCGAGACATATTAACTTTCAGTAGAAAGTTAGTATTATACTCTATTGACTTCTGGAGGTAAGGGTTAATAAGGCTTTAGATGGTTGAGAAAAATACCTAGAACATTATGAAATGTAATATATAACAGAGATGGTTCTGGAGTTTAGAAGGTCAAAGATAGTTTCAAAACTTTAAGCAGCTTAATGTATGGCTAACGTTAAAACCTAATAAAGAAATGTTTAGGTAAACAGTTTGGTAGATGATGCAAGGTCTGATCTAACACCCAAGAAGCGAAAACGTAGGTGTAAGACTAGTGGCAACTGAACCTTGAAAGCATAGGTGTAAGGCATAAAAACGAAACAAAACTATAAGCGTCGGTGAAAGGCCTAGGGTGGCAATCACAACCGAAAGTGTCGGAATTAGGCCTTGGGTGGCATCTGAAACACGAAAGTGATTGGTATAAAGCCTAGAGAGGCACCCAAAGAAGAACTTAGATGGTGTAAGGTCTGATGTGGTAGCAAGAACCGAAAGCACGGGTTTAGGTCTAAGTGTCAATCAGAACTCGAAAATGAATGTGTAAGGCCTGAGTGGCAACCAAAACATGAAAGCAATGGTGTAAAGCCTGAGCGACAACAGATCCTAAAAATATAGCTAGTAGTAACAAATGAAGTAGTGAAGGCCTTAGACTTTGTAGACTAGAGTTGGAAAAGAAAGTAGAAGGGAACTGAATGACACACTGAAATGACTATTTAGTCTAGTCATGATATCATAGCATGAATAAGAAATTTAGGAATGAAAAAATGATTTATGTTTATGATTCAAGTTGTTAAATGAATGTTTTAAAATAGTGATAAAAAAAATACAATGGGTAATGGCTACATGTTTTCCTATTGTGCATATATTATGCTTATTACCATATTCGGGTGTCATATCAAGATCCTTTTATCGAGTATAAAAATTCATCTTATATGTTATAGTATTTTATATCCCATCTTAAGACAAACTTCTGGTTGGTTCGATGACATATTAGAATCAAGGACTATGATGTGTAGATGAGTAAAACTGAACATAAGAAGAAAAATATGGAATTGAACCGGTAATACTTTTTATGGCTATACTTGCTTTTTTGAACTTTTATCATTTTGATATTAGAATGGGTAGTTTGATTTGAAAATTGGATCGGGAGCTGAACCATGACGACTCATTTGGTTCAAAGGTTAAACCATTCCGACCATGAACCATATTTTAATTGATTTATATATTTCCAACAAGCATTAAGAAAAAGAATGGAAATTATAACAACATTTACATACTATTATATATCGTACAATTCGATAATAAATTCATAAAAGCAATGACTTTAATGAAGATAAATGATAAAAGTCTAACAATGAAAGAAACTAGCATTCATAGTATTCTTAATTTCAATCGAACATTATGGAACAAGTTGAGGCATAAGATGATGGTTGGGAGGAAGTAATAAGGAGGAAGAGAAAAAGGTCGGTATCTGGTACATCGACCGGTACAAGTTCTAAAGCCAAAAGCAAATCTGATATGAAAGGAAGAACGAATTGGCCCAGATCTTCGATGAACGGCATTAACAAAAACCATGTCAGATTTACCATTGCAAAATTCCAAAAAAGACATCGTATTATGATGTAGTTAGGATGGGTTCAATTGTCAGCGATAAAAAGCTAGAGCTAGAGTTCGTTGAGCCTATTTTAGAGAATGGAAAGATGATTCTCAAGCTATCGAAGGAAGCTATTTAAGAAGTTGAAGATGGTTGGAGAAACTGCATCTTGCTATATATTGTCGGTAATAAACCCTTTTTAAAACATTTGAGGCATATGCAAAAAGAGTGGAAAACAGAAAGTAACTTTGATGTCCAATCTAGAGAAATAGTTTCATTGTAATAAGATTTGGAAAGGAGTCAGATTGTCAAAAAATCATTAAGGTTGGTCCTTGGTTTCTTGATAAGAAACTGATTATCATGAAGAAGCTGATCCCGATAGCGCACAATGATCGAGATCTACTTACAACGCTGCCTGTTTGGATAAGGCTGCATAATCTTAGCTTTAGGTTATGGGGGTCGAAAGTAATAAGTGTGATAGTTATTACTAATGCAGTTCCAATTTAGATGGATGAAGCTACGAGGCATAGAAAAAGAATTTCATTTGCTAGAGTTCTGGTGGAAGTTAGAGCAGACATGGCGTTACCAACGCCTAACTGCATTGAAGCTGTGGATGATAATGGTTGTGTTATCAATCAAGAACCAATATATATGAATCCGCCACGCAGGTGTGACAGTTTTTTGTGCTTTGGTCATATTCAAAATCAATGTCCGATGAACAAGGCGTGGATCCCTAAACATAAGGAATCTGAAGTTACACCAAGTCAACATGATGTTGATAATAATGAAAGGCATGAGAAAGATGGAGATGATGAAGTTAAGACATTCTTCAGAGGGGAGACATGTAGAGAGTTAAATGTGGATGTTGAGTAGGCTTAAGAAAACATAAAAGCCAGTGAAGAAAACGAGTTGAAGTCGGATCAAGAGAAGCTGTTAACAACACGGTAAAAAAGGAAGCAGTGGAAAACCTAGAAAAAGGCTAGAACGTGGATAGCGGCAATCAAAATAAAAATATCACTAAAACTTCGAACGAGATAGATGGGGCTATTGATCAACTTAACTAAGTCAAGGAAGCAATTTTTAAAAAAAACAATAATAACAAAGATACAAATAAAAAAGTGGAAAATGACAGAGAAAAATATGATAAGGCCATATATTCTACAAAAGAACACGGGATGGTGAAATGCAGAGAGAATGTGAATGAGGTGTCCTCGGATAAGCGTTTTGAGGGGAAACCAATTAGCCAGATATACTGAATCATAGTACTGCTACCCAGTAGGGAGAGAGCCATTAACACAGTATACAAGGGTTGAAAAGCCACCTACTACCTTCGTCACAATACTTAAACGCCATCATTCATCATCGAACTGCAACACTACTTATATTTCTAATCCCTCCGTTAATGTTTGTTCAGTCTTGACTAATAAAGATAAATTTTGTATTAAAAATGTTCTTTAATGCAGGAATCTGAACCGCTTCCAGGTAAACAAAAGGAAGGAGATACAGAGATATCTGATAGTTTAAAAGATCAAAATGCTAATTGTGAAGCCAACAATGAGCAATGTAAGAGTTCGCCAGAGAGCCTCACCAGTCGGTGCAAAAGGAACACTTCAGTTAAAATTGAACACTTTGTTGTTAGAAACTCTTAGTGGAAAGGCTAAAAAAAAGCAGGTCAAGAGGAAAATTTTCATGCCCAACAAGGCTGTGTATTGAGAAGTTCTGCCCAAAACAAATAATGTCAGTATCATGTTGGAATGTAAGAGGCTTTCATAAGCCTAGCAGTTTAAGTGACGACTGTAGAATTATTAATAAATTTAATATCAGCTGCTATGGAGTATTGGAGAACAAACTTTGTTTTAATGAAATTTTAAATCAACAGATGAAAGTGGGTGTGGAATGGGAGACATCGAGCAATGTATCATGTTATTTTATAATGTAGAATCCTAGTTTTTATCAACGGGGAAATATGGAGACACAATGTGATTAGCATGAGCGATCATCATATAACCCTCGATCTATCGAATATAGGAGGAGCAATATGTAATATATCTTTTGTTTATGGTCAAAACTTTGAAAGCGTGAGAATTAAACTGTGTGGTAACCAGAAATCATATGCAATTAGCATATATAAACCATGGATGATAGTTGTAGACTTTAACTGTATCAGAATTGCTAAAGAGAAAAAAGACGAAAACCTATTCCTTTCAGTAAGCTTCAGGAATTGGATGTTTGGGTAAATAGGGTAGGTGTCACTGAATTAAAAGTTAATGGCTTCAACTTCTCTTAGTGGCGGGCCCGAAAAGAAACATACTTACGAAAATTAATGGAATATTTGTCAACAGTCAATGGATGCATACTTTTAAAGACACAAATTCGAGATATTTAGAATATGGGGTAAGCGATCACTCTCCAATTCTTGTGTCTCTAATAGAGCTGATAGGCATCATGATCAAAAAATTTAAATACATGAATCATTAACACCTTTTTGAAGGCTATTTGAATGTTTTTAATTCGGGATGATAAATTGAAGTGATAGGTAGGCCTCTTTACCAACATGTCATTAAGTTAAAGAGTGTAAAACAAAGTCTGAATAACTGGTCTAGAAACATGAACGATACCAAAAAAGAAATAGAACAAAATCGTTATGTAACACCCTATAAATTTAACGATAATTAAATAAATTAGTTGTACATGAATTGGTTGAAAATTTGATGCAAGTCGGGAATGGTGCAGATTTCCTTATGTATGCTCAAAACCGACAAAAATACTAAATATCAAAAGTGCCTACCTTACTCAGTAGCCATATGTTTCATTATATTTTACAATTCCACCGCGAGTTTATATCAACAGTGCTCTGATATACTTCTGTTATTTGCAGGATACCAAACGCCAATAATCCGTATTTTAATGGACTTGGTATTTGATTTAGCGAAAATTCAAGCTCATTGAGGTACGTGTGACGTGTGTGAGGCACTCCAAAGACAACTTGAGAATTCCAATAATGAACAAAGCAAAATTAATTTCAAAGTGGCAAAAGAAAAGCTAAAGCGAGCAATCCAACATGAGACAAAGCAAAAAAATCTAAACACGAATGGCTGCTCTTAGGCGATGATACAATTGCATTGTTTTATGCAAAAATATCCAATAGGAGATGCATGTATCAGGTTGATCTTTTTACAAAGCAATTCAATATTTTTGGGAGAGTTATTCAATCAACATATGTCGTCTGTCTTCCTAGATGTAACTTGCAAGAAATAATATCAGACTATGGAAGAGACTTTCTTAATGACAAAGTGGAATGATATGGCTCCGAGTTTAGATGGTTTTAATGCGAAATTTTATAAAGTTCATTGGGAGAGCATTAAAAGATTGCTCCAGGAGTCGGTAGAGGATATGTTTCAACAAGGAAAAATAGCAAAGGAAATTAACCACACTTTCATTCATTTGGTGCCCAAAAATAAGAATGTCGTCTCAATTGACCAATTTCGATCCATTTCATGCTGTAACATGATATATAAAATTTTATCAAAAGTGTCATATGCTAGATTTAAAATGTTCTTATGCAACTTAATATCAGAAAATCAATGTGCATGCATCTTCAATAGAAATATTAGTGATGGTATTCTATATTCCCACGAAGTGGTCAGAGGTCTAGGCTGGAAGGAGAATAATAACATGGGCATTAAAATTGATATGCGCTAAGCTTTTGATTCAGTTAACATGAAGTCTGTATTACACATGCTGGATGCTACCATGCATGAAATTCCCAATGCAATGGATCAGATTATCAGTGAATTAATTGAGTCACCCAGGTTCTCAATTATCAATCAAGGAAGTGTGCATGGTTACTTTGGCAGCAAGATTGGATTAAGACAGGGAGATCCATTAACACCTCTTCTCTTTACAATTGTTATGGAATTATTCTCTTTCCTGATGGTGGAAAAGATTGATACAGAACAAATCAAGCATCCCTAGAAGGAAAAGTCAAAATTACTCATATCATTTTCGTTGATGACATCCTGATATTTTCTAAAGCCAACACAAAAGGAGCCAAAGCTATCAAAAAAGTGTTCAAAATTATGGCAGATTGCTCGAGGCTTAACTTGAACTTTGAAAAGTCCAATAATTTCTTTGGCGAACGTGTGATAAATAAGGAAGCAATAGAAATTTTTCTAAACATCAAAGAGGGCAACTTCCAGTTAAATACTTAAGTATTCCACTCTCCAGTGTGAATCTAAAAGATAAGGAATGCATTCACTAGTCACAAAATTAAGCACAAAATAGAATGGTGGAAGTCAAAACTACTGAGCATTATAGGAAGGATCAAACTAATAATTCTACTATCCACCCTCTGATAAATTGCTAGATGCAACGTTTCAGGTTACCAGAGTCCACTTTATAGAAAATTAAACGCATTTGCGAAGAATGAGCAAAGTTCCTCGGTATGTGGTGTGCATGTCAAATAAGGAAGGTGGATTAGGGCTTCAGAGACTTGATGAACTGAATATGGCAATAAGCATCAATGTTTAATTCACATATTAGGAGTCGACTCAATTGAAAGAACACGAAGCTAAAATGTGACGGTGAGCGAAATCATTACTGACGGACAACGGAATGCTAACAATGTCAGTTTTCTTCGCCAACTGGGTCCAGAAATAGAGAAAGAGCAAACTGTTAAGGAAAATGACGCAGATTTATGGAAATGGATGCTCTCAGAAAGGTAAAAGAATACTCAAACATGTATGGGAAACAGTCAGAACTTATCAAGAAAACAAGTAGTGGGCTAAACTTGTTTGGCATAGAAGTCACATTCCTAAAATGACTATATGTTATAACGAGCAATTAACAATTATCTACCAACCAAGCATAATCTCATATAAAATCAATTTGGTATTGATTGTATATGCGCGTTATGCCGTGAACAAGATGAGGACATAAATCATCTATTTTTTTGTGCAAGTTCACAGTAAACATTTGGAAATAGGGTAGAGATAAACTCAAGTGGCATTGTGCAAATCAAAACCAATTAGCACTTCTAACAGGAATTGAAGAGAAGGATAACAGGTTTTCAGTCAGATGGAGAAGTTATGACATTAGCCAGAATTACTATATCTACAGCAATATGATACCTTTGGCAAGAAGGGAATAAAAGGATATTTCAAGTGATTGCAGATCTGAACATAGTTTATGTTTGCAAATCAAAAACTACGTCAAAATCAAAGCAGTTAAATCTAAATTTATGACATTAGCCAGAATTACTATATCTACAGCAATATGATGCCTTTGGCAAGAAGGGAATAAAAGGATATTTCAAGTGATTGCAGATCTGAACATAGTTTATGTTTGCAAATCAAAAACTACGTCAAAATCAAAGCAGTTAAATCTAAATTTAATTAAAGTATCAACATCACAGACTCAAAGGTTTGCAAAGAATAGGACGATGAAAGAGCTCACCAACCACCGTAAGGTGGCAAGCAGACCGTCTTTTGAACTATCAGATTTGTCTCTTTTTGGTGCCAATGGGGTGATTTGTACCTGTGTTATTTTTACATTTCCTTTTACATTAATATTTTACATGCAAACAAACATGACGAAAGCAGCAAGCTTGATGGTGGCTCCTCCTACAAATCGCAAAAATGTCAATATCGATTTAGAATCTGACACATATGACTTTCTAAGGCCATCTCCAGTGGTTCGATTACTTGCTGAATTTGTCAAGAAAAAGTCCAGTCATCTTATTCAAAAGGAGAATTAAACTGAAAGCTCAGGATCCAAATCAGACCCCACCCTCACCTAGTCCCCCTATCTGCTACACACTGCCTTACTCTGACCTGCAACGGCTGTAAACGGTCCGTATTTTAAACTCCAACGGCTATAAACAGTCATATTTTGACCTCAACGGCTATAAACGGTTATATTTAAAATTACAACGGCTATAAACGATTATATTTAAAATTACAACGGTTATAAACGGTCATATTTATGATTTCATTACATATATCGGACTATTTTTCAGATTGTAATACACACATCTCTTCTTCTATTACAATTCTATTCTCAATTCTATAATATTGAAAGTATATCTCATCCGTTTCAATCATATACCGAAGCGATGAATATGTATAGCTGGGATTTTGATTCCCAACTCTTTCAAAATGTTCATCCCCAGACCGCTCCTCATATATCCTTCCATTCTTCTGCTCCATGGTCTGGTAGTGAAGATAAGGATTTGTGTTATATTTACTGTCATTTTTCTAACGAGCGGTAAAGGGGAATGACCAAAGTGGAGAGGTGTTTTGGGCAAAAGTCGTGACTGCGTACAATAAAAAGCATGTTGAAAAGACGAGATCAATGTCTGCAATCACGGGTCGTTTTGGGAAGATTAATCGACAAACACAATTCTACGAGTCGCGGATTCACAAAATAAGAACAACAAATTCAAGTGGAAATGGTGGCGAAACTAAATTGGTAGCGTTTTGAAAAATATCATTTTTAATTTATATTCATTTCTGATCACTTTGTTAATATATCATTTTGTATTTCCATTTTTTAGAAGAGAATGTCGAACGATCAATTCTTGAAATTATTTTCAAGAGAAAATGGTACAAAGAAACCACACTACTATTAGTTTGCAAACTGCTATGACTTGCTTGTTAGTCGACAAAAATGGAGCTCAAACACCGCAAAAAGTTAAGAGATGTACAGACGAAGTCGAAAGGCAAGACAAAAACAAGTCGAACTAATTATAATTCTAGCATAAGCAATTCTTCTCATATGGACTTTAACGTTTGCCCAGATAACGAAGACGAAGAAGCAGAATCCGCATTTGATGAAGATGCTAGACCGATGGGGGCAACGAGCAGCTAAGAAGAAAATTGTTGTTCAATCTCAAATCGATTCTCGTTTAGCCCAAATGCATGAAAACATGCAAGAGAAAATGCATAATGTCAAAGAGGGAGTGCAGAAAAGCTTGCCGTGTTAAAAGAATTGACCAAGATTGAGAAGGGCCGGTTTGAGCTAGAGCGGCAACGCTAAGAGATCTTAGTAATGGAAAAGAATGTCACCGTAATGGACCCAATTACAATGCAATATTGGATGGAGTACAAACAACGCATTATTGAGAGTAGATCGGGAACAAAAGATATATAGTTGATATATTCATGTGATATTTTTAGTTATTGCAGTTTAAATATTCATGTACCTTCAGTTTATATTTTCAATCATGTGTTATTTTCAGTTTTAAAATATTCAGTGGTATATCATTTTTTTCGATGCATTCTTTAGATGTCAATGTAGATTTACTTCACCAAATATAAATGATATTACAAACATAAAAATTATAGCATTCTACACTTTGTTACAGAAATAAAAAGGCAAATAGATGTAATTAAACAAAGATTCACCATTCCGAACTACTGATTTTCATGAGAATTCCAAATATGCTCCATTAAATCCTTTTGGAGTCTATTATGAATAGCTGCATTAAGATATACTTCATGATGATCGTCATGAATTGCGTACTGTCCTTCATTTCGTAACGTGGCTGTGCGAAACAATTCGGGGGCTTGTCTTGCCCCATCATAGTCGAAATCGGGATAGTACATACCGCGTTCATCTTCAATGATCATGTTATGCAGAATTATACAACAAAACATAATTGTAGCCATTTTTGATCTCTTCCATAATCTACATGAATTGCTGACCATTGCAAACCTTGCTTGAAGGACCCCAAACGCCCTTTCTACGTCCTTTCTTTGTCCTTCCTGCATTGCAGCAAATTGTTTCTGTTTTGCCGTCATTGGGTTTGCAAATGTCTTTACAATCGTACTCCATTTGAGATAAATTCCATCTCCTAGATAGTATCCATGCTCATATGTATTATGACCAAGAGTAAACGGGAGTTGACTTACCTTGCGCCAAATCATTAAACAAATGAGATCGTTCGACAACGTTCAAGTTGTTAAAAGAACATGACATTCCAAAGAAAGCATGCCAAATCCACAAACCATGAGAGGCAACTGCTTCTAAGATGATAGTTGGTTTTTTCTTTGTCGTTATATGCTTCATGAAAAGCTTTTGGATAGTTCTTCCACTCCCAATGCATACAATCCAGACTTCCAAGCATTCTAGGCCAGCCTTTGCTTTCATGCATTTCACTCAAGCGCGTTACATCTGCCTCGTTTGGAGAACGAAGATATTTTGTCCCAATGTCCACAACTGACTGACAGAAGTGATCTAGGTTTTTCAATGCCGTACTCTCTATAGTACGATATGCGTCGTCAAGGGCATCGTCGGGTGTACCGCATGCTAACATCCTAAAAGTTGCGGTCGTCTTTCGATGCCTATTTAAACCTTATTTTTTTGCAGCGTCCCGCTTGTAAACAAAATAATAATTATTCCGCTGAATACTTTCGAGAATTCTTAAAAACAATGGACAACTCATTCTGAATCGTCGTCTAAACATCTTTGGACCATAAAGCAAAGTAATCTTGCATAAGTGTTTTTTGAAATGCTTGCTAATTACAGTTGATATATTTCCGACCCACAACGGAACCTCCATGTTTTCTAGAAGTTGAACCGTATGCTTCACGGTATATCTCCATCAGTTCCTCCTCATTTTGTTGATGCGCTAACGCATGCGCTTCTCTTTTAGAGTCACTGTCGCATAGCAATATAGATTTTAGTAAATTTCCAGACATTGTTTGATATTTGAGGATAGTTGTTTGATATTTGAATGTGTTTGTTAGACTAAATTGTGGTGAACAAGTATGAGATCCATATGCTTATATATATAGTACTAATTCTTGAGTGGAGAGAAGGTGGCATAGTGTGCGGTCAAATCACGAACTGTAGCCACGTTCATTTGCCGGTCAAGATTCTCTGCTTTGTTGAGTGGAAAGAAGGTGGGTCAGTATGCGGTCAAATCACGTACTGTAGCCACGTTCTTTTGCCGATCAAGATTCTCTGCTTTGTTGAATGGAGAAAAGGTGGCTTAGTGTGCGGTCAAATCACAAACTGTAGCCACGTTCATTTGCCGGTCAAGATTCTCTGCTTTGTTGAGTGGAGAAAAGGTGGGTCAATGTGCGGTCAAATCACGTACTATAGCCACGTTCATTTTCCGGTCAAGATTCTCTACTTTGTTGAGTGGAGAGAAGGTGGCTTAGTGTGCGGTCAAATCACGAACTGTAGCCATGTTCATTTGCCGGTCAACATTCTCTGCTTTGTTGAGTGAAGAGAAGATGGGTCAGTGTGCGGTCAAATTATATACAGTAGCCACATTCATTTGCCGGTCAAGATTCTCTACTTTGTTGAGTGGAGAGAAGATGGGTCAGTGTGCGGTCAAATCACGAACTGTAGCCACGTTCATTTGTCGGTCAAGATTCACATGCTTTGTTGAGTGGAGAGAAGGGACATCCATTATATAAATTTCACAAATCGTTATTTGTTTAAATCATTTAAAAACTTAACATTATTCAAACTACATTGTCCAACATGACATTTACGTCTCATAAAATTGAAGTTGCGTATGCAGTACTACATACAAACCGATGAGATGTGCAATAATCAGGAATCAATGGTAATTCATTATTGGGATACTCTGGCTGAACTTTACAACAACGACGTAGGCTGTCAAGTCAGGCGTATGGATCAAGAGGTCAAGACTGCATACGAAAACTTTACTAGGGCATGCACGCGTTAGACAAAGATTATTAATGAGGTAATATTGAAAAATGTGTTTGAGACTATACGTTCGACTTATGACGGTCGATACAATTTAAAATGCCACACTCCCTTCATTACACATGATGCGTACTTCATACGCCAAAATTGGCTAGAAAGTTTGAATGGCCTTAAGATAACAGTATTACTAGTTGGTTATGTAACGTTCGTTAATGTATAGAGAGCTTTCTGAATTATCTTCAAATAATAATGTCTGTTTTTGTTGTCAGATCAAAAGGTAGTGGTAGCACATGGGCAATGAACGGAGTGCGGTAGCACACGTGTAATGTTTGTTTATATATGCTCTTGTGTAATGTTTGCTATCAGATCAAAAAGTAGTGGTAGCACATGTGTGATGTTTGTTTATATATGCTCTTTCTGATTTACTTATTCATCATTCATAATCATCTTCTTCCTCACTCACAACAATAAATTCTTCATCACAATGCCTTCTTGGCCTTCTTCTATCGATTCAAATGCAGGTTATGTGCCTATGGAATGTCCACATACTGATGAGGATTGGCTTATCGATTATCAAGAACAACACTATGAAGATGTCCGCGATCAGTTTCAAAACCTTGAGCAGCTGAGACTTCAGGAAGTGATTGAACCACCATACGAACAACATGTTGTTCGTCATGCATATGAACAACCTGAGAACCAGGTTCAAGTAGTTCAACCTCCCACTGAGCAAGAAGTTGAATTGTACCCAGTTTGTTGTCAGTGTGGGTATCGAGTTGAAGTTGTAGTACGTGCAGATGGAGAAAATATTGGTCGTCGAATCCAACTATGTCAATTCTGCCCGAATGGTTGCAATTACGCGGAATGGTTGAACGATCCTTTATGTCTAAGGGGCATAACCTATGCAAACGAACTAGAACAGGAGATAAGACATCTTAGTCTTTCTTTACAAGAGTTGCAGTTTAATCGTCACGTCTAGTTTCTTCATATTTGTGTTCTATTATTACCGTGTCGTTTTTTTTATGAGTGTTCTATGTTCGTTTATCTTCAATTTTAATGTCACTAGTAGTTTTTTTATGTTTATATATGTCACTAGTTGGTGCTTATAAGTGTACACAAACATATCGAATTCACAGTATACACAAACATATCTAATTCACAGTATACACAAACATATAGAATTGACAGTATACTCAAACATTATCATCCAAAATCCAAAAAAGTGAAATTATATAAACATAAAGAATACA
The DNA here is from genome assembly GCA_030765085.1 of Allium cepa. Taxonomy (NCBI): domain Eukaryota; kingdom Viridiplantae; phylum Streptophyta; class Magnoliopsida; order Asparagales; family Amaryllidaceae; genus Allium; species Allium cepa. The sequence goes on along the minus strand of CM060931.1, from coordinate 1,042,990,526 downwards.
CGGTATACTCAAACAATGACATAAGTACATAAACTGTAGGACTGCAACATATAATAAAACGTTTACTATGCATAAACTAAAAGGATGCAACGTCATCGTCGTCAGCATCATCACCATCGTCCCCATCACCATCATCATCATCTCCGTCGTCATCATCATCATCATCCCCATCACCATCATCATCATCTACCTCATCATCATCGTCATCTCCATCACCATCCTCCCCCTCATCTTCATCTAAACCACCAGCATCAAACCCACTGGGACCAGCATCACCTCCGCCTTATGATCCGAAAGGTTCATATACAGCAAGTCTAGCTGATAGCTTATCAATCTACGACTCTAGCATCTGTGTATGCTGCATGTACGTATCATGCATGGTGTGTGTATGTGCAAGAGTCATATCAGGAAACACACCAAGTGAAACTCTGGCCTGACCCAATCTAGCAGCATACTACATAAAGATGATATTTGACATAGTAAGAAAATAAGCATAAAATAAAGGGAAAATGGCAATAAACAATAAACGTACCTCATGCAGAGGATATAACCCGACTAAAGGCACATCAGGATAGTCGGGGTGATCTGGAAAGACTAAAGGTTGCTCAATCAAAGTACGTGTCACGTCATATGCCTTAAAAGTAGTATCAGGCTCCAATTGCATGGGAGTCTGAGAGAACTGTGACGGAATCGGGTCAAATGAAACCTATGGTACCTGAACTCTACCGGCTGCCACATGAGGTCCTATATGATCAGAGTTGACCCCACGGACATAATATGGTACGATGAATCTACGGGGTGCTACTTTAGCCCAATAAGCATCGTAATTTCCATCGATGAAGAAAGTACTACTATCCACCCACCCAGTCTGTCGTAGAGCATTTAAGTACTGATCGTCAATCACCCTATGTCTACCAAACATGTCCTCGCAAGATAAAGATCGTATGGTATACAACGATCACCCGTAATCTGATAAGCATACACCTCTCTCCCAAATACCGCATAGGCATAAATGCAGGTGTATGCAAAGCAACCCTATGTCTAGATAGTGAATACGCAACCATCAAGGGATGGTCGTCCACCAGAAGACCTGCATCTTCTTGATGAGTCCAATGTAAGGCCCAAGGAGTCCGAATGATGTTACCTCGACTACGCATATCAAGTTGTGACTTAGCCTCCATCAAGTCATGCCGTACACCTAAGTGAACATGATGTACGTACTGTATAGTCTCCCATCATCTCATCCTAGGGAAGTACTGCTCAACAGCCTAACTGGCCATGTCCTGGATGCGGGGATGCATGTTTGTCGTGTCCTTGTAGTACCATAATGGAAAAATATACCAAAAATCATACATCTGCCTGACATCGCCAAGCGCAAATGAATCTAGAGCGGTATAAAGGGTGCCTAATATCATTTTTCCCTAGTCAATAGTATGCAGTTGGCTAATCTGACAAGAGATGCTAAATAGCCTAGTATAACCGTACCTGTCGAACCAAACAAGTACAGCAGAAATGCTCTAGTAACTGCATCCATCATATCGACTCTAGCTATATAACTGGCGATGTACTACTGCAGGTAAGTCAACTTAACAGAACCACTAGTGACGCAGATAACATCTATCAATGGTAAAAAAAAGTAAACAGATTGGGCGACTCATATAAATCATCAAATGGAAAAGGTCGAAGACCATGTCCTCCAGTCTCAATGCCAGCGAACATGTACAAATCAACTGGGGTGATACCAAGCTCAAAATCTAAAAAAATGAAACGTATGCATGGTGGGCCACAACCTCTCAGCTAATGCCTGAATGAGAGGCCGATCAAAGGACTGAACATGCCTAATTGACAAAAAAAGACCAAAAGGGCTAGCCTGTAGCCTCTCAATAATAGGACCGGGAAGAGAGTCATAAAACTGGGTAATGCACTTAGCCCAACTACCCCGACAGTGAATGTAATGGTCTTATATATAATTTATGAACTAATAATTTTTAATAGAGTAACAGTTATTTAATATGAGTATGTGATGTACATATTAAAATAACCAGTTATATTAATTTGCAATTTATACTTGTACGATCGTCAAAGCGGTTTCGGCTCTATGCCGATAACCGTTTGGCAGCTCGTGTAGTCACGTAGATCGTCTGGTGAAACTTCAAGCGGCGGCTGAACGTGTAACGATCCAGCTTGCTCTGTGGATGTACGTGAAACGTTCTTCGGGTGATTTTGGCTGGACGCGACGGCATTTCGTTTAGCTTTTCTAATTTAAAAAAAATAAAACGAAAATGAAGTGAAAGTTAGGAGGGAAGGGGAGGGATTCGGGTTAAATAGGGGGGAAAGGATGGCGCCCATTTTATAGGCTTACATTGTTCAGGCGCCCATAAAATGGGCACCTAGAAACCAGGCACCCATTAAATGGGCGCCTGGCCACTGGGTGCCCACCCCAAATTCATGGCTGAATATTCAGCCCCGAACCCACTGGAGTTGCCCCAAGTTAAAGATCTTATCTTTCTAGATTGTGCTGCTCTGATCAAAGATTCACATCGAATCTGTGGCTCCTTGCCTTGATTTGACATGCGAATCTTTTAAGTACTGCTTGCTGCTACGATTGTGTTATGTGAAGTTGCTATCCTTCTTTTAGTAATAAGAATAGAGCTCTGAGTAGGAGAAAAAGGCAATTTCGAGCAGTGAGAAGATAGCTTTTTGTTTGATTTAGGAGGGTCCCCATTTTCGGAAAGTGAAGCTTAACCTGGATGGAGAAGTAAATGAAATTTTGGATCGCTTAAGCTGGAATAAATGAAAACTGATGATACTCTAAAGAGTTTGTTCGGGTTGGGTTGCTAAATGTTGTTTGTTGGGCTATGTTTTGATGTTTCTTATTATTATTAATCCCGGATATAATGTATATACTTGCAAATATCTTTTTTTTTATACAGTAAAGCCTCTTGAATCTCGTTAAAAAAAACTAGCACTCACACCCGAGAATTATACTAACATCGCACTTTTTATAAATTAGGAATATAACGAGAAATAATATTGAATCATTAGTATTTCTAATTTATTGTTAAAAACGACCAAACTAACCAAACCAATTAAGTTTGATCAGTTTGGTTTTGTTAGTTAGTTGGTTAGTTTTGCTTTCTATTTTTAATATCTTTTTGGTTTATTGGCTGGGTTGGTTTTCAATATTTGAAGACCGAACCTACCAATTAAACCAAAATTAAAAATTAATATACTTTAAAATAACAAAATAACTATTGGCAATGCTATTATTTATAATCTTTTCACAATAATATTATTTTCCTTTTAATTCATATTAATATTTTAAAAGATGAGTTTTTTCAAACTTTTGGAATCAAATGGACTTAATTAATTTTTTTAATCTTAAAATTATCAATAACTAGAAGATTTAATTCATTTCAAGCTAAACTAAATAAACCAACCAAACCAAGCCAAATATTATTGTTTGATTAGTTTTGGTTTAAAAATATATCGGTTTGGTACGGTTCGGTTCACATTTATTGGATGGCTATTATGGTTTCAACAATTTTGATTGGTTTTCAAACCGAATCAACCATTTTCTCGCCCATAATTCCTACTAATAATATAAATAATATTTCTCATTTTTTGAAATCAATAGTAAACAATTATGATATTTGTAAATTAGGAATTAATAATGTGTTACATTTGGAGAATAAAACCTCTTTTTTGCATGGTAGGTGGATATCAATAATTCCCTTTAAAGTATAATTTTAATGAACTTTGTGAAATTTGTAGTTCTAAAAATGTGTTGATTTCAGAAATATTTAGATCAAATTTAAATTTTCAAAGGGTGCTTAATTTAAATCGTATTTTAAGTGGAAATACATTATCTAAGTTTGTCTTACTTTGTGCTAAATTAGAATCATATAACATTGATAATAAAAAAGAGATTTAAATATGGTGTTGAAACAGTAATATAATCGATTTGACTTGTTGGTGGCTCTTTTTAAAATATGGTGTTGGAATAATAATAAAATCGATTTGACTTGTTGGTAGCTCATTTTGAGTTTGGAATAAAATTATAATAATGCTTCTAATTGCGAAGGATCGCTCTTTTATTTTATTTTATTTTTTTGAAAAATCATCTCGCTTTTCTAACATGGGAATACCTGAGTACAATTAACAATGACGCTATGGCTGTAGAATCTTAAGATTAATTACAAATTATAGTCCACAGAGCCCATATTACATGTGTGCTGCTAAAAGCACCCATAAATCTACTTCTTACTACCATAACTAAAATATACACAACTTAACATTACATTCACTTATTAATACAATGCTCCCTTATATAGGCTACCATCATTTCATCTCATTCATTTTGGTTAACTTAATTTTGAAAACTGTAGTTACTCTGAAAACTTTTAATTACATATCAGGAGATGAGTAAATCATCCAAATCAACCAGAAGAACATCAACATTGTGGGTGCAGTTAAAACCCTAAAAAACTCTTAATCCCAAATAAAGGAACGAGATAATCATCCAAACCCAAGCCGAAGCAGTTCCCCACATATTATTTTTAAAATTTAAATTATCCACATTTTAAATTTTTATTTTGAATTCTATGTTACGTATATTTAGGTAAATTTTGATTAGTATCTGACTATGCATATATGTTTGGTTTTGGTTATAATTCTTGGTAACATTAATGTCATGAACATTTAGGGATGATATTTTGTACTAAATGATAATATCTGAAGATGCATTTAGGAAAGGGGTTGAAATATGGACTTCGATGACGTGGAAATCAGTGAAAAACAAAATGTTGTACTAGAAAGTAGATAATTTTATTAATTTTATTAAAAAAATTGTAATATTAGGATAAGAATTTATGGGTACTCTTAATGGTCCTCGTTACATCATCAAAATAACAAGCATCAAAAGTCCAATCATTCAAAAAAAATATCCAAAAAATTAATTTTTTATACAAGTTATAGCCCATGAGACTTTTTGCTAACCATGGCGCTTGGGGGAGGGTTTTGACTTATCTTTACTACTAATAATGAAACTTCCATAAACTATCTTCAACTGTGTCTTTTTGAAATGCCAAAAATACCCTTGGCTGAAAATCCCTCATCGTCGATTCCCACCAAACCCTAAATCATTCTCAGATCCAACCTCTTCCGTCCTTTCTTCCCTATCTCCCCCACGCATTCATTCCACATCGAATCCTCTCATCATCCACAACTCCTCCATTGCCGAGCTCGAGACGAAATCTCACATCCATAACTCCTCTACCGCCGAGCTCGAGCCGAAATCTCACATCCACAACTACTTCACCGCCGAGCTCAAGTCAAAATCTCATATCCACAACTCCTCCATTACCGAGCTCAAGATGAAATCTCACATCCACAACTCATCCACTGCCGAGCTTGAGCCGAAATATCACATCCACAACTACTTCACCTTCGAACTCAAGTCGAAATCTCATATCCACAACTCCTCCACCGCCGAGGTCGAGTCGAAATATCTTTACCCCTGTTCACTTACTTTTTCCTTCTCAATTTAATAACCGAAATCATTCGAAACCCCAGAGATAGTTTCTGATTTATTTGATATGCTGTAATGGTTTACATGTTTGGACTCATGATTATTCAGTTCAGTAACTATATTATACTATCATGTTTGTGTTGATTATATAGTTATAATTTTTTTGTAGAGTTAGAGAACCAACAAACGGAACTTAAAAGTAAAGCAAGTCAATGTGACAGAGAGATACCACCCTATCTCAGAAGTAGGTACGCCTACTTTTTCTTTGTATGTTTAAGTGCATTTTATGTTATTATTTTTTAACATGAACCATTCACTATTGTTAACCTCATTTTTTGCAATTTGATTGCAGCCAAGTATAGTGAGCGAGCAGACAAACTGGCTAGCGCTGTCAACTTCTTGGTAAGAGTTTTCAATGTGTTGCATGAATATGATATACATATTATAAATTTTGATCACCCTCATTTGATTTTCCAATTTCTTATTAATCCTAGAGCTTTTTTACCTTATTTTCTGAGTTGGTTGACATTGACCATAATAACTTCAGTTGTTCATTTTCTTTTTTTACTATTTTATTTTAGTGGTTTAAGCTAGGAAGGAGTATAGATTTAACTTCCACATAACCAATAGTTAATGTATTGTATTAGGAGGGGAAATTAGATTTGATTGGTTTTCTAAGAGCCACTTGAAGGTTTTTACACTGCTTATTAAATGAAACAGTTACTAGAAATGATATCAAGTGAAACACTTGCTATGAATGTATGCGGACTGTGATAAAAAATAAAGTTTAAATTGAGAAAATAGGATTTGAGAAGAAAACCTCAAAAATTAGAAACTGAAACAAAGAGACATCTCTAATATTAACAATGTAAATTCAATGAACTAAATTCAACGCTTCTTTCTGAAATCCCCGAAATGCCCTTACATGTCCCATCAGCTCCGCATACCCTCCCATTTCCTTTAACGTTTCGTAAAACCTGAATGCGTCTCTTCCAAATTCATCCACGTTCCTAAATTCAATTCCTCAAAACCTATATTTCATTCATCATCATCCAATCCTAATACATCATGTTTCTTTTAATTTTGAATCAACAACAACGGCGCCACCAGAGATGTAGCGTCCACGACGAGTGATTGGATGGGTCACTAGAGATAGCTCATGTCTGTTACCACCTTCTTCTTTCTCTCGAAGGTACAATTGTTTGTAATTTATATATTTTATTAGAATATATTACATGTTTCGATTTCCTTTAATTTTTGACATCGTTACTCATTATTCTTTGTTCTAATTGATCTAATTTATGAATGATTTTTCCAATCTGATTTCTGATTCGCGAAGAGATATTGTTATACATAAAACTACTGAATCCATACAACTTTTGACATCGTTAATCATTGGTTCTAATTTCATTTGTGAGTCTATGATGTCAAAAACAGTTTTTCAATCTAATTCGTGATTCACGAAATAAAATTTAAAACTTAATTGTCGATCCAACAACGAGTTACCACTAACACGAATCAAATTTGTAACTTGAAATCGATTAACCCTGGCAATTTTCTTCAACACTCCAGTTTTGTTAGTTAGCTCTGTTGAAATGTATTTTTGAAAGTGCTTTGTTAGTCTATAGCAGGCTAGCAGCATATCCATATTATGAGTTATACAATATTACAGATTATCAGAAGAAGAAAAACAATACCAGATCCGGATCGGCAAGTGGAGGAGTTGGTCGAGGCAACTGACTGCATAATTCCATCGTGCGCAATTTTGTTGTGGCAGGTACAATTATGATCCTTTGTTGCTATCTGTGATCATTTTTTTATATGTTGAAACTTATTTTTGTGTTGTTGACAAGTCAAAATTTTAGAATTCGTTGCCATCATATTTTATCATTATTGAAAGCTAAAACAATTCTTTCTAATCGACTGTCATGTGCATTTTAAATATTCTAAATATTATGCATAATTTAAACATAATAATGACCATAGATCTAAATGCATGAGAAAAGGAAGTAGAGCATGAAGATGTATTGTCCTTGAAGAAACAAAAAAAATGAAATTTACATCTGGAAAATTGAATGAAATAGCAACTACTGATCAGCACAACACAATGACGACAAATCCTAAAGAATTTCTATAAACCTTAGAAAAAAAGACTGGATTTAGAACTACTACAGAAGGTTTAAATGAAAATGATAGTTCCTAAAATTTTGTACCTGCTTCTGAAACCTTTTCGAATGATCTTATTAGTTATAGATAATGTTGCTGCACAAATGGTTGATAGTATCATACATGCAACAAATCAGCAAAATGTGTCAGCCTAAATAGAAGATAATCCTGAATATAGTGCATAAATTCAGTCGAGAAACAAGACAAAAACAAAACAAAAGCTCCTCTTAAAAGATACAGTTGGAGCTCAACAAAAGGTAAATGAGTTTATTTGTGTGGAATATACGAGGAGCTAACAATGATTTCAAGATGAATGAAGTGATTAAACTCCTCAACACCTACCAATTATCTTTGGTTTGTTTGGCTAAAATTAAGCAATCTACTAACAAAATGGATTATTTATACCGTAATTTCACAATGACAAGTTAGGCATGATAAGGATCATAGATCTACAGGAACTTGACATACACTTATTTTAAATACTTAAACTCTTTGCTTACATAATTTTTTGCTATTTACATGATTCACGTATTGTTCTATTGTTTTATTTACCGTTCTTCTTACCCTCTTTCAACTTATTTTATGAAATTTTAAACTTATTTGGACTGACCTAATCCCATTTCCCCTACAAGTTAATGTACCAATGAATATTTTGATTTTTGCAAACTGTATTCAAAACCCTTAATTTTTGAGTGTTTTTGCAATTTCAGGTTGTATAGAGAATATGGATTCAGGATAAATATATTGATACACTACCTACTTATTTTCCTTCTTTTTGACACAATAGTGCACATCTCCTGCTTTTTGACATAATAGTGCTCATCATACTTTAGGCTTGGATGAGTAGACCACTGATCATTTGGTTAATTAAAATATCATTCTACTATAAATAATTCAAAACCTCAAAACTAATACGAATATGCTATATGCCATAAAATATAAGTCATTTTGATTTGAATTATGTGAGCATCACTAAATGATATGAAAAATTGCTTATACAAAGCAATTGTTGATTTCATTTTTTAGTTTATTTGTTACTGTAGGTTATGCTTTTAATTTAATACCATTCACCACTCCCAATCAAACAATCATCTATCATCACTATCGAACAAAAAATCCTTTTATTTATCACAAAAATGCTGATTTTTTTTATTTTGATGTTTTGATATTTGATTTATACGTTCTAATTTCAATTTGATGATAAGCAGTAGTATATTTTTTGCCTTCTAATTTCTGTTGGCAGGTCTTTGTTAAGGAAATCCAGAGCATGAGCTTGATCTTTGCAATATGAATGCTCTCCTTATTATAATAGTTCAATAGTAGATTCTAGGACAATTTCTGAAGTCGAACATTCCTATCTTTCAGTTGAGCACTGAGAGGTTTCAGCGTGTTATTTTCCCTTTTCAGAATAGGTATGTACTTATTCATATGTAAAGTTAATGCCTGTGTCTATCTCCCCTATTGCTTTATTGGTTGTTGCAGATTCATTTCCTGTACACACACACACACACACTTATATATATATAAGAAAACAAAAAATAGATTCCATGCTTTGCTGGATTCAGAGGGAAACTATGTGTATGACCGACAAGAACTTATTTAACAAGCTTAATCTTACTATGCTACATTGTTCAATGGTGAAACAAGGAGAGATTTTCCACCTATTCAGCCAGGAAAATTTGTAAATGATGAAGGGAAAAGGTACTTATCTACAGCAATTGATCTCGAACTTATTTAACAAGCTCAATCTTACTATTCTACATTGTTCAATGGTCAAAAAAGCGGGGATTTTCCACCTATTTAGCCAAGAAAATTTGTAAATGATGAAGGGAAAAGGTACTTATCTGCAGCAGTTGATCTCTCAAAAATCCAAGAAGCAGTTTTCTCCATAGATGACTCCAAGAGCCCTGGCCCCGATGGCTTCGCTGTAAAATTCTCTAAATTGCATTGGGAGGAGATGAAGGCTGGTCTTTTTTCAACTATTACCTCTTTTTTCCAGTCTTCCTCATTGGTTGAATCATAATTTCATCACCCTTTATTCATGTATGTCAAAAAAATCACACTTTTTTTATTCATCCTAAAAATGTGATTAATTGCCTTCCTATATGAAACAAATAGTACCACTTAAGGTTGTGCTTGTATTCGTTTCATTCTATATTTAGCACACTAATTGCTCATATGTTTGCAATAAGTGAAGCTTTTTGCACGTTTTCATGCTGCTGTAACAATATGCATTGATGTTTTAATTAATGCATATTGTCTTGAACATAAAGGATATTTAATTTGGGTATTATTAATTTTAAGTTAGTAGTTTATTTAAGTAAATGAGAGTCAATGACGTTTGGAACCCATGGTCCTAATGGATACTTTTGTTTCTTTGTTCTAAAATTTAATTACAAATTTTAAGTATGATTAATATTTTTGTTAACTGTAAATTTGGAGAAGTTTGGAGGGTATAGCCCAACATTATTTTTTATCTAGTCCCAAATAATGTTTTTCCTGCAAACATCGTTGTTTGTTATTGTAATATTTTATGAAATTTGAAGATGATTACTGCAGTATTGAGGAGAAAAGAATAATGCTTTGTATTGCATATCGTATTCAAAAAATGTTGAAGTTACAAAGTAATATATATCAGTATATATCAGTTAATATGGGCTTTATATGACACAGCCCAGCCCATTACAAAAATAATGTTAAAGAGTATATCCAGTGTCTTGTTTTCTTCATTACTCCCCCGCAAGCCCTAGCTCCTTTAGGGTTTGAAGCAACGAAAGAATTAGCCTGTCAATGGCAAAGGAATTAGGCGATCTTCATCGCTGACATAGAAAATGAGAGAAAGTTGAGGGAGAAACAGCTAGGGTAGCACTGATGTCATCATCATGTAGCGATAACTGAATCAGGAGGAAGAACTGATAGATCTTGAGAAAGGCTTAGTCTTTTGTGCTGTGATAACTTCATATTCCTTCAGATTGACAGATCTTGAGAAAGGCTCAGTCTTTCGTGCTGTGATGACTTCATCTTTCTTCTTCAGACTCGAATTAATCTCAGCAGTAGGTAAGTTAGGTATGAAGGTACGATTTTTATTACTACTACTTCTGTTTACTTTCAGTTGATCTCTGAATCGAATAAAATTCGATTTGGAAAGTGGTTTAGAAAGTATGTCGGCTATTTAATGTGTAGATGGTAAATGATTAACATTCAGTTTCCACAGTTAACTTGATCACGAACAAAGTATAAATCCAATTCCATGTGTTTGGTACGAGAGTGTAGAATAGGGTTTGCAGATAAATGAATTGTACTCAAGTTGTCACACCATACAGTTGGTTTGTTTTCTGATTTAACTTGTAGTTCAGATAACAGTGATTCAATCCACATAATTTATGACACAGCATTGGCTACACTCCTATACTCGGCCTCGCTACTAGATCTAGCAACTGTAGTTTGTTTCTTTGAACACCAGGAAACAGGATTTTCTCCAAGAAATATATAGTAACCACTTGCAGATCTTCTGTCGTCAGGGTCATTTGCCCAGTCTGAGTCGGCATAACCAGTTATGTTTAGTGTTTTACTTGCTTGCATATTTAATCCAAGGTCTATTGTGCCCTTTAGGTATCTCAGTATTCTTTTGACAAGTTTCCAATGATCAGTAGTAGGTTTTTGCATAAATTGGCTTGCCTTGTTAACACTGAATGTTATTTCTGGCCTTGTGACTGTTGCATATTGTAGTGCTCCAACTATACTTCTGTACTGTTTATCATTGAGTATTGCTTCCCCTTGATGTTTAGATATTTGAACATTACTGACCATGGGAGTAGATATTGAGTTTGCTTTATCCATTTTTGCTCTGCATAGGATTTCAGTGATATATTTCTTTTGGCATAAGTGAATGGAATTATCTAGAAGCTTTGTAACTTCTATGACTAAAAAATAGTTCAGGTAGCCAAGGTCTTTGATAGAAAACTCTTGACCTAGCTGGTTGATTAACTTGTTAACTTCAGTTTCATTGTTGCCTGTAACAATGAAATCATCAACATAAATCAGTACATATATTGTGATATTGTTATTGAATTTGGTAAGTAATGATATGTCGGATTTTGTTGAGTTGTATCCCAGTTTGACAAGTGTGGCTTTTAGCTTTTCAAACCACACTCTTGGTGCTTGTTTCAGCCCATACAGTGATTTATTTAATCTGCACACAAGTCCTTTTTTTTCCTCTTTAATGAAGCCATGTGGTTGTTCCATGAAGATTTCTTCCTGTAAAATGCCATTTAAAAAGGCATTAGTAACATCAAGCTGTTTGATGGTCCAATTCTTGTATAAGGCAATAGTAATGACTACTCTAATAGTGGTAGGTTTCACAACAGGTGAAAATGTTTCTTTAAAATCAAATCCTCCCTATTGTGAATAGCCTTTTGCAACTAATCTTGCCATATACTTAGATATTGTACAATCTGCATTTCTTTTTAATTTAAAAGTCCATTTGCACCCAACAACATTTTTGTCTTTGGGGCTGGAACCAATTTCCATGTATTATTCTTAATTAAAGCATCATATTCCTCTGCCATGGCAGATTTCCAGTTTTCATTCTCTAAGGTCTGAAGGTAGTTGCATGGTTCTTCAGTATTTAAATTGGCACCGTAGACTTTTGGCTTGAAAAAATCCACTTTTTGATCTTGTCACCATGTGGTTCTTGTAGCAGTGTTATCCTACTGTTGGTTCATATTTTCACCATGCTGTTGTTTGCTTTGATTTTCTGATTGTTGAGATAATTCATAGGATTGCATGCTAACTCTTTGCTGAGATGGATGATCAGGTGTACAGATTGTGCCAACCTGTTCTGGACCTGGTCTGGTGCTGGACTGACTGGTGCCAGACATAGTGAGTTGAGGACCAGTGATGTCATTGTGGGCTTGATCAGTGTTGGACTTGGCAAATTGTTCTGATACAACTGGCACAGCAGATATACAATCTTTTGGGTTGTACATCTTTTTGGTTGTTTTGACCTCTGCTTCTTTGAATGGAAATTTTTTTTTCATTGAAAACAACATGCCTTGAGATGAATATTTTTCCATTTTTGTCTAAGCACTTGTACCCCTTTTGATTTATAGTACATCCCATAAATGTACATGGGGATGATCTATAGTTTAATTTGTGCTTATTATAAGGTCTGAGATAAGGAAAGCACAAACAGCCAAAAACTTTAAGATGTAGATAATCTGGCTTGACATTGAATAATGTTTCCAGTGGACTTTTCATCTTCAGTACCTTAGTGGGTAATCTATTTATTAGGAATACTGAAGTTGAAAAGGAATCTGGCCAAAAATTTTAAGGCATTGATGACTGAGCCAGCAAAGTCAATCCAGTTTCTACAATTTGTCTGTGCCTTCTTTCAATTATCCCATTTTGTTCAAAGGTGTGTGGACATGTGATTCTGTGAATAATCCCTTTATTTTTAAAATAAGTTTTTAGTGGTAGGAACTCTGATCCACCATCAGACTAAAACACTTTAACTGTATGGTTTGTTTGCTTTTCAGCAGTATTTATAAATTGTATAACAGCATTATATGTTTCAGATTTAGCTTTTAAAAAGTATATCCATACATATTTGGAATAAGCATCAATAAAGGATATATGGTACTTGTAACCATAGTCTGCACATATTGGTGCTGGTCCCCACAGATAAGTGGCAACCATTTCCAATGGATTATTATATATAGTTTTAGAGTCTGTAAAAGGTATTTTGTGACTTTTACCCATTTGACAATATGTGCAGATTTATGGTAAAGTACAATCACCAGAAGAGATGGCATTGTTATTCATCACATATTTCACAATTTTTACATTGGGATGACCAAGCTTGCTATGCCATAAGTCAAACATTTTATAGTTTTCAGTCTTCCTATTTTCAGCACTATTACACCACATTCTTTTATTTTCACAGTATCTTGACTTAGCCAAACCGAATTTGTATAGGCCTTTATGATTTTTACTCTACAGAAGATTTTCTTTGGTTAGAATATCTTTGGCAACACTGTGTTCAGGATAAAATTCAAAGTATACTTTATTGTCCTTAGCAAATTGTGACACACTTAGTAAATTTCTTTCAATTAAAGGAGCTCTAAGAAGGTTATTCAGGTATAGTTTTCTTTTTCCTGATATAACAGACCTACCAGTGTGTGTAATAGCAATAGGTTACCATTACCCATATGAATAGATTTCATACCTTTGTACTCCTTCCCACCAAGATTTAGATTATTCAGATTATTTGTGATGTGATTGGTTGCTCCTGGGTATGGGTGCCAATAGTCTTCACTTGCTGATTCAGTGTTTTCTGATTCATTTCTGTTTATTATTTGATTTTCTGAATTTTGCTGAACTTGAGCCATGTTTGCACTTGAATTTGAATTCCTCTGATTGCTAGAGCCTTGACCTGGCACATGGTTCAGGTTCAACATGAAGTAATATTTAACAGCAGTGTGACCAATTTTTTCACAAATTTGACATTTTGGTTTGTAATTGTTGTTGAATTTTCCTCTGCCTCTTCCCCTGTTAGAGGTTCCACCCCTTTGTATGTTTTGACCACCTCTGTTACTGCTTTGTATGTTTTGACCACCTCTGTTTCTGCCTCAGTAATTAGCAGCATAATTTGCAGAGATGTCTGATTCTGGTAATTTCTTTATGTCTAATCTTATTTCATGAGATAATAAGATAGAATGAATGTCTTCAATGGATGGTAAATCTTTTTGTGATGTGAGAACAGCAACAACAGACTCATATTCTTCATTTAAACCATTAAGAATTGTCATAACATGCTCAGAGATAGACACTTTGTGGTTAGCTGCTTCCAAGCAGTCACATATTGACTTGATCTTGAATAGGTATTCTCTCATGTTCATGTTGTCCTTTTTTATCAGGTGTAACTGCCTTTTATATGATAGAATCTTGGCAGCAGATTGAGAATTAAAAACCCTTTCAACAGTTGACCAAATTTCAAATGCACTTTTACACCCTGTTACATGAGATAGAAGCTCTGCAGTAATAGAGGATATTAACCATGAGCAAATTAGTCTATCTTGTCTGTGATATCTTGTGTACTCATCATTACTTATGGCTTTTCCTTCTTGATTTGTGATGCAAATAGGGGGAATTTGAATGGTGCCAAGAATATGTCCCTCGAGGCCATATCCTTCTAATGCAGTTTCAACTTGTAGTTTCCAAAGCAGATAGTTATCTTCAGCAAGATGAATATTGACTAATTGACTTTGTGGGTTAATTCCAGATTTGAGGAGGCTTTCAGTGGCAGTAATGGCTCGATGAGAGTTGATGGGACTGGTGGCAGTGGCTGAAGTGTCTTCTTTAGCCATGTGGTTGCAAGAATGGATAGCAAACAGAGAGGGAAATCACAAAAAAGAACTTCAAGAAATGAGAGATCTTACCAAGAATTTGAATTTCTTGATAAGATTTTGATGATTTGATATTTTCCTTTTCTGTTTGAATACAAATCTTGAGAAGCTGCAACCGAACTGATGTTCTTGGCACGGCACTTCTCAATTGTGACCGAACTGATGTTGGATTTGGTACCTTTCCTTGCTGCTTGAATGTAAATTTGAGAATTCGCAACCGAACTTATGTTCTTGGTAAGGCACTCTCAATTTAATTCAGGTATTATCCTTAAATGAGAAGAACTTTGTCCTTTGATAAGGATTTAAACCCAAATGATGAAAATTCCTCTGATGGGTTTAATTATTTTCAAAAAATCTTGCTGTAAAGCAATACTCCGATACCATGTAAGATTTTATGAATGTTGAAGATGATTACTGCGATATTGAGGAGAAAAGAATAATGCTTTGTATTGCATATCGTATTCAAAAAATGTTGAAGTTACAAAGCAATATATATCAGTATATATCAGCTAATATGGGCTTTATATGACACGGCCCAGCCCATTACAAAATAATGTTAAAGAGTATATCCAGTGTCTTGTTTTCTTCATTAGTTACCTTGACATTTGTGTAGAGTGACTAGAGTAACTAGATGGTAACAATCATCATCAGAGTCCTTTGAAAAAGACTTGGCCTAAATCTTCGATGGTGTTCAGATGCCATTTTTAAGGATTCTTTTAGTCTGACTATTTGAAATAATTTTTTTTTACTTTGTTTGTGTTTTCCATGTTGATTGGTCATTCTTATCTCTCTGATCTTTTTTTATTGTTATGGCAGAGGAGATTAATTCTCAAGCTGGGAGTTGAATACAATACCTTAAGGATTATTATGCTTGAAGTTTAAGAATTGACTTTCTAAAATGAACGTCAATGGAAAACTCATTAGCCACCTTATAAATCTATATATGAACAAGCCTTTCCTTCCAAAAGTAGCTAAAAAGTTATAATTCAACTTTAGTTTTTACAGTATGGAAATAAATTAGTTATTATATGCATGTACTACAAGTTTAGCTAACCATTTGTTTTTTGCACATCATTAGATAGAAGACTTATTTCAGAAATTAATCTCAGATAAAAATATGCTTAGTGAAATTCCCATTGATGCATGTAAAAGTATGAGAGCACATTTAACAAATTTATTAGTGTAAGTGTCGATTGTATATCGTTACAAATTTAGAGCGATTTAATTCTTTAATATAATCGTTGCTAAAAGAATTTGAGAATAAAAAATATATATCATATTCCATCATTTATGATTTCTCTTTATCTCATGTCCAATCTTATGATTTCCATCTATTTTGGCATTTGGGCTTGGGCTACTTAGTTACCTATGCAAAGCTGAAGTTCATTTTGATTACATTAATTCAGTATATTTGGATATAAGACACTTCTCCATCTTTTCGGAAGAGATACGTATGTATTCTTATTCATACATTTACATTCGAAAATGATAGACATATTAGAATATTATCAATTATAATGCTCATTGTTAAAGCCCACAAAATTTATAACATTTTGCTTCCTTTTTTATTTTAAAGGAAGACATCCATATTGTGCCATCGTTCATTTGTTTCATTTTCATAACTTAATCATGTGCGTTCTGTCAGCTAATTCTTTATTGAAGTTTATTAGAAGTTGATTGATTATAAAATATTTGATATTTTATGATGGTTTATTTATCAATGTAAAAATAATGAAAGTAAATGTAATGAATTACAGTAAACAGCATGGACTAAGGCCTTCGTGCAATTTTGAGTCACACAACTATTGTTTTATTATCTAATGATATTGTATATTTGACACAACAACGTTTAGACAGATTAACATGTCCTAGATGTGAAATTTAAAAAATTAGCATAAGAAATTGAGTCCAAGCAGTTTGAACACCGATTAGCTATATTTGTATGTACAAGTATTGAGGGAAAAACCAGAGTATATTGATCGGCAAAAATCCCTTTATATTATTTTATTTCCATTGGTTCTTAGTAGTTATGCTATAAAAATATGACTCAACGATCGTCAATTTGAAGGTTTATTATCTAGGGTTGAGTTTTGGGGTGAATAAGCTGCAGCGATGTAATTTTGTGGAGGAGGTGGAGGTTCAACGCGGTCGCACTCAAAGAGTTTGATTCACGGTTGGGAGGTTGAACCTCCAGTTGAAGCACATGCGAGGTTGAAAGCTCCTCCGGTCCGCCTTGGCTCATGGCTCAGGTCCTCAAAACAGTGTTGTAATGGATCACCTTTGGTCGAATGTTTTGGATGGAAACCTATAAATTGGAAACCATAAACAACACTAGTTATATGCATCTGTAGATCACGACGACATAAACATTTTCACATTGCCTGCCGTTATCAGAAATTGAATATCAAATTATACTTGTCGTTCATCATTGAATTGTACTTCACTTATTTGTAACTCTGCTGCCGATGTTTAATTAATAAGTCTGGGAGACTTATTTCTGGATAACATAATTTGACTTATTTCTCCGGGTAATATTTCTCATTCATCGTACAATTATATTTCATTTTGCCGCCTCCTTCCCAGAGATTAGCCATTGGGCGCCTATTACAGTATTTTAGTTAGCATTTATGTACATTTTTAAAGTCGGGTTATTTGTTTGTTTGTGATATGGGTGTATGACTTGTTAGGTTCATATCCTGATGCATTACTTGTTAGGTTCATATCCTGATGCTCCAAAAATATGCATATAACTTTCAAAAATTACTGAGTATATGGACAATAGAAGCGGAAATAAGTTTAAGCACTGTAGAAAACATATATATATCTATATATATATATCTATATATATATATATATATATATATATATATATATATATATAGGAGCTATTAACTGTTAGATTATTACCAAGCAAGTCATAATCAATTATTTACCCAATAAACATTCATAAAACACATAGTATATATAGTCAGTTTTGGTAAGCTTCTGTGTCTCAACGCTCAAACTTTAAAGTTTTTTCCTTCAAAAGTCTGGCCAAACTGCCAATTCCTGGGAGTAATGTTCCAAGAAGTAGACTTTCTGTGATCGCTAGTCTTAACCCTAAAAGACAAAGACTGGCCAGTCAAATCCTGATCGCACTCCCAATGCTGACCCCAGTTCCTCTTCATCTGTGTCCACGGCAGCTTATTACTCTTCACCCACACACTTTCCACATCTCCCGCCCCAGCCACATTCCAAATCAGCACCAAATTGAAATACTTATTCCCGTTTATCGTAAACCTGATCCCTCCTTTCCTCTTGCACGGAACCCTCCTGTAACTAACGGGAATTATACCCGCTTTGTACTCTCCTATTTCGAGGAATGCAGGCATGGTGAGGTCGAAATGCTCATGGGGCGGACTGCACCAGCCACCTGGTGGGCACCAATTGGTGGCCGTGACCGTGATCGATTTATGACCCGGCTTGCATCCTGGGGCGTTGTTTTCGCACTTTATTTCATAGCATGAACCGCATGCTTTGCCGTCATTGTACAAAGCAGAGCTGATGGCGGTCGTTTGGGTGCCGTAGCCCATTGTGAGGGTGTTTTCGTACCCGCATGAGCCAGCTGTTGTGTCGGAGCCGCTTGGACCTCCGTAGAAGGTGGCGTGGGCCGCTTTCCATTGGCCTGGTTTGAATTTGCCATGTGGTTTTTTTGTTATGATGTGGCCGTGAGCATTGGCTTTAGCAGTGAATAACAAGGTGATGGTTAGGAGGAGGAGACGAAAGGTGGCCATGCTAATGATTCGTCAACTTGATAATTTTGATCAACTCATATCAGATTTAGTACGTTGTTTTGTTCGTTTGAAAGGTAACCGTGTTTGAAATATGAGGGTGAGAGATATTGTAGGATGGCATATGGTAATTGAGAGATACTTTTAGGAAAAAAATCCAGCAGTAATTATTAACCACTTTCTTATATGCAGTTTTTGCTATTTTTTGTTATGTTTCTGTTTTGACTTGCTTTGAATAAGATTTGTTTGATGAACTCAATTTTACAACAAAGTACTTCTTATAGTAAAGATTGGGTAATGCTTTTGATACTCGGATATTTGGGTGAATATATACAGCTTCTGTTTCATACCTGATATTTACTCTCTAATAAGTCATTTTTGTCTGAATAGTATTTTAAAAATGACAAATAGCCTTATCAATGGTGAAATATGGAATAAAGTGATATCTTTATATCAACGTTTGCGGGGGTAAACTAAGCATTAATCGAAACATTGTGAGGCCAAACTTACTCGAACATACCTGCCTATGAAATTTCTTGTATGAATTAATCTCCAGTTTTACGAGGATGCAAATCAAGGATATATGGAACATAAGACCATCTCCAACAAAATTGAGTGCAGATATTACATTTTCCACACTCAAAAAATGTAAGAGTTGGCAGAAAATGGAATCAAGCGCTTATAAGCCCGAAGCAAACACATTTGTTAAACAAACGCCCCGAAGCTTTTGAAACCACTGTGGGATATTTAATTAGACACTCAAGACGTCTGTGAGGCGAGGCGCTTGTTTATTAGAGGCATGGGGTTTGGATGTCTATTCACCAGGCGTCCAAACATATTACAAATCTGTAATAAAAAAACACTGAATTTGTAATCGATCGAAGATTGTGCACTATTGAAATGGTTTTTGGGTGCACATCTTCATTTGTTGTAAAATGTAGGCGTCGGTTGGAATTGCTCTAAGTCCATAAGTTCACTTGAATAGACAAGGATTTAACTGATCCCTGAAGGAACAGAGAATATGCCACATATCAAAACAATATAAAAATACAAGTAAAAAATACTTGTATGATTTTCGTGTTAAATACGATTAAAAATACTTTCAATTGCACCTACGTGGTCATTAGAAAAAACCATTTCTTTCCATTTTTCCATGGTATCGTAATTCAACTAGTATGTAGTTCGTGCATTGCATACATTAATATTGTAAGATATGTATTTATAATTTTAATGTTAAAATCAAAACTTTGTTATACAACGTAAAATAAATTCGGTGAAATAAATGAACAAAAAATTAAATTTTTATTATTTTTTGTATATAATTTATATTATGTACACTACAAGGAATACATTGATTACCGACGGCTCCTAGCCGTCGGAAGTCCCATCGGAATACGGAACACGGATTTCGTCCATTTTCAACGGAATCGATGACGACGTTTCAACGGCTTCCAACGGCTTTTTCGATGGCAGTTTCGACATTTTGTCTGACAGTATAGACGTCTATGTGGCTTGAAAATTCGCCAGATAACCGTTGGAAACCATCGAAATTATTTGACCAGTATGCCGTCAGGAGCCATCAGTAATCGTTGGAGAATTTCAACTGATAAGCCGTCAGAAATCTGAGTAAAAAAATTCAGCAGCCAAATAGCACATCAATATCATTATATATCACAACACATCAAAATCAATATATATCAGATATATAAGCTAAAATTAATATCAATAATAATATAAAACTTAAACGTTACCATCTCAAACTCAAATATTTTTAATCAATAAAAAACAAACCGCTCATCAAGCTCACACACCCAACTGTAATATATACATCCAATATCAATGTACAACATATACAACATCTAAAACCCACAAATCAACCTCATAAATCAACCCCACAAATCAACATCAAACACCATATGTTCACAAATCAACCCCACGGTCTCCCGTTGTATATATACATAAGTTTTGAAAACAAAAACTGCAAAACGTACATCATGACTCATCATCGACTCTTGAACCACCAGACAAAGGGAACGCTCCATGTACGCCGCCGAACGCTGGTTCAGTTGCTTCGTTTGCGCTGCTCGGGAGCGCTCTTGCTCCTGCAGCTGTGCAATCTGCTGTCAAAGCTCATTAATCTCCGCATTGTTCTGAACCTTTGATAAGCCTTTTGTGAGGCCTGAACCTACAAAACAAGTCGAAATATATTTCAGTTATTACGTCTTTTATAAAAATTAAACAACTTTTACAACTTAGTTATTTTTTATAAATTACCGATTAACTGTCGTTGCCATAGCGTCTATTTCTCTGTGTCAGGTCTGTAACAAAGTCAAAGATAACGTCCTCCTCATCAGTGATCAATTGCTCCCGTCCCGATTGCTCAAGAATTTGCGCACATGTTTGCATAAATCTTTCCTGTAACGCAAAATTAAATACAATTAAATATTATATGTCATTATTATAATATTTTATAACTAATTAATTAAAATGATCGTTATGAATAACTTATAACTTAAAATTACTTACATGTGCGGCATATGTTTTGTCATCCTCATGTCAGGCATACGTCACTGATTCTTCATCGTCGGTCTGCATGACAGCATCGGTATGTACAAATACGTCCATGTTCGAGACAGAAGCCCCACGTGCTCTTTCCTGCAATAATTGGTGTATATATTATTGTTGCTCATACAAATTTATACAAAAATTTAATAATTGTTCGTAATTGCAATTAATCAATTTACCAGGTCCTCGTGATGATGCTGAAATGATTTCGAGCCACGACGGGTGTGACTGAATTTTTCTGCCTGTTCGCCGAGTTTCTGTCTGACTCCGCCTGCAAATTAAAAATTAAAATTATATTTTATAGGTATACCTTATGTATTTACTACTGAACAAGTTAAGGTGATATCTGATAGGCTTATCCCAAATTCATCGCTACTCCACCATGCGGCCTAAGCATCCCATACGTTGGCGTCCATCCAGCTTAGCTTCTTCCTAGATTTTCTAATGGCGAACATCGTATCCCGGTAATTCTTTGCAACTTTAGAGTTTCGGTGGCGGTGTCAAAGAGAAATGTCATCCTCTATTAGGTCTACCGCCCCCCTTATATATGTTGAAAAATATAAGTTATACATTTATACTTAGTCAACAAATTGTAAAGTGATTATATATAATGATATATAAATTTAAACTTATCAGGAAGTCCTGTCAGATCCTCTCCGTACGTGCTCTGAGATCCTACTCCATTTGGGATAGCACGAAGTCATACGGCTCATCTATGCTTGCTTAGAAATGCTGAGAACTATATTTGAAGGCTCAAGCTCAAAACCCCTGCATTAAATATGATACAGACAAATCATGACTAATATATCATATAAAATATTTATAATGTTGAAGTAAATTTAATACTTACGAGCTATCTGCTTTCGGTAGTCATCTAACCACCATATGCAGCGCCTCATGTGACGGGCCGCTGCCATCACCTCCGCTGGAAATGGTCCATCTTTGAGACGAAGAGTGGGAACCGGACTGCGAAGAACTCCGACGTCTGAAGAAAGACATCTATAATACATGTCATAAACATATTATTTTATTATGTCAGAATATATCATTCAATTATGAGTAAACGTATCAAAATTTAACATCAATAATCGCATGTAGCATAAAAAAAAAACATCAATACCCCCATAAATTATCTTTTTTCAACATGTATACCATTACATCAGACCACGTCGTTTTCTAATTCAGACTCGGTCTCATAATCTATATTGTTTTGTTTTGTGGTCTCAAATCCTTCCGCTAATACATTTGATTCATCATTTGTAGATCCAAAATTGGTTTGATCATCCGTTATTGTAGTTTCACCATTTCCCTCCATATCCGCTTGGTACGCTTGTTCCTTTGGAATATTCTTTCCATCAAACGTAAATCTTGTCTTTATTTTAAAAACTGCCAACCAATCTACTTTTTCTCTTTTTAGAGATGGATAAGGAGAATAATAAACCTGCAGGCTTGTTTTGATAGTATAAACGGATCGTACTTATGATAACGTGATGTATGCTTTATTTCAATAATATTATATTTTTAGTGCACGTTGATTCCAGAACCTGAAACATTACTGAACCAGTTGCATCTAATAAATAAACTTCTTCTACAGGTCTCGTGAAATATGTTAATTGCAAAACCTGAGTTAACACATCGTAAAAATCATTTATGTAGTCATTTGGATCATCACTACTTTTAACATGTACACTGGTATTATTAGTTAATTTTTCAGCCCCATATTCTTTGGTGTTAAATTTGTATTCAATCACAAAGAATATTGGATATGTCTTGACTTTTTTTTGGTCACATTGCAAGATGTTTCAATTCTTCATCGACCACACAATTTATCGGATCATGTATGTGGTTCGAAAACCAAGTAGCAAATTTTTTGCTAATATCGCCGTTTGGATGTTGTGATTCGTAAATACTGCATACATAGATAATATATTGCATTATAATTAGTACACACATGTATTATTCAAGAAAATAATTTTAGATGTGTTATTGAATAATACCTAACAAATGGCGCAACTTCTTCATGGTTAAGAAGAACATATATGTGGGCTATATGGTAATCTCTGTCGTCTAATTACACTTCCATACATTTTGCAGCAGGACGTTCCTGCTATCTAAAAATAGATAGCACTGATTCCGAAGAATCTTGTTCAATACCCTCATCATTTCACGTAGCATTTTCAAGATATAAGTTCACATGGTCACTGAAATAATGAGAGAAAAAGAACGAAGCTTCTTCTTCGATATATGATTTTCATATCGAACCTTCAACTCATACTTTTTGTCTCGCTTTTTTCTTTAGACGATTTAAGTACCTATTAAGAATAATTATAATTAAATTTTATTATGTGTAATTAAACTAAAATTTAACATACTCAATATTAATATCTTTCAAATAGATACATCCATCCATATTGCATAGGACCTCAAAGACGTGCTTCAAACGGAAAAGGAATAAGTAAATGCTCCATTACATTAAAGAAACCCGAAAGAAATATTTTCTCCATTTTGCAGAGTAGTATAGGAATTTCTTTCTTAAGTTTACGTAGTTGAACAAAGCTCCTTATAAAACAAACTAAGTTTTGTTACAAACGCCCAATCTTTTGTGGGAAATAGTTCTTTAAAAGCGACGGGCAACAAATGTTCTACCATTACATGATAATCATGACTTTTTATCACACTCAGTTTACCACTCTTATAGTTGACACATCTATGGAGATTAGAAGGAATCTCACACTCACTTTAACAGTACTTTGACTTGGTTACTATCTAGCTCATAGCATGGTTTGGCTTTTTTGTGTCGTTTAGCTTAATATGAAGCTCAGGACGATTGCATATTGCCTCTATATCACTTCTTGATTTCAAATCGTCTTTAATCTCCTTTAACATTCAGAACTGTGTAAAATACATTATTGAACACATTTTTCTCGTTGTGCATCACGTCGATATTATGACAAATTAGGAGATTTTTTCCAATAAGACGACTCCCAAGATATACTATGTTTGCACCAATTATGAATTTTCGATTTACCTTGAATTTTTTTTCCAATTTCATGTATCTTTGGATAATCCTATATTAGATCATAAATATCTTCGCTTGACCAAATCGTTGGTGGTCGCAAGGTCTCAAATCTATTACTTGTAAAGTTTTTTAATCTTTTCTAAAAGCATGAATAATATGGAGAAAACAATGGTGACTGTCAAACCACGAAATTTTCTTCCCATACGGTAAAGAAAATGCTCGAGTTTCTTCCATGCAATAAGGACAAGTTAGGCGACCAGCCGTACTCCAGCTTGAAAGCATTGCATATGTAGGAAAATCGCTTATAGTCCACAACAGAGAAGCGAACATACGAAAATTCTTTTTCTGAAATGTTGTATGTTTCAACACCTTCATGCTACAATGCTTTCAACACTTCAATCAACAGTTGTAAATATACGTCAATTCCTTGTGTCGGATCATCAAGGTCAGGGATGACAACAGTGAGAAAAATATATGGAGTTTTCATACACATCCATGGAGGTAAATTGTAAGGCGTAATGATTATAGGCCAAATTGAATATTTTGAACCAATTTGAAAGAACGGTGAAAATACATCCATACGTAAACCAAGTCTAACATTACGGCTCTCCGCTGTGAAAGCGGAGTATATACTATCAAAATGCTTCCATCTTCTCCATAGGCTGGGTGTGTTAACGTACCTTCTTCCTGTGTTCTCAAATAGTGTCATCTCATATGATGCGCGGTTATAGAAGATGCATTTAACCTTTGAAGCCTAGGAGTGATGGATAAGTAATCATACGCTTGTACGGAACTTTCTTTCCCTTCTTTTTTCTTAGTTTATATCTTTTCTGATTACATATTTTACAATTTCTAAGATTGATGACTTCTTTCCAAAACAACATGCAACTATTTAAACATGTACTATCTTTTGATACAGAAAACCAAAAGTAGGCATAGGGTTTTTTTACTTCGTAATAATTTTCACACATTAAATTATTGAGCGGCATATGCCATTTTGTAGCTTGTATATAACTGTAAGTCCAGCTTCTGTAGAATTGTATTTTGATTTCATCACAATGTATTCTACAGTTATTGATAGTTGAGTACTGTTGTACAACCATCCCAAATAGGTTTCTTAACAGCATCCAATAAATCATGAAAAAAGATTTGCTCCAATACTTGATTCTTCTTCAACATTAACATCATTACCATCAACTTCAATAGTAGGGAACATTAAACGTGCTGCATCTTCAACCATATCTACTATGAGATTCGTCGAAACAATTTCAGTATTCACCTCCCCCTTCGAATGTACGAGATTATGTGTTATAAGTTCTCCACAACGATCTCACACCAAATAATTTAACACGAAACCATATTGGTGCAAATGAACTATTACCATATCCGGTATCAAATTCTTTAATAATTTGAACCCACTACATGGACAGTAGATTTCTTCATCGTTTCCATTATTACTTAAAACGAATTCAATAAAGATGTGTACACCATTTTGAAAATATTCACTTATTGAGCCTCCAATTTCTCTTCTTTATTGGTACATCCAGCTTCGATTGATAAAATAATTGACCATTTTTCCTACTTTAAAACATAAAACTGTATTAATCATTTACATATTGATATTTTGTTTTTCAATTAAATCATACATTTAAATTTTCGCAATATATAATATTATTCTATTTAATTTTGTTTTTAAATGGATTTACATAAATTATAATCTACAATTTTTGGGTTATTGATTTACACTTTGATGGCTGACCATCCTACTTTCCATTACAAATACAGCAGCAATTTTTTTTAAAATCATTTCATTTTAAACGATTCAATGAAATTTCAACAGTACTTCCAATTTATTCCATGTATCATACACGTATGCATGTACATATGGAACAAAAAGAATGTGTTGTCGAAATTTTATAAACCATTTAAAATGAAATGATTTGCAAAATATAATTACTTTATTGTGTTTGTAACTTGTCCAATACAGGGATAAATTCGACAAATATTGTATCAAATGAATATAAACGTTCCTTCTATGATAAAAATGAATATCCATGTAACGATCACATACAGTACTTGTCAGACGAGGTCAAAAACTATCTATGGGATTTATAGAAAGTAAAGCATATTATACGACAATTTTTACGATAATTTATTTACATTCTGAGAAACGCATACACTAAATCGTCGTTTTCGTCATCTTAAAAACGCATACACTAAATCCTAAGCATCGACTCTAATTAATCCAAACTAGCCCTAATGCATGTATGCACTAATTAATCAATACACGTACACCAATTAACGCACATATACACAAAAAAATTATTTTTCTCAACATTTAAATGATAAAAAATTATAATAACAACCTAATTAGTATTAAGTAGGGTATAACAAATAATTAATGCGGTATTATAAACAACTATAACAATAAATTAACCATAATTTACCAAATTAAAATTAAATAGGGTTTATAAACTTAACCTTCTTGTAGAGAAATAGCTAATGAAGAGATTTGAAAATTGAAGATGGAGACTTGCTAACGGCATGGAGGAGGTGGAGGAGGAGATTTGGGGAGGAAGACGGTGAAGAAAACTGTCGGCCTGGGGCTGGGTTATTCGTGACTTTGCGATGGCTTCCAACGGCCGTCGACGGATGTATTTGTGACGGCCCGGGATTTTGGCAATAAGTATTTAATCTAATTTAAATAAAATACAAGGCTATCATTTTAAAAACAGATAAGACTTTGAACATTTACTATTTATTTATATATATGTGTGTGTGTATTGTGAAGAAAACTCTGATTTGGAATTTAAAATAAAATCTTTCAAAAATATTTAAAATAAAATCTACCTTATTCAATTTAATTAATGCTCTACATTATCAACGTTTAATCTAAATATATGCATATGAATGTAATATAGATAATAATGTTTAAAATAAAATTAATCTTATCAATATTAAATATAAGTATAAAATATATCAATATAAATTAAATGTTGATAGCTAAACTTTAAATAAAAAAACAAGAATTGATGTTAAAAAATAGAAATAAATATATAGGTTAAATTATATGGTTACATGAAAGCATAAAGTAAAACATATCAGATAATTCTAGAAATACATAAACTTTTGAAATACATGTAGATATGCAAGGAAATGAGACAAATATATATATATATATATATATATATATATATATATGTACATACAAAATTAAAGGGGATAAGTATGTAACATGAAACAAGACAATTACATTTAATGCTATCAATTCAAGCACAAAACAAGTCATTCATTTTCCACAAAAATCATTTCATTTTTTATAAAAATCTGCTTGGTCAAAGAAATGAAAATAATCTTGTACAGCAAGCCTCCCCTACAAACTGTTTTCTATATATGCAATGCATCTTGTTCCTGTTCGTTCAGTGAAAACATAGCAAGCCAGAAAAAAAGAAAAAAGAAAAAAGTAAATATCACTATATTTACAAACTCAAATTCATTCAACAACAAAATAGGAAGGTTTAAGGGAAGATCAAAACTGCAGCTTTTAAAAATAGAATTGCTCTCTATTCAAATATATTTCAGGTGAGTAAACATACTATTTTAAAATTTTAAATTTTTGTATTTGATTCTTGAATAACTTATGCTTTGCGGTATATTTTTAAGTAAGAAATCCTGCACATATATGGTTGTACTGTGAATTCTTATATGGTCTATTCTTCCTTGTCCTTAGTTACAGAGTTGAATATGTAATCAAAATCCAAAATATTATCATCCAACCTTTGTTAGACTTAAGGTATCAAACAAAACAAGTTTGTTTAAGCTTAAATCATGGCCTAGAATTTGTTTGAAGCTCGATAGTGAAATATTGACTCTGTACATTCAATTTTACAGTGAAAAAGAAATCATATGATTAATTCGAATATTTTAAAACATTAATTCGATTATATAACTTGAATCAACAAACAAAGATAGGATTTTTAGAACTAAATTGGTGATTTTTAGTTGCGTATGCTAGCAGTTTATAGTTGAAAAGAATATGCTTTTTAACCATTTTATGATGATCGAACCAACATTGGATGTTAAGATTTTGCTTGAAGCAAGTTTGGCAATTGATGGTAACGAGAAAATTGTCAAATAATTTTTCCATTGCAAGAATTGATGGGATGAGGCTAGATTAGGGTTTAAGAGTCAAGTTTGTTGTGGTTAGGAAACGAGATGAGTTCATCTCCTCTATTTGATCGAGCTTCTCGAAACTCAAGGGGATGGTAGCATAGGTGGTTGGCGAGGTGAGGTCGGAGTTGTATCGCCTCCGGTGGTCGGCGTGAGTGAAGCGAAGTGATTTGCTGAGGGGAGTCGAGTTGTAGGTTTTCGAATGAAGGGCGAAAACTCGATTTGGAAATTTTGGCATCAAGTTGATTGTGGTAATCGAATATAGAGGCGATTCACGACTTGCCGGAGGTAGTGAAGTTCGCTAGAGGGTTGGCGAGGCGCCGTGCACGTGTACATCATAGATATGGTGTCAGAGTTTGTTGGGTGGAGAGCGACTCGGGTTGATACTCGAGAAAGTGGTAGATTGCTTCGGGTTATAACCTGAGCGCGTGAGAGAGTATCATGTTATTTAAGTTTACACTTAAACTTAACTAAGGGAAAAAGGGGAGAAGGAAGCGTGAGGAAGAGAAGAAGAACTCAGGAAAAATGGTGGAAAACTCGAGTTTTAACTCGAGTAAAACTGGGACTATCTCGGGTTCGGTTTACAAAGTGCTTAGCGTAATGAAATTTAAAGTTATATCATCTTAATCAAATTTTAAGTATTGATGATTTACTTTGTGTTTGACGAATTTAAGTTAGAAATTTATTATAAGTTTCAATTATTTAAGCAAATACTTAAGAGTGTTTTTAAAATTCAATTTATACTTTAATTAAGTAGTTAACTGAAGATAAGTGTTGAAAGTTAATTAAAATTAAAGTTTACAAGTTAATAATAATTTGATTTCAATGTTATTAAGGAAGATTTTTAAATGTTAACTAAGACAAATAATTATTATTAATTAATTGTTTGAAAAGGTAATTAAGAATGATTAATTAATTTATAATTTTAGTTAACAAAGTGATTAGACATAAATCAATTTATAATTAAAGATTGGTTAATTAATGATTAAGTGTTTAATTAATTTGTAATTAAGAATTGTTAAATAGATAATTAAAGTTAATTAATAAATAATTAATAGTTAATTAATTAAGTAATTAATTAAGGATTAATGAATTAGTAATTAATGATTAATTAATTAATAATTAAGGAGTAATGAATTAAGTAATTAAGGTTTAATAAATTGATTAAAAAGTGATTAATTAATTAAATGGTTTGAAATGGAAAAATTAATTAATGAATGATTTATTAAGCAGGATTAAGTGATTAATTCTCAAATAATTAATTTAAATTGAATTAATTACAATAAGGATTAAAGATGCTTGCTTATGGATGATTGTATAAGTAGAATATCTGGATTTGTGATATTTATTGGGTGATGTTCTGTGATACTTTGTGATATGCCTTGATATATCTATAATGATTGTGTATGATTTATCTGTGATAAATGCTATGTGAATTCAAAGCATTGAATTAAATTGTTTAAATTATTAAATGACTTGACCTTTAAAATGGCGTTTGGATTTCGATGAGACCGGGATCGGGTGTCAGTTATGATTATCCGAAAACAACATCGATCCAAATTAAACGATAGGTCGTGACATCTCAAGTGAAGATCGAGATGGTGTTTCAGAGTGCAAGGGTTATCTTCATTTACTCTGAGAGTGATTCTAAAATGAGTATAACGAGATATTGCCTTCGGTTTCGTTCGAGCCCGGAACGAACTTGTATGGATTGAATGCTTTTAGAACATCGTCAGGTGGACGATGAGCATTCCAAGAGATATGTTCTATAAAGGTAATCGTAGCCTCAAGCCTCATCAACCGGGAATGGCTAAAACATGGGAGGTGCAGCAAGGTTAGGTGGGCAGCACCCCAGCAGGACGAGATATACACCTGTCTAGATGTCCCTTTTTATTTCGGCTGTATGGGAGGTTACTAGCTACAACCGCGGGGTTATCTTGTTCGAGACTGTTCAGTAAGGAATGGTTCCGGCCTTGTGTTGTAGGGGGTCGGGAGTGATCCTCGGTATGGTGATCTAGGCCCCGTACTGTGATGGACGGTACCCCAGTAGCCCTGCCATTGTATGGAATCCAATCTTCAATAAGCACCGTACGTTTTGATTGTGTCCAACTATGTTAGAATGTGAGATATAAGCATTTCAGGTATTTCCGTATTTTACTTGAAAACCCTAGACATTATTATAATATCACTGGATTTCCTATAAAACGTTTTGGTTAGCGTAAGGTAAAAACTTACCCGTGTTTATGTGTGGGAAGTCTTACGTGATACCTTTATTTTCAAAAGATTTTCAAAGTTAAACAAATTTAAACTGTTTACTCACATCAGACCCATGTCTGACCCGGAGTTTATTTTTGATTTTCATAAACTCTTGGGTACTCAAAATTTTACGAGTAGCCAAGTGATAGGTTTTGGATTGTTGAGTTCTGAAGGAGCTTGGAGCAGGAGTCCAGACTATCTATCTAGTTCCGTTGTGTTAGTTAGTGTATGTTGTATTTTGGGATGTATGTAATGACAGATGTATATATGACTGTCATGTTTAAGTGATGTGTAAATCTGATATATGTAAAACTATGTAATAGTTATGTGATGTATTATATTTTGTTCCGTTTCCGCTGTGAGATTCTGATGTTATTATTCTTTCTTTCTATCTTTTCTATATTGATCTCTTTCTTTTCTTGTTGATGATACGTCTTTCTGTGGACAGAAAGGCAGGTCGTCACAGTTAGTTTCAGAGCATAAGTTGAGGTAATACCTAGGCTCTGGAATAATATTTATTTTGAGAGTGCGTATTTGTATTTTTATATAACTATATACCTATCTAAGTTTGTTGAGTTACCTGTTCAGGTGGCCAACATGAGTGTTGGAAGGTACATTACTTTTAAATGGCAAGTATGTTAAAGTTTTGTTTGATTCGGGTGCTTCTTTGAGTTTTATTTCTTTGAAATCTGTAGAGAAGTTCTTTCTTATCCCTAGTGTTGTAGACTATCCCATCTTTGTATCTAATCCTATATGAGGGATAACCAAATTAGATATGATCTGTAAGGATTTGAGGATTTCCTACTTGTCCCATAGTTTTTCTTGTGACCCTTATATGTTGAATTTTAAGGGGTTTGACCTTATATTGGGGATGGATTGGCTTGATAAGTATAAGGCTGTCCTGAATTGTGACGATAGAACAGTTTCGTTGGAAACAGATCTGTGTAGAATTGCTTGAGTGAAGTGTGAAAATTCTGGAATTCACTTGAGTAGTCTTTTACATGGAGTTGAGACTTCTCAAGAGAAGGTTGAAGATATGGATGTGGTCCAAGATTTCCCAGATGTATTCGAGGAAGTCAAGTGTTTACCTCGAGAGATAGAGTTTCACATTGATTTGGTTACATGAGCAGTACCAGTGATTCAGCCTACTAGGAGGATGGCTCCTAGGGAGTGGGAGGAGTTAGTTAAGCAGACTCAGGATCTTTTGAAGAAGGGATTGATTAGGCCTAGTTTTTCTTGTTGGAGTTCTGCTATGGTGTTTGTCACTAAGTCGGATGGATCGCTAAGGTTCTGTGCTGACTATAGAGAACTGAACAAAGTGACCATTCGAAATAAATATCCCCTTCCTCCTATTGATGATCTCTTTAACCAGCTGCATGGAGCTTCTGTCTTTTCTCAACTGGATTTAGCTTAAGGTTTCCATCAGTTAAGGGTAGCTGAGGACAGTATCCATTAACTGCATTTAGGGGACCAAATTGTTTCTATGAATGGTTGGTTATGCCTTTCGGGTTAACCAATGCTCCTGCTTACTTTGTCGATCTGATGAACCGAGTCTTTCGAGATGTATTGAATAAGTTTATTCTGGTATTCATTGATGATATTCTAGCCTATTCTAAAGAAGATCACAAGCAGCATTTGAGAATAGTGTTAGAGACACTAAGGAGGCATGTTTTGAAGGCGAAGTTCTCTAAGTGCCGTTTTTGGAAATTGAAAGTCAAATTTTTGGGGGACATTGTTTCCGGAGAAGGTATCTCTGTAGATCCACCGAAGGTTGAGACTATTCTGGAGTGGAAGCAACCGAAGACACCAACTGAAGTCCGTAGTTTTCTGGGATTAGCTGTCTACTACAGGAAGTTTATCAAGGACTATTCCAAGATTTCTTCACATCTAACTAAATTGACAAGGAAAGAAGCTAAGTTGAAAGGGACACCCCAGTGTGAAGAAGCTTTACAGGAGTTGAAGACGAGGCTAACCAGTGCATCTGTGCTAGCTATTCCGGATGAGAAGAGAAAATTTGAGGTTTATACAGATGCTTGTATAGTTGGACTGGGAGAAGTTTTGATGCAGAATAGAAGATTAATTGCGTATGCGAGTCAGCAACTAAAGCCACATGAAAGGAACTACGCTATGCACGATCTTGAGTTGTTGGCCATTGTTTTTTGCTTTGAAGATCTGGAGACACTATCTTTTCGGAGAGAAGTTCGAGTTATTCATGGATCACAAACTGTTGAGATATCTTTTCTCCCAAAAGGATATTAAACTGAGGCAATAGCGATGGGTTGAGTTTTTGGCATCATATGATTTGGATATTCTGTATACCCCTGGAAAGGCAAATGTTGTGGCTGATGCTCTTAACAGGAATGCGGTTCTGTCTCTTTTGGAAGTTGTTCCATCTTTTCAGGAAAGAATCATAAGCAAGCAAATGGAGGATAGATCTTTTGAAGAACTGATTCTTGGAACCAAGGATGGTCGATATTCGGATTTCGAGATGGACGATCAAGGTGCTTTGAGGATTAATGGTTGTTTGTGTGTACCTAATATAGATGGATTAAGGCAAGAAGTCTTAACTGAGTGTCATCGCTCTAGATTGAATATTCATAAAGGAATCTCTGCGAT
The DNA here is from genome assembly GCA_030765085.1 of Allium cepa. Lineage (NCBI taxonomy): Eukaryota > Viridiplantae > Streptophyta > Magnoliopsida > Asparagales > Amaryllidaceae > Allium > Allium cepa. Next base: position 1,042,957,028 of record CM060931.1, on the reverse strand, counting down.
GTATAAAGATATGAGAAGGGTTTTCTGGTGGCCGAGCATGAAGAGGGATGTAGCTTATTTTGTCAATAGTTGTGCTATCTGTCAGTGGGTTAAAGGAGATCAGTAGAAGTCAGCCGGATTATTGCAGTCTTGGGAAGTTCTAGAATGGAAATGGGAGATGATTTTGATGGATTTCATCGACGGTTTGCCTAGAACCAAGAAAGGAAATGAAGGAATATGGGTTATTGTGGATCGTCTAACTAAAAGCGCCCATTTTATACCAGTTAAGGAAACTCGTACTGCAGCTTCTCTAGTAGAGATTTTCTTGAGAGAGATAGTCAGATTGCATGGTGTTACAGTTAGCATAGTAAGTGATCGTGATCCTATCTTCACCAGCAAATTCTGGAAGGCTCTGCAATCAGCTATGGGAACGAGTTTGAGATTAAGTATAGCCTATCACCCTCAGACAGATGGGCAGACGGAGAGGCTGAATCGTATTCTGGAGGATATGATGTGAGCTTGTGTTTTGGATTTTGGTGGATCGTGGGAAGACCATCTTCATCTAGTAGAATTCTCCTATAATAACAGCTACCAGGCGAGTATTAAGATGGCTTCTTATGAAGCACTATAAGGAAGACCGTGTAGATCCCCATCCTGTTGGATAGAGTCAAAAGATCGTCTTGTGCTTGGACCTGATCTAATTCGTGAAGCTTCTGCGAAAGTTGAGCTTATGAAGAAAAGGATGAGAGCTTCTCAGGGCCGTCAAAAGAAGTATGCAGATAAAAGGGAAAGACAATTGGAATTTGAGATCGAAGATTTTGTCTTTGTCAAAGTTTCCCCGATTAGAGGAACAGTAAGATTTGGAAAGATGGGAAAACTTGCCCCGAGATATATTGGACCATTCCGGGTATTGGAAAGAATTGGTTCTGTGCTTACATAATTGAATTGCGAGAACGGATGTCTGGAATTCATAACGTATTTCATGTATCCCATCTAAGGAAGTTTGTTCATGACCCATCATTGGTTGTAGAACCAGCAGTCCAAGAAGATTTAGAAGTCGAGCCAAACTTGACTGTGGTGAGGAACTCTGTTTAGATCGCTGATCAAGATGAGAGGCAACTTAGGAGCAAAGTAGTGAAGCTCGTCAAAGTACAGTGGAGCGAGGATCCCAGAGATTGTACCTGGGAAACTCTGGATAGTTTTAATAAAGCCTATCCGGATTTGTGACCGGATAGCTAGTGATGTTTGTTAGGATAAACTGTTTGATTGTTTGCCAATGTATGGATGATATGTATGCTTGGATTGTTGATATAAAAGCTCTTGAATTATCTTTGTTTTAAATTTTGGGGACCAAATTCAATTAAAGGGGGACGAATGTGACGGCCCAGGATTTTGGCAATAAGTATTTAATCTAATTTAAAAAAAAAATACAAGCCTATCATTTTAAAAACAGATGAGACTTTGAACATTTACTATATATATATATATATATATATATATATATATATATGTTTGTGTATTGTGAAGGAAACACTGATTTGGATTTTAAAATAAAATCTTTCAAAAATATTTAAAATAAAATCTACCTTATTCAATTTAATTAACGCTCTACATTATCAACATTTAATCTAAATATATGCATATGAATGTAATATAGATAATAATGTTTAAAATAAAATCAATCTTATCAATATTAAACATAAGTATAAAATATATGAATATAAATTAAATGTTGATAGCAAAACTTTAAATAAATAAAAAAAATTATGTTAAAGAAATAGGAATAAATATATAGGTTAAATTATATGGTTACATGAAAACGTAAAGTAAAACATATCAGATAATTCTAGAAATATATTAACTTTTGAAATACATGTAGATATGCAAGGAAATGAGACAAATATGTATATATATGTACATGCACAATTAATAGAGATAAGTATGTAACATGAAACAAGACAATTACATCTAATGTTATCAATTCAAGCACAAAACAAGTCATTTCATTTTCCACAAAAATCATTTCAGTTTTTATAAAAATCCGGTTGGTCAAAGAAATGAAAATAATCTTGTACAGCAAGCCTCCCCTGCAAACTGTTTTCTATATATGCAATGCATCTTGTTCCTGTTCATTCAGTGAAAACATAGCAAGCCAGAAAAAAAAGTAAACATCACTATATTTACAAACTCAAATTCATTCAACAACAAAACAGGAAGGTTTAAGGGAAGATCAAAACTGCAGCTTTTAAAAACAGAATTGCTCTCTGTTCAAACATATTTCAGGTGAGTAAACATACTATTTTAAAATTTTAAATTTGTGTATTTGATTCATGAATAACTTGTGCTTTGCTGCATTTTTTTAAGTAAGAAATCCTGCACATATATGATTGTACTGTGAATTCTCATATGGTCTGTTCTTCCTTGTCCTTAGTTACAGAGTTGAATATGTAATCAAAATCCAAAATATTATCACCCAACCTTTGTTGGGCTTAAGGTATCAAACAAAACAAGTTTGTTTAAGCTTAAATCATGGCCTAGAATTTGTTTGAAGCTTGATAGTGAAATATTGACTCTGTACATTCAATTTTACAGTGAAAAAGAAATCATATGATTAATTCGAATATTTTAAACATTAATTCGGTTATATAACTTGAATCAACAAACAAAGATAGGATTTTTAAAACTAATATGGTGATTTTTAGTTGCGTATGCTGGGAGCAGTTCATAATTTAACAAAATATGCTTTTTAACCATTTTCTGATGATCGAACCAACATTGGATGTTAAGATTTTTCTTGGAGCAAGTTTGGCAATTGATGGTAACGAGAAAATTGTCAAATAAATTTTCCATTGCAAGAATTAATGGGACGAGGCCAGATTAGGGTTTAAGGGTCGAGTTTGTTGTGGTTAGGAAACTCAAGGGTCGAGTTTGATCGAGCTTCTCGAAACTCAAGGGGATGGTAGTATAGGTGGTTGGCGAGGTGAGGTCGGAGTTGTATCGCCTCCGGTGGTCGGCGTGAGTGAAGCGAAGTGATTTGCTGAGGAGAGTCGAGTTGTAGGTTTTCGAATGAAGGGCGAAAACTCGATTTGGAAATTTTGGCATCAAGTTGATTGTGGTAATCGAATATAGGGGCGATTCGCGACTTGCCAGAGGTGGTGAAGTTCGCTAGAGGGTCGGCGAGGGCCGTGCACGTGTATGGCATAGATATGGTGTCAGAGTTTGTTGGGTGGAGAGCGACTCGAGTTGAAACTCGAGAAAGTGGTGGACTGCTTCGGGTTATAACCGGAGCGCGTGAGAGAGTTTCCTGTTACTTAAGTTTAAACTTAAACTTAACTGAGGGAAAAAGGGGAGAAGGAAGCGTGAGGAAGAGAAGAAGAACTCGGGAAAAATGGTGGGAAACTCGAGTTTTAACTCGAGTAAAACTGGGACTTTCTCGGGTTGGGTTTACAAAGTGCTTAGCGTAACGAAATTTAAAGTTATATCATCTTAATCAAATTTTAAATGTTGATGATTTAGTTAGTGTTCCACAAATTTAAGTTAGGAATTTATTATAAGTTTTAATTATTTAAGTAAATACTTAAGAGTGTTTTTAAAATTTAATTATACTTTAATTAAGTAGTTAATTGAAGATAAGTGTTGAAAGTTAATTAACATTAAAGTTTTCAAGTTAATAATAATTTGATTTCAAAGTTATTATGGTAGATTTTTAAATGTTAATTAAGATAAATAATTATTATTAATTAATTGTTTGAAAAGGTAATTAAGAATGATCAATTAATTTATAATTTTAGATAACTAAATAATTAGAGATAAATCAATTTGTTATTAAAGCTTGGTTAATTAATGATTAAGTGTTTAATTAATTTGTATTTAAAAGTTGTTAATTAGATAATTAAAGTTAATTAATAAATAATTAATAGTTAATTAATTAAGTAATTAATTAAGGATTAATGAATTAGTAATTAATGTTTAATTAATTAATAATTAAGGAGTAATGAATTAAGTAATTAAGGTTTAATAAATTGATTAAGAAGTGATTAATTAATTAAATGGTTTGCAATGGAATAATTAATTAATTGATGGTTTATTAAGTAGGATTAAGTGATTAATTCTCAAATAATTAATTTAAATTGAATTAATTATAATAAGGATTAAAGATGCTTGCTTATGGATGATTGTATAAGTAGAATATCTGGATTTGTGATATTTATTGGGTGATATTCTGTGATACTCTGTGATATGCCTTGATATATCTATAATGATTGTGTATGATTTATCTGTGATAAATGCTATGTGAATTAAAAGTGCTGAATTAAATTGTTTAAACTATTAAACAACTTGACCTTTAAAATGGCATTTGGATTTCGATGAGACCGAGATCGGGTGTCAGTTATGATTATCCGAAAACCACATCGATCCAAATTAAATGATAGGTCGTGACATCTCAAGTGAAGATCGAGATGGTGTTTCAGCGTGCAAGGGTTATCTTCGTTAACTCTGAGGGTGATTCCAAAATGAGTGTAACGAGATAATGCCTTCGGTTTCGTTCGAACCCGGAACGAATTTGTATGGATTAAATGCTTTCAGAACATCGTAAGGTGGACGATGAGCATTCTAAGAGATATGTTTTATAAAGGTAATCGCAGCCTTAAGCCTCATCAACTGGGAATGGCTAAAACATGGGAGGTGCAGCAAGGTTTGGTGGGTAGCACCCAAGCAAGACGAGATATACCCTTGTCTAGATATCCCTTTTTATTTTGGCTGTGTGGGCGGTTGCTAGCTACAACCATGGGGTTATCTTATTCGGGACTGTTCAGTAAGGAATGGTTCCGGCCTTGTGTTATGGGGGGGAGTGATCCTCGGTACGGTGATCTAGGCCCCGTACTGTGACGGGCGGTACCCCAGTAGCCCTGCCATTGTATGGAATCCAATCTCCAATAAGCGCTGTACGTATTGATTGTGCCCAACTATGTTGGAATGTGAGATGTAAGCATTTCAGCTATTTCTGTATTTTACTTGAAAACCCTAGACACTATTATAATATCACTGGATTTCCTATAAAACGTTTTGGTTAGCGTAAGTTAAAAATTTACACGTGTTTATGTATGGGAAGTCTTACGTGATACCTTTATTTTCAAAAGATTTTCAAAGTTAAAAAACTTTAAACCTTTTACTCACACCAGACATGTGTCTGACTGGGAGTTTATTTTTGTTTTTCATAAACTCTTGGGTACTCAAATTTTTATGAGTAGCCAAGTGATAGGTTTTGGATTGTTGAGTTCTGGAGGAGCTTGGAGCAGGAGTCCAGACGTATCTATCTATCTAGTTCCGCTGTGTTAGTTAGTGTATGTTGTATTTTGGAATGTATGTAATGACAGATGTATATATGACTGTCATGTTTAAGTGATGTTGTGTAACTCTGATATATGTAAAACTATGTAATAGTTATGTGATGTATTACATTTTGTTCCATTTCCGCTGCGAGATTCTGATGTTGTTATTCTTTCTTTCTATCTTTTCTATTTCTATCTCTTTCTTTTCTTATTGATGATACGTCTTTCTATAGATAGAAAGGCGGGTCGTCACAGTATTTGTGATGGCTTCCAACGACCGTCGTCGGCTATTTATTTTATTTTCATTAATGCCATGGTAATTCCTTGTTGTTGGCAGCCGTCGCAAAAAATTACGACAAGCCATCGACGACCATCGAAAATGGACGTTGCAATAAACAATACTTCTATAAGTGGTAGCCTATATATCTTTATATTTCGATAGAAAGAATTTATCCATTTTTTCCGTATGAATATGTATACATTTTGAAACTGATGTATTTTAATGATTTATTAAATGAATTAACAAATATTATGATTTTTTTAAGCATGTTTAATTTAAAATTACGTAATTAGTTTATTTTTATAGGCTTAAAGAAAAACTATAGGAAATAATTAAGAATAATTTTGTAAAAAATTATAGAAATTTTAATGCGGATTTATTTGCGATTAAAAGGAATTTTGCAATAACGCGGTGTATGATAAATTTTTAAGATAAATGATTATAAGTGTTTTACAAATTTGTTTTGTCATTATTTTTTTTGCACATTATAACGTATGTGATCTACATATCTTTATAGTTGAATGGAAAATATAATTTTACCCTTTCTGTTAATGCAAAAATGTGTGTGTGCGCACATTAAGATTGGCATATATTTTTGGGATTTACTATAAGAATAAACTAAATATTTATTAAGATTGTTTAAATAGTTCAAATTTGAGACTTCATAAACGTAGTTTGAATACATGTATTTAAAATACATACATACATACATATACATACATACATACATACATACATACATACATACATGCATACATACATACATATATATATATATATATATATATATATATATATATTAGGAAAGAGTTTGGGTGGGTTGCAAATAATTGTAGAAATGTTAAAATATAAGTATTTGAAGTAAGAAACATAATTTCACAAAGCAATTTTTGATAAATTTATTGAGATAAATAAATAATAAATTATATATATTGATATCATTAATGTAAATTATTTATGTTATGTGTTTTTTATATCTGTATATTTGAGTGAAAAAGAATTTTACATATTAAAACCGTCATGTTTTAGGATTTATTAGATGAATTAACGAACGTTTGTTAATTGAATTTATTTGAATAGTACAAATTGCTTAATTAATTAAAATATACTGACTTATATATTAGGTTATATTTGTGGAGAGTTTTATAAATATAACTATAGAAATTTTATACGTAGATGCTTGATGTTAAAAATAAATTTTACCGTGCAATGCATGGTAAACATATTGATATAAATGATTATGAATTAAGTTCAAAATTACTTACATGTATAATTTATGTTACATGATTGGTGGATTTACATAGCTAAGTGAATTTTTATACCATTTTTGTTGATATAAATATGGTATAAATATGATTTTTTTTATATTCTTATTATTTATTAGACAAACCAACGAATAATAGTTTATTGAATTTGTTTGAATACTTTTAAAATTATAAAATTAATTTTAATACATGGAGTTAAATATAAAATATTAGAATATAAATGAGAAAGTTCTGTAAATGGTTATATAAATTTAAAACGAAGGTGTTTGAAGTTAAAAAAACATAATTTTGTAAATTGATTATATCATGTATTAATTTAGATAAATTTTTTTGAAATGAATTTGTTATTACAAATTACGTGTGTACTTTTCTCTTATGCGACTTATGCATCTTTACTTTAATGAGAGGTAATTTTTATCATTTTTGTTAATATGAGCATAATATACATATTGAAATTCTCATGTTTTCATAATGTAGTAGATGAATTGATGAATATCGGCTAATTAGATTTATCTAATTGGTGTAAATTTATGATTGCATAATTAAATTAAACATACGGACTAAAATGTATAATAGTATGAGTTCTAAATAATTATGACAATTGGTATTTGAAGTTAAAAGTAGATTTAAAATGCAATTACAATTTTTTCATTGAGATAAATGAATTACAAAATTAATTTATTATAATTTTTTTATGTGATTCATACATTATAACAGAATAAAAACAATTTAGTTTTACCATTTTGGTTGGTACAATAGTGGTTTATAAATTAAAATTTCATTCTTTAGCATACTAGAAATATTAAAAAAAATAGTTAACTATATATACATGAATAGTTTAAATTTTGGATTAAATAACTAACCTAAATATATGAACTTAAATATGAGATTTTAGGATGTAATTGTGAATTATTTATGAATAATTGTATAAACTTTTAAATATACCCACCATAATACAAAATGACAAGGGAAAATCAGCAAAATTTGTGTAAACTGCTGAACTAACAGATTTGAAAATAAAATATTAAGCGAGAATAAAGAAGAAGAGTGAAAACTCCTAAAATCAACCGAATAGCTAAAATTCTTCAACTTGCTATTATTTAATAGTTAACTGAATTTGCATTGCAAACAACCCTTTCAAGGTCATCTGATTAATTAGTCTAATAAGATTCAAACTAATGTTTTTTTTGACCACAATATCAAATAAAGCGCATGATAGAAACAAAATGAAAACGAATATATGCAGTCATACATAATATATTGGTGGCTATAATAATGTTCTAGTGAGCAATTCGATCTCCACCACACCATCCCCATTTTCTTCTATTTTAATTCCTTAAAATATCATAATTGGTGGTGAAAGTTGAATTTGTCCACAGGGACACCGACGAATAGGACCGGCTGATTATTTCTCGAACAATTTAGTTTTGCTATGCAACCATGTATTATATATAGATGTGCGATGAGGGAATCAATTTTTTTGTCCCAAAAGTCCCCAATCTCCATAAAATCTACTCAATTCATTGTTCATATGTAATCCACTAATTAATTTTCTAATGGAACAATGGAAAATTGAGATTTCAATGGGCATACATGGCCGTGAAAGTTAGGGACAAAGGAATTTATCCATGCACCGAGAAAATTTTTGTTGTCCTTCACCAATCTAGCAACATGTCTCTGATTTATTCAAAATATGACCATCCAATCACAAAACCCACCTCAAACTTAGGGTACGTTTGTTTTACAAAAGTAGTCGTCGAATGATTAAGAGGCTTGTAACGACCTACCTTTCTGATCCCTAGGAACAAAACTTAACACGTCCTCGGTGTTCGTGTGCCGTTGCCAAAGCATCGAAAAGATGAATCATTATGGGGTGAAATAAAGAACAAAATAGAAAACTTCACGATGGAACCTTAGAATAAAACATAACAATCAATAGTACATCAGATTGCTTCTTAAATGGAGTTATCAAAGCTACACAAAGTACTACAAATTAGCTTAGGCGGTTATAACAACCTGCCATTGCATACGCTGAAAACAAAATACACTTAAAAAAATAAGATAATAAAATGGAATAGATAACTAAGAAGATGAAAGCCCTCTGTTTGGACACCGTCTTCAAAAGAGTCCAGCAAGAAACCTGCTACTCTCTTACTACTCAATAAAATGAGTACCCGAGAGTTTAAGGGAAACAAACAACTCGGGTCAGAAAATATGTCTGGTATGAGTAATTTTTTTAAACAATAGGTGTGAAATTAAACACAAGCACGTGAGACCATGCCACTGAACATGGAATGGGTTTTCTCTTACATAAATCAACAACCAAACGTAAAGCATTGATAATTAATTAAACACCACGAAGAATGATTGACTATTTCCAATGCAAATAAGGGAATAAATTTGAAGGTTCGAATCAAAGAAGAAAAGGAAAATCTCCAACAAATGACTATGAAGGCGCACCACCCTTGAAGTATACCTCTAGCAATATACTTCTGAAAAGCTCATATACTCTATGACACTTCTCGGACAATACCAAGCCATACCCCACTAAATCTTACCGAGTATCCAAATATTTCACATCTAATAGGGCTACTGAATCCAATCTAGATGATATGTGAAAGCACCCTAATGAGAGCAACCCCACATAGCTTGGCTACCTCTCAAACTTTGGATTTAGTCATTTTCGACAAAGGACATCAATGCTTGATGGAGCAACACGTCGCCATAGAATGACGATAATAAAGAAGCCAAAGCAACCGATAGTTGAGAAACCAACTGTCGAGGATATAAAACGATCGTATGTGGAAATTAAGTCTTGTATACTTATCACTGCTCATCGAATTCAAACTTGTACTATTTCTTGGTTAACAATAATCCGGTCAAGTCAAGGTAGTGTTACATCGAAGTCATGTCTCACAATTATTCTTAACTTTTGAAACAGCAACAGGTCTACTTCTTTGATTTTTAGTGCTAATTATACAAATAAACTGTTTCCATACAAGTGAATCGCTTTATGGAAATTAACTCATTTCCATGAACAATTCAAACTTTTCTTTTTAAAAAACATGAACTCGTACTTGGGCATCACATTACAAGTTTTAACTTCAAAACACTTTGATAAAAGAGTTTACTAACTTTAAAACATCATTATAAAAGGATTTAATAACTTTCAACATCCTTATTTAATTGGATACTTCGCTTCAACTATCATAAATGAGAATAATTAATTATCTTTAAACTTCATTAATCAATTTGGATAATTGACTTCAAAATACCCTTTAATTATAAAGGTTAATCACCTTTAAATTAACATAATTAATTAAATTAATTTATTAAATTTAATCTCATTAATTACATTAATTAATTAAATTTAGACATCATCAATTGAATTAATTAATAATAAATAAATATAATTATTAAATTAATTAATTTAAAACATAATTAAAGAAAAGATTAATTAAATTTATATTAATTAATCAAATTTAAAAATCATCAATTGAAACGAGTTAATTTATTTTAATCATCATTAATTACAATGATTAATTAATTTTAATCCTTCATTATTAAATAATTAATTAACCTTAATCATCATTAGAAAAAATGTTTAATAAATTTTAAGTATCATTAACAAAGTAATTAATTAAATTTAAACACATCTTAATAAGTTAATTAATTAAATTTAAACTCATCACTAAAACAAGTCAATTGATTAACCTTAATCCTTATTAATTAATTAATTATATTTAAAAATCTTTATTAAAACAATTATTTAAATTTGAAATCATAATTATTTAATAACTTTATTAACTTGTAAAACAAAACCCAAGCTTGAGAAATAAATTGTAAAATTTCGATAAGCATATGTTTGTTGAAAGTGCATATATAGTGATAGTCGCTATACAGACACTTCGGCAACTAATTTCATGTCACTTTACTTACATCCACACATCACATAACCATAAGCAAAGCATAAAACAAGGTACTTTACTATTGTAAAAACAAGTAAAGAACATTACTTAGAACATAATTAATTATCACCACTAATTTTTCATATTACTAACTAATTGACAAGGTGTCCACCTTTAAGCTGCTAACCAACTACCAAGATGCCTTCTTTTTAAAGCATAATCCAAACCAATAACCAAACACAGTATCATACATAACCCATAGAAAATAGCAACTAATAATACGAGCTATATATTAAAGTTAAAATCTTTTGTTTGAAAAGTGAGATTTTACCCACTTAAGTGCTACGAAATGAAGTCCAATTGTCGCAACTCCTTACCTAACACTTGGTCTTCCTTCTTCTACACCAAAGCTTGGATTTTTCGGCCCTTAGTGGGCTAGTTGAATTTAACCAAGATGGGAATGGGCTCGGCCTTGGCGGAAATAGGATCTTAGGGTCTTGATTTTGAGGGGTTAAGTATTTAGAGTGGAAATGAGTTAGTCGTAGTAATTTATTTAAGAAAAGCGTGGAACAAGAACGTACCTTTGGATTTTTAAACATTGGATGCCATGGAAATATTGGAAGGAAGCTTGAGATAAGAATGATGGAGTAGGAAATGAGATAAAATGGAATAGGAAATTAGTTTTTATTTGAAATGTACTTGGCATATTACTAAATTGCCCTTAAAGACACTACCCTCCATCCTTTGCATGCCACATCACTTCATTATCCCCTCCTTCATTTTACATGAAAATAGGTGGGTCTCCCATTATTTTCTTCCAACGTGTCATTAAATGTTAAGTATTTTAGTGTATAAACATGTTTTATTATGTTTCATAAGGCATCTTTATGGAATATTCCATTTTGTTTTTCATAAAATGTTACAGCGCACATGCAAATATATATATATACATACTTAACTATATGCATACACGTACGTACATATGCCCTAACTTTATTCATATGAGTGTGTATATGATACATCAATGTCCACAACGTTTTCTGACAACTTTTCGACGTTGAAAAGTCGATAATTCAAAAAAGGGTTTTCAGACACATTGTCTATTTTCCTTTCGGACTAAATATTTTTTTCAAACTATTTGGAAAAACTATTTCACCATCATTATTCATTATTTTAAGGAGTTTTATTTTATTTATAAATTTAATAATTAATTATTTAAAAATATATTAAATATTCATATTTTAAAGAGGTTAAATTACGGGTTATTACAAGGCATTTGCAGCCAAATTTGGCATGATGACGTTCGTGTCAATCTGCAGACGTCAAATACGTAAGAAACGTATTAAGTGAGACCTACCAAATAAATAGTTTGAGTCAGCAATTTGGAAAATGAACGGTTGGCATCAGACGTTTATGCATCAGACGCATATGATGCCACCGCCTTTTCCTAGGTTGGCTCATCTCCCCTATAAATTACCCCTCATCCATATTTCCATTCTACCGTACCCTAATCTGAAAAATAAACCTTATTTTTCTGATTCTACATTAATTTAGTGAGGTAATTTTCTTTATATTTGTATTTATCGTATTAATATTCACCTCCTCTATTTTTCTCAATTTTTTTTGGTTTATTACAGAATGTCAACCTATGTATTTTCCAATTTTACCCGCAACATCGTAGATTGGATCGAGGAATGGACGTTAACAATTATCAACATTTGCTATGAATACATCACAACTCGCAAAGGTCAAGTTGGTTATTGGTACTCCGACATCGCTGTTGTCATCAACACATGAATGGGCGTCTACAATGATATTCAAATGAAGAACAAGTTCGACAACCTCAAGCATGAATGGAACCAGCGGAGTAACCCGTTGTAAATTGAAGGTGGGTTCTGGAATGTGGAGAATAACAATATTGGAGGAGTTGATGAGTGGTGGGACCTGATGGCTAGTAAGTTTAAGAAATTCCAAGTGGGCCCACCTTTGAAATTCAAGGAGTTGAATATATATTTGAAGGTTGCATCGGAACTCTAGTCTATAAGTTCGGGATTCCAAAGGCTCCACCTACCATTGCCCCATTCGACATCCATATGTATATCGATTTTCTCATGGGCAATATTATAGAGATCAACACTTGTACTCCTCGAGTTACGGCACATCCTTATCATTTATCTACTACTTCCTCTCATAGACTACAACTGAGCGGTGCATCACCTCATGAGGATGAGTTGGAAATGGACTAGCCCACAACAAAGTTAAAGGGTAAATTTCAAAAATTCTACTATATTGGATCTATTGGGTCTATAAAGTCTAAAGATATACTAGATCCAATCCAATAAAGTTTTCAAAAAATATTATATTATTTTAAACCACAGTTTAAAATTAATTTAAATTTAAATGTAGTGTATCAAATACACACAACAATTACTTATAAGAGTTAATTAGAGATGAAAACCTTTTGATTCTTTCTCTAAAATTATGCAATTAATTTGGAGCATACTTGCTTTATATAGAGATAGAAACCTTTTATTTCTCTCTCTTTAATTAAATTAATTGATTCATTGAATGTCATTAATTAACAATTTGTACATGGCATAAAATGTAAGTATATCTAAATATATTCTAGTGTATATTATGTAAGTGCAACATATCATACCATGTACAAAGTTAATGTGTAGGTATTTGGGTGTTGGGATTTACACCGCAGCAAACATATTTTCTTTTATATATACATTGGTTGTCTAAAGCATTATTTGAAATTATATGTATGTATATGTGTATATATTTTTAAATAAATTTCAAATATGTATTGTTGGTGAATCCTTTAAAAAATCTAAAATAATTTAACCATGTAAACTATTACAAATTCAAGATTTATTACCATACATGTAGTGATTTAATTAGTAAAATAGTTTAAAAATAGATCTTAATCTATAAGAAAGATAAAATATAGGTTTTCAAATAAGTAATAATAATTTGCCAAAGTATATTTTATACAATAATAATATGTTCATTTATGTTCATTTACATTAATCTCTTTTATCATTAGTATATGCGTGCGCGTGTGTGTATAATATGTAATTTTTTTGAAACCATTTATTGCAAAATGTTTTAAAAGTACTTCAACACACACACACACACATACACATGTATGTTTAAACATGTATGAATCTTAAAATAAAAAACTAATTTTGAATCAATTTAAACCATTATTAACAATTGGGTAAATATAAAAGCAAAATAATAAATTGGTTGTCATATCTATATTTAGATCAAAATCAATAGAAAATATCAATTAAAATCATTAATAGAAACTATCAACATTAAATCAAAACCAGTTTAAATGATAACAGGTTATATTACATTAAGATCTACACTTGTATATTTATAAAGGGCAACAAATCCATATATAAATCTGCCAGAATAAATTGACCACTAGATCTACAATATCATGAAATACATAGATAAAAACTAACCGAATTTACCTTGTTGATATTGTCATTTGATTTGCATCTTGAATAAAGAAAACTCCTATATCTGATTAAATCATGACCATAAATTGCAATAATTCGAAGCACCACTTTGGTATTTATTATATTTGATTTGTTTTTACTTTGTTTTAGGAATTTCTTATGATTTGATGGCCATGAATTTTTGGCAAGAATGTAACAAAAATGAGGATAGAGGCTAGGGTTTAGAATGAGAGTGATTAAGAGAGGTAGGTGAATGAAAGACAAGGTATTTATAGAGGGAACCTTCCATAACCAACTCCTTTCATTTTCTAGATCTAACTATTGGAATTTAATCTTTCCTTCTCTTTTTATGGCCTTCTATGAATAAGGCTATATGGGCCTCAAATGTTGCAAAACACATTTAGTAAATAATCTATTTGAATCCAGTTTAAATATTTTATCAATATCATACATCGATACGTACATATATAACTTTTATATGCACATTTTATCAAATACTAATGACATCCAAAGCAATCTAATAAATAAAAATGTAATAATTAATATTTTATAAATATTTATTAATTTACAATGATTATCAATAATTAAATCATATAGTTTTTCAGAGCATTCATCATCACGATTGTACAACTCAAAGGTGTAAATTTAGTCAACGATTAATAACGAACAATTCGAATATTAACGTTCGCATGTCACCTTAGCTAGTGGCGTGACATTTTCTTCGAATTTATCGTTTACACATCTTCTTGGTAAAATCCAATTTTACTATCACAAATGGTACCCGATCGTAACGATTGTTTACCTCGATTCTCTTCGTCAACACTATATCACATTAGAACTTATTAAATTTAGTTATGGTCAAAATTCCAACATCATCCATATTTAACTTTGTAAGTTTAAAAACAAAGTCCTTGATTCAGTAATAACATTTATTATTAACCATAATAGTCTGACTAGAAATTTTGACTTTGAATTGAGTACAGTTCACTATAATACTAACCCTATATAATCGAAGTGACGAATTCTCTATTGAATAGTTTTCACTTTTAATGCTCCAATCAGACCCAATTATTGTCATTCAATGGAGGCTATGCTATGATTTAATTATAATCAAAGTGGAGTGTCCATATTGAAGTTTAACGGTATTCTCAAGTAGAGAGAACCATGAAACATCGTTACTTTGAGATTCTCTATTTGACCTTAGTTATATTAACCAATATAAAACTCTTGAGTTAGTCATTCCATAGTTATCCAATAACTATAAGTACGTAGACCCTTGGTGACTCCAACAACCGTGAGTATTACACTGCCCAACATTTGAAGAGTGTTGCGCACTCTAGTTTCAATGGATATATCGATGTCCAGTCTTGATATATCTTGAGTAGGAATATTTAAAATAGCATGCTTAGCATATTATGATACAATATTCATGGTTACAACTTCTTGTAACTGCTATCACAAACACATCACTATGGATGTTCTGATATGTATACTTAAAATAACTAATTAATTATTTATAATATTTTATAATAAGTATATAACAGACAGGAACATCTTTTATTATGAACAAGACTGGTTATCGAGTTAAATTTATGTAAAAAATTACATAGTTGCCCATAGGGCAAATCCCCAATCTATCCGATGAGTTGAAAGAGGTCATTGTTAGAATTATGAATATACGATAGTAGACTGACCCATTTTCCTAATGGAAAATCACACGTATTCCAATCAATAATAATTCATACTACACAATTGTCCGTCGGCTGACACATAAGCCTCATGAGTTTAACGTCTTCTTAGCTATCTAGTAATGAGATTTAGGAGAGATGTGCTAATTTTTGTTTGTATTTCGAACTGATATTATGTATAAAAGTTGTTATTATTGCATTTTTTTAGTATTTCATAATTTATAAATAATATTTATTGATTTAACTATATTAATTAAAAAAATTAAAATAAAATAATAATTATTTATAACAAAACAATTAAAAAGTCTTTTTTAGAATGTGTTTTTCATTGACACGTACGTATTCCCTTTCATGATCCGTTCTCCTTTATTGTCCCTTTCTCGCCCCATTTTCATGTGCCCCTATCATGTCACAAACCCTCTAAAAATCAGCGATCATAAAAATATTTTTTTGGTTTGTTTACTGAATTATTTAGCATCCAATGACCATGGTGATAAGATTTCAACAAAAAAATATGATGTTTTTCCCTCCATTAAAAGAATGAGTTTTTCTTTTGTCTATGCATTTTGAAACGAAAATGTTATATTCAAAAGTTTTTAATAAAAAATTTAAAAAATAAAATTTTCTATATTAAACATTAAAAATTTCACATTCAGAATTACAACCAGTGTTAAGCCTTCAGGTTTCAGTATAGAAATCAAATGCAACCTTAGCAGCCACATCTGTTTAGGGCACAGGCACTAAGTTTTGCTTCTATTTCAACTGGCTATAATGTCTCTCAGAATCCAAAACTTTAGTTAATTCTTTTAATTTATTACTTAAAGATGTGATACCAATAGAAATTTCTAAACTAGGATGTGAAAACTTTATCAAATCATCAAAGTGGTTGTTAATCGAAAGATTCTTTACTAAAAGACCTTTCATTGAGTTTTTGCGTATTTCGAATTGCAGTAATGAACACATACTGGTAAAACTTGAGAAAATTGGTCAATTTCCAACAGACTAATAAAAGTATTCAAGTGGTTAATTGATTTAACCCTTCACTCAACCGTGCTTTATTTCCAGTGTGGATTTTCATTACGCTCAAGTTGAGGAAATAAATCACAATAAAAATGTGCAAATTAGATGCCCGAAATTCAAAAGTGTCATTTATGGCCGATGCCTACTTGGATGACATGGTATCCACATCATCTAGCAAGCAAACCTTCATCCGTAAGCATTCAGCGCAATCTTTGAGCGCCTTATGCAAAAAAATCTTACTTCATTAATCCTTACCTTACCATTGATATCACATGCTATCAATCACTCACCTTCGCTCATCATTGCCTTGATTCATTGTTCATTAACACTTTTGGAATGTGAACTCATTGTTTCTCATCTTAGCTCCCATTAAAAGAAGCTGCCTATCTTAAAAAAACCTCAATCCTTAATGGTTCAAGGAATCTATCCTAACTACTTTCTACTATGCTGATAAGATTCTTTTTGGTAAAGAGAAGAAATGTAAGAATAGGACAAGAGAAAGAAAAAATCTTGAGAGAAGGAAAAATAATATGGTGAGAGGAGATATTATTTCAACATTTCCTTATAATTTACATTCATCCACTTGTGCATTTATAACTCTGCAAATCTAATAATGGATTGACAACTCATACACTAAAGTCAAAAGTTGTAAATAATTACTCGTTCAATGCATGATTAGACTATTCTAACTGCATCTATGAAATACTTAGACTAATATAGAAGCTTGTAGAAAATTATTGTATTCTTTGTGGTATTATCTGTCACTTATGGATCATTGTGCAACCGTATATGTATCAGTACTGTCCCCTTGAAATCGACCTGGTTCCCAAGGTTGGCAATGCTTTATATGGTGAAGAAGATGCTATACTTGTTATAGGTGAAGATTGAAGTTGCATTGTCGATGTAATATTTTTGAAAGTAAATAAGAGGTTAATATGTGGGGAGGAGTGGATGTTGAGGTTAGCGCTTTGGGGGTGGTGCGAAATGGCAAGGGTTGGAATGGCAAAGACGAAAATGCTGATGTTGTTGAAGTGGGTATTAATGAAGGGGTTAAATGAATGCGTAAGCATCAATTTTGAATCTATTATTTTGTCAAGCACTTTCAGTGATTTTTTAAATGGTGCATTAAGCTTAATACTTTTGTCCTTGTACCTATATAAACTGCAAACCCTAAAACCCATTTTGTATTATTTACAGACTCTAAAAACCACGTTATTCATCCCAAGTGATGTTTCCACGTCTTTCAAAATATATCCCAAAAAACAAAATATGTTTCGATTTAGGAGTTTAGACTTCACCTTGGTCGTGGCATTTATATCCATCCATTTTGGATCTAGTCAAGGATGCACAACCATGTGTCTTGTGTGCTT
Source organism: Allium cepa (assembly GCA_030765085.1). Classification (NCBI taxonomy): domain Eukaryota; kingdom Viridiplantae; phylum Streptophyta; class Magnoliopsida; order Asparagales; family Amaryllidaceae; genus Allium; species Allium cepa. Next base: position 1,042,938,709 of record CM060931.1, on the reverse strand, counting down.
GGGAAGAAGTTGGGGAGGGAGAGGTTAAGATTAGGGTTAGTATTTGGGAAGCATATAGAAGAAACATTGATTTCTATGATTCCGACATGAGTGGACTTGTGGACCTAGCGAATTTGGAAATGAGAAAAGGATGGAATTCCTTCAATAGAGCTAGGGTTGGGATTGTTTTTCAAAGTAGGCTGATATAAGGCTGATTACTCCAAGGCACGAAATAATCGTTGTCTTTCAAGAATGTTTGCCCCTTCTTTATCATAGCTGGTAGAACGAAAACCTTCTTTCAGGATACAATGGAGATTATTTGTGCAAGTTGTGATTACTTGCACAGATCAAAAGAAACACTCAGAAGAATAATGTCAGACGAGTTAGATATAGAAGAAAAGAGAAGTGTAGTTTCTGTTGATAGAAGAATAAGGTCGAACCCCGTAGCGGGGGCATTGCCCCCGCACCCCCACCTTGGGGGTACGCCACCCCCTGGACCCCTCTCTGTAGGGGATCTTATTTGAAAAAACATTCAACGGGGATTCAATTAGGGAAGATGAATTTAGTGATTTGGAGCATGAAGTGCTTGAATGGTTGTGGAGAGGGTTGATTTGAGATGTGAAGTGGCGATATCCGTTTTCCAAGGAGGAGGGGGACAGAGAACGAATTGTGAGATAGGTCGAAGGTGTTGATGGAGGAGCATACCTCAAGGGAAGAAGGGACCTGGCCAAAGAGGGCGAGGTACTTCAAGTTCCTAGAGCTGCGGTATTGAATGAGGTTAGAGCTGAAGAAGAAGTTACTACCGAGATGGTGGAGGTTGGGTAACTCAACAGTGTTAAGAGCAAGATTGGTCGTGAGGTGGTTGTTGTAGAGATCGATGACTTAGAAGGAAGCGTGGGAGAAATGGTGTGAAGAGTGAAGTAGGGATGTTAGTGAATGAGTTGATGGTGTCTGTTGAAACGATTGTGATGGAAGGCTGCTACTGTAGTAGGTTTTGGATGCAATTTTGGAAGGGTGGGCTAAGTGAGAGGATGTGAGTAGGGAGAGAATACAATGAGTGCAAATGTAGGAAGGAGGAGAGTTGTGATTGTATCAGATCCAGTAGTGTATTGGATTGGGTTACAGTTGGAGTTACTTTTGTTATCATGATTATTACCGAATGACCATGGAGTTCCAATCATTAAAGCACAAAACGATAAAGAGTAGAAATATGAGAAAAGGATAAGAGATAGAAGAAAAACTTGAGAGGAAGAAGAATAATATGGCGAGAAGAGATATTTCATTCAACTTTTCTGTATCATTTCCATTCATCCATTTGTACATTTATAACCTACTAATCCAATAATGGATTGAAAATTCATACACTAAAGAAAATTTTGTAACTATTTACTCATTTAACACATGATTAGATCATTCTAATTGCATCTGGAAAGTGCTTAGATTAATCTAAAAGCTTGTGGGAAATTCTTGTTTTCTTTATGATATTATCATTCTCACTTATGGATCATTGTGCATCCATATTTGTATCACATAGCTCCACCATATACGTAGACAGTTTGGCCTTGTTTGGTTTGAAATTTTTAGTTTAGTGTTTTTGTAGCAAGCAAAATGCAATTGATTAGAAAATGAACAATTTGGAAATAGTTCAACATACAAATTTAAAACGACTTTTTCATGTTTTCACTTTTAGGAAATATAATAAATTAATTTCTCTCATCGTGTTCTCCCTTGTATTGTAACGGATGGTATTTTTCCTCTTTATCTCATTTTCTATGTCTTTTGAATTAAATATTGAAAATAAAAAACTTAAAATTCAACACTGATGAACCTTTATTGTTTTCTTATTTTCCAACTTTCTATGCTTTAGTCCTTAGTAAATAAAGACATAACTCATTCACACTCCAGCAACCTTCATGAAATATTCAATGACCAAACCTTTTTATAATATATAGGGATGGACTTTAGAGATCCATTTGTTGTGACAAAATATTTGGTTTTGTAGCGATAAATGGTTTTCTAGTATGCTCAAAGCTAGGTGTAATATATGATTAGTGTCATTGAGCTAATATGTGATCTTGCTCAAGATACACCATATATGATGGGATCTCTGCACTTTTCTATTACGAAGACACATGCATTAGTAGCAAAAATAGAAAGGTGAAAGATTTGAGTTTTTCCACCTTAAGTATAATATAATCACATCAACACTTTCATTATTCTTATTTCTCTGTATTATCTTCTATTTTGTCGTTTCATTTTGAAACTTTGTTCATTTTCCCACAAATTTTACATTTGGGCAAACCTCCTCGTTGTTATTAATTGTTCATATTTTTTTTAAAGAAAAGACCCAATGTCGAAATTGATTAAAGAAAGTAGCAGTTCATTATCTTATACTATAATGCAAAACCTTCAGTCAACAAGTCAAACTGAAGACTTTTTTCCAATACCCATAGCCCCGTTATTGCAGGCACTAATTAACCAAGGCTATTAGGGCACTTTTGTCTTTGTGCCACCAACTGACACACATTCCAACACCTGCATCTTCCCACGTTTCGATACCTTCCTTCCTCCTTTTCTTCCTTTTTCTTCTCACATTCCTTTTTCCTCTTCTTCCTTTTTCTTCTACGTCGAAAACATTCATCCTTCACCTTCTCCCATTTTCAACACTATGGAACTAAATTTACCAACTTTTCCTCTTCCCTTGCTTTGATTACGCTGGCTGCGGAGTCGAGCCCTGCTGCAGTGACACTGTCCTTTTTAGTGCTGTGCGAAAATCAATGGCAAACAATTTTGGACAAATTGCAACAAACGCCGATTATATTAGTCAACGTAAGATCTCAAACTTACTCTACAGTACAATGATTTGGTTTCATATGTTTTGATATCGCTCTCTTTGTTTCACTTCATACGACTCTAATTCTATTACCTGATTTTTATATTTGGCAATTTATGTTCACCGTTCTTATTTCTTTATCGTAACTGAGTTGTTTACTTATATACAATTGTCCACCTACCGACCGTAGGTACTTCCATAGTTACAAAGAAAGAGCTTAGACACAACAAACTTGGAAAACGAGAGGGCTTCCTGTCGATACGTGAACAAGTACAAAAGGAATGGAGGTACTATTTTGTTTTCATCTTTCACTTATTTGATTATAGACTATTCATTTCATTATTACATACATTTGTATCCAAAATTAAAATGAACAAGAATGATCTTTTAGCTACTACTATCTACTTTACAACTTTGATTTATGTATGACGAGATGTTGGCTAATGTAGTGATAAATTATCACTCTTCCATATATCAAATTACTGTTAGTTACTTTGTTTTCTACCACCAAACTGAAGTATTCTACATACATGTACATAGAAAATTAATACAGTTTATCAACCTTTCCAACTACGGAGACTTCACAGATGCTATATATCATCTTCTGTCCTTGTATTTTCTTGAAGTAGAAATAGGTCCTACATCTGATCCTGCTTAGGTTTGAGATATGCTAAAAGGCAACATGTCCTTTGGTTGATAATTAAGTATAGGACTGTTCTTCAGCCCCTGTTTTATAAATTTTTTAAAGGAGACATTATGATACACATGTTTGCTTCTGGCCATATGTCTAATGTCCTACAAATAAGCATTTGGTTATTAGCACTCAAACAACCACTACTAAGTAGTTATTATGCAACAGTTATTGTCTCACTGGAATTTCTTTTTGAGATTGTTTGTAACGTGTATAAAGAATAAAGGTAGTTTTCCTTGATTTGTATGAAGAATTTCCACTACAGAACTACATTTTGATGATTATTTAGTTCAACAGAATAAAGAAAATACTGGGAACAATTTTCATGTTCTGTAGCTTTCCATTTACCTATATATTGAAAATAGATTATTATCATTACTATTAATATCATTGCCTTACCATATACAATCAAAAATCCAAGGCATTATTAATTAGCAAATATAGGTACAATAAATAATTAAGAATCATAACCCTAAATATAATCTTTAACAAATGAATGAAACTGCTTTGCAAAAGGTTAAGGACTTGGAAGAACATACATGACATCAGCTTAAATTTCAAGGAGTACTATCAACAGTGGATGTTGAAGGAAAAAATTCTTAGAATCCTTCTTTCGTCATGCTTTATTTTTCACTCAGTGATATAGTTTGGATCAACTTGACTTTAATGCCAACAATAGTGAAGAAGAGTATTCAGGGTGCGGCTTAATGTCAGTGTTGATTTTCATATGATAAAATATAGTTTTAACTTTTAGCAACATCAATGCTTTTTAAACCACAATGATTTACATGACAAGGAGGTAGTTGAACTATTTTAAATTAGGTTGGAGTGTCATAGTTTTTAGATGTTACAAGGCACCAATTGGCTATTGTCCATGATAAGGAGCTCTAATATAGGCATTGAGCATCAAGCTAAATAATTGGGCTAATTATCATTTTCTGTCAAATCTTGACAAAAAAAAGACCCTATCAATTCACGCATATTCTTAAACCTTAAAAGAGTAGTATTCCCATATGTTAGTAAGTCAATATGTTAACATAAATCTTAATAGTGGAAACTTTTATATATCTCTCAAAGAATTTAATGAAAATTGCATGTTTAGATAAATTTATGCATATGACATAAAATAGAAATACCATGAAAATATTTCTAATATCGTCATAGTCCATTTTACCATTCTGATGCTTTTATTAATTAAATTTAACTATTCATGGTATATGCTTCAATTAATTATTGTCCTATTTGTAAGTCAAAAAGAAATAGTTCCGTCATTTTATATTCGAAAGTCCTATAGGAGTTAGGAAGAAATCCACGGTTTCGGCGTTTTTAAGAGACATTTTAGATTAGAGAAATTGAAGGTAAACTAATACTGAGTTGCAAAATCTTATAATTGTTATTATTACTTTTATTATTACTCATTGGTCTTTGTACCGTTGTAAACAAAAAATGAGTTGATACGCATTGAACTGAGGTTTCTATTTGTACCATTACAATTCCATTTGATTTACACTTAATGGTGAATTCGACATAAAAATCAATTTTAAAAATATTTCGATATAGGGAGAATACATTCACAGTATTGATATCAATTTAAGAGTACCTGATCACCATGTTAAGGTTAATTTGTCTAATTGGGTAGTCATGAGAAACATTTCATTGTAGCTCTGATAAATGAATCAAACCAAACATCTGCCAAAGCTGTGGACAGTAACTATTCTAATTCTCGACGTGCTTGCTATTCTCCTAATGTTTACCTCACAAGTTCACACAGTAAGTAAAGAAAATATGTTATATTTTGCTATTATTCTATTTGCAAAACAAAATGATATCTGTATGTGAAAAGAAAACACTAATTATCTACCATGTAATTAGAAAGATTTTATTTAATTTAGCACCGATATTTTAATTCTTCTGCTAGGTTACATGCATTTTTCTTCCACGATAAAAAGCATTTATTAAACATTCAAGGTATATTCACCAGGCATAATAGCATAAGGCTAAGCCAATTATTCTTTTGTTTTGGTAAATTAATCATCTTTACCTTTCAAACTATTAACAAATGTATATTCAAAGTTTCTCTTTGTTTGAGATATCCTATAGATAAAATAATTAATTAACTCATTTTTTCTATGCTGACATGCATGCAGATGCATTACAACTGGGGGTGCGAACCTACTCGCATGCGTGATGGGAATTTTGACATCCCACCTCTATACTCACACTAGCCAATAACATTATGGGGTAATTTCGTCGACTAGCACGAATAATAAGGCTGTTGAGGAGCGGCCATCTGTGTAATTGCTTTGTGCGCGTACCGATATGTCAGATAGTATGACATGCATTTCATTTCAAGAGGAAATCTGACATACCCAATACAGACACAAAGCTACTACACAGTGGCTATGTGGCCTTCGAAAACAAATATAAAATAAGCATAACACAAATCAGTCACTAATATTCATATCCCTAAGATGGAAACAATATGAATATAACACATAGAAGTAAACATCAAAGTGTTGATCATACAAGATCCACTACATCACAAAAGAATAGATACAAGTACTAGATAAAAGTATATGTATACATCAAGGTATCTCTATCTTGAATGTATAAAAGCAAAAACTACTAAGCTAAAGTAGTTAGCCAAAAGTCAGAAGCTAGTCCCTACTAAGAAGTCAAGTGGAAGCACCTGTAATACCTCGGTCTGACCCGAGTATTATTTGAAAAAATAATAATAAACAGATCAGTCTAGCTATAAATATCATATAAATGAGATAGGATAAGAGATATAACAGAAATATATGAAAAAATGAAAATCATACAATATCTCAAATCTTCTCTAAATACCAAAAGGAATGTCATATTTTTTTAGCTATTCACCATTCACCAAACCGCAAATGTTGACAAAACATATCAATGAAAATCGTAATAAATGGTGAAACGCATATTCCAGAAATCCATGATAGAAAATCCAAAAAAAAATGGGGGAAGCCTATCACAAACCAGAGCATGAAAACCTACCAACATGTGTATCATAAATGGGACGCTATCCCATAAAATAAGCCAAAGATCCTCTAACTGGTTATAGTCCCTTTTTGTGGACTGTGAATCGAAACTCCTCCTAACTGGGTACAGTCCACCTTTGTGGACAATGAGACAAAACTCTTCCTAACAGGGTATAGTCCCCTTTTGTGGACTATGAGCCGAAGCTCCTCCTAACTGGGTATAGTCCCCCTATGTGGACTATGAGCCGAAAATCCTCCTAACAAGGTATAATCCCCCTTTGTGGAACTATGACACATCGCACACCGCAAGTCCAAAACTCAAAATGATCACCATTGATCAATGAGAAGTGTAAATTACATTTAGCTAGTAAATAAATGAGTTTAGCTTCATGTCCCATAACCATTGGCTTAACTTAAATATTTACGAACAAATTGTAGATTTCCACTCAAAAATTGTCACAAGATTTCAATCGAACAAGACCAAGAATTAACAGACAAAGAAAACGCTAGCGTTTTATACCACTTGTTTTGCTAAGTCATTTAATTAGATTTCTCATATGAATGAGGTAAAGGTTTGTATATACTAATAGATTAGAAAATGGTTTTAAAAATGAGCTTTGTATCAAAAATAGTGTTGAAATCACTTTTTGTGAAAGAGTTTGAGTATTTACTACTAGTATCAAAACCTTTGTATTTTAAAGTGGCAAATCACAGAAATGATTGTAAAAACAATCCATCTCCAAAAATCCACATTCGACAACGTGAATTTACCATAAAAATCAATATCAAATCCATCAAATGGATATTTCCAAAAATCTTGAAAACAAGTCATCAAAGTCGATAATAAATGACAACTAATCGGATTCAAAAAAATCGATAAAAATTGAAAATCCTCTCAAAAATAGGCGAAATGGTCACAAGGCAACAGGACCAGACGTCTGACCTGGCATGATCGAACGTCTGACCTTGGGTTCGACCATTTTTTCAATTTTATTTCGCTCTTTTCTATCTGATGGCATCCAGAGATCTGGTCTAAGCTAACCAGACATCTGGTCGAAGACTCGACCATTTTTCTTCTACCGTATATTTTTTTTATCATTTCTAGGGACCCCTACCAGACGTCTGAGTTCTTCAACCAGGCGTCTGGTCACCTGGGCGTGGGCAAAATTCGCCGAGCCCATTGATGACCAACTCGATTCGGAAGCGATCGGACGAGCGACGGAGGCTAAGGATTTATACCAAATGACAATCCAGCCTTGTAGGCTCTTCGATACACCCCAAAAAACATGTCTAAACATCAAAATAGGTTTTTTTCAAAAATTTTGACTTCAAAACACCAAAATTGGAAAATTCATCAAATCAAATTCAAATCAAAACCAAATGAACATGATTGATGTTAGGAATTCATGCCTAACAACAACGAAAAATATAAACATAGATGTGATTTCAAGAACTCACCTTTAAATTCAAAAATAAAGAATAAGAAGCTCTAAAAGAAAGGAAGATGATTTCCTCTTCAATTATTCCTCTAAGATCTTCAATATATTATCACATGCAAGATTTCCTAGATTAGGTTGTAGGAATTTCTGAAAATTGACGAGAGAATGAGATGGAGAAGATGAAGAGGGTGCTTACCTAAGCTTCGCTTTGATTTAAGAACTAAAACTTGAATTTCCTAAGAAAACTAGGGCTTAGGAATTTTAATTTCCCATCTTTTCCCCTACTCCTTCTTTTGCTTGAGTGTTATGAAATGTTATGAATGAAGAACAGGAGTGGAGTGGGAGTTATTATCTAGAGGAGTTGGGGTTACCTTGTTAGGTTAGTGGGTTGAAACCCAAACTCGAACCCCAAATAAAAATATCAAAATTCTAATTAACTCCAAACATATCGATGTTTATACTCAAAAAGGTCGCAGATGCCATTTTGGACTAATGGAAGTGGTCTCAAGTCCAGATTCAACAGTTTTCGAAAAGTCACATTTCGGAGTTCAAATTCAACTAACGATGCTATATTCAAATTCAACATTTAAATATATAATCGTAAAATATGCGAGTTGTTACAGACTCCTCTCCTTAAAGAAATTGCATCCTCGCAATACTTAAGAAGAAAATAAAGAGTAACAACCATATTAAAGGATAATAACACAAAAGAAAATTTTGAAATGAGAAGTTCTCCTTAAAGAGCATGAGAGAGTAAGTCTGGTTCTGTTCACTCGATGAATACTCTGGATTTCCAAGAACAATCCTTAGGATTTGATGACCATTGAATTTTCACAAGAGGGACATCTTTATTACGAAGATGTTTAACCTCCATAGCAATGATGCAAATAGGATTTTGCTCATAAGTCAAATTAGGTGAAATCTCAATTTCTTCAATAACACCGGGCTCAAGAATAGAATCAGAATCTCTAAGGAATTCCGTAGTTAAGAGACGTGGAATACGTCATGAATAGTAGAAAATTGAGTTGGTAATAAAAGATGATAAGCTATGGAACCAATGCGTTGATGGAAAATGGACCAATATATCGAGGTGCTAATTTTCCCAATCGACTGAAACACACACCACCTTCATAGGTGAAACACGAAGAACACCAAGTCTCCCACAGAAAAAATTAATTCCTTCTTCGGTTATCGGCATAGGACTTTTTGTCTAATTTTACCTTCTTTCACCCTATGAGGAATAAGGTCAATCTTTTTTGTGGAATCACGAATAAAATCTGGACCTAAAACAAGCTTCTCGTCGGTTTCAAGCCAACACAAAGGAGATCGGTATGCCCTTCCTTAGAGTGCCTCGAAAGGTGCCATACAAATACTAGATTGGAAGCTATTATTATAAGAAAATTCAACAAGAGAAATATGATTTTCCCAACTTCCAACAAAATCAAGAACACATGCACGAAGAAGATCTTTAAGAGTTTGATTCACATGCTATGTTTGTCTATCGTACCAAGGATGATAAGCGGTGCTAAAATTAATCTTTGTTTCCAAAGCTTTTTGAAGACCTTTCCCAAATCCACTTGTAAGTAATGGATCATGATCACTAACAATATAGTAGGAACTCCATGCAATTTAACAATATCTTTAACATAGAGTTTGGCCAAAAGAGGTACGGACCGATTAGACCGAACGAGAATAAAATAGGCGGATTTTGTAAGTCTCTCTATAATCACTCATAAACTATCATGACATGAACGAAAACGTAGAAGACTATTGAATATGCGAGTATATGATTTTTGTTTGATGATAACAAACACGCACACACACACACACATATATATTCATTCAAATGTATTTGTTAATGTACTATTTTATTTTTCACATAATTAAATAAATATTTGCTTAGTAAAATAAATAACACAGTATTTAAATTTAAATAGATATTTTATTCAAACATATATTTATTATAATTTTGAATAGTACAAATTTGAACTCTCACTATATATAGACAAATTCAATGACAATACAATTTCGATTACATCTTAATTTCTAATTTACAAATACGCCTCACTACATATCACTCATTAACTCGTATTTATCTTCAATTTTATTCCAGATTGAATCCAACATCTGAGCAATCTGCAAAAATAAATACCGACGCAGTAAAATTAAAAAGAAAATATTTTTGCAGTATAATAAAATATGGATTTTGAAAATATTATTTGCCTCAGTTATTTGGGTTGTTCGTCATCATTTAAAAATTGAATTCATCATACATGAACAGCTTGTGACATGCACAATGTATGACTGTACATGCCACAAAGTCGTGCACACCGATATATACACTTGATAAAATTACAGGGACAGGTGAGCACAGGTCAAACCCAAATGAAACGTCGGGTTCAACTCAAGTGCAATACAAATAAAGTCACGACATGAGGGCAAGGTCAAACCCGAGCTACAAGCTGGATTCAACGCAGGTGCAATTCCAAAAATCAAGATGAAGTTCAAGTGAAAACAAAAATGAAAAGTGACATGCACAAGTAATGTACACATGAATGCTACAGTCTCAAGTCCAACCAGATTCAAAGATGCAATCATGTACAACAAGATTGGTCAGACAAACCATAGTGCAACTCGTCACAAATATGCACAAGCTCATATATATATTAAAGTATAGTCTTGCATCAAAACAGATCAAACATCGCACTTATAGTCGGGAATCAGAACAAGAATGCAACTGAATTCAAGTGAATGGAATAACAATGCAATGCATCGAGTACAAGATAATGCACAGCGAAGACTAACAGGCACAAATCGACAACAGTTCGATATAAATCAGTTTCAAGTGAAGCAAAAGTCAGGTGAAGCAAAAGTCAGGTGAACCGTGAAGAACACCAGACTAGCAACAAAATGCTCCAAGTCAGACTCAAGTACAATGTGTACAAAGTCCATGCAACAGTAGTGAACATGCATATGATCAAGTTCAATATCACTACAACCCAAATCAATGAAAATTCAAATATGAACCATAAATCAATATCAAACCAAACTGCACCAGATCTCAATGCAATCAATGTCACTAGTGAAACAAAATGAACGGAATCAAACAATTCAAATGGTCAAGATAGTCAAATTCAAATGCAAACTGACTTGAAGAAACAAGCACATGAAACAGCATATATACAATGTGAATAAGACTGCAAGACCATGGTATATCACACATAACCTCAAGCATCAGGTCGAAATCAATTAGTGGAAACAACAATTAAGAAATACAAGTGCACTAACAGCTCGAAGCTACATAAAGAGCAAACCATGATGAACTAAAATCGTAACAATAACATGTGACAACAGTGCAGTGAAACTAGAAACAACTATAAGCAACATGTAACTGATTATATACATACGTGAACATATATGTATATATACATGTGCAGGATACAAGCTCGAACAAAGACAGAGGAGATTTAGAACTGTAGCTCAAACTAAAACCAAAGTCAGAGACATAATGGCCGAAGCCAATACACAAAGCAAATGCAAAGTCGAAGTCAGGTGAAAATGAACATATCAAAGTCAAGCCAGAAAATCATCACAGTTTCAACTGGCCGAAGTCATGGAACAGTGAGGTGATCGATCAAGTCAAGTTAAATGTCAAACTCAAAATATTTTCACAAAATCTTGTTTTAAACCAAAGTAAGAGAGGTCATCAAAAGTCACAGAGGATAAGATCAAAACGGTGGGACAGCAAGAATAAAATCACCATGAAACAGCAGCTACATGAAGACCAACAGCAAGTGGATATGACCATCAAGCCGCAAGTCAAGTTTATCAACAAATTCAAAGTACCAACAATTCACGTAGCAGTTTCCACAAAGTCAACATGATCAAAGTCAAAGCCGATGTCAGAAATCGAAGCTGTGGTGGCCACGAAAGAGATCAACACCGTGATTATCAAGTAACCAAAAATATACGAATTGAAGAAGTCAGAAATCATCATAATCATTCAACCAAAATCAAGTGGCCGAGATAAATCAATAGACGAATTTAAATGATTATATAAGAACGAAAATACAGGGGTTCGAACCCGATATAAACGATGAACATCATCGGCAAATTAACCATTCAAGTTCAAGCAACAAAGAATAATCTTTCAACTCGAATCAAAAGTCGAGTAGTGTAAAATTCAAAAAAGGGAACGAACGTACCAATTCACGCAAACGTTCGAACTCGACTAACTGGAAGCGGCCGCAAGCCAAATTGAAGGAGCAATCGAAGCCAATTGTGAACAACCCGAAATTGATTAGCATCAGCGCTCCAGATTTCAAAAGCCCTAATTTTAGAACGAACGAGAAAGGAATGAAGCAGCCATTATCACAAACAAGGAATGAGCTGACATAAATAAAACGGAGAAAGGGATTTACTCTTATTACTTTAGTGATTATTAGGCCGACCTTGTTTTGTTTGGTTTTAATTATATAGGGCTTTAGTTTAAATTAGGGTTTTGATTTTTTATTGCTTTCATTTTGTATTCCTTTTTTAAACCATTGTAATTTCAAGTCGTGTGACTAGGGGACAAACCATGTGGCGTAGTTTGAGAATACGCAACCCAATGGCTGAGTCATGACAGGGTTTTGAGCATACAGTTAAGGCTAGTCGATAGCGGGTGTTGTGAGTTTACGTGTGTAAGCGTCTGATTGCTTAATTTCTAGTAGAAACCTTGGGGGCAACACGTAGGCAGGGTTTCGCCGAAGCTAGATAAATTCTGTGTCGTTCTATTTCTGTATTTATTATTCTGCTATAGCTGTGCTGCTATTATTTTGATACATTGTGTTGAAATAGTTTTTTATAAACTTCCGCAATAATTTTCATAGTTTATAGTATCACCCTATTCACCCCCCCCAGGGTAAAATCGATCCTACAAGTGGTATCAGAGCCAGGTACAAAAGCCATTTTTGTTTTAAAATTTTGATCTTTCAAAAACCATTTTTAAAAAAAAAAATTGATTTTTTTTAAATGGCTTCTTTTAATACTGCTTTTGCTGAGGGTCCATCTATAGTTAGACCACCAATGTTCAATGGTGAATATGCTTACTGGAAAAATAGAATGAAAATTTTTCTGAAAGCCATTGATGCTTGGAATATAGTTGAGATAGGTTATAGAGCACCCACTATGGTTATAAATAATCAAGAAATTGGAAAACCATTTGATCAATGGATAGATCTAGAAAATAAGTTATAGAATGCTAATGCCAAAGCTATGAATTCGATTATTTGTTCATTAGATCAATTTGAATTTAATCGTGTCTCACATTGTCTAACTGCGTTGGAAATATGGCACACACTAGAAGTGACTCATGAAGGAACATCTCAAGTCAAGGAATGTCGTCTTGCCATGCTGAGTAGCGAATACGAGAATTCTACAATGGCCAAGGAAGAAAATGTTTAAAAGATGTACGGACATTGTATACAAATCAAAAGCTCTCAGCAAATCATACACGGAATTGGAAATAGTCCGAAAAATCCTCAGAGTCCTTCCACTAAGTTTTGAAGCAAAAGTAACTGCCATTCAAGAATCGAAAAATTTAAAACAAATCAAAGTTGAAGAACTCATCGGAAATCTCACCACTTATGAGCTAGAAATGAAATTCAAGGGAGAGCATGAAGGAGGAGATATTCGAAAGAAATCAATAGCTCTCAAAGGAACAACTTAAAGTGATGACGACGATGACGATGATGGAGCAGCAGAGCTGACACTATTAATGAAGAAATTCAAGAAGTAGAACTGCAAATACAGAAATTCAGCTCTAAATCAAAAATTAAAAAGCAGAATAATCAAAGTTCTAGATAACCCAGAATAGCAAGAAATCATCTGTCATAAGTTCAACAAACCCGAACAATCCAGTCCAATTGTCTTCAAAATTAACACGGCCTAGAAAAGAAATCAAAAAGGAGAAATTTTACAGACACGTGGAATACAAGTGATGATGATAATAAAAGCACTAGCATTGAGAGTGAGAAAGCTGATATGTGTCTTCAAGGTGATATAAGTGATAGCGATGATGATGATGAGCCAAGAAAGATATCAAAACTCACTCATTCAGAATTACTTATATATTTCCACGAAGTAAATGGCTATTTTGAACGACCTAGGGAGAAGTATGCCAAACTTGAATCACAAAAAGATACTTTGATAGATTTAAATAAACAACTTGATCAATTAGTTAAAAACTACCAAAGTAGGATCCCTAAGTGTGATAAGTTTCCAACATTCGAAGAACGAATTAAAAAAATCAGAAATCCAAATTAAATCGCTTGAAAATGAAATTTTGATTTTGAAAGAAAGTGAAAATACAAGAAGAGAAAATTCTATTAAAAAGTGCACACAATTATTAAACGAAAACGAATCTCTCAAAACACAAGTCCAACAACTGTCAACACTTTAAGAAAATTTTCCAAAAGTGAAAGATTATTGAATATATTATTAGGGAAACAAACTGTTAATACAGTTAGACAAGGACTTGGATATTATCAATTTGAAAATGTTAGAAATGAAATTAATTAAGTAAATTCTATGTGCACAATTTGTAGAAAATATGGACACAACCAAAACAATTGTTGGTATAGACCCAAACACGTGAAAACAAATCCAATTTGGGTTCCAAAAGGCACAAATATAAAATCTCTCAAAGTTAAACAAATTTGGGTGCCGAAAAGAGCATATGTAAATATTTTTGGGTCTTCACAAACATATTTTTCAAAATATTTTGCCACTAACAACCATGGACCTATAAAAACAAACAGGTCGCAAAATTTTTTATCGTGTAGGAGTGGTGGCATGCTAAGGAACAACAACAGTGTTATCTATGTTCTGGCTGTTTCAGAAACATAACGGGCGACGAAGCAAAGTTCCTTAGCCTAGTACAAAGGTGAAAGAATCACATTGGACAACAATGAAAAATTATCATAAAGGTAAAACACTTAATGGTATATTCATCTTATTAAATGTGATAACATGCACCATAATTTGAATTTAATTCAGCCAGTTATTTGATAAAGAAATGAATGCAGATTTTGATTCTGACTTTTTCAAAATTGTTGACCAATTATACTTTTCATACCGAGAACACTATATGCATCTCTAGAGTCTTTGAACTACTTCATATAAATTTTTTTTAGACTAATGATGGTATCTTATTGACTGATTATTAATCTCGGTGCATGTAAATATATATTTTTACCCTACGGCTTCTAAATTCGATACTATATTCATTGATTTGTTGATTGGCACAGCTTCAAATTCAAATTCAATTCAATTTCATTTAAATACTGTTAAAAATGATTTCAAGAAATTTGTTGAAACTTCACAGTCTGGTCTATAACATTAACCAAATGATGATTTTGAGTGAAAGAAAAATTCGGACGCAGATTACACTGGTAATCTAGTTGATAGAAAAATTACTAGTGGAATGTGATTTATGTTGAGACATTTACTAACTGCATCGTTTTTCAAAGAAAATATCTGCATATTTTTCATTACTGCATATTTTTCATTTCAAATAATTTTTTCAAAAAGCAGTCATTTTTTCTTATAAAACCCCTTCTAGAAAATTATTTTTGACCTTGTTTCAGATTAGTCATTTTTAGAAAATTTGATAACTATTTTTGGATTTGATTTTAAATGATTACATTGACTAATCTGACTCCCTACAAATTATCGAAAAGATAAATAGTGACCGAAAAAGTGATGAGTGTCGATATTAATAATATATTATAACTTGAGATAGTATATTTGGCAAATTTCTTTAGAAATTTGAACAAGAATTATAAAAACTTTTTGTTGGTAAAAATTCCATGACCATCTCTATTTCTATCAAATTTCTAACGACCGTCACTCATCAAAATTTAATATATATATATATATATATATATATATATATATATTGTGAATATTTGGTACATTAATTAGGAATCATTCATTTTTCATTTTATATATTTTTTTAAAATATATATCCTAAGTATTCACTCTCATTTAAAAGTCCTCACGGTTATGCATGGTTGAATTACTTGAAATTTTTGACTATGTGCTTACATGCTCATTTAAAAGTCCTCACGGTTATGCATGTATGGAACGCATATCAAAATTGATTTATTAAATAAATAAGCTGATTCTAATCCCATTTAAAAGTCCTCACGGTTATGCTTGGTTAGAAGATACTTGAATTCATTTTTTTTAAATAAAATTGGAATACTACTAATCTCATTTAAAAGTCCTAACGGTTATGCATGGTTGGTAAATATTCAAATTCCTGATATAAATATATCATAAATAGACACAACTGTATGGTTTTATATGATAATATTATCCCTATCATTCTAAAGTGGAATATGCGCCTAAGATAGTATTTATGATTTTTGTTTGATTTTTTATGGAAATTTAATATTTATATTCAATTGAGTTTTAATGTTGTATTAATGTATATCACTTTATCTCTATTTTTCTAACACTATTACTCTTTTGCTGATAACAAAAGGGGGAGAGAAAAGTTAAGATTTTGACAAATAATGGTCAAATATATTCTATTTGCATCTAGGCTTATTTGCGTATTTTTATTTACATGCATATATGAAGGGGAAGCTTTGTATAGAGAGGGAGCTTTCAAATAGGAGGAGCAAATTGAATGATCAATCACATTTAACAAATTCAAAATCTTAAATATATGTTTGTTATCATCAAAAGGGGGAGATAGTTGAATATGCGAGTATATGATTTTTGTTTGATGATAATATATATATATATATTCATTTAAATGTATTTGTTAATGTACTATTTAATTTTTCACATAATTAAATAAATATTTGCTGAATAAAATAAATAACACAATATTTAAATTCGAACAGATATTTCATTCAAACAAATATTTATTATAATTTTGAATAGTACAAATTTGAACACTCACTATATATATACAAATTCAATGACAATACAATTTCGATTACATCACAATTTCTAATTTACAAATACGCCCCACTACATATCGCTCATTCACTCGTATTTATCTTTAACTTTATTCCAAATTGAATCCAACAACCGAGCAATCTGCAAAAATAATACCGACGTAGTAAAATTGAAAAGGAAATATTTTTGCAGTATAAAA
The DNA here is from genome assembly GCA_030765085.1 of Allium cepa. Taxonomy (NCBI): domain Eukaryota; kingdom Viridiplantae; phylum Streptophyta; class Magnoliopsida; order Asparagales; family Amaryllidaceae; genus Allium; species Allium cepa. Next base: position 1,042,921,608 of record CM060931.1, on the reverse strand, counting down.
TAAAATGTGGATTTTGAAAATATTATTTGCCTCGGTTATTTGAGTTGTTCATCATCATTTAAAATTTGAATTCATTATACACGAACAGCTTGTGACATGCACAGTGTATGACTGTACATGCCACAAGGCCGTGCACACCGATATTTACATTTGATAAAATTACACGGACAGGTGGGCATAGGTGAAACCCAAATGAAACGCCGGGTTAAACTCAAGTGCAATACAAATAAAGTCACGAAACGAGCACAAGGTCAAACCCGAGCTATAAGCTGGATTCAACACAGGTGCAATACCAGAAAACAAGATGAAGTTCAAGTGAAAACGAAAATGAAAAGTGACATGCACAAGTAATGTACACATGAATGCTAAAGTCTCAAGTCCAACCAGATTCAAAGATGCAATTATGTACAACAAGACTGGTCAGAGAAATCACAGTGCAACTCGTCACAAATATGCACATGCTCATATACATATTAAATACAGACTTGCATCAAAACAGTTCACACATAGCACCTATGGTCAGGAACCAGAACAAGAATGCAACTGAATTCAAGCGAATGGCAACAACAAATGCAATGCATCGAGTACAAGATAATGCACAGTGAAGACTAATAGGCACAAATCGACAACAGTTCAATATACATCAGTTTCAAGTCATATGCAACAGACATTGGAACCTGACTATAGGAAAGGTACAATGAGGTGAAGACGTCAAGTGAAGCAAAAGTCAGGTGAACCATAAAGAACACCAGACTAGCAACAAAATGCTCCAAGTCAGGCTCAAGTACAATATGTACAAAGTCCATGCAACAGTAGTGAACATGCATATGATCAAGTTCAATATCACTACAACCCTAGTCATTGAAAATTCAGATATGAACCATAAATCAATATCAAACTAAACTGCACCAGAGCTCAATGCAATCAATATCACCAGTGAAACAAAATGAATGGAATTGAAAAGTTTAAATGGTCAAGACAGTCAAATTCAAATGCAAACTGATTTGAAGAAACAAGCACATGAAACAGCATATATGCAATGTGAATAAGACTGCAAGACCATGGTATATCACACATAACCTCAAGCACCAGGTCGAAATCAATTAGTGGAAACAACAACCATGAAATACAAGTGCACTAACAACTCGAAGCTATATAAAGTGCAAACCATGATGAACTAAAACCGAAACAATGACATGTGACAACAGTGCAGTGAAACCAGAAACAACTACAAGCAACATGTAACTGATTATATACATACGTGAGCACATGCATATACATACATACATATATATATATACACATGTGCAGGATACAAGTTCGAACAAAGACAGAGGAGATTTCAAACTGTAGCTCAAAGTAAAACCAAAGTCAGAGACATAATGGCCGAAGCCAATACACAAAGCAAATGCAAAGTCGAAGTAAGGTGAAAATGAACAAATTAAAGTCAAGCCAGAAAATCATCACAGTTTCAACTGGCCGAAGTCATGGAACAGCGAGGTGATCGATCAAGTCTAGTTAAATGTCAAACTCGAAATATTTTCACAAAATCTAGTTTTAAACCAAAGTCAGAGAGGTCATCAAAAGTCACAGAGGACAAGATCAAAATGGTGGGACAACAAGAATAAAATCACCATGAAACAACAGCTACGTGAAGACCAACAGCAAGTGGATATGACCATCAAGCTGCAAGTCATTCAAGTTTATCAACAAATTCAAAGTACCAAAAATTCACGTAGCAGTTTTCACAAAGTCAACACGATCAAAGTTAAAGCCGATGTCAGAAATCAAAGCCGTGATGGCCACGAAAGAGATCAACACTGCGATTATAAAGTAACCAAAAATATACGAATTGAAGAGGTCAGAAATCATCATAATCATTCAACCAAAATCAAGTAGCCGAGATAAATCAATAGACGAATTCAAATGATTATATACGAACGAAAATACAGGGGTTCGAACCCTATATAAATAATGAACATCATTGGAAAATTTACCATTCGAGTTCAAGAAACAAAGAATAATCTTTCAACTCGAATCAAAAGTCGAGTGTAGTAAAATTCGAAAAAAGGAACAAATGTACCAATTCATGCAAACATTCAAAATCAACTGACTGGAAGCAACCGCAAGCCAAATTAAAGGAGCAATCGAAGCCGCTTGTGGACAACCAGAAATTGATTAGAATCGGCGCCCTCGATTTCAGAAGGCCTAATTTCAGAACGAACGAGAAAGGAATGAAGCAACCATGATCACAAACAAGGAACGGGCCGACATAGATAAAAAGGAAAAAGGGATTTACTCTTATTACTTAGTGATTATTGGGTCGACCTTGTTTTGTTTGGTTTTAATTATATAAGGCTTTCGTTTAAATTAGGGTTTTGATTTTTTATTGCTTCAATTTTGTATTCCTTTTTTAAACCATTGTAATTTCTAGTCGTGTGACTAGGGGACAAACTACATGGCATAGTTTGAGAATTCGCAACTCAGTGGCTGAGTTGTGGCAAGGTTTTGAACATAGAGTTAAGGCTAGTCGATAGCGGGCATCCCGAGTTTACATGTGTAAGCGTTTGATTGCTTAATTTCTAGTGGAAACCATGGGGGACACACATAGGTAGGGTTTTGTCGAAGCTGGGTAAATTCTGTGTTATTCTATTTTCTGCATTTATTATTCTGCTATATCTATGCTGCTATTTTTTTTGATACATTTGTGTTGAAATAATTATTTATAAACTTCAGCAATAATTTTCATAACTTATAGTATTACCCTATTCACCCCCCTCCAGGGTAAAATCGATCCTACAAAGATTGTAAATAAAGTCCATGGAAATTTGTTCCCACTTCCAAATGGAAATGTCTAAAGGTTGCAATAACCCATCGGGCCTTTGATGCTCGGCCTTTACGAGTTGGGAAGTCATACAACGCTTAATAAAGTTAGCAATATCAGATTTTATTTCATCCTAATAATAAAGTCGTTTCATGTCCGCATACATTTTATTACTACCTGGTGAATGGTAAATTTAGAATGATGAGAATCTTCTAAAATGTCTTTACGAAGATCACTAATATTTGGCACAATAAGTCTACCAAATTTTTGAATACCACTGCAAGCATCAATATCAAAGTCTTTCATACCATCAATCTTATTTTTGTCTCTACAATTTTGGCTAAGATGAGCCAATTCGGTATCTTGCTTTTGAGCTTCAAGGATATGGTCTAAAAGAGAAGGATGAGCCTCAAGGCTATGTAAAACGAGAGAAGAACATGAATCAGATTCACGATCTCGAATCTCATAAGTGGACAAAGTATCGAGATCATTCCATTCGGATATCATCATGGAAACAACCGCTTGTGGTTTATGACTAAGGGCATCAGGACCACAATTTCCCTTTTAAGGAGTATAGAGAATGTCAAGGTCATAAGATGCAAGAAATTCGAGCCAATGTTGTTGATGCAAATTAAGTTCCTTTTGAGAGAATAACTACTTCAAAGATTTATGATCGGTGTAGAGAACAAATTTCTCTCCCAAAAAATAACGACACTAAATTCTAAGACCGAAAACAATGGCCGCGAGCTCTAAATCATGAGTAGCATATCTAGTCTCGGCAGGCTTTAATTGCCTAGAAGCATAATCGATAACACGTTCCCCTTTTGCATGAGAACGACACCTAAACCAATACCACTAACATCGGTACAAATAGGGAAGTCTTGATTCCCTTCGAGAATCACAAAAATAGGAGCATCAGGAAGAAGTTCTTTCAATTAATCCTCTTTCCCAAAAAGCTAAGACTTTTAAAATTATAATTAACTTTATGTAATCATCTTTTTAGAAAAATTTACTTATTCCAAGTCAATTTACTATGTCTGACTGTCTCATCATAGTGTTTAGAAGATTCCTATCGATAACGTTGATCAGGCGCATAACCAGAATTTTTAAAGCACTCAATGGGGAAAACAACACAAAGTCATCTTTTATATGATAAACATGCCTCTTAAAAATTTTACGAATATTCTTTGCTCATTTTAGAACAAAATCCAATTATACTTATAAATGTCTTGTTAAAAGATTTGCAAATTTTAAGTTGTTGTTTTCACTTATAATCAATGAATACAAGGGCGGACTTATCGAGATATTCGTAGAATACTCAATTCATAAGATGGATGAAATAAGTTGGAGGGTTCGTCAAACTGAATGACATCACAAGTCACTCATAAGAGTCATAATGAGTGCAGAATTCGGTAAGTGGAATGCTATCCTCCGTATCTCGTAGCCGATGAAAACCGATGGCAAGGTCGAGCTAAAAAGTCCTTAGCACCACTCAATAGATTACTTAGGCGATAATCCTAAGACAAACTCAAAGATACCGGAAATTTCACGAACTACTTGAATGAGGGAAGTAACATTTTCCACATCATGTGGGTTTAAATAATAAAATGATGCCACCGAATTGGAATCAAAATCATTAAGAAAAATAAAAATCTACTTAATAATTGAGAATGTCGAAGATGGATAGTCCTATTAGTATATAGGATATGGGAATCATAATGATTAAGCCAATTCTTTCCCAAAAATCAATTCCGAAACCTAAGTAGCACATAACATGCAAATCAGATCGGAAAGCATAATCACATAAAATAATCTCGACATCTTTACAAAGTAAATCGAGTGCTGCAAATCCACCAATCAAATTCGCAATTGTCGGTGAAGTCATCAAGCTCATAAAATTTAAAGAGAAAGAATCAAAAATTTCTTTTGATACCAAAGAATGAGGTGCGCCCGTATTAAAAAGAACTCGAATGGGATGATCACGAAACATAATAATGCCATCAAGGACTAAATGAGAAATGCCTCGACCAAGAGAAGGGTTATTAGGGTCTTGCACAACATTCAGCTTTCCCTCCTCCTTGCTCTGAAGTTTGGAACAGGTAGATATATAATGACCCAAAATTTTGCAATAGCGGCAAGAAATAGGCCTTGGACACCTATTTATACAGTGGTCCTTAGAACAACAATTGTACCATTCTCCACGATTAGGGATTGGAGTCTTTACTACTGAAGTTGCTTGCTTCACTTTCTTGTTGGGATTATGGATTTTGAACTTAATAAAGGGTTGACTCTTCTTGTTTTTGTCGAAGTTCTTATTGGCACCCACAACTTCAACGTCACTTTCTTTTTTCGGCCTCTTCAAGTCGAAGAGCGATATCTACAAGCTGATCGAAAAGAACTTCTAGTTTCAGAGGTAAAACCCTTTTGGGGTTCTTACTGAAAGCATAGATAAACCTTTGATTCTTTATAAGATCTAAAAGCTATTGGGAAGGCATGAATACGCCATCCAGAGGAGGACCACTGGATTGACCAGCACTAGGACTGTCAGGTCTAACCATCTCTTCTTCTTTAAGAAAGGAAGAAAGAACGAAGAGGAAAAAGGTTATTCTCAGAATAAATTCAAATAAGCTTGGTTGGTAAAACAAGGCATCACAAAAAGAAATAGGATAGAACGGGTCCAATGGCTCAAATTAAATCCTAAGGCACGATTCCTAAGAGAGGGTTAGGACAATGATCCTTGCTAGATTATTCTACATTGTTGCGAAGTTTGGCTCTGATACCAAGCTGTGGCGCCCTAGCTCTATACTCACACTAGCTAAGTACACTACGGGGTAATACCATCGACTAGCACGAAGAATAAGGCTGTTGAGGAGCGACCATCTGTGTAATTGCTTTGTGCGAGTACCGATATGTCAGACAGTATGACATGAATTTCATTTCAAGAGGAAATCTGACATATCCAATACAAACACAATGTTACTACACAGTGGCTATGTGGTCTTTGAAAACAAATATAAAATAATCATAACACAAATCAGTCATAGATATTCATATCACTAAGGCGGAAACAGATATGAATATAACACATAGAAGTGAACATCAAAGTAGTGATCATACAAGATCCACTACATCACAAAAGAATAGGTACAAGTGCTAGACAAAAGTATATGTATACATCAAGGAGTCTCTATCTCGAATGTATAAAAGCAAAAACTACTAAGCTAAAGTAGTTAGCCAAAAGTCAAAAGCTAGTCCCTACTAAGAAGTCAAGTGGAAGCACCTGTAACACCTCGGTCTGACCCAAGTATTATTTAAGAGAAAAATAATAAATGGATCGGTCTAGCTATAAATACCATATAAAATGAGATATGATAAGAGATATAACAAAAATATATGAAAACAATGAAAATCATACAATATCTCAAATCTTCTCAAAACACCAAAAATAATGTCATATTCTTTAGCTTATTCACCAAACCTCAAACGTTGACAAAACATATCAATGCAAATTGCAATAAATGGTGAAACATATATTCCAGAAATCCATGATAGAAAATCTAGAAGTCATAAAAGGGGGAGGCCTACCACAAATGAGAGCATGAAAACTCACCAACACGTAATCATAAACTGGTCGCTATCCCATAAAATGAGTCGAAGCTCGTCCTAACAGGGTATAGTCCCCCTTTGTGGACTATGAGCCAACACTCCTCCTAACAGCGTGTAGTCCCCCTTTGTGGACTATGAGCCAAAGCTCCTCCTAATACGTATAGTCCCCCTTTGTGGACTATGAGAACAGGGTATAGTCCCCCTTTGTGGAAGTATGAGACATCGCACATCGCTAGTCTAAAACTCAAAATAATCACCATTGATCAATGAGAAATGTAAATTACACTAAGCTAGTAAATAAACGAGTTTAGCTTTATGTCACATAACCATTGGCTTAACTTAAATATTTACGAATAAATTGTAAATTTCCACTCGAAAATTGTCACAAGATTTCAATCGAACAAGTCCAAGAATTAACCGACAAAGAAAACGCAAGTATTTCATATCACTTGTTTTGCTAAGTCGTTCAATTAGATTTCTCATACGAATGAGGCAAAGGTTTGTATATACTAATAAATGAGAAAACGGTTTTAAAAACGAGCTTTGTATTCAAAATAGTGTTGAAATCATTTTATGTGAAAGAGTTTGAATATTTACTACTAGCACAGAAACCTTTTTATTTTAAAGTGACAAATCACAGAAATGATTGTAAAAACAATCCAACACCAAAAATCCACATTCAACAACGTGAATTAACCATAAAAATCAATATTAAATCCATCAAATGGATATTTCCAAAAATACTAAAAAGAAGTCATCAAAGTTGATAATAAATGACAACAACTAATAGGATTCACAAAATTGATAAAAATTGGAAATCCTCTCGAAAACAGGCGAAATGGTCAAAAGGCAACAGGACCAAACGTCTAACCTAGCATGACCAGACGTCTGACTTTGGGTTCGACCATTTTTTTATTTTACTTTACTCATTTTTATCCGAAGGCATCCGGACGTCTGGTCTAGGCAAACCAAACGTCTGGTCGAGGACTCGACCATTTTTCTTCTGCCGTATATATTTTTTTATCTCTTCCAGGTACCCCTGTCAGACTTCTGAGTTCTTCAACCAGACGTCTAGTCACCTGGGCCTGTGCAGAATTCGCCTAAGCCATTGATGGCCAAATCAAGTAGGAAGCAATCAGACGAGCGATGGAGGCTAGGGATTTATGCCAAACGACAACCCAGCCTTATACGCTTTTCGGTACACCCCAAATAACATGTCCAAACATCCAAGATAGAATTTTTAAAGATTTTGACTTCAAAACACCAAAATTGGAAAATTCACCAAATCAAATTCAAATCAAAAGCAAATGAACATGAATTGATGTTAGGAATTCATACCTAACAACAATGAAAGCTATAGACATATATGTGAGTTCAAGAACTCACCTTTAAATTCAAAAATAAAGATGAGAAGCTCCAGAACAAAGGAAGATGAATTCCTCTTCAACCAGTCCTGCTAAGATCTTCAATCTATTATCACATGCAAAGAGTTCCTAGATTAGATTATAGGAATTTCTAATAATTGAAGAGAGATTGAGATGGAGAAGATAAAGAGGATGCTTACCTAAGCTTCTCTTTGAGTTTAGAACTAGAACTTGAATTTCCTAAGAAAACTTGGGTTTAGGAATTTTAATTTCCCATATTTTCCCTCATTCTTTCCTTTAGCTTGGTGTTAGGAAATGTTATGAATGAATGAAGAGAAGTAGAGTGAGAGTTATTAGGTAGAGGAGTTGGGGTTACCTTGTTAGGTTAGTGGGCTGAAACCCAAACCCAAAGCCCCAAATAAAAATATCAAAATTCTAATCAACTCCAAACATATCGACGTTTATACTCAAAAAGGTCACAAAAACAGTTTTGTTCTCAATGGAAGTGGTGTTGAGTCTGGATTCGACCATTTACAAAAATTCATATCTCAAACTTCAAATTCAACCAACGATGCTATATTTAAATTCAATATTTAAATATATAATCAGAAAATATACGGGCTGTTACAGGAATGATGCTAAGATGTGTATTTTCAAATTGCAAATGTAGTTTCTTCATATATTAATTGTTAAATTTCCATTTCAAAAGTAGGATAATGACAAAAACATGGTTAAATTTTCATCCTTAATATTATAAGGATCTCTATATCAGTAATGTCAACTACACATGCATGACAGTAGAAAGGCCGGATTTGCTCGAATATACTGGAATTCATAAGTGTAAGTCTGGGTAAAAATTGTTGTTTCTAAAGCAATAGAATGTTTATTTTGAAATGTTATAAACGATATTCACCCAGTTATATATGCCATTTGTCTATATCAAAGTTGAAAGTGAAAAGTTGATGAATGATATGAAGGTCAATAAATAATTACATAAATGGGATGTAAAAGTTTACTGTTTCATTTTGTTTTCCCTCGGCCACAGTCACTTAATAAAAAAAATTCCTCTATCTGTAATTTTCAACTGTTGTCTCCAATGCAATGTTATTTGTATGGATGCAGATTTAAGTATAGTTATTCATTATTAATAGTAATTATTGTTCATAAAACAATAACCCAATTAGTTTGACGTTTTTTCATGTTTCGAGTAGTAGGTGTTATACTGAAATGTTACTGAAATGATTTTCTTTATATTTCATCTGATTTATATCACAAAATATTTACTTACGATTTTTATTCGCACCTCCATTGGACGTGCCATAGTACTCATTTTTTTAAAAGAAATGACCCAATGTTGAAATTGATTAAAGAAATGAGTAGTCAATTTTATTTCTAACTTAAAAATATGTGCATTTATTATATTTCTTATAATTATAATTTTTCTTCTAGAATTTTGTTAGTCTATGTAACACCCCACACCTTTAATATACCCAAAAAGACACATTAAAAGGCGTGGTACGTTGTAGGTATAAAAAACTACAGAGACTAAGATTCACAAGGCAAAAATAGGTAAAAATAGCAGAATCTAGAATGACAACTTATTTAAAATAAAACTTTCATAATTGCTTCATAAATGAGTCAAATACCAAATACAACATCCATATCTCAAAAACCATCATGTCATTAAAAAAATTCATAGTCCCAAAATCAGAGTACATAATATCCCTCGTAATAAGCCAGTATATAGAAAGAACAAATGCTAAAAGTAAAGAAATACATAATAGCGAACTCCTCCAAGAAATCTCCAATCACTGCAATCTACTGCCTTCTTCCTTGATTGCCTGTGGAGGGAAAGAGGAAAATAGAGGAGTGGATTAGACTAAAAATCTGGTGAATGATAGTAATTACTAGAATCTTTAAGCAAGATAAAATGAATAGACTCTACAATAGTTCTAACATAAAGAAGGATAATAAAAGGAAATAGGAAAGAGATAAACTGAAAATAAGTATGGTTAAATATTGCTCAATTTAAACGATAGGTTAACTTTGATTGTCTGCACTTGTTCCTTATTTCTGCTTTGATTAGGCTGAATTCATAATCCAGTAATAAGGATATAACCGTAATTCTACCTTTTTTGATCGGCCTGCTACTCTATAATACCTTTCTGTGGACCAGCCGTTATATAACTCTCTACATAAAATGTTACTGTGGCCAAGACAACATATGTAATACCCTACGCAGAAGGCAATGGTTTCTACTAAAGACACCCATATTAAGTGCTTGGAACTCATAGCTGTTACCGAGCACCCGCAAACGGAAATCACACGTGCAATTGCCACCATTCTCATGCTACCTTTTGCTCCACCTATTGGGTTTTCTTATTACCACCAACGTCCAGCATAGCGTGCCCCTCATCTCACTTCAGGCTAATTTGAGATCACCATGTATCCATAGAAACTATAGGGGAAATGCTGTTGGTATTGACCCTTCATCCAAACAATATCTAAATGCGCCCCTTTTCAAAATCTAGCATGATTTGGACTTCTATTTGACCAATTTCTACCATTCTTAGCATAAGCGTGCCCTCATCTCACTTCAGACTAATGTGAGATACCATTCTGTCTAATTGGGAATGCTATTTGGCACATGTCCTACTTTCATCTTTGCCTATTAACTTAGATAAATTATTTAAATAAGCCTTTATTATCATTTTTACTTTCTACGCTTATTAGATTATTCCAAGTCTTAAAATAAGCCTCATTCTATTCTTTTATTATAACCTATGTTATAATCATGCTTATTACTTAACCCAAGATCTAAGTGTGAAAATAAGCTCTTTCGTCTTTTACTCTTTTTAGTTATAATTCTACATTATAACTAAGCCAATTAATTAGTCCAGTTCCAATCATAATTAGGCATAATTTCAGTCCAATTTCACTTATATTACGGTCTTTATAATTTACATCTCATAAGTATAAATAGGCCAATCTCTTTAATTCAGTCCAACTAATATCATAATTATGCATAATTTCAGTCTTAATTCCATTTTATTAAAGTCTTTATAATTTACATCTAATATTCCATTGTTTCAGTTTTCTTATAATTAAATTTGTGTTCACGTTAATCTTATTCTAATCCGTACGCAAAGAAGAAGGAGTAAAAGAAAAATGAAAATAGATGAAAATACAAAACGTATAAAGAAGACATAAATAACTTATAAATAACAGTAAATAACTAAAATACTATAAATAAAATGTAAATAATTGAAAAATCTGTAATTAACAGAAATAATTTAAAATTACTAAAAAGAATAGCTCAAAGAAAATAGACTAAAAATAATTCTAAAAACTGTAAATAAACTATTGAAAAGGCTATTCCAAAAATCATAGTAAAACTACAACTATTGAAAACCTTATTATTCTAAATTACTTAAAGAAATCTTAAAATAATTACAATCACTCACCTTTGGTCCTTATCTCTTCCCTTTAGGCCTTCACGGATCCACTCGGGGTTGTTAAAATAATTTTATCAAAATTATTCCCTTTCTAAATTGAAACATTTCAATAAATCTACTACCAATTAATTTCAATACTAATTTCAATGAAATCTAATTATAAACACTATTTCTTTTCACTTATAATTATTTATTAATTTCTCCTTAAATTTTGGGTTGGTACGTTCTTCCCTCCTTAAGGGATTTCGTCCCCAAAATCTCTAAGGATAGAAGAATGAAATAAATGTTTTCATCCAAGTTCTACAACCAACTACTCAATCATCACCAATTGCATCCATTGCCCTTGGATTTTTCTAATTCTTTTTATGATACTTATGCAAATAGTGTTGTGTCAATTTCACTAACTAATACAAAATATTTGACAGTCTGCTGATTCAGTCGACCTCCTTTTATGCAATCATGCCCGTGTCATGTGTCCGAATGAATGCAAATTCCCTAATGATAACTGATATTTTTATATGCATAATACAATCATCATCCAAATGCAACAACCATGTGATAATCATCCATTTATAGAAACCAAGAAAATAAAATAAAATGCAAATGCACACACATCCATATGCATATGCTCTGGTGTACCAGTTAGGCCGATCCCTAAAGGATAATAGTACCTAGTGTAAGTAAATGCGTCCATTAGCATGCACTAGCAAACACTTGCAAACACTTGCAACCACTAGCATACATCATTCATAACATGTTCAATTAACTTGTTACGTCAAATCCTACCATCCATATGTTAAATACTGAATTCTACCCTCCCAAAGGATAATAAAGGAAAGAATCTATTCAAAAATAAAGATGGAAATAGGAAATTCTAAAACTTACTATCAAAGAAATGTGGATTTGAGATACGAATTTTCTCCTAATCAAATCAATTTTCTCCAAAGTCTCCTTAACTGTGTCGAAAACAAGGCGATCCCTCTATGGACTCTATCCAACGCGAAGGCGACTTAAGCAGTCTTCCATAAAGAGGTTCGAAAGGTGCCACTCCAATGGTAGCTTGAAAACTACTAACATATGAATTCCACTAATTTCATTTTATTGTTCTTTATGAATCAACACTCCTAGGTTCTTACTAGTGTCCTATACACTTTATAGAAACTTCCCTTATTACTTCTAAAAGTAATTATTGTTATCCACTTATACCTTTTTCATTACTCCTAAGAAATGTTTCTTACCTACTCCACATTTAAGAGTTTGGTTTCGTATTTATCACATTTTTAAAAAAAAACTAAGGTTCCTAAAAATTTTAAAACATCAAATCCAAAAATCTGTCTTTAAAAGTATTATCTTTTTAGTTTCTATTAAATTCAAAAATACTTGACTACTCAATATTTTATTTCTCTGAACTTGCATCCTTATAGATTTTTGAATTTACATCAATTCCCAAACCTAGAGAGGAAACTTTTTAAATCCAAAACTTAATCCTCATTAAATACCTTTACAATTTTCTATAAAAATTGAGATTTTTAAATCAAATATTACCAAGCTTTTTGCTTTTAAAATCTTATTTGATTTTTCATCAAACCATTTTTCTTTTAAAACATCTTTAAAATGTCCTTTTTCAAATCATCTTCTTATTATACCTAATAGCCTCATATCTTAAGGTATTGGAACTACTTTCTCTAATGAGAAATTCTTAACGCTAAAATCTTCTATGAACCTTTTAAAAGAGGACTTCATGTTTATGTGGTGTTACAAGGAATTTATTATATATTTTCGAAATAGACTATACAAATATGGTGCTTCCCATACCTTGTACATCTCTTTCATATATTCCTTGTGACTTGCACAAAACATTTTTTATTGGTTTCATTGAAAATTATACCATTATTCTTTTCATTCCAACAGATTAAAACATGTTTAATTTATACTTTCCTATGATGAACATTTTCTTATACTTATTTAAATAATAGGTATATTCACAACTTACTTTATTTCTATTCTTAGAAATTACCTTTTTAAAATACATCTTTATTTCGGTTAAAACGGATGTTGCATAAAACACCGTTACTACAATCCAAAAATACTAGTGTATGAATTTAATTAAAAAATAAATACTAATAAACCTCACATATTATGTAAAACCATTCCTCTTGGGAGTCATCTACAATAACTATAGTATTATAGTCTATGCTCCTTTTATTTTTCACAAAAACATCTATTACAACAATAAATGTTGTAACCTATGTTTTCGATACTTAATGCACTTTATGTTTTTATATTTAAAATCTTTGTTTACCTACAAAGAAGCTAGTGAGCTATATACGCTTTATAATTCTTCAAAAATAATTTCACCTTTTTAACAAAATTTATATCATGTAAAAACCAATTTTAAATTTCGTGCCGTTTTTCAAAAAGACCCAATGTTTACTTTAAAAACATTGACAATTATACTTTTCAACTTTACTAATTCTAACAATTTAATTAGGCTAGATATAAAGTGGATTTTCTTCTCATTATCCTAGGAGTATCCTTCCTAAAATATGATAATCTCATTTCCTTGCCAAAGTCTTTTACTCCAATTCCTCCTTGATGCTTATATTTTTACTCTAAGGCACTATCATTAAATCGACCTATATGAAACAATTATAATTTCTACAATTATCTACACATTGGCTTTCTTCTTTTCGTATCAACTAAATCTATTGTACATCTCCAACCCTTTCCTACTTCTCTTTCGATTTCCATAAATCCGAACCTAAAAAAATAAAACCATTTCTCAAACTCCTACCATGTGCAAACCTTCTCTATGCCCCGAGAAAAGCACCTCTTTAAAGACATCTGGGAAATTTATAAAGACTGGAACCGCATCTAACTTTGCTGATAATGAATCAAAGGGATAAAAGAAGCTCAACATGACTGACTCCTATGGGTCGCAAGAAACCTCGTGAGTCATACTACTGCATGTCTTTTATCCAACGAATCTCCTCTCGCGGTCTAATATCGTTCCATAAGTGAATACTAAATCCATTCCCGAAATCATCCCATACCCCTAAAATCCCAATACATAGGCGTCGCAGTCATAGTCTATGCCTAGGATAAAAAATTTCAAACCTCTATAAACCAGGGATAAGTTTGCCAATTCTCCTATAGGGTTTAAAAGAACAATGGGGTCTAGTACTAAAGAGATATCTGAGTACAAATATCAAACAAAGAACTCGAAATGAAAGGGGGTGATGCTCTAGAATCAAAAAGAGTCCAAATGGGAAAATCAAAAATAGAAATCAAAACTTTCCATGGTGACTTTCATATCTCTATCTAGTTCACCACTAGAAGGTGCTGCATTCAAAGCTTATACTTGCATTGTAGGTGTGCATGCTCTATGCCCCTTCCTGTGGGGCCCTACTCATATGACCGAGTTGTCCGCAATTATAGCACTTTCCCTTTATGTTGCAGTCTTTTGTGTAATGACCAGTCACCGCACAACTATGGCACTTCGCTCCTTGCTTGATTTGCATTTGAGGGCCTTTCCTTTTTGACTTAGGAAACTCTTTAAGCTCTCCCTTTGGTTGCGAAGATACAGGCTAAACACTCTATTGGACTTTCAAGTCTAACAGCCTAAACTTTGCTCCAAATCATCCAACCTAGCTCATGTCTCCTCGAAATCCTCCTTGCCAGAAAACGTTTTGCCCCCTGTACTAGTGAAGCCCTTGCATAGCTTTGAAAAATCGGCTAGTGTATGTGGAGTAAAGGGATTCCCACCTACCGGTATTGTATTAAGCATTTTCCCTTGCACCTCTGTACCGTAACTTTACGAAACCAGTCAGTCATACTATGCAAAGAAAGGGAAACTTAGGCTTGAAAGAATCGAAAGAATGTTGAACTGGACTTTGAGGTGATTTTTATAAAAACTATTTTGTACTTAAAAACAATTTCTAAGAGTTCCTTGGAAAATACTTTTAAAATAAGTTATTTTGGAGAAATACTTTACTTCTAAAATAATTTTTTAGGAATCCTTTAACCTTAGGCTTTGATACCAAGTGAAACACCTCATACCCGTAAATATACCCAAAAGGACACATTAAAAGACGTGGTGCGTTGTAGGTATAGAAAAAACAAATTGAGACTAAGATTTACAAGACAAAAATAGGTAAAAACAGCGGAAACTAGAATTATAACTTATTTAAAATAAAACTTTCATAATTGCTTCATAAATAAATCAAATACCAAATACAACATCCATATCTCCAAAACCATCATGTCTTACGAAAATTCATAGTCTCAAAATCAGAGTACATGATAGCCCTCATAATAAGCCAGTACATAGAAAGAACAAAAGCTGAAAGAAAAGAAATATATGGTAGCAAACTCCTCCAAGAAATCTCCAACCACTGCAATTTACCGACTTCACTCTTGATTGCCTATGGGGGGAAAGGGGAAAATAGAGGAGTGAGTCCGACTAAAAGTCTAGTGAATGATAGTAATTACTAGAGTCTTTAAGCAAGATAAAAGTAATCGACTCTACAACAGTTCTAACATAAAGAAGGATAAAAAAGGAAATAGGAAAGAGATAAACTAAAAATAAGTACGATTAAATATTGCTCAATTTATACGATAGGTTAACTTTGATTGTTTGCACTTGTTCCTATTTCTACTTTAATTAGGTTGAATTCCTAATACTGTCATTAGGATGTAACCCTAATTCTATCCTTTTTGATCAGCCTGCTACTCTATAATACTTTCTGTGGATCAGCCGCTATAGAATGCTTGAAACAAAATGTTACTGTGGCCAAGTTGACATATATGGCACCTTACACAGAAGGCAATGGTGTCTACTAAAGACATCCATACTAAGCGCTTGGAACTCATAGCTGTTACTAAGCACCCGCAAATGGAAGTCGCAAGCGTAACTGCCACCATGCTCATGCTACCTTTTGCTCCACCTTTTGGGTCTTCTTATTACCTCCAACGTCCAGCATAGCGTGCCTACATCTCACTTCAGGCTAATGTGAGAACACCGCGTGTCCATAGAAACTATTAAGGAAATGTTGTTAGTGCCGGCTCTTTATCCAAAAAATACCTTGTTGCGCCCCTTATCCAAATCCCCCATGATTTGGACTTCTATTTGACCAATTACTACCATTCTTAGCATAAGCATGCTCTCATCTCACTTCAGACTAATATGAGACACCGTTTTGTCTAATAGGGAATGACATTTGGTATAGGTCCTACTTTCATCTTTGCTTATTATCTTAGATAAATTATTTAAATCAGCCTTTATTATTATTTTTACTTTCTACGCTAATTAATTTATTCCAAGTCTTAAAATAAACCACATTCTATTCCTTTTATTATAACCTACGTTATAATCATGCTTATTACTTAACCCAAGGTCTAAGTGTGAAAATAAGCTCTTTCATCTTTTACTCTTTTTAGTTATAATTCTATGTTATAACTAAGCCAATTAATTAATCCAATTCTAATCATAATTAGGCATAATTTCAGTCCAATTCCACTTATATTACAGTCTTTACAATTTACATCTCATAATTATAAATAGGCCAATCTCTTTAATTCAGTCCAATTAATATCACAATTAGGCATAATTTCAGTCTTAATTCCATTTTATTACGGTCTTTCTAATTTACATTTTATATTCCATTATTTCAATTTTCTTATAATTTAATCCGTATTTGCATTAATCTTATTCTAGTCCTACGCGAAGAAGAAAGAGGAATAAAAGAAAACTGAAAATAGAAGAAAATCCAAAACGTATAAAGAAGATGTAAATAACTTATAAATAACAGTAAAGAACTAAAATACTATAAAAAAATGTAAATGATTGAAAAAACTATAATTAATTGAAATAAATTAAAATTACTGAAAAGAATAGCTGAAAGGAAATAGACTGAAAATAATTCTAAAAACTATAAATAAACTATTGAAAAAGCTATTCCAAAAATCATAGTAAAACTACAACTATTGGAAGCCCTATTATTTTAAATTACTCAAAGAAATCTTAAAATAATTACAATCACTCACCTTTGGTCCTTAGCTCTTCCTTTTAGGCCTTCACGGATCTACTTGGGGTCGTTAAAATATTTTTATTAAAAAGATTCTCTTCGAAAATTATTCCTTTTAGGGTCCGTCCTAAAACGGTGAACCCAAGTGGAGAAAATCTAGAATGAGAAAAAGTGTTAAGCCTAAGGTTTTGTTTATAGGTATAGAAGTGGATCTTAGACCGTTGGATTTGGGGATTGACTATGATACGACCACGTCATAGGCTGAATAGGAGCCATCAAATGGAAGTGCGGAAGGATTAGAGGGAATAAAAGAATGAAAAACAATGTGTATGAAACTTCTGCTGACTCATAGCTGTGTTAAATCTTACAATGCGCCTTGTTAGTGCCTTATCTTATATTTGATTCAATTAATTACACCCTCAATAATATACAAACTATAAATAATGTTTTCTTCTCCTTAATCAATTTCTAATTTGTGCATTTTATTTCAGGTTAAATTTTCATGTGTCTCTCTTTATTCGCATGTTTCATTTCAGTTTTCAACATCCCATTTAGTTTACATGTTTATGTCTAAAAAAATAAATAAATAACATAACTATATCTTTCCACATTTACGTCTGAACTAAATAAATTACTAAGTGAATTGTTATATCTACATTTTTTCCATATTCACATTTACTGCAATTAGATAAATAACATATGTCCACAAATGTGTATATATATTGTGTATTAATTAGTAGCCTTATTCTTTACCTTTAAATTGAGTAATCAATTACATTAATTAATCGGTATAAATGTTTTTATGTTCAAAAACCAAACGGACCCTTATTCCTTACTACAAAGAAATAACATACCTTATATTTTCTATAAAAAAAGCAATCCTTCCATAATACACTCTTGCCTTTTCTTTTCAAAATATAACGTTTATTTTATTAAATATCTTCCTTTTTATAAATATATGGTTAAATTTTCTCTCATTTACAATAACCCATCTCATTTGAACATCTTCATCTTCACTTTTCAAATTTATAAAAGTAGATGCCTTCTTTTTAAATATACTGTTATATATATATATATATATATATATATATATATATATATTATTCTTTTTTTTAACAAAACAAACTCCCTGTTTATAAAATCATACATATCTTCAATAATGAAAAGTTTGTTTCATTTATCTCAAAACATGCATTTATTTCTATTTAAAATGTTCATTCCATTTTGACACAAATGCAAGTTCTTATATTAAATTAATTATAATTTAATTCCTCTTTCCCTTTCTAAATTGAAATATTTCAATAAATCTATTGCCAACTAATTTCAATACTGATTTCAACGAATTCTATTATAAACATTATTACTTTTCACTTATAATTATTTATTAATTTCTCCTTAAATTTCAAGTTGTTACAGCCTATTATAATGATTTTTTTTTGAATTTATACCAATTCAAAATGTTTAACTAATCTAGAATACTATTAATTTATTATAGGTTGGGTTAAGATGTACTCACTAAGTACATATGGTGCTCATTAATTACATAAAGGATAGAAAGTTATTACGAGAAAAGAGCAACATTTAAATGCTTAAATACATAATTACCATTTCTGTTAAAATAATTGTTTGCATTGGATAAGGGAAATGAGTAGATATGAAATACTAACATGAGTCCATTGGATGTATGTTAGTATTTTCTGTTTATTATATATTAGGACTATACATTTGAAGCTTTGAACTAGAAGAAATAATTACGTTAAATCAAAAAATATACATTAAACTTTGATTTTCTAGACTAAAATTTGACACATATAATCATAACAAATTAGCATTCTTAGTTGCACAAAAAAGCGCATGTCTAGGCACAAGATGTAAACCAGATCAAGATGCATTCTTACACCTTGTTGTATTTTTCAGAATTAATTATCTTGATTGTACCTCCATACATGCTCTAAATCATTTGAACGAGATCTTACTCTAGACATGCCACACTTAACGAACATATTGATTAATCCTATATCATAAAATTAACATAACCAACCCTCTATAAATACTAAGAGATCGGTATTCAAATTATCAATTCGTTTTACGATAGAAGTGTTAAATATTTAGCATAATCACCCATGCGAGTGACAAGTACATCATGATTATTTCACTATACATCTGCTACTTAGAACAGAGAAACACGAACTCGAACCGAACTGATCTGAGATGACCCAAACCCAATGTGTCTTGGACTGGGTTTGCATGATGAAAAATATCATAAAACCATCACCCAACCCGAACTGAACTGATCCGAAAGATCCGATCAAAAAATATTAAATATATGATTTTTAGTGTTATTACACAATCGGACCTGACTGGCATAACCCTAGCTGAACTTTCGATAGGATCAAATTTAGGTGTTGAAATGTATAGTTTAGGCCTGATAAAACCCTAGCTGCCAAGAATTAACATCCATCGTGTCATCTCTACGTCCACTCGGTCGGGTCTAATTGATGCCTATATTTCACTAATACTTAACATAGAGTTGATTTTCCTATGATTTCCAACCCTATGTCATGTTAATACACAAACTCTTAGAACCTTGTGTCAGAGATCCAAATTTACACATCCATTAGTGTCTTGGATTTTCAACCACAGAATAACAAATTGTTGTCATAATTGAGGTCCTTAGATACAAAACCAATCTCCACAACCACTACTCATAATATCACCATCCAACAACCGAGTTCGAAGTCTACCATGTTTCTTAAGACTATGAAGATCATAGTCTCCACGATTCCATTCTCAATCCTGCACTCAAAGGAAAAATCTCCATCGTATGCCCACGTGTTTAAGGAACATAAAGCTCGAACAGAACATCATTAGGCTTTGAAATTAGGAATCATAGGTAGTTTTGGTTCGAAAATTCATTTTGTGTTTTGGGTTTTCAATATTCATGTCAAATGATGTGGGAAAGGAGGAAGAGTTGGAGAATCGTAATTATTCCAACAAAGGGGGAGTGGTAAGAGGAAAGATGGTTGTTGATGTTTTCTAAATGGCAGAGGACAAGAAAAAATTATTTTCAATCTTATATGTTAAAACCATTTTTTGAGTCAACTGTTTTCCATCCATTCCAACTCCTACATGCATTTTGAAGTAGATGGTTGAAAATTCAAGACACAAAACTTATTTTCTAACCAGGCGCTATTTAAGCTTTTATCCAACAGTTCCAGTGCTAGTGAAACGACCTACTATTTTAAATACCTAAAATTAACACTTGAACAATATTTCAAACATTAAAGATATTGACTTGTTTGGTAAATGATTTAAATATAAAAAATCTAAACATATAAGTAGTCTCACGGTGGAACAACATCCATATGAATTAAATAAGATTACATTTTTTACAGGCATCAATGTTATAAAGACACATGTATTGTTGTCTTTATTTGTGTTACACCTTACTACCTAATTTACAAATACAATACAACAACAATAGAAAAAAATATCAAATAAGCAACAAGTGGACATGGATTATAACATAACTTATTTTCTTCCTTTCCCTTTAAATTTTAGAAATACAAAGGCATACATAAATATATAATGTAAACACAGAAAGGGTAGGATGACTAATTGGACCACATTCTCACATCTATGCACCTCAGCTCGAAGGCTAATGGTTTCACGTAGAATGTCTACGTTCTCTTTCGAGATCAAGTATACGTTGTTCTTTACATAAGTGAACCTATTCTTCTTCTATAGTCATAAATTTTAGCACAAAATTATATTTGTTACTAACAATTATAACATTAATATAATATATGCATATACCACAATAACTACAATCTGATAGTGTCAACATCATAAATGCACAAGTAAATGTTATCCAAAGCTTATATCTACCTAACGTCATCCGAAATAATGAGTCGACACTAATGCCTAACATAAATAATTGCACAAATCATATAAATGGTAACAACACTCATAACAAATAATATGTCCGTATGGAAAATTTACACTAACTAGAACAACAACATATATATACCAATAGCTATACTGGCCATATATCAAACAAAGTGCATGCACAATAAGAGTTACACTAGATATATTCCAAACAACATCACGTATGAAGTAATAGTTAAATTAGTTATACATCAACCAATAACAAAAAGTTTATTTAATGTACATTACAGTTGTACATCCTAGCAAATAGCGGTTACCTGCTATTGCATATATCAACTACTCATGGATACCAACAAATAAAGATTACCATCCAACAAATGGAAAATATATAATGGTATATCCTACAACTGGTAAAACCATAAATGGAATGTCAACAAAATGGTAACACTAATGAACACAAACACATAAACAATAACAGTTAATGACATTTAACTTATATATAATATAGTTAAAATCTATCTTTTATTACCTATTCAAAACATTAGTTACTCCCTTCGAATAATATAAATTACTTATTATTATTTACATACTCCAAAAACAAATATAATACTTTACTTTAAATCTCCAATGGTCACTTTATTATTTTTTGTTTAAAATAAAAATATTAATTAGCTTTATATGTCTTAAAAACATCATATCACTATTTTCCTAAAATAACAGTAACTCTCATTATTTCTTTTAAGAATATAACATTATTATCTTTCTCAAAATAATAAATTACCCCAAAACCATTTATAATTACTTTATAATTTCCCAAGCCAAAGTAGTAGTAGTAATAGTCCAACTCAACTATTTCATAAACATAATTTTTCATTTTTGAAATACTTTGAGTTATATCATTATTTATCTTGAAAATAATATATTCGACCCAAAATATTTTAGAAATTCTCTATATTATTTATCTTCTTAATAATAGCAAGCAGCCTTTATTTCATCAAAATTATCCTTTTCTATTACTTGATTGCTTTGAAAATGAACAATAATATTCTATAAATCTTTACAAAATGCAACAACCCGCACCTTAGTGGACCTGAATTTTGACTAAATCGAAACCTAAGTTCATTAGGGTATGGATCGTTGGGCTCAGTAACTTATAATGAACATAAGTATATCAGAGAGTGAACTCACAACGGAATAGTAAAATAGAATAAAATATATATAAAAACTAAGACAACTACCTTAGAACCAGTATTATTCCATGAATATTCAGTTGCCTTGTCAGTGCCGAGCATGAATGAGAAGATCTCTCCATTTAACATTCCTATCTTACACTAGTGGCATGTCCTTCTAAATCTATCATGTGGGTTGTAATGAGGACGGGGTGAGAAAAACATTTTGAAAATTGGTAAATTACACACTTTATCCATAACACTAGTTTAAGCCAATTATTTTGTATCAAAGTATTATGTCTACTATTCATGGGGTCATTCATTTTATTCCATTCACTCGTATGATGTATCCAATCTTCCATGAGGTATAACTACATATCTTCATGTGCGAGCGTGTGTGTATAAGCATTGTACTACCTAAAAGGATACCTCATCCACTTAACACTTCAAAAATAGGGAGGAGGCAGACCCAACGGCCATTTAATACCTCAACTCCAAAGCGAGCCTTCCGTAACATAATCGATAGTTAACCAGCTCTAATTATAAAAGCTGTTGACTCCTAGATACGACTTTATAGTTTGATAAGCCATATTACTAATGCATCTCAAAGACATATAATGGTTAACTATCTCATTTCCGACAAACAAATATTCAATTAAACTTTGAGGCCTTCTATGTATCCCATATGGATTCTATACTAGTAGGAAGCAAAATTCATGAGGGTATAACCCAAGTCTTTGCTAAAAATCATTCCGAACCACCGGTAGACAAAGTCTATATGTTAACTCTACTCTCGATTTATCAACAAGATAGACATAGCCCACCGACCCCCACAGCTAAATTTCATTTACACTTACCTAATATATGTCAAGAAAAATGCCAAATTAAGTTACTTAATCCTCAGGTTTAGAAATGATCTTGACCCCATTTCCAAATCGGGCACTAATGCAGGTTATTTAAGACTTTTTAAATAGGGAGGAGGCGCACCCAACGACTATTTAATACCTCAATCCCCAAAGTAAACCCTTTAACATACCTAAAATTATTGAGCCATTTAATACTTCAAATATAAGGTGAACGCTTGGTATATTTCCCCTAAACCTATACATGAATATATATCCTCTTTGTAGGTCATATAATTTGAGATGTCACATGTAACGACTCGCCTTTTCAATCCTCGAATGTTGACACTAATACATCCACAGTATTCATATGCCGAACATTCAAATGTCAAAAGGCAAAAAATTAGCGTAAGAAAAAGGAATAGAACAAGAAAAAAAGGAGCACAACTTCAGAATCTCACTAGAATGAAGGTAATATAGAATATTAAAATAATGGTACAAAGGGTTACTCCGATATAGAAACTTTGGAGTTACAAAACTTAAGTACATCAGCCAGGATAGTTATAACAACCTATCTTTAGAAATGCTGATACATACATAGTAATGCAACGAAAATAAGAATACTAAGGTAGGTGAAACATCCAATTCGTCTTCTCCAGCTCCAAAGAACATCAATAAAACCAATATTTCTCAAACCACTTGAAAGAGTACGCGATGAATTTAGGAAAAACAAAAACCAAGTGTCATACATAAATCTATATGAGAAACTCATAAAATATGAGACCAACATATAACAATACTTTTGAAACCAATGCCACAACGATTATCCCCTCAAAAGAACCACCATCTAATAAGTACATAAGGTGATATAATTGATAATTTCTAGGGTATAGAATATAAATATATAACACAGCCGAAATGGTTACATTCATTACATTCAATATCATATTAGAGGGTACAATTAAATTTGATAAGGGATGTTCGCATATTGGATTTTCCATAGAGATCTCTTCAATCGACGCTGAATCCAATCTCCTACACAAGGGTCAGAAACTACCTTCAAGCATCGTTTATCACTCGATAGGATATACCACAAAGGAAAACATAGTCTGTCCACATCTAAATATGTGATCCCAAATACCATCACCTCCCACGCACAACATCGATAAGCATCCTCTAAATATGGAGTGATAATATCTTATCATGGGTCAGCCAAACCCTAAGCTATGCCCCTGCTCTATTTTCTATCATTTTCGATGTCAAAGTTACGTTCGACATCTTTTAAATAAGTCTTCATCACTCAAACAGAACACGAATCTCCAAACGAATTCCCACATCTCGAACAGATCTTGAAACCAAACATGGTTTCCAGCATCTTGAACAAATCCATTTCCAAAAGATAGAATATGTTTCTCAGCCTTGAGGTGGTTTTCAATAAGCAAAACACTTACCAATCCCGATCTATTCAAGATAGAATCAACGAATGTGGTCATTCAACAATAATGAGAATGATCGCATATGGAAACCAAGTCACGTATACTTATCACGTTTTCAATATTTCCATCTCACACCATCACTCAATCAAGAGTGAAGCCAATAGGTTAGAGATCTATTGCTCATATCCCTACTCAAATATTAGTCTTAATTCCCACAAATAGACAAGTCTACTTCATTGGTTTTTAGTACTAATTATATGGCTAAATATTTTCCATAAACGAGTAAAGATACAAAGCATGTCAAGTTATACAAAGCACGATTAAGTCAATAAGCGATTGCTAATCCCCTTTTGTTTAATTAATCTTTTATTAATTAAAACTTTATTTTATTAGTAAAACTTATTTTTACCTACTAAAACTTCATTTATCAATCACTACTATTCATTTGTACCCTTTCAATACTTCAAAAAGTATTCATATACTTATCTCAATTGGTATAAGTATATACACAAATCATTAACAAGATTTCTAACTCTAAACTTTTACCTTTTTTATCATTTTCCAAAAGATTCCTTCTTATAATTTCCTTCGAAATATCCATTTTAAGGATCTAAGTACTTTTATGAATCCGTTCAAAAAAGTTTAAGACTAATTTTACATAAACATTGCCACTACAACCTAGACCATTTCGCGTATGCTTATCTTTAAATTCTTTTAAAGATCTATTTACATTCATAAGTATAATAAAAAAACTTTTAAAAACGAATGCTAATAAAACATTGCCATAATAAACCCAAAAAAATTTCCATACTTATATTATCTTTAAAAACAATTCTTTAAAGATCCAAGAAAATATTTGGTTATGTTCGATAGTCGACTAATCGATTATCTAGTTAAAACAATTGCTTATATAAATTAATATTTGTATAGTTAACTCGTTTCCAACGTTTCAACTTAACTATTCCTAGTCCAAGAGTGAAGCCAAGTAAGTTAGGACATAGGTTGCAACAAAGCCTTCCCTAGACCTTTCCAAAAATAAGGGATTCCGAAGTGCACTTATAACGACTACACTCAGTTCAAATAATTTCAAACTTACTTCAATTTAACACACAAGTTAAAGAATTAATTAAACGACAAGTCAAGGCCACTCCACATGATTAATAAGGTAATACAAGTGATGTTATACAATACAAAGTTATCATTTGCTTTCAAAAGAAATATGGGCTAAAGTTTATAGCTTTACTTAGTTAATGTCACTTCAACTTTATACTTTGCACACAACATATATATGCACAATATTTACTTATAAGATAATGAGATAACTCACTTAGATCCATGCCAAACCCAAGCACAACGCTACAAGAATCAAAGAACCACCTCCTTCCATCACCAAAACCCAACCTTAGCACTTTCAAACCAAGGCCACATTTCTCCTACTCCTCCCATTCTCACAGCCCCCTCCAAGATCCCCCTCTTCCTCTCACCTTCTCCCACTTTTTACTTTCTAATCATGCTTTCCATGATGTTTTAGGTCTATAGCCAAAGTTTAGAATAGATTAAAGATGATTTTGTTAAGACATGAAAAAGTTGGAGAAGAATTAACTAGACATCGTATATGACATCATCCATTAAGACATGATTTAAGCTCATTTTCCATAATATCTTCCATTACATTATGTATGACATCATCACATTTAGTTAGCCATATACATAAAAATATTTTTAGTTTCTAACTATCTTCATAATGATTAATTATACATGTACAAAAAGTTTGAACAACTTTCGTTGAGAAAGAAACTTTTTATCGATAAAACGGTTTTCGGTCACATTATCAATATTTTTTTCGAAGTATTTATTTTTATAAACATTTTCCATATATTTTTTTACCATCATTAGTTATGATTTAAAAGGGGGTTAACAAGTCTATTAAAGCATTTTAATTATATTTAATTAAATATTCAAATATTTAAACAGCTGATATATTTTTAATACGAAGTGCCCGAAATTCTGGGTTATTACATTCCCTTGTGCTTAGAATATTTCATCCTCGAAATTCCGGCACGAGCAACCAAAGAAACATTCACATAGAAATGCTTAAAAGCATTCAAAATCAATTAGCAAACATAGCCTACGGTTTTCCTAAGTTCAAAATCCTCTTATAACACGAGGATGATAAACAATCTCCTAAGCGCACCTTACGCCCAACGGCCTCAGGTTATTACTTAGTCAACAATTCATGCTAGTTCATAACAAATTGAATAGTTATCACCTAAACTCTACATAAGCCAAAATAACATAATATGCATATACTAAAACCCATACGATGCACATGGACCATCCATGCGCATTCTCAATTTCGATAAATTGTTCGATCACATAATTTCACTTCCCAACTAGTATATATCAGTTGACCTCTCTAACATGGACTTTGATCAGGTTCCTTGATCAGAAACCTTTTTTATCCTTACATAGCTATGTACTATGATAGAAAACTTGAGGATCATATCAAGAATTCGTACCAAGTGTTCGCTGTCAAAAATCTAGTGAAAAATTCTTATTCGGACTGGTGTAAACCACCTCGAAACCATGGACCCAAATACTAGATCAAGATAAGTCATGTGAATAAAACGATCTACATACAACTTATGTATTTTATATTATTGGTTTCTTAATTATACCAATATCTTTTTAACACATTCTTTTATACAAATACTATGTTTCATTCAATAATAAAATCACTTACGGACCATTTCGTAAAACGTAACTTTAAGTTTATAAACTGTTTAACTTAAGTTCATATTCATATGATACTCTACCACTTCCTAAGAGTATATACAAAAACATCAAATTCATTTTACTTAACAAGCATGTTTAATCAATTTGAAACTTTTTTTGAACTTACTATCTTCTCAACTCAAGTGTATATAAACTCATCTTTATATTTTCACAAAACACTTAGTTTCAAATTCAATAACAATTTGGAAGTTTTCAACTGTCCAAAATCGTCGAAAATCCCGTTTCACTTTTATAGATGAAATCTACCAACAACATATCATAATATGATATGATATACATACCATATGATCCTAATGCATAGGCTACATGTGTCTATAAAATAGCACAACGAATTTCAATGATTTATTAAACACTCTTTACTCAAAAAAGGAAAACATGAAAAGTTTCAACATTTCTTCCGGATTATGCCACTACTACTTAGGCACCCTATATAAAATTTCTTTGCATAAAATGTTCGTATCAAATTTCTTTCCAAAGAAAATTCTAGAACTAAACATCCGGGTTTTATTCCAAATCATTTTGTAATAATAATATATACATATATCTTTTATACAACAAATCATATTTTTTAGACTCAAATCATAATCCATGTTACTAAAATGAACGTCGATGATGTTGAAGTCATCATTAGAATTATTTTCAAGCGATAGAAATGTCACGACCCAAATTTCAGCGTTCGAAAATCAACACCCGTACTCCACTTATACTCGAATTCCACATATTTAATCATTGAAATCTGACTCGTGCCGGAGCTTATAACTCATTAATATAACAACACTGTGGAAGAAAATGAACAATATCATTGATATGCAACAGATAGATACAATCGAATATCAAATACAATCAGAGATATAAAAAACAGCTGAAATAACATAAGTTGATGGTCTAGGCTTTGCGACCATCGACAGCAGAAAGATAATTCCAATAGAATACCAAGTGAGAAGGCGAGAATCCAATATCTAGCGACTCCACTGCCAAGGCTCCAAAGCTAGGAAGACTCCAAACCAGAAAGTGAAAATCACCATCCATGCTAAAGCGAAACTACTCGATCCAAATGCGATTGCCAAAATCCAAAGATTGAATGCTATCGAATCTACACCTATTATTAGATTATCTGAAAAAACCCAACTCTAGAATGCCCATGTGGAAAATTATGGTCACCTAGAGTTTAGGAAGGGAACAATAAACTCCGGGTCAGTCATGGGACTGGTATGCGCAAACAAAATTGTTTTATCTTTAAAACAAACAACAAAAGAATTTAAAATTGCTTTTTGGAAAACGAAACTACCATAAGGCCTTCCGCCACATACACCTTGCAAACGCAGAATTGGAGAAGATTTCTCCTTATGATAGTCAAAAATGCTTGATACGCGAAAATCATTTTTGATATTATTATTAGTGCATAGTGGAAAATATTTCAAAAGTATAATATTAATCTTAGCCAGCATACAACATTTCGTCGTATGCCTACTATAACTACCATGTTCGATAGCAGGTTACCGTCACATTTCATGGCAGGTTATACAACTAAAACCGTACAGGGCGCGTATTGTTTCATTGGATTTTCCAACAAATGGTCAGGCTAAGGAACTTCGTCATTAAATGGAACGCCTCTGGAGGGATGCCCCTAAGAACTGAATCGGTTCCCTACTGACACAAGGCTGGGTTACCACTTCTCGAAGTAACCCTCAAGATATGCCATCCCCGGTTGTAACCAACCTTTATCCGAGCGCTCGACACCAACAACCACAAAGTAATAAATTTGCAGTAACCACATAGGTTAATATCTGGGCTCCATACCATGATACCTCCTCTATCCAAAAGAGATGGACACAACCTAGGGCCGCAACCCCTGCAACCTTTCCGCAAAATTCCTGTTTCGACCATTTCCGGGT
This sequence comes from Allium cepa, assembly GCA_030765085.1. Taxonomy (NCBI): domain Eukaryota; kingdom Viridiplantae; phylum Streptophyta; class Magnoliopsida; order Asparagales; family Amaryllidaceae; genus Allium; species Allium cepa. Next base: position 1,042,892,307 of record CM060931.1, on the reverse strand, counting down.
TGTGAGGCTCGACGAAGTCTCGTTCATAAAGCTACGCTTTTTATAAATCCATGCTTTGATCAACAAATGATCAGCAGCACTTCGTATGCCACAGTGCCAAATTGGGAATGTATCACTAGTAATCATCAACTACATAACATCTGAGCTCGTATGTCTCAAAGAAGGGTGTTAAGCTAAGAAAGTAAATCTCCGCCACCAAACAGAAATGGATTTGATAGAAACCAGCTTTACATCTCAAAGTGTAATGTCAGACATACATCCATACAAGTCTGTTCCGGGTTCGAACAGAACCGAAGGCACTTCCAAAGAATCCCTTGCAAATCCGGATAATCCCTAATCACGTCCGAATTTCCCATCACAAAGGGTGATCAAATCTCTGTACCAAGGATCAGTCGGGTGCTAAGACATTCGACGAGTTATCCTTTCGCTTTCGGAAATATCCGGTCTTCACCATCGGTCTACAAATGCTATCCATATTGTCGTATCATTACTCAGAATGGGTTATATGACACAAGGTCCTCTCTCGGGTATACCGAATAATGAGCGCAATATTTTAAAACATATGGATATTGGGATTTCACTTAAGTCACAACTTATTACCCAAAACTTTTCTTTCAAATGGTTTAAACAAAATACCATTTCCAAATCTTTAAACAAAAAGATTCACTTCACAAAGTTCACAAAGATTCATTCACGACTTTCAAAATAATTTTCCTTTTCAAATTGGATTTACTCATCCAATCATTAAATCGAAGACTCAATTCATAGCTTTCAAAACCTTTTACAGAGATTTATTCATAACATTCAAAACAATCCTCATTTCAAATCTTTTATATAAAAGATACACCATTTAAAAATCCTCTTCAATTTCAAAACAAGGTTCGACCATTTTCCACAAAGATTCATTTACAGCTTTCAAAACTATTTCCAAAGGTTCATTCATAACTTGGAAAACCATTTTCATTCCAAACGTGAAATCCTTTCAACAAAAATTGGAAATTCTTTCCTTTAATGAAAGCTTTTATTATCTGAAAACAAATAGTTTTCATTTAGGAAAAATCCGATGCATTTATACAAGTTAAAGCCCTTGGCTAAAATTCAATTCCCAAAACAATACTTTTAAAATGGTTTAAACCCATATAAACACATTTATAACTTGTATAACATTTTTAAACCATAGCTTCCAAACATAGAATTCAATTTCAAATTTTGAATTCAAATTTAAATCAAATTATTTAAATTTCAAAACTTTATCAAGTTACTCAAAATAACTTTTATATTTAAACTCCTTTTCAAAAGCTTTTCACTTTTAACCCAATTCCATGTCCAAAACTGTTTGGATTCAAAATTCAACTTTTAAAACCATTTCAAAAATCTATGACTTAACCAATTTCCTCGTGCAATCCATGTTTGTATGTGTATGGTGTAGTCCAGGGATTTTACACAATAGTGCAACATCATTCAATCATCACAGATTTAATCACATCAATATTGATAAGCGGTATAATCTATAACGCTTATCTTCCATTCACAAATTCACAGATAAAAAATATACATTCATCATAGATAAATAAATTACATTCATCACAGTTTGAATTTTAAACAATTCATATCACAAAGCATCACAGAGCAAAGATATCAAACAATTCACAACATTTAATAGAATACAGTCATCCATAAGTAAGGTTAATTGATCATCTGATTAATTAAAACCAGATTAATCACTAATCCAGGTTGATTAAAATTAATTAATTAATTACAAATTATGTTAATTAATTATCCTTTAATTATTTATTAAATAACCTTAATGAATAAATTAATCAACCTTTAATCATTAAAGAATTATTCTTAATGATTTGATTACCTTTAATTAATTATCCTTAATTAATTAATCAATAAATTAATTAACCTTTAATTAATTACCATTTAATTAATTATTGTTCAATCATTGGATTTATCAACCTTTAATCAAAAATTAGTTACTTTTAATTAAGTAATTATCTTTGAGTAATTAATTACCTTTAATTATTTATCATTAATTAATCAACCTTTAACTTAATTACATTAAGTAATATCCTTTATTAATTACATTAGGTAATTATACTCAATTAATTTTATTAAGTAATTAAATCTTGATTACTTATCATAAATTAATCACCCCTTTAATTAGGTAATTATACTAAAATTAATTGACAAATTAATTTAATAGCATCAATTAATCAACCATTGATTAATTACCTTAAGTAATTTAACATCAATTTTAAATTTAGAATTCACTCAAAACCATAAGATAAACTCTTTATCCTTATTCGACAATTAATTTCATTCAAGTTTATTTGATAAAATTTTGCAATAAATTAACACACAATTCAACTTAAACCCTTTAAGTTACTTAAAGCTATTACATCACATCCTTTAAACTTATTTAAAATAAATGTAAATTTTAAATAATAGGTATAGAATAAAATACCTTAAATTGAATAAATTTAAAAATAAATATTTTAAACCTTAAACCAATTCCAAAAGCGAAATAAAACATCTATTATATTTAAAAGAATTAAACAAGAAATTATTTAAACTTGATTAAAGATAAACTTGTTAAATTTAAATTTCAAAAATTGGCATGTATTTGAACTCGAGCCACTTGGGGTTTTACCCGAGTCAAGAAACAAATTCCCCGAGTCCCCTTTCGAGTTACCTATTATTATTATTATTATTATTTCTATTTTAAACTTTGTAAAATTTTAATTGTAAAAACTATTATCACACTCACTCTAACCCAACTGGAAACTACCCCGAGCCATCTACCCCTCTACCCAAGATAATTCCCAAGGCAACTCCTTCTTCCAAACATCAAAACCACCCAGGCACGCAAATGCACAGTGCACGTGCACAGTCGCACTGGCGACGCTCCGGCCACCATCGTAACCTTCGACACACCACGATCGACCTTGCTGACCTACACAACCCTTCAGATGCCATCGATTTGCCGTAAATTCGAATTCGAGTATCATGATTAGAAACTGGAACCAATCGCCGTCGACAAATCTCCCATTTTCCGATGATCCCAACCACCATACGCCTCGCCACCATATCCAGAACTGCACCACAACATGCCACGACGATCCTCCCTGGTGCGATTAGCTCCAGTTGACCCACAACTGAGAAATCGCCTTGACCACCACTACGTTGCAACCTGATGCCTAAACCCTAAAACCTCGTCACGCTATCGCCACGGTCAACTAGAAAATCATCGAATATTTTTCTGATGATCATCTAACATCCAGCCTTCTTCCATCTCGATCATGACATCCAATGCTTTCCCAATCGCCAAAAATCGATGGAAATACCATTTTCGATCAACTCGCAATTCCACATGGTTTTCAAACTTACAAATTCTAATCTTTATATCTAAATTCATCGTTTTTCAACTCGAATCCACTCATAAAATCAAAGCCTGAAATTCAGATATATAATTTTTGGACCAATTTTTACTTCCTACTGTTATTTAACGTTTTACAGAACATTGCTGAATATTTTTGCTTAAAACTAATTTTAAAATTTAAATCACCATGTTATAATCATTTGATTTTTAAATATCAAATCCTAGATTTGATTGTATAAGGAGCAGTTTAAATTTGTTTGGAGGGGATTGGAAACACGACAGAGTGTATTCATATATGCAGCACTGGCATGCCTACTTAAATCCACACAAACACACACACACACACACACACACACACACACATATATTTGTAGAGACATTCATTTATCATTTTCACAACAACTACTTCACAAAGCATCATAGATTCATATTTGAAAGGGGTCGGTTTGCTCACCTTGCTTAAGAAGGAACAGAGAGGAACATTGAAGTTTTGCCTGGAACTTGCAATTTTTAAATTGCTCTAGCTTTTGATCTGAATTTTATATTTAAACCGATCTGCAGCCTGTATTTGCTTTGATATCAAATTTGATCCTTTCCCTTTGATTTATTCGAATTTGCTTCGTTCAGATTTCTCAAGTTTGGATCCTCTGTATTTTGATTTCTTTTGAATTTCCAGACATGAAAAATAAAACTTTGAATTTTCTTAAACTTGATTTTGAATCAGGTTGGTTTCTAGCTTCGATTTTCTAGATTTTTTTTAATTTCCAGGCTGAGATGTTTTCAGGTTGAATTTGCATTTACTTTTGCCTTTGCTTTAGATCTTCTGAAATGAATCCAAGCTTTATTTTCTGGTTTCAGTTTTCTTTTCTGATTTCTTTTGTTTCAGATTTTAAGTTTAAAGAGAATGAAGTGTGTTGCCTTGCTTTTCTTTTATATTTTTGTTATTTAAAATGAAGAAAATAATCAAGTTTGCCACTTGTTAAATTGCATGACAATTTGCATATCAAAATTATTACACTTATTTATGCATGCTTGTCTTTAACTCACAATTGTTAATTTCTTGTTTTAAAATGTTACACTTGTTAAGATAATTTCAAATTATGTTTAAATCCTTAATTTAACTCAATTTATAAATTTTATTTTAAACCTTGTGTTATTACAGATTATGTAATATAATTTCTATTTATTTTAAATGTATACAAAAAATAAATTTTATTTCGAGTGTAAAGAAAATGTTTTAAAGATCAACTAACTTAATTACATATACATATATATTTTCAATTTATATAAAAGAAAGTATTTTAAAACTTTTTATTAATTTTTGTTTTATATTTTAAATCCAAGTTATTATGATTATTTATATTTATACATTTTCTATTATTAACACTTATATAACTTTTTAAGGAAAATATTTTTAAAACTTAATTTCTATAATAAATCCAATTCATTTATAATTATTTACGTTTTGAATTTTTTCCAAAATCAAATTTTTATTTACAATTTAACTTTTAATATATATATATATATATATATATATATCCATAAATATATTTATTCAAAATTTCAAATTAATTCAAAATCTAATTTATAATTAATATTTTATTCAAAATAATTTTCTAGGTTTCCAATTAGAAATCTATTTAAATTAAACTCTATTTATACACATATATAAATAAACACGTATCTTTATTTAATTAATCTTTAATCTTTTATTAATTGAAAATATAAGTATTCAAATCCATTGTTTTTAATTTCAATTCCTAGATTCAATTCTCAAATAAATTTGTAAATATAAACAAATAACAAAACATATCCTTATTGATTTGGAAAAATATGAATTAATTCACCATTAAATTCCTAATTTAACTAAAAATCAGGATCGTTACAAGAAATGAGTTTAGTACATCCAATTCATCCTTTTGAACTTAACCAAAATCATTTCAAAATGGTATCAAATACTTCGTAAATATTACCAAGTACCATGATTTCAATTTCTTAACTAATTTTCCAAATATTTACTTTCGAATAATACTACTATTATTTTCTCCAAAATCTTGAAAAACATTTTCGAAAACACTGGGATTTAAGTTCAAGTTCTCAAAATATCATTTAAACCTTTCTTGTTTATTAATCGTGTTTTATAAGCCTTACTTATATACAATCACTTTCTTATATAAATCTTTGCATAAATCTTTATTTTACAAAATGCCTTATCTTTCCACATATTAAAACAAACATCCATTACTAAATCTAACTTTTAACTCATCATGCCACCGAATGCTTTATTGTCAGACCATGAAACTCAACTCATAAAGCGTTCATTTCAAAGCATCTACAATTACTATCTATCCAACCCATGCAATACAAGGTAAACATGCCTATAAACTGGTCGAGCACAATTCAACAATTACCAAATGGAAATCAATGCACATAAACTGGCCGAGCATGACTAAACTAATTAACGAGGAATAATAGATAAACATTATTATCCCCTACAATAATTGAACTATACTTAAACAATCCACTTGTATAAGTTACCTTATAAAAGATATTTAATTTTCACAGTTATAATTACCTTTAAGGTATATGTTTATAACTATTACGAATATGCACTGATGTGTATAATACACTCGACTCATGCTAGGGCATTCCATTATCTTATCACTTAATGAGTCATACCCCACCAAGGCCGGGGTTCTCGCTTAACCTTCAGCTTTTATACCAAGTGTAATGACTCTCATTTTCGACTCATGAATGTCAACACTAATACATGTACTGTGTCACGTACCAAACAATCAAGTGCTAGAATTATGAGAAGTTGAGGTAAAATAAAAAAAATAGAAAATGAAAGAAGAGAACAAAACATTAGAATCTCACTAGCGTAAAGATAGTAAATAATATCAAAAGACCTGTACATAGAGTTACTCCAATATAGAAATTTTAGAGTTACGAAACCTAAGTACTATCATCAGCCTGAATAGTTATAACAACATGTTCTCACAAATGTTGATATATACAATAGTAATGCAACGGAAATAAAAATACTACGATAGGTGAAACATCCAACTCATCTTCCCAAGCTCCAAAGAACATCAACGAAAACCTGTCTTTCTCAAACTACTCGAAAGTATACACGAGAAATTTAGGGATTAAAATAACCAAGCATCAGACATAAGTCTAGTATGAGAAACTCAAGAAATTGGCGGCCAAGATATAATAGTACTTTTGAGACCGCATGGGATGCCATAACAGTTATCCCCTTAAAAGAACCATCATCTAATAAGTACATAAGATGATATAATAGATAATGCCCAAGGTGTAGAATACAAATATATAACATAGCAGAAACGGTGACATTCATTACATTCAATAGCATGTTAGAGGGTACAATCAAATCTGATAAGGAACATTCACATATTGGTTTTTCCATGGAGGTCTCTTCAATCGACGTCGAATCCAATCTCTTGCAAAAGGATCAGAAATTACCTCTGAACCCCATATATCTCTAGATAGAATATACCATTAAGGAAAACATAGCCATTCCGCGTCTAAATACATGATCCAAAATACCATCACCTCCCACATGCAACATCGTTAAGCATGCTCAAGGTAAGGAGTTATAATATCTTATCGTGGTTCAGGGAAACCCCGAGCTATGCCCCTACTCTGTTTTTCTATCATTTTTGATGTCGAGGTCACGTTTGGTGTCTTTCATATGAATTTTCATCACTCGAATAGAACATGAATCCCCAATTGGATTCCTGCATCTCAAACAGATCTCGAAACCACACATTGATTCCAGTATCTCGAACAAATCCACTTCCAAAAGATGAAATACATGTCTCAACCTTAAAGTGGTTTTTGATAAGTAAAATACATGTTGATCCCGGTTCTTCAAGACTGAATCGACGAATTTGGCCATTCAACAATAATGAGAATAATCGCATATGGAAACCAAGTCTCGTATACTTATCACATTTTCGATATTTTCATCTCACACCATCCTTTGATAAAGAGTGACGTTGGTAGGTTAGAGCTTTATTCCCCATATCCCTACTCAGACATCATGTTCAATTTCCACAGATAGACAAGACTACTTCATCGGTTTTTAGTGCTAAATATATGACTAAATGTTTTCCACAAACGAGTAAACATACAAAGCACGATCAAGTCGTACAAACCGCAAAATTAAGTCACGTAAGTGACATCTAATACCCTTTTTGTTTAATTAATCTTCTATTAATAAAAACCTTTTTTATTAGTAAAACTTATCTTTATCTACTATAACTTTATTTATCAATCATCACTATTTATTTGTACTCTTTCAATACTTCAAAAAATGTTCATATACTTATCTCAATTGGTATAAGTATGTTCACAAATCACTATCATGATTTCTTACTTTAAACCTTTATTTTTTTTCAATCTTTTTCTAAAAGATTCATTACTTATCATTTTCTTTAAAATATCCATTTTAATGGTCTAAGTACTTTCACAGGTCCATTCAAAAAGGTTTAAGACTAATGCTACTTAAACATTGTCATTACAAACCTAAAACCATTTCACTTATGATTATTTTTGAAACATTCTTTTAAAGATCTATGTACATTCATAAGTATCATAAAAAATGGTTAAAGATAAACGTTAATAAAACATTGTCACAATAAACCTAAAAAAATTTCACTTATGCTTAGCTTTGAAACATTCTTTTAAAGATCTATTTACATTCATAAGTATAATAAAAATGGTTAAAGATGAATGTTAATAAAACATTGTCACTATAAACCCAAAATCATTTCCATAATTATATTATTTTTAAAAACATTACTTTAAAGACTAAGGTAATGTTTGGTTAAGTTCGATAATCGACTAATCGATTGTCCAGTTATTGTTTATGCAAATCAATGTTTGTATACTTAACTCATTTTCGACATTTCAACTTAACTATTCATTATTCAAGAGTGAAGCCAGGTAAATTAGGGCACTAATTGCATCAAATCCTTGCCTAGACACTTCATTCTTGAATCTCACAAATAGACAAGCATACTCATTGGCTTTTAATGTTAAGTATAGTATTAATGATTTCCATAAACAAGTTGAAGAACAGTATGATTAACCCATTTTCGACATTCCCGACTTAGCTAGTCCTTGTTCAAGAGGGAAGGCCGGTTGGTTAGAGCTATGTTGCTCGTCCCTACTCGACATCAATCTGAACTCTCATAAATAGATAAGCCTACTTTGTCGGCTTTTAGTGTTAAGCAAAGTTAATTACTAAACAAGTAAGTAAACAATGAGATTAACAAGTTTTTGACATTCCAACTTAACTATGCCACATTCAAGTGAGAAGCCCTGTCGGCTAGAGCTCTATTACTCCATCCCTACTCGACATCAATCTTAACTCTCAAAATAGAGAAGTTTACCTCGTCGGCTGTTAGTGTTAAGACTGATCAATTATCTTTTTCCAAACTTATATGTAATTTAAAATCCTTGTAAAAAGGTTTTAAATACCTATGTAAAATATTACTTGAAAGTAACTAATTTATAATTTGATCAAATATATGTTTATATTATAAAACCTATTTACTTTGAAAATGCATATATAAATATTAAAAATATATTTAAACTTCAAACCAACATTAAGATACTTCAAAACATGTTTCAAAATAGCTCTAAAAAGATTAGAGAAATATACCAAATTTAAATATCATTTTTAAACAGATAAAACTATAAGCGACTTACTGCAGCATTTATAAATTCTGTTAAAAGTCCTTGTTAGAGGCAATATTGAAAACCATGATCTTTGTGACTAGTATTAACTACATGAACAAATGATTTAAGACCTGAAATTTTTATAGTAAGTACCACCATTAGGTTAATTCAAAACAGTGGAAAGAAACCCTTAGGAATATCTTCCCAATTATTTATAAAAATTCTCAAAAACAAGGGATTCAGAAGTGTACTTATAATGACCACTCTTGCTTCATATACTTTCGAACTTACTTCAATTTAACACACAAGCTAAAAAAGTCATTTAAACATCAAGTCATGGACATTCCACATGTTTAAAAGGGTAATAAAAGTAATGTTATACAATACAAAGTTATCATTTGTTTTCAAAAGCAAGAGGGATCCGAAGTTTATAAATTTACTTAGTTAATGTCACTTTAACTTTATATTTCGCATACAACATATATACATAATATATGCTTATAAGATCATGGTACAACTCACTTAGATCCATGCCAAACCCAAGCACAAGGTCATAGGAATCAAAGAACCACCACTTTCCATCACCAAAAGCATAAAGATTCAACCTTTAAGACTTTTAAACCAAGGCCACACCTCTACTTCTTCTCCTATGCTCCTGGCCCCCTCCATTATCTCCCTCTTCCACTCACCTTCTCCCACTTTTTACTTACTAATCATGCTTCCTATGATTATTTAGGCCTATAGCCATGGTTTAGAAGAGTTTGGAAATGATTTGGTTAAGATGTGAAAAAGTTAGAGAAGAATTAGTAGATTAGTGTTTAATCATTTCCACCATTTTTAATTCTCATACTTCATTTCAAGCTTTGTGAATTAATGATTATTAAACAAGGGTGAGCCCCTACTTATATAGGCTTCAAATGGTGTAGCATAAGCTTGTTCTTTCATGATATGTAAGGATCGCCTCGCATCAGTTCTCCTTTATCATTTCTTAAGAGTTAACACTTTCCGTTTAAGCTCATTTTCGTAATATCTTCCATCACATCATATATGACATCATCACATTTAATTAGCCATGTAAATAAAAATATTTTTAGTTGCTAATTATCTTCATAATAATCATCATCGTTCAAGTTGGACAATCACTAATGACATTTATTTATTCGTTTCAAATCTAATTTATTATGCCTATTCCGTTTTCTCCATAAATGTCATGTTTAATTCGTTCCAACTTATGCATCTATGTCCCCCTTTGATTTATGTAACTTCATATTAACTACGCATTTATCTCCCATTGATATTGCAATCATTGTTCATTAATGTTGGAATCGTTATCCTTTTTTCATTGTAACCTCTTGACCCTATGATTTATTACGTTATTAACATTTAAATGTTATCATTGTAATTAATACAAGTACCATCATTTATTTATGTATCACACTTTATCCTTTACCTTATATACAATTTAGTAAGTGCGGTTATACGTGTGTGTATACATATTTATTTATTTTTAACTCTTTGATTTTTACGTCAAGGAACCTTGGAATATGTTTTTGTCTGTAAATTCTACAAATAATGTTTGTATCAACATTTTAATATTTTAGCTATCCTCCTCCCAAAAGGAGATTTTTTACTTTTATAAGTTTATATAAACTAACTAAAAGTGGGACCTTTGCTCTGTTTGAAATTGCAAGAAATCATTTTTATTGAAATAGGCAGTGCAAACTATGAAGAAGGATATTCAGACTTTACACATCTCTTTCATTTAGGTATATTTCTTATTATTTCGAACGACATACTTTTTATCTGTAGTTGTCAAGTTAAATAGTCCATCGAATCTTACATGGGAACAGATACATTCCACGATCCCAGTAAATTTGAAATTTAAAATTTTACATTCCAAGTCAAACTAGGGCATTTGTAATGAATGTTAAACAATTTACGACCCAATTAATGTAAATATGGAATAAACTTCACAATCTTATCAACATCAGTCTTTACAATTTCTAAAAACAAATTTCCCAAAATTTCCAGATCAGGGTGTAAATGTCATTCCTTCACAATTAACTAACTTACATAATATGCAAGTAAGATTTCAATTATATACATTCATTATAAGACTACAATTCAATAGATCTTGCACAGGCATAATAATTAAATAAAATAACGATATAAGTTTTAGTGTTATATATATATATATATATATATATATATATATATATATCTTATAATTTTGCACTTACCTTCCTAGCTTTCCAATTCTTCAAATCCGAATTAAATCCTTTAGTTGACTCATTTTCCATTTCCATCCCAAAAATGTATAAAAAACTATATATATATATACCCTTTTGAATTACAGATTCGAGAGGAGATTTAAGTTAGTTGAAATTTAGATTTATAACTATAGAGTTTGCCTTTTTTGCCGGATTGATTCACTCCTTCTCTTCTTCTCTTTTATTTTTTCCATTCTCCAATATATATAATTATGTATATATATAATATTTTTATAACTTTTAGAAATTTCGAAGGAAGGAAAATGACCGAGCTCTACTGTTCCATTCAGAAAATATGAGAAGAAAAGTAAGGGACTAAGCCTATATTTATAGATGCTTGAATCAGTTCTATCCGTTAGATTGATATTTATTAAATATGAGCTGTTAGGCCGAGGTTCAACCCAAGCCGCCACAACATGAATCGTTTGACTAAGCGGTTGGGCGATGTTTGCACAAAAAATGGGCAAACACCTCCAAGTCGTATGATTTAGTTGAGTACATGTTGTTCTTAATGATTTGGGTGATTTATGCAAATATATAAAATAGATGGACTAAACTGTAAAAGACACGCAGATTTATAGTGGTTCGGCCAGAATGTGCCTACGTCCACTTTATATATTATTCTCCTTTTTCGGTTCAGATTACAAGTACAAAGCTTTGATTACAAGTATCTAAAAGTTGTTTAAAAGTTCTATCCGTGCTTGAGCTCTCAAACTTGTCTGCCATTGTTGTACCCCTGCCCCTCTATTTATAGAGTGAGGCTGGGGGCAGGGGTCCTGGATGTATATAGCCGTTGGTAGGCCTGGGATGAAGCAATATGGCCTGGCAACTTTGTCCGGCAACGCCTTGGTTCGGTAGTAGATGGCTGGAGTTGAGGCCTTGGTCCGGTAGTACTTTGGTTCGTGTTGGTTCGGCGTTGAGTTGGTAATCTAGTTCGGTGGCGTTGGACCAGTAGTGGATGGAAGGTGGCTGGTTCGGTGGTGTTGGATCGGTAGTGGATGGAAGGTGGCTGGTTAGGTAAAGGTGGATCCGGTAGTAGATGGGAATAGGATTGGTTTGGCTATGTGGGGAAGGGAGTTGACTCGGCAATGCATGGAGAGGAGATGGTTCGGCATTGCTTGGAGAGGGACGGTTCGGTAGTGAAAACGTGCCCAACATTTGCCCCCCAAAGTAGGGCATATGCCTGCATATGGCGTGCTTTGTTTTAAGTAATGCCGAACCAACTGGTCCGGTCATTAATTTTTGCTTATAAATAGGGGCCTAGCGCTTTCATTTTTCCTTATCAGCCAAACCAAACCCCTGTCTTTGCCGAATCAAACTCTCATCTCTACCGAATCAAACGCGTTAGCCGAACCAGAATCTTATTTTGCCGAACCAGGTGAGATCCTTTTCTGCCGAATGTGTTTTTTCTCTGGACTACCAAATGGTTTCGGGGACTCGACTCACCGAATGAACTTCGTGGAATATAAGTGCCGAATGAATTTATATACTTGGATTACCGGATGAACTCAAATCTTTGAATTACCGAATGAACTTTCGTTTTTGAATTTCCGAATGAAACTTGGGGATTCGAGTGCCGAATGAACCTTATATACTTGAATTTTTATGTTTTGAATTACGAGTGAAATTCTGGACTACATATACTTGCATGTTTATACCTTCCGTTTTAACGATGTACTTTCTTGAGTTGCAGATAAATGTCTCATAAAGTGGAAACTCGATCAGATAAGAGGAAATCTATGGATAGAAGAGAGTCCCTCGTTGTGCCCCCAGCCCAGCCACGACCGGGACGACGGGACCCACCCCGAGATCACTAGTGGATGGATATGGCCCTCAAGAGCTCTTGAACTCTCCTCCTGACTGCTTTCCTAGCTCCCTCAAAGAAGAGCAGCTTGATGTTATATCTCGTTCTTTCGGGATTGATAGAGCACTCATGGTGCTGCCAGGGAATGGAGTCCTGCCTTACGATCCCCCTGAAGGATATTTTTCTTATAGTAGGTACCATTGTATGTGTGGGTCCATTCCCCCGATCAATGCTTGGATAGTCAGCTTCATCACCTACCTAAAGGTGGCCCCTTTCAGCTTCAACCCAACTCTTACGCTATCTTGGTGAGCCTGTTTATCATTTTCCAGCGAAAATACAGGCGCCCTCTTTCCAGCCGGGAGATCTGATATTTGTACAACTTGAGGGGCTACAAGAAAGGGTCTCCATACATCAGCTTGGAATCGGCTGTGTCCTTCAAGCCGGTCCTGGACTTATATTCGAAGTTCAGCATGTTCAAGAAAGAATGGTTTTTCGTCAAGGACGACTCCGTTTCTATCCGTCGCTTCACCTCCGGCTGTAAGTTGAAGCTTATTTGTAATTTCCGTTCTGACTGAAATGCTTCTTCTTATGTGTTTTTATTTCTTGCTAGCGACAGGTGGCTTTGCGGTCGTGGAGAACGATCGCCTGGTTCAGATGGCCACGGAGATAGAGGCCATTTCGGGAAGGGATAGGTCAGCTTCTTACCTAATCAGGAATGCCACTCTCCTGGGACACAACTTGATTCTACCACATCAGTCTTTGGTCAAGCAGAGGGATACGGCCAAGGAAAGAGCTACCAAATCCAAAGGAGGGGCCACGATAAAGAGCAGTAAGAGGAGACCCTTCTCGATACCTCCAGTCGTCGGGGGGAAGAAGCTCAAAAAATCTGATGGACCCTCTCCCAGCACATGCCCAGATGTTCCGGAGGAGGAAAGTGGAGAGGAGGAAAGAGGCGAGGAGTAGAGCGGAGGTGATGGAGAAGGTGATGGTGGTAACGGTGGTGAAGGACGGAGTGGTAGTGGCGTTGGTGCCTTGACCTCTGGGCAAGCAGGTGAGATTCAAGAGTGGATGGATGATGCTTTGCGCCAAGCCTTTGAGGGGTTGGAGGAAGGGTCGGCCTTGGTGGAGAAACCAAAGAAATCTGATAAGGCCGGGATGGGTGCCAATCCATCTTCTTAGAGCATTTCAGCTAGGGCAACTCCGGCGGTTCAAGGTGAATTTTTGACTCCTCTTTTAACTTCACATGTTTCTTGGATTATAGTCTCATGCATGCTTGTAACACTTGGTTTTTATTTCAGGAACGGGTAAGGCGGCCAAGACATCAGACATTCGGCACCACCTCAAGCAATTCAAACTCCTCAAAGCTTCTACTAAACCGAAGCCCTCGACCGACCGTTCCGGGGGCGTAGTCAGTACCGTCCTCTTCTCGGAGTCATTGAAGAGGATATTCAAAAGAGAAAGAGGAGGCATTTCATGTTCGAACGTTCACTTGGACCTCAGCCCCCAACCCAGCCTATTCATGACATCACGGGGGAGGATACTGAGTCCATACCATCTCCGCATCCATCAGAGAATCCTACCGTTACTCATATTGATCGTCCCGGCTTGGCTCGTAACCCATTTGCGGGTCATCCAGATCTGGACCCGGGTTCTCATAATATTTCCTTCGATGAGGTTACCGGTGAGCACCCCCTACCCCGCAATCCTATGGTAAGGGTGCTTGATGAGGCTAAGTCTTTGGATCTCGACTTGTTGACCACTCGTATTGTGACTATGGGGATGAGGCCAAGGAAAACATCGATCGGGTGGCTGAGGAGACCAAGAAGTTGATGGGGCATCACGCCCGACTGGTCAAGGCTGGAGAGGAAATCGGAAGTGCTAACATTCGGTTGCGGCTAATGGTTTCCGATCAGGCCAAACAGCTTGCCGATCAGGCCATTCAGATCTTCCAGCATGAGGTGGCCTCCAGACGACTCAAGAAAACCATGGAAGAGGCTAGCCGAGCCGAGCTGCGAAAAATGGAGGCTACCTGCAAAGAACGGATCGATATGGCCATTGCCACGGTGGATGAGGTTCGGAAAGCGGATCTTGAGCAGATAGAGGAGTTATCTGGGAGGCTTGAGGCCGCAGAGCTTGCTCAAGCCAGCTGAAGGAGGAGATGGAAGCGATGCGGAAATCCCTTCGGGCTGACTTCTCGAGATACCGATTGGAGGGAGATGCTATCGTTGTAAGGCTGTCGGCTTCCGAGGCCTGGATGAGGGAGTTTGAGGAGAACGAGGGGATGATGGATGAGATGCTCCAGGACATGTACTTTCATACTTGGAAGCAGGACAACCTATCCTGGATGGACGATTATCCCCGGGTCATGGCTAGGATATATCTCCGGGATTTGGAGGAGGCCAAGGCTGAGGCGGATAAGGAGGGTGGCGTGGCCTTCAGAATGGATGTGGTTACCGCTCAGTTCACCAAGGAGGAGAAGGTGGCAGTGAAGGAGGGCATGCGGCTGCTTACCGCCGAGGAAGTGGGTGTGCAGTTGGAGGAAGATGATCAGGGAGCAGACGCTGGTAAGTCTTCCCTTTTAATCATTTCTTAACTTGATTGCTTATCATTTGTCTAATAGATTCTTCTCCCAAATTGGACAGGTGGGACCTTTGGTCAGCATGCTGGGAGTTCTGATCCTGCTGTCAAGTAGATCTTGGGGGGTTGGAAGGATAGAGATGAAATTCTGATGCTGCCGACTATTTTAACTTGATCCGGGCATTTTTTTGGTTTTACTTGACATTCCTGTATATACTAGTTCTAAAATATTAATGTACTTTCAGGTTGTAATTATGTCATTGCAACGAACGATTTTATTTTTTACATGTAAATTTATAACATAAGCTGATTCCATCATATTTGGATGCTGTCATTATTTTGATGTGTTGCATAAGAATTATAGCTGTGCATGTGCTAGTGATTCAACTGTGTTTGATGTCAAGTTCTTGCTTAAAGTATACTTTCACGTCTTGCAATGTTAATGTGATGTGCGAATATGTCAGAGCTACTTATTTGTATACAAGAGAAGAAAGTACCGCCCTTCAAGTTTTTGCTGTAGACGGTAGCTTTGAATGCCTTGTATATTCGAATGTGGAATGCAGCTGAGTGATTTTCCATTCAGCTGTGAGTTCTTATTCCCATTAGCGAGTGTCTCCTATTTTGTGTCATGTACTTTAGTGATTGTTATAGAGAATAGGAGGAAAGTTCTTATAAATAAAATGGAAATATAAGAAATAGTAAAACTTGCAATCACGGAAGGCCTTCGATGTGCTTAAGTTCGTGGCAAACGGGTTTTGTGGTCACTTTCCCTAGCTGTGGGTCTTGGAGACATTTGTCACCTATCTTACGCCTCCGCGGGGAGTTTTCTTTTTTACCACAGCCGTATTGAAGACACATCGGAGCCAAGATCGCGCACAGTAACTACCCGGGCCATTATGGCCCGTAATCGTGGGTATTATTCGATTTACCGTGGCCGGCTAGCGCGGGTGCCGATCGTAAACTATAAACTGCCCTGGCTGGCCACACCTTATGTTGGGGCTTTAATCGGTTCACGGTTGCCGGCGAGCCGAACGCCGTAATGAGCTGCCTAGGCTATTTTTGGCCTCCTCGGTGGCTTATACTCGGCTCATTATAGTTGGCTTTTAGGGCCGTCGCGAGCAATGAGTTAACCCGCAGCAGAGGGATGCTGGAGCAAAAGTGTCTCATTGGCGATGGCATAGATTCGTATAGTACCTGTTAGGTCTTCTCCGGGTGAAGTTGTGTCGTGATGTGTTATAGGATTTTGTTCAACAGAAAAGGATAAAGTTAACAAGCAGCCAAGATATAAAGGAACAAGTTAAAAAAGAGACAAGATTTTTAAAGTGGTTCGGCACGAAAATGCCTACGTCTACTGATTCTCTTTGTTAATTCACTTCATATAGGCAGTACAAGTTAAGAAAAGTATCGACGAAGGTGTCGGATGTTCCATGCCCTCTGGAACACCTCTCCGTCCACTGTTGACAAAATATAAGCTCGATTGTGGAGATCTTTATGAATTACATACGGTCCATCCCATACTGGATCTAGCGCCCCAGGGCGCGGGAAGATTCGCCTAAGGACAAGATCTCCTTCTTGTAAGCTACGGTGCTTGACTTTGGAGTTGTATTGTGCTGCCACTTTTTTCTTGTGAGCTGCTGCTTTGAGTGATGCATTATTTCTTCTTTCTTCGATTAGATCCAAAGACATGTGGAGGAGTTCTTCGTTCTCTTCTGGGTTGTAGTGGATCCTACGGTTGGATGGCAATACAGTCTCAACTGGGAGCATGGCCTCCGATCCGTATGCCAAAGAGAAAGGAGTATGCCCTGTTGATGTTCTGAAAGATGTGCGGTAGGCCCAAAGTGCCGTAGGAAGTTCATCCACCCAAGCGCCTTTTGATTTTTCAAGCTTCTTCTTGATTAGAGTCTTAAGAATTTTGTTGACAGTTTCGACTTGTCCATTTGCCTGGGGATAAGCCACAGATGAGAAGCTTTTGTGAATTCCATGCCCTTGGCACCAGTCGGCGAACGCCTCGCTGTCAAACTGAAGTCCATTGTCTAATATGATTTTGAGTGGAACCCCGTACTTGCATAGAATATTTTTGATCAAGAAGTTAATAACTTTTGCTGAAGATATTTTATTTAGAGGTTCCGCTTCCACCCATTTGGTGAAATAGTCCACTGCCACTATAGCATATTTGGCTCCACCTCGGTCCATTGGCAGTTCGCCAATCAAGTCAATTCCCCATACTGCAAAGGGCCAAGGGCTGGTCATCTGAGTAATCTCATTTGTTGGTAATCGAGGAATCTTAGCAAATTTCTGACATCTGTCGCATATTTTGACGAAGTCTTAGGCGTCTTTGTTTAAAGTGGGCCAGTAGTATCCATACCGGAGCGTCTTCTTCGCCAGAGTCTGCCCACCAGTATGATCTCCGCAGCTCCTTTGATGTATGTTGGATAAGAATTCTTTGGCTTCCCCTCCAGTGACACACCTTAATAAGGGGTTAGAGAAGCCGCGCCGATAGAGGATGCCTTCTTGTATTGTGTAGCGGGAAGCTTTCCTCACGATTTTCTTGACTTCGTTACGCCCATCGGGGAGTGTGCCATCTTGTAAGTATTTTCGGATAGAAGTCATCCAAGTTTCTTCTTCGATTGCAGCTATCAGATCTTCTTGTTCGAAACTTGGGGATAGTTGTTTCGAGATGGTTACTGTTCCGGAAATGGTGCTGTTCTTCATGCTAGCTTGCTTTGCCAGTTCGTCGGCCTTTTGATTCTCTTCTCGAGGAATTTGTTTGATTAAATAGTGATCTAATTGATCGAGCAGCAGCTTGGTCTTCTTTAGATATGATGTGAGTCGTTCTCCTCGAGTCTGAAATTCTCCTAGTACTTGGTTTACGATAAGTTGAGAATCACTATGAAGACATAAAGAACTGACTCCAATTTCTAAGGCAAGTTCTAATCCTACTATTACTGCTTCATATTCTGCATCGTTGTTGGTGGCGGCGAATTCCAACCTTAGGGCATAGTGCAGCTTCCTTCCCCTGGGGGTGATTATCACAATTCCGACCCCCGAGCCCTGTTCGTTCGATGCTCCATCTACAAAGAGGTTCCACTTGATATCTCCTGTTATTTCAGATTGCTCCTTACTTCGTTGGTAGTGAATTCGGCAATGAAATAGGCCAGGGCTTGCCCTTTGATGGCGGTGCGGGGATGGTAGGTGAGATCATATTGACTTAGCTCAATGCACCATTTAAGCAGTCGCCCGGAGGTGTCGGGACGATGGAGTACCTGCCTTAGCGGTTGATCGGTTAGAACTCTGATGGAATGGGATTGGAAATAGTGTCGCAATTTCCGTGATGTGATTAGTAAACAATATGCTAACTTCTCAAGTTTAGGATATCTGGCTTCTTCCCCCGAGAACCTCTTGCTTACAAAGTACACTGGCTGCTGCGTGCGGTTGTCTTCTCTTACCAAAGCGGCGCTTAGAGCGTGAGACGACACAACAAGGTATAGGTGTAGCTCTTCGCCTTCATTTGGAGTTGAGAGTACTGGTGGTCTCTGGAGGTGTTCGATTAGGTTGTGGAAGGTCGTTACGCATTCGTCAGTCCATTCGAACTTTCTCTTGTCTTTCTTTATAGCTTCGAAGAAAGGGACACGCTTGTTAGTCGCTTTAGAGATGAACCTGCTTAGGGCAGCCACCTTCCGTTTAGGCTTTGCATCTCTCTTCGAGTGGATGGTATCTTGATATCTTGCGAAGCCCGGACTTGTTCAGGGTTTGCTTCAATCCTCTGGCATGGACGATGAATCTCAAGAACTTTCCCGACGATACTCCAAAGGAGCACTTTAGAGGATTCAGCTTCATTCCATATTGGCGAAGTACTTGAAACATCTCGTCCAGGTGGTTTATATGATCGTTGGCTTTCCTCGATTTTACTAGCATGTCATCCACATAAACTTCCATAGTTCGTCCTATTAGTTCCGCAAACATCTTGTTGACGAGGCGTTGATAAGTAGCTACAGCGTTTTTAAGTCCAAAAGGCATCGCTCTGTAGCAGTACAATCCCCGGTCAGTGATGAAACTAGTGTGGTCTTGATCGGGGGCGTGCATAGGGATCTGGTTATATCATGAGTATGCGTCCATAAAGGATAAGAGTTCGTGTCCGGCTGTGCTGTCCACGAGTTGATCGATTCGGGGGAGTGGGAAGCAATCCTTCGGGCAAGCGTCATTTAAGTTGGAGAAGTCGATGCATGTTCGCCACTTCCCATTAGTCTTCTTTACCAGTACCGGGTTGGCGATCCATTTTGGGTAGATGGCTTCTCGTATGAAGTTATTGGCAAGTAGGTTCTTTACTTCTTCATCGAGGGCTGCTGATCGTTCTGCCCTCATGCTTCTCTTTTTCTGTTTTACCAGCACCTTGGTAGGATCGATGTTCAGTACGTGGCATGCTACGTCTGGGGAGATTCCAGTCATGTCAGCGTGTGTCCATG
This sequence comes from Allium cepa, assembly GCA_030765085.1. NCBI lineage: Eukaryota > Viridiplantae > Streptophyta > Magnoliopsida > Asparagales > Amaryllidaceae > Allium > Allium cepa. Next base: position 1,042,872,099 of record CM060931.1, on the reverse strand, counting down.
CAAATACATCCAAGTTATGGCGAAGAAAATCAACGAGTTGATCCTTCAATTCCTCTCTTAACTGAGACCCGACTCTCAGTAGTCTACTTGGGTCGTGTTTGTCTACAGATATAAATTCCATAGCCTCTGCAGGCTCGGCGATGGCCTCCTCCTCTTTGTCCCTGGGGTCCAATTCATTGAAAGGATCACTGGTATATCGAAGAGGAGGGGCTTTCTTTAGTTTCTATGCTTCCAAGTTTTTCTTGCAGAGGGAAGTCTCTGCATTCTTCCCCCTATCTTTTCTGCGGTTATTGCGAAACTCAGTTATATAGTAGTCTCGAGCAGCGCTTGATCTCCTTCTTCCTCCCCTGTTCCATTGTCCGTTGGAAATTTCATCTTCAGGCACCATGGGGCCAAGACAATTTGGAAGTCAGACAAGGCTGGTCTTCCTAAAAAGGCGTTGTAGGCCGAGTGGTTTTCTATCAGCACAAATGTTTGTTTCCGCACAACGGAGCGGGAATGACTTCCTATTTCGACAAAGAGGTCCAGTTGCCCAAGGGGCATCTTCGCATCCCCTGTAAAACCGTGTAGTGGTTTGTTGCAGGGAGACACATCTTTCATTGACAGCTTCATTTTTTCGAAAGCATGCTTAAATGGGATATTTACTGAGCTACCAGTGTTTACTAGAATTCGGAAAACTTTGGCCGGACCGAACCAGGCAGAAATGATCATAGGATCCATGTGAGGGTACTGCCTTCCCTCTAGATCACGCCTACTGAATGTGATGTCATTATCCTCTTTTCGTTTCGGGTGGCATTCTTCCATAACAGAATTAACGTAGCCTTCATTGTTTCTAAGTGACTTACCGTATCTTTCCATCTCTGTCCAGCTTCTGTCGGCGATGTGTGGTCCTCCTGATATGGTATGGACCACTATATTCTCTTGACTAGAGCCGCTGGTGTTGCGATTTCCTCCACCTACTTCTGGGAGGGGTAGCCCTGATTTCTCATTGGCAGGAATTGAAGTCCTGTTCTGACCTTTCACATAGCGCTCCAGCCTCTTCCTTCTGATGTGTTCTTTAATTAAGTCTTGGAGGTGATGACATTCATTTGTGTCATGCCCATGAGATTCGTGGAAGTGACAGAACTTTCCAGACTTAACTGCGTTGTCTGATTCCTTCTTGTGTGGGGGGCGCTTGTATCTAACCTCGTCTTGGATGGCAAAGAAGATGTTTTCGATTGTTTCATTCAAAGGAGTGTAAGAGTCAAATCTCGGTCCTGGCCTATATAAACGATTTTCTCCCTTTCTGCCCCCAGCATTATCTCTGGAGTCATTTCTTCGAACGTCCTTTGCCACTGCGGGTGCGTTGCCATGAGCTGCCTTAGTTTGTTGTCATGTCTGCCTTTCAATGGCAGCGTCTTCAAGTCTCATATATTTTCTGGCTTCATGGAAGAAATCAGGTAAGGTAGTTGGCTTTTCCTTTGTTAGTCTCCTAGCAAATTTAATATCCGGATGCACACCACTGTAGAGGGCCATTAGGATAAGTTTCTCATCGGCATCTTGGACTGCGGCCGCTGCGGCGTTGAATCGGGTTAGATATTGTTGCACTGTCTCTCCGGGTTTCTGTTTGATATTAGATAGGGAATAAGCGTCCTTGGGTTGTTCCACACGAATGTGGAACTGGCTGATGAACTTTTCTTTCAACATTTCCCATGAGCTGATGGATCCTTGGGGTAGATGGCAGAACCAGGAGGTAGCTAGATCTGCCAAGAATAGTGGGAAGCATTTACACAACACTCCCTCTGTTGCTCCGCTCATGAGCATATGCTGTGTGTATCTCTGCAAGTGTACAACGGGGTCATAGGTTCCCTTGTAAGGTTCCATTGTTGGCATTTTCCATCCCCGGGGGGTGATGGCAGTTTTGATACTGTGGGTGAAGGGGCTGGTTACCCTAGCGCCTATCCCCCGATCCCTTTGGTCCCGTTGGACGCACTCTCTGAACAATAGTGCCATCCTTTCATCAGAACTTGGAGTGGATAGAAATGAGTTTGGTTCTTCCCTGCGGGATTGATTCCGTCCAGATGACCTGTAGGGATGATATCGTCTATTAGTCCTAACATTCTCCAATGGCTTCCTATGGTCTACCGAGGGAACGCTGGGGTCAGCCACAGTTGGCCCTTGCCTTGATCTTCCCCTGCTGGGTTCTGTCCTCAGCACTTCCTTGGGTCCAATTTCGGGCTGGACTCCAGCTCGGCCCCGTCTATTAGTGTTTCCATGGTTAGGTAGCATGGCAGGCTCAACTACATCCGACCCCTGCCTGGTACCTCTCCTGTTGGGTTCGATTCCAAGTGTTTCCTCGGGTCGGAATTCGGGCTGTGTCCGGGCTCGGCTCCTACCATAGTTGTTTCTGTTGTTAGTCTCTTCGAAGAAGAAAGACCTTTGTCGTCTCCCAGATCCTCCAGACCGGGACTCACCTCATGATTCAGTGTTGCGGTTAGATTCTTCAGCATCCCTTAAGCGTGACATGAGTTGGTCCACCAAGGCTTCTTGTTGAGATGTGAAGCGGTTAGTTACTTCAGCCACAACCCTGTCCAGATCCGTCCTTGTAATTGGTTGTTCCGTAGCAGGGGCTGTTGGATTTGCCTGATTTCCATTTGCTGTTGGAACCGGACGATTGACTTGATCTCTGATCACTGGATCTGGGATACTGCTAGTTGCGATGTTCTTTCCTTTATTAGCATCTTTCTTCCGTCCGGGAGGCATGTTTTCCAAGTAATGAACGATGCTGATAGGAAAAGGGTTAAGCGGGAGAAGCTGAAGCTTCGAGCTCCCCTCTCAGTGAAAGCATCAAAAATGTTTGCATAAAAAATGGGCAAGCACCTCCAAGTCGTATGATTTAGTTGAGTATATGTTGTTCTTAATGATTTGGGTGATTTATGCAAATATATAAAATAGATAGACTAAACTGTAAAAGACACATAGATTTATAGTGGTTCGTCCAGAATGTGCCTACGTCCACTTTATATGTTATTCTCCTTTTTCAGTTCAGATTACAAGTACAAAGCTTTGATTACAAGTATCTGAAAGTTGTTTGAAAGTTCTATCCGTGCTTGAGCTCTCAAACTTGTCTGCCATTGTTGTACCCTTGCCCCTCTATTTATAGAGTGAGGCTGGGGGCAGGGGTCCTGGATGTATATAGCCGTTGGTGGGCCTGGGCTGAAGCAATCTGACCTGGCAACTTTGGTCCGGCAACGCCTTGGTTCAGTAGTAGATGGCTGGAGTTGAGGCCTTGGTCCGGTAGTACTTTAGTTCGTGTTGGTTCGGCGTTGAGTTGGTGATCTGGTTCGGTGGCGTTGGACCGGTAGTGGATGGAAGGTGGCTGGTTCGGTGGTGTTAGATCGGTAATGGATGGAAAGTGGCTGGTTCGGTAAAGGTGGATCCGGTATTAGATGGGAATAGGATTGGTTTGGCTATGTGGGGAAGGGAGTTGGCTCGGCAATGCATGGAGAGGAGATGGTTCGGCACTGCTTGGAGAGGGACGGTTCGGTAGTGAAAACGTGCCCAACAGGCGACAACCATTAGCAATCGACTAGTCCAATGATGCCATCGAATGGTGATGGCCCACCGTTAATTAATATTTATTTCCTTAATTCCTTTTTAATTATTTTTAATCCAAAATCTTCAAATGTCGATAACTTCTTCATTTGAACTCCGATAGCGAAGCTTTATATATGAAAGTTGCTTAGAAAATCGCCATGAATACAATGGTGCAAGTTTCACAGCCAGATCCTAATGTTTGCTTAAATTTCAATTTCGAGTCTTATTTAATTAATTATTAATTCTCTTTAAATCTATTTACTACTTATATTACATGATTTAACATTCTCCCCCTTTAAATGAACTTCCTCCCTGAAATTCCTCAGTTATTGAATCATGTAACATAGTGCGCAACCCTTCTAAATTATCCAAACAGTTAATGTACAACTAATTTTGCAGCCAATCATGTAAAGGTGCATTGTGAATCACAACACATGATATGTATGCTGAATAATAATAAATCAATATCTCCTATATGCATGCATTCTTTAAATCAATTTTGAAAATATGATGCGAACAACCTATATGTGCCGACAATTCTATATTTATGCAAGTTTTTAAGAATAAAGAATCCTTATTTTCACAGGACAGATTCCACACTCTTACAAATTGAAGTATGGTTCAACCAATTTTATATTGTATCCCTATCATCGAATACCACACAATTTCTAACACCCAAGTTATTAAAAATTCGTTTTTCCTAAATCTATACTCTTATGTCGAAAATGAATTTAGATGGAGAATTTTTTATATTTTTACCTTTCTTTTAAATACCAATTCCATTGTACCTTGGAAGTTTCTCTTTTGTCCCTAATTTGAATCAAGCCACATCTTAATGTAACCGAGATTTGATGAATGAGATAATGCATATGATTGACCCTAGCATTGCACATTTAATCTTAGATATTGAAAATGTTTTCCTTTATTTCAAAAAAATAAACACAAAAGTGTATCTATAAATTTCGGCTTCTAAGGCGTAGGGATAACGACCTGTGGTTTCGCAACAACCCATCAATGTTTTTCGCTTGCCAGTTTTTTGTCAAAATTCTAAAGTATTTGGGATTTAAGCATTCATTATTTTTAGTAGTTAATTTAGTTAATTCCCTAATTTATTTTATAAACTTCCAGCCTTAACTTACATTCATCGCGAGTTAAGTGTAATTATGAGATTTCCTTATTTGCAATGTTCTCTAATATATATGTATGTATGTATGTATGTATGTACGTATGTATCACGATCAAAGCCCATCTAGAAAATCAACACTAATAAAGTAGGAACATATCTCATATCATATTGTACACTTTTTCAATACCCGAAAAGAAACAACTAGAAATTATAATATAAATAATATAAAAGAAACAATAGCTGGAAGCTACCCTCCAACATCTATGGCCTTATCACTCCTAATTTAATTAAAATGGACGTTTCTAATATGGTACTCTATTATAACCTACACATCTTAACTTACCATTTAGGATCCTATAAATAATGTCCATCTATTACTTTAATTATTACAACCTACTATAGGATAAACTGTGCATTATCACATTAAAGAGGGTAAAGATATAAACATGCACATTTAGAGTAATTACTTCGAAAACTGGCTTGGCGAAATAACTTTGCCACCACAGATCTTGCCTTGCTTAACCTTGAGTCAACCAACACCCTATATTTATGTTTTCCTCTTACTATGCTCTTCTCGAATTATATTACTATCTTCTTTTATTCTAAATCTCTTATTCAATATATTTTTATTTTTGATCTTTCATGCGAGCATACTCTAGGACTCGCAAAGTGTACTTTGATACCATTCCCAATTTCTTTGTGAGTTCTTCCTATGGCTTTCACACATATATAATAAAACATTCCTAGGTTCTTACCAATAGTCCTTATATTCAACGGAGATTCCTTGTTGCTACTCTACGAGCATTTGTGGCTATTTTATTCGTAGCCCTAACTTTCACCACATCTTTCACAGGAAGTCATCCTTATCTACTCCATATCAAAGTTGTTTTGGTTTTTGCTACTCTTTATGAAATTATTAAACCTTTTTATCGTAAAGTACATAAGCCAAAAAAAGTTATCTTTGAAAATATAGACGTAGAATCTTCTTATAAATTCATAATTTCTTGGTTTCCAAGAGAGGCCATGGAAAATTTCTCATTTTAACTAACTTTAGCTATGAGTGTCATAGCCTCTAATATTACAATTTAAGACTTAAGAAATGTTTTTATTTACTAAGTTTAAAAGCCAATGTTAGCGATTTAAAAGTATCCATTTTCCAAAACAACGCATTATTTCATTCTTTTCAAATAGTAAAAGTCAAGCTTTTATTACAGGAATAATCATTAAGTAAATTTTCCCTTTTTAAAATAGAGTTTTAGTTCTTGAAAAGCAGGATTTTTAAATCAAATCACTTATAAAGTCTTGCATTTAAAGTGCAACATCTCGAAAAATGTAGACACTTAATATTCAAATATAGAGATTATTTAAATACTTGAATTATGAATATAATATCGATTAAATGGATTTAAAAACCTTGTTAACCTCCTTTTAATTAATAAATGATAATGGTAAACTTATTTTGTAAATTTGTTTACATAAATAAATAATCGATGAAAAATTAAAAATGTGATCAAAATTCGTTTTTGGTATTTTTGACTTTTTATCAAATGAAAATGTGTAGAATGTTGTTTCACACTTGTATAAAATTTATAACAACATTTATATGCTTGAAATAAGTTAAGAAAAAAGTACAAGTGTTAATAAAAGGATAAGATTAGTTTATGAAATGGTTTTAAAAATATCTTAAGTTATGTATATTTTTATAAAGAAAGTACCATGACTTTTCTTGCCATCATTATAGCAAGTGGGCTTGTAGCTTAGGGGTGTAGGGGAATGTCATTTAAAATGTAACGAGAGGGGTAATATGGTCTTTTGGGTGAAGGGCAAGGGAGGTAAATGTGTGTAAGGATATATGTGTCATTTACAGCTTTTTTCTTTATAAAAGTGAACCCACCTTTCTTTTTCTTACTTTACACTTCCACTTTCCTTCTCTTCACTCTCTTCTTCCCTCTCTTCTCCATTCTTTTTTTAAGTAAAATCTTGTCAAACCATGACTTTTCCTCCTCTAAACCATTATGTACGCTTGTAATAGTAATGCATACATATCCACCATCCCAAAGTTGTAAGTTTTCTAGTCATTTCTCCATTTCCTTGCTTGGGTCATGAGCTTCATTGGATAATGGGAGCTTGGGTATGAGTATTTGGAAGAAAGAAGGGAGTTTGGAGCTAGTTCGGATTGTGGGTAGAAAGCGTGGCATGTTGCTTTGTTGTGGTAGGAAATTCAGCTTGGAAGAAATTGAGTTAAACTCACTTAAAATAGTTTAAATATCAATAAAAAATGTAAAATATAAATTATTATTTATATTGTTTAAAAGTTGCATATATGGCTAGTTTGTATTTGATTCCCACTTGAAAGCAGAAGGCTAATTAACCATTTTTTATTAGAGGACATAAGCAAGAGAAAGTCGAAGTACTTTCATAGCGAATGGGTCGCCACGGAACACTTCGAAGAACATACACATATGTGATTTACATGGGTTTTCATAGAGGGACCCTAAGAGTTTCTCATAATTATTGATTTACTTTTATATGCATCTTCCTTATATATATGTTTGGTTGTTGTTTGAGATGTTAAAGTTGCAAAAATATTGAATAGTGAAATAGTCGATTTTTCGCATTTTGAAATCGCGCTATTGCACTTTGAAATCTCATCTCTTTAAATCTTATGCTTGTGTTTGCATTACTAAATATTTCGTTGTGCTTTTTCATTTTAAAAATGTTGTCTAAACCAAGTTTTGACGGCTTGGAAAATTTTTATAACACCTAATTCCAAAGTGTTTAAAAGCTAGAAATGTTTTAGTCGCGGTTTTGTAGTACGAAAGCCAAGTTTTAAAATAACTTTCAACTGAGCTTTGCTGACTTCAAAAGTCACTAAATTTTTGTGATTGTATACCATATTCATAGTATGTTGTTTTGAAAATAAAATATAGTATTCGTACTTTCTAAAAATATGTAGAAAATTTAAGAAAAGAGCCGGTTTAAAAAAAATTCCATATTCTTTAGCAGAGTTTTGTGGCATTATTTCCAACTTTTATGAAATAGTTTAAACTTAATTTTTCCTTCTTCAATCCTTTTAGTGAATTTTTCTAAGATATATTTAAGTTTTTTAAAATTGGTTTGAAATTTATATATATTTTAAATGATTTAATATAAATTATTGAAGAAGAAGTTTTACTTTGAAATAAGGAAAGGAAATGGTTTTGAGATTTTAATATATTTTGTACTTGGTATTTTCCAAGTGACATTTGAAATTAATATTTTTAAAACTATATTTCATTGAATTTATTGAAATTTAAAAGGAGGCATGGATTACAACATCGTTGTTGTAATAAATGTTTTTGAGAATTGAGAAAAGAATTCTTGAATTATAACACTTTTGTTATAATAAATGGTTTCATAAAGTTATTTAGAAAGCTTGTTACTGCACTTAATAAGCGTTGATATTCTTAGATCTTTGGAGGAATTTCATTGTAAAGATGATAATAAGTTGATTTATAAATGAAAATATCTTTAAAAATGTTTTAAAATAAAACGAAGTGTAATTAGTTTTGGATTTATAATAAACAATGCTTTAATGACATTTGTGTTTGACCCTTCTTTTTAATACACTTAGAAATATAGTTTGCTCTTTATAAGAATATTTGTCTAGAGGTATACATTCGGTGTAGGGGGCACACCCTCCTAGTTAGGTTGGATGAATTCATTCTCCTTATTTTGATTTCAAAATTTAAAGTTAATCCTTTCTAAATTGAATCAAGAAGTACCTTGTGCTCTTGTCTATGTTTGATTATTTATATCCATTCTTTAAGTTTGGATTTTAATTATGTTTGTGTTCATCCTTTCTAGTTTGGATTGTCGTCTGATTTGTTTCTTATTCTTTCAGGAATGGAAGTCATTCTTGTGAGGTAAAGCCAGTTCCATGTTTAGTGGCATGGTCTCACAGATTATTATACCATATTTTTCAAGTTTTCTCACGCTTGTTTAACAGATCGATCCGAGTTTTCGTATATTATAATACTCAAGTCAGACTGAGTTTTTTCTAGGATGTCATTGGTGGGACATGGAGCTCATGGAGAAGAGCTAGATATTCTCCTACTAAAGTATTTTTATTTTCGCTATATTATTATATATACCTATCGACTATTGTAAAGTTAAGAAGTTATAACTGTCCAGACTTATGAGGTTTGTTTTGGACTCTTATATACCTTGCATCTTAGAAAGATGGCTTTTACTGTCTTTGTTATATTATATGTTGTCGTTCTGCTCTAAGATTCTATTTCTTTTGTTCTTTTCTTTTTATTTTATCCTAACATCTTCCTTTCTGGCACTTGGATGCTCGGCATTCTAATAGCGCTGATGTATTAAATGACGACTTTCAATGGTCGAAATTGCGAGTTGTTATGTAATGGTATCAGAGCTGAAGATTAAGCGAGAATCTTAGCTTTGGTGGGGTAAACTGTTTTGAGATAGGGTAAGTGACACCCTAGAATGAGTTGAGAGTATTATATATATGAGAGCGCATTTGTTATTTCTATAAAACATATTTTATTAATTGGTCTATTGAGTAGTTTATGAATTTTGGTCAAGACGTGAGATGTCACGGTATCGATAGGGATTTTTAAACACTTAAACAAGACAAACTGACGCGATATTGATTTTTGAAAATTTGATAAATGAAATATTTTACCTAGGATTATATATTTTATACATATAAAGAAATAATTTTCAAAATTTATATAATTATTTATGGTGTGTTTGTTTGTTAAAAATGATAATATTTCTTTATTATCTTTATTTTTTGATTTGTCATGCTCATGTAATATGTGTGCATTGACTATTATTTGTTGATTATTGATTTATGTTCGTCCAGTTTATGAGCATTTATTGTTTGTTGACATCTTTACGTTAGGGATGTCTAGGGAAAAGTAGACTCTATGACTGAGTTTGGATACCAACATCTCACCCTTCTTAGCTACTTACCGGATCGGATGGGTAAAAAGGTCGGTGTAATTGACTCAGTTTTAAGACCCATATTTTGTTTGAGATCTATTTGACCTTCGAAAAATAAATTAAAACTGACACTTTATATATGCTCTTACGATGGAAGAGTATTGTACAAGTAAATAAAAGCTGCGTAAGTTTTTAATTTAATGTTTTATAAAGATCCGTCTTTAAAAAATGTTTATAAACTTAAGTGAAAATTAATGGAGTAATTCATAAATAATTTTAGTATTGAATGAAATACTATAAATGGAAATTAAAGTGATTTAGGAAAAGATTGGTGTAGTTAAGAAACCAATAAGGTTATCTACATAAGTTAATCGTAGATCATTTTATTATTACACTTCTTGATCTAGGATTCGAGCACATAAGTTCAGGGTGGTTCACACCAGTCAGAATATGGATTTCTCAATTGATTCTTGATAGCGAACACTTGATTCATATTCTTGATAGGATACTGAGATTTTCTAACATTTTGTATGGCTATATAAGAAGAACAGAGGTTTCTAATCAAGGAACCTGATCGACGTCCGCACAATGGAGGTTAGGTGATTGATATTAGTTTGGAAGTAAAAGTCTATATAGCTGAGCAAGTGGTCGGATCAGATATTACATGATTTATGTGCACCATATAGGCTTAAGTGTATTTGTATGCTTTGTTGTTTGGCTTACGAAAGTTTGGGGAGTGGCTTTCAATTTTCTTTGAGGAAGCTTAGATCATCTTCTAAGCAAAACCAAAGGATGATAAGCATAACGGTACGCATAGTAAATTATCTATATCCTTGGATGATCAAAAAGGTTGTGAACCTAAGCAAATTTCTAAATCTTGTTTGTTAGTCGTTTAACATTTTAAATAATGTTTAGTGTTATTTTATTCCTTTATGTAATTTTATTTGATTGATAATTTTATTTTATATATTATTGTTTATAAAGCATGAATTTATAAACAAAGGATTTTTATGTTGTTTATTAGGACTTAAATCCCGATGCTTTTGGAAAGTGATTTTGAAATAATTTGTAAAAGAAATAATAATATTATTACTTTAAAAACTTTGGTGAAGTATTATTATTGCAGGATATTTGAAAAGAGTTTTTGTAAAGTGATTTTTCAAATATTTATGTTATGACTAAAGTTGGGAGATTAGGGGGTTTCTGATTTGGAAGACTTGTCAGGTTTACTCTAGTTATTGATTTAGGAGAAACCGAAATATCACCGGATGCTCTGTTTTGTTTTGATTCTAGAGTTATGTCATGCTTCGGTGGGAGGAGACCCCTCCTTGTCATAAGTGATTTTGGTTTTGATATATTTCTCTTCGAAGGCATTTGAAAATATATTTTGAATATAAAAACCTAGACATTTAGCTCTAAATCTATCTTTTGAAAAGATTGGATGCATAGTAATTTATTACAGAGTATTCTTTATACCTTTGTTGCAGCTTTGTTGATGTGGATTTTTACAAAAATATAATTAATCAAATTACTGAATGCCAAGTAAGTAATTTGATTTTTAGGAAGAGGTATTACATTTTTTGCTCCGTGATAATTTCGAAGATGAAATTTTTTAAGAGATGGAGAATGTTACATTCCGGAAAAATATGAACACTTAATATTCAAATATAGGGATTATTTAAAAATTTGAATTATAAATTTAATATTAACTAAATGAATTTAATAGCCTTATTAAACTCCTTTTAATTAATAAATAACAATGGTAAACTCATTTTGTTAATTTTTTCAACAAAGCTAGCGGGGTTTGCTGGTCCCCTACCAATTTTATAGAATGTCGTAAATAATTACAATGGCCATAAAAAAATGAGGCTACATAGAAAGAAACAAAGGAACACAAGGGCAATCAATAAGGAAAAAAGAACAACAAAACGAAAACAACATTGTGACGACCGTGCCATCTAAAGCCAAGGCTCAATCATGCATGAATCAAATCTGAAAACATAGTCCTCCATTCCCTTTTCTATTAGTGGTTTAATTTCCTAAAAGAGCCAAGGTCCCCCTTTATGTTGCTAGTGAATATCCGACTGTTTCTCTCCTTCCAGATTATTTTCATGAATTTCTTTGGAATAAGCAGCAGAGCAAAGGTGCACTCATTTCTCCATCTTGTAGCTTTATAGATCAAACCCCACTCTAGTATACTCATATTGCTCGAGTTTGATCTTCGGAACACCTCCATCAGCTTGCACCAAATATCATATATGAACGGGAAGAAGAAGTAAAGATGTAGGTTGTGTTCGACTTCCTGTTCATAGAAAAAACATATTGTATCTACCCGAACACTTTCAACTCCAAGTTCGCTTTAGTATGAATGGCATTCTGCAAAACTTTCCATAGCAGTAAGTTCCCACTCTCGGGAGTATGCTAACAAATTCTCTTTGCTCAAGCAAAGTTGAGTAAATGAGCCCAAAAACAACCTCGTAAGCAATCCTAGTCAAAAATAGTTTACTTTTATCCGTCAAGACTATGTGGTCATTGTGGCCATGTGACAAAGATTGTAGAATTGAGGGAGCTCAACATTGTTCTGATCTGATGATTGCTGGAATAAGGCAGGATTATAATCCCATCAGTGATATGTACATTTGCGTTGGCTTCTCTGCTAATACCAGATTGTAATATGAGTTGTAAGGCATACAAGCGGACAACATGCAACCCTTTCTAACCTAGGGATCATGCCAAAAGTTGGCTTTACCAGAACTTGATGTAATTAATTGAATGTATGGAAGAAAAGTCCGTCTCAACTTCAGGATGCTACACTAAGTCCAAATGCATTTTTGAGGTATGTCCATAATCGAGATTTTTTCCTTCCAATGTTATGTCACAATGTATGTTGTACCCAAATATTATCCTTTCCGCTGAACAAATTATCAAAGAGTTTTCCAAAGGCATCCAAATTCCAATGGTTTAAATTCAAGATTCCCAGCCCTCCCTTCCTAAAATAAGCTTAAATTTCATATAGGCATAAGGAATCAATTTTGTAGAATGCATATTGCTAGTCCTTTTTTGATCATGTTGATGATCTTTTTTGGTAGGATGAAAGTCCTAGACCAGTAAACCATAATTGAGAAGATAACTGCTTTTATGAGTGTGAGTCTTCCAGCTTGAGTGAGGAGTCTATTGGCCTAGGTGGTCATGGCAGCAGTGATCTTTGCATTGAGTGGAGACAATGGGCTTGGTTGATTTTGGAGTTGGACAGAGGGATATCAAGATACTCCATAGAGTTAGGCATTGGTTGAAGAGATGATATAGAGATTAGTGTGTCAGTCAGTTGCTGGGGGATGCCTGCAGTTATGATAAAGGACTTAAGATAGTTAATTTGCAGTCAAGTCATAAGGTAGAAAGTGTGTAGCACTAACGTTATGCCTTGAACGGAGGAGACAGTTGGCTTGGTGAAGACAGTAAGGTCATGTGCAAACATCAGGAATGAGACCAAGGGGTCTTTACATTTAGGATGGATTAGGATTTCACCTTTGCTTACTGAAGCTTTGATTAACCGAGTAAGCACTTTCATTATTAGAATAAAAAGATAACAAAATGGCGGATCATCCTGTTTGATGCCCTGCTTGCTTTTGAAATAACCTACTAACTACCATTAATGTTCACAATGAAGGTGGCAGTGGATATACATGTGTATATCCAGGAAGCTATCTTTTTGGGGAAGTTCGCAAGGGCCATTACTCTAACTATTGATTCCCGCTGAATTATGTCAAAGGCTTTCACGATATCGAGCTTAACATGGCTCTGGTGGAGATATAAGACCTTTTATAGCCTTGCAAAATCTTAGAGATAAGAGGACATTGTCTAGGATACTCCTATCTAGGAGAGAAGCTGCATGATGGTAAGATATAAGGTCAGGAAATACTGTTTTAAGTCTAGTTGCTGGTATCTTGGATATGCATTTGTAAATAAGGTTGCAATAGGATATGGGTCAGAAGTTAGAGACATGGTTTGGGATTTTGGTTTTAGGAATCGAGGCAAGCTTTGTAGCATTAACAACTCTAAGCAGTTTGCAACTTTTGAAATCATTATGGATAGCTTTAAAGACATCAGCCGAGATTTTACTCTTATAATGAATGAAGAATGTTGCATTGAAGCCATCCGAGCCACGAACGGTGTTTTAATTCATAGTAGAAATTGATAGCTTTATTTCCTCATCAGTAACATTAGCAGACAGGAGACTGGTAGCTTCATAGGATAAGTGTGGAAAGTCTATTGCATTAATGAGATAGAGGTCAGGTTTAAAATTAAAGGAGTTATTGAGCAAGTCCTAAAAGCATGATAAGAATGCTTGTTCAATTACTTCATGGGTGGAATGTTGTCTTCATATTGCATCAGAAACTTGTTGAACATTTTTTTTGAAACCTCGTTTACGATGTTTCATACTTATTTTGACTACGACAACTATATACGTCGATTTTCTATACTAACTTGTTTTTACAGGAATATCTACAAGACCGGATTCAAATGAACTTCATGCTGCATATATGTTGTATTGAGTATTTATTTAGAATTTAAATGATGTTAAAATCTCTCCTATGGATATATATATATATCGACACATACACATACACACATTCACAAAAGAAAATTGAATTTTCATGTCAAATTCAGACGTCTGAAATGACCAATTCAGACGTCTGAATCTATAACTAAATTTAAAATTTCTACAATATTAAGACGTCTGAATTGGAAATTTCAGACATCTGAATCTGGTCAAAAATGACCTATTTCCTTTCTGGTTTGCACGTTACCAATTTCAGAACTGTGAATTATTATTTTCAGACGTCTGAATTACTACAGCGGCTATATTTTTAAATAGAAACTTCTCTTTCATGAAGAGATACAACTTTTTATTAATAGATATGTCCATACTCTTTCATGATAATTATTCACGAATGATTACACCTCTTTATACTCTATATAAACAAGTTAGAATCATCTGTTTTATTCACCTAATCGATCTAACTATTTCTATTCTTATACTACTTTGATTCTAACTCTCTTGTGCATTCAAGTTCATATAAAATCATTCATTTACTTCTATATTTTTCACACACACACAGATATATATATATATATATATATATATATATATCGAAAGGAGAAGATTATAGGAAGGTTGTACTATCAAGAGACAAATCCATGTTATCAAGAACACACTGTGTCAAATACTCTTTGTATAAGTTGAAGTCATGTTATGTTGTTCAGGCGAGTGAAGTCCTCTTCGGCTGTTGAGGCAACGAAATCCTGTTCAGGTGTTGTAAACTTGTTCTTCCGGGTTAAGTGAGGATTGTTGTCAGTGAAATTCCAGAAAGAGTTTGGGACTGGACATAGAACGGGAAGTTCGAACCAGTATAAAAATTCCTAGTGTGTTTGTTTTATTTTATTACTTTACGTTGCAATAGTATCTTAGTTTATTTCCGCACTAGTTTAGTATAACTCCATATAGCACGATCCACACTATCTTTTCATTTGGTATTAGATTAGGCATCTTATAACCGCTACATAGTTATTTGATTTCTTGCTAATATAGAAAACAACACCAGCACTACCACTAGTTTTATTGAAGGTCAATCTACAGCACGACCTCCACCATTCAATGGCATGAATTACAACTATTGGGCAACACGAATGCGTATTTATATGCAAGCCAGTAGTTTTGATGCATGGAATGTTACACAAGCAGAATATACTACACCTACTACTGAATATACTACATGGACAGCTGCACAAAAACAAGATGCTTCTGCTAATGCTAAAGCTATGAATAAGTTGTTTTGTGCATTAGATAAAAATGATTTAACCTAGTATATGTAACACTGCATATGAAATATGGGGAACACTTAAAGTGACTCATGAAGGTACTAACAAGATTAAATAGAGTAAAATATCTATGCTTAAGAATCAATTTCAAAATTTTAGGATGAAGCAAGATGAATCTATAGATGATATGTACTCTGGATTTTAAGATATTCATCATTCTTTACTAGGACTAGGAGAAATATACTCCGATTTTGATATTGTTTCAAAAATCCTTAACTCTCTAACGGATGAATGGGAAAGAAAAGTCTTAGCCACTGAAGAAGCTAATGATCTTTCTACCGTAAAACCAGAAGAGTTGATAGAAAATTTAATGTCCTATGAAATGAATTTGCAGGCTTAAAGAGTACAAGCACAAGACAAAAAGAATATGACATTTCATGCATAAAAAGAAGAATCAGACTCGGATGAAGAAGACTTAGCATTCATTGCTAAAAAGTTTAAAAAGTTTTTGAAGTAAAGAAAAGGAAATCGAAACAACGGGAAAAATAACTTCAACAACAATGCAAATAAGCCATCTTCATCTATACTAGAATGCTTTAATTGTCACAAGAAGGGGCACATGCAAAAGATTGTCCAAAATAAAAGAAGACATATCACAATAAGAATCGAAAGGACAAGTTTAAAAGAAAAGCATTTTCAGTAACATGGGATGACTTGGATTCTTCTTCTTCAGAAAGCAACAGTAATAGTGAAAAAGAACAAGCAAATGTTTGTTTCATAGCTACAGAGAATGAGGTAAACTATTTTACTTTTGATGATATGATTGAAATTAATTCAGAACTTCTTGATACCTTAAGTATCAAAAGAAAATATAAAGAAGCTCTAGAAAATCAGAGAAAAGCAGAATTCGAGAGAGATACGATTAATGATGTAAAGAAAATATTAGAAGAAGAACTTGGAAAACTTCAAGATACCTTCTCTAATGATAACTCTCAACTTACTTTATTGAGTCAAGAAATAGAAACTCAAAAAGAAAAGAATGATTCTCTTGTCTCTAAAAATCATGAGTTGAAAACTAAGATCAAAATGATAGAATTAGATAATACTTGCCTGAATAACAAGTTAGATAATATTACTAGAAATATTTCTAACTTTAATAAAGGTTGAGAAACTCTATCCAATATTCTTGAAAATTCTCAATCCACTTCTGATAAAAAGGGACTAGGATATCTTAAGAAATCAAAGACTCCATCTAAAAAGGAAATTAGAAGAAATATGTTTTTATCCTACTACTCGTCCAAAAAGGAACAATAACTCAAAAACCATAAAAATATGGGCTCCTAAAACAAACAATAGTTTGATTAGTAATAAATATATAAATACCTTTTTGGAAACTGTTCATAAAAATAAAAATTATAATTTTAAGGGGGACACTGGACCTACTTGGGTTTGGTTTCCTAAGACCTAACTCTTAGGACCCTATCACAAAGTGGGTACCAATGTTGTTATTATTTTTTGCAGGACAACTTAAAAAGAGAGGAAAATGGATACTCGATAGCGGTTTCTTAAAACATATAACTGGAGACAAAAATATGCTATCAAACATTACTTACTTAGATGGAGGCTCTGTCACTTTTGGAGACAATTCCAAAGAATATATCATTGGAAAAGGCGACGTCAGCAATGTCGATACATCTAATTTACCTCTTATTTCTAATGTTTTATTAGTCAAAAATAACACAATCTTTTAAGTATCAGCCAATTATGTGACAAAGGATTCAAAATCCCTTTTTTGAAGATAAGTGTAGCATTTTTGTTAAAAATCAAAATCTTATATTTGAAGGAAATAGAGGCAGAAATATCTATGTTCTGAATATGAAAATCAATCACAATTCAGATATGTGTTTAATAGCTAATGAAAATGATCCTTGGCTATGGCACAAAAGATTCTGTCATATCAACATCAAAACTATAAATAAGCTTTCTAAAAATGATTTAGTCAGAGGATTACCAAAAATGAAATTCAAAGTCAATCATATTTTTGATGCATGTCAATTAGGAAAATTAATCAAATCAGCTTTTAAATCTAAGAAATTTATTTCTACTTTACAACCACTTGAATCACTACACATGGATCTATTTGGGCCAACCATAGTTCAATCTTTAAACCATAATAGATATGTGTTTGTAATATTAGATGATTTTTCTACATATACTTGGACCTTTTTTGTGAAAAATAAAAGTGATACGTTTGAGCATTTTAAAAATTTTGTCAGACGAATTCAAAATTTAAAAGTTTGAAGATAAAGAACATAAGAAGTGATCATGGAGGAGAATTTAAAAACGAAGTTTTTGACCATTTTTGTAAAAAGAAAGGAATTTTTCATAATTTTTTGTTCCCCAGAACTCCACAACAAAATGGAGTTGTAGAATGTAAAAACAGAACTTTACAAGAATGTGCACGAACCTTGTTAAATGGAAGCACTCTTTCAAAACACTTTTGGACAGAAGCTGTTGCAACTACTTGCTATGTTTTGAATCGTGTTTCTATTCGGCCTCTAACGAAAAACACTTCTTATGAACTTTTTACTGAAAGAAAACCAAAGATTTCTTATTTCAAAGTTTTTGGTTCAAAATATTTTATATTAAATACAAAAGATCAGCTTGGAAAATTCGATGCGAATCCGACGAAGGAATCTTTCTAGGATATTCAGATCATAGCAAAGCTTATCGCATATTTAATAAAAGATCAAATACTATTGAAGAAACATTACACATGTCTTTCGATGAAAATTTTCAACAAAAACCAAGTATAGAAGATGATGAAGATTTTCCGGATAACATTACAAATACGGAAACTACAAATTTTGAAAATGATGAAAACATTATCTATAATAATAATTATGAATTAAGATCTCCACCAAAAATATTACGGGATCATCCTGTTCAAAATATTATCGGAGAAATTGATTCAAACGTATGAACTAGAGGTCAACAAAATCAAATGGGCCACGTAGCATTCCTTTCAAATATTGAACCAAAGAATCCTAAAGAATCTTTCACAGACGACTACTGGATAATCGCAATGCAAGAAGACCTAAACCAGTTTGAACGCAATGAAGTTTGAGAATTAGTTCCTAGACCAAGTGATCAAACTGTTATTGGAACAAAATAGGTCGATAAGAACAAAGCAGATGAACAAGGTAACATCACTAGAAATAAAGCAAGGTTAGTTGCACAAGGGTACAATCAAGAAGAAGGAATTGACTACGAAGAAACGTTTACTCCGGTTGTAAGACTAGAAGCAATACGAATCTTAATGGCCTAGTATGTTTTCACAATTTCAAACTTTATCAAATGGACGTTAAAAGTGCCTTTCTGAATGGTTATATAAAAGAAAAAGTGTATGTTGAACAACCTTCCTTATTTATTCACGAGAAATTTCCTAATCATGTTTATAAACTTAAGAAAGCTCTTTACGGTTTAAAACAAGCACCACGTGCTTGGTATGATCGACTAAAGACATATCTAATTTCTTCGGGGTTTCAAATTGGGAAAGTTGATCAAACACTTTTTATTAAATATTTGAAAAGGGATATTTTAATAGTTCAAATTTATGTTGATGATATCATTTTTGGTTCTACTAATGACAAGTTGTGTCAGGACTTCTCCGATATAATGACCAAGGAATTTGAAATGTCTCACATGGGATAACTAACATATTTTCTTGGTTTACAAATTAAACAACTTCAAAATGGCATCTTCATTAACCAAGAAAAATATTGTGATAATTTAATCAAACGATTCGGAATGGAAAATACTTCTACTAAACCAACTCCAATGAGTAAAACAACACATCTTCAGAAAGATGACAGTGGCAAAAGTGTTGACCAGAAATTATACTGGAGTATGATTGGATCATTACTATATTTAACGGCAAGTCGACATGACATAATGATGAGTGTCTGTTTGTGTGCTAGATTTCAAGCCAATCCAAAGGAATCGCATTTAAGAGCAGTAAAACGTATATTACGTTATCTCACTAACACCAAGGATTTTGGTCTGTTCTATCCTAAAGAATGTCCATTCGAGTTAGTTTCATATAGTGATGCTGACTTTGGTGGTTCTCGAACAGATCGAAAAAGTACAAGTGGTACGTGCCATTTTATTGGAAAATCACTCGTATCTTGGTTTAGTAAGAAACAAAACAGTGTTTCTCTTTCTACATGTGAAGCAGAATATATTTCTGCTACTTTGGCTTGTACTCAAGTAATCTATACAACAAACACTTAAAGATTTCAATATAAACTTAACAAATTCGACTATATATTGTGACAACTCTAGTGCTATTAATTTGTCTAAAAATCCTGTCAATCATTCACGAACAAAACATATTGACATCCGTCCTGTGCAGTTAATGCGCTCGGTAGATTTAAAGCGGTGGAGGTGCAAAAAGTCATAGCGGGGTTACAGCGAGGATATAGCGGGATATAGAGGATGGCTCTAAATAGCATATAAAACTCGTACTTAATTTTTTTTACAAATATATAAATGGTAATTAAATGAAAAATTATCATTCAATTGAATTATAAATAATAAATAAATAGTTTTAGATAAAAACATGTGCGGATATACTTTAAATAAACGAAAAACTGTTATATAACATAATTGAATTTGGTAGAATATTAGAGTATTTTCATTTCTGAAAATATATTAAAAAATTAAATCAAATAAATTCGTTTCATAATTTTATAATGTATAAATGCAATTTTTCAGT
The DNA here is from genome assembly GCA_030765085.1 of Allium cepa. Classification (NCBI taxonomy): domain Eukaryota; kingdom Viridiplantae; phylum Streptophyta; class Magnoliopsida; order Asparagales; family Amaryllidaceae; genus Allium; species Allium cepa. The sequence continues at coordinate 1,042,851,850 of CM060931.1, read as the reverse complement.
TCATTTTATTAAAAAAGATATAGCGGAAATAGCGGAAAATAGCGGAAATAGCGGTATATAGCGGAAATAGCGGGGATTAAAGCGGAAATGCTATATTTTAGGGCTATATGGAAAAGTCGTAGCGGTAGAAATCCGCTATGAGATATAGCGGGGTTGTAGCGGGGTAATAAAGGGCATTAACTACACAGCATCCATCATCATTTTCTTCATGACAACGTTGAAAAAGGAACAATAAATTTGGACTTTGTTTCTTCTGAAAATCAGTTGGCTGATATTTTTACAAAACCTCTTTTAGAAATATTTTTATCAAACTCAGACGAGAGCTTGGTATCGTCTCTCTTAAAAATCTATGATATCTTTTATGAGATATTAATATATTTTTTCGTGTATCTTTTCACTTCAAAACTCTTCTCTCTTAGGTAACTAATCTTTCATTTTTCACCTCTTATTTTCTTTGCATTTAAACGTGTGTATATTACTGGTTAAAGCATTTCAGCCACAAATTGCTTTAGCTAAAAGTTCTATTTTTAAACGTTTTTCTTCCATTTATTCACACAAATTCTACTTTTCTTTTTACCAAAAGAACTATTACAATGGAATTCAACATATTTTTCTTCTTCTCTCTATGGCATCAAACAACAATTCTGATTCTGACAACTCACCTTCTTCATATTCTACATCTTCTATTGAAATTTTGGCTACTCCAACACCTCGTGAACAGGATAGACCTCATCCTTCACACGAACATTCTGGTTATACTCTAGAAAAGAAGAAATCTCAATGGTTTATTTTCTTCGGTTCTCCATCAACCAAAGAAAAAATATCCAAGATTCATCATTACCAAAAAGAACAGTTGGATTTGTAACGAGAGATGTATTACGAACAGAAAGTTAATGCCAAACGACTCAGTTTCATTGAACATGTAAATTTTGCGGTACGCTCCAAAGAAAGGTGTAGTTCAACCTTCAACTTCAAATCCATGGGAGCCGAGTCCATAGCGTCCTCCGGTTTCTCCAAACTCTTGGGAACGTCAACCATATTGGTCTCCATTGTGACCATACACGAAGATAACTAAGACTGAACTGGAAGAGTGCAAGACTCCAAGTGATTAGGACAAATGATTTCATTTATCTATATCTTTTGTTGAATGATCATATTTGTATACTATAATTCATTCAAATATTAATATATTCCTTTTCTTTTGTTAATATTTTTTAAAACTGTCTAAAATACATTTTCATATGTATTTCAGATGTCTAAAGTAGTTGTCTCAGATGTTTGAATATTGTTGAAAAAGAATTTTTTCTACAGATTTAGACGTCTGAATCAACAATTTCAGACGTCTGATATAGCCTAAAATACACTATTTTCTTTCTGCCTCGATTTACTTCAATTCAGACGTCTGAATTGCTTATTCCAAACGTTTGAATTCTGCTGCTTATTCAAATTTGAAACGCCTTTGTACGATTTTCAATGTAACTACCCCTTTATTCAACCAGTACCTTTCTTTTATCTTCATTCTTCATCGTCTTTTTTTAGTCATTACTCCATTAAAAATCAAATCTTTCTTCCTTATACTCACAAATGACTCCAAAATCAAAAAGATCAAGGCCATCCACTTCATCATCTACCCTAAACATCAATCAATAACTGTGGAATGAGCAAGCAAGACAACATTTTGCTCAAATGAGTAGATCTAATTTCTTTACAGGAGCTTTCATCAAATTTGAAGAATTCGAAGCTAATCGAATTCAACAAGTTGTAAGAGAAAATGGGTTAGAATCACTTGTTTCTTTTGCTGCAAATAACATCAAAATTAATCATCTTTTGGTTAAATTGTTCTATGCTAACATGAATTTGGATCATCATACTCCTCACAATCGCAATGATTGTATTTGGACATTAGTATGTGGAGTAAAAATCTATCTACCGATTGCTAGACTTGGTGAAATCTTTCAATGTCCATCAACGGGGACTGATTTGGATGAGACTGATGTTTCTTTAAACTTGGATGATAGAGGCGACGTCGCACATCAATTCTTGAATGATGATATTGCAAGACTTACTTCAATACAACTCCGCCCACAACCTCGTATACTCCATAGAGCTTTGATTCGATCCATCATCCCACGGACAGGAAGTTACAAAGTAGTTAATAAAAGAAACTTTCAAGCCCTATATGCTATCTACTCCGGTCAACCAATCAATTGGGATCAAATGATTTTGGAAGAATTTATGGATGTTAATCATCGAAGACGATATAAGACTTTTCATTATGGTGCTTATATAATGAAAATTCTTCAAAATTTTAACATTCCTTTTCCTGATTCCGAATTCACATCATTCAAAGAACTAGGGTCAAAGACATTAGGTCTTATGGGTTTGCCAAAACGACCAGGGAGTTTGGCATATATCTCTCTTCAAGCATGGGTTGCCAACCGAGATCAAAACCGACCCCAACCTCGTCATCATGTTCCACATGCTCAACCAATTTCTCCTCCCTCAGAAGAGGAAGACAATGATGATATAGTGATTCTTTCTCCCGACTCGAGTTCAAGGAATGCTTTAGTCACTCTTTCTCAAAACCAAGCAAAGCTTCAAACCCGAATGGTAAAACTTGAAAAGAAAACTGAAAAAAAATTAACTCCGTTCGTGGCTTTCTAAACAAAATTTGGAAACGAATTGATTGCTCCACCTCATCATCTATCGAAATTTTCAACCCCACTCTATTCCAATGGTCATCCAGCTCGGGGAACAACAATGGTGAAGATGATGATGATGTAGGAAGTGACTCAAGTCCTAGATTTTGATTGTCTTTGATGTTATTCAGTTTATTTTGAACTATTTCGTTGTTTGTTATTTTCTATAATGAATTCCTTAATTTGTTGCTGATTTGTAGTTCGTTCTAATTCAAGTTCAATTTGCTTTATCTGTTGATTATTTGATTACCTTTTTGCGATGTCAAAGGGGGAGAAGCTGTTGATATTGTCTATCTATTCTATCTTGCTTTCTGGCAGAGGGAGCTTTTAAATAGGAGGATTAAGTGTGTGTGTGTGTGTGTGTGTGTATCTCGTATTATATAGTTGTCATCGTAAAAAAGGGAGAGAATGTTGAAACCTCGTTTACGACGTTTCATACTTATTTTGACTACGACAACTATATACGTCGATTTTCTATACTAACTTGTTTTGCAAGAATATCTACAAGACCGGATTCAAATGAACTTCATGCTGCATATATGTTGTATTGAGTCGTTATTTAGAATTTAAATGATGTTAAAATCTCTCCTATGGATATATATACATTGACACATACACATACACACGTTCACAAAAGAAAATTGAATTTTCAGGTCAAATTCAAACGTTTGAAGTGACCAATTCAGACGTCTGAATCTATAGCTAAATTTAAAATTTCTACAATATTCAGACGTCAGAATTGAAAATTTCAGACGTCTGAATCTGGTCAAAAATGACATATTTCCTCTCTGGTTTGCACGTTACCAATTTCAGAAGTCTGAGTTATTATTTTCAGACGTCTGAATTACTACAACGGCTATATTTATGAATAGATACTTCTCTTCCATGAAGAGATACAACTTTTTATTAATAGATATGTCCATACTCTTTCATGATAACTATTGAATGATTATACCTCTTTATACTCTATATAAACAAGTTAGAACCATATGTTTTATTCACCTAATCGATCTAACTCTTTCTATTCTTATACTACTTTGATTCTAACTCTCTTGTGCATTCAAGTTCATATAAAATCATTCATTTACTTCCATATTCTTCACACACACACATATATATTGAAAGGAGAAGATTATAGGAAGGTTGTACTATCAAGAGACAAATCTGTGTTATCAAGAACACACGGTGTCAAATACTCTTTGTATAAGTTGAAGTCCTGTTCTGTTATTCAGGCGAGTGAAGTCCTCTTTGGCTGTTGAGGCATCGAAATCCTGTTTTGTTGTTCAGGTGTTGTAAACTGTTCCTCCGGGTTAAGTGAGGATTATTGTTAGTGAAATTCGAGAAGGAGTCTCGGGCTGGATGTAGAACAGGTATTTCGAATCAGTATAAAAATTCCTGGTGTGCTTGTTTTATTTTATTTACTTTACATTGCAATAGTATCTTAGTTTATTTCCGCATTAGTTTAGTATAACTCCATATAGCACGATCCACACTATCTTTTCGATTTTCTCTGGCTTGCTTAATCCTGAGTGAGGCGTGAAAAAAGGTAGTGTTCCTATCACCCAAGGAGTACCATTGCCGCCTTATCTTTTTTTTGAGCATACTAGATTCACTGGTTAAGACATTAGCTTGGTCCAAAGTAAGCTTACTTTCAGTAGTAGAGGCTTCCACATTTCTCGGGTTGTTGATCATGAATGCATAGGCAGTGGCAAGTTGAGTCTCGATTTTAGATGATAGTAAACCGCCTTTACCAAATTTGTCTTTGGCCCAAATCCAAGCATTAGAAATAACACTAAGAAAGTTAGTGTCAGATATCCATGCATCAAAAAATTGAAACTTGAGGAATTTTTCACATTTGGCTCTCCAGAGGTGATGCTTTGAAGGGAGTGGTCAGAGAGTAGAGGAATGTGAAGGTAATTGATATGTTAGGCATGTTTGAATGGTTGTTAGGTTGCAAAAGGATGATCTACTCTTGAGAAGGTTCTTGTGCCACTCTTGCTCTTGTTATTCCAAGAGAATTCAGCATCATAGTTTTTAATAGTAGTTAGTGATGAATCATTAATAGATCCATTTATTTGAACCGTGTCAATTATATTGAGTGGAGTGCCATTCCTTATATCTAAGGTGGATAGGCAACAATTGAAATCCCCTATAGCTGGCCAAGGATGGGAATCCTATCTAAGTGCAGGGAGGAGGTTGAGAGGTTTTGTCTGGCTAGCAAAATGTATCAGCATATATGATACTAAGATAGAATGATGTGGTTGAAGGAATGTGAATGACATGGAAATGCATCAGCTGTCTAGTGGACATAGTTAGGGATAGAGTGTAGATTACAGGGTTATGTAGAACCATTATTCTACCATAAAGGGCTTGAGAGAGGCTATGGTTGAATGTCCATAGGCGGTTGAGTAATTTAGCAGCAGAGAAGTAAAAAAGAAGAGCTAGCTTTATTTCCAAAATGAAAAAAGTGGAGGTTATGTTGGTGAATGAGAGACTTGACTTGATCAAGCTTTATGTCCTTATATGCACCCCTAATAGTCCATACAACAAGGCTGTGCACCATTATTATACTTGATTGGGATGGGCCAGCTTTGATGTCATGCTCTTGTTGATGGAGAGTTGGTCTGGATATTAAGAGGCAAGGAGCCAAAGGATGGCTAGTTAAGATTAGTGTTTAAGTCAGAGGGGGGAACATTCTTTCCTTTTTTTCTTTTCTTATTATTCTTCTTATTAGAAGTGCAATTATCTTGGGGATGATTAGAGTTGAGGCTTGAGTCGTGATGGATGTCAAGAGGTGTATTATGAGGGAAGATCCAACCTTGTATAGTGGAGGGAGTTATAGTATTGTCTTTGGGATAGGTCATGACATCAAGGACAATATCATCATCGCTGGAGGTAGAGTGTCTAAGGATTAGATGAGAAGGGGGAGGCATAAGTTTAGAAGAAGAGGTGGAATTTGAGGCAGGGATAACAAAAGGAGGGATGGAGGTTGTAAGAGGATCGAGGTTGAACTGGGTTGTATTGACAGAGATGATGGGCATGGAAGGGGTTTGGCATGAAGATAGATTCTTATGAGGCCGAGATTGACTAGTGATATCATTTAAAGTATGATCTTTTTCAATCAAACTACCAGTGGATGGAGAGATAGCTATAGGGTCAATATAGGTAATGTTAGTAATTTGCTGTGGAGGGATATTAAAGGTGTGGGGATTTGAGGTATCTTGGTTGTCAAAGCTACTAGCATCAGGCCTGTTTGATTTGGATGGACCGTTAGGTGTTTGGAATACCGGGGTAGTGATTTGGTTTTGGGTTGACTTGTGTTAATATTAAAATTTGGTGTAGTTTTTGTCTCTATTCCAAGTTGCTTCTGTGCATGTATCATGCATGCATGCACATCAATGGTGGTAAGAACTTCTATGGCTTGAACTATTCCAGCATTTTCATTTATTTCTCCCTCTTCAATTTCTTCACCTGATACCTACCGCTTATCACTTGATACTTCAACCAAACTCTCATCTTCTGCCAACATGGAAACTTACTAGATGCTAGCTGGTTCTTCTCATTGTCAGCGGGTATCTTCCCATTGTCAGCAGGCATCTCCTCTGGTGGTAGAACATCAGTAAACTTACTCACATAAGCAACGCTCCCTTTCTTGATCCCATGCCCGCTATTTCCTACTGCTCTATTTTCCAATCTGTTCTTATTTTGAGTTACTACTTTCTACCAATTCTTTTTCCTAGTTTCAACTGCAAAGCCTTTGCTTTTAGGGACTTCTTCTGATCTAACATCTTGTTTTTCATAAATAGTTTTAGCATGCTGACTCTTATCTATTTTTTTGGCTACAACAGGGAAGACAATAGAACTATGCCCAAAAACTTGGCAACCCACACACAATTTTGCTTCTATAAATACTCCACCCTAACCTGTTGATAGTCTCCATCTAGCAACTTAACAGAGAAGGAATCTAGTAGTTCCATCTCAAGTGAAACCTCAATCATGCATTTTTCAAATTCAATCCTCACTAGTTCTTTAGTATTCTCATCCATATATATCAGTCTACCAAGTCTATAAGATAACTAGTTAATGTGCAGGTATGACATTGCAAACAAAGCAATGTTGAACAATTTAACCCAAACATGCATTGATTTCACACTACCGCGGACACTGCCAATAGTGGGATCCCATTGAATTATAATGAAAAGCTTATTTCTCACAATAATTGGATCTTCCTCTACATTTCCCATTCTATCATCAATGCAAGAAAAGTAGAAAATAGAAAGGAACCCATCGTATTTGACCTTGATCGATCCCTTGAGCTTCCAGTGTTTTTTAGGTGCCTTATGATAGAGGATTATGATAGGGGTTGATCAAGGACGAAGCCCATGAGATAATCTTCCCATACAAGTTTGCTTACCTGGATAACTTCGGAAGGAGGAAGGAGAGCTTCTCCATCAAAGTCAAGCTTCATGTCAACAGGGATGTACTTCCATGCGTTCCTTGATTTATGCTTGAAAAGGGAAGTCCATGTCTGTCGAGGCAAATTGGAAGAGAGAGGATAGGAAGAAGAGGGAGGATTAGGGAATGGTCGAGGGGAAGAGCAGAGGTAGGGAAAAAAGGAGGTTGAAGGAAGAGAAAGTAAGGGAGAGGGAGGAGGGTCAGGGACGGGTGGAGTGGGAGGGACTGGGATGGAAGGTGAAATCAGAGCAGGGATGGAAGGTTGAGTCAGAGCAGGAACAAGATGGAAGGGATGGGGTTGGCAGGTAGGAAGGACAAGGGGAATGGACTAGAAAGTAGTCATGGAAAAGTGAAAAAAGATGTTATATATGTATGTTAATTTGTTTACATAAATAAATAGCTCGATGAAAAATTGAAAATATGGCCATAATTCATTTTTTGGATTTTCGACTTTTTATCAAACGAAAAGTTATGGAATATTGTTGTACACTTGTGTACATTTTATAAAAACATTTATATGCATAAATAGGTTAAGAAAAAAATACAACAAATATTAACAAAAAAGGATAAGATTAGTTTATGAAATGACTTTAAAAATTCCTTAAGTTATATATATTAGAATAAGTGGATTGGTACTTTAGGGGCGTGGGAGAATGTCATTTCAAATGTACTTATAGGGGTAAATGGTCTTTTGGGTGAGGAGTATGAAAGGTAAATGTGTGCAAGAATATATGTGTTATTTACCACTTTTCTTTCTTTATAAAAGTGAACCCACCTTTCTCGTTCTTATTTTACACTTCCACTTTCCTTCTCTTCACTCTCTTCTTCCCTTTCTTCTCTATTCCTTTTCTTAAGTAAAACCATGTCAAAACATGACATTTCCTCCTTTAAACCATTATATAAGCTTGTAATAATAATGCAAATGTATCCATCATTTCAAAGCTGCAAGTTTTGGTGCCATGTCCTCATTTCTTTGCTTAGGCCATGAGCATCATTGGGTAAAGCGAGCATGGGTGTGAGCACTGGGAGGGAAGAGGGGAGTTCGGAGCTAGTTTGGGTTGAAGGTAGAAAGTGTGGCATGTTTCTTTGTTGTGGTAGGAAGTTTAGCTTTGGAAAAATGAGTTAAACACGCTTTAAATAGTTTAAAAATCGACAAAATGCGCAAAACATAAATTGCTGTTTATATTGTTTAAAACTTGTATATATTGCTTGGATTTGATTCCCGCTTGAAAGTTGAAGGTATAAATAACTATTGTTTTGCAATAGACAAAAGAAAGAGGAAGTCGAAGTGCGTTCATAGTGAATCTGTCGCTATGGAACACTTCGAAGAACGTACACATATGTGATTTACATTGGACTTTTGTGGATAGTTCCTAAGGGGTTTCTTACTGTTATTGATTTACTTTTATATGCATCTTGCTTATTTAAATCTTTTGTTGTGTTTGAGATGTTAAATTTGAAAAAATATTAAATAATAGAACAGTTGTGCTTTTGCATTTTGAAATTGCACTATTGTGCTTTGAAATCTCATCTCTTTAAATCTTGTACTTGTGTTTGCATCGCCAAGTATTTGGTCGCACTTTTGTATTTTTAAAATGTTATTTGAACCATTGATGGCATGGAAAAAGTTATAAAACATACCTCCAAACTGTTTAAAAGTTTGAAAAATTTTGGTCGTGGTTTTGCTGTTCAAAAATCAAGTTTTGAAACAACTTTCAATTAAGCTTTGTTGACTTCAAATATCACTAAATTTTTGTGAATGCATACTAGGCTCATAGTATTTTCTAAATATAAAATATAGTATCCATAATTTGTGAAATGTGGAGGAAATTCCATTTTGAAAAGAGCCGGTTTAAAGGAATTTTCCAAACTCTTTTAGCGGCAGTTTTGCGGCATTATTTCCAATTTTTATAAAATGGTTTTGTTTGATTTTTGCTTCTTCAATACTTTTAGTGAACTTTTATAACATATATGTAAGTGTTTTAAAATGGTTTGAAATATATATATATATATATATATATATATATATATATATTAAATGATTTAATATAAACTATTGAAAAGAAATTTTTATTTGGAAATAAGGAAAGAAAATGGTTTCGAGATTTAAATATATCTTAAACTTGGGATTTTCCAAGTGATATTTGAAATTAATTTTTTTTTAAACTATATTTCAAGTATTTTTGAGTTTATTGAAAGTGAAAATGAGGCATGAATTACAATATCTAGGTGTGTAAATGGGTCGGACCGGACTGGACAGAGTTCTAGTCCTGTCCTATAAGAGATTCAGACGGACATGGACCAGACAAGCTTTAAGTTGGGACATTATTCGTACGGGCCATAAAATGACCAGACATGTTTAGACAGTACAAAAACATCGAATATTTTTGAATGAACATTTTTTGTAATGAATTCATGGATTATTACACTTTTGTTATATTTAAATGATATTGTAAAGTTATTAAGAAAACTTGTTACTTGACTGAATAAGCGTCAATATTCTTAAATATTTGAATAAGTTGTTTTAAAGATGATAATAACTTGATTTCTAAATGATATTTTCATAAGTGAAAAGATCTTTAAAAGAATGTTTTAAAATAAAGTGTAATTGATTTTGGGTTAATAATAAACAATGTTTTACTGACATTTGTTTTTTATCCTTCTTTTTAATACACTTTGAAATATAGTTAGCTCATTAAAAGACTATTTTAAAGAGTGTTTTTAAAGTATTTTACATATATTTGTGATTGGAAAATCAAGCATAAGTGTGAGTTAAATGTTTTAAAAAGTTTGATTCGTTTATAGAGAATATTTAGTCTCACACTTAGCACTAAACGTTAGGGCAACTCTTGCTATTCTTAAAGTTAAGAATGTATGTTGAATTAAGGTAGGAAGCTAATTTGCCCTAACTTGTATGGCTAATTGCCCTAAATGAATTTTTTTTTCTTGTTTGGAGCATTGATATACTTCTTTGTGCTTCGTCAATCTAAGATGATTTGTGGCTTGTTTTGAGCATTTGCATCCAACATTGGAGGTAACTAAAACTAAAGAGCGAGTGGGAGCAGAGCTATGTAGGTCACACCCAATAGGTATGTTCACATCTATCTAGAGAGGTTTCGGTTGCATGCATGCGATGATGTGAAATATTCAGATTTCCGTGTTTGGCGAGGGTCTAGCATGAAAGTTGCTGAGAGTGACACGTGTGCTCTTAATTATATTTTGTCTGGAGGTATACTTTCGATGTAGGGGGACGACCCTCCTAATCACGATGGATGAATTGATTCTCCTTGTTTTGGTTTGAACCTTGGAGTTAATCCTTTCTTAATTGCATTGAGAAATACCTTGTGCTCTTCTCTATGTTTAATTATTTGTGTCCATTCTTTAAGTTTGGATTTTGATCTAGTATGTGCTCATCCTTTCTAGTTTGGATTGTTGTTCTGATTTGTTTTCCATTCTTTCACATATGGAAGTCATTCTTATGAGTAAAACCTGTTCCTGTTTAACAGCATGATCTCACATATCAATATATGTTTGTTATATTTCTAGAGTTTTCTCACGCTGGTTTTCCGGACTGATCGAGAGATATTTTACTATAATGCTCAGGTCAAACTGACTTTTTTCTAGGTTGTCGTTGGTGGGATATGGAACACATGGAGAAGAGCTGGATGTTCACTTGCCAGAGTATTTTTATTTTCCACCGTATTATTTTACCAAGCCATCGGCCATTGTAAGGTCAGTAAGTTATAATTGTCCAAGCTAATGAGGTTTGTTTTAAACTATGATATATCTTAGGGAGATAACTTTTACTGTATTTGCGGTATTATATGTTGTTGTTCCTTTGTGAGATTATGTTTTCTCTGTTCTTTTTTTTATTTTACTCTAACAATCTACCTTTTCGATACTTGGATGCTCGGTATTTTAATACCGTGGATGTATTATTCATGTTTTAACCATATCCTTTTATAATTTTAATAAAAATTGAAGTAGACAAGGATAACTTTCGTCCTACTATTTATGTTATTTCCGCTTTCAACCTTAATGGAGATTCTAATAGCTTATGAGGACGACTTTTAAAAATATGCCCAGTTACTGCGCATATTTATGGAAATTATACATTTTTTCTTTTTTTTCTCTTATATTGTTTTTAATTAGATTACTAATGTTATTTTAGTTTAAATTGTTAACATTGTTTCTATTTAAATTTCCTAACATTACTACTATTTATATTCTTCTACCTAAATAGATTCTAATTATTTAGTTCTTTTCATATTTTACTGTTTTCCTCATAAACTCATTGCAATGCGTTCTCCTACTACTTTAGTTGTTGGGCTTTCCTTCTTTAACATGAATATATATATATATATATATATGTATATTTCAATTGTTTTTCTCCATACTTTCCTTATACGAAAATATTTTTTCCATCTTCACTATCGAGCATTTTCACCCTTTCATTCTCTTTACCCTATATAAATCAAATACCATTTCCATTTATCCACCTCTTAGAAAGAATTTTAAAACTTTTGAATCTATAAAAGTAGAAAAATCATCGAGCCAAAGATATGTTTTATTTTCCATTTTTCAAAAAGGAAAAGTAGTCTCCTTATTATAAACCCTTCGATTGTAAATTTTTAATCTAATAATTTTAATTTTAAATAGGAGTCTCTTAATAGCCTTTTTAGCAAAAATTTAAAATTTCCTTGTATACATATTCTCAAAAATCTATTTTCAAAGAATATCTTACATGGAGAAAAAGTTTAGTATTTACTTGCCATTCAAAAATAAAAGCTTTTCAATGGTAGAGCTCGTATACTTTTAAATAGATTCTTTTAAAACTACTTCAAAATTTTCCATGAAATTTTAAATCTTTTATGAAATTCTTTCACATAGGTCGGACTTAGAAATGGATTTTAATTGTTCTTTCTTTTGGACTTTTCTTCCTTTTCCTTTATTCTTAACCTCTTCTTATAGAAGAATAGATATTAAAATATGGTAATCATCTTGTGGTGGTAAAGGCACGCTCTATTGCGAAAAATTGTTCATTCATGCTTATAACTTACCTCTGGATATTTGCAAAATAGTTCTTATCTCCTATTTTTCTGGATGAAATATACGTCACAAATTAACAATCCAGTAAAATCCATAGTCATAGGGTAACCTCGGCCTAACAAAAGAGTCAAGTACCATCCAGCTTCAAGGATCCTTCTATATGTCGTGCTCATGCTCTTCTTTGCTAATGCCCTACGGTACGACCTACGCCCCATGAGGTAATCTGAATAGACGCATAAAATTAACTCCATTTATTATTCCAACTCATGATTGTGTTACCCATCTTTTTAGAATATGGTCGCAATTAGAAGGAATTCATAAAATTTGGCGTATAATACACACACACACACACACATACATACATAATTATAGGTAAAAATACCAATATGTTCACTCAGCGTACCCTAATTCCTATGATTGCCTAAACCTGCGCACTATACCAAATATAACAACCCACACCTAAATGAGTCTGAATTTCGACTACATCAAAACTTAAGTCCATTAGGGTACAGATCATTGGTGTTGGTAACCTACAATAAACATAAGTATATTAGAGAGTGAACTCCTAACGGAATAGTAAAATATAGTAAAACTTATTACCGACTAAGGCCATTACCTTGGAATCAATATTATTCCTTGAATATCTAGTTGTATTGTCGGTGATGAGAAAGAATAAGAAGACATCTCCATCTACTGTTCCCGTCTTATACCAGTAACCCGCCCATCTATCGTATGAGTTGTGATAAGGAAAGGGTCAGAACAACGTTCTATTAACTGTAAATTACATAGGTTATCCATAATGCTAGTTTATGCCGATTGATTTTAATTTAAGTGTCATGTTTACTATTCTTGGATTATTCTTTTAGTTCCATTCATACGTACAATATATCAAACCTTCCTCGAGGGTGTGTGTGTATGCACATATACACACACCAACACAAATATACATATACATATATATAAGTGTCGTACTACCTAAAAGGAAACTCCAGCCACTTAATACTTCTTAAATGAGGAGGAGGAATACCCAACGGCCATTTAATATCTATCCCCGAAGCAGGCCCTCCGTAATGTAATCGATAGTCAATTGACCCCAACTATGAAGGCCGATGACTCCTAGATACGACTTTATAGTTTGATTAGCCATATTACTCACGCGTTCCAAGGACTAATCTAAGGGTTAACTGCCCATCGCTGACAAAAGTATTAAATTAAACTTTTAGGTCTTTTGCGTATCTCGTATGAATTCTACATTGATAGGAAGTGAAATTCATCGAGGTGTAACCCAATTCTTTGCTAACGACCGCTTGGGACCGTTTGTAGTCGAAGACTATATGTTAGCCCTACTCCTATACATCGGTTTATCTACAACACTGACATAGCCCATCGATCCCCTAAGTAAAAATCCTGTTCAAAATTACCTAATAGAAGTCAAGGAAAATGCCTAATCCGGTTACTTAATAACTCTGGTTTAGAAATGAAGCAGACCTCATTTTCTAATTAGGCATCGTCGTAGATTATTAATGACTTATTAAATAGAGAGGAGGCGGGCTCAACGATCATTTAGTATCTCAAACCCTGAAGTAAGCCCCTTGACATCTGTAAAGGTACCGAGCCATTTAATACTTCAAATCCGAGACGAACCTCTGGTATTTCTCCCCTCTAACTTATACATGAACGTAAATCTCCTTCATGGATCTTATAATTGGAGATGTCTCACATCAGTAGTACGTACACAAAACTGCTGGAAGCCTCTAGGTGAAGACCGGACCTCCGTTGTGTAACTCTATTGATTTCACATCCCAACCCATAAACCAAGCCATGTATAATTAACCAAAATGTTAGGCTAGACCCACTAATTCATGCTCGTCATAACATATCATTGAGGTGAAATAATTTTCATTATGGAAATTATTACGCCTCTTAAGTTCATTTATTAGTATTCATTTATTTACTAGCTATAAACTTATTCTTATCTTACACACTTATTTCCTTTATTCTTCATTTTCATTTTCCACCTAAATGTCATTTAATTCTTCACTTTCAATTATTTATCCTTTATGAATGGTCATCATTATTCAAGTTAGACGATCACTAACGAAATTTAGTTATTGATTTCAGATCTAACTTATTATGCCTATTTCGTTTTCTCCATAAATGTCATTTTAATTTTGTAAGTAGTCTGATTAAATATGCCCCCACTTGATTTTTGTAAATTCCTATTAACTGCGCATTTATTGTCCATTAATATTGCAACCATTATTCATTAATGTTGGAGTTATCACCCATTTTCATTACAACTTCCTAACTTTATGATTTAATATGTTATTAATATTTAAAATTCTAACTGTAATTATTACGAGTGCCGTTATGTATTTATTTATTACGCTTTGCCATTTACCTTATATATATTTGTATATTTAATTTAGTAAGCGTGGTGTTGTGCGTGTGTATTTATTTTAACTCTTTAATTTCTACATTAAGAAAACTATGAATATACACATATGTGTAAATTCTACAACGAATGTTTATTTCAACAATTTAAAAAATTGGAGCTATCCTACCCTAAAAGGGAGAGTTTTTCCATTATAACTTTACATAAACTACCTAAAAGAGGGACTTTTTCTCCATTTGAAATTTCAAGAAATTATCTTTTTTTATTTATATTGAATAGACAATGTAAACTATAGAGAAGGACATCCGAACTTTACGCATCTCATTCATTTAGATACATTCCTTATTATTCCAAACGATGCACTTTTTATACATAATTGTGAAGTTGGATAATCTATAGAAATTTACATGAAAACAGATACATTTAACGCTCCCAATAAATTAAAATAAAGAAATTTATATTCCAAGTCAAACTTGTGCATTCCTAATAAATGCTAAACAATTTACAACCTAATTAACGTAAATCTAAAGTAAACTTCACAATTTTATCAACATTATACTTTGTAATTTTTAGGGACCAATTTCCCAAAATTTCTACATTATGGTGTATATGTTCTTCCTTCACAATTATATAACTTATGGAATATATGAGCGAGATTTCAATTAAATACATTCATTATTACCCCATAATTCAATGGATCTTACATAGGCTCAATAATCAAATAAAATTCAACGATATAAATTTCGATGTTATATATAAATCACGTAATTTTTCACTCATCTTTCTAGCTTTTCAAATCCGAATTCATTTCTTTACTTGACTTATTTTCCTATCCAATCCATAAACATGTATAAAAATATATATATGTGTGTCCATTAGAATTACAGATCTGAGAGGAGATTTGAGTTAAGTGGAATTTAGATTTATAATTATAGAGTTTACCTTTTTTGCAGAATTGATTCACTCTTACTCTTCTTCTCTTTTATTTTATGTCCTTTTCATATATATATATATATATATATATATATATATATATATATAGTATTTTTATAATTCTACGAAATAGTGGAGAAGGGAAAATGGTGGAGCTCTGCTGTTTTGTCCAAAAAATATGAGAAGAAAAGTAAGGGGTTGTACTTGTATTTATAATGCTCGAATCAATTATTTCTATTAGATTAATGTTTATTAAACCCAGACCGTTAGGGTGATGTTCAACCCTAGTCGCCACAACAAGAACCGGTCAACCGCTTCTCATCGGCGGTCAACCAGTAGCGGTCGATCGACCTGATGAGGCTATCGACTGAAGGTGGTCCACCATTAATTAATATTTGTTTCCTTGTATCCTTTTAAATTATTTTCTATTCAAAACCTTTAAACATTGATAATTTCTTTGTTTGATCTCCATTTGCGAAGCTTTATATATAGAAGTTGCTCAGAAAATCACTATGAATACATAGCACAAGTTTCTTAGCCAAATTTCGACTTTTCCTCAAATTCTATTTTTGAGCCTTATTTAATTATTTATTAATTCCCTTTTAATCTATTTACTATTTATTTTATAGAGTATTACCCAAAGAGTTTTATCATCGTTAAATTTAAAAAATACTATGGATTTCTCCAAAACCGTATTATTATTTATTTAAAATTCAACCTCACTTTATGAAATAATAATATATTCCAAATTCACATAAAACTACTTTACTATTATTATATATGAATTTCCTTATAACATCATAAATAATAATCTTCCTAGAAATTATTCTTTGTTTTTTCATCAAAAATCATCTCTAAAATATTATTTATAGTATTGTCTCTAAATTTATGAATAACGTCATATGGTTCATTTTTATCGTATTTTTTTACGAAAATTTTAGCTAATTCATTACTACTTAATAATTTTTTCCTCAAAATTACAAATAGTTATTATCACAAATTATATATTATTCATAGCCAAGCATAACCATTCCACGATTATCACATACAATTATACCACTCCAATGTTTCAATAATTTAATATATATCATCACCCAACAATATAACAACTCAAACATACAAATAATTCAATCCAATCATATATCATAACTAAACATCTCAATATCTAACCAATTGTCCAAAAGATAAAACCATAAATCTCGCTGTGTGTGTGTCTGGAGAAGTATTTGTTTAAAACAAAATATAAAAATGCTTATGAATTTTAAGCCCTACTAAAGAACTTTCCTAGATAATCTCAAAAATCAGCAATCACATGCAAAAATGTGTGTCCTCTCGCTATGATCCCAACGTAACAAACCATGCACGAATCCAACGTCGATGAATAAGCTATAGCAATTAAAAATTATAAGGTTTGACTGAAATTGCTAATTTTCAAGGGACTAAAGTGTAAAAGTACGCTCATCGCTACTGTACCCATCACGTAAATTCTTCACCCAAACCGCACCTTTGACCATCGAATTCTCTACCTGCACGCCGCTTGAGACCATGTGACCAATACTGTCACCAGCACACAGTTGTTGATCTCCCCTACTTCACTGCTTTGCCACCAGTTGCAGCCGCCATCGTAAAAAATTAAGGTTCGAAGAACCTAATTCATCTGTTTCAGCAACCTCCGATCGAGCTAAAACCCAATTTAACCACCATTCGGTTTCCATCTGACACGCCTATTGGATCCAACCCCAACACTTATCATCGTCCAAATCAGAAACGTCCAATTCCGACCAAGGTTTCATCACCATCAACTTTGATTAGAAATTCCAAGTAATATGTGCACTTCCATATTGAACGAACGCTTAACTGTTTACCTCGTTTATGCAAACAATCTAATGTATAATTTGTTTCATTTGGATATTATATTTTTCTAGACGTGATTTCTAATTAGTTGAGGTTAGGTATCATCGGGGTCAGAATTTCAGGATTAAAGTTAATTTTTGATAATGGAGACTATTAGGTCCCAATAATCCTATATTTGTAACCGAAATATCTTATCCTTGGCCCAGAATCATTCGTAAGCTCAGTAATACCTGATTCCACCAACTTATCGAAACTCTAACCTATTATCTATCAAAATTTGTTTACTGTCCTTTCAAATGCAAAAGAATGGTAAAAAAAACCAAAAAAATGACTTAACCCAAATTTTCCTTCATTTATCGACTTAAATTGATTGATTTTTAATAATTATCCAAAATATCTAAGCCAAATTTACGGATCTTTGTAGTTATGGTCTCCAAATCTAATTATTTTTCCCCAAATATGAGCTTTTGTCATGATCATAATTCCAAACAACAACACATCTAATGTTGAATTAACCAACCTAATTGCCATCTCATGCCATTGATCTCACATGATTGAACTGATCCCTAACTTGTCATGATTTTGATTGAGAGAAGATGATCGACAACAAAAATATAAAATGAGAGAATCTTAATCAAAAATTATGAGTAATCCAGATTAACTAACTAGCAAATAACGTACAACGGTTAAAAATCATAATTACTTCACTAAGTCCAAATAAGACAAAGGCGATCTTTCCACAATTCTAGCTAGAAAAACACTAGCAACAAAAAGATCTTAAAATCTAGCAACCAGTATTTAAAATAATTAACGTACTATTTTGAAAAACGTAAGAGGTGTACGCAATGCTCTAACATATAAGAGACATAAAATGATAGTTGAAAAACATCATACCAGTTCTATAGCAAATTTAGAACCTTTAAAACATAGCAGTTCAAACTCTTAACCTTTAGAATCAAACAACATTCCTAGAGCATCTCCACCCCATGAACCTTTTTAACATAATGTAAATTACACATCATCAACATGTACTTTAATTCAAACTTTAGTCTTCAATGGCAATGTTAACGCTAACGTAACGATAACTTGACAAAAAATTTATTAGATATTATCCAGAACAAGGTCTAGTTTTAGATATTGTGCTTCACAGTAAGAAGTAATAAATATACGTAATGTAGTACTTTCTAATAAATTATTTTTATTTAAATTTCGATTGAGATAGTCAAATTCGTTGCTACCATTACATTTGCATTGGACACTTTCCTTCTTCATTTAATATGATGTCTAATTTTTCAAGCAGCACATCGAGTTAATACCGTGAATTATCATGATTTAATTGTTAAATATTATTTTCATCAGAGACGAGATAGACTCTCTTACTCTTTCAAAGTACCTTGACTTTACTGTGGATATTGCTGACATTAATGATAAAAATCTAGATCATTTATAAGAGCATCTCCAACAGTGTCAATAAACTGAAAAATGGATGGAATCTCCGCTTCAACTTCTTTCCGCACACTCTAGAAGTGGCGATTCGAGCTTAGAAAAGGAAGTGGGATTCCGTCATTCTTTTAAGTGACAATTGCTAAATGACAATCTAATTTCCGTTCATACTATAAATGGCAATCAAAAAGCCTTTTAAATAGCATAACGGAAATCGAATTGCCGTTTACACCAGGTTTTTAAACAATTAAGAAAAAAAAATTCCTCCACTCGCTGCTGGAGGAGTGTGAGTTTCTCATGCTTTTCTTCTTTGCCCATCTCAATTTTAGACGCAGTGATAGAGATGCTCTAAGCACATTAATGTTCAAATAACAGGAAAATTTTGAACGAGAAATGACACATTCACACTATCTTTTCTTTGGTGTTACTTCGAATGAATTATTTGAATAGAAGAACTTTTGGGATGACATAGGGTGAGTTTGCAATTAATTAGATTTGATGTAAGAGTTTTGGCGTATCTGGACAAAAATTTAATTAGTGGTTGGATATGAAATGTTTTTTTTCAGATGTCTCGGGTTTGCTTATATTTGGATTTACGTCCAACATTGGGGGTTAAGTCGAACGTAAAAGTAGCGTCTTTTTTAACCGTTGGGTTATAGGAGTGCAAATTCTTTCTATTAAAACGGTGACTTAACGTAACCCTGATACGTCCTACAGTCCTACTTAACCTTTGTAGTTCGAATTTTTCTTTGCGTTTTCTTTGTCCTTGCTAGGACATGCATGGTGGGTAAATGGGACTTTGAAATTATCACCAAACAAGACAGAAAGGAGGATATTCAGTAAAGCGAAAAAACTACTCAAGAATAGGATCTTTGCTTAGTAATCTGGTACTTGCACTAGAACTTAATTATATTTTATATTGCCCATAATTCAAGCGGAACCGTTTTCAAGTTCTAAATGACGATAAAATAAAGAGTATGCGTTAGATTGCTTAGTAATCTGGTACAAGGTGAATAGGATCTTTGCTGATGATATTATGATACATTCAACTAATACGTTACAGTCGTTGGTTTTAGCCAATTATTCATTGTGTGTAGGTCCGGCCCACAAAGTTTGGCCTCAACCCCATGCTTATTCGTAAACAAAGGATATTCAAAAACACCTCCGAACTTGGGGCCATCAGTTTTTTGGGCAACTCAAACAAAATAATTTTTAATTTATTAGCCGTTAGGTTAGCTCCTCTTTTGGGAAAATCTAACTTTCCATTCATAAGCACGATTCATTAAAAGATTGTGGATATTCGGATTATTGATAATGTGGTACTTGCACTAATTATATCTTAAATTTTAAAATATAGTCACTAAGCTAGATATGGATAAAAGCATGATATTATTTCATGTTATTTTATAAGAAAATTGCTAACATGAGTCACTTTCAAACGTTTGTGATTGATACTTTCGCAACGATTAACTGCATTTTCGATTGTTCAACTACAATGGATCTCAATTTTTTGGACCGTTCATTTTACTTTAATAAAAACAAAATGTGTCGACCAATGGATTAGTACTCTATCATAGTTAATAACATAGCCAAGGGATTTGTAAATCGACGTGAGATGTTAGGTAGGGAGATTTTCTTTCTCCTCCCTTGTTTGTTCTAGCAGCTGAAGCTTTTTCATACGGAACTCCATGAACTTGCAAGAAAAATTAAACACTTCGTGATTCCGAATGACAGTCATGTAATTTCTTTTGATTTATCCGCTGATGATATTCTTATTTTTCCGATGGAAAACAAAGATCTATTATTAAAACTGCACTGTTGAAAGCACTCATAGACTTCTTTTAAGTATCAACATTGAAAAATAGCACAACTTAAAATTAATTTCACTTCTTAACATGACGCTCTCCTCCGTAAACTTCTATTATTATATCTTATTCATTTCGTTGTTTAACTTCAATTTGAAAATCCAGTTTCTTAAAGAATCATTGACTCTAAATCAAAAGATGAAAATTTCATTCGAACTCAACCAGAAGAATACAGACGTCGTTATGCAGTAGACACGTTGCAACCACTTACATTGCCAACAGCTTTCGTTCATTTAGTATTTCTTAATAAAACTATTCGTCTTTTAAATTTTTGTGCTGAATTCTTTGTTAATTAGTTAATACGGGATTGAGGAAAAATTTAGTTGACATTTAATTATTATTTTATTTAGGTTTTGATCAGAATTCGGAGTTAACTCTGTGTTTATGAACCTGATTTAGTTTAGAGAAGAAAAACCGATGGTCAAATATAATTTATGGAGATGGGTTTAAGAATGGAGTTGAATGAATTTCGACAGTGAATACTTAACGTAGTATTAGCAACCGGATACTTTTATTAAATTTTATTGAAAATTTATGGTATTAAGAAGAGGATATATAGGTGCTTTTAACAACACACTATTAAAAACCCATTAATTTTTGTTTATATTGTCATTCCCACTTCAGTTTTGGATATGAAATGGTCAAATTTTACGACCGAATATCTTTTATCCTTTTAGTTAAAACATCAAAATCCTAAATACTTTCATTTACTTTCTCATTCTCCTTCGTTTTTTCGAAAAAGAAAATAATATCAAGAACAAAAAATTCGTCTTGATCTTGAAAGTAGGGCCCAAATTTTGATAAGAAGATAACAGAAATGTAATTTCTTAATCTAATTTATTGTGCATTTTTTTAAACTATGATAAAAATGTAGGATTTAAATTTCCAGTGTTGAATTCTTTTTTGAGTAAAAAAAACAATCTTATCTCTTGCAATTCCATATGGTGATGAGTTTGAATTCTATATTATATGATTGACAATCTTAAAAGGTTAATTATGATTAAAGAAAAATTAGAATAAATAAAAGAAAGGACAATTAGGTTAATTTGATTGTGATTTTATGAGAGATTAGTTTGCTCATTGCCTCTTATAGTATAAAATCATTTTGATTAAAAATGATTTTTTCATGTTTAAAAGTGGAGTATCTATAACAATATATTTTTTTAAGTTGCGAAATCACTTCAGGGTACGGAATCGACGAAGAAAAAACTGCTTGGCCATTTTTAATAAGCCTCCAATGTTTTTGTTACGCCATTAATAATAGCAAAATTTTATTTACCATTCTAGCCTTCTCTAAACAAACATTGAGTTGTAACACGTTGTACTTTTATGTTATAAGTAAAAGCTAGTCTCTTATTTGAAAACAGTAGAGATCTATTTTGTAACAAACGCTGAAATAATAGAAATCCAACTTATAATAATAACGAACAATCTAAACACCTGTACTATGCACCGAACTTGGTATGAGTGGAGTCCGCAGCATACTGGAAAATAATCGATATTTAATTTTACACCGAACATGTTACATTTTTTAGAATTTTCTTTTTCCAAATGTGATCTTCCTCCCTTTCATCGCTCTTCACTTCACGGTGTCATTTTTGACAAAAGAACTGTAACCCCAAATAAAAATCCAATCGAAGTTAAGTAAAAATTAGCTGCTTTAGTATTTGATTGCATTTCTCTATATGACGATTGAGTTAAAATTCTTCTTACTTGATTTTTTTACTAGTAGGATAAAGTAAGTTGGAAGAAGAAGAGTAAAAGAAATTAGTAGAAGAAAGAACTAAAAATATCAAAAGATATAAATAGAGATTAGCAACCGTTTTACAAACTCAGCATACGTAACTCAGAGCAAAAAAGAGTGGACGACCATACAAATGGGCTTAACCTTGAAAACAATATAAACGACATATCTTAGTATTAAAGTATGAACGTAAAAGGTACACTTTTATCATTAATTAACTGTGATAGAAGTTGAGCTTATAAGTACTTTCTTTTCTTCCTTACCCGATGGAGTCCTATTTTGTGCGGTCGAGCTTATAAAAGCTAATTTCTTTCTAGTTTGAGTTGCATGTTGTAAGTCATTCATGAAGACGTTTTTCCTTTGCTTTTATATTTATGGCATGCATCCTATATTTTTTTTTCTCTTGTTGGGTAGCCTTTGAGGATCAGTAAGGCTCTTAACTAGGCAAGAATTTTGAAAAAGAAAAAAGAGCATGTGTTAAAATATATTTAATAATAGCTTTGGTGTCACACTTTTTTGGTATCAGCGTGAACTACCAAAAATGCCCTTCATATATTATCAAATCTTAATAACTTACAAATAGGATCTAACATTAAACTTATTTACAAATTCAAACGCCCCTAAAAGTAGGACCTAACGATAAAAAATGCTTTACGAATTCAAAAACTTCTAAAAATAAGATCTAAAATTAAACTTCCTTTATAATCTTTAATAATAATTGTAATACCTTTGGTGTCACACTTTTTTGGTATCAACGTAAACTACCAAAAATGACCCTCTTCAAATATTATTAAATATCACTATTGCTTAAAAATAAGATCTAGCAGTTACTTTTTTTAACAATTCAAAACGTCCTTATCTTATTACCACGTACAAGAAATAGGATCTTACAATAAACTTTTTTCAAAGTCATTTTTTACCCATTAATAACAGAAATAAAAATTTAAACCAATATAAAATTAAATCCATTATTTAGTAATTAATAATAGAAATAAAAATTCGAACGCCCCTAAAAGTAGGATCTAATAATTAAACATATTTTACAAATTCAAAACGCTTCTAAAATTAAGATATAAAATTAAACTTTCTTTAAAATTCAAAATACTTCTCTACAAATATACAAATCTTAGTATCACTTGAAATAAAAAATTATTTTTTTGACTGATTTAAATATATACAATTTATAAGAAAAATAATTCACGCGCGAAGCGCGTGCCATTACACTCGTTTAATAATAGTTGTAATAGGTTTGGTGTCACACTTTTTTGGTATCAACGTGAACTACCAAAAATGCCCTTCATATATTATCAAATCTTAATAACTTAAAAATAGGATCTAACATTAAATTATTTTACAAATTCAAACGCCCCTAAAAGTAGGTCCTAACGATAAAAAATGCTTTACGAATTCAAAACACTTCTAAAAATAAGATCTGGCGAATAGAAGCGGTCCTGGCGTTTTTTCTTCTCGCTCTCCCTGTCTAGTGCTCTTCCCGTCATCATTCATGTCCTTCTCCCCTCAGCGTCCTCCATCCCCCTCTTCTACTCGCTCTGGCCGATGCTTTAATTCCATGTCAGATGTAGATCTCGCTCGCCCTGTCCTCTTTTCGTCCAGAGATTTCCCTCCCCTCTCAGCAAACCGCTCCATCTCCCAGCCTTGTTCGACTGACGTGAACGCGGATGCAAACTGTCTTGCTTCTATTAAACCAGGTGAATCAAACTCTCTCCCTTATCATGGATCCAATGTAAATGTTGATGTTATTCCCTGTTGCGAATTGGGTCTCCATGATATGGATACTTTGGTTATGGACCGTTTGGCAAGCTCTAAGGGACCGTCGGCTTTAGAAGCTTGTGACATAAGTGGTGCAGTTTGTGGCAGTCAAGCTGTTCGATTAAATGCCATTGTCGATGTTGGCACTGCGCTCACTGTTTCATCTCCTGGTGTCAATATGCACACGTTCGCTTCTCACAGTGTGAATCCCATCCCCATTCCTGTTGCTACATCTGGTGTTGTGGAGAGCCTTCCTAATGCCCCTTGCCCCCCTAGCTCTGCGGTTCCTAGATCTTGGTCTTCCCTCTTTACATCCATGCCCCGAAATGCGGGCGTATATGAACCGGTTGACTTCGAGATTGTTGAGGTAGACGGAGTAATGATCCCGCCCCCCTGTGTTATGCAAGTAGGAATGGATTTTTGGTCTGAATACGTTGTAGGATTCTTTTTGGACCCAAAGCATCGATTCCATGATGTAGCTGCTGTTTGTCGTAGGGCCTGGAGATTGCAAGGAGGTCTTAGAGTTAAGTTGGTCGATTCATTGTACTATCTTTTGTTCTCCTCCCCTGAGGATCGTAGACGTGTTCTAGAGTCTGAACCCTCCTTTTTTGACGGCCAACCTTTTATACTTACCCCCTGGTCGCCGACGATAGCAAGTGTTCGTGAGCAAGTTTTTTCGGTCCCTGTTTGGGTTTATTTTTCCCAAATTCCTTCTGCTTTGCAGCCGTTGCTTGGCTTGAATTGGCTTGCGTGCAATATTGGAAAATTGAAATGCTTTGATACTAATACGGTTGCGCGTGACAAGCTTGTTTTCGCCAAAGCCTTGATTGAGATTACTCCCGACAAGCCTCTTCCCACCTCTATTCCTGTTCAGCTAGCTGTTGGTCATGTGGCCAATGTTCGTGTTCGTTATGGATGGGTCCCTGATATTTGTTCCTCTTGTCATTCCTTCGGTCATACTGATGCTGTATGCGTGCGCTCTGAGGTTCCTGCTGCTGCTCCAAAAATTCCACTGCCCCGTCCTCCCCTTAGGAAATGGGTTCCCAAGGCCTCTCTTGTAGCTGCTGTCTCTAATTCTCCCCCTTCCTTAGTGCCTCCTTCCCCGGATCCTGGTACTGATCCTTCCGCTCCCCCTTTGGCTCCAGTCCTCTATCCGTCTCACGTTGTTTGGGCCAAATCTGAGTTCTCTTGGGTTGATTGTCGTACTGATATGAGATACAATCCAGTGGATAACACATATTTTCGATATATATCTGATGACTTATTGGATCTTCGATGTCTTTTCTATTGCATTTCTGGTGATTCCTTGGTTCTAGACGCGGATGGTGCATATGCTATGTTGAATTCTGAGATTCTTGCTGACCCTACCTGGGAACGATCTTTTGTCTACTCTTCTTGCAGTGACTGTTATGACCCTACCCTTGCTGTTCTTTTCCGCCCCTTTATTGGACGTCTGGATGGTGGTCCTTTGATTTCTTCCAAGGATGATGAGGGTGTGACTGATTCTTCCTCAGCTGAGGAGAACTAGCGGTGATATATATTTATAGTAGATGTGACGTATCTGTCATGCTCCTGTTCTGTATTTGTTTTACATATTGTAGTTAAGGTGTCTTTGCCTTACTCCTGTACTTCAACTTTATTACTTCTGTAATAAAAGTGGTCGGTCCACTATAAAACCGTCGACCATGCCAAAAAAAAAAAAATAAGATCTAAAATTAAACTTCCTTTATAAATTTAGAATACCTCTTTACAAATACACAAAAATCTTAATATCACTTGAAAATAAAAAAAAATCATTTTTTTACCGATTTAAACATATCTTAATTAGTAGTTGGTTTGGAGGCGCAAACTTATGGTCTGACCATGAACTTCCAAAATTGCCCTTTATATGTAATTTTTATTAATAGTTGTAATATATTTGTTGTCGCACTTTTTTGGTATCAGCATCAAATATTAAAAATGCCTCTCTACATATATTATTAAAATTTAACATCGCTTAAAATTAGAATCTGACAATTAAGCTTATTTTACAAATTCAAAAT
Source organism: Allium cepa (assembly GCA_030765085.1). Lineage (NCBI taxonomy): Eukaryota > Viridiplantae > Streptophyta > Magnoliopsida > Asparagales > Amaryllidaceae > Allium > Allium cepa. The sequence continues at coordinate 1,042,825,601 of CM060931.1, read as the reverse complement.
TCATCTACAAATATTTATTAAGTCTTAATATCACTTAAAAATAGGATCTAGCAAATAAACTACTTGACAAAAAAATTATATTAATTAATAATCTAAATAAAAATTTAAACTTGCGAGAAATTAGATATTGCAACTTAGATATAAAATTTCAAATTATTTACGTATGATTCAACACAAAAATATGACTAAATATATGTGGAAATCATGTTTTTTTACGTATTAAATAAATACAATTTATAAAAAAACAATTCAGCCTTCTTCATCACGTGCGAAGCGCGTTCCGTTACGCTCGTCTGATAATAAATCCTATATATCTACCATCAATATTTTAGATTTTTACAGAATAACCCTAATCAAGTGATTTGTAGTTTACATGCAAATGAACCAAGATATAAATATAACAATGGTATGGTATGTAGATAACAATAAAAGAAGCACTTGCATCCTATACAACCCACTACTTCACCCGGAAAATTCTCATGCATTTGAAAAAATTGCCATTACACAACTTCATAAAGATCCTGTTTGATCCACAAATCCAGTTCATATCACTACAAGAGAAACGGCTATTTCCAATGGCGAGTGGCCGTTGGAGGCCGTTGGAATTGTCGTTGGTATACACTTCAACGGTTTCCAACGGCCTCCAATGGCATCAACGTGGATATACCAACGGCTTCCAACGGCAAATTTGCCAACGTGGCAAAGCCTGTTGACCAACATGCCGTTGGAAATCGTTGGAATATGCCGTTGGACGCCGTTGAAAGCCGTTGGAGTTAAATGGCCAATTGGTCGTTGATAGCCGTTGGAAGCCGTTGCAAATCTGGGTATTTTTTTATATAAAAGCAGCGGTGCTTGCTTCCAGCTACACATAACCACAATTATATCAAAACAGCTCCATTTCGAGCATATACATATAACAACTATATCCAAACACACACATATATATATATATATGTATGTATGTATGTATATAATCAAATCTTACATATATTTCAACATAAACCAACAACCAAACAGAACACAACATAACCATCATTAAAAAATCCAAACCAACATCATCAAATCCAAACCAACATCCACAACCAAACCATCAGAATGTATGAAATCCAAATATACACAAACCATCACATCAAAATGTATCAAATTCTCACCAACTCCAAAATATACATGCCAATAACAAAACATACCTAAATCACTCAGCACCAGAACCACCAAATGAAGGAGGTTGTCCATACTGTGCGATGAACTCCGCCATACGCCGGTTCAACTCCTCCGTCCTCGCTTCATGCAGCGAATTGCGTTTCCGCATCTCAACAAGCTCGGCTCGTAGCTGCGCAATCTCTTCTTTATCTTGAGCCCTTTGATATTCTTTCTGGGCTATCTGAACCTGTAAACAAATTTAAATTATCAACTGCACTAAAAAATTAGTATTAAAATAATTGCAAATTAACTAACCGATTGGCTTCCATATCCGTAGCGTCTGTCGCGGGTCACTGGATCCATGACGGACTCAAAAATGGCGTCCTCCTCATCGGGGGTCAAGTGAGCTCGTCCCGTACTCTCAAGAAGGTTGTCCGCACTTCCTGAAACTTTTGCTGTCATGCAGAATACAATTGAATTTAGTTAATTACGTTATTTCAATTAACTTGTAAGTTTTAGTTACTTATGTTATACTTACATAGGCAGCACGCGCTTTGTCATCGTGGTCCCAAGAGTAAGAAACTGCGCTAGAATCATCGACCTGAGTCAATGCATGTGTATGGGTAAACACATCCCAATAACTAATAGCTCCCCGCGTTGTCTCTCCTGAAATATGCACGCATAAAAATACATTATTTATAATTTATAAAATAATTAACTATTTGTCTTATTTAATAATTATACTAAATCTTTCCGGTGATGCTGGAAAGACTTGGAACCACCGCGATGTGTAACGGGGTTCCTGCTCCTGTTTACAAAATTCCTCTCGGACTGCCTCTGCAAATTTAAATTGAAAACAAAAATTGTTTTGACAGTTTTAATTATTTATATATTATTTGCCTCAAACAATTTAAATTAAATATATGATAGAGATTTACCACAAAATCCTCGTTGCTCCACCAGGTGGCGAACTCATCAAAAACAGCTCCACTCATCCAATGAGGCCTCTTTCCCGATGTTTTGATGTTGTTAATCGTTTCGCGATAGTTTTTTGCAATTTCGCTGCTCCAATGGCGATGGACAACTAAAACATCAGAATCGGCCAAGTCCACTTCCCCCTGCACGTTTGAAAAAATATGAGTTATACAGTTGCTATAAATAGTGCAACCATGAATTGACATAATGTACATGACTACATAATGCAATAATTGCTATACCACACATACCAAAAAGTCCTGCCAGATAGCCTCCCGCACCCCCTCTGGTATCGCAGTCCACCTCGGCCAACACGAGGTCATACGAACCATATACGCCCGTCGCGAGATCGTGAGTACTATGTTGGAAGGCTCCAACGAAAATCCACCGCTGTGTAAAAACAGAAAAAAAACATTTAATATTCTGTTACTACTATATATATTTGATAAAAGATTGTATGGAATAAAATTCAATTTTGAAACTTTATACTTACCTGCCATCGGCTTTGGGTTTCAGCCATACCATAGGCCGAACACCCGGCTGTGAAGGACCAGCATCATCACCTCTCTGTGAGCTGGAAGATCCGGAGTGTGAACGTCTGTGTCCCGACATACCTATATGAAATCATAGTATAAAGAAAAGCAATGGTAACATTGATTAATTTAATATGCAAATGGTGTCAGAATAATGAACATGGCGTAACATACATTATGGCGTAACATAAAAGAGACTTTGTGATACATATCATATAAAATTACTTTGGAAGTAGAAAAATGAAAAAAATTACCTTCTCAAAATATTGATTAGTGGTCAATCCTCATCGCTTTCGGATTCTGACTCTTCTTCGCACTCTATATTTTGTTCCTCTATACTCTCAAATGCTTCAATTAATGCATTTGATTCATCGTTTAGAGGTCCAAAATCTATTTGATCGTCGGTTAATATTATTCCTCTAGTTTCCTCGATATCTGCTTGGTAAGCTTGCTGTTCAGGAATATTTCGTCCATCAAATGTAAACCTTGGTTTGGTTTTAAAAACAGCCAACCAATCTATTTTTTCTCTTCTTAAAGATGGGTAAGGAGCATAATAAACTTGAAGAGCTTGTTTGGCAAGTACAAAAGGGTCGTACTTATAATACCTCGAAGTATGTTTTATTTCTATAAGATTATATTTTGCATCCACGTTTATTCCAGAACCTGGAACGTTGTTGAATCAGTTGCATTTAAACAAAAATACTTCTTCCGCGGGTCGAGTGAAATATGTCAACTGCAAAATCTGGGTCAGCACGCCATAAAAGTCATTTATGTGATCATTTGGATCATCACTACCTTTGACAAATACACCAGTATTGTTAGTTGATTTTTCGGCACCGTATTCTTTGGCATTAAATTTATATCCGTTGACAAAGAATATTGGATATGTGTTGACTATCCTTTTTGGTCCCATAGCTAAATGTTTCAATCCTTCATCTACAACACAATTTGTTGTATCAAAAACGTAGTTAGAAAACCAAGCAGGAAATTCTTTAGCGATATCGTCGTTTGGATGTTGTGATTCGTAAATACTGCAATTATAGAACAAATGTTGCATTATGATTAAAATACATGTGTGCATATATATTTGTGTATACATATGTGTAGACGTATGTGTACATATATTACCTAATAAATGGTACAACTTCGACACAGTTGAGAAGAATGTACGTGTGTGCTACTTGATAGTCTCTATCATCCAACCATACTTCCACACATTTACCAGCAGGCCGATCATTTTTTTTAAAAAATAGATAAAGTCGCTTGACAATCATCTTCATCAATGCCTTCATAATTACGCGTAGCACTTTCAAATGATATGTTCACATGGTCGCTGAAATAGTGAGAGAGAAAAAACGAAGCTTCTTTTTCGATGTACGATTTGCAAATCGAACCTTCAACTCGAGCTTTCTGTCTCATTTTTTTCTTTAGATGATTTAAATACCTAGCAAAAATTATTTTAATTTAATTTTGTATACATTTAATTAAACCAATATGTAATAAACTAAATAGTAATATTCCTTTCAAATGGATACATCCATCCATATTGCACAGGCCCTCGAAGACGTGCTTCAAGTGGAAGATGAATTGGTAAATGCTCCATAACATTGAAAAAACCTGGAGGAAATATTTTTTCCAGTTTGCAAAGCAATATTGGGATTTCTTCCTCAAGTTTACGTAGACGGTCAACTTTTAATATAGTTGAACAAATATCTTTATAAAACAGACTAAGTTCTGTTACAACAGTCCAAACTTTTATGGGCAACAGTTCTTTAAAAGCGACGGGTAACAAATTTTCCATCATAACATGACAATCATGACTTTTCATCCCGCCAAGTTTATTGTTCTTATAGTCAACACATCTACGAAGATTAGAAGATATGCCATCTGGGAATCGTAATCCTTCCACCCATTTTAAAAGTAATTTAACTTGATTATTGTCTAGCTCATAGCAAGCTTTTGGCTTTTTTGTGTCATTTGGTTTTATATGAAGCTCAGGACGATTACATATTACTTCGATATCACGTCTTGATTTCAAATCATCTTTCATCTTCCCTTTAACATTCAAAATTGTATTAAACAGATTATCAAACACGTTTTTCTCATTATGCATCACGTCAATATTATGACGAATCAAGAGATTTTTCCAATAAGGCAATTCCCAAAATATGCTCTGTTTGCACCAGTTATGTATCGATGATTTACCCTGAATTTCAATTTGTTCTCCGGTTTCATGTATCTTTGGATAATCCTTTACAAGTTCATAAATTTCTTCGCTTGACCAAACCGTAGGTGGTCTCAAAGTTTCATGTCTATTAGCTGTAAAGTTTTTTTAATCTCTTCTAAAAGGATGATTAATATGAAGAAAACATCGATGACAGTCAAACCACGAAACTTTCTTTCCATGAGGTAAAAAAATTGCTCGTGTTTCTTCCATGCAATAAGGACAAGCAAGACGACTGGTCGTACTCCAACCCGAAAGCATTGCATATGCAGGAAAATCGCTGATTGTCCACAATAAAGAAGCATACATGCGAAAGTTCTTTTTTTGGAAAATATCATATGCCTCTACTCCCTCGTACCACAATTTTTTTAATTCATAAATCAATGGTTGTAAATAAACATCGATTCCTTGTGTCGGATCATCGGGACCAGGGACGAAAACTGTAAGAAACATATATGGAGTTTTCATACACATCCAAGGAGGTAAATTATAAGGTGTGACAATTATAGGCCAGGACGAATATTTCGAACCAAATTGAGAGAATGGGGAAAATCCATCTGTACATAAACCAAGTCTAGCATTACAAATTTCGGACGCAAAATCAGGATATTTCTGGTCAAAATGCTTCCATGCTTCCCCATCAGTTGGATGTGTTAACGTACCTACTTCCTGTGTTCTCACACCGTGCCATCTCATATGTTGCGCAGTTACAGAAGATGCATACAACCTTTGAAGTCTAGGAGTAATTGGTAAATAATGCATACGCTTATACGGGACTTCCTTTCCCTTTTTCTTTCTTGGTTTGTATCTTTCCTGATTACATATTTTACAATTTCTAAGGTTGATATCTTCCTTCCAAAACAACATGCAACCCTTTAGACACGTATCTATTCTTTGATACGGTAAATCGAAAGCTGACATCAGTTTTTTTACTTCGTAATGATTTTCGCACATTAGATTATTAGGAGGCATATGTCGTTTCGCAGCTTGTACAACAGCCGTAAATCCATATTCTGTGAGGTTGTATTTGGATTTCATCGCAATGTATTCAGCAGTTACTGATAACTGGATTCCGCTTGTGCAGCCTTCCCAGAGGGGTTTTTTCGCGGCATCTAACAAATCATATATTTTTTTGCCCCAATATTTGGTTCTTCTTCAGTATTACCATCGTCATCAGTTAATTGAGGAACAGAAAACATTGAACGTGCAGCATCTTCAACCATATGTTCTACAAGATTTGTCGTACCAATTTCATTACTCACTACCTCCTCATCTTGTACAGGATTAGATGCTAACTGTTCCCCATGACGATCCCAAATCAAATAGTTCGATACGAAACCGTACTGACACAAATGAACTCTAACCATTTGTGCTATCAAATGCTTTAACAGTTTGCATTTACTACATGGACAACGGATTTCTTTGTAGTTTCCGTTATTACGTAAAGCAAAATCCATAAAAACGCTAACACCATTATTAAAATGTTCACTTGTTGAGCCTTCAGTATCGACCCTTCGTTTTTTGTACATCCAGCTCCGATCAGTAAAATAATTGTCCATTTACCTACGCATATAATTAAAAAGTACGATATAATTTTGCGTTGATATTTTTTATTAAAACAATTTTATAAGCATTCTTCTTATTTTTGTCATATCTGTTAAAATAATACTTAAAGCTTATTTTGAAATGAACATTATATTCTATTTAAACAATTTTATTAGCGAATTTGATATTAATTGACCATTGACACTTTGTTGATGGGTCATCCTACCTCCCATTACAAATACAATAACGTAATTAAATCGCATAAATCATTTCAATTTAAATGATCCAACAAAATTTCGACAACACTTCGCTTTAGTTCCCTAAACAGTACACAATTGCGTGTACACAGGGAACATAAAGGGAAGCGCTGTCGAAATTTTGTGAACCGTTTAAACTGAAATGATTTACGAGATTTAATTACGTTATTGTTTTTGTAACTTGTCCAATACAGGGACAAATCCAATAAATACTGTATACGATGAATATAGATGTCCGTTCTGTTAAAAAACAAATATCCACACAACAATCATATACAATACTTATCAGACGGGGCCAAAAACACTCTAAGGGTTTAAAATTTTGAACTAGCGATATAAAAATTTAAATTTTATTTTCATAAAATTTAAACTTTTATATCAATAAACAAATTGTTGAATCAATGCATATATAATAATTTTTTCCTAAAACAAAAAAAAATCCAGTGTGTGCGCGCAACGTATAAAATAAACGAACAATGTTATACATATAATCGCATCACAAATCACATTCAGTCATGCACAAACTGTATCACGTATATATCGTATCATAACATGTCAAAAGTGAACAATTTATATGTCAATATAATCACTTAATTTCTAGGTACGTTTTTACGCAATTCAATCACCAATATAATAACAAGTGAGGTTCATGCTTAGGTTAGTGACAATTATTAAGTTTGAAACTAATTTAATAATAAACCTAATTTAACAAATCATAGTTAAACATGCAGTAATTAGTTTAATAATAGTAATTAAGGTCCAATACACTACGCTACACGAACAATAGCACAATACATACATTAAAATTACCAATTTAACCTAAAATAAAAAATTTAAAAAAATTAGGGTTTTAGCAAATAATACCTGATTTTGGAGGTTGTGAAGCTTGCAAACGAAGATGTGGATTCTAGAACGTGTAGAAGGGAATAAAATGGGGTTGGAAATGTTTTGGGGGGGGGGGGGAATGGGGGTTTTTGGAAATGTTTTCGGGTGAAGATGGAATGGGGAAGAAGAAGATCGAGCTGCAGATTACTCACGGTTTTCCAACGGCTTGCAATGGCCGCCAACGGCATATTTCCAACGGCTTCCAACGGCAAGTGTTCTTTGTTATTAAAAAATTCCGGGAAAAAGCTTGACGTTGCTAGCCGTTGGAAGCCATTGGTCAATGGCCGTTGGAGGCCGTTGCCCCCGCCCGTTGCTATAAACAGTAATTCTTGTAGTGTATTTATCAATATAAAGTTAATCAAATTCAATTTTGGCTTCACCCTTTTTGCATGTCTTGGTATTTAGATATGCCGGTGTTTCGTTCATATTCCCAAGATGGCATTGACCAGTTTCCCCGTAATAGATAATAGTTATATGATAAGGAAAATAAAAATATTCTCTATTTTTTTTTTACACATTAGCCCCTGTCTTCATAGGTACGTGATGTAAGGGCTTCCTACGTTTGATTATTGCACTGTTATATCAAAAGGTTCAGAACTCATCATGTATATGTCCCCACTTTCTATGTCCACATGTTGCCCATTAAATCTCAACCATACATTTTAACTATTTAATTTATATGCATGACCCATCATATTAAACTAGATGGTGATATGGAAAATGAATGGCTAATGCGTACACATAAGATGGTTAAAAAGAGAAAAGAGAAATAACTTATGTATATGTAAGTAACTAACTAAGGGCTAAAAAAATTATAAAAGATAAAATGAGTTATTAGAGTTTACCAATAGCAGAGTTACGCATGCACGTATTTTTCTTGGACTCTTTCTATTTTTTCTTATTTATTCAATCAAATGTTTTGCTATTGTTGCAAGTTATGAAACGGTTTCATTTGCTTCAATTTATAAACATATGGTAGCAGCACCAAAGAAAATACAGAGTTTGCATTTGAGAAAAAGTATGTGAAATCAAAAACATAATCAGAAACCTCACAACATCGACTTTAATTTCTGTTTTTTGCTTTTCAAAGCTAACCAGATGCTTAATTTAATATCATTTGCTTTGATTATTTTTGGATTATAGATATCTTTTGTGTGAATGCTTTTATTTCGGAGTTCACATAAAATTTCTTCAAATGAGATGCAGTTTTGATTGTGATGCCTTCATTTGAAAATCCAATTTTTTTTACAATATCTCTTCCTTTTAAAATGTTTCCATATCTTCGATCAAAAACAGTTTTCTTATATTGAAAAAGAGTATCATCATATCTATAGGAACTATTCTTTTGATAGGTCTTCGATTGTTATAGCTCATTTCAAGAGTGGATTGATAATGTTGAAGAACGGAGTTTGCTTCAATAATGTTATGTACTTTTCTAGAAGTAGTTTTCTTTTAGTAAATATTCTACCATTGCATGTAATGACTTTGAGCAAATTGTTCTTTGGCACTTCTATATTTTGTTTCTTTGCAGGTATTTTTCTAGTCCTTTTTCTTCTTGGTGGTTGTTTTCTTTGAATGATCAAAGAAAAACATCTTCTCCTGATTTTAGATATTTTAAAGATTCAGATGTTGGAGTTGTTGGAGATACAGATTTTGAGGATTCATTTTTATAAGGAGATATTCATAGTGTATTTTTGTGTGCTATGACTTTATATCTTCTTCATGGGGGTCCAGTAAAGATTTTTGAAAATTATCAAATTGGTGTCATATATATATATATATATATATATATATAACTAGCAAATATGGGCATGACAAATACTTTCGATGTCCATATTTGTCGGTAAATATTTATAGCAAATATTTGATATTGTATGCTTTTTCTGTAGATGTATATATACTAAAATTTCAATTTAACAACAATTTAAACTTTGTTTAACAAATATTTGACATATTTAGTATCCATAGTAAAAAAAATTAAATCCACAAAATTAGTGACATAAATTGTTTGGCAAATATTTGTCATCCTCATTTAATCATCTAATTGTATACTATAATTTCAATCTACCATGAATCAAAGCTAATACGGTAAGTATTTGGCATTCTAGTAATTACGGTAAAGGTTTCTGTGATATATCCAGCTATTTCTAGAATAAATTTTTTAGTGCAAATATTTGTTATCCTCGCTTCATTATCTAATTATATACAACAATTAGAATTACCATCAATCAAAACTACATAAGTCAAATATTTGACATTCTTAGTATTTATAGTAAAAAAAATTTGTAATATCATGCAATTATAAACAATGAAAACTTATAATAAATATTTGTCCTATTTTAGTCCAATCTATCAAGCATTAATTGACGAACATTTGTTATGAAAAATATTTACCATGTGAATATTTGCATGTTTAATATTTGTCCAATTGTATGTGTAAACTGAAATACTATTATTTCAACCAAAATTATACCTATCAAACATTTTTCATTATCAATATATATAGTAAAATTTCGATTTATCTTACTTTTATTCTTTATTTTTAGGATTTCCTTTCGGATTGATATATGTTTTTCGCAATAGGTGTTGTTGGTTGCCATCTTTGTACATTGTGATCGCTTTCTGCAAATTTGCAGATATTTTCCATAATTTTGGGAATTTACTTCAATTGCGTATCATTACTCAATTGATAGTGTAAGCGGTTGAGTTTTTTGAATCGTTGTTCGATTGACAATGTAAGCAGCTGAGATTTCAAAATCGTTGTTCGATTGACAGTGCAAGTGAATGATAATTTGCTAATTAAGTTTACGTGTTGCATCTCAATCTGAATCTGCAGCGTCATTTTGGATGAGTTACGGACTAGGTCGTTCTTTTAAAGACGATCCGCGGTTTAACCTCAAGATGCAAAGCTTTCTATCAACCGTTTTGTCCACAGGATAAAACAGCATTTGAAATTTTGATCAATTTATTGTTTTCACTGCAGCAAATTGTTCTAAATATTGCACTTTCTAATTTAACTGCTTGTAAAGTATGTTAAAGAGAGAAAATGTAGAGGACCAAGAAGAATAAAAAAAACGTCTATCCTTATTTTTTTCTCTCCTTCCTATCTATCATTTAAATAGATAGAATGAAAATTGTATGCGTTACTGATGTGAGGTAATGTTAATGGATTTGAATTTATTAAAATAAATTTTTAGTACTACTAACTTTTGCAATGGCTCGATAATAATGACTTATGAGTATATATATTACAGTTATACATTTGCAACAGCTCAATTATAATAACGACTCATAAATATATGATCATTATACATTTACAACTGCTTAATATAATAATGGCTCATAAATATATTACCGTTATACATTTGCAACGATTCAATTATAATAAAGGCTCATAAATATATAACCATTAATCTAATTTTTCTAAATTAATGTACTTAACGTTCTAGCAGTCCCCCACTTGAATTGTTAAAGAAAAATTTTCAAGCAATTTCTGAAAATATAGGATTGTGCATAAACAAAAGGCATCTTTCAATTTGAACCTTTACATAGTAAGTAAGATTTAGTTTACTTGAGTGACATGTAGTCTTGAACTCTATTCCTGATATCAAACCGCACACAACCTTTCGAAAGTGTTATCAACTATGTCGTGCATTTATGGTCATGCACCTCTATACCGGTTTAGTGAATGTTGTAATAATCTTGTCCAAAATTCCATAGGAAACGACCACATTTCCACATCCACCAGATGAGTCTATCAAGAGCGCTCTTAAAGTTAGGTACTCCACTCCATTTAGGGTATAGATCTCATCAAGAGTTTCTATTAACTCATTATTTAATCACTTTAGGAATACATGCTTCTAAGTACATAAAAATAGCATGTTCAATTCACATCATTTTACAACTTGTTATTACCCGTTGAACCTAGTTCTTGAGATCTCCATTCATTAGATCGGTTACCATTGTGCGTGACTCGATAATATAAGAGCACTAGTCCCATTCTTTTAGATGTAGAAAGAACTTTCTCTCTGGCCAGTCCTTTCGTCAAAGGATCCATCAGATTCTTATCAGTGTATACATGATCCATTCTTATAGATCTTGAAGAGATATACTCCCCTATAATACTTTGATTGTGACAAATTTGTCATCTCTTACAAGTGTAATAACAGTTCTCAGTTTTTGCGAGCCGCGGTACTATCGCAATGGATCAACATAGCTGGTACCGATTTTTCCGACAAAGAGATCTCAGCTAGCAAATTTCTTAAGTAATCCGATGATTCACTAGCATAGGCTAGTGCTATCATCTTTGACTTCGTAGTGGATTGATCCAAGATAATCTGTATTTTAGATTACCAAGAAGCAGTTCCTCCTACAATACTGAAAATACATCCACTGGTAGCTTTGGAATCATCTGATAAAGTATTCCTACCTACATTACCGTATCCTTTAAGGACAGTGGGAAACTTCTGATAGTGTAATCCCAGATTCATAATTCTTTTAAGGTATCTCATAACCCTTTCCATAGCATGCCCATGCTCTATACTAGATCTGCTAGTTAATCTGCACAATAGTCCTACGACATATGCAATGTTGGGTCTAGTACAATCAGTGGCATACCGAAGATTACCAAAAATGCTCGCATATTCAGACTATCTTACACATTCACCAATCTTCTTAACTAGTTTTACACTTGGATCATATGGTGTACTAGTAGGTCTAAATTCAAAAAGTTGTACTTTTTTAATATGTTCTCAATATAATGAGATTGATCCAAAGAAATTCCCTTTTCAAACTAAGTAAACTTAATACCAAAAATCACACTTGTTTCATCAAGGCCTTTCATATCAAAACCGACAAATAATATGGACTTAACATGATTTACAGCATGAATATTTGAACCAAATACAAGTAAATCATCAACATATAAGCATATGATAGTGCAAAATGTTATTCTCGTATTTATAATAAATACACTTGTCACTTTCATTTACTTTAAAACAATATGATATAATTAGATTGTCAAATTTTTCATGCCATTGTTTCGGTGTCTATTTAAGACTGTATAGAGATTAATCAAATTTACAAACTTTATGTTCTTGACCAGGTATAACAAAACCTTCGGGTTGGTTGCAACATTTTCCTACTTGGAGGTCCAAAACTAACAGCTACGGATGCTGTAGCCATCCATAGCTATTAATCTTTGACGACCAAATACGATGGTGCTAGATACATTGATACATAGATCACAAAAATATGAAAAAAAAATTAACAATTCAAAAATAAAGTTCCATATTCAAATTAAAACATTTTTCGTTCATTACATAATCCCTAGATTATGTTAAGCACATTCAGAAAAATATAATTAATACAAATACGGTAAGAGCAACGTATGAAGATGCCCCCTTGGTTGATCAAAGAATATAGTAAGGCTAATAAATCTGCCTTTACAAACAAAATTCACAGCGGAAAGAAAAACTCTAAATAATTATCTGCCTCCTGCATGCATCCGGAAACTTTATTCGTCAGAGAAGAAAACCCGAGAACCTTAAATCTCAAACTACTCAAAATCAATTGAGTACCTGAGAGTTTAAGGGGAAAACAAAAACTTCGAGTCAGATATAAAGCATGGTATGAATAATAATCTTACATCTCAATCCTTTTAGATACCTAGTGAGACCACGCCACTTAGCGGAATGGGTTTTCCTCTCACTAGTATCTTAAATCCTTTATAAAACCAAATTTTGTGCTCCTACATCCACAATGGTTAAAACATACATTTCAACATTACGATGATATGCATATTTGAAAATAAATAAAGTTTTCCCATTCCCAGTTTAATCTGATACCCTGTCACAATTATAGTTTCTAGGGCCACTATTAACCTTTTTAGTTTTCATGGGTTTACTTATAACCTTGATTTAACTAATAGACATCCTTTCATATTCACAGATTTCAAGGGATCACAGAGAACTAGAGGCTTCTGCTAGTTAACTTAATTAATTCATGGGCCTTCCTGAACGTATTCATCATTCCAATAAATAATCACCTCATCCTAGTTTTCATGGGTTGACTAGGAACCTATGGACTTATCTAGTAACTCGCTGCTCATCTTAGTTTTTATAGGATGACTAGGAACCTACAGATACTTCCATTAACCACATTCTTATCCTAGTTTTCATGAGTTTACTAGGAACCTATTGACTGATGTCAATTCTTAATCCTTATATAGTTTCATGTGTTCATTACAAACCAATTAGCCCTTGCCAACTGTTCTTATGCATAGTTTGCATGGGTTAACTACGAATCTTTTGGTATGTACCAATAATTACCTTATCATAGTTTTCATGGGTTTACTATGAATCTGTTAGTATGCACCAATAACTATCTTATCATAATTTAACTACCTTATCATAATTTTTATGGGTTTACTATGAACCTCTTGGTATGCACCAATAACTACCTTATCATAGTTTTCATGGGTTTACTACGAACCTTTTGGTTTACCTCCAATAACTACAAAGTTTAGGCATCCTAAATTTTTTGTCATCCCGACTCCATGCATGCAATTATACTCGTTCAGGAGTTTAATTAGTTTGTATTCACTATTTGAGTTAACCTACTGGTTCTTCTACCCATTTTTCCCCAAAATACAGTAATGGATGATCATGTGAATATACTCATAATTGAAGAAGTAAAACATTAATTAACAAAACCACTCTTATTGGTTAAGATCCTTGAAATACATATCATAAAATATTGTTAACACTTTAAACTTATATTTTTATCAAGGCAATACTTCTTCTAAATTTCCTACTTAAAACCTTACAAAACTCCTTTATATAAGCTATGGATTTTCATTTAAAATTTAGAGTATGGGCTTTCAAATCTTTTAAAACCTAACCTTTCAACCTTGTCGAAAGGTCTTCAAAAAACCTTTCGAAACCATCGAAACCATTCAGCAATTCAAACCATTCGAAAGCATTCAACTTCTAAAATTTAAACCTTTCGAAGGCTTACCGAGTCCATGTTAAAATATGTGGAAGGTCCTCTTTTAAAACCTTTCGCATACAATAGAAGCAACCTTTCGACCTTGTTGGAAGGTCTGCTTCAAAAGCTTTAATTCATTTCATTTAAAACAATAGACCTCCGCCTTTTTAAAGCAACTCCTTCGAAAGCTTGGGTTATACTTCGCTTTATAAAACAAAGGAAAATCATCTAAATCGAAGGCTTTGACACCTTTCAAAAGCAATGGAAGAAGCAACTGGTTTTTAAAACAAGTAAATATTTCATCTTTATCGAAAGCTTCGACTTTGAAAGGTTGTAAAAAGCAGCTATAACATTTCGACTGTGTCGAAAGGTTCAAAGCAAAATAATGATAAGTGGCACTAACCTTTCGACTGCGTCGAAAGGTTCCAAAACAAAAGGCAGCAGTAACCTTTCGACTTTATCGAAAGGTTTAAAAACTTTCTTTTTAAACATTTGACCTGGTTGAAGGCAACTAAGTCGAATGCTCTAGTTCAAAAGCAAAGTAGATGAAAGCTTTTGGTTTATAAACAAACATATCCTAACCTCTTTGGCCATCAACCTTTCGACTATGAACCCTTCGACCTTGTCCAATCCATTACTTACCAAGATACTTGATACCATATGCATTGGTTTGACCTTGTCGAAAGTTATGAACCTCTCGACCTTGTCGAAAGGTCTGGGTCGGAAGGTTTTCTGCTATAGAAGGTTGATACATGCAAAAATTATGATTTCTTTGTTTTTAACTTAAAAAGGTTGAAAATTCAACTAACTTGCCTTTGTTTTTCAAATTCTCAATTGTTAATAATTTATTTTTAGGAAATGGTGCCTCTAATTTTCAAAGATAAATAATAATTTTATTTTATAAAATGCCCCTTCTCCTTAATTAAATATATAAAACATTTAAAGCCCCATACCTTAAATAATTTTATATATTTATCAAAATACTTAGAAAAAATTTGTAAAAATCATAGAAAATCTATTTTAATATGTTTTCCAGCATATAAAAATTTCAAACCCAAATATCTTTTTTTTTGGCCGTAATTAATTTATAACCCAATAATCCATTTTCTTCAGTAGAAAATTTATACAAAACCCACATAAACTCAGAAAATTATGAAAATTGAAAACCATCTCCAAAATCATGTTTTCTATAATATAAAATTTTCCTATGGCATTTAGAAACCATTTCATCTCGGTTTTACCTTAAAATCGTGTAAATCCCATATTAACCAACCTTATTTAAATACATAAAAATCATAAATAAGCATATCATCATTTAGCATATCATAAAACAGATTTATCCTTAAATCTGAAACCATATGATGTAAAATTCAAAATAGAGACGTAGAAATTATTATTCACCTTATATTGGATAAGGAAATTGAAGTATGATTGAGATTGATTCTTTCTAACTTGAATCCTAGATTTTAGTTGATTTTCTCTTCTCTTCTTCTTAATGGCCAGCCTTTCCTACTTCTTACGTTTAAAATTTGTTTTAAGATAAAATGAACGTGTAGGTCTAAGAAAGATAGTATAAGAGTGGGACATGTGGATGGCTATTTACCCTAATGCCCTTATGTTTAATTTCCTAACCATTTATATAAGTTCAAATAAGCACGGCCATCAAGTTTATTAAGCAACCTCAATCTTCTTATCTACATTATTCTATTTAATTTATTCTAATTAAATCTCTTGAATAATGACAATAAAATTAAGGGTGTTACAGGCTTCCAGTTAAAGAATTTTGTCCTCAAAATTCAGTAAGGACTAACTAGCAAACATAACAATCATCTGTAACATCTCCTAACAACCATCACTACACCAGAAAAGTAATTTTTTCACGGCCCTGAGCCGTGGCAAAATTGGCAGTGGCAAATATTTCGCCACTCTAGGCCGTGGCGAATAAAATTTTGCCACGGTCCAGAGCCGTGACAAATCAAACTTTTGCCAGAGCTCTAGGCCATGGTGAAATAAAATTTTGCCACGGCCCAGAGCCGTGGCAAATCAAACTTTTGCCACGGCTCTAAGCGGTGGCAAAATTAAAAACAGCCACAGCTCATAACCATTTTAACAACAGCTCAAATCCATTCTTAAATGCAATTTCATGATACACAGACATTCTACATGTAGTTTACACAGACATTCTACAGGTAGTTTCAAAATATATATAGTATATGGAATAAATAACGTGAATACAAAACGAGTAATAGATGACAAATCCATCATTCTACATGGTGCATACAATTTATAATACAACTGCTATAAATGCTTGATTACAAACTTGCAGCTTTCAGTTCATAATACAAGTTCATTTCATAGTGAAACCATCGGTTTATAGTAAAACAAGTAAACAACATCTATTGTACATTATAGGCACTAAACAACAAGAAAGAAATGATTCCTGAATTCACCATCATAGTATAACGACTGCAGTTCTTAGTGAAGCAACAATATGCAGTAGCACTTACCAAGCACCAAATCTATGCATAAATATAATTACTTTATGAAGAAATAACATAAGATATCAAATGTATCATATAAAAGTTGCATTTAAAGGACTCGAAATAACAAAATTTATTTTACTTTTTTGTGTATCATAAAATTTGCTTCTCTCTGTACCTTTTTATGTCAACTTAAACTTTGACAAATAAATCCTTTACGGAAGAATCAATTTTCCAGGAAAGGGTTATTCCCTATGACTTTATTGGTGTGATATAGACTTAACAGGCTGTCTATTTCAAAGGTACACATCAGACATGAAAAAATTCCTAATCAATTATACTCATCATATTGCACCAAAGAAGAATATAGGAACTGTTTACATAGAACAAAATATCCCATATTGAAGAAAAATATTTGATTAAACAAATGATACGAAAATGGATGACGAAGCCTTACAAAATTCAGTTATGCATCACAGTTCTAAAATTATTTCTTGTATTCAGCAGCTTCAAAATGTCATGAAACAGGTAATTTATTTTCTTATGCATATATTTTTCCTACCAATTTTAAAGAGAACAATTCTAACAGATGCATGCATGCATTTTTTTTACATTTTCTTATAATAATTTTAGATGGATCCAAAAAAATAGTCTATGGAGGTTCTCTAAGAACTAAGAATTCCTGATATTTTTAACTGGTTATCTTAGTTATCACAAAGAATTGGCTCAAATGTTCTCCAGTAGAAATCAATTTGAAATTTTGGGGTTAATTTGAAACCCCTAAGCTTACCATAGTAATACAGCACCAAAATACAAACATTTGGCTTACTGAATCTGGACAAAAACGATCACTGCAACCCACTGATTTTAGTAATCACTAATTAGCATGTAACCCAGTTGTTTTTCATATTGTTGCCTGATAAATTATTATAGTATAACGATAATAAATCAAGCTGTTTTAAATCATATTATTGAGCAATTATTGAAAATTGGTTTGATTATTTGTGTAAATTATTTGGTAGTACCTACCATTTATTTTGGTATCATCTAGAATGCGACAATCTATACACGTCATACTTGTAGCTTTTTGTAGACCAACCTTTCTAGCTCTAATGTACAAACGGATATAAATTTGTTGTGCTATTTATATTGCTAAGTCTCTATAATAAAGTGGTACTAATGTACAAAAGGATAACCGCCTTCCAGCATTACTCCATATTTTCAAACTGTATGTTTGTATTTAATTGGTAGTGGATCAATAACTCTTTAAGTTCTAACATCATGCTATTAATTTCAAATGTGGTCGAAACTAGAAAGTAAGAGTTGGGGCTACAAAAACGTGAATAGGTCAATAACAGTTATTTAAATATAACTAGTCATGTATGCTCTCTTTATATCCTACTAAGCTAATTGTTATTTATAATATTATTAACAGTTAAATTATTTTTGTTTATAATTATATTCCAAAAAGTATTATATTGATACTATTTCTGATACAGCAATATTAACAATAATGATATCATATTATAGCTCTACTATAAAGAAATTGAAATAGTTTTGTCATGTCTAGAATTTTCAACTGTTAACAAACTCTAATACATCATTACTTATAAATGAATAGTTACACGATCGAGATAATAGTGGGAATTGCACTTTCAACTTGCTTAAGAATACAGAGAGCTTGGTCGAATCCTAAAGTGTGAAAGTAACCAATGCGTAAGATGCTTAGTAAATAAGTAAGCTTTCTTTCCTATCTTAAATATAACCAAAACTTGGTTTGAAATTTGCAAAATAGAAGTGTTTCTTAAAACAAATCTTTTATCCTATAAAATTTATACACCTCGAAAGAGCTGGAGTGATGAAATAACCTGGTTCCATGTGAGCGCCTTTTATTGTAAAAATTTTAGGACTCCCTCCCACATTATGCAGGTAGCAAAGTCTGTTTTGTACTAGTATTTTGGCCCGACAAAGTGTTGAGTTGCACGAGAATGCTTAGCAGCGGTTCCGTTGACCTGGTTAGATTTACTTAATGGGTAATAATGCTTCATTTGTTTCCGATTGATATAATTTTCTATTGACTTATTTTGCTGATTTTATCTTAAAACATTAACATTCATATATAGTCTCTGAGTAGCAGACTGTAAATTAATATGATGCTGCTACATTTTAAATCTAATTGCTACTAGTTGTGTAAGTCATAGAGATATATGTTAGAAAATAGAAATATTAGTGTACATTAAAGAAGTACCATCTTCCCGTGTGCGAAGTACGGATTTCACGCTAGCTTATATTTTAAACATGGACGAACAAACTTTTATGTTCTAATCGAAACTCAAATTCACATGCAAATGCCAACCCATGAAAGGGAAAAAAATTCTTCCTAAATTTAGTTACCTCGATTGCGCCTCTCCTATGCCTCATAATGGAAATTGACCGCCTAAGTTACCTTGATCCATTTTCATAGTTCTTGGAGGGGGATGGATTATTACCACCATCAAAATTCCTCAATTTGCAGTTTATCAGAAAAACTGTCCTTAAAATAAAATATGGGTTCCACTCATACATGAAACTGAAATTATTTATACATTTGCAGCTTATCAGAAAAACTGTCCTTATAATGGATGCATGGAAATATAGTGTAATGCATGTTGCAAATGTCAATCAAATTACAAACTATAAAAATATACGTATAATGGGATGTGCAAAATTAGAACTGGAAGATTCATACGTGTGTGCATATAAGTGAAATATGATATGCAAATCAAGCATAAGCTGTACAGCAGTTCATCAAAGGAAATCAATTTACAACCAAAGGTTATAAACATTAGCTAAAATACTTTAATGGGAGGTTACTATTTGTACAATTCAAACCAAGAGCCATGCCTAGGCAGGCTAAGCTAAAATAAAATATCTATCAATATCCTTTCATAAACTCAATAGGAAAACAGTTTCATGTCTTATGCGTTCACCATATTTAAGAGAAAAGAGTAATTTTTTTATAGATAATCTGAAAGTAAATTCTTCCCACGATTAGCATTTAGATGATACTATTCTATGTTTATACCATGTGATAGACCTGATATGCTTAAACACATCCAAAATCACATAGAACTGAATGATTCTTTCCTATTCAGTTTAGTAATATTGGGGTTCATATATATATTTATGTGTTACATCCATCCAAATACATAATGTAAATACAAGTAATAAGTCAGTTTAAGAGAACTGACATACCAGAAAAGAGTGGAATTCATTCTTCATATCCGAAATACCATTGAAAATCTCCATCTTTTGGACATGATCCAAAGTGTTAAAAGACCTTCAATTCTGCTCCTTGTTTCTGCAGAAAAGAGTGGAATTAATACAAACTAAAATTTTATACATGGTGACAAATAAAAAATTCGTAGGATATGTTACACAATATATGAATAAGTAATATTTTGCGATTTACCAAAGAAGTGCCATATCCAGTAAAAGATGATGCTAATAGGGATTGCACTGTAGGCCATTTCTCTTCTCCAATTCAATCAATACTGTTCTAGGAATCTGTGGACAAATCATTAAAAAAAAAAAGTTATTTTAATAAATGCATGATGGAAGAAGATCAGTTTTATTTATAGTGAAATGGATTTATGGAGATAAAAACAAATGGCCCTATGTAAAATATAGAAATTGCAAATGTAATACAGGGAAGTAAACTAATTTGCGAAAAGCTTGTGAGATTTCAAAAGTTTAATACTCCTGTCACAACCGGTTAGCATCACACTTTTGTACAGTTCCACACTACCCAACCACACATATGTTTTTTCCCATTATTCTTTCCATAAAGATCAATAGATATTTTCATAAGCACTAACTAGAATTATTATATAGGCAAGAAACAATTGGAATCCGAATGTAAGATCAAAATAGCAAACACCAGATGTACGTAAGCTGAGATTCCATATAGTCAATGCAATTCCAGATGATAAATAGTTTTTATTTTTTAAACAAAATCAATATAGAGGTATGCTTTTAATTTGGGCATTCTCATGTATCCAGTTGCATCATAAGCCTTATAAAAGTAATAAAAAAAACTCTGTTGCTAAAAGATCATCAATTAATCCTCTTATAGAAACAACTTGCTAATTGCAATCACCTGTTTAAATGCCACCTAAACATGAAAGCAAAACTCATATGACAATAAAATTAAGAACGAAAAAATACAAACAAGCACGTGCTCAAATGAGCATTTATCTGTGTTTAACAATGATGCGTGCCATAAAGAGTACCAGTAAAATATGACTCCAACTTTAAGGGTAGTAAAAACAACAAAAAGTTTTGAATTCACCGCTCCAGACAAAGGGAGGACATTGACAATGGTATTGAGTTCAACATTAATCAGATTTCATTAAGAAAAAACAAGCATAATATCCAATAATTCACAGTTTATGAGTCATATAGTTTGACTACTGCTTATTAAAGCTTGACAAACGCTTCGTTTGGGAACGCATCAACTTCTTCTGCTCATCACCCTAGATTCAAGGCGGAATTGAAAGGCAACTTTCTAAAATATTGATAACTGGTTATTCTTCGATAAATCTTTGATAAATCAATGGAATTGAAAGTCAGTCCATTCTAATCATCTAACCGCTAACCAAAAATCAATCTAAATCAAAGAACTTTGAATCAAACCATACTAATAAAAGAGATGAATTAATACCTCGAGAATGATTTGAGTGAGAACTTGATTTACACGATCCAAGGAGCGATTTATATATCTAGGCTATTCAAGGAACGTCGATGGGGATTTGGATGAAAATGGACGAGAGTGCGTGTGGGATGGAAAATATTTCTTAGGTACGCGGGCTAATTTAAGAAGGGGGTTCTTCTTAGGGTGTATCGATTCTGAGATGCAAAGAGGGGGAATGAATTTTTTGGGTTAAATTTGGAACGGTACGACCGTTTCAAAATTTCCACGACCATGCTAATTTGTTTTACCACAGTTTTGGACCGTGCTAAAATTGCCATGGCTTAAGACCGTGACACTTTTTCTGCATTTGGGTGTGGCGAAATGTGCTATATGGTGTAGTGCATACTAGCCTCTCTGACTAGCAACTAGTCTATATAGATCTAATATAGACATACCATCAAAGTAGATCATTATAAGCCTCTCGAATCCTATCTTCCATCTTCCAAGTACAATATTTCTCGTTGTTGCTCCACTGAACCTTCACCAACTCGACTGTCTTAGTCCTCAATTTCTTCTCATCTCACCACAATCCGAACTAGTTATCTAACAAAAGTCAAACAGGATCTACTACCAAGTCCTCTACCTCTGTCTGTGGAATAATAGCCTCTGGATCATACACATACTTACGAAGATAAGTCGTATGGAACACATTATGGACACCTGCCAAACTGCTCGACAACTCTACTCTGTAAGCGAGCTTTCCAGTCCTTTCTACAATCTGAAATGGACCAACATACCTCGAGGCCAACTTTTCCGACTTTCCAACTCGTACCACACCCTTCATTGGTGATACCTTAATGAAAAATCTTGTTTCCTACTGAGAACTCTAAGTCCTTACGTCTTTCATCTGCGTAACTCTTCTGCTTTGATCGAGCTTCCTTCATCCATCCTCGGATTAACTCGGTCTTTTTCGATGCCTCTCTCACTAAATCTGGACCTAAAAAAATCTGTCTCTAGTCTCTAACCAACATGCTGGTTATCGGCATGGTCTTCCATACAAAACTTCAAAAGACACATTCCTATACTATAGGAAAACTCAATCAAATGTAGGTGACCTTCCCAAGATCCACCAAAGTCCAATACACAAGCCCTTAACAAATCTTCGAGTATCTTGTTGACTCCCTTTGTCTGTCCATCCGTCTGTGGGTGATAAGTTGTACTCACCTTGATCTTGGTACCTAATACCTCTTGCAGACTCCTCCAAAATTCGCTAGTGTACAATGCATCTATGTCATTGACTATGCTACTAGGAATCCCATGAAGTCTGACTATGTTCTTCATGAACAACTTTGCTAAAACAGATGCCGTCACAGTTGACTTTACCGGAATGAAATGGGCACTCTTGGTCAACCTGTCCATTATAACCCATATGCTTTCATTTCCTCTATTTGTCCCTGGCAACCCATCTATAAAATCCATCGATATCGAATCCCACTTTCAAAATGGAATATCTAAAAGTTGAAGTAACCCACTTGGCTTTTGATGTTCGGCTTTCACTTGTTGACAGTTAATACACTGCCTAACCAACAAACCAACAACCCTCTTCATGCCTTCCCAATAAAAGCTTCTCTTTATGTCTTGATACATCTTGGTTCCTCTATGATTAATCATAAACCTCAATCGGTGACACTCTTCTAGAACTTCTCTCCTTAAGTTCTCTACACTTGGAACACATAACCGTCACTTCTTTCTCAACCATCCTCTTGGGTCAAGATTAAAATCCTTTAGGTCATTAATCGATAATCCGACCTCAAGCTTTCTAATCCTCTCAGTTAAAACTGGGTCTTCTCTCTGCTTAGAAGTTATCTTTTCCATCAACTGGTCGCACTTCTAAACAAGGCAACATGGTAGTACCCCGACTAGAACTAACAGTATATCTCAACTGCACCCCACAACTGGCTAAAGCTTCTAGATCCTTCCATTCTACTACCATTTCTAACACCACATTTTGATGTTTTCTACCGAGAGCATCTTCTACCTTATTTCCTTTTCCCAATGTATACTCTATACCGAAATTATAAGCAGCCAAAAACTCCAAACACATCTGCAGTCTTATATTCAACTCTTTCTGAGAGAATGACTTATGATTGAATACAACTCAAATCCCTCTCCCAAAAAATAATGCCTCCAAATCAGCCAACTCCAAGTCATCAGTATGATATCTAACTTTGTGCGGTCTAAGCTGCCTAGATGCATAAGCAATAACTTGCCCCCTCTACATCAACACTTCTTCCAATCCAGTACCACATGCATCGGTGTATACTACCAACCCTTGGTTACCATTCAGAACTACTAACACTGGAACATTGATTAACAAATGTTTTAACTTAGGAAATGCTTCCTCACATTTGTCGGACCAAACAAACTTCACTTCCTTCCCGGTCTATTTAGTCAAAGGTGCTGCTATCCATGAGAAATCCTTGATGAATCTCCGGTAATAGCTAGCAAGTCTAAGAAAACTCCTGATCTTGGTTACCGCCTCTAGTATCTTCCAATTATTGACCACCTCGATCTTAAGTGGATCAACTGACCGTCCTTTTGAAACTACATGGCCAAGAAACTTAAATTCTCTCTTCTAGAAATGACACTTAAAAAACTATGCCTTCAGCC
Organism: Allium cepa; assembly: GCA_030765085.1. Classification (NCBI taxonomy): domain Eukaryota; kingdom Viridiplantae; phylum Streptophyta; class Magnoliopsida; order Asparagales; family Amaryllidaceae; genus Allium; species Allium cepa. The sequence goes on along the minus strand of CM060931.1, from coordinate 1,042,801,233 downwards.
GATTCTGCCTCAGCGTCTCCAACACTACTCTAACTTGAATCTAATGCTCTCTTTCATTTTTAGAGTACACCAAAATGTCTTCTATGAACACCAACAAAAACCTATCCAAGTGCTCTCTGAAAATTCTATTCATTAGATCCACGAAGAATGCCAGTGCATTTGTTAGGCCGAACGACATAACTAACCATTCGTACGATCTATATCTTGTCCTAAATGCCATCAAAGGAATGCTATCCTCTGCCACTCTAAGCTGATGAAATCCCATCTCCAAATCCAACTGAGAGAATACCTTGGCTCCGCTTAACTAATCGAACAAATCATCAATTCTCGACAATGGATATCAGTTCTTTATCGTCTTCTCATTCAACTTACGATAATCGATATACAGCCTTAACGATCCATCTGGTTTCTTCACAAACAGCACAGCTACACTCCAAGGCCAACCGATCAGTCTAATAAAATTCCTTCCCTCAAGATCCACTAGCTGCACTTTCAATTTCTTCATCTCTATCGGTGTCATTCTGCTAGGTGATCCACTGAAAGGTTCAGCTTTCGGTTCAAGGTCTATCTGAAACTCAACGGTTCGTTTCAGGGGTAGTCCAGTGACCGGATCAAACATATCTACAAACTCTCTGGCTACACGAACCTGACAAAGCTCTTCTCCAACCTCCATGATATTCAGCAAAGCAAAAACACTCTTACTGGAATTCTCCACCAAGAAAATGATTCGTTATACCTATCAAGATGTCCCAATGATATTTTTCGATCCTGAAAAAATATCCTAGCCTCATACTTACCCAACCAATCCATACCTAAGATGATTCCAAAATCTATGAAATCAAAAACATACAAACTACATGCAAATTTACGACCTAACAACTCAAGCTCTAATTGGTCACATCTCATCCTAAGAGGTTCATACCCTCCTATTGGATTCGCAACCCTTAAGGAAGTAACAAGGTATGTGGGTTCCATGCATAACCTATCAATCAAATACTGAGATATAAATGAATGGTATGCACGGTATCAAAAAGTACTCTAACAGACATACTCTGAATCAAAAGCGTACCTTCCATAACAGTTTTCTCTTTCTCCACTACAGTGGGTTAGAAGAAGATGGTGGTCCAATAATAAACACCTTCCCTCTGTCCATCCTGACTGGCTCTGGACATTGGCTCTTATAATGCTCAACTTGGTCATAATTGAGGCATTTTACAATCTTCTTCTCTGCAAGCTTCTTTCACCAATTATGCACTCGTGGGCATAGTGGCCCTTCTTATCATACATAAAATAGAATAAATCAGCCCTCGCCTTCTTAGCGGCCTCCCTTTTCTGAGCTCTTTTCTTCTTAAAGATTTTAATTTTTCTTCCTTGAAAACCCTGGGACTCAACTAGCTTCTCCCTGGCTAAAACAGCAAGAATCTTCTCATGGCGAATGGTCATCTCCACCATCACATGATAAAGTTCTCTAATATAAGTCATAGCCATCCTGCCTAGCTCTTGCATCAAACCTCTAATGAATCTCTCATTCTTTCTGACATCGGTGTCAACCAAAGCATAACCTTATCGAGGTAGCTCATTAAACTTAGCAGCATACAAGATCACAAACATCTGTTCTTGGACAAGATCCATGAACTTCCACATCAATATCGACTTGGCAGCCTCAGACAAGAACTTCTACGCAAACCTTCTCCTTAAGTCAGTCTAAGTCAACTCTTCCTCCGGCACTCCAACCGTTACATTGTTCCACCAATGAAGCGCTAACTCTTGCAACTGTTAGAGGCTAGCCTTCTCTTCTCTCCATCTTTCAAGCCTAATTCTGTAAAGACCCTTTCTCAGTTCAACAACAAATTCTCTACTTCAACAGCATCTTCTGTTCCAGCAAACGCTTTCCTCCTAGACTGACATAGTCCCTACTCAACTTAGCGTAGTTATATCCAACCGAAACTACATGATTAGCTCCACCAACATTCCCAACAACTCCCGCTTGTAAAATATTAGCCACCATCTGATACACTATTCCTGCATCTACTGGCGGATTTCCAGCACCTACATTGGCCTCAACATTTTGATTAGCATTAGCCTGTTAACCTTGGTTTCTCCGAGTATTAGGTCGAGCATTTCCACTGGTTGTGATGCTTCCTCCACCCAAATTTCCTCTTTCATTTCCTGCCTCCATATCCTATTTCTTGTATATCTGCATACAAGCCTTAGTAAGATACAGAAGAACCGTCTGAGAGAGAAAGGAATACGTACTTAGATATATACCGATATATCTAATACAAGTACGTTTCTAAAGCGTTAACCCAAACATCGATCTTATTTTTAAATTAATTGGATTATGTTCGAAAAAGATTTTAGATTTAATTTTTCTTTTAAAGTTTCATAAACCTATGCTCTGATATCAACTTATAACATCTCCCTGCTTGGAGGCCCAAAACTAACAGTTATGGATGCTGCAGTCTTTCACAAGTATTAATATTCGATGATCAAATACGGTGGTGCTAGATACATTTAAACACAGATCATAGAAATATGAAAAAAATTAACAATTCAAAAACACATTTCCATATTCAAATCAAAAATTTCTTATTCATTACATAATCCCCAAATTACGTTAACCATGTTCAGCAAAAATATAATTATTACAAATACGTCAAGACCGAAAAATGAAGATGCCCCTTTGGTTGGTCAGAGAATATAGTAAGGCTAGTAAATCTGTCTTTACAAACAAAATACACAGCGGGAAGAAAAACCCTAAATAACTTTCTACCTCCTGTACGCTTTCGGAAGCTTTATTCATCAGAGAAGAAAACCTAAGTACCTTAAAGCTCAAACTACTCAAAATCAATTGTGTATCCGAGAGTTTAAGGGGAAAACAAAAACTTCGAGTCAAACATAAAGCCTGGTATGAATAATAATCTATCATTTCAATCCTTTTAGATATCTAGTGAGACCACGCTACTTAGCATAATAGGTTTTCCCCTCACTAGTATCTTAAAACCTTTATAAAACAAAAATCTGCGCTCCTGCATCCACAATGGCTAAAACATACATTTCAAAACATTATGACGATATGCATACTTGAAAATAAATAAGATCTTCCCATTCCTAGTTTAATCTGACATCCTATCATAATTATAGTTTCTAGGATCGCTGTTAACCATTTTAGTTTTCATAGGTTTGTTAATAACCTTGATATAACTAATAGACACCCAATTATATTCATAGTTTTCATGGGATCACTAAGAACCAATAAGCTTCTACTAGTTAACTTAATTAATTCATGAATCCTCCTAAACCTATTAGTCGTTCCAATAACTAATCACATTATCCTAGTTTTCATGGGTTGATTAGGAACCTATGGTATCCAGTAACTCACCGCACATCCTAATTTTCATGGGCTGACTAGGAACCTACTGATACTTCCATTAACCATATTCTTATCCTAGTTTTCATGGGTTTACTAGAAACATATTGACTGATGTCAATTCTTAATTCTGATATAGTTTTCATGGGTTCACTACAAACCAATTAGCCCCTACAAACTGTCCTTATACATAGTTTTTATGGGTTAACTATGAATATGTTGGTATGCACCAATAACTACCTTATCATATTTTTCATGGGTTTACCCATGAACCTCTTGGTATGCACCAATAACTACCTTATCATAGTCTTTATGGACTTATTATGAACCTTTTGGTTTACCTTCAATAACTACAAAATTTAGGCATCTTATATTTTTGCCCCCCTGATTCCATGGATGCAATTCTACTCATTTAGGAGTTTAAGTAATTTATATTCACTATTTGAGTTAGCCTACTGGTTCTTCTATCCCTTTTTCCCCAAAATACAGTTATGGGTTATCATGTGAATATATTGATAGTTGAAGAAGTAAAACATTAATTAACAATACCAATCCTTTGAGTTTAAGGTCCTTGAAATACATATCATAAAATATTTTAAACATATTTAACTTATATTTATCAAGGCAATACTTTTTCAAAATTTCCTACTTAAAACCTTTACAGAGCTCCTTTATATAAGCCGTGGGTTTTTCTTTAAAAATTAGAGTATGGGGTTTCAAATCATTTAAAACCAAACTTTTCGACCTTGTTAAAAGGTTTTCAAAACAACCTTTCAAATCCAAACCTTTCGAAACCATTAAAACCATTTAGCAATTCAAACCATTCGAAAGCATTCAACTCTTAAAATATAAACCTTTCGAAGACTTACTTGGTCCATATTAAAATATGTGAAAGGTCCTCTTTTAAAACCTTTTGCAGGAGCAACCTTTCGACCTTGTCCGAAGGCGTGCTTCAAAAGCTTTAAAACATTTCATTTAAAACAATAGAACTCCTCCTTTTTAAACCAACTCCTTCAAAAGCTTAGGTTATACTTCACTTTATAAAATAAAGGAAAATCATCTAAGTCGAAGAGTTTGACACCTTTCGAAAGAAATGAAAGAAGCGACCGGTTTTTAAAACAAGTGAACCTTTCGTTTTTGTAGAAAGCTACGACTTTGAAAGGTTGGAAAAAAGGCTATAACCTTTCGACTGTGTCGAAAGGTTCAAACCAAAACAATGATATGTGACAGTAACCTTTCGACTGCGTTAAAAAGTTCCAAAACAAAAGGCAGCAGTAACGTTTCAACTTTATCGAAAGGTTTAAAACCTTTCTTTTTAAACTTTTGACCTGGTTGAAGGGAACCAAGTCGAAAGCTTTAATTCGAAAGCAAAGCAGGTGAAAGCTTTTGGTTTATAAAACACATACCCCAATCTCTTTGGCTAACAGCCTTTCGACTATGAACCCTTTGACCTTGTCCAATTCATTACCAACCAAGATACTTGATACCATATGCATTGGTTTAACCTTGTCGAATGAACCTCTCGACCTTGTCAAAAGGTCTGAGTCGGAAGGTTTTCTGCTGTAAAAGGCTTAAATATGCAAAAAGTATGATTTCTTTGCTTTTAACTTAAAAATGTTAACTTTTCAACTAACTTGCCTTTGTTTGTCAAATTCTCATTGATTCATAATTTCTTTTGAAGAAATTTTGCCGCTAATTTTCAGAAATAAATAATAATTTTATTTTATAAAATGCCTTTCTCCTTAATTAAATATATAAAATATTTAAGTCTCATGCCTTATAATTTTATATATTTATCATAACACTTAGAAATTTTTTGGAAAAATACCGAAAAATCTATTTTAATATGTTTTCCAACATATAAAAGTTTCAAACCCAAATAATCTTTATTTTGACCGTAATTAATTTATAACCCAATAATCCATTTTCTTCACTATAAAATTAAAAAAAATCCATATAAACTCAGAAAATTATGAAAATGGAAAATCATCTCCAAAATCATGTTTTCTATAACATAAAATTTTCCCATGGCATTTAAAAATCATTTCATCTTGGTTTTTGCCCTAAAACCGTGTACATCCCTTATTAAACAACCTTGTTTAAATACATATAACATAAACAAGCATATCATCATTCAACATATCATAAAATAGATTTATCCTTAAATCCGATACCATATGATGTAAAATCAAAATAGAGATGTAGAATTATTATTCACTTTAGATTGGATAAGGAAATTAAAGTAAGATTGAGATTGATTCCTTCAAACTTAAATCCTAGCTTTTAGTTGAATTTCTCTTCCCTTCTTCCTAATGGCCGGCCTTGCTTGCTTCTTACATTTAAAATTTTGTTTGGGATAAAATGAACATATATGTCTAAGAAAGATAGTATAAGGGTGGGAAATGTGAGCGGTTATTTACCTTAATGACTTTATGTTTAATTTCCTAACCATTTATATAAGTTCATTTAATTTAATTAAGCATGGCCGTCTAGTTTATTAATCAAGCTCATTCTCCTTATCTACATTATTCTATTTAATTTATTCTAATTAAATCTCCTTAATAATGTCAAAAATTAAGGGTGTTACATTGGTCCACATAAATTTCTTCTTCTAATTCACCATTTAGAAAAGCATTTTTTACATCCATTTGATGAATTAGTGGATCATATAGTGAAGCAAGAGAAATTAGTACTTGAATTGATATTATTTTTGTAACCGATGAAAAAGTATCAAAGAAGACAATGTTTTCTGTATGTATAAATCCTTTAGCTACAAGACAAGCCTTACATTTATCAATTGTACCATTAAGTTTCAATTTCTTTTTAAGTACTCATTTACAACCTAGAGGTAAATCAACTAGATGTCAAGTTTTATTTGATTCAAGAGATTCAATTTCATTATTTATAATTTCTTCCCAAAGATTCGAATCCAAAGAAGACAGAGTTTCTCTTAAATTAGCAGAGTCCTCTTCCAATGTATAAGCATGATATTCTTGACTGAAATCTTAAGATATCCTAGCTCTTTTACTTCTTCTAAGTTCAGATTCACTTTCCGTATTATGTTCACTATTTATGATTATTGGATTATTAGTGGTAGAAGTGCCTCCACTATTCCTAAGTTTAAATGGAAATTTATTTTCAACGAAATCAACATTATTGGACTCAATAATAATTTGAGCATTCAAATTAAATTTTTTATATACTTTACTGTTAATAGAATAACCAATGAATACACATTCATATGCTTGACTTACTAATTTAATTCTTTTAGGGTTTAGAATACGAACATAGGCTAAGCAACCCTAAGATTTAAAATAAGACAAGTTGGGTTTATGAATTTTAAAAATATCAAAAGGTGAAATTTTGCTCTTAGATTTAGGAATTCCGTTTAAGACATAACAACAGTTAATATAATCCCCCCCCCCCCCCCCGTGAGATGCTGCACCCGGATTTAATAAAACAACAACTACTTATTCGGTAAGAGTTCTATTTTTTCTTTCATCTTTACCGTTCATTTCAGACGAATATGTGTAGTTCTCTCATGAATTATGCCATGTTGTTTATAAAATTCAATGAATAAGATGGATTCATATTTTGTTCCTCTATCACATTGAAATATTTTAATTTTCTTATTTGATTGATTTTCAATTTCAGCGATAAATAATTTAAACATATCTAACGTATCACTTTTATTCTTCATGAGATAAATATAAGTAAATTCAGAGCAATCATCAACAAAAGTAATAAAGTAGCGTTTGGCATCCTAAGTTATAGTACCATCAAGTTCACATATATTAAAGTATCTTAAATCTGAAGGTTCTGACTCTCTAAACATTGATTTATATGGAGTCTTAGTAATTTTAGTTTGCCTACAATATTCACATTTTCCTTAATCATTTATGGAAACTTTATTGATTAGGCCTAAGTTACACATGCTATGAATTAATCGCTTATTGAAATGACAAAGTCTAGCATGCTAAATATTAAAATCACACAGCATACAAACAGAACCATTAACTTCAACATTTAACTTAAACATCTCATTTACATTATATCCTTTATCAACGAAAACACCATTTTTAGTGATGGTGTACAAGTCAGATCCAATAGTTTGAGTAAAACCATCTTTATTTAACAAGAAACTAGATACTAAAATTTTCCTCATCTATGAAGTATGCATCACGTCTTTAAGTAATAAATTCTTTTCAGAGGTAACGTTAACTCCACAGCTCCAATTCCAACAACAGTAGTGGTGTAAGAATCTCCCAATACCACTTTTAGGTCATTAGCAGCATTATATGTTTTAAACGTTTCACGATCATAGTAGACATGGCGAGAAGTACCAGTTTTACCCACCACCCTTGTGATCCACCGACTAGGTTGATCTCAGTAAGCATAGCCACAAGGGCTTCTTCGGTCAGGGTAGCCTGTAGTGCAGGATTTGGCTTGTTCTGGCACTTTCATGCCATGTGGCCTGGTTTGCCATAGTTGTAACATAAGAACAACTGTCCAATACCATTTTTAGGGGGGTATTATGTTGATTCTTCTTGTGCGAATTGTTGTGGTTTTGATTCAGTTTGCGATTTTGATTTTTAAATTTTTTGCATTTGGATTTAGACTCTTATTTGTGGACTTCTTAGTGTTGTTTGTAGATATGACAAGCACCTCTTCTTTCTGGTCCTGTTTTCTGGCCTCCTCTTCAATACGAAGATAAGTAATCAAACTCTCTAAGGAAAACTCCTTAGTCTTATGCCTAAGATTATCTTCAAAATCTTTCCAACTAAGGGGTAATTTATCAATTAACACAACAACCTAAAACTTTTCATCAAAGCCATACCTTCGAAGATGATCTCGGTGCAATTTCTGGAGCTTGTGCGACCGCACCTCCACTGATTTATCATCCATCATCTGAAACTTCAAATAACGACTAATAGTATATATTTTCGCTCTAGCTTTCTTGATACTATATTTCTTTTACAGCGCATCCTAGATTTCCTTTGCTGACTTGTCCGAGTTGTAGTAATCACACAGATCATCACTCAAGCCATTAAGAACATAATTTTTGCAAAGGTAGTCATGTTCAATCTAGTCCTTCAAAGCCTTTTACCGATCCTCTATTTCTTCTTCAAGCAGCATTGGTTTTTCGGTTGTCAGCACATGCGACACCTTTCGCGTAGTCAAAAAAACTCCATCTTTTGGCGCCATCGTTTGAAATGCAAGTCTTCGAATCTGAACAACACAGCAGATACAGTCGGAACCTTAAACATCGACACAGGAGCAGCAGAGTTGTCGGTGACTGAAGCCATGATCGCCTTAAAATTGTTGTAAGTCAATTTGAATCCGCAGTGTCTTTTTGGCTGAGTCGCGACATAGGTCGCTCTATTTAAAATGATTCACGGCTTGGCCTCTAGATGCAAAGCGTTCTATTAACCGCTTCGTCGCTAGGATAAAACAGCCTCTGATATTTTTATCAATTTGCAGTTTGCACTATAGCAAATTGTTCTAAATGTAGCATTTTCTATTTAATTACCTGTAAAGTTTCTTAAAGAGAGAAAAAAATGCAGAGGACTAAGAAGAAGAAAGAAAAACGTCTATTCTATTTTTTTCTCTTCTGCCTATCTATGATTGAACGAAAATTGTATGCATTATTGAAGTAAGGAAATATTAATGGATTTGAATTTATTGTCATTTAAAACGAATTTTTAATACCATCAACTTTTGCAATGGCTTAAATAATGGCTCATGAATATATATTACCATTATACATTTGCAACGGCTCAATTATAGTAATGACTCATAAATATACGACTGTTATACATTTGCAGCGGCTCAATTATAATAATAGCTTATGAATATATATATTACCGTTATACATATGCAACGGTTCAACTATAATAAAGGCTCGTAAATATATAACCATTAACCTATTTTTATTTTTATTTTTATTTTTTACTTAATTCACTTAAAGTTCCAAAATTTGCTCGATTGAGAGTGAGTTTTCGTTTTTTTGTTAAATTAAGTTGAAAATGATTTTATGCAAAATGTAAGTGAGTGAGACTAATGCGGGTAATTTTTGTTTAATTTATTAAAAAGGGGGATGTTTTTTATAAGTTTTAAGTGAGAGAGATTTAAGCCTAATTATTTTCAATTATAAGGACGTGAACTAAAATTTCTCTTAAAATGAATGATGATATTTATAAAGTGATATGTTAAAAATAAGGACTCAAATTGTAAGATGCAGACATGAGAGATTTTCAATTATAAGGACGTGAAATAAAATTTCTCTTAAAATGAATGATGATATTTATAAAGTGATATGTTAAAAATAAGGACTCAAATTGTAAGATGCAGACATGAGAGGATTTTTTTTTTGTTAACTTTTGTAGGAGCCTAAAATGAAATATCCCATATTTTCATTTGTTTATCAACTCCATGTTCCGCCGATTATTTACCTCAATTTTTTTTTGCGGGCGATCTAGGCAGGTGTAATGCACTTATATATGAAATTATTCTAAAAGATGAGCATTAATCATCTTAGTTTTCTTATAGTAAAGATTATTTTTAGTTTAACAGATACATTGTAAAATTAAACTGTATAGTTTAAATGATCCGAGAAATATTATTAGTAAAGGAAACACTGTTCATAAAATTTGAAAGTTTAATAAGTTGAATTTTACATGTATAAATGTTAAAGAATATTAAACATAAAAACATTAATTATTGAAAGTAAATGATCTATTTATTTGTTTGTAGGTTTTGTATGTGCTTGGATTTAAACCCATAACCTTATTATATATTCACGAAGATTCGGGACCTCTTAATGCTTTTTAGTTACAACTATGTGGACGATTTGGAAAGTTTAATTGTATTTACATCAAACAAAAGTGTGACATCAATGATATTGCAAGTATTATTAGAGAGGAGATTTTTGAGATGTGCAATGTGTGTGTATATAAAAGTAACTTTAAATGATAATCGAAAATTATTAGGATTCGGTTTAATCGATAGTTTCAATAAACATAAATTGGAAAATGTAAAAGAAGTTTTATAAACTTTTTCCGAGGATTGAAATTTGAGTTATGACTTTACTTATATATTAAACTAATGAAGACGAGAGCTGCTGCGAGTTCACTCAGTATCAATCCGCGTATATATGAATACTGGATTACAGTCTCAACCACACAAACATTCAGAATGAATCTCAACCGCTAATTGTAATAATATAGCTTATATGGGCCGGTCTGTTATATTAGCCCATCTTTACAACTTTGTGTATAAATACAAATCTGTATACAAGAATGATATACAAGCAATAAAGATCATCATTCTGTTTTCTGGAGAAACATAACTTGTTAAATATTCACATCAACTCACTGCTTCACAATATCGAATTATTTCAACATATTAAAATTTCATTCGATAATAAATGTTAGTTTTTACTCGGAGCAGGATTCCAACTCATAATTCTTCATTTGAAGCAGTGAGGATATTCTATGAAATTCGTATTTAACCAAAATATTACAACTCTATGGGCCTAGTGCTAAACTATGGATGTTATAACTTTTCCAGCACCCAGTTCTGTACTGGACCGATTCTGCATAGGATTTGGATTGCATTTTTCTCTCTCACAGGCCTAATCTTAAACTACAGGATATTTCTAAATGTGGTCTGCAAATCATAAATACCAGCCCACTTGTAAATTAAATAATTTTGATAGATAATAAAGGTACGACGCAAGAAAGTGGATGCATATACGTTTGAGTTCAGAAGTTTATTATTACCAACCGAAGAGAAAAGGACGATCATGCATGGTTAATAACTTAATATACCAAGAAATATGAAGATTAACGAGACATTGCTCACGAACGACATCAGTTTTTATTTTTTAATTTTTATTTATTTATTTTCATTTGTTCGTATTTTACTATTATTTTTTACTTTTGATAGGTTATAGTCATAACGTAAAAAATGTTCCATGTCTACAGACAGAGAGACGGAAGCAAAACGCAGAAAGAATGCATGAAAAGTAGGTAGCTAGAGAAGAACCCGACAGTATAGTTAGCGTAAAGAACATGAGAAGAACAAAGATTTTAAGAAATTCGAGCACAGTACGAAAGCGACAGTATAAAATGATCAAATATATCAATAGGAGGTTAGTTAATATGTAACTCATTTACTTATCTTGAGATGAGAGGTCAATTTTCATCAGTAACAATCAGATGTAAACATGAATTCATTAAATATGGTTATATCCGTCGTCATAAATCAAAAAGCTAAGAGTTGGTGCCTATATGATTATGTCCCGCAACCAATCATATATGATTTAACAGGTTTTTGTGAGTCGGTTATATGAATACGGTAGATTGAATAACATCTTATTTTTCCCATATGCTTGTACAAAAATTCATTTTCTCATTCAGTGTCAATGTCTATTTTCATACAGATATACCGTTAACCATCGAATTGGTAACTAAAACAAACAGTTTTTTTTTTAGTGACTTATACAAACCAACTAAAATCAAATTCGTTTAACGAATTGTTAAATAGACTCTAAAACTATATAAGAGGGGCAATTTTTCCATTTTGCGAAAAACTGGCATGAGATGCAAAAAAAATTGTCCGCTTAACAAACTAATAAATATTCATAATTACCCTTAGTACTTTGGTGATCATATACTGTTTTTTCTTTATTTACATTTTTTTCAATTAGATCCCGTTGAAAGTAATTTTAGATGAATCATCATCGGTTTTTCTCAATTTTTGATAGGTTGTTGCTGAATTTTACATTGAATGTGGGGTAGAATTGCAAATCATTTTATTCGAGTGGAGTCCTCATAATAAATTTTTTTTTACGTGGAGTTCCACTAAAATCCCTTCCCCTCAAATCCAAAATAGAGTCCGTTTAATGATGTCATTTGTTCATTAATCGTGAAATAATGATCATATGCATAGATAATAACACAAATAAATATGCGAATTAACTTTCTTTTATTGTGAGATACTATAAAAAATGCATACAAAGCCCATTACTACATTATCGGTCGTCAATTTGGTTTCTATGTAAAAATTGGATGAGAAAATTATATTATGTAGATTACTCTCGTAAATTTGACTAAAACTATAAACAAAATTTGGTTGACTTATTTCATATTCTATGGATAATAGTAGACTTACATAAAGCTATTATGACATGAGTTCTTAAACTCACTCTTCAATTTACTCTTTGAGAGAAACCAAGTATATTTCAATATTCAACATCATCATTGTAACGAAAATAAAGCGGGATTCACTGGTAAGCTTCACGAAGCATCAATAATATCACAGCAATACCACCTTAAAGTTGTGAGATGGACACATTATGGACATCATAGTCTATAAAGGACACTGAACCAAAATTCTAGATTGTCATTTGAAACAATTTATATGTTATACTTTTCTACAGACATGCTTTGCTTGTTAAAGGATATACTTTGGGAAGGTGAAGAAGAATATATCGTTGTTCATAAATTGTTTTCTTTCCTCCTATATCAAGGCTTGAGACCATCATCAATAACTAAAATATTATAAATGACGAAGTTAAAAACATTTTCTAAGGGATATTTTTGTGCAACCCATATTGGTATTATGACTGTTAAAATTTGAAAATACATTTCATTATATTTGACTTAAACATAAGTTTAAATTTTGAACACCCAATTGATATATGTTAAAAATAAAATAGTATATAAGATTTTTTTTTTTTTTTTTATGTATTGAGGGTAATATGGCGAAGTCCCTTCGGTGAATGTAAAATGATATTACTCAAAAGTATTCTAAAGATGGATGGTTAAAACATGATTTATAACAAATGAATAAGTTTGGTAGAAAAGAGACACTAAATTATGATTAATTTAGGTCTTGATCTCAAAATAACAAAATATCTTTTTATAGTACAATTCTAGTGTAATCGGTACCCTTTATTCATGGATTTTTCGATTTTGAAATAAAATCTTGCTTGAATTTCGTGCAACTCCTTTGAATAATGCTATGTACAGTTGACCATGACTTAAAGCATGCTTTGAAAGATAAATGCTAACGTGAGGAATGATCTGTCCTTGCTATTTGTTAATAGTTAAAGCAAATGATAATTTAATTGTGAATTGTTTATGAATTGGATTAAAATGCATGATAATATTTTCAAAATGCTTTAATGGTATAAGTGGAATAAATACCTGTGTACCTAGATAATGACCAACCTTAATTTATACATCTATGAGATACCTATAGAATATACAACATATTTATCTTGTTCCATTATCCGAATCTGGGACCAATATTTCTAAGTAACATTGTTGGAGCCCCTACTTTAAGTGTCAGTTTATGTGGTGACAAGCCACCTAAAGTAAGTGAGTTTATGAATTCTAACCAATATAAATTAGTGGTATCATCTTCGACTCTATCATAATAATAAAAATGTTTCTCCTAGAAATATATTTATGGTAGTGTTATTTATCTCATATGTTGTTTCATTTCTTGGTGCTATCCTAGTTCTTCAACGAGTATAGGGACGACTTTCTCAATCAAATGAAATAAAGAATCTGCATTGGTGTAGGGTATAGATCGTGTGCTTTAGCAACACAGAAAAAGGGAAATTCTAAAAAAGAGACAATCTTATTAGTTTTGCGCAAAATCTTATTTTGTGTTTATATGAATAATTTATGTATACTAAATCGTATTAAGTGAATTCTATTAAAAAATAATTTGTTAATTTAATTTAATTATGTTTTTGTTAACCGAAAAAATGGATCAACACCCGGTATGAGTTTGTGAAAGCACCAAAATGTAAAAAGACAAGAAATAGTAAAGAGATAAGAAGATTTTTTATAGTGGTTCAGTAGTTAATGAAGCTTACGTTTACTTTATAAGCTTTATTATCGACTGATTGCTATTACAAGTTGAATTCGGTTATAAGTTGATGATATTAGAATAAGTCACAAATACAAGAGTTTATTAGAGAATCACAGTGAACTCCTAAATGACTGTTGTGTAGGAGAATAAAAGTGAAGAATAATCTTTATAGTGTTCCAACAGTCAATCTAGAAGATCCTCTTTATGTTGCATAAGATTGTATTTATAAGGGTAGGAGAGTAGTTGGGCCAAATCCGACTTGTTAGAAGCATTTACTCAGTGCTAGGAACACTCAAGGTGACCTGAGCTACCATGATGGATCGCTAGCGATCCATAGATGATGGATCATTAGCGATCATTGTCCTTAAACTATTTTTCAGTCTACCCTTTTGGGTTGCCTTCCTTTCCTCTACTTGAATGTCTTATTCAAATATTAAGTTGTTTGAAGTTTGTTTGATCATCCGTCTTCATGGGTCATTTGGTCTAGAAGAATTATCCAAAACTTGCTCAGAACTTAACGAAATCAGATGAAACTTTGCAGGTACACTCTGGAGGGTGTCTAAGACCTATCCCAAAAATTTCCAGTGGTGGAACCCAGTCTACATGGATTGTGTAATGACCCGGATTCCAGCGCTCGTAAATTGACATCCAATACATCAGCCGTATTCGAATGCCAAAGATTCAAACGTTGAGTCCGGTTCACTAGAGCTTATAACAACATTAGGTGATAACAACACAGCGGTAACAAAATGAATTTTATTGATACACAAAAATGAGTACAACATTGATACAATAAATGAACAACATCAGAGATCAAATATACAACAGTGGAAAAGAATAACAGCGGAAAAGATAACAGAGTCTTCAAAAGGCAGAGAGAGATAGAGCGAGAGAGATCAACAGACTGCATCTTCAATACCAAAGCTCCATAGACCAATTCCAAACCAAAATGCTTGAACCAAAAAGCTATTATGCTGGAATATAGTGAATGCGATCCCCGAAACGAAAGACTTCAAAGATTGCCAAAAGCTACACCTACTAACTGACTATCTGATAACCTGACTCTAGACTGCCCGTGTGGCAAATTATGGACACCTTGAATTTAGAAAGGGAACAATAAACTCCAGGTCAGTCACGGGACTGGTGTGAGAAAACAAGAACAGTTTTATTTGTACAAAACAAACGAAAAGAAATAGAAAGAAATCCGCTATGCTTTTTGGAAAATGAAACTACCATAAGGCCTCCCGACACATACAAAATGCAATCGCACGCTTGGTGGAGATTTCTCCTTATGATAGTCAAACATGCTTGATACGACAAAATCCTTTTGATATTATTATTAGTGCATAGTGTGGAAAACATTTCGAATGTATATTATAAATCTTAGCCAGCATACGTACCATTATAGTACGCTGACTATAGCTACCATATTAAATGGCAGGTTCTACAACTAAAACCGTACAAGGCTCGTATTCAGTGATTGAATTTTCAACAAATGGCCAAGGCTAAGGAACTTCCTTTTTGAATGGGTATGCCTCTGGAGGGATGCCCCGAGAACCTAACCGGATCTCTGCCAACACAAGGCCAGGTTACCTCTGTAACTAGGTAACTAACTGTCATGAGTATGCCATCCCCCGGTTGTCACTGACCTTTACCGAGGCCCCAACAACAAAAAAATTCCAACAACCACATTAGTTAAATATCTGGTCTCCATACCATGATACCACTTTTTATTTAGAAGGAAATGCACATACCCTAAGGGGCGCGACCCCCATAACCTTGCTGCACCCTTCATGTTTCGACCATTTTCGAGGTGTGAGGTTCGATGAAGTCTCGTCCCACAACGCTACGCTTTTCATAAAAGTCATGCTTCGATCAACCAATGATCAGCACTTAGCATGCCACATTACCAGATTGGGAATATATCACTAGTAACAATCAACTACATAACCTCTGAGCTCGTATGTCTCAGAGAAGGGTGTTAAGCTAAGAGAATAAATTCTCTACCACCAAACAGAAATGTATTTGATAGAAACCGGCTTTATATCTCAAAGTGTAACATCACACGTCCATACAAGTCCATCCTGGGTTTGAATGGAACCGAAGGCACTTCAAAAGAAGTCCTTGCAAATCCGATTATTCCCTAATCACTCCGGACTCCCTATCACATAGGGTAATATAAATCTCTATACCAGGGCCAGTCGGTGCAGAGACATTCGACAGATAATCATTTCGTTTTCGAAAATACCCGATCTTCAACCATCGTCTTCAAATGCTATCCAATTCGTCGTATCATTAGTTCGGAATGGGTTTTATGACATAAAGTCATCTTCCGGCTAAACTAAATAATGAACGCTTATTTAAAAACATATGGATACATTCAGATCTTAGTTAAGTCACAACTTTTAGCCCAAAACCTTTCCATTTGAATTGTTTAAACAAATTTCCACTTTAATCTTTTAAACAAAAGATTCAGCCCTAAGACCCTCTTCAATTTGAAACAAGGTCCACTAAATCTTTTAGCAAAGATTCATTCATAGCTTTCAAACTATTTCCATTTCAAATTTGATTTACCCACAAATCGAAATCCTTTCAACAAAACTAGAAATTCTTTCTTTATATGAAAGCTATTATTATTTGAAAACAAAGATTTTTCATTTCGGGAAAATCCGATTAAATTTGCTCAAGTTATAGCCTTTTAAAGTATAATTGGAAAATCAACGAACTGTTGTCCACTCGGCAAGTTCTATTTAAGTTAAATTTAAATTTCCAAAATAATTCATATAATATACTTTTAAAATGGTTTAAAATCCATAATTATATAACATGTAATATCCTTTTTAAACATAGTTTCCAAAATTTCAAATTTCCATTTTTAATCTTTTTTCATACTTAACCCAAATCACTTCCAAACCATTTTGGATTCAAAATTCAACCTTTTTAAATAAAATAATATTAAATTCAAAATACCCGTGACTTAACCAATTTTCTATGAAATCCATATTTGTGTGTGTGTTGTGTGTAGAGGGTTTGCATACAACAATAAACAACCATCATAAGTCCAAACATAACAATATCAATAAGGGTATAATCCTATAACGCTTATCTTTCATTCACAGATAAACAAGTAAATTCATCACAGATAAATAAATCACAGTTCACAACTCAATCCAAAACAATCATATCACAGAACATCACATATTAGAGATATCAAACAATTCAAGGCATTCAATATAATCCAATCATCTATAAGCAAGATCAATTAGTTGCTTAATCCCTAATTAATGCAATTTAATTTCCAATTAAATTAATTACTTATGAATTAATTACCCAATTATGCTTAATTAACATTTATTAATTGCAAATCATTTGATATTAATTAATGAAATTAATCAATCAACCTTAATTATCCTTAATTAATTAATTATCCCTTAATTAATCGCATAAATAAATTAACTTAAGTTAAGTACATAATTAATTAGCCCTTAATTAATTAAATAATTATCTTTTAATCATAAATTAATTAACCTTTAATTAATCTCATTAATTAATTAACCCTCAATTAATTAATTAACAAATTGACACTTTAATTACTTACATTAAGTAATTATCTTTTAATCACTTGATTAATTAACCTTTAATCATTAATTAATAATCCTTAATTATCAATTAATTAACCCCTAATTAATTTCACTAAGTAATTATTACATAAAGTAATCATTCTTTAAGTAATTACTCACATTAATTAATCAACCTTTAATTATAAATTAATTAACCTTTTATTAATTCCATTAAGAAATCATCCTTACATTAATAAATTTTCCTTTGATTAATTACATTAATTAATTACTCTATAATTAATAATTAATGATCCTTAAATTAATCACTTAATTATTTACACAAAGTAATTATCCATTAATTATTTTCATTAAGTGATCAACCTTTAAAAAATTATCCCTTAAATAATTAAGATAAATTATCTACCTTAATCAATTACTTAATTACATTATTAAATTATATTTGAAAACATTCAGGGATTTAAATCAAACAATTAACCTAATATAAAACTATTTTAAATCAAAATAAACTTAAAAACATTATACTTTAAAATTTCAACCTTTGAAATTTTCTTGAAAACCTTGTTCCATGTTTATATTTTGGAAACTTGTTTAATAATTTATTATTAACAAATGAATTAAAACATTTTACCTTCATCATTCAAATTTAAGTTTAAATAAACTTAAAAATTAACTCAATAAATTTAAGTTAAATAAATTATACAACTTTTCTTTTAACCAAACATTTAAAAACATTATTATACAGAGAAAATAGTTTGAAATTTGAAAAAAACTTGCTTTATTTAAATTTCAAAATTGTTATAACATGAACCCGAGACCAACTCGAGTGTTAACCCGAGTCAAATCCCAAAACCATCGAGTAAATCCTCGAGTCATTTTTTTCTACCTTTTTAAAACTTTAGTTTTTTTTTAAATTTAAAACTGTTATACCCACGCGAACTCACCCGCATGCATACTCGAGCCACCACGTTGCTTTCCCGAGCACGACTTCGAGTCCATCCTCTTCGTCTTCCTACAGCAAACCACTGACACCATTATATCATCGTGCACATGCACAGATGATCGGAATTGCTTGGATCATCACCGTGGATGCCATCAAGTCGACGTCGTCAGCCTCTACCTTCCCTACCATCCAGATTATCAAAACGAACAGGAAATCAAAATCGATCAACCTAGCATTGCCTGGAACCCAAACCCGATCCAGAATTTCATCAAGCACCATCACCTCCGACCATTGACGACTCGTGATTACGTCCCTAGCTCCGCCGCAGTCCTCTGCTTCGATTCCTCTCGCTCCGATCCCCTCCGATCCACCCATAACGACGAAATTACCTCGTCAACATCATCGACCCAAAACAAGCTATAAATCATAGTTCGACGCCGTTTGTCCTCCATGATGATCAGGAATTTTCCTGATCATTTTTCCCGAGTTCGTCCATCACCCAGCTACCCTCAGCCACGATCCGAGACCACGACTTTCATCGATTGCCAGAATTCGCCATAAAAACCAAAACCATTCAACTCGCAAGTTCTCTATGAATACCCGCTTAAAAATCATGATTCCACCTTTAAACATCATCGTTTCGAAAACGTTTTAGATGATATAATTGAAAACAGAAATCATGATACTTAAATTTCCAACTTGTATTGATTTTTCCTATACTTAAAATATTTTTAGGACCTAGATCTTGATCAAACAAACATGTTTTGTTTGAATCTTAAAGTTCAAAGAGGATTAGAGGGGGAATTTGGATTTTGAAACAGGTTTGAAACATGTGAACCTAGAACAGTGGGAATATGCATGTGTACAGACATGCACACATCATTTTCATGTATATATATACATGCAAACATAATTTAAAATCCATACTTCAAATATCTTTCACAACAACAAGTTTTAGTTCAGGTTCAAAAGGGTTTACTCACCTGGAACAAAAGAACCAAGAAGTTTATGAAAGTCTGGAATGTTTGTTTTGATTTCTGAAAATTTGGAAAATGATCTTGATCTTGAACCTGAAATCTAGAATTTGATCTTTGCTTGTTTTTCAGATGAATTAAACTTTGAAAAACTGAAATATGATCTGCTTGATGATCTTGCTGATTGCTTTAAACTTTGCTTGCTATTGATTTTGCAACTGAACTTGTTTTGTTTCAGTTTTGAAATGATCTTAGCTTCAGATTGTTTGATTTTTGTTTCTATTTTCTTTTCAGGTTTTAGGTTTTAGTTTTGATTTTTGATTCTTCTTGCCTGGTTTAAGTTTTCCAGGCTTTCATCATTTTTTTCTTTGAATGTTTGAAAGAAAATTGAGAAGAGAAGGAGATAATGATATACATATACATAGCTTTGATTATTTATTATTTTTTAAAATAAAAATTAATATTTTACACTTGTACTAGCATATTGAAATTAACTAACACTTGTTAATCTCAAGATAAACTAAGCTAACACATGTTATATGTATGGTATTCTTATTTTACAAATGTTATAAACATGTATTTTTATGTTTAAACCCTTTACTTATAAAATTATTAATTACTTATATTTTCATAAATTTATTATCATGTTTTATATATATATATATATATATATTTCTTTTTATATTTTCTATAATTAATTAATGCATTTCCTTTTATAAATATTTATTTAACCTTAAAGAAATTGATTTTAAAATCTAATTAAACATACACACATATATATTATATATAAGTTTTTTATTAAAATACAAAATTTGACTTTAAATGGCTTTTGAAAATTATTATATTAAATTTAAAATATAACTTTCAAAATATGTATACATACATACATACATACATACATACATACATACATACATACATACATACATATATATATATATATATATATATATATATTATACAGGAAAATAGGCGTAAGGAAGAAGTTGCAAAAAAAATTAGTCTTAGGGATAGAAAGTTTGTTTTTTAGTCTGAATGACACTTTATAATGTAAACTAAAAATGATAGTTGTGACTATCATTCTGTGATTTACACTAAAAATTGTCTTTCAGCCTAAAAAGCAAACTTCTTGTCCCTGAAACTAAAATTTTCTCCAACATTTTCCTTGAGCCTATAAAACCCTATATTATAATTAGAAACAAATTTTTATTAGTTTATAAAATATAGAATTTTAAATCCAATTTATTTTTTAAATTTCAAACCAAATTCTATTTATAATCAATTTATATACATATATATAAATTAAAAATACATATCTTATTTAATTTGGAAAAATTACAAATTAATTCAAAATTTAATCTAAAAATTTATATTAATTACCTATTTAAATTTGATTTAAAAACGGAATCGTTATAGATTCCCCCTTAAGAAAATTTCATCCCCGAAATTTGCTAGACAAGGAGAAAAACAAAGAACAGATGAACATATAAAAAGATGGAGAAATGTTTTACCAAATCAAACAAAAATATCTATTCTATATTTGGCATACCAAATCAGAATATCATCAACAAATATAAGAACGAACTTATTGAACATTTTAAAAAATATTCGGGTCATCAGGTCTATGAAATATGCAGGAGCATTGGTTAGTCCGAAGGGATAACTAACTATTCGTAGAATATATCTGGACCTAAAAGAACAGACAAATGGATATTCAACTCAGGTACCCCAAAGTATGTACTAGCTTGTCCCTCTTCGGACTTGGACCCTCACAAGAAATTACAACAAAATTCTCAAATTTGGTTTTAACCGAAATCGTTTTATTAATACAATCTAATTTAGCTTATTTTGTTAACCAATTATTTCAAATAAAATTTCAAATTCATTAAAGTTAAAAATGAAAAGCTGATAGAAAACTGATGAAGAGAGTACAAAATAGGAACCCTTTTACAACGTAAACAAAGATTCGTAGGGCCACCACCACACCAAAGCTTCTTCTTGTAGGTGCCAGGAAGCCATTAATGATACCGGATGATGATCAAAAGTGATTGATAGAAAAAGTTGTTCCTTGTTGTTATAGCGTATCGACCATTTGTAGTGGTACTCCTATGTCCCCTATCTCGACATCTTCTTGCATCCATTCTCACTATCAGTGAATAGTAAGAGAAATGACTAAGGCATACAGACAAGATGTCTTAGGGATACTCATTCTAGGGCATTTATATCCCTATCTCTAATGAGTCACCTAATGTGTTATACTCCAAAGCTAAAGTTCTTACTCAACCTTTAGCTATGATACCAAATTGTAACGACCTGAATTCCGATCGCTTGAAAATCGACATCCAATACATTAGCCGTATTCGAATGCCGGAGATTCAAACGTTGAGTCCGGTTCACTGGAGCTTATAACAACATTAGGTGATAACAACACAGCAGTAACAAAATGAATTTTATTGATACACAAATATGAGTACAACATTGATAGAATAAATGAACAACATCAGAGATCAAATATACAACATTGGAAAAGAATAACAGCGGAAAAGATAACAGAGTCTCCAAAAGGCAGAGAGAGATAGAGTGAGAGAGATCAACAGACTGCATCTTCAATGCCAAAGCTCCATATATCAATTCCAAACCAAAAAGCTTGAACCAAAAGCTATTATGCTGGAATATAGCGAATGTGATCCCCGAAGCCAAAGACTTCAAAGATTGCCAAAAGATACACCTACTAACTGACTTCTAATAACCTGACTCTAGGCTGTCCGTGTGGGAAATTATGGGCACCCAGAGTTTAGAAAGGGAACAATAAACTCTAGGTCAGTCATGGGACTGGTGTGAGCAAATGAAAACAGTTTTATTTGTACAAAACAAACAAAAAGAAATAGAAAGAAATCCTCTATGGTTTTTGGAAAATGAAACTACTATAAGGCCTCCCGGCACACACACAATGCAATCGCACACTTGGAGGAGATTTCTCCTTATGATAGTCAAACATGCTTGATATACGGAAATCCTTTTAATATTATTATTAGTGCATAGCGTGGAAAACATTTCGAAAGTATAATATAAATTAGCCAGCATATGTACCATTATTGTATGCCTACTATAGCTACCATGTTAAATGGCTGGTTCTACAAGTAAAACCGTACAGGGCTCGTATTGAGTGATTGGATTTCCAACAAATGGCCAAGGCTAAGGAACTTCCTTTCCGAATGGGTACGCCTCTGGAGGGATGCCTCGAGAACCTAACCGGATCTCTGCCAACATAAGGCCGGGTTACCTTTGTAACTAGGTAACTAACTATCACGAGTATGCCATCCCCCGGTCGTCACCGACCTTTACCGAGGCGCCAACAACAACAAAATTCCAACAACCACATAAGGTAAATATCTGGGCTCCATACCATGATACCACTTTTTATCCAGAAGGAAATGAACATACCTTAAGGGGCGCGACCCCCGTAACCTTGCTGCATCCTTTCTGTTTCGACCATTTCCGGGGTGTGAGGTTCGATGAAGTCTCGTCCCATAGAGCTACGCTTTTCACAAAAGCCATGCTTCAATCAACCAATGATTAGCACTTAGCATGCCACATTACCAAATTGGGAATATATCACTAGTAACAATCAACTACATAACCTCTGAGCTCATACGTCTCAGAGAAGAGCGTTAATCTAAGAGAATAAATTCTCCGCCACCAAACAGAAATGTTTTTGATAGAAACTAGCTTTACATCTCAAAGTGTAACGTCAGACATACGTCCATACTAGTCCATCCTGGGTCTAAATGGAACCCAAGGCGCTTCAAAAGAAGTCCTTACAAATCCGTATATTACCAAATCACGTCCGGACTCCCCATCACATATGGTAATATAAATCTCTATACTGGGGCCATTCGGTGCGGAGACATTCGACAGGTAATCCTTTCATTTTCGAAAATACGCGGTCTTCAACCATCGTCTTTAAATGCTATCCAATCCGTCGTATCATTAATTCGGAATGGGTTTTATGACATAAAGTCCTCTCCCGGCTAAATCGAATAATGAGTGCTTATTTAAAAACATATGGATACATTCGGATCTTAGTTAAGTCACAACTTTTAGCACAAAACCTTTCCTTTTGAATGGTTTAAAAAAATTTCCACTTTGGTCTTTTAAACAAAAGATTCAACCTTAAGATCCTCTTCAATTTGAAACAAGGTTCACCAAATCTTCTAACAAAGATTCATTCATAGCTTTCAAACTATTTCCATTTCAAATTTAATTTACCCACAGATCGAAATCTTTTCAATAAGAACTAGAAATTCTTTCTTTATATGAAAGCTATTATTATTTGAAGAAAAAAAGATTTTTTGTTTTGGGAAAATCCGATTAAATTGCTCAAGTAATAACCTTTTAAAGTATAATTGGAAAATCAGCGAACTGCCGTACACTCGGCAAGTTCTATTTAAGTTAAATTTAAATTCCCAAAATAATTCATATAAAATAATTTTAAAATGGTTTAAAATCAATATATTATATAACCTATAATATCCTTTTTAAACATAGTTTCCAAAATTTCAAATTTCCATTTTTAATCTTTTTTCATACTTAACCCAAATCACTTCCAAACCATTTTGGATTCAAAATCAACTTTTTTAAATAAAATAATATTAAATTCAAAATACCTGTGACTAAACCAATTTCCTGTGAAATCCATATTTGTGTGTACGTTGTGTGTAGGGGATTTGCATACAACAATAAACAACCATCACAAGTCCAAACACAACAATATCAATAAGCGGTATAATCTTATAACTCTTATCTTTCAAGAAGTAAATTCATTAAAGATAAATAAATCACAGTTCGCAGCTCAATCCAAAACAATCATATCACAGAACATCACATATTAGAGATATCAAACACTTCAAGGCATTCAATATAATCCAATCATCTATAAGCAAGATCAATTAGTTGCTTAATCCCTAATTAATTCAATTTAATTTCCAATTTAATTAATTACTTATGAATTAATTACCCAATCCTCCTTAATTAAAATTTATTAATTACAAATCATTTGATATTAATTAATGAAATTAATCAATCAACCTTAGTTATCCATCTTAATTAATTATCCTTAATTAATTAATTATCTCTTAATTAATCACATAAATAAATAACCTTAAGTTAATTACATAATTAATTAACCCTTAATTGATTAAGTAATTATCTTTTAATCATAAATTAATTAACCTTTACTTGATCTCATTAATTAATCAACCCTCAATTAATTGATTAATAAATTGACCCTTTAATTACTTACATTAAGTAATTATCTTTAAATCACTTGATTAATTAATCTTTAATCATTAATTAATTATCATTAATTATCAATTAATTAACCCCTAATTTATTTCAATAAATAATACATTAAGTAATCATTCTTTAAGTAATTACCCACATTAATTAATCAACTTTTAATCATAAATTAATTAACCTTTTATTAATTCCATAAAGAAATCATCCTTACATTAATAAATTATCCTTCGATTAACTACATTAATTAATTGCTCTATAATTAATAAATTAATGATCCTTAAATTAATCACTTAATTATTTACATAAAGTAATTATCCTTTAATTATTTTCATTAAGTAATTAACCTTTAAATAATTATCCCTTATATAATTAAGATAAATTATCTATCTTATTCGATTACTTAATTACATTATTAAATTATATTTGAAAGCACTCAGGGATTTAAGTCAAATAATTAACCTAATATAAAATTATTTTCAATCAAAACAAATTTAAAAACATTATACTTTAAAATTTCAACCTTTGAAATTTTCTTGAAAACCTTGTTCCATATTTATATTTTGGAAACTTGTTTAATAATTTATTATTAACAAATGAATTAAAACGTTTTTATCTTCATCATTTAAATTTAAGTTTAAATAAACTTAAAAATTAACTCAATGAATTTAAGTTAAATAAATTATACAACTTTTCTTTTAACCAAATATTTAAAAACATTATTATATAGAGAAAATAGTTTGAAACTTGAAAAAAACTTGCTTTATTTAAATTTCAAAATTGTTATGACCTGAACCCGAGACCAACTCGAGTGTTAACCCAAGTCGAATCCCAAAGCCCCCAAGTAAATCCCCGAGTCGTTTTTTCTACCTTTTTAAAACTTTACTCTTAAAAAAAATTATAACTATTATACCCACGCAAACTCACTCGCATGCATACTCGAGCCACCAAGTTGTTTTCCCGAGCACGACTTCGAGCCAATCCTCTTCTTCTTCCTACAACAAAATACTGACACCATCACATCATCGTGCATGTGCACAGATGATCGGAATTGCTCCGATCATCACCGAAGATTCCATCAAGTCGACATCGCCACCCTCTACCTTCCCGACCACCCAGATTATCAAAACGAACTGGAAATCAAAATCGACCAACCTAGCATTGCTTGGAATCCAAAACCAATCCAGAAATTCATCGAGCACCATCACCTCCGACCACTGGTGACCTCACGATTACGTCCCTAGCTCCGCCATAGTCCCCTGCTTCGATTCCCCTTGCTTCGGTCCCCTCCGATCCACCCACGACGGCGAAATTAGCTCGTCAACATCATCGACCCAAAACAAGCTATAAACCCTAGTTCGATGCCATTTGTCCTCCATGATGATCAGGAATTTTCCTGATCGTTTTTCCCAAGTTCGTCCATCACCCAGCTTTCCTCAGCCATGATCCCGAGACCAAAACTTTCACCGATCACCAGAATTCGCCATAAAGCCCAAAACCGTTCAGCTCGCAAGTTCTCCATGAATACGCGCTTACAAATCATGATTCCACCTTTGAAAATCATCGTTTTTGAAAACGTTTTAGATGATATAATTAAAACTAGAAATCATGATACTTAAATTTCCAACATGTATTGAGTTTTCCTGTATTTTCTAATTTCCAGAAAATGCTTTAACTAATTTTAGTTAAAATATTTTTAGGACCTAGATCTTGATTAAACAAACATGTTTTGTTCGAATCTTAAAGTTTAAAGAGGATTAGAGGGGAAGAATTTGGATTTTGAAACAGGTTTGAAACCTGTAAACCTGGAACAGAGGTAATATTCATATGTACAGACATGCACACATCATTTTCATGTATATATATATACACGCAAACATAATTTACAATCCATACATCAAATCTCATTCATAACAACAAGTTTTAGTTCAGATTCAAAAGGGTTTACTCCCCTGGAACAAAAGAACAGAAAAGTTTATGAAAGTCTGGAATGTTTGCTTTGATTTCTGAAAATCTGGAAAATGATCTTGATCTTGAAATCTGGAATTTGATCTTTTCTTGTTTTTCAGATGAATTGAACTTTGAAAAATTGAAATATGATCTGCTTGATGATCTTGCTGATTGCTTTAAACTTTGCTTGCTATTGATTTTGCAACTGAACTTGTTTTGATTAGTTTTGAAATGATCTTGGCTTCAGAGTGTTTGATTTTTGTTTCTATTTTCTTTTCAGGTTTTAGGTTTCAGTTTTGATTTTTGATTCTTCTTGCCTGATTTAAGTTTTCCAAGTTTTCATCATTTTTTTCTTTGAACGTTTGAAAGAAAATTGAGAAGAGAAGGAGATAATGATACACACACACACACACACACACACACACAAAGCTTTGATTATTTATTGTGTTTGAAAATAAAAATTAATATTTGACACTTGCATTAGCATATTGAAATTAACTAACACTTGTTAGTCTCAAGATATACTAAGCTAACACATGTTATATGCATGTTATTTTGATTTTACGAATGTCATAAACATGTATTTTTATGTTTAAACCCTTTACTTATAAATTATTAATTACCTATATTTTCATAAATTTATGTATTATGTTATATATATATCGTTTTATATTTTCTATAACTAATTATTGCATTTCCTTTTATAAATATTTATTTAACCTTAAAGAAATTGATTTAAAAATCTAATTACACATACACACATATATAAATTATATATAAGTTTTTTTTAAAATATAAAATTTGACTTTAAATGGCTGTTGAAAATTATTATGTTAAGTTCAAAATATAACTTCCAAAATATATATACATATATATATTATAATTAGAAACAAATTTTTATTAGTTTATAAAATATAGAATTTTAAATCCAATTTATTTTTTAAATTTCAAATCCAAATTATATTTATAATCAATTTATCAATTTGTTTTTATTTCCTATGGGCAACACCCAAATTCACATAAGGTGGGGGATTTCATGACCCCTTTCTTGGCCCACAAATTGCATATCATCGTAGAATCTGACTAATAATAATGGCTAGACGTTGGACCTAAGGGAGTTATGAGCTTACCTAGGGCTTAATTGTATCTTGACAAGTTACCTTCGTTCGACAATTTAATTTTTTGATGTCTAGGCTACGGCAGAGCAATAATTATATATAAATATTACGGTGATTGGTAAATATTATAGTGATTTTTTCTCTGAAGGTACTTAAACCTTCGGCTGCATTGCTACTGTGATTCATAGTGTACAGATAGCTCCTATCCATTACCTGGCTAAGAACTATTTTGTTCGATTAAGACAAGTGTGATTTTACAATTTTGGGTCAAGAGCTACTAAGGACAGAGTATTTGTAATTAAGTCCTTGCATTCATTTAGTTGCATTAGTTCATGCATATATAAAAAACTACAATCCAAATTTTTTTTTTACTTAACTTAGTTTTTCTAATAAACCAAAATATAAAAAACTCTCTTTTCCTCTAAAAAAATTCAAACAAAACTAAAAATCAAAAGAAAAAACAAGATTTTTACTTGAGTTAATTTTTAGAAAAAACTAAATTCCAAAAAATCTATTCAAACACAAAAACTAAAAAAAAGAAAAAATATATAAAAAAAGAAGAAAAAATTTGAAAATAAAAAAAACAACATAAAAATCTCCCTTTTGAAAAATAAAACCTTTTTGGTAAATATTTTGCCTTTCAAAAAAAATGTCACTTCATTTTACAGATCTTGTTTCATTCTCGAAACTTGATTCTAACTTCTTTCTTCGCATGACCTTTTCTTATGCATGAGTACTTGGACTCGTGACATAACAACTAATCGATTAACTCAGACAAACGATCCTCCAACTATGGAAAATGAGAATGCCCTACGAACTATCATGGATAGAATCTTTCCCGACTGAGTTTCTATTCTCTCTTATATCACGCGACCCATCCCAACGGGTAACCATTTCGAAATTCATTCCAATCACATTACCATGCTCCCAAAATTTGGCAATTTGAATACGATGATGCATACATTTTCCTAACAAAATTTGAACAAGCATGTGCAACCATTAAATTCCAACAACTTTGTAGTGATGGAATCAAACTTTGGTTAATTCCATTTGCCCTTACCAATTACGCTGAAAAATGGTTGTACAACTTACATTCAAACTCAATCAAAACTTGGAAAGAATTTGTTAAAGTTTTCTTAAAAAGATTCTACCCTTCGAAAAAAACAACAAAAATTTGAAACGAAATTATCAATTTTCATCAATTCAGGGGTGAAGCATCTGGAAAATATTTTGAAACATTTAAAGGACTTTTGATAAATTGTCCATACCGTAATTTCAATAAATGGACTCTTTGTCAAATCTTATACAATGGAATCAAAAATAGTTCACGAACCATGCTTGAATCGATGTGACAAGGAAATTTTCTCACCCAACATCACGATGATGCTTGGAAATTTCTTAAAAACCTAGCCGAAAAGTCGTCCTAATGGGAATGTTCTAATAAAAAATCAATTTACTCACGATCGAGTGCACACTCAATAGGATCATCTTTGGCTTTGGAAGCTAAAATCGATGCAATGATCAATAAATTCAACAGCGTTTTCTCATCCAACCAAATGAACCAAGCTTCCCACTGTGTTATAAATGCAATGATCCAAATCACATAGCCGATCAATGCCTTAATTCGATAGAACAACTCGATGCTTTCAATAAGGTTAAAACAGACCCGTTTTCTCCAATGTACAATCCTAGTTGGAGAAATCATCCTAACTTTTCATGGAACCAAAATAATTCAAACACGAATTTGGTTTGTCCCAATTCTCAAGCATTTCCGAGCAATGCTTCTAATCCTCCCTTCAACCAAATTATTTTCAATAAAATTTTGCGCCTCCATCCCAAAATCAACCGCAACAATTTTTTGCTCCCCAAGACGATAAACCCTTGTCTTCACTTGAGAAAAGTCTTGAAACTTTTGCTAAAGCAGCCACTCAAAGCCTCCAATCGAACAACAATTTACAAAATTTGTTAACCTCGTACATGTAGAATATGTGTCAATCAATTGCTAAACTTGAAATTCAAATGAGTCGATTAGCCATGTTTGTGAGTGAACGTGAATGAGTCACATTCACAAGTCAATCAGTTTCGAATCCCAAAAATCAAGACACAAATTCGAATCAAGCCCATGTTGTTCATGATAGCAACGTAACTCAAATGAATGTTATGATGAATTTGCGTTTCGGTAAACAAATCAATAATCAAGTTGTTAATCCAAATGATTTATCGAAAACTTCTCTTGACAGTTCAAAAATGACAAGCGAATCTGAACAAAACATTGAGCCAAAGATCGAATCAAATTCCAATCCAAATTCTTCTTCTACTCAAGTAGACCAACCTACTGAATATCGTGTTCCATTTCCATATTGCTTTTGACCCAAGAAACATTCTAACCAAATGGAAAAGTTGTTGGAAATTTTTAAACAAGTGAAAGTTAACATGCCTCTTCTTGATATCATTCAGCAAGTCCCAACTTATGCTAAGTTTCTCAAGGACTTGTGTACTCAAAAATGACACACTCATGTACCCAAGAAAGTTTTCTTAGCTTTCGGACTTAGCAAAATCTTATCCTAATTAATTCCTGTCAGATACAAAGCTTCTGGATGTTCGACGATCTCGTGCACGATAGAAGACAAAACGATTAATAATTGCTTAATCGATTTGGGTGTGAGTGTCAGTTTAATTCCCTATTTAGTTTACCAACAACTTGGCTTGGGTGCACTTAAACCGACGAAAGTATCTATTCAATTTCCGAACGTTCGATAAAGAAACCCATGGGAGAAATCGATGACATACTCATCAAAATCGGTCAATTTATATTCCCCATCGATTTCATTGTTTTAGAGACACAACTCGTGAACAATCCGATGAGTTAAATTCCATCAATTTTAGGCCAACCCTTCTTGGCTACTTCAAATGCTTTAATCAATTGTCAAAACGGTTCGATGAAATTTTCTTTTGGAAACATGACTTTTGATCTTAACATCTTCAAGCTTGAAAATCAATCGAATCAACACGTAACCAACCGCTGGAAGTTATCTTATTCAAAAAAATTTTGACAACGAAACAGTTGACCTAAACCATGAATGCAAGACCGAATACGAACAACTATTTCAAGATGAGGCTAACAAAATTGAAAATGCGCTTCTGTTTGGACCCCTTACCGTTGAATTAGAACTTCCACCAAATTCTTTAGTTGATTAACCCCTGAGGTTGGACCTTAAACCCTTACCCGATCACCTTAAGTACACATACTTAGGTGATAACAAAATATTTCTCATTATAATATCTTCAAATCTTTCTCTTGATCAAGAAAGTTTCCTTCTTTCAATTTTGTCGAAAAAGAGAGAACCAATTAGATGGTCAATACCGATATAAAGGGAATTAGTCTCGCTCTTGTTTAAATCTAATCCATTTAGTTGACAGTGCCAAGCCTGTCTGTGATGCGCAACGAAGGCTTAACCCAAAAATGAAAGATGCAGTTCGTGATGAAATTCTTAAACTTCTCGATAACAGAGTCATGTACCCAATCTCTAATAGTTCATGGGTTACCCTATTCATGTCATATCTAAAAAATCCGGACTCATCATTAAGAATGATTCTAACTAACTCGTTCCAACTCGTACTCAAATAGATTGGCATGTTTGCACGTTGATTATCAAAAATTAGATGTTGCAACCGTAAAAAACACTTCCTTCTTCCTTTCATTGACCAAATGATTGAACATTTAGCCGACCACGAATTCTATTGCTTTCTTGATGGTTATACTGGTTATAAACAAATTCCAATCGCTTCTGAAGATCAAGAGAAAACGATTTCACGTGTCCTTTTGGCACCTTTGCATATCGACCTATGCCATTTGGCCTTTTACAACGTTCATGCTACTTTTCAAAGATGCATGGTCAACATCTTTTCCGATATGATCAAACGCTTTCTTGAAGTGTTTATGGACGTTTTTTCCATCTTTGGAAACACTTTTTTCTAGTGCTTACACCATCTTGAGTTGGTTCTTGATCGCTGCAAGGACAAACGCTTAATATTAAATTGGGAAAAATGCCATTTTATGGTCAAACATGGCATTGTCCTTGGACATGTCATTTCAAACAAAGGT
Source organism: Allium cepa (assembly GCA_030765085.1). Lineage (NCBI taxonomy): Eukaryota > Viridiplantae > Streptophyta > Magnoliopsida > Asparagales > Amaryllidaceae > Allium > Allium cepa. The sequence continues at coordinate 1,042,769,013 of CM060931.1, read as the reverse complement.
ATTGAGGTAGATAAAGCGAAAGTTGATGTAATTGTGAATCTACCCATTTCCAAATCTGTCAAGGACATTCGTTCATTCCTGGACATGCTGTTTCCATTGATGCTTTGTGAAGGACTTTAGTAAAAGCGCTCGACCTCTGATGACTCTTCTTGAAAAAGACATTCCATTCGACTTTAATTTTGACAATGTTTCTGCTTTCGAACGTCTCAAAAACGAACTCATTTCCGCTCTCATTATTTTCTTACCCAATCGGGATCTTCCTTTTGAAATAATATGTGACACTTCTAACTTTACAGTTGGTGATGTCTTTGGATAACGCATCAACAAAATTCTTCACATCATCTACTACGCTAGTATGACTCTAAACGATGCTCAACTCAATTACACGACTATTGAAAAAGAGCTTCTAGCGGTAGTTTTTACTCTCGAAAAATTCCGGCCTTATTTGATTGGCTCACACATTACTGTTTTCACCGTTCATTTCGCTCTTAGGTGCATTTTCGCTAAAAAGGATGCTAAGTCTCGTTTGATCCGTTGGATCCTTCTACTCCAAGAATTTGACCTTATGATCAAAGACAAAAAAGGATCGGATAATGTCATTGCTTATCATCTGTCACGTCTTCCAAACACACCATCTTCTTTACCGAGTAATAGAAAATTTCCTGACGAATAACTCCTTTCCGTTTCTATCGATCCATGGTATGCCGAAATAGTGAACTATCTAATCACTAAGGAAACTCCTTCATTTTGATCGAAATAAGATAGATATAAATTTCTTTCCCAAGTCAAGTACTTCTATTGGGATAATCCATACTTTTCTAAATACTGTTCCGACCTAATCAATTGACGTTGTATCCTGGATTGTGAAATCAAGAGTGCCCTTTCGTTTTGTCATGACTAAGCTTGTGGTGGTCACTTCGGTCTAAAGAAAACCGTAGAAAAAGTGCTTCAATGTGGTTTTTATTGGCTTACATTTTTTAAAGATGCATTTGAGTTTTGTAAAACTTGTGATCGCTGTCAAATGTTAGAAAGAATCTCTCGACAAAACATGATGTCTTCGAACCCCATTCTTACGATCGAAATCTTTAATGTTTGGAGTATTGATTTTATGGGACTGTTTCCCAACTCTTTTGGAAATTTTTACATTCTTCTTGTTGTTGATTACATCTTTAAATGGGTTGAAGGCATTCCTTGTAAAACAATGAACATAAAGTTGTTGTGAAATTCATAAAACAAAACATCTTTTCGAGGTTTGGAACACCTCGCACAATAATAAACGATAATGGAACCCATTTTTTGTAATCGTTCATTTGAAACTCTAATGAAAAAATACCCGATAACCCACAAGTTATCCACTCTTTATCATCCTCAAACTTCTGGTCAAGTTGAAGTTTCAAATCATCAAATCAAACAAATCTTGGAGAAAACTGTGAATAAAATCGAAAAGATTAGTCACAAAAATTGACAGATGTGCTTTAGGCTTACAGAACTGCATACAAAACCAATCTTGGTATGTCTCATTTTAGGCTTGTATATGGTAAAGCGTGTCATTTACCCATTGAACAAAAACATAAAGCGTTATGGCCGATTAAGAACATAAACCTTGATCTTGAAAAAGCTGACCAAAATAGAAAATTGCAACTCAATGAGTTAGAGAAGATTAGCAATGATGTGTATGAAAACGAGAAAATTTACAAAGTAAAAACAAAAGTTTTTCATGACAAGTCAATCCTAAGGAAAACATTTTCGTCAAACCAAAAGGTTCTATTGTATAACTCTTGACTTCATTTGTTCCCTGGAAAGTTAAAATCAAGGTCGATAGGATCATATATCATACGTACTGTTTTTCTACATGGTGTCATTGAAATAGAAAACCCTAGGGATGGTTCGATTTTTAAAGTCAATGGTCATTATTTAAAGCCTTACTTGGAATTGCTGAGTGATCGAGAGGAGGAGCTCATGACTCTTAATGAGCCATACTACGTCTAGTAAGAAATATTAACCCTCTCTTGTAAATATGTACATTTTTATCTCTGTTACGGTCATTATATCATGCATCGACCGTGGAGGAAAATTCAAAATTAAGTGTGGGAGGGAGCTCATCTTTATTTTTGATTTTTCATGACTATGTTTTTGCATTTTCTTTCCAAAACTCAAAATTTGGAAAAGAAAACGAATAAAACCCAAAACAAAATTTCTTTTTAGCATATTAATTTACTTTTGAAGAAACACTATAGGATAAGTATATTTTTTAGTTATTAAATTAAAATTTCTGAAAATTTATTTGTCTCAACAAAAAGAAAAATAAAGTTTGATTACAAGTAACTATGGTTTAACTAGTATATAGGAAGGTTCATGGGTGATAATTATGAAGTATATCATAATTGTAATCTTTGTTTAAAAGAGTGGTGGATTTGAAGTAAAGATGATAATGTTTTTTATCTTCTAAGTTAAGTGGTGCTAAGATGATTTTGCAAAACTCTCTCTTCATAAAAAAAAGCTTTTATAAAAAAACACATAGAGTTAGGTGTTCACAAGCTAGTATGTACACTCGCCATGCTCTGTACCCTTCTTACGTAAGCCCAAAAGGCAATGCATGATCGGTATATCTGGCCTCAGTTTATCTGAATTAGGTGTATGAAATAGATTTAATAAAAATAACCACCTAAAGTCATGTGTACATACGCAAGTGTGTACACTCGCCACAATCTATACTCTTCTCACATAAGCCCGAAAGACACTGCATGATCAGTATATCTGGCCTCAGTTTATCTAAGTTAGGTGTGTAATAATAATGCTAATAGATTTCATAAAAATAGGGATTGCAAGCAATTGAAATCCAAGCACTATTTTTACTTATTTGATTTGACGTGTTATTCAAAAGAAATAAAAATACCACTTTGAATTTTTTTGATAATCAAGTAAGGATCCATTTCATAGTTGCATTATGTTGTCAACAGAAACAATTAGCCAAACTAGAGTCTAATTCCGATGATAACTTAATTTTTGTTGGAAGTTTTGATGAGTAAAAGGACTTGAATTTTTTGATAATGAACAGAAATTATATTTGACTTACTCGTGTCAATTTAAAAGTAAAATTCTTAATTTGTAGATATTTTGAAAACTTGCATCATGTAGATCTGCATATCGCATTTGGATTTTGTGGGTAGCATCTGCTGAAAACCCTAATGAGACAACACTCGTCCTACTAGGGACACCTAGAGGTATAAGGGCTTGTTTCATATGCTTAATATAATTGTATTTCCTACTAAACAGGATTTATCTTAGTTTTATTTTATTCGAGGATGAATAAAAGATAAGCGTGGGGGTATTTGATGTGCACGTAAAATTGCATATTTTAACTTCTATATTTAATCTTCTTTTAATTAATTCTCTAATGATTACTTGAAGGTTGCACTTCCTAAAGGGTATTTTAGGCAGTCCCTTAAAATATGAATTAGGGTTTTTTAGCATGTATAAATACCCCTTATGTCTTATGTAATTATCTTCTTACCTTTCATGTAAGTTGTATCTACAAAATCAAAGATAAAATAAAAGTTTCTTTTATGGCTTCTTAGAACATTTCTTTATGCAATTCAGTTATATGCAATTTTGATTCATGCACTTTTAATTCATGTTCTTTCTTTTATGTTTCTTTTTATGTTAATAGTTTAGATCTCTTTCTTTAATGCAAGTAGTTTAGATTTATTTTATGCAGGTAGATTACATTTTTTGTTTATTTTAATTAGCTCTTTTATTTCATGTTAAAATTACTTTATGCTATAATGAATTCAAATATGAGAAGCTATGCCCCTTCCATTTAGTGGTGATGAAGCTCTCATTAATCACATAAAGCTAACATGGTGATTTTATTTGATCTTCTTTTGTGCTTAATGGAAATTTTTGATATGCAAAATTTTGTTATTTAATACTAAGTTTGATAGCCTATATTGTTGACACCAGATAGGCTATGCTTAAACAAACATAAATACAAATTACCTCTTCGTCTACATATGATTTTGCTATTGAAGTGGATTTAGAATCAAAATTTGATGGTCTATGTTACTAATCAATAGTAAATAGATCATGCTTAGAATAGATTTATTTTTTTATTTCATTATCATTTTCATGAGAGTTGACAAGTGGTTTGGATGGTGTATTAAAGTTTGATGGTTAACGTTGGGCTAATTAATAGCACAAATAGACCATACTTAGGATAAACACATCAACTAAATTTACAAATGACTAAAAGAGATCATAATTTCATTATGTTGATTTGTATGATCATGAGATGGGATTTGCTTCTAAATTGCCTTCTACTCTCATATTTTTATTTACTTATATTGGTAGTTAGTTTTAGAAATTTTAGTTAATACATCTTCAAACTCTGGTCTAATTTGATTGAGTAGAATTTAATACTAATTCGCTTCCCCGCGGATCAACTCATACTCACATACGTACTACAATTGTACGTCGTGCGCTTGCTGTTTATAACGATATAATATTTTTAACGGCGGTTTTCTAACCGATAGAAAATCCTTTGTTATTAATAAGTTTTTGATTTTGGTTTATACAAAAAATAAACTTATTTCCCTTATCTATGCTTGCTGTTTATTTATGCTTGCAATTTATTCACTTTGAGTATTTGAGTGGAAGATTTCCAGTGCTTTTGAAAGACAAGTTTAAATGGTTTTGAAAAGAGGATGTCTAAGGTTTTCATAAAGCTTTCAAGGAGTTATTCTCAATGATATCGAAAGGTCTATTTTCAAATGTTTTAGCAAGGTATGTTTTGGACTTTCGGTTTATTGTTTCATGGTACAGTAGTTAACTTATTTTGAAAGAGGTACTTTCAATGAATTCGAAAGGGATTGTTTAAAGTTTTAGAACAAAGGTTTCGAATGGTTTGCCTTGGCTTCATGGCCCAAAATATTTTAAGTTAAAAAGGGTTATTAACTTACTATGGAGGGATGGATAATCCCATTAGATTTCATCAACAATGTTTTGTGTAAAGTATATATATCATGACATAAGTATTGTAACAACCCAAATTCCGATGGTCTGGATTTTTCGCAAAAATGCTAAAACCCAAGCCTACCGAAGCTTGAGTTGGGTATCTGGTATCCTACAAATAGGCAAAGGCAAATATATCAGAGCTCAATAATTTATCTCACAACGAGATTGACTAAAACATAATAGTAAGTAAATGCTCGTCCAAATAATAACACTTTTTAAGCAAGTGTCATAAAGCTGAGAAGTCTTTGCCATTTGCCGAACCTGTAGGATGTTAGGAGGAGCGGGTCAGAACAAAAGTTCTAGTGAATGAATAAATTATATACTTTTAGGCTTAATTTTGCATATATCGTTTTATTTCCATTTACTCTTATATTTGGTTCATTAGGTTACAATACTCTTGCCTCTGTTTGTGAACCGTGCGCATCTACTCTATAGTAGGTTAAAACCTAATAACTAATATATACATACATGCAGCTATATGCCTAATGATCATATTGGTCCTTGGTACCACCCATGGCACCTTCCGTATCCTCCTCGAAAAGGGCTCCATCCTCTTGCTTCGAGAGCGTTCCATAACTACATCTGTAAAGGACTGCTTCGTAAGGCCTACAATACAGATGCTCCATTGTCTTGCTCTGTAGCTATATCTTTAAAAGATTGCTTTGTTAGGCCTACAATATAGATACTCCATCATCTTGCTCCGTGAGCATTCCATAGCTACATCTGTAAAGGACTGCTTCGTAAGCCTATAATACAGATGCTACACTGCTTACTATGAAAACATAAATTGCATCCGCACTAGTCTATGCTAGTGCTCGGCCATCCACAATGTACCATCCAGTGCATACGTTGAGGACTACGTTATCGTTTTGTCTGTTATATGAACCTCGCCAATAATATCTACCTTGTACGGAATTCAGTTGGTGATTTTCTATATCTGTAAAGGACTGCTTCGTTAGGCCTGCATTACAGATATTTTGGTATATCTCTTTTTCATCATGGCTATGGCCCCATGCAACCACCCCTCAACTAACCGAAATACTTTTAAAGAGTTAAGTGGCTGTGCCATACTGCAAACAATTTAACATCCAAATGGCGGTTCCTCACATCCAATGTCTCGATAGTGAAAGAACCATTGGTCCGTTGGTTTAACTCAAGTCTTTTACGAAATCACTCTTGGTCTTGATGCTGGCCGATATCAGCATACGACTATCCTTAAATTTATTTGCAAGTACTAGACATACAAATACCCTACTCTGAACACCAAGCCCTTCCGACTGCCTACAAAGGTCTGCTTCGTTAGGCAATGTAAATGCAGTCAAGATATATTCTCTCGATGGAACACCTAAGACCTGCCTCTCAGGGTGCAGCTTCGTTAGGCCTACCACAAGGCCATCCTAGAGTATCATCACGTCTCATTGAAGTCTCGTACTTCCTTGAAGCCCAAAAATACTAAGTAGGATGTGCTTCTCCATTTCTGAAATCTGTGATGAACTGCTTTGTTAGACGCTTCATCCTTTAGGCTGCTCCAAACGCATCTCAATTCTTTTGTTGGACCCTAAGTCTAATATTTTAATTTACGTTTAGTTTACTTTCTTATTCTGTTGGCTATTTATTTACCTTAATTAGCATATTCTTGCCCTCGTCTCACCTCTATCTATTCTGAGATTTCCATTTATTTAATAGGGAATGCTGTTGTTATGAGCCACATTCATTATCTTACTTATTTAACTTAACATATAACATTCTTGCTTTATTTGCTTATTGACTTAATATAAATTATTTAAATAAGTTTCTACCATTATTATTGCTTATTAATTTATTCAAAGTCTCAAAATAAGCTTTTCCGTTCTTATACTTAATTATAACCTATGTTATAATTCTACATGTAATTGTTATTTTCTCTTCTTTTATGGTCCATATATAATTCTAGCATTTTTTCTGTTCTAATCTGCCTTCTTTTATTATGATATAGAATATTTGTTTATTCTCTTATATTATATAACTCACTTACTATAGAAACTATCTTCTTAAATAGTCTGTGCAGTGAATGCAAAACTAGGTTCATCATTGTTTGCAACTTCAAGTTCTTATCTAATAATTTACTTGATTTATGTCATACTTTTCTTTATCATTTTCTATTCTATAAAGTAACTCAATTTTATTTGGATGGTTATGAAAGCTATATTTAAAAATTCATTTCCATATTTTAATATTATATAATACTATAAATAATAATCCGTAACTGCTAGATATTTCTTTTACTATTTTGGAATAGTATAAAATACAATGGTTTCTCTATTTTACATTAATTCTCCTTTTCTTTCTTTTATTCTTGCAATTACGTTCATTATTGTCTTTTAAATATTAAATTACAAAAAAGTACCCTATTTTCTAAACCAACCAATTAACCTTTTAGTTACTTCCAAATCCAGTTATTAGATTAATTAACTTTTCTCATTTTAACGTAATTTATTACAGTAATTCCATTCCTTAAACTTTTATTATCTTATTTCCTTCATTTCAGTATTCTTAACTATTTAATCCATATTCATGTTTAATCTATTCTAATCCATACATAAAGAAAGAGGAGGAAATAGAAGAAAGATCGCGCATGCATAAAAATCCAAAAGGTAGAAACATAGAAATCCTTATAATTCAGCATAACTTAATTAATAGGATTAATTATTGAATAAAATTATCTAAATGGAAATTTAACGATAATATATCTTAAACTTAAAATATATATAAATAAATCCACTCACATTGCTAGGTTTCCAAATCTTCCTGTTTTTATTTCAGATCTATCCCTAACATCTATATTCACCTCCCTTGTAATCTCTATTTGGAATCACAAATGATATATTTACAGGTCTATAATATTTGAAAGAGAAAATAAAGGGATTTGGATTAAAGTAGCAAATAAAACTCAGATCTAGGGCTTTACCTTTGGCATAGCCTTCTGATTTGAACCAATTCCTAATTCCCTAATTAATTCTATTCTCTTTCTATTTAGATCTAAATTCTTGTGAACTAGATCTAGAATTTTGTTATTAAGAAAGTGTAGAAGAGATAGATAAATGGTAGAACTCTATCGAGATCTAAATTCTTGTGAATTAAATCTAAAATTTTGTTATTAAGAAAGTGTAGAAGAGACAGAAAAATGGCAGAGCTTCTATAGGCAAGTGAAAAATAATGAGAATAAAGACGACACCCTACACCTATATTTATAGTGGTTCAAATCAATGCTAATCATTAGATATAAAACCCTATAATTTAAAGTGTACACTCAGTCTATGGACATTAAATTAATATGTTTTCTTTTGCGTTTGTTTTTATTTCAAATTGATTCTTCAACAGTCTTTTCATTAATCACTTTCCCCTTCTCTCTCGCAATCCGTGGAAACATAAATTTTTAAATGTAATGTTTCTTTTAAATAAGATTCACCTATTAATCACCCAATTAATAGATTTCATATATACCTAGAATTAATTTACTATCCAATTAATCCCTGCTTGCACTGTGAATTCTTACCAAATTAATATGCCAATCAACACCATATTAACACGTCACATATATGCATATTAATTTATTTTATTCCCATAATTATTGCATGCATATATTCTACAATTGAATTTAGAATCTCAATCTTAATTATATATGTTACCATAAGTCTCCATGTTTATTAATTGACAATTGATTGCTTGCATAAATTACTCTGCCTCCATTTTATTCTCTTGCACTAACATATATGTTTCTAATCATATCAATTAGTAGCTACAATATACGTTCCCTTTCTTGTCAGTTCTTGTCAATTGATCACCTCTACTAATTAATTGAATATTAACTTACCTCTTAAACAAACACCGATAATTAATCTTCCCTATTAATTGATTTTATATAATTTCTCTCTCTAATTTATTTGTTACACAAATATATATGTATTTCAAATAATATTCATTAGTTGCCCCATTTACAAACATTTCTTTGTTTAAAATTTCAAACATATATAACTTAATTAAATTATTAGCATATATAATTGTAATTTAACGCGGGGTGTTACAGGTATTTTAGGAAAAGCAAAGTATATGATTTCCTTGTTTTATAAAAGTATGATTTCAGAGGTAAATCATTTGTAAAGGATGTTTACATGGAAATAAATTTTTAATAGGGTAGTTAACCCTAAGACAGGAAATGAAATATGAAAAAGGTAGTTAACCATAAGTTTATGACTTAGATATTAGAAGACCAGATGAGACTGGTGTAGGGTAGCACCCTTACTTTAGCTATTAACCCCTATCTAAAATAAGTCCAAAATTCCAGTGTATAGGGCTCATCACAGGTGGGACTAAATTGAAGATACATGCAGAAGGGAATATACAGTGTAAAGATAGGTTATTGGTGAGCCTGCAAAACCATTAGGTTTAGTTGATCCTAGAAAAAGAAAGTTAACGACAGTTAGCCTAGTATTATGTCTAACCGAAGTTAGGTTTTTAGTTATATCTGGTAGGCCCGAGTTAGCCAATGGTTAATAGTTAGCCAAGTAAAACTATAGTGCAGACAGATAATGCATTAATTTCCTGATTTTATGTATATATGTACTTGCTATATTGTTAAATCAGTTTGATTGTAGATTTTTGATTTGCAAAAGATATGCTTTTTAAAAGGATATTGGTGAGGGGAAACTCATTATGCAGAGTGGTGTGGTCTCACTTAATATCAGTGAATCGAGATATAATAGTATTATTCACACCAGGCTTTTTATTTGACTCGAAGTTTATGTTTTCCTCTTAAATTCCCGGGTGCTCAAAATTTGATTTGGGTAGATTGGGAGTTAAGGTTTTTTTGGTTTGGTAGGTTGGACGAATAAGCTTACGTAGGCATGCATGAGGTAAAGTTAGGAGTTATTTAGTTTTATTTCTGCTATGATGTATTATGATTGATATGTCAATTTAGTACTCTGATCATCCAAGAGGCATCTTCATATGTTGCTCTTGGCGTAATTTTCAATAATCCTATTTGATCAAAACCTTGGAATCATTTAGGATTATGTAACTGAATATGAAATATTGATTTGAAATGTAATTAGAAAAGCTATTTTGAAATTTGTATTAATTTTTTTCATGTATATGTGCTTCTGATATTAAGAATACATTAACATTACCATATTTTCTCATCCGAAGTTAATACTATGGATGATTACAACATCTGTGGCGCTTAGCTTCGGGCCTCAAGATAGAGGATGTTATATTAACACATATACACTGAGTGTTATCAATTTGGGGAATAATGTAGTCTTGTAAAATACCCTTGTGCAAGTGTTGGAGACATCTTATATCACAGTATACGTACAGTACGCATATATTCGTTCCTTAAATCTAAATTGGGTGTCTTACAGTTTCGATTAAATTTTATACATTCGTATTATATAAGTTTATTTCATTTATAACCTTTTATAATTTAATTAATTTATATAATATTCTTATGTATATTATTAATTAAATCATATTTAATTAATTTCAATTTTTTAATTTTGATTAACTAATTAATTAAATTGTTTTAAAATTCAAAATTTTATTTTATTTGTCTTACACAATTTGAAAATTAACTATAACATTCATAGGTTGCATTTATATATGTACATCATATTTTATGAATTAACATTTAATTATTTCTTTATCAAATAACTATATTATTTAATTAAAAAATAATTAAATATTTTCAGTAAATTTGAAAATTTAGCCTATTATTTACCTTAAACAATTTAAGATAAATTTATGTATACATATATCATTATACATGTTTATTTTAATTATTATTTATTTAATTACTCTGATTAATTAATGCAATTTTTGAAGTGGAAATTAGCCACAAGGGCCTCTTTAGCAAGTGTAATTAGTTTCTAGGACGCACAACTGAAATAATTATTTTTAAGGACAAAATGCAAACTAATTAGTTTTTAAGGCCCAAAAACCTACGAAATTATGTCCTTGAAAGTAATTTGACTGCTGACTTTGTCCTTAAAGTAATTATTCTACTGACTTTGGCCTTGAAATTAATTTTTGTGGATGTATGTTCTAGAAACTAATTGAACTGCAAAGTTTGTCCTTCTAGTGAAATGCCCCATTTTTGAAATTATAAATTTATTTTCAAAATAATTATGAAATTAGTTTATAATTTTTGTAAGTTTTCATTTTATATTTGAAACTTAACTTTTAAATTTGTATTTGATGTATGTAATAGATATTGGCATTGAAATATGACCAAAAGAAGTAGCCCATGATTTGCACCTTGAAATAGATATTGACATTCAAAATACCACACTTTTTAATTAATTCATAATTTTGGATATACATATCAAAGAACATGAGATCATATTTACATACACATAATGATGTATGTAATGGATATTGACATTGAATTATGACCAAAAGAAGTAGCCCATGATTTGCATCTTGAATGAAAGAATAACTTTTAGATCCAAATGAATCATCTTTCAAAAATTGCATTGATCTGAAGCATCACCTTGTAATTGTTTTATTTGATTTTATATTGATATGCTTTTGGGAATTTTATAACCTTGGAACTATTGAATTTTTAGTTGAAGATTAATAAGAAAAGAAAAACCACAAAATACAGTTAATTATGTTTAAGTAACCTATTAAAGAAGAGGAAAAGGCCGAGAATCTCCTTTCATTTACTCATCCTTTTTAATGCTATTTCAAAATAATTTTGAACACTGAACTCTTCCTTACCTACCTCCTTTAGCTAGCCAAGATTGAGGCTATACGGGCCTGCAACAATTCCCTAGTCCATTTATTATTTAATCGATGTAAGTTAAATTTATATATTTATAGATATCATATATTGAAGCGTACATATAAAGTTAAGCGCTTAGCGGTTCTATAGCGATGGAGATACGAAAAGTTACAACGAGATTAAAGTAGGGTATAGCTGAATAACAGATGTGTAAATAAATTTATTGAAAATAAAACTAAATATCCAAAGTTAATTTATTCTCTTTTGCACATTATTTGTGCAAGAAAAAGGAATATTTTTTAATCCTGTATAAAAAAATTGATAATAGCATGATTTATACGGTCCTAACTTGGTTAGAAAAATAGATTTCTGGCTTATGTTGAGTGCTTAGGCCTTAAAAATATGCTTTTACTCTAACTTCGTTGATTTGGTTTAAAAGAGAACTAGTCATAATAACCTTTTGTATCAATGTTGCAAAAGTAAATGCTAAAGTACATCGATTTAGCAGGTGTAGTAGAAAAAGCAAGACTGAAGCGTCCCGACTTTCTTACCACAGAAAATCGCATCATTTATAAGAAAGAAAGGGATAGAAAAGAGAAAAGAAAGAAGAGAAGAAAGAAACAACATCAGAATCTAAACAGCGGAACGAATAAATTATATTAATAACATAAACCTTACATAGTTTACAATAATTATCAGGGTTACACAGATATACATCACATACTAGACAGTTATAAACACCTATCTAGTTATACAACTCAATACAGTATAAGATACAACTCAGAGAAAACTACACAGCGGAAAACTATATATATCTACACGCAGAAGCCTCCTGCTCCATTTGCTCCTCCACAATTCGTCAAAGCTAACCTGAATCCCTTGGCTACTCATAAAAATTTGAGTACCCAAGAGTTTAAGAAAAACAGAATAAACTCCGGGTCAGACATGGGTCTGGTGTGAGTACCAGGTTAAGGTTGCTTAACTTCAAAAACCTTTTGAAAAGAAAGGTATCACGTAAGACTTCCCACACATAAACATAGAAAAGTTTTTACCTTATGCTAACCAAAATATTTGATAGGAAATCCAGTGATATGATAATAGTGTCTAGGGTTTTCAGAATAAAATACAGAAATAACTGGAATGCTTACATCTCACGTTCCAACATAGTTGGGCACAATCAAAACTGTACAGGCACTTATTGGATTTTGGATTCCATCAATGGCAGGACTACTGGGGTACCGCCCGTCACAGTACGTGGCCTAGATCACCATACCGAGGAGTACACCCACTCCCCTGCAACACAAGGCTGGACCCATTCCTTACTGAACAGTTCCGAACAAGACAACCCCACGGTTGTAGCTAGCAACCGCCCACACAGCCGAATATAAAGGGACCTCTAGACAGGGGTAAATCTCGCTCTCCAGTGGGAGCTACCCATGAAGCCTTGCTGCACCTCCCCTTTTGTAGCCATTCCCGGTTGATGAGGCTTGAGGCTAAGATTACCTTTATAGGACATATCACTTAGAACGCTCATCGTCCACCTGACGATGTTCTGAAAGCATTCAATCCATACAAGTTCGTTCCGGGTTCGAAAGAAACCGAAGGCATTATCTCGTTACACTCATTTTGGAATCACCCTCAGAGTTAACGACAATAACCCTTGCACTCTGAATCACCACCTCGAACCTATAAGAACTAATTCCGTCAAACTCATCACGGTGTCACCCCCAGGTCCTTACACCTCGAGTCTTCACAAAGCTCTACCTTGATTCACGACCTAACGTTTAATTGGAATCGATGTGATTTTCGGATATCCAAATATGGAAACCCGATCCCGGTCTCTTCGAAATCCAAAGCGTGTCTTTTAGGTCCAAGTTGTTTTAAAGTTTTAAAACTGTTCAATACAGTATCTATATACACACAGATAGATAACTCACAAATCACAATAGATAATCTATGTTATCATCACAATGCAACCAAGCATTCATATCACACAACCATACTTATCTCATTACTGAGATCACAAAGCATCCAAGACAATCAATGTCATCCATTCATACATAAGCAATGATTTATTTCATCAAATTATAATTAATTTAAAATGAATTAAATTAACTATTTCTATCTCTAATTAATTTAAAGTGAATTAAATTAATTACTTTATCTTTAATTAATTTAAAGTAAATTAAATTAATTACTTCACCAATGTATATCTTGCTTACTCAATCATTTAATTGATTTCAATCAATTAATTAATCATTCATTATTAATCACCTTAATTAATCACCCTTGATTACATTCATGTAATTGTCCTTAATTAATTTAACAAATTAATTATTCTCAACCAAACAGTAATTAACCTTTAATTACTTCAATTAATTAATTAACTATAATTAATTATCTTAATCCTTAATTAATTACATTAATTAATTTCCTTTAATTATTTATCATTGATTAATTAATCTTAGTTAATCAACTTTAATTACATCATTAATTATTCTCCTAAATTAATTACCTTAAGTAATTAACTTATAATTATTAATTATTCCAGATTAATTACATTTAGCAATTAATTAACTTAATTACTTTATTAAACCAAATTAATTATCCTTTAATTAATTCCTTAATTAATCCCTTGATTAATTACTAAATAATTAATCCAAATTACCTCATTCTTAAACATCTTTAATTAATTACAACCTGTAATTATCAATCAATTACTTAACTAAGTAATTTTCCAATCCACTAATTACATACAATAATTATTTATAAAACTCAAGTGTTTAAAATTAATAAAACTTAATTAATTAAAATAAACAATCACATTTAACTTAATTAATTACCTTAAGTAATTAATTTTCTTAATTACTTCATTAAGTAATTATACTCAACAATTCACAAATGATTATTATTAAATTAATTAAATTAATTAATTATAAAAATTAACCACATTAATTAATTGTTAAATAATCCTGGTTAATGACCTTCATTAACCATTCTCTAATTATTTCATTAATTAATTATCTTAGATTAATTACAATTTAAATTATCTTTAATTATCCATTAATTAAAGTCTAATTTATTTAATTAATTAGCCTTGATTTAAAACTTAATTTCTTAATTATTAATTCATAAATCATTAATTTAAAAATCTAATTAATGATCTTAATTATAAATTTATTGATCATTAATCAATATTCATTAATTTCAAATCATTAATTAATTAAATTAATTAACCATTCCTTAATTACTTTGTTAATTAAATAAATTTCCAAAACATTAATCTTAATTTAATTTCAAGATAAAACATAACTTAATTATGTTTAAAAAAACAATTTATTTGAAACAAAGTACTTTTGAACTACTTTAAAATTTCATTTTAAATACATGATTTAAAATAAGAATAATTTAAACTTATCAAAGTTTTAACGATTTAAAACTTTTTAAATTGCAAGTCAAACAAGTGTTTGTCTTAGAATTTAAATTTCATAAAAATTTTGAAAACAAAAACTCATTTCAAAATTTCGCTAGCTTCAATTTATATTTAGTTTAAAATTTCCAAATTTAAACCTTCTTCTAATTTCAAAAACTGAGATTTCATTTTTAAATTTCCAGATTTTAAACTTCATTTACACTTGCTCTTATTTAACAAGAACTTAAATTTTAAAAAGTTCAAACTACTTTTAACAAAATAAAGTGGTTAATTAAGTTAATTTTTTAAAACTTTATATTAAAATCTGAGATTTAAATTTAAACCCGAGTTTCAAAATTCAAACCTGAATTTAAACTAGGTTCAAAAATTCAAACCTGAGTTCCAAAACTTTAAAAACTTCAGGTTCTAATTTTTTTTTTAAAAAAACTGTGTTCAGGTTTGTCAAAACCTGAAACACAACTTGAAAACCCGAGACACCCACTTACTTCGTGTTTCATGTCTGACTACTTCGAGTCCTCTTCCTACTTACTTCGAGCAAAACTCAAACCTCCCCTGCAACACACAAAACCCCAAACACTTCACCAGTAACTCATCGCCGTGCATATGCATGGTGACCACCGCCTCCACTGATCATCAGAGATGATCGAACTACCCCCAGAAACACCTCTACACCCAAATGACAACATCAGATAGAACCATATATCAACAAATCAAATTCAACCCCCCTATTTCAAAACCTGGAAAAATTAAACAGGTTTTCCCCCAAAACCTGTCAACGGCGAGTATTCGCCGCTCCGACCACCAGACCATCAACCCCTCCGGCCTCGAACTCATCCACGACCACTTTAACACCTCCCAAAACCTCATAGCACTCGGTCACTTCTTTATTCCATAATGACTGATCTTCGTTCCCAATTCAAAACTAGGGTTCAAATTTTTTTTTTTTCAAACTGCACCTTTCTTAATTAATTTCAACATCACTAATGATTTTTACAAGAATCTATAAACCTTCCTCTACAACTCAGAATAACCCCGAGTTTTCTCAAGTCACAGATCACAAGAATTTGCTTAAATTCCATTTTTAGTTCACTTCTAAACTGCAACTTAAACTACCACCTAAAAATACAAATTCTTAATTTAAAAATCATGTTTTTGTAATTACTTTTATTTTATGATGCTGAATTACAAGTTTAACATGTTTAAGTTTTGATAAAGATCACATGATGTTATCTGTGTTTACAGAGACAACATCCTGTATATTTTTAACTTACTTAAGTTTTAATTAAAACTTCAGGCAGTCAAACACTTTACTTCATAACTTTTAATTCTAATCTATGATAAGCAAACAATTTTTTTAATTATTTAAAAAAAAACAGATACTATCACAAATTTAAATAAATTATAGTGGATTCTTTTAAATGGGAAGATGGATCTGGGTACACAGCAGAGCACAAACAACATGCATACACAACATATTTACATCTGACTTTTATAAACACACAAACATTACTAAATTATATCCAACATTTAACATGCAACCTATTTAAAATTTAAGATTTAAAGTTACTCACTTTTTAAATGCAGAGCTTCAGTTATACCCTTTTGAATTTTGCAGAATAAAATGCAGGCAAGATCTTTGCTTTAAAATCTGAGTTGCAATTATGTTGAAATTGGAATGCTTATGATCCCTGACTAAAATACTTGCATGTAGATGCTTTTGACAAGCTTCACATATGAAGTTGTGCAGGGAGTAGATGTAGGCTTGATCATTTCCAGGTTTATGCAGAGTTAATACATTTCCAAGTTGCAGAAAAATAGAATGCATGCCTATTTTTGCTTTTGAGGAAGTGGAATATGCAGATTTGTTTACAGATTTTGGTAAACATAGATTGATGCAGACTTCTTTGATTTTGAGGAACTTGTGTATGCAGATTTGAGCATGGTTTTGGGGTTTTCTGATTTAGATTTGAACATGTAGAATTTTGAAGAGGTGTTACTGATTTTAGAATTTTGAAGATGAGTTTTGATCTTTTCTTTTTGATTAAGGAAATGAAAAAACAAAGTATGAAAGAATTGCAAGCTTATATAAATGCATTCAGATTTAATCAAATAAAAGAAAAATTAAAACAAAATTTACACTTGTAAAAATTTATTCAACACTTGTCAATTTGTTATGTTAATTTTTGAACACTTGTTAAATTAATCCCTAAAAATGCAACACTTGTCTCTTTAAAATAATTAATACTTGATTTACAAACTAATGTGTGTATTAAGTCTAAATTTTAATTTGTTAGTTTTTATTTGAATATGTATATAAATTTACAAAAGAAATAAAAACAAACCATGTTTATAAATAAAACTTATACATATAAAAATTAAAACAATTAAAATTTATACTTTGGAATTTTAAATTCAAATCAAATCCAAAATCAAATATTTCAAATCAAGTTATTATTACAAATTTAATTTGAAATAACAATTGCAAATTTTATTCAAAATCTATTTATAAAGACAATACACTATTAATATTGTTTTTATAAATATCTTATCATTAAATTAAAATCATTTTAAAAGAAATTATATTTTTATTAATAAAATATCTATTTTATTAAGCCATAAAACATTTTATTAATTCATTCTAAATTTAAAACTCAAGCCAATTTAATTTAAACATTTAATATTTTTCTTATCAAATTTAAAATCATATATTTATTTATTAAATAATTTTAAAAACTCAATACTAATTTAAATTAAAATTTCCAAATTATAATGTTTATATTAGAATTTTAAAACATGATTCAATTATTAAATTTAAACCAAAATCATTTATTCAATAACTTTGAAAAGCTAATATTAAATAAAAACAATTTTTCAAATTACTTCAAATATTAAACTAGAAAAATATGCTTTACTTATTAAAATTAAACAATGCTAATCTATTTAAAATATAAACCATATATTTATATTTTAAATAGAAATCAATTTATTATTTAAAAGATAAAATAACCAATTGAATAATTATTGAAGAAGATTATTAAATCTATTTGAATTATTATCAACAAAATATCAATATCAATTTAATTTTTAATATAGATTATTAAATTGATATTGTTAAAAATTCCAGGATATTACAGAGACTTTAAGTGAATCTATTACTTAATAGTGCTAAATTGAAAATTATAGCGGGTGAAGAGGGCTACGTGCTATAGTGAGGATTTAGCAAGGCTTTAGCGGACATTAATTGCATAGATATATACATGTAAAACTTTTATACATGACCACTATTATACTAAAGGAACCTAATATTCAAATAAAAATTAAGAATTAACATGCCATAAGTATTAATTAGTTTACAATAATTATAAATTAATTAAATAGTGTGTTATTTTGAAGTATCACTCATGATGATTGTGCGACTCAAAGGTGTAAATTCGATCAGCGATTAAATCAAATAATTCGAATATTAAGTTCACATGTCAACTTAGCTAGTGACATGATATTTTTTCTAAATATATCGCCTATACAACTTTGTGGTAATATCCAATTTTACTATTCTAATAGATATCTGATAGTAACGATTCTTTAAACCAATTAACTTCATTAAAAACTATATCATATTAGGACTTATGGAATTTGATTCTTGGTCAAAATTTCAACATTTTCCACATTTAGATGGGTTAGTCCGAACACAATTTCCTTGTTTAGCAATAATAATTGTTATTAACCATAGTGCTTTGACTACAGACTTTGTTATTGAGTTGACTACAGTTGACTTGGATACTAATCTCATATAACTAAAGCAATGAATCCTTTATAATGTTTCATTTCCAATACTACACCTCAGATCCAACTATAGTCATTCTACGAACGTCGTGCCACGGTTTAACTATATCAAAGCGGAGTATCCGTATTGAAGTTCAATAGTATTCTCAAGTCTAGAGAACTGTGTAATGTCGTCACTTCGAGATTCTCTACTTGACCTTCGTTATAATAACCAATAGAAAACTTTGGGGTGAGTCATTTCATATTTATTTAATAACTATTAGTATGTAACCTCTTCGCTCCCTCAGCAACGATGAGTAATACATAGCCTAACATTTAGAGAGCATTACGTATTCTGGTCTTAACGGATGTATCGATATCCTTTCTCAGAACATCACAACCCGGAGTATTTATAATAATATATTATTCTACATTGCGTTAATTTTCTCATAATTACAACTCTTTGTAACAGTTATCATACAACATGTTATTTAAGAATTTTATAATTATTATACTTTTAAATTAATTGCATAATTAATTATATCACTATATAACAAAGTACTTATCAAAAATCAAATGCCTTTATAATGAACAAGATTGGCTATCGAGTTAGACATATGTAACAAATTACATAACTACCTCTAGGGCATAGCCCTAACTCTATACCAAATTCTTCAACATTAAGTGAGATGCTTAAATACGTAATATCGTGTCATTTGAATTCAATTTGATCCTTGATCATATCAAATTAATTATTAATAAAAATGTTAATTATCGAATAAAATCAAAAACCTTATAAGATCGAGGACCAAACAAAGCTCAAGTGACATGATATTATATAATTAAACTTTTTGGATAATAGTAATGATTTTTTAAGATTGGAATTTTAAAATTCCAAATGTCTATAGGATTATCAGCTCAAACTGGTTGTTTTTGAAAGTGTATATACTATAGCATCATGTAATATGGATAAACTACTTGTGTGGAATACGTAAGTAAATAGTAAAAGCATTAAAGTAAATGACATTAGATATTTTTATACTGGTTCAAACTCCCATTCTACGTCCAGTCCCAGGCTCCTTCTAGATTTAAACTAGCAACCCTCACTTAACCCGAAGGAACAGGTTTACACCGTCCGAGCAACCGAACATGACTTCTACCGCCTAAGCAAACGAATAGGACTTCTATCGCCTATGCAATCGAACAAAACTTCTTTACAAATAACAAAAGTATCTGACTGTAATGTGCTCTTTAAATAACATTGATAACTCAATTAAGTATAGTCTTCCTATAATCTTCTCCTTTATGATATATAGTGTAATATGCTTGAGAATTATGGAAGATAGAGTGATCAATGATCAGAGAATGTAAGCAATTTGAATGCAGTTTGAAAACTGGAGAATAGATAAGAATTCAAGAAAATTAAAATAGTTTTCGATGAATTGTTTGTTGAATTCTGAAATCTATTTATAGAGTGTAAAAGATTGCAACCATGGATGGAAAATTATATTGAAAAGAACAGGTGCAACCGTTGATTTTGAAAATGTTTCTCTTCGATGAAGAAAAGTGTCTTTTCATAAAAAGCCGTTGAGGAATGTTCAGCCGTCTGAATAAAATAATTTAGCCATCTAAATCAAATTAAAACGCAAACAGTAAGGAATTAGGCTATTTTTGGCCTTATTCAGCCGGCTGAATATGTTCGTTCAGCCAGCTAAATATTGTGAAACAATATTTTTGTTCCAGCATTCAGCCGGCTGAATGAATGCATTCAGCCGGCTATTTCAGCCTGCTGTGCATGTTCGTGCATGTGTGTATATAAGTTTATATATATATATTAATTCAGGAAAGATATTTACAAAATTCTAAATGAAATAAAGACTCTAGATTCAGCATAATTAGCTACAAAACTCTGAATATGAATCTGCAACAAATCTCCTGTAAAAATGATTAGTATACACAATTCTTTTTATATAGCTTGTCATAATCAAAACGACGTAAAATCGTGATTCCAACATTCTCCCCTTTTTGATGATGAAAACTATACAATCAGTAATATAAATATTCATAATATTGTTACTCCCCCTGTTAGTATGCACAATTATTTAATTAATTTTCTCCCCCTTTGTCATCGAGAAAAAGAAGAATAATAAAGCAAGAAGAATATTATCGTAGGAAAAAGAAAAGCATTATATAAAACTTACTTAAGTTGTTCATACAACATGACATAAATAACTTGATAAAAGATTGAAACAACATAACAAACATAATTAAAACTTATTAGAGAAAGAAAGATCATCGTTAGCAGAACCCGAACTCAAAGAAGACCACCGAAATGGGAAAGGGTTGTAAGCCTCAGTGGATGTAGAACCGGAACAAGAAATTTTATCCCATATTTTATTTAGAAAACCTTTGATCGAGTGGAATTTTCTTTCCGTTTTCTTTTCTAGAGACTTACTTTCATGATGAAGTTTCGGTTGATTCCGGGAGAGAGTGATAATAGCTTGTCAGGAGGAAGTGTCCGATCCAATCACTTGAATTGAATCATCGTCCTCTTCTTCTTCATGTTGAGTATGAGAGGAGGAAGCAATGCTAGTGTCATGAGGTTGTGAAGTACCTTGTTGAACATTTTGAGACCATTGTTGAACGGAGATGATTTGTTGTGGAGGAGGCCGGCGAGGAAGACCCATCAATCCTAAAGTTTTTGCACCTAACTCACTAATACTCAAAAATTCAAAGTCGGGCATTGGAACGCCGACATTGAGAAGGATATGCATAATATAAGCACCATAATGAATGGTCATATATTTTCTTCGGATTGTGATATCTTGAATTCATTCACAATAATTTTTCCCCAATTCACTTTCTGGTAGGAGTAGATCAAATAAAGAGCTTGGAAATCTCATTTATAAACCTTTTCATAACTCCTCATTCTTGGTTGTAGAGAATGAATAAATGCACGGTGAATGAGGCATGCTTGAGGCTTTAAGAAGCTAGACTTTAAAATACTCAAATTTGCAAGTTGATCGGACAAGAGACGATGTAAAACCTCATCTCGATGATCCATATCAACTTCAATATCATCAATATCAATGCCTTGATAGGTACAATTTAGAATATTACCCAGTCTTTGTAAAGGTAAGAAAATTTTAATGCCACAAACTATTGACCAAACACAATCTTGCCAATTTTGAGGATTATGGTGATCTAAATTCAAATTAGCAAGAAAAAATTTGATCAAAAGATGATTGATTTTGACATTATTTGGAGCATATCCTATTAGACTATCAAAGTGGAATTGGCCGCCAATTCTCTAATTCGGCTGCAAAATCTGAAAATTTTATGAAAGCTCCTTTAAAGATATTGGAGTTCTTCATAGAGTTGTACCGGGAAATTGCAACATCATTCCATAGCCATTGTCCAATCTGATCTTCGAATGGTCCAGAGGTTGATTCTCTAGTGTGCTTGGATCTTGGTGCTATTAGAGAGTAACAAAGGAAGATAAAAATTCGAAAAGCTTGAAGATGGTGACTAGGGTTCTGAAATGAATGGGTAAGAAATGAAAAGGTGAATATATAGTTGTTAAAAAACAAGGGCAAAAGTGGAAAAAATAGAGGCAGGTTAAAAAAATGACTCAGATGGAATTCAGCCGGCTGAATAAATTGAATCAACCGTCTGAATTGCTTCGAGTTTTAACCTGCAAAGAAATAGTTCATGTTCGACCTAATTCATATGGTTTTTTATTTGATTCAGCCATCTGAATCTGGGGATAAATTGTTCTTCCCATAATATTCAGCCGTCTAATCTATCAAAAACAACCGGCTGAATTTGTATAGAAACTCATATCCGCCTATTGTTTATAGCAAATAATATATATAAATATATATTTTAAATAATTTAATTTTCGAATAATCAGAAAAGAAAAATAGAATATTAACAATAGCATAACACAAATTAAAAAGATTTGGTATCAGAGCTTTGGTCATCATATAACCATAACATAGTTAATGAAAGTGTCTGTTCTATAGGATCGTGTAATATGGATAAACTACTTTTGAGGAATAAGTAAGTAAATAGTAAAAGCAGTAAAGTAAATGACACCAAAGATTTTTATATTGGTTCGAAATCCCGTTCTATGTCCAGTCCCAGACTCCTTCTGGATTTAAAGTAGCAACCGTCACTTAACCTGGAGGAATAGGTTTATACCGCCTGAGCAACCGAACATGACTTCTACCGCCGAAGCAACCGAATAGGACTTATGCTGCCTGAGCAACTGAACATGACTTCTTTACAAATAACAAAAGTATCTAACTGTAGTGTGTTCGTTGAATAGCACTGATAAGTCAATTAAGTATAACCTTCCTATAATCTTCTCCTTTACGATATATAGCGTAATGTGCTTGAGAATTATGGAAGATAGAGTGATCAATGATCTGAGAATGTAAGCAATTTGAGTGTAGTTTGAAAACTAGAGAATGGATAAGAATTCAAGAAAACTAAAATAGTTTTTGGAGAATTGTTTGTTGAATTCTGAAATCTATTTATAGAGTGTAAAAGGTTGCAACCATGGATGAAAACTTATATTGAAAAGAACAGGTGCAACCGTTGATTTTGAAAATGTTTCTCTTCGATGAAGAGAAGTGTCTTTTCATAAAAAGCTATTGAGGAATATTCAGATGGCTGAATAAAATAACTCAGCTATCTAAATCAAATTAAAATGCAAACAACAAGGAATTAGGTTATTTCTGGCCTTATTCAGTCAGCTAAATATATTCATTAAATCGGCTGAATATTATGAAACAATATTTTTGTTTTAGCATTCAGATGGCTGAACGAATGCATCCAGCCGGCTGTTTTCAGCCTGCTGTGCATGTGTGTGTGTGTGTGTATATATATATATATATATATATATATCAATCCAGGAGAGATTTTAACAAAATTCTAAATGAAATAAAGACTATAGATTCAACATAATTAGCCACAAAACTCTGAATATGAATATGCAACAAATCTCTTGCAAAAATGATTAGTATATACCAAATAATTTTATATAGCTTGGCATGATCAAAACAATATAAAATCGAGATTCCAACAGTTTTTGATAATTTATTTCTACAATGAATACTTTGAACTAAAATTTCTATTTACATTCCATATTTTCAAAATCAGATCGTACAAATTATTCAATATTATATGAGAAGATTTAATATATGATATCATTTCATTTCGACCCAATTAGATCCTAAATCTTAATTATGTTATGACCGAAAAACATTAATTCTAATTGGCAATCCTCAAAAAGTATGAAATAACACCTACTATTTATAAAGATTAACAAACTATACATTATTAAAAACGAAAATAATATTTAATAATATTTTGTTAATTAATAAAAGTGAATAATATATATGATACTAAGACGTTGCATACCAAAAGAAATTTCTCAACACATTTTGCTATGTATGAGTCTTAATGGTGTGGGGAAATTTTCCGCAGTAACAAAGGCATAGGTAATCCTCTACTCTATATTACATTGTTAAGAATTTCCATTATAACTGGACACCAATTATAAACATGGGTTTGTGGAGGCATGGAGATAACTCTACGTTGCCGTGTCTCTCTAATATTAGACTGTCGTCATTGCGCTAAAGCTTTTTAGGAATTGCATTAGCAAACAAGATGATATTTTCATATTTCTCTCGTAGTGACCACTCATCTCAAATCTAACTTCAAGTCCAGCCAAACCCAATAGTGACATCTCATTTTGTCATTTCACTATAGCATCTTACCATCTTCACTTGTTATTCATCACCAAAGATAATCTTTTATTATAAAAATAAAAAATATTAGTTCAAACTAACATTACACACATATTATGCTAGTGTAAACTAGCATTATAGTGGTATAGTGCTAGTTTGTAATAAATAGCATTATATGAATATAATTCTATATATGTTTACATTCATAAAGTCCTAGTTATAACCAACATTAAAATCTAAATGATATACTTAGTTTGATAGTACAAAAATTGATATTTATAAATGGCATTACAGACTAATATTTCAAAAAAATCAATTTCACCCGCCATCAATGCTCCTTCTCCTTTATCATCAGTGACAAATCTCTAACAAGCATTATTCCATACCACCACCATCCTTCTCCTTCATATCATAATAAATGAGACAGTGTTTGGTTTAGAAATGATTTTTGTGTTTTACGTTTTCAATATTTATGTCAAATGTCATGGGAGAGAAGATAAAGTCGAAAAATCTTGGTCATTTCATCAAAGGAGAAAAGAAGAAGATGAAAGATAGTTTATGATATTTTAGAAAAGCAAAAAAACAAGAAAATACATTTTTTATTTTATGTGTTATAACGATTGTCTAAGTCGATCATTTTCCACATCTTTCACTACAAAAATAAGGTAAATTACCGATAGCGAAAATGCATCGACGGGGCGTCGGTAAAAGACCTACCGACGCCGTGCCAAGCGATATCCAGCGTCGGTAAAATGTAGGTCTAAAAATGTACTCTGATGCCCAAATGATGCTTTGCGTGGGGTGGTTACCGACATTATAAAGACATCATTTTTCGATGACTTTTCGACGCCTATTTTTTAATGCCATTGCGGTACCATGCCGACTACTATTAAAATTGCGTAACGTGGATTTTTCGACGACTTTCCATCAAGCTAGCGGTGCTTAATTAAACTGTTAGAATAATTTTTTTTAAAGCCTTTCAAACGTCTCATCGATGTCATTACTAAAACATATTTGCAGTATTTTTGCTGCATTTCTAACATTAATCACACATTCAAATATCTACAATATATGTTCATCTCAACATAACATATTGATATCACAAATTCATATGTACCATACTATCACATACACCAAATTCATATACCAAAACATACCACCTAACATAATAATATCATAAATATTATCATACATCATAATATCTAAACAATACAATCATAATACAAACCAAATATCCAAGCAATAACATCACAATACATAAAAACCAAACATCCAAGCATATCATCACAATATATACAAACCAAACATCCAGAC
The DNA here is from genome assembly GCA_030765085.1 of Allium cepa. Lineage (NCBI taxonomy): Eukaryota > Viridiplantae > Streptophyta > Magnoliopsida > Asparagales > Amaryllidaceae > Allium > Allium cepa. The sequence goes on along the minus strand of CM060931.1, from coordinate 1,042,742,975 downwards.
AATAACAACAAAAAACTTCCTACTCCCCCGAACCATACCCACCATCACCATCGCTAGAAATTTCCCCATTTGGAAAGCATTATAAAAATGCATTCGTAAGCAATCCGAGCTTCTTCGCTAGATTACCAACGCGTTATTTCAATCATTGAGTTTTAGTATTATTAACTGCAACAGCTCTGTCTAATAATGATCTTTACATTTTATTCAAATTTATTTCCTAATAATGAGTGATTTTTTATTTCAACTATTGTATTTATTGATTTTTATTTTAAATTTGCATTAACCATATATTTATTTAATTAGATATGTGATTTAATTTGTATATTTGTTCAACTTATTATATGATTTAGAAAAAAGAAAATTTAACTTGAATAAACTCTTATTTAATTTATTGAAACAAAATTTATAAGTTAACTCAATTATATATATATTTATAATTTATTGAGTGATTTAACTTATTTTTTTTTCAATTTATTATGTGATTTAAAAATCTATAATTTAGCTTGAATAAACTCTTGTATAGTTTCGTTAAATAAAATTTATAATTTAACTAAATTATATACACACACGCAAAATTTATTGAGTGATCTAACTTATACAAACATACTCTTTTTTAATTTATTGAAACAAAATTTATAATTTAAGTCAATTATATATAGATATATAAACAGACATATTTATGTTTAATTTATTGAGTGATTTAACTTATATATCTGTTTAATTTATTGTGAGATTCAAAAACCTATAATATAACTAGAATAAAATCTTGTAGAATTTATAGAATTTTTTTTATAATTTAACCTAATTATATATATATATATATAATTTATTGATTGAATTAACTTGTACAAACATAGCCTTATGTAATTTATTGAATTTTTTTATGATTTAACTTAGTTATATATACATTTCTTTAATTTATTGAGTGATTTAACTTATATACTTTTTTAATTTAATGTGTGATTTTTTTTAAAAAATCTATGTCTCTTTTTTTGATTTATTGAAACAAAATTATAATTTAAGATAATTATATATTTGTTTAATTTACCGAGTAACTTAACTTATACATTTAACTCAAGCTTAGGTTACTTTTAAAATGATGATTTTTTAGATAGGTATAACATACATGTGATTCTTGAAATTTAAAATAACTCAAACTTAATTATACTAAGCATTCGTATAAAAGACATATGTATACATGTGGTTCTTGAGATTTAAAACCAATGTATGCATACATAAGCATATACAAGTATGTATGTATATAGTGTTGTGTACAATATATACTTATTATCGTATTATGTATATAACGAATGTTTAAGCTATTACATAACTCATAATATTACCGTAGGATGGCTTACGATCCGCCATTTTTGCAACAATGCTAATGATTATGTAGCATACATCTTCGTCCACTACTCTTGTTATCTCTGTACCATGACTCTAAGCTCCTTATTCCTAGCCCAGTACTTCACCTATTTTGTGTTTTACGTATTCGTTAGAATTTTAAACATGTATATATATATATATGTAAATATTATGTAAATAAATGTATACATATCGCAAACATGGTGGAAATATCATCTACCTTGCAATTGGCGGTGGACCATATGATGACTCAGTCTTGTTAATCCTGCAAGAGGGTGGCCAAGATGATGGCTCATTGTGCTGCTCTTCGTACTGAAATTTGAATTAAGTAAACAATCATATAATTCTATTTTAAATTGTTTAAATATTAAATAATTTTAACATATAAATACATACCAGATCATTGTGATGGTTTGCGTACAATCTGGAGACATCGATATGCAATCTAGGATTTCTATTTCTACTTTTGGCACTTTGTTTCAATATTTTTTTGAATATCTCTGTCTCTCAATATTGCAAGAACTGCTCATATGTCTCTTGTGCAAGGGTTGGATGCTCTTGCCACAACTACACATACCATACATGCACTCATGGTATTTTTTGGACGCTGCGTCCGACCAAGTTCCATGCACTAGCTCTTTATAAACATCCCCTTTCCAAGAGAATTTCCTCTACAGATGCAAATTGAATATATTATGAACAAAATAATTTACATATTTATTTAGTGTGTTATGTAATAAAATTATTCTAAGATAATTTCTTTGAATATGACTTTCTTCATGTGACAACTGTCCTATACCACCGACACCCAATATAGCTATATGGTGCGTTGCTGACATACTCGACCGATGTAGGATGATCATCAAGGGTTGTAAGAAAAGAAAAAAAATCACAAAATCTGTCATATATCTCATAGCTTATAGAATAAAATATAATATACACCACAAATATAAAACAGGAGATCCAGTAATAACAAAATGAACCAAATATCAAAGCATATATTCATAGAGTTATACAACAGAGTAATAAAGTTTATACAAAATGGAAATAAACTTAAATAACTATCTCATAGTAATGGTAACAAGCAGACACTATCAAGGCTCCATAGTGTTGCATGGAAAAATAAACATAGAAATCCGTATACAATACGAGATAGCTCCATCCAGCTCGTCCTCTGCACAACTACTACATCGCACCTGGACCTACTATCTAGTCTACTTATTTAAGAGTACCCAAGATAATAAGAAGCAAAACATAAAACCAAAGATCACACAACAGTCTAATGTGAGCAGTAAATGAATCTCAAAATATTTCACAAGTCGATATAGTTAGGAACAAGGGTATACAAAGCATACTTGACCTATCCCTGCAACTAGAGAGTTAGCGCATAACAAATATAATATGCTATTCTACATATATAGTAAAGGTATACTACGAACTATGTATAATGACGAGTGTCAAGGTATCCCTATCTGCAATACCTATCTCCAGTGATCTCCCTAGAGTCATAGACTACGAAAGAAAACTACTAAAGTAATCATAACATCCATTAAACAGTCCTCACTATCACTCAATGTTCTCTATGTATATGATAGATAGTATGGCTTTTCTCATGCTAGGACTAATGGAAATCTTGGTTTTGGCATATCATATTTAGCCTGAAGCTGATATTAGACCCATTCCCTTGGTCCCAAGTGTATAAATCCTTTCAAATGATCTGAGAAAACCTTCCCAAGTACCTATGAGTACACTCATAATACCCTGCTTTCAAGTAAATCAAAAAACACTCCGAGTAACAATGATCCCTTAACACACGTATCCGAGCCCTTTGCTTGCCCCATCTAGTTTCCATTATTCTCGAGGAATCATTCCAGGTTCCTCCTTTCCACGAATAGAACCATTCTCACGTACTATCCATGGGTTACCCTTCCTAGAACCCACCCTTTATGGACAACCATCTCACGACTCCCTTCAACATCGAGCCCCCATCACTAGAACCTAACTCCAGTCCCCGTCGAGTTGTTGTCATCGAAGTCCCGAAGTTATCATTGTACTGCAACATCGCCACTAAACCCTAAGCAAACAAACAAACACCTTCGGTATGACCTGCAGAGCCTCTACTCCATCTTCTGGAAGTGTCATCTCGATCCAAACAAAAGAGACCTTCCGGTACTGACCGAATCTCTTTATACCGATATGTAGACTTATCCAATTTTGGCTAAGTTCTTCCCTCTTCCACAGTACTCCATCTTCTAAGTAATTGGACTCCAACTACTTCCCACAAAAACTCTCGGCATCAACCCTAAAGCTCTTGATGCTAACTACAAAGCTCTTGTTTCCATGCCCTCCAAAGCTCTTGGTACCCAATCCAATACTTAGCCAAATTCCTACACTTGGCCTTCACTCCTTACCCCTAGCCTTGACCAGAACCAGCACCACCAACTGAGTAAATTTCCATCAAATAAAAGTTGCTGGTACCGACCATATCTCTCGGTATCGACTTCTCTCATTAACTCTAATTTTGGTTCGAATTGAATCCTGAGCTCCTCTTATTTTCCAGAGCCCCTCCTCCTTGTTTCACCCAATTCTGACCACCTTTACCTTCGATTTGCTAATTCGACCACTTATTTCCTAACTACCGAAAAGCACTAGAAAACCACATCAAAGCATAATATACAAATATGGAATATCATATATATACATCCATTCATACATGCAATACATAAGATCATAATAATCAAGCAAATCCTAATCTAAGTATAAATTTTACACTAGCATATGGATATGAACGAAATGAGTTGCAAAACCATTTAAAAACCACTTTAAAACTTTTAAATTTCGGCTATAAACATATGTTAAAATGCGATTAAAGTTAGAATACAATTTAGGGTCAAAATCATGTTAAAAAAACATTTTTAACTATATTAATATGCATAATAAAGTGAGAGGTCAAGAACTACTCTCCAAATATTTAAAATACTAATTTATCCTGTTAGATTTGACATGAATAGCAATGAAGATGAATGCATATCAACCAAAACAATAAATATCCAGCTCCTATATGCTAATCACCCCTCTAATTTATGATTTGACTTAGATTAGTAAGTAAAATATAGGCTTGTTGATAGAATTAGGTTAATGGAGGTTTAAAGCAATTTTGAGGTAGATGAAAATGACTTAGGTCGGTTCGTACAGCCTCTCTGAGCATAATTTTCGAGATAGGTTAGTGGGCTTAAGTATGGACTTTCCCACTAATGTAGGCGGGCATTAGCCAAAACCTAAAATAGGTATAACTTTCAAATGGAAAATTCATTTCTCTACTACAACCACTTTACAAGATGGAAAACCATCATTCTAAGGAAATGGAAATTTTTTGAGAACCAAACTTTGTTTCTATCAAAAGTTACATACAAACAAAATTTTCAAGGTCAAAATTATCACATAGAAATTCGGCAAAAATCATAGATATGGAAAATGTCTCTTAAGGGCCACTTTCTACAATTTAGATTCATACGACCTTATATAAATAAAATAAGAATATTTTACAATCATTTGATATGTAAAATATGGGTCGTCAAACTCTCCCCTCTTTAGGAATTTTGCCCTCGAAATCCCTAAAAAAGTCAGATATAGTTACCGCACATGCCTAAAAATCATATGTAATTATCATACATATCAAACAAACAACCATGAAATTAGTAATATTGGTAAGCCTATCTTAGCATGCGAGTTACTAGTCTACCCTACATGATATCAAAAGGTAAAAGTAAATACGATAAACTACAGGCCTTACCATGCAAAGAGCTCTGGATATATGACGCTCTTCATGGTTTCCCACGTGCAACCGCCATCACTGTCACCCCATTGAACATTCACTAACTCCACCGTCTTCCTCCTAACTTGTTTCGTATCGCGTCCGACAATACGAACTGGTCTATGAGGTCTCGAAGCTTATGGTTCAATCTCAGTATCATCAAGTTGATTCGGTGAAATCGTCACGCCTGAGTCGTGCACAAACATTCGCAGGTGAGAAATGGGGAAGACATTGTGTACACCCGCCATCTTTTGACGTAAGTCAACCCTGTATGCCACATTTCTAATCTTCTCTATTATCGAAAAAGGACCTACGATTCTTGGCGCCAACTTCCCCTTACCATTGAATCGAATCACATTCTACTAAGGAGAAATATTCACAAACACCATATTTATCAATAGCAAACTCCAAATCTCTTTGTCTTCAATCAGCGTAGCTCTTCTATCTTTCTTGAGTAGCTTTAATTCATTATCGAATGACCTCGATCTTCTCAGTGGATTTTCTAATCATGTCTGCCCCAAGTATCATATTTTCACCCACTTTCCACCAACATGAAGGAGCGTTACAGGTCGGCCATACAATGCTTCATTCGGTGCCATGCTGATAATAGCTTGATAAATATTGTTGTCTACGAATTCCACGAATTGTAAGTGATCATCCCTTCACCCTCTGAAACTGAGAATGCAAGCTCGTAAGAGATTCTCCAATATAAGATTTACTCTTTCGGTCTTCCCATTTGTTTATGGGTGATAAACTAAAATGAGATGCAGCTGAGTCCCCAACGCCTCTTGAGCTCTTCCAAAACCCACCAGTGAACAACGGATCTCGATCGCTCATAATGATCTTTGGCACAACATGAAATCGTACAAACCATTTCATATACAACTCGGCCAGTTTGGCTACCGTTCTACCTGAATTGATGAGTATAAATCTAGAGCTTTTGGTTAATCGATCGACTACAACCCAAATGCTATCGTACCCTGCTCGAGTCCTCAATGGTCCGCAAATGAAATCCATTGATACTTGCTCACACTTCCATTGGGAACTTTAAGTGGTTGCAACAATCCATTTGGCTTCTTTTGCTCTGCCTTCACCAACTGGCAGTTCATACACTTCGGGATGAATGTCCCGACATCCTTCTTTATCCCCTTCTAATAATAGGTCTGATTCATATCACAGTACATCCTTTTACCATCGGGATGCGTGGTCAATCTAGAATGACGGCACTCTCGTAGTATCTCGTCTCACAATCTATCGACATTGAGAACAAACAATCTCCTATCCTTATGGAGCCAACCTTCTTGTTCTAGTCCATATTGCTTCATATACTCTAACTCTACTCCTCTTTCTATATTCTCCATGATCTTTACTAGTCTATCATCTCGCCTCTGACTAGTACCGATTGATTCAATCAAAGTAGGTTTGATCGTTAAACTCACCAACATATCAGGCTCTAACTCATAGTGAGGTCCGAAGTCATAACCCACAATATGCTCCAACTATTACCACTCCATGAACATTGCTCCCAAATTGGCATATCTTCTACTTAATGCATCGACGACCGCATTTCCAATACTAAGTGTATTGGTAATGCCAAAGTCATAGGAGGCTAAGAATTCCAACCATCGTTGCTAGCGAAAGTAGAGTTCCTTCTGGGAGAAAAGGTACTTTAAGGATTTGTGGTCCGTGGATAGCTCGAACCTGTCCCTAATAAGAGTACCTCCAAATCATCAAAGAAAAACTATCGCCGCCAACCCAAAATCGTGAGTCAGATACTTCCTCTTGTGCGGCTTCATCTCTCGATTAGCGTAGGTGACAACTTCCTCTTCTGCATTAATACCGCACTTGATCCACTGCCACAAGCGTTTGTGTATACTGTTAGCTCCTCATTCCCACTCAGATGGTTAATATTGGTACACTTATCAACCTCTCCTTCAGACTCATAAATGCATGCACACACCTCGTGTCCTAAGCAAAAGTCCGATTCTTCTTCGTCAAACTGATCAACGGTGCTACTACCTTTGAGAAGTCCTTGATAAAATATCTATAATATCCTGCTAATCCTAGGAAACTCCTCATGTCCGTAGCATTCTTGGGTTGGTTCCAATCCTGAACTGCTGCCACCATGGCAGGATCTATTACGACGCGCTACTCAGAGATGACATAACCTAAATCTCACTTCCCTTCTCCAGAATTGAAATTTCAAAAACTTCACTTTCATCTTTTCCTCCTACACACTTCAAGAACAATCCTCAAGTGTGTCTCGTATTCCTCATCTGTCCTAGAAAAGATCAAAATTACATCCACGAATAGAAGTACGAACTTGTTTAGCTGATCCTTGAAGATGCAGTTCATGAGATCTATAAAGTATGTCAGAGCATTAGTTAGCCTAAATAGCATAACTAATCACTCATAGAAACCAAATGGCGTACAAAATGCGGTGATTGGCACACTCTTCCTCGCTACTCTCAACTAGTGAAATCCCACCGTCAAATCCAATTTAGAGAATGCCTTCGCACCATGGAGCTGATCGAACATGTCATCAATATGTGGGAGTGGATAATTGTTCTTCTTTGTTACCTTATTCAGCTCACGGTAATCTACACACAACCTAAGAGAGTCATCCGTCTTAGTAGCAAATACTACAAGTGCACCCACTCAAATATACTTCTATGAATGAACCCTCACTTTAAAAGGTCATTTACTTGCACCTCTAACTCCTTTTGCTCTTCGGGTTCCATACGCCTTAAAGATATAACTATATGTCTGGCATCCTTCGCTATGTCTATACGAAACTCAATCTCGCGATGTGGCGGTAATCTTGTCACCTAGTCAAACACATTTGCATACTCTCTAACGATAGGCACAGATGATAACCCATCCTGTGGAACCTCGAGCGAATATAGAAAGCTAATCATAACCCCGTCCTTTGCTAGGTAGCTAATAACTACCGTTTTCAATCCACTACTACCATATACTTCCTTAGCTATCCCATCCTCAAGATAATCTCAAACCGAACAAAATTCAAAACAAAAGGGCATCCATGACTCGATAAGATCAGACCATGACAAATCATACACAGTTTTGTGGACCCTCTAACAAGAATCATCATAATCAAAGGTTGATCAACTGTTTAGGGTTTTAATCCCAATCTATATACTAGGTCACTAGATGTGAAGGAATGTGAAGCCCGATATCGAATAAAACATATATGGGAACATCATGAATGGAAAGTATGCTTAAACAATAAGGCTATTCCCCTTCTCTTCCACCGAGGCAGCACTCGATGAAATCAGAATAGCGTCCAAAGCATATGCCCTAACAACCTGTTTCTGTATAACTTTTCTGCATATGTCCGAATTTTCCACAGTTGCAACATTTCTTCTTCCCATCAGTTTATTGTCTTCGATTAGGTGATCCTTATCTCCACAACCAAAATAGAAGGGTTTCCATTTAGCTTTCTTCTGAGCATTCTTTTATCAAGATGCTTCCTCTTTCCATTCCACTTCTTCTTGCCTCCATCGCCTTGTTGCGGTTTTGGCTCTTCTTTGATGACAACAGCTGATTTAGACTGGGGATATAAACTCTCCTGGCAAAAAAATTTCTCAATAAGTCTCTCAAATGGCTCATCGATATGACTCACCAACTTCACCTTTTGATAGTCGTCCAAGCCCATAAGAAATTCTCGTTCTTTTTCAATGGAGTGTCGATGAAAGACATCTCGTACTTCGATATAGTGTCGAACTTAGAAATATACTCGAAGACAGACATATCTCCTTGCTTTAAATCATCAATTATCCTGAATAAGACCAACTTTTGAAAAACCGGAACGAGCTTCTTCTTGAACATAGCCTTGAACTAGTCCCAAGTGAACCTATCCTCGGGTGTAGCAATAGTAATGGCATTCTACCAGTTCATGGCATGCCCTTGAAGAACTCTAGAGGCTAGCTTTCTTTTAACGGCATCATTCACTTCCATGTCCCCGAAGATATGCTTGTAGGTGTCCTACCAATCCTGCACTTCAATGGTTGACTCCACTTCAAGAAATGGTTTTTCCTCCTAAGATAAAGTAATCTTTGCATAAATTAGCAAAGTCCGCCCTTGGGGCCTGCACTTAAGCACCACCACCAATAGCAACATTTGGAGCGGTCACTTGTGCATTCTGCAGCATGTTCACCATCATTGCATTAAACATATCTTTCAAGTCAGGGTTAGTAGCCCCTAGACCATCTCCTTCCTCAACTCCGAGAATGTAATTCCTCCCAGTGTTTCTTGTTTACCATCTCATTCATGATCTATAAGAAGAATGATCAATCTCTAAAAAAGAAAACTGTGTCAATGGTACCCTGTGTGCATGTGACTTATATACTATATATACTATTATAGTTTAAAAAACCAAAATGTATAACAAGCACGCACTCTCTCTTGTGTGTGTACACACATATTCTCGATCTAGTCTAGGATGATAACTCCTTAACTGTCTCTATCGGACCACAATATCAACTCAGATTAATCATGTAAGCTAAGATCTGATACCAAATGTGATGACCGCCCTATACCACTGGCTCCCAATAAAATGATATAGTGCGATGTTAATGTGCCGACTGATATCGAACGATCATCAAGGGTTGAAAGAAAAGAAAACAACTCACAGAAGCAGTTATATATCTCACAACACATGGAATAAAGTATAATATAAACTATAGATATAAGATATGAGAGCTAGTAATAATAAAGTGAACCAAATATCATAGCATAGATCCACAGAGTTATACGACAGAGTAATAGAGTTTATGCAAAAATGAAAATAAACTCAAATTCATCTTATAGTAATAGTAATAAGAAGGCTCTATAGTGTTGCATTATGGAGTTAGCATAGAAATCCATATATAATACAAGACGTCTCCATCCAGCTCGTCCTCTGCACATCTACTACATCGCACCTAAACTTGCTATCTAGTCTACCTTTTTCAGAGCTGTGTAGTTAATGCCCCGCTATTACCTCGCTACAACCCCGCTATATCTCATAGCGGATTTCTACCGCTATGATTTTTCCATATAGCCCCAGAATATAGCCTTTCCGCTTTAATCTCCGCTATGTACGCTATATCCCGTTATTTCCGCTATTCCCGCTATATCTTTTTTAATAAAATGAATTAAAAAATTGCATTTATACATTATAAAATTATGAAACTAATTTATTTGATTTAATTTTTAATATATTTTCAGAAATGAAAATACTCTAATATTATACCAAATTCAATTATTTTATATGACAGTTTTTCGTTTATTTAAAGTATATTCGTACATGTTTTTATTTAAATTATTTATGTATTATTTATAATTCAATTGAATGATAATTTTTCATTTAATTGCCATTTATATATTTGTAAAAAAATTAAGTACGAGTTTTATATGCTACTTTAGAGCCATCCACTATATCCCGCTATATCCTCGCTGTATCTCCGCCATGACTTTTTGCACCTCCAACGCTTTGAATCTACCGAGCGCATTAACTGCGCAGTTTTAGAGTAACCAAAATAATAAGAAGCATTGCATAAAATCTCAGGTTAGACAATAGTCTTGTATGAGCAGTAAATGAATCTTAAAATACTATACAAGTCGATATGGTAAGGAACAAGGATGCATACCTGATTTTTCCCTACAACAAAAGAGTTAGCACATAATGAACAAAATATGCTACTATACACATACAGTAAAGGTATACTGCAAACTAAATATGATGACTGTGTCTAGGTATCCCTATCCCCAATACCTATCTCTAGTGACATTCCTAGAGTGATGACTACAGAATAAAACAACTAATGCAACCATAGCATCCATCAGACAATACTCACAATCACTCAATGTGCTCTAGATATATGATAACTCGTACGGCCTCTCCCATGCTAGAGACTAATGGAAATCTAAATTTTCAATGTATTTGTCTTTAGCTTGAAGCTGATACTAGACCCATTCCCCTATTACAGGGTTTACAGTCCCATTCAAATGATCCGAGGTAGCCTTTCCAAGTACCCATAAGTGCACTCATAATACCCCAGCTTTCGAGTGCATCAGAAAACACTCTGTGTATCAACGTTCCCTTAGCATGCGTATCCAAGCCCTTTCCTTACCCCATCTAGTTCCCATTATTCTCGAGGAAACATTCCACATTCCTCCATTCCATAAAAGAACCATCCTCACGTTCTATCCATGGGTCACTTCCTAAAACCCACCCTTTCTGGACAACCATCTCACTACTCCCTTCAACATCGAGCCGCCACCACCGGAACCTAACTCCATTTATAGTCTAGTCGTCATCACCGAAGTCCCAAAACTAGCATCGTACTACTACATTGCTATCGAAACCCAAGCGAACAAACAAACACCTTCAACAAGACCTACAGAGTGTCCACTCCCCCTTCTAGAAATGTCATCCTAATCCTAACAAACCAGACCTCCCGGTACTGACCGAACTTCTCGGTACCGATAGTTAGACTGAGCCAATTTTGTCTTAGTTCTTTCTGTCTTCCCCGGTACTCCATCATCAAAATACTTAGCCTCCGGCTACTTCCCACAAAATTTCTCGACATCAACCCTAAAGCTCTTAATGCTAACTGCAAAGCTCTTGTTTCCCTTCCATCCAAAGCTCTCTATACCAAGTCCAGTACTTAGGCAAATTCCTGCACTTGGCCTACACTCCTCGTCCCTAGATTTGACATGAAGCAGCACCTCCAACCGAGACAATTTCAATCAAACAAAAGCTCAGGGTACCGATCGTACCTCTCTGTGTTGACTCATCCCTTTAACTCCAGTTTTGGTGCGACTTGGATTCTGAGATCCTCCTATGCTAAAGAGCCCCTCCTCCAAGTTTCACCCAATTTCGACAATCTTTGTATTCGATTTGCCAATTCGACCACCTCTTTCCTAAATACCTAAAAGCACTAGAAAAAACCATCAAAGCACAACACACAAACATGGAATATCATACATATACATTGATTCATACATGCAACACATAAGATCATGATAATTAAAAAAAATCCTAATCTAAATTTTATACTAGCATATCAATATGAATAAAAAAGTTGTAAAACCATTTAAAACCAACTTTAAAATCTTTAAAATTCATCCATAAACATATGTTAAAGTGTGATCAAAGTTAGAAAACAATTTAGGGTCAAATTCATGTTAAAAACATCGTATTTAACTTTATGAACATGAATAGTAGAGTGGAAGGTCAGGAAACACGCACCAATTACCTAAAATACTAATTCCTTCCTTTAGATTTGAAGCGAACAACAAGGAAGAGGAATGCAAATCAATAAAAATGATAAATCTCAAGCTCCTATATGCATATCACCCCTCTAATTGATGATTTGCCCAAGATTAGTAAGGAAAAGATAGACTTTTTGATGAAATTATGGTTAGTGGAGGTTTAAAGCTATTTTGGGGAAGACGAAAAGACTTAGATTAGTTCCGACTGCCTTTTTAGCATAATTTTTGAAATAGGTTAGTGGACCTAAGTGCAATCTTAGTTAATTACCCCCCAATATAGGACAACAACAACCAAAACTTAAAACAGCTATAATTTTCAAACGGTAAGTCCGTTTTTCTATTATGACCCATCAACGAAGTGAGAAACCATCATCCTAAAGCAATTAAAGTGGTTTGATACCCTAACTCGGTTTCTATCAAAAGTTTATACCACAAAAAAGATTTTTAGGGATAAAATTATCGCATAGAAATTAGGCAAAAATCATAGACATAGAAAATGTCACTAATAGTCATTTTCGAAAAATTTAGAGTCATGCGACCTCATATGAATAAAATAAAAATATTTTACGATCACTCGATATGGAAAATAAAGGTTGTTACACTCTCCTCCTTTTAGGAATTTCTCCTTCGAAATCCCTAAATAAGTCAAACATAGTTACCATGCATGCCTAACATTCATATGTAACCATCATACATAATAAATAAATAACCATGCAAACAATAATATAGGTGAGCCTATCCTAGCATGCTAGTTACCAAACTACCATATATGATATCAAAAGGTGAAAGTAAATACAATAAACACATTCCTACCATGTAAAGAGCTCTAGATATGTGGCCCTCATATTCTTCTTGGTTTCTCACGTGCAATTGCCTTCACTTTCACCCCAATGAACCTTCACTAACTCCAATGTCTTCCTCCTAAGCTATTTCATATCGCGTTCGACAAATGAACTAGCTTACGAGGAATCGAAGCTTCCGCTTCAATCTCGATATCGTCAAGTTGATCCAGTGCAATCATCACGCCTGAGTCATGCGTAAATTTTCGTAGATGAGAAACATGGAAGATGTTGTGCACACCCACCATCTTCTGTGGTAAATCGACCCTATACGCAAGGTTCTCATTCTTCTTTGGTCTAGGAAAAGGACCTACAAATCTTGGCGCTAACTTCCCTTTACCACCGATCAAATAACATAAAAAGAGAAATATTCAAAAACACCATATCATCGATAGAAAACTCTAAATCTCTACATCTTCTATCAACATAGCTCTTCTGCCTATTCTAAGCAGCTTTCATTCGTTGCTGAATGATCTCGATCTTCTATGAGGCTTTTTTAATCATGTCTGGCCCAAGTATCAGATTTTTGCCCACTTCCCAATATTATAAAGGAGCGTTACATGGTCGACTATACCATACTTCATATGGTACTATATCGATACTAGCCTGATAACTATTATGGTATGCGAATTCCACCAATATACGATTTACTCTCTCGATCTTCCCATCTGTTTGTGGATGATAAGTTGTACTAAGATGCAGCTCTGTCCCAAATCCTCTTGTAAGCTCTTTCAAAACCTACTTGTGAACAATGGCATACCATGAAATTGTACAGCCCATTTCACATACTATTCGGCCAATTTGGCTTCCGTTCTACCTGACTTGATGGGTATAAATGTAGCGCTCTTAGTCAGTTGTTCAACTATGACCCAAATGTTGTCATACTGACGCAGCGGATATACGAAAAATTAGATGAACGGTGAAAGTTGCAATCGGTGGATTGAAGATACTGAAATGCCCAAATTCGTTGATCACAAAGATACCGAATTCTAGCTATCTTCGACACGTTGATCGCACACGCTACCGTGAAAGAAGATCTACAATTCTTCAAACGTCGATCAAGCGCACTTGATACTGTGAATTGGCTTCAACGATCGTTGATTCGAGCGCACTCGAATAAACGAAAGTGGAGATAGGAGATCACACTCAACTACCAATTTCAAAGAGGCACAAAGCACTCAAACGAAGTTTTATTCAAAAAATCAACCCCCTTTACAATGACCCACGCGGCCTATTTATAGGTGATACACTCACTAGGTCGTTGCCGACCTAACAACACCACACGACTCAACTTAGGTCGTACGCGACCTAACATAGTGCCGTACCCTCATTACAACCCAACGCATATTTACAACACTTAGGTCGTATGCGACCTAACAGCTCACGCGACTTAACAGAAAGTTCAAACATATTACAACATAGTATCAACGACATACGACTTACGACCTAACTTAGGTCGTCTACGACTTAACCTTCACGAGTTACAACAAACACTACTCAAACGTATTTACAACAGTGAGCGACTCAACCAATAACGACCTAAAATACATGCGGCATATCTCTTCAGCATAAGATCAATGATCTATCTTTATGCGACCTATGCTTGGACGACTTAGTGAGTAAACGACTTAGCAACGCCCATCTCCAGAAGCGACTTAACATTAGGTCGTTCAGATTTCATAGACCGCAACACGTTATCCCCTAGCCCGTTAGGTGGTTGCTTTGTTAGGTCGTAACCCGTTAGCGACCTATGGTTTAACTCTTAACTCGCCCGAGTGTCTTCATGCTCTGCTCGTTGACTCGCGAGCGACCTTCGTTATGTCGTGAGTCTCCACTAGGCCGCGAGCGACCTAAAAACTATTTTGTTAACTCGCTGGGTTGGACCTTTAGACTCCTTAGGTCGCTTGAATGACCTGTCTTCACACTAGGTCGCTGCCGACCTATCTCCACTACCTCCACATTAGGTCGTGAGCGACCTAAAGCCTTGGAACGACTCACAGCCAATGAGTTGGTGAATTCCACTGCTTTGTCACTCGGCTGGGCTGCATCATCCTCCCCTGGTTGGGAAAAATTCGTCCTCGAATTTGAAAGTTCTTCCTCATCGGTCTGTTCATCCGCATAATAAGGTATTAAATGTTTAACATTAAACACATCAGAAGTATACACATCCTCCGGCAGCTTCAACCTGTAAGCGTTTTCATTGATCCGTTTCATAATCTCTACAGGACCAATCTTTCGCGCTTTAAGTTTATTATATGTTCCCACTGGAAAATGATCCTTTGTTAGTACAGCATATACTAAATCTCCTTCGTTAAATTCAACACTCCGTCGCTTCAGATCTGCAGATTGTTTATACTTCTCATTTGTCTTCTCCAATCGTTTCTGAACGGTTTTATGGCATTCCGTCAAACCATCAAAAGCTCGTTTAACTGTTCCCTTTGGTTGTGGAACTACCGTTAAATCCAACGGTCCCCTTAGTAAACTTGAATAAATAATCTGAAATGGACTGAAACCTGTGCTACGATTCACTGCATGATTATGTGCAAACTCTTCTTGGCATAACTTCACGTCCCAGCTCTTCAGATTGTCCTTCACAAGACATCGCAACAAATTTCCCAGCGATCTGTTCACAACCTCAGTCTGTCCATCTGTCTGCGGATGGTAAGCGCTATCAAAATTCAACTTTGTTCCCACCATCTTCCACAAACTTAGCCAAAAATTACTCAGAAAACGAGTATCTCTGTCCGAAACAATAGACTCTGGTAATCCATGTAAACGATAGATCTCTTTAAAGAACAACTGTGCCACATGAACTGCATCCGCCGTTTTCTTACAAGCAACAAAATGTACCATCTTCGAGAATCGGTCCACCACCACATATATAGAGTCATTCCCCTTTTGAGTTCTCGGCAAACCCAACACGAAATCCATGCTAATATCTACCCACGGTTTTGTAGGAATAGGTAAAGGCATATACAATCCTGCATTTGTAGCTGTCCCTTTCGAAACCTGACAAACATGACATGTAAGCACAAACTTTTCAACTTCCCTTCTCATTGACGGCCAATAATAAGACTGAGAAACCAACTGCAATGTTCGATCTCTACCCATATGGCCTTCTTCATGTAACTCTTTGATAATCTTCATTCTCAAACTGCCTTCTGGTATGCACAATTGATTCCCCTTGAATAAGAATCCATCTACCAACACAAATTCATCAGTACTCCCATCCTTGACTTTCTCAACAAACTTCGTAAAGTAAGGATCTTTTTCAATCAACACTGGCAATAGTTCAAACCTTGTCACTTCAACTTTCATTGTCGTCAACAAATGATTCCTCCTGCTTAATGCATGAGCTACACGATTCGTCACCCCTGTTTTGTGCTTAACAACAAAAGTAAACTGTTGTAGATACGCGACCCATGAAGCATGCCTAGCTGAAATTTTATCCTGTCCTTGCAAATGCTTCAGAGCTTCATGATCCGTATAGAGAACAAACTCCTTCTGAAACAGATAATGTCTCCAATGCTTTACGACTTGGACAATCGCGTAAAACTCCACATCATAAGTGCTATATCTCAACTTGGCTCCAGATAACTTCTCACTGAAATAAGCAACTGGTCTTCCACTCTGACTCAATACTCCACCAATCCCAACTTTAGATGCATCGATATGTAACTCGAACAACAACTGAAAATCCGGCAAAACTAGAATTGGCGCTGTCGTCAATAATGACTTTATCTTTTCAAAAGCAACCCCTGCTTCCTCTGACCATGCAAATTTCTTTCCTTTCATGCAATCGGTTATAGGTGCCATTACACTGCTAAAATGTGGAATGAATCTTCGATAGAAAGATACCAATCCATGAAAACTTCTCACTTCAGTAATTGTCTTGGGTTGTGGCCAACTCCTGACAGCCTCTACTTTGCTCTCATCCACTTGAATACCCTCCTTCGACAGAACATAGCCCAGAAACAGAACACTGTGCGTCATGAACACACACTTCTTCGTTGCAGCATAAAATTGCTCCTGTCGTAGAATCAATAGCACTTCTCGCAAATGCTGGACATGTTCTTCCATACTCCCACTATAAATCAAAATATCATCAAAGTAAACTACTACAAACTTCCCAATGAATGGTCTGAAAATCTGGTTTATTACTCTCATAAAAGTACTCGGTGCATTCGATAAACCGAACGGCATAACCAGCCATTCGTATAGACCTTCTCTAGTTTTAAAAGCATCTTCCACTCATCACCCGGTCTTATACAAATCTGATGGTATCCACTCTTCAAGTCAATTTTCGAGAACACAAAAGCCCCACTCAGTTGGTCAATCAAATCATCGAACCTCGGCATAGGAAACCTGTATCTCACAGTGATCTTGTTTAGAGCCCGACTGTCCGTACACATCCTCCATGAACCATCCTTCTTTGGTACTAATAAAGCTGGCACTGTACAAGGACTCAAGCTCTCCTGAACACGCCCCTGTTCTAACAACTCCTCCACCTGCCTTCTCAGTTCCTCATGCTCCTTAGGACTCATCCTGTAATGTGGTTTGTGTAGTAATATTGCCCTTGACACAAGATCAATCTGATGCTGAATATCCCTCAACGGTGGTAACTCCGTTGGCAACTCTTCAGGAAACACTTCATTAAATTCGCCCAAAACTGGTTTTACTTCTTCAGGAATTTCAACAGGTTCAGTAGCTTCACGTCCAATCAACAAAAACACCTCTGGACTCTCCTCTACTTCTTCAATAAATTCCTTCAAAGTCAACAAAATCTTCAGCTCCTCAATCTCCTCTGATTTGCTCTCTCCTTGCTGTCTCTTCTTTGGAACCAAAATGATCTTAATGCCTTCAAACATAAAACTGTAGCTATTGGTTCGACCGTCATGTTGTACTACTCGATCATACTGCCATGGTCTTCCCAAAAGTAAGTGACAAACATCCATCTCCACAATATCACACCAGATCTCGTCTTTATACTTCTTCCCAATAGAAAATGGAACTTGAACTCGCCTGTCCACCTTCACCTCTCCTCCTTTTCTCAACCACGCTAACTTGTAAGGATTTGGATGCTTCTCCGTCTTCAAATTCAACTTTCTCATGGCTTCAGTAGAAATAATATTGTCACAACTTCCCGCGTCAATCACAAATTTACAAACCTTCCCCAGAATAGTGCATGTCGACTGAAAGATGTTACTCCTCAACCAACTAGCTTCTTCTTCCTGCTTCGGTATCAAACAAGATCTCCTCATCATAATATTACATCCTTCATCTCCTGACGCGATATCCTGTGCATCCTCCTCAACTGGACTAGGATAACCTTCTCCAACATCCTCACCTTCAACTTCAGCAATCATAGTTTGTTTCTTCGGCTTCGGACATTCATTACTCTTGTGACCCACTTCCTGGCAATTGTAACATTTGAAACTTTTGTTGATCTTTGCCTTCGCAACTTCATTCACAACAGGTTTACTGACAGCTTTCGAAACATTGGAACTCCCACTAGCACCTTTGTTCTAAATATTGGAACTTGTAAAAACACCACCTCCACGTCTTCCCTGCTTCTCCCAAGCCAACGCTTTCTGGTGCGCTTCAGCAACAGATCTAGGATCAAACATATTCACCATATCTTGGATCTGTATCCTCAACCCTCTAACAAACCTAGCAGTCAGTTGTTCCTCTGTCTCCATAATGTCATTTCGAGCAATCAGTTGATAAAATTCATCAGCATAATCATTAACAGTCTTCGTCCCCTGCCTTAGATTCTGCAACCTCTGATACACAAGTGATTGATAATTGTAAGGCAAGAATGTAGCCTTCATTAACTTATTCATCTTCTCCCATGATTCAATCTTCGACTTCCCCATCCATTCTCGTGTAAGTTTGGTTTGCTGCCACCACGCCATAGCTCTCCCCCTCAACCTAGTAGCAACCAACTTCACTCGACGATTTTCCGGAACCTCTTTGAAATCAAAGATCTCTTCACCATTAGACAACCAATCAAGGAATTCTTCTGCTACCATTCCACCTTTAAATTCAGGAATTTCCATCTTCATACCCGATTCCCATCGACGATCATCATCTATATCCCGATATGAATTTCAAACTTGGTCTCGATCTCGATAATAAATGCTAGCTCTATCACCATCTTCATCAAAATCAAATGTACGTCTATATCGATCTCGACCATCAACATCCCTTCGATCACGCATGTCTCTTCTATTATGTCTCTCTTCATCTCTATATGGCTCATCTTCAAACTCACATGGAGTTCTTCTCTCTTCATGTCTATAATCATGGTGATCTCTTCTCGATGAAATTGATGTTTCTCTTCTTTCTCTAAAAAATTGTGGCGACACCCTCCTCGCTTCCGTAACCGATGACGAAACTCTGTTTCCTCCATGGTTCGAGACTGGTGACCTTCTCCTTTGACTTTGATTCAAGTCATTCATCAATTTCTCTAACTTCCCAATACCTTCATCAAACTTCTCATTGATACGTTGTTCCATTTGCTCAGCTTCTTCCCTTCTATACAACGCTTCAATATTTTGATGACGATTAGCTCTTCTCGGCGGCATTGTAGAATCTTTAACAAACACTTCAATACTTAGCTTTGGAAAAGATGTGGCTCGGCTTTGAACTCTTCAAAGTGATGTACGGATTCAAACTTCAAAATGAACTTCAACTTCAAACTCCTTGGCTCCAAGACTCGGCTTAGCTATGATTGGCTAAGTCTGGCTCTGATACCAAACTGATGCAGCGGATATACGAAAAATTAGATGAACGGTGAAAGTTGCAATCGGTGGATTGAAGATACTGAAATTCCCAAATTCGTTGATCACAAAGATACCGAATTCTAGCTATCTTCGACACGTTGATTGCGCACGATACCGTGAAAGAAGATCTACAATTCTTCAAACGTTGATCAAGCGCACTTGATACCGTGAATTGGCTTCAACGATCGTTGATTCGAGCGCACTCGAATAACCGAAAGTGGAGATAGGAAATCACACTCAACTACCAATTTCAAAGAGGCACAAAGCACTCAAACGAAGTTTTATTCAAAAAATCAACCCCCCTTTACAATGACCCACGTGGCCTATTTATAGGCGATACACTCACTAGGTCGTTGCCGACCTAACAACACCACACGACTCAACTTAGGTCGTACGTGACCTAACATAGTGCCATACCCACATTACAACCCAACACATATTTACAACACTTAGGTCGTATGCGACCTAACAACTCACGCGACTTAACAGAAAGTTCAAACATATTACAACATAGTATCAATGACATACGACTTACGACCTAACTTAGGTCGTCTACGACTTAACCTTCGCGAGTTACAACAAACGCTACTCAAACGTATTTACAACAGTGAGCGACTCAACCAATAACGACCTAAAATACATGTGGCATATCTCTTCATCATAAGATCAACGATCTATCTTTATGCGACCTATGCTTGGACGACTTAGTGAGTAAACGACTTAATATTAGGTCGTTCAGATTTCATAGACCGCAACACGTTATCCCCTAGCCCGTTAGGCGGTTGCTTTGTTAGGTCGTAACCCGTTAGCGACCTATGGTTTAACTCGTCAACTCACCCGAGTGTCTTTATGCTCTGCTCGTTGACTCGCGAGCGACCTTCGTTATGTCATGAGTCTCCACTAGGTCGCGAGCGACCTAAAAACTGTTTTGTTAACTCGTTGGGTTGGACCTTTAGACTCCTTAGGTCGCTTGAACGACCTGTCTTCACACTAGGTCGCTGCCGACCTATCTCCACTACCTCCACATTAGGTCGTGAGCGACCTAAAGCCTTGGAACGACTCACATCCAATGAGTTGGTGAATTCAAAAACTGACGCAGCGGATATACGAAAAATTAGATGAACGGTGAAAGTTGCAATCGGTGGATTGAAGATACTGAAATGCCTAAATTCGTTGATCACAAAGATACCGAATTCTAGCTATCTTCGACACGTTGATCGCGCACGATACCATGAAAGAAGATCTACAATTCTTCAAACGTTGATCAAGCGCACTTGATACCGTGAATTGGCTTCAACGATCGTTGATTCGAGCGCACTCCAATAACCGAAAGTGGAGATAGGAGATCACACTCAACTACCAATTTCAAAGAGGCACAAAGCACTCAAACGAAGTTTATTCAAAAAATCAACCCCCCTTTACAATGACCCACGCGGCCTATTTATAGGCGATACACTCACTAGGTCGTTGCCGACCTAACAACACCACCCGACTCAACTTAGGTCGTACGCGACCTAACATAGTGCCATACCCTCATTACAACCCAACACATATTTACAACACTTAGGTCGTATGCGACCTAACAACTCACGTGACTTAACAGAAAGTTCAAACATATTACAACATAGTATCAACGACATACGACTTACGACCTAACTTAGGTCGTCTACGACTTAACCTTCACGAGTTACAACAAACACTACTCAAACGTATTTACAATAGTGAGCGACTCAACCAATAACGACCTAAAATACATGCGGCATATCTCTTCAGCATAAGATCAACGATCTATCTTTATGCGACCTATGCTTGGACGACTTAGTGAGTAAACGACTTAGAAAAGCCCATCTCCAGAAGCGACTTAACATTAGGTCGTTTAGATTTCATAGACCGCAACACGTTATCCCCTAGTTCGTTAGGTCGTAACCCGTTAGCTACCTATGGTTTAACTCGTTAACCCTCCCGAGTGTCTTCATGCTCTGCTCGTTGACTCGCGAGCGACCTTCGTTATGTCGTGAGTCTCCACTAGGTCGCGAGCGACCTAAAAACTATTTTGTTAACTCGCTGGGTTGGACCTTTAGACTCCTTAGGTCGCTTGAATGACCTGTCTTCACACTAGGTCGCTGCCGACCTATCTCCACTACCTCCACATTAGGTCGTGAGCGACCTAAAGCCTTGGAATGACTCACATCCAATGAGTTGGTGAATTCCACTGCTTTGTCACTCGGCTGGGCTGCATCACATACCTTCCTCGAGTCCTTGATATTCCATCAATGAAATCTATAGATACTTGTTCCCACTTCTATTCGGGAACTTCAAGAGGTTGCAAAAACTGGCTTGGCTTCTTTTGCTCTGCCTTCATCAACTGGCAGTTCATACACTATGAGATGAATGTTCCGACATCCTTCTTCATTCCCTCCTAATAATGGGTCTGATTCATATCATAGTACATCTTATTACCGCCTCGATGTGCGGTCAATTAGAATGGTGGCATTCTTGTGGCACCTTGCCCTGCAATCCATCAACATCGGGAACAAACAATCTCCTATCCTTACGGTGCCAAACTTCTCGATCAATTCAGTATTGCTTCATATCTTCTGACTCTACTCCTATTTTCGCCATGATCTTCTCTAGTCTAGCATTTCACCTATGGCTGGTATTAATATGCTTAATCAAAGTAGGTCTGATCATCAAAATCACCAACATCTCTAGCTCTAACTCACGGTGAGTGCTAAAGTCATAGCCAACAGTATACTCTAACTGTTTCCACTCCACGAGTATCGCTCCCAAGCTAGCATGTGTCATATTCAATGCATCCATGATTGCGTTCCCTTTACCTAGTGTATATGCAATATCAAAGTCATATGAAGTTAGGAATTCTAACCATCACCATTGGAGAATATTAAGATCCATCTGCATAAAGCGGTTCTTTAATGTTATGGTTAGTAAGCAGCTCGAACCACTATCCTAAAAGGTAGTTCCTCTAGATCATTAGCACGAACACAAATGTTGCTAACTCCAAGTCATGGATTAGATATTTTTTCTCAGATGGATTTAGTTATCGACTAGCATATGCCGCAACCTTGCCCTTCTACATCAATACTAAACTCAATCCAGTACTACAAGCATTAATGTATACTATTATCTTTTCAGTCCCGCTCGGAATAGTCAACACTAGTGCATTTGTCGGCTTTTTATTCAGACTCACGAATGTGTGCTTGCATCTCAAATCCCTAGTAGAAATCCGATTCTCTTTCGTTAATTGAGTCGACAATGCGACTACTTTGGAGAAGTCATGTATTAATCGTCTATAATGCCTGTTTAACTACAAGAAACTTCTCATATCTGTAGCATTTTAAGGTCTAGTGTAACGACCCATAATTTTGGACATCGAAAATCCGACATTAACATGTTTACTGAAGAAATCCCGAGTAATCGAACGTCGAAAATCCTAGATTGTTAGGGAAAAGAAGAAAGAGGTAGAAGAAGAAACAGGAAAAAAAACACAGGTTCTCACATTCGCAGCGCATCAAATATAATATCAAATAATAGCATTCATATAAAGAAAGTTGTATCAGTTAATTTACATATAATACATCAGAGTTACAACCAATCACAAATAAGATGGAAAGTTAGAACTTACTAGCCCCAGATAAATAACTCCTATACACAGCGGAATATACTCCATACGTTCCTGCCATCTAGCTCACCTCTTGAGCTCCAGAACGTCCTAACCTGAAAATCTGTAATACTCGGTCTGACCCGAGCATTACAACAAAGTAACACCCGGGTCAGGCTGGAAAGCAGCATGAGTAAAGCCATATAACTAGAAATACTAAGTTATAAAACTTATATGATTTACTAGGGTAACTCATACTTCTATGAGTTCTTAACTTTTTATGGTCAATCATTTATCACAAACAACTGTTTACTTAGTTTAAATGGCAATGATTCTTAATTTATTCTAGCCTATTTGATTTCTAAATTCAAATCTATAAAGAAATTGTTGTAAACTACAAATCGAAGTGGTTCCGGGTATTTATTGATAACCGACCCCGGTCTCTTCGAATCCAATGTTGTTATTTAAACCAAGTTGTTTAGTTTAGGCAATATAATTTATATTCAGGATATCATATAACAATTCATCTCAGATAGATATCCTACATTTCCATAGTTCATCCATACCATATCACGGAACATCACAAATTTTCAGACTAAATATTAATCCAATCGTTAAATACCATTCAATTCATTATTCCTAAGTAAGATTAGTTAATTACCTAATTACAATTATTTACATAACCCAGCTTAATTAGAATTAATTAATTATAAACCATTTGTTATTACCTAATTTAATTAACCATCCTTAATCACTTACATTAATTAACTATTCCTTAGTTACTTAATAATCAATTAGTTATCCTTACTTAATTACACTAATTAATTAACTTTAACTAATTACATTGATAATTAACCTTAATTAATCATTCCTTAATTATCCACCTTAATTTAATCATCCTTAATTAATTAACTTTAATTTCTTTCCTTAATTTATTAATCTTTAATTATTAATCAATCAATTAATTAATAATCATAAATTACTCAAACCTTAATTCATTAAAAGTGAACCATTTATCTTAATTATTTTCTTAATTATCATTAGAATTTAATAAACTTTGGAATTAATGAACATTAACTTGAAAATTAACATAAGTCATTAAGTTAAATTGATGATAAAACATTTCATCTTCTTAAGTACTACTTAATTACATTATTAATTAAGTTTCAATTAATCTTAAGAATTATCTTAATTAGTTTTCAATAAATCAATCATTTAAATAAACAATTATTATTTAAAGGAAACAGTTTTCGAAAAATAGCTTAAAACTTGATTTTTGTTTTAATTTTAAAACTTGTTACATCCTATCATCTACCCGAGTCAATCCATGGCTTACTCGAACTAAAACCCAAGCCACCCATATTTTTTTAAAAAGTAAAACTCTGATTAAATTTAAAAAAAAACTGTTTACTTACCTATAAACTCGATATCATACTCGCGACAACTTGAAACCATCCTGAGCCAATGCTTTCTTTTCTTGGACTTCTTCCCGAGACAATTTCTCATCTCCACTCGAAAATGAACGCTGACACACACACATACACATGTGCACATGCACAGATCATCGGCGGCACTCCGACCACCACAACCACTGCCGGCAAGTTGGCGACTACACTCACAAATGGTTTCAACCACCAGAACATCGGATTAATCTCCAGATCGAAATCGAGCAGAGACGAGAACATTAGAACCAAACCCAACCCGTAGATTCGCCAAACACCAACGCCTTCGACCATCTGACCCCTTACCATCGAGCCTAGACGTTTGCTAGTGTACCTCGCTCCATCCTTCCTTATTCCGATCATGTCTGATCCCTCCTCATTGACAAACCAACCTTCAAAACAACGTCGACAAATCAGGGTCTAAAAACCTAACCCTGCCTCGCCCGGCCACCATAGATCAAAGAAAAATCCCAAGACATTTTTCCCATCATCGCCAATCTCTAACGCTCCTCCAGCGTAAATCAAGCACCTAGTTCCCCTTCGATCGTCGAGAATCGACATTATTCCATTTCCCGTTCATTTTGAAAATTCCCATCAACCAAAAATCTTAAAAATCACGATATTTATATCAAAAATCATGTTATCCATTTACGAATCCAAATTTAGAATGAAAATTTTAAAATTTGAAAATCGAGTTTTCGACTTGAATAGGTTTCCTCTGTAGATTTTTATTTTTGAAGTAATTGCTTGATTTAATCACTTCAAACTATTTTTAAAAATGAAATCATATCCATATCATCACTTTTCTTTCAACGATCATGATCTAAAATTCATTGGAGCAAGAGGAATTGATTTTCGAACTGTTTTAAGCCTATTGAAAATCAACAGAGACAAATATACTGATATGCACATAATACTTCAGATGTGACAAACAATATACATTCATGCACATTTCTCAATATTTATTCAAACATATTTTCCACATGCATCAGAGAAAATCAAATTAAGTCTTCCTTTTTAAAACAGATTGTTTACTCACCAGAATTTTTGAGAAACAGAGAAGCCTGGGATGATAGTTTTGAAACAGGAATTCTAATCTTGCGACTTGATTTGAATCTGAGCTTGAATCTGATATTGGATCTGTTTGAATTTGAGTTGATCCGATCCTCAGTTTTGAAAAAGTTTGAAAGTATTGATTATTGTTGTTTTCTTTCTTAGTTTTAGAAATTTAAGATAGAAAAATAAATGAGAGGAGAAAGTAGAGAGGTTTTTATAACTCAGTTCTATCGTTTTATTAAAAAGAAAATACAAATTTAGACACTTTTACAATTTAGTTTACACTTGTAATTAGATAAACACCTTGGCTTACACTTGTAATTAGATTTTAAAATTTGTTTACACTTGTTATAAAGCATGAAGAATTAGTTTACATGTGTATTAATATGTTTTAATATGTATATTTATAATATTTTTAAATTTAGTCATATATTTACAAATGTCTTAAGTGTTTAATATTTAAAATTCTCTTATATTTTTCTATATAAAATTTTAAAGAAAATGATACAAAATCCAATTACACATTTAAAAAAAATAGTTCTACTAGTTTAATATATCCTTTATAAATCTTTTAAAGATAATGATATAAAACTAATCATATATACAAATTATTTTAAAATCCAATTTATTTCTAAGATATTTACATTTGAAACTTCAATTCCAAATTCTCTTTTAAAAACTACTTATATATATGTGTGTATATTCCAATTAATACATATTTTATTTGCTTAGGAAAAGAATAAATTTTAGATTATAATAAATGATTTATAAAAGAAATTGTTACATATTTATTTGCCTAAAATTCCAGGATATCCAGACATTTATTAGAATTTTATTTGTTCAATTTACAAATTAGTATTTTAATAAATTTAATCCTGTTAATTACCAATTAACAGA
Source organism: Allium cepa (assembly GCA_030765085.1). Classification (NCBI taxonomy): domain Eukaryota; kingdom Viridiplantae; phylum Streptophyta; class Magnoliopsida; order Asparagales; family Amaryllidaceae; genus Allium; species Allium cepa. The sequence goes on along the minus strand of CM060931.1, from coordinate 1,042,715,880 downwards.
TGCTCAAAAATCTGGGTTATCACATTCCTCCTCCATTTGAATCTTTTCATCATCGAAAAGGAAAGAAACCAGAATGTAAAATTATCCTTTAAACATTTTTAACTATAAACTCCTTTTTATTCAAAACTTAAAAATACTTTAAAATCTGTAGAATACTATCAAAATTGCTTTATAAAAATACTATTTATAACTCGATATCTCAACCAGTCCATCCTTATTCTCACAGAAATTCGGTTATACGTTGATGAGGCGTAGGACTGAAAATCTATAAGTACTTCACAGACTCGTTTTGAACACCCAGTAAAAATACTTGAAAAATATTTTACAGAAAATACAGAAAACACTTTTGAAAATAGAGGAAACATCATTTGTTAGAATGCTCTGGAAATCATCACCCCTCCATGGTCGTAGTTAACCTGATGGTTATGTTGCCATCCTGGCAATATCCATAGATAACTGTAGGCACTCCGCGCCCCTCGAGTATGCCATGGAACCCGCCATAGATTGTAGTTACATCCCGGGTTACGTTGCCATCATGGCAAAAGTCAATGTAACTGTAGGCATCAGCGCCCTCGATTTTCGCTGCCAAACGAAACTTCACCGCTCCCACATAGGTCGCAGACTACATCAGTCAAGTCCCAATGTAGCCTTAGGCTCTCACGGCCTCTCGACTTTCGCCATGTCACCACAGGTCGCAGTCTACCGATGTTACATTGCCATCGTGGCAAAATCAAACGTAGACCATTGGCTCTCATGGCATACACGACTTCCGCTATCGTCGATAGTAGACTGCAGTGACATCGAGTTACACTGTCGTCACAGCATAACCCAAATGTCTCTATAGGCATCAGCGCCCTCGACTTTCGCTACCCACTACACATAATCCTCAAGAACTTTAGTTTGTCTGGACTTCCTCCCAGGATTCAATTTAGAGCCTCCCCCTTAGGGCTCAAGGCAGACCCACCCTGTGGATCTACTAATGAAGTTCATTCCAATGGGAGCGCCTTTTTCTCCAGATCCAATCTCAAATCACTTTATACTATACACATATAGTATCTCTCAAATCATACCCTTTATGATTTACATAATCTCGTTTACATAAAATCGGTACCCCAAATCGATAGTTCTAAATTTGGCTTTTCAAACTTCCAAAATTTGATTTTCTCGAAAATCAAAAGTCTTATCCAAATCCATAGGTTCCAAATCCTTTTTCCCCAAAATCATTTTCATAATCATCTATATATATAGATATGTAATCTTGAAAAATCTTTGGATCACTACATACTTGTATAAATTTCCTCTTTATACTTCAAACAGTTTCAAAAACCTTTCTTCTGGCTATAGATTCAAAAAGGGGAGTTTATTATATATAACCAATATATATATACATACTTCATTTTTTCCCAATCAAATATTAAAATTTGATTTCTTCTATAAAATTATTTACCATATTAGTTACCTTCCATAAAGTGAATTTCAAAAGAAATCCAACTTCCATCTTTATTCATATATACTTCTCAAAATATACTTTTCCTTTCAAAACCATTTCCCTTTTCTTCCAAAGTTACAATATCAATATCATTTAAGCACGTACGATGTATATATGTCAATCTGATCGCTCACTCGATCACACAATTTCACTTCCAAACTAATATCGTCCACCCGACTTCCTAGTGCGGACTCAGATATGGTTTCTTGATCAGAAACCGTCATTCTTCTTACATAGCCATAAATATGATAGAGAATTTCCAGAACCAATCAAAAATCCATATTCAGGGTTCGCCGTCGAAAATCGAGTGAAAAATCCTAACTCAGATCAATATACTATCTCGAAATTTTGTGCTCGAATCTGGAGCAACTCATTCTACGAATAGAATCATATACGTACATCCTACGTATTTATCTTCATTAATTATTAGCTAAATCAATTATCTTTTCTATTCACCTCCATTTTGATTCTATTCACTTTTCCAAAATTGCTCCCAATTTCCATCTAGGTTAACACTTCAATTCTTATCTCAATTGGTATTCAATCATAGACAGTTTGCACTCTGACCAACTTGTATTAAGAAAATAGCTTGAAAAGTTTAAAATAGATAAGTAGTTGTAAAATAGTTATTAGTTACAAATAGTAGTAAAATATTTAAGTAATTATAAAATAGTTGTAAAATAGTCCGATAGTTATAAAATAATTAGATAACTGCAAAATAGTTATAAAATAGTGATTAGTTTATAAGTAGTTGTAGAATAGTGATTAATTTGTAAATCAAATGTAAGATAATAATTAGTTTTCAAAATAATTGTTAAATAAGTATAAGATAGTTTGGGTTTTAAAAAGAAAAGTTGTATAGTAAATAGCTAGGAAAAATAGATTTAAAAATAGTTATATTAAAGTAATTTATTTGGGAAAAATAGTTCAGAGCCAAACTGTTCAATCCCAATCTCCATTTCCAATCAATTTTCAATTTCCACTTCCATTTAAATTGATTCAATTTCAATTCAATTTAAATTAACTTCAATTCCTACCCCAAATTCAAATCAACTCCCATTTGAATTTCAAGATTATTCAACTTCAATTTCACTTAAAATTAAGTCAATTCAAATTTTCCATTTGAATTTTATGCTTATTCATATTCAATAACAATTTCAATTAATTCAAATCAAATTCAATTTAAACTAATTCTATTCAAATCTCAACTTAAAACCATCTCGAATTTCGTAAATTTGGAGTCAAATTTTTAAATGTTGACAATCCTTTAAATCAAACCAACCTTCACTTTTACTTTAACATCTTAAAATTTTTAAACCATTTAATTCTGAGTCCAAATTTCAATATTTTATTTTAAATTATCTTTATTCAACTTATTTCAAAGTTCAAATAAGAGTTCAAAAACAATTTAATCTTCAGAATTTTATTTATCTCCAAATTTTTAACTTCTAACTTGAAACAATTCTCGACAATTTAGTTTGCAAATTTAATTCTTAAGTTTAAAGTGATTCCATTTATTTTCTGCAATGGATGTATATTACCTCAATCCATTTCTTAATTTAATTAAAATAATTCAATTCATAGTTGCATAGATTATTAATAACAACATGATGATACCAGGATAAGTAAACATCCAAATTTATCCAAACACTAATCAATAGTATCCAATTCTAATTTCCAGATCTCAAACCCATTTTGAGATCACACATACTCCCAATCCAAATCAACCATTTAACTTCCTAAGTTAAATCTCAATTTCATCTTGAAATTTCCAAATTATTTTTAATATTATGTATATCCCACTTATATATACATATTTATTTCCTTTACACACCAAGTTATACTTTAAATTCTAAACCACCTTTGGTTTTAATTCAAAACAAATTTCTTTAAAATTTTCAAACAACTTCTTGTTTGAAATAGGCCCTTTTCATTCAATTACATTGCAAATAATACCATCATTATTTCTTTAACACTTTGAAACAAATTCCAAATTTTCTAGACTTAAATTTAAATCTTCACAATTTAAATTATCTTCAATTCCAATTTATAAGTCATACTTACCTAAATGTTTACTTCCTTAAAACATTTCATTATTAAACATAACAACCATTTATGATAATAACCAAGATTATTATATCTGGAAACCACTCCATTTCAAACTTATCTTATTTATAGTTCATATTATCCAATTTCCCATTTGGTTGTATTTCTATTACCACTTAATTTTTATTATTACTTTTAATTAAATTAATACAACAATCAATTACCTTAATATATTAGAAAAACTATTGCTTAATATATCAAAATATAAACTTATATAAGAATCATTTACTTTTTAAACCATCTTAACACCTTTAGATAAGAAAATAACAAGTGCGCTCTCCTACACACACACACACACACACACACACACACGCACACGCACACATACTCAACTCATTCTAGGGTACCACTGACCCTATCCTTAATGAGTAAACCCATCATAGCCAAGGCTCTCGCTTAACCATCTGCTTTGATACCATAATGTAACGACCCGTAATTTTTGATCCCGAAAAATCGAAATTAATATGTTCACTGAAGAAATGCCGAGTAATCAAACGCCAGAAATCCCAGATTGTTAGGGAAAAGAAGAAATAGGTAGAAGAAGAAACAGGAAACAAAACACAGATTTTCACATTCGCAGCGGATAATATGTAATTTCAAATAATAGCATTTATATAAAGAAAGTTGTATCAGTTAATTTACATATAATACATCAGAGTTACAACCAATCACAAATAAGCCGGACAGTTAGAACTAACTAGTCCCAAATAAATAACTCCTATACACAGCGGAATATACTCCATACGTTCTTGCCATCCAGCTCGCCTCCTGAGCTCCGGAACGTCCTAATCTGAAAATCTGTAATACTCGGTATGACCCGAGCATTACAATAAAGTAACACCCGGGTCAGGCTGGAAACTAGCGTGAGTAAACCCATATAACTAGAAATACCAAGTTATAAAAAGTATATGAATTATCAGGGTAACTCGTACTTCTACGAGTTCTTAACTTGTTATGTCCAATCATTTATTACAAATAACTGTTTACTTAGTTTAAATGGAAATGATTCATAATTTATTCCAGCCTATTTAATTTCTAAATTCAAATATAAAAAAAAAACATTGTGTACTATAAATCGAAGTGGTTCTAGGTACTTACTGATACCCAACCCCGGTCTCTTCGAATCCAATGTTGTTCTTTAAACCAAGTTGTTAAGTTTAAACAATACAATTTATATTCAGGATATCATATAACAATTCATCTCAAGTAGATATCCTACATTTCCACAATTCATCCATACCATATCACGGAACATGACTAAATATTAATCCAATCATTAAATACATTTCAATTCATTATCCCTAAGCAAGATTAATTAATTACCTAATTATAATTAATTACATAACCCAGCTTAATTAGAATTAATTAATTACAAACCATTTATTATTACCCAAATGAATTAAACATCCTTCATCACTTTCATTAATTAACTATTCCTTAGTTACTTAATAATCAATTAGTTATCCTTACTTAATTACACTAATTAATTAACTTTAATTAATTACATTGATTAATTAACCTTAACTAATCATTCCTTAATTATCCACCTTAATTTAATTATCCTTAATTAATTAACTTTAATTTCTTTCCTTAATTTATTAATCTTTAATTATTAATCAATTAATTAATCAATAATCTTAAATTACTCAAACCTTACTTCATTAAAAGATGAACCATTTATCTTAATTATTTTCTTAATTATCATTAGAATTTAATAAACTTTGCAATTAATAAACATTAACTTGCAAAGTAACATAAGTCCTTAAGTTTAATTGATGATAAAACATTTCATCTACTTAATTACTACTTAATTACATTATTAATTAAGTTTTAATTAAACTTAAGAATTATCTTAATTAGTTTTTAATAAATCAATCATTTAAATAAACAATTATTATTTAAAGGAAATGGTTTTAGGAAAATAGTTTAAAAATTGGTTTTTGTTTCAATTTTAAAACTTGTTACATCCTATCATCTACCAGAGTTAATCCATGGCTTACCCAAACTAAAACCTGAGCCACCCATATATTTATTTTTTTAAATAAAACTCTGATTAAATTAAAAAAAAAAACTGTTTACTTACCTATTAAACCCGATATCATACTCGCGACAACACGAAACCATCCCGAGCCAATGCTTTCTTTTCCCGGACTTCTTCCCGAGACAATTTCTCTTCTTCACTCGAAAACGAACGCTGACACACACATACACATGTGCACATGCAAAGATCATCGGCGACACTCCGACCACCACAACCACTACCGGCAAGTCGACGACTACACTCACAAATGATTTCATCCACCAGAACATCGAATCGATCTCTAGATCAAAATCGAGCAGAGACGAGAACATTAGAACCAAACCCAACCCGTAGATTCGCCAAACACCAATGCCTCCGACTATCTGACCCCTTGCCATTGAGCCTAGGCGTTTGCTAGAGTACCTCGCTCCATCCTCCCTTACTCCGATTATGTCTGATCCCTCCTCGTTGACAAACCAACCTTCGAAACAACGTCGACAAATCAAGGTCTAAAACCCTAACTCCGCCTCGCCCGACCACCACAGATCGGAGAAAAATCGCACGACATTTTTCCCATCATCACCAATCCCTAACGCTCTTCCAGCGTAAATCATGGCACCTAGTTTCCCTCCGATTGTCGAGAATCAACGAGATTCCATTTGACGTTCATTTTGAAAATTCCCATCAACCAAAAATCTTAAAAATCACGATATTTATATCAAAAATCATGTTGTCCACATACGAATCTAACTTTAGAATCAAAACTTGAAAATTTGTGAATCGAGTTTTTGACTTGAATAGGTTTCCTCTGCAAATTTTTATTTTTGAAGTAATTGCTTGATTTAATCACTTCAAACTATTTTTAGAAATGAAATCATATCCATATCATCATTTTTCTTCGATGATCATGATCTACAAATAATTGGAGCAAGAGGAATTGATTTTCGAACCGTTTTAAGTCTATTGAAAATCAACAGAGGCAAATAAACTGATATGCACATAATACTTCAGCTGTTACAAACAATATACATTCATGCACGCATTATTCTCAACATTTATTCAAGCATATTTTCCACATGCATCAGATAAAATCAGATTAAGTCTTCCTTTTTAAAACAGATTGTCTTCTCACAAGAATTTTAGAGAAACAGAGAAGCCTGGGATGATAGTTTTGAAACAGGAATTATGATCTTGCCACTTGATTTGAATCTGAGCTTGAATCTGATATTGAATCTATTTCAATTTGAGTTGATCTGATCTCAGGTTTGAAACAATTTGAAAGTATTGATTATTGTTATTTTTATTCTTAGTTTTAGGAATTGAAGATAGAAAAAGAAAAGAGAGGAGAAAGTAGAGAGGTTTATATAACTCATTTTTATCATTTTATTAAAAAGAAAATACAAATTTAGACACTTGTACAATTTAGTTTAGACTTATAATTAGATAAAATCCTTGCCTTACACGTGTAATGTTTACACTTGTTATAAAGCATGAAGAATTAGTTTGCATGTGTATTAATATGTTTTAATATGTATATTTATAATATTTTTAAATTTAGTTATATATTTATAAAAACCTTAAGTGTTTAATATTTAAACTTCTCTTATATTTATCTATATAAAATTTTAAGGAAAATGATATAAAATCCAATTACACATTTAAAAAATAATAATTATACTAGTTTAATATATCCTTTATAAATCTTTTAAAGATAATGATATAAAACTAATCATATACTAATAAAAAACATATATACATATTATTTTAAAACCCAATTTATTTCTAAGATATTTACATTTGAAACTTCAATTCCAAATTCTCTTTTAAAAACTATTTATATATATTCAAATTAATACTTATTTTATTTGCTTAGGAAAAGAATAAATTTTAGATTTTAATAAATGATTTATAAAAGAAATTATTACATATTTATTTGCCTAAAATTCCGAGATATCCAGATATTTATCAAAATTTTATTTGTTCAATTTACAAATTAGTATTTTAATAAATTTAATCCTGTTAATTACCAATTAACAGATGCCCAAAAATCTGGGTTATCACATCTAGCTCAATCTTGGAGTGTGCGACTTTGGTAGGATCTACGACAATGCCCGACTCAAAACAACGTGATCCAATAATTGCACTGCCCTACTCCAAAAGTGACACTTAGAAAACTTCGCTTTTAGTCGGTGCTCTCTCAACACCTCGAGTATGATCCTTAAATGTGTCCCGTGTTCCTCCTCTATCCGTAAGTAGAAGAGAATATAATCAATAAACACAAGTATGAATTTAATTAGCAAACCCCTGAAAATACGGTTCATGAGATTGACAAAGTATGTCAACGCCTTAGGTAGTCCAAATGGCATAACCAACCACTCATATAATCTAAATGGCATACATAACGCTATAATCGGCACACTCTCTTTCACTATTCTCAGCTGGTGGAACCCATCGCAAGATGCAAGTGAGAAAATACTCTAGCACCGTGGAGCTGATCAAACAAGTCATTTATACATAGAGTGGGTACTTGTTCTTCCTCATCACTCTATTCAGCTCGCAGTAATTGACACATGGTCTAAGTGAAACGTCTGCCTTCTTGGAGAATACTACGACCACTCCCCACTCAAAAATACTTCTATGAACGATCCCTTTTCTCAATAGGTCATTTACTTATACCTCAAGCTCTCGCTGCTCTCTGGGCACTGTCCTCCTCAAAGGCATTACTATTGGTCTAGCATCTTTCACTCAACCAATACGGAACTCGATCTCTCTGTGCCGCATAAGTCCAATCACTTCCTTAAATATGTCTGGATACTCCATTAGAATAGGCGACTGTGACAACTCATCATGTGGGACATCGAGCGAATATAGAAATCTAATCATCACCACATCATCTGGCATACATCCTAACACTATCCTTTACCCATCATCTACACCTATCGTAACTAATAACTTCTCACAATCCACTATTGCTCTGTACCTCTGAAGCCGATCCATACTTAGAATAATACCAAACCCCATAAAACCCAAAACAAAGCAATCATAAGAAAAAGAACATCCATGACTCAGTAATACCAAACCATGACAAACCATATACAGGCTAGTAGAGCCTCCAATAAGGTTCGTCACAATCAAAGGGCGGCCAATGATTTCAGGCTCCAATCCTAACTTATCTGCCAAGTCACTAGATATGAAGGAATGTGAAGCAATGGTACCAAACAACATCATAAATAGAAATGTACCTTGAATAACGACGCTCTTTCCCTTTCCCTTTGCTGTAACCTATTAAAATTGTGCAACTTGAATTTTCCGATGACTTTCTGACGTGCGAGCGATGCCCAATTAAATTGTTATAATAAAAGTCTTGGTGCCTTTCAAACGCCATGTAGATTCCATTGCTGAAACATATTTGCATCATTTATTCTGCATTTCTAACCTCAATCTCTCATTCAAATATATATGATATGTATTCACCTCAACACAACAATATTGATATCACAAATTCATATATACCATACTATCACATACTAAGAAATTCATATACCCAAGCATATTACCCAACATAATAATGTCGTAAATATTATCAGACATCATAATATCTAAACAATACCGTTACAATACAAACAAAATGTCCAAGTAGTATCATCAAAATACATACAAACTAAACATCCAAGCAGTATCATTACAATATATACAAACCAAACATCCAAACAATAACGACACAAACACTTCATACTCCTCCGAACCATGTTCATCATCACCATCACCAGAAATGTCCTCATTTGGAAAGCATCATAATAATGCATTCGAAAGCAATTCGAGCTTCTGCTCTAACTTACGACGCATGACTTCAACCGTCGGTTTTCTACTTCTACAACATTACTATCTATAACATCTCTATCTAATGATGGTCTCTACATTTTATCCAAGTTTATTTCTTAAGAAAGATTGGTTTTTGATTTCAACTATTGTATTTATTGAAACAATTTTTTTTTAAATTTGCATTAACCGTATATTTAGTTAATTAACTGATTTAACTTATATATTTATTTAATTTATGGGAAATTTAGAAAAGGATAATTTAATTCGAATAAACTCTTGTTTAATTTATTGAAACAAAATTTATAGGTTAACTTAATAGTATATTTTTTTTAATTTATTGAGTGATTTAATTTACATATTTGTATAAGTGGAAATTAGGTTAAAGGGCTTCTACTTGCAAGGTAATAAGTTTTAAGGACAGCACTTTTGAATAATTAGTTTCAAGGACAATTTACAGTATAATGATAAATTCATTTATCTTTTTAAGTTATACAGAAAAATAATAAATCCTTTTATCATTATTTCTGTATAACTGAAAATGATAAATTCTTTTATCTTTTTCCTGTAAAATGTCCTTAAAATTAATTTTTCAGAAGTAGTGTCCTTAAAACTTATTATCCTGCACAAATAAGCCCTTGAAGTGAAAATCCCCTTTGTTTAATTTATTATGTGATTTAAAAAACTAAATTTAACTAGGATAAACTCTTGTATAATTTATTGAAACAAAATTTGTAATTTAACCAAATTATACAGTTATACATACATATTATATATAGATAGTTTATTGGGTATTCTAACTTATATAAACATACTTTTGTTTAATTTATTGAAACAAAATTTATAATTTAACTCAATTATACATATTTTTTAATTTTTTAAGTTATTTAACTTATATATTTATTTAATGTATTGTGAGATTTTAAAAATCGATAATTTAACTCGAATAACCTCTTGTATATTTAATAGAATTTTTTTATAATTTAACCTAATCACACACACATATTATTTATGAATGATTTAAGTTGTACAACCATACTCTTATATAATTTATCAAAATAAATTTATAATTTAACTCAATTTTATATACATTTGTTTAATTTATCGAGTGATTTAAATTATATATTTATTTAATTTATTGTGTAATTTTAAAAAATCTTTATCTCTTGTTTAATTTATTGGATTTTTTTAATTTAAGCTAATTATATATTTATTTAATTTTGATCAGTGACATAACTTATATATTTAACTCAACCTCAATTTATTTTTAAATTGATGATTTTTTGTATAGATATAGCATATACATGATTCTTGGCATTTGAAATAATTCAAACTTAAGTATACTAAGCATTCATATAAAATACATACATACACACACACACATGGTTCATGGGATTTAAAACCAATGTATACATACATATAGTATGTTATACATACATATAGTATGTTATACATACACGTATACATATACATACACATATACATATACATATACATATACATATACATATACATATACATATACATATACATATACATACACATATACACACACATTTATATAAGTATATGATTTTGTATACATATATACTCATTATCAGACTATGTATAAAATGAATATTTAAGCTATTACGTATCCTCGAAATATTGTTGTAGTTGGTCTTACGATCCGCCATTTTTACAACAAATCTAGTGAGTGTGTGGAATACATCTTCGTCCACTACTCTTGTTATCTCTATAGATTGACTCTGAAGCTCCTTAATCCTAGCTTGGTATTTCACCTGTTTTGCATTTTATGTATTCATTAGAATATTATACATGTATATATACGTAAATATAATATAAATAAATGTATATATTCAGCAAACTCAGTAAAACCATCATTTACCCAGCTATTGGTTGCGGACCTTTGTGATAACTCAATCTTGTGAGTCCTATAATAAAGTTGCCAAGGTGAAGGCTCATTGTGCTGCTATTTGTACTGAAATTTGAATTATGTACATAACATATGAGTCTGTTTTAATTTACTAAAAATGTTAAAATAAATTTAACATATAAATAAGTACCAGGTCACTATCGTGATATGCGTATGATCTGGAACCACTGGTATGCAATCTAGGATTTCTATTCCTGCTTTCGGCATTCTGTTTCAATATTTTCTTGAATTATCTATCTCCTAATACCACAAGAACTGCTCATATATCTTTTATGCAAGGGCCGGATGCTCTTGCCATGACCACGCATACCATACGTCCACTCATGGTATTTTTTGGATGTTGTGGTTGACTAAGCCCTATGCACTAGCTCTTCATGAATGTCCTCTTTTCAAGAGAATTTCGTCTACAAATGCAAATTGAATATATTATAAACAAAATGATATGCATATTTATATAGTGTGTTATGTAATAAAATTATTCTACCATAAATTCTTCGAATATGACTTTCTTCACTTCACTGGGAATGTCACCAAATATAGGCCAGAATGTCGTGATCTGTGCAATGAAGCCATAGTGGATGGCATCGGATATGACGCCACTGCTAAAATCATACCTGTACACATATGTGTATATGTATGTTCGTGTGAGTGTATATGACATGTATGTGTGTGTATGTGTATATATATGTATCTGATGTGTGTGTAAGTTTATATGTATGTATGTGAATGTGTATGTATATATAAGTGTATTTGTGTATGTAATTACTCACAACGATCGTCGATCTCTAGGGAAGACATAAAGTTGTGCCATAGAAGTGGAAGAGTCTGTCTCAGACATATGAGCAGATGGAATAATACAATATTCCATAGGAGCATCGGTATTCTGAATGAATGATAACATCATAAGCGTGTCGTTGATGTTATGCTATGATGAGTGAAAGCCACCATGACCTAATGATGAGCCATCCTGACCTGATGATGGGCCACCACGGTTGCGTTAACGTCGATTAGACGTATATGTTATAACAATACATATACATATGTATATAATATAATAAAGAATGATAAATCGATATTTAATTATGGACTTGGCACGACAAATAGAGAAAACAATTTTTCGATAAATTATATATAAAATACCAATTGTCAGCATCATTATCAATATCATCATTTACAATATCATGATTATATCCATGTTCATTTACTTTGACATCGTCATTGTAATCATTATCAACCTCGACATCTTCGTCTAATTCAACTCAGTTAAATACTTTATTATTAAGTGGTCATATAACATCAGCATCTTCTATTATTTAGGAAATTTAATTTTTCTTCAGATCATTGTGGTACAGTTAAGCATTAGTTATGATCATACCCCCTTGACTAACCATCTAGATTTTGTTTAATGACAACCCACTAGTCGTCCTTATTGTTGTTCATGGCAGGATAAGGCGCATAATAAACTTATGCTGCTTGCATTGCTAGCACAAATGGACCATTTCCTTTATATCATCTTTTATGATTTACCTTAATAATAATCTTATGTATACGATGTGCTCCTACATTAGGAGTAGTATCAAACCAATCACATTTGAATAAAAATGTTTTAGGCTCCGGTATTGTAGAATAAGTGAGTATAATTATTTCCTGTAACACTCCATAATAATCTTGTAAATCATCACCATGTTCATCGCCTTTAAGACATACCCTCTAATTGTAAGTTTTTTTTACTGGCTCCAACCTCATTCATGTGAAATGTAAAGCCATTTACATACACGATTGGGCATTTAATGTATTTCATCATTAGACTAAATGCAAGAGTTTATAACAAATATCATTGATTTCATTATCAATAACCTATCAATAACTATTACATTAAAGAAATACACATCAATATACATAATAATTAAACTATTTCATACTAAGTTTATTCAATAATTATGTGTGTGTGTGTATATACATACGTGCTTGCATATTTCTGAAACCAGGCCTCAATTCTTTTACTGGGTTCAATATTTGTTTTTTTGTTCAAATTGCCTGTTAAAAAATGATATTGATAAGATATGCATGATTATGCTATATAACATGGTATTAAAAGTAAATAAACAAATATTCCTGTACTTAATAAGATCTGATAATTCTTTACGATTTAGAAGCACCATTTTTCTAGTTGTGAAAAACCCTTTAAATGTTTGAAAACTTACATCCTTCCATTTACTCGAAGAGCGTCCATATTTTTGAAAAATGGAAAGTGAAAGGTCAAATGACTCATCCATAGCATTATCAATACGAGGACAGTGTTTGAATTTGGCTTAACATACTCTTTAAAATAATAACTAAAAAATGTTCATTCTTCTTCAGTAATGCATGTTTGACATATTAAACCCTCAACATGTGCTTTTTGTTTCACCTTTTTTTACGATGACCCATGTACCTTCATATCAAAAGGATATCAATTATACATTTACTATTTTGATTTTGAAAAGGAATATATAACTCCTAATTGTATTTTACGTACCTCTCAAAAGGTTACATTCATCTGTATTGCACCTGTCCTCGCATTAAAGCTCTGGTTTTTGGATGTATAGGTAAATGTCCCACATAGTTGAATACTCCCAGAGGAAATACTTTTTCCAATTTACATAATAATTTGTGTATATTCGTTTCTAGTATTTTCAAGTTACTTTTATTAACTGTGATTGAGCACAACAATTTATAAAACAAACTAAGTTTAGTAATAGGCATCCACACCTTCACCGGCAAAAGCTCCTTGAATACTATCAGGAAAAGGGTCTCTAAAAAACATGACAATTATGATAATCTAATCCCGACAGTTGAAGATCCTTCATATCAACGCATCTTCTCATGCTAGAAGCAATTTCATCTAAAAACCTCAAATTTTAAACCCATTCGAATAGTTTTTGGTGATGCTTATTTTCCAACTCATTACAAGTAAAACATTTGAAATTTGGTCATTTGCTATAAATTTTAAGCTTAGGATGATTACAGTCTAACACGATATCCTTTCTTGACTTCAAATCATCTTTTGTTTTTTCCTTTCCCATTCATTATTATGTTAAAGAAGTTATGGAATACATTTTTCTTGTTATTCATTACGTCTATAATATGTTGAAGTTTATGATATTTTCCAATATAGTAACTCCCAAAATATATTTTGTTTACATCAATTGTGATGCTCTCATTTACAAGGAATTTTGGACTCTTATCTTGTGTATTAAGGGATAATCTTGCATAAGCTCGTACACTTCTTTGCTACTCATAATGGATGATGGCTTTAAAGTAATTGGTAGTTCAACTAAATTTTTTATTATCAAATCTAAAACAATGTTTATGTGTAAAAACGATGATGTCGATCCCACGAACACTGTTTGCCACCATATGTAAGTCTAAATGTTTCTTTCTAATCCATGAAAATATGACAAACAAATTTGGCACAAGTAATCCATCCAGAAAGCATCACATACACAGAAAAATTGCTTAAGAAATTAGTCTAAAGTTATTTTTATTTGGGACGTCACACATAACAATACCCTCAGTCCTCAGCTTTTTCAACTCATCAACCAATGGTTGCAAGTACATGTCTATCCCTTTTTTTGGATTTTTAGGTCCAGGAACAATAACAGTAAGAAACATGTATGAATTCCTCGTACACATCCAAGGATGGAGATTGCAAGGTGTTAGAATAACTGGCCATGTTGAGTAAGGCTCACCGGATAAAGCAATTAGAGCAAAACCATCCATATATTAACTAAGTCTAATTATAACGACCCACCTTTTCGACCCCAGATGTAACACACTAATGATATTCATGTGCCAAACAGTCAAGTGCCAAAAAGACAAATTGTTAGGGTAAAATAAAAATAAAAATAAAATGAAAGAAGAGAATATAAGATCAGAATCCGATAACGGAATAATAACATATAATATCAAAAGGATAGTATAAACCATCGCTTTTAGATACATATAATTCTAGAGTCACAATCCTAAATATTATCATTAACTTGGATGATTAGAACTACCTGTACTTTTAGATGTTGATATATACATAATAGTAGTGTGGTAGAAATAAGATTACTACGGTAGGTGAAACATCTAGATCGCCTCCTCGAGCTCCAAAGAATATCAATGAAATATTCATCAAACTGCTTGAAAGTGCATACAACGAATTAAGGAAAATATAAAATATGAGTCAAACATAAGTCTGGTGTGAGAAACTCAAGAAATAAGTGTACATCATATAACATTAACTTTAGAGACCATTCGAGTCACTGTAATGGTTTCCCCTCAAAAGAACCTAACATCTAATAAGTATATATGGTGGTATAATAGATCATATCTCGGGTGTAGAATATAAACAAAAAAATAGCTGTGCTACTTGCATCTCACAACACAATAATATTAGAAGTTCAACTAAAACCGCTAAGGTATGTTGTTATATGGATTTTCAACAGAGGTCTCCTCAGACATCGAGGCCGGCCTCCTGACATGGTCATAAAGTACCTTCTAAAACTACATATATCTCTAGGTAAAATACACCATTATGTAAAACATAGCCGGTCCACACCTGAATAGTGGTACCAAATACCATCAACTTCTGGCGCCAACCAATCGAAAACATCTCTTGATACTTGAAGTTGATGTACCCTTTTGGGTTAGGTAAATCCACCGGCTATGCATCCTACTCTATTTTCTGTCACTTTCAATAGTAAGCCACATTCAACATCTCAATACTCAAGTCTTCTTCACTCGAACATATCTATACCTTCTCCATGGATTCCATCATCTCGAGTAGTTCATGAACCTCTCCATGGATTCTAGCATAAGTCATGTGACGAATACTAACGCCGACCTCTCTCTAAGACCTTAGAATAGATAGTTTAACTCTATAGTATTTTTCCGAAACGTTAACGTTGACCTCTCCCTTGGACTTAACCTTAGGATAGAAATTCAACTCTATAACATTCCACCCCATAATCACTTCCAAAATAAATAACATGCATATTAGTTTTGAAGTGGTTTTTGGTAACTAATACATTAGCATACTTATCCAAACCCGAACTCTTCAAAACCAAATTGATGAATTTTCAGTTAACTCAATTCTGGTTGTTTTAGAAGTAAGCGGATGATATAAAGGAGTCATCACCAAGGGATCTTGTATATATATGTTCTTAAAGCGAGAGACATTTATACTAATGTGTCCTCCTTGGGAATCTCAAATCATATGAAGTTGTGAAGCTTTCATATACTTCCTAAGTTAATTTTGGTCAAGTTCGATAGTCGACTAATCAACTACCAAGTATGAATAAAAAAGATAACATATGGAAACTAAGTCTTGTATACTTATTGCATTTTTAACCTTCTCAACTTACACTATCCCTCGGTCAAGAGTGAAGCCAGTGGTTAGAGCATTATTTGCTTCTAAACCCTAATTGAACATCCATTCTTAACTCTCATAGATAACACAATCTACTTCATTGGCTTTTAGTGCTATGTATAGGATTAAATACTTTCCATAAGCAAGTGAACACAAAATGAATAATAAAGAAACATAAGCGAATTCTAATCACCTTTCATTTTAATTAATTCTCTTATTAATTAAAACTTCTTTTTAATTATTTGTATATATATTTAAAGTACTATTACAACACACCCACATATGTATACTACTATATCACTATTCATTTTTACTCTTTTGATACATAGAAATGTATTCATATTCTTATCTCCAAGGTATAAGAATATTCACAGTCTCTATTTAAATGGGTTAAAAACATATGTTATTTAAACATCATTTACTATAGATCAAAACCATTTTAAAATTAACATTATCTTTAAAACATTCTTTTCAAAGTTCTAATTTCATCTACACTTATTTAACGAGGTAATGTACTTCTAATTAACTTCTCAAAATCATTCATTATACTTAAGGTTATAACAAAACCACTTTTACCATTTTATGAATTACTAAACTTACTTTTTTAAACTTATATATAGATATATAATACTTTAAAAATACTTATAAATAGGTTTTAAATATCAATATAAAATATTACTTAATAATAACTAATTTCAAAAGAAAAAATCGTATAAAAAGCATATTTTATATTTAAACCCATTTACTTTAGAAATTCATAAATATTCATTAAAAATATATTTTAACTTCAAACCACTTTTAAAACACTATAATTAATATTACTAGACATCTTTAAAAAGTTTTGAAATATCCAGAAAGTGTTGCATTTTCCAGTTCTTACCACAAAAACAATTTTAAAGCCCTAAATTTTTGACCAGCTTTCATCTAGTAAAAAATTGGTTTAAAATTAAATTTTTACAATAAATACGTTACTTATATTTCTTGATAACTATGCGAAGAAATCCTTAAGGATACTTTTCAAAATCATAGTAAAATTCGCCGTACACAAGGAATTTACAAAGCGCATCCATAGCGACCTTTTTAATATAACTTTTCTATTATTTCTGTAATTTTGCAAACCATTTCCTTATTATCCCATACATTGTTATAAGATAAAAACCAAGATATATCTTTCACAATATACTCACATATAACTTTTACAACGAGTTAAAACATAAGGGATTCAAAATGCACTTATGACGACCTTTTTGGCTTCAGACACTTTCAAACACACTCCAATCTCACACACAACCAAAAAAAACATGTAAACACAAATTCAAGGTCATGTTACATATTATAGAGGGTAATAGAAGTGATGATACAATATAGAGTTGTCATTTGCTTTCAAAAGAAAGAGCATTTGAAGTTAACTTTAATTAGTTCACTTTAACTTTATATTTATACACAACATATACAAACAATATATTTAGTCAAATGGTGAGTATACTCACTTCAAAACAAAGCTAGCACAAGCACCGGTCACCTAGAATCATTTGAACACTTACTACCATCACCCGAACATGCCAAAGCTTCCAACTTTAGCCCATTTTTTGCACTCCCCCACCTCTCCTTCCACTATATTGCTCCTGGCCAAAACAAGGTGCACCATTTTTTTCTATCTTCCTTCAACTTTGAGTTGCTTTTCCATTTTGCCATGACGCATTAGGCCATTGGCCAAAGTTTGAGAGGGATTAGAATTAATTTGATATTGTTTCTAGAATTTAAAGTGAGGAGGAAGAAGATGAAGAAGACACCATTTTTTGTTCTTTACTTAGCAATGCCATTTTACGAAATTATGAAGGGTATTAATATGATCATCTAAGAGGTAAGGGGTAAAAACAACCTCTTAACCTTCTATTGCCAACCAAGAAACCATCCTCCTCACGTGCTTTACTATACATCTCATTACTTCCTCCTTAAGGCTTCCTAAAATACCCCTCTCCATAAATATCTTCTTATGACAACATTGCTTACATCATCCTACCCCTAATCACCATTTGTGCAAATATTTTTAGTTGGTAATTAATTACACATCAATATATTAGGAAAGCACAACAAGTTTGAACAACTTTTACCAAGTAAAAACTATTTATCGATAAAACGATTTTGGGTCACATTATCGATATTTCTTCAATCTATTATATTTATAAATATTTTTCAAAAACAAGTTTACCATCATTAGTAATTAAAAGAGGGTTAACGTGCATATAAAATCAATTTAAATCACATTTAATCATGATGAAATATTTAAATAATTCAGGTATTTAAATACGAAATGTTCTCCAAGTCATTACACTAACATTACATGATTCTTTAGCAAAATCAGGATACGTCCGATCGAAATATTTTCAAACTTTATCGTCTGAGGGATGGTATAAAACACCTTGATCTCATTTTTGTTCACTATACCATCGCAAGTATTTCTTCATAGCAGTAGATGCATATAACCTTTGCGATCTAGGTGTAATAAGAAAATAATGCATTCTGGTGAAAGGTTTTTCTTTACCACTAGTTTTCATCGATTTATATCTAGGGTGTTTACAGAATTTACATAACGCCAAATTTTTATCTTACTTTCGATAAATCATGCATCCAATTGGACAAGAGTCAATTTTTTCATAAGGTAATCCAAAGGCCGAGATCTCTCCTTTAAGAGAGTACCGATTCTCCACCAGCACATTGTCAGATAAAAGCATTTCTTTACACAAGACAAGAATTGCGTTCATTAGGTCTAATGCATTACACTTGGATATTATAGCCATTAACCTAGATGTCGTTGCCAAGTATGTCATTTTATAAAGTTTACAGAGTGGTCATTTTGATGCACTTAATAAATTGAAAAGCTTTTTCGCTTCCTAATCAATCTTCCTTCAAATCTAGTTGTTCGGTCCACATACTCGGACCAGTAGCATCATAAGCCATTTTAGTCATTCTATTTTCTATATCAATATATTCTTTAGTAAGGGGTTCATCGCAATCCGCATCCATATCTACGGCCTCCTCTTATATAATGTTATATTTTTCTCCATAATATATCCGCATAAGATAGTCGGACATAAAATCATTTCTATGAGAGCGTACATGGGGAGAAAGAAGGACGTGTCGTTGAAAATTTAATTAATCGTTCATTTTGAAATATTGATTTATGAGATATAAATATAATTGTGTTCATAACTTGTTTGATACTTGGAAAAATTCCATAAATAACGTATTAGATGAATATCGATTTTCATTTTATTTAAAAAACGAATATCTATATAATGATCATACACGGTACCTGTCAAACATGGTCAAGTTAAACATGTATAGGGTTTCATTAATATCATCGTATAAATGACAATGAAATATCGAACAATTTAAAAATGATATCTCAGAGATCTCAACTCATATACAAATTATCATACCAACGAACCTATGTCAACGACCATATACCAACGAATATAAACTAATGAATCTATATCATATATGAAATTAATCAAATTATAGTATTGCATAGAAAATGAATCAGAAAAATAAACCATACCGATGGAGCCTTGAGCGGCGACTTGGAGAAGGGACTTGCGCCTCGGGATTGCGGCGGTCGATGAGGTGACTGTGGATTTGCCACTAGGGCTTGGGATTTGTGGAGGTGTCGAGGGAGGAGGAGGAGTGGGTTTGCGGTGATCGACGACGAGGTGAGCATATGCAGCTAGGGCTTTGGCTTGGGATTTGCGACGTCGTCGTCGAGGGAGGAAAGGTGGCAGCTGCAATCAGTCTTTTTAATATTATCGAAAAAGTGGAGAATTAGAGGACGCCGACTGGAGTATTATGGTTAGGGCCGAGTCCATAACATAGACGTCAAAAGGGCATCGGTATTTGGTCGTATGTTGGTATTCACCGACACCGTTGCGATACTCCGACGGCGCCATATTTAAAGGCGTCGAAATGATGTCGATAAACTAGATAGATAAGTGATGTATCTTCTAGTAGTGTTTTCTTCTCTTTCTTGCATTTTAAAGTACACACTGAAAACATAAGACACATCCTGAATACACACTGAAAACATAAAACACAAATCCTGTTTTCAAACCAAACATCACATAAAAGTCCAACCAGCAAGGACTTGTTCAGTTAAAAAACTGTACCGTACTTCTTACAACGCAAACAAGTATGTATTGTTTAGTTGTCCGTGCCGATTCGATTCAATTCTGTGTTTAGTGAACTGAGTAAAAAAAACAATGGATAAAACAGTAATGAGTTTGCCGTTTTTATTACAAAAGTGCATTATAACGATAAAATCTTTGTCTGATTTTGTCGTTCTGTTGCAGAAGTGAATTGAATGGTAAAGACTTTGCTGTTTTGATGCACTTTTGCGATAAAACGGCAAATTTTTTTACCGTTTGCTTAGTTTTGGGAGTAAAACGGTAAAAAATATACCGTTTCATGTTATTTTTTAGAAAACCGTTCTTGATTTGTTTATCTGTTTTGAGTGTAGAGCTTGTTAGGTTAATGTAAAAGTAGGAAAACGATGGTGAGGGGACAAGTCTATTGTTGATAATGGTATAATCTTGTCCTCGATATTCATATAAAAAAAAACCGTAATCCTAGCTCTAACTCCTACTTGGAACCCTTGCTGCTGCCAACCCTTGTCATCCCGTCTCCGCCTACACAATGCGCTATTCCAACCCTTGTCGTTTCTGCATGCATCTACGTTGCATTTTGCCTGAATATAGGCTTTATACCTTGTGGTGGATAATTGCAACGGGTTTACCTTCGGTCAAAAGAAGATTAGCTGCCCAATTTTATCTTTATACCAGTGTCTACTTAACCTTCGAAGTTCCTGTAAGCAATGTTGCAGCAAACCTTGGATTGCACTAGAAAGGTAATTCATCCAAAGTTTAAACAACTGTGCAAAAGAATTGAATGAAAATTCAAACCCTCATGATCAAATAGCAACGATGTCACTGTCAAATTTTAGGAAACGGCGATTGAACGTTATATACATCACTTATAATTGAATTGTTGTAGATAGTACGGCTATAGATGATAAAGTTTCTAGCTATTACTCTTGCATCCAACTTTCATTATCATTTATAGTGCTTGTCGTATTATTTTATTTGTGTTAGCAAAGATTACGTCTGCTTTGCGTGGTGTTTAGCAAATGATTTGGAGGCATCAACTTATAATCCCACGTTTTTAATTATCTAGATTTTAGCACGTAGAAATTTAAGGCATGCCGTTTTGTAGAAAGGTACATTATTAATGTAATTAATAGGTGTTAGTTTGTCACCATCACATAGAAAATGAACGAGGCGTATAGGCAGTTAATAGATTTAACAGAATAAAGCTTATATATGTATAGGTTAATTTTGTATATGGCATGTTTGTTAACAACAAATTGCATTATGTGTTATCTACTCATAAAATAGGAGCAACGCACAAAAAGGCTAAACACAGTTGAGTTGGATAAATGGTCTACATATATGTTTGGATGCAATGCAAAATAGTATACTACAATTTCCAACATTGAAAATTTTACATCATAATAGATTTTTTTTCTCCTTTCGTTTTGGCTTCATTTGTATGTAAAGTTGACAGGTACAGTGAAACAATAAAGATGCTATGAGATCTCACGACCAATCAACAATCTGGAAGTAGACGTAAAAAGAAAATTGTTTTTGACTTAAGCTTAGTGGGTTGATGCATATTTTTTGTACCACGATTGATTCATGCATTTTTAAAAAGTGCATCTTTTCACCGTTCTATTATCATCAAATGTTATATGCTTTATAGTAGAAGTCAAAATATTGGTTGTTCATGTTAGGCCAACATAAATGGTAGGCTTTACATCACCAATAGAATAATGATGTTTTAGGTGACATAAATGGTAGGCTTTACATCACCAATAGAATAATGATGTTTTAGGTGGAAGAACTTAAAAAAGACCAGACACTAGGGGAATTTTGATTATATGTTTGTTTTTCAGCTTTGATAATAGTCGGGCTCCATGTTGGAAGCTGTTGGGTAGGAAGAAGAAAGAGGAAGGGGCAGGAGTTCTGTCGTAGATATGATCACTATCTTAAATGCGAAATTTAGCATTATACGGTGCAATCGATAATTGTTGTTCGCTCTCCAAGATTAACACAACTAAAATTGATAATGGTGCGGGTTGGAGCAGGTTTTTTCTTCCCAAACCCGCCCCGGTTTTTTTGAACCTTGCCTGAGACTGCCCCACAGACCCAGTGCGGGTCTGCATTTTCGTTTCATACCGAAATCCTTGCAGGTCAAGGTAGACCCTTCCCGCCCAAAGACCAGATAAGACTTTACCTATTTATTCAAAATTATGTATTAATATACATATATTTATTTATTATATTTGTAATTGAGATTGTCACTAAATGATATAATAAATATAGACATCAATGTGTTTACAATGATAATAATGTAATAAAAATGAGATGTATGATAACGGTTGAAGAAAAACATGCATATGTTCTTATATAATTATTAGGTAATGTAATAAAAATGAGACGTAGGATAACGGTTGAAAAAAAAGATGCATATTTTCTTATATAATTATTAGTGATATAACTTAATGCCCTAAAAGTCGTATAACACATTTAATGGAACATTAGAATATCCATGATATAACCACTTATGGGTAGAAGGATTAACATATGATTGTTGTAGTAATAAAGCGTTTCTACGAGATCTTGGTAGCGCGGGTCGGGTTGGGGCAGGCCGCCCAAACTCCGACCCGATCCAAGACCCAGAGCTCTTATGAACGGATCATTGTTTACCTATCCCGACGACCCAACGGGACGGATCCTGACGGATCAAAACATGGACGGGTCTATCGGGTTTAGACCCTAGACCTGCCCTATTGCCATACATAAACACAATCGTCCTTCAAACTTGTTGTTGGATGCGTTTTCAAGCAATGTCGAACCATCCCCTCTCCAAGCACTGCCGGTCCAAGCTCCACTTCCAAGCACTGCCGAACCATCTTTCCTCCAGGCACTGCCGGTCCAAGCTCCACTTCCAAGCAATGCCGAACCATCCCCTCTCCAAGCATTGTCGGTCCAAACTCCACTTCCATGCATAGCCGGACCAGAGTGCTACCGAGCCATGCCACCTCTCCTCCATCACCGAATCAAACCTCTCCACTTCACTGCCGAACCAAAGCATCTCCAACACCCACCGAACCAAACCCCAATTGACCACCACTGAATCAACCACCACCGGACCAAGTTACGTCCCCATCACCGAACCAACACATCCCCAACATACCACCGGACCAGCATACTACCGAATCAGAGTAAAGAAGGGATACCAGACCGACTTTGCTAGGCCATATTGCATCAGCCCAGGCCCACCAGCAGCTATATACATCCAAGACTCCTACCCCCAGCCTCACTCTATAAATAGAGGAGCAGAGGTACAACAATGGCAGACAAGTTTGAGAGCTCAAGCACGGATAGAACTTTCAAACAACTTTCAGATACTTGTAATCAAAGCTTTGTACTTGTAATCTGAACAGAAAGGGAGAATAACATATAAAGTGGACGTAGGCACATTCTGGCCGAACCACTATAAATCTGTGTGTCTTTTACAGTTTAGTCCATCTATTTGATATATTTTGCATGAATCACCCAAATCATTAAGAACAACATATAATCAACAAAATCATACGACTTGGAGCTGTTTGTCCATTTTTTGTGCAAACATTTTTGGTGCTTTCACTGAGAGCAGGAGCTCGAAGCTTTAGCTTCTCCCACTTAACCCTTTTCCTATCAGCATCGTTCATTGCTTGGAAAACATGCCTCCCGGACGAAAGAAAGATGCTAATAAAGGAAAGAACATCGCAACTAGCAGTACTCCAGATCCAGTGATCAGAGATCAAGACAATCGTCCGTTTCCAACAGCAAATGGAAATCCGGCAAATCCGAAAGCCCCTGCTACGGAACAACCAATCACAAGGACGGACCTGGACAGGGTTGTGGCTGAAGTAACTAACCGCTTCGCATCTCAACAAGAAGCCTTGGTGGACCAACTCATGTCACGCTTAAGGGATGCTGAAGAATCCAACCGCAACACTGAATCATGGGGCGAGTCCCGGTCTGGAGGATCTGGAAAACGACAAAGGTCTTTCTTCTTCGAAGAGGCTAACAACAGAAACAGCAATGGTAGGAGCCGAGCCCGGACTCATCCCGAATTCCAACCCGAGGAAACACTTGGAACCGAACCCAACGGGGGAGGTACCAGGCAGGGGTCGGATGTAGCTGAGCCTGCCAGGCTACCTAACCATGGAAACACCAATAGACGGGGCCGAGCTGGAGTCCAGACCGAAGTTGGACCCGAGGAAGTGCTGAGAACAGAACCCAGCAGGGGAAGATCAAGGCAAGGGCCAACTGTGGCTGACCCCAGCGTGCCTCCGGAAGACCAGAGGCAGCCATTGGAGAATGTTAGAAGTGATAGACAATACCATCCTTACAGGTCATCCGGAAGGAATCAATCCCGCAGGGAAGAACCAAACTCATTTCTATCCGCTTCAAGTTCTGATGAAAGGATGGCGCGATTGTTCAGAGAGTGCGTCCGACGGGATCAAAGAGATCGAGGGATAGGCGTTAGGGTAACCAGCCCCTTCACCCGCAATATCGAAATCTCCATCACCCCACGAGAATGGAAAATGCCAACAATGGAACCTTACATGGGAACTTCTGACCCCGTCATACACTTACAGAGATACACACAGCATATGCTCATGAGCGGGGCAACAGAAGGAGTATTGTGTAAATGCTTTCCACTCATCTTGGCCGATCTAGCTACCTCCTGCTTCTGCCATCTACCCCAAGGGTCCATCAGCTCATGGGAAATGTTGAAAGAAAAGTTCATCAGCCAATTCCACATTCATGTGGAACAACCCAAGGACGCTTATTCCTTATCCAATATAAAACAAAAGCCCGGAGAAACGGTGCAACAATATCTAACCCGATTCAATGCCGCAGCGGCCGCAGTCCAGAATGCCGATGAGAAACTTATCCTAATGACCCTCTGTAGTGGTGTGCATCCGGATACTAAATTCGTTAGGAGACTAACGAAAGAAAATCCAACTACCTTACCCGATTTCTTCCATGAAGCCGGAAAATATATGAGACTTGAAGACGCTGCCATTGAAAGGCAGACAGGGAAACTAACTAAGACAGCTCATGGCAATGCACCCGCAGTAGCAAAGGACGTTCGAAGAAATGACTCCAGAGATAGTGTCGGGGGAAAGAAGGGAGAAAAGCATTCATATAGACCAGGACCGAGATTTGACTCTTACACTCCTTTGAATGAAACAATCGAAAACATCTTCTTAGCCATCCAAGACGAAGTCAGATACAAGCGCCCCCCACACAAGAAAGAATCAGATAACGCAGTTAA
Source organism: Allium cepa (assembly GCA_030765085.1). Classification (NCBI taxonomy): domain Eukaryota; kingdom Viridiplantae; phylum Streptophyta; class Magnoliopsida; order Asparagales; family Amaryllidaceae; genus Allium; species Allium cepa. The sequence goes on along the minus strand of CM060931.1, from coordinate 1,042,689,671 downwards.
GTCTGGAAAGTTCTGCCGCTTCCACGAATCTCATGGGCATGACACAAATAAATGCCATCACCTCCGGGACTTAATTGGAGAACACATCAGAAGGAAGAGGCTGGAGCGCTATGTGAAAGGCGTTACAGGACTTCAACTCCTGCCAGTGAGAACCCAGGGCTACCCCTCCCAGGAGTAGGTGGAGGAAATCGCAACACCAGCGGCTCTGGTCAAGAGAAGATAGTGGTCCATACCATATCAGGAGGACCACACATCGTCGATGGAAGCTGGGCAGAGATGGAAAGATACGGTAAGTCACTTAGAAACGATGAAGGCTACGTTAATTCTGTTATGGAAGAACGCTACCCGAAACGAAAAGAGAATGATGACATCACATTCAATAGGCGTGATCTAGAGCGAAGGCAGTACTCTCACATGGACCCTATGGTCATCTCTGCCTGGTTCGGTCCAGCCAAAGTTTTTCGAATTCTAGTAGACACTGCAGCTCAGTAAATATCCTATTTAAGCATGCTTTCGACAAAATGAAGCTGTCAATGAAAAATGTGTCTCCCTGCAACAAACCACTACACGGTTTCACGGGGGATGCGAAGATGCCCCTCGGGCAACTGGACCTCTTTGTCGAAATAGAAAGTCATCCCCGCTCCGTTGTGCGGAAACAAACATTTGTGTTGATAGAAAACCACTCGGCCTACAACACATTTTCAGGAAGACCAGCCCTGTCTGACTTTCAAATTGTCTTGGCCCCATGGTGCATGAAGATGAAATTTCCAACAGACAATGGAATAGGGGAGGTAGAAGGAGATCAAGACGCTGCTCGAGACTGCTATGTAACTGAACTTCGCAATAACCGCAGAAAGGATAAAGGGAAGAATGAAGAGACTGCTCTCTGCACCTAAAACCTGGAAGGATAGCAACTAAAGAAAGCCCCTCCTCTTCGGTATACCAGCGATCCTTTCAATGAATTAGACCCCAGGAATGGGGAGGAGGAGGCTACCGCCGAGCCTGCAGAGGCTACGGAATTTGTATCTGTAGAAAAACACGACTCGAGTAGACTATTGAAAATCGGATCTCAGCTAAAGGCAGAATTGAAGAGTCAACTCATTGATTTTCTCCGCCACAACTTGGATGTATTTGCGTGGACGCACGCTGACATGACTGGAATCTCCCCAAATGTAGCATGCCACGTACTGAACATCGATCCTACCAAGGTGCCGGTAAAGAAGAAAAAGAGAAGCATGGGGCAGAACGATCAGCAGCCCTCGAGTAAGAAGTAAAGAACCTACTTGCCAATAACTTCATACGAGAAGCCATCTACCCAGAATGGATCGCCAACCCGGTACTGGTAAAGAAGGCTAATCGGAAGTGGCGAACATGCATCGACTTCTCCAACTTAAATGACGCTTGCCCGAAGGACTGCTTCCCACTCCCCCGAATCGATCAACTCGTGGACAGCACAGCCGGACACGAAATCTTATCCTTTATGGACGCATACTCAGGATATAACCAAATCCCTATGCACGCCCCCGATCAAGACCACACTAGTTTCATCACTGACCGGGGATTGTACTGCTACAGAGTAATGCCTTTTGGACTTAAAATGCAGAGCTATTTATCAGCGCCTCGTCAACAAGATGTTTGCGGAACTAATAAGACGAACCACGGAAGTTTATGTGGATGACATGCTGGTAAAATCTAGGAAAGCCAACGATCATATAAACCACCTGGACGAGATGTTTCAAGTACTTCGCCAATATGGAATGAAGCTGAATCCTCTAAAGTGCTCCTTCGGAGTATCGTCGGGAAAGTTCTTGGGATTCATCGTCCATGCCAGGGGGATTGAAGCAAACTCCGAACAAGTCCGAGCTTTGCAAGATATCAAGATACCATCCACTCGAAGAGAGATGCAAAGCCTAAACAGGAAAGTGGCCGCCCTAAGCAGGTTCATCTCTAAAGCAACCGACAAATGCATCCCTTTCTTCGAATCTCTAAAGAAAGACAAAGGAAGGTTCGAATGGACTGACGAATGCTCGACAGCCTTCCTTAACCTAATCGAACACCTTCAGAGACCACCAGTACTCTCAACTCCAAATGAAGGCGAAGAACTATACCTATACCTTGCTGTATCGTCCCATGCTTTAAGCGCCTCTTTGGTGAGAGAGGACAACCGCGCGCAGCGGCCCGTATACTTTGTAAGCAAGTGATTTACAGAGGCAGAAGCCAGATACCCTAAACTTGAAAAGCTAGCATACTGTTTGCTAATCGCGTCACGGAAACTGCGACACTATTTCCAATCTCATTCCATCAGAGTTTTAACCGACCAACCGCTAAGGCAGGTACTCCATCGCCCCAACAATTCTGCGCGACTACTTAAGTGGTGCATTGAACTGAGTCAATATGATATCACCTACCACCCTCGCACCGCCATCAAGGGACAAGCCATGGCCAATTTCATTGCCGAATTCACTACCAACGAAGGTACGGGGTTCCGCTCAAAATCATATCAGACAATGGACTTTAGTTTGACAGCGAGGATTTCGCCGACTGGTGCCGAGAGCACGGAATTCACAAAAGCTTCTCATCTGTGGCTTATCCCCAGGCAGATGGAAAAGTCGAAGCCGTCAACAAAATTCTCAAAACTCTGATCAAGAAGAAGCTTGAAAAGTCAAAAGGCGCTTGGGTGGATGAACTTCCTACGACACTTTGGGCCTACCGCACGTCTTTCAGAACATCAACAGGGCATACTCCTTTCTCTTTGGCATACGGATCGGTGGCCATGCTCCCAGTTGAAACTGTAGTGCCCTCCCACCGTAGGATCCACTACAACCCAGAAGAGAATGAAGAACTCCTACACATGTCTTTGGACCTAATTGAAGAAAGAAGAAATGATGCAGCACTTAAAGCGGCAGCTCACAAGCAAAAAGTGGCAGCATGATACAACTCCAAAGTCAAGCACTGCAGCTTACGAGAAGGAGATCTTGTCCTCAAACGGATCTTCCCTCGCCCCGGAGCGCTAGATCCAATCTGGGACGGACCCTATGTAACTCATAAAGATCTCCACAACGGAGCCTATATTTTGTCAACAGTGGACGGAGAGGTGCTCCAGAGGGCATGGAACATCCAACACCTTCGTCGATACTTTTCTTAACTTGTACTGCCCATATGAAGTGAATTAACAAAGAGAATCATTGGACATAGGCATTTTCGTGCCGAACCACTTTAAAAATCTTGTCTCTTTTTAACTTGTTCCTTTATATCCTGTCTGCTTGTTAAGCTTTATCCTTTTATGTTGAGCAAAATCCTGTATAACGGCATTTCCATTCTGGACACTTCACGGCACAACCTCACCTGGACAAGACCTAAAAGGTACTATACGAATTTATGCCCTTGCCAATGAAACACTTTTGCTCCAGCATCCCTCTGCTGCGGGTTAACTCATTGCTTGCGACGGCCCTCAAAGCCAACTGTAATGAGCCGATCATAAGCCACCGAGAAGGCCGACTATAGCCGAGGCAGCTCATTACGCCGTTCGGCTCGTCGGCGACTGTGAACCGATTATAAGCCCCAACATAAGGTGTGGCCAGCCAGAGGCAGTTCACAGTTGACGATCGGCACCCGCGCTAGCCGGCCACGGTAAATCGAATAATACCCACGATTACGGGCCATAATGGCCCGGGTAGTTACCGTGCGCGATCTCGGCTCCGATGTGTCTTAAGTGCGACTGTGGTAAAAAAGAAAACTCCCCGCAAAGGCGTAAGATGGGTGACAAATGTCTACAAGACCCACAGCTAGGGAAAGTGACTACAAAACCCGTTTGCCACGAACTTAAGCACATTGAAGGCCTTCCGTGATTGGAAGTTTTACTATTTCTTATATTTCCATTTTATTTAAAAAAACTTTCCTCCTATCCTCTATAACGATCACTAAAGTACAGGAGACAAAATAGGAGACACTCGCTAATGGGAATAAGAACTCACAGCTGGATGGCAGGTCATTCAGCTACATTCCATATTCGATTACACAAGGCATTCAAAGCTACCGTCTACAGCAAAAACTTGAAGGGCGGTACTTTCTTCTCTTGTACATAAATATGTAACTATAATTTCTACGCACATCACACTAACATCGCAAGACACGAAATTGTATTTTAAGAAAAAACTTAGCGTCAAACACAATTGAATCACTAACACAGGCACAGCTATATTTTATGCAACACATCAAATAACGACAGCATTCAAACACGACAAAATCAACTTATGTTATAAAGTAACATGCCAAAAATCAAGTGGTTCGCTATATAATTACAGCCTGAAAATTACATTAATGTTTTAAGACTAACATAGGCAGCAATGTCAAGTAAACTGAAAAATGTCCAGATCAAGCTAAGGAGCCGACTGCATCGGGGCTTCGCCTCTACCCTGCTGGCCCTCCGGGGTCTACTTAGCCGCCGGATCAAAGATCCCAGCATGCTGACCAGAGTTAGTTGGCGCTTCAGAGGTCCCACCTGTCCAATTCAGGAGAAGAATTCATTGAATAAACAATAAGCAACCAAGCTATGAAAAGGCTAAAAGGGAAAAATTACCAGCATCCATTCCTTGATCGTCATCTCACAACTGCACACCTACCTCCTCGGCAGCGAGCAGCCGCATGCCCTCCTTCACCGCCGCTTTCTTCTCCTTAGTGAACTGGGTCGTAACCACATCCATCATGAAGGCCATACCACCCTCCTTATCCACATCAGCTTTGGCCTCTTCCAGAGACCGAAGATAAATCCTAGCCATGATCCGGGGATAGTCATCCATCCAGGATAAGTTGCCCTGCTTCCAAGTACGGAAATACATATTCTGGAGCATCTCGTCCATCATCCCCTCGTTTTCCTCGAACTCCCTCATCCGAACTTCAGAAACCAACAACTTTGCAACAGCAGCATCCCTCTCCGATCGGTATCGCAAGCGGTCAGCCTGAAGGGATTTCCTCATCGCCTCCATCTCCTCCTTCAGCTTGGCTTGAGCAAGCTGCGCAGCTTCAAGCTTCCCGGATAACTCCTCTACCCGCTCGAGGTCCGCCTTCCGAAAATCGTCTACCGTTGCAATTGCTATATCGATCCGTTCCTTGCAGATGGCCTCCATTTTTCGCAGTTCGGCTCTGCTAGCCTCTTCCATAGTTTTCTTTAGCCGTCTGGAGGCAGCCTCGTGCTGAGAGATCTGGATGGCCTGATCGGCAAGTTGCTTAGCCTGGTCGTCAATCACTAGCCGCAATCTTATGTTGGCACTCCCAATTTTCTCCCCGACCTTGACCAGTCGGGCGTGATGCCCCATCAACTTCCTGGTCTCCTCAGCCACCCGATCAATGTTTGCCTTGGCCTCATCCCCCATAGTCACAATCCGAGTGGTCAACAAGTCGGGATCCAAAGACTTAGCCTCATCAAGCACCCTTACCATAGGATTGCGGGGTAGGAGGTGCTCACCAGTAACCTCATCGAAGGAAATATCATGAGAACTCGGGTCCAGATCTGGATGACCTGCAAATGGTTTATGAGCCAAGCCGGGACGATCAACATGAGTAACGGTATGATTCTTTGATGGATGCAGAGATGGTATGGACTCAGTATCCTCCCCCGTGATATCATGAATAGGCTGGGTTGGGGGCTGAGGTCCAAGTGAAGGTTCGAACATGGAGCGCCTCCTCCTTCTTTTTTGCATATCCTCTTCAATAACTCCGAGAAGAGGACGGTAGCCGACTACGCCCCCGGAACGGTTGGTCGAAAGCTTCGGCTTAGCAGAAGCTTTGAGGAGTTTGAATTGCTCGAGGCGGTGCCGAATGTCTGATGTCTTGGCCGCCTTACCCGTTCCTGGAATAAAAACCAAGTGTTACAAGCATGCATGAGACTATAATCTAAGAAACATGTGAAGTTAAAAGAGGAGTCAAAAATTCACCTTGAACTGCAGGAGTTGCCCTAGCTGAAATGCTCTCAGGAGATGGACTGGCACCAGTCCCGGCCTTATCAGTTTTCTTCGGTTTCTCCACCAAGGCCGACCCTTCCTCCAACCCCTCAAAAGCTTGGCGGAAAGCATCATCCGTCCACTCTTGAATCTCACCTGCTTGCCCAGAGGTCAAGGCACCAACGCCACTACCACTTTGTCCTTCGCAACCATTACCACCATCACCTTCTCCATCACCTCCGCTCTCCTCCTCGCCTATTTCCTCCTCTCCACTTTCCTCCTCCGGAACATCTGGGCACGTGCTGGGAGAGGGTCCATCAGTTTTCTTGAGCTTCTTCCCCCCGACGACTGGATGTATCGAGAAGGATTTCCTCTTGCTGCTCTTTGTCGTGGCCCCTCCTTTGGATTTAGCAGCCCTTTCCTCAGCCGTATCCCTCTGCTTGACCACAGACTGATGTGGTAGAATCAAGTTGTGTCCCAGGAGAGTGGCGTTCCTGATCAGGTAAGAAGCTGACCTTCCCGAAATGGCTTTTATCTCCGCGGCCATCTGAACCAGGTGATCGTTCTCCACGACCGCAAAGCCACCTGTCGCTAGCAAGAAATAAAAACACATAAGAAGAAGCATTTCAGTCAGAACGGAAATTATAAATAAGCTTCAACTTACAGCCGGAGGTGAAGCGACGGATAGAAACGGAGTCGTCCTTGACGAAAAACCATTCTTTCTTGAACATGCTGAACTTCGAATATAAGTCCATGATCGGCTTGAAGGACACAGCCGATTCCAAGCTGATGTATGGAGATCCTTTCTTGTAGCCCCTCAAGTTGTACAAATATCGGATCTCCCGGTTGGAAGGAGGGCGCCCGTATTTTCGCTGGAAAATGATAAATAGGCTCACCAAGATAGCGTAAGAGTTAGGTTGAAGCTGGAAAGGGGCCACCTTTAGGTAGGTGATGAAGCTGACTATCCAAGCATTGATCGGGGGAATGGCCCCACACATACAATTGTACCTACTATAAGCAAAATATCCTTCAGGGGGATCATACAGCATGACTCCATTCCCTGGCAGCACCATGAGTGCTCTATCAATCCCGAAAGAATGAGATATAACATCAAGCTGCCCCTCTTTGAGGGAGCTAGGAAAGCAGTCAGGAGGAGAGTTCAAGAGCTCCTAAGGGCCATATCCATCCACTAGTGATCTCAGGGTGGGTCCCTGTCGTCCCGGTCCTGGCTGGGCTGGGGGCACAACGAGGGACTCTCTTCTGTCCATTGATTTCCTCTTATCTGATCGAGTTTCCACTTTATGAGACATTTATCTGCAACTCAAGAAAGTACATCGTTAAAACGGAAGGTATAAACATGCTAGTATATGTAGTCCGGAATTTCACTCGTAATTCAAAACATAAAAATTAAAGTATATAAGGTTCATTCGACACTCGAATCCCCAAGTTTCATTCGGTAATTCAAAAATGAAAGTTCATTCGGTATTCGAACCCCATGTCCCAATCGGTAGCCAGCCATAAAAGTTCATTCGGCAAAAGCAAACTCACCTGGTTCGGCAGTTAAGTATGATTCGGTGCTCGGTTGGTTCGGCTGTTTGGAACAGTCAAGTTTGGTTCGGCACTCAGTTGATTCGGCTATCTCACTCGGTAGGGAATAATGAAAGCATGACGCCCATACTTATAGGAAAATGGGAGCGACCGGACCACTGGTTCGGCACCCAGGGCCGGATGAGCATGCCGGATGAGAACGTCCAAGCTAAAACAAAGCGCGGCATATGCCCCACTTTGGGGGGCAAATGTTGGATGCATTTCCAAGCAATGCCAAACCGTCCCCTCTCCAAGCACTGCCGGTCCAAGCTCCACTTCCAAGCACTGCCGAACCATCTTTCCTCCAGGCACTACCGGTCCAAGCTCCACTTCCAAGCACTGCCGAACCATCTTTCCTCCAGGCACTGCCGGTCCAAGCTCCACTTCCAAGCAATGCCGAACCATCCCCTCTCCAAGCATTGCCGGTCCAAACTCCACTTCCATGCATAGCCGGACCAGAGTGCTACCGAACCATGCCACCTCTCCTCCATCACCGGACTAAACCTCTCCACTTCACTGTCGAACCAAAGCATCTCCAGCACCTACCGAACCAAACCCCAATTGACCACCACCGAATCAACCACCACCGGACCAAGCTACGTCCCCATCACCGAACCAACACATCCCCAACATACCACCGGACCAGCATACTACCGAATCAGAGTAAAGAAGGGATACCAGACCGACTTTGCCATGCCAGATTGCATCAGCCCAGGCCCACCAGCAGTTGTATATATCCAAGACCCCTACCCCCAGCCTCACTCTATAAATAGAGGAGCAGGGGTACAACAATGGCAGACAAGTTTGAGAGCTCAAGCACGGATAGAACTTTCAAACAACTTTCAGATACTTGTAATCAAAGCTTTGTACTTGTAATCTGAACAGAAAGGGAGAATAACATATAAAGTGGACGTAGACACATTCTGGCCGAACCACTATAAATCTGTGTGTCTTTTATAGTTTAGTCCATCTATTTGATATATTTTGCATGAATCATCCAAATCATTAAGAACAACATATAATCAACAAAATCATACGACTTGGAGGTGTTTGCCCCTTTTTTGTGCAAACACTTTTGTATTCAAGTTTGAAGGATTTGGAGATTCGTAAAAGTCACCGTCCAGGATTTTAAGTATTTTGAAAGATAGGTTTAATTTAAAGGAAAATGGAGAGAGGGAAGAATGAAGAAAATAATTTTGTTGACTGTATATTTTGTGTTCCTTTTTTTATTAAGAAGACAGAAATCAGAAAGAATAAAATAAACATAAAATTCTTCTCTCTTATGTCTCAAGCACAATAAATAAGCACTCCATAAAAACTTTTTCTCATCACTAAAAAATGCAAAGGATTAAGCAATGAAAAGACTTTACCAGCAATTAAAACAAAAATCAAAGAAGATGAATGAAAACAAGCTGGACAAGAAGAAATTTTCGTATATGTTTTTGGTTTGAAAACGTAAATTTTTGGTCCTAATGCGAACTTTCAAAATTGTCCTTCATATGAGACATGAAAAAATATAGTGAAAATAATACCTAGAAACAAACTTAATACACAAAACATCCTCCTTAAAAAAGATACAAATTACATCCCTATTTTCAAATACTACAATTTTCTTCTCTACAACGCTCCTCTACTCCATTGCAGCAATGTTGATTCTTCATATGTTGATGTTATTCTCATATCCACAATTAAATTTGCACTGCATTAATTTTCAATATTTAAAACGCAATAACTTTTTATAGAAACGACGGATTAACAAACCGTTTTCACCATTAAATCACAAATTTTATTATCTTTCTAAGTGGCATTGTGCATATATAAATTACATGTTTTTCAAATTTTTTGCAATTATATGATATGATTGCAGACAATTCAACAATTATACAAAATAACTGCAGAAATGTCTACAATTATACAGTATGATTGCAGACAATTCAGGAATTATATGCAATTGTTACAGAAAAGTCTTCAATTATATGATATAGTAGTACTTTTCTGCGATTACGTGGAATAATTGCATAGTTTTCTGCAATTGTTCGACATAAATGCATAAAAGTATGCACTTATATGGAATAACTGTTGAAAAATTTGCAATTTTTAAGAATATTAGCAGACACTGGCACAAATATTCAGAATAATTGAAGAAAAATCAGCAAATATTGAAATATTTTACATATAAATATGCATTTCTATAGGAGTTTTTCTTTGCAATTATTAATTTCAAATTCAGCAAATATTCATAATATTTGCAGCTCAACATATATTATTGCATTAGGAAGATGAATTTTATCCTCATAATTAAGAATACATGCATAAAAACTGCATTTATTGAGAATACTTGCAAATATGTGTATTAAAAACTGCAATTATTGAGAATACATGCATAAATATCTGTAAATATTCTAATATTTTCAATTTTTCTACAAGCATTCTCAATATTTGCAGAAAAATATGCAAATATTGAGAATACTTGCATAAAAAACTTCAAATATTGTCGATTTTTGCATTAAAAAAACTAGTGCAAATATTATGAATACTTTTGCCTTTTTTTGCAAATATTATAAATAATTGCATTTATGGTTGCAATTATTCTTAATAATTGCTGAAAAATTTGCAAAATTTGAGAATATTTATTTGTAATACCGTAAATATGTTTAGTATTTTTGCAAAAAAATAATAATGTATGTTGAAGCTGCAAAAGTTTTTTAGCAAGAATTCATAATTTTTATTTTCTTATGCCGTTATTATGAATACTTGCGGATATTGCTGCAGTTATTCTAAATAAATTGCAGAAAAATCAGCAAATACTGTGAATTTTTTGCTTACAATAATGCAAATATGTATACTTTTTGCTGTAAAACATGTAATAAATGTTGGAGTTGTAAGAGTGTTTTGTCAAGTAATCAAAATTTTTACTGCATATTTTCTATGTATTTGCAACTAAAATTGCAAGTATTACGAATGTTTGGAGAAAAAACTGCAAATATTATTAATATTTGTAATTTTAACCGCAAATATTCAAATTTTTTGCTGATATATAATAAAATTTTCAATGTTGTGAAGAATGAATTCGTTTTCTTACAAATTATTGTTTTCTTTTGCTACTTCAATTTTTCTATTTGATTTTGATGTTCTAACTGATTATACTTTCCATTGTTTGACTTCAGATTCTTCTCGATTAATTAAAATGAGTATTTGGTTTCGTTTTCCTTCTAAATCAATCGTCCAGTTACCTTGATTTTAGTTTATTCACTGGATTATGATTCGATTTTGTTTATCGATTTCATTTTCACAGGAACGATGAAGTGGAGAGAGAAATTACGATGGGAGGGTATTTTTGTCTTTTATATGGTCGGATTTTAAATACAGAAACGAGAAACTTATTAAAAAAACGGAGGGATGTTTTGTGTGTTCGCAAACTTATCAAGGATGTATGCTAAACATAACCAAAAATATACGTTCACGTGTAATTAATTTAAACAATTGAATATATCTTCATTTATTGTATACCATATCTAGAAATTTATGAATTTCAAGGTTATACATTAACCCGTGAATAAATGATACAAATATCAAAACGCATATGTATGAGAAACTTAACGAGTGCAAAAATAGATTTAAGGGAACATAAATAAAATGTTGGAAAGTGAAATTAATAAATATTAATTTGCATTAATTCAATAATACCGTTATTATATCAATTTACTGCACCATCAAGCAAGCGGCTGATATAACATTAAACAGTTATGGGAATAAACACATAGCAAAATTAAGAGCAACAACCATATAACATTATACAATGCTGTTTATAAACTGAAAAATATAACATGTTATATATATAGTGGTGATATCGCTCTATTAACTTTTCAATAAAAAAACTATTAAAGTATTTATTACCATTAGATATCACTCGGTAGCATATACTATGTATAATGTTACATAATATTTGACCATAACAGTTAGTTAAGATTTCTCCACTGTAACTTTTTCCTCCATTCCCGATCCGAAAATTTCTGAGTCAATGAATGAGTTAAAATACTGTAGATGAGTTAAAACAGGCGTGACATGGATATCCATAACCTTTAATCGGTCTAACATAGAAATATTCAAACTTCATAACACAAATCTAACATTCTAAAAATATCTACTAAATTGATAACATTACTCTATGTATTCTTGAAATAATATTAATGTTATTTACGGATGTAAAATCAACTGATCAATGAAAATTTATTCTTTTTTCATGTTACATTTTATTTTGAAATATGCATAAAGATTGTGATTCTTATAAAAAATGTTCAAATGTGCATGTCAGTCATCTCGTTATTATTACTTTACTCTATATATTAAAAATTTAATTTTAGCATACAACATAATTTATCAGCCAACCAATGAATATTAAACACTTTGATAAGCAAAGGTCGACTCAAAAAGATATATATCTCCTAAAGCATCTTCAACGAAAGATAATGTACATGTCCAGAAATCAACAACTGACAATAAAAAAAATCCCCCCAAAAGATGATTATGGCTGGGATGATAAATTTACTTTCGAAGTGCTAAGTGATATATCATTCAATTTTTTATAAAAAATAACATAATTAAATTTTATTATCTTATTGATTTTCTCTTTCCATTTTTGCTACTAGCGTAAAACTTCCACAGACGCCTCTCTATAGATATTATCAAATGTTACCATCACTTAAAAATATGATCTAGCAACTGTACTTTTTAGCAAATTCAATAAGTTCTCCTACATATATTACTAAACTTAGTATCACTTAAATATATGATTTGACAATTAAACTTACTATACGTTTTCTCTCTTTGTTAATTGATAACAGAAACAAAAATTCAACCTAACAACAAAATAAAATGTTCCAACTTAGCAGTGAAACTCAAACTGATTACACATGATTCCAATGCAAAAACATAGCTACATACTAAAGAAATTTTTCTCTGTTATATATGTTAAACATATATATATATATATATATATATAATTCGTAAAAAAAATCAATTTACTCACGAAGCATGTGAATTGTCACGTGCGAAGCGCATGCCATAACACTTGTAAGTAATAACCTCTTTTGATCGAATTGATACATAAAGAAGCGAGTTCAAAACATAATTTAAGTAGTGAATTTCTTCTTGAACTATAAAGACATGGGTTAAGATTTCACAACATGTACTTTTTCAATTTCTACAAATTCCACAATAAATATGCGCTTTTAATGGCCATGCATCTATCTTGGACACTCATGAGTGTTCTAGAGAGATCAAGTCTCTCATAGAAGGCGGTCCACCTTTACACTCAAGTAGGTGAGTCCATCAAGCGCTCCAATCTAGTACCACCACATATGACTATGGACTCATTAAGTGCAAAAGGCTCAACGTTAAAAAATAAATATACATAATTCATTAAGTGTGTCTTAAAGTACTGCCGGTACTAGCCATGAATTATATATGAGCAATAAGGCATTGTCTGAAATAAATCAATGAAATCCATCAAGCGAGTCTCAAAAAAGCACCAACAAAACTAAGATAAATCAGTATATACATCAAGTGCGTCTCAAAAGCACCACCAAAACTGGCTATGAAATGTACAATAACAAAGAAGCTCAAACTTATAGCAAATAGTAAAATCCAACAAGTGCGTTTCAAAAACACTATCAAAACTGGTTATGTATTATTGAAAAGTAAAGAAGCTCAAACTCATAATAAATAATAGAATCTATTAAGTGCATATTAAAAGCTCCATCAGAAACTAGTTATGGATTCTATCAAAGTAAAGAAGCTCAAAATCATATCAAATAGAAAAATCCATCAAGTGCGTCTCAAACGCACCATCAAATATTGGTTATCGATTATATAAAGGTAAAAAGCTCAAAATCATATCAAAAAGAAAAATTTATCAAGTGCATCTCAGAAACATCACCAATGATTGGTTATGGATTATATAAAAGTAAAGATGCTTAAAATCATATCAACTATTAAAAAATCCATCATTTTTATTTAACTTCAAAGATAAGCACATCTCTTAATTTGCTACTATGTAAGTTTTGTGTACATTGTATCTTCACTTTAATGTAATGCATAATTTATTTCATTATTTCTTCACTTTCATTAAATTCATTCATGTCAACGAAGTGACAATTTTTAAATCCTTTTGAAATATATTTCATTTAGAATTGTGTTATCAACATAATATTCTTTCTCCTTTTAATGATAAATCTTTTCATAACCAATATATGTATAAAATATTCTAAATTTCTCCATTTTCAAATTTTAACTAAATATTAAATCTTGATATGTTTCACATACCTTTTCTACTATAGAAATTCATATTCAAATATCTTATAAACTTAACAATAAAACTAGCAATAATCATTTCTCAAAATAGACTTATGATAAATTCAATATTCTAAAAACAACATAATATTTACATTTGACGTCAATAGTTTTATGTTCTTTGTACAACATAAGAATAAATACAACTTATAAATTAATAACCATAGAGTCTCATTAGTCAGTTCTAGAAAAAATTTCATCATGATTTGCCACTCAAATTCATTTTCCGTTCAAATATTAGATAAATCATTAAATGCTTATAATTTATTTCAATAAATAAATTTTATGGTTTAAATTCTTATAAAATTCTTAACGGAAACATTCAAATAAAATTAGTATTTTTATCACATTAAAATTCAATGAAATCTTTAAATAAAATTTTAAAGCTCTGTATGCTTGTGAGTTGTTTATCTGCATTCATGTTAGCAGGTAATCCTCAGTTTATGTGATAACTTTATTTAAAAAATAAATAGCTATTATTTTATTTTCAACTTTTAAATGTATTAAAAATACTTTATATGGATTATCATAAACCTTTCATTTTGAAACTTAAATATTAATGCAAGAAAAAGCAATAAATGCTCAAGCAAAAGGGAGGTCAATTGCTAAAATTGAAAGCGTTATATTTACAAACATTAATGATCTACAAATGCCATTTTAACTCCATCTAAAATGAAAGGACCAATTTTAGTAGCCTTAATTATTATAATTTAAAATTATATAATATAATGATTTGAGAATGAAATTTAAAAAGGAAAACAACGGTTTTCATATTTTTCTCTTAGTAAAAGAATGGTAATTCTATTCATACACCATAAATTACCATGCTTACACTATATATTTTTGAATAAAACATTTTACCAAAATACCCTTATTACAAAAATAGAATCAACATTAAAGAATGAAAATGATATGCAATTTCTCTTTGTCTCCATTGTGTATAATTAATATAATTTACTTTATGATATAGTTGAAACTACTATACATCATCGATTGAATTAAATTTAAATTTCGTTCGGGTATTAAAGCATATTCTTACTATTTCAAGTCGAATTTATGCATAGAAAATTTTAACATTTTTCAATTTAATTAAAAAATAAAATTAACTACTAAAATTAATACGATTCACAGTCCTAAAATCTTCAATCTTTTATTCAAATCAAATCAAGGTTAAATTTAACATTAAAATTTAAATAGTTTAAAATTTTAACATCCAAAATTAGATTCAAATTGCTATGGATAAATAATTAAATATTTTAAATTCCATTTAAAGTATGTGAATTTAAAATTTGCGAAAGTGTATGTGGGGAATTTTGAAATTAAGGTTACCTAGTTTGAATAGTGCATTAAACCAGAGTTTATTAATTGATTTTAATACAAAATGGTGTATTATTTGGAGTAATGTTTGAATGCATATCATTTAGAAAGTTGTCGTAATTAATGTAACTAATTATTCAATATAATTATTTAAAAAATGGTGCATGATTTTATTGTTTTCAGACTAGTCATTTTTGCAATGCTGAATTTTGGTTAGGCCGAGCCATTTATGTTACGTGAGTGGACCTTAATTTAAAAAATAGTTTTAAATAAGCTCTATTGGTTTAATTCTTATGCAGTTTATAGAATCCAATGTTAATTGCAATGAGTTTGGAGTTGGAAAAATTAGAGTGGAGAAAATAAATTATGACATAAAAATAGAAGATGTGATAATTGAAGGATATGACTATGAAAATGAATTTAAAATGGATGCTGAAGTAGTTGATCCTGTAGGTATCAAAGTAGATGTGATAAAGCATTTTATCACTCATGAAGTAAGTTATTGCAATATTGAATTAGTTTATGTTATCAACGTATGTAGTTTTAAGTGGTATTTTAAGATCTAATATTATACAATGTTTAGGTATTTCCTTCTCGTGAAGCTTAATACAATGGTGTCAAATGATAGGGAAAAAGTTTAACACAACTATTATCACCACTCATTTTGATAAGCAAATAGGGGGAAAGCCAAGAGTTCAACTTGGCTGTGAGAGAAGTGGAAATACCGAGAAGTCAAGACAACGGTTAAGGTTGTAAAAAATACAAAACGATGACAGCTTACTTCAAGTCGTAAGTGTGAATGTATGTTTCTGCTTTAAGGAATTTACAAAGTAAATATCGACAAAGGCGAGCACTTATGGGGTTTTGAGGTGGTGAATGGGATCCATAATCATGAGTTGCCCAAATCTTTGATTGGTCATCCATATGCTGAACGATTTACACTACAAGAAAGAAAGTATTGTTTGGGCATATCAGTTTTGGGTGTAAGGCTAAGGGAAGTGATGATCAATGTTAAAATGATTCTCATAGTTTTACTATTAAAACGGTTTATAATTTTAAACATAAGATAGGAGTTATGGAAATGCAAGGACAGTCCATGATGCCACATTTGTTGAAATTGACTGTTGATAATCACTATGTGTATTAGATTCGAAAAGGCAAGGATGATATTGATTCACTTTTAGGTATAATGTCGTGTCATCCAAAATCAACTATTTTATGCAGATGTTTTCCTTCCGTTCTACTGCTTGACTGTACATACAAGATGAATAAATTTGGTATGCCTTTGCTGGAAATGTTATCTGTTACGTCGACTAGTAAAACATCTGTAATCGCTCAATGTTTTTTATCACATGAAGAAGAGAAGAACGATTATTGGGCACTTACCAATTTAAAATATTTATATAATCCTAGAAAATTGCTAAAAGTCGTTATAACAGACAGAGATTGGACATTAATTAATGAAGTTCTTAATATTTTCCCAGAAGCTATTTATTTGACATATGAATATCATATGTCGAATTATGTCAAAGTCGAGAAACTTTTTGACATAGTTGAAGTTGCACAATTATCTGTTGTTGATCAGATGTTTATTGCACGATCGGAATCCATAGATGGGTTTGAAGAATCATGGAAAGATTTTAAAAAAGCATGGAAAGACTATCCTAAAGTAGCTGAATATATCTCTGACAATTGGATACCCTTTAAGGAACAGTTTGTTCATGCATGGAAAAATGAAGTTAAACATCTTGGAATAAAACTTCGAGTAGAGCTGAATCCTCACATTCTATATTGAAACAATATCTAGGATCGTCATAAGGATTGTTTATACTTGTTTAGAAAAAGATGCATGATTTGTAGGCCTTATAGCATACATAACAGAAATTATGGTAGTTTTGGGAAAAGTCTGGGAAAATTTAGAAAGCAACATAGAGATGGAATTTTTAAGAATATTTGTTATAAAGTTTCATTGGTTGAATTAGATAAGATTTATGATGAATTGGTGAAAATTAAAAATCAAGAACTACAAATTTATGATTGCGATTACATACTACACACAATGTATGGTTTGCCATGTGTGCATGAACTGTTAGATAATTATGATGAAATTCAACCAATTCTCATAGATGTAGTTGATGAACATAAGCATATGGTGGACCATGTTCTATAGTTCAAGACATTGATTTTAAAAGCCGATTTGAAAATGCAACAACGGATGAAAAAAGAACAATGTTGTTACAGTTAAAGGACATTGGTTTACCAACAACGACCCCTTTTTTGCAACCCAATTTAGTAGGACTTAAGGGGCGACCACGTGTCAGTCTAGGAAAAACAAAAATCGAACACATGAAAACTAAGGTCTGCAAAAAGAGATCCATCGAAATTTGAACGAGTGATAAGTAGTTCATGTCAACTATCACAGTCGAGCGGTGCTAAAAAATTCAACCCCAAGGATGAAAATAAAGTGTCAAAACTGTTGAAATGGATCCTGAATCAAAAAATTAGAAGAAAAACTACCAGAAATGAACCATGACTATGTAAAAGTTAGAAAAATTACGGAAACTGTGGATTTCATTACATGGCTTGACAAGTTGAAGAAATGAACTGTGACTTTGTAAAAGTTAGAAAAGCGATGTTACTATATATTAGTAAAAACATTGGGAACTGTATTGTGGGCAATTTAATGTTAATCAGTGTGAAGAAATAAAGGCCAGACTTGATATGTATGAAAAAGATGTTACATGAGAATACTGGATGGAAATGCCTGAAATGAGATATTTAATAGCCAATGCTTTCAACATAGCCATAGTTTCATTTCAAACGTGCAGTGTTTGATGTTCTATCCTCATCAACATGGAAAAGAAAATAGCTTAATAACTTTTATGAACAATAACAACTTCCACTATATGATACTTCATCTAACCGATAATGCTCCTATTCTACCAGTAGCCAATCAGTGGGTTAAACTTGTGACATAAGAAGCTAACACTTGGGGTGGACTCTACACCATGACAAATGGAATTTTGAGTGCCTTAAGCCGAAACACATTGCATCTAGAGATGTTCCATTTGAAGTTTGTAGTTAGTGATATATTATAGTTTAGTTTTTTTTGGAAATTAATTTGATAATGCTTGAACCAACGATGATTTCCTACATTATGTAATTGTGGTCGAACAAACAGTTGATGATTGAATGGAGATGATTTTTATTTGTTGAATTTTGTAGTTACTACCATATTTTGTTTATAATTTCTGTTGTAAGCTGACAAATGAATTGACTGGAGTAATACAATGATAGTTGTAAAATTCCTAATTTTAAATAACATTATGCTGGAGATCTTATTAGATAAACTAAATAGAATAATATAAAGATTAGAGAGATAAGAAGATTGAGATTTGGAAACTAAAATAGAGGCCGTGGTTAACCAAATATGATTAAAAAAAAGTGTTTATAAAAATGGTTTTATAAACTAACTAATAAGAGAATAAGACAATGGCATTATGAGGAATAGCCATCCACCATAACCCCTTAACCCTAAACTCTTATTCCTGTTTCAATTCCATTCGTTCATAATTCAAAATCATAAGAAAAAGTGAGCTTAAAACTGGCCATAGCCTAGGGAAAAGAGGAGAAAAATCAATTAAATGCTAAGGAATCAAGCGAGGAGAATTAAGCAAGATCAAATCTCAAGTTTCTCATGCAAAGCAAGGTGAATAATAATCAGCACCATCTAATTTTCATTTTTAAAGAGCATTTGATTTCAGGTTTTAAGTTTAAAACCTTTAAGATGATTTTAATTATGACATGCTTGGATTACGTGATATGTTTGATTCAAAAAAGTATGTTTGATAAATATTTTATTTGATTTTAAGGTCCAAATCGTATTTATTGGGTTCAAATGCCATGATAATTTAATCTGTTCTGTAGAACATTATTTGGAGATGGTTTTAAATTTTTGTAATTATCCAAGCTATGGACAATTTATCACGAATTTTTAGATGAAGAAATAAGTAATTGGGTTTAAAATTTATTTCTGTTATTATGTAAAAGATTTTGGGTCTGCAATTTATATATGTTAGATAATATATTAAAAGTGAATTATGATGATTTTTGGGGATTTTTCTTACATGATCTACTATGGAAATTAAATTAATTAGTTTGTGTAGGATCTAGATTAACCCTAGAGGGGGGGGGGGGGGTGAATAGGGTTATAGCAAATTTTCTCGATTTAAACACAGAAATAAACTGCAGAAATAAATATGCTGAAAAGTAAATCACACACAAAATTTACCCAGCTTCGGCAACCCCTGTCTACTGCTGCATTCACAGATTTCTATTAGAATTAAACAGTATCACGCTTACAAACGCTCTACTAGACTCGCAGACATTTGCTCCCGCTCACAAACACTCTACTAGACTCGCAAACATTTGCTCCCACTCACAAACACTCTACTAGACTCGCACACCCTGCTCCCGCCTATAGAGTTTCGTTTACTCGCAAACTCTGCTCCCGCCTACAATAGAACTTTGCTTACTCGCAAACTCTGCTCCCGCCTACAATAGAACTTTGCAAACTCGCACACTCTGCTCACTGAACTAATTCTAAATAGACAATCTGACACTACCTAAACCCTAGGTGGTGATTTACAACTCCTTTGACTCGAAAAGAAAAACAACTTCAAAAATACAACCAGGAGCAAAAATTAAAATACGAACTTTGGACACGTGATTTTTGCTCAAAATAAAAACTAAAAACCCCTATTATAAAATTAAAAACTAAAACCCCCTTTTAATAATAAGGCCGGCCCCTTTATCTTTCAACCCGATCCACTGTCTTCTCTTATTCTTTGACCCGATCCACTCTTTTGCTCAGTGAAGAAAAAAATGCGGCCGATTCTCTTTGCCACTAATTTAGGGCTTCTGTCTTTGATTCAAAATTGGGGCTTTCTGATGTTCGGTGCTCTGACTTGCGGTTCTCTTGCTCACGCTCGTTCTCTGATGATTTATGCTTGTTGCTCGCTCGATCGAGTTGTTGATGATTTCGGTATGTAGTTTCTTTTGTTGCTCGTTTGATTGCTTGCTTCGATTGAACTCGATTTTAACTCGATAGCCGATGATGTAAATTGGGATTGCAATTGATAGTTCGATTGTGAATTGAAGCACTTGTCTGATGATGATACCTTCGGGTTGAATTTATATGAACTCGTTACTTTCCATTTTCACAATTTCCTGATATTTTTGTGTCTTGATTTACACGGCTTTGTTTTTCCAACGTTCGATTTCGCTTGATTCACACGGCTTTAAAACTTTCCTCTTTTTGACATCTCTGACCATTTCAAAAATAAAGATACGAATTTGATACTTTCATGAATTCGAATTGGACTTGGTCTACTTGTAATCTCTGGTATTTTATTGCTGACTTTTTCATTCGGCAACAACTTGTTGATTACCTGTAGTTGCTGCTATATTACTTCGAATTGCATTCTGTGCATACTGTACTCGGTCGAGTTCATTTCATTCATGTTGCAACTGTTCCACTGCAGTTTCATTATGACTGCGACTCCATGACTTGATCTTTGTTGAACTGGTTTTGTTTGGTCAATGCATTTACCTCAAATGTTTCACTCTGATATATATATGCATTTGCCACTGAACTTGATTCATGCAGTCTTCATTAGCTCGTGTGCTTCCAGTGTTGCCACTGTGTTTCATTTGCATAGCTGAACTTGAGTTGTCTGCTGTTGCTATGCAGTTGCTATGCCTTGCTTGGTCTCTGTTCTTTGTATTCTGGTCAGTGGTGTTCATTGTAGTTGCACTGCACTTTGATGGCTGTTCATTTGTTGTTTCTCGGCATTGACTTTGAGCTTGAATTGTTTCTTTGATATTGAAACCTGTACTTGCAGTTGTGTAGTTGTTGACTACATCACCATATATCAATTGCTCGGCCTTTGGTTTCATGTGCATTGAACTTTGACCCTTTGTTGTTCATTTGGGCTGCTGGACTTGTTGTACATTGCATAGTGCATTGCCTTGTTTGTTGAAGTTGTGCTTGCACACTTTCTATTTTTGGCTGCGCACACGAGTTGGCAAGGCAGTGCACACGTGTATGAATGTACACGTGTGTATTGCAGCCACTTATGGTTACATGTCCCTGTAATATCTATATGCACGACTTTGTGATGAAAACAAGTGTGAATTATGACGAACAACCCAAATAACTGAGGCAAACCATATTTTCAAAAATCGTATTTTATTTTATATTGCAAAAATATTTCTTTTTCAATTTTACTGCGTTAGTGAATATTTTTGCAGATTGCTCAGATGCTGGATTCAAACTGGAATGCAGTTGAAGACAAAATACGAGTGTGAGTGATATGTAGTGAGGTTATCAATGTAAAAATATTTGTGATGTAATCATGATGTAATCAAAAATGTATTTGTATAGTGAGAGCATGAATTTGTACTATTCAAGATTGTAATAAATATTTGTTTGAATAAAATTTCTATTTGAATTCAAAATCTGTGTAACTTGTTCTGTTTGAATTCAAATTCAAATTCTGTGTAATTTATTTTATTCAACAAATATTTATTTAATCTATGAAAAAACAAAATAGTACATTACCAAATACATTTAAATGAATATATATGTTTATTATCATCAAACAAAAACATATAAGCGCATATTCAACAATCTCCCCCTTTTGATGATAACAAACATATATTTAAGATTTTGACCGTGTTAAATGTATTTGACCAATTATATACTCTAATTGCTCCCCCTATTTAAATGCATCATCTCTACATGATGCTCCCCCTACATATATGCATATGAATAGAAATATTCAAATAAGCCTAGATGCAAGTGGAAAATTATTTGACCTTTGCTTGATTCTATTTGACAAAATCTTAACTTTTCTCTCCCCCTTTTGTTATCAGCAAAAGAATAATAGTGTTAGAGAAAAATAGAGATTAAGTGATCAATATTAATCCAACATTAAACTCAAATTGAATATAAATATTAAACTCCAATAAGAATCAAACAAAAACCATAACTACCCTTGTTAGGCGCATATTCCACTTTTAGAAATGATAGATATGATGTTCTCATATAAAATCATACAGTTGAATCTTCTTGTGGTACATTTATATCAGGAATTTGAATATCTACTAATCATGCATAACCGTTAGGACTTTTAAATGAGATTAGTAGTATTCCAATTTAATTTTAAAAATGAAATCAAGTATCTTCTAACCACGCATGACCGTGAGTATTTTTAAATGGGATTAGAATCAACTTGTCTATTTAAGCAATTAATTTTGATATGCGTTCCATACATGCATAACCATAAGGACTTTTAAATGAGCATGGAAGCACATAATAAAAAAAATCCAAGTAATTCACCCATGCATAACCGTGAGGACTTTTAAATGAGAGTGAATACTTTGGATATTTATTTATTTGTTTAAAAATATGACATGAAAAACAAATGATTCCTGATTATAGTACCACATATCGACAAACTATATTGAATATTTGATAAACCATGGTCGATAGAAATAATGATGGATATAGAAATGGTCATGGAATCTTTACCCAACAAAAAGTTTTATAATTCTTGTTTTAATTCCTAAAGAAATTTTCCAAATATACTCTCTTGAGTAATGTATGTTAAATATCAACACTCATCACCTTTTCAATCACTATTTATCTTTTTGATAATTAGTAGGGAGTCGGATTAGTCAAAATTTGTCATTTAAAATCAAATGACTAATCTGAAAATATGGTCAAACAATTATTTTCTCGACGGGGGTATATGAAACAAAATTCTGCTAAATGAAAAATTATTTCAAGTGAAAAATATGCAGATATTTTCTTTGGAAAACGATGCAGCAAATGAATGTTTCAAAAATTAATCACGTTACACTAGTAATTTCTCTATCAACTATATTACCAGTGTAATCTGCATCTGAATTTTAAATTTCACTCAATATTCACTCGTTGGATGTCAAAGACCAGATTGTGAAATTTCAACAAACTATTTCAGAATGAAATTTGAAATGAAGCCATGTTCACACTCAAACAAATATCATGGTGTTAATTTTAGAAACCATAGGATAAACAATTATATTCATGAGTAATCAACAGTCAATCAACATCATAATTATTTCAAAAACAATTTCTTGAAGTTTCAACAATTTCTTAAAATCCTTTTTCACATGAATTTGAAATCGTGCAAATTTACAAGCAGTGACCAAAATGTCAAAATATATCTAAGTGTAGCATGAGTAATCAAGGATCAATAAAATATGATCATTTGACCGAACAAATTTATATGGATTAGTTCAAAGTTGAAAATCTGATTGGTCACCATTTAAGCACAAATCAAGGTCATAAATAAGAACAAGTCAAAAAATCATATCAATTAAGTTCGAATCAATCAACCATCATAATTACTCCAAGTAATTCTATTTAAAGATGGTTGGTCAATATTTTGAAAAAGAATCATAGCATCAAAATCATCATCTTTTGTTTATCTCAATATTGGCTGATTTAATTCAGATTATGGTGCAGATTATCACATTTGATATATCGTTCAAAAATAAATTTACCTGTTTTACCTTTACGATAATTTTTCGTCATTGCCCATTGTGATTCTGTCACCTTTGTACTAGGCTAAGGAACTTTGCTTTGTCGCCCGTTGTGTTTCTGGAACAGCCAAAATCCAGAGAACACTGTTGTTGTTCCTTAGCCTGCCACCACACCTACACGATAAAAGATTTATGTGACCTATTTGTTTTTATAAGTCCATTGTTGTTAGTGGCAGAATATGAAAAATATGTTTTTGGAGACCCAAAACTATTTATATATGTTCCTTTTGGCACCCAAATTTGTTTGACTTTCAAAGATTTTATATTTGTGCCTTTTGGAACCCAAATCGGTATAGTTTTTACATGTTTGGGTCTATACCAACAATTATTTTGATTATGTCCAAATTTTTTGCAAATCGAGCACATTAAGTTGACTTGATTAAATTTTGTGTTCCTATGACTATGATGTCCAATTATTTCAGATCGAGCAACACTTTTACCTTTATCATCATCTTGTGATTTTCCAAAACCTAGTCCTTTTCTATTGTTAGCAAAAATTTGATTTCCCAATAACATTTTAAATGATTTTTCTCCTTTTGAAAAATTATTCAAGGATTTCTCAAGATTTTGGGCTTTGGTTTTTAATGTTGAGTTTTCAGTGACAAGTGAGGTGCATCGATTTATAAAATCCTTTTTCCTAGTGTCGATGGTTTCCTTAAGATTCAAGTTTTCTTTTTCAAGATTCTCAGAGTTATTCTTAAGTCTTGTCAATTCTGAATCTAAAATTTTACATTGGTTACATTCTAGGTTTTGAATATTTTCAAGTTCAGTTTTTAACCTAAAATTTTCACGAGCAAATTCTCTCCTATCAGATTTCAGTTTTTCAATTTTAGATTCAAGAGTATCCACTACCTTAGTAAGATCAAGACACATAAAAACAAGATCTTTATAGGAATACTCACCTGCCTCACTAGATTCCTCGGAGCTTGCTTCTGAATTTGATTTCGCCATAAGACACAAGTTAGCCTCCTCCGAGCTGCTATCCGAAACTTCCTCTCCTTCTTCATCATCCCAAGTTGCTGCAAAAGCCTTCTTTTTCTTTTTCTTTCCTTTGTTGTCTTTGAGAAGTGGGCATTTTGGTTTGATGTGGCCAGGCTTGTTGCAGTTATAACACGTCAGTTCATTATCGGAATTTTCGGAATCTTTTGACCTATTGCCCTTTGTTTTCTTCTTGCGTGGCTTGAATCTAGACCATCTTCTAAGATTATTGACAGCCATTGCAAGCTCTTCAATTGGATCTTCTTCATCGCTTTCTTCTTTGCTCTTTAAGGCAATCGTCTTCTTCTTTGGTTCGGAGTTGTTGCGTTCTTCCTTTGCTTTTAACTCAAGCTCATATGTCATCAAGTTGCCAATCAACTCCTCCATGCTTAGTTTGCTCAGATCTTTCGATTCTTGGATTGCCGTGACTTTTGCCTCAAAGTTCATTGGTAAAACTCGTAGCACCTTCCTCACAAGCTCTACCTCAGTGAAGACCTTCCCAAGCGCTCTAGCGTTGTATACCAAGGTTGAAAAACGTCCAAACATGTCTTTTATGCTCTCGCCTTTGTCCATCACAAAGTTTTCGTATTCGTTGCTGAATAGGGTTAGACGAGACTCCTTGACTTGAGAAGTTCCTTCGTGTGTCACCTCCAAAGTATGCCAAATTTCCTGTGTTGTTGTACAATGAGAAATTCTGTTAAATTCGTTTTTATCAAGAGCACATATCAAAGCATTCATGGCTTTAGCATTTGTCGTTTTCAATCTCTTATCGTTAGCATCCCACCTATCCTTAGGTTTAGGAATCTCAGTATCACCAACGATTATAGTGGGAAGTTTATATCCAGTTTCAATAATATCCCAAACATCATAATCAACGGAACTAAGGTAAATACTCATCCTAACTTTCCAATAAGCATAATCATTCCCGTTAAACATGGGTGGCCTAACAATAGATTGCCCCTCAGAAAAAGCATTATTCGGTAAATTCATGACTCTAGAGTTAAAAACAAAATACCAGGCTCTGATACCACTTGTAGGATCTAGATTAACCCTAGAGGGTGGGTGAATAGGGTTATAGCAAATTTTCTCGATTTAAACACAGAAATAAACTGCAGAAATAAATATGCTGAAAAGTAAATCACACACAAAATTTACCCAGCTTCGGCAACCCCTTCCTACTGCTGCATTCACAGATTTCTATTAGAATTAAACAGTATCACGCTTACAAACGCTCTACTAGACTCGCAGACATTTGCTCCCGCTCACAAACACTCTACTAGACTCGCAAACATTTGCTCCCGCTCACAAACACTCTACTAGACTCGCACACCCTGATTCCGCCTATAGAGTTTCGTTTACTCGCAAACTCTGCTCCCGCCTACAATAGAACTTTGCTTACTCGCAAACTCTGCTCCTGCCTACAATAGAACTTTGCAAACTCGCACACCCTGCTCACTGAACTAATTCTAAATAGACAATCTGACACTACCTAAACCCTAGGTGGTGATTTACAACTCCTTTGACTTGAAAAGAAAAACAACTTCAAAAATACAACCAGGAGCAAAAATTAAAATACGAACTTTGGACACGTGATTTTTGCTCAAAATAAAACTAAAAACCCCTATTATAAAATTAAAAACTAAATCCCCCTTTTAATAATAAGGCCGGCCCCTTTATCTTTCAACCTGATCCACTGTCTTCTCTTATTCTTTGACCCGATCCACTCTTTTGCTCAGTGAAGAAAAAAATGCGGCCGATTCTCTTTGCCACTAATTTAGGGCTTCTGTCTTTGATTCAAAATTGGGGCTTTCTGATGTTCGGTGCTCTGACTTGCGTTGCTCTTGCTCATGCTCGTTCTTTGATGATTTATGCTTGTTGCTCGCTCGATCGAGTTGTTGATGATTTCGGTATGTAGTTTCTTTTGTTGCTCGTTTGATTGCTTGCTTCGATTGAACTCGATTTTAACTCGATAGCCGATGATGTAAATTGGGATTGCGATTGATAGTTCGATTGTGAATTGAAGCACTTGTCTGATGATGATACCTTCGGGTTGAATTTATATGAACTCGTTACTTTCCATTTTCACAATTTCCTGATATTTTTGTGTCTTGATTTACACGGCTTTGTTTTTCCAACGTTCGATTTCGCTTGATTCACACGGCTTTAAAACTTTCCTCTTTTTGACATCTCTGACCATTTCAAAAATAAAGATACGAATTTGATACTTTCATGAATTCGAATTGGACTTGGTCTACTTGTAATCTCTGGTATTTTAATGCTGACTTTTTCATTCGGCAACAACTTGTTGATTACCTGTAGTTGCTGCTATATTACTTCGAATTGCATTCTGTGCATACTGTACTCGGTCGAGTTCATTTCATTCATGTTGCAACTGTTCCACTGCAGTTTCATTATGACTGCGACTCCATGACTTGATCTTTGTTGAACTGGTTTTGTTTGGTCAATGCATTTACCTCAAATGTTTCACTCTGATATATATATGCATTTGCCACTGAACTTGATTCATGCAGTCTTCATTAGCTCGTGTGCTTCCAGTGTTGCCACTGTGTTTCATTTGCATAGCTGAACTTGAGTTGTCTGCTGTTGCTATGCAGTTGCTATGCCTTGCTTGGTCTCTGTTCTTTGTATTCTGGTCAGTGGTGTTCATTGTAGTTGCACTGCACTTTGATGGCTGTTCATTTGTTGTTTCTCGGCATTGACTTTGAGCTTGAATTGTTTCTTTGATATTGAAACCTGTACTTGCAGTTGTGTAGTTGTTGACTACGTCACCATATATCAATTGCTCGGCCTTTGGTTTCATGTGCATTGAACTTTGACCCTTTGTTGTTCATTTGGGCTGCTGGACTTGTTGTACATTGCATAGTGCATTGCCTTGTTTGTTGAAGTTGTGCTTGCACACTTTCTATTTTTGGCTGCGCACACGAGTTGGCAAGGCAGTGCACACGTGTATGAATGTACACGTGTGTATTGCAGCCACTTATGGTTACATGTCCCTGTAATATCTATATGCACGACTTTGTGATGAAAACAAGTGTGAATTATGACGAACAACCCAAATAACTGAGGCAAACCATATTTTCAAAAATCGTATTTTATTTTATATTGCAAAAATATTTCTTTTTCAATTTTACTGCGTTAGTGAATATTTTTGCAGATTGCTCAGATGCTGGATTCAAACTGGAATGCAGTTGAAGACAAAATACGAGTGTGAGTGATATGTAGTGAGGTTATCAATGTAAAAATATTTGTGATGTAATCATGATGTAATCAAAAATGTATTTGTATAGTGAGAGCATGAATTTGTACTATTCAAGATTGTAATAAATATTTGTTTGAATAAAATTTCTATTTGAATTCAAAATCTGTGTAACTTGTTCTGTTTGAATTCAAATTCAAATTCTGTGTAATTTATTTTATTCAACAAATATTTATTTAATCTATGAAAAAACAAAATAGTACATTACCAAATACATTTAAATGAATATATATGTTTATTATCATCAAACAAAAACATATAAGTGCATATTCAACAGTTTGGAGGACTCAAATGTCTTAGTTGTTTTGCTAAAGGGGAGGGCTTCTTTGTTAATTATTTTAATTAATTCTGTATGAATTTGTAGTCTCTTAGAAAATATTTTTGTAAAGGTTATGGCACCAATTATATTTTTGCAAATAGGCAAGTTAGTTGAAAAACATTTACTTAAAAAAGCAACAAAGCAGTTTTGTAATGATTTATTATTATGCCACTTCCAGTAGCAACCTTTCGACCCCATACCTCCCCCCCTAACCAAATCGAAACCAATACACATGGTATCAATTCTTCGGTACATAGTGGATTAGAGAAAGAAGGAAGGTATAGAGTCGAAACCTGCTTTAGAAGGGGCCGAAGCCATTTTAAATAGCATTTGAAGGTCTTTATTTTGCTTTCAAAAGAGATGCCGCTTGCCTTGCTTTTAACGGATGCTTTCGAACGGGGTGAATTACTTTTATATAGCTTTCAAAGGGGTTGCCACCTTTTTGTTTAATGGGTAGCTTTCAAATGAGTTGCTGTACATTATTTTCTAAAGAGAAGCTTTCGAAAAGGTAGTTTTGAACTAAGTCGAAACCTTGCTGCCGTTTTCATACATTTCAAGTAGGTTGAAAGTTTTCAACGAGTTCGAAAGGCAAGTCTTTGTTTTATAAATATAAAAAGTCGCTTCCTAATGCTTTCGAAAGGGCTCCAATAGCCATTTAAGCTAAAGGTTTTCAAAGACAATGACTTCGAAAGGTGTTTCAAAGCTATCCTTCCAGTTGTATTACTTAAAAGATTAAAGCTTTCGAAAGAATGGTTCAAAAGCCATCTGTTTTTCCCAACTCTTTATTTGAAGATTGTGGTTTCGAAAGGGGTACTTTCGTTTATGTTCACTTTGACCCAAAAGTTATATTTAAGATTAAACCCAATGGTTTCGAAAGAGGCACTTTCAAATGGTTTCGAAGCTATGCTGCTATAAGTTGGAAAGATATGCTTTAACACTTTCGAAATGAAGGTTTTAATGCTTTCGAAAGAGATATTTTAAGTGTTTTGAAAGGCATATGTTTAAGTGTTTAGAAAAGAATGTTTGAGTGCTTTTGAAAGATATATTTTAATTGTTTTGAGAGTAAAGGTCTAAGGTTTCAAAAGCCTTAGTTTTCATAACAAAGAACCTAATCTCATTTTTAAAGGAAAACCTATGGCAATATAAAAGAGCTTTTAAATGGCTTATAATTTTGGAGTTTTTGAAGAAGCCTTCCTTGATAAGAATTGTAGGTTAAAGGGATTAACCATACTTTATGTGAAAATGATTTCAAGAATATTAAACAACAAATGCTGGTATTATTAGTGTTTTATGATCAAATTTTGTATGTGCTTCTTCTATAAACACATTCACTATATAATAGGTCCATAACTGTATTTTATGGAGAAATGTCAGAATAACCAGCTAGGTTGACCCAGTGGTGAATATAAATTGAGTTAACTCCTGTGCGAGTAGAATTGCATCTAGGAGGTTAGATAGACCAGAACATAGGATGCCCAAAGACTGATCAAAGAAGTCAGATTAGACAGGTTCATAGTAAATATATGGAAGCTATGTTCGGAAAGAGTTGTTGGTAGGAGCCAATATGTTCGTAGTAATCCCATGAAAACTATATCTGGATAAAGTTTTTGATAGAAGTCAATATATTCATAGTCAAACCATGAAAACTATGATATAAGAGAAGTTATTAGAGATATCAATTGGTTCAGGGAGAACCTATGAAATAATTGAATGAAGTTATTGGCAGGGGCAAATAGGTTCTTAGTGATTTCATGAAAACTATACGACTGAACAGTTAGTCCATAAGCTTTAAATAGGTTATTAGTCAGTCCATAAGAACTAATAGGTTAATAATGACCTTAAAAACTACAATTGAGGCAGATAGTCAATTGAATGGTGATGGGAAATC
Organism: Allium cepa; assembly: GCA_030765085.1. Lineage (NCBI taxonomy): Eukaryota > Viridiplantae > Streptophyta > Magnoliopsida > Asparagales > Amaryllidaceae > Allium > Allium cepa. Next base: position 1,042,659,366 of record CM060931.1, on the reverse strand, counting down.
CAGAATATTTTGCTTGTTTACATATCATCATGATGTATTTTAAATTGCTATGTTTTTAACCATTGTGGATGCAGAAGCATGTTATATGGTTAGTTTAAATTTTTGGGCAAGGTACTAGTGAGGAGAAAACCCATTCCATTAAGCAGCGTGGTCTCACTAGATATCTAAATGGTTTGAGATGGTAGGTTATTATACATATCAGGGTTTATGTCTGACTCAAAGTTTTTGTTTCCCCCTCAACTCTCGGATGCTCAATTACTTTTGAGTAGTTTGAGAATTGAGGTTTTCAGGTACTCAATGAGACGAATTAAGCTTCCAGAGGCCTGTAGGAGGCAAGCTAGCTAATAGGGGTTCTTTTCTATTTGATTCCGTTGTGTTTTGATGTAAAGGAAAAATTGTTTAATTGCCTATGTTTAGACTTTGATCATCCACGGGGGCATCTCGCTCTTAGTGTAGTTTGTAATAATCATATTTTCTCGGAACATGATTCTTGAATTTAGGATTATGTAATGAGTTTGAAATATGATTGAAATAGAATGAGAATTTTTTTTAATGGTTTTAATTTCTTTTTCAAATCCATGTGTTTCTGTTATATCAATGTATCTAACATTATTACATTTGGTCATCGAGAATTAATAACTATCGATGACTGCATCAAACTTAGCCATTAGTTTTGGATCTCTAAGTGGGGAATGTTACAAGTTGGTATCAGAGCATAGGTTTGTGAAAACTAAAAGAAATTTAAACCTAATTTTTTTTTCAAAAACATAATCCAATGAATCAGAAAATAAGATCGATGTTTGGATTAATGCTATAGTAACATACTTGTATCTAATACACACACACACACACACACACACACACACACACATATAAGTACGTATTTCCCTTTTCTCTCTTAGACCTTTCTTTTGTATCATACTAAGGCTCGTATGCAGATTTATGAGAAAGGAAGATATGGAGGTAGGAAATAGAAGAGAAAATATCGGTGGATGAAGCACTACAACAGATGGAAATGCTCGACCCAACAGAAGAAATCAGGTTCGATAGGCAAATGCTAATCAAAATGCAGATGCCAATGTTGGTGCTGGAAATCCGCCAGTAGCTATGTGGATGATGTATTTGTTCTTTGTCAACCTGGTGCAAGCATGAGCTACCGCAGGAGTAGCTGAGGGTAATGCTGTGAATGTCAGAGGAGCTAATCCCGTGGCCCTAGTTGGCAACAACTATGCCAAGATATGTAGGGATTATACTAGTCTTGGTGGGAAGCCCTTTTTAGGAAGAGATGATGCTATAGAAATGGAGAATTGGATTTTGCATTATGAGAGAATCTTCACTGATTTAGGATTAAATGATGAGTAGAAGAGGAGACTAGCCTCTAGGCAGTTTTAGGGAGCATCGCTTCATTAGTGGAATAGTATTACTACTGGAGTTCCCGAGGAAGAGTTGACTTGGATGGAATTTCAGAGGAGATTCAGGGAGAGGTTTTTATCTGAAGTTTCCAAGTTAGCATTGTTGAGGAAGTTTATGGACTTGGTGCAAGGCGAGATGTCGGTGATTGACTATGCCACAAAGTTTGATGAGTTATCCAAATATAGACATGCTACCATTGACATCGTCATCAATAGGAATGAGAAGCTTATTCAGGGATTCAGAACCGAGATTGCTAGGGTGACCCTACCGCATCATCATGATCCTTGTAATGTTATTGTGGAAATGGGAATCCGACATGAGGAGATACTTGCTACTTATGGGAAGGAAAATTAGGTTGAAACCCAGAGTCCTATTGGCAAGAAGAGGAAGTTCTTCAAGAAGAAGGGAACCTAGAAGGGAGAAGCTGCCAAGAAGGCAAAGGCTAATCTAGTTTGCTTCAAATGCATTAAGAAGGGTCATTATGCTTATGAAGGTCGAACTGGAAAAGGGAAGAAAGCCATAGACAAGGAGGGTGTGAAGTGCTTTAATTGTGACCATGTTGGGCATTACAAGAATCGGTGTCCAGAACCAAACAGGGCAGACAAGGGAAATGTAATTGTTGTTGGACCATCGTCTGCTAGGCCAACTTCTATTGAGAAAGGAATGGCTGTAACCGAAGGTACGTGTAATGACCTTGACTCGACCTTCGAAAATCGACACCCAAATACATCACCCGTATTTGAATACCCCAGGTTCAAATGTCGAATCTGGTTCGCCGGAGCTTGTAACACAATAAATACAACAACACGGTGGAAAACAAATGAATGATTAATTGATATACAACATTTGATACAACAATTTGATACAAATGATTATCAAAATTATCAGAGATACACAACAGCGGAAAGATAATAGCACCAGAAGAAAAGATAACATCAGCAGCGGAAAGATCTTCAATGCCAAGCAAGAGAGAAAGAAAATCAGATAATACTGCAATTCATAGCCAAAGCTCCAAACCAATAGCTCGAACCACCATCATGTTGTATTGTAGCAAGGTTGGTCATGAATGTGATTGCCAAAATCCAAAGACTCTAAAGAATTCCAAACAGAAAGCTGAATGCTACCGAATCTATATTTACTAGCTGATTATCAGAAAAACTGACTCTAGGCTGCCCGTGTGGAAAATTGTGGGCACCTGGAGTTTATAAAGGAAACAATAAACTCCAAGTCAGTCATGGGACTAGTGTAAGCAAACAAAAACAGTTTTATTTTGTAATAAACAAAACAAAATGAAATAAAAAGAAATTCGCAATGCTTTTTTGAAAATGAAACTACCATAAGGCCTCCCGCCACACACATAATGCAAATGCACAATTGGAGGAGATTTCTCCTTATGATAGTCAAACATGCTCGATACGCAAAATCCTTTTATTATTATTATTAGTGCATAGTGCAGAAAACATTTCGAAAATATAATAATAATCTTAACCAGCATACACATTTCGTAGTATGCCTACTATAGCTACCAATTAAACGGTATGGTACCCCTATAAGTAAAAGGCAGGTTATACAACTAAAACCGTATAGGGCTCGTATTGTTTCTTTGGATTTCTAACAAATGGTTAGGCTAAGGAACTTCCTAAGCCACATGGGTACGCCTCTGGATGGACTCCCCGAGAACCTAACCGGATCTCTGCCAATACAAGGCGGGGTTACCTTTGTAACTAGGTAACTACTACACGAGTATGCTATCCCCCGGTCGTCGCCGACCTTTATACGAGGGCGTTCAACCACAAAGCAACAACCACAGAGCAATTAGATTTGCAGCAACCACATAAGTTAAGTATCTGGGCTCCATACCACAATACCACTTTTATCTAGAAGGAAATGGACATACCCTAAAGGGCGCGACCCTCATAACCTTGCTTCATTCTTCCTGTTTCAACCATTTTCGGGTTGAAAGGTCCGACGAGGCCTCGTCGACAAAGCTACGCTTTACACAAAAGCAATGCTTTGATCAACAAATGATCAACAACACTTAGCATGCCACATTACCAATTTGGAAATGTATCACTAGTAACCATCAACTACATAACCTCTGAGCTCGTACGTCACAGAGAAGGGTGTTAAGCTAAGAGAATAAATTCTCCGCAACCAAACAGAAATTTATTTGATAGAAACCATCTTTACATATCAAAGTGTAATGTTAGACATACATCCATACAAGTCTATTCCGGGTTCGAACAGAACCGAAGGCACTTCAAAAGAAGCCCTTGTAATTCGGTATTCACAATCTCGATCGGACTCCCCATCAGATATGGAGATCTCTATACCGACGCGACTCAGTGTCGAGATTTCCGACAGGCAATCCTTTCGTTCTCGAAAATACCTGGTCTTCACCACCGGTCTTCAAATGCTATCCATTTCGTCGTATCATTATTCAAAATGGGTTATATGACATAAAGTCCTCTCCCAGCTAAACATAATAATGAGCGTTAATTTTAAAAACATATGGATATAGTGGAATCTTAGTTAAGTCACAATTTAAAGCCCAAAACCTTTCTTTTGAATGGTTTAAACAAATTTCCACTTTTAATCTTTTAAACCAAAAAGATTCACTTCACAAAGTTCACCAATCTTTCACAAAGATTCATTCATGGCTTTCAAAACTACTTCCATTTCAAATCTTTTATACAAAAGATACACCTTTAAGATCCACTTCAATTTAAAAACAAAGTTCACCAATCTTTCACAAAGATTCATTCATAACTTTCAAAACTATTTCAATTCCAAATCTTTTATACAAAAGATACACCTTTAAGGTCCTCTTCAATTTGAAAACAAAGTTCACAAATCTTTAACAAATATTCATTCATAGATTTCAAAACAATTCCATTTCAACTTGAAATCTTTTCAAGAAAAACTGGAAGTTCTTTCGTTATATGAAAGCCATTATATTTGAAAACAAATATTTTCGTTTTGGAAAATTCGGATCAAATGTGCACAAGTTATAATCTTTAAAGCATAAACTTGGGTTAAGTTAAATTCCCAAAATAATACTTTTAAAATGGTTTAGAACCCATATATATTATTTTATAACTTGTATACCCTTTCAAACCATAGTTTCCAAAATAATTTCAAAACTTAAACAAGATATATTCTATTTCAACTAAATTCAATTTTAAATTTCCTTTTCAAAAGTTTTTCATATTCAACCTATTTCGATTTCAAAAATCATTTTAGATTCAAAATTCAATCTTTATAAACATTTCATAATCTTGAATTCGAATATCTGTGACTTAACCAATTTTCTCGTGCAATCCATATTAGTGTGTGTAATAACCTAGATTTTTGGGCATCCGGTAACCGGATAATTAACTGAATTTATTCAGACGAACAGATAAATTCTGGAAATATATATATATATATATCTGGAGATGATATATCTTATAGAAAATTAATATATATATATATATATATATATAAATAGTAATGTGCTAACCCTATAATATTGAAAATTTTAAGTATATATATTTTAAGCATTGATTGGATTCAATATGTTAAATTAAACTAGTATGATTTTCTTAAGTGTGTAAGTAGATTTTATTTATTTATTTATTTCATTTATTTATATGTAAATAAAATAAGTGGAAAGTTTAAACATTTAATATAAAGATATTTACAAATATAGAAACTAAATTTAAAATATAGTATAAATATATCTATATCAAAACATATTACATAAAAATTACACATGTAAGTAAATAATTAAAATTTAACAAATGTACGATAAATAACAAATGCAAATAACAAGTGTAATGATTTTAGCATAAATTTTAACAAGTGTCAACCTTCGTTATTTCTTTCAGAATTAAATTATAAAATAAACATTTAAGAAAAACTGATTTTTTTAATTTACTTTCAGATCAAAACATTTTTTCTATCTTCCAATCTTCTTTCATCTTAGAACTTAACTAAAAAAACTATTCAAATGTAATTCAGTTTTAAATCAAGCTTTTCAAACTCAAGTACAACTTAGATCAAAGGCAAGCTAGGCCACCTGTCTCAGATCAGTTACAAATTCAAATGCAACACAAATAAAGGGCAGTTCAAAAACCTGGATCAAAAATATTTCAGTTACAATCAATTCCAGATGATAGGCCTCTGTTCATGTCAAACAGGTGAGTAAAACTTGAAAATCTGATATATTGTAAACTAGCAAGCGATGATCATTTAGGTATGACTTGTATTATGCTGTGTATGTTATTTTAAAGATGATTTCAAGTATACATATTTGGGTTAATATTTGTATGCAATGTTTGGAATAAGAAAGGCAAGCCTCTGTTCAAAATAACAGGATTTTAAACTTGAATCAAAAATTCAAATCCTCTCATCTAACTGATATTTGTATTTGATCTTTAAATAAAAAGAGATTATAAACATGCAATTCAAATTTTAAAATGGTTACAAGTAAATTTACTGAGTAAATATTTTGAAAATAGAAAATTACAGTGAAAATTAAAACTTGAGCCAAAATTAATCATTTAAATTTTCTGTTTTGATCGTCAAAACTAATTCGTGATGATGAATGATGAATTTTAATGGTAATAGTTTGATTTTTAGTTTGATAATCATTGGGAATTTTTGAATTGAATGAATTTGGGTATTTTGTCTATAGTCGGTGATCAATGATGATTTAGAGGTCGTGGTTGTTGCCGAAGATGGTCTTGAGGATGATAATTGCAGGAAAAATAGATGGAGATTTTTCTGGTGATTGTAGCGATTAATCAGAGGTGATATAGGGTTTGTGTGGTGGTTTTGATCGTGTTGATGGTCGTGATTTTTGGTTGTCGTTGTTGCTTCGAGTTCGATTGCAAGGGTAGGGTTAGTGGCACGGTGAGGCAGGACTGCTATGGACATGGTGGCAGGAATTCTGGTAGTTCGGTTCGTCGTCGGCAAGGAGTTGTGACGTAGGGGCTGGTTTGAAATTTCGATCGAAGGGTTCGTTTTTGTCTCGCTGAAGGTTTTGTCGTTCTGTAAGGTCGAGAAGGGTGGCATGGCGATCGTTGACTTGCTGGATGCCAAGGCAAAGGTGGAGAAGGTCCGGTGATCGGAGCAGGTGCACAGAGTGCACGATGTATTAGGAGAATCAAAGTTTGTTTGGGGAAGAAGCTTCGATCGGGACGAACTCGAGTGGGATTGGCATGATGTCTCGACGTTATGCGGGTTCACGAGTGACACGTGACAGTGTCGATAATTTTTGTAAAGGGCTCGGGTTTGATTTGATTAAGTATCTCGTTTTCAAAATTTTGTAAGAAGGGAAATAAAGCTCAAGCTTTAAAGCAATATGGAAAACCAGTTTTTTTTTCAAGATAAATATTATATAAGTTCCAAATCAAAGGGGTTAAACAAGTTTTAAAGTTATTATAATAATAAATTGGTTTTCAAAAGAAATGTTTAACCAAGTTAAACACGTTAAAAATTGAATAAGTTTTTTTTTTTAAAAGAGAGTAGATAATTAAGTTCATAAAAATAAGAATTCATTTATTTATTAAATAAATTCGAACAAGTCTCCAATGATTTTTAATAATAAAATTTAGTGTTTAAATTATTTTGTTTCAAGTAAATAAGTATAAGTAATTGGTGGATTGCTAATGATTGTAATTGATATAAAGATCATTAACTAGTAATTATGATGATTAATTAAGATAGTTAATTTAAGATAATTATTTTGTAAATTAATTATGGATTATCACTAAAGGAAATTTATTAAGTATATTACTTAATTAATAGAGTGTAATTACATTGAGTAAGTAATAAATGGTTGAGCATAATTAAATAAAGAGAAATTAATTTGTGGAAGTAATTAGTGGGAAATTACTTAATGAAAGTAATTAAGGATTAATTACTTAGTGTAATTAATTAAGGGTTGATTGATTAAGGAAACTAATCAAGGGTGAGTTAATTAATGAGTGTGATTAATTAAGGGAAAATTAATCAATGTAAGTGATTACAAGATAATTAATGTGAATAATTAAGGATCGATGTAATTAATATGGATGGGTAAAGAATGATTAATTTGTGTAATTAATTAAGAGTTAATTTCTTATGATAATTAAAGAATTAATCAAGGATGATTAATTAAGCTGGATAATAAAAAGATGATTAATTAATTGATTTGTAATTAATTAATGTTAAGTAAAGATAATTCAAGTGATTAAAGTTAGTGATTAATTTAATTAGAGATAAATTAAATTAATTTTGGAAGTGATCAATCTTGCTTATGAATAATTGAATGATGTAAATACCTTGAATTGGTTGATATCTCTGATATGAAATGTTTTCTAATATGATATGTTTGAGTAGACAGTGATAGTATGGTTATCGATCGTTGATGAAATGCTGTGTAAAAGAGTGACATCTTGTATTTAAAATTTAATTGTATTCACTTGAATAACTTGGGTTAAGACGACTTTGAATTCGAAGAGACCGGATTCGGGTATTAGTCAATACCCGAAACCACTTCGATTCTTTATAAATTGATATGTGAAATTAATAAGCTGGAATGGAATGATTGAAGTGAATTGGACCATTTAATCTAAGTTTTTGGCACTTAGAAATTTATGTGTGATGTCTATATCAAATTGTGAATCTGTAAATTGATACAAGTTACCCCCGGTTTTAAAATGATCAGATATTTGAAATTTCATGTTTGATGAGTTTACTCACGCTGGTTTCCAGCCTGACCCGGGTGTTACTTTGCTGTAATGCTCGGGTCAGACCGAGTATTACAGATTTTCAGGTAAGTACGTTTTGGAGCACAGGAGGCGAGATGGATGTCAGGGACGTATGGAGTGTTTCCGCTATTATTATTTATCGGGGACTAGTTATATTTAACTGACTAGTGTTTGTGTAAATGCTATAACTCTGATGTATAAATGTAAATTGACAGATACAGTTTTCTTTGTATAACTGTTTTTATGTGATATTATATTTTGTTCCGCTGTGAATGTGAGGTTTCTGTGACTTGTTTCCGTTTCTTCTTCTTTCTCCTTTCTTTTTTTCCTAACTATCTGTAATTTTCGGGATCGAAATTTCCGGGTCGTTACATTTGGTATCAAGTTGAAGGTTAAGCGAGAACCGTGGCTCTGGTGGGATTACTCATTAAGGATATGGTAAGTAGTACCCTAGAATGAGTTGTGTGTGGTATATATGAGAGAGTACTTGTTATTTTCTTATAAAATTATTTTTAAATAAGTTTTTATTTTGAATATATATAAAGCAATAGTTTTTCCAATATATATGAATAAATTGGTTGTTGATTATTGGAATTAAATAATGAGAATTAAGTGGTAATAGTAATACAACCAGATTTAAATTAAATTTAAAGATAAGTTTGAAACAGATTCAAACTGAAATTAAAATCTTGAATTTGGAGAAGAGTTTTTGAATAAGATAATAATGAATTGATTTCCAAATATGATAATCTTGGTTATTATCATAAATGGTTGTTATATTTAATAATAAAATGTGTATTAATGTGTAAGCAAAATGAAATGTTTTAAGGAGGTAAACATTTAGGTAAGTATGACTTATAAAGTGGAATTGAGGATGATCTGAATTGTGAAGATTTAAATTTGGGTCCAGAATTTGAAAATCGTTTCAAAGTGATAAAGAAATAATAAACAATGTTATTTAATATATTTGAATGAAGGGTCTGTTTGAAACAAGAGTTGTTTGAAATTTAAAGAAATTTGTTTTGAATTAAAAACAAAGGTGGTTTAAAATTTAAGGATAACATGGTGTGTAAAGGAAATAAATATGTGTAAATGAGGGTTGGCTGGATTAAGTAAATTGAATTTAACTTTGGGAAAGTTAAATAATTTAACAAGCAACTTGAGTTGGAAATTTCAAGGTGAAATTGGAATTTGACTTGAGAAGTTAAATGGTTAATTTGAATTGGGAGTTTGTGAGATCTCAAAATAGGTTTGAGATCTGGGAATTGAAAGTGGATGGATATTTTAAAAATAATTTGAATGATATCATCCCATTGTTAACAATAATCTTTAAAAATTGCGAATTGGATTTGCTTAAATGAATAAAAAATGGATTGTGATAATATATCCATTATTGAAATAAATGGGAAATAAAACTTTAATTTGAAATTAAGGATATGAAATCATTTTAGACTTAAGATTTGAATGTTTAAGATAAAACTTCAAAGGTTTAGTTTCAAAATTGAAATTTGGTGATAAATTGAATTTCACAGATTCAGTTGTTTAAAAAGGATTTGAACAATTATTTGAACATTGAAATAGGTTAAAAAAATGGAATTTGGATTCAGAACTAAATGGTTTAAAGATACAAGTTGATTTGATTTAAAGGATCAAATCAACACTTGAAGATTTAACTCGAATTTATATAATTCGAGATGGTTTAAATTTGAAATTTGAATAAAATTAGTTCAAATTGAATTTGATTTGAATTAATTGAAATTGTGATTGTAGATGTATAAGTATAAAATTCAAATGGAAAATTTGAAATTGGATTGATATGAAACGATTTGAAATTGAAGTGGGTTCAATTTGAAATTAGTCCAAATTGATTTGAATAATTTGGAATTGTAATTAAAGTTGAATAGTTTTAAATTCAAATGGAATTTGAATTGAATTTGGGAGGAAATCGAGAATAATTCAACTTGATTTGGAAATGGAGTTTGAAATTGGGATTAATTCAAACTGGAGTTGAAATGAATTGAAATTGGAACTGGTTCAATTGAAATTTATTTGAATTGGTAGAATTTGAGATCAAAGTTGAATAAAGTTAAAATTGGAAAGGAACTGAGATTAATTCAACTTGAATTGGGGTTGAATCAATTTCAATGGAAATTGAAGTTATTTAAATTGGAGTTAAGTCAATTTAAATGGAAGTGGAAATTTAAATTGAATTGATTGGAAATGGAGGTTGGGAATTGAACAGTTTGACTCTGGACTATTTTCAAAATAAATTGTTTTAGTACAAATCTATTTTTCCAAACTATTTACAACTTTTCTTTTAAAACCTAAAACTATCTTTTACGTACACAATTATTTTTGGAACTATTTAACAGTTTTCCAACTGTTTTATAAACTAATTATTGTTTTTCAACTACTATTATAACTAATTACTATTTTATAGCTATTTTGCAATTATTTAAAAAAATTATAACCATTTGACTATTTTCCAACTATTTTACAATCACTTAACTATTTTGCAGCTATTTTAGAAACTACTATTTATTTTTCAATTACTTATCTATTTTTAACTTTTCAAGCTATTTTCTAAATTCAAACTGGATAGCGTTCGAACTGCTTATGACTAAATACCCAATTGAAATAAGAATTAAAGGGATAATCCAAATAGGATTTAAGCAATTGTGAGTAAATGAATGAAAATTAAGGGAATGTGAATAGAAAGAGAATTGATTTGGCTAATAATCAATAAAGATAAATACGTAGGATGTACGTATATTATTCTATTCGCATAGTGATTTGATCTAGATTCGAGCACATAATTTCGAGATAGTTATATCGATCCGAGTTGGGATTTCCACTCGATTTTCGACGGCGAACATGGATATGGATTGTTGATTGATTTTGGATATTCTCTATCATAGTTATGGCTATGCAAAAAGAATGACGGTTTCTGATCAAGAAACCAGATCCGAGTCCGCACTAGGAAGTCGGGTGGACGATACTAGTTCGGAAGTGAAATTGTGTGATCGAGTGAGCGATCAGATTGGTATAGCATACGGATGATATGTGTACATCGTACGGGTTTGAATGAAATTGTTACTTGGAATTTGTGGAAAATAGTTGTGAAATGATTTTTGAAATGAAAGTATATTTTGTGAAATATACAATGAATAAAAGTAGAAGTTGGATATTTCTATAATAGAAATTTACTTTATGAAAGTAAGTAATATGGTAAGTGACTTTATAGAGTAATCAAATTTGAATATTTGATTTGGAATAAAAAAAGTTATGTATCTTTGTTATATCTAAAATAAATCTACCCTTGTTGAAACTTTTGCCGAAAGGAAAGGATTTTTTTTTTAAAATATTTGAAGTATAAAAAGGGTTTTATACAAGTTTGAAATGATCCGAAGATTTTTCAAAGTTATATATATCTATATATGTAGATGTAAAGGATCTTATGAGAATGATTTTGGGAAAAGGTTTTTGGAACCTTTGGATTTGGAAAGGCTTTTTGATTTTTGAGTAAAATCAATATTGGAATTTGGAAAGCCTAGTTTGAGAATTATCGATTTTGGGATAATCGATTTTGTGTAAAGGAGCTTTGTATGAGATCATACTAGTTGTATGATTTGAAAGATACTATATGTGAATAGTATAAAGTGTTTTGATGATGGCTCTGGGGAAAAAGGTGCTCCCTTGAAATGATCTTCTCAGGAGTGCCACCGGATGGTGCTGCCTTGAACCCTAAGGGGGGGTTATAAAGTTGATCCTGTGAGGAGTCCGGAAAAAACTAGTTCCTAAGGATTATTGGGTAGCAAAAGTCGAGGGCGCTGATGCCTACAGCGGCATTTGGGTTATACTGTGACGATAGTGTAACTCGATGTTGCTGCGATCTACTATGGAGCATAGGGGAAATCGTGTGGAGGTGAGTGTCAACGGTCTACGTTTGATTTTGCCGGGAAGGCAACGTAACATCGGTAGTCTGCGATCTATGGTCGAGTGGAGTGGAGAAGTTTCATTCTTTTGGCAGTGGAATTCGAGGGCGCTGAGGCCTATAGTTATATGGGTTCTTGCTGTGATAGCAACGTAACCCCAGTTGTAGCTGTGATCTGTAGCGGGTTCCATGGTGCAATCGAGGGGCACGGAGGCCTACAATTATCTATGGATTTTGTCAGGATGGCAACGTAACCATCGGGTTAACTACGACCATGGATGAGGGTGATGATTTCCAAAGCATTCTCACCAAAGATATTTCCTCTATTTTCAAAATGATTTCTGTATTTTCAATAAAATTATTTTCCTATTATTTTCACTGGGTGTTGAAAATGCGTCTGCTAAGTACTTATAGATTTTCAGTCTTATGCTTAATCAACGTATGACCGAATTTCTGTAAGAATAAGGACGGACTTGTTGAAACATCGAGTTATAAAAGTATTTTTATAAAACTATTTTGGCAAAATTATATAGATTTTAAAGTATTTTATAAATGATCAAAAGTGATTTAATTAAAATTAAGTATTTTTATAAAATTCTGGATTCGTTCCTTTTCGATGATGAAAAGATTCAAAAGGAGGAGGAATGTAATAACCCGGATTTATGGGCATCCAGTAACTGGATAATTAACTGAATTTATTCAAACGTACAGATAAATTCTGGTAATAATATATATATATATATATACATATATATGGAGATGATATATCTTATAGAAAATTAATATATATGTATATAAATAGTAATGTGCTAACCCTATAATATTGAAAATTTTAAGTATATATATTTTAAGCATTGATTAGATTCAATATGTTAAATTAAACTAATACGATTTTCTTAATTGTGTAAGTAGATTTTCTTTTTTATTTATTTTATTTATTTATTTGTAAATAAAATAAGCGGAAAGTTTAAACATTTAATATAAAGGTATTTACAAATATAGAAACTAAATTTAAAATATAGTATAAATATATCTATATCAAAACATATTACATAAAAATTACACATGTAAGTAAATATTTACAATTTAACAAATGTAAGATAAATAACAAATGCAAATAACAAGTGTAATGATTTTAGCATAAATTTTAACAAGTGTCAACCTTCATTATTTCTTTCAAAATTAAATTATAAAATAAACATTTAAGAAAAACTGATTTTTTTTTTAATTTACTTTCAGATCAAAACATTTTTTTCTTTCTTTCAATCTTCTTTCATCTCAAAATTTAACTAAAAAAGAATATTCAAATGCAATTCAGTTTTAAATCAAGCTTTTCAAACTCAAGTACAACTTAGATCATAGGCAAGCAAGGCAACCTGTCTCAGATCAGTTACAAATTCAAATGCAACACAAATAAAGGGCAGATCAAAAATCTGGATCAAAAATATTTCAGTTACAATCAATTCCAGATGATAGGCCTATGTTCATGTCAAACAGGTGAGTAAAACTTGAAAATCTAATATATTGTAAACTAGCAAGCGATGATCATTTAGGTATGACTTGTATTATGCAGTGTATGTTGTTTTAAAGATGATTTCATGTATCTATATTTGGGTTAACATTTGTATGCAATGTCTGGAATAAGAAAGGCAAGCCTCTGTTCAAAATAACAGGATTTTTAACTTGAATAAAAAATTCAAATCCTCTCATCTAACTGATATTTGGATTTGATCTTTAAATAAAAAGAGATTATAAACATGCAATTCAAATTTTAAAATGGTTACAAGTATATTTACTGAGTAAATATTTTGAAAATAGAAAATTACAGTGAAAATTAAAACTTGAGCAAAAATCAATCGTTTAAATTTTCTGTTTTGATTGTCACAACTAATTCGTGATGATGAATGATGAATTTTAATGGTAATAGTTTGATTTTTAGTTTGATAATCTTTAAAGCATAAACTTGGGTTAATTTAAATTCCCAAAATAATACTTTTAAAATGGTTTAGAATCCATATATATTATTTTATAACTTGTATACCCTTTCAAACCATAGTTTCCAAAATAATTTCAAAACTTAAACAAGATATATTCTATTCAAACTAAATTCAATTTTAAATTTCCTTTTCAAAAGTATTTCATATTCAACCTATTTCGATTTCAAAAGTCATTTTAGATTCAAAATTCAATCTTTATAAACATTTCATAATATTGAATTCAAATATCTGTGACTTAACCAATTTTCTCGTGCAATCCATATTAGTGTGTGTAATAACCTAGATTTTTGGGCATCCGGTAACCGGATAATTAACTGAATTTATTCAGACGAACAGATAAATTCTGGAAATATATATATATATATATCTGGAGATGATATATCTTATAGAAAATTAATATATATATATATATAAAAATAGTAATGTGCTAACCCTATAATATTGAAAATTTTAAGTATATATATTTTAAGCATTGATTGGATTCAATATGTTAAATTAAACTAGTACGATTTTCTTAAGTGTGTAAGTAGATTTTATTTATTTATTTATTTCATTTATTTATATGTAAATAAAATAAGTGGAAAGTTTAACATTTAATATAAAGATATTTACAAATATAGAAACTAAATTTAAAATACAGTATAAATATATCTATATCAAAACATATTACATAAAAATTACACATGTAAGTAAATATTTACAATTTAACAAATGTACGATAAATAACAAATGCAAATAACAAGTGTAATGATTTTAGCATAAATTTTAACAAGTGTCAACCTTCGTTATTTCTTTCAAAATTAAATTATAAAATAAACATTTAAGAACAACTGATTTTTTTAATTTACTTTCAGATCAATTTTTTTTTTCTATCTTTCAATCTTCTTTCATCTTAGAACTTAACTAAAAAAACTATTCAAATGCAATTCAGTTTTAAATCAAGCTTTTCAAACTCAAGTACAACTTAGATCAAAGGCAAGCTAGGCCACCTGTCTCAGATCAGTTACAAATTCAAATGCAACACAAATAAAGGGCAGTTCAAAAACCTGGATAAAAAATATTTCAGTTACAATCAATTCCAGATGATAGGCCTCTGTTCATGTCAAACAGGTGAGTAAAACTTGAAAATCTGATATATTGTAAACTAGCAAGCGATGATCATTTAGGTATGACTTGTATTATGCTATGTATGTTATTTTAAAGATGATTTCAAGTATACATATTTGGGTTAATATTTGTATGCAATGTTTGGAATAAGAAAGGCAAGCCTCTGTTCAAAATAACTGGATTTTAAACCTGAATCAAAAATTCAAATCCTCTCATCTAACTGATATTTGTATTTGATATTTAAATAAAAAGAGATTATAAACATGCAATTCAAATTTTAAAATGGTTACAAGTAAATTTACTGAGTAAATATTTTGAAAATAGAAAATTACAGTGAAAATTAAAACTTGAGCCAAAATTAATCATTTAAATTTTCTGTTTTGATC
This sequence comes from Allium cepa, assembly GCA_030765085.1. Lineage (NCBI taxonomy): Eukaryota > Viridiplantae > Streptophyta > Magnoliopsida > Asparagales > Amaryllidaceae > Allium > Allium cepa. The sequence continues at coordinate 1,042,643,792 of CM060931.1, read as the reverse complement.
GTCACAACTAATTCGTGATGATGAATGATGAATTTTAATGGTAATAGTTTGATTTTTAGTTTGATAATCATTGGGAATTTTTGAATTGAATGAATTTGGGTATTTTTTCTATAGTCGGTGATCAATGATGATTTAGAGGTCGTGGTTGTTGCCGAAGATGGTCTTGAGGATGATAATTGCAGGAAAAATAGATGGAGATTCTTCTGGTGATTGTAGCGATTAATCAAAGGTGATATAGGGTTTGTGTGGTGGTTTTGATCGTGTTGATGGTCGTGATTTTTGGTTGTCGTTGTTGCTTCGAGTTCGATTGCAAGGGTAGGGTTAGTGTCATGGTGAGGCAGGGTTGCTACGGACATGGTGGCAGGAATTCTGGTGGTTCGGTTCGTCGTCAGCAAGGAGCTGTGACGTAGGGGCTAGTTCGAAATTTCTATCGAAGGGTTCGTTTTTGTCTCGTTGAAGGTTTCGTCGTTCTGTAAGGTCGGAAAGGGTGGCATGGCGATCGTTGACTTGCTGGATGCCACGACAAGGGTGGAAGAAGGTCCAGTGATTGGAGTAGGTGCATAGGGTGCACGATGTATCGGGAGAATCAAAGTTTGTTTGGGGAAGAAGCTTCGATCGGGACGAACTCGAGTGGGATTGGTGTGATGTCTCGAAGTTATGCGGGTGCACGAGTGACACGAGAAAGTGTCGAGAATTTTTGTGAAGGGCTCGGGTTTGATTTGATTAAGTATCTGGTTTTTAAAATTTTATAAGAAGGGAAATAAAGCTCAAGGTTTAAGGCAATATGGAAAACCAGTTTTTTTTCAAGATAAATATTATATAAGTTCCAATCAAAGGGGCTAAACAAGTTTTAAAGTTATTATAATATTAAATTGGTTTTCAAAAGAAATGTTTAACCAAGTTAAAAACGATAAAAATTGAATAAGTTTTTTTTTAAAAAAAAGAGAGTAGATAATTAAGTTCATAAAAATAAGAATTTATTTATTTATTAAATAAATTCGAAAAAGTCTCCAATGATTTTTAATAATAAAATTTAATGTTTAAATTATTTTGTTTTAAGTAAATAAGTATAAGTAATTGGTGGATTGTTAATCATTGTAATTGATATAAAGATCATTAACTAGTAATTATGATGATTAATTAAGATAGTTAATTTAAGATAATTAATTTGTAAATTAATTATGGATTATCACTAAAGGAAGTTTATTAAGTGTATTACTTAATTAATAGAGTGTAATTACATAGAGTAAGTAATAAATGGTTGACTGTAATTAAATAAAGAGAAATTACTTTGTGGAAGTAATTAGTGGGTAATTACTTAATGGAAGTAATTAAGCATTAATTACTTAGTGTAATTAATTAAGGATTGATTGACTAAGGAAACTAATCAAGGGTTAGTTAATTAATGAGTGTGATTAATTAAGGGATAATTAATCAATGTAAGTGATTACAAGATAATTAATTTGAATAATTAAGGATCAATGTAATTAATATGGATGGGTAAAGAATAATTAATTTGTGTAATTAATTAATTGTTAATTTCTTATGGTAATTCAAGAATTAATAAAGGATGATTAATTAAGCTGGATAATAAAAAGATGATTAATTAATTGATTTATAATTAATTAATGTTAAGTAAAGGTAATTCAAGTGATTAAAGTTAGTGATTAATTTAATTAGAGATAAATTAAATTAATTTTGGAAGTGATCAATCTTGCTTATGAATAATTGAATGATGTAAATGTCTTGAATTGGTTGATATCTCTGATATGAATTTTTTTCTAATATGATATGTTTGAGTAAACAGTGATTGTATGGTTATCTATAGTTGATGAATTGCTGTGTATAAAAGTGACATCCTGTATTTTAAAATTTAATTGTATTCACTTGAATAACTTGGGTTAAGATGACATTGAATTCGAAGAGACCGGAGTCGGGTATTAGTCAATACTCAAAACCACTTCGATTCTTTATAAATTGATATGTGAAATCAATAGGCTGGAACGGAATGATTGAAGTGAATTGGACTATTTAATCTAAGTTTTTGGCACTTAGAAATTTATATGTGATGTCTATATCAAATTATGAATCTGTAAATTGATACAAGTTACCCCGGGTTTTAAAATGATTAGATATTTGTAATTTCATGTTTGATGAGTTTACTCACGCTAGTTTCCAGCCTGACCCGGGTGTTACTTTGATGTAATGCTCGGGTCAGACCGAGTATTACAGATTTTCAGGTAAGTACGTTTTGGAGCACAGGAGGCGAGATGGATGTCAGGGACGTATGGAGTGTTTCCGCTATTATTATTTATCTGGGACCAGTTATATTTAACTGACCAGTGTTTGTGTAAATGTTATAACTCTGATGTATAAATATAAAGTGACAGATATAGTTTTCTTTGTATAACTGTTTTTATGTGATATTATATTTTGTTCCGCTGTGAATGTGAGGTTTCTGTGACTTGTTTCTATTTCTTCTTCTTTCTCTTTTCTTTTTTCGTAACTATCTGAAATTTTCAGGATTGAAATTTCCGGGTCGTTACAGTGTGTGATGTAGTCCAGGGGTTTTACACAAAACAATATAATATCATCAATCACCACAATCTAAGCACAATAATATCGATAAGCGGTATAATCTTGTAACGCTTATCTTCATTCATAGATTCACAGATAAATAATATAAATTCATCACAGATAAATAAATTACATTCATCACAACTCAAATCAAAATAATTCATATCACAAAGCATCATACATCAGGGATATCAAACAATTCAAAGCATTTCATACAATCCAAACATTCATAAGTAAGATCAATTAATCATCTGATTAATTTAAACCAGATTATGTATAAATTACTAATTCTGGTTAATTAACAATAATTAATTACAAACCATTTTAAATTAATTATCCTTTATTCACTTATTAATTAACCTTTAATAATAAATTAAGCAACTTTTAATTATTACTTAATCAATCTCAATTAATAAATCAATCAACCTTTAATTAATATTTAATTAACCTTTAATCATTAATTAATTATCCTTAATTACTTATGAATAAATAACTAACATTGATTAATTACAAACCATTTTGATTAATTATCCTTTAATCACTTACATTGATTAATTAACCTTTAATTAATTATCCTCAAATTAATTACCTTAATTAATTAATCATATTAATTTAATTATCCTTAGTTACTTTCATTAAGTAATTATCTTTAAGTAATTAATTACCTTTAGTTACTTCTATAAATTAATCAATCTTTAATTAAAGTAATCAACTTTTAAGTAATCATATTAAGCAATTGACCTTTAATTGCTTACATTAATTAATAAATCTTTAATCACTTAAAGTTTTAATTAATTAAAAGATAAATCTTTTATCTTAAATAATTACTTTAATTGCCATTTAAAATCTTATTAATAGCCTTTGGGATTAAGTATCATTAACCAATTACCTTTAAACCTTTAAGTTAAATTAATGATTAAAACACTTCATCTTTTAATCATTTACTTAATTACAATATTAAGTTTAAAATAAAATTTCAGAAAAAAGGTTATATATATATGTATTAAAACTTTAAACTTAATTACTTCAAAATACTTGTCTTAAACTTTTAATTGATCCCAAACTTAACTTAATATTTATTTTAAAATAATAAGTTTAATTTAAAAACTTGTATTTTTTTTCTTTCTTTTTTTTCTTCCAAAACCTGCTATCATTTAAAACCCGAGCCAAATACTTGTTTGCCCGAGCCTTACTTCGAGCAACTCGCATTTCCATTTTCCTTCGAGTCCAACCTTCATTTTCTCGAGACCATCCCCGAGCAAAACCTTTCTTCCCAAACACTATGATAACACAGATATATTGTGCACATGCTCAATGACTCCAGCCACCACCGATTGATGCTACGATCGTCGACAAGTCGACAACAACTTCCCATAGGCCTCCGACCACCCAGATCCCCTTAACCACGTCGAACTTGAAATAGAACTATTCAATACAACCTGGAACAAAGAATGACCATCGAAATCACCTGCTCCTCTTAGCTTTGACCACCGGAGATCACATCGACCACCCTAAAACCTCGCCACTGTCCAATGCTACATTTCCCTTTGCTATGGTCAACCTCAATGCGACCACGTCGCAAAAACTGACTCTCAAACATCATCGACCAGACCTGGTTTTTAAACCATACACTATATTTTTCTGGCCACCACGACTTACGAGAACCTCAGTTGCCATTTTTCCCTTAACCATTAACCTTCAACTTTCCTCCAGCCACCATCCCGAGATTACTGACCTTGCGATCGCTGAAAATCGAGAAAAATCGCGATTGCGCTCAACTCGCAATTTTTCACAATTTTCTAAACTAAAAATTTGAATTTACCTTTAAAATTCGTGGCTTTCGAAAACGAATCAAATAATGTAAATGAAACTTGAAATCACGATACTTGAATTTGATAAGTTTTTAAACTTTCACTGTATATCTTATTTCGGTTAAAAACTATTTCCAAATTATTCTTAAAAGTATTTTTAAAACTTTGGTCTTGTTAATTCGAATTCTTTTTGTTTAAATATCAAAGTCTATAAGTGAGTGATTTAGGAGATTTTGATTTTGATTTTTGTTTTTAGCCTGTAAACACAAGAACAGGTATATATGCATGTACATGCGTATTTTAATTCTTATATATATATAAACACATGAAGATATATTCACTCAATCATACCAGCATAATTACATCACAACTTCAAGTACAAAATCAAACATCAAGAGATATGACAGGTTCAAATGGTTTGCTCACCTGAAGAAGAACATAAAACAGAGAAAAAGCTTTGATAGATAGAGAAAAGTCTTTGATCTGAAATTGGAATTTGGATCCTTGTTTGATGATGATTTGAATAATAGATTGTCTGAGTTGAATGCCTGATATTTCTTAGTTAAACTTTGATTTGAACTGAACAGCAACTTGAATCTTACTTAGCCTTAGGTTGAACTGCTTCCAGGTTTTAAGATTTTGCAATTCTTTTTTATTTAGGTTCCAGTTAAAATGGTCTTGAATCTATTTTGCATTTAGATATGAGATTGTTCGTTGCATGCTTTTGCTTTTGATCTGAGATGATCTTTCCTTTGTTGAAACAATACCTAATTGCTTTAGGTTTTCAATTCTTTGAAAACTGTTTTGATTTTTCTACTGTCTGGTTTTAATTTCTTAAGTCTGTTTTCAGGTTTTGTTTTGAATCTTTCTTGATTTCTTTTTCACTTCAGTTTTAATTTTAGAAAGACGAAGAGAAATTGATGAATCCTGGTTTCTACTCTTGATGTTTATTTACATTGTAAATTTAAAAAGAAATACGTCTTGCCGCTTGTTTATTTGTGTTAATATTTTGCTTACACATGTTAATGCTTATTAAAAATTTAGCCTACACTTGCAAATGCATGTTCTAATTTTTATACACTTGTTAATACATATTCTTATTATTTTACACTAGTCCTTATTTTAAATTAATTTATAAATTGTGTTTTAAACCCTTATGTTATTATAAATTATGTAGTATGTTTCCTTATTAAATTTTATATGCGTACAAATTAATTTTTTATCATGTTAAATTTAAAAGAAAATGTATCAAACCCTTTTATTAAATCTATATATACATACATGTTTTATATATTTTTATTCATACATTTCCAATTATTTATATTTATACAACTTAATAAGAAAATGATTTGAAATCCAAATTATACATTACTAATAAATATTCATATACATTACTTCCTTGGAAATATAAAGTTAATAAATCCTATTTTATTTCTAAAATATTTATTCTCGAATTTCAAATCCAAATTCTATTTACAATAAGTTTATATACATGTATATAAACAAAAAAAAATTCGTATTCATTTAATTTGGAAAAATTCGTATTAATTCACAATTAAATTCAAAAATTTATATAAATGACCAATTTAAATTTGGAATAAAACCGGGATCGTTACAGATTCCCCCCTTTAAGAAAATTTCGTCCTCGAAATTTGCTAGACAGGGAGACAAACAAAACAGATAGAGAATGTTTTACCAGATCGAACTAAATATCAATTCTATATTTAGCTTACCAAATCAGAATATCAACAATAAATATGAGAACGAACTCATTTGATACTTTACAAAGTACTCGAGTCATCCGGTCTACCAAATATGCAGGGGCATTGGTTAGTCCAAAGGGCAACTATCCATTCGTAGAATATATTTGGACCCTAAAGAATAGACAACGGATACAATTCAATTCAGCTTCATATTTTGTTAACCAATTTATTACAAATAAAATTTCAAATTTGTTAAAGTCAAGAACGAAAAGCTGATAGAAAATTGATGATAAGAATACGTAATAGGAACTTATCTACACGATTCGCAGGGCCACCACTACACCATAGCTTCTCACTCGAGCTGCCACGAAGCCATCAAAGAATTGAAATCGAATGATGATCAAAATAGAGTTGACATAGAAAGTTGTTCCTTGTTGTTGCAGGGTATCGACCACTTGTAGTGGTACTCCCCTATCTCCTACCTCGTCGTCTTATTGCACTCATACTCACTATAAGTGAATAGTAAGAGAATTTACTGAGGCATACAGACGGATATCTTAGGGATATACTCATTCTAGGGCATTTGTAACCCTATCTCTAACAAGTCACCTAATGTGTTATACTCCCAAGCGAAAGTTCTTACTCAACCTTCAGCTCTGATACCAATTGTAATGGTCTAGGCTTTTCAACCATCGACAATAGTCACTCTCGACTGGTAGGCTTTTCAACCATCCCAGCCCCATCGTGGCATACAATGGTACCCTGACCTTGCTTTTACGGCTAGCCTTTCGACTTCTTCACCTAACTGGTTAACCAACCATTCCCCAGGGATATGTAGAGTTAAGAGTCTCTACAACAGCGGAAAGAACATCAGCGGAAAAAATAACTTCATAGATCCTAGAGAAAGAGAGAATCCAGTAGAATGCAACTCCATAGCCAAAGCTTTAAACCGCTAGCTCGAACCACCATCATGTTGTATTGTAGCAAGGTTGGTCATGAATGTGATTGCCGAAGTCCAAAGAATCCAAACAATTCCAAACAGAAAGCTGAAGGCTATCGAATCTATATCTACTAGCTCATTATCTGAAAAACTGACTATAGGTTGTCCGTGTAGAAAATTGTGGGCACCAGAGTTTAGAAAGGGAACAATAAACTCTAGGTCAGTCATGAGACTGGTGTGAGCAAACAAAAACTGTTTTATTTTTAAAAAAACAAAACAAAAGGAAATAAAAAGAAATTCGCAATGCTTATTTGAAAATGAAACTACCATGAGGCCTCCCGCCACACACACAATGCAAACGCACAATTGGAGAAGATTTCTCCTTATGATAGTCAAACATGATTGATACACAAATCTTTTTGATATTATTATTAGTGCATAGTGCAGAAAACATTTCGAAAGTATAATATTAATCTTAGTCAGCATACACATTTCGTAGTATGCCTACTATAGCTACCAATTAAACAACAGGTCACCACCATAAGTAAAAGGCAGGTTATACAACAAAAACTGTACATGGCTCGTATTGTTTCTTTGGATTTCCAACCAATGGTCAGGCTAAGGAACTTCTTGGGCCGCATGGGTACGCTTCTGGAGGGATGTCCCGAGAACCTAACCAAATCTCTGACAACACAAGGCTAGGTTACATCTGTAGTTAGGTAACTACTACACGAGTATGCCATCCCCCGTTCGTCACCAACCTTTATCCGAGGCCCCTCAACCACAAAGCAACAACCACAAAGTGATTAGATTTGTAGCAACCACATAAGTTAAGTATTTGGGCTCCATACATCGATACCACTTTTATCCAAATGGGAATGGACATACCCTAAAGGGCGCGACCCTCATAACCTTGCTGCATTCTTCCTGTTTCGACCCCAGGTTGTGAGGTCCGACGAGGTCTCGTCCATAAAGCTACGCTTTACACAAAAGCCATGCTTTGATCAACAAATTATCAGCAACACATAGCATGCCACATTACTAAATTGGGAATGTATCACTAGTAACCATCAACTGCATAACCTCTGAGATCGTACGTCTCAGAGAAGGGTGTTAAGATAAGAGAATAAATTCACCGCCACTAAACAGAAATGTATTTGATAGAAACCAGCTTTACATCTCAAAGTGTAATGTTAGACATCCATCCATACAAGTCTGTTCCGGGTTCGAACAAAACTGAAAGCACTTCAAAAGAAAGCCCTTACAATCTGGGTATTCACAATCCCGATCGGACACCCCATCACATATGGAGATCTCTACACCGGCGCGACTCAGTGCAGAGTCATTTGACAGGTAATCCTTTTGTTCTGAAAATAACTAGCCTTCACCACCGGTCTTCAAATGCTATCTATTTCTTCGTATCATTATTCGAAATAAGTTATATAACATAAAGTCCTCTCCCGGCAAAACCGAATAATGAGCGCTAATTTTAAAAACATATGGATATAGTGGGATCTTAGTTAAGTCACAACTTAAAGCCCAAAACCTTTCTTTTGAATGGTTTAAACAAATTTCCACTTTTAATCTTTTAAACCAAAATTATCCACTTCACAAAGTTCACCATCTTTCACAAAGTTTCATTCATAGCTTTAAAACTATCTCCATTTCAAATCTTTTATACAAAAGATACACCTTTAAGATCCCATTCAATTTAAAAACAAAGTTCACCAATCTTTCACAAAGATTAATTCATAACTTTCAAAACTATTTCAATTCCAAATCTTTTATACAAAAGATACACCTTTAAGATCCTCTTCAATTTGAAAAGAAAGTTCACCAATCTTTAACAAAGATTCATTCATAGATTTCAAAACAATTCCATTTCAACTTGAAATTTTTTTAAAAAAAAACTGGAAGTTCTTTCATTATATGATAGCCATTATCATTTGAAAACAAATACTTTTCGTTTCGGAAAAATCCAATCAAATATGCTCAAGTTATAGTCTTTAAAGTATAAACTTGTTAAATTCCCAAAATAATACTTTTAAAATGGTTTAAAATCCATATATATTATTGTATAACTTGTATACCCTTTCAAACCATAGTTTCCAAAATAATTTCAAAACTTAAACAAGATATATTCTATTCAAAATAAATTCAATTTCAAATTTCCTTTTCAAATGTTTTTCGTATTCAACACAATTCCATTTCCAAAATCATTTCGGATTCAAAATTCAATCTTTTAAACCATTTCATAATATTAAATTCGAATATCTGTGACTTAACCAATTTCCTCGTGCAATCCATATTAGTGTGTGTGTGGTGTAGTCCAGGGGTTTTACACACAACAACATAAAATCATCAATCATCACAATCCAAGCACAATAATATCAATAAGCGGTATAATCCTATAACGCTTATCTTCATTTACAGATTCACAGATAAATAATATAAATTTATCACAGATAAATAAATTACATTCATCATAGCTCAAATCAAAATAATTCATATCACAAAGCATCATACATTAGGGATATCAAACAATTCAAAGCATTTCATACAATCCAAACATTCATAAGTAAGATCACTTATCCATCTGATTAATTTAAACTAGATTAATTACTTATAAATAAATTACTAATCCAGGTTAATTAACATTAATTAAATACAAACCATTTTAAATTAATTACCCTCTGATAACTTATTAATAAACCTTTAATAATAAATTAACCAACTTTTAATTATTAATTAATCAATCTCTATTAATAAATCAATCAACCTTTAATTAATATTAATTAACCTTTAATCACAAATTAACTATCCTTAGTTACTTATGAATAAATAACTAACATTAATTAATTACAAACCATTTTGATTAATTATCCTTTAATCAATTACATTAATTAATTAACCTTTAATTAGTTAATTATCCTCAAATTAATTACCTTAATTAATTAATCACATTAATTAATTATCCTTAATTATTTTCATTAAGTAATTATCTTTAAGTAGTTAATTACCTTTAATTACTTTTATAAATTTATCAATCTTTAATTAAAGTAATCAACCTTTAAGTAATCATATTAAGTAATTGACCTTTAATTACTTACATTAATAAATAAATTTTAATCACTTAAAGTTTTAATTAATTAAAAGATAAATCTTCTATCTTAAATAATTACTTTAGTTGTTATTTAAAATCTTACTAATAGCCTTTGGGATTAATTATCATATACCAATTAACTTTAAACCTTTAAGTTAAACTAATGATTAAAACACTTCATCTTTTAATCATTTACTTAATTACAATATTAAGTTTAAACTAAACCTTCAAAACCAAGGTTTTATATATATATATATATATATATATATATATATATATAATAAAACTTTAAACTTAATTACTTCAAAATACTTTTCTTAAACTTTCGATTGATCCTAAACTTAACTCAATATTTATTTTCAAAAGAATAAGTTTAAATTTAAAAACTTGTATTTTTTTTCTTTCTTTTTTTTCTTCCAAAACCTTTTATCATTTAAAACCCGAGCCAAATATTTGTTTCCCCGAGCCTTACTTCAAGCAACTCACGTTTCCATTTCCCTTCGAGTCCAACCTTCATTTTCTCGAGACTATCCCCGAGCAAACGCCTTTCTTCCCAAACACTATGATAACCCAGATACATTGTGCACATGCACAATGATTCCAGCCACCACCGATCGATGCTACGATTGTCGACAACAACTTCACATAGGCCTCCGACCACCCAGATCCCCTTAACCACGTCGAATTTGAAATCGAACTATTCAATACAACCTGGAACAAAGACTGACCATCAAAATCACTCGCTCCTCCTAGCTTTGACCGCTGGAGATCACATCGACCACCCTTAAACCTCGCTACTGTCCTATGCTACAATTCACTTTGCTCTGGTCAAGCTCGATGGGATCACGTCGCAGAAATTGACGCTCAAACATCATCGACTAGACCTGATTATTAAACCTTACACCATCACTTTTCGACCACCACAACTTATGAGAACCTCAGTTGCCATTTTTCCCTTAGCCATCAACCTTCAACCTTCCTCCAGCCACCTTCCCGAGATTACTGGACCTTGCGATCGTCGAAAATCGAGAAAAACCTCGATTACATTCAACTCGCAATTTTTCATAATTTTCTAAATTAAATTTTTTGAATTTACCTTTAAAATTCATAGCTTTCAAAAACGAATCAAATTATATGAGTGAGACTTGAAACCATAATATACGAATTTGATAAAAACTTTCACTGTATATCTTCTTTCAGTTAAAAACTATTTCCAAATTATTCTTAAAAGTATTTTTAAAACTTTGGTCTTGTTAATTCGAATACTTTTTGTTTAAATATCAAAGTCTATAAGTGAATGATTTAAGAGATTTTGATTTGATTTTTGTTTTTAGCCTGTAAACACAAGAACAGGTATATATGCATGTACATGCATATTTTAATTCTTATATATACAAACACACATGCAAATATGTTCACTCAATCATACCAGCATAATTACATCACAACTTCAAGTACAAAATCAAACATCAACAGATATGACAGGTTCAAATGGTTTGCTCACCTGAAGAAGAACAGAAAACAGAGAATAAGGCTTTGATAGACAGAGAAAAGAGTTTGATCTGAAACTGGAATTTGGATCCTTGTTTGATGATGATTAGATCCATAGATTGTCTGAGTTTAATGCTTGATATTGCTTAGTTAAATTTTAATTTGAACTGAATAGCAACTTGAATCTTACTTAGCCTCAGGTTGAACTGCTTCCAGGTTTTCAGCTTTTGCAATGCCTTTTGATTTAGGTTCCAGTTAAAATGGTCTTGAATCTATTTTGTATTCAGATTTGAGATTGTCTACTGCATGCTTTTGCTTTTGATCTGAGATGATCTTTGCTTAGTTGAAACAATACCTGATTTCTTTAGGTTTCAATTTCATTGAAAATCGTTTTGATTTTTCTATTGTCTGATTTTAATTTCTTAAGTTTGTTTTCAGGTTTTTTTTGATTCTCTCTTGATTTTTTTCACTTCAATTTTAATTTTAGAAAGACGAAGAAAATTGATGAAGCCTGGTTTCTACTCTTGATGTGTATTTACATTATAAATTTAAAAAGAAATACATCTTGCCGCTTGTTTATTTGTGTTAATATTTTGCTTACACATGTTAATGCTTATTAAAATTTAGCCTACACTTGTAAATGCATGTTCTAATTTTTATACACTTGTTAATACATATTCTTATTGTTTTATAAATGTTTAAAAATATCAAATTTATGTTTAAGTCCTTATTTTAAATTAATTTATAAATTGTGTATTAAACCCTTATGTTATTATAAATTATGTATATGTTTTCTTATTAAATTTTATATACATACAAATTAAATTTTTATCTCATGTTAAATTTAAAATAAAATGTATCAAACCTTTTTATTAAATCTATATATGCATACATGTTATTCATACATTCCAATTATTTATATTTTGAAAACTTAATAAGGAAATGATTTGAAATCCAAATTATACATTACTAATAAATATTCATACACATTAGTTCCTTATAAATATAAAGTTAATAAATCCTATTTTATTTCTAAAATATTTATTCTCGAATTTCAAATCCAAATTCTATTTCAATTTATGTACATACATATAAATAACAAACAAATATTTCATTTAATTTGGAAAAATTCAAATTAATACACAATTAAATTCAAAATTTATATAAATTACCAATTTAAATTTGACATAAAACCGGGATCGTTACAGATTCCCCCTTAAGAAAATTTCATCTTTGAAATTTGTTAGACAGGGAGACAAACAAAACAGATAGAGAATCTTTTGCTAGATCAAACTGAATATCAATTTTATATTTGGCTTACCAAATCAGAATATCAACAATAAATATGAGAACGAACTCATTCGATACTTTACGAAGTATTCGGGTCATCCGGTCTACGAAATATGCAGGGGCGTCGGTTAGTCCGAAGGGCAACTATCCATTCGTAAAATATATCCGGACCCTAAAGAATAGACAATGGATACAATTCAATTCAGCTTCGTATTTTGTTAACCAATTTATTTCAAATAAAATTTCAAATTCATTAAATTCAAGAACGAAAAGCTGATAGAAAACTGATGATTAGAATACGAAATAGGAACTTATCTACACGATTCGCAGGGCCACCACTGCACCAAAGCTTCTCCCTCGAGCTACCACGAAGCCATCAAAGAATTGGAATCGGATGATGATCAAAAGAGAGTTGATAGGGAAAGCTGTTTCATGTTGTTGCAGGGTATCTACCATTTGTAGTAGTACTCCCCTGTCCCCTACCTCATCCTCCTCTTACACTCATACCCACTATCAGTGAATAGTAAAAGAATTTACTGAGGCATACAGATGGATATCTGAGGGATATACTCATTCTAGGATATTTGTAACCCTATCTCTAATGAGTCACCAAATGTGTTATACTCCTGAGCTAAAGTTCTTACTCAACATTGAGCTCTGATACCAATTGTAATGGTCTAGGCTTTTCAACCATCGATAGCGGTCACTCTCGACTAGTAGACTTTTTAACCATCCCAGCCCCGCCATGGCATACAATGGTACCTTAACCTTGCTTTTACGGCCAGCCTTTCGACTTCTTCACCAAACCGGTTAACCAACCCTTCCCCAGGGACATGTAGGGGTAAGAGTCTCTATAGTAGTGGAAAGAACAACAGCGGAAAAAACAACTTCATAGACTCCAAGAGAAGGAGAGAATCCAATAGAATGCAACTCCATAGCCAAATCTCCAAAACACTAGCTCAAACCACCATCATTTTGTATTATAGCAAGGTCGGTCATAAATGTAATTGCGAAAATCCAAAGACTCCAAAGAATTTTAAACAGAAAACTAAAGGCTATCTAATCTATATCTACTAGCTGATTATCTGAAAAACTGGCTCTAGGCTGCACGTGTGGAAAATTATGGACACCCAGAGTTTAGAAAGGGAACAATAAACTCTAAGTCGGTCATGGAACTGGTATGAGCAAACAAAAACAATTTTAATTTGAAACAAACAAAACAAAAAGAAATAAAAAGAAATCTGCAATGCTCTTTTGAAAATGAAACTACCATAAGGCCTCCCGCCACACACACAATGCAAACGCACAATTGGAGGAGATTTCTCCTTATGATAGTCAAACATGATTGATACACAAAATCCTTTTGATATTATTATTGGTGATTAGTGCAGAAAACATTTTGAAAGTATAATATTAATCTTAGTCAGCACACACATTTCGTAGTATGCCTACTGCAACTACCAATCCAGGTCACTACCAAAAGTAAAAGGCTGGTTATACAACCAAAACCGTACATGCATATATTGTTTCTTTGGATTTCCAATGAATGGTGAAGCTAAGGAACTTCCTGGGCCACATAGGTACGCCTCTGGAGGGACGCCCCGAGAACCTAACTGGATCAATGCCAACACAAGGTCGGGTTACCTCTGTGACTAGGTAACTACTACACGAGCATGCCATCCCCTGGTCGTCATCGACCTTTATCCGAGGTCACTCAACCACAAAGCAATTAGATTTGCACTAACCACGTAAGTTAAGTAACTGGGCTCCCTACCATGATACCACTTTTATCCAGAAGGAAATGGACACACCCTAAAGGGCACGACTCTCATAACCTTGTTGCATTCTTCCTGTTTCGACCATTTTCGGTTTATGAAGTCCGACGAGGTCTCGTCCACAAAGCTATGCTTTGATCAACAAATGATCAGCATCACTTAGCATGCCACATTACAAAATTGGGAATATATCACTCATAACCATCAACTACATGACCTCTAAGCTCGTATGGCTCAGAGAAGGGTGTTAAGCTAAGAAAATAAATTCTCCGCCACCAAATAGAAGTGTATTTGATAGAAAGAAGCTTTACATATCAAAGTGTAATGTCAGACAAACATCCATGCAAGTCTGTTCCGGGTTCGAACAGAATCAAAGGCACTTCAAAAGAAGCCCTTGCAACCCAAGTATTCACAATCCCAATCGGACTCCCCATCACATATGGAGATCTCTATACCGATGCGACTCAGTGCAGAGACATTCAACAGGTAATCCTTTCGTTCTCGAAAATACCCGGTCTTCACCACCGGTCTTCAAATGCTATCAATTTCACGTATCATTATTCGAAATGGGTTATATGAAATAAAGTCCTCTCCCGGCTAAATTGAATAATGAGCACTAATTTTAAAAACATATGGATATAGTGGGATCTTAGTTAAGTCACAACTTAAAGCCCAAAACCTTTCTTTTGAATGGTTTAAACAAATTTACACTTTTAATCTTTTAAACCAAAACGATTCATTTCACAAAGTTCACCAATCTTTCACAATGATTCATTCATAGCTTTCAAAATTATTTCCATTTCAAATCTTTTATACAAAAGATACACCTTTAAGATCCTCTTCAATTTAAAAATAAAGTTCACCAATCTTTCACAAAGATTCATTCATACCTTTCAAAACTATTTCAATTCCAAATCTTTTATACAAAAGATACACCTTTAAGATCCTCTTCAATTTGAAAACAAAGTTCACCAATCTTTAACAAAGATTCATTCATAGATTTCAAAACAATTCCATTTCAACAAAAATTGGAAGTTCTTTCGTTACATGAAATCCATTATCATTTGAAAACAAATACTTTTCGTTTCGGAAAAATCCGATCAAATATGCACAAGTTATAGTCTTTAAAGTATAAATTTGGTTTACTTAAATTCCCAAAATAATACCTTTAAAATGGTTTAAAGCCCATATATATTATTGTATAACTTGTATACCCTTTCAAACCATAGTTTCCAAAATAATTTCAAAACTTAAACAAGATATATTCTATTAAAACTAAATTCAATTTCAAATTTCCTTTTCAAAAGTTTTTCATATTCAACCCAATTCCATTTCCAAAATCATTTTGGATTCAAAATTCAATCTTTAAAACCATTTCATAATATTAAATTCATATATCTGTGACTTAACCAATTTCCTCGTGCAATCCATATTAGTGTGTGTGTGGTGTAATCCACCGGTTTTACACACAACAATATAATATCATCAATCATCACAATCCAAGCACAATAATATCAATAAGCGGTATAATCCTATAACGCTTATCTTCATTTACAGATTCACAGATAAATAATAAAATTTATCACAGATAAAAAAATTACATTCATCACAGCTCAAATCAAAATAATTCATATCACAAAGCATCATACATCAGGGATATCAAATAATTCAAAGCATTTCATACAATCCAAACATTCATAAGTAAGATCATTTAGTCATTTGATCAATCTAAACCAGATTAATTACTTATGAATAAATTACTAATCCTGCTTAATTAACATCAATTAATTACAAACCATTTTAAATTAATTACCCTTTAATCACTTATTAATTAACCTTTAATAATAAATTAATCAACTTTTAATTATTAACTAAACAATCTCAATTAATAAATCAATCAACCTTTAATTAATATTTAATTAACCTTTAATCATTAATTAATTATCCTTAATTACTTATGAATAAATGACTAACATTAATTAATTACAAACCATTTTGATTAATTATCCTTTAATCACTTACATTAATTAATTAACCTTTAATTAATTAATTAGCCTCAAATTAATTACCTTAATTAATTAATCACATTAATTAATTATCCTTAGTTACTTTCATTAAGTAATTATCTTTAAGTAATTAATTACCTTTAATTACTTTTATAAATTTATCAATCTTTAATTAAAGTAATCAACCTTTAAGTAACCATATTAAGTAATTGACCTTTAATTACTTACATTAATTAATAAATCTTTAATCACTTAAAGTTTTAATTAATTGAAAGATAAATCTTTTGTCTTAAATAATTACTTTAGCTATCATTTAAAATCTTAGTAATAGCCTTTCGGATAAATCATCATTAACAATTAACTTTAAACCTTTAAGTTAAATTAATGATTAAAACACTTCATCTTTTAATCATTTACTTAATTACAATATTTCTTTTAAAATAAACTTTCAAAACAAAGGTTATATATATATATATATATTAAAACTTTAAACTTAATTACTTCAAAATTCTTGTCTTAAACTTTTGATTGATCCCAAGCTTAACTCAATATTTATTTTCAAAAAAATTAGTTTAAATTTAAAGACTTGCATTTTTTTCTTTTTTTTCTTCCAAACCTGCCATCATTTAAAATCCGAGCCGAATACTTGTTTGCCCGAGCCTTACTTTGAGAAACTCGCGTATCCATTTTCCTTCGAGTCCAACCTTCATTTTATCGAGACCATCCCCGGGAAAACGCCTTTCTTCCCAAACACTACGATAACCCAGATACATTGTGCATATGCACAATGATTCCAGCCACCACCGATCGATGCTACGATCATCGACAAGTCAACTTCCCATAGGCCTCCGACCACCCAGATCCCCTTAACCACATCGAACTTGAAATTGAACTATTCAATACAACCTAGAACAAATACTGACCATCGAAATCACCCGCTCCTCCTAGCTTTGACCACCAGAGATCACATCGACCACCCTAAAACCTCGCCACTGTCAATGCTACAATTCCCTTTGCTCTGGTCAAGCTCGATGCGACCATGTCGCAAAAACTGAATCTCAAACATCATCGACCAGACCTGGTTATTAAACCCTACACCATCACTTTCTGGCCACCACGAATTATGAGAACCTCGGTTGCCATTTTTCCCTTAACCATCAACCTTCAACCATCTTCTAGCCACCATCTCGAGTTTACTGGACTTTGCGATCGTTGAAAATCGAGAAAAATCTCGAATGCGTTCCACTCATAATTTTTCTCAATTTTATAAACTAATTTTTTTAGTTTATCTTTAAAATTCATGGCTTTCGAAAATGAATCAAATTATATAAATGAAACTTGGAACCACGATACTCGAATTTGATAAGTTTTTAAACTTTCACTATATATCTTCTTTCAGTTAAAAACTATTTCCAAATTATTCTTAAAAGTATTTTTAAGACTTTTTCTTGTTAATTCGAATACTTTTGGTTTGAATATCAAAGTTTATAAGTGAATGACTTAAGAGATTTTGATTTTGATTTTTGTTTTTAGCCTGTAAACACAAGAACAGGTATATATGCCTGTACATGCATATTTTAATTCTTATATATATAGACACACACACACATGCAGATTTATTCACTCAATCATACCAGCATAATTACATCACAACTTCAAGTACAAAATCAAACACCAAGAGATATAAAAGGTTCAAATGGTTTGCTCACCTGAAGAAGAACAGAAAACAGAGAACAACGCTTTGATAGACGGAGAAAAGAATTTGATCTGAAACTGGAATTTGGATCCTTGTTTGATGATGATTTGATCTATAGATTGTCTGAGTTGAATGCTTGATATTGCTTAGTTAAACTTTAATTTGAACTGAATAGCAACTTGAATCTTACTTAGCCTTAGGTTGAACTGCTTCCAGGTTTTAAGGTTTTGCAACGCTTTTTGATTTAGGTTCCAGTTAAAATGGTCTTGAATCTATTTTGCATTCAGATTTGAGATTGTTTGCTGCATGCTTTTGCTTTTGATCTAAGATGATCTTTGCTTTGTTGAAACAATACCTGATTTCTTCAGGTTTTCAATTTCTTTGATAATTGTTTTGATTTTCTATTGTCTGGTTTTAATTTCTTAAGTTTGTTTTCGGGTTTTTTTGATCATTTCTTGATTTCTTTTTCACTTCAGTTTTAATTTTAGAAAGATGAAGAGAAATTGATGAAGCATGGTTTTTACTCTTGATGTTTATTTACTTATAAATTTAAAAAGAAATACATCTGGCCACTTGTTTATTTGTGTTAATATTTTGCTTACACATGTTAATGCTTATTAAAATTTAGCCTACGCTTGTAAATGCATGTTCTAATTTTTATACACTTGTTAATACATATTCTTATTGTTTTACAAATGTTTAAAAATATTAAATTTATGTTTAAGTCCTTATTTTAAATTAATTTATAAATTGTGTTTTAAACCCTTATGTTATTATAAACTATGTAATATGTTTTCTTATTAAATTTTATATACATAAAAATTAATTTTTTATCCCATGTTAAATTTAAAAGAAAATGTATCAAACCTTTTTATTAAATTTATATATACATACATGTTTTATATATTTTTATTCATACATTTCCAATTATTTATATTAATAAAACTTAATAAGGAAATGATTTGAAATCCAAATTATACATTACTAATAAATATTCATATACATTAGTTCCTTGGAAATATAAAGTTAATAAATCCTATTTTATTTCTAAAATATTTATTCTCTAATTTCAAATCCAAATTCTATTTACAGTTAATTTATATACATATATATAAATAAACAAACAAATATTTCATTTAATTTGGAAAAATTCAAATTAATTCACAATTAAATTAAAAATTTATATAAATTACCAATTTAAATTTGATATAAAACCGGGATCGTTACAGTACGCTTTTGATTTAACGTACACCAGTTAGTGTACTATTTGATACTGGTGCATCACATTCATTTATATCTTAGTGCTTGATGGATAGGTTATGTTTAGAACCCACACATCTTGTTACTTCCTTAAGGGTTATGAATCCAATATGAGGGTATGCAACTTTGGGAACGAGACGTGACCAATTAGAACTTGCTTTGTTATGTCATAAGTTTGCATGTAGTTTGTATGTTTTGATTTTGTAGACTTTGGAAGTAAATATAAGACTAGGATATTTTGCCAATGTAGAAAAATATTGCTAAGACATCCTGATAGTCATAACCGAATTATATTCTCAGTAGAGGATTCTGATCGGAGTGCTATGGAAATAGAAGAAGAGTTAAGTCTGGTTCGAGTAGCAAGAAAATTTGCAGATATCTTTGTGCCAGTTACCAAACTACCATCAAAACGAGCCATTGAGTTTCAGATAGATCTTATGCCAGGAGCAGAACCTATAAGTAGACTACTTAGCAGGATGACACTGACCAAGATGAAGGAATTAAAGCTGTAGCTAGTGGATCTAGAAGGGTGATGTTTTATGAAACCAAGCAGTTCACCTTGGGGTGCGGCCGCGGTGTTCGTGAAGAAAACAAATGGGTCCTTGAGATTGTGCATCGACTATCGTAAGTTGAACGAGAAGACGATCAAGAATAAGTAGCCTTTGCCAAGAATCGATGATCTATTTGATCAGTTGAGTGGAGCCATAGTATTTTCCTAATTGGATATGGCAAGGGTTTCCATCAGTTAAGAGTGGCAGAGGACAATGTTCCATCGACATCATTTTGGGCTAGGTACGGCTCGTAAGAGTGGTTAGTAATGCCATTCTGGTTAATGAATGCACTAGCTTTCTTCGTAGATTTGATGAACTGAATTTTCAGGGAGTACTTGGATAGGTTCTTTTTGGTATTTGTATATTTGGTATGCTCTAGAGATGAAAGAGAGCATGAGGATCATCTTAGGGTAGTACTTGAGATGCTAAGCCAACATCGGCTGATTGCGAAGTATTTCAAGTGTCATTTATAGAAGAAAGAGGTTAAGTTTCTTGGTCATGTGGTTTTATTGAAGGGCTTGTCAGTCGATCCAGATAAGATCGAAGCTGTTAATAATTGGAAGGGACCAGTGACGATGACTGAGATCCGAAGTTTTCTTGGACTTGCTGACTATTACCGAAGATTCATTAAGGGTTTCTTATAGATAGCAGAACCTTTGACTAAGTTAACCAGAAAGGACGTGAAGTTTATTTGGTCTGACAAATGTGAGGAATCATTCCTTAAGCTAAAGCATTTGTTGACCAACGTGCCTGTGTTAGTGGTTCTAGACGGAAAACAAGGGTTGATGGTGTATACCAACGCATGTGGAACTAGATTAGGAGCCGTGTTGATGCAGAAAGGTAAAGTTATTATCTACACTTCACGACAGCTTAGATCGCATGACGAGAGATATACTACTCATGATTCAGAGTTGGTTGCGGTGATCTTTGCATCAAAGATACGGAGATATTATCTCTTGGGGGAAAGATTTGAGCTATATACAAATCATATGTCCTTAGGATATTTACTCTCTCAGAAGGAGTTGAATATGAGACAACAGAGATGTTAGCCATAAAATCCACCTAGAGAACAAAGGCATGAAAGAAGATAAGTAAAGCTCCAACATCTACTAAACTGATTTTCGACAAAGATCATGAATGAAGGTTTCAAAGGCATTGGTAAGGCTTTCGAAAGAGTCATAACCAACAGACACCCATGTATGTGATAAAACACATGCAAGCCTCTGAAAAAGATGAAACAGAAGAAACAAATTCACCTTTTTGCCTCTCTAAAGACCTTTCGACAACGATGGGTCGACAAGGACTACTTCGTAACCCCCCGTTCAAAGGTAATGAAAGTTAATCTCCCATGAACGTGCCAGATCTTTTGGAACTATAGGTTTCACCCTCATAAAAACCCTTTTGAAAGCATGTACAAGCATTTCGAACCAGTGGAATATAAAGACATTAAGGAAGGGTTCCATATCAATGCACGGACAAACATTCGAAAGCAACTTAACATCATCGAACCATCGGCACATCAACATCTTCGAAGCCCTTATAGGAAAGCTATCGATAGTGTCGGAAGCCCCTACCTAACTTCCAATGACAACAAAGCAACATGAAGGAAAAAGCACATTTGGAGACCTTTCGAATGCTCATAACTTAACAAAGGCGAAAGGTTGGCAACAGATCCTTTCGACTTAGTCGAAAGGGCTTGAGAAAGACCAAGGAAGCGCAAGGGTAAATCAAAGAACTTAGAGAAGATCCCTTTTGATGGTGTAGAAGGCAGACATTGCCTTTCGACCAAGTCGAATGGCGAGTGGTGGCATGTAAGAAGGGGACCTTTCGACTGAGTCAAAGGCACAGGCACGAAAGAGGCCGACATGCATCTATAAATAAGACCCAAGGGGTCCGGTTTTGGAGATAAAATTTTGGAATCCCAAATTCATTTCTTTTTACTCCAATTTCTTAGTGGCAATTAAATCTTCATGAAACCCTAAATCAAATTGAGGATAAAGCTCTACTGATTTTGACTCATTTTAGATTATTAATAAAGGAGAGATGGCTGTTCATTAAGGATATTGATGAGGAGAAAGATCATTTAGATCGTTAGCTAGTCTAATGATCCATTGCATATGATTCTAACCCATTCTCTTAATTTCTTTTTGTCTATCAATGCGTAGGATCGACTTGGATATAGGCAGTTGAAACACATCATCGTCGAAACCAACATAGAAAGTTAAAATGAGAATGATGATGGGGTTTCGACATTGGTGAATTTATGTAACCGGGGAATATCCAAGTCGATCTCATACAGGGAAAACAAAGGAAAACTTAGGCAGTTATAAGCTGTAGTTGCTTCGAAAGAATGGAACCCCACTTAACTCAGTCGAAAATGGGGTACCAAAGATGTCTCAGTTTATAATTGGTTAACAATTGTATCGAGAGGAACTCAATCGAAAGGGTTTTATCCCCAGCTTCATCTACAACCCTTTCGAAGTGGTTCCAAAACAAAAGTAGTAAAACCATAGGGTCGAAAGCAGTTGTGTCATCTTAATGAAAAATACATTCCTTTCGACATGATCAAAAGGGTCGATACATGCCTTTCAACATGATCTAAAGTAATGAAAATTCAACATGATTAGCAACTTTTGACACACTCAAAGGAAAGGCTTTGAGCAGGGTGCAACTTCTTTAGCCTACATTCCTAAACTAACTTCTTAAAACCTTCTGACTATGTCAACCTGGTTGAAAGGTTGAGCTAACACCTTAAACCCATTCGATTAAGCCAGCCTGGTCGAGAGGCAGCGCAATTTTCTTAAACCCTTTCGACTAAATGAACTTGGTCGAAAGGTAGGTTTCGAAAAGAGAGATATTTCAATAGCTTGGTTACCTTCTACATAGCATTAAGGATATTTAAAAGTTTCCTTATTAACATTTTTGGTGCTAGAAGGAGGGCTCAAACCACCTTCCTTGTCACTATATTATAGACAAATTTTGGTTCATTTGTCTTGCGTTGGAAAAATGAGTTCCAAATGATTAAGCGGAATTGAGGAAGGAGTAATTCACACACCATTTTTGAAGAAAATGTAGCTTCGTCTTTTAATTTAGATGGGGCCATTCAAGGACAGCCTTCGGCACCAGCCCAACAAGACGAGAATACAACTAAAATCTTGGAATAACAACCGCAAGAGATGAAAGATCTGTTAAAATGGCACTGTCATGGAAATCTACAAAGACTCCAAAACCAACTCAGGGAGATGAGGTGATTTCCCCCAGGAGGAATCTAAAAGGTAACTCCAACGAATATAAAAGCAAAGTAGATATGATGTCCTGGAAGAAGAAGGAACGCCCCCAAGTGAAAGCTAACTATCAGGGAAGAGTTCTCAACAAGTAACTTGAACAATCTAGAAGTTCAACATCAAAGGAGTATTTTTCGGACTAGAAAAATTGCTGCAATGCCGAGGCTTATCTAAAAGATGCAGCTGAAAAGGTGATAAAGGATGCTATGAATTCAAAAGGGAAGAGAACAATGGATGAATATGTTAATGAAAATGAGAGGGTGCCATCCTTCACTGATGAGATCATGGCTATAGTTATCCCGCCATATATGAAGGTCCCATCAATGAAATATCATTGGGCCACAGACTTGGATGATCATCTGATGGCTTTTGATAGCCAAATGGATTTGTACAGTACATCCGAAGCTGTCAGATGCCGACTATTCGTGGTCACTCTCCAGGGAGTTGTAGCAAAATGGTACAGACAGTACCAGAAGAAAACCATATACTCATGGAAGCAGTTCCCTTATGAATTATCTGCTAATTCTACATTTGCAAAGATCCCAGATCGACTATACATTCTTGGCCAATATAAAGCAAAGGTAGGGAGATTACCTGAGGAGATTCAATGCAGAAGCTCTAAAAGCCAAAGACATGAATGGTCGAGATAAGCTTATAGCAGTTCATTCTGGCTTCACTGAAAACACCCCCTTTTGGAAGCAACTCTTTATCAACGGCTATAAAGATTTACAGGGCTTCCATTTCCAGGTTGACAAGTTCATCCGGATGGACGAGGTTTACTATGCTAAGAAGAAAACTATCCTCAAGAAAGAAGGGTGAGATTTAGTCAAGACCAAGGACATAAAAGGACAGGATAAGAAGAGCCAATAGCTAACGTGGTCGCTTTAAACAAGTCACTGCCTTATGTCTATGTCGTAGCTAAGGAAAGAGTCAACTTTCCAACCTCCTTTAAAGCCAAGAACAACCCTGAACTGAGAAACTGAGGGGATTACTGTGCTTATCACAAGGCCAACGGGAACAAGACTGATGAGTGCAGGGTTCTAGCTGGCATTATCCAAAAACTGATCCATTAGGGTTATTTGAAAGAGTTCATTTAGGATCAGCAAAAAGCTCAACGGATAGGAGATGGTCCACAGAAACACCCTAGAAATGTTGTAAATGTTTTGGAAGATGAAGACTCTATAAGGATAAGCCCAACGATAAACAGAATTGACGTGATTCACGGTGAGCCGCACCCAGCAGGAAATAGCAAGGGGCTTGAAACAGGTATATTAAGGAACCTAAAGAAGGCATTTACTCTATCTAAGAGGAACCCCCAACGAAGAATCCATGTCTCAAAATTCAGCTGCCGAACCCTGTTGTCACTTCTTAAGAGCTAAGAAAGGGGGTTCACCGTCCTCATAATGATCCTTTGATTATTACTGCACAAATTGGATTATCCATCGTCTTTAAAATGGTGGTTGACACAGGCAGCGCTGTCAACGTAATCTTCAAGCACGCCTTCAATCAGATGAACATTCCTGAAAACAAACTGGAGCCAAGCATGGAATCCATATTTGGATTCAACAACAAAGGATCAACTCCGGTGGGACAGGTAAAGCTGATTGTGCAAATAGGGGTGCCACCAACCTGCATAACCTTCAAAATTATCTTTGTGATAATCAACCAACCCTCATACTATAACGCCTTCTTTGGCAGGCTAACTCTTGATGAAATAGATGCCTTTGTTTCCCCGAAATATCTCAGGGTAAAGTTCTTGACAAAAAGAGGATGAGGGACTGTCCGAGGGGAGCAGTTTAGCTGTTGAGAAATGTATTTTGCTACTCTAGACCAGTATAAAAGGGAGTATTCTGTTTGCTTTGATTCATCTGCTATTTTACAACCTTCAGATGATAGATTTTCACATCCAACATTCAAAGTAAAGATTAAAATTAATAAATCTAACATATATATATATATATATATATATATATATATATATATATATATATATATAAAGGTCCTTTTGGAGGCAAGAGAAAGAGAATTGACGCTAACTCGGTGGAAGAAAGCCTAATAGTCATAGAATTTGATTGCCAAGGAAAAATGGAAAGGATAAAAACCATAGAGGATCGTGAGGAAGCCTATATAGATTTAGATGATGTTACTAAAGTGGTCA
This sequence comes from Allium cepa, assembly GCA_030765085.1. Taxonomy (NCBI): domain Eukaryota; kingdom Viridiplantae; phylum Streptophyta; class Magnoliopsida; order Asparagales; family Amaryllidaceae; genus Allium; species Allium cepa. The sequence continues at coordinate 1,042,618,147 of CM060931.1, read as the reverse complement.
AGGTGGGAAAAGATCTTAATGGTGACTTAAAGAAGGATTTGATACAGTTTCTTAAAGTCTACAAAGACGTGTTTGCTTGGTTACATTCCGGTATGGTAGAAATTGATCCAACAGTCGGGTGTCATGCACTCAACATTAATTTAGGAGCAACCCCCATAAGGCAGAAAAAGAGACAATTGGACAAGGTACGATCAGATGTGTAACAGCCCGCAAATCCGTATCCCTTGAGTCAACACTATTCTACATCAGTTGACTTGTGACGACCCGGAATTTTAGGCAATATCAATTCAATAATCTGAATTAATAATTAAATTGATTTGATAATTTTTCTTTATAATTTTAATTCAAATTGGTAAATTTAATCTTTCAAAAGTTAATAAATATTTAATCTGGTAATTTTGATCAATGCCTTTTTAACAATTTAAAATTGATAAGGTTTATTTTTCAAAGCTAATAAATTTTTATTCTATTTATAATATATATACTTGATATATATTATGGATGGGAAAATCTTTTGTTTTAAATAAGGATTGAATTTTCAAATTGTAATATATATGTATGTATATGTTATAATTTGGAATGGTTTTGGAATTTAATTTAATTTAATTTATTAATAATTTATATATGTGTGAATTGTAATTTAAAGCTTTGTTTTAGAATTAATATTTTCAAAAGTTAAGTTATATTAATTCATTTGTTTTCAAAATATAAGATAATTATTTATTTTAAATATGATAGTTTAGAGTTTTGTTTTGTTTTCTTTAAAGTGTTTAAATTAAAATGATTATAAATGTGTATATATATATATATATATGAATGTTTTAGATTTTAAATACATATATAAAGATTTATTTGTATTATAACTAGTTTTATAATATTTTCTTTAAAAAGTAAATTTATATTTACATATGTAAGTATTTCTGTATAAAGTAAATTAAATATGTAAGTTTATATTTACATTTTAAATTAAATAAAAATTTATTAAAAATTCTTAAGTAACATTTGTAAACATGTTAGCTCATCTCTAAAACACATGTAAGAAAATTTAATACTATAGTGACAAGTGTCTTTATTTTGAAATTTGCTTTCTTTAATTTTTATAAACCTAACTTATGAAGAGAAACTAGTTTCTTTTACATAACACTTTCACTTCTTTGTTCTCTTTTCTTAACTCAAAGTAATGGCTACCAAAATTTTTTTCTTTAACCTGAGATTTAAAACCCAAAGACAAATCAAAACCTGAAATTTTAAATCAAAAAGCAAATCAAACCTAAAATTTGAAATCAAATTCTGCAAAGCAAAATGAAGTCTGCAATTTCAAACCTGCATTTCAAATGAAGTTCATCTGCAAATCAGATCTGTTCAACATTTAGATCATCAAATTTGAGGCATGCAGTAGAATTTCTTCAACAAGCAAAATCAAAACATTTTTTCAGATTTATTGTTCAGGCCTGGAAATTAAAATTGCTGCGTTCTCTGCAATATAACAGGTAAGTAAATTATTTTAAAAATAGTTTTAAATTAATCTAAGATTGAATGATGATGCATGCAATGAAATTTGCTTTGATGATGAATATTAGTTTACATGAATGCATGTTTGTTTTGAATGCCTGTAAATTGGAATGTAAGTTCTGTAGTTTTAAACAGGTTTTGAATTTTCCTCTTAAAATTAAATATCTCATTCTTTGATCATTATTAGTCTGTGATTTACAAACAAGAACTGATTGAAATCATGAAACATGACCACTAAAAATCATTCCAGGAATTTATAATAAGTATTAAGTTCGAATTTGTAAAATAACAGCGAAAACCCAACTTTTCACAAAAATCAACTTGTTTAATTTCAAATTTACATTATAGGGATGGATTCGTGATTGAAAATCACGAATTTTGATATGCAATTCATAATTTTTAAAGTGAAAATCAGTTGGAAATTTGATGTTGAAGGGTTTCGGCAACATGGTAAATTGTCGATGATCTACTCAATAATGAGAGTCGAATTTATAGGTGAAGCTTGTTTTTAGGTTGAGGATGAAGGGAAAAAATGTTGAAATTTTTTTCCTATGATCGAATCGTTTGAATTCAATCAATCTAGGGTTTTATTTTCGTTTTTGCTCGGCTGAACGGTCGTGACTTTTACGACTTGGATAGAGGACTGGAGGTGTTCGCATATGGGGGAAAATGAAGCTCGTGACATGGCGTTTCGATGGAGAGGTCGGCGAGGATCATCGTTGCCATGATGGTCGGTGTTGGGTGGAATTTGTGTTCATGTTTCTGTAGTTTTCGTGCTCAAGGTCGAATTTTTGATTCGAACAAATTCTGTTCGATCTGGGTTGAGGAACGAGTTGCCGAGGTCGCATGTGGTTAGTCGACGATCGGCTTGATGGTCGGAGTTGTTTGGGTTGGTGGTGCATGTGCACCGTGTACGTTCTGTACACTGGAGTTTGAAGTCCTAGGGAAGACGAGTTGAGGACTTGAGAGCTCGCCTGTTTTTCTCTGTGTTGACTCGAAGAAGAAGGGGAGATGGAGTGTCTCGGGGCAGATGCGTGAGATTGCCGTGCTTGTCTCGGGTAGTTAGGGTGATGTTTTTAGTTAGTTCTGGAGTCTAGTGCAAATTAACTTGTTGTTAAATGAATAAAATCAAGCATTAAGCTATAAAAAAGTCTTATAAAAGCAAACAAAAATTTAAAATTTGTTGTTTAAAAATAAATGTATATCAAACCTTTAAAGATGTAGTTGAATTTATTTCAAATTTAAATTGTTAAGATGTTTACTTTGAAAGTAATTATCTTAAATAAATTTTAAATTTCAATTTAAAAGAATGTTGAATTTAAATATTAAATCAAAGTTTTAAGTAAAATTTAAAGTAATGTTTAGTAATTAAGTTTTCAAATTTTATTTAAAATGAATAAGTTTGAATTAGACAATTAAAGTATTTTAAATTTTAAATTTGATTTCTAAATGCCCTATTTTCAAATAAGGTTATTATTGTGATTTTGAAAACCAAATAGAATAATTTGTTTTTAAGTTATTAAAATTTGGTTTAATTTCAAATAATTTATTTATGAAGATAAACATGGTTAACTTATTTTTGTTATGAACTTAAGAATACTTAATTAAAATATAATTTGTTAATAAGTAAAGATTAATTAAGATTAATGTTTTCTTAATTATTTAAGGATTTTTTAATATAAGAAGTTAATTAATTAATTATTTAATTAATTTTGAATAATTACTTAATTGTTTATTTAATTATAAACAATTACTTAATTATAATTAATTAAGTGTAATTACTTAATGAAGTAATTATTGGTTAATTACTGAGTGTATTAAGAATGATAATACTTATGGAAGTAATTAATGAAATTACTCATGGGAGTAATTAGTTGAAGTGATTAATGAATAATCACTTGAGGTTATTAATTAAGGAATTGATTAATATAATTGTTTGAAGTTAATTAATTAATTTAAGTATTAAGAATTATTTAATAATGGGATTAATTACTTGTTAAGTAATTAATTAAGAGAGTAATCAAGATTTATTAATGGAAGTAATTAGAAGATAATTACTTAAGGGTAAATTACTTAGTTATTTTAGTTAATTAATTAATGTGATTAATTAATTAATTAATGTTATTAATTTAAGATTAATTACTAAGTGTAATTAATTAAAAATGTAATTAAATAATAAGATAATTAAATAAGGATTATTTGTTAATTTAATTGATTACTTAATGAAGTAATTAAAGATTAATTAATTAGATAATTAATCAAGGGTTAATATAATTAATTAAGAAGTCAATTAATTAAGATAAGTAATTACAAATTGTTAATTACTATTGGTGGAATCTGTGGCGTCAGACTATAGGGTTTATTTGTTTATGATTAATGAGATGATTAATTATAAGTTAATTATTTAATTTATTAAAGGGATTATTAATTAATAAGGATCATTAGTGAATTAATCAAGATTGATTAATAGAAGTAATTAATTAAAGTGTGATTAATTAATTGTAATTAATTGAGGTTAATGTTAATAATTATAGTTAACTAATAAATGGAAACAAATGAAGGATCATTAATTATTGTAATTAATGATAGTAATTAAAGGATAATTACTGAATATGGTTAAGGTTAATTACTTGAATGTAATTAAAGTATAATTAATCAAGGAAGATTAATTAAGGATCATTAAGAGACGATTAATTTATTTACTTGGAATAAATAAATGAAGAAGGATTTAGGTAATCCAATTGATTAAGAGTTAATCAATTCTGCTTATGAGTGATTGATTGATATTTGGTGATTGATATTGGATGATTGATATTCAGTGATTGGTTGATACTGGATGATTTGGACATCTATGATATGTGATATGCTGCTTTGTGAGATGAATATTTGATAGGAATTATCTATTGTGATAATGTGATTCATCTATCTGTTTATATCATCTTGAATATAAGTTTAATTGTTTAAACCCTTAAACAACTTGGATATTTAAAATGGCGTTTGGTTTCGGGGAGACCGGGATCGGGTTTCCATATTTGGATATCCGAAAACCACATCGATCCAAATTAAACGTTAGGCCGTGAATCCAAGTGGAGCTTAGTGAAGACTCGAGGTGTAAGAATTATTCGTCAGTATAACTCTGAGGGTGATTCCGTGATGAGTTTGACGGAGATAGTACTTACAAGTTCGAGATGGTGATTCAGAGTGCAAGGGCTATGGTCGTTGACTCTGAAGGTGATTCCAAAATGAATGCAACGAGATAGTGCCTTCGGTTTCGTTCGAACCCGGAATGAACTTATATGGATTGAATGCTTTCAGAACATCGTCAGGTGGACGATGAGCATTCTAAGATAGATGAGTTCTATAAAGGTAATCGCAGCCTCAAGCCTCATCAACGGGGAATGGCTAAAACAGGGGAGGTGCAACAAGGCTAGGTGGGTAGCACCCATTTCAGGGTGAGGTCATTCCTGTCTAGAGGTCCCTTTATTTCGGCTTAGTGGGTGGTTGGTCGCGCCAACCACGGGGCGATCTTACTCAGGACTGTTCAGTAAGGAATAGTTCCGGCTTTGTGATGCAGGGGATTGGGCGTAATCCTCGGTATTGTGATCTAGGCCACGTATTGTGACGGGCGGTACCCCGGTAGCCCTGCTATCGATGGAAACTCATTCTTCGTACGAGACCCTACAGTTTTGTTTGTATTGCCCACTTTTGTGGCTAGTAGCTGGAATTTAATAATGTAACAATTTCGGCTATTTATTATTTACTTGAAAACCCAAGACACTATTATAATATCACTGGATTTCCTATCAAATGTTTTGGTTAGCGTAAGGTAAAAACTTTTCCATGTTTATGCGTGGGAAGTCTTATGTGATACCTTTTCTTTTCAAAGGTTTTTCTAAAGTTAAGCGATTTTAACCCGTTTACTCACACCAGACCCCTGTCTGACCCGAGTGTTTATTTTCTGTTTTATTAAACTCTTAGGTACTCATATTATGTATGAGTAGTCGAGTGATTCAGGTTTGCTTGACGAATTCTGGAGGACATATGGAGCATGAGGCTTTCACGTGTAGATATTATGGTTCCGCTGTGTTTGTATGATATCTGTATCTTGTGTATCTTGAGTTGTATAGTTAAACAGATATTTATAACTGTCTAATATGTGTTGTATAAGTTGTGTACTCTGATGTAATATGATACTATGTAATATTTTATGTGATATATTATATTTCATTCGTTCCGCTGTGAGTTATCTGATGTTGTTGTGTTTCTTCTTTCCCTTTCTTTTCTTCTTCTATCCCTTTCTTTCTTAATTAGTGATGCGACTTTCTGGTGTTAGAAAGTTGGGTCGTTACAGGTGGTATCAGAGCGTTAGGTTGAGTTAATACCTAGGCTCTAGAGTGGCGTCTTTCTTGAGGGAGCGTGCTTGTAATTTTTATATATAATATATATTTATATATTTACCTAAATCTGTTGGGTTATTTGTTCGGATTTTCCAGCATAAATTTTAAAGGTAGATGGAGTAGTGGTGTGTGTGTAACACGACTACCACTAATGGAAGAGGTCCATATGTTTGAGGTTGGATGTATATTTGTCGAGACTGTAGACCTAATACCGTCTCAAGTAAGATTTGTAGTTTGGAGTAGGGATTTCTCTGATATCCGAAGGAAATCATTTTAAAGATTCGGAGTTTATCTTTGAAGTGTATGTTTGGATCTGTCGGAAGTGCGAAAGTGAGTGATGATATCTTGATAACTGCGTGATGAGATGCAGTATCCTTGGATATTTTCTGAAGATGTTTTCTTTTGAACTAGTTTTAGAAGTAGTTCAGGAGAAGTCTTTACCTGTCGCAGGAAAGATTCGTCTGTGTGGAAGTATCTGGATCTTTAACATGGAGGTTGTCTGTTTGGAATATGAGACTAAGGTCTATAAGTTGTTTCGCTTCGGCATGGTCTCATTTGTCATTTCTTAAAGAGAGCGAGATGTTGATGCTTGGTTTGGAGCCTGAATTTCCTGAGAGGTTATCTGCCATCTCGAAGGTCCGTTGTGTGGATTGTTGATGGTTTCGGAGTTCGAGAAGCCTTTGGATTAGAAGTCTTTGGTTAGCTGTGGTAGCAGTGCAACTCGAAGTGTTCGGTGTACTGACGAGAAGGTCTTTTGGCTTCGTAGTATCATCGAGGTAGAGTTTGGAAGCAGCAATGTGGTCGTTTCTCCGATGGTTCAGGAATCTTTGTGGTTCTTCTTCAGCAGTCCGGGTAGTTGGTAAAAGTTTTCCTGAAAGTTAACCTCGTTTGGAGAAGCTTAAAGCTGTTCTAATTGGTAAAGAGGGGACAGTTTCTTCGGAATCCGAATTAGGTAGGATCGCAAAAGTGACTTGCGACTAGTTTGGGAATTTTTCTTGGGAAATCTTTTGTTTGAGACTGAGGGTTCTCATGTGGAAGTAGGAGCTACTGAAGTAACCAGAAGTTTATCTGCATCTGGAGTTGAGTTCCATATTGTTTTGGTTCCAGTAGTGATTTTGGTAGTTAGCCTGGTAGTAGGATGGCTCTTGAGGAAGAGTTGGTGTAGCAGCTCAGAATTTTTTGTTGGAATTTGGATTTGTCAAATCTAGTTTTTGAGTTAGATTCTGCTGTAAGGTTGTGTGACCGAGTCAGATGGGTCACTCAGATTTTATGGATTTGATGAACAAAGTTTCCTGGATATATTGGATAAGTTTGTATTCGTGTTCATCAACAGTATTCTCATCTATTTCAGAATCATAGTTGTGCAGCGGAAGCGAGGTAGCAGCTGTGCGAGGAAGGAAGTAAGTTCCGTTTGCTATTGCTTGAGGAGTAGAGCTTGTGTTCTGGATTTCGACGAATCTTGGAAGACCTTTTCTGTTGGATAGGATCCAGGTACTGGTTTGTTTTGGTCTAGTTGTTTCTCGAAGCATCAGCATAGGTTGAGCTGATCAGGAAGAAGATTGGCAGCCTAGGATTGTCTGTTGAGTTATGCAGATATGAGATAAGGAATTTGGAATTTGAAGTTGAAGTCTTCATTGTTATTAAGATTTCTCTGGTCAAGAGAGCAGTAATTGGATAAGATTGGATGTTTAATTCTGAGGTATTTGAGATTTCTTATCTATGTTTTTGATAGGATAAGATTGAATTGCCAGTTTGGATAGCTGGAATTCATTGTATTTCACGTATCTTCGAGGGAGTACGTGTATGATTCATTGTTGGTTGTAGAATCTGTAGTTCTGTTGGATTTGGAAGTTGTGCTAGACTTGAATATAGTTTGATGTTCTATTCAGATTGATGGATCTAGTGATGAGAGGAGCTCTAGATTTTGGTGATGTAGTTAGTTGAGCTTCTGTAGAGCGAGTCTCCCGTTGATTTATCCTTGGGAAACTCTGGATTGTATTAGAGATTTATTCTGATTTGTGTCAGGATAATTGGTTAAGTATGTTTGTGTGATTGATTGCTATGGTTGTTAGTTACTGGTTGATTAGTATGCTTTGCTGTTTGAAATTGAAATCTTTGCTGGGTTATTAAATTATCTTTCGTTTTAAATTTCGGGGACAAATTCTTTTAAAGGGGGAGGAATGTGACGATCCGGAATTTTAGGCAATATCAATTTAATAATCTGAATTAATAATTAAATTGATTTGATAATTTTTATTTATAATTTTAATTCAAATTGGTAAATTTAATCTTTCAAAAGTTAATAAATATTTAATCTGGTAATTTTGATCAATGTCTTTTTAACAATTTAAAATTGATAAGATTTATTTTTCAAAGCTAATAAAATTTTATTCTATTTATAATATATATTTGATATATATTATGGATGGGAAAACCTTTTGTTTAAATAAAGATTGAATTTTCAAACTGTAATATATATGTATGAATATGTTATAATTTGGAATGGTTTTGGAATTTAATTTAATTTATTAATAATTTACATATGTATGAATTGTAATTTAAAGCTTTGTTTTAGAATTAATATTTTCAAAAGTTAATTTGATTAATTCATTTGTTTCCAAAATATAGGATAATTATTTATTTTTAAGTATGATAGTTTAGAGTTTTGTTTTGTTTTCTTTAAAGTGTTCAAATTAAAATGGTTATAAATGTATATATATGAATGTTTTAGATTTTAAATACATATATAAAGCTTTATTTGTATTATAACTAGTTTTATAATATTTTCTTTAAAAAGTAAATTTATATTTACGTATGTAAGTATTTATGTATAAAGTAAATTAAATATGTAAGTTTATATTTACATTTTAAATTAAATAAAAATTTATTAAAAATACTTAAGTAACATTTGTAAACATGTTAGCTCATCTCTAAAACACATGTAAGAAAATTTAATACTATAGCGACAAGTGTCTTTATTTTGAAATCTACTTTGTTTAATTTTTATAAACCTAACTTATGAAGAGAAACTAGTTTCTTTTACATAACACTTTCACTTCTTTGTTCTCTTTTCTTAACTCAAAATTAATGGCTACCAGAAAACTTTTCTTCAACCTAAGATTTAAACCCCAAAGACAAATCAAAACCTAAAATTTTAAATCAAAAAGCAAATCAAACCTAAAATCTGAAATCAAATTCTGCAAAGCAAAATGAAGTCTGCAATTTCAAACCTGCATTTCAAATGAAGTTCATCTGCAAATCAGATCTGTTCGACATTTAGATCATCAAATTTTAGGCATGTAGTAGGATTTCTTCAGCAAGCAAAATTAAAACATTTTTTCAGATTTAATGTTCAGGCCTGGAAATTAAAATTGTCGTGTTCTCTGCAATGTAACAGGTGAGTAAATTATTTTAAAAACAGTTTTAAATTAATCTGAGATTGAATGATGATGCATGCCATGAAATTTGCTTTGATGATGGATATCAGTTTACATGAATGCGTGTTTGTCTTGAATGCCTGTAAATTGGAATGTAAGTTCTGTAGTTTTAAACAAGTTTTGAATTTTCCTCTTAAAATTAAATATCTCATTCTTTGATCATTATTAGTCTGTGATTTGCAAACAAGAACTGATTGAAGTCATGAAACATAACCACTCAAAATCTTTCCAGGAATTTATAATAAGTATTCAGTTCGAATTTATAAAATAACAGGGAAAACCCAACTTTTCACAAAAATCAACTTGTTTAATTTCAAATTTACATTATAGGGATGGATTCGTGATTGAAAATCATGAATTTTGATATGCAATTCATAATTTTTAAAGTGAAAATTAATTGGAAATTTGATGTTGAAGGGTTTCGGCAATATGGTAAATTGTCGATGATCTACTCAATAATGGAAGTCGAATTTATGGGTGAAGCTTGTTTTTAGGTTGAGGATGAAGGAAAAAAATGTTGAAATTTTTTTCCTATGATCGAATCGTTTGAATTCGATCAATCTAGGGTTTTATTTTGGTTTTTGCTCGGCTGAACGGTCGTGATATTTACGACTTGGATGGAAGACTGGAGGTGTTCGCATCTGGGGGAAAATGAAGCTCGTGACGTGGCGTTTCGATGGAGAGGTCGGCGAGGATCATCGTTGCCATAATGGTCGGTGTTGGGTGGAAGTTGTGCTCAAGTTTCTGTAGTTTTCGAGCTCAAGGTCGAATTTTTGATTCGAACAAATTCTGTTCGATCTGGGTTGAGGAACGAGTTGTCGAGGTCGCATGTGGTTAGTCGGTGATCGGCTTGATGGTCGGAGTTGTTTGGGTTGGTGGTGCATGTGCACCGTGTACGTTTTGTACACTGGAGTTTGAAGTCCTGGGGAAGACGAGTTGAGGACTCGGGGAGCTCACCTGTTTTTCTCTGTGTTGACTCGAAGAAGAAGGGGAGTTGGAGTGTCTCGGGGCAGATGCGTGAGATTGCCGTGCTTGTCTCGGGTAGTTAGGGTGATGTTTTTAGTTAGTTCTGGAGTCTAGTGCAAATTAACTTGTTGTTAAATGAATAAAATCAAGCATTAAGCTATAAACAAGTTTTATAAAAGCAAACAAAAATTTAAAATTTGTTGTTTAAAAATAAATGTAAATCAAACTTTTAAAGATGATAATTGAATTTATTTCAAATTTAAATTGTTAAGATGTTTACTTTGAAAGTAATTATCTTAAATAAATTTTGAATTTCAATTTAAAAGAATGTTTGAATTTAAATATTAAATCAAAGTTTTAAGTAAATTTTAAAGTAATGTTTAGTAACTAAGTTTTCAAATTTTATTTAAAATGAATAAGTTTGAATTAGATAATTAAAGTATTTTAAATTTTAAATTTGATTTCTAAATTCCTTCTTTTCAAATAAGGTTATTATTGTGATTTTGAAAACCAAATAGAATAATTTGTTTTTAAGTTATTAAAATTTGGTTTAGTTTCAAATAATTTATTTATGAAGATAAACATGGTTAACTTATTTTTGTTATGAACTTAAGAATACTTAATTAAAATATAATTTGTTAATAAGTAAAGATTAATTAAGATTAATGTTTTCTTAATTATTTAAGGATTTTTTAATATAAGAAGTTAATTAATTAATTAAATTAAATAATTAGTTAATTGTTTATTTAATTATAAATAATCACTTTATTATAATTAATTAAGTGTAATTACTTAACAAAGTAATTATTGGTTAATTACTGAATGTAATTAAGAATGATAATTACTTATGGAAGTAATTAATGAAATTACTCATGGGAGTAATTAGTTGAAGTGATTAATGAACAATCACTTGAGGTTATTAATTAAGGAATCGATTAATATAATTGTTTTGAAGTTAATTAATTATGGAGTAATTAATTAATTTAAGTATTAAGAATTATTTAATAATGGGATTAATTACTTGTTAAGTAATTAATTAAGAGAGTAATCAAGATTTATTAATGGAAGTAATTAGAAGATAATTACTTATGTAAGTAATTAAGGGTAAATTACTTAGTTATTTTAGTTAATTAATTTATGTGATTAATTAATTAATTAATGTGATTAAGTTAAGATTAATTACCAAGTGTAATTAATTAAAAATGTAATTAAATAATAAGATAATTAATTAAGGATTATTTGTTAATTTAATTGATTACTTAATGAAGTAATTAAAGATTAATTAATTAGATAATTAATCAAGGGTTAATATAATTAATTAAGAAGTTAATTAATTAAGATAAGTAATTACAAATTGTTAATCACTGTTGGTGGAATCTGTGGCGTCAGCCTATAGGGTTTGTTTGTTTATGATTAATGAGATGACTAAATTATAAGTTAGTTATTTAATTTATTAAAGGGGTTATTAATTAATAAGGATCATTAATGAATTAATTAAGATTGATTAACAGAAGTAATTAATTAAAGTGTGATTAATTAATTGCAATTAATTGAGGTTAATGTAATTAGTTATAATTAATTAATAAATGGAAACAAATGAAGGATCATTAATTATTGTAATTAATGATAGTAATTAAAGGATAATTACTAAATATGGTTAAGGTTAATTACTTGAATGTAATTAAAGTATAATTAATTAAGGAAGATTAATTAAGGATCATTAAGAGACGATTAATTTATTTATTTAGAATAAATAAATGAAGAAGAATTTAGGTAATCCGATTGATTAAGAGTTATTCAATTCTGCTTATGAGTGATTGATTGATATTTGGTGATTGATATTGGATGATTGATATTGGTGATTGGTTGATACTGGGTGATTTGGATATCTATGATATGTGATATGCTGATTTATGAGATGAATATTTGATATGAATTATCTATTGTGATAATGTGATTCATCTATCTGTTTATATCATCCTGAATATAAGTTCAATTGTTTAAACCCTTAAACAACTTGGACATTTAAAATGGCGTTTGGTTCGGTGAGACCGGGATCGGGTTTCCATATTTGGATGTCCGGAAACCACATCGATCCAAATTAAACGTTAGGTCGTGAATCCAAGTGGAGCTTAGTGAAGACTCAAGGTGTAAGAACTATTCGCCAGTATAACTCTGGGGGTTATTCCGCGATGAGTTTGATGGAGATAGTGCTTACAGGTTCGAGATGGTGATTCAGAGTGCAAGGGCTATGGTCGTTGACTCTGAGGGTGATTCCAAAATGAGTGCAACGAGATAGTGCCTTCGGTTTCGTTCGAACCTGGAACGAACTTGTGTGGATTGAATGTTTTCAGAACATCCTCAGGTGGACGATGAGCATTCTAAGATAGATGAATTCTATAATAATCGCAGCCTCAAGCCTCATCAACCGGGAATGGCTAAAACAGGGGAGGTGCAGCAAGGCTAGGTGGGTAGCACCCATAACAGGGTGAGGTCATTCCTATCTAGAGGTCCCTTTATTTCGGCTTAGTGGGTGGTTGGTCGCGCCAACCACGGGGTGATCTTACTCGAGACTGTTCAGTAAGGAATGGTTCCAGTTTTGTGATGCAGAGGATTGGGCGTAATCCTCGGTACTATGATCTAGGCCACGTACTGTGACGGGCGGTATCCCGGTAGCCCTGCCATTGATGGAAACCCATTCTTCCTACGAGACCCTACGGTTTTGTTTGTATTGCCCACTTTTGTGGCTAGTAGCTGGAATTTAATAATGTAACAATTTCGGTTATTTCTTATTTACTTGAAAACCCTAGACACTATTATAATATCACTGGATTTCCTACCAAAAGTTTTGGTTAGCGTAAGGTAAAAACTTTTCCATGTTTATGTGTTGGAAGTCTTACGTGATACCTTTTCTTTTCAAAGGTTTTTTACAGTTAAGAAATTTAAACCCGTTTACTCACACCAGACCCCTGTCTGACCCGAGTGTTTATTTTCTGTTTTATTAAACTCTTAGGTACTCATATTATGTATGAGTGGTCGAGTGATTCAGGTTTGCTTGACGAATTCTGGAGGACATATGGAGCAGGAGGCTTCCACGTGTAGATATTATGGTTCTGCTGTGTTTATATGATATCTGTATCTGGTGTAACTTGAATGGTATACTTAGACAAATATTTATAACTGTCTAATATGTGTTGTATAAGTTGTGTACTCTAAGGTAATATGATACTATGTAATATTTTATGTGATATATTATATTTCATTCGTTCCGCTGTGAGTTATTTGATGTTGTTGTGTTTCTTCTTCTTTTTTTTTCTTCTTTTATCCCTTTCTTTCTTAATTAGTGATGCGACTTTCTGGTGTTAGAAAGTTGAGTCGCTACATGACTCAAGTGGAACAGAAATACGAACCATTAGGGTTAAAGAAGAAGAGATAGAAGAAAAAGAAACTAAACAATATCAGAATCTCACAGTCGCAGCGGAATAAATTATAATAGTAAATAATAGTTCTTTACACAAATGAAACTATATCTGTTTTATACATCATATCATTATAGTATCTCATACAAACAACAGTTACCAATCAGACAATTCCATACAATCACAGCAGCGAATATATATATATACACACACACACACACACACACACACACACACGGATATCACGTCTCGGACTCCAGCTCCTCTTCTGCTCCAAAGCATCCTGTCCTGAAACATATAATACTCGGTCTGAGCGGAGCATTATAATGAAATAACACACGAGTCAGTCTGGAATACCAGCTGATAATAATGCATCCAAATTGATTATTAAAGTTTCAGAAATCCTTTGAAAACAAAAGCATCTCGTAAGACCACGCCACAAATAAACATGTCGGGTTTTTACCTTACGATAGCTAAACACTTTTTATAGAAATCCTCTGGTATTATAATAGGGTATATATAAAAATACTTATAAAATAGCCGAAATTGTTACATGATTAAATTCCAACTACTAGCCACAGTGTGGGTAATACGAACAAAACTCGTAAAAGGCGCGTAAGGAGAACGGATTTCCAACAATGACTAGGCACTGGGGTACCACCTGTCACAGTACCTGGTCTATATCAGTGTACCGAGGACCACGCTCGATCCCCTGCAACACAAGGCCCGGACTACCCCTTAGTGGATAGTCCCGAGTTAGATCACCCCGCGGTTGGGATCAGCAACCGCACCACTACGCCGAAATAAAAGGGACATCTAGACATGAATGACCTTACCCGGAAATGGGTGCTGCCCACCAAGCCTTGCTGCATATCCCCTGATTCTCAGTCATTCCCGGTTGATGAGGCTTGAGGCTAAGCGTTACCTTTTAGATGTTTCTCTTAGAATGCCCATCGCCCACCTGACGATGTCCCGAAAGCATTCATCCATACAAGTCCGTCCCGGGTTCGAACGGAACCGAAGGCACTACTCCTACTACATCCATTTTGGAAATATCCTCAGGATTAGTAGCGACTAGCCCTTGCACTTCACTGCTCCATCTTCGACTCCGAACATGTTTTTCCCACGAAACGTACAAACCGGATCGAAGTGGTTTTCGAGAAATAAATCTCGATACCGGTCTCTTCGAAACGATCAACGCATTTGTTCAATATTGATTGTCGGTGATTTAACTATCATTAACATTCACAAACATCCATCACACAATAAATAATTCCCACGTTATTTATTTTCCTCAAAGATATCTTTACAAGATATATTTTTGTTTTCAAATCACTTTTGAAACAATTTCAATCCCAACTCTTTCCATGGAATAAATTTCCCAAATTGTTATTTCCCTTGAAAACATCCAAGTACCAATGTTTAAGGTTTAAAATAATTTAAATCCTTTATTCTTGAAAATACATTAAACATTTATATTAAAACTTCTTACATACTTGATTTATATATATATATATACTTTTAAAAATATCTCAAATAAAACTGCTTAATAAAATATAAACTATTATTTTTAAAATAAAGTTAACTCATACTAAATTCTAAAATAAAGTTATGAAACTCTATACAATTTCTAAAAAAATACTTTGATTGATTATCTTTAAAATAAAACCATTTTATAATGTGTAAGTAACAATAATATTCTTTAAAACATAATTCTAATTACCCTTTTAAAACAATTCCTACTATAACTACTTTGATATATGTTCACCTTTAAAATTCTTACAACTTAAATAATTTTCTTGAAAATCATTCTTTAATATAACTTCAAACTCTAACTTTCATAAATCTATTTAACAAGCGTACTTGGCTTTCAGGGAGATACACTTTCAACTTAGAATAACCAAAGAATTCTTTTTATCAATCCAACACGTTTTATCCCAATTCAATTTTACCTTCATCCCGTAAAATCCTTTCCATACTATAAAAATAGCTCCTTTTATTTTAAGCACATTACTATTTTCTAGAAATCACTTTCAAACAAAATATTTTAAAATAAGCTCTAGAAATTATTTGATTGAAAATAATACTTAAGGAAATATATAAGGGTTTCCTAAGTACTTTAAATAAATCTAACTTTTAAAATAAGGTTATTAAATCAAATATTCATATTAAAATTTCCCTTTGAAAACTTAATAGCTTTTTTTTAAATAATTAAATACCATAATTACTTAATCAAATATTTGCTTTCACTTAAAAACATTTTAAAATAATGTTTCTTTCTAAAATATGCTAAACGTATTTAAACTGCAAATTTATAATTTGAAAGCTTTCTTAAAAACAAAACAAAATTTCCAGGAGAAAGCACACTTCCCATTCTTTAAAATAAATCTCGCTATTATTTTTAACAATTCTCAATTCCCTTTTAAAACCACAAATTCAAACACTCATATTATCAACCAATCACTTGAATTTAATTCCTTTTAAATTCTTTATTTAAGAATTTCTTTAATTTTCCTTTAAACCCAATTTATTTATATTAAAATTTCCGGGTTGTATTCACCAAATCAGAGCACAACACAATTAAATTTCCAATTTATCTATCATAGTAACAAATAGAGCATAGCATAACAAGGTCTAAAACTATTTTATCATGGAATATAAATGTGATATATTACAGAATATAAATAAATTCCTATTTGTGAGGAATCCAGTTGGATCCCTCTAACCTGTGTTCCTGCATCCACAGTTAGCACAACAACATATATCGATTCAATTTGATAAAAATTATCATATTCAACCAATCAAGCAATCGTTCAATTAATGACTATTTAAATTAAATAATATTCCAGATGTGAGTGAGTTAAACTCACCTTGGGTTTTCGACAAGCGTTCAAATCTAAATTAAATCGAACGGCGTTCGATTTAACGTAAATTTTTACTTTCTACGAATAACTCCAGAATTGCACCACTACGTAGTACACGTCTCTGCGATTCCGACGTTTCCAGTTTCGTCAAAATCTGACCAAGTATGCACGAGATATGAATTTTTAATGTTGAATTACATATTTAAAAAACAATTTCCATTAAATTTTACTTTTATTATACCCAAACAAAATTAAGCCGCTAGATCTGGAAACCAACATCAAGGCCGCACGATGACTTCATCTCTCCCTCACACGATACAGCAAAAACGAAACTATACCGTGATTTAGGGTTGATCGTCGACCTCCCCACGATCATCTATACAACGATCGGTGACTGCCACATCGAAGCTCCCCTAGTCCTCCACCTTCGGTCAAAACACCATGAAACTCGGTCGCTTCTTTCAACATGAAAATGAGCTCGAACGCGGCCCCTTTGTGGCATGATTTCCATCAATCCAAGCCATGATTTCCGATCTCCATTGCTCGTAACGTAGAGTTCAACGAGCTCTCGATCTTTGTAGTTGAAGGTTTTTGGAATTATTGAGTGGATCTAGAGAAAAATGAGAAACAGAATGGGATGTTTTCGGCCATTGAAAGTATATGGTGGCGGCTCTGAAGTAGATCAAGGGTTTCGGCCTTTTATTTAATATTCATAAACGTTTTAGTTATATTACTTTAATATTAAAATCATTATAAAGCAACGTTTTCAAACGATCTCCAAACAACGCGTCCCGACAGGCGTTTCTAAGATTTTACCCACATTCTGAACACAATGGAACGTGTTTTGGATGCTAATTCATTCATATGTGTGAGTTACGGAAATAAACGGTCAATTTTAATTTAAATCGATTAAAGTATTTTCTAAGCGTTTTAAGATGCCGAGGTCAAACCACAACTTCGATTGCTACGAAAATTGAAATCCGATAATAACTAACTATTACGGATCCAATGGAACTAGTTTCATCGAATTCCGAGACTGTGCCCCAGAAGGCTATTTTAACTCGTCAATGAATTCGAGCGATTTTCAAAATCGTTGAAATCATTTAAAATTTCACTTTTAAAACTTTATTAACTTAATTATAGTTCATATAGAATTTATAATCACATTAGAAATCGTTCTAATTCATTTTAAATCAAAATCTGAATATTTTCATTATTATATTATTAAATTCCATTATTAAATTAATAGAAAATTCCAAATTTAATCTATCGACTATTAATTCCATCCAACAGTCCAATATTATAATTCAAATCCAATTAGACTCAAAATAAACTTTAGAATCTAATTTTATATCTATTTGCACTCAGAATTACCAATTATCCAATTTCAATATTAAATATTATTATTCAAATTTCAATTAAATTCCCAGATTTGAAATTTAACTAATCCTATTAATTCAACCAAAACCTTAAATTTTTAGAATTCAAATTATAATACATATTCAACATTTAAAATAAATTAAATGTTCAAATCTATCGACCCAAAATTCTGGATCCTTACAAGATGCTTTAAAGGAAGAGGTTAATAGGCTCCTTGAGAATGGATTTATCTGGAAAATATACTATCTAAAGTGGTTAGCTAACCCAGTTTTGGTAAAGAAATCAAACGGGAAATGGAGAACTTGCATTGACTACACGGACCTAAATAAAGCATGTCCAAAAGATTTCTTTTCATTATCGCTAATAGATCAGTTAGTAGATGCAACAAGTGGACAAAAATTGTTATCTTCATGGATGCCTATTCAGGATACAACCAGATACCAATGTTCAAACCAGATAAGGAGCATACTGGCTTTATAACCGAGCGGGGAATTCATTGCTACAAGGTAATGCCATTTGGGTAAACAATGCAGGGGCAACCTATCAAAGATTGGTTAACTGAATGTTTAAAGAACAAGTCGGCCGAAATATGGAGGTTTATTTGGATTATATGTTGTTAAAATCTGGCAAAGCAGAGAATCATCTTAAAGTTCTAGAGGTAATGTTTAAGATACTACGAAAATATCAAATGAAATTGAATCCACAAAAGTGTTCTTTTGGAGTCCATTCTGGAAAGTTTTTAGGCTACCTTGTAAGTGCCCAAGGGATTGAAGCGAGTAGTGATCAAATTCAAGCCATTAAGGACATCACCGAACCCAAAACCAGTAAGGAGGTGAAGAGTTTGAATGGAAGGGTAGCTATCCTGAGTAGATTCATTTCTAAAGCTACCGATAAGTGTATACCCTTTTTTGATGTAATCAAGAAGAAGAAGAACTTCGAATGGAGAAAAAATTGCAGGGAAGCCTTTCAGGAATTAAAAAACCATTTAGAAAAACCACCTATACTTTCTAATCCCAAGAAAGGGGAAATCTTATACCTATATACGGAAGGCTTGAAACATGCCCTCGGCTTAGTTCTAATTAGAGAAGGGAGTGGGGTACAACTTCCAGTATATTATATAAGCAGACAGTTGAAGGATGCAGTGGTTCGATACCCAGTTATAGAAAAGTTAGCCTATTGCTTGATTCTCACAACTCGAAAGCTTAGAGCATATTTTCAAGCACATCTGATAAGGGTATTGACCAATTTCCTCCTTAAGCAAGTCTTTAGTAAACCAGAAACTTCAAGAAGATGGGTAAACTGGGGGATCGAGCTTAGTCAATATGATATAGAGTTTCAACCACGAGCCAAAATCAAGGGACATTCATTAACAGACTTTGTTAATGAATGCACTAGCTTTATTAAGGAGCAATGAGAAAAGAGAAAGTTAGAAGTCCATGTGGCAATTATTTGTTGATGGTGCATCAAACGAACAAAGGGCATGTGTAGGGTATGTAATCATAACACAGATGGACACCATTTGCATTATGCCATGAAATTGGGACTCCCTGCAAGAAATAATGTGGGAGAATATGAATATATGGTAGGGGGATTAACCTTAGTATTAGAACTCAAAATTCCACAAATAAAGATCTTTAGTGATTCTCCATTAATGGTGAACCAAGTGAAATAGATGTATCAAATAAAGGACCCCAAGCTATCTTTATATGTTCAGAAGATACTAAGAATGCTTGCTTCGTTTGAAGATTTCTCAATACACCAAGTCCCAACAGTGGAAAATTCACAAGCAGACTCCTTATCAAAACTAGCAAGCTCTCGGGTAACCGAGGAGGCACATATTGTCCCAGTGGAATATCAGGAAATTCTAAGTATTGAAAAGGAGGCATCCGAACAGGGAAGGAATTGTTAGTTCTGACAAGGTCTCAAGCTAAATCACAAGAGGAACAAAAGTGAAAGTTATGAAGAAATATCAAATGAAAGGGTTGACTAACCAAGATCAAGTGACATACATGATAACACTTGGATGTCACCCATTGATGAATACCTTATTAAAGGAATACTCCCATTTGACAAAGATGAAGCAAGGAAAATCAGGAGACAAACTCCAACCTTCGCAATGACGGATGGAATCCTCTATTAAAAGGGATATGGACTTCCCTATCTAAGATTTGTTAGCATGGATGATGGAATGAAGTTAATGGCTGAAGCACATGAGGGGTAATGCGAAGATCATTCAAATGGAACAAAATTGACAACGACAATAATGAGGCAAGGATTTTATTGGTCGCATATGGTAAGCCAAGCCATCGGATATGTGAAAAGATGCGAAAAGTGTTAGTAATATTCGAAGATTCCCAGATTGCCTCCAAGTCAGTTTACTCCAGTTACAAGTCCATGGCCCTTTGATTTATGGGGAATAGAATTAATCGACCCATTGCGAATCTCAAAAGAAGAGGCAAAGTACGCCGTAGTTGTCATAGACTATTTTACTAAATGGGTTGAAGCGGAAACACTTCCAAAGATTACTTCTGGAAAGGTATTCACATTCGTTATCAAGAATATCATAATATGGTTTAGCATTCCCCAGAAAATAATTTCTGACAATGGGACACCATTTGAGAGTGAAGAATTCTCCCGCTTTGGCCATAAGAATGGAATCATTAAAATCTTTTCATCCATCGCACATCCAAAATAAAATAGGGAAGTCAAAGTTGCAAACAAAACCATAAAGATAATTCTTGAAAAGAGGCTAAACAAGGCAAAAGGAAATTGGGTAGAAGAACTGCCGCATGTATTACGGGCATATCGAACATCCACCAAAATGGCGATGGGACATACTCCCTACTTTTTTACACATGGGTATAAGACAATATTTCAAATTGAGATTGATATACCCTCACACCAAAGAATCACCTACGCATTCGATAAGAATCAAAAGTTGAAAAGAGAATCCTTAGATTTAATACATGAATTGAGGGATGAAACAGCGTTAAGAACCATTGAGATCAAAAAAGGATCTCAAAGTACTACAACTCAAAAGTGAGAACTAGGTCATTTCACGAAGAAGACTTGGTACTCTGAAGAGTGATGATAAATACCAAAAACCCTACAAATGGACCTCTGCGGATAAATTGGAAAGGACCATTAATCATTCGCAAAGTGATCCCCCCGGGACCTTACAAATTATGCCAATCAGACGGCAATATGGTTCCAAGAACATGGAATGCCAAAAATTTAAGGCCATATTTTCCAAAGATGAATGAATAAAGCATTTCTTTCTTCAAAAAGAAAATCTACATGGTTGGGAGTGAAATGCTCCTTATATTTGGATACTACCTAAGATGGTAGAAAGCCTCTGTCCGCGGAGATGGCAATGGCAGAGTACCTTCTGGAGGGAGGGTGGAGTAAGCCTTTAGCCATGCCATAAGATGGCCATGTTAAAGCACCGGACAAGCCCTTGGCTGCGCCTCTGGTCAGGTCAAGGCACCTCTTGGAGGGAGGACAGAGTAAGCCTTTATCCACGCCATAAGATGGTCAGGGTAAAACACCGAACAAGCCCTTATCCACGCCATGCTATGGCCAGGGTAAGGTGCCTCTTGGAGGGAGGATAGAGTGAGCATTTATCCACGCCATAATATGGCCAGGGTAACGCATCGAACAAGCTCCTATCCACGCCACACTATGACCAGGGCAGGGCGCCTCTTGGAGGAAGGTCGAGAAAGTCCATGATTACAGCCTCTAAAATGAGCTAACCAAGAGCACCAAACAACAATGGACTAAGATGTCCAGGCCCAAGAAGAGGCCCATCAAACAATGGACTAAGATGTCCTAGCCTAAGAGGAGGCTCATCTAACAATGAATTAAGATGTCCAAGCCCAAGAAGCGACTCTTCCAATCATGAACTAAGATGCCTAAACCCGAGAGCGGTATATCTCCAATGGACTACAACGTCCAAGCCCTAAGAGGCAATTGATGAAACTACAGCTGGATACATACAAGACCTGAAGGGTTCATACATGTCAAGAAAGATGGAATCTAAAGAACTACGGCCATTAAATACCCAAATCTGGGTTTCGAGTTCTTTATTTCGAGATTTCATTCATTAAATACCCGTATTGGGGTTCCTGGTTCTTTATTTCTGGATTTCATTTGTTAAATACCCGAATCTGGGTTTCAGTAATTTCTGAACATTATCTATTAATACCCAAATCTTGGTTTCTAGTCTTTATTAATCACTTACAATCTTTATACCCGAATCCGGGTTTCGGGATTATTGCTTGATTTCGCATTAATTCCCTAAGGCTTGCTGTTCCTACTATAAAGATAATTGCCATGGACTTTTGGTTTTTCAACGTATAACCTAATATGGGCTAAGGATTTCTATCATGACAACAATTACTGTGAATTTCTACCTACCTAACATATGCCCTAATCTGGGCCAGGGATTCCTTTTACAACGATAATTTCTAATAATCTCTAGTTATCCGACATATACCCTGATCGGGGCTCGAGATCTAGATATAAAGACAATTGTTACTAAAATACCCGAATCTGGGTTTAGAAGTGTCACACAAAGGACTACATTTGGGATATAACTATCTGGATTCTGGGTATCTCATTGTTAATTTCCATATTTCACAAATTATACCCTAATTTGGGTCAAATTTCATTACTTTCTAAGTCAAATCCCTAACAGGGGTATAAAATAGTAGAGTAGAGGTTGTTACAGACGACCAGAAATTTCAAACCGGTCTTCTTGATACCTAAATTAGAGTTAACTCCAAATGATGCTCATCAACATCTGAATGAAAGCTTTTGGATCATTCAAACCTCTGGGGAAGTTTCAAATACATATCAGGGTGGATGGGATACAAAGGCTTATTTTCTGATGATAACTTGTAGCCTATATTCATAGCTATTGACTATTTCCCACAAAGAGCCCGTAGAATACATTTATTATATGCATTAATGGCTATTGATTATAGGCCTTATATCTTTTGAATCATGACTATAACCAATTAACTATAGAAGCATTGACATACTGAAGCATACATACAAATATAAGTTAGTAATAGAGAATATCACTCACTTTAAATTTTGCAGGAAAAATAAAGTTGTAAAGAGCAAGAAAGTTCTGAAATTTTTGTCCTAAAGAACAAAAGTTTCTTTCATACAAGGGGAGCGTAAAATGTTAGCCATGAAATCCACTTAGAGAACATCGGCATGAAAGAAGATAAGAAAAGCGGCAACAACTACTAAAGTGGGTTTTGACAAAGATCATAAATGAAGGTTTCAAAGGCATTAGGAAGGCTTTTGAAAAAGTCATAAGCAACACGCACCCATGCGAGTAATAAAACACGTGCAAGCCTTCGAAATAGATGAAAAAGAAGAGATAAAACCACCTTTTTGCCTCTCTAAAGACCTTTCGACACAGATGTATCAGTAAGGACTACTTTGGAATCCCCCTTTCGAAGGCAATGAAAGTTAATCTCCAACGAACGCACCAGACCTTTTGGAACTATGGATTTTGCCCTCATAAAAACCCTTTCGAAAGCATGCATAAGCCTTTTGAACCGGTCGAAGCCGAAGAAATTAGGGGAGGGTTCCACATCAATGCACGGACATACATTCGAAAGCAACTTAGCACCATCGATAGCATCAGAACATCAACATCTTCAAAGCCCCTATAGGAAACCCATCGACAAAGTCGGAATCCCCTACCTTACTTCAAATGAAAACAAAGCAACATGAAGGAAAAAGCACATTTGGGGACCTTTCAACAACATTGAAAGGTGTTCTAGAGGAAGCAGCAGGAAAAGATACTCATAACTTAACAGATGCGAAAGGTTAGCAAAGGATCCTTTCGACTTAGTTGAAAGGGCTTGAGAAAGACAAAGGAAGCGCAAGGGTAAATAAAAAAACTTAGAGAAGACGCCTTTTGATGGTGTTAAAGGCAGACATTTCCTTTCGACCAAGTCGAATGGCGGGAGGCGGCATATAAGAAGGGGACCTTTCAGCCGAGTCGAAGGCATAGGCGCGAAAGGGGGCCGACCTACATCTATAAATAAGACCCAAGGGGTCTGGTTTTGGGGATAAAATTTGGCATCCCAAATTCATTTATTTCTACTCCAATTTCTTAGTGGCAATTAAATCTTTAAGAAACCCTAAATCAAATTGGGGATAAAGCTCTATTAATTTTATCTCATTTTGGATTATTGCTAAAGGAGAGATGGCTAGTTCATTAAGAATATTGATAAGGAGGAAGATCATTTAGATCATTAGCTAGTCTAATGATCCATTGCACATGATTCTAACCCATTCTCTTAATTCCATTTTGTCTATGCAATACATAGGATTGACTTAGATATATGCAGTCGAAACACATCATCGTCGAAACCAACATAAACAATGAAAATGAGAATGATGACGGGGTTTCGAGATCGGTGAATTTCTATAACTAGGGAATATCCAAGTCGATCTTATACAAGAAAAACAAAGGGAAGCTTAAACTGGATCTTTCGAAAGAATGGAACACCACTCGACTCAGTCTACATGGGGATTCTGAAGTTGTCCCAGTTTATAATTGGCTAACAATTGTATCGGGAGGAACTCAATCGGCAAGGTTTTATCCAAGTTCCATCTACAACCTTTTCGAAGGGGTTCCACAACAAATTAGCAAAACCATGGGGTCGAAAGTAGTTGTGTAATCTTAATGAAACATACATCCCTTTCGACATGATCAAAGGGTCGATATAGGCCTTTCGACAGGATCGAAAGCGATGAAAAGTTAAGATGATTAGCTACTTTTGACACACTCAAAGGAAAGGCTTCAAGCAGGGTGCAACTTCGTTAGCCTGCATTCCTAGATTAACTTCTTAAAACCTTCCGACTAAGTCAACCTAGTCAAAAGGCTGAGTGAACACCTAAAACCCTTTCAATTAATCCAACTTAGTTGAGAGGTAGGGAAATTTCCTTAAACCCTTTCGACTAAATCAACTTGGTTGAAAGATAGGTTTCGAAAAGGTAGATCTTTCCAATAGCTTGTTTACCATTCACATAACATCGAGGATGTTGATAAGTTTTCTTGTTAATAAGAGGTGGCTGGAGTTTTTAGTAACTTATGATTTTGATATAAAGTAAACTCCTAGGGAAGAAAATAAAGTTGCAAATGCTTTGAGCAGAAAATATCAGAATGTGGTGTTAGCTATGTTGGCAGAATGGAAAGATTTAGAACCTTCGACTATTTTTAGTGTGCAGTTAAGATCGACTGCTAGTTCTAGTGAAAACACTGCCGTGGTATCTTTCCTGGAAGTTCTACCAGTATTGGTCGAAAGGATTGCTTCTAAGAAAAAATAGGACCTATTATTAGCCGAGAAGATTAGAAGGTTTGAGGTAGGGTCGTAGATCGATGATCTAAAGGATATTAGTCTTGATTAGAGGGGATGATTGAGAAAGAAGAGACGGTTGTGTGTTCCGAATGTTGTGGACTTAAGGAAAGATGTTTTTAGGGAATGTCATTGATCCAAATTTATGATTCATCTTAGAGGGACCAAGATATATCAGGATATGAAGAGGAGCTTCTACTAGGAAGGTATGAAGAAGGATGTTGGCTTATGAGTTAGGTAGTGTGCGAACTACCAACATGTGAAAGCCGAACATTAGAAGCCGAGTGGATTGCTTCATCCTTTGGAGATACTAGTTTGGAAATGGGATTCGATTCCATGGATTTTATAGACGGGTTTCCAAAGTCAAATAGAGAAACTGAAAGTATATAGGCCATAGTAGATTGGTTGACCAACGTACCCATTTCATTCCAGTTAAGTCAACCAGGATGGCACCTATTTTAGCTAAGTTGTTCGTGCAGTATAATTAGACTGCATGGAATTCCTAGTGGTATAGTTGGTGACAGAGATGCTTTATTTACTAGTGAATTTCGAAGAAGTCTACAGGATGTGTTAGGTACCGAGCTCAGGATGAGTGTTGCATATCACCCTTAATGGATAGGTAGACAGAGGGAGTCAATAAGGTACTTGAGAATTTATTGAGGGCTTGTATGCTATGCTTTGGTTGGTCTTGGGAAGATCACCTACATTTAGTTGAGTTTTTTTACAATAATAATTATCAGACTAGTATAGGAATGATGCCTTTGAAAGCTTTGTATGAAAGGCTATGCAAATCACCAGCATATTGGTTGGAAACTGCAGACAGATGAGTCTTGGGACCAGATCTGGTTAGAGAAGCGACAAAGAAGATTGAGTTGATCCAAGAAAGGATGAAGGAAGTTCAGTCTAGACAGAAGAGTTACGTAGATAAAGGGCGTAAAGATCTAGAATTCTCGATTGGAGATAGAGTCTTCATTAAAATATCACAGATGAAGGGTGTGGTACGATTCGGAAAGTCAGAAAAACTGGCACCGAGATATGTTTGTCTGTTCCCAATTTTAGAGAGGATCGGGAATCTCACACACATAGTAGAATTTTCGAGCAGTATGGAAGGTGTTCAAAATGTGTTTTATGTATCTCATCTTCACAAGTATGTGCATGATCCGGAGACCCCTATTCTTCCAACAGAGTTGGAAGGTTTGATAGTTGAACCGAATTTGACTTCAGGTTATGGCGTGAGATGAGAAGAGGTTAAGGAACAAGACAGTCAAGTTGGTGAAATTTCAGTGGAGTGACAACGAGGACTGTACTTGGGAGACATAAGACATGATTAGAGAAACTTACCCTGATCTGCTGTGAGGGTATGTTCTGTATTAGCTTTATATAGACTGTTGCTAGTTAATAAGGCTAGTATGCTAGTTAGGAGGTGTTACAGATGATTACTATGCTTAGTATTTAGTCCTACTGAATTTCAAGGATGAAATTCTTTAAGGAGGGGATCCTATAACACCCCTAATTTTAAATAAAATTATTCAGGAGATTTATTAGATAAATTAAATAGAATAATGTAATGATTAGATAGATAAGAAGATTGAGATTTGAAAATTAAAATAGAGGCTATGCTTAACTAAATAAGATTAAAAGAATGAGTTTATAAAAATGGTTTTCTAAGCTAACTAATAAGAGAATAAGACAAGGGCATTATAGGGAATAGCCATCCACCATAACCCCTTAACCCTAAACCATTATTCCCATTTAAATCCATATGTTCATAATGTTAGAACCTTGTATTTTGATGTTTTGATCATGATAATTATATAAGTAAATATTATGTGAACTAACCATATTTGCAAGAGAAGATGCTATTCTATTGAACAACAGATTGCAGACTAGAATTGTGATAGAAGTTTCGATTACTTTTATGGTTTGTCTATAGTCTAGTCTTGTAGTTAATTTATGTTAAAATCTCTTCAAAGCGGTTTATGCACACACACACATATTTAAATATATTTTCAAATCATGTTTCATATGCCAAGTATTTTACTACACAATTTCATGCACAAAAGTTTTTCAAAGAACCTCAAATTGGCAGAAAACTTGATATTCAACTGACTGAAATAGGTAGTTCAGTCGACTGAATATCTATGCACATGCACAATTGATATGAATGTTCAGTCGACTGAGCAACCATTTCAGTCGACTGAATTGTATGTTTTTTGTACCTTTTTCTCTCTGATTCGAATTTTTAAATTTTAACCGATTGAATTCTTTGTTCAGTCTACTGAAATTGCACAATGGCTATTTTTCTAAACGGTCGCTTCCACTCATCAAACAGAAACAAACCTTGATTCAAGAGTTGTTTCCGCATCTTTTGATCGTTACCTTTCATGATAAGTTGCAACACTTAAACACTATATATAGCCTTCGATTCATTTTTTTAACAACCTAATTTCTGATTCTATTCTCTTATACTTATTGTCTAAACATTCTGCCATTTGCATTCAAATTCTCATTCTAATCACCTGCACATTCAAGCACAAATTCATTTGTGATTAAATTAACTTCCTATCTTCACGAATTACACTATATACCACAAAAGAGAAGATTATAGGAAGGGTGTACTCTAAAGACTTATTTGTGTTATTAAAAGAACACAATCAGTCAAGAAAATTCTCTATAGTATTAAAGTCCTTTTCGGTTTCTCAGGCGGTTGAAGTCCAATTCAGTTGCTTAGGCGGTGGAAGTCATGTTTGGTTGCTCAGACATAACTGTTTCTCCAGATTAAGTGAGGGTTGATAGTTAAATTTCAGAAGGAGTCAAGGACTGGATGTAGAACGACAAGTTCAAACCAGTATAAAAATTCCTAGTGTCATTTACTTTACTATTTACTTTTATATTTATATTCTACACTAATAGAATACTTAGAAAATATTCCATATTACGATCCCTAGTCACTTTGACTTGGCATCAGAGCCTGGAATTCTATCAATCGTTACAACATCATAGAATAATGGCTAGAAAAAGATCCGATCGAAATATCGCTTGCAAAATGCTTGAAACTATCAAAGCAATGACAATGAGGACTGTAAAAAGGTACTTACTTGTTTACAAATTACATTAAATGAGAATAATGAATTAGTTAGTATAAGCGATAAGATCTCAAAGCTTAATTTTCTTATTTTAGAAAATATGAAATCAATCAAACTTGAAAATGAGAAATTAGATTTCGAAAATCAACATGGTGTTTTGAAAAATAATTTTAAGACTCTTAAAGATTTTCTAAATGAACAAAATACTATGTTTGAAAAAGAATAAAGAAAAACTTTCAATAGAAATTACAAATTTGAAAAGACAAAATGATTTATTACAATCATCTTTACATAATTCAGAATTTTAAAAAAATTTCTCAGAAATGAGAACTGTACGTTAAAAAAGGTGAATTTTGAAATAAATAAACAAATTGATATTTTGAAAAATAGTAACATTTCTTTTGAAATAATAGTTGTGACTTTAAAGCTAAATTTGATAAACTTAAAACCGTAGGCACAAAATTTAATAAAGGTCAAAGCGATTTAAACATGATTTTATCTAGTTTTAGACCTTTATGTGATAAAAGTGGTTTAGGATATAATAAAACTGATCATAGAAATAGCACTAGATAGGCTTTCATGTATAGTAAAAATGTTAGTGCTAGTCTTAGATTTTGAGTAAAGTCTAAATCTAATTTTTATAGAAATTCAAGTATTGCAATGACCAATAATGTTTATAATACTCTAGAAGTGTAGAATCATTGACGGGAAATATGAATGAAAATTATCTATGTATTTGGGTTCCTGTTAATTGGAAAAATAGAGAAAAATACATTGATGATTATTTTGACACAGTAGTTAATAATGAAATTTTATTCTTAAAGGTTCAACCAAACCCACTTCGGTATGGTTACCTTTGATCTATCCATTGGAAAATAACATAGAAAGTGGGTATCAAAGTATAGAATTTATTTTTTGTAGATACCTAAGAAAGATAAAAGGATGAGATCGATTTCAAATAACAATGTTCCATATATATGATGGAGAACGAGAATTTATAAATAATGGAACTGCAGCAAATTCGGTATATCTAGCTCATTTTTATAAGTAGTTTGGGGTAGGTATTTTTTTATTAGAGTGTCAAAAAGGAATATTTTTAATATTTCTCCAATTTATTAAGTTTTCCTTTTTGTCAATGATAATGAAGGAGAAATTGTTCGATAAGGGGAATATTCATTCAGGGAGAGTAAATATCGCTTTAATAAATTTTTAAACTTACATATTGTCATCAAAACGGCAGGGGGGAAATGTTAAAACCTTGTATTTTGATGTTTTGATCATGACAACTATATAAGTAAATATTATGTGAACTAACCATATTTGTAGAAGAAGATACTATTCTACTCGACAATAGATTGCAGACCACAGTTCAGATAGAAGTTTCAATATTATCTATGGTTTGTCTATAGTCTAGTCTAGTAGTTAATTTCTATTAAAATCTCTCCAAAGTGGCACATGCATGAACACACACACACACACACACACACACACACGTATTTGCAAATATTTTCAAATCATGTTTCATATGCCAAGTATTTTACTACAACATTTCATGCACAAAAGTTTCTCAAAGTAAATCAAATTGGTAGAAAACTTGATATTCAACGATTGAAATAGGTAGTTTAGTCGACTGAATATCTATGCACATGCACAGCTGACATGAATGTTCAGTCGACTGAACTACCTATTTCAATCGACTGAATTATATGTTATTACGCCTTTCGCTCTTTGATTTGAATTTTCAAATTTCAACCGACTGAATTCTTTTGATCAGTCAACTGAAATTGCGTAAGGGCTATTTTTCTGAATGGTCACTTCCTTTCATTGAATGGAAACAACCTTTGATTCAGGATTTGTTTCCATATCTTTTGATCGTTACCTTTCACGATAAGTTGCAACACATAAACATTATATATAGACTTCAATTAATTTGTTTTAATAACCTAATTTTTGATTTTATTCTCTTATACTTATTGTCTAAACATCAGAATATGGTATTAGCCATGTTGGTAGAATGGAAAGATTTAGAAGTTTTTACTACTTATAGTGTGCAGATATGATCAACTTCTTGTTTTAGTCTGAGCACCGCCATGTTCTCCCGTTTGGAAGTTCGACCAATGTTAATTGAAAGGATTGCTTCTAAATAGAAAGAGGATCCAGTATTAGCCGAAAGGATTATAAGGCATGAGGTGGGATCATATATTGATGATCTAAGGAATTTTAGTCTTGACTGGATGGTTAAGAAAGAAGGGACGGTTGTGTGTTTCGAATGTTGAGGACTTAAGGAATGTGATCGATCCAAATTTACGATTAATCCTAGAGGAACCAAGATGTATCAAGATATGAAGAGGAGCTTCTACTGGGAAGGTATGAAGAAGGATGTTGGCTTGTGGGTTAGGTAGTGTGAAAACTGTCAATAAGTGAGGGCTGAAATCAGAAGCCAAGTGGATTGCTTCAACCTTCGGAGATACTAGTTTGGAAATAGGATTCAATATCCATGGATTTTATAGACGGGTTGCTAAGGTCGAATAGAGTAAATGAAAGTATATGGGTTATAGTGGACAGGTTGACCAAGAGTGTGCATTTCATTCTAATTAAGTCAACCAGGACGTCATCTATTTTAGCTAAGTTGTTTATGAAAAACATAGTTAGACTGCATGGAATTCCTATTAGTATTGTCAGTAATAGGGATGCTTTCTTTACTAGTGAATTCTGAAAGAGTCTACAAGATGTGTTAGGTATCAAGCTTAAGATGAGTACGGTGTATCATCCTTAGACGGATTGGCAGACAAAAACAGTCAATAAGGTACTCGATGATTTATTGAGAGCATGTGTGCTAGACTTTGGTGGATCCTGGGAAGATCACCTACACTTGGTTGGGTTTTACTGTAACAATAGTTATCATACTAATATAGGAATGGTGCCTTTTGAAGCTTTGCATGGAAGGCTATGCAAATCACCAGCATGTTGGTTGGAAACTAGAGACATATTAGTCTAGGATACAGATCTAGTTAGAGATGTGATAGAGAAGATTGAGTTGATCCGAGAAAGAATGAGGGAAGCTCGGTCCAGAACACAGATTTATGCAGATAAGAGGCGTAAAGACCTAGAATTCTCAGTTGGAGATAGGTTTTTTATTAAAGTATCACTGATGAAGGGCAAGGTACGATTCGAAAAGTCAAGAAAATTGGCACTGAGATATGTTGGTCCATTCCAAGTTATAGAGAGGATTGAAAATCTCACATACAGAGTAGAGTTGCTGAGCAGTATGGCAAGAGTCCATACTGTGTTTCATCTTCGCAAGTATATGCATGATCTAGAGACTACTATTCCTCTAGCAGAGTAGGAAGAGTTGATAGTAGAACCGAATTTGAATTTTGTTAGACAACCAGTTCGGGTTGTAGCGAGGGATGAGAAAAGGTTGAGGAACAAGGCATTTAAATTGGTGAAAGTTTAATGGAGCGATAATGAGAAGGACTATACTTAGGAGACAGAAGACAGGATTAAAGATACTTACCCTGATTTGTTGTGAGGGTTTGTTCTATATTTGCTTTATATAGAAAATTGCTAGTCAGGTAGGCTAGTATGATAGTTAGGAGCTATTATAGATGATTTCTATGTTTAGTATTTAGTCCTTACTGAATTTTGAGGACAAAATTATTTGAGAAGGGAACCTACAACACCCTTAATTTTTAATAATATTATTCAGGAGATTTAATTAGATAAATTATACAGAATAAAGTAAGTACTAGAGTGATAAGGGGGTTGAGATTTGGAAATTTAATTAGAAGCCGTGCTTAATTAAATACAAAGAAGGGGTTTATGAACGGTTTCATGTTTTAATTAATAAGAAAAGAATGCAAGGGAATTATGGGAGTTAGGTGCCACCATAACCCCTAAACCTTTGTTCCCATTCTTTGCACATTCAAATTTCAGAATTTTAAAACATAAAAAAAAAAGCTCAAGCCATCGATAACCTAGGGAAAGAAAAGAGAAAAAATCACTTAAAGCTAAGAAATTAAGCAAGGAGATCAATATAAATCAAATCTCAAGTTCCTTATCCTAAGCAAGGTGAATAATAATCAAAGTCATCACTATTTTCATTTTTAAAGAGCATTAAATTTCGGATTTAAGTTTAAATCCATTATGATGATTTTGATGATGACATGTTTGGATTACATGATAAAAAGTTTGTTTGTTAAATATTTTATTCTATTTTAAGGCTAAATCATTGATATTGGGTTTTGAATGCCATAAGAATTTAATATGTTATGTGAAATATTATTTTGGAGATGAATTTAGTTTTTTATAATTATCAAAGCTATAGATAATTTATTATGAATTTTCAAAGGAGAATATGAATAATTGCGTTTAGAAATTAATTTGATAATTATATAAAGGAATCTGGGTCTAAAATTTATATATGTTAGATAACATAATAAAGGTGAATATTGATGATTTTTGTAGATTTTTCCTAAGTAATTTACTGGGTAGATTAATTTATTTAAGATGGAGGGCTCAAAAAGCTCAATTGTTTTGTTAAAGGGAAGGACCTCTTTGTTAATTATCTTTTATTAATTTATGAATAAATTCAGCAGTCTTTTAGAAAAGATTTTGGTAAAGTTTATGGAAACCGATCATATTTTTAAAAATAGCAAATTAATTGAAAAGTATTACTTAAAAAGGCAATGAAAATATTTTTGCATAAGTATATTGTTTCACCACTTCCAGTAGCTACCTTTCGACCCTATACTTTCGCCCCAACCACGGCGAAACCAATACACAAGGTATCAACGCGTTGTTAAGTAGTGGATTGGATAATGGCAGCCGGTATGGAGTCGAAACAAAGCTTTCGAAGGGGTCGAGGCCTTCGTTTTACTATCCAAAGAAATGCCACTTGCCTTGTTTTCAAATGAATGCTTTCAAAAGGGTTTAATATAGCTTTCAAAGAAGTTGTCGCCTTTTTGTTTGAAGGGTAGCTTTCGAATAAGTTGCATTGTTTTTAAATCATTGCTTACGAAAGGGTAGTTTGAACCAAGTCAAAACCATGTTGCTGCCTTTATGACTTTCAAATGGATTAAAGTCATCAACGAGTTCAAAATGTAGTTTTTGTTTTATTAATGTAATAAGCCACCTCCCAATGCTTTCGAAAGGGCTCCAGTAATAACTATACTAAAGGTTTCGAAGGTAATGGCTTCGAAAGGGTTTTCGAAGCTATCCTTCTAAGTGTTTCACTTAAATGATTATTTCTTTTGAAAGGATGGTTATGAACCCATCATTTTTCCCCAATCACTTTTACTTAAAGGTTAGTGGTTTCGAAAGGGGTACTTTCGTTTATATTCACTTTAACCTAAAAAATATTTATGAGGATATACCCAATGGTTTTGAAAGAGGCACATTCGAATGTTTTCGAAGCTACACTTCTATGTGTTGGAATGATATACTTTAATACTTTCGAAAGAAATGCTTTGATGGTTTCGAAAGGAAGGTTTTCATGCTTTTAAAAGGTTTCAAAAGTCATAAGTTTAAGTGTTTTGAAAAGGAGATTTGAAAGGTTTTGAAAGTAAAGGTCTAAGGTTTCAAAAGCCTTAACTTTCAAAACAAAGCACCCAATCTCATTTTTAAAGGAAAAACCTATGACAAAGTAAAGGAGTTTCAAATGGCATTTAAATTCGGAGTTTTTGAAGAAACTTTCCTTGATAAAATAATTGGGTAAAAGGATTAACCATGTTTTATGTGGAAAATAATTTCAAGGATATTGAACCATAAATGTTGGTATTGATATGTTATTGTATTTGCTTCTTCAAATACATATTCACTGTGTAGGACACATAACTATATTTTAAAGAGAAAAGGGTAGAATAACCAGCTAGCTAGGTTGACCCTGTATTGAATATAAATTGAGTTAACTCCTATATGAGTAGAGTCGCATCCAGGAAGTCAGGAAGACCAGAACATGGGATGCCTAGAGAATAATAAAAATAAGTTGTCAGATTAGACAGGTTCATAATAAACCCATGAAAACTATATTTGGAAACAGCTATTGGCAGGAGCCAATAGGTTTGTAGTAATCCCATGAAAACTATATCCGGATAAAGTTATTGACAGAAGTCAATAGGTTCTTACTCAAGCCATGGAAACTATGATATGAAAGAAGTTATTGGAGATACCAATTGGTTTAGGGAGAACCCATGAAGTAATAAAGTTATTGGCGGGGGTCAATATGTTCTTAGTAATCCCACGAAAACTATGAGACATGACAGATAATCCACTAGCTTTAAACAGGTTATTAGTCAGCCTATGAAAACTAATAAGTTAATAGTGACCTTAGAAACTATAACTAAGACTGATAGTCAAATGAATGGGGATGGAAAATTCAGAATAATTTGTTTGTTTGCATATCATTGTAATATTTTAAATTTCTATGTTTTAACCATTGTGGATGTAGGGACAAAATATATGGTTACTATAAATTATTGGATAAGATACTGGTGAGGGGAAAACCCATTTAGCAAAGCGGTTTGGTCTCACTAGATATCTAAGATGGTTTGCGATGGTAGGTTGTTATTCATAGCAGGCTTTATGTTTGACTCGAAGTTTATGTTTTCCCCTTAAACTCCCGGGTGCTCAATTAATTTTGAGTAGTTTGAGAGTTGAGGTTTTCAGGTTCTTCTTTTGACGAATAAGCTACCAAAAATGTGCAGGAGGCAAGCTAGCTAGTAGGAGTTCTTTTCTACTTTGATTTCGCCGTGTTTTGTTGTAAAGGCAAAGTTGTTTAATTGAGTATGTTTAGACTCTAATCATCCAAAGAGGCATCTTCATATGTCGCTCTTGACGTATATCGTGATAATTATATTTTCTCTGAACGTGGTTCTCGAATCTGGAATTATATAATGGATTCGAAATGATTTGAAATGGAATGAGAAAATTGTTTAATGATTTTAAATTTTTTCCATATCCATGTGTTTCTGTTATATCAATGTATCTAACATTACCGTATTTGGTCACCGAGTATTAATAACGATGGATGAGTGCAGCATCCATAGCCATTGGTTTTGTGCCTCCAAGTGGGGGATGTTACATTGAAGTTCGAAGTAGAAAATTTAAGAAAGGAGACCTCATTCTCCGAAAGATAATGCAAAACACTAAGGATCTGATAGATGGACCTCTCAGCCCCTAATTGGGAAGGACCCCTAATAATTCATGATGTCATCCCTCCGAGAACCTATAGGTTAATGAGGCCAAATGGCAATATAATACCTCGAACTTGGAATGCCGAGCATATGAAACATTATCATAACACAAGGTTGCTACTTGAATAAAAAATTTATTGGAAGCTTCAGCACAGTGCTACTATAGTGAGTCATATTAGAAACCGAAAAAATATAAGTATTATACCCGCCCTAGTAGTTTTTAAAACTGATACATACCTATGTAAGACCAAGTCTAGACGACTGGAGCATAGTATCGAAGTATTTTCACCTCTAGACACTTATTTCAAATTATTTTCTATATCCTCTAAATAAGATTAGATTTCAAATTATTCCCAAAGCCCTCTAGATGAGGTTAAATTTCAAATTATTTGCAAAACCTTTTAGATGAGGTCATATTTCAAATTATTTGCAAAGCCCTACAGATGAGGTTAACTTTCAAATTATTTCCAAAACCCTCTAGAAGAGGTCAAATTTCAAATTATTTTTGAATCCCTCTAGATGAGGTTAAGTTTCAAATTATTTTCAAAACCCTCTAGATGAGGCTAGATTTCAAACTATTTCAAAACCCTCTTGATGAGGTCAGATTTCAAATTATTTCTAAAACCCTCTAGATGAGGTTAGATTTCAAATTATTTTCTAAACCCTCTAGACGAGGTTAGATTTTAAATTGTTGAAACCCTCTAGACAAGATTAGATTTCAATTTGTTTCTAAAAAGAGTTCAGATCTTCACAAGTTGTTCTCGTAAAGTGATACCTTAGAGAATTCTCAGGATAACTACTTCGCCTGAAGGCTTTGGATCAACTTGATAATGGGATCAGAACAAACAAGCTAAGTAATAAACATGATATGACATCATTCTTTCCGAAGTCCACCTCATTCCAACTGTATGAGGTGAACTCATGGGGCATGTTTTGTACCATAATTTCCTTAAAGTATAAATTGCAAACATTTGAGAAGAAGATTCCTTGGCTTGTAATTCCGAGACCCATTGTTTAGTATCCCTTGAGGGCTTAAGCATCAGGCTCAACATCCAAGAACATATATTTCAAGAACTTGAGTAAATGCAGCAACTAGGATCGAGGCCATTTACCATCTATGGCAATAGTTTAGTCGAGAGTAATGATCGTCAAGAACAAAGACATCTCAATAAGTCTCAGCAACCAATGGCTTAGACAGCCCAAACCAAGATCAACGGTCAAGATAAATAAAAGAATCTAAGAAGCTATATATAAAAGTGCCATATCAGTAATCCACGTCAAAATACAATAAACCGGATGATAACAAGTGTTTGAATCAAAGCTGCCTATAGCAAGTCAGGTCATCAATCTAAGTGAAAGCGCCTATACTAATGGATGAACCTTAAATTTGCTACAAAAAGAGGACTACGTGCTACTAAAAAGGGGTTGGTTGGAGATTTTCTAACATCCTACAATCATTCATTATTCCTTACTACTTTTAGAAAGCTTTAACCAAAAGATCATTAATGGCGTGTGTGATTATTGATGTACCTGTACACCAAATTGTAGAATAAAGTTAAAAGCAGAATCTTCAAAGTGGATGTAGGGATCTCAGTATCGAACCACTATAAATCTTATGTCTCTTTTACCTTTCAGCACTTATTTTCTATGTAGTCTCAATATCCATTTAACTTTCTCATATCCTTTCAGAACAATCTTTCAAAAACTTTGAGATGTTTTCAGATGAAAAATCTATCTAATAATAACTATGGTCCCATGAATTATTTGTATATCCATATTATTTCAAAGTTTGCATAATAATATATCATCTTCATAATTTGTAAAACCGATCCATGAATTAAGTAAATTTAACATTTTAGCTCGATAGTCAGCTATGATTCCTATTATATAGTCATATACGCGAATAAATTTTATTTAGGCAGAGTTCACTTGCAGTCAATAAGACATATATAAGTGCGATGACCCATATTTCGGAAGATTTAAATTGACAATGATCCACACATGTCCAATTTAAACAATTCAAAACGTAGATAATCAATGGAGTTATTTAAGAAAAACAATGAGAAAAGAAGAAGAAAACAAAAAAGAATCTCATAGCGGAACGATAAAATATAATAATCAAATAACAGTTGATGAAGCTGTTTACTATACATTCGATTATAATCCATATAACATTACCAGAGTTATATATGTATATCAGGGATAAGTAATCAATACAGCAGAATAGCATGATGCAGGGATAATAATAATAGTAATATACCACATCTTCGTCTTCGACCTTCAGAAAACAAACTTCAAGACGATGAAAAAACTCAGGACTGACCCGAGCGTAATGAATAGACAAAACAATCGAGTCAGGACTAAAATACCTTTATGTAAGTCAAATTAATATTATGAAATATGAGTGCAATAACTTAAGAGATGTTACGAGTTTTTGCATCTCCTAAGGATCCATCAAACTATCTATATATGATAGTGTACGCTATAATGGATAATGTCTATCAATAAAATAAATATCAAAATAGCATTAAGGCTTTACATTATCCCTCTTAACACATTTTTATAGTTGTAAACCAAAGTCGTAATGGGCTGGTCTAGGGATAAATATGATAAGACATGTGAGGCAATGCCCAAGGTAGGATTCTACCAGTTTACCCTTTCTGGTTGGTTATAACACATTCGTGGCCAACCGCGAAAATCAACCTAAATGAAAAAGGTGCACCCATCGAATATGTAATCACAATAGTAATACGAGGGATCATTGTCGCTAGAGGTAGCTAACCTCAATGGCCACATATAAACTCAAATTTCAGTAATTTTAATTATGATATAAGCATCTAATTTGTAAAACTATTACGCTCCCACTATGCCACTCCGATTGGCTTACAAAATTTACTAGTTATCAAAATAGGTTATAAATTTTAAAACTTCAAAAAATTTCTAGCTCTCAGATTTACGGAAAATTTCGGCAGTCTACTTTGCGCGGCACACTTGAATTTTTTTTACAAT
The DNA here is from genome assembly GCA_030765085.1 of Allium cepa. Taxonomy (NCBI): domain Eukaryota; kingdom Viridiplantae; phylum Streptophyta; class Magnoliopsida; order Asparagales; family Amaryllidaceae; genus Allium; species Allium cepa. The sequence continues at coordinate 1,042,579,499 of CM060931.1, read as the reverse complement.
ATCAATATATAACACAAATATACCCAATAGATACCAAATATACATCTCATCTCAATGACGAGGCATCCCGAATGGCAAAAATATAAAATCACGGTATGTAATCTAAGATACATACCTTATTATTAATAGTACGAGCGAGCTTGCGTGTATTAAGCAAGTAAAAGAAAATAAAAACCCACGTATACATCCAAATGTCTTCGTATGTACCTATCTCAACTCACTTTAAGATATTTGTTGCATATAAAGATATAAATGAATGTATATGTCTAATATAACCATATAACTAGGATTTTGAATCCAAACAATAAATACAAGCATAAATATGCAAACATACAACAATCATATGCAATCAAAACAGTAATAACAATGGTTTGCAACAAAAGAAACAATCCACCAATCAATATCCGCCTAATTAATCCAATTAATTCATAACCATGTGAATTTGCATTATCCAATGTCAATTTTTTAATTTATACCCTTCATTTCTTATTAATATTCATTTCATTAACATTTTAATTGATTTATTTGCTTGCAACCAACTTTTATCCAATTAGATTCACGTTCTATTGATTTTTCATTCAATTTTTTTTACTTCCAATTGATTTTCATGCACTTATCAACATTAACGAATTCACATTATATTAATTTACACTTTTTAGAGCTACGTTCGTTTTTTCCTCACTTCCATTATTTCATTTCAATAATTCATATAATTAATTACACCTAAGTAATTTAGTTCCATACCATGTTTCATATATTTTAAATTGATTCACATTCAGTAATCAATATTAATTTCGTTAATCATACAATGGATTAATATTCAATTCTTTCATTTTTAATTGATTTACATTTAACTAATTTGGTTTCAATCCATTTTTATTCAATCAGCCAATATTCATTGCATTCACATTTGATTGATTTTAATTTAATGTATTTACATTCGATCTATTTGTTTCAATTATTTATAATTGTTTCATCCGCATTTAATTGGTTTACATTCCATTGATTTCTTTCAGTTTATTAATATTCGTTACGAATTCATTATATTCAGTTTTATTCAATTCAATTTGTGAAACTCCTATTATTTCATTTTTTTAACCTATTCATATAAATTCATTAGTGAATCATTTATAAAATTATTCAAATTAATCTTGCTTAAGTTGAATTTGTTTTATTTCCACTTAGTATATCCTTCTTCTTATTATACTAACATTATTTTAAATTATCTAAGTTTATTATAAATATTTTATACAACACAATTCACGTTTATTATTACTGTCTCATATCTTAAGTTATTATTATTAATTCATTAGTTTACTTCATTTATTCAAATTCATAAAATTAATTTACTAAAGTAAATTTTATTTTATATCTCGATTCATATTAATAAATTCTTTTCTTTTCACAATCAATTCATTCAACTTCTCTTATATTTAATTCAATTTAACATTTGTTCTAATATCTTATTCCTTATTATATTAGTTACCATTCAATTTTTATTGAAACTTTCCATTTGCATTTAATTTTTCTTTACCGTATTTTAAATCAAATCTAATTACTCATACTAATTTTACTTACACGCATTTATTTTTATTTAATTTCTTACACACTTAAGTTACATTTCATTTTATAGTTTAAGTGTAATTAACATTTTACTAATTTATCTAGTTTCATTTAATATCCAATCCAATTTATTTAATATTAAGTTAAACTTCATTTCATTTTAATCTATTACTCATTTATTTATTCTTATTTAAGTTAAATTTTCTCATCATTCACATTCAACAAATTTAATTTTTTTTAGCTTGTTAATTCTCAAATCTATAAGTTATACAATTTATCCATTCAAAATTCATTTTATTATTTTATCTACTTCATTTCAAATGCAACTCATTTTTATTTAAGCTTTCAGGAGTTAAACTATATATTACGTACTTTATTTCACTAACTCAATCAATTGAACATTTCTTAAATCAATGATTTTACTTCGTATCTCAAATTCAAAATTTTCTTCGTTTGCTTAACCAAAAATTTAACCATTTTAAATTTGGATTTTATTTTCTTATTCAAATTTATAATTTACAAACTTATTTCTCATCCATACTATTTTAAAATTATAAGTTTAAACTATTTTCATAAATTTATTAAATCATACTTGGAATATTTTTCATAAACAAAACTTGTTTAATTGGAAATAAATTTTCTTTGGTAGAAATTATCACACAGAAACTCGAAAATGAATACTGGCGAGGTTGTAGTCATTTCCAGAATTATTTCCCAACGACCAAAGTGAGTTTAATGCTTTTATTTTCTTTTAAAATCTTTTCAAAATATTTTCTAGTCAAAACTCATTTAAATAATATTATTATTAATTTGTCTTTGAAAACAATTTTGAAAACATAAGGATTTTCAATTCTAAAATTCTCAATTTTTAAAATCATTTCTATATAAAAGCTATATTATAAATATACTTATACAAATTTCCTTACCTTAGTACCAAAATATTTCATTAATTTACAACTCGATCATTTTAACCAATTCTTATTTTAATTGATTTCGATTCAATTTAATTATCAAATGCTTAATATTCGTTTTATTTTAATTCTACCAATAATCGGTGATAATTAAATATTATCAACACCTACAACTAGCATTCATTAATATTTAACATTTTATATATATGAAATATAATTTAGGTAAAATTATTTAATTTACCCAATTTTAAAACAATATTATGTCTACTAGCCTCATTTAAGTGTTTAGAAATCCCTATCGATAACACGATGTCCCAACCATCGACCAGAATTCATAAACAACTCAACGGATAAGTAAACACAATATAAAACATTTTATAACACTAACAAGTACGCTCTCTCATATATATACACTCAAACAGACTCATTCTAGGGTATTACTATCTTATCTCTAGTGAGCCTAACCCCCACAAAGTCAATGTTAACGCTAAGCCTCGCTCTGATACCACTGTGACGACCTACATTTTGGAAGGTTTAAATTGAAATAATCCACACATATCCAACTTAAACAATTCGAAACGTAGATAATCAATGAGGTTAATTAAGAAAAAAATTTAGAAAAGAAGAAGAAAACAAAATAGAATCTCACAACGGAATGATAAAATATAATAATCAAATAATAGTCCATGAAGTTGTTTACTGTACATTCGATTATAATCTATACAACATTATTAGCGTTATATATGTACATCGTGCATAAATAATCAATACAGCAGAATAACATGATGCGGAGGATAATAATAATAGTCATATACCACATCTTCGTCTTCGTCCTTCACAGAACAAACTTCAAAATGCTGAAAAAGCTCAGGACTGACCCGAGCACAATAAAAAGACAAAACACTTGAGTTGGGACTAAAACACTTTTATGTAAGTCAAATCAATATCACAAATTATGAGTGCGATAACTTAAGAGAAGTTACGGGTTTTTCCATCTCCTAAGAATCCGTCAAACTATCAATATATAATAGTGTACGTTATAATATATAATGTCTATCAATAAAATATCAAAATAGCGTTAAGGCTTCACATTATCCCCCTTAACACATTTTTACATTTCAAAATCAAAGTTGTAATGGGCTCGTATAGGTATAAATATGACATGGCACGTGAGGCAACACTCAAGGTATGATTCTACTTATTTACCATTTCTAGATGGTCATAACCCATCCGGGGCTGACCGCAACAATCAATCCAAATGAAAAAGGTGCACCCATCAAATACGAAATCATAATGTAATACGAGGGATCAACGTCGCTAGAGGTAGCTAACCTTAATGGCCATACATAGGCTCATCTTTTAGTCATTTTAATTATGACACGAGTGTCAAAGCTATCCATCGTCGTTCTTTTACTTCAATCTAGAAAATGTTTGCCAATTCAATCATTACATTCTAGATATCATCCACCGCGTACACGCTTGTTAAAGTGGTTCCAATATTGACAGAGAGTATGCCAATAAGAGGCCCCGGTCTCTTTAACAACCAATCATCATTTTACACACCGATTGGCACTTTTATATTTCGAAATCAATTCGTACTTGATAACAAAATATCATATTCATTTCAAAGAAAATCAAATCCATTTCGAAATCATCAAATTTGATTATAAAATCAAATCCATTTCAAAATCATCATATTCATTTCAAAAATAAAATCCATTTCAAAATCATCATATTTGTTTCAATAATCATATTTTACTTCAGAAGGTCATTTCAGTTCGATATATTGATTTCATTTCAGAATTTAATTCGAATTTCAATTTTGGTTATAACTTCACTCTAACCCAATTTCGCATTTAAATCCAAGATTTAAATATAACATTCCACCCTTTTGACTGGTTTGAATTTTAGAAAATATTTTAAATAGTTCAATAATAGTTAAATACTTAAAATAGTTTATAGAAAATAGTTTGAGTAATAAAAATAGTTTGTATAGTAAAATAGTTTGGAAAAAAAAGATAATTTGAATATTTAAAGAAAATATATTTTAAACCATTTATACTAAAATAATTCATTTGGAAATAGTTCCAAAGTCAAACTGATTCAATTTCCAATTTCCTAATTCAAATCAATTCCAATTTCCATTTCAATTTAATCGATTCAATTCCTGTTTGAAGTCGAATTTCACTTCAACTCTAAATTAATTTCAATTCCAAATTTTATTTCAACTCAAATGTCAAATTTAAACCATTTTGATTTATATTAACTCCAAGTTGGACATCCAAAATATCGATTCAAACACTTTAATCAAATTTTCATTTAATATCTAATTCAAAAATCCAAACCTTCAAATATAATTAAATTCGGAGCTCAATTTTGAAATATAATTTTATATCACTTTTACTTAGCAATATTCAAAATTCGAATAAAAGTCTAATCTTTCAAAACAAATCAATTTCCAAAATTTCAAATCATATTCTGATTATAACTTAAAATCTTAACTTCGATTAATTAAACAATTTCGTTTCAAATATAAATTTCAACATTTTGAGTTCCAATTTGAAAATAATTTGATTTCCATAAATTCGATTTTTATTTCTAAAACCAAATCATTTAAATCATTTCAAATCAAAATTTTAAACAATTTAATTTAACCAATCCGGTATCCGCATACAATCCAAAATAAATGCCATAGGTATATATCATTTCAACCTATTTTTAATTTATTTGAAATAATTCAATTTACAGTTTTTATATATTATAAATAATATACAAAATGATAACATGATATATCAAACATAAATAAACAACCAAACATACAAATATCAATCAAAATTCATCCATCACAATCCATCATCCAAACAGACAATAATCATAACAATCAACCAATTATCGGTAAATTGAGGATTTTACTAGCAGTTAAATTCTAATTCAATTTTGACTGTCAATTTAAACTCTATCAATTTATTCAGATGTCAATTTAAATTTTATCCAAAACCATCAATAAATGTGAATTACTTCACGATATAAATTTTACTAACCCAAAATAGAGTAGTCAAACGTGAGCATATAAAACACTCTCCTTTATTTGTTTTCAGTTTCACATAATTTCCAGCTCGATTCCATATCGTAGATGACATCGATATGAACCCTAGCAGCTCAAAACCCAAAACATCATAATCGCAATCCTCGTGCATGGCCACCTTCCTACGAACATCACCCAGCGGCGTACACGCCTCCGGTCAGTCGCGACATCACCGAACGATCGTCCTCCCTTTTTTTATCTTGTTCGATTTTTTTTTATAATTTGATGGAGGCTGCGATTTTTAGCCGTTGATTCGAAATAAAGGGAAAGGGAAAGGAAAGAGTATGGGTTTGAAAAAATATAGGGCATGGGTGACGTAAAATTAGAAGGAGTGAAATAATATTTATTATTTAATACGATAATATCTTACCCGATCGGCGCACGTAAATCCGAACTCCAAATGAAGCATGCCACTAGGCATTCATAATGTTTTTTACCCCTATTCCGAACACAACAGAACTAGTTTCGAGGGCTAACATGATCGTATATGCAAGATAGCTTTTCAAAGTCAATTATTTTAATCAAATTCTGAAATTAAATTTCTACGCATTTCAAGCTCGCGTAGTCAATGACAAGTCCAAATGCTACGAAATTTGAAATCCAACAAAACTTCACTATTACGGATCTGATGAAACTAGCTTCGTCGAAATCCGAGATAGTAGCCAAAATGGCTATTTTTATTTATCAATTATAATATAAAATTTTCAATTTCTAATTATTCACATTTACATCCAATTTTATATACTAAAAATCTTCGTTCATACTTAAACAAAATTTGAATCAATTTCCTATACCATTTTAATCATATTAAATCCATAATTCAATTATTTAAATAATCTCCAATATTAATTAAAAAAATAATATTATCCAATAAATTTATATTAACAAATCATTATATTTTTTCCCATATTTATCCAACAATTTCATTATATTTAATAACTTATAATAGTCAAAAGTACGGGTCATTACAATAAGGCTAACTAAATCACTTATGCAATTATGTACATAGAATACACATCATACACAACATATATTAAAATCCAATGTACACATAAATGATGTTTTCAATTTGATTTGATGTTTGTATTGACAATGCATATAGTTCAGCTTATTATTTGTACTGGTAATGTCAGCATGCTTGGATGTTTTCATTTTGAGGAAAAAAAATGAAATGTGATAAAATCTAGCTTTCAAAAGAGAAAGAAGAGTTGCATTAATTTTAAAAAATATATAATGTGGGTGTAAAATATGTGTAGGAAAAGTTTTTTTAATTTAAGGTGGGTGAGAGAAGTTATGACATTTGGAAAAGAGAAAGTAGGTGCAAATAGCAGGGCACTTCTCAAACTTTCAGCAGAATGAGATTATTGTCAAACTCTAAAATAATTCAAATAAAAGTAAGGGAAATTTTGGAACATACCTCAGTGTTAATTCGATATATTTCTTACTCGTTAATGTTTTTAAAATCTCATATTCAATTCAACTTTTCTTAATATTTTCTTTTCTTCTCTAAATGTATTAATCAGCATTGCAGTCAAGCTCTATGTTGGAAATTGATGGGTAGGAATAAGCAAGTGGAAGGGATATGAGCTATGTCGTGGATGACACCACTTCCTTGAAAGTGAAATTTGACAAGACTTTGGTGCAATTGATATTTCTCATCCGCTGTCCAAAGTTAATACAACCATATTTCAAACTTGTACACTCAAGGTTGAATGTTTTAGAGAATTGTATAAGTCACAGCCCATGAATTTAGTATTTCTAAAGATTGCTTTAACTTAGAAAAAGCTGTAGAGAGTGGTGAATGAAAAAAATAATTTCATTGCATGTAGTGTTCCTTTTTTCAAGAAGAGAGAAATTAGAAAGAATAAGATAAATATCAAATTCTTATCTCTCTTAAAATATCAAACACAATAAATACGAATTCCATAAAAACATTTTTTCATTAATAAAGAATGCAAAAGGTCAAGTAATGAATTGATTTTGGTTTTTGTTGTAATTGTCCAACACTTCAGAGTCGAAAAACAACATCTTAAAATACTATTAGAAGTTCTAGCTAAAAAACATCAAGACCAAGTTTTAAATATCAAACAAAAGGAGTACAATAAACTATTACATAGTATAATAGTTATGCATTCATCATCCATTCCCACAATATCTGGTGGCCTTCTTCCAATTTGTTTATGGCATCAACTAATATTTGATACTTGCATCCAATTTTTGATATACTAATATAACCAACGCTGAGATACCGAGCGTAATGTTGCATTAGAAAAAGAATGTTTATTTCAATTTTTTATCAAATTCAGTTAAACTTAAAATGATAAATCGTTGGAATTATTTATTAGAATTTTGGATTTGAATTTGAAAATTAGTACTGGAATTTGAATTTTAAGTTTTGAATTTTGCAGAGTAAAATATAAAAAATCAAATTTGAAATTTGAAGATTTAAATTTTGAAATGACATTTAGAAATTTTAAATAATAAAATATGAATTTGAAATTCATATTTGACATTGTATTTTTCTTTATAAGTTTGAATTTTCTAGAATGTGAAAGGTTCAACTATAAAACGTGGATTTCAAAATTCATGTTTGACATTTTGATTTTTCTTTATAAATTGAATTTTTTAGAAAGTAAAAGGTTCAGTCAGTAAACATTCTTCAGCAAGAAAAAACTTTGTATGGAATTTGAAATATTGAGAATTTTAGTTTTCGAATTTTGGAAATATGAATTTCAAATTTGAAAAATTAAAATTTTGGATTTTTGAAAATTCATCCTTTCTAAAATTTGAATTTGAAATTTAAAAGTGTTATTAAACTATTAAATACGAACATTTCAATTTTATTCTTTGAATTCGATAATTTAAATTTTATGCTTGAAAATTTAAATTTTGACTAAAAGATTACTATTTTTAAACTACATTTTGAATTTTAAGATGAAAATTTTGAATTTTTAATGTTTGAGTTTGAATGAAATCTATATGTAGAATCTATAAGCATGAGAACTTAAAAATGAATAAAAAAATGTTAAAACTCTTTTACAAGAATTTTGTTACCAATTAAATATCTAGACAAGTATAAGAAAACTTTTGAGATATTTATGAAAAGAATAAAGTAAATAGCATTGGAGACATCTAAAGAGACGTGTCGAAGACAATATCTTTATTGTTTTTTGCTTGGCACTATTTGATTTCGCAAGTGTACGATTGACAAACCTCCCCACTAATCAATTTGAAAATTGAAACTGAAGATAAATTAAACAATAGTCAATATGTTTTCAAATTAATATTAGTTAATGCTTTTATTGATAACACATAATGTGCAATGTATAGTGCTGCATGTGCCCACCAAACACATCAACCCTAGTATGTTCTGTTATCCCGCCTTTTGGCAAGACCGTGACACCAAGAACTTGACTAGAAACCAAGGATAGTTCGTCTTGGAGATCGTTAATACATTGGTCTACTGTGGATATCGGTAAATTTTGTCCGAGTCCAGATCGAGGTACAATTGATATGATAGGACAGACAAAGCTATGAAAGCCAACGTTTCAAATTTCAAGTCAATCGGTGTCAGTGTGCTCAAGATATTGATTGATCACGGTTGAGAAATCTGAACTCGCATCAATCATAACTCGAGATCTATAAGTCCAAATGCCACCAAATTTTCACAAGAGCTTACGTACGACCTAAGGAATGTTCATGCTAAATTTAGACTTGATTGGAGCTATAACGACACAGAATTTTCGATCCAGAAAATTCCAGATAGTTAGGACAAGAAGAAAAGAGATAGAAGAAGAAATAGAAATGAAACACAGAATCTCACATTCGCAGTGGATCAAAATATAATATTAATATACAAAGGAAAACTGCATCAGTTAATTTACATATATAGTACATCAGGGTTACAACATTTTCACAAACACTGGACAGTTAAAGCAACATGTTCCAGATACAAATCAATAATACTCAACGGGTTACACTCCATATGTTCTTGTCATCCAGCTTGCCTCCTGAGCTCCAAAACATCCTTACTTGAAAATCTGTAATACTCGGTCTGACCCGAGCATTACATCAAAGTAACACCCGGGTCAGGCTGAAAACCAATATGAGTAGACCCATATAATATAAAATACTCAGTTATAAAACTCATTTGCAAACCAGGGTAACTCACACCTCCTACGAGTTCTCATCTTATTAAAGTCCATCACTTAACCAAAATAATGGCTAAGAAATTTATTCAGCTTTATCATGGTCATGTTGCTAAATTTATTCCATTCTAGCCTATTAATTCCATATATCCAATTTATATAGAATTTAACTTACCAATCGAAGTGGTTTCGGGTATTTTTGATAACCGCCCCCGGTCTCTTCGAATTCAATATCATTTCTAATCCAATTTGTTAGTTTAAAACAATACAATTCAATTAGGATATCATACCACACCACAATCCAACTTAGATAAATAAGATATATCACAGCACATCTAAATCTCCCATCAACAATTCAAGTCGTCCAGTATCATTTGACCATCCATAAACAAGATTTATTAGGCATATAATTCCTAATTAATTTAATCAATCTCCAATTAAATTAAATTAATTACTCTAATTATCTCTAATCTTGCTTACTCAACATTAGTTAATTCCAAACCAATAAATAACTCATCCTTTAACTATCCATCTTAATTAATTATCTCTAATTATATTAAGTAATTAGTCATAGATTAATTATTCTTAACCATCTACATTAATTTACCTTTAATTACTCTCATAAATTAATTATCTATAATTAATTACTTTAATTAATTACATAAATTAATTAATTTTTAATTAATCATATTCATTAATTAACCTAAATTAATCACATTCAGTAATTAATTATTCCTTAATTAAGTAATTAATTCTTTCCTCAAGTAATTATTCTCTAATTACTTCTCTTAAGTAGTTACTCTTTATTTTACTACATTGGTTATTTATTCTATGTATACTTAAGTTTATTAATTAACTATTAGTCACTTAAGTTTTTAATTAATCCAAGATAAATTATTATCTTAAATAAATCTCTAATTATTATTTAAACTAAATTAAATCACTTAAGTCACTAATAAAATTAAGATTCAATACTCTTATCTACCCATTATATTCTATTGTGAAATTACCTTGGGATTACTTTACGGGTTCACTAATACATATACCTTCAAATCAAATCGACTCAATCACATTTGACTTTATAAATCAAGCTTTGAACTTGTTTACAAAATGGGTCAATACCTTATTTAAACTTGTAGTACAAAATTTGCTTTGAAACCCTTGTTTGAAATTTTACTTTGCCCTTTTTTTTTATAAAAAACTGGGTTTATTTCCCTAATTAAGATACCTTTTTCTTTTAACCCTGCTATGGTCAAAATGTTTTGATCCCAAATCATAATTACCCAAACTACAACCAGGGGTTCCCATCAACTCGATAGACTCGAGTACATCACGAAGCCATTTCCTTTCTTTCCCGAAGCAAAATGAACTCAGCAACACAACATACACAAGATAATTCATATGCACGTGCACAAACATTCAGGCCATCTTCGACCGGCGCCGCAACCATCATCACGTCGACGATGTCGTGGTCAACCTGGTCGACAACCCAGAAAACTTGAAAGCTCATCAATATGAAATCGAGCAATTCAATTGAAACCAGAAACACAAAGATCACCAATAACTCCCTAGCATCGCCGCCACAGGCTATCGGTGTCCACGAAACTCCGGCCCAGACCTCGACTGGCCTCTATCATCCCCTTCCACCACCTCCAATCCACCCCGTTGCTGCCATGTCACCACGAATACGCAGAATCTAACCCCGTCTAAAACTCAGCCTATAACCCTAAAACGACGTAGTTCAACTTACACAGTGATCAATAAATCTAAATTCCAATTTTCCCAAGAGCCTCTACAACCAAGCTTGCTCCAGCCAAAACGGCGATGATCCTATCTCCCCCGATCGACAAGTATCAACGTTCTCCCCAAAATCGTTCAATTCAAGATTTCTCTTGATTTAAAAAACATAAAAATCATGATTGTACTTTTAAAAATCATAATTTTTGATATCAAACACGACTATATACCTGAATCAACCAAATTTTTTTATCGAGATTTTGATATAGTTTGATTCTTACTGTTCTTCTTCTCTTCTTACTACAACTAACCTCAAATTCTTACTGGAAATATTTTTTATTCCATTATCTTATGATTATGAACAAGTTTTGTTTATAAATCAAGTCTAAAAGAAGATTAGGGGAAGAGAAAATTTGATCTTTGAATATTTTTAAACCTGTAGCACTAAAAACATAACAAATTTTATGGTTCCAAACTTAAACACTGATACAAACACACATAAATAAATATGAAATCATTTTTACCATCATGCATAGCATAATTCACATCATACTTCTAGTATTCATCTCATGCCAATGCAAGCGATTTCAATTTTTAGGAGTTTTGCTCACCTTGTTTTGAAGGATAGAACAGGTCTGTAATTGATTTTAAAAGACTGGATTCTTGAATCTAAAATTTTCTTAACAACTTGTTGAAGTTTCAGTTGAATTCATATTGAATCTGCTTAAACCTTACTTGCTTGATCCTGCTAAGGCTATTTAGGTCTGAGATGATCTTTGAATTGTTTGATACTGGTTTATTTTGATTTTATTTTCCTCTGGTTTGCTTTTCTTTACAGGTTTTTGTCTTCCTTGTTTGAGTGTGTTTATAGGTTTGGTTTCCTAGATTTTAACTATTGAAAAAGAACATGATAAAAGAAGAAAAAGAGTAGAGTAGAGATGATATATAGCCTTGTATTACCATTTATTTAAAAAATGACACTTGTTGAATTTACTTACATTTGTCTTTAACATGATATAAATTGCTTACACTTGTACTATGCATATAAAAATAAGTTTACATTTGTTATGTTTATGTATTCATAAATATTTTTCCATTTGTTTATATTTATATAATAATTTTAATTTAGTTTTATATTTATTAGTTTTATGTGTCTTATATTTAAACTTACTTTGTTAATTATTTTTATATATCTTAAAGATAATGATAAAAATTCAATTATACACAAATAAATAGTTATATAGATATACTAGCTTTAAAATATAGAGTTTGAATCCAATTTATTTTAAAATATTTATCTTTGAATTCCCAAATTCAAATTCTAGTTCAAATTCTATCTAAAATCAATACACACATACACACACACATATATATTTATTTATTTAAATAGACACAAATTTAATTTAAAATTTTTAAGTAATTTTATTAGAAAATTATCAAATGAATATTCATCTAGATAAAAATATTTATTATCAAATATTTTTATAAATCAGTGTTTCAACTGATTAAATCCAATTAATTATCAATTTCCCGATGCCTAAAAATCAGGATTATCACATTCCCCCCTTTGAATCTTTTCGTCCTCGAAAAGGAACAAAACCAGAATTTTATTATTAAAATAGTCATTATCAGTTAATTTTTTTTAACCATTTCCAACTATAAACTCTTTTATCAAGAATTTTTAAAACACTTCAAAATCTATATAATATGACCAAAATAGTTTTATATAAAAAAAATCTTTTTATAACTCGATGTCTCAGCCAATCTATCCTTGTTCTCATAGAAATTCGGTCATACGTTGATCAGGCGTAAGACTGAAAATCTATAAGTGCTTGGCAGACCCGTTTTCAACACCCAGTTAAAATACTGAAAAATATTTTATTGAAAATATAGAAAACATTTTTGAAAATAGAGGAAATATCTTTGGTGAGAATGCTGTGGAAACCCCTATCCATGGTTGCAGTTAACCCGATGGTTATGTTGCCATCCTTGCAAAATCCATAGATAACTGTAGGCACTCCGCGCCCCTTAATTACGCCATGGAACCCGCTACAGATCGCAGCTACATCTGGGGTTACGTTGCTATCACATCAAAAACCCATATAATTATAGGCACCAATGCCCTCGAATTTCGCTGCCAAATAAATGAAACTTCTCCACTCCACTCGACCATAGATCGTAGTCTACCGATGTTACGTTGCCTTCTCGGCTAAATCAAATGTAGACTGTTGACACTCACCTCCACACGATTTCCGCTATGGTCCATAGTAGATCGCAGCGACATCGAGTTACTCTGTCGTCACGGCATAACCTAAATGCCCCTGTAAGCATCAGCACCCTCGACTTTCGCTACCCAGTAACCCTCAGGAACTTCAGTTTGTCCAGACTTCCTCACAGGATCCACTTTAGAGCCTTCCCCTTTGAGGCTTAAGGCAGTACCAACCTATGGTACTCCTAAGAAGTTCGTTTCAATGGAGCGCCTTTTTCTTCAGAGCCGTTTTCAAAACACTTTATACTATACACAGATAGTATCTTCCAAATCATACACCTAGTATGAATCCCATATAAATCTCCTTTCTCAAAATCGATTATCTCAAAATCGATAATTCTCAAACTAGGCTTTCCAAATTTCCAAAATTGATTTTTCTCCAAAAATCAAAAGCCTTTTCATAGTTCATTGGTTCCAAAAACCTTTTCCCAAAATCATTCTCATAAGATCCTTTATATGTATATATATATATATATGTACATACTCATATAAACTTTAAAAAAAATCTTTGGATCACTTCATACTTGTATAAATTCCCTTTTTATACTTCAAATACTTTTCAAAAATCCTTTTTCTTCGGGCTATAGATTCAGCAAGGGAAGAATTATCTTATATAACAAAGGTATATAACTTTGTTTATTTCAAATCAAATATTCAAATTTGATTACTCTTTTATAAAGTTATTAACCATATTGCTTTTCTATAAAATGAGTTCTAATCATAGAGATATCGAACTCCCATTTTATTTCATCATATATTCCACAAAATATACTTTCCGTTTATAAAACCATTTTACAGTTCTTATCCATAAATTTTCAATATCAATTTCATCCAAACCCATACGATGTACACATATCATTCGTACGCTATATCAATCTGATCGCTCACTCAATCATACAATTTCACATCCGAACTAGTATCGTCCACCCGACTTCCTAGTGCGGACTCAGATTTGGTCCCTTGATCAGAAACAATAAAAATCCATATCCAGGTTCGCCGCCAAAAATCGAGTAAAAAATCCCAACTCGCATCGATATACTATCTCGAAATTCTGTGCTCGAATCTGGATCAAATCACTATGCGAATAGAATAACATACGTACATCCTACCTGTTTATCTTTAATGATTATTAGCTAAATCAATTTCTCCTTTCTATTCACATTCCCTTAGATATTTATTCATTTGTTCACAAGTGCTTCAATCCCCATTTGAATTATCACCTCAATTCTTATCTCAAATGGATATTTAATCATAAATAGTTTGCACTCTGACCAGCTTAAATTTAGAAAATAGCTTGAAAAATTAACAAAATAGAAAAGTAGTTGAAAAATAATTATTAAATGTAAAATAGCAGTAAAATATTTAAGTAGTTATAAAATAGTAAAATGGTTATAAAACAGTTAGATAATTACAAAATATTGTAAAATATTAATTAGTTATAAAGTAGTTGAAAAATAGTAATTAGTTTATAAAACAGTTGTAAAATAGTTAATAGTTCCAAAAATAATTGTAAAATAAGTATAAAATAGTTTGGGGTTAAAAAGAAAGGTTGTATATAGTAAATAGCTTGGAAAAAAATAGGATTATATTAAAACAAATTATTTTGAAAATAGTCCAAAGCCAAACTGTTCAACTTTCCAATCTCCATTCCCATCAATTCTATTTAAATTTCCACTTCCTTTTGAATTTGATTCAATCCCAATTCAAATCATCTTCCCAATTGAATTTGAACTCATTCAACTTCAATTTCATTTCAAACTAATCCAAAACTTATCCATCTTCCATCACAAATCCAATTAATTCAAATCAAATTCAATTTGAACTAATTCCATTTAAATCTTAACTTTAAACCATCTCGAAATATATAAATTCGAGTTAAATTTTAAAATGTTGATTTAACTTCTTAAACCAAACTAACCTTTATTTAAAGTCTTTAAACAATTTAATTCTGAGTCCAAATTTCAAAATTCTATTTTAAAGTGCCTTTACTTCTCCATAAACCTATTTCTAGGTTCAAATAATAATTCAAAACCATTTTAAACAATTTAATCTTTAAAATTCAATTTATTACCCAGTTTCAATTTTTGAAACCAATCCTTAACAATTTAAATTTACAAATTCATTTTAAACATTCAAATCTAAAGTGATTCCATTTTCACACGTTCAATTTTTACCATTAAAATTAAAATTACTTAAGTAATTTCAAATTAAAGTTCAATTCCATTAAATTCCAATAATGGAATAGATATTATCTTAAGCTACTTCTTAATTTATGTTAAACTAACCAATTCACAGTTCCATAGATTATTGATAACAACAGGATGATGTTAGGATAAGTCAAAGTAAATAAACATCCAATTTGTTTAAAACATCCCCAATATCATCTATTACCTATTCCTAGAACTCAAACCCGTTTGAGATCTTATATATCTCTCTTCTAAATCAACTCATTTAACTTCCCTAAGTTAAATCTCAATCCCATCTTGAAATTTCCAAATCAGGTTGTTCCTTCAAACTTATTTAACTTTCCCAAAGTTAAATTCAATTTACTTAATCTAGTCAACCCTACCCAATTTGAATTCCCATTTCAAATTTTAAACTTCATATTAATAATCTTCCCACTTAAGTTTAAAAACTCATTTCACTTTGGGTTTCACATCACATTCTAAGGAAAATTCAAAACTCAACCTTAGAGTTTATTCCAAATTACCTTTGATACTACGTATATCCATACATATACATATTTATTTCTTAGCCCATCAAGCCATACTTTAAATTTTAGACCACCTTTGGTTTTCAAAACAAATTATTTTAAAGTTTCAAACAATTTCTTATTTTAAAATAAGATTATATTCAAGAACAGTCTGAATAATATTATTTTTCACTTCTTTTATCATTTTGAAAACAATTTCAAATGTTACTAGATTTAGAATTCAAAATTTCACAATTTAAACCACTTTAATTTACAAGTTATACTCAAACTAAGTCTACTTCCTTAAAAAATTTCATTACTTTAGGATAATAACCAAGGATATTACAACTGGAAACCAATTCATTATTATCTTATTTTGAAAATACTTCTACAAATTCAGGATTTTAATTTCAGCTTGGATCCATTTCAAACTTATCTTTATTCAATTTAAATTTGGTTGTATTACTATTACCACTTAATTCTCATTATTATATTTAATTCCAGTAATCAACAACCCATTTCTTTAATATATATTTAATAATTAGAAATATTATTTCTTTATATATTAAAAGATAAACTTATATGAAAATCATTTTTAAAATCATTTTAAAAGAAAATAACAAGTACGCTTTCATATACATATACACTCAACTCATTCTAGGGTACCATTGACCCTATCCTTAATGAGTAAACCCACCAGAGCCAAGGTCCTCGCTTTCATACCAAATGTAACGACCCGGAATTTTCGATTCCGAAAATTCTAGGAGAAGAAGAAAATAGATAGAAGAAGAAACAGAAATGAAACACAGAATCTCACATTCGCAGCGGATCAAAATATAATATCAAATAAAATAACTGTTATACATAGGAAAACTGTATCAGTTAATTTACACATATAGTACATCAGAGTTACAACATTTCACAAACACTGGATAGTTAAAGCAACATGTTCCAGATACAAATCAATAATACTCTGCGGGTTACACTCCATACGTTCCTGTTATCCAGCTCGCCTCTTGAGCTCTAGAATGTCCTTACCTGAAAATCTTTAATACTCGGTCTGACCCGAGCATTACATCAAAGTAACGCCAGGGTCAGGCTCGAAACCAACGTGAGTAAACCCATATAATATAAAATACTATGTTATAAAACTCATTTGCAAAGGAGGGTAACTCTACCTTCTACGAGTTATCGTCTTATTAAAGTCCATCACTTAACCAAAACAATAGCTAAGATATGTTACTCAGCTTTATCATGGTCATGTTGCTAAATTTATTCCATTCCAGCCTGTTAATTCCACATATCCAGTTTATAAAGAATTTAGCTTACCAATCGAAGTGGTTTCGGGTATTTCTGATAACTGACCCCGGTCTCTTCGGATTCAATATCATTTCTAATCTAATTTGTTAGTTTTAAAACAATATAATTCATATGAGGATATCATACCATACCACAATCCAACTCAGATAGATAACACATAGTACATCCAAATCACCCATCAACAATTCAAGCCGTCCAATATCATTTGACCATCCATAAACAAGATTTATTAGGCATATAATTCCTAATTAATTTAATCAATCTCCAATTAAATTAAAATAATTACTCTAATTATCTTTAATCTTGCTTACTCAACATTAGTTAATTTCAAACCAATAAATAACTCATCCTTTAACTATCCATCTTAATTTATCCTTCTTAATTAATTATCTCTAATTACATTAAGTAATTAGTCATAGATTAATTATTCTTAACTATCCACATTAATTAACATTTAATTACTCTCATAAATTAATTAACTATAATTAATTACAATAATTAATTACAATAATTAATTAATCATTAATTAATCATATTCATTAATTAACCTAAATTAATCACATTCAATAATTAATTATTCCTTAATTAATTACACTAAGTAATTAATTCTTTGCTCAAGTAATTATTCTCTAATTACTTCACTTAAGTAGTTACTCTTTATTTAACTACATTGGTTATTTATTCTATGTATACATAAGTTTATTAATTAACTCTTAATCACTTAAATTTTTAATTAATCCGAGATAAATTATTATCTTAAATAAATCTCTAATTATTATTTAAACTTAATTAAATCACTTAAGTCCCTAATAAAATTAAGATTCAATACTCTTATCTACCTATTATATTCAATTGTGAAATTACTTTGGGATTACTTTACAGATTCACTAATACATATATCTTCAAATCAAATCGACTCAATCACATTTGACTTTATAAATCAAGCTTTGAACTTGTTTACAAATTGGGTCAATACCTTATTTAAACTTGTAGAACAAAATTTGCTTTGAAACCCTTGTTTGAAATTTTACTTTGCCCTTTTAAAAAAAAACTAGGTTTATTTCCCTAATTAAGATGCCTTTGCTCTTAACCCTGCTATATTTAAAATGTTTCGAGCCCAAATCATAATTACCCGAACTACAACCCGGGGTTCCCATCAACTCGATAGACTCGAGTACATCACAAAGCCATTTCCTTTCTTTCCAAAGCAAAACGAACTCAGCAACACAACATACACAAGATAGTTCATGTGCACATGCACAAACATTCAGGCCATCTCCGACCGGGCGCCTCAACCATCATCACATCGATGACGTCGTCGTCAACCTGGTCAACAACCTAGAAAACTCGAAAGCTCATCAATACAAAATCGAGCAATTCAATTGGAACCAGAAACACGAAGATCACCAATAACTCCCAAGCATCGCCACTACAGGCTACCGGTGGCCATGAAACTCCTGCTTAGACCTCGAGTGACGTCCATCATCCCCTTCCACCACCTTCGATCCACCTCATTGCTGCCATGTCACCGCGAATACCCAGAACACCCCGTCCAAAACGCAGACTATAGCCCTAAACAACGTAGTTCAACTTACACAGTGATCGATAAATCCAAATTCCATTTTCCTAAGAGCCTCTACAACCAAGCTTGCTCCAGCGAAAACGGCGATGATCCTATCTCCCTCGATCGGCGAGTATCAACATGCTCCCCAAAATTGTTCAATTCAAGATTTCTCTTGATTTAAAAACATAAAAATCATGATTACACTTTGAAAAATCAAAATTTTTGATATCAAACCCGTCATATACCTGGATCGACCAAATTTTTTAATCGAGATTTTGATATAGTTTGATTCTTACTGTTCTTCTTCTCTTTTTACTACAACTACCCTCAAATTCTTACTGGAAATATTTTTAATTCCATTATCTTGTGATTATGAACAATTTTTTTGTAAATCACGTCTAAAAGAAGGATAGAGGAAGAGCGAATTTGATCTTTGAATATTTTAAATCTGTAGCACTAAAAACAGAACAAAATTTATGGTTCCAAACATAAACACGGATACAAACACACATAAATAAATATGAAATCATTTTTACCATCATGTATAACAAAATTCGCACCATACTTCAAGTATTCATCTCATGTCAATGCAAGCGATTTCGGTTTTCAGGAGTTTTACTCACCTTGTTTTGAGGGACAGAACAAGTTTGTAATTGATTTTAAAGGCTGGATTCTTGAATCTGAAATTTGCTTAACAACTTGCTAAAGTTTGAGTTGAATTCATTTTGAATTTGCTTGATCCTTACTTGCTTGATCCTGCTCCGGCTATTGAGGTCTAAGATGCTCTTTGAATTGTTTGATACTGGTTTATTTTGATTTTATTTTCCTCTGATTTGCTTTTCTTTACAGGTTTTTGTCTTCCTGGTTTGAGTGTGTTTACAGGTTGGTTTCCTAGATTTTAACTATTGAAAATGAACTTGGTAAAAGAAGAAAAAGAGTAGAGTAGAGATGATATATAGCCTTGTATTACCATTTATTAAAAAAATGACACTTGTTGAATTTACTTACATTTGTCTTTAACATGATATAAATTGCTTACACTTGTACTATGCATATAAAAATTAGTTTACTTTTGTTATGTTTATGTATTCATGAATATTTTTCCATTTTTTTTATATTTATATAATAATTTTAATTTATTTTTATATTTATTAGTTTTATGTATCTTATATTTAAACTTAGCTTGTTAATTATTTTTATATATCTTAAAGAGAATGATAAAAATTCAATTATACACAAATAAATAGTTATATATGTATACTAGCTTTAAAGTACAGAGTTTTTGAATCCAATTTATTTTAAGATATTTACCTTTGAATTTTCAAATTCAAATTCAAATTCTATCTAAAATCAACACACAGATATATATATATACACACAACATTTATTTAAACAGACACAAATTCAGTTTAAAAATTTTATAAGTAATTTTAGTTGGAGATTATCAAATGAATATTCATCCAGATATAAATATTTATTATCAGATAATTTTATAAATTAGTGTTTTCACTTATTAAATCCAATTAACTATCAATTTACAGATACCCAAAAATCCGGGTTATCACAGGAGCTAGTCTTGATCGATACGAAATTCATTCGTATCGATCATGGACCGAAAAACTACATTTTGCATCAATCATAACTCGCAATCCGCAAGTCCAAATGATATGATATTTTCAATGGAGCTTGCGTACCACCTAAAGAATGTTCCTCAAATTTCGACTCGATTGGAGCAACTATGGATCGATACGAAATTCGTTCGTATCGATCGCGGATCGAGCCAAAATCGCCTGGGATCGATCGCGTGGGCCCACCCACGTGCCAGAAGAAATTTTCCAAGATCTGAGGAAGATATTTCCCTCTTACTCCTATAAACAGAGCCCAGGGCCTATAGAAAAAGGATATTTTTTGCTCTTTGACGTCCAGACTCTGCCAAAACCATTTTTATACCGCTGGTGTACTCGAATTTGGTCACTGTAATCCACCATAGTCAATTGTAATTAGCCAGTGAATATCAATAAAATCATCAACTTCATAGTGGACATAGGCCACATGCCGAAGCACTCTAAATCATTGTATTTCTGCGTGTTTTCATATTTGTTTTTGAAGTGTTTGTTAGATAATCCTCTTTTTACATTTCTATTCTTTATTTTTACCTCCTCAAATAATTCTGAAGAGTGTTGTACCCAATTTTGGTACAAACACTTTGGCGCTTTCACTGAGAAAACCCTGCTTTTCTCATGTTCTATGGATCTACTACCATCGTTGGATTACAAAAATCTAAGGAGAAGACCCAGATCTATCGATCAGTGGTTCTTTCTATTCTATTCAGATTGCTCCAGATATAAGAGGAACTACATTCATAATGAATTTCGTATCCACATTAATATGGTGATTTTCTTATCCATATTTTCGTATCCAGAAAATATGATGAACTTCATATCCATATTTACGTATCCAAGAAAATATAATGAATTTTGTATCCATATTTTCGTATCCCTGAAAATATGATGAATTTCAAATCCATATTTTCGTATCCATGATAATATAGTGAATTTCATATCCATATTTTCGTATCCAGAAAATATGGTGAATTTCGTATCCATATTTTCGTATTCATGAAAATATGATGAATTTCGTATCCATATTTTTGTATCCATGAAAATATGGTGATTTTCATATCCATATTTTCGTAAAATATGGTGAATTTCGAATCCATGAAAATATGATAAATTTCATATCTATATTTTCATATCCATGAAAATATGGTGATTTTCATATCCATATTTTCATATCCAGAAAATATGATGAATTTCGTATCCCATGAAAATATGATGAATTTCGTCTCCATATTTTCGTATCCATGAAAATATGGTGATTTTCATATCCATATTTTCATATCCAGAAAATATGATGAATTTCGTATCCATATTTTCATATCCATGAAAATATGATGAATTTGGTCTCCATATTTTCGTATCCATGAAAATATGGTGATTTTCGTATCCATATTTTCATATCCCAAAAATATGATGAATTTTGTATCCATATTTTCGTATCCATGAAAATATGGTGATTTTCGTATCCATATTTTAGTATCTAGATATATGATGAATTTTGTATTTATATTTCATATCCATGAAAATATGATGCATTTCACATCCATATTTTCGTATCCATGAAAACATGGTGATTTTCGTATCCATATTATCGTATCTAGAAAATATGATGAATTTCGTATCCATATTTTCGTATCAATGAAAATATGATGAATTTCTTATCCATATTTTCGTATCCATGAAAATATGGTGATTTTCATACCCATGTTTTCGTATCCAGAAAATATGATGATTTTCGCATCCATTTTTTCGTATCCAGAAAATATGAAAATTTTCGTATCCATGCCTTCGTATCCAAAAAATATGACAACATTCGTATCGATCGCTTTTCATATTGATCAGCATTCGTATCGATTGACTTCCCTACCGATCAATTTTCGTATCGATTAGTTTTTGTATCAATCAGTTTTCATAACGATCAACATTCGCATCAATACTCATATGCAGTTCATATCAATCCATTTGCGTCCAATTCATGTCGATACTCATATACAGTTTGTGTCGATCCATCTGCGTCCAATTCGTATTGATACCCACATGCAGTTCATATTGATCCATCATCGTCCAATTTGTATCGATACTCACATGCAGTTCGTATCGATCCATCTGCGTCTAATTCATATCGATACTCATATACAGTTCGTATCGACCCAGCCGCGTCCAATGCGTATCGATCAACAAACACCACTTTCGTATCGATCCAGCCACGTGCATTTCGTATCGATCATCAGATACCACTTCGTACCGATCCAGCCACGTGCACTTCACATCGATCCTCAAATACCACTTCATATCGATCTAGCCATGTGCATTTCGTATCGATGCTTAGATAACACTTTGTATCATTTAAACATTACTGAGAATGATCATGAAATTAAAAAAAAAATGGGTACAACCCAAATTTTAGAAAAGAAATATTTTCGGGCACCCGCATAGTGAATTCAAAGCTCAATTTAATAAAGGAATATTCCATCTACGCTTCTGATCGTTCCATGACTGAATGGGACATAGGAGATTACAGTGGCAAATGCTGAATTGTAATCAAGGAATGGGTAAAGAAATACTACTCAACCGTACTCCCAAAGGCTGGAGAACCTAGATAATATGCCAAGACTAGAGTTGATTAATAAATCGTGCTTCTAAGGTGGACTGCAACTTCACCAATTGGCCAGCTCTTAAACTCCTAAATTGACAACTATGGTACGATGGCTAATATGACGACTGCCCCCACACCATCTAATTTTCCAACTCAAAGCATTGCTGATCACCATTAAACCATCTTTAAATAACCGCATCTTAATCATACAGTGTCTATATGACTAGAAGCGTGGCCTACAACCTTAAGAGGACTTCCTTAGTACCTATATAGTACTCTTATCTGGATGAAAGTTTGGGATAATCACCAATCTCTTAGCCCATTTTAATCAACTCATCGTCCAATCAGCATTACCAACCACTCAAACGTTGGACAATCACGCACGCATCCTTCACCAGTATTACAAGATGCCATAGCCATAAAATGGACCTAGTCATAATGACAATTGAAGAATCTTCCCCAGTGGAGAGTTATTCATTGAAACCATTCTACCTACAAAATTTCTAGTGAAAATTCAATATGTTGACTATATCGGTATACTATTGAAATACAACTCTCGACACTACCTCATGAAGTGATAATGGCGCACAGACTCCACCAAGAATGATGAAGGCCATCAAATGTAGATATGTTCCCCCATTCCTCAAAGAACATTGTCACTCATGGTTAGACATACCGGTTCTACTTCTCATATCGCTGAAAGGGAATAGAGAAGTTGGCAGCCAATGAATTCATCCAAAGTCCACAGCCAGCTGCTACCAATACCCATAAACAGATTCATTACAAGAGATTATTTCCAGACTTTGATAAGAGAACTGGTGGATAGCCGCCAACAAGTACACTAACATATCGCATCCAATATTGAGTTGATGAATCAGATGAAGGATCAACTTGGCGAGATAAGAAGGGAACCTACTCCATACTCTACATCGAAAAACTCCTCTTCTTTAGATGGCTATCATGGACGCCAATAGCATAAGGCTGCTTCAGAAAGGGTAGCTCTGAAAAAATGTTCGAGCCCCATAAAACAAAGGACCGGGAACCCCCGACCCCTATCAATCAATAACTTTGATCAAACTGAACCATTTGCGTTAGACTTCCAACTGTGAAGGGCTGGACCGAAATGCAATAGCGAGCATATGACGTCGCTTCACTTATCAATGAGATTTAATCCAATCTCTTTTGAATTATCTCTAATTCAATTTCGTTTATGTTACAAATTATGACCGACCTGAATTAAACTACTTGCAAATGATGTAGATAACCGAGTACTTAAGGATAGGTGCAAAACAACCTCTGTAGACTATGATCAAATTATTGAGGTATCATCATGACAAGCATGATTCCACCACTCATCAGCTACTGTATGCATCTGACTTGGGGCAGAGCATCAAAGCAGAAGAGACCGACAAGGTCAGGACTCCAGTACAAAGTGGATGCAACGGATCATCCACTCATCTGCCTATGCAATTTAATTAGGAGATTTGAGAAAGACTTTGAGTTATATGTCCCAACAATGCACTTTCCATTTCGTACTTGAAGCTCGCCAAAATACTTATGCTTCTTTTGATGCCCGGTAAAATCGAAATCACACCAAGGGTGGACGTGACCTGACTGTCCATGCATCCAATCCTACATTAGACACTTGGGGTTATTTAAGAACACTGTTTAAAGTGGATATGATTTGAGCATTCAGTTCCCAGTTAGCATCTGTGGTTCGGCAAAACAATAGTGCCTTAAATCGACTTCATCCACGGTCAACCCTCAATTAAAATCATCAACGAATGACTTCCTATTCACTAACCATCATATGCCATCATTTCAACTCTCTTCCTCAACACAATCGGAAGAACATGAAGTATAAAGTGGATGTGACTTGTTCATCCCCTCTCCAGTTCTTGTCCCTGACTTAAGGGAAAATACATAGCTCAAAGCGGATGTAGTTCGACCATCCTCTTCTCTCCTCAAGCTCTAAACTTGCCAGAACACTAATCTTACTCCTTAGGCTTAGAGACTCAGAATCCAAACAAACATGTACATGATTCGACCGTCCATCAACTAAATCTTATCCTTCATTGAGAACGGATAAGTGGAAAGTGATCAAGATCTGACCAATCACTTATTAAGTGAAACTCGAGCTCAGGCGTCGACACAATTAAATCAAAAGGGATTGAAACACTACAATCCTCTAACTAACTCTGGCTCCTAGAGTGCGAGCTGGAGTACAAACGTACGGACATGGGCTTGAGGAGGATGAATCCGTCCATCTAATGACTTCGCCCGTGTTTAACCTAAACTCGAGGAGGATGGATCAGTCTATCTAACGACCTTGCCTTCCATATTTACAAGCTCGAGGAGGATGGATCCGTCCATCTAATGACTACGCTTTCCTACTCAAGGTGGATGTGATCCGACCACCCATAACCTTGGTCGACCTCCTATCCCCAGAGTGCGAACGGGATTCAAATGCCCAAACAGATGTGACTGACCATCTTTCGGCCAACTCCAGGTTCCGAGAGTATGAACTGGAGTATAAACATCAACTAACTCTAGATTCCCAGAGTGTGAACTGGAGTATAAATATTAACTAACTCTAAGTCCCTAGAGCATGGACTAGAGTATAAACACTATAGTGGGTGTGACTGACCACCCATCAACTAACTCCAGACTCCCAGGTTGTGATCTGGAGTATAAACATTAACTAACTCAAAGTCCCCAAAGCGTGGAATGGAGTATAAATACTACGATGGGTGTGACTGACCACCCACCAACTAACTCTAGATTCCCAAAATGCGAACTGGAGTATAAACATTAACTAGTTGTAAGTCCCTAGAGCGTGGACTGGAGTATAAACACTAAAATGGGTGTGACTGACCATCCATCAACTAAATCCAGATTCCCAGAGTGCGAGCTAGAGTATAAACATCAAAATGGATGTGACCGACCACCCGTAAAACAACTTAGGTCCTCAAAGTGTGGACATAATCCTAAAACACTAAAATGGGTGTGACTGACCATCCATTGACTAACTCCAGATTCTCGGAGTGCGAGCTAGAGTATAAACATTAAAACGGGTGTGTCCGACTACCCGTAAAACAACTTAAGTCCCCGGCATGCGGACATAATCCTAAAATACCAAATGGGCGTGACTGACCACCCATCAACTAACTCTAGATTCCTAGAACGTGAAATGGAATATAAAACACCGACTCACTCTAGTGTCGAGAGCGCGGACTAGAGCACAAATGCCACATGGGTGTGGCAAATCACCCATCAACCAACTCCGGTCCTCAAGAATGGATTGGAATATAAACACCAGAAGAGATGCGATTCAAATGTCCATCTATCAACTCTAATTCCTTAGCAAGTTCTGTAGTACAAAAAGCAGAAGTGATTTGACCACCTGCTTTCCAACTCTTCCCCTGACATGGGGGCACTCTTATCATAAAAAATCGGATGCGATCCGACCATCCAACACTAAGCGGGCATGACACGATTGTCCATGCATCAACTCTTGTCCCTAACACGGGACCCATAACATAATATTTTTGGGATGCACTCCAACCCTACCAGACAAAATTTCTTCCTTGATTTGACAGGGAGATGCAGATTCACAAAACGGACCTAGGTGAACGTCCTATTCTAAATGGATGTGATTACCCATCTTACCGCAAATGAACGTGACCGGACCGTTCATCCGCTAACTCTCGCCTATGATCCGACGGGTTATGCGTGCAACATGGACGGATGTAACCCAACCATCTGCCAATAAATTCCTTCCTACAGTTCACTGCAAGAAGCATGAAATTAAAGTTATTGTAATGTGACCGACCACATTTTGACTTTTTCGCTTGACTAGGGGAAGAGGAATAGGCCGAGGAAAATGCGGTTAGACCATTTTCTATGAAATCTTAGCCCCTAGAGTGTGGACAGGGGCATATACATCAAATAGGTGTGACGAATGTCCCTTCAGTTGACTTTGATCCACGACATGCAACTACGAGTATAGGCAGACGAATGAATGTGATTCGACCATTCATACTCTGACCTAAACTCAACAGGAGTGGTATAAACTCGCTATAGATGCAATTAAACCATCCACAAACTCACTCTGCTAACCCAAGACTAGGGGCAGAGGCATAAATCATTGAAAGAGAAGAAAGGTGACTTGCTACATCTCCATCTTAGCATCCTTTACTTAAGGCAATGGCTACAAGGAGGCCTTAATGCTAACCAATCAGAATGATGCCCGAAGTTATGAGCAACCAATTATATCATACCGTTGGATCGATGGGAAATATCGATCTGCACCTTTCATATCATACCATTGGATCGACAGAAAATGAGGTTCGAGCATTCAACATCATGCCATTGAATCGACAGTCAATATCAATCCTCTTTGACTATAAATCGATGTGACTCGAATGCCCATCGAATACTTTTGACCAACAGAGAATGGATAGAAGAATAAAGAGCGAATGAGTATGACTTGACCATTCGTCCTCCGTCGCCTTCCTTCAATCCGTTAGGAAGAGCATGAGACCGGATGAGCATGATCTGACTGCATTTGAGCTGACTTTATCCCAACTTCTGACGGGAGAATGTAAACTGAAATGAATGAAGTTGATCGCCCAACTCTAAAAGAATGCAATGCGACCATTCATTCTTTGACTCTTACCATGAGCCGACTAAACGGCATTTCACAACAAGTGCAACCTAAATGTCCGAGCAACGACTCTTACCCTCAATTTGATAAGGGAAGCATCAATCCTGCATTGGATTTGGCTGGTCGATTCACTCTTCAGTTTTTTCCTAGAGTATGACGACATAAGCAGCAAAGTAAATGTCGTCGAGGAAACAAAGTATTCTGCTTAGAGGAAAGAACTAGGATAGAATGCAGGATAAGGAACAACTCAGCCTTCCATCGGTTAACTCGATCCCATGGTTCAACGGGATAGAATGCGAAATTGAAGTGAATATTATTTACCTTGCCACTTATCGAGATATTACCAAGACTTGGGGAACGCACGAGAAACAAGATGAATATAATTTGATCGTTCATCAAACAACCATGGCTCTTAAATCTTGGACCACAATACAAACACAGCAGAAGCTAGGCTCGATCATTCGCACAATACATCCATCAACCCAAGACTGTAGGCATGAGTGTGATGATCCAACATCTGGGTATGACTACTCGGTCCTATAGCTCACTCTTGCCTAGTATTTATAACAACATGAAGTTACGACCAAAAGGATGCTTAGGGATAAAATCATCAGATGATGCCCGGACTTACGGACAACTGATCATCATTCTGACTCTTTCGATGAGCAATGGGTCGTAAGTACATTAAATGGAAAATACATTGCTCGGAAACACAAGTGGATTACTACTCTACAATGCACAATACAAGGCTAAACTCTACTGAGCCTTTGATTCGATGCAAATACAAGCCTTATCATTTATTATTGCAAATAAGCACATGAAGTGCCTACAACCCATCATGAGTATTGTAGATCAGATCACAACTCAGCACAATGATCATGAAAAAGTTAACTACTTTGCTCCAAGTGAATTTGATATGTTCGCTTGGATTCAATCTCATATATCTATATGGAGTCTCACCGTCCATTGAGAACCCTGCATTAAATGTCAACTCGAGTCATGTCTCAGTGAATAAAAATAAAGCGACGTGGATCCGGAGAGGTCTGCTGCACTTAAAATGGAGGTGAATCTACTCAAAACCGATGGTTTTCTCTACCCAAAATGTGTATCCAATCCTTTACTTATAAAAAAATGAACAGAGAGTGGCAGATATACGTCAATTACTTCAATTTGCATGGGGCATGTCAAAGCATAACTTTCCACTTCCAATGATCAACCAACTAATGGACGCGACCATCAGACATGAATTAATCTTATCCATGGACGCAAACTCCAGATACAATCAGATATTGAAGCTTGTCCCAAACCAAGAATACAACCGTTTCATTACTGACCCGGGCCTATAGTGCTATGCTGCAATCCTTGGATTCAAACTTGAGAACGCTTATGCTACTTACCAAAGGATGATTAATAGATCATTCGAAAATCAGATCGGCTGATCAATGAAAGTATATGTAGTTATATGCTCATGAGATCACGAGCATCAAACGACCACATCGATGACTTGGCAAAGATATTCAGTGCTCTCCAACAACTGTAGAATGAAACTTGATCCTTTGAAATGCTCTTTCAACGTTATGTAAGAAGAATTCTTGGGTTTCGTCAACGATTCTTGTGGGAATTAGTCTAATGTCAGAAAATTCTAAAGATTGGGGTCATCCATGTACCCAAGAAACCAAGCAGGTATAGAGCTAAGTCAGAAGATTATTCCAAGTTGATTCAGCTCTAGGGCCGTCTACAAGTGTATTCTCTTCTTTAACCTAACCAAGAGAGGGAATAAAACTTTTGAATGGACTAAAAACTTCATTAATGCAGTTCTAGCTCTGATAGATCGCTTAAAGAATTTTATCTGAGCTGTTGGATAGCGAAGATTCACACATCAATTGGGCCATGTTAACACACGCCATCAGCATCGCATTGCTATATAAAGAGAAACGAATCCAAAGACTAGTATATGATGAAAGCTAGCTATTGACAAGCTTACCCCCTTAACGTCTGTGTCGACCAGCCATTATGGTAGGTCCTATGGCAACCTTAGATGTCCGGAAGGTTACTCAAATGAAATATCGAGCTAAGCCACTTTGATATCACTTGTCTCTCTCGAAGAGCTATCCATGGTCAAACATTGGCATACTTTATATCCAAATTCACCGCATTAGACGATTATACGAAGAACAGTGGAGAGCCATCCAACCGATGGAGAACATACATAGATGGAACTTCCGATAATCGGCTTTTTAACGTCGAAGTTGCATTAATCACTCTTGAGGAACGATCGATCTGCTACACCCTAAAACTCAACTTCCCTATAACAAATAACGAAGCTAAGTATGAAACCTTTGTCGCCACGCTGAGACTTGCAAGAAACTAGAAATGGAAACTTTACATATCTTATACTTTTTCTGGTTAGTGGTATGCCAAGTCAGGAAAGACTATCTGACTAAGGGCATTGTCTTGCTCCTTATCTCTGCTGGATCCTAGAGATACTAGTCGACTTCGAGTATTACACCACTACACAAATCCTCAGAGAACAAAACGAAAAGGCCGAATCATTGGCCAAGCTAGCCAGTTCTAGGGATGTGCGACAAATAGACTTTTTCCCAGTTGAAACACTTATTATTCCAAGCATTGACATATAAAAATCAACTTGATCTTTGAGATGGATCTAGAAAAGCGGTCATGGATGACTCCTATCGAAGACTATCTACTGTGGGGAATTCTTCTTGAAAAGAGATATGAGAGATGGCATATCCTCCGCGAACATTGCTGCATGATTATGTCTAGATCATTCGACTCCATCGACACAAAGCATAACTCCTATATCCATCAATCTGAGACCTAATATTACGTATCCATCGGTATGAAGCATACATTCTAACGTCTCAAATTGATCCAGGAGAG
This sequence comes from Allium cepa, assembly GCA_030765085.1. NCBI lineage: Eukaryota > Viridiplantae > Streptophyta > Magnoliopsida > Asparagales > Amaryllidaceae > Allium > Allium cepa. Next base: position 1,042,548,428 of record CM060931.1, on the reverse strand, counting down.
GATCGATACAAAGGAATGACTTAAAACGACCATAGAACGTTATTACAACTTTTATTTCACTTCGATCCAGGAGAGGATTGTTATGAAAATCAATCCAAACAAAATTAAAAACTTGATAACGATCCGCAAATGTGCAAACATGAACAGGAGCTAGGTTAACATATATACATGTGTGCCAAACTAACATTCAATTTTCGCGGTTAACAGGAATTGAATGCTTACCTGGTGACGATCAGAATGATGAACAACAAATCGCTAGTGCTCAACATTCAGTTACAACAAAACACTGCATGATCATTGACAATCAACAGTTTGACATCTACGTCACTGAATATCAACCAAAGGATACATCTTTTGATGAAAAGATAGCGACTACTCAATGAATCAGATAGAACTTTTCATAATGAAGATGGCATCTTTTCAAAGCACATCATGTTCACACAAGACGTACTTTGAGGAAGCAAATGATATCCCGCCTTTTGGCAAGGCCGTGACACCAAGAACTTGACTAGAATCCAAGGACAATTATCTGGGAGATCGTTAATACATAAGTCTACTATGGATATCGGTAAATTTTGTCCAAGTTCGGATCGAGCTATAATTGATATGACAGGACCGACAAAGCTATGAAGCCAACATTTCAAATTTCAAGTCAATCGGAGTTCGTGTACCCAAGATATTGATTGATCACGGTTGAGAAATCCAAACTTGCATCGATCATAACTTGAGATCTACAAGTCCAAATGCCACCAAATTTTCACAGGAGCTTACATATGACCTAAGGAATGTTCAGAATAAATTTTGACTCGATTGGAGCAAGTCTTGATCGATACGAAATTCGTTCGTATCAATTACGGACCGAAAAACTCCAATTTACATCGATCAAAACTCGCAATCCGCAAGTCCAAATGCTATGAAATTTTCACAGAAGCTTGCGAACAACCTAAAGAATGTTCTTGCAGAATTTCAACTCGATTGGAGTAAGTCTTGATCAATACGAAATTTGTTCGTATCAATCACGGATCGAGCCGAAATTGCCTGGGATCGATCGCGTGGGCCCACCTACATGCTAGAGAAGTCTACTGAGATCTGAGCGAGATATTTTCCTCCTATACCTATAAATAGAGCCCTAGGGCCTATAGGAAAAGGATCTTTTTTCTCTTTGACGTCTAGACTCTGTCGAAACCATTTTTAAACTGTTGCTGTACTTGAATTTGATCACTGTAATCTGCTGTAGTCAGTTGTAATCAGCAAGTGAATATCAATAAAATCATCAACTTCATAGTGGACATAGGCCATACACCGAACCACTCTAAATCATTGTGTTTCTGCTTGTTTTCATATTTGTTTTTGAAGTCTTTGTCAGATAATCCTCTTTTTACATTTCTATTCTTCATTTTTATCTCTTCAAATACTTCCAAAGATTGTTGTGCCCAATTTTGGTACAAACATATTCCTATAAACATGTAAAATTGTTGCATCATTAATGGATCAAGTCAAACTTGACCAGAGGCATTTTTGATCTGATCTAATCATTACATTTACCGAAAGGATTAATCTGACCCAACTCACTTTATATATGTGTCAATTTGTTTGATCTTCTTCGAAAAAATGGTATTAGCAACTGTAGATTATAAAAGAAAACTACATAGAAAAACTAAAAGCACAATAAAATATAAAATCACTAAAATATCACAAATACTACACGAAAAACCACAAATAATGCATCAAACATTAAAAAGCTACACCATATATCATGAAACCACAACATATAACATGGAATTAGGTATAAATGGAGGGAAAGTAGGTTTTCTAGTTTGTTGACTTTGTTTTCTCAATCACAACTTGGCAACCATATTTTGAGATGGTAATGATGTCTTGAGACCCGATAAAGGGCAACCCATCCAGTAACACTCCATGTTCTGGAGTGTCATATGTGAGCCTAATTAAAAATAAAATTCATTTAAATAATAACCACAGGAATTTAATAAGAAAATCTATTAAATGGAAATTTAGTTAACAAAATTTGGTTGCACACTTAAAGGGTTAATTATACTGAACAGAAAGTAATCATTACAAAATATATTCTCGGCAATAAAGATTGAGAGGATGTAGGGGATTTTATGCAATAAAAGTTTAAGAATTTAATAGAGCCTAAATTATTAATCCTTGTATCTCTTAAACATATCCTTCTCTTCATTCCATCTTTCACAAAAACAAAATGTAGTCCTAAGTAAGCTTTGGCCGCCATTACTACGTAGAGAAGGAAACAGTCAAAATACAAATTCAATTTAAGAGAAGTTTTAATCATGATATTTATTTCTATGAGTAATATTAACCCTTTTTAGTATCCAAATCTTTAAATTTTGATTTTATGTTTATAATGATTATAAACAAGATTTGATGACAATAGAATAATTACCTTTGAATTTTGTTGTTAAATGATAAAGATAACAACCAATTTAACAGTAAAACATGAGTTTCTTCTCAAAATCAGTTGAAATTTGGATATGTTGTTTACGATATTCAACTTGATTCAAATTTTCAATTTCATATTTTTTGGACAAATAAATTAATTATAATCAATTTTCTAGGATGAAAATATGTAGTTTTCGGCTGTAAAATAATGTTTCTAAATATAAGAATTTGATATTTTGATCTTAAATTTTTACTAAGGTTGGACGAATGGATTAATAATTTTTTGGTGAATTTTCAAGAAATTTCGTGTAATTTTTTATTTAATATGAATAAAATGGTGAAGCAAAGAATTACCTTAATTAAAAAAGAATCAATTAGTGAATTTCTCAATTAAAGAGTAATTAAAGGAGGAACTTACTGGTTGTATCAAAATTTACTACTACTATTTTAAAACCAACGATTGGAAATTTGACATATGTTAAGGCTAAGTCGAAAAGAGAATATTTTGTTAGGTAACAAAACAGTTTCTAATTTAATTAAAGTTTTACCACCCCTATTTCAAATAAGTTTGTACCTTTATCTTCTTTTAGCAGTGCTTTCAATAACCAAGTGCGCTTTGTTTTCATTGGTGGAAATGCCATTGTAACAACCGCACCTTCAGGCACATAGATCCAAAGCCTAAAGTAGCATTTGAACTCGTGGTATACCAAAAAGTATGAATCCTTAAGTTTTTGTGGCATATATGATACATACACAAATATAATTTTAAACATTCTATTCCTTTAGGTCTCATAGCGAAAGGAATAAAATATAAACACTAAAATATCCTAAATTCATTACTACTTTAAAACATAGTAGTCTATACAAGAAATGTCTAAATAATGTCTCCAAACAGAAATACAGCATAAGTCCGATTGACAAGTAAAATAAAACATATATAGAATGATAATAAATGAGTATAGCTCCAAGATGTACGGTCATCTCATCCATGCATTTTTATTCTCATCGTACTATCTATTGCCCTATCATCTTATAATAGGGATAGAGAAGGAAAAGCGGAGGGGATTAGACAAGATCTGGTGAGTATGCAATATCACTATTATGCAATGTTAACAAGCAATTAAACAATGGTTATAATCTATACAACATAGGGGTGATTATTTATGTGTACTACGTATAGGGAATTAGTCAATTTTCACATTATAGGATAACAACTATTAATACGCCTGAATCGAAAAATGATCTATGAAGATTTATATCCAAAGGTTGGGCGCCCAAAATATGAGTAAATCTAGGAATAACCATAGTATGCTGTCTTGATAGTAAACCGCCTAATTACACATTGAGCAAACATTCTCAATGGTAAACCATTTAAGTTACTCATGATGAGTATAATTCATAATGCCTAATCACATATCGAGTAAACAACTCTGATGGTAAGCTACCTACCAAAGCATCAAGTAAACGACTCCGGTGGCAAACTTGTGATATGCCCCCACATATTTCAACAAACAACATAAAAGGGTCAATAATTCGAATTCTTCCATTGGTTCATCCGCTTGAATGATGTCAACCCTACTAACATTGATATATTCACTGAGCTTACGTAGTCACCAAAATGCAACCATGACTACTGTGATAACAACGGGAGCCTTTACTTATGACACAACCACATGCAGCGTTGAGCATTACTTTATACAACATCATGAAGTATGAACTGTGGAACATCACTACGCATGAAACAAACCCCATACAATACATAACTTCATGTAGTAGTATGAGCTCTAGAAAGTAAAGGAAGTATGAAAAAGTTTCTCAAAACTATCCTACATGGCCTGAACTAGGTTTAGGTTTGACCTAGGCTGCCTAAGCGATTTAGGCGTTTGAATCCGGTATTCGAATCGCCAGCCCTTTTTCCAAACGTCTTAAATTTTGATTCAAACTTCTGACTTCCTATACAAAACTACCTACAGGTAATATGATTTCTGAATTCATTTACAAATGACTGACTATACCTTTTAGATAATTGATTGTGAATTTCAAATGTGTGAACCTAGTTAGATTTCAATGTAGTTCTTTCGGTTTTTATTCTATTTGAATTCATACATTAGAGCGTATTTCAGGCGTATGAACATAGATTTTAAACGTCTAGTTCAGGGTTTCAAACACCTAGACCAGCTATATATTGTTTATATTTTGTTCTATTATTTTTATATTGTTGTTAGCGCCAAAATTGGTCACTAACACCCAAATGTAAATGAAAGCACAAATAACAGTCACAACTCACAGATAACAGATAGAATATATGTAGAGAGTAATAATATGAAGAACTATCGAAATTAAAATGAAAGCAGTAAAGAACACTGATTTTATAGTAGTTCGGCTAACTCCGGCCTACGTTCACTCCAGAAATTTCCTTTTTATTGATGTTCGAATCAATTAGAGTTACAAACTCATAGAGTAACCTTTTTTCTTAGAAGATAGAAAGTTAGAGAGCGGAGAGAGGAAGATCCCCCATTTGGAGACCCACATGCTGTATTTATAGGCAAAACCAGGTTGTTGGGCCTCCTTAGTTAGTTTGGGCCAACCAAGGCCATAGCCGAACCCTACTTCATTATGCCGACCAAGCCTGAGTAGTTGGTATGCCTATCGATGGGAGGTGTGCCGAACGAGGGAAGGTGTGCTGATCGAGGGGAGTTGCGTCGAACGAGGGGAGGTGTGCCGACCGAGGGGAGGTGTGCCGACCGAGGGAAGATATGCCGATCGAGAGGAGGTATGCCAAACGAGGGGAGGTGTGGGGGAGGTGTGCCGTTCGAGGGGAGGTACGCCGAACAAGGGGAGGTATGCCGACCGAAGGGAGGTATTCCGAACGGAGCTTGTCTTCCAGACGAGCCGTGCAACCCCCCATTTCTTGACCAAATGACATATCCAAGTGAACTTCATTCTTTTAAACCTAATCCATCCTATTCTAGCCTCGATAATCGTGAAGTTGGTTGGGTTGAATCCGCCTGTTCATGGCCTTGACTAAAGGTGGTTAACGCTTTGCCCCCTAAAATATGCCTTGCTATTGGAAGGTGTTTTTTGTAGTTCAATAAGCTGGATGCTCGTATCCTTTTAATGACCTGCAAAGAAATTGATAGTCTTATCTGACCGCGAATGATGATCGTTCGTGATCGTATGTCATTTAAGGTAGTATGTGACCATTCGAAGTCGGGTGCCGTTCACGTCGAATGGTGATCGTTCGCGATCGGGTGCCGTTCGAGGCGATTTGTGATCGTTCGCGATCGGGTGCTGTTCGAGGCGAGTTAGGACCGTTCGTGGTCGAGTGCCATTCGAGGCGATTTGTGATCATTCGCGATCGGGTGCCGTTTGTAGCGATTTATGATCGTTCGCGATCGAGTGTCATTCGAGGCTAGTTGGGACCGTTCGCGGTCGGGTGCCGTTCGAGGTAACTTGTGATCGTCGGCAATCCGGTGCCGTTCGAGGCGAATTTGGACCGTTCGCGGTCGGGTGTCGTTCGAGGCGATTTGTGATCGTTCACGATCGGGTGCCATTCGAGGCGATTTTTGATCGTTCGCAATCCGGTGCCATTCGAGGTGTTTGTGATCGTTCACGATCGGGTGCAGTTCGAGGCAAGTTGTGTGTGCCCGGGGTGGACTTAGTATTATTGATGCCAGATTTCACATTCGAGTGAATTTCTGACTTGTTTGTTATGGCGGCTTATCGCTATCTTAGAGCATGCCTGAGGACCGTTCGCGATCTCTTACATGAGGAAGTGGTTTAGCCGTTATAGAATCACAGATGGCATACTTTGGTCCGAACTAAGTCTTTCAACAGAAAAGTCAAACAAAATCGAGTCCAAACATGAGAAATGGAAAATAAAAGCAAAACAGGGACTTCGAAGTGCAAACACTTACATTGATGCGATTTATAGTCGTATCAGAGCCTGCCTGAGGATCGTTCGCCGTCATGTACATGTGTAAATGACTTAATCGTGTTGGTGTGGAGTTTGCTACTTATTCGTCATTATTTCAATCAGTTGATAATAAGCTGATGCCTTGATCCTGAGTCGTCCCCAGTTGGTGCAGGTAGTGGTCGTTCTTGTTCCACCGTCGTAGCCTCCTTCTAACATATTGGGATGGCAGACTATTCTGGATATGCCCCTCAACTTCATCCTTCAAGTGCTGTAATCATTTGTGCTATGACCGTTCAGTTCATGAAACAAACAATACTTATCCGATCTTCTTACATTGCTGGTTGGATCCCTTCTCATTGGCCTTCGATAGGGAATCTACCCTCTAATGTCTTGGTAAATTCATTTCGAAGTCCCGTTCAGCTCTGAATAAGAGGTGAACCTCGGTTCCTTTCGTGGTTGCATTGGTCCATCGTCGTTATCCCCGGCCTTCCGTTTCGCTTTATCAGTTCTTGAATCTTTTTAGAAGGATTTTCACCCTTGACTGCATAAACATCATCTCCTTCTCCTTCCTCTCTCTCAGCATTTGCATCCTCTAGCCGTAGAAATCCTTCGGCTTCATGATAAAACTCCCCTAGATCCATAGGTGGATCCCTTGTCAGTTATTTTTTGAACTCTGTTCCATTAACTATGCCAGATACAGCTTCCATTAAGACCATGGATGGATCTTGTCGATCCATTGATGTTGCTGCTGCATTGAATCGCGTCAGAGAGCTTCATTAAGGTTCCCCAGTCCTCTGCTTAAGCGCTGTCAAACTCGTCACATTCTTAAGTCTTGAAATGTGAACCCTGAACTGCCTCATAAACTTCCCAGTCAACTCAGTCCACGTTCCAACGGAACCGCTCTCCAATTGTCTAAATCATAGTGCTGCCATGTCTATCAGATACAATAGGAAGCATCGGGCAATGACTTCCTCTGATGCCTCCAGCACTTCCATATGCCTCATATACTTTGTCAGATGAACCGTAGGATCCGTCCTTCCATTATACATCTCTAATGATGGTAGCTTAAAATCCAATGGGTTCCTAGCTCGCGTGATAGTAGGAGTAAAGGAATTCCTATTCACATCCTCCAAGTCTTTGTTTACCAATCCACCTCTCATAGCTCATCTAACCATCGCCGCCAGTCTGTCATTGTCGCCAAGCTGTAATCCTTGTCTACTGCCTCCGGACTTCCCCCCGAGTTCATGTGGAAATTCAGGCACATACTCCTCATCTCGTACTCCTGCACTCCTGTTGGTGTTGGGTCTCACAGCGTCATCTGGTATCCCTCCATGGATTGGCCCAGCATTTCAGTCTAGGTCCATCTAGACTGTTAGCCGTCTACTAATTGGGGGCTGCCCCTTGCTGAGCCATTGTCTCTGCTTGCTGGTTGAGCGCTTCTGATCCAGCCCCACAGATCTGAGCTAATGCATTTCCAGCTTGTGCAAATTGTCTAAGGAGAGCCTGCATCATCTCCTCTTGCCTTTTCAACATCGCTTCCATCCCATCTCTAGTGATGTAGATGGAAGCTTGACCTGCTCCAGCACCAGAGGAAGCTTCCTGACTTCCCTTCTGATTACTCCTTTTCGTCACTTGCTTCCTTGCCGATGTTAGCACCAAAATTGGTCACTAACATCCAAATGTAAATTAAAGCACCAAATAACGGTCACAACTCACAGATAACAGATAGAATATATGTACAGAGTAATAATATGAAGAATAGTCGAAATTAAAATAAAAGCAGTAAAGAACACTGATTTTATAGTGATTCGGCTAACTCCGGCATACGTCCACTCCAAAATTTTCCTTTTTATTGATGTTCGATCAATTATAGTTACAAACTGATACAATAACCTCTTTTCTTAGAAGATAGAAAGTTAGAGAGCGGAGAGAGGAAGATCCTTCATTTGGAGACCCACATGCTGTATTTATAGGCAAAACCAAGTTGTTGGGTCTCCTGAGTAGTTTGGGCCCACCACAGCCATAGCCGAACCCTACTTCATTATGCCGACCGAGCCTAAGTAGTTGATGTGTCGACCGAGGGGAGGTGTGCCGACCGAGGGGAGGTACGCCGACTGAGGGAAGGTACGCCGAACGAGTGATGTATGCCGATTGAGGGGAGGTATGCCGACCGAGGTGAGGAGTGCCGACCGAGGTGAGGAGTGCCGACCGAGGTGAGGAGTGCCGAACTAGGGGAGGTATGCCAACCGAGGGGAGGTATGCCGAATGGAGCTTATCTTCCAAACCGAGCCATGCAACCCCCCCCCCCCCCATTTCTTGACCAAATGACATACCCAAGTGAACTTCATTCTTTTAAACTGAATCCATCCTATTCCAGCCTCGATAATCGTGAAGTTGGTTGGGTTGAATCCGCCCATTCATGGCCTTGACTAAAGGCGGGTTAACAATTGTCATTTATCATTTATTTCTTCTTTCCGAGCTTAAGTACCACTTTTGAATTTTTATAATTTATCTTTTAGATGAGTACGTTTAAACAATTTTAACCTTATTCATTTCCAAACTTTCTATGTGATTCATTTGATTAATTTTATATAACTATTCAATGATTTTAGGCATGTATATTCAATTTTTTTTTAAAGTTGATTGAATAATGTCAGAATGATTTTTAAAGAATACATTCATAGATTCACATTTTATCCATCTAAATCAGTTCAGTTCTACCACATAAAATTAAATCAATGAATTTTTGGAGGTGAGTTCTAACAATTTACCTTTCCTTCAATAATTATGTGATCAAATCACTACCTAAGATTTTTCGATTATCTCAAATTGTATAGATCTTCAATTAAATTATCAAATAATATTAAAAATTATATTTTTAATCCTAAAGAGAAATGTAAATGAAATTTAAATACTTATCTATATTATACTCATGTCGTAGATATATCCACTCCTTTATGCGTTGTTTTGAAGAAGTATCCTTCATTGAATCAATTTAATTTGGCATTGTTCATCTCAATTTAACTTGCATTTGTTTTGATTTGCTTCAACTCTTCTTTTAATTTGATTCTCTTATTTTGTTTTCTAGGATTTACTTTACTTATTATTTTAAAGAGATTTGTTTTTAGGTTTAAGGAACAAGAAGAAGAAAAATGGAGATTAGAATAAATTGTTGCTACAGAGTGAAAAGAAGTGGAGGATGAGGTGAATTGGTTAGAAACATCCCTTATATAGGAAGAAAACCCGAATTCCCCTCAGTTCATGCCTAGACCTTGACTTTTTTTCTTTGTAATGCGTGCAATGTTAAGTAATCCATATCTTCTTTATAAGGATTTGTTTTTGACGTCTTATATATGAATTTGGACTAGAAAGATCTATTAATGTAATCAAGAAGACAAAACCGGGAAATGTATGACAATTATGAATCTTCCTAACTAACAACATAAGATACTTTGTATCATAATATTTATACTCCCAAGAGAATATCAAATTATCAACCCAGTTTAATAAATTTCCATGACGAGTATTAGCCTATTCAAAATAAGAAAGAAGTTTGAAGTTTTGATACACTATGTCAAGTTCAAATTATGTATAATTACAATTATATTCGATGTCGCATCTATTCATTTTTGTTTTTCCTTTCTTATACATTGTCGTATGAAAAAGGTTCTCGTACACATTTTTTCATTATGCATCCAACTTGTGTAAAATTTAAAGATCTTTTCAATACTGTAATTACCGAAATGAACCTTGCTTCATCTACCGTTTAATTCCTATTACCATGAAATTTTAGCTCTTTAATTTCCAACTCGTGTACTTTTTTGTAATATTTTATGATATCAAATACCTTTTTGTTACTTGAAAACAACGATGGTTAATTTATTGAGAGAGTTAGGAGTATGCCTTAGGAGCAATTATGTAATTTTTTACAGATATATAACTCGGCAACCAATCTTGTTAAATTTAAAAGGGGTTTACTTTCTCTTATATACTTGTTATATTGTGATATAATTAAATAAGTAATCAGTTTGAAGTAAATAAACAGAAATCCTTAAATAATAAGTTATGTGATAATAGTTACAATGTGTTGTAATTAAAGAAATTTATCACATTAGAAATAACATATTATTTTAAATATTCATAGTCAAGATGTTTTGAGATGGGATATCGATACATCTATTGAGGCTAAAGTAAAGTAATGCTCTCTACAAATGTTGGGCAATGTATTGCTCATGGCTTCTAGGGGCACCAAGTGGTTATTTACCGATAGTTATTGGATAACCGTGGAATGACTCACTTGAGAGTTCTCTGTTGTTTAGTATAACTAAAGTTAAATAGACAATCTCAAAGTAACGATGTTACACAGTTTCCTCGACTTGAGAATATTGTGGAACTTCAATGCGGACATTCCACTTTAATCATAGTTAAACCATGGCATCACCTCCATCAAATGAATATAGTTTTGTTTGAGTTGAAGTATTACAAGTGAAAAAATGTTCAATAGAGAATTCATCTCCTGGTTACATGAAGTTAGTATCATGGTCGATTGTAGTCAACTCAACGTCGAAGTCTCTAGCCAGAGTAGTTGGTTAATAATAATTGTTATTATTGAACCAAAGATTTTGTGTTTGGACTTATAAAGTAGAATGGGCATGTGTTGAAATTTTGACCAAAATCGAATTCCATAAGTATTAATGTGATATAGTTTTGATGAAGAGAATCAATATAAATAATCATCACTATCAGATACCACTTATAATAAGTATAATTAGATTTCACCAAAAGACGTGTAAGCAACATGTTCAACCAAAATGCTATAGTACTAGTTAATGTGACATTTGAACTTAGTACTTGAATTGTTTGACATTAATCGCTAACTGAATTTACACCTTTGAGTTGGATAACCGAAATGGCAAATACTCCGAATGAACAACATAATTTAATAAATTTATAATTATTGTAAATTAATTAAATTAATTAATAATTTTGAAATATTAATTACTAAATTTTATTTAATTGATTTGAACGCCTTTATATTTAATAAAGCGCATATATAAAAGTTATAAACGTGCATATCTATATACAATATCGGTAGAATATTTAAAATATACTTAATTAGAATAAATGCTAAGTGTTTTTTTAATTAATTAAATTAATGAAATATTAATTATTAAAATTTTGTTATATTCATTTTAATACCATTAATATTTAATAAAGTATATATATATAAAAGTTATAAACTAGTACAACTGTTAATACCCAAGGTATTGATTTTATGACAATAAACATACAGATATTGTTGCTAATGTTTTCGTGAGTAATGTAATATATTATGCAGGATATGAGGAATATTTAACAAGTTTATACAAGTGATCATCGAATAAAGCTTGAAGAACTTATCAATATAAATCAAGAGTTGATCGAGATATATTTTAAGAATCATAAGTTATGAAGAATTCATAATAAAAGCAAGAATGCTCAAGACATTTGTGTCAGTGTTTTATTAGGTCTTAGATTAAAAGTTAAAGACCCAAGTTGTAGCATATCTTTGATTATCTTCACTTCAAAATTATTTTTCTGCCCAGAATAATATTTAATTAAATTATAAGATAAATTTTAAAGGACATTTCATAAGGAAATATATTTAAAGGTATTTTAAAAGTGTTTCTATAACAACCCGAAATTTTCAAACCCGAAAATTCCAAATAGTTATGTAAAGAAGAAAGAGAGATAGAAGAGGAAGTAGAAGAAGAAGAAGAAGAACATCAACAACTCACATTCGCAGCGGATAAAATATAATAATAAATAATACCAGTTTAAAAAAGAATACTATATCTGTCAATTACATTTAATATACATCAGAGTTTTCACATTTATACTGTCACTGAATATATACAATCATCATGTCTCACATACACAGCAATATAATACAGCGGAAGTATTTTATACGCTATAGCCATCCATCTCGTTTCCTGAGCTCCAGAACGTACCTACCTGAAAATCTGTAATACTCGGTCTGACCCGAGCATTACACCAAAGTAACACCCGGATCAGGCTGGAAACCAGCGTGAGTAAACTCGACTAACATGAAGTACCAAAGCAAACAACTTATATAAACCCGGGTAACTTATATCAATTTAACCAATTCACAATTTGCTATGGACAACATTTATTCCAAACATCAATTCCTAGGTACCAAACTTAGATAAAATAATCCAATTCACTTAAATCATTTCATTTCTGCTTATTGATTTCCACATATCAATTTATAAACAAAATTCGAAGTGGTTTCGGGTATTTCCTAATACCCGACCCCGGTTTCTTCGGGTCACATTCAAGACATCCCATACCCTTCATTCATCCATAAGCTACTTGATCACTTCCGATTTACTTCAATTGATTCTAATTGAACTTCTAATCTCAATCTCTTAGATTCCTTCATTTATCATTAATTCCAAGTCAATTAACAAATCAGCCTTCATATTCATTTTAATTAATCACCCTGTACTAATTATCTTTTATTTACTTTCAAATAATTATCATTAATTAATTCCACAATGTTAATTATTCTTAACCAAAGTCAAAAAGTCATCTTAATTACTTCATAAATTAAATAACTCTATTAATTACATTAATTCTTGATTGCTTATATTAATTAATTTCTCATGATCAATTAGTACTGATAAATTAATCTTAACTAATCAATCTTCAATTTCGTTATTGATTATATAAATTAATGATTTCCCATTTACTTTTCAATTTTCCCTAATTTTAATTTAATTACATTAAATAATTTAATTACTCACCATTCCATCATCAAAACAACGCTGGCCACCTCGATCACTCAGATTGACAGAACCACACAAACTCCATTCTTGGTAAAACCTTCAAACTATAAATTTTAATTTTGGTTTTAAAATTCAAGTCTTTGATAATATAATCTGTAGATAATCTTAAATCAAAAAGTCTAGATGATTAAATTCTTACTTCCAAAAGATTGCTCTGTTGTATTTTATGTTTTCCAGAGTCAGAGCAGTTTTCATTTTATCTTTCATATTTAATAAAATTAAAACTTTAACTTATATTACATGCATACCTGTTTAAATCTTAAACTATAACAAAGTTTTGAGTAAGAGATCATGAATTTGGTCAAGATTTAAAATCGGAATTCTAGAACAGGCAAGATCATATTTTTCAATCAGCAGGCATATATTCATACGTCTACCAAAAATGAACTTGAAATGCAAACACACTTATCTCCAGAAATAAACAAGCAACTAATTTATACTTAAGTTTATTAAATATGAAATGTTACTCACTGAAATTCGATTTCGAGCCCAGACAGTCGCCATCAGCACCATTGGCGAAACCCACTCCACTGCCTCCTTGCGCCTTCCTCTTCGCACGCGAGTCAAACACAGCTCCTAACCCTAGGTGAAAACGCGACCGCCCCCCAACTGCCCCTCCTCCACGTATCGACCTGGCCTTGCGAATCTCCCCAAAACTTGAGCTTGAGCCTGAGACACGCGAGCTCCCCTCCTCGCGATCGTCGAACAACCCAAGGCAGTCGCTGCCTCCAACCCTAGATCCATGCGATTGACACACAACGACCCTTCCATAGCTAGACTTGCGAAGGAAAAACAAGGGCGACCGACGAAGAGAAGGTCGGCGATGGAACTAAGACGATGAGGCGGCCATTTCTGCTCTTCGATTTCACTTAATTGTTTTCTTTTTTTTCTTTTTTTAACTGACGGATTTCGATTAGGAAGAGGGAAGAAAATAATTGAAGCAAGGGTTACTTCAAATCGATTTGGACGTAGACAAATCTTCCTTTTCTTTTTCACTCGTTCCATTTTTTTTTGAAGTTCGGTTCTGTCTCAAGATTAAAGAGGGGATGGAGACGTAATATAACTTGGTAATGGCTTCTCAAACACGCTTGTTGGAAAGAAAATATCTCTGACTAATGTACTTTTAATTAATTATATAATTAAATATAGAAATTTAGTATTCCATAACGCGAAATCCCGAGCCCCGAATCAAACATGCCGACAGGCGTTTATAAAGTTTTACCCACGTCCCGAACACAATGGAACGTGTTTGGAAAGCTAATTCGACCATACGTGCGAGTTACAGACGAAAAACGGTCAATTTTAAATTAAATCGATTAACCTAGTTCTAAGCGTTTTGAGCTGCCAGGGTCAAATGACAACTCCGATTTCTACAAAAATTGAAATCCGATAGTAACTAACTATTATGGATCCAATGGAACTGGTTTCGTCGAATTCCGAGACTATGCCTCGGAAGGCTATTTTTAAATTCAATTTAAACACTATATTATTAAAACCGAAAAAATTATCCTTAAATTAGATTCAAGCCATTCTATTATCTCCAGTATTATCATTATAAATTTTATAAGCCCTCAAATTATTTTAAATAGGCTTAGAAACTCCAGATTCAACAATTTACCCAATTTCAAATTATATAATTCAATAATTTAATTATCAAGTAAATATTGATATTTGGAATTCACGTTTAAAATTAACCTTTAAATATTTTAAAATCAATTACTATTCCAATTTACATTGTTAGAAATTCAGCGTCGTCACATTCCTTCCCCCTTAAAAGAATTTCGTCCTCGAAATTACTAGTTAGGAAGAATGATTCCAAACCCGTTTACCTTTTCCCAAAACTCCCAATTCAACATCCTACCAACAATCTTTTATTAAAGACCCACTATCAGTTGGTACTAACTTCCCAAACTCTTCCACAGTTTCCCAACAATACTCTTTTCTATAAATATTCAAATTTCAATTTAAAACCAATTTTTGAAATTATCAAAATTTTCTCAAAATTTTTCTAACTCCCTAAATTTCCGAGAAATTTTGCCAGCCTCTTCTTTGCACGGCTAGCTCGGTACAACTACAAAAGGCCTCTACGGGCACCCAAATTCCCAAAAAGAAAACAAAAGCCAAGTGGCTACATCAAAAATCCAATCCAATTTCATCTAGAAATTTAAATACGTACCATTTGTCGGGCCATACAAATTTATCTTTTGGAATCAGATCCAATTACTTTTCCTCTTTATTACCTGCATATCTTGCTTAGCAACAATATTCAATCGAAACTTTACAAATCAATTTATACATCCTCTTATATAGGTTTCATACCTATTTCAAATTAGTCTTTCCCATTTTCAAATTAATTCAATCCCTCTTTAATTTGAACATTGAATTTTAACTTCATTTATAACTGATTCATAGTAGTTTCATCTACTAATTTACTTTAATTTCCCATTTGAAATTGTTTTGTCGTTAACAAAAATTTTCCCAAAACTTTTCTAACTCCTAAGTTTCTGAAATTTTTTGGCAGAGTCTCCTTTGTACGGAGGAGCTTTTGCAATTTGACAATAGATAGAAATATGTATACATCGACCCACACGGTCGGATAAAGCAAAAACAGTTCATATTTCCTATTTTTATTGCGTAGGCGTACCTTATTTAGCATTTTAAGCAAGCAGCTTATTTATTGTAGCAATTAGCATACCCAATTCTAGCCAAACGGCTTCCCTGTACCTGTACTTACTCAATTTAAATATGTAAGTGCCATATATAGAAATTCTATTAGCATTCACTACTTTCAATAGCTTTTGAATAGCTAAACACAAGCAGTTTAAAAGCAACAAACACCAAACGCTTAACATAAGCGATTTATGTAACTTTAAAGCTAATTCAATTGCTTTCAACCAATTCATAAGCCATTCATTCAATTTTAATGGTTTACAACACAATTGCTTACATGCAACTCATTTTTAAGCGAAACAATCTCATATTCGCTGCAATTGCTCTTAAAATCAAATTATTTGCTTTCACTCGCTTCTCTTATCCTTGCATTCAATTTAAGTAAAGTACTTACCTTCAATTCATTTATAATTCCAAACAACTCATGTTCATATCAATTGATTCAAAAAATCAATTATATTTGCTTCCATTAATTCATAGAACTTAATTAAATCTCGTTTACATTAAACAACAATCATTTCTACGAAATTTGGTGATATCCATGTGAATAAATAATTACTTAACTTTTATAACCAATTTAGATTGATTCCGACTCAATTTATTTAATTCAATCCAAGCTTTTATTTAATGGGCTTTTATCCTTATTCGAAACCAAGCGTCCATAAATTTTAAACTTACGTTAATTACTTTAATTTATTCCAACATCAACTTAAGTTCACTTCCATTCAAGTTGATTCTCATCACATCAAATTCTATTTAATTCAGTTAGCCCATTTCTTTCATTTTAATTCACCTCCACAATTTATCAATATAATATCTAAGCACCTACTTAACTCATTTATACTTCAAATTAATATGCCACCGAACTTAAGTCTAGTCTAATAATCCAATTCCAATCACATCTTTGATTTAGTTCTTATTAAATCAGACTTCATCCATTTATTATCTAACTCAATTAACCCATTTTAACTTTTTAGTTTACCCACTTAATTCATTATCGAATTTATTTTATTAATACAAGGTCATTCTTCATTTATTTCTACTCACCTGGGTTTTGTTTACAACCCAAACCATTTTTATTATACTTCACTTTCATTTCATTCGACAACACTTCCATTACATCAAATTTACTTGCAAATTAAGTTAAATATTATTCAAATCACTTGAATTTTATTTGCAATTCAAACCATCACTTTTTTTCAACCCAACTCAATTTTTTTTTTCAACATCCCTTCTTATTTAATCTATTATCAAACCCAAGCCGAATTCCATTTATAATTCGAATTCATTTCCAAACTCCATTATCAACTTACAATCCATTTTATTTATCTGAGTTAAATTTTATCAACATACTCTATTAAATAATTTATTTAGCTGATTAGCTTACTTCCACTTTTAATTTAATATTCGATTTTATTACAAAGAATGGCTTCATTTAAGTTTCCCGAGACCAATTTTATTTTATAATTTCAGTTGGATTTTACCTTCATTTCCAAAAATTTCAACTCTTTTAATTTAAAATTTTAGAAATGCTTTTAAATCCACTTTACACTATTAAAATAGCTTTTATAAAAATATTTCTTATAATTCGATGTCTCAACCAGTCTATCCTTGTTCTCACAGAAATTCAGTCATACGTCGATCAGGCGTAGGACTGAAAATCTATAAGTTCTTGGTAAACCCGTTTTCAACATCCAGTGAAAATACTTAGAAAATAATTTTATTAAAAATATAGAAAACAGTTTTTTTTTTTGAAAATAGAGGAAATATCTTTGGTGACAATGCTCTGAAAATCATCACCCCCATCCATGGTCACAGTTACATCCCAGGGTTACGTTGCCCGTCACAACAAAAGTCCATGCAACTGCACGCTCTCCGCGGCCTCTTGATTACGCCATGGAACCCACACAACAGATCACAGTTACATCCAGGGTTACGTTGCCGTCACAGCAAAAGTCCATGTAACTGCAGGCTCTCCGCGGCCTCTGATTTTCGCTATCGAAATGAAACTTCTCCACTCCTACATAGGTCGCAGTCTACCGAAATAAAATCAAACGCAGACTGTTGGCTTTCAGTGGCACACACGACTTTCGCTATGTTATACCATAGGCCACAGTCTACTGATATAAAATCAAACGCAGAATGTTGGCTCTCAGCGGCACACACGACTTACGCTATGGTATACTCAACTCATAATCCTCAGGAACTAGTTTTGCCCGGACTCCTCACAGGATCAACTTTAGAATCCCCCCTTGGGGCTTAAGGCAACACCACCCAGTGGCACTCCTGAGAAGTCCATTTCAAGGGAGCGCCTTTCTCCCCAGAGCCATCATCAAAACACTTTATACTATACATATAGTATCTTCAAATCATACACCTAGTATGAATTTCATATAAGGCTCCTTTACACAAAAATCGACTATTCCAAAATCGATAATTCTCAAACTAGGCTTTCCAAATTCCAATATTTGATTTTACCCAAAAATCAAAAGCCTTTCCAAATTCATAGGTTCCCAAAACCTTTTTCCCAAAATCCTCATAAGATCCTTTATATATGTATTCAAATATATATAACTTTCAAAAATTTGGATCATTTCAATCTCGTATAAAACTCCTTTTATACTTCAAACATTTTCAAAAATCCTTTTCTTCCAGCAATAGATTCAACAATGGAAGATTTGTCTTATATAACAAAGATATATAACCTTGTTTGTTCAAAATCAAATATTCAAATTTGATTACTTTTTTCCAGGATCAATTTCCTTTCTATTCACATCCACTTAAATATTTATTCACTTATTCACATTTGCCTTAATTCCCATTTGGATTATTACCTCAATTTTTATCCCAGTTGGGTATTTAAATCAATAACAGTTTGAACTCCGACCAGTATATTTTTAGAAAATAGCTTGAAAATTTCAAAAATAGATATGTAGTTGAAAAGTAATTATTAGTTTGCAAAATAGCTGTAAAATAGTTAAATAGTTTCAAAATTTTTAGATAATAGCAAAATAGTTGTAAATTAGTAATTAATTTGTAACATAGTTAAAATATAGTAATGAGTTTAGAAAACAGCTGAAAAATGGTTAAATAGATCCAAAATAATTATAAAACAAGTATAAATAATTTGGATTTAAGAAAGAAAAGTTATATATATTTAATAGCTTAGAAAAATAAGTTTATGATAAGACAATTTATATTGAAAATAGTCTAGAGTCAAAACTGTTCACTTCCCCAACATTTCAATTTAAATTTCCACCCCCATTTAAATTGACCCAATTCCAAATTGAATAATCTTCAATTTTCATTGAAACTGATTTAACCCCAATTCAAGTTGAATTGATTCTCAATTTCCTTCCAACTTCAAATCAAATTCCGTTCGATCTTTAAACTTGTACAATTTTGATTACAATTTCAATTTTACAATTTCTATTTATAATCAATTACATTCACATTAACTCGGAATCATACATTTTATTTAGCCAATATGTTTCTATTATTCCATAAACATTTTAATCAAGATTCCAAATTTAAACAAATTTCCAAAATTTCAATATCACCTTAGAATTCAACTATATCCAAAATTCTTTGGCAAATTCAATTACCCCCTTTTGAATTTCAAAACCAAACCCAGTTCACAGACAATTTCGATGTAAAACAATTTGGTAGCAATTTCTCTCTTAGAAACTCGAAAATATACATCGATAATGCTGCAGTCATCATCGACGTTATTTTCCAGTGACCGAAAGAGTTCAATGCTTTTATCTCTTTTAAAAACATTTCCAAATATTTTTAATTTCAAATCTTCGAGATTTCAAATTCAACACCAAAAATATTTTGAAATAATACTATTATTTCTTCCAAAACCTTTGGAAACCACTTTCAAATCCAAAGGGAGTTTGAATTTTCCCAATCCATCCAATTCATATTTTAACATTACTCTGGAATTTTCATCTTACTTTATTTACAAGTATTCTCTGGAATTCTATTTCAAATTATAATATCATTTATGTATGTGGTTTATTTCAACTTATAAATTACATTCACAATCTATATTTCAAATTCCATTTCGTTATATAAGTTTATTCTTCAACTTTGGTTTTAAGTTTCAATTTGGTCGTATTTTATATTACTTCTTAACTTAATTCCAATAATTTAACAACCAATCACCTAAATATTTATTAGAAGGAAATGTTGCTATATATATCAAAATATATTTTTATATAAAATCATTTAAAATCTTTATAAGCAAATAACAAGTACGCTCACATATATATATATATATATATATATATATATATACATACATACTCAACTCATTCTAGGGTACTACGGACTCTATTCAATGAGTAATCCCCACCAGAGCCAAGGTTCTCGCTTAACCCTTCAGCTCTGATACCAAATATAACAAGCCGAAATTTTCAAACCCGAAAATTCCAGATAGTTATGTAAAGAAGAAAGAGAAGTAGAAGAAGAAGAAGAAGAACATCAACAAATCACATTCGCAGCGGATAAAATATAATAATAAATAATACCAGTTTACAAAAGAATACTGTATCTGTCGATTACATTTAATATACATCAGATTTTTCACATTTATACAATCACTGAATATATACAATCATCATGTCTCACATACACAGCAATATAATATAGCGGAAGTATTTTATATGCTATTGCCATCCATCTCGTCTCCTGAGCTCCAGAACGTACCTACCTGAAAATCTGTAATACTCGGTCTGACCCGAGCATTACACCAAAGTAACACCCGGGTCACGCTGGAAACCAGCGTGAGTAAACTCGACTAACATGAAGTACCAAAGCAAACAACTTATATAAACCCGGGTAACTTATATCAATTTAACTAATTCACAATTTGCTATGGACAACATTTATTCCAAACATCAATTCCTAGGTACCAAACTTAGATAAAATAATCCAATTCACTTAAATCATTTCATTTCAGCTTATTGATTTCCACATATCAATTTATAAACAAAATTCGAAGTGGTTTCGGGTATTTCCTAATACCCGACCCCGGTTTCTTCGGGTCACATTCAAGACATCCCATACCCTTCATTCATCCATAAGCTACTTGATCACTTCCGATTTACTTCAATTGATTCTAATTGAACTTCTAATCTCAATCTCTTAGATTCCTTCATTTATCATTAATTAATTCCAAGTCAATTAACAAATCAACCTTCATATTCATTTTAATTAATCACCCTGTATTAATTATCTTTTATTTACTTTCAAATAATTATCATTAATTAATTCCACAATGTTAATTATTCTTAACCAAAGTCAACAAGTCATCTTAATTACTTCATAAATTAAATAACTCTATTAATTACATTAATTCTTGATTGCTTATATTAATTAATTTCTCATGATCAATTAGTACTGATAAATTAATCTTAACTAATCAATCTTTAATTTCGTTATTGATTATATAAATTAATGATTTCCCATTTACTTTTCAATTTTCCCTAATTTTAATTTAATTACATTAAATAATTTAATTACTCACCATTCCATTACCAAAACAACGCTGGCCACCCCGATCACTCAGATTGACAGAACCACACAAACTCCATTCTTGGTAAAACCTTCAAACTATAAATTTTAATTTTGGTTTTAAAATTCAAGTCCTTGATAATTTAATCTGTAGATAATCTAAAATCAAAAAGTCTAGATGATTAAATTCTTACTTCTAAAAGATTGCTCTGTTGTATTTTATGTTTTCCAGAGTCAGAGCAGTTTTCATTTTATCTTTCATATTTAATAAAATTAAAACTTTAACTTATATTACATGCATACCTATTTAAATCTTAAACTATAACAAAGTTTTGAGTAAGAGATCATGAATTTGGTCAAGATTTAAAATCGGAATTCTAGAACAGGCAAGATCATATTTTTCAATCAGTAGGCATATATTCGTACGTCTACCAAAAATGAACTTGAAATGCAAACACACTTATCTCCAGAAATAAACAAGCAACTAATTTATACTTAAGTTTATTAAATATGAAATGTTACTCACTGAAATTCAATTTCGAGCCCAGAAAGTCGTCATCAGCACCATTGGCGAAACCCACTCCACTGCCTCCTTGCGCCTTCCTCTTCGCACGCGATTCAAACACAGCTCCTAACCCTAGGTGAAAACGCGACCGCCCCCCAACTGCCCCTCCTCCACGTATCGACCCGGCCTCGCGAATCTCCCCAAAACTCGAGCTTGAGCCTGAGACAGGCGAGTTCCCCTCCTCGTGATCGTCGAACAACCCAAGGCAGTCGCTGCCTCCAACCCTAGATCCACGCGAACGCCACACAACGACCCTTCCATAGCTAGACTCGCGAAGGAAAAACAAGGGTGACCGACGAAGAGAAGGTCGGCGATGGAACTAAGACGACGAGGCGGCCATTTCTGCTCTTCGATTTCAGTTAATTGTTTTCTTTTTTTTCTTTTTTTACCTGAAGGATTTCGATTAGGAAGAGGGAAGAAAATAATTGAAGCAAGGGTTACTTCAAATCGATTTGGACGAAGACAGATCTTCCTTTTCTTTTTCACTCGTTCCATTTTTTTTTTGAAGTTCGGTTATGTCTCAAGATTAAAGAGTGGACGGAGACGTAATATAAATTGGTAATGGCTTCTCAAACACGCTTGTTGGAAAGAAAATATCTCTGACTAATGTACTTTTAATTAATTATATAATTAAATATAGAAATCTAGTATTCCATAACGCGAAATCCCGAGCCCCGAATCAAACATGCCGACTGGCGTTTATAAAGTTTTACCCGCGTCCCGAACACAATGGAACGTGTTTCGAAAGCTAATTCGACCATATGTGTGAGTTACAGACGAAAACGGTCAATTTTAAATTAAATCGGTTAACCTAGTTCTAAGCGTTTTGAGCTGCCAGGGTCAAATGACAACTCCGATTTCTACGAAAATTGAAATCCGAAAGTGACTAACCATTATGGATCCAATGGAACTGGTTTCGTCGAATTCTGAGACTGTGCCTCGGAAGGCTACTTTTAAATTCAATTTGAACACTATATTATTAAAACCGAACAAATTATCCTTAAATTAGATTCAAGCCATTCTATTATCTCCAGTATTATCATTATAAATTTTATAAGCCTTCAAATTATTTTAAACAGGCTTAGAAACTCCAGATTCTACAATTTACCCAATTTCAAATTATATAATTCAATAATTTAATTATCAAGTAAATATTGATATTTGGAATTCACGTTTAAAATTGACCTTTAAATATTTTAAAATCAATTACTATTCCAATTTACATTGTTAGAAATTCAGGGTCGTCACAATTTCTAAAAGTATAAAAATTAATTTGTGTATGTCGACATATCAAAAAATATTTAAGTCAACATATAGAGTATTGAAGTGTTTTTTAAATTTTCGAAAGATGCAACTTTTGTCACTATCCTTCCAAATGGACGCAACCCTTCAGGCTCTATATAAAGGCCTCTGATTTTGAATTTTTAACAACAATTCTAATAACTTTCTCTCTCTCTTCTATCTCATTTTCTTCAGGATTTCAATGAAGTGCTAGTGATTTCTACATCAATTCTCTTTCTCTACATCCATACAAAAGATCAAAGAAAATTCACTTATGTTCTACTTTACTAACTCTCTGCTTTCATTTAATCTCAAAAGTAAAGATATTCAACTACTGAAGGCCTATATGAAATTTTGTCAACTAACTACTGCGAATTGTGATTGAAAGATTCAATTTTTTATAGTCCATTACTACTATGATGACTCACCTTTCTGACCGCTAGGAACGACACTTATACGTCCACGGTATTCATATGCCATTGCCTAAGCGTCCGAAAGACAAGTTGTCATGGGGTAAAATAAAAGAATGGAACAAGCCAGAATATACCCTCTCAATGGAACGGTTACATATGATACAAAATAATATATTATATAAGGTTACTTACATGGAATTATCAGAGTTACAAAAAAGCACTGCAACTATCAAACAAGGCGGTTATACTCTATGCCTTTACACATGTTGATAAAAAAATACATATTTATAATAGACATAACAGCGAAAACAAATAACTAGATAGATAAAGGAGCTTCCTGCTCGTCCATCGCCTTTAAAAGAGGCCATTTAAAAACCTACTACTCTGGAGCTAAAACTCAAATATAATTGAGTAACCTAGAGTTTAGGGAAAAAACAACTCGGGTCAGACAATAAGTCTGGTATGAGTGAATTTCTAAACAAAAAGGTGGAAATAAACATAAAATGTGAGACTAAGCCGCCAACTGCGAAATAGGTTTTCCCTCACAATAACAACATCCAATCACAACAATGGATATAAATAATTAAACATCACAAAATGCTTATAACACTTCTCGATATAATTAAGAAGTAAATTTAAAATTTTAGAATCAAAGGAAGGAAAATTTTCCGACAAATGATTAGAAGGGTGCACCCCACTTACCAATGGTATACTTCTAGAAAGTACCTGAGAGCTACGATGGCTCTCGGACAATACCAAGCCGGGCCTCGAGAACCTCTACCGAGAATCCCAATATTTCACATCTTAGTGCGCATATTACCGAAACTGACCTAGAGTAGATGTGAAAATACCCTATAGAAGCAACCCCACATAGCTTGGCTTCCACTCACGCTTGGTTTTAGTCATTTTCGGCAAAGAATATCAATGCTCAAATGAGCTACAAATCGCCTTAGGTTGACGATACACAATGAAGAAAGTGGGCCCGACGGATAATAAATCAACTAATTGGGAAAAATAAAAATAATGTACATGGAAACTAAATTTCATATTCTTACTACTACTCATCGATTCCAAATAAGTGTTATCCCTTAGTTGAAAATGAAGAAGGCAAGCTGAGGCAGTGTTACCTCTAGACATTGCCTTGACGACATTTAACCTTCGAGGTAGAAACAAGTCCATGCCTTGACGTTTAACATTAAAAGTATGAATAAATCCTTTCCATATAAGCAGAATTGTTTATGGAACTATATTTCCATAACCATATCAAACTTTTGCTTTTAAAACCTAACTTGTGCTAGGGTTTCACATTAAAAATATTAACTTCAGACAACTTTCTCAAAATGAATTGATTTACTTTAAACACTAATTAGTTACCTTTTTAAAACTAATAATTTCCTTTAATATCATTACTTAAAATGATAAATCAACTTTAATCCAGGAATAATTATTTTCAAAACATGTTTATTTATAATAATCAATTATCTTTAATCCCGATTAGTTGCTTCAAAACAACACTATTTAAAAAGATTAACTAACTTTAAAACATCCTTGTTTAAATGATTAATTATGTTTAAAACATCATTATTAAAATGATAAATCAATTTTACAACACCATTACTAAATAATTAACTGATTTTAAATCCTTATTATTAAAATAATCAACTAATTTTAAAGCTTATTATTGAAATAATTTATTTATTTTAAACCATCTTTATTTTAAATAATTAATTATCTTTGTAAAACCTATGCACAAGATTTAACAACTATTTCTAATAGGATAACATTTTCATTTAAACATCACAGAACACAAGGCCGAGCACAAATACAAAGGCAATTAACAACTAGACATATTTAGAGAACATCTCTTACCCAATATGAATATACTAGCATACAATTCAATGTTCAAATCAATATAATAGCAGAACGGGGATTTATAATAGCAGAACGGGGATTTATTCTGCTAGTTGGATATCCAAATAATTTACCTAATTTAATTATGCAGAATGAGGATTATTCTGCTAGACATATGTCATCTATATTTTATCAAGTTAAATGATAATAGAACGGTGTTTCATTCTGCTAAGCAAATATCCAAATAATCTTATCAATTAAGTTATAGTAGAACGGGGATTTATTCTACTAAACAGATGTCATCTAGTAAGTATCCATATTTACTAGGCTAACTTAATGGCACAAACAAGAGATCATTTATTTAAAACCAATTTACTTATAAAAGAAAGAGGTCTTTTAAATAAAACTAGTAGAATTTAAAATTAACCATTATCTAATAACAATTAAAACTTAATTTAACTGCTAATTATTCTCAATTAAAAACTAAATTTAAATCCCAATTAGCCATAATTAAATCTTAGTTAACTTCTAACTAAACCATAATTAATTATCAAATTAAACCTTAATTGAATATTAATAAATTGCTTAATAATTAAACCCAAATCAATTATTTAACCCAAGCTTTTTAAATACTTAAACCTTAATTAAATAAAATTAGTTAAATACTTAATTTACTTGTAACAAACATATTGTTAGTTACTTGATTAGCTAAATCTAGTTAGGGGTAATTAATTCTAAATCGTGATTTGTGAAATTTAAGAAGTTAAATCTAGTTTTGTGAACAATTGAATTGTTTATCTTAACTAATTTTAAGATAACTTCAGAAAATGTTGTAAACTTAGTTAAGTGTTAATACTGTGATTTATTATTTTAAAATGAAAATTTGTAATTAATAATTTATTTTCTTTTAATTAAAAATAATGAGAATAACTTGTATTTCAAAAGTTACATTTCATTGTATAAAACATTTCTATATTCATATAGATGGGAATTTTTATCTTGTGAATGGGTTTGACAAAATTTTGAATGGTTAAAACAATGTTAAATAAAACCTTGGTTAAAATGTAAAATTGTGCTTTATAAATTAGTAACACTTGAGTTTTTGTAACACTTGGCAATTGGGTCCATATCTCAACCTACTTAGCCCGTTTAAGAGAAACTTCCTTCTTAATTTATGTAAACAATACGTTCAATTCCTAAAGCTTAGAAAACCGGAGAACTCTATTCCTCTTTCAAAACCTAAAAAACAAAAGTCAAAGCTCTTCTTCAATTCATGGTAAATTAAACATCTTTGGGAGTTATTTGTTCAAGTAATCATCTCTAGCTTAAATACATCTCAATTGTGATTTGAATTCCCAATTTACAGTAAACTAAATTAGGGAATTAGGGTGTATTTTGGATTGATTTTTGTTTAAGGTTTGCTAGTTTGATAATTTGGGCTAAAGCGATAATCTTGATTGTCGAATTAAAGGATAGAGGTGAGTTAATTACTCACCTATCTATCTCTATATTTTTTTGTTTTACTTAATTGTTTGAGTGATCTGTTGATTGAATTGTTTGCATATTTGCTTGTTAACTTGGGTGATTGTTTGAATGTTGTTTGCTGGAAATTTAATGTGAAATTTGCTGCAGTAAAATAGCGATATTATGGTGCAGAGTAATCCAATATGGCTCAATCTTTTTGTGTACTAGAAAGATCTTTCAACTAGCTACAACTTCTCTTTTAGTCTATTATCGAAATTATGCATTTAAGTGATCTACATTTAGTTAGAAACTGATGGTGTCGCGCTATCATGTTTAATTGGCTGTGTTAATACTTGAAATTAAATTGGTCGTAACTTTTACGTTACTTGTCGGAATTTGATAATTCTTGATGTATTTGAAAGCTTAGACTATGTTCTAAAAATTTCATGTTTGAGTTTTGTAAAATTACTCGATTCATATGGTCATAACTACAAATATTTAGGCCCTAAATTTGAGTTAAATGAAATAAGTCGGTAAGATTCGTATGCAAGTAATTTTATGATAAAGGATTATTTTTAGTTATAAATCTTAGAATTGTTTCTAAATTAAGTTAATAGATATTAAATATGATTTTTATCAAGTTATTTTATATATTAAGCATGGTTTGGAAAATATTTATGGTTTTGGAAATATGACATTGGAAATACAAATCTAATTTAGTTTTACATAAAAGTAATTATGGATTTGTAATATAAGTACTACAGTTTTATAAAATAAATAATATAGGATTTATGGAATTTGGAAATTTGATTTTGAAGTATAAACTTAGTTTATTTCTAGATAAAATGGTTATATTTTAATATGGATTTAGAAGGTAAATTAAATATAGCTTTAAAAATATAGTTTTTTTTTAATAATACAACTATATGGAAATTTTAAAATAACCTTGTGTATATAAGTGAAATTTTGGAAAAATTCCAGTTTATGGAATATTTTATTGAACAAATGAAAACTTATTTAAAGTTAAATAATAAGTGGATTTATTGACAATTATAACAGTGTTTTTTATATAATAAAAATTAGAGAGAAAAATTGTTTGAGAACCTTAATTCTATAAATTTGAGAAATAGTATTATTCGACTTAATGTTATCAATTATTTTAAATGCTTTCGTTTAATGCTTCATTGAATACGATATAACTCATTGAATAGAACGTTTGAGCGAAATTTACTAACCTATTAGCGAATACTCGAATTCCATCCGCTAGTATGGGATGCCTTGGATACATTCTTATGATCGTAGTTGGAAAGTACATAACACTTTAGAGTTGTATTCTCTTCTGGTGTGAGACAAGTGGTTGCTCGATCCTTAAGAGAATGTATTTCAAGTTTTCCAGTGGTATCCGTAATAAGTGATATTTATTAGCTTGTAGTAAATACTTAGATTTCACCATACGATACAGAATATATTAGTTAAATCATAGTAATTACTGAAGGCGCTAGTATTTGATGCTTTAGAGTTTACTCTCTTTTGGTGTGCGGCAAGTGGCTTCTAGATACTTAAGAAGTTAATCCTAGATTTCTTTTCAAGTGTAACAATCTAAAATAAATCTGAAAGATTCGTTCATGGCTGCTATCCTTGAGATCGTCTTATGATCTTGTGATTCCTATCCTGTGTACGATCCCTTGTATCGGATTAGTTCGTATGATACTAAATTGTTTGTTCGTTTACTACGTTTCTCTGTACGATCATTATGATATTTTGAGTAAGATCTCTTGGATTCAGGATATTTGGATTCTGTGACTATTCTGTGTTCGTAAAATAAATATATATTCTTGGGTCTTGTGTTCGTGAAATAAATATATATTTTTATGTCTTGTGTTAGTGAAATAAATATGTATTCTTGTGTCTTGTGTTCGTGAATTAAATATATTTAAATATATTATCGTGTCTTACTATGGATGCTAAATTAAGTTAATTCTATTATCCTGTGTTTAGTGACTAGTTCGTGTTTGTGACTTAAATTTATAATCCTATTCCAAGGTAAATTAATTCCCTAACTCATTATATCCTAGAAATCTATATTTCTTATATGTTGTTTATTCTTGTGTTGTATTATGTTCTCACCCTATTCGATATTTTGAGATAGTCTGACCTGTATGTTAATTTGCTCGAGTCAGGCCAAGACTTTTTAGGTTACAGGACATGTTGACCATTAGATGTTTGGGCTGGCGAGGAGATAGACACTTTTGACTTTTTAGTTTATCTCATTTAGGAAATTTGTGAATATTTTTATAAGATGTACAATTGATATTAGAGAATTATTAAACTTGTATAACAATCGAGTTTGGTATTTCATTTTCTAAACTCAAAATTTGTATATGTGTATATGAGATTATTATTCCACGTTGAACTGTGACTGATGCTCATATGATATATTATTCTGTTTTAAGAAATCAGTGTGTCTATTACTTTGTATTAAACTGTACATGTTAAATTTCAGTTTATCTATTAAGTAAAAAGGTATAAATGACATGTCAGTGTTAGCATGAAGTTATATTCACATTCGATCATCCTTAACAAGTCGTATTCTCTGGCTTAGCAGATGACATTACTTGTAATGTTCCTTGCTAATATGGGTATCGCAGTGGGGTTGTTACGTAACTCTTACTTACTTAGTGATTAATTAAAACTTTCTTAGTTACCTAATTATAATTAACTTAATTAATACCTAGTTACTAATTTCTTAACTTAATTTTTAATTAACTACTAATTGTCCTAAATTAATAAATTAATTAATTATTAACTACTACCTAATTCAGTAGTTAATATTAATCTTTTATACTTAATTAATGATTTGAAAAAGGTTTTAACTAACATTTAAAAAACACTTTAAATTTAGAAAACGTTAAGTTTTTCCCAACTACATCCATAGTGACTATCGCTATAGATGCCATAACTTAGAGTTAGTTTTCTAACTTAACTATTAAACCTTAATTTTTTATCAAACAAAAGTAAGGGTTTTGAAACTAAAATAAAGATAAAAATTTTGAAATCTCTTTAGTAATTTGAACTAGTAAAAACAAAATTTGTTTTCCAACGGATCTCAGTTGCTTAACAAGTCAAAGCGCCAACTTTTTAACATGTACAACCATGTACATAACCATAACAAAACTTTCATAATGTATTCACAAACATAAGTAAGATCACGTCTTTACAACCAAACACAACAATTAGATTTCGATTTTCAGATCTAATTAAATATCTCACACACGCGTATAACAAATCATAATAATCTATCACGTCAACCTACATATTACACAAAAATTAGAAAGCATAATAAAGATCAATTTTTCCCCAAAAAGAAACAAAATTTACCGACCAAACTCAAATATGCCAACCAAATCTTTTTTAAAACATGAAATAGGCCTTGATCTTTGAATTTTTGTTTAAAAGAAATGATTTTTGACCTTGGATCTTGTAAAGTGGGCTTGGCCTAATGACTATATGGCTTAGCCATATGGTGAAAAAGGGTATGTGGCCTTGATTTTGAAAGAAGAACTGGAGTAGAAGAAGGAATAAGGGTTTAAACAAGTTTTAAAAAGAATTTAAAGGAGAAGTTTTGATTTTTAAAACTTTGGAAATAAAAGTGGAAGCCATTAACAGCTTTAGAAAGTTTAAAGAAGGAAATTAAAAAAAATTAGAAAGTAGAAAATGAAATGGTGAGGGAGAGAGAAAAATTTGAATTAGTTTTATATGAAATGGAATTATAAAATTACCTAAATGCCCTCAAACACCATACCCTCCACTAATTTTTGAACATCATCATATCTCCCTCCACATCATGTCTGCACAAGCAACATACATAGTACCACCCCTTTATCCAACAAACAAAACCCTAATTTGTACGTTAATGTTGCTTTTGAATGTGACATTTCATAACTTAATTTTAAAATTTTAATTCTTATGTAAAATGGTCGCATCTTATTTTATTTACTTAAACAAATATATTTTCACCATATTACTAACTTATCCATACTTATATTATTTGTATATGTGTATATGTGTTAACTCAAATGTGCACAATGTTTTCGGTAACTTTTATACATCGAAAAATAGAAAATTAGAAAAACGATTTCCAATCACATTTACTATTTTCCTTTAAACTAATTATTTTCGTAAACGCATTTTAAAAATCATTTCACCATCACTGGTTATTATTATATGAAAACTGGGTATTTTTGGGTTATAAAATCCATTTATTGATTATTAAATATACATATTTAAAGTAATTAAATTTTAGGTCGTTACATCCCCCTATTAAAAGAATTTCAATCCTGAAATTCCACTACAACCCAAACCCAAAAAGAAACATCCCAGATATTCATAAGTCCACATGATTTTCATAGATCTTTCGTATGCAAAGTTTGATCAAATCCTTACTTAAGTACATAACTTCTTTTCCAAACTAGTACCGCTCACCCAATTTTCTAATGCGGACTTCAGTCTGGCTCCTTGATTAGGAACCTCTGTTCTCCTTACATAGTTATATACTTTGATAGAAAACTTTGGTTCCATATCTAGAACTATTATTAAGTAGTCGTCGTCAAAAATCAAGTGATAGATCCTTTTTTGAAATGGTGTGACAAACCTTAATGTCATATACTCGAATCTTGGATCCAACCTATGTGAAAAGAGGAATGGTCTATATAAAACTTACGTACTTATTTTATTGGTTCTCACTAATATCAATTTCTATTTCTGGTGAAACTATTTATGAAAACATTTCATAGAACTAATCTAAGCTTAATTTTTATAATACTCTTCTACATCCTGAAAGTATATTCCACTATCTGGTTTGAACTTTTTCATTTTGGATTTAGTTCTCTTAAGTAAACTCGATATCCAAATACCCGGCTTTATTTTGAAACTCTTTTGAAATGGTTTTTATACATTTTAATCATAGAAAATATATTTGTATAGCTCGAATAACCCTAAAATTATACCAGGGGATTGGGTACTACCAAATCGCATCATATATTCTCTCATCAAGAAAGGAAATACTTATAAGAAATTCTTAACATTCGAACACATCTCTTTACCATTTTTAGTTATTTTCAGGCCACTCGAACTAGTTAACATAAAATTCTTCTTCTGCATTAATATCCACGTTATAAAATAAAAAATATTTATACTTCTTACTCAAAATTTGCTTTAAAACATATTCATTCTTTTAAAATTTTCAAGTAATACTATTCATTATTTTCTCCAAAAATCATTTAAAATAATAATATACGTATTTTTTTCAAATCAACTCATGCTTTTGGGGTTTTGAATCAAAATATGCTTTATTAAAACATTCCTACAGCAAGTTGCTATCGTAGCATTTTCCCACTCAGAAACTCAAAAATGAACACTAATGATGCTGTAGTCATCATCAGAATTATTTTCCAGTGATATTGATTTAGTTACATAAGTTCTCAGTTTGAATTTTCTTTCATTCATATTTAATTTAACCAAAACAATAAATGATAATGATAAAATATTATCATTCTCTAACAACAAGCATGTCCTAAAAAACCATGACAATCTTTTGAAAATTTTCTTTTGTATATAAAGTATAATCCAGGTAAAATTATTTAATTTACTGAATCTAAAACAATACTATATCGGTTGGCCTTATTTAAGTGCTTTAAAATCCCCATAAATAAAGTTAGCTACTTATTTGACCAGAATACACAAACTACTCAACAGATCAATCAACATAATATAATTTTTTTATAAAACATAAGAAATACACGCTCTTATATATATACATATGTGTGTGTGTGTGTGTGTGTGCGCGCGCGCACGCTCAAACTCATTTTATTGTGTTACTTACCCTATCTCTAATGATTTTACCCTATCAAAAGTTAGTGTTCGCTCAAGCTAAGATTTGATACCACTTTGTGACGTTCTCCCTAATTGACGTTTTTCCCATCCAAAGTTAGTGTTACTTACGCTCAAGCTCAAGCAGGCGGATGGAGTGATTCAGCAGGAGCAGCTCCCAATCAACAAACAACTAACAATCTAGATGGAACTAGGCTTGGGGGCGTACCATCAGGAAGTGTTGGACCATTCCACGTAGGGATACTAGATGACACTATGCATCCCGACGCCAATAGGAATACTTGAGTACGTGATAAGGAGTATGTGCTGGATTACCTCGTGAACTCGGGGGACAGATCAGAGACAGCGGACAAGGATTACTGCTTGGCGATAATGACAGATTAGCGGAGATGGTTAGACGAGCTGTAAGAGGTGGACTGGTAAACAAAGACTTAGAGGATGTAAAAAGGAGTCCCTTTACTCCTACTATCAGGCATGCTTGGAACCCACCGAACTTTAAGCTACCAACGTTGGATATGTATGATGGGAGAACCGATCCCACCATTCACCTGACAAGGTACATAAGGCCTATGGAGGTACTGGGGACATTGGATGAGGTCATGACTTGATGCTTCCCATTGTATTTGATGGATATCGTGGTTATGTGGTTCAAACAGTTGGAGAGTGGTTCTATTGGCACATGGACTGAGCTGATTGAAAGGTTTATGAGATAGTTTCGGGTCCATGTTGTCAGACCCAAGAACGTAATGACCTTGAAATCAATGAAACAATGAAAGGGAGAGTCGCCTAGGGATTTCTTGACCAGATTCAACGCGGCGATGTCTTCAGTGGATCGACCTGATCCGTTGATGGTTTTAATGGAAGGAGTTTCTGGAATTGCAGACAATTCGAATTTCAAGATATCATTAGAACGGGACCCACCGAGGGATCTCGGAGAGTTCTACCATGAGGCAGAAAGGTTTCTGAGGCAGGAAGATGCACAGGCTGAGAGAGTAGGGAGAGAGGCTGAAGCTTATGCAGTGAGGGGTGGTGATCCACCTAGCGAGGAACCATGCATGGGCGATATGGGAAAAAGGAGAACGAATGGCAACCATAGCACTTCAAAGAGGCCTCGGAGGGAGTCAAAGTTTTCTTCTTACACAGATTTAACTGATACTCTTGAAAGGATTTACTAGGATACTCGAGGGCGACTCTAGTATCGAAGGCCGGCAAGGAGGGAACCTTCTGAATACGAGTGGGCATCGGGAAAGCTTTGCCTATTCCATGAGCTGGATGGGCATAACACAAACGATTGCAGGCATTTGAAAGATATCATGGAGTAGCATGTAAGGAATGGTCATCTACAATATTATGTGAGGAATCGAGCTATACGGAGAGCAGGAGCGACCACCGCCTACCTCGAACGATTGTGGCACGAGATCCGGTCACCGCTGGCTTGTTATAAACCGAAAGGTTTTATGGTTCTTAATAAGTAATAGTATCCAAAGTAATACGGCTAAGTCACTTACACACGTATGGCATCGAAGACGGTCCCTAGGCATGCTCTGAGATGACAAAATATCGTACTGCTCGGGTCTATGAAACCCTGTTTTCTTTCTGTGTTTCTACAAATTCTGGTTTCCTCTTTGATACTTTGGGCTTTTTCTTTGGTATGGTTTTGGAGTTTGGATTGAACTCCTGGTTAGGTTGGTTTTTTGAGTTGCCATTTTGGTTTGGATATTTGATTTTTGATTTGGATTTTGAGTAGGATTTTTGATATGGATTACTGGTTTTATGATTGGATTCAGATCAATGTAATAAACAATTCAAGTTTTGCGATTACTGTCCCGACCGGAGAGACGGGGCAGTGATCGCAAGTTACGAGTCCCTTCGCCGAAGAGCGATGGAACAGACTTGAACAGAATATAAAAGTCCTTGGTCGGAGCGCCGAGGCCGGTGAATATCAAAGTCCTTGGCCGAAGAGCTGGTGAATATAAAAGTCCTTGGCTGGAGAGCCGAAGCTGGCGAATACAAAAAGTCCTTGGCCGAAGAGCTGGTGAATATAAAAGTCCTGGCTAGAGAGCCGAGGCTGGCAAATACAAAAAGTCCTTGGCCAAAGTGCTGAGGTCGGTGAATATCAAACTCCTTGGTCGAAGAGCTGAGGCCGGCGAATATAAAAGTCCTTGGCCGGAGAACAGAGGTCGGCGAATACAAAAGGTCCTTGGCCGGAGTGCCGAGGCCGGTGAATATCAAAGTCCCTAGCCAAAGAGCCGAGGCAATGAATACAAAAAGTCCTTGGCCGGAGTGCCGAGGCCGGTGAATATCAAAGTCCTTGGCCGGAGAGCCGAGGCCGGCGAATACAAAAAGTCCTTGGCCGGAGTGCCGAGGCCGGTGAATATCAATGTCCTTGGCCGGAGAGCGGAGGCTGGAGAATATAAGAAGTCCTAGGACGGAGAGCCAAGGCCGGAGAATATAAGTAGTCCTTGACTGGAGAGTCGAGGCCGGAGAATATAAGAAATCCTTGGCCGGAAAGCCAAGGCCGGAGAACATACAAGCCCTTGACTGGAGAGTCGAGGCTGGAACGGAATAACACGACCCAAGCGAGGTCTCCGGATTAAAAGACTAAACGTGAAGAGGTAAGGGATTCGAATTTCGACTTGGGATAGATGGACCCGGTGAAGTCTTGAATTTGGCAGAGGACTCAGAGTGGTCTCGAATTTGGATATCGATCCAAAAAGGTCATGGATTTGGTTATTGATTATTGTTGGATTAAAACTTGGTTGATGGGTGCGGATGGCTTGAATCATGGATTTAATAATATGGTAATGAATGGGATATGGACTTTGGATATCGGATTTGAGGCTTTCAAAACATAACTTCTAATAGCAAAGCAAGTTTTGGGGGGCAAATGTTAACCCACCTTTTATCAAGGCCGTAAACAGGCGGATTCAATCTAAACAACTTCACGACTATCGAGGCTGAAATATGTTGGATTTGGTTTAGAGGGATGGAGTTCACTTGGATGTGCCGCTCGGCATTGAGGTGAGGTTGTGCTGCTCGGCATTGTGGTGAGGATATGTCGCTCGACATTGAGGTGAGGTTGTGCCGCTCAGCATTGTGGTGAGGATATGTTGAATGATACTGAGGTTATGCCGCTTGGCATTGTGGTGAGGCTATGACGCTCGGCATTTTGGTGAGGCTATGTCGCTCGGCATGGGCGCAAGGTTGGGGTCGCTCGACATTGGTGGGTGACTCGACAGTAGTAAGATGGTTTGGTCTTGGTGGTACGGCTCGGCATTGGTGGGTGGCTTGGCATTGGTGAGATGTTTCGATCTTGGTGGTATGGCTCGGCATTGGTGAGTTCAGGGTCGCTCGGCATTGGGGGGTGGCTCGGCCTCAATGGTGGTTCGGCATTTGGGTGAAGTTACTTCAACTTAGGTTTGGCCTAGGCTATAGGTCATGATACTTCAAGTTTCTGAGGATATCACTTCGGGTCAGTACCGTGGTTACTTCGAGTCGGCCTATGGAGGACTTGGGGTCGGTTGAGGTGAAGGGTGTGAACTCGACCGAGGTCTTAATGGACCCATATCACTTGAGAAGCCCAACTACCTGGTTTTGCCTATAAATATTGCACGTTGGGCTTCAAAAAAGGGGATCTTCTTTCAGCTCTCTTGCTTTTATCTTCTAAGGCTAGGAGTACTCTGCCGTTTTGTAACTGTAGTTGATTATTACAGCAATAAAAAGGAAACTTTTGAAGTGGACGTAAGCTGGAGTTAGCCGAACCACTATAAAGTCTGTTGTTCTCTACTGTTTTCATTTTAATTTTGACTATTCTTCACATTATAACTCTCTACATATATTTTATCTGTGAGTTGTGACTAGTTTTTGGTGCTTTCGCTTGGATTTGGGTGTTAGTGACCAATTTTGGCGCTAACAGTACAATTTAATGAAATAGTAAGCAATAAATTGTAATTGAATAAAATTAGTATTGTGTAAATAACTATAACATTTATGTGTAGATAACAAACATACAAATCTAATTAAATATAGAATGGTGACAATTGTTATTTGTTACAAATTTATTTTATCGATTATAATTAAATGAAATTAAATGTTACGTTAATATGAGTTGAGACGAAAATTGTAAAATGTGAATGTGATAAAATGTATAGGAATAACTAGTATATTCCTAAGGCAATAATTGATTTAATAATAAAAATGAAACCAAGATAAATGAAGTTATTGGGATTTTAAATTTTAATTAATGATGAAATCAACAAAATTTCAATATAATTGGAATATTGCAATTAATATGGTAAAAGATGAAAATGGAAGATTTTGATGTAATAAGGTATAAGCCAACGTTAAATATGTCCATAAGATAATGATTGGTTGGATAATAAGACTGAAATCAAAATTCAATCAAATTGTTGGAAATTTAATTTTAATAAATTTGATTTAATTACAGTTGAAATGGAACACTAAATTAGTGTAATATTTAACACTGAATTGATATGTAAATTTGTTTTACATTAATGTAAATGTACAAATAATCGAAAATGATTAAAATTGTTAGTTCTTAAATTTGAAATCAAAATGTGATTTAATCAATTTAATAACAATTTATTTTATAAGCGTGAAAATAGGCATTTTGGCCACTGTCTCGGATTTCTAAGAAACCAGTTTCATCAGATCTGCAATGGTGAATTATTATAGGATTCAAGTTTCGTAGTGATCGGACTTATCCTTTGATCGTACGGACTCAAAACGTGTAGAAATCAATTTAATTAAAATTCAATTGAAATCAATTTGTAATAAGCTAAATTTTAAGCTAACTTCTTCATACAATAGATTAGGACTTGAAACATATCCCATTGAGTTCAAAAATATCAAAAACTTCTATTTTGATATATGGGATGACCTATTTTCATTTCGGAGCAGAATGGGCTTTTCGGGTCATTATTGTCAATTCAAATCTATGCGGGTGTTATTCTTTCTTGTCGGGCCTCGGTTATATAAATAGTTTTCTCTCTAACCCTAGAAGTCATATTGTCATTTACGTACGTACAACTTCATATGTTATTTTTCTTTCTCAATGGCTGAAAACCCCAAATTACCCATTTTAATTTCAATTCAAAGTTCAACATCAAAATCAAATTCCTCCAAACCCTATCATATAGTATATCGATATGAAGCTCTCGATAAAAGTCAAATCTATAGTTTTTTTTCGATTTGGGTTTCTATGTGTCTTGAATTCGAGGAACAAGTCTGGGCCGTTCATCGTGCGTCGATCAAATTCGACCGATCATCGAATCGCGGTTACCGTATTATGGAGAGTGTTGACGGGAGTTCATCTAGGCGTGTCACATGTCATTTCAATGGCTAGATCGTCGTGCATAATTCCATTAGGGTTTGGTTTCCTTCGAATGCGGCTGACCTGGGGGGTGTCGAGCGGCGTGCGTTGGGGTTTAGGCGATCGTGGAGGTGGACGAGGCGAGGTGGATGATTAACCGGATGCGGTCCTGGCACATGCGGTGTGTCAGAGGTGAAGTCGTGGTTAGGGCTTCAGGTGGCTGTATGCTTCATTTGTTCGAGAGATTCTAGGTTAGGGTTTTAGGGGTGAAGCGTTTTTTGCCGACGGGTTAGATATGTTTTAATTATTTTGTTTTGTTTGATTTTAATTTTTATCGTATAATATTCTAACTTACATATCTTTTACATACGAGATCCGATTCACGCGCGGTTTGTTCCGCTAGGATCGTATCGAAATTTTAGACCTTTTGAAAACTGTTAGGATGAATTATAAGACTACTCAAATTTAGGGATTATTTTAGATTTCAAATCGATTTCAAATCAAAGGTGAGTGTTTTGACCCACTTACAACTATTAGATTATTTTATGTTAGTTAAATAAAATTTATGAAGTGATTAGTAATTAATTGATTGATGTTTGGTATGTTTAAATTATCATTCTAGTTAAATTTGACTTTTATGTCATTTAATCATCTTTTGATTTAATGTTGAATTTAAATTGTCAGTTTAATACCTGTTATTGATTATTAGTTATCTATTGATGTTTATTGATTGATTTGGATGATGATTGTGATGGATGTTTGACAGTTGATATCAGATGGCTGGATGTTGTATTTTATATTGTTATTACACTGCATGTTCCCTATGAGTTGAAATGATACATACCTGAACGATCTGTAGGTTAGGAAAAAATCATTATGAGTTGAAATGATAGACTCGAGCGATTTTATGCATTTTTATTTAATTTGTGATTGAGGTTTGAAATGATTTATAATCATAAAAATTTAAATTGCGGATTGAAATAATAAATATCCGTATCACTTAACCATAGGGTAGAAAATTATATACAAACACTGGATTTGTTAAATTAAATGATTTTTAGTTCTTTAATTTTTGAATTCCGCTAACTGGCATTTTGTAATAGAGATTGATTTATATAAAATGAATTATTTTCGATAATTCAAGCGTTAAATGCTGAAATAGGAATAGATTAATGAATTGTTTCAAAGGATTTAAATTGGAATTTCAAAGTTGAAGTGTAAAATATAAATGAATTTATCGAAATTGAGTCATTGAAAATGTTTGGATAAACTTTTGAAATCTATTTAAATAAATCTAAACTATTTTAAATGAATTTAAACTATTTTTAATTTATTTTAGTCTATTATAACCTATTTAATCCAATTTAATCTATTTTACCCATTTTAAACTAATTAAATTTATTTAATCTATTTTAAATATATTTAATATAATTTGAATCTATTTAATCTATTTTTAGTTTATTTAATCTATTTAAAATCTATTTAATCTATTTTAAGTTTATTTAATCCATTTAATCTATTTTATGTATATCTAATCTATTTTAAATCTATATAAATCATTATAAGTCTAGTTAAATAAAATTTAAATCTATTTAAACTATTTTTACTATTTAATCTATTTTAAACTATTTTATATAATTTAAACTATTTTAGAGTATTTTAACCCTTTTAAACTATTTTTAAAACTATTAAAACTATTTATGACTATCTGAACTATTTTCTAAAATTTCAAACTGTGTAAAGTTGAAGTATTTATATTTAAATCCTTGATGATATATAACCTAAGTTGGGATTTTAAAATGATACCTTTTTGAGAAATGACATACTTGAGTAAATATGATGATTTTGGAATGAGGATTTAATTAACCTATCTTATCGATAATTGGAAAGTGAATATGGTTTTGAAAGTGAATATGATTTCGAAAGTGATATGGTTTGAAATCGAATATGATATTTTGATATTAAATATGAATTTAATTTTTTTTGAAATGTAAAAGAACCATCTGGTGTGAAATAAACATTTGGTTGTTAAAGAGACCGTGATCAGATATTGTCATACTCTCTGCCAATACCGAAAACCACTTTAACAACTATGTACGTGGTAGAGACTCGAGAATGAAGTAGGATAGTTTGATATACGATCCTATATGAGGTATTTACATAGCCCTGACTCCCATGAGTCAGGTTAGATGTGACTAAAACAGGAGCCACGCCGGGCCAAGTGAGGTCGCACCTCTGATTGGACACATTTCTTCGATACCATATTATGAATTTGTAATGATTTGGTGGCTTCCAATCGATTTTGATTATGGGAGTGTGTTCCCATGTGGGCGGTTGTAGCTGCTATGCGTTACCACCAGTTCGGATCCGCAATTGGTATATCTACCCTGGCATTGCCTCGAACGCCGTGTTCACATGCCCTATCGCGCCTTCTATGAGTTTGGTTTGTACGATACCTATGGAGTGCCATCTGATAGCCCTTCAGTTTACGGAGGAATTACGGTACTTTATAGACTATGAGAATATATAAAAATGTAGGTAAGCCTTAATGCTATTTTAATACTTTACTATAGACATTATTATAATAACGTATTGTTCTACATAGTAGATAGTTTAATGGATCCTTAGGAGATGGTAATCCTAAACATCTCTTAAGTTATTGCACTCACGTTAGACACTGGATAGGAGATGTCAAACCCCGTAAACATCTTCGACGCCTTTACACTCATATTTATTTACTGTTGATTTGACTTACATAAGATATATTAGTTCCAACTCGAGTGTTTTGTCTATTCAATTCGCTCGGGTCAATCTGAGCTTGTCAGTTTATCCAAGACTGCTTTCTGGAGGATGAAGACGAAGATTTTGCAATATTATTATTTATTATATTTACTCCACTGCATCAAGTTGTTCCGTTACATTTATTTATTCTTGTTGTATGTAACTCTGATCTGTATTACAAAAGTTTAGTCAACGTTATTTGTAAACAGCTTCACGAACTATTCATTTGATTATTACGTTTTTGTCATTCCGTTGCAAGATTTTCTATTTGTTTTCTTTCTTTTCCTGCTTTTTCTTATTTACCCCATAACAATCTGCCCTTTTGAACGGTTTGAGTCTAACATATGTGTTTTATTGTCGATTTAAATCGTTTGAAATGGTAGGTTGTTACAGTTGGTATCGAGCGAGGTTTAGAGACAACCTTAGCTCTGTGGGGTCTGACTCATGAGAATTAGGGTAGTAATACCCTAGAATGAGTCGTTGCGTGTATATATATATATGAGAAAGCATATTTGTTAGTGCTATAAAAGTTTTTTTTTGTTGTGTTAATTTATTCTGTTTTGTATTTAAAAATTCTGGTTAGTGCATAGAACACTATGACATCGATAGGGATTTTTAACACTCGGTAGGATAGACCGACACAATATTATATTGAAATATAGGTAAATGAAATAATTTTTCCTATTAGATATTTTTTATATAAAATAATAAATTTTATAAATAACATAGTTAGATGTTATATGTTATTTGATAGAAAGTCAAAATTTTATAATATTTGTTGAAAAATGATATTGTAAATAAAATGAATATTAATTGAAAGTTGAGAACTTAAGTTCCGGGAGTTTGGAAATTTTTTCAAATGGTTTTGGAATATAATAATAATATCATATAGAAGTATTTTCTCATATAGATATTTCAAGTTGATCTGAAAGAAATGCTTTAAAAGAAATATTTTAAAGGAAATAAGTTCTGTACTCCCCTCTCTATCGTTGGAAAATAATTTCAGTGATAAGTGCATGCATCATCGACGTTCATTTTTTAGTTTCGAAGTGGGAAGACTACTGTAGAAGTTAAGCTGCACAATCATTTTGATAAACCAATCTTAATTTTAAATTCTAAAGTTTGAC
This sequence comes from Allium cepa, assembly GCA_030765085.1. NCBI lineage: Eukaryota > Viridiplantae > Streptophyta > Magnoliopsida > Asparagales > Amaryllidaceae > Allium > Allium cepa. Next base: position 1,042,506,353 of record CM060931.1, on the reverse strand, counting down.
TTGATATATATATATATATATATATATATATATATATATATATATATATATATATATATATATATATATATAATATATAAGTTATGAGTATATTTATATTATATTAAATGACCGAAAATGAAACACTATTTCTTAGTTCTTTAGTTTCTATAATTAGAAATTGAAATTATTGCAATGAACGGAATCTTGACTATATTATAATAATTGGAAACTTCTAAAATAAAAATAAGAAATTGAAAATTTGTAAACTGTAAATAAAATGTAAATGAAAATAAGAAATGATAACTATTGATCATTTTGTTAACTAAATATATAAAAGAAACTTGGGTTATATTCAATTGCATTCTAAAAGACACACATACACACACAGATATATATATATATATATATATATATATATATATATATATATATATATAACTTACCAAATTATTGAAAGTTGAAATGTTAAATAGGATATGTAATAGAATATTGTGTGAGTAAACTTTAGTAAATGAAAGTGTTCAATGGAATTTCTTCTAGATAAGAATTCAGGTGTTATAATTGTTATAAACTTAAGTTAATAATTTGAAATTCCACTAATTAAATGTAATAGAAGTGAATAATGTAAGAAAAATGATTTTAAACTTAAGTTAACACTTTAAGCTATTTATAATCAGATTTATTGGTAAAGGTGAATATAGTAAGTAAATATTTATAAACTTCAATTAATATTGAAGCCATTTATAATTAAAATGAGTACTTTATAAATTGAATGTTTATAACTTCAGAGAACATTGGAAATGATTTAGAAGTGGAGTTAATATTTAATAATACTTTATATGGAAAAACGAATGTGAAAAAGAAATAATCTATAAATGGTGAGTTGAATTGTAAAGAAACTTACCTGATAATGTATAATCCAACAATTGAAATAAAAATAACTTATTTAAACAATGGATGTAAAGTAATGAAATGAAAATGTCATTGTATGTATAAGCGAGAAATGGAATTTTAAGTGATGAATGGAAATAAACGAAAATAAGTATTGTATAAACGAATGGATGGAAAATGAACTTTATAACTAATAAAATTTAATTAAGAAAATGATCGTTGTATGAAAGAAAAGAAAATGAGCAGTAAATGATATGAAAAGAGATTAATAAGAATTAACTTAAAATATGTATTGAATTCTTTGTTGTTTGACTTTCGAGATATTGGGAAGCTGATACTTTAAATTGCTTAGGATGTATAAGTAACCTGTTAAGTTTTATCTAAGACCATTGAGTGTATGGTATACTTAGCATTTTATTTATCATTTTTATAATTAAAAGCGTCTAAACCCAAACAAACCATTTATTTTGATTGCTACGGATGGATAGTTGATTGCTTTGATTGTAGGTGATGATTGTATAGTTTTCTTGCTTGTGACTATTGTATATTGTGTTGATTTGGTTGTGACTAATAGAGATAACATAAATATTCTCTTTTATATAATCATTAACTCTTTTGGATTTTATAAGTGAAATACTGGTTTATGGAAGCAATTGATACTGCTTTTGGTTTCATAAAATAAGCGTTGTTTGCCCGACAAATAGGTACATTTTCAGATTATGGTTTTCAAGCGATATTATATTTGTTCCTGCAGTTTGGGATATATTATTTTGAAATATGTGATATATATTGTATTATTGATATTATTTCTCCTAGGCCTCTCCGTATAAAGGAGATGCTGTCGAAATTTTCTACAAAATTTTGGACTTCGAAAAATTTTATGAAATGTTTTTCAAACTTTTATTAACTTAAATATGAAAGGATTTAATTTTTATAAATTGATATATTTTATTTAAAATTTTTAATTATGTAAATAAATTGTTTATAAATTTAATATTTTGAATAAGATATATTGATTATTAAAATTCCTCCTTTTCCTTCCTTTTCTTTTCGAGGACGAAAAAATTTGAGTGGAGGAGAGTGTAACGACTCGTAATTTTCGATAATTAAAATTTGTTAAATAAATAAGGTTTGGTGATTTAATGTTGGAAGAAATAAAAATTTAGGGTCTAATAATAGAATATAACTAGAACAAAATATAATAGTATTGATTTAAGGTAATTGATAACTACTTTAAATGCAATTCCAATTAATTGAAATGATTAAAAAGGTTATAATTGGTTATAAATTATAAATTTATTGTAATGTGTGTATTAATTGATAATTGGATTAAAAGTGTAACTGATAACTTAAATGTTGTACTATTTAACGAAACAGTAAGTAATAAATTGTAACTGAATAAAACTAGTGTTGTGTAAATAACTATAACATTTATGTATAGATAACAAACATAAAAATGTGATTAAATATAGAATGGTGACAATTGTTATTTGTTACCAGTTTATTTTATCAATTATAATTAAATGAAATTAAATGTTACGTTAATATGAGTTAAGATGATAACTTTAAAATGTGAATGTAATAAAATGTATAGGAATATATATTATATTCATAAGGGAATAATTGATTTAATAATAAAAATGAAACCAAGATAAATGATGTTATTGGGATTTTAAATTTTAATTATTGATGAAATTAACAAAAATTCAGTATAATTGAAATATTGCAATTAATATGGTAAAAGTTGAAAATGGTAGATTTTGATGTAATAAGGTATAAATCAACGTTAAATTTGTCCATAAGATAATGATTGGTTGAATAATAAGACTGAAATCAAAATTCAATCAAATTATTGGAAATTCAATTTTATTAAATTGGATTTAATTACAGTTGAAATAGAACACTGTAATTAGTTTAATATTTAACGTTGAATTGATAAGTAAATTTGTTTTAAATAATTGTAACTGTCCATGTAATCAAAATGATGAAAATTGTTAATTATTAAATTTGAAATTAAAAAGTGATTTAATCTATTTAATAATAATTAATTTCATAAGCGTGAAAATAGCCATTTTGGCCACTATCTCGGATTTCGACGAAACTAGTTTCATCGAATCCAAAACAGTGAATTATTATAGGATTTCAAGTTTCGTAGCGATTGGATTTGTCATTTGATCGTACGGACTCGAAACGCGTAGAAATTAATTTAAATAAAATTCAATTGTATCAATTTATAATAAGCTAACTTCTTCATACAAAGGAATTAGGACTTGAAACCTGTCCCATTGAGTTCAAAAATATCGAAAACTTCTATTTTGATATATGGGATGACATATTTTCATTTCGGAGGCAGAATGGGCTTTTCGGATCGTTATTGTCAATTCAAATCTACTCAGGTGATATTCTTTTTTATCAGCCCTTGGTTATATAAATAGTATTCTCTCTAACCCTAACATTCGTATTCTCATTTCTGTACGTATAACTTCATCTGTTATTCCTCTTTCTCAATGGATGAAAACCCTAAATTACCTATTTCAATTTTAATTCAAAATTCAACTTCAAAATCAAATTCCTCCAAACCTTATCTTATTGTATATCGATACGAAGCTCTCGACGGGCGTAAATCAAATCTACAGTTTTTTTCGATTTGGGTTTCTGTGTGTCCTGAATTCGAGGAACTATTCTAGGCCTTTCATCGTGCGTTGATCAACTTTGACCGATCATCGAATCGTGGATACCGTGTTGTGGAGAGCGTTGAGGGGAGTTCATCTAGGCGTACCGCACGTCATTTCAACGGCTAGATAATCGTGCATAATTCAATTAGGGTTTGGTTTCCTTCGGTGGCGGCTGAACTGGGGGTGCTGAGCAGCATGCATTGGGGTCTAGGGGATCGTGGGACTGAAGGAGGCGAGGTGGATGATCAACCGGAGGGGGTCCAGGCACGTGCAGCGTGTCAAAGGCGGAGTTGTGGTTACGACTTTAGGCAGTTGTATGCTTCGTTCGTTCGTGAGATTCCTGGCTAAGGTTTTAGGGAGAAGCGTTTTCTGCTGACGTGGATAGGTGTGTGTTCCATTATTTTGTTTTATTTGATTTTAATTTCTATCATATGATATTTGTTTTGTTTGATTTTAGTTTTTATCGTATGATATTATAACTTATATATCTTTTACATACGAGGTCCGATTCATGCGCAGTTTCCACTAGGATCGTATTGAAATTTCGAACATTTTAAAACTAGTTTGGACAAATTCTAAGACTGTTCAAATTTGGGGCTTATTTTGGATTTTAAATCGAATTGAAATCAAAGGTGAGTGTTTTGACCCACTCATAACTATTAGATTATCTTACGTTAGTTAAATAAAATTTATGAAGTGATTAGGAATTAATTGATTGATGTTCGGTATGCTTAAATTGTCATTCTTGTTAAATTTGACTTTTATTGCATTTATTATCTTTTAATTTAATGTTGAATTTAAATTATCAATTTAATACCTGTTATGGATTATCACTTATATATTGATGTTTATTGATTAATTTGGATGATGATTGTGATGGATGTTTGATGGTTGATATTGGATGGCTGGATGTTGTATTTTATATTGTTATAACACTGCAAGTTCCCTATGGGTTGAAATAATACATCCCCGAACGATCTACAGAATAGGGAAAAATCGTTATGGGTTGAAATGATAGACTTGAGCGATTTTATGGATTTTTATTTAATTAGAGATTGCGGTTTGAAATGATATATAGCCATAAAAATTTAAATTGCGAATTGAATTGATAAATATCCGTATCACTTGGCCATAGGGTAGAAAATTATATATGGACACTGGATTGGTTAAATTAAATGATTTTTAGTTATTTAATTTTTAGATTCAGCTAACTAGCATTTTGAAATAGATATTGATTTATATAAACTTAATTATTTTCGATAATCCAAGTGGTAAATGCTGAAATTGGAATTGATTTAATGAATTGTTCAAAGGATTTAAATTGGAATTTCAAAGTTGAAATGTCAAATATAAATGAATTTACCGAAATTGAGACACTGAAAATATTTGGATAAAAATTTGAAATCTATTTAAATAAATTTAACTATTTTAAGTGAATTTAAACTATTTTAATCAATTTAAAACTATTTTTAATTTATTTTAGTCTATTATAACCTATTTAATCCAATTTAATCTATTTTACACATTTTAAGCTAATTTAAGTTTGTTTAATCTATTTTAAATATATTCGATATTTTTTAAGTTTATTTAATCTATTTAAAATCTATTTAATCTATTTTATATTTATCTAATCTATTTTAAATCTATATAAATCATTTTAAATCTAATTAAATCAAATTTAAATCTATTTTTACTATTTAAACTATTTAAACTATTTAATCTATTTTAAACTATTCTAAATCATTTAAACTATTTTAGAATATTTTACCTCTTTTAAACTATTTTTAAAACTATTCAAACTATTTATGACTATCTGAACTATTTTCTAAAATTTCAGACTGTGTAAAGTTGAAGTATTTATATTTAACTCCTTGATGATGTTACAACCTAAGTTGGTATTTGAAATTGATACTTTTTGTGAAATGACATACTTGAGTAAATATGATGATTTTGGAATGAGGATTTAATTAACCCATCTTATTGATAATTGGAAAGAAAATATGGTTTTGAAAGTGAATATGATTTCGAATGTGATATGGTTTGAAATCGAATATGATATTTTGATATTAAATATGAATTTGATTTTTTTGAAATGTAGAAGAACCATTCGGTGTGAAATAAGCATTTGATTGTTAAAGAGACCGAGATCGGATACTGTCATACTCTCTGCCAATATCGAAAACCACTTTAACAACTATGTACATAGTGGAGACTCGAGAAGGAAGTAGGAGATATTTTAGTTCTGACTAGGAGATTTCAAACCCCGTGAACATTTTCAATGCCATTACACTCGTGTTTATTTACCATTGATTCAACTTACATAAGATATTTTAGTTATGACTCGAGTGTTTTGTCTATTCAATTCGCTTGGGTCGGTCTGAGCTTTTCAGTTTACCGAAGACTGCTTTCTGAAGGATGAAGATGAAGATTTTGTAATATTATTATTTATTATATTTACTCCAATGCATCAAGTTGTTCCACCGCATTTATTTATTAATTGTTCTTATTGTATGTAACTTTGATCTGTATAAGTTTAATCAATGTTATTTGTAAAAAGCTTCATGAACTGTTTATTTGATTATTATATTTTTGTCACTCCGTTGTGAGATTCTGTATTTGTTTTCTTTCTTTCCCTACTTTTTCTTATTTAACCCATAACAATCTGCCCTTTTGAATGGTTTGAGTCTGACTTGTGTGTTTTATCGTTGATTTAAATCGTCCATAAAGGTAGGTCGTTGTAGTTATTATCAGAGCAAGGTTAAGTGATAACCTTAGCTTTGTGGGGTCTGACTCTTTAGAAGTAGGGTAGTAATACCCTAGAATAAGTTGTTGAGTGTACATATACGAGAGAGCATATTTGTTAGTGCTACAAAAGGTTTTTGTATTGTGTTAATTTGTTCTGTTCTGTATTTAAAAATTCTGATTGGTGCATAGGATGCTATGACATCGATAGAGATTTCTAAACACTTAGTAGGACAGACCGACACAATATTGTTTTGAAATATAGGTAAATGAAATAATTTTTCCTATTAGATATTTTGTACGTAAAATAATAAATTTTATAAATGATATAGTTGGATGTCATATGTTATTTGATAGAAAGTCCAAATTTTATAAACATTTATTGAAAAACGAATTTGTCAATAAAATGAATATTAGTTGAAAGTTAAGAACTTAAGTTCTAGAAGTTTGGAAATTTTTTCGAATGATTTTGGACTATAATTTACTTCAAATACGAAGTAATTACCTTAAAACTAATAATTTCCTTTAATACCATTACTTAAAATGATACATCAACTTTAATCAAGGATTAATTATTTTCAAAACATCTTTATTTAAAATAATCAATTAGCTTTAATCATGATTAATTGCTTCAAAACAACACTATTTAAAAAGATCAATTAATTTTAAAAAAATCCTTGTTTAAATGATTAATTATCTTTAAAACATCAATTATTAAAATGATAAATCAACTTTAAAACACCATTACTAAACTAATTAGTTGATTTTAAATCTTTAGTATTAAAAAAATCTATTAATTTTAAAGCCTTATTATTGAAATAATTAAAATTTATTTTAAACCATTTTTGTTTCAAATAATTAATTATCTTTGTAAAACCCATACACAAGATTTTTCAAAGGGGATAGCATTTCCATTCAAACATCGCAGAACACGAGGGTGAGCACAAATACAAAGGTAATTAATAACTATATATAATTAGAGAACATCCCTTATGCAATATGAATATACTAGCATACAACTCAATGTCCAAATCAATATAATAACATATGGGGATTTATTCTGCCAGTTGAATATCAAAATAATCTACTTAATTAAATTAGCAGATTGAGGATTTATTCTGCTAAATAGATGTTATCTATATTTTATCAAATTAAATGATAGCAAAACAGTGTTTTTTTTGCTAAACAGATATCCAAATAATATTATTTATTTAAGTTATAGTAGAATGGGGATTTATTCTGCTATATAGATGACATTTAATAAGCATTCATATTTACTAGGCTAACTTAATGCCATAGACAATAGATCTCTTGTTTAGAACTAATTTACATATAAAAGAAAGAGGTCTTTCAAATAAAACCAATAGAGTTTAAAATTAATGTTTATTTAAAAATAATTAAAACTTAATTTAACTACTAATTAATCTTAGTTAATAACTAAATTTAAATCTCAATTAGCCTTAATTAAATCTTAGTTAACTTTTAATTAAACCAGAATGAATTATCAATTAATCCTTAATTGAATATTAATAAATTACTTAATAATTAAACCCTATTAATTACTTAACCTTCATTAATTAATAAGTAATTAAATACTTAAACCCTAATTAAATAAAATTAATTAAATACTTAATTAACTCTTACTTAATTAGTGATTAGTTAAAACTTTCTTAATTACCTAATTATAATTAACTTACTTAATTATTACTTAAATACTAATTTCTTATTGTAATTATTAATTAACTACTAATTATCCTTAATTGATAAATTAATTAATTATTAACCCACACTTAATTAAGTAATTAATAGTTATTTTCTATACTTCATTAATGATTTGAAAATGGTTTTCAAAAACATTTAAAAAGAAAACACTTTAAATTTAGAAAACGCCAAGTTTTTCCCAACTACATCCATAGCAACTATCGCAATGGTGCCATAACTTAGATTTAGTTTTCTAAATTAACATTCTAAATTTACTCTTAAACCTTACTTTCTTATCAAACAAAAGTAAGGGTTTTGAAAAACTAAAATAAAGTTAAATTCTTTGGAATCTCTTTAGTAATTTGAACTAGTAAAACATAATTTGTCTTCCATAGGATCTCAAGTCGCTTAATAAGTCAAAACATTAATTTTTTAACATACACTGCCATGTACATAACCTAACACAACTTTCATGCCATAACCATAGACATAAGAAAGATCACATCTTTACAACCAAACACAACAACACTTCGATTTTCAGGTCTAACCAAATATCACATACAAGTATACATACACACATACACACACACACACACACACACACACACACATATATATAAGCAATCAACATAATAATCTCTCACATCAACTCACACTTTACATAAAAATTAGAAAGCATAATAAAGATCAAATTTTTCCAAAAAATAAATGAAATTTACTTACCAAACTCAGATAAGCTAACTAAATTTTTTCTAAAATTTGAAACAGGCCTAAATCTTTGAATTTTTCTTTAAAAGAAATGGTTTTTGGCCTTTGCTCTTGGAAAGTGGGCTTGCCCTAGTGACTATATGGCTCAACTATGGGTGAACAAGGGTTTGTAGCCTTGATTTTGGAAGAAGAAGCGATGTAGAAGGAGTAAGTGTTTAAACAAGTTTTGAAAAGAATTTAAAGGAGAAGTTTTGATTTTTAAAACATTGGAAGTAAAAGCAAAAGCGATTAACAACTTTGGAAAGTTTAAAGAAGGAGATGTAAAAATTTAGAAAGTAGAAAATGAAATGGTGAGGGAAAGAAGAAAAAAAATTAGAATTAATTTTATATAAAATGGAGTTATAAAATCAACTAAATGCCCTTAAACACCATGCCCTCCACTAATTTTTAAACACATCATCATATCTCCCTCGACACCTTGTTGCACATGCAACATGCATAACTCCACCTCTTTGTCCAACAAACAAAACCCTAACTTGTACCATGATGTTGCTTTTGAATGTGACATTTCATAATTTGAATTTTAAAGTTCAGTTCTTATGTAAAATGGTCACATCTTATTTAATTTACTTAAATAAATATATTTTCATCATATTACTAACTTATCCATACTTATAATATCTCTAAGTGTATATATGTGTTAACTCAAATATGTATAATTTTTCTGGCAACTTTCAGGCACCGAAAAACAGAAAATTCGAAAAATGATTTCCAATCACATTCACTATTTTGCTTTGAACTAATTATATTTGTAAACATATGTCAAAAATCATTTCATCATCATTGGTTATTATTAAAAGGGGTATTTTTGGTTATAAAATCCATTTATGAATTACTAAATATCCATATTTAAAGTTATTAAATTTCAATTCGTTACAACTACTAGTTTTAAAATGGTGTTCTTAATCACCCGAGTGAAAGCCAAGATGAGATTGTAAAGAGAGTTTTTCTGCCTCCTGAGTCAAAGACATGATAGGTGTTCTTATTAGCTAATCTAAATTCTAAAATGTATGCTAGTTACCCTAGTCAAATTCCAGTATGTGTCCTTACCACTTGAGTCAAAATTAAGAGGTGTAAAGGGTATTCTTACCACGTGATTCAAAGTCAAGACTGTAGGATCTAGATTAACCCTAGAGGGGGGGGGTGAATAGGGTTATAGCAAATTTTCTCGAATTAAACACAGAAATATAATAGCAGAAATAAATATGCTGAAAAGTAAATCACACACAAAATTTACCCAGCTTCGGCAACCCCTGCCTACTGCTGCATTCACAGATTTCTATTAGAATTAAACAGTATCATGCTTACAAACACTCTACTAGACTCGCAGACCCTTTTGCTCCCGCTCACAAACACTCTACTAGACTCGCACACCCTGCTCCCGCCTATAGAGTTTCGCTTACTCGCAAACACTGCTCCCGCCTATAGAGCTTTGCAAACTCGCACACCCTGCTCACTGAACTAATTCAAAATAGACAATCTGACACTACCTAAACCTAGGTGGTGATTTACTACTTCTTTGACTTGAAAAGAAAAAAAAAACAACTTCAAAACAACCAGGAGCAAAAAAAAATTAAAATATGAACTTTTGGACACGTGATTTTTGCTCAAACTAAAAAACCCCTATTATAAAACTAAAAACAAAAAAAAACACTATTATAAAATTAAAGCCTCTCCTTTTAATAACAAGGCCGGCCCAAATATAGTATTTTTTTTTAATTCCCCTTTCTAACATAAACAAGGCCGGTTCCTTTTTCTCTTGATAATGGTGGCCGTTTCTTTCTTCGTTCCTTCGATCTGAGATATTATGAGTGGCGACTTTGTTTCGATGCTCTTTAATCTTGGCTATTGCTCAATCTTCGTTGCTCTTGAATTCACGGCTTTGCTTTGTCGTGGTACTGTGATTTAGGGTTTATGGATTTGGGGATTCGATTGCAAATTAGGGTTGAGATGATTATCGGCTTGGCTTGGCTTCGCTTTGATGAGTTCGAATTTGCTTCAGGTAAGATTTTTGGCTCTGTTCCTCTTTGATTTTCGTACTCGAACTCACTCTTATGCCGATGATGATTTGGGGCTTTTATATGCGTTCGTATTCCTTGAATTACGTTCGTTTGAATTCGTCAATTTATTCATCTCGGCCACTCGATTACACTTGGATGCTTGTGATAAACTCTGACTTTGTCATATGCGTATAATTTCATTTCTTGTGTCCCACGGCTTTGAAGTTGACTTGTTCATATGCATGTATATTCTTGCTATCCACGGCACAGCTTTGATATTGTGGCTTGTACTTGTATACAGCTGTGTCCTTTACATGATTTCGACTTCACTGTTGCAAGTGTTGCTGTGTCATACTCGAAGTGTTTGCACTGCTGTGTTATGTAGTAATTGACTTGTTCATGCTGTACTTGGATATTTGCAGTTCATTTGTACATTTGTTCACCTGCACTCTTCGTTTGATCTACTTGCATTGTTTCTGCCTTCATCTGTAGTCTTGTGGTTTGGTTCTGGCCATTATTTGTTTTAGTGCAGATTCATGTATAAGTTTGGTCATTGATCATGTTGATGTTTTCTTGATTTGGTAAGAACTTGATACTGTCACATGGTCGTGCACTGGCTTGTGTTCATATCATAATTTGACATGTACCCTTTGTTGTTCATCGGTATTGTTGCCTGGTTGACTGTTGCATACATGAACTGTTTTGTTCTTTGTGCTTCGACTCTGCCATTTTTCTTTTATGTTCACTGGCCTGTACATTTGCATTGTATATATTCTTGAATTTGGATTTGAACTGCTTCATTGTTGTTGCTTCACCACTGAATATTTGTCACTTCACTGTTGTGCTTTGAGTCAGTTTCATTGTTGCTGTACTGATCCTATGTTCATGCACTTTTGCACTTTGACTGTACTGTTGCAGTCGAGTTGTACTTGTGGCTTGAACTTGGTTCACTTCATGTTGTTGTTTGGACATTTGCATTTGTACACTCCATACTTTGTTGTGCTGGAGTCTTCAATGTACTGGTGACATGTGCATTGCTTCATGTTGCCTATGTATCACTGCAGTTTCACATTGCTGCTTGTAGCATTGGTCGAGTCCATTTGCATTCTGCAGGCTTGTACTGTCCACTGCCATCTGTTGTACTGTTGTTTCATTATCACTGCTCTGTGTTGTCACTTGATCTTGTATTACTGCCCTTGTGTCTGCACTTGTGAACTTTGTTGCATTCATGTCTTCGACTGTTTGGTTCACTGTGTCATTGTGCACTTTTGTGCTTTGCCCCATTCACTGTTGCTCTTGAGTTTTTGTTCATCCAATTCGTTGATACTTGTAACTTTTTGCACATATAAACTTGCATTATGTTTGCATACATTTCGTGCAGTCTTCAGTTTGTATATTTGGTCATGTTGCATTATTCATTGTAGTTTGCATGTGCTCAGCATTGTGTCTTGTTTACCATGTTGCAACTGGACTTGTTGTGGCTCTATATCTTGTGCAACTTTCACTGTGTCACTGAGGTCTTGCCACTGACTTGCTGTTTTTGTTGTTGGCATTGTCTTCATGCCAGACTTGATTCATTTGTATTCTGGTCAGTCTTGTTGTGTAGCTATGCAGTTGCAATGAAAATGCCTTGTAATTGTGTATTTCTGTGGATGCAGTCTTACTACTGTGTTGCTGTAGTCTATTGGGCTGCATTTGTGTATATTTGATTATTTTTGCAATCTGGTCTGGTCAGTGGTGCTTTGAGTTGAACCTATCTTGGGTTTGACCTTGTTTTTGATTTCTGTTCTTTTGTTTGATTTTTGCACACGAGTTGGCGAGGCAGTGCACACGTATACAAATGTACACGTGTGTACTGCAGCCACTTGTAATTACCTGTCCCTGATAAAAAAATATCGATATGCACAGATATTGCACAGTCAAAAATGATGACGAACAACCCAAATAACTGAGGCAAACAATGTTTTCAAAATCATCGTTTCTTTCAAATTTCAAAAATATTTCTCTTTCAATTTTACTGCGTTTAAAATATTTTTGCAGATTACTCAGATGCTGGATTCAAACCGGATTATAGTTGAAGACAAAAATATGAGTGTGAGAGATATGTAGTAAGGTCGTGATGTAAATGTGATGTGATTGTAATCAAAAATGTACATGTATAGTGAGAGCATGAAATTGTACTATTTACAATTTGTAATAAATATTTGTTTGAATAAAAATTTCTGTTTGAATTCAAAATCTGTTTAACTTGTTCTGTTTGAATTCAAATTCGAATTCTGTGTAATTTAATTTTATTCAACAAATATTTATTTAAACTATGAAAAACAAAATAGTACATTACCAAATACATTTATATGAATGTATATATGTTTATTATCATCAAACAAAAATCATATAGCGCAAAGCGCATATTCAACAATCTCCCCCTTTTGATGATAACAAACATATATTTAAGATTTTGAATATATTAAATGTATTTGATAATTTCATTTGCTCCCCCTATTTGAATGCTCCCTCTCTACACAATGCTCCCCCTACATATATGCACAGAAATATATAAGAGAGCCTATATGCACAATGAAAATTATTTGACCTTTGCTTGATTCTATTCGACAAAAATCTTAACTTTTCTCTCCCCCTTTTGTTATCAGCAAAAGAATAATAGTGTTATAAAATAGGGATGAAATGATCGACATGAATCAAACATTTAACTCAATTAAATATAAATATCAAATTTCAATAAAATTCAAACAAAAATCATAATTACCCTTGTCAAGCGCATATTCCACTTTCAGAAGTGATGAAGATAGAATCATCAAAAATTCATATAGTTATGTCTATTTGTGGTATATTTATTTCTGGAAATTTGAATATCTACTAACCATGCATAACCGTTAGGACTTTTAAATGAGATTAGTAGTATTCCAATTTAATTTTTAAAAAAATGAAATCAAGTATCTTCTAACCACGCATGACCGTGAGGACTTTTAAATGGGATTAGAATCAACTTGTCTATTAAATCAATTATTTTTAATATGCGTTCCATACATGCATAACCGTGAGGACTTTTAAATGAGCATGGAAGCACATAATCAAAAATCCAAGTAATTCACCCATGCATGACCGTGAGGACTTTTAAATGAGAGTGAATACTTTGGGTATTTATTTTTAATTGCTGAATATAATAAATTGAAGCACAAATAATTTCCTTCACTGATTTAAAGATATTGAAGAACAAATGATTTCCTTTGTAAACTACCACAAATTTACATACTAAATATGATCTTGATGAGTAATGTTTGATAGAAAGATGATAGAAATAGAAATGGTCATGGAATTATTATCCAACAAAAAGTTTTTATAACTCTTGTTATGAAATTCTAAAGAAATTTTTGATTATACTTTCTCGAGTTATAATATATGATAAATATCAACACTTATCTCTTTTTCAATCACTATTTATCTTTTCGATAATCAAAGGGAGTCAGATTAGTCAAACTTGTCATTTAAAATCAAATTAAAAATTATAAAATCAATTTTTCAAAAATAATTAAGCTGTAAATATGGTCAAACATGATTTCTTGAGGGGAGTTTTATAAGAGAATTTTCTGCTATTTGAAAATTATTTCAAGTGAAAAATATGCAGATATTTTCTTTTTTTTAAAAAAACGATGCAGCAAATAAATGTTTCACAAATTAATCACGTTACACTAATAATTTTTCTATCAACTATATTACCAGTGTAATCCGCATCTGAATTTAAATTTCACTCAATATTCACTTGTTGAATCAAACCATGAGATGTGCACCAAAAATTTCAAAACATCATTCTTTTGAATTTTGAATTTAAGCCGTGTTAACACTCAAAATAAATATCATGATGATAAATTCAGAAATCAGAGGATAAACAATTATTTTCATGAGTAATCAACAGTCAATCAACATCATAATTATTTCAAAAACAATTTCTTAAAATCCTTTTTCTCATGAATTTGAAATCGTGCAAATTTACAAGCAGTGATCAAAATGTCAGAACCAATATATCTACATGTAGCATGAGTAACCAGCATTTGACTGAACAAATTTATATAAATTAGTTCAAAAATTTAAAATCTGGTTGGTCATCAATTAAGCACAAATTAATGTCATAAATAAGAACAAGTCAAAAAATCATATCAATTAAGTTCGAATCAGTCAACCATCATAATTACTCCAAGTAATTCTCTTTAAAGATGGTTAGTCAATATTTTAAAAAATCATCTTTTGTTCATCTCAATATTGGCTGAATTAATTCAAAATACGGTGCAGATTATCACAATTAATATATCGTTTAAAACATACCATACCTGTTTTACCTTTACGATATTTTTCGTTGTTGTCCGTTGTGATTCTGTCACGTTTGAACTAGGCTAAGGAACTTTGCTTTGTCGCCCGTTGTGTTTCTGGAACAGCCAAAATCCAGAGAACACTGTTGTTGTTCCTTAGCCTGCCACCACACCTACACGATAAAAGATTTGTGTGACCTATTTGTTTTTATAGGTCCATTGTTGTTAGTGGCAGAATATGAAAAATATGTTTTTGGAGACTCAAAACTGTTTATATATGTTCCTTTTGGCACCCAAATTTGTTTGACTTTCAAAAATTTTATATTTGTGCCTTTTGGAACCCAAATTGGTATAGCTTTCACGTGATTGGGTCTATACCAACAATTATTTCGATTATGTCCAAATTCTCTACACAACGTGCTCATTAAATTGACTTGATTAAATTTTGTGTTCCTATGACTATGATTTTCAACATGATTTCCAATTATTTCAGATCGAGCAGCACTTTTACCTTTATCATCATCTTATGATTTTCCAAAACCTAGTCCTTTTCTATTGTTAGCAAAAATTTGATTTCCCAATAGCATGTTGAAAGATTTTTCGCCTCTTGAAAAGTTATTCAAGGATTTCTCAAGATTTTGGACTTTGGTTTTTAATGTTGAATTTTCAGTGACAAGTGAGGTGCATCGATTAATAAAATCCTTTCTCCTAGTGTCGATGGTTTCCTTAAGATTCAAGTTTTCATTTTCAAGACTTTCAAAGTTATTCCTCAGTTTTGATAATTCTGAATCTAAAATCTTACATTTTTTACATTCTAGGTTTTGAATATTTTCAAGTTCAGTTTTTAACCTAAAATTTTCACGAGCAAATTCTCTCCTATCAGATTTCAGTTTTTCAATTTTAGATTCAAGAGTATCCACTACCTTAGTAAGATCAGAACACATAAAAACAAGTTCTTTATAAGAAAACTCACCTGCCTCACTAGATTCGTCGGAGGTTGCTTCTAATTCTGATTTTGCCATGCAACACAAGTTAGCCTCCTCTGGGCTGCTATCCGAAGCTTCCTCTCCTTCTTCATCATCCCAAGTCGCTGCAAATACCTTCTTCACCTTTTTCTTTTCTTTGTTGTTTTTGAGAAGTGGGCATTTTGGTTTGATGTGGCCAGGCTTGTTGCAGTTATAACATATCAGTTCATTATCGGAATTTTCGGAATCTTTTGACCTATTGCCCTTTGTTTTCTTCTTGCGTGGCTTGAATCTAGACCATCTTCTAAGATTATTGACAGCCATTGCAAGCTCTTCAATTGGATCTTCTTCATCGCTTTCTTCTTTACTTTTTAAGGCAATCGTCTTCTTCTTTGGTTCGGAGTTGTTGCGTTCTTCCTTTGCTTTTAACTCAAGCTCATATGTCATTAAGTTGCCAATCAACTCCTCCATGCTTAGTTTGCTCAGATCTTTTGATTCTTGGATTGCTGTGACTTTTGCCTCAAAGTTCATTGGTAAAACTCGTAGTATCTTCCGCACAAGCTCTACCTCAGTGAATACCTTCCCAAGCGCTCTAGCGTTGTATACCAAGGTTGAAAAGCGTCCAAACATATCCTTTATGCTCTCGTCTTTGTCCATCACAAAGTTTTCGTATTCATTGCTGAATAGGGCTAGCCGAGACTCCTTGACTTGAGAAGTTCCTTCGTGTGTCACCTCCAAAGTATGCCATATTTCCTGTGCTGTTGTACAATGAGAAATTCTATTAAATTCATTTTTATCAAGAGCACATATCAAAGCATTCATGGCTTTAGCATTTGTCGTTTTCAATTTCTTATCGTTTGCATCCCACCTATCCTTAGGTTTAGGAATCTCAGTACCACCAACGATTATAGTGGGAGGTTTATAGCCAGTTTCAATAATATCCCAAACATCATAATCAACGGAACTAAGATAAATACTCATCCTAACTTTCCAGTAAGCATAATCGTTCCCGTTAAACATGGGTGGCCTAGCAATAGATTGTCCCTCAGAAAAAGCATTATTTTGTAGACTCATGACTCTAGAGTTTAAAAAAAAAAATATACCGGGCTCTGATACCACTTGTAGGATCTAGATTAACCCTAGAGGGGGGGGTGAATAGGGTTATAGCAAATTTTCTCGAATTAAACACAGAAATATAATAGCAGAAATAAATATGCTGAAAAGTAAATCACACACAAAATTTACCCAGCTTCGGCAACCCCTGCCTACTGCTGCATTCACAGATTTCTATTAGAATTAAATAGTATCACGCTTACAAACACTCTACTAGACTCGCAGACCCTTTTGCTCCCGCTCACAAACACTCTACTAGACTCGCACACCCTGCTCCCGCCTATAGAGTTTCGCTTACTCGCAAACACTGCTCCCGCCTATAGAGCTTTGCAAACTCGCACACCCTGCTCACTGAACTAATTCAAAATAGACAATCTGACACTACCTAAACCTAGGTGGTGATTTACTACTTCTTTGACTTGAAAAGAAAAAAAAACAACTTCAAAACAACCAGGAGCAAAAAAAAATTAAAATATGAACTTTTGGACACGTGATTTTTGCTCAAACTAAAAAACCCCTATTATAAAACTAAAAACAAAAAAAAACACTATTATAAAATTAAAGCCTCTCCTTTTAATAACAAGGCCGGCCCAAATATAGTATTTTTTTTTAATTCCCCTTTCTAACATAAACAAGGCCGGTTCCTTTTTCTCTTGATAATGGTGGCCGTTTCTTTCTTCGTTCCTTCGATCTGAGATATTATGAGTGGCGACTTTGTTTCGATGCTCTTTAATCTTGGCTATTGCTCAATCTTCGTTGCTCTTGAATTCACGGCTTTGCTTTGTCGTGGTACTGTGATTTAGGGTTTATGGATTTGGGGATTCGATTGCAAATTAGGGTTGAGATGATTATCGGCTTGGCTTGGCTTCGCTTTGATGAGTTCGAATTTGCTTCAGGTAAGATTTTTGGCTCTGTTCCTCTTTGATTTTCGTACTCGAACTCACTCTTATGCCGATGATGATTTGGGGCTTTTATATGCGTTCGTATTCCTTGAATTACGTTCGTTTGAATTCGTCAATTTATTCATCTCGGCCACTCGATTACACTTGGATGCTTGTGATAAACTCTGACTTTGTCATATGCGTATAATTTCATTTCTTGTGTCCCACGGCTTTGAAGTTGACTTGTTCATATGCATGTATATTCTTGCTATCCACGACACAACTTTGATATTGTGGCTTGTACTTGTATACAGCTGTGTCCTTTACATGATTTCGACTTCACTGTTGCAAGTGTTGCTGTGTCATACTCGAAGTGTTTGCACTGCTGTGTTATGTAGTAATTGACTTGTTCATGCTGTACTTGGATATTTGCAGTTCATTTGTACATTTGTTCACCTGCACTCTTCGTTTGATCTACTTGCATTGTTTCTGCCTTCATCTGTAGTCTTGTGGTTTGGTTCTGGCCATTATTTGTTTTAGTGCAGATTCATGTATAAGTTTGGTCATTGATCATCTTGATGTTTTCTTGATTTGGTAAGAACTTGATACTGTCACATGGTCGTGCACTGGCTTGTGTTCATATCATAATTTGACATGTACCCTTTGTTGTTCATCAGTATTGTTGCCTTGTTGACTGTTGCATACATGAACTGTTTTGTTCTTTGTGCTTCGACTCTGCCATTTTTCTTTTATGTTCACTGGCCTGTACATTTGCATTGTATATATTCTTGAATTTGGATTTGAACTGCTTCATTGTTGTTGCTTCACCACTGAATATTTGTCACTTCACTGTTGTGCTTTGAGTCAGTTTCATTGTTGCTGTACTGATCCTATGTTCATGCACTTTTGCACTTTGACTGTACTGTTGCAGTCGAGTTGTACTTGTGGCTTGAACTTGGTTCACTTCATGTTGTTGTTTGGACATTTGCATTTGTACACTCCATACTTTGTTGTGCTGGAGTCTTCAATGTACTGGTGACATGTGCATTGCTTCATGTTGCCTATGTATCACTGCAGTTTCACATTGCTGCTTGTAGCATTGGTCGAGTCCATTTGCATTCTGCAGGCTTGTACTGTCCACTGCCATCTGTTGTACTGTTGTTTCATTATCACTGCTCTGTGTTGTCACTTGATCTTGTATTACTGCCCTTGTGTCTGCACTTGTGAACTTTGTTGCATTCATGTCTTCGACTGTTTGGTTCACTGTGTCATTGTGCACTTTTGTGCTTTGCCCCATTCACTGTTGCTCTTGAGTTTTTGTTCATCCAATTCGTTGATACTTGTAACTTTCTGCACATATAAACTTGCATTATGTTTGCATACATTTCGTGCAGTCTTCAGTTTGTATATTTGGTCATGTTGCATTATTCATTGTAGTTTGCATGTGCTCAGCATTGTGTCTTGTTTACCATGTTGCAACTGGACTTGTTGTGGCTCTATATCTTGTGCAACTTTCACTGTGTCACTGAGGTCTTGCCACTGACTTGCTGTTTTTGTTGTTGGTATTGTCTTCATGCCTGACTTGATTCATTTGTATTCTGGTCAGTCTTGTTGTGTAGCTATGCAGTTGCAATGAAAATGCCTTGTAGTTGTGTATTTCTGTGGATGCAGTCTTACTACTGTGTTGCTGTAGTCTATTGGGCTGCATTTGTGTATATTTGATTATTTTTGCAATCTGGTCTGGTCAGTGGTGCTTTGAGTTGAACCTATCTTGGGTTTGACCTTGTTTTTGATTTCTGTGCTTTTGTTTGATTTTTGCACACGAGTTGGCGAGGCAGTGCACACGTATACAAATGTACACGTGTGTACTGCAGCCACTTGTAATTACCTGTCCCTGATAAAAAATTTCGATATGCACAGATATTGCACAGTCAAAAATGATGACGAACAACCCAAATAACTGAGGCAAACAATGTTTTCAAAATCATCGTTTCTTTCAAATTTCAAAAATATTTCTCTTTCAATTTTACTGCGTTTAAAATATTTTTGCAGATTACTCAGATGCTGGATTCAAACCGGATTATAGTTGAAGACAAAAATATGAGTGTGAGAGATATGTAGTAAGGTCGTGATGTAAATGTGATGTGATTGTAATCAAAAATGTACATGTATAGTGAGAGCATGAAATTGTACTATTTACAATTTGTAATAAATATTTGTTTGAATAAAAATTTCTGTTTGAATTCAAAATCTGTTTAACTTGTTCTGTTTGAATTCAAATTCGAATTCTGTGTAATTTAATTTTATTCAACAAATATTTATTTAAACTATGAAAAACAAAATAGTACATTACCAAATACATTTATATGAATGTATATATGTTTATTATCATCAAACAAAAATCATATAGCGCAAAGCGCATATTCAACAAAGACGTGATTAGTGAAATTCTATAGGGGGTATAGAACTAGTTATAGGATTGGAATTCCAAACTAGTATAAAATTCTTGTGTCTTCTTTACCTTTACTTTTACTGCATATACTTAGTGTTATCTAATTGTTCTGCGATTATGTTATTACTTGTGTTTGAATTTTTTTTGATAAAGTTTGAAATTTGCAAATATATTGATAAAAAGTTTAAATGCACTATTCTCCCCCCCCAAATGTAAAAATAGCCTTAAGATCCATTTTGTTGTAGTATAGATTAGCTTATTACACCTATCATCACTTTATCCGCTGTAGCAATATACGATATTGGTAGAACTCTTAAATTGGATTTAAGTAGGATTGATACTAATAGGATTTTTAAAATTTTGATAGCCCATGCGGCACAATATATGTCAGCCATGCAATCAGAGGAGGGAGAAGATTTTATTGAGATTTAATAAAGAATTTAAAAAAGGAAAGTTTTAAGAAAGGAATACGAAAAGTTTTTATCATTTCATTAAAACAAATCCCTCATTGCGATACTTACATTCCTTATTTCGCCTGTCTAATTTCGCAACTCCTCTCTATCAAGATTGTAATTTCGATTTTGAAAAAGATTTTCCACCAATCGAAACCAGGTAAAATCAAATCTCTCTATTGATGAATTGTGGATTTTCACCTTTGAGGGTAACAAGAATCGTTCATGTGCTGAAGTTTGTTCTGTTTCTTTTGAACTTTGTTCAAGAATCATTCTTTAACTACTAAGAGAGTTGAAGATTCCATCAGTTGCGGCGAGAATATTTCCATGCAGTTGTCTCCTTGGATTGTAAAGAAAATTAGCAAGAAGTATTGTTATCGATGTGGTGACTTATCGTATTTGGAAAAAGAATGCCGAGATCCAATCAGGAATTTTGAGTGCGGTTTCTTTGGTCAAAAAGATCATAGTGTGAACTGTTTGCTTATATCTTGCCTAATTCATCTAACAAAATCTCTGGTATATTTTCTCCTTTATATAAGATGAATTCTGATGCTTTTAAGAATTCCTACATGAAAAGCACTAAACGATTCCAAGTAGGGGTGTTTCAGATATGTCTTGTTGGGTGGTTTTAAGTTTATTATAGGTCTCCATTAGAATTTATGATATCACAAGATTGTTAGTAAAAAATTTAGATCCTATAATGGAAGATTAAGAAATTTAATGACGAATTTTTACTCAAATTTCCATATAAGCAAGTATTATCTGCTGCTTTGGTTTCGATCTTTCTATGTAAAGAAAAGGTCATCATTAGCATTCACGAATGGGTAGACAATAATGGAGTGAAGCAGTGTGTTTATAAAATAGGTGTTCGGATTAAACTAATGGGTTTGCATTGTTCTTTTTGGAGCTTATCTTTCTTAAGGCATTTTCTTAGTGGGATTGGCTTTATGTTGAGATTAAAGGATTTGAATTTAAAATTTGATTAACCATTTCTTATTGCTGAAGTTCTCATTGGTAAGGAATCTTGAATACCTAATGTTACTAAATTGAATATTAATGGAGCCTCATATGTAATATATTTAGAGACAACTAGTATTAATAATGACTTTGAGATTCTTAATATTCATAATGAATGGTTCGGCCATGTAGCTTCTCCTCTGAAAGTGTTTGATATGGGTAACTATTCTGCTCAGAGAGATTTGGATGAGGATGGGGTAATAGATTAGAGTGATTCATATAAGAATACTATGGGTAATTGTTCTGTAGGTGAGAATATGGTTGATGGTTTTGGAAAGTTCTTCTGGTGAAATTGACGTGTTCGAGACCGCTGTCGATAAGGGGAGTTCTGACCAAGATATCCTTGATGATGTGCTAGTGGACGAGGATAAGGAGAGTTCTGACGATGGTCATAATATCGGTTTAACACTATATAATAAGTCTAATGTCTTGTATGATCTGGTGGATGAGGATAAATGCCCTGAAATATTGAATGATAACAATGATAGTATTAAGGCTAGGTGTTTTAAAGAATTGTGGATGGATATCAAAAGTGCTTAAGATACTGATTACACTGACACCGACACTGATACTGACATTGATGATGGTGCTATGGGGATTGGTGACACTGACATTGATAATAGTGCAGTAATGGAAATTTCAGTGGGAAATGGTACAAACTCATGTGTGATGATAATGTTTAAAGTATGCAACAGTGGAGCGGGTAAGCATGTGTTTGAAATTGAACATGTATTTGAAAATGAGCATGTCGGTGAGCAAGTATCTGAAATTGAACATGTGGCTGAAACTGAGAATGTCAGTGTGCAAGTATCTGAAAGTAAGCATATACCTGAAAGTGAGCATGTATCTAAAATCGAATATATACATGAAAGTCAGCAAGTCGGTCAGCATATAATTAATATAAAGCAATTACATGTAAGTAGCTTGTATCAGAAATGGAACATGTAATTGAAAGTGAGCATGTCAGTGAGCAAATATATGAAATCCATCTTGTACATGAAAGTACTGATGTGTCTAAAGTTGAGCAGTTGACCGAAATCGTCGAGCTTGTACATGAAAGTGAGCATGTCAGTGAGCTTATACATGAAGTTGAGCATTTAACTGAAAGTGAAATTGTACCTGAAATTTTACAGGTACTTGAAAGTGTGTATGACAGCATACATGTACAAGAAAGTGAGCAAGTACCTGAAAAAGAGCGTGTAACTGTAAGTGAGCGTGTACCTGAAAGTGAGAGTGCGGTTGATGGTCTGAACGCTAAAGCATTTTTTCCACATTGTCAAAGAAGGGTAGACATAGGATTTCGGCTGCATTCGGTGGTGTTCTTCGACGTGGTGCCAGGTCCATAGCATTTATTCTTCTACTATGAGTGAGTTATCTGATTCAAGTGCTATTAGTGACACTACGAATTCAGGCTTAGGTATTACTAATGTTTTAGGTAGTACTTATTCTTCCTATGCTTTAAGTAGTTTATCCACTTATGAGTTATGTCAGTTAGCTAGTGATACTGCTTTTGTTTGTACTGATGTTGAATTAGATACTACTTATATTAGAAGTAGAGAATTAGAGAGGGTTGGATCATTTGGATTATGAGGATTATTAGTTGGAATATTAGAGGTATTCATGATTTAAATGAATGTGATAAAATTAGATCATTATTTAGAGGCTATTTTATTGATATCGCCCTTTTAGAAGAAATGAAAATAGAATGTCATGATCTTCGCTTTTATAGAAGATTAGGTGGATATTACTTTTGTCATTAGGCGTGTTTGTCGTTCTGGGGGGTTACTTATAGGTTAGCATGAAAACTCTTTTAAACTTCTTCAAACTATTACTAAAAAACACTGCTTACAAATTAACCATAGTAATAATTCTTTATTATATATAACTATTGTTTAAGGACCAAACTCTAAAATTAGTCATAGAGTTTTATGGAGCAAGTGTCTCGAATTTAGAACATTTGCTCCTGATCCTTGGATTATGTAAGGTGACTGCAATGTCATCGTTTTTTAGGAGAACGTTCATTCCGTGAAAGTGATTTCTCCGCAATGGAAGAATTTAAATTATTATTAGTAGTAATTTGATAGAGTTACCTCTATGTAATAGAGAATTAACTTAGGATAACACTAAGGAAGTCCCTTTTATGGCCTCATTAGATAGATTCTTTATTAGTGACGAAATTGGGGATAAATACCCTATTTGTAGAGTCATTAGGTTGCCTTATATGCATTGGATCATTGCCTAATTATTCTCACTTGTGGTTATCATAGAATTGTTAAAACTTCTGAATTTGAAAAAAGAGTTGTTATTAGAATCCAACTTTTCTAATTTAATTAACAATAAATTGAATTCAATGAATTTGTATGATATTAGACATACATGTAATTCAGCTAAATTTTTTGTTTTGAAAATTAGAAGCCTTAGGAAATTCCTTAAGAATTGGAGCAAGAATGTACTTAGTAGTGTTAAAATCAAAAAAGAGAATCTACTTAATGAAATTTATAAAATTAACAAGATAAAAGAAACTAGACACTTAATTTGGTAGAACGTAAAGTTCTCGCTAACTTAAAAGAAGAAATTAACTCAATTCCTGAAAAAGTAGAGGTTATGTGGAAACAGAGATCAAGAATTTAATGGATCAATGAAGGAGAGAATAATACAAAAAATTTCCATAAAATGACAAATGGTGGAAAGCGTTGTAATATCATTCATTCTTGTTGGTTAATCAAAGTGATTTGAATAAGGCCTTTACTAATTATTATAAGGATGTTTTTGGCAATAACAATAAACAGAGAATTATGGCTAGATGGAATGAACTATATCCTATTGGTTCTAGAATTGATCTTAAAGATATCGATAGTCCTTTTTTGGAAGAGGAGATTTTGAAGGCCATAAATGATATGCCTAGTGACAAAGCTTCTGGGCCAGAAGGTTTTCCTATTTTATTTTATAAACAATTTTGGAATGTATTAAAATCTGACTTGCATGTTTAACAGATTTTGTAATGGACATTTACCATTAGGAAGATCTAATTTTGCCAATGTCATTCTACAACATAGAAAAGTTAGTGCTAATAATTTGAATAATTTTAGACCAATTTCTTTAATTAATTGCTCGGTTAAAATTATTTCAAAAGTTTTGGCAAATAGGCTTAGTATTAAAATGAACGATTTAATTGATTATTCACAAATTTCTTTTATTAAGGGTAGAAATATCACTGATGGTGTTGCAGTTGTCCAAGAATTTATTAATCACTGTTGTAAGAATAATATTACATGTACATTTTTTAAACTTGATTTTGCAAAATATTTTAATCCAATCGATTGGGATTTTCTTAGTGATATGTGTTGGGACCCAAATTGGTCACCAATACCCAAATCCAAGCGAAAGCACTAAATTACAGTCATAACTCACAGATAGAATATATGTAGAGAGTAATAATGTGAAGAATAGTAAAAATTCAAATGAAAGCAATAAAGAACAATGGATTTTATAGTGTTCGGTTAACTCTAGCCTGCATCCACTCCAGAAGTTTCCTTTTTATTGTAGTAATAATCGATTACAGTTACAATCTCACGTTTAATAATGACTGACTGCCTTAGCCTTAGAGAAGAGAAAGTCAAAGAGCAGAAAGAAGATCCCCCCAATTGGAGACCCCCATGTTGTATTTATAGGAAAATCCTGAGTTGTTGGGCTTCGGAGTGGCACAGACCCATCATGACTTTTGCCGAACTTCCACCCTTTATTGCAACTAACCGTGAGTTTTGTACACGCTGACCTCCACATACCGAACGGCAACCAAGGCTGAGCTACAATGCTGAGTGGCTTAGACCGAACCATAACACCGAGGAATATCCGGTGCCGAGCGACCTCCAGTGCCGAACCATCATTACCGAGCCACCCTGAGCAAACCACAACACCGAGCGACCCATGTCGTTCCACCATGCCGAACGACCTATGCCGAGCCACAGTGCTGAGAAACCCTATCCAAATCACCATGCCAAGCGACCCATGCCGAGCCACCATGCCGAACGACCCATGTCGAGCCACAGTGCCGAGCGACCCTATCCGAATCACCGTGCCGAGCGACCCATGCCGAGTCGCCAATGCCGAGTGAACCTGATCGAACCACCATGCCGAGCGACCCATGACTTCCAAGCCGAACCGTGCTTCCACACCGATCCACATCGTCCAGTTGTGCCACCTCAATGTGCCGACCCATTCAAATGCTGAGTCGCACATGCCAGGCCAGCAATGCCGAGCTGCCTAAAAGGCTCAAAGAAATCTTCCACATGGCTTGAAGCTCGACTCCCTACGACTATGCCGAATCCCAGTTGTAAATCCATGAATATTATCCATGCTTGGTCGTCCATCCATCCAGTCGACTAAAATCCGTCGCATTCCAGTCCTCAATAGCCAAGCAATCAATTTAGTTAAATCCGCCTACTCAAGGCCTTGCTAAAAAGGCGGGTTAACAATATGTTATTGGCTAGAGGTTTTAGTTTTAGATCGATCGGTTGGATTTTTTCATTGCTAAAACTAGTAATTCTAGTATAATGGTTGTTAATCCGCCTTTTGTCAAGGTAGTATATAGGCAGATTTAACCTAATAGACTTCACGATTATCAAGTCCGATGAGTGCAGAGCAACGATTGTAGGACCCGAAAGTAAAGTACAAATGGTTATACGAAGCCATAGTTGGATGGAGTTAGTAGGTAAACGATGCAGGCTATATCACGAAGGGATCGACATGTTTCGATGTAGAGGGATTGGTATGGACATGCTACATGAAAGAGGGTTCGGTATACTCCAATATAATTAGAAGGGATCGGCACATTCCATTTGGAGGGATCTGCGTAGTTCAGTAGCTCACCAAGATGGAGGGATCGGCATATACGATGGCGAATGGGTGGACATGCTCCATAAAAGAAGGGTCGGCATAGTTAGTTGGATGGATAGTCGACGTGGAAGAAGTACTAGAAGGACTGGCAAGGTGATGGTGCTTGGTTTTATATGGCTTGCTAGTACTCAAGGGATCGGCATGACATTTTGGATGGGGGGTCGACATAATACTCTGGAGGATGTGGTTCGGCCCAACACTACGGAAATAGATAGATCGCAATAGATATATAGAGCAAGATGGATCAACATTATATAGCAAAGTCCAAGGGATAAGTATGAATAAGCAGAGATCGGTATAATCTATTCAAAAGGGACCAGTAGAGAGTAATTTGCAAATGGGATTAAACAAAAGATTGACCAAAAGCCCGAGCTCTACACATCCAATTAACATGATATCTGTTGAGCCATTATATCTAGGCATGAAGAAGCCATCATAGAAATTGCTGCCTCAAAATCATCCAATGAAGGGATCGGTACCTATCCCTCTCCATTGGGATTTGGGCCTAGCAACAACCCCTATGGTGGGCCTATATGGATAAGAAGGTCCAATAGCCAAAATTTCAGAGAGCATGGTGGTTTCCCTATAAATACAATAGGCAAGCTGCAGAAAAAGGACCATTATTTTATTTCTCTTCATCTTCTACCTAGGCGATTCTCTTCCATTATTATTCTTGAATTTTGGATTGTACCTGTAATCATACTACAGTATAAATAAAAGAATTATTTTAGAGTGGATGTAAGCCGAAGTTAGTCGAACCACTATAAATCTTTCCTCTTTACTTGCTTCCACTTTTAATTTGTTTATTCTACATATTATATTCTCCACATCAGAGGCTATATGTGACCTAAGATTGGATATTGGTGCTTTCACACTATTGGGTGTTGGTGGCTAATTTTGACGCCAACAATGGTTAATGGTGTACTAAGGAATAAAATACAATCTAAACATGGTCTTAGACAGGGTGATCCTCTATCATCTCTTTTTTTTTTACTTTAGTTGCCGATGTTTTCGCTAGGATAATCAAAAAAGCCGTAGGAAATGGAACTTTAGAGAATGTAGGTAATGAAATTACATGTAATGGACTTTCAGTTCTTCAATATGCGGATGACACCATGTTATTTACTTCACATTTACCTAAGCATGTCATTGCACTTAAATCTATTTTATACAGTTTTAGATTAATATCGGGACCTAAAATTAATTTGATAAAAGTTTGGTTTTAGTTTTAAATGACATTGATAAGGTTGAGGGATTAGTAGCTAATACGTTAAATTGTTCTACCACGAATTTCCCTATTGACTATTTAGGCTTTTTGATTAGACTAACTAAACTTAAACGTGAGGGCTGGCTAATTATAATTGACAAGATTAATAAATAATTTCCAATTGGAATGATAGATTTTTATCGAGAGCATGTATACTATTTTTATCAATTCATTTTGCGACGACCCGACTTTCTACTCCCAGAAAATCGCATCATCGTAAAGAAAGAAAGGGATAGAAGAAGAAAAGAAAGAGAAGGAAGAAACAGAACAACATCAGAGAACTCACAGCGGAACGAATAAAATATAATAATTAACATAAAATATTACATAGTATCTCATTACATCAGAGTACACAACTTAAACAACAGATAATAGACAGTTATAAACTTCTGTCTAACTATACAACACAAGAACAACAGAAATAGATACTACAAACACAGCGGAACTATAATATTTATCTACACATCAAAGCCTCCTACTCCATATCTCCTCCAAAATTCGTCAAGCAAACCTGATCCACTTGACTACTCATACATAATATGAGTACCCAAGAGTTTAATAAAACAGAAAATAAACACTCGGGTCAGACAGGGGTCTGGTGTGAGTAAACGGGTTAAAATTTTCTTAACTTTAGAAAAACCTTTGAAAAGAAAAGGTATCACGTAAGACTTCCCACACATAAACATGGAAAAGTTTTTACCTTACGCTAACCAAAACATTTGATAGGAAATCTGGTGATATTATAATAGTGTCTAGGGTTTTCAAGTAAATATGAAATAGCCGAAATTGTTACATCTATTAAATTCCAGCTACTAGCCACAAAAGTGGGTAATACAATCAAAATCGTAGGGTCTCGTAGGGAAAATGGGTTTCCATCAATGGCAGGGCTACTGGGGTACCGCCCGTCACAGTACGTGGCCTAGATCAACGTACCGAGGAGCCACCCTAACTCCCCTGCAACACAAGGCCGGAACCATCCCTTACTGGACAGTCCCGAACAAGACAACCCCGCAGTTGGCCGCGACCCAACTGCCACACAGCCGAATAAAAAGGGAC
The DNA here is from genome assembly GCA_030765085.1 of Allium cepa. NCBI lineage: Eukaryota > Viridiplantae > Streptophyta > Magnoliopsida > Asparagales > Amaryllidaceae > Allium > Allium cepa. The sequence continues at coordinate 1,042,477,170 of CM060931.1, read as the reverse complement.
TTCTAGACAGGGGAAAATATTGCTCTCCAGTGGGAGCTACCCACGAAGCCTTGCTGCACCTTCCCTATTTTAGCCATTCTCGGTTGATGAGGCTTGTGGTTACGATTATCTTTATAGGACACATCTATCTTAGAATGCTCATCGTCCACCTGACGATGTTCTGAAAGCATTCAATCCATACAAGTCGTTCCGGGTTCGAACGAAACCGAAGGCACTATCTCGTTGCACTCATTATTGGAATCACCCTCAGAGTCAACGATCATAGCCCTTGCACTCTGATTCACCATCTCGAATCTATAAGCACTATTCCGTCAAACTCATTACGGAATCACCCACAGAGTTATACTGACGTATAACCCTTACACCTCGAGTCTTCACTAGCTCCACTTGGATTAACGATCTAACGTTAAATTGGAATCGATGTGGTTTTCGAATTCCAAATATGGAAATCCGATCCCGGTCTCACCGAAACCAAACGCCATTTTAATGTCCAAGTTGTACTTAAGGGTTTGAACAATTTAACTTATATTCAGGATGTAATAAACAGATAGATGAATCATATTATCACAATAGATAATTCATATCAATATTCATCTTCATAAAGCAGCATATCATATAACAAAGATATCCAGTATCAACCAATATCAAACATCCAGTCTCAACCAATCATCCAATATAAACCTCCAAATATTGATCATCCAATATCAAATAATTAACTAATATTAATCAATCAATCCATATTAATCAAACATTCAAAACAGAATTGATTATCTCGTAATCAATTGGATTACTAAAAACCTTCTTCATTAATTATTATTCCAAATAAATTAATCAATCATCTCTAATGATCTTCACTAATTAATCTTCTTTGATTTATTATATTTAATTACATTCAAGTAATTATCCTATCCATATTCAGTCATTAAATCTTTAATTACTATCATTAATTACAATAATTAATGGTCATTCATTAATTAATTAACTATAATTAATTACATTAAACCTTAATTAATTACCATTAATTAATCATACTTAAATTAATTACTTTTATTAATCAACTTTGATTAATATCATTAATTATATTAATCAATGATCCTTATTAATTAATAATACTTTAATTAATTAAATAATTAACTTATAATTAATCAACTAATTAGTCATAATTAGTAATTAACAATTTGTAATTACTTATCTAGATTAATTAACTTCTAATTTAATTATTTTAATCCTTGATTAATTAATTTAATTAATTAATCCTTGATTACTTCCTTAAGTAATTATTAACCAATTTAAATTAACAATTAATCCTTATTTAATTACTTAATTAATTAATTATATTTTAATTACTTGCCCTTGGTAATTAATCTTAAATTAATCACATTCATTAATTAATTAATTACATTAATAAATTAACTAAAATAAATTAAGTAATTAATTCTTAATTACTTACATAAGTAGTTATCTCTAATTACTTTCATTGATAAATCTTAATTAATCTCTTAATTAATAATTAATTCCATCATTAAATAATTCTTAATTGATTACTCCATAATTAATTAATCTTCAAAACAACAATATTAATTAATCCTTAATTAATAACATCATGTGATTATCCATTATTCACTTCTACTTTAATTACCTCCATATGTAATTACCTTCTTAATTACATTCAATTATTATTCATTAATTACTTTATTAAGTAATTACACTTAATTATTCCATAATTAAGTGATTATTTAAAATTAAATAAACAATTAACTAATTATTTAAAATTAATTAACAATTAATTAATTAACTTCCTAGATTTAAAAAAATCCTAAATTAAGAAAAACATTTATCTAAATTCTTTACTTATTAATAAATCATAATAATCAAGTATTTTAAAAATAATTTAACCCTTAATCATCAGCACAATTCAATTATTTGAATTAATCAAATTTAAATAACTTGAAGACAAATTATTTTATTGGTTTTCAAAATTATAACCATAACCTTATTTGAAAATAAACATAAAAAAATCAAATTTGAAATTTAAACACTTTAATTATCTAATTTAAAAATAATTTGAAAACTTTGATTAAATAATTAAATTCAAAAACACTCTTTTAAATTGAAATTCAAAATTTAATTAAATTAATTATTTTCAAAATAAATCATCTAAAACATCTTAAATTTGAAAATAAAATTGAATTAACACTTTAATAGTTTGATTAACATTTATTCACCAGAACAAGTTTTTAACTTTAAGAACTTATTTTCTTTTTATAAAAACTTAAACTTGATTTCCTTTTTGCCAAAAGAAAAACTGGGTACTGCAAATCTGAACAACACTCTTGACAACAAGATGACCCGAGCTTTTCCATCAAAAACCCGAGTGTACTCACGAGTAACTCTCGCGTTTCCTCCAACTTTCAACTGCTTTGAGCCTTTTACCGAAATACTCGAACACAAACTCAAGAAAAAGTCACGTCTCCCCATACCCATCGAGCCTTCATCTCGTCTTCCCCAAATTGTGCACGAAAGACATGGTGCACGTGTCCATCGTCCTCCGGTAATCTTTGGTCGTCGCGGCCGTCGAAGATGATCACTCAACCTCTCGCAACAACGAAAACAAACCCAGAACCCATCGATTCGAGCTCAAACGAAATTGGGTTGTTCGAACCCAAAAATTCAACTGCAGTCGCCAGGAAAACAAACCCATCACCCACGGCACCGACCACCTTACGCCTCCCCACTCCGGCCATGAACTCACACCACCCAAACACGTCTCCACCCCAAGCCAACCCCAACTCGATCATCTCCACGCTCCACAAAATCGAATTTCCCAAACTCAACAAAAAACAGTACCCAAACCCTACAAATCAAGTTTCTAAAATCTGTGTTACATAATAAATTCGATCAGTATTTTTATAGTGTTAAGTATCAATTAACACAGCTTCAATTCAAATTTCAAAGCCTATAAATCACTCAGTCACATGAATTTGACAAAACCCCCTAATTTAGAAAAATCCAAAATTCATTTTCAACTGTAAGTTAAAAATTCTGATTTCTGTTTTAAAATTCATATCATGCATTATAGATTTAGGATATAAATTTTATTCATCAAAATTCGATCATGATTTACTTGATATAATTATTTGATTTTACTGCATATCCTACTTCCTGTAGTTTTCTTAACTGTTTCATATGCAAATTTATCTTTAACACTTAACTCATATTGAATCTAACTTCTATATTTGAAGATATTAACTTAGCATCACCTTACTGTATTTAAATTTGAAGTTTACTCAGAAATTTTGCTTTGAAATAACAGAGGAGTTAAAATTTTCTTTTAACAGATCATTTACAGTAAACACACCTGCATGCAAACAACAAACTTTCACAACATACAGGTACTAATCCATATAAATTTAAGCTATAAAATTTTAATACAAGTCAATAACAACACATGCAAGGCAAGAAAATAAGATCAACTGTTTTTAAAAAAAAAGTATTTACTCACCTTTTATAATATGCAGAGCAGAGCAATTTTTGTGAAACTTCTTCCAGGTTGAATCTCAAATCTGAAAATTGTGCTTTGGTTTGCTGTTGAAAACTTTACTGCATGCTTTACAATTGTTGATTAAATTTGCAGAATTTTGGAGTTGCAGGTTGATTCTTCATCTTTGAAATGCAGATTGGATTTGCAGATTGAGGTTTTTGATTTGCTTTGTGCAATTTAAATTTTGCTTTTGGTTTTATTTTCAGATCTGAAGAAGATTACAGGTTGCCATTATTTTAGTTTTCAAATTTCAGGATTTTGAAAGTAAATTTTTGGTTTGAGTTAAGAAAAGAAACAAAGGAGAGTGTATTTGTGAAAACTGATTTTTTTTTTCTTTTTTAAAAAAACATTTATTAAAAATATGTTGCCACTTGTCTCATAAGAATTGCATTGGTCATTTAAATTCCTAAATCTTCTTACATGTGTTTTTGAAAAGTGATAATATGTTTACATTTGTACTAAAGTGTTTTAAAATTTTATTTAATTTAAGTGTAAATATACACTTACATTTCTCTTTTTTTTTTAAGTTACTTAACAAATATAATTTACATATGTATGTATCTCTTTTAAAAGAAATATTCTAAAATTAATTATAATGCAAATATATATTCTCATACATGTATTTTAAAAACCTAAAACTCATACATATACATTTTTAACCATTTCAAATTAAACACTTTAAAGAAATAAAACAAAACTTTATTTAAGTCCTTTTTATAAACTATCATATTAAAATAAACCATTTTAAATTTGAACATTTTAAAGAAAACAAAATAAAACATTGATTAATTTCCTTTATAAATTATCATATTTAAAATAAATAATTATCTTATATTTGGAAAACAAATGAATTAATCTTAAATTAACTGTTGAAAATATAAATTAAACAAAGCTTTAAATTACTATTCAAAATTATCAATAGATTGAATTAAATTTCAAAACAATCCAAATTATAATATATACTTACATATATATTACAATTTGAAAATTCATTTTTAATTTGAAACAAAAGATCTCCTATTCACAATATATATCAAATGTATATATTATAAACAGAATAAAATTCCATTAACTTTGAAAAATAATTCTTATCAAATTTAAATTGTCAGAAAGATATAAATTACAATTATCAGATTAAATATTTATTAACCATAAAAGAATAAATTTATCAGTTTAAATTAAAATTATAAAGAAAAAAGTTATCAAACCAATTAAATTATTAACACAGATTATTAAATTTATATTGCCCAAAATTCCGGGTCGTTACACATTTTTATTTGCACTTCCTATTTATTGGATGTCTATGCACCTTTTTTCAAAATGGGTGATAGAAAAAATTAATAGAATAAGATGTGGTTTTTTATAGAGTGGAGAAAATCCCAATAGTAGTATAAAATGTTTAGTTAACTAGGATACGGTATGTAAATCGAATAAGGAAGAAGGACTAGTTGTGATTAATTTACATAATATTAATATGTCATTACTATGAAAATGGTTGTCGAAATTTAAAGTTAATAATGATAATTCTGTTTGGAAAGGAATTATATCTAAACATTATTATAATATCAGTATAGTTTATATCAGGTTACATCTAATGCTTCTAATAACTTTTCTAATTCCTAGAAATCAATTTTAAAATGCCATGATATTTTTAAATCATTCTTAACATGATTATGCATTCGGGAAATAACACATCCTTCTTGCATGAATGCTGGATATCTACCATTCCTATTAAGGTTGAATTTAAGGAACTTTTTGAAATTTGAAACTTTAAGAATGTTTTAATTAAAGATGTTTTTAAACCTGATAATGATCCACCTTGGAATTTTACATTTAATAGAATCTTAGAAGGTTTAACATTTAGACAATTTGCACTGTTGTGTGCAATATTGAATTTATATAACATTGATAGTGAGATGATATTATTAGTTGGGGTTGGGATAAAAGCAACAAGTTTACTTCTAATTCATTATATATCTTAATCATTCGGGTGTTACTAATAAGATTTATAATCTTATGCGGAAATCCAATGCACCACTAAATGCCAAGATTCATATGTGATTGATTATACATAGGAAATTAAATACTATTGAACATTTAAAAAGGAAGAATTTGCCTACCAATTATAAATGTACTTAAGTTCAGCTTAGAAAATGTAAATCATATGTATTATGATTGTAAGGGTACTCATTTAATTTTAATACTAAGGTTTCGGTGATTTCTACTGAAACCAGAGACCACTTAATAAGAATAATAATCATTGTAATAAATTGATTATGACAATTGCCGTATTTTTTTAATTGAATCTCAAATCCGAAGTATAAATTGTCAAGAAATATTCATTTCAAAGAGTATCTTAATAAGGTTAGAAACACATTGATTATTTAAATAAAGAAAGAATATCTTTAAAGGTAATAACCTTTGTATTAGTATATAATCAAAATCAAGTGATGATTTTACTGATTATACTAATCAACTTTTGATCAAAGGAGTGTAGTATTATTATTAGTTTATTTTTTTTCAACGATATATGTATATATATATACACACAAATTTATGTACATATATATGTTTTTAATTTCATGATTATTACTCATAGCTTAGAGGTAGGCTTAAATGATGTAAATTTAGTATATGCGAAGATGAGGTTGATTTTGTTATCTGTTTAGCATTTCTTATTTTACTTAGCACTGCCTTATATTATTTGTTCTAGTTTCTTATTTTATTTTTATTTTTTGTGCATATGTGTGTGTGTATGAATTGTTCTTACATTTTTGTGTAGTATTTTCTACAGATACAAGGATAGCTTCTGGTTTAGGCTGTTGATTTTGCAGTGTTGCTGTTTGGGGGATATTTTTCTACTTAGTGGATGCTTTTTTGGAGTTAGTAGTGATGGATCATTTGCTCTAGCTATTCTGTGTTCATACTCTAGTTGAGCTACGTATCGATCTTATATTGTATAATTTGATGGACTAGTTTTTTTATTAGTACTTCTAACCCTCCACTATCAGACAGTGGCCTTGACGGAGTTCGATAGTAAAGTATAATGGGCGGTGGCTTTGCCGAAGCTTATTTTAGATATTACCTGAGTGTTTGTTTCTTTTGAGGGATATTCATCAATTTTTCTGGAGATTTTTTTTAATGTTTTGTTACCCGCTAGGCATGTTGGCAGCTCCTATATTTTTGGTGCTATATATACGTACATGTATGCTCTCCTCTACTCGAGGATCACAAATTTCTCTCAAAAAATAATAATAAGCTCATTGGATATAAAATTGAAGTATAAAATGTAATGTGCAAAGGAAATAAGAAAATTCCATTTGATCGAATATGTGAGTATGTAGGAAAATGACTCCAAAAGTACATAAAAATGAATAAATATTCAATCCCAAAATTCACGTCTTCCTATGATACATAATGATGTATCAACAAGGAGTAATTAGACTTTGTTGAATAAAGTATGACCGATAGTGAGTAAGGTTGTGTTAACTTCTTTTTGTAAGGCCGAGTACTTAAAAGTAAGTACCTAAGGTTAAGTTCAATTTCGTCTAAAGCAAAGTTTACAAAATCATATAAGATAAGAGTTGATGAAACAACCCATGCATATCCTAGGTCAAGGAGTTGATAGGTTGTGTGAGTCGAGAGGCTGCATGTTATATTTACTCGTGAGGGGTCCTAGGTGAACCACCTTAAATTAGTTTAGGAACGATCAATGTTAATTGAACAATTTATGTTACGAACATAAGTTCGTAAACCTAAAACCAAATCAATTACATATATATATATATATATAAGCAATTCATAAAATGTTCATGAATACCTATTCCGTTACACTGGGAAACAATGTTGTTTCAAGAAACACCAGGTTCATAACGAAGAAATTTCTTTTAGAAATTATTGGTATTAAAATTGATCTGGGCAATCTAAAGATAAAACTGATTACAGAGGATGGAATGCAACTTAAATAGGTAGAACTAATTAGAATGTCTAGTAAGATATCTCATACATAAGATAGAAACTATGATTTCTTCTTAATGTTGAGAATAGAATTTCCTCATTTGCTAATAAACCATTAAGAGTATTGACTCTATTATATTGCTTGATGCGTGGATCTGATAAAGATTCCAATTATATTATCATAATATGATTTTGATAACTATACCAAAAGGATATGATCGATCGACCGCAAAAGTGCTTTTGAGAAAAAGACTAGTGAAATTGGAATACAGTAAACTATGTTGAAAAGAATAACAACGTATGTTTCAATTGTTGAAAATAATGTAACAGATTTGTCATTCAACGTACTTAAGTTAATTCAGATTTTACTTACGGAATTATTGCTTAATATGATTTTGAGTTTTGGTACAAGAAGCATAAATTCTAAATAATAAATTAAAATATTCTGTTTGCGCTTGATAACCAAAGTGTCTCAAAGTCAATGGGAGAAATTTTGAGTTTGTGGGTTATTGAATATGATTCAAGGATGGTATGAAACTATTATTCGATTAGCATGCGAGTGAAGCAGATATTTTAACAAAGAAGTCGAATGGTTTGATTTTTAGTTAAAATGTTGTGGATACATGTGTCAGTAAGAAAGAATATTACTATGTATAAAATATTCCTAAAACTATAGGTAAACAACAAACTTATGACTATTAACGATGCACTTGAGTTAAAATCATGTTAATTTGGTTATTTAAAACTCGACATTGAATTTGAAAATGACATATTTTTTAATCGGTATAAAAAGATATTGGGATTATCTCAAATGATATACAAAGACATGATATTAAATTGTTTAATATAAAGCATGTAAAATGAGTTCATCACACATCGGCAATAGGAAGTATCATACATGCTATATTATATGTGATATCACACTTCGCTTATGTATTTGATATATAGAGCAAGTATCCGAATTAAGATTAGAATATGAAAATTAAGGATTTCTTGAGTATATACGGAGTACTAGATGTTACATCAATTTTCAACCACAATGAATGGCACCCAGCCAAATCAATAAAAGAATTGCGTGGTATAATGAAATTGCACAAGGTTAGGCAACTAACTACACCAATCCCTAGAAGACCTTGCATACGAAGTCTAGTAAAATGAAGTTAACATGATTGCAAGATCTGCCAAACCCAAAATAAAGTAGTCTTCCTAAAAAGAAAATAAGTCATACTATGAAACGTACTGCGTACATCCAAAGCATTTAGAATAATTACAACACAATGACAAACAGGCAAAACGATCCTGAAGCAAACTCATGCCATATTCAAATGGAAAATTGCACTAAACGTAAGCACAAATCACATTAAAAAATGTGTCGGTTTGAAGAAGATACACACTAGGACAAACAAAGCAGACAATAATACAAATAAGAACTGCGTCTGTACAAAGCATAAACATTTAAGCTTCCTGAAATCTGCATTAGACCGTGCCTTCATCTTCACCGCAGACTGTGTCGTCATACCCTTAGACGATATTGTCACTTCCTAGGCCACAAGCCATCTCTAGAACCTGCATCGCCATTTATAAAACCATTTTTGCCATATAATAAAACTACATCATAATATCTACCTACTGTGAAAAACTAACAATACAACATAAATAAACCACAACAAAATGTGCATGCATGCTACATTTCTATAAACACATAACTACGCCTAAATACCGCAATGATTGCGTAAACAAAAAGCCCGACAAAAGATATAAGGACATCACATGATAATAGCCCTCCATAGACGCTAATACACCTTTGAAAAAAGTTTTATATGATAACGAATCAGATCAGTCTTTCCGGATTCGACTATTCTTCTTTAATCAAGTTGCATTTCATGATCCATTTAAGTTCCTCAAAAACAGAGTATAGGAGTAGCTATATACCAAGAATCTATGCCGCTATCTCAAAACAACATTTCGTCGTTCCTCATGAAGAAGGGGCATGTCCTACGCAGACCATCTTGGAACATCCAAACTTCCCGCTAAAAGATTCAAACTCAAATCATCCCACTTAAATCCAAATCTTCTAGCCAATGGAAAACTTTCCCGCCTTTGGCCATGTCAGCAATTTATGTGCATTACAACGACCAATAGATTAAAGGCATGTGGCAACATCAGATGGTAGAGGAAGGATGTAGAAAGGTGACGTCAACAATCTACGAGAGAATTTCTGCTATAAACAGAGAAGTACCTTAGTAGGGAAAAATACTTTTGATTAATTCTATGAAAATTTACCTTACACTTTTTGTACTCTTTCTGCCAGTAAAAGCATTGTACGAGGAAGAAGAAAGATAATAAAGGATTTGACCTATGGACGTAGGATTTTCTAAAATCCGAACCATGTAAAAAATTTGTTCTTTATTTTACTACATTTATTACTTTTCGCTTTTAGTACATTTTGTTTTACTTTCGTTTCTCTAAATTTGGCACTTAAGCCAAACTAAGCATTTTAACATATAGTGAAAGTGCATTTTCATAATTGTCTGGACACATCACAACATAATTACCACATTAAAGGCAAATTTAATATTACTTAAATTTGTTGATTCAATACTAATAGGGTAATCGGGGATATTATTTCCCTATTAGAAATTTGGTGTTGTCAGACGAAAAATCTCACCATCATTTTAGCGCTAGAAGAAGGTCCCCACCCTAACAAACCTTGATCAAAGCCATAACCTAACCTACTTCCGAACACTTTCCAAGAAACCCTGAACAATGAATACATGAAACTCTTCCACTCCCCCACTATAAGAACCTAAGCACTTAGCCGCAAAACTAAACAGACTGTTTGCATCTTATCGAAAACAAACCGTCCAGCCCAAAAAGTAGCCGCAGACTCCATATTTGAAGCACTCAACACTTTATTTTGCTCAAATCAACTAAGAATGGCCGGTATCAAGAAGTTAGTAACCCAAAATCAGAACATATCTACAAACTCCCATAGTTCCACGACAATCACTACCTTTTGTCCACCGCACAGAACATGCAGGCAGGGGAAAAACATGACATTCTCATCAATGAGAATGGTGGTGCCGGAATGCTCAGCTTAGGAGCAAAACGAAGGGAAGAGCACCAATAAACCCAAATATTAAAGGCAATCCTACGAATATCAAACCATTGATGTTGGAAAAATATGAACCATACCACGCAGGAGAAAGTGGCAACCTTGGCCTATAAAGGCGCTTCATCACGCGTCAACTAGCAAGATAAAGAGATAAGAGAACAAAAGGCTCACGTTGAATACTTGGCAAAAATGTGTGAATATGGCGAATTTTCGAAGATAGTTTCACACTAGTTGCGAAAGCTCTCCAAATCTTTATACCCTATCCTTAGTTAAGCAATGAGAGAATAAAAGCTTGTGAAGTTTCATCAAGCATTTCAAATAAGAGGCGATAAGAATCGGGGTTGTGAGCAAAGAAGCACTTTTGGTAGCAGCGCACTCTGGAAGAAAAATAAATACTACCTAATATATCCCTGCGTCTGCAAAGTTAGCACATAACATAAAATATATGCTACTCTACATTGTGATCATCATGGTGTATTATACGTCAAAATACTAAGGGGTGTCTAAATATCTACATCAATAACATTTGCATCGTGCGACATCCCTAAGGTGATAGGCAACCAAAGTAAACATAGCATCTATCGTCCATCCTCACATTCAATCACTCGGCGCATTGGATATTTGGTAACTCGCCTAAGCCATCATTCTCGGGGACTTGATATCCATTACGATAGTCAACATCCTAGTTTCATAGTACTCAAATCCATGACACTTAGTAGGCCAGGAACTACACTAACCATCACGTTAGTCCAGAGTAAATAAATCTCCCATCTAAAGATACAAAGCCATCATGATTTGGGAGCCATCATGACCCTAAGTGCATACCCCTATTATACGAGTACACCAGAAATCTATGAGTATCAACAACCCCTTTGCACATGTCATCCATAACAGAGCTCATCCTAGAACTGTCCATACAACCGTCATCCGAAGTCATCGCAGTTGGGATGATCTTCTATAATCATTGTCAATTGTAGAATATAATCATTCATCCCACAAGCCTCTAATAGTTCCTTCAATCCGACTCATAGTTTCCAACTACACCTTTCAGAGTACAGCTATCCATTACCGAAGCCATCACTTTCCATCACGGAATCACCATCATCGAACCATGCGTCATCGTCCTCGAAAATCATCACCGTACTGTATGGTTCGATGCCTACCTGAGCCTTAGCTTGAAAATTGAAGGTGCGACACAAAGCAACTTCCCATGCATGAAGACGCAATGAAAGCCCCGAAGAAAGTATGTAAATGACTTTGAAAAAGCATGTGAACGACCTAAAGCTGCCTTACAAGGCCCCATCACTGAACCTTACATCTTCGATCCAAGCACCACCTACCACCGAACTAAGGCGTACCAATCCATACTCCAACAACCTCCAGTGATATGACACTTCACAACTTGAAATCCTCAATTACCAAACCAAATAACCCCATGGATTGGCAGCGATCCAACTCTTAGCATAATTTTTCCTCATTTTCCAACTCCAAGCAAGCACACACATAACTCGAAGAGAACTCCGATCCATCCCCTTTGTGGCTCGATGCCAAACCAACACTTGGTCATTTCATTCCGTAAGCCAATCTCAAAGCTAATGTGAAAGCCACCCATGCAAACATGATAGAAACCATAAGCATTCCACCATATAACTCAAAATGAACCATCCCAAGACACGAGCATGCCCCAAAGCAGCTTCACATCGATCTATTGACTTCAAACGACCATCGATCCATCTTCTATCGACTATAAGTCAAAAAAATGAACTCCAAACGATTTTAAACTTAAAACATAGCTTTAGGGTGTCCTTCTTGACCTCCTCGATGGATCGCAACTCATTTGGGTGATTTGACCTTCATGGGTCATCATTGATCCAAGACTTATTCCTAGAAATAAATCGCTATTCGATCAACATTTTCAAGCATTCAAACATCATACATTCAAGCATACGTTACATAAAATATACCTTAACAAGCATACATTAACATACATCCATTATATAGCCAAAATCTAAAGAATAAAATCCACAAGAATAAGGAGATCCATAATTTCATAAATGTTGCCAAATCGTTTCAAATTTACACATGTGATTAAAAGGGGTTTAAAAAAAAAATTTAGAGTTGAAAAATCATTTTAAAACATCATTTTAAGGTGTATAATGACTAATTAGTAAGTGAGAGGTTCTAATCACTCACCTAAATCCAAAGCAAATCCGAAGACGCACAACTCAAAATGACCAGTAACTCCATGAGATCTCAAACATCAAACCTTCAAATCCAAATGCTAATTATGCTAATCTTCTTCCAACAACAAGATTGGTTAATTAAATAAGGTTTTGGGCAGCTTTTGAGCTTAGAAATGGGTAATGGAGGTTTTCTCTTTATTTTTGGGAAGAGTGTGATGATGGAGAGAAGTCTCATCAGCCCCATCATGATGTTAATCCCAAAATGGGCTTTGGGCCTAAACATTAAGCCCGTTAAGCTGTTCAAATTAGATGAAACTTCAAAAGGCCATTTTTTATTATGATCATTCCATTGAAAGAGAAATTATCATCATGATCTAATGGAAGTACTTTCAGACCCTAATACGGCTCCTATCAAAAATTATAGGCAATACAAGATTTCAGCCTCACAATTGTTTGATAAAAATTTTAAGGAATGAAATTGTATCTAGTAATCATTTTCCAAAATCTTAGAATAATATAATCTTAAATAAAAATAATATTTATATTCTACGATCCTCCAATATATAAAATATAGGTGGTTACATTCTCCCTCACTTTAGGAATTTTGCCCCCTAAATCCAAAACAAAATCAATACAGTTATCCTACATGCCTAACAGCCATGTACAGTAATAAGCAACCATCACATATTGTGACGACCGCCCATGAGTCCCGCACCAAGACAAGGAAATAGTGCGCTGAAAGGCGTGCCAGGTAGCCATGGACGATAGTCAGGGTAAAATAAAAACAGAAACTCTATCGCATCAACTCACAGCGCAGGGATAAAATACAATAGAGAAATATATAGTGAAGCTCCATAATAGAAAATCATCATATAAGCATCATAGTAGTTTTATACAAACATAAGATTCATCCATACATCAAAGCCTCACTACAACACTCAATCAGATACAACAGCGGAACACCCAGTACACATAGTAAGAAAACTAATATGCAAAGCCTCCTGCTCGTCTTCGTCATCATCATCGGAGAACTCTAAGCACAGCACCTGCCACCTGCTACCTAGTCTGCCCATCCCAACACGAATGAACAGCCCAAGGTAATAAGAGGAGACATAAAACCTTGAGTCAGACAAAGTCTTAGTGAGCAGTAAATTATCTACCAAACATACCAAAAGAGCATAAGGGATAAAAGGAATAGGAACCAAACCATCCCACTCCACTCTTTCTACAGTGATAGCCCCCAGACACACACCAAGGAGAAGCAAGCATAACATAGCAGATAATTAAGGTAAAGCAATAATCACTCGAGTCAAGGGTGATGTTTTCCAAATACAAACCCCCAAGGCCTAAACCAAGATCAGATAAGCACCTAGAAAATACCGCTCTTGAGACCGAATGATGATACAACCAAACGTCCAAACATCCATGACTCTGGCTATCACTGTTATCCTTGCTTTGATTTCACCGTTGATTGAATGACCATCCGTCAAGGGCTAATGGTAACCCCGGTTCTAGGCATAGCTCCGCACGTCATCGTGACCCGTGCCTAGGACTTACCTACTCTGCCCAGAGTACTCAACTACCTACCTGTAGTCTTTTGGGTGTCCCGACTACCTGCCTGTAGTCGTTATGGGCGCCCCATGTACTCTTGCTTTTGAGCATGCTAGAACCTTCAACAACGATGAGATCCAAGCCTCCTAGTCATCCTCCTTGACGACTATCCTCATACTAGCTCAAGCTACCTCTCGAGCAATCCATTATCAACCAACTCGAGCCATCCCTCGAGTCATCAACATGCTTGGAATGATCCCTGCCTGGATTACGCCAAGTCTACATCACATCGTACTTCGCTTTATCACACCATAGCAAAGTCTCAACTCAACAACATGGTTTTCCTCATCGCATCATGGCAAAGTTCCATCTCAACATCATCCAATCCATACATATGAGCTTCAACATCCACCTCATATGCCTTTAGCAGCTTTCACCATTCAAGAGCCTCTTCTGTAGCTTTTGAATCATCTTTGACCATACTTGTCCACATCTATCAACTAGATAGCTCATTCACAACAATCAATCAAGGCAAACCTTAATCCAAACAAATACGTATTCAATCAAGATCTAATTAGGCATTTATAACTAAAATGGCAATTTCGTAAATAAATGAGCATAGAACTAACATACATGAATCATGGGTTTTTAGCATAGATCTAGCAAATATAAAACATGGGTTTTGTTTCTATAACTTAATAAATGAACTTGCATAGGTAAACATCTTCACAAACAATGGATCTATACTTGGATCTAAGGAAAATGCACAAAATCACTATCTACAACACTCCAACAAACCACCAATCCAATATACTCCTTTGGGTCCGCGTGAGAGATAACCACCACTCACCAAATCACCTAAACACCTCAAAACTAAACACTTCAGATCTGGACAGCGAAGATCAAGGCTTGATCCGGCGAAATCTCGCTTAAAACGACGAAATCTAACTTCGTTGGATGAAGATCTTCAACTTTGGTCCTTGAATCTTTGATCTCGATCTTCGATCTTGGATGGATGTTAGAACTAGATTGGAATGGAGAAAAGAAGATGAAGAAATGTTGTAGTCGAGTTCCCAAAATGGCAGCACTTCGTTGCTTCAAAAACCGGATGCCAAAAAGTGAGCCAAAGTCCTCTATTTATAGGCTGATTTTCCCCTGAGTCGTCGCCCCTTAGGTCGGCCCCGACCTAACCCATGAGTCGTCCACGACTCAAGCCAATCCTACCGACACAAGCTCAACTAGCCTCTGCCGACCCAACGACCTATCTGCCACACGACTCATCGGCATAGCCGACCTAACTCTCATACGACTCAAACACAGGCAGTGCTTTGACCCAACGACCTACACGGTACAAAGGCCTCCGACCTAACTTAGGTCGCTGTCGACTTAACTAGTATACCGACCCAACTACACAACACACACACACAGGGTCACACGACCTAGTTCCCTGCCGACCTAAACCCAGAACACATACCGACTCACGACTTAACAACTTCACGAGATAACACACCCTGCCGACCTAAGCCCCCTACCGACTCAACTATCCACGACCTAAGCCTTAACCCCTTAAGCCGCTCTACCTATAAGTCGGTCAAACGACTTAACACTGAGTCGCTCACTACCTTGACCTGTTAACTCGGCAACTCACTAACTCGGCCAAATCTATAGGTCGCTACCTCTATGAGTCGGTCACGACTTATCCCATGAGTCGGTCAGATTCTAACATGGTCACAAATCTTAGGTCGTATACCCTCATGAGTCGGCCATCCTTTAACTCATCCAAACCCTATAAGCCGTGACTCGTTCAATCCTTAAGTCAGCTAAGCCTATGAGTCGGTCACGACTCAACACTTAACACACGAGTTAACTCCCCCTACGACTCATGCTAGAGACAACATAAACAACACTAACAACCTGTAAATTTTACGATCTATCGACACGTAAAATACGGGTCGTTACATTCTCTCCCCCTTAGGAATTTCGCCCCCGAAATTCTAAGCAAACAACAGCAATCAAAGATATTCTGCATGCCTACCATCCATAGCAAACAACAAACCATGCATCCAATTCTAGCCTAGCATGCAGAATTCTAAGACTTAGAACAAGCTACAAATTCATGAGATGTCACGACACTTTAGGGCCATACCTCGAAGAGTCCGGGATGAGGTGCCTTCATCCTCTCTTCCTCCTCCCACGTACAGTCGTTAACATCATCACTCCATTGTACCTTGAGCAACGTAATCGTCTTCCTCCTAAGCTGTTTCGTATCGGTTTCAACAATACGAAGTGGCTTACGAGGTCTCGAAACAACTGGATCAACCTCCAAGTCTTCACAGCTATCAGCAGAAACCACAGTACTTGGGTCATGCACACACTTCCGTAGATAAGATACATGAAAAACATTGTGCACACCCGCCATCTTTTCCGGTAACTCCAATCTGTAAGCGAGCTTTCCAATTCGCTCGATAATCGGGAATGGTCCAACAAATCTCGGAGTTAACTTTCCTTTCTTCCCGAATCTAATAGTACTCTTTAATGGAGAAATCTTCACAAAAACCATCTCACCTACGTCGAACTCCAGATCCTTACGACGATTATCGGCATAACTTTTCTGACGATCTTGGGCTACCTTCATTCGTTGCCGAATGATCTCTATACAATCCGAAGTCTGTCGGATCATCTCTGGCCCAAGCATCAGCTTTTCTCCAGTTTCCAACCAACATGTCGGAGAGTTACACGGTCTTCCATATAATGCCTCATATGGTGCCATTCCAATACTCGACTGATAACTGTTATTATATGCAAATTCCACCAAATGAAGATGATCTTCCCATGATCCTCCGAAGTCCAAGACACATGCTCTCAAGAGATCTTCCAAAACTCGGTTGACTCTCTCAGTCTGACCATCTGTTTGAGGGTGATAAGCTGTACTCAAACATAACTTGGTTCCCAAAATTTCCTGGAAGCTCTTCCAAAAACCACTAGTGAACAATGGGTCTCGATCGCTCACTATACTCTTCGGAACACCATGGAATCGAACTATCCACTTAACATACAACTCAGCCAATTTCGATGCAGTCCTAGTCGATCGAACAGGAATGAACCTTGCACTCTTAGTCAACCGATCTACGATGACCCAAATCCCTTCATTTCCTGCCCTGGTTCTAGGTAAACCATCGATAAAATCCATCGACACTTGCTCCCACTTCCATGTAGGAACCTCCAATGGCTGAAGTAATCCACTAGGCTTCTTCTGCTCAGCTTTCACCAACTGGCAGTTCATACACTTGGAAATAAAATTTCCAACATCCTTCTTCATACCTTCCCAGTAGTAAGCTCTCTTCATATCCCGATACATCTTATTTCCACCTGGATGAATTGTCAACTTCGAGTGATGACTTTCCCTCAGAACTTCATCTCTCAATCCATCTACATCGGGAACAACCAATCGTCCTTGCTTCCGAAGCCAACCCTCTCGATCGACCTCGAATCCTTTATCCTTCTCTGGTTCCAATCCAGATTCCAAATCACGGATAATCTTGACAAGCTTATCATCTCTCTTTTGGGTCTCGCCAATCCTTTCCACAAGAGTAGGTCTTATCGATAAGTTTGCCAACATCTCAGGTTCCAATTCACATCTAGGCCTGAAGTCAAATCCAGCCAAATACTCGAGACTCTTCCATTCTAAAAACATGGCTCCCAAACCTGCATGTCCTCGACTTAATGCATCAGCCACTGCGTTACCTTTTCCTGGAGTATAGGCTATACCAAAATCATAAGATGCCAGAAACTCTAGCCACCGTTGCTGTCGAAGATTCAAATCCTTTTGGGAGAACAGATACTTTAACGACTTATGATCTGTAAATAACTCAAATCTAACTCCCAACAGATAATGTCTCCACATTTTCAAAGCAAACACAATCGCCGCTAACTCCAAATCATGAGTTGGATAATTCCTTTCATGCGGCTTCAGTTGTCGACTAGCATACGCAACAACCTTATCCTTCTGCATTAGCACTGCTCCAAGTCCAGTGCCACATGCGTCGGTGTAAACCACCATCTCATCATTCCCACTTGGAATAGTTAAAACAGGAGCACTTGTCAGCCGTTCTTTCAGGATTACGAAAGCTTGCTCACACTTATCATCCCATCTGAACACTTGGTTCTTTTTCGTCAACCCTGTTAACGGTGCAGCTATCTTGGAAAAGTCTTTGATAAACCGACGATAATATCCTGCTAATCCAAGAAAACTTCTCACATCAGACGCATTCTTAGGTCTAACCCAATCCTGGATTGCTGCCACCTTAGCGGGATCAACCGCTATTCCATTTCCCGAGATAACATGGCCTAAGAACCTCACTTCACTCTTCCAGAAGTGACACTTCGAAAACTTAGCCTTTAGCTGATGTTTCCGTAAGATCCCCAAAACAACCCTCAAGTGTGTCTTGTGCTCTTCCTCAGTTCTGGACTAAATCAGAATATCATCCACGAACACAAGCACGAACTTATTCAACTGATCTCTGAACACTCTATTCATAAGATCCACAAAATATGCTGGTGCGTTAGTCAATCCAAACGGCATTACCAGCCACTCATAAAAACCGGATGGTGTCCTGAAAGCAGTCTTTGGCACACTATCCTTCGCCACTCTCAACTGGTGAAATCCCGTTGCCAAATCCATCTGAGAAAACACCTTAGCCTCGTGAAGCTGATCAAACAAGTCATCTATTCTCGGCAATGGATACTTGTTCTTCCTAGTCAACTTATTCAGCTCACGATAATCCACACACAACCTCAACGATCCATCCGCTTTGGTTGCGAACACAACTGGTGCACCCCATTCGGACACACTTCTCCGAATGAATCCTTTCTGCAAAAGGTCATCAACCTGCACCCTCAACTCTAGCTGCTCCCTAGGCGCCATCCGCCTAAGAGGCATCACAACAGGTTTGGCTCCCTCAACTAGATCGATACGAAACTCGATCTCCCTATGCGGCGGCAACCCTTTGACTTCGTCAAAGACATCCTCGAATCCATTCACAATAGGCACTGATGACAGTCCATCCCATGGAACAACCAGCGAATACATGAAGCTCATGAAGACGCCTTCCTCATGCTTACATCGTATCACAACCTTTCGCCCTTCCACATTCCCGACTGTCACCTCCAGCCCCTCACAATCAATTCTAGCCGCATACTTCCTAAGCCAGTCCATACCCAAAATAATTTCGAACCCCGCAAAGTTCAGAACAAAGCAATCACAAACAAACGAGCAATCATGACTCGACACAACTAGACCACGGCATATCATACACAAACATGACGAACCCCCAACTGGATTAGTCACAACCAATGGTCTATCAACAATATCTGGTCTCAAACCTAACCGGTCTACCAAATCATTACAAACAAAAGAATGCGACGCTCCAGTATCAAACAACACTCTAACTGGAACACCACAAATAGAAAGAGTACCTTGAACCACCACACTCTTCCCCTTTTCTTCAGCAGTCGGAGCTTTTGAAGACGACGGCACAACTCCCAAAGCATAAGCTTGCACAATCTGCCTATCTTTCCTCGGCTCTGGGCAATCCTTCTTGATATGTCCCAGCTTATCACAGTTATAACACTTTCCCGGCACCTTGGGATTCTTACAATCTTTGTAAAGATGGCCATTCTGTTGGCAGTTATAACAAGTCACTTTGCCTTTCGGCTTCTTCTGGCCATCCTTACCCTTCTGCTGCTGCTGCTTCCTCCTCTTATTGCCATTCTGGTGTGGTTTAGATCCTTCCCTGGTTATAGCAACAACAGAACTTTCCTTAGGAAACAAACTCTCATGCCTAAGGGCTTTCTCCACAAGCTTCTCAAATGGATCGTCCAAATGATCCACTAACTGTCTCCCAAGATAAGCATCCAGACCAGTCACAAACTTCTCATTCTTCTGATAGGGAGAATCAATGTACGATCTGGCATACTTGGACAAAGCTTCAAACTCAGAAATATACTCAAGAACTGGTCTCCCACCTTGCTTGAGCTCTACAAACCTCTTGAACAAAACAGACTTCTGAGCCGTAGAGATGAACTTGGCTTCAAATCTAACTTGGAATTGCTCCCAAGTAATCTCTTCTTCTGGGGTATCAATGGTGATAGAATTCCACCAATCAGCAGCTCTTCCCTGAAGCTGTCTCGATGCAAGCTTTCTCTTAGTTGCATCCTCAATCCCTAAGTCACCAAAGATCCTTCGACAAGCATCAATCCATCTCTGCACTTCAATAGTCGACTCTGTCCCCAAGAAAGCTTTTCCTCCAAGAGAAGTATAATCCTTGCAAAGCTTAGCAAAATCTACCGGTCTTGGAGCTTGAACTTGAACTCCCACATCCACTGATGATCTTGAAGCTGGTATCCTTCTCATGATCGAAGTCATCATCGCTTCGAACATAGTTCCATAATCAACAGCTCCTTCATCGGCACGGCTTTCCCTTGCAGCTGGTCTCCCTCTTCGACTCATCCTTAATATCTGTAATAAGAATGATTAGAACACCTTAAGAAACAACTGCATAAGGAGTTCAAATCCTTTTAGGCTACTATATTATATATAGTAATCATCCATCAAAATACAATTACGTCTCTCATACGTAGTTACATCAGCGAGCGTTGGCTAAAATCGATTAACCAAAGCTCTGATACCAAATGTGACGACCGCCAATGAGTCCCGCACCAAGACAAGGAAATAGTGCGCTGAAAGGCGTGCCAGGTAGCCATGGACGATAGTCAGGGTAAAATAAAAACAGAAACTCTATCGCATCAACTCACAGCGCAGGGATAAAATACAATAGAGAAATATATAGTGAAGCTCCATAATAGAAAATCATCATATAAGCATCATAGTAGTTTTATACAAACATAAGATTCATCCATACATCAAAGCCTCACTACAACACTCAATCAGATACAACAGCGGAACACCCAGTACACATAGTAAGAAAACTAATATGCAAAGCCTCCTGCTCGTCTTCGTCATCATCATCGAAGAACTCTAAGCACAGCACCTGCCACCTGCTACCTAGTCTGCCCATCCCACCACGGATGAACAGCCCAAGGTAATAAGAGGAGACATAAAACCTTGAGTCAGACAAAGTCTTAGTGAGCAGTAAATTATCTACCAAACATACCAAAAGAGCATAAGGGATAAAAGGAATAGGAACCAAACCATCCCACTCCACCTCTTTCTACAGTGATAGCCCCCAGACACACACCAAGGAGAAGTAAGCATAACATAGCAGATAATTAAGGTAAAGCAATAATCACTCGAGTCAAGGGCGATGTTTTCCAAATACAAACCCCCAAGGCCTAAACCAAGATCAGATAAGCACCTAGAAAATACCGCTCTTGAGACCGAATGATGATACAACCAAACGTCCAAACATCCATGACTCTGGCTATCACTGTTATCCTTGCTTTGATTTCACCGTTGATTGAATGACCATCCGTCAAGGGCTAATGGTAACCCCGGTTCTAGGCATAGCTCCGCACATCATCGTGACCCGTGCCTAGGACTTACCTACTCTGCCCAGAGTACTCAACTACCTACCTGTAGTCTTTTGGGTGTCCCGACTACCTGCCTGTAGTCGTCATGGGCGCCCCATGTACTCTTGCTTTTGAGCATGCTAGAACCTTCAACAACGATGAGATCCAAGCCTCCTAGTCATCCTCCTTGATGACTATCCTCATACTAGCTCAAGCTACCTCTCGAGCAATCCATTATCAACCAACTCGAACCATCCCTCGAGTCATCAACATGCTTGGAATGATCCCTGCCTGGATTACGCCAAGTCTACATCACATCGTACTTCGCTTTATCACACCATAGCAAAGTCTCAACTCAACAACATGGTTTGCCTCATCGCATCATGGCAAAGTTCCATCTCAACATCATCCAATCCATACATATGAGCTTCAACATCCACCTCATATGCCTTTAGCAGCTTTCACCATTCAAGAGCCTCTTCTGTAGCTTTTGAATCATCTTTGACCATACTTGTCCACATCTATCAACTAGATAGCTCATTCACAACAATCAATCAAGGCAAACCTTAATCCAAACAAATACGTATTCAATCAAGATCTAATTAGGCATTTATAACTAAAATGGCAATTTCGTAAATAAATGAGCATAGAACTAACATACATGAATCATGGGTTTTTAGCATAGATCTAGCAAATATAAAACATGGGTTTTGTTTCTATAACTTAATAAATGAACTTGCATAGGTAAACATCTTCACAAACAATGGATCTATACTTGGATCTAAGGAAAATGCACAAAATCACTATCTACAGCACTCCAACAAACCACCAATCCAAAATACTCCTTTGGGTCCGCGTGAGAGATAACCACCACTCACCAAATCACCTAAACACCTCAAAACTAAACACTTCAGATCTGTACAGCGAAGATCAAGGCTTGATCCGGCGAAATCTCGCTTAAAACGACGAAATCTAACTTCGTTGGATGAAGATCTTCAACTTTGGTCCTTGAATCTTTGATCTCGATCTTCGATCTTGGATGGATGTTAGAACTAGATTGGAATGGAGAAAAGAAGATGAAGAAATGTTGTAGTCGAGTTCCCAAAATGGCAGCACTTCGTTGCTTCAAAAACCGGATGCTAAAAAGTGAGCCAAAGTCCTCTATTTATAGGCTGATTTTCCCCTGAGTCGTCGCCCCTTAGGTCGGCCCCGACCTAACCCATGAGTCGTCCACGACTCAAGCCAATCCTACCGACACAAGCTCAACTAGCCTCTGCCGACCCAACGACCTATCTGCCACACGACTCATCGGCATAGCCGACCTAACTCTCATACGACTCAAACACAGGCAGTGCTTTGACCCAACGACCTACACGGTACAAAGGCCTCCGACCTAACTTAGGTCGCTGCCGACTTAACTAGTATACCGACCCAACTACACAACACACACACACAGGGTCACACGACCTAGTTCCCTGCCGACCTAAACCCAGAACACATACCGACTCACGACTTAACAACTTCACGAGATAACACACCCTGCCGACCTAAGCCCCCTACCGACTCAACTATCCACGACCTAAGCCTTAACCCCTTAAGCCGCTCTACCTATAAGTCGGTCAAACGACTTAACACTGAGTCGCTCACTACCTTGACCTGTTAACTCGGCAACTCACTAACTCGGCCAAATCTATAGGTCGCTACCTCTATGAGTCGGTCACGACTTATCCCATGAGTCGGTCAGATTCTAATATGGTCACAAATCTTAGGTCGTATACCCTCATGAGTCGGCCACCCTTTAACTCATCCAAACCCTATAAGCCGTGACTCGTTCAATCCTTAAGTCAGCTAAGCCTATGAGTCGGTCACGACTCAACACTTAACACACGAGTTAACTCCCCCTACGACTCATGCTAGAGACAACATAAACAACACTAACAACCTGTAAATTTTACGATCTATCGACACGTAAAATACGGGTCGTTACACATATCAATCATGCATTCATAGTAAGAAATTAAAAAAGAAGCATCCAAGCCTATCCTAGCATATAGGATACTACAATGGTATACTTCATGATATCATAAATGAAAGTAAAGCAATAAATAGAAAGTCTCACCAAGTAAGAGCTTTAGAAAAGCTATCCACATGCTCTCCTTGGTCTCCTAAGTGCAATCGCCTTTACTTTTATTCCACTGAACCTTCACCAACTTCACCATCTTCCTCCTAAATTGCTTTATATCACGTACAATGAAACAAATAGGTTTACGAGGTTTCAAAGCTTCCAGTTCAATTTCGATATCATCAAGTTGATCCGATGTAATAGTTATGCCTGAGTCGTACACAAACTTTTACTAGTAAGGAACTTCAAATACATTTTACACTACTTCAATCCTTTGAGAAAGTTGATTTGATTAGAATTTCAATTACAGAGAAGAGATTTAGATGAATTTATTAATTAGAACTAGATTCATAATTTACCTTTGATGTAGCAACTTGGTTTGAACCTATTTTCAATTCTCAATCATCTTCTATCCTTCTCCAAACTATATATGTGTAAATTAATTCTATTTCTATAAAATCTAGAACTTTAGAGGATAAGAGAAAGTGATGGGGCTTGCACATTCAATAGAAAATATTGAGTTGGAAGTAAAGCCATAGGTTTATATTTATAGAGGTTCAAACCAGTGCTACCTTAGGATTAAAGCATTATAAATCCAAGCCAAAAGGCCAAAACTTTATGGTCAATATTAAAACCCTTGGGTCGACCACCCTAGACCCATGGCCGACCGCTAATGGTCGACCTTGGTAAATGTTTGCTCAACTTAAGCCTTGTTTTAATGGTGATTTGTTTACATTTTTCGATTTTTCTTATTAATTCTCTAATTAAACGACCTTATAATCTTCTTCATCTGTTCAATTGATTCTATGAATTTGTTTGCTTTATAATTGTTCTTATTCAACTATTTCCCTATTTATAAATTATCTAAGATTCAAAATAAATGTTAACATTTAAATCTCCATTAACGTTACCAATTAGCTTTATTACCACATTTACATATATAATTATTTCCAACGCTAAAACTTCAAATGTTAATAATTTTTTCATTTGAACTTCAATCAAAAAAATTATATATGAAAATTTATTAGAAAATCTCCATGAACACAATGGTGCGAGTTTCATAGACAAATTCTAACATTTGCAAAAATTCTACTTTTCATTGTTTACTATTTATAAATAAATTTCTTTTTTAATTAACTAACGTAAAAACGTGGGGTGTTACATCCTAGTTTCATAATACTGAAATCCATGCCACTTAGTAGGCTAGGAACTAGATTAACCATCATGTTAGTCTGGGGAAAATAAATATGCCTTCAGAAGATACAGAGAAATCATGCTCCATAAGCCGTCATGCCCCTAAGTGCATATCCCCACTATACGGTACATTGGAAACCTCTGAGTGTCAATAATCCCTTTGCGCACGTCATCTATAGCAGAGTACATCTTGGAACTATCCTTACAACTCCCATCTGAAGTTCACGCAGTTGGGATGATCCTCTACAATCATCATTATTCATAGAATATCATCCTTCATCCCATGACCTTCTCTAACAGTTCCTTCAATCTAACTCATAGTCACCTACTCTGCCATTCGAAGTATAGCCATCCATCATAGAAGCGATCACATCCCATCATGAAATCACCATCATTGAATTGAGCATTGTCGTCCTCGAAAATAGTCACCGAACCTTATGGTTTAGTACCAACTCGTCTTAGCTCGAAAATTGATGGTGTGAATTGAAGCACGTTCCCATACATGAAGTCCTGAAGCAAGTCTAAAAGTAAAAAATAAATGATCTGAAGCTGCCTTACAAGTCCTCATCATCGAACTATGTGCCCCAATCCAAGCACCCCCGACCTGACTCCACTGAACCAAGGTGCATTGATCCATTCTCCAACTAGCCCCACCAATCAAACACTTCACCGCATGGAATCCTCTTTAATCGAACCAAATAACCCCATGGATCGTTATCGATCCATGGGTGATCAAACAAACACTTGGCTATTTCATTCCCTGAGCTTATGCCAAACCTAATGTTCAGGCGACCCATGTTTACATGCTAGCGACCCTAAGCATTCCACCGTATCACTCAAAATGAAGTGTTACGTTAGAATTTGCTATAGTCTTCGAAAAGAATTAAACGATCAAATTAGACGAACGAACAATGAAGAAATGACCCAAGAATTTGGAAAAGTTATAAAAAAGCAAGAAAAAGGAAATATCAAAAAATGGGCAAAAAGAGTTGAAAATTTGGATGTTCAAGTTTTCGAAAGAGCCGACTTAGAGCAAACCCACAAAATCCTCGAGTCGTACTTGAAGCAGAAGAGCCTTAGGAAACTCCAAGCAAGGCCTGAAGCAACCAATGCAAAAACCTTAAGTACGATCGTTCGGTACCGAATCATGACGATGGATTGGTACCGATTCATGAAACTTGGGTCGGACGCACAAAAGTCTTAGGTCGAACTCCATGCAAGCCAAGGAAAACACGAGCACTAAAATCTTAGGAAATCTTCAGGTCGAGCCCTAAGAAAACACTAAAATTCCTCAAGTCTAACTCAAAGTCAGTTCGGTACCGATCCATGCCTACCGATCCATGAGCCATGGATCGGTATCGATCCATAATGTCTTGGATCGGTTGACCCTGAGATTTTTGTGGAAGAACGTGCACGATAAGGCAGACGTATGGAGCAATTTTCGAATATTATCTCGATGATTTTTGTCTACAAATAGATGTGAAGTGCATTTGAAAAAGGACCTTTTTTCCTTTCTTCTTTTCTAAATTTATAGACTTTGCATGGAACACTAATGGATCTCCATCGATCCATAGAATACTGATCCATTATATTACAGCTAGTGAAAGTTACAGAAATTGAATAATAAAGTTTAAATCGATGTAGGCCTGAGTATTTGCCAAACCACTACAAAATCACTTGTTCTTCTTTTTTATTTTTACCCTTTTCTTGATAATTTTCATATTTATTACTTTATTCGGTGTTTTTTCCATTATTGACGCATTTTGTTCTTTCGGTGAGAAAACTCGAATTTGACGACTCGAAATTTGGATTTATGAAGATAACGAGATTATCAACTAGGATAATTGCTATTGAAGAAAACTAAGGAAGACAAGGGGGCATCCATGAGGCATCCTTTAAATTTAACTCTTCTTTCAATCTACATAGACAAAGATGAGATGGAGAAGATGATGATAGAAATACATAAGAGATTGATAGCTTGATAGGAAGAAATGTTGGATGGATTCCTTTGAAGGATAGGACAACAAAGAATAGCCGAAGCCACTACAAACCTAAACCAAAGGCCAGAAGGTAGAATAAATGCACTTGGAAATAAAATAGAATAAAGTGGAGCAACCCTTGAAGAGGTGCCACAACTTGATACCGATCCCCAAGCACAAATCAGCACAGATCCATGAAAGCTAAGAGCATCATTCATCTGGACTTGGAATCCAAGCAAGATGTAGCATGTCCAAGGGATGATGTAAAGTCATAGAGCAGAGATCAGAGTGCAAATGCGTAATAATAGGAATTAGAGCTGGAAAGCAACATGGAAACGGGAGGCATGACGGAGAACTAAATCAAATAAAAGGGTCAGAGTAACCACTCACAATGATATGTTAGAAATCAGATTACCAGAGCATATAATATAGTGATGCCACAAGAATGACCACCATCCATGATAGATATATCTAAATATAACCATGGATCTTGGCCAAGAATGGTTATCCTTTGATTGGGATGGATATGAGTCAGGTTTGATTCCCTCATTTTACTTATTATTTTGAATAAATGATGCAGTATTGCTATTAGGCTGCTTACACGTGTATGAGACCTTGTGAGACGACACGACTTTCCACTCCCGGAAAATCACATCATCTTTAAGAAAGAAAGGGATAGAAAAGAGAATAGAAAGAAGAGAAGAAAGAAAACAACACAGAATCTACACAGTGGAACGAATAAATTATATTTATAACATAATACTTTACATAGTTTACAACAAATATCAGAGTACACAGATATACAATACATACTAGACAGTTATAAACACCTGTCTAGTTATACAATCTCAATACAACAACTCAGAGAACACACAGCGGAATACTATATATATAACTACACGCAGAAGCATACTGCTCCATTGCTCCTCCATAATTCGTCAAAGCTAACCTGAATCCTAACCTGAATTCCCTTGGCTACTCGTAAAAATTTGAGTACCCAAGAGTTTATGAAAAACAAAAATAAACTCCGGGTCAGACATGGGTCTGGTGTGAGTAACAGGTTAAAGTTGCTTAACTTTCAAAAACCTTTTGAAAAGAAAAGGTATCACGTAAGACTTCCCACACATAAACATGGAAAAGTTTTTACCTTACGCTAACCAAAACATTTGACAGGAAATCCGATGATATTATAATAGTGTCTAGGGTTTTCAAATAAATAAGAAATAGCCGAAATTGTTACATTCATTAAATTCCAGCTACTAGCCACAAAAGTGGGTAATACAATCAAAACCGTTGGCACTTATTGGATTTTGGATTCCATACAATGGCAGGGCTACTGGGATACCGTCCGTCACAGTACGTGGCCTAGATCAATGTACCGAGGATCACTCCCGACCCCCTGCAACACAAAGTCAGACCCATTCCTTACTGAATAGTTCCGAACAAGACAACCCCGTGGTTGTAGCTAGCAACCACCCACACAGTCGAATATAAAGGGACTTCTAGACAGAGGTAAATTTTGCTCTCCAGTGGGTGCGACCCACGAAGCCTTGCTGCACCTCCCCTGTTTTAGCCATTCCCGGTTGATGAGGCTTGAGGCTACGATTACCTTTATAGGACATAACACTTAGAATGCTCATCGTCCACCTGACGATGTTCTGAAAGCATTCAATCCATACAAGTTCGTTCCGGGTTCGAACGAAACCGAAGGCATTATCTCGTTACACTCATTTTGGAATCACCCTCAGAGTTAACGACAATAACCCTTGCACTCTAATTCACCATCTCGAATCTATAAGAACTAATTCCGTCAACTAATTACGGAATCACCCACAGAGTTATACTGACTCATAGTCCTTACACATCGAGTCTTCAAAAAGCTCCACTTTGATAAACGACCTAACGTTATTTGGAATCGATGTGGTTTTCGGATATCCAAATATGGAAACCCGATCCCAGTCTCATCGAAAACCAAAGCGTGTCTTTTAAGGTCCAAGTTGTTTAAAGGTTTTTAAAAACAATTTAATACAGTATCTATATACACCCAGATAGATAACTCACGAATCAAAACTGATAATCAACATTATCACATAACAGGCAATCTACATCATCAATACCAAATAGATATTCCATATATCACCATCACAATAGATAACCTAAGTTATTATCACAATACAATCAAACATTCCATACCACACAATATCATTTATCTCATTACTGAGATCTCAAAGCATCCAAGTCAATCAATGACATCCATTCATACATAAGCAAAGATTTACTCATCATCATATAATTAATTTAAAGTGAATTAAATTAACTATCTCTATCACTAATTAATTTAAAATGAATTAATTTAATTACCCATCTTTAATTAATTTAAAATAAATTAAATTAATTACTTAATCAATATAAACCTTGCTTACTTAATCATTTAACTGATTACAATCAATTTATTAATCCATTATTGATCACCTTAATTAATCACCCATGATTAATTACCCTTAATTACATTATGTAATTATTCTCAATTAATTTCACAAATTAATTATTCTCAACCAAACAGTAATTAACCTTTAATTACTTTAATTAATTAATCATAATTAATCCTTACTTAATTAATTAATTACCTTAATTACTTATTATTGATTAATTAATCATAATAATCAACTTTAATTACATCATTAATTATAATAATTAATGATCTTTAATTATTAATTACCTTAAGTAATTAACTTATAATTATTAATCATCCCAGATTAAATACATTTAGTAATTAACTAACTTAATTACTTTATTTAAACCAAATTAATTATCCTTAATTAATTTCTCAATTAATTATTTGATTAATTTCTCAATTAATTATATGATTAATTACTAAATAATTAATCCAGATTACTTCATTCTTAAACATCACCACTTAATTACAATCATGTAGTTATTAATTAATTACTTAACTAAGTAATTTTCCAAATTATTGATTACATAAAGTAATTATTTATAAAACTCAAGTGTTTAAAATTAATTAAACTGAATTAATAAAATTAAACAATCTCATTAAATTAAATTAATCACATTAAGTAATTAATTCCTTAATCACTTTACCAAGTAATTATACTCAAACCATTTACAATTGATTATTATTAAATTAATTAATCTAATTAATTATAAAAATTAATCAGATTAATTAATTGTTAAATAATCCTGGTTAATGACCTTCATTAACCATCCTCAAATTATTTTATAAAGTAATTAACTTAAATTAATTATCATTTTAAATTATCTTTAATCATTTATCAATTAAAGTTAATTATTAAATTAATTAACCTTGATTAAAACTTAATCACATAATTAATATTCATTTATCATTAATTAATAACTTAATTAATGATCTTAATTTTAAATTGATTAATCATTAATCAATTATTAATTCCAAATTCAATTAAATTAATTAATTAATAAATCTTAATTACCTTATTAATTAAATTCTAAAACATAAATCTTAATCAAATCTTCAAAAACATAACTTAATTATGTTAAAACAATATTATTCAAAACAAGGTGCTTTTTGAACTCCTTTTAAATTTCAATTTAAATTCCAGTTTAAAATAGAATAATTTTAAACTTATCAAAATTTAAATAAAATTTAAAACTTTTTAAATTGCAATTCAAATAAGTGCTATAATTTTTTTAAAGTAAATTCATTTCAAAATTTCCAGAAATTTCAATTCATTCTTAGTTTAAACTTTTAAATTTAATTCTTCTTTTAAATTTAAAACTAAAGTTCATGTTTTAAACTTAGATCTCCAGATTTAAAATAAATATGTAAATCCTTACTCACATTTTTAAAACCTTAATATTTAAAGTTCTAAACTATTTTACCAAATGAAATAGTTAATTAAGATAAATTTTGAAACTTTGATTTTATTTTAAAAACTGGAATTTAAATTCAAATTAGAAATTTAAACTTGCATTTAAATTTGAACTTAAATTTTACTCAAAACATAAGACTGCAGATTATAAGAAGTTTAAACCCAGATTTTAAAAATACATTTCTAAAACCTGGAATTTCAGTTTAACCCGAGAAAACACCATTTTACTTCGAGTTAAAAGTGGCCTTACTTCGAGTTTATAGCTGCTTAACTTCGAGAAAAACTCAACCTTTCCCTGCAACACCCCCAACCCCATAACAGATCACCAGAATTTCGTCGTCGTGCATATGCACGGCGACTCCAGCCAACGTTGATCGCCAAGAACGATCGCTACTCACCAAAATTCCATCCTACAACCCATTACGAACATCCAAATCAAGCTACATCCACGTGGTCAGATTTAACCCCAAATTCAAAAACCTGGAAAAAGGTATTACAGGTTCTGCTCAAACCTGTCAACGGCCATAGTTCGCCATTCTGATCATCTGGCATCCAACCCCTCCGGCCTCGAGTTCCAACACTCTTCAGCTACACAATCACCCAGTATCACGTCACTCGATCCACTCTTCACCTCTCACTGTCCCAAACTTTAACCCCTATTCAAAACTTAGGGTTCATACCAAGATTTCCCTACAGCAACCAATCTAACAATTATTATTCTCATTTCAGATTTTTCTATGGATCTAAGATCTTTACTTAATAACTCAGAAGAGTTTTGAGTTTTCTTAAACTACAGAATGCAAGTAATTGCTCAAAATCATATTTTTGTTCAAGAACAGACAGTAAATGAAACAATACTCTAAAATTCCTATTACTTGACTTAAAAATCAAGTTCCAGTAAATGCTTTTAGTTTATAAAACTGGATTTCAATGTTAATATGACTGGATTTAATCAAGATCAACATAAAGTGGTATTACTTATTTTTACAGAGATATCACTCTGTAATTTAACTTCTTCTAATATTTTTTTAAACCTTATCTTAAGGAAATAAACACATTACTTTATAAGTTTGAATACTAATCTAAAATCAGCAAACTCTTTTTATTATTTTAAAACCCAGATGTTATCTCAATTTAGATCAATGGTAGGGAATTCCTTTAAATAGAATGATAAATCTAGGAACATAGCAAAGTATAATCAATATGCACATTCAATCATAATTACATCAGACCTTATATAAGCACGCAACATATTTAATCTCAAACATTTAATCAAGCAACCTAAATATAGCTTAAGATTTAAATGTTACTCACCTGCCAATGCAGACCCCTGTTTTTCCTTTATGCAGAAGACATAAAAATGCAAGCTTGACCCTATGATACTTCATGTTGAATTTGATATGCAGATTTGCATATGATTTCCCTGACTCAAATGCTGGCATGCAGATGCTTTCACTACTCCCAGTCTAACAGAATGAAGAAAATAACAATGTGCAGCTTCATTTCAAATTTTCAGATGAGGGTGGATTTGATTTGAAGAGGAACATGCATATTTGATCTTTGAATATGCAGAATTGCTTCAAGCTAATGCTTTTGAATTTGTGATGAAGGTGGATTTTTGATGAATTTGTAAATGCAGATTTACTTGAATTTGTACATGTATATGAAGGGCTTTGATATGAGGAGTTTTTGATCTTTTAATATGCAGGTTTTCTGAAATTTTTTTATATGAAAATGAATTTGATCTTTTCTCTTTTGATTTAGGAGAATGCAAATGCAATATGAAAGAAGATGTAAGCTATGTATTTTCAGAATTAATGAAATAAAAGAAAATTAAAACTAAAATTTACACTTGTCAAATATTTTCAACACTTGTCAAAAGAATGCATATGTATTTAACACTTGTTTTCTCTTTTAAAGGTAATTAGTATTTATTTACAAGTTAATGCATGTATTAGCTTAGTTTCAATTTGAAATAAAAATTACAAATTCTTATTCAAAACTTATTTATAAAGATAATACAATATTAATATTGCTTTTATAAATCTCTTATTATTAAATTAAAATTATTTTAAAAGAAATTGTATTTTTATCAATAAAATATCCATTTTATTAAGTCATGAAATCATTTTGTTAAATTTATTCTAAATTTAAAACTCAAGCCAATTTAATTTAAACATTTAAATATTTTTCTTATCAATTTTAAAATCATATATTTTTATTTATGAAATAGTCTTTGAAAACTCAATACTAATTTAAAACAAAATTTCCAAATTGAAATGTATATATATTAGAATTTTAAAACATGGTTTAATTATTAAATTTAAACCAAAATCATTTATTAAATTTTGAAAAGCTTAAATATTAAATAAAACAAAATTTCCAAATTATTAAAACTAGAAAATATGCTTTATTTATTAAAATTAAAACAAAACCAATCTATTTAAAATATAAACCAAATATTTATTTGTAAATAGAAATCAATTTATATCATTTAAAAGATAAAATAACCAATTTAAATAATTATTGAAGAAGATTATTAAATTTATTTGAATAATTATCAAAAGATTATCAATATCAATTTAATTTTAACTACAGATTATTAAATTGATACTGTTAAAAATTCCGGGATATTACAATCCTTCCCCCTTAAAAGAATTTCGTCCTCGAAATTTAAAACAAATGTAATTTAATAATCATATTAAATTTTAAATTTTAAACACAAGCATATATCAAACATATGCTAACAACCAAAAACAACCAGTTCAACCAATCAAACAAATCTAATTATCCAGATAAAATTTTGGATAAAATTTCATCGAGTTTCCCCAGGTATATATATATACCAGGATACTCGCTCCAGAGAATCCAAACAAACAATACTATGATGCTACAAAGCTCCTATACAACTATATCTATAACACTAGACAAAATATCAGACTACAAACGAGTCTGATTCAACGACCAATCTCCATAACTGCTGGTTCCACAACCAGAGATAGACCATACACGTACTCCCTCAGAGATACGTGAAACTCATCGAATTCCAATTATCCAAACTGACAATTCAATCCTATAGATCAATCACTTACTCCAAGATCACAGAAAAGATCCAAAGCACTTCAGAGCTAGCTTCTCAGACTTACCCAAACTTATAGCTCACTTATGATTGGAGAAAACTTATCCAAAATTAAATCTTCGACTTCAGAGTCCAAATCCCTCCGACTCTTATCCACAAAATCTCTTCAGACGATCCTGGACTGCCCATAACCTTACTGATCAGCTCAACCTCCACTGATGCTTCTAGAAACAAACTAGATCAATCAACTCAACAAAAAGATCTCCTCAAGATCAACCAAAACCAAGAACTCAAACTCTACTTCTCAACATCAGAAAACAACAACTCACTTCTCCTGTCCGGAAAAGAAAAGCAGATACACTTCCCAAACTGCTTCCGCTGCTCAACTCTGATCCGTCATAGAAGAGAATGCTGAAGAAGAACAAGAGCACAACTGGACAACACAATCCAGAGATATGATTCAACAAATCCATAAGAAAAATTCAGAAGTTCCTCCAAAACTCCGAGCTGCTACACCAACTCAACTCTTGGAACCATTCTTCTATTGAACCACCCGAACCACTCCTGGAATTCCAATCGATAAGAAAACTCAAACTCCAGATGGGAACAAAACTCTGACTTCTTGAAGACATCCAGAAAAACTCAGATAACCCAAGAGAACACTCAAACAATCACAAATCACTTTCGCGATCAGCCCAAACCAAATCCAAAGAAAAACTGTTCTCCCTTAACCAAATAGAACAACTTACTCTTCACTAACCAACCCATCTAAGAAACGGGTTCACTTAACTGCTTCTGAACTCCACTCCAGAAAAACTGATAAGCCAGAAGATCTCTTGCCAACACCGAGAACATTCCAAACTGCACTGGTGCCACAGATGCCAAAGAATTCCAAAAACAAAGCTCTTCGAGAAACTCGGACTTCAAAGCAAACAGAAACACCAACTGAACACAGCCACAGCACCGAAGCAGATTCGCTTCCTTAACTTGTTCCAAAGAAAACATCTTCGGGAACATCCATAGTCACTGCATCTCATCACGCAGCTACTACTTCCTAAGGTATCAAAATACCATCACTTGCTTCTACCAACCAACAAATCCAAATTCTACTCATCCAACTTCAGAAATGAACTCCGAACCTTAACAGGTTTCCTTCAGAGATCATGAAGTCCTTCATCACTACAGAACTCACTCGAAACGATATTATGTCTACAGTCTCAACAGATATACTTCCAACCTCAGACATCCAAACTCCAACCAATGGTAGTCGTGTTACACACACCACTACCCATCTACCTTTATAACTTATATTGGAAAACCTGAACACGTAACCCAACAGATAGGTAGAAATATATATATATATATATATATATATATATATATATATATATATATTAGAAATTACAAATACGCTCTCTCAAGAAAGACACCACTACAGAGCCTAGGTATTCACTCAACCTAATGCTCCCTAAGAAAGACATACTTCAGAGCTTAGGTATTCACTCAGCCTAATGCTCTGATACCAAGCTGAGACGACCCGACTTTCCACTCCCGGAAAATCACATCATCTTTAAGAAAGAAAGGGATAGAAAAGAGAATAGAAAGAAGAGAAGAAAGAAAACAACACAGAATCTACACAGCGGAACGAATAAATTATATTTATAACATAATACTTTACATAGTTTACAACAAATATCAGAGTACACGGATATACAACACATACTAGATAGTTATAAACACCTGTCTAGTTAAACAATCTCAATTAAACAACTCAGAGAACACACAGCGGAATACTATATATATAACTACACGCAGAAGCCTCCTGCTCCATTGCTCCTCCATAATTCGTCAAAGCTAACCTGAATCCTAACCTGAATTCCCTTGGCTACTCGTAAAAATTTGAGTACCCAAGAGTTTATGAAAAACAAAAATAAACTCCGGGTCAGACATGGGTCTGGTGTGAGTAACAGGTTAAAGTTGCTTAACTTTCAAAAACCTTTCGAAAAGAAAAGGTATCACGTAAGACTTCCCACACATAAACATGGAAAAGTTTTTACCTTACGCTAACCAAAACATTTGATAGGAAATCCGATGATATTATAATAGTGTCTAGGGTTTTCAAAAATAAGAAATAGCCGAAATTGTTACATTCATTAAATTCCAGCTATTAGCCACAAAAGTGGGTAATACAATCAAAACCGTTAGCACTTATTGGATTTTGGATTCCATGCAATGGCAGAGCTACTGGGGTACCGCCCGTCACAGTACGTGGGCTAGATCAACGTACCGAGGATCACTCCCGACCCTCTGCAACACAAAGCCGGACCCATTCCTTACTGAATAGTTTCGAACAAGACAACCTCGTGGTTGTAGCTAGCAACCACCCACACAGCCGAATATAAAGGGACTTCTAAACAGAGGTAAATCTTGCTCTCCAGTAGGTGCGACCCACGAAGCCTTGCTGCACCTCCCCTGTTTTAGCCATTCCCGGTTGATGAGGCTTGAGGCTACGATTACCTTTATAGGACATAACACTTAGAATTCTCATCGTCCACCTGACGATGTTCTGAAAGCAATCAATCCATACAAGTTCGTTCCGGGTTCGAACGAAACCGAAGGCATTATCTCATTACACTCATTTTGGAATCACCCTCAGAGTTAACGACAATAACCCTTGCACTCTAATTCACCATCTCGAATCTATAAGAACTAATTCCGTCAACTCATTACGGAATCACCCACACAGTTATACTGACTCATAGTCCTTACACCTCGAGTCTTCAAAAAGCTCCACTTTGATACACGACCTGATGTTATTTGGAATCGATGTGGTTTTCGGATATCCAAATATGGAAACCCGATCCCGGTCTCATCGAAAACCAAAGCGTGTCTTTTAAGGTCCAAGTTGTTTAAAGGTTTTTAAAAACAATTTAGTACAGTATCTATATACACCCAGATAGATAACTCACGAATCAAAACTGATAATCAACATTATCACATAACAGGCAATCTACATCATCAATATAAAATAGATATTCCATATATCACCATCACAATAGATAACCTAAGTTATCATCACAATACAATCAAACATTCCATACCACACAATATCATTTATCTCATTACTGAGATCTCAAAGCATCCAAGTCAATCAATGACATCCATTCATACATAAGCAAAGATTTACTCATCATCATATAATTAATTTAAAATGAATTAAATTAACTATCTCTATCACTAATTAATTTAAAATGAATTAATTTAATTACCCATCTTTAATTAATTTAAAATAAATTAAATTAATTACTTAATCAATATAAACCTTGCTTACTTAATCATTTAATTGATTACAATCAATTTATTAATCCATTATTAATCACCTTAATTAATCACCCATGATTAATTACCCTTAATTACATTGATGTAATTATTCTCAATTAATTTCACAAATTAATTATTCTCAACCAAACAGTAATTAACCTTTAGTTACTTTAATTAATTAATTAATCATAATTAATCCTTAATTAATTAATTAATTACCTTAATTACTTATTATTTATTAATTAATCATAATTAATCAACTTCAATTACATCATTAATTATAATAATTAATGATCTTTAATTATTAATTACCTTAAGTAATTAACTTATAATTATTAATCATCCCAGATTAAATACATTTAGTAATTAACTAACTTAATTACTTTATTTAAACCAAATTAATTATCCTTAATTAATTTCTCAATTAATTATTTGATTAATTACTAAATAATTAATCCATATTACTTCATTCTTAAACATCACCACTTAATTACAATCACGTAATTATTAATTAATTACTTAACTAAGTAATTTTCCAAAACATTGATTACATAAAGTAATCATTTATAAAACTCAAGTGTTTAAAATTAATTAAACTGAATTAATTAAATTAAACAATCTCATTAAATTAAATTAATTACATTAAGTAATTAATTCCTTAATTACTTTACCAAGTAATTATACTCAAACCATTTACAATTGATTATTATTAAATTAATTAATCTAATTAATTATAAAAATTAATCATATTAATTAATTGTTAAATAATTCTGGTTAATGACCTTCATTAACCATCCTCAAATTATTTTATAAAGTAATTAACTTAAATTAATTACCATTTTAAATTATCTTTAATCATTTATTAATTAAAGTTAATTATTAAATTAATTAACCTTGATTAAAACTTAATCACATAATTAATATTCATTTATCATTAATTAATAACTTAATTAATGATCTTAATTTTAAATTGATTAATCATTAATCGATTGTTAATTCCAAATTCAATTAAATTAATTAATTAATAAATCTTAATTACCTTGTTAATTAAATTCTAAAACATAAATCTTAATCAAATCTTCAAAAACATAACTTAATTATGTTAAAACAATATTATTCAAAACAAGGTGCTTTTTGAACTCCTTTTAAATTTCAATTTAAATTCCAGTTTAAAATAGAATAATTTTAAACTTACCAAAATTTAAATAAAATTTAAAACTTTTTAAATTGATATTCAAATAAGTGCTATAAATTTTTTAAAGTAAATTCATTTCAAAATTTCCAGAAATTTCAATTCATTCTTAGTTTAAACTTTTAAATTTAATTCTTCTTTTAAATTTAAAATTAAAGTTCATTTTTTAAACTTAGATCTCCAGATTTAAAATAAATCTGTAAATCCTTACTCACATTTTTAAAACCTTAATATTTAAAGTTTTAAACTATTTTACCAAATGAAATAGTTAATTAAGATAAATTTTGAAACTTTGATTTTATTTTAAAAACTGGAATTTAAATTCAAATTAGAAATTTAAACTTGCATTTAAATTTGAACTTAAATTTTACTCAAAACATAAGACTGCAGAATATAAGAAGTTTAAACCCAGATTTTAAAAATACAGTTTCTAAAACCTGGAGTTTCAGTTTAACCGAGAAAACACCATTTTACTTCGAGTTAAAAGTGGCCTTACATCGAGTTTATAGCTGCTTAACTTCGAGAAAAACCCAACCTTTCCCTGCAACACCCCCAACCCCATAACAGATCACCAGAATTTCGTCGCCGTGCATATGCACGGCGACTCCAGCCCACGTTGATCGCCAAGAACGATCGCTACTCACCAAAATTCCATCCTACAACCCATTACGAACATCCAAATCAAGCTACATCCACGTGGTCAGATTTAACCCCAAATTCAAAAACCTGGAAAAAGGTATTACAGGTTCTGCTCAAACCTGTCAACGCCATAGTTCGCCATTCTGATCATCTGGCATCCAACCCCTCCGGCCTCGAGTTCCAACACTCTTCAACTACACAATCACCCAGTATCACGTCACTCGATCCATTCTTCACCTCTCACTGTCCCAAACTTTAACTCCTATTCAAAACTTAGGGTTCATACCAAGATTTCCCCACAGCAACCAATCTAACAATTATTATTCTCATTTCAGATTTTTTCTATGGATCTAAGATCTTTACTTAATAACTCAGAAGAGTTTTGAGTTTTCTTAAACTACAGAATGCAAGTAATTGCTCAAAATCATATTTTTGTTCAAGAACAGACAGTAAATGAAACAATACTCTAAAATTCCTATTACTTGATTTAAAAATCAAGTTCCAGTAAATGCTTTTAGTTTATAAAACTGGATTTCCATGTTAATATGACTGGATTTAATCAAGATTAACATAAAGTGGTATTACTGATTTTTACAGAGATATCACTCTGTAATTTAACTTCTTCTTATATATTTTTTAAACCTTATCTTAAGGAAATAAACACATTACTTTATAAGTTTGAATACTAATCTAAAATCAGCAAACTCTTTTTATTATTTTAAAATGTTATCTCAATTTAGATCAATGGTAGGGAATTCCTTTAAATAGAATGATAAATCTGGGAACATAGCAAAGTATAATCAGTATGCACATTTAATCATAATTACATCAGACCTTATATAAGCACACAACATATTTAATCTCAAACATTTAATCAAGCAACCTAAATATAGCTTAAGATTTAAATGTTACTCACCTGTCAATGCAGACCCCTGTTTTTCCTTTATGCAGAAGACATAAAAATGCAAGCTTGACCCTATGATACTTCATGTTGAATTTGATATGCATATTTGCATATGATTTCCCTGACTCAAATGCTGGCATGCAGATGCTTTCACTACTCCCAGTCTAACAGAATGCAGAAAATAACAGTGTGCAGCTTCATTTGAAATTTTCAGATGAGGGTGGATTTGATTTGAAGAGGGACATGCAGATTTGATCTTTGAATATGCAGAATTGCTTCAGGCTAATGCTTTTGAATTTGAGATGAAGTTGGATTTTTGATGAATTGGTAAATGCAGATTTACTTGAATTTGTACATGTATATGAAGGGCTTTGATATGAGGAGTTTTTGATCTTTTAATATGCAGGTTTTTTGAATTTTTTTATATGAAAATGAATTTGATCTTTTCTCTTTTGATTTAGGAGAATGCAAAAGCAATATGAAAGAAGATGCAAGCTATGTAATTTTAGATTTAAATAAAAGAAAATTAAAACTAAAATTTACACTTGTCAAATATTTTCAACACTTGTCAAAAAAATGCATATGTATTTAACACTTGTTTTCTCTTTTAAAGGTAATTAGTATTTATTTACAAGTTAATGCATGTATTAGCTTAGTTTCAATTTGAAATAAAAATTACAAATTCTTATTCAAAAGTTATTTATAAAGATAATACAATATTAATATTTCTTTTATAAATCTCTTATTATTAAATTAAAATTATTTTAAAAGAAATTGTATTTTTATCAATAAAATATCCATTTTATTAAATCATGAAATCATTTTGTTAAATTTATTCTAAATTTAAAACTCAAGCCAATTTAATTTAAACATTTAAATATTTTTCTTATCAATTTTAAAATCATATATTTTTATTTATGAAATAGTCTTTGAAAACTCAATACTAATTTAAAACAAAATTTCCAAATTGAAATGTATATATATTAGAATTTTAAAACATGGTTTAATTATTAAATTTAAACCAAAATCATTTATTAATTTTGAAAAGCTTAAATATTAAATAAAACAAAATTTCCAAATTATTAAAACTAGAAAACATGCTTTATTTATTAAAATTAAAACAAAACCAATCTATTTAAAATATAAACCAAATATTTATATTGTAAATAGAAATCAATTTATATCATTTAAAAGATAAAATAACCAATTTAAATAATTATTGAAGAAGATTATTAAATTTATTTGAATAATTATCAAAAGATTATCAATATCAATTTAATTTTAACTATAGATTATTAAATTGATATTGTTAAAAATTCCGGGATATTACACCTTGACCGGTCCCTAGGCACGCTTTGAATTCTAAATCTAAAAGTGATCCTCGATATGATTAGATGTTATGTATGTTTGGTTGATGCATTTGATTTAAACCTCATGATTGCTTGATAAATATTTAAAACAAGAGATCACCCGAATATGATAACTAATATTGATTGTGAACACCTACGGAGATTGTTTTACCCCTCGAGAATGATTCATGAACTAATTGGACATAGTTTTCCCAACTGAAGAGACAGGGCGATGAACCATAAGGTGCAGGTCTCCTTATCGGAGAGCGAGTGGATTAGACTTTACGGGATAGTGAGGCTCCTTGTAGAGAGTGAGCAGTTAGACTTACTCGGCCATTGGATACCCTTGCCATAGAGCGAGCGGATTAGACTTAGTATGAACTAACAATCCAAAGAGATCGGTGATTTAACTAATGATCTGAAGTGATCGAGGATTTAACTAATGATCTAGAGAGATCGAGGATTGAACTAACGATCCATAGAGATCAGAAGCTAACCAAGATATTGATAATGCAATCTGGAAAAAATTTAGACTAGACTTTTGATTTGAACGCCACTTGACTTTGAAATGACTTTATAGTGATTATCAGATTAAGTCACTACTTCGACTCGGTAGGTCGTCTTTATAATGGGATTCTACAAATGCCAGACGTTTTGTAAATAACATTCCAACCGATGGAAATGAGCTTCCATGATTGTTGTCCTTTGATTACCCGACATATGATATGTATATTGCAAATAAGTTCCTAGACGAACACAGAATAACATTGATATTGATATATGACTGTAATTTCCCAGATGAATATGGGATGAT
Organism: Allium cepa; assembly: GCA_030765085.1. NCBI lineage: Eukaryota > Viridiplantae > Streptophyta > Magnoliopsida > Asparagales > Amaryllidaceae > Allium > Allium cepa. Next base: position 1,042,434,834 of record CM060931.1, on the reverse strand, counting down.
TCTATAGTATGATATAATATACGATATAGTGAATTCAAGAAAACATAGAATAACGATGATTTGAGACTAATACACAAGCAAGGACGTTTGATTTATAGGTGAATCCGAAGGAATCGGACGATTCATCATGGATTGATTAGTTAATAGCCAAAAAATTCAACTATTAGTGATTCATCAACTTCGATATTTTTCCTTGAGAAAAGCAAGTCTTCCATTCAAAAGATGTGCTTTGGGGACAACCGTTACGGTCGAATTTTGTTGTAGTCTTCGAACATACTTAAACGATCAAATCGGATGAGAAAACGATGAAGAAATGACCCAAGAACTTGGGAAACATCTAAAAATGGCAAGAAAAAAGGGGTATCAAGAAATGAGCAAAAAGATTAAAAATTTAGATGTTTAAGTTTGGAAGACCTGACTGAGAGCAAACCCATAAAATCCTCGATTCGGGCTCGAAGTAGAAGAACCATAGGAAAACTCCATGCAAGGCCTGAAGCAACCCTTGAATAAATCCCAAGCGCGACCGTTCGATACTGAACCACGACCATGGATCGGTACCGATCCATAAAACTTGAATTGGACATACAAAAATTTTAGATCGCACTCCAAGCAAGCTAAGGAAAACTCGAGCACTAAAATCTCAAAAAATCTTCAAGTCGAACCCCAAGCTAACACTCAAATTCCTCGGGTCCGACTCCATGTCAGCTCAATACCAATCCCAGAGCCATGGATCGGTGCCGATCCATGTTATCTTGGATCCATTGACCCCCATATTTCTATGGAAGAACGTGCGCAATATGTTGGACATGTGGAGAAATTTTTAGAGATTATCTCGGTGATTTTTGCCTAAAAATAGAGGTCAAATGCATTTGAAAAGGGATTTTTTTCCCTTCCTCTTTTCTGAATTTCTAGACTTTGCCACGGAACCTTCTTAGATCTCCACTGATCCATAGAATACCGATCCATAAGATTACAGTTTGTAAATGTTAGAGAAATCGAACAACAAGTTTAAGTGGACGTAGGCTGAAGTATTTGCCGAACCACTATAAAATCATGTGTTCTTTTTTTCTATTTATAACTTCTTTTCTTGCTAATTTTCATACTTCTTACTTCATTGGATGTTTGTTCCATTTTTGACATAGAAACGAAGCATCTCAAGACATGTGCATGCCTCAAAGCAACTTCTCATCGATCTGTAGTCCTCAAACTGCCACCGGTCCATATTCAATCGACCATAACTCAAACAAACGTATTCCAAACATCTTGAAACTTAAAACATAGTAGTTGAGTGTCCTTCTTGACCCTCTGTATGTATCTCAAATCATTTGGACGATTTGACCTTCATGGGCCATTATCGATCCAAGACTTATTCCTAGAACTAAATCATCATTTGATCAACATTTTTAGCACTTCATACATCATACATTAAAGAATACATTACATACAATATATCCTTACAAGCTTACATTAACATACATCCATTCTGTAGCCTAAATAAAAAGAAGAAAATCCTTAAGAGTAAGGAGATCCATAAAAAATAATTTCATAAATGTTTATCGAATTATTTAAAATTTACATATGTGATTAAAAAGGGGTTTAAAACATATTTAGAGTTTAAAAGTCATTTTAAAATATCATTTTAAGCTGTATAATGACTAATTAGCAAGTGAAAAGTCCTAACAACTCACCTAAATCAAAAGCAAGTCTAAAGATGCATAATTCCTGAAATGAACAATAACTCCAAGTGATCTTCAACAACAAATCTTCAAATCCAAGCGCTAATTAAGCAAATCTTCTTTGAATGAAACAATTTGGGTAATTAATGTAAAGTTTAGAGTAGGTTTTTGGCTTAGAAATGGTTAATGGAGGTTTTTTCTTTATTTTTTCGGAAGTATGTAATGATGGAAAGAAGTCCCATTAGCCCCATCATTATGCTAATCCCAAAATGGGATTTGGACCTATCCATTAACTTGCTAATTACCTATTAAGCGATTTAAAATCAAGTGAAAATTTAAGTAGGCATATCTTCCTAACGGTAAGTCTGTTTTCCTATCATGACCACTATACGGAAAGAGAAACAATCATCATGATCTAGTGGAAGTAGTTTTAGACCCTAATTTGGCTGTTGTCAAAAGTTATAGGCCATGCAAGATTTTCTGGATGATAATTGTCCGATAAAAATTCTAAGGATGTAAAATGTCTCTAGTAACAATTTCCCAAAATCATAGCATCATACGACCTCAAATAAAAATAATATAAATATTTTACGATCCTCTGATACATAGAATAAGGATCGTTACATCCACTCACTCATGCACCAAGTCAAATTTATGAAATAACTAGGATTGGGTTAGCTTATAATGTACCTAATAAGGGGAAGATAGAGGAGCCCAACAAAGGAGGTGCATATTGCAGGTTCCATAGAGTCAATGGACACTATACCAAAAATTGCAGCTACCCAAAAATTGAAATAGAAAGCCTAATCCAAAAGGGATATTTTCCATTACCCCAACATAGAACTAGACCCTTGACCTTAATGAAAGTTTATCACCTAACTTGAAAAACCTTATTGTATCCATCCATGGAGGATCTCATCTAGTAAGATAGAGTAAAATGGCACAAGAGAGGTATATGCAAGAGGCCTGCATAGAATATTGAACTATATATCACATCAAGTAGAAAGCAGCTCCGGACATCACTTTTACCACTTTAAATTTAGTTGGAGTAATATTCCTGCACCAGGATCCTCTATAGTAATATGCAGGTTTCGAACTGCACAATGAAAAAGGTTTTTGTAGATTCAGGTAGTTCTGTGAATGTTATCTTTAAAACAACATTTGATAAAATAGGTTAGCTGGGAGAAATTGTTAAATGGAGCACTGAACTGATCTATGGTTTTAATAACAAAATAAAATCGAATGGGTATAGCATGACTACTCGTGACAACTTGAACTTCCCTACTTCACGGGTCCTTTTACGTAAATTTTTTTATCAACGACCAGCAGTCTTCATATAATGCCTTCTTAAGGAGGCCCATGCATCCCCCACTTGAAACTCGAATATGAATGTCGATGATGCTAAAATCATCATCAGAATTATCTTCTGACGAAGACAACGAGTTCAATATAATACGAATACATATATAAGTAAATAGAGCAAACTAAATCTGTACATTACATAGAGAATTCTTAATTTTCATTGCAATTACTTCGGTCAAAATTTCCCAAGTCACGTGCCCATGCAAGGATCAAATATAATGGAAAATAACAACATAATGAGTCAGTTCTGCATATGAAGACGTGGTCCGCACTCCATCATACAATGGAAACAAAATCTTTATTAGCTAAAGAGAGTCCTACTCCATCTTTAGTCCTCGTTCTGCAATCATTATTCCAAACCTGTCTAAGCAAATAAACTCAACCTACTCAAATGAGTACCCCTTAGTTTATGGGGAAAACAATAATAAAAAAATGTGTAAGATATAAAGTCTGGTGTAAATAATTCTATCTTCAAAAACAAACATATAGTGATTCTAACCTGCACTTCACAGGTTAGGTCCCCCCTTCACTGTTCAATCAATCTTATTTGAAACACTTTAAACTTCTGGAACAATTTTTTTATTATTTATGTCTTTAGTTAAATGCTTCCTTAAAAGGATTTTCTTTATTGCTGCACACCATGCCCTGACCCTACCCAAGTCCTAGTTTAGATTATTTTTGAATCTAAGTATAAAATACCATACTTTCGATGCAGCCTTCACCTGAGTCCTGGTTTAGATTGTTTTTAAATCTAAGTATAAAATAATGCACACCTTGTGCCAACCTCATTCGAGACCTTGTTTAGATTGTTTTTGAATCTAATATAAAATACTACGCTTTCTACACTGACACACCTGTTTTCCCTTATAAATTCTTCTTTGATCTGTAAAGCGTTCTTTTAAAGTATTCGACGCGGCGCCCTACGCAATTCTTATATACCTTACTTCAGTATTTTATACTACACCCTTATATAGAATGTAGTTGGCTTCCCGTTTAGTTTTGCCTCTTAACTCTTATTGCTTTCAATAGGCCATTGTAGCATTCTTTTAAATTTATTCTTTAGAAGTTTCTCGTATCTAATACCACTTGGAATCGCCCATCGTGTATCCTTTTAAATTAATTCTTTTGTTCAAAATGCATAGACCCAACTCCCTTTGCTCCTCACTCCCCCTGTAGTATTTAAGTGTTTAGTTAGTTAAGCCTTGGACTACAAAGATTTAGGAACCTATAGTCCTACTACATTTATTTGCTTAATTTTTAAACCGCTTGGAAGCCTACCATAGTAAACCACAAAGAAACCCACCTGCGATCTTTGATGATTTGTTTATTGGAACTAGTTGGCATCCCCCACCATAGTTCCTAGATGTTGAATGCCTCTCCTTACCTTTCTTAGGCGTGCAATCGAGTGAGCGTCCCCACCCGATGACAATAGCCTTTGCCTTTATCTAACATAGGATCCCTTCCCCAGTTCCGGCTCGGCCTCTCCCCAAGTCTCATTGACTTATCATTTATAAGTCTTATATGTTTATCTTTTTAGCTTAGAATCCTCCCAACCCATGCATTATGGTCTACAGTTTACCCATTATGTGTTCCTTTCTAAGTTTTGGCATAGTATGATCCCTTCATATTCTGCGCAGTACACTAAATTATAAAAATAAACCCGCCGCCAATGTCACACCTTGATAACTATGACATTCCTAACAATGCTTTTACCTATGTCGACATACTATTTGTTCTTATTTTGCTTTTTGTTATTTGCAGCGTCCTTTTCGACGAATAATTTTGATTTTATCCCTTTTTTAACAATTCCAGTCGTATACTTTTTCATGGAACCTATTCTACTACATTCCCCCATAGTACCCATCTTACCCATGATAGTTTTTAATTAGTTTTACCTCTATTTCATTGTATAAAATTCTTATAAATTCCCTAAAATCGCCCGAACCCCTGTTCTGCCATTGTTTAACTTTTTTCCTTCTTTTTAGGATATTTTCCTTGTTTATTTCGGGTTATACAACTTCAAAAATTCCGGTAGAATTCATAATCTTAAGAAATCACTTAAACTATAAACCTACTTCTCAAATTTTGTCTTAAACATCTATAATTTCATTAAGTTTTGAAATCACTAGAGTAGGAAAAACACATTTAAACAATATACATATAAACATTGCACCCCTCCAAACATTAATTAACCCTTTATAATTTTGCATGTAAATCCCTATGAACCCCATCCTCCATAAAAACTTATAGATCTAAATCAATATCGTACTCATATAATAAGTCGGGTTATAAGAGTTAAGTATTACTCATTTATTTCTTTTAGATATAAAGCTTTAATCTTCTTTAGTCTTTTCTAGCTTGCGTTTTCATATCTTCTCCTTATTTGCCTTTTTATGCCCCATCGTTAAAGAGTTTCTCTAGTTTTTTATTTTAGCGTGAGTAGAATTAAATGAATAAATAAAAATTAGTAATGTATATTATCCCACGATAAGTTGGGCCTTGGCCCTCATACATGCTACTATTAATTCATTTCATTTTACGCTTCGTGTTTAACCTACCATTTTCCTTTAATTAGCTTATTTAATTAGTTATAAAATTTTAGGTTATTATGGCCTCTCCTCCTTAACAGAATTTCACCCTAAAATTCAATTAATGTTAACTAGAGACAAGTTCTCTCCATTATGCTTATCCTCAACATCCCTGTGAATTCCTAATCCATGCATACATAAAATGTACAAGTACTACCTACTAATACTTCAAACAACTATAGTATCATATATATATATATATATATATATGGTTTACAATAGCACAACTTGTTACATAGCATATGCGCTAATCTATGACAAACAACTCTAGATAAGTCCTCTCCTCCATGTCCCATGTCCAGTCCTCCCAATCTGTGCTCCTCTGAATGCATATTAGCTCACTACCTTATTCCGAAGCCACTTCTTGTCTCGATCCACTATCTGAACTGCTCTGTGCATATAATTCCCTAATGCATTTCCGCAAACATGATATGTGGAATATATTATGAAACCCTGCAAATACACTGGGTAAACCCACCTTATACACCACCTTTCGAATCCTTCCTATGATTAGAAATGGTCATACATATATGGATGCTAACTTCCTATCTTTTCTAAAGAGCATCACGTCTCTCATCATAGAAAACTTCACGAAGACCTAATCGCCTACTGCAAAATCTAGTTCCTTTCTCCTTGTGTCGGAATAACTCTTTTTCCTAGATTGCTCTGCATTCATCCTTGCTCAGGATAGCCCTACCTTTTCGATAACATCCTTCACCACATCTGGTCCTAACACAACCCTATCTGCTGCTTCCAACCAACATGCAGGCGACTTATACAACCTTCCATACAAACACTCAAGTAGAGCCATCCTATTACTGCTCTGATAGCTGTTATTATATGAGAACTCTACCAGATGTAGATAATCATTCCAAGATCCACTAAAGTCTAAAATACATTTTCTCGACAAATCTTCTACAAAACCATATCGACCCTCTAAGTCAGTCCATCTTTCTGCGAATAGTACACAATACTCATGCGCAGTTCTATACTTAACACCGTTTGTAGACTTCTCCAAAATTCACTAGTGAATAGTGAGTTCGGTCACCAATAATAGTGCTTGGCACTACGTGCAGTCACTCTATTGTATTCACGTATATTTCTGCTAACTTCGATGTTGTTCCCTTAGCCTTCACTAGAATGAAATGGACACACTTAGTTAATCTATCTACTACGATCCATATGCTCTCATTCCCTTCCCTTGACCTTGGCAACCCATCCACGAAGTCCATAGATAGCGAATCCCATTTCCACATTGGAATTTTTTAAAGGCTACAGGAGGCCACTTAGCTTCTGATATTCTTCCTTCACTTGTTGGCATGTGAGACATCTTCTCACATATTTTCCTACATCTTTATTCATTCCTTCCTAGAAGAAACTCCTCTTCATTTTCCGATATATCTTCGTACCTCCAGGATATACAGTAAGCTTTGAACGATGACATTCATCCAATTGTTCTTTATGTAGTTCTCTAGTACTCGGAACATACAACTTGTCATTCCTTCGCTGTACTCCTTTCTTATCCACATTTAACCCCTTTAGTTTTACTGCCGTGACACCTAAGTCCAAACTCCTTACCATATTTACATAGAACTTATCATTCTTCTGTAGTTCAGCTTGATAGAGTTATGGGTATGCCCTAGAGGCAATTATATAATTTGTTACATATATTTAACTTGATAGCCAATCTTGTTCAAGCTAAAAGGTGTTTTTATTCTATTATATACTTGATATAATGTGTTATATTAATTAATAATTTAATTAAAAGTAGATTTAATAGAAAATTCATAAATGATATATTTTGTGATAGTAGTTGCAAAGTGTTGTAACTATGAATAATTTATTACAATAAAAATAAATATACCATATCAAATATTCCTAGTCAAGATGTATTGAGACTGGATATCGATACATCAATTGAGACTAGAGTACGTAACGCTCTCAAAATGTTAGACAGTATATTACTTATAGCTATCGGGGGCACTAAGAAGTTACGTATTGATAGTTATTGGATAAATATGGAATGACTCGCTCGATAGTTTTCTGTTGGTTAATATAACTAAGGTCAAGCAGAGAGTATCAATGTGGCTAATTCACACAATTCTCTAGACTTAATAGTACTGTTGATCTTCAATATGGTAGCTCCGCTTTGATTATAGTTAAATCATGGCATGACATCCATCAAATGAATATAGTTGGTTGAGTGAAAGCATTGGAAATGAAACACTATTCAAGAGAGGATTCGTCTCCTCAGTTATATGAAGTTAGTATCACGGTCAACTGATGTTAACTCAAGGTCAAATTCTCTGGCCAGAGTAGTTTGGTTAATAATAATTATTATTATTGAAACAAGGACTTTGTATTTGGATTATAAAGTTGAATGTGGACGATATTGGAATTTTGAGTACTACCGAATTCCATAAGTCCTAATGTGATATAGGTTTGATGAAGAGAATTGGTATAAATAATTGTCACTATTTAGTACTGCTTATAATAAGTAAAACTGAATTTTACCAAAAGACGTGTAAGCGGTAAATTCATCCAAAATGTCACACCAACTGCTAAGTGATGTGCGAACATTAATATTTGAATAGGACGATATTAATCGCTGACTGAACTTATATCTTTGGGTCGCACAACCGTAATGATGAAATCTCTAAAAAAACGACATGGTTTAATTAATTTATAAAATGTTGTAAAGTTATTAAATTAATTGACGTTTGAAAATTATTATTTATTTGATGTTTGGAAGTTGTTTGTCATTATTTTAACACATTTGTAAAAGTTATATTTGTGCGCATTGACATAGGATATCGATGTAATTTAAAGGTAATTACATGAAATGATTTACGATAATTTTATATCATTTGATGACATGATTTATGGAAATTTTATGTCGTTTGGTGACATGATTTATGGAAATTTTATGTCATTTTATGACATATCATATAAAAAGAAAGAATTGGAGAGAGAGAGGGAGAAACAATCAAGGGAATTAATCGAGGAAATCTTAATTAAAGAATGGGAAAGGTTTCATTCTTTCAAATAAAACATATTCTCTAATTCCTCATGTATTCATTCTTTCTCATTCATTCGTTTTCTTTTTCTCCTTCTAACTTTTCATGGTAGAAAAAAATTGAATTTCCAAAATCTTTCAAATCCCAATAAAATAAAATAAAAAGTGGTTCATCCATCTCTTGCAAGGATTGGATGCGGATCTTGAAGATCTAAGGAGATCATCATTCATGGTTTGATTTCTAGGCAACAACCTAAGATCATTCTTTGATTTATTTATTTATATGTTTTACCCTTCATATGTTTAGATATGAATGATTCATTACATGCTTAGTAGATTAATTTTAAACATGTGAATCAAAACCTATTTTATCTCAATTATAATTTGTTTATGATCTGATTCAACTCAGATCTACACATTTTTTCATCCTTTATTTATTTATGTTAATTATTGTTAATTTATTATTTAATTCCCTTTTTATCACATCTTATTTAATAATATATGTTTATAATATCAATTGATTTACATCTATTTTGTGCTATTCCATTTTTGATCGCATGTCCATATTCTTAGCCTTTGAGCTGTGAAATATTACATCTTATTTAGTTTGTTGTTCATGTTGTTCTTATACTTCAGATATGAAATTTTACAATGAATTTATATGTGTCTAAGTTGTCCCTTATATTCCTGTTTGAAATCATTTGTTTGTATGATTTATTTTGTTTCAACATATATAAATTACATATGTTGCCTATTTTAAATCAAATGAGAATTGAATAAGATTTTATATGACTCGTGTTTGAATTTTTTTGTTATTGTACTATTTTGTTACAAAAAACATAATTGGACTTTGTGTAAAATTGTTAACTTCTAATTCTAACACGTACTAAATAAAAAACTTCACATATTCATTTATTATTTCAATTTTCAAACTAGCTTGCAATTAATTACATATATATGTGAATGTGTCATTTTAATTTAAGGTTTAAAATTTTGCTTTTATGTACAATCACAATTTTAATCTTAAAATTCTTCCTAAATTGAAGCTTTATTATATTTGTTGATTCTATATTTCAAATTATGATAATGGTCAAAATTTATTTTATCTGCATATATATTTTAGAGTTTAATTACTAATTTGAATTGACATTGATTGAATGAGTAAAGGAATGAGGAAAGTGCTTAATCTTTTCCTTTTTGTAAATGTCCACCTTAGTTCTTTAGTTGTTTTTTTATTAATATAAGTTGATTTTTGTCTATTAGTAAAATATTTTTCAATAAATTATGCATTAGTTTAAAATGAACTTACACACGCATGCACGCACACATGCAATACACACACACACATATTTTACTATCACTTGCATGTTTTAAAGTAAAATTTGGACAACGACGATATGTATTAATTCTATAGTAAATGTCATTAATTTTCACTTATAACCTAATTAAATAAAGAGAGAGAGAGATAAAAATGAATGGTTTTCCTTTCTACGTTTATGGTCCATCTTTTCTTAATTAATTATTTATGTTAAGAGAAAGAAATAAAATGTTTCTTTCTCTAACATTCACATGTTTATTTATATATTTTTGTGTTGCTCATATGTTGTCCTTATCGTTCAAACACATGAATGTATTGGGCACATTCATTATATTGAATATTTATTTAAATTGAATTTAAATCTCATTCAATTACCAAATTAAATTAAATATCAATTTTATTTAAAAGAAACTTTAGATAAGATTTAAATATTTTTAGACTTCATAGGCCCATTAATGATCCAAAATGGTATTTTTTTTGAAATTCATCCATTTCTTCCGTTGTAGATTGTCCAAGTTCCAATACTGCTATCCTATCCATTCAAGGACTTGCGGTCAATATACAAGTCCCCCAATAGATATTGTCTCCAAATCTTCAACGTGAAGACTACTGCTGCCAACTTCAAATCATGCGTTGATGCCTAACTTATGGGTCGTAACTGCCTAGATTCATAAGCAACTACTTTGCCCTTCTACACCAATACTATGCCTAACCCCAATTCTAACACGTCAGTAAATACAGTCATACCATCATTCCTTTTATGTATTACTAACACAAGCGCGTTTGTCAATCTTTGCTTAAGTTCTTAGAATGCCTTCTCGCATTTCCACACCCAAACAAATTGCTCTCCCTTCCTAATCAACCTAGTCATTGGTGAATCTATATAAGAGAAATCCCAGTGAATCTCCTGTAATAACAGCCAATCCCAAAAAACTTCGCACTTCAATCACAGTCTCAGGTCTCTTCCACCCATTACTACCTTCCACCTTTTCTGGATCTACCGATAATCCTTTTTCTGAAATTACATGGCCTTTTCTTCTCCATAATTGACACTTAGAAAATTTTACCTTCAACTTATGCTATCTCAATGTCTCTAACATAAGCCTTAAGTGAACTGCGTGCTCTTTCTCATCCTTAGAGTGCAATAAAATATCATCTATGAACACCAACACATATATATGTCCAGCTTACCTCGAAAGATCTTGTTTATCAATTGTACAATGAATGCAGGCAAATTAGTTTGCCCAAATGGCATAACCAACCACTTATAAGAACCTTACATAGTCTTGAATACAGTCAAAGGAATACTTTTCTCCCCAACTCTCGATTGATGGGACCCTGTAGCTAAGTCTAACAACGAAAACTCCTTAGCTCTACTCAATTGATCAAAAAGGTCATCTATTATTGGCAAAGGATATCTATTCTTCACCATTCTCTCATTCAGCTTCGAATAGTCTATGCATAGTCTGAAGACCCATTAGACCACTTCACAAACACTGCAGCTGCTCCCTATGGTGAGATACTTTGTCTTATGAAGCTCTTCCATTCCAACTCTAGCAATTTCTTCCTTGGCTTCTCTATCTCCCTCGGATGCATTCTATTAGGTGGTCGACAAAACGGTTCAGTCCCTGGTAGTAAGTCCATGTAGAACTCTACCGCTCTTGGAGGTGGCTACTTCGAAACCGGTTCAAACAGCTCCATGAATTCCCTCATTACTCGTACTACTGACAACTCCTCTTCCTTTGAAGCTAATGCATATAAAGCACCCATACACACTACTCCACATTCTTCTAAAACTACATACACTCTACATCATTGATAATGATGACTCAGAGTGATTATCCTCTCTATATGGTACACTAGCACTATACCTTTCCATCCAGTTCATCCTTAAAATAACTCTAAAGCCTATGAAGTCAAATACGTAGAATCACAAGAATACTTAAACCCACCTAACTCAACATCTAGGTCAGTGCATCCCAATCCTAGAGTGGCGTACTCTTCTATCAGATTTGTTACATGTATGGATGTGACTAAATAGGTGACTCCTAATCAAGTCTATCCACATAATCTTTAACTGCAAAAGAATGTGTAGCTTCAGTATCAAATAGTACTCTAACTGAAATACTAGAAATCAAAGCCATACCTTCTAAGACTTTCCCCTTGCCTCTCTCCTCTGCAGATAGTCCTTCCTTGGTCCTCCAAAGCATATACTTATGCTTTAAGCTTGGGAAGTCCTTCTTCAGATGCCTCACGTTATCACACTTGATGTAGTTCACCCTCGCAACATTCTAAGGCGGGGACACATCGAAGCATAATGTTCCTTCTATCCGCAATTATAGCAGACTACTTATGCAACTGCAACTTCAGTATTAGCAACTGCACCCTTCTCATTCTGCACTCCTTTGTTGCCTTTAGTGTATAAGGTAAACTTTTCCTTCTATTTTGCCTTAGGTCTCGTCTGGACCTTTCTCTTCTCTTGATATATCTTATCATATCTTCTGGCAATGTCTACTACAAACTCATAAGGAAATGCTAGATGAGCCATCACCTTATGATCAAGCCCTTGCTTCGTGCCTCTAATAAACTTCTCATGTTTCTTCATAAGAGGGTTGATGATCACCCTGCCATACATAGCTAATGCATTGAACTTTTAGATGTACCCCTCCAATACAAGGCCACCCTTCCCAAAGTCAATGAATTCCCTCAACAACATACTCTGCTGAGATTCCAATATGAATTGAGCCTCAAATCTCTCCTTGAACTGCTCTAAAGCAATTACCCCTTTTGGAGTTTCTAAAATTATGGTCTCCCACCAATCCAGTGCATCTTCCTGCAACTACCTTGTTGTCGGTCTTCTCTTCTACGCATCATTCAATCTTAAGTCGCCATATATACGCTCACAGTTTCTCAACTAATTCAACACTTCTATTTTAGGCTCTTTCCCCGTAAACACCTCTCCTTCCATATTTCAGCAATCTTTACCCATTCTTGGGATATCTTCCCTCATCACTGGAGCTCTCGATTGTACTGCCTCCAGTGCAGCTTCCTTCAGCATTTAGGATACTAACTATCTAAGTAAGACATTCACATCCATGCTTATTTCATTTGTTGGCTACGAAGCTTCCTCTTCTATTGCTCTTGGAATTCTTTCCTCCCTTTCACCATCAGTCTATGTTTCTTTAGTCTCTCTCCTTGCACTTGCCCCTCTTACTATGATTCATCCACTTCTCAAATCCATCTTACTTTTCTGTTAAGCAAGACTTCATTGGAATGAAAAGATAGGAAGCAAAATCATAATAGTAACAGATAGGTATATCTCCCTATATATATTCATATAGCTATATACAAATACGATATACAAACATACATACCTATATATTAGCACATATCCTCCTTGGAGTGTTTATTTTTATTTCGTATTATTGCTTTTATCTTTTATTAGCTCTATATTATTTAGGTGTCCGTAACCTATGCTCTGATGCCAATCTATAATGTCCCCTAGTTGAAACCCAAAGATGAACGTCGATGATGCTACAGTCATCATTAGAGTTATATTTCGATGATGAAAGTAAGCTAAGTATAACATGAATACACATATAAGTAAATAAAGAAAACTACCCTTGTTCATTACATAGCAGATTCTTTTAATTATCTTTACCATTACTTCGATCAAAATAACCCAAGTCATGTTCCCACGCAGGGGTCAAATATAATAGAAAATAACATTATAAAGAGTCGGGTCCACATTTGAAGATGCATCCCTTAGTTCATCATATAGGGAAAAAAATATTTATGAGCTAGAATGCCTCCTACCAGTCTACACTCCTCATACCGCGGTCATTATTCCAAACCTGCCTAAGTCAATAAACTCTGCTTACTAAAATGAGTACCGTGAGTTTATGGGGAAAACAGCAATAAAAACATGGGTCAGAAATAATTCCGGTGTGAATACTACTATCCCTAAAAACAAACATATAATGAGACCAACCTGCAATACACATGTTAGATTTTCCCTTCACTATTCAATCAATCATGTGTGAAATTATTTCTTATTTACGACTTCAATTAAATGCTTCCTTATACCGCGCACCCTGCACTAACCCTACCTGAGTCCTGGTTTAGATTGTTTTTGAATCTATGTATGAAATACTTTGTTCTTTGCGCTGATCTGACCCAAGTCCTTGCTTAGATTATTTTTGAGTCTAAGTATAAAATATTGCGCTCCCTACGCAGTCCCCACCCAATCCTTGGTTTAGATTATTTATGAATTTAACTATAAAATACTGCGCTTTCTGCATTAACCCAACTAATTTCTCTTATAAATTCTTCTTTGATCTACGTAGCATTCTTTAAAGCATTTGATGCGGCACCCCGCGCAATTTTTATATACCTTATTTTAGTATTTGGTACCATGCCCTTGTGCAGAACTTACTTAGCTTTCCATTAAGGTTTGTGTCTTAACTCATACTGCTGGAAATCACCCACCGCAGTATTCTTTTAAATTTATTCTTTGGAAGTTTCACTTATCTAATACCACTTGGAATCACCCACCGTTGTATCCATTTTATTCATTCTTTAGTTCATACTGCATAGACCCAGCCTTTTGTAGTATTTAACTATTTAGTTAGTTAAGCCTTGGACTGCAAAGAATCGGCCAAATGTATTCCTTTTACATTTATTCGCTTAATTTTTAACTTCTTGGAAACCCCACCGCAGTAGACCACAAAGAAACCCACCTATAGTCCTTAAAAATTTATTTAATTTAGAACTAGTTGGCATCCCCCACTGTAGTTCCTAGAAGTTGAATGCCTTTTCTCACCTTTCCCATGTATGCATTCCATTGAGCATCCTCACCAGACGACAATAGCCCTTCCAACAACCTGCCTTTATCTAACGCAGGATCCCTTCCGCCATTCTAACATGGCGTCTCCCAAAGTCCTATTAACTTATCTTTTATAAGCCTTATATATTTATGTTTTCAGCGTAATATCCTCCCGACCCACGTAGTACGCTCTACACTTTGCCTATTAAGTGTTACTATCTAAGTTTCGGCACAATATGATCCCTTCATATTCAATGCACTACACTTACAAAAATAGAACCGCCATCCCAATTCTGCACCCCAACAACTCTAACATTCCTGACAATGCCTTTACATGTGTCGATATACTATTCATTCTTATTTTACTTCAAGTTATTTGCAGAGTCCTTTTCAAAAAATAATTTGGATCTTGTCGCTCTATATAAATCCATGTTGATATATTTTTACATGGAGTTTATTTTACGGCATTCCTCCATAGTACCCATCTATCCCCTCGTAGTTTTTAGCTTGTTTTACCTCTATTTCATTATAGATTTTTTTTAATAAATTCCCTAAAGTTGTGCGAACACCTGTTCTTCCATAGTTTATCTTTATTTCACCTTTTTAGGGTCTTTTACTTGTTTATTTCGAGTCATACAACTTAAAATTCATATAGAGTTATATAAGCTTAAAAAATCACTTACACTATAAACCTACTTCCCAAATCAAGTCTTAAATATCATAAATCTTTCATTAAGTTTTGAGATCACTAGAATAGGGAAAACACATGTAAACATCTCAAGTATACACATTTTCCCTTAAAACATTCATTAACCCTTTATACTTTGCATGTAAACCCATATGAACCCCATCCTTCCTAAAAACTTATAGATCTTAACTGATTTCGTACATACATAAGAAATTGGATAAGAAGGGATAGAATTACTCAATTATACCTTTTAGATATATAGCTTTAGTCTCTTCTAGCTTGCATTTTCATATCTCATCCTTATTTGCCTTCTTATGCTCCCACCATTAAAGAGTTTCCTTAGTTTTTTATTTTAGTTTGAGTAGAATAAGATGAATAAACAAAAATTTGTAATGTTTATTGTCCCAAAATAAATTGAGCCTTGGCCCTCATACCCGCTTCTATTAATTCATTTCCTTTTACCCTTCTTTTTCAACCTGGTTTTTTCCTTTAATTAGCTTATTCAATTAATTATAAAACTTTAGGGCACAGTCATCTTATAAAAGTATTTTCTCATAAAATTCCATACCTCAATTGGGATTGGAAGCATGTAGGGAGAATTGTTATTAGCTAGGAAACTTCATAACTTAATTATGAATTCTAGTAATAAAATTATTTATAACTATATTGTTGTGTCTTTTGAATTAAATAATAATGAAAGAAAAAGAATGAAAATCCAGTTAAATAAATGCATCGGAATTAAGTTTTAAGGCAGGTACTGAAACATGTCATTCTACGAACCACGATACCTATGGTAAATTCTAAACAAACCTACTTGCATATGACTAAAACATATGAGTATAACTCAATGTATGAGTGATATTTATCAAATAATCTCTCAATGGAAAGCACTACAAACTTACCCAAAGAAGAAGTAACAGAGAATGAAGTAGATTCCAGCCTAGGGAGGAAGAGCAAGGACTTAGAACCATAGGACGATTTGAAAGAAATAGAACTAGATCCATCTAATTCCTTAAGGATAGTAAAAATTTGAAAGAATTTAACCAATGAGTTCCACGAAGAATTATAAGTTTCCTAATGAAATCAAAGGATGCATTTGCTTGGACCCATTCAAACATGACAGGAATTTATCCTACAGTCATATGTCATCTCTCAATATTGGCCTCAATGTGCATCCAATAAGACAGAAGCACCGCACACTGGAGCAGTAGAGGTACGATGTGCTTTATAAAGAAATCAGGAATCTAAAAGAATATGGGTTCATCCGTGAAGTATATTATCCAAAGTGGATAGCAAATCCAATTTTAGTAAAGAAGTCAAATAGAAAGTGGAGGACCTACATATATTTCACTAACTTCAAAAAAGCATGCCTATAGGATAGCTTTCCATTGCCTAAAATAGGTTATTTAGTAAATGCAACAACTGAGCATGAACTGTTGACCTTCATGGACGCATGCTCATGTTTTAATCCAATCGCAATTTTTGAACAGGATCAGGAGCACACAAGCTTCGTAATCGACAAAGGGCTTTACAATTATAAAATAATGCCATTTGGGCTTAGAAATGCAGGGGCAGCGTACTAAAGTCCGATCAAAAAGATGTTTGAAGATCAAATATAATAGAGTGTTGAAGTCCATGTGGAAGACATGTTGGTGAAGTCTAAAGTTGCATCAGATTATGAGAAGAAATTGGAAGAAACCTTTACAACTTTGAGGTTATAAGAATGAAACTTAACCTATAAAAAGTGTATGCTTGCAATACAGTCAAGAAAGTTCCTAGGATCAGTAAGTGCCAAGGGAATAGGGGATAACCCAGAGAAGAGCAATGTAATAAAAAGATAAAAGTACCAAAGAAGCCTAAGGATGTGATGAGTTTGAATGGAAGATAGCCGCCCTAAGTTGGTTAATTTTTGAAGCCATGGACAAATGCATTCTATTTTTAGACCAGGTCAAGAAGGGAAGGAACTTCTAGTGGGCCAAGGAAATGCAAAGAGGCCTTTGAAGTATTGAAATCCCATTTGGCCAACCCTCCAATACGCTCTAATTCGATCTTAGGAGAGGGCTTCTACATATACCTAATAGTGGTCGATCAAGCAATGGGCGTAGCAATTGTAAGAGAGGAGAAGGGTATTCAATGTCTAGTATATTTTACAAGCAAGCGCCTTATGGACCGCAGTTGAGATACAATGATTCAAAATTTAGCATATAACCTGCTCCTAACTGCAAGAAAGCTTTGGCTATACTTTCAAACACATCCTATAAAGGTGCTAATGGACAAGGGTTGAAGCAAATACTGCAAAGACCAGAGACGTCAGGACACCCTTTAAAGTGGGCCATCAAACTGAGCTAATATGATATCAAATACTACCCTCGTAATGCAATTAAGGGGCAGGCACTAACGGACCTATGTAGTTAAAGCACTTAGCGGCTCTATAACTATGGAGGTGTAAAATGTTATAGCATGGATGAAGCAGGCATATAACGGAAAATAGTAGAGGTGCAAAATGCTTAATTATATATAAAGCCAAATTTAATGTTAATTTATTCTCATTCGTACGTCATTTATGTAGAAAAAAGAAATACTTTTTTAACCTTATACAACAAAATCGAAAAATATCATGATTTATGGAGATTAGATTTAGTGACCATATTTCTAACATATATTTAGTATTATGCCTTGAAATTAGGTATTTACCCTATTTTGTTGATTTGATTTAAAGAAAAACCTATCAAATCAACCTTTATATGTTAGTATTGCCAAAGTGGGGACCGAAAAGCCTTGATTTAGCAGGTGTAGCAAAAAATAATGTGTCTTAAAGCGGATCTATAATTTAATAGCGCTAAATTGAAGTAGCGTATCGGTTGGAGAGCGCTATGCGCTATAGCGAGGAAAATGTAGGACTTAGCTGGCTTTTGCTGCATATAATAGACTTTGCGACGACCGCCCTATTCCACCGGCACCAATAGTATCTGTCCGTGCCTGGTTGATATTGGACGATTATTAAGGTTGAAATAAACTAATATTGCATATAACCTATCATATCTCACAGCGCATGGACAAAATTTAATATCACATATATAATAGAAGAGACATTAAAAACTATGTAAACAAATCATCATCGGAGCAATAGATCTATAGAGTTATACATCAAATGTTGTAGAGTTTATATAGCAGAAGTAAACTCAAATAAAATGTCTCAACAAATAGAAATAAGCAAGCACTGTCATGGGCTCCGCAGCGTCGCTCGGCGGAGAAGTGCAGAAATCCGCATATTTATATAATACGAGATAGCCTCATCTAGTTCGTCCTCCAAACAGCTACTGCGTCATTTGGACCTGTTATCTAGTCTACTAATTTAAGAGTATCCAAGATAATAAGAAGCAGAGTATAAAACCTTGGATCAAACAATGGTTTGGTGTAACCAGTAAATGAGTTTAAAAGTACTATACATGTAAATATAGTAAGGAACAGGAGTACACGAACCATACCCGACCTGTACCTGCAACTAAAGAGTTAGCATCTAACACTATAATATGCTAATCTACAACATCATAAAGATATAGCACAAACCAAATAAAGCATATCAGTCTTCCAAGCATTCCTATCTACAATACCCACTTCTCTTGATATCTATGAGTTATGACCTACTATAGAAGACAACCAAAGCATCAATAGCATCCATCAACAATCGTAACTATCACTCCATGTGCTCTGAATATATGATAACTCGTATGGCCCCCAAGCCAGGGACTAATGGAAATTCCAGTTCTCTAATTTACTCTCGTATCTCACAATCCAAAGATGGATACATGTCTCGTAGCTTAAATCTGGACCCTAGACCCAAAGCCATAGGTCCAGGGTATACAGTTTCCTTAATTGACCCATTTCCATTAAACATGAGGAACCCTTCCACATTCCCTAATCATACGGCTCCCTCTCCTACAAGCCGCAATCTCTGGAACCTACTCCCAACACGAGCCAACATCCGAAGACCATAGCATTTCATCACGTTGTTATATCGTCATCCAACCTTGTACGAACGAGCCAACACCTCCAATACGATCTACACAATCTCAACAATGGTCCCTAGAAGTTCCAACGCCATATTACACACCATGATAACTCGATACTGAGTTATAGGTATAACTCGGTGCTGACTTATACGTTTAGCCAATTAATGGCTAATTCCTCTTCCATGTCTTTTGTTACCCCCCTTCCAGTGCCTTAGACCTTGACCTATCCCTCCTTGATAACTCAATGCTAATCAAAAGCACCTTCTTTTAGTTTTAGTGATAACTCGTCATCACATCCATCACTTAGCCAAATTCCCTACATCAAGCTACAGGCAATCTCCACTTGACAAACTCTTTCCATCCATAAAGTCGAGAATTGTACACGTGTTAGCATCATAACTCGGTGCCATGTTATGAATTTAACTTCTACCAACTAGCGAGTTATCATGTAGTCTCTTGCCATTCTCCTGAGCCTATCTGCCAAATTTTTTCCAATTTCGACAAAAAATTACCTCCAATTTTCCCAATTCTCCGACCTAATTTTCTACGTAATCACAATACTAGAAAACAACATCAAATCATATCATCCAAACATAAAATAACAAGAAATTTCATCTAATCAAACTTGCAATCCATCAAAATAAGATAAACAAGGCAATATCCAACACAGGTCTACATATATCATGAATATATAAACAAAAATCAAGGTTATTTCTAATCAATCGATATCATACACATGGATTAACATGTAATTAAATTTAGAAAAGCTTTTTGCGGCCAAAATCAATTTAAAACATGTTGAATCCCACAATTCTACCATATAAACATGTGTAGTATAGTGAGAAGGCGTAAACCACTCACCAATTACCAAATTCAACCACTTTGCATGTAGATCTAATCCAAACAGTTAAGAAAAGCACCCAATATCGAGCAATTCAATGATCCCTAGCTTCTCATTGAGGATTCGATCTCTAATCCGCAATCTAGTTTTATTTAGAGAGCAATTTGGATGATTTCTGATAAAATTAGGATGGGTCTATGGCTAATTAGGGTTTAGGCCTGATTTATAATGAGAGATAAAAAAATTAATTTGACTCTTAAACCCTTTGTTTATGGTGCTCTCTAATTAGACTAATGAGCTCTGGGCTTAATTAATTACACACTATTCCTGTCCAGTAGCTTTAAAAACTTAAAACAGACTCAACTTTCTAATTATAAGTCTGTGTTTCTATTATGATTACTCTAAATTGGAAACCATCATTCTGAAGCAATGGAACTAGTTTGAGACCCTAATTTGACTCCTGTCAAAAGTTATAGCCCAAACAAGATTTTCAGGGTCAAAATGGTCACATAGAAATTTGAAAGAAAAATCATAGGTATGTAAAATGACTATAACAGTCATATCCCAAAATTATAGAATCAAACGATCTCGTAGGAATGAAAAATATATTCTTATGATCCTTCGATATGTAAAATACGGGTTGTTACATTCTCCCTCCTTTAGCAATTTCGCCTTCGAAATTCCCAAACATGCCCAAGTATAAGCAACCATGGTCATCCGACATGCCTACCAATCATAAGCACATATCAAACAATCAGATATGCAACCAATAGTATAGTGAACTTATCATAGCATGCAAAATAAAAACTAATGGAATATAACATACAATGGTGAAAGTTGATATGATAAATGTTGGGTCTTACTATTCAAAGAGCTCTGGACACCTAGTCCTCATGCCCTTCTCCGTCTTCCTCATACAATCGTCATCACTTTCGCTCTAATGTACTATAACTAGTTTCACCGTCTTTCTCCTAAGCTATTTTGTGTCGTACCCAACAATTTGAAGTGGCCTATGAGGTACAAAAACTTCTGGCTCTACCTTAACATCTCTAGCTAATCTGTGTGACCATCACATCTCAGTCACATAAACATTTGCAGATAGGAGACATGAAAAATGTTATGCATGACAGCCATCTTTTGAGGTAAGTGACCCTTTACGCTAGCTTCCCAATCCTCTCAACTATCGAAAAAGGATCACGAATCTTGGTGCCAATTTTCTTTTTCTACTGAATCTAACTATATTCTTTAAAGGAGAAACCTTTACAAACACCATATATCCGATAGAAGAATCTAACTCCCTTCGTCTCTTATCCACGTAGCATTTTTGTTGATCCTGAGCAGCTCTTATTCGTTGCTGAATCACCTCAATCTTCTTCGAAGTCTCTCTAGTCATATTTAGCCCAAGTATTAGTTTCTTTTCCGCTTTTCACCAACATGAAGGAGCATTACGTGGTCGGCCGTTCATTACTTCATATGAAGCCATACCCATACTCGACTGATAATGTTGTTGTATGCAAACTCCACCAAATGCAAAAGATTATCCCATGACCCACCAAAGTCTATAATGGATGCACGCGAGAGATCTTCCAATATACGATCTACTCTTTCGGTCCGCACATCAACTTATAGGTGATAAGCTATATTATGATGTAGCTCTGTCCCAAAGACCTATTATATGCCCTCCTAATACCCATAAGTGAACAACAGGTTTCGATTGATCACAATGCTCTTTGGCACACTGTGAAATCATACTATCCATTTTACATTCAACTTTGCCAACTTGGATGTCGTCCTACTTGACTTGACTAGTGTGAACCTTACACTCTTGGTTAACCGATCAACTATGACCCAAATGACATCGTACCCCCTAGATTCGTCAATAAAATCCATTGATCTTGCTTCCATTTCTATTCAGGAATCTATAATGGTTACAGCAATCCATTAGGTTTCTTCTGCTCTGCCTTCACCAACTGATAGTTTATACATTTTGAGATGAATGCATCAATATCCTTCTTTATATCTTCCTAGTAGTAGGTCTATTTCATATCTTGGTACATCTTATTACCCTCGGGATGAATAGTCAATCTAGAATGATGATACTCTCTTTGCACTTCATCTCTCAATCCATCAACATCAGGAACAATAAACCTCCTATCTTTACGAAGCCAACCTTCTCAATCGAGTTCGTATTGCTTCATATCTTCGGATCCTACTCCTTCCTCTATCTTTGTTATGATCTCCGCCAGCCCAGCATCTCTCTTTTGAGTAGTAGTTATCCTTTCAATCAGAGTAGTTCTAATTGATAAGCTTGCCAACATTTCAGGTTCTAGCTTGTAGTGAGGCCTGAAATCAAATCCAGCAATATATTTTATCTGCTTCCACTTCAAGAACATTGCTCCCAACCCAACATATCTTCTACTCAATGCATTAACGACTGCATTCCTTTTTCCTGGAGTGTAGGAAATACTGAAATAATAAGAAGCCAAGAATTCCAACCGTTGCTGCTGTCAAAGGTTGAGATCCTTTTGAGAGAAAATGTATTTCAAGGATTTATGATCCGTAAATAGCTCAAACCTTTCTTTTGGAAAATAGTGCCTATACATCTTCAAAGTAAAAAAAATGGTTGCTAATTCCAAATCATGGGTCGGATAATTCCTTTCGTATGATTTTCAGGTGTCGACTAGCATCTGCAACAGCTTTACCTTTCTACATCAACACCACACCTAATCCAGTACCACAAGCATCGGCGTGTACTGTCAATTCTTCATTTCCACTTGGAATGGTCAACACTAGTGCACTCGTCAACCTCTCTTTCGTATTCACAAATGCATGCTCACACTACACATCCCATAAAAAAAATGGTTCTTCTTCGTCAAACTGGTTCATGGTGACGCTACCTTCGAGAAGTCCTTTATAAAGTGTCTATAATATCCCGCTAATCTTACGAAACTTCTAACGTTCGTAGCATTCTTAGGTTTATTTCATTCTTGAATCGCTGCCATCTTTGCAGGATCCATAGCTTTACCCTTTCCCAAAATGACTTGAACTAAGAATCTCACTTCTTCTCTCTAAAAGTGACACTTAGGGAACTTCGCACTCAACTTGTGCTTCCCCGATATCTCTGGCACAGCCCTCAAGTGTGTCTTGTGCTTCTCTTCAGTTCTAAAGTAGATCAAAATATCATCCATGAACACAAACATGAACTTATTTAGCTGGTTCTTTGAAACTCCAATTCATGAGATCTACAAAGTATGTCGGTGCGTTTGTTAACCCAAATGGTATCACCAACCACTCATAAAATCCAAACAGCATTTAAAACACAGTAATAGGCACACTCTCCTTTGCTACTCTAAGCTGGTGAAATCCTTTTGCCAAATCCATTTGGGAGAACACCTTCGCACCGTGCAGTTGATCGAACAAGTTATCAATGCATGGGATTGGATATTTGTTCTTCTTCGTCACTTTATTCAGCTCATGATAATCCACACACAACTTCAAAGAGCCATCCGCCCTCGTTGCGAACACTAAAGGAGCGCCCTACTCAGATACTCTCCTTCGAATGAACCCTTCCTTGGTAGGTCATTCACTTGGACCTCCAATTCTTTCTACTCTTTGGGTGTTATATGCCTCATAACTATCAGTCTAGCTTTCTTCACCAAGTCTATTCAAAACTCGATCTCTATATGCATTGGTAATCTAGTCACTTCCTTGAAGACATCCGAATACTCTCTTGTGGTAGGCACTGACGACAATCCCTACTGTGGAATCTCAAGTGAATATAGAGAGCTAACCATTACAATTCTCTGTTAGGCAGCTATTCACTACCGTTAGCCCCAATTATCACCAACAACTTCTCGCAATCTACTATAGTCACATACTTCCTAAGCTAGTCCATAACCAAGATAATGTCAAACCCAACAAAGTTCAGAACAATGCAATCACAAACCAAAGAACATCCATGACTAGGAAAACTAGGCCACAAAAAACCATGCTAAGACTAATAAATCCTCTAATTGGATCCGTCACGATTAGGGGTCGGTCTACCATCTCACGTTCCAATCTCAATCT
This sequence comes from Allium cepa, assembly GCA_030765085.1. NCBI lineage: Eukaryota > Viridiplantae > Streptophyta > Magnoliopsida > Asparagales > Amaryllidaceae > Allium > Allium cepa. Next base: position 1,042,410,439 of record CM060931.1, on the reverse strand, counting down.
ATCTAATATTTCACTATAGATGAAGGAATTTGAAGCAATGGTATGAAACAAAACTCAGATAGGAACATCACCAAAAGAAAGCATACTTTGAATGATGAATCCTTCCTCTTCTCCTTAGCCAAGGGAGCAATCGATGAAGTCAGGACTGCATCCAAGGCATACGCTTTCACTACATGCTTATCCTTTAGCAGTTCTGGACAATTCTTTTTCAAATGCCCAGTCTCGTCACAGCTGTAACATTTCCTCTTCTCACTCACCTTGTAATCTTTAATCAAATGCCCATTTAGTTGCGTCCAAAGCAAGTAGGTTCCCATTTACCCTTCTTCTTACCACCCTCTCCTTGGGACTGTTTTCTCCTTCTGTTCCGCTTCCTCTTGCCTTTAGCGCCTTGCTGTGGCTTTGGCTCTTCTTTCTCGGCAGAAACATAATAGCAGGCTTAGCCTTATGCTACAAGCTCTCACGGCGAAGCATTTTTTCTACAAGCTTCTCAAACGACTCATCCATATGGTCCACTAGCTTTTCTCCCAAGTAGTCATCTAAACCAATGATGAATTTCTCATTCTTTCTCAAGAGGGTATCAATGAATGACATCCTATACTTTAACAAGGCATCAAACTCTATAGCGTACACAATTACTGTCTTTTTCCCTTAATTTAAATCAGCAAATTTCCTAAACAACGCCGACTTCTAGGCCGTAGGAATAAACTTCTTCTCAAACCTCGTCTTAAATTGATCCCAAGAAAACTTGTCTTCAGAAGTAGCAATAATGATAGCATTCCACCAATTTATAGCTCAATCCTGAAGCCCTCTCGAAGCCAATTTTCTCATCATAGCATCTTCTACCTTCATATCACCAAAGATGCGCTCAAAGTTATCCAACCAATCTTTCACTTCTATGGTTGACTCCATCACATGGAATGAATTCCATCCAAGTGTGGAATATTCTTTATTCAACTTATTAAAATCAGCCTTAGGCAGTTGTATGGGAGCTTTTCCAATTATTACCACTCTAGGAGCATTCATCATTATGTTAGAAATCATAGCATTGAACATGGCTTTGAAATCAAGCTTAGCAGCTCTTGATCCCCTTCCTTCCTCTACTTCCAAAGAAGAATTCCTTACAGCATTCCTTGTATGCTGGTTCATTCTTATCTATAATAAGAATGATCAATCTCTTATAAAGGGAACTATGTCCATAGTGTTCATGTGTAAACAACTTTGCCTTCGATTTTTCTAATTTTTCAAATAACTTTCTATGTAATCACAACACTAGCACATAACATCAAATCATATTATCCAAACATAAAATAACAAGCAATATCACCCAATCAAACTTGTAATCCATCAAGATAAGATAAACAAGGCGATTTTCAACATAGGTCTACATGTAGCATGAATATATGAACATAAATTAGTCAATCTATATCATACGCATGGATTAACATGTCAATAATGTTTAAAGAGGTTTATATGGATAAAATTAATTTGAAACATGTTCAATCCAAGAATTCTATCATATAAACATGTGGAGTATAGTGAGAATGCATATATAACTCACCAAATAACAAATTCAACCAATTTGTATGTAGATTTAATCAGAACAGCAAAGAAAAGCACCCTATATCAAACAATTTGATGATCTCTAGCTTCTAATTGTGGATCCAATCTCTAATCCATAATCTACTTTGATTTATAAAGTAATTTGAGTGATTTTAAATGTAAGTAGGATGAATCTAGGGCTAATTATGGCTTAGACTGATTTAAAATGAGAGGAAAAAGTTTAATTTTGACTCTTCGGCCCTCTATTTATAGTATTCTCTAATTAGACTAATGGGCTCACTAATGGGCTTAATTAATTACACTATAGTCCTGGCCAATAGCTTAAAAACCCTAAAATAGACATAATGTAAAGACCCGCAAATCCGTACTCCTTGAATAGATACTAATCTCCAGTGATTAACTCAAGATGAACGGAAATTCGAACCCTCAGGGTTTTAAGAAAAAGAAAGAGGTAGAAGAAGGTAGAAAAGAAAGAAAATAGAACGGAAAGAAAATAGCAGAACAACATCAGAATCTCACAATTCGCAGCGGAACAACATATAATAGATAAATGAATAATCTTTAAACAAAGAACTATATCAGTTATTACATTACATTACATTACATTACATCACATCATATCATCAGAGTGTACAACAACAAACAACATCAAACAGCGGAAAAGAAATACTATATACTAATAATACACTATGCCATCCATCTTGCTTCTAGCAACTCCTGAATTCCAAATATCCTGATAAACCTAACTCTTGACTGCCCGTGTAGAAATTGGTGGGCACCCAGAGTTTAGGAAGGAAAACAATAAACTCCGAGTCAGTCATGTGACTGGTGTGAGAACTCAAAACAGTTTATTTATCTTTAAAATCAAAAATAGAGGAATATTTTTAAAGTCAATTCGCAATGCTTTTAAAAATGAGACTACCATAAGACCTCCCACCACACACACAATGCAAACGCAGACTTGGAGGAGATTTCTTCTTATGTTAGTCAAAGATGCTTGATACGCATTAAAAAGAAACATTTGATATTATTACTAGTGCATAGTGTAGGAAACATTTCGAAAGTAGAAAATAAATCTTAGCCAGCATAGGTACCATTATATTATGCCTACTATAGCTACCATATTAGATGGCAGGTTCTACAACTAAAATCGTACAAGTCTCGTATTGTTTCTTTGGATTTCCAACAAATGGTCAGGCCAAGGAACTTTCCATTGCCATATGAGAACGCCTCTGGAAGGACGTCCCCGAGAACCAAACCGGATCTCTACCAACACAAGGCCGGGTTACCCCTAACTGGGTAACAACTGACACGAGTATGCCATCCCCCGGTCCTTTGGGACCTTTAACCGAGCGCTCGTAATCAACATCACACCATAATAATAAGTGTTTCAACATAAGTAAGCATCTGGGCTCCATACCATGATACCACCCTTTTCCAAAAGGAAATGCACATACCCTAAAGGGAGCTACCCCTCATAACCTTGCTGCATCTTTCCTGTTTTGACCATTCTGGGGTGTGAGGCTCGACGAAGTCTCATCCACAAAGCCACGCTTTATACAAAAGCTGTGCTTTGGGTCAACAAATGATCATAGAAATGATCACAAAGATAAACGATCAAACAAATGATCTTATCGCAAATGATCAACACAATGATCATTTCACAGCAACACTCAGCAGGTCACATTACCAAATTGGGAATATATTGCTAATAACCTTCAACTATATAACCTCTGAGCTCGTATGTCTCAGAGAAGGGTGTTAAGCTAAGAGAATAAATTCTCCGCCACCAGCAGAAATATATTTGAAAGAAATCAGCTTTATATCTCAATTTGTAATGTCAGGCATACTATCCATACAAGTCTGTTCCGGGATCGAACAGAACCGAAGGCACTTACAAAGAAGTCCTTGCAATCCGGATAATCTCTAATCACGTCCGGATTTCCCATCACATATGGAGATCTCTATACCGGGGATCAGCCAGTGCAGAGGCAATCAACAAGAAACCCTTTCGTTTTCGAAAATATCCGGTCTTCAACACCGGTCTTCAAATGCAATTCATAACGACGTATCACATATTCGGAATGGGTTATACGACCCCAAGGTCCTTTCCCGGTTAACCCGAATAGTGAGCGCTTATTTTAAAAAAATAAGTGTGGCATTCAAATTCAAGCAAATCACAACAAATACCCATTTGAAGGTAAATATTGATAGTCGGTTATTGAACTATCAATGGATATGCCAACATCACCAGATTCCAAATAATTTTCCAAATTATTTATTTTCCAAAAATATCTTTACAAGATATATATTTTTTCAATACTTCAAAAATAAATCGATATTTATTTTTTTTTACCCATTTTCCCAATTACATTTATAAATTCCATATTGAATTTACATTTCCAAAATAACTATGAATATACGTTTTCAATTATTCATTTTCAATTTATCTTCAAAAAGATAAATTCTCTAAACTTTTCATTTCACATTGGAAAAACATTTCCATACTTATTTATTTATTTGTAATTCACAAGTCTTTTTATTTTCTATACTTGGAAAATATTCAATATCCTTAAATCGAAATTAAGTATATATTTCATTCTCTTAAACATATTTATTTGGGCCAAAACGAATGTTGCGTAAAACATCGTTACGACAACCCAAAATCACTAGTATAGGGATTCGAAATTAAAATAGATATATAAATCCCAATACTATACAAACATTTCCTTTCGGAAATCATTTTCTATAACAACAGTGTTATAGTCCACTATTTCCTTCTATTTCTCGAAAACGTCTATTTCAACAATGAATGTTGAAATCTATGGTTTCGATAGTTAATACATTTTAAAACATCTTTAGATCATTTTAATTCTATTTAAAACATCACATTCAAAACCATTTCTTTAACATATTATTCACTATTCAAAAACGTGAATATACTCGTTAACCAATTTCATCATTTCTATACATTTTGTTTTACAGGATTATTCACTGTCTAAAACGTGAATATAACTCCATTAATAAATTACAACAATTTTACTTATCAAAATAAGTCGTTGCGGATTTATAAAACAACGTTCATAAATTCCATTTCTATTTATTTTATAACAACTTCGTTTTACAAATTTCCTTTATTAACTTATTCGATTTATAACTCAATTATATACCGAAAGTCCATATTATAAGTTAAATGCTTATAATTTATTTGTTTACAAAATTGTTCTTTTAAACATCATAATTATAAATCTTATAACTTATAAGATTCATTTATTTATCCAAATCTATTTTTTTAAATAATTATACAAATTTTATAAACCTACTGTTTATAAAATTCCATTTATAACTTCACCGTTATAATCCTATAGATTTCATTCACTTATGAAATTCATTCGCAATTTATTCTAACACTTATAAAAGCTCGTTTTACAGTTCCAATATTTTTAATTTATAAATATCAATTTATAAATCTTTTATATGGATCAATTTATATTATTCTTTTAAAACGTCTTTAAACTCCTTTATAATTCCCTCGTTTTGATTTATAAAATAATCAAATTTCATAAATCCTATTTTTAAACTTTTTATAGTAAATTCAGAAAACCCAATTTAAACTATTTTATAAAATCATTAATCCCATATTTTCAAAAATCAACTTTTAACTGTATTTCTCAAAAATCATAATTTTTACAATATTAAAATTATAACGTTTATTTATTTAAGATGAATTAATTCCAAAAATATTTTATAGACGTATATTTCCAAAAATCACTTTAGAAATCACTTAAAAATCAAAATCGTTATTTTTAAACTTCAAAATTGGATCCGATGATGCAACACATCAAATAGTCAGTCACGACTTTCCAATATCATATATTGATATGATAAACAATCAAATATCACAATATCTGAAATCAAATAAATATTTGTGAGGAATCCAGTTGGATCCCTCCAACCTGTTTCCCTGCATCCACAAACATTAGCACAATACCAATTCCGCTTCAAGACGGAATATCGCGGTACATGGGATTTTATAAAATATTATCCGCTTAATAGGCGGAGTAATAGGGTCTCATCCGCTATACAATGTGGGAAATCAATCAACTGCAATATATACATATGCCAATATATATATATATATATATATATATATATATATATTGCTATATATATATAGATATATCCTACTATATCTAATATCACAACCAACAACAATCAATAAATAACTGCAAATCCAACTTTAAATCTTTGAGTGAGAAGTTCTCACCTTTGCTTTTATTTTGCAATCCATTTCCCATCTTGATTTTCTTGATTTATACCTCACTGTACACGCGACCATGAAATCGAAGTCGCTGCCGCCGCCGCATCTCCTGCGCCTCACGTTGACCCTAGTCGTGCGACCCAGTCGCCTTCGTCGTCTGTAATCGATGGACCCCAAGCCCTAGCCGCCATCTCTGGCCCATGCAAGAGTGCCGCTTCGTCGTTGCCGAAGCCCTTCTCCCTAAGTCGCGGCTACAGGCGCCGCCGCACTTGCCTCTGCCTCCCCTCTTTTGCTTGAATCCTTACTGCCCTTGATTATGATTTCCGTCTCTGTGACGCCCCACCTCTATACCTACGCTAGCCGAGAACACTACGGAGTAATGCTGTCGACTAGCACGGAGAATAAGGCTGTTGAGGAGCGACCATCTGTATAATTGCTTTGTGCGAGTACCGATATGCCAGATAAAAATATAACTTTTCATCTCAAGAGGAAATCCGACATACCGACACAAACTCAAAGCTACTACACAGTGGCTATAAAGGTCTTCGGAAACAAATATAGAAATAAACATAACACAAATCAGTCACAGACAATTCATATCACAAAGGCGGAAATAGATATGAATATAACACTTAACACATGAAAGTGTATATCAGAGTAGTGGTCAAAAGATCCACGATAATACAAAAGTATAGCAACACGTGCTAAACAAAAGAATACAACTATGAGTCTATATCTCAAGTGTATACAACTAAATAAACTACTAATCTAAGTAGTTTGCCAAAAGTCAGAGTAATGATCCAGGATGCGAAGTCAAGCAGATGCACCTGTAACATCTCGGTCTGACCCGAGTATTATTTAAGAAGAAAACAATAAACGGATCAGTCTAGCTATAAATATCAGATGAAATGATATAGAGTAAGAGATATGACTAAACACATAATAATCACAATGCCAAGCTGTGATAAATAACTAATTGAAAAATCAACAAGAGATTAATCAATATCACAAGAATCTTCTCAAAGATAAAAAGGAATGTCATACTCCTAATTTCATTCACCAAGCCACAATAAATGACATATATATATCAATGCCAATCGTAAAAGTTGGTGAAACATAAATTCCAGAAATCAACACACGAAATCCAAAAATCACAATAAAAAGATGGCCAAGACATTGATGTAGTACAAACGGTACATCCAATGAACCCAAGAGCCAAAACATCGATGTAGTACAAACGGTTCATCCGATGAATCGAAACACATTAGAAAGTACATGGGTCGCTAGCCCACGAAGAAATGAGACGAAGCTCAATTTAATGAGGTACGGTCCTCTACATAGACAAAGAGACATCGCACATTGCTAGTCTAAACCATAAAATGATCATCATGATCATCGAGAAGTGTCAATTACAATAAGCTAGTAAATATATGAGCTTAGCTTCATGTCCCATAACCACTAGCTTAACTTAAATATTTACGAACAAATTGTAGATCTCCAATAGAAAATTGTCACAAGAGATTCAATCGAACAAGTCCAAGAATTAACCGACGAAGTAAACGCAAGTGTTTCATACCACTTGTTTTACTAAGTCGTTTAATTAGATTTCTCATACGAGTGAGGTAAAGGTTTGTATATACTAATAGATTAGAAAACGGTTTGAGAAAACGAGCTTAGTAATAAATTAGTGTTGAAATCATTTGAAGAAAGAGTTTTGATATTTACTACTAGTATAGAAAACCTTTATATTTTTAAAGTGACAGATCATAGAAGTGATTGTAGAAACAATCGGGCATAAAAATTCACATTCGAAGACGTGAATAAAATCCAAAGAAATCGATATAAAATCCATCAAAGTGGATATATCTAAAATTCCCAAAGAAAAGGTCATCAAAGTCGATAATAAATGACAACAACAAAAGGGAGACAACACGAATCGATTAAAGTTGGATATTTGAACGAATTAGCAATATAGGCTAATCTGGCAAAAATCATCAGGTCGGTCGACCGGACTCCCTGAGTCGGTCGACCGAACCAAAGGTTGGAAACCTCTCGGGACAGCAGGTCAGTCGACCGGGCTCCCTGAGTCGGTCGACCGAACCTTAAAACAGAAAGTGCTTATGCACTTGGAAGCAGGTCGGTCGACCGGACCAGGGGTGTCGGTCGGCCGAACCTGTTTCCAGCCTCTTCCCTGCCTATTACAAATGAGGTTCAATCTTGACCAAAATTGCATTCGCACGAGCAACGGCGCTAAGGGTTTATGTCAATCGACTACCCGGCCCTATAAGCTCCTCGATGCATCACCAAAAACATGTTCAAACATCAAAGTTAGGATTTTTAACGAATTGAACTCAAAACACTAAAAATTGGAATATTCACAAAAGCAATCCAAATCAAAATCAAATGCATATGGATAAGTGTTAGGAATTCATACCTAGCAATAGAAGAGAATTATAAGCATACATGTGAGATTAAAAATCTCACTTTTTCACAAAGTCGAACAAGAAGAAGCTTGAAAGCAATTGGAAATCAACCACACTTCAATCTCAACACTAGAAGCTTGAATCTAAGCTAAAAAGAAGAACATTCCCTAAGTTAGGTTTAGGAAATTTCAGAAATTCAAAGAGAGAATGAGTTGGAGAAGAAGAAGAGGAAGCTTACCAATGGGTTCTCTTTGATTTTGGAGCAAGAACTTGGATTTTGCTATGAAACTAGGGCTTGGAGTTTTAATTCTTTTTTCTCTTCCACCATTGTTAAAAGCTTGAAGAGTTAGGAATTAGAAATGAAGTAATGAAGAGTTGGAGTGGGTTGGGACTGAGTTAGTAAGTGGGTTCAGCCCAAATCAAAGCCCTAAGTAAAAAGCGGCAAAAATCTGTTGAGTCACAAGTTTAATGAAAGTTTTGATTTCTGACAAATAAGGCGATCGACAAAACAAGGTCATTAGAGCTACATATGTTACTATAGATTATAGGTTGATTATTTGATATTGTAATAGTGATAAACTTGTTAAAATCTATCCTCAAATAATCATGCACCTCAATATAATCGATATATATACGTTTTAATAGCATTGCACATTCATTGTGCAAATTAACAGGGACCGGTCGACCGGTTAATAATCATACGGTCGACCGTTTCTGTGTAAAATGCACAATGAACGTGCACACATGCACATAACGTATATATATTTTTAAATTCCTGTCTATTGGTCACTTTTTAACCTGTCGACCGTTTTTGAACAGAAAGCAATTTTTCCAAAAGACACTTCTCTTCTCCAAAGGTTGCATCTCTTACCTTTCACCAAAGATCATATCTCTTAATGGCAAAGAGTTACAACCATTCTTTTCTATATAAACTCATCCAATTCGTTGATTAAAATAACAATTTTCACATATTCTTTTTAATCTAATCTCTGATCTTACTTTATACTCCTGCATTCTAAAAAGCTCTCGATTATTTATTGAATCATTGAAACTATTTTATATCTTTTGATTCAATAAGTAATATACTTTCCTTAATCTTTTCAAAACATCATTCGCATACTTTGAGGATAAGATTATAGGAAGAGTGTACTGCTAGTGACAAATCCGTGTTTTCAAGAGCACAAGTTGTCAACAACAATTGTATTTGTTCTTTTGTTGAAGTCCTCTGTGTTGTAAGAGGCAAGTGTTGAAGTCCTCAGTGTATTAGAGGCGTGAAATCCCGTTCGGCTGTTCGGGTGTTGTAAACCTGTTCCTCCGGGTGAAGCGAGGAAGTTAATAGTGAAAATCCAGATAGAAGTCTGGGACTGGACGTAGGATGGTGCTCCGAACCAGTATAAAAATCTCTGGTGTGATTTTTCTATTTTTTTATTTACTATGCTATTATCATCTATTTCCGCATTTGTATTGTAATCCATATTACACGATCCGTGTATACTATATTAGCACGTATAATTGTATACACACCGTACTTTCATTTGGTATCAGAGCACGGTCATCATATAACCGTAACACAGTTATTTGATATATTATAGTAATATGGCAAATAACGTAAGTACTAGCACTCAAAACACTACTTACACGGAGGGTCAATCGACAAAAGACCTCCATTTTTCAATGGTCTTAACTATAGTTATTGGGCAACACGTATGTCATTCTTTATGCAATCAAATAGCTATGATGCTTGGAATGCCACTCAAAGAGAAATAGTGAATCCAACAACTGATTATTCAGAATGGACTGCAGCTGAGAAAACGGCAGCAGCCGTAAATGCAAGAGCAATAAATATGTTGTTCTGTGCATTAGACCAAAATGAATATAATCGTGTTAGTATCTGCACTACTGCATATCAAATTTGGCAAACACTAAAAATCACTCATGAAGGTACTAACAAGGTTAAACAAGCCAAAATAGCCATGCTGAAAAGTCAATTTCAAATTTTCAAAATGAAACCAAACGAGACAATCAATGACATGTATTCACGGTTTCAAACTATTCACCATGCACTTATTGGCTTAGGACAAAAGTATTCTGATTTCGATGTTGTTTCAACAGTCCTACACTCTCTGACTAGTGAATGGGAAGGAAAAGTATTAGCAATTGAAGAAGCTAATGACCTTTCCGTCATGAAGCCAGATGAATTGATAGGAAATTTAATGTCATATGAGAAATAGTGAATCCAACAACTGATTATTCAGAATGGACTGCAGCTGAGAAAACGGCAGCAGCCGTAAATGCAAGAGCAATAAATATGTTGTTCTGTGCATTAGACCAAAATGAATATAATCGTGTTAGTATCTGCACTACTGCATATCAAATTTGGCAAACACTAAAAATCACTCATGAAGGTACTAACAAGGTTAAACAAGCCAAAATAGCCATGCTGAAAAGTCAATTTCAAATTTTCAAAATGAAACCAAACGAGACAATCAATGACATGTATTCACGGTTTCAAACTATTCACCATGCACTTATTGGCTTAGGACAAAAGTATTCTGATTTCGATGTTGTTTCAACAGTCCTACACTCTCTGACTAGTGAATGGGAAGGAAAAGTATTAGCAATTGAAGAAGCTAATGACCTTTCCGTCATGAAGCCAGATGAATTGATAGGAAATTTAATGTCATATGAGAAATAGTGAATCCAACAACTGATTATTCAGAATGGACTGCAGCTGAGAAAACGGCAGCAGCCGTAAATGCAAGAGCAATAAATATGTTGTTCTGTGCATTAGACCAAAATGAATATAATCGTGTTAGTATCTGCACTACTGCATATCGAATTTGGCAAACACTAAAAATCACTCATGAAGGTACTAACAAGGTTAAACAAGCCAAAATAGCCATGCTGAAAAGTCAATTTCAAATTTTCAAAATGAAACCAAACGAGACAATCAATGACATGTATTCACGGTTTCAAACTATTCACCATGCACTTATTGGCTTAGGACAAAAGTATTCTGATTTCGATGTTGTTTCAACAGTCCTACACTCTCTGACTAGTGAATGGGAAGGAAAAGTATTAGCAATTGAAGAAGCTAATGACCTTTCCGTCATGAAGCCAGATGAATTGATAGGAAATTTAATGTCATATGAAGCAAATCTGCAGGCTAGAAAAGAACAGAAAGAAGAAAAGAAAAATGTAGCATTTCTTGTTGAGAAAGATGAAAATGAATCAGATTCTGAAGACGAAGATTTGGCATTCATTGCGAAAGGATTCAAAAAATTCTTAAAATATCGAAAAGCCAGTCGTTACAATAAAAGGAAACCTGGATCAAATAAACCATCTTCATCTGCTATAGAATGTTTCAACTGTCACAAAAAGGGACACATGCAGAAAGATTGTCCAGAACAAAAGAAGAAGTCAGAAAATGACAAATTCAAATATAAGAAGGACAAATCTAAGAAACGAGCCTTCTCAGTAACATGGGATGATTCAGAATCATCTTCATCAGAAAGTGAAAGTGATTCAGAGAATGAACAAGCTAATGTTTGTTTTATGGCAACAGAAGATGAGGTACAAATTCCTACATTTGATGAATTACTTGATATTAATGCTAAATTGATAGTCAAATATAAAGACATAAAACGTCAATTAAAAGTAGTCAAAGCAGATTTAAGTAGAGCAGAGCTTGAACGAGATATGCTAAAAGATGAGAAGAAAATATTAGAAGAGGAACTTGAAAATATCCAAGAATCATCATCTAATGTTGATTCTCAAATATCTCTTTTGAGTCAAGAAATAGAAACTCAAAAAGAGAAAAATAATGCTCTCACTACTGAAAATCATGAGCTTAAAGCAAAAGTCAAAATTCTAGACCTAGAAAAAGCTAGCTTACAAACAAAGTTTGATGACATTACTCAAAATGTTTCTAACTTTAACAAAGGTCGAGAAAATTTGACAAAAATCATTGAAAGTTCACAATCTATTTCAGACAAACAAGGATTGGGATATAACAAACAAGAAACCAAGAAACATCTTGGAAATAAAAGGAAAAAGAAAGTACAAAAAACTGAAGCTAAGAAAAATCTTAGTTTATTATATTCCAAACCAAAACCAGTTGTGAAATTTCAAAAGAAAAATGTCAAGACTATCAAAATATGGGTTCCTAAAACAAATAACTATTTGATTAGGAACAAATACATTCAGCAATTCATGAATACTGTGCATTTTAATAACAATTATATATATAAAGGGGATACCGGACCCAAATGGGTTTGGACTCCTAAGACCTAACTCTTAGGACCCTATAAAAAGTGGGTACCATGGACTTAATTCTATTTTTTGCAGGTCCCACTTAAGAAAAGAGGAAAGTGGATATTGGACAGTGGTTGCTCAAAGCACATGACGGGAGACAAGAGTTTATTAACAAATATTACATATTCAGATGGTGGCTCCGTCACTTTTGGAGACAATTCAAAAGGCTATATCATCGGCAAAGGCGATGTGAGCAATTGCGGTACATCTAACTTACCTCTTATTACTAATGTCATGCTAGTTAAAAATTTGAAACACAATTCGCTAAGTATTAGTCAGTTATGTGACAAAGGTTTTATAATTTCATTTTCAAATAATAAGTGTAGTATTTTAGATAAAGACCATAATTTGGTTTTCGAAGGTTATAGAGACAGAAATATATATATTCTGAATATGAATATTAATCATAATTCAGATATGTGTCTTGTGGCTAATGACAATGATCCATGGCTATGGCACAAACGCTTCTGTCATATAAACTTCAGAACTATTGACAAGCTAGCCAAAAACAATCTAGTAAGAGGACTACCCAAAATGAGTTTTAAAGTTAACAACATTTGTGATGCATGTCAATTAGGAAAATTGACCAAATCATCTTTTAAATCCAAGAAAGTCATATCAACATTACAACCACTTGAGTTACTACACATGGATTTATTAGGTCCTACTAGAGTTCAATCAATAAATCACAGTCAATATGTGCTTGTAATTGTTGATGATTTCTCTCGTTATACATGGACAATTTTCTTAAAAAATAAAAGTGATACTTTCGATCATTTCAAATCTTTCGTCAAAAGAATTCAAAAATCAAAAGGGATTAAAGTTAAAAAATATAAGAAGTGATCATGGCGGAGAGTTTGGAAATAATGAATTTGAACATTTTTTACAAAGAAAGGTATATATCATAATTTTTCGTTTCCCAGAACTCCACAGCAGAACGGAGTTGTAGAACGGAAAAACCGAACTTTACAAGAATGTGCAAGAACATTATTGAATGGAACCACCTTACCAAAACATTTTTGGGCGGAAGCTGTGGCAACTGCCTGTTATGTTTTAAATCGTGTATCCATAAGACCTCTTACCAAGAATACTCCTTATGAATTATTTAACAAAAGGAAGCCTAAAATCTCATACTTCAAAGTTTTTGGTTCCAAGTGCTTTATTTTAAATACGAAAGACCAGCTTGGCAAATTCGATCCAAAGGCCGATGAAGGAATATTTGTCGGTTATTCCGGACGAAGTAAGGCCTATCGGATATTTAATAAACGAACCAAAACTATTGAAGAATCACTTCATGTCTCTTTTGATGAAATCTATCAGCACCCTCACACTATATCAGATGATGACGAATCAATAGTCACTGACAATCAAATCATCACAAATATTGATTCTGACTCGGAAATAATTATTGAGAATATTCCTCAAATATGTGAGTTACAATCACCACCAAGAATATTAAGAGACCATCCGCCTCAAAATATAATCGGTGAAATAACATCACATGTCAGAACAAGGAGTCAACTCAATCAAATGGGTCATGTCGCTTTTCTCTCAAATATCGAACCGAAGAATCCAAAAGAAGCTGCTACAGATGATTACTGGATCATTGCCATGCAGGAAGAACTAAATCAGTTTGAGCGCAATGATGTTTGGGAACTTGTTCCAAGACCAACTGATCAGTCAGTAATTGGTACTAAATGGATCTATAAAAATAAGGCTGACGAACAAGGAAATATCACCAAAAATAAAGCAAGATTAGTAGCACAAGGATATAATCAGGAAGAAGGTATCGATTATGAAGAAACTTTTGCACCAGTTGCTCGACTAGAAGCTATTAGAATCCTATTATCTTTTGCTTGTCACCATAATTTCAAACTTTATCAGATGGATGTCAAAAGTGCTTTTCTCAATGGATTTATCAAAGAGAATGTCTATGTCGAACAACCTCCTCTGTTCGTACATGAAAAATATCCTGACCATGTGTTCAAACTTAAGAAAGCTCTGTATGGTTTAAAACAAGCACCTCGTGCTTGGTATGAACGACTACGTAGCTATCTTATTAGCTCAGGATTTCAAATAGGCAAAGTCGATCAAACCTTGTTTATTAAACATTCTCGAAAAGATATTCTAGTTATCCAGATATATGTAGACGATATCATCTTTGGTTCAACAAACGATAAACTTTGCAAAGAATTTGCAAGTATTATGACCAAAGAATTCGAAATGTCTCATATGGAAGAACTATCTTATTTTCTTGGACTTCAAATAAAGCAACTTCCAAACGGCATTTTTATTAATCAAGAAAAATACTGTGAAAACCTTATCAAACGCTTCGGATTAGAAAATACATCTGGTAAACCAACTCCTATGAGTACAACTACACATCTTGACAAAGATGAAAGTGGTAAGAATGTTGACCAGAAATTGTACCGAAGCATGATTGGTTCTCTTCTTTATCTTACAGCTAGTCGTCCAGATATAATAATGAGTGTTTGTTTATGTGCTCGTTTTCAAGCCGATCCAAAGGAATCACATCTACGAGCAGGGAAACGTATAATTCGTTATCTTAATAATACCAAAGATTTCGGTCTTTTTTATCCAAAAGAATGTCCATTTGAATTAGTATCATATAGTGATGCTGATTTCGGTGGTTCACGAACGGATAGAAAAAGTACAAGTGGTACGTGCCATTTTATTGGAAAATCACTTGTTTCTTGGTTCAGTAAGAAACAGAATTGTGTTTCACTATCAACATGCGAAGCTGAATATATATCAGCAGCTCTCGCTTGTACTCAAGTACTATATATGCAACAAACACTTCAAGATTTTGATATTCATTTATCAAATTCTACTATATACTGTGATAACAGTAGTGCTATAAATCTCTCTAAAAATCCAGTAAATCATTCTAGAACCAAACACATTGATATCCGTCATCATTTCCTTCGAGATAATAATGACAAAGGAAATATATGTCTTGAATATGTTCATACTGACAATCAATTAGCAGACATTTTTACTAAGCCTCTGCTCGAATCTAATTTTATTAGATTACGAAGAGAGCTTGGTTTAATTTCAAGAAAAAATCTTGACTAAGTAATTTCTAAAGAACGTCTTCTTGTTAGTTATCCTTTAGTTATTTTTTCTAGTTATCCTTTAACTTTAACTATTGCATAAACTATATTTTTCTTACATTAAATATAAGCCACTGCTTTATTTAATGGTTAAATTCTCTTTACTCATTTTATAAATTCAGTTTTAAAAAGAAAGCTATTTTTAGATTTACAATAAAATTTCTGCTTATGTTTTCTTGGTTAACATTTATCATTAACTCACATCCATAAGTTTATACACAAAAAACTTGTATATAAGCTTGCAAAAATTTTATATTTTGATCATCTTTTCTTTTTTACCTAACCATAATATTCTATACAACATACACTATGGCTCACATTTGTGATAAATGTGCTCAAGAATCATACATTTCAATTACGAGTTCTGAGTCGGAGGAATTTTATTCTCCTACAACTCCAAAACAAAAATCAAGTTGTCATCATCAATGCTCTTGTATGTCTGATAAAACTCCAAATTCAAAACAAGTGAAGAGGACATTATTCTATTCTCCTCGTACCAAAGCTCAAATCGATGAGATACACCACTACCAGAAACATCAAATAGACCTTCAGAGACAACTCCATTACGGGCAAAGTCAACTTTATCACGAGCAACAACGGACGTCGGCGCGATTGTCCGTTTTAGAAAAGTTGGCAACATTTTTCTGCGGTTCCAACAAGCATGACGTGCATGAACCAATGCCGTCTAGGCCATCAACATCTAAAAGTCCTAACTCGTGGGATCGGAACTATGAGAAGAATGAAGGAGCTCAGAAACAATGGAGTCCATGGTCGAAACGTATTGAAGGAAACAACGATAATTCTAATGACGAATTCTCTCATTAGATTTATATATAGTATTATATCTTTATCTATCTCTTGTGTAATGACGGTTATATTTTTTATTACGTATAAAATATAATATATATAGGTTGATATATGATAAAAACTTGAAAAATAAACTTAAATTTCACAGCAGACCAAAACCGGTCGACCGCCCCTGTTTTAACCGGTCGACCGTTTGCTCTCTGGTTGAAAACGGTCGACCGGCCAAAATTAGTAGGTCGACCGGTTGACGTATTTTCAGTTTTTTATATAAACCTATGCGTCATTCTTCCCTCTCCCCTCTTTCACTTTTTACTCAAGCTGTTCCTTTACCCAAAATCACAAACCCTAATTTCCAATTTTCAATTCCCAAATCTCAAATCCTCCAACAATGGCTCCTCCTCAAAAGAAATCCAAGAAAGGAGCAACCTCTGAAACTTCATCTCCTACCATCTCCGTCAAAAAATGGCTTCAAACTCCAATTGCTGTAACAAGATGAAATCAGATGACAAATTACAAGTTTCATCCAGGCTCTTTCATCAAATTTGATGATTTCACGGCTTATGGAGTTCGGAAGTTAGCCAATAATGCCAACATTACTCCATTAATAGATTTTTCTGAAAATAGTGTGGAGATAAATCATTTGATGATCAAATTGTTTTACGCCAACATGAATCTTGATTGAATATCAACCTGATAATCCAAACGGCGTCATTTGGTCTGTGGTCTGTGGTAAGCAAATTTTACTTACTCATGCTAGAATTGCCTCTATACTTGGTATACCAAATCGAGGCGAAGAGTTTTCATCTAACTTCTGCGAAGTCTTCACTCGAAATAATACCAGTCATCAGTTCATAGAAGACGATAGTGATGGCACTAAGTCTATTGGACTTCGACCGACAGCCAGACTACTTCATCGGGTTTTGATGCATTCTCTTTTTCCTAGACTTGGAAATTATGATGCAGTGTACAAAGAAAACTTCAAGGCACTCTATGCTATTTATGGTGAAATCCAAATCAATTGGGTTCACATGCTTTTTAATGAAATTCTCAAGGTAAATAACTCAACACGGCCTCATTTCTTCTACAATGAATATATCATGAGACTTTTGTTAGCTTGTGGGGTCAATCCTCCTGATTCTGCAACCTCAAAACCAAAATGCATTGATTCCATCACCATCAAGCGGATGAAGCTTCCTCCACCTTATCTTGAGATTATGCCTTTTGAAGAATGGCAACAAAGAGGACCAAGGAAACAACGAGCAACTTCCTCTCGTCCTCGTTCCGATGAAGTAAAACTATTAAAATCAAAGTCATCAACAAAAGAATCACTTGAAACAATCGCGCGTAACCAATTTTTGCTTGAATCACGTCTCAAGCGCATGGACTCTAAGATCGATAAGCGCTTCTATAAGGTCAAGTCATTCTTTGGTATGCTATGGGATGCTATATCATGTTCCACATCCACCTCTGTTCAAGCACAAGACCCAGGAAAACGTCCTGCTGCTCCAGTTTTCACCTGGATATCATCTGACGAGTCTACAGGAATGAGTGGTCATGGACATGGAGAATCGTCTAGAGGGCACAATGATGAGGAAGAAGAAGATGATGATGATGACGACGATGATGATGATGAAGAGGAGATACGAT
Organism: Allium cepa; assembly: GCA_030765085.1. NCBI lineage: Eukaryota > Viridiplantae > Streptophyta > Magnoliopsida > Asparagales > Amaryllidaceae > Allium > Allium cepa. The sequence goes on along the minus strand of CM060931.1, from coordinate 1,042,392,293 downwards.
CTGCTTCATCCTAGATTCTATTATGGTTTAGTTCTTTAAAAACATTCATCGACACTTGTACTAAATAGTGTCGTTATTTGTGTTTTTCATTTGACATTATGTTCTGTAGTAAACTCTGTTATGTTTTTGATGTGTTAATGATTTATTTTTCTATGCATATCATATTCATTCTACTATTCTAGTATCTGTTACTCCTTTTTGTCGATGACAAAGGGGGAGAAAGGGCTAACAATTGCTTGCAGGAACATACATTTATAAGAATTCAAAGAGAAAGAGATCACATACTCAGGGGGAGATTCAGATTTGCAGATATATATTGTCATCAATCAAAAAGGGGGAGAAGTAAAGGGCTAACAATTGCTTGCAGGAACATACATTTATAAGAATTCAAAGAGAAAGAGATCACATACTCAGGGGGAGATTCAGATTTGCAGATATATATTGTCATCAATCAAAAAGGGGGAGAATGTTGAGTCACAAGTTTTATGAAAGTTTTGATTTCTGACAAATAAGGCGATCGACAAAACAAGGTCATTAGAGCTACATATGTTACTATAGATTATAGGTTGATTATTTGATATTGTAATAGTGATAAACTTTTTAAAATCTATCCTCAAATAATCATGCACCTCAATATAATCGATATATATACGTTTTAATAGCATTGCACATTCATTGTGCAAATTAACAGGGACCGGTCGACCGGTTAATAATCATACGGTCGACCGTTTCTGTGTAAAATGCACAATGAACGTGCACACATGCACATAACGTATATATATTTTTAAAAACCTGTCTACTGGTCACTTTTTAACCTGTCGACCGTTTTTGAACAGAAAGCAATTTTTCCAAAAGACACTTCTCTTCTCCAAAGGTTGCATCTCTTACCTTTCACCAAAGATCATATCTCTTAATGGCAAAGAGTTACAACCATTCTTTTCTATATAAACTCATCCAATTCGTTGATTAAAATAACAATTTTCACATATTCTTTTTAATCTAATCTCTGATCTTACTTTATACTCCTGCATTCTAAAAAGCTCTCGATTATTTATTGAATCATTGAAACTATTTTATATCTTTTGATTCAATAAGTAATATACTTTCCTTAATCTTTTCAAAACATCATTCGCATACTTTGAGGATAAGATTATAGGAAGAGTGTACTGCTAGTGACAAATCCGTGTTTTCAAGAGCACAAGTTGTCAACAACAATTGTATTTGTTCTTTTGTTGAAGTCCTCTGTGTTGTAAGAGGCAAGTGTTGAAGTCCTCAGTGTATTAGAGGCGTGAAATCCCGTTCGGCTGTTCGGGTGTTGTAAACCTGTTCCTCCGGGTGAAGCGAGGAAGTTAATAGTGAAAATCCAGATAGAAGTCTGGGACTGGACGTAGGACGGTGCTCCGAACCAGTATAAAAATCTCTGGTGTGATTTTTCTATTTTTTTATTTACTATGCTATTATCATCTATTTCCGCATTTGTATTGTAATCCATATTACACGATCCGTGTATACTATATTAGCACGTATAATTGTATACACACCGTACTTTCAAAAACAACTTTCTCCAAACATATCGAAGCTTATACTCAAAAAGGTCGCAAACGTCATTTTGAACTCAATGGGGGTGGTCTCGAGTCCCAATTCGACTGTTTGCAAAAAGTAGCTTTTCGGACCAAAATCCGACGAACGATAAAATATTTAAATATAAAATCGATAAATATGCGGGTTGTTACAGACTCCCCTCCTTAAAGAAATTGCGTCCTCGCAATACTTAAGAAGAAAATAAAGAGTAACAACCGTAAAAGCATATCAACACAAAAGAAAATTAAAATAAGAAGTTCACCGTAAAGAGCACGAAAGAGTTAGCAAGAAATCTGGTGAAACTTCAATTTCCACAATATTACCGGGCTCAAGAATGAAAACCGGAATCCCTGAGGCATTTCCGTAGATAAAAGACGTGGGGAACGTCAAGAATAGCAGAAAGTTGAGCCGACGCAACGTGGTAGTACAAATACGGTACGCCCGAGAAACTAGAAACTCGAATAATTTGGAACACCGACGTAGTACAAAGACGGTACGCCCAATGAACCAAAGCAAAGACATTGATGTAGTACAAACGGTACATCCAATGAATCAAACAGCAAAGTCATTGATGTAGTACAAACGGTACATCCAATGAATCAAAGACACTGATGTAGTACAAACGGTACATCCAATGAATCAAAAGCAAAGACATTGATGTAGTACAAACGGTACATCCAATGAATCAAATAGCAAAATCATTGACGTAGTACAAACGGTACATCCAATGAATCGAATAGCAAAATCATTGATGTAGTACAAACGGTACATCCAATGAATCAAAAGCAAAGACATTGATGTAGTACAAACGGTACATCCAATGAATCAAATAGCAAAGACATTGATATAGTACAAACGGTACATCCAATGAATCAAAAAGCGAAGACATTGATGTAGTACAAACGGTACATCCAATGAATCAAACAGCAAAGTCATTGATGCAGTGCAAACGGTACATCCAGTGAATCAAAGACACTGATGTAGTACAAACGGTACATCCAATGTATCAAACAGCAAAGGCATTGATGTAGTACAAACGGTACATCCAATGAATCAAAGACACTGATGTAGTACAAACGGTACATCCAATGTATCAAAAACATATCATTGATGTAGTGTAAATGGTACATCCAATGAGTCCAAAAAGAAAAGACTTTGATGTAGTACAAACGGTACATCCAATGAATCAAAGACACTGATGTAGTACAGACGGTACATCCAATGTATCAAACAACAAAGGCATTGATGTAGTACAAACGGTACATCCAATGAATCAAAGACATTGATGTAGTACAAACGGTACATCCAATGTATCAAAAACATATCATTGATGTAGTGCAAACGGTACATCCAATGAATCCAAAAAGAAAAGACATTGATGTAGTACAAACGGTACATCCAATGAATCAAAGCCCGAATGATTTCGGAACACCGACGTAGTACAAAGCGGTACGTCCAATGAACCGAACACAATAAAAGAACATCGGACGCAAGCTCATAAAAGAAATGAGATGAAACTCAATAAAACGAAGTACATCAAAATGCCCGATGAACTTGATAAAAAGATAATTTCATTCGGTCATCAACTAAGAAACAACCCCTTGTTGCTTACGACTAAACGCACTGGCAACACGATTTCCCCTTGGGAATAAAAAGAATATCAAGATCATAGGAAGCTAGGAACTCGAGTCAACATGCAGTTCCTTATGAGAACATAAATATTCCAAAGATTTATGATCGAGGTAGAGAACAAATTTCTCATCCAAATATGATGATGCCAAATTTCAAATAGCAAAAACGATAGCCCGAGCACTAGATCATGAGTGGCATATCTAGTCCCGATAAGCTATAAGGATTTAGAAGCACAAGTGATAGCACGTTATCTTATGTAAGAGAACGGCATCCAAACCAATACGACTAGTATCGGTACAAATAGCAAAGTCTTGGTTCCCCTTCAGGAATCACAAGAATAAGAGTTTCGAAAAGAAAGAATTTCTTTTAAATAATCTTCTTTCCCATAAAGTTAAAACTTTCAAAATTACACTTATCTTTTAGGTAATTATCATGCTAGAGAAATTTACTATTTTCAAGTTAATATACTATGTCTGATTGTCTCATCAAAGCGTTTAGGAAACTCCTATCGATAATGTTGATCAAGCGCATCGACCAAAATTCTTAAAGCACTCAACGGGCAATACAATCACAAAATCATCTTTTATAGGATAAATAAATCTCTTAAAAAGTTTTAAGAATATTCTTTGTTCGTTTCAAGAACAAAATCCAGTTTTACTTATAAATAAATCTTATGAAAAAGATTTGCAAAATTTTAAATTACTATTTTCATCCAAAATCAGTAAATACAAGAATAGTCTCATCGAAATATTCATAGAATATTCGATTTATAAAATGGATGAAATAAGCTGGACAAATTGAATGACATAATAAGTCATTCATAAGAATCATAACGAGTGCGGAATGCGGTATGCTAATTTCAGCAACTCGTAGCAAACGAAAACCGTTGGTAAAGTCAAACTGAAAAGACCTTAACACCACACAAAAGATTTCTTTGGTGATAATCCTAAGACAAGCTCAAAAATACCAGAAAATTTTTCAAACGATATGATTGAGAGAAATAATACTTTCCTTATAAGTGGGCTTAGGGAATAAAATGATGCCATCAAGTTGGAATCAAAATCATAAAGGAAAAATAGAAATCTGCTTAACAGATTGAAAATGTCGAAGATGAATAGTCCACACGGGACAAAGGATATGGCCTCATAATAATTAAGCCAATCCTTACAAAAGTAAATTCCGAAGCCTAAGTAAAAGTATCGGCTCGGAAAGAAAAATCATATAAAATAATTTTCGACATCAAATAAAAGCAAATTGAGTGTTGCGGATCTACCATCCGGATTCGCAATCCTCAAAGAAGTCATTAAGCCCAAAATATTCAAAGAAAAAGAATCGACAAGTTCTTTTGATATAAAATAGTGAGATGGAACCCATATCAAAAAGAACTCAAATAAGAAGATCACGAAATAAAACAATGCAATCAAGGATTGAGTGAAAAATACCTTGACCAAGAGAAGAGTTGCCAGGAGCTTGCAACTTTCCTTCTCTCTTGCTAGGAAGCTTAGGACACGAGGATAAAAGATGGCCCGAACCTTTGCAATACCGACAAAAGAGGGGTTCGTGCACTCCCTTGCATAGTGGTCCGTGGAACCACAATTGTAGCATTGATCACGACTAGAGGTAGGAGTCTTTGCTACCGGAATTTGTTGCTTCCCTTTCTTATTAGAATTGGGGCCTTTGAATTTGATAGGCCTCTTCAAGTTATTGTCGAAGTTCTGTTGGGCACGCACAACTTCAACATCACCTTCATTATCGGCCTCTTCAAGACGAAGAGCGATATCAATAAGCTGATCAAATGAAACCTCAAGTTTCAAAAGCAATGGCTTCTTAAGATTCTTATTCAAGCCATAGACGAATCTCTGATTTTTCTTCATTGGGGTGTTGATGTATTCAACCCCGTACTTAGAAAGAGATTCGAAAGATGCGACATAGTCTGTCACAGAAGATTCACCTTGAACAAGGTCAATAAAACGCCGGGCCAAAGTTACTTTTTCGGCATCCGGCACGAATTTCAATTCGAATCTTTCCCAGAATTGCTCCCAAGTGAGATCTACCTCAACGATTTCAGAAATTAAAAGCTCATACCAATCTAATGCTCTTTCTTGGAGCATGCTAGAAGCCACTTGGACTCGATGTAGATCATTAAGGTTCATGCGAGAAAAGATGCGATCGCATGATTTGAGCCAAGCTTGAATTTCTATAACACTCTCGGATCCCTTAAATGGCCCTCCACCCAAATCGGTGTAGTCTCCGCACAAGCGTGCAAATCCGGATCTAGGATGAGTAGGCTCTGGATTGGGACCGACTGCTTGAGCGTTCTTTACTAGATCAAGAAGCTGCTGGGCAGACATAAATACTCCATCCAGGGGAGTAGCACTAGATTGACCGGCGCTGGGACGACCAGGTCTAACTATTTCTCTTCTTTAAGAAAGAAAGAAAGAAGAGGAAAAAGTTATTCTCAAAGTAAATTTCAATCAAACTTGATTGATAAAACAAGGAATCATAAAGAAAATAGGAAGAATCGGTACGAAGACTCGAATAAAATCCTAAAGCATGACTCCTAAGAAAGACTCAGGACGATGATCCTTGTTATAATATTCCATATTGTTCCGAAGTTTGGCTCTGATACCAAGCTGTGACGCCCCACCTCTATACTCACGCTAGCCAAGAACACTACGGAGTAATGCTGTCAACTAGCACGGAGAATAAGACTGTTGAGGAGCGACCATCTGTATAATTGCTTTGTGCGAGTACCGATATGCCAGATAAAAATATAACTTTTCATCTCAAGAGGAAATCCGACATACCGACACAAACTCAAAGCTACTACACAGTGGCTATAAAGGTCTTCGGAAACAAATATAGAAATAAACATAACACAAATCAATCACAGACAATTCATATCACAAAGGCGGAAATAGATATGAATATAACACTTAACACATGAAAGTGTATATCAGAGTAGTGGTCAAAAAGATCCACGATAATACAAAAGTATAGCAACACGTGCTAAACAAAAGAATACAACTATGAGTCTATATCTCAAGTGTATACAACTAAATAAACTACTAATCTAAGTAGTTTGCCAAAAGTCAGAGTAATGATCCAGGATGCGAAGTCAAGCAGATGCACCTGTAACATCTCGGTCTGACCCGAGTATTATTTAAGAAGAAAACAATAAACGAATCAGTCTAGCAATAAATATCAGATGAAATGATATAGAGTAAGAGATATGACTAAACACATAATAATCACAATGCCAAGCTGTGATAAATAACTAATTGAAAAATCAACAAGAGATTAATCAATATCACAAGAATCTTCTCAAAGATAAAAAGGAATGTCATACTCCTAATTTCATTCACCAAGCCACAATAAATGACATATATATATCAATGCCAATCGTAAAAGTTGGTGAAACATAAATTCCAGAAATCAACACACGAAATCCAGAAATCACAATAAAAAGATGGCCAAGACATTGATGTAGTACAAACGGTACGTCCAATGAATCCAAGAGCCAAAACATCGATGTAGTACAAACGGTTCATCGGATGAATCGAAACACATTAGAAAGTACATGGGTCGCTAGCCCACGAAGAAATGAGACGAAGCTCAATTTAATGAGGTACGTTCCTCCACATAGACAAAAAGACATCACACATTGCTAGTCTAAACCATAAAATGATCATCATGATCATCGAGAAGTGTCAATTACAATAAGCTATTAAATATATGAGCTTAGCTTCATGTCCCATAACCACTAGCTTAACTTAAATATTTATGAACAAATTGTAGATCTCCACTAGAAAATTGTCACAAGAGATTCAATCGAACAAGTCCAAGAATTAACGGACGAAGTAAACGCAAGCGTTTCATACCACTAGTTTTACTAAGTCGTTTAATTAGATTTCTCATACGAGTGAGGTAAAGGTTTGTATATACTAATAGATTGGAAAACGGTTTGAGAAAATGAGCTTAGTAATAAATTAGTGTTGAAATCATTTGAAGAAAGAGTTTTGATATTTACTACTAGTATATAAAACCTTTATATTTTTAAAGTGACAGATCATAGAAGTGATTGTAGAAACAATCGGGCATAAAAATTCACATTCGAAGACGTAAATAAAATCCAAAGAAATCGATATAAAATCCATCAAAGTGGATATATCTAAAATTCCCAAAGAAAAGGTCATCAAAGTCGATAATAAATGACAACAACAAAAGGGAGACAACACGAATCGATTAAAGTTGGATATTCAAACGATTTAGCAATATAGGCTAATCTGGCAAAAATCGTCAGGTCGGTCGACCGGACTCCCTGAGTCGGTCGACCGAACCAAAGGTTGGAAATCTCTCGGGACAGCAGGTCGGTCGACCGGGCTCCCTGAGTCGGTCGACCGAACCTTAAAACAGAAAGTACTTATGCACTTGGAAGCAGGTCGGTCGACCGGACCAGGGGTGTCGGTCGGCCGAACCTGTTTCCAGCCTCTTCCCTGCCTATTACAAATGAGGTTCAATCTTGACCAAAATTGCATTCGCACGAGCAACGGCGCTAAGGGTTTATGTCAATCGACTACCCGGCCCTATAAGCTCCTCGATGCATCACCAAAAACATGTTCAAACATCAAAGTTAGGATTTTTAACGAATTGAACTCAAAACACTAAAAATTGGAATATTCACAAAAGCAATCCGAATCAAAATCAAATGCATATGGATAAGTGTTAGGAATTCATACCTAACAATAGAAGAGAATTATAAGCATAGATGTGAGATTAAAAATCTCACTTTTTCACAAAATCGAACAAGAAGAAGCTTGAAAGCAATTGGAAATCAACCACACTTCAATCTCAACACTAGAAGCTTGAATCTAAGCTAAAAAGAAGAACATTCCCTAAGTTAGGTTTAGGAAATTTCAGAAATTCAAAGAGAGAATGAGTTGGAGAAGAAGAAGAGGAAGCTTACCAATGGATTCTCTTTGATTTTGGAGCAAGAACTTGGATTTTGCTGTGAAACTCTGGCTTGGAGTTTTAATTCTTTTTTCTCTTCCACCATTGTTGAAAGTTTGAAGAGTTAGGAATTAGAAATGAAGTAATGAAGAGTTGGAGTGGGTTGGGACTGAGTTAGTAAGTGGGTTCAGCCCAAACCAAAGCCCCAAGTAAAAAGCGGCAAAAATCAACTTTCTCCAAACATATCGAAGCTTATACTCCAAAAGGTCGCAAACGTCATTTTGAACTCAATGGGGGTGGTCTCGAGTCCCAATTCGGCTGTTTGCAAAAAGTAGCTTTTCAGACCAAAATCCGACGAACGATAAAATATTTAAATATAAAATCGATAAATATGCGGGTTGTTACACTCTCCTTTCTCAAAGTCGCCGCCGCCTCATCCCCATACGCGCGAACGCGAAGCGCTCGAACTCGAGCCCTCCCCCCTTTCGATTTTGATGTCGCGGCCGTTTATTTTATATATTTTTTATCATTTGGGGGATAAAGATGAAGCTCGGCCGCCATTTTTTTTGAACGTGATTTTGAATTGAAATCCTGGTGTACTTCAATAAGTGATGGAAGGGAGTTTGAAGAGAAAAAAAAAGTAGCGGCCCTTATAAATTTTGATTTGAACGAAACAGAAGGGGGAGAGGAATATTTAAAATGGGAAGAACATGGGCTGCACGTTCATCTTCGTGATTTCCTGCGTGATACTAGGCATAATGCTAGGCATGATAAATGGAAGAACGTGCTGATGTTGACAATTTTAAATTTAAATTTAAATTGAATTCGATTCAATTTCAATGCGTTTACTCACCGTGTGCTCACATAACAACTCCGAAAAATACAAAATTTGAAATCCGAGAATAATTCAATATTACGGATCCAATGGCACTGGTTTCGTCGAATTCCGAGACTGTGTGAAAAATGACTATTTTTCAATATCGATTCAAACGATAAAATTTCAAAACTGAACAAATAACTGTATAATTCAATTCTGAAGCTTCTAAAATCTTCAGTATTATCAATATGAATTTTACTAGCCTTTGAAATATTTTTGATCGGCTTAAAATTGAAGATTCAAATTTTTATTCAACTTTCAATAGATTAAATTCTAAAATTTAATCGCCAAATTCATTCTGATAATTTGAAATTCACGTCAAACCATCATTCAAATATTTAAAAATTAATTAAATATTTCTAAATTAAATTGTTAAAAATTCTGGGTCGTTACACATAACTTTCTAACTGTAAGTCCGTTTTTCTATTATGACCGTCTATGAAATAGAAAACCATCATCCTAAAGCAACGGAGTTATTTTTAGTCCCTCATTTGACTCTTATAAAAATTTATAGCCCATACAAGATTTTTAGTGTCAAAATTGTCACATTTGAAATTTGGAAACAATCATAGGTGTGTAAAATGTCCCTAGCGGTCATATCCCAAAATTATAGGATCATACGACCTCATACAAATGAAACATAATTATTTTACGATCCTTTGATATGTAAAATACGAGTCGTTATAGAGTTCGTTGTAGAATGCTCGTTACAGTAGGCAATCCAGTGCAGAGAAGGAAGACATCCCGCAAAGCTGGCCATTATATGTCGATAGCGCATCTAACAAGTAAGGGGAAGCAATAGGTTATATGCTTGTTACTCTGGATAGGCAAAAATTCTATGGAGTAGTCCATCTAGAATTTAAAGACCTAAAAATGTCACAGAATACGAAGCGCTGGCCACATACCTAAAAATGGGGCAGGTGACGAAGGTAACCTATCTCAAAATTCACAGTGATTCTCAACTTGTAGTTAATCAAGTGCATGGGAGCTATCAGGTAAAAGAATCGACATTGGACAAATATGTAGAATTGGTTAAAGGATGACTCTCTTAGTTTGAGCAAGTCAACATTGAACAAATCCCAAGGGAAGAAAATGCACTCATAGACACCTAGGCCAAGCTAGAAAACACTAAGTTTGCACATGAAATGAATACAATTTCGGTGAGGCGTTTTTTGGAACTGAGCATCTCTAATACATAACAGGTTCTAGTGTTGGCCAGGTCACAAAGGGCCAAGGGCCAAAGAGAGGAAGGGTAGGAAAGATAAAATGAGACTCAAGAGAATCACAACCTATCAATTGTATGCCAGGAAAAGATAGAGTCCTACATGACCCCCATCAAACATTACTTAAAAGGGGCCTTGCCAGCGAACAAAAATGAAGCCAGGAAGATAAAATATCAAGCCCCCTAATTTACATTCTTTGATGAGATACTTTACAAAAGAGGATACTTTGCCCTCAATTTAAGATGTGTAACTAAAGAGGATAGGGTCCAAATTATGAAAGAAGTTCATGAAGGATATCAGAGAGATCGTTCTGGGAACAACGTTAGCAAAGAAGATCTTAAGTCTTAAGGTAGGGACATTTTGAGCCTACATCATTTAGCAAATTAGTTGGAGTTTATATGAAGATGCGATAAGTGTCAAAGATTTACAAGCATCCCAAGACTTCCCTCTCATGAACTAACACCGATGGCCAGCCCATGGCCATTTGACATATGGAGAATTGATCTAATATGGCCTCTTCCTATGTCTAAAGGAGGGGTAAAGTACGTCGTGGTGACGTACTGGAAGAGTTTCCTTTAGCTCTGTGGGCATATGGGACATCAATAAGATCACATATAGGACACACCCTATTTTCTCCCACATATGAATATGAGGCAATGCTTCAAGTTGAAGTAGAAATACTATCACATCAGCGACTATCATACATCATTGAAAGGAATATACGCTTGAAGAAAGTTGCATTGGATTATGTCCAAGAAAGAAGGGACAAAGCCGCAATTAGGATCGCTGCCTATAGACAACGAACTGCGATAACATATAACTCATGCATTAAAGAAATAAAGTTCTGTAAGGGTGACTTAGTATTGAGAAAATTAATGACTAATAGAAAAGATCATGTAGAGGAAGTGCTTGGCCCAAATTGGGAAGGGCTGCTAATTATCCTAGAAATTATGTCAAAGGGAGCATATCGCCTTTCCAAACCTGATGGAAATTTGGTTTCAAGGACCTAGAACTTTGAGCACCTCGCATATTATGTTTGAGAAAATTTCCCATTTTAACCTTTTTCTTTGATGTGTAAAAGATTATTGATGATCAATTTGAGCTATAAAAATGTTAACCGGATGTAGGGATAATTGAGGGCCTGGACCAGTATTAAAATCTGTTTATAAAAACTTTATATTTATATACTTACAAATTCTATGAGCTTCAACTTTGAAGCTCGGCTTGTCATCCACATACTATGCTAGAAATAAGGATACTAGACGGCCCAAACCAGCTTATAAAAAATGTGCATGCACAAAAAAGGGGTTGTAAATACACAACTAGACTTCATAGTCAAAACACAATTAGTTTGCACCATTAAAAGAGCAGACCACGACAAGTGCATGTCATATAAAAAAAGGTGGTGAAGTGGCATAGAAGGAAGGAGCTAGAAAGAGCAGTCCTTCAAAGAATGCATAAACGGTAGGGAGGATGCAAAGGAATCCAAACCAAATTCCATTAAAAAAAGGAAACGAGAAAGAAGAAATACAACGACACAAAGCTCACTAGGTAAACACGAAAGTTATAATCTATCTTGTTTTAAACACACTGTTTTACACACCATGCACGTATACAGGATATTAAGGATTGAGCTTAATGCTAAAGAAATTACATTCACTTAATCAACAATTGTTACAATACTAGTTACATTACAAATCCAAGTCCGAATCGGAGTGATCGTTGACGATAATTCTTCTATCGTGAAGACACCTTAGAGTGTGGGTTATCTTCGAGCAAACAACACACTATGCAAGGTAGAATCACTTCCAGGGTTAGAAATATGGGGGAGATCTATCGAACTAGAAATTACTACTGACAAGCGATGTTGAGCACTACCAAATGTGGCATGGGGATCGTAGTTGGCCCCTGCCCGGTGGTTATCGAGATTACGTTCATTAAATGCATAGTCAGGTCGATTATACATAAAACATAAGTCAAAGGATGGTGTAGTGTGTGTAAAGACGTCAACTAACACGTTTCAGGGAAACCTCTTCCATAACATGCTTAACCCTTTCCTCTTTAAGATTCCCAACCAAATCTGATTGTGCTGTGTAAGTGAAGCTGGATGGAGAGAAGATGTAGCCAAGGTTAGTTTGGTAGAATCTGAGTGCAATATCTGCTCTTTGAGACAATTAATCCACTCGATGGCGGTGTCATACACATGCTAAAAATCATTCAAGACCTTTGCTTTTGTCTTTTTAGTCTTCTTTGAAAATGAGCCAAACAAATCATAGGCCGAGGAACGTCTCTCTACCTTCACACCACCAGTTAAACCTTTTAGTCATTCTTCATAAACAGTTTCAACTCATCAAATTTATTTTGGTAGTAAGCATAAATTGCTTCTTTCATTGAGAAGCCTCATCCTCATCCATACTCAAAAGAGGGGCAGGAGCAGGTTGAGAATGAAGAGTGTTAGAGTCGTCTTCCTTAGATAGTTGGATAGGACCTATTGAGACGGTTCATCATTTCCTGTCTTAAGTGTTTTGATCTCATCTTTGTAGATGACTCTATAACAACTTTTTGCATCTTTTAACAACCTTACTTGCATTACAAAATTTCCATTTGAAAAAAGGTGTTAATATTGGTTCTTCATGGAATTCAAACTCCTGACTTCTTGTTTGCATGTAAAGGTATCTTGGAGCTTCGCGGTCGGACTAAAAGATTGTGTTTCTTGTCCAACTATTATATATATACACATATACATATACATACATACATACGTACATACATATATATATATGTATATATATATCTCTGTGTTCATGCATTAATACTGATTCTGATCAATCCAACATATTTTTGGTTAAAAGTTTAAAAAATAATTTTTAGGTAGGAAATTTTAAATATATATATATATATATATATATAATTTTAAATAAACATCTATCTATAAGGTTTGACTTTGAAGTGAATAACTAATATAGATACAAATATACATATTCATGAACTTTATTATATATTTGAAGATAAAAAAACATATAAATACACACATTAAAATTAAATTTTGTAAAATTAAATTTATTTGTAAGCAGATTATCATGCAGGATTTTAGAAATTCAAACAAAAGAAAAACAATTCAGAATAACAATGTTCAAATGTATGAAATTTTATTCAAACGTATGAATACTTAACCTAACGTTTATATGTCAAACTCATATGTCTGAGTCTTTATAGATTTTTAGTAAAAAATAACTAGTTAAACACACCATATTAAGACGTCTAAAAATTAATTCATACATCTAAATTTTCAACCAGACATCTGAATGAACCTTTAAAATTTGAATATCTATGAATTTACAAAACAGATTCCAAAACAATTGTTAAAATGGTTTTAAGATCTAAAATCATTGTTCATTTAATTAATATTTTTTTGTTGATTTCTTTTTGTTATAATGGTGTTGTTATGTTTTTTTTTTCTAAATCAATTGAATAGACATATTAAATAGGATAACCCAAGGCTTATATATATTTGTTTTAAAGCATTTACGATCTAATTTACATACACATAATGACGTGTTTAATAGATATTGAGACTGAAATACTACCAAAAGAAGTAGCCCCTGATTTGCACCTTGAATGAAAGAATAATCCTAAATGAATCAGCTTTCAGAAATTTTAACGATCTGAAGCACCGCCTTTGAATTTTTTTATTTGATTTTGTATTGATATGATTTTGATAATTTTATGGCCTTGGAGCTATGGAATTTTTAGTTGAAAGATAAAAAGAGAAGAAGAACCACAAAAGACAATTATTGAGTATACGCAGGCAATTAAAGAAGAGCAAAAGGTGGAGTAGTTACTCCTTTCAATTACTCATCCCTTTTCATGCCATTTCAAAATAATTTTGAACACTAAACTCTCCCTCTCCTACCCCCCTTTAGCTAGCCAAGATAGAGGCTATATGGGCCTGTAACAACTTCCAAAACCATTAAGTAGTTAACTGATATAAATTTAATTTAATTTTTTATTGACGTCATATATCAATATGTGCATATATTGCATTTATATATGCACACTATTATACTAGCAGCACCTAATATTCAACTAAAATTTAATAATTAATATTTCATAAATATGGATAAATTTAATTAATTTACTACAACTATAAATTAATTAAACCTTATGGTATTTCAAAATAATTATCATCACGGTTGTGCAACTCAAAGGTGTAAATTCAATCAGTGATTAATATTGAACAATTTGAATATTAACGTTTATACATCACTTTAGCTACTGGTATGATAGTTTGTCTGAATTTTATGCCCATGCATTTTTGCCGTAAAATCCAATTTTACTATTTTAAGTGGGTAGTGATGATTCTTTACAATAGTTTACTTCGATAATACTATATCACATTTGAATTTATGGAATTTGGTTTTTGATCAAAATTTAAACATTATTCACATTCAACTCGGTTAGCCCAAACACAAATTTTTTGGTTCAATAATAACAATTATTATTGACCATACCGCTCAGACCGAAGACTTTGACTTTGAGTTGACTACAGCTGAGCTTGATACTAAGCTCATATACATAAAGAAACTAATTCACTATTGAATAGTGTTTCACTTGCAGTACTTCAACTTGGACCCAACAATAGTCATTCGATGGATGCCATGTCATGGTTTAAGTATAATCAAAGTGGAGTATCCATATTAAAATTCAATAATATTCTCAAGCCTAGAGAACTATGTAATATCGTCGCTTCGAGATTCTCTATTTGAACTTTAAGATAATAACAAACAGAAAATTCTCATGTGAGTCATTTAATAGTTATCCAATAACTATCAGTATGTAACCCTTTAGTGCCTCCAAAAACCATGAGTAATACAGCCACTACATGAAAAAACACATTTGATGGCAACATGAGATAGTGTTGCAATGCTTTATGCTATTTTTGACTGACAAAGATTAAAAAATAGCATTTACATGCTATGTAATAGGACCCTATCCCCTGGCGACAAAGCAGAAAACAAAAAACAATAAATAATTTCCTTCCCTCCTGTTTCCCTTGTCCTTCGTTTCACTACCAAAACCATTTTTCCCACTTTACCCAGGAAACCATAACAACTTCAAATCTTTCCTGATCCAGCCTCCAAATCATCGATTGAACTTGATCAAAATACCTTAACATGTCATTTTTTCATTGGAGGAAAACCTAGCTTAGGTAAACTATTGTAACAACCAGGAATTTTAGTAGTTTAATTTGAATATTGAACTAATTTTAAATATTAAAATAATTGATTTTCAAGTTAATAACTAGAATTAAAATATAGAGACTATTTAAAATATTTGAATGGTGAATTAAATTTGAATAGTGATTTAAATATCTAGATTTTTAATTGAATATTTATTTAATGGTCTTATTTAACTCCTTTTAATTAATAAATAATAATAGTGAATTCGTATTGTAAATTTATTTACAGTAATAAATAGTTCGGATAATTAGTCAGAAAATTTATTTCATTATAATGACTCGATTTTTATTTACTTGTTTTTAGTTTATTTTATTTGATTTTTTCATAATTTTTTAAATTGGAAACTATTGAAATTTTCGTTTGATGACTTTTTGGCGATAATGGTCTTATTGTGATTTTGTAGAACCAGAATCTTAATAATAATAATAATAAAACAACTTAAAAGCTAACTTCTATATATTTTAGGTCCCAGAACTAGTTCCGTTGAGTTCGAAATAAGGGTATTTAGTTAGGAACGCTAGTGAGCACGCTTCGTTTGGAGTCCATGATTGTGCAAGGTATAGGGTTTACCCTCACTTATC
Organism: Allium cepa; assembly: GCA_030765085.1. NCBI lineage: Eukaryota > Viridiplantae > Streptophyta > Magnoliopsida > Asparagales > Amaryllidaceae > Allium > Allium cepa. The sequence goes on along the minus strand of CM060931.1, from coordinate 1,042,376,209 downwards.
TCCATTTGCCCTAAACTCTAACCAAAGTCCTCCAACGTCCGTGGATAATCGGAGACCTAAAGGCCGAATCTCGGTAGGGAGATGAAAGTAGTGGATGGTTGGACCGCCATGGATAGTGTCGAGGCGGTGTAGATCTAGTGATGTTTGTAAATGGTTTTTGGTTTCGTTCACATTGTCGAGGGAGAGTAAGGGGTCGAAGGTGGAGGCATTAGGTCGACATAGGTGAGGCATGTCATTGGGTGGTAGCACGAGGATCTCCGGTCGCCTATAGTAATGGAGACATCGGGTTGAGCAGTGCCGACATGAGGGAATTCAGCAGTGAGCATAGGTCGTCAAAGGGTGGCGTAGTGGATGTCTTTGGAGCGCTCGTAATCCGGGGAGTCGACGGCGAGGAGGCAATGGTGTACGATTGCCTGAGGCGACGACATCGTGATGATGAACGGTGCGGCCTGGGTTGGGTATTATCATTGTTTGAGTTTTGAGCCTAGGTAATTAATTTGTAATGTTGTAATTATTGATTAACTATATTATTTAAAAATCAAAACATATTAATTGTATAACTTGTCTATACGAGGTCCGATCTAGATGAATTTTTTTGCCTTACGCTCGTTATGAATCTATGCGACGGAACTGGTTTGGTTGAATATAGAGCAAGTTGAAACTTGGGCTAAAATCAGACGTCTTTCGATTTAAGCTCAAACCAAAATGCTTCAGCACCAGCTAAAATTTTGGCGAGTATAAATCACATTTTTGGTTAATCAGTAGGATATATAGTAGATTAAATTTTAGTATTTGTGTTTGATTGAATTATTGGCTTATTTGGTTAAATATCCGTTTTTAAAAGCGATTGGCATTTAAAATCGAAATATAAGGAATATTGAAGAGAAATTCGGATTTCTCACCATAGTGATTTTAATTTCCAATTATGTACATGTTGATTCCTTTCAGTTATAACCCTGTTATATAGATTGTTAATTGTTGAATCTGGATTGTTTAGCATTATTAGTTATGACAATGTTAATATTGAAAAACTTAACCCTTATAGTGATAAAAATCAATAACAACATTGGTTAAGTGCTTTTGTGGTTATTGACCTCAATTTAGTATTTTGAAAATACTATTAGTTACCATTTTGACTGGAAATAGTTTTTGATTCGGAGAATAATTTTTAATCCGACTATTGGGGTTTGCTGTGATGTTTTATTTTAAATGGATTTTGAATTTCTCTATTTCACTTCAACCTTTTTATTATTTTTTTCTAATATTTATACGGTAATTTTGAAGTTTAATTATTATTTTAAATAATAATGTTTTGAAGTTTAATTATTATTTTATTCAATAAAGTTTTGAAGTTTAATTATTATTTATATAATAATGTTTTGAAGTTTAATTATTATTCAATATGAAAATGTTTTGGTGTTTAATTACTATATAATAATGTTTTAAAGTTTTTAATTATTATATAATAATGTTTTAAAGTAATTTAATTACCATATCGTAGCCTCAAGCCTCACACCCGGTAAATGACTAAAGCAGGGACGTGCTACAGGGCTATGGGGGTTGCTCCTATTGGGGTATAACCATCCCTTAGATAGATTCGATATCTATATATGCTTCGAGGCCCATTATGGTTGTTGATCAACTAAGGGCGATCATATTCAGCGCTATTCGGTAAAGTGTAGGGCCAGTCCTGAGTACCAAAGGTGCAACTTATTGTAGCCTCCCGTACATTTTATCTACAGGTGTACTGCTTTGGTAGGTAGACCCTTACTCTTTTATAGTTGGAAACCATTTTCCAGTACGAACCTTCTAACTTGATTATATACCTATTATGTCGGAATTTAATTAATGTTGCAGTTTTGACCATGATTTAATATTTACTTTTAACCCTGGACAACATTACAATATCGTTGGATTTTCTAAAGAAATGTTTTAGTTATCGTAAGATAAAAACCCATCAGTGTTTTTGTGCAATGTAGTCTTAAGATATACATTTATTTGAAGGATTTTTATAACGTTAAAATCCAATTTAGGTGTGTTTCTCACGTTTGTTTACCAAACTAATCCAGGCGTTATTTTCCTTATAATGCTGGGGTCAGACCGAGCATATTTTCAGATCTAGTTTGGATGCTTTGAAGCTGTAGGAGACGAACTGGATGCTACCAAGACATACTCACATATATGCCATTTTCCACTGCATCAATTGTCTTTCTTTATCAGAATTTGTGAGGACATGTTGTTATAATGGTCCAGGCGATGATTAGTTGGTTAACTCTGATTTGATGTATATATACAATAGTTTTTCTTCTGTAAAGCTCACTGTGTATATTATAGATTACTCGTTACGATGTAAGATTTTGTTCTGTCTTTTAATATCTTCCACGCTAACAATCTATTTTTCTGTCACTTGGATGCTCGGCACATGAAAACCGTGGATGTATTTTCTTTTGGATTCCCTTCATCTTTAAGATGATCCCTACGGAATAAACCATGTATAAATCAAACCTCGTATGCAAAAGTTATGTAAATTAGAACATTATACAATTTAAAAAAGAAATAGATTTAAAAATTTTGAAAATTACTTTACACGTTAGCTAGCCACATCATCTCTTCTATGCGAGCTAACCTGCTCAAAAAAAGAAACCCTAACATGCACGGAAGCCGCCGCCGCCAATTATGCTTGTCGCCGCATCAACCACGGCCATCTTTGGTTTGCACGACCATGCATCATCCCTTTTCAATGCCTCTCGACCCCCGCCCGTCATCATCGATCACCATCGGCCATGCAGAAAGACAGTCGCCGCCACCTATAACCATACCCTAATAAAATTATTCATGATGACCTGTCAAACAATGAGAACAACACAGATACACTGCACGCAACACTCTCCAAGCAACGGTACCTTTGATTTGACGATCTATCGACATTGGTCGAAACCATATGGACGGCCGAGAATGATTTGGCCAATTTCGGACCATTTAGCGTCTAATTACAAAAATAAATAGCAAATTTGAGTTGCGATCATCGTGAGCTTCGAATTAGTACATAATATGTCAAGGTTTTGAGGATTTTAAATTTTGAAATTGATTTGGAGATTGAATTTTGGAGTTGAATGTGAACCGGGTTTCTTCCATTGAGGAAGAGAGAACAGTCAGATAGACTGTATGTACGCGAATAAGAAAATGACTACTAGGATTATGAGAACGTGACTATTTATATTAACAAAGCCTGATAACAAAAGAAATGAACCCATACGAATTTTCATGAATGACGAATAGCGACCCAAAAAACCCATTCTGCCTCCGAAACGAAAATGGATCATCCCATATATCAAAATAAATGTTTTCAGTATTTTTAAACTCAATGGAATAGGTTTCAAGTCCTAATTCAATCATATGAAGAGTTAGCTTAAAATCAGCTTATTTCAAATTGATTTCATTTGAATTTAATTAAACTGATTTCAGTTGAATTTAATTAAATTGGTTTCAATGCATTTGAGCCCGTACGATCAAACGACAAGTCCAATCGCTACAAAATTTGAAATCCTACAATAATTCGCCATTACGGATCCGATGAAACTGGTTTCGTCAAAATTTGATATAGTGACCAAAATGGCTATTTTCACGTTAAATGTAACGACCCACTATTTTGTTTCATTCAAATTCGACAATATATTTGAAACTTATCAAACTTGAATAGTTCAAAGCAATAGATTGTAAATAAATTTGGAGCAAATGAAATCAAATCACAGAATCACGGATATAGAAATCAGAATACTCGCAGCGGAATTTAAAATAACTTAGTGGTTCATGAAGCCACTATTGATAGTCTCAAAATAAGTATAAAGTACATAGTCTTAAACCAAATATAGTCTGAAACCGCCACAGAAAATCTTAATATTAAATTGTCTTGATTACAAAAGCCAAAATAAAAATTGAACAGAAATTTCACAGTAGCTTGATAGGTGAACAGCAGAAGTCCTAGCTCCGGGGATGAAGTCCGAACTGAAACTCAGGCTGACCCGAGCGTAAAATAAAACATAAACACTCGAGTCAAGACATACATACTTATACAGTGTAAGCTAATTCAAGTGAACAGTAGTATTAAATACAAGTAACTTAAAGGATGCTTGGGACCGCCCATCCTTTAAGGATCCGTTAAACTATTTATTATGTAGTAATATTTCTCTATTAAATAGTGTCTATTAGTAAAGTAAACTTACTTTAAATAGCGTTAAGGGGTACCTATATAGCCCTTAACACATAAATAGTCCTAGTAGTCTATACAGTATCTGCATATCTCCTGATCGGGAGACTACGAGAAGATACTCCATAGGTACGACACAAATCAAACTCGTACAAAGCTCGCTAGGGTAGGTGACACGGCACAACTAGGTAATGCCAGGGTAAATATACCAATTACGCTTCCGGACCGGTGGTAACGCGTAGCTGCTACTATCGCCCACCTCGAACAACACTCCCAAATCAAAGGTGCGCACCAAACAATCACAAAGTAATATAATGGCATACAAAGAAGAGCGTTCGGTTAAAGGTGCTACCTCATTAGTCCGTCGATCGCTCCTGTTTTAGCCACCTTATGCCAACTCACGGGAGTCGGGTCCACGTATTTACCTCAAAGGAAACGTCACCACCATCCTACTTCATTCTGGAATCTCCACCGCGTACACGGTTGTCAAAGTGGTTTTCGGTATCGACAGAGAGTATGCCCATATTCGATCCCGGTCTCTTTAACAACCAACGTTATTATTACCCGTGGTTATAAAAATCCAAAATAGTTTTATATTTCAATCAAAATACTACATTTGAAACTACTTAAAAGTGAAGTTATAATTCTTACAAAATCAACTATAAATCCTAAAGGTTTAGCCTTAGTTCATTGGTATCAACTACAGCACTTGCGCAGTGCGGTAATATCCTTTACAACGGATTTGAGTAAATTAAATTTTTAGACTTCGATATAATTTCAACAATAATTAAACCTTAAATTAAACCAATAACTTATATAATCATATTTTCCACCTTTGAATAGTCATTTAAATTACTCAATAAATTTATGATTATTATAAAGTAAATTTTGCAAATATATATCCAACTTCTCTATACTTTACTATTTAAAATCAAGTGTAAAATTCTCTATTAATTTTACTTAATAATTACGTTCAATTACCACTTCAAAGATAAACTTAATTTCTAATCAATTTATTAACTTACCTTTATTCTAAAACCACTTTACATTTCTAAATTTAGTTATATTTCATCTTCCATTTTTAAGTATTCACTTTATTTAACTATTTAATTCATAGACAACTTAACCCTTTATTTATTTACTTATATTCAAATTTATACCAAAACATCATATTTTATTCCTTAACTTGAATTCCATTTTATTTTACCAATCAAAATTTTCAAAACAAATTTATACTTTATATTCTTAACATTTATTTATTTACATCTTTAACTTGTATAATATCACTATACGTATAAAAATCATTTTTAATTCCATTTTAAACAAAATATTATAACATTCTAATTTAAAAATATTTAATATTTCCAGAAAATGTATATATATATAACCACGATTCTGTGTAATATTTTCTAACCTAGGTCAACTGATACAGATAATATATCATTTCAAATCCGTAATTTACGAAGAAAACCGGGTTCTATCATTTCAAACCCGCAATCCCAAGTTAAATAAATAACTAAATAAATAAATTAATATTGTTTAGGCCTATCATTTTAGCCCGTAACGATTCTATTCTACAGGGAACTTGCAGTGATAAACAGTAAATAAATAAATAGTATAACAACATAAATAAAACGGTATATAATATAACTGATGACGCGTAGATTTAATAATAGGGTTTTTATCATCATGAATTAATATCACAGTCAAATAAAATGAAATATAATCATTCTACAATTTACTTGTTATTAATTTACAGATATATAAGTATGTTTGTCAGGTGAGAATACTCACCTTTTCGCCGCTGAAGATTAGACTTAACTTAGATAACCACACCGGAAACAGCGTATAGAAAGCATGATCAAATATTGAAAGATGAGACAAACTGATTTCGATCTTGAAACACGAAAAATAAATAAAAAAATTGCGCACCAATTTTTTTTTATAAATCAAACTAGAACGAAATTTGAATAAGAAAATAATTGTCACAACTTCCTCGGCCACTCCACCCTACGACTTGACCACGTTCTCAAGGCTCGGCCCAAATTTTCCTATTTACGCACACACGCGAGTTAATAGTGGGATATTTAGGCAAAATAAATAAATAAACAAAGGTGATGCAAACATATATACTTTAACATACAGGTGGCACACATTTTATTTTCTTCAGAAATGCAAAAGTTAGTTGCAAACTTAGTCTCCAGTTTGGACAACACACACTACTCTTGACCCATACATTTCTGTTCTGACATGCACACATATTTCTACTTCTCCTTTTATTTTTCTTTTCCTTTTATTTCAAAATGGCACGGCCCCTGCCTATTTACACAATTTGAAAGCATGCTTGCAAGTCACAGCCTTGACACACTTTCATGCATAGGTGGAGGAGGCAACAAATTTTTATACAGGGTGAACTGCACATGGTGGAGATCTGCACACGTGCTCGGCCTTGATGGCTCACTGCACATCAGTAGAAAACTCGTGCTAGTCGGTGGAAGAGGTCAGAAGGCGGTCGTGATGGGGTTGAAGTAGCCAAGAAAATTCAATGGAACAAACGAAGCAGAAAAGAAAAGAAAAAAATGAAAGGAGGAAGAAAAAGAACAGGCGACCATACCTGATTTTGCAAGAGCTCACGCAAGGAGTCTGGATCTAAACGAGATGTACCTGAAGTTGGATTGGATACGTGGTTTGTATTTATTTGTGACACCACCGGTTGCAAAAATGGAAACGTGAATCATGGCATGCAATTTTTAGGCAAGGAAGAAGGGATTTGATATTAAATCGGAGAGGTAACGTAAATAAAGGGGAAAAGATTGTGCGTGGTTTTGAAATTTACCAGAAGTAATCCGTTGATTAGTAAATTTAAAACGCAGGAAATAATTGAAAAAACAAGGTAGGTGAAAATAAAGGAGGCAAGCAGATATTTTCTCTAATACGTGATGGATTTTATGCGAAGGTGATTGGCATATAAAGAGAACACCTTGCGTTGATTGAGGTGAAAGAATAGGCAAGAAATTATTTTGAACCGGTCAGGAAATTTGCGTGATGTATGAATTTATGTAATTGCATTTGATAAATGTAAGGCATAAATTTTGAAATGGCTATAGAGTTCATTCCTTTCCCTCTTGGAAATGCATGATTACCGACTAATTTATTTATTTATATCCGCGGTATGAATGCAAAGAATGCGTACTACAGACGTAATAATTCATGCCCAAAATATAATGAAAATTATGTATATATATAAATTTATACGTTTTCTTATTTATTGGTTACTTATATTAGTAAAATATATGTTTAAAGAGTATTCATTAAATACATACTATTTATACCACTAAATTAATCAAAACGGGCACGAACATATAAATTAAAACGTTCTTTTTATAAAGCTTATCTATAGACTATTAATTTTAAAATTTATTACTTAATTAAAATATGATTTGCTTACATTCTTTTGATTCATTTACCATTTTCTAATACCGATGTCTGTAAGTAAAAATATTAATTACTTAATTTTAAAAGGTATATAATCCATTTTTAAAAGAAACAAAAGTGAAATAAAATGTTGTTACAAATAATTAAGTTAAATTAAAAGAACTGGAAATTAGAGTTTAAAAGGTTTAAAATCCCAATAAATGTTAAACTCTAACCAAAATAGGAATTATAGAATTTTGCTCATATTTATAAAAATTTGGGTGATTATTTATAATTTAAATAAAAAGTTCAACTAATACACCAAAGTTTATAATAAAAGAATAAAATATTTGTTAAAAATTTTGGGCTGTTACACTCTCCCCCACTCAGAACTTTTCGTCCTCGAAAAGGAACGAAAGAAGGAAAACAAAGGAAGATAAGATAATAGAGTAAAGTACCTGAAACAAATAATTCCGGATTCGAAGCACGAATGCTCTCCTCCGTCTCCCAGGTGCAATCCCGTTCATCAGTGCTCCACTGCACTTTGACTAGGCGGACAGATTTTCATCTTAGCTGTTTCGTACCTCGATCGACGATACGAAGTGGCTTCCTTTAAATAGTTAAGTTGGGCTTGATCTCCAAACTATCAAGAGCAGTAGGCTGTATAATAAGAGATGGATCATGCAAACGGCGCCGAAGGTGGGATACATGGAATACATTGTGTATTCCAGCGAATTTCTCGGGCAACTCCAGTCGATAAGCAAGAGACCTAATCCTTTCCAAGATACGGAATGGACCGATGAATCTAGGAGCAAGCTTCCCTCTATGCCCAAATCAAACCACATTTCTTAAGGGAGAGACCTTAAGAAAAACTAAATCACCAACCGCAAACTCCAAACTTCTTCTTTGACGATCTGCGTACTTCTTATGTCTATCCTGAGCAATCCTTAACCTTCTCTTAATCTCCTCGACTTTCGCTGAAGCTTCAAAAATCATATCGGGACCAAGGACCAAGCGATTACCGGATTCAATCCAGCAGGATGGAGATCTACATGGTCGCCCGTAAAGAGCAGCAAATGGGGACATCTTAAGACTAGCCTGAAAAGATAGAATGAGATAGATAAGGGATTAAGATAAGATAAGACAGAGGATTGTAATTTATGCCTGATAACTATTGTTATAGGTGAATTCCACAAGATGGAGATGGTCTTCCCAAGATCCTCCATAATCCAAAATGCAAGCACGAAGTAGATCCTCTAGAATTTGATTCACCCTTTCCATTTAACCGTCAGTTTGTAGGTGGTAAGCAGTGCTCAGATTCAGACGAGTACCCAAGGATTCTTGGAAAGCTTTCAAAAATTGACTAGTGATGATAGGGTCTCGATCGCAAACAATGCTGAGGGGAACACCATGGAGGCGAACAATCTCCCTCATATAAATCTCACATAAGCTCGAAGCCGTACGATTAGACTTGACTGGAATAAAATGAGCGGACTTAGTCAGTCTATCCATAATAACCCAGATGCTCTCATTTCTCTTCCTAGATCTCGGTAACCCAACGATGAAATCCATAGAAAATTGCTCCCACTTCCAATTAGGAATCTCCAGAGGCTGCAACAAACCCGGGGTCGTCTGATGATCCGCCTTGACTTGCTGACAAGTCGCACACCTACTAACAAAGATAGAGACATCCCGCTTCATACCCTTCCACCAATAGAGCTTTTTCAAATCTTGGTACATCTTCACCACACCAGGATGAATAGAAAGTCTGGATTGATGATGTTCCCGAAGTAACTCCTGCCTTAAACCATCAACATTCGAGACACAAATTCTATTGTTACTCCTCAAAATCCCTTTGTCATCAATCTGAGCTCCACTACCATCAATATTACTACCACTAACCCTACCGCAAACATTTTCCTTCGTTCGCCTAATCATCTCATCCTGCTTGGCTTTGATACGATCCGAAAGAGGAGAAGAAACTACAAGCTGGCACAACAAGGACTTCTTCCTGCTCAAAGCATCCGCCACAAAATTTTCTTTCGCAGGGGTATAGTTGATATCCAGATCGTAAGAAGCGAGAAACTCTAGTCACCGAACTTGCCTCTGATTCAAATCCTTCTGGGTGAAGATATATTTCTAAGACTGATGATCGCTGAAGAGGTCAAACTTAGCACCCAAGAGATGAAGTCTCCAAAGCTTCAATGCAAAGACAACAGCCAACAATTCTTAATCGTGAGTAGCATAATTAGCTTCATGGGTCTTCGACTGTCGACTAGCATAGGCAATCACCTTCCCATCTTGCATCAATACCGCTCCCAAACCCTCTCGACAAGCATTGGTGTATACCATCAATCTCTCATTCCCATTTGGGATGGTAAGCACCGGTGTGGAAGTAAGCTTATTATTTAACTCCTGGAATGCCACTTTACACTTATCATCCCAAATAAACTTGGCATTCTTCCGAGTAAAAGCAGTGAGGGGTGCAGAAATCCGAGCGAAGTTCTTAATGAACCTTCGATAGTAACCAGCAAGGCCCAACAAACTGCGAATATCAGTTGGAGTCTTAGGTTCTTCCCAATTATTGATCATAGCAATCTTGACTGATCAACAGAAACTCCATCACTAGAAACAATGTGTCTGAGAAATCGGACTTCCTCTTCCCAGAAGTGACATTTCGAGATTTTGCCTTTAATTGATGGTTTCGAAGAGTCTCTAGAACATACTTCAAATGTGACTCGTGCTCTTTCTTCGTCTTGGAGAAAACAAGGATATCATCAATGAAGACAAGAACAAATTTATTGAGCACATCCCGAAAGACCCGATTCATCAAGTCGACAAAGAAAGCGGGAGCGTTAGTCAAACCAAAAGGCATGACTAGCCATTCAAAGAAACCATCCTCAGTGCGGAAAGCAGTTTTGGGAATGCTCTCCTCAGCGACTCTGAGTGGGTGAAAATTTGTGGCCAGATCTAGTTGAGAGAAAATAGTGGCTCCATAGAGCTGATCAAACACATCATTTATGTGAGGCATCAGATATCTGTTCTTCATGGTGAGCTTGTTCAGCTCCCAATAATCAACACATATTCGAAGGGAACCATCAGACTTGGTGATGAAAACTACGGATGCTCCCCATTCTGAAAAGCTAGGTCTGATCAGCACTTTGGAGGACAAGTCCTGAATCTGCTTTCTTAGTTCGATCTTCTCCCAGGGTGCCATCCTTCTGGGTGGAAGAACTATAGGTCGTGTTCCAGGAATGAGATCGATATGGAAATCAATTTCCCGCTTTGGAGGCAGAGAAATGACCTTACCAAAAATGTCAGGAAATAATTTGACTACTTGAGTCGAATGGATATCATCAGGGAAAGTATCAAGAGAATAAATGAAGCTACCAGCGAACTCCTGGGGCAAACTACACTAAATCACTACAAAATCACCCTTATCGCCAACAAGTGAGACAGTTCGGGCACTACAAGAGATATGGGCATCATGCCTATCCAACCAATCACCTCCAAGCAGTAGATCGAAAGCGTCAAAACCCAGAACAAAGAAGTCATCAGAGAATCGATAATTATCGAGGAAGAGTTTCACATTCCTATAAACCTTACTAAGGTTCGCAGGGCCACCAATAGGGTTTGAAAGGCATAAAGGCACAGAAGTGTACTCAGGAGAAAGAAGACTCTCAAATTTATTACACAGGTCAACTGAGATAAAGCTATGGTATGCCCCAGTATCGAATAAAACACGAACATGAGATTCAAACAAAGTAAAAGAACTCTGAAGTGTACCTTGAGAATCGCTAGGAGTGGGAGTGGGTGCAGGCTATGGAGCTGGGGAGGATGCAGAAGTGATAGCAAAAATCCCTGATTCGTTACCCTTCTTCTGAGTAGGGCTGTCCCTTTTGGAATGTCCCAGCTGAAGGAAGATGTGGCAGAGGTCTCGTCTAGCCAACTGAGAAGGAGGTGGAATAGAAGCACCCAAAGTAGGATATTTATTTGCGTAGTGTCCCTTTTGGTGGCATCTATGGCAAGTGACGGTAGAAAGGTCTATGGGTTGCCTCTGAGATGCAGAAGACGATGATCCTAGCCCTGGAATCCTATTCTTCTTATGTCGGTAGAAGTTGGACTTCCTTTTTTGAGAATTTCCAAAAGACTGAGATGGTGCAGATTGGGCAGTTGGAGGAGCCCTAGAGGTAGGGTTCTCATACCTGATAGCCATATCCATCAGAGCAGTGAACGTACCATGCACGTGGGTAATAAGGCGATCGTAATACTCGGAGCGTGCACCAGCGATAAACTTGTCGTTTTTCTTCAGCGGGGTGTCTATCAGATTAAGGCCATATTGCGATAGCTCATTAAATTTTCTCTCATACTCGGTAAAGGACATATCGCCTTGCTTCAAATCCATAAAGTCTCGATATAGCTGAGGCTTGCCCGCTTTGGGCATCCATTTCGCGGGGAAAGCATCCCTAAAGCACGATAAGAGATATAAGATAGATTTCAAAAGGGAGGAAACTGAACCATAATTGGTCAACCGAAAAAGATACCTAAATTGTTCCCAAGTGATGTCAGTCTCAGCAGTGTGAGCTGTAATGGACAGCCACCAATCCAAAGCTTCTTCCTTTAACTGCCAAGCTGCCAATTGCCGCTGCTGGGCATTAGTGATTTCGAGACCGGAGAAGATTCTCTCCAAGTCTCTCAACCACTGTTGAGCTTTTATGATATTTTCAGACCCTGTGAACTTGGTGCCACCAAGCTCGGTATATTCTTTGCAAAGCTTAGAGAACCTAACTGGGGCAGCGGGTGCAGGAGCTGGTTCAGCACCTCGTCCCCTACCTCTCGCATTTCCTCGATTCATCCTGAGAAATCAAGAATGAATTTAAGGGCAGAGGAGAAATAGAGAGACCAAGATAGACTTATATAAGACGAAGTTTAACTAGAACTGGCATTTAACAAAGGACCTAATAAGATGGAGAAAGGGAAAGAAGTGGCTGAAAAATTGATTTTAAAACAAGAAAGTTTGTACATCAAAATACTTCTTTGAAAATCCTTTAAAAATTTATTTTATACTTTAAAACACGCTCTTTCACAAAGAAGGTATTCTAAGATTGACTTCACTCATTCTAATGAGTTTTTGCTCCTCAGGCTATGGTTTGCCTAAAAACCAAAGCTTTGATACCAACTGTAACGACCCACTATTTTGTACCATTCAAATTCGACAATAAATTTAAAACTTTTCAAACTTGAATATTTCAAAGCAATAGATTGTAAATAAATTTGGAGCAAATGAAATCAAATTATAGAATCACAGACACAGAAATCAGAATACTCGCAGCGGAATTTAAAAATAACTTAGTGGTTCATGAAGCCACTATCAATAGTCTCAAAATAAGTATAAAGTACATAGTCTTAAACCAAATATAGTATGAAATCTCCACAGAAAATCTCAATATTAAATTGTCTTGATTACAAAAGCCAAAATAAAAACTGAACAGAAAATTGACAGCAGCTTGATAGGTGAACATCAGAAGTTCTAGCTTCGGGGATGAAGTCCGAACTAAAATTCAGGCTGACCCGAGCGTAAAATATAACATAAACAGTCGAGTTAGGACATACATACTTATACAGTGTAAGCTAATTCAAGTGAACTGTAAGATCAAATACAAGTAACTTAAAGGATGCTTGGGACCGCCCATCCTCTAAGGATCCGTTAAACTATTTACTATGTAGTAATATTTCGCTATTACAATAGTGTCTATTAGTGAAGTAAACTTACTTTTAAATAGCGTTGAGGGGTTACCCATATAGCCCTTAACACATAAATAGTGCCAGTAGTCTATACAGTATCTACATATCTCCTGATCGGGAGACTACGAGAAGATACTCCATATGTACGACACAAATCAAACTCGTACAAAGCTCGCTAGGGTAGATGACACGGCACAACTAGGCAATGCCAGGATAGATATACCAATTACGCTTTTGCGCTGGTGGTAACGCGTAGCTGTTACTACCGCCCACCTCGAACAACACTCCCAGAACAAAGGTGCACACCAAAAAATCATAAAGTAATAGAATGGCATACGAAGAAGTGCATCCGATCAAAGGTGCTATCTCATTAATACGTCGATCGCTCATGTTTTAGCCACCTTATGCCAACTCACGGGAGTCAGGTCCACGTATTTACCTCAAAGGAAACGTCACCACCATCCTACTTCATTCTGGAATCTCCATCGCATACACGGTTGTCAAAGTGGTTTTTAGTATCGGCAGAGAGAATGCCTATATCCAGTCCCGATCTCTTTAACAACCAACGTTAGTATTACCCATGGTTATAAAAATCCAAAATAATTTTATATTTCAATCAAAATACTACATTTGAAACTACTTAAAAGTGAAGTTATAATTCTTATGAAATCCAATATAAATCCTAAAGGTTTAGCCTTAGTTCATTTGTATCAACTACAACACATGCGCAGTGCGGTAATATCCATTACAACAGATTTGAGTAAATTAAATTTTTAGACTTCAATATAATTTCAACAATAATTAAACCTTAAATTAAACCAATAACCTATATAATCATATTTTCCACCTTTGAATAGTCATTTGAATTACTCAATAAATTTTTGATTATTATAAAGTAAATTTTGCAAATATATATCTAACTTCTCTATACTTTACAATTTAAAATCAAGTGTAAAATTCTCTATAAATTTTACTTAATAATTACGTTCAATTACCACTTCAAAGATAAACTTAATTTCTAATCAATTTCTTAACTTACCTTTATTCGAAAACCACTTTACATTTCTAAATTTAGTTATATTTCATCTTCCATTTTTAAGTATTCACTTTATTTAACTATTTAATTCATAGACAACTTAACCCTTTATTTATTTACTTATATTCAAATTTATACCAAAACATCATATTTATTTCTTAACTTGAATTCCATTTTATTTTACCAATCAAAATTTTCAAAACAAATTTATACTTTATATTCTTAACATTTATTTATTTACATCTTTAACTTGTATAATATCACTATACTTATAAGAATCATTTTTAGTACCATTTTAAACAATATTATAACATTCTAATTTAAAAATATTTAATATTTCCAGAATATATATATATATATATAACCACGTGTCTGTATAATATTTTCTAACCTAGGTCAAGTGATACGGATAATATATCATTTCAAATCCGTAATTTACGATCGGGTTCTATCATTTCAAACCCGCAATCCCAAGTTAAATAAATAACTAAATTAATAAATAAATATCGTTCAGGCGTATCATTTCATCCCGCAATAATTCTATTCTACAGGGAACTTGCAGTGATAAACAGTAAATAAATAAATAGTGTAACAGCATAAATAAAACAGTATATAATATAACTGATGATGTGTAGATTTAATAATAGGGTTTTTAACATTATAAATTAATATCAAAGTCAAATAAAATGTAATATAATCATTCTACAATTTACTTGTTATTAATTTATAGATATATAAGTATGTTTGTCAGGTGAGAATACTCACCTTTTCGCCGCTGAAGATTGGACTCAACTAAGATAACCACACCGGAAATAGCGTATAGAAAGCACGATCAAATATTGGAAGATGAGACAAACTGATTTCGATCCTGAAACAAGAAAAATAAATAAAACAAATTACGCTCCAATTTTTTTTTTATAAATCAAACTGGAACGAAATTTGAATAAGAGAATAGTTGTCACAACTTGCTCGGCTACTCCACCCTACTACTTGACCACGTTCTCAAGGCTCGGCCCGAATTTTCCTATTTACGCACACACGCAAGTTAACAGTGGGATATTTAGACCAAAAAAACTAAACAAAGGTGGTGCAAACATATATACTTTAACATACAGGTGGCGCACATTTTATTTTCTTCAGAAATGCAAAAGTTAATTGCAAACTTAGTCTCCAGTTTGGACAACACACACTACTCTTGACCCATACATTTGTGTTCTGACATATACGTATATCTCTACTTCTCCCTTTATTTTTATTTTTTTTAATTTTAAAATGGCACGACCCCTGCCTATTTACACAATTTGAAGGCATGCACGCAAGTCACAGCCGTGACACACTCTCATGCACAGGTGGAGGGAGCAACAAATTTTTGGACATGGGTGAACTGCACATGGTGGAGATCTGCACATGTGCTTGGCCTTGATGGCTCACTGCACATCAGCAGAAAACTGGTGCTAGTCGGTGGAAGAGGTCAGAAGGCGATCGTGATGGGGTTGAAGTAGCCGAGAAAAATAAATGGAACAAACGAAGCAGAAAAGAAAAGAAAAAAAATTGAAAGGAGGAAGAAAAAGAACAGGCGACCATACCTGATTTTGCAAGAGCTTATGCAAGGAAGAAGTCTGGATCTAAACGATATGTACCCGAATTTGGATTGGATACGTGGTTTGTATTTATTTGTGACACCACCGGTTGCAAAAATGGAAACGTGAATCATGGCAAGCAATTTTTAGGCAAGGAAGAAGGGATTTGATATTAAATCGGAAAGGTAACGTAAATAAAGGGAAAAGATTGTGCGTGGTTTTGAAATTTATCAGAAGTAATGCGTTGATTAGTAAATTTAAAACGCAGGAAATAAATGAAAAAAATGGGTAGGTGAAAACAAAGGAGGCAAGCAGATATTTTCTCTGATACGTGATGGATTTTATGCGAAGGATATTAGCATATAAAGAGAACACCTTGCGTTGATTGAGGTGGAAGAATAGGCAAGAAATTATTTTGAACCGGTCAGGAAATTTGCGTGATGTCTGAATGTATGTAATTGCGCTTGATAAATGCAAGGAATAATTTTGAAACAGCTATAGAGTTCATTTCTTTCCTTCTTGGAAATGCATGATTACCGACTAATTTATTTATTTATATCCGCGATATGAATTTAAAGAATGCGTACTACATGCGCAATAATTCACGCCCAAAATATAACGAAAATAACGTATTTAAACTTATACGTTTTGTTATTTATTTGTTACTTATATTAGTAAAATATACGTTTAAAGAGTATTCATTAAATACATACTATTTATACCACTAAATTAATCACGAACGTACAAATTAAAACGTTCTTTTTATAAAGCTTATCTGTGTACTATTAATTTTAAATTTTATTACTTAATTAAAATATGATTTTCTTACATTCTTTTAATTCATTTACCATTTTCTAAAACTGATATCTGTAAGTAAAAATATTGATTACTTAATTTTAAAAGGTATATAATCCATTTTTAAAAGAAACAAAAGTGAAATAAAATGTTGTTACAAATAATTCAGTTAAATTAAAAGAATTGGAAATTAGAGTTTAAAAGGTTTAAAATCCCAATAAATGTTAAACTCTAACCAAAATAGGAATTATAGAATTTTGCTCATATTTATAAAAATTTGGGTGATAATTTATAATTTAAATATAAAGTTCAACTAATACCCCAAAGTTTATAATGAAAGAATAAAATATTCGTTAAAATTTTTGGGCTGTTACATTAAGTAAATAAATTATTATTAAATTGAATAAATCACCTTTCCAATTTCAAATTTAATAACTAACAATTTTCATCATATTGGATTGCTTATACATTTACAATAATTTAAAACAAATTTACGTCAGTTCAGTGTTGAACATTGCGCCAATTATGGTGTTCAACTTCAACTGTAATTAAATTCATCACTTAAAATTTAATTTCAATTAAATCCATTTATTTTGATGTCAATCTTTTTATTTAATCAATCATTACTCTATAAGCATATTTATCATTGGTTTATATCTTATTACATTAACATTCTCCAATTTCATCTTAATTTACATTAACGTAATATTTAATTACATTTAATTTCAGTTGATTTCTAATTTAGTTTAACTGATTAAATAAATAAGTAACATATAACAATCGTCACCTTTTCTACATTTGATCACATTTATAAGTCTATTACCTTAAAAAAAATTATAACCACTTATACAACACTAAATTTATCCAATTACAATTAATTACATATTATTTCATTAATGAATACAACCCTTAAATTACCAATTACTCCTTTAATCCAATTATCAACCAATACATATAATTTCAATTAATTTTCAATCTATAACCAATTATAACTTTTTAATAATTTCAATCGATTGGAGTTACATTAAAATAGTTAGAAATTACCTTAAATGAATACTATTACATTTTATTCTAGTTATTTCTTACTATAAAAAAATAATTTTTTTCTTTTCACAACAAAACTCCAAAACTTATTTAATTTAAATATTAATTTATCGAAAATTATGGATCATTGCACTCTCCCTCACTCAAAACTTTTCGTCCTCGAAAAGGGAAAAGAAGGAATTTAGGAATCTATATATCTTATTCAAAGTATTCAATTTATTTATAAATAATAATTTTACATAATTAAATAATTTAAATAAAATACAACAATTTAAACAATAAAAATCCCTTTTTATTCAAGTGAATAAAAGTTTGAAAAACATTTCCACTTTTACAAAAATTTGTAAGTCCAAAAATTCATGAAAATTTTTGGTAGTCTCCTTTGTATGGAGAGGTCTGGAAGAAATAATAATATAAAAAATAATCAATATATATCACCTATTTCAAAATAATATATCCCAAACCATGGGAAAACAATATAATATTGCTAGAAAACTGTAATCTAAGAACATACCTATTTGTCGAGTAAACGATGCTTATTTATGAAACTAAAAGCAGTAGTAATTGCTTCCATAATTCTGTATTTCACTTATACAATCCAAAGATATTAATAATTATATAAGGAGAAATATTTGCGTTGTTTCAACTAATGAAAACAAAATGATCACAACATAACAATAATCATTCGAAAACAGACGACATAAACATCATTTTCAACATATCCATCCATAGCAACCAAAACAAATAGTTTGCTCGGGTTCAGAAACTTTTAATCGTATAAAATTATAAATAAACTACTAATTATACCGTACACTCAACAGCCTTGGATAAACTCAATAAATTTTTGATACAGTTAGAAGTATCATTTCCCAAACATCCATAAGCCAAAGCAGACAATAATTTTAGATATCTCCTAAGTTTTTTCTCACATTATTTACTCTTCATCATTTTTCTTCATACAATGATTATCCTCTTAAGTTTTCATTTATAAAATGATATTTCCCATTAAATTACATTCATTACTTACTAAATTTCATTTCTCATTTATACATACAATGCTATTTTTTTCTTTTGATTACTTACAAATTCATTTCCCATTTATTCATACAATGGTTATTATTTATTTCCCATTATTTACATCCATATACTTACATATATTATTTTTCTTTTTTTCATTCAATTATTAAATAATAAATGAATTCATTATTTAAGCATTACATAGATTTTATTTCAATTTGCTTCACGGTTATTATTTACTGATATATTTGATTTCAAATAAACAAACATTTCGTACTTAATATTTCTGCCTTAAATTTACATTTACACTTTCTTTTTTATAATGTTAATTGAATATCAAGTCTATCTCTTAATCATTTCAACATTATCAGAAGTTATAATCATTTACTTACAGTATTCCTGTTAAATTCAACAACTAGCATTTTAAATTGTTAACTTAAGTTTACAACATTTTTGTAACATCTATTCTCATTTATATGAATAATTTTATGAACCTCTTCATTACTAGAGTTTTACTTGTATATTATTCTATTACGTATTCCTATTAACATTTCAACTTTTAAAAATTTGGTAAGTTTTATATATATATATATATGTGTGTGTGTGTGTGTGTGTGTGTGTGTGTGTTTCAAGAAAGCAATTGAAAGTTACACAAGTTATCTCATTCACTTTAGTTAACAAAATGTTTAATAATTACATCCTCTAAATTTCATTATTCTTATATTTACAAGTTTCCAATTCCTTTTATATTTCATTAACTACTTAGCATCCAGTTTCTAATTACACAAATTAGAAGTCCCCAATTATTAAATAGCTAAGATTTCATTTTATTACAATAATTGAAAGTTACTAATTTACAGAAACTTAAGAAGTGAATACCGGGTTCCTTTTCAATTATTTTAGAATAATATCTATATATATACACACACACAATCATATCTTTTATATATATCAAATCATATTTGGAAATCAAAATTAAGATTAATGAATGTCGATGATGCATGCACTTATCACCGAAATTATTTTCCAACGACAAAGGGGGGAGTACAGAAGTTATTTCCTTTAAAATTATTTTTAAAACCTCCTTTCAAATCACAATGAAATATTTATATCGAAAAATACTTCCAAATAATACTAGTATCATATTTCAAAATCTTTCGAAAGGAATTTTCAAAATCCCGAAACATAAGTTCTAAATTTCCATTTATATTTACTTTACTTGTAAATCCTATTTTACGATCAATGTTTATAAAATTTCACTACCTAACAAACAACATATTACATCCAACTATAACATTTATAAAAATTATCCTTTTATATATAAAATATATACTAGTTAAAATTATTCATTTACCTATATTTCAAAACAAATATTGTGTCGGTCTGCCCTAATTTGTGTTTAGAACTTTATCAATGCCATAACGTCCTATGTACCAACTGGAATTTATAAATACTAAGCAGAACAAATTGTAGAAATGGGTAACATATAACAATCGTCACCTTTTCTACATTTAGTCACATTTATAAGTCTATTACCTTCAAACAAATTTTATAACCACTAATACAACAAGTCCAATTAAAATTAATTACATATTATTTCATTAATTAATACAACCCTTAAATTATCAATTACTCATTTAATCCAATTATCAATTAATACATATTATTTCAATTAATTTACAATCTATAATCAGTTATAACTTTCTAATCATTTCAATCAATTAGAGTTACATTAAAATAGTTGGCAATTACCTTAAATGAATACTATTACATTTTATTCTAGTTATTTCTTATTATAAAAAAATAATTATTTTTTCTTTTCAAAACAAAAACTCCAAAACTTATTTAATTTAAATATTTTAATTTATCAAAAATTATGGGTCGTTATAATGCATGTGTTGTGTACATCACAATGATACTAGTTATAAAAATCAAAATCCAATAGGGCTCGTTCGCTAACTGTGTAGGATTTCCATGGAGGTGCCCTTAGTACCTCAAGAACGGTCCTCCTGCATAAGGATCCGAGTTATGCTTTCGAGGGTCGGTACCTGTCTGGCCGAGGTACATAGGAAATACATAACTGGCCGCCTAGGCCGAGTGCATCGCTCCCAGCATGCATAAAATAAACTATAGGGACTTGCTAGAAAGAGAGGCGACTACACCTCATGGGTTAGCTAGGCCTCTGGGCTATGCATCCTATCTCTGGTTTAAGTCATTTTCGCTGATGGGCCACGTCCGACATTCCAGCTCATGCATGGTCTGCAAAATAAATTATGGAATCCTACATGGATTCCCACACCTTAACAGGTCATGGAATCACACCAAAATCCACATCTTAACAGATCTTGGATTCTCACACAGATTTCCACACTCCAATGAGTCATAGAGCCACATATGGATTTGAACATCACAAAATATAACACATCTCCTCCATTTAACCGTATATGGTTTCGGAGTCGGCCATGGGTTCCGAGTCATCTTTTACGAGCACACTCTCCATTTCTTGGGTTC
The DNA here is from genome assembly GCA_030765085.1 of Allium cepa. Taxonomy (NCBI): domain Eukaryota; kingdom Viridiplantae; phylum Streptophyta; class Magnoliopsida; order Asparagales; family Amaryllidaceae; genus Allium; species Allium cepa. The sequence goes on along the minus strand of CM060931.1, from coordinate 1,042,354,860 downwards.
TCCAAAAACATTCATTGACTTTTCGGAATGCTCAATACAGGTTCTTTAGGAAATATTCTGACAATATATAAGATCGAGGATCACCCCTTAACCGTCTAAGTAAACTGATTTCCTTATCATTTTTCTTAGAAGATCCACAAGCTTATACATATAGTATAGCAACCCGAATGGTAACCGTACCATATAGTTCTCGCATTTCTCCTAGATATTTCCAGAGTTAAAATACTTCGGTGTTAAGTAGGGAATATTTCTGTAACACCAAAATTAAGAAGGATTACATATTTAGGTTAGGATTTGATAGTCGGTTATTTAACTATCAAATAAACAAACATTCAAATAAAGATTTCATTTCCCACTGAAATCACTAAGCCATATTTAATTTAATTTTTATAAATCAAATCTCTTTATCAAAACAACATATACTTATCGCATTGGAATAAGTATATTCACGAACCATTCCTCTCGGAATATCTGAAAACTTTTTAAAATAAATATGGAAAGCACCATGTAGTATTAACCATGAATCGCAGCTCAATGGTTAAGTCTTTATCACAGAGAAATCCAAACTTAACTTTAGGCAAACTCTGCATCTCGATTTACGCCATGGAAATATATTATAACTTCCCAAAATATTTTATTTTAATAATTATCTCAAAATATTGCTTATAAAGTTCTATAACAATTTCTAAGTTTAATTTAGGAAAATATTCTTTTATAAAAGTTTACTACATAATATATTATTTGTAAAAAAATATCAATATTTGAATGAATTTTATTTGAAATGATAATATTTTAATACTGATTAATTTTTAAATAATAATTAACTTTAAATCAAATTATTATAAGATAACTTTAATAAATAATTAAAATATGCTTTTAAACAATCTAAATAACATAATAACTTTGAAAAAATAATTAAATAATTTTAAATAATTTTTAAGAATCATAATATAGTTAACCTTAAATCATTATCAAATAATTATTAATTATCCTTAAATGTCATTAACAATTAATATTCAGCCTTAAAATAATTTTGATTCAAAATCAACTTCCAAATTTGGAAAGAGGCTTAATAACTCCAACGCTACTTAATCAAATCACCATTAATTCCAATAATTGTCTAAGTTATAATTCCAGTATTTACATAACATCAAGTATGTAATTAAATCCATAATTAACAAGAAATTGTTAATACAACACCTACCCAATACTAGTCCATTGGATTGTAATTAAGTGTTCACATTAATGTAATAGCCAAACTAATTTATTCCTGCTAAATAAATGTCCAATTTAACTTATCTAATTAATAATAGAAGAATGATGATTTATTCTGCCAAACATGGTCCAATCAATTTAATTAGCGGGACGGTGATTTATTTCTGCTAAACAATGTTCTGTTTACCACATTCAATTCAATTTAACTCAACGGTATTTATTTGGCTACTTAATGGCATAAACAAAAATAATAATTGAAATCAATATCTAGATAAAAGTTATAACATAGATCATAACTACAATCAGTGATTTATAATTAGTAGTAAATCAATTCACAAATCAGAACTGGAATGGTTTCAATTAACTGGGTCAAGTTATACTTTTAATCCAAATTACTTATCAACAAAGAAATTTAATCATTGATTTATTCTTAATTCATTAAATTAAACAATACATTTAATAATTAATTTATTAATTAACATATAATTAATTAAATAAGAAATTGCTTATTTGTTTACTTCAATTGTTATAAACCATTAAATTTTATATTGTAGCAATCTTGACGATAGTTGTTCATATGGTAATACTTGGCGATAGGGTCCTGATGCAAAAATTCACGCGTTGATTGGATTTAAAACGAAGAAGAAATAGAGTTTTTAAATTTAAGGATTTTAAAATATAAACTTAATTTAGATTACTAATAAAAACAAGACGCGCATCCCATTCAGATTCAAACCAAACCCGACCCATTTCTTTTATTCCTTCTAGCTTTCTTCCTAGTCTTCCTCCCTACTCTATTTCATTCGAACACATAAAGCGTGCATGAAAATTGTGCACTAAAACGTGCACATACACACTGCATACGACCATCGTAACTCGTCGCTGACCTCTTTCTCAGATCACCCACGACACCAACATCTCGACTAACTACCTGAAATCATGACATCGCCTTCCATTCGAAAATGAACTCCTCGACCAAAAACCGAACGAAAGTTATGCCCATTCCACCGCCTCGCCACGATGCCACTGACCACCATCAACCGCCAAGTTTCACCCAGAGCTTTGCCACCGTCACCTTTTCCCTTTCCCCCTATGAGCACAGCCATATCTTCCCCTTCTCTTCACCATTTCCAAAAACTCAAAACCCAAGAACAACCTTCTTAAAACCCTCAATCGACTTTATCCCGCTCACATGAGCCACTAAAAATTGCTGCACCATTTTTCGTGGATGCTTCATAACCCAATCATCCTTCATGTGCAACCCCTCGCCTCGAAATTAGCTATGTGCCTTAATTCGATGAAACTCCCAATTCAGATCAACCCCCAGTTTCACCCACCACACGCCATTAAAAATCTTCAAAGCAGTCTAAAAAATCAAGGTTATCCACTATGAACACAACCGTATAATCCATCGATTAAATATGATAGAAGAAACTCAACCAAATTAGGCCCACTCATTGTTATATAAGGTCCTCTCCCTCTCTGCTTGATGGATTTGAATGAAATCAATTTTTAAACAATCTATACTAAAAAAATGACTTTTGTTTTTGAATCAGGTGATTAAACTGATTGGATGATGGGTTATTGATTTTAGAAGTTGATAAACTTAACTATTTAAAAAAAAAACATGCACAGAGAAGATGCTACATAGTATTTTTTGGGTTGTACGATGGAATTGACCTTGTTGTATACATTCATACACATACATATTAACATAACAATCACCTAAACATTGGTTATAAATCACAGGTTTATCCAAATCACAATTATGTGTATATATATATCAACCAGTAACATAAATAAGGTTGTTTTACTCACTTGTAGAAAGCATAGATGTACACTGCTATGCTTAATCTCCTTCTTCAATAAACACCTAACTTATTTTTTGATTTAATGGTAGATCTTTGGTTTGTTTTTTTTAATACGTGCACAAGGCATAACTATATATATAGAGAATGGAAAGTGTACAGTGCAGTGCTAAGCTGGCTAATAGCACACACATAGAGTGGCTGAAATTGCATGTACAGGCTTCATCTTTCACATATTTTTTTTATTTTTTTTCTTTTGCTTTTGATGATTTGATTGCATTGTATGCTCGATTTGATTTTGTATGTGTGCTTGATTTTAAGTTTTGTGGGCTTGACTTGAAATTTGTCACGAAGAAGCTCATATTTGTATGTATATATGCATACATATATATATATATATATATATATTTACATGTACATATTTTTTTTCCATATACATATTTACATATTAGTTTAGATATACACATATTTACATATACACTATTTTATATAAACATATATACACACACACACTTATATATATACTTATATATATTTTTGTCATAACTTTAAAATAGTTATGTATGTATACGTATATATTATTTAATCATATCCAGCAATTAACATTTAAAAATTTATATAGTCCCCAGAATTATACATTCCGATATATCCAATATCAGAAAATTTAGTTATTCGACTTAAAAAAAATTATATTACAATATTTACAATTAGTTAGTTATTCTAATAATAAATGGCTAAAAATCCGGGTCGTTACAAACTCCATCGTTAAGAACTCGAAACCCAATCATCGCTCCATATTTGCTGCCATGGCCTGATGCATAGATGGTTGTGCCCTAATAGTCGCACCCCACCTCGAAGAGCCGTGCTCCACCATAACTCCTCCACGAGTTTGTTTTTGACCAAACAAATCATCGCTGTCTTTATCGAATCCCAAATCCACCTCCACCTCCTCGACTATCGAACCCTAAATCATTGGAAGAAACGAGCACTACAACTACATCGTAATCTCCCAAAAATGAAGCCGCACCTTTATTAGATGAAGAATTAACTGATTGCAACTCAAAGATCCAAGTTTTGAGATTTAAAATCAAATGTTTTCTTTTATCTAGATTTTATTTTGAATTGGAAGTTCCCCTTTTTTATCGCAGGCTATTATAAATAGAAGGCATGGTTAAGCAATAAGCAACACTAAGCCTTTTTTTTATAATCCTTCATATATTCAATTCACTTTGTAAATACTTGAATAAAAATTCTTTTACAAAGACACACACACACACACACACACACACACACACACATATATATATATACATATTTACTAATCCCTATTTCTCAATACTTAAAAAAATATCCATACATTTATCTTAACACTATAAGTATATTCACAAAAATGGGAAAGATTTCCTACCTACATGATTCAAAAATCATTTACAAATCCCTCATCAATCTCAAAAAATTATAAAATCATTTATAAGTATCATTTCTCAAAACAATTATAAACCGTTTTATAGATCCATACAACTATTTATAAAGCTCTTCTTATAAGCCTATGAACATATTTATAAATTTCCTTTACAATTATCTAAAACCATTTGCAAAGCTCTCTCCATACAATATGAATGATTCTCTTTTAAGTCTCCCAAAACATTCTATAAACTTCTCTTATGAGCTCAAATATTTTTATAAAACCTTATTTATAAATCTCGAAAACATTTATAGATAAATAATAATCATTTACTTTAAAAACACTATTATACAATAATAAAAATTATAAATAAATAAGTACAAACTTTAAAACATCTGACAGATACTAATTGATAAATTTCAAAACATTTCAAATAAATAATAATAACTTTACGTTCAATATTTTTTTAAATAAAAATAATTAATTTGCAAAACAATATTGAAAAATAATCATACTTAACTTCAAACCATATTAATAATTTTATTAGTAAACTTCTAATTATTTAAAATACTGATAACCCTATTTTAAACAATATTAATATAAATAACCAACTTTTAAAACATAACTGTTTTTCTTTGATAAAATCCAAACTTAAATTTTAGCATAATCGTTTGCATTTTTATAAAGCTATACTTATAAATCTCTTCTATTTTATGAAACTTCCTTTCATAAAAATTTCTTTATTTATGAACGCCATTTATAACTCCATTCTTTATAAATCTCACTTATTCATACATTCCGTTAAAAAAATCAATCACTATTTGTTTTTAACGTTGTCCCCAATTAGATAAATTCCTTTCAATTTATAAAATATCATTTAACATTCCCAATTCACCCTCACTTTCAATCTCCAAAATAAAGTCAACTATTTTCAAAAACAAACTTTCATATCTTGTTATAAATCCACCATGTGATTTATTTCCTCCATTTGTTAAATAATAATAATTTCCTTTGATTTATAACACCATTTATAAATCCATATTTTATTAACAAAACATGATTTTACAAATCTTTATTTTATTTGTAAAATATCACTTTATACAAAATGATTAATAATATATATATCAAATATTTTCTAATTTCTTTTAAAACCATATCTTTTTATTATAAAAGACGGACTTAATCTAAGATTTAAAAACCTTTATCCACAGTTCTAAATTTCCATTTAAAATATTTTATAAAAATATAAATATATAATTTCTCAAAATCATATCTTTTATTTTAGAAAAATTATTTAAACATATAAAATTTCCAAAATCACTTTGAAATCTCGTTTAAAATCAAATCATTAGTATATAATATTTTAAAATATGAAAAATACAGTCCATTGCTACTGAAGCACTAAATAAGCAATATCACATACATGTCATAAATATGGCATCCTACATATCATATGTCACAATATATATGAAAATAAAATCAATAGTATGAGGTATCCTATTGGATCCCTCCAACCCATCCCCTTGTATCACATATAGTATATAATCATATAAAAAATAAACCTCTTCGAGGTAGGGTTCATATACAAAGGGTCATTTCCTCTTACGTGGGAATGTAATATGGTCTCATCTACTCTAGGGGCAAGAATATATCAAAACCAATAATATAAACCAGTAATCCAAAAAGTCTAAACAATCAATAATAAAATATCCATGCATCCAATAAATAATTTTATTAACTACACAAATATTTTGATTAACCAAAAAGGTGAGATTAACTCACATTGATTTTGGTTTCGTCAAAATGTTCCGTTTTGAATTAAAATTGAACGGCATATAATTTTAACCCAATTTTTTATCAACTCCGAATCCATCCAATCTAATTGCATAACATAGCCTTCATCAATACGATCGCAACATGACTCATGGCATTCAATTTCGACCTTATATGAATGAAATATAGCATTTATAAGATTTCTAAATTAAACAATATAATTATTTTACTAATTATAGTAATTAACATTAATTACAACATTTAAACCCCTACATCCCCAAATTCCGACTTCCACCATACACGCTGGTACCCTCCATGACGATGCAGGCACACGTCTCTCTCTGGTCATCGAACGGCTATACCCACATCGCCATTGACTTCCCTAGCGCAAACTCCATCATCCAGGACTCGAAACCCAATTGTCGCTCCCTTTTTACTATCGCAATCTGATACATAGATGGCCATGCCCTAATTTTCGCACCCCACCTCGAAGAGCCATGCTCCACCATAACTCCTCCACCGGTTCGTTTTTGACCAAATAAATCATCGCTGCCCTTGTCGAATCCCCAAATCCACCTTCTCGACTGTCGAACCCTAAATTATTGGAAGAAATAAGCACTATAATGACAATGCAACCTCCTGAAAATGAAGCAACACCTCTACTAGATGAAGAACTAATTGATTGCAACTCAAAGATCCAAGTTTTGAGATTTAAAGTCAAGTGTCTTCTTTTACCTAGATTTTATTTTGAATTGGAAGTTCACACTTTTTTATTGCAGTTTATTATAAATAGAAGGCATGGGTAATCATGAGATGGGTAAGGCTGAAGGGTATGGGGATACAAGTGTGTATGCCGAGTGTACGAAATGTTGGATGATGGTGTGTGTGTATATATATATTATTTAAATTACGAAATGACTTAACTTTTTTAAACGTCTGAAATTCTCGAACTCCAAACAAAGTGTGCTACCTAGCGTTCTATATATTATACTCCTATTCCGAACACAATGGAACTAGTCCCAAGCCCTAATTCAATCATATATAGAAGATAGCCTTAAAAACCCAATTATTATATAAATTCCTTTAATTAATTTCTATGCTTTTTGATCGTGTATGTCCAAACGATTCGTCCGATCGCCATGAAATTTGACGTCATACTTTAATTCACTATTACGAATCCAATGGAACTAGTTTTGTCAAAATCCGAGACAGTGCCCCCAAGGCTATTTTTACACGTTAATTAAAATGAATTATTATAAAAACCAAATTAATCACTTTGAAATCTAAATTAAAAGTTTAATATTACCATTCTTATTTAAATAGAATTTTAAATCAACTTTCGAAACGCTTTCATTCGTATTAAATTCAGTTATTTTAAATATTTCCAAATATTAAATTCAATAATTTAATTACCCAATAAATCACTATATTTGAAATTCAAGTTATTTAATTTATAAAATTAAATTTTCAATATTTAAAATAAATTAAATATTTCAAATTCGAATGACTAGAATTCTGGATCGTTACACAAATGCTAGATTGATGCTTTTGATTTAATGAGTAGAGTTGGTTGCTTGACTAATAGGTATGCAATTATATTTTTGTTTGATTGACGATTTTATACCTTAGATATGGGAGGCCATTTGGGTTTTGTTTACTTTTGTTGGTCTGGGCTTGTAGTGGCGATTTGTAGTTTTTCCGATTGAGCCATGCAAAGGAGGTGATGCAAATTTTCTGTAACTTTAAAAGACTCAAAGATATAATATTTCTTCTGAACTTATTAATTTTGAAAATTTTAAGGGTTTGGAGACATTTTTCTTGCCTTGGGAATTTCGAGGACAAAATTTTGTTTAAAGGGGTGAAGAATGTAACAACCGAAATTTTAGTCGTTTAATTTTGAATATAAAATTAATTTTAAACATTGAAATAATTGGTTTTCAAGTTAGTAACTAGAATTCAAATATAGAGATTATTAAAATATTTGAAAATTTATTTGAATATCTGGATTTTTAATTGAATATTTATTTAATGGATTTAATGGTCTTATTTAACTCTTTTTAATTAATGAATGATAATACTGAATTTATTTTGTAAATTTATTTACAGTAATAAATAGTTTAGATAATTGATCGGAAAGTTTCTTTTATTATAATGACTCGATTTTTATTTATGTATGTTAATTTTAATTTATTTGATTTTTTCATAATCTTCAAACTGTAAAATATTGAAAATTTCGTTTGATGATTTATTGGCAAACAACAATGTTATTGTGATTTTACAGAAGAAGAATTTTAATAATAAGAATAATAACCTAAAACTAACTTTCGTATATGACAAAATCAAGTCCCGAAACTAATTCCATTGAGTTTAGAATAGGGGTATTTGGTTAGGAACGCTAGTGAGTATGCCTCATTTGGAGTCCATGATTATGTCGAGTATAGGGTTGGAGGAATTCCTATATAAGGACCCTCACTTATCTCCATTTTCCCCAAGCTTTAATCCTACTTCTTCAAATCCTAGGGCCGTGGTTGATCGCAGAGCTAGATGCTGAATTGGTGGTCGACCCCAACATGAAAGTTCTTCATGGTGGGGTGATGAAGGTAGTGGACGGTTGGATCATCCATGGATGGTGTCGAGGTGATGTAGACCTAGCGATATTTGTGAATGGGTTTTTGGGTTCATTCTCATGGCGACGAGTTGTGAGTCGAGGGTGGTGGAGTCAAGTCGACATGGGTAATGGCTGTCGTTTGGTGGTGGCACGGGGATCTCTTGTCTCATGTAGCATGGCGACATCGGGTAGAATAGCGTCGACATAGTGGAGTTTAGCGGTGAGCATAGGTCATCTAGAGGTGGCATGGTGGATATCTTTTTAACACTCTTGGTCTGGGGAGCCGTTAGTGAGGAGGCGATGGCATGCGATCGCTTGAGGTGGCGGCGACATGGTGATGAATGGGGCGGCCTGGATTGGGTAGTATCGTGGTTAGAGATTTTAGCCTAGGTAATTAATTTTTCAATGATGTAATTAGTGATTAACTATATTATTTAAAAATCTAAACTTAGTAATTATATAGCTTATGAGATCGATCGAGATGAAACATTTTGCATTATGCTCGTTATGGAGAAATCTATGCGATGGAACTAGTTTGGTTGAATATGGAGCAAGTTGAAGTTTAGGCTATAATCGAACGTCGTTCAATGTTATCTCAAACCAAAACGCTTTGGTGCCAACTAGAATTTCGGTGAGTATAACTCACCTTTTTAGTTAATCTGTAAGATATATAGTAGATTAAAATTTACTGTTTGTGTTTGGTTGAAATTATTGGCTGATTTTGTTAAATATCGGTTTTAAAAGTGATTAGCATTTAAAAATGAAATATAGGGAATTTTGTACAGAAATCCGGATTTCACACCATAGTGATTTTAATTGCAGTTATATGCACATTGATTCTATTTCAGTAATAACTTGTTATATAGATTGTTAATTGTCGAATCATGGTTGTTTAGCACAATTAGTTATGACATTACTGTATGTTGAAAAACTTAATCCCTGTTGTGATAAAAACCAAAAAAACATTGGCTAAGTTCTTTAGTGGTTATTGGCCTCAATTTAGTATTTTAAAATACAGTTAATTACTGTTTGGACTGGGAAATGGTTTTTGTTTCGAAGAATGATTTTTAATCCCATTGTTGGTGTTTGCTGTGATATTTTGTTTTAAATGAATTTTGAACACCTCTATTTCACTTTAACCTTTTTATTAGTTTTCTAATGTTTATATAATAATGTTCTAAAATTTAGTTATTATTTAGATAATAATGTTCTAAAGTTTAATTATTATTTAGATAATATTGTTTTGAAGTTTAATTATTGTTTTATATAATAATGTTTTGCAGTTTAATAATTGTTTTATATAATAATGTTTTAAAGTTTAATTTTTATTTTATATAATAATGTTTTAAAGTTGTTTAATTATTATATAATAATGTTTTAAAGTTGTTTAATTATCATTTAGTAATTTTCTAAAAGTAGTTCATTTATATTTATTATTGTTTTAAAAGTTATCTATCAATATTTTATAATGTGAAAAGTTATTTATTAAATAATTAATATTGTTGGAAGACAATAATTGTTATTTAGAATGCTTCAAAATTAATAATCATTATCTATTAATAATGTTTTGAAAGTTAATTAATTTATCCGACTAGCTGTATTAAAAATAAATAATGAATTTACAAAAGGAATTTCATTTAATAGAAGAGTTTATAAATGAAAATGGTGTTTTGGATTTATAAAATGATTTTGGATAATTATAATAGAGTTTTATAAATGATTTTGGATATTTATAAAAGAAGTTTTATAACTGATAGTAGGTATTTGTAAAAGAGTTTTATAAATAGTTTGGATATTTATAAAAGAGTTTTACATATAAACTTGGAGATTTATTAGGAGTTTTATAAATGGATTTAGAATTTCGCTAAAGGAGATGTTAATAAATGGCAGAGATTTATTAAAGGATTTATTGAAGAAATTTATGAAATAAATTAAGATTGGATTTTCCCAAATTGACCTTCTTAATTTTGATGGTGCGGACATTTGTTCCTTGCTTAACACCGAAGGAATAATGTTTGGGTTTATCCCTATTTCCATTTCATTTTACGCAATATTTGTTTTAGTTCTTTTGATATGATTTTGAAATAAGATATCTTTTGTAAAGTTTTTTGAATATACTTATACCATTGAGATAAGTATATGAATAAATTTTCTAAGTAGGGAAAGTGTAGTGTTTTTGTGAATATACTTATACCATTGAGATAAGTATATGAGTATATTTCTAGGTATTGAAAATGCAGTGTTTTGTGAATATACGTATACTGTTAAGATAAGTATATGGGAAAGTTTTCCTAAGTTTTTAAAATGAAATGGTTTGGGAATATATACTTATGCCGTAGAGATTACTATATGAATATTTTCAAAGTATGGAAAAGTGTAAAGAAGGGTTTGTGAATATATCTTTGTTAAAGTATTTTGAACAAGTATTTACAAAGTGATTTCAATTAATGAAAGGATTAGTTATAGAGGTTAGCGGTTGCTTATGAGCTTAACCAATGCTGGTTTTCCCTATGGAAATAAATCTCTGATTTGATTGTTGTTTTATTTGATAGTTAAATAACCGACTATCAAACCTTGGCCAAATTTAAACTATCTATGTTCGTAAAAGAATTCGAACTGACATAAGCATTTTGAATCAGAACATCTTGATGATGGTTACGAAGACGCTGCTCTTGGAAGTACAAGAGCTACTTGCTACTAATCTTGAGAGTGATTCCAAAATTGATGTAGTAGAAGTAGTGCCTTCGGTTTCGTTCAGATCTAGAATGAACTTTTATGGATGAATGCTGGTATTGCATTTCTGCCTAGATGGCAATCTTAGCATTCCAAGTGGGATTTCTATATAGGTATTCATAGCTTCAAGCCTCACACCTGGTAAATGACTAAAGCATGGACGTGCAATAGGGTTATGCCCATTAGGGTATGATCATCTCTTATCCAGAGTCGATATATATATATATATATATATATATATATATATATATATATATATATATATATATAGACACACACACACACACATATGTGTGTAGGTCTGTATATGTATGCTTTAGGGCCCATTATGGTTGTTGATCAACTAAGGGATGGTCATATTCGGTGCTATTCAGTAAGGGATAGTGCCGGTCCTAAGTAGCAGAGGTGCAACGTGTTGTAGCCTCCAGTACATTTTATCTAGAGGTGTACTGATTTGATGGGTAGACCATTACCCTTTCATAGTTGGAATCCATTTTCCAATACGAGCCTTCTGACTTGATTGTATACCTATTATGCTGGAATTTATTTTTTTTAAAACAATTTCGGTTATGATTCAATATTTACTTTAAACCATAGACATTATTATAATATCACTGAATTTTCTATAGAAATATTTTGGTTATTCTAAGGTAAAAATCCTTCTGTGCTTATGTGTGGCATGATATGAGATATCTTTATTTTGAAGGGTTTTTATAACATTAAAATTCAATTTAGGTGTGTTTCTCACGCTGGTTTACTAGGCTGATCTAGGCGTAATTTTTCTTATAATGTTCGAGTCAGGCCAAACATATTTTTAGATCTAGTTTGGATGCATCAGAGCTTCGGGTGATGAGCTGGATGCTTCCAAGATGTACTCGCGTATATGCTATTTTTCGCTACATTGCTTGTCTATATTTATCAACATTTGTGAGGATATGTTGTTATAACTGTCCAGACTGAGTATTAGTTGGTTGACTCTAATTTGGTATATATATTACAGTTTTTCTTTTGTAAAGCTTATTGTGTATATTATAGATTACTAGTTACGGTGTGAGATTCTGTTCTGTCTTTTATTTTCTTTCACCACAACCATCTTTTTTTTGCCATTTGGATACTCGACACATGAATACCATGGATGTATTAGTGTTAACGTTTAAGGGTCGAAAAGACGGGCTATTACAACTATTTTTCCTTTCTTGTTTTTCCTAGTTCAATATGTTCAATTAGTTGGTTTTGCATTATTTTATTTGTTTGATTTATTAGTTTAACCTACTCAATTTTATTAGTTTAATTAATGATTTTATCGGTTAGATTTTGCATTGTTTTTTCAATTGAATTATTGAATAAATGTTGCATGAAAATTTCTGCTGAATATATGATTTTGAATAAATGTTGCAATTACATTAATGAAATGCTATTGGCGTTTCAAAGCAATTGTTTAAAATTCAATTATTTATGGGTATTTGGTTTGAGTACAGATATTAACAATTTACTTATTGTATGGTGCATACACTGTAATCAAGCGTGAAACAAAGATTGCATACTTTTATAATATATTAATAAGATCTATAGAACGCTATTAAAAACATTCTTTTATAGCATTTATACTATTGTGACGGTATGTTCTGGACCTACAATGGCATGTCATCATACAACATGGTTAAAAATGTTGCTAAATCCTTTTATAACGATTTTGAAACGCTGATAAAGGTTCAGTTTGTTGTAATGACTACCTAAAATTTGGAGAACATTATGTACTCTGGTCTCAGTGGATGTATCGATATTTTTTTCTTAAAACATTACGATGAGGAATACATATATATATATATATATATATATATATATATATTTGTACATATATAATAATAATATGTTATTCTATATTGCAATAATTTTCTTATGATTACAACTTTTTGTAACAATTATAACACAGCATATCATTTATTAATTTTCTAATTGTTATACTTTTAAATTAAATAATTATATCACCATATAACAAAGTATATATGAGAAATTAAATACCGTTATTATAAACACGGTTGGTCATCGAGTTGGATATCTGTAACAAATTAATAATTGTCTGTAAGTCATACTCATAACTCTATCACAAATTCTTTTATATTAAGTGAGAAGCTTAAATACATAATATAATATCGTATTGAATTCAATTTGATCCTCGATAGCATAAATTAATTATTAATAGAAAATGTTAGACACCGAATAAAATCGAATAACTTATACGATCGAGGATCAAATTTAGTTCAAATGGCCTGATATTATATAATTAATCTTACTGGATAATAGTAATGATTTTTAAGATCAAATAATGAAAATTCCAAAGGTCAATAGGATTTCAAGTTCAAACTGGTTGTTTTTGATAATTTATTTCTAAAATGAATACTCTGAACTAAAATTTCTATTTACATTCCATTTTTCCAAATTAGATTGTACAAATTATTCAATATTTCATGAAAAGATTTAATATATAATATCGTATCACTTTGAATTAATTAAATCCTCGATCTTAATTATGTTATAGCCAAAAAGCATTAACCGGTAATCTTCAAAAATTATAAAAAGAACATTTATTGTTTATAAATACTAATAAATTATCCAGTATTGAAAATGAAAATAATATTTAATAATATTTTAATAATTAATAAAAGTGAATGATATATATGATACGTAGGGAAAGAGTAGAGAATTCCCTACACATTGCATACCAAAAGAAATTTCTCAACACATTTGCTAAGCACGAGTCTCGATAGTGTCAGGAAATTTCTCACAATAAGGAAGACAAAGGTAATTCCTTCATACGCTACGCTGTCGATAATTTCCTCTATAACTCGACACTAATTACACAACATGGGTTTGTGGAGGCATAGAGATAACCCTACGTCTTCTTTACCGATGTTGGGTTAAAGCTTCGTAGGCATTGCGTCAGCAGACGATGATATTTTCAACTTTCTCTTGTGGTGATCACTCATCTATACAATAATATGAATACCCAGTTCAATTTCGAGAGCATACAAGCCCCGTTGAATTTTGACAACTGAACAATCTTTAAATCTATATTATCTATATCCAACCCTTCTTTCAATGACCGTATCTATACTATATCATCAAGCCTCCTCCAAATTTACCAATAATATTATGCCACCTATAATGTAGCACTGAATAGTCGCTGCATCCATTTTTTTTTCTCCCATCCGCTTTTCCTTCAGTTCGCTTTTTTTTGTTAACGCGGCTACGGAGTCAGATCCCTCTTCGACCACGCGATCGGAGCACCGCTGATTGTCAATATTTTCCACCTATTGCATCATCGCCAGTTTTTTCGATCATTCTTCCTCACTCTATCATTGATGACTGCCACTTTTTCTACAAATCCATTGAGTTATTCCTCCGGCGTGTAAAGATCGTGCCCTTTCCCACACATTTTCTCTCTTCCTTTCCCCGTTTTCAAGCCTGAATCATTTTCCCTCTACCCTACTACATGTTTTGGGAGTTATAGTTCTCGCATCAGCCTGCATTTCAGGTAATTTGAATCCTTGGTTTTCATTTTTTCTTCCAATTGGTTGCTTTAAGTAAATTTTGAACCCTACATGCGCTAATGATAGGTTTTCTTTTATCTGTCTTCACTGTTAATTCTACGATTTAAATCCTTGGTCGATGCTTCCTTCTCTAAAATCAAAGAATTTGATTTCTGCTCCATCCCATCTTCATGATTGACGAATATCTAATTTTGGAATTTAATAGATGAACTTAACTTATACTCCATCTCCCTAAATTTGAAGTTAATTTTGCAATTTAATTGTGTTATCTATTTGTTACACCAAAATACTATTGGTTTCGCCACTTTTCTATCAACTTAGGTGCTTTAGGTTTTTGATGTAGCATCGTAATATTTATGACAAAGAAATTATCTCTAACAAGAAACCAGTTTCATTGCTTGATGAAGGAGTTGAAGAGGGAAAAAATGCGTTTGTATAGCATTTCCATATTGGACGCGCACATTATTCGATTTTCAAAGTAAAAGAGTATGCGAGCTCTAACAGATTATTCTTTATGTTAGTTCTTCAATTGGGCCAAGTGGTGCAGGTGCTGATTATATATTTTCTTTTATCATTTCCTGATAGTTTTTTTGTTTTTTAACTGAAATTTAGTGTTTCATATTGCATATTAGAGTACTTTAGGTGAACTGCAGAAATCTAAACTCAAATGTTGATTATTTTTATATAAATATAAAAACATAATCATTAGCTGCTAATATAATATAAAAATTAGTGTTATAGTGACTTAAGCGGTTGTAGTTTTTATTGATTTTTTTATGAGAACCAATTCTAGAATTTGAATATTAGAAGATGACTTATTAACTTGGATTATATTGATGTTATGATCCTTAATGTTTTAATGCTTCTATCATCTGATTATGATGAGCATAGATCTATAATCATTATATGTTATAACCGTATACTTTTACACTCAAGTTATTTGACATGTTTAGTTCACTGTTCTTCATTTGCATTTATGTAGGAGTGAATGTACAAGCAGAAAACATGTCGTTGTAGTTTTAAGGTATGATTTTTTACACTGGTTTATTAATTTTACCATTGATGACTTTTTGCATGGATGAATACGCGTTTCATGTTTTTTAATATCGATGAATTTACTACTTCTATATAAGATTAAAAATTCGACCCATTATGTTGCTTGATCCCTCAATAATTTACTTACAAACAACATTTTATATTTCTTTTTTCAACAAAAAAACTTTCATATTTGTAATGAAAACTAACATTACTTCTACTTTCGTACATGTGTTTGATTATCGGTACTAAAATATTTACAGCCATGTCTTGATATTCCTATTACAATTTCATATTGTGCTATATTAATAATCATTAAGTCAGTCATCATACGACTTTATAAATGTATATTGATTCTTATATGTAAGTGGGGAGTATAACAACAGAAATACAAGTTGACAAGTTGAATATATTTATTTTTGTATGCCAAATCCAAGGCTATGCAATCGATCTCATGACTAGCTTGAAACTAGTTTAAGAAATCTTTTATTCACGCTATTTTTCTCCTAACCAATGAATACTCGAAATAATAATCATGCTTTACTACTGGTCTGGTATGAGTTGTTTTCTGTGCATTGGACTTAAATCTTGTGTCAATATGCATGACAAATCACATGTATAGATAATTAATGGTACCATAATTTGTTATACTATATGCAATTAGAGTAATCTACTTAATAAGCGCTTATAGACCTATAAGAAAAAACATGGATATTTAAGAAAACAGTCATCAAAACATCCTTTGTTGATAGATAATTTGAACAAGAAAGATCACATTTTCGTTTTTCTTTGTTTTTCCTCAAAACTGTTGTACCATAAGTATATATGTGTACCAAATATGAATATAAACTGAATATAAGGGAAATAAAGTTGTGAAACTACATAAAATAAAGACACACAAAGTTATTCCATCATCTCCAATGAAACAAGTAATAAATAGTAGTTCAGATAATACATATAATTAAACTTTCATGAATACTGTACAATCTCTTATTAGACAAGACTAAAATACATTATTTTTTTTTGCAAATATCAAGAAAACTCTTTTATAAATATTATACAAACTCTTATAAAACAAATATCAAGTCTAAAAAAAATCATTGCATCACACTATTCTATATTACAATTGCTATAAATTATGGTGTGCCTAGCATAGGCTAAAGATGTTTGCACGGATATCATGAAGCTTCAAATGAGCATATTAATAATAATAAGTGACCTGCATAAACATAATTTGAGTAAAAAAACATCTTAACCAAGGTCAACTTTATTTTATTCCACCACTGCAACCTTAAGAAGCAAATTATGGAGATCCCATCAATGTTAAGGAGACTACATTAACTAACAATTTAAAATTTGTGAGTGTAATATCCTATGAAAAATTTATGATTTAAACACCATTATAGATTCAGTTGAAAAGTTCAGTACTGTCTGCTTGCCTATAATACTTTGTTGGTTTATCATAAGCATCTTCATATCTTAATCTTTTTTTATGTGGTACTTATTTCTACTTTTTCTACGTTCCTATTCTAACTTCTACTCTTATATTTACAATTGCTGGTAATGAAGGGAACATGACCAAAAAGATGTTGTATAACTAAAGATATATTTAGCCTTTCTTTGTTCGAGCATTGCAGTTTTTTCATACATAGGCAATGCTTAAGGATAATTGTAACTTTTTCATACACACCATCATGGAACACTTTCATAAGGTAAACACTTATACATGCTATATTGTTTTTAATATAATTTATAGATGCTTTAGGGAAAGTTAAAGATTTTTTGGACGAGCATTGCATGTCATTCAAATTTACCATATATTTTTGTTCTGGTAATTTCTTACTGCAATTATGCTAAATCTGAACTATTTTGCAATATGATATTCATTAGTAATTAGAGGTAACATAAACGTATTATTTAGGATTTTTTTACTTTTAATTAGATGATATTTCAAGATGATAGTTAACGTTCTTAAGATTACTTTTCAAATTTTTAATAGCATTGTCAGTTTAAGGAAGATTTATATCTATTTCAAGTATTACTTTTACTAAATTCTTAACAAAATTTCTAGGTCTATATCATAAAGTCAATCATGATATTTGTAACGACCCGCCTTTTTGGACAGTTTAAACCGACGATCAAATACCCATGTCGATTCCAAACCATTAAAAGGGCAGATAGTTATTGGGGTAATTAAGAAAAGAAAAGGAAGGGAAATAAAGGAAATGAAACAACACAGAATCTCACAGCGGAAGGCTAAAGTATAATAATAAAATAACAGTTCATGAAGCTGTTAATTAAATGAATACATTTGAAATGAATACATTTGATTATTATTATACAACATTTATCAGAGTTACATACACAACAAATATCATACAACAATGCAGCGGAATGGAATGAATATAATAGTAGTAGATAATATACCAAATCTTCGTCTCCGTCCTCCAAGGAAATGATCTTCAACCTAAACTGAAAACTCAGGACTGACCCGAGCGTAATGAAAAGACAAAACACTCGAGTCAGGACTAAAATATCCTTATGAAAGTTAAATCAATCGTAAATAAATATGAGTGTAACGGCGTCAGAGATGTTTACGGGGTTTGACATCTCATATCCAGTGTCAACGTGCGTGCAATAACTCAAGAGATGTTACGGGATTTTCCATCTCTCAAGGATCCGTTAAACTATCTACTATGTAGTAATATACGCTAAGTAGATAATGTCTATCAGTAATATAAAGTATCAAAATAGCGTTAAGGCGTTACCATAATCCCCCTTAACACATTTTATATTCCCAAAAGCATATACAAGACCGTAGTTTCCCCAAAACCGGAAGTCACCAGAGGGCAATCCATATACTCAAGGTACAAATCAAAACGTAGTGGTCGCGAATAGGATAATCAGTATGACAAGGTACATGAGGCAATACCAACTAGGATACTAGTAGTTGCGTGATCCGGACTGATGTTGGGCATAGCCAGCAGCTACCCCAACACCGCGAAACAACACTCCGAAATCAAGGGGTGCACCCAAATCGCATCACAAATGTAATAGATATGGTATCGAAGAAGTGTGTCCGCTAGAGGTGGCGAACCTCAATGGCCCGGCGCGGCTCCTGTTTTAGTCATGTCAGGGGTCATCCAATAATCGTTCTCTTTCTTCAGTCAACGCGTTCACCAAACCATCCACTTCATTCTGGATCAACACTCCGCGTATAATAGTTATTAAAGTGGTTTTCGGTATCGACAGAGAGTATGTCCATATCCGATCCCGGTCTCTTTAATAACTACGTATTATTACACCGTTGGCTCTTTTACATTTCGAATCGATTCATGATTGATATCAAATGTCATATTCACTTCAAAATCAAATCCATTTCAAATATCGACATAGCCATTCAAAATATAAGGTTCCTTTTCAAAAATCATTTTGCGTCTCAATATCTTATTTCGGTTTCAAAATCATTCCGAATTTAAATTTTATGTTGCAACTTCATTTAACCCAATTCGTATTTAAATTCAAGATTTAAACATAAACATTCCACCTTATTAACCAGCTTGAAATTTTTAGAAAATAGTTTTAAGTAGTTTAAAAGTAGTTTAAATAATTAAAATAGTTAAAAATAATTAAAATCTTGAAATGGATTTAAAATAGATAAATTAGTTTAAAATAATTTAAATTGGGTTAAGTAGATTAAAAATAGATTAAAATAGTTTAAGTATTCAAAATGGTTTATATAACAGAGTAATTTGGAAAACAAATTAAAACAGCTTCAAAACCAATCCATTTCAATTACAACTTCCCAATTTCCAATCAATTTCAATTTCCATTTTACCGATTCAATTTCGATTTCAATTCAAAACAACGTCAACTTTAACTTCAAATCAATGCAATTCTACATTCACCTTCAATTTATTCAATTTCAATTTTTTTATCGATTTGGAGCTTGATTTCAAAATATCCATTTATAACACTTAACAAATTTTCCATCAATATTCAAGTCTAAATTCCAATTTCAAATATGATTCAATTCCAAACTCGATTTCAAAATATCATTTTTATATCACTTTTACTTAATAATATTCAAAGCTCGATTTAAGGTTCAATCCCTTAAACGAATAAATTTTCGAACTTCAATCATAACCAAATTTTAAATTTCAAAGTCTCAACTTAATTCTTTAACAAAATTCCTTTAACCAAATTTTATTTCAACATTCCAAACTCAATTTTTCGATGAATTCAATTTCTATAAATCGGTTTCTGTTTATAACTTTTAAATCAAAACATTTAAATAAATTCAAATCGACGATTTCAAAAACTATTAATTTAACCAATTCGGTGTCCATATATAATTTTCTATCCTATGGCCAAGTAGTTATTTATTTCAATTAGATGTCAAGGATGAGTATATATTATTTAAATTAAATCACAGTATCATATGTATGCATAACAGGATCTATATAAGCAAATAAACATCCAAACATTCAATTATCAACCAATAGCATCCATCAAAATACATCATCCAATAAGCAATACAATTCATGGCAGTTTCATAGTTATCAATGTCAGGTAATTTATTCGCAATTCAATTTTAATTTCAATTTAACTGTCAATTTAATTTTTCAACAGTTAATGCAAATGACAAGCTATATGACAATTAAATTTTTATCAAACAACAATAAATAAAATCATAACACTTCATAATATCAAATTTAACTAGCATAAAAATATTTAGTACGGTGTGAGCGTTATAAAACACTCACCTTGATTTCAATGTAGTTCCAGCGTTTTATTTCGAATAAAATTAAACGAGCGTTTAATTTTACCCGAAATTTTTACTAGCTCCAAACGACTTCAATCCAATTCCATAGCGTAGTGCTCGTCGATACGATTCCAACGCAAAAAGTTTCGTGCATTTTCGACCTGGTATGAAAAAGATATGATTTTTAGAAGTTTGTACGAATTAATTACAATAAAATTTTCAATTCTATTTTATTTTATTAACCTAGATGCAATCAGGGCCGTGCATTTACCAATCTCAAATCCAGGCCGTGAGTTTTCTCTTCTTCTTCCCCAGTAAAACACGTCCAAACCAAAACCCATAGCCGCCATCTAACTCCCAATTATCGCGACCCACTCGAGCTGGCTGGAGACGATCGGAGAGCGGCACCTCGAAGCTCGTAACGCGAGCTACACTCGGCCAGAAGGCGGTGGAGCTCGGCCTCCCCCCGACAATGGAATGCGTGCGCGATACGTGGGTGGACGCGGCCAAAATCTGGCGTCTCTGGTTGACGATTCAACGAAGTAGCCGTATGGATCTGAAGCTCCTACCAAGCTCTATCATCTTCCAGTTGAAAGTTTCTTGAAATATCGTATGGATTGTGAGAGATTAACGGAAGAAGGTCGGCAAAATTTCGGCCATTAATAGCTTGGGGTGGTGGCTGTAACCACTAGGGTTTCTCATTTTTTTATTTTTATTTTTTTTATTTTGTGAAAAAGGCTATTTATAGGAAACGACAAATACTTATTCATCCGGGATTCCCGAACTCCGATTTATGCGCGGTGACTGACGATCCTAGGGTTTATCCTACGTTCCGGACACATTGGAACAGGTTTAAGAAGCTAATTCGATCATATGTGAGAGTTACGGAAATAAACGATCAATTTTAAATTAAACCGATTAAACGATTTTCTATGCGTTTTGGCTTGCCCCGGACAAACGGTAAATCCGTTTGACTTGAAATTTGAAATCTTACAATAATATAACATTACGGATCCAATGAAACTAGTTTCGTTGAAATCCGAGACCGTTTGAAAAATGACTATTTTTAACTCGCCAAATTAATATTAAACAATTTCAACGCGTTTCGAGCTGCCACGGTCAAACGACAACTCCGATTGCTACGAAAATTGAAATCCGATAATAACTAACTATTACGGATCCAATAGAACTAGTTTCGTCCAATTCTGAGACTGTTCAAAAATTGGCTATTTTTCAGGCGATAATTAAATATTAAAATATTCAATTTTCACAAATAAATTTTAAATTCAGTTTTAAAAGTTCTATAACATCACTATAACTCCAATATGATAAAATAAAATTTTACAAATCATTTTTAATCATATTAAACCCGTTATTCAATTATCCAATAAATATCAATTTTAAAATCTTATTAACCCTATTATAATCCCAATACAACTTACATTCACCTTGGAAACCAA
Organism: Allium cepa; assembly: GCA_030765085.1. NCBI lineage: Eukaryota > Viridiplantae > Streptophyta > Magnoliopsida > Asparagales > Amaryllidaceae > Allium > Allium cepa. The sequence continues at coordinate 1,042,332,507 of CM060931.1, read as the reverse complement.
ATTGAATCATATTAAATCAAATTTCAGTTATTCACTTTATTTTCATATATTAAATTTCAATATCAAATTAATCATATCAACTTCGGAATTTAATTATTTAAACATTTGTAATATTAAATTTAAACAATTTTATTATTCTTAAATCAGTATCTTTTGAAATATTCGAAACGAACTTATAAAATTTAACACATTCAAATTATAGAACAACCATTTTCATTAAAACAATTATTCAATTCCCTTTATTCAATTATTCAATAAATTCCAAATATTAAATTTTAAACAATTTAATTGTTCAATATTTGACGGATTTCAATATTGGATTTTTAAATAAAAATTTCATTATCAGTCGATTTACTATATTACATTAGATGAATTCCACGTTATTATTTAACTGCAGTTAGAGATAATGCACTCAACTAATATATATACTTTCATTTCAATTGCAATTGGTTCACAAATTCAATTCGACTAACTAAATGAATAGGTAACTTAAATAATTATCACTGTTGACTTTTAATTACTTATAAGTTTATTATTTACAAACAAGCGTCACAATTACCTATACAATACAAATTCATTCAATTACCTTCGACTACATCTTATTTCAATTGATTTGGGATTTCATTCAATTAATAAACACTTAACTTAGATAAATTTTGTTGCATTTCATTCTAGTTATTATTATTCCAAATGAATTACAAATTTTTTCTAACACTAAATCACGAAATCTTATTAAATTAGCTATTTTAATTATCGGAAATTTACGGGTCGTTACATTCTCCCCCACTCAAAACTTTTCGTCCCCGAAAAGGAAAAAGAAGGGAAAAAAGAACTAAGTATAGAATTCAACATTAGATACATTTTATCCAAAGTTACCTACTTATAAAACAATGAAATTCCATCTATAAAGTCATTACTACACTTTTACTAAGTTATTCCAAATGCCTTTTTGACTTTAAAAGTTAGTTATCAAAACAAGTTATAAAATTTTTAAAACTTGAAAATTTTCTAACACCCGGATTTACGGAAAATTTCGGCAGAGTCTCCTTTGCGCGGCTCGATCGAAAAAATATAATAGCATATATATCACAAATATACATCTCATCTCAATGATGAGGCATCCCATATCTGGGGAAACAACATATATATATCACCAATACCATACAAAACCGTAAGCGTACCTTTTATTTAGCATTTATTAGCAATTTACTTACATTATGCGTTTAGCGTAGAAGCGAGCTCCACAACAAAGCGCAACCCCTTTGCTACCTACTAAAATGCTCAATAACTAAGTTAGAACCATGCATATAAAGATAGATCGATATATTTAGCCTACACAACATATATATAACATATTTAGCTTCAAAACTGAGATTTCAATTTCTGGACAGCAAACAAATCTTAGCTTTAGGTCACCTAAACTGTAAAATTTGACAACAGAATCTAAACAAAAGTTGTTGCATTCATTTCAGGTTTTCCGGAATGTCCAAAATCATCGAATTCGGATCATCCGTTCAAAAGTTATGGCCGTTTTACTAAGAGTATACGCCTCAGGCTGAGCAATGCATTGCGCAGGTCTGTGACGTTCACTCGTGGTTTCGACCCTCTAAACGGTGTCAAAACACAAAACACTTAAAACAAAAGTTTTAGCTTAAGTTCTTAGCTTTCCAGAAAGTGCAAGATCATCAAAATCCGATAAACCAGTCAAAAGATATGGCGAAAATACTAAGGGTATATACTACTGATTTTACTTATTTTTACACAGGACAGCGAGTAACATTCAAGTTTTTAACCTATTAAACGAAGGAATTTTCTCAAGTTATCTAAACAAAAATTGTGCTATAGTTTCTGAGCTTTTTGAAAAGTCCAAGATCGTCGAATTCCGTTCAGCCATTTAAAAGTTATGGTTGTTTTCGTTTCAGCATATATTGGACAAATTTGGATTTTCCCAAAAATTTGCTTTTATTATTTCAAAGTGCAAAACAATCATAAACACAAAGTCATTTATTTTCTTATTCATCCATGCAATAGGTTTACATTCAATTTATTTCCGATTTATTCAAGTTTGTTTCATTCGCATTTTAAATTCAAGTCGATTTGCTTCAATTTATATTGAATTCAATTATATTTAATTTCACTTTGCTTCAAATTTGAATTTAGTTATTTTAAAATTTTATTCCGTTTATTCAATTCCATTAACACTAATGAATTCTACTTAATCAATTTTCATCCATCTAACAACCAATGCATATCAAACATTAGCATTCATCCAAAATCTACACTAAATCAATTATACATTTCCAAGTCAATTTTAATTTCATACACTTCCAAGTTTATTGAAATTTAGTTATATTCAAATTTTATTACTTTTCATTTACCAATTTTATATTTCACTAATTTTAAATTTTATTCATTCACTTATATATATCATTCATTTTACAGCTTAAATTTCTTTTATATTTACAACTATCAATAGATCTTCACATTTTATTATTCACTCTCACATTGGTATATTATTTCTCTACTTATCCTTATTAGCATTTTAAACCTTTTAAGTATTTGGTAAGTTATATCTATGCTATAGAATGAAATTTAATACTATGCGAGTTTTACAGTTTCAATTTTATTTTAAGTTCATAATTTCCTAATTCTAAGGATTTCTATTTCAATTGATATTTTCACTTAGCTCTTAGGTTCATTTCTCATTTCACAATTCAGAAGTTCCTTAATGATTCAAGTCTAAATTCATTTCAATCATTTAAAAGAAATCATTAATTATTAAAGGACTTAAGAATTTCAATCCCAGTTTCATTTCAAATCAAGTTTTGAAATAATATATACTTATATAATTTATTTATCAAATCATACTATAGAGAATACAAAATAAAATGAAATTTGAATCAAACAAGGTTTAGACAAGATATTAAGTGGTCTCCCCCACTCGGACTCTCGAAAATAAACGTCGATGATGCGTGCACTCATCACCGAAATCATTTTCTATCGTCAAGAGAAGGGAATATAACACTTATCATAAAAAAAATCCTTCGAAAACAATTTCAACTCAATTATACTATCATATAATACTCGCATTATATTTTTCAAATTCTTGTAAGTCAATTTCAAACACCGGAATTTAAGTTCTCAAATCCAAGTTAAAATTTATTTATATTCATTATCAATTGTGTTTATAAGATTTCATTTTCCTAAATCCATTGTTATTTAATCAATTGTTATAAATATTGACTGATCAAATAATAACGATAATCATCTAATATTATCATCTCCTAACAATCAATTCAATCAAAATGAATAAATATTCGAATAATTCTTTTATATAAAATATATTCCAAAACAATATTGTGTTGGTTTGTCCTATTCGAGTGTTTAGAAATTCCTATCGACGCCTTGGCGTCCCAAGTATCGACCAGAATCCATAAATACTCAACGGAACAAAGTAACACAATATAAAACCATTTTATATCAAATAACAAGTACGCTCTCTCATATACACTCAACTCATTCATATAGTTTACCTCTATTTCAATGAGTTATTCCCCACTAGAGCCAAGGTTTATCGCTAAACCAAAGCTCTGATACCAACTGTAACGACCCGCCTTTTTGGACAGTTTAAACCGACGATCAAATACCCATGTCGATTCCAAACCATTAAAAGGGCAGATAGTTATTGGGGTAATTAAGAAAAGAAAAGGAAGGGAAATAAAGGAAATGAAACAACACAGAATCTCACAGCGGAAGGCTAAAGTATAATAATAAAATAACAGTTCATGAAGCTGTTAATTAAATGAATACATTTGAAATGAATACATTTGATTATTATTATACAACATTTATCAGAGTTACATACACAACAAATATCATACAACAATGCAGCGGAATGGAATGAATATAATAGTAGTAGATAATATACCAAATCTTCGTCTCCGTCCTCCAAGGAAATGATCTTCAACCTAAACTGAAAACTCAGGACTGACCCGAGCGTAATGAAAAGACAAAACACTCGAGTCAGGACTAAAATATCCTTATGAAAGTTAAATCAATCGTAAATAAATATGAGTGTAACGGCGTCAGAGATGTTTACGGGGTTTGACATCTCATATCCAGTGTCAACGTGCGTGCAATAACTCAAGAGATGTTACGGGATTTTCCATCTCTCAAGGATCCGTTAAACTATCTACTATGTAGTAATATACGCTAAGTAGATAATGTCTATCAGTAATATAAAGTATCAAAATAGCGTTAAGGCGTTACCATAATCCCCCTTAACACATTTTATATTCCCAAAAGCATATACAAGACCGTAGTTTCCCCAAAACCGGAAGTCACCAGAGGGCAATCCATATACTCAAGGTACAAATCAAAACGTAGTGGTCGCGAATAGGATAATCAGTATGACAAGGTACATGAGGCAATACCAACTAGGATACTAGTAGTTGCGTGATCCGGACTGATGTTGGGCATAGCCAGCAGCTACCCCAACACCGCGAAACAACACTCCGAAATCAAGGGGTGCACCCAAATCGCATCACAAATGTAATAGATATGGTATCGAAGAAGTGTGTCCGCTAGAGGTGGCGAACCTCAATGGCCCGGCGCGGCTCCTGTTTTAGTCATGTCAGGGGTCATCCAATAATCGTTCTCTTTCTTCAGTCAACGCGTTCACCAAACCATCCACTTCATTCTGGATCAACACTCCGCGTATAATAGTTATTAAAGTGGTTTTCGGTATCGACAGAGAGTATGTCCATATCCGATCCCGGTCTCTTTAATAACTACGTATTATTACACCGTTGGCTCTTTTACATTTCGAATCGATTCATGATTGATATCAAATGTCATATTCACTTCAAAATCAAATCCATTTCAAATATCGACATAGCCATTCAAAATATAAGGTTCCTTTTCAAAAATCATTTTGCGTCTCAATATCTTATTTCGGTTTCAAAATCATTCCGAATTTAAATTTTATGTTGCAACTTCATTTAACCCAATTCGTATTTAAATTCAAGATTTAAACATAAACATTCCACCTTATTAACCAGCTTGAAATTTTTAGAAAATAGTTTTAAGTAGTTTAAAAGTAGTTTAAATAATTAAAATAGTTAAAAATAATTAAAATCTTGAAATGGATTTAAAATAGATAAATTAGTTTAAAATAATTTAAATTGGGTTAAGTAGATTAAAAATAGATTAAAATAGTTTAAGTATTCAAAATGGTTTATATAACAGAGTAATTTGGAAAACAAATTAAAACAGCTTCAAAACCAATCCATTTCAATTACAACTTCCCAATTTCCAATCAATTTCAATTTCCATTTTACCGATTCAATTTCGATTTCAATTCAAAACAACGTCAACTTTAACTTCAAATCAATGCAATTCTACATTCACCTTCAATTTATTCAATTTCAATTTTTTTATCGATTTGGAGCTTGATTTCAAAATATCCATTTATAACACTTAACAGATTTTCCATCAATATTCAAGTCTAAATTCCAATTTCAAATATGATTCAATTCCAAACTCGATTTCAAAATATCATTTTTATATCACTTTTACTTAATAATATTCAAAGCTCGATTTAAGGTTCAATCCCTTAAACGAATAAATTTTCGAACTTCAATCATAACCAAATTTTAAATTTCAAAGTCTCAACTTAATTCTTTAACAAAATTCCTTTAACCAAATTTTATTTCAACATTCCAAACTCAATTTTTCGATGAATTCAATTTCTATAAATCGGTTTCTGTTTATAACTTTTAAATCAAAACATTTAAATAAATTCAAATCGACGATTTCAAAAACTATTAATTTAACCAATTCGGTGTCCATATATAATTTTCTATCCTATGGCCAAGTAGTTATTTATTTCAATTAGATGTCAAGGATGAGTATATATTATTTAAATTAAATCACAGTATCATATGTATGCATAACAGGATCTATATAAGCAAATAAACATCCAAACATTCAATTATCAACCAATAGCATCCATCAAAATACATCATCCAATAAGCAATACAATTCATGGCAGTTTCATAGTTATCAATGTCAGGTAATTTATTCGCAATTCAATTTTAATTTCAATTTAACTGTCAATTTAATTTTTCAACAGTTAATGCAAATGACAAGCTATATGACAATTAAATTTTTATCAAACAACAATAAATAAAATCATAACACTTCATAATATCAAATTTAACTAGCATAAAAATATTTAGTACGGTGTGAGCGTTATAAAACACTCACCTTGATTTCAATGTAGTTCCAGCGTTTTATTTCGAATAAAATTAAACGAGCGTTTAATTTTACCCGAAATTTTTACTAGCTCCAAACGACTTCAATCCAATTCCATAGCGTAGTGCTCGTCGATACGATTCCAACGCAAAAAGTTTCGTGCATTTTCGACCTGGTATGAAAAAGATATGATTTTTAGAAGTTTGTACGAATTAATTACAATAAAATTTTCAATTCTATTTTATTTTATTAACCTAGATGCAATCAGGGCCGTGCATTTACCAATCTCAAATCCAGGCCGTGAGTTTTCTCTTCTTCTTCCCCAGTAAAACACGTCCAAACCAAAACCCATAGCCGCCATCTAACTCCCAATTATCGCGACCCACTCGAGCTGGCTGGAGACGATCGGAGAGCGGCACCTCGAAGCTCGTAACGCGAGCTACACTCGGCCAGAAGGCGGTGGAGCTCGGCCTCCCCCCGACAATGGAATGCGTGCGCGATACGTGGGTGGACGCGGCCAAAATCTGGCGTCTCTGGTTGACGATTCAACGAAGTAGCCGTATGGATCTGAAGCTCCTACCAAGCTCTATCATCTTCCAGTTGAAAGTTTCTTGAAATATCGTATGGATTGTGAGAGATTAACGGAAGAAGGTCGGCAAAATTTCGGCCATTAATAGCTTGGGGTGGTGGCTGTAACCACTAGGGTTTCTCATTTTTTTATTTTTATTTTTTTTATTTTGTGAAAAAGGCTATTTATAGGAAACGACAAATACTTATTCATCCGGGATTCCCGAACTCCGATTTATGCGCGGTGACTGACGATCCTAGGGTTTATCCTACGTTCCGGACACATTGGAACAGGTTTAAGAAGCTAATTCGATCATATGTGAGAGTTACGGAAATAAACGATCAATTTTAAATTAAACCGATTAAACGATTTTCTATGCGTTTTGGCTTGCCCCGGACAAACGGTAAATCCGTTTGACTTGAAATTTGAAATCTTACAATAATATAACATTACGGATCCAATGAAACTAGTTTCGTTGAAATCCGAGACCGTTTGAAAAATGACTATTTTTAACTCGCCAAATTAATATTAAACAATTTCAACGCGTTTCGAGCTGCCACGGTCAAACGACAACTCCGATTGCTACGAAAATTGAAATCCGATAATAACTAACTATTACGGATCCAATAGAACTAGTTTCGTCCAATTCTGAGACTGTTCAAAAATTGGCTATTTTTCAGGCGATAATTAAATATTAAAATATTCAATTTTCACAAATAAATTTTAAATTCAGTTTTAAAAGTTCTATAACATCACTATAACTCCAATATGATAAAATAAAATTTTACAAATCATTTTTAATCATATTAAACCCGTTATTCAATTATCCAATAAATATCAATTTTAAAATCTTATTAACCCTATTATAATCCCAATACAACTTACATTCACCTTGGAAACCAAATTGAATCATATTAAATCAAATTTCAGTTATTCACTTTATTTTCATATATTAAATTTCAATATCAAATTAATCATATCAACTTCGGAATTTAATTATTTAAACATTTGTAATATTAAATTTAAACAATTTTATTATTCTTAAATCAGTATCTTTTGAAATATTCGAAACGAACTTATAAAATTTAACACATTCAAATTATAGAACAACCATTTTCATTAAAACAATTATTCAATTCCCTTTATTCAATTATTCAATAAATTCCAAATATTAAATTTTAAACAATTTAATTGTTCAATATTTGACGGATTTCAATATTGGATTTTTAAATAAAAATTTCATTATCAGTCGATTTACTATATTACATTAGATGAATTCCACGTTATTATTTAACTGCAGTTAGAGATAATGCACTCAACTAATATATATACTTTCATTTCAATTGCAATTGGTTCACAAATTCAATTCGACTAACTAAATGAATAGGTAACTTAAATAATTATCACTGTTGACTTTTAATTACTTATAAGTTTATTATTTACAAACAAGCGTCACAATTACCTATACAATACAAATTCATTCAATTACCTTCGACTACATCTTATTTCAATTGATTTGGGATTTCATTCAATTAATAAACACTTAACTTAGATAAATTTTGTTGCATTTCATTCTAGTTATTATTATTCCAAATGAATTACAAATTTTTTCTAACACTAAATCACGAAATCTTATTAAATTAGCTATTTTAATTATCGGAAATTTACGGGTCGTTACAATATTACATATAAATTGGAGTTTTAAAACATTAATTTCATAAAAAAATAAAACGTGCCAATTTCCATGTCTGAATTATGACTAGCCTTTTACCGCATGGAATTGTAACACCGAACTCAAGTGTACTAATTTGAAAAACATTCAAACATTGATTCTATTTAGGCTCCTACTATCACGAATAAGTTAAAGGAATTTATTTTTCTCCCTAATAGGTACTTCTGCATTAAATATACATTGTTTATTTTCAGCGCTTACAAAGACAAGTGATTCTTTTTATTTTCTACTCTTTCCATAATATGTAAAAACAATTTTCTAGAAAATAATAGTTATATTTCGTTCATACTATGTACAAGCATGGACTTGGGAGTAGTTTTGGTTGCAAGCCGCTTCCTGAGAGTCTTTCTTTCTATCGACTTACTTGCAATTTGCATGGTAAGTGGCGTCTACTTCTTTATTCACATTGTTATCATTAATCATTTAAACTAAATTATATCAACATTTTGGAAACTTGATAATTAGTAGGATAGTTCTGCATTACTTAAACTCTCAAGATATGAATGGAAGTTTTTTAAACAAACTGAATTCATGATGAAAAATATAATACTAAAAGATAGAATACTCTTCCGGATGTTATATTCTACCATTTCATTATTATTTTCACAAGCATGAAGTAATTTCTTAATTTTAGACTAGAAATTTGAAAAATAATATTTTCATTTTTAAACATCCAAATATTTTCCCACCAGTACCACTTCATTCAGGGCAGCAAGGAGGAAGGTGGTTGAAGCATTTCATCATATGAAAGTAGTTTTTTGGTTAGTATATAATAAGATTTTACTATTTTTATTTTTATATATGGCATGCATAAGCATACTAATGTTATGATATACTAATATGACATAGAAATCAATCACATTGAAGCTAACTAAACAAGAGCAGTTAGCGTTAAAATGCCTAAAAAACTAACTAAATCATAAATCGGTTACTTTTATTCTTTATTGGTGCTGACAATATTATTTTATTAGGGTTGTAAAATTTATGTGAAGTTGAATGTTACATGTTTAGATCTCTTATGATTTCTTATTACTTTCCAGCATCAAGTTTTACTTGCATCATCTCTTTGTTGATGGGGAAAAACAGGATGTATATCGCTTTCCAATACTTCTCACACTAAACATATTTATAGAATATATGTTATAATCAATTTATTGATATTTCAATTTTATTACGTACAATGGTAATGGGTGGCCCCAACTATCATCCCTAAAAGACTGTAAGGAGGTATATGTATAATCAATCAATGAGAATGCACATTTTTAGAACCACAGTCGATCCCCAATCCCACTGTAGTATTGGTCCGCATTTTCAAATAAATTAAATATCAAATCCTTGGTTGACTAATTCATATTTTTTGCATTTATATTGTAAATGCTTCATATTTTTTTCCCAGTATCGACATAATCTCAAACTATAGATATAATTAAGGCAGGCTTTGGAAATTCAAGATATGCTTAGTTGTTACTTTAAAGGAGATAAACTTTAAACAAATCCCTTAGCATGGTAAGTCAATATCCTAGAGAAATGTTGAATTTTTTGGCAATTCAAGAAAATTCCGTTCTCACAAGAGAAAAATTCACCTTACTTATTGAAACGACCCAGAAATTTCGATCTCGAAAATTCCAGATAGTTAGAAAAAGAAGAAAAGAAATAGAAGAAGAAGAAACAGAAAACCAAACTCAGAATCTCACATTCGCAGCGGATAAAGTATAATATCAAATAATATTCTTTGCACAACGAAAACTATATCAGTCAATACATTTTAATATATCGGAGTTACAACATTTACAAAATCACTGGACAGTTAAGAATAACTTTTCCCAGATAAATAACAGTATATCAAAGCGGAATACACTCCATACGTTCCTGCCATCTAGCTCGCCTCCTAAGCTCCAGAACATCCTCACCTAAAAATATGTAATACTCGGTCTGACCCAAGCATTACATCAAAGTAACACCCGGGTCAGGCTGGAAACCAACGTGAATAAACCCATAAAATTTTAAATACTAATTTTAGATCATAAAAGGAAAACCCAGGGTAACTCGTACCAATTTTACAAATTCTCAATTTGTTATAGACAACACTTATTTCACACATCAATTTCTAAGTACCAAAACTTAGATTAAATGGTCCCATTCACTTAAATCATTCCATTCCAGCCCATTGATTTTACATATCAAATCTTGTATAAAATTATTATAGATTACAAATCGAAGTGGTTTTGGGTATTTACTAATACCCAATTCCAGCCTCTTCGAATTCCAAGTCATCTTAACCTAAGCTATTCAAGTGAAATACAATTCAAACTTTAAATACAAGGTGTCACCTTTACACAGTAATTCATCATCGATAGATAACCACATTATCACAGTTTAAACCAAACATATCATATCACATAGCATCACAAATCTTATATCGGTGATATCAACTAATCTATGGCATTCAATATCATTCAATCATTCATAAGCAAGATTAATTTGTCAAATGATCTCTAATTAATTTGAATTAATTAAATCAATTTCTTCAATTACTTTTAAAAAAATTCTCTTGCGTACTAAATCATTAATACCATTAGTTAATCATCCTTTAATTATACTCTCTAATTATATTCAGTAATTAGCCCTTCATTAATTACACAAGCTAATTATTCCCGATCAATTGATTAACCTTTAATCATCATCTTATTTTATTATTTGTAATTAATTACTTTAACCTTCAATTGATTACACTAATTAAATATTCTAGATCACTTACTTTGATTAATTATCCTTTAATTTCTTTAATAAATTAATTATCCCTCAATTAATTAACTAACCTTTATTTTCTATAATAATTTATTTACCCATTATTTAATCATCTTTATTATTAACTAATCAAGAACTTAATTTAAGATAACCACTGCCTTAATTAACTACTCAATTATCAATAAATTTCATTTAAAAACACATAAGAATATAATTAGCTAATAAATTTTATTAGAAATTAAACACATCATATTTTCAAAATCATTTGTCTTACAATAAACTTGATAAATAATTTACCTGGAAACTAGTTAAATAGTTAACGTAAAACTTGTTATCCAAATTACTTTCAAAATCCGGTCATGTTTCCTTTTTACAACTTGATTCATGTTTCGTTAATTTTAAATATTGTTCTAAGCTATATAAAAGAAAAACTGGATAAGCAAAAACAAAGGAAGCCCAAAACTCCTGTACCTCCCACAAATAAACTCGAGAACGACGCGGCCCAAAGCCCAAAAATTTGGATCCAACTTCGTTCTTTCCCCTCTACCTTCCTCTTCTTACTGTTCCTTCCTTCGCTCCTTTGAAACAACTTTGCACAGAGAAAGCATGCATATGAATGTGCACGTTTATGATGCCTTAGACCATCAATTTCCGCCGACGACCCACCTTCCCAGTCTCCCTCGGCCCCGTGCTTCTGATCATCACCTGGAACATCGATGGTGGTCGCTTATTCGAAAAACGAACACCTTCTCCCAAATAGAAACCTGGAACGAAAACAACAATTCCCAATCTCGTCTCGCCCCGCCACTTTATCCACCATCGACCATCTGACTTCGGTCAGATCCCCTGCGCTCCTTCACCCACCGAGTCCCCTCTCAGCGATTATCCATCGCTTCACTATCATCTCGCCGTGGCCCAACAAACTTAGAACTAGACAATCCCCCCTTAAACCCTAAGTCACGATCGACAAGCCATCCCATCCAATAGAAAAATCATCTAGCATTTTTCTAGACTTCGTCAGCCCCTGACGATCATCCCACATCAATCACGAAACCCAATTTCCTTCAGATCTCTGACAATCGGCAGTTTACCCTAAACTGATCAACATACAATAACTCGCGATTTACAGCTCTAAAAATTATGATTTTAACTTTAAAAATCATCATTTATGATAACAAACCAGAATGTATATTTAAAACATTCAATTATTACGATCGAAATTTTGATAAAATTTAAATCTACTGTTCTTCTTCCCTTATATTTCAACTACCATAAATTTCTTACAGGAAGTATTTTTAATTCCACCACCTTCTGTTTACGAATAAATTTTGTTTATAAATCTAAGTCTAAAAAGTAACAGAGAGAGAAGTATGGATTTTTGATCAAGTTTGTATCCTGTATATCAAGAACAACATCACTCTGCAAAACAAACATATACATCCCCATATTCAGATACTTGTACACATACAACATATATTAAACAATCATGCAACAATTTGTCATGCATTATTCAGATATTAAATTACATGCCACATATTTTTAAACAAATTAAAAACTTAAATGTGATTGTTTTACTCACAAGCATAAATTTCAAACAGGTTTAAGCATTTAATGAGAGTAGTAGATTACTCACCTGCTTCTCAGAAACCAGAGAACCAGGTTTGAGTATCTAGAAAATTTTGATTTGCATCTGAGAAAAAATTGCTTAGCTTGTTGTTGAGATTCGAAAGCTGGAATGCACTTGAATTTGATTTGCTGAATTGATCCCTTTTGCTAGATTAATGAATTGAGTTCATGTTAAGTTGATTTTGCTTGCCATTTGCATTTGATTTTTCAGTTTCTCTTATTCTAATTTTGGTTTTCAGGTTTCAATTTGATTTTGATTTTCTCCTTTTTTTAAAGGAAGATGTATGCCACTTGTAAATTCAGATAGAAAAATGTATTATTCCTTAGTTCCTAAGCTGACAAGTGTTTTAGACTTGATTTATATATGAATTCCTATTTTTTTAACATTAATATATTATGTTTTATAATTTAAAATATAAATATATACAACTTTTACACATATATACCTCAAAAATCTTATATATTTACAAACTATGTTTTTAAATGTATACATATAAAATAATACTTAATTCATGAGATGTTTTAAAGAAAGAATATTTTAAATATATATATATATATATATATATTATAAACTATTCTAGTTTAAGAACTTTTTTTAAAAGAAATCGCAATAATTTTTTTGTTAAATTTGTACAATAAATATTTATCTTATGAATTACTTAATAAATACAAATTCGTATTCAAATTAAATTTGAAAATCTAATTTAAAATCAAGTCAACAATACATATATATTTTAAAATAACCCAAATTCAATTTGTAATTAATAATTCTATTTAAACATTTATTTATCTATATTTAAAAACAACCCGTTATCATTATTGTTTGAAAATAACAATTTTTAACAAATTAAAATAATTTATAAAGGGAATTATCACATTTAATTTTGCTTGAAATTTTCGGGATATCACATTCCTTCCCCCTTTGATTCTTTTCGTTCTCGAAAAGGAACGAAGCCAGAATGTATTAAAATACTTAATATCAGTTAGATTTTCTCTTTGAACATTTTTAAAACACTTTAAAATCTATATAATATTGCTAAAATAGTTTTTATAAAAATATCATTTTATAACTTGATGTTTCAACAAGTCCATCCTCGTTCTCATAGAAATTCGGTCATATGTTGATAAGGCGTAGGACTGAAAATCTATAAGTACTTAGCAGACCCATTTTCAACAACCAGTGAACATACTCGGAAAACAATTTTATTGAAAATACAGAAAACATTTTTGAAAATAGAGGAAATATCTTTGGTGAGAATGCTTTGGAAATCATCACCCCCATCCATGGTTGCAGTTACATTACAGGGTTACGTTGCCATCGCAGCAAAAGTCCATGTAACTGTAGGCGCTCCACCCTCCTCGATTATGCCATAGAACCTGCCACAGATCGCATTTACATTTCAGGGTTACGTTGCCATCGTAGCAAAAGTCCATGTAACTGTAGGCATCAGCGCCCTCGATTTTCGCTGTTAAATGAAACTTCACCACTCCCACATAGGTCGCAGACTACATCAGTCAAGTTCTAATGTAGCCTTAGACTCTCGCGGCCTCTCAACTTTCGCTATGTCTTTATAGGTCGCAGTCTACCGATATAAAATCAAACGTAGACTGTTGGCTCTCAACGGCACACACGACTTTCACTACACACTACACATAGTCCTCAAGAACTTCAGTTTGTTCGGACTTCCTCACAGGATCAACTTTAGAACCCCCTTTAGGGTTCAAGGCAGTACCACCCAGTGGCACTTCTGAGAAGTTCATTTCAAGGGAGCGCCTTTTTCCCTAGAGCCAATCTCAAAACACTTTATACTATACTCTTATAGTATCTTTCAAATCATACACTTTATGATTTTCATCAAAATATCTTTTACACAAAATCGATTCCTAAAATTGATAATTCTCAAACTAGGCTTTCAAACATCCCAAAATTGATTTTTCCCAAAAATCAAAAGCCTTTTCAAATCCAAAGGTTCAAAAAACCTTTTTCCAAAATCATTCTCATACAATCCTATATATATATATATATATAATCTTGAAAAATCTTTGAATCATTTCACATTTGTATAAAGTCCCTTTTTGTACTTCAAATACTTTTCAAAAACCCTTTCCTTCCGGCAATAGATTCAACAAGGGGAAATTTATCTTATATAACAAAAATATATAACTTTATTTATTCCAAATCAAATATTCAAATTTGATTACTCTTATAAAGTTATTAACCATATTACTTATTTATCTAAAGTAAATTTCTATCATAGAAATATCCAATTTCCACTTTATTTCATCATATATTTCACAAAATATACTTTTCATTTCAAAAACCATTTTACATTTCTTATCCACAAATTTCCTAATATCAATTTCAATCAAACCCGTACGATGTACACATATCATCCGTACGCTATATCAATCTGATCGCTTACTCGATCATACAATTTCACTTCTGAACTAGTATCGTCCACCAACATCCTAGTGCGGACTCAGATCTGGTTTCTTGATCAGAAACCGTTATTCTCCTTGCATAGACATAACTATGACAGAGAATATCCAGAACCAATCAACAATCCATATCCAGGTCCACCGTCGAAAATCGAGTGAAAAATCCCAACTCGAATCGATATATTATCTCGAAATTCTATGCTCGAATCTGGATCAAATCACTATGCGAATAGAATAATATACGTACATCCTACATATTTATCCTTATTGATTATTAGCCAAATCAATTTTCTTTCTATTCACATTTATTTGATTTCTACTCACTTATTCACAGTTGCTTTAATTCCCATTTGGATTATCACTTTAATTCTTATCTCAAATGGTTATTTAACCGTAAACTGTTTGGACTCTGTCCACCTTAAATTTAGAAAATAGCTTGAAGGGTTAAAAATAGATAAGTAGTAGAAAAATAATTATTAGTTTGTAAAATAGCTGTAAAATAGTTAAGTAATTGTAAAGTAGTTGGAAAATAGTCAAATAATTATAGAAATTTTAAATAACTGCAAAATAGTTGTAAAATAATAATCAATTATAAAGTAGTTGAAAAATAGTAATTAGTTTATAAAATAGTTGTAAAATTGTTAAATAGTTACAAAAGTAGTTATAAAATAAGTATAAGATAGTTTGATTTTGAAAGAAAATTTGTATAGTAATAGCTTGGAAAAATAGGTTTATATTAAAATAATTTATTTTGAAAATAGTCCAGAGCGAAACTGTTTAACTTCCAAATCTTCATTCCATTTAAATTTCCACTTTCTCTTGAATTAACTCAATTTCAATCCAATTTTAAATAAGTTCAATTCACATTCCAAATTTAAACTTTATTCAACTTCGCTTCCAATCTCAATTAATTCAAATGAATTTCAAATTGAACCAATTTCAATTCGTATCAATTCCAGTTTGAATTAATCCCAATTCCCATTTGAATTTGAACTCATTCAACTTCATTTTCAATTCAAACTAATTTAACTTCCATTCTCATCAATTCAATTTAAATTTCAACTTTAAACCATCTCAAATTATAAATTCGAGTTAAATTTTAGATGTTGATTTAACCACTTAAATCAATTTTATCAACAATCAAAATCTTTAAAATTCAATTTATTACTAAACTTTATCTTTCAACTTTAAACCCGATTCTTAAATAACTTTTAGTTTGCCAGTTGATTATTTTAACCTTTGATCTTAGTCCAAAATGATTCCCTTTTCCATAAGTTCAAATCTTAATTCTATTTTATATCAATAATGGATGTATATTACCTTAATCCATTTCCAATTCCAGATCTCAAATCCATTTTGAGATCACACATACTCCCAATTTAGATCAACCATTTAACTTTCCAAGTCAAATTCAATTTCACCTTGAAATTTCCAATTCAGATTGTTTGTTAACTTATTTAACTTTCCCAAAGTTAAATTCAATTTACTTAATCCAATCAACTTTAGCCAATTTGAATTTCAATTTCAAATTTTAAACTTCAGATTAATAATCGTCCCACTTAAGTTTAAAAACTTATTTCACTTTGGGTTTTACATCACACTTCAGGGAAAATCAAAACTCATCACTTTTGAGTTTATTTCAAATCAGTTCTAATATTATGTATATCCCACATACATACATATTTGTTTCCTTTACACACCAAGTTATTTAAATTTTAAACCACCTTTGGTTTTAAATTCAAAAAGAATTTTCAAACAACCCTTGTTTGCAACAAGTCCCTTCATTCAAATAACATTATTTATTATTTCTTTTTCACTTTGAAAAAAATTTCAAATTCTAAACCCAGATTTAAAACTTCAAAATTCAGATGATCTTCAATTCCAATTTATAAGTCATACTTGCCTAAATGTTTTACTTCCCTAAACCATTTCATTTGCTTACTCATTAATACACATTTTATTATTAAACACAATCAATCATTTATGATAATAACCAACATTATCATATCTGGAAACCCATTCATTACTATCTTATTCTGAAACTCTTTCCCGGATTAAAGATTTAAATTTCAGTTATCCATTTCAAACTTATCTTTATTCAATTTAAATTTGGTTGTATTACTATTACCACTAAATTCTCATTATTTTATTTAATTCCAATGATTTAACAACCAATTGCCTTAATATTTATTAGAAAGAAATATTGCTTTATATATCAAAATATAATCTTACATAAAATCATTTACCTTTAAAATCATTTAAAAACCTTTTTATAAGAAAATAACAAGTACGCTCTCACATATTTATACACTCAAGTCATTTTAGGGCATTACTTACCCTATCCTTAATGAGTAATCCCACCAGAGCCAAGGTTCTCGCTTGACCATCAGCTCTGATAACAAATGTAACGATCCAGAAATTTCGATCCTGAAAATTCCATATAGTTAGAAAAAGAAGAAAGGAGATAGAAGAAGAAGAAACAAAAAACCAAACTCAAAATCTCACATTCGCAGCGGATAAAATATAATATCAAAAAATATTCTTTACACAACGAAAACTGTATCAGTCAATTACATTTTAATACATCCGAGTTACAACATTTACAAAATCACTGGACAGTTAAAATTAACTTGTCCCAGATAAATAACAATATATCATAGCAGAATACACTCCATACGTTCCTGCCATCTAGCTCGCCTCCTGAGTTCCAGAACGTCCTTACTTGAAAATCTGTAATACTCGGTCTGACCCGAGCATTACATCAAAGTAACACCCGGGTCAGGTTGGAAACCAGCGTGAGTAAACCCATACAATTTTAAATACTAAGTTCAAATCATAAAAGGAAAACCCGGGGTAATTCGTATCAATTTTACAAATTCTTAATTTGTTATACACAACCCTTATTTCACACATCAATTTCTAAGTACCAGAACTTAGATTAAATGGTCTAATTCACATAAATCATTCCATTCCAGCCTATTGATTTTACATATCAAATCTTATATAAAATTATTATAGATTACAAATTGAAGTGGTTTCGGGTATTTACTAATACCCGATTCCGGCCTCTTCGAATTCCAAGTCATCTTGACCTAAGCTATTCAAGTGAAATACAATTCAAACTTTAAATACAGAGTGTGACCTTTAGATAGTAATTCATCAACGATAGATAACCACATTATCACATTTTAAACCAAACATATCATATCACATAGCATCACAAATCTTATATCAGAGATATAAACTAATATATGGAATTCAATATCATTCAGTCATTCATAAGCAAGATTAATTTGTCAAATCATCTCTAATTAATATAAATAAATTAAATTAATTTCTTTAATTACTTCAAAAAAAATTCTCTTTCTTACTAAATCATTAATACCATTAATTAATCATCCTTTAATTACTCTAGTTATATTCAGTAATTAGCCCTTCATTAATTACACAAGCTAATTATTCCCAATCTATTGATTAACCTTTAATCATCATTTTAATTTATTATCTGTAATTAATTACTTTAACCTTCAATTGATTATACTAATTAATTATTATATAATCACTTACTTTGATTAATTATCCTTTAATTACTTTAATAAATTAATTATCCCTCAATTAATTAACAAACCTTTATTTGCTATATTAATTTATATACCCATTAATTAATCGCCTTGGTTATTAATTAATCAAGGCCTTAATTTAAGATAACCATTATCTTAATTAACTATTTAATTATTAATAAATTTCATTTAAAAAGACTTACGAATATAATTAGTTAATAAATTTTATTAGAAATTAAACAAATCACATTTTCAAAATCATTTGTCTTACAATAAACTTGACAAATAATATACCTGGAAACTAGTTAAATAGTTAACGTAAAACTTGATATCCAAATTACTTTCAAAATCCGGTCAAGTTTCCTTTTTACAACTTGATTCATGTTTCATTAATTTTAAATATTTGTTTAAGCTATATAAAGGAAAAACTGGATAAACAAAACCAAGGGAAGCCCAAAACTCCTCTACCTCCCACAAATAACTCGGGAACGACATGGCCCAAAACCCAAAAATTCCAATCCAACTTCGTTCTTTCCCCTCTACCTTCCTCTTCTTACTGTTCCTTCCTTCGCTCCTTTAAAACAACTTTTCACAGAGAAAGCATGCACATGAATGTGCACGTGTACGACACCTTAGACCATCAATTTCCACCGACGACCCACCTTCCCTGTCTCCCTCGGCCCCGTGCTTCTGGTCATCACCTGGAACATCGACGGTGGTCGCTCATTCGAAAAACGAACACCTTCCCTAAAACAGAAACCTGGAACGAAACAATGATTCCCAATCTCGTCTCGCCCCGCAACTTTACTCCACCATCGACGATCTGACTTCGGTCAGAACCCCTCCGCTCCTTCATCCATCGAGTCCCCTCAGCGATCATCCATCGCTTCACTATCATCTCGCCTTGGCCCGACAAACTTAGAACCACACAATCCCCTCTTAAACCCTAAGTCACGATCGAAAAGCCATCCCATCCAATAGAAAAATCATCTAGCATTTTTCTAGACTTCGCCAACCCTTGACGATCATCCCACATCAATCACGAAACCCAATTTTCTTCAGATCTCCGATAATCGACAGTTTACCCCAAACTGATCAACATACAATAACTCGCGATTTACAGCTCTAAAAATTATGATTTTAACTTTAAAAATCATCAATTCCGATAACAAACCAGAATGTATATTTGAAACATTCAATTATTACGATCGAAATTTTGATAAAATTTAAATCTACTGTTTTTCTTCCCTTATATTTCAACTACCATCAATTTCTTACTGGAAGTATTTTTAATTCCACCATCTTGTGTTTACGAAAAAATTTAATTTATAAATCTAAGTCTAAAAAGTAACAGAGAGAAAAGTATGAATTTTTGATCAAGTTTGTATCATGTATATCAAGAACAGCATCACTCTGCAAACAAACATATACATCCCTATATTCAGATACTTGTATACATACAACATATATTAAACAATCATGCAACAATTTGTCATGCATTACTTCAGATATTAAATTGCATGCATCAGAGTTTTAAACAAATTAAAAACTTAAATGTGATTGTTTTACTCACAAGCATAAATTTCAAAATGGTTTAAGCATTTAACAAGAGTAGTAGATTACTCACCTTCTTCTCAGAAACCAGAGAACCAGGTTTGAGTACTTGGAAAATTTTGATTTGCATCTGAAAAAAATTGCTTAGCTTGTTGTTGAGATTTGAAAAGCTGGAATGCACTTGAATTTGATTTGCTGAATTGATCCCTTCTGCTAGATTTATGAATTGAGTTCCTATTGAGTTGATTTTGCTTGCCGTTTGCATTTGATTTTCCAGTTCTCAATTTCTCTTCTTCTAATTTTGGTTTTCAGGTTTCAATTTGATTTTGGTTTTCTCTTTTTTTTTAAAGGAAGATGTTTGCCACTTGTAAATTCAAATAGACAAATGTATTATTCCTTAGTTCCTAAGCTGACAAGTGTTTTAGACTAGATTTGTATATAAATTCCTATTTTTTTAACATTAATATATTATGTTTTATAATTTAAAATATGCATATATACAACTTTTATACATATATACCTCAAAAATCTTATATATTTACCAACTATGTTTTTAAATGTATACATATAAAATAGTACTAAATTCATGAGATGTTTTAAAGGAAGAATATTTTAAAGCTATATATAAATTTTATGAACTATTCTAGTTTAAGAACTTTTTTTGAAAAGAAATCACAATAAAAAATTTATGAAATTTGTACAATAAATATTTATCTTATGGATTACTTAATAAATCCAAATTCATATTCAAATTAAATTTGAAAATCTAATTTAAAATCAAGTCAACAATACATATATATTTTAAACAAACCCAAATTCAATTTGTAATTAAAAATTTATTTATCTGTATTTAAAAACAACCCATTATCATTATTTTTTGAAAATAACAATTTTTATCAAATTAAAATAATCTATAATGGGAATTATCACATTTAATTTTGCTTGAAATTTTTGGCATATCACACTTATTTATATGGCTGATCAATTAATGATTATGTAAACAAAGATTAGGGATTCGAAAGCAAAATCATATGTACCTTAAACAATCTCCATCAGGTAACTAACTCATTACTATCTCAATAACGAATGTAAGGCTAGAATTTCATTCATTTATGGCGATGTGTTTGCATAACTTACTCAAGTTATTATATTTGGGCATGATTGTCATTTACAAAATATATTCATTTTTGTTTTGTGTCGATTAACCTATTCTGTACCCTTCATCAGTTTGGACATTTTTCACTATTTGAGTATTTTCTATGCTAAATTATGAAAGAATGAAATGTTTTGGTTTACCAAACAAAGAATAAATCATTTAGCTTTCTTCCCTGGGTGTGGTGAGTAATTATGATTTCATCCCCTACCTACCTAAGGGACACATCCATCAATTTCATGTCTTAATCCTCATGCAAGTATGTTACGTACCATCCTATTATGTCATAATATTTGATGCGATAATAAACATTTAGAAAAGTTCATTTGATATATTATTTTTACTAATTGTATATATTTTGACATAGTCAGTTCTTCATAATACAATAGACTTATTATCAATTTGTATCAAGTCTTCCTTATACAATGTGACGACCCGCCCTTCTACTACCAGAAAGACGTATCATCATTAAGAAAAGAAAGGGATAGAAATAGAAAAGAAAGAACAACAACATCAGAATCTCACAGCGGAACGGAACAAAATATAATATATCACATAAATATTACATAGTTTTACTTATATCAGAGTTATACAATGTCAATACACATGATAGTCATACATACATCTATCACTATATACATCAGAGATACAGTACACATCAACTAACACAGCGGAACTAGGTAGATATCTACATACGTCTGGGAACTCCTGCTCCAAGCTCTTCCAGAAGTCAAAGTCCAAAACCTATCACTTGGCTACTCATAAAAATTTGAGTACCCAAGAGTTTATGAAAAACAAAATATAAACTCCGGGTCAGACATGGGACTGGTATGAATAAACGGTTTAAATTATTTTAACTTTGAAAACATTTGAAAATAAAGGTATCACGTAAGACTCCCCACAAATAAATACGGGTAAGTTTTTATCTTACGCTAAACAAAACATTTCATAGGAAATCCAGTGATATTATAATAGTGTCTAGGGTTTTCAAGTAAATAGAAAATAGCCGAAATTGTTACATCTATTAAATTCCAGCTACTAGCCACAAAAGTGGGTAATACAAATCAAAACCGCAGGGTCTCGTAGGGAAAATGGATTTCCAACAATGGCAGGGCTACCGTGGTACTGTCCGTCATAGTACGAGGCCTAGATCACCGTAACGAGGATCACTCCCGACCCCCTACAACACAAGGCCGGAACCATTCCTTACTGAACAGTCCCGAACAAGATAAACCCCGTGGTTGTAGCTAGCAACCGCCCACACAGCCAAAATGAAAAGGTACATCAAGACAAGGGAAATATCTTGTCCTGCTTGGGATGACCCACCTAACCTTGCTGCATATCCCCTGTTTTAGCCATTCCCGGTTAATGAGGCTTGAGGCTACGATTACCTTTATTGAACATTATTCTTAGAATGCTCATCGTCCGCCTGACGATGTGCTGAAAGCATTCAATCCATACAAGTTCGTTCCAGGTTCGAACGAAACGGAAGGCATTATCTCGTCACACTCATTTTGGAATCACCCTCAGAGTCAACGATGATAACCCTTGCATTCTGAAAACACCATCTCGATCATCAATTCAGAATTCACGACCTAACGTTTAAATTGGATCGATGTGGTTTCCGGAATATCAATTGGATACCTGATCCCGGTCTCATCGAAATCCAAACGCCATTTTAAGGGCCAAGTTGTCTAATTAACTTAAACAGTTAAAATAATTTAAATTCAGTAATAGATTTAACATAGCATTATCACAGATGGATCATACACAATCATCATAGATATAACTCAGCATATCACAGAACATCACAGAATGGTTAATTATTCGGCTTAACTAACATTTTAAAGAAATCTGCTTAAAATCTGGGAATCAAATTAATATTAACAACTAACGTTTAATGTTAATTGATTTTCATACCGGCCTTAACTAAATTACTAATTTAAAACAGTAATCAAGTGATAATTACATTGTTAAGTATTACTTAAATTATTAAGCCTGAATATCATCTCCTAAAAAAACAAAACTGCAGATAAACAAACCCCAAGGCTTCCCTGGTAAAACCCGAGACCACCCCTGCGTTATACTCGAGTGTTACTTCGAGTTACCCCTTCCTTTTTCCCGAGTCTTCCCTGAACATCTTCTTCTTCCTTATTTTATTCTGTAGTGTAAGTTTAAACCAAATTACAAATTCACGCATCAGGCTAACCCTCTCGAACACGATAACACCCGGTGCAAACATCCATACTACCCGAGCACGACACGAGCCATCTGAATCCCCCACTGCACTGTCACCAAATCACCGCCGCCGTGCACGTGCACGGCGGCGCGATCCATCTCTGGCGAACCCCAAAGTCGCAGACAAGTCACAAATCACGCATAGGTGCGAAAACCAAAACCCATTCGACAACAAAGTTCGAAATCGAAAATTTGCAATTCCAAATGAAACTGCAATTACGACCTTCAGCAAAATTTGCTTCGCGATCATCGATCAAGCCACCGGAGTCGATGCGACTTCGCCCACACAACAACATCGCGCCAAGCCACCTTCCACCAAAATTTTATGCAGCTTGGTGGCGTGGAAAGGCCGAACCCACTATTTTACAGACAAGGAGAAGAAACAGAACAAAAACCTAATCCACTCTCGTTCGATCAACCCTAGTTTTTGAAAAATTATACAACATTTTTCTCAACATCACCGATACATAATCTTGCTTCAGAACAAATTTCAATGTTTATTATTGGTTAAATCTTTAGAAATTGGTATAAAGGCAAAGTATATACAAATGTGAACTGCTCTTAAATTTCTTAATTAAAAATTCTCGTTCTTGTTTTAAAAATCATGAAATTCATTAACATTTCAAAATATGAATATGAATTAACCTTTTCCATCAATTGGGTTTATCAAATTTCTGTTCATTTACCTGTACACATACTCATATGTTTAAATCAATGTTAAAAATCTTAGTTTGGGTGTAATCATCTTGTATATTTTGAAATTTTAAAATTTATCATGACTTGATAAAAAGTACTTGAGTTTTGGAAGAGAATTTATAACCTGTATCATCAACAGAGAACTCAAAACAACACAGATTATACAATATCAAGCATATACCATGTCACAAGATCTTGGAATCATGATCTGTTTAAATTGAACTTTAAAGCTTTAAATTTCTTGTTTACTCACCAAAACATTCCTGAACCAGAGCAATCATGTTCCATGAAAACTGCAGTATGAATATGCTTGAGGCCTGAAACTGTCTTGAATCCTGACTGTTTCTAATTTGAATAAAAATTTAGTTTACTTCGTTTTCTTCTTTCTATTTTTCTTAGGTTTTCCAAGTTTCTCATTATTTTTGAACGAACTAAAAATAACAGATGTAAACTTATATATAGAAGATGATAGATGTGTGAAGGAAGGTGCTTTCTGGTGTAGTATTTGTTTTTGATATGGGCAGACTTTTATATCTAATATGTACAGATATGTGTACATTTGAAT
Organism: Allium cepa; assembly: GCA_030765085.1. NCBI lineage: Eukaryota > Viridiplantae > Streptophyta > Magnoliopsida > Asparagales > Amaryllidaceae > Allium > Allium cepa. Next base: position 1,042,307,373 of record CM060931.1, on the reverse strand, counting down.
TGACAAAATAATGTGCTGAGATGATAGTAATTAGTACTTAGGTTTCTCTATTAGCTTACATAAGTATAATTATGTTCGGCTGTTTTAAAGATATTTGTATGAAGATTGTACTTTTGCAGGTCAAAGTTTGGCTTGTGTGAGAAGCTTTGCTTAAGAAGATAATTTGTTTTGTATAAAAACTTGTCTTGTATCTTAATTAGTTATATACTTATTAAAATGTTACCGTGTATTGTTATTTCTAGGCAAACATTTGGGCTTTACGAGTGAAGATATTATGTGTATTAAAATGTTTGTAGTTACATTTGTATTTGTACTTTAGCTATAAATATTTAAATTGGGTTCATATAATTTATTTACATTTATATTTATATTTCATATTTATTTCCAATTGTATTTTAACTATAAATATTAAACTTAGATTCATGAGTTCACTTATTTATTTATATTTATATTTTTGACTTACATTAATGTTAATATTTTATATTGAACATTATCATATATTTATGTTTTATATTTTATATTTTTAGACCTTGATCTTATTTTAAACTCTATCATCCGTATGTATTTATTTATCAAATGTTAGAAATGTAAAACATTTTAATTTATCTATATAAGGTAAATTTTATCAAAAATATTGTTAAGAATCTTTTATTTTAGAATTTTCAAACATTATTATCTATATGTATTTTTTATACTGAATATAAACAAAGTAAAGTATTTTAATTAAATTATATAAGATAAATTTTATCGTAAATATTATTAAGAGATTTTTATTTCAAATTTTCAAATCAATTCCTCTTTTGAAATACCAATCCATATGAATAAATGACAGTTATTTCCAAAATTATATTCATTTTAATATGATCAGTATACATTTTATTTAATTAGATCAACTATTTATTAAAATAAACGGGGCCAAAAATCCAGGGTCGTTACATTCCTCCCCCCTTAAAAGAATTTCATCCCCGAAATTTAAAACAAAGATAATTTAAAAGCGGTTATACCAACCATTCAAACATACATACCATTCATATATTAACAAATAACCAAACAGTCTATCCTAACAAACAACACTAGCTATCTGAACACAAGTTCAGATAAGCTTCCCTAAAATTATCCAGAGTTGTCTCTCGATGATCAACAATCTAAACTGGATTCCTGACCACAGTTAAATTTGACTCAACCTCCAAATTCCTGAACTACCGGTTCAACAACTAATAATGAATCATGGACAAATTCCCTTAGATGGGATATATGGATTACATTACGAATTCCATACATCCATTCCGGCAATTCAATTCTGAAAGCTACAGAACCAACTCTTTCCCAATTTTATTGACTTCTTTACAGAATTTCAATATCTATTCAATCAAGCCCATATGATATACATATACCATTCATACGCAATATAAAATTCGATCGCTCGCTCGATCACATAATTTCACTTCCGAACTAGTATCGCCCACCCGATTTCCTAGTGCGGACTCAGATCTGGTTTCTTGATCAGAAACTGTCATTCTCCTTGCATAGCCACATCTATGATAGAGAATTTCCCAGAATCAATCAAAATACTTATCCATAGTTCGTCGTCGAAAATCGAGTGAAAAAATCCTAACTCGGATCGATATAACTATCTCGAAATTCTATGCTCGAATCTGGATCAAATTGTTATGCGAATAAAATAATATACATACATCCTACGTATTTATATCCATTGATTGTCAACTATATCAATTGTTTTTTATTCACATTATTTTAATTTCTATCCACTTGGAATAATTTTCACAGTATCAAATTTACTTAAGAATTTCACCATTTATTTCTTAAATTTAATATAAGCATTATATATATATACACACACTCTTATATTATTCCTCTACCACTATAGCCTTTATATCCTCTTATTTGAAATCTGAATTTCCAATTTCATGTGAATTCAATTTATCTTTAACTCTTAATATTGAATTTTATTGACTATTTTCCATTTGTAACTGATTTCTATCATTATTTTAAATTAATTTCATCCACTAATTTATTTCAGTCTCCAATTTGAAATTGTTTTGTTGCTAAATTTTCATATATTTTTTTTGCAAAGTTTTGACAGAGTCATCTTTGTTTAGCATTCATATCTTCATAAGCACATATATATAGTTTCGACACTTATTACAATTACTTCCATCCAATTCTCAAATCATTCCCTTCAGTTTAAGTGATTTACAACTTACTTGCTTATATATAATCCATTTAAGCAAAACAAACTCATATTCATTCCAAATGATTTCAAAATCATCCTATTTTGCTTCTAATAATTCATAAATTTTTATCTAATCTCATTTACTTTAAACAACCCATTTTCTTATGCAATTCGACAATATTATTGTGAATAAATAATTACTTAAGCTTTATGACAAATCTTAAATTGATTCCAACTCAATTTACACTTGATTCCATCCCAATTTATTCACAATCTTTCCACTGCATTTTCTTTTATTTCAAAAGGTTATAATTCCAAATTATTCATTTAAACTCGACAACCAATATTTTAAATAACTATCTCACAATTTACTCAAGTTATTTATTTTCTTCAAACTGTTCCACCCAATAACTTAAGTTTAGCCTATTCCACCAACTTCCATTTAAATCTTTGATTTAATTTTTTTTCCCTTATTCAAATCCCAACTATTTTCTAATTTATTCGATTAGTTTTTTTCATTTATCCATTCTTAAATTTTAATTTACATTAACAATTCATTATTACATTTATTTGTAATAAAGTCATTCAATTTATGCTTGAGTTAGATTTGTTTACAACTCACTCCAATTCTATTCTAAACAAATTCAAGGCTTACTTGGTTTACATTTATTTATTTACGTAAGAATTTTATTCCATTTAATATTATTTGTAACTCGATTGAATTCATTTAAATTCAGTTTTTTTGGAGACAACGCCAACCCTTTGATGTGTAGGTTTTTCTTCCAACTCAACTTCAGTTAAATCTATCTACTTACCATCCTTTTAAATTTATTTCTCAATATATGAGCTCAAAACTTATTTGTTTACTTAAAGGTTTATATTACTCATTTGGGTCATTTCATCATATAATCACAATTTCAGATTATATATATATAACACTTACTATCTTAAGGTATAAATTTTCATTTCACCATTACAATCATTTTACCTTCCAATTTAGTTCAATTTCAATTTAATTTCGACTTCAATTTTATCTAACTTATCTCAGGTTAAATTCAAATATATTTTCTTCACTTTCATTTACTTAAGTTAAATTTTAATTCCTGGATTAAAATTCCCAATTTCTTCTTATTAATATCAACTTTACTTTATAAGTTCAATAGTTGATTCATTTAAACTTTTCACATTATTTAAATAGAATTTCTTAGAATTCAATTGCCGGGTTTTCATTTCCAAAACCATTTTGAAATGATAACTACACATACCCACTTGGTATGTCAAATCGAATTTTCAAATTCCAAATACTTATTTTCACCAAAACAAATTTTCCCTTTTGAAATTTTTAAAACAACTTGTATACCCAACAACCCCAAAAAATATCATGACCAACTACCCTGGTAGCAATCCATCACTTTAAAAACTCGAAAATGAATACTGATGATGTGGCCATCATCATCAGGATTATTTTCCAACGACTAAAGTGAGTTCAGTGCTTCCTTACTTTCACAAATTCTTGCCAAAACAATTTCCATTCAACCATATTTTTCCAAAACAATACTCCATTATTGCCTTCAAATCTTTGGAAAAACATTTCAAACATTCCCAAGATTTTTAAATTTCCCAAATCGTTTCTTTTAAATTCATTTAAACACCTTTCAAATTTCCGGGACTTAAATTCTGGTTTAATCAAATTTTAGTTATATTCCTTTTTATGTAAACAATTTTATTTGGTTATAAGTCACTCAAATTTTAAATTTTTATTCAATTATAGTATTAACAACCAAACATCCAAATATATATAATAATATTCGAAAAATATATTTTTTTATGTTGAAATATAATTTTGGGTAAAATTATTTCATTTACCCTACTTTAAAAATAATACTTTGTCGGTTTACCTTGTTTAAGAGTTTAGAAATCCCTATCGATGAAATGGCGTCCCACACATTGATCAGAATCCATAAACACTCAACAGATAAGTCAACACAATATAAAAACAATTTTATATTCACTAACAAATACGCGCTCATATCTATTAATACACTCAAACTCATTTTAGAGTTCTACAAACTCTATTCTATGAGTAATTCCCACCAGAGCCAAGGTTATCACCAATCTATGCTCTGATACCAACTGTGACGACCCGCCCTTCTACTACCAGAAAGACGTATCATCATTAAGAAAAGAAAGGGATAGAAATAGGAAAGAAAGAAAAGAAAGAACAACAACATCAGAATCTCATAGAGGAACGGAACAAAATATAATATATCACATAAATATTACATAGTTTTACTTATATCAGGGTTATACAATGTCAATACACATGATAGTCATACATACATCTATCACTATATACATCAGAGATACAGTACACATCAACTAACATAGCGGAACTAGGTAGATGTCTACATACGTCTGGGAACTCCTGCTCCAAGCTCTTCCAGAAGTCAAAGTCCAAAACCTATCACTTGGCTACTCATAAAAATTTGAGTACCCAAGAGTTTATGAAAAACAAAATATAAACTCCGGGTCAGACATGGGTCTGGTATGAGTAAACGGTTTAAATTGTTTAACTTTGAAAATATTTGAAAATAAAGGTATCACGTAAGACTCCCCATAAATAAATACGGGTAAGTTTTTACCTTACGCTAACAAAAACATTTCATAGGAAATCCAGTGATATTATAATAGTGTCTGGGGTTTTCAAGTAAATAGAAAATAGCCGAAATTGTTACATCTATTAAATTCCAGCTACTAGCCACAAAAGTGGGTAATACAAATCAAAACCATAGGGTCTCGTAGGGAAAATGGATTTCCAACAATGGCAGGGCTACTGGGGTACCGCCCGTCATAGTACGGGGCCTAGATCACCGTACCGAGGATCACACCCGACCCCCTACAACACAAGGCCGGAACCATTCCTTACTGAACAGTCCCAAACAAGATAAACCCTATGGTTGTAGCTAGCAACCACCCACACAGCCGAAATAAAAAGGGACATCTAGACAGGGAAAATATCTTGTCCTGCTTGGGATGACCCACCTAACCTTGCTGCATCTCCCCTGTTTTAGCCATTCCCGGTTGATGAGGCTTGAGGCTACGATTACCTTTATTAAACATTATTCTTAGAATGCTCATCGTCCGCCTGACGATGTGCTGAAAGCATTCAATCCATACAAGTTCGTTCCGGATTCGAACGAAACCGAAGGCATTATCTCGTCACACTCATTTTGGAATCACCCACAGAGTCAACGACGATAACCCTTGCATTCTGAAAACACCATCTCGATCTTCAATTCAGAATTCACGACTTATCGTTTAAATTGGATCGATGTGGTTTTCGGAATATCAATTGGATACCCGATCCCGGTCTCATCGAAATCCAAACGCCATTTTAAGGGCCAAGTTGTCTAATTAACTTAGACAGTTAAAATAATTTAAATTCAATTACAGATTTAACATAGCATTATCACAAATGGATCATACACAGTCATCATAGATATAACTCAGCATATCACAGAACATCATAGAATATCATCAAATAATTATCACAATCAGATATTCAACATAACAATCCGCAAGCAGACATCTTTAAGTCTTATTTGTAATTAATTCAATTTAGAATTAATTACCTGAGAGTTAACCACTTAACAACAAATTTTCAAATTATTTAAGTTGATTTATCATTGCTTGATTAATTATTGGATCTTAATTATTTAATTAATTAATTATTTTATTACACACTATTTAATTAATTTCTTAATCAAGTTATTTAACTTTAATTACTTACTTAACTATTCCTTATTAATTAATTAATAACTTTAATTATTAATTAATAAAACTTCATTATTTATTTGTTAACGGCTAATTACTTAATTATTCATTTATTCAATTTTTTTCTCTTTAAATCACTTGATTACTCTTAATTATTAATCACTAATTAATTAACTTAAAGTAGTTAATTCTAAATTTAGTAATCACTTAAGCGTTGTCTAATTCTACTCTAATTACAATCATAATATAATTAGTCTTAATTACTTTCTAAAATAATTAATTAATGTTAATTATTCGACTTAACTAACACTTTAAAGAAATCTGCTTAAAATTTGGGAATCAAATTAATATTGACAACTAACCTTTAATGTTAATTGATTTTCATACCGGCCTTAACTAAATTACTAATTTAAAACAGTAATTAAGTGATAATTACATTGTTAAGTATTACTTAAATTATTAAGCCTGAATCTCATCTCCTAAAAAAACAAAACTGCAGATAAACAAACCCCAAGGCTTCCCTAGTAAAACCCGAGACCACCCCTGCATTATACTCGAGTGTTACTTCGAGTTACCCCTTCCTTTTTCCCGAGTCTTCCCTAATCATCTTCTTCTTCTTCCTTATTTTATTCTGTAGTTTAAGTTTAAACCAAATTACAAATTCACGCATCAGGCTAACCCTCTCGAACACGATAACACCCGGTGCAAACATCTATACTACCCGAGCATGACACGAGCCACCTGAATCCCCCACTGCGCTATCACCAAATCACCGCCGCCGTGCACATGCACGGCGGCGCGATCCATCTCTGGCGAACCCCAAAGTCGCAGACAAGTCACAAATCACGCATAGGTGCGGAAACCAAAACCCATTCGACAACAAAAGTTCGAAATCGAAAATTTACAGTTCCAAAGGAAACTGCAATTACGACCTTCGGCAAAATTTGCTTCGCGATCATCGATCAAGCCACCGGAGTCGATGCGACTTCGCCCACACAACAACATCACGCTAAGCCACCTTCCACCAAAATTTTATGCAGCTCGGTCGCGTGGAAAGGCCGAACCCACTATTTTACAGACAAGGAGAAAAAACAGAACACAAACCCTAATCCACTCTCGTTCGATCAACCCTTGTTTTTGAAAAATTATACAACATTTTTCTCAACATCACAGATACACAATCTTGCTTCAGAACAAATTTCAATGTTTATTATTGATTAAATCTTTAGAAATTGGTATAAAGGCAAAGTATATACAAATGTGAACTTCTCTTAAATTTCTTAATTAAAAATTCTCGTTCTTTTTTTAAAAATCATGAAATTCATTAACATTTCAAAATATGAATATGAATTAACCTTTTCCATCAATTGGGTTTATCAAATTTCTGTTCATTTACCTGTAAACATAAGTTTCTAGGGTTACTTCATCTCTCATATGTTTAAATCAATGTTAAAAATCTTAGTTTGGGTGTAATCATCTTGTATATTTTGAAATTTTAAAATTTATCACGACTTGATAAAAAGTACTTGAGTTTTGGAAGAGAATTTATAACTTGTATCATCAACAGAGAACTCAAAACAACATAGATTATACAATATCAAGTATATACCATGTCACAAGATCTTGGAATCATGAACTGTTTAAATTGAACTTTAAAGCTTTAAATTTCTTGTTTACTCACCAAAACATTCGTGAACCAGAGCAATCATGTTCCATGAAAACTGCAGTACGAATGTGCTTTAGGCCTGAAACTGTCTTGAATCCTGACTGTTTCTAGTTTGAATAAAAATTTAGTTTACTTTTTTTCTTCTTTCTATTTTTCTCAGGTTTTCCAAGTTTCTCATTATTTTTGAACGAACTAAAAAAAACAGATGTAAACATATATATAGAAGATGATAGATGTGTGGAGGAAGGTGCTTTCTGGTGTAGTATTTGTTTTGATATGGGAAGACTTTTATATCTGAGATGTACAGATATGTGTACATTTGAATTGACAAAATAATGTGCTGAGATGATAGTAATTAGTACTTAGGTTTCTCTGTTAGCTTACATAAGTATAATTATGTTCGGCTGTTTTAAAGATATTTGTATGAAGATTGTACTTTTGCAGGTCAAAGTTTGGCTTGTGTGAGAAGCTTTGCTTATGAAGATAATTTGTTTTGTAAAAACTTGTCTTGTATCTTAATTAGTTGTATACTTATTAAAATGTTACTGTGTACTGTTATTTCTAGGCAAACACTTGGGCTTTATGAGTGAAGATATTATGTGTATTAAAAAGTTTGTAGTTACATTTGTATTTGTACTTTAGCTATAAATATTTAAATTTGGTTCATATAATTTATTTACATTTATATTTATATTTCATATTTATTTCCAATTGTATTTTAACTATAAATATTAAACTTAGATTCATGAGTTCACTTATTTATTTATATTTTTGACTTACATTAATATTAATATTTTATATTGAACATTATCATCTATTTATGTTTTATATTTTATATTTTTAGACCTTGATCTTATTTTAAACTCTATCATCCGTATGTATTTATTTATCAAATGTTAGAAATGTAAAACATTTTAATTTATTTATATAAGGTAAATTTTATCAAAAATATTGTTAAGAATCTTTTATTTTAGAATTTTCAAACATTATTATCTATATGTAATTTCTATCTGAATATAAACAAAGTAAAGTATTTTAATTAAATTATATAAGATAAATTTTATCGTAAATATTATTAAGAGATTTTTATTTCAAATTTTCAAATCAATTCCTCTTTTAAAATACCAATCCATATGAATAAATGACAGTTATTTCCAAAATTATATTCATTTTAATATGATCAGTATACATTTTATTTAATTAGATCAACTATTTATTAAAATAAACGGGGCCAAAAATCCAGGGTCGTTATATAAAATAAGATGTTTTATTCAAATATATATATATATATATAATGCATATGAGTAGGATGCTAAGTCAAAGAAATAAATATCCTATAGGTATAAGCTAGAGAGAAAATAACATAAAATAGGAAGCCCTCCAAGATGTAGTCCTGGTGATTTTTTTACATGGTTATTTTTTAAAATGCTTATTATAATTATTTATGATTGTTATTTTACCATTAGGATGAGGGAGGTGGAAAAATGGTTGCATTTTTCACAAACAATCCTCGGTATTTCCATTATGATGACATTTAGAAGCTTTTGCCTTATAGCTTACTGAAATTAAGTATTTCCTTATGTATTTTCTTACTGTTGAAAAAAATTATTCAATTATAGCACTAAATTACATAAGTATAGTTTTCTTGACTAAATTTCATCAATAAAACAATAAGAATAAGAAAGTTGCATTCAATGCTTTTTTAACCACACAACTGATGTAATCTACTTAATACTCCATATAGCAATGAAAGCGTTTACTTCATGAAGTAATACTGAGAACGAGAAGGCTGTATGCCGGACTGTCTCCATGAGGAGCTTTCCAAGACGTTTGGTTGATGAAACTTGCTAGGCCAGCGGTAGTACCAAGGAAAAAATACTACAAACTTATGTATAAAATGTTTAGTACAACATTAAGCATTTATAGTTGTTGCAGTCTTGAAAAATAGGGGTATGATTGGCATGTATTTTGAATCTTAGGCAACCGTTGTTTTTTTATCAAAAGTTTTTTCAAACTGAAGTTTAAATTCTTTATGGGTTGGGAAACAATATTTATAGGCCGACCTTGATGTGTACAATGATTTTTTATGCAAATAGCCTTCGGTGTTATTCTATGCAAAAAAAATTGTTATGTTTTGCATTTTCGATTTTCACCATATGCTCATGCACTAGCAATATATGACTGAAGATGAATTATTATTTTGCATCATATTATACTCAAGTTAATCCAATATAACGCGAAGGCAACTTATCTGCATGTTAAACAAAATATTCATGCATAGAATACATTTTGCATTTATATTGTTTTGATATCTTTCTATATGTCATTGGAATTTATCAACCTTCAAACATTATGGTGTGCATGTGTATGTTTTTTAACGATATAACAATGTGAACGTACGAAAATCATTAGTTTTATGCAAGGTAACCACCAATGCATTTGTCTAATATAAAAAGCAGGAATTGTACAAATCTGCCAAAAATTCCTCATGTGCCATACCTTTTTGTTACTCACTTTCAGTCAAATGCAATTGCTTCTTTTCAACCCTCTCTTCATCCTATGTCATCGTATATAAAATATGCATGCATGAGTCATTAAATTTCAATTACATAATTTAATTAAAAACGTCCGTGTGCGTAGCATGGGTTCGCACTAGTCTTATATCCTACCAAACCTAGCAGTCACCTCATTTTGTCACTTCACCGTACCACCTTGACACCTCTTGCTATTAATCACCAAAGATCATCATTTATAAAAAAATAAAAATAAAAATGTTAATTCAAACCAAAATTGCACTGGAAACGTATTTCATCCAAAATTTATAGAACTATGCCAAAGATTTGAATGAAAATTCAAACCCTTGTAATCAAATAGCAACAATGTCATTATCAGTTTTTAGGAAACAGTGATTGAAAGTAATATATAAATTGTTGTACGTAGTACGCCTATAGATGATAATGTTTGTAGCCATTGCTTCCCTTGCTCCAAACTTTCATCGTCATTTAGAGCATTGATAAAGCAGATAACAGATATAAAGAGAAAAGAAATGATTCGATCATCATTACATCTGAAGGTTACAGGGTATATATGTACACAGGAGATGTAAGTATGCACGTGCACAGCACAAAGCAAATGTACATAGCCTGTAACAGTGAATACAAAACTAACTTCTCTAACACTCTCCCTCAATTCGAACTCTCTTCTCTGTTGCCTTCTTCTTTTCTTCACTTATTAAATCTGAGCTTCTTCAACATTCAATTCTTGTCTTAATTTCACAATGCGAGTGGATGAAAGAGATTTGGTTAAAATATCTGCCCTTTGATATAATGCTAGAATACCCTTAGCAACTTGCTCTCTCACAAAATAAAGATCTAATTCTATATGCTTGGTTCTTGAGTGGAGTATTGGATTAGCTACTAGTAGAACTGCACTTGAGTTATCACACCACATTATTGAAGACCCTGTTGTATTGCCAATTACCTCAGACAGCAAGGACTTAAGCCACATGATCTTTGACACCACAGGAGAACACTACGATACTCAGCTTCAATGGATGATCTTGATACCGTAGTTTGTTTCTTTGAACACCAAGATACTAAGTTCTTACCAAAATACACACAGTAGCCACTAACAGATCTTCTATCATCTCTATCTGTAGCCCAATTCGCATCAGCAAATGCACTGACTTTTCATGTTTCACTGAAGTATAGCTTTAGTCCGTAGTCTATTATTCCTGCCAAGTTTCTAAGTACCCTTTTAATTGTTTTCCAATGTTCACTCAATGGATTAGACATAAATTGACAAACCTTGTTCACACTAAATGATATTTCAGGTCTTGTAATGGTAATATACTGCAAGGCTCTAACTATACTTCGGTAGAGGTGTGGATTATCTATCGAATAACCAGAGTTCTTGGATAGCTGTAAGTTTGTAGTCATGGGTGTAATAGATGCTTTTGCTTTGTCCATTCTAGCTCTCTTCAATACAGTTTGAATATAATTAGTTTGACAAAGATGAAGCCCACCATCTTCAGTCTTTTTTACTTGTATACCAAGGAAAAAATTTAGATCACCCAGCTCTTTTAACTTGAATTGATCATTCAAGTATTTTATTAATCGATCTAACTGCTCAATATTGTTTCCTGTTATAATAAAATTGTCCACATAGACTAGAATATATATAGTATTGATACTATCTTTTCTGATGAACAAAGAATTATCAGACCAAGTTGGATTGAAGCCAAGTTTCATTAGTGTGCTCTTGAGTTTTTCAAACCAAACTCTAAGGGCTTGCTTCAAACCGTATATTGCTTTATTCGATCTACAAACCATCTGATGCCTGCTATTGTCTTCGAATCCCTTGGGTTGTTCCATATACACTTCTTCTTCTAGCTCTCCATTTAAGAATGCATTATGAACGTCTAATTGCTTGACTATCCACTTATTTGTAAGGCAATAATGAGCATTACCCTTATGTAGTGGGCTTTATTACAGGTGAAAAGGTTTCTTTGAAATCGAAGCCTGGTTGTTGTGTGAATCCTTTTGCCACGAGTCTGGCTTTATACTTGGCTATTGTACCATCTGCATTGTATTTCAGTCTATACGTCCATCTACACCCTATGACAGTTTTGTTTCTTGGTAATGTCACCAATTTCCATGTATCATTGTTCACTAAGGCTTTGTACTCCTCTTCTATAGCCTTTCTCTATTTAATATCCTTTATTGCTTGCTCATAGCTTGCTGGTTCAAGTGATGAACACTGGATTGTATATGCCCGTCACTTTTTCCTCTAGTAATCATGTGGTGTCCTTTGGGTTGCTCCATTGGTTTAATAGTAGTTGTATCCCTTTGTTGAATGCTAACCGAATTATTTGATGTACTTTCTGGTAATGGTGTGTGATGCTTATTGTTCATGTTACTACTTTCTTCCTCCATTTTATTCTGGGTGCAGTGGTTTTCATTATCATTTGTATTCAATTCTGGCAAACTATAAGCTGAGTCTTTCTCTGACATCATCTCTGGTACAGTGTATATATCTTCACTAATTATAGGTAGAGGAATTGGTAGCATTGGTCTTCGAGCATTAATAACCTTCTTGGTACATTTCATCTAGTTATCAGCAAATGGGAATATTCTCTCATTAAACATAACATGCCTCGACATGATAATTTTTCCATCTTTGGTTAAACACTTATATCCTTTTTGTCTTGATCCATAACCCATGAACGTGCATGGAGAGGATCTGAAATCAAGTTTATGAATCTTGTACGGTCTTAACATTGGAAAGCATAAGCACCCAAATACTTTCAGCCTTTTGTAGTCAGGTTTAATACCATATAGAGCTTCATGCGGACTGATGTACTTTAGAACTTTAGTTGGTAGATAGTTAATTAAATATACTGCAGTTGAAAAGGATTCAGACCAGAACTTAAGAGGCAACGAACCTTGTGCTAGAAGAGTCAACCTCATATCTACAATGTGTCTATGCTTCCTCTCTACAATACCATTTTGTTGAGAGGTGTGAGGGCATGTGTATCTATGAACTATTCCTTTTTGATTGAAAAATTCCTTTAATGGCTTAAACTCAGCTCCACCATCGATTTGAAACACTTTCAATTTCTTATCAAATTCTCTTTCCACTTGTGTAATAAACTGCTTAACTGCTTCAGTGGCCTCTGATTTTAGTTTTAAGAAGTAAATCCATGTATGCCTTGAGTATGCATCCACAAATGCAATGTAGTACTTGAATCCATAATCAGAATTTAAAGGTGCAGGACCCCATAAATCACATTCAACAAGTTCAAGTGGATTATTATAGATTGTTTCAGAATGATTAAAAGATAATTTATGGCTCTTGCCTACTTGACATTGACTACATAGATGACTCAAAAGATTTTCTTTATTCAAAACAACTTTCATCACACTTACATTTGGATGTCCAAGATTTCTACGCCATATATCATATTCATCATCTACATTATTATTAATAGTACTATAACATACCATATTATCATATCCTCTTTCATCAGATTTGAGATTGAATTTGTAAAGACCATCATGCAGTTCCCCCTGCAATAATATGTCTCCATTCGAATTATCCTTAATCAGACATATGTTTGGATGAAACTCAAAGAATATTTGGTTATCACTTGCAAACTGTGAAACACTAATCAAGTTCTTTTTAATTTGAGGAACTCTAAGTAGATTTCTTAATAGTAAGGCTTTGTTTCTACAGCCTGAGGCAAACTGAGCATTACCAATGTGTGTGATATCAAGAGGTGTACCATTTCCCATATGAATAAAAATTTTACCTTTATAGGCTGCTCCTCCAAGGTTTAGGTTCTGAAGATTGTTAGTCACGTGGTGGGTAGCTCCAGAGTCAGGAAACCAAGCTTCATCCTACATATCCATGTCACAAGCTAGTGTGTTCTGATTTTCATTCTGATAAGCCAAATTCTTTGAGTTAGGCTTTGACTCGTTTTGAATTTGACTGAGATTGACATTGTAAGGAAAGGATCTTGATGTGCCTTGATTGGGTGTAATCTGCTGATTTCCACTGTAGTTGGATTCAAATCTAAAATAGCATCTTACAGATGTGTGACCGATCTTCCCACATATCTGATATTTTGGTCGATTATTGAAGAATCTTCCTCTTTCCCTTCCTCGACTTTGTGTTCTTCCTCTTTCATACATAGTATTTCCTCTAGTTGGTTGTGTCTCTTGATAGTTGTTAATTGATGAATCATATTTTGAGTTATATTGTGTGTTCTTGTTCTTCATTTTGGCAGCATAGTTAATGGAGAATTCAGTTGTTGAATTATTTTTCTGCTCTAGTCTTCCTTCATGAGCAAGAAGATAGGAACTAACGTATTGTACAGATGGTGTAGATTCTTTTGAGGTTGTAACCGCAACTATGGCTTCAAATTCATCTCCCAAACCATTGAGAATGTGAAGTACCTGTTCAGTTTCACTAATTTTGTGTCCTGATGATTCCAGAAGATCACAGAGATTCTTTATTTTGCCAAGGTACTCTCTAATACTTACATTGTCTTTTCTAACATTTTGCAACTGCCTCTTGCAACTCATGATTCTTGTTGCTGCCTGTGAATTGAAATTTTGATGAATAGCATTCCATACTTCAAGTGATGTTTTGCATCCAACAATAGATGATAGGAGATTAGGACCGATTGAGGACAAGATCCAAGAGCACAGCAAGCTATCATGTCTGGTGTATATCAAAAATTCAATATTTGGAGTTAATTGACTATTTTGACTGGAAACAAATTGAGAAGGAGGAGTAGTGACTGGATCTATGGATTTCTGCAGGCCGTATCCCTTAATAGGCATTTCGATCTGAAATTTCCATTAAAAAAATTGTCCTCATCTATAACGGCGAAGACTTTGCCGTTATAAATTTATAACGACGAAAGCTTCGTCTTTATAAATGAAACAATTTTTTTTCAAACCAATCCGTGTCTGGTTCTAACCCTGTATGGATGCATGGTTTGTTCGCTCAGTTGAAAAGCAGAAGAGAGAGCGAAGTGAACAGATCGGATTGTTGGTAATGGTCTTATAGACTTATAGTATCATATTATTTTATTTATGTTAACAACGGTTACCTCTATTTTGCATGTTTTTTAGCAAGTGATTTGGATGCATCAACTTTTGATCTCACGTTCCTAATAAACTAAATTTTAGGACGTAGAAATTTAAGACATGCCATTTTCTAGAAAGATACATCATTATGTAACTTATAGGGGGTTAGTTTGTCACCATCACATAGAAAGTGAACGAGACGTATAAGCAGTTAATAGACTAAACAGAATAAAGCTCAAATACATATAAGTTAATTTTGTACATGGCATGTTTGTTAACAACAAATTGCATTATGTATTTATCTACTGATAAAATAGGAGCAACGCACAAAAAGGTTAAACATGGTTGAGTTGGATGAATGATCTACATACTTGTTTGGATGCAATGCGAAATAGTATACTACAATTTGCAACATTGAAAATTTTGAATCATAAAATTAATTTGATCCCCCTCCTCCCGTGTTGGCTTCGTTTGAATGTAAAGTTGACAGGTATAGTGGAAACAATAGTGATGAGATTTCACCACCAATCAACAACCTGGAAGTAAACGTAAAAGAAAATTGTTTTTGACTTTTGCTCCGTTGGTTGGTGCATATTTTCACGGTAGATTCATGCATTTTTTAAAGATGCATCTTTTCCCTGTTCTTTTAGAATCTAATGTATTATGCTTTATAGAAGTCAAATTATTTGTTGGCCAGGTTATACTTTTTGGGCGAACATAAATGGTAGCATGACATCATCCATAGAACAATGATGTCTTAGGTGGAACAGCTTAAAGAGAATAGAGTAAAGATTGTGTTTCAGTGCTACAACGCGTATCTACGAATACGCTTTTTACTGATTCGTAACGGTGTCATCTTAATGAAGCTTCCAATGTGTCAGCGTCTCAATTGAACATTCCTTGATTGCCTTTCGGAACGAGCACATACGTGGTCTTGACAACACTTGCTAGTAACAACGCAGGAGAGCAGGCTGCATATCTAGTATCGAGGTCAGGTTGCTTTTATGCGCCATATTTTAAAAGATATGTGATTTAATATTCAACCCACGCACTTTCAAATACGAGCCACATCTAACACAGAGAATTTCTTTTAGCGAATTCGTGTTTCAGTCCCTGCAAATAATTTTTGTAAACAACATACTTTCCCTTGTAATTTTATGTAAATTAGATATGAGGACGCTTTTATTTTAAAAGCCAACAGATGTTTTCACATCCATATTAATAGTTTACATCTTGTTCGCTTTCAATATTTAAAATGAAATAACATTTTGTAGAAACATCGTATCAACGAATAATTTTCATCGTTGAATCGTAAATTTTATCATCTTCTAAATGATATGTGTTATACATATGTAAAATTCTTATCGTCGAATCATTTTAAAAATGTTTTTTTTTCCTGTAGATAACGTATTTAAAACTACATCGTTCAAAATGCAATTATAGTTGCATCACTCAAATCACAAGGTTCAAAAATAATAAATATGCAGAATTATAATTGCATTATATTAATATAGTTATAACTGCATTTTCTTAATGCAGTTAAATTCTACATTAAAATCAAATATAGTTACATTTTATATATGTGGTTAATTTATAATATGCACTATTAATATTATGTAAAATTATCAAATACAGCCAAATTATTAATACATCACATAAACATAAACACAGTTAAGTTTATTCAAAAAATATTGTTACATCATAACTGCATTTTCTTCAACATTTAAATTTAGTTGTAGTTTCTTAACGCAATTAACGTATACCTGCATTAAAATTGAATAAATTATCAAGTGCATTAAAATACACTGTTAAAATATTATTGCATCTTCTTAAAGCATTTAAATATAACTGCATTTTTTAATGCAGTTAATTTATAAAGTGCATTAAATTTATATAAAATTATCAGTTGCAGTCAAAATTATTACTACATCACATAAATTTATTTAAATTAATTCAAAAAATGCTAATAAATTACAAATGCGTTTTCTTAAAGAATTTAAATTTGACTATATTTTCTAAATACAGTAAACTATAACCATATAAGAATTAAATAAAATTGTCAAATGCAAGCCAAAATTATTAGTGCATCCCATAAATGAAGTTAAATTAATCAAAATATGTTGTTAAAATATACCTCCATTTTATTAATAAATATAACTGCATTTTCTTAATGCAATTAAATAATAAAGTGCATTAAAAATGAATAAAATTATCAAATGCAGTCTAAATTATTATTGCATCACATAAACAACTGCATAGTTCAGAGAAAAGAATAGGTTAAAAGATAAAAACTGCATTATCTTGCTGCAAGTAAAATAAACTATATAAAAGGTACATAATCGAAAATAAATGCAGTCATATTAATGCAGTTACATAAAGAGGCAATATAAACTGCATAAATAAATGCAGTTAAAACTGCTATGCAAAACTATAATTTTGCAAAAATTTATTTTTAGGTATCAATAGTGGATGTCATGGAAAAGTTTATTAAATTTATGATTTATGGTGAAAACGATTCATAAATTAGAATAACGCACAAAAAGTTATCAGATTTTAAAGATTTTAACAAAATGAATTGACGGCTAGGGTTACTTATCATGTTAAAGAAGAAGGGACCTAATTTACAGAGATTTAGTTCACATTTCAAACAACAAATAGGAACCCGAAGTTAACATCAAGTTTTGATTATACATTTGTTTTCCATCTTTGATAATAGTCAAGCTCCACAGTTGAAAAACAAAATTTTAAGTTAATATAAAACGTTCTGGCTAAACATATCAAGACCAAGTTTCAAAATTTAAATGAAAAGAATACAATAAACTTGCGTAGTAATAGTTATGTATTCGACATCCATGCCCGTAATATCTGATTGTCTTCTACCAATTTGTTAATGGCATCAGCCAAGGTTTGATATTTGCATCCAAATTCGGATATGCTAGTACAACCATATGATGGTGAGAAATCGAGCGTACAACTGCGTTCGATAAAAAATATTTATTTCCATTTTTTAACCTTAGCTAAATGCAAAATAATAATATGTTAGAATTATCTTTTGAAATTTTGGATTTAGATTTAAAAATTAATGTTGAAATTAAAATTTTATTTATGAATCGTAAAATTCATATTTGAAGTTTGAATTTTGAATAGAAAATATGAAAAATCAAATTAAAAAATTGAAACTTGAATTTGAAATGTTGAAATTTTAAGATTTGAATTTTGAAATAACTCCTAGAAAATTTAAATTATAAAATTTGAATTTGAAAATTCATATTTGACATTTGATTTCCCATTGTAAATTCGAATTTTTAAGAAACTAAATAGTTCAATTAACAAACATTCTTCAAATAAGAAAAAACGCTATATGGAATTTGATATATTGAGAATTTCAAATTTCAAATTTTGAAAATTTAAATTTTGAATTTGAAATATTGGAAATTTGAGTTTCTGAAAATTTATACTTTCAAAAGTTTGAATTCGAAATTTAAAAGTTAAAAGTGTAAATTTTGAATAAGAAACTATTAAATGTGGAATTTTGAATTTTATTGTTTGAATTAGATAATTTAAATTTTGATTCTGCGTATGAAAATTAAAAAATTTAATTTGAAAAATTACAACTTTTAAACTACGTTTTGAATTCTAAAACTATAAATTTGAATCTTTATTGTTTGAATTTGAACTCAAATTCTACAAGTAAGAGATTTTGAAAATGTATATAAAAGTCAAAAATCTTTTAGAAGAAACATGTTACCATTTAAATATCAAACAAGTATATGAAAACTTTTGAAATATTTATGTTGAGAACATAGTAAATAACACTAGAGAGATTTAAGAACATACGTTAGATGCAATATCTTTAACGTTCATTGTTTTGTTAGCTTCACACTATTTCATTTTGCAAGTCTATAGTACACAAACCTCACCACGATCTGTTTGAAAATTGACCCTGAATTCAGATTAAACAAATAGTAGGTTTTTTAAATTAATATTAGCTAATGCTTTTATTGATAAAAAAAAATGTGCACTGTGAAGTGTTACATGTGGCCATCAAACACATCAACCCTAGTTTATTCATTTAAACATTTAAAACAGTTAGCTTCATCAATGGATCAAGTCAAACTTGACTAAACCCATTTATGATCTGATCAAACCATCACATTTACCGTAAGGATCAATCTGACCCAACTCACTTCATATATTCATCGATTTGTTTGATCTATATATAAAAAATGGTATTAACAACTGTAGATTGTAAAAGAAAACTACATAGTAGAACAAAAGGCACAATAAAATACAAAATTGCCTAAATATCACAAAATTACACCAAACATCACAAATAATGAACCAAATATAAAAAAGCTACACCAAATATAATGAAAAATGCAACTTATAACTTGGAAGTAGGATAAATGGAGGGAAAGTAGGTTTTAAAGTTCGTTGACTTTGATTTCTCAATCACAACTCAGTAATCATAATTTGAGATGGCAATGATGTCCTGTGACCTAATAAAGGGTAAC
Organism: Allium cepa; assembly: GCA_030765085.1. Lineage (NCBI taxonomy): Eukaryota > Viridiplantae > Streptophyta > Magnoliopsida > Asparagales > Amaryllidaceae > Allium > Allium cepa. Next base: position 1,042,287,630 of record CM060931.1, on the reverse strand, counting down.
CCATCTAATAACACCCCATATTTTGCTGTGTCGTTATATGAGCCTAAATAAAAATAAATTTCTTTTGAATAATAACTAAAGGAATTTAATATGAAAATTAGTGAAAGGGAAATTTAGTTAACAGAGTGTGATTTCACACTTAAAAGGTTAATTAATTTGAGCAAAAAGTAATTATTATAAATTATATTCCCACTAACAAAGATTAAGGGGTTGAAGGGAGGATTTTATGTAATAAAAGGTTCAGGAGTTAATAGAACCTGAATTATTAATCCTTATATCTCTTAAACATATCCTTCTCTTCATTGCATCTTTACATAAAAACAAAATGTAATCTTGAGCAAGCCTTGGTCGCCATAACTACGAAGACGAGGAAGTAATCAAAATACAAATTCAAGCTTTAATATAAGAGAAGATTTTAATCGGGCTTTTCATTTTGGCGACTAATATTAACCCTTTTTATTATCCAAGTCTCTTAAATTTAGATATTATGATTTGTTTTGGTTTATAATGATTATAAACAAAATTTGATGATGATGGAATAATTACAAATGAATTTTGTTGTTAAATGGTTAAGCTAGCAACCGATTTAAAGGTAAAATATGAAGTAATCTTCTCAAAATAAATTGAAATTTGGATATGCTATTTACGAAATTTAATTTGATAGGAATTTACAATTTCATAATTTTTGGATGAATAAATTAATTATTATGAATTTTCTAAGGTGAAATTATACAGTTTTCATTGTAAAATAATGTTTCTAAATGTCAAATTTCGATCCTAATTTTTTTTACTATAGTTAGAAGAACATATTAATGATTTTTAGTGAATTTTTAGTAATTTTCCTGTAATTTTTTTAATTTGATACGAATAAAATGGTGAGGCAAAGATTTTCCTCAATTAACAAAATTAATTAATGAATTGCTCAATTAAAGAGTAATTAAAGAAGGCACTTCCTAATTGTATCAAAATTTACTGTTGTGATTTTTAAATTACTAATGGAAATTTGATATGTGTAAAGACTAAGTCGAAAAGAGATAGTTTGTTAGGTGATAAAACAGTTTCTAATTTAATTACACTTTGGCTACTCCTGCTTCAAATAAGCTTGTATCTTTGTCAGCTTTTACAATTGCTTTCGGTAACCAAATGTGATTTTTTTTCATTAGTGGAAATGCCATTATAACAAACCGCACCTTCGGATACACCGATCCAAAGCCCAAATGTAACGACCTGCTAATCCACACAACTCAAGCTAACAATAAATCATACATGTCCAACCTAAATTGAATGTAATGACGGATAGTTATGGAGAAGAAAGAAGACAAGAAGAGAAGAAGAAGAAGAGAAAAGAATTAAAACCAACACAAAATCTCACAATCATAGCGGAACAATATATAATATAATATCAATGATCTTTACACGGAGAAATTGTTATATACGTACATCCATTAGACTATAACAACTAATCATAATCAACGTCCTGGACAGTTATAACAACATATCCTCACAAATGCTGATGATTTCAACAACAAAGCAGCAGAAAGTTAATATATATGTGAATACAACTTGAAGACCTCCAACTCGTCTTTTGAGCTCCAATGCATCCAAAGCAATCTGGAAATATGCTCGATCTAACCGGAGCATTATAATAAAATAACACCTTAGTCGGTCTAGAAAACCAGCGTGAGAAAACACATCCGACTGGATTTTAAAGTTATATAAAACCTTTGAAAATAAAAAGTATCTCGTAAGACCACGACGCACATAAAAATAGATGGGTTTTTACCTTAAGATAACCAAAGCATTTCATATGAAATTCTTTGGTATTATAATAGTGTCTAAGATACAAATACTTACTAATTATAGCCAAAATTATTACATTAATTAAATTCCAGCATATTAGGTTCTACAATCAAAACCAAAAGGCACATATTAGAGATTGGATTACATATCATGACAAGGTAAGGAACTACTTTTCGAAGGTACATCTCTAGATAAATTACATCAAGGTCTCACAAGAACATCTTGTATTCCAGCCACACAAGACTGGCCTACCACTTGACTAGTAGCACCAAATATGATCACCTCTTCCATTAATTTGGGCCCCGAAACACACATAAGTAGATAATAACCGATCTAGATTTGCAATGTCCATAACCTGATGCGAGCGACTCACTTGGCTCTACTGCATGCCCAATTTTTGTCATTTCCCAGTTGATGAGGTTCGAGCTACATTTTACCTTTATATAGCACTTCCTACTTGGAATGCCAGCACTGCCCTCCAGACTATAATGCAATACCAGCATTCATCTGCACAAATTTGTTCTGGGACTGAACGAAATGCTTGAGAGCTCCATCTTTGATTCCATCATCTTAAAGATGTCCTCACTTCGAAATGCTTCAGTTGGATCGAAGTGGTTTTCAGATAACATACCCGATCCTGGTCTCTTTGAAACAACATTCAATAATTTTTGAAAAAAATCAACATTAGTTCTTTAGGAAATAAATAGTCAACGATAAGAGTGGAGATCACCTCCTAACCGTTAGCGAACAGATATCCTTATCATTGTCCAAGAGAACGAAATGAGATTATACGCATAGTACAGCGTCATCGGAGATGACTGTGCCATATTACTCACGTGTTTCTCCTAGATATTTCCAAAGTTGTGTTTTTGGTATTTATTTGATAGTTGGTTATTTAACTATCCACAAACACATATCCAAATCAGGGGTATATCCCATAGGGAAAACCAACATTAGTTAGACACATAAGCAGCCCTAACCCCTTTTAATAAATTATTTCGTTAACTAAAATCACTTTGTAAATATTTGTATATAAATACCTTTACAAAGATATATCCACAAATCCCTATATTTTCGATACTTAGAAAAAATATCTATATACTTATCTTAGTGGTATAAGTATATTCACAAAATTGAGAAAGATCTCCTTTCTATACAATTCAAAAATCATTTAATAATCCCTTATAAATCTCAAAACCTGTGGCGCCCCACCTCTATACCCACGCGAGCCAAGAACACTACGGTGTAATGCTGTCAACTAGCGCGGAGAATAAGGCTGTTGAGGAGCGGTCATCCATAATTAGGCCTTACACTAGTATTGGTTATCTCGATAGGAGTGGTATATATATTTTTTCATTTTTCATCTCTGATTTAACTACTCCCATCGACATACCCCAATTCCAGTATAAAACGAACTACGATGGTTCATAATAGTTTAGGACAGTAAATATAATAGTAACACAGATAATATAAATAAATGCGGAACACAGATGACAAAAGTCTCATGCATACATATAACTGATATCAGTTACAATATATTTGACACAATACATATGATACAACCACAACTGTCGACTCTGGAAGTTATATATACAAGTACATTATCGACTAATATACATGAATACATATCAACCTATACTATGACACGACAACTCCAAAAGATATGAAAAGTCTTCATAGCTCAAACAGCTACCCAAAGCAAGATATCTACAACCTGAAATAACTCGGGTCTGACCCGAGTATTAAATTCAAAAGAAAATAATACACGGGTCATTCTAATTCAAACTCAGTTATTAGTGCACAAAAGCAATAATAATTAAATAATGAATAGATGACATTCACAAAAAAATCTCATATATCCGATCCTTAAATAAAGAAATCGGATAACGATAAATATAACACGTAACAGTGCTAAACAACAAATAAGCAAATTAAACCAAATCAAAATACAAATCAGAATATTGAATTGAATAAACAAAACAGTTCAAACCATTGAAATATCAATTAAAATATTAATTCGAGTAGGGCTGCAGTACACGCACGCGTGCACTGCCTCGCCACTACAGCATATGGAATATGCAAAAGATCAATAAATCAAAACAAGATAGAATATCATAAAAGCCATACCGTGTGGCTGCAGTTCACGCTTGCGGGCATTGCCCTGCCACTACAGTGATAATGTACCCAAAAACTCAATTCCGTGTGGCTGCAGTTCACGCTTGCGTGCACTGCCTTGCCATTGCAGTAATGATGTACACAATCGGGCACAAGGTCAAACCCGAACTATCAGCTGGATTCAACACAGGGCAGGTATACAGGCTACGACTTCAAGCATAAAGCAGTTCAATATCCAAGCAACAATGAAAAACAATGGAACCAACTCAAAACAGTCACAATATGGAGACAACAAGAAAACTGCAGAGGTCAAGTCACGACTATCGTGACTCAACACAACTACAAGGAAATGAACCAGAGGAAGTCTCGATATAAAGCAACTGCAAACTCAAAAACAACACAAAAGTCCACCAATTCTACACGACTGTAAGCATCAGTGCACAAGGGCAATGACCCGTACGTATACATGAACCAACAGAAGCAATTGAAGTGCTACAGTGGAACAACAAGGTACAAAGGCTATAAGTGAAACAAACATGTGTGCCCGAGATAAGGCAACCCAGTGACAAGCACAAAGATCACTGCAACATGAATACAAGTGCAGAACAATTGTGAAACAGCGGTTTTATAAGTGACAAAGGTCAACATCAATGCATATGAATAATTCATCTGACTTAATGCAAGAACATTGAAACCAGGCAACATAGGTGTAAAGGCAATGCTCATGAATAATACAAGTGAATGACAAGACTGCAATAGAAAAACAATGAGTCTAATATCACACAGATTCAAATGATCTGGTTCGCAACAATTTAACTTCAACAAGATTACATGCATCTTGGAAATGGGGTTGATACAAGCAACTGAGCAGCGTCGGTCACCAATGTAATCAACTGAGGTGAACTAGGCAAACAGAGCTTCAACCAATCAAAGTTCAAGCATGGGGACTAAAATGAAACAGAGGTGGCTGCAAGGAGTTGCAGACCAACCAAGCAACAAATATGAGTACAACTTGATATTCAAACTGAGGTTGTAGTGAAAACTACATCAGCAATTGTTGACCAACCAACAACAAAACGAAATGCAACTGAAGTGCCAAAAGGTCATAGACAGTGCAAGTGAAATCAACAGTGAATCGAAGTCAGTGAGAACCCTGACTTAAACTCGGGACCAATTACAACAAAACCAGTTAAAGATACAGAGGCAGTAGTAACTGCAAATTCCAAATCAGTACACATAACTACATATTGCACGTTCAAGTGCAAGCCAAAGTGAAAATCCAAAACTTTTAAACTTAAACCAACAAGAATCCAAGTAAACAGGTGCACATTCAAGTACTTGAACCACTAACCAAATCCAAACAACACCCGTGCACAAATATGAAAATACAACATAATTTATATCAGTGGGCATAAATAATCACTGAACAAAGGAGCAGCCTCAAAGACTAGATGAACAAGTCCGGATGTAATGCATAAAAGTGCACAAGAACAAGGTTGACAATTATCACCTAAACGAAGGCAGTAAAATAGGTGTGCACAGAGAAGGTTCAAACTCCCAAAAGCATTTAGCAACCGTTTCGAATAATCAAGACAACAGTAGTTTCAAAGAATTTGCTAAATAAGTTCAAGACCGAAGATTAAGAAATGTCACAGGAAACATCAAAATCAAAGTCAAACCGAAGTCAACAAAAATTCAGGTTAAATACCAGAAAAACAACATTGTGATGACCAAGGTAGCAAGGAACGCGATCGAACAGCTCAATATCGAAGCCGTGACAACCACAAAAAAAACAGATCAAAATCAATAATAAACAACTTAGGTCGAACTGCAAGCAAAATGAATCGACAAACTCAAAAAATTGAATACTAACGAAAATCACAGAATTCGAACCTTAAAATGAGCACGAGATATGAATTAGATGTGAGTGGATCACTCACCTTGTCGATGAATTGAAGCAGTCGAAACGAGGCCGAAGCAAACAAGGAAACGAACGAAGTTAGCAACCATAAATTGCCGCAGCCCTAATTTGAGAGCGAACGAAGAAAATTTCGAAGCCGCCATTTTTGTTTACTTCGTTTTTGGGCTTAGGGTTTCTCGAATGAAGGAAAGGGAGGGGGATTGGTATTTGTTTTGCAAATTTATCACAGCCCGATTAAAAACATGGGCCACAATTAAATTTTTAAAACCCATCAATCTTTTTAACAATTTTATAATAGAATTTTAACTCAATTTAAAAACTTCAATTGGCAATTTGCAACAGTATTTATCGTTTAAATGTCGATTATTAATTGATGCGAAATACCAGATTGTTACAAAACCATTTATAACTTATAAGTCTCCAAAACCATTTGTGATCTCTTTAATCAATTTCAATCACTTATAAATCCCTTTTATACACTCCTTAAATCATTTATAAACCCTTTTTAAATCTCAAAATCCATTTATAAAACTATTTTATAAATCTCTGAAACTGTTTATAACCCCATAAAACCATTTATAAAACTCTTTTTATAAATCTATAGACTCATTTCAAAAATTCTTTTATAAATATCCAAGACCAGTTATAAATCTCCTTTTATCCTTTTATAATATTCTATTAAGTTTTCCAAACCATGATATAGATCCTCTTATAAAACCCATATCTTTTATAAGCCCAGTACATAAATCTCGGAAACATTTATAAATATATCATAATCATTTACTTAAAAGCACTATTATATAGTAGTAAACATTATAGATAAATATTAACTTTAAAGCTTTTTAAAATAATAATTAATAAATTCCAAAACATTCTTAAATAAATGATAACATTACTATAGATGATGATAATTAATTGCCAAAACTTTATTGATAAATAATTATATTTAATTTCAAGCCATATTAGTAACCTTAAATAATTAACTTTCAAAATATTAAAATATTTATAAACAACTTTAAAATAATATTAATATAAATAACCAACTCTTAAAAACATAAATTTATTTCCTTGATAAAAATCCATACTTAAATCTTAACATAATCATTTCCATATTATAAACCATGCTTATAAATCTATTGCTATTTTATAACATATCATTTACATCTCCAAATCTATCCTCACTTTCAATTCCCAAAATGGAATAAACTATTTTTCTAAAACAACATCCCATATATTATCATAATTCACAATTTGATTTATTTCCCTAATATATCCAATGATAATATTTTCCTTTTATTTATAAAACGCCGTTTTATAAATCTATCCTCTTATTAATAAAATCAATTTGACAAATCTTCGCTCTATTTATAAAATGTCCCATTTATCCATTATCACATTTATAAATTTCCCATGTTTATAAATCTTGAGCTGTGTGTGTACATATATACATCACTTTATATAAAATGGTTAATAAATATATATACCAAATTATTTCTATCTTCTTTTAAAATCCATATCCTTTTATTATAAAAGACGGACATACTTCTATGATTTTAGAAACCTTTACTTTATGATTCAAAAATATCTCTTTGAAATAGTTCATAAAACTATTAATTTATAATATCTAAAATCATATCTTTGATCGAGAAAAAAAATTACTTCTTTAAATAATTCAAGAATAATTATTTAAAACATATGTAATTTCCAAAATCACTTTGAAATTCCTTTTAAATCACAATGTTATTTTATAGTACTTAAAAATACCAAAAATAAGGCCAGTGCTACTAAAGCACAAAATAAGTAAAATCATATCCATGTCATGAAATATGGCATCCAACAAGTCATATATCAAAATATATATGAAAAATAAAAACAACAGTGTGAGAAATTCTATTAGGTAATTCCAATCTGTCTCCCTGCATCACGTACAGTATATAACCAAACAATATAAACCAACCGCTTCGAAATGGAATCATGTAAAAAGAGTCAACCGCTCTTACACGGAACGTAATACGGTCTCATCCGCTCCAGTGGTGGGATTATATCCAAACAACAATATAATTAGTAAATTATCCATACAGTCAATAATAGAAAACAATAAAATATTCACACATCTGATCAATAATTTTATCGACTAAAAATATTTTTGGTTAACCAAAATGATGATTTTAACTCACTTTGATTTCAATTTCGTCAAAATGCTCCGATTTGAATCAAAGATGAACAGTTGTCCAATTTTAACCCAAGTTCCAACTAGCTCCAAATTTATCCAATCCAACTCTATTACGTAATTTTCGCTATTACGATCGCAATGCAACTTATCGCATTCATTTTGGACCTCGTATGGAAAAGTTATGAATTTATAAACGATTTAAATAATTAACTAAAATTAACCTATAATTAATAAAACTTTAAACTTAATTACCACTCTTCTTTCTTCCTCTTTCAAAATCGCGATTCCGAACCACATTCTTTTTTCCCCAACATCGATCACGATTTCCACCAACGTTCGCCCTTATCAACCGCACGTGCCCCTGCGCCTGCCACCACGCACCTCTCCATCGCTGTTGTTCATGACAATAAGACCCAAAATGTCACACTGTTCGTGGTGAACTGTTGCTTCCACCATCGTCTATTCAAAGATCCACGACCATGGATAAGTTTGTGGTGACGAGCTCTCCAACATTCATGTAGAAGTCGAAGCCTAAATGTGTGTGGATCGATTGGAGGAATTATGGCCATTGGATGGTGGAGCTTTAATGGCGGCTAGAGACTAGGGTTTTTTAATTTTGCAAAATTGAAAATGTTTAGGTACTTATATAGAAATTTTTACCTAACACTATTCACATGGTAAATGTTTGAACTCCAAACAAGGCATACTACCTGACGTTTTGTATGTTATACCCTTATTCCAAATGCAATGGATCTAGTATCGAGACCTAATTTCATCATATACAAAGAATATCTTTTCAAAATCAAACTATATTAACTTAAATTCCTTTAATTATTTTTCGACGCATTTCGATCTCACACGACCAAATGATACACCCGACTACCGCGAAAATCGTCGGCATACAATAACTCACTATTACGGAGTCAATAACACTGGTTTCGTCGAAATCCGAGATAGTGCCCTCGGAAGACTATTTTCACACGTTAGTTAAAACGAATTATTATAAAAACCAAATTAATCACTTTTAAATCTAAATTAAAAGTTTACTATCTTATATTCTTATTTAAATAAAATTTAAATCATCTTTCAAACTTATTTTTATTCTCATTAAATTCAGGACTAAATTATTTAAATAGCTCCAAATATTAAATTCAACAATTTAATTACCAGATAAATCGATATATTTGAAATTAAAGTTATTTAACTTATAAAATTAAATTTTTAATATTTAAAATCAATTAAAATTCCAAACTTAAATAACTAATATCCTAGGTCGTTACACCAAATGCAACATTTGAACTCGCGTTGTGTCAAGAAGTGCGAATCCTTAGGTTTTTGTGGTTTATATAATAAGGACACAAATATAATTTTAAACATTCTTTTCATTTAGATCTTACAGAGGAAGGAATAAAATATAAATACTGAAATATCCAAAATTCATTACTACTTCAAAACACCGTAGTCCAAATAAGAAATATGTAAATAGCGTCTCTAAATAAAAATATATCTTAAGTCTGACTGACAGGTAAAATAAGACACATAGAGAATGATAATAAATAAGTATGGCTCATTGATGCACGATCACCTCCTCCGTGCATTCTCATTGTACCATCTGCTACATTGTCATCTTATGATATGTATATAGAAGGAAAATAAAGGGGATCCGTCAAGGTTTGGTGAGTAAGCAATATCACTAGTGGTATGGCGTCATTAAACAATTAAATTGCAGCTATATTCTACACAACCTAGGGATGTTTATTTGTGTGCATGTACTATGTATAGGGAAATAGTCAATTTAGGGAAATAGTCAATTTACTCACTATAAGACAACAACCCTTAATACGCCTGAATCCAACATAATCTATAAAAATTTACACTCGGGTTGGACACCAAAAACTACGTAAACCTAGGAATAACCCTAGTATGCGGTCTTGATAGTGAACCGTCTAACTATACAATAAACAAATATTCTCTATGGTAATTTGTTTATGTTGCCAACGCTGAGTATACATCATAATACCAAGCCATATGTCGAGTAAACAACTACGATGGTAAATTGCCTATTAAAGCATCGAGTAAACAAGCTCAGTGTCAAACTTATCTTACACCCCCTCATTGTTCAGCTAATAGAATAGTAGGTCGATAATTCAACTTCTTTCGTAGATTCATTCGCTCGAACGATGTAAACCATACTAGCATGAATATCTCCTTACACAGTCACTGAAATACGTACGGTAGTAACAACTGGAGCCTCTAATTATGTTACAACAAAATATCGCATTGAGCATTGCATTATACAACACCATGAAGCATGACTTACGGAACATCAATATGTGTGAAACAAGCCCAACACAATACATAACTTCATGTAGTTACGTGAACTCTAGAAAATTAAGGAAGTGGGAACGAGTTTTCCAAAACTATCCTACTTGGCCTACACTAAGTCCAAATTTGACCCGGGCCGCCTATAAAAATTCAAGCATCTGAATTCAATATTCATATGACTTGCCCCTTTCTCAAAAATCTAAACTTTTGGTTCAGATGTCTGATTTTCTATACGAAATAACTATAGTTAATCAGATACATGTTTTTAAATGACTAACTATAACTTTCAAATGTATGATTGTGAATTTTAGACTTTTGATCCTAATCAGATTTCAATGTATTTCTTTCAGTTTTTATTTTATTTAATTTCATACACCTAGAGCTTATTTCAGATGTTTGAGCATAGATTTCAGATGTATGATTCATGGTTTCAAATACCTGAACCGGCTATATTTTTTTCTATTCTCTTTTGTTGTCGTTTATCTTTTATTTCTTCTTTCGAGATTTAAGTACAACTTTTGAATTTGTATAATTCCTCTTTTAAACAAGTATTTATATAAAATTTCAACCTTATTTATTTCTGAACTTTTTACATAACATAACTCATTAATTTTATATAATTATTCCATGATTTATCCATGTATATTTATTTTAATTTAAAGTTTATTGAATCAAGTCCAGATGATTTTTAAAGGATATATCCATAGATTAACTTTTTATCCATCTAAATCAATTCTAATCTACCACATAATATCATATTTATGAAATTTTAGAGGTGGACTATAACTAGTTTACCCTTCCCTTAGGTTTCAATAATTATATTATCGAACATTGCCTAGGTTTTTTCAATCATCTCAATTCATATTAACTTTTTAGTTAAAATTATCAAATTAGGTTAAAAATCATATTTTTAATCCTAAATAGAAATATAAATGAAATTTAAATACTTATCTTGATCATGCTCATGTCATAGATAAACTAACTCCCTTATATGCTGTTTTGAAGAAGTATCCTTCTCTGACCCTAGTTGATTTGGTGTTCTTCTCTATTTAAATTACAATTTTTTTGATTTGCTTCTTCTGTCCCTTTTTATTTGGTTCTTGTTATCCAGTATATAAACCAAGCAACTTTCAAGTGAATCAGGATATTAAGATGAAAACAAAATCATTCAAGGACTCGGAGGCAAGCAAGGATTTATAATGGAAGGGCCTCTAAGAGTTTAAGGTCCAAATGTGAAAGGCAAAAAGGTCGGTACCAACATGAATTCATGTCAGTATCGAGTTGTTTGGCTTCTGCTATTTTGAGCTCTTATGCTATGGTCAAAAAATGGATGGCAAAAGTGGTCATTTTGGGACCCATATCCGAAGGAGGAGGTGAACAACTCCAGAATCATACAAAAAAGAACAAGTACTAGATGAAGCAGATCATCATGGTGTTGAGTAGCATTCATAGATGAAAAGTGCTATAAGCTTAATGACTCGAAGATGCAAGAAGAATTAAAGGAAAGGCTGTATATTTGCACAAGGAAAATCATGTCGGTACCATTATGATTTTTGCAACAAGCAGGCTTCATCTTCCTCCATATTCTCATGAATCCAGATGTTTACCTGTCTTTCATGATATGTCGACTCTAACAGGCGATTCTCGTATAAATAGTAAGCCTATAGCAACAATGAAGGGACTTTGGGCCTCCATTTTTTCATCTTCTACTCTTTACACATGGTTATCATTTTAGAGCTTACCTTTTTGTCCAGATCGAGAATCAATTTTCACAGCTCTATTAGAAGCCTAGTTTTATGTTTTAATGATGATAACTATATCCCTGCATATATCTAGTATATAATATTATGCAGGCATAAGAAGCTCTGAAATCATAGAATCAAAGAGAGAGAAATACAGATCATACATATAAAAAGCTAAGGAAATAGGGATCATCAATTCAAATATATGTATTTGGTCTTAGATATACTTATAAAATCTCCTTGGTAGTTCATATGCGCGTGCATACCCCAACATACAAATATATTCAAATATCAAAGAATTGAACAAGTTTTTTTAAAAGTTTGTTTATTTAAAAACCAATTTTATATAGTTTAGTAGACTGAAAATATTCTCAGTCAACTGAAGGTAGTCGACTAAAAATATTTTCAATCGACCGAACACTGATATTTTTTTATATAAATTTATTCTTAAATTTTGCATGTAATTCAATATTTATATCCAATAGACTGACTTTTTACACTCAGCCGACTAATTACACTATAACGGCTATTTTTTGAAAAGTCACACCAAATCATTGCGATCGTTCATGAGCATCTCTACAAATATAATGGCTGTTTCGAATGATTTCAACTATTCAATGCAACTCTTTGATATCTACAAATAGAGATCAAAATCTGAATATCATTATTAACTTTCCTTTCTAACTTTTCTAACATCCTAATTTCTCTTTCTTGATATCTATTCTTTTAAGCATTCTCGAATTATATTGCACTCAAATCATATTCCCTACTTAAGAATCGCTAGCTACACTTCTATAATCACAAATCTTGAATCATATAGGTGATTACTGGAAGATTAGTACAATCCGTCAAAATCTATATTGAGATAACACAAGCTTGCTAAGTCAGAAACTTTACTGTATTACATATTCCTCCAGGAAAAGTAAGGGTATCTGGTGAAAGGAAATTCTAAAGGGGAGTTTCAGGATTGGACGTAGGATGGGAGGTCCGAACCAATGTAAAAACCCTGGCATGATTGCTTTATTTATTTTACTTTTCAATACTCTGCTAGTTAGTACTGCTTAGTTTAGACTATATACTTTTTTTGAAATGGTACTTAGATATAACATGTCACTTAGACAGCAAACAACAAATCATGTGTTAAAAAATGTTCGAATCACGCTACGCAAGTTTCGAACTTGTGACCTCTTGCACTAAAGTCAAATCACTTAACCACTAAGACAATGGTGCTTGTCAATATATACTTGAATATACATATAAGCTATATTATACAAAATCCATGTATACTTTCATTTGATATCGGAGCACGTTCATTTTAAATTACTATGAAAAAGTATTTGAATAATCATTATAATATGGAAAGCATTTTTCCAAAGGGTTAATCAACTGCACGTCCCCTACTATTCACTAGATCTAACCATGCTTACTACTCTAGACGTATGGGAATCTTTATGGAAGCTAACGGTCTTGAAATTTGCTAAGCTACTCAAATTAACTATGACACTCCTGCTACTGAAATGAGTACTTGGACAAATGCTCAAAAGTAGTGACCAACAATGCTAAAGCTATGAATGTCTTATTCTGTTCACTTAATAAAAATGAGCTCTTAAGGGTTATGCTTTGTAAAATTGCATATGATATCTGGCGTGCACTACATGTCACTTATGAAGGCACGAATAAAGTAACATAAACCAAAATATCTATTTTACCGAATCTGTTCCCATTATTAAAAAGAAAGCAAATGAGGCTATCATAGACATGTATGCCAAATTTCAAACTATTCAACACGATCTTATGGCAATAGCAGTTACTTTTTTAGATTTTTGTCCAGTCACATGCATTTAAAACTCTTTAACTGTTAAATGGGAAAAAAATTATCTATTGAAGAACCTAATGATCTTTCTCAACTTAAAGTTGAAGAATTAATAGAAAATTTGATGTCGTACGGATCTAATTTGCAGGCAAGAAAAGTGCAAAATCAAGAGAAAAAGAGTATAGTCTTCCGATCTAATGGTGATGACTCAAATTCGAATGATGATGACATTGTATTGATCACCAAGAATGATAACAAATTCAAGAAGTTCAAGAACTTTACAAAGGCGCAAAACAGCGACAATTCAACAAACTCATCTAACCAGACATCAATCAAATGCTATGGGTATGACAAATTTGGCCATATGAAGAAAGACTGTCCATAATTAAACAATGAGAAGAAGAAAAAGAAGTTCAAAATGTTCAAGAAAAAGAGAAAGGCAATACAAGTTGCATGGAATGATTCAGACTCATCTTCTTCAGATAATGACAACGGTAGTGATTCAGAACAGGTAAACATAGGTTTTATCGCCACCACTACAGAGGTAATCCCGAATTCTCTTATAATAAGATTTTGGAAATAAATATAGAATTAGACGACAAACTTAGTGATCCAAAGAAATTGTGTAAAGAGAATATAGGCAAGTTAAATAGAGTTGAACTAGAATTGGCTTATTAAAAGACAAGAAAAGTATTCTAGAGGAGGACCTAGAAATTTCATAAAAATCTTGTGAACAATTATCTTCTCAAAATGATTGTCTTACCGATGAAATTAAAGCTAGCAAAACGAAGAATGATAAGCTTAGTAAATAAAATTATGAATTAAAATCTACTCTAGACTTGGCTAGAAATGAAAATTTTGAACTAAAGCAAAAATTGGAACAAATGACCAATAATGTTTCATAATTTAATAAAGGAAAGCAAAATTTGGAAAATTTAATTAAAATTTCAAACTGTCTAGCAACAGAAATGGACTTGGTTTCAAAGCTAAACAAATTCACGAGAAATATTGTACATTATATACTAAGTTCAAGAAGTCCAAAGATAATGTTAAATCCAATAATTCAAATTCAAAAATCTCAAAATTTTTGATTCCTAATACTAATAATAAATTGATTAGGCAAAAATATATAGATGGTTATCTAGTAAATGTTGTTTATAATAGTAACTATATTTCTAAAGATTCCAAACCCTCTTCGGTATGGTTCCTTCTTCTATTAACACATAGGACTCTAATGTAGGAAGTGCGTACCAATAAAACTCTTATTCTTTTGTAGGTACCCAAAAACAAAAATAAGAAGAAATGGATACTTAATAGTGGATGTTCCAAATACATGTCGGGCAATGCAAATATGTTATCTAATATAACATATATCGATGGAGGTACCGTAACATTTGGAGAAAAATCGAAGGGATTCGTAGTGGAATTGGAGACATCATCAATGTCAATATATTTACCTCTCCTATAATTTCTAGCGTGTTATTAGTAGAAAATTTAAAATATAATCTTTTGAGTGTAAGAAAGATGCATGACAAAGGTTTTCATATTTCGAAAAGGATCAGTTTAACATTTTTAATCAAAATAAAATTTTGATTTTTGAGGTAATAATAAAAAGTAGTATCTACATTTTAATTATGAATATTAAACTTGATAATGACTTATGTCTAGTCGCTAATCACAATGATCCATGGCTCTGGCATAAACGGTTTTGTCATGTTAACTTTAAGTATATTGATAAATTAGCTAAAAATGAAACAGTAAGAGGATTACCAAAAAAATTTAAGGCTAAAAAGTTATGTGATGCGTGTCAATTTGGAAAATTAGATAAAATTACTTTTAAATCCAAAAAGTAAATATCAGCAAAACAACCACTGGAACTACTTCATTTAAATTTGTTTGGTCCTACTCAAGTACGATCAATAAATCATTAGTATGTTTTTGCAATTGTTAACGATTGTTCGAGATTCACCTGGACTTTATATATAAAATACAAAAGTGAATCTTTTGAAATATTTAAAATGTTTGCTAAAAGAATTCAAAATTTAACATATTCGAAAATTAAAAATATAAGAAGTGATCACAAAGGCGAGTTTGAAAATTAACTCTTTGAAAATTTTTGTAACAAAAATGCTATCTGTCACAAATTTTCTTTTCCACGCACACCACAACAAATGATGTAATTGAAAGAAAAAATCATACTCTACAAGAATATGCGCAAACACTGCTCAGTAGAAGTAACTTAAAAAAACTTTTGGGTCGAAGTTGTTCCTACTACTTGCTATGTGCTTACTCGTGTATCATTAAGAACAATGGCTAAAAATACCTGTTATGAAATGTTCTTAAGAAAAAGAACCGAAAGCCTCATACTATTAAACTTTTGATTCTAAATGTTTTATATTAAATACTAAAATCAATTAGGAAAATTCAATCCGAAAACTGATAAAGGAATTTTTATTGGTATTCAAATGAATCAAAGCCTATAGATTTTTGACAAAATGAACCAATACTATTGTATAGTGTTTACACACTCCCTTCGACAAAGATTTCAAAAAGAAAAAGGAAAATGATGATGAGGAAATAGAGGAAATTAATCAAACTCATGCCCCAGGTAATAGTTCCTATAATGACAATACATAGACAAATAATAATAATAATGACAGTAATGTTTTGAGATCACCCTCTAGAATTTTGAAAGACCATCAAATAGACAATAATAAGAGATGTTAATGCGAGAGTTGTAACTTGAAGCAAGTTGAATCAAATGAGTCACGTAACATTTATTTCTAATATTGAATCAAAAAACTATAAAGAAGCTGCTAAAAGTGATTTTTGGATATTAGCAATGCGAGAGGAAATAAACCAATTCGAACGTAATAAAGTTTGGGAACTTGTACTAAGACCAGTAGATCAGTTTATTATTGGAACCTAATAGGTATTTAAAAATAAAGTCGATGAAAATGGAAATTTAACTCATAATTAAGCTAGATTAGTGCTCAAGGGTATAATCAAGAAGAATGAATTAACTATGAAGAGACATTTGCTCCTGTAGCATGATTAGAAGCTATATAAACATCATTCACTTTCGCATGTCACCATAATTTCAAATCATATCAAAAGTGCATTTCTAAATGATTTTATTAAAGAAATGTATATGTTGAACAATCACCACTTTTTGTTCATGAAAAATACCCGAGTCACGTTTTCAAACTTAAAAATGCATTACATGTTCTAAAGCAAGCACTCCATGTTGGTGGATAGACTTAAAAATCACTTGTTAAATTCTAGTTTTCAAATCTGTAAAGCAGACACTACAGTAGTTATTAAAAAGGAAAATGATGATATATTAGTTTTTAAAATTTATGTAAACGATATAATATTTGGATCTATAGATTAAACTCTATGCAATGATTTTGCGAATATTACGGAAAATGAATTCGAAATGTACTATATTGGAGAATTAATTTTTTTTGGATCCACAAATCAAAAAATGGAATCTTTATCTATCAAGAAAAATATTATAAAGAGTTGTTGAAATGATTTGGAATAGACATCACGTCAAGTAAATCAACTTCCATGAGCACAAGTCTTTATTCAAATAAATATAAAAGCGAAAAAATATTTCGATCAAAAATTTATCATAGTATGATGCATCATTGTATACCTTACTGCTAGTAGACCAGACATAATGATGAGTGCTAGTTTGCGTGCTATTCAAGCATAACCTAAGGACTCACACATCGAGCCATGAAACAAAATTTGCATCACCTAACTAACACCAAAGATTACATGCTCTTTTATCTGGAAGGCAATTCATACAAATTAGTCTTATATTGTGATGTTGATTTTAGTGGTTGCAAAACGAATCAAAAGAGTATGAGTGGCACCTGTCACTTTATCGGTCAATCTATATTTTCGTGGTTTAGTAAGAAGCAAAACTATGTGTCACTATCGACATGTGAAGCCGAATATATTTCGGTTTCCATGGCATGTGCACAAGTTATATGCATGCAATAGACTCTCAAAGACTTTGGAAAAATAATAACTAAACCTCCTGCATACCTTGATAATACGAGTATGATTAATCCATCAAAAAATTCCTATCAATCACTCTTAAACTAAACATATTGATGTTTGCCATCATTTTCTTCGAGATAATGTAGAAGAAGGAACAATTTCTCTTGAATTCATTAATAACGAAAATCAAATACTTGATATATTTACTAAATAGCTTGTGAATCTACCTTTTTAGAATCACGTAGAAATCTAGGCATTTGCTTACAAAACAAACTAATCTCATAATGATATAACGATAAATATTATTCTTTATGTATAATGTCTAAATTTTGATATAATGTAAAAGGTCTTAAATCTCTTGGCAAAAACAAAATCTTATCTAAATTTATGGCTAACTTATGTTTATTGTCTAAAATTTCTTTGGCGATCATTTAACTTTTCTATTTATATAAAGTTGATAAAGTTTGTACGGTAGAAAATCAACCTGACAACAAATATGAGTTTCTGTTTTTAGTAAAAACTTAAGTGTGTGTGTTATGGATTTCAAACTATAACACAAAACTACTACTTCTCAAATAAACTTTTAAAGGAAATGTTAGCTTCAGATTATACATCATCGTATATCAAAATTACCTCTTCCCCCTCAAAGCATACAGAATACTCTCCAAAAGGAAAAATGGTTAAGTAGTCGATCAAGTTCGATGGACAAATTATGTAACGACCCTAAATTTCAGTCATTTGAAATTCGTATATTTAATTTAATTTTAAATATTCACAAGTTAATTTTATAAGCTGAAAAATTTATATTTTAAATTTAGTAATTTAATTGGATAATTAAATTGTTAATTGAATATTTGAAATTGCTGAAATAATTGAAATTTGAATTAAATGTGAATAAAAATAATTTGTAAAGTTGTATTAAATTCTATTTGAATTAGAATGATGCTAGAGAACTTTTAAAATTGAATTAAAAGTTAACTTGTAGAAATTGAATATTTTAATATTTAATTGACGAGTGAAAATAGTCATTTTTTGCACAGTCTTGGATTTTGATGAAACCCATTTCATTAGATCCATAATGTTATATTATTGTAGGATTTCAAGTTTCGTGTCAATCGGATTTACGGTTTGTCCATGGCAAGCTGAAACGCGTAGAAATTCGTTTAAGTAAGTTTTTATATTTTTATAGTCGATTCAAAAAACTATCTTCCAAATACAATCGAATTGGCTCTGAATATATATTCCATTGTGTTCGATATAGGGATAAAACATTATAAACGCCAGGCTTTATTCGGAAATCTTTCGAGTGAATAGTGTTTTGGAATGTTCTATAAAAGGACTCTATTTTTTATATTTTCACTCAGAAAACCCTAGCTAGGGCTAGCCGTCGTACCTCTTAAATTTCAATGGCCAGAAAAGCTCAAAATTTCCCCCTCGATTTACTCTCAATCCTTCGATTTTTACAAAGAACTTTATACTAGGAAATTAAAGAGTATAGTGTGATCTATTAATCCAACTGTGGGAATCTTGAATCGATGTCGTTCGAAGGAGAATTTTTTTTGCATTCGTATGATGTTTCAGCATGATTTTCTATGCATACGTATGACCGAGTACTCCGTGCTATGGCTATGGATGGAGCTCGGCAGGGGCTTCGAGACGATGGCCACAGATCGTGCTCTCGACGTCGTATGATGGAGTGGAAACTCGAAGTATGATGGCGGCGTATGGGTTGTTCTGCCTGGGGTTTTCACGATGGAGGAAGAAGATGTTTCATGCAGCCCGGATTTAATTTAATCAAATCGAACGGTCCAGATGAATCAAGGTTAAAAGTAAATAAAAATAGAAATGAAATTAATTTATATATAAAAATCGTATGAAATTCTAAATGCCATAAATTCATCATAGGAGGTCCGTTTTTGACGAAACAAGTGGCATTGGGTCCATATTAATGAGCACTACATTTAAGAGCTAGTTTGGAGTTGGTTGGAGCTAGTGTAAATTGTGGGTAAAATTAAATGACTGTTTAATTTTATTTGGAATAAAACACTGCAACTACTATTGAAATCAACGTAAGTACAATTCACTCTTTCTGACTCACTTATATTTTTATGTAAGTGAAAATAAATTTTATTTATGTTGATTGATGGTTGTTTGGATGATATATGATATATTATGTATATATTGATTGGTATTTGGATATATTCCTACCTATTGGAGCAGACGAGACCCTATACGTTTCCGTGTATGAGCGAATGACCCTATGTACGCGTGTCTGCCTCAAAGAGGACATTGTACACATATTCTAATATGTATATTTGTTGCAGGTGATAGGTTGGAGGGATCCAACTGGATTCCTCACCCATGTTGACGTTATTTGCAGATATTGTTATATATGCTGTCATCATATGATATATGATGTTTTGGATGTCAGGATTAATGTGATTGATGTATTTAGTGTTGTTGTAGCATTGGGCCTATTTTTGGTAATTTAAAAATGTTAAAATGATGATTTCAAATTAAAAAGGATTTTCAAGTGATTTTGAAAATAGATGTTTTGTTTCTTTTTGAATTGCTAAGGAAATGAATTTATTTTAAATAAATAGAAGCTATAATTTTTATATTGTAAAAATTATGATTTTTGTGAAATATGATTGAAATGTGATTTTTGAGATATAGAGTTGATTATTTTGTAAAATAGTTTAAATTGAGATTTTTGAAATTATTATAAATGTTTTATATATAAGATTTATAAAATCGGTATTTTATAAATCTGAATAATGGAACTATAATGGAGTTTTTGAAAATGATAAAATAAAGTTATAATTGGATTTTATAAGTAAATAAAATTTATAGATTTGTGAATTGTGAAGTTATAAAATGAATGAATTTGTAAATAAGATAATTATAAGTGAATTAACTTATAATTTGGATTTTAGCATGTAAATAAGTTATATATATAATTGGTAAATAGATGGATTTTATAAATTGAAGTTTTTATAAAATATAAATGTGACTTATAAACATTATTTTATAAATGTGAAATCAATTTAAATTGATACACTAAATTTAGAAGTTTATTAAAGGAGATAAATCCATGATTTTGATAATGTATAATCTTTTAATAAATGTGTAGAAATATTGATTTGGTAAACAAAGTATATTCACGATTTTCAACAGTGGATAATATTTTAAAATGTTTTGAAAAGTGGTATTTAAGTTGAATTTAAATGATTTAAAGATGTTTTAAAATGTGTTAAGTATCGAACCATAGATTTCAACATTCATTGTTGAAATTGACGTTTCGAGAAATAATGAAATGATGGACTATAACATTGTTATTATAGTAAATGATTTCCGAAAGAAAATGTTTTGTACAGTATATGAGATTTATATATCTATCTAATTTTCGAATCCCTATACTAGTGATTTTGGGTTGTCGTAACGATGTTTTACGCAACATTCGTTTTGACCCAAATAAATAATGTTTAAGAGAATGCTTTCCTTAAAGAATAAAATATATACTTAATCCTGATTTATGTATATGCAATATTTTCTAAGTGTTGAGATTTGTGAATTACTTATTATTAAATAAGTATATGGAAATGTTTTCCAATATAGAAGTTTAAATGGTTTTGAGATTATATCTTTTAAAAGATAATTTGAAGTGAATATTTGGCAAGTGATTTAATTAATAAAAGATTAGTTAAAAGGGCCTAGTGATTGCACGTGGTGCTAAATATTTGTTTGTTTCTTTGATAGTTAAATAACCGACTATCAAATTTGGCAATCTTAGTTCCTCGACTTGATGTGGGAACTATTTAGTCGTACACTTAGTACATAGCCATCTGTATAGACATGATTATCGTTTGTGTTGAGATGTTGATTCGTGTAGTGTGGAGTATTACTCCAATCTATCGAGCTTCCTTCTTGGCCAAAGGATAGCAAGTTGAAAGTTGAAGACGTGATAAGTCTATGCGACTTAGTTTCTGTGTGAGGTTGAGAAACGCTTTTGTGTTGTTGGTGTAAAGAGACCGATATCGGATTTATCTGAAAACCACTTCGGACCAATTTATATTCGTTCGATTGTGCAGATTGTGATGATGTTGATTTTTAGGATTTCCATAGTGGAGGACTGCTTGTTGATTTTTTGGGGTTAAAATCCCAATATACATCCAATAGCAGTAGTCTCTTCATTATGAAATATCCAATGCAAGGATTATTCTCTACTAATCCTAGGGATTTTCCAACAGGATGTGGTAGGAAAGTACGTTCGATTTATCCTATTCCCGGACAACTTGTATGGATATTTGTCTAACATTACATTTCTAAAGATTACGTACATTAGTTTTTACAAATGTACATTAGTGGTGGCGGAGAAGGCAACTTCTCTTAGCTTAACACCATCCTTGAGACAAATGAGCTTAAGGGTTGTATTTTGTGGAAGGCAATTAGTAGTCAACGGAAATGGCCGTGTGGCATTAAAAGTGGCGTGATATGTAAAAGGTAATCGTTACCTCAGGCATCATCAACCGAAAATGACCAAAACAGGGTTAGACGCGGCAAGGCTAAGTGGGTCGCTCCCAAGTAGGATATGATCATCCTCTTCTAAATATATCTTTACATGCTATGACGTTGTGTATCTGATTATTGTGGTTTGTATGCTAGAGGGCCCTCGATAAAGGTCGGTAATGACCGGAGGATAATATATTCGGTACCATCCAATTATAGAGGTAGGCTGGTCTTGTGTTGGTAAAGGATCCTTTGTGATGGTCCTCGGTACATTCCTCTAGAGATGTACTGTCGGAAGGCAGTCCCTTCACCTGGTCATTTGTATGGAAACCCAAACCCCACTAAGAGCTTGCGGTTTTGTTTGTAAAGGCGTAATGAATAGCCTCGGAATGCTATATGGGTAACCATTGCAACTATGATTAATATTATTTGTATATACTAGACACTAGTATAATATAAGAGGATTTAATATGAAATGTTTTAGTTATCGTAAGGTAAAAACGTTTCCGTGTTTATGTGTGGGCATGCCTTACGAGATACTTTTGTTTTGATAAAGGAAAAGTTTGGTAATTTAATAAACTTAGTTGAGTGTGTTTCTCACGCTAGTTTACCAGACTGATCCGGACGTTCTTGCCTTTCAATGCTCGAGTCAGACCGAGTATATTTACAGGTTTAGATTGGTGTTTTTGGAGCTACAGTAGGAGAGCTGGAGATCTTCATTTTCATATACACGTATCTGTTTTGATTATCCACTGTGCTTAGTTGTTTTGTATTGTCGGCAATTGTGAGGACATGTTATTATAACTGTCCAGGCGATAATTATTGTTTGATTGTTGTACTCTGATTGAAGTATGTATATACAATTTCTATTTTGTAAAGATCATTGATATGATATTATATGTTTTCCACTGCGATGTGAGATTCTGTATTATTCTGTTTGGTTCTATCTTCTCTCTTTCTTCTCTTCTCTCTTCTTTTCTTTCTTTTGACTTTCCGTCAGCCTGTGCTTTTTGGGTCGGACATGTGTGGTTTAATGTCAATTCAAAGGATACGGATTTTCGGGTCGTCACATATTATTACCATCCAAGATGGGCGTATTGATGATATATCTCACTACCAAGGGGAATCTATGAGACTATGGAAAGAAGTATATTGGGAACAACAAAGATAGGGTGAATATCCGAGTTTTATTAAAAGAACTATACAGAGACTTTTTGGGAAATTACCAACCAATATTTTATTCACTAGTTGGAAGTCCATCCAAATAACATAGCCTATCAAAGAAACTTAGCCCATCGAAATAATCAGCCACCCAAACAAAAATATATGAACCCTATATAGAAAATTCTTGGGAGGCAGATTCTTCTAAGGAGGAATCAAGTCCATCGATGAACTAAGTTTGTCTTGAGCTTTTATGAATGGAATTATGTAACATATAAGTAAATGAAGTTCTAAAAAAGTGTATATACATATGTAATAAACGTGTGTAAACATGTAATTAAAGTACATAGATATATATATATATATATATATTTAAATAATCCTTTTAATATACATATATAAGAAAATAAAGAAGTTCAGAGTGTGTGCGCGCATGTGTGTGTGTGTGTGTATATATATATATATATATATATATGTTATTAGTTTTTCAAAATGCACAACATCTGTTTTTCATCTATTCAGTAGACTAAATAATATTCCCAGTCAACTAACACTATATACAGTTTATATAAAATATACACAGACGACTAATAGTTTATAAAATAGTCAACTAAACCAAGGTGTTCGTTCAGCCTCCAATAGCCCCATATTCGGTCGACTGAATAGGTTTTCCAAGCGACCGACTCTGGGTACTTCAGATGACCAATCTATTATTTTTTAGTTGGCTAAATTCTATCTTCCTCAAATTCTGCGAGTTCAGTCGATTGAATGTTTACCCAAATCGACTAAATTGACATTTTTTGGTTTTTGAAAACACAAATAACTGTATATCTTTACTCTCATTCTTCACTTTACTCTTTAAAATTTTAAACACTAGTATTTCAAAAGCTTTCAAAAACGAATCCATGGCTCCAAAATAGAAACTGACCGTTACAAAAAAAAGACAACAAAGAGAAAAAGCTTCGGCCTGAACATCTAACCCTTCTCATCCCATGTTTTCTTCCTATGAGCAAAGCCTACTTTGGTTAAAAAGAAGCAAAATTACTTTGAAATAATTCAATTAGATGACGAACTTGTCTTTCAAGAAAATTTCTATAAGATGCCAGATTTTGAAGCTTTTAGGATTGAAGCACTTGCTCGAGAACATGAATTTATTTCTTTAATCGACACGAATAAAAAAAAGATAAAGATCTGTCCTTTTTTAGTTAGGATGTGCTATGCAAACTTGTATGGAGACATTTACACACCTGTAGATGCCGAAGGAATATTATGGGGCAAGTTTTTAGGAGTAGATATTGTGTTATCTATCAAAGATTTAGGAATAATTCTAGGTTGTGCTAATATCAGACATAAAATAGAGGATTTGATCACGATGAGTTTTCATATAATTCTACTAGCTATTTATTCTGTATGGAACGAACAAAAAATACTTCTATCAATTTCGACCTCAAGCTAGAATTCTCAACCAAATGATTATTCATACAATTTTACCACGAATCGGTTTCTATAAAAAAATGTATGATTATAATTATAATATTTTGTATGCTATCTACTCTAATAAGAAATTGAATTGGGCTAAATTCATTCAAGATGAGATTAAGAGCTTCCATGCCCGCTCTCGACATATAATGTTCTTTGCATCTTATTTAACTACAATTTTCATTCACTATGGAATCAAATGTTGGGAGTATGCAAGATTTCATTTTGCCTAAGATGATGGACCAAAATTCCATCTCCATTATGAAGTTATCGTCGAAAATGGAGACTCTTGCACTGCATAATGTTTATTTAGCTCGTATGGTTCAATAAAACTTAGCTTAATCTTCTTTAGAAGCCTCACCGGTCGAGCAACAAGCTATGAAATTTGAAATTACCGAAATGGTTGATTGCAGTTCCAAAAGCAATAAGGAGCTTGCATTTGTTGAGTCTTCCAAGAATATCTCTACCAATGCTACCATTCTCAAGAATCAAGTGATCCTCTATAAGCAATGAAGGAAAATGATTAAGTGTAAGAATTTTGAGAAGACGACGCTTGGATTTTTAGAGAAAATATGGAAAAACTCTCTATATGTTCTCGACCATCCTCTACTCACGATTTAGAGCTGGAGAACTAGATATTCATCTTGGTTTGGTAAGATTGTTTTATGTTAGTTTGTGTTTTGGTAATGAAGTTATTGTTGGTCTTTTAATAATTTAAAACTCATGTGTTTGGTTGTTTAATGTTTTGTGTTGTTAGGTGATGGAACTTATGTACTGTTAGCTGCTATAATGACGTGTTGTTTGTTTAACAAACATATTTTTATGTAGTGTTAGTTTATTTTGTACTTTCGTTTTTAAGTTCTATATGTTGTGTTTATGTTGTTTCATGTTCACTTATTTATCTCATTTGTTCGCGTACGTTTAGTGTTATATGTCACGTGTTCGTATGTTATATTTTGTATGTCATGTTATGATGTTTCTATCATTTGTTTATGTGTTAGTATATCATGTGTTATTATGTCATGATGAGATAATAATATAGATATAAGTTAGTTTGGATTTCTATGTCATGTGTGCATCCCTTACAATGTTTATTTATCTCCTCATATTCTCTCTTTTTTGTTGATGACAAAGGGAGAGAGAATATTGACATAAGGCGCATATATTAAGGGATATATGTGTGTGCACCTGTGTGTTCTATCTCAATTCATATAGTTCTTATCGTCAAAAAAGGGGAGATTATTAGAACCCTGGTTTTATGTTTTAATGATGACAATTATAGCTCTATATATATCTAGTATATAATATTATGTAGGTCATAGAATTAAGGAGAAAGCAATATAGATCATCAACATATCAAAAGCTACAGAAATATGGATCGTCAAGTAAAATGTATGTATTTGGTCTTAGATATACTTGTAAAATTTCCTTGGTAGTTCATATGCACATACACACACCTACATATAAATATAAATATTTTCAACTATCAAAGAGTTGAAAAAGTTTTTTAAAAGGTTATTTATGTAAAAACTAATTTTATATAGTTCAGTCGATTGAAAATGTATCCGGTTGACTGAAATCTTATATTTTATTATATAAACTTATTTTAAAATTTTGCCACATAATTCAATGCTTATATCAAGACTAACCTTTTACACTTAGTCGATTGATTACCCTGTAATGATTATTTTCGAAAAAGTCGTCTCGAATGGTTGCAATCCTTCACGAGCCCCTCTACAGATAGTAATGGTTGTTCTGAACAATTACAACTATAAATAGAGATCAACTTCTAAAATCATTATTAACTTTCTTTTCTAACTTTTGTAATTTATGGATCTCTCATTCTTGATCTCTATTTATTTTAGCATCCTTGAATTCTATTGCACTCAAATCATATTCTCTACTCAAGAATTACTAGCTACACTTCCATAATCACAAAGAACGCATCTTGAATCATCAAGGAGATTATACTAACTGTTATACAACCAGTCAAAACCAATGCTGAGAGAACAAAAGCTTGTGAATTCAGAAACTTTGCTGCATTGCCTATTCACTAGGTGAAGTGAGGGTGTTTGGTGAAAGAAATTCTGAAAGGGGGCTTCGGGATTGGACATAGGACGGAAGGTCCGAACTAGTATAAAAATCGTACTTTGATTGATTTGTCTACTTTACTTTTCAATGATCTGTAAGTTAGTACTGCTTATTTAGATTGCATACTTGAATATACATATAAGCCATATTATACATGATCGATGCACACTTTCAAGCTCTTATACTTGTGAGAATAAGTCAATAATTAGATTAAGGTGGACATAAACCACAGAGTTTGCTGAATCACTATAAAATTCTTGTGTGTTTTACATTTTTCTTGTTGATTCTACATAGATCTACTCGTTATTTTTCTATTTGAGCGTGTTGTGCCAATTTTTGATTTAATAATTTTGGTGCTTTCATTAAGGAAAAAGCTTCTCAGGAGTAGATCTAGCTTAGTATTATGGACTAAAGCGTCTAGAAAAAGATCCAGAATGTTTTTACTATAGATCTGAAGTAATGGCCCCTAGGAGATCTAGATGATCTGGACATGTAGCTAGTGGAGAAGATGAAGCTTCTCACTACTATGAAGAGACTAACCAACTGAAGATGCTTTGCCAAGAACATATGCTCCATAAGAGATGGTAACAAAAGTTGAGTTCGACAGGATGATAGATGCATTAAACCAGAGGATGGTAGCAGACCAAAAAAGTGCATCTTAATATGATGGATGCAACTATTGTCTTGTTGATCCAACAATACCAAAGACCCAGGAAAAGCTAGAGAGATGCGTGACCTACTAGTTATAGAGAAGACAATTCATTTGCATTTGATCAAAACAAAAGGGACGGAAGCAAAAAATAAGGGAGAAGATTGCTGGAGCCTTAAGGAAGACCACTAGAGGAAGTGGCCAAATATTGGCCAATGCTAGAGAACTTGGAACTGACAAGAATTAGGTCGGTACCGAGATCAATGAGGGTAGTCGTGGGATTGTATTACCAGATGTCGTCAACTTGTCGGACAAAGAGGATGATTTGCAGGGCACTAACAACAACATTGGGCAAAATGTTGGAGTACTCCATATTGCAGAACTCCTATATATAGGCAAGCCTAGATGTTATCAAATGAACCAAGACTATTTGCGGATTCAAATACTTAGGACTGCTCCTAACAATCATTTTTCAGATAACCAGGCCAGTTGGGAACATATTGCTGATATGGTGAAGCGATTGGTGGAAGAAAATTAATGGGTGAAGAATGAAGAGTAGGATTCCGCACCTAGCAGAACTCCATTAAAAGATAATATCCTGGTGAAGGAATATTCCAAGAAGTCCGTAATGCCTATGGTGTCATCGTATAATGGAATAATGCATCCTGGGGAACATCTATTAAAGTATGGGTGGCACATGGATGGTGCTATAGCAATAGACGTAGTAAGATGTAGGTGTTTTCCCATCTTTTTGGATCAAGGTCTCAGAGAGACCTTAAAGGGACTTTTAAGTAGATTCAATACTATTCTAGCAAAAGTAAATAACCCAAAAGAGGACACCGTGCTATAGCATTTGTCTATGGTGTATATCTGGGCATAGACTTTGGTAAATGGTTGAAGATGAAACAACCATCTACCATGGAGGAGTTCTGTTAGAAGGCTAACCAACATCTGCGCTTGAAAGAGGTAGATATGGCTAAAAGGAAGGCTGGTAATGGAACATCGAAGGAATTCATGCAAAGTCATAGGCTATTAAAAAAACTGGTGAGTGCATTGGTAATGCTGCGATAAATGCGGAAAATAATAATAATAGTCAGAAGCAAAGAAATTAGGATCCAGATGGTAGAAGAAATGATGCTATGAAGTGTCTAAGACTTCTGAAGCCAGAGGAGTGTTCTTCTATTACCGACACTATAGAGAATATATACCTTATTATGCAAGGAATGGAAAGGTATAAGAAGCTACCTTAAACGGACGCAACAAAAGCAGAAAGACGCTTTGGGAAGTATTGTCTCTTCCGTAACACTCATGGACATAATACTAATGAGTTTCATCACTTAAGAGATGTGGTTGAAGAAATAATATAAAATAACAAGTTGTAGCAGTATGTGAGAGATCAACAAGATGGCAGAAAGGATGCTAGACCACTAGAAGGAATGCTTTTAAGGATTGACTGGGTCCAGCAGAGTGGGGACCAGGCAATCCGAGGGTAGGATGGTGATAAATAGCATAGCCAGAGAACCTAACCCAACAAAGAAGAACTGGAATGAGATGAAATGGTATGGAACTTTATTGAAGCATGTACTATGGGAGAGCCGCTCTGTAATTGAGGATGAAGCTTCGAAAAAATAATTGATGACGATGAAAGATGGTATTGTGTTTCGTGATAGAGAGTATGACGGGATTGAAGCATCAACGCTTGATCCCATGGTAATTACGACCGTTTAGGCAGGCTACTGTATGATTGGTGTTGATTGATAATGGAAGCTCGGTTAACATTTTATTTTTGAAGGATTTTGATCAGATTAAAATTAGTTTGAAAGATATGATGCAAAATAAATCTAAGATTCAAGGATTTACTGAAGAGGCAAAGAAGCATGTCGGAACTACTAACCTATTCGTGAAATTAGGTGAGGGAGACTGCAATATTGTCCGGAGGTAAACATTTGTTATTATTGATGAATTTTTGGCTAACAATGCCTTTTAGCCGACCAGCCCTTGCCAATTTCTGAACAGCACTGGCTCCTTGATGCTTGATGATGAAGTTTCCAATGGAGAATGGAGTTGGTGCAACTCATGGAGACTAAAAGTGTAGGTCATGAATGTTATTCCTTGAGCTCAGAGAGGTGAAGTACCGAGAAATAGGAAAGGGTGCAGAGAAAGATCTCTACATCGAGACTTCAGATGCATAGCAATCAATGCCTAAGCCCTGTCTTAGGAGCCATAGCAAGTTCTTCAAGTCTATGGATCCCCGAAATGTGCGGGCCATGTCGAAAGAGATGACAATCAATCTCTCGATCGATATGGATGATTCTACTCGACACCTTAAGATCGGGTTATAGCGTATTATAAAATCGTGAAAGGAGTTGGTTTTCTTTGGGCAAATTTGGATGTATCTACTTATAATTTGGACATGCGGAATATCATTGGAGATAGTGTGCCAAGCATTAAATATGAATCCGAAGTGCTAGATGGGATGCATTCAGGGTTCGGAGTGTTTCCCAGCGTTGAATGAAGAAGTGCATATGCTAAAGGCAAATGGCTTTATCCATGATGATTTATACCCTAAATGGGTATCAAATCCAATGGTTGTCAAGAAGACAAATGGAAAATGGCAGACATGCATTAACAGTTCAGACTTAAATAAAGCGTTCCCAAAAGGTAGCTTCCTACCATCGAAGATATATCAGCTTGTGGTTTCAATGGCCAGGCACAAACTGTTGTTTTTATGGATGCATATTTCGACCACAATCAAATAGCCATGGACGTTCTATTATGAGTGTATGTGTTTCGTCACTAATTTGAACCTATGATGATATGGTGTTATGATGTTTGGTTTGAAGAATGCTAGATCTACCTGCTAACAATTCGTAAATAGAATGTTTTAAAATCAAATTGACCAGACTATAGAAGTGTATGCAAATGATATTCTTGTGAAGTCACAAATACTGATGAACTACATAGGTGATCTTTCTGAGATGTTTGATATGCTGTGAAGGTACAGAATGAAGTTGAACTCATTGAAATGTTCCTTCGGAGTAGCATTAGGAAAATTCCTGGGTTTTATTGTGAATTCAAGGGGCATTGAGACTAATCAATGGTGGATTAATTCCTCAAAACATGTAACGACTCCAAAGGCAAGGAGGAAAATGTAGAGCTTGAATGGGAAGTTCACTGCGCCGAGTCGATTCATCTCTAAAGTGACTGATAAGTGTATACCATTCTTCAATATCCTCAAAAAGGAAAAGGAAAGTTTGTGTGGACAAAGGAATGCTAGGATGTTTTCCAAGAATTGCTGAAGCACATGGAGAGACCACTGATGAAGCCTTTGGAAGGTGAAGATTTGTTTATGTACTTAGTTGTATCTGCTTATGCACTGAGTGTAGCCTTGGTATGTGAGGAGACGGGGTTCCAACAACCTATATATTATATCAGTAAGTAGTTTACCAAAGCATAAAAGAACTATTCAAAATTGCAAAGAGATAGCATATTGCTTAGTGATTACTTCAGGAAAATACTACCATATTCTAACCTCTCTTGATAAAGGTGCCAATAGATCAGACTTTAAAGCAAGTATTGCATCGACTTGGAACCTCAGGAAGACTAACGAAGTGGAATATCGATTTGAGCCAATACAACATAACTTACCATCCTTGAAGGGCGATAAGAGGACATCCGTCGACTTATTTCATCGCTAAGTTTAACATTCGGGATGGAGGAGAAGAAGAAGATGGTATAGTCCAATTAACCCATGGAAATTATATGTTGATGGAGCTTCTAATAAACATCATTTCGAGGTAGGAGTTGTTCTCATAATGCTAAAATGATGAATAATGTGCTACGCACTGAAACTATAGTTTTTGAAAATGAAAAACAAAGCTGAATACGTAGCGTTGATAGCAGGACTTAGGATAGCGATGGAATTGGGAGTTTGACATTGCTTATTTACATCGACTCTCAATTGTTAGTTTTCCAAATAAAAATGGATTTTTAGGCAAAGGGAGAAAGACGTGCCCCTTACCCGACGAAGATGCTAGAACTATTAAATGACATTAAACACTACACAATAAGGCATAATCCCCAAGAGGAAAATATGAAGGCAGATTCACTAACCAAACTAGCTAGCTTATGGGATGCACAACTGATGGGATTGGCTCCAATCGAATTTTTATTGGGTTTAAGCATTGACCAAACTGATGTTGATTAGATCTTCTAGACCGAAGAGAAAAGGGTTTCATGGATGACACTGGTCAAAAACTATTTACTGAAGGGAATTCTCCCGCATGAACGGAATGAGCAATGAAAACACATTCGTAGAGTGCCACGATTTATAATGCAAGAAGAAGTGTTATACAGGAGTTACTTCTTCACCCTCTTCCCATTGTGCGTCATCGAGGCGAGGCTAAGAAAATCCTTATGGAAGTACCTAAAGGAAGCTTCGGTGACCATATTGAGGGGAAGAGCGAGAAAATAATTCTTTGCTATGGATACTTCTAGCCAACAAGTACCAAGATGTTGGTGATTACATTAGGCGGTGCAAAAGATGCCATAGGTTTGTAAAAATCCAAGGGGCCCATCTATGGAGCTTACGCAAATGGTTAGCTCGTGGTCATTTGCAGTTTGAGGAATTGATATAATCAGTGTGCTATTAATGTTGACAGGTGGAGCGAAGTACACTATTACAGCTATGGACAACTTCGTAAAGTTGGCAGAAAGGGAACTACTAGCCACGATCACTACGAAAAAAGTGAACAACTTTATGGTGAATAATATCGTATAGATTTGGAGTCCTATAGAAAAGAATAATTGATAATGGTACGCAATTTTGGTGTGTCCAGTTCAAGGAAATCTATAATCGATACAAAATTAAGACAAGTTTCTCGGTATTCGCACACCAACAAGAGAATGGATAGGTTGAGGCAACGAATAAAATAATCAAATACATCCCAAAGAAACGATTAACAACATCCAAGGGCATTTGGGTCAATGAACTACCCCTAGCACTAGCACTGTTGGCTTACCTAGTGACCCATAAATCCACAATCGGACACACTGCAATCGCTTTGGTCTATGGAGCGAAGGCCATGATTCCAATAAAATAAGAAGTTCCTTCCCATTGAGAAACATTATGATCCCAAGATGAATGAGGAACTCTTACTTAAGCCCCTCGACTTAGTCGAGGAGAAATGAGAAGAAGCTAAACTGGCGGTAGTTGGTTACTAAAAACGATAAGCACGACTCTTCAATGTCAAGATCAGAAACCATACCTTTAAGGTAGGGAATATCGTTTTGAAATGAGTTCTCCTAGGTATAGGGGCACTTGGTCCGAATTGAGAAGGTCTTTATGTGATTGAATGAAAGCTTGAAGATGGAACTTTCAAGCTAGCACTATTGATGGGATCCCAATTCTACAAGATGGAATAGTGAAAACGTATGACGATATTTCACATAGATTTATTTATTCATTTTCTATGAATAAGCCACCTTAGTGATAATGGGTGCAATGTAATAAGGCATGACTTTCCATTCCTTTTGTTCATAAATAAAGCTAGCTTCTAGGATGAATGGAACTTTTTTCTTGCTAGCAAAACCTTATGATGCATGATTAGTAGCACAATTAGGCACCTGGTTATACGTACCGACCAACTTCTTTGATCGATGATTTGGTCAAGGGAGCATAATCACACAAGGGGATGACTCAACCTTATCCCTCCGATCTTGACTAATTCGCAGATATAGGCAAAGTCGATGTGGAATGCCCAACATCCGACAACCAAAGCACCGATTCCTGGAGATAGGAATAGTGTGCAATCAAAGCTTTCACTACCACTGTGATGTCCTGCAATTTTGGGCAATACTTATTTAATAATTTCCATTTATAATTTATTTTAAAATATGTTATATTGATTTAAAAGTCCAATTTAACCAAATATTATATATTCAAAACTAATAATTAATCTAATTTAACAAATGATTATCTTTTGAAAAACTCAATAATAATGATAATTTAATTTGAATGTTTATTCTTTTCAAATTATAATAATAATATATATGTGTAATTAATAATATTAATCTTTTTAAGTTAATAAAAATATTCCATTTGTAATGTATATATGTATACATTGTAAAAAGGAAATTGGTTCAATATAAATTTAGTAAAAGTATTCCAAATTATAATATATGTGTTTATATATTGTGATTTGATGTTCTGTTTTAAAATTCAAATAATTTCTGAAGCTAATATTTAAGATGTTCAATTTATAATGAATATTTATATTTGTATATATATATTATAAATATAAAATAATGGGTTAAACTTAAACAGAAAAGGTGTTTCAAATTTATAATGTACATATGTTTTTATAGAGATTTGGAAGATTTTTGATTTGGTTTACTAAAAATGCTTTTCAAAAGCTATCTAAAATTAACTTTTATTTATAAAACACTTAAAAGAGAATTTATTTTTATTAAAAGAATAATAGCTTGGAAATTAGTACATTATTATAAAAGTTTGAATTGTTTTTCTTTTAAATTGGTTTTGGAAAATAAATTTAGTTTTATATATAATATCAATGTTAGATAAAATAACTTTAGTTCAGACTTTAAAAATAAAATTTAAATAAATGTTCATTTTTCTTCTTTTAAACTTATCCTTAGAAATGGAGTTTTAAAAATTATTAATTAAACACAAAGTTATAAATACATTTCATAGTTATATATAACACAAGTATTAGACTAATATGGTAATTAAGGATTAATTCATTTTTAAATAAGTAATTAATGTAATCTTGAAAACACTTGGCAGCGAAATAATTTATGAAAACACACTTGTATACAAATTAATAAAGGGGTTTGACATGTGTAAATAAATGGTTTATTCAAGAAACAAGTGGCAATCTATCTTTTAAAAGAAAGTTTAGTTTTTAATTAAAGTTTAAAAAGTAAAAGATCTGTTTCTTATTTTCTTCATCTAAGATCTTCTGTAATTTTTCTTCAACTAAAAAAAGGAATTCAAATGCAAGCTTCAAGCTGAAATCAAAAAGAAAACAAAATTCAAACTGTAAACCAAAAAATCTGGAGCTACGTACAAATTTCAAATTCAAAGTATTCAACTTGAAATCATGATTTCAAGCTCACCTGGAAAACTACAGCAATCAACATGCAAATGCAAAAGCAAATTCAAAGTCCAGAAAATAAAAATGCAGTGTTCTCTGTTTTTAACTCTGGTGAGTAAACACCTTTTTAAAAACAGTTTAAATCCTTCATATTTTTGTTCTGTGGCATGAATGTTATAGCAAACATAATATCAATGTTTGCATGCTTGATTTGAAGATTGAATGCATGTTTATTTAGCAGTTTTGACTGTCTGTAAACATGATTTTTTTTAAACTCTGTTCTTATTCATGTTCCAGTTTATAAGAAAATTCCTATCTCCCAGGTTAACCATTATTAATCTTTGATCATTGAAAATAATTTGATCATAACAAAGTAATCTTGTGTTTAGAAATAAACTTAAATATTTATATTGAACAAATATACTGCAAATGTCAGATTTACAGTGAAAAGTCAAAACTTAATAAAAATCATTCTCAACAATTTAAAATTCGAATCATATAACTTGAATGGATGTACAAAATCATGAATTTTATGATGAATATTGTAGTTTTTAAATTAGTATTCGAAGAGAAATTAGGGGTTTTATGAATTTGGGGTTTTGGTCGTTCACTGTTGATCTGCGTCGAAGGGGATGGTGAGCTTCAGCATGGAGGTGGTCATGATGACTGGTGATGCTGGAAAAATGGTGATAGATTTTTATGGTAACCGTGGTGGCCGTGAAGGGGCGTAGTAGGGTTTTGAACCTAATTTTGTTTGGATCGGAAACGACATGGGTTCGTCGTCGTTGATGCTTCGGGGTGGATCGCTGGTGGGGGAAAGGTTTGCGTGGATTGAGGCGCGTGCGTGGATGAAGTGACGGGTACTCCGGCGTTGGGTATCGCCATTCACGGTGATCTTTTGGTTCGAATGTGCTTACAGGTTGCGACGCTGTAGCCATATTTTTTTTCGATGATGCTTTCTTCGATTTTTGGTGACGGGGGGTTGTCGAAGTCGATGTGGACTTGTGGGGCATGCCGGCGATGGTCGTCGTCGACCGACTTCGGTATGCACGTGCACGAGCTTATTTGGTGCATTGGATGTTGTTTTGGGAAGAGTTTTGGCTAGGTTCTCTTTCTGTTGTTTGCTCGAGAGTTGGGTCGTGATGGTCTCGCGTGCAACTCGAAGAGATAGGTTGATCATTTGCGTGAGTTTTGGGTTTTCAAGTAGCGTGATTACAGGAGTTATCCTGTTCAAATTTTTAACTGCAAATTGAAATTTCTGAAAGTTAAAAGAAAACTAAGCTTTTAAATAGTTTAAATATGTTTGAAATGTTTAAATTTAAAACCTTGTGTTTTAACAAGTTTAAGTTAATCTTGTTTTTAAAAATAGTTTGTTTTTATAAGTTTAATATTAACCAGGTTTGTATTTTATACAATAAAGTTTCAAATTTAAAAGCAAATTGATGTTTAAACAAAGTGTTTAAAATTAGTTGTTTAAAGAATGAATATTTGACTTTAAAAGAATTTTGATTTTTAAAAGTTTGGGTTTTTAAATTTAAACATATGTTTTAAAAATAGTTTGTTTCATTTTTGCTTTGTTTAATGATAAAATAACATTTTTAAACAAAAGCGTATTTGAAGTAACTTAAATGTGATTAAGGTAAGGTATTTAATAATGATAAATTAAAAGATGATGTTTTAGTGTAAACCAATTAAAAGTTTTTGAATTTAAAATTTAATTTTTAAAATGAATAATAAAAGTTAATGGAGTACGGTTTATATTAATCAAGTTTTTGATTATAAAGGTAATTAAAGTAAATTACTTAATTAACTTAAAGTGGTTAATGTAAGTAATTAAATTAATGTAAATTAGTTTGTGAAATTAACTAAGTGTAATTAATTACTTAAATAAAAATTAATTAATCAAGTTTAATTAATTAAAAAATAATTAGGTAATAAGTAATTAAGAAGTTAATTACTTAATGATTAAGAAGAATTATTTAAACATAATTACTTAATGAAGTAATTAAAGCAATTAATTACACAGTGTAATTAATTAAGTTATTATGGTTAATTTTAGTTAATTAATTAAGTTCAATTAATTAAAAAGAATTACTTAATGATGGGATTAAGTATAATTACTTAATGTAATTTAAAATGTGTAATTACTTAGTGAAGTAATTAATGAATAATTACTGAATGTAATTAATTAAGGAAATTACTGGATGGATTGTAATTAAAGAGGTATAATTACTTAAGGGAATTAATTAAGTGACAATTACTCAGTGCAATTAAAGAATTGATTAACGTAATTAATCAAGGTGTTGGTTAAATTGGTGAAGTAATTAAGGAAGTTAATTACTGATTATGATTAATTAGGTTTGATTAATAATTGTAATTAAGTTTATAATTAATAATTAAATGTAATTTTGAAAATGATTGATTTATAAAGTAAATAGAGGGTCATAAATTTATGTAATTAATGAATAATTAATTGTTTAATTAATGAATAAATGTGATTAATTATAAAATAATTAATCAATGAAGTAAGAAAGAAGTAATAATTAATTAATGTAATTAGTTAAGGATTTTTGTAATTAATTATTGTTAATTAATTAGTTAGAAATTAATTAAGATTAATTAACGATTGAAGACAAATTAATCTGTGTAATTAATTTAAAGGTTAATTACATAGTGTAATTAAAGAATAATTAATCTAGCTGATTAATTAAGAATATGATTAAAGGATAATTAATCTATAGTTGAAGATTTATTAATTGAATTATGAAGATGATTAAAGAGTGATTAATTAATTAATTGTAATTAATTAATGATTGTTTAAGCAGGATTAGCTGTTCAATTCTCAAGTAATTAATTTAATTTAAGATGATTAAATTAATTATAAAGGAATTAATGATGCCTGTTTGTGTATGGTGTTGTGGAATATCTGGATTGGTTGATATCTATTAGATGATATGTTGTGATATTCTATGATATGATATTTGATATATCAATGATAAATGTGTGATATTTATCTATGAATGATGCTGTGTGAATTCAATGTTTAAATTGAATTAAATTGTTGAACTTAAATCACTTGGACATTAAGATGGCGTTTGGATTCGATGAGACCGGGATCGAATTTCCAAATTTGGAATTCCGAAAACCACATCGATTCAAGTTAAACGTTAGGTCGTGAATCTCAAGTGAAGAGTGAAGACTCGAGGTGTAAGGACTATTCGTCAGTATAATTGTAGGGGTGATTACGAGATGAGTTTGACGGAAATAGTATTTACAGGTTCGAGATGGTGATTAAGAGTGCAAGGGCTATTGTCGTTAACTCTGAGGGTGATTCCAAAACGAGTGTGACGAGATAGTGCCTTCGGTTTCGTTCGAACCCGGAATGAACTTTTATGGATTGAATGCTTTCAGAACATCGTCAGGTGAACGATGAGCATTCTAAGATAAATGTGTCCTATAAAGGTA
The DNA here is from genome assembly GCA_030765085.1 of Allium cepa. Taxonomy (NCBI): domain Eukaryota; kingdom Viridiplantae; phylum Streptophyta; class Magnoliopsida; order Asparagales; family Amaryllidaceae; genus Allium; species Allium cepa. The sequence goes on along the minus strand of CM060931.1, from coordinate 1,042,249,258 downwards.
ATCACAGCTTCAAGCCTCATCAACCGGGAATGGCTAAAACAAGGGAGGTGCAACAAGGCTAAGCGGATCATGCCCAAGTAGGACGAGATTTACCCCTGTCTAGAGTTCCCTTTTTATTTCGGCTGTGTGGACGGTTGATCATAACAACTGCCGAGGTGGTCTTGTTCGGGACTATCCAGTAAGGGATGGTTCTGGTCTTGTGTTGCAGGGGAGCGGGCGTACTCCTCGGTACGGTGATCTAGGCCACGTACTGTGATGGACGGTACCCCAGTAGCCCTGCCATTGTATGGAATCCAAAATCCAATAAGTACCTGTACGGTTTTGACTGTGCCCAACTATGTTGGAACGTGAGATGTAAGCATTCCACCTATATCTGTATTTTATTTTGAAAACCCTAGACCTTATAATAATATCACTGGATTTCCTATCAAATATTTTAGTTAGCGTATGGTAAAAACTTACCCATGTTTATTTGTGGGGAGTCTTACGTGATACCTTTGTTTTCAAAGGATTTTCAAAGTTAAGCAACTTTTAACCTTTCACTCACACCAGACCCCTGTCTGGCCCGAGTCTTTATTTTCTGTTTTATTAAACTCTTGGGTACTCATATTATGTATGAGTAGTCAAGTGATTCAGGTTTGCTTTGACGAGTTCTGGAGAAGATATGGAGCAGGTGGCTTCAGAATGTAGAGATATATATATATAGTGATTCGGCTGTGTTTGAGTTGAATCTAATTCCTGTTATGTACTTGAGTTGTAATATCTAAACAGGTGTTATAACTATCTAGTTTGTGTAGTTTGAGCTGTATAACTCTTATGTATATGATACTATGTAATATTATATTTGATTAATATAATTTATTCGTTCCGCTGTGAGATTTTGGTGTTGTTTGGTTCTTTCTTTTCTATCTTTTCTATCCCTTTCTTTCTTCTTATTGATGCATCTTTCTGTAATATGAAAGGTGGGTCGTTACAACCACGCTTATGGCTCAATAGGACATGCTCATCCAAGGATAAGCGATCACGGTCAATGAGTACTCTCGATCAACATCCAATGACCTACGAGATCAAAACAAGATGCCCAAATATATGCACCCGGAATGCCTATTCCCGAAGATGGGAATAAGTGCATAATCGATACTTTTATGGCCATGTTTACGGCCTAGTAGGATATTATCGGCCGAGGACAAACGACAAAGTTATTTCGATAAATTCCTAGAGACAGGTGATATCAAATGTATATGCTTAGAGATAAGCACCTAAAATATCAGTCCCCATAGATAGGAATCGATGAGTGATTAGACTACTATATGGTCTAACGGAACATGCTTGACCAATGATAAGTGACCGAGGTCAATGAATAAACTTAACCAATGCCCAAAGATATGTGAGATTGAAATATGGTTACAGAGATAGATACTTGGAATGTTGTTTCTCGGAGATTGGAAACGATAAGAAGTGGAACACTTCTTTTACTATAACTTTGTTTATGGCCAGATGGAACTCGACCAAGAACAAACAAGATTGGCCACGGAGATGGCCAAATGAATAACTAGTTATGTTTAAATAAAATAGAAATGCTTTGGAAATGATAAATAACACTATGCAATGTAGTATAACTAAGAAATCATGGAAATTTACTTATATGTATAGAGCTGTGATAGTAATAGAATTACACAGATATAGGCATGTATTATATAAACGATCAAGCATCATGGATAATTATACCATATATGCAAAAAAATAGTACATAGACGGATTAAATAAAAGTGTAGATAATTTTATTATCTATATAAGAAATAGTACATAGATAGATGAAATAAAAGTGCAAGGACCGTGTGATTTCTTCCCAAGATCACGGTTATCTCTCTCCTTCATTTGGCATCTCCTCCTTCTCTCCTCATCCACTTGATATTCTCTCTCATTTCTTATTATCCTTTCTTTCATTGTCTCCTAATACTACATGGGCATTGTAAGTGAGGAACTGGGATGGACAAGCAGTGCCGACTAATTCCCGAGCAAAGATAATCCATACGGTCTCTTGCTATTGAACCTAAAAAGGAAGAGAAAGGTATGTCAAAAATAACGCATTAAATAGAAGAGAATGCAGACTGTTAATGTTCGTGATCCAAAAGGTGTGTGAAGTGCTAATATTACCCTAAGTTTTCTATAGCCCATGCTCGGTGATTTATAAGGATGAGGTGCTGCCTACCTCATCTAAGAGGTCATTAGATGGAAAAGTAAACTCTTTGGGGATCTCTTAGAAGATGCTTTCGATTGGGATGTTTAGATCGCTCAAGGTGCCAGAAATATTCTAAGGATCCTATTAGAGGGAATAGCTTCTAGTACTGGTGCCAAACTAGGATCAGGTGCTTGATGCAAAGACATCATTATTAGCCACTACAAACTATATCACCTTTAGGGGACATTGCCCCATGATTCATTGTCTTCGAGATCAAAATCTTCATCCTCGACATGTCATCCTCACCTACCATATCCACTTCTTCTCCTTCCTCTTTCTTCTCTTCTTTCTCCTTCTCTTCCTTCATCTTTTAAGCACTTTCCTCTCCTTCTCCCTCTTCTGCTATGTTGGCCACATTTTCATCCTTTTATCTTCATCACACCCTTGATTATCGTCATTAGAGTCATGAGTGAGGGTAGAAGGTCCAACCATAACCTGAGACTTCTTAGAAGGAAGTGGAAGAGGCATGCTATATTTTTTCAATGAAGAAGGCCATAACGGTGAAGCCATTCACTTGTAAGTAGATAGGTGGTGGAACACTGTTGAGCGTTAATGCTTTTTAAAGTTTCCGAGGTGCTGGAGTGCACATCGCTGGCATCTTATTCAGGAATATTTGTGAAGGGAATAGAGATGAAGTTAGATACCTCAATGAAGAGAATCCAAGCATGGAAAGAAGATTATGGAAGAAGGCTTAAGTCCAGACCACCAGAGCTGGTCGAATCCGAAGGGATATCGAAAGAAAAAATATTCGTTTGTGAACTAAGAACGCTTATTATAAAGAGTGAAGATAACTTTGCAGTGACACCTAACTTCGATAATAAATAAGGAGGGCAACTTAGCTCTCTTCTTGAAATTCAGAAGATGTGTCATCTCCACAAAGGATGGTGATCACTGTTGTTGCATCATGAACAAAACAAATAAAGATTTGAGAAGGGCATATCCATTAGGATGAACTTAAGTTAGAGCTAGCCCAATCTCTTATAGAAAGAATTGAGGGAAGACAGTGAAAGGTGGGATAGTTCCACTTAGGTACATGTACTTGATGTAGGCGGTGTATCCCTAAGGAGGGTTATGCTCCCATTAATCCACTATTAGGAATAAAATGTAGCCCTCCAGGGTTCGTCGACGAAGGAAAATTGTCCGAAGTGATTCAACCATTAATATTGCTGGTGTTTGATCTGGAGGGTTTTCTAGATGTCTTAATTTGGGATGTTCATTCAATGGTAGAGGTTTGCCTCGGAGCGATGCCATCGAAACTAGTTGTCTATGAAGTTCAGTTGTGATTGACTATCTCGCTCTAATTAGAGTAGATGTAGAGGCCTGAGTAGTAGAAGAACTGGCTTCAAGAGAAGTTAAAGGCTCGGAATTGACTTTGATAAGAGATGATTGGCGAGCCATTCTGAACTGAAAGTTTGGTAATTAGTGCGGTTAGGTTTGTTTTTTATTTTGAAATTTTATTTTAATAGAAGCTTATGTGGCCGACATGTTGAATCCAACAGATATCGATGTGTGTTGACCAATCAGATTCTAACATTGATAGGGAAGTGTGATGTGTCAATCTATGCAGTATGCATCTTGTATCTAATACTCAAAGAGCGAAACATTCTATATATATAGCCTGTTCATGCCGATAGAAAAGCTTCGTTGGATGATGGAACTATGTGCGAATCTTACCATTATTTTAGAATGAACGATAATGAAACCATTGTCCAGAACGACAAATAGCATTCTTTGCAGGAACACAAGATTGTGCAGTGACTTGAAATATTAGGCGACAAAACTATTCAAGTGACGGAGTGCATTTCATGTAATCGTTCTTTAGAACTGTAACATCAAAGCTTACCTCTTGATTCATGACCAAATACGACTAAATAAAGCCATTCGTATATTCGCATGTGTAGAAATTCAACATCCATGCGTGATTCTGCCCGACCATAGGAAATACAAGTAGCGACTCCAAGAACATAGTGATGACGCTGCTTCAATATGCCACGACGTTGAAAGCAATCCACCTTTAGTCAATCAAGATTTGTGAACGAAATATTAAAATTTAGGGATCAAGAAATCAGGGTCGAATTGTTTAGGAGGTGAAGATTTCCTAAAGGCGATGGCAGTTGTCGAGATAAGGCGGTGACAGCCTGTGTAGTCGAAGTAGATGACAACTATTGTTGAAGCAATAGAATATTTTTAATTTTAGGCTGAACTGGCATTTCATGTCGGCACCAATATGAGTAGTTGGTACCGACATGATTTATAAAAAATAAGAGAAGAAAGAAGCAATTCTCACCTAGCCAAGGCATGGAGCGACCTTCAAAGTGATGTAGATCTAGACCTTAGTGCAAACAGTGGTGCATCAACTATATGAAGTTGTTGAACAGATGCTCTGGGAATAAAGAAAACACTTCAGTGATTCTTAGATGAGAAATAAACTCACGTAGACGACTGTATATTGCCTGTCTTGATGCAAAGCAAGCTTAGTTTTCAATAGAAGTGTACCTTGGGGAAAGTGTTATCCAGTATTTAAACCAAGCAGTTTCCAAGTAAATCTAAATGTCAAAATAAAAATGGAATTGTTCAAGGACTTGGGGGAATGCTTTGAATGAAAATGGAAAGGATCTCTAGGAGTTTAAGGTCCAAATGTGAATGGAAAACAAGGTCGGTAAAGACATGACTTCATGTCGATACCGAGTTGCTTGGCTTCTACTGTCTTGAACTCTTATGCCATGGTAAAAGAATTTGATGGGTAAAGTGGTTATCTCGGGACCCATATCTAAAGGAGTAGGTTAACATATTAACATCTCCAAAACAGTGCAAAAAAAGGAGAATTATCAAATAAAGTAGATCATCATGGTACCGAATAGAATTTGTAGATGAAAAGAGCTTGAAGCTTAAAGACTTGAAGACGCAAGGTGAACAGAAGGAAAGTGTAAGGACCCGGAGTTTTGACAATATCAATTTAATAATCTATATTAATAATTAAACTGATTTGATGATTTTTCTTTGTAATTTTAATTTAAATTGGTGAATTTAATCTTTTAAAGGTTAATAAATATTTAATCTGGCATTTATTGATAAGATTTGTTTTTCAAAGCTAATAAATTTTATTCTGTTTATAATATATATATATTTGATATATTGTGAATAGAATATCTTTTGTTTTAAATAAAAGATAAATCTTCAAATTGTAATATATATGTATATATATGTTATAATTTGGGTTGTTTTGAAATTTAATTTAATCTGTTGATGATTTATATATGTATGAATATATTGTAATTTAAAGCTTTGTTTTAATCAATATTTTTTCAAAAGTTAATTTAGTTTAATTCATTTGTTTCAAATATAAGATAATTGTTTGTTTTTAAATAAGATAGTTTAAAAAGGGATCTAAACAAAGTTTATTTTGCTTTCTTTTTAAATGCTTCAATTTAAATAGTTATAAATGTATATAAATAAATGTTTTAAGATTTTTAAATCCATAAGGATATATTTGTATTATAACTAGATTCATAATAATTTTCTTTAAAGATTAAACTTCTATATTTATCTAAATTCAAAAGATTATTATTTAAAAAAAACATTTCATAAATACATAAGTATTCATTTATAAAGTAACTTAAATAATTAAGCTTATATTACATTTTAAATTAAATAAAAAATATATTTAAAATGCTAAAATACATGTGTAAACATGTTAAGGCCTCTCTAAACACATGTAAGGAAATTAAGCTATATAGTGACAAATGGAGGAAAATTTAATTTTATTGTGACAAATGTAAAATCTTGATACAAGTGGCTTCATTTCCAATTATTTGAAAATTTAAACATGAGAAATTTGTTTCTCTTTAATTTTTTCCAAACTTCTTTCTTCTTCTTAAATTATTTTCTTCCTTCATGAATTAAAAACCAAATTAATGGCAACTTGAAACGCTTCTCAAATCTGAAGCAAAAGCAAATGAGAATTTTAACCTGCATTTCAAAATGAAGAATCAATCTGCAATCTTCAAAAACAAATTGAAGTTCTTCATATCTCTTTCAACCTGCATTTCAAAGTGATGTTCAACTGCAAATTTAAAAAAAAAAACCTGCAATTCAAATCAAAATTACTACAATTCAAGTTGAGATCAACTCAGCAAGCAGATCAAAGCTTTTTCAGAATATATTCAAAGGCCAGGAAATTGGAAACTGCTCTGCATATATCAAATTGTGAGTAAATTCTATTTAAAAAAACAGTTTTGATATAATCTATGATTGAATGTTGCATGCAAATGAATTTGGCTTTGATGATGAATAATTGTTTGCCTGAATGTATGTTTTTAAATAAAAAAATATTGAATTGCTTGTAAAAAAAATTGAATGGTTATTGTGTTTATAAAACAGTCCCAAATCCTATAATAATTTCAATAACTTGATTTTGAATACAAACTGGACATTGATTTGTAGATGAAAGTTGTTTGCAATCACGTAATTTATCACCTAAAAATAGTTATAGGGTTTTTAAATGAATGATCAACTCATATGTTCAATTTACAGTGAAAAATCAAATTTGGGCAAAAATTTATGATTTCAAATTCTAGTTTTGAATTTATAATTGAATGACAGTTGGAAAATTATAGAGCTTGTATCATAATTTTTAATTGTGTAGTTAAGTTGAATTTTTGGTTTGAATGTTTTGGGGGTTTTTGATGATTGCCGAAGAACGGCATGATGATTGCAGCTGTAATTTAGGTTGTAGCTTGTTCTTAAGTTGTAGATTATAGGAAAAATGTTACGAAATTTTTTCAATGGAGTGAATTGATGGGAATTGAAGAAACTAGGGTTTTATTTTTGTTCGTGCTTGGCTTGATTGTCGAAACAATTTCGACATGGAGAATGAATCGAGTTTGTTTGTTTTTGGTGGAGTTGATGTTCTTGGGTGTGGCAACTCGGTGGTGGGGTTGGTGATGGTCAATGGCGACGAGATGGTCGGTGGCGATGGAGTTTTTGGGTTCGAGCTGCTGCTGTTTTGGCTCGGTTTGGTCCTATTTTGATTTGCGTTCAAATTCTTCGATCTAGGTTCGAGTTAGTGATCGTGTGGGTTCCTGTGGCCGTTGTAGATGGTCGCGATGACCTGTAATGGCCATAGGCGGTGGCGCACGTGCACCGTGCACGTTGCTTTGTGCACTGGAATGTGATTTTGGGAAGACGAGATGAAGACTCGAGGAAGTTCTCGCATTATGCTCGGGTTAGACTCGAAGAGGAAGGAGTGCTGGGTTGCTTCGGGTTTGACACGGGTAGATCCATTGTTTTGCTCGGGTTTTTTCAGGGGTTGCTTTCTGGTAATGTTTAAGTTTACAGATTTAATTTGAGTTTGAATTAATGTAAATCAATTTGAGTTTTAGAAAAGAAAACAACTTAAAACTTGTAGTTTGTAAGAAAAAGTTAATCAAACCTTTAAAGGTGTTAATTGATTCTATTTTAATAATTTAAATTGTTTACAATGATTTCTTTTTTAAAGTAATTTAATTTAATTTAATTTTTAATTTAAGAAGAATGTTTGAACTCAAATATTAAATCAAAGTTTAAAGTAATTATCTAATTAAATTTTGAAGTTAAATTTAAAGGAATGTTTTGAATTTAAATGTTGAACCAAGGTTTAAGTTAAGTTTTTCAGTAATGATTTAAAACTAAAATTTCAAATTTCATCTGAAATAAATAAGATTAAATTAGATGTTCAAATTATTTTAATTTTGAAACTTGTTTCTAAATTTCTTATTTTCAAAATAAAGTTATTGTTATGATTTGAAATCCAAATAAGATAATTTGTTTAAGGTTATTAAAATTTGATTTATTCAAATAATTTAATTATAAAGATAAATAGGGTTAATTTATCTTTATTATTAACTTAAAAATACTTAATTAAATATGATTTGTTAATAAGTAAATATTAATTAAGATAAATGTGTTTTCTTAATTAATTAAAGATTTAATAATATAAGAAGCTAATTAATTATTTAATTTATTTTAAATAATTAGTTAATTGTTATTTAATCACTTAATTATGGATTAATTAAGTGTGATTACTTAATGAAGTAATCAATGGTTAATATTTGAATATAATTAAGAATGGAAGAAATTGACGAAATTACTCATGGAGTAATTAGTTGAAGTGATTAATGGGTAATCACTTGTTGTTAGCAATTAAGGAAGTTGATAAATTTATTTGTTTTGAAGTTAATTAATTATGAGGTAATTAATTAATTAATGAATTAGGAATTGTTTAATGATGGAATTAATTACTTGTTAAATAATTAATTAAGAAGTAATCAAGATTGATTAATGATAGTAATTAGAAGATAATTACTTATGTAAGCAATTAAGAGTTAATTACTAAATTATTCTAGTTAATCAATTAATGTAATTAATTAATAAATGTAATTAATTTAAGATTAATTACTAAGTGTAACTAATTTAAAAATGTAATTAATTGATAAAGTAATTAATTAAAGATTTATTAATTAATTTAAATGGAATGATAATTACTTAATAAAGTAATTAAAGATTAATTTATTTGGATTAATTAATTAAGGATTAATATAATTAATTAAGATGTTAATTAATTAAGATAAGTAATTACAAATTGTTAATTACTATTTATGATTTATGAAATGATTAATTACAAGTTAATTATTTAATTAATTTAAGGAATTATCAATTAATAGGAATCATTATGTTATTAATCAAGATTAATTAATAAAAATGTGATTAATTAATTGTAATTAATTAAGGTTTAATATAATTAATTATAGTTAATTAATTTATGAAATCAAATGAAGGATCATTAATTATTGTAATTAATGATAGTAATTAAAGGTTACTTACTGAATATGGTTAAGGATAATTACTTGATTGTAATTAAAAGATGATTAATCAAGGGAGATTAATTGAAGAAGATCATCAAGAGAAGATTAATTTATTTATTTGTGATAAATAAATGAAGAAGGATTTAGGATTAATCCAATTGATTAAGAGTTAATCAATTCTGCTTGGTTGATCGATTAATATTGGTTGATTAATTGATATTGGGTGATTGATATTGGTTGATACTGGATGATTTGGATATCTATGATATGTGATATGCTGCTTTGTGAGATGAATGTTGTTATGAATTATCTATTGTGATAATGTGATTCATCTGTCTGTTTATATAGCAGCTTGAATATGAGTTTAAATTGTTATACCCTTAAGACAACTTGGACATTAAAATGACGTTTGGTTTCGGTGAGACCGGGATTGGGTTTCCATATTTGGATAATCCAAAAACCACACCGATTCCAATTAAACGTTAGGTCGTGAATCCAAGTGGAGCTAGTGAAGACTCGAGGTGTAAGAACTATACGTCAGTATAACTCTGTGGGTGATTCCGTAATGAGTTTGATGGAATAGTACTTATAGGTTCGAGATGGTGATTTAGAGTGCAAGGGCTATGGTCGTTGACTCTGAGGGTGATTCCAAAACGAGTGCAGTGAGATCGTGCCTTCGGTTTCGTTCGAGCCCGGAACGAACTTGTATGGATTGAATGCTTTTAGAACATCGTCAGGTGGACGATGAGCATTCTAAGATATATGTGTTCTATAAAGGTAATCGCAGCCTCAAGCCTCATCAACCGGGAATGGCTAAAACAGGGGAGGTGCAGCAAGGCTTCGTGGGTAGCTCCCACTGGAGAGCAAGATTTTTCCCTGTCTATAAGTCCCTTTTTATTCGGTTGTGTGGGCAGTTGGGTCGCGGCCAACTGCGGGGTTGTCTTGTTCGGGACTGTTCAATAAGGAATGGTTCCGGCCTTGTGTTGCAGGGGAGAGGGCGTACTCCTCGGTACGTTGATCTAGGCGACGTACTGTGACGGGCGGTACCCCAGTAGCCCTGCCATTGATGGAAACCCATTCTTCCTACGAGACCCTACGGGTTTGATTGTATTACCCACTTTTGTGGCTAGTAGATGGAATTTAATAAATGTAACAATTTCGACTATTTCTTATTTATTTGAAAACCCTAGACACTATTATAATATCACTGGATTTCCTATCAAATGTTTTGGTTAGCGTAAGGTAAAAACTTTTCCATGTTTATGTGTGGGAAGTCTTACGTGATACCTTTTCTTTTCAAAGGTTTTTTCTAATGTTAAGAAATTTTAACCGTTTACTCACACCAGACCCCTGTCTGGCCTGAGTGTTTATTTTCTGTTTTATTAAACTCTTGGGTACTCATATATATATGAGTTGTCAAGCGATTTAGGTTTTCTTAACGAATTCTGGAGGAGATATGGACCAGGAGGCTTCCACGTGTAGATATATTATGGTTCCGCTGTGTTTGTATTTTATCCGTATCTTGTGTATCTTGAGTTGTATGGTTAGACAGATGTTTATAACTGTCTAATATGTGCTGTATTTGTTGTGTACTCTGATGTATTATGATACTATGTAATATTTTATGTGGTATATTATATTTCATTCGTTCCGCTGTGAGTTATCTGATGTTCTTGTGTTTCTTCTTTCTCTTTCTTTTCTTCTTCTATCCCTTTCTTTCTTCAAGATGATGTGATTTCCTGGAGATAGAAAGTCGGGTCGTCAAAGAAAGGGTGCAAATTTGCGTAAAACAAATCAACACGGTACGACATGATTTATTCAATGAGCATACTTTAAATTTCTCCTTATTCATATGCACCTTGATGTTTACCTCGTCTTTCATGATGTGACGACTCTGATAGGAAACTCTCCTCTAAATAGCATGCCTAAAGAAATATTGAAAGGACTTTGGGCCAACATTTTATTCATCTTCTACTCTCTTTACACTATTTTCATTTTAGAGCTTACTGTTGATGTTCTAGATCGAGAATCAAATTGCAAAGCTCTTGTACCCATGACAATCGATTTTTAATATGCTTAGTGTACGTAGGCCATAGAATTTGTTGAACCACTATAGAATTCTTATGTGTTTTACTGTTTTCTTGCTAATTCTACTTGGATCCACTCGTTATTATTATATTTAGAGTGTTGTGCCAATTTTTTGCAACGATTCTCTTATTATTTTTTTATAGAAATTTGATTTACTAATTGTTTTGATGAGATTTGTTTTACGGTTTTAGAAAGGAAAAGAGGAAAAATGGAGATTAGGAGAAGCGACAACTACAAAATGAAAAGAAGTGGAGGACGAGGTGTTAGGTTAGAAACATCCCTTATACAGGCACAAAACCTGAAATCCGCTCATCCCCTACCTGGGCCTTAGTCTGTTTCATTGCATAATGCATGCTATGTTAAATAACCTATGTATTCTTTATATGGTATCTGTTTTTGATGATTTATACATGAATTTGAGCTAGACAAATATAGTTAATTCAATCGAGAAGATAAAATCGAGAAATGTATCGCAATTGTGGCTCTTCCTACACGACAAAATAAGATACTTGGTATCATTATTTAGCTTCATATTTGAAGCAATTTTTTATAAGAATATCATATTATCAACCTAGTCTAATAGTAATGTATGACGAGCATTATCCAACTCATAACAACCAAGAAGCTTGAAGTTTGGACACACTGGATCAAGTTTGAATTCTTTATAATTACAATAATATTTGATATTGCATATTAATTTCAATTCATCTTTAGTTTTTCCTTTCCTATTCATTATCATGTTAATTTTTTTCTTAAACAAATTTATTTGTTATGTATTATGACCACCTTAGTCAAATTTAAATTTATTTTCAATGCTATAATTCTCAAAACAAACTTTGCTTTCAGTTATTGATTCATTCCTATTGCTAAATTTTTTTGAATATTTAATTCCCATCTCATGTACTTTTGGGTAACATTATGATATAAAATACTTTTCCATTACTTCAAAATAATGCTAGTTATAAATTTTTAACTTCTTTTTAAATTTTTCCTTAACATGTCTGAAAAGGTAATTTGTATGCAAAAAATGACGATGATGACCCCATAAACTCAGCTAACAATCATATTTCAGTTGAGATGCTTTAGTCGAACCTATGCACTCTGTGCAAGGTAATTCACCACTCGTACTCCATCCTAAAAACACATTGTATGTTGGAAAATCATGTACAGTGTAGAAAAAACAAGCATATAGTTTTAAATTTTTTCTTTGATATTTCATAAGTATCATCTACCTTTATTAATTGCGTTTTCAGGTCATCAATTAAAAGCTGCAAATAAACATATATTCCATTGTTCGAATTTTTCGATCCAAAAACAGTGACAGTTAAGAAAATGTATGGATTTTGCAATCATATCCATATAAGAAAACCATACGATTTTAGAACAATTGGGAAAGCTGAATATTTTTCACCATACTGAGTGAAAGGTTCGAAGTCATATGTACATAGACAAACTGTAATTTTTCATTAATTTTTAGCAAAATTACATTGTTTCTTACCCATATTTTTTCATGCTTTGCCATGGTAAAGATGATATGGGACCCCTTCATCTTGAACTCGTGCACTATATCATTTCAAGTGCTCCGTAGCAACCTAAGATGCATACACATCTTTTTAATATAGGAATAAGTAGGAGATAATGCATGCGGTAAAAGTTACACCATTATCATATTTTTTTAATCATACCTTCCTAGTTTATAGAATTTATAGTGTGTAAGGATTATATCTATATTCAAGTATAATATGCATCCACTTCGCGTGTTCATAATTTGTATGGAAAATAAAATGCAAACACCTATTCTTTTAGTGAATACCAATTTTTTACCAAGTAAATATGCAAACCAGATAGAATCACATGTCAAACTAAACTAACAGTATCATTCATTAATTTATATACTATTATTTATGCATTTTACATCAATTAATATAGATGTCATTATCATATATAACATTTGATATTTATCAAAAAATGACACTTTTGATGCTTCCAACAAATCATTTTTCTAGATTTCAAGTAGGTTATTCCTCTACATCTAGTGAATTCATCACGTATTTGGACCAATGGCATAAATAACCTTTTCAATCATTATATCTCTGGATTAGGTACATCCAATTCAAAAATAACGTTTTCATTCTCATCTTCAGCGATTATTAGCATATTAAGGTTTCTCTAAACTTCACATGAAATTTCAAAAAAAATTGTCCATAGAACTTTATCGTTTCAAGTGGAATTATACATGCTATAATCATGATGTTTTTGAGCTGTATGCTTCATATAAGGGCATCAAACATCTACCATTTTGTATTATTATACAATGTGACTTGCATGAATTCCTTTAAAACTCTTAGAGAAGGTAATGGATTCTATACTTGATGCCTTGCATTTTTTACATCCACTCTTATCGAACTTTCAAATGTTCCATCTTTTACCACCTAATTAACAAATTACGTTAGATGTCATTGTAAAAAAATTGTTAACATCAAAATAGGAATTGAAACAACCTTTTATTAAGATTTTTACTAACAACTTGAAATTTCTAAATTTTATCATTATTTATCTATAACATTTATTGAATAAGAGTTCTTAAACTGTATAATGAAATTTCAAAATGTTTATGTTATTTCTTATAAGAATATATAATTATTTTTCAACTATTTATTATATATATATCTAAATTATGTTATTTCACAAATTATTTTATTCAAATTTTAAACAAAGAATAATAGCTTAAAAATAGAATTGTAACATCCGTTCACTTTTCAATTAATCGCTTGCATGAATTTATACTATTGTCTTGATTCATTATCTTATTACTTTTATAAATGTATATTCTATAAATTTAAATGCATTTCCTAAAAGTGTGATGTATTTTTCATTATATAATCAATCAACTTTCCATTACAAAGACAACGATAATTTTACATTTCGTGAACTATTTTACCTCAAATAATTCAAGAAAATTTCAATAACACTTTGTCTTATTTCCTATATCTTATGCTAATGCATGTACATGGGGAAAAATGAAGTATTATATGTAAACCACCAGAGATGAAATGGTTTGTTAAACATAAAAATATTGTTGTAGTTGTAACTTGTCCAATATTGGGACAAATCTCTCAAATATTGTATTAGATGAATATTGTTCATGTAGCTAATAAACTATGACGATTAAGGCAACGGTGACTCTAGGGATCCTATACTTGTGACGGTATAGAGCTCCAAAAGATGGAAACGTTAGGGATATTCTAGGGAGGTGCTGGTAATGGTGATGTTGGAGGGAGGTTCGACAATGATGGAATTACATATTGAACTATTGTTGCAATAATGTTGAAGGGACGGAAGCAACATTACTGGTGCGGAGGCGATATTTTTAGTGCTGACGACTAAGGAATTGAAGTTTTGAATTGGATAGAAGTAACGAGGGATAGAGCCATAAATTTTTATTTATGAAATGAGAAGCGAGGGCATCATGCATGTACGTAAAGAGATAGCGAAAAAGACATCTAAAAAGCATAAGAGGGGAGTAGAGAACCCTGCGTGCCATTCTGATGGTTTTACTAGAAAATTGGAGATGTTAATACGGCATTGGTATCCTACTCCATAGCTGCCTTTTCCAACGTATATTGTTTAGTGGCTATGTAATTTTAGTATTTTATTATTTAATTAATATTAAATAATTTCACTAAATACTATTTCAATTTTATAATAGCATATAATTTATTTAATAATATTTTAATTTGCGGTTACGAGATACTTGAAAATCAAGAATCATATTTTTCATATCCAAATAGTTTTTCAATTATGACGTACTTAAGATCGAGAATCAAATTGTGTTCAGATGACACAATATGATATATTTAAGATATTTGAACGACAACAACAATGATTTTGTATGGCTCAATTTTCAAATTTTCAAACGTAAACGGGACTGGTAGTTCAAACTAGTTGTTTTTGATAACATATAGAACTCTATCTAAAATGACCAACTTGAACCAATAATATTGTCTAAGTTATGAATTTTTGAAAACCTAATTTCACAAATTCATTAATGTTAATTAAGAAGCTGAAATACATAATATCATGTAATTTGTATTCAATTTGATTCTAGCTCATATCCATAGTAATTATTACAAAAAATTATTAATTACCTAATAAAAATGAATGCCCTACAAGATCAAGACCAAATCGAGTTCAAATGAAATGATACTATTTATTTATTAATCCTGTTTAATAACAATAATAATTTTGTATGACCAGGTCTTGAAAATTACGAACATTAATAGGGAATAGGATTGTCAGTTCACTGGTTTATTTTAATATATTATTTCTGAAATGACTAGTTTTAACTAGAAATTATATTTACATTCCAATTTTTAAAAATCGGACCGTACAAAATATTCAATATTATGAGAAGCTTTAAAATATGGTACCATGCCATAACGACTCAAGTAGATCCTTGAGCTTAATTACGTTATAACCAAACAACATTAGTTCTAACAGATATTATTCAAAAAATATAAAAAGAACAACTACTATCTATAAATATCAACAAATTATACACTACTAGAAATGCAAATAAGATTTAGCATATTTTAATAATTGCAAAATTGAATAATATAAATGATATGTAGGGGAAGGAATAGGGAATTCCCTATACGTTCCCTATCAAAAGAAATTTCTCAACACATTTGCTATGCATGAGTCTCAATGACGTAAGGAAATTTGCTACAGTAAGAACAGCACAGTAAATCCCCTATTCAACTGTACGTTGTCAAGAATTTTCTATATAACTTAGCAACACTTTTATAACATGGGTTGGTGGAAATTAGAGATATCCCTATGCCCTTGCTATATCTAACCGATGTCAGACTCTTTGCGGATGCCGAATTAAAGCCTCATAGTTATTGCATCAACAAATGATGATGGTATTTTCATCCTTCTCTCGCAATGTTCTCTCCTCTTAAACCAAACTCAAATTCTTACCAAACCCAACAATACTGCTTCATTTCGTCACTTCTTGGAACCATCGAACTAGTTACCATCTTTTTCCCCAGTTTAACACCTTCGCTTACTATCACCTTCGCTTACTATCCACCACCAAATTATCATATTATATTTAAAAATGGAAAAAATTATAAAAAAGCTAGCTCAAACCAACATTATGCACATATTTTGCTAGTGTAAACTAGCATTACACTCGTATAATGTTAGTTTATAATAAATGACATTATATGAATATAATTCTTTATTTGTTTTTTCAATAAAAAAAGGCTAGCTACAACTAGCACTAAAATCTAAATGATATATTCAATCTGTTGTCACTACTCGTCCATCATCATCGATGTCACACCTTCTACCAAGCATTTTTTTGTACCACCACCATTTATCTTCATCAAATCCCAAAAACAAAGATAGTGTTTAATTTTTAAAACGAGTTTTATGTTTTTGATTTCAATATTTATGTCAAATGTCATAGGAGAGAAGATGAGGTTGGAAAATCTTGGTCATTCCATCAAATAAGAGTAGAAGAAGAGGGAAGATAGTTTATGGTATTTTTAGTTTATGACACAGAAGGAAACAAGAAAAAATTCATTCTTTACTTTATATGTTATAATAAAATTTTAAAATCGATCCTTTTCCATATCCTTTCTTCTCTTAGATTTAAAAATACATGTTGTAAAGGCGAAATACAAAACTCGTTTTCAAATCAAGCAACACTTAATATTACCCTCTATTTTCAAATATAAAAACATTGGTCCTATCACTAACTCCTACTTGGTACCCTTACCATTGCCTACGCTTGTCATTCTAACTCGACCCACAATATCTGGTTTTCTACTATCAACTTATTAATGGCAACAACAAAGGTTTGATATTTACATCCAATTTCAAAATAGTACGACCACATAATAGTGAGAAACCAAGCGTATGATGGCATTTGAAAAAGAATATTTATTTTATTTTTTTATAAATTTTGCTTAAACGCAAAATGATAATATGTTTGAATTATTTTTTTAGCATTTTATATTTGAATTTGAAAACTAATATTGAAATTCAATTTGAATTTTGAATCAGAAACTTCAAATTTGAAGTATTGAATTGCAAAGTATGAAAATTCAAATTTCAAATTTGAAATTGAGTTATAAAATTTGAAATTTCAAGACCTATATTTCGAAATGACATTTAGAAATATTAAATGATAAAATTTGAATTCGAAAACTCATAATTTGACATTTGATTTTTCTCTATAAATTTGAAAATTTTAAAATGTAAATAGTTCAATTAGCGAACATTCAATCAAGAAAAAACTCTATATGGAAATTGAAGTATTGTTAATTTTAGCTTCTGAATTTTGGAATTTTGAATTTCAAATGTTGAAATCTTGAATTTTTGAAAATTCATAATTATAAAAGTTTGAATGTGAAATTTCAAATTTAAGCGTGTAAATTTTGAATTTGAAACTATTAACTATGAAAATTTGAATTTTATTCTTTGAATTAGATGATCTTGATTTTGCATTTGGAAAATTATATTTCAGATTCAAAAAATTACAATATTTAAACTAAATTTCAAATTCTAAAACTAATTTTTTTTAATTTTAATGTTTGGATTTGAATTCAAATTTGTTAGTTTGAAAATTTGAAAATGTATAAAAAGAAGTTAAAAACCTTTTAGAAGGAACTTATTTCCATTTAAATATTCGACAAATTAATAAAACTTTTGAGTATTTGCAGAGAGAATGAAGTAAATAACATTGGAGAGATTTATGGAGATATGTTAAAGACAACATTTTTAATGTTCATTGTTTCATTGGCTTCGCACTATTTGATTTTGCAAGTCTACAATAGACAGACCTCTATACTGGTCTAGCTAAAAATTGATGCTGAAGTCAAATTAAAAAAATAGTATGTATTTTTAAATTAATATTGGTTAATCTGATAAAACATAATGTGCGTTATGCTGTGTTACATGTGCCCACTAAACCCATCAACTGCCGTTTATTAATATAAAAATGTAAAACAGTTGCATTATTAATGGATCAAGTCAAACCTTTACCAGAGCCATTTACGATCTGATCCAACCATTACATTTGCTGCAAGGATTAATCTATCCCAACTCACTTCATATATGCTTAATTCTATTTACTCTACTTCAAAAAAATAGTATATAACAACCATAGATTGTAAATGAAAACTACATAGTAGTACCAAAAGCACAATAAAATATAAAATCGCCAAAATATCACAAAATATATACTATACATCACAAATAATGCACTAAGTAGAAAAAAGGTGCTCCAAATTCCATGGAGACTGCAACTTATCACATGGAAGTAGGTATAAATAAAGGAAAAGTAGGTTTTTGAGTTTGTTAACTTTTATTTCTCAATCACGGCATGGTTACCATATTTCGAGAATGTAATTGATGTCATATGACCTGATAAAGTGTAACCCTCCTGTAACACTCCCTATTTTGGAATGTCGTTTTACAAGCCTAAATAAAAATAAAATTCATATAAATAATAACTAAAGGAATTTATTAAGAAAACTAATCAATGGGAAATTAAAAAAGCATGGTTGCATATTTAAAAGGTTAATTAAGTTGAACAAAATGTTATTATTACAATATATATTCTCTTTAATAAAGATTAAGGGGATGCAATAAAAGTTAAGGAATTAATAGAGCCTAAACTATTAACCCTAGCATCTCTTAAACATATTCTTCTCTTCATTATATCTCGCACAAAATGAAAAATATAGTCCTAAGCAAGCTTTGGCTGCCATTACCACGAAGAGGAGGAAATAATCAAAATACAAATTTTAGCTTCAATTTAAGAGAATATTTTAATCAATCTTCTCATTTAGTGAGTAATATTAACTATTTTTATTATCCAAATCTCTTAGATTTAGATATTATGTTTAGTTTTGGTTTATAATGGTTCTAAACAAGTTTTGATGATGATAGAATAATTGCGTATGAATTTTATTGTTAAACGGTTAAGATACCAACCAATTTAAAGGAAAAATGTGAGTTAATCTTCTCAGAATAAGCTAAAATTTGGATATGCTATTTATGATTTAAATTTGATTTGAATTTATAGTTTCTTAAATTTTGGATGCATAAATTAGTTATTTTAAATTTTCTAAGGGAAAATATGAAGTTTTCGAACGTAAAATGAAGTTTTTAAATATTAACATTTGATATTTTGATCCTAAATTTTAACCAGAGTTCGAAGAATGTATTAATATTATTTGGTGAAATTTCGTGAATTTTCCTATAATTTTCTTAATTTGAACGAATAAAATGGTGAAGCAAAGAATTACCTCAACTAATAAAATTAATTAATGCTTTGTCTAATTAAAAAGTAATTAAAGGAGGGAATTACTAATTGTATAAAAATTTACTATTACAACTTGAAAATTGATTATTTGATATATGTAAAGCCTATGTCGAAAGGAGATTATTTTTCATGTAATAAAATAGTTTCTAATTTAGTTACAACTTTTCCACTCCCATTTCAAATAAGAATGTGTCTTTGTCAGCTTTTAACAATGCTGTCGATATCCAAGTATGAATCCTTAAGTTTTTGTGGTTTATATGATACAAACACAAATATAATCTTAAGTATTCCATACATTTAAATCTCATAGTGGGAGGAATAAAATATAAATATTGAAATATCCAAAACTCGTTATTATTTTAAAAAACCCATGAAAGAAATGTCTAAATAGTGCCCACAAACAGAAATATTGCATAAGTCTGATTGACAAGTAAAATAAGACACGAAGAATGATAATAAATAAGTATAGCTCCAAGACATATGAGCACTACCTCCACGCATATTATTCTGATTATAATATATAATACCATGTCATTATAATACGTATAAAGAGGAAAAAATAAAGGGGATCAAACAAGGTCTGGCGAGTGAGCAATATCATTGGTGGTATGGTGTCACTAAGCAATTAAATTGCATTTATAATCTACACATCCTAGAGGTGTTTATTTGTGTATCTACTACGTATAGGGATTTAGTACAAACTATAAGATAACAATTCTTAATATGTGTGAACTTGAAATGATCTATGAAGCTTTACACCCTATGGTTGGACACCCAAAAACTGGGTAAACCTAGGAATAACCATAGTATGCGCTTCCAATAGTAAACTTCCTAACTATACATTAGGCAAACATTCTTAATAGTAAACAATTTAAGTTTCTTATGCCAAGTATAAATCACAATGCTAAGCCACATGTCTAGTGAGCAACACCGATGGTAAACTTCCTACCAAAACTTCGAGTAAACAAGCTCAGTGGCAAACTTGTCTTATGCCTTCACATTTTCAGCTAACATCATATAAGGGTGAATAATTCAACTTCTTCTGTAGGCTCATCCACCCGAACATATCAACTTTACTAGCATGGATATCTCCCTCCACCTCAGGCAGTCACTGAAATGTGACCATGACTAATGTAGTAACAACAGAAGCCTCTAATTATAATATGATCGCATAAGCATTGAGCATTACTTTATACATCACCATGAAGCATGAATTGTGAAATGTTAATATGCATGAAACAAGTCCAACACAATATAGACCTTCAAGCTGTTATGTGAGCTCTATAAAGTCAGGGAAAGGGGAACAACCTAAACAAAACTATCCTAATTGGCATACACTAGGTCTTGGTTTGACCTAGGCTGCCTATAGCAATACAGGCATCCAAATCTAGTAACCAGACCGTTAGCCCTCTTTTCAAGCATTTGAACTTTTGGTTTAGACATCTGACTTCCTATGCGAAAATACCTTGAAACAACCCACCTTTTCAACCACTGGGTTTAATGCTCGAACCGATGTCAACACCTTAGGAACTAAAAAGGAAGAGTCATTGGGTAAAGATAAAATATACATGTATAGTTTTAACTAATAACATTCAGAATCTCACAATCGAAGAAAATAAAATTTAATATAATAATATTCATAATCTCATCACATCATCGTAACATGTATATCTATTAAATACATATGTCTAAAAATTACAAGTCAAATCAAAACCATATACATAGGTGAAACCCAAGTTATGACACTTATTTACATTATATACAATATACACAAATGAATCAATATCTCTAATACTATCTCATCTCCAAACTCCATCAACTTGAATATATAAATAAAAGGCAAAAATAGGAGTGGGTCAGACATATGTCTGGTGAGTGAGGCATAATTTACCCTACAGTACTACAAAACTAATAATATAGCACATGACAAGAGTCTAACGTTTGACCACCTCTGTCCTTTGTTCATGTCATACCTAACCATCATATACATCTAGACATATCATATCTATGTGGACTCATTTCCTTAGACTCGCCTAATGCATTAGAGGGTCGCCTATTGTCCCCTGTTATGTCAAGCACGTATAGGACTCACCCCTTGTATAGCCACATGCCCTACAGGGCTTCCTGTTGTCCTCGCCTACAATATGGCTTGTGCCTTATATTAGCCTCATGCATTATAGGGCTGCTTAACGTCAATCCTCCATACATAGTCCATCAAAGCAATACAAGGATGCAATGCAATACCTGGACCTCTTACTTGTGTCATAGGTCCGTATCTGTATCCATATCCTTATATGTATCCGTATTTCGGGCCATCTACTTGTGCCACAGGTTCGTTCACATTCACTTCCATCATCATATCACTTTAAATATTGTAATGACATACTTATCCATCACAAATAACGGTCAATCATCACACACATTCACTCAAATTTGTAATGCCATCAATTACCACATTAGTAGCCTCCAAACACTTTCTGAAAACATGAGGAATAAGACTCGAATCAATAAACCTTGATTTATATTAGCACATACGAGTCCAGGTTTAACTTCGACCCTAAAATAGGGCATAGATGCACCGATTGGTCCAACGGTGGACCAAACCGGTGGAAATGCTTTTGGTGAATTTCTGGGCTAGGGATTTTGGTGTTCCAATATGTCGTTTCGCTACTAACTACCACTATTCTACCTCTAACCACTTGAAAACATCCCTAGTACATAGCCTTACATTTCTAAGTCCAGTTTAACATTTTATTTAATCAATTCAAGTGTATAATTATAAAATTCCAATAGTTAAGTTCAAGTTGAGTTTTAGTTTACTGTTTATGACAAATTCCACCCATCCCAATTAATTCGCTTATAATTGTTTATTTACTCTAATATAGCATACATATTATATATATATATATATATATATATATATATATATATATAGGATCAAAATTGCACTATACGAAGTGGAAAGCACGAATCACTCATGGAAATGCTTTCTACTATACAGATCTCTATTATCCAGCTTACCGTGCCTCTTAGCTTCAGAATTTAGCCTCCAAATTGATGTAAATGCATTGTCCACCTTGCTATATTCATGATGATACTAGTTTTACATGATTTCATTAAGTTTTGAGAGAGCCATGATGATACTAGCTTCATGATGATACTGGTTTATGAGTTTCTTTTTTAAGAAGTAAGGAAGAAAATAACTGTTGGATTTAAAAATTCGAATTACAAGTTTCGGTGCCCAATCATCTCAACACTATTTCGACCATAATTCTATTATATGGACTACAAATAAGGCAAACTAAAATACTGCATGAATCAAAAAGACGAGATGGTCATAGTGGCGTTGGTCTCGTCATCAAATTCCAAAGTCGAAAAATGACTATTTTTCCCTCCTTATTTTTAATTTATTTTATTAACACATTAAATTCGATTCTTTTCATATTATTATATTATTAATATTTAATTAAAATATTTATAGAATTTTTTGGGTATTACATTCTCCCACTTGAAAGAATTTCGTCTTTGGAATTCCTATGGAATGAAAAATGTAATATAATGTTCACTCATTCACCAAGTACATATCAATCAAGTATACAACCATAATATCCAAATTACGTGAGAAAAAAACTAGATAAGAATGATATAAATAGTATATAGATATGAATGATTCCATGAACTTGCAATTTCTATACGTACAATCCATAAATGCAACTAATGCAACCTATATGAATGCAGGAAGATGACATATCATGCATGGATGTATAACACCCTAATATAAGCTTGTATTTCTATGTGAATGCAAACTCACCAACATAAAATCTAACAACCAAATCATCCAAAGCATCCAAATTCTAATCTTAGAATAATCAAAACTAAGAAAATCAAACCAAATTAAGAAACGTGCCGGAAAAGAGTTGGGGATGAATAGTCTTCATCTTTTCTTCATGCTCCCTTGTACACTCCGCTCGATCATTTCCCAATTGCACCCTAACCAACTTTACAACATTGTAGTCGCTTCCCTCTATGCTTCATAATGCAGGTTGGACCCCGAGATGAGCTCGGCTCAGATTCCTACTTTACCTCCTCTAATTGACTAGGTGCAATCATAATTGTTGGATCGTGTAAACATTTTTGCAAACATGACACATGAAATACATTGTGGACTCCCGCCATCTTCTCCAAAAGTTCAATTCTATATGCCAAATTGTCTACCCTTTGGGGTACTGGAAATGGTTTGACAAATCTTGGTGCTAACTTTTGGATCTGGGCCAACACGTAGTAGGGTAAGCGTGTAATTTCAAAAAAAAAAAAAAATATTCCATTTGGATCTTATTAGGACTATCAAGTCTAAATTTATTTAGATCAAATCTAAATTGATTTCAAATGAAATCAATATTTTATTCGGTTTGTAATAATATTTTATTTTAATTTTATATTTATATTATATATAATGCATATCATATACATATTTGTGCACGTGCACGTGCAATATATATAATGTACATGGTTTAACATGCCCGTGTACAAGTAATGTGATTTACACTGTAATGGACATATTAGCCTCTCCATGTACATATGCCCTATCTAATAAATATATTATGCCTATTTATAGTTTTATAGAATATAAAATTATACTTGTTAAATATAAATGTTTGTTCACACACACATATATATTATAATATAAAATAACCTTAAATATTAAGATAAATAACCTATAATTTAGATCCAAATTTTAAATTTCAGATATAGATCTACAAAAATTATACACCAATTTCAAGCAAAAATGATTTATTAATTTGCTGAAGAAATATGTAGATATATTATGTATATTTCAAAAGTGAAAACATAATAATTTTGTTAAAAAAATTTACATACGCATATAATCTTATACACATACTAAATTAGCTTTAAATTTAATGTAAAGTAAACATATATATATACATTTATATTTAATGTTAAAATTTATATTTATATTCGATCGAATTGTATTTGGCAAAATAATTTTTTAATTAAAATTCATATGGTTTTAAATTTGTTCTGTTTTCTATATAAATAAAAAAATTCGTACCAAAATAAAAAATCAAATTTTTTCCATAAGAACACAAAATATATATACATAATTTAAATTTATATGCATAATTCATAATTATATATGTGCATGTATATATTATGTAAAAGTTAGATTTTATATTTAATATATATAAATATATATATATATACATGGTTTTAATTTAAATATGTTTATATATATATTTTGTAAATTTTCTAAAATATATTACATATACGAATTAACAGAATTATACATTTACATACATGCATGCATGCACACACACACACACATATATATATATGTTTTTATATACATATATATATTATTCACTAATATAAATATACATATTTAAAATCAATTTGTTTTAATTATTTTAAAATATTATTTAATTTTGAGAATTAAAAATAAGTTTTTTTTAGCCTATTAATAAATATGTAAACATATATATAATTTTTTATTTTTATTATAACGTACACACACACACCCTATGTTGACTCACAAACTTTTGTGCGTTTACGATACCATGTAAATAAGTAAAAGCAACAAAATGGCATTATATATATATATATATATGAATATAAATTGAATCATTATCTTTCCATGGCCTAGAAGTAACACCTTGGAAAATTGAGTCCGTTAACTCTTTGAGTCTGTATACAAACCTTCAAAGATCCGCTATACCAAAAGCAGCAACCACCGATGCACTAATTTGTATTTAATTTGTGTTTTAGAAGCGTGAAAATTATATGGAGAGCAAAGAGGCATGGCCAGATATATGACGAGAGGAGGAAAAACCAAGTAGCGAACTGAAGGGGTTATGAGTGTTTAAATTACAAAAGAGGATAGGTTCTAAAAGTAGATCTAGATACATTTGTCCCTCTTGCTATTTAAAACTCACTTTAAATTATCCAATCCCTCCTTTCAACCCTAGCATGGCTGGACATATTTCCCATTTGGGCCTCCAAATTACTTCAAGCCTAATTAAATAAATGTGCATTTAAATCCATTTCAAACACACACCGTTATCATATAACGATAAGTGTGTTTATAACTATTATACATACACTATTTAATATTAATAATTAAAACTTAGATAAGATTTTATAACTAATATTTCATAAATATTAATTAATTTAATTAATTTATAACGATTATAAGTAATTAAATCAGGTGGTAGAAAGAATATTCCACATATCGGTTGTGTGACTCTTAGGTATAAATTTTGTCAGCGAGTAATATCAAACAGTTCAAATATTAACATTTAGATATCATTTAGCAAGTAATGTGATGTTATAGAAAAATTTGTCTCTTATATAGCTTTGGTAATATCCAATTTTGCTTTATTTAAGCGTTGCCGGTGGTGATAAATATTACACCAATCTCTTCTTCAAACTATATGACATAAAGACTTATGGAATTTGGTACTGGTCAAAATACCAATGTCATCCATATTCAACTTTATAGTCCAAACTCAAGTTGTTGGTTTAATAATAACAATTATTATTAACCAAACTACTCTAACTGGGGATTTTGACTTTGAGTTGAATTT
The DNA here is from genome assembly GCA_030765085.1 of Allium cepa. Lineage (NCBI taxonomy): Eukaryota > Viridiplantae > Streptophyta > Magnoliopsida > Asparagales > Amaryllidaceae > Allium > Allium cepa. Next base: position 1,042,223,143 of record CM060931.1, on the reverse strand, counting down.
AGGTAACCGTGATAAAAACGTCATATAACTAATGAAATGAATCCTTTATTGAATTTAGTTGACCATGACCCAACTATAGTCGTTTGATGGATGCAATGCTGCGATTTGACTATAATCAAAGTGGAGCTTCTACATTGCAAATCAATAGTATTCTCAAGCTAAGAGAATTGTGTAATATTGTCACATCGATATTTTCTGTTTGACCTTAGTTATTTTAACCATTACAAAACTATCGAGTGAGTCATTCCATAACTAACCAATAACTATCGATATGTAACCCCTTAGTGCCGATAGTAATAATGAGTAGTACACTGCCTAACCTTTGGAAAGCGTTACGTACTCTAGTCTCGATGTATGCATCAATATCTAATCGCGATACACCTTGACAAGGAATATTTAAAACAATGTGTTTATTATGTTATGATAAAATATTTATGATTGCAACAATTGTAATTACTATAACTAACATACCATTTATGCATTTTTATTAAATATTTTTAAATTAAATAATTAATTAATTATAACACATTATAACAAGCATATAACAAAAATAATAACGCCTTTATTTCGAATGGGATTTTATTATAGAGTTGATAATTTATAATAAATTATAGAATTTCCCCTAAGGTACTTTATCAATCTTCCACTCACACCTTGGGCCAATGATGAAATCTCAATCACACCCCTTCGATTCGCTTCGCGGGAACTTGATTGAGCTAGAACCTTCATGAATGGGTCTGCTATGTTGTCCTTGGCATCTACCGATTGCATCATGACCTCTTTCTTCTAATGAATTATCTAATTCGATGGAACTTTTAAAGAATATGACATGACTTCTTATGTGCCTTAAGATCCTTTATTATATGCATTTGAACATCATTATCATAAAAAAATGCAATTTAATTCTCCATGTCAGGAATCACTCCGAGCTCACTTAGAAACTTTCACATCCAAACCGCTTCTTTAGCTGCTTCATTGAGAGTGATGTACTCGACCTCCATCATGGAATCAGCTATCATTTTCTAGTTGGAACTTTTCCTATTGATTACCCCACTATTAATAATAAAGACATAATCCAGCATTGAATTACTATTATCGATATCACTTTGAAAGCTAGAGTCTATTTAACCCTTCATAAGGAGGTTTCCATTCCCATATATTAGGAATAAGTCTTTAGTATTTCTTAAACATTTCAATATACATTTTGCATCCATCCAATGTATTTCTCTAAGTTTAGACTGGTATACACTCTTTCACCTCATCAGTTTGAGGAGCTGTTGCGAATTTTCTATTGATTAGAAAAACACAAATTTTAATAAATTCTACAAGCGCACAGGCGTGTAGTATGCAGATCGAACACAGGGAATTGTGTTTAAAATATTTGAAATCCCTATTTAAATCTTAGACGTGTTAAACGAATTCGATGGTGGATCTTGAAAAGAAAATAAAAACAATAATATACTTCAAATCAATTCCGAAAATAATCGAAACTGCATCCAAAATATAAAATTGTAAAATTCAGAACAGAAATTGAAATTGCGAAAAAGAAAATAACATAGCAAACAATTGAAATATTTGTTAACTAACTGAAAAGAGTGCGATAACTAAGAACAAGAATAAATAAATTGCTAAATCTACTCAACAATCCCACATATTCTGTTCGAAAATAAAAACACTGCTGGATATAAAATTAAACTTGAAGAAGAGTGATCAGGTCCGAGTTGATTTCAAGGTGTTGTATAATGCTGTATATATAGGCTTTCAACCCCTAAAATCGGTCCATCTTTTTAGCAATAGAACTGGTCCTCTTCATAGTAGCCGCCAAGATATATGTATTGACTAGGTCTATTTCTTGAATTGGTGAAGAATCAGTTGCCACGTCGATGCTTGAAACATATATGTTGAGTGTTTGGCGTCCCTGTTAGCTGCTCCTTAGACCAAGTCCTCTGTTGCTTAAAAAGGTGATCATGCTTTTATATGTGAATTGGTCCAAATTCACACATGAGCTACTTTTGAATGTGTCCTATTTGCTTTACAACGTGGCCATGTATTATGTGATATTCTTGTGACTAAATAATATGTGACCGCACTTAAACCAAGTATAATGGTGAGCTAGCATTTTGAAATGATATGTGCTTATACTTTGATTTATTTCAGTGCTCCAAATGTTGCACTCTTTGTTGTGTGACTTTTGAACCAAAGGACGGCACAATCGGTTACTTTCAACGTTGCACTTCAGAATCTATAACCTGCAAAACCACAATAAAATACCCGTATAATACCGCTTTATTAAAATAAAAATATATGAAACAAACGGTTTTAAATGCAGAAAATAATGTTCATCAAATAACCCCACACTTGAACTTTATTCGTCCTCGAATAAACAAGAAAAGAAAAACTAACTAAATCCTTTTTCGTAGGAAACACGATTGCATTGAGCGTATGCAACAAGCCGTTAAATCTCTAGGTGTCCCTAGTAGGACGAGTGGTGTCTCGTGAGGGTTTTTAGCGGATACTACCCGCAAAATCCAAATGCAGTATGTGATGATTCTAATGTACCACATGAATGCAAAATTTTGAACAAATGAAGACTCGATTTACTTCAGAATAATTGCAACAAAATAATGTATATCAGTTTTGGTCAACTTCTAGAAATTTTTCATTCCTCACTAAACAGAAATTTCAACATAACTCAAGTTTTCATACATTAGATTCTAGTTTGGCCAGTTGTTTCGGTCGATAACATAGTGCAGCTATGAAATAAATTCTTCACTGTTAACCTCAGTTTTTTTTCAAAATGGTATTTTTCATTTCCATTTGAATAACAAGCCAAATCAACAAAGTCAAGAAGTGTTTCGGTTTCAAAGCTTAGTCTCTCTTTACTAATATTTTTTTTGTACACCTAACTTTTGGACCAAGGTATACCACCCATGCACTGCCTCGCGGGCATACGTGAGAGTTGGGACAGAGCTTGGCAGATTGAGCAAACCGACACTGACTATGTCAGAAAAGGTCAGTAATCCTTAGGTGATTATTTATTTAATTATTTATACACCTAACTCAGAATGCCGAGGCCAGCTATACCATTCATGCACTGCCTTGCGGGCTTACGTGAGAAGAGTGCAGAGCGTGTCGAGTGCATACACTTTCATAAGTGTGCACACCTATTTGCTCTAGGTGTTTCTTATTATTATTATCATATATATATATATACATATTTTGAAATTAACTAAAGAGAGTTATGCAAATCAACTTAGCACCACTTAACTTCAATGATTTGAAATGTCAACGCATGTACTTTAAATCTGCCACTTTTTTTTAAACAATGACTACAGTTTAGAAAGGATTTCATAACCATCACCTACGAATCCCCCTATATACTAACCTCACTATTATAGCTTGTAATTCAACTTTTCATTATATTTTACATTTGAAATTAGTGATTCACAAAAATTTTCATCAATTGACTTCAACTTCTTACTTACTTTGTCTTGACTAATTAAAAATAAATCGAAGTCCTGAAAATAATAAGAAATGAGAAAAAAAATTGAAAGGAAATTTGAAATCAAATAATGAGATGATTTTTTTTAAATGATGCCACACTATGAAATATGAACAAACAGAATGAGATATGCGTCCCCCCATACTGGAATGAGACAGTGTCCCAACTGTCAAATGGAATGTAAATGGAAAACATAAAAATAAAATAAAAAATATACACCCTGATATGTACAAGATAGTGAGTGGCTTATGCCGAGTAGCTAGGTTCATGGAGATCCACGAACTCGTCGTGCTCGTGTTGTTCAAACTCTAGAAATGGCTTCAAGCGCTGTCCATTGACCTTTGAAATGGAAATGTCCCTAGGATTTTCAATTTCAACTGCACCATAAGGGTATACTGTTTTCACAATATATGGGCCTGTCCATCGAGATCTCAATTTGCCCGGAAATAAATGAAGTATGGAATTATATAAGCGAACTTTCTGACCTACTTCGAATGTCTTACGAAGTATGGATTTGTAATGATAGAATTTAGTTTTCTCTTTATAAATCTTTGCATTTTCATATGCTTCATTTCTTAGTTCTTCTAATTCTGACAGTTGTAATTTACGATGCAATCCGGCTTTTTCTATGTCAAAATTAAGGTATTTGATTGCCAAAGTGCGCGATGCTCAAGCTCAATAGGTAAATGGCATGCTTTTCCAAAGACCAATCGGTATGATGACATTCCTAGATTAGTTTTATAAGCTGTGCGAAATTCCCAAAGGGCGTCTATCAATTTAGATGACCAATCTTTTCTGTTGGTGTTAACCGTCTTTTCAAGAATTTGTTTAATTTGTCTATTGGAAATCTCGACTTGACCGTTAGTCTGTGGATGATATGGAGTAGATATTTTATGAGTGATAGAGTATTTCTTAAGAAGAGGTCAAAAGCGCGATTACAAAAATGAGAACCGTTATCGCTTATAATGGCTCGAGGTGTGCCAAAACAGGAAAATGTTTTCTTTCAAAAATTTGACAACAACTTTATTGTCATTCGTTTTGGTGGGAATGCCTCAACCCATTTAGACACGTAATGTACTACAAGTAGGATGTAGAGATTTTCAAAAGAATTAGGAAAAGGACCTATGAAATCGATGCCCCAAACGTCAAAAATTTCGATGACAAGGATTGGGTTTAGGGGCATCATGTTACGTTTGGAAATACGACCTGTTTGTTGACATATAGCGCATTTGGAGCAAAATTCGTGGGCATCACGAAAAAGAGAAGGCCAATAAAAACCACACTGTAACACCTTGGCAGCAGTTTTCTTTGCTCTAAAATGTCCTCCACATGCTTGATTATGTGAAAAAGAGAGGATGCTATGAAATTCATGTTCGGGGACACATCTACGTATGATTTGATCAGTGTAATATTTAAAGAGATAAGGATCGTCCCGGTAACCGTTTCGAACATTGGAGAGAAATTTTTGTTTATCTTGTTTTGACCAATAGGAAGGTGTTTCATTTGTGACAAGATAATTTACGATGTCCGTGCACCATGGTGTGCTGGAGAGGGAAAGAATTTGTTTATCGGGAAAATGATCATTGATTTGAGAGTTATCGAAGTTTTCATGAACAATACGAGAAAGATGATCAGCTACGATATTTTCAGAACCCTTTTTATCTCGTATTTCTAGTCAAACTCTTGAAGAAGGAGGATCCAACGGATTAAGCGGGGTTTGGTATCCTTTTTCGTGAGTAAATACCGCAAGGCGGCATGATCGGTGTAAACTATGACCTTAGAACCTACAAGATATGAGCTAAACTTATTAAGGGAAAAGAAAACTGCTAAAAACTCTTTTTCCATGGTTGAGTAATTCAATTGAGCTTCGTTAAGAGTTTTGCTAGCATAATAGATGACTTGAGGAAGTTTATCAATTCGTTGATCGAAGATGGCTCCAATGGCATAATCAGAAGCGTCACACATTAATTCGAAAGGCAAAGTCCAATTTGGAGGTTGGATGATAGGTGCAGTGGTCAAGATTGATTTGAGGGTTTCAAAAGACGTTTTACATTCATTGGAAAATTCAAATTTAACTTCTTTAGCCAGAAGATTCGAAAGAGGTTTTGAAATTTTGAATAATCTTTAATGAACCTCCTATAAAATCGTGCATGGCCGAGAAATGAGCGAATGTCCTTTACGGACCTTGGAGGAGGAAGGCCAACAATAAGATCAACTTCAAATTTGTAAACTTCTAGGCCATTTTTAGAGACAACATGACCTAAGACTATTCCTCGCTTAACCATAAAATGACTTTTTCCCAAATTAAGAACAAGATATTTCTCCTTACATCGCTTTAAGACACGTTCTAAACGAAGGAGGCATTGATCAAAAGATGACCCATAGATTGAAAAATTGTCCATGAATATTTCTAAGAAATCCTCCACCATATCAGAAAAATATACTCATCATACATCTCTGAAAGATAGCGGGAGCATTACAAAGACCGAAGGGCATGCGACGATAAGCGAAAATTCCGAAGGGACATGCGAACTTCGTTTTGTGTTGGTCCTCTAGCGCAATGTGGATTTGATTATAGCCGGAGTAACCATCAAGAAAACAATAATATTCATGATCGATTAAGCATTCGAGCATTTGATCAATGAAGGCAAGGGGAAAATGATCTTTTCTTGTTGCCGCATTGAGTTTTCGATAGTCGATGCAAACGCGCCATTTTGTTTTGACCTTTGTCGGAACAAGTTCGTTATTCTCATTTGTGGTCACAGTGATTCCAGACTTCTTTGGTACAACTTGTACCGGACTTTCCCAAGTACTGTCAGGGATATGGTAGATAATGTTATTGTCTAAACATTTGATAATTTCTTCCTTTACCAGTTCTCTCATATTAGGGTTTAACCGCCTTTGAGCTTCGCGGGTGGGTTAGCCTCGTCGACTAAATGTATTCGATGTTCGATGATTGATGGACTAATTCACTTAATGTCAGTGATTACCCATCCTAATGCCTCTTTATTTTCCCTTAAAATTTTCAAAAGTTGTTCTTCTTGGTCCTTAAGGAGATTGGGTGCCAGATTATAGGGAAATTTTCAAAAGAATCTAAGTATGCGTACTTAAAATTGTTTGGAAGAGGTTTGAGATCTAATTTACGGCGTTCTTCTCTTGAGGCTTCAGTAGACATGAACTGATTGAATGCTAGTGAATTATGAAAAGAGCAGAGCATATCATTTAATTCATAAATGTATTCATCTTCATGGAAGTTGGAATTAAAATGATCAGGCACATGTTAAGAGACTCTGTAGTATCACTAAGATCATTTTCTACAATTGGTTGGATCATGTCAACTTCTTCTATTTCAAGATCCCTTGGTTGTCTGTTAAGATTGAAGATATTTAGTTCAATGGTTAGGTGCCCAAAGAAAAGTCGGAGTTGACCATTCCTACAATTTATGATAGCATTTGATGTTGCTAAAAATGGACGACCTAATATCAAAGGAATCTTTCGGATTTGGGACAGGTGCGGTCTCTAGGACTATGAAATCGACTGGGAAATAGAATTGCTCGATTTGTATCAAAACATCTTCAACTGTGCCCAATGGTTTTTTGACAGATCGATCAGCTAGTTGAATTGTGATGTTTGTAGGTTTTAATTCCCCTAGTCCAAGTTGACAGTACACAGTATAAGGCAAAAGATTCACACTTTCTCCAAGATCGAGTAAGGCATGACTAATGTGAGTGTTACCTATTTTACAGCCGATTGTAGGACAACCGGGGTCCTTATACTTGATTGGGGAGGGATTTGACAGAACAGAGCCAGTGTTTGCAGTTAGAAATGCAGTCTTAGGAACGTTAGTGGCACGTTTTTGAGTACATAGCTATTTCATACATTTGGCATATTGAGGAATTTGCTCGATGGTATCAAGAAGTGGAATATTGATTCGAACTTGTTTAAAGATTTCAAGGATTTGGTCAAAATTAGCGGGCTTCTTGTTTTTGTTGAGTCTGTGGGGAAATGGAGCAATGGGTTTATAGACGCGTTCGGAAGTTTTTTCATTCGAAGAAGAAGGTGTTATATTAGAGGGTGAAGATAAGGGCGCTGAAATGTTGGGGTTGCCAACATCAGAAAGCGAAGCGTGGTCGAGATTGCCGACCTTGGATGAAGAATTAGAGTTGTTTGGATTGACAACAGTGGGTGTTGACTGAGTTTCATAATTTTGAACAAGGGAAGACTTAAGAAGGACGTCGACGTTGCCGACATGGTTGTCCACCTTCTTTCCAGACCTTAATGTGGTGACAGCATTAACCGGATTTACATTTTCGTCCTCACAAAGATTTACTCCTCAAAAGTTATACTTTGGATTCACTTCGGTTTGACTAGGCAATTTACCTTTCTCATTGATTTTCATGAGGTCTTTCATCATTATCAATATTTGTTCATTTTTTTTGGTGATTTGCTCAATTCTTGCATCTTAGTTAGTGATTTGTTCATTTTGTTTAGAGAGTTGTTTTTCCAGTCGAGCAATTTCTTGTGAAGGCTGAGAAGGTTGGGTTGATGGATTGAAATTAGGATGCCTGTATGGTTGATTCGAAGGTTTTGTTTGAGGAGTTCGTTGTGAATTTTGAGCATTAGATGCTGGGGCTCGATAATTCGGATTTGGTATCATCGGATACATATGCAATGGATTAGTCACATCGTTAGGATTTGACCATGAAAAATTTGGATGATGCTTCCAGTTAGGGTTGTATGTGGATGAATAAGCACAGTTTTGAGCAATAGCATTGATTTGGTCTTGTGTGTAGTAATGAGGTTGTCCCTCTCCTTCTTGAGGAGTTTGGGCATCTATAGGAAGATGTGATGGGTCAATGGCATGTACTCCTCTGTTTGGAGTACGAATTGGAACACGAATTGTTTCCCATTGCATATCCTTTTCCGAATACTCTTCTAAAATTTCCCAAGCTTCCTCGCCTGTTTTTTCCATGAATTCTCCTCTTGCACATTGATTCGAGTTGGGATCTTGTTTGATAGTTAAGCCCTTCATAAACGATTTGGCACTAAACATGTTTAGGGATTGCATTATGTCGGCAACTATATAACAATTGATTGAACCTTTCAAAATATTTTGAAAAAGTTTCTCCTTCATTCTGAGAGAATTGGTTGATTTCAGTTCGAATTTTAAGGTTTTGTGGAAGGGAAAAAACTTTTTCAAAAATGTAGTAACGAAATTTTCCCAACTTTTAATTGAATTTTTAGGAAGAGATTTAAGCCATCTTTTCGGACTTTCTAGAAGCGCGAATGGAATAAGTCTTAGCTTGATGGATTCATTAGAAAGTTGTTGCATTTTAGTTGTAGAAGCATATAACTCAAATTCACTAAGAAATTCATATGCATTTTCAGACCAAATGAATTTTGGTACCCCTTGGATAAAGGAATGTTTTAGCTCAAAATTATTTCCTTCGGCAGGTGGAAATGAAACAACCGAAGGTTGAACAGTCCATGTTGGATAGCATCGGTCTCTAAGGGATAATTGTCGGTTCTCATGAAATTCATTATTTCCAACATGTGATTTAGGTGATAATTTTGGTGAATTGTGGTGTGAACTGTGATGTGAACCGTGTTGTGAAATGTGATTGCTCATATTTGTTTGATTTGAAATTTCCATTGATTTGTTTAATGAAATATTTTGGCTTTCTGAACGGTTAAAATTATTTCTTGCCCAAACGCGCATAAACAATCAAGGTGTAATAGCCAAAAGTAGATTTATAACAGTTTTTAGTTAGACACCTGTAGAGTAGAAAATTACTTACAGTGGGGTACGACTGTCCGTCCAATGGAACTGAGTAGTGCTAGTGATTCGAACTCCACCATTTGTAATTGATCGATCCCTAAATCCTTGTTGTTGAATGGCTGAGATTTACTGAATTGGAGCTATTTGTTTTGTTTGATTGCTGATTACTTGATGCTTTTGACTTGATTCACGTGAATATGCAAATGTGAAAAAAATGAAAAGCATAAAAATGAAAAATGAAAGCAGGACGAAAAGCACAAAGTGGCAAGGTGGCACTGGAAAGAAAAATGAAAAGCACAATTTGAAACACACGAATCTGTGAATCACACAAAAAAAACAAAAAGGAAACAATGAAAGTAGATATAAGTACTGACTTAGTCTCACAATGCGGATGACACATGCATTCAAATGTTCACATATACACTAGTGAAAGTCACAAACTAAGCTGCTAAAAAAAAAATATGTTGACGGGACTACGTGAGTTGTCAAAAAAAAAGCTACGTGAGTATGAGACTTGCGTGTGTTGAATGCAAAAAATAGACCAAAAACAAACAAAGCTGATGTTTTGAATGCAAAAATAGAGCCAAAAACAAGCTACGTGAGTTGTAAAAAAAATGAAACTTACATGCAATTTGAAGACAAACTGAAATTTTTGTGTGAACTAAATAAAAAATGCAAGCTGCTGGTAGAAGATGGTTACATGGCAACAACTAAGTGGTTATGGTAAATAATGCAAGCTTAAACCAAACTAAACAAAAAAAGTTGCCACTACGTGAATATGTTGAATGCGAATAGAACAGGTGAATGAATATGCAATTGACATGCAAAATGTGTAACTGCGAAACTAACGTAAACAGAAATAAAATGCAACTGACAAGCAAAATCTAACGTGAAAAATGAATGAAACAGAAACTAAACAATATGCGAAACTTGAAAATGTACAGCAAAACAAAAATGATTTTTTTTTTGAAAACTAATGCAAAAATAATAAATTAACACGAATAGACATAAAAAAACGAAAAATCAAAAATTTCAAAATAGCAATTCCCCGGCAACGGCGCCAAAAACTTGTTGCGACTTTTCTATTGATTAGAAAAGCACAAACTTTAATAAATTCTACAGGCGCACAGGCGTGTAGTATGCAGGTCGAACATAGGGAATTGTGTTTTAAAATATTTGAAATCCCTATTTAAATCTTAGGCGTGTTAAACAAATTCGATGGTGGATCTTGAACAGAAAATAAAAACAATAGTATACTTCGAATCGATTCCGAAACTAATCGAAATTGCATCCAAAATATAAATTTGTAAAATTCAGAACAAAAATTGAAATTGCGGAAAAGAAAATAACATAGCAAACAATGGAAATATTTGTTAACTAACTGAAAAGAGTGCGATAACTAAGAACAAGAATAAATAAATTGCTAAATCTACTCAACAATCCTACATATTCTGTTCAAAAATAAAAACACTGCTGAATTTAAAATTAAACTTGAAGAAGAGTGATCAGGTCCGAGTTGATTTCAAGGTGTTGTATAATGCTGTATATATAGGCTTTCAACCCCTAAAATCAGTCCATCTTTTTAGCAATAGAACTGGTCCTCTTCATAGTAGCTGCCGAGATATATGTATTGACTAGGTCCATTCCTTGAATTGGTGAAGAGTCAGTTGCCACGTTGATGCTTGAAACATATATGCTGAGTGTTTGGCATCCCTGTTAGCTACTCCTTTGACCAAGTCCTCTGTTGCTTAAAAAGTTTATCATGCTTTTATATGTGAATTGGTCCAAATTCACACATGAGCTGCTTCTGAATTTGTCCTATTTTGCCTTACAATGTGGCCATGTATTATTTGATATTCGCATGACTAAATAATATGTAACCACACTTAAACCAAGTATGAAGGTGAGCTAGCATTTTGAAATGATATGTGCTTTTACTTTGATTTATTTCAGTGCTCAAAATGTTGCACTCTTTGCTATGTGACTTTTGAACCAATGGACGGCACAATCGATTAATTTCAACATTACACTTCGGAATCTATAACCTGCAAAACCACAATAAAATGCCCGTATAATACCGCTTTATTAAAATAAAAATATATGAAACAAACGGTTTAAAATGCAGAAAATAACGTTCATCAGGAGCATCCTTAGAAAGGAGAATTCCAGATTGTATCAAAACATTTCCATGCTTGGAAGTCTCCATAATGAACCTTTTCAGTATGTGTTATCCGACTTTTTAACTAAGAAGCTTTCAAACGGATATGGGCATCAGGATGAAGATGAAATAATTAATGAACTTGGGGATATGCTCGAAAGTATAATATTAATTGACGTGAGAAGTTGGTGTAAGAATGGAGCTAGGTAAAGTGCATTGTACCAAGCGCTTCTATTTGGTACTAACCACGTTTTACGCTTTCCTTAGGGGCATAGAGCTATTGCACATGGATAGTTGGCTTGTATAATCGTCTCGAGGTGCATTTTTGATGGAATAGGCAAGCAATTCTAAGGAAGTACTAAAAGAAATCATTCAAGTGATATTAAAACCTTTTGTAAACAACACGATTTTTATGGAAAAGTGCTTGGAGAACAACAAATTAATGATGGAAGATCAAAGGAGGGAAGAAGGAGCAACATCCCCTCTGAAAATTAGGTCAATACTGACCGCTTTTGGTCGATAACGAGTTTTTTTATAGCTCTAGGGATTCCATCTTCCCATCCTGGAATTTCGGATCTAGAGTTAGACTTGGTATACTAATACTGGTGAATTTGCTGGATGATTCTCCTTATAAATACAACACCTATGGAAACTAGAAAAGGACGTTTGACACTTTACTTTCTTCATCTTTTATCTCTCCGCAACCATAGTCGCTAAGGAAGCTACTCTTGGCTATTCAGGGCTGTTAGAACTTGTTAAACCCTTACATAGTGACAGATAATATGTTATCAATAGTAGATGTAGGCCATAAATTTGATGAACACTACAAAAATTTTGGTTTTCTTTTTGATTTACTTATTGTTTTTTTGCTAGATATCTCTTTATATTAGCTTACTTTGGGTGTTGTTCCATTTTTAATCTTAATATTTTGTTGCTTTTACCGAGTAAGGAGATTCTCAGGCATAGATCTAGATTTCTATTTTGGATTGGAGTGTCCAGATGTTAGATTTAGATGATTTCCATCAAGGAACTTAAAGGATTTGCATACAGGAATTAATGGCACCTAGGAGATCTAGAAGATCATATAGAGTAGTAGCTAGTGAAGATGAAGGAGCTTCGAATCATATAGAAGTTAGAAACCAACAAGTAGTAGCGTTGCCAAAGCCATCCGCTCCTCAAGAGATGGCCACAAGGGTAGCGTTTTTTAAAATGATGCAGAAGCTGAATAAAAGGATAGATGATAGTCATAAGGCTCTATTAGAAAAAATGAATGCTAGCATAGCTTTGTTAACCAGCACCTACAGAGACCCAGGAGGAAAAAGAGGGATATTTCACTTACTGGATCTGAAGAGAATAACTCATCCGCTTCTGGTTAGAACATGAGAGATGAAAAACAAAAGTAGAAGGGAAAGGCTATTGGTCAGTAGTGGGAGTTGTTGGAGGAAGTAAGAAGGCTCTTGCTAAGGGGATTCAACTTGGCACTGACGACAATCAGGTCAGTACCGAGAAGAATCTTGGCCTTAGAGAGGCGAGGAGCTAACATTGTTGACTTGTCAAATTCTGAAGATAACCTACAACATGACAGTGGTAATTACGAGCTTGATGTTGGAGTTTAGGATGTTGAAGCCCGAGATGTTGGTGCGTAGAAGACTACTACGGAGCCGACCAGGCGTCATAAAAGACCTAAAGGAGTTAAACACTCGGTGTAGCTCTTGACGATCGACATTTAGAGTTATAAGCCAGTTTGGAGTACATATGAGGTATGTTAATATGGTCGGTGGAAGCAAATTAATGGAGAAAGAATGAGGGATAGGGTTCCACATTAAGAAGAACTCCATTTACCAAGAACATCCCAAGAGAGGAGTATCCCAAAAGGTTTATGATGCCAATAATGCCATGTGTAAAGGACAATGGATCCCAAGCAACATTTGTTTAAATATGAATGGCATATGGATGGCGCCAAATCCATGTGCGCTGTTCGATGTATATAGTTACCTATTTTTCTGGAAGGTATTACATTAATGTGGTTTATTTGGCTTGCATCGATGCCGACATTCATGAGTTGGCAAAGAAATTTCTAGAGCAGTTTAGGCTCCTCTTTGCTCGACCTAAGGATGTGATGTCCTAGTTAAGCCTTTCTCAAGGACACAAGGAGTCATTAATAGGGCTCTTGAACATGTTTAATATCACAGAAATGAAGGTTAATAATCAAAAGGAAGATTTGGTGTTTATGGCATTAGTCCAAGGCATACATCTGGACATAGATTTTGGAAAATGGATTAAAATGAAGCAATCGATGACTTTAGAGGAATTTCACAGGAAGGCCAATCAGTTCATGCAATTGGAAGAGGCAAGTCAGGCTGTAAGAAAAGATCGATGGAGAGTCGAAGGAGGTAACTCAAAGTAACATGGTGGTTAAGCAAACTAGTGAGAGTTTCGGTAATATAACAGTAAATGTTTGAAATTCTAATAATGAAAAGAAGAGGAATCAAGGCTCTAAATACAAGTGGGATGAGGCCAAAAAGCACTCGAGGGATATAAAACCTAATGAGTATACACCTTTGAATGATCCAATAGAAAATATATACCTCGCCACGCAAGGGACGGAAGGTATAAAATGCCGCCTAGGAGGGAGGAGACTGAGGAAGAGTAGCCCTCTAGCAAGTAATGTCGTTTCCATGAAATCCACGGACACAACACAAATAAGTGTCGGCATCTTAGTGACTTTATCAAGGATTTGATAAGGAAGAAAAGTTGTGGCAGTATGTAAGGGAGCTGCATGATAGCTGACAAAGTGCAAGACCCCAATGGCGAGCACCTAAGGATATCAACATGGACCCAGTGAAGAGGGGCTTAGGCATATCGATGGAAGAATAATCATAACTAACACGAGGACCTCATCTAACAGAGAAAAGCTAGAAGGAAATTGAGTGGTACGCGAGCTCATTGAAGCAAATACCACAGGGGAGTTGCTTTTTCATAGAGGATGGGGCTCCGGCTAAGAAGTAAAGGATGATGGTTGATGACATTGTGTTCAGGAATACGTATTCTTATGGATTCCAAGAACAAACCTTCGACCCATGGTAATTACAGCTTTTATTGGTCCGGCCATAGTACGTTGGGTCTTGGTGGATAACGGAAGTTCTATGAATATTATGTTAAAAAGAACGTTCGATCAAATGAAGATTGATATGAAGAATGTTAAGACATGTAAATCTAGGATTTAAGGATTTACAGGCAAGGTGAAACAACTAATAGGGAAAATTGATCTATCTATAGAGTTTGGTGATGGAGACCGCAAGGTGGTGTAGATTCAGATTTTTTTTATATTAGATGAATATTCTACATGCAACGCTTTTGTAAGCTGATTGGCCCTTCCTGATTGTAGGATAACATTGGCTCCTTAGTGCTTAATAATGAAGTTCCCCATAGAGAATGAGGTCGCATCAATTAGAGGAGACTAGATCATAGGCTGGAAATGTTATGTTGCTGAGCTATAAGAGGTGAAGCGACGAGAGAAAGATAAGAACTTGGAGAAAGCTCTTTGCAATATGAATTCTGAAGCGTAGGAATTAAAACCTAGGCTCCAGAACATTAGCAGGTTTAATAAGTCTATGGTTCCAAGAAAAAGTCAGAGGAAATGCGGATAGCACTAGTTGAGATAACGGTCAATGTTCTAATTGATATGGATGATCCCACTCGACCTTTTAAGATCAGATCTCAACTCAGCACAGGATAGACCAAGGAGTTGGTCAGTATTTTATGAGCAAATTGGGATATGTTTACTTGGGCATTTCAGATATGTTGGATATATCTTCGAAGATAGCATGCCACACACCGAATGTGGACTCAAAGTTTCCACCTATGAAGCAAAAGAGGCACAGTCTTTCTCAAGTGCATTCCACCGCATTGAAGTAAGAAGTAGATAAAATAAAAGCGAACGACTTTTTCATGATGCTTTATACCTAGAATGCATATCAAACTCCATGTTGGTCAAGAAATCAAATGGAAAATGGTGGACGTGTATTACGTATTCTGACTTGAATAAAGCATGCCCAAAGTATAGCTTTCTTTTTCCTAGGATTGATCAGCTGGTAGATGGGACTGCAAGACATTAGTTGCTTTCTTTCATGGATGCCTATTTTAGATATAACTAGATACCGATGCACGTGTTGGAATAGGAGCACACAAGCTTCATAACAAATTTGCGATGGTAATATGACTAAGTAATGTCGTTTGGTTTGAAGAACGTGGGAGCTACTTGCCAGAGGTTGGTGAATTTCATGTTCACGAAACAAATTGGGTGGATAGTAGAGGTGTACGTTGATATGCTCTTGAAGTTACAACAGTCAAGGAAACATACGGATGATCTTTTTGAGATTTTTGAGATATTAGGGAAGTACGAAATGAAGTTGAATCCATTAAAATGCTCTTTTGGAGTTGCATCGAGGAATTTCTTGGGATTAATCATGAATTCAAGGGGAATTGAAGCTAATCCTTAGTAGATCAATGCCTTAAGGAACAAGAGTGCCCTGACTACGAAGAAGGAATTGGAAAGCTTAAGCAGGAAGGTTGCCGCTTTGAGTTATTTTATCTTGAAGGTAACAGATAAATATATACCATTCTTCGATGCCCTAAAAAAGGGTAAGAAGAACTACGAATTGAAAATGAAATGTCAGAGTTACTTTGAGGAGTTACTAAGGCATATAGAAACACTATCGGTTCTACCTAAACTAATGGACAAAGAAGAATTTTTAGTTTATTTAGTTATATCTACTCATGCACTAGGTGCAGGAGTAGTGCTTGTAACTTCGAAAGGACGATCGATTCAGTATGCATTGAAATTATAATTTCTTGCGGCTAATAACGAGGATGAGTACAAAGCATTGATAGCAGGGCTAAAGACAGAAAAGGAGCTGGGGATAAGGACGTTGCATATATTAAGTGATTTCGAGTTGGTGGTATGTCAAGTAAGGATGTAATATTAGGATATGGGTGCGAGACTGCCTCCTTGTCTGACAAAGGCACTAGAACTATTGGATGATATAGAACATTACAAAATTGCACACATCCCCACAGAGTAGAATGCACAAGCTGATTCATTGGCTAAGCTGGCTAGTCATGAGGAGGCACATGTGGTGGATGTTTTTGATGGCTTAATGTATCGACCAAATGGATGTTGAGTGGACTTTGGAGACCGTAGAGGAAGATTAGTTGTGGATGAGTCCAATCAAGGGTTATATACTCAAAGGGATTGTCTTGAGAGAAAGGAATGAATAGAAGAAACTCATTCAAAAAGCACCATGGTTCATGATACAAGGAGTATTGTATAAAAGAGGATTCTCTATCCCCTTGCTCAATGTGTAACTAAGGATGAAGCTAGGAAAATCCTCAACGAAATCCATAAGGGTAGTTATGGTAACCACACCGGGGGACAGACTTTGGGTGAAAAGGTGGTTCTCTATGGATATTTCTAGCCAACAATAAATCAAGATGTAGCTGGATACTCTAAACGATGCGACCTTTGCCAAGGATTCACGAAGATATCAAAAGCCTCGTAAATGGAGCCTCCACAAATGGTCAGGCCATGGCCATTTGCAATTTGGTGAATTGACATAATTGGCATGCTTCCAATAGTGAAAAGATGATCTAAGTATACAATAGTTGCGGTGGATTATTTCATGAAGTGGGCAGAAGTGGAATCACTTTCCATGGTAAAAATGAAAAGAATGTTCAACTTCATGATGAAGAACGTCATTTGTAGATCCAAAGTGCACCAAAAGATCATCACTGATAGTATAGTGGAACTCATTTGAAAGTGCCAATTTCAAGGATTTCTGATACTAGTTAAAGACTGAGAAAGGCTTTTTAGCAGTAGCACATCTATAGGTGAATGGATAAATGGAGGCGCTGAATAAAATCATCAAGTCCATCTTGAAGAAACATCTAACGGAAGCCAAGGATAACTGGCTCAATGAGCTTCCACTAGTATTGTGGGCTTATAGGATGACCCATAAGTTTGCAACTGGACATATGTCGTTCACTCGGGCCTATAGATCAAAGATTATGATCGCGATATAATTGGAAGTCCCTTCTCATGGTAAAAGGTATTACGATACAAAAGTGAAAGAGGAACTCTTTCTTGAGTCCCTCAATTTGGCTGATGAGAAGAGGGAGGAAGTAGAATTAAGAGTTGCTGCCCACCATAAAAGAGTACCACGACACTTTAACATAAGGTCCGGAGCCAAATATTTTAGGTAGGGGATCTCGTTTTGAAACGAGTTCTCTAGTATGGGGGCACTTAGCCTCAATTGAGAAGGTCCTTATGCAATCGAGCAAAAGCTTGGAGATGAACGTTCAAGCTAGCTACTGTTAATGGAATCTTGATTCCACTTGCATGGAATAACGACCTCTTATGGTGATGTTTCGCTTAGTTTTATTTAAGTTTATTTTATGCAAATAAGCCACCAAGGATTTCAGGGGCAATATAATAAGGTAGGACTTGCCACATTTTCTGTTTATCAATAAACTTAGCTTCTCGAACCAATGGAATCGTGTTCTTGTAAGCAAAATTCCTATGTCGCATACTTAGTAGTATAGTCGGGCATAAAGGGCACAAACTCCTCTGGTCCAGGATAGGATAATGACCAGGGAGAATAATATCAAGGGTTGATTAGATGATTCAACCTTACATGCTTAGATACTTGAAAAACAGTATAGCTTCTATAATCCAGGACTATGGTCGGGGAGGGTAAACACAAAGGTCAATCAGATAGTTCAACCGCAACTTTTAGGTATTGGATATTGCTTGGAATTTGGCAATATTAAGTAGGAATGTCGAGGATAATGCAACTAAAGCACTAGTTTTCAAAGATAAAACTGGTGCATGGTTGGATTTTCATTGACCACGCTAGCAGTCTAATTGGATATACTAGGTCGAGGATAAGCGAGGACGATCAACAGATACTCTTGATGAACATCTGGAGATAGGTAGAGAGTGAGAGCGGATGCCTAGAGATTGGTATCCAAAGGCACAAGTTCTCGAATATATAAACCAGTCTACGGTTAGGGTGTTCACGACTACACTTGCGGCCTAGATGGACATGCTCAGCCAAGGATAAGTGAGGATGGTTATCGATCATTGAAAATAGATATTGCCAGATTCCTCGGACCCAGGATCAGGAGAGTAAAATTGAACTAGGGTCAATTGGATAATTTACCTCGAGGGATTCAACATCGATAAAAGCTTGAAAATAGGCAAGTTAGGGGAATTATGCTTAGATTTTGGCATTTGGATGTGCCCTGGAGATAGCACTCATTGTACGGTAATACTACTTGAAAGTTATGGTTTCACTCATAGCTTAGGAGGATGTGCTTTGCCAAGGTTTAATAGTGTATACTCACCGATCATGCATGGCTGTCGATGAGATTGGGGAGGTCAGGAGATAGACGTTCAAACCATTGCTCCCTAGAGATAGGGAATAACATGGAACTTGGATTATTTGTAACTCGTTAATGGTCGAAGGAAACTCGACCTAACTCGAATAGGAATAACCTTAGAATTTGTTATATTTTAGTTATGTCTAGCAAAATAAAACACTTTGGCAACTATAAACAGGACTGAATAATAGAATGTAGCTAATGTAATTGTAGGAATTTTATTTATATGCATTAAGTTGAAGTATATAAAAGCATTACGTGGAAAAAAATGTGTAATATGGAAAAATTGCAGTATAGGAAATTATATTATATATGTAGGAAGCTGTATATAAGCAATTACATGATATAAAAGTGCGAAAAAGTAAATGGAGAAAAGATTACAAAAGAAAAGTAGTCTTTCATTACTTCTACCTTTATACATGGAAACTATAGGGGCCGCGCGCACACAAAGGTATCCAATATACAACAAGAGGAAAAACATAATGACACATCCCAAACAAACAAATAAAAATTATATTGCCTTTACCAGATAATGGCAAAGACTCTACTTCTTCCAGCTCAACTTCTTCTTTTTCTCGGCCATGCTGCCAAAGCCATCACGAGGCCTCTTCCGACCCCTGTTGTCCTATGGTGTGCTGCCTCAAGAAGGGGTGGTGTCGCCTTCGGAAATAATGATGGCAAGATCACCAGGACGGCTAGTTGGGAGCTTGGACGTCTCCGTTATAGCGCTGGTGCTGCCACTCCTTGGAGGACGAATAACGGTAGCAGAAACACAAGAACAAGGTTTTGGCTTTTCAGTTCTTGTAGGCTTAGTAAGACCAGGCACAGTTTTGAAATTCACTTTGGACATATCGATCTTCCACTTCTCTTCCATGGAAATGGATACGGTCGGGCCTAAAGCAATAGTTATAGTGATGTTATCTCCCTAGGACTGGAACATTTCATCCAATCCCTCTAAAGTGGAAATTCTCTCTTCATCATAATTAGGGATAGAACTAGAGGGAGGACTGGGAAAAATTATCCCATAGTCACGTGAGTTGACTCGGTATTGATAGTTGTAGTGCCAATGACTTTAGCAATGAGAGGCGGAGGAGGTGGAGAAGAAGGATGAACCGTAACTTCACAAACAGAGAAGTAGAGGTTAGTTACGATCTTAGGTGAGAACTGAAGGACTTCGAATACTGGATAAACAAGGGATATGCCATCATCTGGACTTGGTTGTGAAACCGAAGAATTAGATATTTCTTCCTCTTCGAGCGAATGCTGGATTAATGGATCAAAGAAGGGGAACATATAGTTCAATGGGAATGATTGTTGTGGAAGCTGGGACAACTTGAGTGGCCATGGATCTGGTCCCCTCAATCGTGAGAATTTCCATGGTAAGCTCTTGAGGTTTGGCAGTTGATGTTTTTGCCCGACTCGATGTGCTTGGATAGGCAAGAGCTTCAGCGGTAGCATATTCCACGACCTGGATTGCCTTTCCCTCTTTAAGTTTTGCTATATCATCAGTATTGAGGTACTTATCCATCAGCTCATCTTCGATGAGGCCTTCACGGGCGCCTCTACATAGTACAACACTTCCTACCAAGCATCGATGAGGGTAGTGGGATATGTACTTCCTAGCCACTTTAGGTTCCTGTATTGGATAAATTTGGCGAAGAACAGTTAAAGGGTGGTATTAAACTATTTTCATGTTTTAGCCTTCTACTCTTTGAGCTCTTTTAGATCGTTCGCAGTAACAGTATAGTCAACTTTAACCTCTAGTTTCTTGGCCTTTGCTAATGCTTTCAAACTTGTCTTTTCTAGCCAGGAGCTTTTGGATGTCAACTGCTTGGTCGTCAATAGTTTTATTTATGGCCTGGATAGTTTCATCCTTCGCGGTGTGGGCCAAGTCCTTCTCAGCAAGCCGTGTCTTTAAAGTAGCATTGTCCTTGTAGGCAGTCTTTAGCAAATCTTTTATCATGATTTCTAAAATGGTATGGGCTTTTTCATTTCCTCTATCGGGCCTTTAGTCTTCCTCTTAGATTTCAAAATCACCTCTCTCTACCTTCATCTTCTACAAACCTCCTTTGTACCCATCTATAATGTCACATAGGTCTTCATTTTAGATTCAAATGATTGAAAATTCATTTGGTTTATTCGGTTAACCTTAGTGAGGGCATAGTAGAACTTCTTCCACTATAACCTAGGTCAATGAGCTTCTGGACCCGTCGGAAATTTTTGTCTACTTCATCCTTGGGAATATTTTTGATGTCACAATTAAACATGACACCCGTTAAGCAAAGATTAGGGAAAGTGGCCTGCATGCAGGTTGATGAAGCTGGAATAGGAGTTGGAGGAGCAGTGATTTCTTTGGATTAAGGGGGAATGGTAGTAGTAAGCGAAAGTAAAGATGAAGTCTATTGTTGTAGAGGAAGTTGAGGTTGACAATGTGGCAGAGGAATGCCAAAAGATGAGCCAGGGTGGTCATTAGGTCCTTATACCGTTTTCCATGTTCATAAGGTTGCTTCTCGTTGGCTCATCTCCTCTTTTAATCCCTCTCAGCCTGGCGGACCTCTTCCTCCTTGTGCTCTTTATCTTTTCATCGAGCCCTCTCTTCCTTAGTTTCTCATCCCTTATAAGAAATGAAAGGAGATAGTTCAAAAGTGTGTTTTATCTCTTTACCGATGTCATATTAAAGTTTGTGAATCTATCTCTGCCCATGGTACCTTAAATCAAAAAAAAAATATCATATAAGTTTTAGAACATCAAAAAGTAAACGAATGCAAGGAATATGTGTTCATAATCCTAGAAGTATATGGAGTGCCGATGTCCCCCCTAAATACTCTATGGACCCTGTTTGGAAGGAAATAAAGATGGAGAATCACCTCCATCAGCTAGGATAACCCTGGACGAGAAGCTGCCCCAACAGCCTTCCTTAAAAAGTTTAGCAATTGGAATATTGAAGTCGCTCAACGAGCCAAAAATATCATAGGAGGAACCAGCTGAAGGAACGGGCACAACTGTTGCATCATGCTTGGTTCAACAGTCAACTTTGAAGTTTTGACCATAATACGCTTCGGACGAGGTGAAGCATGAAGTTCAGTGCCTTTGCCAGATGTTTCACTGTATGATTCATCTCCCTCTTGACCGATATCGTAGTCATTGTCTCCTCCTTCTTCGCTTTCTTCTTATTCTTCTTCTTCTTCTTTCTTCTCCTCTTTTGCTTCTCTTCTTATTTCCCATCACTTTGTCCTTGAATTGTTTGCATTCCAACTCCTCTATCCCCTTCTTTTGAAACTTCGTTGGAAATGAGCTCTTCTTCTACTATGCTAGTAGCTTCATCAATGTTCTCCGTACCAGATTGCCTTCAACTTCCCCTTAGAGGTCATCTTTAGAGTTTCAAGTAGGGGCCGAAGATCGGGTAGGCATTAAAGAACTTCTTGGAGGAGTGGTTGCAAGAATGGGGAAACATGCAAGATGTAATAGGTTGCACCGGTAAGATTCTCATCATTGAAAGGTAAATGGTGGTGCAATGTAGGATTCCAACTCTCTTGAGAATTTTTCGAGTTTCACCATGCTCTTCACTTGAATCTTGAGTGGGAATATGAATGAAGGAATAAGTTAAGCACTTGGATGGAAGAAATTCGAGTGTGAGAAGAGCAAAGAGAAAAAAGAACTTACTGCTAGAAAGTTAAGGTCTAGTGAAGTCATATGAGCATCAAACGAAGAAGTACCCATTCTTAAAATATGAACATTTATTGTGGAGTTTTTCAATGACCTTGCATCAACACCGAGCTCGATAACCATGTAAGACAACAAATCATGTTGTTATTTGAAGCTTGAGATGTGAGTTAGCTCTTTGAAATTTAGAGGTTGCCAAAACTGGTTCATGAATAGCACATATAAGTAGCTCAGTAGTGCATATCCGTTAGGATGGACTTGGGATGGAGCAAGCCCGAGCTCTTGAAGGAATGTGCACAGAAATGGATTGAATGGCAATACAACACCGCTTAAACACATATATCTATTGCACATCGTATAGGCTATGAGAGGATTCTGTGCTCGTTGGGTCTGTGTCGTAAGCTAAACATCACTTTCAGGAGCTCGTGCCGCTGGTTGATGGTTTGGCGCATCTTACCGGTAAGAATTGTTGGACTTTGCTCTGGAGAATCATTTAAAACTATTAAGCCTACATAGGAATTGATAGGAAGAGGTGGACCTTGCATTGTTGTACTAGCGCTATCATTTTCTTAAGTTCATTAGTAATTGAATGCCAAAGTCCAAAAGATGTAGAGGTTGAAGCTTGAGCAATGATAGACCCAGCTTCAGAAGGAGTTGATGGCCCAGTGCCAACATGGAATCTGGGAGAATGGTGAGTCATTTTAAATAGGGAAATTTTGCATTAAACATGGTCAGGTATGTTTTATTTTGGAAGTCCATTTCAAATTTAAACCTATGTGACCGACGACCAAATCGGACGAATGTCGATGTGTGTTGACCAATCGGATTCTGAGCATCAACCGGGAAAGTGAAAGTGTTAACCTATGAAGTGCAAGTCCTATGTCCCATGCATGGAAAAGGACTATCCTCTGTAGATAGCTTGCTTGTGCTAGAAAAAGTCTCTTAAAGGAAACAACGCAGCGGATTTACCTATTATCATCCAATAATCGATAATGGAACCACTGCCTGAAGCGAGGCGGAATTCTTTCTTCTGTAGGAACGTTGGAGTTATAGCAATTGGATATGTTATGCAATGGATTTTTTCAAGTGCCTAAGTCCATTCGACATGGCCATTCTTTGGAAGAGAACCGTCTCGTCAAAAATTAAAAAGAAGGCATTTGATCGACCACACCTTGGCAAGGTGTGTCAATGTCATTTCAATGGATGGAATTACTAAGGCATTGCAGAATAATAGATGACCCGAAGAAGTCCAAACCAAGGATGGAATAATTATAAGGTTGGCACCAAGTGATAAAAAAGCAGATAAAGTTCAAGTCATGGCAATATTGGCTTCGGGTTAGACTCAGGCTAGGCCTTTAAAAACAACAGTTTTGCAATAACCGAAGTTTAGAAGCTTAATTGACCATAAGCCAATGCTCTGACCATCCATTGACGAATTAATTGATCTTAAGAATGACTAGTGATGATCTAGTAACCGCCAACCTAGTAATAAGCATCAGTAACCGATCTTGGAAGTTTTTAGTTTTCGATATGAGTATGAATTTGGAGATGTCGAGGTCAAGTACTTTGGAAAGAATAGTGGTAGTCGACTTGGGAATCTAGCGATGAAAATAGATAAAGGAAGGCGGCAGTGGCTCTAGGAAATCAGTGATGGTCGATGTGGCTAAGGACTCGAAGTTTGCAAAGGATTTGGTGTAGGAAGATATTGGGCACGAGAAGACGGAAAAGTGAAGTAAGGAAATTTTCGAAGTGTTAGCTTTCAGAATACCAAGCCGAGGAGAATCATCTTGGTACTGAGATGATCAATTCGATGTGAAGATGAATTGTTGACCCAAACTCAAAATAAAGAGAGAGGAAAGACATCGTAAACATAGCATGCACAAGACTAAGGCATGAAACGATCTCTAGAGTTTAGATTTGGTCCTCAGTAAGGAGAATGAAATTTCTACTACTTAAAGTAGTTAAATGGATATCCATGGAATGGAGATAACGTTTCGAAGTAACTCTTGGATAACCAATGGACATACATGGATAATGGTAAATGCTTGTTTTGTTCTATAGCATGCTTTGTTCCAACAGAAGCATGCTCTGGGGAGCAATTGTTATTCGGTTTTTTAACCAAGCAGCTTTCAAACGGATATGGACCTCTAGATGAAGATGAAATGATTCGCGGACGTAGGGACACGCTTGGAAGGATGGTAGGAATAGATTTGAGAAGTTGGAGTGAGGATGGAGCTAAGTAGAGTGCTCGGTACTGAACACTAATAGTCGATACTGAGTTGCTTTTATAGCTCTAGGGACTACATCTTCCTCTCTTGCATTTTCGCATCTGGAGTTAGACTTGTTATATCGATATCCGACGACTTTCCTGGATGATTCTCCTTGTAAATATAGCACTTATGGAAACTGGAAAAGAGCTTTTTGGCACTTTTCTTTCTTCATCTTCTGTCTCTCCACAACCATAGTCACTAAGAAAGCTACTCTCAGTTGTTCTAGGCTATTAGAACTTATCAAACCCTTGTACTAGTGGTCGATAATTCATAATAAATTACAAAACAATGGGCGTATGTCATAGATTTGTCGAACTATGTCGAACTACTATAAAAGTTATGGTGTTCTTTCTAATTTACTTATTGTTTTCCACTAGATCTCTCTTTATATCAGCTTGCTTTGGTTGTTACGTCATTTTTAGGCTCAATAATATGGTATCTATGTTCATGGATTGGAATAATCCTAACCGCCTCTTATATCTATCTCTATAGATCTTTATACCTATTATATAGGTTGCTTCTTCCAAATCCTTCGTGGAGAAATTTGTGGAAAGCCAAGATTTCATTGGTTACAATAACAGATGTCATTATCAATCGACAGTAGATCTTCAATGTATAATACTAAGAACATGATAGCATTTCCCTGTTCCTTTCGATATATGCATGCTTCCTCCATGTTCTAATAAAAACCAAACTATTTGATTACTTTATCAAAAAACTTGTTCCAACTCCTTGAAGCTTATTTATGTCAACAAATGGACTTTAACTACTTGCAGGCTTTGCTCTCACTCCTACTGACCTCAAAACCATCAAGCTGCGACATATAAATGGTCTCTTCTAGATCACATTTAGAAATGCTATCCTTATGTCCATTTTCCACATTTTGTAGTTATAGAATGCAGAAATAGCTAGCATTATCCGAAAAAGGCTTAAGCATAGCTACGATCGAAAAGGTCTTGCCATAATCAACACATTGAATTTGGCGAAGTCCTTTTGCAACTGGCCTACCTTTATAAGTCTCCAATTACCCTTCTATATTTAGCTTTACTTAAAAATCCATTTGTAGCCGATTGGTTTCATTCCTTTTGGTATGTCAAACAAAGTCCGTACACTGTTTACATACATGGAACCCATTTCGGATTTCAATGCTCCAAGCAAAAAGGCAGTCTTTACTCTGCTATGCTTGTTGGAATGATAAAGGAGTATAGTCATCTAAGACATAGTTCTTCTTTTTTCCATCTACGAGAAAATTGTAGTGTCTTTCTGGTGCGCAAGATTTCCTACTAAACCTTTTAATAGGTTACATATTTTCAAAAAAGACAGAATGTTGAGAAACAATGGCCTTTTGTTCCTCGATTTTGTAGAAAATATATCTTACGGAGTTCTTGGGATATCCTATGTATTTACGCAAGGCTCTTAACGTAGACAGGGCAACCCATAACTCTAAAAAATTAAGGCAGGGTTTCTTCACGTACCACATCTCATATAGCATCTTAGGCACAGAATTAGTGGGCAACAAATTCAACATATGCATGACAGTTTCTAGCACATAACCCTAACATGACAGAGGTGACTCAACCTTACTCATCATGAAATGGACCATAGTTTGATACCTTTGCTTCAAAAGACTATTGCGTTGCGAAGTATATGGTAGAATATCTAAAGAGATAATCCTGTTATCTTTAAGTGGAGTTCTTATCCAATGTACCCAGCACCTTGATTGGATTGAGGAATTTTAATCTTTTGGTTCATTTGATTCTCAACCTCATTCTTATATTCAATAAATTTCTCATAGAAATATGATTTGTTCTCCGTAAGATACACATATCCAAGTCTCAAGAAATTGTCAGTAAAGGTTACAAAAAAAGAATATTTATCTTTAGTAACTATAAGCATTGCGCCATATAAATTGCTACTGATGTGCATGTAAATGTGCATATTTTAACCACCATATTTATTCTTTTTAAATTAAATAAATGATCATATTGGGTATTTTAACTTGTTTAAATCAAAATTCATATTATTTGAAATTGTCACATATTCATCTTCATCCAAGGGCAAAATGGTCATTTTTGTGCATATATTAATTTGAGAACATTTAATTGGGAATTTTTATATTATTTTGTAGGAAATTACACTCAATTACAAGTGGGTTCATAAAGGAATATGCATTCACAAAATGAATACAAAGGAATGAAGATGGAAATAATTCAAAGCGAAGACATAGAGGACCCCACCTACCCACTACCTAATGTACAAATTAAAGGCTAATGCACATGCTAAAAGACATTTAAAGCTTCATGTACATTTAAGTGGGGGATTATTAAAGCTAATGATAACTTGGCCACCACACTTCCTCCAAGTGCATTTTGGGTACTCCCCAAAAATATGCATTAGGGTTTCTGACTTGTATAAATACCTCTTATGTTTCATGTAGCCATCTTCCTCTTAGTTAGTTAGTTTTAGTTTAGAAAATAAATCAAAGCTCTCTTTCTTTCCATGGCTACTTAGCCATTTTTTATTTTATGTAATCTTTTTTTTATGCAACTTAATAAATGCTCTTTCCTTTTCATGTTCATTTACTTTCATGTTGTAATGTAGATCTCTTCTCTTTTATGCAAGTAGAATAATTTTTCCTTTCATTTTGCTCTCATTTTCCTCTTCTTTTTATTTCATGTTGTTAGGTACATTTGTTAATAAAATGACAAATATGAGAGGCTAAACCCCTTCAATTTATGGGGTAATGAAGCTCTCTAATTATGTAGCTTCAACTATATGTTAATTCATGCTCTCTTTTTGTGTTTAATGAATGGTCAATGAAGTGGTTTAATTGTTATTTTTGCTTTGAATTTGATAGTCTATATTGTTGACACCAAATAGGCTATGCTTAAACAATCACTAACACAAATGCCTCTTCATCAATATATGATTATGGCATAAGAAAGTGATTTGAAATTAAAATTTGATGGTCTATGTTTCTAATCAATAGTTAATAGGCCATACTTAAAATAGATTTCATTTTCTTTGTCAAGTTTCATGAAAGTAAGTGCTTTAAGGGATGTGTTATAGTTTGATGGCTTATGTTGGCTAATCAATAGCTCAAATATGTCATACTTATGATAAACACATCAATTAAAATACTAATGACCATAAAAGAGGGATCATGATTTCATGTGTTGAACTACATGATCTAGAGAGTGGATTTATTCTCTAAATTGTCATTTAACTCTCATATTTGCATTTCTTTTCTTTTTGTTAGTTAGTTCATTTTCTCATTTTCTAGCTTAAACACACTCTCGACTTTGGTATAATTTGATTGAGTAGGAAATTTAAATCAACAATTCCCTGTGGATCGACCCGTACTCGCCACATGCTACATCCGTACACCGTGCGCTTGCGGTTATTTTTAATTTAAATTCGTTCGACGGTTTTCTAAACCGATAGAATTTCCGTCGACGAACAGCTACGTACGAGTCCTAAGGGTTCATTATGCTCACTAAAGAGGTACTTAGTCATCTTACCTTTGAGACACAATTCACACATGTCAAATAATTCAAAATCAAGCAATGGTAGAAAACCTTCAATTTTAAATTTGTGCATTTGTTTCTCATTTATATGACCGAACTCGCTGTTTGCGCTAAAATTGGTCACAAACACCAAAATACCGTAAAAACACCAGTGTATGAACACAAATCAGTGATATATACTCACAAATCATAGATATAGGCAATGTAGAGAAGGATAAGTGACGCACAATAAACTTCAAACTGAAAGAAATTGATAGAAACACAGGATTTATAGTGATTCGGCTATCTCCGGCCTACATCCAATCTAAAAAGTAATCTTTATTGAATTTCCTTGCTGATTACAGTCGGTTACAACAATTATCATGAAGAAATTCGGGTACAACAATATCTTAATAGTGAAAAAGTGTTTCCGGCAGAGTCTGGACATCCGATTGCCCAAATGATCCCTTTTCTGTAGGCTCTGAAGGGCTTTTTACAGGCGTAGGCTGCAAATATGTCGTTCAAATCTCGAGACTTCTTCTGGCATGTTAGTGGACAAATGCGATCGATCCCATGAAGTTTTGGCTCGATCCGTGATCGATACGAACCAATTTCGTATCGATTAAGATTTGATCTTATCGAGTCAAAATTTGGCAAGGGCGTTCCTTAGGTCATACGTAAGCTTTTATGAAAATTTCGTGGCATTTGGACCTCTGGATCTCAAGATACAATCGATATGAATTGGGTTCTCTGATATGGTTATGATCTTAGCATTGATGCCTTGGCCTCCCTCTTCTTCGTATCGATTTTAGGCACACGCCTACCTGTTGGCGTGGATCAATAAGCTGGGGTGGATCCACGACTCTTGCCTTGTTGGCCGAGTCCACATCCTACTCGGACTCCATTCGAATCCATTCATACCCATCCATTCACATCCATATACTTCGTCCTTGATTCGCATCATTAGTCCACATCCATCGAAGTGAGATATTCTAGTATCGACGCCGGCAGTGTATTTCGTATCGATCTTAAATGCATTGATCGATACGAAGTAACATTAGATGATGGAAATGGTATAGGATTGATATGAAGAAGGTGCAAGTTTATGGATGCGAATGCATGGATGCGAACGAGACAAACAGATGGATATGAATGAAACCTTACCCTTGATGGATACGAACAGTAGCTCGTTTCGATGGATGCGAAAAGCGTAGTTTGCCCGATCGATACGAAGACATCAGCGCCTGAAGGATTTGAACTGGAACGATACGAAGAGGTATTCTTATGGTTGCTTGATGGATGCAAAGAGATCGATACGAACGTCCTGTTCGATTCCATGCGGATCGATACGAAGTGCCGCATATCGATCGATGTGAACAGTATCGACACGAACCACTTTTCACGCATCTTCACCCATCCATATCTCGAGCATACGAACTCCGATTGACCTGAAATTTGAAACGTAGCCTCTCTTAACCTTTTTTATCATTCTAAATCGATCCTGCCTTAATTGGAGCTCCGTGAAATTTTGACAACATCGATCACGGCCTCGTTTCCAGTTGATTTCCAATCCTGATATCCATCCTTTTCCAGCTAATTTGTTGATATTCCAGCCTTGACCAAAGGGTGGGATAACACCTGCAATGTCAAAGGCAAAATTTATTTATGTTGTTATTTGAAGAACTACTTACATAATATACGTAATTTTTATTGACCACATAAGTACCATTATCTAAAATACCCCTCACATTCTGTATTAACATCTAAAATAATATTCATACAATTATATGCATAGTGAAAATATAACCAGTTTCAGAAAATCTAGACATAGATTCAATTCTATAAAAAAAGTCTTTTACAAAATATCAATTATTTAATATATAAAAAATCCACTTGGCAAAATCAAATGAAAATATTCACTACCGTTGCTAAAAGGGAGTGTGGATTAAGGACCTTAAGGCTAATTTAACACTAGAGGGGGTGAATAGTGTTTAATGGATCTAAGACTTATATGGACTAATTTAAAATTATGACACAAACAAATGCAGAACTTAATCACAGAATCAAACAGAGATGCAGAAAGTAAATAAAAAGCAGTAAAAAGAAAGAACACACCGTATTTTATTCGAGTTCAGAGCTGCCCAACATTCAGCCCTATACCAAGGAAAACTACCTCATACAGATTTTTATTATACCAATGTCGAGATTACAATCCTCAAAATCTAAAGGCCTTAAGGTAACCTCCTATCTCACGAGTCTGAGGAAAACTCTTTTGATTTACAGGACTCAAGATCACCCAATTGATTTCCAGGCACAACCATACCCCATAGAGAGACTCGATAAACTTTTGATTACAAATTGATCCTATAACTCTGAATAGAACTTTGATCTTCGAGAGAGGGTAGAGAATCAAACAAGAATGAGATTCTAATTTGATTCACTTGAGAATCCGGCAAAACTTCAGCACGATCTTAAAAATATGAAAATGGTAGAATATGGTTTTGTGAAGAAGAAGAAGTGAAGAAAATAAGAAATTAGTTAGTTAAAAAATTCATTTGTGAAGGCTATTTATAAAGCACCAACGGTCATACCATTCGTGAAGAGATTTAAACGAATAGACACTTCTTTTGAAAATTAAATCTTTTGAATTCATCGGCCATCATGTCGACATGGGGTATCCCATGATGTCGACATCCCTATGCTAAAAAAAATGTAAAGTTTGTTTTGAAAATGAAGTTTAAAACAAGAGTTTATTTTAAAACAAAAACAAATAATATTTTAAGGCTAAAACATTTATTTGAAAAATCATTTGAAAAGATAATTTGAAGGCTAAAATATTTTGAAAATCATTTTGAAGTAGTTTTACAAGCTTCTTCCTGCAGAATATCTCATTATATCAGGACTCGAGAACTTGTACAAAACCAGGATGTTTGTAGGTTTGCAAGCCACTTGTTGTAGGTTTGTAAGCTACTTGTCATGGGTTTGTAAGCCACTAAGAATGTACAAATGGGTTCCATCCCAAATGAAATACGAAATGATTTTTTCCGTGCTATTATGAAGTTTTAACAAAAAATAGACACATATCTTGAAATCTTGATCTTGATACTCTATAGTCTTCAATCTTGACTCTTGAGTCTTCATACTGATCAGCCTAAAATAACCAATACCTGCACACACACACACACACACACACACACACACACACACACACATATATGTGTATATGTATGTATGTATGTATGTATGTATCCTGTATATATATATCTGCATATACATATCTATCTAGACAACAGTGTTAGTATATATTTCATAATAATATAAGTTAAAAAAGGTTGTTATCATCAAAACCAACATCTCGATGCCTAACAATCTCCCCCTTTTTGATGATGACAACCTGTATTTATAAAATATGCTTATCATACCATAACTCCTATCATAACTCCCCTTACTCCATAACTCTCCCTTACTCTAAGCCAGCTACTATTTTATAACTTCTCCCCTTTTGTCATCAGCAAAAACTTCTAACTAATAAATTCCCTGAACTTGATATAAGATAATCAACCATAATAAAATAGAGTAATCCATATATAAGTGTAATAAGTGCCAAGTGTGATCAAAAGTGTGAAATGTGATCATAAATGTAATCCAAAAAGTAAATCAATCATCAGCCAATCATATTTACAGTAATTATTCAATCGAAACATATATACAAACCATACCGAATAAGTTAAGTCAATCAGGTTTAAAACACACCAATCAGATCAAACAAATAACATATAGAATAACTGGACATTCCTTGGTACTTCTACTCATCCTTCTTCTCCAAAGATAGGGTCTACTTTGATGGCATCCCATTCTTCTTTATCTTTGTCGAGAGTGACTGATGGATTTCCTTTGAGACCCTCCTTGTTAAGGGCTGAGATCATCCAATGAAGGGCGTCAAAATGTCTCTCTTGCTCCTTGATCATCTGTATTTGACTCAATTCTAAGTGATGCTAATTACGAAGTATGAATGTAAGAATATTCTTGAAGGAAGTGAGAGTTTCTTCAAGATTATCACTTAGATTCTTAATCAGAGAAGCCATAATCCATGAAATAGGAAGAACTATGAAAGGGAGTGATTAGAGATGAAGTTTGACAATTTATTCTGGAAGAAACAGATATAAATATGGGTGGAAAGTCGTTTCAAATGAATAGACACAAGTTAGTTACATGAAACTAAAATTTGAAAGTGTAACTATTTTCTGCCCATTGTATGTCACATGGGGGGATGATGTATGTTGACATGCTTTTGCCTAAAGTGATATTTTGCTTTGTTTTGAATATTATGGACAAATCTATTAAACTAAAATTTGTATAATATAAAAACAAGCAATTGCAGAGACAGGTGAAGTTGAATAATAGGAAATGAAGATTTCATTAATAATTCTAGTCAAAATTACATAAGATAATATAATATAACTAAAATAGAGAAAATACAAAGATAGAACTTAAGATAATATGAACTAAAACTAAGTAGATGAAGATGAAGAAGATGATAGTCCAAGCTTTCTACTAATTTTCTCGAGGAACTTATTGATTTTAGTGGAAACCTTATCTGTTTTCTTACTCATTGATCTTTTAAGTGTCTTTTGATTTTTCACTATAATTCTTTGATTATTGAGAATGGTCTTGTTGGATGGATTAGCGGGATTAGTAGGATATTCCATACTCTCTAAGGAAGTTTCTTGATCTTCCTCTTCCTCCACTTCAATTTCCATTCCTTCCTCCTCCTCCTCTACTTCTTCTTCTTCCTCCATTTCTTCCATCTCTTTATGAGTAATTCTTTCTTCCTTTTCCATAAGTGTTTCATATGATCGAAACACTAATGGAATTTGCCTAAGGGAAATGTTTCCATGTTGAACACTTCTCTAGATATAAATTCTTCCCTTTTGAAATCAACTCCAAAGTAATTAAAAATCCGAGGGGATAAATTCCATGATATTATATGTTTTCACCCATAGTAAAATTTCTGGGCCGTAGCTCATCCAAAATAACTTGAGCCTAATTAATATCATAATTTTCAAAAATTGCAAAAAGATCTTTGTAAACTTTCAAAGTCGGGTTGTTGTAGTTTCTCGATCTTGGTATAAGAGTGTGTTGGATAAGAAGATTAGCAATTCTTACTTTTGGACGAAAATAACAATTTTTGAATTCAAAATTGTCATCTCCTTCAAAGATGTGATGAAATGTCTCTCAATCATTTTCATTGATTTGAAATTCCGAGAGATTCATTCCGGTATACTTGCATCCCAAAATTTCACAATCCAAACTAATTTGTATTACTTTAACACTACTCCAAATTTGTCCTTCTTCCCCATAATAAAAACCACGATTCAAATTCGCATAAAACATCTTAACAAGATTTGGATAATATACAAAATCATTTTATTTGTTATCAACTAAACTAAGAGTAGAAAATTGTTGAAAAAGATTTTCAATTTCGTAAGAAGGAAAATCTTCAAAAATAGTAAATTTTCCCGTATGAATTTAACCAAAGTTTACATAGTTGATGTAAGCTTTGATAGCTTCCAGGTCATTAAAAAGAAAGTTTTTGAAAATTTTTGGAAGCCTAATGGTGTCAGGAGTGCTTAAATAAGCCATTGAAGAAGTTTGAGAAGAGTACAAGGTAATGAAGATAAATTTGAAATTTGAAATAAAGGTTAAAAGTGATGATAAAGAGAGTGAGGTAAATAGAGATTCTATAGATATGTTCTCTGGTCAAGAGGCATCTTTTCTGAGCATTGAAGTTGGTGAAAAGGTGGAGGGAAATTCAAAAGTTTGAATTCAAATTTTGAAATCAAATTCTAAGCGGCATGTCGACATGGGGTATCCGGGTATGTCGACATGTGCCTATTGAATCAAATGACAAGTTTCTATTCCTAATTTCTAATAAACGTTTATATATATCCTATATTCTATTTATGTAATTCCTATGACAACATTAAATATAATAATAATACTTAAATATTAATATTTTAATATTTAAAATATTATTAAAATAATATTATTTTTGAATTTAAAATTCAAAATTTCAAGGGATAAATTTGAATTTAAAATTCACAGAATTAAAAAAATCAAGCAAAAAAAATAAGAATTCATTCAAAATGAAAAATTAAAAATAATGTAAATGCATACCTATTTTTAAATCCATACTCCCATCGTCAACTGATTCATGAATAGCAGTAAAACACAGATTTGAATTACACGTCTTTTTTTCATCGTCACTGGATGATGAGTCTGAGTCATCAAGAGTTGCAGTATGTGCTCTCTTTCTTTTCCTTGACGAGTTATTGTTTGGAGGGAATAACTGTTTATCTGGGTACAGACAATCTTTTCTATGATGTCCGGCCTTATAGAAATTCTCGCATCTATCATTTTTGATGTTCTCCGTATTACTTTTGAAATTCCTTTGATCATTTCTTTTGTAATTATTCATTTTTATATATTTTAAGAATTTCCTTAAGTTTTTCGTCATGAAGGAAATCTCCTCATCACTGTCCGATTTCGAATCTTCAGTTGTTGCATTGAATGCTAATGACTTCTTTTCTACAACCTTGTTTTCTCTTCTTCCTTGCAATTGAACTTCATAAGACATCAGATTCTTAATCAATTCTTCTATTTTCATTAGACTGATATCATTTGCTTCTTCGATTGCAAGTGTCTTTTGATCCCATTCTGGAGTGTGTGAATTTAGAATTTTTCTGACTTGGTCTTCCTCCAAAAGAATTTCCCAATGCAATTAGTGAATGAACAATATCTTGAAATCGACAATACATGTCAGAAATGGACTCATTTGCATGCATTTTAAATAATTGAAACTGATTAGTTAGTATGGAAATTTTAGTTTATCTAACTTTTCTTGTTCCTTCATGAGTAACTTGCAAAGTTTTCCAGATTTCAAATGCAGATTTACAAACCGACACTCTATTAAACTCATTCTTATCTAATGAACAAAATAATATATTCATGGCCTTTGAGTTATTTTGTGCAACACCCTTTTGCTCAGCATTCCACTGGGAAAAACTGGTAGTTGGTTTAACATACTCAGTTTGTGTGATATTCCAAGTGTCTAATCCTACTGATTGTAAATAAATTTTCATTCTACAAGCCCAATATGCATAATTACTGCCATTGAAAAATGGTGGTCTGATAGTAGACTGACCGTCTACAAATGAATTAGTGTTAGGGATAACAGAACTAGTGCTAGAGTTGACATTACCAGTGTTGGTAGCCATTAAAACAATTTTCAAGTTTCATGAAAGGGAGTGCGGATTAAGGATTTTAAGGCTAATTTAACATTAGAGGGGGGGTGAATAGTGTTTAATGGATTCTAAGACTTATATGGACTAATTTAAAATTATGACATAAACAAATGTAGAACTAAATCACAGAACAATCACAGAATCAAACAGAGATGCAGAAAGTAAATAAAAAGCAGTAAAAAAAGAACACACCGGATTCGGAGTTACCCTACATCAAGTCCTGTACTAAGGCAAACCACCTCATATAGATTTTTATTATACCAATGTCGAGATTACAATCCTCAATTTCTAAAGGCCTTGAGGTACCCTCCTGTCTCACGGGTCTGGGGCAAACTCTCTTGATTTACGGGACTCAAGATCACCCAATTTCCAGGCACAACCACACCTTATAAAGAGACTCGATAAACTTTTGATTGCAAATTGTTCCTATAACTCTGAATAGCACTTTGATCTTCGAGAGAGGACATAGAATCAAACAAGAATGAGAATCTAATTTGGTTCACTTGAGAATTCGGTAGAATTTTGGCATGATCTTAAAAATATGAAAATTATAGAATATGGATTTATGGAGAAGAAGAAGTGAAGAAAATAAGAAATTCGTTAGTTAAAAAAATTCTTTTGTGAAGGCTACTTATAAAGAACCAATGGTCATAACCACTCGTGAAGAGATTTAAACAAATAGCACTTCTTTTGAAAATTGAAACTTTTGAATTCAACGGCCACCATGTCGACATGGGGTATCCCGTAATGTCTACATCCCTATGTTAAAAACAATGTAAAATTTGTTTTGAAAATGAAGTTTAAAACAAGAGTTTATTTTAAAACAAAAACATAATATTTTTAGGCTAAAACATCTTTTTGAAAAATCAGTTGAAAAGACAAGTTTAAGGCTAATATATTTTGAAAAGCAGTTTTGAAAATCATTTTAAAGTTGTTTTGCAAGCTTCTTCCTATAGAATATCTCATCACATCAGGACTCGAGAACTTGTAAAAAACCAGGATATTCTGGGTTTGTAAGCCACTTGTGGTAGGTTTGTAAGCTGCTTGTCGTGGATTTGTAAGCCACTAAGAAGGTAGAAATGGGTTCCATCCCAAATGAAATTCGGAATGAAGATTTCCGTGCTATTATGAAGTTTTAACAAAAACTAGACACATATCATGAAATCTTGATCTTGATAATCTAGAGTCTTCAATCTTGAGTCTTGAGTCTTTATACTAATCAGTCTTCAGTAATCAATACTTACATACATACATACATACATACATACATACATATATATATATATATATATATATATATATCCTCCATACACATATCTATCTAGACAGCAGTGTTAGTATATATTTTATAATAATATAAGTTAAAAAAGGTTGTTGTCATCAAAACCAACATCTCAGTTTCTAAAAGTTGCATCTGCAATAGACCCATAAACTTGAAGCCTCATTTCTTCCTTTGCCATGCGATACTAGTTTCTACGCCCCCGTAACAAATAACAATTATGAGTTCTAGATCTGGTAACTAGAACCCAAGATAATTTATCGATTGCAAAACAATTTTGAATCATAGATAAACCTAATGGCTGGAGGAATCATTTTTCTTCTTCTCTTTTACAATCTTCAAGTACTCTGGAATATTTTGTTTCCAATAACCCTTTTTATGACAACGATGGCACTCATCCATGTCCATAACAGCAGTCTTTTTATTTTTCTTATTAACCCTTTTCTGCTTCTCCAAATCGTTTGAAGATGATGCATCCCCCTTAATAGTAGTACAACCCCTTGATCCTTGGATGAAGATTCGACACAGTTCAATATATTGAGAAGCTCCATAAGGCTTATGTTCAATTGGTTCATATTATAGTTTAATATAAATGGCTCATATTATGGACTAAGAGACCCAAGGATTAAGTCTACTTGCATCTCATTGCTTATTGCTTCGTTTAATTATGAAAGTCTATAAATATAGCCATTCATCATTAGAATGTAATCGTCCACGTTCTGTCCCTTAGTCATTTTGGTATATAATAATTTCTTCGTAAGTTCGCACCTTGTGGAATGGTATTATTCAACAAATAGAGCTTCGAGATTATCAAAAATCTCATGAACAAACATGTTTTCGTGTTGCCTCTACAACGGCTTTTCTAACGTATACAGCACAAAAACCTAGGCAATCTCTAGGTCTGAAACCTATTTATCATAAGAAAGTCTTATTTCGGGGTCTACATCATCAGCGATTTGTTCTTGTGGAGGTGTAGTTATCGACGACCAACGACATTTATCAATTAATGCTATCTTTTTCGCTCTTAGCCAGTCAACATAATTAGGTCTGATGAGCTTGTCATTTTTAGAAAATAGCTTGGGTGTAGATATTTTTCTGCAAGTTTTAACTTAGTAGATCAACACTATTTCCCTCTGGATGTTCTTATAACATTAATAAGGTTAAACTTTAAGCTATATTTTACTAGTTACCTTCTGCCAGTCTTTTATATTTTCCCAAACCCTAAGATGAAACATTTGAGTCTTTCGACTTCACTAGTGGGTGTTAGCACTCGTTTGCCTTGGGATTCTAACCTTGAGTAATTTTAACAAATCATACTCAAACAAATGATGGATAACCCATTATCAGTTATATCACATACAACTCCTAACTCGTGGTTCCTTGTCCAAATAACATTTCAACATTATGGAATATCAATAAATTGAAAGAGAATATTCACTTATACATACCACTTCATGATGGACAATGCATAAATGTATGTACCTTAAGGACTATCAACAAATACATACATATATCTTACTTCATCTATCAAATATGTTAATAGTACTACACATGACATCCTTAGCTTGTCGAATATCAACAACTAAGGAGAATGCAAGTAATATATTAATATGTAAATGGTAGTGGACAACTTTATATTAAAAATTCATAATCTTCAGCATATTATATTTTACAGAATAATGTATTTCTTATGAAATGCACTTGTGATTCATGTGTCGGATACATCAGAAATCATGGTATACTTATTGCAGGTTTCCTTATGTTCCATCATTAATTTATACATTCGTATTATATAAATTTTAACTTATTGCATAAATTTTAGAGTTTAATTAACTTACACAATAGATTTATGTGTAATATAAATAAATTAACATATTTATTAATCTTATGTTATTCAACCGTAACATTTCATATGGAATATGTATACTACAATACTTATAGTTATACATATATTTATATATATCCCTTTCCTTACTTCGATATTCACTTGTATCTCCTTATTTAATTATTCACGTAGCCTCAATGGCAACACTTTTGGCTACTTTAAAGCAACCCAGGGAATAAGGCAAGGTGATCCATTTCATCTTACTTATTTATATGTGTTATGGAGCTGTTCACTCTCTTAAATAAAAATGCAATGCTCCTCAACCTGGTGGACTTTCATCCATATGGTAAAAATATGGAAATTTATGCCCTGCTTTTTGCTGATGACCTCATATTTTCACTAGGCCTAATGAAAACCCAATTACTGGTGTGTTGAATATCATAGATGTTTTTAAAATCAAAACTGGACTTCCAAAATATTGATTATTGGTCTTTCTGATCATGATATGGAGGCAGATTTTTTCTTTATCAGGCCTCACTCCTTTTGGAAATAATGAATTATACCTTGGTGCCCCAGTTTGTTCTTCAAGAATCAGAACTAGTCGATGTTTACAACTGCTTGAGAAAATTATTGCTAAAATTTCTTCTTGGGAAATGAATATATTCTCCATGGCTAGTAGACTTATTATTGTTAAATCTATAGTCACTTCTACATGCCTTTATTATGCATGGATCTACATCCTTCCTTCAAAACTCATTAATATGATTGACTTGACATTAAATCATTTTCTTTGGCATGGAAATCCTTTCTCCAAAACACCGATCCTTGTTGCTTTAAAAAAAATATGCTGCCATATATGAATGGTGAGTTAGGAATTCTGAATATTAAGAAATGGAATCAAGCTGCTATGTCTTCTCGCGTTGATAAACTTCTAAGAAATGATGATAACATATCAGCTGACTGGACAAGGAAAAATTTGATCAAGAGACTTAATTTTGGACAATGAAAATTCCAGGTGGTTGTAGTTGGATATGGAGGAATTTACTTAGATTCGGATCAATCATTTTCCCATCTTTCAAAGCTGCATGAGGAACATGAAATATTTATCTTTCTGGCATGATCCTTGGACCTCTCAGGGGATTATTCTTCATGATATGCTCAACCACAACCTTAGAGTTTTGGTTGGTATTAATGATAAGGTTAAAGTAATTAATTTTTGGACTGATGGTTATATCAACCTTCCCTATTCAAGCTCTGCCTCTGTTAGACAGTTGTGGCAAGTTATAAAAAAAGGTGCTCAACTATGACATTTCCTACTCGTCTTGGTCTGGGAAAGCTCACGCAATTGACATAGTTTACAACTTCTTAATTGAGTCTGAAATTTTGAGTTTTTTCCCTTGGCATTCTCATATATGGTCTTCTACA
This sequence comes from Allium cepa, assembly GCA_030765085.1. Taxonomy (NCBI): domain Eukaryota; kingdom Viridiplantae; phylum Streptophyta; class Magnoliopsida; order Asparagales; family Amaryllidaceae; genus Allium; species Allium cepa. The sequence goes on along the minus strand of CM060931.1, from coordinate 1,042,182,992 downwards.
GTATCTCCTAAAGAAAATATTTTGATGTGGAAGTTTTTCTTTGATGGTCTTCATACTCTTGATAAACTTAAGTCTATAGGACTCGTTCATATATCTTCTTTTTGTTGTGCGGCACTGAAGAACAGAGTATTTTGCGTTTATTTTTTTCATATCCGTACACATTCTTTGTCTAGAAAAGCATGTTAGGTATTTTGCAAATGCATACCAAGTTTGAAATCTGGTGTGGAATGGTTTTATATATTTCAAGTAAAAAGATGGAAAAATGCTACTGTGATTAGGGTGCTTAGGGTTTTAAAAAAAAATTGTATGTTGTTTGGACGAAAAGGAACAACCAAGTGTTTACTGGAATTGCCTGTTCTAAACACTTATTGGTCCTATCTTTGTCTAAACAATCCATCCAATAGCTTTTGAGTATATAGTTTGATGATTTGAATCATGTTTTGTCAAGATATTATGCCATCTTTTTTTCTATTTCAATTTAAAAAATACATGGTAGAGGCCATTCAACCTCGCTGGCTTTGCCAAAAAAAATTAAAAAAAATATATTTGTTGGCCAAATAGTTTATATGTAAACACACATGCACACACACAGATATATGTGTGTGTATATATAATTTAAACCACGCACACATATGTACATTCTATTTTGACAGCACATACGTATGTGTATTCATCACTGGTAAATAAATAGAACTAGCATATTGACATGACACACACACACACTCTTATATATATTGAGTCATATTCTATCAGCGGCCTAGAAGAAACACCTTAGAATGTTGAATATTTAACTCCTTGAATCTGTGTTCATACCTTTAGAGAGAGCTACTAGACTAAAAGTAGCAACAACTGATGCACTAATTTGTATTTAATTTGTGTTTTAGAAGCTCGAAAATTATATAAAGAGAAAGGGATAGCGAGGGATATGGATAGAAGAATGATTAGAGGAAATAAAATCAAGTAGCAAAATGAAGGGGTTATGAGTGCTTAAATAACAAAAAGGATGGGAGGTAAAAGTGGATCTAAATCCACTTGTCTCTCTTGCTATTTTAGACTCACTTTAAAATTTCTAACCCTTCTTTTCTATCCTAGTTTTTCCGGCCATGCTTACCCTTATATAAGCCTCCAAATTGCTTCAAGACCGATTGAATAAATATGCTTTTAAATCCAATTCAAATGTACAACAGTATCATATATTGAAGCATGTGTTTATAACTATTATATATACACTATTTAACATTGATCATAAAGTATATAAAATTTTATATATAATATTTCATAAATATTAATTTATTTATTTATTTTTAAAACAATTATAATTAATCAATCAAATGGTAGTTGGAGTATTCAATAGTTGTTTGTGTTACTCTTTGGTGTAAATTCGACCAACGATTAATATCAAACAATTAGAACATTAATGTTCACACATTACTTAGCAAGTGCTGTGAAATTATGGCCACATTTATTGCTTATATAACTTCGATAAAATCCAATTTTACTTTATTTTATTGTTACCAGATAGTGACAATTAATTGTACCAATTCTCTTTGTTAAACTATATCACATTAGGACTTATGGAATTTGGTAATGGTCAAAATTTCAACTTCATAGTCCAAACACAAAGTCCTTGGTTCAGTAATAACATTTATTATTAACAGAACTAATCTGGCTAAAGGTTTTGATTTCGAGTTGACTTTAGTTGATCGTGATACAAAATTCATAAAACCGAGGAGAGGAATCATCTATTGAATAATGTTTCACTTCCAGTGCTTCCACTCACAACTATAGTCGTTCAATAGATGTCATGCCATGATATGACAATAATCAAAGAAGAGCTTGTTCATTAAAGATCAACAATATTCTCAAGTGAAGAGAATTGTGTAACATTGTCATATTTATATTTTCTGTTTGACCTTATTTATATTAACCAACAGAAAACTATCGAGTGTTTCATTCTATAGTTATCCAATAACTATCAGTACGTAACCCCTTGGTGCTCCCAACAGTCATAAGCAGTATATTATCTACCTTTGGAGAGTGTTATATACTCGAGTCCTAACGGATGCATCAATATCCAGTCTCGATACATCTTAACTAGGAATGTTTAAAACAATATGTTTATTATATTGTGACAAAATGCTCATGATTACAATAATTGTAATTAATATCTCTAAATAGTCTATTTATGGGTCTCTTTTAAATATACCTAAATTAAATAAATAATTAATTCTATAACATTATAAAGAGCATATAACAGAAAGAATAACACCTTTATTTCAAACGAGATTTTATTACTGAGTTAATAATTTACAATAAATTACAGAACGTCCTTAGGGCATACCTCTAATTTATCACTAATTTCCTAGATTTTCCAAATCTTACCACCCTCTTCAATGTAGAAACTATAATAAAGATCAAATCTCCCACTTCGAATTCCAAATCTGTCTTCTCTCTATCAGCATATGATTTTTGTTAATCTTGTGCGGCTTGCATCCTCTTCCTTATGAGATGCACCTTCTCTTTAGTATCTCTAACCATATCTAGACCCAAATCTTATTTGTAGAATCCCACCAATATGAAGGTGACTTACATGGCCTTCCATACAATGCTTCGAAAAGTACCATGTCCATGCTAACTTGGTAGCTATTATTATATGCAAACTCCACAAGAAGTAGATGATTCTCCTAATAACCACCAAAATCCAATATGGAAGCTCTCAATAAGTCTTCTAACACTTGTTTACTCGCTCAGTCTATCCATCGGCGTAAGGGGGATATGTCGTGCTCAAATTCAACTCTTTCCCTAATGCCTCCCATAGACCTTTTCAGAATCCACTCACGAAAAGCAGATCCCGATCACTCATTATACTAACACAAAATCCATATAGTCAGATCACTATTTTAATATACTATGTTGCCAATGTCATTGCCGTTCATGTACTCTTCATTGAAATGAAATATACCCATTTCATGGGACGATCTAGTATATCTCATATACTCACATTTCCTCTTCTACTCGAAGGTAATCCGTCAACGAAATCGATAGATATGTACTCCCACTTAAATTATGGCACATCTAATAGAAGTAGCAAACCACTCGGACTTTTTCTTGTTTCGCCTTCATCCTTTGGCACGTCATACACTTTGCCACATTTTCTGCCATCTTTCTCTCCATCCACGGCCAATAGAATATCATGTTCAAATTCTAATACACCTTATCTCCTCCTAGTTTACTAATCATCCTAGAATTGTGACACTCACCCAAGACTTCCTCTATCTACATGTTTACCTGTGGTACACATAGCCTCCCATCATTCCCTAAGTAGCCCTTATGGTCTCTAGAGTAACGATCTAGATGGCTCGATCTTTTAACCCATCCTAACTAATCCATAATGCATACCATTAATGCATCTTGCACTTGACTCAATCCTAAACGATCCATTAGTGCATGTCAAACCTCCATCGCTGCTAATAATCTAGGTGTATACTCTGATTGGGGTCGAAAGTCAAACTCTGATATAAACTCCAAATTCATTTTTTCTAGTAACATAGCATTGACCTTCGTGTGCCTTCTACTTAAAGCATCGGTGACTTTGTTCCCTTCCTTAGAGTATAATAAATCACAAAATCATATGATTATAAGAACTCCATCCCCCGCTACTATCTTAAATTCACATCCATCTGAGAGAATAGGTACATAAAATATTGTTGATCAATAAACCGCTTAAATCTCTCACAAAACAAATAATGCCTCCAGAACTTCAATGAAAATATAATGGCGGCTACTCCAAGTCATACTTCAGATAATTCCTCTCGTGATTCTTCAAAAATCGACTCGCATACGCTTCCATTTTCCCGTCTTATATAAGAATAACACCAAGACCAATTGCATGCATCAATATATACGGTAAAAGGTATGGTAACATCGAGAATGACCAAAACTGGAGCACTCATCAATAACACCTTAAATTTAATAAACACTGCCTCATATTCTGAACTTCCAGTATAAGTCAAGTTCTTCCTCATCGCGCAGGTCAGAGGTGCCGGTATCTTTACAAATTCCTTAATAAATTTCCAGTATAATTTAGCTAAACCAAGAAAGCTACGAACCTTTGAAGTATTCTTTGGCATTTTCGAATATCTAAATGCAGCTACTTTCCCTGGGGCTGCGGCTGGTCCATCTACTAATACTACATGCCTAAGGAAACGAATTTCTTCCCTGTTGAAGTGACATCTAAAGAACTTAGCCTTCAATTGATTCCTCCTCAAGATATCCATCACTTCTCTTAAATGAATCTCATATTCTTTCTCGCTTCTGGAATAGATAAGAATGTCATCCACGAAGACTATAACAAATCTGTTCAGCTGCTCCTGAAAATACCTTGCTCATCGAATCATAAAAAATAAGCTAATGCATTTGTAAATTCAAATGGCATGACCATCCACTTGAAAAATCCATCAAGTTTACAAAAAGAAATCTTTGAGATACTATCTTCAGCTACTCTTAATTGATGAAACTCGATTTTCAAATCAAACTGAGAGAAAACCTTCGACTCAACTAATGGACCGAAGAGGTCGTCAATTTAAGGCAATGGATAGCGGTTTTTCTTCATTAGCTTATTCAATTCTCGGTAGTCGAAGCATATCCTTAGGAACCATCTTCTTTAGTAGGAAAAATGACAAGCGCTCCCCATTATAAGATACAACCATGAATGAATACATTTGGTGACAATTCTAAAACCTACTTATCCAACTCTCTTCTTTGATTCAGAGCTATATGCCTAAGAGGCATCGCTACCAACCTTGCATCTTTCTCGAGATCAATGTGAAATATAATTTCTCTTCGAGGTGGGAGATCAGTAAATTCTTTGAATATATCTAGATAGTCCTTCGCTATGGGTATACACGATAGCTCCTCTTATGAAAGATTGAGTGAATACAAATATGTCTCCATGATAGAAATATTGGGCTCACAACAACGGATCAAATAAAGCCCGCCACTCTTCCTAAATCGAACCATCCTCCTGTTACAATCCAACACTACCCATAGCAAGACATCAAATCCAATTCCAAAATAAATCCATACCCTAAATTTTTTGTTCACATGTGTTACAGGGGAACTCCACTCCACGGATGACCAACCTAAAGTTATGAAATAACATCGATAAATGGATCGGTCCTTGAGCAAGATTCGATAATGAATGTATTCATATACAATGTTGAGTTTAAAGGCTAAACTATAGACTAATCACTTATTATAAATGAATGAGATGTAGTAGTGTCAAATAAAGAATGAATAAAAGAATCAAATAAAGTCAACATACCTTCCATCATAATCTGTTTCCCTTTCTCATGAGCCGACGATGGTGCTTTACTAGAGGTAGGAACGACATCCAGAGCATAAACCATAATTATCTGACCTTCACTCTTCAAATATTGGCAATCTCTCATCATATGTCTAAAATGATCATAATTATAACAATTTACTTTCCACTGAACTAGGGCCGCTTTACAATCCTTCGCTAAGTTCCCTACTTGGTTACAATTATAACACTTAACCTTCGAAAGATTTGTGCTATAGTTTTTGGCCATGTGTCCCACATTCTAACATCAGTTACAAGTAATCACCTACCTTTGGCCTTGCCCTCCCTATGGTCCATTTCATTTATGCTTACTATACTATTGACCCTCTCATTTCTTAGCCTAGTCCTTAACCAAAGTTCCATTTAAATAGTTCAATAATGCTACTTCTAATAATCCCTTAAATGTAGCTTTATATTGTATATGATTTAATGCAAGCACCCTCAGAAGTGAGTTTAAACCCTTTGCAAATTTTAGTGCCTTCTTCTCCTGGGTACTCATAGCTCAAATCCAAATTCATCTAACTCATTAAACTAACTTACCTACTCTCCAATTGTCACTTCTCATTGCTTAAGATGAATGAACTTCTCCAGTAATAGATCTCTTTCGAAACCAGGAAGGAACTTCGTCTCAATCCTTGTCTTGAACATCCTTCAAGTAATACTATTCTCATTTAATTCTGCTATCACTACTTCCTACTAACATACCGCCCCACCTTCTAAGTGTCAAGTAGTTAACTGTCTCTTAGTAACATTACCAAGTCTTAACAGGTTGAAAATCTTCTCTTAATTATTAAGCCATGCCAAAGTCACTGAGTATGGTTTCATCCTAACAAAAGCTTCCCACTATGACCGGAGAAATCCCTACAATACTTAGAAAAGCCAACAATTAGTGGGAGCTGGAATCACATCTTGGTTGATAGTGGAAGTGGTGGCTGTGGGTTAAGTGTGGTTGGCACTAGCTTTGTTCATTTCCTGGATATACCGTCTCATACTAGTATATTAACTTTAGGAATATCTAGTACATCTACTAGATGCTAGTCCCTACCTTAATTTCCATACCACGAGAATTTTCTTTGGCAACTCCCAAATAGATAGTAAATAAAACTAGAACGGTAAATGGTGTACGGATATGTACTTGATTCCTATATTATATTATATATATATATAATAGAAAACACAAGTATTCTCTCTCAATAATTTCCTATTTCCTATCCTAAAGGTATGTTTTGCTCTTATACCAATTGTAACAACCTGTCTTTTCGGCCCATGGATTCAACCCTCGAACCAACGTCAACACCTCAAGAACCAAAAGGACGAGTCATTGGGTTAAGATAAAATAACAAGATACAGTTCTAACTGATAAATTTTAGAGTCTCATAGGAAATAAAATAAAATATAATACAATAATAATTATAATCACATCACATCACATCATCGTTACATGACTATCTATCAACTACATATGTCTGAACAATAGAAGTCAAACTCAAACCAACGCATGTCAAATCCATGTTACAAAAATTATTTACATTATACACAAAATACACAAATGAACCCCTGCCTCCAATACCATCTCGTCTCAAAACTCCATGAACCTGGATATATAAACAAAAGGGAAAAATAAGAGTGGGTTAGACATATATCTGGTAAATGAGCTATGATTTGTTCTATAATACTACAAAACAAATACTATAGAATGATATGAGTATAAAGCTTGGCCACCTCACATCCTTCTATTCACCTTATACCTAGCCATCATACACATCTGGTCATATCATATAATATCTATGTCGAATCACTTCCTTAGACTTGCCTTGTGCACTACAAGGTCACCTATTATCCACCATTACGTCAATCGTATATAGGACTCATACAATGGATTAGCCTATGCCCTACAGGGTCTGTCCTCTCTATAATATAGACTCATGCTATAACGACCAGCTATTTTGGACTATTCGCATCCGCACATGTCGGACTTGAATAATTCAAAATACCGAATTGTTGATTTTAATTTGGCAAAACTCAGATATACAGCAAATAAATAATCACAGAATCACAGACACAGAGTAATAATATGCAGCGGAAGTAAAAGAGATAGTAGTTCATGAAGCTACTATATAAATATATAAGATACATCGGAGTTAAATAAGTTACAACAGAAGTCTCGAATACAACAATCAAATATAAGAATCAGAATACATCACTGAAATCAACTGAAAATCTGAAAGCTGGAAAGATAGCTGGATCTCGAAGCGAAGCTCCAACTCCAAAGGCGAGCCTCGAAAGCTGGTACTCTCAGTCTGACCCGAGCGTAAAGCAAAACACAAAACACTCGAGTCAGGATTAATATTCTTATATCAATAAATCCAACTCAAGTGAAATAGCAATCGAAATACAAGTAACTCAAAGGATGTTGGAATCACCATCCTCTAAGGATCCGTTAAACTATCTACTATGTAGTAGTGTACGCTAAATAGATAATGTCTATCAGTAATATAAAGTATCAAAATAGTGTTAAGGCGTTACCATTATCCCCCTTAACACATTTTATAAGCATCATAGTCTATACAGCACTGTAAACTCCACCGTAAACTCCACCGTAAACTGGTGGGATATCAGGGAGTACTCCATAGGTATAACACAAAACAAATTCGTAGTGGTCGCGTATACAGGGATACAAGTATGACAAGGCACATGAGGCAATACCCAAGGTAGTGAAACTACCATTCGCCTGATCCGGACTGGTGAGAACGCATCGCCGCAGCGATCGCAACACCGCGAAACAACACTCCTGAAATTCCGAGGGTGCACCAATCAATAACAAATAATGAGTAGTTTTACGAAGAAGTGTGTTCGCTGGAGGTGGCTAACCCCATTTGACCCGGCACGGCTCCTGATTTTAGTCATTTCCAATTTGACACAAGTGTCAAGGCTATCCATTATCGTTCTCTTTCTTCAGTCATCACGTACATCATTCCAACCACTTCATTCTGGATCATCACTCCGCGTATACTTATTAAAGTGGTTTTCGGTTTAGATAGGGAGTATATCCATAACCGATTCTGGTTTCTTTAATAATTTCCGTAATTATTACACCGATTGGTCATTTAATATATTTCAAACCAAATCAATTTCAATTTCAATTAGAATCCGTAAACCATCATTTCGTTTGTCTTCCTAAATCAATTTCCAAAATTTTCGTCTCAAAACTTCCAAATTACCGTTTCAAAATCTTATAATTCGATTTCAACTTTTATTAAAACAATTCGAATATTGATTCAAGTTCGTATATACATTTCATTTCGAAATCATTTGAATAAATTAATTCAACACTCAAATCAATTTCAAATACATTTATCGATTTCATTTAATATTCATTGAGTAAATTTGACATTCAAACAATTCCAATTTAAATTTCCAATTCATTAAACCACTTTCTTAAGTTCAACTTATTCTATCAAGCTTACAAATTTAATTTGAATTAAACTTGTCGAATCCAATTCCTTAAATTACAAGCCTTACCTTTTGTTTCAATAAAATGCATTCATTTCTTGTTTAAGAGATTCAATTTCATTTATTTATTTACTTAGTTACAAGTTTCAAAACTCAATAAATAAAACTAACTTTCACATATTCGAGAAGTTCAATTTCACTTATTTACTTATTTAAATATTTTCCAACTTTAATAAATAAAGAACTCAATTTCATTTATTAACGAGGTTCAAATCCACTTATTCAAACGATCAATTTTTCTTATCAAAGAATTCAATCTTTTCAATTATTAAATAATTTCAATCTTAATTATTAATAATTTCAAAACTTAATAATTTCAAACTCGATTATAAATCCAAATTTAATTATTAAATCATTTCAAACTTAATTATGAATTCAAACTTAATCATCAAATCATTTCAACTTAATTATAAATTCAACTCAATAATTTCGAGCTTAATTATAATTTCAAACTTAATTATAATTTCAAATTTAATTAGTAAATGGTTTCAAATTTAATAATTTCAAAACTCAGTTATTACCAACTTCAAATTATTTATTAATAATTCCAAATTTAATTATTAAATAATTACATTTCAAACAACGTTCTTTCATCAATTACCACGTTAATATTTGTTTCGGATTTCAATCTTTACATTTCCCTTTCAAAAATTCAAATTCCAACTTCATTTCAAAACTTATTTTTATTCGAATAAATCATTATTTTATTTTAAACCAAATTATTGACCAATCAGATTTTTATTTAATTTTTCTATCCTAAGTCAAGTTCATTTGGGTATTTATCATTTCAACCCGATTCCAATTTCAATTCAAAAAAACAAGGCATACATAGGGAACTGGCAGTGTGATAACTGGGATGGTGTCAAAGTAAATAAACAAGCAATAGCAACCATCAATGACAATTCAATAATAGATTCAAATAATCTCGAAATAATCATATTAATTCGCATTGTTGTTTGTGCGAATTAATATAATTATTTCTAGAATCTACACTATCATTTCATGTAGATTAAAGATTATTACAATATTATTTATACAGTTCTTTACCTGTCATTTATTGTTCAATTTCAACTACACCGATTTACACAACATACATTTAATGGTTCAAGGTGTTAACCAAATTCTACGTGTCAATTAATTTAAAATTTAACGCGGTCATATTCTTCAAATTAACTAATCAAATTCAACACATATGTCGATTCAAATTTTTAACCTATCCTATGTCAAATTCAATTGCATAATATTTATCACTTTATAGATTGCAATTTAACATACAATATAAACAACATCAATCAATCAATTATCAACCAAATTGGATTATCATTGCATAAATAGTTAACACATGATGGTGTCAGATGTCATAGGTGAACAAATACAGATAATAGCATATATAGCAGTGTACATAACTAACAGCAGCATATTTCATTTGTCGTTTCGAATTGAAATCAAATTTAATAAATAAAAGAAAATTAATCGTGAGTGATTGCTCACCTTTCGAGGCTAGAGAATACAGAAGGTGACACGGATATGCACACGGATACAGATACTGAAATTAAATTTCGAATCCAAGCACGAGTCTCAAAACAAAGCTAGATTGGCACAAATTTGACGACAAGGCTGATAATAGGAATAAATGAAATAGATCAGAATCCGCTTGATATAGACTGAAATAAATTATAAACGATTTTATCATATTATCTTCTTAAATCATTGTTAGATTAAAATACATAAAAAAAATCTATATATACATATATTCTGAAATCAATACCACATCTTCAAAACGCGCACACACACATATATTTGTATATATATTTTTTTTTTTTTTGTAAACCTTTGAGAATGAAAACATAAAACATTGAAATATATAACTAAATATACCAAAATATAAGCAAACCGTTATATTTAAACATTGATACCATGCAGCCTATAATATAAAGTAGACTATCATAACTTACGCACTCAATATATAATTTACATATTTAAAACATATATGATATACCGCTCTATATTTATATACTTCATATATAACAGATTTTGAATTATACTGACTATATAATTTACTGTAACTAACATATATAAAACCTATACCTTATATATAAGACATAGAATGTGTATACGCTGTAAATAAATGATGATATGCAAGCTATTTACGTTGTATGTAAGGCTGTGGCTGAAATGAACCATGCAACTATGTTGTGTCAAAAGTATTTATAGGATGAGAATATTCCCATCATTTCAATATATGCGTGTTGTTTTTTTCTTTATATATATATTAATAAATAAATCCTAAACTACAAAAGGCTTGCACTAATATCATATAAGAATTTGTAATATAGGAAAACGAATTTTGATCCAACTGGGCTCCAAATAAAGGAATGTACTATTCTCCTTCAACTAGAATTTAACACAAACTAATACTTCAACAGTACACAAACATTTACAACATTCCCTGGGTGATTGCATAAAGCTAATACTTTTATATTAAACATATTCTAAATGAAAATGTGACTCACAGTTTTAAAGTCATATACATAACCAACTATGGACAAAGATTTATACACACCTACCTTATGCCTACTATTATTAATATCCGAAACATATATTAAAACTCTTTTTTTTTTAATAAAATTAACAATATCATATATACTAACATTGCATGGAAAGCTTATATAGACAGTATACTTGATTACTTTAAAACTAACCCATGTAAAATATATAACTAAAATAATATAAATTATGTATATATGTTACTTAAAACACACCTCATGTGAACGTTCAAAAAAAAATCATGTATATAATGTTCTAACCTTCTCCAGATTCATGAAATCAATTTACTGTAAAGTATATATGGTGAATATCTTCGCATATGAAACCGTGCTATATGTATCAGAGTATCAATAATACACTATATTCTATAATATAAAAGGACCTTACGCAACAGAAGACGAAGGGTGGAGGTAAGGAATGAGGGTAGCCGCAGTTGCTCGGCGGCCAGAGGTCTGGGAAGGAACCGAAGGAGGCTAGCAAAGTTGCCAGGATGGTGGGTGGTCGGTGGTTACTTGGTGCTCGACGTGGTGGTGGGTGAACGCGTGTTAAGAGGCACGACGACCTGGTGGCAGTTGAGTGTATGGGATGAAGGGGTGTGTTCCGCCTATGGAAAGGCTGCTGTGAGGAGGCGCTACAATGGGGTGGGGCACAGTCGGCCACGTGGTGAAGGAAAGGGGAGGCGGATGGGTGATCTTGGGTTGCGGCACTTGCATTAGTGGTGGAGAGGCAATGCATAGGGGAACGGTGGACGGGGTGCTTGCGTGGCTAGGCGGAGCACGGGGTGGTCAGGTCCGGAGGTGGCTGCTGTGGGGCGTTCGGCCGAGGTTGGTGGAGGGGACGTTAGGTGGTGGAACGGTGAAGCTGGAAAGGAACGTGGGCGGTTGTTGTGGATGTGGCAATAGAGTTTTGATGGTGGAAGAATGAATAGATCTGGTGCATGGATGTTTATCAAAGAAGAAATAGCACATACTTTATTATTACTTTTCTGTGAAAAGAATAAGTGGAACGGACTAAAGGAAGGAATAGCAAAAAATGTGTAGCAAGTTTGATAAAAAGGCACAGAAGCGTACACAAATAAATGCACCAATGAAGATGTAAAGGCAATATGAACAGTTCAAAATAAAAGCAACAGTTCCCTAGATTTAGCTGAAAATAATTAGGGCAATTGGTTGATGCATGCCAGACACGTAAAAAGAATCTTGAATCACAAAAGAAATCAAATGGCCCCAGATCCGCTACCGAAAGATTACAGGTTTTGTGGATTCTGCTGTGTACCGGCTCCAAAACACAGAAATAAATATTTCGCGAAGATCAGCACGACAAGACGATCAAAACAGTACACAGATATCAGTGGTTCGATTGAATTATAAAAATTCAAAATTTTCTTCTACAGAAAATGCATAAAAATCGCACAAAATTAAGATCGACGGAGCCAACGATGTCCGAATTTGAAAAAACGACAAACTGACAACTTGCTCAAAAGATGTTTTAGAATTTTTCTATGTAAAAATATTTTGGTTTTGAAAACGTTTTATTTTCAACGCTTTTTAACTGATTAGATTGAAGTAATTTTACGCGCGAACTAAACTTTCGTATTTTTGGACGAAAATTTACCAGTTGCTATGTTTAACTGGACGCATTTCAAATATCAAATTTATATTTCAAAATTTTATCGTTTAAAATCCCACAAAATTTCAATTAGTAACGTTATTAAAACCGATTAAATTTACGGGTCGTTACATTCTCCCCCACTCAAAACTTTTCGTCCCCGAAAAGGAAGGAAGTAGGAGAATAGAAACAACAAAAGAAAATAGACTTGAATTGTATAAGAATAATTTATTTAAACCATATAAATTTTTAAATAAATTTATATTCAACAATTGGTCTTTAAATTCAGGGTTTCCATTAAATTGATTTAATTTCACACATTTTTTTTAACGTTAAGTACAAAGGTTTCTTCAAATGAAATTCAATTTATACTCAGTTAATTCAAGATACTCCCTTATGTTGATTTAATTTAATTTATTTACCTTCAAAACATAAGTTTTATTTTATTAATCACACTTATTATTTATTTAACTTATTATTCTATTCATCTCTATAAGCATTTTATATTTTAAATTTAAGTGAATAACATTTATTATACGCACTCACATTTTATTTATAAAGACAATTTATATTGTATATTATCCAAATTTCTTAAATTAACGATTTCAAAGATCATAAATTTGAATAGTCATTTATTATAATCATACTTTATTCGACAATTTAATTCCTCTTTATTCCAAATTATTATTAAATAATTTTACTTATTATATCTTATCACATATATAATAAATACATTTGCATTTATATAACTACTCAAATTTATTTAAAAATTTCCTTTGATATCATTCTATACTGTATAATATTTAATTACATAGTTGACTTTTGAAAATTTAGGTAAGTTATGTTGAACGCAATTGAGTATTATCCAAATGAAATTTTACAATTCGCTAATTTCAAGTTAAGTATTTAGTCAAAACTTTTGGCTTCATTGAAAATCATCTTTAAATCAAAATTTTAAGAATTAAATTTCGATTAACTCCAAACCGTTTTATAGATAAAATAAATATATATATTCATAATATATTAAATCAGATTTAAAATTTTCAATATATTTTACAAATCAAGTCATGTTAAGAAATTCAAATCAATTTTTTTTTTTCAAGACAAACCGTAGCAAAGCTACAGAATAGTCTCTCCACTTCGAAACTCGAAAATGAATGTCGATGATGCGGCCGTCATCACCGAAATTATTTTCCAGCGACAAAAAGAAGAGCACTTATTAAACAAGTAAAATTTTTTGGAATGATTTTTATTTGACAATATTTTAAATACTATACACCTTAAAACTTCCAAATCAAAGTTTGAAATCACCGGATATTAAATTCTCAAATTTTAGTTTAAATCCATTTAAATTTCAAATCAATTTTAACCCAGTTTTATAAATTCATTTATTTATATTATCCAATAGTCAATAGTTTACGAACAATAAATGAAAATCAAATATTATTATTTCAGGCAACAAATTCATTAACAATTTAATTTCAGGAAAATTTATACTTATATATAATATAATCATACAAAATTTATTTCATTTACCAAATTTGAAAATAATATTGTGTCAGTTTGCTATATTCAAGTGTTTTGGTAATTCTATCGATTGCGTTGATCAGACGAATCGATCGAAAACCCAAATCAACATCAATAACTCAAACAACACAATATGTGTAAAAAAAATATTATTTTACAATACACTTCTATGCTCGACGATACAGGAATGAATTTCAAAATAAGGATAGGGTTTTAAATTTTTATGGATTCAAATTAAAGAGAATTCTGATTCGAATTCAAGTTCAAAGGAAAAGAAAAGATGATTTAATTAACCGAATCGGGAAATGGATAAGTTTATTTAATTCACAGGCAATCTTAACCGGGTCGATCGTGACTTAAAGAATTAGATCGATGCAGAATTTCCGAGGCAAATCTACATTCGATCACAAGAGATAGAATTCGGGATATCTAGAGATATTAGCATCTAAACCGAGGATACAGAAATCTTCGGTGAATCGATGCCAACTTGTAAAGGAGTTTCACCCATTTACAAATAATTCGAAGATTGGCGAGACCGCCGATTCATTATAAGGGTCATTCGAAGTGGAGTTATGAAATACTCCGGAATTAAAAGAAGACGAATAGTGAGGGACACGAATGAGTTTCGGAACCGAGGGAACGTTCCAAAATTCAAGGGAATTGAGTTAAAAGGAAGAGATTGAAACTCGAATGAGAGTGATTCCGTAAATACATTTACCCTATATGCTAAGTTTTGCCTATAACTACCAAAAGCTCTGAAACCAACTATAACGACCAGCTATTTTGGACTATTCGCATCCGCACATATCGGACTTGAATAATTCAAAATACCGAATTGTTGATTTTAATTTGGCAAAACTCAGATATACAGTAAATAAATAATCACAGAATCACAGACACAGAGTAATAATATGCAGCGGAAGTAAAAGAGATAGTAGTTCATGAAGCTACTATATAAATATATAAGATACATCGGAGTTAAATAAGTTACAACAGAAGTCTCGAATACAACAGTCAAATATAAGAATCAGAATACATCACTGAAATCAACTGAAAATCTGAAAGCTGGAAAGATAGCTGGATCTCCAAGCAAAGCTCCAACTCCAAAGGCGAGCCTCGAAAGCTGGTACTCTCAGTCTGACCCGAGCGTAAAGCAAAACACAAAACACTCGAGTCAGGATTAATATTCTTATACCAATAAATCCAACTCAAGTGAAATAGCAATCGAAATACAAGTAACTCAAAGGATGTTGGAATCACCATCCTCTAAGGATCCGTTAAACTATCTACTATGTAGTAGTGTACGCTAAATGGATAATTTCTATCAGTAATATAAAGTATCAAAATAGTGTTAAGGCGTTACCATTATCCCCCTTAACACATTTTATAAGCATCATAGTCTATACAGCACTGTAAACTCCACCGTAAACTGGTGGGATATCAGGGAGTACTCCATAGGTATAACACAAAACAAATTCGTAGTGGTCGCGTATACAGGGATACAAGTATGACAAGGCACATGAGGCAATACCCAAGGTAGTGAAACTACCATTCGCCTGATCCGGACTGGTGAGAACGCATCGCCGCAGCGATCGCAACACCGCGAAACAACACTCCTGAAATTCCGAGGGTGCACCAATCAATAACAAATAATGAGTAGTTTTATGAAGATGTGTGTTCGCTGGAGGTGGCTAACCCCATTTGACCCGGCACGGCTCCTGATTTTAGTCATTTCCAATTTGACACAAGTGTCAAGGCTATCCATTATCGTTCTCTTTCTTCAGTCATCACGTACATCATTCCAACCACTTCATTCTGGATCATCACTCCGCGTATAGTTATTAAAGTGGTTTTCGGTTTAGATAGGGAGTATATCCATAACCGATTCCGGTTTCTTTAATAACTTCCGTAATTATTACACCGATTGGTCGTTTAATATATTTCAAACCAAATCAATTTCAATTTCAATTAGAATCCGTAAACCATCATTTCGTTTGTCTTCCTAAATCAATTTCCAAAATTTTCGTTTCAAAACTTCCAAATTACCGTTTCAAAATCTTATAATTCGATTTCAACTTTTATTAAAACAATTCGAATATTGATTCAAGTTCGTATATACATTTCATTTCGAAATCATTTGAATAAATTAATTCAACACTCAAATCAATTTCAAATACATTTATCGATTTCATTCAATATTCATTGAGTAAATTTAACATTCAAACAATTCCAAATTAAATTTCCAATTCATTAAACCACTTTCTTAAGTTCAACTTATTCTATCAAGCTTACAAATTTAATTTGAATTAAACTTGTCGAATCCAATTCCTTAAATTACAAGCCTTACCTTTTGTTTCAATAAAATGCATCCATTTCTTGTTTAAGAGATTCAATTTCATTTATTTATTTACTTAGTTACAAGTTTCAAAACTTAATAAATAAAACTAACTTTCACATATTCAGAAGTTCAATTTCACTTATTTACTTATTTAAATATTTTCCAACTTTAATAAATAAAGAACTCAATTTCATTTATTAACGAGGTTCAAATCCACTTATTCAAACGATCAATTTTTCTTATCAAAGAATTCAATTTTTATTCAATTATCAATAATTAAATCTTTTCAATTATTAAATAATTTCAATCTTAATTATTAATAATTTCAAAACTTAATAATTTCAAACTCGATTATAAATCCAAATTTAATTATTAAATCATTTCAAACTTAATTATGAATTCAAACTTAATCATCAAATCATTTCAACTTAATTATAAATTCAACTCAATAATTTCGAGCTTAATTATAATTTCAAACTTAATTATAATTTCAAATTTAATTAGTAAATGGTTTCAAATTTAATAATTTCAAAACTCAGTTATTACCAACTTCAAATTATTTATTAATAATTCCAAATTTAATTATTAAATAATTACATTTCAAACAACGTTCTTTCATCAATTACTACGTTAATATTTGTTTCGGATTTCAATCTTTACATTTCCCTTTCAAAAATTCAAATTCCAACTTCATTTCAAAACTTATTTTTATTCGAATAAAATCATTATTTTATTTTAAATCAAATTATTGACCAATCGGATTTTTATTTAATTTTTCTATCCTAAGTCAAGTTCATTTGGGTATTTATCATTTCAACCCGATTCCAATTTCAATTCAAAAAAACAAGGCATACATAAGGAACTGGCAGTGTGATAACTGGGATGGTGTCAAAGTAAATAAACAAGCAATAGCAACCATCAATGACAATTCAATAATAGATTCAAATAATCTCGAAATAATCGTATTAATTCGCATTGTTGTTTGTGCGAATTAATATAATTATTTCTAGAATCTACACTATCATTTCATGTAGATTAAAGATTATTACAATATTATTTATACAGTTCTTTACTTGTCATTTATTGTTCAATTTCAACTACACCGATTTACACAACATACATTTAACGGTTCAAGGTGTTAACCAAATTCTACGTGTCAATTAATTTAACATTTAACGCGGTCATATTCTTCAAATTAACTAATCAAATTTAACACATATGTCGATTCAAATTTTTAACCTATCCTACGTCAAATTCAATTGCATAATATTTATCACTTTATAGATTACAATTTAACATCCAATATAAACAACATCAATCAATCAATTATCAACCAAACTGGATTATCATTGCATAAATAGTTAACACATAATGGTGTCAGATGTCATAGGTGAACAGATACAGGTAATAGCATATATAGCAGTGTACATAACTAACAGCAGCATATTTCAATTGTCGTTTCAAATTGAAATCAAATTTAATAAATAAAAGAAAATTAATCGTGAGTGATTGCTCACCTTTCGAGGCTAGAGAATACAGAAGGTGACACGGATATGCACACGGATACAGATACTGAAATTAAATTTCGAATCCAAGCACGAGGCTCAAAACAAAGCTAGATTGGCATGAATTTGACGACAAGGCTGATAATAGGAATAAATGAAATAGATCAGAATCCGCTTGATATAGAATGAAATAAATTATAAACGATTTTATCATATTATCTTCTTAAATTATTGTTAGATTAAAATACATAAAAAAAATCTATATATACATATATTCTGAAATCAATACCACATCTTCAAAACGCGCACACACACATATATTTGTATATATATATTTTTTTTTTTTTTGTAAACCTTTGAGAATGAAAACATAAAACATTGAAATATATAACTAAATATACCAAAATATAAGCAAACCGTTATATTTAAACATTGATACCATGCAGCCTATAATATAAAGTAGACTACCATAACTTACACACTCAATATATAATTTACATATTTAAAACATATATGATATACCGCTCTATATTTATATACTTCATATATAACAGATTTTGAATTATACTGACTATATAATTTACTGTAACTAACATACATAAAACCTATACCTTATATATAAGACATAGAATGCGTATACGCTGTAAATAAATGATGATATGCAAGCTATTTACGTTGTATGTAAGGCTGTGGCTGAAATGAACCATGCAACTATGTTGTGTCAAAAGTATTTATAGGATGAGAATATTCCCATCATTTCAATATATGCGTGTTGTTTTTTTCTTTATATATATATTAATAAATAAATCCTAAACTACAAAAGGCTTGCACTAATATCATATAAGAATTTGTAATATAGGAAAACGAATTTTGATCCAACTGGGCTCCAAATAAAGGAATGTACTATTCTCCTTCAACTAGAATTTAACACAAACTAATACTTCAACAGTACACAAACATTTACAACATTCCCTGGGTGATTGCATAAAGCTAATACTTTTATATTAAACATATTCTAAATGAAAATATGACGCACAGTTTTAAAGTCATATACATAACCAACTATGGACAAAGATTTATACACACCTACCTTATGCCTACTATTATTAATATCCGAAACATATATTAAAACTCTTTTTTTTTTTATAAAATTGACAATATCATATATACTAACATTGCATGGAAAGCTTATATAGACAGTATACTTGATTACTTTAAAACTAACCCATGTAAAATATATAACTTAAATAACATAAATTATGTATATATGTTACTTAAAACACACCTCATGTGAACGTTCAAAAAAAATCATGTATATAATGTTCTAACCTTCTCCAGATTCATGAAATCAATTTACTGTAAAGTATATATGGTGAATATCTTCGCATATGAAACTGTGCTATATGTATCAGAGTATTCAATAATACACTATATTCTATAATATAAAAGGACCTTACGCAACAGAAGACGAAGGGTGGAGGTAAGGAACGAGGGTAGCGGCAGTTGCTTGGCGGCCAGAGGTCTGGGAAGGAACCGAAGGAGGCTAGCAAAGTTGCCAGGATGGTCGGTGGTTACTCGGTGCTCGACGTTGTGGTGGGTGAACGCGTGTTAAGAGGCACGGCGACCTGGTGGCAGTTGAGTGTATGGGATGAAGGGGTGTGTTCCGCCTATGGAAAGGCTCCTGTGAGGAGGCGCTACAATGGGGTGGGGCACGGTCGGCCACGTGGTGAAGGAAAGGGGAGGCGGATGGGTGATCTTGGGTTGCGGCACTTGCGTCAGTGGCGGAGAGGCAATGCATAGGGGAACGGTGGACGGGGTGCTTGCGTGGCTAGGCGGAGCACGGGGTGGTCAGGTCCAGAGGTGGCTGCTGTGGGGCGTTCGACCGAGGTTGGTGGAGGGGACGTTAGGTGGTGGAACGGTGAAGCTGGAAATGAACGTGGGCGGTTGTTGTGGATGTGGCAATAGAGTTTTGATGGTGAAAGAATGAATAGATCTGGTGCATGGATGTTTAGCAAAAAGGAAATAGCACATACTTTATTATTACCTTTCTGTGAAAAGAATAAGTGGAACAGAATAAAGGAAGGAATAGCAAAAATTGTGCAGCAAGTTTGATAAAAAGGCACAGAAGCGTGCACAAATAAATGCACCAATGAAGATGTAAAGGCAATATGAACAGTTCAAAATAAAAGCAACAGTTCCCTAGATTTAGCTGAAAATAATTAGGGCAATTGGTTGATGCATGCCAGACACGTAAAAAGAATCTTGTAGCACAAAAGAAATCAAATGGCCTCGGATTCGCTACCGAAAGATTACAGGTTTTGTGGATTCTGCTGTGTACCGGCTCCAAAACACAGAAATAAATATTTCGCGAAGATCAGCACGACAAGACGATCAAAACAGTACACAGATATCAGTGGTTCGATTGAATTATAAAAATTCAAAATTTTCTACTACAGAAAATGCATAAAAATCGCACAAAATTAAGATCGACGGAGCCAAAGATGTCCGAATTTGAAAAAACAAAAAACTGACAACTTGCTCAAAAGATGTTTTAGAATTTTTCTATGTAAAAATATTTTGGTTTTGAAAACGTTTTATTTTCAACGCTTTTTAACTGATTAGATTGAAGTAATTTTACGCGCGAAATAAACTTTCGTATTTTTGGACGAAAATTTACCAGTTGCTATGTTTAACTGGACGCATTTCAAATATCAAATTTATATTTCAAAATTTTATCGTTTAAAATCCCACAAAATTTCAATTAGTAACGTTATTAAAACCGGTTAAATTTACGGGTCGTTACACATGCCATATAAGGTCGCTTAACATCCATCCTTTACATTAGTCTGCTAAAGCACTACAATGGAGCAATGCAATACTTACTTGTGTCTTATGTGTGTACATGTATCCGTAATAGTATCGGTATACATATACATATCCAATTTGCATCTAGGGCCACCGTCCTACACTACAGGTTCGTTCACATTCATTTCTATTATCGCACCACTTTACATATCACAACGACATATGTATCCATCATGAACAATGGTCAAACATCATACACATTCACTCAAATTCATAATGCCATCACTTCCCTTGTTAATTGCCTCTAAACGCCTTTAGAAATAAGAGGAAAAATACTCAAATCGATAAATGATAATTCATATAGGCCCTTTTATGTCCAGGTTAAACCGAACCCAAAAATAGGGCACTAGTGCACCAGTTGGACTAACCAATGAATCGATGTATGTGTTTTGGCAAATTTCCAAGCTATAGATTGTGGTATTCCACTGCGTCCTTTTGCCATGAACTATCTCCATTCGGTCTTTGGCCGCATGAGGACATCCGGAGTACATAGCTTTACATTTCTAAGTCCATTTTAAAATTTGTTTCATCAATTTAAGTTTATAATCATCAAATTCTAATAAGTAAGCGAAAATGTAGTTCTAGTTTACTGTTTATGGAAAATTCTCTCCCAAATCCCAATTAAATCCAAATTTATTCACTTATAATTGTTTACTCTAATATAGATATATATAGGATCAAAATTGCATTATACGAAGAGGAAAGCACGAATCACTCAAAGAAATGCTTTCCACTACCCAAGTCTCTGATGTCCGACCTACTATGCCTCTTAGCTTTAGAATTCTGCCTTCAAGTCAATGTATATGCATAGTCCTCTTTACTAGCTTTGCGATGTTGCTGGTTTAATATGATAATATAACCTGCCATCTAGCAAATATTTGCATCGAAGCAATATTTCTAACATCCTTTTGTGAAATTTCTTTTGCAGATTTACAATCTATTCTTAGCAAAAATTTCCGATTTAATAAATCACTTTCAAATTTTTGAATCCATAATATAATAGACAACTCTTCTTTTTCAACAGTTGAGTAGTAAACTGTAGGTCCTTGCCGAATACCAGAAGTAAATCTTGCTAAATATTCTTTGTTATTAACTCTTTATTTAAGGATTCCTCCATAACAGATGCATCAGTTTCTACTATTATAAATGCATTTGGATGTGGAATTGGTAAACATGAAATTACTTTTATCCTTAATTTTATCTTTTTACTGCTTTTGTATGTTTATCAGTCCATGCTGGAGGATTCTTATTTAATCTTTCAAATAACGGTTTAGCGTCATAAGCTAAGTTTTTACAATAATCTACTACGTAATTTGAACTGCCTAAAAATCTTTGTAATTGATTTTTATCTTTAATTTCATCGGGAAATTTATCCACAATTGCAGTTGCTTTGTTGATTGGAAATATTGTTCCTTCTTTTATTATATTACCAAGGAATCTTTTTTCTTTTTGAAATATTTTTATCTTTTTGGCTGACACGGCGAGTCCTGCTTTTTTAACAACATTTATAAATATATTTAAAAGTTCAAACAACATTTATAAATATATTTAAATGTTCAAAATGTTGTGCTATTGATTGTGAAAAAATTAAAACCTCATCAATATAGACTATTGTATAAGCACAGAAAATATCATTCATAATTTTTTGAAATTCTGAAGGAGCATTTTAAAGCTCGAATGGCATGACATTCCATTCATATTGCCCAAAAGGAACAGTAAATGCTATTTTATATCGATCCTTTTCAATAATTTGTATTTTACAAAAACCAGGTTTCATATAAAATTCTGATATTATTTTAGCTAAATATAATGTTCCTTGGAACCCCTCGTTCTAATTCTGCTGCATTTTCAACATAAAATGCAGAACAGCTCCATGGGCTTCTAGACGGTCTAATAAGAACCTTTTGTAGTAATTCTTCTATTTCCTTTTTACATATTTCTAGACGCCTTGGACTCATGGCAATTGGTCCTTCCTTGGTTGGGATTTCACTTTCTTTAAAGTTGGGCTTATATGGTAATTCTACCATATGTTTTTTCCATTGCCAAAAGGCATTAGGAGTATCGGCACAAATTGTATTTTCTACATAAGTTTGCAATTCATTTATTCTTTTTTTGCATTTGGGGTAAGATAATATTTCTTTTATTTTGATATAATTTATCTCACGTGATAAAGAATTTAAAAGGTTTTTTTTTCTTTTCATTTTTTTTATTTATAGCATCAATTTCAAGACATTGTGGTCGTGCTATAAATTGAAAAGCTATTTCTTGATTATTAATTGCACTAGTTCTTTTAATATTTTTGTTATTAGATATAGCATGTGAAGGGATGGATTCCCAATAATTACATCATGTGATAAAATTTTGACTATTATAAATGGCATTTCTAAATAAATTTCTTTGTTACAAACAGCTGTATTTTGTAATTTATGATTTACTAAAAGTTTTCTACCGTCTGCTGCATTTAAAATTTATATTGTTTTAGAAATGTATTTTGATGGTACTATTCCCTTATTAATACAGTTTATATCTACACTAGAATCTATCATAGCAACAGTGGTAAATAATACTCTTTATGTACTATTATAGAAACTTTTGTGTGCCATTTGTGTGTTATAACACGATCTATTAGATTTATAAACGTTAGAGAATTTATCTCTTCTTCTTGGAGAATATTCTCATCCTCGATATCATTATTATTAGATTTTGATTCTAAAATAGTGCCCTTTACTTCAGTTCTTGTATTTCTTGTTTAAGTATCTTAACTTCATGTCTTAACTCAGATATAGAAGATTCCGAGTTAGTCATATTTATATTTGAATTCTTTACGCCGTTCAAAATATCTTTTAGATTATATCCGTCTGGTTCTTTTAATTTCAATCCCATTTCATCATTTTTATTCGTATAAGACTCTAAATATTTCTTTAACATTATTTTCTTTTCTTCTAGATCAGATATTTTATCTACGATGTCTAAAATAAAATTTTCCTCTCTGGTTAGGACAAATAATCCATTGGCTTTACGTAAAGCTTTGTAATGATCACAATTCCTTTACATTCATCTTCAGAATAACTATCTGAGCTATTTTCTGATTTGTTACTTTCTGATTCCTTTTGTTCTTCTGTTACTATGGATAGTTTTAAATTTTCTTTTTCTAAATCAGAGCTTTCTAAAAGTAGCCTTTTAAGGGAATCTTTTGATTCGTTATGAATGTCAAGACTGTTTATTTTCTTTTTCATTTTACATTTATTCGTGTAATTTCCTAGTGCTTTGCATTTCCAACATATTGGATTTTTCTTTGATTCCATTTATTTTGCCCTTTTCCTTTTGTTTTATAAGACTTATAAGGTTTTCCTCTCGGTATTTTACTACATTCACATTTATTTTGTGAGGAAAGTTTAACTTTATAATTTCTTTTCTTTGAAAGTTTTTTAATCCTTACTTTTTCTGGTTTAAGGGGTAATAATCCTACTTGATCAGAAAAGTCTCCTAAAATTCCTTTTTCACAGATCTTTTCGTTTTGTATTCTTTTATGTAATTTTATTTCATTACAGAGTTGTATTCCTTTTGCAATAACTTCTTATGCAAATTCAACATATGTATAGTTATCGTGTGGAATCAATCCTTGATTTTTTTATTCGATTTTTAATTCTTTCATCAAAGAAAGGTTGAAGTCTAGATATAAACTTCTCCTTCCAAAACCGATGATCTTAGATCGTGCAAGTTTTAGAGCTCCAGAGAATAAAATCTATTACAAGTTCTACTTGCATTCTAAACCTCCACTCCCCGGAATAATTTTTTACACGATCCAGTATAGAGAGTTTTGGTATCAGAGCCATGGTAGAGAAGTGGTGCTGCTAGTTTAAAAGCCCTCGGAGAAGATACTGGACATTAGTTCATTTCACCTCTGCCTTAAAGGAGAATCGGGCAGGTATAATTTTACTCATACATTTAGTAAACGCCTTAAAGTTGCATAAATTGTTATATCTAATCAATATGTCTCGTATGCTAAAATCTAATTATACCTTTGAAACCTTGTATTTATCCTTATGTCACGTTGCTGTTTAGTTGTCGATTAGCCATTGAGTTCAAGCATTTTAGAGAATCTTAGCATAATTCTTTGACAATGATAAGGTATAAATGGATAGGTTAACCAAAGCTTTATGAATTATACATAACGACCATAGTCTTGATGGTTTAGAAGCTGAAATCACCAATAAAAATATAGAGATTATAATAAATGAAGGTTTTGATAAAAGTTTAAATAAGTGGAATTTACAGGCTTATTCTCCAACAAAATTATATAAAAATTCTGGAAGTTTTATTAGAAAATGTAATTATGTTATAAAAACTATTGAACAAGCAATCCCTTTGGCTGAAGGTTATAATTCCTTTAGTTTACTTCCTAATAAGCTTATAAATTTACAAAAGAAAAGTATAAATTCATACATATTGGAACGGTTCAAGTAGCACTAAAACCTGCAACAAGACTTGGACTAAATACCTCTATAATAATAGATGTAAGAGATAAAAGACATAATAAATTTCATGATTCATCATTAGGAATTGTTGGATCAAGTCTATGTGATGGTTCGGCATATTTTTCATGCCATCCGAATTTAAAATTTCAATAACAGACCCAAATTTAAGTCAATCAGTTTGCCTTGACCTTAAAACAGAAGGATTTAATATGAAACCAGGATCTCAAAATTTTATTCTTACATATAGAATATGCTACAAAATTACAAATACTATTACAAATATTAAACAAGTACCAGTTAAAAATCAAGGATCTACAACAATGTTTATAACTGGTATTTCTAAAAGCAATGTTGTTATTCCTAAATCAATTAGTTGGAATGAAGTGATTTTACCGAAGAAATGGATTCTAGAAGAAGCTAATGAGTTAGTTAAGATAGAAAATAAAAAACTAAAAGAAATAAAGTCTAACGGTGATGTTGAAATAAGATTTCAAAAGATAAAATTACACATCTTAAATTACGTTTTGCCTCTAAAAATGAGGAACTACCTTTAATCCTAATCCTTTAAAATTAAATAAAGAAGATGTAATAATTAAAAATACATCTGATGGAGTAAGTCAACCCGAATACAAAATCGATATACCTCCTTCTAATCCTAGATCCCGAACTTTTTTAGATATGGGGTATAATGAAGATAAAAATGTTTTTGTTTAAATACTATAGAGTTAAATACTCTTACTTGAAAAAAGGAAGTTAATTTTTCCTTCTCTGGAAGAGTAAATGAAATGTTTTATTCACGTGAAAATGAAATTAAAAGAAGATGGTTCTATATGGAAAGTCCAGAAATTTAGAATAAATGGTTTAAATTTTATAAAAAGATCTAAAAAAAGGGGAGAAGATAATGATTTCTTTAAAATGATAAATGATTATTATATATAAAAAAAATAAAAGATTTTCCAGATTTCACAAATAAAAAAAATAGCTAACATAAATTCTGCTTACTAAAACTATACAACTAAAGTAGGAAAGGTAATAAAAGCCGTTCACCCATAAGTAGCTAATTTATCAGTTAAAATTAAAAAAGATGAAATAATAGAAAGTCCATATAGGAAAGATCATACAATAATGACTGCGGTTGAGCAAAATAATTTTACAAATTTAACACTACAATCTATAGGAAAGCGGCTTATAAGGATTGAAAAGGGAATTTATAAACTTACTAAAGAAAATGTTGGTATTGTAGATACATCTAGTATTATAAGTACCGATCAAGTTTTATTTAAACCTTTATCATCAGAACCAAAAGGAATTAATATTGATAAACAACGAGAAAATTACGAAATGTTTGAAGAAATACTATGAAGGTTAAATAACTTAGGATTAAAAGATAAATAAGTAGAGCCAATAATAAATGAAAATTATAACTCTAAGGATAATGTATTAAAAGAAAATTCAAATAGTGAATCTGAAATGGAAATTAATCAATTAGAAAAAAAATTATGAACGTGGAAAAGAATCAATAAAATAATTTCGAATTTAATAGAATTAAGTATAATAATAATTCAACGTATTATAGTAAATCATATTATTAGAGACCTACATCTGTTGATCTGTTATTTAAAGAATAGGATAATTATGAGCCAGTGCAATTTGATGGTTCATCTATCGTTGAATGGAACATCAATGGTTATACCAAATATCAAATACAAACAAAATTACAATATATGACTATGTATGCTATTACCTATCTAATCAAAAGAAATACAAATGATAAGATAGCCAAAGCTATTGTTTAAGGTTTTACAGGTCAACTAAGAGGTTGTTGGGAATTATATATATCTAACGAAGCCAAATCACATATATTTACTGCAACCAAAATAGAAAATAATGTTCCAGCAATAGACTGTGTTAATGCCCTTTTATATACAATTGCAAAACATTTTATTGGAGCAATATCACTTTAAGCCGATAAATCGGAAGAACAATTAATGAATTTAAAATGTCAAAACTTATCACAATTTAAAAGATGTATATTTTCCTAAAATATTCACCAGAACTGTAGCAATCATCAGTTTTGGAAGGAGAAGTTTATATCTGACTTCCACCTTCTTTGCTGAATGAATTAAAAATCGAGTAAAACTAAAAAATAAGGATTAATTCCATATGATAACTATACTAATGGTGAATTAGCATCAGAAGTTATTGTAGAAGGAATATAACTCTGTAATGAATTGAAATTACATAAAAGAATACAAAATGAAATGATTTATAAAAAAAGAATTTTAGGAGACTTTTGTAAAAAAAGCATTTTAGGAGACTTTCATGATCAAGTAGGATTATTACCCTTTAAACCAGAAACTGAAAGGATTAAAAAAATTTCAAGGAAAAGAAATTATAAAGGAAAATTTTCCTTAGAAAATAAATGTTAATGCAGTAAAATACTAAGAGGAAAACCTTATAAATCTTATAAAACAAAAGGAAAAGGACAGAATAAAAGGAATCAAAGAAAAGTCCCAATATGTTGGAAATGCAAAACACCAGGACATTACGCGAATAAATGAAATAAAAAAGGAAATAAACAGGCTTGATGTTGATAACAAATTAAAATATTCCCTTAAAAGGCTACTTTAGGAATGCTATGATTCAGAAAAAGAAAATTTAAAAATACCCATAATAATAGAAGAATAAACGGAATCAGAAAGTAACGATTTAGAAAATGGTTCAGATGGTTATTCTAAAGATGAATATGAAGGAAATTGTGATCATTACAAAGCTTTATGGAAAGCCAAAGGATTATCTATCCTGACCAAAGAAGAAATTTTTATTCTAGACATCATAGATAAAATTTCTGATCCAGAAGAAAAGAAAATCACGTTAAAGAAATATTTAGAGTCTTATAAGAATAAAATGATGAAAAAGGATTGAAATTAAAAGAACTAGAAGGATATAATCTAAAAGATATTTTGAATAGGGTAAAGAATTCAAATATAAATACGACTAAATCACAATCTTCGATATCTGAGACATGAAGTAAAGATACTTAAATGAGAAATATATGAATTAAAGTCAAGGGAATTATTATTTGAATCAAAAACTGAAAATAATGATATTGAAGATGAGAATATTCTCCAAGAAGAAGAGATAAATTCTCTAACGTTCATAAATCTAGTAGATCGTGTTATAACACACAAATGGCACACAAAAGTTTCCATATTTGTACATAAAGAGTATTATTTTACTGCTGTTGCTATGATAGATTCTAATGTAGATATAAACTATATTAATGAGGGAGTAGTACTATCCAAATACTTTTCTAAAGCGGCAGAAATTTTAAATGTAGTAGCAAACGGTAGAATTTTTTTAGTAAATTATAAATTATGAAATACAGACGTTTGTAATAAAAGAATTTGTTTAGAAATGCCATTTATATTGGTCAAAAATTATCACATGATGTAATTCTTGGATATCCATTCCTTCACGTGCTATATTCAATAACAAAAATATCAAAAGAAGGAATTACTAGTGCAATTAATAATCAAGAAATAACTTTTCAATTTAGAACAAAATCAGAATGTCACGAATTGATGCTATAAATAAAAAATAAAAAAAATAAAACTTTTTAAATTGTCTATCACAAGTGATAAATTATGAAAAATAAAATAAAGATTATCTTCACCTCAAACACAAAAAAGAATAAATGATTTGCCAAATTATATAGAAAAAAATTTGTGCCGATACTCCTATTGCCTTTTGGAAAAGGAAAAAACATATGGTAGAATTACCATATGAGCTTGACTGTAAAGAAATACAAATCCTAACCAAGGCATGATCAATTTCCATGAGTCCAAGGCATTTAGAAATATGTAAAAAGGAAATAGAAGAATTACAACAAAAGGGTTTGATTAGATCATCTAGGAGCCCTTGGAGATGTTCTGCATTTTATGTTGACAATGCTACAGAGTTAGAACGAGGAGTTCCAAGACTGGTGATTAACTACAAACCATTATATAAAGCCTTACGATAGATTAGGTGTCCAATTCAGAATAAAAAGAATTTATTAGGAAGATATATTTAGCTAAAGTAATGTCAAAATTTAATATGAAATATGGTTTTTGGAAAATTCAAATTGCTGAAAAGGATCGATATAAAACAACATTTACTGTTTCTTTTGGGCAATATGAATGGAATATTGTGCCATTCGGGCTTAAAAATGCTCCTTCGAAATTTCAAAAATTTATGAATGCTATTTTTAGTGCTTATACAACTTTTACAATAGTCTATATTGATGACGCCTTAGTTTTTTCAGAATCAATAGATCAACATTTTAAACATTTAAATATTTTTATAATGTTGTTAAAAAGACAGGACTCGCTGTGTCAGCCAAAAAGATAAAACTTTTTCTAACAGGGATAAGATTCCTTGGTAATATAATAAAAGAACGAACAATATTTCCAATCGACAGAGCAATTGCATTTGAGGATAAATTTCTCGATGAAATTAAAGATAAAAATCAATTACAAAGATTTTTAGGTAGTTTAAATTACGTAGCAGATTTTTATAAAGACTTAGCTAATGATGCTAAACCATTATTGGAACGATTAAAAAAGAATCCTCCAGCATGAACCGATAAACATACAAATGCAGTAAAAAAGTTGAAATTTAAGATAAAAGAAATTCCATGTTAACAATTCGACATCCAAACGCATTTAAAATAGTAGAAACTAATGCATCTGATATTGGTTATAGAGGAATCCTTAAACAAAGAGTTAATAACAAAAAATCTTTAGTAAGATTTACATCTGATATTTGTCAAGGACCTAAAGTTAACTACTCAACTGTTAAAAAAGAAGTGCTGTCTATTGTATTATGCATTCAAAAATTTGAAAGTGATTTATTAAATTAGAAATTTTTGCTAAGAATAGAGTGTAAAACTGCAAAAGAAATTTTGCAAAAGGATGTTAAAAATAATTCTTTGAAACAAATATTTTCTAGATGGTAGGCTATATTATTAGTATTTGATTCTATTATTGAATTTATAAAAGGTTAAAATAATTCTTTACCAGATTTTTTAACCCGAAAATTATTACAGGAAAAAAATGAATAAAGGAAAAGAGAAAATTTCAAAAGGAAGAAATACTACAATAACTCCACAACAGCAGACTTATAAGTCTATTTTTTAGAAGGATGAAAATACGTTAAGAGAAGAAGCCTTAAAAACCATTCCAGAAGAGGCTAAACTAAGAAAAGATGCATATGATTTAGCAGTAAATCCACATCAGCAAAAGAATATTTATACCCTTACGTCCCCATTTCTACAATTTGGATATCTCCAATTGGAAGAAAATATAAACATTTATCAGTAGAAGAGGTTATGACTTTCTATTTAAAAAATTTCACTGATCCATATCTTTATGCGAAAGATTTCCAATTTTATCAACATGTTTTAACATATATTGGTTCTATACAATTTGACTCTACCTTGAGGACAGGTGGTGATTGGGCATTTTAAAAGCTTCTATCATAAAGAACAATGGGAAGGTGATTTATAAAAATCAAAAGAATTATTAACCAATCTGAAAATCCTTATAAGAATAAAATAATTTTCAACTATTTTGATTATATAAAAGCTTGGGATATTGCTTTTTATTATGATAATAGACAAAGAAAACATAGCTGGTTTATACAATTCAGAGAACAAAAATCCCTAAATTTTCCAAATTGGTTTTTGATTTGGTTTTCAAACTTTGGATTGTATCCTATTATTTTACCAGAAAAAATCAGAACAATTTATGAAGAATTTGTTCGAATTAAGCCATCAATGAAAATAAATGGATTAATGTTTATCGCACTTCATCAAGTACCATGGACAACCGTCATTTTCCCTAGAACCCTAGAAAAGTTAAGCCTAATATTTGAAAACTTTCCGTATTTAGGACGGCAAATATTAGTTAAATGGTGGGGTTTATACGAATTCTTTAAAGACTCAATTTATGGAGCTAAAGGGTTAATCAATTTAGAGCCTCCTAAAGTTCAACCAACACTACCTCCTAAAAGTGATGCTGTGGAAATTTTAAAGGAATTATTAGCAGGATCGTCAAAAAGGGACATAAAGAATCAAATTCTGGCTATTTTAGGAACAAATTCAAATGATGAAGATGAGTGTAAATTCAAATTCAGGTGAAGATCTACAAGGTTAATACACCTTCAAATAGAAATGGAACTTATGAAAAGACGATATAAAAGAAGGAGAATGTTCTCTAAAATTAGACTTACTAATACTGCATATATAGCCATGTGTATTGATGGAATAGAAATGATAATAAAGGTATTATTACTTACCTATAGAAACTTCTTTGGTCTGGAAAAATATAGCCTAGAAGAAATTAATTTAGCTTCAACCGACTAAAGTCACGTCAGTACCTTCCAGCTAGATGGACATGTTGATAAAGCTCAGTTTATATCTGTACAAAAGTTAAAAGCTACTCTATAACAAGACAAAGGTAATATGCGTATCTTTATGCCAGTAAAGCAACTTTGATTAGACAGCAAGCATATCCTCATGCCAGCAAAGCTTATCAAGATGGACATCAAGCTTATCTCCAAGCCAACAAAGCTTATATCCAGCACTTTCTTTTTGAAACCTATAAATAAGGATGTTGTGAGCCTATTGATGTATGTACAAATTTCTAAGTTTTTATATTTTGAGTTTATGTTTGTAATGGAGGAAGCCAAAGCGTGTTTGTAAATTAATTCCTCTATAAAATATTTTGAGTATAGAATAAAATCTACTACTAGTTCTTCTTGCATTCTACACCTCAAATTCAGCATCAAACTTGCACGTTCAGCATCAAACATTAAACTTGCATGATCCAATATAAAGAGTTTTGGTATCGGGGCCATGGTAGAGAAGTGGTGCTACTAGTTTTAGAGCCCCCAAAGAAGGTTCTAGACATCAGCTCAAATTTGAAATCATTCATTAACTTGTGAAACAAAGTTGCAAAATGTTATAATGTGAAGAAGATCGCTATTTGATCACTTTGAAATAACTTGTTTTTTCAAAATTTCGTAATTAAATTGAATTACATCCTTAAGGGTTTCTTTATATTTTTAATAATTTTATATGTGTACCTACTATTAGAAAAAGTTAGAGTTAAAATTATTTTCGAATAGGTCAAACAAAATGGCTAAAGTTTGTGTAAAATGCTAAACAAACACTTTAGTAAATACCTTGTTTTCGGGAATTTTTATAATTAACTTGGAAAATATTCCTGAGGGTATATTTTCATAATTTTAAAGCACCCTAAGGGTAGTACTTACTGTAAAAATTTCAACTCTTAAACCATTATTTAAAGTGGTTAAAACTGGTTGCTAAGATTGTGCTTTTCTATGTTGTTCTTTGATAAAGAATTTTTAATAGCATATATAAATGCTGTAGTAAGTTGCTTGAGGTTTAAAGTGTCTAAAATGATATATAAATTTGGTATTTTTCTCTAATATTTTTAGAATGTTTTCTAATATATTTTTAAGTATTTTAAATTTCATTTGAAGTTTGAATATTTTTTTATATTTATTTATGAATTTTCAAAGTAAATCGGTTTTATAATATAAAACATGTTTTTCTTCAAATTATAAACTATTAATTTTCAAGTAATATTTTACATGGATAATTAAAACCTATTTAAAGTATTTTTAAGTTATTTATATATATAAGTTTGTAAAAAGTAAGTTAAGTACTATAGAAAGTAATAAAGGAAGTTTTGGATTATACCACTTACAATAAATGGTTTTGGGAAGTTAATCAAAAGTATATTATCTTGTTTAATAAGTATTGATATACTTAGATCTTTGAAAATAATGTTTTAAAGACAAGCAAAAGTTAAATGGCTTTGGGTTTGTAGTGACAATGCTTAGGCTATATTTATCTTTGACCTTTTGAATTAGATTTGTGAATGTAATTTGGCCTTTTAAATGGATATTTCAAAAGTTATAGCAAGGATGAAATATTTTGAAAAAGAGATAAAATTTAAAGATTAAAAGTAGGAAATGTTGTTAATGTTTTGTGAATATACTTATGTCACTTGAGTTAAGTATATGGATTCTTTTGAAAGTATTGAAAGAGTATAAACGAATAGTAGAAATTAATAAAAGGAGTTTTATTAGATAAAAGAACTTTTTACTAATAAAAAGGCTTTAATTAATAAAAGGAATAAATAAATAATAGGGGATTAGAAGTCGCTTGTGTCACTTAATCGTTCTTTATATGACTGAACCGTGCTTTGTTAATTTACTCGTTTATGGTAGGTATTTGGTCATGTACTTAGCACTAAAAGCTGACAAAGTAGGCTTATTTATCTGTTAGAATTAAGAATGAAGCGTCTAAGCAAGGCTTTGATGCAATCAGTGGTCTACTTACCTGGCTTCACTCTTGATCGAGGGATACTGTAAGTTAAAATGGAAAACGTGATAAGTGTACGAGACTTGATTTCCATATGCGATCGCCTATTTTGAACTTGATAGTTGATTAGTTGACTATCGAATTTAACCAAATTAACTTGGGAAGTATCTAAAAGCTTCATGGTTATATATGATTTAAGGACCGATGGGAAGGAGCATTGGTATGAAATGTCTCTAGCTTTAAGAACTTATATATACGAGATCCCTAAGGAGGGATCCTCTTTATATATTGTTTGTTTTCTTATTAGAGAATCAGAATTGATTTAATCGAAAATTCATCGATTTAGTTTTGAAGAGACCGGGATCGATAAGTGCTTTACTTATTGAGAACCACTTCAAAAATGATATATGGGTTATGTATTTTAGAAGCAGTTGTGAAGTGGAATGCTATGGAGTTAAACTGTCTATCCTAAGGTTAAGTCCAAGGAAGAGGTTAGCGTTAGCATTTGTCAGACAACTTATGTTGGGATCCTTATACAGATCTATGGACTATTCGAGATGTTGGGATCCTTATGGAGATTCGTGTTCAATTTCAGTGGTGAAGACTCGTGTAAGTGATGGAAAACGTGACTTTAACATCATAAATGATAGAAAACAAAGTAGGAGCATAGCCATTAGGGTTTGTCTAACCCATAGGGTATGGCAACTCCATATCTAGAGTATGTTTATGGATGTTGCATGTGGAAGTTGATATATTCAGGTTATTTGTTGCATGGTCTCAAAAGTATTGTTATATGTTGGCTGCATATTTTTTGAGTTTCTCATACCAGACTTATGTCTAACATGTGGTTTTTGTTTTCCGTAAATTCTTCATGTGCACTTTTTAGTAGTTTGAGAAATGCAGGTTTTCATTGATGTTCATTTGAGCTCGAGGAGACGAGCTGGATGTTTCACTTACCGTAGTGTTATTATTTCCATTGCATTACTATATTTTATATATTGGCGTTTCTGAGGATAGGCTATTATAACTGTCCAGGCAGATGATAGTATTTAGAATTGTAACTCTGAAATATTGTATATCTTAGTTTGACAGTTTGTACCTTCATTTTAATATTGTATGTTATTGTTCCACTGTGAGATTATGATATTATGTTCTCTTCTTTCTTATTCTGTTTTCCTTTCTTTTACCCTAACAAACTGTTTTTTGGTACTTCGATGCTCGACATAAGAATACCATGGATGTATTATTTTGGTATTTGGAGGTCAAAAAAGACGGATCATTAGATTCTCCATGTCCACGAGAGGTTGAATTTAAAAGATCATAGCATATTCAGTAAGAGCTATGGATCGGTACAGAACGATGTCTATGGATCGGTGCCATTCCGTATGATATTTCTTTGGACCTTCTCCAATTTCTCTAGTATTCTTGGTCAACTTATATCCATGTCTTGGATGTTTGGTTGCATCAATATGGGGTTGAACTTGAGTGAATTCCTTAGTTCATAGGTTGGACAAAAAGCATTTGATTTATCCATCAATCGTTTCAGTTGAGAATAGTGGGCGAACCATTCCACATGGCATGAACTAACTATCAACTATTCCAACTTGATGTGGTATGAGGTAAATGACATATTTGGGGAAGTTTTCGGGATCGGTACCAATCCATGATCATGGATTGGTATCGATCCATAACTTCGCTTGTTTCTTAGTTGCTAGCTTTTTCCCTCGGAATCGAATGTCAAATGGGCTATATTTGAATATTATTGCAAGTTTATGGCTTCACTTCTTGGTGTTATTTGATATTTGAGCTTGGCAGTTATCGCTCTGGATTTCTGCTTGCCTATTCTCTTGTCCGACTTATCTGATTTGTCCAAATATGGCTTGATCACAAGGCAGGATACCATCCACATAGTAACGACAAACATTAAAGTATTGGAAACTAGATGTGCTTATAGTACATTATGTCAAAATAGTTATGTGCTAGATTATTATGTGTGGGTTGTCATAGAGAACTTATTGCACCTAATCCTATAGTGTTAGATGAGGAGGTGGATAATGACAATGTTATCATGAATCTTATAAAAGGTAAAATTGGAGATGCAGCACGATCAATGTTCCCTACGATTCAACTTGATGATGAAGATGTAAAAGTCAAAGAAGAACCAAATATTAGAGCAAAAAAATATATACTATTTATAGGATGTTACTAAGAAACCCCTTCGAGATGGCTGTAAAAGTGGCAGTCGATTATCAATAACTTCCGAATACATTACTATGAAATTTAAATTCACCTTTACAAAATCTAGATTTTCATAAGTTGTAGAAGCTGCAAAACGACATGTCACCCGATAATTTAATGTGTGAAAATCATTATGAAGTGAAAAAACTTATGTTTGCTTTTGGTTTGCCATACCAAAAGATATATACGCGTTTAAAGGGTTGCAATTTGTTTTGAAAAGAGGAATCAATCTTATAAAGTATAGAATATGTGATGAGGAAAGATATAAACCAAGAAAAAAAGAAGGGATATGAAGTTCCATACAAGAAAATGCATTACTTACGCATCACTCCTAAACTTCGAAGGTTATATGCATCTTCAGTTACAATACCTCATACGAGATGGCACAGTGTGATAACATTGGAAGAAGGTACCTTAATACACCCGATTTGATGGAGAAGCATAGAAATGTTTTGATAAGACTTATCCCGCTTTTTCTACAAAGGGCCGTAATGTTAGACTTGGTCTATGTATAGATAGATTCCCACCATTCTCTCTAAATATTCATCTTACCCTATTATCCTTACAGCTTATCATTTGCCTTCATGGATATACATGAAAACTCGATATATGTTTCCCACTACAGTCATCCCTAGCCATGATGATCTGACACAAGGAATTGATGTGTATTTACAACCATTGATTGAAGAGTTGAAAAGACTATGGCATGAAAAGATTTGAAACATACGAAGTTTAAAAAAAAAGAATTTTTGTATGTTCTCTACTTTTTTATGGATTATTGGTGATTTTCCTGCTTATGCCAAGCTTTTAGGTCGGAGTACCGCTGGTCGTCTAGCTTGTCCTTATTGCATGGATGAAACACAAGCATTTTATTTACCGCATGAGAAGGTTTGATTATCATCGATGTTTTCTCCGAATTAATCATACTTTTGGAAGAGTTAAAAAAAACTTTCTAGCTAATAGTGTAGAGGCTAGACAACCATCAACGATTTGGTCAAGTGAAGAAGTATACGAACTTTTAAAGGAATATCGAAAGATACATGAAACTGGAGTATAAATTGAAATTCCAGGTGAACCGATGGTTCATAATTGGTACAAACAAAGTTTATTTTGGGAGTAACTTTATTGGATATGTTGTCCAAGTGGTTAATTGATTCGGCTTTGGTGCAAGAGGTCACAAGTTCGAAACTTGCTTTCGAACGTTTAATGACATGAGATATGTTGTCTCAATGATTTGTTGTATATAAAGTACCATTTCAAAAAAAAAAACTTTATTGGAAATGTAACAACCCGTGTGAATTCGATATTTAAAATGAATTAAATTAATAGGATTTTTAATTTAAATTTAGAAAGGAATGAAAATCTTATTTATTTATATAAAAGAGAATGCTAAAATTTGATGTATCAAGGGTAATTAAAATGTACAAATTAAATTATTTATTGCAATTAATTGTAATAATGGAAACTTTTGCAATGGGATATAAGGTTAGAAATAAGTAAATAAAGGCAAGGATTGAACTCATTAATGAAAATAAAATTTTATTTAGTACAATCCTTTTTATTTATTATTGGAAGGTGAAAATTTGAAAATAGATTCAAATTGTATGTAGATAATAAATTGCAATAACTAAAGTTAGTAATAAATGGAATATCAAACTATTCATAAAGTGAATATAAGTAGATGTAACAAATGAATAGGAAATGCTAGTTATTCATAAAGTGAAGAAATGGAACCTAGATGGAATAAGAAATTGGATTTAGAATCTTAATTTGTAGATGTGCATATATTTATAAATGGATTATAAAAGGGTAAAATAACCATATACAAGTATATTAAAGGTTGTAATAGTAGGTTACTAGTAAATTCACTTATTTACCAATAAAGATAATTAGGTGTGCCTTAATTGTAATTAATAAAATAACGAAAGGAGTAAATGTATTTATTTAGAGAATTAATTTCAATTGGATAAGGATTTTAAGTAATAAGGTTAATGCGAGGTAAGTAATGCTGAATTTAGGTTAATAATAATGAATAGTAATAAACTAAAAATTTGTAGCATATATCATAATTTACCTGCTTCCTTGTTAATGGAATTAGAATGTGTAATAAGTAATAATCAGATAAAGGAATGTTACCCTAATGGAAAAGGAAATAATTAAGTGTTGAGTAAATGATAGGATTGTATTTATTATAAGCGTTATTCTAATAATAATGGTTAATTGTGGAATTAATATGGGGAGTATATAAAGAAATAACTAGGGAAGTATATGTTATAAGTTAATTATAACCTAAATTTAAGTGCAAGGTTGAAATTGGATCTAATTGGAAACTTATTTAATAAATTGGATTCAAGCGTAATAGAAAGATTATTTTAAGAAAATATTAAGTACTATAATTAGTAGAATGATTTACATTTAAGATTTGAGATAGAGATTTGTCTAAGGAATTATAAAGTTAAGTAAATCAAGGTGATAGAAATTTTTTGAATTATAGAATGTGAATTTGAATAGTGAGTCAATTGGTTATTTTATAATAGTTGGACTTATTGAGATAAATGAAATCAAACTTTTTACTTATTACGTTAAATTAAGAATTACGTTGAAATAGGATATTTATATGATAATTTTTAATCCAAAGGGTCAACCCTTATATTTAAGATTAATGAAAGGAATAAATATAGATTGATTCAATAAAAAAGGAAGTTTTGGAAATTTATCAACAATTTTGGATTTTATGGAATTGAATATTTATATTGATTTAATCTTTAATAAATTGACATATAAAAATTTGTTAAATCATTTTAAATATTGAGAAAATAGTACTAAATCGATTGCAATAGATATAAATAAATTTTTACGTTAATGTTAATATAAAGTACTTTTTGAAGATAACGTCAAATTCATTTATGGAGATTTAGTTAAATGGGAACTTTGATTTTGAGAAATAAAAGCGTATTAATGTGACTAAAGGTTAGAGTACGATTATTGTATGTTGCTTATTTTGGTAGCTTGTTAATTTACAATTTTGAAATCAGTTACAATATTTTTTAATTGAGTACCGCGTTAATGTTAATTAAAGTAGTATTTGTAACAATGTTAAGACTTTCGTATTGGATAGTTTGTTGTAATATAAAACTTGGAAATAAAGTTATTAACGTATTGGAAAACAATTACATTTGATTAAATTAAATGTTGAAATATTACATAGATAAGAATTTAGATGAAATGGATTAATTTATGAAATAAAATGGTAAGTAATTATAATATTGTTATTAATAATAGACGATACTTTAAGAATAATTAATGTAGTAACGTAAGGTGAAAATGTAAATTAAAAGGGAAACGTAAAATTTAGTTAAGGTAGTAATTTATGAATTGGGAATAAAATTCAAATGTTATATTAGGCTGTAAATCAATTTGGGAATAAAATTTTATTTAATTGGGGTAAATTGATATATACTAATGTTAAATATGTACATAAGATGATGATTGATTTAATAAAGAGAATTGAATACGAATGGTATAAAATTTCATTTGAAATAAGATTTTATAATTTATTGAATTTACTTTAATTAAAGGTAAACACTAAAATTTTTGTAATAAATCTTTATTTGATATGGAGGTTTGTTTAATAAATTTGAAGCTAATTGCAATCAGAAATAATAGGAATGGTAAGTTGACCATTTATTCATAATATGATCTAAAAATCAAATAAATGGATTATTGGAATTTAAATTTGACAAATTGTGAATTCATTTAAATTGGAATCCATCTGTCTATTCCAACTTCATCTATAGATACTCCGCTAAACCCTAGCCTCCGCCTATTCTCATTTGTCTGCGCTTAAAATTTCATCAGCTCCTTCTCCTCCTCAATGGCAGACAAACAAATCTTAGATCCAAATAAAAATTCCAAACCAAATCAAAAGCTAAAATTCAAACTTCTCAGAAAAATCTGGAAGCAACATGCATGAGGGTGAGAGGGAAAGAAAGAGGGATGACGTGGCGCTTGAAGGTGTTCTTTTATTTCTATTCTTTTTTTCTTTTTTTTGAAATTTCAATCACCATTAATGCGTATAACTTTCTCCTACGAACTCCGTTTCACGCGAGATTTTATTTTTGTTAGGATCGTAATAAAAGTCCAGATCTTTTGACACTGGTTTGGACAGATTTGGAGACCGTCGAATTTTTGGGTTTAAATCGGATTTAAATTCGATTTAAATTCAAAAGGTGCGTATTTTAACCCACTCACAATTTCTAAAATTTCTTGTGTTTGTTAAATTAATTTTAGATATGGGTAGAAATTTTTTTATGACTGTTTGGCATTTTTTATTCACTATTTCTGTTTAAACGCATTTATTTAATATAACTGTAAATTTATTTATTTATTGCATATAAATTTGGCAGTTAGAATTTATTTATTTCATATTAAACTGCCAGGCATAGTTATGTTAAATTTTATTTCATATTAACTGCCATTTAAGTTTACATTTATTTTTGCATATAAACTGCCAATTAACAGTTATTAAATTTATTTTGAGTATAAACTGATAATTGATACCATTATTTATCACCTGTTATATATTGATGATTGTTTGAAATTGGACGATGACTGTGATACATGGATGTATGATTTGATGGATGAATGGATGATTTATTTTATTAATTGCAAGTTGCTATGCATTTCATTCATTCGGGATTGCGGTTTGAAATGATATACAACCACATTTTATTTTAAATTGCGGATTGAAATGATAAACATCCGTATCACTTGACCATAGGGTAGAAAATTTTATACAGGCACCGCAGTATATACATAAAATATATTTTGGAATGTTTTTATGGTTTTGTAAAGCTATATATATGGTTTATGGGATATTGAATTAGTTATTTATATATATATAGCAATTTTCGGGTTTAAGCTTTGTATAAATTTGATTTGAAGTATAAAATAAAGTATGATTTTTAAGATCAAATACGATTAAGCATTTATTTAAAATCTAATTTCTGGAGTTTTTATGACTTAAATGAGAATAAGATTTGGAAGATGAATATTAAGTTCTATTGAAATTTAATAAAAATTAATTTTTTTAAAGGATATGATTTTTATAACTTTATTTTTGTGTAAAGTGATTTAAATGAATATCAGGTTGATTTAAATGAATATATCACGTTTAATAAATTGAAAGATTTTCCAATTATGTGAAGTTAAAGATTTTACTTAAATTATATTGAATTCGTTAAGTAAACAATTCAAGTCTAAATAATAAGTAATTGAATTTGATATATATGGGTTTGTCAAATGAGTTTGTTTTTGAAATGGTGAAATATTTAAAGCTTTGAAACATAAGAATTGAAATGGTATTTGGTAGTTTAAAAAGATATTTGAAATTGATTTGTGAAATCTAAAGAAGCTATTTTGTTTTATAAAAGTAATTTAATATTTAACCATTTAAGAGATGGAAATATTGTTTCAAAGCTATGTTTTCAAGGTAGTATAATTTGGAAATATTATATTCAAGAGTTTTGATTTCTAAATATTTTACTTTGAAACCACTATGATTTTTGGAAAGAATATATTGGAAAATAAAGATGATATCATATTGTTTTGGGGTTTTAAAAGGAAGGGATATCATATTTATATGGTTTTGAAATGGATATTATATTCTGGTTTTAAAAGTATAAATTATTTTAAAGGACCGCGGTGTTATAATAACGTTTGGTTGTTGAAGAGACCGGGATCGAAAGTTGTCATACTCTCTGCTAACTCCGAAAACCACTTTAACAACCGTGTACGCGGTGGAGATTCCAGAATGAAGTAGGTTGGTGGAGGCGTTTCCTTGAGGTAAATACGTGGACCCAACTCCCGTGAGTTGGCATAAGGTGGATAAAACAGGAGCGATTCTCGGGCCAATGAGGTCGTTCCTCTGATCGGACGCACTCCTTCGATATTATACTCTGACTTTTGGATTTGGATTCGGTGACCACTTTTATTTGATTTGGGGGTGTTGTTCGAGGTGGGCGGTAGTAGCAGCTACGTGTTTCCACCAGCCCGGATAGCAATTGGTATATCTACCCTGGCATTTCCTAGTTGTGCCGTGTCACCTACCCTATCGAGCCTTGTACGAGTTTGGATTTCTCCCGTAGCCCGTGTGGTATCCTCTGGTGGCTTCCCGATCAAGAGGGACTATGATATTGGATGGACTACTGGGACTATTACGTGTTAAGGTGGAAAATGTAAAGCCTTAATGCTATTTAAAAGTAAGTTTATTTTACAATTAGACACTGTGATAATAGCGCAATATACTACATAGTAAATAGTTTAACGGATCCTTAGGAGATGTAAATCCCGAGCATCTCTTGAGTTACTGCACTCATATTTATTTCTGCTAATTTAACTTACATAAGATCTTTTAGTTCTGACTCGAGTGTTTTTGTCTTTTCAAATTCGCTCGGGTCAGTCCGAGCGTTTCAGTATTTGAAGACTTTATTTCTGGAGGACGAAGACAAAGATTTCATTATTATTATTATTATATTATATGGTTCCACTACACACTGTGTTCCGCTGCATTGATATTTATTGGTATGTGAACTCTGATATTTATTGTGTAAAGAAGAATCAAATGTCTTGTAAACAGTTTTTGTGAACTGTATATTTATTATTATACTTTATCCTTCCGCTGTGAGATTCTGTTTAGTTTTTTCCCTTCTCTATTTTTCTTGTTTACCCCATAACAATCCGCCATTTCGTATGGTTTGAATTGGCACGTGTGTCGATTTAAATCGTGTGAAAAGGCGGATGTTACA
Source organism: Allium cepa (assembly GCA_030765085.1). Taxonomy (NCBI): domain Eukaryota; kingdom Viridiplantae; phylum Streptophyta; class Magnoliopsida; order Asparagales; family Amaryllidaceae; genus Allium; species Allium cepa. The sequence continues at coordinate 1,042,139,810 of CM060931.1, read as the reverse complement.
GTTGGTATCAGAGCTTTGGTTTAGCGATAAACCTTAGCTTTGTGGGGTTTGACTCTTTACTAATAGGGTAGTAATACCCTATGGGAGTCGCTGAGTGTATATATATGAGAGAGCGTATTTGTTAGTATTATAAAAGGTTTTAATATTGTGTTAATTTGTTCCGTTTGGTATTTATAAATTCTGGTTGGTGCATGGGACGCTGTGACATCAATAGGAATTTCTAAACACTTAATAGGACAGACAGACATAATATTTGTTTTTAATATAGGTGAATGAAATAATTTTGCCTATTATATTTTCTATATATAATATAAAATTTTCAAATGATATCTATATTTAGTTGCAATATATTGGTTCTTAGGAATAAAATTTATAAATAATAGGTAAATAAGATTAAAAATAAATAAATGTAATTTGGGAATTTAGAACTTAAGTTCCGGGGTTTTTGAAAACTTCTTTCAGATGATTTGGAATATAATAATATTGTTATAAGTATTTTCTGATATAAATATTTAATATAATTTAAAAGAAATTGTTTTAAAGAAGATTTTTGGAGAAAATAAGTTTTGTAATTTCCTCTCTGTCGCTGGAAAATAATTTCGGTGATGAGTGCACGCATCATCGACATTCATTTTCGAGTTTCGAAGTGGGAAGACCACTGTAGTAATTTACTGCAGAATCGAAGAAATTTTATCGTTTTAATTATAATTGGATATATATGTTAAGTGTAGATATCTATCTATTATTTTAAATGATTTAAAATTAAACCCGGTATTTGGTTCTTAAATTATATTTTCTCCCGAGCCCTACGTACAAAGGAGACTTTGCCAAAATTTTAGACTTAGAATATTTTAAAAATGTTTTCCGAACTTTAGTAATTTAAGTATAAAAAGATATAATGATTATAAAACGGGTTTATTTTATTTAAGGAAATAAATTTAGTAAATTAATGGTTATAAGTTAAATATGTTGAATAAGATGTAGTGTTATTTAATTCTTCTTTTCCTTTTTTTTCCTTTTAGGGGACGAAAAGTTTTGAGTGGGGCAGAGTGTAACAACCCGTGTGAATTCGATATTTAAAATGAATTAAATTAATAGGATTTTTAATTTAAATTTAGAAAGGAATGAAAATCTTATTTATTTATATAAAAGAGAATGTTAAAATTTGATGTATCAAGGGTAATTAAAATGTACGAATTAAATTATTTATTGCAATTAATTGTAATAATGGAAATTTTTGCAATGGGATGTAAGGTTAGAAATAAGTAAATAAAGGCAAGGATTGAATTCATTAATGAAAATAAAATTTTATTTAGTACAATCCTTTTTATTTATTATTGGAAGGTGAAAATTTGAAAATAGATTCAAATTGTATGTAGATAATAAATTGCAATAATTAAAGTTAGTAATAAGTGGAATATCAAACTATTCATAAAGTGAATATAAGTAGATGTAACAAATGAATAGGAAATGCTAGTTATTCATAAAGTGAAGAAATGGAACCTAGATGGAATAAGAAATTAGATTTAGAATCTTAATTTGTAAATGTGCATATATTTATAAATGGATTATAAAAGGGTAAAATAACAGTATACAAGGATATTAAAGGTTGTAATAGTAGGTTACTAGTAAATTCACTTATTTACCTATAAAGATAATTAGGTGTGCCTTAATTGTAATTAATAAAATAACGAAAGGAGTAAATGTATTTATTTAGAGAATTAATTTCAATTGGATAAAGATTTTAAGTAATAAGGTTAATGCGAGGTAAGTAATGCTGAATTTAGGTTAAGAATAATGAATAGTAATAAATTAAAAATTTATAGCATATATCATAATTTACCTGCTTCCTTGTTAATGGAATTAGAATGTGTAATAAGTAATAATCAGATAAAGGAATGTTACCCTAATGGAAAAGGAAATAATTAAGTGTAAATGATAGGATTGTATTTATTATAAGCGTTATTATAATAATAATGGTTAATTGTGGAATTAATATGGGGAGTATATAAAGAAATAACTAGGTAAGTATACGTTATAAGTTAATTATAACCTAAATTTATGTGCAAGGTTGAAATTGGATCTAATTGGAAACTTATTTAATAAATTGGATTCAAGCGTAATAGAAAGATTATTTTAAGAAAATATTAAGTACTATAATTAGTAGAATGATTTACATTTTAGATTTGAGATAGAGATTTGTCTAAGGAATTATAAAGTTAAGTAAATCAAGGTGATAGAAAATTTTTGAATTATAGAATGTGAATTTGAATAGTGAGTCAATTGGTTATTTTATAATAGTAGGACTTATTGAGATAAATGAAATCAAATTTTTTATTTATTACGTTAAATTAAGAATTACGTTGAAATAGGATATTTATGTGATAATTTTTAATCCAAAGGGTAAACCCTTATATTTAAGATTAATGAAAGGAATAAATATAGATTGATTCAATAAAAAAGGAAGTTTTGGAAATTTATCAACAATTTTGGATTTTATGGAATTGAATATTTATATTGATTTAATCTTTAATAAATTGACATATAAAAATTTGTTAAATCATTTTAAATATTGAGAAAATAGTACTAAATCGATTGCTATAGATATAACTAAATTTTTACGTTAATGTTAATATAAAGTACTTTTTGAAGATAACGTCAAATTCATTTATGGAGATTTAGTTAAATGGGAACTTTGATTTTGAGAAATGAAAGCGTATTAATGTGACTAAAGGTTAGAGTACGATTATTATATGTTGCCTATTTTGGTAGCTTGTTAATTTACAATTTTGAAATCAGTTACAATATTTTTTAATTGAGTATCGCGTTAATGTTAATTAAAGTAGTATTTGTAACAATATTAAGACTTTCGTATTGGATAGTTTGTTGTAATATAAGACTTGGAAATAAAGTTATTAACGTATTGGAAAACAATTACATTTGATGAAATTAAATGTTGAAATATTACATAGATAAGAATTTAGATGAAATGGATTAATTTATGAAATAAAATGGTAAGTAATTATAATATTGTTATTAATAATAGACGTTACTTTAAGAATAATTAATGTAGTAACGTAAGGTGAAAATGTAAATTAAAAGGGAAACGTAAAATTTAGTTAAGGTAGTAATTTATGAATTGGGAATAAAATTCAAATGTTATATTAAGCTGTAAATCAATTTGCGAATAAAATTTTATTTAATTGGGGTAAATTGATATATATACTAATGTTAAATATATACATAAGATGATGATTGATTTAATAAAGAGAATTGAATACGAATGGTATAAAATTTCATTTGAAATAAGATTTTATAATTTATTGAATTTACTTTAATTAAAGGTAAACACTAAATTTTTTGCAATAAATCTTTATTTGATATGGAGGTTTGGTTAATAAATTTGAAGCTAATTGCAATCGGAAATGATAGGAATGGTAAGTTGACCATTTATTCATAATAAGATCTAAAAATCAAATAAATGGATTATTGGAATTTAAATTTGACAAATCGTGAATTCATTTAAATTCGAATCCATCTGTCTATTCCAACTTCATCTATAGATACCCCGCTAAACCCTAGCCTCCGCCTATTCCCATTTGTCTGCGCTTAAAATTTCATCAGCTCCTTCTCCTCCTCAATGGCAGACAAACAAATCTTAGATCCAAATAAAAATTCCAAACCAAATCAAAAGCTAAAATTCAAACTTCTCAGAAAAATCTGGAAGCAACATGCATGAGGGTGAGAGGGAAAGAAAGAGGGATGACGTGGCGCTTGAAGGTGTTCTTTTATTTCTATTCTTTTTTTCTTTTTTTTGAAATTTCAATCACCATTAATGCGTATAACTTTCTCCTACGAACTCCGTTTCACGCGAGATTTTATTTTTGTTAGGATCGTAATAAAAGTCAAGATCTTTTGACACTGGTTTGGACAGATTTGGAGACCGTCGAATTTTTGGGTTTAAATCGGATTTAAATTCGATTTAAATTCAAAAGGTGCGTATTTTAACCCACTCACAATTTCTAAAATTTCTTGTGTTTGTTAAATTAATTTTAGATATGGGTAGAAATTTTTTTATGACTGTTTGGCATTTTTTATTCACTATTTCCGTTTAAACGCATTTATTTAATATAACTGTAAATTTATTTATTTATTGCATATAAATTTGGCAGTTAGAATTTATTTATTTCATATTAAACTGCCAGGCATAGTTATGTTAAATTTTATTTCATATTAACTGCCATTTAAGTTTACATTTATTTTTGCATATAAACTGCCAATTAACAGTTATTAAATTTATTTTGAGTATAAACTGATAATTGATACCATTATTTATCACCTGTTATATATTGATGATAGTTTGAAATTGGACGATGACTGTGATACATGGATGTATGATTTGATGGATGAATGGATGATTTATTTTATTAATTGCAAGTTGCTATGCATTTCATTCATTTGGGATTGCGGTTTGAAATGATATACAACCACATTTTATTTTAAATTGTGGATTGAAGTGATAAACATCCGTATCACTTGACCATAGGGTAGAAAATTTTATACAGGCACCGCGGTATATATATAAAATATATTTTGGAATGTTTTTATGGTTTTGTGAAGCTATATATATATGGTTTATGGGATATTGAATTAGTTATATATATATATATATATATATAGTAATTTTCGGGTTTAAGCTTTGTATAAATTTGATTTGAAGTATAAAATAAAGTATGGTTTTTAAGATCAAATACGATTAAGCATTTATTTAAAATCTAATTTCTGGAGTTTTTATGACTTAAATGAGAATAAGATTTGGAAGATGAATATTAAGTTAAATTGAAATTTAATAAAAATTAATTTTTTTAAAGGATATGATTTTTATAACTTGATTTTTGTGTAAAGTGATTTAAATGAATATCAGGTTGATTTAAATGAATATATCACATTTAATAAATTGAAAGATTTTCCAATTATGTGAAGTTAAAGATTTTACTTAAATTATATTGAATTCGTTAAGTAAACATTTTAAGTCTAAATAATAAGTAATTGAATTTGATATATATGGGTTTGTCAAATGAGTTTGTTTTTGAAATGGTGAAATATTTAAAGCTTTGAAACATAAGAATTGAAATGGTATTTGGTAGTTTAAATCGATATTTGAAATTGATTTGTGAAATCTAAAGAAGCTATTTTGTTTTATAAAAGTAATTTAATATTTAACTATTTAAGAGATGGAAATTTTGTTTCAAAGCTATGTTTTCAAGGTAGTATAATTTGGAAATATTATATTTAAGAGTTTTGATTTCTAAATATTTTACTTTGAAACCACTATGATTTTTGGAAAGAATATATTGGAAAATAAAGATGATATCATATTGTTTTGGGGTTTTAAAAGGAAGGGATATCATATTTATATAGTTTTGAAATGGATATTAGATTCTGGTTTTAAAAGTATAAATTATTTTAAAGGACCGCGGTGTTATAATAACGTTTGGTTGTTGAAGAGACCGGGATCGGAAGTTGTCATACTCTATGCCAACTCCGAAAACCACTTTAACAACCGTGTACGCGGTGGAGATTCCAGAATGAAGTAGGTTGGTGGAGGCGTTTCCTTGAGGTAAATACGTGGACCCAACTCCCGTGAGTTGGCATAAGGTGGCTAAAACAGGAGCGATTCTCAGGCCAATGAGGTCATTCTTCTGATCGGACGCACTCCTTCGATATTATACTCTGACTTTTGGATTTGGATTTAGTGGCCACTTTTATTTGATTTGGGGGTGTTGTTCGAGGTGGGCGGTAGTAGCAGCTATGCGTTTCCACCAGCCCGGATAGCAATTGGTATATCTACCCTGGCATTGCCTAGTTGTGCCATGTCACCTACCCTATCGAGCCTTGTACGAGTTTGGATTTCTCCCGTAGCCCGTGTGGTATCCTCTGGTGGCTTCCCGATCAGGAGGGACTATGATATTGGATGGACTACTGGGACTATTACGTGTTAAGGTGGAAAATGTAAAGCCTTAATGCTATTTAAAAGTAAGTTTATTTTACAATTAGACACTATTATAATAGCGCAATATACTACATAGTAAATAGTTTAACGGATCCTTAGGAGATGTAAATCCCGAGCATCTCTTGAATTACTGCACTCATATTTATTTCTGCTAATTTAACTTACATAAGATCTTTTAGTTCTGACTCGAGTGTTTTTGTCTTTTCAAATTCGCTCGGGTCAGTCCGAGCGTTTCAGGATTTGAAGACTTTATTTCTGAAGGACGAAGACAAAGATCTCATTATTATTATTATTATTATATTATATGGTTCCAGTACACACTGTGTTCCGCTGCATTGATATTTATTGGTATGTGAACTCTGATATTTATTGTGTAAAGAAGAATCAAATGTCTTGTAAACAGTTTTTGTGAACTGTATATTTGTTATTATAGTTTATCCTTCCGCTGTGAGATTCTGTTTAGTTTTTTCCCTTCTCTGTTTTTCTTATTTACCCCATAACAATCCGCCATTCCGTATGGTTTGAATTGGCACGTGTGTCGATTTAAATCGTGTGAAAAGGCGGGATGTTACAGGAAAGATCTCTTATTTCGTCATAATAATAATGCACAATAAAAAAACATGTTTGATAATGTGTTTAATACGATTTTGAATATTAAGGGGAAGACTAAGAATGATGTGAAACCAAGATTGATATAGAAGAATTATGTTAGCGTCCCAAGCTTCATATCAAGCCAAATGACACTAAAAACGCAAAGCATACTATGATTTAGACAATAACTTAGTAAAACTTGTGTTAAATGACTGGAAGGATTAAGATTTTCTGATGGGATTTATTCTAATCTCCGTAGATGTGTCGACTTTAATGACAATAAATGGAGTAGGATGAAAAGCCACGATTGCTATATAACGATGGAAAATTTGTTACTCGTGGTTTTCAAAGAACCATTACCAATAAAAGTTTGGATTGTTATAATGGAATTTCATTTGTTTTATAAAGAGCTTTGTTTAATTATGGTAAAAGTTGAATGCCTTTGTAAACTTGAAATAGACATTCCTATACTACTCTGCAAACTGGAGAAAGTATTTTCTCCAGGTTTCTTTAATGTAATGGAGCATTTACCTGTTCATTTTTCATATAAATCACTTCTTCGATGTACTGTGCAATATGGATGGATGTATTCATTTGAGAGGTAATAATACTGAGTATGTTAAATACTAATTTAATTAAAAATTAAAACTTACATAAGTAAATTTGATTTGAAATAATTTTTTAATGTGTACTTATATCATTTGAAGAAAAAAGTTAAACAAAAAGCATGACTTGAAGGTTCAATTTGAAAATCATATATCGAAGAAGAAGCTTCATTCGTCTTCTCTCATTATGTCAATGATCGTGAGAACTTATCATTTGAAAGTGTTCTGTGTAATGATGAAGGCGTTGAATATGATCCTTCTCAAGTAATGCTATCATTTTTAGATAACATGGTCGACCAGTAGGAAAATGTTCGAAAATATGGTTAAGCGATAGAGATTAAAATAAAGAACTCTTTTTTTAAGAGGGGGGTTAAGTTGAGACAATTACAAGAACATTTCAACAAAAATTTATAACGTATCTATTAAATATAAAGACATATTTACGGACAATTCTAATATTTCTGTAATAATAGGTAAAGCAGGAATTATGGAATAGAGAAGTACATGTTTGCTTTCCATCATCTTTAAGACTTTGCTTTTCTTCCTTGAACTGCAAGGAGTAGCGGAAGCCTTGTTTGTTCTTTCAGCCTTTCTTTTTCTTCCTAGTTGGAGCAGCGGAGGTTCAGAGTTTTTTTTGCTCTTTCAAAGTATGAACCACAAAAGAAATAAAGAAGTTTGCACAGAGAAATTAGAATAAGTTTAAGCTGGCATTAGATTGAACGAAAAGCCTATAGAGTTTCTAAGTGCTTGAGTATATCTCTTTGAGCCATTTACGTACATATTTATAGTATTTTACCCGGTACTTTCGGTTTACATAAACTTATACTAGGCAGTTATAATATTCCGCACTTACAATACTTTAATAAAGCAACGATAAACACAACGCCAGCGCATTATATTCTGGGGAGTGCATGTTGAGCGGGAATAAAGTGGATTATTCTTGTTGGCCACCTTTTTTAGGTACGTGCTTAGCTGTCCCTTATGCCTTTAGTCTGTTTCTACCATATATTCTGGACTGTCTTCTCTCAAGATTCTTTTATTTTCGTCTAGTTCTGGACTGCCTTCTAATTCGTTTTCAGAAAATAATCGATCATAAATTATCACATCGTTGTTAGGATCAAACATTCCTTGCTTGTGGAAATGGGAATAGAATTTTTAGTTCCATTTCACCCTATATCTGATAGTATGGACTTTCTAATTGTAACACTAGCTCCTTCCAGTTGGGTGGAGGGCTCACTGTGGTAACTGCCTGGTGGAATTCCCATGGTTCGTTTGCCTCAAACCAAATAGGATTGCCTTCATGATGTTGGAAATAACAATGTAAACTTTTAGAAGCATGTTGTCTAGTGTAGCCTAAATGCTTTAAAATGGCTATCCTATGTTTTGCTCGTTTAATTATATGTCTTGAATCAAAACAGTAAAATGGAATGGTTGAGTTTATGCATACTGTTATTCCTGGAAAGATTTTCAGATACAGTGACGCTACTAAGGAAAATCTTCTTCCAAATCTTTCTAAGATTTTTTCTTCAGTAGGATTATGGAGAGTAATTCTCGAAAGCAATCCATGATGGAATAAATCAATAATTTCATCCATATCGCTTGGTAACGTTTGATTGACAACTCAAACACGCAACTTGTTGGATCTTCTGTCTTGAACCACTTTGAACGGAAGTCCTTCTTTAGTTTTTTGTAATATTTCTTCAGAAGCTGCTGGAGATTTGCTAAGTGTTCTGTCCATCCATCGTATACCATATTTTCTATTTTTGTCTTAATGTCTATGCTTGTTATTTCATATAATTCTTCTAAAATTGGAGCAGGCTTCAATTTTATATGATTGGAAAGCTGTTGATAGGTTAAATTTCTAGGCCTTTTGGGTTGTTTAGCTAGCATTTCATTTCTTTCTTGTACAAGTTGTGTTATTCTTCGTTCTAGCAGTTCACTGGTTTTTTGGATATATGATGTTTTTTGGTTATGGTCTTCAAGGAATTGATTTCTTTGGAGAAGTTGGTTTATTTGGGCCTGATTATTTTGATAGAGGAGTAGCAAATCATTTAGTTGTGAGGCCTGATTATTCATAATGTCTGCGGATAATAGTGGAATGGAAGAGGTTGTTTGTGAATATGATTGTTTGCAATCTGGATCCAAATAAAAATTGAACCAAATGCATTTCGGGCTTCACCAAGGGCTTCCTGTAAACTGTAAAATCCTTTGAAAATTGGATTTTGGTAATTCTGGATAGCCATTTGAACTTGGCTATAATGTTTAAAGATACCTGTACAGTTTGCTCGAAAAACAACGTAACAAAAAAAGTTTTTTGAAAGTGATTTTTGCTGAATTTTTGAAAAGTAGTGTGAAAGACTGTTAGCAACTGTTTGTTTATGGCGTTTTTCCATTTCGATTATTCGCAAGTTCCATATATGGTCAAGCAAACATTACTGTAAATGATCTGTTATACGAATAAGGGGTCAAAACCTCCTTGGATCGTTATCATTGTACTAGAGTAAACTGTATTGACCAAAGGTCATTATTTTTCTATCATCGAGTACTGGAGAAGGTGATTTCTCTTCCCTTCTTAAACTGGTTTGTAAACTGTGAGTTGAAGAGGGTTTTATTTCCTCCTTTTAGTTTGAACTAGAAGAAACTGTATTTATAGGAGATTGCTCATCCTTTACTATTTTACTTGCTTCTGTATTCATTATATTTCTTTCCTACAAACAAAGCTGATTAGTATCAAAGACTGATAATAGTTTTCTTGACAATATATCTGCAAGATGGTTATTTTTACCTTTAATATGTTCAAAATTTATTTTGTATCCACTGCCTTGTATACGGTTTTGTAAACTTAACCATCTAGTTCTGTTTGCCTTTTTAGAGTTTTCATTTGAAATAAATTTTACAATTGCCTCACAATCTGTCCTAACTATGAATTCTTTATTTAGATGAATTCTATATTTATCTAAGGCATTAATTAATGCTTGTATTTCATAGTCTAAAGATGTCCAACTAGTTACTGTATTAAAATTACCGCTTTCATAAGCTGCAAATTTTTTTGTTGACTTATCACTGTATTTGGATAGTTTACACTTTAAAACTGCTCCCCATCCTTCTTTACATCCATCACATTCTATGATGATGTAATATGTTTCTAACGGTAGTTCAAGTGGCTTAATCTTTTTTATTTCTTCTTTAATTTTCTGAACTAGCTTAATGTCTTTTGTATTGAATCGTGTTTTACCATATTTTGAAATTTTTCCATATAGTGATCTTACTAATTTTGCTAAGTTTGGAATAAACTTTCGAGCGTAATTAACTAATTCTAAAAATGTTTGAATTTCCTTTTTGCTATCTAATTTGTCTGGAAAATCTATTATTTTTAGGAAATATGAGTTTGAAATTCAATTTTTTGGTTTCCTATCTCCAATCCTAAAAAGGAGATCTTTTGTTTGGATAACTCCATTTTCTTGTTTGAAACCACTAAACCGTTACTTTCTATTATTTGAAATACTGTTTTCAAGTGTTGTTCATGTTCTTTAATGTCATTACTAATAACTAGAATATCATCTATGTAAACTAAGAAAAAATCATACTTTTTAAATATACTATCCATGAATCTTTGAAAAATGGTAGGTGTAGTTTTAAGTCCAAAACTTAAAACGTTCCATTCGAAGTGCCCTTTTGAGCATATGAATGATGTCCATGGTTTAAAATCTTCTTCCAATTTTAGTTTATTATAACCTAATTTTAAATCAAACTTGTTGAATATTTGTTTGTTTTGTACTAAATTTATTTATGTATCTTCCTTTGGAATGTTATAACCATCGTCCTCTATATTGTCATTTAATCGCTTTTAATTATAAACAATTCTGGGTTTTCCTCTTTTTTTGTTCAGAATGATTTCTGACTAAAAAGGTCGCTGACCTGTGTTTACTATCTGATCTTCTAATCAGATTTTGTTTTAACATCTCTTCGATTTGTACTTTAAATTCTTTAAAATCGGCTGGAGAATAGTCGATGTTAGCTATTTTTATTGTTATGTCTGGATTTATAATTTTAATCTTGCATATGTAATTTACTTTTTGTGACATCGTCACCAATTAATCCTATTTTTTCTAGTTTTGAGACAATCTGGTAAGGAATGAATTTTACTCCTTTTCCTTTTTCTAATTCTCTAGTTGTTTCAAATGCCAAAATTGATATGGCCTTTTTTTGTTCTTTATGGTGTAAAGAATGTTGTTTTCCTGGGTTGAAAAAGTCTAATTCTGCCTTTCCACCATGCTTTCGAGCCAACTCTGATTGGTATCTATGGTTGTTGGTAGGAAATGTGTAGTTATGTTTACTAAAAGTTATACTATTTCTAGATATTGAAATACTACCTCAATAATTTAGGATAAAATTTAATCCTAGTAAAAATTCTATGATTTTTATCTCTTTTGGTGTAATTGTACATTGTCCTAGTTCGTATTTAGAACTGTAATTTCGGCAAAATCTTTGAATTGAATCATTGATTCATCCGGTAACTCGTGGGTTAAAGTCATTACAATTTGATTAGCTGTTTTTGAAGTAATAATGTAGTTTAAAGGTGTATGATATTGCAAAAGCATTAAAGAATGTGATATTAAACTTTTAGTACTTCCTGTATCTATTATTGCTATAGTGTCTAAGAAATTCCTATTGTTAAACCAAATTCGACAATTTACTGTAAGAAGAGATGTATTATATTTGTTTATGTTTACTGAAAATTTCTATATTTTCTTGTATACTGTTGTTAAGATTATTTATTCATTCTTTTTCCTTTTCTTTAGAAGTACTATCTAGTTCGATTAAGCTATAATCTTTTTGTTTTTCTTTTAATAAAGTAACTTCATGTTTTAAAATGTCTAGTTCTAATTGTAGCAACTTTATCTGCACTTCATATTTTTCTATTATTTCTTGTAGTACTGATTTTTCATTAGCTGTATTATGTTTCTTTGATGTAAGTTCTAGATTAAAATGTTTCTTTGCAAATATAAAACATAAATGAAACATATATCACATTTAAAGCGTTTTGTAATTTCAGGATATCTATAACATATATGGCAAGCTATATGATCATTACCCCTATCCTGTATCCATTGATGTTCACATTCTCTATCATTATTCATTAGTGTGTAGCTAATGCTGTTTTGTGATGTTCCCTCTTCATGATCTGAAATAATACTATATATTGATTCGTTGTCATCGAAACCGCTCCCGTTTATACTTTCTATTTCATATTCCCCTATCTCATCTACTAAGTTTGATCATTGTTGATTGTTTTTTCTATTAGGACATCTATTTTCTAGATGTTTTGGATCTCCGCAAATAAATTAATTACATCGTTTATTAGGTTTACTTCTCCTGACGTATTTTTCTTTTTTGTGTTTGTCAAAATATTTGGATTTTCTAAGATACTTTCTAGGTTTATAATATCCATAGGCTTGTGGGGTGTATATAGCTGTTAGACAAAATGCCTATGCTTGTCTTTTTATTTGTTCTTGCAAGATTGCTTCTTTACAATGTTTTTCTAATTCTTGGAACACAAATATAATTGGTAGTCCAATTCCTAGTTTAGGTACTATTTCGTATTGTAAATTCCAATCTTCCTGGAGTTTTCGTCCTAAGTCGCCTGGTAATTTGGATAAATATTTATTACATAAGTCCTAGTCCATTGCCTTTCCTGTTTGTGCTAATGTAACTGCAAAATCTTTACTGAATTCCTTAATATATTGAAAATCTCTTATATTGAGTTGTTCTAGGTTCCTAATTGTTGTATTCTACATAAGCACACCATCTTTGCCTGGATCATTACCAATTAATAATAGTTTGATAAAGCTTGTTAAATTGTATGGGTTATTTCCTAATGCCTTTTGTGCTGTAAGAACCGCTGGATTATCCGTTTTCCTACTTTGGTATATTCCTAAAGCTAATAGACCTAGGGTAGTTTCTAAAACTGCCCACATATCAATTTCTGGCTTTTTATTGACTTTCCACTAGCGAACTACATTTTGTTCCCATATTAGGATTTCTTCTGGCCGTAGCTGTGGTGACTGATTTTCTAATAGTAGCATATTATGACTGTAAAGCTTTCCATAGGGTTTTCTCATTCCTCTTTCTACATATGGACTTTCTTGTGCATAATCTATCTCTGGTTTGCCCACTGTTCTCTTTCTAATGGACCTTCTTTATATTGGCTGCTAGGTTTGTTATCAAATCTACTTCGTTTATTCGCTGGAATCATTGCTTGATCCATCAAATGTGTTTCTATAAAAAATCGCTAAGTGGAATTTGTTTGTTCAAAATATCTTCAACCAAAGGCATGTTGAAATACTTGGATAATGTTGTGAAGGATTCTATATATGTCATATTTAATTTTGTAATACAACTGATGATCATATTATCATTTCTTCCTTTATATTTTCTACTATAATTTTCTTATTAATTATTCCATGTAATGTTCTTTCGGTTTCTGTTTTAAAAGTTTCTTCTATTTCTGTATTATTTTCGTCATATTGTTCTTCATCTACCAGATATCCTAAATTATCTATGTCGTTATAATCATCTAATTCTGTACCTATTTCATATTGATCGTAAATTGGTCTGGTTTCCCAATTCATGGTGTTAAAGTGGTCTAAGTATTCATTTAAATTGTGTCTTATATCTATTTCTGATTCGGTATCAGTTTCTTCTTCGTTTTATTTGGATAGATAATTTCCAAATCGAAGACTTGGTTCTTCAAACCGATTACTATAAATAACATGTGTCTGTGGTATTAATATACTTTTATCGTTTTTTATGAAATCTTTTTGTTGCCATTCACGGCCTGCTAAGTCTTCTGGGTTAATTCTTCGTGGTTCAATCATTTTAATTCCTTTACTGGCTCTGTGTCGTACTATGCCATCAAGATTAATCTTAAACTTCATTCCTGACCTATAACCGGTTTTACCAATTATTCCTATACTAATAATTAAATTATTTCCTACATATTTTTCAAATCTGTTTGTTTTAAATCCCAACTTTAAATGTTTTAAATCTTTAATGCTTTTATGAATGTCTGGTCTGTAATAAACTAAAGCTAATTTATCGTTTAGATCCACTTCCATTCCAGATAACATGGCTTTTTCAATGTTTGATGTCCGTGACTTGTCTAATACTAGTGTGAGTAACTTGGTTCCTAGTCCTTTTCTGGTCAATGTTTTTATTCACATAACTATTAATCCTAAGTGAAAAAAATATTTTTCCTGTATTTTTTAGTTTTTGTATAGTTTCTGCTGCTAAAACATCTAACGTTACACTGTTATCAATTACTCTTATCTCTTCGCTTCGGATTAAGGTTGCATTTATGTTTGTAATTCTTGTTTGATATACAATTCGTGGATTTAGTAAGTCTAACTGATTATATTATTATATAAATCTAGATTCTTGTCTAGATCTATCTCTTCATCTAATTGTATCGTTTGTTTTTCTTTCTTACTTTTGAATTTAGATAAAATACTAGAAATCTCGTCTTTAGACTTTCCATTAGACGTTGATTCTGTTAATGTTCTGCTAGGTCCAAAGAATGAATGTCTTGGGTTTAATATTATTTTGGAATCCAAAATTTGTATAGTTCTAGGGATTTATTTATTTTAGGGACTGTATTACTTGGACTTAAATTAATTAACTGTTCTAATAGTTTATCTAATTCTTTATCAAAGTTTTGTTTGATTTCAAGATTTTCTAATTTTTCAAAGATTTGTACATTTAAGCTAATTAAAATGTTAAAAAGATTAGGGTATTCTTTGTCTGATAAGCTGTTTCTGGAATAGGTAGTAAATCCTTGTTCTAGCACTGGTTTAGATGCAAATTTATTAGTTCTTCTGTTGTCTTTTGTAGATATTTATTCATAAAAATTTTAACCACTAACAATGTGTTTAACTTCTAAGAGAAGATTCTCTATTTGTTCGATTTTTGAGTCAAAATCTAGTGTTCTAGTTTTAAGTTCCACTAAAATACGTTTGGATTCTACTTCAATAGCTTTTGGTTTATTTGTTTCTAATAAAAATTTAAGCTCGTTTATGAATGCTTTATATGGTAGATTGTTCTTTAAATTTACTAAAGTATGCAAAATACTTTCTTTTTGATTTTTCATAAAGTCAAAATTTTATATTAACTGTTTTAAGATTTTGTTTTTATCTTCTATGGATTTGGCTATTATTTCAAACGTTCTTACAGTAGAATTATCGTAGCGTTCAAGGGCTATTCCCAAGTTTGTTATCAGATCTGTAACATGATTGAATTGTTTATTCTCTCCATGTAACAAGTGTTGGAAACCCTTTTCAAAATGAAAAACAAATTTATGTCTATCTAAACTAATAATATTTCTTTCCTTAAATTTGTGTTCGAGATTCAAATAGTTCAAACGCTTAAAGGTTGATTGATCGATTTTTTGAAATGTTTTAACTTTTCAATTTTAACGGCTTAATTTCTCTATGCATCTTTTATACTTTTCTATATAGTTATTTTTCTTTGAGAGAGTAAATTTTTTGTTTTAATACCAAAATTTATAATAGGATTATATGTTTCCTTACTTTTTGTACATCTTTGGCAAAATAAATTCCCTGGTTACCATTTAACTTTAGTTTAGTCATAGTTTTCTTTGTATTACTTTTTAGTTTTTATCATGTTTAGAAAAATTGGGAGTTATGCCTCCTTGCTACCCTGCTCTGACTCGGAGGGTTCAAAAGAATATGTGTAATAAATAATTATTAAAATATACGAATCACAACATCCACGTGACGATCTAAGTAAAGAATTTGTTAATTGGTTTTCAAACAATGTTTATGATCCAAGAAATTATGTAGCTGACAAAGGATTGAAACATCTTGTAATGGGAATAAAAAGAAATGTTAATACATATCCAATATTCTTCATCAATGGATTTAAATTCAATACCAAAAAATATAGTGCTGAAAAATTGACTAACAATACCACTGTATTTTTTAAAGGTAGTGATGATTCAGATAAACATATAAAAGATTTTTATGGTGTCTTAACGCAGGTTCTGGAATTGAAATTTTTTATACGAATTATAGAGAAAGTTTTTTTATTTAGAAGCAATTAGTTCGGTAATGTTCCAGGTTCTGAAATCAACATGCACAATGAATATAATCTTATTGAAATAAAACATAACTCACATTACTGTAAGTATGATCCTTTTGCATTAGACAAACAGGCACTACAAGTTTTTTTTGCTCCACGTCCGTCCATCTCTAAAAAGAGATAAAGCAGATTGGTCAGCATGTTTAAAACAAATGCAAGATTTACATTTGATGGAAAGAATATTCTAAACAAACAAGCTTATCAGGCAGATCTTGAGAAATATAGTAAAATAGCAATAACTGATGATCGTACCGATTTTTGGCCTCTGAACGATGAATCAAATGTTTTAGTAGAATAATTTGAAACTACAGAAGAAAACGATATAGAATACGAGATCGAGTCTAAATCATAAAACGACAAAGATAGATTATTAATGTATTTTTTGATAGAATGTAATTTATGCAATTATTAATGTTACGTGCATTCTCATAAAAAATGATATGTTTTCCCATAATATAATGATATGTTCTCCTATAATAAAATGATATATCTGTGACAGATATTACGTTTCCACGTCAATGATCATCCCATTCATCAGATTCCCTCTCTTCTAGTTAGACAGGTACTGCTGTAGGAGGTGATGGCGGTCGTCCAACATATGTAGATCGTCCTATAGTTAGATTAGGAAGTAAAGCGACTGGGTAAGCACCGAATTTATTACAAAATCATAAAATTTTGTGTGTGATATATTATTCATGATTTATTAAATGTCTATATCATAATTAATACAAGTATTTTGAATTGGAGACCCTATATATTGTGCTTAATATTTCTAAGGTTGCCTACAAGAGAATAATTGCTTGTTTGCCTAAGTGGGAGAATATCCTATCCCATGTTGAAGAGTGTATTTAGCAGGATTTTTACATAAGTATAAATGTGTATTTCATTTTATATATAGTTGTTGGAAAATTCCAATATGTAGGTCACATATATAAAATAAAATGTGTTGTGCTGCATTGGTGTAAAGCCTAATTAAAGTGATCTACTTTTGATTAAAGCTAAAACTTTTAAGGATATAACTTTTATGGTATTAATATATAGATACCATGGCAATTCTAATTTGTTGAAGGACCAAACTAGAAAATACCAATATTATAAATAATGGTCTCCAAATTATATAAGCTCTGGTTATTCTCCTAATCTCTTCTAAGAAAATAATTCAGATCTACGATTTAAGCTAATTTGGAAGATCAAATCAAACTTGAAACGACATGCCTTTCTCTCCATAGAAAGACGCATCATTAAAAAGAAAGAAGAGATAGAAATAGAATAGATAGAAGAAAAGAACTCAACAATATCAGAATCTCACAGCGGAACAAAACAAAATATAATATATAACATAACTATTATATATTCATTTACATCAGAGTTATACAGATACAACAACACAAGGTAGATAGTTATAAAAGTCTGTATATTCTACAACTCAAATACAACACATACATCATAGAGATACATCATAGCGGAAACATAATATAACTACAACGCTAAAGCCTTCTGCTCCATATCTCCTCCAGAATTCATCAAAGCTAACCTGAATCCCCTGTCTACTCGTAAAAATTTGAGTACCCAAGAATTTAAGAAAAACAGAATAAACTCCGGGTCAGACATGGGTATGGTGTGAGTAAACGGGTTAAAGTTGCTTTAACTTTTAAAAATCTTTGAAAACAAAAAGTATCACGTAAGACTTCTCACACATAAACATGGGTAAGTTTTTACCTTACGCTAACCAAAACATTTGACAGGAAATCCAGTGATATTATAATAGGGTCTAGGGTTTTCAAGTAAATAAGAAATAGCCAAAATTGTTACATGATTAAATTCCAGCTGCTATCCATAAAAGTAGGTAATACAATCAAAACCGATGGCACTTATTGGATTTTGGGTTCCATACAATGGCAGTGCAACTGGGTACCGTCCGTCACAGTACGTTGCCTAGATCGCCGTACCAAGGATCCACCCTAAATCCCCTGCAACACAAGGCCGGAACCATCCCTTGCTGGACAGTCCCAAACAAGACAACCCCGACGGTTGTAGCTATTCAACCGCCCACACAGCCGAAATAAAAGGGACTCTAGACAGGGGTTCATCTCATCCTACTTGGGCATGACCCACTTAGCCTTGCTGCACCTCCCTTGTTTTAGCCATTCCCTGTTGATGAGGCTTGAGGCTACGATTACCTTAATAGAACATATCTATCTTAGAATGCTCGTCGTCCACCTGACGATGTTCTGAAAGCATTCAATCCATACAAGTTCGTTCCGGGTTCGAACGAAACCGAAGGCATTATCTCGTTACACTCATTTTGGAATTACCCTCAGAGTTAACGACAATATCCCTTGCACTCTAAATCTTCATCTTCACTTGAGATTCACGACCTATCGTTAATTTGGATCGACGTGGTTTTTGGATATCCAAATCTGAAAACACAATCCCCGTCTTATCGAAATCCAAAACGTATCTTTTAGGTCCAAGTTGTTTAAGGTTAACAATTCAATTCTATATCTATATTCACACAGATAGATAATTTCACTCATCATAAACAGATAATTGACATTATCATCATAAACAGATAATCCATATTATCATCATACTTCAACCAAAGCATCTCATATCACATATCACACATATCTCTTCACTGATATCAAACAATCAAGCCATCCAATATCAATCAGCCATCCATAAGCAATGATATATTAATCGCACCACCTGTAATTAATTTAAAATGAATTAAATTAACTACTTCATCTTAATTTAATTTAAATAAATTAAATTAATTACTTTTATCACAATAAATCTTGCTTACATAATGATTAATTAAACCAATTAATTAATCATTATCTTAATTAATCAACCCTGATTAATTATCCCTTAATTACATTAAATAATTAACCCTTAATTAATTATACAAATTAATTATCTACAAACCATTAGGTAATTAACCTTAATTACTTCATTAATTATAATTAATTACAATTAATTACCTTATAATAACTTATTATGGATTAACTACTCTTAATTAATCATTCCTTAATCATTCTTATTAATTACATAAATTAATGACCCTTAATTAATTACTTTCATTAATCAACTTTAATAAATCATAAACAGTAATTATCAACCTGTAATTACTTACCTTAATTTATTAACTCCTTAATTAATTATATAAATCGTTTGATTAATTACACTAAGAAATTAATCCTTAATTACTTCTACTAAGTAATTACCCTTTTATTACTTTCATTAATTAATTACCTACTGTAATTTTTACATCAATTACTTACCTTAAGAATTTACACTATTCAATCTTATTGAGTATTTATACTTAATCAACCACCAAATGATTATCTTTAATTAATCAACCCATTTGATTAACCCAAATTTATCACACTTATTTGATTAATTACAATTGGGTAATTCATCCCTTAATCACCCCTTTTAAATAAATTAATTAATCTTTTATTACAGATTAATTAATTTTTAATTTTTAATTAACAGACCTTAATTATCAAATAGTAAAACTTAATAACGAAATTAATTAATCCTTAATTAACAGTTAATGGATTCTTAATTACAATTAATTCACCCTAAATGATAGTTAATTAATCCTTAATTAACTTTAGTTATAGATTAACATTTTCTTAATTATTAATTAATAAAGCCTGATTATTAATTAATAAAACT
This sequence comes from Allium cepa, assembly GCA_030765085.1. Lineage (NCBI taxonomy): Eukaryota > Viridiplantae > Streptophyta > Magnoliopsida > Asparagales > Amaryllidaceae > Allium > Allium cepa. Next base: position 1,042,119,761 of record CM060931.1, on the reverse strand, counting down.
TATTTACAAATTAAGTACCCTTTTTATTACCAATTAATTACCCTTAATTAATTAATCATTAATTAATAATCTAATTATCTAATTAATAATTCTTAACTATAAATTAGTTAACCTCTAATTAATTAACTTGTAACCCTTAATCATTAGTTTTAAATTAATTAGTTAATTACATCAATTAATTATTCTTAATTAATTCTTAATCATTATTAATTAAATTAATTAAAATTAATTTTCCTTAATTAACTTAATTAATTTCCATATAATAAACTTTAATTACCTAAAGATAAAACATTATATTTTTAATGCCTTTATTAACATTTTTAAACCATTATAAATTTATAATTAACTTTACTTAGTTAAATCAAAAATTAAGTTTTTAAAACAAAATAATCATTTTAACTTGATAAATTGAAGTTATCAAAACATAATTTTTTTAAAAATAACTTAAATATTTATTATTTAGTAGTTTTAAAAACTAGATTCAAATTTGAATTTAAAACTTACTTTTATATAAATCTTTTAAAAATTCCATTTCTAACTTAAATTTAAATCACTTTAAATTTACTTAACAAGATTTAAATTTAACAAACTTCAACTTCTTAATAAAGATGTTTAAGAAAACATTTACTTGTATAAAGGATAGTATTTAACAACAAGATTCATTTTAAAAGTTTGAATCAATCTTTATTAAATTTAAAACTTGTTTTATAAAACTTTTTGAAACTTATAAAAAATCTATTTTAAATCAATCTGCTTATATTTGACCTGAGTATAACTCGAGCCATTCAAGTTCCATTACATTTCCTAAAATTTTCAAAATCTTAGTTTAAATTATAAAATTTTAAATCTGGTAGCAGGATAACTCATCCATCACTTCGAGTTCCTACTCGTGAAACAAACACCAAAACTCGATACCTCCTTCGAGTTCAATCTTCAACCGAAACACTGCAACCACTGACACAAAACTCTCTAATATATGCATATGCACATCGCCGGAATCACTTACCACCTCCGACGAACCCTCCATCACATCAAACATCATCGCGGCCACCATCCTTGATCACCAAAACACCCTCACTGCCTCGAATCCAAATCGAGCTTCCCAGTTAAAAACTGGAACCAACTGCCATGTCCAAGTCCACCTCAAAGTCACATCTCCGACCATCTGACGATTTGCAACTCTGGCCACTCCATCTCCAAACACCCACGAACCCATCCTCAAAGTTTGATGTAACTCGATGCATCAAAGAAGAAGCACTAATTCCCTTTTCATAGTTCGACCCAATTAGGTTTACAACTTAGATTTCTTCACTGTCGACGCCACGGCCATCAAAATCCTTATGTACCATTTTTGCCTGACAGCCTGATCACCTAACAAGCGTCAACAGGAACCCCGACCTCTCCAGTCACCAAGATCATTAGAATTCGACCAGAGATCAAATTCCAGAAAATCACAAAATTCACATTCAGTACTTTACTTAAAATTGTGATTTTGATTTTAAAAATCATAACTTCCCAGGCCCATTCAAGTTATGTATTTAAATCAGAGGATTGTATTAGTTAATTTTTAACATATTTATAAAATTTTAATGTAACTCTTGCTTTCCAATTACTATATATATAAACATGTTTAAACTATTTTTAGATCCAAGTTCATACTTAAACAAACTAAATTTGTTTGAAAACTAAGGCCTATTAGAGATCAGAGATGAAGAAAGCAGAATTTGAACAAAATTTAACTCTGTAATATGACACAGAGGGGAAAGATGGATATAACAGGCATTCACACTTAAATAAAATCATATTCACAAAATTATACACTTATTTATACACATGCATGCATCATCATCACAGAGATTTTATAAGCAACAACCATAAATCTACTTAAGTTTTAAAATTAAATGTTTACTTACCTTTGAAAATGTAGAAGGCTTTTGAAACAAGAATGAAATTTGCATGCATTTATTTTTGATTCCAGAAAACTGAATTTCTTTGATTTGCTTTAAACTGAAATGTTTGAGCCACAGTTTTGATTTAAACATTGGAACAACTTTGATGTTTAAGGCTTGTTTCAGGTTGCTGCTTTTTGGAAACTTTGAGTGCTGTAGATTTCATGCTTGTTGATTTGAAATTGTTACAGGCTTTTGTATTTTGGCTTGGACATGAATTACAGGGCTTTGAGCATAAACAATTTACAGGGTTGAGAAATTCCAAATTTCAAAGTTGTTTGAACTTAGAAGGTCACAGGGATTTGAAAGTGTTTTAAGGAGGTTGCTTGAGATGGTTACAGATTTAGTAATTGCTTTGAGGATTAGTTGACAGGCTTTGTGTTTAAACTTGAAGAAGATTTACAAGAAATAATTCTTGCATTTTTGGTTTTGCAATTTGTTTTTGAGGAGATGAATCAGGTTTTGATAGAAGAGGAAATGATTTCAGATCTGGCCATGATTTTCTTGCTATAAGAAATGAAGATAGAAAAAGATTTATAAAAGAAGATATATGCTTATATAAGTTTAAATTAGAATTTTATAAAAATAAAAGAAATTCAAATAAATGTGACACTTGGTATTTACACACTTAATCATGTAACACATGTTACATTTCGCTTTATTTTTTTTACACTTGTCACCTATATTAATTAATTACTTAACACATGTTTTAACATGCTTAAAACTTTAACATATGTCATTATTTATTTTTATTCGTTTTTAAAATTATTTAAAAGCTTTTTAGATTAAATTCCTTAATTAATTAATACATATATTAATTATAAATGCTTTTCTTATTAAATTTCTAATTAACAAATACATTTATAAATTTATAAATGCTTTTCTAATTTTAAATAAATAAAACTTTTGAAAGAAAATAAAATAAAAACCAATTATCTTTTAAATAAAATCATATATAGTATTGTAAATTCATTTTTAAATGCTAATTCGAAAAGCCTTTGTATTTATTCCTATTACATAAATACTTTTCCAAACTTCTATAAATAAATCTCTTTAAAGAGAATGAGAAAAACAATCTTATTTTTACATAAAAACTCATTCATATAATTTAAATCCAAACATATTATTATTTTTTATTTCAAGATATATATATATTCTTTTAAATCAAAATTCAAATTCAATTTAAAGCCCAAATTTAAAGTCAATTCAAATAAATATAAATATCAATTTTAGACAAACACATTATTATTTATAAATACTTTATTATTTTTAAAATCAATCTATAATCATAATTTAAAACATCACATTATTAGTCATTTGGCTATTTATATTTGAAAATAACAATTTTATCAATTTTTAAACAATTTAATTAAGAGATTATCACATTTTAAATTCCTTGAAATTCCGGGATATCACATTCCTCCCTCTTTAAAATAATTTCATCCTCAAAAATTAAAACAAAGATAATCCAAAGTTTTATTTTATTTCAACCAATTTAATCGTACATATCAGCCATACATAACCAATCAAACAATTTCATCCAAACAAACAATTCAATCAAACAACTCTAGCTATCTGGACACAGATCCGGATAAGCTTCCTAAAATTATCTCGAGTTTCCCAGATACAGACACGAGGATACTTGCTTTACTAAATTCAAACTAGCTATATTACTAAGCTTCTGAGCTCCTACTCATCTAGATCTACAATCTGCACAAGATATCAGACCACAGACAAGTCTGATCAACAACTAAATCCTTCAGGACTACTGGTTCCAAAACCCGTGATGGACCAGACACGTACTCCCTCAGAGACGTGTGAAATACCTTGAATTCCAGTCTCCCAAACTGGCAATTCAACTCTTCATACCAAATCACTGATCCTTACAAAAACTCAGAAGAAACCAATATACCTCGGAGCTATCCTCATAATCTTACCCAATCTTATTGCTCCCTTTACCCGAGAAAACCTCAACAACATCGAAGTCTCCAACTTCAAATTCCAAATTCTTCCGTATCTTAACCTCAAAACTTACCGGATGATCCGGGTTGCCTACAGATCCTTCCTGATCAGCTCAACCTTCGCTGATGCTTCTAGGAACAAACTGGATCAAAAACAAGTCAACAAAATGATCCTCTCAAGATCTACTTGAAACCAAGAACACAAAGTCTGCTCCATAAACATCCGTAGACTACACACTTACTTCTACTATCCGCAAAAGACAGAACAGGATCACTTGCCAACTTGCCTCAGATCCTGATAAATTTCCTGTAGAAATCCACAATCCAAACGCCGCAACTTCTTTTTGCTTCTACTCTAGAATAATTGCCACCTTGCTTCCGCTGCACAACTCTGATCTGGAGCAAATGATAATACAGACTAAACAGCACATCCCAAAAATTTGGTTCAACAGAAGTTCCAAGAAATACATAGCTGCTTCACCAAAACCACATCCTGGGATTCATCCTTCTACCCAGCTGAATTACAGGTTAGCTTCATGAAAGTCAATACGGAACTCAATCCACAATGCAGGCAAATCTCTAACTTTCCTGAAGATATCTGGAAAGTCTTAGAAAACTCCCTAACTCCTACAACCTCTAGAGATGCCTCAAACCCAAGCTAAAGATTATCAAGATAATCACCCAAACTATCGCAAGTCACATTTGCGATCAACCCAATCTAAATTCCAAAGATACTCTTCTCTCTTCACCAATCAGAACAGCTTATGCTCAAGCAACTAATCCATCGGAGAAACGGGTCCTCTCCGCTGCTTCTGATTTCCAACACTAGGAAACTGCTAAGCCAAAAAGATTCCTGCTGGAACACAAAACACTTCCGAGCTGCACCGCTGACACAGATGCCAAAGACCCCTAAATCCAAAGCTCCTTGAGAAACTCGGACTTCCAACCAAACACATACATCCTGCTGAACTCAGCTACAATACCGAAGCAGATACACTTCACTAAACTTGTGCCAAAAGAAAACATCTTCGGAGACATCCATAGTCACTGCTTCTCATCACGCAGCTACTACTTCCTAAGGTTTCCAAGATACCATCACTTGCTTCTGCCTAACCGACAGATTCAAACTCTCAAAAATTCGCTCACACGAGAGCGATCGAACTTACACTTCAGTGATAGACTCCGAACCTTAACAGGTTTCCTTCAGAGATCAATGAAATCCTTACACCAAGCTGCAAAGCTTACTCGAGACAGTATTAGGTCTACGATCTCGACAGATATACTTCCAACTTCAAATATTCAAACTCCAACCATTGATAGTCATGCTACACAACACTACCCTTTCTACCTTTATAATTTATGTTAGAAAACCCGAACAGGTAACCCAACGGATAGGTAGAAATACTTATATAGTTATATATAAAAATTACAAGCACGCTCTCTCAAGAAAGACACCATTCCAGAGCCTAGGTATTCACTCAACCTATGCTTTGATACGAAGTGAAACGACCCGCCTTTCTCTTCACAGAAAGACGCATCACTAAAAAGAAAGAGGTAGAAATAGAATAGATAGAAGAAAAGAACTCAACAATATCAGAATCGCATAGCGGAACGAAACAAAATATAATATATAACATAACTATTACATAGTCGTTTACATCAGAGTTATATAGATAAAACAACACAAGATATATAGTTACAAAAGTCTGTCTATTCTACAACTCAAATACAACACATACATCACAGATACACATCACAGCGGAAACACAATATAACTACAACGCTGAAGCCTCCTGCTCCATATCTCCTACAGAATTCGTCAAAGCTAACCTGAATCCCTTGGCTACTCGTAAAAATTTGAGTGCCCAAGAGTTTAAGAAAAACAGAATAAAATCCGGGTCAGACATGGTTCTGGTGTGAGTAAATGGGTTAAAGTTGCTTTAACTTTTAAAAACCTTTGAAAACAAAAAGTATCACGTAAGACTCCCCACACATAAACATGGGTAAGTTTTCACCTTACGCTAACCAAAACATTTGATAGGAAATCCAGTGATATTATAATAGGGTCTAGGGTTTTCAAGTAAATAAGAAATAGCCGAAATTGTTACATGATTAAATTCCAGCTACTAGCCACAAAAGTGGGTAATATACGATCAAAACCGATGACACTTATTGGATTTTGGGTTCCATACAATGGCAGGGCTACTGGGGTACCACCCGTCACAGTACGTGGCCTAGATCACCGTACGGAGGATCCATCCTAAATCTCCTGCAACACAAGGCAGGAACCATCCCTTACCGGACAGTACCGAACAAGACAACCCCGGCGGTTGTAGCTATTCAACCGCCCACACTGCCGAAATAAAAGGGACTCTAGACAGGGGTTCATCTCATCCTACTTGGGCATGACCCACTTAGCCTTGCTACACCTCCCCTGTTTTAGCCATTCCCGGTTGATGAGGCTTGAGGCTACGATTACCTTAATAGAGCACATCTATCTTAGAATGCTCATCGTCCACCTGACGATGTTCTAAAAGTATTCAATCCATACAAGTTTGTCCCGGGTTCGAACGAAACTGAAGGCATTATCTCTTTACACTCATTTTGGAATCACTCTCAGAGTTAACGATAATAACTCTTGCACTCTAAATCTTCATCTTCACTTGAGATTCACGACCTATTGTTAATTTGGATCGATGTGGTTTTCGGATATCCAAATATGGAAACCCGATCCCGGCCTCATCGAAATCCAAAACGTATCTTTTAGGTCCAAGTTTTTTAAGGTTAAACAATTCAATTCTATATCTATATTCACACAGATAGATAATTTCACATCATCATCACAAATAGATAATTCACATTATCATCATAAACAGATAATCCATATTATCATCATACTTCAACCAAAGCATCTCATATCAGACCATAGACAAGTCTCTTCAGAGATATCAAACAATCAAGCCATCCAATATCATATCACACATATCTCTTCAGAGATATCAAACAATCAAGCCATCCAATATCAATCATCCATCCAAAAGCAATGATATATTAATCACACCACCTGTAATTAATTTAAAATTAATTAAATTAACTACTTCATCTTTAATTAATTTAAATAAATTAAATTAATTACTTTTATCACAATAAATCTTGCTTACATAATCATTAATTAAACCAATTAATTAATCATTATCTTAATTAATCAACCCTGATTAATTATCCCTAAATTACATTAAATAATTAACCCTTAATTATACAAATTAATTATCTACAAATCATTAGGTAATTAACCTTAATTACTTCATTAATTATAATTAGTTACATTTAATTACCTTATAATAACTTATTATGGATTAATTAATCTTAATTAATCATTCCTTAATTATTCTCATTAATTACATAAATTAATGACCCTTAATTAACTACTTTCATTAATCAACTTTAATAAATCATAAACAGTAATTATCAACCTGTAATTACTTACCTTAATTTATCAACTTCTTAATTAATTATACAAATCCTTTGATTAATTACACTAAGAAATTAATCCGTAATTACTTCTACTAAGTAATTACCCTTTTATTACTTTCATTAATTAATTATATCCTGTAATTTTTACATTAATTACTTACCTTAAGTAATTACACTATTCAATCCTATTGAGTATTTATACTTAATCAATCACCAAATGATTATCTTTAATTAATCAACCCATTTGATTAACCTAAATTAATCACACTTATTGGATTAATTACAATTAGGTAATTCATCCCTTAATCACCCCTTTTAAATAAATTAATTAATCTTTAATTACAGATTAATTAATTTTTAATTATTAATTAATAAACCTTATTATCAATTAATAAAACTTAATAACAAATTAATTAATCCTTAATTAACAGTTAATCGATTCTTAATTACAATTAATTCGCCCTAAATAATAGTTAATTAATCCTTAATTAACTTTAATTATAGATTAATATTTTTTTAATTATTAATTAATAAAGCCTAATTATTAATTAATAAAACTTAATTACAAATTAAGTACCCTTTTTATTACCAATTAATTACCCTTAATTAATTAATTAATTAATTAATTAATATTTAATCATTACTTAATAATCTAATTATCTAATTAATAATTCTTAATTATAAATTAGTTAACCTCTAATTAATTAACTTGCAACCCTTAATCATTAATTTTAAATAAATTAATTCATTACATCAATTAATTATTCTTAATTAATTCTTAATCATTATTAATTAAATTAATTAATTAAACTTAATTTTCCTTAATTAACTTAATTAATTTCCAAATAATTAACTTTAATTACCTAAAGATGAAACATTATATTTTTAATGCCTTCATTAACATTTTCATTTTTAAACCATTATAACTTTATAATTAACTTTACTTAGTTAAATCAAAAATTAAGTTTTTAAAACAAAATAATCATTTTAACTTGATAAATTAAAGTTATCAAAACATAATTTTTTTTTAAATAACTTAAACATTTATTATTTAATAGTTTTAAAAACTAGATTCAAATTTGAATTTTAGTTATATAAATCTTTTAAAATTTCCATTTCTAACTTAAATTTAAATCACTTTAAATTTACTTAACAAGATTTAAATTTAACAAACTTCAACTTCTTAATCAAGATGCTTAAGAAAACATTTACTTATATAAAGGATAGTATTTAACAACAAGATTCATTTCAAAAGTTTAAATCGATCTTTATTAAATTTAAAACATGTTCTATAAAACTTTTTAAAACTTATAAAAAATCTCTTTTAAATCAATTTGCTTACATTTGACCTGAGTATAATTCGAGCCATTCAAGTTCCATTACATTTCCTTAAATTTTCAAAATCTTAGTTTAAATTTTAAATTTTTAAACCCTGTATCAATTTAAATTTGGTAACAGGATAACTCACCCATCACTTCGAGTTCCTACTCGAGAAACAAACACCAGAACTCGATACCTCCTTCGAGTTCAATCTTCAACCCGAAACACTGCAACCACTGACACAAAACTCTCCAATGTGCACATGCACATCGCCGAAATCACTTACCACCTCCGACGAACACTCCATCACATCAAACATCATCGCGGCCACCACCCGTGATCACCAAAGCACCCTCACTTGCCTCGAATCAAAATCGAGCTTCCCAGTTCAAAACTGGAACCAACCGCCATGTCCAAATCCACCTCGAAGTCACATCTTCGACCATTTGACGATTTGCAACTCTGTCCACTCCATCTCCAAACATCCACGAACCCATCCCCAAAGTTTGATGCAACTCGATGCATCAGAGAAGAAGCAGTAATTCCCTTTTCATAGTTCGACCCAATTATGTTTACAACTTAGATTTCTTCACTGCCGACGCCACGGCCATCGGAATCCTTATCTACCTTTTTGCCTGACAAACTGATCACCTAACAAGATTCAACAGGAACCCCGACCTCTCCGGTCACCAAGATCATCAGAATTTGACCTGAGATCAAATTCCAGAAAATCCCAAAATTCACATTCAATACTTTAACTTCCAGGCCAATTCAAGTTATGTATTTAAATCAGAGGATTGTATCAGTTGATTTTTGACATATTTATAAAATTTACAGTAACTCTTGCTTTCCAGTTACTATATATATAAACAAGTTTAAACTATTTTTAAACTCAGGTTCATACTTAAACAAACTAAATTTGTTTGAAAACTAAGGCCTATCAGAGATCAGAGATGAAGAAAGCAGAATTTGAATAAAATTTAACTTTGTAATATGACACAGAGGGGAAAGATGGATATAACAGGCATTCACACTTAAATAAAATCATATTCACAAAATTATACACTTATTTATACACATGCAGGCATCATCATCACAGAGATTTTATAAGCAACAACCATAAATCTACTTAAGTTTTAAAATTAAATGTTTACTTACCTTTGAAAATGCAGAAGGCTTTTGAAACTAGAATGAAATTTGCATGCATTTATTTTTGATTCCAGAAAACTGAATTTTTTTGATTTGCTTTAAACTGAAATGTTTGAGCTACAGTTTTTATTTAAACATTGGAACAACTTTGATGGTTAAGGCTTGTTTCACGTTGCTGCTTTCTGGAAACTTTGAATGTTGCAGATTTCATGCTTGTTGATTTGAAATTGTTACAGGCTTTTGTATTTTGGCTTGGAAATGAATTATAAGGCATTGAGCATAAACAGTTTACAGGGTTGAGAAATTCCAAATTTCAAAGTTGTTTGAACTTAGAAGATCACAGGGATTTGAAAGTGTTTTGAGGAGGTTGCTTGAGATGGTTACAGACTTAGTAATTTCTTTAAGGATTATTTGACAGGTTTTGTGTTTAAACTTGAAGAAGATTTACAAGAAATAATTCTTGCATTTTTGGTTTTGCAATTTGTTTTTGAGGAGATGAATCAGGTTTTGATAGAAGAGGAAATGATTTCAGATCTGGCCATGATTTTCTTGCTATAAGAAATGAAGATAGAAAAAGAATCTGTAAAAAAAGATATATGCTTATATAAGTTTAAATTATAATTTTATAAAAATAAAAGAAATTCAAATAAATGTGACACTTGGTATTTATACACTTAATCATTTAACACATGTTACATTTCTCTTTATTTTTTTTACACTTGTCACCTATATTAATTAATTACTCAACACATGTTTTAACATGCTTAAAACTTTAACACATGTCATTATTTATTTTTATTTGTTTTTAAAATTATTTAAAAGCTTTTTAAATTAAATTCCCTAATTAATTAATTAATACATATATTAATTACAAATGCTTTTCTTATTAAATTTCTAATTAACAAATACATTTATAAATTTATAAATGCTTTTCTAATTTTAAATAAATAAAACTTTTGAAAGAACATAAAATAAAAACCAATTATCTTTTAAATAAAATCATATATAGTATTGTAAACTCATTTTTAAATGCTAATTCAAAAAGCCTTTGTATTTATTCCTATTAAATAAATACTTTTCCAAATTTCTATAAATAAATCTCTTTAAAGAGAATAATATAAAACAATCTTATTTTTACATAAAACTCATTCATATACTTTAAATCCAAACTATATTATTATTTTTTATTTTAAGATATATATATTCTTTTAAATTCAAATTCAATTTAAAATCCAAATTTAAAGTCAATTCAAATAAATATAGATATCAATTTTAAACAAACACATTATTATTTATAAATACTTTATTCTTTTTAAAACAATCTATAATCATAATTTAAAACATCACGCTATTAGTTATTTGGCTATTTATATTTGAAAATAAAAATTTTATCAATTTTTAGACAATTTAATTAAGAGATATCACATTTTAAATTCCTTGAAATTCCGGGATATCACAAAACTCTTATTTTTAAATCCATCTTTTTTCCCTTATCGATTCATGAAAGAAGAAACATGGATTCAGATCAAATATAAGATCTGGGGCTGGCGTCAATATGGGAAATCAAACCAAATTTACTTTTCCAATCAGCAACAATGGATTCAGCTATGACTTCCGCTAATTCTTTTACTTTCTTATGATTTTTTCTCAATCAAATCAATATGGATCATCTATTTAGATCTAAAGTTTTAATTAATAAATCCTAAAGTATATTTAAATCTTAACAAGTGGTATCAGAGCTACCAATCATTGATTTCATGGAGAAAAACTTTTAGGCGTTTTTATGAGTAAGTTTTGAATTGAATTTATTCTAGAAGTCCTATAATTTATTAATCAAATTTTAGATCTGCTTGATCTATATATCAAGGATTTTCTATTGGTGATTTTGGATTTGATTTAGTTTTTGTTTTAATATTATAAATTGATAGGCTGATTTATAAAACTATTTCGATGTTGAAAGATAGGTCTAAATGATTTATATGTCATTTTGAAATAAATTAGAATCTTGAAATCGTTAAATTTGTTTGAAATGATCAAATTCCCCTAATTTATAGTAACTCATGTTGGTCAAAGCATACATATGTTTAATATTGTATATTTCATAAATAAGTTCTGAATTTTAATGTGAGGAATATGTTGGATCTGATATGTACAATCATTTTCTTTAATGTTTATAAATGATAAAAAACACACACACACACATATGTATATATATAGATAATGTAGAACCATTTATGCAAGTAATATAAATCCGGTTCTATGATTATTTTATCTTAACCTGCATTTGATTAAGTAATTTGGATATATATAAGGTATTTTGGTTATTTCAGAATTTTTGATTAATTAGAAATAAAGTATGCTCCTTTAAAGTGTTTATGTTATTTTATTACTGAAATAAATTTTAACATGACATTAATTTACATTTTGGACCACATAACGGTCAATTGCATTTATTTTTATCATAAATGCATTAAATGTGGTTGTTACAGTAATAAATGAATTAATTTATTATCATAAATGCACTAAATGTTTTAGTTATAATAAATTTAAAATTGCATCATGTTTGTATTTAGAATAAGAAAAGACGCATGGTTTATTATTTGATACATTTATGTTTGTTTCAGTTTCATGCTTTAAAGGAGCAGCAATTTTCATATTTTGCCAAAATGCATGGTTACCGACCTTAATTAAGTATTCAAATAATAAACTAAAGATAAAGTGACACTATAACATTATGTATGGCTATATTATGGTTCAGATATACATCATAGCCACTATATTCTTTCATGTTATTTAGTATGACATTTACTATGTCATTTATGTATAATTTTATGAGGCCTTTAATTTTGAAGTTCACATATGACATTTCTTATGTGATTTATTTACGATTCCTTGTATAATATTTGTTTAGGAAATGTAACGAATGTAACCACATACTTAAAGAAAAAGATTATTACGGCTATGGTTAAAACATGTACCACGGTTATGATTTTGTGATTTTCAAGTGTCGGACCTAAAGTATTTGTGTGAGTGTTTTATAGCACTTGAAAATATTGTACATACACTAAGAAATAAATTCAAATATATTTTTAGCGTCTCTTTACAAACTAATTGTAACTATCCTACATTACAAGTGAGCTAGTTGAAATAAAATGTCACCAAAGTGGTCTCTCTTGTTTTTAATTATTTATGAGAATGTTTGAATTTGTGTGTATTTATTCATGCGAATATTAGTCAACCCAAAGGAAGACTAATATTTGACTGAATCACTTACACACGTGCAATGATAAATATATGACAATCATAAGGCTTTACAAGTGAATAAAAAATCAGCCCAAAGGAAAATTGTTATTTGACTTTAATTTATTGTTAGTGTTTGATCATTACAACAAAAGTACCACTTAATGTTAATAATTTTCCAAAGACTTGTGTTAGGTATCTTGAGAAGAGACTTACCAATTATTTGAATTTATTATGACTGATATTTGGATATGAGCATATACAATCAATCTTTATTTTTGCTCAATTTTAAACTAATTTGACTAAATTGTCAATCAATTTTAATAATGTTCTCATTTTATTTGGGACTAACTCTAAGGATTAGTAAGAGAATATGTTGGTTTTTCTTAACTTTGTGGATCTAGCTCTTGCAATTAAGAGGATCACAACCACCCATATTATAGTAGAATGTTCTTACAATGTTATAAGGAACACTGAGAGGTGAGATAATTAAAATTGCCGGAGTCAAATGATCGTAAGGTATAATGTTTTAAACGCTTTCAAGGGTGTGATATCCGTAGGGATAATCAATTAGGAGTTTTTTTTACAAACTGAAAAATGTTTTTTCAAAAAAATGATAAGGAGAACAAGCACGCTTTATGTTGCTTGATTTCATAAAGTTAAAGTAAGGGAAAATAATTGAGTACTATATGGAAAGCTGTTGCTTCAAAAGTTAAAGGCACTCAAGCTATTGTTATTTTTTTGGTACTCTCTTCATTCACAATATAACCATTTTAAGATTATTGTTAAAATATTTTTAAGGATAAAATGACTTCTTATTGAGTTCATTTATCATTGTGGTAAGAAGAAGAGAGGTTGAAGCATGTAAGATTGAAATTACTCATTTAACATACATTTTAAATAAATGTATAGGTAAAGATAAAGAAGATGCTGAGGATCTAGAAGAAAAGATATAACATATATGTATATTTATAATTATTTCTTTAATGAGATATACATACTATAAAGTAAAGTTTACAAAAAAAATTTAAGATATTATTGAGATTTTAGTTATATTGTTTGGATTTATTTGATATTTTTGTTATGCTGTCATTTAGAGAAATTTTGATTTTCTATTTCTAATATAAATAAATTAGGTTATTGTTGTTTATTTAGAAATAATAAGATTGATTTATGAATAAATTCAAACGTTGTTGGAATTAAAGCTCTTAATGCTTAAAATATAGCTTATATACATATATCTACTTATGCTAAATACCTTTTATAATGAGGTCTTAAGTTTTGATTTGGTGATTTGTATGATTATTTAGTTCAGCTTACTAAATAATTCTAGATTGAGGCACTAAAAAAAGAAAATAATTTATTGATATTTTAAGCGACTTAAAAGTTACAAATTTTATAAACCTATATTAAGAAAAAAATAATATGTGAAATGCAATAGGTTTTTGAGGATGTTGAGTTTTTTGAGGATGTTGAGTTCTGGGGAGAAATAAAGTATGGATCGTTGTCTTTAAAGAGAATCATTATTTTTGATTCAACTCCAGTTAGTTCTTTTGATAATGTATAGGATTTATTTCCTTTTATTGACAAGAAATCAGGAACCATAATAAAACTGTTAAATAGAATTTTCATATGGATAATTATCTTTAAAGAGAATCATTGTCTTTAATTCAACTATAGTTACTTCTTCGAATAATGTATAGGATTTGTTTCTTTCATTAACAAGAAGTAAATCGAGATTTATAATAAGACAATGTTAAACAAAATTTTCTTCAGATTAAGATTAATGTTTTAAGAAACCAAACTCAACAATCTCAATATGCAAGGTCACTGAAGAAATCCACTTGAAAAAGAAGAAATACTATTCCGGATGATTATTTAGTATTTCTTCATAAAGGAAAATAATGGATCGGTGAAGATGTCTCTATTGGTTACATCAATGCATACAAGATATTAGTTTGAAATATGGATTTAAGATATGAATGTATAGTATAAATCTAAAGTTTGAGATCTTTCCTCTTACCCTTAAGGTAACAAGGTCATTGGTGATGAATAACTATTCAAAACCAAAGGGGATTAAGCGGGTAATGCAGAAATGTATAAGGCTTGTTATAGAAAAGACTATACTCAAGAGAAAAATAATATATTTTTTAAAAGACTTTCTCTTTAGTTTTACTAAAAGACACTTTATAATTATTTTGGAACTTGTTGGAAATATAATTTTAAACAATAGCAGAAGGAGATTAAAGTCATGTTTCCCATTTGAGACATTGATGAAACAACTAAAAAAGCCCACTTATGCATTAGTCTTTTGTATTAGGGATTCAAATACACCATTATTAAAAGAGCTGGGCAGATAAGTGCATAAAAAGGTTTGGTTTGCAAACTACGAAGCAATTGATTCTCTTTTTCCACAGGAGACAAATATTGTCTTATATAGTGATATAAGAACATCTTTTAAGCTAAATAAATGTAAAAGATTCCTCATACATTTGCGGTATTGAGACTAATGCATGCTAACGCATATACAAATATAGGTATTACATGTATTATTTGGCAGATCTTACTGACATTGAAAGTGGATCAATGTTTAGTAACCATTTATGAGATTTTTTTAAGAAACAAAAGGTATATGCTCATATATAAAAGATCGGATTGGTTGGAGATTATAAAGCATTACGATCCAAATATTTTAGATGCCAAGAGCATAAAAGATTCATTTCAGGTGGGAATGTTTTGGTGGAGCTATATAAAGAAAGTTGTCATACAGACACTTATAGCCTCCTCTATTTTGGAACTAACATTTATTTTCTATTATGGAACATCCAACGATGGAAAATAATTGTAAAATTTTTTCACACCATCAAGGAATATTAAAAAAGGAATTGAAAGACCACTAAAGTAATATTGTGACAATAAACAAGATATTATTTTCCAATAAGGGGAGAACGCAAAATAAATGGTAATTTATATAACATGTTGTGACAAACTCCATTATGTTTGATCCGCTTACAAAAGAATTATCATCCAAGGTCTTTCATGAGTATGTTGCTCAATTGGTGTAACTTTTATGTAAGGATATTTTGGTTCAAGAGGGTTTATATTTGGTACTGTAATATGGCACATTGTTTCATACTTCGGTCACAAATTATCAAGTTCATTATTTTTTGATCAGAAATAAAGTAATAAAGTTTGTTTGCACTCTATGTTGTTCAAATATTGAATGTTTTGATATCACTAAAGCAAGAATAGACATGTATAGATCACATCTCATGCAATTTCCATGCTACGCAACGACTATTGATCTATGTCGTTTAATTGTGTTGGTACATGTGACTATTGATTGGTTTAGTTACACCAAAGGTAACGAAAACCACTTTGATCCTTTGTCAGCATAGTTAATTGACGAGATTGTTTCAAATACACCATATATTGTAAATAGCAAAATTTGGAGCTCATAAAGTTAAACACACTTATAAGTTTATTACATATATAACCCGGTAGGAGATTATTGGAAAATTTCAACAAGTAGGCTATACATATAAAATAAAATATGTTGTGCTATTTTGGTGTAAAGCCTAATTAAAGTTATCTAATTTTGAACTAAAGCTAAAAGGCTCGAGGATATAACTTTCTTGGTATTAATATGTAGATACCGGAGCAATTCTAATTTGTTGAAAGGCTAACTTTAGAAATGCCAGCATCATAAATAAGGGGTTAGGTCCCCAAATTACATAAGCTCTAGTCATTCTCTTAATCTCTTTTAAGACAATAATTGTGATCTAGGGTGTATGTCAATTTGGAAGATAAGATCCAACTTTTGTCTTTTAGATCTGTCTCTTTTTCTTAATCAGTTCATGAAAGCAGCAACTATGAATTCTGATCTAATATATGGTCTAGGTCTGGTGTCAATATTGAAAATCAAACCAAATTTATTTTTCCAATTAGCAACTATGGATTCAGATATGACTTCCGCTAATTCATTTACTTTCCTCTGAATTTTTCTCAATCAAATCAATATGGATCACTTATTCAGATCTATGGTTTCATGATTAATCAATCCTAAAGTTTACTGAAATCCTAACAATAATCATTGTGCAATTTGTTGGCTAAGTATAAATGTATCTCATTTTAATTATAATGTGCAGGGGTAGTAGATTTAAAGAAAACCGATTTGTCCCTTTATAAAAATTATTGGACCAAAAAAATATGGAAAAATTACTGCGATACAATGTCGAGCATTAAAGAAACGAAAAAAGACCTGACTAGATGAGTGCAGCCATGTAGGAAGCTTTAAATGCTCACTGGTAAAGTCCAGAAGCAATTTTAAGTTTACTAGTCTCGTATATTTATTAAAATTTTAGTAGAAGTTAGTATAATAATTGCATCAACTTACAAATGTGAAATACAATGTTTTATGTTAAATTTATCGGCAGAATCTGAGTGGCATTCTGCATATAATAATGCAAATCCTAACCCCCAAGATAGTGCAATGGTTATGATATGCGGCGTTCACCTTAAAGGTCGAGGGTTCAATCGCCACCGACTACATATCCTTGTGATTTACCTGAAGTATGTGTTGTTGGTTTGATGCAAACTTCCTTAGAGTTTACAAGCAAAGCTTGGTTCTCTAGGTCTTCAAAAAAAAGGATGCAAATCCTGTCATACATCGCGGGGGTTTAAAGTTATTCCAGCATTACCGTCAAGAACTAAAAAATGTATAAATTATGATTACAAATTTTGGAAAAATCCCTTCAAGTGATCAGTCTAAGGGAATAAAGAACCCAACGCAGTGGAAAATAACCGGATCGTGATTGTAGTCAGACGAAACAAATAGAGATAAACACAAGTATAGACAGCTATGGATCTATGCAATGCAGAAATATAAATAACACTAGTATTTATAGTGTTTCCACTACCGCGAGGCAGTGTACGTCCACTTGGGGAGAGGAGATTTTATTAATCACTGAAAGATTAGAGTTACAAAATTGATACACTTTTGGAGGCTGTACATAAGAAGAATTAACAATACAGACAAAATTCTACAGAGTTTCAGCTCTCTAGAATGGCTGCCATTGTTGTTCAGAAGCTTCACTGTTTATCGAGTGAAGAAGTGAGCATAGTTAGCTGCTATATAGCCACTCGGACATCTGGTTCGACATCCATCTGGTTCGGCAAGATTTGGTTCAACAATCAGTACTCCAGATCTGGAACGGCTTTGCTCATAACACATCTCATTCGGCATTAATTCCTCGAACCAAAATTATGGACCGACATGCCCAAATACCGAACAAGATTTTTTGTTCGGCATCACCAAACCATCGAACGAAAAATTTGGTTCGATCTTCATCTTCACTTTTCGCAATACTGAACGAAGCCTCTCTACAGAACGAAATTGCTCTTCCACCAAACAAACTCCACCGGACCAAATCTTTGGTCCGACATCTCCTCTTGAACAACGAACGAAACCCACAAACTACTGCAACTTCGCGAGTATCTCCAATGGCTTCATCTTCTTTAGATTCGAAATCAGGTATCAAAACTAACAAACTCCACCTTGATACCAGATTTCCAAACAAGCCTTCCAACTCCATCTACACCTTTATGCTCCAAGCAGTGGATACTTACCCAATGAGCTTCGGTAATGGCATAATCCATTACAGTCTATCAACGAACTCCGACAAGGCCATCGCTCGTCAACAAGTGTTCGAAGACCCCAGTCCGTGTAGAACCTTTCAATATCAAAACAAACATCTCTATGAACCATCTCAACTCCCCCCTCCCCCCATGCCACCCCGTGCCACCTAGCACTTCATTAAGCGAATCAAGTCCTAGCAACACTTGAATTTAGCAACAAGCAACGACTTGGTAAGCATGTCTGCTGCATTCTCCTTTATGTGAACTTTCTAAAGACGAACTAGCTTCTCTTTACTCATCTAGACAAGGAACGACTTTCTCACCTCAATATGCTTCATCCTCGAGCTGAATGCAGATTTTTAGCTAAGTGGATTGCACTCTGACTGTCACAATACACATCCACTCCTTTATATACAAAGCCCAAATCACACTACAGTCGCCTCAAATAAAGTGCCTCCTTAGCTGCTTCAACCGCAGCTATGAGCTCTGCCTCTATAGTAGACAAATCCACAATCGTCTACAACCTCGCTCTCCAACCGATCTTTGTCCCACCAATGGTGAACACATATCCGGAGGTTGACTTCCTTCGATCTCTATCACCGTCATAGTCGGAATCACAAAATCAAACCAAGCTGAAATCTCTTCCTCTGCCGCCAAAGACAAATCCATGGTTTGGAGTTCCTCTAAGGTATTTGAAGATACACTTCATGGCTTCTTAATGCGTCTTTCCTGGATTTACCATGAACCTACCCACCAATCCAACCGCCTATGCAATATTAGACCTAGTGTAAACTATGGCATACATTAAGCCATAGACCGAACTTGCATATGATACCTTCATCATATAAGCCTTTTCCTTTTTCGAGATCGAAGATCCTTTACTATAAAGCTGTATATGCAAAGGAATGGGTGTGCTGATTTCCTTTGCCCCTTCCATGCTAAACCGAGCAAGTGCCTTTTGAATGTACTCCTTTTGAGTGTGGCTCAAAAGTCCTAGCTTTTTATCCCTTTTGATTTCCATATCCAAAATTTTCTTTACTTCTCCAAGGTCCTTCATTTCGAATTCCTCTTTTAGCTTTGACTTCAAACTATCGATTTCAGCCTTATCCTTGGAAGTAATCAACATATCATCCATATACAAGGGTAGGTATACCCATCTGTTATTCTTTAAATGCTTAAAGTACACACAGTTGCCTTTAATGCTATGATCAAAACCAAGCGAAATCATAAAAGAGTCAAATCTTTTGTACCATTGTCTAGGTGACTGCTTAAGTCCGTACAATGACTTCTTCAATTTACAAACCGAATTTTCTTTCCGATCTACAGAAAATCCTGGCTGCTTCATGTAGATGGTCTCATCCAAGTCTCCATGCAAGAAAGCGGTTTTCACATCCAGTTGCTCCAGCTCCAAGTCATGAGCTACGACGATAGCAAGAAAAATGCGGATGGATGTATGCCTCGCTACTGGAGAGAATATCTCATCATACTCCAATTCCTTTCTTTGTGAAAACCCTTTAGCAACTAGTCTAGCCTTGTATCTCTCATCATCCTTCACCTTGAACAACCATTTGCAACCTATGGCTCGGCTTCCTCAAGGAGGTGGTACCAAGTCTTGTTCTTCTTTAATGATTCTAACTCCTCTTTCATAGCACACATCCACTTCGAACTGCCACATGACTTCAAAGCTTCATCAAGGTCAAGCAGCTCCTCATGAACCATATGTAGGAAATAGTCAAATTGATCAACAAGGCTAAATTTTGCAAACTGCCAATCACCATACCTTTCGTGCGGCCTAATAATCCTACGACCGACCCGAGTAGGTACTGCTTTACCTAAACTCCTTTCAGCTCACCCTTAAACCATAGATTCATGCACATCACCAGCTCTACTAGAAGGTACCTGTGGACTATCCTATGATGTTTCATCAACTACGTTTTCCTCGACAGCATCAACAACAACTCTACTATTTGAATGGAATACATGAACTTCTTCTATCTCATTAGGCCTATCAGAATCTTTTGATGTGGTAGATAGCTTCTCCTTCGGATTAAGCATAGTAGACTCATCAAAAGCAACATGTCTGAATGAAAAGTCTTTCGATCAACAGGGTTTCAAATTCGGTACTCTTTGATACCATCAGTTATCCCATTAGTATTCCCTTGTATGGTCTAGCCTCCAACTTATCATCACCTGTATGATGAACGTACACAGGACAACCAAAAATTTGAAAGTAACCAAGATGCACTTCTTCACCTCCCCACCTCTCCTTTGGAATCTTCCCATCTATGGCTGATCTGGGAATTCGATTTATGATATGCCCGCAATTGATAATGCCTCAGTCCAAAAGCCTTTGGACAAGTCCACTGCCAATCTCAAGCAACGAGCCTTCTTCAGTAGAGTCTTGTTCATCCTTTCTACAACCCCATTAGATTGCGGATCGCCGGGTGTAGTGAAATGTATCTGAATGCCATGCTCTCTACAAAAGTTGAGAAACTCCCTAGAGACAAATTCACCGTCGTTATCAGATCTCAGCACCTTCGACCTAGAACCGGATTAGTTCTCAACAAGCGCTTTCCAAATTTTGAACTTCTCAAAACTTTCTGATTTGGCCTTCATCACGTACACCCATACTTTTTGAGAAAATTCATCAATGAAAGAGATAAAATACTTTGCTCCTCCAATAGGAGTACAACTGGTGCCCAAACATCTATATGCACGTACTCAAGTATTCACCTCGATCTATGGAGTCCAACCCCAAAAGATACTTTAGTTTGCTTGCCTAAAACACACTCCTGGCAAGAGTCCATTTTGTCGAAGCTTTCTCTTTTGATCATCTTCCATCTTCGAAGCAACTCTAAGCCCTTCTATGAAATATGACCCAACCAGAGGTGCCAAAGCTTTGTGGCATCCAATGCACGGGAACTATCTACTCCAACACACGACTCTCCAAGAACTGTGGTTCCTTTCAGCAAATACATATTTCGAAACACATCTCATTTCATAAGAACTATCGCACCTCTCGAAACCTTCATACTATCCTTCTCGATAGTTACCTTGCATCCTAAAGATGTCAATTGTCCTAAAAAAATTAAGGACTTTCGAAGACCTGAAACATACTGGACATCTGTCAAAGTACATATCACTTCATCAAACATCTTGATCCTCACTATACCTTCACCCAATGCTCTACAGCTAACATCATTACCCATAAGAATAGAGCTTACTTCTCATCCAATGAAAGAACTAAAGTAATCTTTATTAGGCGTCGAATGGAAAGACGCCCCCATGTCCAGCTCCCAATAGTCTGAGACATCCGATACTGCTGCATACAACACATCGTTAGATACAGACTTCTCCACCGTAAATGATGAAGGTCTGTCTTCTTCCTTCTTCCACAAATCTTGATAATCCTTTTTCCAATGATCAGGTTTCTTGCAGATAAAGTACTTCCCGTCCTTAGACTTTTCTCTTCTACCATTATCGAGCTTCCTGGACTTGGAACGCCCTCTAGAGTTTCAATTCTTCTTATCATCTCTAACTCTTTCAACAAACAGACCATGACTACTACTTCCATCTCCACTTCCTTCACTTTTCTCCTTCGTATGATCTCTTAATCCCTCAGGTAGAAGGTCCGACTTCACATTGTCCACTATCAATGTCTCTAGCGAAGATAAAACCGTTAGCGAAATCTGTGTAATGCTCCGGAAGAGAACACAAAAGAATCATTATCATTTGCTCACCGTCCATCTTCAAGTCAACAGTCTTCATCTTCATCATGAGATCATCAAAGAAATTAAGATGTTCCTTCACTAAAGTACCCTCTCTCATCTGCATACTGAAAAATGTCTTTAGTAATATCAAACAGTTAGTTTGAGATTTCTTTAAGTATAGATTTTCCAGCTTGGTCCAAATGGCCCTAGCAGTAGTCTCATTGCTAATCTCTGAGATGACATTCTCTTCCATAACTAGTTGTAAAGTAGTAAACACCTATTTCTCTATTTCCTTTTTTCCCAGACTAAGATGTCAGCCGTCAACTCCTTAGGAGAAAACACTACTAGATGGACTTCATTCCTTATTAGAACCGCCTTCAACATCCATTGTCACTTCTCAAAGTCTTTATCCCTATTTCATTTCTCAGTTGCCAACCATGATACTGACATGATGTACATCATTCTAGTGTAGGGTTTTGTAACAACTAGAGTCGCTTTATCTTCTACCATAGCTTCTAACACTCCTCAATCAAATTTGCAGCTCTGACACTAGACTGTTGGGGGAAAATCCCTTTAGATGATCGGTCTAAGGGAATAAAAAACTCAATGCAGGGAAAAACAATCGGATCGTGATTGTAGTGAGACGAAACAAATAGAGATAAACACCAGTACAGACAGTCAAAGATATATGCAATGCAAAAAAAATAAATAACACCAGTATATATAGTGGTTCCACTACCGCGAGGCAGTGTACGTCCACTTGAGGAGAGGAGATTTTATTACTCGCTGAAAGATTAGAGTTACAAGATTGATTCACTTTTGGAGGCTATACATAAGAAGAATGAATAATACAGACAAAATTCTGCAGAGTTTCGGCTCGCTAGAATGGTTGTCATTGTTGTAACAGAAGTTCCACTATTTATCGAGTGAAGAAGTGAGGAAGGGTAGCTACTATATAGCAGCTCAGGCATCTGGTTCGGCATCCATCTAGTTCAGCAAGATTAGTTTCGACAATCAGTACTCCAGATCTAGACCGACTTAGCTCACAACACATCTCGTTCGGCATTAGTTCTCTGAACCAAAATTATGGACTGGCATGCCCAAATACCGAACGATATTTTTTGTTCGTCGTCACCAGATCACCGAACGAAAAATTTGGTTTGGTCTTCATCCTCACTTTTCACAATACCGAACGAAGCTTCTTTACCGAACAAAACTGCTCTTCCATCGAACGAACTCCACCAGACTAAATCTTTGGTCCGGCATCTCCTCCACCGGACCAAATATTTGGTTCGGCTACTTCTTCTGAGCACCGAATGAAACCCATAAAGTATTGCGACTTCGCAAGTATCTCCAGTGACCTCATCTTCTTTAGATTCGAAATCAGGTATCAAAACTAACAATAAATACTTATAACATCGTATAATCTTTTATATATAATATTACATAATAATTATTTTAGAAAAGAGACCATAGTCGTCCCGTCTCCTACTTATAGTTTTTACGGTACTCACGCCATCGGGTATGTCAATGAAGATGACTCAAAAATATACAAATGGCATGACACAAAATCTGAGGAGTCCATAATATGCATATATTAAATTATAAGTTATTAATATCACTTTACATTATAAGTTATAAATTAAAATAATGTAATATGAATTTTAGTTGTAATTCTATTTTTAATCGCAGGATAAATTCATTAAAGAACGAAACAAACTGTTCGAGAGAACCGGTAAAAGTGCTGACCGTTGATGAGGAGGACATGATTTTTGATTCTATTATGGAACCGCCAACACAAAATAGGTGCTGGGGTTATAATTGGGTGGCAAAAGGTAAGGTTTATGTGTAATATATTTATGATAACGTATAACACATTGATTTTATTAATCACACTACATGAAACTCATAAATTTTGGTTGAAAAATGTTACAGGGCAGACGAAGACAAGCCAGCTATAGAAGAGCTCGGAATGATAAGGAGATTGTAGACTTAAGAGCTTGGATTGCTGACCTTGAGGATCGAAACAGATGTCGGACTGTGGAGATGTACCAGATGCTGGATGAGTACATTGTTGCATATATGCGACAGCATGTGGTAGATTTCCTTCATCACAGTGATCTAGAGGCGATGAGGAGTAGATGTGATTCTTTTTTATGTTGAGATGTTGTATATACGTGCACTTTGATGTTGTGAGGTAGTACGAAAGCTATGTATACTTTGAGATGGGCGAGGTTAGTTCGATGTGATGATGATACATTGAGATATTAATGGATGTTTGAGATTTATGGCATATTGACGGATGTTTGACGTTTGCTTATTTTATACGTTGATGTTTTTATAATTACTAATGCAATATATATTATGATATATATGTGATTGTGTGATTTGTGCTTTAATATATGATTTTTATGTATGAAATTGAACTGCAATATATATTGTTACATATGTGTTGTTTGAGGCATGAATCGTGACCGAATAACAAAAAAAAATTCAAATTTTCAACGATCGATGATAGCTAATTGACCAAAGCATGACAGTCTGCATGATTGCTAAGTGTACTTGACGACACGACAAAGATCGTCATGAAGGCTGTCGAGAACCGTCGGTGGAGCTGTTGAAAAGCTTTTCAATTGACAACTGCTCGACGGATGTTCGATGGGTATTTTTGTCAGTTTTCGACGACCGTCATGGCTCCTGATTGCCAACATAATTATTCTCTCTTGTAGTGTTTGTACGGGAATAGGACGAATATGGCGGACTTAACCTTCAATGTTCCTGTAAGCAATGTTGCAGCAAACGGATTGCACTAGAAAGGTAATTCATCCAAAGTTTATAGAACTGTGCAGAAGAATTGAATGTAAATTCATACCCTGTTGATCAAATAGCAATAATGTCATGACCAACTTTTAGGAAACGGAGACTGAAAGTAATACAGCAATTATAATTAAATTGTTGTAGGTGGTACGGCTATAGATGATAAGGGTTTCTAGCAGCTGCCTCCTTTGCATCGAACTTTCATCATCATTTACAGTACTTGTATTATTTGTGTTAGCAAAGACTACGTCTACTTTGCATGGTTTACTTTGCATGGTGTTTAGCAAATTAATGATTTGGAGGCATCAACTTATGATCTCATGCTTTTAATAAGCTAAATTCTAGCACGAAGAAATTTAAAACATGCCGTTTACTAGAAAGGTACATTATTAATGTAACTAATTGGTGTTAGTTTGTCACCATCACCTGGAAAATGAACGAGCCTTATAAGCAGTTAATAGACTAAACAGAATAAAGCTTAAATACATATAGGTTAATTCTGTATATGGCTGTTTGTTAACAACAAATTGCATTATGTGCGATCTACTGATAAAATAGGAGCAACGCACAAAAAGGCTAAACACAGTTGAGTTGGATGAATGATCTACATATTTGTTTGGATGCAACAAAATAGTATACCACGATTTGCAAAATCGAAAATTTTATACATCATAAAAATTACTTGATTTTTTCCTCTTGTCTTTGCTTCATTTGAATGTAAAGTTGACAGGTACAGTGGAAACACTAGTGATGCTATGAGATTTCACCACCAATCAACAACCTGGAAGTAGACGTAAAAGAAAATTGTTTTTGACTTAAGCTCGGTGGGTTGATGCATATTTTTTGAAACACGATTGATTCATGCATTTTTAAGAAGTGCATCTTTTCGCTGTTCTATTAGAATCAAATGTTATATGCTTTATGCTAGAAGTCAAATTATTGGTTGTTCAAGTTAATTCTTTTTGGGACAACTTGAATGGTAGCATTACATCATCCTTATAATAGCGTGTTTTAGGTGGAATAGCTTAAAGAGAATAGAGCGTAGGATTTTTTTTATTTTATTATTATAAGTCTGTTTTCCATCTTCGATAATAGTCCAGCTTCACAGTTGAAAAACAGAATCTTAAGATAATATAAAAAGTTCTGGCTAAACAAAACCAAAACCAAGTTTTAAAATTTAAACAAAATGAGTACAATAAACTTGCGCACGAATGGTTCTATATTCAGCATCGGCTCCCGTATGATATCTGGTTGCCTTCTATCAATTTGTTAGTGGCATCAACTAGGGTTTGACATTTGCATCCAATTTTGGATATAGTATAACCTCGCAATGATGAAAAAGCGAGCAAACGGATGCATCTCATAAAAAAAATTGTTTTTTTATTGATTTCGGTTAAATGCAAAATGATAATATGTTGGAATTATTTTTAAGAATTTTGGATTTGAATTTGACAATTAGTATTGAAATTCAAATTTGAATTTTGAATTAGAAATTTCAGATCTGAAGCATAGAATTTTGAATTGCAAAATATGAAAACCCAAATTTCAATTTTAAAACTTGAAGTATAAAATTTGAAATTTCAAGGTTTAAATTTTGAAATGACATTTAGAAATTTTAACAAAATGATAAAATTTAAATTTGAAAATTCATATTTGATGTACTACTGGACTTACAATGCTCCTGGCACATAATTGAATCGCACCAACCATCTCGACAAACAACACAACAAAAACACATGTCGTGCTACTAGACTTAAGGAATACAAATCTAGCATCATATGTCAACCAATCAGCTATGACTCAAATGCTATCCTTCTATCTGTAGTCATCAGCAATCCTTTGATGCGGTCCTAAAACATTTGTTCTCACTACTCAAGAACAAACATCTCTCATCCCTATGGAACCAACAATCTCGATCGGGTCTGCATTGTATCACCTTTACAGACACTACTTACTCTTCTAATTTAGCTAGGATCCCCACTAGTTTCGTTTAACGCCTCTGACTAGTTCGAATCGGCTAAACCAAAGTAGGTCTGACGGTTACACTAGCCATAACACTTGGCCAAAATCATTGAGTTCTGCAGTCGTAACCAGTGACAAGCTTAGGCAATACCCACTGTAGGAATATCGCTCCCAAACTGGTACGTCTCCCATTCACAACATCAACCACTACATTTCCCTTTCAAACATCAAGGAAATGTCAAATCCATAGAAGGTTAAGAACTCCAACCATCGCTACTAGTGAATGTATATATCCTTCTCGGAGAAAGGACACTACAATGACAAGGGATCACCGAACAATTCAAACTCCTCTCTTAGTAAACAGTGCATCCATAAACCCAAAGTGAACTCTATCGCCGCCAACTCTGAATCAAGAGTTGGATACTACCTCTTGGTATCACTACCGCATGCATTTAAGTACCACATGCAAGTGCGTATTATCGTCTCCTCAATCCCACTCGAAATGTGTACTATCAATGCACTCGCCAACCGCTCGGCCAGACTCACCAACACGTGTCTACACCTCACGTCTCAAACGAAAGCCTGATCCTTTCCTAAACAATAGGTCGACGATATTGCTACCTTGGGTCCATTCAGATTTCCGGACTGCCGTAACTAAAGGATCTATAGCGACAGCCTACTTTGAAACACATGACCCAAGCGTCTCACTCCCCTCCTTCAGGAGTGATACCCTCAAAATCTAACCACCAATTAGTGTCTTGCGCTCCTGTTCCATCCATCGGTGGAAGAAAGTGTCATCACCGAACATAAGCACAACCCACTCAAGCGACCTCTCCAAACATGGTATCCATGAGATCTACAGCATATGCCGATACATTGGTTAGCCCGAACGGCATAACCAACCTAAATTCAAGGTAGTGTGTGAAAAACTATAATCAGCACACTCACCCAAATTACTCTTCGTTGGTGCAACCTCACCGCAGGATCCAACTAACAGAATATCCTCATGCTATAGAGCTGATTGAACAAGTCATCCGCAAATGGGAGTAGAACTTGTTCATCGTCTCATCTAGCCCACAACAACCAACAAACAACTCCAAAGAGCTGTCCATCGTATTGACGAACACAACAAGTGCATCCTATCCAAAATATACACCCATGGATGAACCATCGCCTAAATAGGTCATCCACTGACATCTCTAATCTCCTAAGCTCTTTGGAACCCTATACCTTAAAGGCATAACTTCTGATCCAATCCCTCTGACCAAATCGATACGGAACTCTGTCCTTGTATGGTGGTAATCCGGGCACCTCCTCGAGTATGTCCCGACACTCCCAACTACAGGCACAAATGACACCTTGTGATGTGGAATATCGAGCAAATACATATAAGGCTCCCCTACAGGCAGTAATCACTACCGTATGCTCCTCCATAACTTTAATCATCATCAACGGCCTCTCATTGTCCACGGCTATTCTGTATCCCCTTCAGCAAGTCCATTTTTAAACTATAATACCAACACAATTAAACCCCAAAAAACCAATGTCTAACAAACAAACAACCATGACTTAAAAGGGAAAGGTCACGACAAACCACATATAGGCTGGCTCAGTCCCTAACTAGGTCTATCACGATCAAAGATTGGTAATTATCTCGATCTCTGTCCTAATATCTAACTATCAAATCTGATATAAAGGAATACGACACATTCTCGTTAAATAAAACACATACGAAACCTTCATATGCAGAAAGTGTTGGAACGGAACCAGCCCACGGCAGAAATCATGGGTGAATTCCAAAAAATTTACCCTATTGGATCTTTTATTGGGCCTATGAAGTCTAAATGAATTAGAACATTTCGAGATTTCATTGAAATAAAATCATTTATTTTATTTAAATTCAAATATATTAAAATATGAATTTAATTTTATTTGATTTAGTTTGTACATAAATGTAACATATACATATATGTGTGAGTGCATGTATAACTTAATAATCCGTGAAAGGTATAATATGCCCATATGTAGATGTTGAGATTTACATCGCAACATACATATTCGCTCATTTTATATATCATGTATGTTGTCCAAATATGTGCATGTATATGTGTTACAAACTACACACACGCGTATGTATGTACAAATGTATTATATATGATATGTGAACATAAAACATTTATATATAGATAAATAAATATATATATATATATATATATATAGAAAAAGGAGAGAGCAATTATTAAAAAATATTTATAATTTAAAATTAACTTAGTATTCTAAATTTGTATGTATTGTGAATAAAAAATGTTTTTAGCCATAAATAATTAACATAAAATTACCTATGAAAATTCAAATTTTACAATTTTCAAAAATTTAGGATCATGAAATAGAGCTTAAAAAATTTGGAGATTTTACAAAGTTGAAATATATTTTTTAAAACAAATAAATTGATTTCGGTAATAATTATTTAATATAAAATGTTATTTATAAAATTTTAAAATCCTAGGATCATGAATGAAAGGTTAAGAAAAAATTTTGAGAATTTTTCAGTTAAATTATTACTTTTTGATAAATCATAAACAGTTTTTCCGAAATAATATATATTACTAAAAATAATAAAATTTATTGAAAATATCCTAAATTTTTTCTATACGTTTTTGGAATGATATAATATTTTATAAAAATATAAAATTGAATTTTTAATTAAATAATTATTTTATATATAATAAACAATTAAAAATTCTATAAATGTTATGGATATATGTATGATAATTAATTTTCGAATTTGTAAATTCATATTGTATATAAATAAGTGTGCTAAATTTTTAAAATTATATATATATATATATATATATATATATATAGTACATATTTCTCTCGCATAATAGCATATATGCATATATAAGATATCTTATATATGCTATTATGCGAGAGAAATATGTACTATATATATATACGAATTTATTAATAAATATGTATAAAATAATTATTAATGACAAAAATTGATTTTGTATAGTAAATAACATTGTTCTGTACATAAATCAAATAGTATAATAAACAAATTATGCACATAACTAAACTGGTTTGTGACAACTAATCTACTTACAAAATCTCACCAAATTAAACATATAGTAGCAATATATTTAAACAGATATGAAATTGCTCATTATAGGATCATATAATATAATTAATTATTGTAATATGAATTAAAATTGCTGACTTAATGATGCATTTGAATCCACGTTGAAGTAATGGCTTCCCTTCCTTTTGCCGTTCTTGATTCGTCAGATTGCAAGTCTGGAATCACTGACCTCTAACCATCGAATAGTATTATTTTAATTTGAAATATACTTTAGAATTTTGGAGTGGATTGAGAGCTATGTTTTAATCAGCAATGCATAAGGTAATGGCAGTCAAAAAGGTTCATCATTACACACACACACACACACGAGTACTTTGGCACGTGCAATGCATGTACGTATAAGGAATTGGTATTAGAAAACACTATTTGTAAGATATTCTAGTTATCATTTTCACTTCTCCTTGTTTCGGGCTTGAGGCTTGTATCAATGATAAGTTGATGCGGAGTTAAAAATGCTGTATAAGGGATTAAATTAAAAAATGATTAGATACGATTAAATATTAGATACGATTAAATATTAGATATGATTCAAAGTTGGTTGAAAAAATGTGCACAGTAATAAATTAAAAAAAAACGTGCGCAATACTAAATAAAACAACACTTATTATGATTGTTGAAAATGGATATTAAATTGGATCGTCGCTAACTTGTCTTTTACCTGTTGCTTCATGGGAAAATTGCTTCCTTGTCTTTTGTCTGTTGCTTCGTAGGATAATTGTTTCGGTGGTGATATATACCATTTGTATTAAAACTTACTGTCAAGATACATCAGCAGATGCTAGTATCACACACCTTAAATGTCTTTAGTGTAGTTCAAATGTAAATCATGGGTTTATATATATTTTGAGACAGTAAGCATCGAATTTGTATCAGCAATAACAATGGAGAGCTTAAATTACAAAAGAATAAACAGTTTCACTTTAATTAAGCAGCACGCGTGCATGAGAAGCTAAGCTGGGTGTATACGACTATAATATTTTAATGGTGGTAATAGGTTCAGCAGTGGGAATAAAAGAATTTGTAGCAAAGCCTTCTTATGATGAATATTTATAAAACTTGCACATGTAAAACGTTCAACGCATTCATTCTCATGTGCGAAGTGGAGATTACCGAATGAATAAGATTCTTGGTTTTTTTTTCCTTTTTTTAAATCAAACAAATATCATTATTAATTATTCCCCTGTTATACAAACTCAAAATCAGAGTCCTACTACAAACATATCCAACTTTGGCTCTCTCAATCCACTAAAGCATGAACTAATTAAGACCTTGAAAGACACCGCAATGAATCAACCATTCAAGCTTGTTTATAGCTGATATGCAAGCCAGACCCATCAAACCTACAACATTGCGGCATATTTAGTGGCGAAGATTCCTGTAAAAATAAATTGGCATACTCATTTCAAAAAATTTGTGTTAAAAGATCACGGTAAAACTATATACATTTGTAACAACAATTTACTAACCATAAGTTTCCTTCATAATGTGTTGAAAGACTTCAATCCTTATATTTGGAAATACTTTTTAGGAGGAATATCTAATGAAATCTCTATTTCATGTAGAATTCTGTAAAAATGCAAACAGTTTAGCGTAAGAGAAATAATTAGAAAATACAGACGTATGATGAATTTTTTTCTAGAAGTCTTCTAACAAAATTTCCCGTTAGAAGTTGAATCATATCCTTTTTTTTGCATAAGTTTTGAGAATAAATTGGCAGAATTTTGTTTAGTAAAGACACCCAATGTCTAAAGTTAAATCGATAAATCTTGTAAGTTGCAACTCTTTGTATCTTTCTAAACTTTAGCATAGATTCTGCGTCTTCCTCTCCCTCTTTTCTTCTGTCTTTTACTTTTCAAATCTTCCTACCAGAATGAATGCATCGAGGTCAATCATTGACGATATTATGAGAGTTTGGATAATATATTGGATTATTATGCGCATACTGAAAAATATTAACAATTAAATAAAGCATTTTCAAGCCTAGTAGAAACAAAGCTTTAATTTGGATAAGGTACCTCAATGCTAAGTTTAGCTCAAATATAAAATTGAAAGTAATCATAAAAGATACGTAGAGCAAGCACAAATACTTGATCATAGAAGAAAACAACCAGAATTTGGACCACAAATAGATGCATACAAACTTCCTTCTACTTTAGTCATAGGATAATAATTTTAGATGAAATAAATTCAAATAGTAAGAATATGCAACTTAGAAAGTAGATGTTTAGTTGTCTAAAATTACATACAATAAAATATAACTATCACGACACCATTATTTCTTTATGAACCATTGATATGAAAAGTTCATTTCATAAAACATTTGTTATTTACACATAGTCGATCAAATTTGACAAACAAATAGAATTTAATAATATTTAGTGTTTAGTACAAATAATTCTAACAATAACTAACAAATAAACCAAAAGTTTCAATTTAATGCTATAAATTGATCAGCCTACGAAATCAACTATTATGAAATTAATGTAGAAACCAAAAAAGAAGAGGGGAAAAGCAAATTTTTTAGGCAAACAACCATGTCAAGCAAAAATAGAAAGTTTATATAGTGAAGCAGACCATAATATGCATACATGTTTTAGAGGCTGAAATGAAAAGGGAACCAAATTAAAAGCCAAATCATAGGATTAAAAGCATAGACATTACCCAACCTTGAAACATTGACAATGCTGTTCGTAATTTACTGATTGCACATGCAAATATCATCCCGGCCTGTTACTTATTTTAGGCCTCAAATATATTTGCAGTAGGTAAATAAACATTAAGGAGTAGCTTAATGTATTTTAGAAGATAGTTTCACTTGTATAACTCCTAGAGTGCTAGTGCTTATTTTTTGAGGTAGAACTAACTGGATAACCAAATTGTGTAGAGCTTTATTCTATAAAAAGTTTGCAGTTGTTTGTGGAGAGCAACAATAAACTTTAGATTGATTACAACAATAAGGTATGCTTAAACCAAGCTAAACATGAGTAAGAAAATGCCTCTAAACTTAATAATAAGAACAAAAACATCCATATTCTGGGTAAAAATAGATACTGTAAAGACTGAAAATAGGTGTTAAGTTCAAAGAGAAGTCGAAAGCATCAAAACAAATTTCAAATTTACGTACAAATATTTGAATTCGCAAATATCTATGTTTATCAATCTTTTGATGCTTGATACTTTTCATTTGAAGTCCCCATATTTATTTTGAACGTGTGATTTTTTGGATCCTGCATTTGAAATATACCAATTTTGGATAAGAAAATTTCCATAATTTCACTTGCAAAAAAAATACGTTGTTATAATTTCTAAGAAGACAAAACTATTTTGCGAATAAATAATAAATCTCAATAGGAAATGTGATTAATTTGAAAATACCTAAACTGAAGTTTTGGGGCAGATTTGGTTTTCCCTACTCATCTCAATCCATAATTCCTTTTGGTTATAAACTTTCATAATTTTTACTTAGTAAAATGTAAAGAAAGTAAGGAGATTTTGTTGAAGGTAATGAGTTTCTGGGCATTGTAGGAGAAAGAAGGCTGAACGATGGCGTGAAATATGTTGCAGTTGACAGTCTAACGAAATGTGTAGTTGGAACATGGGAAGAAAGGAACCACAATCTAGTGGGAAAGTAAAATGTTAGAAGCGCCCTCATGTCGTTTTCTGTGTTGATTAGCGGATTTAATTTTCAAAAAAAAGATAAATGTATTATAATCTACTCAATGCATTCGATACTATAATTAATTCGGTTAATGCTCTTCAAGGACAAAAATAAGCAATTAATATCATAATCCATTTAATGATCTTCAATAATCAAATGACTTGTCTTTACCTTCAAAATGTACTTCAAAACTAAATCAATCACAAACTCATAAGCAAATAAGAGAATATATGGGCGTAAATCACAAAATCACCTCAACAATAGTTTCTACGTAACCCTATAGTGAGAGTAGCGTTTGAAAGAATAATGAATTGCAAATCAAACAAAAAAAATTGAATAAAACTTACTCAAACCTCTGCTGCCATTCTTTAACCAAATTGTTGTACGCAAGCATAAATCAAAACTTTCTCCATTACTGTATTTAGAATATAAGAAAATATAAAGGATAACCTTTTCTTTTCTGACATCGTCTTTAAAGCGTATTGTGCGATTTTGACCCATAGTAATTTGATTGCAAACCTACATATTTCACTCACCATGAGATGAATTTATTTGAAATTAAACAAAAAGCTGCAAGGATCCATCCGTAAATCCTCTACCAGCATACTTAGCCCAAACGACTATGGATCATTGCACGTAAAATACTTAATAATTGCTTCAATAATTCTTCGCATTTATTTTCAAGGAAGAAAAAGGCAGGTGAGGAAGAAATAGGAAAAAACGAAGTGACAGAGCAAGCGGTTGGGAAAGAAATAATGCACAGGTCGAAAATATGGTGAAGAAATGGGTTGAGAACGTGCTCTGGGTGGGAAAGACTAATTTATGGGAAAGACTAATTTGTCCTTAACTCCCATGGTATGAGATAAATTTTCTTTTAAATGAGGAAGGATAGATTTGGCAATTCAAAAAAGGCTTCACTGGATGAAGTGTATGTATGTATATATGTATACATACATACATACATACATACATACATACATACACACACATATATATATATATAGGGTTGTATTAGAGAGAAACGAGGAAATTCTTTTTACCCATTCTCACTTGATCTTAACCCATTATCTTAAGCCAATTCCCTATGTTTTAGCCACCACTAGGCCTTCCCAAAACTGAAATTTTACAGCCCTAATGATGGGCCTTAAACCCGTCTAAACCCAAGCCAAAATACTATGTAATTAAATCTAATTTAATCGTTTGTCGATATTGTATATCTATCGTTATGTTTATAACTGTTATAAATATATAAAAAATTATTTATTTCTCAAATCGTATCCAAATTTTATAATTAATATTTCATAAATATTAATTATGTTGAATATGCAATTATATGATTTTTGTTTGATGATAATAAACATATGTATATTCGTTTAAATGTATTTGTTAATGTACTATTTTATTTTTCATAGATTAAATAAATATTTGTTGAATAAAAATAAATAACACAGAATTTGAATTCAAACAGAATTTTATTCAAACAAATATTTATTACAATCTTTGAATAGTACAAAGTTCAAGCTCTCACTATATATATATATACAATTTCAATTACAACACAATTTTGAATACATCACGATTCACATTTATATTTGACCTCACTACACATCACCCAATCACTTGACTCGTATTTTATCTTCAACTTCACTCCAAATTGAATCCAGCATCTGAGCAATCTGCAAAAATAAATATTGACGCAGTAAAATTGAAAAGGAAATATTTTTGCGGTATAAAACAAAATGTGAATTTTGAAAATAATATTTGCCTCAATTATTTGGGTTGTTCGTCATCATTTAATTTTCAATTAATCATACACAAACAGCTTGTGACATACAAAGTATATCACTGTATATGGCACAAGGCCGCGTACACCGATATATACACTTGATAAATTTACAGGGACAGGTGAGCACAGGTCAAACCCAAAATATAGGATTCAACTCAAGTGCAATAAAATAATGTCACAACTTTTCACACAAGGACAAATCCGAGCTACAAGATGGATTCAACTCAAGTGATACAAGTTCGAACAATGCTCAATGCACAGCAATGCAATGCCATCAACATAACAGCAAACAAATGCCACCAACATAACAGCAAACAAATGCCACCAAGTGAATATGTACACAAACACATATTACCCCATATATGCAAACTGCCTCAAAAATGAATCAGAAGCATGTGCACCAAAAACCAAACAAGAGTCAAACTACAAATATTACAAAGACAAGAGGCTATCAAATACACAGTGCAAAATATGAATCAAGCACATACATACACCTGTGTTGACACACCTATATACACACATAACTGTATGCATGTATACAAGTAGAAATCAACGCGAACTACTAAATCCAGAAATGATGACTGGAAACACAGGACACAATACAAACAAGATGGTGCAGTAGCAACTATCCAATGGAGACTCAAAGCAACTCGAGCTAGATCAATGAACCAGATTCACAAATATCAAGAACTAAACAGCACACAACAGTGACACAGCAACCATGACTCAAAGCATATACAAGACTACACATTCAGATCTGGACACACATGAAACCAGATGCAAATCACATCCACTCTTATGGCAAAGATGCACAAATCCAAGAACTCAACAAGGTCAGGATGCACGTTCAAACAAATCCATATCAAAGCCAGAAATTGAAATGCAAACTGTCTCGAAGAATGATACCAGAGACTACAAAGAAATCAAGTGCATGAAGACTGCATCATACAATTCAGATGCAATCATATATATATATATATATATATATATATATATATATATATATATATGCAACAGACTCGTGTATACCCTGAAGAATACAATTAAAACTGCAACACCTACTATAAGTGACAATGCCAGGCTCATATCGATAATACAACATGATTATCAAGTGTATACATGATGAAGAAAACAAGTTAAGTGGCCGAAATCAACAAATGACAGTGATTCAACTTTACAACAAAGAACAAGACAAAGTGCAGGAGCAAATGTCACTGAAAACTTTGGCTCTACAGTATCGAAATTATAGTAAAAAAAATGTCGTGGTAAAGTGCAAATTGCAGTGACACAAAAATCACAATAGGTTCAAATTCCAACATGTTACGGAAATGAAATAAATCAATATCGTCACAGCAAAGTCAAAGCCGTGATCAAAGAATATGATGAACAAGTCGAAATCGTGGTGACCAAGAAAATTGACCGAGTCATAAATCAAAACCGTGAATGTCAAGTATCAATTTATATGTAATTGAAAAAGTCAGGTCAATCTCAAGCATCCAAACGAAATCAAATGGTCGAAGCATAATATTGAAAATATCAGACGAACGTAAATAAAGGAGATCGAACTCTTATAGAAACCACAACATCATCGGCGAAACAGAGCATTCGAGTTCAAGTAACAACAGAGCATAATCACACAACTCGAATCATCAATTGAGTTCAAGAATTAAATCAGAAAGAAAAAGAGAAAAAATCACATACCAAAGCTTTCTTGTACTCAATCAATTTGAACCAGTCGAAGTAATTAACAGAGACCATCGACTGACAGAAAAGGGACGCCAAAGCATCTATTCAATCGAGCAATTAGAATCGGCTTCTTCGAATTATACGATAATCCTAATTTGGAACAAAGGGAACGAAGCCCTAATTTGCAAAGACGAGAACAAAGCCCCATTAACAAAAAAGGGAACGGGCCAAATAATATAAAAAGGGCTGGATTTTTGTTAAGATTATAAGGGCTTTTTAATTTAGAATTAGGGTTGTTTTATTTTTAAATTGTTTTTACTTTGTAATTTCTTTTTAAACCGTTGAAATTTCTAGTCATGTGACTAGGGGACAAACTGTGTGGCATGGTTTGAGAATTCGCAACTCAATGGCTGAGTTGTGGCAGGGTTTTGAGCGTAGAGTTAGGTTAGTCAGTAGCGGGTATCGCGAGTTTACGTGTGTAAGTGTGTGACTACTTAATTTCTAGTAGAAACCTTGGGGGCAGCACGTAGGTAGAGTTTTGCCGAAGCTGGGTAAATTCTGTGTCATTCTATTTCTGCATTTATTATTCTGCCATTATCTGTGTTGCTATCATTCTGTGATCTGTGTTGAAATTATTTTATAAGCTTCCGCAGTTAACTTTTATAATTGTTAGTATCACCCTATTCACCCTCCCTCTAGGGTGAAATCGATCCTACAAGTGGTATCAAAGCTAGGAATAGAAGTCAACATTTGTTTTAAAAATTCGTGTTTCAATAATCGGTTTTTGTTTTAAAATTTTGAATTTTAAAATGGCTTCTTTTAATAATACTTTGGTTGAGGGTCGTTCCAATGTTATTCCTTCTATTTCCGATGGAACAGATTTTTTGAATTGGAAATTGAAAATGGAATTTTATTTAAAATCTGTTAATGTTAAACGTTGGGATATTATTGAAAATGGGTGTGATATAACAGATAAGAAAATTATCTTGATTAATACTATGGCTATGCATTTATTATATTCTCATATTAATCAAGATAATTTTAATTTCATCTCTCATTGAAAATGCGAAGGAAATCTGGAATACTTTAAATGCAATATATGGTGCAAAAGTCAACAGCAATGAGAAATCATCCACAACCAACTCAGTTAAAGAAATGTGCTTAACAGAATTGAAAAAAGGCAGTTGTGATGAGGATGATGATGATGGAGCGGTCGAGCTGGCGTTAATAATGGAGAAATTCAAAAGGTGGAACCGCAAATATAGAAATCCAGCTCCAAATCGAAAATTGAAAAGCAGAATAATTAAAGCACTAGACAACTCAGAAGAACACGGGATCATTGGCAACAAACCCGGTGGAATCAAGCCCAGTTATCCCAGAATTCAACTCGACAAAGAAAAGAAATCAAAAAGAAAAAGTTTTGCAGCCACATGGAATACAAATGATGAAGATAATCAAAGTACTAGCAGTAAGAGTGAGAAAGCAGATATGTGCCTTCAAGGAAATATAACTTATAGCGACGATGATGAGCCAAGCAAGGTATCAAAACTCACTCACTCTGAATTACTTATATATTTCCACGAAGTGAATGGCTGTTTTGAATGACTTAGGGAGAAGTATTCCAAACTTGAATCACAAAAAGACACTTTGATAGAATTAAATGAACAAATTGACCAATTAGTTAAAAACTATCAAAGTAGGATCTCTAAGTGTGATAAGTGTCCAACATTCGAAGAAGAAATTAAAAAATCAGAAATCAATATAAAATCACTTGAAAATGAAATTTTGATTTTGAAAGAAAGTGAAAATACTAGGAGAGAGAATTCTATTAAAAAGTGCACATAATTGTTAAACGAAAATGAATCTCTCAAAACGCAAGTCCAATAATTGTCAACGACTTTAGATAAATTTTCAACAAGTGAAAAATCGTTGAATATGCTATTAGGAAAGCAAACTGGTAATACGTTAGAAAAGGGCTTGGATATAATCAATTTGAAAATGTTGAAAGCAATAGTAATCAAGTTAATTCTATGTGCACAATTTGTAGAAAATATGGACACAATCACAATAATTGTTGGTATAGACCCAAACATGTGAAAACTATACCGATTTGGGTTCCAAAAGGCATAAATATAAAATCTCTCGAAGTTAAACAAATTTGGGTGTCGAAGAGAACAATTATAAATAGTTTTGGATCTCCACAAAATTGTTTTTCAAAATATTCTACCACTAACAATCATGGACTTATAAAAACAAATAGGTCACAAAAATCTTTCATCGTGTAGGTGTGGTGGCAGGCTAAGGAACAACAATAGTGCCACTTGGATTCTTGCTGTTCCAAGGGCACACCGAGCGACAAAGTAAAGTTCCTTAGCCTAGTATAAAGGTGACAGAATCACAATGGACAACAACGAAAAATATCGTAAAGGTAAAACAGGTAATGGTATATTTTGAACGATATATTAAATGTGATAATCTGCACCGTATTTTGAATTAAATCAGCCAAAAATGTGATAATTATGGTTTTGATTCTGACTTATTCAAAATAGTTGGCCAATTATATTCTTATGCCAAAAACACTATAAAATTGTCTAGATCCTTTGAATTACTTCATATATATTAGTTTGAATTAAAAATAGTGTTTTGTTGGATGATAATACATTTGGTTATAATACGGCCAACCCTATATTCACGGTTTCTGATTATTTACATGGTTTCAATTCAAATTCAAGAGAATGTCATTTAAATTGCTGTTAAAATTGAGTTTGAAATTTTTGGTGCACACTTCATGGTCTATCAAATTCAATTAATGATAATTTTGAGTGAAAGAGAAATTTAGATGCAAATTATACTGGTAATCTAGTTGATAGAAAAATTACTAGAGGAACGTGATTTTTGTTGAGACATTTAGTAACCGCATCGTTTTACAAAGAAAATATCTGCATATTTTTCATTTCAAATAATTTTCAAATAGCAGAAATTCTTCTCATATAACCCCTTCTAGAAAATCATTTTTGACCATGTTTTAGATCGGTCATTTTGAAAAATTAATCTTATAATTATTTTTGAATTTGATTTTAAATGACTATTTTGACTAATCTGACTCCCTAATAATTATCGAAAAGATAAAAGTGATTGAAAAAGTGATGGGTGTTGATTTTATCATATATTATTACTCGAGACGGTATTTAGTAAATTTCTTTAGAAAATTAAACAAGAGTTATAAAAAAAATTGTTGGTAAAAATTCCATGACCATCTCTATTTCTATCATATTTCTAACGACCATCACTCATCAAAATTCAATATAGTTTCTCAATATGTGGTACTTTAAACAGGAATCATTCGTTTTTCATTTTATATTTCTTTAAAAAAAAATTAAATAAATAAATACCAAAGCATTCACTCTCATTTAAAAGTCCTCACGGTTATGCATGGGTGAATTACTTGGAATTTGTTATGTGCTTCCATGCTCATTTAAAAGTCCTCACAGTTATGCATGTATGGAACGCATATCAAAATTGATTTTTAAAATTAAACAAGTCGATTCTAGTCCCATTTAGAAGTCCTCACAGTTATGCGTGGTTAGAAGATACTTGAATTCATTTTTTTAAAATAAAATTGGAATACTACTAATCTCATTTAAAAGTCCTAACGGTTATGTATGGTTAGTAGAAATTCAAATTCCTGATATGAATATACCACAAATAGACACAACTGTATGGTTTATATGATGACATCATTCCCATCATTCTAAAAGTGGAATATGCACCTAACAAAGTATTTATGATTTTTGATTGATTTTTTATTGAAATTTAATATTTTGATTCAATCGAGTTTTAATGTTGGATTAATATCGATCACTTTATCTCTATTTTCTCTAATACTATTACTCTTTTGTTGATAACAAAAGGGGGAGAGAAAAGTTAAGATTTTGTCAAATAAAATCAAGCAAAGGTCAAATATTTTCCATTTGCATCTAGGCTCATTTGCATATTTCTAATCGTATGCATATATGTAGAGGGAGTTTTGTATAGAGAGGAAGCATTTAAATAGGGGGAGCAATTAGAGTATATCAATGATCAAATACATTTAATATATTCAAAATCTTAAATATATGTTTGTTATCATCAAAAGGGGGAGATTGTTGAATATGTGATTATATGATTTTTGTTTGATGATAATAAACATATATATATTCGTGTAAATGTACTTGTTAATGTATTCATAGATTAAATAAATATTTGCTGAATAAAAATAAATAACACAGAATTTGAATTCAAACAGAATTTTATTCAAACAAATATTTATTACAATCTTTGAAAAGTACAAAGTCCAAGCTCTCACTATATATATACAATTTCAATTATAGCACAATTTTGAATACATCACGATTCACATTTACATTTGACCTCACTACACATCACTCCTTCACTCAACTCGTATTTTACCTTCAAATTCACTCCAAATTGAATCCAGCATCTGAGCAATCTATAAAAATAAATATTGACACAGTAAAATTGAAAAGGAAATATTTTTGCAGTATAAAACAAAATGTGAATTTTGAAACTAATATTTGCCTCATTTATTCGGGTTGTTCGTCATCATTTAATTTTCAATTCATCATACATAAACAGCTTGTGACATACACAGTGTATCACTGTATATGCCACAAGGCCGTGCACACCGATATATACACTGGATAAATTTACAGGGACAGGTGAGCACAGGTCAAACCCAAAATATCGAATTCAACTCAAGTGCAATAAAATAATGTCACAACTTTCAACACAAGGTCAAATCCAAGCTACAAGCTGGATTCAACTCAAGTGATACAAGTTCGAACAATGCTCAATGCACGGCAATGCAATGCCACCAACATAACATCAAACAAATGCCACCAACATAACAGCAAACAAATGCCACCAAGTTAATACACAAACACATATTAGCCCATATATGCAAACTGCCTCAAAAATGAATCAGAAGCATGTGCACCAAAAACCAAACAAGAGTCAAACTATAAATGTCACAAAGACTCGAGGCTATCAAATACAAAGTGCAAAATATGAATCAAGCACATACATCCACCTATGCCGACACACCTATATACACACATAACTGTATGTATGTATACAAGTAGAAATCAACGCGAACTACTAAATCCAGAAATGATGACTGGAAACACAGGACACAATAAAAACAAGATGGTGAAGTAGAAACTATCCAATGGAGACTCAAAGCAACTCGAGCTAGATCAATGAACCAGATTCACAAATATCAAGAACTAAACAGCACACAACAGTGACACAGCAACCATGACTGAAAGCCTATACAAGACTGCACATTCAGGTCTGGACACACATGAAAACCAGAAGCAAATCACATCCACTCTTATGGAAAAGATGCACAAATCCAAGAACTCAACAAGGTCAGGATGCACGTTCAAACAAATCCATATCAAAGCCAGAAATTGAAATGTAAACTATCTCGAAGAATGATACCAGAGACTACAAAGAAATCAAGTGCATGAAGACTGATCAAGTATACAATTCATATGCAATCATACATATATGCAGCTGACTCGAGTACACCCTGAAGAATACAAGTTAAAACTGCAACACCTACTACAAGTGACAATGCCAGCCTCATGTCGATAATACAACATGATTATATGGTGTATGCATGATGAAGCAACAAAGTTAAGAATCAACAAATGACAGTGATTCAACTTTACAACAAAGAACAAGACAAAGTGCAGAAGCAAATGTCACTGAAAACTTTGACTCTACAGTATCGAAATTATAGTAAAAAAAATGCCGTGGTAAAGTGCAAATTGCAGTGACACAAAAATCACAATAGGGTCAAATTCCAACATGTTACAGAAATGAAATAAATCAATATCGTCACAGCAAAGTCAAAGTCGTGATCAAAGAATATGATGAACAAGTCGAAATCGTGGTGGCAAGAAAATTGACCGAGTCATAAATCAAAACCGTGAATGTCAAGTATCAATTTATATGAAATTGAAAAAGTCAGGTCAATCTCAAGCATCCAAATGAAATCAAATGGCCGAAGCATAATATTGAAAATATCATACGAACGAAAATGAATGAGATTGAACTCCTATATAAACCACAACATCATCGGCGAAATAGAGCATTCAAGTTCAAGTAACAACAGAGCATAATCATACAACTCAAATCATCAGT
Source organism: Allium cepa (assembly GCA_030765085.1). NCBI lineage: Eukaryota > Viridiplantae > Streptophyta > Magnoliopsida > Asparagales > Amaryllidaceae > Allium > Allium cepa. The sequence continues at coordinate 1,042,076,060 of CM060931.1, read as the reverse complement.
TGAGTTCAAGCATTAAATCAGAAAAGAAAAAAAAGCAAAAATCACATACCGAAGCTTTCTCGAACTCAATCAATTCGAAGCAGTCGAAGTAATTAACAGAGACCATCAATTGACAGAAATGGGACGCCAAAGCGTCTATTCAATCGAGCAATTAGAATCGGCTTGTTCGAATTATACGATAACCCTAATTTGGAACAAAGGGAATGAAGCCCTAATTTTCAAAGACGAGAACAAAGCCGCCATTAACAAAAAATGGAACGTGCCAAATAATGTAGAAGGGGCCGGCTTTTTGTTAAGATTATAAGGGCTTTTAAATTTAGAATTAGGGTTGTTTTATTTTTAAATTGTTTATACTTTGTAATTTCTTTTTAAACCGTTGAAATTGCAATCGTGTGACTAAGGGACAAACTACGTAGCGTAGTTTGAGAATTCGCAACTCAGTGGCTGAGTTGTGGCAGGATTTTGAGCGTAGAGTTAGGTTAGTCAATAGCGGGTGTTGCGAGTTTACTAGTGTAAGCGTGTGACTACTTAATTTCTAGTAGAAACCTTGGGGACAACACGTAGGCAGGGTTTTGCCGAAGCTGGGTAAATTCTGTGTCATTCTATTTCTACATTTATTATTCTGCCATTTTCTATGCTGCTATTATTCTTTGATCTGTGTTGAAATTATTTTATAAGCTTCCGCAATTAACTTTTATAATTATTAGTATCACCCTATTCACCCCCCTCTAGGGTGAAATCGATCCTATAAATTAATTTAATTAATTTATAACACTTATAAAATAATTAAATCATTCGGTATTATGGGAATACATCATTTCGGCTGTGTAACTCTTGCGTGAAAATTTGGTCAGTGATTAACATCAAACTATTCTAATATTAACGTTCACACGTCACTTATAAGGTGGTGAGACATTATGGCCAAATCTATGGCTTACTCATTTTCGGTAAAAATCCAATAGTTTAATAAGCGTTACCCGTTATGACATTTGTTTACACCAATTCTCTTCGTCAAAGCTATATCACTTTGGACTTATGAAATTTGTTAATGAACAAAATTCCAACCTCATCCATATTTAACTTTATAGTCTAAATACAAAGGCCTTAGTTCAATAATAACAATTATTATTAACCGAAATGTTGTGGCCAGAGACTTTGACTTTGGGTTGACTTGAGTTGATTGTGATACTAACCGCATATAACTGAGGAGACGAATCCTCTCTTGAATAGTGCTTTACTTCCAATACTTCCACTTAACCCAACTATAGTCGCTCGGTGGACGCCATGCCATGATTTGTCTATAAGCAAAGTGGAGCTTTCATATTGAAGATCCACAATATTCTCAAGTCGAGAGAACTATGTAAATCAGTCACATTGATATTTTCTGTTTGACCTTAGTTATGTTAATCAACAGAAAACTATCGAGTAAGTCGTTCCATAGTTATCCAATAATTATTAGTACGTAACCCTTAGGTTCCCCCAGCAGTCATGAGTAATACACCACCCAACATTTGGAGAGCGCTATGTACTCCAGTCTCAACGGATACATTGATATCAAATCTCGGCGCATCTTGACAAGGAACATTTAAAATGTTATATTTGTTTCGTTGTGATAAATTACTCACGGTTACAACACTTGTAACTACTATTACCAAATATACCATTTATGGATTTTTCTATTAAATATACTTTTAATTACGTTAATTAATTAATATAATAACGTTATATCAAGTATATAATAGATGAAAATACCTTTTATTTGGAACAAGATTGGTCAACGAGTTAGATATACGTAACAAATTGCATAATTGCCCCTAGGACATACCTATTCAATCTTCCATTTGCAGTTGGGGTCAATCATGTAATGTAATTCGAACTTCTCCAATCAGCTTTCTAAAAACCAATTAGGTCAGTCCCTTAGTGAATGGGTATGCTTTTTTGTTTTAATAATCTACTTTGTCGATTAAATCTCTTTGTCATCGATAAACTGCCTTTGTCATATGGAACTATTCGTAGAATGTCTTTCGACTTCTAGTGAGCTTTAAGTTCTATCATGACCAATTTCATGACATTGTTATCTTATAACAATATTATGGGATTCTTAACATTTGGAATCATCTTTGGCTCAATTATAAATTTGTGCATTTATATCTATATACATTGGTTTATTATAGCGCTATTCAAGTTAATGTTCTTAACATTTCAATGAATCGACCACAATCACTTTTATTTTGAAACATTTTCAAATTAAATATTTTAACTTGAATTTTATCATTGACATGTTATCTCAATATCACTTATAAAAGTTTGTGTCCAAATGTTCCATCATAACGAGTTCGTTGTTTCTATAAACAATTCTCTAGTATTTTATAAATATGCAAGAACACCTCAAACAACCATTTAATTATATCAATTTGGATTTTATATTTGCTCCATGTATCAAATACATAAACAAAACACAATATCATACACAACATTATCTATATGATAATTCTCATTGCTAATGCATAGGGAATTCAACTTATATGTTCTTTTTTTAATAGGGTGCTCCTGTATATCGTTTTGAGATAATACCTATATCTTTTATACTCACCATAAAAGATATCATTTACAATCCAAATTGAGTTAGAAAAACAACTAAAGTTAAATTTAATACAAGCATATTATTAAAATCAATAACGTGTTGTTTACTTATAGTTTAGAACTGTCAATGTACCATTTAATGTTATTTCTTATGAACGCACGCTTCCTCTACACTTTGATTGAAAATCAAACTATTTGATATTTCTATCAAAATACTTATTAAATATTGATTCTTATAAAATGATACATATGTATCATTTCTTGGCTCATATCCAAAGATTCGCAAACCCAATATCGCTCCCACTGACTTCGAGGCATTTTTTTTATTAATATGTGTAAACGGCTTACTCTAAATCATTATTTAGAATTTTTTATTTCAATACATAACTACCAAACACTAAGTCTTATCGAGCGATAATTTTGTGAGTGAATCCGAATTAACTTGAGCATGTTGAATACCGAATCTATTATATTAATTTCAATAATTGAAATTTGTGATATTATTTTTATCAACATTGCTCATTTAATTCCAACCACATTAGTCTTTCCAATAAAGATACAATCTTGGCCGATGGATCATATTTATTTGGTTACAACAACCAAAATCATATTTTGATAGCGTACTTGGAATTCTTTAAGATTTGCGCATCATACCACATAGAGCCAACAATCTTAATGGTTTAATTGAACAACTAAGTGGTAATGTATATTTTCGATATTAGTAAGAAACTCAGTTTTTCTTCGATGTACGAGAATACTTATTAGACATTCTAATGCTATGTGTTCATTTAGTTAGTTAATTTCACTTCAACTCATATGATCAATTTATCTTTGGATGAGATCCAATTCCATTTAACTACGAAAAATTTCTTAAATTCACAATGAAGTTGATATATCTTGAAACAACAATTGTTTCTTGGTGCAAATAGAATAGGAATTATTAAACGCTTTATGATTATAAAACTGATTTTAGTTTATAAAAATTATGTTTAAAACACAGATATGTCATTTGATGACAAACCTTTCCAGAAAAATTTGGAGATTCATACAAGATCCCTCATGAAAAATTATTAGGTGCAAACTCCTATTCCATTTTTCCTTGTTCTAATCTCATTTCGACCTTGAGTTGGTCAACAAATCGAAAAAGATTATTTACTTATACCTGCCATATCGTGATGGACTAAGTATAATATATGTATCTTGAGTTTGCTCAACAAATACATATAGTTATCTTACCCCGTCTGTCCAATATATAAATAATACTACTCATAACATCCCTAGCTTGAGTTTGCTCAACAACTAAGGAGTGTGTAAGTAATTTGTTAATATATATATGGTAGATGACAACATTATATTGAAGATTCATAATCTTCAATATATATAATGAGTGATATCGACTTATAGAATAATATATTTCTTGTGAAATACCCCAGCAATACAAGTGTCAAACACATCAGAAATCACGTTACATATGTTTTTATTTCTCAAGTCTATTTGGTTTTTTTTAATATTCCACATTTAGTTTATACACATATTATATAAGTTTTATCGTTATATAACTTTTATATTTCATATTACTTATATGATAGTCTTACGTATAATATATCATTAGTTAAATCTTATCGAATTAATTTTAATCAATTAACTCTTTAAATAATTTTAAATTAGTATTCCAACATAACTTTTATATTTGACATATCTACTATAACATTTATAGCGTATACTATAACCTTTATAGTGTAACACACACATATCATATATATGTGTATTTTTATTTAATCAATCAACCTTTAATTAATTTATTCAATTAAAAAAATTTATTAAAAAAATTAATTTCAAAATTTATCTTGTATACATACATGAATAATTATGTTGTCTTAAACATTTTAAAATACGTAACATATATCAACATGTATAATACACGCATATATGCATTAATTAATTAACATATTTAATTAATTTATTTTATTAATCTTGTTAATAAATTTGAAATTTGAAATTATTATATAAATATTTTCATACATTTTGAAAATACCATTATCCTTTCAACATTTTGAAAACTTATGTAGTATTATAATTTTTTACAATAAACATGTTTTATTTTAAATTTAGCTATCAAATTTAAAATCTTTAACATTAATTTTCAAAACGATTTTGAAAATTTGCCTAATGCTCAAATTAAGTTGGGCCTTTTCTATTAGAGGTAACCTTTGGGCTCACTTCAACTTTCGGGCCAGGCCAGTAAGCAGGTAGGACATGGTACTTAATTACCCAATTCCAATCCTAGACATTATCTTTCTAGACACCGTACTAAGTACGCAAGCTTAATTAGTTAGCTCTAATATGACTAATTCAGACCACATAGGCTGTTGAGCTCTGATACCATTGTTGGAACTGGAATAGCCCGTGGTGGAAGTTATGGATGAATTTCAAAAATTTGATCCTATTGGATCTTTTATTGGGCCTATGAAGTCTAACTGAATTAGAATATTTATTAATTTCATTTAAATAAAATCATTTACTTTATTCAAATTCAAATATATTAAAATATGAAATTAATTTTAATTTATTTAGTTATACATAAATGTATCATATACATATATGTGTGAGTGCATGTGTAACGTAATAATCCATGAAATGTATAATATGCCCATATGTAGATGTTAGGATTTACATCGCAACGACATACTAGCTCATTTTGTATGTCATGTATATTGTCCAAATATATGCATGTATATGTTACAATATATATATGTGTGTGTGTATGTGTGTGTGTGTATGTACACACACATATGTATGTATAAATATATTATATATAATATATGAACATAAAACACTTATATATAGATAAATATATATATAGAAAGAAAGAGAACAATTATTAAAAAATTATTTATAATTCAAAATTAACTTAGTTTTGCAAACATAATAATTTTAGTATTTTAATTTGTAAATAGTATGAATAAAATAATGTTTTCATCCATAAATAATTAACACAAAATAATTTATTGATGAAAATAATTTTTACAGTTTTCAAAAATTTAGGATCATAAAGTAGAGCTTAGAAAAAATATGGATATTTTTCAGAGGTGAAATATTATTCTTTTGAAAAACAAATACTTTGATTTTGGAAATAATTATTTACTATAAAATAATATATTGTAAAGAATTCAAATTTCAAAATTTCATAAATTCTCGGATCATGAATGAAAGGTTAAAAAAATTTGAAGAATATTTCAATTAATTTATTATTTCTAATAAATCATAAATAATTTTTTCAAGATAATATTAATTATTAAAATTAATGAACTATATTGAAAAATTCTAAATTTTTTCTATACATTTCTGGAAATATATAATATTTTTAAAAATATAAAATTGGGTTTTTAATGTAATAATTATTTTATATATAATAAATAATTCAAAATTCAATATATGTTAATTTAAAATTACGAATATATGTATGATAATTAATTTTCGAATTTTTAAATTCATATTATATATAAATAAGGGTATTGTATTTTTTAAATCATATATATATATATCTTATATATGCATATATGCTCTTATGAGAGAGAAGTATACACTAGTGTGTATATATATATATATATTAATTTATTAATAAATAAATAAATATATATATATATATATATATATAAATTATTAATGAAAAAAAATTGATTTTTTACAGTAAGCAACATTTATCTATACCTAAATCAAATAGTATAATAAAAAATTATGCACATAACCAAACTAATTTGTGACAACTGCATCTACTTAAAAAATTTCGCCTAACTAAACATATTGTAGCAATATATTTAAACAGATATGAAATTGCTCATTATAGGATTGTAGAATGTAATTTAATTACTATAATAGGAATTAAAATCACCAATTTAATGATACCTTTGAATCCACGTTGAAGCAATGACCTCCCTTTCTTTTATTATTCTTGATTCGTAAGATTGCAAGCCCGAAATCACCGACCTCTAACTATCGAATAATATTATTTTAATTTGAAATATATTTGAGAATTTTGAAGTGGATCGAGGGCTATGTTTTAATCAGAAATGTTGAAAGTAATGGTGGTCAAAAAGGTTCATCATTATTTTTAGAGATACACACATATATGCATGTCATCATTATTTTTAGAGACACACATACATGCATGCATGCATACATACATACATACATATATGGTTGTATTAGAGAGAAACGAGGAAAACCTTTTTAACCATTCTCACTTGATCTCAACCCATTATCTCCAAGCTAATTCTCTATGTTTTAGGCATCCCTAGACCTTTCCAAAACCGAAATTTTATAGCCCTAATGATGGGCCTTAAACCCATCTAAGCCCAAGACGAAATACTATGCAATTAAATCTAGTTTAATCGCTTGTCGATATTATATATCGATGGTATATTTATAGCTATTATAAATACATATAACATTATTTATTTCTCAAATCATATTCAAATTTTATAATTAATATTTCAAAAATAGTTATTAATTTAATTAAGTTATAACAATTATAAACTAATTAAATCGTTCGTCTTAAAGGAATTCATCATTTCGGTTGTGTAACTCTTGGGTGTAAATTTGTATGCGATTAACATCGAACTATTCTAATGTTAACGTTCACACCTCACTTAGCAGTGTTATGACATTATGGCCAAATTTATCGCTTACTCATTTTCGGTAAAAATCCAATTTTCGTTTAATAATCGTTACCAGTTGTGACATTTTTTTACACCAATTCCCTTCTTCAAAGTTATATCACTTTGGACTTATGAAATTTGTTAATGGTCAAAATTCCAACCTCATTCACATTCAACTTTATAGTCCAAATACAAAGTCCTTGGTTCAATAATAACAATTATTGTCAACCAAAATGCTTTAGCCAAAGATTTTGACTTTGAGTTGACTTGAGTTGACTATGATACTAACCGCATATAACTGAGTAGACGGATCCTATCTTGAATAGTGGTTCACTTCCAATACTTCCACTCTATCCAACTATAGTCACTCGATGGAAGCCATGCCATGATTTGGCTATAATCAAAACGGAGTATTCATATTGAAGATCTACAGTATTCTCAAGTCGAGAGAACTGTGTAAATCAGTCACATCAATATTTATTGTTTGACCTTAGTTATATGAACGAATAGAAAACTATCAAGTGAGTCGCTCCATAATTATCCAATAACTATTAGTACGTAGCCCCTAGATGCCCCCAACAGTCATGAGTAATATGCTACCCAATATTTGGAGAGCGTTACATACTCCAGTCTCAAAAGATACATCGATATCCAGTCTCGATGCATCTTGACTAGGAACATTTAAAATGGTATATTTATTTCATTGTGATAAATTACTCACGGTTACAACATTGTGTAACTACTATCATCTATGGATTTTTCTATTAAATATACTTTTAATTAGGTTAATTAATTAATATAATTACATTATATCAATCATGTAATAGGAAGAAAATACCTTTTATTTCGAACAAGATTGGTCAATGAGTTAGATATATGTAACAAATTACATAATTTCCCTTAGGGCATACCCCTAACTCTATCAGAAAGAATATCTCAAATGGTGATGCAATTTCCCTTCTATTTCATCGATGAAGCAATCGACGAAACCGGAACGACAATCAATACATATGCTTCCCAATCTATTCCTACACAATTAGTATGGGATAATTCTTCAATACCAGATACTTATTGATCATCCTCTCGAAGCCCTTGTCAAAGTGATGAATCAATCGACCCCAAGATGATCTCTTTACCCAATGCTTAAATTCAATCCTTTGTATGTGGAGTATCAACGGGAATAGATCGTACCTCGATATCATATCGAACCTGACCAAACAATCCAACACAAACATATCGCCATGCTTCAAATCGGTAAACTCTAACCATCTCCGACTTCAGAAAATTCAAGACAAATCTTCTTCAAAGCAAACTATAAACTAGTCCCAAGTATATCGATCCTCGGTAATCAGAGCTACGAAAATACTCCACTAGTTCATCGTCTGTTCTTGGAGTCATCCAGAGGCTAACTCCTACCTCATGCATCATCTAACCCCAAGTCATCGAAGATCCTTCTACAAGCAACCAACCAAACTTTCTTCCCAATAGATGACTCTGTTCCAAGGAACGTCCTACCTCCTAGACTCTTATGGTTAATGCATGGCTTGGCAAAGTCGACTATGGCCAATTGCACTTGAGCACCAAAACCGTCCAGAACAAACTGAGCATCTAGGAAATGATCCACACCAACTTTATGAACATATCCCATCAATCAGGGATAGTGGCCCTGATCCTGCCCAATAATCAACTCTAAAGATGTAGTCAATAACATTTTTTTCTTTCATGCTAGATCATCCCTATTCTAGAACTAGGAGGATCGGTCTCTCATAATGAAAATTGCATCCATAACACTCATGTGTGCACCCAACTCATATGCTATATATACTACTATATAGTTTTGAAAACCAAAATATATAACAAATACGTACTCCCTCATATATATACACTCTCTAGATCCGGTCCAAGCTAATGATTCCTGCCATATCTCTACTGGATTATGGTATCAATTAAGGTTAACTGAGTAACCTTTGCTCTGATACCAAATGTAACGACCACCCTACACCTAGAGTGCAAAACAGTAGTTAAAGGAAAGAAAAAGAAATAAGATGAAGAAATAGAAGAGAAAATAATGGAAAAGAAGAAAAAGGAGCATCAAATAACCAAATTACGTGTCGTATATCTCACATCGCATCAGAGTACATATAATAATCAACGCAGGTATAGAACAAGAGAGACCTCTGAATAAAGATCCATAAATTTATACAACACCATAATACAATTTATATAATGGGAAAGTAAACTCAACTGGTACACTACTTAGAATAGTAAATCAACACTGTGAAGGCTCCATAGTGTCACACAGCGAAAATATAATAATAAATGCACATATAAGTATAGATAACCGTTACTCCTGTCAATCCACCTGCAGAACTCCATAATCATCCACCTGCTCTCAATCTACTCATTTAAGAGTACCCGAGATAAAAGGAAGCAAAGAAAAAAACCTCAGGCCAGACAACAGTCTAGTGTGAACGATATCAAATCTTATAATACTATAAAAGTCAATAATAAAAGGAACAGAGGGCATATAAATCATACCTGACCTATCCCTGCAACCACAGAATCAGAACATAAATATAAGTAATATGCTATTTTATAATATCATAAAAAGGGTATATCATGCTCAGTATCTTTCAAGGTACCTAGGTATTTGTACCTACAGTCCTTACCCATACTAAGTAAATTTCAGGTATCTAGGTATCTCCATCCACACCTACTCTATGCTAAGTCAATTAGGGTATCTAGGTATCCTTACCACAATACCTACCTAGTGTGACATCCCTAGGGTGACAGGTGAATAGTGAGCAACCATAACAAACATAGCATCCATCAAACAATACTAACTATCACCCAATGTGCCAGATATATGATGACCCATATAACCAACTGTCAAGGACTAGTGGAAGTCTCGATTCTTGATTGTGTTTCACCGTACTTTCAGGTCCAAAACCCTACACGGTTGTCTCCTATGATACCTCTGTACCACCTGACCTAGACCCTCTCGGAGTAGTCCAAGGGACAGACCATCGCTACCAGCCCTCGGGTATCACCCGCATATAGTACCCCTGCTCTGAACATAACAAAAAACATTCTGAGGTATCAACGATTCCTAGGCAGAAACACATCCATCGAGCTCGATACAGATTCAAACCCTACATGTTCGCTATAGTTTTTAGGCACGAGCCCTAACACTCAACCTAGTCCACCATCCGCAACCTCACTCCAATTCGGGCTGCCATCAACGATCTTGCTCTTTACTTGAGCTATCGATTAAAGAAACCTACTATCATGCCATCCAAAGCACGAGATCTAGCATGATCCATACAGTCCTAATACTATCATCTCGGAGCCTACTCCATACATCATCGAGTCACTATCCGCAGTATCAGACTACCAGGTCGAAGCATCACATCCCTGCCTCACCATCAAAATCACTAGGTCTAAGAAGCATATCCCTACCTCACAATCAATATCACTCGTTGTAGGGTTATAACATTATATCTCTAAAATGGTCACACAAAAAAACCATCACGTCGAGCACCATGGTATCTCATCAACATCAAAGCTACATATCAACTAAATTGCCAATCGACGTTAGTGATGGACATTGACCACTCTACTATGGTCAGTACTATCCGCCTCGGTGTTGTACTTAACCGAACAGTTAAGTATAGACCAAACGGAATTATCCGACATCATCCACTCTAAAATCAAGATCCATTGGCACGTATCCCAAATCCTCTTCTATGACTTGTCTCGTTCATTAGATTCCCACGTGTACGGAACTCTAACGTACAAGATGCTACTTATAACCCATTCACCGCTAATCGGCATTTCTAGCCAAAACAACCAAATAACAAACAAATCGAAAACCAAACATGCATCCATACATCCAAACAACCATATATCCATCCAAAACATCATACATATAACATAACAATCCATCCATATCGACTAATATGGGAAATAACATCAATAATGGATCTAATCTAGTAATTCCCTAACTATGGCACGTCAATGGAAAATAAATGGTATCTTTTATAAATCATTTGAAATTAATTATATATTCTTTTATAAAACTATAAGTGTTGCATATATGTATAATAAAATCACGTTTAAAAATAAAAAATCATTTTCGAGCATCAATATATAATTATAAAAAACCGATCATAGTGAAGTGAGAGATAATATCATTTACATCAGCCAAATCTATCTAAACAAGGGCCAAAAGATAGATCTCGTCAATACGATTCAAAAGCAAGAAACCGCATCCAAAACGGACCTCGTATGCAAAAGACATAGCTAAAATAACAATCATCATTAGAATAATTAATTTAAAATGTTAATTACCTATTTAGCGTTAATCTTTCTTCCTCAATCAAGGCTGCATGCACATGAGATACGCTATGCATATCCAACATATAGCCACATGATTCAATCGCCAAATTCTCTCAAATTACTCAACGAAACTCCAATTCGTCTTTGCCAAATCACTATATTGCTCGATCTCTTCGTAATGTACCTAAAAACCATTCCTTCACTGCTACAGATTAAATCACATGTGCCTCGACCTGCTTTGACATAGTTACAATCATGAATTGCCAGGATGATCGGACCCTCCAAAAACATCGGTGAAGTTACATCTCTTCGAGCGAAACATTATGGCAATCTTTGATCCATCCCTCAATACCCTAAAGATCCAACGAGCCTAAACCCTAAGTTTGATCCAAGACGGTCAATCTCGACCAACAATGCTAAATCAAAATTCCGCCGTGGTCATCGCGTAGCTCTCGTCCATACAATTTCAACGAATCAAACGACATGATTTTTAGTTGAGTAGTTCGGGAGGAATTAATTTTTCAACATCAAGATGATGGGTTCGACCTTGATTTTCTTCTTTAGGTAATGAACAGTGAATAGCTATTGGGGGGAAAGAGGATTAGGATATTTAGATTATTATTATATTCCATTAATTTAATTTCTCAAAAAAGTGGTCATGAGTTTCGAGCCCATGCGATCACACGACGGTCTGATCGTCACGAAACTCGTTTGCGTACATCACTTTATTTTTCCGGATCCAACAATACTAACCCCATCTCCATCTGAGACTACGCCCCGAAAGGCTAATTTTGCGTAGTTCGAGACTGTTTCGGGCAACGAATCGTTCGATCTTGAAATATAGCGATCATTATACTCATTTTAATTCCAACGTAAATCCGAACTCAACAGAAGTGGTTCAAGTCCTAATTTAGCCGTATGCGAAATATCACATTTTTGGCTTAGGGCTTCATTTAGTTAACGATTAAATATTTGAATATTCGATCGTTAAAAACATGGGTTGTTACACTATCAATTTGTTGATGGCATCAACTAAGTTTTGACGTTTGCATCCAGTTTTGGATATACTAGTATAACCATGCGAAGAAGAGAAACCACGCAAATAATTGCATTCCAAAAAAATATTTATTTTAGTTTTTTTATTAAATGATAATATGTTGGAATTATTTTAAGAATTTGGGATTTGAATTTGAAAATTAATATTGAAATTCAAATTTGAATTTTGAATCAGAAATTTCATATCTGAAGTATAGAATTTTGAATCGCAAAATATGAAAAACCAAATTTCAAATTAAAAACTTGAAGTATAAAATTTGAAATTTCAAGATTAAAATTTTGAAATGACATTTAAAATTTTGATTAAATTATAAAATCTGAATTTGAAAATTCACATTTCACGTTTGATTTTTCTTTATAAATTCAAATTTTTAAGAAAATCAAGTTCAATTATCAAACATTCTTCAAACAAGAGAAAATTCTATATGGAATTTAAAATTATTAAGAATTTTAGGTAGTGTTTGGCTTGCAAATGAGTTTTGTGATTTTAACATATATATGTCAAATGATGCTAAATGAAAAATCATAGTCATTCCAACAAGAGGGAGATGGGAAGAAAAAAGTTAATTTTTGATAATCTCAAAACGTGCAGAAAAAGAAAAAAAACATTTTCAATGTTATAGGTCAAAACCTTTTCTTAACTTGATCATTTTTTATCCCTTTCTCCTTTCCCCGTTCATTTTAATATAATACATATTGAAAATAGAAAACAAAAACTCCTTTCCAAACCAAACTCTACCCAATTAGTTTTCATATTTTATAAATTTGAACTTCGAATTTGAAATACTAAAACTTGAGTTTTTGGAAATTCATACTTCCAAATATTTGAATTTGAAATTTGAAATTTGAAAGTGTAAAATTTGAGTTTGAAACTATTAAATACGAATTTTTGAATTTTATTCTTTGAATTAGATAATTAAAATTATTATTTTGTGCTTGAAAATTTGAATTTAAAACTCTAAAATTATCGATTTTAAAACTAAAATTTTTAACTTTTGAATTGTGAACTTGAAATCTTCAAGCATGAGAATTTGAAGTGTAGGCAAAAAGTTAAATTTTTGGAGAAGAAACCTACTACCATTTAAATATCGAACAAGTATGAGAAAACTCTTGAGATATTTGTCGAGAGAATAAAGTAAATAGGATTGAAGAGATTTAAAGAGATTTGTCAAAGAAAATATCTTTAATGTTCATCATTTATTTGACTTCACATTATTTGATTCTGCAAGTCTACAGTAGACAAATCTCTCTATTGGTCTATTTGAAAAGACACTGAAGTCAAATTAAACTAATAATAGGTGCTTGTAAATTAATATTAGTCATTGGTGCAATGCACCCGTGTTACATGTGCCCACCAAACTCATCAACCATGGTTTATTTTATATAAACATGTAAAATGGTCGCATCATTAATGGATCAAGTCAAACTTGACCAGACCATTTACGATCTAATCCAATCGTTACATTTAGTGAAAGGATCGATTTAACCCAACTCACTTCATATATATGTCAACCTGATTTACTAAAAATTGGTATTAACAACTGTAGATTGTAAAAGAAGACTATATAATAGAACCAAAGCATAATAAAACATAAAATTGTCAAAATATCATAAAAAATACACCAAACATCCCAAATATTGCACCAAATATTAAAAAAGCAACACCAAATATCATGAAAACCACAACATATAACATGGAAGTAGGAAGAAATTGAGGGAAAGTATGTTTTCGAGTTCGTTGACTTTGATTTCTTAATCACAACTTGGTAACCATATTTTGAGATGGTAATTACATCTTGAGACCAGATAAAGGGTAACCCATCTGTTGTTATAACCTTATGTTTTGATAGTAAAAACTATACAATTATATATTCTATATACTAACCACTTTTGCAGGAAATGATATCAACTTTACAAAGGGACAATTATATCAAAATGAAGAACAAATTGGCGCTACAAAGTACGTATCTATGTCTAGAGATATAAAGTCGATAAAATCTCTTCGATATGCTATATACACACGCAAGATTTTTTCTGAAATTGGATTTTCATAAACATCATAACAAACTTGAAATTCAGCCGGTTAACCACTCAGGTCAGCCGATTGAATCTGTGCATGTTAACATGAATATTTTTGAATATTCAGCCGACTGAATTACTATATTCAACCGGTTGAAATTGCCTAAAATGAACTATTTTCTTGCTGATTTCAAAATTGCTGATTCAGCTACATGCCACACTCTATTCAGCCGGCCGAATCTATATAACTGCTAGTTTTCTGAAATGGTACCTCTTCTTCATGAAGGGTTACATCTCTTAAATCAAGAGTTGTAGTTCTAACTTGTGATGACCCGCCCTTCTCGACTCTCGAAAATCAACACAAAATACTCCACAGTATAATATGCCGACGATCGAGTGCCGGAAAAGACAGATTGCTAAGGGAAAAGAAAGAAGGTAGAAGAAAGAAGGAACTAAACGATATCAGAATCTCATAGTCGCAAAGGAATAAAATATAATATATAATATCAGATCTTTACTTCAAAATGAAAACTATATCTGTTTTATACAATATATCATCAGAGTATTACAAATAACTACAATTACCAGTCAGACAATTTCATACAATCTCAGCAGCGGATATATATAAAAGTACATATAATACATATCGGACTCCAGCTCCTCTTCTACTCCATAGCATCCAATCTTGAACATATAATACTCGTTATGACCTGAGCATTATAATGAAATAACACCCGAGTCAGTCTGGAATACCAATTGATAATAATGCACCCAAATTGATTATTAAAGTTTCAAAAATTCTTTTTAAAACAAAAGCATTTCGTAAGGCCACGCCACAAATAAACATGTCGGTTTTTACCTTACGATAGCTAAATCACTTTTTATAAAAATCATCTGATATTATAATAGGGTCTATATACAAATACTTATAAAATAGCCGAAATTGTTACATGGTTAAATTCCAGCTACTAGCCACATTGTAACAGCCCAAATTTTAGCAATATTTTATTCTTTATTTATAACTCTGGGGTTTTATTTTTCAAAAATTTTATTGTCTAAATTTAATTATAAATAATCACCCAAAATTTTTATTAGTGTGAAAATTCTAAAATTCTTATTTTGGTTAAAACTTAACATTTTTTTAAAGCTATAAAGCTTTAAATTTTTAATTTTTAATCTTTTGGTTTAATTTAATATATTCGTAGCAACGTTTATTTCACCTTTTTTTCTTTAAAAAAAATTGATTTTATACTTTTAAAAATTTAATATTTAATATTTTACTTATATACATTTTTGAATATAAATTTCTTAGTAAATGTGTAAACAAACCATATTTTTATATAAGTAATAAATTTCCAAAACTTTGTGTATAAGTAAACTGTTTAATTTCGCGTTTAAGAGGCACGTTATTTGATGGAATAAATAATGTATATACTCATACAAGAAAACGTATAAAATTTAAATCCGTTATTTTTATTTTTGTGGGACAAAAATCACTGCGTCTGTTGTACGCATTCTAATTTTATTCACTTTCCTTTTACTCTCCTGATTTAATAGGAATGTTATTTACAAATTTTATAACCGTTCGCCTTTCTAATTTCTTGCCAATGTTCCCATCAACGCGAGCTTTAAATTTTAAACGCATTCAATATTATATAAAATCTTATTCAAAATCTAATCTTAGCTGACCGTTTCTTCTGCTTTAATTTCGAAACCCATTTGCTTAAAATTTGTTAAAAATCTAGTAACCGTTTATAACAAGAAAAATCAGTGCTCAATCGAAATCGTGACCTTTTTTTTAAATCAATATCTTATTTCGTGCCTATAACTGCTCATTAAAAATCAACGCTAGTTTAATTTCCTTTCCATTTCAAAGCAAGTTGATTTATTGCCGTTCTTTCTTCTCCTTAAATCACGCTACCTCTCTGACCAAACCTATATAACTCACGCAAATATTCATTTCTTAACAAAATTTTATTTTTCTAACCTTGCCTTTCCTATGCTCCCTGTTTCCACTTCTTTCTTTACGACCATTCATTATATATATACACTACAGCTGGAAAGTTATAAACGTATAAACTTAGAAACGTTTTGCATTTATTAAAAATTTAAAGCTTACCTTTAATTGTGACTTTTCTCTTTCCTTCCGTTCAAATTTAAACGCGCATCAATCAATTGCTTTAATAAATATTGCAGAATCAATGCACGGACGTTATCAGTTTCATTTTATGGTGGTGCCTTTTTTTACGTTTCCTACCATTTAAATTTTAAATAATTTGCTTTTATGGGTCAGCTGAATCAAGCAACGTGACCGTTGCTATTTATGTCTTTTATTAATTGCTACAATTATTTTCATTGAATCAAGGGTGGACCGTTACAATCACTTTTATTTATTTATTCACTTAAAATTTGGTTGCCTATTCATTTTCTTCCGTTATATTTGCTTAAAACATGCAGTTCATCCCTATTTATTTTCGCTTTCACTTCTCTTTTCTCTAGATCTGTTCGTTCCCCTCCCTACTTTTCTTTGAAAAAAAAGCAAACTGAAGCATGCGCTGTCACCATTATTTGCAACCGCCACTTCACCTTTCTTCCAAACCTCCTCATCAAATGAAACCCATCACCTCGCCTTCCGGTTGCTTCTGTTTGATCAGTGAGGTATAGGAGTATAAGCACATATATGTTTTGATTTATATTCGTAATTACATGTTTTTTTTTTGTTTTTTTTTTGTTAGTTGTGATATACATACTATTTATATAAGTATTGAATACTATTTTTTCAAAAGTTTATTTTCATAACATGACAGTGTATATTTATATATAGTTTCTATTTGATCTTCCTCACAGCTTATAAGTCATGTTAATATTTTGAGTTATGTATGCGAATTTTGAAGGGAACATACTATAAAATAAGTATCTTTCATTTTTAATAATATATATACATTTTATGTTTTATATTTTAATATGGGTCAGCTTCTATTAGTTGATATCAGGTTTCCTACAATATGGTTATTAGCTTATGTAAGTCATATATTTGTTTTATTACAGACTATGTAAAATACTTTAATATATGTATATTATGCGGTTTGTCACCATATGGGTTTCTATGTGATACTGACTTATTTAGTTGATGATTGAATATATTTTGTTACAGTATAATATTTATACTATTTTGGGTTTAAGATGATTCTATAAATACTCTACTTTATAAATTATTTTAATACACATATATAATTTGGAAATTTATATAGGTTGAATATAATATGTTATTGAATGTAAAAATATGGATGGATTTAAATTATATATATATATATATATAACATTTAATATATATAGAAATAGTTATATATATAAAAAAGTTTTCTTTTAGGTATTCATATTTAAACATTTATTTTATCTGTTTGAGAATATATATACTAGTTATACAAGTTTAGTGTAAAGGTGTTAGTATATATATATTTTTTAAGTGTATTTTGATTTTTTAAAAAAAGTAAGCTTGATTTATTTATTTATTTATATGTTTGTAAAACATGTAAATTAAATTTGTGATGCTTGAACTTAGAATATAAATTTCATATGTGTATATATAGTTATAGGTGGTTATAAAAGTTCGCTTATACCATCTATCTTCATTGTTCCAGTTCTGATCGGATCCGTTTCATCAATTCGAGCCAATCAGCTTTGATCGTTGAATTCGTGTCGATTTTGCTTTGCTTGGATTTGAAATTTAATTTCAGTGTCTGTATCAGTGTGCGTGTCCGTGTCTCCTTCTATATTCTCTAGCCTCGAAAGGTGAGCAATCACTCACGATTAACCTTTTTTATTCATTAAATTCGATTTCAATTGAAACGACAATTGAAATATGCTGCTGTAGTTATTTAAATTCGTTATATATGCTATATCTGTAACTGTTCACCTGCGGGATATGACACCATATCCTGTTGTTTATATTATATTGTTATTGATGATATATGCCTGTTATTTATTGTATTTTCTGTTATCACTCTGCAAGTTCTTTGTAGTTTAGAAATCACTATGGGTTGAAATGATACATACCCAAACAGACTTTAGAATAGGAGAAAATCATTATGGGTTGAAATGATAAACCAAAGCGATTTTCATTTAATTGAATTTGGGATACGGGTTGAAATGATATTCACCCGCATATATTTAGTATACGGATTGAAATGATAAATATCCGTAGCACTTGACTATATGTTAGGAAATATATACAGACACCGTCGGTCCATATAAATATTTTGAAAATAATTTCTATAATTTTGGAAAGAAATATATGGTTTAATAAATTTGATTCTTAAGATATTATATAAATGAAAATTGTATATATAGATTTATTAGTAATATTTGATTTAAATTAGATTGATTTAATACATATATTATGGTTAAGTATTTATGTAAATCTATATTTCAAATACATTCTCTTGTAATAAATTGAATAATTAAGATTGGGAGATATATTTGGGTTTATAAAAATGGTATTTAAACAAGGATTTATTTAATTAAATCGATTTGAAATTTTTGACTGGGAAATTTAACGGGTATGATTTTATAACTGGATTTTTGATTTAAGTGATTTAATGAATATTTCACGTTTAAATAAATTAAAGAAAATATTGAGTAAAATGTAATTTAAGGTTACTTAAATGATATTGAATCTAATAAGGGAGTATTCCAAGACTAAATAATAATGAGGTTAAATCGAGATCTATATGAAACTATTATATAGAACATTTAAATATTAAAGCCTTGAACTGTATTGAAATTTAAATGGTTTATGTTGAGATTCAGATCTGTATTTGAAATCAACGTAGTTGAATTTGTTATTTAGCAACTAAATTGAATTAAAATGAAAATTTAGGTTGAACTAAATTTGAATTTATTATTTAGAAAACTAAATTGAATAAAAATTTAGATGAAACATTGAATACTTAAAGTATATGGAAATATAAGGGGTATTTGTGATTATAAATCCAAATTTGAGATCGATAAAATTTAAGTGGTTATTTTAGAAATTGAGTTGAATTTAAATTGATAAATTTTAATTGAATTTAATTTGAATGGGAAGGTCGGGTTGATGTTGGAACGATTTGTTAAGTTGAGGAAATTGAAAATACTTTACTGTATAAATTATTTAATATATATAAATACTATTTTGGGAAATATAGGGATATTTGAAGTGACAATGAGATTTGGTTTTGAAGTATAAATAAGCTAAAATGACCACGATTTTATAGTGTATATTTCTACCTTGTAGAAAATTCCATGGACCCTTAGAGGATGGTTATCCCAAACATCCTTTAAGTTATTTGTATTTCAGTTGATATTTCACGTGAGTTGGATTTATTGATATAAGAATGTTAATCCTGACTCGAGTGCTTTGTGCTTTGCTTTACGCTCGGGTCAGACTGAGTGATACAGCATTTGAGACTCACCTTTGGAGTTCGGAGCTTCATTTGGAAATCCTACTATCGATTCAGATTCCTGCCTTTCCAGTTGATTGGTTCAGAGAAGTCATCTGTTGCATTGGAGACTTCACTGCATTTGAACTATTCGGTTGTATTTTTCTAACTCTGATGTATATAGTAGCTTCATGAACTACTATTCTTTATCTATTCCGCTGCATTATATTACTCTGTGATCTGTGATTGATTTATTTACTGTATATTTTAAGTTTTTCCAAATTTTAATTAACAATTCGGTATTTTGAATTATTCAAGTCAGATATGTATAGTTTTATTGTCGATTTGAATGGTCCAAAATAGCGGGTCGTTACAGTTGGTATCAGAGCTTTGGCTCTGCGCAAAACTTAGCATATATGGTAAATTTATTTACAGAATTACTTTCGCTCGAGTTGAATCTCTTCCTTTTGACTCGATTTCCTTTGAATTTTGGAATGTCCCTCGGTTCCGAAATTCATTCCGTCTCTCCCTATTTATATTCGTTTGACTTCGGAGTATCCCATAACTCCACTGAATGATTTGTAAAGGGGGGGGTGAAAACTCCTTTTCAATTGGCATTGACTCACCGAAGATTTTTGTATCCTCGGTTTAAGATGGTGCTATATGTTGTTATGCCGAATTCTATATCTCTGGCGATCGAATGTCGAGTTTCCTCAGAATTCTACACCGATCTAATTTTGGAATCACGGTTGACCGGTAAAGGTCACCCATGATTTATAGAAGTATATCCATCTTCTATTTTGTAATTTAATTATCTCATCTTCGATCGAGTCTATCTTCGAATCAGGATTCTATTGATTGGAGTTCCTCTAAATTAAATCGCTATCTTTGTTTTGAAATCCATTCTTGAATCATCCTTTGAAAATCGGGTTTTGTTTGTATTTTTGAAATTGTTTATACCAAAATTTTATTTTGATAACTATGATTTTTTTTTATATATAAAAGTGAAAATGTTTTCGATAAGGATTATATACCTATATATATAAAGCAAATACGAAATGTTATTCTATATAAAAAGGTTTTGAAAGGATTTTAAATTTTGAAAAATTATAAGAAATTGATTTATATAAAAATGATTTATAACTGTAGAGTTAAATTTGAAATCCGAGAATTGAATTTCGGTATTTTGAAATTGGTTTTAAGATTTTGGAAAATATATAAAAATAATACGATTTAAAAGTATTTTTTCGAATAAGAAATGTTTCAAATGAGTTCAAATGAATTCCAATAATTTTGAAGAAATTTCAAAGAAGTTTTCAAGAAAATAGAAGTCCAGAACTCACTTATGTCGCTGGAAAATAATTTCGGTGATGAGTGCACACATCATGGACATTGATTTTCGAGTTTCAGAGTGGGGGAGAGGCCACTTTAATAGCTTCGCTATGTAAGTGATTTGGTAAAACCGTTTTTGATTTCAAATTCTTAACTATAATTTGATAGTTTAGAAAGATATAAGTATATATTTGAAACAATTTAAAATGAGACCGGTGTTCAGTCCTCGTGTTTCGGATTTAATAATTGATTTATTGATTTATTGTTGATTTTCAACTCTTGAATTGAAAATTTGATTTCCCTAACTATTTTGAATGTTCGAACACTTCCAAATCGAGATTAAATTTTCAAAGCTAAGAAATTTCGAAGAGTATAAAATGTTTGATAAAGAATATAAATTTAGTTTTGAAATGTTTTGAAAAAAAAATAGTTGGATAATGGCTTTCAGAAAGGTAAATTGGATATTTCACATAGAAATAGATAGTCTAAAAGTTTTTAAAAAAAGGGATAATTATAAATTTGGAAACCATTTTGAGTATAATTGATTTTGGGAAACTATGTGGTTTTAAAATTAAATTGGAATTAAAAACCAGTACTTGTATGGTGATTTTTGGAAATGAATTTGTTTGACTTGAATTATTTTAATTTGGAAAATGGGATAATTTTCTAAACCTATTATTTTGGGAACTTTGAAGTTTAGATATTTAATTTGGAAGAAAATTTGGTGAAATCATATATGATTTTGAAACTGAATTGATATTGAAATGATTTGAAATTTGAGAACCTTATATTATTAAGCACTTGATTTGAGAGTGGTCGAACTTATATAAAATGGATTGTATAAGTATGAAGTTGATTTGAAATTTATTGATTTGAAAGGTACTCAATTTGGAAAGAGATTTTATATAATCGAAGTCTATATAAATATGACTTGATCTACTATTGATTTTGGAAAGTATTCGATTTGGGAAAAATGTAATCCTATATATATGGACTTTATATAAGTACGATATTTGAAAGTGATTTGAAAATGTACTATATGATATATATTTTCGAAGTAAAGGTATGGAAAATGCCTTCTGCTTGATATCCGCTTTGTGGCCACATCATGGATTCATTCTATCGATATTATTCTCTCTGATTTTTTTGTTTTCCGGATGTAATATTCGAGTGTTCCCACCGTGGTGTAACCCATGGTCTTTTCTCTCGCGACTGCATAGCGCAATTGCCTGGCTGAGACAGCCTAGGGGTACGGATTGTTTCCTGGGGGACCCAGGCGTAACCATTGTGTATCCTGAACTCTACTAGTCATCATGGCATAACTCGTAGGGCTGAGAAAGCTTACGGATACGGATTGTTTTCTGGGGGATCCAGGCGTAACCATTGTGTATCTGCGAACCATGGTCGGACAAAGGTTTTGGTTTGGTTGTTTTGTTTGGATTGTACTTTCCATATCTGTTTTAAAGGTTTTTCAAGTATTTTCACTGGGTGTACACAAGTCTATAAGTACTTGAAGAATTCTAGCTTTGCACCTGATCAACGCATGGCCAGAGTCTGCAAGAACGAGGATAAACTTGTTGAAACATCGAGTTATAAAAGTATTTTTGAAAGGAAAATCTATTTCGATATAATAGTATTCTATTATAAAAGTATTATTATAAAGGTATTTATTATAAAAGTATTTTTCCCAACAAAGAAATTTTGAATTAATATTTGAAATTTAAATTCTTATGGTTCTAGATTAATTATTCGTGCCCGATACTATTCCTTGTATCTACCTTATCTGCTCAGTTTAGTTATTCACCTTGATTCTATTTTCCAAATCTACCTTCTTTCCTTGTTGGATATATCCGTTTTAAATATTGCTTATTTGTATACTACATTGTTTAATAGAAAATTTTAGTGTTATAAATATTTTGAAGTTATTAATTTAATAAAACATGTTTAAATAAAATGATTATTGATGTATCTGTAATGTTGAAAATATGTTAAGATTTCCAAGTGAAGTTTTCAAATGAATGTTTCGAGCAAAATTTATATAATTTTAAAATTTATTATTTATCTTGTCTTTCAATCTATTTTCTTTCTGGTTGTTTTAATTCTCCTACCTCCTTCCTGTTCGGGGATGAAAAGTTTTGAGTGGGGAAGAGTGTAACCGTCCAAATTTTAGCAATATTTTATTCTTTATTTATAACTCTGGGGTTTTATTTTTCGAAAATTTGATTGTCTAAATTTAATTATAAATAATCACCCAAAATTTTTATTAGTGTGAAAATTCTACAATTCTTATTTTGGTTAAAACTTAACATTTTTTTGAAGCTATAAATCTTTAAATTTTTAAGTTTTAATCTTTTGGTTTAATTTAATATATTCGTAACAACGTTTATTTCACCTTTTGTTCTTTAAAAAAAATTTGATTTTATACTTTTAAAATTTTATATTTTATATTTTACTTATATACATTTTTGAGTATAAATTTCTTACTAAATGTGTAAACAAATCATATTTTTATATAAGTAATAAATTTCCAAAAATTTGTGTATAAATAAACTGTTTAATTTCGCGTTTAAAAGGCGCATTATTTAATGGAATAAATAATGTATATACACATACAAGAAAACGTATAAAATTTAAATCCGTTATTTTCATTTTTTGGACAAAAATCACTGCGTCTGTTGTACGCATTCTAATTTTATTCACTTTCCTTTTACTCTCCTGATTTAATAGGAATGTTATTTACAAATTTTATAACCGTTCGCATTTTTACTTTCTTGCCGTTGTTCCCATCAACGCGAGCTTTAAATTTTAAACGCATTCAATATTGTTTAAAAATCTTATTCCAAAATCTAATCTTAGCTGACCGTTTCTTCTGCTTTAATTTCGAAACCCATTTGCTTAAAATTTGTTAAAAATCTAGTAACCGTGTATAACAAGAAAAATCAGTGCTCAATCAAAATCGTGGCCTTTTTTTTATATCAATACTTATTTCTTGCCTATAACTGCTCATTAAAAATCAACGCTAGTTTAATTTCCTTTCCATTTCAAAGCAAGTTGATTTATTGTCGTTCTTTCTTCTCCTTAAATCACGCTACCTCTCTTATCAAACCTATATAACTTACGCAATTATTCATTTCTCAACAAAATTATATTTTTCTAACCTTTCCTTTCCTACGCTCCCTGTTTCCACTTCTTTCTTTACGACCATTCATTATATATATGCACTACAGCTGGAAAGTTATAAACGTATAAACGTAGAAACATTTCATTATTCATTGCTACAATTATTTTCACCAAATCAAGGGTTGACTGTTACAATCACTTTTATTTATTTATTCACTTAAAATTTGGTTGCCTATTCATTTTCTTCCGTTATATTTGCCTGAAAACATGAGGTTCATCCCTATTTATTTTCGCTTTCACTTCTCTTTTCTCTAGATCTGTTAGTTCCCCTCCCTACTTTTCTTTTAAAAAAAGCAAAATGAAGCATGCGGCTGTCACCATTATTTGCAACCGCCACTTCACCTTTCTTCCAAATCTCCCCATCAAATGAAACCCATCACCTCGCCTTCCGGGTGCTTCTGTTTGATCCGTGAGGTATAGGCATGTAAGCACATATATGTTTTGATTTATATTCGTAATTACATGTTTTTTCTGTCTTTTTTTGTTTTTGTGTTGTTAGTTGTGATATACATACTATTTATATAAGTATTGAATACTATTTTTTCAAAAGTTTATTTTCATAACATGACAGTGTATATTTATATATAGTTTCTATTCGATCTTCCTCACAGCTTATAAGTCATGTTAATATTTTGAATTATGTATGCGAATTTTGAAGGGAACATACTATAAAATAAGTATCTTTCATTTTTAATAAGAATATATATCCATTTTGTGTTTTATATTTTAATATGGGTCAGCTTCTATTTGTTGATATCAGGTTTCCTATAATATGGTTATTCGCTTATGTAAGTCATATATTTGTTTTGTTACAGATTATATAAAATACTTTAATATATGTATATTATGCGGTTTGTTACCATATGAGTTTCTATGTGGTACTGACTTATTTAGTTGATGATTGTATATATTTTGTTACAGTATTATATTTATACTATTTTGGATTTAAGATGACTCTATAAATACTCTACTTTATAAATCATTTTAATACACATATATAATTTGGAAATTTATATAGCTTGAATATAATATGTTATTGAATGTAAAAATATGGATGGATTTAAATTATATATATATAACATTTAATATATATAGAAATAGTTATATATATAAAAAATTTTTCTTTTAGGTATTCATATTTAAACATTTATTTTATCTGTTTGAGAATATATATACACTAGTTATATAAGTTTAGTATGAAGGTGTTAGTATATATATATTTTTTAAGTGTATGTTGATTTTTTTTAAAAAATGTAATCTTGATTTATTTATTTATTTATTTGCATGTTTGAAAAACATGTAAATTAAATTTGTGATGTTTGAACTTAGAATATAAATTTCATATGTGTATATATAGTTATAGGTGGTTGTAAAAGTTCGCTTATACCATTTATCTTCATCATTCCAGTTTTGATCGGATCCGTTTCATCAATTCGAGCCAATCAGCTTTGATCGTTGATTTCGTGTCGATTTTGCTTTGCTTGGATTTGAAATTTAATTTTAGTGTGCGTATCCGTGTCTCCTTCTATATTCTCTAGTCTCGAAAGGTGAGCAATCACTCACGACTAACATTTTTTTTATTCATTAAATTTGATTTCAATTGAAACGACAATTGAAATATGCTGCTGTAGTTATTTAAATTTGTTATATATGCTATTATATGTAACTGTTCACCTGCGGGATATGACACCATATCCTGTAGTTTATATTATATTGTTATTGATGATATATGCCTGTTATTTATTGTATTTTCTGTTATCACTCTGCAAGTTCTCCGTAGTTTAGAAATCACTATAGGTTGAAATGATACATACCCGAACAGACTTTATAATAGGAGAAAATCGTTATGGGTTGAAATGATAAACCCAAACAATTTTCATTTAATTGAATTTGGGATTACGGGTTGAAATGATATCCACCCGTATATATTTAGTATACGGATTGAAATGACAAATAGCACTTGACTATATGATAGGAAATATATACAGACACCGTTGGTCCATATAAATATTTTGAAAATAACTTCTATAATTTTGGTAAGAAATACATGGTTTAATAAATTTGATTCTTAAGATATTATATAAATGAAAATTGTATATATAGATTTAGTAGTAATATTTGATTTAAATTAGATTGATATAATACATATAATATGGTTAAGTATTTATGTAAATCTATATTTCAAATGATTCTCTTGTAATAAATTGAATAATTAAGATTGAGAGATAAATTTGGGTTTATAAAAATGGTATTTAAATAAGGATTTATTTAATTAAATCGATTTGAAATTTTTGAATGGGAAATTTAAAGGGTATGATTTTATAACTGGATTTTTGATTTAAGTGATTTAATGAATATTTCACGTTTAAATAAGTTAAAGAAAATATTGAGTGAAATGTAATTTAAGGTTACTTAAATGATATTGAATCTAATAAGGGAGTATTTCAAGACTAAATAATAATGAGGTTAAATCGAGATCTATATGAAACTATTATATAGAACTTTTAAATATTAAAGCCTTGAACTATATTGGAATTTAAATGGTCTATGTTGAGATTCGGATCTGTATTTGATATCAACGTAGTTGAATTTGTTTTTTAGCAACTAAATTGAATTAAAATGAAAATTTAGGTTGAACTAAATTTGAATTTATTATTTAGAAAACTAAATTGAATGAAAATTTAGATGAAACGTTGAATACTTAAAGTTTTGAAATATACGGAAATATAAAGGGGTATTTGTGATTATAAATCCAAATTTGAGATCGATAAAATTTAAGTGGTTATTTTAGAAGTTGAGTTGAATTTAAGTTGATAAATTGAGATTGAATTTAGTTTGAATGGGAAGGTCGGGTTGATGTTGGAACGATTTGTTAAGTTGAGGAAATTGAAAATACTTTAGTGTATAAATTATTTAATATATATAAACACTATTTTGGGAAATATAGAGATATTTGAAGTGACAATGAGATTTGGTTTTGAAGTATAAATTAAGCTGAAATGACCACAGTGTTATAGTGTATATTTCTACCTTGTAGAAAGTTCCATGGACCCTTAGAGGATGGTTATCCCAAACATCCTTTAAGTTATTTGTATTCAGTTGATATTTCACTTGAGTTGGATTTATTGATATAAGAATGTTAATACTGACTCGAGTGTTCTGTGTTTTTCTTTACGCTCAGGTCAGACTGAGTGATACAACATTTGAGACTCACCTTTGGAGTTTGGAGCTTCATTTGGAAATCCAACTATCGATTCAGATTCCAGCCTTTCCAGTTGATTGTTTCAGAGAAGTCATCTGTTTCATTGGAGACTTCACTGCATTTGAACTATTCGGTTGTATTTTTCTAACTCTGATGTATATAGTAGCTTCATGAACTACTATTCTTTATCTATTCCGCTGCATTATATTACTCTGTGATCTGTTATTGATTTATTTACTGTATATTTTAAGTTTTGCCAAATTTTAATTAACAATTCGGTATTTTGAATTATTCAAGTCGGATATGTATAGTTATTGTCGATTTGAATGGTCCAAAATAGCGGGTCGTTACACACAGAGTGGGTAATACAAACAAAACTCGCAAAAGGCTCGTAGGGAGAATAGATTTCCAACTAATGACTAGGCATTGGGGTACCATCTTCCACAGCACCTGGTCTAGATCAGTGTACCGAGGACCACGCCCGATCCCCTGCAACACAAGGCCTGGATTATCCCTTACTGGATAATCCCTAGTAAGATCACCCTACGATTGGGATTAGTAACCGCACCACTAAGCCGAAATAAAAGGGACATCTAGACAGGAATGACCTTACCTAGAAATGGGTGCTGCCCACCGAGCCTTGCTGCATAACCCCTGATTTTCAGTCATTCCCGGTTGATGAAGCTTGAGGCTAAGAGTTACCTTTAGAACGTTTCACTTAGAATGCCCATCGCCTACCTGACGATGTTCCGAAAGCATTCATCCATACAAGTTCGTCCCGGGTTCGAACGGAACCGAAAGCACTACTCCTACTACATCCATTTTGAAAATATCCGCCCTTGCACTTCACTACTCCATCTTCGACTCCGAACTCGTTTTTCCCATTAAAACGTACAAACCGGATCGAAGTGGTTTTCGAGAAATTAATCCCGATCCCGGTCTCTTTGAAACGATCACGCATTTGTCCAATATTGATAGTCGATGATTTAACTATCAATTAACATACATAAGCATCCATTACACAATAAATAATCTCCATATTATTTATTTTCCTCAAAAATATCTTTACGAG
Source organism: Allium cepa (assembly GCA_030765085.1). Lineage (NCBI taxonomy): Eukaryota > Viridiplantae > Streptophyta > Magnoliopsida > Asparagales > Amaryllidaceae > Allium > Allium cepa. The sequence continues at coordinate 1,042,047,200 of CM060931.1, read as the reverse complement.
ATATAATTCCGTTTCAAAATCCCTTGAAACACTTTTCAACCCCTACTCTTTTCATGGAGTAAATCCCTCAAATTGTTACTTCCCTTGAAACATCCAAGTACCAATATTTAAGGTTTAAAATAATTTAAATACTTTATTCTTGAAAATACAACAAAACATTCATATTAAAACTTCTTACATACTTGATTTAAAATATATATACATATACCTTTAAAATACCTCGACTCAAACTGCTTTATAAAATATAAACTATTATCTTTAAAATAAAGTTAAGTCATACTAGATTTTGAAATAAAGCTATGAAATTCTACACAAGTTTCAAATAAAACTTTAATTGATTATCTTTAAAATAGAACCATTTATAGGGTATAAATGTTAAAAATATACTTTTAAACATAATACTACTTATCATTAAAATAACTTCTTTTACATCTAATTTGATAAATGCTTACTTTTAAAATTCTTACAACTTAAATAATTTCTTGAAATCATTCTTTAATACAACTTATAACCTTTCAAAAACTGGCTTTAAAAGCATACTTGGCTTTTCAGGGAACATACTTCTAATATAGGATAACCCAAAGAATTCTTTTTATCAATCCAACACAATTTACCCAATTAACTTTTACGTTCATCTCGTAAATTCCTTTCCATACTTTAAAATTTTCGTTTATTTTTAAACACATTGCTATTTCCTGGAAATCAGTTTCAATTATATATTTACAATATTTAACATAAGCTTCTAGAAATTATTTAACTGAAAATAATATTTAAGAAAATATATGGGGTTTCCTAAGTACTTTAAGTCAGATTACCTTTAAAATAAAGTTATTAAATTTAAATATTTATATTGTAATTTGCTTTTGAGAACTTAATACTACTTTACTTTTTAAATAATTGATTACGATAATTACTTAAATAAATATTTACTTACACTTTAAACAATTTAAAATAATATTTCTTTTTAAAATATTCTAAACATATTTAAACTACAAATTTATATTTTGAAAGCTTTACTTAAAAACATAATAAAATTTCTAGGAGAAAGCATGCTCCCCATTCTTTAAAAATAAATCTCGCTATTATTTTTAATAATTCTCAATTCCCTTTTTAAACCACAAATTCAAACACTTCATATTATCAACCAATCACTTGAATTTAATTCCTTTTAAATTCTTTACTTAAGAATTTCTTTAATTTTCCTTTGAACCCAATTTATTTATATTTAAATTTCCAGGTTGTATTCACCCAATCAAAGCACAACTCAATTAAATTTTCAATTTATCTATCACAGTAAATAAACAGAGCATAGCATAACAGGATCTAAAACAATTTTATCACAGAATATAAGTGTGATATATCACAGAATATAAATAAATTTTTATTTGTGAGGAATCCAGTTCGATCCCTCCAACCTATTTTCCCTGCATCCACAGATATTAGCACAACAAATAAATATCCATCCATCTGATAATAATTATCACATTCAATCAATCAACCAATCATTTAAATATTAATTATTTAAACTAACTAGCATTCTAGATGTGAGCGAGATGAACCCACCTTGGGCTTTCGACGAGCGTTCAAATTCAAATTAAATCGAACGACGTTCGATTTAACCTAAATTTTTACTTGCTCGGAATGATTCCAGAATGGCTCCACTGCGTAGTACTCATCTCTGTGATTCTGGCGTCGCCAGTTTCGTCAAAGTCTGATAATGTACGCGAAAGATATTCAAGTTTAAAGTTTGAATATGTAATTTAAAACAAATCTTATTTTTATTTAAATTATAATACCAAACAAAAATCTTGGTTGCAAGATCTGGAAACAAAATCAAGGTCGCACGTTGACTCATCTTCCTCACGCGATCGTTCCAGGCAACACCGAACCCAACATCGCGACTTAGGGTTTGATGTCGCACCTCCAACCCTCGTCGAGAACATGATCCAATACCACCACCCCAAAGGACAAGTCGACACGCACCCGTGGCCGGAACAGCGCCGAGCTCGGTTGAACTGCAATCTCGAAAAACGCACACGAAACTATGACAAACGCAGGCTCCTAGCTCCTTGTACGGTCGACAAGAACACAATCAACCGTTGGATCTGAAGCTCTTGATGAGCTCTTCGATCTTCCAGTTGGAAGAATTCGTGATTACTTGATGGATTGATCGCAAATTGAAGAGGAAGGTTGATATTTTTGGCGGTTAAAGATAAAAGTGGCGGCCGAGAGAAGCAATTAGGGTCGTGCTCTGTACGTGAATATATATAAGTAAATATAATAATATTTTAATGTTAAATTGACTTTTAAGCAATTTTTTAAACGAATTCCGAATCTTACGTGCCGCCTGGCGTCTCTAAGGTTTTACCTACGTTCGAACACAATGGGACGTATTTCGAAAGCTAATTCGATCGTATACGCGAGTTACGGAAATAAACGATCAATTTTGATTTAAATCGATTAAAGTAGTTTCTATGCGTTTTTAGCTGCCAGGGTCAAACGACAACTCCGATTGCTACGAAAATTAAAATCCGATAATAACTAGCCATTACGAATCCAATGGGACTGGTTTTGTCGAATTCCGAGACTATGCCCCGGAAGGCTATTTTAACTCATCGATAAATTCGAGCGATTTTCAAAATCGTCGAAATCATTTAAAATTTCACTTTTAAAACTTCATGTACTCTATTATAACTCATATAAAATTTATATTCACATTAGAAATCATTCTGATTCAGTTTAAATCAAAATTTGACTATTTGCACTATTATATTATTAAATTCCATTATCAAATTAATACGAAATTCCAAATCTTAATTTATCTACTTTTGATTCCATCTAAAAGTCCAACATCATTATTTAAATCCAAATAGACTAAAGATAAATTTTAGAATCTATTTTTGTATCTATTTACACTCAGAATCACCAATTATTCCAATTCCATTATTAAATTATTATTATTCAAATTTCAATTAAATTCCCGTATTTGAAATTTAACTAATTTTATTAACCTAACCAAAATATTTTTATTTCAAAATTCATATTATAATCCACATTTGACATTTGATATGAATTAAATGTTCAAATCCGGCGACCCAAAATTCCGGGTCGTTACATTCCTCCCCCCTTATAAATATTTTGTCCCCGAAATTTGCTAAGGTAGAAAGAATGTTTCAAACTCAATAGCAAAACTTACTTAGTGAAAATCTCAATTTCACTTTTCATAAATTCTTTAATTTCCAATCGAAACTGCTAGTTTTGATTCCTATTCCAAAATTCTTTTTATTTAATTTTAATTTGAAATCAATTTGTCGTTAACCAAACGTTTCAAAAAAAATTCAAAAAAATTTCTAACTCCCAAAATTTTCGGAAAATTTTGGCTGTCTCCCTTGTACCGAGGAGCTTTTGCAATATCATAATAGATATAAATATATGTACATCGACCCACACGGTTGGAAAAACCAAAAACAGTTCATATTTCCTATTTTTATAGCGTAGGCGTACCTTTTATTAGCATTTTAAAAGCAAGCAGCTAAATAATATTGCGTATACATGCTCCAACTCTATCGACTGCCTCCCTTACCTGTACGTACTTAAACAAATACATCAGTTTCAATAAAGATGAAAATTTATTAACATTTTACTCATTTAAACTAGCCAAACACATCGATTTAATAGTTTAACCAAGCAAACCTCATAATTTAACAATGTTAACCATATTTTATTAGTACTTCAAAGATTTCAATTATCTTTTTATATTTCTTACACAAATCCAAACTTCATTTTATCTTAGTCGAATAATTTACATTCAAGTTCACTATATGCCATTCATATCTATTACAACCAATTCATTTCCACTTCAATATGATTAACATATGCCTTAGGTACATCTCTTTACTTCAATTCAATTCCCAATTTGATTCACAATCAAATTTTTATTTTTAAATTTGATATACTTGTATTTCGTTTATGATTCACTTGTATTAATATACAAAACCACTTAATAAAATTTCAATCCATTCCAATTGATTCAAAAACCAATTTCATTTGCTTCTTTAAGCCAATTAAATTTTTGTTTACAAAGAACGACTAATTTCGATGCAAATTTTAATGTCATCCAAGCAAGTAACAATCTCTTAAGCTTATAACCATTTAAAATTAATTCCAACTTAGATTTATATGAATCTTATTTCATTCGAAATTTTCACAATCCTAAATATTCTTATTTCCTTGCAATTTTTTTAAATTAAATCCTTATTCTCACTTCAAACTTATCATCCAACTTAAGTTTATATTAATATCATTCCATTCTGTAATATTTACAACTCATACATTCTTATTTCATCACAATATTTAATTAAAATCTTTTCACTTGGATTTCAATGTTTATTTCCTAAACAAATTTCATTCAAGATCACTTATAAAGCTCATCCACAATCATTTTTTTCCAATTTGCTTAAGTTCTTTCAATTTCACAATATTTCCATTTCTTCTTATATCAATTTTATTTTTATTTTCATTTGATTCTCATCCATATCAATTCCAATTCATTTACAAATTTTAATTCAATTTGTTTACTCATTCACTCCATTTAAAATTTAATTCATCTCCTCGTTTAATTCTGAATTTTATTAATAACATGACCACTTTAAATCATGTCACTCATTTGAATTTATTTACAATTCAAACCATCACTATTATAATCTAATTCCATTATTTGTTCACACTCTCAACTTTTATTGCCAAAATTAAATCCCATACTAGAACTGGGCTTTTATTTTTCCTTTCAAAATTTTCTTAACAAACCACCAAAATTTCATCCATGCCAATACAAATTCCATTTAATTTAGTTTACACTGAATTCATCTTCAAGCTTCTCTTTATTTAATTTAGCTTATGCTAAATTCATTCTCAAACAATTTCTTTGGATTTAGTTGAGTTAGAATTTTATTCACACAATATCCTTTCAAATTAATTAAATTTTACTTTCAATTCAATTCTTTTCCAAATTTAATTCAATTTTAACTAAGTTTTATTTAGCCAACTTGAATTCATTCCATTTCCTTTACTATTTTAAATAAGAATTTAATTCTATTCAAAATTATTTGTAATACAACTAAATTTTGATTTTAATTCATTCCAAATTCAACTCCATTTCATTTAATCGAAGTTAAATCCAATTCAATCCAATTTTAATTCTCCATATACAAGTTCAAACCTTATTTACTAACTTAAGTTCATTCACCCTTTTATATTTTATATTTTCTTCACCTTATTTCAATTCACATTTCATTTGAGATTAATTTTGAAATTCTCCATACCATTCAACTATTTCCCATTTGTGATTGTAATTCCATTTTCTATTTATAAGTTCACCAACTTATTTACTTAAAATTTTATATTGCTCATTGTAATCCATTTACATCTTATAATCACCACTCTAAATTTTATCTATATATGCATCATTGATTTTTTTAAGGATACAAATTTTCTTTCACTTTAATTCTTTGCATAATTTTAAATCCACAATTTCAGATTATAAATATAATAATTAATAGCTTGTGGGTATAATTCATTACACAATGATCCACAATTACAAAGTCATTTTACATTTTAATTTTATCCAAGTCAATTTTAATCCTAAGTCCAATTTATTTAACTTATCCCAAGTTAAATTCAAATTTTCTATTTACTTTCATACATTTTATTTCCATTTACTCAAGTTAAATTTTAAATCCAGGATTAAAAATTTTCATTTCTTCCTTATTAATATCAACTTCACTTAATAAATTCAATAGTTGGTTCATTTTAACTTTGCACATTATTTAAATAGAATTTTCTAGAATTAAATTACCCGGTTTTATTCCAAAACCATTTTGAAATAATAATCAACCCATACCCATTTGGTATATCAAATCAAACCTCCCGATTCCAAACCAACATGGTTGTACCAAAACAATTTCCCCCTTTTTGAAATTTCTAAAATCACTTGTATCTCAAACAAGTCCAATAAATATCATAATCACTCAACATGGTAGCAATCCATCACTTATGGAACTCGAAAACGAATTCTAATGATGTGGCCATCATCATCAGAATCATTTTCCAGCGAGTGAAGTGAGTTCAGTGCTTCCTTATTTTCCCAAATTCATTCCAAAACAATTCCCATTCAAACATACTTTCAAAATAATATTCCACATTGCCTTCAAACACTTTGGAAAACATTTCAAACATTCCCAAGATATTAAATTTCCAAACTTTTGTTTTCAATATATTTAAAATCCTTTCCAAAATCCCCAGGATTTAAACTCTAATTTAATTCAAATTTAGTATTTCTTCTTTGTATAATTTATAATCATAGAATTTCTATTTGGTTATAACCATATCAAATTTTAGATTCTTACTTGATTAAGATATCCACATCCAAACAATCAAATATATATAGTATTTTAGAAAATTATTTCTTTTGTATCAAAATATAATTTTGGGTAAAATTATTTCATTTACCCTCGTGTCGGTTTATCTTGTTTAAGAATTTAGAAACCCCTATCGATACGGTTGTACTTCTCGCATCGACCAGAATTCATAAACACTCAACCGATAAGTCAACATAGTATAATTTTTTTTTATATTCACTAACAGTATGCTCTCATATATATTAATACACTCAACTCATTATAGAGTACTATTGACACTGTTTAATGAGTAGTTTCCCCACCAAAGCCTAGGTTGTCGCCAACCTAAGCTCTAATACCAATTGTGACGACCCGCCCTTCTCGACTCTCGAAAATCAACACAAAATACTCCACAGTATACTATGCCGACGATCGAGTGCCGAAAATGACAGATTGTTAACGGAAAAGAAAGAAGGTAGTAGAAAGAAGGAACTAAACAATATCATAATCTCACAGTCGCAGCGGAATAAATATAATATATAATATCAGATCATTACTTCAAAATGAAAACTATATCTGTTTTATACAATATATCATCAAAGTATCACAAACAACAACAATTACCAGTCAGATAATTTCATACAATCTCAACAGCGGATATATATACAGTACGGATAATACATCTCGGACTCCAACTCCTCTTCTGCTCCATAACATCCTATCCTGAACATATAATACTCGGTCTGAGCCGAGCATTATAATGAAATAACACCCGAGTCAGTCTGGAATACCAGCTAATAATAATGCACCCAAATTGATTATTAAAGTTTCAAAAATCCTTCTGAAAACAAAAGCATCTCGTAAGACCACGCCACAAATAAACATGTCGGGTTTTTACCTAACGATAGCTAAATCACTTTTTATAAAAATCCTCCGATATTATAATAGGGTCTATATACAAATACTTATAAAATAGCCGAAATTGTTACATGGTTAAATTCCAGCTACTAGCCACAGAGTGGGTAATACAAACAAAACTCGTAAAAGGCTCGTAGGGAGAATGAATTTCCAACTATTGACTAGGCACTGGGGTACCACCTGTCGTAGTACTTGGTCTAGATCAGTGTACCGAGGACCACGCCCGATCACCTACAACACATGGCCCGGATTATCCCTTATTGGATATTCCCGAGTAAGATCACCCCACGGTTGGGATCAGCAACCGCACCACTAAGCCAAAATAAAAGGGACATCTAGACAGGAATGACCTTACTTGGAAATGTGTGCTGCCCACCAAGCCTTGCTGCATAACCCCTGATTTTCAATCATTCCCGGTTGTTGAGGCTTGAAGCTAAGCGTTACCTTTAGAATGTTTAACTTAGAATGCCCATCGCCCACCTGACGATGTTCCTAAAGCATTTATCCATACAAGTCCTTCCCGGGTTCGAACGGAACCGAAGGCACTACTCCTACCACATCCATTTTGAAAATATCCTCAGGATTAGTAGCGACTAGCCCTTGCACTTCACTACTCCATCTTCGACTCCGAACTAGTTTTTCCCACGAAAACGTACAAACCGGATCGAAGTGGTTTTCAAGAAATTAATCCCGATCCCGGTCTCTTCGAAACGATCAACGCATTTGTCCAATATTGATAGTCGGTGATTTAGCTATCAATTAACATACATAAGCATCCATCACACAATAAATAATCTCCCACATTATTTATTTTCCTCAAAAATATCTTTACGAGATATAATTCCATTTCAAAATCCCTTGAAACACTTTTCAACCCTAACCCTTTTCATGGAATACATCCCTCAAATTGTTACTTCCCTTGAAACATCCAAGTACCAATATTTAAGGTTTAAAATAATTTAAATACTTTATTCTTGAAAATACAACAAAAATTCATATTAAAACTTCTTACATACTTGATTTAAAATATATATATACCTTTAAAAATATCTCGAATCAAACTGCTTTATAAAATATAAACTATTATCTTTAAAATAAAGTTAAGTCGAACTAGATTTTGAAATAAAGCTATGAAATTCTACACAAGTTTCAAATAAAACTTCAATTGATTATCTTTAAAATAGAACCATTTGTAAGGTATAAATGTTAAAAATATCCTTTTAAACATAATACTACTTACCATTAAAATAACTTCTTTTACATCTAATTTGATAAATGCTTAGTTTTGAAATTCTTATAAATAATTTCTTGAAATCATTCTTTAATACAACTTCTAACCTTTCAAAAACTGGCTTTAAAAGCGTGCTTGGCTTTTCAGGGAATATACTTCTAATATAGGATAACCCAAAGAATTCTTTTTATCGATCCAACATAATTTACCCTATTAAACTTTACGTTCATCCCGTAAATTCCTTTCCACACTTTAAAAATTTCTCCTTTATTTTTAAACACATTGCTATTTCCTGGAAATCACTTTCACTTATATATTCACAATATTTAACATAAGCTTCTAGAAATTATTTAATTGAAAATAATACCTAAGAAAATATATGGGGGTTTCCTAAGTACTTTAAGTCAAATTACCTTTAAAATAAAGTTATTAAATTTAAATATTTATATTGTAATTTGCTTTTGAGAACTTAATACTACTTTTTACATAATTGATTACCATAATTACTTAAATAAATATTTACTTACACTTTAAACAATTTAAAATAATATTTCTTTTTAAAATATTCTAAACATATTTAAACTACAAATTTATATTTTGAAAGCTTTTCTTAAAACATAATAAAATTTCTAGGAGAAAGCACGCTCCCCATTCTTTAAAAATAAATCTCGCTATTATTTTTAATAATTCTCAATTCCCTTTTTAAACCATAAATTCAAAAACTTCATATTATCAACCAATCACTTGAATTTAATTCCTTTGAAATTCTTTACAAAAGAATTTCTTTAATTTTCCTTTAAACACAGTTTATTTATATTTAAACTTCCAGGTTGTATTCACCCAATCAGGGCACAACACGGTTAAATTTTCAACTTATCTATCATAGTAAATAAACAGAGCATAGCATAACAGGATCTAAAACAATTTTATTACAGAATATAAACGTGATATATCACAGAATATAAATAAATTTCTATTTGTGAGGAATCCAGTTGGATCCCTCCAACCTGTTTTCCCTACATCCACAGATATTAGCACAACAAATAAATATCCATCCATTTGATAATAATTATCACATTCAATCAATCAACCAATCATTTAAATATTAATTATTTAAACTAACGAGCATTCTAGATGTGAGTGAGATGAACTCACCTTGGGTTTTCGACGAGCGTTCAAATTCAAATTAAATCGAACGACGTTCGATTTAACCTAAATTTTATTTGCTCGGAATGATTACGGAATGGCTCCACTGCGTAGCACTCATCTCTGCGATTCTGGCGTTGCCAGTTTTGTCGAAATTTGATAATGTACACGAAAGATATTCAAGTTTAAAGTTTGAATATATAATTTAAAACAAATCTTATTTTTATTTAAATTTTAATACCAAACAAAATCTTAGCCGCAAGATCTGGAAACAAAATCAAGGCCGCACGTTGACTCATCTTCCTCACGCGATCGTTCCAGGCAACACCGAGCCCAACATTACAAATTAGGGTTTGATGCCGCACCTCCAACCCTCGCCGAGAACAACGATCCAATACCACCACTTCGAAGGACAAGTCAACACGCACCCGTGGCCGGAACAACACCGAGCTCGGTTGCACTGCAATCTAGAAAAACGCACCCAAAACTATGACAAACGCAACCTCCTAACTCCTTCTACGGTCGACAAGAACACAAATCAACCATTGGATCTGAAGCTCTTGACGAGCTCTTCGCTCTTCCAGTTGGAAGAATTCGTGATTACTTGATGGATTGATCACAAATTGAAGAGGAAGGTTGATGTTTTTCGGCCATTAAAGATAAAAGTGGCGGCCGAGAGAAGCAATTAGGGTTCGTGCTCTGTACGTGAATATATATATATAAGTAAATATAATAATATTTTAATGTTAAATTAACTTTTAAGCAATTTTTCAAACGAACTCTGAATCTTACGTGCCCCCATGCATTTCTAAGGTTTTACCTACGTTCCGAACACAATGGGACGTATTTTGGAAGCTAATTCGATTGTATACGCGAGTTACGGAAATAAACGATCAATTTTAATTTAAATCGATTAAAGTAGTTTCTATGCATTATGAGCTGCTAGGGTCAAACGACAACTTCGACCGCTATGAAAATTGAAATACGATAATAACTAACTATTACGGATCCAATGGAACCGATTTCATCGAATTCCGACACTTTGCCCCGGAAGGCTATTTTAACTCGTCGATAAATTCGAGAGATTTTCAAAATCATCGAAATCATTTAAAATTTCACTTTTAAAACTTTATTAACTCTATTATAACTCATATAAAATTTATATTCACATTAGAAATCATTCTGATTCAGTTTAAATCAAAATTTGATTATTTGCATTATTATATTATTAAATTCCATTATTAAATTAATATAAAATTCCAAATCTTAATTTATCGACTTTTTATTCCATCCAAAAGTCCAACATCATTATTTAAATCCAAATAGACTAAAGATAAATTTTAGAATCTATTTTTCTATCTATTTACACTCAGAATCACCAATTACTCCAATTCCAATATTAAATTATTATTATTCAAATTTCAACTAAATTCCCGTATTTGAAATTTAACTAGTTTTATTTTATATAAATAACATAGTTTATGGCTAGATGAGTATCAGTTAGTAATTGATGGATTAGGATTTATGGACATTAATTACCAAAATCTTTTTATTTCAAAATTCAAATTCTAATCCACATTCAACATTTGATATGAATTAAATGTTCAAATCTGGCGACCCAAAATTCCGGGTCGATACATAACTTTTCACCATTTCTTTTTACGAATGATTACAACTATTAAACTCTATATAAAGAAAATTATTTCATTGTTTTCATAATCAATTCTATTAGCAATTCTCTTTTATATTTACTATTGAAATCTCAAGCATTCAATTCCAGTCTGCTTTATATTTTTGATCGATCATTCAAGAATTTTTTTTGACGAAAATTACTTCCTTTCTTTACGAACTACACGATATATCACAAAGGAGAAGATTATAGGAAAGATATACGTTATCGACTATCATTATTATTAAGAGCATACTCAGTCAAATACATTTCTGTTATTTGTAGTTGAAGTCATGTTGTAGTCTCCTCAGCTGTATGAAGTCCTGTTCTATTTTCTAGGTGGTTCAAATCATGTTTAGTTGCTCACGTGGGGTAATGCATGTTCCTCTGGATTAAGTGAGGGTGTCGGTTAAATCCAGAAGGAGTTTGGGACTGGATGTAGAACGAGAAGTTCGAACCAGTATAAAAATTTATGGTGTCATTTACTTTATTACTTTTACTTTTACTTTTATATTTATATTCCACACAAGTAAATAGTGATCCTTAGTCGCTTTCACCTGTTACAGCCCATATTCTGGAGTGTTGTTATACAAACCTAAATAAAAATAAAATTCATTAAAATAATAATTAAAGGAATTTAATAAAAAAATTAATCAAAGAGAAATTTAGTTAACAAAGTGTTGTCGCATACTTAAAAGGTTAATTAAATTGGAAAAATAAATATTACAAAATATATTCTCGTTAATAAAGATTAAGGGGATGAAGGGGATTTTGTGCAGTAAAAGGTTATGGACTTAATAGGGCATAACCCTTATATCCCTTAAACATATCATTTAATTCATTGCATTTCTACACAATGTAATCCTAAGCAGGATTTGGCCGCTATAACTAAGAAGATGAGGAAGAAATAATTAAAATTCAAATTCAAGCTTCAGTTTAAGTGAAGATTTCAATCAAGCATTCACTTTGGTGAGTAATATTGACCCTTTTTATTATCTAAATCTCTAAGATTCATATATTATGTTTAGTTTTGGTTTATAATGAATATAAACATTATTTTATGATGATAGAATAATTAGGTATGAATTTGGTTGTTAAATGGTTAAGATAACAGCCAATTAAAAGGTAAAATGTATGTAAATCTTCTCGAAATAAGTTGAAATTTTAATGTATTATTTACAATATTAAATCAAAGACGAGTTTACAATTATATTTTTCAATGAATAAATTAATCATGATGAATTTTCTAACGAGAAAATAGATAGTTTTCCACCATAAATATTGTTTTTAACTATTAAAATTTGATATTTTGATCCCAAATTTTACTAGAGTTGGACGAACGTATTAGTGAATTTTCAAGAATTTTCCTATTATTTTTCTAATCGATATGAATAAAATAGCGAAGTAAAGATTTACATCAATTGAAAAAAATTAATTAATGAATCGATCAATTAAAGTGTAATTAAAGGAAGCATTTACTGATTATATCAAAATCTATTGTTACTAAGTCCGCGTGTGCGGCGCAGTGGAAAGGAGGCTTGGGTTCTGGTAAAAGACTTAGGTTCGATTCCTACCATGCGCTTTCCGATCCTTTATAAATTTACCCAGGGGTATGGGGGTTTGGGTAAGCGGACGGCTTTACTATACCCTCCTCAGGAGTTTATCGGCCCGTCGGGTTCTCCTGGGTTTTCAAAAAAAAAAATCTGTTGTTACGATTTTAAAGCAACTAAGGGAAATTTGATCTATGTAAAGGCTAAATTGCAAAGTGATTGTTTTTTAGGTGATAAAACAATTTCTAATTTAATTATAGTTTTGCCACTCCTATTTTAGATAAGCTTGTGTATTTGTCAGCTTTTAGCCATGTTTTCGCTAACCAAGTGTGCTTTGTTTTCATTGATGGAAATGCCATGCTTCCATTGACATATGCCTACGTCATGTTTCCGTACGTTATGTTTCCGTTAATATATACTTAGTATTTCATTAAGCCAATTTTCTCCATGTTTTCATTGATGAAAGGTAATACTTCCAGCATATAAAGTAAAACTATGTTTCCATTAATATCCAATCCATGTTTTTGCTAGCGGAAATTCGCTGTTTTCGTCAACATTTAACCTATGTTTTCGTTATAAAAATGCTATGGCTCTGTTAGCATAACATTTATGTTTTCATTAAGAAAAATATACCATGTCTTCATCAACGAGAACAACATTTTCGAAAGCTATGTTTTTGGTTGCAAGAGTAAATCAAAATTTTTGTTAACCCTATAAACTATGTTTTTGGTAGCCTTATAAAGTATATATATTTTCATTAACAAAAGCATATGTTTCTGTTAGCTTTTCAAACTATATTTTTAACAAGGAAGAATGCTATGCTTTTGTTAGCAATAAGATTTATTTTCATTAACTCAAGGCTATGTTTTCGTTAACAAAAGAGTATGTTTTCGATAGCACATACAGTCCATTTCAACATCTCTTGTAACGACCTGTAATTTTCGACTATTTAAATTGTTAAATTAATAAGTTTTGGTAATTTAATATGGAAAAAAACTTTGTAATTTAATAATGAAATGAATGCAAAAATGAAATGTAACAAATGAAAATTAAAGCTAATTATTAATAACTTGAATGTAATACCAATAAATGAAACGATGTAAATGTTATAACTTGGTTATAAATGAAATAATATGAAATAAATGACCACTGAATAAAAATTGAGTTATATTATAATTGTAACAATTGTTTGTGAATAATGAATTCATAAGTATAATTAAAAGTTATGGTAGCGATCGTTATAAGTTACCTGTTTATTTAATTAATTGAATTGAAATTGGGAATTAATTTTTAATAAATGCAAATTAATGTCACATTAATGTGAAATGTAATGCAATGTTTAGAAGTTGTTAAATTGAATATATTAATGTAATGAAAGTTAAAACAATGGTTAACTACGTTTATAGAGTAGTAATGGACTTAATAAAAAGATTGGAATTGAAACAAATCAATTTATTGAAGTTCAATTTATAATTAGGTGATTTATTGTAGTGAATGAAATTAAATACTACGTAATTGAAATTAAGATGAAATTGAAAATTATTAATGCACTAAGATATATACAATGGAAATTATATCCATAAGATGGTAATTGATTTGATGATAGGATTGAAAATCAAATAAATGAAATTTTGGAATTCTTATTTTAATTTATCAATTTACTAAAAATTGAAATTTAATACTATAATTGGTAAATTAACTAACCTTAAATTGATATCTAAATTGTCTAAAGTATTGTAATTGTTTAAGAATTCAAAAATGATAAAATTTGTTAATTACGAAATTGAAGATTGAAAATTTGATTTTAATTAATATAATATTAATTTATTTAATTAACTGAAATATAGCCATTTTTTCCACTGATTCAGATTTCGGCGAAACCAATTTCATCGGATTTGTAACGGTGAATTTTTGTAAGATTCCAAGTTTCGTAATGATTGGACTTGTCGTTTGATCGTACGGACTCGAAACGTCTAGAAATCAATCGAAATCAATTTGAAATAAGAATATTTTAACATAACTTCTTAATACTATAGAATTTGAACTTGAAACATATTCCATTATTTTTAAAATATTTGAAAACATCCATTTTGATATATGGGTTGACCCATTTTCGTTCCAGAGTCAGAACGGGCTTTTCGAGTCGTTTATCGTTTCAATTCAAACCAAATCTTGTCAATCCATTCTTTACAGCTTTGTCTATAAATATATCGTTATAAACCCTAGTGTTGCTCAACTCAGTTGTCTGTACGTTCAATTTCATTTGTTCCTCTCTTTCTAATGGTAGACAAACCCTAATTCCCAATTGCAAATTCAAAATCAAAACCAAATCAAAAATTCAAACTTCTCAAACTATATCGATTTGAAGCTCTCGACGAGCGCTAGTCAATTCTGCTGTTCGTTTTTCAATCTGGGTTTCTGTGCTGTCGGAATACGGTGATTTGTTCTCGACCGTTTATTTCATCATGATCGACTGCGGCAGATCAACGAATCGACGCTGCAGTATTGATGACAGAGCTGACTGGAGATCATCAGCTTAGTTGGTTCGTCGAATTAACGGCTGGATTGGCCGATTTAATTCGAAGAGGGCTAGGGTTTTCCGATGGTTGCTGCAAATTTTGAGGCAAACGAGTCGCCTATATTGGCGTCGTGGCAAGGGGGTGTTATGGCGAGGCGGCGCTTCGGTTAGGTGGTGGTGCAGCGGCGTTCCTAGCTCGAGTTCGTGCTGGTGGAGGCCTTGACCTGAGTGTTGCATGCATGTTTGGTTCTCGCGTGCGCTGCTGCTGATTTGAGAAGAAGATGTGTATATTTTTTTTTATATATAAATTTCAATTTCAATTTTTTCTAATAATCATAACTTCTGCATACGAGGTCCGATTTATGCGCAGCTTCTTGCGTTGGGATCGTAATTAAATTCTAGATATTTTGACGTGGGTTTGGACGAATTCTAAGATGGTTTGAACTTTGAGCCTTAAATCTGGATTTAAATTCAATTTAAGTTCAAAGGTGAGTGTTTTAACCCACTCACAACTTCTAAATTTTCTTATGTTTGTTAAATTAAATTTATGATGTGACTGGAAATTTATTTATGACTGTTTGATATATTTTGAATCATCATCTCAGTTAATTTGAATTTATTTGAATTAAATCGTTATTTAATTTCTTTTTGAATATAAACTGCTAGTTAAATGCCTGTTATTGATTATCAGTTCTATATCGATATTTATTGATTGATTTGGATGATGATTGTGATGGATGTTGATTGTTGATATTGGATGAATGGATGTTATATTTTAGATCGTTATAATTTGCAAGTTCACTATGGGTCGAAATGATACATACCCGAATGATCTATAGATTTGTGAAAAATCGTTATAGGTTGAAATGATAGACTCGAGCGATTTTATGGATGTTTATATTTCTGGGATTACGGATTGAAATGATATATATCTGTAAACATAATTTTTTAATTGCGGATTGAAATTATAATTATCCGTATCGCTTGACCCTAGGGTAGAGAATTATATACGGACACCGGATTGGTTAAATTAAATGATTTTAAGATCCTTAACATTCGAATTTATTTAAATGATATTTTGAAATAAATTTGATTTATATAAACTGAATTATTATTGGAAATCAAGTTTATTGAAACTTATAAATTGAAAGGTTTGAAATTGGTTTGCTGATTTGGAAACTGGAAATGCCTGATTTTGTTGAAATGAAATAAATAGTTTTGAATTGAGATAAATCCTAAATTCATGTTTTCAAATATAAACTGTTTTAAATTATATTATTTTTAAGATTCTAAATTTTAAGATTTTCGGATTTGTAAACTATTTTAACCTATATTAACTATATTAAATCAATTTAACCTATTTAAAACCATTTAATTTATTTTAAACTAATTAAACCATTTTAACTTATATTACATCTAATCAATCTATTTTAAAGCTATTTAATCTATTTTAATTATATTTAATCTATTTTAAATCTATTTAACTATTTTAAATCTATATTAACTATTCTAGAGTATTTCACTATTGAAAATTTATTTAAACTATTTATAACCATTTTCTAGATTTTCAGACTAAGAAAAAGGAAAGTGTTTTTACTCAAAATTCTTTGGTTTAAAAGCAAATATGATGAAATGATTAAATTTATAATAAATTAAAAATGATGATCTTGAAGTAAGGATTTAACCTGTTTTCGAAATATGGTTTTGGAAGGAATTATGACTTTTGAAAGTGAATAGGGATTTTAAAGTGAATATGATTGGAAAGTGAATATGTTTTGAAAGTAATATGGTTTTGAGAATACGATGTTTTGATATCAATAGTGAATTGGCTTTTGAAATGTAAAAGAACCATTCGTGTGTAATAAGTGATCGGTTGTTAAAAAAATCGGGATAAGATATTGTCATACTCTCTACTAATACCAAACCACTTTAACAATTGTGTACGTGGTGGAGATTCCAGAAATGAAGTAGGATGGTTTGGCGAATGATTTCAATATGGTATGACATGACCTTGACTCCTGTGAGTCAGCTTAGATGTGACTAAAATCAGGAGCCACGTCGGGCCAAGTAAGGTCATTCCTCCAATTGGACACACTTCTTCGATATTGTAATCTGATTTGTGATTGTTTTGTGGCCACCCTTCGATTTTAAATTAGGAGTGTGTTCTGAGGTGGGCGGCTGCTATGCGTTACCACCAGTCCGGATACGCAAATGGTATGTCTACCTTGGCATTGCCTCGTGTTCCATGTTCACATGCCCTAGCATGCCTTCTACGAGTTTGTTTTGTACCATACCTATGTGATGTCCTCGGGGTAAATCTCCAGTTTACGGAGGAGCATACGGCATTGTATAGGCTATGGGAATATATAAAATGCGTTAAAGGGGATATGGGTAACGCCTTAACGCTATTTTAATACTTTTACTTTACTGTGGACATTATTATAATAGCGTATATTACTACATAGTAGATAGTTTAACGGATCCTTAGGAGGTGTGAATCCTGAGCATCTCTTGAGTTACTGCACTCACGTTAAACAATGGATAGGAGATGTCAAATCCCGTAAACATCTATGACGTCGTTCCACTCATATTATTTATCGTTGATTTAACTTACGTAAGATCTTTTAGTTCTGACTCGAGTGTTTTGTCTTTTCAATTCATTCGGATCAGCCTGAGCGTTTCAGGATTTGGAGACCTAGTTTCTGGAGGACGAAGACGAAGATTTGTGCTACTATTATTTATCACATTATTCCATAACATTCATACTGTTCCGTTGCATTATTATTATTTCTTTGGTATGTGTAACTTTAAAATGTGTTATATAAGTATAATCAAAATTTTTGTAAAACAGCTTAATGAACTGTTTGTTTTATTAATATAATTTGTCATTCCGCTACAAGATTTTGTTTATTTTTTTATTTCTATGTTTTTTCTTATTCACCCCAATAACAATCCGCCCTTCTGTATGGTTTGAGTCGGAATGTGTGTCCGCTTAAAACGTCCAAAAAAGCGGTCTGTTACATCTCTATTAGCACATAAGATAAGTTTCCGACAGCATATAAGTGGATCTCTATTAGCATCTAACAATGTATATATTGAAATCTATAAATTACACTGCCAATAACAATATAAGTATATTATTGGAACTATTTCAGACATCAGCTTCAATATTATTGAACTTGAATTTTTAGAGCGTTGAGTTTGAAAATGCAAAGGTATAAAATGTTATGTTGATAAGTTAAAAATATAATAACTGATACAAAGAAAAAATGGCTAAAGCTTCAATATAAGCTAGAAAATGATTAACTATATCATTCAATTGATGTGGAAGACAAAATGTTTTATCTAAATAATTAAAGTATTTGTTTGACCTAAATGTTAGGATCTATGAACTGCTAATCATGAAAATGATGAATGAGGAAATCATATGAACCTAATTTTGCAAATATACCCATTTATGAACAAGTTAAAAATGGGAAATGTGCAAGACATACTGAAGTCTTAAGTGCGTATATGTGGGGAAATAACTATTATGTGAGTAGAACAACATTAGTGTGATATAATCACCGATTAAAATGAATAAATCAACCATGAGAGGAAAGCGTTTCTAAGACCAGAAGAGGCTATTGACGTTTAGTAAGGACGATTGCTAGAATTTTCAAGATGTTGCATTCAAATATATTGGGATAGTTGGGATGGCCCTGGTTAGTTTAACCCCATGGTGACTGATAGGCCATTCACCAATGATGATGTTTGAGATAAATTAGTGGTGGATAAACCTTATGTGGTAACCACTAGCTATAACCAAAATTAACTAGTAAATTAATATGTAAATAGTAGTGTAGGTGATACCTAGGATTGATAATGATAACTATATAATATAGTTCACAATAAGATAATGTAATTACAGGTTAATTGATGATTAAAAATGAAAATTTTATGACATGGCCCACAATTTGATCATAAATGTTGGTTATACATATGATGGCAATGTTGCTTATATGGTACTGTCCATGTTATGGTATAATTGTTTTTGATGAACTAGTGAGTGGATAACCCATTACGCTTGAGAGCATTGTCTTGCTATCTTGTATGTTTTACGGTAAAGTATTACTTATACAAGGCTTTATGCTTGGCCTATGTCTTTATTTTTTTACCTATAAACTGACGGGTACTAATTTTAGTAGGATGAATTTATTGATATTACATGTGTTTTTGTTGAAGAAACATAAAGCTGCAAAGATGAAAAAGGAGGCTTCATAGCTATATATCTGGTATTGTTCAATTATATGTAAAACATGATCCATGACTGATTAATTGAACACGTTGGTATCTTTATATGTCAGACTTATCACTTCTATTTGTGTATTATTGTATCTACCCTTGTGTGGAATGTTTTGGGAGATAAAAATGTAAAACACAAATTATGTAATGTAAATTTATTTAGACGCCTTGTTTACTCATTATTTGAAAAAAACTGATCTCATTTTGTCGTTTGAAAATAACTCCATTGACGTTCGTAACATCGTCGGAATTTATTTTCAGATCGAAATAGGGGGTTCCACAATTTACTACCAAAGCTTATGATAGGAGACACCTAAGTCAAATAAAGCTAAGTAGAAGTCTTTGGATAGACTAAAAAGGAAATCCACACGTTAGGGATGGAGGTGTGTGTTTTCATAATGTAAATGTTATTTTATAGATATATAGGTGGATATACCTATTCATCTACTATTACTTTCAATCTCTTTACTTCTATTTCTTGTGTGGGTTGCTTGAGCAGAAAGCAAGAACGGAAACTAGAAGGGAGTGATTAACTTTTGGAGGTGCTTAAATGCCTACTCTGGTAGTTGAAGGAATGAATATGAATGTTATTTTTCATTAGTATATGTAAAGATAATGAGGCAACAACTAGCTGAAGTTGTTGAGCTGAGACTAGCGTTAAGGAATATTTCTCAAAAATGAATCAAGATTATTAGAATGGTGGAGGAAAGGTGCTTATAGCAATGTAACTAGTACTATAAAGGTTGAATTGGCTTAAGGTTTCAGCATATTTTGGAGATTTAGGCTAAATAATGCAAAAAAAGGAGATTAACATCTTGTTAGCTTCAGGAAGAAGCTTTGTATTAGTGGGAGGCACTGACTATAGAGACCACAAAGAAGGAGATTACCTAGAATTAGTTTAAGGGGAGATTCAAGACTCGGTTTATTCTTGAAACACAGAAAAGTGCTTTGTGTCATGAATTCTTGAAATTGTAGCAGATGAATTTGACTTTAGTCGTGTATATTCAAGATTTTAATGCTTGTTCAAAGTACGGACGTGAGCATATTTGCACATTATTGAAAAATGTAAAGTTATTGAAAGCTTAAGGAAGGGACTGAACCATAAAGTGATGGTACATTTGTTGGCTCCCTTCTAGTTATTTGTGGAGATGATGAGGAGGTATGGTAAATTGTACCAAGAAGAGAGAAAGATGGATGTTAGACCAAAAGGCGGGCAAAAGATTAACCTTTACCAGAAAGGAAAAAGAAACAATATAAAGGAGAAATGACCTCTGGAGAAGGAGATCAAAAGGTGAATGCAGCTGATGTTACTTACTTAAAATATGGGAAGATGGGTACTATTCGACTATGAGTGGTGCCAGAGACCAAGCGAAAGGTAAAGTGCTTTAACTGCAATAATTTTTGCGATAAAACGATGGTTACTTGGATTTGGGGTAGGCAAAGATCTATTCTTTGGGAGGACCGACAACTAGACCATCCACTAAGAAGAATGGGAAGAACATAGTTCTTTGATTTTTGGTTTTGATTTCTGATATTTAAGTAATATTTTATTTGATATTGGTGCTACACGCTCTTTCATTTCAAACGGTTTGGTTGGGATGTCACTTGTAACACACCACATTTTTATATAATTAAATAAAATCAATTGAATTAACATAATTGTAAAACAGAATATAAATGTCAAATATATGCATTTAAGAATTAAGAGGTTACATAGATTTATGTAAGCAATGAGTGTGTGATTAACTAACGCATCAATCAATTAAAAGGAGAATTAATTAAGAGACATAGAGGCGTCAATTAGTCAGAGAATATGTCACTATTATAACATTATTTAATTAAGGGGTCTTCTAAAAAATGGAAATGTATGTGGGGAATAAATTAAATGATAACATAGATATATTAATATATAATTGACGCAATCAATTAAATAAGAAATTAATTAAAGACATTAAGTAAGTGTCAATTAATAAAAGAGGGAAATTTATATGTCAATTAATTGGGTAATGAACTGGCAGTTTAAATATATATAACTAATAAATGTGTGATTGAGTGACACATAGGAATTAATTTGGACATCAATTATATTGGGAAAACGTGTCAATTAATTAATTGGCAATCAATTGAGCATTTTAAAAAGAGTGCCAATTAATCAAAGAATATGCCCCTTTTACAATAGCTAATAATGTAAATTAATTAGCTAGAAGAAAAGGCCAGTTATAGGATTATTTGTTTCCAAGTTAAAAAGCAAAAAAAAATTGGAATGCGTACAAAAACCAAACGGAGTAATTAAGTTTATAATGAAGGTAAGTTAATAAGAATAAGCTAAAAAGTATAACTTTTATATACAATTAATTAATAGAGGTACTAAGTGACGTGTTCAAATAGGTAAGAAACTATAACGTATAAGAATCAATTAATATTTGATATACATACATGTATGTATGTATGTATGTATGTTTGTACATATACGACCTAATTAATTGGATAATTAATGGGAGAATCATGTTTAGAAGGAAATGTGAATTAATAGGGTCGTATAACAAAAGAATAAACGAATAAAATTAGAGAATAATACGTTATAATCTAACGTAAACAAACCAATAAATGATGGTGAGGATTGTTTTAGGATTAATCGGATGGTTCGTAGTTGTTCACTACACCTATAAATTAAACGTAACTTAACCCTAGCCCAAACAATTTTCTCTCAGTCAACTGCCGTCATTTAAAGCAAACTCCTCTTCTCTTCTCCCTCTTTCTTTCTCCTCTATTAATCAAATCATTCCCCAAACAAAAAATAAAATTAAGCAAGGATATACATACAAGCAAATCAGAGAATTGCGCAAAATAATTAGAAAATTTACAGTGAATTAAAAAGGGGGAAAACCGGAAAATGGCATAACAAATTAAAAGGGATAGAGATTGAAGCTAAGGACGATATGTGAATGGATTTATTTATATATCTTTTAAGTTTAAGATGTATTATCGTTAAATTCCCGTTAGATAATTTTATTCAATAATTAATCCTATTAATTAAGTTATGCTGAACTATAAGGAATTTACAGTTTATTTAAGGTATTAGTATTTATTTACATCTGTTTTTACGATTTGGATTTCTATGCAAGCGTCATTCTTCTTCTGTTTTCTCCTCTTTCATCGCGTATAGATTAAGCGTGAATATGGATTAAATAAAAAGTAAGATGTAAAGTAATAAAAGTTTGAGGAATGGAATTAGTGTAAAAAATTACGTTAAAATGAGAAAAGTTAATTAATATAATAACTGGATTTATGAGTAACTAAAAGGTTAATTGATTGGTTTAGAAAATAGGTTACATTACTACAGTTTTATATTTAAAAGACAACAATGGACGTAATTGCTAGAATAAAAGAAAGAAAAAGAGAATAAGTTTAAAATAGAGAAACCACTGTATTTTACACTATTCCAAAATAGTAAAAGAAATATCTAGTGGTTATGGATTATTGTTTATAGTATTATTTAATATTATATTATAGAAATGGATTTTTAAACATAGTTTTCATAACCAACCAAATAAAATAAAATTACTTCCTAGAATAGAAGATAATAAAGCAAAGTATGACACGAATCAAGTAAATTATTAGATAAGAACTTGAAGCTGTAAACGATAATGAACCTAGGTCTGCATTCACTCCGCAGACTATTTAGGAAGATAGTTATTATGATAAGTTAATTATGTAATATAAGAGAATAAAAGAATATTCAATATCATAATAAAAGAAGGCAGATTAGAACAGAAAAGAAATGCTGGAATTATGTACGGACTATAAAAGAAGAGAAAATGACAATTATAAGTAGAATTATAACATTGGTTATAATTAAGTAATAAGAATGCAAAAGATTATTTTAAGACTTTGAATAAATTAGTAAGCAATAATAACGGTATAAGCTTATTTAAATAATTTATATTAAGTCAATAAGCAAATAAAGCAGGAATGATCAAAGATACTTATTTTAATGAACTTAAGATTTATATTAAGTTAAATAAGCAAGATGATGAATGTGGCTCATACCACAAGCATCCCCTATTAAATAAATGGAAATCTCACAATAGATAGAGGTGAGACGAAGGCAAGAATATGCTAATTAGGGTAAATAAGTAGCTGACAGAAAAAAATTAAACTAAACGCAAATTAAAAGATTAGACTTAGGGCCTAATAAAAGAATTGAGATGCATTTGGAGCAGCCCGAATGATGAAGCGTCTAACGAAGCAGTTCATCACGGATTACACAAATGGAGAAGCACATCCAACTTAGTATTTTTGAGATTAAAATAAGTACAAGACTTCATCGGGACATGAGGATACTCTAGGATGGCCCTTTGGATAGGCCTAATGAAGCTGCACACCCGGAGGCGGGTTTGTAGGTGTTCCATCAAGAGAATATGCCTTGACTGCATTTGCATTGTAGGCCTAACGAAGCAGACCTTTGTAAGCAATCAAAAGGGCTTGGTGTTCGAAGTAGGGTATTTGTATGTCTAGTACTTGCAAGTAAGTTCAAGGATAGTTGCATGCGGATACCGGCCAGCATCAAGACCAAGGGCAATTTCGAGAAAGACTAGAGTTAAACCAACATGCCAATGATTCTTTCACTATTGAGACATTAGATGAGGGGCACCACCATTTGGATGTTAGATTATTTGCAGTAGGGCACAACCACTTAACTCTTTAGATGTCTTCCGGTTAGTTGAGCGGCGGCTGCGTGGGGCCATAGCCATGATGAAAAAGAGACTGCCCAACTAGAATATCTGCACTGTAGGCCCAACGAAGCAGTCCTTTACAGATATAGAAAATCCCCGACTAAATTCCATACAAGGTAGGCCTTGTTGGCGGGATTCATATAATAGATAGAACGATGGCGTGGTCCTCAATGTACGCATTGCGTGGTACATTGTGGATGTCTGAGCACTGACATAAACTAATGCGAACGTGATTTACATTTTTATAGTAAGTAATGGAGCATCTGTATTGTAGGATTTACGTAGAAATTCTTTACAGATGTTGCGATGGAATGATCGCGGAGGAAGACGATAGAGTATCCGTATTGTAGGCCTTATGAAGCAGTCCTTTACAGATATAAATATAGAGCAAGATGATGGAGCATCTGTAATGTAGGCCTTACGAAGCAGTCCTTTATTGATGTAGTTACAGAATTCTCTCGAAGCAAGAAGGTGGAGCCCTTTTCGAGAAGGATATGGAAGGTACCATGGGTGGTACCTAGGACCAATATGGTCATTGGGCATATAGCTACATATATGTATATATTGGTTATTAGGTTTTAATCTACTATGGAGTTGATGGGCATGGTTTACGAACATACGCAAGAGTATTGTAACCTAATGGACCTAACATAAGTAAACGGAAATAAAATAATATATGTAGAATTAAGCCTAGAAGTATATAATTTATTCGTTCACCGGAACTTTTGTTCTGACCCCCTCCTCATAACATCCTACAGGTTAGATAGATGGCAGAGACTTCTTAGTTTTATGACACTTGCTTAGAAAGTGTTATTATTTGGGTGAGCATTTACATACTATTATATTTTAGTCAATCCCGCTGTGAGATAAATTATTGAGCTTTGATATATTTGTCTTGCCTATTTGCAGGATACTAGGTACTCAACTCAGGCTTGGTTTTTAGCATTTTGCGACAAATCTGGACCACTGGAATTCAGATTGTTATATTTGGTCAGAGCCTAGGTTTAGGATTCTTAAGTAGATGAGGAGTGAATGTATTTGTATTTTTGAATAAAATATAAATATATTATGTACTATAATCCAAATAGTCCCTAATTATAGATTTTAACATATGGAATGTTTTTGGATAGTTTGCTAGTTGGGTTTGGGATGACCCAGTATATTGAGCCAATATGTTAATTACCGATCTATAACATAAAAATAAGCCACATTTTGAGAGAAGATTGGTATCCATATGGTTTAGGAAATAGGGAAGTTACGTAGGGATAGTAGGGAGAGTGTTTTTATTTCTCGAAGAATAAGAGGTTTTAGTATGAAGAAAATCCACTTTATGTCTAACCCAATAAAAATGAAACTTTTGAATTAAAAAATATTAATATATTTAAGGAAGTAAATATTAGGTGTTTGAAAAAATAAGTGGTATGAAATTTAAATTGGTTTTTATATGATGTAAATTTTGTTAAAAGTAAAATTCTTTTCAAAGAATTATAGAGCATGTAGCTCACTTATTTCTTTGTAGGTAAAAAATGATTTTAAATATAAAAACCTAGAGTGTATTAAGCATTGAAAACGTAGATTACAACATTTATTGTCGTAATAAATTTTTTTAGTAAAACTAAAGGAATCATAGACTATGACACTTTTGTTATAGTATGTGACTCCCAAAGTAAATGTTTTTACATAGCATACGGGATTTTTTGATATTTGTTTAATTTTTTTTGAAAACCTAAGAGAAACTGGCAGGCCAGTAAACTCCTGAGGAGGGTATAGTAAAGTCATCCGCTGATCCAAGCCCCCATACCCCTGGGTAAATTTATATACGATAGAGAAGCGCATGGTAGGAATCGAACCTGGGTCTTTTTACCAGAACCCAGGCCTCCTTTCCACTGCGCTGCATCCACGGTCATATTTATTTAAATTTAATCCATACAATAGTATTTTTGGGTTGTAGTAATGGTGTTTTACGCTACATCTGTTTTGACCAAATGAGTTTTGGAGATAATTTCTAAAGTGGTTTGTATGTACACTTATTATTTAAAGGAGCACAAGAAATTATTTTCTAATTATAAAGAACTTTTAAAAATGAGTTCTTTTGAAAAATAATGTACGATAAATTAATGAATTTAGTAGGAAATATCTTATGCAAGTAAATATAGAGTAAACATAACTTAATCTATTGGTATGAAATGAAGATAGAATATTCTGTGAATAAAAAATAAAGATGTTTTGTGCAAGCTATAAGGAATACGTGAAAGAGATGTGCAAGTTATGGAAAGCACCAAATTTTATATAGCCTTTCTCCATAAAATATAAAATAAATTTCTTATAATTTCATATAAACATGAAATCCTCCTTTAAAGGATTCATAGAAGGTTTAG
Organism: Allium cepa; assembly: GCA_030765085.1. Classification (NCBI taxonomy): domain Eukaryota; kingdom Viridiplantae; phylum Streptophyta; class Magnoliopsida; order Asparagales; family Amaryllidaceae; genus Allium; species Allium cepa. Next base: position 1,042,020,375 of record CM060931.1, on the reverse strand, counting down.
CGTTAATGGTTTCTCATAAGAGAAAGTAATTCTAATACATTAAGGTATAAAAACATTAAGTGTAGTAAGTTAGTAACTCCTTCAAGGTTAAGTAATTAGAAGATTAGGAAAGTTCAGAGATTTTTGATAAAATAATTGTTCTTATTTACTCCAGTTTTAGTAAATTTAAAAATCTATGAAAAAGAAGAAGGATATTCTAAAAAATGCGAGGACATTTTTTTGAAGTCAAGAAAAAAGAAATAATAAGAACAAGCAAGTCATGTTTTAAAGAAAGAAGGTTTGATGGAAAAGTAAATAATTTTCAGAAAGATAAAATTTTAAGTAACCCATTACCTTTGAAATTAACAGAAAACTTCAAAATAACACTTTCAAAGGCAAGAATTTTAGGATTTGACGTTTTAAAATTTTAGAAGCTTTAATTATTGAAGTAAAATGATAAGCACTAAACCGAACCAGACTTGTAAATATGGAGTAGATAGGAATCATTTCCTAGGTGTAACGTTAAAAGTACAAGGCTATAGCAGTAATTACACCTAGTAGTAATAATAAAAGTTCCCGCAAGGTGTATTGGACACTAGTGAAAATCTAAAAAATGTCACCTCACGTGTGTAGACTATAGAAGAATAGTGAAGTGATATTAGTAAGCTAGTAAGACACGTGTGGTGGGAAAAGTAGACCTTAGTTAGAAAAAAATAAAGAGTAAAGAGAAAATTTCCGTAAGCTTAGTAGTCTTTTTTTGATAGAGACTGCATAGATTGAAACCCTTATCCATTGTAGTAAATGACACTTAGTTATTCCTTTTTGACCATGGAATTGAAGAGATGAATAGATCTTATTCGTCATGAGTAACACAGCGTAAGTTGTTAACAAGTAATAGGTGGTAGGAGGAGCATATGAGTTACTTGGATTCCTAGAGTATGACCTTTCTGTGTCAAAGTGGACATGGTCCAAGACCTCCTTGTCCTAGATGATAGCTGTGCTTAGGTGCCGTATAAAAGAAAAAAGGAGTAAAAGCATAATAAGATAAATAAAGGAAAATAAAAAATTTAAAGAAAGCGGTGGAAACGTCAACAGAAAAATTTAAAAAGAGATATTTTCTTGTGTAAACTGAGCTTGGGGAAGTAAATATTTTTTTTAGAATATAGCATAAATCCCAAGCACGAAGGAAGATGTGCGCAAAAGAAAATCGAAGAAATATGAAGTTTTTCTGTTTTTTTACCTTCTTTTCGACATAAGAGATCGAATTTCAAAAGTTAGATTTTTCTGAAATTTGAATATTTAAAGTTGTATGGTAGGTTTTGGATGCAAAATTTTTTGAACTACACCCCTATTCAATAGGAGTGTGGGAAAAATCGGATAAAAAGTGTTTTAAATTTTCAAAATGTTGCATTCATATAGAAATTGCAAGTATATTACGATGTGTGCATCATGTTTTAAAAATAAATTTTGAAGAAGCAAAATATTCATATAGGCGGTACCACTTAGAAATTCATGTACATGCATATATTTTGTATTGAATGACAATTTTGCACAAGAGCACGGGTGGTCGACAAATTGGATGTACACAAAATGGATGCGATTAATGCATGGAATTACATAATTTTACCTTTGTTGAATTTCGGTGACGTAATTTCCTACATGGTAGGAGAATGTAACACCCGCATTTTAATATAATTAAATAAAATCAATTGAATTAACATAATTGCAAAATAGAATATAAATGTCAAATATATGCATTTAAGAATTAAGAAGTTACATAAATTTATGCAAGCAATGCGTGTGTGATTAAGTGACGCATCAATCAGTTAAAAGGGGAATTAATTAAGAGACATAGTGGCATCAATTAGTCAGAGAATATGTCACTTTTATAACATTAATTAATTAAGAGATCTTCTAATAAAGGAAAATTTATGTGGGGAATAAATTAAATGATAACATACATATATTAATTTGTAATTGAAGCAATCAATTAATTAAGAAATTACTTAACGACATTAAGTAAGCGTCACTTAATAAAAGAGAGAAACTTATATGTCAATTAATTGGGTAATGAATTGGCGGTTTAAATATATACAACTAAAAATATGTGATTGAGTGGAACATAGGAATTAATTTGGACATCGATTAAAATGGGAAAACGTGTCAATCAATTAATTGGAAATCGGTTGAGCATTTTAAAAAGGGTGTCAATTAATCAAAGAAAATGCCCTTGTTACAATAGCTAATGATGTAAATTAATTAGCTAGATGAAAATGCCAGTTATAGGATTATTTATTTTCAAGTTAAAAGGAAAAAAAAGGAATTGGAATGCGTACAAAAACCAAGTGGAGTAATTAAGTTTACGATTAAGGTAAGTTAATAAGAATAAATTAAAAAATATAACTTTTATATACAATTAATTAATAGAGGTATTATTTGACGTGTTCAAATAGGTAAGAAATTATAACGTATAGGAATCAATTAATATTGGACATACATATATAAATATGTATAATCCGATTAATTGGATAATTAATGGGAGAATCTTATATAGAAGAGAACATTAATTAATAGTGTCGTATAATAAGGAATAAATGAATAACATTGGAGAATTGTACGTTATAAGCTAACATAAACAAATCAATAAATGATGATGAGGATTGTTTCTAGGGTTAATCAGATGGTTCATAGTTGTTCACTACACCTATAAATTGAACGTAACTTAACCCTAGCCCACACTATTTTATCTGAATCAAGCTGCTGTCATTTGCAGTAAACTCCTCTTCTCTTCTCCCTCTTCCTTTGTCCTCTGTCAGTCAAATTTTCCTCAAATTCAAAATAAAACTAGGCAAAGATATACAAACAAGAAAATCAAAGAATTGAGCAAACAAATCAGGGAATTTACAGGGAATTAAAAAGGGGGAAAGTGTAGCAAATTAAAAGGGATAGAGATTGAAGCTAAGGATGACATGTGATAGGATTTATTTATATATCCTTTAAGTTCAAGATATATTATAGTTAAATTACCGTTTAGATAATTTTATTCAATAATTAATCCTATTAATTAAGTTATGCTGAACTATGAGGAATTTACTATTTATTTACAGTACTAGTATTTATTTACATCTGTTTCTATGTTTTAGGTTTCTATGCAAGCTTTATTCTTCTTCTATTTTCTCCTCTTTCTTCACGTACGGATTAGGATAGATTAAAAGTGAATATGGATTAAATAATTAAGAATACAGAAATGAAGGAAGTAAGATGTAAAGTAATAAAAGTTTGAGGAATGGAATTACTTTAGTAAATTATGTTAAATGAGAAAAGTTAATAAATCTATTGGATTTGTGTAACTAAAATGTTAATTAGTTGGTTTAGAAAATAGGATACATTACTACAATTTTATATTTAAAAGACAACAATGGACGTAATTGCTAGAATAAAAGAAAGAAAAAGAGAATTAGTTTAAAATAGAGAAACCACTGTATTTTATACTATTCCAAAATAGTGAAAGAAATATCTAGCAGTTATTGATTATTGTTTATAGTATTATTTAATATTAAATTATAGTAACGGATTTTTAAACATACGAACCAAATAAAATAGATTTACTTCCTAGAATAGAAGATAATAAAGCAAAGTATGACATGAATCAAGTAAGTTATTAGATAAGAACTTGAAGCTGTAAACGATAATGAACCTAGGTCTGCATTCACTCCGCAGACTATTTAAGAAGATAGTTATTATGATAAGTGAATTATATAATATAGGAGAATAAAAGAATATTCTATGTCATAATAAAAAAAGGCAGTTTAGAATAGAAAAGAAATGCTGGAATTATGTACGGACTATACAAGAAGAGAAAATGACAATTATAGGTAGAATTATAACATAGGTTATAATTAAGTAATAAGAATGAAAAAGCTTAATTTGAGACTTTGAATAAATTAGTGAGCAATAATAATGGTAAAAGCTTATTTAAATAATTTATATTAACTCAATAAGCAAATAAAGTAAGAATGATAAAAGAGGTTTATTTTAACGAACTTAAGAATTATATTAAGTTAAATAAGCAAGATAGTGAATGTAGCTCATACCAACAGCATTTCTTATTAAATAAATGGAAATCTCACAATAGATAGAGGTGAGACGAGGGAAAGAATATGCAAATTTAGGTAAATAAGTAGCCAACAGAAAAAGAAAGTAAACTAAACGCAAATTAAAAGATTAGACTTAGGGTCTAATAATAGAATTGAGATGCGTTTGGAGCAGTCCGAAGTATGAAGCGTCTAAATAAATAATTCATCAAGAATCTCAGAAATGGAGAATCACGTCCAACTTAGTATTTTTAGGCTTTAAGGAAGTACGAGACTTCAACGGGACGTGAGGATACTCTAAGGTGACCCTCTGGATAGGCTTAACGAAGTTTCACCCCCAAAGGCAGGTCTGTAGGTGTTGCATCAAGAGAGTATGCCTTGACTGCATTTGCATTGTAGGCTTAACAAAGCAGACCTTTGTAGGAAGTCAGAAGGGCTAGGTGTTCGAAGTAGGCTATTCGTATGTTCAGTACTTGCAAGTAAGTTTATGCATAGTCGCATGCGGATATCGGCTAGCATCAAGACCAAGAGCGATTTCAGAAAAGACTAGAGTTAAAACAACAGGCCAATGGTTCTTTCACTATCGAGACATTGGATGAGGGGCACCACCATTTGGTTGTTAGATTGTATGTAGTTGGGCATGACCACTTAACTCTTTAGATGTCTTTCGGTTAGTTGAGCGGTGGCCGCATGGGGACATAGCCACAATGAAAAAGAGACAGCCCAACTAGAATATCTGTATTGTTGGCCTAACGAAGCAGTCCTTTACAGATATAGGAAATCTCCGACTGAATTCCGTATAATGTAGACCTTATTAGCAATATTCAGATAGTAGAAAGAACGAATACGTAATCTTCAATGTACGCATTGGGCGGTACATTGTGGATGTCTGAGCACTGGCATAGACTAGTGCAGACGCGATTCATAGTAAGTAATGAAACATCTATATTGTAGGCCTTATGAAACAGTCCTTTAGAGATATAGCTATGGAATGCTCGCAGAGCAAGACGATGAAGTATCTGTATTGTAGGCCTTACGAAGCAGTCCTTTATAGATATAGCTACGGAGCAAGATGATGGAGCATCGGTATTGTAGACCTTACAAAGTAGTCGTTTACAGATGTAGTTACAAAACGCTCTTAAAGTAATACGATGGAGCCCTTTTTGAGGTGGATACGGAAGGTACCATGTGTGGTACCTAGGACCATATGGTCATTGGGCATATAGTTGCATATATGTATATATATTAGTTATTAGGTTTTAATCTACTATGGAGTAGATAGGCACGGTTCACGAACAAAGGCGAGAGTATTGTAACCTAATGAACCTTATATAAGAGTAAATGGAAATAAAACGATATATGTAGAATTAAGCCTAGAAGTATATAATTTATTCATTCACTAGAACTTTTGTTCTGCCTCCCTCCTTATAACATCCTACAGGTTAGGTAAATGGTAGACAGCTTTATGACACTTGCTTAGAAAGTGTTATCATTAGGGTGAGTACTTACTTACTATTATATTTTAGTCAATCCCGACGTGAGATAAATTATTGAGCTCGGATATATTTGTCTTTGCTTATTTGTAGGATACCAAGTACCTAACTCGGGCTTCGGTGGGCTTGGTTTTTTAGCATTTTTTCAAAAAATCCTATCCATTAGAATTCGGGTAGTTACATCACCCACTTAGTTAAGTATTTGCTTATGATTAATGCAATCGTGGATACTCCACTCTTGGATTTAGGTGCACCAGTGCAGGGTTTGTTTTTTGTGGACACCCATTTTCTTCGACCCATATGTGTTTGAATTTGTAGGTTATATGTGATTTTAGGTATGGATTTGCCAGTACTAACGATGCTAGGACTAGTTGTGCTGAATAAATAATTTCCTTATGACATCCAAGTGGGGCAGAGAGAATCATGGTAACATATAGCAACATTGGATATGTTGAAGGAGAAGACTGGAGTTTCTTTGTTTACTCTCAAGGTTATGGAAGATGAAAGTGGCATAGCGTTAGTGGTTTGACAATTTGCAGATGTCTATGAGCTAGTGATAGGATTACATCCAAGAAGAGCGATTGAATTCTAAGATTGGTTAATACCAATAGCACAACCTATTAGTAGACCACCTAGTATAATGCTACCAAAGGAGATGTAGGAACTTAAGATGACAATAGTGGAGATTTAGCATAAATGTTTCACTTGACCGAGTAGTTCACCATGGGGAGCATCTAAGGTATTAGTAAAGAAGTCAAATGGATCACTTTAGATGTATATTTGTCATTAAAGTTAAATGATTTGATCATGAACAATCATTATTTGTTGCGTAGGACGGACATTGGTTAAGTGGAGCTAGAGTATACTTATAGCTAGATGTGGGAACATATTCCACTGACTAGGGGTAGGTGAAGATAGTATTTCTTTGAACATGTTTAGGACTAGATATGGTTCGCTTGAATGGTTAGTCATGCCCTTTGGACTAACTAATGCTCCTACGTTCTTGGATTTTATGAACTCGATCTTTCACAATTTGTTAGATAGAGTGTTGGTCTTCATAGATGATATTTTGGTGTAATTCAAGAATAAGAGAGACTATGAAGTGCATCTTAGACTTGTATTGGAAACCTAATTACAATATAAGTTGAAGACCAAGTTTGTGGACTACCATTTTTGGAAATGTGAAGTTAAGTTTTTAGGCCATTTGGTGTCAAAGAACGGATATATATGCATCAACCGAAGATAGAAACCATTAATAGTCCTTAAATGGTGATAGAAATAGGGACTTTCATGAAAGTGGCTGGCAATTACTGAAGATTCATTAAGGATTTATCATGTACAGAAGCACCCTTTGAAGGAACCCGATCTGTTTCATAGCGGGTGAAATGAGTAAATTTCTTTTTTCTTTCTATTTAGATATTATTAGGCCTATGAAGTTTATTAACTTACATTAGTTCCAATCTAGAATCATATTTTATCTTAAACTATTTAATTTTTGATAACTAATCATATTGGCTAATTTGAGTGAATGGTTATTTGAATATGTCATATGCATATTTATAACATAACAAGATAACATAAAAATATATATCATATGTGTGCTATAAACATATATGGATATTGGGATTTATATCCAATGTACATGTGTATTATACTTACATATGCATGTGATAAATTGACATGCATACTAGGAATTTAAATGCCTAAGTATATACATATGTTTAATTACACTAGAATATATGTATATGGTTGGTATACACATATAAGTAGTATAATATATATATAGTACATGTATTGCCGCATATATATATATGTATATGTTTGTGAATATGTTTGAAAAAGGCCATGCAGTTAAAAGAGGATATATACAAACATAGACGAGGGGTTGGTATTAAAGAGAAAAGGAAATAAGTTAATACCAAATCTTGATTTAATCAATTCCAAAAGGAAAGAGGAGATGGTAATATATTTAAATAATTCCACCTTTCTCTTTTACTAGTTTTTAATTAAATTACAATGTGTGTATATTCTAATATATTTAATCAAATGTGCGTGCATGATAATTCAAAATAAATTAAAATTAAAATTTCAAAAATATTTGACTGAATAATGAAAATATAAAATTACTTTGTTCAAAATCAGAATTGACTTAACCGAATGATATAATTTAAGATGTTTCACTATTTCAACAATACAAAGATGCTTATGTAAATTTCAGATATTTTAAAAAAATTATTGTTTTTTAAATAAATCAAATTTATGGAATGTAAATTTTTATATGCATAAATTGCAACCAAAATAAACATACATCGACAATCTATTTCTCTTAAATATGTATAAAGAATTGGTATCATGTTTTATAAATGGCAATACACAAACATTTGTTTATCAAATCTAATAAGTGCCCATATAATATTTACATATACATGAATATTTGGTTAATGTTGAAGATCATGAATAATATAAAATATAATTTGAACCTGAAGTAATCTTGCCCTTTGTAACACTTTGATTTGTAAATCGTCTCCTAGAACACAAGATTTACCATCCAATCTTGCTAGAATTGGATGTACTACCTTGTTTGATTTTTAGGTGAAAATAATTTGGCCATGGTGAAGTGAAGGAAGCTATCATGGATGGGAAAAAGAAAAGATTCAAGAGAAGAAAATGAATGAGATGGTTTGTTTCCTATTCTCTCTTTAAAATTTCCTCTGTTAATTCAATTCAAATGGAATTTAACTAATTAATTATTGACATCTGAAGGCCATTCAAATGTATATTGACATCATATATTGATATGTGTAGATAACTTTAATACACACATCAAATAAATTTTTACAACACCCAAAACCTCAAATAAAATTAAAAAATAACATTTCTTAAATATTAATCAATTTATAACATCTTATAAAATAATTAAATTGTATGGTTTTAGGAGAATTCACAGATGCGATTTTGTGACTTAGAGATGTGAATTCGGCTAGCAATTAACATTGAAAAATACAAATATTAACATTCACACATCATCTTAGCTAGTGGTGTGATAGTTTGGGTGAATTCTACACTTAAAAACCTTTTTAGTAAAATCATATTTCATATTATTTTAAGCAGTATCAGTGATGGAAATAATTTACACATGTCCACTACATCAACATTATATCACATTAGGACGTATGGAGTTAGGTACTATCAAAGCTTCAACATTATCCATATTCAACTCGATCAGTATATAAACAAAGTCCTTGATTCAATAATAATAATTATTATTAACCATTTTACTCTGGCTAAAGATTTTTGATTTTAAGTCGACCATGGTTGTCCGTAATACTAACCTCATACAACCGAGGAGACATATTCTCTATTGAATACTATTTCACTCCAAAGCATCAACTCAGACCCAACTATAACTACTTGATGGATCATCATGCCATGATTTTAATATAATCTAAGTGAAAAGTCACATTGAAGCTTCATTGTATTCTCAAGTTGAGGGAACCATGTAATATCGTCACTCTAAGATTTTCTGTTTTGACTTAGTTGGTATTAATCAACTTGGAACACTTAGATGAGTCATCCTATAAATACTAGGATGAGTCATTCCATATTTATCCAATTACTATAAGCCCGTAACCCTTTGGGAGCCCCAAAAGCCGTGAGTAATATACTGCCCAACATTTGGCGAGCATTCACTTTGGTATCAATGAATGTTTCGACATCCTTTCTCGAAACATCATGGCCGAGAATATTTAAAGAAAAATATTATTTCATATTATTATTAATTACTTTCAATTGAAACTATTTGCAACTACAGTTACATAACATTTTATTTAAGGATTTTCTTTTTATATAATTTAAATTAATTACTAAGTTAATTACATCTTAATACGAGAAAGGATATAAAATAAAACAAACATCGTTACTACAATCAAGATTGAGTATAGAGTTAGAAACAGGTTAAAATTACATAATTTCCCCCAATGCATACCACTAGCTCATTCAATCCTCCATTTGCACTTGGGATCAATTATGGAACCTTAATCTCATTCCATCGATAAGTTCAAACCTGATCAAGCTAGTCCCTTAGTTAATGGATCTGATATAGCTGTATAACTATCTACTTTATCAGCCAACATCTCTTTGTCATTGATAAACTACCTTTATCACGTGAAAATTTCACGGCATGTATCTGGACATCTTGTGAGCCTCGGTTACTTTTATGATCTGCATCGCTGCAATTTTTTCGCAAAACAATGCATGGAATTCTCAATATTTGGAATCACCCCTAACTTAGCTTTAAATTTATGCATTTATGTTTATACTTCTTTCATTGCAGCGCTATTCAAGGCTTTGTATTAAGCCTTTTAATTGAATCAACCACCATTGTTCATTTGAAAATTTCTATCTAAAAACTCCTTAACTAAGGTTGAATGTGAATTTAGGATTGAAATACTATATTCTATATCACTTATAAAGTTCGAGTCTGAATGCTCCTTCCTAGGAGTTTGTTATTTCCATAAAAAAATTTCTAATATTTCATAAATACTTCTAAACACCAACGATCGCAATTCATATTTGATGCTCACTACATGCACCAATTACATAAGCAAACTACGACATAGAAGACAACATAGCGTATATGGCAGTTTCTATTACCAATAAATAAGGAATCCATCTCTAATGCTCCATGTTAAATATATTAATATGGTGTCTGTGTATATCGTTTGAGACAATCTCAACATCCTTACTTATAGTTTTAGAAATATTTTAGTACCTCTTAATATTCTTTCTTACAAGAAATGACTCCTTTGAATTTTGTTTGATAATCAAACTATTTAATTTCTTTGGGTCAAAATATTTTCTCAATTATGATTCTTGTTGAATGAAACTATAATATAAGTTCTTGGATCTTAGCCGTCACTTACAAACTCAACTATCGCTCCCACCGACATCGTGACATTTTAGTTACTATGTAAGAACAATCATTTTGGTTACTATGTAAAAATATTCTATGCTAAAACTATTATTTAGGATTTCTGTTTCAATAAAGATGTACCAAAATTCAAAGTCAAATTGGGTAAGTGAGTAGAATCCAGATTAACTCAAGCATGTTGATTAATGAATCTTCTATGCTAATTTCAATAATTGAAATTTACAAGGTTATTCTCATCAATGTTGCTCACTATATTCCAACTACATTGATCTTCCTTTTGAAGATACATCTGCAGCTAATGGAACATATCCTTTCAGAGAATCATATTTTGACAACGTACTTGGAATATATTTCGAATTTAAGCATCATGCCATATGTTCGAGTCTATACTTTTCATGGCTCGTCGACAAACAAGAAGATTGTAATCACTAGAAATTCTTTCTTAATACTGATAAGAAACTCATAAGATCTCTTTAATTTGTGAGTGTTCTTTTTAGATATTCTAATGAGTCATGTCTATTTTAGGCTTGGTATATTTCATTTCATCTTAGATAATTAGTTTCTAAGTTATAGTCTTTGAATCGTATCTAACACTTACGTAAAACCGATTCAATTTTGAGTTCATGAGACTTATGTTTGTAGCATAAGTTAGTCAATAATTATTGGTGGATCCCAAACTCCTTTGGGAATCTGCACAAGATCCCACATGAGCAAATTTTATGTGCAGCCTCTAGAGTCACACGACTTGTCAACTCCTTGATCTTGAACATATAATGGTTCTTATCAACTCATATCTTGCATGATTTCGCAAACAATGCTATTGATGAAATAAAATTTAACATATGTAGTTACTCTAAAAAGTAAATATTGTTATTGAAAAAAGTTGACTCAACTTCACTTATCATTAATCATAATTTATCCAACAAAGTCCTATCACTCCTTACCGATACATCATTATGTACTACAAGGAGGAGTGACTTTAAGATGAGTGACTTTGAGATAAAATTTTATTCTTTTTAGCTACATTTGGAACTCCTTCAAATATACTTACCTATTTTATAAAATAAGATTTTTTTTTTAATTTCCTTTGCAAGATAGGTTTTCTACTTCCATTTAAATTATATAAACTTATCAAAGATATACTACTCGTGTACCGAATACACATGTTGATGTCTTTGACAGTTCAGCAGTGAATATAACAGAGTTAGTAGATTCATTCTGGCATTATTTTACATTCGATTACATACATCTATATGTATTAATTTGAAGAGTTCATTAACTCTTTTGCCACTCCTATTGAATGGGTGCTTAACACTTAGCCCTTGAGGTACAACTCATTAGTACTTTGTAATTCACCATTATATGATTTGAAGAATTATTCCTTCAAAATATAGCTTCGTCTTAATCACCAAAACTAATTATTAAAATTTTGGATACTTTTGTATTATGTAGTTAATGCAACAAATACCATTTTCTATATTTATTTTATAATGAACATTCATAATAAAATAAAATAATATATATATATATATATATATATACACATACACATACATTCATTCAATACTAAAAAAAATTATAATTTCGTAAATAATATTTGGTATATAAATGAAAAACATCTTTTGTATCTTAATTCATTCATTAATAAGTATCATATGGTATGCTTCCGCTATTTCTACCATTACTATAATAGCATAAAATTTGAAACTCCATTCATCTACTTATTATGGGCTAATTTATTTCCTTTATTATAACTAGTTTAAGTTGGAGAGTTATCAATCAAAAATCTTAAACACGTATAAATAACATTTTAGAAAATTATTTTCTATAATATAATAGATTTGGAATAGAAATCACACTTCTCGTTCCATATTGAGTATCTTACTAAATTCTATACAATAAAAAATTTCGATGTTGTTTATGAAGGAAAAGCAACCATTTAATCTCTTCATCCCAACCATGCATATTTTACATCCACTGTCAAACATTCACTTTCTTTTAAAATATTCAAATAACTCAAAAGGTACATATACTACAAGACTACACCAAATTGTTTACAAAAGTGCACCGATATTCTTAACTGTTTAAGAATATCGAATAGGTTGCATTTAAGTAAATTGATCAACTGACACTTCATTGATCAAATTCCTAGGTCAGTCCTTCGTCTTTTATTTTTTTCTATGCAATAAAATTCTCATCATATTCAATCACATTGGACTTGAATTTACACAATCGTTTACTTTCTTATCTCGATTGAACCAATTTCATTGAGATTTCATGTACTATGAACATGATCGATCATCATACAACTTCTATATATGATCTAATATAGATCAAATATCCATAACTTTGAACTTCTTTAGAGTTTTGAACTCATAGAAGAAAACACACGGTTTTGGGCAAATAAAATGTCAAATGACCAAGTTACGAATGCATTTAGTAGTTGTATAATTTTTGGCACTTGCATGGGTCTTAAAATGACAACCTACCAAATAATTTATTGGTAAGTATATGTTATATTTCATTTCCAATATTAATTCAATTCATTAGTATATTTCAACCGATAAATAATTTTATCAATTAGACCAATTGCAAAAATTTAATAATGCAGGTAATTTTAATTTGTATAGCGTGCATTCTTATAATATTAAAAAGGTTAAAATTTGAAATTCTCTTTTATTAGTAAGGCTCCCACTAAAAAAATTCATATTCCTCAAAACCCTACGAAAAACATAGAAATCTTTCGATTCCTTTAGTTTGTGTTAGGACTTGCTTGCCTTGAGATTCTGACCTTGAAATTGCTCAACAAGTCATGGGACCACAAATTATGGATAACTGTTCACTAAAATTTAGCCAACCTCGAAATTAGACTAATTTTTTTGAGTTATTAAATATTACTTATTATTACTAGGCTTAAAATATAAAATAAGGAGTAAAGTAAGAAAATAATGTAAATGCCATAAGTTGTAGAGGGTTTCAGTAGAAAATTTTCTACATCCACTATGAAGACCTCTAACTATGTTTATCTTACAATTATAAAGAATTGCAAGAGAATAATAAGAAATTTTGCATTTAAGCTTACAATGGTACTAAACTTAGGAATCACCTAGTTTTCCACCTTCAAGCACCTTTGATGTTGTATGAGAAAGGGTGTTTATAATCCTTGAAGTAGATCAATGGATGGTTAAGGTTGCATAATGAAACAGGCGAGAACCACTCCTAGCCATTGATTTGGTCGCATGGGGGTAATGGAGAATAGCTGTAAAGGCGGTATGAATATATGGTTGAGAAGAATGGCAGTCATAATCTATTATGGTGCGCACGTTTTATGATGAGAAAGCCGACATGCTACATGGGTTGGTAAACTTTTGGTGGACGGGCTGTAGTTGTGGATGTACTAAATCATAGTAGGTTGTACTTTTTGACGTGTAGTGCACTTCTCTAGCTAGAAAGGCTGGAGACAAGCTTCTTGAACAATGGCGATTGGTTTCTTTTTTAATGAAGCTTATGGAGAACAAAACTAAAAATGCTATGGGTTGAGCATGAAGGAACATGCCAAGACATAATGGCAGGGAATGGTCGTATGTAGACTCAGAGAGCTGAACCAAAGACGGCTTGCTTTGAGTCAGGTCAAGTCATATGAGATGGTTGTGTCAACTTGTGCCGAGTCAGAATAGGCTTAGGGGTCCAGGTTTGCTTGTTTATGACTTACTTGTACGATTTTTTGTGATGGAGCTAGGTTAAATATAGGGCGGTTCAAAACTAGCTGAGCTAAGAAGTGCTAGCTGACATGGGTTTGGGCTAGGCTTAGAATTGCTTACGGGATAATCATACTTAAGAGTAATTTGAACAAAAATTTTCATCCCAAGCTTATATGTATGAGATGGGCATCCTTGTCAAATCAAGAGATTCTACTGATCGGACCTTTTTCTTTTCATTTAATGCGTGCCATATATGGCACGATGCCATTAGCTAAGATGGTTCACTTTCCCCAATAAGGCCGGGGGGGGGGGGGGGGGGGTTTCAAGTTTCCAATGTGTGTACCTTAGAATAAAATTTATTATACTTAAATGGTTGAGATCTATTTGCCTTTTGAACCAGTCGACTATGATTGAGAGAGTAGGTATATAAAAATCCCTCTTCTCCTTTCCCTTCATTTTTTTATCGAAGCTTAGGAGATAATTCAACCATTATCAAACCTCTAAAAACTCCCAAAACTTCTTTCCTTCTTTAAAAAATAATAAGTATGATTATCTTTGATTCTTCTTCTTGTTTGAATGTTTGATAGTGCTTTTTTCATTGAAAATCGAAGCATTGTTTATTAGTTTGATTTCGCATCATTGCTTGGACAGAATTCACGCTTTTTGGTTATCACTTCAATGTTGATCGATCATTATTGCCATGTCAGTGGTGGTCGCTTATGTTTCAAATGGAAACCTTTGGATCTACCTTGGCTGGTGCTTTTGACCTTAAAGTTTTTGAGATGTTGGAGGGGAAGGTAAATTTGGCCAAGACGCTGACCGATCATGGATGTTATTTCGGGGTGGTAAGATACCCTATGACTGTCGACCGACTGGATCACCCTCCTCTGAGATTCTTCACATGGCCTCAGGCTACTTCAAAGTTGGAGTCTTGATATCTCTTCTTCCCTACATAATTTCCATCCTCAATGCTCTTGGTAATTCCCCCGATCAGCTGACTCCTAATAGATACAGGTTTCTATGCGGGCTCTATGTTGCCTGCGATGGCCTCAACCCTCTTATGCCTATCGCTCAATTGGTCAACATGCCCTCATATTATAGAAGGAAGTAAGAATCCGATTGGAACTTTTTCTCTATTTTCAGGCAAACACTAAGCCCATTTTTTCTAAGAGGTTCTTAGCAAGGTTACCTCGACTTGGATGAAGAAATATTTCTTCAACCCTTATAGGGTCAACCCCAAACTAAGGAATGCCGAGTTCCAAATCCCCAGTAAGTTCTGCCTTTAACTTTTCCTTTGACAGGCGATTTTATTGATTTTTCCAACTTCAAATTTAGAATACTAAGTGAGTATATCATCCATTGAAAGGTGTCCACTGATAATTTTTGGGTTTTGAGGGCCTTACTGATTGAAAACAACCTCCACCGATTTGGCTAATGAGGGGAACCTAAACCATGATTGTAGAGCTACCTTAGAAATACAATGGCCAAGGCGAAGTGCCATTATACCAAGATCACATTCCTGGAACCCTAGGTAGGCCTTTCACAAATGGGAAGCAAGGATATGATGACGCCGTCTATTATGAGAGGCCTGGAGAGTAGTAACAAGTTGATTATGATATGATTAGTGATGTAGTGTCGACGTCTCAGTTGGAAACTTTTGACTCAGGATAGCTAGTTGACATCCGAGTTTCACAACATGGGACACGACCATTGATTAGGATACTAAGAAGAGTTCTGAGGAGAGTAGTGTAGGGAAGGGTCATAAGAACTAGGCATTGGCAGCGACGTTAGGTCCCTCCTTCAAGCCACGTTTTTCTTATGATCCTTTGTATCCTGAACACAATGTTGTGCCACTAGGCAAGTCTAACGTCACAACTGATCAATCTAGTGCAGGCAGCTCGATCTAGTTATGCCCACTCTTTGTCAAAAGGTAATCTTAGGTCAGTCCAAATGGTAGTTAATTTACTTGCACTTGTCTCTTTTTTCGTGTATTTGAACTAAGCATGATTTTTTGTTGATTTATTGGCTAACCAGATCAACTTTAAAACCCTTGATGGCCTCGAATCCAGCTTCTAGACTACCAAGATTATTTTACCCAAGGAACCCATGATTGCTTCCGAGATCGTTGAGTTGACTCCCAGCCCTGGAAAAAAGGTCAACACTCCCCAAATGGAAGAAGGAGAAAGAGGGCCAAGGGAGAATCATCCCGGGATGTATGTACTCTTTTGCTAGGAAAGTACTTATTTATGATGCAGAGGGCAAACCCAGAGGGAAGAGGCAGCCGTTGGGGTAAGTGTCTTTAGGGGTAAACGAAGCTTTGGACCATGAAGAACTGATTTAGCTACCAAGGTTGTTTCAACCTATGTTTATGGTAATCCTATCATCCACTCATGGGAAACCGTGATTAAAGCACATACATGTGATGCCCTTCTCATAAGCTTCTGAACTTGATTTTTCCTTTTGCTTTATGGAATTACTTCTAACATTGATTTTTTAGGCTGCCCATCGCTTTATCCACATCAGGGACGAATTCCTAGATCTTGAAGAGGAGGTTGGGAAAAGAAGCACGCTCTAAAGGTGGCCGATATGGTTCTTGTGGTGGTCAAGGAGACAGAAACGATGGCTGAGAAGTTAGTAAAGGAGGTGGTCAGGTCATGGATATGGTAAAGTAGGTGGCTAGGGATCTCAAGGAGAAGTTGGAGAAGGCCAAGAAGGAGGATGAAGCATTGCAGAATGGCCTGAACAACCATAAAGTTGAATGTCAGTTGTTTGCCGATGTGGAGGCTACTTGAGTGGTGAAGGAGAACATATGAAGGAATAATTTAAAGAAAACGGCGAAATCCCTATTCAGGGAAAACTACCACTTGTTGATCTCCATCGACAACTTCAATGCAGAGGCACTCATCGTGACCCAAGTGGAGGTGGCTGCCATATTGTAGGTAGTAGGGTTGGACGTGGAAACTATTTTGATAAGGAAGCAAATTGGCTCTTTAGCCCAGTCGCTTAGCGAGTTGGGTTTGTAAATATTTTTGATCTTTTGCAAGCCCAATGGGTTCATGCAGGTGGAGGTGGTCCTTGTGCCTCCTATTTTTTTAGCAATGAACAAAAACATTCTCTGCATATAAAACTTGTTGAATTATTTGATTATTTTTCTTTTATTACTTGTCTACGCGTGATTAGTATATTAGCGTAATTCGAATAGTCCGCATAAACCATGTGTTTTCTGCACTTAAAAATATTCACAAAATTGATAAATAATTATGTATGGTAATGAGATGATGATGATTGTAGTCCGTTCAATTGAATCATGTAAACTAATTTTACATAGAACTTATCTTGATGATAGGAAAATTGTGATTGGCTGAGAAGCCCGGTTGTAGTTGGACATGAAGGAAGGTACGTGGAGGTCGAGCCTTTTTGTGATGTTTGATGCTTTCAGGCAGTCCCGGCATGAACCAAAACGATGAATGGCTCAAGGATTCTCCTGGGAGATATATGGAAAAATTAATTGGCGGACGGTCCCGAGATGAACCGAAGTATTGGGCGGCTCGAGGGTTCTCTTGGGTGACACATGGCCAAATGATAAGTTGGATGGTCTTGACACGAACTAGAGTACAGAATTCTTCGATGTTCTCCTAAGTTACATGTAGATAGTTGATGTAATGCCTAGCTCATTCATATCTGGAGGGGCTATGGATGTCAAACCTCGGCGTCACTCTAGGTAATAGCATCAGTCTCGAAAACATTACCCCGTCCCATAGGAAGAACGAGAAACATCATGCATGAGGAAATCATGGCCATTGCACTCAAGATTTTGGTCATTAATGCAGCCCGACATGAAGGGAACATACGTCTCTCCCAAACTCAATAAGGAAATTTGGCAGCCCCCAAATAAGAAAGTGAATGCATGGTAATTCATCCTTGTTGGTAGCAGATCGATAAGGAGGATACATGGCTTGTGCGATCACTGACAGCAAGGGTCGGTTGTCCCAAGAAAGGATGCGAGCAGATAATAACTCACCCTTCATTGGATAGCCTATAGTGGTACCAGTCCCCGAACAGGGAGTGAATGCACGGTAATTCAACTTGCGTTGAATACGCAATCAAAAGGAAGGGGAGTAGCGCTTAAGCGGGCTATGGCAGCAGAGGTCGACAGCCCCCAAGAAAGGAATTAAGAACATAATAACTCACCATAACTAGATAGCTTGTAGTGGTGGCAGTCCCTGAACAAGAAAGCAAAGGCACGACAATTCACCCTCAATCGATGTTCAGTTGACGAGGAGTGAAGCGGGAATTGAATAGTTCTTGGCAGCACAGGTCCATAGTCCCTGCTAACCTAGTTTTTAACCTAGCAGTAGAACATTCAGATTAAAGCAGAAGGACTCGAAACCTGATCGAAAGGCCCAAAAAATACAATACAAAGGACTCCACGAAGTTTGATTGAATAATATGATATCTTTTCAGATCTGCACCATTCCGATCCAACCTATCCAATTGGATCGGCACTGATCTGAATTGGTAGTTCATGGTGGCCCCAATCCTTTTTCATTGTTGGCTCTATGCCTCAACCAAGTTTGCCCAATAAGTTTGTTAACATTTCAGGCATCCGATTTCAAGAAGTGAAGGTTCATTTGATTTAGAATACGATTCAATCTAACCCACATCAAAATAAGTCAACAAGCTATGAAATTATACAGAGAACATCATTATGAAGTAAGAAGCTTGACCAAATAAATTGGAGCCAAAAATTGGCTAAGGATTTGGATCAGTACCGATCTAATTGGATCGGATCGGATCGGCACTGATCCAAAAAGACGGCCAATTTTGGCTCCAATTTTTCTGAGCTCTCTTTGCATGACGACTACAGGCTTCTTATAAAGCAATTCTCGGTCTAAAAGGTTTCCAAACCCTATAAATACCATTTATCTGCAGTAAAAAAAAGGATCTGCTATGATCTTCGTTAAACTCTGCCATTGTTTTTTCACCCTTCTTCTCCCTCACAACAACCATTAAAGGGCATCTGAGATCCTTCTAGTTGTCTCTAACAAAGGTGGCTTGATCTAAATTAGAAAAGAAGAATCACATCGTAATCCAAAACTACTTTGTAGTAGCAGTTGATCAATAAAAGATATAAAGTGGACGTAGGCTTCATTAACAACCGAACCACTATAAAAAATCTTTTGTCTCTTTGCTATTTCTATTTTATTTGCCTTAATAAACATGGTTGGTGCTTTCACACTCAAAACCAGGGAGTTGATCCATTTTTTGGGTTAACATTTTAGTGCTTTCACTGAGAAGGCTTCAATTCAGGCTTAGATCTAGCTATTTACTTTGGAACAGATAGGTTCAAAAGTTAGATCCTCAATCTCTGCTTTGAAGATTTGCTGCTAAGAATCAATGGCGATAGGGACAAAGAGAACTGCTTCTGAAAGATCCATAAGAATTATAACAGCTGGAGAAGAGACAAATCCTAAGAAATTAAGGTCAATTGCACCAATAATCCATGAATCAGAGCAAATTCTGGAGTCAACACGGAAGATCGATTGTCGGGACCTTCTATCCAGCACAAAGTTGTCACTAAAGGCGAATTAAATAAGATGGTTGATGAAATCAATCAAATGATGGAGAACAACATGAAAGCTCTTATAGACAATTTGAATGCCCTCCTTGCCTTACAATCACTAGCTGCTCCAAGAACCATGCCAGAACTAGTGGTTGCCACGGAGCAGGAAAACTCTTCCGTTTTTGATCTAAACTGAAGAAATAGAAAGTAAAAGCAAAAAGGAGCAGTAGGTGGAGTTGTAGGATCACTATAGAAGGAAATGCAAGGACTCTACCAACTGCAAAGCAGCCAACCGTGAACTTGAATCTAGGGGTAAAAAACCCACGGGAAGATATAGCAGTAGATCTCTCCGACTCTGAAGATGGTGAGTGTTGCGACTTTTCTATTGATTAGAAAAGCACAAATTTTAATAAATTCTGCAAGCGCCCAGGCGTGTAGTATGCAGGTCGAACACAGGGAATTGTATTTTAAAACAATTAAAATCCATAGTTAAATCTTAGGCGTGTTAAACGAATTCGACGGTGAATTTTGAACAGAAAATAAAAAACAATAATATACTCCGAATCGATTTCGAAACTAATCGAAATTGCAACCGAAATATAGAATTGTAAAAAAAAATCAGAACAGAAATTGAAACTGCGGAAAAGAAGATAACGGAGCAAACAACTGAAATAATTATTAACTAACTGAAAAGAGTGCAGAAAATAACTAAGAACAAGAATAAATAAATTGCTAAATCTAATCAACAATCCTACGTATTCTGTTCGAAAATAAAAACAGTGCTGAATTTAAATCTAAACTTGAAGAAAAGTGATGAGGTAAGAGATGATTTCAAGGTGTTGTATAATGCTGTATATATAGGCTTTCAACCCCTAAAATCAGTCCATCTTTTTAGCAATAGGACCGGTTCTATTCTTAGTATTTGCCAAGATAATTGTACTGACTGGGTCCATTCCTTGAATTGGTGAAGAGTCCAGTTGCCACGTCATTGCTTGAAATACTTTTATATGTGAATTGGTCCAAATTCATACGTAAGCTACTTTTGAATGTGTCCCATTTTGCTTCATATCATGGCTATGTATTATGCTACTTTTTAGGAGGAACTGGTCCTTTGCTTGAATTGGTGAAAGAGAACATATATACGTCCACATCATTGCTTGAATTGGTTCATATTGCTTTGATTTATTTCAATGCTCAAATGTTGCACTCTTTGCTGCGTGATTTTTGAACCAATGGACGGCATAACCGATTAATTTCAACGTTGCACTTTGGAATCAATAATCTGCAAAACCACAACAAAATACCCGTATAATACCGCTTTATTAAAATAAAAATATATGAAATAAACGGTTTAAATTGCAGAGAAATACGTTCATCAAATACCCCCACACTAGAACTTAATTCGTCCTCGAATAAGCAAGAAAATAAAACTAACTAAATCCTTTTTCGTAGGAAACACGATTGCATTGAGCGTATGCAACAAGCCGTTAAACCTCTAGGTGTCCCTAGTAGGACGAGTGGTGTCTCATGAGGGTTTTCAGCGGATACTACCCACAAAATCCAAATGCAGTATGTGATGATTCTAATGTACTACATGAATGCAAAATTCTACACAAATGGAGACTCGATTTACTTCAAAATAGTTGCAACAAAATAATGTATATCAGTTTTAGTCAACTTCTTCAAATTTCTGGTTCCTCACTAATCACAAATTTCAATGTAACTCAAGTTTTCATACATTAGATTCTAGTTTGGCCAGTTGTTTCGGTCGATAACATAGTGCGGCCATGAAATAAATTCTTCACTGTTGATCACAGTTTTTTTCAAAATGGTATTTTTCATTTCCATTTGTATAACAAGCCAAATCAACAAAGCCAAGAAGTGTTTGGGTTTCAAAGCTTAGTCTCTCTTTACTAGTTTTTTTTTCTTCTTCTCTTTTCTTTTTTACACCTATCCTTTGGACCAAGGTATACCACCCATGCACTGCCTCGCGGGCTTACGAGAGAGTTGGGACAGAGCTTGGCGGATTGTGCAAACCGACGCTGACTATGTCAGAAAAGGTTGGTAATCCTTAGGTGATTATTTAATTAATTATTTATACACCTAACTCAGAATGCTGAGGCCAGATATACCATCCATGCACTGCCTTGCGGGCTTACGTGAGAAGAGTATAGAGCGTGGCGAGTGCACACACTTTCACAAGTGTGCACACCTATCGACTGTAGGTGTTTCTTATTAGTTTTTTTTTTTTGAGATGCAACTCACATGCAAAATGTAACGGCAAAAGCAAATGCAGCGAACGAACAAAATGCGACTTTTTTTTTTTGAGAAGAGCTAAAGAGTGTTGTGCAAATCAACTTAGCACCACTTATCTTTAATGATTTGAGATGTCAACGCGTGTACTTTAAATCTGCCCTTTTTTTTAACAAAGACTACAGTTTAGAAAAGATTTCATAACCATCACCTATGAATCCCCCTATATACTAACCTCACTATTATCGCTTGTAATTCAACTTTTCATTATATTTTACATTTGAAATTAGTGATTCACAAAAATCTTCATCAATTGACTTCAACTTCTTACTTACTTTGTCTTGACTAATTAAAAATAAATCGAAGTCCTAAAAATATTGGAAAATGAAAAAAAATTGAAAAGAAATTTGAAAACAAATAATGAGATGATTTTTTTAAAAAAAAATGATGCTACACTATGAAATATGAACAAACAGAATGAGATGTGCGTCCCCCCCCACACTTGAATGAGACAGTGTCCCAACTGTCAAATAGAATGCAAATGCAAAATGGAAGAAAAAAAACTAAAAAAAATACAACCTGATATGTGCAAGATAGTGAGCGGCTCATGCCGAATAGCTAGGTTCGTGAAGATCCACGAACTCATCGTCCTCGTGCTGTTCAAACTCTAGAAATGGCTTCAAGCGTTGTCCATTGACCTTTGAAATGGAACCACCCTAGGATTTTCAATTTCAACTGCGCCATAAGGGTATACTGTTTTCACAATATATGGACCTGTCCAACGGGATCTCAATTTTCCCGGAAATAAATGAAGTCTGGAATTATATAAGAGAACTTTCTGACCTACTTCGAATGTCTTACGAAGTATGGATTTATCATGATAGAATTTGGTTTTCTCTTTATAAATCTTTGCATTTTCGTACGCTTCATTTCTTAGTTCTTCTAATTCTGACAATTGTAATTTACGATGCGATCCGGCTTTTTCTATGTCAAAATTAAGGTATTTGATTGCCCAAAGTGCGCGGTGCTCGAGCTCAACGGGTAAATGGCATGCTTTTCCAAAGACTAATCGGTATGGTGACATTCCTAGATTGGTTTTATAAGCTGTGCGAAATGCCCAAAGGGCATCTATCAATTTAGATGACCAATCTTTTCTGTTGGAGTTAACCGTCTTTTCAAGAATTTGTTTAATTTGTCAATTGGAAATCTCGACTTGACCGTTGGTCTGTGGATGATATGGAGTAGATAGTTTATGAGTGATAGAATATTTCTTAAGAAGAGATTCAAAAGCACGATTACAAAAATGAGAACCGTTATCACTTATAATGGCTCGAGGTGTGCCAAAACGGGAAAATATGTTTTCTTTCAAAAATTTGACAACAACTTTATTGTCATTCGTTTTGGTAGGAATGGCCTCAACCCATTTAGACACATAATCTACTGCAAGTAGAATGTAGAGATTTCCAAAAGAATTAGAAAAAGGGCCCATGAAATCGATGCCCCAAACATCAAAAATTTCGATGACAAGGATCGGATTTAGGGGCATCATGTCACGTTTGGAAATACGACCTGTTTGTTGACATCTAGCGCATTTGGAGCAAAATTCGTGGGCATCACGAAAAAGAGAAGGCCAATAAAAACCGCACTGTAACACCTTGGCAGCAGTTTTCTTTGCTCCAAAATGTCCTCCACATGCTTGATTATGTGAAAAAGAGAGGATGCTATGGAATTCATGTTCTGGGACACATCTGCGAATGATTTGATCGGTGCAATATTTGAAAAGATAAGGATCGTCCTAGTAAAAGTTTCGAACGTTGGAGAGAAATTTTTGTTTATCTTGTTTTGACCAATGGGAAGGTGTTTCATTTGTGACAAGATAATTTACGATGTCCGCGTACCACGGTGCACTAGAGAGTGAAAGAATTTGTTCATCGGGAAAATGATCGTTGATTTGAGAGTTATCATAGTTTTCATGCACTATACGAGAAAGATGGTCAGCTACGACATTTTCAGAACCCTTTTTATCTCGTATTTCTAGGTCAAACTCTTGAAGAAGGAGAATCCAACGGATTAAGCGGGGTTTGGTATCCTTTTTCGTGAGTAAATACCGCAAGGCGGCATGATCAGTGTAAACTATGACCTT
The DNA here is from genome assembly GCA_030765085.1 of Allium cepa. NCBI lineage: Eukaryota > Viridiplantae > Streptophyta > Magnoliopsida > Asparagales > Amaryllidaceae > Allium > Allium cepa. The sequence goes on along the minus strand of CM060931.1, from coordinate 1,041,996,219 downwards.
AGAACCTATGAGATATGATCTAAACTTATCGAGGGCAAAGATAACTGCTAAAAACTCTTTTTCTGTGGTTGAGTAATTCAATTGAGCTTCATTAAGAGTTTTGCTAGCATAATAGATGACTCGAGGAAGTTTATCGATTCGTTGACCTAAGATGGCTCCAATGGTATAATCAGAAGCGTCGCACATTAACTCGAAAGGCAAAGTCCAATTTGGAGGTTGGATGATAGGTGCAGTGGTCAAGGTCGATTTGAGGGTTTCAAAAGACATTTCACATTCATTGGAAAATTCAAATTTAACGTCTTTAGCCAAAAGATTCGAAAGAGGTTTTGAAATTTTTGAAAAATCTTTAATGAACCTCCTATAGAATCCTGCATGGCCGAGAAATGAGTGAATGTCCTTTACGGACAGTGGAGGAGGAAGGCCCACAATAAGATCAACTTTAGATTTGTCAACTTCTAGGCCACTTTTAGAGATAACATGACCTAAGACTATTCCTCGCTTAACCATAAAATGACATTTTTCCCAATTAAGAACAAGAGATTTCTTCTTACATCGCTTTAAGACACGTTCTAAACGAAGGAGGCATTGATCAGAAGATGACCCATAATTGAAAAATCGTCCATGAATATTTCTAAGAAATCTTCCACCATATCAGAAAATATACTCATCATACATCGTTGAAAGGTAGCGGAAGCATTACAAAGACCGAAGGGCATGCGACGATAAGCGAAAGTTCCGAAGGGACATGTGAACGTTGTTTTGTGTTGGTCCTCTAACGCAATGGGAATTTGATTATAGCCGGAGTAACCATCAAGAAAACAATAGTATTCATGACCGGCTAAGCGTTCGAGCATTTGATCAATGAAGGGAAGGGGAAAATGATCTTTTCTTGTTGCTGTATTGAGTTTTCGATAGTCGATGCAAACGCGCCATTTTGTTTTGACCTTTGTCGGAACAAGTTCGTTATTCTCATTTGTTGTCACAGTGATTCCAGACTTCTTTGGTACAACTTGTACCGGACTTACCCAAGTACTGTCAGAGATAGGGTAGATAATGTTATTGTCTAAACATTTGATAATTTCTTCCTTTACCACTTCTCTCATATTAAGGTTTAATCGCCTTTGAGCTTCGCGAGTGGGTTTAGCCTCGTCGACTAAATGTATTCGATGTTCAATAATTGATGGACTAATTCCCTTAATGTCAGCGATTACCCATCCTATTGCCTCTTTATTTTCCCTTAAAATTTTCAAAAGTTGTTCTTCTTGGTCCTTAATGAGATCGGATGCCAAGATTACAGGGAATTTTTTTGAAGAATCTAAGTATGCGTACTTAAGATCGTTTGGAAGAGGTTTGAGGCCTAATTTAGGGCGTACTTCTTTTGAGGCTTCAGTAGACATCAACTGATTGAATTCTAGTGAATCATGAAAAGAGCATAGCATATCATTTAATTCATAAATGTATTCATCTTCGTGGAAGTTGGAATTAAAATGATCTAGGCGCATGCTAAGAGACTCCGTAGTATCACTAAAATCATTTTCAACAATTGTTTGGATCACGTCAACTTCTTCTGTTTCAAAATCCCTTGGTTGTCTGTTAAGATTGAAGATATTTAGTTCAATGGTTAGGTGCCCAAAGGAAAGTCGGAGTTGACCATTCCTACAATTTATGATAGCATTTGATGTTGCTAAAAATGAACGACCTAATATCAAAGGAATCTGACTATTGGTATTTGAGACAGGTGCAGTCTCTAGGACTATGAAATCGACTGGGAAATAGAATTGCTCGATTTGTATCAAGACATCTTCAACTGTGCCCAATGGTTTTTTGATAGATCGATCAGCTAGTTGAATTGTGATGTTTGTAGGTTTTAATTCCCCTAGTCCGAGTTGACACTACACAGTATAAGGCAAAAGATTCACACTCGCTCCAAGATCGAGTAAGGCATGACTAATGTGAGTGTTACCAATTTTACAACCGATCGTAGGACAACCGGGGTCCTTATACTTGATTGGGGAGGGATTTGAAAGAACAGAGCTAGTGTTTGCAGTTAGAAATGCAGTCTTAGGAACGTTAGTGGCACGTTTTTGAGTACATAGCTCTTTCAGACATTTGGCATATTGAGGAATTTGCTCGATGGTATCAAGAAGTGGAATATTGACTCGAACTTGTTTGAAGATTTCAAGAATTTGGTCAAAATTAGCGGGCTTCTTCTTTTTGTTGAGTCTATGGGCAAATGGAGCAATGGGTTTATAGACTCGTTCGGAAGTTTTTTCATTCGAAGAAGAAGGTTTTATATTAGAGGGTGAAGATAAGGGAGCTGGAATGTTGGGGTTGCCAACATCAGAAGGCGAAGAGTGGTCGGGATTGCCAACCTTAGATGAAGAATTAGAATCGTTTTGATTGACAACCGTGGTTGTCGACTGAGTTTCAGAATTTGGAACATGGGAAGATTTAAGAAGGATGTCGGGGTTGCCGACATGGTTGTCCACCTTCTTTCCAGACCTTAATGTGGTGACAGCATTAACCGGATTTACATGTTCGTTCTCACAAAGATTTACTCCGCGAGAGTTATACTTTGGATTGACTTCGGTTTGACTAGGCAATTTACCTTTCTCATTGATTTTCATGAGATCCTTCATCATTATCAACATTTGTTCATTTTGTTTGGTGATTTGCTCAATTCTTGCATCTTGGTTAGTGATTTGTTCATTTTGTTTAGAGAGTTGTTTTTTCAATCGAGCAATTTCTTGTGAAGGCTGAGAAGGTTGGGTTGATGGATTGAAATTAGGATGCCTGTATGGTTGATTCGAAGGTTTTGTTTGAGGAGCGGGTTGAGAATTTTGAGCATTAGAGGTTGGGGCTCGATAATTCGGGTTTGGTACCATTGGATACATATGTGATGGATTAGCCACGTTGTTAGGATTTGACCACGAAAAATTTGGATGATGCTTCCAGTTAGTATTGTATGTGGACGAATAAGGACTATTTTGAGCTATAGCATTGATTTTGTCTTGTGTGTAGTAATGAGGTAGCCCTTCTCCTTCTTGAGGAATTTGGGCATCTATAGGAAGATGTGATGGGTCAATGGCATGTACTCCTCTATTTGGAACACGAATTGTTTCCCATTGCATATCCTTTTCCGAATACTCTTCTAAAAATTCCCAAGCTTCCTCGTCTGTTTTTGCCATGAATTCTCCTCCGCACATTGATTCGAGTTGGGATCTTGTTTGATAGTTAAGCCCTTCATAAACTATTTGGCACAAAACGTGTTTAGGGATTGCATGATGTGGGCAACTATATAACAATTGATTGAACCTTTCAAAATATTTTGAAAAAGTTTCTCCTTCATTCTGGGAGAATTGGTTGATTTCAGTTCGAATTTTAAGAGTTTTGTGGAAAGGAAAAAACTTTTTCAAAAATATAGTAACGAAATTGTCCCAACTCTTAATTGAATTTTTAGGAAGAGAATTAAGCCATCTTTTCGCACTTTCTAGAAGTGCGAATGGAATAAGTCTTAGCTTGATGGATTCATTAGAAAGTTGTTGCATTTTAGTTGTAGAAGCATATAACTCAAATTCACTAAGAAATTCATATGCATTTTCAGACGCAGTGAATTTTGGTACCCCTTGGATAAAAGAATGTTTTAGCTCAAAATTATTTCCTTCGGCAGGTGGAAATGAAATAACCGAAGGTTGAACAGTCCGTGTTGGATAGCATCGGTCTCTAAGGGATAATGGTCGGTTCTCATGAAATTCATTATTTCCAACATGTGATTTAGGTGATAATTTCGGTGAACTGTGTTGTGAACCGTGTTGTGAACCGTGATTGCTCATATTTGTTTGATTTGAAATTTCCGTTGATTTGTTTAATGAAATATTTTGGATTTCTAAACGGTTAAAATTATTTCTTGTCCAAACGCGTATAAACAAATCAAGGTGTAACAGGCAAAAGTAAATTAAATCAGTTTTCAGTTGGGCACCTGTAGAGTTGAAAATTACTTACAGAGGTATATGATAGCCCATCCAATGCAGCTGAGTAGCGCTAGCGGATCAAACTCCAAAGTTTGCGGTTGCTATGTTGTTGCTACCTGTCAGATATCTAAGAGATGATAAGCTTAGAAAAAATCAAACTGCAACTGTTTATATATAAATGAAACGTGACTGAAATAAGCAAAATGGAATGTAACTTGATGAAATAATGCAATGAAGTATGCTTTGAAAATGAAGCAATGTGAGTCACAAACCAAAGCAACGCGAAAATGCAGCAGTGAGAGAATTTGAATGATTAGAAACCGAAAGTGTGGCTATGTGAAACGTGATTTTTGAAAAACGAGAAAAAAAAGTATTTTTTTTTGTTACGTGGAAACCAAAATAGATCAAAATAGCAATGCAACTAAATAACGTGTAGCAGCAGTAAGTTGACACACAAAAATGAGAGGAGAAGTTCACGTATATGTGACAGCTAGTAATGCTTAAAATGAGATTATATGTGATAGCATACACATGAACGTGAGAAACACAATTTAAACTAACGTAAGCTGGGTATGTGAACAGAAATCAACTAAATGAGATGCAACTCACATGCAAAATGTAACGGCAAAAGCAAATGCAGCGAACGAACAAAATGCGACTTTTTTTTCGAAAACTAATATAAAAACAAATAAATTAACACGAATAGACTTAAAAACGAAAAATCGAAAATTTCAAAATAGCAACTCCCCGGCAACGGTGCCAAAAACTTGTTGCGACTTTTCTATTGATTAGAAAAGCACAAATTTTAATAAATTCTGCAAGCGCACAGGCGTGTAGTATGCAGGTCGAACACAGGGAATTGTATTTTAAAACAATTAAAATCCATAGTTAAATCTTAGGCGTGTTAAACGAATTCGACGGTGAATTTTGAACAGAAAATAAAAAACAATAATATACTTCAAATCGATTTCGAAACTAATCGAAATTGCAACCGAAATATAGAATTGTAAAAAAAAATCAGAACAGAAATTGAAACTGCGGAAAAGAAGATAACGGAGCAAACAATTGAAATAATTATTAACTAACTGAAAAAAGTGCAGAAAATAACTAAGAACAAGAATAAATAAATTGCTAAATCTAATCAACAATCCTACGTATTCTGTTCGAAAATAAAAACAGTGCTGAATTTAAATCTAAACTTGAAGAAAAGTGATGAGGTAAGAGATGATTTCAAGGTGTTGTATAATGCTGTATATATAGGCTTTCAACCCCTAAAATCAGTCCATCTTTTTAGCAATAGGACCGGTTCTATTCTTAGTATTTGCCAAGATAATTGTACTGACTGGGTCCATTCCTTGAATTGGTGAAGAGTCCAGTTGCCACGTCATTGCTTGAAATACTTTTATATGTGAATTGGTCCAAATTCATACGTAAGCTACTTTTGAATGTGTCCCATTTTGCTTCATATCATGGCTATGTATTATGCTACTTTTTAGGAGGAACTGGTCCTTTGCTTGAATTGGTGAAAGAGAACATATATGCGTCCACATCATTGCTTGAATTGGTCCATATTGCTTTGATTTATTTCAATGCTCAAAATGTTGCACTCTTTGCTGCGTGATTTTTGAACCAATGGACGGCATAACCGATTAATTTCAACGTTGCACTTTGGAATCAATAATCTGCAAAACCACAACAAAATACCCGTATAATACCGCTTTATTAAAATAAAAATATATGAAATAAACGGTTTAAATTGCAGAGAAATACGTCCATCAGTGAGCAACTTGATGACGACGAGCTGGAATACAACACTAATGTACTCAATATGGGCAGGGAGGCCCAAACTGCACCTACACGAACAACGCAAGCCAACGAAACTCCGAGGAAGTGGCTCTCCCAAAGACATGAGAGCCTAGGCTTCAGCCCACTTACCAAGATCAATTGCAAGACCAAACACTTGGTGTAGTCACTGACAACCAAACTGCAAACTACTGGGCATCAAAAGCATATATCGCGAATATGATCAAGCGCTTGATGAATGAAATTAAGGATATGAGAGGTGATGAACGAGGATCCGCTCTAAGCCGGACTCCATTCACTGATGACATCCTGAATGAATGGTACCCTTAAAAGTTCACTATGCCAACTATTCTGTCTTACGATGCAACCAGAGACTCGAAACCTCACTTGTATAAGTACAGTTGGTACATGGACGGAGTGAATTCTTCAAATGTTGTTCGATGTACTGTTTTCCAATCTTTCTGGAGGGAATTGCTTCCATATGATTCACCAAGCTTCCACCAAAATCCATCTCCACTTTCAATGAATTAGCAACAAAATTGCTTGACCGGTTTAGGCTTCACATGGCACAACTGAAAGACGCGATGTCCTTATTTGGCCCATTCCAGGGACAAAATGAGTTTTTGAAATCTTTCATGCAATGGTTCAACACCACGGTGACTGAAGTAAGAAACCCAAACGAAGATATGGTTTTCATGGCCCTGGTCAACCGTATCCATCCCGACACTGTGTATGGAAAATGGATAAAAATGAAACAACCTACTACCAGGAAGGACTTTAACTGAAAAGCCAGTACTTGAGATTGGAAAAGGCGGAAGAGCTAGAAGGAAAGCCTGCTAACCTATAACCAATGAACACTGTCCAGAATGGTATAGAAGCTAACTAAGATGTGAATACCTCAGGGATCGCTGTAGGAAATGCAGGGAAAGATGGAAACTAGAAAAGGAAGAACTAGAATTTAAACAAGAAAAATGGAGGTAATAAGCAACTTAAATGCTTGAGGCCTAAAGACTACACCTCGTTCAATGATACCCCAGAAAAACATATACATTACAACACAAGGGACAGAGGAGTACAAGATGCCACCTAAAAAAGAAGCAACCGAATAGCAAAAGCATTTTCTAAAGTACTACCGCTTCTATGAAACATATGTTATAACACGAATGAGTGCTATCACCTGAAGAACCTGATTGAAGAGCCGATTCGAGAAAACAAGCTTCAATAATATGTGAGGAAGCCATAAAATCCCGAACAGCTTGCAGCACCCCCAAGCTCCTAGAGACAAGAGGAACCATGATGGAACCAGCAAAGAGGGATCCAGGGGCACCGATATGAGACTCATCATCGGAATGATATCCGGAGGACCTCGTCCTGTTCAGAAGAGTTTGGGAAAAATGGAGCAATATTTAAACTCATTTAAACATGCTTTGAAAAATTCATGCTTCGCGGTCGAGGACGAAGGTCCTGCTAAGCAGCAGAGAACCTTGAACGATGCATAGTATTCTAGAATCGAGACACCAAAGGAATAGAGGCTCCGACCTTCGACTCCATGGTCATGATGGTAGGAATCAGACCAACTGTGGTCCGACGAGTATTCGTGGATAGTGGCTGCTATGTGAATATCCTATTCAAACATACGTTTGATCAGATGAAGATCAATATGAAAAACGTAACTGCTTACCAAACGAAAATTCAAGGATTCACCGGTGAACCTAAGAAACCAGTCAGAATAATTTGTTCACCCACGGAACTTGGGGAAAGTGATTGAAGAGTCATCCTCATCCAGACCTTTGTGGTTGTAGATGAAATATCCGCTTATAGTACTTTCTAAGGTCGGCCCGCTTTGGTAGGTTTTAGGATTGCTTTAGCTTAGTGGTGTCCAACCAGGAAATTTTCGATAGAGAATGGAGTTGGGTGATCAAAGGAGACCAAAGTGCTGTTAGAGAATGCAACATCACAGAGCTACGTAAGTCTAGAAGAAAAGGAAAAGGGAAGAATATGGGGAGAACTCTCAACATTCACGAATCTATCAAATAGCAAATATAGAGCCACCCCTAGCTTGGGGACCATAGCTGATTCGACAAGGCTTTAACCCTAGAAAGAGGAGTTCAAGGGAAGATCGGACGGCACTGGTAGAGTTGACGGTGCATGTCCTAGTCGATATGGATGACCCAATTCGGGTCCTAAAAATTGGGTCACATCTTAGAAACAAGATGCGACAGGAATTAATCAAATTTCTTCATGCTAATTTGGACGTATTCACTTGGAAGCATTCCAATATGCACGGAGTGTCATCATAGATTTCATGCCACGCACTTAATATTGATCCCAAGTATACACCAGTGTAGCAGAAGAGGCACAGCCTAGGACCCGAACAGTCCAAAGCACTAAGAGAAGAAGTGGATATGATGATTACGAATGGCTTTATCCACGATGCAACCTATCCTAAATGGGTATCCAGTCCGGCCATGGTTAAGAAATCCAATGGAAAATGGTGAAGTTATATCGACTACCTAGACCTAAACAAAGCTTGCCCAAAAGACAGCTTTCCTCTACCTAGAATAGACCAGTTTGTGGACGGAACAGCTGGACATGAATTACTATCATATAAGGATGCTTCCTCAGGGTATAACCAGATCATTATGGACGAGCTTGACTAGGAACACACCAGCTTCATCAATGATCTGGGCTTATACTGCTACAAAGTGATACCATTCGACTTAAAGAATGAAACGGAACCTACCAACGACTAGTAAACACCATGTTCAATCATCAGATTGGAAAGACCATGGAAGTCTATGTAGATGATATGTTGGTTAAATCATGCATAGCCGCAAATCACTTGGACAACCTTGCCGAAATGTTTGAAATACTGCGCAAAAATAGAATGAAACTCAATCCACTTAAATGTTACTTCGGGGTAGCCTTTGGAAAGTACTCGAGATTAATTGTAAGCGCCAGAGGCATCGAAGCAAGTCTCAAACAAATTTCCACTTTATGGGAAATCGAGGCCCTAAAGAACAAGAAAGAGTTACAAAACTTGAATGGAAAAGTTGCAGCACTAAGCCGGTTCATCTTAAAAGAAACCAACAAATGTATACCATTCTTTGACGATCTAAAGAAGGGAAAGAAGAATTTCAAATAGAATCAGGCTTGTCAGACAAACTTCGAAGACCCCCTGCGGCATATGGAGGCTCCGCTAATCCTATCCTAGCCGATAGACATAGAATACTTATTTTCCTACTTACCAGCCTCGCCTCATGCATTGAGTGTGACACACGTATGAGAAGATGCTAAGGTCCAATGACATATATATTACATTAGTAAACGATTCATTAGAGTCGAGAAGAACTATCCAAAATTGGAAATACTAGCATATTGCTTCTTGATCCTATCTAAAAAGTTACGGGCATACTTCCAGGCACAGCCGATCAAAGTGCTAACAGATCAACCCTTGAAGTAGGTGTTGTACAACCCCGAGGCCTTTGGACGACTCATCAAATGGAACAACGAGTTAAGTCGATATGAAATCACTTAACATTCTCAAAGGGCGATAAATGGGCATGCGTTGGTAGAATTCATCACCAAGTTTATAATACGAGATAACAAAGAAGAAGTTACCCTAGAAGTGGAGAAATACTGGAAGTTGTTCGTCGATGATGCATCTAACAAATTCTGCTCTAGGGCAGGAGTCGTCCTCGAAACTCCCAAAGGACGATCCATTTGCTATGCCTTATGCTTGAAATTCCCTGCAACAAACAATGAAGCAGATTATGAAGCATTGATAGTTGGGCTGAAAGTTGTAAGGGAACTCGGGATAACGTCCATACACATCTATAGAGACTCTTAGCCAGTCGTCTATTAGGTGTGAGGCGAATATCAAGCCTGGGGAGAGAACCTTGCCCCATATCTATCTAAAGTGCAGGAAATGCAGAATAAACACCGAGCATTACACCATAACTCATATCTCGAGGGAACAAAACACGAAAGCTGACTATCTACCTAAACTGGCTAGTTCCGAAGAAGCACAGTCAGTGGGACCGGTCCCAATTGAAATGCTAACTGCTCAAGTGTAGGCGAGATAGATATTGAATGGATTTTTGAAATAATCGAAGAACCAAAAACATAGATGGCACCAATCAAGGATTACTTGCTCACAGGAACACTCCCAAGTGACAGTAATCAATGAAAAACGCTCCTTCGAATGGCATCATGGTTTGCAGTATAGGATGGGATATTCTACCAAAGGAGATTCTCTACCCTCTTGCTCTGGTGTGTGACAAACGGCGAATCTCAAAGAATCCTCAGGGAATTCATGAAGGAGACTACGGAGATTACACCGAGGGCAAACCTTTGCAAAGAAAGTCCTCCGGCATGGGTTTTTTTACCAATGGTAAACCACGACGCAGCAGATTATGCCATATTGTGCGACCAATGCTAAATATTCGGTAAGATCAAAAGAACTCATTCAATAGAGCTAACGCAGATGGTCAGCCCGTGGCCATTCGTAATCAAGGGAATTTATATGATTGATGTATTGCCAATAGCGAAAGGAGGAGCTAAATACGCTATCGCTGCTGTTGACTACTTCACCAAATGGGTCGAAGCGGAACCATTGGCCACTATTACCATAAAGATAGTTATTAACTTTATTACTTAAATCATTATCTGCAGGTTTAGAGTGCTGCAAAAGATCATCATGGATAATGGGACCCAATTCAAAAGCACCGAGTTTAAGAACTTCTAAAAATGCTTCTGAATCGAGAAAAGATTTTCCTCTATTGCACATCCATAGGAAAACGGGCAAGTGGAGGCAGTAAACAAGATCATCAAGTCCACCATCAAAAGACGGCTAATTAAAGCTAAAGGAAATTGGATTGATGAACTTCCACTCGTACTATAGGCTTACAGGACAACGCGTAAATTTGCAACCGTACACTCTCTATTCGCCCTAGCATATGGTTTAGAAGCAATGATCCCATTCGAGCTAGAAGTCCTCTTCGAAGGAAAAATTCCAATCGAAGGTTAGAATAAGCAGCTCCTACTTGAGTCGCTCAATAAGGTTGATGAGAAGAGGGAAGAAACCGAACTAAGGACTGCTTCTCACAGAAAAGGGTCGCACAATTCTTTAACTCCAAGGTCCATAACCGTACTTTCGAAGTAGGAGACCTTGTCCTCAAATGGATATACCCTATAGTAGGAACGTTCGGACCAAACTGGGAACGGCCCTATGTAATCGACCAGAAGATAGGGGATGGCACGTTCAAGCTAAAAACCGTTGATGGAACCCAAATTCCCCGAGGTTGGAGCAGAGAATCGTTGCATCGTTACTTTATCTAAGGCTATCTTATGTATTTACTATTTCCAGCAAATAATTCATCCTGGAATACCAAAGGCATTGTAAATAGGCAGAACTTACCCAACCTCTATTAATGAAATTGCTTTGCTTTCTGAACCAATAAAGCAGTGTTCGCAAAGTAACCTGTTGAGTCGTCGGAGTCAAATCGACTCAAACCCATCCAATCGCTGCTTGAGATAGTGGAATCACGCTCAAGTATGACCCATCTACCCACCGAGTCGACGGAAACAAATCAACTCAAATCATTGGATTGATGAAACTCGATTCCTTCCTTCTAAGAACCGATGTTGCTCCAGCAACATGAGAAAGGCCCAAATTGAAGATGTGCATTTTGTAAGCCGTGCACCGCCTCTTGGATTGTGGAATCACATCCAAGCAAACACAATTACCAAAGATGCGCATCTCGTAAGCCACGCATCGCTTCTTGGTTCGCAAAAATGTGATCATGTAAGCCTCGATCCCAACGTGCGCATTTCGTAAACCGCACACTACTACCTAGATCGGAAAAATCGCATCCAAACACAAGGAACTCTCATATTGAAAAAAGTCACATACTACCCCCGGAGCTAAGACATACCACCCCTGGAGCTAAGAAAATAGCACTTCAAGGAGCGATACGTGTGCACGATAACCTAAATGTCAACATCGCGATAAAATCACTTGACAAGTAATTAAGTAATCAATGTTTCTCTGGCATCGTCGATCACTTAAGTATGTAAATCAAAAAAGTACGTAAATCACTTGACGCCTAAATTACTCACCGTGAGGCCGCTAAAAAGCTTCATGGATGTCTCAAGCCAGAAATTCCCAAAAATAGGAGTTGTATTATAAGACCTAACTGGGAGCATCCGAAAGCTACCAGGAGCACCCAGTCTCGTATCAAGTGTTCGGAGTAAATAGTCCCATGAAATAGGGGGCACACACCAACAATCAACCAAAATAGCAAATATTACATAGTTCTTTTACTCCAAACAAAGAATTTTGGCAGTAATTATGAGACTAAATAAAACAGTAATGAAAAAAGTGGCATAAAAAGGCAACACTACATGGAATACAGATAAGTAGACGAGTAAAGTTACAATCAAAATTTCAACAGTTTTATTACTTATAATGTTTTTCATGTACAACAACAAACAGCAGGGGGCGTGCCCCCTAGGCCCATAAACGAATGCAATCGGATACGGACAGTGCTGCATCCGTATCCGAAAATGAAAATCCATATCAGTGGATACCTATTGAATATTATCAGTATCAGTGAATATTTTCAGATATCCGAAATATGCGTATCTGGCTTAGAGAATACGTATATTTTCGGATATTCGTAAACATCTTTATCCGAACCTCAAAATGTATCCAAAAATATCTGAAAATTAATCAATATAATGCATATTTCATTTCTTTGATTGAAAAAGATGGAACAACCTTGTAATACATAAATAACATCAAATTAACAATAGCTAATTCAGTCACACAAAATCCATATGATAATATTGCATATATAAATATAATCCATACGCAAAATCCATAGGCTAATTCAATCGCAACAAATCATAAAAGAAAACATGCATCACACATCTTCTTAATTGTAAAAAATACCAAAAACTAAAAATCTTCTTCGTAACATACATATAGCCTAAAATATTGCATTTTTTTCCATGAAGTGGTTAATGCACCAAAACCAAAAGATTTCCCTACAAAATACAAAGTTCTGTATTAAAAAATAAATAAAATTCCCTGCACAAGCTCCAAAATGAGTTAGCTTGCTGTTTCAAACTGTTGTTTAATTCGTCATGCAAATCTTACCTGGAAAGATGATGTGGAACCTTCTAAGCAAGAAAAACTCCAATAACTGAATCTTACCTAGAAAGCAAGAACATGGAAAGTAAGAAAAACTTCAATTAAACATGAGCAGTGTATGTTTATGGACATTTTGTACATTTATGAACACTTACCATTACCCTCTAAATCGAAGCGTCATCTATAAACTCGACAATGCGACCTATTAAAACAAGGAAAATAAAGCAATTATAGCATATATGGGATAATTATTATGTTGAAAACATGTAGAAAAATATAATAGTTTTACTAATATCGGATGACAACCATTCTTTTATACAACTCAAAGCTTCTACAATATCCAAAGGTAATGAAGATCTACTCTCGAAAATCAATCTACCTCCACTATTAAACGATGATTCGGATGCTACGGTTGATACCGGAACGGCTAAAATATCATGAGCTATCCCTGCAAGAATTGGAAAAGTTGGACCATTGGTTTTCCACCATGTCAAAATATCAAAATTGTCATCATCCTCACCCATTGGTAACAATTCATCTTCTAAATACTTATCAAGTTCCATTTTCAAGGCATGTGAGCTACCAACTTCTTGCTCAACATAGTTTCTCCACTTTAAATCCATCTTTGTTCTCTTTTTAGAACCAACATTAGAAGAATCAAAAGTATCACTTGAAGAATTGGTAGATTTCCCCTTAGAATAAGCACATTCCATTTTATATAAAGAAAATAGAGATTTCAAAGATTCATGAATTTTTGCAACATGAACTTGTGAATGAACACCGTATACCACGTCAAAGAAAAATTCGATATAATTCATTCTATAACGGGGATCTACAACCATACCAATACTCATCATTAAATTGCAAGTGTTCCAATACTTGTCAAACTTAATTCTCATCTTTTGGCCATACGTTGAATATACACATGTTCATTTAGCTCCCAAGTTAAAATACTTTCATAGATACTTCACATGCTTTTAAAATATAAATTAGCCATAGGTTATTTAACACCTAAAAATTTAAGTGTAACTTCGCAAAATATTTTCAAACATTCACATCATTCTTTTCCTATTTTCCATTCTTCATTTGATGGAAACCATTTATAATCATTGGTTAAATCAACCAATTGCTCAAATGTCGGACGTACTTCAAGAGTACTTTCAAGCATTAGATACGTTGAATTCCAACGTGTTAGAACATCATAATACAGTCCTTTCCCAACTAATCGAGTTTGAGCCAATGTATTTTTCCAACTTTGTTTTCTCATTTGTGATGATTTTGTATAATTGACGCTTTCCCTAATTTTTTTCAATAAGACCTTGCACCACTTTTAATCCATCTTGAACAATCAAATTTAGTATGTGCATGCAACAACGCATATGAAATAATTCACCACTAAGAGGCAACACATTTTTACCAACTAACCATTCTTTTAAATCTTTTATCATGACATCGTTATTTGAAGCATTATCAACCATAAGTGCAAACAACTTCTTATCGATATTCTAATGTAATACCTTTGATTTAATAGAAGCACTAAGTGCAGATCTGGTGTGTGGAGGGGGCAAATTGTAATAAGCAATGACTTTTTTTTGTAGTTTCCAATCATCATCGATAAAATGACAAGTTATGCAACAATACCCTATGTTTTGATGTTCAGATGTCCACAAATTTGTAGTGAGGGTAACACTGGCTGACAAACGATCAAAAGAATGTTGTAATTTGCCTCTAATATCAGTATAAAGTTTTAAAACATCACGAACTGTATTTCTAGAAAATAATTTAATTGTTGGATTAATACTCTTAATAAATTCTTGAAAATACACATGTTCGGTCATGTTAAATGGATAATCATGTTGAGCAACCATATGTGCAAAACACATTCGGCTTCTATGTTGATCAAACTTCCAACTCGATAATTTAATTGGTTTGTTGGAAGAACTTTTGGTAGTCAATAATTGTTGTCCAGATATTCTTACACGATCGAGATTTTTTGGACAAGATTTTAGATGATTTTTCAAGTGAGTTGTTCCCATTGAATTAGCTCCATTAAATAATCTAGAACAATGTTTACAAATAGCTTTAATAGCTCCTTCTACTATTTCTCTATTAAAACTTTTCCATGCATTGGATTTCAAAATTCTTGTATTTGAAGGTGTAGATTTGTCAGTAGAAAGATTTTCGGATATTTGTGTGTTCAGCAAACTAGACTCTGTATTTTGCAGTTCTTCCATAACTACAGTGTCATTGGCACAACAAACATCCTTGTTACTACAACTTGATGAGGTATTCGTAATTTTTAAAACTCTACAATATCAAAATAAATAAATTTTGTTACTAAATTTCAGTACCAAAATTTTATTTAATTTATAAAATCCTATCTTGTTTTTAATTTATAAAACTCAAAAATCCTATTTTAATTTAATGTGTCTCTATTGTATACTCTAGAAAAATTGATTATAGATAGTAATAAAATATGAACAAACACTTAATTGATAATCCAACAGTAATACAAATAATTTTGGACAGTACCTATATCGCGCGTGATGGTGAAAAGAATTAGTGCAAGCAGTATGGTAACAGCCTTGGGGAAGAAATTTGACTTTCACTTGCAAAAGCTATAAAGAAAAAAAATAAATACTTTATATATGTACAACTTCTGATAATACATTATTGTGAAAAAGAAGATCCAAAAAATTAACTTCTGATAATATATTATTACGAAAAAGAAGATCCAAAGAGACCTAAGACTAAAAATTAAAACTTTATCAAAATTTCATAAAAATATAGAAAACATAACCCAAAATGATTACAAAATTCAACAAAGATTCATGAAGTAAAATATCAAAAAGTTGAAGAAAAAATAATAATTTGCCAAGCAAAAACATGATTACAATATATTAAAAATCTCAAATTATTTCCATGCATAATGGATACATCCTTAATGTTATATATATTTGGTTTGATATTTGTTAGACAAGAAATCTTTAAATTATTTAATATTCATATTATATATATACATGTATGTGTATATAATATATCACTAAAACTTACTTATACATATATAGAACTGCACACGCCCTTAGGTAAGGAGTACTAAATTAATGGAGTGCAACAAATATTATATGACAGGGTTGTACCAGTAAATAAGTGAACAAACTAGTTCCACGACGTAGAAATGCGCAACATTATATATAGAATAGCATCCTATACATGAATGGTAGTAAAACATGAGTAGAACGATAAATCAAGAGGGCCGGCCCCAAGGCAAGGCAAGCAAGACAGCCGTTTAGGGCAACCGACCTGACGGGGGCAACGACATGGTGGTGGTGATGGGTTCAGTTATTTATTTAGATAAAAATGGGTTATATAATAATAAAAATAATTGACAATGTAGTGAGGTGGTCAGATTATTGTCATTTAAATCAAGCAACCAAATTTCAAGTATGGAAAGCTGTAAAATTTTGGAGCAATTTTTTTAAGTTCGGACTAGGGCAACGTGACTGGTTAGGCCGGGCCTGCAAACCAAAATACCAATTCAACATTAAGACGCGAAAATATACACTCAACCTATTAATATCAGGCAGTATAAACACATTCATACTCCACAGCTACTTAAGCATGCACTTTTCACCCACACTCTTGCTGCACGCATGCACAAACATGTCTATGCTTCAAAATATCACACAAACAACAAGTCAAGTACATATGTATATGCAGGCAAACGACAGGAATGTGAAACAAGTGACAATATAATGTCACACGTAAACATCAACATGCTACAAAGTGAATACATTAACTTGTATATAATGTATATAACAGTTGCAACATACAACTTAAAAATGGAAAGCAAACATTCTTTTGTGTTATAATATATATTATTAACATGGTCACAAAGGCATCGACTTGTAACACATAACACAACGTATTTGAGTTTCAAATTTTATTTGTCTCCATTAATTTCAACTTAAAAATATACATAACGACACACCCTAAACAGTAAAATACACTCACAGGCACATGTAAGCAAACACTCACATCAACACACTCACCTAACTACATATTTTGAAGCTTGTGCAAATTTCCCAATGGATGTATAAATGTACAATAAATTTTGTAAATCTGCCCTCTATTGATTTTAAACACACATATTTTTGTTTCAAGTTTTACTCTATACTTCTAGACTTTCCACTTATACTGCATTCGGTTAGCATTTTTCAATCATTTGATGTTCAAGAGAGTTCTCAATTCAAGACTGTAGTCCGTTGGCCCAGAAAAGAGAAAATAGTCTCATGAACATATAAAAATAACCAATCAGCTAGAAGGAATAATGCCTAAAGCTAAATAATTGAGACATTGATAATCATCTAACTATGAAAAAAGATACGAACTTAGGTGATGATAAAGCAGAACAGTTTAAACAGTATAGTCAAAATTTAAAAAAAAGACTAAAAGCTTACTGTAACGGAGTGCGGTGGCGGATGCAACAGCTGCGGAATGGAATTATGGGGCTAGGGTTGGCAGCTGCGGTCGAAAGAATGCGATCTAGGGTTTTTCTTCTTTTTCTATTTTAAACATGGATCTAGGGTTTGAAGGTTTGAATGGCTGTATGGAAATTGAAATGGAATTATGGGTTTCTATTTTGGAAATTCGGGCCAGACCAAGAGATAATGGGTTGTATTTTTTGTAACATGAAGTGTATTTGTATTAAATTTATGGATGTAAAACAAAATATTAATATATATGTATGTATGTATGTATGTATGTATGTATGTACGTATGTATGTATGTATTTAATTTCAAACCAGATGGATATTTATCAAATAAGGATAAGCCATGCCCGTATCCGTGTCCGAAATATGTTCCGGATATTGGATATCCGCGTCCGCTTAACGGATATCAGATATTTTTCATGTTTTCGAATATGGATGCGGGCAGATTTTGAATATCTCGGATATTCATTGACAGACCTAGCGCCCACGTAATATTGGCCAAGTATATGAAAATACAAACAACAATGTTACAAAAACAATAAGAAGTGCTAAGTGCATACTCTGCCCTTGCACAAAAAGCAACTAAAAAAGCAAAAGCTCTGCTCCACGAGTACACAAAGAAATCATGACTTCTTGTCATTGCTTTCCCTATCGCCTTTCTTGCCTCTGATCGGCAACTTCCTCGGCTTCTCCCCACTTGGGGTGATCTTGCTCTCTGAAACATAGACACTGGTGGACCCTCCTTTACCTTTGTGCTTGCAGAATCTGTAAGAACTCTTTGACGACCTTTTTTTCTCTTCAACCTTCCCCTTCTTCACCACTATCATCTGCAGCTAAGTTATTGCCTGCTCGGCCTTTACTTTGTCTGATTGGCTAGCTTAATCCACTTGCTCCTATGTGTCAGCAGCTGCCAAACTTCCTCTTGAGATATAGAAGGGTCATCCAAACCACGTAGCGCTGCAATTTGCTTAGAGTGCAAACCAGGCTGCGAGCCGGATGCGGAGATGACGATTGATGTGGTTGGAATGGCGGCAGATCTAGCACCGTTACGAAGAGGCAACTTAGTAGGAAGAGAGGGTTGACATATAATATAATAATAGAGGGCAACTATCTCGGCAATTTCATCAGACATAATTTGAAAACTTCAACTATGAGAGATATATGAAAATTACCTGCTACGGGGTCTGCTCATGCGCCACAACTTTGAAGCCTTCGCCATTGCCCTCCTTTGATTGTTGCACAATTATAGAAGAAGTAGAATCGATCCTCTCATCAGCATGAAGATGTGAAGACGGCTCACCAGAGCTTGAAGGAAAATGCTCGTTTACTGCCTTAGTGATGGCCGCAACGTCAATAGCTTCTCGTTCCCTCTACAGTCTCTAGGATTCCTGGCCCTCCACTAAAGCCTGGTGAGATTCTTCATTCAGGTATGCCTGAACCAACTCCTCTTCGGTGTAAATTCCACCGATGTCTAGATGCCTGTATCGGAATATCTTCCCAGACTATAGCAAGCATATGAGGGAACAATGGATCCAATTAACTAAGGCTTCACCGATGCATTACGGAGTTGAAACAGAAGCCTAAAATGGTAGCATCCAAGCCTTCCATCTTTTTTGCGAAGGTATCTTGAAGTTCTAAAAAGCTAGCTTCCATGCTAGCCTTCTCTACCGCCATCTACTTTTTCTTAACATCTAAAGTCAAAACTTCTTCGCGAAGAGAGGCAATTTCTTGAGCCTCGTCGATGGTTTTCATCTGCATCTCAACCATCATCTCGCTTGTCCTCAACTTTATTTTAAAGCCACCTCATTAATGTGGCACTTCTTTATTTCACCTCTAAATATAAGCCCGGCCCGGTTGGTGGATTCTTTTAGCTCCTTAAATAAAGAAGCACTTTTTCTCTCTCTTTTGAAGGCATCATTCCTCTCTTTCTTCAGTCTCCCAATCTCTATGTCATGATCCGTAAGCTGCTACTCGTACTCATTCTTTTCGGACTCGAATGAGAGAATTTCTTGATAGTTGTTTCGATTAACAATGGACAACTGCATGCATAATTTCCCCCCCTTGGCTTGCTCTAAACCGCTATGAATTGCATAGAGATGGAGTGAACAAGATTCAGTACGAACCGACTTCAAATTGGGCTTATCAAAAACAACCCCCCTTAAGAACAAATTAGGGAATGCAGCTTGCAAATGTAGGGTATCAGTGGGGAGAATGTAAGGCACACAGCTAGAAATTGAGAGAGAGTAGGTCATGGCAGCATGAGTGGAGGAGGTCACGACAGCGGAAGCAGGAACGTTTATCCCGGTTGGACAGGAAGCTGTGAAGCAGGTTCTCGCTCTTGGTCTCTTTTCGGCCTCTTTGATGAATTTCCCGCTCAGTCGGGCTCTTTCTCTTCTCATAGCCACTTCCTCCACCATGGCTTTGATCATTCTCGACACGGCGATGCTCTTCCTCCTCCCTACCCTTCCTCATCTTCCTCTCCTCGTCAGTCTTCCAAGGAGCATGGTACTTGAAAGAGTGTCTCTACGAACATCGAGACTCCAAAACTCGGTCAATATCGTTGTAAAAACCGCGAGACATGATTCCTGTAGCTAGCGATAAAATGGCTTTAGGAAAGTGGAATTTGTAACATCCTAGAAAATAATAATAATATAAAGTGTATGATCTTAGTGATGTGTGTGCTGCAATTTGTGCAGTTAATTCCCTGCTATTTCCCTGCTATAACCCTGCTGTATCTCATAGCGGATTTCTACCGCTACGATTTTTTAATATAGCCTCAAGTATAGCCTTTCCACTTTAAACCCTGCTATTTCCGCTATATCCCGTTATTCCCGCTATATTTCGCTATTTCTGCTATATATTCTTTCAAAAAAAGAATTGAAAAATGAAGTTTATACATTATAAAAATTATGAAATTATTTTATTTAATTGAATTTTTAATATATTTTCAAAAATGTAAATTCTCCAATATTCTATTAAATTCAATTATGTTATATAACAGTTTTATGTTTATTTATAATATATTGGCACATATTTTTATTTAAAATTATTTATGTATTAACTATTATTCAGTTGAATGTTAATTTTTCATTTAATTATCATTTATATATTTGTAAAGACGTTAAGTACGAGTTTTATATGCTATTTTAAAGTCATTCGCTATATCCCGCTATATCCCCGCTATGACTTTTTGCACCTCCGCCGCATTGAATATGCCGAGCGCTTTAACTGCTCAGGCTGCAATTTAACGATCCCAGTAGAATACACAAGTCAGATCGATCACCGACTAATGTCGGAACATTGATTCCTACAGGGATGATCTAAGTAAACTGGGAAGGTATCGCCTCCAAAGTGAAGTCCATCAAGTCACCCATATTCACAAAAATATCGCTCGTATCTCCCAAGTCAATATCGGCACCATCAGGAAGAGAGCTGGATATAGGTTCATTCTTAGGAGAAGCTCCTTCAGCGGGCACTTGCAAAGGAGGTGAGGGAGCATGTCCAGGGATCAACCTCGAGTCCTAGTTAAACCTAAGTTGACATCACCCTCGTTAATGTCCCAATCTATTTCTTCCTTATTTAGAAGATGCTCCTCACTAATCTCTTCTTCCTCCTTCCCTTTGATCAATAGATCCTTGCCCTTCCATTGAATAAAGACTTCTAGGATCGATGGCATTTAAGAGGATCGTCGACCTCGACTAGAATTTGGATCTCCTCAGGGGTCTTATCTGACCCATCGGATGGGTCGCTTTCTTCTTCCTCGTTATCATCATCATTATCTCCACCAAAGTCATGGGAAGAACAAACAAAATGGGTACAATCTCTAGATCATAAAGTAGTGCTGAAAAATCCAATGGACCTTCCAAGGTGTAAAAGCCCCTATCAGCAAAGATTTTCATCAGTGGGCAAGAACCTAATTGTGTGCTCCTTAGCATTGACGCTTTCAAGGAGCTAAGAATAACACTGAGTGCCAGATCCTTGTTAATCTTTGGAAGAACTCCAAGGAATATATGATCATTCGGAAGACTTGTAGCAATTAAAGGAAATTCCAAGCATGGTGAAAGAGAGTTACCCCCCGTGGTCCTTAAACGGGTGAATCCCTCAGGAAATTTAGCAAAGAAAAACTGATTCTTAAATGAAGGAACTTTGCCAGGAAGGTCTAATATAAGTTTTCGGCTACGTTGCATCTTGGTATAAACAAATTATTGGTAAGCCTCTCTCTTTTTGAATAATAGAAGATACTCCAACTCGGCGAAACTCGGGGCATGATTGAGCATCCGCATAAACAGAACATATAAGCATGTCGACATGACATATCCATTTGGAAGAATCTAGAACAGGGCCAACCCTATGTTCTGGAGTGTTGACATTAAGAAGTAATTAAACGGGAGCACTACACCATACATGCACATATATTGATGGCAAGCAATGTATTCAGAAGGTAGCCTATGTGCATATTCTCCTCTCGATTGCAGAAGCACATCGTCCTTTGGGATACCATATTGTGAGAAAATGCTACTCAACATCCTGTGTGTAAGGATTGGAGAAGCTTTAATCGGAGTATCAAGCAAGACTCTGATGTTAGGAGGAGTGCGATGGACGACGGGACTGACTGGAATCAGGTGACCATATTGACCTTAAGTTATGGAAGCGACGCATTCAGCTAGAATCGACGATGACTCCGCTTTAGAAAGCTTTTTGAGTTCCCCTCAACTGATTAGCACCGAGAAGATTTGTGTGTCATTCTATATAAGAAAGCTTATATTTAAAATAGTTAGGTACGTCTAATCTCTAAACTATAGATCCTAGCGTAGTTGATACTTGGAATTTGGAAGATAAGTGACGTGTACCAACCACCAATCGGGTTCCAAGTATTAATCAAGGGTGTGTGTGATGTTCAATCTAAGTGAGAATGGGTTCGGTCTCCTAAACGCTATGAACAAACCATTATGTGTAGATGGCTCACACACACACACACCCCGGAAAGAGCGATCTATATCACGTGTTAATTTCTTTTCTTCTATACTTACCTGTTATTAATTAACGATCGATAATCGATCCATTATCCAAAGCGACATGGTAAGCCCTTCCTGTTCCAGGTACACTGGCTATGCTATGAATGGACCAATCCAAAGCAAGCAACGCAAGCAACTATAGATCGATAGGTCCGAATTGAGTAAAGAATTCTCAACCTAAGTCGATTTTAGTTCTCTGGAAAGTGATAATAGCATGAGCTACATATAGGATGTTACCCTAAGCTATAATTACCTCCCGGAAAAACCAAAATCAATCCGCAAGATTCTGTGCCTGGATCAACTCTGTAACTCGGTGCAAGTTAATTCTAACTCCGTGGATAAAGATAGCAAAACATGCAGAGCACCGGGGCAAAATCCTTGCTTCGTTCCATGAAAAATTCAAGACCCAATTTGCTATCTTCTTCCATAAATTCACAGTCAGCTCAAATCTTCCACTTTATCCATCGCCAACAGAACTTCCTCGCTAGTCGCTAATGTAGTAATACACCAAAATCAACATCACCAACGTTCAAAACTAAGAAAGATGGTTTGATTTCTCATTCATGACAGCCCAAACTAGGATATTGGATGGATCAGATCAGCAATGCCTTAAAACAAAAGAGATCACGATGGTGGGACCCACTAAAAAGGGCGGCGGTGGCTCCAGGAAGCAGAAGTAGGTGGCGAGATCGACAAGGATAGCTCTTAAATGGACAGAGAGCTTGGATCAGCAGGCTAAGGGTTGAAGATATGTGATTGGTTGGAGGACAGAGCTTGGATCGAATGAAAACGAAGTGAATTGGGGGGTCAGCTCATATAAAAAGAAAGAGAAAAGAGGAAAAATTATCAAATTTTTGTTTCAGTACCGATCCAATCCAATTTGATCGACACCACCCCAAATTTACTCCTCCGAATGGTCCCAAATATTCCCTATTTGACCTACTCGATGTCCGTATTCATTTTGAAAATTGTCAAGTCGAGATAACTCCATAACGACGAACAATGGAGATTCAAACTAAGGACTGGACAATTAACCGGTACATCATAGATAACTTATCAAAATGGCCAGATATGGCCAATGAAACTCCTTAAAATTAGAAACCCAAAATTAAACAATTCCAGAGTATACCTTATTTTTAATGAAAGCATACTCTAGGGGGCAAATTTTATATGGTTTTTTAATCCAGCAAAATTCAATAGAAGTTAGAATATTCAGATTAAACCAAAACGACTCGAAACTTGATCGGAAACCCCAAAAATACAAGACAAAAGACTCCAAGAGGTTTGAAAAATATGCTGTCGTTTTGGATCAGCACCAATCCGATCCAATTGGATCAACACCGATTCGAATTGGTAATTCGTGGTGGCCCCAACCATTTTTCATTATGACTCTATGCCTCAACCAAGCTCGCCCAGTGGGTTTGATAACATTCCAAGCATTCGAGTTCAAGAAGTGAAGTTCACCTGATTCAAAATATAGTTCAATCTAACCCACAGAAGAATCATCATCAAAACAAGTCAACAAGCTACGAAATTATATGGAGATCATCAAAATTTGGCTAGGGATTTGGATCGGGACCGATCCAATTGGTTCGGATCAGCACTGGTCCAAATTGGTGGGCAATTTTGGCTCCAAACTTTTTGAGCTCTCTCTGCATGATGACTATAGGCTTCTTATAAAGCAATTCTTGGTCTAAGAGCTTTCCAACCCTTATAAATACCATCTCATCTGCAAAAAAGGGATCTTCTCTGAAAACTACTGAAACTATGCCATTGTTTTTAACCCTTCTTCTCCCCCACAACAGCCATGAAAGGGCAACCGAGATCCTTTCGGTTGTCTCTAACAGTGGTGGCTTGATCTAGCTTAGGAAAGAAGAATCACGTTGTAATCCAAAACTACTTTGTAATAGTAGTTGATCAGTAAAAGCTATAAAGTGGATGTAGGCTTCGTTAACAGCCGTACCACTATAAAAATCTTTTGCCTCTTTAGTTTTTCTACGATTTACTATTGCTATTTCTATTTTATTTACCTTGATAAATAGGGCTAGTTCTTTCACACTTAAAACCAGGGTATTGATCTATTTTTGGGGTTAACAGTCCCCAAGCAGGGAAGTGAACACATAATAAATCACCATATTGGATAGCCTGTAGTAGTGGCAGGCGGTCCCGACATGAATTGGAGCATCGAGTGGCTCGAGGTTCCTCTAGGTGACATAATATTGCAGCGGTTTCTTCAGAGTTAGGGACGGTCCTAAAATGATTTGAAGTACTAACGGGCCTGAGCGCTCTCCTAAGTGACTCATTGTTTTATTCGAGCTCGTATGCGGGACACCGAGGTGAGGGGACGTCTACTTTAATGGTAGCATGGTTTGGTACCCATAGGAAAGAGTGATAGGAGTATGTCCAACTAGAAGTGCAATAGGACTAGAGGACGAGCTTTGATTCCTTGGCCCAGTTTCCCTTGGCATTGCAAAGCACTTCTTGAGTGTTGATTTGATGGTTTTATTGATGGCTTCTACTTGCCCATTTTCTTAGGGTTCATTAATGGAAGAGAAGCACTTCTCGATCCCGTTTCTTGCACAGGAGTCCTTGAAGAGGCTGCTCTCATATCGACACTCGGTGCTGATCTTCTTTTAAAGGCCGAACTGGTATACAATGTTATTGATGACAAAGTTTAGTATCTAGAGGGGTGGTGACCCTAACGAGGGGCATGGCCTTAAACTATTTGATGAACTAGTCGACGATGAATATAGCATGGTCATACCCACCCAGGAATTTGGAAGCTTTGTTATCAAGTTGATCCCTTATGTATCGAATGATCCAAGGAAGTGCTTAGGGCAAGAAGGATAGACTTTGGGGATCTTGGCGAATCGTAGATGCAGGTCTCTCTTCTTGACATAGTCCATTAAATCGTAGGCTAGTACTGGCCATGCCGAGTGGCTTTCATTTCTAAGCTTTGCCAAATGGCGTGATCCTCACAAAATCCTTTGTTCAACTTTCCCAAAATCCAATCGACTTTGTCTTCAGACACGCACTGCTGAAGTAGTGTAGAGTTACCAATCTGTAGAGTTTCCCATCCATGTATGTGTAATGAGGAACCTAATAGAGGATTTTATGAGCTACTTTGCTGTCGGGTAGAGGACACTATTTAATCCTTGAAACACACTTTGCCACATGTCGTTTTTGAGCCCAGGGATAGGACAAACGGCTCTAGCAATAGTGTTTCTGTTAACCTCACGATCATTAGAGTTGATAACTTCATTCTCACCATTAGGGTTTGGCATAGGGAAAACATAAATAAAGTGTAGATACTAAAAAGTGAAGAAAGGTGAGAGCTTTTAGGCGATGCCATCCTTTGAACACTAAGATATTGACTAAAAATTTAGTCCACCTTAGAATTATACTAATGCACTTGTATTAGAAAATGTTACTTACTAATATTTTGTCTTAGAAATGTAAAATGTGGAGTAAAGAACGAAAAAATGCAAATGAGATAAGATGTAGAGTGATTCGGCATAAGCTTGCCTACGTCTACTATGAAGATCTTGTAGGAAAATAAGTTGTCCATGACATAATATGGAATGTATCTTAAGGCTATTTATACGCTAGAGTGAGGTGAAGTGCATATTTCAGCTATTTAAAACTTACTTATAATTTAAAACTTTATCTAATTAAATTTCTATAGAACTAAATAATCATAGAATAAGTAAAAAGGTAAAATGCAACAAAATAAACAATAATGGGAATTTTTATACTGGTTCGGATATCCAGTCGTACTTTTAGTCCTACACCGCACCGTACATAATTTCACTATCACCACTTTATTTCAACCGGTGGTAATAATACCTTTACAATCTTGATTTCATGGGCTACCATCTTGATTTATCGGGCTATATGATTTCACAAGCTACAAGAACACCTTCTTCTGTTTACAATCAATGAAAGAGTATGGAAAATAGATATATCTTCAATATATATTCTTGTAGATTTAGAATAATGATCTTATGGACCTCCAGCAACAATATATCTTTGAACTCTTTGAGAAATAGGATGAAATCGTAGGGAGAATAATACGAATTCAAGTGAAAATTCTCTAATCTTGTGTAGTTTGTAAATCCTTGAAGAATTGAAGGGAACTCTGGATTTACAAAGAGAGTGAAAGAATATGTAATGGATCTTTCTCACAAAAGTGTGGAAATGAAAAAGTTAGAGAAAATGAGAATATTGTGTGTTAAATTTTGTTTTCCAGAGACACTATAAAGTGGTTGAAGAGGCATGTCCATTGGTTAAAGGATGGAGGGGAAATCCCAATTGGATTTTAAAAAAAGAGAAAAACGGTCGATATGTCGACATATCAGGTAGGATATGTCGACATACGTAGGTATCATATGTCAACATACAAGTGAGATTTTCAAATTTCAAATTCTTTACATTTTTTGATATTTTTTTATTCAATTGAGGTCAATAGTTGAGACCTTCAAGTATACTTGCATGGAGTCTTTAACAATGATTTTAAGAAATATCTCTATCGTTGTAGCATTTGCATTTCATTCTTCTTTAATCAGTTTTGTTCTTCCACTTGCTATGATTAATCTTCACGTATATGATCCATTTTCTTCCATGAGTTCTAGTTTATCTCTCTGTAATGTCTCCATAATATATTTGAAAGTACTGACAACTTGGAGATATGTTAGTAGTAATATTTAAATGGTTGTTCATTAAAATCAGTACTTAAGGTATTAACAAATCTCTTGCTATGTTTATCTCTTGTAGTTACAAGGAATTTCAAGAGAATAATAAGAAATTTAGAAGTAAAGCTTATAATGGTACTAAACATAAGACCTTACGAGGAGTTGCTCACTGATAATAAATTCTAAGCTAAAACGTCAACTAATTTTCAACACCTTTAATGTTATATGGTAAGAGGTATTAATTACAACTAGAGTAGACAAATGGACGGTTTTTATTATGCTATAAATATGTAGGAACCACTCTTGATCATCTGGTCATTCGGTTTCATGGAGAGCGGTTATAAAGGCAGTATGAATATGTCGTTGAGAAGCACACTAAGTGTAATTCTGTACAGTGCACACATTTTGTGCTGAGAAAGGCCTTGCATGTTCCATTTGTGGAAAAAAACAATAAAAAATTTCATTAAACAACTAGTTACATTTGAATCATGTTAAAATATATACCAATATCGTACAATAATATATGTGTATATAACTTTAATATATGCATCCAAAAGAATTGTTTGCAATACTTAAAACATCAAATAACATTAATAATTAATATTTCTTAAGTACTAATTAGTTTATGATATTTTATAAAATAAGAAAATTGTGTGGTTTTTCAAAGAATTCACAAATGTGGTTGTGTGACCTAGAGGTCCAAATTCAATCAGCAGTCAATATTGAACAATTCAAATATTAACATTCATATATCAGCTTTGCTAGTGGCGTGACGGTTTTTCGTATTCATTGCTTTCAGAAATTTTTAGTAAAACCATATTTTATATTACCTTAAGTGGTACTGAAGGTGACAATAATCTACACATGTTCTCTTTGTCAGAAGTATATCACATAAAAAATTTATTGATTCATGTGTTGGTCAAAGCTCCAACATTATCACATTCGACTCGATCAGTCCATAAACTATGTCCATCGTTTAATAATAACATTTATTACTAACCATTCTACTCAGTCATGAGATTTTGATTTTGATTTGACAGTAATTGACCAAGATACTAGCCTCATACAACCAAAGATACAAATTCTGTATTGAATAGTGTTTCACTCCTAATGCTTCAACTTAGGCCCAACTATAACCACTCGATGGATTTCCATGTCAATATTTAACTATAATCAAAGTAGAGTATTCACATCAAAGCTCCAAAGTATTCTCAAGTCAAAGAATTATGTAACAATGTCATCCTAGGATTTCATGTTTGACCTAGTTGATATTAACCAATAGGAAAATCTTGGATAAGTTGTTCCATAGTTATTCAATAGTTATAAGTACATAACCCCTTAGTACCTTCGTAGCCATTAGTAATACATTGTCTAACATTTAGAGAGCGTTGCACACTTTGGTTTCAACGGATGTATCGATATCATTTCTTGAAACATCTTGACCTTGAATATTTTAAATAAATTGTTATTTCATTTTTTGATTAATTACTAATGGATGCAATTAATTGCAATGACGATCATATAACATTTTATTTGAGGATTTTCTCATTATATACTTTAAATTAATTATTTATATCACAATATAAAAAATTATATAAAAGAAAATGAACACTATTATTATGCACAAGCTTGACTACATAATTAAATATATGTAACAAGTACATAATTTCTACTAGGGAATACCACCGACCTTTCACCCTTAACTATGTTGATTAGGAAGAATGAGAAGTTCATATGGATCTATAAGTGCATAAGGTTTTTGTAGGAACCGAACAGGTTATTGACGAATGCTTATGTTTTGGTCGTTCCTAAAGTGAATTAGGATTTAGTTATGTATATCTACACCTGTGGAACTAGATTAGGAGTGGTGTTGTTGCAAAGAGTATATGTTATAGCATAGGCTTCTTGATAATCAAGGCCAAATGGAGTTCACTATCCTACACATAATCTAGGATTAGAAGCTATGATATATGCACTGAGGATTTAGATACATTACTTGTTGGGAGAATGAACGAGTGGTATATGGGCCATAAGTTTCCTAAGTATTATTTCTCTTAGAAGGAGTTGAATATCACAGCTAGAGTTCTTGGAGGAATCTGAATTTGAAACTGAGTATACACCATGAAGAAAATGGTTAATAATGCTTTGAGTCGAATGTAGCAAAATGGAGTGTTAACCGGATTACGGAAATGAAGACTCTGGAAGCATTAACTTCATGAAATGTGCATTATAGATTGATTATAGAATCGAATTAGGATCATGGAGTATTAGTGAGTTTAGAAGCTCGACGAACACTTTAGGATAGGATTGCCGCAAGGTGATAAGAGGAACTATTGTTAGCTATAAGAATCCAGGGAATGTAAAGGGGACTGGTTTTTGGAAAGGATTTGAGATAGAGTCGAAGGGATGGCTTAGGAAGAAAGGAAGGTTGTATCAAATATGGGATGTCTTCGGAGGGAAATCTTAGAGAATAGTTATCCATCTTTGTTTATTATTTATCATGGAGGAATAAAGAATTACCATGATATGAACCAAGCATTCTTTTAGTAAGAGGTGAAGAGGAATGTCGGCGAATGCATGAAGAAATGTTTCTATAACAACCCGAATTCCAGTGGGTCCGGATTTGTCGCAAAAATGCTAAAATCCATGCCTACTAAAGACCGAGTTGGGTATCTGGTATCCTGCAAATAGGAAAAGATAAATACATCAGGGCTCGAATAAATATCTCACAGTGGAACTGACTAAAATATAATAGTAAGTAAATACTCACCAAGGTAATAACACTTTCTAAACAAGTGTCTCAAAATTAGAAAATCTCTACTATTTATCTAACCCGTGGGATGATACGAGGAGGGGGTCAGAACTAAAGTTCTGGTGAATGGACAAACTATACCCTTCTAAGCATAATTCTACAAATATCATCATATTTCCATTTTCTGTTATATTAAGTTTATTGGGTTTATAATACTCATGCCTCGGTGCATAAATCGTACCCATCTACTCCCTAGTAGATTAAGACCTAATAACCAATATATATATATATCGCTACATGCCAGAAGATTACAACGGTTCTAGGTACTACCCATAGTATCTTCTATATACTCTTCGAAAAGGAATCCATCGTCTCGCTAATAGAGCGTACTATAACTACATTTATAAAGGAAAGCTTTGTGAGACCTACAATATAGATGTTCCATCTTCTACTATGAAAACGTAAGACTTCATCCGCACTAGCTTATACTAGTGCACGGACGTCCACAATGTACTACCCAGTGCGTACCTTGAGGACTACACATAATCGTTTTGTCTACTCCCTGAATTCCGCCAATAAGGCCTACCTTGTATGTAACTCAGTCGGGGATTTTCTATTTCTGTAAAGGTCCGCTTCATTAGGCACACAATACAGATATTCTACTTGGTCGACATCTTTTCTCATCGTGGCTATGGCCTTACGCAGCCCCCTCTACTAATCGAAAGACCTTTCAAGAGCGAAGAGGCTATGCCCTACTGCAAACAATGTAAACATCCAATTGGCTATGCCCCTCATCCAACGTCTCGATAGAGAAAGAATCATTGGCCTGTTGGTTTAACCTTAGTCTTTATCGAACTCGCTCTGACTGATGATGGCAGATATCACATGCGACTATCCTTATGGGTATTGCCCACTTTAACTCACTCGCAAACTAGAGTACAATGTCATATGAATATCCTACTCCATCATTAACTTTTGACTGCCAACAAAGGTCCGCATCATTAGGCCTGCAATGCAAAAGCAGTCAAGGCATACTCTCATGATGAAACACCTACAGACCTGCCTCTAAGGGTGCGGCTTCGTTAGGCCTACCCCATAGCGCCATCCTAGAGTATCCTCACGTCTCGTCAAAGTCTCGTATTTCCTCCTAGCCTAGAATAACTAACTTTGATGTGCTCTTTCTATAATAAAAATCTACGATGAACTATTTTGCTAGGCTCTTTATCCAGATTCTCTTTTGGCTACTCCAAATGCACCTTACCATTTTATTAGACCCTAAGTCTAATCTTTTATTATGTGTTAAGTTTATTTTTCTTATTCTGTGAGCTACTTATTAACCCCAATCAGCATGCCCATCCCTATCCATGTAGAGATCATCAGTCCTAGACCTGAAAGGGAATGCTGCCAGTACATGCCCCTTCTATTATTTTTGCTTATTAACTTAATTCAAGATCTATGTTTGATAAAATAAGCATCTTCTATGTCTATCTTTTTAATTATAAACTCTATGCTACAATTATACTTGCAACCGTCACTTTTATATTCTTTTCTTTTTTTATAATCTAAATGTTATAAATGTAATTGCAAGTCACTTTTCTATTCGAGTCTTTCTATTCGAGTCTTTCTTCTTTTATATGATACTAAATTTTCTATAGCTCCCCTATATTATATAATAGTCTTAACTTGGAACTTTGTTCAACTGTCATAAGTTACTTATCATAATGACAGCTTTACTTTTTACTCTACTATCCGCGCGGCAAATGCAGATCTAGTCACATTTTCTGTTTACTGTTTCTAGTCTTGTCAAATAATTAACTTGATTATTTCTTCTTCTTTAATTTCTTTAACGCTTCGCTTTATTCTCTTTTCATCGAGGAATTAGCTCTGTTCTATTTAGTTAGTTACAAAAACAATGCTAAAAATCCATTTCCTTATTTTAATCCAAAATACTGGTATAAACAATAACTTGTAACTGCAAGATTTTTCTTTTATGTTTTCTTTAATTTTGGGTAATGCAAAATACAGTAATGTCTCTATTTTGTGCCAATTTCATTTTTCTTGCTTTTATTCTTGCAATTACATTTATCGTTATTCTTACAGTATTAAACTTGGAAATGTATTTCTTTTCTTAACCAACCAACAAATCTATCACCAACTTCCAAATCAAGTTATTAGATTTCCCTTTGTTTTAATTCATTTCTCCCGTTTTAACATGATTTACCGTAAATTTCTCACTTTTAGGCTTACGCCTTTCTATATAACTTTTAAGCCTGATATTACTTATATTTAATTGGGTTTCTTTTTTACCATATAAATAACATTTAATATAAGTATACTTTTCTTACAAAATTTACAGTTTTAGCATAACCGCT
The DNA here is from genome assembly GCA_030765085.1 of Allium cepa. Classification (NCBI taxonomy): domain Eukaryota; kingdom Viridiplantae; phylum Streptophyta; class Magnoliopsida; order Asparagales; family Amaryllidaceae; genus Allium; species Allium cepa. Next base: position 1,041,963,966 of record CM060931.1, on the reverse strand, counting down.
AGTAGAACCAATTACTGAAATTAGTCCAAATACTGAATTAAATATTTAACGGGAATCTAATGATATTGTATATCATATATTATATAATTATAAACTGATTTTTAGCCTAGTTCTATTATCTATAGTCTTCCCCTTTACAACCCTATTTGGATCCACAAATCGAAATTTGTATGGATTTATAAATCTGGATCTAATTAAAGAAAAATAAACAGATAAACTAGAAAACTAGATTTGAAACTCACCTAATATGGATGGCCAATTTTGGACATCTCTTCTCTAGATTTATAGTTTCTACCTCTAAATTGCAAATTAGAAAACCTAAATCTAATATATTTTATTTTTGAAGAATTGGAGGAGAAAGAAAAGTGCCAGGGCTTCCGCATCCATTCAGAAAAATATGAGTTTGAAGACTAGCCCTGCACGTTTGTTTATAGAAAGCCAAAGCAACATCATCCATTCGTCTAAAGCAATTGAAATCTAGCCGCTAAAAACATGCAAAACACATCAGTTTTGACATGTCTAGCTTTTTCGTTTTATACATACTAATTTATTAAACGTTAACTTTTAACCATTGCCTATTCATTCTAATTAGTTTCCATCAATTACAAATTTAATTCCCTTTATAACACATGTTTATTTGAAATTCAAACGTTGCTAATTAATGTAAATTATTTTCCTTTTAATTGCTGATTTGATTAACATTGCCTACTAATGTTAATAAATTACCTCTAATTGTTGATGTCAATTAATTTCCTATACGACACGCGTCTATTTTGAAATTCAAACATGCGTTATTTCTGAAATTTGTACATGCATATATTTATAAACAAATATATTTACGCACATTTACACGTATAATTTTTCGATACGGAACTTCGAACGTCAATAACTTTTTCATACGAAGTCCATTCGAGGCATATTATTTATGTAAATTAGTCAGTAAATCGCCACAAACACAAGGATATAAGTTTCGAGGTCATATTCTAACAATTCCAAAAATGATCATTTTCATTGTTCATAATTATTTGATTATTTAGTTATGTAAAAATGCAGGGTGTTACATTCTCTCACCCTTTAAAAGATTTCATCCTCGAAATTCGACAAGGGTAAACCATGTAATTTTTAGCGTTAAACACATCCAATTTTTGCAACGATCCGTGTCCTTATGCAGAGTGTCGTATAACAATAAATATATGCATGTCCACGAATTTCTAAGCGGTACCCCCTATATGAATGCTTTTTACCTTTTAAAAGCTCCTTTTAAAACATGACGCACACATCCTAAATGTACTTGCAATTTTATATGAATGCAATCTTTCAAAATGCAAATCACTTTTCATCCAATTTTTCCCATATTCCTAATGAATAGGTGCGCTGTTCAACAAATTTTTCATCCAAACTCTACTACACAACTTTTAATATTCGAATTTGAGAAAAATCTTATTTTTCAAACTCGATTTCTTATATCAGAAAGAAGGTAGAAAACAGAAAATCTCACATTTCTTCGTTTTACTTTTGCGCACATCTTTCTCCATACTTGAAACTTATGTCACTATCTATAAAATCTCTATTTTCTTTCACAAACATAGTTTACATAGGAAAATTTTTCTTTTCAAATTTTTCTATTGACGTTTTTGTCGCTTTCTATAAATTTATTGTTTTTCTTTTAGTTACTCTTTTGGCTTTTACTTTTCTTTTATTACTTACATCCTATGTTTTTATTCTCTTCTTGTGAATATCACAGAAAAAGAGCATCATATTAATCAGTACTAACTTGCAATAATGAAGACAAAATGCTTACATAGGAGTACGATCTCATAACTAAAATAGAAAACAAGTTCTACTACAAAGTGATACTAGATAAATAAATATTGCAGCTAAACACAGCTATCATCTAGGGCTAGGAGGCCTAGGACCATGTCCACACTGATACAGAAAGGTCCTACTCTAGGAATCCAAGTAACTCATATGTTCCTTCTACCATCTGTTACTCGTTACTAACTTACGCTGTATTACTCACGATGAATAAGATCTATTCATCACTTCCATTGCATACTCAAAATGAAATAACCAATTCTCATTTACTGCAATGAATAAGGATTTCAATCTATGTAGTCTCTATCTAAAAAGGCAACTAAGCTTGGGTAAATTTTCTCTTTACCTTTACATTGCATTTTCCCCCAACCAAAGTCTACATATCCCAACCATGTATATTTTACTATCTTGCGAACACCACTTCACCAGTGTCATATACACTTTATGAGAACTTTTATCATTACTACTAAAAGTAATCACTGCTATCTCCTACATAGCCTTACACTTTTTCCATCACACTTAGGAAATGATTCCTATCTATTCCATATTTAAAAGTTTGGTTTGGTATTTATCATTTCACAAAGCTTTTAAAATTTTGAAACATCAACTCCTAAAATTCTTGCCTTTAAAAGTGTTACTTTGAAGTTTCTATCAAATTCAAAGGTACTTGGTTACTTAACATTTTATATATCTAGACTTGCCTCTTTACAACTTTTTGAATTTAAATTATTCCCCAAACCTAGAGGGTAAAACTTACAATTCTAAGTTTAAAACTTATTCCTCTTTTTCTTTTAAAGACCTTTATAGCTTTCCACCAAAAAAATTTGGATTTTTAAATTTAACTATTTACTAAGTTTCTCTCTTTCAAAAACTTATTTACTTCTTCATCACACTATTTTTCTTTAAAAAATGCCCTAGGTGTCCTTGAAACATTTTCTTGACTTCCAAAAATTTTCTCACATGTTTTCAAAACATCTTTCATAGATTTTCATATTTACAAAAATTGGAGTAGATAAGAACAATTATTTTATCAAAAATCTCTTAACTTTCCTACTCTTCCAATTACCTAACCTTTGAGGAGTTTCTAACTTACTACAAATGAGGACTTTCTACAAAGGCAAGCATACAATGCACATAATTGATGGAAAAATATGAAATTTCCATTGTTTAGCTTTCCTACTAAGGCTCTCTATAATATCCCTCATAATTAACACTGTCTCTAATTATTACACTGCTTATTACACCTAATGGTTTTATACCTTAATTTATTGGAACTACTTTGTCTTATGAGAAACCATTAATGCTAATACCTTCTATGAATCCTTTAAAAGAGGGTTTCATATTTATGTGAAATTACAAGGAACTTATTTTATATTTTATCGAAATAGACTATATAAAATATGGTGCTTTATATACCTTATACATCTCTTTCACGTATTCCTTATAATTTGCACCAAAAATCTTTATTTGTGTTTTGGTTTTATAGAAAATTATATCATTATTCATTTCATTCCAATAGATTAAAGTATATCTAATCTATATTCACTTACAATAGACATTTCCTACGAAATTTATTAATTTCCTAATATTTACTTACATCTTCTTCTTTTTTCCAGAAGAACTCATTTTCAAAATTATTTTAATACTTTCGTAATTAATTTTTTTTCCATATACCTATTTAAATAATAAGTGTACTTACAAACCATTTTATTTTTATACTTAGAAATTATATTCAAAACACGTTTTTATTTGGATCAAAACAGATGTTGCGTAAAACACCGTTACTACAACAAAAATACTAGTATATAGATTTAATTAAAAAAAATATCAATTAATCTCATATATATTAGTATATGTAAAAACATTTCCTTTGGGAGTAACCTACTATAACGATAGTGTCATAGTCTATGCTTCCTTTATATTTCACGAAAACATCTATTACAACAATAAATGTCGTAACCTACATTTTCGATACGTAACACACTCTAGGTTTTTATATTTAGAATCTTTGTTTCCCTACAAAGAAATTAGCGAGCTATACATGCCCTATAATTCTTCAAAATGAATTTCACTTTTAACAAAATTTACAACATATAAAAACCAATTTAAATTTCATAGCACTTTTTTTCAAAAACCCAATATTTACTTCCTTAAATGTATTAACAATTATATTTCAACTTTTCAATTCCAAAAATTACATTTTATTGGACCAGACATAAAGTGAATTTTCTTCTTACTACCCTAGGAATACCCTTTCTAAACCTTGGAAATCTCATTTTCTTACTAAAATCTCCTATTTCTTCCAAAATAAAAATACTCTCCCTACTATACATAGAAAACTTCCCCACTTCCTATAACATATGGACACCAATCTTCTCCCAAATAAAGCCTATTGTACATTATAAATCGACAATAACATAGGGCTTAACATCCTTGGGTTATCCCGAACCCAAATAGCAAACTATGCACAAATATACTTCCAAAAAGTTTCAATATGTTAAAATCTATAATTGGGGACTATTGGATTTTTGTACATAACATATTTATATTTTATTAAAAAATACAAATACATTCACTCAGATTTCCTAATTTACTTAGGACCTACTAAGCTAAGCTTTGATACCAAATGTAACAACCCGAATTCCAGTGGCTCCAGATTTTTTGAAAAATGCTAAAATCCTAGCCTACTGAAGCTCGAGTTGGGTATCCGGTATCCTGCAATAGGCAAAGATAAATATATCAGAGCTCAGATAAATATCTCATAGTGGAACTGACTAAAATATAATAGTAAGTAAATACTCACCAAAGTGATAACACTTTCTAAACAAGTGTCTCAAGCTAGAAAATCTCTGCAATTTATGTAACATTTGGGATGTTACGAGGATGGGGTCAGAACTAAAGTTCTGGTGAATGGACAAATTATACACTTCTAAGCATATTTCTACAAATACCGTCCTATTTCCATTTCCTATTATGTTAGGTTTATTAGGTTTATAATACTCTTGGCTCTGTGCGTCAATTGTACACATCTACCCCCTAGTAGATTCAAACCTAATAACCAACATATATGTAGCTATATGCCCAAAGGACTATGTCGTCTCGCTACTAGAGCATACTGTAAATACATCTATAAAGGTTAGCTTCATGAGGCCTACAATACAGATGTTTCGTCGTCGTCTATTATGAAAACATGAAACTGCATTCGCACTAGCTTATGCTAGTTCTCGGACATCCACAATGTACCACACAGTGCGTACCTTGAGAACTACACGTAATCGTTCTGTCTACTCCTTGAATTCTGCCAACATGGTCTACCTTGTACAAAAATCAGTCGGGGATTTTCTATATCTATAAAGGTTAGCTTCGTTAGGCCTACTCGTTAGGCCTACAATACAGATATTCTACTTGGTCTGTTTCTTTTTTCATCCTGGCTATGGCCCCATGCAGCCTCCCTTTACTAATCGAAAGACCATTCAAAAGCTAAGTGGTTGTCCCCTATTACAAACAATCTAAACATCGAGTTGGCTATGCCCCTCATCCAATGTCTCGATAGTGAAAGAATCTTTGGCCTATTGGTTTAACCCTATTCTTTCTCAAAAATGCTTTGACTAACGATGGCTGATATCTGCATTCAACTATCTTTATGTGTCTTGCCCACTATAACCTACTAGAAAACTAGAGTACGGTGTCATACGGATAACTAATCCATCATTAAACTTTTGACCGCCTACAAAGGTCTGCTTTGTTAGGCCTGCAATGCAAAGACAGTCAAGGCATACTCTCTTGATGGAACACCTACAGAACTTCTTCCGGAGGTGCAGCTTCAATAGGCCTACTCCAGAGGGCCATCCTAGTGTATCCACACATCCTATTGAAGTCTTGTACTTCCTTTTATCCCAATATACCTAAGTTGGAAGTGCTCTTTCTATACCAAAAATCTACGATGAACTGCTTCGTTAGGCTCTTTATCCAGATTCTCTTTGGGCTACTCCAAACGCACCTTACCATTTTATTAGACCCTATGCCTAATCTTTTATTATGCATTTAGTTTACTTTTCTTATTCTATTGGCTACTTATTTACCCTAATCAGCATGTCCTTCCCCACACATGTATGAGACCATCAGTCCTAGACCTAGAAGGGAATGCTGCCGGTAAAGGCCACTTCTATTATTTTTGTTTATTAACTTAATCCAAGATCTAAGTTTGATAGAATAAGCCTCTTCTATTTCTTTCTTTTTATAACCTATGCGTTACAATTATACTTGCAACTGTCACTTTTATATTCTTTTCTTTCTTTTATAATCTACATGTTATAAATGCAATTGCAAGTGTCTCTTTTCTATTCTAGTCTGTCTTTTTTATTATGATACTAAATTTTTTTAGTTCTTTTATATTATATAACGATCTTAACTTTGGACTACGTCCAACTGTCATAAGATACTTATCATAATAACTGCTTTACTTTTTACTCTACTATTAAATGCAGATCTAGTCACATTTTCTGTTTACTACTTCTAGTCTTGTCAAATAATTAACTTGATTATTTCTTCTTCCTTAATTTCTTCAATGCTTCGCGTTATCCTCTTTTATTCTGGAAAGTAGTTTTATTCTATTTGATTGGTTACAAAAGCTGTACTAAAAATCCATTTCTTTATTTTAATACTAAATAATGCTATAAACAATAACTCATAACCGCAAGATATTTCTTTTATTGTTTCTTTAATTGTTGGGTAATGCAAAATACAGTAACATCTCTATTTTGCACTAATTCATTTTTCTTTCTTTTATTCTTGCAATTGCGTTTATCTTTATTCTTACAATATGAAACAATGGAACTGTATTCTCTTTTCTAAACCAACCAACTAATCAATCGCTAACTTCCAAATCAAGTTATTAGATTTTCCCTTTTCTTAATCCATTTCTCCCGTTTTAACATAATTAACTGTAAATTTCTCACTTTTAGGCTTATTCCTTTCTCTACAACTTTTAAGCTTAATATTACTTATAGTTAATTAGGTTTCTTTTTTTTCATATAAATAACATTTTAATATAGGTACACTTTTATTACAAAATTTACAGTTTTAACATGACTAACTGGTAGAACCAATTACTGAAATTGTCCAAATGCCGAATTAATTATTTAAAGGGAATATAACGATATAATATATCATAAACATAAAGGATATATATTTTAAATCCACTCGCCTAAAAAGAAAATGCATCAAATTCTAGATTTGATTTTTAGTCCAACTCTATTATCCATAGCCTTCCCCTTTACAACCTTATTTGGATCCACAAACCGGACTTTGTATGGATTTCTAAATCTCTGTCTAAATTAAGAAAAACAAATAGATAAACTAGAAAACCAGATTTGAAAACTCACCTCATATGGACGGCTCAATTTGGACATCTCTTCTCTAGATCTACAGTTTCTACCTCCAAATTGCAAATCAGAAAACCTAAATCTAATATATTTGTTCTCTGAAGAATTGGAGGAGACAGGGCTTCCACGCTTATTCAAAAAAATACGGATTTCAAGGCTATCCCTACACGTTTATTTATAGAGAGCCAAAGCGACGTCGTCCGTTCGTCTAAAGTGATTGAAATTTAGCCGTCAAAAACATGCAAAACACGTTAGTTTTGACATGTCTAGCCATTTTGTTTTACACATATTAATCTATTAAACATTAACTTTTAATCTTTTCCAATTCATTCTAATTAATTTCCATCAATTGAAAATTTAATTCCCTTTATAACACATGTTTATTTTGTAATTCGAACGTTGCTAATTAATATAAATTAATTTCATTTAATTGCCGATTTGATTAACATTGACTACTAATGTTAATTAATTATCTCTAATTGCTTATGTCAATTAATTTCCCTTATGACGCGCGTATATTTTGAAATTCAAATGCGCATTATTTTTGGAATTTATATGTCCATATATTTATAAACAAATGTATTTACGCACATTTACACGTATAATTATTTATCAATACAAAACTTCGTATGTCAATAACTTTTTCATACGAAGTCCGTTCGAGGCATATTATATATGTAAATTAATCAGAAAATTGCCATGAACACAATGGTATAAAGTTCGTGACCATATTTTGATAATTTCAGAAATGCTCATTTTCACTGTTTATAATTATTTGATTATTTAATTATCTAAAAATGTGGGGTGTTATAGTTTCACTTGTCAGCAAATGAAAGTCGGACATCAAAAGTCGAGCAGATTACTTCAACATTAGAAGTATCGATTAGGAAGTGGGTGTAACATCTTATATTTTGGAATATGTGAAATACAGGAATGCAACAGTAAATAAAGATAATTAAGTGCTTCATCCAATTTATAATAGGAAAGTTAATTAATGAATTGATGACTTAACTAAAATAGTGAGCGATGTTTCAATGATTAGTTAAATATTGAGCAATTACCTACAAGGCCACAAAATGAAGTAGTATGAAAATAAAACAAGATTTGTACAAAATTAATTTCAGCAATAAAATATTATCGGTTAAGGAAATGAAGTGAGTATAATTGTTAGAATTTTTTTGAATTAATAGAAATGAATGGAGTTTGGCCCAAACTCATAACCTTAACTCATATTTCCTTAAACAAACCCCATCTCTTCAATCCTCTGAACTAAAAAAACAAAATAAAAAATTCTAAATATATTTAGATCGCCATTTTCAAGTTAAGAAGGGAGGATAACAAACCTAATCAAATCAAAGCTTTAATTTTAAAGGATTTTAGCATTTTCTTCATCAAGGCGAGTAATATTACCCCTTTTACAATTCTAAGCCTTTTTAAGTTCGGTTTTGATGTTTCATACTCTAGTTTAGATGAGTGTAATCTAGTATTCATAACGATATAACGATTCCACATGAAATGTGTTGAAAATGGCCAAAATAATGATATAATTAAAAGGGAAATTGAACTTATCAACTCCAAACAACTTGAAACTTGGATATCTACATTAGGATATAATATTAGAGATGGGTATTAAATGTTGTAATATTCTCATGTGTATATTAATATGAATTTTCTAAGCTGAAAACATGTTGACTTTAACTTTGAAATATCCTTTTTTTCAATAATAAAATTTAATACCATGGATTGAAATTTTGACTAGAGCTAGATGATTGACGTTATATTTTATGAATTGTTGGGAATTTTCCCATAATCTTCTAATCGGTATGTATTATTTAGTGAGAAAAATGAATTATTTAATTACCAAATTGATTAAGAAATTAATTGGTTGAAAGCACATGTTAGGGGGACAAATTACTTCTCTTAATAGCCTTTTATTATACAAAATCAAAACAAACTAGCATGGTTATGGCATATGTAAAGTAGGAGACAAGGAAACTTCCTTATTAGGCTATAAAAGAAATTTAATATAATTAGAAAATTGCCGCTGTGTTTTTGTCACCAAGTAATAAAAGGTTCTTACCATCAAATCATAAAACGTACTATCTCTCAAATGATATTCTTATCACCAGAACGATTAGTTTAATTTTTGTTAAGGCCGGGCAATTAAAAAATTGGAAGTCAAATTATGAAATGCGGTAGGAACACATATATAAAATGTCCTTATTAAAATCTTGACATAATATATCCTTATCGAAATTTGGGGCAAGCATTAAGGAAACCACAGGAAATCTACAAGTCAACAAGAAGTAAAAAAATCATGTTGTTGAAACCTTGTTACTTTAGCCAAACGATGTGCTCACTACCGACCTTGGGCCAACCACCAAGTGCGTTGGTCCCCAGCTCAAAATTTGTTATTGCCTTAGCGGAAGTAAAGAAATTAGCTAATGAGGATAATGTTCTTATTGCTAAAATCATGTGCTATGATTAACTCTGAAGCCAGCCTGAAGTTGATGCAAATTTAGTAAAAAGTGGATGTGATCTAGCCCGAAATAGTTCCTATCTCAATCAAGTGCACTTATCGTCATGTGCACCTATCGCCAACTCATGCGAACTTAGCCAGATTTTTCTAACAATTTCCAATGCTGCCAAATTCAATGAGAACATCATAAAAAAAATTCCTATTGCTTATAATTTAGAAATGATGAGGTAAGAAGGTGATGAAACACAAGTTGGCCCAAAGCAAGCCCGAAGTAACCCTAGGTAAGGCTGAAGTTAGCCCAGGGCAGTCTTGAAGTTAGCCTAGGACATGCCCATATTTAACCAATAGAATCCCAAGGAAAATTAATCTATGCAACAATAGCGACACAATTTTGTTGATATGGCATAATTAAGTTAGGAAATCATAATAAAAGTAAAAATTGGTTAAATATGTGATGGGAACTAGAACTTAATAAATTAATCTCTAAAAATATGACAATGGTGAATTAGCTAATTTTAAGCTAATAAATTGACGACGATTAATGAATTAAGTTAATTCATTTTAAATTACTGAAATTATGAGAAAAAGATCTATATTGTTTTTTGTGACATCATATTGATGTATTAATTAGTTATTATGATAAAGTAACATGATAGTGATGATGATGAATGAACCCAATTATGTATTTTTTACCTACCTATGATACTCAGTTATGTATATGATATGATTGATATATCAATGTTTTAAAAGTGGGTATAATTAGGGTTGACTCTCGTATGAGTAGCATTGAATATGAGAGACCAATACGATCTAATGTGGGATGTAATTGACCAATTATAATGAATTTAGTGTAAAATCTAGTAGGTTTTCATGATTAAGAGATGCTTTAAAGTCTAACAACAGGGATGCTTGTCAGGTGGTATAACCTAAGGTTACATGTGCTTAATAATTTCCGAATTGGACGGTGTAGCCATGAGTGGTGTAACCCTCTAAAATGTGTTGCCTAGTAAACTAAATGGTGGTAGGAACCTAAGTATGAGGTGAGAACTTTAATTGAGCGAACTAATGAAATAACTATGACTTCTTATTGTGATGCTTAAATATAGATGAATAAATAATGATCACAAGAAAATTGTTGATGCTAAATATTATGGGATGTTTAGTGTATTTATCGGTATAAAGTTCCCAAATTAACTATAGATATAATATGTTGTTTTTACCTTTAGGTGCATGATAGTTATACATGTTACGTTGTTGACGATGTTATGATTAAATTAGTGAGGGGAAAACCCATTAAGCTCTACAACATGGTCTCACTATCATAATTTTGTATTTAAAAAAAGAAATAATATTATTTAAACCAAACCATTGTCTGACCTATATTTTTGTTTTTTGTCTTCATATACCCATAGGTGCTCACTCGAGCAGACTGAATTTGTGTTAGTGTGTAAATAGGTTCTTTGGATTAGCGAGTAAAGATGGTAATGGCAAGCAAAAGGGTGTTGATTATTTATTTTTCATTTACCTATTTATTTAATCATGTTATACAACTGGTTAATTGAATGTGTGATATTCATATGTTAGCATACCATGAGTATCTATATTTTATTGTATTTACCTCTTAGTTGGAATAGTTAGGATTAGAAATGTTAAAAACTAACAAAAAATCATATAAAATTGTTTTTTAATAGGTACTTACATTTTGAAAAATAAACCGATCTTAGTTTGTTGATTAACTACTATTATAGTGATGATCTCAACATCATCCGCGTTCATTTTCACATCTTGACATAGCGAAGTTACAACGAGATTCAATTTCAATGTACTTTATAGACGTATTGTCGAGCTCGAGATGTTGTTGAGATGATAGAGTTAATTCATGCTAAAATGAATCACATAGTCTAGATTGAAGAGCTATGCGAATAATATGTGCAAGATGCTAGAGTTTGTATCGGGTAATCTTGTGAATTATGCTATGGAAATGTTAGAAATCGGTCCTAATTATGTAGGTCCGTTTCCTACAATCGAGAGGATCAGTAAGATGGCATATTGAGTTGAGTTAACAAGTAATTTAGTGAGTGTGCATAACATGTTTCATGTTTTGCATAGGAGGAGATGTTTGCACGACCTTAATGTAGTAGTGGAATCGAGAGTTACTAAAGACTTATATGTAGAAGTAGATCTAATATATATCCGATGATCAAAATAATTTATACTTCGTGAAATAAGGATTTGAGGATTTGGTAATAAAATAGATTTAAATTTAATATAGAATTACCATGCGTTATTTCAAAAAGCTTGTATCTCTGTTAGCTTTTAGCACTGTTATTGACAACCAAGTCTACTATGTTTCCATTAGAAAAATGCCATGTTTTAATTGACATGTACCTAAGCTTTTGTTAGTGGATATTTCATGTTTCCGTTAACATATATTCCTACTCTCATTAATCCAATTTGCTCCATGTTTTTATTAACGCCTATCTATGTCTTCAATGTAGGAAATTCCAAGTTTTCACTAACATATATACTATGTTTTCATTATTAAAATTTCATGATTCTGTTAACATACCATTTATGTTTTTGTAAACAAATTATACCATGTCTTCATCAACAAGAACAATTTTTTTAGATGCTATGTTTTTGGAAGCAAGAATAAAGCTATGTATTTACTAACCCACAAAAGTATTCATTTGCCAGCCAATACGTACATTTTTGTCAACAAAGGTGTCTTTTTCCAGTTGTTATGAATTCCTAAGGAAGAATACTATAAATTTGTTAATAAGAAGCTATACATTTGTTAGCTCATGGTCTTTTTTGTTTGGGAAAGGGATATGTTTCTGTTATCAGACAAATTAAATTTCTGATAGCACGTAATGTGCATCCTCATTAGGACATAAGGTGCATTTTTGTATCATATAAGTGTATCTCCATTAGTATTTTATAACATGTTTATGTTAAGCCTATAGAGTAAAATTCTGTTAACAATATAAGTATATTTTAAGAAGCACTTTTGTGATGTCCCGGAATTTTGAGCAATACTTATTTAATAATTTCCATTTATAATTCATTTTGAAATATATTATATTGATCTAAAATCTAAAATTAACAAAATATTATATATTCAAAACTAATAATTAATCTAATTTAACAAATGTTTTCTTTTCAAAATTCAATGATGATTTAATTTGAATGTTTATTTTTTTCAAATTATAATAATAATATATGTGTGTAATTAACAATAATTAATCTTTTTAAGTTAATAAATTTTTTTTCCATTTGTAATGTATATATGTATACATTGTAATAGGAAATTGGTTCAATTTAAATTTAATAAAAATATTTTCAAATTATAATATATATGTTTACATATTGTGATTTGAAGTTCTATTTCAAAATTCTAATAATTACTGAAGTTAATACTAGAGATGTTCTATTTATAATAAATATTTATATTTGGATATTTATTGTAAATAGTAAATGATGAATTAAACTTAAATAGAAATATGTTTTTAAATTTATAGTATACATAAGTTTTTATAGTAATTTGGAAAATTTTGATTTGATTTAATAAAAATATTTTTCAAAAGCAATTTAAAATTAATGTTTATTTATAAAACACTTAAAGGAAAAATCTATTTTTATTAAATGAATAATGGTTTGAAATATAGTGCATTATTATAAAGATTTAATTTATTTTCTGTAAATTGATTTTTGTTTTTTTGAAAACAAATTTAGATTCTTAATATAATATTAATGTTAGTTATAGAAATTTATGATTAAACTTTTAAAATAAAATTTAAACAAATGTTACTTTCTTTAAAAGCTTATCTTTATAAAGTAAGTTTAAAATAATTATAAATCAAAAAAAAGTCATAAATACATTCCATAGTTTATATATTAAACATGAGTATTAGTTAATATTGTAATTAAGGTTTAATTTTTAAATAAGTAATTAATGTAATTCTTAAAACACTTGGTAATATATTAACATAGGAAAACACACTTGTTTACAAATTGATAGGGTTTAGGACATTTGTAATACATGAATGTATTTATGTAACAAGTGGCATATCCTGGGTTAAAGAAAAGTTTGTTTTAATTAAAAGTTCAAAGGGAAAAATATGTTGGTTTATTTTCTTCAGCTAAACTTCTTCAATCTTCTTCAATTTAAAAAAAAAGGGAAAACTAAATGCAGATTCAAACTGAAATCAGTAACAGAATTCAATCTGTAATTAATGAAAGAAAAAGAAGATCTGAAGCCACCTACAACTTCAATCCGAGAACATGCAACTGAATTTGGAAATCAACAACATCTTGGACAAAACATGGCTGCAAGCTCAATCGGAAAACATGCAAAAGCAAATTTAAAATCCAGTAATGAAAAGGCAGTAATGCATATTCCAGAAAATCAAATGCAGTGATCAGAGTGTTCTCTGCTTCAAAACTAGGTGAGTAAACACCTTTTAAAAACAGTTTAAAATCCTTCATATTTTGTTTTGTTGCATGAAGATTTTAGTAAACATAATACAAATGTTTGCATGCTTGATTTGATGGTTCAAATGCTTGTTATTTAGCTTTTGAATACCTGTGGCTATGAATTTTTTTTTAACTCTGTTCTTGTTCCAGTTTCATATAAAATTCCTATCTTCTAAGTGGATCACTAATTAACATTTATCATTGAAGAAGATTTGATTATAACACTGTAATCTTGTTTTTAAATATGAATATAAATATTTTTATGGAATAAATATACTATAAAAGTTAAAAAATTTCGGTGGAATAACAAAATTTGAAGAAACTCAACCTTAATATTTTAAATTTCTGATCATATGGCCTGAATTAGAATGCAAAGATGTGAATTTTGACATGAATTTGGTAATTTATAAATTGGTATTGAAAGAGGAAATTGGGGTTTCATGAAATTGGGAATTTGATCGATTCTGGTTGATAGGAGTGGAATTGGATGGTGAGATTTGGCATGGAGGAGGGCATGGTGATGGAGGATGTGAGAAAAATGGTGATGGATTTTTCTGATGGACGTGGCGATGGGGGCACGGCATAGTAGGGTTTCGGGTTGCTTTCGGTTTGGGTTGGAAATAAGCGCAGTTCGACGTCGACAGTGCTCGGGGTGAATCGCATGAAGGGGGATAGCGTTGTCGTAATGCAAAGCTACTCTGGAGGAGAAGCCACGGTCTCCGGTCATCTTTATCATCGGCGATGTGAAGTTTGGTGGTTCGAATGTTTTCCTGGTTGATCGAGCTGAAGCTTTTTTTTTTTTCGAATCAGTGGCGTTTGTGTTGTTCCAGGTGGACGAAGTTGATGAGGAGGCCATAGGCGACTTGGGGGAATCTTCGGCATTGATCGCCGCCGACCTGGGTAAACGTGCACGTGCACGAGGTCAATGGGGGTGTCAGTTGTTTGATTTGAGGAAGAAGATTAGCTGAGTGGGTTCGCTGTTTTGTTCGAGTATGGACTCGGGTTGGATCGCCTGAAACTCGAAGACAATAGGGGTTAATCGCGTGTGTTTTGGACCTGAGTAGTTGTTCCAGTACTTGTTCCTGTTTGTTGTTTTTTTTTAACTGCAAACTGTGTTTTAGAAATTCAAAGCAAACCAAATTTTTGAACAAAGTTTGAAACAGTTTTAAATATGTTAGAAATGTTTTAATTTAAACTTTGTGTTGTAACAAGTTAAGTTAGATTTGTTTTGAAAATAGTTTGTTTGTTTAAAAGTTTAATATTAACCGGGTTGTATTTTATAAAATGAAGTTTCAATTTGAAGCAAATTGATGTTTAAACAAAATTAGTTTTACTAATGAATGTTTGACTTTTGAAAGGAATTTTAGTTTTAAAGTTTGGATTTTTTTTATAGTTTAAACTTTTGTTTAAAAAAAAAGTAGTTTGGTTTAAATTTTGTTTGTTTAATAATATAATAATGTTATCAAATAAAATTGTATTTGAAATAATTTAAAGGTGATTAAGGTAGGGTATATTAATAATGTTTAATTAAATGATGATGTTTTAGTATAAATCAATATAAAGTTTTGAATTTAAAAATTTAATTTTTAAATTGATTAATAAAAGTTAATGAAAAGAGTGGTTTATCTTAATCAAGTTTTTGATTTAAAAGGTAATTAAAGTAAATTACTTAATTAACTTAAATTAGTTAATATAAGTGATTAAATTAAGGTAAATTAGTTTGTGTAATTAATTAAATATAATCAACTACTTAATTAAAAATTAATTAATTAATCAAGGTTAATTAATTTTAAATAATTAGTTAATAAGTATTTAAGAAGTTAATTAGTTAGAAGAATTATTTAAACATAATTTCTTAGTGATGTAATTAAAGTTAATTACTCAGTGTAATTAATTAAGTTATTATGGTTAATTTTTAGTTAATTAATTAAGTTTAATTAATTAAAAAGAAATTACTTAATGATGGGATTAAGTATAATTACTTAATGTAATTAAAGATGTGTAATTACTTGGCGAAGTAATTAATAAATAATTACTGATTGTAATTAATTAAGAGATTACTTGATGGAAAATAATTAAAGAAGTATAATTACTTAAGGGAAGTAATTAGGAAAATTACTCAATGTAATTAAAGAATTGATTAATGAAATTAATCAAGGTATTGTTTGAAGGATGAAGTAATTAAGGAAGTTAATTACTGATTGTGATTAATCAGGTTTGATTAATAAATGTAATTAAGTTTATAATTATTTATTAAATGTAATTAAGAGAACAATTAATTAATGAAGTAATTAATGGGTCATTAATTAATGTAATTAATGAGTAATTAATTGTTTAATTAATAAATTAATAAATGTGATTAATTATAAGATAATTAATCAATGAAGTGAGAAGAAGTAATAATTAATTAATGTAATTACTTAAAGACTTTTCTAATTAATTATTGTTAATTAATTAATTAGAATAATTAAGATTAATGATTAAAGATAAATTAATATGTTTAATTAATTTAAGGATTAATTACATAGTGTAATTAAAGAATAATTAATCTAGGTGATTAATTAAGAGTATGATTAAAAGATAATTAATCTGTAATTGGAGATTAATTAATTGGATTATGAAGATAATTAAAAAGTGATTAATTAATTAATTGTAATTAATTAATGATTGTTTAAGCAGGGTTAGTTGTTTAATTCTCAAGTAATTAATTTGATTTAAGATGATTAAATTAATTATAAAGGAATTAATAATACCTATTTGTGTATGATTGTTGTGGTATATCTGAATTGGTTGATATCTATTGAATGATTGATACTGGATGATTTGGATGTCTATGAGATATGTGATATGCTGCTTTGTGAGATAAATATTTGTTATGAATTATCTGTTGTGATAATATGATTCATCTATCTGTTTATATCATCTGAATATAAATTAATTGTTTAAACCCTTAAGTACAACTTGACATTAAAATGGCGTTTGGTTTCGGTGAGACCGGGATCGGATTTCCATATTTGGATATCCGAAAACCACATCGATTCCAATTAAACGTTAGGTCGTTATTCCAAGTGGAGCAAGTGAAGACTCGAGGTGTAAGGGCTATACGTCAGTATAACTCTGTGGGTGATTCCGTAATGAGTTTGACGGAATAGTGCTTATAGGTTCGAGATGGTGATTTAGAGTGCAAGGGCTATGGTCGTTGACTCTGAGGGTGATTCCAAAATGAGTGCAACGAGATAGTGCCTTTGGTTTCGTTCGAACCCGGAAGGAACTTGTATGGATTGAATGCTTTCAGCACATCGTCAGGCGGATGATGAGCATTCTAAGTGATATGTCCTATAAAGGTAATCGCAGCCTCAAGCCTCATCAACCGGGAATGGCTAAAACAGGGGAGGTGCAGCAAGGCTTCGTGGGTAGCTCCCACTGGAGAGCAAGATTGACCCCTGTCTAGAAGTCCCTTTTTATTTCGGCTGTGTGGGGCGGTTGATCATGACAACTGCCGGGGTGGTCTTGTTCGGGACTGTTCAATAAAGAATGGTCCTGGCCTTGTGTTGCAGGGGATGAAGGGAGTAATCCTCGGTACGGTGATCTAGGCCACGTACTGTGACGGGCGGTACCCCAGTAGCCCTGCCATTGTATGGAATCCAAAATCCAATAAGTGCCTGTACGGTTTTGATTGTGCCCAACTATGTTGGAACGTGAGATGTAAGCATTCCAGCTATTTCTGTATTTTATTTTGAAAACCCTAGACACTATTATGATATCACTGGATTTTCTAGCAAATGTTTTGGTTAGCGTAAGGTAAAAACTTTTCCATGTTTATGTGTGGGAAGTCTTACGTGATACCTTTTCTTTTCAAAGGATTTTCTAAAAGTTAAGCAACTTTTAACCGTTTACTCACACCAGACCCCTGTCTGACCCGAGTGTTTATTTTCTGTTTTATTAAACTCTTGGGTACTCATATTATATATATGAGTAGTCAAGTGATTTATGTTATCTCTTGACGAATTCTGGAGGAGCTTTGGAGCAGGAGGCTTCAGCGTGTAAATATATGGTTAGAGTTTTCCGCTGTGTGTTATTCTGTATGATGTCTTGTGTTGTATTAGACAAAAATGATATAACTGTCTAAATTGAGATGTTTAGTTGTGTACTCTGATGTATATGATACTATGTATATGTTTTATATTATATGTAAATCATTCCGCTGTGAGATTCTGTTGTGTTGTTTTTCTTTCTTCTCTTTCTTTTCTTCTTCTATCCCTTTCTTTCTTCCTAGCGATACGAATTCCTGGAGTATGGAAGTTGGGTCGTTACAGTTGGTATCAGAGCGTTAGGTGGAGCGAGTACCTAGGCTTTGGAGTGGTGTCTTCCTTGAGAGAGCGTATTTGTATTTTTAATATATATATATAATTGGTTCTACCTATTTGTTGGATGACCCGTTCAGGTTTTTCCAATATAAGATATAAAGGTAGGTAAGGTAGTGGTGTGTGAACACGACTACTACCGATGGTTGGAGTTTGAATAATGAGGTTGGAGGTGTATTTGTCGAGACTGTAGACCTAATACCATCTCGAGTAAGTTTGGCAGTTGGGTATGTGGATTTCATTAATCTCTGAAGGAAATCTTTTAAAGGTTCGGAGTTTATCTTTGGAGTATAAGATTGGATTGCGCTCGTGTGAGCGGATTCTCTAGAGTTTGGATCAGTAGAAGAGCTGAAGCAAGTTATGGTATTTGGCAACCATAGGAAGGAGTCTTATCTGTATTGGAGTGGAAGACTCAGTTCAGCTAGGTGTTTGTGTTTGGTTTGAAGACCGAGTTTCCTGAGAGATATCTGTCTATATTGAAGACTCTTTTTATGGAGTTGGTTGATATAGTATGGGATTCAAGAAACTTTTGGATGGGAAGTCATTGGAAGCAGTGGCAGCTCAGAGGTTGAATGTGCTGTCAGGAAGATCTCTTGGCTTAGCGATATCCTAGAGATGGAGTTTGGAAGCAGTTGTGTGGTCCGTTTCTGCGATGGTTCAGAAGTTTTTGAGATTCTTCTGTCAGTAGATAGGGCAAATGGTGAAGGCTTGTCTTCTTCTTTGGAAGCTCGGCTGGGTAAGGCGTTTGTGGTGGAGATGGACCATTAGTTTCCTCTTTTGAAGGGCTTAAGCTGTTCTGTTATGTAAGAAAGAATAGTTTCTTTTGAATCTGAACTAGGTGTTATCGCAAAAGTGACTTGCGACGGTTCGGAAGTTCTTTTAGTAATCTTTGCTTTAGTTGGAGACATCTCTGAAGTTGTTGGAGTTATCAAAGCGGTATGAGACTTTCTGAATATCTTCGAGGAAGTCAAAGGAATTTGTCCGCACCGAGAGATGGAGTTCTGTTTTGATTGGGTTCTTGGATTTTCTGGTAGTTTGGCCTAGTAGAGAGAAGACTCTGGGTGGGAAGATTTTGTGAGCAATCAGGATTGATTGGATCTAGTTTTCAAAATGGATTTCTGTTGTAATATTTGTGACCAAGTCGGTTAGGTCATTAAGCTTTTATGGGATTTGATGGACAATGTTTCTGGATAAGTTGATCAAGTTTGTGCTTATGTTCATCAAAAGCAATCTCATCTTCTTCGAATCTGAGTTGCGCAGTGGAAGCATGATGGCAGCTATTCCAGAATAGAAGCAATCTCGGATTCATCGAAAGGTTTGTGTTTTCTTGGATTTAAGGTTTTCTCTAGGAATTTCTTTTGGGATTTGAAGGCTTAGGTGTCAGAAGCATCTGTTTTGTTTTCCGGATAGGAGAAATAAAATTTGAAGTTCTTGATGCTTATATAGTAGATTGGTGTTTGGATTTCGATAGATTTTTGGGAGAATCATCTTGTTGAGTAGAATTAGGAGGTCATCTTATTCTTGATTCAGTTTTGATTTGTGAAGCATCTGTGAAGTTGGATTGTCGGGAAGATTGAGGGCAGTCCAGGATCAGCAGAGGGTGTGGTCAAAAGACAAAGAGATTCAAAATTCAAGTCGGAGATTTAATTTTTGGATAAGTTTTCTCCGATCATAAGAGCTTTGAGATTGGGTAAGATGGAAGCTATCTCAAGAGTGTTTGGGAATTTTTCTGTATTCTTTTAAGGATGAGTGTTTGATATATCACTGGTTTAGTATCAGCAGATCCTGGAGATTTGAAGGTTGATCGGACTTGTCTGTGGTCCAGTATTCTGTTTAGATTGTAGATATGGATATATAGGAGTTCTAGATCTGAGTAGAACAACTAGATTAGATTCTGTAGGGTGAGTAACCCGGTGTTTGTACTAGGGAAACTCAAGGAAATTCTGTTCAGAATTTTGTCTGGATAGATAGAATTGATTGTTTGAATTGGATGTTATGGTTTCTAGTATTTGATTGATAGTATATGTTGCTATTTTAAATTATCTTTGCTTTTAATTTCGGGGACGAAATTCTTTTAAGGGGGGAGGAATGTGATGTCCCGGAATTTTGAGCAATACTTATTTAATAATTTCCATTTATAATTCATTTTGAAATATATTATATTGATCTAAAATCTAAAATTAACCAAATATTATATATTCAAAACTAATAATTAATCTAATTTAACAAATGTTTTCTTTTCAAAATTCAATGATGATTTAATTTGAATGTTTCTTTTTTTCAAATTATAATAATAATATATGTGTGTAATTAACAATAATTAATCTTTTTAAGTTAATAAATTTTTTTTTCCATTTGTAATGTATATATGTATACATTGTAATAGGAAATTGGTTCAATTTAAATTTAATAAAAATATTTTCAAATTATAATATATATGTTTATATATTGTGAATTGAAGTTCTATTTCAAAATTCTAATAATTACTGAAGGTAATACTTGAGATGTTCTATTTATAATAAATATTTATATTTGGATATTTATTGTAAATAGGAAATGATGAATTAAACTTAAATAGAAATATGTTTTTAAATTTATAGTATACATAAGTTTTTATAGTAATTTGGAAAATTTTGATTTGGTTTAATAAAAATATTTTTCAAAAGCAATTTAAAATTAATGTTTATTTATAAAACACTTAAAGGAAAAATCTATTTTTATTAAATGAATAATGGTTTGAAATATAGTGCATTATTATAAAGATTTAATTTGTTTTCTATAAATTGATTTTTTTTTGAAAACAAATTTAGATTCTTAATATAATATTAATGTTAGTTATAGAAATTTATGATTAAACTTTTAAAATAAAATTTAAACAAATGTTACTTTCTTTAAAAGCATATCTTTATAAAGTAAATTTAAAAGAATTATAAATCAAAAAAAAAAGTCATAAATACATTCCATAGTTTATATATTAAACATGAGTATTAGTTAATATTGTAATTAAGGTTTAATTTTTAAATAAGTAATTAATGTAATTCTTAAAACACTTGGCAATATATTAACATAGGAAAACACACTTGTTTACAAATTGATAGGGTTTAGGACATTTGTAATACATGAATGTATTTATGTAACAAGTGGCATATCTTGGGTTAAAGAAAAGTTTGTTTTAATTAAAAGTTCAAAGGGAAAAATATGTTGGTTTATTTTCTTCAGCTAAACTTCTTCAATCTTCTTCAATTTAAAAAAAAAGGGAAAACTAAATGCAGATTCAAACTGAAATCAGTAACAGAATTCAATCTGTAATTAATGAAAGAAAAAGAAGATCTGAAGCCACCTACAACTTCAATCTGAGAACATGCAACTGAATTTGGGAATCAACAACATCTTGGACAAAACATGGCTGCAAGCTCAATCAGAAAACATGCAAAAGCAAATTTAAAATCCAGTAATGAAAAAGCAGTAATGCATATTCCAGAAAATCAAATGCAGTGATCAGAGTGTTCTCTGCTTCAAAACTAGGTGAGTAAACACCTTTTAAAAACAGTTTAAAATCCTTCATATTTTGTTTTGTTGCATGAAGATTTTAGTAAACATAATACAAATGTTTGCATGCTTGATTTGATGGTTCAAATGCTTGTTATTTAGCTGTTGAATACCTGTGGCTATGAATTTTTTTTAAACTCTGTTCTTGTTCCAGTTTCATATAAAATTCCTATCTTCTAAGTGGATCACTAATTAACATTTATCATTGAAGAAGATTTGATTATAACAATGTAATCTTGTTTTTAAATATGAATATAAATATTTTTATGGAATAAATATACTATAAAAGTTAAAAAAATTCAGTGAAATAACAAAATTTGAAGAAACTCAACCTTAATACTTTAAATTTCTGATCATATGGCCTGAATTAGAATGCAAAGATATGAATTTTAACATGAATTTGGTAATTTATAAATTGGTATTGAAAGAGGAAATTAGGGTTTCATGAAATTGGGAATTTGATCGATTCTGGTTGATAGGAGTGGAATTGGATGGTGAGATTTGGCATGGAGGAGGGAACGATGATGGGGGATGTGAGGAAAATGGTGATGGATTTTTCTGATGGACGTGGCGATGGGGGCACGGCATAGTAGGGTTTTGGGTTGCTTTCGGTTTGGGTTGGAAATAAGCGCAGTTCGACGTCGACAGTGCTCCGGGGTGAATCGCATGAAGGGGGATAGCGTTGTCGTAGTGCAAAGCTACTCTGGAGGAGAAGCCACGGTCTTTGGTCATCTTGATTATCGGCGATTTGAAGTTTGGTGGTTCGAATGTTTTCCTGGTTGATCGAGCTGAAGCTTTTTTTTTTTTTGAATCAGTGGCGTTTGTGTTGTTCCAGGTGGACGAAGTTGATGAGGAGGCCATAGGCGACTTGGGGGAATCTTCGGCATTGATTGCCGCCAACCTGGGTAAACGTGCACGTGCACGAGGTCAATGGGGGTGTCAGTTGTTTGATTTGAAGAAGAAGATTAGCTGAGTGGGTTCGCTGTTTTGTTCGAGTATGGACTCGGGTTGGATCGCGTGAAACTCGAAGGCAATAGGGGTTAATCGCGTGTGTTTTGGACCTGAGTAGTTGTTCCAGTACTTGTTCCTGTTTGTTTTTTTTTTAACTGTAAACTGTGTTTTAGAAATTCAAAGCAAACCAAATTTTTGAACAAAGTTTGGAACAGTTTTAAATATGTTAGAAATGTTTTAATTTAAACTTTGTGTTGTAACAAGTTAAGTTAGATTTGTTTTGAAAATAGTTTGTTTGTCTAAAAGTTTAATATTTACCGGGTTGTATTTTATTAAATGAAGTTTCAATTTGAAGCAATTGATGTTTAAACAAAATTAGTTTTATTAATGAATGTTTGACTTTAGAAAGGAATTTTAGTTTTAAAGTTTGGATTTTTTTTATAATTTAAACTTTTGTTTAAAAAAAAAGTAGTTTGGTTTAAATTTTGTTTGTTTAATAATATAATAATGTTATCAAATAAAATTGTATTTGAAATAATTTAAAGGTGATTAAGGTAGGGTATATTAATAATGTTTAATTAAATGATGATGTTTTAGTATAAATCAATATAAAGTTTTGAATTTAAAATTTTAATTTTTAAATTGATTAATAAAAGTTAATGAAAAGAGTGGTTTATCTTAATCAAGTTTTTGATTTAAAAGGTAATTAAAGTAAATTACTTAATTAACTTAAATTAGTTAATATAAGTGATTAAATTAAGGTTAATTAGTTTGTGTAATTAATTAAATATAATCAACTACTTAATTAAAAATTAATTAATTAATCAAGGTTAATTAATTTTAAATAATTAGTTAATAAGTATTTAAGAAGTTAATTACTTAGAAGAATTATTTAAACATAATTTCTTAGTGATGTAATTAAAGTTAATTACTCAGTGTAATTAATTAAGTTATTATGGTTAATTTTTAGTTAATTAATTAAAAAGAAATTACTTAATAATGGGATTAAGTATAATTACTTAATGTAATTAAAGATGTGTAATTACTTAGCGAAGTAATTAATAAATAATTACTGATTGTAATTAATTAAGAGATTACTTGATGGAAAATAATTAAAGAAGTATAATTACTTAAGGGAAGTAATTAAGGAAAATTACTCCGTGTAATTAAAGAATTGATTAATGAAATTAATCAAGGTATTGTTTAAAGGATGAAGTAATTAAGGAAGTTAATTACTGATTGTGATTAATCAGGTTTGATTAATAAATGTAATTAAGTTTATAATTATTTATTAAATGTAATTAAGAGAACAATTAATTAATGAAGTAATTAAAGGGTCATTAATTAATGTAATTAATGAATAATTAATTGTTTAATTAATAAATTAATAAATGTGATTAATTATAAGATAATTAATCAATGAAGTGAGAAGAAGTAATAATTAATTAATGTAATTACTTAAAGACTTTTCTAATTAATTATTGTTAATTAATTAATTAGAATTAATTAAGATTAATGATTAAAGATAAATTAATATGTTTAATTAATTTAAGGATTAATTACATAGTGTAATTAAAGAATAATTAATCTAGGTGATTAATTAAGAGTATGATTAAAAGATAATTAATCTGTAATTGGAGATTAATTAATTGGATTATGAAGATAATTAAAAAGTGATTAATTAATTAATTGTAATTAATTAATGATTGTTTAAGCAGGGTTAGTTGTTTAATTCTCAAGTAATTAATTTGATTTAGAATGATTAAATTAATTATAAAGGAATTTATAATACCTATTTGTGTATGATTGTTGTGGTATATCTGAATTGGTTGATATCTATTGAATGATTGATGCTGGATGATTTGGATGTCTATGAGATATGTGATATGCTGCTTTGTGAGATAAATATTTGTTATGAATTATCTGTTGTGATAATATGATTCATCTATCTGTTTATATCATCTGAATATAAATTAATTGTTTAAACCCTTAAGTACAACTTGGACATTAAAATGGCGTTTGGTTTCGGTGAGACCGGGATCGGATTTCCATATTTTGATATCCGAAAACCACATCGATTCCAATTAAACGTTAGGTCGTTATTCCAAGTGGAGCAAGTGAAGACTCGAGGTGTAAGGGCTATACGTCAGTATAACTCTATGGGTGATTCCGTAATGAGTTTGACGGAATAGTGCTTATAGGTTCGAGATGGTGATTTAGAGTGCAAGGGCTATGGTCGTTGACTCTGAGGGTGATTCCAAAATGAGTGCAATGAGATAGTGCCTTCGGTTTCGTTCGAACCCGGAACGAACTTGTATGGATTGAATGCTTTCAGCACATCGTCAGGCGGACGATGAACATTCTAAGTGATATGTCCTATAAAGGTAATCGCAGCCTCAAGCCTCATCAACCGGGAATGGCTAAAACAGGGGAGGTGCAACAAGGCTTCGTGGGTAGCTCCCACTGGAGAGCAAGATTGACCCCTGTCTAGAAGTCCCTTTTTATTTCGGCTGTGTGGGGCGGTTGATCATGACAACTGCCGGGGTGGTCTTGTTCGGGACTGTTCAGTAAGGAATGGTCCCGGCCTTGTGTTGCAGGGGATGAAGGGAGTAATCCTCGGTACGGTGATCTAGGCCACGTACTGTGACGAGCGGTACCCCAGTAGCCCTGCCATTGTATGGAATCCAAAATCCAATAAGTGCCTGTACGGTTTTGATTGTGCCCAACTATGTTGGAATGTGAGATGTAAGCATTCCAGCTATTTCTGTATTTATTTTGAAAACCCTGGACACTATTATAATATCACTGGATTTCCTAGCAAATGTTTTGGTTAGCGTAAGGTAAAAACTTTTCCATGTTTATGTGTGGGAAGTCTTACGTGATACCTTTTCTTTTTAAAGGATTTTCTAAAAGTTAAGCAACTTTTAACCGTTTACTCACACCAGACCCCTGTCTGACCCGAGTGTTTATTTTCTGTTTTATTAAACTCTTGGGTACTCATATTATATATATGAGTAGTCAAGTGATTTATGTTATCTCTTGACGAATTCTGGAGGAGCTTTGGAGCAGGAGGCTTCAGCGTGTAAATATATGGTTAGAGTTTTCCGCTGTGTGTTATTCTATATGATGTCTTGTGTTGTATTAAACAAAAATGATACAACTGTCTAAATTGAGATGTTTAGTTGTGTACTCTGATGTATATGATACTATGTATATGTTTTATATTATATTTAAATCATTCCGCTGTGAGATTCTGTTGTGTTGTTTTTCTTTCTTCTCTTTCTTTTCTTCTTCTATCCCTTTCTTTCTTCTTAGCGATACGACTTCCTGGAGTATGGAAGTTGGGTCGTTACAACTTTGGAAGCCATTTTCCATAGTGTTAAACATGCACTTTTATAGGGATTTAGTTTGAAAATGTAAAGTTATAATATGCTATGTTAATAAGTTAAAAATGCACTGACTTATGCAAAGAATGGAAACACCTAAAGCTTAAAGATAAGCCGAGAAATGACAAAGTATACCATTTAATTGGTGGAAGATATAATGTACTATCAATAGAATTAAAGTATTTGCTTGACCTAAATGGAAGGTATGTGATATGTGGTATGTGCAGGTTACATAAATGAAAAATAAAGAAATGATATGAACGCAAATTTATGAATATACATTTTTAAATGTAAAACAAGAAAACATTTCTAATTGAATAAAAACGAAATTAAACAAGTAAGAAATCGAAAGATAAGAGAGAAAAGACACAAAATTTAGAATGGTCTGGCCAAACTTATGCTTACATCCATTATCCAACATTATTACTGATTTACTTTTGCAAACATGATCAAATTACAATGATTATTAGCATCAAATTGATTAGTTTTGAATTTGACTACCTTTCCTTGCAAAATTAGAAGAAGATCCATTCTAGCTATTATAAGTGTCTATTTATAGATTCGAGCACGGAAATTGCTAGATCTAGTTTGGACAAGCAAATATATCTAAATTAGAGTTTCCAACAAGATGAACTAGAAAAATCACAAGTTATCTTGTAGTCACCATCATTTACTACCGACCGTTGTCATTCACTTTTCCTTTTGACTTCTTCTTAGTATAGGTTAAGTCTGAAAGTGTGGATGCTAAAATCTCAATCATCATTGTTCAGTACCAATCAATATGAATAGATATTGACTGCGATCACATCATTATATAAGTCTTTTCCTCACCTTCATGCAACAAGTCTAACACAAGTTAAGTAGGCTCCAATAGGATTTTAATATCATTTGGTACCAATCCTTATGGATCAAAACCAACTGATACGTGATTGTCCAAACCTAGGTAAAACGCTTGCAATCCTTATTCTCAATGTCTTCAATGCTTCTTGATCCATTACTTCATTATTTTGTAGATTGAATCAATTGAACTGTCACTTGGTTCAAACGTCGGATAACATTTTCTCACTAAAGTATGCGTTAGTGATAACAAAGCATGCTTTGGATCAAGATAAAAAACCAAATCTAGATCTATAAAGATGCTTCTATCATTTGAAACGTTTACATGAAACATTGCACCTATTTTGAGAATATCAGCATATCATTCCGAATAGTTGTTGATTACATCTCGACAGCAGATATCAATGTTAATCCACTTATCTAAAGCCTTCGCTTATCTTAGAGAATCCCTGAAAGCTACTCCATTATTTGGATAGGGAAATCTCTATTTTCGTTCCCATCATCATTTTTCATTATTATGTTTGAAAATGTGCTCATATCGATTGGTATCAAACAATATCATTGGCAATCGTGCGGTTAGCATGTGTTCATATAAATTAGATACGTTAGGTTTTTTTCATTTTTCACTTTCATTTTAGTTTTTTCCTTTCTCAAGCTCTCGCATCTCCTTTCCTTTTATGATTTCAAATCTTGCTATTACTGTTTTAAGCAATCAAAAGTCACTATCATCAAATCTCGATCATCACATGATATCAAACCTACAAGAAGTTCGCACCATTCGATTTTAATTTTGACCATCTCGTTTCCTTTTCTCCAAATCTTCCTTGTCTCGGTTGCTCATCATTCATAATTGATGAACATTGCCACCTTGCTTTATCTTAGTTCATCCATGTTTTCAACACTAGAGTTGATGTCATAATTCATCAACACTGCCCCTTCACCATTGTCATCCTCTCCCAAGATCTCAAGAACAACCTTTGGTCTTATGCACTATTAGGATAGGGATGTAAAGGGGAAATTATTGCTCATTGGAAATTTGGTCATATATCGTCTCTCCGGCTTTGGTAGAGATAGCCCCACAAATTGCTTCATAAACACTACGGCCATCAATGAATTAAAGTGTCGATATGCTCTGGGTTTTCCGTCCTATTAACACTTGAAATCGAACATCTAATTCTTGAATCCATGCATAAAAGAGCTCTGTATTCCTTAAAGATAATCCAGTTTCATTAATGTAGATTCTACATTAACTGATAATATCTGACACATAGTTCCATCTTGTACCCAAGCTCATTTACTAGAATGAGCGGTCTACCTACACCAACTGCATCCATTCATCATGCCAAGGACATAGGACACACATTGTATAAAGTAATACACAACACTTCCTTGGCGGATGTACGCAATTTGATTGGTCAACACACGTCAACATCCATCGGATCCTATACATCGGCTATACGGGACTCAATCAAAGTAAATACCAAAATTAAGTCATACCTAACAGTGCATGTACCGTAATCTTTTAGTATAGAATAAAATCTCTTAGATAATCCAGGCTTCTCTTCATAGTTGCTACAATTCCACTACACCTCTGGAAGCACCTTCTACATCTTCCCGACTTCCACTTCAACTCTTCTAAAGTTAGGCTGCTCCGATGTCAACCTCAACAACTATTTCCAATAGCTCTTTTTGTGCTCCTGGGTGCATAAATCACTCTGGATGCCAGCTTGGCAGGCGTAATCTTCCTCGACAATCCCCTATATTCCCTGACTTCAAGATTAGCGATCGTGGATGTTAGAAGAATATGTGATTGCCGCAACATCCCTCAAAGGAAGCTGTATTTCTGCTACCATCCTAATTGGTACACAATCCCCCAAAGAGTTGCATAACTTACAAAAGATACATGTGCCTCTTTTGAGCCATTCCATAATTTAATCACTTTCTAAGGCTGACCTTTCAAATTTTTAGACTAACTTCGACTCAATTGGAACAAAAATAGATATGCTACTCTAGATTGCACAAACATAATCTTCATTCAACACTTAGGAAGGGTGCAAGATTTCAAGGAAATTTGATACCTTCATATCTTCTAGATGCGGTCCGACAACGCATATCTTACCCTTTTGGATTCATGCACGGCTACCAATTATTTGTCGGCCTTTACAGGTAACCAAGCCACTTTAAGAATGAACATGGCTTCATTAGATGCTTAGTTGGTTTTTTTCGAAAGAGGTTGTCTTGATGTAAGTTCAAATTCCTTATATCCCATTGCACCAGAATTTACCCCACCTAAGTTGTTAATCTTCTTTCGCTCCTTCTTTTAAAGATATCCTCAAGGGTCGCAGTTGATACACTGGCACATACATTCCAACTTCTAAAAGAAATCTTAGTAGGGGACAAAAAAATAAAAAACCTCCTCACCGACCTTTGACTATGCCACATTCGGCTAATGCACAATGGTCGAAGAGTTAGTTATATGCACCCAAAACTAATTGCAACCCAGGTGGCCGAAATCAATCCCCCATCTACCATGCATCATAAGGCTCTATACAAGGCAAAAGACATCTAAGGCATTGGTGAGGGGACAAAAAAATGAAGTAGAAGGAGAGATCAGAGAAGAGTAAGAAGAAGAAGATGATGATGTGGAAAGGGACGAGGATGACAATAAAGAGGATGACAAAGAAGAATCAACCAAAGGGACCACTCCAAGGGGAGAGACTACTCCACCTACTCGCTAGCCACTCAAACTCAAGATTGAACTATAAGGTTGGAAATCAAGTCCCATCTGGCCCTAGCTCGGGACTCACTTCCTCTCCTAATTGTTGAGGATAGTCACGATGACTTGTCCAACCTTGAGAATGTCTCGGACTTCATCGGTATGAAATTTACGTGCTCTTATCATTAACCCCATTTTGAAGATGTGTCCCTTACTTACCAAGGAAGTTACTCTTATCATTTAACCCATGAGCATGGTCTGTAGAATCAATATGATATACTAACACTTAACAAAATACTTATAATCAAAGCACGTTCACTCTGCACGTACTCTTATCGAATTTTGGGTTCTAATTCAATTCTTCTCTTTTACAATGAGATGCTCCATTTTTTTTATGGTCGTGACAGAAAATACTGCTGCCACAGGCACATAAGCTCTTCTTACCACAAACACAACATGTCTCGTAAGTCAGGCATTGGGAGAGTCCGAAGGATGGAAAAGGAGTGGCATGAATAGGAAGAGAAGATGTATAACGTGGGCAGCTAGTAAGGCTCCAGTGATCGCTTTAGATTGACAAAGAGGTCAGATTCTCCATGCCACGATCGCTCCCTACTACTAAAATCTCAAGATCCTCATTCTCAATGACTCGATATCCCCCTCAGACTTCCAAAGCTCCCATTATTCCGGTATGTGCACCATCTCCTCATCAGCCCTCATGCCCTCCCATAAATCTAAACTTGCTTTAAATCCTACACATTTGCCCATTACTGAGTATATTTTCTAAAGACCTGGTAAAATGAAGGTCCCTCGGCTCATCTTACTTAGGTCACTTCTGCTTCTTGCACTACTTAGAGTGCTTTATCAGCGATTTAATGCTTGCATCCTAACCTCTACTTCATCAGGGTGAAGTTCAACTAAAACTTGAAGAATATTCCCAAGGAAGTGACAAACTAAGGCATTGCAATCTTTGATGACCTAATAAGGCAATATTATATTTGGAAAAGTTTGGCTAAAGCCTGTCTGGCACTAACAAGGCCAACCAATTTATCATTCAGTAATACTAGTCCGATATGAAGGATAATAAGTGAATTCATTGGTTCTATACTAAGGAAATAGACTTATTTAAAAGAGGCAAGAGCCAAGATGGAAGAGTTTATAGAAGACACAGAAAGAAACATCTAAATTAAAAAGGCTAAGGAAGAGATGGTTCAGAATGCTTACATTAAAAGCGATCTAAATTAGATAAAGGATAAGGAAGAGACGGTTCAGAATGCTTACATTATAAACGATGAATTTGCTCAAGGGAAAGCCATACCTCAAGCCATCGTCGACACCCAAGCTCTTACCATCATGAATCTCTAGGGTGAAGTGGACAAACGAAAGAAAGAAAAATATGTGGCTCTAATCTTCGCTGGAGAACACATGTTAGAGATCGTTCGAGTCAATGATAAGAAGAAAACTCTATAAGCTCACGTTTATAGTAAAAAAAAGAAAAGGATAAGCTTTGTTATAAAAACAAGGCCATCCTAGTGTGCTTCTATACCAATTCGTTAAAACTGGCAACATCAAGTGGCTAGAGGAATGATAACCTGAGGCACCATCTCTAGCCTAGGATGAAGTATTAAGAAAATAGTTAAAACATCATGGCATCATAGACAAAGAGGAATTAAAAGCCGCCCACCTTAAAGATGAAGATTTGGAGGCCATTGCTAAGGGT
Organism: Allium cepa; assembly: GCA_030765085.1. NCBI lineage: Eukaryota > Viridiplantae > Streptophyta > Magnoliopsida > Asparagales > Amaryllidaceae > Allium > Allium cepa. Next base: position 1,041,932,292 of record CM060931.1, on the reverse strand, counting down.
CAGGTAGACTGAGAACTCAATGCTTCCACTTCTACCCAACTACCTACCGAGGTTCCTACTGAGCCTAGATGTAAGGATTTTATGGAAAGCTCTATTTCTATTCAAAAGGAACCCCACGTAGAAAAGTACAAAGCAATGGCTATTGGCTCTAAGTCTGTCGATATTTACACACTTGGACTGAAAACACCAAGTTTTCCATACTCAGTCTATTAATAGAAATAGCTTCAACATCCGAGTGATATAATACGAAGGTCCTAGATTCACACTACTAATATCTATTCCTACTCTTCCCACATTTCCAAACATTCTTAAAGAGAAGCAAGCTATTGTAGTCTCTTCAAACTCATCATTCTATCCCGTAGGCAGATCTTTGACCTTGCCCTCTTCAAGAAACTTCGAAAGTCTTTCGAAGATGTCTATAACTTTTTCACTTCCATTTTCCAACTTACAGATCACTGCCTTTTTTTTTTTGCTTCCAAAGATCATTTTCGCTCCAGGCCCCAAAATTTCCACTACCGCCTCCATCATTGTAACTTCCTCTATTACAATTCCAACCTCCTCTATAGGGTTCCGCCCTGGGCCCAATTTTGATAAGGTAGATGCTCTAACTGAGGAGGCTATGGATAAGCTTGGCACTGCCATTACGATGAAGAGGTCATCAATTACATGAAGGGGCCTAAACCTTAACTGGCCAAGAAAAAGGTCGTCGGTGTCTTTTAGCCCAACACTGGTAAGATCCCTTCTTTGCTATCTATGCCTTTTGCAGTCCCTCCTTTCTAGTCCCCAACTTCTAATACTCTTTTCATTGGAGTTTCGGTCGAAGTCCACAAATCTCCAACCGAGTCAAGAAGCGATTATGACTAGAAGCAGGACCTAAAGGACCAACTTGCACCTCTTAAGGGCCCAATGTTGGTGTAATAACCAGAAGTTTAACCCATAATAATTAATTCGTTAATTAATCAAATGATAAAATAACTTTGTGAAATTTTGATAATTGAGCCATTGGAGTTACACCATTGTGTCTGTGGTAATTTTCTAGTCAATTTCCATATATAGGACGTCAGAATCCGAGTTAATATGAAGGAGTTATGGATTAAACAAGCTAAAATAATATAGGCTAGGTTGGCCGGCCAGTCGACCTAGGCACCAGGGCAGTCGACCCACCTATGAATGAACTTTTGTTTGTTCGAACGTTGTATGTGTCATTTTCATTCTTTTAACCAATTTGGTCCTTCCGTTCTTGCATCCGATGGCTCCTATTCAGCCTATGACGTGGTCGTATCGTATTCAATCTCCAAATCCAACGGTCTGACATCTACTTCTAACCCTATAAATAAGACCCTTGTCCTAACACTTTTTCTCATTCTAGATTTTCTCTGGTTGGGTTCACTTTTAGGAAGGACCCTAAAAGAAATAATTTTCCAAGTAGAGAATCTTTTTAATAAAAATATTTTAATACCCTTAAGTGGATCTGGGAAGACCAAAAGGGAAGAGCTTAGGACCATAGGTGAGTGATTGTAATTATTTAGATTTTTAAGCAATCTAAAATAATAGGGTTTCCAATAGTTGTAGTTTTTCTACGATTTTGGAAATACCTTTTTATCAGTTATTTTCAGTTTTAGATTTATTTTCAGTATATTTCTTTTTAGCCATTCTTTTCAGTTATTTATAGCTAATTTCTGTTAATTATAGCTTTTCCATTGAATTACAGTTATTTACAGTATTTTGAATTTATTTACTATTATTTATGCGTTATTTACATCTTTTTCATATGCTTAGGATTTCCTTCTATTTTCAGTTTTCTTTTACTTCCCTTCTTTGCGTATGGATTAGAATAGATTAAACGTGAATATGGATTAAAATTATAAGGATACTAAAATAACGGAAGATATGATGTGTAACGACCTGATAAATTTATGATATTTTTATAAATTTAATTTATATGTTTGCTAATTTAATCCAGTATAAAATTAAAGTCTTAGGATCTTAAAAGGGTGAATGTAGGAGTTAGATAGTAACTGTAATTACAGGTAGAGATTTAAAAAGTTATATGACATAGATTTGAAAATAACTGAAAGTTGTGTTGTAGTTATAAGTCTTAATTTGTTGGTTTAATGGTATTAATGTAACAATAACTGAATTGGATTACATACACACAAACATTTGAAAAATTTATTAGGTGGACTAAATTGGTTAAAGTTCATAAGTTGTGCATTTCAATTTAGTAGAAATTCTAAACGATAAACGAAGATTTAAATAAACGCTAAATTAAAACTATGTAAAATGGTGACTTAAGGCCTAGTTATAGGAATTGGAATATAATCCAAAATTTAATTAATGATAGTAACGTAGTATTAGCTAATAAATAGATTTCAATGCAGTAACCAAATGAAAGGAATAGGAATGAATATATATATTGAATAGGAATGAATATATATATTGATTTGAAATGAAATAAAAATGTGTCACATTTAGATGGAGTAAAATTTAAGAAACCTATAAATGTGGAATCAGTAAACATTTGTAAAAAAATATTGCCTAGAATAAAATTCATTTAATATAAGAATTAAAAGGTGGAAGATTTACATTTGGATTGAAAGGTATAATTAATTGAATTGGTGATTTGGGAATTTAATCTAAGGGTTACTCTAAAATATAAATACGGATAAAAAGAGGTTAAACTAAGGAGGGGCATTAATTGATTTTAAGGCTTATTTAATACGTTAATAGGCAAGACTCCGCATTCATACATTTATACAAAGCTAAATAGAAGCACAAGTGTGATATAATGTAAATAGATGGATATCAACCTTTATTTATATGTTAATGGGATTTAATTTCTATTGTATAAAAACCGCAATTTAATGAAGATTGAAATAGCTAATTCATACGTTAGTTGATTTAGCTGGAATATGAAGATGGGAATGGGTTTCCATTGTTCATTTGAATTCACATTCATCATAAAAACTTATTTGAAAACCAAAGGAATAATAAAGGAATCAAGACTTAATTAGTAATTTGGATTTAAGACATGGCAATTTGGATTTATTGCAACATTTAATACCATAGAAATTAGTAAAGCTTATTCAAATTTTAGTTGACCATTTGTGATATAACTTTTTGAAAACAAGACTTTATTTATGAATTGAGTATTTGATTCAACGAATGGTAATTACTTCATTTAAAAATGGAATTTAACGTAAATTTGTACGTTATTAAAGTTAAATGAAAGCTGTAAACATTTGACTTAGAGAACAATTGAGTGAAATCTTAACTAATGTAAACTTCATCATATTGACATCCATAACTGTGAATCATAGGAAGAAGGTAAATAAATGAACTTAACCAAACTATTTATGTTGAATATTGAAAATTTGAATAAATAAATAGTTAAGAAAATTAAGGGAATGGGAATAAAAATTTATTTATAATTTGGAATTTTAATTACGGTGAAAAGGGTTAACTGCAAATTAAAAGTAAGTTGAGATGGAAATCAAGTTATTTATTTAATTTGGTTTAAGATGAGAGTGTATAAGTATAAGATTAGGTAATTTGTGAGAATAAATTTATAATTCCCAATTAATAAGAAAGTGCAGAAATTAAAATTGCAAATTTATATACCTATAAATTTTTATTCACATCCAAGCTTGTTAAATTTATTGGGATTAATTGAACTATCTAAGTAATGAAATTTGGCCAATAATAGGAGTTGAAACATAAAAATTGATTTTTATGATTTATTTAATTGATTTAATAATATTAAAAATAGCCATTTTTGTCACGGACTCGGATTTCGACGAAACCAGTTTCATCGGATCCGTAACGGTGAATTATAATAATGTTTCAAGTTTCGTAGTGATCGGACTTGTCGTTTGATCGTACGGACTCGAAACGCCTTGAAATTTACGCATTTTGAAATCAATTTGAAATTTTGTTTTTTGGCATAACTTCTTCATACGATCGAATTTGGTCGCGAAACTTTTTCCACCGCGTTCAGAATATTTTAAAACACCTATTTGGATATATAGTTTTAACAAATTCGGTTCCGGAGGCGTAGCGGGCTTTTTGGGCCATAGTTTGTTGCGTACGTTCATCCTTCTAGCCTATACGCTCCAACCCAACCCTAACTATAAGTATAGCGTGATAAACCCTAGCCTCCTTTCTATTGTCAGTTGGATATACGTACATATTTCTTCATCTCCTCCTTCTCCTCAATGGTTGAAAAATCTAGATCTGCTTCAATCCAAAATTCAGTGAAAACTCAAGCACCTCAGAAAATTCTCAAAAAAATATATGTTGAAGTATTCGATACGCGTAATCTACTGGTGAAATTCGTTTTTCGATTGGAGCTGTCGTTCATCCAGAATAAATTCAAACAGCCCCAAAACCGTCCATCATCATCGCGCAAAAGTTCGTCAGATCGTCAAACGGTTTCTGGGTATTGTAGAGTGGACGATGGAGATCACATCTATATAATTTTTGGGGCGAATCAACGGTTAGGTTGGGAGATTTTTCGACCTAGGGTTTCGGCCTGGGGGGTTTATTAGTGGCGGCGGCGGCAGTTCTGGGTGGCCGGAGGTGGCGCGCTCGGTAGAGGGGAAGGAGGAGGTTCCCAGGGTGGTGAAGGCAGGGCGCACGTGGGTCCAGGGAGGAAGCGAACGGTGGTCAAAGTTGGTCAAGGCGTTTGTTTGGGTTTATGTTCGAACAGGTATTCCTGTAGCCGAGAGTAACATGCGCGCGTGAGAAGATGCAGATGACGTGGCGAGGGAAAGGTGAATGTGTTCTTGTTTTGGTTTTATTTAATTTTGATTTTCAAGTCGATTTTTCGCCATAACTTTCTCATACGAAGTCGGATTCACACGAAACTTTTTTTGTTAGGATCGTAATTTAATTCCGGACTCGATGACGCTGGTTTGGACGAATTCTGAGACGGGCGAATTTTTGGGTTTAAATCGAATTTAAATTCGATTTAAATTCAAAAGGTGAGTGTTTTAACCCACTCACAATTACTAGAAGCTTTTATGTTTGTTAAATAAATTTTAGAAATGAATAGAAATTTATTTATGAGCTTTTGGCATGTTATTTCATCCATATCTGTTGAATTGCATTTATTGAATTTAGCTGTTAATTAAATTGATTAATTGCGTATTAATTTGCTGTTAGGAATTTTGTTTGCATATGAAATGCTAGTTAACAGTTATATAAATTATCTCTAAATATAAATGGTTAGATTAATAGTTGAAATTTAATTTGAATAAACTGACAGTTATTACCCGTTGCATATTATCGAACTAATATTGTTATTGATTGATATGGATTGATATTGATTGATGGTTGAAATTGGGTGATGGATGTGTTGTTGAATGGATGATTTATGTGGATATCATTAACTGCCAGTTAGCATGCATTTTACATTTTCGGGATTGTGGTTTGAAATGATAAAACCGCAAAGTTTTATTTTTAAATTGCGGATTGAAATGATAAATATCCGTATCACTTGACCATAGGATAGAAAATTATATACAGGCACCGCGGTCTATAAATAACTATTTTAATGTGATTTCTATGGTTTGGATTGAATACGGTTTATAAATCTTAAATTTTATATTGTATAAATATTTTATTCCATATTTATATACCTATGAAGTTAAAATTTAGGAATTTAAAAGGTGGATAAATTTCTTTATTGAAATGGAAGAAATTTAGAAAATGGAGTTGGTAAATTTATATCCTATGTTTAAATGTAAAGTTGGAAATTTTAAGATATGATATTTGAAATTGGATTTTCCCAAAATAAATAGAAATGGATATTCTAGTAAAAAATTTGAATTGGAAAATTTATATATATATTTTACTAGAAATTGAAGTTTTATTAATTATGGATTTTATGTGAATGGTCAAGATTAATTAATAGAATATTGATTTTGAAAGGATAAAAATCCAACTTTAGTTGAAATATTAATGCTCAAAAATGGATATAAATATATATAAAATTGAAATGGTTTTGGGACTTGAGGTAATATTTTGATTTTGGTTTAACTTTAAAAGAAGAAATATTTGGAAAGCCGTGTAATTTATTTCTTTATAAAGCAACAGTAAAGTTAAACCTTTTTAATTCGCATACCGTTGAATATCCAAACCATTTGAGTTTAAAAGTTATGGTTTGAAATTATGGATTTCCAAAAATATTAAGCTTTGAAAATATTCGATTTTCAGATATTATGAAGCTAAAGCCTTTTAATTTTTGGAAAGGAATTATATTTGGAATAAGTGGAAAAATATGGTTTTGGGTTTTGGAATGATATCGTAATATTATGGTTTTGAAATGGATTATATTATGGTTTTAAAGTATAAACAATTTTTAAATGACCGCGGTGTTATAATAACGATGGGTTGGCAAAGAGACCGGGATCGGATATGGACATACTCTCTGTCGATACCGAAAACCACTTTGACTAACCGTGTACGCGGTGGAGTTCCAGAATGAAGTAGGTGGTGGTGACGTTTCCTGTAAGGTAAATACGTGGACCCAACTCCCGTGAGTTGGCATAAGGTGGCTAAAACAGGAGCGATTCTCAGGCCAATGAGGTCATTCCTCTGATCGGACGCTCCTCTTCGATATTATACTTTGACTTGGATTTGATTCAGTGGCCACTTCTATATTTTGATTTTGGGGAGTTAGTCCGAGGTGGGCGGTAACTGCGGCTACGCGTTTCCACCAGCCTGGATAGCAATTGGTATATCTACCCTGGCATTGCCTCGTTGTGCCGTGTCACCTACCATATCGAGCCTTGTACGAGTTTGGTTTTCTCCCGTAGCCCGTGTGGTATCCTCTAGTTGCTTCCCGAGTAGGAGGAGCTATGATATTGGATGGACTACTGGGACTATTACGTGTTAAGGTGGAAAATGTAAAGCCTTAACGCTATTTAAAAGTAAGTTTATTTTATAAATAGACACTATTATAATAGCGCAATATACTACATAGTAAATAGTTTAACGGATCCTTAGGAGATGTAAATCCCGAACATCTCTTGAGTTACTGTACTCATATTTATTTCTGTTTATTTAACTCACATAAGATATTCTAGTCTGACTCGGGTGTTTTTGTCTATTCAAATTCGCTCGGGTCAGTCCGAGCATTTCAGGATAGCAGGTTTTAGCTTTGGAGGACGAAGACGAAGATTCAGTATTATTTTATATATATAGTATTGCACCACACTCTTTCTATTCCGCTGCATTTTCGTATTGGTATGTGTGACTCTGATATTCATTGTATAAGTAAAATCAAGCTTTTGTAAACTGTTTATGAACTGTATATTTGTTATTATATTTTATCCTTCCGCTGTGAGATTCTGTTTTGTTTTATTCCTTCTCTGTTTTTCTTATTTACCCATAACAATCCGCCCTTGCGTATGCTTTGAATTGGCACGTGTGTCGTTTTAAAGTGTGCGAAAAGGCGGGATGTTACAGTTGGTATCAGAGCTTTGGTTTAGCGATAAACCTTGGCTTTGTGGGGTTTGACTCTTTGTTAATAGGGTAGTAATATCCTATGGAAGTCACTGAGCGTATATATATGAGAGAGCGTACTTGTTAGTGTTATAAAAAGATTTTTATATTGTGTTAATCTGTTCCGCTTTGTATTTATAAATTCTGGTTGATGCATGGGACGCTATGTCATCAATAGGGATTTCTAAACACTTAATAGGACAGACCGACATAATATTTGTTTTTAATATAGGTGAATGAAATAATTTTGCCTATTATATTTTCTATATATAAAAATAGTTTTATAAAGATATATATATATTTGGTTGCTATAGATTGGGTGTTAGAAAATAAAAATATCTATAATAACTGAAGCTAAGTTGAAATTATGATAAATCAAATTGGAGATTTTAGAACTTAAGTCCGGGATTTTTCCAAATCTGCTTTCAAAGAATTTGTGAAATTTATTGATTTGGTTTATAAGTATTTTCTTATATAAATATTTCGTATAAATTGGAAGAATTGTTTTAAAGGAGATTTTGGAAAAATTTAAATTCTGTACTTTCCTCTCTGTCGCTGGAAAATAAATTCGGTGATGACGGCCGCATCATCGACTTTCATTTTCGAGTTTCGAAGGGGAAAGGCCACTGTAGAAAATTCTACTGCAGATTTATTTTGAAATTTCTAAAATTTTCTTTTATTGTTCTAACTATAATTAGAGATATTGAGTTGTAAGAACTTATTTATCTATTATTTTGAAATAAATGGAAATTCAACTCGGTATTTAATTCTAAAATTTTCCGTTAACTAATTGAAAATTTTAGTGAAATAAAAGTTAGGTAATAAATGAATTGAAACCCCTAATTGAAATAAGAGAATTAATGCTAAGGATAAAGGAAGATAAATATTTTAACTTATGAATATTGGTAAAGACTTAGTGAATAATCAATGAATTAAAAGAATGGAGATTTAACTTGTATAAGGTTCAATTGCATTTTCTTTAACTTAAATAACTTACCCAAAAATTAAAAGTTGAAATGTTAAATAAGAAACAAGAATTGAATATTTTACAAGTAGGAATTTAGAAAACGAAGTATTCAATAAACTACTGTTATAATAAGAATTAAATGCTATAAACTAAGGTTATAATTGAAATTTTACTGAAAATAAAGTTAAGAATTATTAATAGATGATATGAACCTTAGTATATAACATGAAATTCAAAATAAGAATTTATTATATGAGTATTCACTTAAGTATGTTTTATCTCCCCTATTCTAATATAATGGAAAGTAGGAAAATTTTAATGACTGCAATTCATAATTAATGAATGTTATTAATGAGAATTCAAGGGAAATCTTACAAGTGAAGATATTCAAAATATTTGTTGTTATTAATGAGAATTTATTTTATAAACTTAAGTAATAAAAAAGAGATACAAATATAATGAATTTTGCAATATATGGAAAATGAAATTGTAAGAAATAAAGACATTCCTCCATAAATGAAGGAATGAAAATCAAAACACCGAATTATGAAATAAATGTATAATAAGCTATTTTGGTGTTGATTTGAATTGCTTGGTTGATGTATGTTTGTTGGGTAAGGAATTGTGGAGTTGTTGGATGAACAAATAATCTACCTTTGTTCCATCTAAGGCTGTTGAGCAACGGATGTACTTGATAGTTATTCTTCATTCGTACAACTTCAGAATTTGAACCCGAACAACTGATTGTTTGTTGAGTGAATGATTGTTGTTTGCGGTGTGTGCTGTTTGTTAAAATGTATGGTTGTTGCATTTGATTGGATATGAATGATTGAATCTACCCAAACATTTCACTGTAATATAAATATTTAACTTTTAGATTATATAAGTGAATACAGGGGTTGGAAGCAACTGCTACTGCTTTTGGTTCCAAAATAATAAGCGTATTGCCCGACAAATTGGTACGTTTTCGGATTACGATTAAAGCGCTATTTATATATTTTTCCGTGTGGGATATTTTATTTTGGATATATATGTAATATATTTGTATACTTGGATATTATATTTTCTCCAGAGTCCCTCCGTACAAAGGAGACTCTACCAAAATTTTCAGAAATTTTTGGACTTAGAATTTTGTGAAAAAAATATTTTTCCAACTTTAATAATTCAAGTATTAAAGGATATGATGATTATAAAAAGAAGTATATTTCATTAAAAGAAATTAATCCAGTAAAATATTGTTTATAAGTTAATATCTGAAATAAGATGTACTGTTATTCTTCCTCCTCCCTTCTTTTTTTTCCTTTTCGGGGACGAAAAGTTTTGAGTGGGGGAGATTGTAACGACCTGATAAATTTATGATATTTTTATAAATTTAATTTATATGTTTGCTAATTTAATCCAGTATAAAATTAAAGTCTTAGGATCTTAAAAGGGTGAATGTAGGAGTTAGATAGTAACTGTAATTACAGGTAGAGATTTAAAAAGTTATATGACATAGATTTGAAAATAACTGAAAGTTGTGTTGTAGTTATAAGTCTTAATTTGTTGGTTTAATGGTATTAATGTAACAATAACTGAATTGGATTACATACACACAAACATTTGAAAAATTTATTAGGTGGACTAAATTGGTTAAAGTTCATAAGTTGTGCATTTCAATTTAGTAGAAATTCTAAACGATAAACGAAGATTTAAATAAACGCTAAATTAAAACTATGTAAAATGGTGACTTAAGGCCTAGTTATAGGAATTGGAATATAATCCAAAATTTAATTAATGATAGTAACGTAGTATTAGCTAATAAATAGATTTCAATGCAGTAACCAAATGAAAGGAATAGGAATGAATATATATATTGAATAGGAATGAATATATATATTGATTTGAAATGAAATAAAAATGTGTCACATTTAGATGGAGTAAAATTTAAGAAACCTATAAATGTGGAATCAGTAAACATTTGTAAAAAAATATTGCCTAGAATAAAATTCATTTAATATAAGAATTAAAAGGTGGAAGATTTACATTTGGATTGAAAGGTATAATTAATTGAATTGGTGATTTGGGAATTTAATCTAAGGGTTACTCTAAAATATAAATACGGATAAAAAGAGGTTAAACTAAGGAGGGGCATTAATTGATTTTAAGGCTTATTTAATACGTTAATAGGCAAGACTCCGCATTCATACATTTATACAAAGCTAAATAGAAGCACAAGTGTGATATAATGTAAATAGATGGATATCAACCTTTATTTATATGTTAATGGGATTTAATTTCTATTGTATAAAAACCGCAATTTAATGAAGATTGAAATAGCTAATTCATACGTTAGTTGATTTAGCTGGAATATGAAGATGGGAATGGGTTTCCATTGTTCATTTGAATTCACATTCATCATAAAAACTTATTTGAAAACCAAAGGAATAATAAAGGAATCAAGACTTAATTAGTAATTTGGATTTAAGACATGGCAATTTGGATTTATTGCAACATTTAATACCATAGAAATTAGTAAAGCTTATTCAAATTTTAGTTGACCATTTGTGATATAACTTTTTGAAAACAAGACTTTATTTATGAATTGAGTATTTGATTCAACGAATGGTAATTACTTCATTTAAAAATGGAATTTAACGTAAATTTGTACGTTATTAAAGTTAAATGAAAGCTGTAAACATTTGACTTAGAGAACAATTGAGTGAAATCTTAACTAATGTAAACTTCATCATATTGACATCCATAACTGTGAATCATAGGAAGAAGGTAAATAAATGAACTTAACCAAACTATTTATGTTGAATATTGAAAATTTGAATAAATAAATAGTTAAGAAAATTAAGGGAATGGGAATAAAAATTTATTTATAATTTGGAATTTTAATTACGGTGAAAAGGGTTAACTGCAAATTAAAAGTAAGTTGAGATGGAAATCAAGTTATTTATTTAATTTGGTTTAAGATGAGAGTGTATAAGTATAAGATTAGGTAATTTGTGAGAATAAATTTATAATTCCCAATTAATAAGAAAGTGCAGAAATTAAAATTGCAAATTTATATACCTATAAATTTTTATTCACATCCAAGCTTGTTAAATTTATTGGGATTAATTGAACTATCTAAGTAATGAAATTTGGCCAATAATAGGAGTTGAAACATAAAAATTGATTTTTATGATTTATTTAATTGATTTAATAATATTAAAAATAGCCATTTTTGTCACGGACTCGGATTTCGACGAAACCAGTTTCATCGGATCCGTAACGGTGAATTATAATAATGTTTCAAGTTTCGTAGTGATCGGACTTGTCGTTTGATCGTACGGACTCGAAACGCCTTGAAATTTACGCATTTTGAAATCAATTTGAAATTTTGTTTTTTGGCATAACTTCTTCATACGATCGAATTTGGTCGCGAAACTTTTTCCACCGCGTTCAGAATATTTTAAAACACCTATTTGGATATATAGTTTTAACAAATTCGGTTCCGGAGGCGTAGCGGGCTTTTTGGGCCATAGTTTGTTGCGTACGTTCATCCTTCTAGCCTATACGCTCCAACCCAACCCTAACTATAAGTATAGCGTGATAAACCCTAGCCTCCTTTCTATTGTCAGTTGGATATACGTACATATTTCTTCATCTCCTCCTTCTCCTCAATGGTTGAAAAATCTAGATCTGCTTCAATCCAAAATTCAGTGAAAACTCAAGCACCTCAGAAAATTCTCAAAAAAATATATGTTGAAGTATTCGATACGCGTAATCTACTGGTGAAATTCGTTTTTCGATTGGAGCTGTCGTTCATCCAGAATAAATTCAAACAGCCCCAAAACCGTCCATCATCATCGCGCAAAAGTTCGTCAGATCGTCAAACGGTTTCTGGGTATTGTAGAGTGGACGATGGAGATCACATCTATATAATTTTTGGGGCGAATCAACGGTTAGGTTGGGAGATTTTTCGACCTAGGGTTTCGGCCTGGGGGGTTTATTAGTGGCGGCGGCGGCAGTTCTGGGTGGCCGGAGGTGGCGCGCTCGGTAGAGGGGAAGGAGGAGGTTCCCAGGGTGGTGAAGGCAGGGCGCACGTGGGTCCAGGGAGGAAGCGAACGGTGGTCAAAGTTGGTCAAGGCGTTTGTTTGGGTTTATGTTCGAACAGGTATTCCTGTAGCCGAGAGTAACATGCGCGCGTGAGAAGATGCAGATGACGTGGCGAGGGAAAGGTGAATGTGTTCTTGTTTTGGTTTTATTTAATTTTGATTTTCAAGTCGATTTTTCGCCATAACTTTCTCATACGAAGTCGGATTCACACGAAACTTTTTTTGTTAGGATCGTAATTTAATTCCGGACTCGATGACGCTGGTTTGGACGAATTCTGAGACGGGCGAATTTTTGGGTTTAAATCGAATTTAAATTCGATTTAAATTCAAAAGGTGAGTGTTTTAACCCACTCACAATTACTAGAAGCTTTTATGTTTGTTAAATAAATTTTAGAAATGAATAGAAATTTATTTATGAGCTTTTGGCATGTTATTTCATCCATATCTGTTGAATTGCATTTATTGAATTTAGCTGTTAATTAAATTGATTAATTGCGTATTAATTTGCTGTTAGGAATTTTGTTTGCATATGAAATGCTAGTTAACAGTTATATAAATTATCTCTAAATATAAATGGTTAGATTAATAGTTGAAATTTAATTTGAATAAACTGACAGTTATTACCCGTTGCATATTATCGAACTAATATTGTTATTGATTGATATGGATTGATATTGATTGATGGTTGAAATTGGGTGATGGATGTGTTGTTGAATGGATGATTTATGTGGATATCATTAACTGCCAGTTAGCATGCATTTTACATTTTCGGGATTGTGGTTTGAAATGATAAAACCGCAAAGTTTTATTTTTAAATTGCGGATTGAAATGATAAATATCCGTATCACTTGACCATAGGATAGAAAATTATATACAGGCACCGCGGTCTATAAATAACTATTTTAATGTGATTTCTATGGTTTGGATTGAATACGGTTTATAAATCTTAAATTTTATATTGTATAAATATTTTATTCCATATTTATATACCTATGAAGTTAAAATTTAGGAATTTAAAAGGTGGATAAATTTCTTTATTGAAATGGAAGAAATTTAGAAAATGGAGTTGGTAAATTTATATCCTATGTTTAAATGTAAAGTTGGAAATTTTAAGATATGATATTTGAAATTGGATTTTCCCAAAATAAATAGAAATGGATATTCTAGTAAAAAATTTGAATTGGAAAATTTATATATATATTTTACTAGAAATTGAAGTTTTATTAATTATGGATTTTATGTGAATGGTCAAGATTAATTAATAGAATATTGATTTTGAAAGGATAAAAATCCAACTTTAGTTGAAATATTAATGCTCAAAAATGGATATAAATATATATAAAATTGAAATGGTTTTGGGACTTGAGGTAATATTTTGATTTTGGTTTAACTTTAAAAGAAGAAATATTTGGAAAGCCGTGTAATTTATTTCTTTATAAAGCAACAGTAAAGTTAAACCTTTTTAATTCGCATACCGTTGAATATCCAAACCATTTGAGTTTAAAAGTTATGGTTTGAAATTATGGATTTCCAAAAATATTAAGCTTTGAAAATATTCGATTTTCAGATATTATGAAGCTAAAGCCTTTTAATTTTTGGAAAGGAATTATATTTGGAATAAGTGGAAAAATATGGTTTTGGGTTTTGGAATGATATCGTAATATTATGGTTTTGAAATGGATTATATTATGGTTTTAAAGTATAAACAATTTTTAAATGACCGCGGTGTTATAATAACGATGGGTTGGCAAAGAGACCGGGATCGGATATGGACATACTCTCTGTCGATACCGAAAACCACTTTGACTAACCGTGTACGCGGTGGAGTTCCAGAATGAAGTAGGTGGTGGTGACGTTTCCTGTAAGGTAAATACGTGGACCCAACTCCCGTGAGTTGGCATAAGGTGGCTAAAACAGGAGCGATTCTCAGGCCAATGAGGTCATTCCTCTGATCGGACGCTCCTCTTCGATATTATACTTTGACTTGGATTTGATTCAGTGGCCACTTCTATATTTTGATTTTGGGGAGTTAGTCCGAGGTGGGCGGTAACTGCGGCTACGCGTTTCCACCAGCCTGGATAGCAATTGGTATATCTACCCTGGCATTGCCTCGTTGTGCCGTGTCACCTACCATATCGAGCCTTGTACGAGTTTGGTTTTCTCCCGTAGCCCGTGTGGTATCCTCTAGTTGCTTCCCGAGTAGGAGGAGCTATGATATTGGATGGACTACTGGGACTATTACGTGTTAAGGTGGAAAATGTAAAGCCTTAACGCTATTTAAAAGTAAGTTTATTTTATAAATAGACACTATTATAATAGCGCAATATACTACATAGTAAATAGTTTAACGGATCCTTAGGAGATGTAAATCCCGAACATCTCTTGAGTTACTGTACTCATATTTATTTCTGTTTATTTAACTCACATAAGATATTCTAGTCTGACTCGGGTGTTTTTGTCTATTCAAATTCGCTCGGGTCAGTCCGAGCATTTCAGGATAGCAGGTTTTAGCTTTGGAGGACGAAGACGAAGATTCAGTATTATTTTATATATATAGTATTGCACCACACTCTTTCTATTCCGCTGCATTTTCGTATTGGTATGTGTGACTCTGATATTCATTGTATAAGTAAAATCAAGCTTTTGTAAACTGTTTATGAACTGTATATTTGTTATTATATTTTATCCTTCCGCTGTGAGATTCTGTTTTGTTTTATTCCTTCTCTGTTTTTCTTATTTACCCCATAACAATCCGCCCTTGCGTATGCTTTGAATTGGCACGTGTGTCGTTTTAAAGTGTGCGAAAAGGCGGGATGTTACATGATGTAAATTGTAAACAATGTAATAAAAAAGGAATTAAGACTAAAATTGAGCATAATTATGATATTACTATTAAAATTGATGTAAAGGCCCGCAAATCTGTACCCCTTTGAACTAACCAAATTCCACCACAGTTCTGCCCAAAGTGGCACAAATGTACGAGCCTTCGGGTAAAAGAAGAAAGAGGTAGAAGAAGAAGAAAAGAAAACAACATCCGAATCTCACATCGCAGCGGAATAAAATATAATATATAGAATACAGTTTTTAAATACAAGAAATCTGTACTGTATACATATGTACATACATACCATCATCAGAGTACATCAACATCCATACAGAGACAACTAATAATTGTCCATACACAGCGGAAATAATAGTCAAATACGGAAGTACGCTCTGTCATCAGCTCGTCTCCTGAATTCCTTAGCTTTTAACCTGATCCTGTTTAACTCGGTCTGACCCGAGCATCATATAAAACAACACCCAAGTTAGTTTGGAATACCAGCGTGAGAAAATCACACTCAATTGGATTATTATATTTTCAAAAATCCTTTGAAAAATAAAGCATCTCGTAATACCACGCCACAAATAAACATGTCAGGTTTTTACCTTACGATTGCTAAAACATTTTTATTAAATTCGTTTGATATTATAATAGTGTCTATAGAAAGTAAAATGGAATCTAGCTGAAATGCTTTCATCTCACTTTTCAGCAATAGTTGGGCAAAATCAAAACCGTACAGGCGCTTATTGGAGATTGGATTCCATACAATGGTAGGGCTACTGGGGTACCGTCCGTCACAGTATCTGGTCCAGATCAGAGTACCGAGGAGCCACCCTAACTCCCCTGCAACACAAGACCGGAACCATCCCTTACTGGACAGTCCCAAGCAAGATCACCGCGTGGTTGGCATGACCAACCACCCACTAAGCCGAAATAAAAGGGACATCTAGACAGGAGAAACCTTACTCTCCAGTAGGGGCTACCCACGAAGCCTTGCTGCACCTCTCCGTTTTAGCCATTCCCGGCTGATGAGGCTTGAGGCTAAGCGTTACCTTTTAAGAACGAGTCCCACTTAGAATGCTCATCGTCCTCCTGATGATGTTCTGAAAGCATTCAATCCATGCAAGTTGCCCTGGGTCTAGACAAACCGAATCACCGTCTTCAACTCTTCACGGTCTTCATTCGTAATCGTTCGAACTGGATCAAAGTGGTTTTCGGATAATTAAATACGATCCCGGACTCTTCGAAACGATCAGCGCATTGTTCAATATTGATAGTCGGTTATTTAACTATCAATTAACCATTCACAAGCAACCATTAAATAATTTCCATAAATTATTTATCTCAAATATCATTCAGATATTATTTTCTTTTTAACCCATTTGGAATAAATTTCGAAGTCCTTTTATTTCCATGAAATCATTTAACTGATTTCTTATACTCACCCACATTTTGATTTACCCTTTGAAAATATCCTTTATTTTCTCATTTCTTTCTCAAAAATCAATTTACACTTTCCTTATAATTTCACAAATTCACTTTCTCCACTTAATAAGATTTCTCCTAAATCTTATCCCATTAAATTAATTTTCTTACCATCACAAGAGGATTTTAATTGGATTTTAAAAACATTTTGAAAACATATAGATTTATAAAATAAGAAGTATAGTTTTATACAAATTATGGTTCAAAAGTAATGTTAAAGTTCATATCCAGTTAATGATAAAATTCAAAACTGGTTTTAGAAAAATAGAGTTTATTAATAAATATTTGCCAAGCCTTCAAAGTAACTAATTCGAACATATTTTACATTCAAATAATAGCTTATAAAAATTTATATAGTATAGTAATTTAAAAAAATTCCCTTTTTACATAAATTTATAATTTTGGAAAACCCAATATCTATAAATGCCCCTTGTCCATATTCACCTTTCGGAAATATTCTTGTATTTCCATTCGAAACAATTTCATTCACAATATAAGTTCATAACTTATTTCTTTTCATATCCACTGATATCTTCCTTTCCCATTTATAAACTCCGTTTATAAATTTATAAACTCCATTGAGTTTTCACTTTGCTTATATTATTTAAAAATCTTATCTTTATAATTTATTCATCGATAAAATTCATATTTGTTTCTTAGTAAAACTCTTCTCATTTCTTATTAAGATTTCATCATATATCAATTTAATTTGACGATTAAAATATTTCTTCCAGCTTTTAATACATAAGTTTGATTTCCCAAAACTCTTCTTTAACCAATTAAGGTATAAATATACATTTGTCTTCCTTAAAATCCCAAATAGAAGTAAACTCAAATTCTTAATAATTATTCTATTCAAGTTCAATTTTAACTTCCTTTAATTTAAATTATTTAGTATTTAAGAAAAATTCCAAATTTAATTTCCGTGTTATTTAATACTTAATAATTCAATTCAAAAACAAATCCATATCAATTTATCATCCTGGTATATAACAACATACATATGAGATCAATAAATATTTTGAGGAATCCTGTTGGATCCCTCCAACCTGTTTCCCTGCATCCACAGTTGTTAGCACAAATAAAATATCAATTCCACTTAAATGGTGAAATATCATGGTATATGGGATTCGTATATTATCATCCGCTATTATGTGGCGTATAGGGACTATTTAATTATTCACTAATTCAACCATCATTCAAGCAATTCAACAAATAAATTTAAATTCAACAATTTAAATTTAAATTCAACTGAATGAGATTAACTCACCTTTGATTTTTATTTTGCCAATCCAATCCAATCTTTACTCGATTCCATACTTTTGACCTTGAATAACAATTGCATGGATTTTATTAATATTCGAACAATCGAATAATTATTTATCGTTTAAATAAATTTATGTTAATCTAATAATTTAATCTTAACTAATGATTTATTTTTAGCAAATAATTAAATTTTAACTAATTTCGCTTTTAAAAATCTTTTAGTGACTAAAATAACTAAATAAGTAAATTAAACAAATTAATCACCTTAATTAAATTATTTTAAAATAAACTAGTTAAGGTGAAAATATGTATATTTCATTTTCTTTTGTTATATATTTATGAAAATATCCTATATAGATTTTATCAAATCCAATTCATATAACATCCTATATATTTTTTCAACATCTTATATATGCACACATATATATACTGTCTTTAGTTATTTAAATTAAACTAGAAATAACTTAAGATTTAAACTGCATAACAGTTAATTTAAATTTTATTTTCCTTTTGTAAACCAAAACCCTAGCTTACAGTAAAATTTTAAATTTTAAATATACACAGAATTACCTCACCGACGCTCTCCAAACTCAGGCCCAAAATGTCGCTGCGCGACCACCTCCAAGTGTCATGGTTTCATCGCGATATCGTCTACGGCCTTTACTGAACCACGCGACCGCTTCCGCGAGTACCAAAACGCGCAATCACGCATGCCGCCGCGTGAACGTCCACTGTCTCGGCCATCCAGACAAGTCGCCATCGCCTCCATCGCTGCGTGGCCCATCGATTTCCTTGCCCACGATATCGCGATCCCTAATCCCCTTCTGCCTACACTATTGACTCGCATCTCATCACGCGAGCAAAATTCCTCGACTCGAGATTTGGCAACAAAGTCACGGCACGACCAAAAGAACGAACGCGAATTGATTCGCGCGTTCGCCTGATTTGATTTAGGGTTTTCAATTTCTTTTTTTATATACTGACGAATTCGACCTTTAGGGGAGAAAAGGAAATGAAGGATTTTCGTTCGATTTTGGGTAAGGATGAAAGAAGTAGCGGCCATTTATAATTTAAATTTAAGTTCTCTGATCGAAGGGTAAAACAGGAAGCATCGCGCTTATAAAGAAGATGGGAAGCGTAGGAAGGAAAACGAGCTACAGCGTTTAGATGGAACAGCTGCGTATAGAGGAAGCTAGGTAAATTATTTTATATTTAAATTAAAAAAAAACTTCTCGAATATCAATTAAATTATAGCGCGTTCGCTTATCATACAATCACACAGTAGCTCCGAAATTTATGAAATTTGAAATCCGGCAATAATTCAATATTACGGATCCAACGAAACTGGTTTCGTCGAATTCCGAGACTGTGCCTCGGAAGATTATTTTAAAATATTAATTTAAACGATGAAATTTTAAAATCGGACAAACCAGTGTTAAATTCCAATTTTAACTCATCTATTATTTTCAGTATTATCAATATAAATTCTATAAGCCTTTAAAATATTTTAAACAAGCTTACAATTCCAGATTTAAATATTTTACCCAATTGTCAATTACTTTTTCATACTCTCTTAATTCATTCAATAGATTGTTTTATTTAAACTCTGAATCCTTTCTATCATATAAAACCAAACTGTTCATTTAAAATCAAATTAAAATTCAAATTAAATATTTAAATCCAATTTAAATATTGCAAATTAGCCGTTCAAAAATCCGGGTCATTACATTCCTCCCCCCTTAAAAAAATTTCGTCCCCGAAATTACTAGTTAGGAAGAATGGTCCAATACCCGTTACTATTTTTTTCAAAACCAACAATTCAACATCCTACCAAACTATCTTTTTAATAAAAGACGCATTATCCTTCTTATTAACTTTGCCAAACTTTTCCCTAGTTTTAAACTATACTATTTGTTTAACCATTCAAGATTCAATTTAAAACTGAATTTTGAATTATCAAAATTTTCTTAAAATTTTTCTAACTCCCTAAATTCCTGAAATTTTTTGCCAGCGTCTACTTTGCGCGGCTAGCTTGGTACAACTACAAAATGGCTCTACGGCCTTCCAAAAACCCAAAAGAGAACAAAAAGCCAAATGGCCTGATCAAAATCCCAATCAATTTCTATATAGAAATTTAAAAACATACCTTTTTGTCGAGCATTTCAAATTTATCTTCTGAAATCAAAATCAATTCTCTTTACCTTTATATTACCTGCATATCTTACACAGCAATATGTCCAATCACAATATACAAAACATTTTATCGACTTTCTTACAAATGTCAATATCTATTCATTCAAATATTATTTTAGATTATATTTGAAATATCGATTCCCGATTGAGAATGTATCATTCCTTACTTAAGTTAGTGTAATCATTTTATGTGTCTCTTATATTTATTTTCATCTTACCACTTTAGTTTATATCCATTCTTATTCAAATTGATTCTTCCATTTCCATATGAATTCAATTTTTCTTTAACTCTGAATATTTAAATTCTATTTTTTCATTTATATCAAATTCATGTCATTATTTCAAATTAGTTTCATTCACCAATTATTTCAATTTCCAACTTGAAAACGTTTGTCGTTAACAAATTTTCAAAAAATTTCAAAAAAAAAAATTTCTAACTCCCAAAATTTTCGAATTTTTTTGGCTGAGTCCCCCCTGTACGGAGGAGTTTTGTAATTTGACAATAGATATAAATATATATGCATCGACCCACACGGTCGGAAAAATCAAAAACAGTTCATATTTTCTATTTTTATTGCGTAGGCGTACCTTATTTAGCATTTTAAGCAAGCGATGTATTTATTTAAGCATTTGCGCGACCAAAATCCCGCTATACAGTCTTCTGGTGCCTGTACTTACTCAGTTTAAACATATAAGCAACATATTTATGAAATTTATAACATTGCATTCATTTAAACAACTACAACACATCGATAACATAAGCAATGTAATATAAATAACTTCATAGCAAATTTATATAGTTTCCAAACTAGTTCCATTTGTTTATAACTGACACAAATACAGTTTGCATTCAACTTTAAGTGGGTTACAACACATTTACTTAACTCCAATCCATAATTATCCCCAAACAAATCCATTTTCCATTTAATTGATTTCAAAAATCAATTTCTGCTTCTTATCAATTCAAAACCATATTTTATAAACAATTATACGCGAATCAAGTTTTATAAACAAGTAATAAGGTTTCCAGATTAATTTAGTTGCTTTTACTTGATTTATATCATTCTATCCAATTCAGAATGATTTTCACATCATTCTTTTTATATTCCATTTATTTTTAATTCATTCTATTTTATATTCATGGCAATTGATGAAAAACAAGTTTATTTACTCCCATCATTCCATAGAACTTTATTTAATCTTGTTTATGACAGCAACAATTATTTCCATGCAAATTCGTCAATATCCATTCAAACAACAGTTTCTTTAGTTTTATAACTATTTTAAAATTGATTCCCACTCAATTTATATTTAAATCCGTTCCATTCCAATTTCTTTAAAATCCATATATTTGCATTTACTTTATTTTTACATTGAGTTTTATTCAAACCCATTCTATAAAGCTAGACAACTTCCATGCTTATGATTAATAACCATTTTCCAAAATTTATACAAGTCATGCTTCATTCCATTTTATATATAAGTCAATTCACTTTAAATCATTTAAATTTCATAACTTAAGTTCATTTCATTTTCCCATAAATTCTTTTCCCATTTAATTTGACTTTATATAAATCAAATCTCTTTCATTTACTTCTTAGCTCAATTTAATTATTTCATTAAAAAAAATTCAATTCCCATGTTCGATTCATTCTCGAACTTAATTAATTAATTTCAAGACCATCTCCACTTTATTTATATCATTTGGATTTTATTCGCACTTTAAGCCAATTCACTTATAATCCAATTTCATTTTACTTGCTAACCAATCCAAGTTGAATCTTATATTTATAATTCATTACTTGATTTTTTTTTAGCTTCAAAAATCTCTTCATTTAAATTTCTTCGGTTCAATTCTATTTTGTAATTCAGGTTTGGATTTCTATTCATTTTCGAAATTCAAACAATTCTATTTGACATATTTATTCCACATTAATTTTATAAGTCCCACTTCTTATTTATCTTCACACTCCATTCATTTACAGTTAACCACATTCCCATTTTTATTTTAATTCGGGTTTATACATTTTTACTTAGCCAAGTATATATTTTTATTTCCACGCTTCTCAATTCTTTTATAAGCTATTGAAGTCTTATTATTCAAATTCAAATTTCACTTAACTCAGCTTACATTAAATTCAACCTCATTTCATTATTATGAATTTTACCCAAGTGAGAGTTTTATTACAATATCATCTACATCTCAATTTAATTCATCTTCATTCAAATTTAAACATTAACTTAGCTTAAGATAATTCCAGTTCAATCAAAGTTCCCAATCCAATTAAATTTACTATTTACCATCCAATCACATCCAAAGTTTAAGGTACTTTACCAATCTATTTTATTCAATGAATTTTTACTTCCCTCGAAATCACCTTCCCATAAAACTTAATTCTTAAGTCAATTTATTTATTGCAACTTCTTACTTAAATTCATTTCCAATTTATTTGATACTCATCTAGATCAAATCCCATGTGATTCATATTTAATTTTACTTACCATTTCAATAGAATTTCTAATTATAACTCGGGTTTCATCACCTACTCCCATTTTTAATTCAAATTTCAATTTAATTCAAATACAACTAAATTTTATTTCAGTTTAATTCAATTTACTTCCATTCACATAACTTAAATTAATTTCATTTAACATCATCCATATCTTAAATTTAAATCCAATTATTAAGCTTAAGTTAATCTCAACCAAAATTTTATTTCTATTAAATTTTCCAATCCAATTCATTAAGTAAAGTTCAAGTTTTAAATTTTAATCCAAGTTAAATCCTCATTTTGACTTCATTTTTAATTTTATTCTTTAATACAATTTCATATTGTTCCTTGGTTATATAAGCCATTTTAAATCATTATAATCTTATTTGTCTGTAACACTATCATCCAAACACTTTAATTATATATAATAATTTGCAAAAAATTATTTCTTTTATATCTAAATATATTTAGGATGAAATTATTTCATTCACCCACTTTTAAAAACACTATTGTGTCGAATTGTTCTATTCAAGTGTTTAAAAACCCCTTCGGCATAGTTGTGCAGACTGTGCTGATGAAGGTTCATATACCACTAAATAAATCAATCATCACAATATAAAACCATTTTATATTCACTAACAAATACGCACTCATATCTATTAATACGCTCAAACTCATTCTAGAGTACTACTGACTCTATCTTTAAAGAGTAATCCCCACCAGAGCCAAGGTTCTCACTTAACCTTTCAGCTCTGATACCAAGTATAAAGGCCTGCAAATCTGTACCCCTTTGAACTAACCAAATTCCACCACAGTTCTGTCCAAAGTGGCACAAATGTACGAGTCTTCAGTTAAAAGAAGAAAGAGGTAGAAGAAAAAGAAAACAACATCCGAATCTCACATCGCAGCGGAATAAAATATAATATATAGAATACAGTTTTAAATACAAGAAATCTGTACCGTATACATATGTACATATACCATCATCAGAGTACATCAACATCCATACAGAGACAACTAATAATTGTCCATACACAGCGGAAATAATAGTCAAATACGGAAGTACGCTCTGTCATCAGCTCATCTCTTGAATTCCTTAGCTTTTAACCTGATCCTGTTTAACTCGGTCTAACCCGAGCATCATATAAAACAACACCCGAGTCAGCCTGGAATACCAGCGTGAGAAAAGCACACTCAATTGGATTATTATATTTTCAAAAATCCTTTGAAAAATATAGCATCTCGTAAGACCACGCCATAAATAAACATGTCGGGTTTTTACCTTACGATAGCTAAAACATTTTTATTAAATTCGTCTGATATTATAATAGTGTCTATAGAAAGTAAAATAGAATCTAGCTGAAATGCTTGCATCTCACGTTTCAGCAATAATTGGGCATAATCAAAACCGTACAGGCGCTTATTGGAGATTGGATTTCATACAATGGCAGGGCTACAGGGGTACCGCCCGTCACAGTACCTGATCTAGATCAGATACCGAGGAGCCACCCTAACTCCCCTGCAACACAAGACCGAAACCATCCCTTACTGGACAGTCCCAAGCAAGATCACCCCGTGGTTGGCGCGACCAACCACCCACTAAGCCGAAATAAAAGGGACATCTAGATAGGGGAAACCTTACTCTCCAGTGGGGGCTACCCACGAAGCCTTGCTGCACCACCCCTGTTTTAGCCATTCCGGGTTGATGAGGCTTGAGGCTAAGCATTACCTTTTAAGAACGAGTCCCACTTAGAATGCTCATCATCCTCCTAACGATGTTCTGAAAGCATTCAATCCATACAAGTTTCCCTGGGTCTGGACAAACCGAATCACCGTCTTCAACTCTTCACGGTCTTCATTCGTAATCGTTCAAACCGGATCGAAGTGGTTTTTGGATAATTAAATCCGATCCCAGACTCTTCGAAACGATCAACGCATTGTCCAATATTGATAGTCGGTTATTTAACTATCAATTAATCATTCACAAGCCACCATTAAATAATTTCCATAAATTATTTATCTCAAATATCATTCAGATATTAATTTCTTTTTAACCCATTTGGAATAAATTTTGAAGTCCTTTTATTTCCATGAAATCATTTAACTGATTTCTTATACTCACCTACATTTTGATTTACCCTTTGAAAATATCCTTTATTTTCTCATTTCTTTCTCAAAAATCAATTTACACTTTCCTTATAATTTCACAAATTCACTTTCTCCACTTAATAAGATTTCTCCTAAATCTTATCCCATTTAAATTAATTTGCTTACCATCACAAGAGGATTTTAGTTGGATTTTAAAAACATTTTGAAGACATGTAGATTTACAAAATAAGAAGTATGGTTTTATACAAATTATGGTTCAAAAGTAATATTAAAGTTCATATCCAGTTAATGATAAAATTCAAAACCATTTTAGAAAAATAGAGTTTATTAATAAATATTTGCCAAGCCTTCAAAGTAACTAACTCGAAAATATTTTACATTCGAATAATAGCTTATAAAAACTTATATAGTATAGTAATTTAAAAATATTCCCTTTTACATAAATTTATAAATTTGGAAAACCCAATATCTATAAATGCCCCTTGTCCATATTCACCTTTCGGAAATATTCTTGTATTTCCATTCAAAACAATTTCATTCACAATATAAGTTCATAACTTATTTCTTTTCATATCCACTGATATCTTCCTTTCCCATTTATAAACTCTGTTTATAAATTTATAAACTCCATTGAGTTTTCCCTTTGCTTATATTATTTAAAAATCTTATCTTTATAATTTATTCACCAATAAAATTCATATTTGTTTCTTAGTAAAACTCTTCTCATTTCTTATTAATATTTCATCATATTTCAATTTAATTTAACGATTACAATATTTCTTCCAGCTTTTAATACATAAGTTTGATTTCCCAAAACTCTTCTTTAACCAATTAAGGTATAAATATACTTTTGTCTTCCTTAAAATCCCAAATAGAAGTAAACTCAAATTCTTAATAATTATTCTATTCAAGTTCAATTTTAACTTCCTTTAATTTAAATTATTTAGTATTTAAGAAAAATTCCAAATTTAATTTCTGTGTTATTTAATACTTAATAATTCAATTCACAAACAAATCCATATTAATTTATCATCCTGGTATATAACAACATACATATGAGATCAATAAATATTTTGAGGAATCCTGTTGGATCCTTCCAACCTGTTTCCCTGCATCTACAGATGTTAGTACAAATAAAATATCAATTCCACTTAAATGGTGAAATATCATGGTATATGGGATTCATATATTATCATCCGCTATTATGCGGCGTATAGGGACAATTTAATTATTCACAAATTCAACCATCATTCAAGCAATTCAACAAATAAATTTATATTCAACAATTTAAATTTAAATTCAACTGAGTGAGATTAACTCACCTTTGATTTTTATTTTGCCAATCCAATCCAATCTTTACTCGATTCCATACTTTTAACCTTGAATAACAGTTGCATGGATTTTATTAATATTCGATCAACCGAATAATTATTTATCGTTTAAATAAACTTATGTTTATCTAATAATATAATCTTAACTAATGATTTATTTTTAGCAAATAATTAAATTTTAACTAATTTCCCTTTTAAAAATCTTTTAGTGACTAAAATAATTAAATAAGTAAATTAAACAAATTAATCACCCTAATTAAATTATTTTAAAATAAACTAGTTAAGGTGAAAATATGTATATTTTATTTTCTTTTGTTAGATATTTATGAAAATATCCTATATAGATTTTATCAAATCCAATTCATATAACATCCTATATTTTTTTTCAACATCTTATATATGCACACATATATATACTGTCTTTAGTTATTTAAATTAAACTAGAAATAACTTAAGATTTAAAACTGCATAACAGTTAATTTAAATTTTATTTTCCTTTTCTAAACCAAAACCCTAGCTTACAGTAAAATTTTAAATTTCAAATATACACAGAATTACCTCACTGACGCTCTCCTAACTCAGGCCCAAGATGTCGCTGCGCGACCACCTCCAAGTGTCGTGGTTTCATCTTCTATCGTCTACGGCCTTCACTGAACCACGCGACCGCTTCCGCGAGTACCAAAATGGGCAACCACGCATGCCGCCGCGTGAACGTCCACTGTCGCGACCATCCAGACAAATCGCCATCGCCTCCATAGCCGCATGACCCATCGATTTCCTTACCCACGAAATCGCGACCCCTAATCCCCTTCTGCCTCCACCGTTGAATCGCATCTCATCACACGAGCGAAACTCCTCGACTCGAGATTTGGCAACAAAATCACGGCACGACCAAAAGCATGAACGCGAATTGATTCGCGCGTTCGCCTGATTTGATTTAGGGTTTTCGATTTCTTTTTTTTATACCGACGAATTCGAGCTTTAGGGGGGAAAAGGAAACGAAGGATTTTCGTTCGATTTTGGATAAGGATGAAAGAAGTAGCGGCCATTTATAATTTAATTTTAAGTTCTCTGATCAAAGAGTGAAACAGGAAGCATCGCGGTTATAAAGAAGATGGGAAGCATAGGAAGGAAAACGAGCTACAACGTTTAGATGGAACAGCTGCGTATGGAGGAAGCTAGGTAAATTATTTTATTTTAAATTTTAAATTAAAAAAAACTTCTTGAATGTCAATTAAATTATAGCGCGTTTGCTTATCGTACAATCACATGGTAGCTCCAAAATTTACGAAATTTGAAATCCGGCAATAATTCAATATTACGGATCCAACGGAACTGGTTTCATCGAATTCCGAGACTGTGCCTCGGAAGGTTATTTTTAAATATTAATTTAAACGATGAAATTTTAAAATCGAACAAACCACTGTTAAATTCCAATTTTAACTCATCTATTGTTTTCAGTATTATCAATATAAATTCTATAAGCCTTTAAAATATTTTAAACAAGCTTACAATTCCAGATTTAAATATTTTACCCAATTGTCAATTACTTTTTAATACTCGGTTAATTCATCCAATAGATTGTTTTATTTAACCTCTGAATCCTTTCTATCATATAAAACCAAACTGTTCATATAAAAATCAAACTAAAGTTCAAATTAAATATTTAAATCCAATTTAAATATTGCAAATTATCCGTTCAAAAATCCGGGTCGTTACAATTGGACTAATTAAAGATAATTGGCCTAGTTATAACTTAGAATTATAAACTAAAAGAGTATAAGATAAAAAGAGGATTATTTTCACACTTAGACCTTGGGTTAAGTAATAAGCATGATTATAACATAGGTTATAATGAGAAAAGAACAAAATGAGGCCTACTTTAAGGCTTAGGATAAATTAATAAGCAAAGGTAGTGAAGATGATAATAAAGGCTTACTTAAATAATTTATGTAAGTTAATAAGCAAAGATGAAAATAGGACCTGTACCAAAAATCATTCCCTATAGACAAAATGGCGGTCTCACATTAGCCTAAAGTGAGATGAGGGCACACTTATGCTAATAATAGTAGTAATTGGTCAAATAGAAGTCCAAATCATAGGGATTTGGACAAGGGGTGGAACTAGATATTGTTTGGATGACGGGTCAGTACCAACAACATTTCCCCTATTTTTCTATAGACATGGTGTTTCAAATAATCCTGCAGTGGAAAGAGGGGCAAGCTTATGCTGGAGCACAGGCAATAAGAAGACCCAATAGGTTGAGCAATAGGTAGCATGAGAATGGTGGCAGTTACGCGTGCAACTTCCATTTCGATGCTTAGTAATTGCTATGAGTTCCAAGCACTTAATTGTGTGTGTCTTTTGCAGACACCATTGCCTTCTGTGGAGGAAGCTATAACGTCTAGTCCACAGTAGATACTTTGTGCATCTTTCGTAGAAACCATTGTACTTTATGCGTCTTTCATAGATGCCATTACCTTATGTGTAGGGAGTTAAATAGCATCTAGTCCGCAGTAAGGCTATGGAGTAGCAGGCCGATCAAAGGGTAAAATTATGATTTCATCCTAATTATAGGATTAGGGATTCAGCCTAATCAAAGCAGCAATCAAGGATAAGTGCAAACAATCAAAATTAACCAATCATATTTTACAGTTAATTTGTATTTAATTCCATCTTATTACTTCCTCTATTTTCTTTACTTCTTTTTATATACAGAACTGTTGTAAAGCCTATTACCTTTACTTTACTTAAATATTCTAGTATTACTATCATTCACTAGACTTTTAGTCTGACCCACTCTTCTATAAGATTCTAGTATTACTATCATTTACCATACTTTTAATCTGACCCACTCTTCTATTTTTTTCCTTTTTCCTCCCATAGGCAATCAGGGAAGAGGACAGTAGGTGTGCAGTTGCTTGGATGTTTCATTGAAGGAGATTCCACTATGTGCTTCCACTTCTTTTATTTCAATTTTTTTTTCTTTATTTGTATTGACACATGTTGGGGAATAGTTGTACTCTGATTTTGAGACTATGGTTTTCTTTGACTTCATAAGACATATATGTATGGTTGTTTGACACGTGATGTATTTAGTATTTGGTGACTTATTTGGTTTGTAAAGTAATTATGAAGTTCTGTTCTAAATAAATTATTATTTAAAATGTTTCCGCTGTTTTTTTACATATTTCTATCTTGTGAATCTTAGTCTATGCTAGCATTAGTTATACCTACAATGCACCATATCTCATAATATGTCATTTTGGATATACTAAGGGGTGTGGGGTGTTTCACTTGGAAAGAGGAAGCCTTCGACCTCCATGAAAAAAAGAAGTGGGTAGAGAGGGGAAAGCATCACTAAAGATAGTTCCTTTTCATCTTTTGTACTTTTTTCTTATTTTATTCATGTACAGGGACTATTATTGATGGGCATAACCCTCTCCCTTTGGTAGTTAAAAGATGCTGTAAATAAAAACTGTTCTCTATTCAACCCTAATCATATTTGCTTTACTGCATACATGTGTATATATATAATTGTCTGCAACGAAATTACTTATTTATGATACCATACTATGTCTAGAATCTATGAAATTCTTTTTTTGATTGTAACTTCGTACATATAATCAAGCATTTACTATTGCCAAGTTTTGTTCCATTACTTACTTTTGTTTATTTCAAACAAATATTGTTCAATTATAAATAGAAATGTGCTTCATTACTATGACTAAACATATACCACTTATCTTCTCGTGTCCACATACATAGTAGTATATCTCAACAATGTACCTGTAGAAAATTCAATTATACACTGATTTCCACCTTCGAGTATTAGTATTTGCGATTCCTATCTCTAGACATCTATCTATGACCTAATCTATCTTCGTACATTGGTCAAAGATAAGATGGGTAAGATCAAATTATCTAATTGACCCTAAATCGGATTACACTCCAATGATCTTAATGTGGTTTAAAGGAATTCGACAGTGCTTATCTTCGAGTATGTAAACATCTAGTTTTCAAAACATTGAATATCTGATCGTGTTACTGCTTTTGTTGCATAAAGTTAGTCTTTAAGAATATGGTTTCATTAATACAACAAGATAAATTTACTTACGGAATGAATGGAAATCATCTCCTTATTACATCAAATCCTAATAAATAGGTTGCCTATTTACAAAAGATATTAAGTGAAATAGCATGCAAATGCTCACTATTCCATGCCTGCCGAATTGTAATCCCATTGATTGTTGACAACTTGAAATCTCCAAGCTTTTGTCCTATCACATACGGTCCTTCCCAATTCAGACCTAGAACCCCCATACCCGGAAAAATCCATTTAAAAATGAGGTTGCCTATCTCAAAGGTATTGTTTCGAACTTTGACTTCGAACTATCTTGCTATATTTTTCTAGTATGCAACTACCTCCTATTGGCCTCTTCTCGTTTCTCTTCTACCAGGTCGAGGGACTATAAAAACATCTCCTTATTCACCTTAGCATTAAAATGCATTTGTGCGAGATGGGAATTCCACAATCGGAATCAAAACCTAAATTTCAAAGTGTAACACCTCATAAAATTAACAGGAAATTAATTAATAAAAATCATTAAGTAATAATGATACAAAAAAGGGAAAGTTTGCAAGCATTAGAATTAGACCAAGAAACTTGCATCATTGCGTTCCGGGCAATTTTCTGAGCAATTTCATATATAAGGTTTCATAATAGAAGTTCAAACGAAGAAAATATCGACGTTTAAATTTTTTGAATCGAAAGCAATTCAGAACGAATTAAGGTTACAAATATTATTCCAAATGAAGAAAATATCAACATTTAAGTAATTGTTAACGTTTAAATTAAAATAAGGTAATAAATATTAAGAGACAACATTAATAAGTATACAGTAAGAAACGTTAATCGGTCGACCGCCTTTATAGGTCCGGTCGATCGCTAGCGACCTATTACCTATAAAGGGCTGGTCAATCAATCTTTATGTGACGACTAGTCGGCCTGAATGCCCCGATTTAAAATTTTTAAAATATTCTCCATCGGACAGTTCCAACACATCCAAACCAATATAAACAAGAGGCAAGCCTCCTCATTTTTGCATACATATAATATGCCATTAACGAGACTATGCCACTTTCTTTCTACAATAATTCTTCCCAAACTCCAACTTCAAAAACAAATATATACGTCCAAAAATTTAAGAAATATTTAAAGATATGTAGCAATAGAGAATGGAGATCGCTTGGAGAAAGGAAAAGGCTACTACACAAAGAAAATCCAAGCTGGCATTTGGAGTTGTCTACGAGTGTGAGTCTTAGATTTTTCTTGATAATATTGAATAATTTGATATTTGGATTTGTACTGTAACTTTGGAGATTTTATATATGAGAATTATCAACTTAAACCCTAAAATCAACCTATAATATGTGAAATTTGGCGAATTGGTTGGAATCTTTATCGCTATATTTTAATGTAATAGAATTTAATTCATGAAAATTACGATATAAATAATTTGTATTCTATTTTGTTTCACTTTTCTATTATGATTGTAATGGATAAAAATTCCAAACAAGAAAGTAGAAAGAGGTGTGCAAAGTAAGGAAAGAGACATTCTTCTTCTCTTGTCCGTAGTTTGCACCTCCTTTTTCAATAATTAAAAATAAGGGTGATTTCTTTGTCATGATAACACCATTCATTTAAATAGCTTAAGTGGAATACAAAAGATTTATATCACAAATTGGCTTCTCAGAGAGGGCGACATACTTCTACTGCATTAACGTAAAACAAATTATATGCTTTGGGTTCTTTTTTTGTATACAAGTCTATTTCATATACCAATTTATTTATAATGTGGCTATTGTGTAACTGCTATAATGAATTGACTTGTATAATTATTATAGTTGTAAATATTAAATAATATAACACCCCAAATAAGAAATGGATAAATTACTAAATATGCATAAAATAAACTAGGCATAAATATAATAAAAAGAGTTAGGACAACTAAGGAATTTAATCCATAGATAAAGGTGAAAAAGGGGTTTTCCTCATATGGCCTTTAACGCAAGGTATATTTGTGTGTGTGTATGTGCGTGTGTATAAATTATACATATATGTTATTACAGTTTTGAAATGATGGAGAGTGAAAATATGACTATGTTATAGGGATGCAAGGTCAGTTAAAGGAACATAAAAGCCTGCTCGACTATTCTGGCTACCAGTGGTGTGACTTTGAAAATGATGAGAGACATCACCTATAATAAGTACTCTTGATAGACGCAAGGTTAGTCTTAATTCTGTAGGGTAAGTATGCCATGCTAATCTGGCTACCAATATTTATGAATAATCGGACTAATGTGAGACGTCATAGTTTGGGTTATGGGTAGAATGGATATCCCATGACAGGCCTGCTTCCAGGACTTAGGTATTAAATGGTTATGTTATGGTATTCCTTCTCTCTGTTTAAGAAGTATTAAATGGCTACGATTATCCTATAGGTACATGTTAGATGGTCTGCCTCCTCCGTTTCCAAGAAGTATTAAGTGAACTAGAAGAGATTTCGTCTGATCTCGGTTAAGGTATACCAAAAAGGGTTCGCCAGGGGTTAGGAATTAAATGGTTAGAGGTCTTGCCTATTTCCTAATTTAATGGTATTAAATACTTAGGTATTTCCTCCCTTAGCACCATTATGATATGATTGGATGGGAGAAGGTTTGTTGAACCCAATATGATATCGTTGCGTGCACCCGCTTTTATAGTCATGGAGTAGGACTTGTAAGGCTGCTAGCCCATAGATGGATATGTGTAGAGAAATGCCCATAATTTAAGGTATACGTGGAGAAATATAACAAAATCATAAGACATAATACTTATCTAAATATTACTGGCCATATACTGTTATTGTAAAACTTGAGGCTTTCATTCATCGGACATTGTTGTTCTGACCCTATCCTCATTACAACATACAAGTTAGATTTGATGATGTGGGTTGAGGAGAAGACGACAAAGACCTAGTGGTAGTACTAGTTATCTATTTATATTTTTATGAACCTTAAAAACAATGTATTTAACTTGGTTTATGTGTTTTGATACATTATATTTTTAGGACATGGTTATTATCTAATGGGTACTTATTGGATTATTATATTTTATCTTTGCCGCTGTGACATTCTGAAAGTATAGATAGCTAGTGTAACAACCCGTTTCTCGGCTTGTAATCGTTTTAGTTAAAAATTTATATAGATAAGGAAAAATATGAAAAAATTCATAGGATGGAATCTGGCCTTGAGACAACTTCCATTGTGCCCAAAATGCCATTTCTGACTCTTTCAAGTATAAGTTTCGATATGTTTGGAGTTTCAAATTTTGAGCTAAAAGTTAGGACTTGACCCCTAAATCGTCGGTAAAGTTAATTCTGCATAAGATGGAATTTGGACTTAGGACCATATCCATTGTATTCAAAATGATGTTAGCGAATTTTTAACTATAAACTTTGATATACTCCGAGGTTGGGACTTGTGACGGCCCCGACTCGACTTTCGAAAATCAACACCAAATACGATACTCGTATTCAAATGCCGCAGATCCAAACATCGAATCTGGTTCGCCGGAGCTTATAACAACATCAGATGAATATAAAACAGCGGAACAAAATAAATATCATGCATACATCACAGATATACATCAACATAATATCCATTACTACATCAGAGTATTTTTGATACATACATCACAACTCCAAATAAACATCATAATAATACAGCAGTGATCAGATATCCAAAAAGTCTTCAAAGGAATAAAGCAGTAATGAACTCCTAAATCTAAACACCTGAAATCCAAAAAGCATCTAAAATATCTTCAAAGCAAAAGCTCCAAAATACTGCTACACCAGGACACGAAAACCTGCTACTAGGCTGCCCGTGCGGAAATTATGGGCATCTGAGTTTAGGAAAGAAACAATAAACTCCGGGTTAGTCATGGGACTGGTATGAGTAAACAAAAACAGTTGCTTTTAAACAAACTAGATTTATAAAGGAAAAATCGTTATGCCTTTGGAAAATGAAATTACCATAAGACCTTCCACCACACACATAATGCAAACGCAGAATTGGAGGAGATTTCTTCTTATGATAGTCAAATATGCTTGATACGAGAAATTTTATTTTGATATTATTACTAATGCATAATGTAAAAAGCATTTTGAAAGTATGATATTAATCTTAGCCAGCATATGTACCATTATAGTATGCCTACTATAGCTGCCATGTTAAATGGTAGGTTCTACAACTAAAACTGTACTGGGTTCGTATTGTTTTGTTTGGGTTCCCAACAAATGGTAAGGCTAAGGAACTTCCTACTGCCACATGGGTACGCCTCTGGCGGGACGTCCCGAAAACTTAACCAGCTCCCTGCCAACACAAGGCCGGGTTACCTCTGTAACTAGGTAACTACTACACGAATATGCCACTCCCCGGTCCTTTGGGACCTTTATCCGAGGGCTCTCTATCACAAAGCAACAACCACACAGTAAGTGAGATTGGAGCTACCACACAGGTAAATATCTGGGCTCCATACCATGACATCACCTTTTTCGAGAAGGAAATGACATACCCTAAAGGGCGCGACCCTCATAACCTTGTCGCATCTTTCCTGTTTCGACCATTTACGGGTTGTGAGGTCCGATGAGGTCTCGTTCACAAAGCTATGCTTTACACGAAAGTCATGCTTTGATCATAAATGATGAACAAATGATCATCAACACACAGCAGCACTTAGCATGCCACACTACCCAAATTGGGAATATAACGCTGATAACCTTCAATTACATAACCTCTGAGCTCGTACGTCTCGGAGAAGGGTGTTAAGCTAAGAGAATAAATTCTCCGTCACCAACAGATACGTATTTGAAAGAAATCTGCTTTATACCTCAAAGTATAGTGTCAGACATACGACCATACGAGTCTGTTTCGGGTTCGAACAGAACCAAAGGCACTTCGTCCAATAAAGGAAGAAGCCCTTGCAAATCCGGGTATCCACAATCCTTATCGGACTTCCCATCACTTAGGGAGTCTCTATACCGAAGCAACTCGGTGCAGAGACAATCGATACGTTATCCTATCGTTTTCGAAGACACTCGATCTTCACCTCCGGTCTTTAAATGCTATCCATTTCGACGCATCACTATTCGGAATGGGTTATCTGAAACAAAGGTCCTCTCCCGCCTAAACCGAATAGTGAACACTTAATTTTAAAACATGTGGGCATAACAATCACAAAGATTCATATTCAAGGTTCGATATGGGTTTTGGATAACTAACTGAAATCCGACTCTCTGTCGCATCGAAGTTTAAATGCCATTTTACGGGCAAAGGGGTTTTCACATTTATACAGAACAAATCACAGATCATAGTGCAGTACATGGCAATCTACATCACACAGTATTACGATCATAACAGAAATGACAATCCAGTGCAGAACAATGGTTAATTGTTTTCCAATGTGGTTTAAGTGAATTTAAAACATAATTATTTTGAATAATGATCAATTATTCTTAGCGATAAAAAAATTAATTAAATATCAATTTTGTTAATAAATTATTCCTCACTCAATTGACGTAATTAACTACTAATTATAAATTGATTAACTTAATTTATTTAACTAACAATTCTTAATTATAAGTAATTTTGACACTTAATTTTTTTATTAATCAATTTTTTTATTACAAATTATAAATCATTCTTAATTATTTTTCAAAAACATTAGCCAATAAAAAGTATTTACCTTAATTGTCATTTGAAAATCTTCTCTATATCTTAAGAATCAATTAATTGTTACATTAAAAGTTTTAATGTGAATTAACTTAAATTCTTATTTTAAATTTAATTATTTAATTAAAGGGTTAATTTAAATTTTAAAACATTGTTAAATAATTTAAACTTATAGTAAGTTTTAAATTAATAAAATCAACATGTTTACCTTGTAAATACAGAAATTAACTTAACATTGTAATTTAAAATTTTGGTTGGGCTTAACCCATTACTAAGGCAAACCCGAGTAAATTCAGATGTTTACTCGAGTTCAACTCGAGTTTATTTCCATTATTCCCTGAGTCTCTCTCTCCTTCCCCCACTTTCTTCTTCTTCCTAATTCTTTTTTTTTCAGTTTAACTTTTGTGTTTAAACTAAGACAGCAGAAAGCATACTCGCGTACGCGAGTTCCTCCTCGAAGCCAAGCGTCACTTTCCTCGAGTCCATTTCCTTTCTTCCCGTGCTTCCTTCTTCTTTTTTTTCTTTTTCTGAAGCTAAGTTTTAAACTTAACCCACTGCTAATTCGACCCATTCGAACACGAGAGAGGACCCGAGTCTTAACCCCCCTTTCTCGAACGTCCCCTCGAGTTCTCCCCAGACCCAAACCCGCTGACACGAAGATGACGTCACCCACGTGCACGACGTCGCGCCGCCATTCTGGTGGTCGTCGCAAGTTTCGGCAGGTCAAAAAACTCGCCTAAACACAAAATCGAACTTCAGTTCGACATGAAAAAAATTCAATCGAAAATTTGCATTTTTGCTCGTCACTACACTCGAACACACCCAACTGAACTGCCTCGCCGCCGCTCCTCAGACCACCAACGATGCCACGACATCAGCCTCGTTATGTCAACACCCCAAACTACCCTCCCCCATCATCGCATGCAACTCGATCTCTCCTAGGTGATGAAATCACCTTTTTTCCAGCCATGTCCAAAACTCGAAACCAAGCCCTAATTCGACCTTGTTCCTTCAATTCATGCAGTAGAAAAATTATTCAACAATTTTCTTGAAATCATAAGTGTTCAAACTTGCTTCAAGCAAATTTTTAGCATTTAAAATTTGTTCGATCATCGGAAAATAGTTTAAATGCATTTTTCGTTCAACTGTAAACTGCTCGTAGCATAAGCAACTAAAAATTCCCATTTTGGTCTTAAAAATCCTAATTTGTAGTGAAGATTCAAGTTATGGACTTGAATTAGCATTTTACAGCAATTGAATTTAACAAATTATAATGTGTTTACCTGTAAATCAAGGTGCCAGTGATATATCTTACTAACATGTTCGAAAACAGGTAAAAGAATTCTTGATTTAGGATTGAACTTCGTGTCTGATTGGAAACTTTAAGCTTTACAATGATTTTGATGAAAATAAATTTGAATTTGAATAAATATTTAACCCTGTAATCAATAAACAGGGAAGTAAAGTATGCAGAACATCATATATATATATATATATATATGTATGTATATATATATATAAACACAGGATTATATTCAAAGACAAATCACA
Organism: Allium cepa; assembly: GCA_030765085.1. Taxonomy (NCBI): domain Eukaryota; kingdom Viridiplantae; phylum Streptophyta; class Magnoliopsida; order Asparagales; family Amaryllidaceae; genus Allium; species Allium cepa. The sequence goes on along the minus strand of CM060931.1, from coordinate 1,041,894,706 downwards.
TACAACACCATATTATCAATGAATCGCCTATACTGTTTTGATTAAAACTTAGACTTGAAAGTTTATGTTTACTCACAGAAGTAATATTTGAAACTGAGAGCTTTTAGGCTTGAGAAGAAACAGTTTGATCCTCCTTCTTTCTTCCTTTTTCCGGCAGATTATTCTTAAGCTTAGAAATAAAGTGAGGTTTATAAATCTCCTTTTTCTTTCTGACTTTGTAGTGATTTTGCTGATCGAAATAGAATAAAAGGATGTGTATATATAAAAGAGTTATGTACAGGCTGAGGCATATGCAAGTACAAGATTTTCTTTGCTCAGGCATTTAATATTTTTGACTAAACCATGCTTTCATTCGGCTGAAAGGATATGATGGTGTGCTAAGCAAGATGGCATTAAATGTTTATGTCTCCATCTTAGTTTATATACAATCTTATTTACTTTTCTTGTAAGTACAAATTTTTGTTTTGGTTTGGCAGATTTTTTTTCTTGCATAAGACTTTGTTTTGTTGCTGAATACAATGCTTTACATCATTATTTCCTTGTTTATATTTTTGTTTACAACCTACTTGTCTAGTTTACTTTGCTAAATGAAAGAGTTTGTTTTAATTATTGTTTTCTTTTGTCTACATATTTGAATGTATATTTCTTTCTTTCTTTTTTTCCTTATTACTTTGTAATATAAATGAATTCCTACTTAAAGTTTTAACTATTAGCATTTAATTTATCACATATATTTTATTTTATTGTTTAATACAAATTCTTGTTTGTTATATGTTTTTATTTGTTATTATTATTATTATTATTTATTTAAACTTAACTATCAAATATTTATTTAATTCCATATATCTTTCTTTTATTTAATAATATTTTATTTCCCTTGAAACTTTTCAAATTAAATTCAAAAGTTCAAATAATTTACCGAATTTAGAATTCAAAATTTTAGGATGTTACAAATATCCCCCCCTTAAGAAAATTTCGTCCTCGAAATTTGAAAGAGAGAGAAATGCAAATAAAGAGTATCCGAATTCAGAAAAATAAGGAAATGGCTTACCAGTTTAAGCCGAGATGTCTACTCTGCAGTTGGGACATGATTTTTTCGTATTATCTTCGTTTTCCCAAGTACAGTCCATTGGATCGCCACTCCACTGATCTTTAACGAGTTTCACAACTTTTTTCTCAATTTCTTTTCATCACAATCTACAATCTTTATTGGTTCTCTTCTTACAGCCAAGTTGGGAGTGATCTCAAGGTCCTGTTGAGCTGCCTCCTCAATAATACTATCTGGGTCGTGCACATACTTCTGAAGACTAGAAACATGGAACACATTATGCACACCAGACAACCAGCTGGGGAGCTGCACTCGATATGCTAGAGGACCGATCCTTTCCAGAATAGGAAAAGGACCAATATAACACGGTGCTAGCTTTCCAGTTTTCGCAAACCTCAATACATCCCACATCGGAGATACTTTCAGAAATACAGAATCTCCAACTTGAAATTCCAAATCTGTTCTTCGACAGTCATAATAGCTATTCTGACGACTTTGAGCTGCTTTCGATATCTTTTGAATAAAATCAACCTTCTCCATGGCTTCTTTAATTATATCTGGTCCAAGGACGAGTCTATCATCTGATTTGATCCAGCATGTAGGTGATCTACACGGACGACCATACAAAGCTTCGAAAGGAGCCATTTCTATACTGACCTGATAGCTGTTGTTATAAGAGAATTCGACCAATGCAAATGGTCCTCCCTAGAACCACCAAAGTCAAGAATGCAAGCACGCAAAAGGTCTTCTAGAATTCGGTTGATCCTCTCAGTCTACTCATTAGATTGTAGGTGATAAGCAGTACTGAAATTTAGTTTTGTTCCCAAAGCGGCTTGGAATGCCTCCCAAAATCTACTAGTGAAGATCGGATCACGATCACTCACTATGCTGCTAGGAATACCGTGGAGACGGACAATTTCCTTTATATACAGCCCTGCTAAGCTTGCTGCAGTCCGAGTGGATTTCGCTGGAATGAAGTGAGCAGTTTTGGTTAAACGGTCCACTATAACCCAAATTTCTTCATTTCCCTTCCTGGTTCATGGTAAACCGTCAATGAAATCCATCGATACCTGATCCCATTTCCATTTCGGTGTTTCCAAAGGCTGAAGTAAATTGGCTACTTTTTTTATCGCTTTTAATTTGTTGACAAGTAGCAAAGCGACTCACACATATGGATACGTCTCTCTTCATCGTCTTCCACTAGAAAGTTCTTTTAATATCTCGATACATTTTATTAACTCCTGGATGGATGCAAAGCTTAGATTTGTGGCACTCATCTAAAACTTTGCGTTCTAGATCAGGGAAGTCTAGAATACAAATCCTGCCTTTCATCTTTATAACTCCATTATCATCAATCGCAAAACTAGAATCTTCACCTCGACGAATCCTCCCATATATTCCTTGAAGAAAATTATCCTCTTTTTGCTTGATGGCGATCTTTTCAAGAAGAGTAGGAGCAATGACAAGGTGAGAAAGAATGGCATGCTTTCTACTCAAAGCATCGGCAACTACATTGGCTTTTCCCGGGTATATAAAATATCTAGGTCATAAGATGCCAGAAATTCCAACCTACGTTGTTGTCGTAAATTTAGATCTTTCTGGGTAAAGAGATATTTCAAAGATTTGTGGTCGGTGAATAATTCGAATTTTTCACCTAGAGAAAGAAAAGTTCATTAAGTATATTGTTTAAGTTAAATTAATTTCATAAATTGTTAAGAAAGCTGAAAAAAATCTTACCCAGAAGATAATGTCGTCAGATTTTCAAAGCGAAAACAACAGCCAAAAGCTCTAAATCATGTGTTGGGTGGTTTCTCTCGTGTGGACGTAATTGTCTACTCGCGTAGGCAATTACCTTCCCATTTTGCATTAATACTACACCTACCCCATCACCACATACGTCAGCATAAACAGACAGACCCTGATTCCCGTTTATAATAGCGAGAACAGGAGCAATGGTTAATCTCTTCATCAATTCCTGGAAAGCTTCATCACATTTTGGATTCCAATTGAATTTTACATATTTCATTGTTAGCTTAGTCAACGGACTAACTATCTTAGAAAAATCTTGGACAAACTTCCGATAATAGCCTGCTAAACCCAAAAAGCTTCGAACTTCCTTTGGGATAGTGGGTCTCCTCCAATCAAGAATAACGGAAATTTTACTAGGATCAAAACAAATTCCTTCTTCTTTAACAATATTGCCAAGAAATTTAACTTCTTTGACCCAGAAGCGGCATTTGGAAAATTTCGCAAATAGAATATTTCTACTTAAAATTTCCAAAACGATTCTAAGGTGCTCGGCATGCTCCTCTTCGGTCTTGGAATAGATCAAAATATCATCAATAAACACGAGCACAAATTTATTCATACTTCCTAGAATACATGGGTCATAAGATCTACGAAGTATGCTGGAGCATTGGTTAACCCGAAAGGCATGACTAACCATTCGTAGAACATATTAGGATCCCTGAAAGCGGTCAAATGAACACAATCTTCGGCGGTTCGTAATTGATGGAATCCCTGGGCTAGATCCATCTTTGAAAAGAAACGAGCGTCGTGTAATTTATCAAATAGATCATCAATTCTAGGTAGTGGAAATTTATTCTTGAGAGTCATCTTATTGAGATCGCAGTAATCTACACACAATCTCAAAGATCCAACCGATTTAGCAACAAATACTACTGTTGAGCCCCATTCAGAAACACTGGGTCGAATTAATCCTTTTGCTAGTATATCATCGGTTTGCTGAACTAATTCAACCTTTTCCTGGGTGCCATCCTGCGGCTTGTGTGAACGACAGGACACGCATTGGGCACTAGGTCGATTCTGAATTCCATTTCCCGATGTGGAGGTAGAGATTTCGCTTCCCCAAATACGTCTGTAAAATCTCTAACAATTGGTATAGACTCCAAACTAGGTTCGGGATAACCCCAATTACACATCAACCCTTCTCTTTTAGGACTAGGGTCTTCACAAGAAATTTCGATGAAATCTCCAAATTTGGTTTTGATTGAAATCAATCGATTAATGCAATCCAATTTGGCTTCGTATTTCGCTAGCCAATCCATTCCGAGTAAGACTTCAAACTCGTTAAAATCAAGAACAAAGAGACCGATAGGAAATTGGTAACAAGGATATGAGATAGGAATGTTTCTACATCAAAGACAAAGATTCGCGGGACCTCCAACTGGATTCTTTACGCGTATAGGCTCATCAACAAAATTGGGTTCAAGATTTAATTCATTAATAGCTTGCTGAGAGATAAAACTATGGGTAGCACCCGTGTCAAATAGAACTCTAACAATGCTATCGTAAAGAATGAGGTTACCTTCCAGAGCTCCTTTCTCTTTTTCTGCTTTGGAAGACGCAGATTGGTCTTTGACTGCGTACACCTTTTCCGTTTGGGCTTGCTTCATAACTGGACAGTCTTTAACTTCATGTCTCAATTTCTGACAATAATGACATTTTCTGGGTCTCGCTTGGACGGATTGACTGACTTGTTTCTTAGGCTTCGTACATCTGCTCGAATAGTGTCCCTTCTCTCAGCAATTATAACAAGTAACATTCTCTACCGTGCTTCCCCGGATGCTCTTCGTTTTCTCTTTTCTTTGCCATGGTTTCTTGCCTCCAAATTTCCTCTTCTTCCAATTTGGATTGCTCGAATTTCCTTTCTCAGCCGGGGTTTCTTGCATATCAAGTGTGGCATATCTGTATCCCATATCAACTAAATCTGAAAAAGATTCCTTAACATGGTCAGTCATCCTTTCGTGGAATTTCTTATTCATCCCACGAATAAATCTTTCATTCTTCTTCAAAGGTATGCTCACTAATTTTGGACCAAAACGAGACAATTCATTGAATTTGTTGAGATACTCCTCGAATGACAAACTCCCCTGCTTTAAGTCCATGAATTCCTGGTACATTCGAGAAATTCTAGTTGATGGCAGATAACGCTTCTCAAATACTTCTTTGAATTTCTCCCAAGTAAACTCGTCTTCTAGCTTGTCTACAATTGTTGTCTCCCACCAGGCTAAGGCTTCCTCTTGAAGTTGCCAAGAAGTTATGAGTCGCTTCTGATCGTCCTGCAGCTTTAGCCCTCTAAAGATTTTCTCACACGATCTGATCTGTGCTTGGGCCTCAACAATCGACTCCTTTCCGGTGAAAGGTTTGCCACTAAGCCTTGAGAAATTCTTATATAAATCAGCCAGATTTGGATGTTGCCAAATAGGTACTACTGTTACTGCTGTTGGGGGATCTTGATTAGGTGCTGTGGCACTTCCTTGACTTATAACTCTTCCTCTTCGTCCGCTTATTCTTACTATCTGTGATTAGTAAGAAAATTGATTTAGATATACGGACGAAATATCTTAAGGAATATCAACAGTAATTAGATTAAGAAAATTTGGAGTTTCAACCTCAATTATACTCATTCTAGGGTATACTTCACCCTATCTCTAATGGGCCATCTGATGTGTTATACTCCGTAGCTAAAGTTCTTACTCAACCTTCAGCTCTGATACCAAATGTGACGGCCCTGACTCGACTTTCGAAAATCAGCACCGAATACGATACTCATATTCAAATGCTGTAAATCCAAACATCGAATCTGGTTCGCCGGAGCTTATAACAACATCATATGAATATAAAACAGCTGAACGAAATGAATATCATGCATACATCACAGATATACATCAACATAATATCCATTACTACATCAGAGTATTTTTAATACATATATCACAACTCCAAATAAACATCATAATAATATAACAATGATCAGATATCCGAAAAGTCTTCGAAGGAATGAACCGGTAATGAACTCCCAAAATCTAAACACCTGAAATCCAAAAAGCTTCTAAAATATCTTTAAAGCAAAAGCTCCAAAATACTGCTAAACCAGGACACGGAAAACTGCTACTAGGCTGCGTGTGGAAATTATGGGCACCCAGAGTTTAGGAAAGAAACAATAAACTCCGGGTCAGTCATGGGACTGGTATGAGTAAACAAAAATAGTTGCTTTTAAACACACTAGATTTATAAAGTAAAAATCGTTATGACTTTGGAAAATGAAACTAACATAAGACCTCCTTCCAAACACACAATGCAAACGCAGAATTGGAGGAGATTTCTTATTATGATAGTCAAATATGCTTGATACGAGAATTTTTTTTGATGTTATTACTAGTGCATAGTGTAGAAAGCATTCTGAAAGTATGATATTAATCTTAGCCAGCATAGGTACCATTATACTATGCCAACTATGGCTACCATGTTAAATGGCAGGTTCTACAACTAAAACCGTACTGGGTTCATATTGTTTTGTTTGGGTTTCCAACAAATGGTCAGGCTAAGGAACATCCAACTGCTACATGGGTACGCCTTTGGCGGGACGTCCCGAGAACTTAACCAGCTCTCTGCCAACACAAGGCCGGGTTACCTCTGTAACTAGGTAACTACTACACGAATATGCCACTCCCCGGTCCTTAGGGACCTTTATCTGAGAGCCCTCTATCACAAAGCAACAACCATACAGTAAATGAGATTGGAGCTACCACACAGGTAAATATCTGGGCTCCATATCATGACATCACCTTTTTCCAGAAGGAAATGACATACCCTAAAGGGCGCGACCCTCATAACCTTGCCGCATCTTTCTTGTTTCGACCATTTCTGGGTTGTGAGGTCCGATGAGGTCTCGTTCACAAAGCTACGCTTTACACGAAAGTCATGCTTTGATCACAAATGATCATCAACACACAGCAGCACTTAGCATGCCACACTACCAAATTGGAAATATAACGCTGATAACCTTCAATTGCATAACCTCTGAGCTCGTACGTCTCGGAGAATGGTATTAAGCTAAGAGAATAAATTCTTCGCCACCAACAGATACGTATTTGAAAGAAATCTGCTTTATACCTCAAAGTATAGTGTCAGACATACGACCATACGAGTCTGTTCCGGGTTCGAACAAAACCGAAGGCACTTTGTCCAATAAAGGAAGAAGCCCTTGCAAATCCGGGTATCCACAATCCTGATCGAACTTCCCATCACTTAGGGAGTCTCTATACTGGAGCAACTCGGTGCAGAGACAATCGATAGGTTATCCTATCGTTTACGAAGACACCCGATCTTTACCACCGGTCTTCAAATGCTATCCGTTTCGATGCATCACTATTCGGAATGGGTTATCTGACACAAAGGTCCTCTCCCGGCTAAACCGAACAGTGAACATTTAATTTAAAAACACGTGGGCACAACAATCACAAAGATTCATATTCAGGGTTCGATGTGGATTTCGAATAATTAACTGAAATCCGACTCCCTGTCGCATCAAAGTTTAAATGCCGTTTTACGGGCAAAGGGATTTTCACATTTATACAGAACAAATCACAGATCATAGTGCAGTACATGGCAATCTACATCACACTGTATTACGATCACAGCAGAAATGACAATCCAGTGCTGATCAATGGTTAATTGTTTTCCAATGTGGTTTAAGTGAATTTACAACATAATTATTTTGAATAATGATCAATTATTCTTAACGATAAACAAATTAATTGAATATCAATTTTGTTAATAAATTATTCCTCACTCAGTTAACGTAATTAACTACTAATTATAAATTGATTAACTTAATTTATTTAACTTACAATTCTTAATTATAAGTAATTTTGACACTTAATTTTTTTTATTAATCCGTTTTTTGATTACAAATTATAAATCATTCTTAATTATTTTTTAAAATCATTAGTCAATAAAAATTATTTACCTTAATTATCTTTTGAAAATCTTCTCTATATCTTAAGAATCAATTAATTGTTACATTAAAAGTTTTAATGTGAATTAACTTAAATTCTTATTTTAAATTTATTTATTTAATTAAAGGGTTAATTTAAATTTTAAAACATTGTTAAATAATTTAAACTTAAAGTTTTAACTTAACAAAATCAACATTGTTTACCTTGTAAATACAGAAATTAACTTAACATTGTAATTTAAAATTTTGGTTGGGCTTAACCCATTATTAAGGCAAACCCGAGTAAACTCAGATGTTTACTCAAGTTCAACTCGAGTTTATTTCCATTATTCCTCGAGTCTCTCTCTCCTTCCCCCACTCTCTTCTTCTTTCCGATTCCCTTTTTTCAGTTTAACTTTAGTGTCTAAACTAGAATAGCAGAAAGCATACTCGCGTACGCGAGTTCCTCCACGAAGCCAAGCGTCACTTTCCTCCGGTCCATTTCCTTTCTTCCCATGCTTCCTTCTTCTTCTTTTTTTCTTCTGAAGCTAAGTTTTAAACTTAACCCACTGCTAATTCGACCCATTCGAACACGAGAGAGGACCCGAGTCTTAACCCCCCCTTTCTCGAACGTCTCCTCGAGTTCTCCCCAGACCCAAACCCGTTGACACGAAGACGACGTAGTGCTTCCATTATGGTGGTCGTCGCAAGTTTCGACAGGTAAAAAACTCGCCTAAACTCAAAATCGAACTTCAGTTCGACACGAAAATATTTCAATCGAAAATTTGCATTTTTGCTCGTCATTACACTTGAACGCACCCAACTGAACTGCCTCGTCGTCGCTCCTCAGACCACCAGCGATGCCACGACATGGGCCACGTCATGTCAATACCCCAAACTACCCTCCTCCATCATCGTGTGAAGCTCGATCACTCCTAGGTGATGAAATCACCTTGTTTCCAGCCATGTCCCAAACTCGAAACCAAGCCCTAATTCGACCTTGTTCCTTCAATTCTTGCAGTAGAAAAATTGTTCAACAATTTTCTCGAAATAATAAGTGTTCAAACTTGCTTCAAGCAAATTTTAGCATTTAAAATTTGTTCGATCATCGAAAAATAGTTTGAATGCATTTTTCGTTCAACTGTAAACTGCTCGTAGCATAAGCAACTAAAAATTCCCATTTTTGTCTTAAAAATCCTAATTTGCAATGAAGATTCAAGTTATGGACTTGAATTAGCATTTTACAACAATTGAATTTAACAAATTATTATGTGTTTACCTGTAAATCGAGGTGCCAGTGATATATCTTACTAACATGTTCGAAAACAGGTAAAAGAATTCTTGATTTAGGATTGAACTTCCTGTCTGATTGAAAACTTTAAGCTTTACAATGATTTTGATGAAAATAAATTTGAATTTGAATAAATATTTAACCCTGTAATCAATAAACAGGGAAGTAAAGTATGCAGAACATCACATATATGTATATATATAAACACAGGATTATATTCAAAGACAAATCACATACAACACCATATTATCGATGAATCGCCTATACCTTTTTGATTAAAACTTAAACTTGAAAGTTTATGTTTACTCACAGAAGTAATATTTAAAACTGAGAGCTTTTAAGCTTGAGAAGAAACAGTTTGATCCTCCTTCTTTCTTCCTTTTTCCAGTAGATTATTCTTAAGCTTAGAAATAAAGTGAGGTTTATAAATCTCCTTTTTCTTTCTGACTTTGTAGTGTTTTTGCTGATCGAACTAGAATAAAAGGATGTGTATATATAAAAGAGTTGTGTACAAGCTGAGGTATATGCAAGTACAAGATTTCTTTGCTCGGACATTTAGTATTTTTGACTAAACCATGCTTTAATTCGGCTGAAAGGATCTGATGGTGTGCTACGCAAGATGGCATTAAATGTTTATGTATCCATCTTAATTTACATACGATCTTATTTAGTTTTCTTGTAAGTACAAATTTTTGTTTTGGTTTGGCAGATTTTTTTTTTCCTTCTTGCATAAGACTTTGTTTTGTTGCTGAATACAACACTTTACTCCATTGTTTCCTGGTTTATATTTTTGTTTACAACCTACTTGCCTGGTTTACTTTGCTAAATGAAAGAGTTTGTTTTAATTATTGTTTTCTTATGTCTACATATTTGAATGTATATTTCTTTCATTCTTTTTTTCCTCATTACTTTGTAATATAAATGAATTCCTACTTAAAGTTTTAACTATTATCATTTAATTTATCATATATATTTTATTTTATTGTTTAATACAAATTCTTGTTTGTTATATGTTTTTATATATTTATTTATTATTATTATTATTATTTATTTAAACTTAACTATCAAATATTTATTTAATTCCATATATCTTTCTTTTATTTAATAATATTTTATTTCCCTTGAAACTTTTCAAATTAAATTCAAAAGTTCAAATAATTTACCGAATTTAGAATTCAAAATTTTGGGATGTTACAGGACTTTTAGGTATGAGGTTAGGAAGTTAAAGATGATTAAAGATAAAGTTCTGTTGAGACGTTGATATGCTTGCTTACTTCACTGCAACTACCATGATCATAGTTGTCCCCACCGAAATCAAAATCTTTAATTGGATTGCTACTATGTGGGAAGGTTTTCATAAAGCACTGCCTATTTAAAGCCCTAGAAACCCCCCTTCTTTTTTCATTCACGTTTATTCACTTTTATTATTTATTTTTACCACTCAAACCCTCTCTTCAAATCAGCTCAAAACCCATCTAAAAAAATTAAATAAATTCTAGGAAAATCACCATAATTCAACTTGGAAGATTTAGAGCAAACCCAATTCATCTCAATTCGATAGAATGATAAAAGTGGTTACTGACATTTTGGAAGAGGCTTGAAGGATAGAGTAGAGAGCTTTTACTTGTTTTAAGCTTGGGTTTAAGTGAGTGGAGATGAACATTGAACTTATAGTTATTAAAAAATTGCGTCTTTATATATGGTATGATAAATATTCGAAACTGTTAGGTTTCGTTGGTTTTGAAGCTTGATATAGCTTCAATGGAAGTTTATTAAAAAGAGAAAGAAGGTTCATATTGTTAAAGGTGATAAAAATGTGAATTTTAATAAGTTAGTAAACGATGTTTGTAGCTTAGTAGAATTGTCATTGTTTTAATCATGGTTAGGGCTTGTTAATGATAGTAAGATGGTAAAATATCATATTTGATGAAATTTTGTTTGTACTATAAAGAATTAGTAAGCTATGAAATGAGTAGGTTTTCTAATGATGTTAATCATGTAGAAATAATTATTAGAAGAGTAAAATTAGAAGGTTAATCAAGTTATAACGATCGATGAAATAATTTATTTATAAGGATAATCAAGTTGTATTATCAACAGCAAAATATTTATTAGCAATGATAATCAAGTTAGTATGATTAGTAAAAAGCTAGAAAGTGTGAAATATAAAGGCTAGATCATTAATGAAAAAATGTTGATATAAATTAGTTGAAATTGTCAAAACAAGAAAAATACCAAAAAATTGGGAGTTAGAATGCTAAGACAAGCCTAGACCCTCTTTAGAAGGCCAAGGAAAAGAAAATACCCTCTTCTTATCGTCGTTGTGCCAGGGGCACTACATTTTATAAGGTAGTTCATAGGCACTGCCTTGTAAAAGGCAGTGCTGTGTTCACTGCCTACACTGCCTTTTACAAGGCAAGGCTACGCATTGCTTCGTGTTATCTGACATTTTTATCTGACTATCTCCGAACTGATTGCACAAGTTAGACTCGACTGTCATCATGGCTAGTAAGCCCAAAGCGATGGTTGTGGAGTTCAGAAATTGAGTACAGATGGCAATATGAAGCCATGATCGAGAGGAATTGAGAAATATGCTATAAAAAATGTTCAAAGTATGGAGCATAGTCTAATCTAGAAAAGGGATCGACTATAATCCCTCTCTGTTATAGGGATCGGCCTACTTCATCCAAATAAGTGCATCTCAATGGAAAACAATCAATATCTCGAGATTCACAAGTCCAATAAATATGAAATTTCAAGAGCAAGATGTGAGGACCCTAGGGAGTTTAACCTAGGGATCGCACCCAAAAAGGGCTAAGAAAGTGGGATTGACCCTCTTTCCTTCATAGGGATTAGCCAGAATAAGACATCATATGTTGCAACAAAGGTTGATCAATAACTCAAGTTATACTAATCCAATTAGCATGAAATTTGGAGGCTAAGCATAATACAACATGGAGAAGCTCCCATATGGATCGTACCCCCAAAATCATCAATCATAGGGATCGACCATAAATCCTATTTCTTTGGATTTGAGCTATGTGGTCCCTCCTATAGGCCCTTATGGATTTGTAGAGCCTTCTACCGAATTTTCAAGGAGATATTTCGCCAACTTCCTCTATGAATACAGACTTGATTGTTCATTTTCAAGACCTAGAGGCTACTAGTTGCTTTGTATTCTTTTGTAATTAAGAAATTTCATCTGATCTCTCTTGTACTCAGTTTAGAAAGTGATTAATAAAGTTATCTCTTTAAAGTGGACATATGCAAACAACATCGAACCACTATAAATTATCATGTCTCTGTTATTTTCTTATTTCTTATTACTTGACTGCTATATTCTCTTTGTTTAAGTTTAATATTCTTCATTTATTACTCTTCAAAATCTCTATTGGGTGTTTGTGCCAATTTTTGGTGCAAACATTTTGGTTCTTTCACTAAGAGTTGAATTCTCAGCTTGATTGGATACCATTATCTACTTATGGATTCTCACATTTAAGAGATAGATCCAACTTTCTACTGAAAAGTTTTCTATTCTACTCAGATTTGAAAGAGATTTATATGGAGACTATCAGCCATGGTTGCAGCAACTAGGTCTACTTCCCGTGTCATTGAATGAAATGATGGTGCTATTATTCTTGTTCGAATTTGTTTATGTGTTTGTGCTCATTTGGTAGGGAACAGGTTCACTTATATATGCAAGTCCACAGTGTAACGACCTGCAAATCTGTACCCCTTGAGTCAACACTATTCTACAACAATCAACACAAGTTTCATAGAAATACGAACCATTTGGGTTAAAGAAGAAGAGGTAGAAGAAGAAAATAGAAAACAACATCAGAATCTAACCATCGCAGCGGAATAAAATATAATTACTAATAACAGATCTTTACACAAAAACAAATATATCTATTTTATCATACATCATCATCAGAGTTCTACATCAACATCAATAACATACAACTGGATACACAGCTACTCAACACAGCGGAATATATATATAAAACAAGTACGAAAGTACGTATCGTCATCCAACTCGTCTCCTAAGCTCCACAGCATCCTTTTCTGTATCCTATAATACTCGGTCTGACCCGAGCATTACAGTTAAATAACACCCGAGTCAGTCTGGATATACCAGCGTGAGAAAATCACACTCAAATTGATTATTAAAGTTTCAAAAATCATTTGAAAACAAAAGCATCTCGTAAGACCACGAAACAAATAAACATGTAAGGTTTTTACCTTACGATAGCTAAAACACTTTTTATAAAAATCCTCTGATATTATAATAGGGTCTATATACAAATACTTATTAAAATAGCCGAAATTGTTACATTATTAAATTCCAGCTACTAGCCACATAGTGGGTAATACAAACAAAACTCGTACAAGGCTTGTAGGGAGAATGGATTTCCAACTAATGACTAGGCACTGGTGTACCACCTTTCACAGTACGTGGCCTAGATCACAGTACCGAGGAGTACGCCCGCTCCCCTTCAACACAAGACCGGACTACCCCTTACTGGATAATCCCGTGAGATCACCCCGCGGTTGGGATCAGCAACCGCACCACTAAGCCGAAATAAAAAGGGACATCTAGACAGGGATGACCTCACCCTGAATGGGTGCTACCCACCTAGCCTTGCTGCATAACCCCTAATTTTCAGTCATTTCTGGTTGATGAGGCTTGAGGCTAAGCGTTACCTTTTTAGAACATATCCCTTAGAATTCCCATTGCCCACCTGACGATGTTCCGAAAGCATTCATCCATACAAGTCCGTCCTGGGTTCGAATGGAACCGAATGCATTATTACTACTACATCCATTTTGGAAATATCCTCAGGATTAATGGCGACTATCCCTTGCACTTCACTGCTCCATCTTCGAATCCAAACTCGTTTCCCATGAAATGTACAAACCGGATCGAAGTGGTTTTCGAGAAATAAATCTCGATCCCGGTCTCTTCGAAACGATCAACGCATTTGGCCAATATTGGTAGTCGGTTATTAACTATCAGTTAATATTCACAAACAACCATCAACTAATAGATAACTTCGCAAATTATTTATTAATCGCAAAAATATCTTCACAAGGTATATTTCCACTTTCAAACCCTTTTGAAAACAGTTTTCAAACTATCTTCCTTTCTCAGAATAAATTCCAAGTATTTCTATTTCCACTGGAATCACCAAGCACAAAACTTTAGATTTTTAAAATAATTTAAAAACACTTTATTGTAAAATATATTTAACATTTAATTTAGAAAATTTACTTTAATACTTAATTTAAAATAATACTTTAGAAATAACTAAAATAAGGTTACCTTATAACTATACATTAGATTTCTTCTTTAAACAAAATACCAAATCATTCTTTAAATAATTATTACAACAATAGATTAAAAAAATACTTACTTTGGAATTTACTTTAAAACATTTAAGTTAAAACTACTTCAATAATTGGTTAAAATACATAGTATATGAATATTTGAAAATAAGGTTACTTTATTAAAAAAAATATAAAACTAAGTTCTCACTCTTTAAAACAAAACACTAAGTTACCTTTTAAATAATTACTTTGATAATAGATTTGAAAAAAATATTTACTTTAGAATTTAAACATTTAGAAATAATGAATTTCCAAAAACATACTTTTTAAAACAACATTAAAACCTTTATCTTATTTTTTTAAAATTTATTTTGAAAACGTACTTGGCTATCCAGAGAAATATACTTCTCTTCACATTCTTCTTTAAATTCCCAATTCAACCACTTGAATTAATTTCCAAATTGATTTCCAATTCACTCCCTTTTATTCCAAAATCCATTAATTTCAGATTTAAATCCTTAATTATGATTTAAAATATTTTTACTGAGAATACAAATTTTAAATTTCTCAAATTACTTCTTAATCCTTTTAAATAAATTTAAACTTTGAATTTTAAAATAATTATTTATTCCTTTAATTGATATAACTTAAGTTTACAATTCATTAATTTATAGGATCGGATGCTGAAGTTCACAGTCAAGTTAGTAGAGCCAAAATAGGCCAAGTATGCCTAAATGGAGTGATTACATGCAATCCCTCATCAAGGCAATTTAGCCTTGTGGGGATCCCATCACTTTGGCACATGTCGACCGATCTGATCCCTCCACCAGCATCATTCGATCGATCCCTATACCATTGATCCCTGCAACCGAACCCTAGCAGATCCCATTATCTCAACATAGTCGATCCCTCTCTCAAAGCTAAAATAATCGATCCATCCATAATCCATCATGACTGATCCCTCCAAACCTATCAACACCGATACCATGAATGATTGATCCACCCATTCCATGTTCACTCCAAATCCTCCACTCATTATAACCCATTTCGTATATCGATTCAATGACCAATCTCTAAGCTAATACCGATCTGTTATAGGGATCGACGATAAAAATAAAAAAGTGAAGAAGGAAGGGATCAGTTAATTTAAAAAAAGAGCTCTAAATTTTTTTCTTCAGGTGCCAAGCACCTAAACTCATGCTACAGCGCAGTGCCTCCACATTCTGGATTCGGAAAGATGGTGCATTCTATTCACTTCCCTTACATCTTGCAACTGACTAGGGCATTGGAGATCAAGTAGTAGCTGCTATTGTAGCCAAGGAATGAACAAGGAAATTCTACTCAAATGGTACTCTCAAAGGCTAAGAAAATATAATGATATGACACAAACTAGGATTGGTTATCAAATCAGGCTTCTAAGGTAGCTTACGGCTGCTTTCGACCGACCAACTTCTAAACGCTTGATTTGGCAGTTACGGTATGACGGCTTGTGTGACGACCACCCTACGCCGCTTATTGTTCCATCTCGTAGTATACCTTCATCAAAGTAATCACTTAACATTATGGAACCACCATCATCGAGTCACGAGTGGTAGTCGTCAAAAACCATTAAAGATTATTGAAATGTTTGTTGAAAAACTCCCTTTAAGGCTGACTCGAAGTAGCGCCCGAAGTAGTTAACAATTCGATCTGTATCAGACCTAAGAAATTCTGACCCAAGGTCAAACTCTAGTAAAACCAACCCAACACTTCAAATTCAGCGACTCTAAGAGAACCAAGGGCAGACTCCAAGAAAATAGAAAATTTTCTCGGGTTGGATTCCAAGTAAATTATCATCAATCCATCAATACTGGTCCATCTTGTTTTGGTCATAACTCGGCATACAGACTCCAAATGACTTGAAAATTGGTGTGCAAACTCAAGAGGCCTTGCTTATTGCCTTATTGGATCACACCCCGATTGGGTGAAAGCTTGGGGGTCACTACCGATCCACCACCCATCCTAACCGATTCACCATTTGATCAGCGTTCTCAACCATTAAATATTGGACAATCATGCATACAACATTCACAAGCATTACAAGCAGTCGTAACTTGAAAATGGAATGGACGAATGATGATTGGAGAATCTCCCCCAGTTGAAACTTATTCATCGAAGCCATTCAGTATGTAAAATATACGAGGTGATTCAATGTGTTGACCATGCCAATGTATTCTATGAATATAGACCCCCAACAACACCTCGTGAAGTACGAGTGGCGTATGGATCCTGCTAGAGCGACGGATGCCATTGAATGCAAATAGGTTTCCATATTCCTCGAATGAATAATGATCATGTGGTTTATGCGGTTACCATCCAGGTCTATCTCCTCATCCGATCAACTAGATCATAAGATTGTCGAGCAATTCAGGATGCATGCAACTCACACTAAGGATGTGATGTCATTATTCAATTTAGTCCAAGCACCTGGTGAGTCGCTTAATGACTTTCTGCGGAGATTCAACGTCGTCATCACAAAAGTGAGAATCCGAGCAAGAATGTCATACTGATGGCATTGATAAGGGGAATCGACCCTAAGACAAACTTTGGTGACTAGTAAGCTGAAGAGCCTCCTACGACCTTGGATCATTTCTGTTATAGAGTGTACTAGAACCTAAGCAAGGAGGAGGTAGAGCAAATTAGGAGAAAGAATGATGCAGACCTATTAGCTAAAGGAATTCAAAGCTTGGCAGCATTAAGGCCTTAGATGAGGACCCAGACTCAAGGAGATGACCCAGAATCCAAAAATTCGACTCATATACTCTTGTGAATGGTTCAATCGAAAACGTATACTTGGAAACTCACGACTCATAGCAGTACTGGAAACCAGCCTCGATAGAGTCCACTGAAACCAAAAGTAAATCCAGGAAATGTTGTAAATTTAAAGATACACATGGTCATAACACTGGCAATTGTAGACACTTTCGAGATGTGATCGAAAAGCTAATTCAGAAAGGAAAGTTTCAACAATATTTGCAAGCCTCGTAGAATGATGGGCAAGGAACATCCGACCCCTATCAATAAAGAACTCTGATTATCAATTGGACCACCTACGGTTGACTTCCAACCGAGAGGGGTTGAGGCAAAGTGGAATAACAAGCATACGATGCTGCTTCATTTATTATTAAGATTTATTTCAATTTCAGTTATGTTGTGAACTATGACCAACTTGAACCAAAATACTTCCAAACGATTGGGTGCGAACTAATCTCCATAGATAATGATCTGACCTTTGAAGTCGAGCATGATTCAACCGCATCAGCTACCATATGCCTTTGATTTTGGGCAAGGACTAGGAATGGAAAGTGGGTATGACTCGACCATCCACTTCCTACTCTGTGCTTCAATTCTAATAGAACATCTCTTCCTAACTCAGAGATCGATAAGGTTAGAATATAATACGAAGTGGGCACGATTGATCATCCACTCATCAACCTCCGCGCTTGACTTGAAGACCAAAGAAACACTTTTAGTGGATGCAACACGACCATCCACTCCCCAGCACATACTCGAATTCGCCAAAATACTTATGCCTCTCCCGAAGCTCAGTAAAACCAAGGTCCAACTAAAATGGATGTGATTTGACCGTCCACACATTAACTCATGCCCTGGACACAGGAGGCAATCCAAGAGGTCGACTTAAAGTAGGCATGATTGACCATCCACTCATCAATCATCATCTTGGACATGAAGACACGACTACAACGTGAGGTGGATGTGACTTGACTATCCACACAACAACTCTCTCCCTTGACTTGTCGGGAGGAGTACAAAGCAAACTGAATGAGACCTGACCATCCAACCCAAGCATGGACCATGGATGTTGTCTGACCATCCATCTCTTAATCACCGAGTGGACGTGAAGTAACCGTCCACTCGCCAACTTTTGTCCTCGACACTGGGTGTAGAAATCCTCCTCATGAATGATCATGATTTGATTGTTCATTTAAAAACTGTTATCTTGACCTGACAGGTAGAGTATAAATCAAAAATGGATGTGACTGACCAACCATCATAAAAATCTGGTCCTCGAAGCATTGACTACAGTATAAACATAAAAAGAAGGACACGATTCGACCGTCCATCGACCAACTTTGGTCCTCAAAGCACGGACTGGAGTATAAACATCAAACGGGTATGACTGACACCCATCATAAAACTCTGGTTCCTAGAGCATAGACTGGAATATAAACATCAAATAGCTTTAACTAACCACTCAATAATATCTCAGGTCCTCCAATACCGACCGGGGTATAAACATAAAAAAAGTGAACGCAATTTGACCATCCGCTCTCCAACTCTTGCCCCTGACTTAGGGGCAAAGACATGACTTAAAGTGGTTGCAGTCCAACCATCTGCTCCCCTGCTTGAGCTTGAAGTTCTCTAAAACACTTATCTTACTTCTAAGGCTCGACAGAATTATGATCCAAATGGAAGCTGATGTGGTACGACTGTCCACACATCAACATCTGCCCTAGATGTAGGAGGCAGTTTGAGAGCCCATGCCGAAACTAGACGTGGTTCAACCGTCCAATCCAAAGAGGATGTGATACATCCATCCACGGACTTGCTCGCGCCTAAAGTATGAAAAACTATTCAAACCTTGCCTAGAAATCGGCAAGCCTAAAATCCAAAGCAAGAAATGGATGCGGTTCGACGGTCCAACAAATAACTCTGGTCCCCCAGTGCAGATTGGAGTATGAACACAAATGGGTGCAACTGACTGCCCATTAACAAACTCTGATCCCCGAAGCACAGATAAGAGTTTAAGTAGAAAATGAACATGGTTCGACCGTTCATCCATTAACTCTCCCTATAAACCAATAGGCTAAGTATAAAACGTATAACATATGCGACTTGACCATCCGCTAGTCAGCTTCTTCCTACCATTCGATGTGAAGAACTCCGAATAAGAGTGAACGTGGTATGGCCAAACACTCTTCGACTTTTCCCTTGACTTTAGGGCAGAAGAAATGACTAAGTAGAATATGGTTCGATCATTTTCCAGAATAACTCTTGGTCCCCAAAGTGTGGACTGGAGTACTCATGCATCCAAAATGATTAGTATTAATATAATATGAAATAAAGCCATAAATCATATATATATATATATATATATATATATATATATATATATTGGATATCTCGTCCACCCATTCATTAGAAATCCCATCTAAAAAGCAATTTATTTGATTTTCCATCTAAAATCCATTTACTAGAGTTGCCCTCCAAAATCTTAAAAATGACTATCCGTCAAAACTTAAATAGGATTATCCATCCCAAATTCATCGAAATAAACGCAGATTATCAATCATACATCGTTTTATAAAGTTAGTGTGGGCTATCCACTGCACACTCCATAGATTTCCTAGAATGACTATGAACCCTTGGGTGCTAAATCCCGAGGCTAACCACCTTTGGCAAAACATTCTTTACTTTAGAAATTTGATGTTGGCTATCCATCGCACATTCTATACCAAGAACAGAACACTTAGCCAATTAAAATATCATGATCCTCATAATTATTTATAAAATTCATGATCCCCATGACTAATTATTTTCCTCTGGTATACTATGTGTTTAATCTATTCCCATTGATAGTCTCAACTAGGTTAAATTAAATAAAAATACATTGATAGCCCCAATGTATATTTTTGAAGTCATATTTCTGTTCGTAACCCTAAATTATATATCGAAAACATTAAATCCACATCAGTGTCCCCAAGGTTTTATAACACTCAATTTAAATAAGGATCCTCCTTACATATTCAAACAAAGATAAGTATTGTGTGCTATAATCCTTCGAAGTAGCCCCTTCAAATTAGCAAAACTTTACTTAATAAAAATGGCTAAAAACAACCCTTTACAACCCTTCAAACGAAGTCCCATTCAAAAGCAAATAACCCTCCAAAGTTAGCCCCATCGAAAGCCTTCCTTTTGAAAGCATCATAAAATCATACCTTCTGACCTTGTCAAAAGGTGCTGCCTTTCGACCTTGTCGGAAGGTTACTTTTCCTACCTTTCGACGTTGTCGAAAGCCTGGGGTATCCCCCTCTTATAAAACCATTTATAAAGCTTTCGCAATCATTGATGGTGGCCCCTTCGAAACCTTTCGAAATCAAACCTTTCTAAACCATTCAGAAACAAAGAATTGAACTTACCCTTTGAAAGCTACTTCCACTCTTGTCGAAAGGTTTACCCTTCGACTTTGTTGAAAGGTATTAAAACTTTTACCTTAAAAACAATGGGAGGTTCAAAAGTAACCTCTTCTTCTTCCCCTTCTTTCCCTTCGGCTTTGTCGAAGGCTGTGACGACCCAGAATTTTTGAGCATTTAAAATTGAAATATTTAATTAATTTTAAATATTTAATAGTTAATTTGTAACTTAAATTTCAAATATCACCATTATTTGGAAATTTAATTATCGAATTTAATTATTGGAAATTGGGTAAGATGTTGAATCTTGAACTATAAGCCTGAAAAATATAATTTAAAGGTCTGCAAAATTTATATTGATAATACTGAAGATAGTAAAAGTGTTGAAATTGAATTTGGAATGTTTTGTTAAGTTTTAATAAAATATCGTTTTAAATTGAATTTAAAAATAGCCTCCCGAGGGACAGTCTTGGAATTTGACGAAATCAGTTCCATTGGATCCGTAATATCATATTATTATCGGATTTCAAATTTCATAGTGATCGGAGTTGTTGTGTGACCATAAGGTAAGTAAACGCCCTGAAATTTATATCGAAATATTTTGGAAATTTTAATTTAAAATAGGCTAGTCAACTACTTTTCCTTCCTATGCACGCCACCTTCCTGTCATTTAATCTCATACTTTCCCAATTCATAGCCGTTCAATCAACAATCAAGATGCTCGAACTAAAAAAAAGAAATGGCAAACGAAAAGAGAGGAAAGCACGTCGTCTCCTATTTTAATCAGCCGACTTCCTTTTCATGTCTTTCTCGAATTCGATTTGTGTGCCACCGGAAAGGAATTTGGGATCGTGAGGAGAAGCATATGCGATTAGATCGCGTTTGATTTGGAGATCTATGCCATGTGGTGAGGGGGGCAACTTCGACGCGACGAGGGGGAAGTGTAGCAGTTGCGTCGTTGTTAGCCTCGAGCGAACGTATGATAGGCAGCATTGGAAGTTTTGATCACGTCGAAGCTAGTACTACTAGGGTTTGGGTGGTCGCGATACGGCGTGGAGGCACGGTGAGGTCGACGATTTGGGATTTCAAGTTTGAGCTTGAAACTCGAGCTGCAACCCTGAAATCACCTTGGAGGCTGCGGGGTTTCGCGATTCGAGCGAGGTGGATTTCTTGAGCTTATTTTTCTAATTAGGTATAAATTTTACAACTGGTTAATTCACAATTTGCATTTAGTTTAGATTTGAATAATTAGAATTCAGGAAACAAAAGAAAAATATAATTACAGTAAAATATTTCTGTTAATAGGAAACTTATAAATGGTAATATAAATCTTATTTATAAGCGTATATCTATGGTTTCAAAGATAAGATTTTAAAATATATGGGATTCTAAAATGTGAATAATTTATTTAAAAATTGGATTTTTGGATCTATATAAGCTACTTTATAAGTGTATATACATATGTGATTTCAAAAGGGAAAGCATAGGTATAAATTATAAATATTTATATATTTCAACCTACTATTTCATTTTAGAATAAATATTGAGATGGTTAAATTATTTAATTTCTTATTTAATCTAATTAGTTACTAAAAGTGTTTTTTTATAGGGGATATTAGTTTGGAATTAGTTATTGTTTAAAATAAATCATTAGCTAGAATTAAAACTATTAAAACGGTAATTAATAATTCGGTATTTCGAATGTTAGTAAATTATATAAATTGTTTATTTAAGGTCAAACATCTGGAAATCCAAGGCAATATTAAAGTGGATTGCAAAACTAAATCAAAGGTGAGTTAATCTCACTCAGCTGAATTTTAGTTTAAATTTAAATAGTTAAATTTAAACAATTGATTGATTGATTTGATTTGGTGTGTTATATTATATATAGTAGTATATAGTACATCTTGGAATGTTTTATTTCCCGCATTATATAGCAGATGAGACCCTATGCGCCGCATAATAGAGGATTGATTTTATATTTAAAACCCATATACTGCGAAATTCCACCTCGAAGTGGAATTGGTATTTTATGTTGTGCTAACATCTGTGGATGCATGGAAACAGGTTGGAGGGATCCAATTGGATTCCTCAAAATTATTTATATTGTTTAATATTCTCTATTATGAATATTCGATATTCTGTAATGAATATTATTGATAGTTGTGATATTGGATGCTATGGTTTGCTTGAATATATTTCGGTACACCGAGTTATCAATATATATATAATTGGATTTTTGAAAATAAACGTAAGAGGATTTGTAAGTAAAATAATAATTAAAAATTTAAATAAATTAAGAATGAACTAGATAAGAATATTAGTGGTTTTAAAATTCTAATAAATAAATTCCGTATATGAGAAGGGAATTAGAACAAACAGAAAGTTAATGAATTTTAAACTTCAATGTTATTATTTAAAGGAACAAAGCATTTACTTTAAATTTAAGATTTAAATTTTGAAGGAATAAAGAAGAAATTGGAAAAAAAAAACTGAAATTTGTATATTTCAGTTAAAAGATTTAAAAATCAAACGGAAAATAATAATAATAATAATAAAGTCCATAATTAACGAATTTTGAAATGAATTGAGTAAGTAAAGAAACTTATTTCAAATGGAGTAAATTGGAAATCAATTTGGGAAATTGATTGAAGTGACTGAAATTGGAAATTCTCCCTGGAGAACCAAGTACATTTTCAAAGTACATTTTTAAATATAAGTTAAAAATTTTAAAGTTGTTTTAAAAAGAAAGTTTTGGAAAATTTATTATTTCTAAAATATTTAAATTCTAAAGTAAGTATTTTCCTCTAATCTATTATAGTATTAGTTAATTAAAAGTGACTTGGTATTTGTTTTAAAAGAGAAAATTTAGTTTTATATTTTATAAAAGTAACCTCATTTTAAATATTCCTAAAGTATATATTTTTAATAAAATATTGAAGTAGTTTTTAATTTAAATGTTTTAAATTATATTCTATAATAAAGAGTTTTAAATTATTTTTAAAAAACTAAAGCTTTGTACTTGGTGTTTCCAGTGGAAATAAATATTTGGAAATTCATTCCATGAGAAGAGAATGGTATGAAACTGTTTCAAAGGGTTGAAAATAGAAATATATCTTGTGAAGCTATTTTGAGGTTAATAAATAATTTGGGAGATTATTTATTGTTTGATGGATGTTTATGAATGTTAATTTATTGTTAAACTACCGACTATCAATATTGGCCAAATGCGCTGATCGTTTCGAAGAGACCGGGATCGGGATTAATTTCTCGAAAACCACTTTGATCCGGTTTGTACGTTTTCGTGGAAAAACGAGTTTGGATTCGAAAATGGAGCAGTGAAGTGCAAGGGCTAGTTGTTACTAATCCAGAGGATATTTCCAAAATGGATATAGTGGGAATAGTGCCTTCGGTTCCGTTCGAACCCAGGACGGACTTGTATAGATGAATGCTTTCTGAACCTCGTCAGGTGGACGATGGGCATTCTCAGGGATATGTTCTAAAATGGTAATGCTTAGCCTCAAGCCTTATTAACCGGAATGACTGAAAATCAGGGGTTATGCAGCAAGGCTTGATGGGCAGCACCCATTTTCGGGTAAGGTCATCCCTGTCTAGATGTCCCTTTTATTTCGGCTTAGCGGTGCGGTTGCTGATCCCAACCATGGGGTGATCTTACTTGGGACTATCCAGTAAGGGATAGCCCGGGTCTTGTGTTGCAGGGGAGTTAGGGTGGCTCCTCGATACTGTGACCTAGGCCACGTACCGTGATAGGTGGTACCCCAGTGCCTAGTCATTAGTTGGAAATCCATACTCCCTATGCGCCTTTTACGAGTTTTGTTTTTATTACCCACTCTATGGCTAGTAGCTGGAATTTAATGAATGTAACAATTTCGGCTATTTTAATAATTATTTGTATATAAACCCTATTATAATATCAGAGGATTTTAATAAAAAAATGTTTTAGCTATCGTAAGGTAAAAACCCGACATGTTTATTTGTGGCGTGGTCTTACGAGATGCTTTTGTTTTCAAAATGATTTTTGAAACTTTAATAATCAATTTGAGTGTTATTTTTCACGCTGGTATTCCAGACTGACTCGAGTGTTATTTAACTATAATGCTCGGGTCAGACCGAGTATTATAGGATACATGACATGATGCTGTGGAGCTTAGGAGACGAGCTGGATGACGATACATACTTCCATACTTGTTTTATATATATTCTGCCGTGTTGATTAGCTGTGTACTCAATTGTGCGAGGACAGGTTATGATTACTGTCCAATTGTGTGTCATGTGATTGATGTACCCTGATAGTGTAATGTATAAACATATATTTTTGTTTTTGAGTAAAGATCATTTATTATCTATTATATTTTATTCTGCTGCGATGGTTAGACTCTGATGTTGTTTCCTATTTTCTTCTTCTACCTCTTCTTCCTTAACATTAATGGTTCATATTTCTATTCAACTTGAGTTGATTGATGTAGAATAGTGCTGACTCAAGGGGTACATATTTGAGGGTCCTCACAATTGGTATCAGAGCTTAGGTTGGTGATAACCTTGGCTCTGGTGAGAATTACTCATTTAAATTAGAGTCCGTAGTACTCTAGAATGAGTTTGAGCGTATTAATAGATATGAGCGCGTATATGTTAGTGGATATAAAAATGATTTTATATTGTGTTGATTGGTTTATTGAGTGGCATATGAACCTTCGTCGGCATAGTTGGACAACTGTATCGAAGGGGTTTCTAGACACTTGAATAGAACAGTTCGACACGGTATTGTTTTAAATGTGGGTGAATGAAACAATTTTACCCAAAAATATATTTTTGATATAAAAGAAAAGTTTTTGTAAACTATTTACCTAATATATGGTTGCTTGGATGTTAGGAAGAATAATATTAAATTATTATCATTGTTGTGTGAAAATTTAACTAGAAATTGAAAATATAACTAGAGATTAAGGAAATAAATTCATTTATAAAATAAAATTTATAAATGTGAATTATAAACGTAATTTATAAATTGAAATATAATCAAATGGGAATTTGTATGAGCATAAATCATACAAATGAATTATAATTAAAATTTGATTTATGACAGAATTTGAAAATTTAAAACCCCGGAGATTTTGGAAGTATTTTGAAGATAAATAATAACATTGTTATTTTGGGATATTTCTGAAAGGAAATTTTTTCAAATATATCTTAGGAGGGGATATAGCATTGAGCTCACTTCAGTCGTTGGAAAATAATCCTGGTGATGACTGCGCAGCATCATCGGTATTCATTTTCGAGTTTCTAAGTGACGCATTGCAGCCAAAAATTGATTTGTTCAGAATAGCTAGTTGTTTTTGGAAATTTCAAACGAAATTTGTTGGGGATAAAAACCGAGATTGGTTTAAAATTTTGAGAAGTGTGATTTGAGATGTTGGAGGTTTCAAAATGATTTGAAACTAAAAGCCGGTGTTCAAAATCCTGATGAGATAGGTTGTAATCTTATAAATTGAGATGATTTTTAAATCAGAAGGAAATATGAGCTTTGAATGTTGGAATTTAAATTTAAAGTGAAAAGTTAAAAATAAGATTAACTTGGATTGATGAAGAAAATTGAATCGAATTGAATTACAAAAATCTGAGTTGAAATAGAATTGAATTGGGATGAAATTCAGTTGAGTTATGGGTGATATTGAATGGAATTAGATTCTTACCTGAATAAATGGAAGTAAGTTGGACAAGAAATAATTTAGAATAAATAAATTAGAATAACTTATAAAAGAAATAAAAATCCATAGAATAAAATATACTTGGGCTATAAATAAGCGTAAATCTTGAGTTAAAAATAAAAGATGAATATATTCAAGCCTAGAATGAATGGAAATGTGTAAATTGATAAATTGTGACTTATAAATTTAAAAGTGAAATAGAAAATCCAAAATAAATATTGTTTGATGGTTTGGAAAATGAAACAAAAATCCAAACTTGAATTATAAAATAAATCGCACTTAAGAAATTTAATGAAGAGATTTTGAGATTAAAATCAAGTATTGAATTTTAACCGGCGGAGAACTAATTAGATAATAAATTAATTAATAAAATGTATAAATGGAACATAATGTAGTCAAATAGAAGTTGGATTTGTGAGTTAATAATGTAGTTTGGAAATAAAACTCAAGTTATAAATTAAATTCGACTTGAGTTGTTAGTGAAGTAAATATGATTGGACATAGATTAAAGTAGGGATTGTTTTGGATACAAATAAAACCCAGATGAGTGGGAATAAAATTGAAAATGACCTTGTAATCAATTGAATGAATTGAATTTGAAAATTTAAATTTTATAATAACTAACCAAATGAAATTGTAGATTTAGAATGAGATTGATTGTGATAAAATTAAGTTGAATAGAAAAGAAAATTTACTTGTAAAATGAAAATGAGCTTAAGTATAAAATTTGAATAAATTGAAGTAAATTAACTTAAGCTAATAGATGGAGGAAAGTTGAATTGAAGTCAACTTAAAACTAAGTTTAATGATATTGGGTTGGATTTAAATCAAGTGAAAATAAAATTTAATCGAAATAAAATTCGGTGAGTTATAGATAATATTGAATGGAATGAAATTCTTAAATAAATAAATAATTGTAAACCATTTAAATTGTTAAGGAATTGAAATAACTTATAGACAATATGAAAAATAGAATGTTTCCAAGTTTAATAGAATGGCATTAAATGAATGCGGATAAGAAAGGAAACGCAAATGAATGGATCGTGAATAAAATTGAAATGGAATGTGTCGAGCTAAATAAAATGGTTGTGAATGAAGTAAAATAGAAGAAAATAAATATAAATTGAGTTGGAATCAATTTAAAATGGTTATAAGCTTAAGTAATTATTATTTGCATGAATAACATCAAATTTACACAGAAAATTAGTCATTTTATCGTAAACGAAAGTAAATGTATTAACAGAAGTGAATATGATTGATTTTTAAATCAATTAGAATAATATGGGTTTTCTTAGAATTAAAATGAATTGAATGTAAGCAAGTGGGTTGTAAACCATGCAAATTGAATGAAAATGGTATATGAATTAATTGAAAACAGTTGAATTAGTATTAAAACTATAAATTGCTTACGGAAAGTGTTTAATGTGTATTGCTGTTAGAATTCGTGTGTTTAACTTTTGCAAATAAGTGAAATTTTGTTAAACTTCATATATATGGCACTTACATATTTAAATTGAGTAAGTACAGGTATCTAGAAGCCGTGTGGCTGGATTTGGTTGCGCTAATTGCTAAAATAATAAGCCGCTTGCTTAAAAATGCTAAATAAGATACGCCTACGTAATAAAAAAAATATGAAATGTTTTTTTCCAATCGGGTGGGTCGATGTATACATATTTACATCTCTTATCAAATTGCAAAAGCGCCTCCGTACAAAGGAGACTTTGCCAAAAAAATTCAGAAATTTTGGGAGTTAGAAAATTTTTGAAATTTTTTGGAAAATTTTGTTAACGACAAAACGATTTCAAATTTGAAATTGAAATAAATTAGTGAATGAAACTAATTTAAAATAATGATATGAATTAGTCATAAATGGAAGATTAAATTTTATATTCAAAGATAAGAATAAATTGAATTCATATGGAAATGAAAGAATCAATTTGAATAGAAATAGATATAAGCTAAAGTGGTAAGGTGAAAATAAATAAAGAAGCATATAAAACGCTTATACTAAACTTAAGAAAGGAATGGTGAATTCTTACATGGGAAATTGATATACAAGTATATTCTAAGTTAATATTTGAATGAATAAATATTGACATTTTGTAAGGAAGTCGATAAAATGTTTTAGGAATGTTGTGATTGGATATTATTGCTAAATAGGATATGCGCGTATTACAAAGGAAAAGGAAAATTAGTTTTGATTTCAGATGATAAATTTGAATTGCCCGACTAAAAAGGTATGTGTTTAAATTTCTATATGAAATTTGATTGGGGTTTTGGATCTAGCCACTTGGCCTTTTGTTTTCTTTTGGAATTTAGGAGCCTATAGAGGCCTTTTGTAGTTGTACCGAGCTAGCTGCGTAAAGGAGACGCTGGCGAAATTTTTCGAAAATTTAGGGAGTTAGAAATTTTTTTGAGAAATTTTGATATTTCAAATTGAAATTTGGATGATTGAGCAAGTAATAATATTTGAAAACTATGGGAGAGTTGAGAAGTTAATAAGAATGATAATGGGTCTTTTATAAAAAGATAGTTGGTTAAATGTTGAATTGTTTGGTTTCGGAGATAAGTAAACGGGTATTAGACCATTCTTCCTAGCTAGTAATTTCGGGGACGAAATTTTTCTAAGGAGGGGGAATGTGACGATCCGGAATTTTTGATCATTTAAAATTGAAATATTTTATTAATTTAAATATTTAAAAGTTAATTTGTAACTTAAATTTCAAATATCACCATTATTTAGAAATTTAATTATTGAATTTAATTATTGAATTTAATTACTGGAAATTGGGTAAGATGTTGAATCTAGAATTTTAAGCCTGTAAAAACATAATTTAAAGGTCTGTAAAATTTATATTGATAATACTGAAGATAATAAAAGTGTTGAAATTGAATTTGGAATGTTTTATCAAGTTTTAATAAAATATCATTTTAAACTGAATTTAAAAATAGCCTTCCGATGCACAGTCTCGAAATTTGACGAAACTAGTTCCATTGGATCCGTAATATTGTATTATTACCGGATTTCAAATTTCATAGTGATCGGAGTTGTTGTGTGACCATACGGTAAGTAAACGCCCTGAAATTTATATCGAAATATTTTGGAAATTTTTAATTTAAAATAGGCTAGTCAACTACTTTTCCTTCCTATGCACGCCACCTTCCTGTCATTTAATCACATACTTTCCCAATTCAAAGTCGTTCAATCAACAATCAAGATGCTCGAACTAAAAAAAATAAAATAAAAAGAAATGGCGAACGAAAAGGGGGGAAAGCATGTCGTCTCCTATTTTAATCTGCCGACTTCCTTTTCATGTTTTTCTCGAATTCGATTTGTATGCGACCGGAAAGGAATTTAAGATCGCGAGGAGAAGCATACGCGATTGGATCGCATTCGAATTGGAGATCTATGCCGTGTGGTGAGGGGGAGACTTCGACGCGGCGAGGGGGGAAGTGTAGCAGTTGCGTCGTCGTTAGCCTCGAGCGAACGTATGATAGGCGGCACTGGAAGCTTTGATCGCGTCGTAGCTAGTACTGCTAGGGTTTTGGGGGGTCGCGATACGGCATGGAGGCGCGGTGAGGTTGACGATTTGGGATTTCGAGCTCGAGCTCGAAACTCGAGCTGCAACCGTGAAATCACCTTGGAGGCTGCGGGGTTTCGCGATTCGAGCGAGGTGGATTTCCTGAGCTTATTTTTCTAACTAGGTATAAATTTACAACTGGTTAATTCACAATTTTGCATTTCAGTTTAGATTGGAACAATC
The DNA here is from genome assembly GCA_030765085.1 of Allium cepa. Taxonomy (NCBI): domain Eukaryota; kingdom Viridiplantae; phylum Streptophyta; class Magnoliopsida; order Asparagales; family Amaryllidaceae; genus Allium; species Allium cepa. The sequence goes on along the minus strand of CM060931.1, from coordinate 1,041,864,613 downwards.
AGAAGTCAGGAAACAAAAGAAAAATATAATTACAGTAAAATATTTCTGTTAATAGGAAACTTATAAATGGTAATATAAACCTTATTTGTAAGCGTATATCTATCGTTTCAAAGATAAGATTTTGAAATATATGGGATTTTAAAATGTGAAGAATTTATTTAAAAATTGGATTTTTGGATCTATATAAGCTACTTTATAAGTGTATATATATATGTGATTTCAAAAGGGAAAGCATAGGTATAAATTATAAATATTTATATATTTCATCCTACTATTTCATTTTAAAATAAATATTGAGATGGTTAAATTATTTAATTGCTTATTTAATCTAATTAGTTACTAAAAGGGGTTTTATAGGAGATATTAGTTTGGAAGTTGTTATTGTTTAAAATAAATCATTAGTCCAAATTAAAACTATTACAACGGTAATTAATAATTCGATATTCCGAATACTAATAAATTATATAAATTGTTTATTTAAGGTCACTCGGTCCAAGGCAATATTGAAGTGGATTGCAAAACTAAATCAAAGGTGAGTTAATCTCACTCAGCTGAATTTTATGTTAAATTTAAATAGTTAAATTTAAACAATTGATTGATTGATTTGATTTGGTGTGTTATATTATATCTTGGAATGTTTGATTTCCCACATTGTATAGCGGATGAGACCCTATGCGCCGCATAATAGCGGATTGATTTTATATTTAAAACCCATATACCGCGATATTCCCCTCGAAGTGGAATTGGTATTTTATGTTGTGCTAACATTTGTGGATGCAGGGAAACAGGTTGGAGGGATCCAACTAGATTCCTCGAAATTATTTGTATTGTTTAATATTCTCTGTTATGAATATTCGATATTTTGTAATGAATATTATTGATAGTTATGATATTAAATGCTATGGTTTACTTGAATATATTTCGGTATATTGAGTTATCGAAATATATAGAATTGGATTTTTGAAAATAGAAGGAAGAGGATTTATAAGTAAAATAATTTTTAAAAATTTAAATAAATTAAGAATGAACTGGATAAGAATATATGGTTTTAAAATTCTAATAAATAAATTCCGTGTATGAGAAGGGAATTTGAATAAACAGAAAGTTAATGAATTTTAAACTTCAATGTTATTATTTAAAAGAATAAAGCATTTATTTTAAATTTAAGATTTAAATTTTGAAAGAATAAAGAAGAAATTGGAAGAAAAAAAATCTGAAATTTGTAAATTTCAGTTAAAAGATTTAAAATCAAACGGAAAATAATAATAATAATAATAAAGTCCATAATTAATGAATTTTGAAATGAATTGAGTAAGTAAAGAAACTTATTTCAAATGAAGTAAATTGGAAATCAATTTGGGAAATTGATTTAAGTGATTGAAATTGGAAATTCTCCCTGGATAACCAAGTACGTTTTCAAAGTAAATTTTTAAATATAAGTTAAAAGTTTTAAAGTTGTTTTAAAAAGCAAGTTTTGGAAAATTTATTATCTTTAAAATATTTAAATTCTAAAGTAAGTATTTTCCTTTAATTTATTATAGTAGTAATTAATTAAAAGTGGCTTGGTATTTTTTTTAAAAGAGAAAATTTAGTTTTATATTTTATAAAAGTAACCTCATTTTAAATATTCCTAAAGTATATATTTTTAATGAAATATTGAAGTAGTTTTTAATTTAAATGTTTAAAGTATATTTTATAATAAAGAGTTTTAAATTATTTTTGAAAAACTAAAGCTTTGTACTTGGTGTTTCCAGTGGAAATAAATATTTAGAAATTCATTCCATGAGACCCTATTATAAAAAACTAAAGCTTTGTGCTCGGCTATTTTAATAAGTATTTGTATATAGACCCTATTATAATACCAGAGGATTTTAATAAAAAATGTTTTAGCTATCATAAGGTAAAAACCCGACATGTTTATTTGTGGCATGGTCTTACGAGATGCTTTTGTTTTCAAAAGGATTTTTGAAACTTTAATAACCAATTTGAGTGTGATTTCACACGCTGGTATTCTAGACTGACTCGGGTGTTATTTAACTATAATGCTTGGGTCAGACCGAGTATTATAGGATACAGGACATGATGCTGTGGAGCTCAGGAGACGAGCTGGATTACGATAAGTACTTCCGTACTTGTTATATATATATATTCTGCTGTGTTGATTAGCTGTGTACTCAGTTGTGTGAGGACAGGTTTTGATTACTATCTAATTGTGTGTTATGTGATTGATGTACTCTGATAATGTAATGTATAAACAGATATATTTGTTTTTGAGTAAAGATCATTTATTATCTATTATATTTTATTTCACTGCGATGGTTAGACTCTGATGTTGTTTCTTATTTTCTTCTTCTACCTCTTTTTCTTTAAACCGAATGGTTCGTATTTCTGTTCAACTTGAGTTGTTTGATGTAGAATAGTGTTGACTCAAGGGGTACGGATTTGTGGGTCGTCGCAAAGGCATCCCTTCGACTTAGTCGAAAGGTTTAAAACACCTTTTAAAAAACATTTTAAAACAATTCTCTTGAAGGTTTAGACTTTCGAAGATCCCTTTCGAAATAACTTCTTGAAGTCTTTTATAAAATGATAGCGTCGAAGGATCATCCCTCAACTTATTCGAAAGCAATTATGTTTCTATTCGAAAGAAAAAGAAGTAGCCTACCCATCCCTTTGCCCCTCTTCCCTTCGACACCGTGCCTACCTTTCGATCAGGAAGAGCGCAACCGTTTACCTTTCATCTTAGACGAAAGGGTAAAAGAGGGCTTGTTGGAGTTGAAGGTAGAACTGGGCCTACCGAAGTTATGGTTTACCTTGCTTGTCTAATTATGATTGGCTGAGGAGCCTTCTCCTGTACTTCCATATTGTAAAAATTATACAAAAGTTAATTTTTTTCTTAAAACACTATTCTTCTTCTCCAATTAAATTTTCGAATTGCAGTTTTCCCTTCGAATTGACTAATTCGAAGACAATTTTGCAGTTTACCCCTTAGGCTTAAATAATTTAATTACCTTAGTAAATCACTAAGGAAAATCCTCAAAAATTACCAAAAATATGATAAATCATATACTTCAACATATAAAATTTCAAAGCATATGAAGATTAAAACAACTCGGAATTTAATCAAAACCGAATAAAAACGTGTTAATTAGCCCATTATCATTTAAAACACCTATGTCTTATACAAACAAAGGTTCAAATGGTTATACTCTAACCAAAATTACAACGAGTATAACCCATAACCGATCCTACCACAGGAAAATGAGATGATAAACATGATTATTCACCTTGAGTAGTTGATTGAAAAATGAGATAATTACCTAGCTTTAATTCCTTAGCTTTATCTTCAATTTATTGCCCTTCCTAGAGCTTTTAATTTCCGGTCAAAATATAGGTAAGGAGTTATGAATGAGAATGTAAAAGTCCTTTAAGGTGGAGGAAGAGATTTATAACAAAAAATGTAGCACCATTTCCAAGTTTACCCTTAGGAAATTCCTCTTTCCAAATTTAGTTAAGTTTAATTTTAGTTCATTCATTAAGACACCGCCTTTGGATTTATTAATCTCATCTCTCTAATTATTCACGTTATTCTATTTAATTTATCCAATTAAATATTCTAAATAATGTTAATTAAAATTCTAGAGAATTACACAAGCTCTCAACAAGTCCCAAGATCCAATTCACCTTTTCGGTTTGACCATCAGTCTATGGGTAGTAAGCAGTGCTAAGATTCAACAAGGTTCCTATGGTTGTCTATGAGCTCCTCCAAAATTCACTAGTAAATAAGGAGTCTGTATCACTAACAATGTTAATTGAAATTCCACGAAGTCGAACCAACTCCTCGATATAAATTTGTAGATGCTGCTGTCCTATTGCCTATAACGAAAATAAAATTGGTGCTTTAGTGAGTCTATCCACTATGACCCAAATTTCTTCATTGCCTCTTTTACTCCTGGGCAATCCATATATGACATCCATCGATGTATGCTTCTATTTCCAAGTTGGAATCCCCAATGGTAATAACAATCCTTTGAGCTTTCTTTGCTCAACCTTTATCCTTTGGCATGTCAAACATTTTGAAACAAATCTAACAACCCTCTTCTTCATCCCTGGTTATTAGGAAATTTTCTTCATATCACTATATATTTTATCTCCTCCTGGGTGAATGGTCATCCGAAAATGGCGATATTCTGCTAACACTTCTTCTAAAACATTCTCAACCATAAGGACACAAAGAAGTCCATCTCCTGTAAAACATCCTTTTTCGTCTACTGCATATCTATCAACAGGGGGAAAATACTCTCCTTTGCTTAACTTGCCCAAATTATCTACTATCACCGCATCCTTCTATTGTTTTATCCCAATGTGGTCCACAAATGCTGACCTAACCTCCATTGTTGCCAAATAGCCTAGAGTGGGTTCGATTGGTGGTTGGAAATTGAAATTGAAGAGGAACTCCTATTATCGTTAGTTAAGTGTCCTTATGTGATCTCCATATTTACACTTTTTTCGATGTACTTATATAGTGGTCAAAGCTCGTTATGAACCATCAATACGGTAATATACTGGAACATTTCTCATATCTTATTATACACTTTTCCAATAACCTAAGAGAGACAACTAGCATTACAACCTAAAAACCCTAACGGAAATTTTTTCCAAGAAGCTACCATGATCATCAAATGATGTTAATGATGTTATGGCACTAAAACTCCTTACTAAATTAAGATGGATAATTCTAGCACGCCATTCGACTATAATTCATACGCCTTAACTTACCTCCTTGGCTCCTAATAAATAAGGACCATCCATTACTTCAATTATTGCACCTGATTATGGATTAAATTATGTATTTCCATACTATAGCATTATGAGCTATACATATTTAAAATAACTTGTCAAAAAATTAGTTTGGTGAAATGACTTTCCTACCCCCATCCCACGTTCTTCAACCTTGAGCCAACCAACACCCTTTATGTTTATTTTCCATCTTACTACACATTTTCCCAATCATACTACTATCTTTCCAAAACCGCAATCTCTTGACAGTATTCTTAAACTTTAGTATTTGCTTCATCTTTATCTTTAATCTTTCATGCAAGTATACCCTAGGACTCACAAAATTATACTTTGATACCATTCCTATTCCTTTAAGGGTTCTGCTTACGGCTTTCACACATCTCCAATCAACCTTCCTAGGTTCAAACAAATATTTCTTATATTCAACGGGTTTCCTTTTTGCTACCCCATAAGAATCCAATATTTATACCCTAAACCTTTCCCGTCTTGCCTACGCAGCCATCCCTATCTACTCCATATCAAAATTTTGTATGGATTTCACCATTATTTATAAACTAAAACTTCACAATCATGAAATACCTAATCCAAAACTTTTTCTTTTAAAAATATAAACTTAGAAACCTATTTATCGAACTCAAAATTTACTTGGTTTCCAAAAGAGCCGTGAAATTTTTTCTCTTTTCTAACCATCTTTACATTTTCAAGGACTTTCTACAACAGAGATTTACTTTTTCTAAAAGTAGGAATTTTAACTCAAAATGTATAAAAATCAATTATTATACCAAACCATTTTTTTCTTTAAAAAAATCTTTTATAACTTTAAGCAGAGCAAGCAAGGATAACTTGCATCCTATTATTTTATTATTACTTATGCTATCTCCGCTTCCATCTTTGACAGAGATTTTAATAACATAAGAGGAGGACTTCTAAAAGATATGTTGCATCTATCTAAGCGTCTACCTAAGACATATGCGTGATTACTACATATTTATGGAATTTATCCATTCTTTCTATCCAATTCATATTGCTTCTCTCCTATATTATTTCTAACTAGATTACTAACCTTATTTTATATAAATTTCTAACGCTCTTTCTATCCATTCTCCTAACTTGGCAACTATTTATATTTCTCCTACCTAAATGGCTTCTACTTCAGTTGTTATTCTCCGTATTTTCCTTATATGGGAATGTTCCTCCTATTTTAGTTATCGGGCATTCTTACCCTTCTATTCCCTATACGATAATTTAATCATATATCATTTCCATTTATCCGCTGCTTAAAAATAATTTTAAAAAATGGAACTTCCAAATTTATAAAAATAGAAAAGATCATCGAGCTAAACCTAAGCTATATTTTCCTTTTATTTCAAAAGTAAAAATCCCTTTATCAAAAATCTTTAAATCAAAACTTTTTAACTCAACTAATTTTAAACCAAGAAACTCCAAATTTCCTTGTTTTTTTAAAACAACTTCCCAATCAATCCTACAAAAAAAATCATTCAAACATTTAAAGAAACTATCAAAAAATCTTCTTTTTAAATTCTTACACATGGGGTTGGACTTGGAAATGGACTCTTATTGTCCTTTTTTTGGACTAGCCTCCTTCCTACTCCTTCTTAACTCTTCTTCATCAAAAGACTAGCTATCTTCTAGTGGTTATAAGGGAACACCTTCTAGTGTGAAATTTCTCCACTCCTCCTTCATACCTAATTTTAGATGCTTGCAACATATAGTTTCTAACTTCCCGTTCGTTTGGATAAAATGTACATCTTCTATCAGCAATCCATCAAAATCCACAATTATAAAATAGCCTAGGCTCAATAAGGGAGTCTAGTACCATCCAGCCTCCGAGATTATATGTCATGCTTATGCTCTTCTTGGTCAATGCCTTATGGTACGACCTACACTCCTAGGGTAATTGGGCTAGATGAATACACTAAACTCTATTTATTGACCCAACTCATAATTGGTTGGTCCACTATTTCAGAGTATGGCCGCAACTACTTTTATAATTTGAATTTATATAATTCGATGTATTAAATACATACATATATATAAGGTTTTTGAGAAATTATTTCAAAAATAACAAGTAAGCACTCATGTGTATACCTATACCCATTGATCGGGCAACCTTGCTTAATACAAAATCTAACAACTCGCCCTAAAACGGTTCTAATTTTCAACCTAGAAAAGGCTCATCGAACATTAGACCCATTCCAAAGTTGTTCATTGGTAAAATTTAACAATATATAGAGCTATCTAACTACACATTTAGAATCTCATAGCAAAAGGATAAAATATAATATCAGAAACGGTTTTATTTAAATATCAATCGTTAGAAAAATACAAAATACCACATAACAATGCCAAATATCCATGGAGAAATATATCAAAACATATCATCATGTCTATATGCGTACAGAAAAAATACAAAAAAATATAAGTAGATAAATAAATAAATGCCACACATCTCTACCTCTGCTACCATCTCCAAAATCTGCATTATCTTCTCTAACTTGTGTTTTAATGAGGAGAGAATCAGAACAACAGTGTCTGGTGAATAATAATCTCAAGCCTTTCTATTGTGCGTTGCGAAATTATGGATCTTAATGCTAATTAAAGACTAGAGGGGATGAATAGTATTTTCTATCTTTTGTATATCTTTTTAAAATTCTTTCAAGTTTAATATTAAATCACATATTTTCAATTTAGAAATATATCAACAACCAATCACAGATAAAATTAAAAGCAATAAAGTAAAGTAGGGAGTTAGAGAGACGACACCAGGGATTTTATACTGGTTCGGATATCTCCTATATCCAGTCCCTTATAATTGCTCAAGTATATTTCTTTTCAAATGCCAATCTTTAAATAGGTAGAAGGCAAATCCAATTACAATCTCGATTCCGAGGCTGCGAGACACACCGTTTTGATTTTCTAGGCTTAGGGTACACCCACTTGATTTGGACAGGTTATAAGCACACCCACTCATATCTTTAGGCTACCTAGCACAGCCAATTGATTTGAATAGGCAACAATCACCGCCAAGCAAATACGAATAGAGTCTGATGGTTTTTCCATAGAAAATTTCTTGAACTTTGGATACAATGGATCCTATAGCCTCTTGATAGCACTTTGATCTTTGATCTAAGAGAGTGATGATTTCAAAACAGTAAGAAAGTAATATTGAATCAATACAAAGAAGCTTAAATTGATTTTGAATAGAAAAGAGTATAATTTCAATGGAAATTTCAAGAAAGTAAGATGAGGGAAGAAAATAATATAATAACTACTAAAAAATTCATTCGGAACCTCCCTTATTATAGTGTATAATAGATGCGATAGTTCGTAAAGAGTTGTGACAAATAGGCACTTCAATTTAAAATTTGTAAAACTGATTTGCGGCACGTATGTCGACGCACCATCTGGGTATACATCGACATATGCCTGTGAAATTTGAGAACACTTTTTTTCTAAAACATTTTGAAAATATATAGTTTGTAAATTAATTTGATACTTTGTAAAATAATTTAAACATAGTTTATAACGTTTTAAACTTCGAACATCTTTTATAAAATATTTTTAAATATATTTGAAAATGTATTTTTATGAAAATATAAAAGATAAGAAAATAAATGATAGTGATTATTGATGCTATTAGGGACTTTAACAAAATTTTATGGATCTGTACACTATATAATAGTCTTGATATCTTCATATCTTGGTCTTTATACTTATGGATCTTCATGTTCATTTCTTGAGTGTTTATACTATACAGTCTTTGATTCAATACCTGTATAATATCATGCACTATATCCTATATAACTTGGCAAAACATTAGTATTTATATTTTATATTAATGTACATTGTTGATATCAAGTTTCTTATCATCAAAATCAATAACTGATGTAACGTCCCGCCTTTTCACACGGTTCAAATCGACCATGTGCCAATTCAAACCATATGAAAGGGCAGATTGTTATGGGGTAAATAAGAAAAACGAGAAAGAAATAAAACAAAACAGAATCTCACAGTGGAAGGATAAAATATAATAATAAATATACAGTTCGTAAAACTGTTTACATAACATTTGATTTTTCTTTATACAATAAATATCAGAGTTCACATACCAATAATATCAATGCAGCGGAATTAAATAGTGTAGTGGAATAATATAGTAGATAGTAGTATAAATCTTCGTCTTCGTCCTCCAGAGCTAAACCTCAAATCCTGAAAACGCTCGGACTGACCCGAGCGAATCGAAAAGACAAAACACTCGAGTCAGAACTAAAAGATCTTACGTAAGTTAAATTAACAGAAATAAATATGAGTGCAGTAACTCAAGAGATGCTCGGGATTTACATCTCCTAAGGATCCGTTAAACTATTTACTATGTAGTATATTGCGCTATTATAATAGTGTCTAATTGTAAAATAAACTTACTTTTAAATAGCATTAAGGCTTTACATTTTCCACCATAACACATAATAGTCCCAATAGTCCATCCAATATCATAGTCCCTCCTGATCGGGAAGCCACCAGAGGATACCACATGGGCTACGGGAGAAATCTAAACTCGTACAAGGCGCGATAGGGTAGGTGACACGGCACAACTAGGCAATGCCAGGGTAGATATACCAATTACGCTTCTGGGTCGGAGGTAACGCGTAGCGCGCAGCTACCGCCCACCTCGAGCCACACCCCCAAATAAAATCAAAAGTGGCCACCGAATCAATCCAAAGGTCAAAATATAATATCGAAGGGATGTGTCCAATCAAAGGTGCTACCTTATTAACCCGTCAATCGCTCCTATTTCAGCCACCTTATGTCAACTCATGGGAGTTGGGTCCACGTATTTACCTTACAGGAAACGACGCCACCAACCTACTTCATTCTGGAATCTCCACCGCGTACGCGGTTGTTAAAGTGGTTTTCAGAGTTGGCAGAGAGTATGACAACTTCCGATCCCGGTCTCTTCAACAACCAAACGTTATTATAACACCGCGGTTATTTCCAAATAATTTATACTTTAAAACCAAAATATATATCCATTTCAAAACCATAATATTTCGATATCATTTCTTCTTTTAAAACCAAATAAATACGATATCACTTTTATTTCAAGTATACCTTTTTTTTCAAAAATCATAGTACTTTCAAATATATATTCCTTAAACCCGTAGCTTCGAAACATGAATTTTAAATACTTAAATGGTTTAATAATAAATTACTTAACAAAGTAAATTAGCTTTCAAATTCTCAAATCAATTCCAAATCAAATTTAAATTCCCAAATTAACCATTTATATTTCAAATATTTCAATGTTTAAGTATTCCATCATTTCAAAACTAAATTTTTTATTCATATACATATATATATATATATAATTCACTTTACTATTATTTAGTTTTGAAATACTTACTTGATAAATCAAATATCGATTACGTAAAAATTTAAACTTTGAATAACAGGATATTCTTTCAATTAAATTAACTTGATAATATTCCTCCAATCAATCTAATATTCATTTAAATCCTCAAATCAAAATCAAGTTATTAATTATACCTTTTAAATCTTAATTTATTTATATTTTAAAACCAATTTCGAGAATAATCCTTAAATACTTTATTTCAAGTTCAATCCTGAAATAATTCAATTTAAAACCCATCCCATATTTACCTTCTAACTTAATTTCATTTAAGACATTTAAACTTAATATATACAATAGAGTTTAAATAGATACTTACCACTTTATATAAAAGAAACCAACTTCCTGATTAAACCCATTTTATTAATCCCTTTATACATAGCTTAGATTTAAGAATTTAATTATATATATATATATATATATATATATATATAAAGTAACATTTAAATAACGTCAAAATAAGTATTTATTAAACCATATTTCCTTTCCAAAACCATAGAAAACCATTTCAAAATAATTTTTATATATATACACCACGGTGCCTGTATATAATTTTCTATCCTATGGTCAAGTGATACGGATATTTATCATTTCAATCCGCAATTTAAAGATAAAATGTGGTTGTATATCATTTCAAACCACAATCCCGAATGAAAAGAAATGCATGATAACTTGCAGTTTATATAAGATAGAACACATCATCCATTCATCCAATATCAGTCATCAACCAATTTATTTCAATCATCATCAATTTATTTCAATCATCATTAATTTAAACAAACATCAATATATGGCATATACGATATAACAGGAAATAAATGACTGTTATTAACTAACAGTTTATATTCAAAATAAATTTATTAACTGTTTAACTATCAGTTTATATGCAAATAAATAAATTTAACTGTCAATTTATATGCAATAACAAAATTAATTAACAGTTATATTAAATAAATGCGATTTTTCAGAGTTGATGAATAAAACATGCCAAATAGTCATAAATAAATTTCTACTCATATCTAAAATCAATTTAAAAGACATAGGAAATTTTAGAAATTGTGAGCGGGTTAAAACACTCACCTTTTGAATTTAAATCCGATTTAAGCCCAAAAATTTGACGGTCTCCAAATCTGTCCAAACAAGCGTCAACGCGTCTGGAATTTTATTACGATCCTAACAAAAAAATTCTCGTGTAAACTGGAGTTCGTATGTAGGAGTTAAAGCGATAAAACGATTGAAATTGAAAATAAAATAATTAAACAAAAGATAACCTTTCTCCCATAACTCGTCCACGTCATCATCAACAAGCTACAAGACCGTACCCTTACATCCCCCGGTCGCGAAAACAAAAATCGCGACTCCCGCTGCCTCGTGCAAAGCTTGCCGCCTCCCAAGTGATCGCCGAGACCATCTCCTGCCACCGCCGATCCACCTTGGCTCCCCCCCAAATCATTTCGTTCGACGTCGTTAGCTAGCAGCCGCCGCCTAAATGCCATAACCCTAATCCAATTTTAGCTTTGAATCCAACCGTCGAAATCACAAACGAACCATAGCGATCGACTTCCCTTGGTGATCTCTACGATACCCAGAAGGGGTTTCTTGATCAGACTCCGTTTGATTCCGACACGATGAACGGCCGAAAACAATTTGAAGTTTTCTGGATGAAAAATAGCTCCAATCGAAAAACGAACAGTACCAGCAGATTATGCTCTTCGAGAACTATGACATATAATTTTTGTGAATTTTTCTGGAGACTTCGTATTTTGACTTTTAATTTTGAATTGAGACTGGATCTAGGGTTTGCAGCCATGGAAAGGAGGAATTGAGAGAAATGAACGCACAAACAAATGAGCATAGATGGAGGCTAGGGTTTATAATTGAGTTTATATAGGTAGGTTAGAGATTTGAATAGATGGATCGGATAAACAAACGTGCTAACGCTAACGTGGCCCAAAAAGCCCGTTTTGACCCCGGAACGAAATTGGGTAAACCCATATATCAAGATAGGCGTTTTAAAATATTCTGAACGCGATGGAAAAAGTTTCACGTCCAAATTCCATCGTATGAAGAAGTTATGCTAAAACCAATATTTTCGAATTGATTTCAATTAAATCGATTTCAAGGCGTTTCGCGTTCGTACGATCAAACGACAAGTCCGATTGCTACGAAACTTGAAACCCTACAATAATTCGCTGATACGGATCCGACGAAACTAGTTTCGTCGAAATCCGAGTCCGTGCTCAAAATGGCTATTTTTATATTAATTAAATAAATTCAAAAATAACCAATTTATATATTTAGATTCTAAAATTTACCCATTTTATCACTTTTAAAAATTCTAAATCATTTACAAAATCTCAACAAATTTAGATGTCAAATTAAAGAAGGTAAATTTATAAATTTCAATGTAAATCCTTAATTTCATTAAATTCACAAATCATTAATAATATCCTAAATTCGTTTAGTTAAATAAATTAGTTAGTATTCCATTCATTCCTGTCAAATAGATGGATTTACCATTGGATTTAGGATTATCACATAAATATTTCCCGTCTTCAACTTAATTTCCAATTAACGTAAAATTTTATATTATATTTTAAATTAATTGCAATAAATCCAAATAAATACATAAGCTTGATTCCCGTTTAAACATTTAACTCATTTGATTGCAATTAACCTTTTTATAGTAAATTAAATTCCGATATTAATGAAACTTTATTTCCATTCTTTTTATTCACAAATCATCATATTATGAAGAACATTTACATTGTTCCCCATTTATTACCTTAATTTATTTATCGTAACATTTAATTTATATTTATTGCAATGATTTCCAATTTAATTGAAGGAACCAAGTATATAACTCATAATAGTTGTGGTAAAACTCTTAATCCCATATGTATAAGTATTTCATAATCCGTTATATCTATTCATTAAATAAATTCCATTTTTAGGTCCGTTTAAATTTATTACTAAGTAACCATTTACTTTTTTCCAATAAATTTGAATTCCATTTATTTACCATACAATCACTTTCCCATTCACACCTTATTATCAACCCACAATTATTGCAATTCATTATCTTATATTGATTTTATACAATTACCATTTACTCTACATTCAATTACTATTCAATGCATATTTATTCATCAAACAATTCGATATTTACTTTTCTTTCCTTCTATTTGATAAATAACCTAGTATACATTTACATACATTCATTTCATTCCATTCATTTATGGGTATTGCATTGAAATTTAATTTGTTATCTAATACCGACATTATTTACCATTTATTACAACTGGATTCCCAATTTTATTCCATACCCTGAATAATTAACACACACACACACACACACACACACACACACACACACACACACACACACACATATATATATTAATCAAATCCTTACACTTGTTTTTCTCATATTCCATTTAAAATCAAATCATAACATTTAAATGCTTTTAATGAATTGGAATTTCATTCAAGTCGTAAATTATTAACTTGTAATAACATGATTCCTTAATTTATTCCAATTACCGTTTACACTCTTTTATTGCATTAAATCAATTTAATATTTTCATAAATTTCTCATATTAAATTTTATATCCAGGTAAGAATCCTTTTTCTACTTAATTCAATTTGGATTTTATTCAAATTTCTATAAATAGGTTTTAAGTCACCATTTACATAATTTATTTTAGCCTTCATTTTAACATTTATTTATCCCCTTTTTATTTTTTTCTACTAAAATAAATTACAAAATCCTACTAAATAAACAAATTGAATTGTCGAAATTTACGGGTCGTTACACTCTCCCCCACTCAAAACTTTTCGTCCCCGAAAAGGAAAAGAAGGGAAAAGAAGAAATAAGAAAACAGTATATCTTTCTTAATTAAATTTATAAACAAATAAGTTTACAAAATAAAATAATTTAACATCAAATATACCAATTTATACCTATTTAAATCCTTTATACATAAATTGTTAAAGTTTGTAAACATTTTCAAATTTTTCTAAGTCCAAAATTTACGATTTTTTTTGGCAGAGTCTCCTTTGTACGGAGAGGCTCGGAAGAAAATATAATATAAATATAACAATATACACAAATATTTTTCCAAAATAATATATATCCCTACACGGGAAAATATATAAAATAGCGCTATAAACCGTAATCCGAAACGTACCTATTTGTCGGGCAACTTACGCTAAATTTATGGAACCAAAAGCAGTAGCAAATGCTTCCATAACCTGTATTTTACTTATAAACACTTATAAAATCTAAAGGGTTAACAATTTATATAAAGTGAAATATTTAAGTGGTTTCAATTACTAACAACAAATCAGTACAACAACCATCAATTCGACAAATAGCATACAAAATAAATTCAAAGCAACCATTCAACCAAACAAACAAATAGTTGTTCGGGTTCAAAACTTTTAAAATTATACGGAATGAAGAATAAACTACTAGCACATCATTTACTCAACAGCCTTAGATAAACCTAAATAGATTATTCTTTCATCCAATCCCAATTTTAAAGTATCTTACCCAAATAACCATAATTTAAACAACAACAATTCAAACCAACAAATCAAATTAACTTATTATCAATTTATTTCATACTTTAGTTATTTGTCTTTCATTTATTCAGTGATTATTTAAAATTTTCATTTATTACTTACAATTATTCACCTTATTTCTACCAAAATTTTCACTCATTCATATCATGAATTTTCCTTTTATTATTTTACATTCATTTATTCACTGCTTAACTTATTTATTTACAGTATTCATCGTTCTGTTTATTAAAATAATTTACTATAACATTTACTAAATTTTATTGTCATCTATTTATGATACTTACCTTTAATTATATTTATTTGGTAAAATTTCAATTATAACTTAAGTTCATAACATTAAATTCTCATTTAATAGCCAACTCATTGGATACTTCATTACCTACTTTCACTTATACAAATTCCATTACATTTCTTATTAAACATTTCAACTTTTTATATTTGGTAAGTTATATATGTTAAAGAAAATGCAAATGAACTTATACAAGTTTTATCATCCTTTAATTAAATTAAATTTTCAACAATATCACTCTTTGTTTCATATGTTACAAATTTCAAATTTCCTTTAATTTCCATTTATAACTTAGCATTTACATCTCTTATTTTATTTAGGGTTTCAATTATTAATTACCTACTTTTCATTTCACTACAATAATTGAAACAATTTTTTTTACGGAAATTTAAGAATTAAATACCGGGTTACATTTTCAATTTATTTTAAAACAATAGATAAATATATTCTTAAAACTTATATATCTATAATTATATCTACAACAATTCAAAATTTATATTTTTCAATCAAAATGAATCTGCAGTAAAACTACTATAGTGGCCTTTCCCTTCGAAACTCGAAAATGAAAGTCGATGATGCGGCCGCCATCACCGAAATTATTTTCCAACGACAGAGAGGAAAGTACAAAACTTATTTCTCCAAAATCTTTTTTAAAACAATTCTTTCGAATTACATTGAAATATTTATACCAGAAAGTCCTTATAAACAATATTATTATATTCCAAAATTTATTCGAAAGAAATTTCAAAACCCCGGATCTTAAGTTCTAAATTTCCAAATTTCATTTATTTTATTTTTCAATCTTATTTCTATTATTATTTATACACTTTATTACCTAACAACCAATCTATTGCAGCCAAATACAGATATCATTTGAAATTTTTTATTTTGTATAGAAAATATAATAGGAAAAATTATTTCATTCACCTATATTAAAAACAAATATTATGTTAGTCTATCCTATTAAGTGTTTAGAAATCCCTATTGATGTCATAGCGTCCGATGCACCAACCAGAATTTATAAATACAAAACGGAACAGATTAACACAATATTAAAACCTTTTTATAACACTAACAAATACGCTCTCTCATATATATACACTCAGCGACTCCCATAGGGTATTACTACCCTATTAGTAAAGAGTCAAACCCCACAAAGCTAAGGTTTATCGTTAAACCAAAGCTCTGATACCAACTGTAACGTCCCGCCTTTTCACACGGTTCAAATCGACACACGTGCCAATTCAAACCATACGGAAGGGGTGGATTATTATGGGGTAAATAAGAAAAATGAGAAAGAAATAAAACAAAACAGAATCTCACAGCGAAAGGATAAAATATAATAATAAATATACAGTTCGTAAAACTATTTACAAAACATTTGATTCTTCTTTATACAATAAATATCAAAGTTCACATACCAATAATACCAATGCAGCAGAATTAAATAGTGTAGTGGAATAATATAGTAGATAGTAATACAAATCTTCGTCTTCTTCCTCCGGAGCTAAACTTCAAATCCTGAAAACGCTCGGACTGACCCGAGCGAATTGCAAAAACAAAACACTCGAGTCAGAACTAAAAGATCTTACGTAAGTTAGATTAACAGAAATAAATATGAGTGCAGTAACTCAAGAGATGCTCGGGATTTACATCTCCTAAGGATCCGTTAAACTATTTACTATGTAGTATATTGCGCTATTATAATAGTGTCTAACTGTAAAATAAACTTACTTTTAAATAGCATTAAGGCTTTACATTTTCCACATTAACACGTAATAGTCCCAGTAGTCCATCCAATATCATAGTCCCTCCTGATCGAGAAGCCACCAGAGGATACCACATGGGCTACGGGAGAAATCCAAACTCGTACAAGGCGCGATAGGGTAGGTGACACGGCACAACTAGGCAATGCTAGGGTAGATATACCAATTACGCTTCTGGATCGGTGGTAACGTGTAGCGCGCAGCTACCGCCCACCTCGAGCCCCACCCCCAAATAAAATCAAAAGTGGCCACCGAATCAATCCAAAGGTCAAAGTATAATATCGGAGGGATGTGTCCGATAGTGCTACCTTATTAACCCGTCAATTGCTCCTGTTTTAGCCACCTTATGCCAACTCACGGGAGTTGGGTCCACGTACTTACCTTACAGGAAACGCCGCCACCAACCTACTTCATTCTGGAATCTCCACCGCGTACACGGTTGTTAAAGTGGTTTTCGGAGTTGGCAGAGAGTAGACAACTTCCGATCCCGGCCTCTTCAACAACCAAACGTTATTATAACACCGCGGTTATTTCCAAATAATTTATACTTTAAAACCAAAATATATACCCATTTCAAAACCTTAACATTTCGATATCATTTCTTCTTTTAAAGCCAAATAAATATGATATCACTTTTATTTCAAGTATACCTTTTTTTCAAAAATCATAGTACTTTCAGATATATATTCCTTAAAACCGTAGTTTCGAAACATGAATTTTAAATACTTAAATAGTTTGATAATAAATTACTTAATAAAGTAAATTAGCTTTCAAATTCTCAAATCAATTCCAAATCAGATTTAAATTCCCAAATAAACCATTTATATTTCATACATTACAAAGTTTAAGTATTCCATCATTTCAAAACTAATATATATATATATATATTAAATTCACTTTACTATTATTTAGTTTTGAAATACTTACTTGATAAATCAAATATCGATTACGTAAAAATTTAAACTTTGAATAACAGGATATTCTTTCAATTAAATTAACTTGATAATATTCTTCCAATCAATCTAATATTCATTTAAATCCTCAAATCAAAATCAAGTTATTAATCATACCTTTTAAATCTTAATTTATTTATATTTTAAAACCAATTTCGAGGATAATCCTTAAATACTTTAATTCAAGTTCAATCCTGAAATAATTCAATTTAAAACCCATCCCATAGTTACCTTCTAACTTAATTTCATTTAAGTCATTTAAACTTAATATATACAATAGAGTTTAAATAGATACTTACCACTTTATATAAAAGAAATCAACTTCCTTATTAAACCCATTTTATTAATCCTTTTATACATAGCTTAGATTTAAGAATTTAACTATATATATATAAAGTAACATTTAAACAACGTCAAAATAAGTATTTATTAAACCGTATTTCCTTTCCAAAACCATAGAAAATCATTTCAAAATAATTTATATATATATATATATATATATATATATATATATATATATACCGCGGTGCCTGTATATAATTTTCTATCCTATGGTCAAGTGATATGGATAATTATCTTTTCAATCCACAATTTAAAAATAAAATGTGGTTGTATATCATTTCAAAGCACAATCCCGAATGAAAAGAAATGCATGATAACTTGCAGTTTATATAAGATAGAACATATCATCCATTCATCCAATATCAGTCATCAACCAATTTATTTCAGTCATCATCAATTTATTTCAATCATCATCAATTTAAACAAACATCAATATATGGCATACAATATAACAGGAAATAAATGACAGTTATTAACTAACAGTTTATATTCAAAATAAATTTATTAACTGTTTAACTATCGGTTTATGTGCAAATAAATAAATTTAACTGTTAATTTATATGCAATAATAAAATTAATTAACAGTTATATTAAATAAATGCGATTTTACAGAGATGATGAATAAAACATGCCAAACAGTCATAAATAAATTTCTACTCATATCTAAAATCAATTTAAAAGACATAGGAAATTTTAGAAATTGTGAGTGGGTTAAAACACTCACCTTTTGAATTTAAATCGAATTTAAATCCGATTTAAACCCAAAAATTTGACGGTCTCCAAATATGTCCAAACAAGCGTCAACACGTCTTGAATTTTATTACGATCCTAACAAAAAAAATCTCGTGTAAATCGGAGTTCGTATGTAGGAGTTATAGCGATAAAACGATTGCAATTGAAAAAAAAATTAAACAAAAGATAACCTTTCTCCCACAACTCGTCCACGTCATCATCAACAAGCTACAGGACCGTACCCTAACATCCCTACGTCGCGAAAACAAAAATCGCGACTACCGCTGCCTCGTGCAAAGCTTGTCGCCTCCCAAGTGATCGCCGAGACCATCTCCTGCCGCCGCCGATCCACCACGGCACCCCCCCTAATCGTTTCGTTTGACATCGTTAGTTAGCAGCCGCCGCCTAAATGCCATAACCCTAATCCAATTTTAGCTTCGAATCCAACCGTCGAAATCACAAACGAACCATACCGATCGACTTCCCTTGGTGCATTCTACGATACCCAAAAGGAGTTTCTCGATCAGACTCCGTTTGATTCCGGCACGATGAACGGCCGAAAACAATTTGAAGTTTTCTGGATGAAAAATAGCTCCAATCGAAAAACGAACAGTACCAGCAGATTATGCTCTTCGAGAACTATGACATATAATTTTTGTGAATTTTTCTGGAGACTTTGAATTTTGACTTTTGATTTTGAATTGAGACTGGATCTAGGGTTTGCAGTCATGGAAAGGAGGAGTTGAGGGAAATGAACGCACAAACAAATGAGCATAGATGGATGCTAGGGTTTATAATTGAGTTTATACAGGTAGGTTAGAGATTTGAATAGATGGATCGGACAAACAAACGTGCTAATGCTAACGTGGCCCAAAAAGCCCGTTCTGACCCCGGAACGAAATTGGGTAAACCCATATATCAAAATAGGTGTTTTAAAATATTCTGAACGCGATGGAAAAAGTTTCACGTCCAAATTCCATCGTATGAAGAAGTTATGCTGAAACCAATATTTTCGAATTGATTTCAATTAAATCGATTTCAAGGCGTTCCACGTTCGTACGATCAAAAGACAAGTCCGATTGCTACGAAACTTGAAACCCTACAATAATTCACTGATACGGATCCGATGAAACTGGTTTCGTCGAAATCCGAGTCCGTGCCCAAAATGGCTATTTTTATATTAATTAAATAAATTCAAAAATAACCGATTTATATATTTAGATTCTAAAATTTACCCATTTTATCACTTTTAAAAATTCTTAATCATTTACAAAATCTCTACAAGTTTAGATGTCAAATTAAAGAAGGTAAATTTATAAATTTCAATGTAAATCCTTAATTTCATTAAATTCACAAATCATAAATACTATCCTAAATTCGTTTAGTTAAATAAATTAGTTAGTATTCTGTCCATTCCTGTCAAATAGATGGATTTACCATTGGATTTAAGATTATCACATAAATATTTCTCGTCTTCAACTTAATTTCCAATTAACATAAAATTTTATATTATATTTTAAATTAATTGCAATAAATCCAAATAAATACATAAGCTTGATTCCCGTTTAAACATTTAACTCATTTGATTGCAATTAAACTTTTTATAGTAAATTAAATTCCGATATTAATGAAACTTTATTTCCATTATTTTATTCACAAACCATCATATTATGAAGAACATTTACATTATTCCCCATTTACTACCTTAATTTATTTACCGTAACATTTAATTTGTATTTATTGCAATGATTTCCGATTTAATTGAAGGAACTAAGTATATAACTCATAATAGTTGTGGTAAAACTCTTGATCCCACATGTATAAGTATTTCATTATCCGTTATATCTATTAATTAAATAAATTCCATTTTTAGGTCCGTTTAAATTTATTACTAAGTAACCATTCACTTTTTTCCAATAAATTTGAATTCCATTTATTTACCATACAACCACTTTCCCATCACACCTTATTATCAACCCACAATTATTGCAATTCATTATCTTATATTGATTTTATACAATTACCATTTACTCTACATTCAATTACTATTCAATGCATATTTATTTATCAAACAATTCGATATTTACTTTTCTTTCCTTCTATTTGATAAATAACCTAGTATACATTTACATACATTCATTTCATTCCATTCATTTATGGGTATTGCATTGAAATTTAATTTGTTATCTAATACCGACATTATTTACCATTTATTACAACTGGATCCCCAATTTTATTCCATACCCTGAATAATTAACACACACACACACACACATATATATATATATATATATATATATTAATCAAATCCTTACACTTGTTTTTCTCATATTCCATTTAAAATCAAATCATAACATTTAAATGCTTTTAATGAATTGGAATTTCATTCAAGTCATAAATTATTAACTTGTAATAACATGATTCCTTAATTTATTCCAATTACCGTTTACACTCTTTTGTTGCATTAAACCAATTTCATATTTTCATAAATTTCTCATATTAAATTTTATATCCAGGTAAGAATCCTTTTCTACTTAATTCAGTTTGGATTTTATTCATTTACATAATTTATTTTAGCCTTCATTTTAACATTTATTTATCCCCTTTTTATTTTTTTCTACTAAAATAAATTAAAAAATCCTATTAAATAAACAAATTAAATTGTCGAAATTTACGGGTCGTTACAACTAAGGTATTAACAATCTCCTTTTTTTGATGATGATAACCGTTACTTATTCCTATATATAAAATATGATATAACACCCTGTGATTTAGATAACTCCCCCTGAATGTATGTCAATTATATTTTATATTCCCCCATATTAACTCCTCATAAATCAATTACTTTGAAATAATAGAATCAAAATCAATAACTAAGTTTAATAAGACAAATGATATAAATGATGATTATATGATATATGATAAATAATATATGATGATTATATAATATACCTGGAAAATATATTATTTTACACCAAATATGATACACTATGTAAGATAACACAACCTATTTATTTATTAATTAAAATCAATCTTATACATATCATAAAATCAATCAAACATCCAAAACACACATATCCAGCTGTTAATACTCGATATAAACAATCCAAACCAAGACAAACAAAACCAATTCAAATGTAAACACCAAACCAAAACAAATCAAATCCTAAGTGTGTATATTTATGTATATTAACATATCAAATCCAAACCTAATAACTGGACATTTCATGGAACTTCAACCCAACTGTCGGACCCAATGATTGGTTCGACATTAATGGCATCTTAATCTTCATTATCCTTACTAATAGTGCATTCTAGGTTGTTGGATGGTTTATTTTAGATTAATGAAGAAATCAACCATCAAAGGGCATAAAAATTCTTTTCTTGTTGCTTGATCATCTACATTTGAGTTAACTTTAAATGCCTTTGATTTCTTAGGATAAAGTTCAGAATATCCTTGAAAGATTGAAGAGTTTGTTTAAGGTTTTCACATAATTTCTGGTGTGCAGAAGATATTTTGTAAAAAGACGTTTGAGAATGAAAAGAGAGTGTATAATAAAATGACGGGTGAATTTTTCGACAAAAATAGGCTTATATAAGAATAAAAGGTCGTTCAGAATGATTGGATAGGTGGTAGTTATTTTAATTTTGAACTTTAAATTTTTTTGCACACCGGCAATGATATGTCGACATATCATTAGTATGTATGTTGACATACATACCATAAATTTCAAAACTGGTGTATTTGTCATAATTTTTATTTTTATTTTATACCAATATATATTTATAACTTTCAAAGACTAAAAAAACAATATATGGCAGTAAAAAAATTATATTCTATTACTTAGAATTGAAAGGTACATATATTTCAAAGAAAAATTATATGAAAATTACATGAACCTAGACTGAAAGCACACAATACTAAGGAATACAAAGCTACACAATACTAAGGAATACAAAGCTAGATATCATAAAGAAATAACTAGATAAGCTTAGAAGGATGTAGATGATGATGACTTTCCACCAAGCTTGTGAATGATCTTTCCAAAGTATTTGTCCACTTTGTTGGAAAGAGAAGCGAACTTTTTATTAAAAGAACACTTAAGCTTCTTTTGGTTTTGAAGAAACTTTTCTTGGTTCCTTATGATCTCTTTATTGGAGGGGTGGGATGGTTCATCAAAGCTTTCCATAGAAGTTTCTACTTCTTCCTCCTCCTCTTCTTCTTATTGTTGAATTTATTGTTCCTCTTCATATGCCAACCTTCGTTCCTTTACGAAAAGTGTCTCATATGTTTGAAAAACGGTGGATTGTGCATGAGAGGATGTTGGCTATGTCAAAAACTTTTTGAGGAAGTGTTTTTTTCTTCTCTTAAATTAACACCAAAATATATGAAAATTCTAGTGAGATACTTACCGTAGTAGAGTGTGTTCTCGTATCTAAAAATGTAATTTTTAGCAAAGTCATCTAATGTCTTGTGCCCAATTGATGTTGTAGTTTCCATAAATGGTAAAAAAGAGCTTTAAAAACTTTTGAGTAGGTTTATTAAAATTACCCATCCTCGGAATGACATTCTTTTGTAAAGTGAGATCCATTAGTCTTGATTTTGGTTGAAGATACTTGTGTTTAAATCAAATTCCTCACCACTTTCGAAAATGTCATGAAAAACTTCACGATTTTGTTCATCAATTTGAAAAGTGGAGAGGTCAAATCCATTTTTTGCAACCAAGTACATGACCCAAAATTTCATAATTTTAAACAATTCAAGTGCCATTAACACTATCCAAATTTGTCCCACTTCTCCTAGGAAAAATTTTCCATTTAAATTCGTATAAAACATTTTGACCAAATCTGGATAAAAAACAAAATCATTTTGAGAAGAGTTAATTAAACTAAAAATTCATTTTCAAAACAAAGGTCTTGTAAACTATAAAGGGAAAATTTTTCAAGTTTAGCAAATCTTATAGGAAAAACTTTCTCGAAAGTAGCATACTCTATATAGGTTTAGCTTCTTTTTCATTTAAGAGAAAGCTTTTGGTTCTCTTAGAGAGCCTTATGGTCTTAGGAGTTTGATTAGAGAAGGCTTCTTTCGAATTTAAGGAGATAATAGTATGAAGAGATATTTGAAATAGAGTGAGTGAATGAATGGATAGAGATAGATTGAATTAATAAAGAGTGAAAAGTCATGTTCTCTGGTCAAAAAAGTGCCTTTTCAACACATAGGAGTAGGTGCAAAAGAGAGTGAATTTTGAAATGAATTTTCAATTTTCAATTTTTTGGCATGTGTGTCTTCATATATGCTTCATGTATGTTGATATATAGGCCGTAATTTTCAAAAATAAAACTATATAAAATATTCCCATATATATACGCACACACATGCCTATATTCATCCAATGTTATTATTAATATATAGGTTATATCTAAAACCAAAGTCAAACATAACTGAAATAAAAATTATTAAATAAAACATACCTTTTCCACTTTTTGTTGATTGATTCTGACTAGTCTGTTATTTTGTGAAATGCATATTCATATTCTCAGAACTTGGTTCATTTTCGCTTAAGGAAGTATCTAAATCATCTAATGTTGTAGTGTAAGCTCATTTTCTTTTCTGGATTAATCAGTAACTGGTGTGATCTTTGATTTATTCTGATATGGATAGTCTCTTTGAAAATGGCCTGGCTTCATGTGACGACCGGTAAATCTGTATCCTTTGAATCGACAATAATCCACACATGTCCGACCCAAAAAGCACCAACTGATGTGTGATGCCCCACCTCTAAACCCACGCTAGCCAAGAACACTCCGGAGTAGTGCTGTCAACTAGCACGGAGAATAAGGCTGTTGAGGAGCGACCATCCATGTAATTGCTTATCACACGGTGGCTATAAATAATCTTCGGAAACAAACATAGAAATAATCATATCACAAATCAGTCACAAATATCCACATCACAAAGGCGGAAGAAGATATGAATATATAACTAACACATGAAAGTGTACATCAGAGTAGTGGTCAGTAAGATCCACGATAATACAAAAGAATAGCAACACGTGCTATACAAAAGATTACAACTATGAGTCTATATCTCAAGTGTATACAACAAAAACTGCTAATCTAAACAGTTAGCCAAAAGTCAGAGTGATGAATCCCTGGGAAGAAGTCAAGCAGAAGCACCTGTAACATCTCGGTCTGACCCGAGTATTATTTAAGAAAATAATAAACGGATCAGTCTAGCTATAAATATCAGATGACATGATATAACATAAAAGATATGGCATAAACATAAACATCCATAACGACATACCACTATAAGTATGTAAATAATGATCAACAGAAGATCAATCAATAAGAGATAATCAATATCACAAGAATCTTCTCAAAGATTCGAAGAGGGCATCATACCCTAAACTTGTACTCATAACAAGTCAATGACATAAATTCCAGAAATCAACACGAGAAATCCAGAAATCATAAAAAGGGAAAGAGGCCTATCACATGACGGTCCGAAGACCATGGGGAGCTACCCCGCATGTGTGAATGGAATCACACAGATTGAGGTCAAGACTAACCAAAAAGCAGAAAGGTATGTGTGAATGGAATCACACAAGTGGTGTCTAGTCTAACCTTGCAATGAAAGAGACATCGCGCAATTTCTAGTCTAATTCATAAAGCGATCATCAAGATCAACGAGAAGTGTCAATTACACTAAGCTAGTAAATATAGAAGTTTAGCTTCATGTCCCATAACCACTTGCTTAACTTAAATATTTACGAACAAACTGTAAATCTTCACTAATAAAATTGTCACAAGAGGTTCAATCGAACAAGTCCAAGAATTAACCGACGAAGTGAACGCAAGCATTTCATACCACTTGTTTTACTAAGTCGTTTAATTAGATTTCTCATCCGAGTGAGGTAAAGGCTTGTATATACTAATAGATTGGAAAACGGTTTAAGAAAAGAGCTTTGTTATTAAAAATAGAGTTGAAATTGTTTGTTAAAAGAGTTTTGATATTTACTACTAGTATTGAAACCTTTATATTATAAAGTGACAAAACACAGAAGCAATTGTAGAAACAACCAGTCACAAAAATCGCATACGGAGATGTGAATAAAATCCAAGGAAATCAGCTCAATGTTTTTCAGATAAGATCCCCTACGGAGGGGGGGTCCGGGGGGTGGCAACACCCCAAGGTGGGGGTGCGGGGGCAACGCCACCGCTTACGGGGTTCGACCTGCCCGGTCAGGTCGCGGGGGTTAAGGGGGCAGCGCCCCCGGCGGGGTGCGGGGCAGCGCCCCGTCCAAAACGGTACGACTTAGTGAAGACAAAATGAGGTCTAACGACCTAAGAGGTTCACGCGACCTAACACAATGGCTGAGCGACCTAACTAAGTGCGCGACCTGGTGGGTAAGGAGGTCGAGCGACCTAATGTTCTTTGCGACCTAACGAGGTAGAGGGGACACGCGACCTAAGAAAGTTCGCGGGCTAAGGATGAGCGACCTAACAAGGTTCACGACCTAACGGAGAAAAGGCAACCTAGGTCTAACGACCTAACTGCTCGCGACCTAAGGGTCTAAAGGCCACGCGACCTAGAGGGAAAACAAGGTTAAGCGACCTAAGTGGGTTTGTGACCTAACGATATAAACGGTTGAGCGACCTAACGGTGCAACGACCTAAGGCCAAACGACTTGAGGGTTCCAGTGGAGAGCGACCTAAAGGAGACGCGACCTAAAAGAGGCGCGACCTAAAGGAGACGCGACCTAAATTATGCGCGACCTAAAGGAGACGCGACCTAAAAGAGACGCGACCTAAAAGAGGCGCGACCTAAAAATATAAAGGTCATGCGACCTAGCGACCTAAGGTCATACGACCTAGCGACCTAAGGTCCATACGACCTACGACCTAAGGTCATACGACCTAACTCCGAAGACGTTAGAAATGGCCAGAACGACCTACGACCTAAGGTCCATACGACCTACGACCTAAGGTCATACGACCTAACTCCGAAGACGTTAGAAATGGCCAGAACGACCTACGACCTAAGGTCCATACGACCTACGACCTAAGGTCATACGACCTAACTCCGAAGACGTTAGAAATGGCCAGAACGACCTACGACCTAAGGTCCATACGACCTACGACCTAATGAGATAAGTCCGAGCGACCTAAAGGTATAGGCCATTTTAAGGTCGGAAACGACCTAACTCCAGTGCGACTTTTCACACAGAACGACCTAACAAAGGCAGAACGACCTAGGGGCAGTTTTTCACCAAAAACACTAAAAAGTGGAGTTTTTCGCCAATCCAATCCAAACCAAATGCAAATGTGCGTGCAAACATGATAGGGAATCATTCCCAACAGTCCAAGATAGATATAAACTAGATTTGTGAGATAAAAATCTCACCTTTGCACTAAAGTTTATGAAGATGAAGCTTGAAAGCAAGGAGAAGCAATCCAAAGCTTGAATCCAATATCTTCTACTTGAATTTGGAGTTGAATGTTGGATTTGCAATTGAATTTGTGCTTGGAGTTTTAATTTCCCATTCCCTCCACTATTAATGCCAAAGCTTGATTAGTTAGGAAATTTATGAAGAGTGAGGAGAAGAGGGTTGGAAGTTGGGCTTAATAGGCTAAACTAACCCAAAGTCCAAAGCGGGAAAAGTTAGTGAAATTTCACTAACTCCAAACCTATCGATGTTTATACTTAAAAAGTTGTAAACGACATTTCGAACTCAATGGAAGTGGTCTCGAGTCCTAATTTGACCGTTTGCAAAAAGTAGCTTTTCGGACCAAAATCCGATTAACGAGTTAATATTTAAATAAAATATTTAAATACAAACTCGATAAATATGCGGGTTGTTACATGATGAAAAGTCAAGAGAAAGAAAAGAAGAGAGAAGAAGAGAAGAAAATAAAGAGAGAAGACAGAACCAAACAGAACAATATAGAATCTCACATCGCAGCGGAAACATATAAAATCGTATCAATGATCTTTGTAAAATAGAAACTGTATATACGTACATCTATCAGAGTTCAACAATCAAACAATAGTTATCATCCTGGACAGTTACAATGACCTATTCTTACAATTGCTGATAACATAAACAACGAACAAAGCAAAAATGCAGCGGATAATCAAAACAAACAAATACGTGTATACGAAAATGAAGATCACCAGCTCTCCTGCTGAAGCTCCAAAAGCACCAATCTAACTTATAAATACACTCGGATTGACCCGAGCATTGAAAGGGAAGAACATCCAGTTCATTCTGGTAAACCAGCGTGAGAAACACACTCAACTGAATTTATTAAACTACCAAGCTTTTCCTTTATCAAAACAAAAGTATCTCGTAAGACAAGCCCACACATAAATATGCACATTTTTTTACCTTATGATAACTATAAAAAAATCATATCAAATCATTTGATATTAGATTAGTGTCTAGTATATACAAATAATATTAACCATAGTCGAAATGGTTACCATATAGCATTTCGAGGCTACTCATCACGCCTTTACAAAAAAAATCGCTGATCGTAGTAGGGTTTGGATTTCCATACAAATGACCAGGTGAAGAGACTACCTTCCGAATGGGTACACCTCTAGATGGATATCCCAAGGCACAGAACATCTGCCCCTACCAACACAAGACCGACCCACCTCTATAACTAGATGGTACCAAATATGTCATCCTCTGGTTGTTACCGACCTTTACCAAGGGCCCCAATAGCTTACAAACCAAAAGAATCAAATACAGGACATCATAGCGTGTAAAGATATATCTAGAAGAGGATGATCATATCCTACTTGGGAATGACAAACTTAGCCCTACTGCGTCTAACCCTGTTTCGGTCATTTTCAGTTGATGAGGCCAGAGGTAATGATAACCTTTCACAAATCAAAATCACATCACTTTGAATGTCACACGGTCATTTCTGTTGATGACTAATTGCCTTCCATAAAAATACAACTCTTAAGCCCATACGTCTTAAAGAGGGTATTAAATTAAAAGAAGTTGCCTTCTCCGCCACCACTGATGCACATTTGTATAAACCAATATGCATAATCTTTAGAAATGCAATATCAAACAAACATCCAACAATTTGTCCAGGAGCAAGACAAACCAAAGGTACTTTCCTACCACATCCTATCGGGAAATCCCTAAGATTAGTAGCGAATAGTTCTTGCGTTGGATATTTCATAATGAAGAGACCACTGCTACTATATGTATATTGGGATTTTAACCCCAAACGATCAACAAGCAGTCCCTCAGTATGAAAATCCGGAATATCAATGTCATCACTAAGCAACCTGCACAATCGTCGCATATACGTTGGTCCGAAGTAATTTTTGGATAAACAGATTTCGGTCTCTTCGCACCAACAACACAAAAGTGTTTCTCAACCTCACATAGAAAC
This sequence comes from Allium cepa, assembly GCA_030765085.1. Taxonomy (NCBI): domain Eukaryota; kingdom Viridiplantae; phylum Streptophyta; class Magnoliopsida; order Asparagales; family Amaryllidaceae; genus Allium; species Allium cepa. Next base: position 1,041,835,297 of record CM060931.1, on the reverse strand, counting down.
TAAATCTCATAGACTTATCACGTCTCCAAATTTCAACTTGCTATCCTTTAGACCAAAAAGGAAGCTCGATAGATTAGAGTAATACTCTGCACTATACGAATCAACATCCTTAACACAAATGATAATCAAGCGTACATAGAAGGCTATGTACTACGTATATGACTACATAGTTCCCCACATCATGTCGAGGAACTAAAATGGCCAAATTTGATAGTCTGTTCTTTAACTATCAAAACAAACAAACAAATATTTAGCACCATAACAATCACTAGGCCCTTTAATTAATGTTTTATTAATTAAATCACTTGCTAAATATTTACTTCAAATTATCTTTAAAAAGATATAATCTCAAAACCATTTCAACTTTGGAAAATATTTCCACATACTTATTTAATAATAAGTGATTCACAAATCTCTTTATTTTCAACACTTAGAAAATATTCCATACACTTGATTAAGTATATATTTCATTCTTTAAAGAAAATATTCTCTTAAAACACTTTTATTTGGGTCAAAACGAATGTTGCGTAAAACATCGTTACGACAATCCAAAAATCACTAGTACAGGGATTCGAAAATTAGATAGATATATAAATCCCATATACTATACAAAAACATTTCCTTTCGAAAATCATTTACTGTAATAGCAGTGTTATAGTCTATCATTTCCTTATTCTTCGAAAACGTCTGTTTTCAACAATGAATGTTGAAATCTATGGTTTCGATATTTAACACATTTTAAAACATCTTTCACCATTTAACTTCACTTAAAAGATCACTTTTCAAAACCAATCTTTAAATTTAAAAGATCACTTTCCAAAACATATCTATTTTATTTAATATATTATTCATTGTCCAAAATCATGAATATAATTCTCTTATCCCAATTCAATGTTTCTACGCATTTATTAAAGATAATCCGTAGTCCAAAATCGTGGATATAATTCATTTACCAAATTCATTGCTTCTATGTATTCATTAAAGGATTATCCACTGTCCAAAATCGTGGATATATCTCCTTTAATAAACTTCTATATTTAACTTATCCATTTCAATTGATTTTGGAATTATAAAACTATGTTTATAAATTCACATTTCTATTTTATGAACACTTCAATATACAAAATTCCTTTATTACAAATTCCATTAATAACTCAATTACATGCCAAAATCTACTTTATAAGTTAATTACTTATAAATTCATTTATTTGCCAATTCATTCCTATATAACTTCAGAATTCGTAAATATTATTCACTTACAAAATCCAGTTATAACTTCATTTTAAACACTTACAAAACTCCTTAACAATTCCATTATTTTGATTTATAAAATATCAATTTATAAATCTTATATATATACCGTTTATAATAAATTCAAGAATCACATTTTAAACTATTTTACAAAAATAGTTAACTCCATATTTCAAAAATCACATTTCGGTATATTTCACAAAATCATATTTTTTAAACATAAAAATTATAACTTTAATTTATTCAAAATAAATTCATTTCCTTAACAATTTAAAATTCAATAAAACATCTATTTAAAAAATCACTTGAAAATCCTTTTAAATTTGGAAATAATCACTTTAACATTTTTAAAATTCCAAAAACAGACCCAATGCTGCAACATCACTAATACATCAATCAAGGCATCCAAACATCATGTGTCATATGATAACAGAATATATCACAATAACTGTAAATAAAACCAATACTAATGAGGAATCCAATTGGATCCCTCCAACCTGTCACCTACAATAAATACATATTAGAATATATGTACAGTGTCCGCTTCAAGGCAGATGTGCGTACAAAGGGTCATCCGCTCATAAACGTGAACGTATAGGGTCTCATCTGCTCCAATAGGCAGGAATATATGCAAATACCAATCTATATATATTTTTAATATATCATATATCATCCAAAAAATCATCATAAATAAAATTTATTTCTCACTTATATAAACATAATAGTGAGTTAGAAAGAGTGAGTTGTACGCACATTGATTCCAATAGCAGTTGCAATGTTTTATTCTGAATAAAATTAAACAGGTGTTTAATTTTACCCAAAATTTACACTAGCTTCAATCGACTCCAAACCAGCTCTAAAATGCACTGCTCATCAATACGGACCCAACATAACTTGTTTCTTCAAAAACGGACCTCGTATGAAGAAGTTACGATATTTTAAAGCTTGTACGAATTTTAAATAATATAATTTTCAATTTCTATTTTTATTTTAAAATCTAGATCTTATCTCAGCCTTCCATTCGATTATCGTCAACTTTGGGCCGTTCGACTTATCTTCCACCCTTCATTCCTAAGCCACTTCTTTTTCAAGCGAATTGTGCTCCACCACCGATCAACTCAAGTCGATCGAACTACGCCACGACGAAGCTCGCCTCCTCGCGCACCTCCGCCCAGCAACTGGCCACACTCGGCCTCTCCATCACGTCAAAAATCAAGCATGAACGTTGTGCGTTCAAACTCATTTTGCCGTCAACCCACACCGCGATATCCAATCATAGCCGTTGGATATGTCGAGCTCGAGGAGCTCTACAACATTGTAGTTGATCATTTTTGATGAAAGTGAATGGATTAGAAGAGTTCGAGGAAGAACATTGGATATTTTTGGCTATTGAAAATATTAGAGCCACCGGCGACTAACCCTAGCTACGGTTTGACTGGAAATGGAAAAATTGATGTCCTTTTATAGAAAATTTCGCGATACTATTCATCCGAAAAAATTTCGAACTCCAAACAAAGCATGCCGCCTGGCGTTTATAATGTTTTACTCCTATTCCGAACACAATGGAATATATATCGGAAGCCAGATCGAATTCGGAAGATAGGTTTTCAAATCGACTATTTAAATTTGAAATTTACTTAAACGAATTATTACGCGTTTTAGCTTCCCCCGGACAAACCGTAAATCTGATTCACACGAAATTTAAAATCCTACAATAATATAACATTACGGATCCAATTAAACTAGATTCGTCAAAATCAGAGACTGTATAAAAAATGGCAATTTTTACATGTTAATTAAATATTAAAATATTCAATTTCTTCAAATTAACTTTTAATTCAATTTTAAAAGTTCTCTAACGTCATTCTAATTCAAATAAGATTTAATTCAACTTTATAAATCGTTTTCATTCACATTCAAATCAAATTCCAATTATTTCTGCAATTTCAAATATTAAATTAATAATTTAATTATCCAATTAAATCCAGATATTCGAAATATAAGTTATTCAACCTATAAAATTAACTTGTGAATATTTAAAATGAATTAAATATACGAATTTCAAATGACTGAAATTATGGGTCATTGCATTCTCCCCTATTAAAAAGAATTTCGTTCTCGAAATTATCAAGTAAGAAAAAGTCACAAAATCCATTAATTTTTCAAAACAAATCGTTCAATTTAGATTTACCAAAATCATTTCAATTTTCCAAGAATACATTAGTTAAACTTCATGTAAAAAAATTTCTAAGTTCTCAAATCCATTCACAATTACCTTTTCAAAAATTCTATTATCATTTCAAATTATAACTCTAAATCAAAATTATAGTTATCAAAAAATTTCGCAATTTTCTCAAAATTTTCTATCGCCTTAAATTTTCAAAAAAATTCACCAGTGTCTCTTTTGCGTGGTTCGAGTATAGTAGGATTACAATATATATATATATATATATATATATATATATATATATATATATATATCACAAATATACATCTCATCTTCAAGGATGAGGCATCCCGTGGGGAAAAAGGTGTAAAAGTACGATATGTAATCCGAGATATGTACCTTATATATTATTAGTGAGCATATACGGCCAATATAGCGCGAAAGCGAGCTCCAAATGCAAAGCATACACCATCCGCACCTACTAAACACTCAACAAACAAATGATAAACATGTATATATGAAAGTAGTATCAATATACAACATATACCGATACAACTACTATATATGCAAATATAGCAAATGCAATCAAATTCAACAAATCCAACCATCAAACCACTATCATCTAACTAACATCCAACAAACCATCTCTATCCACTCAATCCATAACCAAATCAATATAAATCCATTTCTCATTAATATTCATTGAATTGATTTTCAATTTATTCACATTTGATTCATTAACATTGGATTTTACTAACATTCATTTATTCATGTCAATTAGTTTACATTCACAAATTTACATTCAAGTTTGTTCACTTCCAAATTAAATCTAATTCAATTCTATTTAGATTCACTTAATTCCACTTTAAATTCAATTACTTAGCTTTCAATTTTATTAATTCAATTCTATATGAATTTCTATTCAATCAACTAACATCCATCTAACAACATAGGCATATCAAGCATAACCAAATTTATTTCCTTTACTTACATTCAATTTGTTCAACACATTTAATTTCAATTGGTTTAATATTCAATTGACTTTCATTCAATTATTCAATTGCCAATTCATTTAACCATGAAATTTGAATTTCCTTATATAAATCAAACTCATATTCATCACTTCACTTTATTAATTCATTTTGATATCAAATTCAACTTCATTCAACATTACTTAAGTAATATTTCGTTTCATTTTCACTTGCATTTAATTTCACTATACAACTTAAGTTCATTTCTAGTTTAATTCAAATCCTATTTTATTTAAATTTTACTTAAGTCAAATTTCCTATCACTTATTCAAATTCAGATTTTGTTTTTCTTAACAAAACTGTTTAACCATTTTAATATTTGATTTTACTTACACTTTATCATTTTATAAGTTATGCAACTTATTTATTCAAACATCCCAATTCATATTATGTAATCACTTACTATCTTAAGTTTAATTTCCATTTCAACAACTTATCTAATCCGGATCAAATCCAACTCAACTTATTTAACCATCTTTTAGTTAAATTTCAATTCATACATTTATTATGCTAACTCAAATTTATTTCAATTTTACAAATAGTTAAAAATTTATTTCATATTATAAGTCCAAAGCTTATTCCACTTATATTTATCGATTACAACATGGATTTTAAATTCAAATTTGTTTATCAAAATAGAACTTCAATTTAAATTTACTACTGGTAGCAAATCCATCACACAGAAACTCAAAAATGATACTCATGATGTTGCAGTCATCACCCTTATTATTTTCCAGCATCAATAGTGAATTCAATGCTTTAAATTCTTTTTAAAGAAATCCTTTTACATTTATATATCGTATTTACAAATCTTTTACTTATAAAATTTCACTTATTTCACTTTACTTATACAAGATTCATTCCAAATTTATATATCTTGTTTTGATTTATAATAATATAACCTTTTTAACTTTGGAAAACAACTTTCAAAATCAACGGAATTCAAATTTTCAAATTCTTAGTTAAAATCCATATTTATTTATAACTCATATAGTTTCGTTTCTTTTATACAAGATTATTCCACAATTATAAATCATATTAGTTATAATTCCATACTTTATAATTCGTTTGCTTATATAATTTCATTCTTTTACAATTACTGTTTTTATTTAGATTATTCGAACAACTTTTATTAACTAATATATATTTACATTTTCAAACAACCAGACATTTAATTTATATACATTTTAATAATTTTTGAAAAATTATTTCCTTTATATATGAAATATAATCGAGGTAAAATTATTTCATTTTCCCAATTTAAAATGATACTATGTTGACTTTCTCGTTTAAGTATTTAGAAATCCCTATTGATAATATGGCGTCCCACATACCAAGCAGAATTCACAAACAACTCAACGGATAAGCAAACACAATATAAAACATTTTATATCACTAATAAATATGCGCTCATATATATATATGCTCAAACCCAATCTAGGGTGCTATTGTCCCATCTATAGTGAGTACACATCAAAGCTTAGGAATATACAAAATTTAAGCTTTGATACCAAATGTGACGACCCATAAATCTGTACCCTTTGAATCGACAATAATCCACACATGTCGACCCAAAAAGCACTGACTGATGGAAAGTCAAGAGAAAGAAAAGAAGAATGAATAAGATAAGAAAGAGAGAAGATAGAACCAAATAGAACAATAAAGAATCTCACATCGCAGCGGAAAACATATAATATCATATCAATGATCTATACAAAACAGAAACTATATGCACATACATCAATCAGAGTTCAACAATCAAACAATAATTATCAGCCTGGACAGTTATAATAACATGTCCTTATAATTGCTGATAATATAAACAACAACAAAAAGCAAATATGCAGTGGATAATCAAAACATACAAATACATGTATACGAAAATGAAGATCTCCAGCTCTCCTGCTGAAGCTTCAAAAGCATCAATCTAAACCTGTAATTATAATCGGTCTGACCCGAGCATTGGAAGGGAAGAACACCCGATTCAGTTTGATAAACCAGCGTGAGAAAAAACTCAATTGAATTTATTAAATTACCAAACTTTTCCTTTATAAAAAAAAGTAGCTCGTAAGACATGCCCACACATAAACACAGACATTTTTTAGCTTACGATAACTAAAAAAATTTCATATCAAATCATCTGTATGTAATCTTTAGAAATGCAATATCAGACAAATATCCACACAAATTGTCTAGAAAAAGGACAAACCAAAGGTACTTTCCTACCACATACTGTTGGGAAATCCTTGGGATTAGTAGTGAATAGTCCTTGCATTGTATATTTCATAATGAAGAGACCATTGCTGCTATATGTATATTTGGATTTTAACCCCAAATGATCAACAAGCAGCCCCCTACTATGAAAATTTGAAATATCAATATCATCACTAAGCAACCTGAACAATCGTTGCATATACGTTGGTCCGAAGTGGTTTTTGGATAAACCGATCCCGGTCTCTTCGCACCAACAATGCAAAAGCGTTTCTCAACCTCACACAAAAACTAAGTCTCGTAGACTTATCACGCCTCCAACTTTCAACTTTCTATCCTTCGGGCCAAGAAGGAAGCTCGATAGATTGGAGTAATACTCCGCACTATGCGAATCAACATCCTCAACACAAATGATAATCAAGCCTACACAGAAGGCTATGTACTAAGTCTACGACTAAATAGTTCTCCACATAAAGTCGAAGAACTAAAATGGCAAAATTTGATAGTCAGTTCTTTAACAATCAAAACAAACAAACAAATATTTAGCACCACATAAATCACTAGGCCCATTTAATTAATCTTTTATTAATTAAATCACTTGCTAAATATTTATTTTAAATTATGTTTAAAAAGATATATCTCAAAACCTTTTACAACTTTGGAAAACATTTCCACATACTTATTTAATAATAAGTGATTCACAAATCCCTTTATTTTCAACACTTAGAAAATATTACATATATTTAAATCATGATTAAGTATATATTTCATTCTTTAAGGAAAATATTCTCTTAAAACGCTTTTATTTGGGTCAAAACGAATGTTGCGTAAAACATAGTTACGACAACCCAAAAATCACTAGCATATGGATTCGAAAATTAGATAGATATATAAATCTCATATACTATACAAAATCATTTCCTTTAGAAAATTACTTACTATAACAACAGTGTTATAGTCCATCATTTCCTTATTCTCGAAAATGTCTATTTCAACAATGAATGTTGAAATCTATGGTTTCGATATTTAACACATTTTAAAACATCTTTCACCATTTAACTTCACTTAAAATATCATTTTTCAAAACCTGTCTTTAAATTTAAAAGATAACTTTCCAAAACAAATCCGTTTTATTTAATATATTATTCACTCCCCAAAATCGTGAATATGATTCCCCTATCCAAATTAAATGTTTCTACACATTTACTAAAGATAAACCGCTGCCCAAAATAGTGAATATAATTCATTTACCAAATTTATTGCTTCTGTATATTCATTAAAGGATTATCCACTGTCCAAATCGTGGATATATATATCTCTTTTAATAAACTTCTGTATTTAACTTATCCATTTCAATTGATTTCAGAATTATAAAACAACGTTTATAAATCACATTTCTATTTTACAAAAACTTCTATAAACAAAATTCCTTTACTACAAATTCCATTAATAACTCAATTACATGCCAAAACCAATTTATAATTTAATTACTTATAAATTCATATATTTTCCAATTCATTCCTTTATAAATTCACAATTCATAAATCTTATTCATTTATAAAATCCAATTATAACTTCATTTTAAACACTTACAAAACTCCTTAACAATTCCATCATTTTGATTTATAAAATATCAATTTATAAATCTTATATACATATACCGTTTATAGTAAATTCAAAATTATCATTTTGAACTATTTTAAAAAATAGTTAATTCCATATTTCAAGAATCAAATTTCGATATATTTCACAAAATCATAATTTTTATAACATAAAATTTATAACTTTTATTTATTCAAAATAAATTCATTTCCTTAATAATTTAAAATTCAATAAAACATCTATTTTCAAAATCACTTGAAAATCCTTTTAAATTTGGAAATCATCACTTTAACATTTTTAAATTTCCAAAAATTGACCCAATGATACAACAACACTAAATACATCATTCACGGCATCCAAACATCATATATCATATGATAACAGAATATATCACAATATCTGTAATTAAACCAATACTGGTGAGGAATCCAGTTGGATCCCCCCAGCCTGTCACCTACAACAAATATACATATTAGAATATGTGTACAATGTCTTCAAGGCAAACACGCGTACAAAGGGTCGTCCGCTCATACACGAGAATGTATAGGGTCTCACCTGCTCCAATAGGCAGGAATATATCCAAATACCAATCATTATATAGACAATATATCATATATCATCCAAACAATCATCAATCATCATAAATAAAATTATTTCTCACTTATATAAATATATTAGTGAGTGGGAAGAGTGAGTTGCACACACATTGATTCCAATAGCAGCTGTAGTGTTTTATTTCGAATAAAATTAAACCAGCGTTTAATTTTACCTAAAATTTATGCTAGTTCCAATCAACTCCAAACCAGCTCTAAAATGTAGTGCTCGTCAATACGGGCCCAACACAACTTGTTACGTCAAAACGGACTTCATATGCAGAAGCTATGATGTTTTAAAGTTTGTACGAATTTTAGATAATATAATTTACAATTTATATTTTTATTTTAAAATCCTAGATCTTATCTCAGCATTCCATTCGATTATCATCAGAATTGGGCCGCTCGACTTATCTTCCACCCTTCATTCCTTTTCACTGCCGAAGTACCCATTGGCGCCGCTTTTTCAAGCAAATTATGCTCCTCCTTCGATCAACTTCAAGTCGATCGAACTACGCCATAACGATGCTCGCCTCCTCGTGCACCACCGCCCATCGACCGGCCATACTAGGCCTCTACATTGCGTCAAAAATCGCGTATGAACGTTGTGCGTGCAAACCCATTTTGCCGTCAATCCACACCGTGATATCCAATCATAGCCATTGGATATGTCGAGCTCGAGGAGCTCTGCAACATTGTAGTTGATCATTTTTTATGAAAGTGAATGGATTAGAAGAGATCGAGGGAAGAAGTTGGCTATTTTCGGCCATTGAAAATATTAGAGCCGAGGGCGGCTAACCCTAGCTAGGGTTTGAGTGCAAATAGAAAAATTAATGTCCTTTTATAGAAAATTTCGCGACACTATTCATCCGAAAAATTTTCGAACTACAAATGAAGCATGCCTACTAGTGTTTATAATGTTTTACCCTATTCCGAACACAATGGAATATAGATTGGCAGCCAATTGATCGAATTTGGAAGATAGGTTTTCAAATCGACTATTTAAATTTAAAATTTACTTAAACGAATTTCTAAGCGTTTTAGATTTCCTCAGACAAACCGTATATCCGATTAACACGAAATTTGAAATCCTATAGCAATACAATATTACGGATCCAATGAAACCTATTTCGTCAAAATATGAGACTGTATGAAAAATGGCTATTTTACACGTAAATTAAATATTAAAATATTCAATTTCTACAGATTAACTTTTAATTCAATTTTAAAAGTTCTCTAACATCATTCTAATTCAAATAAGATTTAATTCAACTTTATAAATCATTTTCATTCACATTAAAATCAAATTTCAATTATTTCTGCAATTTCAAATGTTAAATTAATAATTTAATTATCCAATTAAATCCAAATATTTGAAATATTAGTTATTCAACTTATAAATTAACTTGTGAATATTTAAAATGAATTAAACACACGAGTTTCAAATGATTGAAATTCTGGGTCGTTACAGTTCATCATAGTTGAAGCATCTAGTCGCAGTTCCATTTCCATGAGTCTTAATTTCAGATTTTGAAAGTTTTTCATCGTTTTATACTTTAGAAACTATTTGAAATTTCTGTTCATGAAAATAATTTCCTCGTCATTGTCATCGTCTGAATCCTGATCGTCAGTTATTGCAATGGAAGCATGGATTTCTTTTATGTTGCCTTGCTTTCCCTTCTGCTCTGCAGTTGTGCTTCATTGGACATTAAATTGCCCATTAATTCTTCAATTTTCAAAGTACTAATATCATTAGCCTCTTAAATTATCAATGTCATTTGATCTCACTTTGAAGAGAGTGAATTGAGGATTTTTCTAACTTGGTTCTCTTCTGAATTTTTTGCCTAATGTAATTAAAGAATGCATTATATCTTGAAATCTATAGTACATGTCAAAAATAGACACATTTGGATTCATTTTAAAAAATTAAAACTAGTTAGTTAATGAAGAAATTTTAGTCTGTTTAACTTTACTAGGGGCCTCATGAGTAACTTGCAGCGTTCTCCAAACCTCATATGCAGATTTACAAATAGAGACTATTAAATTCATTTTTGTATAGTGTACAAAATAAAATATTCATAGCTTTAAAATTATTCTGTGCAAGTGCCTTTTGGTTACCAGTCCATTGTGCAAAATTAGTCTAGGATTCCGAGTGCTCATTTTATGCAATATTCCAAATATCTAAGCCATTAGACAGTAAATAAATTTTCATTCTACATGACCAATAAATGTGATTACTGCCATTAAATAATAGGGCTCTAGCAGTAGATTGTCCTTTGAAAAAAGTTTTAACAAGTGTACTCACAGTGTTGTTAGCCATTAAAACTTATCAAAAATCAAATGACGAGTTTTTGAAAACCTAATGCTCTGATTCCAAATGTGGATTACATAATTATAGATCGTAAGACTAATTAAACACTAGAGAGGGTGAATAGTGTTACTAACATTTGTATATCGTTTTAAAATTCTTTCAAAGTTCATATTAAATCACATATTTGCAATACATAAATATATCAATAATCAATCACAGGTGCAATCATAGATAAAACTAAAAGCAATAAACTAAACTAGGGAGTTAGAGAGGTGACCCATAGATTTTATACTGGTTGGGACTTCTCCAATGTCCATTCTTGTACAATTGCTTGTGCATATTTCTTTTCAAATGCCATTCTTTAAATGGGTAGAAGGCAAACCCAATTACAATCTCGATTCCAAGGCTACAAAACACATCCTTTTAATTTTTTGAGTTCAAGGTACACCAGCTTGATTAGGATGGGCTAAAAGCACGCCCATTTGATTCGGGTAACGGGCACATGAAATTTATTTGAACAGGTTAAAATCATACCTAAGAACTACAAATAGAATTTGATGGTTTTTCCAAAGACAATTTCTTGAACTTAGGATACAATGGATCCTACAGCCTATTGGATAACACTTTGATCTTTGATTTGAGAGAGAGATGATTGCAAAATAGCAAGAAAGTAACTTTCAATCAATAAAAAAAGTTTGAATTGATTCTATTTGGTATAATTTCATTGGAGTTTTCAAGAGAGTAAGAGGAGGGAAGAAAATATTAGTGTTAAACGGATATGTTCGTTCGTGAAGAGTTGCGACGAATAGACACTTCAATTCAAAAATTGAAAAACTGATTTGCGGCAGACATACCATCTCCGTATATGTCGATATTTGCTTGTGAAATTTGAAAACTCTTATCATTTTAAAACATTTTGAAAACAACGTACTTTTTAAATAATATGATACTTTGTAAAATAATTTAAGCATGGTTTATAAACATTTTAAACTTTGAAAATCTTTTATAGATTATTTCTAAATATATTTGAAAATATATTTTGTTTGAAAATGTAAAAGATAAGAAAATAAAAGATAGAGATAAAAGATTGCTACTAGGGACTTTAACAAAATTCTATAACCTATGCACTATATTTTAGTCTTGATATCTTCACACCTTAGTCTTTATTCATGAGTCTTCATGATCAATTCTTAAATCTTTATACTGTATAGTCTTTTGAATCAACACCTATATAATATCCTACACTATATACTATAAAACTTGGTAAAGCATTAGCATATATATTTTAGACGAATTGTATTGTTATTACCAATGTTGTTGTCATCAAAATCAATAAATAAGGTATTAACACTATAATTGTGTTGGGCAGTGTAATTTAAATAAGAATATGTCTTATGCATCCCACAACACCAGAAAGGCAATTTTCTCACGGTTATAAGCGTGATAAAACTAATTTGTTACGGTTATAACCGTGAAAATAGGTACCGTGGGCAAATTCAGTCACACTTTTGCTCACGGTTATAACCGTGATAAAAATAGTAATTTCTCACGCTTATACCAATTATAAATTTAGATATTATAACACTTATAACCGTTACAGAACAGTATTTACTCACGATTATAATCGTGATAAAATGGTTATTACTAACGCTTATAACCGTGGGAAAATTAGATAGTATCACACCTATAACCGTGACAGAACAATAGTTTCTAACATTTATAACCATTACCAAAATGAAAACTCTAACACATATAACCGTGACAAATGCAAATTATATCACAGTTTACGAAAGGTTATTTTCTAACACTTATAACTGTGATAACTAAAACTTATAAGTGTTACAAATTTGATATAACTGAATCATATCTTATTCAACATCTAGTAGTATTTCATTCAACTATATCTATACGAATTTACAACAATAGCAAACACAAGACTAAATTTCAAAACTAACATATCATCAAATCAGTAAAAAACATCAAACGTACGAAATCATCTACATGATTTCAGAAACATGCACATAATGTCCAAAGAAGTATACATCAAAGTACAACATAGCCATCCGTAGCAAGTTCCATTTGCATTACATGTTTAAAATATTATCAAATAATAGTAATACAAAAGTTACTTGCCTGCTAGGACGCTGCTAGAAGGAAAAAATACAACAAAAACTGTGCAAAGTGTAGAATGATGACATGTGCAACGTTGTTTTCTTGATAGAGATCAAGTATTCTAATGTCCATTTCTATACTTCCTGCAGACTATGGCGATACAAAGCATTAACAGCATTGGTATCTTTTATTAAGAAAATCTCATGCTATCTATTCCAACTCCAGACTACAAAAACAAGAATAAAATAAATAAAAATCAATCAATCAAGATTTTAGTAAAAGTATTTATGTCCATGCAAGTATTAGTATATATTGAAAAATTTATGCCATCATATGTAGCAAAGAATGAAAACCCATGTATCATTATGTTGAAGAGCAACATAGTCATTATGTTAAGATCAAGAAGTAGCAAAGCATGAAAATCAATACTCAGTGTTCTTGTTTATATATTGACTAACAAAGTCAGAGGTGTTAAATTGAATTTGATCTTGGTTTTAAATATACTCATACTATACTTAAAATCAAATCAAAATCCATTTTAAACAAAAGAAAAATAAAAAAATTGAAATTAGTAAGAAATGGTTAAAGTTCAACTAAAATCGCTTAAAATATGCATGAAATATTGAGTCAGCTAATATTGCATCTTACAGAAGGATCCATGTTGGGTGTAGTCTTATAGAATCTATCTAAGTATAACTTCTCAATGTTGATAACTATACTAACATATATGTAGCTCAATGCATGTTTAGTATATTTTTATTTTCATATGATGAAATTGGAAGAAGAATATGGATTTCTATAGGTTTAAAAAAATAACATACCTCTTTTTTGGGCAAAATCTCCATGATGCACTTAAGTTCTTGAATTCTTTACCCTTACCTACGGGAAGAATATTAGTAATTAAAGGATAATTCTTTACTCAATACAATTCATAATTTTGAAATGTAGCATATTCTATCTATGTCAAAAAGTCACAATAGTAACACATATATAAGCAAATTAATATCAAACTAACGCAATAGTAACCTATATGCCTTCAGTATCAAACCATATTTTAAGTATATCAAATATTCCTTGAGAAATCAAACAAAAAAAATGATGCAAAAATTAGTTCAGTCATCCTTCAATATCTTAAGCAACCTTCTATATTAAGACTATCTCCTTAATAGCCTTTTTAGTGTAAACCCAATTACAAAGCTCGGCTGCACATGTAGATTAAACTATGCTAAGACTTATAGTTTGTCTGATTTTATGTACTTTGGAAAGGTAACCTGTTTTTCTCCAACCATAACAATGTTTTTAGAACAAAATCAAAGTTACCACAATTTGATATACAAAGAAAAAGTGAGCATAATGGGTGATTTTGAAGTATGTTATATGATATACTCAACCTAAACATCATTCATTTACCCTAAGCAATGACTATGCAGCATTTAAAAGTCTAGAACTATATGGAAAACATAACTTCAAGATTTTAAAAACAAAGTATAGAGTTAAAATTTGGGATCAAGAATCCCTATACTGTACAAAAAAAGCTAATATCAACATCATACAAACCTAAAACGAGCTAGAAGTATCAGATTCAGAACAACAAATTGTCAAAAATTCAATGTGAAATTTTATAGAAATAAAGAACTACAGAAGGCGGTACGGAAGGCTGAAAATCAATTAACTACTACAAAGTTAGCATGTACTTTCAGTATAGCTTTTTAAGTTTTTTAATAGACGAATGGAAAGAACATGAATTTACTATGAACGAATATGTGAATCTTACCATTGTATGAGTTTTTCCTGATCCTGTCTGACCGTAAGAAAATATGCATACATTATATCCACCCATGACAGATCGAACAAGAGACTGTTTTCTTGTAAACATCCTTTGCATAATTTAATTGCTAAAATATATAAACATATCATACTTTTTTTACTGTTTATGCAAATCATGCATATTATATGCACCTTAAAAAGAAGCAGGGCCAAAGTGGATCAAGAACTATCAAGGAGCCATCACTTCCAATGTAATCGATGGAAGTTTTTACCTTTGAGTTGAAGTATGATCTGATTCTGCAGAATACTCGAATACTTCCTGAGGTGTATAGTTATTTTAAAGATTAAAACTTGGGAAGATTATTAAAACTAAATCAGAAAATATTGTTTAGTTAGGCAACACAAACCTCTTAGATCTTCATCCATATTGTATAATTTTCTATTTTCTTCAACAGCTTCATGGTATCCAGCGGCAATAGAGGAGAGCCCTACCACCACGCTTCCTAAAACAACTTAAAATAATCACTCAATGCATACACAAGTTATCTACATATACTCCTAAGTGACACACATTAAAACTATATATGCGCTACTAAGTGCATAAAAAGAAATTTACCTAATTGTGCTATGTCACTGAATTCCTCTTTGGTCCTTGATAGTAAATATTTTAGTTCCAAAAGGAAAATGAAAAGAATCAGAGTACAACTAAAATATGGTTGTTCCTACTACATTGGCCACTTCATTTGATGACAACTGAACATAAATTATATTTGTTCCAATAAAATAACTCACCATAATTTCCTTCACTGGAACCTCCATGGGATTCAGACTATTGCAACTTTCTTTCAAGATATTACAATTCTGCCAAAAGTAATAAACAATGAAGATATGAGAAACTTTAAGCATACAGCCGTGTACACACAACATGCATGGAAAATATAACTGTAAAAAATTATTTACGATGGCTGTTGAATTTTGAAACCTGTACAAAACATATTTAAATTTGTTCTCTAAATTGTATGTGATTTTGTTCTATATATTGAGCTGTCGTTCAAAGGTTTAAAATAAGAGGTTATACCTTCCAAGAATTTTTAGTCTCGTTGTGTACTTCTTTGCAAAGTTTCTTAAGGATTGATTTTGACTATTACAACATCATACAATTTCCATTAGCCGTTTGAGTTAAAATGTGTGTGTGTAAACGCGTCAAACTTAAGGAAATATTAAGCCTTAAATGAGAAAAATGAACTTGAATATTCAATTAAATGTGACAACTAAAGGAACCTTGTACCTCCATAAAATTCATATTTCACTCCAAGGTACATTGGCAATTGTCTGTCTTTAAATAATACATGTAATATATTGCATTATTATATATCATACTCGCATATCTCAGATATGAAAAAGAAAGAGATGTAATTCTATGTTAGCAGCTACGATGGACTGGGGAAAGCAGAATCGTTAGAAGATATAGTAATTATGTTTCTGTTACAACTTACTGGTTTTAAACTTACAGGACATTAGAAAATTACTATTAAAAGCAAAAGAGCATGTAATAGAATTTGCTTAAAATAATGATGGTCCTAAACAAATAATGTGTGCAATATTACAAAGTATTATAAGTATAGGATGACAAACCTCTTGGTCTTTCAAACAAATTGACAATATCTTGCTAAATAGCTTAGATGGAACCTGATAACATGTGAAAAGAAAAATAACTTAAAAAAAAATTGAGATTTAAAATGCGACCCAACTGAGCATAGGAAACGAATGTTTTGAATATACCACTGATCCCTTTTTTAGCAAATGATTAATTTAATAATAAAGTATGATTTATTTAGATCGTTTCTTCTAAAATCACGAACAACGAGATTAGCTCCTCTTATTACTCATCGTAAAATATCCAAATAGTTCCAGCCGAATTCAATCTACGAATTAGAAATGAATCTGAAGAAAAAAAACCCTAAATTGGATTCAAATAAGAAATGAGCAATTTTAATTTTACATACATAAACTACTCTCTAAAATAATATACGAATTCAACTACTGCATAACTATTTGATTTAAGAAATAACTACCTAAGATATTGATCGAGACAGACAGTGAAAACCGACTATTGATTGGGACAGGAACAGCGCCATGATATTGATTGAGGCGAATACCAAAACCCTGATATTGATCGAGGTGGAGAACGACACCTTAATATTGATTTCCGTGAAAGAAACCATTGCGAGCGGTGAAACCCTGGCTTAGTGGAGAAAGAGACATGAAAAGTCAAACAAGGAATGAAAGAACCGTGATAGATGTTTTAAGGGTAAAAGTATGTAAATTACAAATTTATCCTTATCACTTTAAATTTATTACAAAATCACCAAATTTAGCCATGATAATAACCGTTATAAATGGTTGTAACGGAAATAACCATAATAAATTGGTAACAGTTATAACCGTTAGAAATTTAAAGCGGAAAAGTATGACAAAATGGACTGTTTGGTGTTGTGTCCAACAATATTCTATGTCAGTTTCTCCAATTAAGACCAACTCTACAACCTATACCATTTGCAATCCAACTCACTAACCCATCTTCAACTGTAGTTAAAGGCCATTCCCAATCATAAGCATCAACCGTTAATAATATCCTAACAATGTAAGAGATAGTACCAAAGTCACTTAATATCTTTTAAATGGGAATAAGGTGGCCTTTGACAATTTAGTACCTCATTTTAGGCAGGTCCCCATCATTTACAACCTATCCCAAGGTGGAGTCCTCTTCGATAATATCTAACGGACATTGCACGAAATCTCATAAGGCCACCTAATACTTCTTTACGGGAAAGGCATACCTTATAATACCTACTTAATACCTCAACCTAAAGTGGATCCTTCTAGAGATATCTACTACCCTACCTAACTGCTACCGTGACCATTTAATACTTCTTAAATAAGGAGGAGGCGAACACTCAATCGGCCACTTACTACCCTGACCCTGAAGCAAGTCCTTCGTATTATTACCCATAACCCAAACTTTGACGCCTCACATTAGTCTAATTATTCATCAGTAGCCAGATTAACTAAATAGGTTTTTCCTATAGAATTTGGGACTAACATTGCGTCCTCCATGGGAACTTATTATAGGCGATATCTCACTTTAGCACCAAAGTCACACTACCGATAACCAAATCAGCTTGGAAGATTTCCATGTGCTTTTTACTAACCTCGCATCCCTATAACTTAGTCATAATTTCCACTCGCCTAACGTACTACCATACATCTCACCACATTCCTGATTAAGGTCTTATAAGGAAAGCACTTATTTCGCATTAACTATCGATTCCTTTCCTAAGGGGGATTTTAATACAATTAAAAACCTATTTACTATGTAATTAATATTTATTAATTATACGTTATTTATATGCTTATAAATAATTACGTGCCTAAATATTTTAAAGCACGCGAAGATTCCGCTCTATGCTAATTTTTAAAATGTCTACAAGTCCAATTTCATATCAATAACATACCACGTATCCAATATTCTGAATTCAACAACATACTTGTATAAAAATAGAATCCAAACCAAACCTATTTTATTAAAATAATAGAATTAACATTAATAAAATTTACAGTTCAAATCCTTTTACGCTCTATTCAACTTTTACGTATACAAATGAAAAAAGGGATTTCCACTAAAATAACAGAAATAGGCAATGCGAACTATGAATAAAAAGAATCCATACCTTATACACCATTTTCTAACTTATTTCTTTTAAAAACCCTTAATCAGATTCAAAGAAAAAGATGAGAAGTGGAATAGAATGTAAAATATTAAAATTGCAATAACTATACAATTTCACTATTTTAGTATGGAATAATTGAGATTCTAACATAAGAATTGTGATTTTACTTTGGAAAGTTTTTGGGTTTTATTTTGATACTTTCGCGAACAAAATTCCCCAAGGCATGTATCAAATCAGAGTTATACTATATAATTACTAAAATAAGAAAAACGAATATTATCGCTCACAAAAGTCCTTAGCTCTTCCTTTTGGATTTGTTTATGCCCGCTTCAACCTCTCGCAGATCTTTTCTTTTAGAAATACACATATGAATTAGATTTAGAAATTAAGGGATTGGAGGAGAATAGAATTAGAAACTAAATATTAAACACCTAAAATTCCTTACTCGAAACCCTAGAGAATTTTTGAACCTTGAAGAAGATTGAGACCAATAGAGTTTCGCTTAATTCCCAAACAATTTGTGAACAGAAATGAGGGGACTAGACTCTTATTTAAAGTGGTTAGAAAGCACCAGAAATGTCGGATTTAAGTTGGTTTAAAATAATATAATCTGGACCGTTCACAATGTAAAAAACCCGAGCCGCCGCCACGATTACTGGTCGATAGCTCCTACCTAAGTGGTTGAACACTAGCAGTCGACTGGTCGCATAGTTTTGGGAACATATTTTTGTTTGTCATTATTCGATTGTTTAATTCCTTAATTAATATTTAACGTTAACTTAACCCCTAAGAATATCTACCGTTAATTTTTGAATATCAACTTTAGCATCAATTATTTATTTGACTTTGAATTCCATTTAAATTAATTTAAATCAAAAACTTCAAACATCAATAACCTTTTCGTTTGAGCTCCATTTTCAAAATATATAAAAATTGATTAGAAAATCACAACAAACGCATCGGCTCTGCGTTCGGGGTAAAATTCTGACATTTACAAAATTTCTATTCTCAGTCTTATCTTAATTAGTTGATTAATCAATTTTGTATTAAGTTCTATGGAGTGTTACATTCCTTGTTGGAACATGGGGAACAATAAAGGCTTAGATCAGAGACTTCCATCGGATGGCAACAAAGGGATTATTGAAATGGTAAAACAGGTATTGGAAGTGGACCCAAAGAGCGGAGCTTAGAAGATTTGAATACGAATCCATCACCCCAAACATATAATATTGTGACAACTAGCGCCTCTCGACACAGCGATCCAATTTAGACTCACATTAGTGCCAAGAAATATGATATGTCGTGGTTTTTTAAATGATTCAATGACTAAAGATGTACAGATATGACCTAAAGATATAATACACTTTCAAAGCTCACAATGGAAGGAAATAAAATATAAATATAGAAAATAACCATCTTAGAAAATATCTCAAAACATAGTATGTAGTCAAATACAGAGTACACGGAAATACAACTCATAATCTGATAAAATACTAAGTACTGGATAAGATAAAAAGTTACATGCAGAGTAAAATAAAATGATAAGCAACTCCAGTGATGAGCACTCCTCTCCATGTACTGAACTCGGGCCTATCACCTACTGCCTTGTCCTTCTACGGTGGGTCGGACAAAATCTAGAGAATGAGTACACTATTAATATATAGTGATTATATGCAGTTGACTTTAATTCTACTCTAAGTGACATAGGGTGCTCTTACCTGTATTTGTGTATTATTAGGGATCTTAATTAAAGGTTTTTACCTAAAACACGCCCACGCTAACAACTTATGCAGGCTCTAACAAGGATCGAACCTCAATAACTAATGATCGACTAATCACTACTAGAGCTTCTCCAACATAGGATCATCCTACAACTATTTTGTGTTGGACTACATCTCATACAGTATGACTTTTTGAAACAATCACACATAGGTTTCCCTACAATTTCAACATGGGAATAAATTCCCTACAACTACAACTACACGTACTCCTAACTATGCATTGAGGGGGAGTCCATAATGCTGACCCATGTAGTGTCTCACTATATAAATCCATGGCCACCTCTCAATCATAGGATACGCCTCTTATTGGACATGCCAGGATCCATCAATCACATAGCATCATGTCGCATTAGGTATCCGTAAATACCAAGGAACTCCCATTTTGCGGGACCCACACACTTCATCAAGTATTAGTCAATGTTGTGCACCCACCATAGAGCCTTTTATGAGTGCCATTTGTGATAGAATCGCCCTAGTCGAATAATCGATCCACGTTGGATAAATAGCATTCACCCAGTCCACAACATCCTAGCGTCATCTCATAGCTTTCCTACTATTTCCAACATCCATTTATATATATATATATATATATATAAACAGTTACCTATTATTTATAACCTGGGTCTAAGGCTGAGGTGCAACTTGCGTTGGAAAATGCTAACCGATTAACTGCCATGTACTGGAGCAGCCGACCGCTTGCTATCGACCACTCCAAGTAATGCGATCGATCGATCAGAGTATAAAATTTAGGATTTTTTTCGACAATTTCATCTTGATTTTTAATTATTCGTTAATTCTCTTCATTCTACAAGTTTAACATTTCACGTTTTACTATTATTTTGAATTCGAGAGGATACGAGTTCAATTCCTAATCTATTTCAAACTTTATGGTAATTGATTCAATTTAGGGTTCAATTCATATTAACAGATTATAAGAGTTTCTATCTGATTTTAAAGGGTTTAAAATAGATTAGTCTTTACATTAACAAATTTATATCATCCCAACTCATAATTCAAATTTCATGTTTTGAACAATATAGTTCCAATTTAGTTTCTATACACCTAGATCAGATGGTGTATATTAAAATTAACTACAAATAATCATCTTATTAAAAGTGTTCCTGCTCACCTCGGATCCAAGCTTTACTCCTAACCTCCATTTGTAAATGTACCTTTGTTTGCTTGCCCTTTTCTTGATCTGCTGTTCTTGAATTATTTTGTTTTATTTTTATTTTATTTTGGAGAATTTATAAGTGGAGGAGAAGAGATTTTGATAGACTTTCGGTATGCTAATGAATTTCTAATGATTAGGGTTTATATTAGCTTTATATTTATAAAGATCTTAGATTAGTTCTGACCATTAGATTAACCATAGAGAATATTAGGTTTCGTCTGGAACGTCAAAATATTTCTCTATGGCCAAGTAACGATATTTTATTCAATCCAGATCGTTCGTCGCTTCAAACTCGGTGATTTTTAACATTAACCTGTCAACTGCTAAGGGAGACCTATCACCGCTACCTGTCTCCCAACAAACCATAGGATGTCGACCGATAGAGTTGTTTAATTAAGGAAATTTTATTTATTTAATTAATTTCATTTTTAAAATGTTCGTAACTTCTTTATACTAATCCAATTTCAATGTATTATATGTGAATATTGTCCAGAAAATCGCTATGAACGAAAAGTCTAAGTTTCACAACCAAATTCAGATGTTCGTAAAAAAAATTATTTTTTCCTTCATTATATTTAAACCGATTCTTCATTAATTTTCTTTTGCTTAAATTTTCAGGGTGTTACATTCTCCCTCCTTAAAAGGATTTGTCTCTGAAATCTCAAAGGATGGAAATATGTAGCTCATGCATACAACAATCAATAACTTACAACTATCTATTCATCCATCATCCACGAGCAATCATTGTACTTAGTAAATTTTCTAATGCGATATGTATATGCAAGTTATGGAATGCACATGAACCTATACTATTTCAAATTGTATGTGGTATCCTGATCTAGTCGACCTCCTATCATGCAAGTGCTTATGTTATGTATCTAAGATGTATGGAATATCCTAAGTAAATATACATGCAATTCTACATGTATGCATAACCATTTAACCTATATGAAACATCCATATGCATATACTCAATAAGATAAACCAAATAAAGCAAGTGGTTATGTGAGTATATGTACTATCTAGAGGAATTACTTACCTAAGTTGCAAAAACCAATCCAATCGGTACATCTACTAGCATCCATCAACCATTATGTGTCCTATTAACCCATTTGCAACCATTCGACCCATCCAATGGTCATTATCTAAAGGGGTATGCCAAGGAAAATCCTAACATATAAGTAATCTATACTTATGTGATTAAATTGGAAATGTACTTGACTCGGCTCGATTACATTAGTTATGTCGTGCAAGCTATTTCACAAATCCGACACATGGAAAACATCATGTACTCCTACCAGCTTCTCAGGAAGCTCCACATTATAAGCCAACTTCCTATCCTACTCGTAATTAGGAAAGGTCCTATAAATCTTGATGTTATCTTCCTTAAATTATCAAATCTCATCATGTGCCTAAGCGGTGAGACAATCACGAGCACCATATCTCCTACTGTAAACTCTAACTCCGTACGTCTCCTATGAGCATAATATTTTTGCCTATCCTGCGTTTTTTTAATCCTCCTAGGATCAAGTCTAGTATCTCATATGTCTCCCTCACCATGTATAGCCTAAGAATAATCCTACCAGTAGTGTCTCACTAATAAGACGGTAATCAATAGGGCCTCCCATATAATGCTTCAAATGGTACCCTTCTAACACTTATTTGATAGCTGTTATTATGGTAAAGTCTACGAGTGGCAAGTGATCCTCCCAAAAGCCTCCACAATCCAATATGCGCATCCAAAGTAAGTCCTCCAACACATCGGTTCACTCTCTTCATCAGTCCGTCTGTCTGCAGGTGATAAGCGACACTCAAGCTCAACACGGTGCCCAAATCCTCCTGTAGACTCCTCCAAAACTCATTGGTGAAAAGTAGATCTCGATCGCTAATGATGCTAGAAGTAACTCTAGGTAACCTACGATCTCTCTTATATATAATGCTGCCAACGACAATACGGTCCACGTACCCCTACCAGAATAAAATGAATCCATTTGTTCAGTCGGTCAACTATGACACAAATACTCTAATTCCCCCTCCTAATCCTCCAAAAACCATCAACGAAGTCAACAGAAATACCCCTCCATTTACATTGAGGAATATCTAACGGCTACAACGATCCTTCCAGCTTGTTCTGCTCCAGCTTTACCCTTTGGCGAGTCATGCATCGAGCTATGTCCTCTATTACATGCTTCTTCATTTCAGGCCAATTGAAGACTCTCTTCATATCATGGAACATTTTGTATCCGTCGGGATGAATAGTCATCCTAAAACAATGAGACTCAGGTAGTACCACGTTAATCAAATCTATAATAAAATAAATACACAATCTACCATCTCTTCCTAACCACCCCTTCGAGTCAATGGCATAACGCCTCAAATGACTTGACTGCTTTCCCCTACCAAGCTTTTTAAAAATATTAGTTGTTGCTTTTATTTCTTTTGACCGACCCAATATGTAATGTAAGTGTATACTACACATCTAAAGCTGTTGACAATCCCAGAGTAATGTCTGATGATGGTCGAAAATCGAATGTGTAAATGAACTCCAAATACTTCCATCCCAAGAATAAAGGACTCAATACCGCATGTTGTCTACTCAAGTTGTCGACAACCACATTGCCCTTTCCTGGAGTATATGAAATATGGAAATCATATGAGGCTAAGAACTTCATCCACCTTTGCTGCCTTATATTCAAATCCTTCTAGGAGAATAAATATTTCAAGGAGTTGTGATCCATTTATAGCTCGGACCACTGTCTGAATAGATAATGCCTTCATGACTTGAGCACAAAGATAATGGCTGCTAACTCAAGATCATGGTTAGGGTAGTTTCTCTCATGGACCTTCAATGTCAACTAGCATAGCTCACCACTCTCCTTTCCTGCATCAAAACTGCATCAAACCCCATACCAGAAGCATTGGCATATACTGTGAATGCCTTCGTACCATCAGGTGGTACCAAACCAAGTGCACTAGTTAACACCTCCTTTAGCTTAAAGAAAGCATCCTTACACTTTGCGTTCTATGAGAAAATTAAATTATTCTTAGTGAGCAGGGTTAGAAGGGTAGAGATCTTCATAAAATCCTTAATGAACTTCCAGCAATGGCCTGCCAAACCAAGAGAACTCCTCACTTCCATGACATTCTTCGGCACATGCCAATCCTGAACTGTAGCAACTTTACTAAGATCGACTGTCTGTTCACTTTCTAAGGCAACATACCCTAAAAAGCGTACCTCCTTACGCCAAAAGTGACACTAGAAAATTTTGCCTTTAGCTTATGCTCATAGAGTGTATCGAGCACTTCTTTCAAATGCACCATGTGCTCCTCCTTTCTCCTCGAATAGACCAAAATTTCGTACACAAATGCCACAATGAATTTGTTTAGAAACCCTACCAAAACTCGTCTCATCGGATCAATAAAGTAGGTAGGTGCAGTGGTTAGTACGAAGGGCGTGATTAACCACTCCTAAAATCTGTTGGGTGTATGAAACGTAGTCTTTTGAACACTATCCTCGGCTTCACGCAACTAGTGAAATCCAGTAGCCAAATCAAGTTGTGAGAACACCTTGCTCCAACCAACTAGTCAAAGAGATCATCTATACAGGGCAATAGGTAACGACTCTTCTTCATTGGCTTAATTAGATCCCTATAATCGATGCAAAGACTCAGACAACCATCCGCCTTGGTGGCAAAGATGACCAGTGCTTCCTACATAGAAATACTCCTCTTAATGAATCCCTTCTCCAAAAGTCATTCACCTGCTTGCACAACTCACATCTCTCCTTTGGAACCATATATGTTAAGGGTAAGACAATATGTATGGAGTTCTCTATAAGATAGATTCAAAACTCGATCCCTCTCTAGGGTGGAAGACCGATAACCTCAGAAAGGCATTTGGATAATCTCTAACAACAGGCACCGAATCTAACTCATTATGTGAAAGGTCTAACAAATATAGGTATCCCAACATAACGGATCCTTTGGGATCGCAATAAACCTCTAAGCTATGTCTACTACATTTACTCAATCTAATAACCTTCCTATCACAACCTAGGATAGCCCCATACACCATCATCATCATCATCATCATCATCATCCAATCCATGCTCAATGTCAACCCAAACCTAGAAAATCCCAAGAGAAAAGCATCACAATCGAACTCGACCCCTAAAATGAATAATTTCAAAGCCCTATATATCATAGACAAATAAGCTGATCCTCCTATAGAGTTTGACACAACTACAGGATCCGTAACTATGCTAGCGTCTAAGTGTAACTCATCCATAAGTCTACTAGAAATCAAAGGATATAATGTCCCCGTGCAAAATAAAGAGTGAATGGATAAACCAGACAGAGCTAATACACCTACAATCATGACCTTCTTCCTTATATCTACAACTGGTGGCATACTCGAGCTAGGTACTACATTCCATGCATAAGTTGGAATCACTTAGTTAGAGGTCTTTTGAGGTGCTTGATACTTCCACCGCATGTGCCTGAACTAATTGCAGTTGTAACACTTGACCTTCAAACTATCTATCTTGCACTCTTTTGCAAAATATCATGTCTTGCCACACTTCTTGAATGCATATCTTACTTCTTGATCTTTCCTTGGGTCCAAAATCTCCCACTCACTGATTCTTCTATGGCACCTTTCCTCCAGTCTTATTGGAATCTTCCTATATTTCCTCCTTAAAAACAGTATTCAATAAGATCATCTTTACTAAACCCTCATATGTAGCACTAATAGGGGTATGACCTAGTGCTAAAAATTTAAGGGGTTGGTTCAGCCCTTTAGTAAATTTCAAAGCCTTCCTATGTAGGATATTGATAAACCCTATCTCGAACCTAGCCAACTCATTGAATTAATTGACATACTCCTTTACTGGCATGTCTCCTGGCTTTAGATGAATAAAATTCTCAACTATACTCCTTCTTCTACTCTGGAAAGAAACATCATCTTAAAACATCTCTGAAACTCCCCTCCAACTGATCTCTCTACAATTAGTCTCATCCACAACTACCTCCACTAACTCAGGGCCTCCTTCTGTAAATGCCAAGTAGCCACCCATCTCCTTACCTCATCAAAAGGACCCATCAAATCAAAATCCTCTCACAAGTACAAATACATGTCTTTAAATCTATATATGACTTGGTTCCTATGCGCGACTTTCCTCTAAGACTCGGAAAATCCTTACACGGCTTAACCAAATCTGTGACAAATAGGTGGGAAGAAACTGCAATCGATGCTCATTCTGTGGGTCCTCAATTATGGTCAAGCTTGACTTGCCCCTTACTTGCAGATACCAATAGAAACACATTAGGATGTTCATGCCTGAAATCTCGGCTGCATCGCTTGCGCCTGACCCTATGGGTTTGCTCATCTTCTATCCATGATTCATGAATTTATTAGCCACTTTCGACAGATAGTATAGGCAAGAAAAAGAGAAGACTTAATCACATTATATACGTTTATGTAAAATCTTTCGAAAGCTTTTATCTATACTTATACATACACACACAGTTTGGATACTCATTTTTGAAAACTATTATGTAAAATATTTTTGAAAACTTTTCTTATCGAATTTTTTCTTCAATTATGTTCTCTTAGTATTCCCGTATCCTTAGGAATTTTGAACCTAGGCTCTGATACAAATGTGACAACCTGCACCTCTCGACACAATAATCCAATGCCTATGGTGACTTCCGGACTAGCGTCGGTGCCAAGAAATACGAGCTGTCAGGAATTTTAGAACGATTTAGTGACTAATGACATATAGATATGATCTAAGATATGCTACACTTTTAGAACTCATGGTGAAAGGAAACAAAATATAAATATAGAAAATAACCATCTAGGAAAATATCTCAAAGCACAGTCTAAGAATATAGTACATAATTAAATACAGAGTACACAGAAATACAACTCATAGTTTGATAAAATACTAAGTACTGGATAAGATAAATAGTTATATAGAGAGTAAAATAAAATGATAAGAAACTCCGGTAATGAACTCCCTCTCTGCATACTAAGCTCAGGCCTATCAGCTACTGCCTTATGCTTCTGTGATGGGGGAAAGAGAAAGGAAAGGGTGGGTTAGAAAAAAATTTGGCAAATGAGAACACTTTTAATATATGAAAATCATATGCAATTGACTTTAATTCTACTCCACGTGACCTAGGGTGCTCTTACATGTATCCCTTTGTCATTAAGGTTCTTGCGTTAGGGTCTTTACTTAATACACACCCATGCTAACAACTTAGGCTCCTACAAGGATCGAACTATGGATCGAAACTCAATAACTAACGATTGGCTAGTAGATATTAGAGCTTCTCCAACATAGGATCATCCTACAACTTTCCTGTATGGAACTACATCTCACACATTATGACTATGCGTAACTATCTCACATAGGTTTCCTTATCATTTCCAGATAAGAATAAATTTCCCATAACTATAACTACACATACTATAACGATCCGATTTTTCGACGCCCCAAAGTCGACATCGATACATCCACGGTATCCAATTCCGCACAATCGAATGCCAAAAACTGAACAGTTAGGGTTAAAGAAGAAGAAGATAGAAGAAGAAACAGAAACAATAACAGAATCTCACATTTCACAACGGAAAAAAATAATAGATAAATGAATTATCTTTAAAGCAAAAACACCATATCAGTTTATACATACATTATCAGAGTGTACAACAACACAACAGCGGAAAGGAAACATTACATATACTAGCGATACGCCTCCCCATCCAGCTTGCTCCTGATATCCATAGCATCTTTTTTCTGACTTCGCTCCAGAATAACTAATAACCTAACTCTAGGTTGCCCATGTGGAAATTGGTGGGCACCCAGAGTTCAGAAAGGGAACAGTAAACTCCAGGTCAGTTATAGGACTAGTGTGAGATCTTAAAAACAGTTATTTTCACAAAGAAAGAATAAAAAAAACCGTCGTGCTTTCAAAACTGCCATAAGGCCTCCCCGCACACACACAATGCAAGTGCACAATTGGAGGAGATTTCTCCTTATGATTGTCAAATATGCTTGACGCGCTAAATCCGTTTTAATATTATCATTAGTGCATAGTGTAGCAAACATTTCGAAAGTATAATATTAATCATAGCCAACATAGGTACCTTTATATTATGCCTGCTATAGCTGCCTCCAGAGGAGGCAGGTTATACAATTGCAATCGTAAAGGTTTCGTATTGTTTCTTTGAATTTCCATCAAATGGTCAGGCTAAGAAACTTCTACCGCCGCATGGGTACGCCTCCGGAGGGACGCCTCGAGAACCTAACCAGATCTCTGCCAACACAAGGCCAGGTTACCTCTGTAACTAGGTAACTACTACACGAGTATGCCATCCCCCGGTTGTTTGCGACCTTTATCCGAGGATCCTCAACATCAACAACCATAAAGTAATAAATTTGCAGCATTCACATAGGTTAAATATTTAGGCTCCATACCATGATACCATCTCTTTCTAGAAGGAAATGGCATACCCTCAGTGGGATCTACCCCCAAATAACCTTACTGCATCTTTCCTATTTTGACCATTCCGGGTTGTAAGGTCTGATGAAGTCTCATCCACAAGCTACGCTTTTCATAAAAGTCATGCTTTGATCAACAAATGATCAACATCATTTCGTATGCCACATTACCAATTGGGAATGTATCACTAGTAAGCATCAACTACATAACCTCTGAGCTCATACATGTCAAAGAAAGGTGTTAAGCTAAAAGAATAAATTCTCCGCCACCAACGGAAATGTATTTGATAGAAACTAGCTTTACATTTCAAAGTGTAACGTCAGACACACATCCATTCAAGCCAGTTCCAGGATCGAACGGAACCGAAGGCACTTCAAAGAAGCCCTTGCAATTTGGATATTCACTAATCAAGTCCGGAATCCCCATCACAAAGGGTGATAAAATCTCTATGCCGGAGCAACCCGATGCAAAGACATTCGACAGGTAATCCTTTCGCTTTTCAAAATACCCGGTCTTCAACACCTCTTCAAATGTAATCCCATTTCATCATATCATTATTCGGAATGGGTTTTATGACACAAGGTCCTCTCCCGGCTAATCCGAATAACGAGTTCTTATTTTAAAAATAAGTGTTACATTCAGATTCAAACAAATCACAAAAAAATTCCAATTTGATCTTTTAAATAAAAGATCCATCACAATCACAAAGGTTCGATGTGGTTTTCGAATATCCATTTGGAATCCGACCCCAGGTCTCATCGAAATTCAAATGCCATTTAAAAGTCAATATTGATAGTTGGTTATTTAACTATCAATCAATATTCACAACAATCACTATCAAACAATATTCACAACAATCGCCCAGATTTATATAATTTTCCTAAATTATTTATTTTCAATATATCTTTACAAGATATAATTTTAACACTTCAACCATGAAAACAAATTTCAAGTCACTTTTCACCTTTCAAACCTTTGAAAACAATTTTCAAATCACTTTTCAAACCTTTGAAAATAAATTTCGAGTCATTTTCCTCACGTGGAATAAATTTTGAAATATTCATTTAATTCCCCTGAAAATCTGCCGAGTTCAAATATTTTAAAATACTTATTTTAAATATTAGCTATGAATACTTTAAACCAATATCTCATATAAAACATCAAATCCAAACTAATTTTTTTAATAAAATTAGTAGATAGGGTATTACTACTTAAATATCCATTTTCTAAATCAAATATCAAATTTTAATCTTTAAAATAATCCCTTCTATAATTAATTAAATAAATCTTTACTTTAAGATTCGAAACCAGCTTAAGAAAATAATTTCTCCACAGACATCTTTTTTTTTTAAACCAACTTCAAAACTTTTAATTTTGAAAGCAACTTTAAAACATACTCAGCTTTCTAGGAAAAATACACTTTCCATTTTAAAATGGACCATTTAAATCAATTTATAAATCTATCTGGATTTATTTTAAATCTAAGTTCCAAATTCGTAAATTCCTTTCCACACTTTTAAAAATAAAACAGTATTTATTTTTAAAACAAATTTCCCTTACCTTTTTAAATTCCCATTGTGAATTCAAATTCCCAAATATCCACTGATATATGATTTTTTTTAATCGATTTCAAAAATCATTTTCAAATACCAAATCAATTTCCAAATTTATTTCAAATTTTATTTTAAATACCAAATCAAATACCAAATTTATTTCTAAATTTATTTCAATGAAAAAATCAATCTTCTATCGATTTCCTAAAGATTTATTTTAAAATACCAAATCAATTTTCAAATTGATTTCTAAAATCTTTTCAAACACTAAATTAAATTCCAAATTTAATTTCTAAAATTTATTTTCCTCTTATCTCTACCAAACTATTTAAAATCCATATTTTAAATAAATTCTTCAACTTTTGAATAATATTACCCAAAATCCATTGATTAAGCCATTTTCCCAAATTTTGGAATTTATGCAATAGGATTCAAAAATAAAACTTTATTCTTTTGTAAAATTCCTTCTTTTAAATCTATCCAATTTTAAAAAATAATTTTTACTATAACTTTTCAACTTGAATTTCAAAAATCCAATTTTATTTATTTTCGGTATCCTACGATACCAAAAATAAATTCGGCTAAACTATTGCCTTCAACGATTTCAATCATAATATATTCACGAACAGATTATAAACAAATCAATACACAGTTATTGAAACAAATTCAATCATTTAAGGAATCCAGTTGGATCCCTCCAACCTGTTTCCCTGCATCCACAGACATTAGCACAACAATTAATACCAATTCACTTCGAGGTGGAATATCGCAATACATAGAATTTATATAATATCATCCGCTATTATGCGGCGCATAGGGTCTCATCTGCTATATAATGCGGGAAATCAATCACTCCAAATACGTATAATACCAATTCCACTTTGATGTGGAATATCGTAGTATATGGGTTTAATATAATATTATCCGCTATTATGCGGTGTATAGGGTCTTAAACTAATATAACTGATAATAAATTAATCATCCACGCATGCAATCAATCAAATTTAAATTTAACTATCACAATTCAACAACCAATCAATAAATGAAATTTTCAGTTATCATAATTTGAGTGAGAAGATCTCGCCTTTGCCTACGCATGCAATCCACTTTCATTCCAACTTGCTTTTTCATTTTTAGACCTTGTATAAACAATTATACAATTTACTAATATTTGAATAAATCGAAAATTCAATTTATTTTCAATAGATTAAATAAATTAACACTTTTGATTTTAACTGATCAAATGATTAATTCTCTGTTAGATAAATTAAATTAGCCAAATTATTCTATAAAACAAATTTTCTCTCACCAATTTGTTAAATTAAATCGAATTCCCTTTTAAAAATCTTAAGAAAATTAAATAAATAAATTTTAAACCAATACTTTTAATTTCTAAGCAAATCTCTTTTAACAAATTTTTTTAATTAAAAGTTAAATTTAAAACTGAATTTCTTTTTTTTATAAAAAAATCTTGGGTAACTAAAATAAATTGAACACGTTTATTAATTTAAATTTATCTTCATAACATAAAATTTTTATATCCCAAAATCTTATGTATGTATATATATTTATAATATCTGTTTTATAACTTACTATTATTTTTCTATGGATACATATATATATTCATACTCTTCTGTAAAATCACTCCATTATAGATAAAAAAATCTAACTTATACTTTTACTGAATATATATACATATTTATAGAACTCAGAATAAAAATAAGTTTAAACCTTACTGTGATGATTTTTTTTCCTGTACATACTTATTTTATTTGGAAACAAATTACCTCATGGAAGAGAAAAAAACGCGAACCCAGGCTCAACACTAGATCGCCCTCGTTCGCACGCGCGACATTGCCATTTATTCGCCGCCAGCCCTGATGCACGCCGTCTCCAAATCGACCGAGAGCTTCATCGCCGCTACCACTATCGTGGTATCGACCCACGCATGCTCACGACCTACGAGCGTCATCACACTCGCTGCATGCCGCCTTTGCTTCACCTCACCGCCACCTTCGACAACGAGAATCCGAGCACAATCTCCCATGCACGAAACCCCCAATCGCATCAAACCTAATCGCGACTCCGGTTGATTGATTTGAAACATGCGGCGGCGCCCCACATCTTGAGTCGGTCACGTTCCTCTTATTAATTTATCGCAGAGCAAAGATTTTTAGAGAGGAGGGAAGGGAATGCATTCGACCACAGATTTGATTTCATATGAATTCGATTTGAAAATAATTTAGAGGAGAAGAGGAGGGGAACATCGCAGGTTATTTTATTTTGAACAGAAATCGCGGCTGTTATTGTAACATCCTGCCTTTTCGCACGATTTAAACAGATACACGTGCCAATTCAAACCATACGGAAAGGCGGATTGTTATGAAATAAATAAGAAAACAATGAAGAAAGAAAGAAAAAAACTAAACAGAATCTCACAGCGGAAGGATAAAATATAATAATAAATATACAGTTCATGAAACTACTTACAAAACATTTGATTCTTCTTTATACAATAAATATCAAAGTTCACATACCAATAAATCTCAATGCAGCGGAATATAGTGTAGTGGAACCATATAATATGTAATAATAATAATAAAATCTTCGTCTTCTTCCTCTAGAAATAAAGTCTTCAAATCCTGAAACGCTCGGACTGACCCGAGCGAATTGAAAAGACAAAACACTCGAGTCAGAACTAAAAGATCTTATGTAAGTTAAATCAACATGAATAAATATCAGTGCAGTAACTTAAGAGATGCTCGGGATTTTCATCTCCTAAGGATCCGTTAAACTATTTACTATGTAGTATATTTCGCTATTATAATAGCGTCTAATTGTAAAATAAACTTGCTTTTTAATAGCGTTAAGGAGTGACTGAATATTCCCCTTAAGACATAATATATTCTCATAGTCTATACAGTACCATAATCTCCCCCGTAATGGGCGTCGTCAGAGGGCACTCAATAGGTATGGTACAAAACCAAAATCGTATAAGGCGCTCTAGGGTAGGTGACACGGCACAACTAGGCAATGCCAGGGTTGATATACCAATTGCTATCCGGCTGGTGGTAACGCATAGCCGCAGCTACTGCCCACCTCGAACAAACTCCCCCTAAAATCAAAAGTAAAAGTGTCCACCGAATCAATCCAAAGTCAGAGTATAGTATCGAAGAGGAGTGTCCGATAAAGGGCGCTAACCCCCTTGGTCCGAGAATCGCTCCTGTTTTAGCCACCTTATGCCAACTCACGGGAGTTGGGTCCACGTATTTACCTCAAAGGAAACGCCGCCACCAACCTACTTCATTATGAAATCTCCACCGCGTATACGGTTGTTAAAGTGGTTTTCGGAGTTGGCAGAGAGTATGACAACTTCCGATCCCGGTCTCTTCAACAATCAAACGTTATTATAACACCGCGGTCATTTAAAAAAAATTATACTTTCAAAACCAGAATATAATTATCCATTTCAAAACCCATAAATACGATATCATTTCCCTTTCAAACCAAACTCATTTGATATTATTTTTATAAAACCCAAATTTATATAATATCATTTAATTTCAAATATATTTCTTTTCCAAAATCATACTGCTTTAAGATTTATAATATATGAAAACCAAACATCTGAATTATAACTTTCAAAATAAACCTTTATATACCCTAAATCCACAGTGTAAATTGGTTGATAAACCTTTAAATGAAACTATTTTAATATAAACAAATTTTAGTCAATCTAATATAACTACAAGAAGAGCAATAAAATGGGAAGAAATTCCTCTTCCAGAAAATTGGAAAATAGAAAAAGCTATTCCTTCACAACCAATGACAAATAATAATATTACTAATATTATACAAACCCCTGAAGGAACTATTCAAATACAAATGGATAATAATCTTTCTAGACCCAGTTCTAGTAATTCATATTTATCAAGAGCAAAATCTTTTCACTCTCATATTTCACCTTTTGATTATACTTTTGAATCTCCATCAAGAATGTCCACATCCCAAATTAGAGAAACTGAAAGAAAATCGTCTAACGATGAGTCATTAAAAGATAATAATGTAGAAAAATTATATATAAATAGAAATAATATTGTAAAAGGTATTTACAACAACCAAGAAGCGGATATAACCGAATCAGAAATGAATTTCTCTATTTAATGAATAATATAACTAGAATTGACTTTAGCCCTGGCTCTCAGGCCAGACAAAGAATTAAATTAGAATTTAATCTTCCAAAATGGGAACCATTTAGAAAATGGTTTTTTGAAAACTTTTCGATAGAAGAACAGAAACATTTTCAAAAAGAATTTTATAAATTCACAACTGAAAGGAATAAAATGTTTCCCTTTATTCCTTGGTTTGCAGCAAATTATATTGAGCAATATATTTCTGTAATAGAAAGAGATTATAGACTATCAAATGGGAATCTACTAAAAGAAGTCTATCCTCCCCAACAGTCTTTTCAAATAGAGAAAAATGGGAAGTACTTAAGTTTTAATGCATTTTCTAAAATACTAGAAAATGAAACATTACAGATTACTGTAAGACAAATAAACCAAATATTTGAACAACAAAATTATGCAAATTTGTATTTAGCCGTTATTGGTGAACAAATTACTTCATTACATAACAAAATAGAAAAAACATTTTCTTCTATTAATAATATAAAACCCACTTTTTCAATTACAACATGAAGAAGTAAGTGAAGTAATCGCAACTTCAAGTCTTCAACCTCCTTCCTGAAATTAAAGGATTTAAATTAAAAACAGAATCGGAATTAGAGAAGGTTTTCAAATTAAAATCTGAATCTGATTTAGAAAGATTTCTAAAAGAGAGAATGGATAATCTCAGATTAAATACTCTTGAAGAAGAATCTTCTCAACAAAATAATAACTATCATACAGTTCAAGATGAGGTAAATAAACTTGAAAAATATGCATATAAACCTTCACAAAAATTATTTTACTACAGGAGACCTTCTCCTATGGATACGTTACCTGAAGAACCAGAATTAATTACTAATAATAGTTGCAATGGAAAAAGTATATATGAATGGAATATTGACACATTCAGTGAAAAACAAATATTTAATGTAGCCCATCAAATGCTGATGTATAACACGGTTTGCAAAAATAATGGTAATAATGACGCTAATGTGGCTAGAATGATAGTCGTTGGGTTCACTGGCCAGCTCAAAGGATGGTGGGATAATTATCTTCCCACGTCTCATAAAAATAATATTTACAACACAGTAAAACAAGAAGATGGACAAATGGTCGAAAATGCTGTATATACTCTAATAGTTACTATTCTAGAACATTTTACTGGAAGAGTATCAGATAATAATGAAAGCGTTCGTACACTTTTACAAAATTTAAGGTGTAAAACATTAACCGATTTTAGATGGTACAAAGATACGTTTTTAAATAGAGTAATGGAATTACCAGAGAGTAATAGTTCTCATTGGAAATCAATATTTATTGATGGACTCCCTTCCTTATTTGCTGAAAGGGTGAGAAAGTCTTTAAGGAAAGATAAAATAAATATTCCTTACGAAAGTTAAACTTATGGTAAGCTTATTGGAACATCCATCCAAGAAGGCTTATCATTGTGTTAGAAGTATAGAATTTGCTTCGAAGTTTCCTGATATAATAACCGATAAAACCCAGTTACAAAGGTTTTTAGGTAGTTTAAATTATATATCCTCTTATTATATTAATTTAGCAACAGATGCTGCTATCTTATATGATAGGTTAAAAAAGAATCTAGGCCCATGGACAGAGCAACATACTCAAGCTGTTAAAATCATAAAAGAAAAGGTAAAGAATTTGCCTTGTTTGATGCTTTCAAATCCAAACTGGGAAAAGGTAATTGAAACCGATGCACCAGATATAGGATTTGGAGGAATTTTAAAGCAAATATGCCCAAAAACAAAACAAGAATAACTTGTTAGATTTCATTCAGGAAAATGGACTAATAGTCAACAAAATTACACAATGATAAGCCTTCTTACTAAAAACGCTGGCAAAATTCGGCCTTAAAATGCCTGGAAAAATTCACAATACACTAAGACAGTATACATGTAAGGGTTGTTTTAGCATATTGCTACAGTACGAATTTTGCCACAGTGTTTTCAGGATCTTACATACTAAATTTAAAATACAAAAATATATACTGGGGATTTTTACAAGTTAAGCATCTGTCTAACAATAGGTACTTATTAACAAATCATGTAAAAGAAAGCCCTTAAACCGCCTTATGATGGCTAAAACGGGCACGAGTACGTGACTATAGTTAATTAGTAATTACTGTTTCCTGATGCTATTCTTAACCCATATTCAGTATTTTTAATTTAGCATGTATTCCTTAAAATTACGAACACATGAGAACATACATATAGGATAGAAGTAATTCAACACATAATTAAACTAGCCTGCCATTCAGGCTTATAATATACAAAAATAAAAACATACAGAATAAAGCTTACAAATATAAACCAGAAGAATCGGCCTTCTTCTTCAGTACACACTTATTTATTACACACTATTTATTACACACTATTTGTTAATGGCAGAAAGCTTGAAGTAGAGAAGAGGATAGATGGAATTCAGTCTGCCATCTTCAAATGAAATGCCTCCCTTTATATAGCTAAGGCTGGACATCAACTTATAATTCAAGTTGATTAACTTCGGATTCCAAAAGCTTCAAATCCGAAAAAGCATCTTGTCACTTTATTAAAGTATTAGGTAGAGTAGGTTACCTGTCTCTTATCTTTTAAAGAATCTGGCCACCTGTCTTCAATTATTAAAGTTTCTGGCGACCCGTTAAAAGCTTTTAATCCAGCACCATTTTTGCTTTGTCTTTTCCCATATTGTGGGCCTCCTTCTTAATTTTTTCAAATATTTCAGCAAAATCCTCATCATTTAGATCTGAATAATTATCTTCTCTGGTTATGTCCTTTGCTTTTGAAGATGCCATTGACGTGTCTGATTTCGTGTCTTCTTTACCAAGATTTCTTATTAGACTTTTTTCACTTCTGCAATATATGCATAAAGAATATCTTCTCTGGTGGCTGTTCCTTTTTGCATCTTTAATTTCTGATGACATGTTGGAACGTGCTTGGAGCTTCTTTATGCTGGATTACATCTTCCTGTTCCTGATAAACCTTTATTTTGTTGCTTATTTCAGATATCATTTCTTGGCCAAATAGTTGACCTGTGCTATTATCAATTCTGGTTAACTTATCCCAGAATGTAGTAAAGAAACATCTTTGCAAACATGGGATTTCCTTTTCGGTATAACCTATTTCGGGTTTCCATTTCCATATCGAGGGGATAGAAAATTCAATAAAGAAATATATCAGACCAGATCCTGATATCATAAGGTATTGGTCAAGATTATTAAGCTCGGGTGAGACAACAACCCATTCAGAATATAATTCTTTTAGTTTTTCAGGGAGGATATCAAGAGGTGGTCCATAATTTGTCCACCATTCGTAAAACCAATTTGATATAGGACGTTTATAAACTTCCGCACATACTTTAATGAACCACAAGTGCTTCTTTTTGTTATTTTCGTAAAGAAACACTTTATTTAGTGCATCCACATAATCCCAATAATTATACTTGATAGTGCCTACCTTTTTATCAAGTAAAAACATTTCCTTTACTTTAAGGGTAGATAACCCCCATTCTTCTGGCAATATATGCCTTTTGATAATTATTTTGCTGAAGCTATAGACATTAGGATCTCCTGCATTAAAATGTGTTATTTCAAAAATTTCAGAGGCTTTTAATATTGCCTCATAATATCTTCTTTGTTTATATGTCGTAACAGCAAATGATGTTGTATCCAGATATCTTTGCATTAAGTTCCAGGGATCGTTTTCTCTTTTTAGATCATTAAATTCTGAGAGAATTATGACTTCCCTATGAGGATTTTCCGCATATGTGGTTATATTCTCCTCATTTTCCTCATTTCCACTTATGCTAGCATATGAAGAGGATCCTGTTTGGCTATGAGTTGTTTGGCTATTAGCCTCTTGCCTTTTCTTGAATTCTAAAAATTCCTTGTATAGAGGATCAATGGAGCTAATACCTCCTGATTTGGTTAAGCTTTTTGCTATTAGCTTTCTATTACCGTGTTGGGCCAGGATATTTCCTCTACCGCCTCCTCTGTAGGGGAAATTACCCCTTCCTGTAGGGATCATTTGCCTGTAAAAATTCACGAGTTAAAAAATCAGGAAGACTATTTTCTTCACCTTTTTTATAAAAGATTTCAAAATCAAAAGGCGCCTAATGAGCCTGCCATCTGGCAAACATTTGTTTTGACACATCATGTTTAAAATCTTTATTAAACATATATTTAGCAGATTTACAATCAGTTTTTATAATAAATTTTTGATTGTATAAATCATCTTGTAATTTTAAAACACATTTTACAATAGCAAGAATTTCTTTGGCTATAGTTGCGTAATTTTGTTGACTATTAGTCCATTTTCCTGAATGAAATCTAATAAGATATTCTTGTTTTGTTTTTGGGCATTATTTGCTTTAAAATTCCTCCAAATCCTATATCTGATGCATCGGTTTCAATTACCTTTTCCCAATTTGGATTTGAAAGCATCAAACAAGGCAAATTCTTTACCTTTTCTTTTATGATTTTAACAGCTTGAGTATGTTGCTCTGTCCATGGGCCTGGATTCTTTTTTAACCTATCATATAAGATAGCAGCATCTGTTGCTAAATTAATATAATAAGAGGATATATAATTTAAACTACCTAAAAACCTTTGTAACTGGGTTTTATCGGTTATTATATCAGGAAACTTTGAAGCAAATTCTATACTTCTATTTATAGGAATTATTTTTCCTTTTTCGATATTATGGCCTAAAAATCTTACATTTTTTTTTGAAACAAAGACATTTTCAGTTTTGATATTACCAAACCGTTTTGAATAATAACTTTTTCGAAAATATCTAAGTGTTTAAAATGGGCTTCAATATCTTTTGAAAATACTAGAATGTCATCAATATAAACTATAATAAATTCAATATATGGAATAAATATGTCATTCATTATTTTCTGAAATTCAGAGGGTGCATTTTTCAAACCAAAAGGCATTACTGTCCATTCATAATGTCCAATTTGGACATTGAAAGCAGTTTTGTATTGGTCGGATTTTGAAATTTGAATCTGCCAATAGCCAGATTTTAAATCAAATTTAGAGAATATGATAGAATCATATAGTCTATCTAATAAATCTTTTTTGTTAGGAATTGGATGCCTAATCCATTTCAAAACCTTATTAAGAGCTTTGTAGTTTATTACTAATCTGGGTACTCCCCTTTCTTGGTCACTGTGTTTGTTTACGTAGAATGCAGTACATGACCAGGGTGATTAAGATGGTTTTATCAAGCCTTTTTGTAATAATGATTCAATTTCTTTTTTACACAATTCCATATATTCAGAATTCATTTGACATGGTCTTACTTTAGTAGGAATTTTCCTTTCATCAAAATTTTCTTCATATGGAAGAT
This sequence comes from Allium cepa, assembly GCA_030765085.1. NCBI lineage: Eukaryota > Viridiplantae > Streptophyta > Magnoliopsida > Asparagales > Amaryllidaceae > Allium > Allium cepa. The sequence goes on along the minus strand of CM060931.1, from coordinate 1,041,794,964 downwards.
TAACAATATGTTTCTTTCTATCCCAAAAGGCTTATTTTTGTATATTATAAGCCTAATTGGCAGGCTAGTTTAATTATGTGTTGAATTACTTCTATCCTATATGTATGTTCTCATGTGTTCGTAATTTTAAGGAATACATGCTAAATTAAAAATACTGAATATGGGTTAAGAATAGCATCAGGAAACAGTAATTACTAATTAACTATAGTCGTGTACTTATGCCCGTTTTAGCCATCATAAGGCAGTTTAAGGGCTTTCTTTTACATGATTTGTTAATAAGTACTTATTGTTAGACAGATGCTTAACTTGTAAAAATCCCCAGTATATATTTTTGTATTTTAAATTTAATATGTAAGATCCTGAAAACACTGTAGCAAAATTTGTACTGTAGCAATATGCTAAAACAACCCTTACATGTATACTGTCTTAGTGGTCTTAGTGTATTGTGTATTTTTCCAGGCATTTTAAGGCCGAATTTTGCCAGCGTTTTTAGTATGGTGTCAGAGAAATAAATTGAATCAACAAATAAAACGACAAAATTTAACTGAAAGAAGTCAACTAGGATAATTTTGTAGTCAATTTGGGATGGATGTTCCAAACATTAAAAAATCCTGCTGAAAAGGTAATTAATCCAAAGAATTTTTTAGAAAAAAGAAGAAATTTTATTCTCATAAAAAGATGGAATGAAAAGCCCAAAGAAAAGAGGAAAGATTAAATAAAGAGAAAAATAAAATTATCCACTGTTATAAATGTGGAAAATTTGGACATTATGCAAACATATGTAAACTAAAAAAGAAAATTCATAATTTACAAATTGATAATAAACTAAAAGAAACATTATCAAAACTTTTGCTAGACTCTAGCTCTGAAAATGATTCAGAAATAGAATCTTAAAATGATTCAGATTATTCTGTTACTACTGAAAAACTTAAAGGTCTTGACGAAGAATCATCACAATCTGATGATGCTCTAAGCCCTGTGACAGGGAAAACCTTGTCTAAACCCAATAATAGAAAAAGAAGACGAAAAAGATGAATTTTATAAAATCCTCTCACAATTTCAAGATTTAAATATAAGTGTATTAACTAATAATAATATTATAGAATTCTTAAAATTGGTTAAAGACCCGGAGTTAAGATCAAAAATGATAGATCAAATGGAAGATATTCCAGAAACAAGCAAAAATAATGAATCATCAACAGAGACATTTCAAAATATTGGAAATTCTAAAAATCCATATTCTATGAATGAAGTTTATAAACTTTTGAAAGAAAGACAAAGAATAGAATATCCTACTACCGTGGAAGACCTTAATATTGAAATCCAAAATCTTAGAAAAGAAATCCAAATAATAAAAAGTGAAAATAGAAATCTTGATTATAGACTCTCTTTTCTAGAACAGTCAAAACAAATTATTCCTATTGAAAACAATCAAATAAATTGTTCCCAAGAAGGATTTCTTTCAAAATTGGATATTATAATATCTCAAAAATGGTTTATCAAAATAACCCTTCTAATTGACAACCATTTTAAAAAGGAATTAACTGCTCTTATAGATAGCGGTGCAGACATGAATGTAATTCAAGAAGGAATAATTCCAACTAGGTATTTTCATAAAACCACTAATTCATTAAGCCATGCAGGTGGAGGATTAATTCGACCCAGTGTTTCTGAATGGGGCTCAACCGTCGTATTTGTTGCTAAAGCAGACGGATCTTTGAGATTGTGTGTAGATTACCGCGATCTAAATAAACAAACTCTCAAGAATAAATTTCCACTGCCCAGGATTGATGATTTATTTGATCAGTTACACGGCGCTCGTTTCTTTTCAAAGATGGATCTAGCCCAAGGATTCCATCAATTACGAATCGCCGAAGATTGTGTCCATTTGACCGCTTTCAGAGGTCTTGATATGTTCTATGAATGGTTAGTTATGCCTTTCGGGCTAACCAATGCTCCAGCATACTTCGTAGATCTTATGACTCGTGTGTTTCGGGAAGTTCTGAATAAATTTGTGCTTGTATTCATTGATGATATTTTGATCTATTCTAAGACTAAAGAAGAGCATGCCGAACATCTTAAAAATCGTATTGGAAATATTGAGGAGAAACGTTCTATATGCAAAATTTTCCAAATGCCACTTTTGGGTCAATGAAGTCAAATTCCTTGGCCATATTGTTAATGAAGAAGGAATTTCAGTAGATCCTAGCAAAATTTCCGCTATTCTTGATTAGAAACAACCCACTACTCCAAAAGAAGTTCGAAGCTTTTTGGGTTTAGCAGGCTATTACCGGAAATTCGTTCAAGATTTTTCTAAGTTGGCTAGCCCATTGACTAAGCTAACAATGAAAAATGCAAAGTTCATTTGGACTTCAGAATGTGAAGAAGTTTTTCAAGAGTTGAAAAAGAGATTGACCACTGCCCCTGTTCTCACTATTGTTAACGGGAACCAAGGCTTATCTGTCTATACTGATGCATGTGGTGAAGGGGTAGGTGCAGTATTAATGCAAAATGGAAAGGTAGTTGCCTACGCGAGTAGACAATTACGTCCACACGAGAAGAACTACCCAACGCACGATTTGGAACTTTTAGCTGTTGTTTTCGCTTTGAAAATATGGCGACACTATCTTCTGGGTAAGAATCTTTTCGGCTTTCTTAACAATTTATGAAACTAACTTAACTAAAGAAATATACTTAATAAACTCTCTTTGTTTTAGGTGAAAAATTTGAATTATTCACCGATCATAAATCCTTGAAATATCTTTTCACCCAGAAAGATCTGAATTTGCGACAACAATGTTGGTTGGAGTTTCTGGCATCATATGACCTAGATATCCAATATACGCCGGGAAAAGCCAATGTGGTTGCGGATGCTTTAAGTAGGAGACATGCTGTTCTCGCATATCTTGTTATCACTCCTACTCTCCTTGAGAAGATCGCGAGCAAGCAAACTGAAGACAAATTTCTTCGAGATATGCGTAGAAGAATAGATCGAGGAGAGGATACTACTTTTGAAATAGATAATAGAGAAGTTATAAGGATGAAGGGCAGAATTTGTGTCCCTAACATTCCAGAACTGAAACGTGAAGTATTGGACGAATGCCACAAGTCAAAATTCAACATCCATCCAGGAGTCAACAAAATGTATCGTGATGTTAAAAGGACATTCTGGTGGAAAACAATGAAGCGAGACATATCTATTTGTGTGAGTCGCTGTGCTACTTGTAAGCAAATCAAGAGCGATCAAATGAAAGTGGCCGGTTTACTTCAACCTTTGGAAGTACCGAAATGGAAGTGGGATCAGGTATCGATGGATTTCATCGACGGATTGCCACGAACCAAGAAAGGAAATGAAGCGATTTGGGTTATTGTGGATCGTCTAACCAAAAATGCTCATTTCATTCCAGTTAAATCTACTCGGACTGCAGCAAGCTTGGCAGGTATATATATAAATGAAATTGTTCGCCTCCATGGTATTCCCAGCAGTATAGTGAGTGATCGTGATCCGATCTTCACTAGTAGATTTTGGGAAGCATTTCAGGACGCATTGGGAACGAAATTAAATTTCAGTACTGCTTATCACCCATAATCCGATGGACAGACTTAGAGGGTCAACCGAATTTTAGAAGACCTACTGCGTGCTTGTGTTCATGATTTTGGTGGTTCTTGGGAGGACCATTTGCATCTGGTTGAATTCTCTTATAACAACAGTTATCAGGTCAGTTTAGAAATGGCTCCTTTCGAAGCCTTATATGGTCGTCCGTGTCGATCACCTACATGCTGGATCGAATCAGGTGATAGACTTATTCTTGGACCGGATATGATAAAAGAAGCCACTGAGAAGGTAGACTTTATTAGAAAGAAGTTATTAACTGCCCAAAGCCGTCAAAAGAGCTATTATGACCGTCGAAGGAGAAATTTGGAATTTCAAGTTGGAGATTCTGTATTTCTGGAAGTATCTCCGATGCGGGGTGTATTGAGATTCGGGAAAACTGGAAAGTTGGCACCGCGTTATATTGGTCCTTTTCCTATTCTGGAAAGGATTGGTCCTCTAGCATATCGAGTGCAGCTGCCCAGTTGGTTATCTGGCGTACATGATGTGTTCCATATTTCTAATCTTCAAAAATATATGCACGATCCAGATGATATTATTGAAGAAGCTGCTCAGCAGGATCTAGAGATCACTCCTAACTTGGCAGTTAAAAGAGAGCCGATAAAAATTGTAGATCGTGATGAGAAGCGATTGAGAAACAAAGTTGTGAAATTAGTCAAAGTTCAATGGAGTGGCGATCCAAAGGACTGTACTTGGGAGACCGAAGATAATATGAAGAAATCGTATCCTAATTACAGAATTGACATCTCGGCTTAAACTGTAAGTCATTTCCTTATTTATAAATTCGTCCATTCTTTGTTTACGTTTCTCTCTCTTTCAATTTCGAGGACAAAATTTTCTTAAGGAGGGGATATTGTAACATCCCAGAAATTTTGAATTTAAAAATTTGGTAATTTATTGGAACTTTTAAATGTAAATTCGAGAAATTCAAAAGAAATAAAATATTGAAATAAAATTACATAGTTATTTAATGTTAATAGAAATAAAATTGTTAAAGTAAGTTATGATAAAATTATAAAAATATAAATCACATAATTATAATCTAACATCTAAACAAATAAACAAATAATTAAACAAATGAACAAATGAACAAACGAACAAATAATTAAACAAGATAACAAAACAGTAAGAAGAAATATAAACTTTAAAAAGAAAATAAAACTCTTCCATTTAACAAAATAAAATAAGTTTGTATTAAATAAAATAAAAAATGATAAAGTAACATTACCTGTAGGTGTACAAGGAGGCATGAAGCATTTAATGCTATACACTTCAGCAAATTTAAAGTAAGATTTCCTGTATAAAATATACAAGGAAAACACCACATCACATACTTTCATTAAATGATTTCAAACACGCCTATACACAAAGTACAAAGCTAGTATAATATAATTATACAAAAGAAAGATGCTCAGTGCTGTCTAAAAACTGCACATCCCTTTATATATAAGTGTGTAGCCTCCAAGTTTGTTCAAAAAAAAAATTTACTGAAGAAAGAAAAAAAATAGTAGCAAAGATCAGAAAATAAAAAGGGAAGCCAACATCAACTTATATTACAAGTTGAAAGAAATTTACTGAAGGAAGATTCAACTGCAGGTTTCAAAACAAAAACAAAAGTGTTCTCTGTTTTTAAGTATTGTCCAGGTGAGTAAACATGATTTTGTAAAGGATATAAAGTTTATTTAAAACAATTTAAAACTTCAATTATAACTGCTTTATTCATATTCCAGTATGATAATATCCCAGTGATGCTCTGTGTCATTCATGCAGGGATTACATTAGTTATTAAAATTTAAATCTATTTGCTTTAGATCACTGAGAAGCTTGGGTTTTCAAATAAATCAAGTTGTTTTAAATCCACAAACAAGTTTTTGTAAGTTGTTTTGAGCCTACAGTAATTTATTTCCACTGGAAACTTGTTCTACAGGTTTCAAGTAAAGATTTGGTAAAAAATTAATCGTTGTAAAATATTAATCCAAGATTATAAATTGAATCTATACTGCAAAGCATGAATTTTAAAACAAAAATTTAGATTTTTAAATTGGTATTCACAGAATAGTTAGTTTTTGAACAAAAACCACTTTTATTCGAATTTCCAGTGATTGAGTTAATGATAAATGTTGTAATTTGAATTGAAGCTAGTTTGAGCTTCTATAATGCCAAGAAAAATATTAAATAAAGTTTCGAATGTATGAAGTTGCTGTTCGAACCCAAAATAGGGTTTAAGCTGGAAGTTGCAGTACGTTAAAAAAAATGGTGATTTTGTCGAAATGAATTGATCGAGCTCCATGATATTGAGGGAAATGGAAAAGCATCAGGTTAGCGTGCTATGGCCGGAAGCATGGACTTTTCAGGTGGACGGTTCGAGGCGGAGAGGCGATTTCGCGTGGTGGGTTTAAGTTACAGGTTTCGAGCTCGAACTCAAATTTCGAATTCGAGATGGTGAAGGAAATTAGGTGATCGGGGATTGGATTGGGGAGGATTTTTCACTTGCTCGTCGATGCAGCGACGCCTGAAGATCATCAACGGCGTCGTGCACGTATACGTGCACGAATTGATGACCTGAAAAATTTGATTGCCTGAAGCGTTTCAGGTTGGTTTTCTTATGGGTTGTGCTCGAAGCTTGACTCAGGGAAAACAGGGCAGAACTCGAAGGGAGACTCGGGAAGTTTCAGCGTTGTGTCGTGACAAATTTGGACTTAAACAAATTTCGAAAAAAAATTATTACACGGGTAGCATTGGGTTGAAACTCGAAGCAGGGAGCGTTCGAGCTCGGGCGTGACTCGGGGGAGCCTCGGGTTGGCCACCTGAAACAACATATTCAGTTTGAAATTTGTCGAAAACTTAAGTTTAAACAATTTTTATAAGCATTCTTTATAAAATGATGATTGTTTGTTAATGGAATGTGAAGTTAATTAAATAATGATTAAATAATTCATGATTTATAATTACTTTGTAATTAATAATAATAAATAAATAAAAGCAATTAAAATTAAAACTGTAAATTAAGAATCGTTAATTTGATAATTTAAGTTGATTGATTCAAAATTGATAGTTACATTAAGATAATTTATTAAGGAATAATAAACTAATATAGTCAATTGAAATTTAATTAAATTGTAATTATAAATATTAAATCATCGATTTAAAGTAATCAAGAAAAAATAATATTTATATGGTTAATTTATTAAATCCCATTCACTTTGATTGGAAAACGATTAACTATCGCTATGCACTATATTGATATTTCTATTCTGATTGTGATGCTGTGTTATATAAATTGCCATGTACTGCATTGTGATTGTGATTCGTTCTGTATTGATGTGAAAACCCTGTTGCCCGTAAAACGGCATTTAAACTTCGATGCGACATGGAGTCGGATTTCAGTTGGTTATCCGAAACCCACATCGAACCCGTGAATAATTTGTGAATGACATCCACATGTTTTAAAATTTTGACACTCACTATTCGAATTAGCCGGAAAAGGACCTTTGGGTCGTATAACCCATTTCGAATATGTGATTCGACATTATGGATAGAATTTGAAGACCAGTGTTGAACACCGGGTATTTAACGAGAGCGATAGGATGACCTGTCGATTGACTCTGCACCGAGTTGCTCCAGTATAGAGTTCTCCATATGTGATGGGGAATCCGATCAGGATTGTGGATATCTGGATTGCAAGGACTTCTTTAGAAGTGCCTTCGGTTCTGTTCGAGCCCGGAACAGACTTGTATGCATAGTATGTCTGACATTACAAATTGAGATATAAAGCCGATTTCTTTCAAATATATTTCAGTTGGTGGCGGAGAATTTATTCTCTTAGCTTAACACCCTTTTCTGAGACGTACGAGCTCAGAGGTTATGTAGTTGAAGGTTATTAGCGATATATTCCCAATTTGGTAATGTGATAGCTGAGTGTTGCTGTGAAATGATCATTGTGTTGATCATTTGTGATAGGATCATTTGTTTGATCGTTTATCTTTGTGATCATTTCTATGATCATTTGTTGACCCAAAGCACATCTTTTGCATAAAGCCACGCTTTGTGGACGAGACTTCGTCGGACCTCACACCCCGAAATGGTCGAAACAGGAAAGATGCGGCAAGGTTATTGGGGGTAGCACCTCTTAGGGTATGTGCATTTCCTTCTGGATAGAAGTGGTATCATGGTATGGAGCCCAGATACTTAACTTATGTTGATATCGCAGATATATATATATATATATATATATATATTACTTTGTGATTTGTTGCTGGGGCCCCGGTTAAAGGTTGGTTACAGCCGGGAGATGGCATACTCGTGTCAGTAGTTACCCAGTTAGGGATAACCCGGCCTTGTGTTGGCAGAGTTCCGGTTTGGTTCTCGAGGACGTCCTTCCAGAGGCATTCTCATGTGGCAATGGGAAGTTCCTTGGCCTGACCATTTGTTGGAAATCCAAAGAAACAATACGAAACCCTGTACGGTTTTAGTTGTAAAACCTGTCATGCAGCGTGGCGGTAACCTGCCACAAAACATGGTAGCTATAGTAGGCATACGATAATGGTCGTATGTTGGCTAAGATTAATATTCTATTTTCGAAATAATTTACTTCACTATGCACTAGTATAATATAAAAGAATTCTTTTCTCGTACCAAGCATATTTAACTATCATAAGAAGAAATCTCCTCCAATTATGCGTTTGCATTGTGTGTGTGGCGGGAGGTCTTATGGTAGTTCCATTTTTGAAAGCATACCGAAAATTCTTTTATAAATCTTGTTTTATTTAAAAGTAACTGTTGTTTTGTTTACTCATACCAGTCCTATGACTGATCCGGAGTTTATTGTTTTCTTTCCTAAACTCTGGGTGCCCATTATTTCCACACGGGCAGCCTAGTAGCAGGTTTCTATATTTTGGAGTAGCAGTATTTTGGAGCTTTTATCTGGAAGATATCTTAGGAGCTTTTGGAGATTTCAGGTGTTAGCTTTTGGGAGTTCGTTATCACCTCTCTCATCTGAGGACTTTTGGATATATGTTCATTGTTGTATTATCATGATGTTGTATTTGGAGTTGTGGTGTATGTATTATATACTCTATTGTAGTATGGATATTATGTTGATGTTGTAATTGTGATGATATTTATGATATTGATTCTGTTCCGCTGTTTTATATTCATCTAATTGTTGTTATAAGCCGGCGATGCGAATTTGATGTCGTTTATCGGACATCGAGTTTGGGTCGTCACAATTAATATCCAATCTTTAAATTTCAACTTAAAATTGAACATTTTATCATTTTATATTTCTTAATCATTTGCAGAAGTTTAAATAAGTTTAGATGTACATTGGAAGTTGACAAATCTATCCATTTCAGTGTTAATTTCCAATTTCATTAAATTTAGAAAATATAAGCTAAAACATCATTTATTATTAAATTCAATATTACACTGGATGAAATCAACATTTGACTCAAAATCTATTATCAAATATTCTTAGATTCCATTTTAAATTTCTATTAACATAACATTTAGATGTTTGATTTCATTAAATTTTAATTTATTGACCCACTTAGATTTTATTCCTTTCATTCAATATCAATTGTCCATTTTATAAGTAAAAATTTACATTAGATTCATACTCATATAATGGCTTCAATTTCATCTAAATACATATCTACAAAATCTTTAAATACTAAATCCATTTAATTTCAATTAATCCCTTTGATATTTACATTAAATAAACGCAAATTCACATATCAATTTAGTGTCAATTATTCCAGCAAATACAGTGTTCAAATGTCAGCTGCAATTAATCCAATTGCAAATTAATTCCGAATTTAATTTTTATTCGGTTACAACTTAATATTAAATCAATTTATTACTTAACTAACATAGTTAATATTATTTTAGATTTCATTACATTTATATTTTCCAAATTTCATTTTGGTCTCATTTCTTTTTATCACATTTATTATCCTAGTATGAATGGAATTTTACTTTGGTTACATCTTATTTGAATTCAACATCCTTTACTTACCAATTTATTCGACACTAACTGCCATATTTAGTGAATTAATTGAAATTGAATACAAATTGACTTAACAGCCAAATAAAATAAGTAACGTACAATAAATATAGTCCTTAACTCTTAATTACACTTTTAGAGGTTCATTATTTCAACATTGTAATTACTTACATACACTGGTTTTACTCAATTAACATTTATTACAACTATTCCAAAATTTATTCAATATTTATTTGTTCGCTTATATTCACTTTATGAGTAAATTGGTATTCCATTTAATCCATTAATTATTGACTTTAATTATTGCAATTCATTGTCTAACATAAATTTTGAATCTATTTCCTAATCTTCACATTTCAATTAATTAACATCTTACAATGGTTTGCAAAAAAAAGGATTGTACAAAATTATTTATTGTCCTGCATTACTTTATTACCTCCATTTACATTTACTTTCCATAAATCAATATTTATTTCCATTGATGAATTCAATACTTTCCCCTTTTTCCTTATCTTTAACTTTATATTCAAATGCAACAATTTTCACTATTACAATTTAATTGCAATATAAAATTTAAATAAATAAATTTTAGTTACCCTTGATACATCAAATTTCAACATTCGCTTTCATGTAAATTAATAAGATTTTTATTTCTTTCTAAATTAAAATTAAAATCTTATTAATTTAATTCATTTTAAGCATCGAATTTATACGGGTCGTTACACTCTCCCCCACTCAAAACTTTTCGTTCCCGAAACGGAAAGGAAGGGAAAAGAAGCACTAGGAAATCAATATGTCTTACTTGAAAAATTAACTTTATAAACAGCTAAGTCTACAAAATTTATTAATTTAAATAAAATATACAAATATAACCATTAAATCCTTTATACTCAAATTAATGAAGTTTGGAAAACACTTTTCAAAATATTTCTAAGTTTAAAATTTATGGAAAATTTTGGCAGAGTCTTCTTTGTACGGAGAGGCTCGGGAGAAAATAAAATATTAAAATATAACAATTACATTATATATATTATTCAAATTAATGCATCCCTACACGGGAAAATATATAAAATAGCGCTATAAACCGTAATTCGAAACATACCTATTTGTCGGGCAATTTACGCTTAATTTATGGAACCAAAAGCAGTAGCAATTGCTTCCATAATCTGCATTTCACTCATAAAATCCAGAAGGTTAACAATTTATATAAAGTGAAATGTTTAAGTGGTTTCAATTACCAACAACAAATGAATACAACAACCACTAATTTCAACAAACAGCATACACAACAAATACAAAACAACCATACAATCAAACAAACAAATAGTTGTTCGGGTTCAAAACTTTTAAATTGTACGGAATGAAGAATAAACCATCAAGTGCATCATTTACTCAACAGTCTTAGATTAAACAGAATGGATTATTCATCCATCCCAACAAAATTAAAGTTTCCTTACCCAACAACCACAAACCATGACAAACAACAATTTCAGCAATAGTTTTAGTCTATTCCTATTCATTCCATTCATACGTTTGTTGTTTGATTCTTTCTTACTTTCATTTATTTCTTTCAATTTTATTTAGAAATAACTGCAACCCTTTCTTAAGTTTACAATTTCTCTTTATTATATTACATCCATTTATTTTCACTTACTACTTACTATTATTTATTTCCAATGACCTAGGTCATGCCATTAACTACTATAATTATTCATTCATTTATTATTGCATGACCTCATTTATTTACACTTTAATTACTTAAGTTTATAATCATCTATTTGTCATACTTACCTTTAATTATATTTAATTGGTAAAATTTCAAATGTAACTTAAGTTTATAACATTAAATTCTCAGTTAACATCAATTTCATTGAATACTCTCATTATTTCAAATTTCAACTTGTATAATATTCTATTACAATCTCTTATTAAACATTTCAACTTTTAATATTTGGTAAGTTATATATGTTGTTTAAGGGTGTAATTGAAAGTTATACAAGTTTCTCATTTCTTTTAATTAATTCATTGTTCAATAAAATTTTACCTTTTGTCTTATAAGTTACCATTTCAACTTCTTTTATTTCCTTTATCCTTGGCATTAAATCTCATACCTAAATTAGAGGTTTCAATTATTAATTAATTACCTTTTATTTCACTACAATAATTGAAACAATTAAACAATGGAAATTTAAGAATTTAATACCTGGTTAAAATTTCAATTTATTTTAAAACAATAGATAAATATATTCTCACAACTTATATATCACTAATTATATTTAAAACAATTAAAATTTTATATATTTTCCAAAAAAGAATCTGCAGTAAATCTACTACAGTGGCCTTCCCCCTTCGAAACTCGAAAATGAAAGTCAATGATGCGGCCGCCATCACCGAAATTATTTTCCAGCGACAGAGAGGAAAGTACAAAACTTATTTCATCTAAAATCTTCTTTAAAACAATTCTTTCGAATTTTATACTAAATATTTATATCAGAAAATACTTATAAACAATATTATTATATTCTAAAATTTATTCGAAAGAAATTTCAAAACCCCGGATCTTAAGTTCTAAATTTCCAAATTTCATTTATTTTGTTTTTAAGTCTTATTTCTATTATTATTTATACACTTTATTACCTAACAACCAATCTATTACAGCCAAATATAGTTATCATTTGAAATTTTTTATTTTATATATAGAAAATATAATAGGCAAAATCATTTCATCACTACAAGAAAAGTAGATTTTTATAACACCAATAGATAACGCTTTATTCCATACCGTTATCATTTATTTTAGTTTGTTTAAGTTTTATCTTAATTTGTTTCATTTAAGGGAGAAATGGATACATAACGCATTCAGGCGGGCTTTTATTTTCATGGCCGCCAATTCCCCAAATTAATTTACAACCCATATTCAACTCTTTATTCCCTTCTTTTTTCTTCTAAGTATTCAAAATTAAAGAAAAACATAGAGGCTAATCATAGATCAAAAAAAGAAAAAGAAAACTGAGGGCATGGGGAAGTCGAATTGTGGCGTTTGAAGTTGGTTTGTAGCAAGAATTTCCTAGTGAGGCGAGAAGAAGTGGGCGATTTGGGAGGAGGCGGTTCGATTTGGGTCGAAGACGATTGTGGTGTTCTAGTGGTGGAGTATTGGATATGGTGTGGGTTATTGTGTTTGGTTTCAGATCTGGGAAGTGCAAACTTGATTGGAGTGTAGCGGTTTGAAGTCACGATGGCAAGTTGCTGCTCGTCAATTGGTTGCTCGCATTCAAGTGTGGGTTTTGTTTTATGGAGTTATGGTTGATGTTGTGATTGCAGGTGAAGGGATGATTTGGTGAGGTAGTGTGGATTGGGTCCTTAATTTCAGACAATGAATTGTTTTTTCTTTTTTTTAGGAGAGACGGTCAGAGTTTTTATAGCTGCTATCGTGGTGGTTTTACAGGTGGTTTCGGCTGGATGGTGTTTGGAAGTGTATGGTTTGGCAAGTCAGTGTAGACACAATAGCAAGGCAGGGTTGTAGACGCAGTAGCTAGTCAGTGAAGTGATAGTCTGGTTTGTTAGTGTGGTGTTCGAGGCAGTTTGGTCTAGTCAGAGAGGGGATGATGCAGGTGGGGTATTGGAATGTTTGGTGGAAGTTGCTTGACAGCAAGTGATGGTAGGTGATTATGCTGTGGTGATATGATGGTAGCAAGCTTGTATATAGGAGTTTTAGTGTGGTAGGAGTTGTATGGTTTTCCGTGGGGTTTTTGTCGTAGTGAACTTGATGATTGGAGCTGCTGCTATGTGAACAGAGGTGGGAGGCGAAGTTGGCTGTTTTATGAGGGTTGAAGGATGACTGATATGGGTTGTATTGCTGTTTGAAAGTGGTGGTTGTCGATGACTTTGGAAGTTAGGCAGTGTGTTTGGAATGACAATGTTAATTTTTGTGTATTTGGAATGGCAGTGTATTGCTATTTGAAGTATTGAAGTGAATGGCTTTGGTAGTGATGTTGTGAACTATTGAAGTTTGGGGTTAGTAGATGTTGTGAATGTCGCAGGCTGATAGTCAGGCAGTTAGTGGAAATGGTAATGTAACGTGGAGGGGATTCACTGGCGAGATTGGTGTCCCTGTCAAATTATGATCACCCTAACCCACTTCCCCGTCCCTTAGAAACCACCGTTCTAGGGCTTTACCAAAGATGAAAAAGCAACTACTTTAGGTCAAAGCATCTGTCTCTAGTCGTCACAACCTGTATTTAATGGCACAAGCCGCCAACTGCTAGAGGCATAGCCAACCGTGTCGTTGTTGCAAGCCTCCAGCATCGTCGCATCACCTGCCATCAAGCAAGTCCTCTGTAGCATTCAGGTTATAGCTATGTTGCTTACCACACAATAAGTTTAGACTTATACAATTAAGTCTCTTAAACACTTTTCTCTCAAACATGACACTTGAAACCTAATATAAAATCTCTTTCGCATTAATCGAAGGTAATTCAATGAAAAATATATTTATTCAGGTCCGTTTCAAATTTGTATTATGCGATTAATGTTTGGCAGATATTTTAGTTTTCTGTTCTTTTTATGTGAAGTATTTAGGGAATATGATATCATTGGTGGATAATCGATTGCCACCAGAAGCAGAGTTTACTAACAATCTTTTGTCCTATAGTTTTGTTGCACTGAACTAATGATAGTGTGTTCAGCACAATATGGTTGAGTACAAAATTAAAATACTGTATTACTAAGAAGTAAATTTTATTAAATTTGTTAGAAAAATTCATAATAGGAATAGGAAGACATGGTATGATAATTTAGCAGCAAACATAAGCCACAAATAATTTGAAACCTTCAAGTACAAAAACGGCCATACTTATTAAAAGTATCAAACATCTACTGACTATTTACACTAAATATCCGTTAAGAATACTTAATTGAAGCCTCAAAAGTAAATATCAACATAAAGATTTTCTCCTTGTGGTGCACTTTGATTCCTCCATGTTAAACTGAAAATTTATTATCATCTAAATTATTAGTTAATGAAGTTACTTCATATATATCTTTATCTTCTTGTTTATTAATTCTGTAGACTATAGAAAGTTCTGCAAGAGAGTTCGTGGGTAAGAATACTTTTAGCACTCTTGTGGCTACCGTGGTATGACATGTTAAATTATATAATAAGTAAATTTCAGACTTATGATTCATTATCATTGATGTATAAATGTGAAAAAAAACTAAACATAATTATAAACTACAGAATTTTGTTGATTTGGCTGGGAGTGCACATGCATCTCAAGCATTAACAGCTGGTTCAAGGCTGAAGGAGGGATGCCATATTATTAGTCTGCTTACTCTAGGAACTGTTATTCACAAGCTAAGTTTTATTATGAACTTATTGCAGATTAAGCAGTTATTAGCCAAAACTCATGTTTCAAATAGAACATACCAATGTTATTTGTAATTTTTTGTTTTTGTGATGCAGCAAAGAAAGAACTGGACATATTATAGAAAATCAAAACTGACATGCATATTAAAGTCAATAATGGGAGGAAATGCACGAACTTCCATCATATGCACAATGAGCCAGCACGATGTCACATAGAGAAATCTAGAAATACACTACAGTTTTCCATTTGTGCTAAAGATGCGGCAACAAGTGCACAAGTTATTGTGATCATATCGGATAAGGCATTGGTCAAACATTTACCGAAAGAGGTTGCTAGAGTTGAGAATGAAATGAAATATATCGGGGCGAGTTCTTTAGCATCTTCCTCAAATGCATTCAAGGAGAAAGATGCCTAAATCAAAAAGGTACTCGTAAAGCTTACTTTCAAGTAAAACTGTAAAAATTATATTAAGCAAATATTGAATAATTATCACTAGGAGAATGCGTTTGCATATGATTAGGCCCATACAAAATTTAGGAAGTTAAATTTTAACATCATACTCCTTTACTACCCATTTTGCTATTGACTAAGATTAGATAGCGTCTTAGGATAAATAAGTAGCAGAATATTGTTTCACTTTATGCAGTAATTTTACTCCTCCCTTAAGAAATATGTTTGTTGCTGGATTATTTACACTATTATTAATTTTTTTCTATTCAATATTGATAATAGATGGAGAATGAGATGAAGGCATTGATGAAACAACGTGATCTGGCTCAATCTCGACTTGAAGATTTGCTTAGAACTGTGTATAATAATAATAATATAACTAGTGTATTTGAAACTCAATTATACATAATAAATTATAAAAAATTAACCAAGTTAACAAAGTGTTATAAAAATTAACTAAATTTGTATAATAACAACAGCAGCAATAATAAATTAACTAAAATTATAAAAATGAACTTCGTTTGTTAAGTTACATAAAAATTTAATAAGCTTATAAAAATTAAATAAGATGATAATAATAATAATAATTCAACTAATTTTATAAAAATTAATGTTAATAATAATAATACTAACAATAATCATAATAGCAACAATTACAATAAATTAACTTAGTTTTATAAGATTAACAATGTGTAAATAATAAGGGTAATAATATTAATAGTTATAATAAATCATAAAATATTAACTAAAATTAACTAAGTTTTACAAAAAATAACTAAATTTATTTTTATATAATAATAAAATTAATAAATTAACTTAGTCTATAAACTAATTAAGTTATAATAATATAATGCTAATAACAACAATGATGATAATGACAGTCATAACATTAATTATAACAGTAAACAAACCATGTTTATAAAAATTAACCATGTTTCATAACAAATAACTAGGCGCAGGCACTGGCGGTGTGGGAGGTGATGAAGACGGTGTTTGAGGCGTTTTTGATGGTGTTGCTGGCGAGAGGGAGCAGGAGGTGGTACTGGAGCCCCTGTTTACTCTACCGTCATCATGGAATACCTCGCTACTGAGGTTTGTTTTCGTTGCAAGCTAACTTTTATTTTTTGAAATAAACATTCCTGTCCTTTGATCGTTGATGATATAATCATATATTGTATCCTGAGTATTTAATAATTATTGACAAATTATCTGTTAATGATCAATGTGCACGCGTGTCCCATTGATATATGAGATATTTATGTATTTTTCTTTAGATGGAAATATTTGTCTATTTCAATCAATATTTGTCTATTTCAATCAATGTTTGCACTGGAAAACTCAGAAACATGGCTAATAAATTTCTGCAACTTTTGTTTGATATCTTTTTTACTACACCATTCTAATGAATATTGGTCAACAGTTTTCAGGCATCAACGATAGATTTTTGAATGAGCAGGTGTTGAAGTTCTCCTCTTGTAACGACCCTGAAATTCAGACCCAGTTTAAAAGTTTTAAATCGCTTCTTTGATGTAGAAATTCGGATTTTCACAAACGATTTCCGTTGCCAACCAAACTTCACATTTGGAATGCGTCTAGGTAGACATAGGCGTGCGCCAAATTTCGTTGAAAAATATTGAAGTAAATTTCGCTCGTCGCGTTGACATATCAGTTTAAATCTTACGTATAAAATTCCTATCGTCCGAATTCAAATATTTTCTCGGTGTTGCATATGAAAAATATTCTGAACTTGACGGCGCATTTCGTTTCGTCAAATTTCGCTTTTAATTGCTAGTAAAATATACACTCGGGCAAATGGTTAAATAAGGATTATCACTTGGCGAAATTGTCAAACCATAAATATTTTTATACCGTTGTGTCCGTCTCGCCGCGCTGATCAAAACGGTATATTTGTTTGTGTCAATCGGAGTTCGGGATTGCAAACGATAAATTGTAACGCAGCACAAGCCGGTGCATATCAGTTCAACATTTAAAATATAGGAGCCATCCAGCTGACCTTGGGAACCCAAATAGCCCCCATTTTGAAAACATCAGTACCTGTGCACTGAACCCTTCATTAAATGCGTTCTGCTCTCCTTTGTGATGGCAAGTCACCTCCCCACTGCAAAAATTATATTCCCTTTCTTTTCCTATTTATTATATGTACTCCACAGTAACGAGAAGCCAACCCTTCATTCCTCTCTTCTTCCCAGTAAGTTGCTCTGCCTTTTCGTTCATAATTGCTTTTCCATTTTCTTTGGTGAGAAATATTCCGAAACCCAACTCCTCTGTTTCTTTTTCTCCTTCCTTCTCCTATTCTTCTCTTCACGTTTCTTTTCTCCCCCTCCAGCTCCGCTTCCTCCCCTCTCTGCATTTTCTCTTCTTTCTTTTTCTCCTATAACCTTCCCCACGTCCCACCACAACCACCCCCTGCAACCACCGCCAGCCCACATCCCCGGTCCCACTGCCCGTCCAGACAACCAAGACCACCTCTCCCCTCCACCGCCAGCCCACATCCCCGGTCCCACTGCCCGTCCAGACGACCACGCCACCACCCAGTCCACCGCATGCCGACCCCCCTCCATCTCCACGTCGACTGCACCCATAGCCTCCACCGTTGCACGGCCCATGCCTGCCCCCCCTTACCAGCAACCGCCACGTCCCCCCCTGGCAACTCCGCCTCCCCGTGTCCCACAGCCACAACCCGCCTTTCCCCTGCCTTGACCAGCCTCCGCCCTATCAACTCGGCCGCCCCCCCCTGCAGCCCGTCTGCCAGCTGCCACACCCTTCCCCACACCATCGGCTTCCCTGCACCGCCTCCTTCCATCACCCACGCCCCAGCTGCCACGTCCCCCACTGCCCCATGCAGCTCGCCCACATCAGAAACCCCACTACCCTCCGTCCCACACAGCCACTGTCCCACTATGCCACCACCACCTGTAACCAGCCTCCCCCTGTAACCTCCGCAACCACCCCACAGTCCGCCTCCAACCTCCCCTCGCCTCCACCCATGCCGCATGCGCACCAGCCCACAACCGTCCCTCACCTTCCACACGGCCCACCCCTACCCACTGCTCCCTCCACTGTCCACTGCAGCTAGTTCTATGAGTCAGTGTAAACTGTACAAATTTATCAAGTTTATTAAGTTTATTATGTTATTAAGTGTATATGAGTCAGTAAAGTACAAGTTTACATTTAGTAAAGTTTATATGAGTCAATAAACTGTACAAGTTTATTTAGTTTGTTAAGTTTATTAAGTTCTATATAGGGTGATTTAGGTAAAGATGTTGCAGTTTCAGAAGTAGATTTACATTTTATTTTACTGCATATGTTTCATTGAAAAAAAAGTACAAGTTCTATACAGTGGCATAGTTTGTTATAAACATAAGTTTTAGACTTTATAAACATAAAAGCTGGTTATAAGTTGTATAATTAATAAAGTGCAAGTGCAAGTTTAAACATAAGAGCTGATTTGCAAAGTTTGTACAGTGCATGCAAGTGGTGTAGCTAATAAAGTACAAGATGTAAGTTTACGTGTCAGTATAAACTTTATAAACTTTTATATGAGTTGTTATGGATAGTACAAGTTTTACAGTAGCAGTTATATATGCTCACTAACAACGTAGTGCTGCGTTTTATTCCAGCTCCCGCTATTGATCCGGAAACATAGGCTGCTTCCACCCCGCTTATCGAATCTATTTTGCTTCATTGTTTGGTATGGTTTATATATATTTAATCGATATATACATTGCAATAAACAAATTATTGATTAATTATTTGTTGATTGCAGTTGTGTTCATTTTGCGTCGTGCTTGTTAGGGCCTATTTTATCTATTCGTCTTCGTGCTTCGCCATCATCTTCTTCAACCACGCAAGGTGAATATTTCATTCACGACTCAATCTATTATGCTATGATAATCAAGTGATAAATTGTTGTTTATGATTAATTTGGATGTTAAATTGTTGATTGTTAGAATTGTTGAAGTTAGGATTGTAAATCACTATGCAAGTTAAAAATTTAATATTGTAGTTCACGACAAACAAGTGTGACACTAAAATTTGTTATGGGATGATTGAATTTGGTTGTTAACATAAGTGAATTTGGATATGAAATTGAAATTGATATAGGATAGTCGACAAAATTTAAATTGGACTATATATGTTGAACTTGACCTCATTAACTGTTAAATCAACCGTCGCGTAGAAATAGCATTAACTACACTTTGAACCATTGTATGCATGATTGATGTAGAAATGCGATAATAGACACCAAGTGAAACCATAAGATAATAATCTTTAATCTACATGAAACGATAGTGTAGATTCTAGGAAAAATTATATTAATTTGCATAAATAACAAATGTAAGTTAATACGATTATTTCGGGATTATTTAATAAAATTGTTAAATTGTTATGTATGGTTGTTATTGCTTGTTTATTTACTTTGACACCATCCCAGTTATCACACTGCAAGTTCCCTTTGCTATGCTTGTTTTATATTAAATAATATTGGGTTGAAATGATAAATACCCCATTTAAACAACTTGGCCTAGGATAGAAAATAAAAGTAAGAAACCCGATTGGTCAACAAAACCATTTTCGAAATTGAAATATAATTTAAATTTAGGAATGAACTTAACAATGGGTTTGGAAATTTGATAACGGTTTTAATGAATGTAATTGAAATAAATTTCCGAATTTAATTGAGATAAATTTTGGTTTAGATTGAAGTAAAATTAATGGATTAAATTGAAACGGATTAATAAACCTATGTAATTAAATAAAATGAATTGGCAAATTTATTGAAATAAGATTTAGAAACAAGTAAGTTTTAGAATTTGATAACTTAAAAATTTATTAAATTTGTTAGGTTGAGATTAAAACTCGATTTTAATTAAATAGACTTGGAACATGTTATAAATTTTATTTGGAAATTTAGAGTATTTGACTTGAGAAGAATACAAAACTAACCAAAAGTTTTATGATATAACTTAGTGATTATTTAAACTTAAAATGATTTTAAATTTAACGAATCACTCAAATCAGGACATTGTAAAGGAAAATGGACTTCTTGTTTAGAAATTTAATTGAATTGGTAAATAAATCAAATGAAGTTGGATAAAAGGAATTTAGTTAACAAAATTGATTTAATCGAATTTATGATAACAGTGGATGTAAACATGAAGTGAAGTGAATAGAATTTGATTTAATAATTTAAACTAAGTTTAGCATGAAATTGAATTCATTGATTTGAACTAAATTTAATAAGCGACTTTTAGACCTTATTAAATCGAACTTGAATACTTAATTTTAAATTGTAACTCAAGTGTTTGAACTAAAAAAAAAATTTGCATTCGAAATATGTTGTAAAATATCTAAAATAAATTGAATCGTGAAATATCAAATTTTGGAAGTCAAAATTTGCACCTTGACTTTTGGACTTTGATTTGTTTGAACGTTAATTTAACCGACCATCGGGTAATAAATACGTAGTTATTAAAGAGACCGGGATCGGGAATGGACATACTCTCTGTCGATACCGAAAACCACTTTAATAACTATTACGCGCGAAGTGTTGAACCAGAATGAAGTGGATGGTTTGGTGAACGCGTTGACTGAAGAAAGAGAACGATATTGGATGACCCCTGACATGACTAAAACAGGAGCCGCGCCGGGCCATTGAGGATCGCCACCTCTAGCGGACATGCTTCTTCGATACCATATCTATTACTTTTGTGATTCGATTTGGGTGCACCCTTGATTGGGAGTGTTGTTTCGCGGTGTTGAGATAGTAGCTACTATGCTCAACATCAGTCCGGATCATGCAACTACTAGTATCCTAGTTGGTATTGCCTCATGTACCTTGTCATACTAATTATCCTATTCGCGACCACTACGTTTTGATTTGTACCTTGAGTATATGGATTGCCCTCTGGTGACTTCCGGTTTTGGGGAAACTACGGTCTTGTATATGCTTTTGGGAATATAAAATGTGTTAAGGGGAATTATGGTAACGCCTTAACGCTATTTTAATATTCTATTTTACTGAATAGACATTACCTACATACCGTATTCTATTGTATATATAGATAGTTTATCGGATCCTTAGAGATGTTATTTTATTCATCTTTGAGTTATGAACTTTATTTCCTGCATTGATTATCCTGCATAAGATTTTGAGTCCTGACTCGAGTGTTTCTTTTTGTATATGCTCGGGTCAGTCTGAAGCTATCCAGTTTGCTGATCAAGGTTGGTTGAAGATGCTGAAGACTTAGTATTTATCTTTATCTGTCTATTTTGATGTCCGTGTCTGTTGGACATTTATGTATTTCCTTGCAGTCACCTTTTGTATAGACATTGTTGTACTATATGTAGTAGCTTCATGAACTGCTATTATGACGATGTATTTCCGCTGCATTATTCTGTGACTGTTCTGTTTCTGTGATGTTGTATTGATTCTCATTTACGTTTATGTATTTATAATCCCATAATGATTCGTGTTTTGTATTATTTAAATTGACATGTGAGGATTATTGTCAATTTAAATGGTCCAAATATACGGGTTGTTATAGTTGGTATCAGAGCTTTGGTTTCCCTAAAAACCTTAGTTTGGGATTATATAAACTCATTAGAAATAGGGTAGCAATACCCTATAATGAGGAGAATCAATTCAATATCCCGATCCTTTAAAATTCAAACTTCCTTGATTCGTTCATTAGTTTTCTTCCAGCTGTATGATTTTCTATCCTTGGTTCTAAATCTCTTTCGATGTTTCAGGATGAGCACCGGAAGAAACAATAGAGGAGGAAGAGGGCATGGTCCGGCCCGGGATGCACCTGCCGCCCCAGCTCCAGTCAAATTCACCACTCTTAGCAAGGAATATACACAGCTAGGAGGTACTAAGTTTTCTGGATCCGAGGGCATTATCGAAGCTCAGCAATGGCTCAAAGGCTTAGAGAAGATATTTTCTGGATTGGAGATCACTGATGCTCAGAAGCGTCAGCTTGCTGCGTGGCAACTTCAAGATGCCGCGCAAGATTGGTGGGAACGGTTACTTCCCATATCGAGGAGAACACCATCACTTGGGCCCAGTTTAGGTATAAATTTATTTGGATTTTGTAGTCTAATTCTTCTTGCAATCGTTAAATGTTACTCATCCAGTCTATCTTTTGACTAGGGATACTTTCTCGGCACAGTGGATGCCCTCTGCTGGGAAAACCCAACTTTATAGAGCTTTTATGGATCTTAAGCAAGGCAATATGACTATTTCCGAGTACGAGAGGAAATTCAACGAACTCTCCAAGTTTGGCCCAGGATTGATCGATACACCACTTCTAAAGAACGAGAAGTTCATTATGGGAGCTAGACCAGAGTATTATGACTTGCTTACTGGCCACACTCACTGTACCTTCACAGAGCTTGTCGACTATGCTCTTCGATATGAGGCAAAGCCTAGGGGACCCACTGCCAAAGCCCCTCCTACTCAGCCCTCTTCCAGCCAGCTCGGAAAGAGGAAGATGAACTACGATCAGCAAAAGAAAGCTTGGCAAAAGACTACAGGATTAGGATATGCCCAGAAAAGCCCAATCGACCTTGCTAAGATCACTTGCTTCAAATGCGATAAGAAGGGCCATTATGCAAATAGTTGTCCATCCACCGGAGCTGCTATTCCACCACCTTCTCAGATGAGGAATGATTTATGCCATGTTTGCCTCCAGCCAGGTCACTTCAAGAGAGATTGCCCATTAAGGAAGAAAGGCACACCATCGGGAGTATATGCTGTCACCACTCCTGCACCACCTCCACTACCTGCTCAGGATGACCGAGGTACCTTACGAAGTACTTTTACATTTCATAATTTACCTGTTCGGGTATTATTCGATACTGGTGCTTCTCATAGCTTCATATCTATTGATCTTTGTGATAAGCTCAAATTAGAGCCTACTCTTGCTACTACTTCCTTATGTGTCTCCAACCCTATTGGAGGACTTGCCAACCTTAGTAGAATTTGTAAAGAGGTTGCGCTTTTGTATGGGAGATATCGATTCACTTGGGATTTTTATGTGCTTGGCTTCGAAGCATTTGACATTTTGTTGGGTGCTGATTGGTTAAGAAAATTCAATGCTATTATTTCTTGCAAAGCTCGATCTATTTCTCTAGTCAATGACAAGGGTCTACCGCTTGTCATCGAATGCAAATCACCTCAGAAATACGCCGGAAGCTTCATATTTTCTCTTGATGCTCACCCGGATGACCTTAGTACTACTCCTGTTGTTCAGAAATTTCCCGATGTATTTGGAGAGGTCGACTCTCTACCGCCAAAGCGAGAGATCGATTTCCGCATTGACCTTATTCCCGGAGCTACTCCCGTAGTTCTCCCTCACAGAAGGATGGCTCCTAAAGAAAAAGCTGAACTTAAAACCCAAATTGATGATCTATTTACTAAGGGTTTAATCAGGAGAAGTTGTTCTGAATGGGGCGCCGTAGTCGTCTTTGTCACCAAATCGGATGGATCTCTTCGCATGTGTGTTGATTACCGGGAATTAAACAAGCGCACTCTCAAGAACCGCTATCCGATGCCTCGCATCAATGATTTATTCGATCAGCTCCATGGAGCTAAAGTTTTCTCACAACTTGATCTAGCCACTGGGTTCCATCAACTCAGAGTAGCAGAGGATAGTATTCATAAAACAGCTTTTCGTACCGAGAATGGATTCTATGAATGGTTGGTTATGCCATTTGGTTTGACTAACGCACCTGCTTATTTCGTCGACTTGATGAATAGAGTCTTCCGTGATGTCCTTAACAAGTTTGTTCTTGTCTTCATTGATGATATTCTCGTCTTCTCCAAAGATGAGAAAGAGCATGAAACCCATCTCGCTTATGTTCTGGGAACTCTCCGAAACCATCAGCTTAAAGCCAAGTTCTCTAAATGCCACTTCTGGCGAGACGAAGTACGATTCCTTGGCCATGTTGTTTCTGAAAACGGGATTTCCGTCGATCCAGCTAAGATCGCCGTAATCAATGTAAGTTCTGTTCTATTTATAAATTCCATTCGATCCATCTTATTCCTTCCTAATTTGAAACTTATCTACAGGATTGGGAGACTCCCAAAACTCCTACTGATATACGAAGCTTCTTGGGCCTAGCCGGTTATTATCGCAGATTCATTGAGCGCTTTGCCCGGATTTCTTCCCCACTCACTGCTTTAACTCGAAAGGATGTCAAGTTTATTTGGAGTGAGAAGTGTGAATCAGCTTTTAATGAGTTGAAGCGTAAGTTAACTTCAGCCCCAGTTCTTGCGGTAATTGACGGGAGTGAAGGATTGACTGTCTATACTGATGCATGTCGAGAAGGTTTGGGTGCTGTCCTTATGCAAAATGGAAAGGTTATTGCTTATGCTGGCCGCCAGTTGAAGATTCATGAAGTAAACTATGCAACCCATGATTTAGAGCTTCTCGCAGTTGTATTTGCTTTGAAATTATGGAGGCACCATCTTTTGGGGACAAAATTTGAATTATTCACAGATCATAAGTCCTTGCGGTATATTTTCTCTCAAAAGGACTTGAACCAGAGACAAGTCCGATGGCTTGAATTCTTAGCCGCATACGATCTCGACATCAATTACACCCCTGGAAAAGCAAATGTTGTAGCTGATGCTTTGAGCCGTAGCAGAGCATTGTCATGTTGTAACCTTGTAGAAAGCATGCTTTTTCAGCTTGTTATCTCCCCATCTCTTTTGGATCGCATCAAAGCTAAGCAATATGAGGACACCTTGCTCTATCGCATGAAGGAGTTAGTTCTTGGTAGAGTCGGAAATGCTGACAGCAAAGTGGGAGCACAGATAGATAGTAATGGAGTTCTGAAGATTGACAACCGTATTTGTGTTCCTAATGTTGATGGATTGAGACAAGAAGTGCTTAGGGAGAACCATCAATCATCACTTTCATTCCATCCTGGTGTCACCAAGATGTATCGAAATATGAAACGTTTATATTGGTGGAGTGGGATGAAGAGAGATATTTCCATATATGTCAGTAGATGCACCACTTGCCAGCAAGTCAAGGCCGATCACCTGAAGACGGCGGGATTACTTCAACCCCTAGAGATTCCGTGTTGGAAATGGGACCAAATTTCTATGGACTTCGTTGACGGATTACCAAGGACCAGAAAAGGGAACGAGAGTATATGGGTGATTGTTGATAGGTTGACAAAATCTGCTCACTTTATTCCAGTAAAGACCACTCGTACTGCTTCGAGTTTGGCCGAGATTTATATGAGAGAGATTGTCAGACTTCATGGAGTTCCATCTAGTATTGTATGCGATAGAGATCCTTTATTCACTAGTAAATTCTGGAAGGCATTTCAGGACGTCTTAGGCACTAAACTGAATCTGAGCACGGCCTATCATCCTCAAACAGATGGCCAAACTGAGAGGGTAAATCAGATTTTGGAAGATCTACTCCGAGCTTGCATCATTGATTTCGGTGGATCTTGGGAAGACCACCTTCATTTGGTTGAATTCACTTATAATAACAGCTATTAGGTAATCCAAAATTTCCAATTTGAATAAGTAAAATTTGAATTGAAATATAACTATCTTTATAATCAGGCGAGTATTGATATGGCACCGTTCGAAGCTTTATATGGACGGCCATGCAAATCGCCAGCTTGTTGGATTGAGCCTGGTGACCGATTAGTTCTTGGCCCAGAGATGATTATGGAAGCATCCGAGAAGGTCAATGAGATCAGAAGGAAGATGAAGACCGCACAGGATAGGCAGAAGAGCTATGCCGATAGGCGTAGAAGAGAGTTAAAATTCCAGGTTGGAGATGAGGTATTTCTTAAAGTATCACCTTTAAAAAATGTTATTCGATTTGGTCGTAGAGGGAAGCTCGCTCCTAGATTTGTTGGACCATTCCCTATCACTGAGAGGATTGGTACACTAGCCTACAGAGTTGCGCTGCCGGAGAAGTTTGAGGGCGTGCACAACGTATTCCATGTTTCACATCTTCGGAAGGTTGTACATGACCCATCCATGACCATTCCTATTGCTCAGTTGGATGAGGTTGATATTGAGCCAGATTTGACTATAGAGAGGAGACCACTTCGTATTGTCGATAGGGATACGAAGCAGCTTAGAAGGAAGACTGTTAGCCTAGTCAAAGTCCAATGGAGTCCCGATGATCGTGATTGTACTTGGGAAACCGAGGAGAGTATCCGAGATTCTAATCCAGAATTGTTTGTTGAAGGTAAATTCCACTCTATATCCTCTTCTTTATTCAATAATCTATTCTATATCTATCGTACCTCTTTTATTGTTCTTCCACTCTTTCCTTTGTTCCTTTTCGGGGACAAAAAGTTTTGAGTAGGGGAGAATGTAACGACCCTGAAATTCAGACCCAGTTTAAAAATTTTAAATCGCTTCTTTGATGTAGAAATTCGGATTTTCACAAACGATTTCCGTTGCCAACCAAACTTCACATTTGGAATGCGTCTAGGTAGACATAGGCGTGCGCCAAATTTCGTTGAAAAATATTGAAGTAAATTTCGCTCGTCGCGTTGACATATCAGTTTAAATCTTACGTATAAAATTCCTATCGTCCGAATTCAAATATTTTCTCGGTGTTGCATATGAAAAATATTCTGAACTTGACGGCGCATTTCGTTTCGTCAAATTTCGCTTTTAATTGCTAGTAAAATATACACTCGGGCAAATGGTTAAATAAGGATTATCACTTGGCGAAATTGTCAAACCATAAATATTTTTATACCGTTGTGTCCGTCTCGCCGCGCTGATCAAAACGGTATATTTGTTTGTGTCAATCGGAGTTCGGGATTGCAAACGATAAATTGTAACGCAGCACAAGCCGGTGCATATCAGTTCAACATTTAAAATATAGGAGCCATCCAGCTGACCTTGGGAACCCAAATAGCCCCCATTTTGAAAACATCAGTACCTGTGCACTGAACCCTTCATTAAATGCGTTCTGCTCTCCTTTGTGATGGCAAGTCACCTCCCCACTGCAAAAATTATATTCCCTTTCTTTTCCTATTTATTATATGTACTCCACAGTAACGAGAAGCCAACCCTTCATTCCTCTCTTCTTCCCAGTAAGTTGCTCTGCCTTTTCGTTCATAATTGCTTTTCCATTTTCTTTGGTGAGAAATATTCCGAAACCCAACTCCTCTGTTTCTTTTTCTCCTTCCTTCTCCTATTCTTCTCTTCACGTTTCTTTTCTCCCCCTCCAGCTCCTCTTCCTCCCCTCTCTGCATTTTCTCTTCTTTCTTTTTCTCCTATAACCTTCCCCACGTCCCACCACAACCACCCCCTGCAACCACCGCCAGCCCACATCCCCGGTCCCACTGCCCGTCCAGACAACCAAGACCACCTCTCCCCTCCACCGCCAGCCCACATCCCCGGTCCCACTGCCCGTCCAGACGACCACGCCACCACCCAGTCCACCGCATGCCGACCCCCCTCCATCTCCACGTCGACTGCACCCATAGCCTCCACCGTTGCACGGCCCATGCCTGCCCCCCCTTACCAGCAACCGCCACGTCCCCCCCTGGCAACTCCGCCTCCCCGTGTCCCACAGCCACAACCCGCCTTTCCCCTGCCTTGACCAGCCTCCGCCCTATCAACTCGGCCGCCCCCCCCCTGCAGCCCGTCTGCCAGCTGCCACACCCTTCCCCACACCATCGGCTTCCCTGCACCGCCTCCTTCCATCACCCACGCCCCAGCTGCCACGTCCCCCACTGCCCCATGCAGCTCGCCCACATCAGAAACCCCACTACCCTCCGTCCCACACAGCCACTGTCCCACTATGCCACCACCACCTGTAACCAGCCTCCCCCTGTAACCTCCGCAACCACCCCACAGTCCGCCTCCAACCTCCCCTCGCCTCCACCCATGCCGCATGCGCACCAGCCCACAACCGTCCCTCACCTTCCACACGGCCCACCCCTACCCACTGCTCCCTCCACTGTCCACTGCAGCTAGTTCTATGAGTCAGTGTAAACTGTACAAATTTATCAAGTTTATTAAGTTTATTATGTTATTAAGTGTATATGAGTCAGTAAAGTACAAGTTTACATTTAGTAAAGTTTATATGAGTCAATAAACTGTACAAGTTTATTTAGTTTGTTAAGTTTATTAAGTTCTATATAGGGTGATTTAGGTAAAGATGTTGCAGTTTCAGAAGTAGATTTACATTTTATTTTACTGCATATGTTTCATTGAAAAAAAAGTACAAGTTCTATACAGTGGCATAGTTTGTTATAAACATAAGTTTTAGACTTTATAAACATAAAAGCTGGTTATAAGTTGTATAATTAATAAAGTGCAAGTGCAAGTTTAAACATAAGAGCTGATTTGCAAAGTTTGTACAGTGCATGCAAGTGGTGTAGCTAATAAAGTACAAGATGTAAGTTTACGTGTCAGTATAAACTTTATAAACTTTTATATGAGTTGTTATGGATAGTACAAGTTTTACAGTAGCAGTTATATATGCTCACTAACAACGTAGTGCTGCGTTTTATTCCAGCTCCCGCTATTGATCCGGAAACATAGGCTGCTTCCACCCCGCTTATCGAATCTATTTTGCTTCATTGTTTGGTATGGTTTATATATATTTAATCGATATATACATTGCAATAAACAAATTATTGATTAATTATTTGTTGATTGCAGTTGTGTTCATTTTGCGTCGTGCTTGTTAGGGCCTATTTTATCTATTCGTCTTCGTGCTTCGCCATCATCTTCTTCAACCACGCAAGGTGAATATTTCATTCACGACTCAATCTATTATGCTATGATAATCAAGTGATAAATTGTTGTTTATGATTAATTTGGATGTTAAATTGTTGATTGTTAGAATTGTTGAAGTTAGGATTGTAAATCACTATGCAAGTTAAAAATTTAATATTGTAGTTCACGACAAACAAGTGTGACACTAAAATTTGTTATGGGATGATTGAATTTGGTTGTTAACATAAGTGAATTTGGATATGAAATTGAAATTGATATAGGATAGTCGACAAAATTTAAATTGGACTATATATGTTGAACTTGACCTCATTAACTGTTAAATCAACCGTCGCGTAGAAATAGCATTAACTACACTTTGAACCATTGTATGCATGATTGATGTAGAAATGCGATAATAGACACCAAGTGAAACCATAAGATAATAATCTTTAATCTACATGAAACGATAGTGTAGATTCTAGGAAAAATTATATTAATTTGCATAAATAACAAATGTAAGTTAATACGATTATTTCGGGATTATTTAATAAAATTGTTAAATTGTTATGTATGGTTGTTATTGCTTGTTTATTTACTTTGACACCATCCCAGTTATCACACTGCAAGTTCCCTTTGCTATGCTTGTTTTATATTAAATAATATTGGGTTGAAATGATAAATACCCCATTTAAACAACTTGGCCTAGGATAGAAAATAAAAGTAAGAAACCCGATTGGTCAACAAAACCATTTTCGAAATTGAAATATAATTTAAATTTAGGAATGAACTTAACAATGGGTTTGGAAATTTGATAACGGTTTTAATGAATGTAATTGAAATAAATTTCCGAATTTAATTGAGATAAATTTTGGTTTAGATTGAAGTAAAATTAATGGATTAAATTGAAACGGATTAATAAACCTATGTAATTAAATAAAATGAATTGGCAAATTTATTGAAATAAGATTTAGAAACAAGTAAGTTTTAGAATTTGATAACTTAAAAATTTATTAAATTTGTTAGGTTGAGATTAAAACTCGATTTTAATTAAATAGACTTGGAACATGTTATAAATTTTATTTGGAAATTTAGAGTATTTGACTTGAGAAGAATACAAAACTAACCAAAAGTTTTATGATATAACTTAGTGATTATTTAAACTTAAAATGATTTTAAATTTAACGAATCACTCAAATCAGGACATTGTAAAGGAAAATGGACTTCTTGTTTAGAAATTTAATTGAATTGGTAAATAAATCAAATGAAGTTGGATAAAAGGAATTTAGTTAACAAAATTGATTTAATCGAATTTATGATAACAGTGGATGTAAACATGAAGTGAAGTGAATAGAATTTGATTTAATAATTTAAACTAAGTTTAGCATGAAATTGAATTCATTGATTTGAACTAAATTTAATAAGCGACTTTTAGACCTTATTAAATCGAACTTGAATACTTAATTTTAAATTGTAACTCAAGTGTTTGAACTAAAAAAAAAATTTGCATTCGAAATATGTTGTAAAATATCTAAAATAAATTGAATCGTGAAATATCAAATTTTGGAAGTCAAAATTTGCACCTTGACTTTTGGACTTTGATTTGTTTGAACGTTAATTTAACCGACCATCGGGTAATAAATACGTAGTTATTAAAGAGACCGGGATCGGGAATGGACATACTCTCTGTCGATACCGAAAACCACTTTAATAACTATTACGCGCGAAGTGTTGAACCAGAATGAAGTGGATGGTTTGGTGAACGCGTTGACTGAAGAAAGAGAACGATATTGGATGACCCCTGACATGACTAAAACAGGAGCCGCGCCGGGCCATTGAGGATCGCCACCTCTAGCGGACATGCTTCTTCGATACCATATCTATTACTTTTGTGATTCGATTTGGGTGCACCCTTGATTGGGAGTGTTGTTTCGCGGTGTTGAGATAGTAGCTACTATGCTCAACATCAGTCCGGATCATGCAACTACTAGTATCCTAGTTGGTATTGCCTCATGTACCTTGTCATACTAATTATCCTATTCGCGACCACTACGTTTTGATTTGTACCTTGAGTATATGGATTGCCCTCTGGTGACTTCCGGTTTTGGGGAAACTACGGTCTTGTATATGCTTTTGGGAATATAAAATGTGTTAAGGGGAATTATGGTAACGCCTTAACGCTATTTTAATATTCTATTTTACTGAATAGACATTACCTACATACCGTATTCTATTGTATATATAGATAGTTTATCGGATCCTTAGAGATGTTATTTTATTCATCTTTGAGTTATGAACTTTATTTCCTGCATTGATTATCCTGCATAAGATTTTGAGTCCTGACTCGAGTGTTTCTTTTTGTATATGCTCGGGTCAGTCTGAAGCTATCCAGTTTGCTGATCAAGGTTGGTTGAAGATGCTGAAGACTTAGTATTTATCTTTATCTGTCTATTTTGATGTCCGTGTCTGTTGGACATTTATGTATTTCCTTGCAGTCACCTTTTGTATAGACATTGTTGTACTATATGTAGTAGCTTCATGAACTGCTATTATGACGATGTATTTCCGCTGCATTATTCTGTGACTGTTCTGTTTCTGTGATGTTGTATTGATTCTCATTTACGTTTATGTATTTATAATCCCATAATGATTCGTGTTTTGTATTATTTAAATTGACATGTGAGGATTATTGTCAATTTAAATGGTCCAAATATACGGGTTGTTACACCTCTATAATCTCGGACTCGCTGATTCTTCAGCCTCAAATCTTATAAATGCATTGGTTACTCTACTATGCTTCCATCTATCAGGCATTGCTAAGAGACTCATAGACATAGCTAGAAGAAGGTTTTCTCTAAACTTTAACTTGTTTTTCTGGTGTAACTAATACAAAAACAAGCTTTAAGGAATAACTAGAAATTACAAATACCCTTGCTATCCAGCCTCACAGTAGTTAGCGTAATAAGAAATTTCAGTATTTTGGTTCAGGGTGTTGTACCATCCCATAGAATATCATGTTATAAACAAAGTGAGACATACGTAAGTTTGAACTGAATTTTATCGGAAAAAATCAATAGTGCTAGTGTAATTTGTTTGACAGGTGAAATGAACGTGACACACGAACAAAAAAGTGAAGGGAAAGATTCAAAATCTCAATCTCCTAAGGTTCTAAATGTGGTTCAACCATAGATTGACCGCTTAAAAGAAGATATCTAGCTACTAGAAGCTTTTATCATATAAGCTACATCTTCTTACAAAACAGTTATATGTTTGCGTTACAGGTGATTAAACGAATGCAAAGAATCTGAGTGCTTCTGCGTAAGTTAGTTATTTTTATTACTAGGATACAAACATCCTATGTTTCTGCATGAAGCTGATTTTCTAAATCTTGAATACGAACAAAACAACGATACGTTGATCGATGTCGTGATACCCATGATGCACGTATTGAAACATACACGATTGTGTTTGTACATTGTGTTTCTTGTTATCTTCCCTCAATATAATCCTCAGTGTCCAAGATTCCTACTTTTTCTTAACATTAATCCATTATGATCTTGATTCTCGTTTCTTGTTTTGTAATATGCTTATTTTATACCCTTTTCTTCATATTTCATTTCAGCAATTCTGTACTTTTAATGGCTGAAAATAACAGAACTGTTTGTTGTAGGGGCAACACCAAAACTATTTCTTCACTTAATGAATGTTAAAGGACTTTCCATTTCTCATGTTTAAAGTCATCTTCAGGTAAAAAAATATAAAACTGTTTGTTTGTTTATTTATTTTTAACTATATGTTTTCCTCATGTAAAAATTTCTCATGTTAAAAATGTCATCAGATGTACAGAAGCATGAGATACATATAGGCAGGAAAGGTACTAAAGTTTTCTATTTTGCTAGTACATATTTCTAAATGTTGATAACCCTATATTCTTTCATTTATTTTGCAATATCCGGTTTGTTCTTTTTGTTAGGCATATAATATATGGTGCAATCTTAGCAATAAATGCTTGTTTTCTGTTGCTGGATTTAAAATCTTTCAAAATTTGTGCCATTTCTCACAATTTTTTGTCTGACAATTCTATGGATATCATTTTTTCTATAGTATGGGAGAAGTTGCATGATGGATGATCGTTGGGGTTGTGGATTTGGGTTCATTTTGGTGTTTGTTTGTTTTTTTCCTTTTGGTGTGGTGAGGTTGTTGTTTTGGGATTATGGATTGGAGTTTGGTGAGTTAGTGAGGTGTTTGGGATGTTTGGAGAGGGTGGTGCTGAAGTGCGTTGTTGAGGCAGTGGTGAGAATGAAGTGCAGGTTGAATGTGTTGATGAAGTATAGGTTGCAGGCAGTTAACAGTTGGAAGGTTTGTTTGGTCGATTGGCTGTGGGTGGTTTCTAGTGGTGATGTGCTGATGGTATAAGAGGTGAATGGTGAAGGAGAGTGGTGCTAGCTAGTTGGAGGTAGTGGAGTAAGTGGTGAATTGATTTGGATGGAATGTTCAGGGTGGTTTGAAAGCAGGGAGGAACAGTGGTGAATTGATTTGGATGGAATATGCACGGTTTGAAGGCAGAAAGGAGTTTTATATGCAATATGCAGGGGCAGGAAGAAGGAGTTGTTGCTAGGTTGAATGTGTGCAGTTTTGGTTGTTGTGAGGTGGTGATGTCTGGGGAGTAGAGAAAGTGTGTATAGGAGATGGTAGAGGAGGTGATTCAGGGGGAAGTGAATGAAGCTGGAGATTGATTTTCAGGTCATGGTTTGCTCTTGGCAAAGTTTGATGAGGATAGTGATTGAGTTGTATTCAGGTGGCTATGATGGGTTGTTGTTGGTAGAGGTGTAGTGATATGGTGGTTGGAGATGCAGTGTGATGGAGTTGCAGTTGAACAGTGGTATATATGCTAATGGAGTTAACGTTGATGACGTGGGAAGGAGAAGTAAAACAAGGTCCTTTATTTTTTTTCTTTATTATCTGCTTATTACTGCTTTGCTACATGGCATGACTAAATATTGGTTTTGTTTACTCTGTTCTCGAAAAAAGTACCAAGCCTAATACTGCAGGCGTGAGTTTCACCAGTTATTTTACAGTGTATTTGATGATCCTAATACAGCAATGGTTGCTATTATCAAAGGGAAAGAAGCCTTTGCCTTTCAGGTATCATCTCTTCTTCTATAATGTGTTCGGTGTGCTCGGTCATAAATTTTTTATGATTTTTTTGTTATCTTTCCTAACTAATTTGCTACTATATTGGTTTTGATGTAGATTCAAATGGATAGTAACATGTACGAATATAAAATGAGACATGCAATAATATGCAATAATTTAGTTTTTTGTTACATGTAAAAACATCTATCATTAATTATGTATCGTTCTTAATGTAATTATTTATCTTATTTGCAGGTGTGTGAAAGAAGAAGATGCTAAAGCTGTGATCTTCATTTTAATGCAAACAATCAAATATGTACTTGTTTTTTTTTGTTAAACTATGCTACCATTTTTTGGGGTGTGCTTAAAATATTTGCTACTACGTTTTGATGTATTTGAATATTTGGTATGTTTAATGTAATGTGTTACATCTCTATATTTATTATCTTTTATGATTATTATTGTGCTTTTTGATATTGGTATTTAATACTGCAGTTTATTAGTAGGATGTAGAAAAGCGCTATGGTATTACAAAAAGCGCTATAAATAATGATGAATGATAGATCAGCAAGCGCTATAAAATAAGATATTATAGCAGAGTACAAGCGCTATTGTAGCTGACTTTTTATAGCGGCATATTGGAGTTGTGACAAGTTACCGTCTACAATAACCTGTTCAAATACAGCGCTAATAATCCGCTATTAACACTTTCTATAGCGCAATATTAGTGCTATCTTAGAAAAAAAAAAGTATTTTGTGGCTAATAACGAATTTCATAGCGGGCTAATAGCGCTGTGATATTAATTAATAACGCCTATTTTGCCGCTATAAAAATAAATAACATAGCGCAATATTTGCGCTATGAAAGTAACAATTTTTATAGCGCTTTTTTGTGCTATCTAATGTTGGTTGTTTTTAATCACATGTCGTTATACAGCGTTTATCGAACCGCTATAATATCCTTTAATAGAGTTTTTCGGGCGCTATAGTAGGGTCTTTTTGTTGTAGTGCATTCACCTATATAAAACAATCGGTCTGTCCTATTAAGTGTTTAGAAATCCCTATTGATGTCATAGCGTCCCATGCATCAACCAAAATTTATAAATACAAAACAGAACAGATTAACACAATATAAAAACCCTTATATAACACTAACAAATACGCTTTCTCATATATATACACTCAGCGACTCCCATAGGGTATTACTACCCTATCAGTAAAGAGTCAAACCCCACAAAGCTAAGGTTTATCGCTAAACCAAAGCTCTGATACCAACTGTAACATCCTGCCTTTTCGCACGATTTAAACAGGCACACGTGCCAATTCAAACCATACGGAAGGGCGGATTGTTATGAAATAAATAAGAAAATAGAGAAGAAAGAAAAAAAATTAAACAGAATCTCACAGCGGAAGGATAAAATATAATAATAAATATACAGTTCATGAAACTGTTTACAAAACATTTGATTCTCCTTTATACAATAAATATCAGAGTTCACATACCAATAAATCTCAATGCAGCGGAATACAGTGTAGTGGAACCATATAATATATAATAATAATAATAAAATCTTCGTCTTCTTCCTTCAGAAATAAAGTCTTCAAATCCTGAAACGCTCGGACTGACTCGAGCGAATTGAAAAGACAAAATAATAGCGTCTAATTGTAAAATAAACTTACTTTTTAATAACGTTAGAGAGTGACCCAATATTCCCCTTAACACATAATATATTCTCATAGTCTATACAGTACCGTAATCTCCCCCGTAATGGGCGTCGTCAGAGGGCACTCCACAGGTATGGTACAAAACCAAAATCGTATAAGGCGCTCTAGGGTAGGTGATAGGCACAATAAGGCAATGCCAGGGTAGATATACCAATTGCTATCCGGGCTGGTGGTAACACATAACCGCAGCTACTACCCACCTCGAACAAACTCCCCCTAAAATCAAAAGTAAAAGTGGCCACCGAATCAATCCAAAGTCAGAGTGTAGTATCGAAGAGGAGTGTCCAATAAAGGGCGCTAACCCCCTTGGTCCGAGAATCGCTCCTGTTTTAGCCACCTTATGCCAACTCACGGGAGTTGGGTCCACGTATTTACCTCAAAGGAAACGCCGCCGCCAACCTACTTCATTCTGGAATCTCCACCGCGTATACGGTTGTTAAAGTGGTTTTCGGAGTTGGCAGAGAGTATGACAACTTTCGATCCCGGTCTCTTCAACAACCAAATGTTATTATAACACCGCGGTCATCTAAAAATAATTATACTTTCAAAACCAGAATATAATTATCCATTTCAAAACCCATAAATACGATATCATTTCCCTTTCAAACCAAACTCACTTGATATTATTCTTATACAACCCAAATTTATATAATATCATTTTATTCCAAACATATTTCTTTTCCAAAATCATACTGCTTTAAGATTTATAATATCTGGAAACCAAACATTTGAATTATAACTTTCAAACCAAAAACTTTGAAATCCATAGTTTTTAAAACCATAACTTCCAAAACTTAAATGGTTTGGATATTCAACAGTATGTAAAATAGATGATTTTAAATTACTTTATAAAGTAAATAATTTCCACACCTTTGCCATTTATTCACTTTAAATTTGGTCTAAACCCATAAAATTTAGATTCACTTTCAGTTTAAAAAAAACACTTCGATTCCAAAATATTTCAAACTTTGCGAATTTAACAATTTCAAAAACTAAGGTTGGAAATTTCTATTAAACAAATCTATTGTCCTATTATTTATTTTTGAAATATTCACATAACAAATCCATAAAATAAAACTCAAATTTCTAACAATTAATTATTTCCTTCATTTTATTTATACTAGAAATATTCATTAAATTTATCTTAAATAAAGAATCCAGTTATGAATATCATACCTTTAAAATTTCCAACCTTAATAAGTTTACATCAACTTATGGAGTTTAATTTTAAATAAACCCAATTCCAAATAAATTTCCATCTTATCTTCAAATCTTAATTGATTGGAATCATTAAACTCTATATATAAAATCTCTTAAACCTGTACTAAATCGTATAATATAAATTGTCAAACTTCACTATTCAATTTATTTCTATTCGACAGATTTATACGTAGCTTAAATTCTAAATTTAAGTATAAAATATCCAAATTCAATATTTATTAAACCGTATCATATCCAAACCAAAAATCATTTCAAAATAATTATATATATATATATATATATATACCGCAGTGCCTGTATAAAATTTTCTACCCTATGGTCAAGTGATACGGATATTTATCATTTCAACCCGTAATTAAAAAAAATAAAAATGCGGTTGTATATCATTTCAAACCGCAATCCCGAATAAAATGAAATGCATGATAACTGACAGATTTTTAATTATAGTACACATCATCCATTCACCAAACATCAAACATCAACCATTAATTTTAATCATCATCCAATTTTACAACGTCAATATAGGGCATATAAATATAACAGGGAATAAATAACAGGTATTAACTAACAGTTTATATTCAGTAATAAATTTAATAACTGTTTAACTAGTAGTTTGTATGCAAATAAATAAATTCTAACTGTCAATTTATATGCAATAATAAAAATTAATTAACAATTAAATTAAATAAATACAATTTAACTGAGATGATGAATAAAACATGCCAACCAATCATAAATAAATTTCTACTCATATCTTAAGTCAAATTAACAAACATAAGAAATTTTAGAAGTTGTGAGTGAGTTAAAACACTCACCTTTTGGATTTAAATCGAATTTAAATCCGATTTAAACCCAAAAATTTGACGGTCTCCAAATCCAACCAAACCAGCGTCAACAGATCCGAAATTTCATTACGATCCTAACAAAAAAAATTCACGTAAAACGGACAACGTATGCTAAAGTTATTCGATTTAAACTAGTTGAAAACAAAAATAAAATTAACAATAGAACTAACCTATAATAGAATGCCACGTGAGCACTTTACCTTGCGCACGCGACATCTCCAGCATCTCACGTAAAACCCTAACCACCTCGCCTCATTCGAAACAAAACACGCGGCCACCTTCTATCAAAATTCGCCGCTGCTACTAAGTGCTTCGCCCAGATCAAGCACCACGGTTGTGCTCGCTGTCCATGGCCGAGCCTTCTACTTGCTCGTGCCACGTTCCGGTGCACCCTGGTGGTAGCCGCCGCTGCCCCTCTTCCTCGCGTTCAAGGCCGTTTTCGGGTGAAATCAGTGACCAATTACACGGCCTTGCCGTATGGATCGGCTTGTCTCAACGCTCTCTTCACATCCATGTCCTCCGATTTACGCCAGAATCAAGATCCACCGTTAATCCTCACGATGACATATGAACGGCCGGGAAGGAAATCATGATTTATGAACAGACCGGAACCCGAATCGAAAAACGAATTACACCATTGAATTCTGCTCGTCGAGAGCATTAGCATATATTTTTTTAAGATTTTTCTGAGGACTTAAATTTTTGACTTTGGATTTGATTTTTGAAATTGAACATGGATCTAGGGTTTCTAGCCATTGGAAGAAGAGAAGGAACTGATGAAATGAACGCACAAACAAATGAGAATAGATGGAGGCTAAGGCTAATAAATAGGTTTATATAGGCAGGTTAGAAATTTGAATAGATGGATCGGATAAACAAACGTGCTAACGTGCCCAAAAAGCCCGTTCTGACCCCGGAACGAAATTGGGTAAACCCATATATCAAAATAGGTATTTTAAAATATTCTGAACGCGATGGAAAAAGTTTCACGTCCAAATTCCATCGTATGAAGAGGTTATGCTGAAATCAATATTTTCAAGTTGATTTCAAATTGATTTCAATTAAATTGATTTCAAGGCGTTTCGCGTTCGTACGATCAAACGACAAGTCCGATCGCTATGAAACTTGAAACCCTACAACAATTTAACGATATGGATCCGATGAAACTAGTTTCGTCGAAATCCGAGTCAGTGGCCAAAATGGCTATTTTTATATTAATTAAATAAATTAAGTAAATAAATTAATTAATATCCAATCTTTAAATTTCAACTTAAAATTGAACATTTTATCCTTTTATATTTCTTAATCATTTGCAGAAGTTTAAATAAGTTTAGATGTACATTGGAAGTTGATAAATCTATCCATTTCAGTGTTAATTTCTAATTTCACTAAATTTAGAAAATATAAGTTAAAACTTCATTTATTATTAAATTCAATATTACACTGGATGAAATCAACATTTGACTCAAAATCTATTATACAAATATTCTTAGATTCCATTTTAAATTTCTATTAACATAACATTTAGATGTTTGATTTCATTAAATTTCAATTTATTGACCCACTTAAATTTTATTCCTTTCATTTAATATCAATTGTCCATTCTATAAGTAAAAATTTACATTAGATTCATACTCATATAATGGCTTCAATTTCATCTAAATACGCATCTACAAAATCATTAAATACTAAATCCATTTAATTTCAATTAATCCCTTTGATATTTACATAAACTAAACGCAAATTCATATATCAATTTAGTGTCAATTATTCTAGTAAATACAGTGTTCAAATGTCAGCTGCAATTAATCCAATTGATTGCAAATTAATTCTGAATATGATTTTTATTCGGTTACAACTTAATATTGAATAAATTTATTACTTAACTAACAAAGTTAATATTATTATAGATTTCATTACATTTATATTTTCCAAATTTCATTTTGGTCTCATTTCTTTTTATCACATTTATTGTCCTAATATGAATAGAATTTTACTTTGGTTACATCTTATTTGAATTCAACATTCTTTACTTACCAATTTATTCCACACTAACTGCCATATTTAGTGAATTAATTGAAATTGAATACAAATTAACTTAACAACCTAATAAAATAAGTAACGTACAATAAATATCGTCCTTAACTCTTAATTACACTTTTAGAGGTTCATTATTTACACCCCAACATTGTAATTACTTACATACACTGGTTTTACTCAATTAACATTTATTACAACCATTCCAAAATTTATTCAATATTTATTTGTTCTCTTATATTCACTTTATGAGTAAATTGGTATTCCATTTAATCCATTAATTATTAACTTTAATTATTGCAATTCATTGTCTAACATAAATTTTGAATCTATTTCCTAATCTTCACATTTCAATTAATCAACATCTTACAATAATTTACAAAAAAAAGGATTGTACAAAATTATTTATTGTCCTGCATTACTTTATTACCTCCATTTACATTTGCTTTCCATAAATCAATATTTAATTCCATTGATGAATTCAATACTTGCCCCTTTTTCCTTATCTTTAACTTTATATTCAAATGCAAAAAATTTCACTATTACAATTTAATTGCAATATAAAATTTAAATAAATAAATTTTAATTACCCTTGATACATCAAATTTCAACATTCGCTTTCATATAAATTAATAAGTTTTTTATTTCTTTCTAAATTAAAATTAAAATCTTATTAATTTAATTCATTTTAAGCATCGAATTTATACTGGTCGTTACAATCCTATAGCTTGTTTTATTTTCGAACCAAAGAGGAATGTTTTCGTTTTGTTTTTTCTCTTCTAATTTTTTTTTTATATTTCTAACAAACGTAGAGAGAACACTTGTACGTGATTCAAGATGGCAGGGAACCATGTGTTTGAAACTTTTTTCAACGTGTCTTCAAAAGTCTGATATAATATTAAATGCAAAACAATTTTATTTTTAAATTCAAATTCAAATTTAAATCGTATTGGTTTTCGCAATCAAAATCTCGCTCTCCAATCAAGGCGTGCCACCAGACGTTTATAAGGTTATACCCCTATTCCAAACGCAACGGAAAAGGTCTCGAGTGCAAATTCGATCGTATGGAGAAGATAGCTTTTCGAACTCAGTTATTAAAAATAAATTTTGATAAAATTTTCAGCGCATTTGATTATTGTACGGTCAAATGATCACTCCAAACGCTATAAAAATTGAAATCCGATAATAATACAATATTACGGATCCAATGGAACTGGTTTCATCAAATCCCGAAACTTTGCCTCGGAAGACTATTTTTGAATATCGATTTAAACGACTCAAAACTGAACAAATCGTTTCCAAATTCAATTCTGAAGCTTTTATTATCTTCAGTATTATCATTATAAAATTTCTAAGCCTTGAAAATATTTTTAATCAGCTTAAAAACTGAAGATTCAAATTTTTATCCAACTTTAATAAATTAAATTCAATAATTTAAATAGCCAAATTCATAGTTATAATTAAAATTCAAGTTAAATCAACTTCTAAATATTAAAATTCAATCAAACAATTCAATTTCAAATATCAAAAATTTTGGGTCGTCACATCCTTCCCACCTTCAAAGAATTTCGTCCCGAAATTACAAGTTAAGAAGAATG
Organism: Allium cepa; assembly: GCA_030765085.1. Taxonomy (NCBI): domain Eukaryota; kingdom Viridiplantae; phylum Streptophyta; class Magnoliopsida; order Asparagales; family Amaryllidaceae; genus Allium; species Allium cepa. The sequence goes on along the minus strand of CM060931.1, from coordinate 1,041,753,225 downwards.
ATCCTTAAGCAATCTATCATTTTTTCGTAAAACCAAACAGTTTTATCAATTTGCCAAAATAAATCTTTTTATTCGAAACTCATTCACTTCAAATAACATTCAAAAGTTTTCCATAGTATCCAATAAATGCTGTTTACTTCATAATTCAAATTTAAATTTAAATTCAAATTTTAAAATTTTAAAATTTTCTCAAAAATTTTCTAACTCTCTAAATTTTTGAACATTTTTGCCAGCATCTCCTATGCACGGCTAGCTCGGTACGACTACAAAATGCCACAATGTGCCCCTATATTTCAAAAGAAAACGAAAAGCCAAGCGGCTGGACAAGAAGATCATCAAATTTCATACTGAAATTAAAATACATACCATTTTCGAGCAAATTAAATTTTATCTTCGAAATCAAAATCCCAATCCCTTTCCTTTAATCACACCTATATATCCGTTTTCATTCAATCTTGCATTTTCAGTTTCATTTGAATTCAATTTACAATTTCAATTCTATTAGGATCAAATTTACCTTCTGAGTATTGAATTTTATCAACTATCTTTCATTCACAACTGATTCATCTCACTATTTTAAATTAGTTTCATTTACTAATCTATTACAAATTCCAATTCATTTTATTTCAAACCATTTTTTATTTCCACCTTTACTATCTTTAGTTCACTTTGAACTAATTTTACAACTTCATTTTATTTCACACAATTCAAATTAGTTTTCAATATTCAGTTTAAATTTCAGTTTTATTCTTTTGTTTATTCAAAGATTTATTTTCAATTCACTATTTTGGTTTATAATCACTTATATTTAAACTGGATTTCAAATTCCATATGAATTTAATTCACGTTTCATTTATAATTATTGAATTCAATTCATTCCAAACCATATCTATTTGGTCATTTCTTTAATTAATTTCACTTACTAATTTTATTTTAATACTTTGCTTTACAAATCAAATTCAATTCCAGTTCCAGTTCCATTTGCTTACTAATTTGAAATGAATTTTCAACATTCAGTTTTACTTTCATTTTATTGCAATAGTAAATTTATTGATTCATTCACAATTTTATTTTTCACCTTAATAAATTTTATTCCATAACTATTTTTATCAAATTCAAGAGTCTTTTCCACTTTTCAAAACCAATTTTGAAATCAATTCAAGTTATCTTTTGAACTTCCAAAATCAAACCCAGTTTTCCAAACCACTTCCTTTTTTAAAATCATTTGGCAGCAGTTTTTCTCTTGGAAACCCGAAAATGAATACCGATGATGTCACGATCATCATCGGAATTATTTTCCAGCGGCCGAAAAGAGTTTAGAGTTTTTCATCCCTTCAAAACATTTTTCCAAAATCTTTGAAAACCATTTTCAAACCAAAAGGAAATTTTATCTTTTCCAAATTTTAAACCCTTTCAATTTTTTCTCAAATATTACTCTGGAATCCCTTTTCAAATTACAAAATCACATTCACAATTTACATTCTCAAATTCCATTTGTATGCGAATTTATTTCTTAACTTTTGCGTTACGTTTCAATTTCCTATTCAATGATTAATGATAATAATTTAAGATTATCACTTCCTAACAAACAATCAACCATATACTAGAATAATTTATGGAAAATCATTCCTTTTATATACGAAAATAGTTTGGGTAAAATTATTTCATTTACCCTATTTTTAAAATAATACTGTGTCTGTTTATCTTGTTTAAGAGTTTAGAAATCCCTATCGACAAAGTTGGTCAAACTGCACCGTCCAGAATCTATAAACAATCAACCGATAAGTTAACACAATATAAAACAATTTTTTTATATTCACTAACAAATGCACGCTCATATCTATTATTACACTTAAACTCATTCTAGAGTACTAAAGGACTCTATCTCTAATGAGTAAGACCCATCAGAGCCAAGGTTGTCGCTTTACCAAATGCTCTGATACCACTCTGTAACGACCCGATTTTTCGACGTCCGAAAGTCGACATCGATACATCCATGGTATCCAATGCAGCACAGTCGAATGTCGAAAAACCAAGCCATTAGGATTAAAGAAGAAGAGGATAGAAGAAGAAACAGAAACAATAACAGAATCTCACATTTCGCAACGAAACAAATATGATAGATAAATGAATTATCTTTAAAGCAAAAACACCATATCAGTTTATACATACATTATCAGAGTGTACAACAAAACAACAGCGGAAAGGAAATATTACATATACTAGTGATACGCCTCGCCATCCATCTTGCTCCTGATCTCTACAACATCTCTTTTCTGACTTCGCTCTAGAATAACTGATAACCTGACTCTAGGCTGTCCGTGTGGAAATTGGTGGGAACCCAGAGTTTAGAAAGGAAACAATAAACTCTAGGTCAGTCATGGGACTGGTGTGAGATATTAAAAACAGTTATTTTCACAAAGAAAGAACAAAAAAATCCGCTACGCTTTTTGAAAAATGAAACTACCATAAGGTCTCCCCGCACACACAATGCAAGCGCACAATTGGAGGAGATTTCTCCTTATGATAGTCAAATATGCTTGATACGCAAAATCCTTTTTAATATTATCATTACTGCATAGTGCAGAAAACATTTCGAAAGTATAATATTAATCTTAGCCGGCATAGGAACCATTATATTATGCCTATTATAGCCACCTCTTGAGGAGGCATGTTATACAATTGCAATCGTAAAGGGCTCGCATTGTTTCTTTGGATTTCCAACAAATGGTCAGGCTAAGGAACTTCCTACTGCCACATGGGTACGCCTCTGGAGGGACGCTCCGAGAACCTAACCAGATGTCTACCAACACAAGGCTCGGTTACCTCTGTAACTAGGTATCTACTACATGAGTATGTCATCCCCCAGTTGTTTGCGACCTTTATCTGAGGATCCTCAACATCAACAACCTCAAAGTAATAAATTTACAGCATTCGCATAGGTTAAATATTTGGGCTCCATACCATGATACCACCTCTTTCCAAAAGGAAATGATATACCCTCAGGGGGCTCTACCCCAAATAACCTTGCTGCATCTTTCCTATTTTGACCATTCCAGGTTGCGAGGTCCGACGAAGTCTCGTCCACAAAGCTACGCTTTTCACAAAAGCCATGCTTCGATCAACAAATGATCAACAGCACTTCGTATGCCACATTACCAAATTGAGAATGTATCACTAGTAACCATCAACTACATAACATCTGAGCTCTACATCTTAGAGAAGGGTGTTAAGCTAAGAGAATAAATTCTCCGCCACCAACAAAAATGTATTTGATAGAAACCAGCTTTACATCTCAAAGTGTAATGTCAGACACACATCCATACAAGTCCGTTCCGAGATCAAACGGAACTAAAGGCACTTCAAAGAATCCCTTGCAATCTGGATATTCACTAATCACGTCCGGAATCCCCATCAGAAAAGGTGATAAAATCTCTATACCGGAGCAACCCAGTGCAGAGACATTCGACAGGTAATCTTTTCGCTTCCTAAAATACCCGGTCTTCAACACCGTCTACAAATGCAATCTCATTTCGTCGTATCATTATTAGAAATGGGTTTTATGACACAATGTCCTCTCCCGGCTAATCCGAATAACGAACGCTTATTTTAAAAATAAGTGTTACATTCAGATTCAAACAAATCACAACAAATTTTTGACCTTTTAAATAAAAGATCCGTCACAATCACAAAGGTTAGATGTGGTTTTCAAATATCCATTTGGAATCCGACCCCGTGTCGCATCGAAATTCAAATGCCGTTTAAAAGTCAATATTGATAGTCGGTTATTTAACTATCAATCAATATTCACAACAATCACTATCAAACAATATTCACGACAATCACCCAGATTTAAATAATTTTCCCAAATTATTTATTTCCAAAATATCTTTACAAGATATAATTTTAACACTTCAAACATTTGAAACCAAATTTCAAGTCACTTTTCACCTTTCAAACCTTTGAAAAAAGTTTTCAAATCATTTTTCAAACCTTTGAAAACAAATTTCAAGTCATTTTCCTCACGTGGAATAATTTCCAAATATTCATTTAATTCCACTGAAAATCTGCCGAGTTCAAATATTTTAAAATACATATTTTAAATATTAGCTATGAAAACTTTATACCAATATCTCATATAAAACTTCAAATCCAAACTAATTTTTTTAATAAAATTAGTAGATAAGGTATAACTACTTAAATATCCATTTTCTAAATCAAATATCAATTTTTAATCTTTAAAATAATCCCTTCTATAATTAATTAAATACTCTTTACTTTAAAGATTCGAAACCAGCTTAAGAAATAATTTCTCCACAAACAACTTTTTTTTTAAAACCAACTTCAAAACTTTTAATTTTGAAAGCTACTTTAAAACATACTCGGCTTTCTAGGAAAAATATACCTTCCATTTTAAAATGGACCATTTAAATCAATTTATAAATCTATCTGGATTTATTTTAAATCTGCGTTCCAAATTCATAAATTCCTTTCCACACTTTTAAAAATAAAACAGTATTTATTTTTAAAGCAAATTTCCCTTTCCTTATTAAATTCCCATCGTGAATTCAAATTCCCAAATATCCACTGATATATGATTTTTTTAATCAATTTCAAAAATCATTTACAAATACCAAATCAATTTCCAAATTTATTTCAAATTTTATTTTAAATACCAAATCAATTTCCAAATTTATTTCAAATTTTATTTTAAATACCAAATCAAACTCCAAATTTATTTCTAAATTTATTACAATCAACAAATCAATCTTCATATCGATTTCCCAAAGGTTTATTTTAAAACACCAAATTAATTTTCAAATTGATTTCTAAAATCTTTTCAAACACTAAATTAAATTCCAAATTTAATTTCTAAAATTTATTTCCCTTTTATCTCTACCAAACTATTTAAAATCCATATTTTAAATAAATTCTTCAACTTTTGAATAATATTACCCAAAATCCACTGATTAAGCCTTTTTCGCATATTTTGGAATTTATGCCAAAGGATTCAAAAATAAAACTTTATTCTTTTCTTAAAATTCCTTCTTTTAAATTTATCCAATTTTCAAAAATAAATTTTTGCTATCACTTTTCAACTTGAATTTCAAAATCCGATTTTATTTATTTTCGGTATTCTACGATACCAAAATTAAATTCGGATAAACTATAGTCTTCAACGATTTCAATCACAATATATTCACATACAGATTATAAATAAATCAACACACAATTATTGAAATAAATTCAATCATTTGAAGAATCCAGTTGGATCCCTCCAGCCTGTTTCCCTGCATCCATAGACGTTAGCACAACAATTATTACCAATTCCACTTCGAGGTGGAATATCGTGGTATATCGGATTTATATAACATCATCCGCTATTATATGGCGCATAGGGTCTCATCCGCTATATAATGCGGGAAATCAATCACTCCAAATACATATATAATACAAATTCTACTTCGAGGTGGAATATCGCGGTATATGTGTTTAATATAATATCATCCTCTATTATGCGGGGCATAGGGTCTAAACTAATATAACTGATAATAAATTAATCATCTGTAACAACCCGCATATTTATCGATTTTATATTTAAATATTTTATTTAAATATTTTATCGTTAGTCGGATTTTAGTCCGAAAAGCTACTTTTTGCATACGGTCGAATAAGGACCCGGGACCACTCCCATTGAGTTTAAAATGCCGTTTGCGACATTTTTGAGTATAAGCTTCGTTATGTTTGGAGAAAGTCGATTTTTGCTACTTTTCACTTTGGGTTTGGTTTTTTGGGCTCAGCCCTATGTTTTACTTATGCTCAAATCTGAGCCACTCTTCCCCATTCACCCTCATTCTCTTCTCTTTTCAGTTTTCTTAGCTTTAATGGTGGGAGAGATTGGAAATTAAAACTCCAAAACCCTAGTTTCTCTTGCAAATCAAATTCCTAGCTCCAAACTCAAAAAGAACCCATTGGTAAGCTTCTCTTCTTCTTCTCCAACTTATCCTCTTACCAATTTCAGAAATTCCTAAACCTAATTTTGGGAATGTTCTTGTTTTGAGCTTAGATTCAATCTCAATTAGGTTGTGTTGAAGAGTGGTTGATTCTTCATTTGCTTTCAAGCTTCTTCTTGTTCGATTTTGTGAAAAGGTGAGATTTTTAATCTCACATCTAAGTCTATGAATTATCTTCGAATGTTAGGTATGAATTCCTAACACTTATTCGTGTGCATTTGCTTTTGGATTGGATTGAATTGGTGTATATTCCAATTTTTAGTGTTTTGAGTTCAATTCGTTAAAAATCCTAATTTTGATGTTTGAACATGTTTTTGGTGACGCATCGAGGAGCATATAGGGCCGGGTAGTCGATTGGCATAATCCCTTAGCGCCGTTGCTCGAGAAAATGCAATTTGGTCAAGATTGAACCTCATTTGTAATAGGCAGGGAAGAGGCTAGAAACATGTCCGGCCGACCGACCCCCCTGGTTCGGTCGACCGACCTGCTTCCAAATGTGCAGTTGCACTTTTGTTTTTGGTTCGGCCGACCGACCCCTCTGGTCCGGTCGACCGACCTGCTTCCAAGTGCATAAGCACTTTCTGTTTTAGGTTCGGTCGACCGACGCAGGGAGTCCGGCCGACCGACCTGATGATTTTTGCCTGCTTTGCCTTGTTGCTTAAATATCCAACTCTAATCGATTTGTGTTGTTTCCTTATTTATTGTTATCAGTTGTTATTGACTTTGATGACTTATTTTCTTTGGAAATTCTGTGAATATCCGTTTCGATTGATTCGGTATCGATTTCTTTGGATTTTTATTCACATCTTCGTATGTGAATTTTAGTGATTGATTGTTCCTACAATCTTCTTTGTGTTTTGTCACTTTAAAAATATAAAGGTTTTCTATACTAGTAGTAAATATCAAAACTCTTTTCTCAAATGATTTCAATACTATTTTAATACCAAATTCGTTTATAAAACCGTTTTCCAATCTATTAGTATATATATAAACCTTTACCTCACTCGTATGAGAAATCTAATTAAACGACTTAGTAAAACAAGTGGTATGAAACGCTTGCGTTCACTTTGTCGGTTAATTCTTGGACTTGTTCGATTGAATCTCTTGTGACAATTTTATAGTGGAGATCTACAGTTTGTTCGTAAATATTTAAGTTAAGCAAGTGGTTATGGGACATGAAGCTAAACTCATATATTTACTAGCTTAGTGTAATTGACACTTCTCGATGATCATGACGATCATTTTTGTGATTTAGACTAGCAATGTGCGATGTCTCTTTGACTGCGCGGGAGATTAAACCCCGTTTTGTGGAGTTTCGACTCAAATTGGTGGGGTAGCAACCCACGGTCTTCGGACCATTCGTGTGTCAGGTCTTCGGACCATTCGTGTGTCAAATTAATGGCTAGCTACCATGAGATAGCTTCTCGTTCATGTATTACAGCTGTTGGTGAGTTTTCATGCTCCCGTTCATGTGATAGGCCTCCCCCCTTATTCTGTGTGATTTCTGGATTTCGTGTGTCGAATTCTGGAATTTTCTTCTTCACCTATTTTTGTGATTTCTATTGATATGATATATCAATTCTTGTGCATAGGTGAATTTGTGTGTCATTGACTGGATTTCTTGTGTTGAATTCTAGAATTTATGCTTCACCAATTTTAGTGATTTTCATTGATATGATTTATCAATTTTTGTGCATTGGTGAATTCGTGTGTCATTAACTTGTTGTGAATACAAGTTTTGGGTATGATACCCTTTTTGGATCTTTGAGAAGATTCTTTGATATTGATTAATCGTTTGTTGATTATCATTTACATACTTATAGTAGTATGCCGTTATGGATATTATACGTCTATGCCATATCTTATATGTCATTTATTGTGGCTTGGTGAATGAAATTAGGAGTATGACATTCCTTTTTATCTTGAGTAGATTATCGTGTTATTGATTAATCTCTTGATTGATTTTCAATTACTTATATATATCACAGCTTGGCATTGTGATTATTATGTGTTTAGTCATATCTCCTATTTTATATCATGTTATCTGATATTTATAGTTAGACTGATCCGTTTATTATTTTCTTATAAATAATACTCGGGTCAGACCGAGATGTTGCAGGTGCTTCGACCTGACTTCTCTCCGGGGATCCATTACTCTGACCTTTTGCTTACTACTTAGATTAGTAGTTTTTGTTGTATACATTTGAGATACAGACTCCATAATGTATACTTATTCTTTTGTGTAGTTCATGTAGCTATTCTTTTGGGATATTGTGGATCTTTTTAGACCACTACTCTGATGAACACTTTCATGTGTTATATTCATATCTATTTCCGCCTTTGTGATATGAATTGTCTGTGACTGATTTATGTTATGTTTACTTCTATATTTGTTTCCGAAGATATAATAGCCACTGTGTAGTAGCTTTGAGTTTGTGTCGGCATGTCGGATTCCCACTTGAAAAGAATTGCATGCTATACTATCTGACATATCGATGCTCGCACAAAGCAATTACACGGATGGTCCCTCCTCAACAGCCTTATTCTCCGTGCTAGTTGACAGCATTCACCGTGATGTTGCTAGCGTGGGTACAGAGGTGGGGCGTCACATCATCCAAGCACATAATCAGTCAAATCTAAATTTAACTATCACAATTCAACAATCAATCAATAACTAAAATTTTCAATTATTATAATTTGAGTGAGAAGATCTCACCTTTGCCTACGCATGCAATCCACTTTCATTCCAACATGTTTCTTGATTTTTAGAGCTCGTATAAATAATTATACAATTTATTAATATTCGAATAAATCGAATAATTCAATTTCTTTTCAATATATTAAATAAATTAACACTTTTGATTTGAACTGATCAAATAATTAATTTTCTATTAGATAAATTCAATTAGCTAAATTATTCTATAAAACAAATTTTCTCTCATCAATCTATTAAATTAAATCAAATGCCCTTTTAAAAATCTTAAGATAATTAAATAAATAAATTTTAAACCAATACTTTTAATTTCTAAGCAAATCTCTTTTAACAAATTTATTTAATTAAAAGTTAAATTTAAAACTGAATTTCTTTTTTTTAAATCTTGGGTAACTAAAATAAAATGAATAAGTTTATTAATTTAAATTTATCTTCATAATATAAAAAATTTATATCCCAAAATCTTACGTGTGTGTGTATTTATAATTTCTGTTTTATAACTTACTGTTATTTTTTTTATGGATACATATGTATATTTATACTCTTCTGTAAAATCACTCCATTGTAGATAAAAAAAATTTCTAACTTATACTTTTACTGAATATATATACATATTTATAGAACTCAGAACAAAAATAAGTTTAAACCATACTGTGATGATTTTTTTCTGCACATACTTATTTTATTTAGAAAAAATTATCTCATATAAGAGAAAAAATTGCGAACTCAGGCTCAACACTAGATCGCCCTCGTTTGCATGCGCGACATTGCCATTTATTCGCCGCCAGCCCTGATGCACGCCGCCTCCAAATCGACCGAGAGCTTCATTGCCGCTGCCACTATCGCAACATCGACCCCACGCATGCTCGCGACCTACGAGCATCATCACACTCGTTGCCTGCCACCTTTGCTTCACCTCACCGCCACCTTCGATGACGAGAATCCAAGCAGAATCTCCTACGTATTAAACCCCAAATCACATCGAACCAAATTGCGACGCCGGTTGATTGATTTGAAACATGCGGCTGCCCTCCACATCTTGAATAGGTCGCGTTCCTCTTATTAATTTAGCGCAGAGTAAGGCTTTTGGAGTGGAGGAAAGGGAATGCATTCGGCCATGGATTTGATTTCATATGAATTCGATTTGAAAATAATTTAGAGGAGAAAGGAATGGAACATTGTAGGTTATTTTATTTTGAACAGAAATCGCGGCCATTATCCTGAAGCTTGTTTTATTTTCGAACAAAAGAGGAATGTTTTCGTTTTGTTTTTTTTTCTCCTTTAATTTTTTATATATTTCTAATAGACGTGGAGAGAACACTTGTACGTGAATGAAGATGGTAGGGAACCACGTGTTTGAAACTTTTTTCAACGTGCCTTCAAAAGTCTGATATAATATTAAATGCAAAACTATTATATTTTTAAATTCAAATTTAAATCGTATTGGTTTTCGCAGTTCAAAATCTCGATCTCTAATCGAGGCGTGCCGCCAGGTGTTTATAAGATTATACTCCTATTCTGAATGCAATGGAAAAGATTTTTAGTCCAAATTCGATCGTATAGAGAAGATTGCTTTTCAAATTCAGTTATTAAATTAAATTTCGATAAAATTTTCAACGCATTTGCTTATCATACGGCCAAATGATCACTCCAAACGCTATAAAAATTGAAATTTGATAATAATACAATATTACGGATCCAGTGGAACTGGTTTCGTCGAATTTCAAGACTGTGCTTCGGAAGGCTATTTTTGAATATCGATTTAAACGATATAATTTCAAAACTGAACAAATCATTTCCAAATTCAATTCTAAAGATTTTGTTATCTTCAGTATTATCATTATCAATTTTCTAAGCCTTGAAAATATTTTTAATCAGCTTAAAACTAAAGATTCAAATTTTTATCCAACTTTAATAAATTAAATTCAATAATTTAAATTGCCAAATTCATAGTTTTAATTAAAATTCAAGTTAAATCAACTTCTAAGTATTAAAATTCAATCAAATAATTCACTTTCAAATATCAAAAATTTTGGGTCGTCACACGTACCCCAACTACGCATTGATTGGGAGTCCACAATGCTGACACCCCGAAGTGTCTCATTGTTTGCATCATCCATGCCCACCCCTCAATCGTAGAATACGCCATTTATTGCACACGCTGGGGTCCATAACCATACAACGTCATGTTGTGTTAGGTATCCATGAATGCCAAGCAACTCCCGTTGTGTCCGGCCCTTACATTTCGTCAGGCATCAATCAGTGTTGTATGTCGACTGTAGAACCTCCTATGAGTTTCATTTGCGATAGAATCGCTCATAATCGAATAATCGACCCCCGCTAGATAAATAGCATTTATCCAATCCAATACGGAAGGGGTGAGTAGTGGGGAATCTTAGACGATGGGCAAAAGCCCGATCCAGCAATATCACGTGAGTGAAGAAGGGTAATGCCGCTTGCAAAGCTCTTTCATCGAGTGTGTGATCATGACTCACTTGAGTGGAATTATTAATTAGTTCTTCCGAACTACCATGTCACAACGTCCTAACATTATCTCATAGGAAAATAGGTTCCCTACTATTTCTATCATGCACGCACACACACAGATATATACATAAACAGTTAACTATTATTTAGAACCTGGACCTTAAGCTGAGGGTTAACCTGTGAAGGAAAATGGTAATAGGTCGATCGCCATATACTGGAGTGATCAACTGCTTGCTATCAACCGCTCCAAGAATTGCATTCAATTGGTCTAGGTATAAATATATTGATTTTTTCAACAGTTTCACCACGATTTTCAATCATTCGTTAATTCTCTTCATTCTATAAGTTTAGCAGTTCCACATTTTACAACTACTGTGAATTCAAAGTGATATGAGTTCAAATCCTAATCAGTCTAAAACTTTACAGTGATTAATTCAATTTGGGGTTCGATTCATATTAATAGATTATAAGAATTTCTACCCGATTTCAAAGGTTTAACCTAGATTAAACTCCAGATCAACAAATTTACATCATCCCAACCTATAATTCAAATTTCAGATTTCTAATAGTATAGTTTCAATTTAATTTCTAACAATCTAGATCAGATATTGTATATTAAAATTAACTACAAACAATCATCTTATTAAAAGTGTTCCCACTCACTTCGGATCCAAGCTTTGACCCTAACCTTCATATGAAAATGTACCCTTGTTTGCTTGCCATTCCCATGATCTGATGCTATTAAGTTCTTTTGTTTTATTTCTTTATTTTATTTTGTAGAATTTATAGGTTAAGGAGAAGAGATTTGATAAAGTTTTGGTATATTAATGAGTTTCTAATAAATTAGTTTTTAGGTTAGCTCTATATTCATAAGAGTTGTAGATTAGTCCTAACCATTAGGTTGACCCCAGAGAATATTAGTTTCATCCAAAACATCAAACAATTTATTCATGGCTAAGTAAAAATATTTTGTTCAATCCAAACCATTCGTCGCTTCAAACTCGGTGATTTTTAACATCAACTAATCAACTGCTAGGAATAACCGGTTGACCGCTATGTATCAATAAGCAAACCTTAAGGTGTCGACCGGTGTAGTTGTTTAACTGAGGAAAGTTTATTTATTTAATTAATTATTTTTTCAAGTTTTAAAACATTCGTAACTTCTCCACGCTAACTCCGATTTGAAAGTGTAATATATGAAAACTGTCTAGAAAATCGCTATGAACGCAATGGTGTATGTTTCGTAGTCAAATTCAGATGTTTGTAAAATTCTAATTTTTCCCTTGTTATTTTCAAATTTAGTTATTTTATTAAAAAAAATCGCTTTGGTTTTCAGGGTGTTACAGATACGCGAGAAATCCGCCTTATTTCAACAAACCGGCATTAGAGACATGTAATGAAAGGACAAATATGACCGTTCACTTGATGAGATATATCCAACATATGGAGGTGTTGGGTGTTAGTACCTTAGGTATTGGTTTTGATGATAAAAACATATGACATTATATAAAATATAGATACTAATGTTTTATCAAGATATATAGTATATAGTGCAGGATATTAGACATGTATCGATTTAGAAGACTGTACGGTATCAAGAGTTGTTTGAAGATACTAATATAAAGTTTTAAGAGTTCAAAAATGAAGACTCGTGAGTAATAATGAGTTTAGGATTTCAAGATATTTCAAATAAGATATAGAGTCAGAATTTATGTTAAAACCCTAATAACACTTTCCTGATCTCTCTCGCATTCTCTAAATTTTGTTTTTAATTACTTTTTTAAATATTCTGGTTTTAAAATAATCTTTTCAAAATATTCCCAAAATGATTTTCAATCTCTTACTTATAAAGATATCATTTTAATGTTTTTAAGTTTATATATATTGAATTTTTGTTTATATTTTAATAAGTTATAATTATATTGATTTTTATATATTATTGAATACTATTAAAAATTTCAAAATTATTTTATAAAATTTTATTAAGTTGAATTTTGAGTAAAATGTGTATAAACTATAATTAAATGATTCTACGAAGTATTAAATTATTTTACAAATAATATTTTAAAGCTTTCCTACATATACCACACTTTTCGGTGTATCTCTTCGCAGATGGACATGACTGTTGTTTTCCAATATATACCATATTCCAAATGAACTTTTATCAACTACTTTCTTATTTTTCTCTCCTCTTTCCGCTTTCTTGATTTATAAATAAATTTCTATCCAAATTATGCTGGAATCCAACCAGAATTATATTAAATCATTACTAGTTTGATTCTCTTTCACATACACTCTGATTTCTCTCATCTCTCTTAAGATTAAAGTGTTATTCAAGAGTTGTAAGATCAATTGTAATTAAGATCAAAGATCCAAGTCTGTAAATTATATCAAATCATACTGTGGTGCCTTTAGTATCCCTGAAATCTAAATAGGTATGATTTTAGCCTATAAAATAAATTAGGTGTGCTCAATAGACTGTAAATCTAGTAGGTGTGCTTGTGGCTCGGAAATAAAGTGACTCTACACAGAGGTTGGGATTCTGGAGGGTGTGTCTCGTAGCTTCGAAATCGAGATTGTATTTTCATTTACTAGTTGAAAATAAATCCATAAAAGGAATTATGCGGGACTGATATAGGTACACTCCAAACCAATATAAAATCCTAGTACGTTCTTTCCTTTTTTTACTTTCCCTGCGTTTACTTTTATCTGCACTTTGATTATGTGATTGTTCCTATGGTTGTTAATCAAATCATTCCAAGTAAAATCTTAAAGAATTTGAAGAATATTCATATAATTCATTAAATACTATCCACCTCATCCACCCCGCTCCCACTCCAGTGTTAATTTATCCTTAGAATCCCTCTTCTGTTGAATCGTGTTTGGTATCAAAGCATTGTTTTTCAAAATATTCACAATTTGATTTTTAAAAATTTTAAAGGAAATTTTTGATAATGTTTTTAACATTATTTTCGAAAAGATAATTTGCTAAATCATCATAATGTTATTTCGGAAATTTGCATCTTTATTATTAAAAATCATATGATCTTTCGAAAAGGTATTAATTGCAAGAACAGATGCGTTGCATGGCTTTTGATGAACAAACACCTGATGATCAAACTCTACATATCAAAAGTAAAATGGATATTAGATAGTGGATGCTCAAGACACATGACTAGAAATCAGGAGATTTTGAAAGATATAGTTTACGAAGATGGTGGATCAGTAAATTTTGGAGACAATTCTAAAAGATATGTGATTGGCATCAACAATATCAACAATTCTTAAACTCCTACTATTTCTAATATTTTGTTAGTTAGGAATTTAAAGCATAATCTGTTGAGTATTCGTCAATTATGTGATAGGAGTTTCAAAATTAAATTCGTAAAAGTTAAATGTCATATTAAAGATAATGATGCAAACATTATCTTTAAAGACATTAGGAAATGAAACATCTATATATTAAGTATGAAAATATCAAATGATAACTTATATCCTTTGGCTGAGTCAAGTGACCATTGGATTTGGCATAAAAGATTTGATCATTTGAATTTCAAACTAATATCTAAAATTGCTAAAAATGATCTAGTTAGAGGTGCTTCCAAAATGAATTTTAAAGTTAATAATTTACGCGATGCATATCGATTAGGAAAACTTAGAAAAAATTCTTTTAAATCAAAAGATATGATTTCTACGTCTCAACCCCTTGAACTTCTTTGCTTAGATCTTTTCGATCCCTCATAGATACAATCTATTAATCGTAATAGATATGTATTTGTAACCGTGGATGATTATTCTAGGTTTACTTGGATGATTTTCTTTAAACTTAAAAGTGATGCTTTTGAAATGTTTGAACTCTTTGTTAAAAAAATCAAAATCAAATGACTGGTAAAATTAAAACTATTTGGAGTGATCATGGTGGAGAATTCGAAAATGAAAATTTTGAAAATTTCTGTTGTAACAAAGGTATAACTGATAGTTTTCATTCTCAAGAACACCATAACAAAACAAGTAGTAAAACGTAAAAGTAGGACGATGCCAGAGTGCGCTTAAACTATGTTAAATGATGATAATTTACCTAAATTTTTTGGGTTGAAGCAGTTGGTACTGCATGTTATATATTAAATAGAATTTTTAATATGACTATTGACTAAGAAAACACCATATGAACTATTCTATAATAAAAAGCCTAAAGTATCATACTTTAGAATTTTTAGTAATAAATGTTTTATTTTTATACTAAAAATAATTTGGATAAATATGATTCTAAATCAGATAAAGGAATCTTTATTGGATATTCAAATAGAAGTAAAACTTGTAGAGTTTTCAATGCTAAAACTAATACTATTGAAGAGACATTACATGTTTCATTTGATGAAAATTTTAATTTATAATGCAAATATTGACAAAGAAGAAAATATTGATAACCCAAACGAAATTAGTAATAATGAGATTGCCGAAAAAGAAAATAATAATAATTCAGAAAATTCACATCCAAATAAACAAAAAATATTTGAAAGATCATCCTATAGGAAAATATACTTGGAAATATCGAATCTCTTGTTAAAACTAGAAATCAACTAAATAAAATGAGTAGTGTTGCTTTTATTTAGACTATTGAATCTAAAATTTAAAGGAAGCATCCCTATGATTCATGGATCCTTGCTATGTAAGAGGGATTGAATCAATTTACAAGAAATGATTTATGGGAATAGGTCCCAAGACCCAAGGATAAATCTATAATAAGAACTAAATAGATATACAGGAAAAAAAATGTACAAGGAGAGGTTGTGAGAAATAAAGCTTGATTTGTTGCATAAGGTTATTGTGAAGAAGAAGAAATAGATTTTGACGAAACCTTGCATCCCTAGCAAGATTAGAAGATATACGAATTTTACTTACTTTCGCTAATCATATAATTTTAATATGTACCAAATGAATGTTAAAAGTGTGTTTTTAAGTGGTTTTATTAAAGAAGATGCATATGTAGAACAACCCCCACTTTTTGAAGATAAAAAACTATATAATCATGTTTATAAATTAAAAAAGGCTTGTATGGTCTGAAACAGGCTCCAAGAGCTTGGCATTACAAACTTAAATCCTACCTATTATAGGAAAATTTGAAATAAGCAAAGTAGATAGTACTTTTTATTAAAAGAAATAAAAATGATATTTATATAATACAAATATATATAGATGATACCCTTTTTGGATCTACCAATTATAAACTAAATAAAGAGATTCTAGAAGAAATGACTAAGAAATTTGAAATGAGTCATTTGGTTAAAAAAATTGGTTTGTCAAATACCAGTGGTAAACCAACTCCCATGCTAATTAATGAAAAATTAGATAAAGGAGAAAATTCAAAAGATGTGGATCAACAATTATATAGAGGAATGATTGGATCACTACTCTATATAACAGCTAGTAGACTTGATATAATGCATAGTGTTTGTCTCTATGCAAAATATCAATCTCAAACTAAAGAAATTCATTTAAATACATAAAATAAATTTTGACACATCTAAATAACACAATAGACTGTGGACTCTTTTACCCAAAAGTAGACACCTTTGAATTAATTTCATACAGTAATGCTGACTATGCTGGTAGCAAATTAGATTGAAAAAGTACAACTGGAACTTGTCAATTTTTAGGACATCTTTGGTTTCCAATTTTAGTAAGAAGAAAAACTCTGTATTTCTATCTACGATAGAAGCATAATATATTTCAATAGCATTAGCTTGTTCGTAAGTTATCTATACGCAAGAAACATTACAACATTTTGATTTAAATTTTACTAAATCAGTTATGATAATACAAGCGCGATCAATCCATTTAAAAATCGAACCCATTATGCTAGAACTAAACATATTGATATAAGACACCATTTTCTAAGAAATAGTGTAAACAAGAAACAATATCACTTGAATTTATGAGCACTAAAAATCAAATAGCTGATATATTAACAAAACCGTTGAATCAAACATCCTTTACTAAGTTAAGAAGAGAGCCAGGAATTTGTTCTCTACCAAAAATATAAAAATAATGAAGTAAAAATTACAAAATATAAATAAAAACAAAATAACCAAAATAATACTATGTATGTTGACATGTCCTAACCTTATATGTCGACATATAACGGTAATTTTCGATTTTTAAATTTCCCTCTAAATTCAAATGGGTGGTTATATAATAACCAAATTTCAACTTACCTTTTCACTTTACTGTATTCTCTCTGTTTAAACTTTTGAAACAAATAAACCATGGCCTCCTCTTATCTCAAACGTTCTAGAGAAGAGAATACATCGTTTTCCTTCCCTTCTACTATTAAGGCCCCTTCCAAAACACTACTATGCCAATATCACTAAAATGGAGGGTGAAATAAAGAATATTCTGCAAATGCTTACTGAAATTCAAGTATTGCAACTTCGTACGACCAAGGAACAAGAGAAGCAAAGCAGAATTCTTCGCAATTTGCAAAAATATCTATCGAATAATCCTACAAACCCAATAGTTATTGAAGACGATTTTGCAAATTTGGCTATTCATAACTCCATTCAAGACAGTGATGAAGTTTGATGCATCAGAGAAATATATTTCGATCGAAGTGGAAATCTCGTCGAAGAAAAAGGGACTATTGCCTTCATTATCCTCATTGTCCCATTCACAAATTGCCATTCATTAGAAATTCATGTTAGATAATATTTGATTTGCTTTGATTGCTTTAAATGTGCAGTATGTATATTTAATTTGATATGACAAGTTTACTTCGAACTCATATGTATAGTTTAAGTTTGGTATGGTTACTATTAATGATTTGTGTTATCACTCATCATTTCTTATATATATCATTCTTATCATTATTGCTATAGCATCTTAGTAGGGGGAGTTATAGCTAGTTTATTTTTGTTGATGACAAAGGGGGAGAAATATAAAGAATCTACACATAGATTAAGAGGGAGTTTTGTAACTAAGGAGGGGTTATATTATATTATATATACAGAGTTGTCATCATAAAAAAAGAGAAGGTTGTTAGTACTTAGGTATTGATTTTAATGATAAAAATTATATGATATAATATAAAATATAGATACTAGTATTTATCAAGATATATGTAGTATATAGTGCAGGATATTAGACAGGTATTGATTAAGAAGACTGTATGGTATGAAGAGTAGATTTAAGATGCTGATATAGGGTTTCAAGAGTTTAAGAATGAAGACTCATGAGTATTGAAGAGTTCTAAATTTCAAGATATTCTAGATAAGTTATAGAGTCATAGAATTTATGTTAAAACCATGATAGACTTTCGTGATCTCTCTCGCATTCTCTAAATTTTGTTTTAAATTATTTTTCAAATATTCTGGTTTTAAAATAATCTTTTTAAAACATTTCCCAAAATGATTTTCAATCTCTTACTTTTAACGATATTGTAACAGCCCACATGTTAATGGTCCCAAACTTTGACAAAAATCGAAACTCAAGTCCATCAAAGCACAAATCGTTGGATTTGGTACCTGCAAATAAGCATGAGCATTATCAAAGATTGACAGAAATCTAAACTCACAGTGGAAATAATAATAGGATAAGGATACTGACTATGACTACAACCGTGGAATTAATGGTATTCCTTGGATAGCGGATTTTCACATCAGCATCGAGTGTAAGAGAAAGAAGACTTCTCCAACAACAAAGGACACTCAGCTCCAGTGATATGTTTCTTTAAAATCTATCTCATGGATTGTAATGAAAAGGGCGTCAGAACAACGTTCTAGTGACTGGAAAAACATATAAACTGTCCATAACATAAACTTATACCGATAGGTTTCCATTTAATTGTTTTGTCCATTAAGGTTAGCAATTCTAATTTAACCTTGCATTGCACATGCGATTACATACTTACCCCTTTCCAAGGTACGAAATACTAAGGAAGCCATATCAACCACCCAATACTTCCAAACCCATTAGCCACTTAGTATTTCTAAATATAAGCGGGATTCTATACTACTTTTAATAAGAGAAATAGGCAGACTCGACCATTTAAGACCTTAATCAAGGTAGACCCCATCATTTAAGACCTATTTGCAGGGTGGTTTCCTAAAAATGTTTTCAATGGTTGGTGGGTTCAAGCTATAAGACCTCTAACCACTATTTAAGGCTTCCAACATTTATTTCCACTGTCATCACATCTATCGCTGATAAAATCATAATCATGTAAGAAATAGTAACCCAAGCCATTTAATACCTTTTATTAGAAAATAGACAGGCTCTGGTCATTTAAGACTTTAACTAAAGCAGACCCCATTATTTAAATCCTCTCCCCAAGGCATGCTCCTAAATGGTACTATTGTTATTACGGCCTTAGCGATGTATAAGACTGTACTCAAGCCACTTAATACTTTCAAATGGAAAATAGGTAGACTTTGGTCATTTAAGATCTTAGTTAGGGTAGACCCCATCATTAAAGACCTATTTCCAGAAGCGTGCTTCTTGATAGTACTATCTAGCTATCATTGCTTGGAAATCTAATTGGACTACTTAATGCTTCTTTTATAGGAAAGGGGAGGACCCTACAGTTACTTAAGACCCCAAACATGAAGCTAACCCTTCCCGAGATATCCACCCTTACTATTTAATTATAAATATGGCATCTCATTTGGTTACTTCTTTTGGTAGGGAGATGGACTTTTCCGCCACTTGTGACCTCAATACTAAAGTAAACCCTTATTAGGCACATCCTTATTTATTTTTTTGGAATATCACTAGGTTACTCAATACTTCCATTTAGGAGAGAGGCAGACCCTTTAGACACTTAAGACCTCAAACCAGAAGCAAACCCCTATGGAGATATCTCGCACTCATAATTCCAAATTTGGACCATTTAATACTTTCTAATTAAGAAAGAAAGCCCAATCTGTTACGTTGTCACAAGTCCTTGGATTAGTGATATCTCACATCAGTAGTAAGTACACCCGACTTTTTGTAGTCTCAATGTGAAGTGTGGTCTTTCGTCGAGTTACTCTACTGTCCTCGTATCACTAACCCACTAAGTCCAATTAACCATTCTAGTCTTTATTTATATATCCTTAGGTAGACATTGGACTTAGTTTACCAATTTCCTTTTTATTTTAAGACAATAAGATTACCTTAAATATTTATCTATCCATAAATCCTCATTTAATGCTCATAAATGTCAATTTGTCCATAAATTCGAACCATCATTTCTTACGACATTTATGTATGATTACTAATTTTAAATTAGTAACCTTTTATATATATATATATATTCAATTTTTGTTAGTTCCATTAATCACTTACCCTATCAAATTATTGCAACTTCTATATTTATTACCATTTATTGGAGTTACAACATTTTTAAATTCTTCTCCCATTAGTTAATTATCCTAAACGCTAAAATTACGTGCAAGCATCATTATTAGCTTTTTATTTAATTATTATGATTGCACTCCAAATTTTACTTTTATCAAATCATTTCTATTATATTTCAATAGAATATATTTTCCATGTTATATTGTTGAGATCATAACTAAATGGATTATCCCCAATAATTTCCATCAATTAGTCCAAAAAAATATTTAACTATAAAATATAAAAGATTACACCGTTTGAAATTGCAATGAATAATCATTTATTTTGATTACTGAAATAGATAGTTTAAACTACAATGAATTTACACTTTATACATCTCTTTCTCTTTCTGTTTGCATTTATTCCTTCTTGTTAGATCAAACATTGTATCCTTTTAAAAGGGAAAGAAATCAAATAATTTAAAAATATTAAATGAATCTAAATTCCAACAATTTCCAATACAGAAAAATTTATCTTCCAACAAAATTAGGGTAATAATCCAAATTTATAACATTATTATACAACCTATCTTAGATCTAGAATAAATTTCATTCGAACCAATATTCAAAATTCATACTTTTGGGAAAGATTTCCAGATTAGGTTGCATACAATGCTAAGTCAATTCATAAACAAGAATATATAGCCGATATTTATTATATTCAGATCATATTCAATTTGTTGCCAATAACTAATATACAATTATCCAATTAAGAAAAAAAATCAAAAAAAGGCTAAAGGGATAATTTTCATATTATAACAATCTATAAAATTTCTCACTCACCTTTTAAAAACGATCAAATCTCCAGATTCAAAGTAGAACAATTGATTCATCTTCAAATCCTTTTTAACCCAAGAGGCATGTATAAAAGGGTATATACATACATTCGAATTACAGATCAGAGAAGAGATTTGGGATTGGGAGAGAAAATCGATATAAATAAGTGTGTGTGTGTGTGTATTACCTCAAATACGCACACATTTGATTCTCCGCTCTTCTCCTTTTTGTTAGATTTCTTCTCTTCTTTAATTTGTACGAATATAGATACACATATTTTATTTTTATAATTTAGAAAGAAAGCAGTGAAGAAGAAATGGCAGAGCTTCACTACTGCCTCCATAAAAATATAAGAAGGGAAGGGAGGGCTAGGCCTGAATTTATTGGCGCTGGAATCAACCAGAACTATTAGATCAAAACATATTAAATCTGGGTCATTGCAGCCTAAGTTTATTAGAGCTATCGGGTTGCTATCGATAGACCGCCTTTGGGTCACCGGCCGATCGCTAGGGGTCGAGCATCCCCAGTAAGAGGTCGGCCTATCGGCCGGGCAATTAATATAAAACATTAATTTTTATTTAATTATTTTCATTCTGAATTAGTTTTTTGTTTGTAACTTCTTCTTTTGGACTCTAATCGCGAAACCCACGTATGAAAGTTCCTTAGAATTTTGCCACAAATACAATGGTGCAAGCTTCGCGGTTAAATTCCATTATTTGCACAAATTCCATTTTCGAAGCCTAATTAACTAACTAACTAACACCAAATTACAGGGTGTTACAGATATATTTTAGTGTTTTAAGTTTATATATATTGAATTTTTATTTATATTTTAGTAAGTTATAATTATATTGATTTTTTGTATATTGTTAAATACTCTTATTAAATCATCCAAAATTATTTTATTTAGTTTTATGAAGTTATATTTTGATTAAAATATTTGTAAACTATATTTAAATGATCCTACAAAATATCAAAATATTTTACAAAGTAAGAGATTTTCAAAATAATATTTTAAAATGTTTTTCAAAATTGTAAAGACTACGTCGACATACTCTATACACATATGTCAACATAGTGGCTGTGAAATTCAAAATTCAAATTTGAATGGAAGTATCTTTTCGTTGTACCTCTTCGCAAATGGACATGACTGTTGTTTTTCCTATATAAACCAGACTTCTAAATGAATTTTTATCATCTACTTTCTTATTTTTCTCTCCTTTTTTCACTCTCTTGATTTGTAAATCAATATATCAAAACCCTGCCGAAACCCAAGCAGGATCGAATTCAATCACTACTAGTTTGATTCTCCTTCATATACACTATGATTTCTCTCATCTCTCTCAATATCAAAGTGATATTGAGAGTTATAGGATCAATTGAAATCAAGATCGAAGATCTGAGTCTATAAACTGTGTCAAATCATACTCTATGGTCTGATTAGTATCCCTGAAATCCAAGTTGGTTTGATTATAGCCTGTAAAATCAATTGGGCGGGCTTAGTAGCCATAAATCTAGTGGGTGTGCTTGTGTTCTAGAAATTAAGTGACTCTATCTAGTGGTCAGGATTTTGGAGGGTGTGTCTCGTAGCTTTGAAGCCGAGACTATATTTGTATTTACTAGTTGAAAAGAAATCCATGTAAGGAACAATGTTTGACTGGGTGTAAGGTAACTCCGAACTAGTATAAAATCCTGGTGTGTTCTTTCCTTTTTACTTTTACTACATTTACTTTTATCTGCACTTTGATTCTGTGATTGTTTCTGTGATTGTTAATTACATCATTCCAAGTGAAATCTTACAGAATTTGAAAAATATTCATATGATTCATTAAACACTATTCAACCTCTCTAATTATTTTAGCCTTAAGAACCTTATTCCGTTAACTCATATTGAATGCTTGTAAGGAGGTAATGGTATAATGCATCCCATATATTTGATGGATTTGGCGACCATACGGTTTAGACAATTGGAGAATAGGTCCATTAGCAGGTGGATCAAATTGATGGATAAGTTCATGAAGTAATTCAGAGTGCATATTGAATGACCGAAGAATGTTATGATGCTTTTAAACGCGAAACAAAGGGCTGAAGAGACCCTATGAAGTTATTTAATTAGATTCAGTGCATCAACTAGTGCAGTGCAAAAGCCAATCCATCAATTGTTTTGATGGTGGTGGTATCTGAAGTCGCCAAAAAAACATTTTTAAAAATTTCTTTAGAGAGGGATCCATCAATGGATCTCGTGGAGTTCTGCCATGATGTTGAAAGATTCCTTCTTCAGGAGGATGCTGAAGCAGATATACATGCTAAGGTAAATGCTGTGGATGATAGAGAAACATCCAGAACATGATATGGAAAGGATAAGAGACAAAGAAAGACTGATGATGGCTTTGGATGACCAAAATGAAAAAGGAGAGAACCAAAATTCTCCTCTAACATTAGATTAACAAACACCATAGAAAGAATCTATTTGGATCTCAAGGGGTAGATCCTATACAAAAAATCTACAAGGATTGAGCCTACGGATTTGGAAAGAAATTATGGAAAGCACTATCTTTTTCATGAGCTGGATGGGCACAATACGAATGACTATCGACATCTACGTGACTTGAAAAGAATTTTTTTTTGGAATAACTGGCCACCACAGTACGTAAGGAATCAAATTGTAATGGTTCACCAGAAGTGGCCACCACCTACGACAGATATATATATATATATGGGTTTGGTCAACAAGATAGGCCGAGGTTGGTTATCCTATGATTATGATAGAATGGGATCAGGTACGATCTTTGCACTCATATTTTCTTTGAATAAGATTCTAAGGATTACTACCAGACTACATACACATGCACAAGATCTTGATCGGTCCTCGAACATACTCTGATTTTGGTTTCGAGAGTAATCCTTGATCGAATTAGATGCATAGATATTTGTTTGATGAACCGAATTAAGGTCGATGAATGGATGATTGATCGATGTGTGTGTTTGAAAACCACTCAAACATGATAATTGACATTGACACTATAACGAATACCTATAGAGTTTGGTTATTCTCTGAATTAAGAAAATAGAATGGTATGAGTCCCTTCATCGAAGAGCGAGCGAATGGATTTATACTAGATAGCAAACCCCTTTTATCGATGAGTGAATGGATGGTTGTGCTCGGAAAGCAAGTTTCCTTGCTAGAGAGTGAGTGGATGGATGCGCTCAGAAAGTAAGTCCCCTTATCGGAGATTGAGTGGATGAACTTGCTTAGTCGTTGGGTCCCCTTATTGGAGAGCATGCGGATTGGACTCAACATGAACTAGCAATTTGATGATATCAGAAATTAAACTAACAATCCAAAGAAATCAAAGATTAGATTAATAGTCCAAAGAGATCGAAGATTAAACTAATGATCCAAAGAGATCAAGAATTGGATTGGTTCCCGATTTCACGATCCAGGGAGATCGGAAGCTAACTTAGATGTTGATGATGGACAAATTGAAAACTAGACGATGGATTTGAAATCCACTTTCCTTTCACATGATATGATAACGATTAGTCGGACATGTTTATGAAGGGATTTTGAGCGATTTCGGGTGATTTATAGGCAATGCTCTAATCAGTGGTAATGCACTCCTTGATTAATAACTTATGATAACGGAATGATTGAAGAAAGCCATTGCTTTGATTCAGTTGAGTGTTCTCATAATGAGATATTAGCGATACTAGATGATTTATAAATAACATTCCAACCAATGACTATAAACCTACATAATTATCGACATTTGATTATCAGAAGTACGACTTGTACGTTATAACTTAGATCTCGAACGAACACTTGATTTCGATATATGACATTTAACTCTCGGATGAACATAGGACGATTTTGATTTGTAATATACAATATACGATATCAAAAAAATTGGGAGAACACGGAATGATTATGATTTATGACTGACACTCAAGTAAAGACTCGGGTCCTTAGCTATAGTGGTGTAGAGTGACTTTCGATTTACAAGTGGATCCGAAGAAGCCATACAATTCACTGCAATTCGATCAGTTAATAGCCAGAGAGCTCAACTACTAGTGATTTTTCGACTTTAATATCTATTCTTGAGCAAAGCACACCTTCCATTCATAAGGCGTGCTTTCGGGAGAAAGTTTTATGACCGAATTTTCGCAGTCTTCAAATAGAATTAAACAGTCGAATTGGATAAAAAATATATGAAGAAATGACCTAAGGACTTGGGAAACATCATAAAAAGACAAGGCAAAGGAATATCAAAAAATAGTTGAAAAATTGAAAAGTCGCATTTTTTGATCGGGGTATTCATGTCGATACCCAGTTAGCCTAAAGCGCAACCAAAAGCAAACCAAGGATTGGTCCAAAACAGGTGGAAAAAGTAAAAGGAAATTCAACCTCAAATTTTCCTAAAGCTCATCTCAAAGCAAACTAAGGATTCGCCTTGAGTCAGACCTGAAGTCATATCAGTGCCGATCTGAAGCTCATGGATCGATACTGATATGAGATTTATTGGATTGGGTTAACACAAAACTTTAGTGGATCAATGTGTGAACATGTGGAATGTGGTGGAGCATGTTTTGGAGATAATTTTGTAGTTTTTTGTCTAAAAGTAGGAAGGGAGATACACTTGAAAAAGGACTTCTTCTCTGAATTTTTTCACTTTGACATGAAGCCTTGTTGGATCTCCAACGATCCAAGACCATCGATCTGTAAACTTAATTGGATCTCCAACAATCCAAAACCACCGATATGTAAAATCACCATTTGTAAAAAAATTCACAGAAATGAATTACAAAGTTAAAGTGGACATAGGCTGGAGTGTTTGTCGAACTACTATAAAAATGTGTGTCCTTTCATACTTTTATCTTCATTTCTATGATTATTTTCATATTTATTACTTCATTGGGTGTTTGTGTCATTTTTTTTGCAAACAGTAGGCAATAACACCTTAACACACATGTACATACAAAAGCCATCAAGTTCATATTTTTATCGATGGCAATCGAAGTATCAACCAAACACTAAAAACCAGTCATATATGTTACTATAAAATCCGTAAAACAAAATCACAATAGCCACACATCAAACAAAAATAACAGCCATAATGGATACCAAAAATCATACATGCTAACAAAAGGTAAATCCTATCAGAACGATACTCCACCATCGAGTATGTACCAACAAATAGCGATTACCCATCTAAATGCCCACAAATGGTAGCCGTCTCCCGAACAACATGTCCACAAGCAATTAACACCAACCTACACAACCGGTAGTCCGTTATAAGTCATACCACTTCATTCCTAATTTGGTTAGTCATTCTATTATAGTTTATAAAATCTTCACAACTATATTGTTACTACCCTCATAATAGTAGTAAAAAAACTACGATAATATGTTGCATTATATATTTAAAGTTTGTTTTATTATTAACATTTTTCAAAGATATTAACTCTCTTTAAAGTCAATTTATTAAAAAATAAATTATTTAAGTAATAATTCATTTAACTCATTTGAATATAATTTACTGTTTTGTAATCAAAATACACTATTTCCTTTCCTATATAAATGTCTTAATCATTCTATTACATAGCCTTAAATCAATATTTTTAGCATAAAACATTAATTTATACACAATATTAATTTATTATTATTTGTAATTTCCCTAGAAATTCATAGATAATAATATTATGAAAACTCATTCTCTAAAATAATCCTATTGTAATTGTTATTTATAAATAATTGTATGTGACCCTTTCCGTAATAGTTTTACGGGTTAATTCAAATAGTTTACTCCCAACCATCATTATAGGGCATATGTCATACCTCAAATAGCCAACAATACCATATCACAACAAACACATTTAAACTATATAATTTTGTTTGTTTAGTAATATAATATGTAGATATCCATCCAACCAATATATGATTAAACAAGCAGGCAATCCGATCAATTACAATCCAACCATATTTCACAAGCAAAAATGCAAATAATTATCTAATGAGCATAATTATACATCAATGTGATATATATGTGTATATATATGGTTATCTATTTAATATTTTAAAAATGTAAATACATACGACCTTTGGATCCCATTAGGGAACTTTTGCCATTGGCCCCAAAAGCCAATAAACCATAATGTTCAAAATCAGGTCATGAGTCCAACACAACAAACCATGCAAGAAATGGAGGTTATATGTGTATATGGATTATGATCTATATCTATATAAAATAACATCAAGAAATTACAAATTCAAATAAAAATATTAATTTTAATATATATATATATATATATATGCGTGTTTGTCTCAAATATAATAATTTTTCAAAATTACATATATGTATATCCTTATAATATATAATATTTCGAAATATACATACGTACATACATATATATATGTATATTTAAAATATGAATAATGATTAAATATATATATATATATTAACATATATTCAGCCTTAATAAAAATAATTTTTTTTAATTAAAAGCTTACTGTTTAAAAAAATCAGTTTTTTATTTTTCTTATATTAAAGATTTCCATATGGAAATCTTAATAAAAAATTAGTATTTTTGTATGAAAACAACTCTAAACATCTGTATATTTTTTTATTATATATTTGTAAGTATATTTTATAATATTTATTTATAAATACTATATATAAAATCAAATATAATACTAAAATAAGTTTATATGTATATATATATTATGTACATGGATTAGTGTGCATGTGTATGTGTGTATTTGTATATATTTATACATTAAAAAACCTTTTTTCGAGAATAATAATAATATATAATAACAAAATTTATATTTATATATTTTATATAACTATGTTTGTATTTTAAAATCAATTCTTATTTTAAATATTATTAATTCAATTTTTTTTTAAATTCTGCATCCGTGATCTATATGTTTATACATACATATAATTTTTTTAAATACATAGATGTATATTATTAACCAATGTAGATAGCACAGATATATGTGGATTCACGATAATTTGTATACGATCTAATCACATATATATAACTTAATGAACAATTATATAAATGTAAATGTGAATGAAATATTTACCTTGACTAAAGCCTGGTTTTAACACATTGAAGCATTGAATCGATGAACTCCTTGGATCAGTATCCAAACCTCTAGAATGAACTACTAGACTAAAAGCGGAAACCACCGATCTACTATTTGCATTAATTTGTGTTTTATTTTGCTTTAAAAAATAGAGATTAAAGGAAGAGGGCTGACTAAAAATAAGATGGAGGAGGCAAAAATTAGAGAATGAAAAAATAGGGTTTGTGGTGTTTAAATAGTAGTGGTTCAAAGTAGCCAAAAAAGGATCTAGATCCACCTTTTCCTCCTACCTTTTTGCACCTTTTGAATCAACATTGAACCCCACCACACCACCTTTATGGATGCACTACATTCCCATATCTTGGCCTCCAAATTGCTTTAGGCCCGATGAAATAAATATGCATTTAATGAAAGGTACAATGGATTAAGGATCTTAAGGCTAATTAACACTAAAGGAGGGTGAATAGTGTTTAATGGATCCTAACATTTATATGGAATAATTTAAAAATTATGATATAAACAAATGCAAAACTTAATCATAGAACAATCACAGAATCAAACACAGATGCAGAAAGTAAATAAAAAGCAGTAAAGAAAAGAACACACCGAATTTTATACTGGTTCAGAGTTACCCTACATCCAGTCATGTACCAAGGCAAACACCTCATACAGATTTTTATTATACCTATGTCAAGATAACGATCCTCAATTACTAAAGGCCTTGAGGTGCCCTTCTGTCTCACGAGTCCGAAGCAAACTCTCTTGATTTATGGGACACAGGATCATCCAATTGATTTCCAGGCACAACAACACCTTATAGAGAGACTCGATAAACTTTTGATTACAAATTGATCATATAACTCTGAATAGCAGTTTGATCTTCGAGAGAGGACAGAGAATCAAACAAGAATGATATTCTAATTTGATTCACTTGAGAATTCGGCAGAATTTCGAC
Organism: Allium cepa; assembly: GCA_030765085.1. Lineage (NCBI taxonomy): Eukaryota > Viridiplantae > Streptophyta > Magnoliopsida > Asparagales > Amaryllidaceae > Allium > Allium cepa. The sequence continues at coordinate 1,041,723,815 of CM060931.1, read as the reverse complement.
ACGATCTTAAAGATATCAAAATTTTAGAATATGGATTTGTGGAGAGGGAGTAAAGAAAATAAGAAATTAGTTAGTTGAAAATTTTGTTTGTGAAGGCTATTTATAAAGCACCAATGGTCATAACCATTCATGAAGAGATTTAAACGAATAGACACTTCTTTTGAAAATTGAAACTTTTGAATTCAACGACCAACATGTCGACATGGAGAATCCCATAATGTCGACATCCCTAGTTAAAAAACAATGTAAATTTGTTTTGAAAATGAAGTTTAAAACACGAGTTTATTTTAAAACAAACACAAATAATATTTTAAGGCTAAAACATCTTTTTTAAAATCATTTGAAAAAGATAATTTTAAAGCTAAAATATTTTGAAAAGCAGTTTTGAAAATCATTTTGAAAAACCATTTTGAAGTAGTTTTGCAAGCTTCTTCTTGCAGAATATCTCATCACATCAGGACTCGAGAATTTGTATAAAACCAGGATGTTCGTGGGTTTGTAAGCCACTTGTCGTAGGTTTGCTACTTGTCATGAATTTATTAGCCACTAAGAAGATAGAAATGGGTTCCATCCTAAATGAAATTCGAAATGAAGATTTTCCTGCTATTATGAAGTTTTATCAAAAACTACACACGTATCTTGAAATCTTGATCTTGATACTCTAGAGTCTTCAATCTTGAGTCTTGAGTCTTTATACTGATCAATCTTCAGTAATCAATACCTATATATATCTTACATATACATATCTATCTAGACAACAGTGTTAGTATATATTTAAAATAAGATAAGTTAAAAAGGTTGTTATCATCAAAACCAACATCGCAGTTCCTAACAATATCTCCCTTTTTGATGATGACAACATGTGTTTATAAAATATAGTTACCACACCATAACTCCTATCATAACTCCCCCTTACTCCATTACTCCTTCTTACTCCAATCATAACTCCCCCTTACTCCAAGCCAACTATTATTTTATAACTTCTCCCCCTTTGTCATCAACAAAAACTTCTTACCAAAAAATTCCCTAAACTTGATATAAGATAATCAATCATAATAGAGTAATCCATATATAAGTGTAATAAGTGCTAAATGTGGTCATAAGTGTAATTTAGAAGTAAATCAATCATCATCTAATCATATATTCAATCCAATCATATATATATAAACCATACCAAATGTTTTTAAATAAGTCAAGTCAATCAAGTTAAAAACACACCAATCAAATCAAACAAATAACATATAGAATGACTAGACATTCCTTGGTACTTCTACCCATCCATCTTCTCCAAAGATAGGTTATTCTTTGATGGCATCCCATTCTTCTTTATCTTTGTCGAGAGTGACTGGTGGATTTCCTTTGAGATCGTCCTTGTTAAGGGCTAAGATCATCCAATGAAGGGCGTCGAAATGTCTCTCTTGCTCCTTGATCATCTGCATTTGACTCAATTCTAAGTGGCGCTGATTACGAAGTATGAATGTAAGAATATTCTTGAAAGAAGTGAGAGGTTCTTCAAGATTATCACTTAGACTCTTAATTGGAGAAGCCGTAATTCAAGAAATAGGAAGAACTATGAAAGGGAGTTATTAGAAATGAAGTTTGATAATTTATTCTGGAAGAAGTAGGTATAAATAGGGGTAGAAAGTCGTTTAAAATGAATAGACACAAGTAAGTTACATGAAATTAAAATTTGAAAGAGTAATATTTTATGCCCGTTGTATATCGACATTGGGGGATGGTAGATGTCGACATGCCTATGCCTATGCCTAAAGTGATAGTTTTCTCTATTTTGAATATTATGAACAAATCTATTCAACTAAAATTGTATAATATAAAAACAAGAAATTACAGTGACAAGTGAAGTTATATAACATGGAATGAAAGATTTCATTAATGATTCTAGTCAACATTACATAAGATAATATAATATTAACTAAAATAAAGAAAATATAAAGATAGAACTAAGATAACATGAACTAAAACTAATTAGATGAAGATGAAGAAGATGATAGTCCAAGCTTTCTGCTAATTTTCCCGAAGAACTTGTCAATTTTAGTGGAAATCTTGTCTATTTTCTTACTCATTAATATTTTAAGTGTCTTTTGATTTTCCACTATAATTCTTTGATTATTGAGAATGGTCTTATTGGATGGATTAGCGGGATTAGTAGGATATTCAATACATTCTAAGGAAGTTTCTTGATCTTCCTCTTCCTTCTCTTCAATTTCCATTCCTTCCTCTTCCTCTTCTTCTTCTTCCTCCATTTCTTCATCTCTTCATGAGCAAGCTTTTTTTTCCGTAAGTGTTTCATATGGTTGAAACACTCATGGAATTTGCATAAGGGAAATGTTTCCATGGTTGAACACTTTTCTAGTTATAAATTCTACCCTTTTGAAATCAACTTCAAAGTAATTAAAAATTCGAGTGAGATAAATTCCATGATATAATCTATTTTTATCCATGGTAAAATTCTTGGGCCTTAGCTCACCTAAAATAACTTGAGCCCAATTAATATCATAATTTTCAAAAATTGCAAAAAGAGCTTTACAAACTTTCAAATTCGGGTTGTTGTAGTTTCACGATCTTGGCATAAGAGTGTGTTGAATAAGAAGGTTAACAATTCTTGCCTTTGGACAAAATAACGATTTCTGAATTCAAAATTGTCATCCCTTTCAAAGATGTGATGAAATGTCTCTCGATCATTTTCATTTATTTAAAATTCCGATAGATTTATTCCAGTATACTTGCATCCCAAAATATTTCTCAAAATTTCACAATCCAAAACAATTTGTGTTCCTTTAACACTACTCCAAATTTTTCCATCTTGTCCATCATAAAAACCACGAGTCAAATTCATATAAAACATCTTAACAAGACTTGGATAACATACAAATCATTTTGTTTGTTATCTACTAAACTAAGAATAGAACATTGTTGAAAAAGATTTTCAATTTCATAAGAAGAAAAATCTTACAAAATAGCAAATTTTCCCGTATGAATTTTACCAAAGTTTACATAGTTGATGCATGCTTTGATAGCTTTTGGGTCATTAAAAGAAAGTTTTTGATCGATTTTGGAAGCCTAATGGTGTTAGGAGTGCTTGAAGAGGCGATTGAAGAAGTTTGAAAGGAGTTGAAGATAATGAAAATAAATTTGAAAGTTGAAATAAAAGTGAAAAGTGATGATAAAGATAGTGAACTAAATAGAGATTCTATAGACATGTTCTCTGGTCAAGTGGCATATTTCCAGAGCATTGAAGTTGGTGAAAAGGTGGACGGAAATTCAAAAATTTTAATTTTGAAATCAAATGCTGAGGGGCATGTCGACATGGGGTATCCGGGTATGTCGACATGTGCCTATTGAATCAAAGTACAAGTTTCTATTCCTAATTTCTAATAAATGAATATATTATATCCTATATTCTAATTATATAATTCCTGTGATAAAATTAAATATAATAATACTTAAATATTAGTAGTTTAATATTTAAAATATATTAAAATAATATTATTTTTGAATTTAAAATTAAATTTCAAGGGATAAAATTGAATTTAAAATTCAAGGAATTTAAAAAGAATCAAGCAAACAAACAAGCATCCATTCAAACAAGACAAATTAAAAATAATGTAAATGCGTACCTATTTTTAGTTCCATACTGCCATCATCATCTAATTCATGAATAGCAGTGAAACACAGATTTGAATTATCCCTCTTCTTTTCATCGTCACTGGATGATGAGTCTGAGTCATCAAGAGTTGCTATGTATGCTTTCTTTCTTTTCCTTGATGAGTCATTGTTTGGAGGGAACAACTATTTATTTGGATACGGACAATCTTTTCTATGATGCCCGACATTATTGCAATTGTAGCATCTATCATTGTTGACATTCTCTATATTATTTCTGGAATTCCTTTGATCATTTCTTTTGTAATTATTCATTTTTCTATATTTTAGGAATTTCTGGAAGTTTCTTGTCATTAAAGCAATCTCCTCATCACTGTCTGGTTCCGAATCTTCAGTTGTTGTATTGAATGCTAATGACTTCTTTTTTTTAGTCTTGTTTTCTCTTCTTCCTTGCAGTTGAACTTCATAAGACATCAGATTCCCAATCGATTCTTCTATTTTCATTAGAATGATATCATTTGCTTCTTCAATTGCAAGTGTCTTTTGATCCCACTCTAGAGTAAGTGAATTTAGAATTTTTCTGACTTGGTCTTCCTCCGAAAAGCTTTTTCCCAGTGCAATTAGTGAATGAACAATATCTTGAAATCGACAGTATATGTTGAAATGGAATCATTTACATGCATTTTAAATAATTGAAACTGATTAGTTAATATGGAAATTTTTGTCTGCTTAACTTTGCTTGTTCCTTCATGAGTAACTTGCAAAGTTTTCCAGATTTCAAATGCAGACTTACTAACAGACACTATATTAAACTCATTCCTATCTAGTGAACAAAATAATATATTCATGGCCTTTGAGTTATTTTGTGCAACACCCTTTTGCTCAGCGGTCCACGGGGCAAAATTGGTAGTTGGTTCAATATAATCAGTTTGTGTGATATTCCAAGTATCTAATCCTACTGATTGTAAATAAATTTTCATTCTACAATCTCAATATGCATAATTATTGCCATTGAAAAATGGCGGTCTGATAGTAGACTAACCTTTTACAAATGAACTAGTGTTAGGGATAATAAAACTAGTGCTAGAGTTGACATTACGAGTGTTGGTAGCCATTAAAACAATTTTCAAGTTTCAGATTATGAAAACTATGAAAACCTTACTCTAATACCAATTGAAATGGACAACTGATTAAGGATCTTAAGGCTATTTAACACTAGAAGGGGGTGAATAGTGTTTAATGCATTCTAACACTTATATGGACTAATTTCAAAATTATGATATAAACAAATGCAAAACTTAATCAGAAAACAATCACAGAGTCAAACACAGATGCAGAAAGTAAATAAAAAGCAGTAAAGGAAAGAACACACTGGATTTTATATTGGTTCGGAGTTACCCTACATCCAGTCCTGTACCAAGGCAAACACCTCATACAGATTTTTATTCTACCAATGTCGATATTACAATCCTTAATTTCTAAAGGCTTTGAGGTACCCTCATGTCGCACGAGTCTGGGGCAAACTCTCTTGATTTACGGGACACAAGATCACCCAATTGATTTGCAGGCACAACCACACCTTATAGAGAGACTCGATAAACTTTTGATTACAAATTGATCCTATAACTCTAAATAGCACTATGATCATCGAGAGAGGACAAAGAATCAATCAAGAATGATATTCTAATTTGACTCACATGAGAATTCGATAGAATTTTGGCACGATCTTAAAAGTATGAAATTTTAGAATATGGATTTATGAAGGAGTGAAGAAAATAAGAAATTAGTTAGTTAAAAAATTCATTTGTGAACGCTATTATAAAGCACCAACGGTCATAACCATTCATGAAGAGATTTAAACAAATAGACGCTTCTTTTGAAAATTGAAATTTTTTAATTCAATAGCCACCATATCGACATGGGGTATCCAATGATGTCGACAACCCTTGTTAAAAAACAATGTAAAATTTGTTTTGAAAATTAATTTTAAAAAAAGATTTTATTTTAAAACAAAAACAAATAATATTTTACGGCTAAAACATCTTTTTGAAAATCATTTAAAAAATATAATTTTAAGGCTAAAATATTTTGAAAAGTAGTTTTGAAAAGTAGTTTTGAAAAACCATTTTGAAGTAGTTTTGCAAGCTTCTTCTTACAAAAGATCTCATCACATCAGGACTCGAGAACTTGTACAAAACCAGGATGTTCATGGGTTTGTAAGCCACTTGTGGTAGGTTTGTAAACTACTTATTGTGGGTTTGTAAGCCACTAAGAAAGTAGAAACGGGTTCCATTCCAAATGAAATTTCAGAATGAAGATTTCTGTGCTATTATGAAGCTTTAACAAAAACTAGACACGTATCTTGAAATCTTGATTTTGATACTCTAGAGTCTTTAATATTGAGTCTTGAGTCTTTATACTGATCAATTTTCAGTATCAATACCTGCATATATATATATATATATATATATATATATATATATATATATATATATATATCCTGCATATACATATCTATCTAGACGACATTGTTAGTATATATTTTATAATAAGATAAATTAAAAAGATTGTTGTCATGAAAACTAACATCTCAGTTCCTAACATTTAAATCTAGTACAAACGCACATCGATATCATATATCGGTTCGTGTGTATATAACATTATGTACGTACTATTTTAATATTGATCAACACAAATTAAATAAAATTTCATAATTAATATTTCATACATATTAAATAATTTAATTAATTTATAAAAATTATAATTAATTAAATATGGTGGTGTTTGGAGTATTTAACGTTTTAGTTATGTGACTCTTATATGCATATTTGGTCAGTGATTAATATCGAACAATTCAAATATTAATGATCATACATTAATTTAGCTAATAATGTAACATTATGGCCAAATTTATAGCTACTATAGCTTCGGAAAAATCCAATTTTACATTTTTTAAGCGTTACACGTTAGTGAAAATTATTTGCACCAATTCTCTTATCAAAACTATATCACATTATGACTTATGGAATTTGATAATCGTCAAAATTCCAATATCCATATTCAACTTTATAGTCCAAACATAAAGCATAAAGTCATTGGTTCAATAATAACATTTGTTATTAACTGAACCGCTCTAGCCAGAGATTCTAACTTTGAATTGATTTCAGTTGAATGTGATACCAACCCTATGTAACCAAGGAGACGAATAATCTTGTAAATTGTGTTCACTTCCAGTGCTTTCACTCAACCCAATTATAGTTGTTCAATGAATATCGTGCCATGATTTAACTATAATCAAATTAGAGTTTCCACATTGAAGTTTGAAAATATTACCCAGTCTAGGGAATTGTATAATATTATCACATCGATATTTTCTGTTTGACCTTAGTTATATTAACCAATAGAAAACTCTCGAGTGAGTCATTACATAGTTATCCAATAACTATCAGTACTTAACCCCTCTGTGCTCTTAGTAACCATAAATAATAATTGTCCAACATTTGGAGAGCTTTATGTACTCTAGTCTCAATGGATGTATCGATATCTAGTTTTTTTATACACCTTAACTTGCAGTATTTAAAACGGTAGTTTATTTTTTTGTGATAAAATACAAATGATTACAACACTATGTAACTACTATCAAAAAACATACCATTTATATATTTTCTATTAAATATACTTTTAATTAAATTAATTAATTGATATAACTTATTATATCAAATATATAATAGAAAGAAAACATCTTTTATTTCGAAGAAGATTGGTTATCGAGTTAGATATATGTGACGATTACAAAATTGTCACTAGGACATATCCTTAATTCTTTCATGCATAGTTACTAATATGCTAATATATCATGCACAATACCAAATGATATTATATGAGGTAATGAAACCATACTATAACCTGCATTTTCACCAACATCCAATGAGTTAGCATGTTTCTACTATAGTGCTACATAATACACATTAAATCTTTCAGCTACTAATCATCATGGAAACCAAGCGTTACTTACCCATCACACACTAAGCTAGTGGATAACGGGTTTCCTGGTAAGGCCATGACCCCAATGTAAGTCCGTCAATGTAACATTGATACCATGATTTTTTTACCAGATCATCCATCATCTATAATCGTATCGAACTAAAATCAACATATTTGTGCCTAACTGCTACCATTTATTTATCAAGTGCTCTTAGGATAAGTAACTCGAGGTCAATAACCCTTGCTACAAAGTAACCCGAGGTATATTTCCTTTGCTACCAAGATAGAACTTACTCTATTTCTAAATCAATGCGGCATAACATGCACAACCTAGGGAACCACGCCTCATGCTAAAAATTGTCCATAAATATCAAATCTCATAGCCATAACCAAGAAATATAAACTTACTCCATATACACAATAATGTATGAAATCGTATATAACAATACCCTAGCATCTCATATCAAAGCCACCAGATGACTCTATAAAACCATCATATGAACTAAATTGCATCTCAAGCCATCAACGTAGGCTTACGTCATTTAAAATAAATCACATATTTTTTAGACTTGTTGTAATGTTCTCGAATTCATCACATTTCTCCCTAGTCGCTCTGAACCTTCCAGACATTTCCTAGGTCCACAAAAAAAGCTGAACTACAGAAATCTCAATATTTCAAAACATAAACCAAAAGTTTAGTTCATCAATTTTTCAAACAACTGACGCTGATTTTAGATGTCGGGTTAAGAAATGTAAACATATAAATTGCTACATTTTACACTAGAATAAGGCGGGAAAAAATTCTCTAAAATCGAACGTTTGAATTAGCATTCAAACCTCTGAATGTCTATTAGGGGTCAAGAGTTCGTTTTTGATCGGAGAATTTTCTTTGATGGAAATTCATCCCACCCACTTCCCTTTCTCTCTTTCGTCTTTCTTCGCTCCTCTTCGATGAAGACACGTCAAACTAACGTCTCTTAATCTGGATTCAACCTTTGTTAAAAGTCATTCGACATTTGGACGAGTATTGCTTCACACTTGACGATTAATTTTGAGGCAGTGAATAATATTTCAACAATCATTTGAGTTTAACTACTTGGTTTTCATTTCAACTTCTACATTCATTCAACCATATCATTCTCAAATGTCCTAACGCGTTCTCTACTCATACAATTATTTCCAAACCAAACAACAATCCAAGTCAAAAATAAAGATAATTCATTTCATTCATTCGTAAGTTTTTTAACACGTTTATTATATGATTAAACATAGATAAACACTAGATTAATATGGTTCTGATTTAAAAAATACCAATTCAAGTTCATTCATCGGGCCTTAACCCAGCCTTTGATATTGAACAATAATACCCAGCGTAAATGTTGATCATAGAGTATTAAGATAATCTCGCTCAAATCCAAGCTTCAATCAACCCACTTTTGAAGCTTTCTTGGTTTTAGAAATCTAGTTTCGGTTCTCGTTAGATGTCAATTTGGAAATCTGGATTTGCAAGGAATCTTCCAACTTGAATTTTGAATATTTATTTGAAATTTTCCGTTAAGAAATGAGGAAAGTATGAAAAATTTAAGTTTATAAACTCAATATCTTCTTTTGGGAAGAAGAAAAGTGAGGGAGGAGAATAAAGAAGAAAGCTTTGTTTCAAAAGCACTAATTCTGATTTAACCACAGTTTTGCACCTTGCTTCTTTTCGTTTGTTTTATCTTTTGTCTGATTTAATTTTTTTTAATATGTTTTTCATAAGTAAACGAGATTATGAATACAATGAAACAAGTCGGCTGTTCTAATTCATTTCTCTTTAAAAGATCCACTTTTTAAGTCATTCGTATGATTAGGTCGTTTGATTTAGTTAAAACGATTTATAATATTGGTTAGTAAGAATTAAAAATATATAAGTTGAAAAAGAATTTTCTGCATCTTAGTGATGCCTGATTGGTTTCTTATATATTAAAAAAAATATCGGGTAATTAAAATGTGGCATCGTAAAGCGTAGGAAATTCTCCATATCTTTGCAACGGTCGAAACAATTTTTGATGTCGTGCCGACATCGGCTTGGTTGAGTCATGATGTAAACCTCTAATTGCGTGTTCTACTACGACTCCTGTATCGCTTGAGATATCTATTTTTCCGAGCAATGATTTCAAGTATGTCTTCAGATGGTCATCACGATTATTTTGACATTATTAAGTTTTATGCTACGAAGGTTTTGTTAGACTTGATAATTTTTTCTTACTATACACTTTTTGATAGTTATGATGCGCCGATTCATCTATTTGTCATGGAGCACCAACTTCATCTTAAATATGTTCGATATGTATGCATCATTTATTATGCTTTATGTATTATCCTTTTATTTTCAAGTTTTATTGGAAAAATCTAAGATATTGTTTGGTTTAAAAACGAATTTTGTGTTTTCAGTTTTCTATGTCAAACATGAGAAAAATAGAGGAACAACGGAGGGAATGAAAGAAAGATGGATGGATGAAGGGGATAGAGGAACGACGGAAGAATGGATTGTTCACGTGTTTGTGTTATTTTTCAAAACACCGAAAGAAAAAAAAATTGTTTTCTATTTTGTATGTTAACTTCGCTTTCTAAGTTGGTCGTTTTGAACAATATACATACGTTGCGTGTATTTTTGTGTTGAAGAAACTCAAAACTAAATAACAAACTAAACATTACCCAACTAATTTAATGAAATTTATAACAAATGAATAACCAATTATAAAATATAATTATTAAATTGTAAAATAAAACATGTGTAAGTAAGAGCATTAGTTATTAAAGATAACATCTTAACTTTAACGTTCAGTGTGTTTAAAAAAATCAAAGATGAACACGTAAGTTTTAACTAAACAGCGAATCGAAGATGAACCCATAAGTTTGTATCATATTTAATAATTATACATAGAAAGAACGGACTGTTATTGTAACTAAACGGTAACAACATTTTAACACTAGTATTATTATCAGGTGGTATTTGGATATTTCTGCTAAATTCTTTATTGGACAAATTTTCGAAGTGACTTACTTTTCAAAACAATTTCACGATCGGTGTTGATTTTGAAACTTGTTATCAACCAGGTCTAGTTTGCACAGCCAGCAACCCAGTCGGTATAATTGTAATTGTCACGTAAATGAACAAATATGAGTTGCGCATATACCAAGTTTGTTTATTTTTGAACTGTCTTCTAGTATGTGCAACTGTTGCGCAATTATGTTTTAGCTCTGTGCGCAATTAACAGTTGTGCATGCCAGAAGATAGTTCATAAAAAATGAACTTAGGATATGCACAACCCACAGTTGCTCATTTATCTGATAGTTACAATTATGCTGACTGGACTGTTGACTGGACAAAAAGTAGCACTGTTTGATAATAAGTTTCAAAAACCAACGCCGATTCCGAAATTGATTTGAAAAGTAGCTCATTTTGAAAATTTGTCCTTCTTTCATTCTTTCTTCTTCCGTATAATACACACACATTATGTACATTCAACATGTATGATATTTATATATATGTATGCATGCAAATACAATGCGATTGTCCATGAGATTGGAAAACTGGCTGAAAATAGCAACGCCTTAAATAAAATGGAGACAAAAGGACAACTACTCACATCAAAGCTCAAAAGTTGACAGACTTGGATTAGAAATGGCACCTTACATTCTTCATCCAAAGCCTTTTTATCCTGTCGAAACGAAATAGAGCATCTTGCTAGATCGCTACACGTTTCGTTTTTGTAGGTTGCATGTACCTAAAATAGTTTGTCTATGCACCTAATTAGATGCCCCCACTGTTTTGTTTTGTTTCTTATTTCAACGGTTTATGCCAGATGTTTTGCTCTTACAATAATTTTCTCCAACCATAACATAAAAATAAAGTGTGAAATGGTCTAGTTCTAACGATTTTATCACCTTTTTGTTTTTGAAAAGATGGAAATTTAAATAAATAACCATGTTGAAGTAACTCTTGAACGAATTCACCCAAAATATCATGTTTTAATACAATTGGTAACGTTACGGTTAATTGTATTAAATGTGAGTTGATGCTATTGCTATTATAACAAACACTAATCATATTTTCAGTTGTGGGTTTGTCTGATATTTTAAGATAAACGATAGATTAGGCTAACATCCTAGAATTCAAACTTGTTTGTTATTTGTGGGCATAAGATTTTGCATCCTTGATATGGATAATTGTACAGTTAAAAGCAACTCCAACAGCACAATTCAAGTGCAAAAATTTGGTGAAAACCCAACAGAATTCAAGATGAAAAATTAAAGATGCACTGAATGCCTAGCCTTCATTAAATGGATGTTCAGCTTTTAAATATTCTGAAAAGAATAAGGCAATCGCTGCTCCATTTTTTGAAAGCTAATGGATCCGATTCAGACAGACATTTAATGGACGTCTAATGTTCAGACGTCTGTTAAATGAGCGTCTAACAAACGGATACATATTTAGTACAAAATTATACCCTGAATATTCTTTAAGTGTGAAGCTATCGAATATGCCCTTATTCAAGGTGAGCCATTCAGGTCTGAATATTCAACGTTTTGAATGTGTTGAAGATACCCTCATCCAAGGTGAACTTTGTTTGCTGGCGGCTTCTACGACCTGTCACGTTCCTACAGATAATTAAAAAATCTATATAGTTACCATATCTGAGTGATACACTTTACGATGGCCTTTTGTAATTTTTGCACGTACGTTGGTTCTTTTCTCAATCTGGAGTTTGGACGCCATTGATCCCAGAACACATCAAGTAACTAAAGACAAGATTTGTTTGTTGTTGTCGTTTAGATCGGGGTTGGAATCTCGCACATTTCTCTGATATAAATCCGTGTACGAACATCCCATCAGTATTTAACCCCATTCAACTTGGAGTTTTGCTGATTGGTTCGAGGATAAATTTCTTTTCAGGAAACAGCCAGGTCTGGACCAAATTTTAAGGGAGGGGCTGAAGGATGTGTGTAACGCAGATAAAACTTCTCAAATGAGTATAATTTCAGTCATAAAATACAAAATAATATTAGTAAATCAATGCCTCTGGGGTCGGAGGTGTGCTTAATACGCTACAAGAAACAACAGTAATTCCAACGGTTGGTAGCATTGGCGGCTGACAGAAATAGCTGTTGAAATATTGATCGTCGAAGAACCGTTCTTCAGCGACATTTTCCACGGCTCCATCGCCGTATTTCCAATGGCTTTCGACGATCCTGACGACGGCTTTTAACAATTATCATGTACACGTGTAAGACCATTATCATATCAGTTTGATGTCGCTAGCCGTTAGCAGTCGTTGATATGTTGCTACCAGTAAGCCGTCGAAAATCTGGAGTATTTTTTTAGAAGTCATTCAATCCCAAACAATACATATAAAACAGTATATTTCGCAGCTCAATTTCACACATCTAAATCATATATAACAAAACTCAAATTATATATATATATATATATATATATATATATATATATATATATATATATAATAAAAACATCAATATATACAATAAACCACCTCAAACATTTAACGTTATACTCAAACATTTAATAATATACAATAAATTAACTGCAACCAACCTCGAATCAGTCAACATGTCAAACTACATCACCACCACCTTAAATCAACCTTACACATCGAAGAACATCTCAAAATGTATCATAGATGTCAAATCATATCAACCTCACCCATATTATAGTACATATAATGTGACGACCCGGAATTTTTAAGCCTTTAAAATCGGAATATTTAATTGATTTTAAATATTCAATAGAGCAATTTTAACTTGAATTTCGAACATCACAATTTATTTGATAATTAAATTATTGAATTAAATAATTTGAAGTTGGGTAAAATGTTGAATCTGGAATTTTAAGCCTGTTAAAAATAATTTGAAGGCTTGTAAAATTTATATTGATAGTACAGAGGATAATAGAAGTTGTAAAATTGGAATTAGCAGTGGTTTGTTCAGTTTTGAAATTTTATATCGTTTAAATTGAATTTAAAAATAGCCTTCCGAGGCACAGTCTCGGAATTTGATGAAACATGTTCCATTGGGTCCGTAATATTGTATTATTATCGAATTTCAAATTTCGTATTTATTGGAGTTGTTATGTGAGCGTACGATACTTAAACGCGTTGAAATTTACATCGGAAATTCTATTTAAAATTTTATTTACATATTCACCATCCGCTGTTTTCCTTCAAATCACTGCCTACTGTCGTACATGCCATCATAATCGTATCTTCCTTTCTCTTATCACGCAAGCTTCATTTCCCTTAAATAAATTCACTGAAGCCTCCTTCTTCATAAATGAATACTCAGTTAAAAAATAATATTAATGGCCGAAGACATCTTCATTATTATGTATAATAACTATAGATCTGAATATCTTAATCTCTCAGAGAATGGCCGAGCTCAATTTAAATTAAACGCGAGCCCTCTCCTTCCTCAATTTCTCTGTTCTTTTCACAAAAATTCCTATCGAGCTCGGAATCGATTTCGTAAAAATGGGGGAGTTTAGTTTCGGGTCGCGGCGTTGATTTGGAGGCGCGAGTGATTTTGGGCGAGGAGTGGAGTGTCGCGGGGCTCTGGGAGGGCACGAGGAGAATTTCGAAGGAGATGGTGGTCACGTGAACACGACAGTGACAGGGTGAGGCGTTGCGGTTTCTGAACTAGGGTTTGGGAATAGGTCGTGAGGCCGTGGTTGTGATTTGGGCGAGCGTGGCGGTGCTTCCGAGCACGCGCGAGTTTTGGTGGGGACTGTTTTGGGGCTTATCTCGTCAGTAAGGTATAATTTATAATTTTGTTTTAATTTAAATTAATTTATACATATGTATTCAACCCAGTAATCGATGAATATAACAAAAAAAATACATTGTAGGTAAGATTTAGGCAGTAACCTTTAAAACTGGTGATACAAATTATTTTTATAAGTGTATATATATAGGCTGGAAATGGAATTTTTTTTTTCTTAGAATTTAATAAAATATGTTTATAGGTGAACAACAAATAAAATATATTTTCAAAAGGAAGATAACTTTGTAATTTACTTGTTTAATTAATTTAGGAATGGTTAAAGAGAAATTATTTTAAACCCAAAGCATTAGCTAATTATTTATGAAAAGTGATTATTCAATTAGTTTAAATAAAAATTATTTGTTAATTTAATTAAATATAGCAAATGGAAATTATTCGTTCGATATATTCGAATGTTAACGAAATAATTAGTTAATTAAATTTATTGAATGGTAATTGATTGTTCAAGTGGTTCAGATGTTAATAAACTGTAAATATTTATACAGGGTCTAAAGTCGTGGGGAAAACCTGGCGTGTTTGAATTGGATGGCAAAACAAAAATCGAAGGTGAGTTAATCTCACTCAGTTTAAATTCAAATTTAAATGATTAAATTTAAATAATTGATTGTATGGTTGAATTGATTGATGTGGTATAGTATAGTATATTTGAAATTGGCATATTATGTGATGCTAACATCTGCGGATGCGGGGAAAAAACAGGTTGGAGGGATCCAACTGGATCCCTCAACATTTATTTAAATTATTCAATACCCTCTGTTGTGATTATTTGCTATTCTATGATGAACTTTATTGGAATATTGAATGCTATGGTTCGATTGGTTATGATTGGGTATAATGAATTTCCAAAATATATAAATTAGATTTTGGAAAGAAATTAAAAGAAGTGAATTTGTAAATAAAATAATTATAGAATAAATTAAAAAATGAATTGGAAAAGGAATGAAGTGATTGTAAAATTCTAATAAATAGATCTTGAGTATAGAAAGGAAATTTGAATAAACATAAAGTTAATGAATATTAAATCTTCAGTGGTATTAATTAAAAGAATAAAACATTTATTTAAAATTTAAGATTTAAATTATTGAAAAGAATAAGGAAGAAATTGGGAAAATCTGGAATTTGAATATTTCCGTTAAAGGATTTAAAATCAAACGAAAGATAATAACAATAATAATAAAATCCATAATTAATGAATTTTGAAATGAACTGAGTAAGTAAAGAAATATATTTCAAATAGAATAAATTGGAAATCAATTTGGAAAATTGATTTAAGTGATTGGAGTTAGAATTTTTCTCTGGATAACCAAGTACGTTTTTTTAAAGTAAATTTTTAAATATAAATTAAATGTTTTAAAGTTGTTTTTAAAGAAATCAAGTTTCGTAAAATTTATTATTTCTATTATTTAAAGTCTAAAGTAAGTATTTTCTTTAATCTATTCTAGCAGTAATTACTAAAAAGTAACTTAGTATTTTGTTTTTCTTTAAAAGTAGAAATTTAGTTTTATATTTTATTAAGTAACCTTTTTTTCAAATATTCATATAGTATGTATTTTTAACAAATTATTAAAGTAATTTTAACTTGAATGTTTTAAAATATATTTTTAAAAGTAAAGTGTTTTAAATTAATTTAAAAAAAATCTAGTTTTGTGCTCGGTGATTCCAGTGGAAATAGAAATACTTGGAATTTATTCTGAGAAGGGCAGATAGTTTTGAAAATTGTTTTCAAAGGAATTTGAAAAGTGAAAATATATCTTGTGAAGATATTTTTGAGATAAATAAATAATTTGGAAAATTATTTATTGGTTGATGGTTGTTTGTGAATATTTATTGATAGTTAAATCACCGACTATCAATATTGGAAAAAATGCGTTGATCGTTTCGAAGAGACCGGGATCGAGATTTATTTCTCGAAAACCACTTCGATCCGGTTTATACGTTTCATGGAAACGAATTTGGATTCGAAGATGGAGCAGTGAAGTGCAAGGGCTAGTCGCTACTAATCCTGAGGATATTTCCAAAATGGATGTAGTAGGAATCGTGCCTTCGGTTCCGTTCAAACCCGGAATGGACTTGTATGGATGAATGCTTGCGAAACATCGTCAGGAGGACGATGGGCATTCTAAGGAATATGTTCTATAAAGGTAACGCTTAGCCTCAAGCCTCATCAAATGGGAATGACTGAAAATCAGGGGTTGTGCAGCAAGGCTAGGTGGGTAGCACCCAAGCAGGGTGAGGTCATCCATGTCTAGATGTCCCTTTTTATTTCGGCTTAGGGGGCGGTTGCCGATCCCAACCACAGGGTGATCTCACTCGGGATTATCCAGTAAGGGATAGTCCCGGTCTTGTGTTGCAGGGGAGGGGGCATACTCCTCGGTACGGTGATCTAGGCCCCGTACTGTGGTAGGTGGTACCCCAGTGCCTAGTCATTGGTTGGAAATCCATTCTCCCTACGAGCCTTGTACGAGTTTTGTTTGTATTACCCACTCTGTGGCTAGTAGCTGGAATTTAATAGATGTAACAATTTCGGCTATCTTATAAGTATTTGTATACAGACCCTATTATAATATCAGAGGATTTCTATAAAAATTGTTTTAGCTATCGTAAGGTAAAAACCTGACATGTTTATTTGTGGCGTGGTCTTACGAGATGCTTTTGTTTTCAAAGGATTTTTGAAACTTTAATAATCAATTGAGTGTGATTTTCTCACGCTGGTATTCCAGACTGACTCGGGTATTATTTAACTGTAATGCTCGGGTCAGACCGAGTATTATAGGATACAGGATTTGATGCTATGGAGCTCGGGAGACGAGCTGGATGACGATGCGTATTTCGTACTTGTGTTATATATATTCCACTGTGTTGAGTAGCTGTGTATCCTGTTGTATGTTATTGATGTTGAGCTGAGTTGATGTACTCTGATGATGTAATATATAAACATGTATATCTGATCTGTTTTGTGTAAAGATCATTTATTACCTATTATATTTTATTCCGCTGCGATGGTTAGATTCTGTTGTTGATTTCTATTTTCTTCTTCTACCTCTTCTTCTTTAACCCAAATGGTTCGTATTTCTGTACGATTTGAGTTGATTTAGGTAGAATAGTGTTAACTCAAGGGGTACGGATATGCGGGCTGTTACATATAACTCTCAAATCACCTAGAAACAAAGTCAAACTACATCATCAATCTCAAAGTGCACATATGTACAATGTCTTCATAAACAAAAAAACCATACCTATCAATCTTGGTCATCGCCTCCAAATCCTGCTGATGAAAGAAAGTGTCATGCTGCTGCATATACGTAGCAATGCGCTCGTCCAGAAACTGGGTCATCTCCATAGACCGACGTCTGTCTCGGTCCTCCATCTCAGCAATCCTAGCTCTAAACTCTTCAATCAACGCATTGTCCTGAGCTTTTTTGTACCTGTTTTGCCTACGTCTGGTGTATAACATTGTTTAAAAAAATGTATGAATTACATATAATGTGATTAATAAAATCAATGTGTTATACATTATTCATAAATATATTGTACATAAACATCACCAGTTGGTTTCCAAAACCATAATGTCTATACCACGTTGGCGGCTCCATGAAAACGTCAAAGATCTCGTCCTCCTAATTAACGGTCAGCTCTTCCCGTCCTGTTCCTCAAGCAGTTTCTCTCGTTTTTGCATAAATTTATCCTGCGATTCCAAATAGAATTACAAATAAATCCATACTACATTATTTTAATTATTTATAACTATTATTTAAAGTGATTATTAATAACTTATAATTTAAAATATGTTTACCATGGCCTTTTGTGATTTCGTGTCATTTCATGTGTATGTTATTGTGCCATCGCCATTGACATTCTCGATGGCGTGAGTACGAGTAAACACGTCCAAGTAGGAGACGGGACGACCACGTTCTCTTTCCTGAAATAATAATAATAATATATTATTATTATTATATATATAATTATACAATGGAATAATAATTATTTATGAGCGCATATAATAAATTTACCATCTCTAGACGATAATGCTGGAATTATTTTGAACCACCACAGTATATGATAAAAAAATTATTTCCATTTGCATAATTTCTCTACTACTCTGCCTGTAAATTTAAAATGAACATTATATTTCATATTTGTAAATTGATGCAATTGTTATAATGAATCTATTAAATTTTTATAAATATATGAGACTAGTAAACTTACCCATGCTTCTGGAGTATTCCGGTAATCAGGCCAAGCTTGCCATACGCTTCCACTCATCCAGTCTGGCTTTTTCCCATTTTTTATGCTCGACATTGTATCGCGATAATTTTTCCATACTTTTCGTCCAGTAATTTCTACAAGGAGCAAGGTCAGATTCCTGTAGGTCTATCGCCCCTACACATTAAAAAATAATAAGTTATACGTTTATACTTAGTCAAAAAATTGTACGGTGGTTATATATAAAATGAAATACAAATTTATACCTATAATGAAATCCCTCAAGATACACTCTAAAATACGGAGTGAGATATTATCTCACCTAGGCCGGCACACAATCATTCTGCTCTTATAGCCTTTGGAAATATGAACAACATCAGAGCACTCTGGCTCAAATCCCATGTATTAATTATGATATAGATCTTAATAAATCATGAATAATATATCATGCACAGAATATATATGAGTTGCAGTAAATTTGATAGTTAACCGCTCGCTTTACTCACTAATGCTACGATGGGACACTCTACCTCTGAAGGACCGTCGCCACCACCTCCTATGCTGGTCCATCTCGGACTAGAAGAGGAGGGACCCGATGAATGAGACAATCTCGGACCTCATAACATAATACCTGTCATAGATATATTATTTTATTATGGGAGAACATATCATTTAATTATGGGAATACATATCATTTTTGTGAGAAAAATGATACATCAATAATCACATAAATTACCTTATGCCGTAGTGTATGTTAATAATTAGTCTTAATCGTTTTCTGATCCAGACTCGGTCTCATACTCTATATCGATTTTCTCTGTAGTTTCAAGTGCTCCTACTAAAACATTTGATTTATTGTTTAGAGGCCCAATATTAGTTTGATCGTCGGTCATTATTAGTTCATTATTTTTCTCAAAATCTGCCTGATAAGCTTGTTCGTTTGGAATATCCTTTCTGTCAAAACATAAATCTTGCCTATTGTGACGACCCGCCATTTTGAACAATTCAAGTCGATAATAAATCACACATGTCTAACCCAAAAAATCCAAAAGACAGATTATTAATGGGGTTCTAATAAAGAAACAAAAACAAAAAACAGAAACATAGATACTCGGAGTTAAATGACAAAATATAATAATAACATAAAAAGTTCATGAAGTTGTTTTACTAAATATATTTTGTTTCAAATTTACAACACAATCAGAGTTATACAATTCATCAGATAGAAAAAAATAATGTAATGTAAAAATAGTAAATACGACCTCCGTCTTCATCTTCAGGGTATGACGCCTTCGAAAAACTAAAATACTCAAGCTGACCCGAGCATAATGAAAAATAATGCACTCGAGTCAGAACTTAAAAAAATTCTTTTATAATTTAAATCAATATCAGATTCTAAATTAACGATTTCAAATTACACATTTTGTTTTTTGGTAATTTCATACTTCAAATTTCAAATTTAAACCCATTCAATTTCAAATTTCAATTTAAAACGAATTAAATTTCAAATTTTAAAACCTTTAAAATAATTCAATTTTGATATATTCAAATGGAATTCCTACTTCAACATTAGGATTTAAATATTCAAATTAAATTTCGAATTCCAACTTTAAGGTTTACGCACAATAAATTCAAATCAATTTCTTCATAACAGCTTCGTAGCGATCATTTTATACATTTCAATTATATGGATAAATATCATTGCAACCCATATTTAAATGCCATATGTGTATATCATTTAAACCTATTTCTTAATTCAAGTATTCAATTTCAGTTATGATACACAAACAATTTAATACAATATTTACAGTATAACAATACAACAACACGACAGTCCAATTAGTTCAAGTTACAGAATTTACTTTAACCATTTAATTTCAACTTAAGATTCCACATGCAATGATAATTTAAATCAACTTAATTAAACGTATATTCCAATCAATATTATCTTCCATATCAACACCTAATCATTAATTAGCAACTTGGAGGCATATACATGCAATCAACGTCCAAATCAACTAACTAAACATACATCGTATCAATAATAGTTATCACATATCGAGAGTGTTCATCTAGCAATGGTATCCAATTTCAATTTCAATTTCAATTTCAATTTCTAATCAACAATCAATAAAATATATCACATCATGAATTGGTTTAACCTGCAACGGAATTTTTTAATATTTCACGACTGAGTTTGAACACTCACCTTTCTACAAATCTAAAAAATTGATGGAAAAGAATAGCCTTGAAACCTACTCCAAGACGTAGATAACCGTGGTACGAATGCAAAACGACTATCTGCGTTCGATTTGGACCTCGTATAAGCAAGATACGAATTAGAGTACATTTAGTGATTAATATAATTTATAGGTAACTAATTTAATTAGGTTTATATCCTTAATCACCTTTCTCCTACACGATCGTTCAAACCCACTGGCCGCCGACTTCAAGGGAAAATCGCCATTGTCCCAATGCTTCTCTGACCGCCGCCTTGGTGCCAAAGGTAGCCCCATCTAGGCCGCCTCTACTGCCATAGGTCTGATTGCCAGAATCAGTACCACCGTCGAGATTTCCTCAAACAAAACTGGCACATTAAAACCCCGATTGTCGTCGCCACCGACCACCAAACTCCAATCAGACTGTCCACTGTCTATGTCATCCCATGCCGATCATCTTCGTTGTTCACCCTTTTACCCAAATCAGCCTATGGTGGCCGTACTGAACGAGAATCGTTGGATCTAGGTTAATTTTATTTTAGAGGCTAGGGTTTCAAATAAAGCCGAATAAAATAATGAACAGAGCAAGGGTCCTTATATACTCGAACTCTAAATGAGACGTGCTCACTGGTGTTCCTATTTAATTACCCATATTCTGAAATCAATGGAACTAGTTTCAATGCTCAATTCTACCATATATAGAAGTTAACTTTTAAAATCAAATAATATTATTATTTTACATGTTAATTAAACAAATTATTACTAAAACCTATTTAATCACTTTTAATTCTAAATTAGAAGTTTCACTATCATCATTCCGATTTAAACAGAATTCAATGAACTTTTTAAATCAAAATTTTCTAGATTAATCCAATATTTAAATATTCAATTAATTCCAATATTTAAGTATCGTTATAAATCTGGTGTGTTACATTTTATGTTTTTTAATATTAATAAAATTTCTAGAACCATTTTATGTAAAATATCTACATTTCCAAATTTAGTTTTCCAATTAAAGTGCTGACCAGCTTCTATTTAAATTTTGAAATATAAAGATTTCCGCATTCCACAACAAATTAATTTCTCCAAAATTCCTTTCATAGAAAAGCTTATATTTTTAAACCATTTATCCATCATAGTGTAAATTCAAATTCAAATTAGCTCTAAATAAATCAACTTTTTTTTAAAAAAAACTTTACATAAAATCGAAATAAAATATTCATATAGGATTTAAATTCAACATTAATGAAATCCAATTATTTTCCATTTAAAAATAATTCAAATTGAAGTTCAAACTATATTGATGTTCAAACAGTTCAAATTATTTTATAGGAAAATACTCCTAGTAATATAATCTACCAAAAATTCTATGTAAAAAAATTTCAATATAAAATATTCCTTCTTTCTATACATTCAAATAAATCAATTTCCAAAGATAAATTCGAATATATTTTCAAAATAAAATTCTTTTAAAATATCCTACTAACTTTAATCTTCATGTAACATCCAGCGGTAAATTACAATTATATATGCAAATAATTTAATTAAGTTATATACGTCTGAAATTTTAAAACAAAGAAATGTTTGGAAATTGAGCAACTAATTAATATTATTTACAATACATATATGTATATTTCTGTAACAAATAAATTAGAGAGAGAAATTATATAAAATCAATTAATATGGAAGATTAATTAATGGTGTTTGTTTAAAAGGGAAATTAATATTCAATTAATCGTTGAATATGCAAGTATATGACTTTTGTTTGATGATAATAAGTATATATATACACACATTTAAATTTTTGTAATATTTTATTTTCCACATAATTAAATAAATATTTGCTGAATAAAATAAATAACATAGAATTTAAATTTAAACAGATATTTTATTCAAACAAATATTTATTACAATTTTGAATAATATAAATTTGATCCCTCACTATATATACACAATTTCAATTACAATATAAATTTGATTACATCACAATTTTCAACTTACATTTGTACCTCACTGCATATCACTCACTCACTCGATGTTATCTTCAACTCAATTCTAGATTGAATCCAGCATCTGAGCGATCTGTAAAATAAATATTAACATAGTAAAATAGAAAAAGAAATATTTTCTGCAGTGTAAAATAAAATATGGTTTGAAAAAATTATTTGCCTCAATTATTTGGGTTGTTCGTCATCATATTCATTTTTAAATTTATCATACACGAACAACTTGTGACATGCATAGTGTAGCGCTGTACATACCATAAGGCAGTGCATACCGATATATACTTGATAAAAATGCAGGGGCAGGTGAGCACAATGTCAAATTTAACCAAAAGCCGGGTTCAACTCAAGTGATATAAAAATAAAGTCACGACATGAGCACAAAGTCAAATCGGAGCTATGAGCTGAATTCAACTCAGGTGCAATACAAAACATCACAAAATTATCGAGCATAAGAATTCAAATACAACCAAACATGAACACAATCTCGACCAAAAAACCACCAGTAAAACAGATATATCAAGTGAAGTCTCAACAGTCATGAACCAAAATATGCATATAAACCAACAAACAGAACAACCAGACTCAAGTGGATATAAAAGTGCAGATGACTAGTAATCAAGTGCAGGTTCACCAGATAATTTTTTTTAGACCAGTCAACTTGAAAGTATGATCAAAGACAATAACATCAAATGAAGTGTGACTGAACTCAACCAGGATGAACTCAACAAGGTAGTCAAGTTCAAATGCAAAATGGCTCGAGGCTACAAGTCTTAGTACAAAACAGAAGCATGGATGAACACTAATGCATATAGACCAGAGCACTAATATACATACATGAATGCAATGACCAATAGCCTCAACAGTAAATGAATCACATGACAACAGTAAACATGTATATACAAGTGCAACTTAGACTTGAAGTAACAAGATGGATCAACTAAACTAAGAAATGATGATTGGAAACACTACAGCAACTCAACACAATGCATATGTTAGCAGTAATGTACACATGAAGCCAACAGCAAAGCATGTACTAGTTTAATATAACCAAGGCCAGAGGGGACATCAATATACATGTCGATCATGCAGCAAATAAGAGTGAAAACTGCAGTGTAACTCGAAGAAAAATTCGAGCTAGTACATCAGGTACATATATATAACAGTTCAAAGTTTCGATTGCAATAAAAATGAAGTACACGGCATATATAGATACATGGATGTACATATATGATGACACTGCGGCTACAAATCAACCAAATGGTAGAGTACATGTTCAAACAGTAAATGCTTCGACCAGACTTATATATGAATGACCAGAACAACCAGGTGAAGACTTCAAGAAGAGCAAGATGATTTGCCATGAAGCACATAACTCAATGCAAACATAGTGAAATCAGAAGCAACGACATCAGGAAAAATACAAGAATCGAACAAATCGAACGCCAGCCGTATAAGTAAATATTTTCACAATTTCAAAATAATAAAGCCAAGTTCTAAATGCTAGAGAATCAAAACCGTGGTGAATAAGGTACAGTTCGAACAAAATTATCATGAAACGGCAGTTACAAAAATAAAGTACAAGTCAAACAAGTCAACAGAGAAAAGAATGGAATCAAATTCCAAAACAAATCAAAGCCGTGTTGACTAAGGAAAAGATCGAACAAGCCAAAGTCAAAGCCGTGATAACCAAGGTAATCAAGCAAACAAAATATATGAAATTGAACTAGTCCAACGAAATCATTAACATTCAAGCATAATCGAATTGCTGAGCTCAAAAATTATCAAACGAATTCAAAAATATATTCGAACATAAATTTGGGTTTCCATTTCTATATAAACCATATACATCATTGACATTAAAGGCATCGAGTTCAAGAAAATTAACCAGTAAATCAAAGAGCATAAAACACACACCAAAGTATGTTCGAACTCGATCGAATTTGAAGCAACCGAAGCTAAGCAATGAACGATCGATCAGCAGTGCAATCACGAGAACATCTACTCAATCGGTCAACAAAGTCGGCTTCTTTCAATTTTACATAAAACCTAAATTTTTGAAAGACGAACGAATAAAGATGAAAGATCATAAGGGAAGTAGACAATATTTGTCAAGAAAAGGATACCTGCCTATAATACAAAAAGAAAAAGAAGGATCATAGGGTTTCTAGTTTTTTGGTTGTTTTTAATTTCATTTTTATTCTACACTTTAGTAAATTCTAGTCCTGCGACTAGGGGACGAACTACGGTGGTGTAGTTCGAGAATTCGCAACTCAGTGGCTGAGTTGTGGCAGGCTTTTGAGTATAGAGTTAGGTTAGTCGATAGCGAGTGTCATGGGTTTACGTGTGTAAGCATCTGACTACTTAATTTCTAGTAGAAATCTTGGGGGTAGCACGTAAATAGGGTTTTGCTGAAGCTGGGTAAATCTGTATGTTTTATTTTCTACTTTTAATTTTCTACTTTTAATTTTCTGCTATTATTTATGCTGCTATTATTCTGCTATATCTGCGTTAAAATTATTTTATATACTTCCACACTAAATTGTTATAATTAATAGTATCACCCTATTCACCCCCTCTAGGATGAAATCGATCCTACAAGTGGTACAAGAGCTAGGAACAAAAGTCAATTTTTGTTTTAAAAATTCGATTTTTCAAAGACCAATTTTTGTTTTAAAAATTTGAATTTTTAAAATGGCTTCTTTTAATACTGCATTTGGTGAGGGTCGGTCCATAGTTAGATCACCAATGTTCAATGGTGAATATGCTTATTGGAAAAATAGAATGAATATTTTTCTGAAAACCATTGATGCTTGGAATATTGTTGGACAGGTTATAGAGCACCAACTATAGTGTAGATAATCAAGAAATAGATAAACCGATGGATTAATGGACAGATCTTAAAAATAGACTATAGAATGCCAGTGCTAAAGCTATGAATTCTATTATTTGTTCATTGTATAAAATTGAATTTAATCATGTCTCACATTGTCTAACTGTGCTGGAAATTTGGCACATACTTGAAGTGACTCACGAAGGAACATCTCCAGTCAAGCAATCTCGTCTTGCCATGCTTAGTAGCAAATACGAGAATTTCACAATGGCTAAGGAAGAAAATGTCAAAGAGATGTATGGACGACTTCCAATAACGTATACGAATCAAAAGCTCTTGGAAAATCATACAAAGAGTTGGAAATAGTCCGAAAATCCTCATAGTCCTTCCATAAAATTTTGAAGCCAAGTCACTGCCATTCAAGAATCAAAATATTTGAAACAAATCAAAGTTGAAGAGCTCATTGAAAATCTCACCTCGTATGAGCTAGAAATGAAATTCAAGGAAGAACATGTAGGAGGTGATACAAAAAAAAATCAATAACTCTCAAAGGAGCAACGAAAAGTGACGATGATGATGGAGCAGCTGAGTTGGCACTATTAATAAAGAAATTCAAAAGATGGAATCACAAGTACGGAAATCCAGCTCTAAATCAATAATTGAAAAGCAGAATAGTTAAAGTTCTAGACAATCCAGAAGAGCGGGAGATCATCTGTCATAATTGCAATAAACCTGGCTATATCAAGCTATTAGTCCTCAAAATCGATTCGGCCAAGAAAAGAAATCAAAAAGGAGAAGTTTTGCAGCAGCGTGGAATAAACGTGATGATGAAAAAAAACGCTAGTAGTGAGAGCGAAAATGCAGATCTGTGCCTTAGAGGTGATATAACTGATAGCGATGATGATGAGCCAAGCGAGGTATCAAAACTTACTCACTCAAAATTACTTATATATTTCTATGAAGTAAATGGTTGTTTTGAAGGACTTAGGCAGAAACACACTAAAATTGAATCATGGAAAGATACTTTGATAGATTTAAATAAACATCTTGATCAATTGGTTAAAAAAAATGTCAAAGCAAGAGCCCTAAGTGCGAAAAGTGTCCAACATTCGAAGAAGAAATTAAAAAATCAAAAATTAAAA
Source organism: Allium cepa (assembly GCA_030765085.1). Classification (NCBI taxonomy): domain Eukaryota; kingdom Viridiplantae; phylum Streptophyta; class Magnoliopsida; order Asparagales; family Amaryllidaceae; genus Allium; species Allium cepa. Next base: position 1,041,696,967 of record CM060931.1, on the reverse strand, counting down.
TTAAATCGCTTAAAAATGAAATTCTGATTTTGAAAGAAAGTGAAAATACTAGGAGAGAAAATTTCATTAAAAAGTGTATACAATTATTAAATGAAAATGAATCTCTCAAAACACAAGTCTAACAATAGTCAACGACTTTGGGAAAATTCTCTAAAGGAGAAAAATTACTAAATATGCTAATATGAAAACAAACAGTCAACATTGATAGACAAGGACTTGGGCATACTCAATCTAAATGTGTTGGTAGGGAAATTAATCAAGTAAATTCCAAGTGCACAATTTGTGGAAAAACTAGACACAATCATAATATTTGTTGGTATAGACCCAAACATATGAAAACCATTCTAATTTGGGTTCCAAAAGGCACGAATATAAATCCCTTGAAGTCAAACAAATTTGGGTGCCGAAAGGAACATATATAAATATTTTTGGGTCTACACAATTATACCTTTCAAAATATTTTTCCACTAACAACTATGGACCTATAAAAATAAATAGGTCATAAAAATATTTATTCGTGTAGGTGTGGTGGCAGGCTAAGGAACAACAACAATGCTATCTGGATTCTGGCTGTTCCAGGCATACAGCGGGCGACAAATCAAAGTTCCTTAGCCTAGTATAAAGGTGGCATAATCACATTGGGCAATAAAGAAAAATTATCGTAAAGGTAAAATAGGTAACGGTATATTTATTTTGAACAATATAATGTGAAAATCTACACCGTAATCTAATCAGCCAGTTATGTGATAATAAAGCATTTTGCTGCATATTTTTCATTTCAAATAATTTTCAATTAGCAGACATTTTTCTTTTATAAAACCCCTTCCAAAAAATTGTTTTTGTTGACCTTGTTTCAGCTTAGTCATATTTAGAAAATTTGATAATTATTTTATGGATTTGATCTTAAATGACTACATTAACTAATCTGACTCCCTACTAGTTATCAAAAAGATAAATAGTGATTGAAAAAGTGACAAATGTTGAAATTAATCATATATTATAATTTGAGATGGTATAATTAGTAAATTTCTTTAGATATTTAAATAAGAGTTATGAAAACTTTTTGTTGGTAAAAATTACATGACCATCTCTATTTCTATCATATTTCTAACGACCATCACTCATCAAAATTCAAGATAGTATGTCAATATATGGTATTTTAAATGGGAAATCCTTCATTTTTCATTTTATTATATTTAAATATCCAAAGTATTCGCTCTCATTTAAAAGTCCTCATGGTTATGCATGAGTGAATTACTTGGAATTTTTGATTATGTGCTTTCATGCTCATTTAAAAATCCTCACGGTTATGCATGTATGGAACGCACATCAAAATTGATTAATTAAATAGACAAGTTGGTTCTAAGCCTATTTAAAAGTCCTCACAGTTATGCGTGGTTAGAAGATACTTGAATTCATTTTTATAAAAATTTTGAATACTATAAATCTCATTTAAAAGTCCTAACGGTCATGCATAGTTAGTGGATATTCAAATTCCTAATATAAATATGCCACAAATAGACACAACTATGTGGTTTTATATGATGACATCATCCCTATCATTCTAAAGTGAAAAATGCGCCTAATAGAGTATTTATGATTTTTGTTTGATTTTTCTATTGAAATTTAATATTTATACTTGATTGGGTATCAATATTGTACTAATGTCTATCATTTTATCTCTATTTTTCTAACACTATTACTCCTTTGATGATAACAAAAGGGGGAGAGAAAAGTTAAGATTTTGGCAAATAAAGGTCAAATATTTTTGTATTTTCTATTTGCATCTAGGTTCATTTGCATATTTTTATTTATTTTCATGCATATATGAAGGGGGAGTTTTGTTGTAGAGACGGAGCATTCAAATAGGGGGAGCAAATAGAGTTCATCTATGATCAAATACATTTATTAAATTCAAAATCTTAAATATATGTTCGTTATCATTAAAAGGAGGAGATTGTTGAATAAACAAGTATATGATTTTTATTTGATGATAATAACCATATATATATATATATTCATTTAAATGTATTTGTTATTGCACTATTTTATGTTTCACATGATTAAATAAATATTTGCTGAATAAAATAAATATACAAAATTTAAATTCAAATAGATATTTTATTCAAACAAATATTTGTTACAATTTTGAATAGTACAAATTTGAGCTCTCACTATATACACACAATTTCAATTACAGTACAAATATGATTACATCACAATTTTCAATTTATGTTTGTACCTCACTACATAGCACTCATTCACTCGATCTTATCTCCAATTCTACTCCAAATTGAATCCAGCATCTGAGCGATCTGTAAAATAAACATTAACATAGTAAAATTGAGAAAGAAATATTTTCTACAGTGTAAAGTAAAATATGGTTTGAAAAAATTATTTACCTCAATTATTTGGGTCAATCATATTCATTTTTGAATTCATCATACACGAACAACTTGTGACACGCACAGTGTATCACTGTACATGCCACAAGGCCGTGCACACCGATATGTACTTGATAAAATTACAAGGACATGTGAGCACAAGGTCAAACCCAGTCAAAAGCCGAGTTTAACTCAAGAGATATAAAAATAAAGTCATGACATGAGCACAAAGTCAAACCGAGCTATAAGCTGGATTCAACTTAGCTGCATTACAAAACATCACAAAATTGTCGAGCACAAGAATTTAAATACAACCAAACAAGAACACATTCTCGACCAAAATAACCACCAGTAGTACAGATATATCAAGTGAAGTCTCAACAGTCATGAACCAAAATATGATACAAACCAACAAATAAAACAACCAGACTCAAGTGGATATAAAAGTGACGATGACCAGTAATCAAGTGCAGGTTCACCAGATAATTTTTTTAGACAAGTCAACTTGAAAGTATGATCAAAGACAAAAATATCATATGGAGTGTGACTGAACTCAACAAGACAGTCAAGTTCAAATGCAAACTGGCTCGAGGCTACAAGGCTCAGTACAAAACAGAAGCATGGATGAACATTAATGCGTATAGACCAAAGCACTAATATACATACATGAATGCAATGACCAGTAGCCTCAGCGGTAAATGAATCACATGGAAATAGTAAACATGTATATACATATGCAACTCAGACTTGAAGTAACAAGAAGGATCAACTAAACTAAGAAATGTTGACTGGAAACACTACAACAACTCAACACAATGCATATGTTAGTAGTGATGTACATATGAAGCCAACAACAAAGCATGTACAAGTTCAATGTAACCAAGGCCAAAGGTAACATCAATATGCATGTCCATCAGGCAGCAAACAAAGTGAAAACTACAGTGTAACTGGAAGATAAATTCAAGCGTATATCAAGTACATACATATTACAGTTCAAAGTTTCGACTGCAACAAAATGAAGTACATAGCATACGTAGATACATGTATGCACATATATGATGACAATGCATCTACAAATCAGCCAAATGGTCGAGTACAAGTTCAGAAGTAAATGCTTCGACCAAACTTATATATGAATGACCAGAATAACCAGGTGAAGACTTCAAGAAGAACAAGAAGATCTACCACAAAGCACATGGCTCAATGCAAACACAGTGAAACCAGACGCAACCACATCAGGAAAAATACAAGAATCGAACAAATCAGACGCAAGTCGTAAAAGTAAATATTTTCACAATTTCAAATAACAAATTTAAGTTTAAAATGCCAGAGAATCAAAACCATGGTGAATAAGGTATAGTTCGAACAAAACAATCATGAAACATTAGTTACAAAAATAAAGTATAAGTCGAACAAGTCAATGAGAAAAGAATCAAATCAAATTCCAAAATAAATCAAAGCCATGATGACCAAGGAAAGGATCGAACAAGCCAGAGTCAAAGCCGTGATAACCAAGGTAATCAAGCAACAAAAATATATGAAATTGAAATAGTCTAAAGAAATCACGAGCATTCAAGCATAATCGAATGGCCGGGCTCAAAAATTGTCAGACGAATTCAAAAATATATTCGAACGTAAATTTAGGGTTTTCATCCCTATATAAACCATCTACATCATCGGCATTAAAGGCATCGAGTTTAAGAAAATTAACCAGTAAAGCAAAGAGCATAAAACACATACCAAATTCTGTTCAAACTCAATCGAATTTGAAGCAGCCGAAGCTAAGGAACGAACGAACGATCGATCAACAGTGCAATCACGAGAACATCCGCTCGATCGATCAACAAATTGGTGTCTTTCAATTTTACAAAAACCCTAAAGTTTTGAAAGAGTAACGAACGAAGACGAACGAGTATAAAGGAAGCAAACATTATTTTTCAAGAAAAAGATACCGGCCTCTAATACAAAAAGGAAAAGGGGAATTTGCTTTAATTTATTTTGGGCCGGTGTTTTTTTTATTTGGCCTTTAGAGTTTCTAGTTTTCTAGTTAATTTGTATTTTTATTCTAAACTTTTGTAAACTCTAGTCGTGTGACTAGGGGACGAGCTATGGTGGTGTAGTTCGAGAATTAGCAACTAAGTGGCTGAGTTGTGGTAGGGTTTTGAGCATAGAGTTAGGTTAGTTGATAGCGGATGCTGCTAGTTTATGCATGTAAGCATCTTACTACTTAATTTCTAGTAGAAATCTTAGGGGCGACACATAGGCAAGGTTATGCCGAAGCTGGGTAAATCTATGTGTTCTATTTTCTGTTATTATTTGTGCCGCTATTATTCTACTATATCTCTACTGAAATTATTTTATATACTTTCGTATTAAATAGTTATAGTTGATAGTATCACCCCTCCTTTAGGGCTGCGTAGTTAATTCTCCGCTATTGCCCCGCTATAACCCCGATATATCTCGTAGCGGATTTCTACTTCTATGATTTTTCCATATAGCCCCAAATATAGCGTTTCCGCTTTAAGCCCCACTACTTCCGCTATATCCGGTTATTCCCGCTATATTCCGCTATATCTTCTTTAGAAGAAATGAATTGAAAAATGACATTTATACATTACAAAAATTATGAAATTAATTTATTTAATTGAATTTTAATATATTTTTAGAAATGAAAATACTTTAATATTCTATTAAATTCAATCATATTATATAACAGTTTTATATTTATTTACAGTATATTCGCACATGTTTTTATTTAAAATTATTTATGCATTGATTATAATTCAATTGAATGTTAATTTTTCATTTAATTACCATTTATATGTTTGTAAAAACATTGAGTACGAGTTTTATATGTTATTTTAGAGTCATCCGCTATATCCCGCTATATCCTCACTATATCCCCGCTATGACTTTTTGCGCATCCGCCGCATTAAATCTACCGAGCGCTTTAATTGCACAGCTCTAGGGTGAAATCGATCCTACAATAACTAGTAGAGATGATTAATTGATAGGAACTGACAAGAAAGGGAACATATATTGTAGCGACTAATTGATATGATTAGAAACATATATGCTAGTGTAAGAGAATAAAATGGAGGAAGAGTAATTTATGCATGTAATCAATTGTCAATTAACAAACATGGATAGTAATGGTAACATATATAATTAAGATCGTGATTCAAACTTCAATTGTAGAATATATGCATGCAATAATTATGAGAATAAAATAAATTAATATGCACATATGTGACGAATCAACATGGTGTTGATTGGATATTAATTTGGTAAGAAATCACAGTGCATGCAGGGATTAATTGAATAGTAAATTAATTCTAGGTATATACGAAATCTATTAATTGGATGATTAATAGGGGAATCTTATTTAAAAAAACGCCACATTTAAAAATATATGTTTCCATAGATTGGGAGAGAGAAGGGGAAAGTGATTAATGAAAAGATTGTTGAAATTCAATTTGAAATAAAAATAAACGCAGAAGATAACATATTAATTTACTATCCATAGATTAAGTGTACGCTTTAGATATTAGGGTTTTATATCAAATGGTTAGCACTGATTTGAACCACTATAAATATAGGTGCAGAGCCTCATGTTTATTCTCATTATTTTTCTCTTGCCTACATAAGCTCTGCCATTTTTCTATCTCTTCTACACTTTCTTAATATGAAAATTTTAGATCTAGTTCACATGAATTTAGATCTAAATCGAAAGAGAATAGAATTAATTAGGAAATTAGGAATTGGTTCAAATCAGAAGGCAATGTCAAAGGTAAAACTCTAGATCTGAGTTTTATTTGCTATTTCTAATCCAAATCTCTTCCTTTTCTCCTTAAGATATTATAGATCTGTAAATATATAGTTTGTAACTCTAAATAGCGATTACAAGGAAGGTGATTATAGATGTTAGGGACACATCTGAAATAAAAACAGGGAGATTTGGAAGGTAGCTCTGTGATTGGATTTAATTAAATATTTTATGTTTATGATATGTTATCGTTAAATTCCCATTAAATAATTTTAAACATTATTTCAATAATTAATTCTATTAATTAATTATGCTGAACTGCAAGAAATTTGTAGTTATGTACATCTAATTTGAAGTTATAATTTAGCCTAAATGCTAGTTTCAATTTGTTCTCTTTGTACACGAATAATATAGTTCGAAAGAAAATTCACGATTATATATTAAAATGGAAAAATACTTGATTAGATGTAAAATAAGAAAAGTTGGAATAAAGCTAGAAAATGAAATTCTGCAACAAATTATGCTAAAACGGAAATAGTTAATTAATCTAATAACTTTGGAAGTAAGTAATAGATTATTTGGTTGGTTTAGAAAATATGATACATTTCTATAATTTAATATTTAAAAGATAACAATAAACGTAACTGCAAGAATAAAAGAAAGAAAAATGGAACTTGTGTAAAATAGAGAAACCACTGTATTTTACACTATTCCAAAATAATAAAAGAAATACCTTGTAGTTACGAATTACTGTTTATAGTATTATTTAGTACTAAAATATGAAAATGGATTTTTAGCATAGTTTCCATACCCACCCAAATAAAATCGAATTACTTCCTAGAATAGAAGAAAATAAAGTAAAGTATGAAAGGAATCAAGTAAATTAGTAGAAAAGATTTTGAAGCTGTAAAGGATAATGAACCTAGATCTGCATTTACTGTGCAGACTATATAATATGACAGTTATTATGATAAGTGAATTATATAATCTAAGAGAATTATATATCATAATAAAAGAAAACGGCCTAGACAAGAAGAGAGACACTTGTAATCATATACAAATTATAAAAGAAGACAAAAGTGACAATTACAAGTAAAATTATAACATAGGTTATAATTAAAGTAAAAAGAAGGGAAAGGCTTATTTAAGTTTAAATTTAGTTAATAAGAAAATAGAACAGAGATAATAAAAGATGCTTATTTAATAAACTTAAGACTTAAATTGAGTTAAATAAGCAAGGTAATAGAAGTGGCAGTACCAACAGCATTACCTATTAGATCAATGGTGGTCTCACAATAGCCAAAAGTGAGATGAGGCCAAGAATATGCTAATTAGGGTAAATAAGTAGCCGACATAATAAAAAAGTAAACTAAATGCAAATTAAAAGATCAGAATTAGGGTCTACTAAAAGAGTGAGATGCGTTTGGAGTAGCCCAAAGGATGAAGAGCTTAACGAAGCAGTTCATCACAGATTTCAACAAAGGATAAGCACATCCAACTTTGTTATTTTGGGTAGAAGGAAGTACGAGACTTCAATGGACGTGAGGATACTCTAGGATGGCCCTCTGGGTAGCCCTAATGAAGCTGCATCCCTAGAGGCAGGTCTGTAGGTATTCCATCAAGAGAGTATGTCTTGACTATTTTTTGCATGGAAGGACCATTTGTTCGGAGTAGGTTATTCGTTTGTCTCAGTACTTGCAAGTAATTTTAGTGGGCATGACCCAAAAGGATAGTCACATGCAGATATCGACCAGCATCAAAACCAAGAGCGAGTTCGGAAAAGACTAAAGTTAAACCAAAAGTCCAATGATTCTTTCACCATCGAGACATTGGATGAGGAGCACCACCAATTGGATGTTAGATTATTTATAGTAGGGCACGACCATTTAACTTTTTAGAGGTCTGTCGGTTAGTTGAGGGGTGGCTGCGTGGGGCCGTAGCCATGATGAAAACGAGATAGACAACTAAAATATATGTATTGTAGGCCTAACGAAGTAGTCCTTTATAGATATAGAAATTCCCAATTGAATTCCGTGCAAGGTAAACCTCGTTGGCGGGACTCAGATAGTAGACAGAACGATTACGTAGTCCTCAATGTAAACACTAGGTGGTACATTGTGGATGCTCGAGCACTGGCATAGACTAATGCTGATGCAATTTACGTTTTCACAGTAAGTAGTAGAGAATTTGTATTGTTGGCCTTACGAAGCAGTCCTTTACAGATGTAGCTACGGAACGCTAGTGGAGCAAGACGATGGAATATCTATATTGTGGCCTTATGAAGTAGTCCTTCACAGATATAGCTACGGAGCAAGACGATGGAGCATCTGTATTATACGCCTTATGAAGCAGTCCTTTACATATGTAGTTACAGAACACTTTCGAAGCAGGATGATGGAGCCCTTTCTGAGGAGGATACGGAAGGTACCATAGGTGGTACCTAGGACCAATATGGTCATTGAAAATATAGCTACATATATGTATATATTAGTTATTAGGTTTTAATCTTCTATGGAGTAGATGGGCACGGTTCACCAACAGAGGTGAGAGTATTGTAACCTATATATAATTATTCGTTCTAGAACTTTTGTTCTGACCCCTCCTCATAACATCCTACAGGTTAGGTAGATGGCAGAGACTTCTCAGCTTTATGATACTTGCTTAAAAAGTGTTATCATTTGGTTGAGTATTTTCGTACTATTATATTTTAATCAATTCTTCTGTGAGATAAATTATTGAGCTCTGATATATTTTTCTTTGCCTATCCACCCAACTCGGGATTCAATAGACTTGGTTATTAGCATTTTTTCGAAAAATCTGGACACATGGGAATTCGGGTTGTTATATTTGGTATCAGAGCCCAGGTTTAGGATTTCTAGGCAGATTGAGTGAACGTATTTGTATTTTTGAATAAAATATAAATATATTGTATGCTAAAATCCAAATAGTCCCCAACCATAGATTTTAACATATGGAAAGTTTTAGAAGTATATTTGTGCATAGTTTGCTGGTTGGGTTTGGGATAACCCAAGTATGTAGAGCCCTATGTTATTACCGATTTATAGCATACAAATAAGCCATGTTTTCAGAGAAAATTTGTATCCATATATTTTAGAAAGTGGGGAAGTTCCTTAGGTTGATATGGAGAGTGTTTTTATTTCGGGAAGAATAAGAGGTTTTAGTATGAAGAAAATCCACTTTATGTCAAACCCAACAAAAATGAAACTTTTGAATTAAAAAAGTTAAAAAATATTATTGTTAATATATTTGAGAAAGTAAATATTGGGTTTTTTGAAAAAATAAGTGGTATGAAATTTAAATTGGTTTTTATATGATGTAAATTTTGTTAAAAGTGAATTTTTTTTTGAAGAATTATAGAGCATGTATAGTTCGCTAGTTTTCTTGTAGGTAAACAATGATTTTAAATATAAAAACCTAGAGTGTGCTAAGTATCGAAAACATAGGTTACAATTGTAATAAATGTTTACAGTAAAAATAAGGAAGCATAGACCATGACACTATTGTTATAGTAGGTGACTCCTAAAATAAATGTTTTTACATAGCATATGGGATTTATTAATATTTATTTTAATCGAATCCATATATTAGTATTTTTGGGTTGTAGTAACGGTATTTTACACAACATCTGTTTTGACCAAAATGAGTTTTGGAGATAGTTTCTAAAGTGGTTTGTATGTACACCTGTTATTTAAATAAGCACATGAAAATATTTTCTAGTTACAAAGAAGTTTTAAAAATGAGTTCTTTTGAAAAATAATGTATGATAAATTAATGAATTTAGTAGGAAATAGAGTAAACATAACTTAATCTATTGAAGTGAAATGAATAATGATATAATTTTCTATGAATCATAAATAAAGATGTTTTGTGTAAGCTATAAGTAATACGTGAAAGAGATGTACAAGGTATGGAAAGCACCATATTTTGTACAGCCTATTTCGATAAAATATAAAAATAAATTCCTTATAATTTCAGATAGACATGAATTCCTCCTTTAAAGGATTCATAGAAGGTTTTAGCATTAATGGTTTTTCATAAGAGAAAGTAATTCCAATACATTAAGGTATAAAATCATTAAGTGTAGTAAGTTAGTAACTCCTTCAAGGTTAAGTAATTGGAAGAGTAGGAAAGCAAAGAGATTTTTGATAAAATAATTGTTCTTATTTACCCCAGTTTTAGTAAAATCTACCAAAAAAGAATGATATTTTGAAAACATGCGAGGACATTTTTTTTAAAGTCAAGAAAAAGAAAAATATTTTAAGAACACGTAAGACATTTAAAAAAAAAAGATGGTTTGGTGGAAAAGTAAATAATTTTTTGAAAAGATAAAATTTAGAAGTTTTAATTTTTGAAGAAAAATTGATAAATACCATATCAAATTAAACTTTTAAATATGGAGTAGATAGGAATCATTTCCTAGGTGTAACGGGAAAAGTATAAGGTTATAACGGTAATTACTCTTAGTAATAATAAAAGTTTCCGTAAGGTGTATAGGACACTACTGAAAACCAAGAAATGTTGCTTCATGTATGCAGACTATAGAAGAATAGTGAAATGATATTAGAAAGATGATAAGACACACGTGGTTGGGATAGGTAGACCTTAGTTGGGGGAAAATGAAAGGTAGAGAGAAAATTTCCCCTAGCTTAGTTGTCTTTCTAGATAGAGACTGCATAGATTGAAACCCTTATCCATCGCAGTAAATGAGACTTAGTTATTCCTTTGGTGCATGGAATAGAAGAGATGAATAGATCTTCTTCGTCATGAGTAATACGGCGTAAGTTGGTAACAAGCAATAGGTGGTAGGAGGAGCATATGAGTTACTTGGATTCCTAAAGTAGGACCTTTCTGTGTCAAAGTGGACATGGTCCTAGACCTCTTTGCCCTAGATGATAGCTATTTTTAGTTGCTGTATAAAAAAAGTAAAAAAAGAATAAGATAATTAAAAGGAAAATAAAATTTTAAAGAAAGCAACAGAAACGTCAACATAAAATTTTAAAAAGAGATATTTTCTTACGTAAATTGTGCTTGGGGAGGTAAATAATTTTTTCTAATAGTAGCCTAAATCTTAAGTACGGAGGAAGATGTGCGCAAAAGAAAATCGGAGAAATATGAAGTTTTTTGTTTTCCACCTTCTTTATAACATAACAAATTCAAATTTGGAAAATTAGAATCTTCTGAAATTCGAAAAATAAAAGTTGTGTGGTAGGTTTGGACGTAAAAATTTGCTGAACTATGTTCCTATTCAGTAGGAATGCGGAAAAAAATTGAATGAAAAATGTTTTGAGTTTTCAAAAGATTGCATTCATATAGAAAATGCAAGTATATTTAGGATGTGTGCATCATGTTTTAAAAAGAATTTCTAAAAGAAACAAGCATCGTATAGGAGGTACCGCATAGAAATTATTGTACATGCATATATTTTATGATGTATTGCACTTTGTACCATGCACGGATTGTTGCAAAATTGGATGTACACAAAATGGACGTGACTAATACGAGAAATTACATGATTGAACCCTCATCAAATTTCGGGGATGAAATTTCCTAAGGGGAGAGAAAGTAACACCCCGCGTTAAATTACAATTATATATGCAAATAATTTAATTAAGTTATGTGCGTTTGAAATTTGAAAACAGAGAAATGTTTGTAAATGGGGCAATTAATTAATATTATTTGGAATATATACATATATATATATATATATATATATATTTGTGTGAAAAATAAATTAGAGAGGGAAATTATATAAGATCAATTAATATGGAAGATTAATTGATGGTGTTTGTCTAAAAGGGAAATTAAATTTCAATTAATTAGTAGAGGTGATTAGTTGATAGGAACTGACAAGAAAGGGAACATATATTGTAGCAACTAATTGATATGATTAGAAATATATATATGTTAGTGCACGAGAACGGAGGAAGAGTAATTTATGCAAGTAATCAATTGTCAATTAATAAGCATGGAGACTTATGGTAACATATATAATTAAGATCGTGATTCAAAATTCAATTGTAGAATATATGCATGCAATAATTATGGGAATAAAATAAATTAATATGTATATATGTGACGAATTAATATGGTGTTGATTGGCATATTAATTGGGTAAGAAATCACAGTGCAGGCAGGGATTAATTGGATAGTAAATTAATTCTAGGTATACATGAAATCTATTAATTGGGTGATTGATATAGGAATTTTATTTAAAAGAAATGTCACATTTAAAAATATATGTTTCCATAGATTGTGAGAGAGAAGGGGAAAGTGATTAATGAAAATATTGTTAGAGAATTGATTTAAAATAAAAGCAAACATAGAAGAAAGCGTATTAATTTAATGTCCATAGACTGAGTGTATGCTTTAGATTTTGGTGTTTTATATCTAATTGTTAGCACTGATTTGAACCAAAATAAATATAGGTGCAGAGCCTCATTTTTATTCTCATTATTTTCTCTTGCCTATAAAAGATCTATCATTTTCTATCTCTTTTACACTTTCTTAATAACAAAATTTTAGATCTAATTCACATGAATTTCGATCTAAATAGAAAGAGAATAGAATTAATTAGGGAACTAGGAATTGGTTCAAATCAGAAGGCTATGTCAAAGGTAAAAACCCTAGATCTGAGTTTTATTTGCTATTTCTAATACAAATTCTTCCTTTTCTCTTTCAAATATTATAGATCTATAAATATATCATTTTCAATTCCAAATAGGGATTACAAGGGAGGTGAATATAGATGTTAGGGACAAATCTGAAATAAAAACAGAGAGATTTGGAAAGCAAGCAATTTGAGTGAATTTAATTATATCTTTTACGTTTATGATATATTATTGTTAAATTCCCGTTAACTAATTTTATTCAGTATTTCAGTAATTAATTCTGTTAATTTGTTATGCTGAACTGTAGGAAATTTACAATTATTTACATCTAATTTTAAGTTATAATTTAGCCTAAATGCTAGTTTCTTTTTATTCTCTTTGTATGCAAATAATACGGTTAAAAAGAAAATTCATGATTATGGATTAAAATGAGAAAATATTAGATTAGATGTAAAACATGAAAAGTTGGAATAAAATTATAAAAATGGAATTCTGCAATAAATTACGCTAAAACGGGAATAATAAATTGATCTAATAACCTTAGAAGTAATAGATTAATTGGTCGGTTTAGAAAATATGATTCATTTCTATAATTTAATATTTAAAAGATAACGATGTAACTGCAAGAGTAAAAGAAAGAAAAAGGAAATTTGTGTAAAATGGAGAAACCACCGTATTTTACACTATTTCAAAATAATAAAAGAAATACCTTGTAGATACGAATTATTGTTTATAGTATTTTTTTAGTATTAAAATATGGAAATGGATTTTTGGCATAGTTTCATAGTTTCCATACCCAACCAAATATTATTGAATTACTTCCCAGAATAGAAGAAAATAAAGTATGAAAGGAATCAAGTAAATTAGTAGAAAAGAATTTGAAGCTGTAAACCATAATGAACCTAGATCTGCATTTACTGCGCAGATTATATAATATGACAATTATTATGATAAGTAAATTATATAATATATGAGAATTAAAGAGAATTCTATATCATAATAAAAGAAGACAGCCTAGACCAGAAGAGAGACACTTGTAATCATATACAGATTATAAAAGAAGATAAAAGTGACATTACAAGTAAAATTATAACATAGGTTATAATTAAAATAAAAAGAACGAAAAGGCTTATTTAAGATTTAAATTTAGTAAATAAGCAAATAGAACATAGATAATAGAAGATGCTTATTTAATAAACTTAAGACTTAAATTGAGTTAAATAAGCAAGGTAATAGAAGTGGCAGTACTAACAGCATTCCCTATTAGATCAATGGTGGTCTCACAACAGCCAGAAGTGAGAAGAGGGCAAGAATATGCTAATTAAGGTAAATAAGTAGCCAACAGAGTAAGAAAAGTAAACTAAACGCATATTAAAAGATTAGGTTAGGGTTTAATAAAAGAGTGAGATGCGTTTGGAGTAGCCTAAAGTATGAGGAGCCTAACTAAGTGGTTCATCATAAATTTCAGCAAAGGAGAAGCATGTCCACATTAGTTATTTCGGGCTAGAAGGAAGTATGAGACTTTAACGGGATGTGAGGATACTCTAGGATAGCCCTCTGGGTAGGCCTAACGAAGTTGCATCCCCGGAGGCAGGTCTATAGATGTTCCATAAAGAGAGTATGTCTTGGCTACTTTTTGCATGGCATGACCATCGTAGGTAGTCAGAAGTGGTTGGTGTTCGAAGTAGGATATATGTATATCCCAGTACTTTCAAGTACGTTTAGTGGGCAAGACCCAAAAGGATAGTCGCATGCAGATATCGACCAGCATCAAAACCAAGAGCAAGTTCGGAAAAGGCTAGAGTTAAAACAAAAGATCCAATGATTCTTTCACTATCGAGATATTGGATAAGGGGCACCGTAAAAGTATGCTATGGATCGCGTAATATGGAAACATGACAATACAGAATAATACAAAGTATAATGATGATAGTAATACAGTAAATAGTTTGGAATATAAAAGCAGTATAACAAAATGACACCAGAGATTTTTATGCTGGTTCAGAGCACCGTCCTACATCTAGTCCCAGACTCCTTCTGGAATTTCACTAAAACGACAACCCTCACTTAACCCAGAGGAACAGGTCTATCATCCCTTGAGCAGCCGAACAGGGACCTAAGCAGTAGAACAGGATTTTGCCTCAGCAGCCGAAGAGGACTTCATACGCCTGAGCAGCATAACAGGACTTCAACAAATACAAAAGATTGTTTTGACTTTGTGTGTTCTAATAATACGGATTTGTCACTTATAGTACACCCTTCCTATAATCTTCTCCTCGAGTATAACTATATATATTTGAAGTTTTTGAAGAATAGAAAGGTAAAATATTGCTTTAATGCAGAATAATTGAAAGTATTATAGTAAATAGATTCAAGAGAGTTTGATTAGAAAGATAAGATAATTCGGTGATTTGGAATCAAGTTATCATATGTATTTATAGAGGTTAGAAAGCAGCGACTGTTCGTGAAGAGTTTCGATTGAAGTGTTATGTCCAAATCTTTTCGTAGAAGTTCGTAACTCTTCACAGATAGTCATGTCTTTTCAAGAAGTCGCCGTTGTAGAAATTCGGTCAACTAAGCTTCTGGGTCAATCGACTGAATATTCAAACGAATTTTAAAATATATATTTGTATATCTATGCACCTGTGCATGTTGTACAGAATTTCCAGGGTCAGTCGACTAAACCTCTGGGTCAGTCGACTGACCTAGTAAAATTTGTGCAATTTGCACAGTTTACACAGGTATAATAATACATATAACTTTAAAACACTTTTATATACTTTATATGCTTATATGTGTATAAAATATTTTAGAATAAGATGATTAATTATATAAGCTAATATATACGTAATCGAGGGAAGATTTTAACAAAATTGACCTAAGACTCAAAAATAAAATAAAATAATTGATGCGCCAGTTTTGAAGTCTTGTCTTCTTGTAGTATATATTCTCTTTTTATCATAGCAGTCGTCAATTCTGTATGTCATAGTGATAGCTTTGTTTCATGAATCAAAACCAAGTCTCAACATTCTCTCCCTTTTTGATTGATGACAACCTGTAAATAAATATAGATTTCGACTATATATATAATATAAATACTTACTCCCCCTGAATCTTTGACACTCTATATCCTGCATTCTCAATGTTAGTAATAATATTTCTTCCCCTTTGTTATCGAAAAAGGCAAATTAAAAGTATGAAGCCATAATGTCATTGACATTATGAAGTAAACAACCATTCACACATTAAACAACCATAAGAAATAGTCTTGAAATACGAAAAAGAGTGATTGTTTTAAAACAAGCCATAAAATAAAGACTAATGTTTGCATAATATAAAATAACAACTCATGCCATCCTTTGCTTGCCCCTATCATCATAACCACCATTATCGCCTCCATCTCTACCATCGTCGCTACCACTTGCTTGATCATCGAAAGAAGATGATCAAGTGAAGACGGGTTGCTTAGGGGGATCGTCTATTGTAGCTGTGGAAGTGCCGGATGAATATGAAATAGCTTGCCATAACTTCGTAAAAAATCCTTTAACCTTATCAAGCTTTTTGTCTACTTTAGTGATATGGTTTGAAGAATTTGTTGGTTACGACATATCATAGAAATCGACTCATTTGGAGGTAGACCCGGATTAGGAATCAAAATTTCATCTTATTGACGACGAGTTGATCTTTGGCGGGATGGACCTTGAGATGCTTCGCATGTTGTTGTGGTTGAGCTTAGGATAATTGTCGTTAGGTCCATTCTTCGAAAGAAATGATAGGAGGAGATTGAGCAACCGGTAGCTTCATTAATGCTAAAGTGCGAGAATTTAAATATCCAACGACAGAAACCGTTGAGTTAGGTTCCGGAATCTCACAAGCCTTTCGTAGTCGCATAAATATTCACCATAATAGATGACATTCATCCGGCCATTGTTGAAGCTAAGGAATTCATCAAGAATTAATCGTAGCCAATTGACTTTAATGTTTCCAAAGGTAGCATACAAGGCTTTCAAGTTATGTTCATAAACAAGTTCATAACTCCCGGTTCGTGGAATTACGGTTTTCATTAAAGCACGATGGATAATTCTTGCTCTTGGTCTTAAAGGCATGGACTTGAGTTGGTGCATGTCTTCTAAAAACAAATGACTTATATGGTCTTGAACGACCATATCACAATCGATATTATTCAATTCTATACCATCATTTTTGGATCTCAAAATGTGTGCCATTCGATCTAAGGAGCAAAAGACGGGTCATCCACAAACTAGGCTCCATACACAATCTTGTTGATTTTAAACGGTCTGGTGACCCAAGTTAAGATTTGCATATAATAATTTGACCATTATTTGATTAATTTTGCGCTTATTATCGTCAATATTGAATAAAGATTCCAAATTGCTCCTTCGAGCCAATTCTTGTATATGGCATGGAGAGAAATCGAAAAACTTTACAAACGAACCTTCAAAGATGAGAGAATCTTGCATTCTTCTCCATCTCCTAATTGCGGTATCATCAAATAGCCTTTGGTGGATTTGCTCATTTGAAGGAGGTTGAGAAGAAGAAGCTTGTCCTTTTCTCTTAGGAGCCATTAATTTGAATGTTCGGAGGAATAAAAATTGTTTTTTTTTTTTGAAAAGCTAGGGTTTTGAAAAAAATTTGAAATCTGAGATGAGAGTGGTGAGAGAAGGAGAAATTAGAAGTTAAAAAGGTGGAAAGTGAGTGGGTAGGAGCAGTAATTGTGCTCAGATTTACGAATCAGTGGTTCAGTCGATTGAATCTGAAAATCAAAAATTTTCATCCTTCTGGTTCAGTCGATTGAGTCACCGAAACAGTCGACTTACCATGGTTTTAAAAAACAGTTTGCTTCTGTGTCAGTCGATTGACCCCCTGGTTCAGTCGACTGACCTGGGTGAATTCATATAGCCCATTTTTTTGTTGAGTAAAGTTTATATATTTTCATACATATTAATATTATAAGTTTATTTTTGAGTATTATAACTAGTAAACAAGTTAATGATATGAAAAAGAAATTAATTATTCCAAAAACAAAACATACAAACTTTAGTAGAATTATTCGGAAATAAACAAAAAATAATAACAACTATGTTTATTTTGAAGGACTAGGCGTTTTGTAGCCCTTTAGTTGTTTGCGACGAGCATTCGATGGTTCATTCCGATCCAATGAATTTGGTGAGACCGGCGGTCGCGGTGGGGATGACGTCGAAGGTCGTTTAACAGGCGAAATGGCATGTTTATCTATTGGATGTGAAGAGGCCCCCAAAACTTCATAGCAATATGCTCGACAATTCCCAATCATCTAGAGTTAATCTTTTGCTCGTAGTACATCTCACGTTGAAGCATTAGTGATTCTTGTTGATAGGGATGCAAGTCGTCTATTTTTTTGCTTAGTGTTTGGAGATATGTCGATCATCTTTTTCCCTTTCTTTTTATCCGGAGTATATCCAGTATGATATGTAGAAGATGGTGAAGTACGATGAACGGGAGTCTTTGGTGAACCGGTAGAAGCTAGAGTTTCAATGGAGTCAATGGATGAAGAAGTTGACATATTGAAAGATAGTTGGTATTCTGTTTAGTCTGTATTTCAGTTCGATTGTATGAAAAATATAGAATTGGTATATCTATTTATAGCCTAAGGTTGAGTAAAGGAAGGTTGAATCGAATGGCTTATCTTGAATTTAGCCAAATAAAAGGGTTGTTAGTTAGAAAATTGTGCTATTTTGTTTGTTTTTCTGTTATTTTATTTACCTTATGTAATGTAATATGCATTAAAAAAGGAGCAAAACATATCTATAAAGATAAGTTTTATACATAGTTTAGTATACTGTTATCACCACATAATAGAGTCCCTGTCCTAGACTGTAACAGAAATGATCAATAGCTCGGGTGGTTAAGATACTTGGGCTGTTCATAGCAGGTTATAGGTTCGAGTCTCAACATGGTCAGAATTATGAACTTTTGTAAAAAAAATTATTTTTGAGTTTTTAATCAAAATTTTGTATTTTGTTATTCATATATCTTTAATTGACATTATACCAAGTTCACGACGTAATTTTATATAAGTATTTTCTAATAATGGTTTAGTAAAAATATCAACTAATTGATTTTTTGATGGAACATAGTCTAAATTTATCACTTCTTTTTCTATATTATCATGTAGAAAGTAATGTCTAATATCTATGTGTTTAGTTCTTGAGTGGTTTTTTGGATTTTTTGATAGATTTATTGCACTAGAATTATCGCAGTAAATTGTTTGTTTTGATAGATTTACTCTGAAATCTTTAAGTGTCTGTTGCATATAAATTACTTGTGTGCAAGCTAGTGCCACAGAAATATATTCTTCTTCACAAGTTGATAGTGAGACATAGTTTTTTTCTTGCTAAACCATGATGTTGATGATTTACCAATGAAGTGGCATGTACCGCTTGTACTTTTTCTATCTGTTTGTGATCCTCCGAAATCACCATCGCTGTATGATACTAACTCGAACGAGCACTCTTTTGGATAGAAAAGTCAGAAATTTGTAGTTTTACTAAAATAACGTTGTATTCATTTTACGGCTCGTAAATGCAATTCTTTCGGGTTAGCTTGAAGTCGTGCACATAGACACACGCTCATCATAGTATATGGTCTACTTGCTGTTAGATAAAGTAGTGATCCTATCATACTACAATATAGCTTTTGGTCTACACTCTTTCCATTTTCATCTTTATCAAGATGTGCTATTGTGCTAATAGGTGTTGGTTTGGCAGAAGTTTTTTCCATTCCAAAACGTTTGATAAAATTATTACAGTATTATTCTTGATTAACAAATATTCCATTTGAAACTTGTTTTATTTGAAGACCTAAGAAATACGATAATTCTCCTATGTGAGACATTTCAAATTCTCTAGTCATCATTTTAGAAAATTCATTACATAATTCATTATTAGTTGAGCCAAATATAATGTCGTCGACATATATTTGAACTATCAAAATATCATTTTAAGAATGTTTAATAAATAAGGTCTGATCTACTTTTTCAATTTTGAATCCTGAGTCAATTAGATAGCTTTTAAGGCGTTCATACCAAGCATGTAGTGCTTGTTTAAACCATATAAAGATTTCTTAAGTTTATATACATGATTTGGGTATTTTTCATGAATAAACAAAAGAAGTTTATTCAACATAAACATTTTCTTTAATATAACCATTTAAAAATGCACTTTTAACATCCATTTGATAGAGATTAAAATTATTAAAAC
Organism: Allium cepa; assembly: GCA_030765085.1. Lineage (NCBI taxonomy): Eukaryota > Viridiplantae > Streptophyta > Magnoliopsida > Asparagales > Amaryllidaceae > Allium > Allium cepa. Next base: position 1,041,676,929 of record CM060931.1, on the reverse strand, counting down.
ATGTGTACGCCAATAAGATTCGTATTGTTTCTAGTCTAGAGAGTGGAGCAAACGTTTCTTCGTAGTCGATTCCTTCTTCCTGGTTATACCCTTGTGCTACTAGCCTTGCTTTGTTTCTAGTTATATTTCCTAATTCGTTTGCTTTACTTTTATAAACCCATTTAGTTCTTATAACAGTCTGATCAGTCAGTCTGGGTACTAGTTCCCAAACTTCATTTCGTTCAAACAGATTTAGTTCTTCTTGCATAGAAATAATCCAATTTTCATCGAATGATGCTTCCTTAGTATTTTTAGGTTCTATAGTAGAGAGATAAGCTACATTACCCATTAAATTTAGTTGATTTCTAATTCGAACATTTGAATTTATTTCTCCAATTATATTTTCTGTAGGATGATTTCGTAAGATTCTTCGAGGAGATCTTATTGTATTAGTAATATTTCTATTTTCTAAATTATTAACAATGTTTTCATCTTCTCTAGAATTATAAACAATATCGTCATCATCTCTTGAATTGTTTATTATTATATTTATTTTATTATTATTAAGTAAATCATTGTCATTATTTGTTTTTGAAATAAGTTTAGAGTTCTCATCAAAAGATACATGGAGTGTCTCTTCAATAGTATTAGTTCGTTTATTGAAAATTTGATAACCTTTGCTTCGATTCGATGAACCTACCTTCGTCACATTTTGAATCGAATTTGCCAAGCCGATCTTTGGTATTTAATACAAAACATTTTGAACCAAATATTTTAAAATCAGATGTGTTTGGTTTTCTACCGTTAAATAGTTCGTAAGGTATATTCTTAGTGAGGCGTCTGATAGAAACACGATTTAAAACATAACAGGCAGTTTCAACAGCTTCTGCCCAAAAATGTTTTGGTAATGTGCTTTCATTTAGTAAAGTTCTTGCACATTCTGTAGAGTTCGATTCTTTCGTTCTACAACTCCATTTTGTTGTGGAGTTCTAGAAAATGAAAAATTGTGAAATATTCCTTTCTTTTTGCAAAAATTATCAAACTATTCATTTTCATATTCACCTCTATGATCACTTCTAATATTTTTAATTCTAGTATCTTTTAAGTTTTGAATTTGTTTAACAAATGTTTTAAAATTATCAAAAGCATCACTTTTATTTTTCACACAAATAGTCCATGTATATCTAGAAAAATCATCAACTATTACAAATACGCATTTATTGTGATTTATGGATTGAATTTGAGTAAGTCCAAATAAATCCATATGAAGTAATTCAAGTGGTTGTAATGTCGAAATGACTTTCTTAGATTTAAACGAGGATTTAGTTAATTTACCTAATTGACACGGGTTGCATAAATTATTAACTTTAAAATTCATCTTTGGTAATCCTTTTACAATATTTTTTTTAGGAATTTTATTTATATTTTTGAAATTGATATGACAGAATCATTTGTTCCATATCCAGGGATCATTTTCTTTGGCTATTAAACACATGTCTGAGTTATGATTAACTTTCATATTCAAAACGTAGATGTTTTAATCTCTATTTCCTTCGAAAATAAGATTTTGATTTTGATATTTTAAAACATTTATCTCATAATTGACTTATACTTAATAGATCATGTTTTAGATTCTTAACTAATAAAATGTTTGTAATAAAAGGTAAATTAGATGTACCGTAATTGCTCATATCACCTTTGCTGATGATATAGCCCTTGGAATTATCTCCAAAAGTGACAGTACCTCCATCTGCGTATGTAATATTTATCAGCATATCTTTTTCTCCTGTCATAGTTTTAAGCAACCACTGTCGAATATGCATTTTCCTCTTTTCTTAAGTGGGACCTGTAAAAAATATGAGATAACGTTGGTACCCACCTTTTCACTAGGGTCCTAAGAGTTAGGTCTTAGGAAACCAAACCTAAGTGGGTTTAGTATCCCTTTTATAAATATAATTTTTATTATTATGAACATTTTCTATGAATGAACTAATATACTTTACACATATATTTATAGTTTTAGAAACTAGTCTTGAAGACGTGGATGTTTTATTAGACTTAACTTTTGAATTACTAGATTGTGAATTCTTGACTTTCTTATTATAACCTAAACCATTTTTATTGTTAACGGGTTGTGAATTATCAATAATTCTAGATAAATTTTTTCTTCCTTTATTAAAATTTGAAACGTTTTAGTGATTCCTTCTAATTTGGTCTTTAGACTTGAATTTTCTAGTTCTACCATTTTAATATTAGTTTTTAAAACTTGATTTTCATAAACAAGAGCATCAATCTTTTCTTTTTGAGTTTCAATTTCCTGACTCAATAATATAAGTTGAGAATTAACATTTGAAAGAGATTCTTGAGTTTCCTCAAGTTCTTCTTCCAATATTTTCTTCTCGTCTTTAAGCATATCTCTTTCGAATTTTGCCTTGTTCTGATTTTCTACTACCTCTTTATATTTTCTTTTGAGACTTTTTAAAGTATCAAATAATTCAGAATTTATCTCTATCATATCATCAAAAGTTAAATCACTAACATCATTATCTTTGGCCATAAAGCATATATTGGCTTGTTCATTATCGCTGTCACTCTCACTTTCAGAAGAAGAGGAGGAATTTGAATCATCCCTTGTAACTAAAAAGGCTTTTCTTTTGAATTTGTCGTTCTTTTTATTTCGATATTCTTTCTTTTGATCTGGATAGTCCTTCTGTATATGCACCTTTTATGACAGTTAAGCACTCCATAACTGATGAAGACGGTGGTTTATTGCTATTTGAGCTTCTCTTGCCATTATTTCCGTTTCCTTTTCTATATTTCAAGAATTTCTTGAAGTTTTTGGCAATAAAGGCTAGGTCGTCTTTGTTTGAATTTGATTCTTCTTGTTCTGTGTGGAATGCTATATTCTTTTTATCTTGGGCTTGAACTCGTTTAGCCTACAAATTCACTTCACAGGACATTAGATTTCCTATTAACTCTTTCGGAGTTATTTTGGAAATATCGTTCGCTTCTTCAATAGCAAGAACTTTTCTTTCCCATTCTTCCACTAAAGAGTTAAGGATTTTGGATACAATATCAATGTCTGAGTATTTTTCTCCTAGTCCTACTAATGAATGATCGATATCCTGAAATCTTGAGTACATATCATTTATAGGTTCATTTTCTTTCATTTTAAAGTTTTGAAACTGACTTTTGAGCATGTATATTTTGCTTTGTTTGACCTTGTTGGTTGTGTAACTTTGAGTGTATTCCATATTCCATATGCAGTATTGCACATGGTAACACGGTTGAACTCATTTTTTATCTAAGGCACAAAACAACATATTCATGGCTTTTTCATTAGCTGTGGCATCTAGTTTCTGTGTATTTGACCAAGTAGAATACTCTTCAGTAGGAATAATATATTCTTTCTAAGTTATATTCCATGAATCAAAACCATTCACTTGCATATATATTCTCATTCATGTGGCCCAATAGTTATAATTCATGCCATTGAATAGTGTGGACGTGCAGTGGATTGTCCTTCAATGAAGCTAGTGTTAATGCTAGTGTTAGTGCTAGTGCTAATGTTAGTAACCATATTATTAGATTATCAGATAACTGTGTTATGGTTATATCATGACCTTGCTCTGATACCAAATGAAAGTGTGCTATGGATCGTGTAATATGGAAATATGACAATGCAGAATAATACAGAGTATAGTGATGATAGTAATACGGTAAATAGTGCGGAATATAAAAGTAGTATAATAAATTGACATCAGAAATTTTTATATTGGTTTGGAGCACCGTCCTACGTCTAGTCCCAGACTCGTTCTGGAATTTCACTAAAACAACAACCCTCACTTAACCTGGAGGAACAGTTCTATACAACCCCTGAGCAGCCGAACAGGAACCTGAGCAGCCGAACAAAATTTCGCCTCAGCAACCGAAGAGACTTCACACGCCTGAGAAGCAGAACAAGACTTCAACAAATACAAAAGATTGTTTTGACTTTGTGTGTTCTAATAACATGGATTTTTCACTTGTAGTACACCTGTGCACCTGTGCATGTTCCACAGAATTCCCAGGGTCAGTCGAATGAACCTTTGGGTCAGTCGACTGACTTGGTAAAATCTGTGCAATTTGCACAGTTTACATAGGTATAATAATATATATAACTTTAAAACACTTTTATATATTTTATATACTTATATATGTATAATATATTTGAGAATAAGATGATTAAATATATAAGCTAATATATACGTAATTGAGGAGAGATTTTAACAAATTGACCTAAGACTTAAAACTAAAATAATATAATTGATGCACCGGTTTTGAAGTCTTGTCTCCTTGTAGTATATATTCTCTTGTTGTAGTGATAACTGTGTAATGAATCAAAACCATGTCTCAACACACCGCCAATTGGATATTAGATTGTTTGCAGTAGGGCACGACCACTTAACTCTTTAGAGGTTTTTTTGTTAGTTGAGGGTGGCTGCGAGGGTCCATAGCCACAATGAAAAAGATAGACCAATAAGAGTATCTATATCGTAGGCCCAACAGAACAGTGCTTTATAGATATAGAAAATCCCCGACTAAATTCCGTATAATGTAGACCTTGTTGGCGGGATTCATATAGTAGACAGAACGATTAAGTGGTCCTCAATGTATGCAGTGGGTGGTACACTGTGGATGTCCGGGCATTGGCATAGACTAATGTAGATGTGATTTATGTTTTCATAGTAAGCAGTAGAGCATCAATATTGTAGGCCTTACGAAGCAGTCATTTACATATGCAACTAGGGAACGCTCGTGGAGCAAGACGATGGAGTATCTGTATTATAAGCCTTACGAAGCAGTCCTTTATAGATGTAGCTATGGAACGCTCACGGAGCAAGACGATGGAGTATCTATATTGTGGGCCTTATGATGCAGTCCTTTACAGATATAACTACGGAGCAAGACGATGAAGCATCTGTATTATAGGTCTTACGAAGCAGTTCTTTACAGTATAGCTACGGAACGTTCTCGAAGCAAGACAATGGAGCCCTTTTCGAGGAGGATACAGAAGGTACAATGGGTGGTACCTAGGACCAATATGGTCGTTTGGCATATAGCTACATATATGTATATATTAGTTATTAGGTTTAAATCTACCATGGAGTAGACGGGCACGGTTCAGGAACAAAGACGAGAGTATTGTAACCCAATGAACCTAATATAAGAGAATATGGAAATAAAACGATATGTGTAGAATTAAGCATAGAAGTATATAATTTGTTCATTCATCAGAACTTTTTTTCTGACCCCCTTCTCATAACATCCTTTAGGTTAGGTAGATGGGGGAGACTTCTCAGTTTTATGACACATGCTCAGAAAGTGTTATCACTTGGGTGGGTATTTAATTACTATTATATTTTAGTCAATTCTACTGTCAGATAAATTATTAAGCTCTGATATATTTTTCTTTGCCTATTTGCAGGATACCAAATACCCAACTGGGGATTCAGTGGGCGGTTTTTAGCATTTTTGCAAAAAAATCCAGACCACTGGAATTCGGGTTGTTACAATTCATATCTAAATTCTCATACTTAAATGAAAATGTCCTTTTTATTATTCTCGAAACATTCTTTTTATTTTCAAAATAGTCAACTAATACAATATTAAACTCATTCATAGATTTTTCCAAAATAATGTACATTAAAAATTAAATCCTTCTTACATTAAACTCATTAATTGCAGTTCATTTTTCTTTCCTTCTTCAATTGAATGATTCCAATAAATAAATTTTTAATTAATTTCAATCTTACACCTCAAAACAAACCTTGATTAATGGAAACAAATAAATAAAATACGTAAACAATTGTAATCCTTATTTGTAGTCACTCAGACACATTTACAAAATTACAATATCTAACAAGTGTTAAATTACATATAGAATATTTTTTTATCCATCAACCAAACATTCATTCAACTAATTATTGACTAACATTTATTATTCCAATTCCTGTTATAATTATAGATAGACAATATCATTACATTATCTCTATCCTTAAATTCCTTATATTAAATTATATTCTAATATGTTATCATCTTCTACCTTGTTTAAATCTATCATTGAAGAATTTTATTTAAGATCATACATATTTTTTTATATAATTTCCCTTAATAACTCATAAATTTTCATTTTTAACAAATTTTATTCAAAAGTTCTATTAAATTTAATATTTTAAAGTGGTTCAAAATTATAGGTCGTTACACCATTTTTATAAAATCTTATTTATTTTCAATTTTAAAAAAATAAGAATGTACTATTATATTTTGCTTTATTATTTTTTACCTTTGATGGCCGGTAATTGTGCTTTCCATTACAAACACAATAATGAACACATTTCGTAAGTCATTTAAATTTAATGATTTGATAAAATTTCGGCAGCATTTCTCCTTTGTTTCCTGTATCGTACACAAATGCGTATGCACAAGGAAAAAAGGATGTGCTATCAAAATTTTATGTACCTTTTAAGATGAAATGATTTACAACATGTAATTATTTTATAATGTTTGTAACTTGTCCAATACAGGGACAAATTTGACAATACTGTATTATATAAATACTGATGTCCATTTTGTAATAAAAATGAATATATGGTCAAATATAGTACTTGTCAAACGGAGCCAAAAACTCTAGAAGGGATTTTCAAAAATAAAGTACATTATACACTAATTGTTTATATTAGCATTAACATTAACTCATTATTTGAATTCGTAACAATGAAAAAGTAATTATTATTTTTTAAATATTTAGCAAACACTAATTTGAATTTATTACATAGTAATATAAAATCAATATTATACACTAATTTTTTTATACTACCACATACAAATAAACTAGATTTATATTTGACTAAGGGTATAAACTAAAAAAGGATTATGTAAATAAATTATTTTCACCGACATTTTAGCTAAAACATACACTAAATTATGTTACATTAATAAGCATATACATACATTAGTCAACCCAAATTAGCTCAATTATACATTAATTATCATATCTACACACTAATAACCCTAATTAACATATCTCAATCAACCAATATTCAAGTATAAACAATCAATGTGCTATTATCAAAAAATGTAACTACAAATTAACACTAATTTTATCATAATTCGAATGAATTAGTTTAAGGAAAGAATATACCTGATTTTTGACAAATTGAAGGTGTAGATGATTGAAGATTGCAAATTAATAATGACTGAGAGTGGGCGGCGGTCGATGATGGAGATTAGTGGAATTTGGGGGAAATTTTTGGGTTTAGGGTTGAAGGAGAAATAAAATGAAGAAAGAACGGGCTCGGTTGAAGCTATAATCACAACATTCCGATAGTTTTCAATAGCCGTCAATGGCCGTAGTTAGCGATGGTTTTCGTTGGTTTCTGACTATTTGATTATGTTTAATATGCTAGTATATGATTTTTGTTTGATGATAATAAACACACACACATATATATATATATATATTCATTTAAATGTATTTGTTAATGTACTATTTTATTTTCACACAACTAAATAAGTACTTATTGAATAAAATAAATAACATAGAGTTTAAAATTCAAATAGATATTTTATTCAAACAAATATTTTATTTCAATTTTGAATAGTATAAATTTGAGCTCTCACTATATATACACATATTCAAAATACAAAAAAATTCACTATACAATTATCATTTACATTTGCACCTCACTACATATCACTCGTTCACTCGTATTTGTTCTTTAACCATACTCCAATTTGTATCCAACATCTGAGTTATCTGCAAAATAAATACTGACGCAGTAAAATTGAAAAATAAATATTTTTTTGCAACGTAAAATAAAATGTATTTTGAAAATATTACTTGCCTCAGTTATTTGGGTTCTTCGTCATCATATATTTTGAATTCATCATACACGAACAACTTGTGGCATGCACAGTGTATCATTGTACATGCCATAAGGCCGTGCACACCAATATACACTTAAGAAAACTGAAAACACAGGTGAGCACAAGGTCAAACCCGAGCTGAGGCTGGATTCAACTGAGGTGCAATACAAAAGCATCACAAAATTGTCAACTACAAGTTCTCATGCAATGAGAATCCAGAACTAGACCATGCTAACAAGTGCACATCTGTGTACATATGAGAATAGACTCGACAGTGGAGTCATGAAACAATGCCAACCAGAATAAAATGTACAAACCAACTGATTACAAAACTTCAGCCTATAAACAAAACATGTACACATGAACCAATAGACCATCACGACCACAACTAAATGCACACTGTAATGCAACATGAAGATGAAGTTAGTGGATATGTACGTATGCATTTAACATACATACGGTCATAAGTCAAGGCAGCACCATAACTAGATCAGCTTCCAAAAATCAAGACAAAGTGCAGGTTGAACCAGTACAAGCAGTTGACAGTGCACACAAATGCATAAAAACAAAAATGAAACAGTGATGCAACATTGATACCAGAGACTACAAGACCCCAACAACATGTAGACTCAACAATAAATTGATTAGGAGCAACAAAGAAACTTTACAAGACTGAACCATACATAATGCAACAGAAGTGGAAACATGCACATGACTCAATACAACAAATACCAACACAATGCATATATGTATATGTTAGCATATATGTACACAAGAATGAATTGCAACCGAGACCAATATCACACAACAATTACAAGCATCTGGTCGCAAATGTTATAGGAATAAGCACACTTATATATATGCTATGCACATGAATCAAATGGCTAAGACCAGATTCAAGTACATGAAGAATAGCAAACAAAAATGTCTAGACTACATGCATATGGACATGTACTTGATGCAACCCAGAGCTTAATGCAACCAAATATCAATGGCATTAGTGCAGTGCAGTAGTGATGACACAAGTGTGCCACAACAGGTTAGTACACATGAACACAGGTGAATGCAACACTTCAACTAAGACACAATGAACAAAGTGCAGACTTACATCAAAACGCACCGGACTTGATTTCAAGTAAAAATTGAGTCTAGTTACATCATAACACACATTTACACATGTATATATGTATGTATGTACATATATGGTGATACAACAAGTTTATATGGATATGCAAGCTGCGCAACCCGAAGAAAATGCAAAGCTATGCCAGTGAATGCAAAAGTGCAGACCACAAGATCAATTCAATGCAAAGAATATGTCCTAGGAATTTCTAAACATGTCAGATTTTAAAGTCAAAGCCGTGGTGACCTAGGTGGTAGCATATATTCGATCAAAATCAAATGGTCAATCAAAAATTATCAGACGAATTCAAAGAGCATATTCAATCGAAAATTTAGGGTTTTCAACCCTATAAAACCTGTTAACATCATCGGCAGTAAGGCATTCAAGTTTAAGCAAAACAGAGAAGCAATAAATCATTAAAACTTGAATCAAGTTGAACATAAGCAAATTGGTAAAGCAAAATCACATACCATTTTAACATTCAAGCTCGATAATTTTGAAGCAGCCATGTGCAAGTCGAAGACACGATCAATCGACAAAGCAATCAACGCAAGAATATCAATTCTATTGATCAATCATCAATCGGCCACCTCGAATTATCACGAAGCCCTAGTTTTTTTTAAAGAGGAATGGACCGAAGTCAAAAACAAGAGAAAAGAAATATACTTATGGTTATCATTGTATTTTTACTTTGGGCCAGCTTTATAATTGGAATTTATTTTTAAATTAGGGTTTCTTGCTTCTAATTTTTTTAAGTTGTATTTCTCCTTTAAACTTTTGTAAATTCTAGTCGTGTGACTAAGGGACGAATTACAGTGGTGTAGTTCAAGAATTCGCAACTCAATGGTTGAGTTGTGGCAGGGTTTTGAGCGTAGAGTTAGATAAGTCGATAGCGGGTGTCGTGAGTTTACGTGTGTAAGCATCTGCTACTTAATTTCTAGTAGAAAACTTGGAGGTAGCATGTAGGCAGGGTTTTGCCATAGCGAGGTAAATATGTGTTGTTCTTTTTCTTCTTTTAATATTCTGTTCTCATCTGTGTTGCTATTATTCTGCTATTATCAGTGCTGCAATTATCTTATATACTTCCTCATAAATTTTTATAATATTAGTATCACCCTATTCACCCCCCTTCTAGGGTGAAATCGATCATATAAGTGGTATCGAAGCTAGGAACAAAATCCAATTTTTGTTTTAAAAACTTTGATTTTTCAAAAACTAAATTGCTGTTTTAAAATTTTGACTTTTAAATGGCTTCTTTTAATAATGCTTTTGACAAGGGTCGGTCCAGTATTATTCCTCTTATTTTTGATGGAATAGATTTTTTAAATTGGAAATTAAAAATGAAATTTAATTTAAAATCTGTTAATTTTAAATGTTTGGATATTATTGAAAATGGATGTGATACAATAGATGAGAAAAATATTTTGATTAAATCTCTTTCTATGCATATACTATATACTCATATTAATCAAGATAATTGTAACATTATCTCTCATTATGAAAATGCATAGGAAATCTGGAATACCTTTATTGCAATATATGGTGCAAAAGTCAACAGCGATGAGAAATTCTCTACAATCAACTTAGTTAAAGAAATGTGCTTAATAGGATTGGCAAAAGGCAGTAGTGATGAAGATTCAATGGCTGATGAGATAAGTGATTTTCCATTCAATGATTTAGTTCTCTTGTGCCAAAAATTAATTGAAAATAATAAAGCTCTTGAGTTGAAAAATAATAAGTTGTATAGGGAATAGGCTAAACTTCATTAGAAAAATAATGGTTTGGAAAATGAGCTCAGAAAAACTAAGAAAAATAAAATTTTCTAACAGCAAAAGTTGTTTGGACCATGAAAAAGAACTAAGGTGTTTTCATGAAAACTTTCAAAAATTAGAAAAACGAAATTTAATGCGGGAGAGAAACAAAACCAAGTTGATTTGTAAAAAAACATTTTGCAAAAAGAGTTGGATAGCTTTAAGAAGTCAGAAATTTCAAATGTGCAATTTTTGAAAAGAAGTTAAATGAGTTCAACGAAAACTTCAAAACCCTTGGAAAAGATCACAAGTTTGAAAAGAAGATTGAAAAAATCAAGGATTTGGAAAAAAATTGAATTTAAAAAAGGTCAAATTTTTGAAACTAAGATGCTAGAAATTGAGAATGAAATTAGACAGCTTCAAAATGAAAATATGCAATTAAAAATGAATCGTTTTGAAAAGAGAGATAGTACTATTAGCTGTTGTTCGAAGCTAATAAATGACAATGAACTTTTAAAATCCAAAGTTAATAAATTTGAGTTGGCTACTTTGAAATTTTTCATTAGAGATAAATCATTTAATATACTCTTAGATAATCAACTTTTGATAATAAAAGGAATGGATTTGGATTTGCAAAAGTGTAAAAAAACGAACAAACAACTTATAACACTGTTAAGGGGAAAAGTGTGATACCCAAATACGTATAGTGTGAAAATGTTGGACATGAAAAGAATAATTGTCGAAATATATACAAACACAAAACCGTTAAACAAATATGGATTCCAAAAGGTATGTATATAAATGGTTTGAAATTTAAACAGATTTGGATTCCCAAGGGTATAACTGTAGATACTAACGGTTTGTTATATAGACAAATTTGGGTACCAAAGAGTTCAATAGATAATAATACTGGTCTTACATCCTTAGTTAGACCACTTTCCTTCTCCAAAATTTAGACACACAAGTGGGCTAAGGAACAACTTTAGTGGAGATAGATTTTAAGTTATTCTAAGTGATTGATAGACTAAAATTTAAATGTTCCTTAGCCTATAAAGTTTAATGGAGATCATTGCTTTTTGGATATCAGGACATCAAAGGAAAGTGAGGTATGATCTCTCAACTCAATTTTGTTCACATATTGTTAATCGTCTTTTGATCGACATTGGTGAAGTATTTTTGCCATATCATGAACATCTCAACTTTGATTTATTCTTGAAGTTCTAGAAAGCTAACTGATAATGCTATAATTTTTTTTGTGATTCACTTTGGAATAACAAGAAAAACTGCTTTGACGAATTTTTTTAAATCTGTGTTTTTGCTCAATTTAGATTACTTTACTAGTGATTGATATAATGGACGTGCTGAAAAATTTAAGTGTTAAGGAGTACACGTTCTTCTTATATACCATTATACATCACCAAGAATATCTATAATACAAGTCGTATCTAATATCATGTCATGTTAAAATCATTTTTGCAATGATTATTTATATTGATTTTCAACTTGAAGTCATTTTCAGAAAACCCCCTTATAGAAAATTGATTTTCACTTATTTTAATTTTTGATACCTATCTAATGGTAGCCTTGATAGAAAAAGTATTAGTGGAACGAGTTTTATGTTGAATTTGCAGCCCATTTCAAAGAAAATGTCTCTATATTTTAATTTCAACTGATTAGCAGACTTTTTTCTTATAAAACCCCTTCAAGAAAAATAATTTTTGGTGATCTTGTTTCAAATTAGTCGTTTTAGAAAATTTGATTTTATAGATTTGATCTTAAATGACTACATTAACTAATCTGACTTCCTACTGGTTATCAAAAAGATAAATAGTGACTGAAAAAGTGATGTGTTTATTAATCATATATTACTTCTTGAAACAGTATATTTAGTAAATTATTTTAAAAGTTTAAACAAGATTTATAATAATTCATGTTCGGTAAAAATTCCATGAACATCTCTATTTGTATCATATTTCTAATGACCATCACTCATCAAAATCCAATATAGTATGTCAATATGTGGTATTTTAATTGGGAAATTATTCATTTTTCATTTTATTATATTTTTTGCAATAAAAACATCCAAAATATTCACTCTCATTTAAAAGTCCTTACGGTTATGCATGGGTGAATTACTTGGAACTTTTGATTATGTTCTTTCATTCTCATTTGAAAGTCCTTATGGTTATGCATGTAAGGAACACATATCAAAATAGTTGATCAAATAGACAAGTTGATTCTAATCCCATTTAAAAGTCCTCAAGATTATGCATGGTTAGAAGATGCTTGAAAATCATTTTTTTAAATTTTTTTTGGAATACTGCTAATCTCATTTAAAAGTCCTAACGGTTATGCATGGTTAGTAGATATTCAATTCCTAATATAAATATACCACAAATAGACACAACTATATGGTTTTACATCATCCATATCATTCTAAAGTCGAATATGCGCCTTACAGAGTATTTTTGATTTTTTTTGATTTTTTTATTGAAACTTAATATTTATACTCGGTTAGGTTTTAATGTTGTATTAATGTCTATCACTTTATCTCTATTTTTTCTAACACTATTAATCTTTTGTTGATAACAAAAGGGGGAGAGAAAAGTTAAGATTTTGGCAAATAAAGGTCAAGTATTTTATTTTGTATTTTCGATTTACATCTAGGTTCATTTACATATTTTTATTTATTTTCATGCATATATGAAGGGGGAGCTTTGTTGTATAGATGGAGCATTCCAACAGGGAGCAAATTGAATGATCTAATACATTTAATAAATTAAAAATATTAAATATTTGTTTGTTATCATCAAAAGGGGGAGATTGTTGAATATGCTAGTATGTAATTTTTGTTTGATGATAATAAACACACGCACACACATATATGTGTGTGTGTGTGTGTGTATATATATATATATATATATATATATATATTCATTTAAATGTATTTGTTAATGTACTATTTTATCTTCACATAATTAAATATATACTTGCAGAATAAAATAAATAACACGTAATATAAAATTCATACAGATATTTTATTCAAATAAATATTTTATTATAATTTTGAATAGGGCAAATTTGAGCGCTCACTATATATACACAATTTCAAATTACAACAAAAAATTTCACTATGCAATTATCATTTACATTTGCACCTCACTACATATCACCCGTTCACTCGTATTTGTTGATCAACCATACTCCAATTTATACCCAGCATCTGAGTTATCTGCATAGTAAACATTGACGCAGTAAAATTGAAAAAGAAATATTTTTTTACAGCGTAAAATTAAATATATTTTGAAAATATTATTTACCTCAGTTATTTGGGTTGTTCCTCATTATTTATTTTGAATTCATCATACATGAATAGCTTGTGACATGCATAGTGTATCACTGTACATGCCACAAGGTCGTATACACCGATGTACACTTGATAAAACTATAGAGACAGGTAAGCACAAGGTCAAACCTGAGCTGAGACTGGATTCGACTCAGGTGCAATACAAAAGCATCACAAAATTTCAAGTACAAGTTCTCATGCAACAAGAATCCAAAACTAGACCATGCTAACAAGTGCACATCTGTGTACACATGAAAACAGACTCGACAGTGGAGTTATGAAATAATGTCAACCAGAATAAAATGTACAAACCAACTAATCATAAAACTTCAGACTTTAAACAACACATGTACACATGAATCAACAGACCATCATGACCACAACTGAATGCACACAATAATGTAACATGAAGATGAAGTCAGTGGATGTATACATATGCATTTAACATACATACAGTCACAAGTCAAGGTAGCACCATAACCAGACCAGCCTCCAAAAATCAAGACAAAGTGCAGGTTAATCCAGTACATGCAGTTGATAGTGCACACAAATGCACAAGAACAAAAATGAAACAGTGATGCAACATTGATACCAGAGACTACAAGACCACAACAACATTTAGACTCAATAATGAATTGATCAGGAGCAACAAATAAACTTTACAAGACCGAACCAAACACAATGCAACAAAGGTGGCAACATGCACATGACTCAAGACTACAAATACCAACACAATGCATATATGTATATGGTAGCATATATATACACATGAGTCAAACACAACTCGGACCAATATCACACAACAACTACAAGCATCCAGTTGCAAATGTTACAGGAATGAATACACTTATATGCATGCTATGCACATGAATCAAATAGCCAAGACCAGATTCAAGTATACATGAAGAATAGCAAACAACAATGTCTGTACTAAATGCATATAGACATGTACTCGATGCAACCCCGAGCTCAACCCAACCAAATATCAATGGCACCGGGGCAGTGCAATAGTGATGACACAATTGCACCACAACAAGTTAATACACGTGAAAACAGGTGAATGCAACACTTCAACCAAGACACAATGAACAAAGTGCAGACTTATATTAAAACACACCAGACTTGATTTCAAGTAAAATTGGATTTTACGAAACTAAGTAAACGACAAACTAGGCTAAAACATCAGACCACTTGCTAAGTGATGTGTGAACATTAATATTCAAATAGTTCGATGTTGATCGCTAACCAAATTTACACATGACGAGTCACACAATCGAAATGATGTTTTCTCTTTAGACCAAACGATTTAATTAGTTTATAATTGTTATAAATTAATTAATATTTATGAAATATTGATTTTAAAATTTTGAATATGATTTAAGGAATAAATATTATTGTATATATTTATAATAGTTATAAATATCAATATACATGTGATATCGATAAGCAACTAAATCAGATTTAATTAGTAATATTTATTTGAACATACATAGGAAACTAGCCCATGATATTATAGTGATATTTTGATAGCAATAGGGATGCAGGAGGCAGATAAAATAGACTAGGGGTATTTTAGATGGATGGTTCAGTTTAAGGAGAATAGGTAAGAGATATGGTCCATCTTTCTCGCTATTCCTTTCACTATAGAAAGACTCCTAACCCTAATGCAAAAAGGACATTTTGGCTACCATTTCCTATCATTATTGGCCGAATTTATCTACATAGGAGCTCCAAAAAATTCGTCTCAAATCAATTTCAAAGCAATAAATATTGGATGGTCAACGGCCTACGATTCAAGGATTAGTAGTCTGACGAATCAGAAGAGTTTTGGGGAGAGAGTTTCATCATTACCGGGTGTACTTCAAGGCATTGGTTTTGGTATGCATTCAGTATATCATATGAATTATGATTACTGTATAATATTCTATTATTTGTTTGTATATCATTTTGGTGAGATTCTCATTGGTATCAATGTTGTTACATATTAGATTGGTTATATGTATGTAAATTATTAAAAAACCATTTCTTTATAGACCTGATGTATATACAGCAGAATAAATTTATTTTAATTATTATACTTTTATTAATATATATATATATATATATATATATATATATCATATAGCATAAATTAAATGACTTATATTTAATTGTGTCATCATATCATGTTAATAATTAATCTTATATTTTTTATATGCATATATACACTGATTATAATTTTAAGTAATAACAAAGTATTTTTAATAATTATTTAATATTATTTAAATCAACATACAAGTTGAATAGTTTATACAAAATAATATATGTTTCAAAAATCATATTTTAACTTTATAAAATTATTTCATCATCATATTATCTTTTGGTCAAAATCCCAGAGTTTAAAAATTAAAACTTTTATTTTTCAAATTCTTTTGTATGTGAGACTGATAATAAATAATTAATAAAAAAATTGACTAAAAAATTATGAAATTTTTACTTAACCTTAAAATATTGTGTTTAAATTTCTAAAAATCTAAATTTATAAAAATGTTACAAAAATAGTTTTAATATTATTTTAATTCTTTTCAGCTAATTAATGTGTACACACACCTACACATTTATAATTTAATAATATAATTTTACAGTTAAATATTTCATTTGCTATGTGTTTGATCTAGAATGTAATAAAAAAACAATAATAAAATATTCATTTCTATCTAGTTTTCATAATTGATATATATATATATATATAATTTGATATTATAAATATAATTATATGTGTGTGTGTAAATAATTTTATTGCTATAAAATACACATGTATAATTTATTTTCAAAATATATAAGTATATATTTATATTTTTATAATATTTATCTAAATAACAAATTTATATACATACATATATTTGGACAACATATAATATATATAAGATGAGTTAACGTGTCTATTGCAATGCAAATCATAACATTTAAATACAGACATGTTATACCTTGCATGGATTAATATATTACACATGCACATACATACATTTATGTATATGATACATATGTTTACCATTATATTCAAAATATAAAAAAAAAGTTCCATCTATTACTTATATATTTAAATGAAATAAGATATTTTATTTAGGGTGCTTTTGGCATGCACCCTTGGTAAGGTTTAAAAGTAAAAAAAAACATCTGTCCGTTTTTTAATAAGTTTCTGGTCTTTGTTTTCAAATTCACGCACGCATAAAGACACAAATACCATTTACGTTTTTAGCATTTCAAACGCATATAACTTTCTGTAGAAACATCGGATCAGCATACCATTTTCACTAAAAAAAAATCAAAAAAAATTATGATCTTTAAAATTAGATCCATTGTTGATACCAAAAAATCATATTAGCAGTAAGGTGAAATTATTTCAGACAATTCTGTAAATTTTGAACATCTTCGATTTTTCTTCAAATCTGCAACTATTGCATATAATTGCAGACATTTCTATAATTATATGGTATAACTGCAGACATGTTTGCATTTATTGCATATAGTTTCATAAATGTATGCAGCTACTGCATATAATTGCAAATATTTTTGCAATTATAAGGTATAATTGCGGACAAGTCTGTAGTTATTGCATAAAGTTGCAATTATTGCATATAATTGCAGAAATTTCAATAATTATATGCTATAATTGCAGAACATGTCTGCAATTATTGCATACAGTTGCACTATTGCATATAATTGTAGACATGTCTGCAACTATTTCATACGTTTGCAACTATTGTATATAATTGGAGACATGTCTACGATTATATGGTATAATTGCATACATATCTGCAGTTATTACATATAGTTGAAGAAATGTCTGCAACTATTGCAGATATTTCTGCAATTATATGCTATAATTGCATACCGCGGACATGTCTGCAATTATTGCATATAGTTGCAGAAATGTCACTCGTTGGATCCGCGAATAGCTTGTCCTGCCGTTGTTTTTACATATGCACAATTCCACTCACTAGAAAGATAATAAAATTTATGATTTAAAGGTGAAAACTGTTTGTTAATCCATCATTTCTACAAGAAGTTATTGTGTTTTAAAAATTGATAATTAATGGGGTGCAAATTTTAATTATGGATGAGAGAATAACATCCATATATGAAGAATCAACATTGCTGCAATGGAGAAGATGGGTATTATAGGAAAGAAAATCGTACTTTTTGAAAATAGGGATGTAATTTGTATCTTTTTTATGAGGAGGATGTTTTGTATATTAAGTTTGATTTTAGAGATATGTCCCTTCTTTTCACTTTTAATTAAACTAAATTTAAAAATGTTCTAAATATATTAGACTTCATAGGCCTGATATAGATCTAATAAGGGGATTTTTTTAAATTCACCCATTCTTCCATTTAGGCTGGCCCAATTCCAATAATGGTATCAAAGCCCAATAGTCTGTATGGTTTAAATTAGTCATGCTAGGGTTAACTGTTAAGATCAAAGGCCAAAATTATCACTAACAGAAAAGCCCTAAATTTGAATTGGGCCTTGGGCTAATTTTCAAAATTATTTGAAAGTTTAAAATAAAAGATTTTAAATTTAATAGTTAAATTTAAAACATTATATAAAACATTATAAAAATTATAATATAATTTACTTTTTCAAATCGTTTGAAAATAATTCGAGATTTTTATATACTATTTAATATGTCAATAAATTAATTAAATTAGTTAATTAATGGAAACTATATGCATGTATTATATATTATGATATATGTTATGAAACTTTAAAATGTTAAGATAACGTAAGTATACATGTATGTATAAATAATGATTTTCAAAATTATAACAATTTAATTAAAATAGTTTAGTTTAAATAAATTAATTAAAAGTTAATTTGTTAAATAATATATACATATATATATATATATGGTATATACATTTTATACCATAAAGATTATAGTATATATATACAAGTTATATTAATATAAAGTTAATTAGAATGTTAATTAATTAAAATTTATTAATTAAATAAGATTTAATTACTATAATACTATATATAAGACTATTATATGAGTAATATGAAACATAAAAATTATATAATAAATAAACTTATATAAAATGAATGTATAAATTTAAAGATGGAATAATAAGAAACCTTAAATAGACTTAAGGAATAAGTACATACATAATTGTACGAATACTATGATTTCCAATGTGTCCGACACTTGAATCATGAGAGTAAATCATGGGAATTACATTGTTCCATAAATCAGTATCACTTAATTTTATATTTGTTGAGGATTATGAATCTTTAATATAATGTTGTCCGCGACTATATATAAACTAATAAATTACTTACCTGTTCTTTAGCTGTTGAGCAGACTCAAGTTAGGGATGTTATGTGTAGTATTATTAATATATTGAATAAACGAGATAAGATACTATATGATTTGTTGAGAAGACTCAAGATACATATACAATACTTAGGCCGTCGCGATATGGTATGTACAAGTGAATAATTTCATTTCGATTTTTTGAGCAAACTTAAGTTCGAAGCGAAATTAGGCACCAAAGGGTTAGGAGTTGTACATGATACAACTGATAAGGAGTTATACATCGTATGTGAAGCTATGACTTGTCGAGCACCAAGCCGGACAAGTCCTAGAACTTACTAGTGAAGTCGAAAGACTTCTTACTAATATTATAAGAACATCTACTATTGTTTGTCCTAATAATCTACTATTTACACTTGTAGAAAATGATAGCTCCAAAACTGTTTCCCAAAAACAACAAACTTACCTAAACTAATGCGACGGCCCACCTTTCTGCCCCTTGGGAACGATAATTAATACATCCATGATATTCATGTGTCATTACCCAAGCGTTCGAAAGGCAAGTTATCTTGAGTAAAAGAAAGAACAGAACAAGATAGAATAGACAAATCTCACAACGGAATGGTTACATATAATACAAAATGACATAGTACAAAAGGTTACTCTTTATATGGAGTTATCAGAGTTATACAAAAGTACCCATCTAACATATTTACAGTTATACATTCTGACTTGTCATTTTTAGATACAAAATACACTTACATAATCATATCATGGAAATAAATAACTAGATAACAAAGGACCATCATGTTCATCCATCGTCTTTAAAGAGCTTTTGAATTCTTTTTATTTGGCTGGATAATCTTTTTTGGTTCAAAACTGGGCGTATATTCGCTAATGCATCAATTCAGATCAATAGATGCATTTTAAGATAGAAAAATTGCTAGCACGCACCGACTGATCTTTGGTTTGGTAGTTTATAGTTGGTTTTCAACTTGAGCAGAATATCTATGGTCCTTTAAGTTGCATTCAATTTCATTTAAACATCTCCCTTGACAAACATTTTTTATTACCAACTAATATAAACTGCACGTGCGTGCATTTAATAGCTCGAGATATTTACTTTTTATCTAATAAAAAATAAATGGACAAATGCTACCCAAACTCGATAGAATGGACTAAATTAATAATTAACACTACGAAGAGTGGTTGACTCTTCCTATTGCAATTAAAGAAAACATATTTAAAGGGTTCAAATCAAATATGGAAAGGAAAATCTCCAACAACGACTAGGAGGGTGCACCACTTACCAAACGTATACCTCTAGAAATGTACTTGATAACTCTGATGGCTCTCAGACACGTCCAAGCCGGGCCCCGCCAATGGTTACCGAGTATCCGAGTATTTCACATATCAGTGCGCAACACTAAATATAATCTAGAGTGGATGTGAAAAATACCCTAATGGGATCAACCCCACATCTTGGCTTCCACTCGCTCTTTGTGTTTAATCATTTCCGACAAAGGACAACAAATCTCAAAAGAGCAACACATCGTCTTAGAGTGAAGATAATAAAGAACCTGAAGTGACCGATAGTTCAGAAATCAACTATCAAAGATATAAAATGATTGTGTATGGATATTAAGTCCCGTATGCTTATCTCCACTCACCAAATTATATCTTTTACTATTTCTTAGTTAACAATAGTACCAGAAAATTCAAGCTAATGTTACCTTAAAGTCATGTCTCATGATTAATTTTATCTTTCGAAATAGTGACAAGTCTACTTCTTTGATGTTTAGTGCTAAGTATACAAATAAATTGGTCACATATAAGTGAATCACTTTACGAAAATTCATGTCCATAAACGAATCAAACTTTTTCTTTTAAAAACCCGATTTTGTGCTTGGTCTCACATTACAAGTATTAGCTTTAAAACACTTTGTCAAAAGAGTTAATAACTTCAAAATATAAATTTAAAAAGGATTTAGTAACTTAAAACATCCTTATTAGATTGATTAATTAAATTTAAACTTCATCACTCATTTGATTTTTGAACTTCAAATGTCTTTAAATAATAAGAAGGGAAAACCACATTTAAACCTTATTAATTAAATTAATTAGTATAATATAACTAATTAAATTAATAAATAATTAATAATCATTATTTAAAATGAATGGCAAAGTCAAAACATCCTTGTTACTTTAATAAATTCACTTTGAAACTTCATAAATTAAGTTGAGTAATTAACTCAAATAACCCTTAATTAAAAATGGTAAATCACCTTTAAAACATCATTAATTGAATTAATTAATAAATTTAAATATAAGTAATTAAATAAAAATTAATAAATAAATATCATTTTTTTAAATTTTTAGTCGATTTAAACCATCATCACGCAAAGATTAATTAAAGTTAAAAAAGGTTGATTTCCTTTTAAAATCACTAGTTAAAAAGATTAATCAATTTTAAAAACATCATTGCTTAATTGATTAATTAACTTTAGTCCAACAATATCAAAAGATTAATTAGCCTTAAACATCATTAAATAAAATGATCAATCAAATTTAAATCATCATTAACAAAGTAATAGGTTAAATTTAGAACACATCATTAATATGTTAATAAGTTAGTTAGTTAACTTAACCTTTATAAACTAAATTAAATAATCAATTTTAAAATAATTAATTATTTTTTTGAAAATATCATATATCAAAATCTTGCTTAACTTGTAAAACAATTCCAAGCATGAAGATGAAACAAAAAGGTTTGGATAAGAAATGATTTTTCGAAAGTGCCGATATAGCGACCATCGCTATATGGGCAGTTCGACAAACAAACATATGTCATTACAATACAGGCAAACATTACATAACAAGGTATGAACTTATATACACGGTAATTAACTATGAAACAACATAAAGAGAGCATTTACTTATTAATAATTAACTTTAACTACCAATATTTCATCAAACTTACTAAAGCTTACTAACTTATCCGAACTTGCACCTCAATTTCAGTGACATAGATCTTCAAATTTTAAAATATCATAAACATAAAGTTGTAATTCTTTTAGTCATCTTTATATATCATTAAAGAAATCAAAATTCTAATTAATTTTGCAAAAGGTATGGTAGAATTACTAAGAGGTGTTTAAACAATTCCGAGCCAAACATCATCAATGTTTAACAATTCATTATCGTATTATGGAATCATATATAAACCTATATATAGAAACATAAGTGCATTAATTTCCAAGAAACTATCCAACAACAATTATTATTAATAATAATGGTTTAGAACTTTGCATAAAAGAGGAAGTTTTACTCACAAAAAATGCTTACTAATTTTGACCGGAATTGCACTATCTTTGCGAGTACGACCAGGTCTTTGTATAATCTTGGAAAATGAAGTCTCAAAGTGCTTAAAATCACCATAAAGGTTCGGCCTTAGGGGGTACATGGCACAGCCTTGATGGTTGAGGGCTTGAACTTTAGAAATAAAGTGAAGAGATGAGTTTGCAAGTATTTTAGCAAGCTTTGGAAGAGATTTTAATATAAATATATATACATTTTTATTACTTGGAAAGTGCTTAGGAAGCCATGAGATTATGGTTAAAGCTTTAAGAAGTTTTGACCATGAAAAGAGAATGGAAAAGTGAAATAAAAGTTATGAAAAACTAGTTTTATAAGCATGCAAAGCTTCTCAAAGAAGCTTCTTTATTAAACTATATTTGCTTAGCTTATACGGAAAGCTTCTTTATTTATTTATTTATATTTTCTTAACTTACATGGTAAGGTTCTTCATTTAATTATATTTGATTAGCTTACATGGGAAGCTTCTTAATTTAATTATATTTGCTTAGCTTACATACGAAGCTTCTTTATTTAATTCATTTTGGTGGCTTATGTTGGAAGCTTATTTATTTAATTCATTTTGGTGGCTTATGTTGGAAGCTTCCTTATTATTATAAATGTTTCCTTAAGCATACATGCATTTATTCACATGCATTTAAACATGCCTAAGTAACTTATAAATATGTGTTGGTGAAAACAAAAGAGTTATGACATTTCTGATAACCTTTGGTCGACGAAAGGTTGAAAATTTAGAAAAAGAGTTCCAATCACATTTTCAATCTTACATCGAACTAAATATATTTATAAACTAAATAAGGAAACTCTTTCACCATCATTATTCATTTATTTAAAAGGGTTTTATTTTAGTTATAAACCTATGTTTTGAATTTTTAAAATTAATTAAATATACACAAATTCAAGTAGTGAAATTCCTGGTCTTTAGATTTTTCCCCCCTTAGATGAATTTTGTCCCCAAAATTATTACGGAGTGGAAGAAGTAATAACCATCCCAATAAAATCGATTTACTTACTTGATTTTTGGTAAACCTGATTAGTTATAATTTCCTATCATAAACATATGTAATACAACCATGTGCAATCAGGTAACATGATGCAACCATAAGTGAGTAACAAATATATGCAACAAAATATAGAGAATATTCTATAGTAAATGTTATGCATCCAATATTTTTCAAAATACTTCCAAAATTTAGAACTAAATGCCTAGGGTTTATGTTCAAATATAATTTTCAAATTCTTTCTAAGAGGAACAAATCAAAACAAAAATAACTATGGGGGATCCTCCAAATAAAACATGTAAAACTCTAGAATTAAAACAACATGAAGCATCCGTTGGTATTCCGGTTCCTCCAAATACAACAACTAGAGAAAAAATTATTATTTCTTTCCAAAATTTTCAAAATCATTTTTTTTTCAAAAGCACCGGTATTGTAGTTCTAATAAACAACAATTCCAAAATATATTGTTTATAAATTTTAACTCAATAAACTATGGTATATAAGATCACCAAATCAATCAATCAGATTCAATTAAATCGAATCAACCAAATTCCATAAAGGAATACAAACACTACCAATCATTCAAATTCCATAAGGAAAAAATCTAACCTTCAACATTATTTAAAATGCCAAAATATTAACAAAAAACTTCTAATTTAGGTCTAAAACTTACTTGATTGCCTAAGAATATAAATAATTTCCTAAGTATATCATTTTTCTCATCAGCCTTTGATTATTGGTTAGAGGATTACTTATGTTCCTTCAGACAAAATCGAAAGTCGCTTTCTAAAATTATTGGTTTCTTAACTATACCAATATTTATAAATAACTTAAATTTGTATTTAGTATTTTATTTAATACCAAATCATTTATGAATTAATTCATAAATTTTCACCTAAGTTTAAAAATATATTTAAAGTCATTTCTTTATAAAACATAAATAATAACTTATTTCACCTTATTTACTTGTATGATACTCTTCTATATCCTAAGAGTACATACAAATACAAATCTTATCCTTTTTTCACAATTAAGGTGAAGATCTAATCAAAATTTAGGTCTTTTAAAACCGAGTCAACCTCTCGATCTCTTTAACTTAGAGTGTTAAGATGGACGATGTTCAGGGTTGACCTAAAACAACAAATAGTTTACACCACTTAAATATTTTAAACAAAGCTATGGTTTTAATAAAACAATGTCTATTAAAACCCTCATACTTTTGTACATAAGGTGTTATAATGAATGATGTTCATGGACTGGCCCAATTAACACCAAATAGTTTATCCTGCTTGGATGTTAAATAAAATATATAGTTCTGATAAAATAATGTATCAAAACCATCATATCCAATCTATCCATTTAAATTAGTCTTAAATTATCCCTTATCATATCTAAGGATAAAAATTCAGTTATAAACACAATCTCTTATCAAAATTAAATTTTAGTTTGAAATCAGTTCCTTACGAAGGGAACATAAAGAATAAATACCCGATTAAAATTTCAAAACTCATTTTTGAAAGCATACTACATATATTTCTATTATGAAATAACTTCAAACAATTTAATTTACTAAAACTCACTATGGGTTCGTGCGGATTTGAACTCATTTCGATCTTACAATGATAAAGAGAATAACTTACTAAGTACTCCACCATGTTTGCCTAGGTGAACATCCAATCTTACTTAGAAAATTATTTAGATTACTACAAAACTAATCAAAATGTTTTCCCTTGAATTACCCCAATGAAAATGCATTTCATTAAAAAAAGTTTTATATATTTATACTTAGAAATATTCCCACATAATTTCACTATTAATTTTCTCAAAATCTTATGATATCAAACAATTTTGAGATCCAAAATTTTCAGAATCTCTTTAGAATGTTCTTTTAAAATATAAATTTATAATACTAAGTGTATTAAACAAGGGTCAAAAACCAAATATCAATTTAAACCATAAAGCCAAAAAAAATTATACTAAGCTTGAATTTTAGACAATTCCTTTAAAATAATTTTCTCATTTAAAAACATCGTTTATAAATTTAAAACAATATTGATCATCCTAGGGGATGATTTATAAAATTCTTTTTAAAACTTTATAATCACATAAATTTTCACTAAGAAAATAAATCAAATTTTAAAATCTTTCAATTAATATTGATTATCCCAAAAGATAATTATTCATATTTTTAATCTTTTTATAAATCGAAAATAATAGTAATTATTCCAAAAGATAATTAGTCAAATTTACAAAATGATTAACTGTATTTCAAATATTATTAATTGAAATGACTAACTAAATTTCGAACAGACCATTATTTAAAACAATTAATTAAATTTAACCAATCATTAATTAAATAATTAATTAAAATTCGATATCAATAATTAAATTGATCTGATTAAATTCAAATCTCATTAATCAAAACTATTAATTAATTTTAAACATCTACTCACGTTCTTAACACACACCTAAGGGTCTAGGGTGTGTTGTCCAATAAATGACGGTATAGTGGAAATTGCTATAATGACACTTAAACAGTTTAAATGGAATATCTGGATTAAGTTTGATTAAACAATCAATCTAACAAATCTAACGATCATCTAAGAAATCAACAATAGTTTATAGCATATAGATATGATACAGCGAATTTAGATGCAGTTAAACTTACATTTAGATAATTCTCCTTTATTATAATTAAATTTTCTCAAATTTTTATCTAAAATTTTATTTTATTATTTATTTATTTATATTTTTCTACCATTTAGATTATATGAAACAACTTTCTATTAAAATTTTATTTTCAGCTTTACACTGTTAATGGATGGCTTTAAACTTAACCTTTCATCCTAACACCTTATTGTCAAACCGTGAAACTGAATTCACAAGGGTTCATTCTCAAGATTCTTCAATTCCTCTTTACCTGACTACCTTATTAAAGAAAATTTCTTATGAAATTATTCAACAATAATTAATGCCAAAACGGGACGAGCATAACTAAACAAATCCTAAATGATAACAATAAAATATTATCTTTTCCTAATAATTAACTCATCAATACGCTATATTAATTTTGAGAACCATTCTTGTATATGTAAAATATATACCTAGGTAAAATTATTTCATTTACCATTTTAAAACAATACTGTATCGGTAGGTCTTTATTTTACTACATCTGATAGATTTGCAGTTCTTTTGTACTACAAAAGTACTTTTGTTACTGCATCTGAGTTATACAAAAGTTACTTTTGTTACTTTTACTACATCTGATAGATTTGCAGTTATTTATTTGCAGTTCTTTAAAACAAAAGTACTTTTGTATAACTACATAGCACAAACGGTTACTCCTTATATGGAGTTATCAGAGTTATACAAAAGTACTACATCTGATAGATTTGCAGTTATACATTCTGGCTTGTCATTTTTAGATACAAAATATACCTACATAATCATATCGTGGAAATAAATAACTAGAAAACTAAGGAGCATCCTGTTCGGCCATCATCTTCAAAAAGCTCCAAATAAATACCTGTTATTCTCAGACTACTCAAATATAATCGAGTATCAGAGAGTTTAGGAAAAATAAACAACTCGGGTAAGATAAAATGTCTGATATGAGTAAAAATCTAAAACAAATGGGGTACTTTTAAACAATAACATATGGGATCACGCTGCTAATGCGAAATGGGTTTTCTCCCATATAAACAACAACCAAACAAACAAAAATGGAAATGAACAATAAGGAACAAATGCAAATATAGATGATGGGCATAATTAGTATACATCTAGACATGAAAGAATGGAAACAGTCTAAATAAAAATCCAAACTATACAGAATGGAGAAAACAGGATAATAGTCCAAACTCAATAGAATGGACTAAACCTTGTAACAGTCCAAAATTGATAGAATGGACTAAGTAGGATAACAGTCCAAACTCGATAGAATGGACTAAGTAGGATAATAGTCCAAACTCGATAGAATGGACTAAATTAATAATTAACACCGCGAAGAGTGGTTGACTCCTCCTATTGTAATTAAAGAAAACAAATTTAAAGGTTTGAATCAAATAGGGAAAAGAAAATCACCAACAATGACTAGGAGTGTGCACCCCCTTTACCGAAAGTATACCTCTAGAAATATGCATAAGAACTCCAATGCCTCTCGGACACATCCAAGTCAGACCCCGCTAACAGTTACCGAGTATTCGAGTATTTCACATCTTAATGCGCAACACCGAATCCAATCTAGAGTGGATGTGAAAATACCCTAATTCGAGTAAGCCCACATTGATTGGCTTTCACTCATTCTTTGGATTTAGTCATTTCCGGTAAAGGATAACAAAGCTCAAATGAGCAACACATCATCTTAGAATGATGATAATAAAGAAGTTGAAGTAACTGCTAGCCGAGAAACCAACTATCGAGCATATAAAACGATCGTGTATGGAAACTAAATCTTGTATACTTATCACCAATCATCGAATTTCTGCCTGTACTATTTCTTGGTTAGTATTGGACATTTCAAGGTAGTGTTTCCTCCAATTCATGTCTCATGATTATACTTAACTTTTCGAAATAGAGACAAGTCTACTTCTTCGACGTTTAGTGCTAAGTACACAAATAAATCGTTCCCATATAAGTGAATAACTTTACAAAAATTAATTCATTACCATAAACGAATCAAACCTTTTCTTTTGAAAACCCGAATTTGTGGTTGGCCTCGCATCACAAATATTAGCTTTAAAACACTTTGTTAAAAGAGTTTACTAACTTCAAAACATAAATTTAAAAAGGATTTCATGACATAAAGCATCCTTATTATATTAATTAATTTACTTTAAACTTCATCACACATTTGATTTTTTAGCTTCAAATGTCTTTAAATGATAATTAAGCTCAATTAAGCCTTATTAGTTCAATTAATTAGTAAAATATAATTAGTTCAATTAATAAATAATTAATTATCATTATTTAAAATGAATAGAAAAGTCATAACATCCTTATTACTTTGGTAAACTCACTTTGAAACTTCATAAATTAAGTTGAGTAATTAACTCCAATAACCTTTAATTAAAAAGGATAAATCACCTTTAAAACATCATTAATTCAATTAATTAATAAATTTAAAAATAATTACTTAAATTAAATGATTAATTATCATTAATTAAAATGATTAATCAATTTAAACCGTCATTGACTAATTAAAGTTAAAACAAGTTGATTTCCTTTTAAAGTCACTAATTAAAAAGATTAATTAATTCTAAAAACATCATTGATTAATTGACTAATTAACTTTAATCCATCATTTTAAAATGGTTAATTAGCCTTAAATTTTATTTAATAAAATGATTAATCAAATTTAAATCATCATTAACCAAGTAATTGGTTAAATTTAAAACACATCATTAATAAGTTAATTAGTTAAACTTAATCCTTATAAATAAAATAATTAATTAAATAATTAATTAAATTAAATAATAATTATTGAAATAATTATTATTTTTTGAAAACAACATTAATAAAATCTTGCTTAACTTGTAAAATAATTCCAAGCATGAAGATAAAACCAAAAGGTTTCGATAAGAAGTGATTTTTCGAAAGTGTCGATATAGCGACTATCGCTATACGGGCGGTTCGAAAAACAGACTTATGTCATTACAATACAACCCAACATCACATAACAAGGTATGAACTTATATACAAGGTAATTAACTATGAAACAACATAGAGAGAGCATGTACTTATCAATAATTAACTTTAACTACCAATATTTCATCGAACTTACTAAAGCTTACTAACTTATCCGAACTTGCACCTCAATTTCAACGACTAAGATTTTCAAAATTTAAAATATCATAAACATAAAGTTTTATTTCTTTTAGTTAGCTTTCTATATCATTAAAGAAATCAAAATTCTGATTGCTTTTGCAAAAGTTACGATCGAATTACTAAGAGGTGTTTAAACAATTCTGAGCCAAACATCATCAACGCTATACAATTCATTATCATATTATGGAATCATGTATAAACAAGTATATAAAAACATAAGCACATTGATTTCCAAGCAACAATCCAACAACAATTATTATCAACAATAATGGTTAGAACTTTGCATAAAAGAGGAAGTTTTACTCACCAAAAATGCTTGCTAACTTTAACCGGAATTGCACTATGTTTATGTGTACGACTAGGTCTTTGTATAATCTTGGAAAATGAAGTCTATAAGTGCTTTAAATCACCGTAAAGGTTCAGCCTTACGGACTATATGGTACGGCCTTGATGGGTTGAGGGCTTGAACTTTGGAAAGGAAGTGAAGAGATGAGTGTGTAAGTGTTTTAGCAAGTCTTGGAAGAGATTTAAATAGAAATATATATATATTGTAACTTGAAAAGTGCTTAGGAAGCCATGGAATTATGGTTAAAAGATTTCAGAAGTTTTGAAGATGAAATTGGAATGGAAAAGTGAATTAAAAGTTAGGGAAAATAGTTTTATAAGCATGTGAGCTTCTCAAAGAAGCTTATTTATTAAATTATATTTGCTTAGCTTATAGGGAAGCTTCTTTATTTAGTTATATTTTCTTAACTTACATGGGAAGCTTCTTTATTTAATTATATTTACTTAGCTTACATGTAAGCTTCTTTATTTAATTATATTTTCTTAACTTACATGGGAAGCTTCTTTATTTAATTCATTTTGGTGGCTTATGTTGGAAGCTTCTTTATTATATATGTTTCCTTAAGCATACATACATTTATTCACATGCATTCAAACATTCCAAAGTAACTTATAAAAGAATCATTTTTTCTTGAGCCGTATGAGGAGAAAACCTCTTATACGTTTCTAGGGGGTTTACTTATCTATATCTATCCGAACGAGCAATCTATCAAATCGTTGCAATTGATGTTCGATCCCGACGAGAAGGAAGAGATCTTCGAAAGGTGGGTTTTTATGATCCAATAAGAAATCAAACTTATTTAAACGTTCCTGCTATTCTATATTTCCTTGAAAAAGTTACTCAACCTATGTGTTGGTGCATACAAAAGAGTTATGACATTTCTGATAATCTTTAGTCGACGAAAGGTCGAAAATTCGGAAAACAAATTCTAGTCACATTTTCAATCTTACATCGAACTAAATATATTTGTAAACTAAATTAGAAAACTCTTTCAGCATCACTATTTATTTATTTAAAAGGGTTTCATTTAAAACCTATTATTTGAATATTTAAAATTAATTAAATATTCACAAATTCAAGTAGTGAAATTTCGGGTCATTACAACTAACTGTACAACTGGCTAAGAGCAATCAAAATTCTTATAAGCACCTCTGGACTACTATTACATGTTAACCTAAAGAATAACTCACTATGGTGCAGTCTTCAAGCTAAGACTTGCATATGAAAAATGGGTGTCAGACCAAGAGATCGCCTAAGTTTTCATGTTGTCTATATTAGACAAGCCATTGCAAAGGCAACACAAAAATATGCCTGTCCATGAGATAATTGATAGTCTCAAGGCCTTGTTTGGTTAATAGTCACATTATGTATGGTACAAGTTTACCAAAAAACCGTTCAATACCAAGATGACCAAAGGATAGAAAGTGGATGTTCATGTGTGCGAGTTTACCAAAATACCATTCAATACCAAAATAACCAAAGGATAGAAAGTGGGCGATTATATGCTAATGATGAAGGGTTATATTGATAGGCTTTCTCAGTTGGACATACAAAAAAGCAATGAATTACAAGTATACTTGATCCTTGATTCCCTTACTTCTCAATATAAACCGTTCATAATGAATAATAACATAAACCAATTAAATGTGAATCTCATGGAGCTCCTAAGTATATTGAGGTCAGGCGAGTCTACATCTAAAGATCATGGTGTCGTACTTGCTATGAAGGGTAGTGCATCATTTTTAAAGAGTTCAAAGAAACGGAAAAGAGAAGATAAAAAGAATAAGAAAAGTAAAAGGACCGATGAATGTCACCATTACCACAAGAAAGGTCGCTAGAAATGGAACTGTCCTGACTACTTAAAGGTTGTTACGAAAAGGAAGCCGAATGGTTATACGGCTCCATCAGGTACATTTATGAATCAAAATTGTTTTGTAATCAATAAAATGTCATGAGTTTTAGATACTAGATCTGTTACTCATATACGTAGTTCATTGTAGAGGCATAGGAATTGGCATCGCATGACAAAAGGAGAGCTGAGGCTTTAAGTTGCTAATGGATCTATGGCAGATACAACTGCAGTAGGAGACTATCATTTGGTGCCTAATGGATTAGTATTGGTATTAAATATTGCTATTATGCAAAATCTTTTATTTTGTGGGATTGTTTTTGTTTCATGATTGTCTGAGATTGGATATATATTTCATCATGCAGATAATATTATGAACATTGGTTTGCATGGAAATAAAATCTGCAAAGGTGTTCTTGAAAATGACATTTACGTGATTAATACTAATTATGTGTGTTCTGTGAATAAAGCATCTAACAATATAAATGTTGGTTATCTTTTGCATTGTAGGCTAGGTCATATTAGTGAGAAACAACTACACAAAATAAAACCGAAGGCTTTCTGACCTTGGTTAATTCTGAATCATTTGACATGTGTGAGTCGTGTCTTAAAGGTAAAATGATTAAGCACCTCTTCAGTGGGAGCAATGAAAGAGTTAATGAACTCTTTAGGTTAGTACATAGCGATGTAAGTGATCCAATGCCAATAGGTACCAGAGATAATAATTCTTAATTTATTACGTTTACGGATGATTTCTCGAGACTAGAATATGTGTATCTTTTAAAGAAAAAATTCGACGTCTATGAGAAATTTATTGAACATAAAAATGTAGTAGAAAATCAAACGGGCTGTAAGATTAACATCCTTCAATCAGATCGAGGATACGAGTATTTTGGATAGGATTTCTAACAATAATTAAAATATAATGGAATTATCTCTCAAGTTACTCTACCCTATACTCCACAACATAGTGGTGTGCCGGAGCGAAGGAACCAAACCCAACTCAAGCACTTGAAGGTGTGGGGTTGTCCGACACACATTAAGAACATTGGTTCAAATAAATTAGAAGCAAGATCGGTACCGTGTAAATATATAGGATACCCCAAAAACTCGATGGGATATATATTCTACAATACCGAGGGATAAAAGGTAATTTTTTCTTGACACGGTGTCTTTTTTGAAAAGGAATTTCTATCTAAGAAAATTAATAGCAAGGTTGTAGATTTGGATGAGATCAAAGAAATTACCACTGAAACCGGAACAGTGGGAGAACCAAGTTCACCCATATATGAGACTCACAACCTATTAGAAAGTTTAGAGAGAATCTCACACACTAGAGAGATACTATGGTTTTTTCATGGATGGCGCGAAGGAGGACGATGTCTTTGATGATGAAACTCATTATCCTTCCAGGAAGCACTGCAATGTAGAGAATCTGCACTGTGGCTTGGAGCAATGAAATCCAAGATGTAGATGAATCCAATATGAAAACAAGGTTTGGACTTTTTCGGACGTACCTGAAGGGATAAAAACCCATTAGTTGCGAATGAATTTTTAAGAAAAAGCTAAGTGTAGATGGGAAAGTGGAGACGTATAAGGCAAGGCTGGTTGTGAAAGGATTTCGTTAAAGTCAAGGTACTGATTATGATGAAACTTTCTCATCTGTAGCCATGCTTAAATCTATTTGGATCATGCTAGCTATCTTTACATTCTATGATTATGAAATATGGAAAATGGATGTAAAGATGACTTTTCTAAATGGTGATTAGAAGAAACCATTTATATATCATAGCTTAAATTTTTATTGTCAATGGGAGTGAGAGCAAAGCTTGCAAGTTGTTAAAGTCCATTATGGACTTAAAAAAGCTTCAAGGAGTTAGAACAAGTGTTTTGATAAAGTAATCAAATAGTATGGTTTCATCAGAACATAAAGGAAGTGTGCGTATACAGAAAGGAATAGGGCAACGCTACCATATTTTTATTACTTTTATTGATGTTCTGTTATTGATTGGCAATGATACTTCAATGTTGCAATCAGTGAAAGCTTGGCTTCCCAAGAACTTCAACATGAAGGATTTGGGAGAAGCAGCCTATATACTTGGTATAAAGATCTGTAGAGATGGATCAAAGAGGCTGTTGGGATTGTCCCAATCCCTTTACATAGACATCATACTATAAAGGTTTCCAAGCATGCGAATATTCCAACGCAATCTAGAATTATCCATACTAAGAAGGATGCTCCTCATGCCGTAAGGAGAAGAATCATATGAAGATGATTTCCTATGCCTCAGCCATAAGATCCATAACATATGCTATGTTATGTCTTAGACCATATCTAGAGAAAAATATTTGACAGTTGTGAAATGTATAGTTTAGTACTTAAGAAATACTAAGGACTTATTTCACATATATGGGAATAAATACTCCATATGAAGGGGTATATAGATTCTTTTTTTTCAAAGTAACATAAATGATAGTAAATCGATGTCTGGTTATGTCATTATGATCAACGATGGAGCCGTTAGTTGGAAAACTTGCAAACAAGAAACGGTAATTGATTCCATGATGGAGGCTGAGTACATTGCCCTCAATAAAGTAGCTAAAGAGGTAGTTTTGATGCGCAAGTTTTTGAGTGAGCTCGGAGTGATTTTGGATACCGGGTACCCTATAGCATTGTTCTATGATAACATTGTGGCAATATAGATCGCAAAGGTACCTATAGCACACAAGAAGTCGTGGCATAATCTTCGAAATTTCCATCTAGTTGGGGAATCTGTTGAGAAGAAAGAAGTCATGATACAAAGAGTAGATACTAAGAACAACATAGAAGATCCATTCACTAAAGGTATGGATCGTTCGGCTCTTGAGAAGCTGATTGTAAGGATTGAGATTTCATAAGTGGAACCAAGTGAAAGTGGGAGATTGATAGAGTTAGGGGTATGCCATTAGTTCAGTAATTTATTGTAAACTAATTAACTCTGCAATCAATTCACATTCGTAATAAAGGTGTTTTTCTTTCTGTTGTATATTTTTTATAATGTGCTATAAATAATTAAATGATTAGCTAAAATATTTTAATAGAAAATCAATAACTGGTGTGTATGTGATATAATTACAAATAGATATATTCATGAGTATCATATCACAATGTTATAAAACACATCATTTTAAATGTTCCTAATTAAGATACATCGAGAATGAATGTCGATGTGTCCATTGAGACTAGAATGCATAGCGCTCTCTAGATGTTGGGAAATGCTTTACTCATGACTACTGGGGGGCACAAATGGGTTACATACTGATAATTATTAGATAATTATAAAATGACTCACTCGATAGTTTTCTGTTGGTTAATACAACTAAAGTCAAACAGAAAATACAGATGTGACTAATATACACAGTTCTCTCGGGTTGAGAATACTATCAATCTTTAATTTGAAATCTTCACTTTGATTATAGTCAAATAATAGCACAACATCCATCGAATGAACATAGTTGGGTCTAGTGGAAGTATTGGAATTGAAGCACTATTCAAGAGAGGATTCTTCTCCTCAGTTATATGGGGTTAGTATCACAGTCAACTCAAATCAACCCAAAGTCAAAATCTCTTACCAGAGTAGTTTGGTTAATAAGAATTGCTATTATTAAATCAAAGGCTTTGTGTTTGGACTATAGAGTTTAATATGGATGATGTTGGAATTTTGATAAATACCAAATTCAATAAGTCCAAAGTGATGTAGTTTTCACGATAAGAATTGGTGTAAATAAATGTCACAACCGGGTAACGCTTGATTAAAGAAAAATTTAAATTTATCGAAATTAAGTAAGCGATAAATTTAGCCAAGATGTTACACAACCTGCTAATCGACATGTGAATGTTAACATTCGAATAGTTTGTTGTAATCGCTAACTAAATTTACATCTAACGAGTCACACAACCTAAATGATGATTTCTCTTTAGACCAAACAATTTAATTAGTTTATAATTATTATGAATTAACTAAATTAATTAATATTTATGAAATATTATTAATAAATTTTGAATATTATTTGAGAAATAAATATTATTTTATATATTTATTATATCTATAAATATATCGACCGATATGCGATATCGACAAGTAATTGAATCAGATTAATTAGTATCTTTTATTTGGCCTAAACGGCTATTAGCCCATGATATTATGGTTTTATTTCGATAGCAATAGGGGTGTAGGAGGCGGCTTAAAATGGGTTAGGGGTATTTTAGATGGATGGCTTAGATTTAAGGAGAATGGATAAGAATTATGATCCACTTTTCTCTCTATTCCTTCCTCTATAAAAAGACTCCTAACCATAATGTAAAAAATGAATTTTTTGGGCTGCCAATTCCCATCATTTCTGGACGAATTTATCTACATATGAACTCTAGAAAATTCATCTCAAATTAATTTGAAAGCAACAATTATAGGATAGTCAGTGGTCTTTGATTCAAGAATTAGCAGGCTGGCGAATCAAGAAGAGTTCTGAGTATGGAGATTTATCATTACAAGGCATTAATTTTGGCATCTATCTACTATACCATATGAATTATGATTACTATATAATATTCTATTATTTATTTGTATATCATTATTATATTGTTAGTTAGGTGAGATTCTTATAAGTATTAATGTTGTCACATATTAGATTGGTTATATGTATGTATATTATTAAAATAAAATAACCACTTTTATATAGATCTGATGTGTATACGGCCAAATAACTTTATTTAATTATTATTCTCTTATTAACTAATTTATATACTATACTATTAAGGGCATCGTCTGGCGCCGTTGAGTGTCAATCAAGCGCTATTTTACAATTTAATGTCCCTCCTTCCTATTATGGTGCTTTATTACGCCATTTCTTCGAGGTGCCATTTGAGCGTTGAGCTTTTCCTGAGGCGTCAGAAAATAGACGTTTTTAGTATAAATTTAGTTTTTACTTGACTAAATTAAATACACTTAAAATAAAATCATCTGGTTACTATGTCTGTTTGTTGTCGACATTTGTATTTCTAGAATTTCAATGTTTGAATCATTTATATATATATATATATATATTTTAAAATATACAATCAATCAATTAATTAACAATAATGATTCTTCATTATATTTGAGAACAAAATTTACTATTTAGTTTTCTAATTCTTTGAAATTTTCCTTTACTGATTTCTTAATTTTTAATCTTAATTGTGTTATCCTTTGAAAACTATTTTAAAATAATTTTTAAATCAAGCATAATATAACTAACTATAAATTGAAATTTATTATTCAGTAATAGTCTAATATTTATACTTGAGTTTTTGTAAAGATTATTTGGTATATAGATATTCAATTTTTCTCAAGACACAAACTTTACTAATATAATTTTTGTTGCTTCTTTTAATTCTAAAGTACTTCATTCATTTATAAATTTATTGATAATAATTTATAGGTGTGTGTACACACACACACAAGAATACACACCTCTCATTTATAGTAAACCCATAAGTAGTAATCATCTAATCGACTTCAATATAGTTTAGTAAATGTTTAGTTATTTTTTTAATTATTTAACTTCAATATTGTTTGTGCAAAATGTATGTGATGAATGCTTAATTTCGTCCAGACTCCACTTGAACTCTAAATCTCTACTTAGCGTTCAACGCCCCACTCCACCTCGAATGGCGTAGTTTATTAACACACACACACATCATATAACATAAATTAAATGACTTATGTTTAATTGTGTCAACATATCATATTGATAATTGATCTTATATTTTATATATGTGTATTTAGTCTAATTATAATTTTTAGTAACAAAAAAGTATTTTTAATAATTATTTACTATTATTTAATATTATGTAAATTAAAATACAAGTTGAATAACTTATATAAAATAATAGATGCTCCAAAAATTATATTTTAAATTTTACAAAATTATTTCATCATCATATTATCTCTTGGCCAAAATCCTAGAATTTAAAATTTCAATTTTTTTTTAAAAGTCATTTATATGTGCAGTTGAGAATAATTAATTAATTAAATTATTTTTGACTCGAAAAATTATTAAAAAATTTCTTAATTTTAAATATCATTTTTGAATTTCTAAAATTTTAATATTTGTAAAATATATTACGAAAATATTTTTAACATTATTTTATTGCTTTTCGGCTAATTAATATATATATATAATTTAATAATATAAATTATAATTAAATATTTCATGTGTTGTGTATTCCATTTGGAATGTAACAAAAAATAACAAAAAAATTGATATATATATATATATGTATGTATGTATGTATGTATGTATGTATGTATATGTTTAAATACATATATTTATAAATACTTTAGATATTATAAATATAATTATATATAGATAGATACATACATACGTACATATTAATTTTGTTACTATAAAATATACGTATATATTTTATTTAAAAAGAAACTTTATATATTATGTGTGTGTAGTTTATATATTTATATAGTCATTTATTTAATTAATATATAATTCAATATATATATATATATATATTATTAATATTTTACATATATGCAACACATATATCATATATATATATATATAAAAATATATCTATCTTTTTAATTTTTATTTAAATAACAATTTTGTATACATACATACATCTGGATAACAACAATACGTATAAGGAACTAACATATCCGTTGCGATGCAAATCCCAACATCTATTTATGAGCATGTTATACCTTGGATGGATTATTATATTACACATGCACACACATACATATATGTACATGATACACATGTGTAACATTATATTTAACAGAATATAAATTAAATAAAATTCAATTTATTCCTTATAAATTTACATAAAATAAGGATTTCATATAAATTAAACAGAAATTTTCTAAATAAATTAGACTTCATAGACCCAATATAAATCTAATAATAGAATTTTATTGAAATTCACTCATAACTTCCGCTACAAGATGACCCATTTCCAATAGATTGTACAAGTAACAAGTTCACGATTGGAAGCATGTGTCTTCTCTTCCGGCTTCCAAGTGCTATTTTGGAATCTTCACCCAAATAGACTCAAACAAGCTTATAATCCTTGTTCCAAAGTCACTTGACACTACTCTTAGTAATCCGAATAGGTCCTCTAAGCATATAAATCTCTAATTCGACATCCACATCCTCCAATTGACTTGGCTTAACCACTAAACTTGAGTTATGTATGCATATGCGTATGTATGAAACATGAAACAGATTATGCAATTCAGACATCTTTTTGTGAAGATCAACTACATATGCAAGTTTTCTGATCCATTCCACAATAGTAAATGGCTCAACGAATATAAATGCAAGTTCCCCCAAATTACCAAATCTCACTACTCTCTCAACAGTGATGTTTTCAAAATTATCAAATTACCAACTTCAAATTCAAGATCAATATGGCTCTTATTGGAATAACTTTTGAAGGTCTCGAGACAACTTTATTCTTTTTCATATAAGGCCAACTTTCTCTGCAGTCTCATGGATCATTTCAGGCCTAAATATCACCTTAACGTTTTTTTCTCAATAAAATGTAAGAGATATACTCAATAAGAGGCGAGTGATCCTCCAAAACCAAGAATGCATGTCCTAAAGAAGACCTCAAGCACACGATTCAAACTCTTTGTTTGGCCATCGGATTGGGAATGACAGGTCATACTAATATTCAATTCTGTGACTAATGCTTGTTGCAAGCTCCTTCAAAACTCACTTTTGAAGAGTGGATCTCGATCACTGGTAATATTATAGAGTACACCATGCAATCGCACTATCTTTCAGACATACAATGTCTCTAAATATGGAGAGTTTCTCAAAACCTTCACCAGAATAAATTGAGCGCTTTTCTTCAAGCGATCGACAATAATCCAAACTCTATTCTTTCCTCTCTAACTCTGCAATGAACCATCTATTAAAATCCATGAAAATATGTTTCCATTCCATTGTGGGACTTATAACAGTAGTAATAAACCATTGGGTTTCTTTTTTCGGCCATGACTCATTATCAGTCATGAACTTCTCTATGAACTCTGAAACATGTCATTTCGTATGCTTCCAATAATAAATGCATTCACACATTATACGTCTTATTGCCACCATGATGTATAGTCATCCTAAAATGATGGCGTTCTCGATGTACCTCATTAATTAAAGTCGTCACTTCGAGAACACAAAATCTCACATCCCTATGAAGCCATCCCTTCGCATTTGTATTATACCAATCAATATGATTAGACTTCTCTCCTTTTCAACTTGACCCAATATCTCTAAAATGATTGCATCAAGCCATTGGCTAGCCCTAATCTGATCGATAAGTGTGGGTCTAAAAGCTAATGATGCCAACAAACTGGCAACATGTCAGAAGAACGTTAAAAATCCACTACAACAAAACAGCCATTTTACAACGGGCAATGCCCGTTGTAATATAGATTTTGCAACGGGCATGCGCCCGTTGTATTAGGCCTCGTTGTAATAGGTCGACCATATTTTACAACGGGCAATGAACGTTGTAATACACCTTTTTACAACGGTCATCGGCCCTTGTAATAGGCTCTATGACAACAATTAAAGCCCGTTGTAATAGACTATAATACAACGGGCTATGCCCGTTGTAATACATGATATTGCAACGGTTTCTGACCATTGCAAAATAAATGCAAATTTAAAAAAAAAATTACAGCAGCACCCATGCACTACAAACATACCAATAATGAATAATTTAACGAGTAGTAAATATTATCATAAAACAACCAAAATCACATACGAAAGGAGTAAAAGCTAGAGTCATAAAATTCCAACACATTTCGAAATCAATCAATCTCTCAGAAGTACCTCCTTGACATGAATCAACCTATGCTCTCGTGTAGGGAAAAAAACTGGACCCAAGCATCGGTTTTACCTACATATACGTAATAAACAAAAATGTACGCTTTCAGCAAACAAGAAAAACTCACTTTCCTAATATTAGATGTTGCCTTAAGCGACAAGATAAAATAATTCAACATAACATATGCTTACAGCATAGAATTGAAGAAAATAAGATATTAATAAATGAAATTATAGCTACAAAAACGTGACTAAATTGCAACTAAGTCACTGCCTAAGCAGATTCACCAGTCCAGTATGACTTAACAGCAACAAGGATCTTTTCTGGATTGAAAGGGCCACTTTCATGATCACTTGTATGACCTTTCCATCTCATCCCTTCAATCGTTTCCTTTATTTTGGTCAAAACATCTACAGTGTCTCGGAAAATAACAGTGCCTTCTGGCCTCAGTATTCGATCCATCTCCAGTAAAATGTTGGCAATGTCGCACCTACAAGTATTTCCCATATCGGAAAAAGATATCTGACACTATAAACATATAATGATGTAAAAAATGCTCTTTAAAATATATGATACGAATGTCAGATATGTGAATGTGCATGCAAACTTGTTGAGTTTGATTCGCCAAGTTATAAATACAAGATTAAGGTTAAGATAATATGTGCACATTATTATGCAAAAGATGTCCTAACATTTTAGTACATGGTTATGTGATGTTAGCAGTAGATAGACTATATTATTGTAACTATACATAATCAGTCTCTAAAGGATGCAATGTGTGCATTATTGTAACTATACATATGGGGCAATAGTAAATAGACTACACTGCAGTTATAGAAACTACTCTACAAATAATCAAACATTGGGAATGCTACAACAAATTTGAATACATTATAACGGTGAAATTTGCTTGAAAAAGCATGCAATGTTTAAACTTAATGCCATGTGCTAGGCATATAATACATAACATATGAATGCACTCACTGTTTGAGAAGTCCTATACTATACATCAGACATGAACACTGTTACTTCTGAGAAATTAATACTATATATGAGTCCTTGTGTAGTATACTGGTGCTCTCCCAGTATTATGTAATCATAACCTTGCATATGGTTGGATTAACACGATTAATCCAACAACCATAGTTAGCTTTATTTTATCATTACAATTGTTCACATAAATCTACAAAACAATCATATAGCTAAAGTACTATAAACATACGTCTATTGTAATGATAAATGTTCAATCTGCATTTTCTATATTCTATTTTCCCAGAAGTACTGCATCCATATGTTTCTATAAACACATCTTCTATATTCTATAAAAAAATGGCATACACTACTATAGTAGTTATATGGTGATTTGCAAATAAAAATAAAAATTAATATTAGTACTTGCATAAACTAAAGCGATTGCAGAGATTGCATACCTTGTATAGGAGTATTAGTTAATGAGTTAAGAAAGGTAAACTACACAAATAACACTAAAAATTATTTGCTTTCGGATATTATTGAAAATACCTCGGAAGATTTGGCTTCATGAGAAAGATCATGCACGAGTCATGTAGCTCATTTTTGCTTGAGAATCCTATTATATAGCACGCAAAAAACAATATAAATAGTACATATTACTATTATTAATCGCACAATATTATTTATTTTTAAAAAAATACCACAGTGCTAATTATACAAATTATACCTGCTGATGTGAAAAGGACGGTTCTGTAGAAGTAGAGGCACATCCAATATTCGAAATATGGTGTAAGTCTTCATTTTGTTTTCTATCTCTTTATAGCTCTTTCTAAACAACTTTTGGCGTAACAGTAGACAGTTTCTCTTTTTCTTTGGACTTTATGCCTCTCACATTATTGTTGTTCTCATTTATAAAGATGGGCTCTAATACATTACTATTCTGTAATGAAGTACATTGATCATTAACCTGAAGAGCTTCATCATGAATAAATTTTCAAAACAAGGGAGCATTAGAGAATCATTATTTCAACACCAAACTGCCAGCATCTCAGAAGTATCAACACCAACAAAACTTTTCCATATCAGTACATCTTATTTCTACATCATCAACAAAGTATGTCATCTCTTCTCAACTGACACCGATCACTACATTGTCTAATGCCATCTCAGGGTCATTCACTAAACAACAAACATATTATCAACTCAAGTTCATCCATTAAACACCACATTTCCAACTTCAATTATCATCGACATTCAGACCACTATATCACTATACTGACACCATCATCACAAAACTCTGATTCAGTCAGACATCAACTAAAAACAATACTCAGACATCAACTTATATGTATGTTACAAATATATATTAAAAAATTGGTATATGATACTCCATCCTATACTGATTTATTAAATATAATTTGTTAAGTTATATTCAATAAGACATGGCAGAGTATGAGCAGCCTGACTCGGTACAAAATGTTCTGTATGTAACTAGGGGAGAGATGCTCCAAGTATTAGTACCAGATAAAGGTTGTGACTGGTAGTCCAGAGGACCAGGAAGCAAAGGCTGTGAGAAGTGAAGAAAGTCGTAACATGGTGTTCGAGCCAAACATGGTATCTGATCCTGCCTTCGGAAGTGATACCTAACATTGGAAGAATGGTCGAAGCCCATGCAACAGGGGAAAATAAGAATGGACAGCACAAGTGTCCAACAAAACCAAGTCACCGATCCAGTTTCATTTGCCACCTGCGATACTACATTGTTGGTTATACCTAAAGTAAAATAAAATTAGCAAAACCTATTATTTTGCCCAGGTGTAAATAATTGAATTTAACCCTGTATGCATAAAAAAAGAAACCAGTATATTGTTTGTACTAATAAAATGCTTACTTTCCTAAATTGTTGAGTTACAATGCGAATGATGGAGCAGGACTCAAAAAATAGTTGTGTTGTCTTTTTATCAAGTGAAAGTATAGCTGCAAAATAATTCTTTATTTCAAACTTTCATGGTTTATCCTCAACATCAACCATTCTTCCAGAAACACAAGCGAGTGGTGGATATTAGTTTATCACATTCGAATATCAAATTTTGGGACTGAGTTATTTATTCACGAGATGCAGTTTGGACGTCTTTGTTAAGCAATATAAAACACTTAAACTGTTTTTCTAGCTTCAAATGATGGCGCTTCTGTTCAAATACATTGTGGATTTACAAGCAAACACGAATAATTGACTCGAATTATACGACATGTTCTTCACGAATTACATTTTTACATACCAAAAATACAGTTGTTCTAATCTTTTTAATGTAACATTCATTCAGAAAGCAGTTGCACTTTATTATACCTTCAAGATTTATGCAATATGAGAAATATTCTAAAAGCATAATCTAACAGAATCATAAACTAAAACAAACGTATTAAAAATGAAAATTAACAGAAGCATACACAAAATCATCAAAAACCACCGCAAATTGCCGAAAACTACCCTCCACCGCTCCTCCAACCTGCTGTAATCACTTGAGCAACCATCGCCTGAAATTGCAATTCAACCACGACCTACCACCTCGCGACCATCGACCGCCTCCACCTTTGCCAATCGCCCCGAATAAAAGCCCAACCTTCATCACTCCTTTTGAAACCCAAATCGCAATTAAATCTCACTGTTACAAAAGTCGCGAAATTGAGAATTCGCAAATTGAAAATTGGGGAGACCGAGAATCGTTCATTTCGTAAATGAGGATTTGTGGGTACATGAGGATTTGAGATTTAGTTGTGAGGCTTGGGATTTAGTTTTGAAGTAGCGATTAGGGATTTGTGGTTACATGAGGATTTGGGGATTAGGGTTCTACTAAAAGTAAAGGTATGCCCGTGAATGAAAATTTCACGCGGGTTTTAATATTTTGTTCCAGCACCATGTCCACTTGTTTATAATTGTATTCCGACGCTTGTTCCCTTGGTTTTCTAGTTTTTTTCATTTGTATTTTTCGTTGATCTGAAAAAAATTATGAGAAATGAAGGAAATGCTTAAAGCTAAAATTTGCAAATAAGGGAAGTAACAAATATTATTATAAATTATATGTTAATAAGTATATATTATCACTAATACGTTATTATTGTAAACTATTAACTTTAATTTATTGATATTACCAACAAATTATATAAAATATTAATCACAAACGATTATTTATCAAAATAATAATTTTTAATTATAAATTATTAATCATAAATTATTGGTTAATAATCATAAGTTATTGGTTAGTAATCATAAATTAT
This sequence comes from Allium cepa, assembly GCA_030765085.1. Lineage (NCBI taxonomy): Eukaryota > Viridiplantae > Streptophyta > Magnoliopsida > Asparagales > Amaryllidaceae > Allium > Allium cepa. The sequence continues at coordinate 1,041,632,011 of CM060931.1, read as the reverse complement.
TAATCGGTATCGGATTGCCATGGAGAAGAGGTCGACGAATCTAGGGATTCCAGATCTTAGGAAGGAACGTTTGATTTGGGATTTAGGGTTAGCGAAAAATAAAGTTTTAGCGGCGAGGGAATGAAAGCAAATAGATGGCGGGCTTTAAAATTTAAGTTTTACTACCATGCATTTTGTTTTTTTATCAATTATCATTTGTAAATTAGTATTAAAAAATTATTAATAGTAATTTACTAATTATAAAATATAAATTATTAATATATAATTTTTTATTTATAGATTATTAAGTATTAACCATTAATTATAATAAACAATAAATCATAAATTATTAATATTTATTATTAAGTATGAATTATTATATATTTAATATTAATTACTTGATATTACTTACTAATAACTGGAAAGTAAAATTAAGTCTGTTGGAATACTAATAATATATAATAATTAGTAATTGGTGATTATTTATTAATAATCATCAATTATTATATTATAAATGATTAATATAATATTATCAATGATTAATTATTAAATATTAATAAATATTAAATATTAATTTTAAGAAAACATTGTAATTATTAATTATTGATTGTCGAAAATTGGCAATAGACATCTATTACAACGGGCATTTTATGATCGTTGTAAAATTGGCATCGGTTAAAACGTGCATTTTATGACCGTTGTAAAATTGGCATCTATTACAACGGGCATTTTGTGACCGTTGTAAATTAGGCATCTATTACAACAGGCATTTCGTCACCATTATAAAATTGACATCCATTACAACGGGCATTTTGTGAACGTTGTAAAATTGGCATTAATTACAACGGGCACGAAAGGACCGTTGTAATAACATTCTATTACAACGGGCAGTCACTGCCCGTTGTAAAAAGGGTATTGTATAAGGCATCTATTACAACAGGCCTGAATGGACCGTTGTAATAGCCTTCTATTACAACGGGCAGCCAGTGCCCGTTGTAAAAAGGGCGTTTTTATTGTAGTGATCAAACTCTGGAATATACTTCAAATCCTTCCATTCAACAAACATAGAATCAAACGTAACATGCCTTTTACTTGATGCACTCTGCATAATAATTCCTTTTCTTAGAGTATAGGAAATACAAAAGTCTTAAGAAACTAGGAATTCCATCAGCCTTTATTGCTTAAGATTGAGGTGTAATTGAGATAATAAATCTTCAAAGATTTATGGTCGATGAATATCTCAAATCTCTCTGGCAAAAAATAGTGCATTAAGTCACCAAAGCAAAGACAATGGTCACCAAATCATCAGTCAGATAATTATTTTCATGGGCCTTGAGTTTCCTACTAGAATATGCAACCACTTAGACCTCTTGAATAAGAACTGCACCGAGCTCCTTACCATAAGGATCGCTATATAAGGTAAACAGTTTAGTTCTTCTGGAACAACACGAACTAAAACACAATTCAACAATTAATACATCTTGATAAAAGAGTCTTCACTAAGTGCATCCCACAAGAAGACTTGGCTCTTCTTGGTTAGTAGGGTTAAAGGTGTAGAAACCTTTGCAAAGTCCTTAATGAACTTTTAATGATAGCCTACTAAACTAACAAAATTACGAACTACGACCAAACATCTCGGTACCTTCCAATCTTGAATTGCAGTAACCTTGTTTGGATTTGTGGAAATTCCATGTTGGGAAACAACATGATCTAAGGACTACAGTTCTCTTCTCCATAACCTCCAACACCTCTTTTAAGTGTATTTTGCGCTCTTCTCACTTTTAGAAAACGTCAAATATCATCTATGAATACCACTACAAATTCATTAACTTAGTCAAAAAGACACAACTCATGAGATCAACAAAATATGTCGGTGCGTTCATAAGGCCGGATGACATTACCAACCATTCAGAAAATGCATTTGGCATTCTAATTTTTTTTTGGAATACTATCTCTAGACACCCTTAGTTGATGAACAACCATAACAAGATTAAGTTAGAAAATCTTTTCTCCTTCGAGTTAGTCGAACAAATCATTAATATGAGGAAGAGGATACTTGTTCTTCCATGTCAACTTTTTCAACATGTAATCTCATGAATCCATCCGCTTTGGTGTTGAGCATGATGCGTCTAATAGGTGAACTTCAATGTACTTCTCCTAACGAGACCCTTTCTAGAAAGCTCAAAAATTTAAGTCTTTAATTCTCTTCTTTCTATCAGATTCATGCATATAATAGGTATGACAACTGACTTCATATTCCAGTCTAAGTCAATACAAAATCAAATTTCCTAATGAGGAGGTAAACCAAAAAACTCTTCAAATACATTTGCGAAATTCCTAACGGCAAAAACTTGCCCCAGCTAATTATGTGAGAAATACAAGGAACATAAAAAGATGAACATCATGGAACCCTTAGGCTCATAATAAACATTAAGCCCATTACCACCACTATCATTTATACGAATAATGCAACCATCAGAATCAGTAGCAATCTTATGCTTAATCATCTAATCCATCCATAGAATAAGTGCATAACCTAAAAAATCAAGTTCAAAAGCATCACAAGAAAACCCATACCCACTCTAAGGTAATTTAATGTCCCTACATATAATAGAAAAGTGTGTTGACCTCGAATGGTATTCAACACAATAAGAGAGTTATCAATAGCATATGATACTAGGCATTAACTTTCAAAAAAATGACTAGCAATTAAATAATGTAAGCTCCCATGTAAAATAAAAAATGAATAAGAAAGACATAAATAGAAAGCACACCTTTAAGATGATGTTCTTCCTTGTTATTGGAAAAAATTCCATAGTCTTTGAACAAAATCAGATAATTAAACTCAACTGAGAAACAACAAAGGAACGGGTATGAACATTCATAAAACATCACTAAAATACAAAGTAGGAGATTATAAAAGAGATAACAAAAGTTGGATGAGAAATATCAACTTGACCATCTCAACTCGTTGGCCATAACTCAGGTCTGAGTTGTGCCTAGGCTGAAGAAACGGTCACCATGGTGAACTAACATGAGACGCTTAAGGGAGAAAAAATGGCAAAGGGAAAGAAAGTAAGCACAGTTACACGATGGAAAAACAAGACATGATGGAATCAAAATTGCAAGAGTTAACTTAGCCTCTTTGAATTGGACTTAACTTGTGGATGGTGGCTCATGAGCAAGGCTTGTTTAAGGACTGATGAAAAGAACCAAAAAGTGATAAAAATAAAAGTTCACACAAGTGTCAACTTGGCATCTGAGTTGAGAGGCTCAACTTGGATCCCGGTTGTGAAGGCATAGATCGAGTTGGCCACAAGATTTTTATGGAATGACGCGCATGACATGGAGAACATATATAGCAAGTTTCGGAGCCAAATGCTGCGATATTCATCTATAAATAGAGGGGAAGAGCACTTAGAAGGGAACTTCTTCTTTCTTGATCTCTATTTTGAATTATTAATTATGATAACTTGTGAAATACACTTCGGAATTACACTCTATTGGACTATTACTGAGTGTAAGCAACCAAGTTGTAAGAACGGCTTTGTAAAACTTAAGATAATTAATAGAAATCGATTAAGTGGACATAGGCCAGAGTATTTGCCAAACAACTGTATAATTGTTTGTTCTTCTCTTACTTTCATTCTCTTGTCTTTTCTAATTTTCATATTTGGTAAGAAACTGGGTTTGTGCCATTTTTTGTCCACATGTTTTGGTGCTTTCATTGACAACACTCGAATTTGAAAACTTGAAACTTGAATTGGAAAAGATAAAGAGACCATATGCCATAAAAGCTAAAATTTGAAGAAGTCAGTAAGAACCAGGGGCATCCAGTAGGTGTCATCTTGATCAAACCCCCATCCACATATGTAACTAGAGAAGAAATAGAGAGAATAATGACTAAGATGCAAGATAGGACGATAGCTCATGAAGATAAAATGCTTAATGTATTCTTCAAAAATTGGAACGGTAGTGAATGACTAGAGTTACTGGAAATCGGAATCAAAGACAGAAAGGCAGAACAAGTGCACATAGAAATAGAGTAGAAGGAACTAGAGCCAACCCCTTGGGTACCCTTCAACTCAGTGCCAGTCCAATAGTTTAACTCAATGTCGAGTCAAGGTTGCCAAGAGGCATAATGGATATAGACGTTGGGTGAGATGGAGCACGCCTAAGGAATAATATTGAACTATAGAACGATGGTTAGGATGTGAATGTGCAATGCCAGGAATTGGAGCCATTAATTCCTCATAGGAATGAGGGCGGGATGAAGATATAGATTGAAGACTTCCATTGGATGACAATGATAGAATAAAAATACGTTCTCCCTAAACATTCATTATGCAAGGAATCCTCCTGATTTTAAGCTATTGACGTTGGAGATGTATAACAAAAGGACAGAACTGATCGTTCAATTGATGAGATATATCTGACATATTGAGGTGTTAGGTGCTTCTGAGAAGGTAATAGGACGATGTTTCTCATTATATTTGATTTGACAACAATGTCACTCAAACAAATGGAAAATGGGTTATTAGCACGTTGACCCAGTTAGTAGATGGGTTCATGAAAAGATTCAAGAGTTAATATTGCACGATCGAATAGTGTAGAGATGCTTTTGAGCATGAAGCAACGGGTTGGAGAGACCCTATGAGTTACTTGACTATATTTAATGTGGCAGCCTCTGTAGTTCACACGCAGGATCCATCGATAGTTATGATGGCATAGTTTTGGGACTTGCAAATAAGACTAATTTCAAAGTTGTTTTGGAGAAAGATCCACTAGTGGACCTAGCAGAATTTTATTATCAAACAGAGAGATATTTTTTCTTGGAGAATGCAAAATATGAAGGTGCTTGTTTTTTCTAACAGCAAGCTATGGAAGTTTGATAACCCGCCTCCATATTGAGGTAGAGCCTGAAAGCAGGACCAGAAAGATGTGTTGCTTCTTATTTCTAACAGCAACACTAAGAAACCCACAAATGCAGTTTTGAAACCCAGTGTGAAAATTTTAAAACATCAAAATCGTGAAACTAGCCTTAGAACAAACAACAAACTTCCCCCCTAAAAAATGGCAATGGAAAGTTATTCTTATGTTACAATGGTGGAAAACCAGGCCATACGGCATGTAAGTGTCATAATAGATCAAATTCTTCACCATAGAGCTAACTTGACCGAAGAGGCCCTGGTAGCTATGATTTCTGAGATCAACCTCGTCGATGGATTGGAATGGTGGTGGGTAGACATAGGTGCTTTTTTCCATGTCTCCTATGATCGTGATATGTTCAAAACATATAGTGATATAGATGATATGAAAGCGTTGTTGGGAGACTCTCACATCACTACTGTTGCTAGAATTAGGAATTGAGTTGAAGTTGATCTCTGGAAAGACCTTATCATTGTAAGATGTGATGCATGCTCTAGAGATGATAAAGAATTTAGTGTTTGAGTTCTTATTTAATCATGTTGGCTTTACTCAAACTAGAACGTCTGATTTGTACACCACCACTAAGAATGGTGTTTTTGCTGGTAAATGTTATGCTATTTATGAAATATTTAAGTTGAATGTCGAATGTAATAAAGTTGTTGCTTCATATGTTGTATGACTTTAATCTTTGGCATGCCAGACTCTGTCATGTTAATAAATGACTTATTCATAACATGAGTAATTTAGGATCATTCCCTAAAGTATCAGTAAATGATTCATAAAATGTGAATTTTGTAGTCAAGCTACAATAATTAAGACTCCACATAAGTCTGTGTTTAGAGGGTCAGAACTTTTAGATTTAATATATTCTGGTATGTGTGAACTTGGTGGTACACTAATTAGGGATGATAGTTCTTACTTCACTTATGTGAACAAATGCTACTTTATTACATTTGTCGATGACTGTTCTCACTTCACTTATGTTTATCTCATGAAAAATTAAGGTGATGCAGTAGAAAAGTTTGAGTTATTTGTCACTAGAATCGACAACCAATTTAATAAGAAAATTAAGAGACTTCGTAGTGATAGAGGAACATAACAAGAATCTAGCTTATTCATTGAATTTTATTACTTACATGGTATAATTAATGAGGAAATTGCACCATATTCACTTGAAATGAATGGTAAAGATGAAAGAAAAATAGAACCTTTACTGAATTAATTATAGCTATTTTATTAAATTCGAGTGCAGCATTACAGTGGTGGGGAGAAATTTTATAGATTTTTTGCTATGTGTTAAATAGAGTTCCTGAATCTAAAAGTAAAACTTCACCTTTTGAGAATCAAAAAAATCATAAACCTAATTTATCTTATTTTAGAACTTGAGGATGTTTAGCATATATGCATATTCCTGATCCTAAAATAATTTAAGTAGGTCAAACATACAAATGTGTATTTAATGGATATGCAATTAATAGCAAAGTATATAGATTTTTGATTCGAATGATCGTGTTGTTGTTCAGTCAAATGATATTGATTTCTTTAAATATAAATTTCCATTTAAACTAAAGAATAGTGGATCCACGTCTACTATTGATATTCCAAGAAATAGAATAATGAACATAATGAGGAAATTAAATCCAAACCTATGAGAAGTAAAAATGGTAGAATAACCAAAGATTTCGTTCCAGGATATTATAGTTATACACTGGAAGAGAATCGTGCTAATATTAAAGAAGCATCATCCTTTTTACATTCATACACTGGAAAAAAGCTATAGATGATAAAATGGAAACCTGTGAATCTAATAAAACATAGCATTCGCTCGATTTACCTCTAGGTTGTAAAACCATAGGCTGTAAGTGGGTACTTAAAAAGAAGTTAAAACTTAGTGGTACAGTTGGTAAATATATGGCTCGTCTTATAGCTAAGGGATGTAGATAAGGGGATTTTCACTCAAAGGGTTTCTTTGTGCAAGGTAATAAGTTTTAACGACGATACTTCTAAAAAATTAGTTTTAAGGACAATTATCAGAAAAAAGATAAATGAAGTTATCATTTTCAATTATATAGAAATAATGATAAATAAATTTATCATTTTCCTATATAACTTAAAAAGATAAATAAATTTATTATTTTTCTGTAAATTGTCCTTAAAACTAATTATTCGAAAATATTGTCCTTAAAACTAATTACCCAAGAATGAGAAGCCTTTCAACCTAATTTCCACTTTAGTTAAAGAGAAAATATTGACTTTTTGGGTACCTTTAAACCTATTATTAGAATAACATCTATTCAAGTGTTAAATTCTCTTGCTTCAATATATGATTTACTAATTCTCTGCATGGATGTAAAAACTACTTTTCTAAATGGTGAATTAAAAGTAGAAATTTACGTAGACCAACCCAAAGGCTTTTTTATCCCTAGTGAGGAATATTAAGTTTGCAAATTAGATAAATCCCTATACGGCCTTAAATAGACCTAAATAATGACATGAAAAGTTTGATAATCTAGTTATATCACATGGTTTTAAAGTAAATGAAAGTTTGACAAAAGAATTTATTATCAATCCGAGAATGACATTTGCAGTATCATGTGTTTATATGCTGATGGTTTACTTATATTCGGTCCAAATATTCATGTTGTGAATTCTGTTAAAACCATATTATGTGTTAATTTTAATATTAAAGATCTTGGAGAAGCTAGTTTTGTAACGATCCATAAATTTTGATAATTAAAAATAGTTAATTTAATAAGGTTTTGAGGTTTAATCTTGGAAGAAATGGAAATTTTTGTGATAATAATAAAAATATAATTGGAATAAAATGTAATACTATTAAATTACGGTAATTAATAACTGCTTTAAATGTAATTCCAAATTTGTTAAAATGATTAAGAGTTGATATAGATTGTAGACAAATTATAGTAATCTATGCATTAATTGATAACTGGATTTTAGAAGAAATTAATAATATAAAGGATGTATTGATTAATTACATAATGGGCAATAAATAGAAATTGAATGGAATTTGTATAGTACAAGCTGTTATGACAACTGGGGGTAAATAATAAACTTACAAATGTTATTAAATGTAAAATTGGTGACAATGGTTGTTTGTTACCAATATAGTCAATCAATTTCAATTAAATGTTACATTAATGTGAGTTAAGACAATAGCTGCAAATTGTGAATGTAATAAAATGTATAAAAATGTCAATTATATTCATAAGAAAATAATTGATGTAATAAAGGAGTGAAATCGAGATAAATATATTTATTGGGATTTTTAAATTATAATTAACGTAGGAAATTGACAAAAATTCAATATAGTTGAAATTAACAGTTAATATAAATAAAAGATGAAAATTGTAGCATATTAATGAAACAAGATATCAACAAATATTAACTATGCTATGAGAGTAATAATTGATTGAAATTAAAGATTGAAATCAAAGTATAATCAATTTATTGGAATTAAATTACAAATAATTGGATTACAAATGAAGTTAAACACCGTAATTAGTAAAATATTAAACACTGAACTGATGTGCAAACATGTTTTGAATTATTATAAATGTCTAAGTAATCAAAAGTGATGAAATTTGTTTGTTAATAAATATTGAATTATAAGGTGAATTAATTAACTTAATATTAGTTTATTTAGTTAATGTGAAAATAGCCATTTTGGCCACTGTCCCGGACTTCGACGAAACCAATTTCATCGGATATGTAACAGTTATTGTAAGGTTTCAAGTTTCTTAGTAATCAGACTTGTCGTTTGATATTGCGGACTCGAAACGCCTAGAAATCAATTTAATTGAAATCAATTTAATTGAAATCAATTTGAAATAAGCTAATTTTGAGCTAACTTCTTCATATGTTAAAATTAGGACTTGAAATTTATTCCATTGAATTTAAAACTATCTATTTTGATATATGAGATGACTCATTTTCCTTCTAATGATAGAATGGGCTTTTCAGATCGTCTATCGTTCAACCCAAATAAATCTGGTTCATTCTTTCTGTTTTCAGCTTTTCCGGCAAATAGCCCATTATAAAGCCTAGAAACCTTTTTATTTTCTATTGTCTGTACGTACATTTCTTTCTCGTATCCTCTTTCCATTGGCAGACAAACAAAACCCTAATTCTCAAATTGTAAATTCAATTTCAAATCCAACTCCAAAAATCAAACTCCTCTAAAATATATCAAATTATATATCGATTTGAAGCTCTTGACGAGCGCAAGTCCAATCTACAGTTTGTTTTTTGATTTGGGTCTCTGTATGCCCAGAATTTGATGAATAAATGTCGGTCGTTCATATGTGGTCATTGGTTCGGATGGTGGATCTGCGTCTTGGGAGCGATCGGGGGGTTGCGTTGCATAGAGGAAGGCTGGGGCTTTGCATCGGTGGTGTTCGCTTGGTTCGATGATGTTGGGATTTCGCCTGAAAATATAGGGAAAGGAGGAGGCGGCGGTCGTCAAGGGGGGAGCCGCGATCGGTTGCGAGGTCTACGTTGGGGTCGGCCTGAAGTGGGCGGTGTGGTGCCGTGCTTCGATCGAGGCATAGTAAACGGAGGCAGCAGCAATTGGAAGCTTTGCAATGGCGGCTGCATGTCGAACTGTAGCGCGATAATCGATTAGGGTTTGTGTTGAAGGTAATGACGTGGCTTCTTTTTGTTTCTTTTATACAATATGAATTTAAAATTTTCAAATCTTCTAATCTTCATAATTGTTGCATACGAGGTTGGATTTATGCACGGTTTGTTCCACTGGGATCGTATCGAAATTTCGTACATTTTGAAACTGGTTTGGATGTCCAAACGCCAGTATAAACACAAGCGACCAATGGGAGGGAGAGAGAGAGACTATTAATGAGGCTTAGCATATTAATTGGGCGGGACGGGAAGAGAAAGTAACATGGACCGATCCAATCAACATATACTGGATCGCTATTCTCTTAACCTTCTCCTTCATGTGTTAAGCATAACAAGATCAATTCTTAGACTGTTTGAATTTGGGCCCTATTTTGAATTTCAAATCAACTTGAATTCAAAAGGTGAGTGTTTTAACCCACTCGCAACTTCTAAAATTTATTATGTTAGTTGAATTAAATTTATGATGTGATTTGAAATTTATCTATGGCTATTTGGTATATTTAAATTGTCATTCTAGTCAAATTTGACTTTTATTGCATTTAATCAGCGTTTAATTGAATATTTAATTTATCAATTTATTTTCTGTTATTGATTTTCGATTATCTATTGATGTTTGTTGATTGATTTGGATGATGATTGTGATGGATGTTTGATTTTTGATATTGGATGACTTGATGTTGTATTTTACATTGTTATAACACTACAAGTTCCCTATGGGTTGAAATGATACATACCCGAACGATCTATAGATTAGGAAAAAATCATTATGGGTTGAAATGATAGACTCGAGCGATTTAATGGATTTTATTTAATTCGGGATTGCGGTTTGAAATGATATATAACCGTAAAAATTTAAATTGCGGATCGAAATGATAAATATCCGCACCACTTAACCCTAGGGTAGAAAATTATACACGTGTTAATCCCGTTTCACCAACGAGTTAAAGAGTCCACGAGATAAGAGCCCACAAGATAAGATCTATGAGTTGAGGAGCCCACAACCTAAGAACAACGACTCAGGAAGCTTACGACCTACGACTTAAGGCAGCAAACAGTTCCAGAAGGACTTACGAGTTAAGCAGTCTCCGACTTAAGGCCTCCACGATTTAAGGCTTTTACGAGTTAAGGATGGCACGACTTAAGGAAATGAACGACCTACGACCTAAAACATGTTGCGACCTAACAATGGCTACGGTTGAACGGCCTAGGAAAGCACCGACTCAACTTATAGCGACTCACCTACTCAAGAAGGACTCACGACTCATAGAGATAAGCAACTCAATAGACCAACGACTCAAAGCTGGCAGCGACTCAGTAAGTTGCCGACTCATCAAGACTATCGACTCACGACTTAAGGAGCCTAACGGGTTAAAGCATTAACGACTCATTGAAAGGGATTGCCTCAGCGACTCAACAGATCCACGACTCATCATAAGAAACGACTCAAGATGATTGACGACTCATAACCCAGGATGACTCGTCCGCGACTCAAAGCCACTGAGTCGTATTCTGTTACAACAATGCATGTCCTAGTAAGGGTTGACTCGCCAGCGACTCAAGACTCAACCTACAGATGAGTCGGTCGCGACTCAACCTGACTCGGCCACGACCTAACTTGACTCGGGGACGACTCAGCTTGAGTCGGTTGCGACTCATGACTTGTACGCAGAATTCATGTCCAGGCCTGCCTATAAATACGTAGCCACCTCCAACGTTCAAAGGACTTTTGGGGGGTCGATCAATTTCAAGCGCCATTACTCTGCCGAATTCCAGACTACTTCAACACTTAAAACTTTTGAGATTCAAAGAACGTCTAAAAGAACTTCATAAAGAAATCATCTACATCCACCATGGATTTGAAGATTTTTGTTAACATCGAAGTTTGAGCTACTTGTTCTAAGTCTTTTGTAATTCAAAGTGTATTGTACTTGAGAAGATTTGTATCAACTTGTAACATGATCATCAATAAAAGTACTTAAAGTGGACGTAGGCTATACCCATAAGCCGAACCACTATAAAATTGCTGTTGTTTACTGCTTTTCCGCTATTACTTGCTTATAATTCTTTCCCGATCTATCGGGTGGTGCTTTCACAACTACACTTCACACACCGGGGTGTTAGCGTTCAAATTTAAGCGTTAACATTTTTGGTGCTTTCACTGAGAATTGAACTCAGGACAGCTGTCATCATTGCTTCGCAGAGATTTGAAGAAAGAATTTCCTTAAAAACCAGAAGTATATTTGAGATTATGGCTCCTGGAAGGAAAAGTAGATCTATCAGATCTGGGAACATTCAAGAGGGAACCTCCGCTTCCCCTGTGCCTAATCTACCCACTCCGTCTGTTGGAGTTACAAAAGCGGAATTGGATGCTGTGATTCTAGGGCTAAACCAGCAGATAAACGCCCAAAATGCACAACTAGAGGCTCAAAGTGCCCAGAATGCTCTGATTCTGAATAAGTTGAACGACTTACTTGGGGCAAACAATCAACCGGCTGGTAATGAAAGGAACTATGCTGGCAACATTCATGATGTTAATGAAAGGAATGCTCCTGAAAGGCCTACTAGTCCCTTTGAGCAGGCAGTACCTGACGCCGGTGGATCTAGAACTCGGCATGATGAGGAATATCTTTCTGGAATGGTCCGGCAGATCATGAAAGAAAGTATGCAAAGAGTTGAAGATGAGAAGGAATGGGGTTTCGCCCCAAGTAAAACTCCGTTTACTGAAAAAATCTTGAAGGCGGAATTTCCAAGGAAGTTTGTCCCTCCGACTATTCCAGCTTACAAAGGGACAAGTGATCCGAATGAGTTCTTGTATAAGTATGATTGGCACATGACAGGTGCCAGGGCCTCCGATGAAATAAAGTGCCGATATTTCCCCGTATACCTGGAAGGCGTGGCTTTACTGTGGTTCACCAAGTTGCCAGTTCGATCTATCGATCAGTTTTCAGACTTGACCAGAAAATTCAAGGAGCAGTTTAGGCTATATGCTTCGAAGGCCAAGGATATCATGTCATTGTCCAGTTTAGAGCAGAATCCTGGTGAGTCTATCAGATCTTTCTTGAACCGTTTCAATATAGCATTGGCTGAGGTGGACAATGCTGAACCACGAATGATATTGACTTATCTGATGAGGGCTATTGATAAGTCAAGCGAATTTGGGAAATGGTTAAATATGAAGGAGCCAACCTCTCTCGAGAAGTTCTACAAAAAAGCAGACGAATTCATTCGCTTGGAAAGTCGTCCTTTGCCAGTAAAGGCAGTGTTGGAAAAAGCTGAAGACAACACTGTCGCTCCACGCAAGAATGAATCGGTGGGGCAAAAAAGGGAGAATAGTAATGGGAAGAAACAGGGTAATCTGAAGAAGCCCCGATCCTTCAAGCCATCAGAATATACTCCATTATCACATACACCGGAGCACATCTACCTGGCCACTAAAGATTCCGTCGATTTCCCTAAACCTATCCCTTTGAGAACTGGGAGAAAAGCCATACAAAGTGGGAAATTCTGCCGCTTCCACAATCAACCAGGTCATGAAACTGATGAATGCCGCCAGCTGAAAAATCTGATTGAAGAGTTGCTAAGAGAAAACAAGTTGCAGCAATTTGTGAAAAAGAATAACAACAATCCTGCATCGTCGAGTCAGGGGCAGCGGGCTCCTGTTCATCAGCCTGGGGCAGGAGAGAAAGCTACGGGGCATGAATCTGTAAGGCCCGTTATCAATGTCATTTCAGGAGGACCTCACCCAGCTGGCAAAAGTTGGGGTGAGATGGAGAGATATTCCAGGGCTTTGAAATATGCTCCAGCCGAAGAAGACGTCTTTGTTCTAGAAGACACTATGCCCCTTAAACAACAGAAAACTTTCGGTGATGATATTATTTTCAGATCCAGAGATTCCACAGGTATTGAAGCTCCTACTTTAGATCCCTTGGTCATCTCGGCTGGTATTGGACCAGCCATTGTCAGAAGAGTCCTCATTGACTGCGGAGCATCATGTAATATTCTCTTCAAGAAGACATTTGACCAGATGAAAATCCCTATGATCGATGTGCAAGCCTCATCACAGAAAATCGTTGGCTTCACTGGGGAGCCAAAGCAACCAGTAGGAACCATCGATCTGTTTGTAGAACTTGGGGAAGGAGAAAGGAAAGTGGTCCGAAAGCAAACCTTTGTGATCGTCGACGAATATTCTGCTTATAATGCTTTTCTTGGCCGTCCAACACTCGCAGCATTCAAAGCTATCCTAGCCCCGTGGTGCCTCACTATTAAATTTCCTACTGACAATGGAGTAGGAGTTATAAAAGGGGATCAAAATGCTGCGCGAGAATGCTATTGGACAGAGCTGCGAGAGTCAAGAAAAAGGGAAATGGGAAAGGATGCGGCAACTCCAGTCCGCATCAAGGAACCAACTTTGTAGCAATTACAGAGCGGACCCTGCACTGGCGAGCACAGCGGGGCACGGAAAGAAATGGATCCCAGAAAAGCCAGTACAGGGGAGAATAGAGTAGTACCGGTGGAAACGACAATTCCGGTACCTGTTGACCCGAAGGACCCAAATAAGGTGTTGAATGTGGGTTCACAGCTTAATGTGTCAATTCAGAATGTCTTGATATCTTTCCTGAAAGCAAATCTGGATGTCTTTGCTTGGACTCATGCCGATATGTGTGGGATATCCCCAGAAGTTGCAGTACACGCTCTAAATATTGACCCAAAGTTTACGCCAGTTAAACAGAAAAGAAGAACCCAAGGTCCAGAAAGGTCAGCAGCATTAAAAGAAGAAGTTGGTCGACTCATGGAAAATAACTTCATCAAAGAATCTACATATCCGAATTGGGTTTCAAATCCTGTGTTGGTCAAGAAAGCTAATGGAAAATGGAGAGTGTGCATCGATTTTTCTGATCTAAACAAGGCTTGCCCCAAAGATTGCTTCCCATTACCCAGGATCGATCAACTGGTAGACGGAACTGCAGGACATGAATTGTTATCCTTCATGGATGCCTACTCCGGTTATAACCAAATCATGATGCATGAGCCGGATCAGGAGGATACAAGCTTTATCACAGATGTTGGACTTTATTGCTACAGAGTTATGCCCTTCGGATTGAAAAACGCAGGGGCAACCTACCAAAGACTTGTTAATGCTATGTTCAAACCGCAATTGGGCAAAACTATGGAAGTCTACGTCGACGACATGTTAGTGAAGTCCAGGAAAGCAGTGGATCACATTGAACACTTAGCAGAAATGTTCGCAGTCCTCCGGAAATACAGAATGAAACTTAACCCTCTGAAATGTACATTTGGGGTCGAATCCGGAAAGTTCTTAGGTTTTATCGTCGGTGCTAGGGGCATTGAGGCCAGTCCAGCTCAAATTACCGCCTTAAAAGAAGTTAAAGCTCCTAGAACGAAGAAGGAATTGCAAAGTCTCAACGGAAAGGTCGCCGCTTTGAGTCGGTTCATTTCCAAAGCTACTGATAATTGCATCCCATTCTTCGATGCCCTGAAAAAAGGAAAGAAGAACTTTGAATGGACTCCCAAATGCCAAAAAGCCTTTGAAGAGTTGATCCGTCATATGGAAACGCCTCCGATACTTTCTAGGCCAGGCAATGGTGAGGATCTTCTTATATACTTGGCAGTATCATCTCATGCTCTAAGTGCAGCGCTGATACGGGAAGACAAAAGGATTCAACATCCAGTTTACTATATCAGCAAAAGACTCACAGGGGCAGAGCTGAATTACTCCAAGTTGGAAAAACTCGCCTATTGCCTACTAGTTGCATCGAGGAAACTGAGGCAATATTTCCAAGCTCATCCTATCAAAGTACTCACTGATCAACCTCTGAAGCAAGTCCTATTTCGCCCTGAAACTTCGGGTCGTCTTCTAAAATGGAACATTGAACTTAGTCAATATGACATCACCTATCACCCCCGAAAAGCAATCAATGGACAAGCTTTAGCTGATTTCATTGCAGAATTCACAGAGAAAGATAATGGTGAGGAAAAAGCGATCAATGATTCTCCAATCCAGTGGAAGATGTATGTTGATGGCGCAAGAAATGACTACTATTCTGGAGCCGGAGTGGTACTTGAAACTCCTGAAGGTCGATCATTATGTTATGCACTAAGACTGGAATTTCCTTCAACAAACAATGAAGCGGAATATGAAGCTCTTATTGCAGGTCTGAAAATCGCTAAAGAGCTAAACATTCGAGCATTACAAATTTTCAGTGATTCTCAGCTTATCGTATGCCAAGTCAAGAAGGAATTTCAAGCAAAAGGTGGAAACCTGCCTTCCTACTTGTCAAAGGCTTGGGAACTCCTATATGAACTCGATCACTATTCAATAAGCCACATTCCTCATGAAGAGAATATGAAGGCAGATTCCCTAGCAAAGTATTCAAGTTCTGGTGAAGCTCAACTATTGGGATTGGTCCCTGTAGAAGTCCTTTCAGCGCCAAGTATAGACGAGATGGATATAGACTGGATTATGAATGCATCTCAAGAACAAGAGTCATGGATGACTCCAATACTGGATTACCTACTCAGGGGTTCTCTGCCAGAAAACTCGATAGAAAGACGAAAGCTTCTAAGGAAGGCCTCTCGCTATGTAATTCAGGATGGCCGATTGTACAGACGGGGATTCTCAATGCCATTGCTTCGATGTGTATCCCGGGAAGAGTCCAAAACAATCCTAGCTGAAGTGCATGGAGGAGAATGCGGTGATCATTCAGGTGGTCAAACACTAGCAAAGAAAATTCTCCGATACGGATATTTTTGGCCAGAAATTAATCGGGATGCTGCAGATTACTCCCGAAAATGTGACAAATGCCAAAGATATGCCAAAATTCCTAGAGCACCTTCTACCGAACTCACACAGATGGTCAGTCCATGGCCATTTGCAATTTGGGGAATGGATCTCATTGGGCCGCTACCAACTGCTAAATCAGGGATTAAATACGCTATTGTTGCAGTTGATTATTTTACTAAGTGGGCTGAAGCTGAACCATTGGCTACTATCACTTCTAAGAAAATGATAAGCTTTGTGACCAAGAATATCATTTGCAGATACGGTGTGCCTCAGAAAATAATCACAGACAATGGTACTCAGTTTGAAAGCGAGGAATTCCAGGATTTTTGCAAACGATTCAAAATCCAGAAAAGCTTTTCGGCAGTAGCTCATCCGCAGGCAAACGGGCAAGTGGAAGCAGTGAACAAGATCATCAAATCAACCATCAAAAAGCAACTCGAAAGAGCAAAAGGTGGTTGGGTCGATAGACTACCACTTGCACTATGGGCATACAAAACTACTCACAAAACTGCAACTGGGCATACTCCTTTTTCGTTAGCATACGGATCGGAAGCAATGATCCCGGTTGAAACAGAGGTCCCTTCACACAGAAGAATCCATTTCAATCAAGCAGAAAATGAAAAGCTACAACTGGAAGCGCTGGATCTCCTTGATGAAAAAAGAGATGAAGCTAACCTCAGAGTTGCAGCTCATCAGCAAAGGATAGCCAGACATTTCAATTCCAAAGTTCGTCAACGCAGCTTTGAAATTGGAGATCTAGTCCTGAAAAGAATTATGACTGCGACAGGTGTGTTTGGGCCAAATTGGGAAGGACCGTATGTAATAGGTCAGAAACTTCTTGACGGCACATTCAAGCTCACCACTGTTGATGGAGATCAAATTCCAAGGGCATGGAACAGCAACCATTTGCGTCCATATTTTACTTGAAAATTTTGTTGAAGCATTGTAAAAAGAATTATGAATGTATGATTCTTGTAATTGAAAGCAGTTGTGAAACTGATGCAAGTAAATAATGAAAGAATATAAAGTGGATGTAGGCCCAATTTCATGGCCGAACCACTATAAATCTTGTGTTCTTTATTATCATTATATGTTTGCTTTGTTTTCAATATAAAAATACGTAAAATGTATTGCTGAAATGTCGATTTAAATTTTTGCAGACAATGGAAATAAAGCTTGCGCATAATGAGACCGAGCGATTCTCACCATCATTCAACAAACGAATTTCAAGTCACAAAGACCCCGAATTCAAATCCTAGATAGGAAATACTTCAATTGAACGGCTAATGATTTCGATAGAAATGAGCCCTTGCTGATAAATTGAGATTGTTTGAACAAACAAACATCCAATTAGGAAGCTAGTGCCTGTTCTCACGAACTTGCCTGGCAATGAAGTACACTTCCTTGGATTAAACAAGCCACTTGTGAGAAAAAGGGGAATGAAAACTTGAAAAGAAAAAAAAAAGAAAAAAAAAGAGGATCGCTGAAAAGGCATAAGCAAGTGAACAGAGGAACAACCAAAGCTACCATCAGCGGCACAAGTCCTCTTTGGAGGCGCAACTCTTCGGAGGATAAAAGACCTCTAATGGGTCATACGCCACAAAAAAGAAAGTTCTCTACTCAACAAAAAAGATTGGAGGAGTCATGACCCTCCAACCATGAGAGAGTAACTTCCAGGCGATGAAAACCCTCTCTGAGGCACATTTCACCAGGAGTTGAAGTGTTATAACCGCTCTTCGGGATTTCACTTCACCAGAGTTGAAATGCAAACAAAATAAAAGCCCTCTTCGGAGGCCCATTTCACCAGGAGTTGAAGTGTTGTGACCGCTCTTCGGGATTTCACTTCACCAGAGTTGAAATGCAAACAAAATAAAAGCCCTCTTCGGAGGCCCATTTCACCAGGAGTTGAAGTGTTGTGACCGCTCTTCGGAATTTCACTTCACCAGAGTTGAAATGTAAACAAAATAAAAGCCCTCTTCAGAGGCACATTTCGCCAAGAGTTGAAGTGTAACAACCGCTCTTCGGAACTTCACTTCACCAAAGTTGAAATGCAAAAACAAAGACCTTCCTGAAAGCCCACGTTTCACCAAGATTGAAATAAAACTTCCAAGCGTTGAAACGTGAAAAAGCTTTCTTCGAAGGCACAACTCTTTGGGGGTACACGTTTCACCGAGATTGAAATAAAACTTCCAAGTGTTGAAACGTGAAAAATCCCTCCTTAGAGGTACAACCCCCCTCCCGGGGACACAATCAAGAAAAAAAAAGACCTCTTTGGAAGCACACGTTTCACCGAGATTGAAATAAAACTTCCAAGTGTTGAAACGTGAAAAGGCTTTCTTTGAAGGCACAACTCTTTGGGGGTACACGTTTCACCGAGATTGAAATAAAACTTCCAAGTGTTGAAACGTGAAAAATCCCTCCTCAGAGGTACAATTTTGTATAAAAAAAAAAATCCTCATCAAAAGCGTACTTTAACTTTCAAATGGAAAATAATCGTAAAAAGAAAAGAAGTCAAAGTACCCTTCAGAGGTCCGCTTTACCACATAGAGGAATTCACTTGGTAAAATATGCACATAAGCAAAAGAAAAAAGTGATTTCTTCGAACGACAAAGCGTAAAAACTTATACGAAGGGAGTTGAACTCTATAAAAATTTTCTTTAAAGAATAAAATAATTATTCTTTAACAAATAAGAGTGCAAGTCCCCTCGAAGTATAAAATATTGCAACAAGCTTAAGGTATGGGGGCAACATGGTATAGTAGTATAGCTGCATCAGTAAAGTAATACTCAAACAACATACCATAAGCCCGCTGCAATATTATATAAACAAACTTGTGCAAAAATAAATAGTAAATGCATTCTCAAATTCGAACAGAAGTTTGTACAAACGAAGAATCATTTTATTCAACTATAATGCAGATACAGGTTTCAAAATAAAAGCGGGGGGCCGGTACCCGCACAACTCTCGGCCAGTTCATACAAAAGGCAAAAAGCTAAAATCTTCACTTCTTCTTCCCTCCTTTGGACCCTTTACTCGGTCGAATAACCAGCTTTTCAGGTCGGCCAGTGGGTATAAGGGAAGTAGGAGAGGCAGGTGTAACCGGTTCAACTTCCGGCTCCTCTTCAGTGGCGGTGGTTTTCTTCCCCCTCCTCTTTGATGTCCCACGCTTCTCTCTCCTTTGTGAGGAAGACTCACTCCCCGGAGTGACAAGTTTCGATAGAACAATGTCGTCAGAAGGAGTCCGTTCCGGGGATATGTCACCTCCCTCAGGTCTCTCATCTTTCTGCTCTTGCGAAGCGATGGGGTCATCCAAGCCGTGAAGAGCCTCTATTTGTTCCTCCTGTGATCCAGGTTGCGAGGCAGAAGGAGGCGCCGCTTGAAGAGATGAAGGATGGATAACCGGAGGAGTAGAAGTTTGAGCAGTGCTTGGTACTTTTTCTACAGAAGAAAAGAGGTTAAAGTCAGTAAAGAGAGGAGATGAAGGTTCACCAATGAAGTCAGTAAAGAGAGGAGATGAAAGCTCATCAAGGTTGAGGAAATAGCCAAGGAGCTCATGAAACTCATACGAAATAAATGAGTAACCCGCTTGAGCAGAATTGACAGTAGCGAGATTAACAGTGAAGTTACCTGGAGAAGCTGGTTTCCTGATATCGACTTCATAAGCTTGCGCATCAGCGCTCTCTTCACCCTCGTCTCCACCTTGTATGCTTGTAATATCAGTAGTAACTTTGGTGGGAGATGCGAGATGGGAACTGGAACCAATAATGTCGACTTCAGACGAAGAAGGTGGCTGGACTAGAGTAGTTGAAGTGGTTTTCCCCAGCCGGTCCCCTTCCGTCACTTCAGTTCTTAATTTGGCAAGTTGTTCCTTTCCCTTGGCAAGGGCAGCGCGAGCGTCATCATCAAAATAATGCCTTTCCAGGGCTGATTCGTCGTAACCGGCACCTTCAGCACCAAGCATCTCAAGAGCGGCCTCCCACACTTCAGCTAAAGTGATTTCATACTTAGGACCAAGAAAAGCGAGGCTTCCACGCCCTAAGACGCTATGCAAATAGAAGTCGAATAATGTTGAGCCGAAGCTGTTTTTGGTCGCCTCATGAGATTCTTCGGCTGCGATTTTGCCGGCGACAGCCTCATCGCGCTCCCTTTCAGTTTTGGCAAGCTGAAGCTTAAGCATTTGTATCTCCGCCTCCTGGGAGTTGTTTTTCTTTTGAAGCTCAGCAATATCAGAGACATAGCCATCACTGATTCTTTTTTGTGCTTCAAGCCTGTCCTCAGCGTCCCTCTGACTGGCATGAGCATCTCTAACTTGTCTGAGAAGCACTTCTTCTTTTTGAGAGTATGAAGTAGAGGAAGCAGCAAGCTCATCTTTCAACTTCTCAACCTTTGCTTCGAGCTCCTCGTTGTAGGAAGTAATGCTCCTCATTTCGGTGTCGTGCTGCTCAAGGACCTTTTGCCACTCAGCCTTATCATTTTCCATGGTGAGCATGGCCTCTAAGTTGGCACGGTTAACTCTTTGAAGCTCATCAACAAGCTTCTACCAGTTTGACATCCTCTCGATATCGAGCTTGACTGCATCAAGATTGCGCAACATAGCAGACTTGTCGATGGGGACCAAGTCTAGGTCGAATCTCACACCCTTTAAGCACCATTGTGGAAAACGGCTTTGTAAAGTGGCTGGGCCAGGTCCCACTTGAAATTTAGGCCTGCTTATTATTGTCTGGATGTCCTCCTTCCCAAGAGCAGGAGAGTCGGAAGTAATGTCAAGAGGGGCAGGGGCAGTAGGCTTTTCGGGAATAGTGGAAGTATATCTCTCACCATGTCGGGCTCGTTTGCCTGAATCTTCAGCTACATGACCTTTTCCTCGGTCGTCGTGAGATTTCCTTTTGTGAGAGTCGTCACTCCTTTGCAGAGAATCATGGTGCTCATCCCTATCCCTTCTGTCATAACGCTCTTCTGCATCCCTCCTTTCACGAGCCTTTCGAGCAGCCCTCTCTTCGTCAGACTCTCTATAGGAGGGAAAGTAACGCCGATAATCATATTGACCACGCCCCCCGTAGCGTTGGAAATCCTGATAATACGATCCGCCGCGTGTCATTGAAGAATCTGAAATAAGAAAAGATAAGCTTTAGAAATCTCTAAAGTATAAGAAGATAAGTGCATAAATGTGCTGGAAAATCCTTAGTTGTGTGTGAAGTGCAAGCTACTCGCGTTGGACTAACGAACCACTCCTCTGTTGGGGGAAGTGATAGATTTCACTGTTGATGACAATTCTTGAGATGAAGGAGTTAGAGTCTGTTGGAGGGCAGATGTTGCTTCAATCGTCGGAGGTATAGCTTTACCATGAGCAGGGTCTTCTTTAAAGAGCTCTTGGGAAGTAATAATTATGTCACTTAAATCCCCAAAGACGTCATCACCGCCATGCCCAACCTGATTCCCTCCATCATCTCCTTTGTCAGCATTCTTCCTGGTTTGGGAAAGGGGCTCCTCTTCTTCTTCAATAATGGGAGCAAGTGCGGGCTTTTCGGAGGGTCCCGTATCGTCTCTGGGAGTAGAGCACTTTACTAATAAGGTTTCTGCAGAAATTTCTCCTCGTATGTGCTCTTTAGTGGAGATCGGAAGATCAGAAGTTTTCACCGGAGAATCAGGAACCTCCGTTGGAGCTTCACGAGGCCGAGTAAAGCGAGAGAGATGGAGGAGTCCGTATTGATGTAAAAGTTCATCGTTTAGCAGAAACTTTATGCTCCTCTCTTCTACCGGCACGGCATTTAATCTTTCAAAAATTTGCTTAAGACTTGGGTCCCTAGCAGGGGGTGGAAGTGCTAAAAACAGGAAAAGAATGAAATTAGCAGCTGAGAGTTCAGATCTCGAGAAAGTTTCAAAACGGAAAAAGTAGAGACAGGAAATCTTACTTCCCACTCTCCAGATGGCATAAAACCCTGGAGGGCAGCGAACAAAGAAAAACTGATTCAAAAATCCGTGAGCGCTTTCGGAGAGATCAGTAATAAGTTTGCGATTCCGAGCGCTTCTTACAACCACGATGGAGGGATGGTCTTTAGTTTTCGTGAATGAGCAAAAATAGCAGATCTCCCCGAAGCTTGGTAATCGATCCAAAACTCTCCTGAATAGAACACATA
The DNA here is from genome assembly GCA_030765085.1 of Allium cepa. NCBI lineage: Eukaryota > Viridiplantae > Streptophyta > Magnoliopsida > Asparagales > Amaryllidaceae > Allium > Allium cepa. The sequence continues at coordinate 1,041,609,508 of CM060931.1, read as the reverse complement.
ACCCCATCAGAATGGCGTAGCCATTGGGGTGTAATTGGAATGGAGAGATAGACAACCGAAGCAGGAACTGTTGGAGAAAGTCGTTAAAAGGAGGAATCGCCCCACTTAAGCACATTTGGCGATTGACTGCAACAAAGCCGTAGGGAGGATTGTCAGCAGTGTCATTTGGCCCCGGAAATAAGGTGTCAGCATCATCAATGCCAAACTGGACGCGCAGTTGGTTAAACACCCGCTGATTCAAAGTTGTGGGTGTTCTCTCCGGAGGGTTGTCTATAGGGATGGCTACTGGAAAGACATCTTCAGCCTGGCCCATCGGCTCTTCTTGATGAGAGGTCATTCTACACAAGCAACTGGATGTTCAAATGCGAAGGTGCACGTTTCCTAAAAAGTGTGAAGTGTCGTGCAAAGCTAATAAAAAAATATAATAATAACAAGTAAAGATAACTGGAATTAAACTGGTTGACGATTGATTGACTGTGGTAATTTCGGAACTTGTTATTTAAAGCTCAAGCATAATATTAATGCGGGCTGGTCAGTTTCAATCGACTAATCCAGTGCTGCTTTAATATTCCACTTGAAATCGGTAGCACTTCGTTCACACGATTTATTTAAGTTAATCATCTATCATTAACTAATCTGTCGTTCGATGTGGACAATCAATGATAGTATATTCGTCCCAGTTTTCTGTGAATGTTGTATTAACAGATTATTAGCTTACAAGTTGAAGTAATCTGTAAAAGAATGCAGCAGTATAGCAGTTCAGAGACCATGCAATAATTCGGAGTTCAAACAAAATTTACAAGTACTAAGTCGTAAACGACTCAAGGATTCTTTGTACGGGTTAAGCTAAGTCGTTGGCTATTTAGATGACTCGACTACGACCTAAGGAAAGTGAGGCGAGTTAAGTTAGGTTACTCCAACTCTAAACCACTGATGTTATAAGTCGGCAGTACTATGAGTCGTAAGTCAAAGAACAGGAGGAAGGCTCCAGATCAAAGCAATAAGAAACCTTCTAAGGTCTAACCCGGTTACGACTCATGGATTTTGTCGTAAAACTTGCTAGGTCGGATTAAAGTCAATAGTAAAGGCTACTGGGTCGCATGGAAGCCGCTGAGTCGTATACGGCTTATGGTTTAAGTCGTGCACGGTTTAAAGGATGAGTCACGGGAAAGTAGCAAGTGCTGAGTCGTTCACAGCTCATGGTTTGAATCATTCACGGCCTATGGCTTAAGTCGTTCACGACTTATAGCTTGAGTCGTCTGTGGTTTATGGCTAAAAGCATTAAGTCGTGTACGGTTGTGATTGCAAGGTATTTCAGAATCAGTGGCCGAAAAGCAAAACCAACTAAGTCGTGAGATCCTAAGTCATTTCCTCAACCAGTCAACTCCTTTCTAACCCGTTAACCCGTTAAGAACTTCCTCATCTCCTCCGAACCCACGGGCCGGTCAAATCGAGATATTGTAATTCATCATCTTCTCCTCACATCATCAGAAAGCACCCAAAAACCAATTCGTATCGCTTCAAGTGTACGGCGAATCAAGCGCGATGTTATAATCTAAAGGATCACAACAACAACGTAGCCAACAATGGTCAGAATCGTTCACAACTCAATTCAAAGCCCGAGTACGACATACGGCGGTGATTTGGGAACAGGAAGCGAAAATTTATGCCTTAGCGATGGTCGTGGTTGGATTGAAGTTCAAAATGACTTACGCGATGTGGAGGAAAGGATGGATTAATGATCAGTAAGCTCAGATTTGCTTTTGAGAGGTTGGAGAGTCTCTAATGGCGGATGCGGCTGCGAGATAAGAAGTGGGAGAGGAGAAACGACTCAAGCGTTTTTATACCTGGAGACACTGGAACTTGAATCGGCACGGGTTATGATGAGTCGAAGCGCACGACTTACGGCTTAAGACGTGTGCTTCGAGGGGCAAGTGTTAATCCCGTTTCACCAACGAGTTAAAGAGTCCACGAGATAAGAGCCCACAAGATAAGATCTATGAGTTGAGGAGCCCACAACCTAAGAACAACGACTCAGGAAGCTTACGACCTACGACTTAAGGCAGCAAACAGTTCCAGAAGGACTTACGAGTTAAGCAGTCTCCGACTTAAGGCCTCCACGATTTAAGGCTTTTACGAGTTAAGGATGGCACGACTTAAGGAAATGAACGACCTACGACCTAAAACATGTTGCGACCTAACAATGGCTACGGTTGAACGGCCTAGGAAAGCACCGACTCAACTTATAGCGACTCACCTACTCAAGAAGGACTCACGACTCATAGAGATAAGCAACTCAATAGACCAACGACTCAAAGCTGGCAGCGACTCAGTAAGTTGCCGACTCATCAAGACTATCGACTCACGACTTAAGGAGCCTAACGGGTTAAAGCATTAACGACTCATTGAAAGGGATTGCCTCAGCGACTCAACAGATCCACGACTCATCATAAGAAACGACTCAAGATGATTGACGACTCATAACCCAGGATGACTCGTCCGCGACTCAAAGCCACTGAGTCGTATTCTGTTACAACAATGCATGTCCTAGTAAGGGTTGACTCGCCAGCGACTCAAGACTCAACCTACAGATGAGTCGGTCGCGACTCAACCTGACTCGGCCACGACCTAACTTGACTCGGGGACGACTCAGCTTGAGTCGGTTGCGACTCATGACTTGTACGCAGAATTCATGTCCAGGCCTGCCTATAAATACGTAGCCACCTCCAACGTTCAAAGGACTTTTGGGGGGTCGATCAATTTCAAGCGCCATTACTCTGCCGAATTCCAGACTACTTCAACACTTAAAACTTTTGAGATTCAAAGAACGTCTAAAAGAACTTCATAAAGAAATCATCTACATCCACCATGGATTTGAAGATTTTTGTTAACATCGAAGTTTGAGCTACTTGTTCTAAGTCTTTCGTAATTCAAAGTGTATTGTACTTGAGAAGATTTGTATCAACTTGTAACATGATCATCAATAAAAGTACTTAAAGTGGACGTAGGCTATACCCATAAGCCGAACCACTATAAAATTGCTGTTGTTTACTGCTTTTCCGCTATTACTTGCTTATAATTCTTTCCCGATCTATCGGGTGGTGCTTTCACAACTACACTTCACACACCGGGGTGTTAGCGTTCAAATTTAAGCGTTAACAACACGGACACCGGATTGCTTAGATTAAATGATTTATGAATCTTTGAAATTTTGAATTCAGTTAATTGGCATTTTGAAATAGAAATTGATTTATATAAACTGAATTATTTTCGAAAATCTAAGTGTTAAAAATGTGAAATTGGGAATTTTCTTATTGAATTGCTCAAAGAATTTAAATTTGAATTTCGAAGTAAAAATATCAATAAAAATGAATTTATCAGAATTGGGTTATTGAAAATGTTTGGATATAACTTTGAAATCTATTTTAAACTAAATTTTGACTATTTAATTTTATTTACTATTTTATCAATTTAAAACTATTTTATTTATTTTAATCTATTATAACCTATTTAATCCAATTTAATCTATTTTATCGATATAAACTAATTAAATTTGTTAAATCTATTTTAAAACCTATTTAATATAATTTAATTCCAATTAATCTATTTTAAATTTATTTAATCTATATTAAATCTATTTAACAAAATTTAAATCTATTTAATCTATATTAAATCTATTTAATAAAATTTAAATCTAATTATTCTATCCTAATTCTATTTAAATAATTTAAATCCATTTAATCTATTTTAAGTTTATAAAAATCATTTTTAAATCTAACTAAATCAAATTAAATATATTTAAACTATTTTAGGACATAAACCATTTCAATCTATTAAACTAAATTTAAAACTATAAAAACTATCTAGGACTGCCTAAATTATTTTCTAAAATTACAGACTGTGTAGAGTGAAAGTATTTGTATTTAAATTTTTTTGATGATGATGCAGCCTATGTTAAATTTGGAACCGATACCTTTTTGTGAAACAACATATTAAGTGAATAAGATGAGTTTGAAATGAAGAATTAATTAACAGAACTTATCGATAATTTCAAAGTGAATGTGAATTTCAAACATGAATATGACTTTGAGAGTAAATATGAATTTGGAAATGAATATAGTTGGAAAGTGAATATGATTTAGAAACAGATATGACTTGAAATTGAATATGATATTTTGATATAAATTATGGACTGACCCTTCAAACGTAAAAGAACTAACTGTGAAATAAGTGTTTGGTTGTTAAAGAGACCGGGATCGGATATTTTCATACTGTGCCAATACTGAAAACCACTTTAACGACAGTGTACATGGTGGAGATTCTAGAAATGAAGTAGGATGGTTTGGAAAACGATTTATGTATGCGGTATGACGTGACCCTCACTCCCGTGAGTCAGCTTAGATGTGATTAAAACAGGAGCCACGTCGGGCCAAGTGAGGTCATTCCTCCTATTGGATACATTTCTTCGATACCATATCTGTTGCTTTGCGATTGATTAGGTGACCACCCTTTGATTTTGTTTTGAGAGTGTGTTCCGAGGTGGGCGGTAGTAGCTGTTATGCGTTACCACCAGTCCGGATACGCAGTCGTATATCTACCTTGGCACTGCATCGAGTGTCGTGTTCACATGCCCTAGCGCGCCTTCTACGAGTTTGTTTTGTACCATACCTATGGGGTGCCCTCTGCGTAAACCTCCAGTTTACGGAGGAGCGTACGGTACTGTATAAACTATGGGAAATATAAAATGTGTTAACGGAGATATGGATAACGCCTTAACGCTATTTTAATACTTTTACTTTACTGTAGACATATTATAATAGCTTATTGTACTACATAGTAAATAGTTTAACGGATCCTTAGAAGATGTGAATCCCGTACATCTCTTAAGTTATTGCACTCACGTTACGCACTGGATAGGAGATGTCAAACCCTCTAAACATCTCTAACGTCGTTGCACTCATATTTACCGTTGAATTAACTTACATTAGATCTTTTAGTTCTGAATCAAGTGTTTTTTCTTTTCAATTCGCTCGGGTCAAGCTGAGCATTTCAGGGTTAAAGAACTTCTTTCTAGAGAACGAAGGCGAAGATTTATACTATTATTATTTATTATATTATTCCACTGCATCATGTTGCTCCGCTGCATTTATTTATTTATTCATGTTGTTTGTAACTCTAATTCTGTATTGTATAGTATAATCGGATTTATTTGTAAACACCTTCATGAACTGTTATTCGATTATTTTATTTTGTCACTCCGTTGTGAGATTCTGTATTTGTTTTATTTCTTTGTCTTTTTTTTATTTACCCCATAACAATCTGCCGCTTTGAATGGTTTGAGTATAACATGTGTGCATGCTTAAAACGTCCAAAAAAGCAGGGCGTTACATGTTTAATCCTTAGTATTAAGATTACTAAGTCTAAAAGAGATTTTTTTGGGACCAATCTCACTGTTTTTAGAAGAGGTCGAAGAGATATAACTACTTTGACTGTAAACCTACTAGTACATCGTATAGTCCTTGTGTAAAACTATTTAAGAACACTAGTGAAGGTGTAAGACAGTTTGAATATGCGAGCATCATTGACAACCATTGGTATACCACTGATTGTACTAGACCCAACATAGCCTATGTCGTGGAATTATTATGCAGTTTTACAAGTAGACCTAATATGGAGTATTGTTATACTATTGAAAGGATCATGAAATACGTTAAAAGAGCTATGAACATTGGATTACTTTATCAGAAATTTCCAGCTATCCTTGAAGGATATAGCGATGTAGACTGGAACCCTTCCCAAGTGACTCTAAAGCAATTAGTCGATATATTTTCAATATAACAGGATGAGCTCTTTCTTGAAAATCTAAGTAAAAACTATTTTGGTTCAATCCACTATGAAATCTGATATGATAGCAATAACTACAGCTAGTCAAGAAGCAGATTACTTGATTAATCTATTAACTAAAATCCCTTTCTGGAAATAACTAATACAAACTGTGTTCATCCATTGCGATAGTTTCTCACCTATTGCAAAAGTTGAGACGTTATTATAATGGTAAGTGACAACAAATTCGTCGTAAGCACGGTACTATAAGAGAATATATCTCTTCTAAATCAACTATAGTGAATCATGGACGGACTGATGATAATCTGGCAGATCCTTTGATGAAAGGATTGGCCAGAGGGAGTCCTTACAACAACTAAAAGAAAGGGATGATTGCCATTAAAATGAGGAGTGGCTCATAATGATAACCCAACCTAATGATTTGAGATCTCAAAAACTAAATCAATGGGTAACAACAAATTGTGAAGTGATATTATTGAATATGCTATAGAAGCATGTATTCTTGAAGCGATAGAAGGATGGATGATAGCGACTCTTGATGAGTTTTATACTCCATGTGGAGAGGAGTACCGAGTATAAGAGTACTCCTAATAGACTCATCTATTTAAATGTGGAAATGAGGTCATTTCCCATGGAGTTTTAGGGCAGAAATTCCTAAAGCATTCACCATGTCAGGTTAGATGTGCATGACCATCGACACATAAGCTTTTAGGTAGCATCCTAGAAGGATTGTATATGGTTTGATGTCAGAGATAGAGTTCTAGATTAGAAATCACACTAGGATAATTTGAATCTTACTCACTACGCAAAGATTCAAATCGAAAGATACATTTGTTTATGTGCAAGCTTATATTTTTTGAAAATTGTCCGAAACATATTTAAAAAAAATTAAAGTGGAGGATTGTTGGATTTAAAAAAATATTAATAAAATAGTTTGAACATGTGCATTTATTTTTTGAATCCAACACCGTAGGGATCATTGAGAGAACGTTTTATTCTTTTGGCACAAAGTAATAAAACGTTGAATAAGTGCATTTAATGTTTTTATAAACGGTCATAAAATGTTTTATAACATTGAACTGTTTAAAAAATTAATAAAATATTTGAACAAGTACATTTATTGTATGAGCTCTACAACATACTGATTATTGAGACAAATGTTTTATATTTTTGATATAAACTAATAAAACATTTGAATAAGTGCATTTTAAGTTTGCAAACAGTCATAAATCATTTTATAACATTAACTTTAAGTACGAATTAACAAAACGTTTTATACATTTGGTTCAAATTAATGAAACGGTCATCTAAGATCCATTAATTTTGAGAATTATTTTATAATGTACATTTTCAGATCTGGTTTTTTCATCGATAAATAAATGATTTTAATGCTTCTACATTTTCTTCCACTAAAACCGTAACGCTATTTCAGTTTTCCGTCTATTTAATGAATAGACGAAATGAAAAAAGAACATACAACCATTTCTCTGTCATTTTCTTATTAGTCATTCTTCTTTTTGAGAAAAAGAAGAAAAAAGAACGTACAACTATCTTAAAGACGGTGCTGTTTATAGTTTGTCATGCACAACTTTAGGCAGAGCAACGAAAAGGCTTTACAAAGGAGATAAATTACACTTAGCCGGATAGACAATTAAATCAGTGATTCAGATTCAACATAAAGTATGCAAAATTTATTTTGGTCTAACCATGTTTTTATATGCATGTCATCACTAACTTGGTCTCTTCTTTACTTAATCTACTAATAAACAAATGATCCTCGTTATTTTGTAACTCAGCATAATTATGAACCTCATTTATCACCTCTAAAATCCACACATCAACGTTAGGAAATATTATCCCCTTGATTTGAATGGCCAATTGCATTTCTCAGTCCTAATCAATTTTCAGTTGGACTTCATTTTCTTCGCTTCGGACTGCTTAAACAATTCTCGATATTCACATTCGAAGAAGATTCTAAGCTTACCGCGGGAACCATTCGTATTTGACCTTAATATTACAATTACAAAACCAAGTTGGTTTCCAATATGTCGAATCCATTCTACAAATATAAAATGGTAAATGTTATAAAAAATAAATATAATAAACAAATTAAGCATAATAACGATGCATACTTACATTATACGTTGTAAGGTCGTTGCTACAATCCATCACTACATCTCCGGTGAAGAAGCTTCATTTTCACTCCTATAATCTGTAGGTGGTTGGAAACAAAATTTTTTTTTGCTTCGGTTTAGTTTGAAATTGTGCAACGATAAATCCTAGCTGGTATAGTGCATGGTAAAATTCATGACCTAGGTATGCCTAGGTGTGGAAAAAATGTCGACCTAGGACCATTGAGGTGCAGTTTTCTCAGCAAATTCAATTGTATAATTTCTTAATAAAAAACGAAAAATGGTGAAAAATTCAAATTCACCATTTACCATATTCTAATCCATGGTTTTGCTCTAGTTAATCTTATAATCCAATATCATATTGTTCTAGGCCAAAATTATTTTCTTCGTCGGCAGTTTCCAAAAAATTTGTAAAGTTTGATTGATCTTCCCTTTGGGAGTTTAACTACGACCTAACGGTAATTTTGTCCTGAATTGTTTTAAATAATTAATTACCCCTTGTTCAATTTCGGATAGCTACCGATAGGTAGGCCCGTCGATGGACCGGGTTCAGTCCATGTATCATAAAACCCAAATTCTAGTCTGATTACAATAATGAAAAACCGAGCTTGTTCGAACCCACAGGGTATTTCAAACCAGTAACCAAGCTCGGTCCGTCGGGCTTTTTAAGTCCGCTGGTCCATATTTTCAAATTACAATTGATAAAATTTGTATATAAATAATGTTGAAATATAAATTGGACGATAGTGCAGTCAAATTCAAAACAAAAGTATACAAAATATATATATGTAAATGAAAGGAATGGTAAACAAATAACATGCACATTCATGTTTTGATGTGATAGATAATTAATGGTCGAGTCACGATCTAATCGGGTTGGGTTTTGATAAAACCGTACGCAATCTTAATAGTAATATGTGGGCTTAGATGATAAAAGATAAAACTCTATCTGTATTAATAGGGTGAGTTCAGACCGAGTTCAGGTCGAGAATCGTACCATTGAGAGGTGTATTTGCAATCATAATACACATACACCACAAAGATCATGCAGCATACAATTACTCGATCAAATTAATCCATGCAGAAAATAATTATAAGGTCCCATATATAATTCCAACCGAACTGGCTGCCATTAAATGTTGAAGCAAAATGGACTTGAAAGTGCCGCCATATCTCGATATCTGTTGGTAATCCTGATGTGTCTGTATATGTATATATGTGTGTGTATGTATTGAAAGTGACGCTACATCTTCGATATCTATTGCTAATTCTGATGTGTGTATGTATGTGTATGTGTCTTTGTAATGCATATATGTATGTATCTGTCTATCTTTAAATGCGCATTGAATTTTACCACAACTTTCGATTCAAATATACACGTATCCATATAGGTACCTTTATAATGTATAGTATAGCGTACCCTGACGTACAACGAAAAAAATCCAAGAAATACCATTCCAAATCCCATCAAATCAAATATATGTATACAACTATACGTAGATATTCTTCACATTACCAATTAATGTTGCATGGCTAGCTAATATAACACATGATGATCAAGCAGATGATGATGCCAAGCTCCACAAGTCACCATCACCTCCGCTACCTTCCTCACTAACATTATTGTCACTACCGTAATAATCCATCAGTATATTTTCGTTAAAACAAGCTATTTGTTTTGATGAAGATTGCCCATTAAGTTGAGAAGCCACCAGTCTATCCAGAGCAACCCAATCTCTTAATCCAACCTCTCCACTGCCACCTTGATTATTTATACCATAGCTTGTACTGTTTTCATGTTGATGATAGCTCTCAAGTGGCGGCAGTTTCATGTATCTTTCACTGAAAAACAATGAATTTCTTGGCTCTATTTGCTTGCAAGCTCTCCCCCCCATGCACTGAATGATTTCGTCCAATGTGCCATCCCCGTTTCTAGTCTGAAAGTCCGATTTGGTGTCCATTGCAATCATTGCAGTTGAAGATTCAGAAGATTTACGGAGGAAATTCTTCTTCTTGAACACTCGGCAAACCACCCATCCATCTTCTTGGTTCGCGCTTTCTCCCATTGATATCACAACCTTTAATTTCTTTACATTTCAGTGCCATACCAAAAAAAAAAAGAAAAAAGAAAAGAAGAAGAGGTGGTGCAAAACTCATACCCTGGATAATAAATTTGCATCATCGTCATCACTTTGTTGCTCGTCAAGTCTATACTCATGCATGATCCAATCCGACTTCTGACCATGTGGGGCTCTACCTTTATAAAACACAAGCGTCTTCCTCATTCCTATCCTTTTGAAGCTACTGTATATCCCTTTGTCCCTCCCTGTTGCCTTCCAGAATCCTGCAGCTGTTGCCCTGTTCGTTCTGGTCCCTGTAGGGTACTTCTTGTCTTTGTGACTGAAGAAGTACCAGTCATTCTGTGGCGTCGATCCTATTCTACACTTCTCTGCACATTTGTTATGTCAGTTCAATTCTTGCTACTGACTACTATTAATACCGGTAGTACAGTTATGTCATAAAAAATTACATATATATATATATATACCTTGTATGTCCCAAGGTTCGAGCTTATTGAGATCTACATCCCGAATAACGTCCAAATCGATTTTTTCAGAAGCGACTTTTTTTCTTAGGTAGTAGTTCAAAAGCTCTTCTTCAGTTGGATGGAAGCGAAAGCCTGGAGGCACACTTGACTGTCCATTTATCGTAATGCTCATCTTTAACTGACTAAATGTGAAACAAGTGAAAATGCTAACTAGATGGAAGGGAATGGAAGTAGTTTATATAGTCGTTAAATTTAAATTAGGGAGCAGGAAAATGTGAATATAACACATGTTTGTTAGTGGCTAATTGGCAGTTAGTTTGTCTAATGTGTACAGGGCCCATCCCACCAAATTATCAACATTGTACGTAGGAAAAGATTTTGATACTTGTGGGCACCCTCAAGTCTGGGAATAAATTTGTGTACATAATGGCTGGAGAGAGCAGAGGAGTGATGATGAAATAGTTAACGATAAATGAATTATTGGCAAACTTTTTATGTAATGAACAGCGACATTTTGTATGTTTTAGATCAGCGTTTTACTGACCTGCCCTAAATGTAGTCCGGGCCTAAATAACCATGGACACTGGATCACTTTCATTCAGAACTCAGTCAGGGTCAGACTTTAGTAATGCACGAACCATTGGTTGAACCTTCGACCCAATGGTTTAATCATCCATTTTAACTCGTTGAACCATGGTTTTTTATATTTTTCTTTTGATTTCTCACTTTGTCATTCTCTGTTTTACTTTGGAAAAATCATAATGATCCCAAAATCTAAACGGCATGCTCACCACTTTGTTCTTCACCATCGCAAGCTCCTTCAAGTTCACTGCAAGTTTTGTTAAGTTCACCGTCACTTGACTTTCGTCGTTGTGCACTGATGCTGTGTACACAACTACAGCTGTGTTGGTGCAGTTGAACACTACAATACAACTTTAACCGCTGGTCTTGATGACTCTCCATGGTTTGTTTGGCTAAAATTTTTATTTTAATATTTCTATGTGTATTTTGTTTTTAAACGTGTAAATTTCTGAGAATTAAATTGACGATTTGATCGGTTGAACCATAAAACCTTAAACATTGGTTTAACCTACGGATCATGAAATCTATGGTTTTAGTACGTTGCAATGGGCATCTGCAGTGTGTTGTATGTTTTATTCCATTCCATGCTAATGCAATCATAACCACCAAAGTTAGCATTTTTGCATTCAAAAACTTTTCTTTTTCCAGACATAAAATCAGATATCAAAATTGTTGGATTTCACAGTACACAACTTTAGACAAAACAGTGTACTAATCAAACACAATACTAGCCATGAGGATAAATAACCAAAACCTTATTGATTCAAAATATGTTGTTTCAAAGTGTCATTGTGAGTACTAGTTTTTTATGTGCTCAAAGGGCCAGTTACTAATCCAATTAACCTGCCCCCATGCGAGTCAATTCAATTTTTTTAGGACCAAATTAATGAAAAGGGGGAAAAAAGTGTAATGTTGTGATCGTGCATGTTATATTCATGGTTCATCATATAGCAAACCAAAGATGAACGATAGCAATCATGTATTAAAAAGTTAATCATGCATGTATTGTTGCAACCGTGCATCCCTAGTGCTAAACGAAACACTTTTTAATATTTTTACTCCTAGAGAGACTTAACAATGATACTATGATTTTTCTTATGATTGGTAGAATACAGTACAATACAAGTTTAAAATAAAAATCTAAACAGGAAATGAAGATTGTTCTCAATCTTCTTTCATGAATTAACAGTTCTTCATAACATACTGCAAGATGAAAACTAACCATAATTTTGTTCGAAAGTACTGAACAGTCTTAAGTTTTGCACATCGGCAAGGAAATAGATATACAGAATCACTTCATTTCGACGTTCATGTATTTTCATAAGTTGATTTGAGTCTTCAGAAAATAGATATAAATGAAAAGGGTTAATCATAGGAAGAGAATTATGCAGGAATAGACAGGGGAACATGAAAAATACAAAGCATGACGCTCGACCTTGAATATCTTCGTGGAAAGCCACAGGTGAAACAGACATAAATAATCTCCAACATATGCGTATATTCTTTTCATTAATTATATACAGATAAAATATAATAAATACAAATTAGTGACAAACTGTTCCATTTCACAACTTTACAGGACTACGAGTAGACAAAAATACAAGGCCTAGAAATCAAATTTGTACTTTGTATTGAGTTTTTGAAGATGAGTATTAGTCGAATCTGAATGGAAATTGGCCTAAGCACATGAAATTTTTTCAGCATGTACTGCTAGGTACTGCATACTTCATTGTAAGTTTAAGATCATGACCCTTTATATAAGTATTTTAAGAAAACAAAGAAGTATATCATACATATATCTTACTGGGTGTTTTTTCTTTCTTTCAAGAATTCAGTTGTATTCCTTAGATACAAACATCGTTCGTCATCCATGACCGTGTTTGTTATATAGCATAATAGCTACATGTATATTATATATTCACTTTTGGGAAACTAATTTTTGTTGTTTAAGTAATACTACAATAGAGACATACTTCTAGTTCCTTTTCCTGTGCAACAACCTTAACAACAATATAACAATATCAACAACGCATTAACAGCGAAAGCAATGAAAACGATGGAAAATATACAGTAGAAAGTTCAGCAAAGATTCCAATTTCTTCTTAGATCATTGAATACAAAGTAAAGAAATGATGTTTGGTCGGAGAAGTTTTGCTTTCACTAACCCTACAATCTCGCTGTGAAAACACATCATATATCAGTCACATATTTCAAACTGTTGCAATATTCTTTGTTGTACTGGGTTTATTTTCTGTTGTCGACACTGTAACTTCTTTATCGGGAAAGATAAAATATCTATTACTAACAATAAAAAAGATACAAAGGAAAGCAAATGAATTTTTACCAATCATTACAGCACACCTAACAAATTTCTCGTTAGTTGAAAATTCCATTCACTAAGCAGCTACAAATAAACCAACAAGTGGTAGATTTAGGGAATTTCTCACCAAACAAAACCACGACTTATTTACTGGGTCGTCAAACTGATGAATAAAACAACAAAGAGTCGGCCAATTTATTATGTAGAAAATGAGAGCATGTGGTTTCTAAGTAAAATGGACTATAGCTGCCTAACCTCCAATCGAGTATCGGATTTTCAACTAGACCTGTCGAAATATGATCCAATCCATTAATCCAACTCATTTACACTACTTTTAAATGGTTTGGGTCAACCCATTTATGAATTTTATTAAATGGTTATGGGTTGGATTAATTCATTTTTAAAAGGGTTATAAGTGGGTAACCCATTTATTAAAAATATTAAATTTTAATATAAATTTGAAAAATTAGAATTTTGAACATAAAATGTAGTTTTCATGAAGACTGACAGTTGTGGTTAGAAAATAACATGCTACCGCATCCTCATATTTGAACTTCATCTAGTGCAGAAGCCGCTATTTTTTTGTTTGGACTGTAATAACTTCTTCACACTAACTCGGAATCAGACGAGACTTCGACCGATTAACTTCCATCTAAATTACGGACAGTATGAAACACTTGGATACTTGATCTTATGAACGCATACTGTACTTCTCCAAAGGGACTGACAGTTGTACTTAAAAAATAACAGGTTATCACATCCCCATATTTGAACTTCGCCTAGTACAGAAGCCGCTATTTTTTTATTCAAACTGCAATAACTTCTTCATATTGACTCGGAATCAGGTGAGATTTCGACCGATTAACTCTCACCTAAATTATGGACAGTATGTAACACTCGGATACTTTATCATGTGAACGCACATTGTAGTTATACAAGGGGAATGACAGTTGTACTTAAAAAATAACAGGCTGCTACATATCTATGTATGAACTCCGCCTAGTGCAGAAGCCGCTATTTTTCTCAGACTGTAATAACTTCTTCATACTGATCCGGAATCAGACGAGACGTCGACCGATTAACTCCTACGTAAATTATGGATAGTATGTAACACTCGGATAGTTCATCTTGTGAACGCACACGGTAGTTCTCCAAGAGGACTGACAGTTGTAATTAGAAAATAACAGGCTATCATATCCCCATGATTGAATTTTGATAAAAATTAAAATGTAACAACCCACATATTTATCGATTGTATATTTAAATATTTTATTCAAATATGACATCGTTTGTCGGATTATAGTCCGTAAAGCTACTTTCTGCAAACGGCCGAATTGAGACTCAAGACCACTTACATTGAGTTCAAAATGTCATTTACGATCTTTTTTAGTATAAGCTTCGATATGTTTCGAGTAAGTCGAATTTTGCTACTTTTCCTAATTGGGTTTTAGGTTGGGTTCAACCCACTAGCTTAACTTAACACCCTAACCCAACCTTCTCCTCTCCATTCACTCATTCTCATTCCTCAAACTCAAGCTTCAACTGAAAATGGTGTAAAGGAAAGAGAATTAGAAACTCCAAGCCCTAGTTCCTCTTGCAAACTCTGAATCTTGCTCCAAAATCAAGGAGAAGCTATTGGTAAGCCTCATCTTCATCTTCTCTATGTCTTTCTCTCTTCAATCTCAGAAATTTCTAAACCAAAATTTAGAAAATACTTGTTTTGATTCTAGATTGAAGCATATAGAGTTGAAGTGGAGAGTGGTTGGCCTTTTTCTTGAAATTGAGTTTCTTATCCTTGTTTTTGAGTTAAAAGGTGAGATTTTTATCTCACATATACGTCTAAACTATCTTTGATTGTTAGGTAAGGATTCCTAACACTTATTCATGTGTAATTGCTCTTGATTTGGATTGTTTTTGTGAATAGTTCAATTTTTGGTGTTTTGAAGTCAAATCACTAAAAATCATAACTTTGATGTTTGATCATGTTTTTGTGATGAATCAAAGAGCCTATAGGGCTGGGTTGTCGATTGGCGTAAACCATTAGCGTCCGCAGCTCGTCCGATTGCAAATTGAGTGAGTTTGCAATTCATTTATAATAGGCTTGGAATGCAGGAAAACAGTGTTCAGTCGACTGAACCATCTGAGTCAGTCGACTGAGCTGAAGCTCGAGAATTTTCTGGGTCTGTGCTCAGTCGACTGACTCAGCGAATCCAGTCGACTGACCTGCTCCTATTTTGCCTGTTACGCCTATTTATGCCTAATTTGCTTGGTTTTCCAAATTTAATCGATGCATGTCGATTCCAAGTAGTTGTTATTGCATATTTGGCTTTGATGACTTATTTTTGACTTCATTCATGGGTTTTTATAAATCATCCCTACAAATCGTATTAAAAGCTCGTTTCTCCAATTTATAAATTCTAATTAAAACACACACAACTTCGCACTCCGAGCGAAGTGGGAGGAGAATTAAATGATTAGATAAAACGCGTGTAATGAACACGTGCGTTCATCTTTTCAGTTATTTCTCAATCTATTCGTTTGAACGTTTTGAACTTTGGGTTTGGTTTTCCGATGAGATGAGGTAAAATTTGTACTACTTTGAGTGTGAAATTGACTAACGGATAGTAAACCGTTTAGTGCGAACGGGTGGCTATGGGACTCACGTTAACACTTTTCGGATTCCTTTCTGGGAGTTTGTGACACATGTTGCCTTTGGGATAGTGTCTTCGGACTGTCTCCTTCTGGTTTGTTGCCTTTAATATCGCTTTTGGAGTTGGTCCTTTGCCCCGGTTCGAGAGATATTTGGGATTGTTTGTTGCCTTTAATATCGCTTTTGGAGTTGGTCCTTTGCCCCATCTCGAGAGATATTGGGGGGTGCATTTTGTAGCGCTTTCGAAGTGGTTTGTTCACCACCGCTCGAGAGATAGTTGTAGTTGGAATTTTTTGTTGTTTCATTGATAATTATATTCCCTAGGTATCGCCCTTCGGTGTTGGTCTTTTTGAGCCACACGATATATAACGGTTACCTTGTGGAACCCGTCTTACCTTCATTGGAATTTGTTATTTGCCTTTTTTGCTTGATTTGGGAGATTCATATCCATTGTTTATTTGAGTTGCCGATGAAATGAGGTTTTTTATGATTCATCATTTGTTTGATGATTTTGCTATCTCTTATAGAGATATTTGTTATACTATATGATCTTGCAGGTTCATTATTGTTCAGTTTATCTAACTGATTTGTTTAGCTAGACTGACCCGTGTATTTTATAGGGCCAGACCGAGATGTTTCAGGTTAGGTGGCTTTGGAATTAGCCTATTTTTCTTTCGCATGGACTATTCCGCTAGCTCCTTTTGTTATAGCTTTTTGTGTAGTCCTTTTCTATTGTAACTCTGATATGTATTATTTGACTCGTTTGTATATGGTGGTTTACTATACCACTTGTCATGTATCATTTTGTATACTCTGTTATGTATCTGTATATGTGTATATGATGATCCACTGTTGTGTGATGTATATTATAATTGAGTTGTTATATTCTGTTCTAATAGATCCTCCATCCATCTATGGTTTTGTTTTAAGTATTCATTGGATATGTCGATCTGCTAGGTATGACAATTGTCGATGCATTCAATAGATAGTTAAAGCAAGGCTATAGATGGTCCCTCCTATTCAGCCTTATTCTTCGCAATAGCAGACGGTATTACCTAGTAATACTCTTGGGTATTGTGAGTATAGAGGTGGAGCGTCACAGTTGGTATCAGAGCTGAGTTCAGAACAAAATATGATAAACATAGAATAGAAACATATATTTTGGTACATCAAAGTGTATAAGTGTACGAATCTTTGAATCATCTTACCTCTATTCCTTCCGTGTTTTTGGGGTAGATAGGATTTGGGAATACGTCTAGGAATGTATTTTTATTCCGTAGTATTCCGTATTGAAATATCTACCTTGTGAATAATCATGTTCTTATCTTAACTTTCAGCGTATGGTTGGAAGGGGCAGGGGATGACGTTCGGATGCTGGGCAATCTAGTGGCTCACATCTGGATGGCGTTTATATGTCTTCTGATCAGTTTTTGGAGTTGTTTAGGAGCACTCAGCCTCCATCTCCTACTCGAGTATCTCCACCTCGCAAGTCTGCCTTTGCACGCCTGTGCAGTGATTTTGCTCATCTTGGAGGAAAGCCATTTAAAGGCTCCGAGTGTGTTCTTGAAGTCCAAGCTTGGATTCGCACGTGCGAGCGTATCTTCTCTAGAATGGATTTTTCTGATCATGATAGAGTTCTTGTAACTTCTAGCTTATTGCAAGAGCGTGCCCTTGATTAGTACGAACTTCTTGTAGCCGAAATTGATGAGTCTACTCTTTCTTGGACTCAATTTCGGGAACGATTCGAACTCAAGTTTGTTCCTGAATCTGAGAAAGCTTTATTGGCCCGTCGCTTTCTTGAATTGAAGCAAGGGGAGTCTTCCATTTCTGAATATGTTGCATCTTTCGAGGCCTTATCTAAGTATGGTCTTGAATTCATTAGCACTTCTTATAAGAAGAATTTGAAGTTTTTCTCTGGTCTTAAGAAATATCTTAAGAAATCTTTGATGCTTGAGCTTAAGCTTTCTTTTGAGGAGTTGGTTGATTCTGCACTTCATCTCGAAGCCATCGAGAGGGAGTGTGATAGCGGTGATGATGTTGAGGTTCGCAAGAACCCCAACAAAAAGCAGTCTCCATTGGATAAGCGGGAATTTTTCCCTTCCAAGAAGAAAAAGCCCGTTGAATCTGATTCTCAGTCTCAGTTTGCTGGAACACCTTCCATCCGGAAGTGTTTCAATTGTGGTTCTCCTGATCATATGATTCGAGCTTGTCCTAAGCCTCTCTTCTGCTGCTATTGCAAGAAGGAAGGTCATCGTAGTTCCACTTGCCCCATTGCTCCGAATAATTCTCCATCTGGCAAGTTAAATATAACCGATGCTTCTGGAGGTTCTTCTCAGGGATAAGGTATGTTTTCATTTATTTTGGTGGGTTTCTATTTTTCTTTGTGATTTCGATTCCAATTTGATGGCATCACTTTATTCTTTTATCTCTCGTGATGAGGAAAGTGTTGTTTCTCTCATTCATGTAGTTGAGAATTTTCTGGTATTTTTGGTCTTGTCTTAGGATTATCACCTAAGCAATCTTTTGAGTGGTGTTAAGGTCTTTTCAGCTCGGACTTACCACTGGTTTTGATTTGGCTACGAGTTGCGGAAGTTAGCACTCCACTTACCGCATTCCGCACTCGTTGTGATTCTTATGAATGACTTATTAGGTCATTCAGTTTGTCTAGATCATTTCATCCATTTTATGAATCGAGTATTCTGCGAATATCTCGATGACTCCATTTTTGGTATTTATTGATTTTGGATGGAATTTAGCAATTTAAAAATTTTGCAAATCTTTTTCATAAGATTTATTTATAAGTATAATTGGATTTTGTTCTTAAAACGAACAAAGAGAATTCTTAAAAGTTTTTAGAAAACATGTTTATTATATAGAAGATGACTTTGTGATTGTATTGCCCATTGAGTGCTCTAAGAATTCTAGTCGATGCGTTTGATCAACGTTATCGATAGGAATCTCCTAAACGCTTTGATGAGACAATCAGACACGGTGAATTGATTTGGGATATGTAAAATTTTCTAGAAAGATGATTTCATAAAGATAATGGTAATTTTGAAGCTTTAGCTTTTCGGGAAAGAATATTATTTGAAAGAACTCTTTTCCGATACTCTTATTCTTGGGATTCCCGAAGGGAACCAAGACTTTATCTTTTGTATCAATGCTAATCGTATTGGTTTAGATGCCGTCCCCTTGAAAAAGAGAACGTGTTATCACTTATGTTTCAAAATAATTAAAGCCTATCGAGACTAGATATGCCACTCACGATCTAGTGCTCGCGGCTATTGTTTTCGCTCTTTGTATTTGGCATCATTATTTTTGGGTGAGGAATTTTGTTCTCCTCACCGATCATAATTTTTGAATGTTTATTTTCTCATAAGGAACTTAGTGTTGGCTCGAGATCTTATGATCTTGATATTCTTTTTATTCCCGAAAGCGGGTTCATGTTGCCAATGCACTTAGTTGGAAGCAACAAGTGGTTGTTTCTTTGTTAATGTCTGAATGGAATGATCTTTTACCAAGTTCATCGGACGTTTCATTGTACTTTGTTTTCTTGAGCTTCGGTTCATTTAACGTACTGTTTGTACTACGTCGGTGTTTCGAATTTTTTGAGCTTAGGAATCCAGAGAATTCTCTAAGCAAACAAGTTTGGGCTTATCCTTTCGTGCACTTTATGGTGAACTTCTTATTTCAAATTTGCTTTGGTGTTGATATGCCTTTATGGTTGTTACTCTTTATTTTCTTCTTAAGAATTGCGAGGACGCAATTTCTTTAACGAGGGGAGTCTGTAACAACCCGCATATTTATCGATTGTATATTTAAATATTTTATTTAAATATAACATCGTTCGTCGGATTATAGTCTGAAAAGCTACTTTCTACAAATGGCCGAATTGAAACTCAAGACCACTTCCATTGAGTTCAAAATGTCGTTTGCGATCTTTTTGAGTATAAGCTTTGATATGTTTGAAGTAAGTCGAATTTTGCTACTTTTCCTAATTGGGTTTTGGGCTTTGGGTTGGGTTCAGCCCACTAGCTTAACTTAACACCCTAACCCAACCTTCTCCTCTCCATTCACTCATTCTCATTCCTCAAACTCAAGCATCAACTGAAAATGGTGGAAAGGAAAGGGAATAGAAACTCCAAGCCCTAGTTCCTCTTGCAAACTCTGATTATTGCTCCAAAATCAAGGAGAAGCTATTAGTAAGCCTCCTCTTCATCTTCTCTATCTCTTTCTCTCTTCAATCTCAAAAATTCCTAAACCTAAATTTAGGAAATACTTGTTTTGATCCTAGATTGAAGCTTGTAGAGTTGAAGTGGAGAATGGTTGGCCTTTTCCTTGCAATTGAGCTTCTTATCCTTGTTTTTGAGTTAAATGGTGAGATTTTTATCTCACATCTATGTCTGAACTATCTTTGATTGTTAGGTAAGAATTCCTAACACTTATTCATGTGTAATTGCTCTTGATTTGGATTGTTTTTGTGAATAGTTCAATTTTTGGTGTTTTGAAGTCAAATCATTAAAAATCATAACTTTGATGTTTGATCATGTTTTTGTGATGAATCAAAGAGCCTATAGGGCTGGGTTGTCGATTGGCGTAAACCCTTAGCACCCATTGCTCGTCCGATTGTAAATTAAATGAGTTTGCAATTCATTTATAATAGGCTTGGAATGCAGGAAAACAATGTTCAGTCGACTGAACCATCTGAGTCAGTCGACTGAGCTGAAGCCCAAGAATTTTCTGGGTCTGTGTTCAGTCGACTGACTCAGTGAATCCAGTCGACTGACTTGCTCCTATTTTGCCTTTTATGTCTATTTATGCCTAATTTGCTTGGTTTTCCAAATTTAATCGATGCATGTCGATTCCAAGTAGTTGTTATTGCGTATTTGGCTTTGATGACTTATTTTTGCCTTCATTCATGGGTTTTTATAAATGATCCCTACAAATCGTATTAAAAGTTCGTTTCTCCAATTTATAAATTCTAATTAAAACACACACAACTTCGCATTCCGAGCGAAGTGGGAGAAGAATTAAATGATTAGATAAAACGCGTGCAATGAACACGTGCGTTCATCTTTTTAGTTAATTCTCAATCTATTCGTTTGAACGTTTTGACCTTTGGGTTTGGTTTGCCGATGAGATGAGGTATACTTTGTACCGCTTTGAGTGTGAAATTGACTAACGGATAGTAAACCGTTTAATGCGAACGGGTGGTTATGGGACTCACGTTAACACTTTTCGGATTCCTTTCTGGGAGTTTGTGACACATGTTGCCTTTGGGATAGTGTCTTCGGACTGTCTCCTTCTGGTTTGTTGGCTTTAATATCGCTTTTGGAGTCGGTTCTTTGCCCCGACTGGAGAGATATTTGGGATTGTTTGTTGCCTTTAATATCGCTTTTGGAGTTGGTCCTTTGCCCCCAGCTCGAGAGATATTGGGGTGTGCTTTTTGTAGCGCTTTCGGAGTGGTTTCTTCACCACCGCTCGAGAGATATTGGAGTGGTTTCTTCACCACCGCTCAAGAGATAGTTGTAGTTGGAATTTTTTGTTGTTTCATTGATAATTATATTCCCTAGGTATCTCTCTTCGGTGTTGGTCTTTTTGAGCCACACGATATATAGCGGTAACCTTGTGGAACCTGTCTTACCTTCATTGGTATTTGTTATTTTCCTTTTTGGGTTGATTTGGGATATTCATATCCATCGTTTATTTGAGTTGCCGATGAAATGTTGTTTGTTATGATTCATCATTTGTTTGATGATTTTTCTATCTCTTATAGAGATATTTGTTATACTATATGATCTTGTAGGTTCATTATTGTTCAGTTTATTTAACTGATTTGTTTAGCTAGACTGACCCGTGTATTTTATACTCGGGTCAGACCGAGATGTTTTAGGTTAGGTGGCTTTGGACTTAGCCTATTTTTCTTCCGCATGGACTATTCGGCTAGCTTCTTTTGTTATAGCTTTTTGTGTGGTCCTTTTCTATTGTAACTCTGATATGTATTATTTGACTCGTTTGTATATGGTAGTTTGCCATACCACTTGTCATGTATCATTTTGTATACTCTGTTCTGTATTTGTATATGTGTATATGATGATCCACTGTTCTATGATGTATATACAATTGAGTTGTTATATTCTGTTCTGATAGATCCTCTAGCCATCTATGGTTTTGTTTTAAGTATTCATTGGATATGTCGATCTGTTATGTATGACAATTGTCGATGCATTCAAAAGATAGTTAAAGCAAGGCTATAGATGGTCGCTCCTATCCAGCCTTATTCTTCGCAATAGCAGACGGTATTACCTAGTAATACTCTTTGGTATTGTGAGTATAGAGGTGGGGCGTCACAGTTGGTATCAGAGCTGAGTTCAGAACAAAATATGATAAACACAGAATAGAAACACATATTCAGGTACATCAAAGTGTATAAATGTACAAATCTTTGAATCATCTTGCCTCTATTCCTTCCGTGTTTTTGGGGTAGATAGAATTTGGGAATATGTCTAGGAATGTATTTTTATTCCGTAGTATTCCATATTGAAATATCCACCCTGTGAATAATCTTGTTCTTATCTTAACTTTCATCGTATGGTTGGAAGGGGCAGGGGACGACGTTCGGATGCTGGGCAATCCAGTGGCTTACATCCGGATGGCGTTTATATGTCTACTGATCAGTTTTTGGAGTTGTTTAGGAGCATTCACCCTCCAGCTCCTACTCGAGTATCTCCACCTTGCAAGTCTACCTTTGCATGCCTGTGCAGTGATTTTGCTCATCTTGGAGGAAAGCCATTTAAAGGCTCTGAGTGTGTTCTTGAAGTCCAAGCTTGGATTCGCACGTGCGAGCGTATCTTCTCTAGAATGGATATTTCTGGTCATGATAGAGTTCTTGTAACTTCTAGCTTATTGCAAGAGTGTGCCCTTGATTGGTATGAACTTCTTGTAGCCGAAATTGATGAGTCTACTCTTTCTTGGACTCAGTTTCGGGAACGTTCGAACTCAAGTTCGTTCCTGAATCTGAGAAAGCTTTATTGGCCCGTCGCTTTCTTGAATTGAAGCAAGTGGATTCTTCCATTTTTGAATATGTTGCATCTTTCGAGGCCTTATCTAAGTATGGTCTTGAATTCATTAGCACTTCTTATAAGAAGTATCTGAAGTTTGTCTCTGGTCTTAAGAAATATCTTAAGAAATCTTTGATGCTTGAGCTTAAGATTTCTTTTGAGGAGTTGGTTGATTCTGCACTTCATCTCGAAGCCATCGAGAGGGACTGTGATAGTGGTGATGATGTTGAGGTTTGCAAGAACCCCAACAAAAAGCAGTCTCCATTGGATAAGCGGGAATTTTTCCCTTCCAAGAAGAAAAAGCTCATTGAATCTGATTCTCTGTCTCAGTCTGCTGAAACACCTTCCATTCGGAAGTGTTTCAATTATGGTTCTCCTGATCATATGATTCGAGCTTGTCCTAAGCCTCTCTTCTACCGCTATTGCAAGAAGGAAGGCCATCGTAGTTCCACTTGTCCCATTGCTCCGAATAACTCTCCATCCGGCAAGATAAATATAACCGATGCTTCTGGAGGTTCTTCTCAGGGATAAGGTATGTCTCCATCTATTTTGGAGGGCTTCTATTTTTCTTTGTGGTTTCGATTCCAATTTGATGGCATCATTTTATTCTTTAAGCCCTCATGATGAGGAAAGTGTTGTTTCTCTCATTCATGTAGTTGAGAATTTTCTGGTATTTTTGGTCTTGTCTTAGGATTATCACCTAAGCAATCTTTTGAGTGGTGTTAAGGTCTTTTCAGCTCGACCTTGCCACCCGTTTTGATTTGGCTACGAGTTGCGGAAGTTAGCACTCCACTTACCGCATTCCGCACTCGTTGTGATTCTTATGAATGATTATTAGGTCATTCAGTTTGTCTAGCTCATTTCATCCATTTTATGAATCGAGTATTCTGCGAATATCTCGATGACTCCATTTTTGGTATGTATTGATTTTGGATGGAAATTAGCAATTTAAAATTTTTGCAAATCTTTTTCATAAGATTTATTTATAAGTATAATTGGATTTTGTTCTTAAAATGAACAAAGAGAATTCTTAAAAGTTTTTAGAAAACATGTTTATTATATAGAAGATGACTTTGTGATTGTATTGCCCATTGAGTACTTTAAGAATTCTGGTCGATGAGCTTGATCAACGTTATCGGTAGGAATCTCCTAAACGCTTTGATGAGACAATAAGGCACAGTGAATTGATTTGGGATACGTAAAATTTTCTAGAAAGATGATTTCATAAAGATAATGGTAATTTTGAAGCTTTAGCTTTTCGGGAAAGAATATTATTTGAAAGAACTCTTTTCCGATAGTCTTATTCTTGGGATTTCCGAAGGGAACCAAGACTTTATCTTTTGTATCAATGCTAATCGTATTGGTTTAGATGTCGTTCCCTTGCAAAAGAGAACGTGTTATTACTTATGTTTTAAAATCATCAAAGCCTATCGAGACTAGATATGCCACTCATGATCTAGTGCTCGCGGCTATTGTTTTCGCTCTTTGTATTTGGCATCATTATTTTTGGGTGAGGAATTTTGTTCTCCTCACCGATCATAATTTTTGAATGTTTATTTTCTCATAAGGAACTTAGTGTTGGCTTGAGTTCCTTGCATCTTATGATCTTGATATTCTTTTTATTCCCGAAAGGAGGATCGTGTTGCCAATGCACTAAGTTGGAAGCAACAAGTGGTTGTTTCTTTATTGATGTCCGAATGGAATGATCTTTTACCAAGTTCATCGGGCGTTTCGTTGTACTTCGTTTTGTTGAGCTTCGGTTCATTTGATGTACTGTTTGTACTACGTCGGTGTTTTGAATTTTTTGAGCTTAGGAATCTAGAGAATTCTCTAAGCAAACAAGTTCGGGCTTATCCTTTCGTGCACTTTATGGTGAACTTCTTATTTCAAATTTGCTTTGGTGTTGATATGTTTTTATGGTTATTACTCTTTATTTTCTTCTTAAGAATTGTGAGGACGCAATTTCTTTAAGGAGGGGAGTCTGTAACAACCCGCATATTTATCGATTGTATATTTAAATATTTTATTTAAATATAACATCGTTCGTCAGATTATAGTCCGAAAAGCTACTTTCTGCAAACGATCGAATTGGGACTCAAGACCACTTCCATTGAGTTCAAAATGTCGTTTGCGATCTTTTTGAGTATAAGCTTCGATATGTTTGGAGTAAGTCGAATTTTGCTACCTTTCCTAATTGGGTTTTGGGTTGGGTTCAGCCCACTAGCTTAACTTAACACCCTAACCCCACCTTCTCCTCTCCATTCACTCATTCTCATTCCTCAAACTCAAGCTACAACTGAAAATGGTGGAAAGGAAAGGGAATTAGAAACTCCAAGCCCTAGTTCCCCTTGCAAACTCTTATTCTTGCTCCAAAATCAAGGAGAAGCTATTGGTAAGCCTCCTCTTCATCTTCTCTATCTCTTTCTCTCTTCAATCTCAGAAATTCCTAAACCTAAATTTAGGAAATATTTATTTTGATCCTAGATTGAAGCTTGTAGAGTTGAAATGGAGAGTGGTTGGTCTTTTCCTTGCAATTGAGCTTCTTATCCTTGTTTTTGAGTTAAAAGGTGAAATTTTTATCTCACATCTATGTCTAAACTATCTTTGATTGTTAGGTAAGGATTCCTAACACTTATTCATGTGTAATTGCTCTTGATTTGGATTGTTTTTGTGAATAGTTCAATTTTTGGTGTTTTGAAGTCAAATCATTAAAACTCATAACTTTGATGTTTGATCATGTTTTTGTGATGAATCAAAGAGCCTATAGAGCTGGGTTGTCGATTGGCGTAAACCCTTAGCGTCCGATGCTCATCCGATTGCAAATTGAGTGAGTTTGCAATTCATTTATAATAGGCTTGGATTGCAAGAAAACAGTGTTCAGTCGACTGAACCATCTGAGTCAGTCGACTGAGCTGAAGCCCAAGAATTTTCTGGGTCTGTGTTCAGTCGACTGACTCGGTGAATCCAGTCGATTGACCTGCTCCTATTTTGCCTGTTATGCATATTTATGCCTAATTTTCTTGGTTTTCCAAATTTAATCGATGCATGTCGATTCCAAGTAGTTGTTATTGCATATTTGGCTTTGATGACTTATTTTTGACTTCATTCACGGGTTTTTATAAATTATCCCTACAAATCGTATTAAAAGTTCGTTTCTCCAATTTATAAATTCTAATTAAAACACACACAACTTCACACTCCGAGCGAAGTGGGAGGAGAATTAAATGATTAGATAAAACGCGCGCAATGAACACGTGCGTTCGTCTTTTCAGTTAATTCCCAATCTATTCGTTTGAACATTTTGACCGTTGGGTTTGGTTTGCCGATGAGATGTGGTAAACTTTGTACTGCTTTGAGTGTGAAATTGACTAACGGATAGTAAACCGTTTAGTGCGAACGGGTTGTTGTGGGACTCACGTTAACACTTTTCGGATTCCTTTCTGGGAGTTT
Source organism: Allium cepa (assembly GCA_030765085.1). NCBI lineage: Eukaryota > Viridiplantae > Streptophyta > Magnoliopsida > Asparagales > Amaryllidaceae > Allium > Allium cepa. Next base: position 1,041,582,921 of record CM060931.1, on the reverse strand, counting down.
GTGACACATGTTGCATTTGGGATAGTGTCTTCGGACTGTCTCCTTCTGGTTCGTTGCCTTTAATGTCGCTTTTAGAGTTGGTCCTTTGCCCCGGCTGGAGAGATATTTGGGATTTTTTGTTGCCTTTAATATCGCTTTTGGAGTTGATCCTTTGCCCCAGCTTGAGAGATATTGGGGTATGCTTTTTGTAGCGCTTTCGGAGTGTTTTCTTCACCACCGCTCGAGAGATATTGGAGTGGTTTCTTCACCACCGCTCAAGAGATAGTTGCGGTTGGAATTTTCTATTGTTTCATTGATAATTATATTCCCTAGGTATCGCCCTTCGGTGTTGGTCTTTTTGAGCCACACGATATATAGTGGTTACCTTGTGGAACCTGTCTTACCTTCATTGGTATTTGTTATTTGCCTTTTTGGCTTGATTTGGGATATTCATATCCATTGTTTATTTGAGTTGCCAATGAAATGAGGTTTGTTATGATTCATCATTTGTTTGATGATTTTGCTATCTCTTATAGAGATATTTGTTATACTATATGATCTTGCAGGTTCATTATTGTTCAGTTTATCTAACTGATTTGTTTAGCTAGACTGACCCGTGTATTTTATACTCGGGTCAGACCAAGATGTTTCAGGTTAGGTGCCTTTGGACTTAGCCTTTTTTGCTTCCGCATGGACTATTCCGCTAGCTCCTTTTATTATAGCTTTTTGTGTAGTCCTTTTCTATTGTAACTCTGATATGTATTATTTGACTCGTTTGTATATGGTGGTTTGCTATACCACTTGTCATGTATCATTTTATATACTCTGTTATGTATCTGTATATGTGTATATGATGATCCACTGTTATGTTATGTATATTACAATTGAGTAGTTATATTCTGTTCTGATAGATGCTCCAGCCATCTATGGTGTTGTTTTAAGTATTCATTGGATATGTCGATCTGCTAGGTATGACAATTGTCGATGCATTCAATAGATAGTTAAAGCAAGGCTATAATGGTTGCTCATATCCAGCCTTATTCTTCGCAATAGCTGGCGGTATTACCGAGTAATACTCTTTGGTATTGTGAGTATAGAGGTGGGGCGTCACAGTTGGTATCAGAGCTGAGTTTAGAACAAAATATGATAAACATGGAATTGAAACACATATTCGGGTACATCAAAGTGTATAAGTGTACAAATCTTTGAATCATCTTGCCTCTATTCCTTCCGTGTTTTAGGGTACATAGGATTTGGGAATACGTCTGGGAATGTATTTTTATTCCGTAGTATTCTGTATTGAAATATCTACCCTGTGAATAATCTTGTTCTTATCTTAACTTTCAGCGTATGGTTGGAAAGGGCAGGGACGACGTTAGGATGCTGGGCAATCCAGTGGCTCACATCCGGATGGCGTTTATATGTCTGGTGATCAGTTTTTGGAGTTGTTTAGGAGCACTCAGTCTCCAGCTCCTACTCGAGTATCTCCACCTTGCAAGTCTGCCTTTGCATGAATGTGCAGTGATTTTTCTCATCTTGGAGGAAAGCCATTTAAAGGCTCCGAGTCTGTTCTTGAAGTCCAAGCTTGGATTCGCACGTGCGAGCGTATCTTCTCTAGAATGGATATTTCTGATCATGATAGAGTTCTTGTAACTTCTAGCTTATTGCAAGAGCGTGCCCTTGATTGGTACGAACTTCTTGTAGCCGAAATTGATGAGTCTACTTTTGCTTGGACTCAGTTTCGGGAACGATTCGAACTCAAGTTCCTTCGTGAATCTGAGAAAGCTTTATTGGCCCGTCGCTTTCTTAAATTGAAGCAAGGGGAGTCTTCCATTTCTGAATATGTTGCATCTTTCGAGGCCATATCTAAGTATGGTATTGAATTCATTAGCACTTCTTATAAGAAGAATCTGAAGTTTGTCTCTGGTCTTAAGAAATATCTTAAGAAATCTTTGATGCTTGAGCTTATGCTTTCTTTTGAGGAGTTGGTTGATTCTGCACTTTATCTCGAAGCCATCGAGAGGGAGTGTGATAGTGGTGATGATGTTGAGGTTCGCAAGAACCCCAACAAAAAGCAATCTCCATTGGATAAGCGGGAATTTTTCCCTTCCAAGAAGAAAAAGCCCGTTGAATCTGATTCTCAGTCTCAGTCTGCTGGAACACCTTCCATCCGGAAGTGTTTCAATTGTGATTCTCCTGATCATATGATTCTAGCTTGTCTGAAGCCTCTCTTCTGCCGCTATTGCAAGAAGGAAGGCCATCGTAGTTCCACTTGTTCCATTACTCCGAATAATTCTCCATCTGGCAAGTTAAATATAACCGATGCTTCTGGAGGTTCTTCTCAGGGATACGGTATGTCTCCATCTATTTTGGAGGGTTTCTATTTTTCTTTGTGATTTCAATTCCAATTTGATGGCATCATTTTATTCTTTAAGCCCTCATGATGAGGAAAGTGTTGTTTCTCTCATTCATGTAGTTGAGAATTTTCTGGTATTTTTGGTCTTGTCTTAGGATTATCACCTAAGCAATCTTTTGAGTGTTGTTAAGGTCTTTTCAGCTCAACTTTTCCACCGGTTTTGATTTGGCTACGAGTTGCGGAAGTTAGCACTCCACTTATCGCATTCCACACTCATTGTGATTCTTATGAATGATTTATTAGGTCATTCAGTTTGTCTAGCTCATTTCATCCATTTTATGAATCGAGTATTCTGCGAATATCTCGATGACTCCATTTTTGGTATTTATTGATTTTGGATGGAAATTAGCAATTTAAAATTTTTGCAAATCTTTTTCATAAGATTTATTTATAAGTATAATTGGATTTTGTTCTTAAAACGAACAAAGAGAATTCCTAAAAGTTTTTAGAAAACATATTTATTATATAGAAGATGACTTTGTGATTGTATTGCCCATTGAGTGCTTTAAGAATTCTGGCCGATGCGCTTGATCAACGTTATCGATAGGAATCCCCTAAACGCTTTAATGAGACAATTAGACATAGTGAATGGATTTGGGATACGTAAAACTTTCTAGAAAGATGATTTCATAATGATAATGGTAATTTTGAAGCTTTAGCTTTTCTGGAAATAATATTATTTGAAAGAACTCTTTTTCGATACTCTTATTCTTGGGATTCCCAAAGGAAACCAAGACTTTATCTTTTGTATCAATGTTAATCGTATTGGTTAGGATGTCGTTCCCTTGCAAAAGAGAACATGCTATCACTTATGTTTCAAAATCATTAAAGCCCATCGAGACTAGATATGCCACTCATGATCTAGTGCTCGCGGCTATTATTTTCGCTCTTTGTATTTGGCATCATTATTTTTGGGTGAGGAATTTTGTTCTCCTCGCCGATCATTATTTTTGAGTGTTTATTTTCTCATAAGGAACTTAATGTTGGCTCGAGTTCCTTGCATCTTATGATCTTGATATTCTTTTTATTCCCGAAAGGGTGATCATGTTGCCAATGCACTTAGTTGGAAGCAACAAGTGGTTGTTTCTTTGTTGATGTCCAAATGGAATGATCTTTTACCAAGTTCATCGGACGTTTCGTTGTACTTCATTTTGTTGAGCTTCGGTTCATTTGACGTACTGTTTGTACTACGTCGGTGTTCCGAATTATTTGAGCTTAGGAATCCAGAGAACTCTCTACGCAAACAAGTTCGGGATTATCCTTTCGTGCACTTTATGGTGAACTTCTTATTTCAAATTTGCTTTGGTGTTGATATGCTTTTATGGTTTTTACTCTTTATTTTCTTCTTAAGAATTGTGAGGACGCAATTTCTTTAAGGAGGGGAGTCTGTAACAACCCGCATATTTATCGATTGTATATTTAAATATTTTATTTAAATATAACATCGTTCGTCGAATTATAGTCCGAAAAGATACTTTCTGCAAACGGTCGAATTGGGACTCAAGACCAAGTCCATTGAGTTTAAAATGTCGTTTGCGATCTTTTTGAATATAAGCTTCGATATATTTGGAGTAGGTCGAATTTTGCTACTTCTCCTAATTGGGTTTTGGGTTGGGTTCAGCCCACTAGCTTAACTTAACACCCTAAACCAAACTTCTCCTCTCCATTCACTCATTCACATTCTCCAAACTCAAGCTTCAACTAAAAATGGTGGAAAGGAAAGGGAATTAGAAACTCCAAGCCCTAGTTCCTCTTGCAAACTCTGATTCTTGCTCCAAAATCAAGGAGAAGCTATTGGTAAGCCTCCTCTTCATTTTCTCTAACTCTTTCTCTCTTCAATCTTAGAAATTCCTAAACCTAAATTTAGGAAATACTTGTTTTGATCCTTGATTGAAGCTTGTAGAGTTGAAGTGGAGAGTGGTTGGCCTTTTCCTTGCAACTGAGCTTCTTATCCTTGTTTTTGAGTTAAAATGTGAGATTTTTATCTCACATCTATGTCTAAACTATCTTTAATTGTTAGGTAAGGATTCCTAACACTTATTCATGTGTAATTGCTCTTGATTTGGATTGTTTTTGTGAATAGTTCAATTTTTGGTGTTTTGAAGTCAAATCATTAAAAATCATAACTTTGATGTTTGATCATGTTTTTGTGATGAATCAAAGAGCCTATAGGGTTGGGTTGTCGATTGGCGTAAACTTTTTGCGCCCGTTGCTCGTCCGATTGCAAATCGAGTGAGTTTGCAATTCATTTATAATAGGCTTGGAATGCAGGAAAACAGTGTTCAGTCGACTGAACCATCTGAGTCAGTCGACTGAGTTGAAGCCCGAGAATTTTCTGGGCCTGTGTTCAGTCGACTGACTCAGTGAACCCAGTCGACTGACCTGCTCCTATTTTGCCCGTTATACCTATTTATGCCTAATTTGCTTGGTTTTCCAAATTTAATCGATGCATGTCTATTCCAAGTAGTTGTTATTGCATATTTGGCTTTGATGACTTATTTTTGACTTCATTCACAGGTCTGTATAAATGATCCCTATAAATCGTATTAAAAGCTCGTTTCTCCAATTTATAAATTCTAACTAAAACACATACAACTTTGCACTCCGAGCGAAGTGGGAGGAGAATTAAATGATTAGATAAAACGCGTGCAATGAACACATGCGTTCATCTTTTTAGTTAATTTCCAATCTATTCGTTTGAACGTTTTGACCTTTGGGTTTAGTTTGCCAATGAGATGAGGTAAACTTTGTACTGCTTTGAGTGTGAAATTGACTAACGGATAGTAAACCGTTTAGTGCGAAAGGGTGGTTATGGGACTCACGTTAACACTTTTCGGATTCCTTTCTGGGAGTTTGTGACACATGTTGCCTTTGGGATAGTGTCTTCGGACTGTCTCCTTCTGGTTTGTTGCCTTTAATATCGCTTTTGGAGTTGGTCCTTTGCCCCGGCTGGAGAGATATTTGGGATTGTTTGTTGCCTTTAATATCGCTTTTGGAGTTGGTCCTTTGCCCCAACTCGAGGGATATTGGGGTGTGCTTTTGTAGTGTTTCGGAGTGGTTTCTTCACCACCGCTCGAGAGATGTTGGAGTGGTTTCTTCACCACCTCTCATGAGATAGTTTCAGTTGGAATTTTCTGTTGTTTCATTGATAATTATATTCCCTAGGTATCGCCCTTCGGTGTTGGTCTTTTTTAGCCACACGATATATAGCGGTTACCTTGTGGAACCTGTCTTACCTTCATTGGTATTTGTTATTTGTCTTTTTGGCTTGATTTGGGATATCCATGTCCATTGTTTATTTGAATTGCCGATGAAATGAGGTTTGTTTTGATTCATCATTTGTTTGATGATTTTTCTATCTCTTATAGAGATATTTGTAATACTATATGATCTTGCAGGTTCATTATTGTTCAGTTTATCTAACTAATTTGTTTAGCTACACTGACCCGTGTATTTTATACTCGGGTCAGACCGAGATGTTTCAGTTAGGTGCCTTTGGACTTAGCCTATTTTTCTTCCACATGGACTATTCCTCTAGCTCCTTTTGTTATAGCTTTTTGTGTAGTCCTTTTCTATTGTAACTCTTATATGTATTATTTGACTCGTTTGTATATGTTGGTTTGCTATACCACTTGTCATGTATCATTTTGTATACTCTGTTATGTATCTGTATATGTGTATATGATGATCCATTGTTCTGTGATGTATATTATAATTGAGTTGTTATATTCTGTTCTGATAGATCCTCTAGCCACCTATGGTTTTGTTTTAATTATTCATTGGATATGTCGATCTGCTAGGTATGACAATTGTCGATGTATTCAATAGATAGTTAAAGCAAGGCTATAGATGGTCGCTCCTATCCAGCCTTATTCTTCGCAATAGCAGGCGGTATTACCTAGTAATACTCTTTAGTATTGTGAGTATAGAGGTGGGACGTCACATAAAATTTTAAATTCTTATCAAAATTCAAAACATAAAAATTAGAATTAGAATTATTTTATATTTATTTGTTTTTATTAGTCAAATCAAATTTAAATATTTAAATGAGTTAAATGGGTAACCCGCTTATTAAGCGGGTTGAGTCATAAAAGTGTTGGGTTATAAGCGGGTCAAAAAGAATGGGTCATAAATGGGTTGGGTCAAACTCGACCCAACCCATTTTGACCCAACCCAACTCGTTAGACATGCCTATTTTCAACTATATTTCTGAAAATTTTCCTCTAAGAAAATGACCGAAATCCTTGCAGTCAAATTACTCAAATTTTAGGAAAAAAAATTCTTGGTGCCCTTTCCTGCAAGGGAAATAATAGAAATAATCAATAAGCTATTAAATCTATCTCTAAACACGACTAAAGGCCGCTGAAACTCTTAGCAAATCGATGAAAATGATGCAAAACAATGAATCGAATAGTATCTCAATCCAACATAATCAATCATTATAATAACAGAAAGAACAATAAGAAAATAAAATAAATAAATAAATAACATTGAGATTTATAGTGTTTTCCCGAAATTTTATATTAATACCAAAGCGAGTAAGATTGATTGCAAAAAAATTTCTTAATAGAACGATTTTGAGGAGACAAGAGATGAAGAAATTGTAGGTGGAAATCCTAGAGCGATGGAGTGAAACCCTAACCTTCGGCCGATCATCTCATTGGATTTTCAATTTTTTTATTACACTAGAATATTACAGCTGAATTTTTCGAAATTGCTCCTGGAAAACGTCGCTTCGAATCTGCCTAGAAGAACACCCACTACTAGAATTTTGTTCACAGACATCGAACCTTTTACATCAGGTAGAAAAACACATGATGTGAAAAATCTTTAAACATCAAATTTCTATTATCGATGTTGTATAAAACACACATCACATTGATTTTCAGGGTGATATTAAAAACCTTTTTATTATCTTTATAACATTTTTTTACGTTGATTTTCAGGGCAACGTTAAAATGTAAATTCCAATTTTATAAAAAATGGTGGAAAAATTAATTGTAAATATTTTGATAGAAAATGCAGTATATACCCGAATTCCATCATCCATGACCACAGCCGTCACAAATAGTAATATTTGTGTACAAATGTTATTTTCTTCAAATTTTAATTAAAAAGCATGGAAATTTGAGCAACAAGCCCCTACCAATAGTTAAAATAGACAGAATGTCGTTTATCAATTATTATATGCAATCAAGTCTCACATATCGTATACAAGGTGTGATGCGCCGCGGAAGATAGACAAAATGTTATTTATCAATAATTATATGTAAATCAAGTCATACATCTTATATGCAGGAGGCAATGCGTTGCGGTAGGGAAAAAAATTGGGGCAACTTTTTTTACAAACACATATCGGAAAAAAAAATTGGGACAACATTTTTTAAATATTTGCATCTTACGATTCGCTTCCATCTAGTCCACAAGCTTCCATGCATCCCCATCTAGCCATCCACTTCTCACGATTCAAGTGCATAGTGACCCGTCAACTATCTTTTGCCACATCACCGAAATCCTCTCCTTCTTTTTATCCAAAAATCCTAAAATTTGACTAAGTGCAGGAAACCAATTTTCATTTCACTCATTCCTTTCTAAAATTCATTCACATTCACGCTCCAAAATTCATTTATGTTCGCTCCAGTTCAGCTAAGGAGAGCACATAATCTCTACATTCAATTTTCGCATCTCGATTTCAATTCGATTCAGTATCCATAATCCCTAAATTTAATTCCAGTATCCTGATCTCATTTCAGCATCTCAATTTCAATTCAGCTAAGGAGAAGATGCAGCAGCATGCCCGATTTCAATTCATCCACTTCCTGCTCGATCACGACTATGCCATATACTCTTTTAGTTCTAGTTTTTCCAAACCAGGTTTAATTTGTTTTGAAAGAAATTTTACTAATTCTACACAAATTGATTATCCAGACTTATATAAACTCCAAATATTCAGGTTTTATTTTAAATGCACAAGACGGATCCTCATAATTCTAATTATGTTGCAGAGTCGGGAGCAGCTCGGAATTATAAGACTTGGCGAGCAATCGATGAGGTGAGAAATGTTGTTTATACTTTAATGATTTGTTCATATGGAATTAATGTCTAACATATGTAATTTCATTGATGTTCATTATGTACAATTTAACGAAGTTAGAATTTACTTGTCACGGTCTGTCTTTGTGAACCTTATGTTATTGCAACTTACTATTATTTTTTTATTCATCAGTCTAGGCATGCAACTATGAGTATAGATGATGTGCTAGCTATATCGCATCATATAAAGCAGGAAAAAGTTCGTATATCTTTATTCATGTTAAAGTAAACAACATAAGCTTGTTTTCCTTGTATTTAGGCCTGTATATTTTTGGATGAGGGTTGGAATCCAAAGTTACTTTATTAATATCAATTTGGTCATGATTTTTTATGCATCACCTTATACATGCCAAGTCCATTTATTCCATTTGATACTTACTTTGGTAATATTATGGCTGTTAATTGCATCACCTCATACATGCCTACTAAATATATTATCATATGCTTTCTTTTATAATTTGATTGCAGAGATAAAATAGTTCCTCGAAGAACATGTTTATCCATGTCCCATATTGCATTACTTCATTATGAAGGAGTTTCAAAATATATTTATGTAGATCTAACAGCTCAGGAGATCAGTAGTGCAAGGGATGTAGATTTATAGAAAGTCTCCACTATTGATCTCTTATGTTGTTTAATCTACAATAATCTTTCATGCATAGTTTATTCACTTCTTTAAAGTAAAGCTTCCACTTTGGCTTTCAGATATCAGATCAGGTTGTATATATTTTATCCTACTACATACTATTTTTGTAATGATTTTACAAATCCTGTTACAACAAACTATCAGCCTATACTCTTCTATTTTTCTCAACTTACTTACTTTAGGAATCACGGTTAGAATGTATATTTTTTTTCTTTCAGGATTTTACCACTGTCTAACACTAGTTGAATAGTTTTAGGAAGTCTTTGATGTCGATCCAATGTAATATGAAGAATTATGCACTTAGACAATCCAGGTTGAATACTATTCCTTTTAGCTTCTTCTCCATAAATCTACTCATCCAATAGCTTATACCATTTGCGTTAATAGTCTCCCTGCAAGTTATATTAGGAAATTAAGTATACGTAGAACCATTGTTAAATATATTGTTCAAGTATTATATAACAGTCAATTCCAACTCCTCTTTTGAACTTTATTTAGTCCCATCACCTAAAATAATATCGTGGAAATTATTGTGGTTTCTCCTTTAGAACATTTCTGCATAAAAAAAAATTAGAGCACTCATTGCCTTCCGTTAACCAAAATTCCTTGGTTTTCTGTTTTAGAGCATGTGCTTGAATATCCAAATTAGATTTTTTTTTTCACTTGCTTTTCGTACAGTTCCAACTTAATGCAGTCATTAGGCATTTGTTTTGGCCTGCTTGTTTCTTTACTCAAAATTATGTGTGTAGAATGCATAGCTTTGTGATGCAATTGCTAGTGCAAATGCTTTGGTAGTTTTTGACTAATTTCGGAGCAAGTGAGTGACATAGGAAAGATGCTGTAGTTTGTCTATATATTGCATGAAAACAGTGAATGTTATGCAAGTGTTTACATGGTTTTTGAAGTCTTTTTAGGTTGTGAGCAAAATCAATTCTTTGTGTTATGTGAATATGTACAATGTTGTTTCTTGCTAACATACAATAAAATGTATCATGTATTAAGTTTGTACTATGAAATATTATGTGATTATACTATTGTTTGTTGTATATATAACCGTCTTTAACACTATTGAATATTATATAATGTGCTTAAAACAAACTAACATCACAAATTACAATTATAAAATTGATTACAATTATAACAAACCGATGTATATGATATTCAGTAACACCATGTCTGATAGAATAAACGATGCGTAGCTAAATTGATTTACATCGCTAATAAGTTTAAAATTGATTTCGGATGTACGTATAGACATCAGCTATAAAGAGATGTCCAAACTTTGGCTATTTTTAACATCGCCCAATAAAACATCGGTGCATTTTTTTCATAAACATCGGTCCTGGCCCAATGTCCATGAACAAAATTCTAGTAGTGACCGCATCGGCTAATCGATTAATTGATCGGGGGAACAATTGGCTGATGTCTTCAAACAAAAATTAGCATCAGCTAAACAACAGACTTACTTCTTCAATTGGTCGATTGATGCCTTGAGACAGTTGACTAAAAGTGCCTGAAACGCATTGTTTTTTTTGGGATAAACTACAGGTCTTTCCCTTTAGTCAGTCACAATTTGTTGCCTATCAGATGGCTGATTTGCAATAGCAGTTATTCTCAGCCTATTTGAAAGCTCTTTCTTCCTTCTAACTACGATAACTCTTTCGTGTGAGCTTCAAATCATAAACTGTTCGAACCATTAGAAAGATCATTCATTGTGTACACTTTCATATACATAGTATCACCCCAAAAAAATCAACACTCCATCTCGATACTTTATACACATCTCCATCTCATCTCGATATAACAAATAATAATTTAACATCATATCAATCATCATCTTTATTCGACAACCATCTTAACAAAACAAAATCACAATCTCACATCTACTCTTCAACAAATACAAGCTACTACCCTCCAAACCATGCCATCAAGTGGCACATAGCACTCCATCGAGCAAACTAAGTTCGACCAATGTTCATACTTCCCAACCGGTAATACTTTTGTCGACATATCTGCCACATTATCTTATGTGTAAACATTTCAAAGATAAACAAGATCATCCTCATCCATGATAACTAGAAAAGACTGACTATCTACTGGACCAATCATGATTAACCATTCGGTTCCTTTGGATTCAACGGCAAATCAAAGGTTATTTTAGACAAATCATAGCTAAGGACTCAAATCCTTACCTAAATGTCAATCACAAATCACTATCATCCCACGTTCTCTTGGGATTATCATAGATAAAAACATATATAGTGCTATCATGAAATATAAAGCAAAGTGGTGCATTCCCCTCAATTAAAGCATTACTTATAAGTCATCTAGTATCGCTTAACATTCCATTATAAGTATATCCAACCAAATTAAGGCAATGATGTTCATCAATTATACTACAACAAGAAATGTCTTTTACAACTCTAAGAAAAAGTAGTAGTAGGTATTTAACATTGTTTCCCAAACGTCATCTTAGCTACAGTCGTAATAAGATCTACGCCTATTACAAATTGTCGAAATCGTTGTGATAAAGCGTTGTAATAAATTTATTACAATATTTTAAAACTGTTGTAATTTGTTTGCATGCATCCAAATATCCATTTTACAACTCTTAGTCTATGTTGTAAAATAATTTATTACAATTGTTGAAAATAGTTGTAATATACTAAACTACAACTGTATTTACAAGTTGTAATAAACTATTTTACAACCAATAGAAACTGTTGTAATTTGATAAGCATACATCGAACCCTTTTACAACCGATTTTCGTAGTTGTGAAAGTGTGTTACAACTTTTTAAAATCATTACATATATATATTTTTGCCTATTCCAACCTACTAATATACACACATTATAGGCACGACAATAATAAAGTTTCGGTAATTCAAATAAAATTCAACGATCAAATAATGAAAAACAAATTTTCAAATTACTTCCATTCAAAATAAGTTAATAGTTGTTCAAACGCAAAATACAATACATGCTCCAACACAACCAATTTTTCACAAAGATAACGCAAGTTCGACCTTATAATACAAACAAACAGTAAGACATACCAACAACTGAACGATCTAATTAACAATGACGAGATCCTTGTTCCAAACAACTATTCTTTATACAGGTCACTAAATAGTACAAGCTTCAGAAGTCTCCCTCCACAAAGGAGTTTGAGGTTCCAATATAACATCGACCCAAACTTTTCAAGTACCTACCCTAACTGGAACGTGGTGCACCAAAGCAACGGGATCAACAGATGCAAGCCTCCCTTAAGCAACAACCGTCTTCTGCTAATTGAGTAATTTGCATTTTTTGGAAGTTGTAAAGCAGACGGACCATTATTTCAGCAACTGGTGCTACCAAGTTGTGACTGCGACTACAAAGGAAATGTAATCTATCAATATAATATTGAATCTAAGAGTCATAAAAGCTTTAGACTTGTACTTAATCTAAGAGTTATTGTTACAACAGATACGAGTAAATTGAAAGGAAGGATGTTCTCCTCAGCTGCTACATAACTGACACCTCAACGGCACATCACCACTTAAAAATTACACATCTACAATTAGCATAAGCATTACATAGATGAAATAGAGCATCAACAATACAACAACCAATAATTTTGACCTGGAAAAATGTTACAACAACCTTACAACCAATATATTTGATCCAGTAACAAGCCATAGAAAATCAGCATATAACCCAAGCATGAGCAGAACAATGAAAAACATTGTCATACAAAAGTAGCAAGCTATTACCTTGAAAATTCCGACAAGCAAGAAACAATACTAAGTAATTTATACAGTCGATTCACCAAAGAAGATTCGACAAAATCACAAGCCAAACCAATAGATGACATGCAAAGTGCAAATAGATTCAAGTACTAAGTTCTCACTTTTTCAACTGAAAAAATCTTGATGTACAAATTAGCAATATTTGAACACTTTCATGAACATGTTTATAATATGACTTATTCTTACAAATAGTTTGATATACAAGAGCAGGCAAAAAGAAAACCACATTAATGTGTTCTATATATTAGGAATGGTAATATGAAACAATTGCTGTACACACATTCTGAAAAAAATCGGCTGTCTAATGGTTTGCTTTCATAGGTTTCAGATTCAAGTTCTCAACATTGTCCCTTGAACTATTTACTTTGTATAATAACCACTAACAAATGATGACTTACTCATATAGGACATTAGCTTGAAAATAAAGGCAAATATTCTGGTTAATATTTCAAAGACCAATATGAACATATGTGTATCGGTTTCAAATTTTATCACATCCATTACTGAAGTCAATATCTCTATACCTAATTTGTAAACGCGATACCCTTTTTGATTTTCTAGGTACAAAATCCATATTTATCAACTAAAACTACATATTTGAAAGGTCATTAGTCAAAGGCAATGCAAATGCTTTCTTTAGTTTTATATTTGTAAAAGCTATCTAATTTTCCCTAGAATTAGATTAGCATACCAAAGATGTTGTGTGTATAGATATGTATATATACTTGTTTCATATTGTTCTTGATAAATAAAATCAGACAACAAATAAAAATGGATAATTCCATCATCCTTCATCGCAATTGAAGAATATTAATAGGGTAGTACTTTAAGCACCATTGTTTCAGCAACACCAGAAACTCGTGATTAATGAATTAAGGATAAAAAAACTAAACCATGTTTATATTTTTACTCATTCACCATGGAAGTAAACCATATAATACTTTCACTTTCATATCAAATGAGGATATGAATGACTGCAAACTACATCTAAACCAGAAATAAACACGATATAATTTAAAACTTAAGCTGGAGCATCAAAGTCTTCTTCAAATACTTTTTAGGACCAGAGACAAACTTCAGAATCTTCTTATAGGAAGTGCTGATGTACTCGAGATAATATTTGGATAAGGCCTCGAATGAAGAAACATAATCCGAAACTGAGGACTTCCCTTGCTTCAACTCGAGGAGTTGGTTGACTCGGCGCTTCATCTCAACGCTTTCGAGAAGGAGTGTGATAATGGCGATGAGGTTGAGGTTCGTAAGAACCCCAATAAGAAGCGGTTTCTTTCTAGAAGACAAAGTCTTGGGGTGGGGGTCACAACCTGATATCAGAGTAACAACAAAAAGACTACTAAAAAAGGCTACAACAAAAAGGTCCAGCAGAAAAGTCCATACCCAAAATCATATCAAAACCTAAATAAGAAATAACGTGCGAATTCGCACGAAAAGAAAATCCACATAAAATAAGCTTAAAGTAGATAAATCCATAGCAAATCTTACAATAAAAGCATGCCTCATATCATCAGCGTACCATCAAAATTGACTAATATGGTTTAGGGAAAAATCATAGCTCCAAAATGGAGGAATTTCAAACCCGCCATATCGGCAACTCAAAATATTCTCACAAAAGAAAAAATCATCTCAAATACGCCAAAAGGCAAATATATGTATATCTCCAAGTAGGAGAATATAAATCAATGCCATAATGGTAAAATCTCAATAAATGCCAGTGTAGGCAACTCAAATCTCAAAGATAGAACTCACAAGAGTTTGAATTTTCGAAAGGTAATTGCCACAAAATATATCGAATGGCTCAAAGGGTCGATTTCTAAAAAGGCGATACACTTAGGAAATCATAATAATTAATGAAATCATTAAAAATTTACACGTGCACTTGGCCGAAGCCTGCCAAGTACCGTTCCCTCAAATATGGTACAATGCCCGAAGGCAAAATTTAGCTCAAATACAAATAATGTAACTCCAGCACAATTGAAAATAAAACTTAAACCCATAGTTAAACACTGCAAGTTGTCACAGGCATCATGACAAGAAAGGAAACTAACTTGTTTAGGTTAATGAAAATATGGTTTTGATGAACAATCCAATGCTTCAATATTGAAAAGATGGAGATGGAATTGCTTTGAATTTAGATGCTTAATGGAGATGCCTCAACATAAACATGGTTGTGATACCTAATGGAAATGACTAAACTAAGCTTATTGGTGACAAAGTGTGACTGAACTAAAAATATATTACCTAAGACGTATTAACAAGAGTTAATGCGCCATTCACATGATTTCTCTTTCCTGCCATATATAAGAAGAAAAAATGTTAAACATGCATGTATTAATTTGTTATAAAGATGGCTAATTAATTCATAACTTTCGTTCATGACAAAATTTGTCATCTCTTGAACTTTATCCTGCAATCCAGTAAATTGGTTTTGAAGTGCAATCCAGTAACTTTATCCTGCCGTTTATAAGATGAAAATGTGAAGGGATTGTATTTATCACTTATTTTCCTATGCTAACAACTACTCTTGTTGTGCTTACCACTTATTTTAAGATATAAGCTTATGCTCAAATGGTTCATAATTGTTAGTCGTCGAGTTTCTTTTGCCTGTTATCTTTCCTTTTCTTACGTAATCAAAACATAAGGATTTATCCTACGGGATGCCCTTCATAGGAAAAGAAATGTAATTGGAAGCAACTGGAATAAAACAACTTATAGGCATTCAAAGAATTGCATTAATCTTAAAAATATTTTCGAATATGATATTCATCATGCTTACCAGATATTTTTACCTGAAATATTACCTATCTGTTGAAACTGTACTCCGTTGAAACTCGATGGAATCAACTTCGCCTTGCCTAGTTCACCTTGCCTGAGTTGAATGGCCAACCCTCGAATCACCTTGCCACGTTCCCCTCGCCTGAGTTACCTACCCTCGAATCACCTATTGTCGAATTGTCACCCACGTTCGCCTAGTTTACAGGCGACTTTGATTATTATTTTTTCAATCGCTAAGTAGAAGGGATCTAGGGTTTTCTTTTTCTTTACATCCGATAATGTGAAGTAGCATTTGGGAATGGATCAGTTAATTGTGATTCGTGAATAGATAAATGGGTCAAGCATGAATAATACTGTTATCAATGGGCTTAGTGTTATCATAGGATGTTTTTATTTTTATATTTAGTGTATTTTTATATTACAAATGAATGGACATAATATAGCATATTAAATAATAATAAAATATATATTTCGTTTCAAATCAAACTGATATTTATCGGGTGCGGATACCGTCATATCCGTATTCGTATCCAAAATATATTTCGGATATTGGATATCCGCAGCCGCTTTTTGGACATTAGATATTTTTCAAAATTTAGGATACGAATGCAAGCAGATTTTTGATATTTCGAATCTAGATCCATTTGCATTGGTCGTGGCGTTAAAGTTTACAAACATCGGTGACTATTTTACTGTGGATTCAAGAAGAGTTTTATTTTAAATAGTAGAATATATTCATTGAAGATGGAGTAGGTTTGGAGTGAACTGCAAGAAGACTAGTTTGGGATTTGTAGCATAGCAAGAAAGCAGAGGGAAACATTTTCAATTAAAAGAAGCTCGCCAAATTTTTTTTTACCAACCGCTGTTTTAATGTTTTTTCTTTTTTATGTTTAGATAATAATGTTCGTGGGAAAACTGATGAGTTAAAGTCTGTATTCTGTCCAATGCGTCAAACGTGGTTCCTACGTGATTGCAGTCTATTATAATCGTTCATCATCAAAATTCAAATTAGTAAAAAAGAAGAAGGGGGATATACTATTTTCGAGATGAGTAGTTATCTGCATCCTGCCAAGGGGTACTGCCCGTTGGACCTCCACGATCTGATTGGCTAGTTAAAGTTTAATTATCATAATCTTTTAAGTATGTGACACCCCACCTCCATACTCATACTAGCCAAGCACACTACGGGAGTCATGCCATCGACCAGCACGAAGACTAAGGCTATTGAGGAGCGACCATCTGCGTATTTGTTTTGTACAAGTACCGATATGTCAGATAGTATGTAATGCATTTCATTTCAAGAGGAAATCTGGCATATCAAATACAAATTCAAAACTACTACACAGTTGCTATGTGGCCTTTGGAAACAAATATAAAATAAGCATAACATAAAACCAGTCACAGATATTCATATCACTAAGGCGGAATCAGATATGAATATAAACATAGAAGTGTACATCGAAGTAGTTGTCATACAAGATCCACTACATGCAAAAAGAATAGGTACATATGCTATAAAAAAGAATAAGTATACATTAAGAAGTCTCTATCTCGAATGTATAAAAACAAAAACTACTAAGCTAAAGTAGTTAGCCAAAAGCCAGAAGCTAGTCTCTGCTAAGAAGTCAAGTGAAAGCACTTGAAACACTTCGGTCTGACCTAAGTATTATTTAAGAAGAAAAATAATAAACGGATCAGTCCAGCTATGAATATCATATAAGATGAGATAGGATAAGAGGTATGACAAAAATATATGATAACAATGTAAATCATATAATATCTCAAGTCTCCTCAAATACCCAAAAAGAATATCATATTCTTTATCTTATTCACAAAACCTCAAATATTGAAAAAACATATAAATGCAAATCGCAAAAATTGGTTACATAAATTCAAAAATCCATAACTGAAAATCCAGAAAACATAAAAGGGGGAGGCCTATCACCACGGGAGCATGAAAACTGACCAACACATATATCATAAACGAGACACTATCCCATGGGTCGCTAATCCATAAAAATATGGGGTACATTCCTCCCTTGGGGATGAATGAGCCGAACAACCTAAAAAGATACGCCTTATGCACAGTCGAACATCGACGCACCTAAAAAGATACGCTCCATGCATAAACTTATTGAGCCGAACATCGACGCACCTAAAAAGATACTCCCTATGCACCTACTCATTAAGCCGATTGCTCCACAAAGGGTCAAAAGATCATGGATCGCTACCTCACCAAATTGAGCCGAAACTCCACAGAATGATCATCATAGATCAATAAGTGTAAATTACACCAAGTTAGTAAATAAACGAGTTTTGCTTCATGTTCCATAACCACTGGCTTAACTTAAATATTTAGGAACAAATTGTAGATTTCAACTCGAAGATTGTCACGAGATTTCAATTGAACAAGTCCAAGAATTAACTGACGAAGTAAACGCAAGCATTTCATACCTCTTGTATTGCTAAGTCGTTTTGTTGGATTTCTCATATGAATGAAGTAAAGGTTTGTATATACTAATAGGTTGGAACACAGTTTTAAATACGAGCTTTGTATTAAAAGTAATGTTGAAATCATTTTTGTGAAAGAGTTTGAGTATTTACAGCTAGTATAGAAACCTTCGTATTTTAAAGTGACAAACCAGAGAAACGATTGTAAAAACAATCTATCACCAAAAATTCACATTCGATGACGTGAATAAAAACCATGAAAATCAATGTCAATCCATCAAATGGAAACACCAAAAATCTTAAAAAAATCATAAAAGTCGGTATTGATTGACAATAACTATTCGAGTCGTCAAAGATCGATAAAAATTGAAAATCATGACAAAAATCGGCAAATAGGCAAAAATAATCGAACCAGACGTCTCGTAGGTTTAACAAACGTCTAACCATGGGTTATAGAAATTTATAATATTTTTCTCCTTTTTCTTTTTATTTCCTGAAGCCTCCCAAACGTCTGGTTGGGTTGAACAAGACGTCTGGTCCTGGGCTCTGGAAATTTATTTTCGTTTTGATATTTTTTCTCAGAAGCCTCTACCAGGCATTTGGAAATTTCAACCAGACGTCTGGTTACCTAGGCCTGGGTAGAATTTGCCTAGGCTAATGATGTCCAAATCAAATCGGAAGCGATCGAACGAGCGATGGAGGCTAGGGATTTATGTCCAGCGACAACCTAGCCCTATAGGCTCTTCGATACACCCCAAACAACATGTCTAAACATTTAAGATAAGATCTTTAAAGATTTTGACTTCAAAATACCAAAATTAGAAAATTCACTAAATCAGTTCAAATCAAAAGCAATTGAACATGAAATAGATGTTAAGAATTCATATCTAACAACAATGAAAGCTATAGACATAGATGTGAGTTCGAAAACTCACCTTTAAATTAAAAAATAAGGAATGAGAATGTAACAACCTTGGTTTGAAAATTACCTACATTATTGAATTATAATGATAACTACAATTTTATATTGCGATTTAAATTAAAATTGGAGAAATTAAATTATTTATTTGGAATAAACAATGAATTTTGAAAGTTAAAACGAGAAAATAAAATTCCAAGCTTTATTTTATTTTTTTGGAGTGATAATAAATGGAATATGTGCTTTAAAAATAGAAAATGATTTTAATTTTAGAGAAAATGCAATAATTACATTAATTGTTGCTCATTTACTTCTTTTAATAATTTTTAAGAGAAGTATTTTATTTTTAAGGGTGGTTTATTAATTAACAAGGTAGAAATTGGGTTAAAAATATGTTTTGGCTATAAATTATATTTGAAAATGGTTTAAAATGTTTTTCTAAGTGAGAAAAGTATTTTTGTAGAATATAAGAAGATGAAAACATGGTTTCATTCATTTATTTGAGTAAATAGTGCATTTTTGTTAAATAAAGGAATTTAAGAATAAAAATGTTTTAAAAATATATATTTACTTTTTTATATGATATAAAATATTTTATTTTATATGCGTACAAGTTTTCATATTTTTCTTGTGTAAAACTTGTGAGAAAATGCATTTTTCTTTTGTGTATATGTGATATATGCACATATTTTAACTAATGTTGTTTAATTTATCTTAGGCCATGATAATTTCTTTTTTATTTTGGGTCCATTAGCCCATTATCCCTTAAATATGGTAAGAAGTGAGAAAAATAATTAACAGTACGTTCTTTTTCTCAACTCCTTCCTCCTTCAGCCAGAATAAGAAATTAGAACTCCTCTCCAAAAATTGCAAAATCCAAGCCTATTTCTTCATTAAAATTCATCAAATTGAAGTCCTTTTGCAATCTAGAGATAAATCAAAGGTAAACAACTCCAAATCACTCACTTTCATCAAAGAATTTTATGTCATAGTAGATGATTTCCTAATTTACTGTATATTTTGTTTTGTATGCACTGCTCTTCTTTCCTACAAGTCTTTAGAGGCTTCAATCTAGCTAAAAGCTTCAATTTTGCAACTAAAATCTGAGTCTTTCCATTGCAATAGCAAGGTGAGTTACAAAACTCACAAAAACTAGCTAAGCTAAGCTCAAAATCGCCAAAAATTTGCTTTGTAATTTTTTTGTACTTTTAATTTTGTTTCTGTTTCAAAACCTTCTCTGGTTGGTACTTTGCATGCTAATATCTTTTGATCCCGGCAACAAAATGCTGCCGGATTTCTTGCATTGGTAGCTTTCATGTTCAATTTCATCTCTGCAAATTTTGGTTGAAAATTAATGTCATTTGGATGTTCAAAACAGTGATAGAAAATCAACTCAAATATAGATTTTTGCCAGCAGAAATTTTGTTTTCTGAGTTGCTGCAAACATGGCCTAAGTCCATGTTTGAGACAACATAATTCTTTCATTTTTTACTGGAATTCATCGATTTTTTTTTTGAAAGCTGAAGTTTTTTATTATATGCATACCAATTTTTAGCTCAATCTAGGTAATTTGTTCCTTAGTATCATGCCTGCAAGTTGAACTCGAGATGGTTTTCAGGCCTATACATTTTTTGGTTTTTGAACTGTTGCAAACATTGCCTGAGTCTATGCTTAAGACAGTGTAACTTTTTCATTTCCAGTCAGAATTCATTAATTCTTTTTTATTTGAAATTTAATGTTTTCTACTATATGCATACCAATTTTCAATTCAATATGAGATTGTTTGTTCCTTTGTTTCAGGCTTGTAAGTTGGACCTAAGATAGTTTTCAGGCCTGGGCATTTATGTTTTTGAACTATTGCAAACATGGCCTGAGTCCATGTTTGAGAAAACGTAACTTTTTCATTTCCAGTCAGAATTCATCGATTCCTTTTTTTGGGAAAGACAAAGTTTTTTACTTTGTATACACCAATTTTTAGTCTAATCAAAAGCCATTTGGCCACTTGTTTCGTGTCTGAAAGTTGAACCCAGAGAAGATTTTAGACCTGGGTATTGTTGCTAATGCATTTTTATGTTCTTATTCCATTCGACTTTTGAATTTTACTTCATGTTTTTGTGATATTTCTAAAAATTTTGAGGCCATGATGTCTATCGGTTGACTAGCCAAATTTTGGAGATTTTGAAATTCAAATTTTAGGTTAAATTTGAATTTAATTTGAATTGAATTTGAGTATCCATTTGAGTGATTTCCTGGGTTATTATTTGTTTTCGAGCATGGATTTTTCCAAACCTTTTTGAAATAATTTTTAAAATAAATAGGCATTTTAGATTATTATTATATGATATTTTTAAAGTATTTTCAAATATAGAATCTATTTATTCTCGATAATAAGGGAATTTTCAAATTTGACTTTCAAAATTGGTATTAAAAGCTTATTTTCTCAAGTAAACTATTTTGTATATAAAATACACATTTTTGCAATATTCGAGCGAATGAGAAGGAGAATTAAATGATTTGGTAAACACGTGGTATGAGACACGTGTGTTTATCTTATCGCGTAATTCCCGACTTGTCCGTTTGATCATTTTGACCTGCAGGTCGAGTTTACCGACGAGATGAGGTAAACTTTTTACTGCTTTGAGTGTGAAATTTACTAGCGGTTAGTAAACCGTTTAGTGCGAACATTTGGTATGAGACACATGTTAACACTGTTCGGGTTCCTATCCAAAAGCTTGTGACACATTTGTCTAAGAGACGTATTTGCCAGTATTGGACCTTCGGGTCATTTGTCCTTCGAAACGTTGTCTAAGAGACGTATTTGTCCATTGCGACGTATTTGTCCTTCAGGATGTTGTCTTTCGAGATGTTTGTCTAAGAGACGTATTTGTTGTCCTTCGGGACGTTCGTCTAAGAGACATAGCGCCTTATTTTGAGAGAGCAGTACTAGGCGGGCTTCGGCTATAAGCATGTGCTATATCTTTGAGATGATTTTGTTGATGTTTGTGATTCCCTAGTGTATCACCCTTTTCCAAAATTGGTCCTTTGAACCATTGATGTATATTTGTAGCGATTACCTTTCGGGAATTTGAACTCTTGGAAGTTCTATTTTTGAGATTTGAATTGCCTACACTGGCGTTATATGAGATTTGCCTTTTGGCGTTTATTTGAGATTTTATTCTCCTCTTTGGAGATCTTTTTGCGTTATTGTGTGTTTGAGATGTGATCTCTTTATGCATGTTTTGGGTTTGCCAAGATGGCACGTTTAGGTTTTCCCTAAACCATATTTGATGTTTTATGAATGTTGATGGTATATGGCTTGCTACTTTTAGCGTTTTATGAGTTATTTTATCTCTTTTGAGATTATATATTTGTGTAGTGATACCATATTATCACTTGATGTAATCATACATTTTAATTGTCCCTTTTCACTTGAGAATATTATCACATTATATTTATGCTCATATTATCTCTTATCCTTGTAAACTGATTCGTTTAGCTAAACTGACCCGTGTATTTTATACTCGAATTAGACCGAGGTACTTCAGGTTAGGTACATTTGGATTTAGCCTATTCTGCTTCCGCATGGACTATTCTGCTAGCTTTTTTTGTTATAGCTTTTTGTGTAGTCTTTTTTGGTTGCTACTCTGATAGTATATTCTTTTGACTTGCTTGTAAATTGTGGTTGTATACCACTTGGCATGTATCATTTTGTATACTTTGTGATGTATCTATATATGTGTGTATATATATATACACATGTGTGTGTGTGATGATCCACTATTCTATGATGTGTTTTGCATTCGAGTTGTTGTATTTTGTTTTGATAGGTTATATAGCCACCTATGGCTTTGTATTAAGTATTTATTAGATATGTGGATTCACTTGGGATGGAAAAAAATATGGCATTTTCGACGTATTCAATAGATATTTAAGACAGGATATAGATGGTCGCTCCTATCCAGCCCTACTCTCTACATAAACAGAAAGTATTACCCGGTAATACCCTTTGTTAATGTGGGTCTCGATGTGGGGCGTCACAGAGAAGCTCTAAAACAAAGCAAGATCAATCTCTCTTCACTACACCTTTAGATTCCTCATTCTATTATCAAGTGCAAAGTTTTTCCTAAGTTAGTTATAGGATAAATCAAGAATTGAAGAGGGATTAAGATTGAGAAGATGAAGAGGATGCTTACCTAGGCTTCTCCTTGATTTTGGAACTTGAATTTGAATTTCCTAAGAGAACTAGGGCTTAGGAATTTCTAATCTTCTCTCTTTCCCCCATTTTTATTTAGCTTGAGTGTTAGGAATTATTATGAGTAGAATGGATGAAGGGGTGAGGACTAGAGTATTTGGCAGAAGAGTTTGGGTTAGCTTATTGGGTTAATGGGCCAGAACCCAATCTAAAGCCCAAATGAAAATACCAAAATCCTAATCAACTCCAAACATATTGATGTTTATACTTAAACAAGTAATAAATGTCGTTTTGAACTCAATTAAAGTGGTCTAGAGTCCAAATTCGACTGTTTACAAAAGTCACATTTCGGATTTTAATTCAACTAACTATACTATATTTAAATAAAACATTTAAATGTTTAATCGTAAAATATGCGGGTCGTTACAGACTCCCCTCCTTAAAGAAATTGCATCCTCGCAATGCTTAAGAAGAAAATAAAGAGTAACAACCACTCTAAGGCATAACAACACAAAAGAAAATTTTAAAGTGAGAAGTTCACCTTAAGGAGCATGAGAGAGCAAGTCCGGATGTGTTCGCTCGATGAATTCTCTAGATTCCCAAGAGCAATCCTTAGGATTTGATGACCACAGAACTTTCACAAGCGGAACATCTTTATTTCGAAGGTGTTTAACCACCGTAGCAATGATACGAATAGGATGTCGCTCATAGGTCAAATTAGGTGAAACCTCAATTTCTTCAATAGCACTTTGCTCAAGAATAGAGTCGAAATCTCTAAGGCATTTCCATAGTCTAGAAAGGTGAAATACGTCATGAATAGCGGAAAATTGAGCCAGTAATGAAAGGCGATAAGCCACGGAACCAATGGTTCAGTGATGGGAAATGGGCCAATATATCAAGATGCTAATTATCCCGATCGACTGAAACGTGTAGGATCGATTTCACCCTAGAGAGGGGTGAATAGGGTGATACTACTAATTATCAAAATTTAATGCGGAAGTATATAAAATAATTTCAACATAGGTATAGAAGAATAGCAGCAACACAGATAATAGTAAAATAATAAATGCAGAAATAGAATAATACATATTTACCCAGCTTCGGCAAAACCCTGCCTACGTGCTGTCCCCAAGGTTTCTACTAGAAATTAAGTAGTCAGACGCTTACACACGTAAACTCGCGACACCTGCTATCAACTAACCTAACTCTATGCTCAAAACCCTGCCACAACTCGGCCACTGAGTTGTGAATTCTCGAATTACACCACCATAGTTCGTCCCCTAGTCACACGACTAGTAAATTACAAAAGTTTAAAAGAAATAAAAATTTAAAAACAATTTAAATCACAAATCCTTATTTTTAAAAATATATGCCCAAACGTAGTCAAAGCCGGCCCAAATATGTTAAGTGATAAAAAAATTATCCCTTTTACTCTTTTATACTATCGACCCGCTTTGCTCTTTGAAAATGGTTGCCTTATTCGTTCCTCTTCGTTCTTTTTGTTTTGAAAAGTTAGGGTTTTGTTGGAAATTGAAGTCGCCAAATTTTATTAATCGACTAAACAGATGATTCTTATGATTGCTTTGACGATCAATCGTCTCTCTAATTTGCGAACAGCTCCTTCAAATTCGTCAAGTTCGATATGAATTGGTATGTGATTTTATGTATTATTTCTTTGATATGCTTGAAATCGATTTGATTCGAGCTATTGATTTATTCTTCTCTGTTGTTGCTTGAACTCGAATAATTAAAACGCCGATGACGATATGGGTTTAAATAGGATTCGAAATCCTTAAATTTCATTCATATAGATTTATTTGAATTCGTCAATTCATATGCTTGGCCGTTCGATTTAAATGATTGTTCCTGACTGGTTCAATTCATATATTTTCTAAGCTTGATTATCACAACTTTGAATAAATTTGATGTTGTTTTCCTTGCTCACCACGGTTTTGATTTTCTAGCATTTAAACTTGACTTTGGTTCCTTTCTTTGTGCTTGTTGACTTCGACGTTTATGTTAAACTCGACTTGATTTTTGATATCACCTGATTTCGGTCATTTGGAAATATGATAATTTTTTACTTATTTGATTCTGCCTTCATTGTCCACTGCCATATTGATGTTGCACTTGATTTCATGTATATTGTCACTGTGTACATTGTTTACGACTTGGTCTTGTAGTCTTCATTTCACTGTCCACTACTGTATGCTTCAATATGCATTGTTCGGTTCAGACTTTGTTGTTGAATTTGCACTGCAGTTTGATATTAACTCTATTTTTATTCGATTATTCACTGTTTGAGTTGTTTATGTATACACATGTTGTTGCCAGACTTGTTTGAGGATCGCTACCTGATTTTTGTAAAAAATGCAAATTGACATTATCTTTATTCGAAACAGCTACGTGGAAAATTTTTTGACAATGATTTAATCTTGAAACTGCTTTCATGCTCGAATATAGTTTGTGTCTATTGTTGTCATTTCTGGTGCAGTGTGACCCATTCATTTAGACTCATATATGTGTATACATATATGTGCATATATGTATATTTATGTGGTTTTTTGACACTGTCTGCATATATATATATATATATACATACATATATATATATATATATATATGGACACATACACGCACACATACATATATATATGTATGTATTAAATTGTATGTAAGTATGTGTACTTGTGAAGCTTTGGTTTGCATCAAGTAGTTGCTTCGAGTGAAGAGTTACACTGTAGTTTTCACTCTTATTCTTGTTATGGTCTAGTGCAGTTTTATTGTGGAATCACTTTGTATGCTATATTTGCATTCACCAATTTTCACATGGCTTATTTGATTCTGACTTTCATTTTCTGGTCTTCGATTATGGTGTATGCATTGGGTCATGTGCTTATGCATTGAGTCATGTTGACGATGAGGCTTTGTTCACTTTATTCATGTTATCAGTTTCACTTGTGTACTTCTACTTGTTTGTCTGGTATGTCTGATATGCTAGCTCGAGTTTGGTACCTTTTGAAGCTTGATTTATAGAGTTGAACCATGTTATTTGGTCAGAACAATTGTAGTACGCATCTTTGTTGCACCTGATCAGTTCATAATTGTGGTCTTTGTTGCATGTCACATGTGTACACATGCATATGCATGTGTGTGTATATGTTGTTGAGACTGTTGGCATGTGCATTTCTCTGGTTCACTTGAGTCTGGTTGGACTATCTAGTCTCCTCAGTTGTGTATTGTTCACTACTTTTTGTACTCGTTCATTTTTGATTTTGGACTAGTCGATTTATTTTAGTTGTCTTAACCATTTTATTAAACTTGTACATTTTGATTGCACCTGTGTTGAATCCAGCTTATAGCTCGGGTTTGACCTTGTGCTCATGTCGTGACTTATTTGTATTGCATTTGAGTTGAACCCTGCTTTTGATTGGGTTTGACCTTGTGCTCACCTATCCCTATAATTTTATTAAGTGTATATCGGTGTGCACGGCCTTATGGCATGTACAATGGTACACTGTGCATGTCACAAGTTGTTCATGTATGATGAATTTAATATAAATGATGACAAACAACCCAAATAACCAAGGCAAATAATTTTTTCAAACCACATTTTATTTTATACTGCAAAAATATTTCTTTTTTAATTTTACCGCGTCAGTGTTTATTTTGTAGATAATTCAGATGCTGGATTCAATCTAGAATAGAGTTGAAGATAAAAACGAGTAAATGCGTTATATATAGTGAGGTGCAAATGTAAATTGAAAATTGTGTTGTTGTCAAATTTGTATTTTAATTGAAATTGTATATATACAGTGAGAGCTCAAATTTGTACTATTCAAAATTGTAATAAATATTTGTTTGAATAAAATATCTATTTGAATTTAAATTCTGTGTTACTTATTTTATTCAACAAATATTTATTTAATTCTGTGAAAACAAAATAGTACATTAACAAATACATTTAAATGAATATATATATATATATATATATGTTTATTATCATCAAACAAAAATCATATACTAGCATATTCAACAATTTCCCCTTTTGATGATAACAAACGTATATTTAAGATTTTGAATTTATTAAATGTATTTGATCCCCTATTTGAATGCTCCCTTAGGCTCCCCCTTCATATATGCATGAAAATAAATAAAAATATGCAAATGTACCTTAATGCAAATATAAAATTCAAAATAAAATATTTGACCTTTATTTTCTCTCCCCCTTTTGTATCAGCAAAAGAGTAATAGTGTTATAAAAATAAAGATAAAGTGATAGATATTAATACAATATCGATACCCAATCGAATGTAAATATCAAATTTCAATAAAAAAAATCAAACAAAAATCATAAATACTCTGATAGGCGCATATTCCACTTTAGAATGATAGGGATGATGTCATCATATAAAACAATATACTTGTGTCTATTTATGGTATATTTATATCGGGAATTTGAATATCTACTGACCATGCATAGCCGTTAGGACTTTTAAACGAGATTAGTAGTATTCATAATTTTTTTTTAAAAAATTCAAGAATCTTCTAACCACGCATAACCGTGAGGACTTTTAAATGGGATTAGAATAAATTTGTCTATTTAATCAATCAATTTTGATATGTGATCCATACATGCATATCCATGAGGACTTTTAAATGAGCATTAAAGCACACAATCAAAAATTCCAAGTAATTCACCCATGCATGACCCTGAGGACTTTTAAATGAGAGTGAATACTTTGGATGTTTTTTTATTCCTAAAAATATAATGAAATGAAAATCAAATGTTTTCCCATTTAATGTACCACATATTGACATACTATATTTGATTTTGATGAGTGATGGTCTATAGAAATATGAAAGAAATAGAGATGGTCATGGAATTTTTACCCATCAAAAGTTATTATAAATCTTGTTTAAATTTCTAAAGCAATCTACTAAATATACTATCTCAAGTTATAATATATGATTAATATCAACACTCATCACTTTTTCAATCACTATTTACTTTTTCGATAATCAGTGGGGAGTCAGATTAGTTAATGTACTCATTTAAGATTAAATTCAAAAAATAATCAAATTTTCAAAAATGACTAATCTAAAACAAGGTCAACAAAACAGTTTTATAGAAGGGGTTTTAGAAAAGAAAAAATTTCAACTAATTATAAATTATTTGAAATGAAATATATGCAGATATTTTCTTTGAAAATGTGATGCAGCTAATGAATGTCTCAATATAAATCATGTTCCACTAGTAATTTTTCTATCAACTAGATTACCAGTGTAATCTGCATTTGAATTTCTTGTTGACTCAAACTTATCATTTGTTGAATGTCATAGACCAGACTGTAATGTGTGCAACATATGACTTGAAATCAATTTTATAATTTTTAAATTAAATTCTTTTTGATTTGAATTGAAACCATGCAATTAAACAAACAGTGACCATAGTATCAAATCCAGAAACAAATATATCCATGTGCGTCAAGAGTAATCATCAATCAATAAAATATCGTCATTAAACCAAACAAATCTATATGAAGTATTTCAAGGATTGTAGTGTTCTTAGCATAAAAGATAATTAGCCAAAAAAATTTATAATTTATAATCAAAGTCAATATTTATGTCTCTATCACATAACTGGCTGATTTAATTTAGATTATAGTGTAGATTATCACATTTAATAAATCATTCAAGATAAATATATCGTTACCTATTTTACCTTTACAATAATTTTCGTTGTTGCCCATTGTGATTCTGCCACCTTTGTACCAGGCTAAGAAACTTTGATTTGTCGCCTGTTGTGTGTCTGGAACAACTAGAATCCAAGTACCACTGTTGTTGTTCCTTAGCCTACAACCATACCTACACGAGAGAATATTTTTATGACCTATTTTTTATAGGTACATGGTTGTCAGTGGCAAAAGATTTTGAAAAATAAGTTTGTGGAGACCCGAAACTATTTATATTTGTTCCTTTCAACATCCAGATTTGTTTGACTTTGAGAGATTTTATATATGTGCGTTTTGGAACCCAAATTGGAATATATTTCATTGTTTGGGTTTATACCAACAAATATTGTGATTGTGTCTAGTTTTTCCACAAATAGTGCACTTGGAATTTACTTGATTAATTTCACTACCAACACGTTTAGATTGAGTATACCCAAGTCCTTGTCTTTCAATATTGACAGTTTGTTTTCCTATTAGCATATTTAGGGATTTTTCTCCTTTGGATAATTTTCCTAAAGTCGTAGACAGTTGTTGGACTTGTGTTTTGAGAGATTCATTTTCATTTAATAGTTATGTGTACTTTTTAATAGAATTCTCTCTCCTCATATTTTCACTTTCTTTTAAAATCATAATTTCATTTTCAAGCGATTTAATTTTAATTTCTGATTTTGTAATCTCTTCTTCGAATGTTGGACGCTTATCACCCTTAAGGCTCTTGCTTTGATAGTTTTTAACCAATTGATCAAGCTATTTATTTAAATCTATCAAAGTATCTCTTTTTGATTCAATTTTAGTGTATTTCTCCCTAAGTCGTTTGGAACAGCCGTTTACTTCATGAAAATATATAAGTAATTCTGAATGAGTAAGTTTCGATGCTTCGCTTAGCTCGTCATCATGACTGTCAGTTATATCACCTCGAAGGCACAGATCTGTTTTTTTCGCTCTCACTGCCAGTGCTTTTATCATCTTCATTAGTTTCAACACAAGTGGCTGCAAAACTTCTCCTTTTTTGTTTCTTTCCTTGGCTAAATCGATTCTATGGACAATTGGGCTTAATATGACCGGGTTTGTTGCACTTTCTGAGTTGTCTAGTGCTTTGGTCATTCTGCTTTTCAATTGTTGATTTAGAGCTGGATTTCCATATTTGTAATTCCAACTTTTGAATTTCTTTATTGATAGTGCCAGCTCAACTGCTCGATCATCATCGTCATCAATCATCACTTTCTGTTGTTCCTTTGAGAGCTATTGATTTCTTTCGAGTATCACCTCCTTCATGCTCTTCCTTGAATTTCATTTCTAGCTCATAAGTGGTGGGATTTTCAACAAGTCTTCAACTTTGATTTGTTTCAAATCATTTGATTCTTGAATGGTTGTAACTTTCGCTTTAAAACTTTATGGAAGGACTTTGAGGATTTTTCGGACTATTCCAATTCTGTATATGATTGCCAAGAGCTTTTGATTTGTATACGATATTGGAAAGTCGTCCGTACATCTCTTTGACATTTTCTTCCTTGGCCATTGTGAAATTTTCGTATTCGCTACTAAGCATGGCAAGGCGGGATTCTTTGAATTGAGATGTTCCTTCGTGAGTCACTTTGAGTGTGTGCCATATTTCCTACGCGGTTAGACAATGTAAGACAAGATTAAATTCAATTTGATCCAATGAACAGATAATAGAATCCATAGCTTTAGCATTAGCATTCTATAGTCTATTTTCAAGATCTGCCATTGATCCATCGGTTTATCTATTTCCTGATATTTACCACCATAGTTGGTGTCATATATCCTGTCTCTACTATATTCCAAGCATCAATGGTTTTTAGAAAAAATTCGTTCTATTTTCCAGTAAGCCTATTCACCATTAAACATTTGTGGCATAATTATGGACTGACCCTCAGCAAAATCATTATTAAAAGAAGCCATTTTAAAATTTTAAATCAAAAATTGGTTTTTGAAAATCAAATTTTTAAAACAAAAATTGACTTCTGTTCCTAGTTCTAATTCCACATGTAGGATCGATTTCACCCTAGAGGGGGTTGTATAGGGTGATGCTAGTAATTATGAAAATTTAACGTGGAAGTATATAAAATAATTTCAACACAGGTATAACAGAATAGTAGTAGCATAGATAATAGCAGAATAATAAATGCAGAAATAGAAAAATACAAATTTACCCAGCTTTGGCAAAACCCTGCCTACGTGCTACCCCCAAGGTTTCTACTAGAAATTAAGTAGTCAGACTCTTATACATGTAAATTCGCGACATCCACTATCGACTAACCAACTCTACGCTCAAAACCCTTCCACAACTCAGCTACTAAGTTGCGAATTATCGAACTACACCACCGTAGTTCTTCCCCTAATCACACGGCTAGTAAATTACAAAAGTTTAAAAAGAAATAAAAATTTAAAAACAATTTAAATCACAAATCCCTAGTTTTAAAAATATAAGCCCAAACGTATTTATTAAAGCCGGCCCAAATATGTTAAGTGATAAAGAAGTTAATCCCTTTATTCTTTTATACCATCGGCCCACTTTGCTCCATGAAAATGGTTGCCTTTCTTCGCTCCTCTTCCTTCCTTTTCGTTCCTTTTTGTTCTGAAAAGTTAGGGTTTTGTTGGAAATTGAAGTCGCTACTTTCTGTTATGATCGATTGAATAAATGATTCTCACGATTGCTTTGACGATCAATCGTCTCTCTGATTTGCGAAAAAGTCCTTCAAATTCGTCGAGTTCGGTATGAATCGGTATGTGATTTTCTGTATTATTTCTTTAATATGCTTGAACTCGATTTGATTCGACTATTGGTTTATTCTTCTCTGTTGTTGCTTGAACTCGAATAATTTAAAAGCCGATGATGTGATGGGTTTAAATAGGATTCAAAATCCTAAAATTTCGTTCATAAAGATTTGTTTGAATCCGTCAATTCATATGCTTGGCTGTTCGATTTAACTTGAGTGTTGATGATTCTTCCTGACCGGTTCAATTCGTATATTTTCTGATCTTGATTATCACGGCTTTGAATTGTTTTGACGATATTTGTAACATCCCAAAATTTATCAATTTAATTTTGGTAATTTATTTGAACTTTTAGAATTCAATTTGAAAAGTTTCAAAATAAATAAAAAAAGAGTGATAATTTATATGGATAAAAATTTCAATTTCTTTTGAGTTTAAAATTTGAAACACAAAAAGTTTTTAAAATCATTTGAATTTAAATTTTATATATATGTGAATATATATATGTATGTGTGCATATATGAGTAGATTTGAATTTATATATTGAATTTGATTTTGAATTCAAATTTTAAATAAATGCTTTAGTAAAATATTTTGGGTTTCAAAATAATGTGTATATAGGTAATTTATTTAATGCATAATTGGGTTAAAAATATTTTTTTTTAATTTTATATATTCAAGTAAAAAAGAAATGCATTTTAAAATTAAGAAGAAAAACAATTAAAATTATATATATGTATTATTTATCTCATGCAAGGGACACATGGAGAGTAAGTAATATATGTATTAACAAGTGTTTAAATTTAACAAATGAATTAACAAGTGTAATTCATGTAGAAAGAATGAAAACAAGTGTCATTGCCTCATTTTTATTTTTCTTAGAAATTCATGGAAAATAAATAAAATTATATAAGCTAATTCATCTTCTTCTTCTTACTCATTTATTCACTTCCAAAACCTGTACAATCTTTACATCAGAAAAAGAAAATCATCAAGAACAAGCATAACTTCCTCAACTTTGAAATCAAGAAAAAAAAATTTCAGAAAAAAATCTGTAACAAATTCTCTTTCAATATCTCAAGCCAAAAAAAGAAATTGGGTATAATTTCAAGTCTTCAACAAGTACTTCAGAATCAAGCAGGAGTCAACTTCAATAATTAAAAGAGAATCAGGAATCAACTTAAAAAGGAAAAAATTTGCAAACACAAGCCTTAAAGTTGCAGACCAGAGATATTCTTTCTCTCTGTTTCATTTAAAAAACAAACTGTAAGTAAATTACATTATAGTTTGTTGTTAAAAAAATTAAGTAAGTAAAATCCATCAATAATTAAACAAGTTCACACTAATTTGTTGCAGATAACAAAATTCTGATGATCAGAAGAGGGGGAGCGAGGCGATTGTTTGAGGCTCTAGTTCGTTCCAATGTTAGGTCTGGGGGCTCAAATACGAAATCACGATTGTTTCGAAATTTTGAGTGTTTGAGAGGTTCGGGAGCATCGTCATGGACGTGTTGATGACCAGAAATTCAACTGGAGGCGGCCGAAGGGGTTGTCATGAGCACACAGGGGGGCAGCAGATTGGGGAAGGAAAGGGAAACTCGAAGCAAGCTTCGGGAAGCAGGGGTTTGAACTCGAGTATTGCCCCGAAGTGATTTAGGGTTATACGAGTTTTGTACTTAGACAAAAATTGAGAAAAAATATATAAACCACATGGGTAGTTTTCATGGATAACTCGAAGCAAGCAGTAAAACGTTTCGGGGATGACTCGAAGTAGCCTCAGGGGGTCAGCCTGCGAGACAGTTTTGCTCTAATAAAATAATAAAATTCAAAACTTTTGAACACTTTTAAACTCATGTTTTTAAATGATAATTTTGATTTGAGTTTAAAACAAATTAAAGTTTAAGTAAGGCATTTCTAAAAGTAATTTAATTTAATTTAATTTTGTCACATTATTTTATGAAATTAATTATATAATGTAATTAAAATGATAGTTAAGGTAAAATGCTATGCAAACCAATTTGGATCTCTTAAGACAATTTATTTGATAAATTTAACTAAGCTTACAAGATAATCAGAATGATTAACAAAGGTAAGAAGGTTTATCTTTTAAAATTAATAAGTAATTAATGATTTACTTAAGTGATAAATGATTTACTTAAAGAATAAACTATTTAAATTAATTAATTAATATTTAAAGATTAATTAAGCAAATAATTAAGGTTAATTAAATTGTAATTAATTAAGATAATTAATTAAGGAATAATTAATAAATTAAGAAGTAATTAAGTTTTAATTAATTAATAATTAAGGATTTAATTAACAAGTAATTAAGTTTTAATTAATTAATAATTAAGGATTAATTAATTTAAAATTAAGGATAATTCATCATTAATTTAAGTAATTAACAAAAAAATAATTATGCGATTAACTGATTATAATCACATTGTTAACTCATCTCATTGTTAGATGATTGACTATTATTGAAATGCCTTGAGTTGTTTGATATTCCTATTTGTGATTGTGATACCGTGTGATGTGAATTGCTTTATGCTGAACTGTGATTTGCTTCTGTATCAATATGAAAACCCATTGGCCCGTAAAACAGCAATTGAATTTCGATGCGATAGGGATTCAGATTCCAGTTGGTTATCCGAAACCCACATCGAACCTGTGAATCTTTGTGAATGACATATCCACATGTTTTTAATAGACGCTCACTATTCGGTTTAGCTGGAAGAGGACCTTTGTGTCATATAACCCATTCCGACTAGTGATACAACGAAATAGACAGCTTTTGAAGACGGTGGTGAAGATCGGGTGTCTTCGAGAACGATAGGATAACCTTTCGAATGACTCTTGTAACAACCCGCATGTTTATCAATTTTATATTTAAATATTTTATTTAAATATTTTGTCGTTAATCGGATATTGGTCCGAAAAGCTACTTTTTGCAAACGGTCAAATTAGGACTCGAGACCACTTCCATTGAGTTCGAAATGCCGTTTACAATTTTTTAAGTATAAACATTGATAGGTTTGGAGTTAGTGGAATTTCACTAACTTTTCCCGCTTTGGACTTTGGGTTAGATTGCCATTATAACTCAAGCCCAAACCCCCTTCCTTCTTCTCACTCTTCATAAATTTCCTAACAACCAAGCTTTTGCATTAATGGTGAGTGGAAGAGGAAATTAAAACTCCAAGCATAGGTTTCAACTTTAAATCC
The DNA here is from genome assembly GCA_030765085.1 of Allium cepa. Taxonomy (NCBI): domain Eukaryota; kingdom Viridiplantae; phylum Streptophyta; class Magnoliopsida; order Asparagales; family Amaryllidaceae; genus Allium; species Allium cepa. Next base: position 1,041,547,948 of record CM060931.1, on the reverse strand, counting down.
ATCATTCAACTCCAAAATCAAAGTGAAGACATTGGATTCTAGCTTGTAGTTGCTTCTCCATTGTTTCAAGCTCCTTCTTCATTGAATTTGTGCAAAGGTGAGATTTTTATCTCACAAATCTAGTCTATAACTATATTGGACTGTTGGGAATGATTCCCCATCACTTTTGCATGCACATTTGCCTTTGGTTTGGATTGGATTGGCGAAAAACTCCAATTTTTAGCATTTTTGGAAATTTCCTGCACTTAGCTCATTCTGGCCACTTGACTCGTTCGGTGATAGGTCGCAAGGTCGCTGGGTCATAGGTCGCAGGGCTTTAGGTCATTCTGGAAATATTGGCACTTTGGAGTTAGGTCGCTCACGAGTTAATCCTTAAGTCGTAGGTCGCTCACGAGTTAAGCCTTAGGCAGTAGGATGTTCGCGAATTAAGCCTTAGGTCGTTTGGCTTTTATAATGTTAGGTCGCGACCTCTGTTAGGTCGGCCATGTTAGGTCGCAACCTCTGTTAGGTCGGCCATGTTAGGTCGCTCCTGGCCTAACCCTTAAGTCGTTCGACTCTTAGGTCGTAACACTTAGGTCGCTCGCCTCTTAAACCAATAGGTCGCATGACCTGTATACTTTTAGGTCGTTAGACCCTTGAGTCGTTAGGTCGTATGACCTTATAACCCTATAGGTTAGGTCGCTTCAGTTGGGTCGCTCGTGAGTCAACACTAGGTCGTTTGGCCATAGCTCGTTAGGTCGTATGACCTTATAACCCTATAGGTCGTTGGACCTTTAACTCGTAGGTCGTTGGACCTTATCCCGATAGTTCGCTTGACCCCTTAGACCCTTAGGTCGCTCCTGGCCTAACCCTTAAGTCGCACAACTCTTAAGTCGGTCACGAGTTATCTCGTTAGGTCGCTCCTGACCTAACCCTTAAGTCGCACAACTCTTAAGTCGGTCACGAGTTATCCCGTTAGGTCGCTTCTGGCCTAACCCTTAAATCGCGTAACCTCTTGGTCACTTGACCCCTTCCCTTTTAACTCGTTATGCCGCGTGGTCTTAACTCGTTAGGGTTTTAGGTCGTTGCCTTCTTAGGTCGCTCGATCATATTCTCCCTTAAGTCTTCACTAGGTCGTACCGTTTTGGACGGGGCGCTGCCCCGCACCCCGCCGGGGGCGCTGCCCCCGGACCCCCGCGACCTGACCGGGCAGGTCGAACCCCGTAAGCGGTGGCGTTGCCCCTGCACCCCCACCTTGGGGGGTTGCCACCCCCCTGGACCCCCCCTCCGTAGGGGATCTTATCTGAAAAACATCAAGCTGATTTCCTTGGATTTTATTCACATCTCCGTATGCGATCTTTGTGATTGATTGTTTCTACAATTGCTTCTGTGTTTTGTCATTTTATAATATAAAGGCTTCAATACTAGTAGTAAATATCTAAACTCTTTTAACAAACAATTTCAACTCTATTTTTAATAACAAAGCTCTTTTCTTAAACCGTTTTCCAATCTATTAGTATATACAAACCTTTACCTCACTCGGATGAGAAATCTAATTAAACGACTTAGTAAAACAAGTGGTATGAAACGCTTGCGTTCACTTCATCGGTTAATTCTTGGACTTGTTCGATTGAACCTCTTGTGACAATTTTATTAGTGAAGATTTACAGTTTGTTCGTAAATATTTAAGTTAAGCAAGTGGTTATGGGACATGAAGCTAAACTTCTATATTTACTAGCTTAGTGTAATTGACACTTCTCGTTGATCTTGACGATCATTCTGATGCTTTAGACTAGCAACTGTGCGATGTCTCTTGTTGCGAGGTTAGACTAGACACCACTTGTGTGATTCCACTCACACATACCTTTTTGCTTTTTGGTTAGTCTGGACCTTAATCTGTGTGATTCCATTCACACATGTGGGGTAGCTCCCCTTGGTCTTCGGACCGTCATGTGATAGGCCTCTTTCTCTTTTCTATGATTTCTGGACTTCTTGCATTGATTTCTAGAATTTATGTCATTAACTTGTTATGAGTACAAGTTTGGGATATGATGCCCTTTCCGAATCTTTGAGAAGATTCTTGTGATATTGATTATCTCTTATTGATTGATCTTCTGTTGATCATTATTTACATACTTATAGTGGTATGTCATTATGGATATTTTATGTTTATGCCATATCTTTTATGTTATATCTTGTCATTTGATATTTATAGCGAGACTGACCCGTTTATTATTTTTCTTAAATAATACTCGGGTCAGACCGAGATGTTACAGGTGCTTCTGCTTGACTTCTTCCCAGGGATTCATCACTCTGACTTTTGGCTAACTGTTTAGATTAGCAGTTTTTGTTGTATACACTTGAGATATAGACTCATAGTTGTATTCTTTTGTATAGCACGTGTTGCTATTCTTTTGTATTATTGTGGATCTTTTGACCACTACTCTGATGTACACTTTCATGTGTTAGTTATATATTCATATCTTCTTCCGCCTTTGTGATATGGATGTCTGTGACTGATTTGCGTTATGCTTATTTCTACATTTGTTTCCGAAGATTATTATAGCCACCGTGTGATAAGCAATTACATGGATGGTCGCTCCTCAACAGCCTTATTCTCCGTGCTAGTTGACAGCACTACTCCGTAGTGTTCTTGGCTAGCGTGGGTATAGAGGTGGGGCGTCACAGTCTGCACTGAGTTGCTCCGGTATAGAGTTCTCCATATGTGATGGGGAGTTAGATCGGGATTGGGGATGCCCCGATTGCAAGGGATTCTTCGAAAGTGCCTTCGGTTCTGTTCGAACCCGAAACAGACTTGTATGGATTGTATGTCTAACATTACATTTTGAGATATAAATCAGATTTCTTTCAAATACATTTCTGTTGGTGGCGGAGAATTTATTCTCTTAGCTTAACACCCTTCTCTGAGATGTACGAGCTCAGAGGTTATGTAGTTGAAGGTTATCAGTAATATACTCCCAACTTGGTAATATGGCATGCTGAGTGCTGCTGATCATTTGTTGATTAAAGCATGGCTTTTGTGAAAAGCGTAGCTTTGTGGACGAGACTTCATCGAACCTCACAACCCGGTAATGGTCGAAACAGGAAAGATGCAGCAAGGTTATTGGGGTAGCGCTCCTTAGGGTATGTGCATTTCCTTCTGGATAGAAGTGGTATCATGGTATGGAGCCCAGATATTTAACTTATGTTGATATCGCAAATGTATTACTTTGTGATTGTTGTTGTTGAGGCCCCGGATAAAGGTTGGTTACAACCGGGGGATGACATACTCGTGTCAGTAGTTACCTAGTTACAGAGGTAACCCGGCCTTGTGTTGGCAGAGATCTGGTTAGGTTCTCGGGACGTCCCTCCAGAGGCGTACCCATGTGGCCTAGGAAGTTCCTTAGCCTGACCATTTGTTGGAATTCCAATTACCAATACGAACCCAGTACGGTTTTAATTGTAGAACCTGCCATCTAATATGGTAGCTGTTGTAGGCATGCTATAATGGTACGTATGCTAGCTAAGATTAATATTATACTTTCGAAAATGTTTTCTACACTATGCACTAATAATAATATCAAAGAGTTTTCTCGTATAAAGCATATTTGATTATCATAAGGAGAAATCTCCCCCAAGTGTGCGATTGCGTTGTGTGTGTGCTCGGAGGCCTTATGGTACTTTCATTTTCCAAAAGCATGAACGATTTTCTTTTAAAATCTATTTTTATTCAAATCAACTATTTTTGTTTCTCATACCAGTCTCATGACTGACCCGAAGTTTATTGTTTCGTTTCTAAACTCTGGGTGTCCATAATTTCCACACGGGCAGCCTAGTAGCAGGTTTTCCGTGTTTTGGTGCTAGTTGGATTTTGAAGTCTTTTGGTTTGGAGGCTATTGGTTTTTGAATGCTTTTGACTTGGAGATATTTTGAAAGCTTTTGGATCTCAAGGTGCTTAGTTTTGGAAGTTCGCTATCGCTTCATTTCTTTGAAGACTTTCTTGGAATGTGATCACTTGTTATTCTATTGCGACGTTCTATTTTGAAGTCGTGTTATATGTATAAAAATACTCTGATGTTGATAATGACGTTGTTATGGATATTGTGATAATGTTGTATCTGTGATGTTGTTTATGGCACTTCATTTTCTGTTTCCGCTGTTTATATTCATCTGATGTTGTTATAAGCTCCATCCGAACTGGAATTCGACGTTCGAATCTCCGGCAGTCGAATACAAGTGAGGTATTTGATGGCGATTTTTAACGCTGGATTTTGGGTCGTGACAAGTGGTATAAGGGCTAAAGGTTGAGTAAGAACTTTAGCTACGGAGTATAACACATTAGATGGCTCATTAGAAATAGGGTGAAGTATACCCTAGAATGAGTATAACCCAAGACCAAAACCCTAATTTTCTTGGTCTATTTCTTTTAAATGCCGATATTCCTTAAAATATCTCGTCCGTATATCTAAATCAAGTTTCTTACTAATTACAGATAGTAAGAATGAACGGACGAAGGGGAAGAGCTAGGGGTCAAGGAAATACTACAACAGCTAGTCAAGTTCCCCCAATAGCAGAGGCAATAATTCCTACTCAAAATCAGCCGAATTTGGCCGATTTGTATAAAAGATTCTCGAGACTTGGTGGTAAGCCGTTCACCGGCAAGGAGTCAATTGTTGAGGCTCAAGCTTGGATTAAATCGAGTGAAAGAATTTTCAAGGGGCTAAAGTTAGAGGACGACCAAATGTGACTAATTGCTTCTTGGCAACTCCAAGAAGAAGCCTTAGCCCGGTGGGAAACAGTCACTGTTGATGAACCAGAAGAAGAGTTTACTTGGAGTCGATTTAAGGAAGTATTTAAAAAGCGCTATATGCCATTGGCAGGAATTTCCCAAATGTACCAAGAATTCATGGACTTAAAACAAGGAAGCTTGTCATTTGAGGAGTACTTAAACAAATTCAACGAACTATCCCGTTTTGGTCCATAATTGGTGAACACACATCTAAAGAAAAATGAGAGGTTCATTCGTGGGATGAACAAGAAGTATCACGAAAGGATGACAGCACACGTCAAAGAATCTTTTTCTGATATTATTGACATGGGATATAGGTATGCCACCCTGGATATGCAGGAGATTCCAAGGGAAGGAGGGAATTCAAGTAATCAGAATTGGAAAAAAAGAAAGTTTGGAGGCAAGAAACCACATCAAGGCAAGGATAAGAAGAACAATCAAGGAAATCCGGCTAGAGATATAACTTGTTAGAATTGCCAAGAAAAGGGTCATTATTCAAACAGCTGCTAAAACCCGAAGAAGCAAATTAAGAAGGAACAACCCGTGAAGACTGTTCACGGAGTTAGAGAGTGTTATTATTGTCACAAGCCTGGACATGTAGTTAAGAATTGCCCGGTGATGAAGCAAGCACAAGTGGCAAATGTTTATGCGATAAAGGAAGACCATTCAACTTCGAGAGCAGATAAAGAAAAAGGTGTTCTGGAAGGCAATCTTACTATTTATGATAAATTTTTTAGAGTTTTATTTGACACGGGAGCTTCACATAGTTTTATCTCCCAACAAACCGTAAATGAATTAGAACTTAAACCTGAATTTGTTAACGACCCTATTTGCATGAAGAATCTGGTTGGAGGTCCCGCAAATCTTTGTCTGTATTGTAGGAAAGTTCCTATTTCATATTCTTACTATCAATTTCCTATAAATCTTTATATTTTCGAATTTAGTGAATTTGAAATCTTACTCGAAATGAACTGATTATCGAGATACGAAGCTAAATTGGATTGTAATAATCGGGTAATTTTAGTCAAAACAAACCTTGGAAATTTTATTGAAATCTCTTGTGAGGATCTGAGTCCAAAGAGAGATAAATTGATGTATACTTTGGGTTATCCCAAACCTAGTCTGGAGTCCATACCCATTGTCCGCGATTTCTAACATGTTCGAAGAAGTAAAATCCTTACCTCCACACAGAGAAATAGAATTCAGAATTGACTTAGTACCCAATGCCCGTCCTTTCGTTCACGCAAGTCGCAGGATGGCACCCAAGGAAAGAATTGAATTAGTCAATCAAACTCGAGATTTGCTAGAGAAAGGATTGATTCGCCCTAGTGTTTCCGAATGGGGTTCAGCTTTCGTGTTTGTGGCTAAATTGGACTGATCTTTGAGATTCTGTGTATATTACCGCGATCTCAATAAACAAACTCTCAAGAACAAATTCCCTTTATCTAGAATCGACGATCTATTCGATCAACTTCATGGCGCTCGATTCTTTTCTAAAATGGATCTAGCTCAAGGATTCCATCAGCTGCGAATAGCCGAGGATTGTGTTCATTTGTCTGCCTTCAGGGGTCCTAACATGTTCTACGAATGGTTAGTCATGCCTTTCGGAATAACCAACGCTCCCGCTTACTTCGTAGATTTAATGACCCGTGTGTTTCGAGAAGTATTGAATAAATTTGTGCTTGTGTTTATTGATGATATCCTAATCTACTCCAAAGCCGAAGAGGAGCATGCTGAATATCTCAGAATTGTTTTGGAGATATTGAGAAGGAATATCCTATTCGATAAATTTTCTAAATATCACTTTTGGGTCAAAGAAGTTAGATTTATCGGTCATATTGTTAATAAATAAGGGATTTCTGTTGATCCAAGCAAGATTTTTGCTATTCTGGACTGGAAGCGACCCACTACTCCTAGAGAAGTTCGAAGTTTTCTGGGTTTAGCGGGATATTATAGAAAGTTTGTCCAGGATTTTTCCAAGTTGGCCAGTCCATTGACTAAGCTAACAATGAAGAATGCTAAATTCGATTGGACTCCAAAATGTGATGAAGCTTTTCAGGAATTGAAAAGGATATTAACTATCGCTCCCATTATCGCTATCATTAACGAGAACTAAGGGTTATCTGTCCATACTGACGCTTGTGGAGATGGTTTGGGTGCGGTACTAATGCAGAATGGAAAGGTAATTGCTTGCGCGAGTAGACAATTACGCCCGCATGAGAGAAATTACCCAACGCATGATTTGGAGCTTTTAGCTGTTATTTTCGCTTTGAAAATCTGGCGACACTATCTTCTGGGTAAGAACCTTTTTCAGCTTTCTTAACAATTTAAGAAATTTAACTTAACTAAATAAATATACTTAATGAACTCTCTTTGTTTTAGGTGAAAATTTTGAATTATTCACCGACCACAAATCTTTGAAATAACTCTTCACCCAGAAGGATTTAAATCTACGGCAACAACGATGGTTAGAATTTCTAGCGTCATATGACCTAGATATTCTGTATACACCTAGAAAAGCCAATGTAGTTGTTGATGCTTTAAGTAGGAAGCATGCTATTCTTGCTCATCTTGTTGTCACTCCTACTCTCCATGAGAAAATTGCCAGTAGGCAAAATGAAGATAAATTTCTTCAGAATATTTATGGGAGAATTCTTCAAGGCGAAGATACCAGTTTTGAAACCAATCATATTGGACTTATTAGGCTGAAAGGCAGGTTGTGTGTGCTAGATATCCCAGAATTAAAGCGTGAAGTTTTAGATGAATGTCACAAGTCAAAACTCAGTATCCATCCAGGAGTTAATAAGATGTATAGAGATATCAAAAGAACTTTCTAGTCGAAGACAATGAAAAGGGATATATCTATATATGTGATTCTTTGTGCTACTTGTCAACAAATTTAGAGTGATCAGAAGAAGATGGCGGGTTTACTCCAACCTTTGGAGGTACCCAAGTGGAAATAGGATCAAGTATCGATGGATTTCATCGACGGTTTGCCCCGCACTCGAAAGGGAAATGAAGAAATCTGGGTTATTGTGGACCTTTTGACTAAGACAGCCCACTTCATACCAGTGAAATCTACCCGCACAGCAACAAGTTTAGCTGAGTTATATGTGAAGGAAATTGCCCGTCTCCACGGTACACCGAGCAGTACAGTGAGTGATCGTGACCCGATCTTCACTAGTAGATTTTGGAAGGCGTTTCAAGCTGCATTGGGAATGAAAGTGAATTTCAGCACTGCTTATCACCTGCAGTCTGATGGGCAGACTGAAAGGATAAATCAAATATTAGAAGATCTTTTGCGAGCTTGTATTCTCGACTTTGGTGGTTCTTGGGAGGACTATTTACATTTGGTCGAATTTTCATCTAACAATAGTTATCAAGCCAGTATCGAAATGGCTCCTTTTGAAGCTTTATATGGTCATCCGTGCCGATCACCGGCATGTTGGATTGAATCTGGTGATAGACTCGTTCTTGGACCAGATATGATTAAAGAAGCCACTGAAAAAGTTGATTTTATTCGAAAGAAGTTAATAACTGCTTAAAGTCGCCAGAAGAGTTATTACGACCGCAGGAGAAGAGCATTAGAATTTCAAGTTGGAGATTCCATTTTCTTGAAAGTGTATCCAATGAGGGGTGTGTTAAGATTCGGGAAGACTGGTAAGCTGGCGCCATGATATATTGGTCCTTTTCCTATTCTAGAAAGGATCGGTCCTCTGGCATATCAAGTGCACCTACCTAGCTGATTATCTGGCATACACGATGTATTTCACGTTTCACATCTTCGAAAGTACGTGCATGTTCCAGATAGTATTATTGAAGATGCAGCTCAGCAGGATCTCGAGATCACACCAAATCTAACTGTTAAAAGAGAACCAATAAAGATTGTGGATCGTGATGAAAAGCAATTAAGGAACAAAGTTGTGAAACTGGTTAAAGTGTAGTGGAGCGGTGATCCAAAGGACTGTGCTTGAGAGACAGAAGACAGTATGCAAAAGTCTTATCCCAATTGCAGAGTGGATATCTCGGCTTAAACCGGTAAGCCATTTCTCTATCCTTTTCTGGATTCGTATATTCTTTGTTTACTTTTCTCTCTCTTTTAAATTTCGAGGATGAAATTTTCTTAAGGGGGAAAATCTGTAACATCCCAAAATTTATCAATTTAAATTTGCTAATTTATTTGAACTTTTGGAATTTAATTTGAAAATAATTTAAAAAGTTTCAAAAAAAAGAGTGACAATTTATATGGATAAAAATTTCAATTTCTTATGAGTTTAAAATTTGAAATACAAAAAAGTTTTTAAAATCATTTGAATTTAAATTTTATATATATGTGAATATATATGTATGTGTGCATATATGAGTAGATTTGAATTTATATATTGAATTTGATTTTGATTTTGAATTTAAATTTTAAATAAATGCTTTAGTAAAATATTTTATGTTTCAAAATAATGTGTATATAGGTAATTTATTTAATGCATAATTGGGTTAAAATTATTTTCTTTTAAATTTTATATACTCAAGTAAATGAGAAATGCATTTTAAAATTAAGAAGAAAAACAATTAAAATTGTATATATGTATTATTTATCTCATGTAAGGGACACATGGAGAGTAAGTAATATATGTATTAACAAGTGTTTAAATTTAACAAATGAATTAACAAGTGTAATTCATGTAGAAAGAATGAAAACAAGTGTCATTACCTCAATTTTATTTTTCTTAGAAATTCATGGAAAATAAAATAAAATTATATAAGCTAATTCATCTTCTTCTTCTTACTCCTTTATTCATTTCCAAAACGTGTACAATCTTTACATTAGAAAAAGAAAGTCATCAAGAACAATCATAACTTCCTCAACTTTGAAATCAAGAAAAAAAATTTCCAGAAAAAAAATTCTGTAACAAATTCTCTTTCGATATCTCAAGCCAAAAAAAGGAAATTAAGGATAATTTCAAGTCTTCAACAAATACTTCAGAATCAAGCAAGAGTCAACTTCAACAATTAAAAGAGAATCAGGAATCAACTTAAAAAGGAAAAAATTTGTAAACACAAGCTTTAAAATTGCAGACCAGAGACCTTCTTTCTCTCTGTTTCATTTAAAAAACAAACTGTAAGTAAATTAAATTATAGTTTGTTGTTAAAAAAATTAAGTAAAATCCATCAAAGATTAAACAAATTCACACAAATTAGTTGCAGATAACAAAATTCAAGATCAAGTTAAGAAGAGAAAAGCAGTTCCAGGTTTTTAATTTTCAAATCCAGACAGTAAACCCTATGCTCAATTACACAAGTGAGCAAACCCTCTGATTTAAACTTGAAATTGTTGCTATGAACTATATCGAAGTCTGAATGATAAAATGTGTGTTTGCATGTATATGTTTATACATATAAAAAATAAAATGCATGCCTGTGCACATCAAAAGGAACCCTGCTCCATGCCTACAGGTTTAAAACTCTGTCAAAAAAATTAAATAAAAATTCGAAAGCTCAATCTCAAGTTGTTGTTAGGCTTTGAGATCAAAAGAAAATATGTTTGAATGATCATGGCCTACGTTTTAAAAATAAGTGTCGGTAAATTAAACAAAAAATTTTGTCTGGAAATAGAAAACTACAGGCAAACCCAACATGATCAGAAATATCATCAAACACGATTCTAGATTTTGAATATATAAGTTGAATTATCTTTGAAGTTAATGATTTTTAAAAGTGAAATCAATTTTTTTTGTCTCAAGTATCCACTGATAAAAAGAGGGATGAACGAAGTTGTCATTTTCTCGAAGTTTTGGCGATCGATGGAGTTTGGGTGCTCGAAATCGTGGTCGATACTTGCTGGTAGACCGTGGAGTTTTGGAAAAATGTTGGATTAAATTCTAGATCAACATGAATGTTGATTTTGATCGAGTTAGGGTTTAAGGTGTAAAACCAATCAGGATTAGAAACGTGATCGCCGCGCCATCTATAAGCTATCGGAAGTCATAGGACCGGACCATAAGAAGCATGGAAGGCTAGTGGAGCTTTGGATGGGGTACCACGAATTCTGATGATCAGAAGAGGGGGAGCGAGGCAATTGCTTGAGGCTCTAGTTTGTTCCAGTTTTGGGTCTGGGGGCTCAAAGACGAAATCGTGATTGTTTCGAAATTTTGAGTCTTTAAGAGGTTCGAGAGCATCGTCGTGGATGTATTGATGACCAGACATTCAACTGGAGGCGGCCGGAGGGGTTGCGCATGTGCACACAGTTGGAGTTGTGTCAGAGGGCAACAGATTGGGAAGAAAAGGGAAACTCGAAGCAAGCTTCGGGAAGCAGGGGTTTGAACTCGAGTATTGGCCCGAAGTGATTTGGGGTTATACGAGTTTTGTTCTTAGACAAAAATTGAGAAAAAAATATAAAGCACACGGTTAGTTTTCATGGATAACTCGAAGCAAGCAGTAAAATGTTTCGGGGATGACTCGAAGTAGCCTCATGGGGTCAGCGTGCGAGACAGTTTGCTCTAATAAAATAATAAAATTCAAAACTTTTGAACAATTTTAAACTCATGTTTTTAATGATAATTTGGATTTGAGTTTAAAACAAATTAAAGTTTAAGTAAAGCATTTTTAAAAGTAATTTAATTTAATTTAATTTTGTCACATTATTTTACAAAATTAACTATATAATGTAATTAAGAATGATAGTTAAGATAAAATGCTATGCAAACCAATTTCGATCTCTTAAGACAATTTATGTGATAAACTTAACTAAATTTACAAGATAATCAGAATGATTAACAAAGGTAAGAAGGTTTATCTTTTAAATTTAATAAGTAATTAATGATTTACTTAAGTGATAAATGATTTACTTGAAGAATAAACTATTTAAATTAATTAGTTAATATTTAAAGATTAATTAAGCAAATAATTAAGGTTAATTAAATTGTAATTAATTAAGATAATTAATTAAGGAATAATTAATCAATTAAGAAGTAATTAAGTTTTAATTAATTAATAATTAAGGATTTAATTAACAAGTAATTAAGTTTTAATTAATTAATAATTAAGGATTAATTAATTTAAAATTAAGGATAATTCATCATTAATTTAGGTAATTAATAAAAAAATAATTATGTGATTAACTGATTATAATCACATTGTTAACTCATCTCATTGTTAGATGATTGGCTATTATTGACATGCCTTGAGTTGTTTGATATTCCTATTTGTGATTGTGGTACTGTGTGATGTGAATTGCTTTATGCTGAACTATGATTTGTGATTTGCTTCTATATGAATATGAAAACCCATTGGCCCGTAAAACGGCAATTGAATTTCGATGCGACAGGGAGTTGGATTCCAGTTGGTTATCCGAAACCCACATCGAACCTGTGAATCTTTGTGAATGGCATATCCACATGTTTTAAATTGATGTCCACTATTCGGTTTAGCTGGGAGTGGACCTTTGTGTCATATAACCCATTCCGAATAGTGATACGACGAAATAGATAGCATTTGAAGACGGTGGTGAAGACCGAGTGTCTTCGAGAACGATAGGATAACCTATCGAATGACCCTGCACTGAGTTGCTCCGGTATAGAGTTTTCCATATGTGATGGAGAGTTCGATCGGGATTGGGGATGCCCAAATTGCAAGGGCCTCTTTGGAAGTGCCTTCGATTCTGTTCGAACCCGAAACAGACTTGTATGGATTGTATGTCTGACATTACATATAAATCAGATTTCTTTCAAATACATTTCTGTTGGTGGCGGAGAATTTATTCTCTCAGCTTAACACCCTTCTCTGAGACGTACGAGCTTAGAGGTTATGTAGTTAAAGGTGATCAGTAATATACTCCCAACTTGGTGATGTGGCATGCTGAGTGTTGCTGATCATTTTTTGATCAAAGCATGGCCTTTGTGAAAAGCTTAGCTTTGTGGATGAGACTTCGTCGAACCTCACAACTCAGTAATGATCGAAACAGGAAAGCTGCAGCAAGGTTATTGGGGGTAGCGCCCCTTAAAGTATGTGCATTTCCTTTTGGATAGAAGTGGTATCATGGTATGGAACCCGGATATTTAACTTATGTTTGATATCGCAAATATATTACTTTGTGATTGTTGTTGTTGGGGCCTCGGATAAAGGTTAGTTACAACCGGGGGATGGCATACTCATGTCAGTAGTTACCTTGTTACAGATGTAACCCGGCCTTGTGTTGGCAGAGATCCGATTAGGTTCTCGGGACGTCCCTCTAGAGGCGTACCCATGTGGCCCAGGAAGTTTCTTAGCCTGACCATTTGTTGGAAATCCAATTACCAATATGAACCCAGTACGGTTTTAATTGTAGAACCTGCCATCTAATATGGTAGCTATAGTAGGCACACTATAATGGTACGTATGTTGGCTAAGATTAATATTATACTTTCGAAAATGTTTTCAACACTATGCACTAATAATAATATCAAAGAGTTTTCTCGTATAAAGCATATTTGACTATCATAAGGAGAAATCTCCCCTAAGTGTGCGATTGCATTGTGTGTGTGCCAGAAGGCCTTATGGTAGTTTCATTTTCCAAAAGCATGAGCGATTTTCTTTTAAAATCTATTGTTATTCAAAGCAACTGTTTTTATTTACTCATACCAGTCCCATGACTATCCCGGAGTTTATTGTTTCCTTTCTAAATTCTGGGTGCACATAATTTCCACATGGGCAGCCTAGTAGTAGGTTTTCCGTGTTTTGGTGTTCGTTGGATTTTGAAGTCTTTTGGTTTGGAGGCTATCAGCTTTTGAAGGCTTTTGACTTAAAGATATTTTGAAAGCTTTTGGATCTCAAGGTACTTAGTTTTGGAAGTTCGCTATTGCTTCATTTCTTTGAAGACTTTCTTGGAATGTGATCACTTGTTGTTCTATTGTGAAGTTCTATTTTGAAGTCGTATTATATGTATAAAAATACTCTGATGTTGATGATGATGTTGTTATGGATATTGTGATGATGTTGTCTCTATGATGTTGTTTATGGAAGTTCATTTTTTGTTTCCGCTATTTATATTCATCTGATGTTGTTATAAGCTCCATCCGAACTGGAATTCGACGTTCGAATCTCCGGTAGTCGAATACAAGTGAGGTATTTGATGTTGATTTTTGAACGCTGGATTTCGGGTCGTGATAATGTTTTCCTTGCTCACCATGGTTTCGATTTTCTAGCATTTAAACTTGACTTTGGTTCCTTTCTTTGTGCTTGTTGACTTCGACATTTATGTTAAACTGGACTTGATTTTTATATCACCTGACTTCGGTTATTTGGAAATGTGATAATTTTTACTTATTTGATTCTGCCTTCATTGTCCACTACCGTGTTGATGTTGCACTTGATTTGATGTATATTGTCATTGCATATATTGTTTATGACTTCGTCTTGTTGTCTTCATTTCACTGTCCACCTGTCGTATGCTTCAATATGCACTGTTCGGTTTGGACTTTGTTGTTGAATTTGCACTGCAGTTTGATATTAACTCTAGTTGTATTCCATTGTTCATTGCTTTAGTTGTTTATGTTTATATACATTATTGCTAGACTTGTTTGAAGACCGCTACCTGATTTTTGTAAAAACTGCAAACTGACATTATCTTTATTCGAAACTACTACCTGGAAATTTTTTTGACATTGATTTAATCTTGAAACTGCTTTCATGCTTGAATATAGTTTGTGTCCATTGTTGTCCTTCCTGGTGCAGTGTGACCCATTCTTTTAGACTCATATATGTGTATACATATATGTGCATATAAGTATGTTTACGTGGTCTTTTTGCACTGTCTGCATATATATATATATATATATATATATATATATCTGTATGAAAGTGTATGTATGTATGTGTACTTATGAAGCTTTGGTTTGCATAGAGTAGTTGCTTCGAGTTGCACTGTAGTTTTCACTCTTGATCATGTTTTGGTCTAGTGCAGTTTCATTGTGGCTTCACTTTGTAGGCTATATTTGCATTCACCACTTTGCACATGGCTTGTTTGATTCCAACTTTCTTTTTCTAGTCTTCGATTATGGTGTATGCATTAAGTCATGTGCTTATGCATTGAGTAATGTTGATGATGAGGCTTTTTTCATTTTATTCATGTTACCAGTTTCACTTGTGTACCTGTACTTGTTTGTCGGTATGTCTGATATGCTAGCTCGAGTCTGGTACCTTTTGAAGCTTGATTGATTGAGTTGAACCTTGTTATTTGGTTAGAACTATCGTAGTACACATCTTTGTTGCAACTGATCAGTTCATAATTATGGTCTTTGTTGCATGTCACCATGTGTACACATGCATATGCATGTGTGTGTATATGTTGTTGAGACTGTTGACTTGCGCATTTCTCTGGTTCACTTGAGTCTGATTGGATTGTCTAGTCTCCTCAATTTTGTATTGTTCACTACTTTTTGTACATGTTCATTTTTGACTGTGGACTGGTCAAGTTGTTTTAGTTGTGTTGACCAGTTTATTGAACTTGTACATTTTGATTGCACCTGTGTTGAATCTAGCTTATAGCTCGGGTTTGACCTTGTGCTTGTGTCGAAATTTTATTTGTATTGCACTTGAGTAGAACCCAGCTTTTGGTTGGGTTTGACCTTGCACTCACCTGTCCCTGTAATTTTAGCAAGTGTATATCGGTGTGCACGGCCTTGTGGCATGTACGGTGATACATTGTGCATGTCACAAGTTGTTCGTGTATGATGAATTCAAAATAAATGATGACGAACAACCCAAATAACCGAGGCAAATAATTTTTTCAAACCATATTTTATTTTACACTGCAGAAGTATTTCTTTTTCAATTTTACCGCATTAGTTTTTTTGTAGATAATTCAGATGCTGGAGTCAATCTGGAATAGAGTTGAAGATAAAAACGAGTGATGAGTGATATGTAGTGAGGTGCAAATGTAAATTGAAATTGTGATGTAGTCAAATTTATATTGTAATTGAAAATTGTATATATACAGTGAGAGCTTAAATTTTTACTATTCAAAATTGTAATAAATATTTGTTTGAATAAATATTCGTTTGAATTTAAATTCTATGTTCCTTATTTTATTCAGTATTTTATTCTGTGAAAATAAAATAGTACATTAACAAATACATTTAAATGAATATATATATGTTTATTATCATCAAACAAAAATCATATACTAGCATTTTCAACAAAACGCACAACATCCTTCATAGGTGAAACACGAATAAATACTGAATCTTCCACAGATAATTCTAATTTCCTTCTTCTGTTATCAGCATAGGATTTTTGTGTACTTTGAGCTACTCTCATCCTATGACGAATAAGCTCAATCTTTTCTATGGAATCATAAATAAAATCTGGACCTAAAACCAGCTTCTCACCGACTTCAAATCAACACGAAGGAGTTCAACTTGGCCTTCCGTAGAGTGCCTCGAAAGTTGTCATACCAATACTAGATTAGAAGCTATTATTATTATAAGAAAACTCAACAAGAGAAATATGATCTTCCTAACTTCCACCAAAATCAAGAACACATGCACGAATGTGACCTTTAAGAGTTTGATTCACATGCTCTTTTTGTCCATTGGAATGAGGATGATAAGCGGTGCTGAAATTAAGCTTCTTTCCCAAAGCTTTTTGAAGACCTTTCCAAAAACCACTAGTAAACAATGGATCACATCGCTAACAATAGAAATAGTAACTCCATGTAATTTAACAATTTCTTTGGCATAGAGTTTAGCCAAATGAGGCATGGTCCAGTTGGACCGAATGGGAAGAAAATGGGAGGATTTGGTAAGTCTATCTACTATCATGACCCAAATGAGAACGGGGAAGACCATCAATAAAGTTCATGGAGACTTGATTCCACTTCCAAACTGGAATGTCCAAGGTTGCAATAACCACGCCGAGCCTTTGATGCCCGGCCTTTATGAGTTGGAAAATCATGCAACGCTTAATAAAATTAGCAATATCAAATTTCATTCCATCCCAATAATAAAGTCGTTTCACGTCCGCATACATTTTACTACTTTCGGGATGAATGGTAAATTTAGAATGATGAGAATCTTCTAAAATGTCTTTATAAAGATCACTAATATTTGGCACAATAAGTCTACTAAATTTTCGAATGCCTTCGCAAGCACCGATTTCAAAGTTTTGCAAACCATCAACATTATTCTTATCCCTACAACTTTGGCTAAGAAGAGCCAATTAGGGATCTTGCTTTTGAGCTTCAAGGATGCGATCTAAAAGAGAAGGATGAGACTCAAGGCTACATAATACAAGAGATAAACATGATTTGGGGTCATGATCTCGAATCTCACGGCAGACAAAGTCTCGAGATCATTCCATTCGAATATCATCATGGGAACAACCGCTTGTTCCTTTCGACTAAGGGCATCGGCAACACGAATTCCCTCTTTCGGGAGTATAGAGAATATCAAAATCATAAGATGTAGGGAATTCGAGCCAACTTGCAAATTAAGTTTCTTTTAAGAAAATTAGTACTTCAAAGATTTATGATCGGTGTAGAGAATAAATTTCTCTCCCAAAAGATAATAACGCCAAATTCTACGAACGAAAACAATGGCCGCGAGCTCTAAATCATGAGTGGAATATCTAGTCTTGGCAGGCTTTAATTGTCTAGAAGCATAAGTGATAACACGTTCCCTTGTTGCATGAGAATGGCACCCAAACCAATACAACTTGCATCGGTACAAATAGTGAAGTCTTGGTTCCCTTTGGGAATCACAAGAATAGAAGCATCAGAAAGGAGTTTTTTTAAATTTTTTTGAAAACCAGCATCTATGCTAAATCATTTATTTCATGATCCACTTTCCCGTGAAGCTAAAACATTCAAAATTATGAATAATTTTATGTATTCATCTTTACAAAAAGACAAATTTACTTATTACAAGTCAATTTACCGTGTCAGACTGTCTCATCATAGCATTTAGGAGGCTTCTATCTATAACTTTGATCAGGCGCATCGACTAGAATTCTTAAAGCACTCAATGGGCAAGACAACACAAACTCATCTTTTATATGATAAACATGTCTCTTAAAATTTTACGACTATTCTTTGCTCATTTTAAGAACAAATCCCAATTATACTTATTAATATATCTTATTAGAAAGATTTGCATTTTTAAATTATTGTTTTCATCCATAATCAATGAATACAAGGACGGACTCAACGAGATATTCGCAGAATACTCGATTCATAAGATGGATGAAATAAGCTAGAGGGTTCCTCAAATCAAATGAAAAAACGAGCTACTTATAAGAATCATATCAAGTGCGGAATGTGGTAAGTGGAATGCTATCCTCCGTAACTCGTAGCTGATGAAACCTGATGGCAAGGTCGAATTGAAAAGACCTTTGTACCACTCAATTGATCTCTTAGGTGGTAATCCTAAGACATGCTCAAAGATATTGGAAAATTCACGAACTACTTGAATGAGTGAAATAACATCTTCCTTATCATGTGGGTTTAAAGAATAAAATAATGCCACCGAATTGGAATCAAAATCATTAAGAACAACAGAAATCTGCTTAACAGATTGAGGATGCCAAAGATGGATAGTCCTCTCGGGACATAGAATGTGGTCTTCATAACGATTAAGCCAATCCATTCACAAAATCATTCCGAAACCTAAGTAACGCATAACATGCAAATCAGTACGGAAAGCATAATCACATAGAATAATTTCAACATTCTTACAAAATAAACTGAGTGTTATGGATCCACCAACCAGATTCGCAATTCTCAGTGAAGTCATCAAGCCCATAACATTTAAAGATAAAGTATCAAAAAAGTTCCTTTAATATAAAAGAGTGAGATGCACCCGTATCAAAAAGAACTCGAATAGGATGATCACGGAACATAATAATGCCATCAAGGACAGAATGATAAATACCTTGACCAAGATAAGTGTTACTAGGGGCTTGCACAACATCCAGCTTTCCCTCTTTCTTGCTTTGAAGTCTGGAACATGAAAATATATGATGGTCCAAACTTTTGCAATAACGACAATAAAGGTGTTTCAGACACTTATTTGCATAGTGGTCCTTAGATCCACAATTGTAGCATTCTTCACGATTAGGGGTAGGAGTCTTTACTACCAAAGTTGCTTGCTTCCCTTTCTTGTTAGGATTAGCTTTGAACTTATTACCGAGATGCCTCTTCTTATTGTTATTGAAGTTCTTTTTTGCACCCCCAGCATCACCATCACTTTCTTTATCGGCCTCTTCAAGTCGAAGAGTGATATCTACAAGCTGATCAAAAGACACTTCTAGTTTCAAAAAATAAAGCGTTTTTGAGATTCTTATTCAAACCATAGATAAACCTTTGATTCTTCTTCAAATTGATTCTTCTTTAAAGGGGTATTAATATACTCGACCTCATATTTAGATAGGGATTAAAAAGATGTGACATAATCTATCATAGAAGATTCACCTTGAATAAGGTCAATAAAGCGTCGAGCTACATTTACTTTTTCTACTTCGGGCATAAATTTTAACTCGAACCTTTCTTGGAATTGCTCGCAAGTAAGATATGCTTCTACAATTTCTGAAATCAAAAACTCATACCAATATAATGCTCTCTCCTAGAGCACGCTAGAAGCTACTTGGACTCGATGTAGATCCACAAGGTTCATGCGAGTAAAGATGCGATTGCATGTTCTAAGCCAAGCTTGGACTTCTATAACGCTTTCGAAACCCTTGAATGACCTTCCACCCAAATTGGTACAATCACTGCATAAGCATGCAAACCTGGATTTAGGATGATTAGGCTCAGGATGGGTCTGATAGCTTGGGCATTCTTTATAAGACCCAAAAGCTGTTGGGCAGACATGAATACGCCATCCCGAGGAGTAGCACCGTATTAATTGGCGCTGGGACGGCCAGGTCTAACCATTTCTCTTCTTTAAGAAAGAAAGAATGAAGAGGAAAAAGATTATTCTCAAAATGAATATCAAACAAACTTGATTGATAAAACAAGGCATCATGAAAGAAAATAGGATAGAACGGGTCCTAAGACTCGAATTAAATCCTAACGCACGATTCCTAACAGAGACTTACGACAATGATCCTTGCTAGATTATTCTACATTGCCCCGAAGTTTGGCTCTAATACTAAGCTATGACTCCCCACCTCTATGCTCACACTAGCCAAGGACACTACGGGGTAATGCCTTCGACTAGCATGAAGAATAAGGCTGTTGAGGAGCGACCATCTGTGTAATTGCTTTTTGCGAGTACCGATATGTCAGATAGTATGTCATGCATTTCATTTTAAGAGGAAATCTGACATATCAAATACAAACTCAAAACTACTATATAGTGGCTATGTGGCCTTTGGAAACAAATATAAAATAAGCATAACACAAAATCAGTTATAGATATTCATGTTACTAAGGCGAAATCAGATATGAATATAACACATAGAAGTGTACGTCAAAGTAGTGGTCATACAAGATCCACCACATGCAAAAAGAATAGGTACAAGTGCTACATAATAGATTAAATATACATCAAGGAGTCTCTATCTCGAATGTATAAAAAAAACTACTAAGCTAAAGGAGTTAACCAAAAGTCAGAAGCTAGTCCTGGCTAAGATGTCAAGTGGAAGCACCTAAAACACCTCCGTCCGACCCGAATATTATTTAAGAAGAAAAATAATAAACAGATCAGTCTAGCTATAATTATCATATAAGATGAGATAAGATAAAAGATATGACAAAAATATATGATAACAATGAAAATTATACAATATCTCAAGTCTCCTCAAATACCCAAAACGAATATCATATTCTTTAGCTTATTCACCAAACCTCAAATATTGACAAAACATATCAATGCAAATCGCAAAAATAGGTGAAATATAAATTCTAGAAATCTATATTGAAAATCCAGAAAACATTAAAGAGGGAGGCCTATCACCACAGGAGCATGAAAATTCACCAACACGTGTATCATATCCAGGATGCTATCCCATGGATCACTAACCTATAAAAATACAGAGTAAAGTCCTCCCTTGGGGACGAATGAGCCGAACATCGACGCACTTAAAAAGATACGCCCTATGCACAGCCGAACATCGATGCACCTAAAAAGATATACCCCATGCATAAACTTATTGAGCCGAACATCGACGCACCTAAAAAGATACGCCTCATGCACCGACTCATTGAGCTGATGGCTCCACGAACGGTTAAAAGACCATGGGTCACTACCCCATCGAATTGAGCCGTAACTCCACAGAATGATCATCATAGATCAATAGGTGTAATTTACACCAAGTTAGTAAATAAATGAGTTTAGCTTCTTGTCCCATAACCACTGGCTTAACTTAAATATTTACAAATAAATTGTAGGTTTCCACTCAAAGACTATCTTGAGATTTCAATCGAACAAATCCAAGAATTAACCGACAAAGTAAACGCAAGCATTTCATACCTCTTATTTTGCTATTATTGGATTTCTCACACGAATGAGGTAAAGGTTTGTATATACTAATAGGTTGGAAAACGGTTTGAAAAATGAGCTTTGTATTAAACGTAATGTTGGAATCATTTTTGTGAAAGAGTTTGAGTATTTACTACTAGTATAGAAACCTTTGTATTTTAAAGTGACAAATCATAGAAATGATTGTAAAAACAATCTATCAATAAAAATCCACATTCGACGACGTCAATTAGTACCATGAAAATTGATATCAAATCCATCAAATGGAAACATCAAAAAACCAGAAAAGAAATCATTAAAGTCGGTATTGATTGACAATAACTATTCGGATCGTCAAAGATCGTTAAAAATTGGAAATCTAAGCAAACATTAGCAAATAGGAAAAATAACAAAACCAGACGTCTGGTAGGTTTAACTAGACGTCTAACCCTGGATTCTAGAAATTTATAATTTTTTTCTCCTTTTTCTTTTTATTCCCTGAAGCCTCCCAGACGTCTGCTTGGGTTTAACGAGACGTTCGGTCCTAGGCTCTAGAAATTTATTTTCGTTTGGATTATTTATTTTTTCTCAAAAGCCCCTACCAAACGTTTGGAAATTTCAACCAAAGGTTTGGTTGCCTGGGCATGGGCAGAATTTGCCTAGGCCAATGATGGCTAAATCGATTCAGAAGCAGTCGAACGAGCGATGGAAGTTAGGGATTTATGCCTAGCGACAACCTAACCATATAGGCTCTTCAATACACCCCAAACAACACGTCCAAACATTCAAGATAGGATCTTTAAAGATTTTGACTTTAAAATACCAAAATTGAAAAATTCACCAAACCAATTCAAATCAAAAGCAATTGAACATGAAATAGATGTTAGGAATTCATACCTAACAATAGTGAAAGCTATAGACATAGATGTGAGTTTAAGAACTCACATTTATGTATTCGAAAACAAGGAATGAGAAGCTCTAAAAAAAGCAAGATCAATCTCTCTTCACTGCACCTCTAGAATCTTCAGTCTGTTATCAAATGCAAAGTTTTTCCAAAGTTAGGTTATAGGATAAATCAAGAATTGAAGAGGGATTGAGATGGGGAAGATGAAGAGGATGCTTTCCTAAGCTTCCCCTTTATTTTGGAACTTGAATTTGAATTTTCTAAGAGAACCAGGGCTTAGGAATTTCTAATCTCCTCTCCTTCTCTATTTTTTACTTAGCTTGAGTGTTAGGAATTATTATGAGTAGAATGATGACAGGGAGAGGAGTTGGGGTATTTGGTAGAAGAGTTTGGGCTAGCTTACCGAGTTAATGGGCTAGAATCCAACTTAAATCCCTAGTCAAAATACCAAAATCCTAATCAACTCCAAACATATCGATGTTTATACTTTAACAAGTTATAAACGTCATTGTGAACTCAATGAAAGTGGTCTCCAGTCCGAAGTCGATTGTTTACAAAAAGTCACATTTCGGACTTTAATTCAACTAACGATGCTATATTTAAATAAAACATTTAAATATTTAATCGTAAAATATGCGGGTTGTTACAAAGTAATACTAAATATGTTTAGAAAATTTAAACTAAACTTACGAGTAAAAATACTTCTAAACTATTTTAAATCTATTTTGAAAAATTTTAAATTTTTTGAAATATGAAATATAAATATTAATTATATTTATTAAATATCAAACACAAAATAACAAATAGTACTTGTTAATTATTAATATTGATTATTTATTACTTATTAATTATTAATTAATAAACATTAGTCGTAACTATAAATTATTGATTATTGATACAAATTAATTAATTGTAATTATTAATTATTGCTTCTTATTTATTAATTATTTGTTATCAATTGTTACTTGTTACTTGTTAGTTATAATTGAATATTAATTATTAAGTACAAATTATTATGTGCATATTATTACTTATTAATTATTATTTATTAGTTATAAATGAATATTAATTATCAATTATTCGATAGTAATACTCTCATATTAATTATCAATGATATTTATTAATTTTTAAATGTAATTAATAAATATTAACTATAATATAGTAGTTATTAATGATAATTATAATAAACTATTAAATATTAAAAATAATTATTGATTATAAATAATTAGTAATTTTAAATTATTTATTAATAATCATTGGTTATAAATTATGAACAATTGCCTATCAAGTATTCATTTATAAAATATTAATTATAAATTACAATTTATAAATTATTTAAGTAAGTATTGAGTATTTGTTATTAATTATAATTAATAATTATTATATTATTTTAAGCAATACTAAATAAATTCAAAAAAATTAACGTAAATCTACGAGTAAAACTACTTTTAAATAAGGTTGAAGTTAATTAATATATAGTCGTAAAAACAAGTTTTTACAAAATTTTAAAACTAGTGTAAAAGGGTATTTTAAAAACCTTTTCAAAAAATGGTGTAAAATTATTGTTTATTACAATGTTTTTGCAATAAACATTGTAAAAGTTCATCTTTTACAACGTTTTCTGCAAAAAAGGTTGTTAAAAAGATTTTTTTTCAACCTTTTTGGAGAATACATTATAAAATATGTTTTTTACAACGTCTTAAAATAAAATTGTTATAGTATAAATGTTGTAAAACTATGTATTTGTTGTAGTGTTATTGAGTAATTACTGTCAAATAATCAAATCAAAGGTATTCACACTCAAGGGTTGAGTTTTGATATTTTTGGATGTAAATCTATATTAATCCCACCCACCCGCACTTTGCTAGTGGAATCAACCTCAACGTTTTAAGCGAAGCATTTGCTTACTCTCCCATGAAAGGACTTGTTATCTTATATAGGCTTACCCACTTGCTCTTTGGTTAGGGGACCTACATTTCATAGTTCGTAGCCACATCACTCTGGTCGGGGGACACTATTATCTATTAGTGTATCTATCAAACATAAGGGACGACCAAGTTCGATTGGTAACTCATAGCAGTATCAAAACCAAATATTATTTTTTGTTAACTAGTCTTTTAACCGAACAAGATTCAACAGAATTTAGAACGTCAAAACGAAGATAAAAGGACTCGAAAACCTGAAAGCATTCCAAGAAGAAGTAGAGAAGCAACTAAGAAAAATGTAAAAGGAAATGGAGATAAGGGTACAACTCGGTGTTGATTCATTTTAGTCGGTGCTAAATTAGTTTCCCCCTCCCCTTTTTGCCTTCAGAACTTATACATCTCATACACTACTCCAACTACTCATGATCAAGTGGTCTTCCCAAAGTTTGGAAAAGTAGTCACAAGGATTGATGAGGAGGAAACAAGAAAAGCAGGATAAGTCAAATATTATCAAAGATCACTATATTCGATTGAAAGTCGAAGGGGAAAGAGATTAGGACTCATCAAGAAGAAGGAAGAGCAAAGCACGTAAAGAAGTTCACTTAGTGCCTATTAAAACAGGCCAGTACCAAGTCATTTAACTAAGTACTGAGTTATTATTTTTGTTCATGGGCCTCCGAACTCTCTTGTACGACATCAGGATATCTTTTGGACTTTAGTGTAAGCATGCTCCTTATCATTTACCTATGTTTCTCTATAAATAAAAACCTTATTGTCACTAGAACTAGATCTGATTCTCTGTTGGCATAGACTCTGCCATTTCTTCATCTCTTGCCTCCCTCATAACAGTCACTTAGGCAGCTGCTCTTGGAAGTTCTAGGCTGCAGAATATGTCAATCCCTTGTACTAGTGACTTGTAATCTAAAATTTTTTGTAGACAACAATCAATAAAAACTACAATGTGGATGTAGACTAGCGACTGCCAAAACAATATCAAAATCTTCTATCTTCCTATTCTATTTTCTTTTATTTCTAATACTACCTATTAGATTTAGGTCTCACAGGTTCCCTACAACTCATTCTTGGATGTTGATCCATTTTCGGCATCAACGTTTTAGTGCTTTTACTGAGAAGTGAACTTAAGCTTAGATCTAGCTCTCTACTTTGGATTGGAAGGGTCTGGTAATTAGATCCAGAAAATTTGCTTGAGGAACTTAAGGTTTTTCTATTGAAAACTTATGGAACCTAGAAAAGAAAACTATATTTGGAAGATCGTTAGGAGTGGTAGTTGGCGATGATGAAATAAACACTCACCAAATGGAAGATAATAATAGAAATGAAATACTAGAATCCACTGCTCAACGTGGAGTACTGACTAGGTAAATTTGATAAGATGATCCATAAACTTAACCAGAAGATAGCGGATAGCCAAATAGCTCTCATGGACAAGATAGACCCTTTGCTCAATTTGCAACACTGAACTACCAAGAGAATTAAAAGATAAACTTCACCTGCTATAGAACAAGGGACTCCTCTGTTTCTAACATAAACATGAGGGATGGAAATCAAGAGCAGAAGGAAGTAGTTGGTAGAGTTGTAGAAGCACTTGCAAGAGAAAGCATGAGCGCCTCCCCGCAAGAAGAAGAACCGGTATTGAAAGGAATGCTCATGCAAATGCTGCTCAGGAAGGTGTTGTCGTTGTTGTCTCTGATGAGGATATGGACTTGCAGCTTGATGGTGGTGATCTGGAATTGGATGTTGATGCTGATGAAGGTGGAGCTCAGGCAACCAGAACTCAACCAGGTGTATATCCACCAAATACGGAAGGAATGGTACTCCTAGATACAGGAGCATATAGACGTCAGCTGGCAAACCAAGACCGTTTGTGAAGTCAAACACTCAGTTTAGCCCTATATAGTCGATTTTTGGATTACCATGCCAATAGAAAGTACATTATTGGCACGGTCAAATGATTGATAGAAGAAAGCAGGGGTAGATAGAACGAAGATTGGAGTTTTGCACCGAGCCGAACCCTATACACTTAAAAAAAATTTAAAAGAAGAATACCTCAAAAAGTTCACCATACTAACAATGCCATCCTATAACGGAACTACTGATCCCATACAATACTTACTCAAATATGAATGGCATATAGATAGAGCTAGTGTTATGGATGTTATTTGTTGTAGGTGTTTCCCTATCTTTTTAGAAGAAGTTACTTCTATATGGTTCACTAAGCTCACACATAAATCCATATCGACATTTGATGAATTAGCTAAGAAGTTTCTGTAGCAGCGTAGGCTCCACACGACATGATCAGAGGACGTTATTTCATTATTTTGCTTGTCATAAGGACCTATGGAGTCACAGAAAGCTTTCTTAAACCGATTTAACAACATTGTTACGAAGTCAACAATCTGAAGGAAGATCTTATATTCATGGCAATTGTTTAGGGCATTCACCCAGACATAGGTTTTGATAGGTGGATAAAGATGAAGCAACCCACTACCATGAAGGAATTCCATCAAAAGGAAAATTAGTTTCTGAGGTTGGAAGAAGAAAACATGGTTGAAGGCAAGCCTAGTGATGAAAAATCGAAAGAGGTGATTCAGAGTTATGTTGCAATAAAATTAGATGAAAATTGTTCTGGAACTACTGTAGCAAGTGCAGGGAAAGCTAAAAATTAGAAAACGTGGAATCAAAATGCTGGTAGGCGTGATAGAGATAGGAAGCATCCAAGGAATAATGCCTTTAAATGAAAGTTTAGAGAACACCTATCTTGCTACTCAAGGAACTGGGCGGTATAACAAATCGTTTAGCGACCAAGCAATAAAAAAGGTTGGGAAGTATTATCACTTCCATGAAACTCATAGGCATAACACAAATGAATGTCAGCATTTGAAGACTTGATTAGGAAATTGATAAGAAACCACAGGCTCCAGCAATATGTTAAGAAATCGCAAAATGCCGATTAACCTACCAGACCCCAAGACCTGGATACTCAAGGTAAACCGCTTAGACCCGTTTGAGAAGGACCCATGCGAATGGATAAAATATTGGTCATAAATATCATTATAGGAGGACCTTACCCAGTGTAGAAACGCTAGGTGAGATGGAGAGATATCTTAATTCTTTGAAGCATGTATCGTATGAAAGTTGCTACACCATCAAAGATGAGCTCCGATTAAGAAATAAAGGATGATCATGGATAACATTATGCTTAGGAATCGCGATACTAAGGACATAAAAGCATCGACTATCTATCCAATGGTGATAATGGTCGGAATCGGGCCAGTAGTTGTGCATCGAGTACTGGTTGACAATGAAGGTTCGATCAACATCCTATTTTGGAAGACCTTTGACCAAATGAAGATTAGAATAAAGGATGCAACTACATGCAAAACAAAGATTCAGGGTTTTATAGATGAAGCTAAACAGCCGATTCGAATAATCAACTTTCCTATTGAACTTTGGAAAGGAGTACGAAGAGTAGTCCATGTCTAGACCTTCATGATTGTTGATGAGTATTCTGCTTATAATGCTTTTTTGGCCCGACAGGAACTGGCCAACTTTAGAATCGCTTTGGCTCTATGGTGTCTGATGATGAAATTCCTAACATATAATGAGGTAGTAGTAGTAAGCGAAGACCAAAGCACTGCAAGGTGTAGGATCGATTTCACCCTAGAGGGGGGTGAATAGGGTGATACTGTTAATTATAAAAATTATTGTGGAAGCTTATAAAATTATTTCAACACAGATATATCAAAATTATAGCAGCATAAATAATAGCAGAATAATAAATGCTGAAATAAAACGACATAGAATTTACCCAGCTTCGACAAAACCCTGCCTACGTGTTGCCCCCAAGGTTTCTACTAGAAATTAAGTAGTCACGCGCTTACACACGTAAACTCACGACACGCGCTACTGACTAACCTAACTCTACGCTCAAAAGCCTGCCATAACTCAGCCACTGAGTCACGAATTCTCAAACTACGCCATGTAGTTTGTCCCCTAATCACACGACTATAAATTACACAAGTTTAAACGAAATAAAATTTAAACGCAATTTAAAAAACAAAAGAAACAAAACCCTAATTATCACACTTTTATTATAAACCAATACTAATGAAAAGAAGGCCGGCCTAATTTGACTTAAGTGAAATATTATTTCCTTTCTTCTTTTATCTATGTCGGCCCGCTTCCTTGTGAAAAATGGCGACTTTCTTCGTTCGTTCCTCTCTGATTAAAAATTAGGGCTTTGAAATGCCGGCTTTAAATTGATCGATCAAATTGGGATTTCACTTTCTTTCTTTGTCGATCGATCATCTCTTCACTTTGCTCACGACTCCTTTGATGATCGAGTTCAATCTTGCTTCGGTATGTAATTTGTGCTTTTTGCTTTTCTGGTTTTGCTTACTTGAACTCGATTGCATTTGTAGCCGATGATGATTGGGTTTTTATATAAGGTTCGAACCCCTTGATTTTCGTTCGTATATATTTGTTTGAATTTGTCTTCGGCCGTTTGATTATTCTTGAACGATGGTGATTTATCTGACTTCTTCAATTCATATAATTTCGTTGCTTGATACTCACGGTGTTGATTCGTGACTTGGTCAATTTACTTGGTCACCACGGTTTCGAATTGATTTGTTCGATTCCGTTCTTTTTGACTTCAGCTTGTGATATTGTTTATGTGATGATTTCTTCCCTTCATGGTTGAACTTGCTACAGTTGATTTCTGACTTGTTCTAATTTTTGTTTTCTGCTTCAACTTGTTTTTCAACATCACCCGACTTCGGCTTTGACTTCTAGTAGCACTGGCTTTGAATCAACTTGATAATTGTAGTTGTCTTCGACTGCAAACTTGATTTTGTGATGTTGATCTCTATTCACTGCATATGCTGTTTACTTTGTTATCGAGTTGCACTACTTGCATATCCACATAAATTTGCTGTATCACCATTTCATGTTTAATTGAGGCTTGCACTTGAATGTCAGTTTCATTTGAACTTTAGTTGTATTGTCTCAAGCTCGAGTCTAATAATTGCACTGTCCAGTTTCACTATTGCATTTCATATATATGTGTTCCTGAGTTCACATGTATTGAGCTCTGGTTTCATTTCATGTGCAGTTTAGCTTGTTGATGATTTGATGTTGAATTTACAGTGATGCATTGTGGTGAGTTCGATGTGCATGCTTTGTTCTTGTAGTCATGTATATTGCACACTCTGGCCTTCATGTATACTTGTTGTGCATTTGTAGTTGAAGTATTCCTCTGTTTAGTATGGTGCACTTGGTTTGCAAACAGTTTTCACTATGCAGCCTTGCTCATTGATCATTTGATCCACTGTTGCATTTGTTTTGGTTGCTGCATTGAGTTGTATCACGGGTCTTTGCATTTAGTCTGGACATATGTGATTTGATTGCATCTCCATTTGTTGTACTCGAGTTATTTGATTGCAATGAGTACTGAATTGCATTCACTTGTGTACATATTGCATATTCACTTGATTGGAGCTTTACTTTGTTTTGCACTTGTAATCTGAGTACAGTCTTCATTGCAGTGTATTGCTTGCATCCATATCCTTGCTGTCTGATACTTTTCGAGGCTTGTTCTGTCCAGATTCATTTGAACTTAGCTGTAGACTTTGTGCATTGTTCATGTCATTAACTTGTACTGTCCAGTTGAGTTCTAGCCTTTTTCATACTGCTGGTTCATTGTAGTAGTTGTTGCCAGTTGCCTCTGGTTTGAGTTTTGCTTGTATACTTCTTGTGTACTTTGGAGTTTTAATCGAGGCTGTGTTGAATCCAGTTTTAAAGCTCGGGTTTGACCTTGTGCTGATATTGTGACATTATTTTTATTGCACTTGGATTGAACCCGGTGTTTTGGGTTTGACCTGTGCTCACCTGTCCCTGTAATTTTATCAAGTGTATATATCGGTGTGCACGACCTTGAGGCATATACAGTGATACACTGTGTATGTTATAAGCTGTTCGTGAATGATGAGTTCAAAATTAAATGATGACGAACAACCCAAATAACTGAGGCAAATATTACTTTCAAAATCCACATTTTATTTTATACTACAAAAATATTTTATTTTCACTTTTACTGCGTCAATGTATATTTTTGCAGATTACTCAGATGCTGGGTTATGTTGGAATGAAGTTGAAGATCAGTACAAGTTGAGTGAATAAGTGATAAGTAGTGAGGTGCAATGTAAATGTGAATAGTAATTCAATCAAATTTGTATTGTAATTGAAATTGTATATAGTGAGAGTTTGAAATTTGTACTATTCAAAAATTGTAATAAATATTTGTTTGAATAAAATTTCCGTTTGAATTCAAATTCTGTGTTATTTATTTTATTCAGCAAATATTTATTTAATCTATGAAAAATACAAATACATTTAAATGACTACATATATATATATATATATATATATATGTTTATTATCATCAAACAAAAATCATATAATCGCATATTCAACAATCTCCCCCTTTTGATGATAACAAACATATATTTAAGAATTTGAATATGTTAAATGTATTTGATCATTGATATACTCTAATTGCTCCCCCTATTTAAATGCTTCCTCTCTACACAAAGCTCCCCCTTCATATATGCATACAATTAAAAATATGCAAGTGAGCCTAGATAAAAATAGAAATATTTGACCTTTTGCTTGATTTTATTTAACAAAATCTTATCTTTTCTCTCACCCTTTTGTTATCAGCAGAAGAGTAATAGTGTTAGAAAAATGGAGATAAAGTGATAGATATTAATCCAACATTAGAACTCAATTGAATATAAATATTAAATTTCAAAAAAAAATCAAAAAAAAAGTCATAAATACTTTGTTAGGCGCATATTCCACTTTTTAGAATGATGGGAATGATGTCATCATATAAAACCATACAGTTGTGTCTATTTGTGGTATATTTATATCAGGAATTTGAATATCTACCAACCATGCATAACCGTTAGGACTTTAAAATGATATTAGTAGTATTCCAATTTTATTTTATTTTTTAAAAAATGAATTCAAATATCTTCTAACCACGCATAACCGTGAGGACTTTTAAATGGGATTAGAATCAACTTGTTTATTTGAAAATCAATTTTGATATGCGTTCCATACATGCATAACCGTGAGGACTTTTAAATGAGCATGGAAGCACATAAAAAATTCTAAGTAATTCACCCATGCATAACCATGGCGACTTTTAAATGAGAATGAATACTATGGATTTTATTTTATTTTATTATTGTTTTTTAAAAATGTAAAATGAAAAACGAATGATTCATGTTTAAAGTACCATATATTGATAAACTATACTGAATTTTGATGAGTGATGGTTGTTAGAAATATGATAGAAATAGAGATGGTCATGGAATTTTTACCAACAAAAAGTTTTATAACTCTTTTTTAAATTTCTAAAGAAATTTACTAATTATACCGTCTCGAGTCATAATATGCGATAAATATCAACACTCATCACTTTTTCAATCACTATTTATCTTTTCGATAATTATCAGGGAGTCAGATTAGTAAAAATAGTCATTTAAAATCAAATTCAAAAAATAATTATGAAATCAATTTTTCAAAATGCCTGATCTGAAAACATGGTCAAAAATGATTTTCTAGAAGGGGTTATATAAGAAAATTTTCTGCTATTTTAAAATTATTTGAAATGAAAAATATGCAGATATTTTCTTTGAAAAACAATGTAGTTACTAAATGTCTCAACAAAAATCACGTTCAACTAGTAATTTTTCTATCAACTAGATTACCAGTGTAATCTGCATCTGAATTTCTCTTTCACTCAAAATTATCATTAATTGAATTTGATAGACCAGACCATGAAGTGTGCAACTAAAAATTCTCAAAATCAATGACATTCTCTTGAATTTGAATCGAAACCGTGTAAATAATCAAAAACCGTGAATATAGAGTCAGTCGTAATATAATCAAATGTATTATCATCCAATAAAACATTATTATTAATCCAAACTAATATATATGAAGTAATTCAAAGACTCTACAGATTTTTATAGTGTTCTTGGCATAAGAATATAATTGGTCAACAATTTTGAATAAGTCAGAATCAAAATCATCATTATTTCATCATCACATTATTGGCTAATTTAACTCAGATTACGGTGCAGATTATCACATTTAATATATTGTTCAAATAAATATAACGTTACCTATTTTAACTTTGCGATATTTTTCGTTGTTGTCCATTGTGATTCTGTCACCTTTATACTAGGCTAAGGAACTTTGCTTTGTCGCCCGTTGTGTTTCTGGAACAGGCAGAATCCAGATAACACTATTGTTGTTCCTTAGCCTGCCACCACACCTACACGGGAAAAGATTTTTGTGACCTATTTGTTTTTATAGGTCCATGGTTGTTAGTGGCAGAATATTTTGAAAAATAATTTTGTGGAGACCCAAAACTATTTATATATGTTCCTTTCGGCACCCAGATTTGTTTAACTTTGAGAGAATTTATATTTGTGCCTTTTGGAACCCTAATTGGTATAGTTTTCACGTGTTTGGGTCTATACCAACAATTATTGTGATTGTGTCCATATTTTCTACAAATTATGCACATAGAATTGACTTGGTTAATTTTGCTCTTAACATTTTCAGATTGATTATATCCAAGTCCTTGTCTAACTGTATTAACAGTTTGCTTTTCTAATAGCATATTCAACGATTTTTCACTTTTTGAAAATTTATCTAAAGTCGTTGACAATTGTTGAACTTGTATTTTGAGAGATTCATTTTCGTTTAACAATTGTGTGCACTTTTTAATAGAATTTTATCTCCTAGTATTTTCACTTTCTTTCAAAATCAGAATTTCATTTTCAAGTGATTTTATATTAATTTCTGATTTTTTAATTTCTTCTTCAAATAATGGACACTTATCACACTTAGGGATCCTACTTTGATAGGTTTTAACTAATTGATCAAGTTGTTTATTTAATTCTATCAAACTATCTCTTTGTGATGCAATTTTAGCATATTTTTCCCTAAGTCGTTCAAAACAACCATTTACTTCGTGGAAATATATAAGTAATTCTGAGTGAGCGGGTTTTGATACCTCGCTTGGCTCGTCATCGTCGCAATTAGTTATATTTCCTTGAAGGCACATATCTGCTTTCTCACTCTCACTGCTAGTACTTTGATTATCTTCATCATTTGTATTCCACGTGGCTGCGAAACTTCTCCTTTTTGATTTCTTTTCAAAGTCGCGTTGATTTTGAAGACAGATAGGCTTGATATGTCCGGGTTGGTTGCACTTGTGACAGATGAGCTTCTGTTCTTTTGAGTAGCCTAGTGCTTTGGCTATTATGCTTTTCAATTTTTGATTTCGAGCTGGATTTCCGTATTTGTAATTCCACCTTTTGAATTTCTTTATTATTAGCTCCAATTCTGCTGCTCCATCATCATCACCATCACTTTCTGTTGTTCTTTAAGAGCTATTGATTTCTTTCGAGTGTCACCTCCTTCACGCTCTTCTTTGAATTTCATTTCTAGCTCATAAGTGGTGAGATTTCCGATGAGTTCTTAAACTTTCATCTGTTTTGAATATTTTGATTCTTGAATAGCAGTCACTTTGGCTTTAAAACTTCGTGGAAGGACTCTGAGGATTTTTCGGACTATCTCCAACTCTATGTATGATTTTTCGAGAGCTTTTGATTTGTATACGATATTGGAAAGTCGTCCATACATCTCTTTGACATTTTCTTCCTTCGCCATTGTGAAGTTCTCGTATTCACTGCTTAGCATGGCAAGGCGAGATTATTTGACTTGAGATGTTCCTTCGTGAGTCACTTCTAGTGTATGCCATATTTCCTACGCAGTTAGACAATGTGAGACACGATTAAATTCAAATTGATCCAATGAACATATAATAGAATTCATAGGTTTAACATTAGCATTATGTAATTTATTTTCAAGTTCTGTCCATTGATCCATCGGTTTATCTTTTTCCTGATTATCTATAGTTATAGTTGGTGCTCTATAACCTGTCTCAACAATATTCCAAGCGTCAATGGTTTTCAGAAAAAATTTCATTCAAATTTTCCAGTAGGCGTATTCACCATTGAACATTGGTGGTCTAACTATGGACTGACCCTCAGCAAAAGCATTATTAAAAGAAGCCATTTTAAAAATTCAAATTTTTAAAACAAAAATTGATTTTTGAAAAATCAATTATTATTTTTCAAAACAAAAGCTGACTTCTATTCCTAGCTCTGATACCACTTGTAGGATCGATTTCACCCTAGAGGGTGGGTGAATATGGATGATACTGTTAATTATAGAAACTATTGCGGAAGCTTATAAAATTATTTCAACACAGATATATCAAAATTATAGCAGCACAGATAATAGCAGAATAATAAATGCAGAAATAGAACGACACAGAATTTACCTAGCTTCGGCAAAACCCTGCCTACGTGCTGCCCCCAAGGTTTCTACTAGAAATTAAGTAGTCACGTGCTTACACACGTAAACTCGCGACACCCTCTACTGACTAACCTAATTCTACGCTCAAAACCCGCCATAACTCAGCCACTGAGTTGCGAATTCTCAAACTACGCCACGTGGTTTGTCCCCTAGTCACATGACTAGAAATTACACAAGTTTAAACAAAATACAATTTAAACACAATTTAAAAAACAAAAGGAACAAAAACCTAATTATCACTCTTTTATTATAAACCAATACTAATGAAAAGAAGGCTGGCCCAATTTGACTTAACTGAAATATTATTTCCTTTATTCTTTTATCTGTGTCGGCCCTCTTCCTTGTGAAAAATGGTGGCTTTCTTCATTCGTTCCTCTCTGATTAAAAATTAGGTCTTTGAAATGCCGGCTTTAAATTGATCGATCGAATTGGG
The DNA here is from genome assembly GCA_030765085.1 of Allium cepa. NCBI lineage: Eukaryota > Viridiplantae > Streptophyta > Magnoliopsida > Asparagales > Amaryllidaceae > Allium > Allium cepa. Next base: position 1,041,513,006 of record CM060931.1, on the reverse strand, counting down.
ATTTCGCTTTCTTGCTTTATGGATCGATCATCTCTTCACTTTGCTTACGGCTCCTTTGATGATCGAGTTCAATCTTGCTCCGGTATGTAATTTGTGCCATTTGCTTTTCTGGTTTTGCTTACTTGAACTCGATTGCATTTGTAGCCGATGATGATTGGGTTTTTATATAGGGTTTGAACCCCTTGATTTTCGTTCATATATATTTGTTTGAATTTATCTTCGTCCATTTGATTATTCTTGAACGATGGTGATTTATCTGACTTCTTCAATTCATATAATTTCATTGCTTGATACTCACGGTGTTGATTCGTGACTTGGTCAATTTACTTGGTCACCACGATTTCGAATTGATTTGTTCGATTCCGTTCTTTTCGACTTCGGCTTGTGATATTGTTTATGTGATGATTTCTTCCCTTCTTGGTTGAACTTGCTACTGTTGGTTTCTGACTTGTTCTAATTTTAGTTTTCTGCTCAACTTGGTTTTCAACATCACCCGACTTTGGCTTTGACTTCTGGTAGCACTGGCTTTGAATCGACTTGATAATTGTACTTGTCTTCGACTGCAAACTTGATTTTGTGATGTTGATCTTGTTCGACTTTTGCCGTACTATTCACTGCATATGCTGTTTACTTTGTTATCGAGTTGCACTACTTGCATATCCACATAAACTTGATGTATCACCATTTCATGTTTAATTGAGGCTTGCACTTGAATGTCAGTTTTCATTTGAACTTTAGTTTTATTGTCTCAAGCTCGAGACTGATAATTGCACTGTCCAGTTTCACTATTGCATTTCATATATATGTGTTCCTGAGTTCACATGTATTGAGCTCTGGTTTCATTTTCATGTGCAGTTTAGCTTGTTGATGATTTGATGTTGAATTTACAGTGATGCATTGTGGTGAGTTCGATGTGCATGCTTTGTTCTTGTAGTCATGTATATTGCACACTCTGGCCTTCATGTATACTTGTTGTGCATTTGTAGTTGAAGTATTCCTCTGTTTAGTATTGGTGCACTTGGTTTGCATACAGTTTTCATTGTGTGGCCTTGCTCATTGATCATTTGATCCACTGTTGCATTTGTTTTGGTTGCTGCATTGAGTTATATCACTGGTCTTTGCATTTAGTCTGGACATATGTGATTTGATTGCATCTCCATTTGTTGTACTCGAGTTATTTGATTGCATTGAGTACTGAATTGCATTCACTTGTGTACATATTGCATATTCACTTGATTGGAGCTTTACTTTGTTTTGCACTTGTAGTCTGAGTACAGTCTTCACTGCAGTGTATTGTTTGCATTCATATCCTTGTTGTCTAATACTTTTCGAGGCTTGTTCTGTCCAGATTCATTTGAACTTAGTTGTAACCTTTGTGCATTGTTCATGTCTTTAACTTGTACTGTCCAGTTGAGTTCTAGCCTTTTTCATACTGCTGGTTCATTGTAGTAGTTGTTGCCAATTGCCTCTGGTTTGAGTTTTGCTTGTATACTTCTTGTGTACTTTGGAGTTTTAGTCAAGGCTGTGTTGAATCCAGCTTTAAAGCTCGGGTTTGACCTTGTGCTGATATTGTGACATTATTTTTATTGCACTTGAGTTGAACCCGGCATTTTGGGTTTGACCTGTGCTCACCTGTCCCTGTAATTTTATCAAGTGTATATATCGGTGTGCACGACCTTGTGGCATATACAGTAATACACTGTGTATGTCACAAGCTGTTCGTGAATGATGAATTCAAAGTTAAATGATGACGAACAACCCAAATAACTGAGGCAAATATTACTTTCAAAATCCACATTTTATTTTATACTGCAAGAATATTTTATTTTCAATTCTACCGCGTCAATGTATATTTTTGCATATTACTCAGATGCTGGATTTACATTGGAATGAAGTTAAAGATCAGTACGAGTTGAGTGAATGAGTGATATGTAGTGAGGTGCAATGTAAATGTGAATTGTAATTTAATCAAATTTGCAGTGTAATTGAAATTGTATATAGTGAGAGTTTGAAATTTGTACTATTCAAAAATTGTAATAAATATTTGTTTGAATAAAATTTCTGTTTGAATTCAAATTCTGTGTTATTTATTTTATTCAGCAAATATTTATTTAATCTATGAAAAATAAAATAGCACATTAACAAATACATTTAAATGAATATATATATGTTTGTTATCATCAAACAAAAATCATATAATCGTTTATTCAACATAAGGGAGTGCTATGTTACTGAATTACATGAAGCTAAAAGGCGTGAAAAATGGAAGAATGTAGGGAAGACTCTCTGCATTCAGGAACCACAACATAGCAATTATAGAACATCCCCTGGCTCGGGGACCGTATCGCTTTGAAAAAGCTATGGACCACAAGAAGAAGTTTAAGGAGATATGGGCAGCACCGATGGGAGATTTCAATGGCTTTCTCTGTTGACATAGATGGCACAACTCGGTTCCTGAAGACAAGTTCTCAACTAGGAATCAAATTGCAAAAGGAATCGATTAACTTCTTTTGAGCAAATTTGGATGTGTTCACTTAGACAGATTTCGGTATGTGTGGGATATCATTAGAGATAGCATGTCAAGCACTTAACATCTATCCCAAGTTCACATCGATGAAACAGAAGAGACGCATGTTAGTCTGGAGCGATCCGCTGCATTAAAGGAAGAACTGAATAAACCGTTAGCCAATAGCTTTATTCATGATGCTACATATCCTAAGTGGGTGTAAAACCTTGTGATTATTCGAAAATCAAATGGGAAGTGGCAAACTTTCATCAACTACTTATATTTGAACAATGCTTGGCTGAAGGATAAATTTCCCTTACCTAAGATCGACCAGCTTGGTGATGGAACGATGGGGCGTGAATTACTCTCATTTACAGATGCCTACTCTGGTTCCAATCAGATTATGATGCATAAACTAGATCGGGAGAACATCACTTTCATCGTAGACCAGGACTATATTGCTATCGTGTAATGTCGTTTGGTCTAAAGAACGCCGAAGCTACTTATCAAAGATTGGTAAATACAATGTTCAAAGACCAGATCCGGTGAACGATGGAAATATATGAGGATGACATGCTAGTAAAGGCATGAGTATCTGGAAACCATCTACATGATCTCTTGGAGATGTTTAAATCATTCGAAGGTACCTAATTAAATTAAACGTGCTCAAATGTTCATTAGGAGTTGCTTTTGGGAAATTTCTTGGTTTTATTTTGAACAAAAGGGGAATTGAGGACAACTTCGGAGTTGATTTCTACCTTACAAAAAGTTATAGACCTAAAGATGAAGAAGTTAAAAAGCGTAAAAAGAAAGATCGCAACATTTAGCCAGTTTATCTCCAAAGTGATGGATAAACGCATACTGTTCTTTGATGCACCAAAGAAGGGTAAGAAGAACTTTGAGTTGAATCAGGATTGCCATAATGTTTTCAAAAATTATTTTGACATATGGAGACACTGTCAGTTTAGTCTAAACTGATGGATGAGGAGGACTCGTTCATTTACCTGGCAGTGTTTGCCTATGCATTAAGTGCAATACTTGTGCATAAGGAGCTGAACGAAATTATCTAAAGGTTGAAAAGCTGGCATACTACTTGCTAATAGCTCCAAGAAACTATGACCATACTTTCAGGCTCACCCATTCAAGGTGTTGACCGATCAACCCTTGAAACATGTATTGTATCGACCTAAGACCTTGGGACGACTTCTGAAGTGGAATATCGAGTAGAGCCAGTAAGATGTGACTTACCATCCCCGAAGAGCGATTAATGGGCATGCATTGGATGACTTTATTGCCGAGTACACTATTCGAGATGGTGAGGAGGAGGACATAATGGTTACAATATCGTAATGGAAATTTTTCATCGATGGTGCGTTGAACGTATTTTTCTTAGGAGTAAGAGTTATGCTTTAAACTCCCTAAGGAGGATAAATTTGTTATTATCTGAAGCTAGAATTTCTTGCCACTAAAAACGAGGCAGAATATGTGGCATTGATAGCGTGATTGAAGATCACAAAGGAACTAGGAATAAAAACTTTGCATATCCATGGTGATTCCCAACTAATCATCTGCCAGGTTATCAAGCTAAGGGTATAAAGCTTTCCCTTTACTTGTTAAAAGCTTGGGAGTTGCTTAATGAAATTGAACACTACACGATATCTCATAATCCCAGAGGGGAGAATATGAAGGACGATTCCTTAACTAATCTAGCTTCCGAAGAATCGTAACTAACGGGAGTGGTTCCAATAGAAGTGTTGACTGCTCCTAGCATAGATCAAATGGATGTTGATTGGGTTATGGAGACAATAGAAGAAGTACAGTCATGGATGACCCCAATGAAGGATTACTTACTCAAGGAATACTCCTAAAAGAAAGGAATGAACGAAAGAAGCTGCTTCGAAAGGCAACATAATTTGTAATGAAAGACAGAGTGCTATATAGAAGAGAATTCTCTTCCTCCTTGTTTAGGTGTGTAACCAATGATGAAGCTAGAAAAATTCTTACGGAAATTCATGAAGGTAGTTGTGTGGATCACATTGAGGATCAGAGGTTAGCAAAGAAAGTGTTCCATTATATATACTTTTGGCTAATGTTTAACAAGGATGCAGTTAATTTTACAAAGCGATGTGACAGATGCAAGAGATTCTTGAAGATTCTAAGAGCCCTATCGACATAACTTATGTAGATGGTCAGTCCTTAGCCATTTGTGATCTGGAGAATCGACACTATCGGTGTGCTACCTATGGCGAAAGGAGGAGTCAAATATGTTATTGTTGTAGTTGATTACTTTATGAAATGGGCAGAAGCGGAACCACTTGCCATGACCACTATTAAAGTGTGATTAATTTTTGTAAAAAAAATTATCTATAGGTTCAGAGTTCCTCAAAGGATTATCATGAACAATAGGACTCAATTCGAAAAAGTGCTAAGTTTATAGATTTCTATAGACGATACCGAATCGAGAAGAGCTTCCCCGCGGTAGTGCATCCGCAGGCAAACTAGCAATGGAAATAGTGAAAAATAATCATTAAATCCACCATAAAGAAGTGGCTGACTGGAGCTAAAGGCAATTTGGTTAATGAACATCCATTAGCAATATGGGATTATAAGACAATGCATAAATCTACGACCGGGTACTCGCCGTTCGCTTTGGCACATGATCCAGAAGCTATGATCTCAATGGAGCTGGAAGTCCCCTCGTACCGCAAAAGACACTTTGACCCGAAAGAAAATGAGAAACTACTGCTTGAGTCTCTTAACCAAATCGATAAGAAGCAGGAAGACGCTGAACTAGGGGTTGCTGCTGCCCAAAAGAGAGTGGCTCAATATTTCAATATAAAAGTCCACAACTGCACTTTCGAAATAGGAGACCTTGTTCTGAAATGAATTGTCTTGGACATGGAAGCACTTGGGGCGAACTAGGAAGGACCCAATGTGATCAATCAGAAGCTTGAAATGGAATATTCAAGCAGGCAATTGTCAATGGAATTTGGATTTCATGTGCTTGGAATAGCGACATGCTGCGACACTACTACACATGATCTCTTTATTTTTTACTTTCGCAAACAAGCCACCTAGGGACACTGGAGGCACTATAAATAGGTAGGACTTGCCTTTTCTTCTAGTTATTAATAAAATCGGCTTCTGGAACCAAAGGAACCGTGTTTTCTTAAGAAAAATCGCTGGGTTGATGGTGAAAATTAACTCTACCTTCCGAGAAGCGGTGTTTCTTCGACAACATCGGGAAGGCCTCAAACCGCCATATCGACAAGTAAAATCAATCCCTACATTTCGAGAACCAACGTTGCCTTGGCAATGTCGAAAATGCCTAAACCAACTGAGTCGGCGGTGAAAATCAACCCCTACCTTCCAAGAACTAGCATTGCTTTGACAACATCGAAAAGGCCTAAAACCGCAGGATCGTTGGCCAAAATCGATACCAAGCTTTTGAGAGCTAGTGTTGCTACATTAATGTCGAGAAGACCCAAAATCATCGGGTCAATGGCCAAATAGACCAATACCTTCTAAGTCACAATGTTGCTTTGCAATGTCAAGAAGGCCCAAAACTATGGGATCAGCGAGGAAATTGTATCCCTACCTTCCAAGAACCGGTGTTGCTCTGGCAATGCCGTGAAGGCCCAAAAACCACCAAGTCAATGGGAACATTGACTTAGAACTTGACATTGCCTAGAGATAGATGATAACAAAAGGAACCTATAGTTGCTCGGAGATAGACAATGATAAGAAGATATCCACAGAACTGAGCTACTCATATATTAGTTTTCGATGGTAGAAAATGGTACACGGTTGGGATCTCAATACTGAACTTGGAAGAATTTGTTATGATGAATGATGATGATGATGACTCTTTATGACGCATACATCCAAGATGACATTGGTTGATGATGTCAACTTGAAAGAATTCGAATGTAGCTAAGGAATTGGGGGCATAAAACATATAGTGCTTGGGATCAAGATGCATAGTCGGTAGCTCCTGAGGATAGGAACTATCATGCAAATCAGACTAAGGGCAATCAAATAAATATCTCTGGATATTCAATCCTTCGTAGGTTCCCAAGTCTTAACGTTCTGCCCTGTGCACATGAGCACACAGGCCAACACTTGGTCAAAAAGAACTTGACTGAATCCGCATAAGGATATTGTGGAGTTGGCTAAAATCATAGTTCTCTTGTGCTGAACAGAGTTTTTCAAAAGTCAGAAACATGGCAAAGTTATATGATATACAAAAGTAAATATAGAGATATTATTTACATGCATAGAGTTGTTGTAAATAAACATATCACATAGAAATAGAAGCATATAATATTAGAAACTATAGTACAAGCAATTGTATTATATACACAGGCAGCCATACGTAAAAATACAAAGTACATAAAATGCAAAAACATACATAGAAGAGAGATTACAAAGGAAAAGCTCATCTTTCATTACTAATAATCTTTTACTTACAATCGAACAGCGGAGGTTGTACCTGCATAATCTAGGCCTATTTAAAGCAAGAAACAAAAAATGCAGACTTGGCCAATATTACATCACAAAAACCGAATGCTCAACTAGCACACACTACCGAGCCTTCCCCTCTTACCACTTTGGTTGCCTTTACCAGTGTACTAGGATGGGCCTTGAGCTTCTCCTTCATTTTCTCCTCCTTTTCAGGAGGAATCTCACCTTCCGAGTGAGTAGATTCCCTACAAATAGTAGTGTGTGGCTTCATTGACTTGCCTTTTGAAGTCTCAGTAGGCTTCATTTTAGGTGGCTGGATCTTCAACATGGTAACTTTTTGTTAGGGACCTATTGGATTTTAAGATGCAGGCTTGGTGGTCATGGGCTACTTATTCACAGTCTTTAGCTTTATACCTTCAGCCTGGTGTCTCTCCTCCATGGTGACTGAGTCAATAGGGTCCGAAGCACTAGAAATTTAAACATTTTCTTCCTAGGATGCAGACATCTCCTCTAACCTGACGTGCACGCAAATGTGCATATTTTTACCACCATATTTATACTATTTAAATTAAATAAATGATTATATTGGGTATTTTAACTTGGTTTAACCAAAATTCATATTAATTCCAAATTTTCACATATTCATCTTAATATAAGGGCAAAATGGCCATTTGTGCGCGTATATTAATTTGAGAGAATTTAATTGGAAATTTCTATAATATTTTGTAGGAATTTAGCTTCTCATATTAGTGGGTGTTCATGAAGAAACATGCATGCACAAAATGGATATAAAGGAATGTAGATGGAAATAATTCAAAGTGAAGATCATGGAGGACACCACCTACCCTCCTACCTTAATGTACAAATTAAAGGCTAATGCACATGCTTATGGAGTTAATGGTTTCATGTACACTTAATGGGGGATTAAGACATGTTAATGATTACTTGGCCTCCACACTTCCTAAGGGGAATTTTGGGCATTCCCCAAAAAGTGAATTAGGGTTTTAAAATTTGTATATATACCCCTTATGTTTCATGTAATCTCATCTCTTCTCTTAGTCTCTCTTAGGTCTCCTCTCTTCCTCTTCCTCTTCATTAGTTTAGATCAAATAAAAGAAAGCTCTCTTTCTCTTTTCATGGCTACTTAGCCATTTTTATTTTCATGTAATTTTCCTTTTTTTTACGTTATTAATACATGCTCTTTTCTTTTACATGCCTCTTTTTTATGTTGTAGTGTAGACCTCTTTTCTTTTATTCAAGTTAATTAGCTTATCTTTTCATTTTGCTCTCTTTTTCCTCTTCATTTTGCTTTCATATTGTTAGCTACATTTGTTAATAAAAAGACAAATATGAGAAGCTAAACCCCTTCAATTTAGGGGTAATGAAGCTCTCTAATTAATGTAGCTTCAATATTTTGTTAATTCATGCTCTCTTTTTGTGCTTAATGATGATGATAGAAGTGGTTTTATTTGTTGTTTTTGCCTTGAATTTGATAGTCTATATTGTTGACACCAAATAGGCTATGCTTAAACAATCACTAACACAAATGTCTCTTCATCAATATATGATTATGGCATAAGAAAGTGATTTGAAATTAAAATTTGATGGTCTATGTTTCTAATCAATAGTTAATAGGCAATACTTACAATAGATTTCATTTTCATTTTCTTTGTCAATTTTCATGAAAGTTAGTAAGTGTTTTAAGGGGTGTGTTATAGTTTGATGACTTATGTTGGTTAATTAATAGCTCAAATATGTCATACTTATGATAAACACATCAATTAAAACACTAATGACCATAAAAGAGAGATCATGATTTCATGTGTTGAACTACATGATCTAGAGAGTGGACTTATTCTCTACATTGACATTTAACTCTCATATTTGCATTTCTTTTCTTTTTGTTAGTTAGTTCATTCTCTCATTTTCTAGCTTAAATACACTCTCGATTTTGGTATAATTTGATTGAGTAGAATTTTAAAATCATCAATTCCCTGTGATCGACCCGTATTCGCCACGTGCTACATTCATACACCGTGCGCTTGCGGTATAAATTTTATTATAAATTCGTTCGACGGTTTTCTAAACCGATAGAATTTCTGTCGACGAACAAGTTTTTGGCGTCGTTGCTGGGAAGTTATTTTGATTTTAATTTCTATTCTTCGAATTATTTTCGTTTGATTTGTGTGTGTTTGTTTTTGTTAAAAAAAAAGGAACTGTGTGATTGTCTTTTGATTTTTGTTTCAATTTGTGTTTGCTTTTGCTCTTCTAGTTGCTTTGCATTTCAATTCTGAAAAAAAATTTCAAAATTTCAAAAGAAAACAAAAATATATTTTTTCCATTTCATTCATTTTACAATTTACATTGCAATCATAATTTATAGTTTAAAAAGAAAAGAAAAAAAACTGTTACATTGCATTGTTGAATTCCCCTCTCTGTTTTCTATTTGCACTTCAAACTGTCATTCTCCCCTTTCACTTCCAACTGCCTATAACCACCGACTCTCCATCAACTACCATTCCATCGACCATCAACTACACTTCAGCTTCCAAACTGTCACACACCACAACCTCTCTGCATTTACAATAGCACTTCACTCATCATCTTCCTCAACAAAATCAACTCCTGTCAACATTCAACTTGTACTGACCAACTGTGCAAACAAAATTCAACAACATTCACCTTCATCCAGAATCATCCAACACCCCCCTTGTAACCAAGCCTGCACATCTACTACCATATCACAACTGAAACACCACCATATCAAACTTCCCACCATCAAACACCTGCCCCTTACCACCAATCTTCAATAGCCACTTCAATACAAACAGTGCCTTCACAAGCAAATGCTACTGAATCTCCATACTTCTCAAACCTTCTACCTTCAACATCACAAGCCTCACAGTTCATATCGTCATTCAATTTCCCATCATCACCATATACTGCCATACATTCACCAAACTACATCCCCTCTGCCTTCTGATCAAAACTGCAGTCACATAACAGATTCTGCCAAACTGCCACAAAAGCTCCTCCACATCCTCCTCCCTCCGACCTCACCCGTCAACCACAACTAACCTTCAACAACCAAGGTAGCAACTCACCCTTAAACTCCTCTAACCTGCAATCACCATTAGCACCCAAACAACCCGAATTTCCACCCAGAACTGCAGAAAAACAAACCCTGTGGCCCCTCAAACAACCAATCGCCACTTCCTGAACCCCCTCGCAATCACCACACTGCAGCCACAAATTCGCTTCCCATCATCTCCAAATCGCAACCACCCCAATTACCTTCAATCGAACCCGAATCAACCCACGTCTACAGCCGCCAACAATCACACTACCCTTCAGCAACCACTCACGAAATACCTAATAAAATTGCCACCTTTGACCCTATTCTCAAACCCGCGACCTCAAATCAAAAATACCACAGCAGCAACTCAAGTGACATGTCTACCTGCTATCCAGTTATCGGCCAATCGCCTGCGACAACCTCACTGCTACCAATCGACGCCCATTCAATCAACCTTACCGGCATCAAACATCAAACCTCATCACTGAATCCACTCACAATCAACATCAATCAAATTCACGAAAGTTTTCGAAGTGGTTGGGGAAAACTAAAAAATCGGGAGATTGCAAAATTTGCGAATTTGAAAAGTGATTTCTGGAAATTGATTGAGTTAGTTGCAGTTTTTCTTTGTTGAGAATTCATGAATTTGAAGAATATGCAGTGTTAAGGCGTCTTTTGTTGAGAATTCTTTCGTTTAACTAGGCCGAGTATGGGATTGTGAACTTGATGAATTCTTTTAAGATAAAATTTTTTAAGTTCATTTGTTTCCTTTAAGTTCTTCATTTCTCTGTTCTAAAATAAAAATAAAAATCAAAAGGGTCATTTTGGTTAGAGTCATTTGTTTTTAGTTACTTAAAAAAAATTGTTTTGGCTTCATAATTTTCTTAGTTTCTCTCTTTCTAAAAAAAATCCTATTGTATGTATATCTTGTTTTTATTTTCAGGTTGCCAAAAACAGAAATTCAGAAGGAGAAGAACTGCTACCAAAAATAATAAACTGCTTGCTTGCTGAATTTATTGTTTTTATTTGTCTTGCATTGTTGTTTGCTTGCACTTTATAAAAAAAATTCTTTCGTAGTTGCATTGTTAATACACGTTTAATTTCTGCTTCGCATTTCATCTTAGAATTTTGTTAATAATAACGGTTAGACATCGATAGCACTTAATTCCATATTAACAATTTATCTTCTTTAAACAATTTAAATTCTTGGTGTCTAGGCTACGGCAGAGCAATAATCAGTTATAAATATTACGGTGATTCGTAAATATTATACTGAATTGTTTCTCTGAAGGTACTTAAACCTTCGGCTGCAATGCTACGGTGATTCGTGGTGCACCGATAAATCTTGTCTATTACCTGGCTTGAGAACTATCTTGTTTATCTAAGACAACTTGTGAATATATAATTTTGTGTTAATTTAGGATAAATAATTCGTAATTAGGTCCTCGCATTCATTTAGTTGCATTAGTTCATGCATATTTAAAAAAAAACAAAAAAAATTTCAAAATCCAAAGCTAAAAAAATTGTAAATATTTCTTTTCCTTTGAAATTTTTAAATCCTTTTTCTTTGAAATTTCAAAATTCAAAAAAAAATTTAGAAAATCCAAAAAAAAACTAATAAAACATTTTCAAAAACAAAGAAAAAAAACAAAAATCAATTTCCCTTTTGAAAAATAAATTTTATTTGTAAATATTTTTCCTTTATATAAAAAAAACCAAAGACATCCTTGAAAATGTCTGTATTTCCATATTCACTTGAATTTTACAATAGTTGTGAAAATCAATATAATCCATATGATTTCACTTCAAATTCGTATGGATATTTTAATGACAACTATTCTTTAAACGATTCGAATTTTGGACAACAAACTTTTCAAAACGATGATCAACCCTCAAATCTTGAAAATAGCATTTCATCTTTACTTGAAATCTCTACACAATAAAATCAAGAGATAAATGATTTGTGTAATTCATATTTGTGTAATAACTCGAGTCAATAATTTAAAATTTTGAATTCAATTCAAAATTCAAACGATTTCGATTATAACCCATGCCAACTCAATTTCAAACTTCAAAATGAATTTCAAAATCAAAACGAAAGTGGAAATAACTTTTGAAATAATTTTGGTAATGGAAATAATCTCAATTTCAATGCAATTGTTAATTTTTGTTCTCAGCAGATCCAAATCGAGAATTTTCAAGTGAATAACTATAAATTGGATTTTGTTGAGCAAATGAATGAAATTTATGATGATCACACGGATTTGTTGATTGAAACATATATGAAACAACGTAAAAAACAAAATCAAATTCCAACGTGTGACGAGTCAAGCGATAATCCATTTTTTACCCAAATCGGCGATTTTCAAATAACAACTTTTGAAATTGAAAATGAAAATCTTAATGAAATTGTTGAAAACACGGTAATTGAGTTGGATTTCAATTCTTTTGAGGGTGTGAAACTTGATTTAAACTTTGATCTTCCTTTTTCTGAAAATTTGAATATGACAACTTTGAACTTTAAACTCGATTTACGCGATGAAATTGTTGATAATCCAACAAAGGAAGTCGAATTTAACGAACATAAACTTTTTGGACTTTTCGAAAATGAGTTGTTAAATTTCGAAAGGGAAGAGTTAAATCACCATTTCAATTTTGAAATTGATAATTTTGAAAAATTTGTTGATAATGAGCTTAACTTTCAATTTGATGAAAATAAACTTGAATTTCAATCAATTGTTTTATCAACCCCGAAAATCATCAAAAATAAAACAACTCATACGGTTCTCAATAAAACGACATTCGATTTTCCAAATCGACAATCAACTTCGGAATCTTTTACGAATTGGTTTTTCTTGCTTAAGCTGTGTCTCGTATACTTGACGAGACAAATGAATCGGTCTTTGGAAGACCGTTTCATTTACTTTTTAACTGTATATTTTCTGATCTCTTGTAAATAATAACCTTTCCATTTTCATTTAAATAAATGTCATGTTTTTGTTTTTATTTTTCTCCTTCCACTTGGGTTGACTGTGGGGACACAGTCAAAATCAAGTGTGGGGGGAGACTCATCTTCATTTTTAATTTTTCATGGTTCATTTTTGCTTTTTCTTCCAAAACTCAAAAAAAAAATCAAAAACTAATTTTTTTTTAAACATTTTGATTTATTTTTAAAGAAACACTATAGGATAAATATATGGTTTTGGTTTATTAAATTAAAATTTTTGAAATTTTTTTTGTCTTAACAAAAATAAAAATGACGTTAAATTACAAATAACAATGGTTTAACTAGTATATAGGAAGATTCATACGTGTTAATTATGAAGTACATCCTAATTGAAAATCTTTGTTTTAAAAAGTGGTTGATTCAAAGTAAAGGATATAACTTTTTTTTTCCTTCTAAGTTAAATGGTGCTAAGATGATTTTGCAAAACTCTCTCTCTCTTTTAAAAAATATAAAAAAATAATAATAATAACATCCAAAGTATTCACTCTTATTTAAAAGTCCTCACGGTTATGCATGGGTGAATTACTTGGAATCTTTGATTACGTGCTTTCATACTCATTTAAAAGTACTCACGGTTATGTGTAAAAAAATAGACATAATAAAAACCACCTACGGTCGATAGATGTATGCACGAAAGTGTGTGCACTCGCCATGCTCTGTATTCCCCTCACATAAGCCCGAAAGGCAGTGCATGGGTGGTATATCTGGCCTCAGTTTACCAGAGTTAGGTGTGTAATTTTTCTTGCAAATAATGAGAGAGCAAGAAATTGAAATCCTTGCACTATTTTTACTTATTTGATTTTATTTGTTATTGAAAAGAAATGAAAATACCACTTTGATAAACTTTGATAATGAACTAAGGATCCATTTCATAGTTACACTGTGTTATTAACCAAAACAACGAGTTAAACTACAGTCTATTTGTTATAATAACTTGATTTTTGTTGGAAATTTTGACGAGTAAATGACTTAAATTTTCAAGATAATAACCAAAACCTCTATTTAACTTATTAGTGTCAATTTAAAAATAAATCCTTCATTTGTAAATATTTTCAAAAAAAATGCATTCACTTCTTTGTAAATAAATCTTGCATTTTGTAAATATTTTCATCCTGCATTTGGATTTTGTGGGTAGTATCCGCTGAAAACCCTCACGAGACAACACTCATCATACTGGGGACACCTAGAGGCTTAACGGCTTGTTGCATACGCTCAATGCAATCGTGCTTCCTACGAAAACGGATTTATCTTAGTTTTAGTTTATTCGAGGACGAATAAAAAGATAAGTGCGGGGGTATTTGATGTGCACGTAAATGTGCATATTTTTACCACCATATTTATTCTATTTAAATTAAATAAATGATCATATTGGGTATTTTGACTTGTTTTAACCAAAATTCATATTAATTCCAAATTTTCACATATTCATCTTCATATAAGGGCAAAATGGCCAGTTGTGCGCGTATATTAATTTGAGAGAATTTAATTGGAAATTTCTAAAATATTTTGTAGGAATTTAGCTTCTCACATTAGTGGGTGTTCATGAAGAAACATGCATGCACAAAATGGATATAAAGGAATGAAGATGGAAATAATTCAAAGTGAAGATCATGGAGGACCCCACCTACCCACCTACCTTAATGTACAAATTAAAGGCTAATGCACATGCTTATGGAGTTAATGGTTTCATGTACACTTAATGGGGTATTAAGACATGTTAATGATTACTTGGCCTCCACACTTCCTAAGGGGCATTTTGGGCATTCCCCAAAAAGTGAATTAGGTTTTAAAACTTGTATATATACCCCTTATATTTCATGTAATCTCATCTCTTCTCTTAGTCTCTCTTAGGCCTCCTCTCTTCCTCTTCCTCTTCATTAGTTTAGATCAAATAAAAGAAAGCTCTCTTTCTCTTTTCATGGCTACTTAGCCATTTTTATTTTCATGTAATTTTCCTTTTTTTATGTTACTAATACATGCTCTTTCCTTTTACATGCCTCTTTTTTATGTTGTAGTGTAGATCTCTTTTCTTTTATTCAAGTTAATTAGCTTATCTTTTCATTTTGCTCTCTTTTTCCTCTTCATTTTGCTTTCATGTTGTTAGCTACATTTGTTAATAAAAAGACAAATATGAGAAGCTAAACCCCTTCAATTTAGGGGTAATGAAGCTCTCTAATTAATGTAGCTTCAACATTTTGTTAATTCATGCTCTCTTTTTGTGCTTAATGATGATGATAGAAGTGGTTTTATTTGTTATTTTTTCTTTGAATTTGATAGTCTATATTGTTGACACCAAATAGGCTATGCTTAAACAATCACTAACACAAATGTCTCTTCATCAATATATGATTATGGCATAAGAAAGTGATTTGAAATTAAAATTTGATGGTCTATGTTTCTAATCAATAGTTAATAGGCCATACTTAAAATAGATTTCATTTTCATTTTCTTTGTCAAGTTTCATGAATGTTAGTAAGTGTTTTAAGGGGTGTGTTATAGTCTGATGACTTATGTTGGCTAATTAATAGCTCAAATATGTCATACTTATGATAAACACATCAATTAAAACACTAATGACCATAAAAGAGAGATCATGATTTCATGTGTTGAAATACATGATCTAGAGAGTGGACTTATTCTCTAAATTGACATTTAACTGTCATATTTGCATTTCTTTTTGTTAGTTAGTTCATTTTCTCATTTTCTAGCTTAAATAAACTCTTGACTTTGGTATAATTTGATTGAGTAGAATTTTAAAATCATCAATTCCCTGTGGATCGACCCGTATTCGCCACGTGCTACATTCGTACACCGTGCGCTTGCGTTGTAAATTTTATTATAAATTCGTTCGACGGTTTTCTAAACCGATAGAATTTCCGTCGATGAACATAACCCTTCAAGGGCATGAATCTTCTAACCTCCAGATCTAGGCTCGAAACTGGAAGGCAGGATCAATGCAACAATTCCTTTGGAGACGGAAGTGGATGTGGTGAAGATAGCAGCAGTCCTTGACCCCTACGTAGCTAGAGATAAAGGAGGCAAATGTGGTTGACCTATAAGTTGACATATGGATTGGTAAAGGTTAACGATGGAATCACATGAGAAATGAAGCTTCTCGAAGACTATAGAGACAAGAGATTTACTTATAGCAGATTCCCGGTAAGATATGATGAACTCACCTTCTTTGATCCTAAGCTCCCTAGGCTAGATCACAACGGTAGAAATGTGGCTCATGAGGTGTAGTCATTGCTGGAATAGGAACCACATGGGTCATCGCACAGCTAATCCTAGGGACACGAGAATAATTGTTGTCGACTCTTAAGATTTTGAAGTGGAAATTTCACCTTGACCCAAAGAGCTAGAACCAGCGAGAACTTTGGCAGCATTAGCAGCAGTATTGGTAGCCTCTTTTGCTAGTAGTGCCTTTCCAGTAGAATGAGATTCGACTCCCTCGACATCAAGATATATGGCCATTAGCTCCTACTCAGAGCAATAGTCTTTGGCCTACATAGTTTTGTGCAGCACTTCTTCCCATGTGCCAGTAAGGGCCTTGGGATAGTCATTCTCCAGCCATCTTAGATTTTTAAACATGACTACGTTGGTGTAGAAGTACAACTTGTTGGCATCAACCTCAGCCATGATTTTAGACTTCTCATCCTGAAGCTTTTTATGCTCTTGCGTATCAATTTCAAGCTCAAGGTCACTACTAAGCTTTGCAATGGATGGATCATCCACCTCCTTAGAAAGTTTCTTCATTTCTTTAATGTGCTTCTGATTATCCTCATGAAATCTTGCGAGTTTAGTGACTTGCTCAGTAATGGTCAAATCCTAGGCCTGGATAATCTGATCCTTATCAGCAATTTGATTCTTCATCTCAACCTCTTCTTCATACATAATTTTCAAGTTGTTGTGCATTACTATTTCAATTTTCTTATGAGGTCACTTCAACTTTAACATGAGACTATCAATGCTAGACTTTTATTTAAGAGCGAGATCTCTCTTTGGTGATTTGGATCAAATCATCCTCTCGTTCCTTAACCATCTGCTCGAAGGCAGCCCTCTCGGATTCAAAGGATTAAATGTTGGTATATTTAATCTATTTTACTTCAGAAAGAGCATCACATAGTTTCTTCCTCTTGTACCCTTCGTCGAAACCTTGCTCGACGTACTTTGAGTTTTCATCACCACCTCATTCAGTGTATCTGAGATATCTTGATCAAACTTGACACTATGCAAAAAGAAACATGGGAATGCGACCTGCAAGTGTGGTGGACCGAATGAAAGAGTAAATGTACGAGCAGAGACTCCATTAGGGACAAATAGAGCAGTAACCACAAGGGCTTGGGAGCCTGGAATTTATTGAGTTGAAGAGGGTTGAGCCTGTGCATGAGGCAAAAAATCATCAAAAACAGGCCCATGGCACTCAATGGAATCTATTGGGGGCGTTTAGTAGGGTTATGAGACAACTCAATATCTGCTTCTCTCTTTCTTCTTTCCTTATCCCTATCGTTCTCTCTATCGGCCTTCAAAGCTTCGGTGGATTCATCGTCTTTCCTCCTTCACCTCTCTTCCTTGGTCTTGCAACAATGAGGTGGATTGGGAGTTTGGCCTCTGTATGCATTGGAATGGCAGGAGATCCTCTTATAATAACCACAGTGCATGGAGCCTGAAACAAAGTGCAAAATGGTATTAATATTGGAATTGCAAAGTAAGGTTCAATGCAAGAATGAGTGTCTGTGATCCTAGTGAAGTGTGTGGTGTCAATGAAAACCAAAGTACTCTACAAACTGTATTGGCTAGGAATTTGAGTGAAGGTCTCTCCACCTTCGCTTACAAAGCACACTGGTGAAAGATTAAAGTTTGAACCCAAATGCCCCATAATATTTCTAACGGTGAAGTTAATCCCATCGATATTACTTGGTCAAACAAAAACGACGTTAAGAGGGCGAGATCAAGTTGTATTCTCTCCTGAAGGCATCATAACTTGGTCCCTAGCTGCCTTGGAAGTTTGTATGACCATACGCTCCCGAAGGGGTGGGCTAGGAAGAATAAGACTTAAGGTAGGCAATTCACCGAATGATTCATCGCCTACTTTACTCATGTGACAATTATTATCGCTATTACCAGTACCTTATCCATCTTCTTCGACCATCATTACTTTTCCCTCTCTCCTTTCGATTTGTTCATCTCTCTCTATAATTGAGGGCATTCTGACTGCTTTGTCCCTACCTCTCGGGACATCGCTTCCTATGGGCTCTTTTGTTTCTCTCTCATCAGTCCCCTATTTGTCTACCTCCTTTGATTAACCCCCAACTTATCTTGATGATTCTCACCAAAGTTGCAAGTTAGGGTTGAAGAATGAGTATGTGCTCTAACGTAGATCCATGCTGGAGACTCAGGGATAGTGAAACTATCGGGTCAAAATAGACCTATTGCCCTAGATTTTAATTTATCAAAAGGAATGCAATGGTGCGTTAACTGGATCTAACTACCTTCATACCTTAAGTGTTTTATTATGCTCTTCATCTTGAGTTGGAATGCCTATGTAAAAATATATATCAAGTTGAAAACAAAGAAATTTTGTCATACGAGAAGCAAGGGAAAAGAAGCATACATCCAGATAGCTAAAGCCAGTTGAAACCATGCAGGTATCGCATAAAAAAATATTCTTTCTTAAAGTAAGAATGCTTGTTATGGAGCTTTTCAATAACCTTACATCCCTTCCAAACTTTGATTATTATGTTCGATAGGGAATCCTTCCTACTCTTGAATTGTAGAAGATACGTAAGCTTGTTGAACTTTGGGGGTTGGTTGAACCGATTCATAAAGTGGACGTAAAGCGCACTCAAAAGAGAATATCCATTTGGGGGGGACTTGGAACTGAGCTAGTTCGATTTCTTGTAGCACCATCAAGAGGAATGGATTGAATGGCAGGATGGCACTGCCTAAGCATATGTATTGGTTGCATTCCGTGAAGTCCTGGGGGATCGTATGCATACTCAACTCTAGTTAAGGGATGAATATCCTCCTCAGGAATGCCATATTGAAGGCATATATTCCGTAGCAACCTGACAGAGAAAATCAAAGGCGTCTGCTCCAGCAGATTGCTTAGAATTCTTAGACCCGAAGGAAGTTGACCTACTATCAGCATTGCTAGGACTATTTGACCTTAGGGTTCGTGGGTTATAGGATGGTTTAGCTCAACAAGGATGGAAGGCGAGGTCTGAGATGTAGAAGACCCAGCTTCAAGAGGAGTGAATATGCCTTCATTAAATTTAAGATGCGGTGTTTGGCTAGTCATTCTAAATAATAACACTTGGTGTTTTACACAATCATGTATGTTATATTTTGATTAATAAACCCATCTAACCACCAACCGGAATTCGAAGGATGTCAACATGTGTTGACCAATTAGAGTCTAAGCATTGACCGAGGCAAATAAAATGTGTTAATCTATGCAGTGAAAGTCCAATGTCCTATACACCATAAATGGACCATCATGTGTAGATAGCTCACCCGTGTTAGAAAAACAAGTTGCGTCATACTTTGAGATTATATTTTGGGACTTGCCCGTTATCGATGAGTAATCGATAATGGAACTGCTGTTCGGAGTGATGCAGAAAGCCTTCTTTTTTAGGAACACTGAAGGTGCAGAAATAAGGAAAAGCAAGATGATGGAATCATCCAGTACGACCGATCTTGGAACAAGTCATCATACTAGAATTCAAACGATGATCATGAACTAGCTGAATTCTGACAAGAGATTGCTGAATCCAAAGAACCGAACTTGTCTTTGGAACAACATGCGTACGACCATGGTAAAACTTATATTCACCGTCGATCAAGCATACCTCAAATTTTAAACTTCTCCTCCAAAATGAAATTAGCCATACTTATATCGCCATCATCGTGACATCGTTAATCGCCAACTTAACTTTTTGATGCTTAGATCTATGCTCGAGTTTTAGGATTCTCGAGGCCGATCTGAATGACGACCATAAGGGGTGGCGGCGAGCTGCCATGATGGAGCTAGAGGATTGGCAACAACAACGGTAGGTCAACGACAACCGTGACGACGTTGGAGAAGTCGGCGGTGAGTGAAATTTGGATCGATGCTTAAGGCTCAGATGAAGCCAGGAAGACTCGGTTGCAAAAAAAGTAGGAAATGAGTAGTAGAAAAGATTTCTAAGTCCTTGACTTAAATAGGTTGGCGGAAAGCCAAATGGATCAATACCGAATAAAGTAACTCGATAATAGGTGATTTTCTCCCCCTGAATCTTCCAAAAAGCATGGTAGAGGAAATTTGTACTCATTTAGAACTTGAAGTAATCTTCGGAGTACAAACCACGCCCCTAATGCAAGGGAATGGAGTTCCACCTATAAGTAAGTGAAACAGTTAAAGAATAATCTACTGAGCGACAACAACGTTTCAAGAGACGCTTGAACGATCATCTAGAATTTACAGAAAGTAGCCTAAGACTTGTCTTGTTCCAGAGCACGCTTTGTTTTCAACGAAAGCATACTCTGGAGGGCAAGTGTTAACTGAGCTTTTATCCGAACAGGATTCAATGGAAGTTAGAATGTGAAGATGAAGACAAAATGACTCGAAAACTAAAAACACACCTAGAAGGAGTAAAGAAGCAAACAGGAAACATATCAAAGAAAAAGGAGCGAAGGGGACAACTCGATGCCGAGTCATTTGTGTCGCTGTCGAGTTATTTTTCCTCCCCTTTTTGCCTCCAACACTTCATACATCTCATATACTACTCCAACTACTTGTAATCAAGTTTTTTTCCAAAGTTTGGGCAAGTAATCCCAAGGATTAATAAGGAGATAACAAGAAAAGCAAGATAAGTCAAATTTTATCAAAAATCACTAAGTTCAACTGAAAGTCGAAGGGAAAGAGATTAGAACACATCAAGAAGAAGAAGTACGGGCGAAGGAAGTAAGGTAGTTCACTTAGCACCCATAAAAACAAGTCTGTATCGAGTTATTATTTCTGTTCATGGACCTCCGATCTCTTTTGTACAAATAGGGCTATCTTACGGACTTCAATGCAAGCAGGCTCCTGGTCTTGTACCTCTGTTTCTCTATAAGTAAAAAACCTATTATAACTAGAAAGGGATCTGATTCTCTACTGGCATAGACTCTGCCATTTTTTCATGTCTTACTTCCCCCATAGTAGTCACTTAGGTAGCTACGCTTGGCAATTCTAGGCTACAAAACCTATCAAGCCCTTGTACTAGTGACTTGTAATCTCAAATTCTCTGTAAAAAACATTCAATAAAACCTATAAAATGGACATAGGCCAGAGATTCCCAAACCACTATAAAAAATTTGTTTCTCCTTATTCTATTTTCTGTTATTTTCAATACTATCTACTATATCTCGATCTCACAGGTGCCCTACAATTTATTCTTTGATGTTGATCCATTTTGGGCGTCAACAATGTTCAATGATTTCATATCCAAATATCAAACAATCCATCATTCATATAGTTCAAATCAAAATGCTTCAAATGAATATCAATACATCTAGTCCAATTTGGAAATACCTTCAAGTCTAACTTAAAGCACGCCCATAGGACCGATCAAGATCTTGCATTTATAAGCGGACCAAAGTTAAACCTTTACAGTCTATTTTAAGCATAA
Source organism: Allium cepa (assembly GCA_030765085.1). Classification (NCBI taxonomy): domain Eukaryota; kingdom Viridiplantae; phylum Streptophyta; class Magnoliopsida; order Asparagales; family Amaryllidaceae; genus Allium; species Allium cepa. The sequence continues at coordinate 1,041,491,302 of CM060931.1, read as the reverse complement.
GAAAAATTATGAAAATAAACCTGATTCCAATCTGTCCCAATCATGTGATACTATACCTGATACAGATACTCGATAATGATCGGGTATGTCAGCCATAACTGGTGGTTGCTTCTGTTGCACCACTACAGTTTGCACTGTTGTTATCAAATTCCTACATACTATTACAATCACTTACACTAAACTTGTTCCTCTATCAAATTCCTCAAGTGTTTGCATTGGTTCTAGCTCATGGAACAGATGGTACTTTCCATATTTTCTCTCTCATTTTATGGGTTCACTCTTTGCAATTTTTCTGTAGGGAATCTTTCCCTGGTATTAAGAATGATCCTTTCCGAGGTCTCGATCAAATCAATGTATGAGGCAAATTCGGGTCCCTCTTTTGTCGCTTAGAGGCTCCAAAGTCATCATTAGCTTTTCACTTACCCTTGTCTTTTCCAAGTCCTACCATGGATGGTCCTTAATCCTCTACATCATTCATCTCACCATTCTCTATATGGACATCTTCTAGAGGCAAATATTTTTTTAGCTTGATAATAGAAATCTGCAAAATCCATTGGAGGATCCTTTTATAAATCCTTCTTAAATTGTCTTATTTGCAACACGGGGAACCACCATAATAAGAACGATTGATAAGACCGCTTTCTGAATAATAGTGACTACTAAGTTAAATCTGGTCAAATAACTCTATAAAGCTTCATTTTTTCTTTGCTTCACATTCGAAAGCACCGTCACATTCCGTGGTCGAACTACATATACTTAGAATTGGCTCATAAGTTTTCCCAACTAATACCATCCATGTGTCGATAGACCCATTATCTAGTTGTTGAAACCACATGGCAGCCAAATCAGTCAAAAATAATGGGAAACACTATCTTATCATTTCCTCCGAAGCTCGTAGCACTCTCATATGTTGAGTATATCTCATTTGATAAACTATAGGATCGATCCTACCATCATATGATTCTAAGGCAGGTAGTTTGGATTCTTAGCGTATCAAATGTTTGGACGTGAGAGGGTTTTGATTCACATCCTCCAAACTTCAATCCGAAACTCCACCTCAAACTACCTATTGTATCATCTCAGTTACATGATCATCTTGATTCAATTGAAATTCTAAGGCTTTACACACTTTTGGTTCAAAACTTCCCTACGTCCCGCGTTCTCGCAGAGACCTTCTTATTCTTTTCCATGCGGTTGTATGTTCATATCCTCACTATGGTTCCCAATTTCAAAATAATATTTTTGACATATTCTTCCTTGCAAAAGATCCAAATCGACTATGCCACCTATCCAAATTGGTTGGTACCAATCGGTTTGGACCTATTGATCGATTGTGGTATGTGAGGGTTTGTTCGGTGTTGTTCTACATTTACTCTCTATACTTCCGCTCCATCGTTTTTTTGGTATTTACTGGTCTTGATTTTTAGATACTCTAGTTGCTTTTATTTGTTCCATCCGCTAGAAGAGTCCATTTAATATCTCCTCTTGTCGTGCTAGCAACTTAACTTGCATCTCCATCTTCATCCCTTCCATTTCCTCTCAATCACATGAATAGATGGCCGATTCAAACTAGAGGACACCTTATGGTTGCCACATGCTCTGGTTGACTTCCTCCAGCAATGGCTTTTCATGTAGTTGGCTTCTTCATCTTCAATAAACAAGATCCCCAATTTATTTTCGATGAAAGCACCAAAATGTTTATCTAAAAAATTGGTACAGCACAGCAATATAAATAAAAAAACTAATTAAACAAACATGAAAACGAAAGAAATCAAAGAAAGAAGGATAAAATAGTATCTATTTATACCAGTTCGGCGAAATCTCCGGTTATGTGCACTTAGTTCTTTTATCGATTAACTCTCTCTTAAATCCTCAATATACAATCAATTTCGAGTTACAATCAATCATATCTTAGTCTTACTCAAAGTCTAATAAGGAAGAAGAAGAATAAAAAAAGAAAAGTTTGATCCCCTTTCTGGTCAATGAAAGTTTATTATTATAGTCGATTCGAGCATGAAAATCTCTGTATAGGCTTTGAATAAGTTAACATCTTCATATCTAAACCTCCAGCATGAAAAACAGGTCAACACACATAATTCTTAAGAAATTCCAATCGATCGATATTAACCAATTTTCATGTGCTAATTCTCTAAGTTTCATCCTAGTGGGGTCCTCCAAATCATTGTGCATGCAAGCCAAGGTTAGCCAAACCATTCGGTATCAATGTATATTGGTCAGTACCGACTGGTCTTAGTTAGCGAAATCTTGGCCAATCTTGTTATATTCCTTGATATCACCAAACTTAGTAGTTCCAAGATTCCTAATCCATTCCTTGATCATTTTGTAGTCTTTCCTCTGATTTGAGTCAATTCCAAAACTATGGTAAATTACCGAAAACATCGATTTATCCAAATTAGCCATAAATCAACTAACCACTCCGACAACATTTTCGATATCAGAGCTTGTACACACCATGATGTACATTAAACTACCAACCGCACTTACATATGACACTCTTTCCATATGGGCCTTGTCTTCCTTTGAAATTGGTTAACCTTCGTCTTATCCATGCTAAATCGAGAAATCACCTTCTCAATATATTAATTTCAACTCATGTCTCCTTTGATCCTTAAAATTTTCCATGTTAAATATTTTCACTACTTCACCAAGATCTTTCAAATCAAACTCTGATTTTAAATGAGACTTCAACTTGTTCATCCTTCTCTTTCAAAGATATGCACATATCATTCACATGCAAGAATAATTACAAAAAACAACCATTTTTCCAAGATCTTGAAATAAACACAAGCATCCTTGATGTTTCTATCAAAATCAATATCAAGTATGAAATGACTAAATTTCTTGTACCATTGCCTAGGTGATTGCTTCAAACTATAAAGTGACTTGTTTAACATGCACACCGAATTCGACTTTCCTTCTATTACATATCCATCCATTTGCTCCATATGGATGCCTTTATCTAAATATCCATGAAAAGAAGCGGTTTTCATATCTACTTGCTCTAACTCCAAGTCTTAAATTGCAAATACTGCCAATAAGATCTAGATTGAAGTATGACACACCACTGATGCAAAAATCCCATCTCTTGTCCCTTCTATTGTGAAAACCTTTAGCCATTAATCTAGCTTTGAATCCTCATCATCCTTCACCTTGTATATCCACTCGCACTTAATAAATTAGTATTCTTCGTTCTCCGCCGCCGCCCGTTGTTTGGGCTACTGAACCGGTTCTCTCTCCGCCGCCCGTTGTTTGGGCTGACAAAGAACATTGTTGGGTTGATCTTCGTTCTGATATGAGATTCAACCCTCTGGATGACACCTATTTTAGATATGTATCTGATGACTTATTGGATCTTCGTTGCCTTTATTATTGTATTTCTGAAGATTCCTTGGTTCTTGACATGGATGGTAAGTATGCTGCGATTAACTCAGTTCTTCTAGCTGATTCTGCCTGGGATCGATCTTTTATATACTCTTCTGACATTGACTGTTATGATCCTTCTCTTGCTGTTCATTTTCGCCCATATTTTGGTCTTCTTGGGGGTGTTTCTCTGGATTCTTCCAGGGGTGATGTGGGCGTTGGTGATTCTTCCTCTGCGGAGGAAATCTAGTCTAGTTATTTGTATTAGTAGATGTGACGTGTCTGTCATACTCCTGTGCTGTATTTTTTTATTTATTTCTCAATCATAGTAGCTAAGGTGTCTCTACCTTACTCCTGTACTTCAACCTTATTACATTAGTAATAAAAGTGGTCGGTCCACTATAAAACCGTCGGCCATGCCAAAATAAATAAATTAGTATTCTGTAGAAAGTGGACCCAAATCCAAAATCATGTACAAAGTTGCATCTCTACCTCCGTGGAACAAATTCATTCTGAGATTGTTGGATCGGGTGCATTTATAGCAGGGTAAAAAGTGTAAATTCAAAACATTACTTTTATTAATTTGCACTAAATCTTATTTTGTGTTTTGTGAACAATATTTATTTATTCCAAATCAAATTTTAGATTTATTAATAAAATGTGTTTAACGAGTATTTTAAAATAGTTAAATTATTTAAAATGTTTCTTTGTTTGTTAATTTTTAGTAATAATGTTTTATTATTAATTTAATTTAAAATTAATTTATTTTCTAATTTTTATTTGGTTTCTTATATAAATGTTTTTAGGATTCATACTCATAATATGAAAATCATAACAACTATAGAATATAATTTAACTTAGGGTATATTGGAAAAATTTATACAATATCCTACGGTCAATAAAATGTCATATGTCCAAATAATGTTAGAAGGGGAGTATATAAATATTATAATTATATCTTATACATATACTAAAAGAAACAAATAATAATAGTTTTTTAAATTATAACCTTTATTTAAATAAATTTATAATATATATATGTAATATAACAAAAAAAAATATTATAAAAATTTATTATGTGTACTATAATTAATATATGGTTTTAAACTATCTAAATTTAAAATTTAACTTTTCCATATTTAAATATGTATTAGAGTTATTCAAGATAAATATCTGATATTTTTCTTCCCACTGCTACTAGCAAAGGATGTAATTTGTTTTATATATACAAAAATATCAACAAAAAATAAATCAATTTTAAAATAATATATTTTTAAGATCTAAAAAAAATTAAATGTTCATTTTTTAACAAATGGTTATGCGCGCACACACATTTAAACCGAAATAGAATAGAAATAATATTTTTTCATATAAATAAAAGCAAAAAAAAAATTAAGATGTTTCTTAATTTTTATATATAGTTTCTGAATCAAGAATATTTTTTCAGAAATTTGCTGATAGCAAAATTTTTCATTATATATATAACTGCTAATATAAATAATTATTAATAATTAAAATTATATTTGGAGGTAATTATTTTTAAATAATTATGGCTGAATGTATATAGAAGGGGAGAAGGTAATATGTAAGATTAGTTATACATATATACAATTCGACTATTGAATCAAAGATAACACCTATCACCGTCGATTTCTTGCCCAAAGCTGAACATGTAATTTGCTAAGATTCCTTCTTGAACCTTAAATGGGTAGAGAGCTATTAGAACAGTGAGTGGAAGAAGGGGTGGAGGTTATATATTCATAATTAAGGAATTGCACTTGGTTTTCCCCTTTTTTCCAACTCTAGAAGACCAAGCTCAATATCCCTATTTGAATTATTATGGCTGGCTTTGGCATTGGCCTAACATGATGAAAGGCCCATTTGACTCCTACTTGAATCATTGTTTTAAGTATTTAATTCTAGCTCCTTAATTCGATTAAACAATGTACAACTTTTACAAGTTTTGACCGATTTTAAGCTTATAATAAATAATTAAAAATTACATTAAATATTAACAAAAAATTTGTATTATTTTATTATTAATTTTTAACGTTTATATATTAATTTTTTAATTGGTTTAATTGCAGTTATGTTGACTTTCTGATGTGAAATAGATCCACGATCAATATTTATATTTATATAATTTAAATCATAAAATCTATATAGACTTTGCTGAAGTATAGTATTGGACACGAGTTGAATTCTTACAAATCATTTAGGAAAAATCCAATTTCTATTCTATAGTACGCTTACCTAGTAACGACATTTTGTATGGGAATTCCATTTATCGTCACTATATCACTAAGAAATCTAGAGTTTTGTCTACGTTCAAAAACTATATTAACATTCATATCTAATTACGTAAGTCACTTTAAAGTCCTTGGTTCAATCTATCGATTAACCGATTTACTCTGACTAAATATTTTGTCTTTAAATTGACTAGCAATTATGATGTTGCTGACTTTCTATAATAAAGGCGACAAACACTCTCTTGGTTAGCATCTCACTTCAAGTTGTTTGACCTATACCCAACTATGGTCGTAACAAGGTTGTTATGCATGTGCTTAACCATAATCAACGCATAACCTATCTACTTTAGATCAATAGTACCATCAAGTTAGAAGAATAAATTGTACGTCATTACCATGATACCTTCTATTTTGGCTTAGTTATATTAACCTACAGAAGAATCTCGTTGAGTCAATATATGATTTTCGAAACAACCACAAGTACATAACACCTTGGTACCCCCAATGGCCATAAGTAAATCACCGCCCATCGCATGAAGAGTGTTACAAACAATAGTCTCGGTGGATGTATCAATATTCTTTTCTTAATACATCTTGACTAGAAACATTTAAGAAGTTAATGTTTTGTATATATCGATCAATACTCATGGTTATGAACTCATTTCTAATTACAATCAATAATAACACTTCTTCTAAGGATTTTCTACATAATGTAACTAACTCACTATTTATGTCACCATATAACAACATATATAATAGAAAACAAAAATAAAAGCATAATATACTATGAACATGATTGTTTCAAAGTTAAATTTATATAATAAATTACATAATTGCCCCCGGGGAACTACCTTAACAGTATCAACCTTGCACTTACACATGGAGTTAATTATATATAGAGAGCCTCGGCCCCATGCTTTGATCAGTCTTCCTAAAATAGACTAAGAAAGCACCTAAATAAATGGATATGCTATGTTATCTTTTGTATCAACTCTCACGGTTATGATCTCTCCATCGTTAATAATCTGCTTTATCATGTGCTACTTGTGGAGGATGTGTCTCAACTTCTTATGAGCTTATGGTTCCTTGGAAATCTGCATTGGAAGAATAATATCGGATCTTCAATACTTGGGACCGCTCTTAACTTATTAATGAATTTTCACATCCTCACGGCTTCTTTTGTAGCATCATTCAAGGAAATGTACTTATCTTCAATGGTAGAATCAACCCCAACTTCTTATTATCAACAGTTCCAACTAGTGGCCCTCTATTGAGGGTAAAAAGAAAATATGAGACCGACTTACATTATCGATATCGCTTTGAAATTTTGATTTTGTATACCCCTTCATAAGGATTTCCTTTTTCTTCCATATATGATAAAAAATCCTTAATATTTCTTAAATAATTAAGGGCCACCTTAACTATCATCCGATGATTTTCTCCTGAATTTAATTGATATCCACTTACTACGCTTAGTGAAAATGATATCCGACTTTATACATAGCATGGCGTACATGATCGATCCTATTGCAGAAGCATATAGAGTTAGACTTATGTGCTACCTTTCCTTATCCATAGATGAGGAATCCTTTTATAAAGCACAATCGATACCGCATTGGAACATTTTCATGCTAATAATTTATGTACTAAATCGCCTTAGCATGGTATCTGTATAAATAAATTAGGACAATCCTAATATCCTTATAGATCTCTCTCTATAGATCTTTATACCTAGTATATAGCATTCCTCACCTAAATCTTGCATCAAGAAATTTTGGACAACCAAGCTTTCATTGATTGTAACATTGGTACATCGTTATTAATCAATAGAATGTCATCAACACCTAATACTATAAACGTTACATGACCATTTTTCTCCTTCTTATATATGAATGCTTCCTCTATGTTTCGATAAAAACCAAACTATTTGATTATCTTATTAAAACATTTTTCCAACTCCTAGATGCTTGTTGAAGACCATAAAGCAATCTTAAGAGTCTAAATGCTTTATCATTGCTCCCATTGATATCGAAACCCTTTGGCTGTAGTCCCTTCTAAATCACCATTTAGAAATGCTATTTTAACATTCATTTTCCATATTTCATAATCATAATAAGTGGTAGCACATGAATGAATTTAAACACGGTGATCAATGACCAACGTAAACATTCACCGTAATCAATATTTTGAATCTAATGAAAATCTTTCATGACCAACCATGCTTTATAGCTCTCGACCTTTCCATATGCACCAAGCTTTTTTTAAAAAGATTTATTTGCTATCGATGGCTTTCACCCTTCTGATAGATTTTCTAAATTCCATATTTCGATTTTGTACATAGAATCTATCTTGGATTTCAACACATCAAGCCATAAGGCAAAGTCTGTGCTCTCGAAGGCTTATCACTACGTAAGAGGAACATCATCAATAATGACACATTATGTGCTCTCGCCGACAGTGAGAAACCCATAGTAACTCGCTAATGCAAGGGATTTCCTATTTGACCTTCTAATTTGTTGTGTATTTTCAATGGGATGTTGAACTATTATCTACATATTCAGTCTTAATAGAAGTTTCTTGGATCTCATTAAATTCTTTCTTACTACCACTAATTTCTTATGAGAGAAATTCCTTTTTCGAAAAGGTGGCATGTCTAGAAACAAAAACTTTTATTCCTCAGTGTGATAGAGTATGCATCCATGAGAATTTCTTGGATCCTATATCACTACAAGAAAATTTGCCTTTAGTTGCACTTATTAGCAGCGTTTCAACGGTAAGTGCAACAATTATTGTTTTTACACTTTATTTTTCATATACCTAACGCTGCAAAAATTTAGTGCCTTTCCAAAATTTACTAACTTCCAAAATTTCCTTCCTCGCCATTGCTAAATCACTTCCTATGTTTCAGAAGTTTCATTTTCCTCTTCACTTGAGAAAAACTCATCAAGCCCATATAACGTTTCCTCTATCGTCCACATCGCTTTACTTCTCTCCATCATTCTACTCCTTTCGCCATAGTCCATCGACTTCTCCTTCAATCTACTGCTCGATTGCGCCAATTTTACAAGCCCTAAATCAGTACGATTTTATATACAAGTTATTTGATTCTATATGTGGATTTTATATAGCTCTTTTGGATTTCTGCACAAATCCTAAATCTCTCCTGTTTGTATCAATTTTACAAAAACATAAATCGCGCTCGTGTGCATCAATTTTACAAACCCTGAATCGCTACTTTCCTACGTCGGTTTGATATCTGTAATAATATTATTACTTAACTGCTTCTTTTATGTAAAATATAATTTGTAGTTTGTTTCTATAATTAGTTTTGAAATCAATGTTCCTCATTAAATTGCTATTTTTTATTTAAAGTTTAAAATAATCTAAAATTTTGTTACCATATTAAAGTGGTATATTAAAGAGCATGCCCATCGAAGGCTAGACAAAGAAAATTATGGAAGTCCAATTCCTGATTAATTGAGCTCCAGAGAAATTAAATTCATAGAGGGTCTATTATCTATGGACTTGAACAAAGTTTTGCAAATTCCAATGGATGTCGTCTATGAAGGGTCTGTTTTAGCACTTTTATCTAGACACTTCAGTGCAACATCAATTAAATTCTGCAGGGATTCGACTGCATAAATGTCATGGATTGCTTAATCTGTAATTGATGATAATTTTGCAGACCGTTCACCTAAACATTCCTACAACTGCATATTACCAATACAACCACTTTATTACGTGATATCTTTGATTATCAAATAATATTCATATATGTATCAGTGTATACTTTTCAAATAAAATAATTACATGTGAAGAACTTTATATAGCATGTTACCAATATTGAGGAATAAAAGAAAACCTCTAGTTCTGCTTCTCTAGTTCATTAGCGGAACCTACTAGTTTGGTAGTGAATATTTCAAGAAGTGTAAGACTAAGCAGATAAACATATTCTGATATACACCTTTCTTTTCATAACCAGGAACACTTTTCAAAAAAGAGGATAAGAACTCTAGCTAAATATCCAAACATCGCAATATATTTACTAAAGGAAGCACAAAAGATTACTATTTATGATCGATGTCATCCAGTGATCTGAAATAGCTCTTTGTGATACACTTAGTGATAAGTAATATCTTGTTTGATTTGTTGAATTGTCTAGGGTATTATAGTGGTGCCATTTTTGTGATATTTCCTGCACTAGAGAGTCGGATAACATATTTTGCCTTTTACATCATATAGTTCCTATCATCTCACTGCGTATAAACCTTATTATTTGTCAAATTCTTTTACTACCACATTTTTTTTCCATGTAGTGTTGTCATATTATTGCAAAAATGATGCAAATTTTTATCTATTTAACTTGCCGACCTCCTTTTGAAACTGAAGAAGCTAGCCTCTCACTAAAATAATTCCTTAACCAATGCTAGTTTAACTTTAAAACTCAACTTATGGAAAATGGTAAAGAAAATACAATGGTATCAAAATGCTTAAAGTTTATATACCATAATGATTCATTGTCTTTGTTTTCACATAAACTGAGATTAATATTGTCATTTTTTCATTTTATTACATGTTGTACCTGGGGGAATTTTGTTTGGGAACTAATATCCTTTTTGGTTGATTATGGTAAAAGAGCGGCTACAAATTTAAAATTTTGGTGGAGATCGAAGCTTATAAGTTTTAATGTTTTACACTGTAGTTGCTTTCAAAGACCAATTGAGTAAAGATACCGACTAGTAGTGATTAAACCATCACTACATTATTGTTTTATGTTGTGTATAGGTGGACTATTGAGCACCGTAGTCACATTAACATCTATCGCACTTCGTAGTATTCTACACTCGATATTTAGTGGTCATCTTATGCTTATAATAGGAGTTGCCGAGCCCATAGTAATTTCGTACTCATATACATAATTTTTCAAAAGGTCAGTGAGGTTTTGGAAGGAATTTGTTTTAGACCTGGACATCATGGTAATTTTATTCATGGTAATTTTATAATTATTTTATGTTTTTCCTAATACATGGGTAGATGATTTAATAATGTTTTGCTTGGATGTTTCACAGGGTTTAGATTTAGGCTGTTCTTTTGTTATTTCGACTAGCAATTTTCAATGCTGCTTCCGTCATTAGTAGATATGCCATGGTTGCAGAAGAGCTCTTTTGCGATGTAGATTTACTAGGTTAATTTGATTTTTTTGAACCTAGGATTTCAAAGTTGAAGAAATCTTTTGGAATAAGACAACATGACTATAGATTCCTTACTTTTAGAGCAACCCTTTAAGACTGTCAAATGTCTCATTTGGTGGGAGATGAAGTATCTTGTTTATGAGAAAAAGGATATAGTATGATAATGAGATCCATAGTTATGAAACATTGTTTTGTTTAAAATTACATTCTATCATTTATGGTTCATTTAGATTTAGCAATAATCATCCTTATTTATGCCTTAGTATAATTGAGCAGGTTATGTTTTATGATCAATGATCCAAAGTAACCTTGTCATCTATGTCTACAATCCTCGTGAAATATGATATAAGGTACCAAAATAATATTTTTTAAACACACATGAACAACCTTGGAATTCAGAGTTGTGATTCTTTTTAATCTGATCATGTACAACACTTATTACATTCATATTGATAACTGAGATAGTTCACTTTAGGTTCTTCTCTTGATTGAGAGATTCTTATTCTAGTAAAAATCATAATAAACCCAAATCATTTTTATTCAAAATGCCAGGCGTTAAAATAAAACACACGGGAATTCATGAATTGCACTTTTTCTCCTTAATTTGGTATCCATTTGTAAGTTTTTAACCTCCTAGCATGGTTCTTCTTCTAATCTTCCAACGCACTATTGCTTTAATATAATAAATATTTATTCTTTTCCTTGCCAGAACACCATTCATCCACCTAACTTTATCCCCAGCATGTGATCCTCTAACTTAATATGTCACTTGCAATGACATGTATCTATAACATGTTATTTGTATACACCATCATGGAACTGGGTTATGCTAGTGTAGATGAAATGATATGAACAATTGGATGTTCTATAGACAATTCACATACCTTTAGATAACTTTCAAGGTAAGAATCTTGAGATAATCAAAGCAAATTATAAGCTTGATTTTAACAAATTATTTTAAGTGAAATCGGCTATTTAAAATTAAGATGATTAAGAATTTTTTATTTGAAAAATATTCTATAGTGATATTCAAACTTCACTACACGATTTATTAATGCAAATGACAATGAACTTTTGAAATAGTAGTTATTAACTTAATTTTCAAAATTTATTTTGCAGGCCAAATCTTTATTACAGTATATGATTAATAATTTCAGATTCAACATATAATATATTAAAGTCCTGAAACCCATTCAACAAAGACTATTGTTGGTAATAATATCATCTCCATCAGCTGCACGATCATTTGTGCATCATAGATAATAATAATATTCGCTAAAGCTTTTTAGCTCATGATCTCCATTTTTTCCTTTCTATATCTGAAGTCTAAACATTTTTATAATATTCATTATAAAGAGATAATTTTAGCTGTATATATATGTAGTGTTGGCCTACATTAATCTTACAATCATTCTCACTGAAAAGTGGTTTCAATTTTAATCCCTTTCCTTTCAAGGTATTTGTTCCAGTTATAATTTTTAGTGCTAATGATGATGGCTAGTTATTATGATTAGTTTTTAGATGTATAACCATTATGATACTAGTACATGAATCTAGAGCAACAATGGATGTTGTTGCTGCTCAAACAAAGGCAGTTGCTGGTAATTCTGTCAACTTTTTTACCATGTTTTCTTGGTACACTTCCATGAAATGTTTGACATCCGCTGCAGAATTCATTATTTGGCGATTGATTATAGGATATGATTCAAGAAAGTTTCCGAAAACCCTACCTTAAAAATAATCTATTATGATCACCAGTGTTACCTTTGTAAAATAGAATTAATTTCTTCTTTTAAGTAGTCCTTTATTATTATTATTATTATTATTATTATTATTATTATTATTATTATTATTATTATATGTGTGTGTGTGCATATCTTTGTTCAAATATGCACAATATATGCATTCCTGCACATGATTTAGATGTGATAGCGTATGCCAAAAAAGTACTAGAGAATAACTTTGAGATGGTTGAAATGTTGCAGTGAATCCTATATAACTAATTCCCTTATTAGTTGATAATGGGAGAGATAGATGTATAAGCAACCGTTTGTAAATTGTAATGGTAGTACTCTGCATCTGCATTTCACCATTATCCGATTGTAAGTGTGAATAAACTGATCTTATTTATGAAAGCAGCATAAGGGCACATTTATAGGAGATTTGGTTCTAATATGTCTTATTTGATATCCAAAAGTCATCTTTGCAAAGTAAGGATCCTAAAGTAGCTAATTTGGTTCTGAACAAACAGAGAAACTATAGCACGATATTAGAATTCTACTTGTAAAGACATGCGAGTCGGGCTGTTGTTATCGGTTTCTCAAGAAATTAGGACTAACTGGGTAATGCATGAGTATCAACTTTATGATCTCCATTAGTTTATATAAATTAACTAAGTATTATAAAAATTAACAAGTTAATAATAATAATTAATAACAAGTTTGGTAAAAAATTAACTAAGTTTATAATAATAATACTAGTAATTGTAAACTAATTTTGGTAAAAAATAACTAAGTTTATAGTAGTAGCAGTAGTAAACTAAGTTTGATAAAAAAATTAACTAAGTTTATAGTATAATAGTAATAAATTATTTTTAAGTTTACCAGTTCCAAAAAAACTCACAACCGTAGGATTTTGGGAGCCACGGCGACTTTAACTCCCTTACATTTATGCATGAAGATCTGCGGGAAGCATTTTGAAGTTAATCATCACATTTCCAATTTCATTCTTAAATTACCATTAAGCTAACGTAATCATCCTAAAATGAAACTAGAGAAGACCAATTTTAAATCATGAGTTTAAAAAGATTCCTAAATATGAAATTTTAGGGGAGTTGAACCTAGAAATGTAGTAACCTTTTTAAAGAACTTTGAAGTTGATTTGAAGTCTACATAAAGGCTAACATTAAAATTTTAAATTCCGTAGTCTCATCTAAGACAATTCCCTGCCAATGATTAATTTGAAAACTACTTCCTTTCAATTTTGTAACCTCTTTCTTAATCAAATGTCGTAGGGTGGAGTAGTTGAATAATTCAAAATATAAAGAAAAAATTTATTGTTGGCCATCTAAATCATAAACATCTGCAATTAATTTATGATAAACTTACAAAACATGAAAGTTTACTATTTGCATGTAGCACCATGATGCACATCAAATATTGTAAAAGTTTACCTTTTTGACCATAGTTCGGAATTTAAGTAAAAAAGATAGGAAAACCATGTCCATGTCCACTATAAGGAGAGAATTTTGGCCAAGTATTATAATAATTAACAAGTTAATAATAGTACTAATAAACAAGTTTGGTAAAAAATTAACTAAATTTATAATAATAATAATAAACTAAGCTTGATAGAAAATTAACTAAGTTTCACTATAAGAAAATGTGCTTTTAGTTGCAATGGCGTGAATGGCACGAACTTTAGGCCAACTTGGATAAGGCAGTAGAACTTCGGGATGGCTTTGATGAAATAGTTTGGCAACTACGTGCTTTAAACGAGGCAGTTAATAGCGATTATAAGTAGTGCATGAAAGATTGCTTATAATCTAAAGTACATATGACGTGAGCCGATGAGCGCATATGAAGTGATCTAAAACTTTATTTATCTCGTATTCACATCATTAAACATTCACTAGCGCACTGCAAATGCTTTATTATCACGATCTAATTGTTACTGCCGATTTGGTCATCATGCATCAAATTATTTATATCCTAAATCTATCTAGGGGTGGTGGAGAATTATTGAAGCAACTTGTTTACTAACAAAGGCTGAGTCATAGCTTTCCATTTGCCAAAATAGGCTTTCAACTTATTTAGATCTGCTCTATAATTGTGTTCTTACATTACTGGTACTAAATTAATGTTGCTTCTAGGACTACTGAGATTCGATGAAGTGGGCAGTTTCTCTGTAGGCCATGTTGTTGATATGACTCTAGACTAAAAGGATCCATGCTTCTAGGAATACTGAGATTGATCTAGAGTACACTAAATCTTCACACGAGTTGCTTCTTTATATATGCATCTTATATAGTCTGGTAAGCTTCTTTATATATGCAGTCAAACTTGCTTTTGATACTTTCATATATGCAGTTTAATATTTGCTTATGGGAGTATTATTTTGGGGCACATTCGAAAACTTGAAATGTTATAGTTCCATATGTACAGTCCATTTTCTAGCCATTAAACCATTATAGGCGCGCTTGCTATTTCTTATATGAAAAAAGTACTTGGGAATTTTACTACTATGAACAAAATATGTCCACTCGTTTGCCCGTTACCAAAATATGTCCAGGCATTATTTTACTACAATGAACAAAATATGTCCACTCGGTCTTAGAAATATTTTTTGGTATCTTAGTTCAACAAAAAAATAGCCATTTTCCAGTTAACAAAACAACAGCCATTCCCTTGCTAACAATTTATTTTCACGTAGAAAGTGCACTGAATTTGACTCAGTTACCCAAATGTGCAGTAACATCCTACAGAAGGACCGATTAATTAAAAGAACTAAGCAAAATAACTTATAATGGTTACCGGTTGTTATATTAAAATAAATTTAGAAAGAAATATGTAATGCATTATACAATCCTAAAGGGATGATTTATAGTAGGTTAGGATTTATGGTTAAAAAAATTATGAAAAGAACAGTGGTTGTCTCAGCACCATAGAAGCTGAACTAATAAAAAAGAAAGAAAAGGAACTTGTTGAATATTATTGGGAATGACCAGAAAACAAAGCCTTCAATGTGGGTAACTTCTATTCCAGTATCATTTGAACAGTGGTTATGCCATTCAACTCAAGTCTATTAATAACCAGAATACTAAATTCAAAAAGAAAAGAAAAGGTGATGCACAGAAAACTATAACTAGAGATGTATTAACTTAGTCGGAATGTGCTTATCCACTGTCGAGATAGTGGCTCTAGTCCAACATGAGTTATGTTTTAATGGCATAAAAGATTTTGACATGGTGCAGATAGGTTGCCAACATCTTTTCAGATGTGTACAGAACTTGTAAGGCAGAAATACCTTTTTTACCTTACCTAAAAGCAAAAAAAAAACCCTTTTAAGAAAGAAAATTTTGAAATGTTTGGAGTTATGACTATACAAATAATTTGTGCATTGCTCTCATGTCATTAAACTACCTTGTAGTGCAATTAAAATTATTCAAGCATGCTGACGGTACATGTACACGGTGGGCTAAGTAATTAAAAGATGGGAAATTATGTTATTATAAGTAACTAAGAGATATACCATATGAACATCAGTAATAATATTGGTAAAGTTGGAAAATGTAATTTGATAATGTGGTAGAGACATGGGACTGTAGAAATGAAGCATGTTGAATTAGTTAGAATAGTACAATAAATAGTAGTTTCAATAAATTAACCGAGTTTTATAAAAATTAGATTCGTTTATAAAAGTTAACTAATAATATGAAAGTTAACAAGTTTATCATAATAATAATAAACTAAGTTTATAATAATAATAGTAATAGTAATAATAAACTATAATTAGATTAAAAAATAACTAAATTTATAATAATAATAATAAATTAACTAAGTCAACTATGATTTAAAATTAATAACAATAATAATAACAATAATAACAAAAAGCAAGTTCATAAAAATTAACTAAGTTAACCAAGTTTTATGAAAATTAAACAAGTTTATAAAAATTAACTAAGTTTATATTAGTAATAATAAATTAACTAAGTTTACAATATTAATAATAATAAATTGACTAAGTTTATGAAAAATTAATAAGTTTGAGATAATTTATAAAACTTAACTAAGTTAATAAAGTTCAAGTTTGAGATAATTTATAAGTTTAAGTTAATTAAAATATAGGTTATGAAATTTTAAGTTTGAGCAATTGAGATAATTTATAAGTTTAATAATAATAATAAACAATAGTCTGAATAAATTAATTATGTTTTATAAAAAATAAATATGTTTATAATATTTAACTAAGTATTATAAAAATTAACAAATTTACAATAATAGTAGTAATAATAAAACTAAGAGTGATAAAATTAATTAAGTTTGATAATAAGTTAACCGATTTTTATAATAATTAAACTAATTTTTATAAAAATTAACCAAAATTTTAAGAATTAATTGAGTTTAATATAATTTAACTAGGTTTTATTAAAATTAAATAAATTTGTATAAATTAATTAAGTTTTATTAAAATTTAATTAGGTTAATAAGTTTTTGAAAATTAAATAAGTTTATTATAAAAATTTAACAAGTTTTATAAAAATATAACTAAATTAACTAAGTTTTATAAAAATTATTTAAATTTAATAAAAGATTAACTAAGGATGTTTGATATATTTTAAATATGAAAAATAGTTTCCTAATCTTTTGTTGATTGCTAAACATATCTTCCTTTATTTGGTGAGGTCTTAGTTCTATCTGTTGTCGTTCTGCCATTCTGTGCAGTGTTTTCCATACTTTGGCCAGCTAATCAGCAATCGTCGTTTGCTATAGATTGTCCAATCATGTATTTATGTCCATTGTTAATTATTAGCAGTTAGGGAACGCAAATGCAAACACTTTGATTATACCGCATATACAAGATATATTCATCTTTGTGCCACAATAAGCTATTGCTTGACGGACGAACTATTATTTGTAAGGCAATCTGTTCGTAATGCCTTTAAACTTTTGGCATGCAATAGAGAATTAATTATTTCTTTTTTTTAGCCAGTGTGGTGGATAATAGGAACAAACTTTCAAGACA
This sequence comes from Allium cepa, assembly GCA_030765085.1. Classification (NCBI taxonomy): domain Eukaryota; kingdom Viridiplantae; phylum Streptophyta; class Magnoliopsida; order Asparagales; family Amaryllidaceae; genus Allium; species Allium cepa. The sequence goes on along the minus strand of CM060931.1, from coordinate 1,041,473,736 downwards.
GAACATTCTAAAACTTTGAGTTCATGTATGGCCACTGTTTATTTTTACATATCCACCTTACCATATTGACCAAAGAAAATATATTTTTTATATTCTGTTCTCTGCTTTAAATGAGGGATGGTTACAAATTTGTTTTTTTGGACTTTCTTAATGCAAACTTATGTGGAAGCTAATAAAGTGAGCTTCACCTCATGGGAAGTGAAGTTCATGCCACAAAGCTTTTGTTGCCTGGAATGAATTGGTCGCTAGTTTTTAATTAAAATGTCCTAATTAGAAATATATAGACATTTGAGTCAACAATTTTTGCTTTATTTAACCTCATCAGATTTTTGGATATTTTAAATTTATAAGCCGTGTTAAGTTTTGATAGAGGATTTGATAAAAGTTGTGTTTACTGGAAACAAAATTTGAGCTTAACTGCATGAACTTTGACTTCGCAGATGAAACTGCAAATATGATGTTGATGCAATTTTTCAGTTACTCTAAGAGATAACTTTGGAGTCCCCGACTTTTAACTAAATTCCGAAAGTAGTACAGTCTGAAACGTAAATGTTAAGGCCATATAAGCAATAAAATTACTGAAATAAAACGAAGACAGATTTATTCTGGTTTAGGGAATCTTACATTCGTTTTTGATGCTTATTCATAGATTTGTTTTTCAAGAGTAATAAAATAGAGAGGAAGAAAAGTAATTACTAAGTTTTTTAAACTATAACAAGTGCAAATGAGTTATTAGTTTTCTATTCAACTATTTCTTCCTGAGGAGGTGGAGTATATGCAGATTGATGATGTGCCAAGGCCAGATTGTAAGATGTATTTTCATTTGGTTGTTGACTAGATTGTTTCAAAATTTCAAGCTTTCTACAAATAAATGTTTTCTCTAACTTTAAAGAGGCTGGCACTTATTTGAATACTACAAGGCATTTGTTTAATAATATCCGTGTTACGAATAGCTTGGTTACCAAATATCAACGTAAAAATAATACCTGCAAAGCTTTATCCCAATATTTACCATTTATCAATCTGATTTTATTCTTCTTTTTCTAGTCAGGTTGCATCTTCTCTTTTAAGCTGTGCATTTGTTTATGATATTTTCTAGGTGTTCATCTCGCCATTAATTTCCATGAGAGTGTTATGATAACTGTAAGTTTTCTTATATATATTATACTTAATTATGCATGTAATTCATACATTAATTAAGCCATGAACAAGACTTTAACTATTATATATTATAATAATTTGTTCGTACTAATTGTGTAGACTTATTTTTAAATGGGTGTAATATGTGAATTCGCTTATTTTGTCGAAATACCATTATTGAACTGATTATGGATATTATACTTGATTATGCGGTTAACATGTTTTTCCAATTATTTGAATACGATGATTATCGATGTTGGTTTGAAAATGATAATTATGTGATTGATTGTTGTTTTAATATGTCTATTATATATAAGTGATTGCCGAAAATGATACAAACCATTAGCAGTAAATACTGGTATTTAAAATGTGTTGTACATCAATCAATAAGTATTAGCAGCGTTTCAAAAGTGCTATGGGAACAAATGCAATATACAAAAAATATCGTAGCAGAGAAAAAATGCAGCAAAAAATATATAGTAGGACAGAAGAAACACTTAAAATCCAACTTTTGTAGGGTTCCAGAAACGCTACAATATGTTTGTTTTTGGAGCGTTTACTACAAACTTTCAGACTTTTTATTGCATGTCGTGTCGCGGAATTTACCAAAATGCTACTAAAATTTTTGGTAGCGTTTTTCCAATGCCAGAAAATGACTTTTCTGGTGTAACATTTAAACTTACATAGAACTAATCTTGCATTAAGCTTAATGCGGTTTATGATCTTAACATAAGCCATATAAACCCAAACCTTAAGGTAATCAAGGTGGGGCTTCTTCTCAGTCTATAACTCATAAAAGGTATTAGGCATAAATTTAGATGATACATTATTTAACATATATGCGACACTTTTTAGCGCATGTCCCCTAAAAGAAAGAGGCAACTCAATGTCACTCATCATCGATCGAATCATGTCAAATAAAGTTCCATTTCCCCTTCTGAAACATCGTTTTGTTATGGAGTATATGGAGGAGTGAATTAAGAGAGAATCCCATACTCTTTTAGGGACCATTGGAGTTTAAATCCAATGTACTCACAACCGCAATCAGATTGAAGTATATTTTTTCTTATTAGTCTAGTTTTCTATTTCGTTCTTATATTCAATGAATTTATCATAGACCTCTAATTTGTATTTTATAAGAAACACATATCTATATCTAGATAAATCATCGATGAATGTTACGAAGTACGAAGCTCTACCTTTGGTAGTTATAGACATAAGACCACATAAATCATATGTACTGGTCCAAAGTGTTCATCAACACTTTCATCGCTTCCATTTAATGGATTTTAGCCATTTTACCTTAAATACGACTTAAATGTGTTGAATGGTTCAAAATTAAATGAGCTAGAATCCATTAGTTTCTTAACTTGTTTAGTTGGTTCTTACTAATATGTCATGGTCTAAAATGTCAAAGATAACTATCGTTTACTTTAGACACAATATTGTTTTCTACAACAATTATATGGTTCATATTAAGAACATAAATGCCATTACTTAAAACGCTGAAACCAATTGTTTTATTTGCACAACAATTTTTTATAATATTGTCATTATAAACAAACTATATCCATTTTCTACCAAATGAGAGATAAAATATTATTCAACTAATAAAATTTGTTAAATAATAGCAAGTATTCAAAATTAAATCGTGTCCACTTACAAGTTTTACATGATATCTCCCAAAGTGACAGCAGCTATAGTAGCTCCATTTGCAAGTTGAAAATCCATGCCCCCTCTTATGACATTTTGCTTGCGCCTAAGTCCCTATATCTACAGATATGAGTTCTAGATCCAGTATCCAAATCCCAACCAGAGCACATATAGATAACCAACCATATATATGAAAATATCTATAAAAACGGAATCTGATTCCTTCACCTTGAGCGTCTTTAAGTTGTTTGGGAAGTTCCTCCTCTAATGTCTCTTCATTGAGAAAAAGTGACATTCACCTTTCTCTTGTGCCTTCACTTTACCCATGCTACCCTTAGACATATGTTTTTTTCTTCTTTAAACTATTCGAAGAAGATATACCCTTAACAGTAAGCACTGCACTTGGTTCCTTCATAAACATACTCTTGGCTATCGATACATATTAAGGAGGTCCATGATAATACACTTCAATGTGAATTGATCGAATTATAGAGTTAAATATCCAAGAATCAAGTCAGCATGAAGCTCATTGTCAAGTGTAGTTTCGAGCTCAGCCAAACTTTTAATGTACCCAATCATATTAAGTACATGATCTTCTATTGTGATGTCCTTTCTCATTTTTGTATGAACAATTCCATGAATATTCATATTCTCATGCTGGACTTCGATCTCAACACTCATAGTCGACAACACCTACCGGTGAGTTAGTTCATAGTCCATTGGCCAATCTTCATAAGCCTTAATTATTTTGGGTGGCATCCTTATTAGGTTTAGCCAATGGCTCATTTGCAGCAACATACCAAAGCTTTTCAAAAGTGAATGTTAGCTTAATGTTTCTTAGTTGGTCTTTACATTTTGCACATGTTAATGTGTTCTTTTTGTAAAACAACATCATTGTTGCCATTTATCTACGCAAGTTCATTAGAGTAAATTAGATAAATCATATATGTTCCTACACATATTAGTATGGTTTATTATATTTATCCGATAAGGCTTCCATTGAATTCTACATCTCTAAAAAACACAAAGGAAATATGTGAGCTTCATAAACTCCTTCAATTGGTGTTAGGAACCATTTATTATGCTACTATAACTTTGAGGGTGCTCAAAAACTTATAGTCCCCGTAAACAGTAATTAACACTTTACTAGTTATATCTCATATATAACTCCTAACATACTTTAGACAATGCTCCTAATCATCTTCATGACCTTGAGGGTGATCAACAAGTCACAAACTACATTAATAACTTTAAACCATCATTTTGCAATATCCTAAGGTGAGCTGTGTACCATTGATGGTGTTTGAAATGGTTACATAAACATTCTTAATTGTCTATAGATAATATAAGCATCATCTCGGATATTCCATGGCTTGAGGGTGCTCAACAACCATAGGTATGTAAGGTACTCTATTTTATATTATAAATGATGGAGAGCTTTTTTATTACAAGTTCATAATTCATAATTAATTTTGTAGAGTACTACCAACTGTTTTAAGCGAGGTGAGTATAACTCATGGTATCATGTATCATTCATATACATCCAATGTATACTCCCTCATGTCTCGTGGGATTATTTATTTTTACCTCTCATTTTCTTTATACATATAATACACATAGACACATACATTTAATTACTATAACATTTATAATTTATTAAGATACACACACATATACACTATAGCAAACATACCTTTTTATAGAGTTTAAAAACTGCTATTAAAGCCTTTCGTAGCGTTTCTACAAACACCATAGATCAACAAGTTGTAATAAGTCTGATAGATACAATAGCATTTCAAAATTGCAATGGAAAACAGACTTTTGATAGTGTTTTTGTTGCCATTAGACTAGACGTATCGATACAAGTACTTTTCTATAGCCTTTTGAAGCTTGCTATAGAACTTTTACATAGAGTTGTGTTTTATGATACTAACAATTATGAATCATTTAATTGCTATAATATGTTGACATGCCATATTATTATAGCGTCTAAAAACGCTGTGGAAATATTATGTCAATCTTTTATTACATATTGAAACACTATAAAAAATTCATTACTATCTATTATAGCATTGTTTTTTTTCTATAAAAGTGGTTTAATCCTTGTGGAATATTTTGTATAACACTAACATAATAATATAGTATACGAAAGCTGTAATAATTTTCCCTTTCGTAGCATAGTTAAAACGCTATAAAATATTTTCCATTGTATTTTTATTTCCATATACATTCAAGCTTATAATTTTAAATTCTACTAAACTTATTTCAACTAATATATTATAACAATTGAAAAACCAAACTTATCATACTGTAATGCATGTAATCAAATGGAATCATAAGCCAAACCACAATATATAATATATATTATATAGTATTTCATACACGAAGTATTAAGCATATAAATATTTGTGACCAAAGATAACAATACATATAACTGCAGCTAACCAAAATGATACATACTAAAAACAAAGTCATTTGAATATTGATAGACAATGCATTAATGCAAGCATGACCGATTTGATGGAGAAAGAGTGTGACATCATGTAGAAACCTCAAACAAACATCTCTCCACTCGAATTCACACCCATGTAGGTTCAATTCATAATGAAATACAGCTTCTTCAATGTGGCTGTAGAAAACATTAACATCATCAATTCAATTGACAATGAACTAAATAAAGAGGGCCAACGATCCTATTGTGTGTGCATTTTTCAAATGTTATAAAAATTTATGGATATATTATGTTGTAATAAATAAATAAATTCTAAATCTGAATACATACAGCCCATATTGATTCTATCAAGAAACAAATATATGAAATTAAATAGTTTAGCAGAAGTCGTACCTGAATCCATTGATGTTTGCAAAAAGAAGATCAGCTAGGTTTTAGATCTTCCAAATTGACACAAGCTTAGATCTGAAAATTCTCTTTAGAAGAGGGTGGAGAGAATATGATAAGACTTGTGTAATTTGGGGACCATAACCCCATATATATAGTGTGTGACATTTTTCAGTTCGGCCCTTCAACAAACTAAAATTGTCACTCTGGTATCCACACATTATAAATTTACATGATGAATATACCCCTTAAGTCTTGTTGTATTTATTCCAAATAGATCACATAATTTAACTTAATCCCAAGATAGCCCATACATTCAAATATTAAAATATATGGCCCCATAATGCTGAATTATTCCAACAATTTCCCCCTGGGCCACATTTGTAACCTTATAGAATTTATTTAACTTTATGAGCTCTCAAATAGCTATCTTGACAATATGGTATATCCAAAACAATCTCGTCCATTGATTGTGTTAACATAGGATCAAAGCGGTTTTCATTATCGTTAGTGTAACTAAACCCATCAATGGTCACGTATATCAATATAATCAAATGACATAGATCAATCATGTATGTGTAGCATGGAAATTACATGAAATGTGATCTTTACATGTCTATTTCCAACTGGCCCTACTTTACTTTAATGAGATCAAAATCTAAACATATATAAATAATTTGAGTGCAATTAAAAAAAACTTTATTTCTGATTAGAAAAACTGAAGCATATCCACCATCAAAATATAGAGCAATGTCACAAAAGAAATGACTTAGTACAAACTCCCCCTAAACCAAAATATTCTTACATAAAAGATACACCCATTTTAGCAACATGCTTATGAAAGACCTTGGGTGGTAATGCTTTTGTAAGTGGATCCGCTAACATGGAATTTATCCCAATATGCTCTATGGATATTAACCCATTTTGCACTCTTTCCTTCACAACTAGAAACTTGATGTCAATGTAATTTGACTTACTTGAGCTTCTATTGTTATTAGAATATAATACTGCTGATCTATTATCACAAAACAACTTTAGTGGTCTTTCAATATTATCTATAATGCGCAGCCCAGTGACAAAATTTCGCAGTCATTTTCCATGATTAGATGCCTCATAGCAAGCCACAAACTCTGCTTCCATAGTGGAAGAAGCTATAAGTGTTTTCTTAATGCTCTTCCATGATATAGCCCCTCCACTCAACATAAATATGCATCTTGAAGTGGATTTTCTGCTATCCGGACATCCAGCATAGTCAGAATCAGAATACCCAATGATCTCCAACTGATCTGATCTACTATATATAAGCATATAGTCCTTTGTTCTTTGAAGATACCTCATAACCCTTTTTGCTGCTTTCCATTGATCCATTCCAGGGTTACTAAGATACCTGCCTAACACTCCTACAATGTACGCAATATCCGGACGTGTACATACTTGAGCATACATTAGACTCCCTATAGCAGATGCATAAGGGATCTTCTGTATTTCATTAACTTCAAGGATGTTTTTAGGGCATTGTTTGAGACAAAACTTATCTCTTTTAGCGACAGGGGTATCACCTGGTTTACAATCTTGCATGCCAAATCTCTTAAGCACCTTTTCTATATAGTTCTTTTGTGACAATCCAAGAATGCCTCGTGAACGATCACAATGTATTTGGATCCCTAATACAAAAGAGGCATCACCAAGATCTTTCATTTCAAAATTATTTGAAAGAAATCTCTTAGTTTCATGCAACATATTTAAATCATTGCTGGCAAGCAATATATCATCTACATATAAAATTAAAAATATAAATTTACTCCCATTAAACTTGTGATATACACAGTTATCAATGATGTTTGCCTCAAAATCAAAAGAGGTAATTACATTATAAAATTTGTGGTACCATTGATGAGAAGCTTGTTTGAGTCCATAAATGGATTTCTTTAGTTTGCAAACCATATTCTTTGGATCTTCGACCACAAAAATTTCCGGTTGCACCATATAAATTGTTTCCTCAATGTCTCCATTGAGAAATGCAGTCTTAACATCCATTTGATGAAACTCAAGGTCAAAATGTGCAACAAGTGACAAAATTATTCTAAAAGAGTCTTTCGATGAAACCGGAGAGAAAGTCGCTTTGAAATCAATGCCTTCCTTTTGAGTAAAACCTTTTGCTACAAGACGAGCCTTATATCTTTCCACTTTACCTTTTGCATCCCTCTTGGTTTTAAATATCCATTTACAACCAATGGGCTTCTTACCTTCAGGTAAAGGGACAAGATCCCAAACTTTATTGTCTTGCATTGATTTATACTCTTCATTCATAGCTTCAATCCACTTTTGAGAATTAATATCTTGCATGGCTTGGTGAAAGTTGATAGGATCATCTTCCATCAATCCATTATTATCCTCTAACTCTTGAAGAAATACAACATAATCATCCGGAATAGCATTTCTTCTTTCCCTAGTGGATCTTCTTAATGGCAGTTCATTTTGAGTTTGTTGAATTTGTTCTTGTGGAACATTAACTTCATCTCGAAGAGGATTTTTTTCAACATTATTTTGTTGGGGTTCTGGATTCACTTCTTGATCAATGACAGGAACAATAATCTGCACATTGTCTGAAGAAGTAACTGTAGTAGGAATCATAGACGATGATTCCTCCTCAAAAACAATGTTCCTTACTTCATTTCTCCCTCTCAACTCAACATCCTCAAAAAATGTTGCATTTCCCGTCTCAAATATTTTCCTCAGTATGGGATCATAAAATTTATAGCCCCTAGATCGCTCAGAATAACCAATAAAGTAGCTACTCATTGTTTTGGAGTCCAATTTTCTTTCATTTGGCCTATATGGCCTTGCCTCAGCTGGACATCCCCAAATGTGAAAATGCTTTAGAGTAGGTTGTTTGCCTGTCCAGAGTTCATAAGGTGTTTTAGTAGCTGCTTTAGTGGGTATTCTATTAAGGATATAAGCTGCTGTCTTTAATGCCTCTCCCCAGAGTGATTTTGATAAGGTAGAATGACTGATCATACTCCTTACCATGTTTTTAAGAGTCCGGTTTCATCTCTCAGCAACACCATTCATGCTAGGTGAACCTGGCATAGTGTATTGTAGAACTATTCCACATTCCTCTAGGAATTTGGCAAATGGTCCTAGACATTGTTCACCTGATCCGTCAGATTTACCATAATATTCACCGCCACGGTCAGATCTGACAGTTTTAATCCTTTTGTTGAGTTGGTTCTCAACTTCTACTTTAAATTTCTTGAGCATGTCTAAGGATTCTGATTTATCATGAATAAGATATAGGTAGCCATATCTTGAGTAGTCGTCTATGAATGTTATAAAATATTGTTGACCATTCCATAATGCCTCAGGGAATGGCCCACAAATGTCTGTATGTATTAATTCTAAGACGTCAGTTGCTCTATTGGCACCTATTTTCTTGTGTTTGGTCTGTTTTCTCTTGATACACTCTACACAGACATCAAGGTCTGAAAAATCAACCGATTCCAAAATGCCATCTAACACGAGCCTTTGAATTCTATTTTTAGATATATGACCTAAGCGCTTGTGCCACAATGTGGCTGAAGTTTCCTTATTAGCTTTTCTTTTAGTACTACGTGACTCTACATGCAAGGCTTCATTATAAGAGGTATTAACATCAAGCATATATAAGTTATCATAAACATTAAGAGAACCAGTTCCAATAAGAGTTGAATTTATTGATAAACTAAAAGTACCATTCCCAAATTAACAAGAATAACCAAATTTGTCCAACTTAGAAACAGAAACTAAATTCCGTCTAAATGATGGTATAACAAAAGTATCAAATAAATCCAAATAAAAATGAGTTCTTAATAACAACTTAAAATGCCCAATAGCCTCCACTTCTACTGATTTTCCATCACCCACATAGATGTATCTTTCAGCATCAGTTGGATTTCGGTAGCTCAGGCAACCCTACATAGAAACACTTATGTTAGTAGAAGCACCAGAATCTAACCACCAAGTGTTTCCAGGTACTGTAGCTAAATTTATTTCAGAACAGACCAAAGCAAAAGATGTACCTTTCTTAACACGCCATGCGTGGTATTTGGCACAATCTTTCTTCAAATGTCCAGCCTTTTTGCAAAAGTAACAACCATCAGTCTCCTTTTGTTGTTTCTTTTTAGTCGGACCCTTAGCAGTTTCTTTATCCTTCTTTCTCTTTTTGTCTTTTCCCTTAGAGGTGTATGCTAAATAAGCACTATCATCCTTATTATGCTTCAATCTCTCTTCTTCTTGTACACAATACGAAATGAGCTCACTAAGAGTCCATTTCTCCTTTTGACAGTTATAACTGATCTTGAACTGGTCGTATTGTTAAGGAAGAGAGATTAATACCAAATGCACGAGCAAATCATCTGAAAGCTCAAGCTTAAGTGCCTTAAGTTTTGAAGCAGTGTTAGACATTTCCATAATGTACTCCCTTATGTTTCCTTTGCTTTGATACTTCATGGAAATCAAGCGTTGCAAAAGCGTGCTTGTTTCTGCCTTATCGTTTTTAGCAAAATGTTTTTCAATCTCAGCAAGGAAATCTTTAGCATTGGTTATCTTTTCGGATACCGCACCCCTAAATGCCTCCGGAATGCCACGCTTTATGATCATTAGACTCATGCGGTTTGAACGATCCCACCTCTCAAAGTTCTTTATAATATCAGAAGAACTTTCATCTGTAAGAGGGGCGGGTTCATCTATCCTAAGTGCAAGGTCAAGATCCATGCAGCCAAGAACAAGCAATATGTTCTCTTTCCAATCCTTAAAGTTTGTTCCAGTCAGAATAGGAATGTTGTTCAGATTGGCAGATACCATAGTCAAATTAGCTGTAATTTTAAATTAATCAAATATGCTTACATTATAAAACAACTCTGGTAAATTTAAAATAATTGGTAAGTCTTTGCTCAAGATACCTAGCACAATATTAATATCAAGTCTTTAGACAGTAATATTAACTATAAGTGGTATTCTTGTTGTAATCATCAAATATTAACAATAAATTCAAGTCAAATAATAATCTTCCTTTGGGCCGATTAATTATTTTATTGTAAAACTTTATAATTGTTACATATTTATCATCACACATGTGTATCTAATTTGGCCAGATATTAGCCTTCCTTTGGGCCGACTAATATTCACATAAATAAATATACACAAATATCTAACATTTTTCATGAGCAACTAAAATAAGAGAGGTCACTTTGGTGACATATTATTTCAATTAGTTCGCTTGTAATGTAGGATATTCACAATCAATTTGCAAAAGATGCCAAATAGTATATGAATTTATTTTAACTCCTTCATTTATAAATTTGCCATAAATATCAATGTCAAATTTGACATCAAGGAAACTGTAATAATACATAAATGAATAATACTTGCAATAATAATTAGTATCAGATTATTGCGTACTTTATTTAACTGCTACTATTTAAAATAGAAGGTGAAACATATTAAGTAGTAACAATAAATTACAAAAAAAAAATATGTCAAATCTGACAGCATCAATTAATGTGCTGATTCATAGTGTACAAAAGTAATGAATAGTAAAAGCTTGGCCAATATTTCAACAATGCCTGTTGCTATTTTATGCTTTTGCAGGAGAAAAAAAAAACCACAAACATGTCATGGTATAATTATTATAAAAGATGTAGATGAATTCCTAGATCATAAATCCAATGATACGGTTCAATTAAATCCAAATTGCTATCATTTCAGGAAACTTTTGGTCAAATCAACAGAATCCAATATTTCATTAAATCTATGGATCCATGTATAATACTGTTTATTAACATGTTTTCAATCACCATAATTGAAGCATTCACAAATCATAATGAAATAAGCAGATCAGGTGAATCAACCGAAAATTGTAAATCCAAGAACCCTAATTTCATATGTTCTTAAAACCAAAGAATTTCTCAATAAAATCAATGATGGGTGGCTCTGATACCACTTGTTGTAATAAATAAATAAATTCTAGATCTGAATACATACAACCCATATTGATTCTATCGAGAAACAAATATATGAAATTAAATAGTTCAGCAGAAGTCGTACCTGAATCCATTGATGCTTGCAAAAAGAAGATCAGCTAGGTTTTAGATCTTCCAAATTGACACAAGCTTAGATCTGAAAATTCTCTTTGGAAGAGGGTGGAGAGAATATGATAAGACTTGTGTAATTTGGGGACCATAACCCTATATATATAGTGTGTGACATTTTTCAGTTCGGCCCTTCGACAAAATAAAATTGTCACTCTGGTATCCACACATTATAAATTTACATGACGAATATACCCCTTAAGTCTTGTTGTATTTATTCCAAATAGATCACATAATTAAACTTAATCCCAAGATAGCTCATACATTCAAATATTAAAATATGTGGCCCCATAATGCTGAATTATTCCAACATATTAAAATCATGCTTATTATCATCTCAACAAAAGATAGCTCATACTTGCACGACAAACGTTTCAAAGGTTAATTTTAAATTGTAATTTTGAAAGGGTTTAAATTTTCAAAATTACCACATTTTCTGTAGATAAAATATTCATGTTGTCAATTAAATATCCATAAAAATGAGTACTTATTCTTAGTGTACAGGTGTGTATGAGGAAGAATCCTCATTGTACAAAAATTCCCTCAACAAAAAGATAGTGAAAGTTGAGATAACTCATAGAAACTGATGGAGATCTAGACCGAGAGCGAGTTCTAGACCTGGAATGAGATATAGAACTGGATCGGGATCTGTAGAGAGGAATCAAAACTACAAAATTTAATCTTATTTGCCTTATAGTCCATCAAACTGAAGGAAGATGAAATTTTTCACAAGAAGACAACTTAAATTGCAGTTATATGTAATAAATATGCAGACGGGGGTACAAAATCAGAAGTTGTGCTACAAATGAAGAGCTTACTGGTTGATACGATATCAACAAATCACATTACTTCAGAAAGAAAATGGTTGCAAATTATTGAATTATTGAAAAGAACACAAAAATATCCATATTGGATTGCACAAAGCACCTAATATTTTAGCGAATGGTACTTGTTTATCATTCATGACGTGCCACTTGTTAGCCAGTAAAAGAGCTTGTGCTTGCTTTGATATGGATCAGAAACTTTATATACAGCAGAATTTTTATTCCAAAAATGATAAAACCATTTTTCTTTTATAGATAAATCCAATTTTTGAGATAGGGAATGTGCCTATCGATTATTTTACCTTTGCCTCTGTTGTTAACGCGAATACACAAAAGTAAACAAACAATAAAAAACACATACAATTACTGAACATCATACCAATTGCCCTCTGTACAATGGAAAACACTAACAACAAAGTATCAAAACTTCTAAAATTCAAAAACCTATAGGTTTAATTCCATAGATGAATAATGTCTTGCTTAGGTTTTTAAATTGAATCCTCATTTTTTCCAACTTACACACAAAAAACTGTAAGCATCATAATTTGTAACCTTATTCCTTCAAGTTGTGTCAAATGCAACAAAAAATGTTAAAATGGTACAAAATTATTATGTTGCACCCCATAAGGGATTTTTTTGATTGTATCACAACAAACTATATCCAGATTATCCTCAGCTTTGAAATAATAGCTGGTTGATTTATCCCCTAAAGTTATGATAATCCATTCTTCAACTTCCTACTCCTCTTCAACGAGTGTCAGCTATAAACCATGAAATATAAAATCAAATATAGTTGTGGCCTTACTCTTTATGTCTCATTTATTAAACATCATACCTTTCATATCCATAGTAGCATGCAATCCTCAGATTGCTATGTATAGCCCTTGTCTAAGAAAATAAGGTAACTTTATAATACATGAGACAAAATGGTAGACAAATACTGCCATGGATGCAGCATGTTTATAAAAAAAGTAACAATTTAACCACCACGTGAATACTTCTTTATCATGCAACTCATTCATTGAAAATTGATGCACGGATGCCATTTGGAAGAATAAAAATAAACACCTTAAAATTTGTTTGAAGAGTTTGAATGAAGAATAAGAGACGAACACTCTAAAATTACTCACCCTTACATCAACTAAATCAAATTTCCTAGATTACTTGCTTTATGCCATTTAGAGTACTCACAAATACATGAAGAAGAAGAAAACTTTATAAAACATGAATGAACCAAAATCAAACATACCTCGATAATGACCTAGATAAAAATCTCCTTGATCCCTTTAGTCTTAGAGAAATGCTGCACAAATGTTCAACTTATGTTTAATTGGATGCAACCATGACAAGTACCTATACAAAATTTAACAGAGTAAATAAAACCTTCGGTTGCGACTACGGCTTCTTGAGTATCTTCTACTATGGCTTGGGATCCGAGAAGAGCTCCTCCTAGAATTATACTTATTCACTTGCTTCAAAATTTAATGAAAACAATGTCATATTTTCTTCTAATATGTTTTCTGTTGAGTGAAGTGACATAGATTTGCTAATAAAGTTACCCTTATATAGCCTCGCGAAAATGCATTACGGACTCAGAGTCATCTAGTTTCTTTATCTGCACAAAAAATGTTAAGAAGGTCAAACAATAAATGAGATTAAGACTTGAATAAATCATATCAAATCTATGCAAATTGATAAAGCAATTACCGCATATTTTCATGTCATCATAATTTGTGTAGTCAACAATTCCAGTTGTACCTGGTAGGTAAAAAGGTTATGTTGTTCGTAATACAGTTTATATGTGAAGGGCATAGACAAGTGATTCATCTTATATGCAAAGTGCATATGACATGGAAAAAGGAAAAATAAGTGCACTGACATAAGTCTTTAATTTTCTAGACTCTTTATTTGTTTCTGGTGGAATTCTTTTTTAAGATTATTAGTAAGCCCCTGTTATTCGTCGACACGAGTCTTTAAAATTAGTGCAATCCCCACTTGCTAACAATAGAACATTTTATTATAGTGTATGTATACGAATTCAAAAAACGGTGTGTGGGTATAAAATAAAGACAAGCTAACCACTATTCCATAAAAATGGCTCTTTCTCACTAACCCGTGAATAACTTTAGAAACATGATGTTTATCATCAATATTGTCAGTACTATCCAACGCACCTGTTTCTTTTTAGCGTTTTTACTTTCTTTTTCTTACTAGTTTCATCATGTTCGCTTGCTTCTTCCTTTTGTTCTTCTACCACTCTAGTTTCATCCTTGTCACTGGTTTCTGTTCGCTTGTTTGCGTCATTCCTCTTATCAGTTTCATCATGTGTGCGTATTAGTTTCCTTATCACTGTTAAATTATCAATAACTTTCAAACTCATTTAATTTTCACTTGCATTAAACTATGAAATGATAAATATACATGATTAGCTGATATCAAAACTCATATATGGAATTAGTTATTTAAGCGGTCCCTTGCCAGTACATTAATCACAACATGTAACTAATGTCTCATACTTATACCTAACTATTGATACAAAACTAAATCTCACATTATTCTTTCATATTACACTAATGTGAAACAACCCGCCTTTCTCTCCTCAGAAAGACGCATCATTTTTAAGAAAGAAAAGGGATAGAAAAGAGAAAAGATAGAGAAAAAGAAAGAAACAACATCAGAATCTCAACAGCGGAACGAATAAATTGTATTAATCACATAGATATTACATAGTATCATATACATCAGAGTTTCATAGCTTATACATCACATACTAAACAGTTATAAACACCTGTCTAGTTATTACAACACAAGATACAACTCAAACTAACGACTTAGAGACCAACACAGTGGAACCATCAATATATATCTACAAACGCTGAAGCCTCCTGCTCCATTGCTCCTCCAGAATTCGTCAAACCTAACCTAAATCTCTCGGCTACACGTAAAAATTTGAGTACCCAAGAGTTTAAGGAAAACAGAATAAACTCTGGGTCAGACATGGGTCTGGTGTGAGTAAACGGGTTAAAGTTGCTTAACTTTTAAAAACCTTTGAAAACAAAAGGTATCACGTAAGACTCCCCACATATAAACATGGGTAAGTTTTTACCTTACGCTAACCAAAACATTTGATAGGAAATCCAGTGATATTATAATAGGGCCAAGGGTTTTCAAGTAAAATACAGAAATAGCTGGAATGCTTACATCTCATGTTCCAACATAGTTGGGCACAATCAATACGTACGACACTTATTGGAGATTGGATTCCATACAATGGCAGGTCTACTGGGGTACCGCCCATCACAGTACGTGGCCTAGATCAACATACCGATGATCCACCCTAAATCCCCTGCAACACAAGGCTGGAACCATTCCTTACTGAACAGTTTCGAACAAGACAACCCAGCGGTTGTAGCTAGCAACCGCCCACACAGCCGAATAAAAAGGGACATCTAGACAGGGGTAAATCTCGTCCTACTCGGGCATGACTCACTTAGCATTGCTGCACCTCCCCTGTTTTAGCCATTCCCGGTTGATGAGGCTTAAGGCTACGATTACCTTTAGAGAACATATCTCTTAGAATGCTCATCGTCCACCTGACGATGTTTTGAAAGCATTCAATCCATATAAGTTTGTTCTAGGTTCGAACGAAACCGAAGGCATTATCTTGTTACGCTCATTTTGGAATCACCCTCAGAGTTAAAGAAAATAACCCTTGCACTTGGAATCTTCATCTTCACTTGAGATTCACGACCTATCGTTAATTTGGATCGATGTGGTTTTTGGATATCCAAATCTGGAAACCCGATCCCGGTCTCATCGAAATCTAAAATGCCATCTTTTAGGTCCAAGTTGTTTTAAAGTTAAAACAATTCAATTCAAATTGTTATCCATATTCACACAGATAGATAATTCACATATACACAGATAGATAATTCGTATCGTCATCATTCAACCAAATCATCTTATATCACATATCGCACATATCTCATCAGAGATATCAAACAATCAAGGCATTCAATATCAATCAGTCATCCATAAGCAATGATCTATTAATCACACATCTATAATTAATTTAAAATGAATTAAATTAATTACTTCATCTCTAATTAATTTAAAATAAATTAAATTAATTACTTTCATCACATAAATCTTGCTTACATAACCATTAATTAAACCAATTAATTAATCATCATCTTAATTAATCACCCTTGGTTAATTATCCCTTAACTACATTAAGTAATTAACCCTTAATTAATTACACAAATTAATTATCTACAAACCATTAAAGTAATTAACCTTAATTACTTCATTAACTATAATTAATTACATTAATCCGTAATTAATTACAGTTAATTAATTACCTTATAATCACTTATTATTGATTAATTAATCTTAATTAATCAATCCTTAATTACTCTCATTAATTACATTAATTAATGATCCTTAATTAATTACTTCCATTAATCAACTTTAATTAATCACAAACATTAATTACCATCTTGTAATTACTTACCTTAATTAATTAACTCCTTAATTAATTATATTAATCCTTTAATTAATTACACCAAGTAATTAACCCTTAATTACTTCTACTAAGTAATTATCCTTTAATTACTTCCTATTAAGTAATTCCCCTTTAATTAATTACATCTCAGTAATTATACATTAATTACTTACCCTAAGTAAGTACCCTATTTAATCACATTAAGCATTCATACTTAATCAATCATCAAGATTATCTATAATTAATCAACCAATTAATTAATCACAATTTGATTAATTACAATTGGGTAATTCATACCTTAACTACCCTTTTATTAAATTAATTATCCATTAATTATAGATTAATTATTCTTTAATTATTAATTAATAAACCTTAATTGATAATTAATAAAACTTAATGACCAATTAATTAATCCTTTAATTAATTAGTTAATCAATCCTTAATTACAATTAATTAACACTAAATAACAGTTAATTAATCCTTAATTAACTTTAATTATAGATTAAAATTTTCTTAATTATTAATTAATAAAGCCTAATTATTAATTAATAAAACTTAATTACAAATTGAGTACCTTTTAATTACAAGTTAATTAATCCCTAATTACTAATTAATCAACCTTAATTACTTAATTAATCTCAAATTAATTAACTTATAATCCTTAATTATTTTAAATAAATTAATTAAATCAATTAATTACTCTTAATTAATTCCTTAATTAATCCTTTATCATTATTAATTAAATTAATTAATTATACTTAATTTCCTTAATTAACTTAATTAATTTCAATATAATAAAACTTTAATTATCTTAAGATAAAACATTATCTTATAAATATCTAAATTACCATTTACATATTTAAACCATTTTATTTTAATAATTAATTTTACTTAATTAAATCATTGATTAAACTTTAAAATAATCATTAACTTGATAAATTAATGTTATCAAAACATAACTTTAAAAATATTTAAAACATTTATCAATTAATAGTTTTAAAAAACTAGATTCAGATTTGAATTTAAAAACTTGCTTTTATATAAACCTTTCAAATTTCGTTACTAACTTAAATTTTAAAATCACTTTAAATTTACTTAAATCAAAATTTAATTTTAACAAATTTTAAACTTCTTAATAAAATGTTAAAGAAAGCATTTATATTTATAAAGAATATAATTCAAAAACAAGATTTATTTCAAAAGTCTAAAACTTCCTTTATTTAAATTTAAGACTTGTTTTATAAAAACTTTTTAAAACTTTGAAAATTTCTTTAAATCAATATGCTTCAGTTTGAACCTGAGTATCACTCGCGCCACTTCAAGTTCCATTTCTTTCTTAAATTTTCAAAATTTTAATTTTAATTTTAAATTTAAAAACCTGTAACCATTAAACTGTTAACAGGTTTAAAACATCACCAGCGACCTCAAGTTCACTCGAAACGTCAACCCAAAAACACGAAACCTCCTTCGAGCAAACCACGGCAATACCCACACTCAAAAACACTGACACCAAAACCTTCCTTGTGCACATGCACCAGCGACGGATTCCTCTCTGACCTCTGACGAACCCTCCGGCACGTCACCCTACACCGCAGCAATCCTCTTCGATCACCAAATCCTAATAACAAGCCTCGATCCAAAATTTAGCGGTCTAGCTGAAACCTGGAACCAAATCCCATGGCCAAACCACCACGAAATCGCATCTCCGACCATCAGACGACGCGCCACCACAGTCATACCACCTCCGATCATCAACGAACCCTTCCCCAAAATTCCATTCAACTCGATGCACCAGAGAAGAAATAGAGAACCCATTTCCCAGACTCGACTCACTTAGGGTTTTAAACCTAAATCGACCAAAATCCGATGCCATAGGGATTAGTCGCCACTACCACTATTTTTCCCAACATCCCTGATCCTTCCTCCACCTCCAGTCGAAAAACCGACCACCATTGTTCCTCCAGCCACTCGTAAATGCTCAAAACCCATAATCCAGACATCACCAAAATGTACTCTCAATATATTATTAAAAATTGTTATTTTCTTTTTAAAAATCATATCTTCCAGAGACAATTTATTTTATATAATTGATTCATCCAATTACAACATTTGATTTTAACATGATGTTAGAATGGTGACTGAATTTCTAAATTTTCAAAGAATTTTTAAAACATCAGATACTTGCATCTATTTTTAGTACTTAGATTTTGAATTAACTAAACTATTTTGTTTGTAACCCAAAGTTTGACAACAAACAGGTAAAGGAATTGGAATTTAATTCTAGAATTTGAACTCTGTAATATGAAACAGAGGAGAGCATGAATACAATAGACATGCACACATGAATACAATCATATATATATATATATAATTCTACACTTATTTATACACATGCAGGCATCCTCATCACAGAGATTTCATAAGCAACAATCAGTCATCTACTTAAACTTTTAATCAAAATGTTTACTCACCTTAAAAGTGCAGAGAGCTTGAACTATATTGAAAATTTGCAAACTGTTGTTGTTAATGATCTTTAAGACTTTGATTACTGATTGCTTGCTTGAACATAGATTTGCTGCTGGTTTCTTGCTTGTTGATTTGAAATTGTTACAGGTTTTTTTTGAAAAATGCTTTTCAAGTTGCAGTTTTGAAAATGAACTTTGCTTGAAAATGGTTACAGGTTTGAAAATCACAGGCTTTTGAAACTTGCTACAGGCTTATAGAAAATGCTTATGGGTTTTGATATAAAATGGTTACAAATTTTGATTTCAGTTTGGAAATGAATTTTAGAGTTTTGAAAAATAGTTTGAGGAAGGTTATAGGCTTGATAATTTTCTGGTTTGCATTGTTTTTTAGGAGAAGATTACAGATTTTTGGCTTGAGATGGTTGCAGACTTTTGGTTTGAGATGGTGGACTTCTGGTTTTGGTTTGAGGAATGAATTACAAGTTTGCATCGTATAAGTTTGAACTGAGTTGTTGAAGATAGTTTATAGGTCTGGTTTTTCTTAGTTTTAGAAAAGAAAAAGAAAATGAAGAGGAAGATAGGAGTTTATATAAATTAATTTAGATTTTATTAAAATTTAAAAGAAGATTAAAATAAATGATGACACTTGTCTCATACCTTACTTAATTACTTAACACACGTTACTTTAAGTGGTTTATAACTTAACACTTATCATTATTTATTTATATATTATTTATAAATGATTTTAAAAGCTTTTAAACATGATTTCCTAATTAATAAATACCTTTCTAAATAAATAAATGCTTTTCTAATTTTAAATAAATAAAACTTTTTAAAAGAAAGTAAAATAAAACCAGTTAGATCCTAAATAAAATCAAATAAAATTATTTAATCCGTTTTAAATGCTAATTTAAAAGCTTTTGTATTTATTTACTCTTAAATAAATACTTTTCCAAATTATATATAGATAAATTTCTTTTAAAGAAAATAATATAAAACCATCTTATTTTAAATAAAAACTTTATCCATATATTTTAAATCCAAACCATATTATTATTATTTCTATTTTAAGATATAAGTATATTCCTTTAAATTCAATTTAAATCCAGATTCAAATTCAATTTCAATTTAAAACCCAATTTAAAATTAATTCAAATAAATATAGATATCAATTTTAAACAAATTAACACATTATTAATTGTAAATAATTATTTTATTTAAAATCAATTTAAATACACACACACACACACAAATATATATATATATATATATATATATATATATATATATATATTTAAACACACTTGTTAAATTTGAAAATAATAAGTCTATTTAAAATCAAATTTATAAAATAACACAAATTAAATTTGTAAATTATTATTCCATTTAAAAATCTATTTATAATTATATTTAAAAACAACTCATCATATTTATTATTGTTTAAAATAACAATTTTTACCAATTTTAATTAATTAATCAAGAGATTATCACATTTTAAATTTTCTGAAATTTCGGGATATCACAAATGGGATTATTTTATAGATTTTAGATTTCTCATAATTGATTTCATCATAAAAATTAGGCAACTATGTCTGAGACGACAATTAAATAAACCAAGTAACGTATAGCTATCATGTTATTTGCAAGTAATTATACTAAGCAACCAACATTAATAATAAACTTGTCCAAGATATTAAGTGTATGTTGAATCCATTCAATTGTATAACTTCCTTCAATGTCATTTGTAAACATCTTACATATGAGGGCACAAGATGTTTTACATTGTTAATGAAACTTCAAAAATCCAAACACCAATTAGTATGCTTAGCGAATTTTCTAAAATGAAACCCTAGGTATATCTTTTTGTGTCATAAGTGACTGCAAAGAAAAACAACTTGCAGCTCCGTAATGTTCTAGATTTCGTCAAAAACCATGCATTGTTTCACCTGCTCTAATACTTTAACCCCTAACTGTACCCAGCAACATTGGTGTACAGCCACACAACCCACCATGCAGCTTTATTCACACTGTTACTATGAATCTACTTCAATCTCAACGGTTTATCTTCAGCCCTTCAGCAAGTACTCAGCTTCTACACGTTGAAACCCAGATTGTTACTATTAACTAGTGCGAACCCGTGCTTCGCACACGGGTATGGCTTTTAGTTGTAGTAAGAAAATTAAATTATTTTGTAAAATAGTTAGAATATACTATTTACAGGGAAGGAATTAGAAACATTATTACAATATCGAATATAAATATTAAAATTAGCACACAATCCTTATTGAGTCAACATAGTAATAGGACTGAATGTTCTCAAACATATGGACAAAAGGTTTATAAGGGAAAAGTGTGCTTGTCAATATGAATAGAAAAGGCAAATGCACTAAACGGTTAAAAGCATAGGTCGTGTAAAAATTAGGATTAAAGACATTTAATAAAATAATGTTTCCATTATATGGTATGTTGTTCATTAAATAGAATCATATTTTAATGCAGCACACAAAACGTGACATATATTTGTTGTGTTAACCTTGTTTTTTAAATCCTTTCAAAGCAAAGACAAAACAAACAGCGTATGATACTATCGATATAAATATGATAAGTTTTGACAATGAACTGGGTTTAATAAATGAAAGTATTAATAAATATACTTATCGTTGTTGTTTTAGCAAATATATAGACTGAATCCATAGTTGTCTAGCTTTATGACAAAAGTATGATAACAAAAGATTAACGTGATATATAATTTCACTGTTATTCTCCCAAGTCTATAGTTGAAGCACTTAGATATACATAGTTTATAAACGTGGATTCGGTCTATGTATTAATAACTGTCTAATTTATACATATGATACTCTCGATATATGCCCAGGTCATGAAAATGGAGTTGCTAAAATACATCTTGGATAATTATCCACACATGTTATTGCATTATAATACAGTTTTTGAACTTCATCTTTATAGACAGAACAAACAATAGTTGATATATTTAATTTCTTGTTCAAGCTATGAAAACTTCAACTCTAGCTTCGTTTATATAAATTTGGTCTTCAGTAGGAGTAGCAGCCCTTATCTTGCTGTTAACTTTTGCAATTTGATTGGATAAACATTTTCAACATCGAAGTCTTTTGTACCTGCAGCAAAGAACGATAAAATATTAGTTAACGAAGTATACCATTTTTTTTCAAACTTTAAGTAGCAAGATTAAAAAACACCACCGTCGTGTCTATAAGTGAACTTGGCAAGAACTAACAATTAAATATAGAACAATTTTATATCGGTTATTCCGAAGAACATAAATATAAATGAACTTGGCTCGCTTCAAAAATTGATTAATTTAGGCTATAATAATCAATTTGTTTTAAGAATTTTTTTATAGTGTATCATTAAAATGCAAACCAATAATCTTAAATGTGTTTCAATTTTCTTTCCATTCTGAATAGGATCCTATTTAAGTTATTTTTATTTTCCTAAAAGTTTCAAACCAATTATTTTAAGTGTAACATAAAATAACATGAGTTTACTTGAACCATAACATGCTTTATTGTTTTGCACATTTTGTTGTTTTGCAAAAGCAATGAAGAAAATCGAATATTAATGTAGTTACATTGGTAGATGTTGAAAGAAAAATCTTTTGTATTAGCTTATATTAAAATGGTAACATTGTTCAATTTTGTTTTGTTTATGAAATTTTATTTATAGTACAAACCGACCGACTTAAACAATATTTTTACATGAAAAAAAGTTGCATATTATCATACATGGTAATATTTGTTTGAAATGGAGAATTGTAAAATTGTTAATCATGAATGAATGGTTAACAGTTGGATTTTTGTCAATATTTATCTTGGAAGTTATTGTCTCATTTCATGGTTAATTCTAATATTTGTTATATAGTTAATGAAAATTATCTGTTCATAGTGGTAAAATGTAAGGTAATCATGTACGTATATTAAATGGTTTCATAACTGTTGCATTTCACGGAATTTTTTAACAAATGCATCTTTATATTCGATGGATGTATACATAATTCAGCATTACTAAATTCATAAAAGTCTACAAAGGAAAATGTCAACAGTAGTTCCTATTCATCTGTGTAAATGTTGTTCTTTATTAAAGAATTTTTTTTCATTTTGGGTAACAACAATATTGTTAGCATAACCGACCTCTTACTACTTCATAAATTTGTATCTGTATATAAGTCAGTTGCATGCATACCATTCGCTCAAATGTCTTATCGATACCACTTATCTGAATTCAATACTCAAAATAATGGTACAACCAATAACTACAATATGTACAACCATTAAACACCAAACTTCTATTTCTTATCTTATGCTTGCACATATCTGTGTACTTAAACATTAAGAGTAACTTTTAGTATTCATTAATGCATTTATGATTATAATTATTGTTTTTCTGTTATGGTCTACATAATGACATCGATAAGATCTAGTTTATATTATTATATAAGTCAACCAAGTTGAATATCATCCAGCAAAGTTTGAGCATTCAAGTTAAAAGTTAAGTCAAGAAAACAACCTATAGTCCAATATTCTAGTCGTACATATTCTGAAGAATAAATGATGTATTTGAATAGTTGCACTATTCATATATAACAGAGACCATAAGATTCAAATTAGTTTTTCACAAAAATAAATAAATAATATGCATACATTTATAAATCAACCTTCACATTTCCTTCATAACGAAGATTGTCTACATTGCATAGCTTCAAGCGTTTGAATTAGTTTGCCGTCCATCGCCTCTTCTCAATACAAATTGATCTACCGAGTCATCTATGGTGTAAGCTAGTATAATTGGCAAATGGGAAGCAGATCAAAATTTTGATAATCATATATCAGGCTAGTACCATAAGAATTTTCCTGTCAAAAGAAAGAAGAATATCAAATATTCATGATAAAAGTAGTATTTTGAAACATGATGCATTACTCATCTAAGCAATAAATTATTTGAACTCTTTCACAGGTCGTGTCTTTAAAGTTAAGCATTAATATTCAAGATAAATATGTTGTTATTACCAATGACATCCGTTTGACATAAGATTCTTAAACTCGTCACTACAATAGCCGACAAATGTAACGTTTATCAAAAATATTCGTGGTGTTAGGCTGCTAAGTACTAATCTATAAAAAAATGGACATATCATAACAAAATCAAGATATAGAACTTACTCTTAGAAAGATCAAAATGCTGGAAAGCAATATGAAACCAGCTTAATAAGTATGAAAACCAAAATTTCACACATTGGCACACATAACTCTCAAGTCCATTAAAGATTTACAAATGAACACATAAAAGGTTTTCACTATAAACACATCCAAAATTGTATTTAATGAAAATGCACTTACTTTGAGGGTAAAGAAATTAAACCAATCCATTTATTTAGAGAGCAAATAAACTAATCATGATGAAATCAAATACAAAAGAGAATGCATAAATATGAATGTGTATACGTTATACTTAATTGGTTTCCTCATAAAAGATAATGTATCATTGGAGTAACAAAAAGCACGAATAAAAAAATTATAAAATGCATGTTTATACAAAATTTATAAAATTGTGAATGGTGACAGATAGTGAGTGCTCCATCACTATAAACGTATGGACAATCCTTTTATACGTATACAAAATAAATAGTTTATGCATCGTGTTCACTGGTTGAACCTAATACATTATGCGCACTCAATAAGACTTTGATAGATTAATGGACTTTTTCATAAACCTGTAATGGAAAAGATCATCACTTAAAAGTTGGACTTACCTAAGAAAATAGGTGATTCATTTTGAATCACAAATGGTAGTTATAATTGAAATTGGCAATACACAAAACCTAAGGAGAATATATCTAGAAAACAAATAACTGAATAAGGTGAGGCAAATATCTAAAGGATTTGACTGTTCACAATAAATATTTCAATCTTATCCAACCTGGGTATGTCAAAGACATCAAGGTTGCACACATAAAATAAATAAATGGTAATTATAGTTCATTAAGAATGGAATCATAACCATAAATCAACTAAATAATCATTTTAGCAATTATCAAGATTGGATTCATATCCATATAAGAATTTTCACACTTTTAGGCTGAGCTGTATACTGAATATATGTCAACTAAAAACAAATTAACTTATTAATTTGCTAAACCACATGGTTCGGAAGAATTAGATAGTGCAAAAGTGAAGATCGGTCTATTGACTATATCTGTATAAAAAAAAAGAAACATAACTCTTAGTATAATGATAATTTGGTCCATTGTTTAGGTCAAGGGAGAACCAATTATTTCTTACATTTTCTCATGATATTACAATGTAAGTAAAGTCTAGTTTGGGGCCAGTAAATATACCAGAGATCTAAAGCCATTGGTTTGTGGCAACAGGTTAATGGTTTTATATTTGTATAGGCTGTTTTTTGGTGTAATTAAAGCCATAATTTAAAATTTTACCATGGATGTTCTGAAAGAATATGAGCCCACCAGCAAAGAAGGTGAGTAAACTTTATCATCACGCTAGATCGTCATGTTCTTCCAAATATTTGTTTGAAGATGCATAAGAATAGGATATCATAATGCCTGAAAGGTTCAAGAGATAATGTTTATTGGTTTTGTTAACATGCAATTGCTATGGACAGGAAGCAATTAAGCTTATATTTCTCCTATCTAGAGGCACAATGATTTGTGTAACAAAGCATAATATTGATGCTAGGCACAAAACAAAGAAGACACACACATAGCTTCTTTGGTCTTTACTCAATAACCATGTAAATAAATATATATATTTTAATAGAATACCTTTCTAAAAGTGGTACTTCTGAAAGCAGGTGGAGAACTTTGTTACTTAAATTGAAAAGACAAAGTCAGAACACTTATTGAACTGGATTAGGTACTCAATATTCATAAAATAATTTGTTATATTTGATTGTTTTACTTCCAACTCCACCTTGTTTTAAACAAAATATGCATAAAACATCCAATTTAAATAATTGCAAAAATCCACGTAACATGTAGTAAATGAGAAAGTAACTTAGTTAGTTAATGATATACTATAATTCCAATTTATGTAAAAATAAATAAATTCAAGATAACCCATTAAATATGAATAAAATAGAAAAAAAAATCCATGAATCAAAACTCAATGCAACAATGCTTTAAGGAGAAACGGTAACAATTGAATTGACCATAACTAAAATGTTGACCCCATATAACCCATTAACTTGATCCAAAATAAAGAAAACTTAGATGAATGAAATCCCTCCTCGAGACACAATCTTGGTCGACAGAAGTAAATAAGTCCCAACTACCAATGAGTATTATATCTTCTTGGTTTGTCACCTAGATCACCGGACTTCTAGTTGTTACCGAAAATATAGAATTTTAAAATATAATGAAATGGATTAAAGAAGGAACGTGCCTGTTATTTTCTTTTTGAATATTTAGAGGTGAAAATGAAATTTTATGAGGTAAAATGAAAATTTGTTGTAAAATGTTATTGAAAAGTTATTTTGACTTAAAACCCACAAAATCACAGTATGAGCATTGTGACAACCACCATTCTATTAATGAAGCCTTCATAACCATCAGCCTATTACTATATCTATAAAAGAAACAAAAATGGGGGTATATCCCGCTACTTGGGGGAAGCATATGCATAGATTTTCTGAAACACCAACATCTTATAATGACCTTTTCAAGAACTCTAATAATTTTTCTAGAGAAAAATACATTTGAAGGAGATAAAAGTAAATATAAAAAGATATTGAGTGTAAGCAAATATCGCTGTTTGAATCAAAAATATCGTTGAATATCATACAGTAATGAATAATCCAAGTATGAATACCCTTACATCTTTATTGCCAAATTGCAAAGACTTATGGCTCTCAGCTGTATTCTTTTTTCTGGAGACTCGTTACTCTCATTTGTCCCCAGTAAAAGCTAATTAATTAATATGAGTTAGTATCAAAAAAAACTGCTATATGATATTGATCAAGAATATTTTAACATATTACTTGTATAAAACTACTAAGTGATGAGCAAAAAATTAATACTAAAGCTTCATATAATTTGACACGGAATATTTTCTAATTTTATATGTACCAACCACTCATATTCCATGCTTAAGTGTATAAGAATGAGCTGCGTTTTATTCCACTTTGTATTCATGGTCATGGACATGTAGACAAAATTACGTGTATATACCCATATATGGTCCAGTTTCTTCTATGAAAAATTAAGATAAAGGGATAATATAAGGAGATGTGATTTTTCACGAGTGCTGCATTTGGTAACAACTAAAGACTATTTTGACAACAAATAGAAACGTAGGTTAGCCAACAATGAGGAAAAAGTCGGAGTTTCAGTACAGTACACGATTTCTATGGAAAGCACCTACATTGGTATTTGAGAAATTAATGTGGTTGAAAACCACAATATCTTATACTGCATAACATAAAATTCTACAAACCAAGCAATACAACATAATCACTCAGTCGTTGATATTAAATAGGGTGAACTCATGCTACACACACGGTTTTTTTGTTATTATGTTGCTTATTAATGGGCTCTTAATTTTTATTTATGAGTTGAAAACTTCATCGATTGTTATTCAAAAAACATTAATTGGGAACATACAGTTTCTTTAGCCAGATTTGAAGGTTTTAAACTTTAACTTCATTAAAGAACATATAAAAGCAAAAGCCAGTTAGAAATTATCTTGATCCATGAAGCAACTATGGATAAATTCACGGTTGAAAAACATGAAAGCAATATGATGTTAGTATTGATCTTGTGTTAGACCTCAATTCCAAATATGCAAAAGTTCAATCCCGTTAATTAATTTTCTTTACATGACATTATAACGAGTTATGCAAATAAAATTAAGTTGAAGATTAATCCAATTTCTATAGTATGTCACCATTATGGTCTGTTGAAAACCTTTATTTGAAACAACAAATAAGGAAATCTAAGTGATATTATAGAAATAAAAGTTTGCTTTGAGAGTAATTTTATAATAAATTAACGATGACAGAGTTTTTGTGTAGTTTATATCACCATCCACTCAGAATAAATCAAAACGAAACAGTAATTACTATTTATCTTGGAGTCTTTATACCCATAAAACTTTTATTCATATTAATGCTATCAAAATGAACCATACCACTCAGAATTACATCGGTTTCATGTTTGAGTATGTGAAATTTAATACAAATACATGATCTTATATTCCAATTACGAATGGTTCTCCTCTTAGCGAAATTGGGATCGGAAATCGAGAAGGTATCTTCAGTTTTCTTTAATTTGAATCCTGAAAATACCAATTTATTTTAAATAACAATGTAGCCCAGATCGCAAATGTACTAACTGCAATATGTTACTGACTTGCAGCAGTGCTAAATGTGTTAGACCTCAATTCCAAATATGCAAAACTTCAATCCCCTTAATTAATTTTCTTTACATGACATTATAATGAGTTATGCAAATAAAATTAAGTTGAAGATTAATCCAATTTTTGTAGTATGTCACCATTATGGTCCGTTGAAAACCTTTATTTGAAACAACAAATAAGGAAATTTAAGTGATATTATAGAAATAAAAATTTGCTTTGAGAGTTATCATTTTATAATAAATTAACGATGACAGAGTTTTAGTTGTAATTTATATCACCATCCACTAAGAATAAATCAAAACGAAACAGTAATTACTATTTATCCTGGAGCCTTTATACCCACAAAACTTTTATTCATATTAATGCTATCAAAATGAACCATACCACTCAGAATTACATCGATTTCATGTTTTAGCGTGTGAAATTTAATACAAATACATGGTCTTATATCCCAATTAGGAATGGTTCTCTTCTTAGCGAAATTGAGATCGAAAACCGAGAAGGTATCTTCAGTTTTCTTCAATTTAAATTCTGAAAATACCAATACTTTATTTTAAATAAAGATGTAGTCCAGATCGCAAATGTACTAATTGCAAGAAGTGACTGACTTTCAGCAGTGCTAAATATGAATTCTTTCAGATTCAAAGGCTTTAGAATACCTTTTCTCCAAATTATGATAAAATGAGCCAATGCTCATTTTCAAATTTTTGCTCTGACCTCATAACGAAACTTAATAGAACTATTCTCTCATTAACTCGGATCCGCTTAATGAAAATAAATAACATCTAAAAGAATGCGAACGAATTCGAGCTCCATGCAGTTGAAAGTAGACGCTTTCCTGTCAAAAAAAGGAAAATAAAAAAGATATTATACCTATTGTCATTGCTCAAAAGAGGAGGAGAAGAATGATAGGTCAATGGAATCGAATACAACATCTGAGAACACTTTGATTGATATATTGACAGTGGATCCTTTTATATCATAAAGGTGGTAGGAGAGAAACCGTGCGAATGAATCGCCTTTAAAACTAAGCTTTTCAATTATTAGTGGCTGTAATAAGTTTTTAGGTGGTGAGAAAATGAAGATTCAGTGAGCAGACATGGAAAAACCCTAGTCGTTGTTTCGTAGCTGACAGATGGAGGAGGAAGCAGAGATGTCGCAGGAAAAGGGAAAAATATAGAAGGGTCTGTTCAGCTGACAAAAATGCAAGGAGGCTTCTGTGCTCTTCAAATGCAACTCAGCAATAATATAATAGTATAGATTTGTTACAATTACTCAGTCTGCTATAATTTAGCTTGCTTTATTCAATTCAACCATCTCAAAATTGTTCTCTAGTTTTTTACCTTTTTTTCATATCCTATCACATCTAAATCACGTGTAAGGTCACTGTAGGAATGCATGTATTATGCATATCAGACACTAGTAGTTATATGAAGCAACAATTTATAAAAATTAAACCAAGATAATAAAAAAATGACTACCGAATCAATATATTGGGAGGAAGAAATTTAATTTACTTTACAAAGTTAACGCTCTCCTACCTAAGGTGATCATAATAGATTATTTAGAGGTAGTTTAGTGGCAACTTTCATGAACCTGATACTATAATCAATCACCAAATATTGAATTTTACAATGTTTTTCAAGCATTTCATGAAAGAGTACAAAAAATACAAGGTTAACAATTAACAGAATTACCAGCAACTGCCTTTGTTTGAGCAGCAACAACATCCACGTTGATCTAGAATGATGTTGCTTAAGATTCATTGACAGAAAGATTCATGCTCCTTCAATAACGCTTTGTTGTTGTTCGCTTTAGTTGTAGTCATACCGTGCAAGCTTGCTTCTCTAATCGTGGTTCATCTTGCCCACTTCAGTTGTAGTTTCAGCCTACTAGTCTTCCACCATTGCTTCTATACTTGCAGTTTTCGTCATGCATTTGATTAGAGTTCTCAATCGCCATGTTGAAGTGAGCACAGAATTTGAGAAATTCGTTTAGACTGATATTTGTTTTATATTCGATAATTGAAGGTTTATAGAAATTTTCCACTATTTTATTTGTATTGTTTACATTTGTTTCCCGTAATATGGCTTAAAGTTAAGTGATCAATCCAAATATATTAGGCATCGCTTGATTGGTTTAAACGTAAAGTGATAGTACTAGTTGCTTTTTAACCGTCGCTTAAATTGTACTTGTCTCAAGACATTGTTGCACAAGGTACAAACCCCAACTTCTTACTTTTAAAGCCAATTAAAAATACAAGTGAACCTGGTCTAAATGCAGTCCGATAGTGAATTACTGATTAGCCTATATATAAATGTATATTTATTTTTGGGCTTATCCACCCAACCAAATATTATGCTTACATATAAATACACGAATTGTTAACCAAAATAGCTTTGTTGTTTTCTTTCTTTTTCCGAAAAGCAAAAATTTAAACAAAATCAGAGTTTTGTAAAGAAAAATATATAGGTAAGTCTTCTACAATGATCCAAATCATCTTATATTCTTTTTTATAAACCTAGATGATTTTAATTTAGCAGCTTCTGGCGTATTAGGAATTAAATACTTTTTTATTTTGTTTTTTCTCTTCTTTAATCCCACATCACCAAATAATGTATCAGTGTGAACTAGGATTTTAAGTTTGTTTTCCCTTGTTCACAGCAAAATTAGATATGTTGTTATACTAGTCGACTTGGTTGAAATCCTGTAAAATAATTTACTCAATGTAAATTAGAAAAGAAAATCCTGTTAAATTTGTAGTTTATTAAACTTAAATAATAAGAGCTGCTAAAATTTCTTTGTTAACGTAAATAATGTATTATGGTGATCTATCAACTATTAAACTCTATGACGTAAATAATGAAATTGAAATAATATGTTAACATGCTTTTGATAAAATAACTGAAATAACAGAAAAATACCTGTCATCTTTACTTTTTTTCTTACTCTTCTTACTACCCTTGATAGCATTTTGTTGAGTATTATCAGAAGGAACTACAAAAACTTTGTTGCATGTCATAAGGTACGAAAACATAATAAGGTACTACTGGTATACCATATCAGTAAACTAGTGTAGCACAAATGGAAAAGAAAGAGAAATGTTTCAAAACTATCAGTGGCCTTAGTAACAAGAGGATTTTCACTCATCATAGGTTCAGTTGTTTCTCCATGCTTCATTGACTTCCTCCCTTTCTTACCAACTCCATCACTTTCATTGCATAAACATATGTATAAGAATTCAGAAAACACGCATGTATGTGGTATAAAAGAAGGACAAGTCAACCACTATTCCATAAAAATGGGTCTTATTCCTAACCTGTGAATAGCTTTAGAAATATGATGTTTATCATCAATATTGTCAGTACTATCCACTGCACCGTTTTCTTTTTGTTTTTTTTGCTTTCTTTTTCTTACCAGTTTCATCATGTTCTCTTGCTACTTCCTTTCTTCCACTCCAGTTTCATCCTTGTCATTGGTTTGTTTTTACTTGTTTGCATCATTCCTCTTATCAGTTTCATCATATGTATTCTTATCTGCTACCGCTCAGACTGTTGAATTATCAATAAATACAAGGTTAACTAAAAGTAAAAAAGAAAAGATGATAGGTATACACTGAACACTTTACAAGGTTAATTTGTATACATGTGCAAAGTTATAGTAATTATGTCAATCCAAATCATGACTACTGACAGTACATAAACTCCTAAACTGAATCACAGAATTCTTTGACTAAACTTAATATCTAAACTCAAAAACATTTATCAAGATTCATTATTTTGAGTCAAACGCAAGTTTGTTCATGTAATTAAAGTTGGGTTATTATGTTCTAGACTAAAAATTTTACCATGTATAGAGTTCACTTTAAAAGAAAATACAATGTATTTTCCTACGTAATTATAACTGTTATAAGTTTTCAATTGACAGAAGCAACATCATAAGCACCAAAAGTACAATGCAATACCACTTCAGACTATTAAATTATCAATAACTACAAAGTAAATATGCTCAAAATGAATCAAAGAATTTTACACGCTTTGATTAGTATAATAAGTAAAGAAATACTATAAAAGATAAATATTATTGTTCTATTTTTTCCTATTCCATGATACTGATGCAGTTAAATATTTACTGCCAATTGTGACTTGCCAATATAGAAAACAACAAGCAACCGATCATGAATTAGCTAATGAATCGAAAAAACGAATAAAAATTCAATATAAAGTAGAGGATATATGTTTTGTATGAAGTCAAAATAACAATATGTGAAATATTCAAAAAAATGAACGAGTACACATTTTTCTACCATATGCTTTAAGTGTTATGACAAAAAAAGAAGAAAAAAGGTATCATAGTTGGCAATGAAATTCAAAGCAAATATAGATTTTATTTACTTATTTAGTAGAAAATTCCAGTTTAAAATTTTTAATGCACTGAAATATTACCCCGACTATATTTCATCACACACTTGAGTATATGAATATGAATCACTTACCAATTGTATAATTGGTGAAGTGCTGATTAATTGTATTACTATTACAAAAATTGAATAATATTATATGTGTGTGTTTGTGAGTGCGCACACATTTTACATTTTACATATATATAGTTTATATGATTTGGTTGTGTACGTGTGTGTGTGTATATGTATATGTATATATGATATAATATATATATATCATTTATATAATATTTACTAATTTTAGATAAAGTTTATATTAATTTAATTACTTATTATATGCATATATTATATAATTTATTGTAGATTAATCATATATATATTACAGTAATTGATAAAAAATTATTAATGTCTATAAAACATAGTTAACTTTGTTATTTTTTATAAATTTAATTAATTTTTCTAGAACTTATTTAAAATATTTAAATTTATGTAAAACTTTTTAAATTTCCTTAAACTTAGTTGATTTCTATAAAACCTGGTTACTACTTAATAAAACTTATACTTGTATAAAACTTAATTAACTTAGTTAACCCTTATAAATTAGTTAAATTTTATAAAATTTAGTTACTTTTTACATTTCTATAGCATTCGGTCAACCTTTATATGGTTAATTTAATAAAACTTAGCTATCTTAGATTAATTGTTGCAAAACTTTGTTAATTTTTACAAAACTTACTTAATTTTGATAAATTTAAGTAATTTTTACAAAATACTTAGCTAACTTAGTTGATTTTTATAAATTTAAGTAAGTTTTGCAAAATGATTAACTAACTTAGTTAATTTTTTATAAAACTTAATTAACTTAATTAATTCTTATAAAATTTTGTATTGACATAGCATCACCCACCACTAAGTATGCCATTATTCTTTTAAAGAAGTGTATTATTTGTCTTATGCTAATTAGCTCAGATGACATAGCTGCAACTACTGGAATAGTAAAACACGAAGTTGCAACATGCATGAGCTACTGTAGCTACCAATTTGAATTGATCTAATGTTTAAAGGACAAATTTTGAACATAATTGCAATTGGAAAGATGAGATGATGTTAATATACGACCATTATTATGTTTATTGCAAACCTACATTTGTGAACTCAATCATCATTTTTGGTTCTCATATACCACCAAATTCAACCAGTCATTAAATTAAAACAAGTATGGTCACAAAATTTCATCACAAATGAAAGTACAAATAACGGCTACATAAGATTCCAATAACATACAAACCCAAAACTAAAATACAAATATAAAAAATAATGGCAAAAGTTAATATACCTGCTATTGACACTCAAACCAGCATTGCTAATGGAATCACTAGATAGTGTTAAATCATTGGACATTTTGCTATTTTGTTTTTTTAATGCTAGTGCGCTCCATTTCTCGTTAAAACTCAAACCAGCATTGCTAATGGCCTCATCGGACAGCATTAAAACCCATGTGAATTGAATTATGTGTTAGCATTCAAGAAGGGAAAAAATTTATATGCATATACATACATACATATATACGTGTGTGTGAGTGCGTGTGTGTGTTTGCATGCCTGGGGATCCAAACAAAAATTAGATCATAGATATGCGATTAGCTACCTTACACGTGAAAATGTAATAAGAAAAATTAAGTCATGTTTATCTCACCATATAAAGCACTTATTAATCCGAAATTCAACTGATATCCTCAGTTTGTTTTAAATCAATATCATGAAACCTGATTGATCGGCTGTTGGCTTAACTTCAGATAAATTAGTAAGTGGAAATTAGTATGTTCTTAATTCCTATTGACATGTAAAGTATAATTGTTGACCCAAGAAAGTTTACAAATTTTAGTTTATCATCATTGAATAACTATGAAGTCTATCCATAGGAAAGATTCAACAAAGAAATAAAATACAAACTGAAAATATACCAACAGTCAAGTTTCTGAATGTGAAATCATGATTCAGCCTCGTTGAGGAATTGAACTTGGTTGAGTAACCGATCGTCGAATAGTGCTTAAGCTGCCTTAAAGAATCACGCTTCAGCTTCTTCAAGGATTCCCGCTTCAACTTCCTGGAGAGTTGCAGTAATAGACCACCAAATTTAAAAGGAATTCGTGGGTTGCAAATTGGATTTCAGAGGGATTCTAGGGTTGAAGTAGGAATTTAGGGTTAAAGCGGGGTTTCTTCTGGAGAGAGTGAAAAGCGAAATTTAGGCTGGTAGGAATAAGACGAAGGAAATAAACCACGAAATTAAGTTTTGTTCTTAATTGCAGTGAAACACGTTATCTATTGACCTAAAAAGGGTAAGTATTAAACCATAACAAGTCAATTTTGTATGCAATCCTTACTTGCTATTAAAACAACACTTTCTTATAGTGATATATATCTCTGTGTGTGTGTATGTATGTATTCCTTTTATTAATTAAATAATTTAATTGATTAAATTAACATTTACATAAATTTAAAGAAATGTAGAATTTTATAACTCTTTATAAAATTATATAATTTATCATAAAACAATTTTAAATTAATTTTAAAATATTCAAATATGTTTATTTGAATCAACCTAAGACTCAAAACACTTACAAGTCTTCCACGAAGGCTTACCCTAGAATAATCCATTTCGACAAGCTAAGTAAAGACGACGAGATCGAGAGATTTAACATTCATAGAACGTTCCTTAATTATTGGAACCTTCTTCTTAGTTTAAGTAACCTTTCTTCGGACATTTATATACTTTGGCTTTTTCCAAGATAATGCCCTATATGATGGTTAGTTACTAATATAGACCTTAATACTATTGTTGGATCTGGTGCATTAGAAATAACGTAAAAAGAGTGAATTTTAGAAAACAATCCTTTTATAAATTTGCATAAGATTTTATTTTATGTTTATGTGAACAATATCTATTTATTCTAAATCAAATTTATAATTTATTAATAAGACGAGTTTGAGGAGTATTTTAATTTATTCAAAATATTATATGTTTGTTAATTTCTAACAAAAATGTTTATTATTAATTAAAACTAAAATAAGTTATTTGCTTAATTTTAATTTGATTTCATGTATTAATGTTTTTAAGATGTTTATATTCATCATAACAGTAATAAAATACAATTTCCTAGGGCTATATTGGGAAGATTGATTGTTGAGCCTTACGACAAATTAAATTTTATATGTCCAAACAATATCAAAAAGGGGATAATATGGATATTAGAATTATATTATATATATACACTAGAACGAATAGATAATAATAGAATTTTAGCCATTATAAATTTTATATAAATTATAATTATAATATATAAGTATAATATAATTTAAATTATATATGTTATAAAATATTACATAATGAAATTAATATTATTAAATATAAATATATGTATATATACAATATTTAATATATATTTTTTAATTGTTTGAATTTAAAATTCAAATTTAAAATTAGACTATTTCAAATTTAAAAATATAATAGACTTACCAGAATAATATATCTAATAAAAATTATTTTTATGATTGCAACCATTAAAATAACGGTAAGGCACACTATCTCTTTATTAGTAAAGAATGAGGGGTATATCCTATTTTCCAAACTTAGAAAGATTTATACCCGTCGATTACAAATTGATTGCCCACTTATTGATAAAGAGTAAAGCTCCTAATTAATGTAAATAAACACACACACACACATACGCACAAACACACACATGTACCTTTGAATATTAATAAATAACTCCCTACAGTAGTCAATAATAATAGATGTCCAGAATATCAATAAATGCTATTGATTAATTTAAGTTATAATAAATTTCGTATCATAATTAATGAAATTAACTGGGAGAATATAAATGTTAGTTTCTATAAGGAAATCAAAGGAAATGAATTTTGTGTATTTCTAAGGATAAGTAATATATACATATAAACATATAATTTTTCCTAGACCCAGACATCACCTATAAATATAAAGCACTAACTCTTACATCTCTTCATTCTAAACCATAGTCGTCACCTCTCAAATTCTTACTTCTTCCTCCTCAAAACTTTTCAAATTCAAATAGCACTTTTTATTCTCCTCTAAATTTATAAACCAAAAATAAAAAGACAAAGAAAATTAAAAAAAGAGAAAGAAATTAGAAGATAAAGAATTTAAATTGAAAATAGAGTAAAGAAAAATCAAAACAAGAACAAGCTAGAAAGGAAAGGAAGAACGCAAATTCAAATCGGGATAGAAAAGGGTTCCATCGAACAACCCTTCAAAAATGAGTGAATTGATTATGATGTTATAATGATTCATAAGTAATTAAATTCCTTTATATCTACCTGAATAAAAATATGATTTTTGAATGCGGAGCACTAATTTCAATCTAGAGTATATTTGATTGATGATTTCAACCATGAATCAAAATGGTAGAAATGATGGAAAAACCCTAGGTGATAATTTAACGAAAATAAATATTGAATTATGGAAAGAAGATAGACTATTATAATTTATCTCAAATTCTACAAATATAAATCTTTATATGATAAGCTTGGGTTGGTTTGGATAAATGAAACTAATCAAATACCCCCTTTATTTACCTTCAATTGATTATACAACTTGAAATATGTGGATTTTTGATTGAAAGTACACAGGTGGTTTGTTGAAAAGTTATATACATTTACTGAATTAACTAGCTGAAGTTGCATGTAAAACGAAGTAGAAATCATAACCAAAATATTGTTAAAATGAGTCTTTTCATCTATATTTGAATCTACGTAGAAGATAAGACAAAGTAGATGATAAATTGGGCCTGAAAACCCTGATTTAGAAGCCCAAAATAATTTTTGGATAACTAGATTTCATAAAACAAGAAACATAAAAGAATCAGTTTATTTCTGACATGATTCATATGTCTGTATTTATTTTCAAACATATGAGATCAAAGTTAGACGTTTAAAAATAGAGTAAGACATCAGAATACCAGCAGCCAAAATTTTCTACAGGAGTTTAGACATCTTGGTTATTCAGACCATCGAATAACTGGAAAAATGCTTAGGTCGAA
This sequence comes from Allium cepa, assembly GCA_030765085.1. Lineage (NCBI taxonomy): Eukaryota > Viridiplantae > Streptophyta > Magnoliopsida > Asparagales > Amaryllidaceae > Allium > Allium cepa. The sequence goes on along the minus strand of CM060931.1, from coordinate 1,041,435,297 downwards.
CTTAGATATAGTGCAGGCCAAGTACGGTGAATCGAGAGACTCATTACCACTTCTTCGACTTTGGAGCATCTATATAACTAAATAGAGTCATGCAACGAGATGAAAAAGTATCATACTTAGTGAGGTCCTAGGGTTCACAATTCGTGATGTTATAAGGTATGGCATTCAATGAGGCATGTGTATCTACCATGATTGTATGCCTTAGAGCATATGACACTAAAAGGAGATTATTTGAAGTTTTTTAGGGCAATTAGACCCAAACATTATGTGTATGTTCAGTGTCGTACATAGTTACGGGCTCTAACAAGAGGATATTTGAAGTTTTTGGGCAAATGGGCGTAAGCATTGGGTGTATGCCCGATGTGGTGCATAGAAATAGGATATCAGGCACTAAAGGGAGGTAACTCGATGCTTTTTGGGAAATTTGGCCTAAACATTGTGCATATTCCCAGTGATGTGCACAGGATAACAAATGTTAGCTGGTAGATTACCTAATGCTTTTTGGACAAGTTGGCTTAGGTATTGTGAGTATGCTCGGTAGGATATGTTGATTATCAAATTGTATACTCGGAGTTCACATTAGAGATTGTTTACCCAACATAGTAGTTTGGTGGTTCATCAATAAGGATATTTTTTCGATGTTAATAACACTTAGGGTGACTATTATGATAACTTAGGTTGACTATTATAGTTTTTACACACCTACGTGCGTGCACGTGCGCGTGCGCACATACATACACACACATATATATTTACACACACAAATATGCATATATAGTCTATAAATAAAAATGAACACCCTAGGTTATATAGATTATAAATGAAGTTAATACTTGTAAACACCATATACTAATGATACAATTCATTCACCAGACTTTGTATGATCCACTCCTTTTCTTCCTTTTTATACCCATTACATGAGGACAAAGTAGCAAGTGAGTTGATTTGGAAAGGTACATGGAGATGTTGAAAGGATGGTTAGAGATTCATTTATTTAGCCATTCTCCCATGTATCATATTATATATATTTGATAGACTTTTATTATAATGTTATGTGGAGATTTTATCTATGTTAGACATCGTATGTACCATGGTTATTTTAAGACCGTATTATTCTAAATTATTTATAGTATATTTTATTTTCTTCCACTGTGAGATCTGAAAGTGTAGAATATGCTAAAGTTATATTTGTCTCTGTACCATGTAATGTTCTAAAAACCTGACGACTTATAATTCTTGGTATAAAGAGAGTTCAAATACCACTCTGAGCTTTGGACGGACGTGTTCAGTGACGTGGATTGTTATAGTTGATATCAAAGCTTAGGTTAAGTGATTCCTATAAAATTAGGGCATACGAGAGAACATATTTGTAATTATCTATTATATATTTATTTATTTATTTATACGTCACATCCTTTATATGTTGGTTTGTAAGGTAGTTATTGGCTTATCCCTTATATAAGCAAACAACTATGAGTTAAGATAAATGTTAAGTCTATACAATATGGTTGGAACACAAATCCATCACATTTACTCCTTAAAGAAACACCAATAGAGGTTCCATATACCAACTAGCAGTAGTGAGTAAATCATGGGTTTAAAGGCGAATAGAAGAAGAGTAGTACCATTGAACCTATATAGAATAAGTGTGATGTTGATAAGGCATAATGGAGAGACGAAAAATGGACTTCACAAATTTAGTGTAAATCTCCCCAATTAAAGTGGAAGCTATATTTTTATATTAAAAATAGTTGCACAAATTCTACTCAACTTAAATTGATAGCCAGAGTGTTCCTACATTAGAGTTGGACATCGTATTAGAGGATTGACTTGATTTTACCATTTTTGAAGAAGATGGCAAAAACACTATGCACTTAAAGCATTATTAAATGTAGTTAGGCTTGTGTAAATTAGATTGTTTTTATCTACTCCAAATTAAGTTGAAAACCATTCGAAATATTTTAAAAAAGGTTAGAAACATTAGATGTCTGATATTTTTAAAGGAAATAAATTGGTTCTTGATTTTCTATGAAATATTCAAACAAACTTTATGCAAATTTACAAGGAAAAAAGTGAAACCGAATGAATATTTAAATGAGTTAGAAATATCAGTGTTTGAAATCTTTGGAAAAGATTAGAATTTGTAATTCAAACTGGTAACTCCTTATTTTAAGCTTCAAACATGGGAAACTTAATATAAAAGGTAAAGTAATTTTCCATAACTATTTTCATAGCTTTTATTTTGTAACAAAATTAGAGTAAGGTACATTATTGCACTTGTCTTTTGATACCAATTTTGCATTTGGACAGTGAAACTTTTGAAAGAATAATAATAATAATAATAATAATAATAATAGGAAAAAAATGAAACTTTTGAAAGGTAAATAATAGTAGTAGTAGTAATATGTAAAACCATCTTTCTGAAAATATTTCTGTTGCAATTTAAAATCAAAAAAGTTAAAATGTCATATTTTCTATTAAAATACACCTCTACTAATATTTCCTATTTATAAAAGAAAAATTAGAAAGATATGTTTACATGTCCACTTTTCTAAGCTATGACGATCCACATTTCAGAAGATTTAAATTGACAATAATCCACATATGTCCAACTTAAACAATCCAGATCATAGATAATCATTGTGTTTAATTGAGAATAATAAGAAAAGAAGAAGAAAATAAAGACAGAATCTCGCAGTGGAATGACAAAATATAAAAATCAAATAAACAGTTTATGAAGCTGCTTATGCTATACATTTGATTATAATTTATACAACATTTATCAAAGTTACATAGACAACAGAAACAAATTATAATGCAACAGAACAATATGACGCAATGAATAATAATAGTAATAATATATCAAATCTTTATCCTCCAGAAAAAAATCTTCAATAAGCTAAAATATTAGGGCTGACCTGAGCGTAATGAAAAGATAAAACACTCGAGTCAGTACTAAAATATTCTTATGTGAGTCAAATTGATATCACATGTGACTGAATATAATAACGTCAGGGATGTTTACGGGGTTTCACATCTCTTATCCAGTATATAACATGCATGCAATAGCTCATGAGATGTTATATGATTTTCCACCTCTTAAGGATCCATCAAAATATTTATAAAGAGTAGAATATGCTACATATATCGGTAAAATAAATATTTTTCTTAGCGTTAAGTCTTTACGTTAATCCTTCTTAACTCGTTTCGAAGCATTATCGTACAGTTTGCATTTAGCACAACCAGTCGCATGTCAGTAGCCAGTGATGCGTCGTGATACGACAACACCAAAACAAAATCGTAGGGCTCTTGTATAGGGATAAAAGTATGACAAGGCATATTAGGCAATGTCCAAGGTAGGATACTACCATTTCGGGTCGCAGGGATGATGGTAACGCATCGTAGCCACAACTGCCCACCGCGTACAACCATTCCATATCGAGTCAAAGGGAGGCCCTTCCAAATCAAGGTGCACCAATCGAAACCAACAACAAGAGTAATAGTATTTACCAAGTCCAAGAAGAAAATCGAAGAACGGATGTCCGATAGGGGTAGCTAGCCCGCTTGACACTGTCGAGCCTTTCTGTTTTAGTCATTTCAAATTGGCACAAGTATCGGGGTCTATCCATCATCGTTCTCTTTCTTCAAATCCAGAAACCGATGCCAAATCCAACCACTACATTTTGGAGACGTACACAGTTGTTAAAGTGGTTTCAATATTGATAGAGAGTATGCCAATAAGAGGCCCCGGTCTCTTTAAAAATCAATTGTCGTTTAACACGCCGGTTGGTGCTTTTACATTTTGAAAACAATTCATACTTGATATCAAAATATCATGTTCGCTTCAAAATATCATTCGTATCAAAATAATCATATATGCTTCAGAATATGTCAATTTAGTTCGATATGTCATTTTTACTTCAAATTCGATTCGAATTATAGTTTAGGTTATAACTTCATTTTAACCTAATTCGTATTTAAATCCATGATTTATAGGTAAACAATTCTTACTCCGACCAGTTTGAATTTTTAGAATATAGGTTGAAATTTTGTAAATAGTTTAAATAGTTAAAACAGTTTGATATAAAATGATTTAAGTATTTAAAATGTTCTATAAAATAAAATAGTTTAACTTCAATTTCAATTTAGTTAAAATTTCAATTTAATTAATTTCAATTTAATTAATTTCAATCCGACTCTTAATTTTTAAACCATTTCAATTTACATCAATTTAGAGTTCAATTTCAAAATATTGATTTAAATTATTTAAATCAAATTTAACTTCAATATTCCATTTAAGGTTCAAATCTACAAAATAATCTAATTTCGAGCTCAATTTTTTTGAAGCATCGATTTAAATTACTTTTACTTAATTAACTTCAAAGTTCAGGTAAAAGTTCAAATCTTATTAAACAATTCAATTTCGATAATTCAACTCGTATTTAAATCTTGAATTTAAATTCCAATTATATTCTTTAAAATGATTTCTTTAACAAAATTTAATTTCAATATTTCAAACTTGAACTCATAATTCATTCGATCCTCATAAATTCGATGTTTATTTCTTTAAATCAAAATAATTTAAATAGATTTAAATTCAAGAATTTAAAGCCATTTAATTTAACCAGCCCGGTGTCCATATATAATTTTCTATCCTACGGCCAAGTGATCGGTTATTTCAATTTAATTTCAGGGATGGACATATATCATTTCAATCCAAAATAAACGTCATAGGTATATATCATTTCAACCTATTTCTTAATTTATTTGAAACAATTCGATTTAAAGTTTTATATACTGTAAATAATTTATAGGGTGATAACAGGATATATATATATATAAAATAAACATCCAATCATCCAATATTTCAACCAATTGGCGTCCATCAAAATCAATCATCCAAACAATCAATAAATCACAACAATTAACCAATTATCAATAATCAGGAATTCTACTAGCAGTTTAATTCTAATACCAACTTAACTGTTAATTCAAAATTTCTAATATGAAAATTCTATATCGATTTCCATGTCAGTTAAATTTGCCAAACAACAGTCAATAAAATAAATTTCAAGATTATCAATTTAACGAGCACAAAAATAGTTTAGTACGTCATGAGCGTTATAAAACACTCATATTTTATTTGAAACTAAAAATATTCCAGCTTAAAATAAATTTTACTTCCACTCCATGCTGTAGATGACATCGATACGAATTCACTGTAATTCATTTCGTATGAATCGGACCTTGCACGAACAAGATACGATTTTATTAATATTGATATATAATTAAAATTTATTTAATAAATTACTTAAAAAAATTAATTAACCAAAATAACACATACACTAACCCCCCTTCACGCAACCGAACCAGGCAACGCTCCTCCTTTCCCAGCAACTCGCGACTTCCCTTTATCTCTTTTTTAGCAAACGATCGGAGAATAGCTTCTACCCTCCGCGTCCAGGCGAATTACCACGCCTCTCCCTTAGTGCTAGCAGCTGTCACCTCTATTGCAATGCACAAACGTGATTCCTTAAAGCATGAAACCCCATAACCCTAACTAACGGACTACCCCCTCCACTGCTGCCCATGTCCTCCCCACACGCGCTCGCCCATAGCCAGAAGTCTGCCATCGCCACAACGTTGTGCGCTCGTGTATTTTTTTATTTTCATTCTATCTGCTCATTTGAAACAAGAGAAAGGAAAGGGGTTTGGGCATACATATAGGAGGCTTTGCGTACGAATGGTCGAGATAAGGAAAGTAAATATATTATTATAATAGGGAAAATATCTAACTCGATTGGCCCACGAAATTCCAAACTCAAAATAAAGTGTGCTGCCTGGCGTTTTATATGTTTTACCCCATTCTGAACACAATAGAACTAGTCTCGATGCCTAATTCTACCATATTCAAAAGATGACATTTCAAAATCAAATTATTTTAATTAAATTCTAAAATTAAATTTTACGCATTTCAAGCTCGCATGGCCAAACGATAAGTACAATCACTATGAAATTTGAAATCCTATAATAATTCACTATTACGGATCCTATTAAATTGGTTTCGTCGAAATCTGGACAATGGCCAAAAATGGCTATTTTTACCCATTAATTAAAAAAAGTTATTTCCAGAATTAATTTATTCACTTTTAAATTCAATTTTAAAAGTTATCAAATTTCATTCTTGTTTAAATAAAATTTTGATCAAATTTTGACATCTTTTTCATTAACATTAAATGCAAGACTCAATCATTTAAATGATTTCCAATATTAAATTTAAACAATTTAATTGTGCAGTAAATCGATATTAATAAATCATTGAATTTCAAATAAATTTTAGTTATCAACAACTATTTATTTTCATCTAAATAATTCAACATTTATTATTCAACTCCAATTATTGATTATAAACATAGTCAATGCATAAAATTTCATTTTAATACCTGTTATTGCCAAAATCTTCGTAATTGGTTATTTTAAATTTTTATTCAAGTTAGTTTTCAATACTTTACATAAATAAATCATTAAATTTTTATTTTTAACCATTTTTATTCAATACTCATATTAAATTTAATAATTTAAAATAGTTAAAAATACGGGTTGTTACATTCTCCCACACTCAAAATTTTTCATCCTCAAAAAGGGGTTAAGTGGAGAATTTAACATTTGATATTTTTTATTCAAAATAATTAACTTATAAACATAAAATCTTATTAAAAAAACCTTTTCCACACTTCTACTATGCCACTCTGATCGGCTTACGAAAATTACAATTTAGTTATAAAACAAGTTATGAAATTTTAAAATCTCAAAAATTTTCTAACACCTGGATTTATGGAAAATTTCGACAGTCTCCATTGTGCGGCTCGATCGAAAAAAAATTCAATACAATATATAACAGAAATATATCAAATATGCATCTCATCTCAATGATGAGGCATCCCGTAGGGAACATTATAGAAGTGTAGTATGTAATCCAAGATATGTACCTTATTATTATTAATACGAGGGAGTTCGCTTATATTAAGCAAGCAAAATCAAAACAAATCCACGTATACGTCCAAATGGTTTTCGGATGTACCTGTCTCAACTCAAATTAGAATATTAGTCAGTTATAATAAGATATGGAACATGTTTGAGTTTAATAAACTATAAAACATGCATTCTGAATCCGAATCGTAAACACAAGTGCAAATACACAACATACAACAATCATATGCTATCAAAATAGTTATAACGACGATTTACAACAAAATAAGCCATTCAATTATTAATATTCCTCTAATTAATCCAATTAACTCATAACTATGTTAATTTACATCTTTCGATGTCCATGGCTAATTTATACACTTCATTTTTATCAACATTCAATTTTTATCAACATTTAATTGGCTTACTTCCAATTTACTTACATCTATTTCATTCACATTCGATTTATTCAAATTTTATTTATTTCACTTATTAACACATTTTGTAATAACCCGCATATTTTACGATTGTATATTTAAATATTTTATTTAATCCAAAATGTTACCATTTGCAAACAGTTGAATTGGGACTCGAGACTACTTTCATTGAGTTCAAAACGACGTTTGCAACCTTTTTAAGTATAAACATCAATATGTTTGGAGTTGGCTAGAATTTTTCTATTTTTTTTATTGGGCCTTGGGTTTGGGTTTCAGCGCTTTGACTTGTCTAATAACCTAACCCTTCATCTAACTCCTCTTCACTCACTCTATTATTTCTAACTCTCAAGCTAAAAGAAAAATGGGGGAAGAGAAAAGAAAACATAATCCCGAAGCCCTAGTTTTCTTAGCAAATTCAAGTTCTAGCTCCAAAATCAAAGAGAAGCTTAGGTAAGCATCCTCTTCATCTTTTCCATCTCAATCCCTCTTCCATTTTCAGAAATTCCTAAACCCTAACTTAGGAAATATTTTTCGTATGAGCTTAGATTGAAGCTTCTTGGGTTAAAATTGAAGAGTGGTTGATCTTGCCTTGTTTTATAACTTCTCACTTGTGTTTTTGGGTTTAAAGGTGAGTTCTTGAACTCACACCTATGTCTATAACTTTCTTTGTTGTTAGATATGAATTTCTAACATTTATTCATGTTCATTTGCTTTTGATTTGAATTGATTTGGTAAATTTTCCAATTTTTGGTTTGGAAGTCCAATTTTATGAAAATCCTACTATGGATGTTTGGATATGTTATTTGGGGTATAGCGAAGAGCCTATAAGGCCGGGTTGTCTCTTGGCGTAAATCCCTAGTCGTCATTGCTCGCTCGATCGCTGCCGAATCGTTTTGGCCATCACGGCCTAGACAAATTATTGCCCAGCCCAGGCATCCAGACGTCTGAAATTAAGGTTCAGACATCTGGTTATGCATTCTGGAGAAAAAAAATATGCAGAAAATAAAAATGGCAGAGAACAGAATCAGACATTTGATACCACTTGTTAGATGTCTGAGGCTCCATGCCAGACGTCTGGTGCACCCTTTCAAACATATGATACAACTTGTCAGACGTTTGATACAACCTTTCAAACGTCTGGAAGGTTTCTGAATTTCTGGAACCTAAATCCAGACGTCTGAAACTGTTCATTTTGCCTATTTTTGTTGTTTTTGAGTGGATTTCCAATTTTAATCGATTTTTGTTGATCTGGTTAGTTGTTATCACTTATTATCGACTTTGATGACTTCTTTCTTTGGATTTTTGGGAATATCCATTTTGATGGATTTGGTATCGATTTCTTTGGATTTAATTCATGTCTTTGTATGTGAATTTTTGGTGATTGATTATTTCTACAATCATTTCTATGGTTTGTCACTTTAAAATGCAAAGGTTTCTATGCTAGTAGTAAATATTCAAACTCTTTCATCAAAACGATTTTGGCATTTACTTTCAATATCAAACTTGCTTTTAAAAACGCTTTCTAATCTATTAGTATATACAAATTTTTACCTCATTCGTTCGAGAAATCCAATTAAACGACTTAGCAAAACAAGTGGTATGAAACACTTGGGTTTACTTTGTCGGTTAATTCTTAGACTTGTTCGATTGAAACTCTTGTGAAAATTTTCGAGTGGAAATCTACAATTTGTTCGTAAATATTTAAGTTAAGCCAGTGGTTATGGGACATGAAGCTAAACTCATTTATTTACTAGCTCAGTGTAATTCACACTTTTTATTGATCAATGGTGATCATTTTATGGTTTAAACTAGCAGTGTGCGATATCTCTTTGTCCAAGTGGGGGACTGTACCTCGTTTTATTGAGCTTCATCTCATTTATTTTATAGGCTAACAACCTATGGATTCTTTGGAGTTTCGTCTCATTTTTATGGGCTAGCGACCCATGTTCTTTTTTGGTGTTCGTTTTGTCGGACGTACTGTTATTGTACTATGTCGATGTTCTAGCTTATCTGGATGAATGGATGTACCGTTATTGTACTACATTATTGTTTCGGTTTATCAGGTTCATCGGGCGCACCGTTATTGTATTACACTGTTGTTCCAAATTATTGGAGTTTCAGGTCCATCAAGTGTACCGTTGCGGTGTTCTGAATTATTCGAGTTTCAGGTTCCTCGGGCGTACTGTTAATATACTACGTCGTTGCACCGGCTCTGTGGTTAGCGACCATGGGACAACGACCCATTTGTGATGCACGTGTTGGTGAGTTTTAATGTTCCCGTTTGTGATAGGTCTCCCCCTTTCAGATTTCTAGCTTTCTAATTGATGATTTCAATAATTTGAGTTTCACTAATTTTTGCGATTGGCATTGATATGTTTGTCAATATTGTGGTTTGGTGAATAAAATAAAGAATATGACATTCTTTTTGGTGTTTGAGATTCTTGAGATATTGTATGATTTTTGTTGTTGTTAAATGTATACTTGTCATAGTATCGCATTATTGTTATCATGCGGTATGCTAGACTGATCCATTTATTGTTTTCTTCTTAAATAATACTCGGGTCAGACCGAGGTATTTCAGGTGCTTCTGCTTGATTTCTATCATGATCCTACATCTAACTTTGGGCTAACTGCTTAGTTTAGTATTTTTTTGTTGTATACATTCGAGATAGAGACTCCTTGATGTATAGTTATTCTTTGTCTAGCACTTATACCTATTCTTTTGTGTTGTAGTGGATCTTGTATGACCACTACTTTGATGTACACTTCTATGTGTTATATTCATATCTGTTTCCGCCTTAGTGATATGAATCTCTGTGACTGATTTATGTTATGCTTATTTTGTATTTTTTTTTCGAAGATCACATAGCCACTATGTAGTAGTTTTGATTTTGTATTTGATATGTCGGATTTCCTCTTGAAATGAAATGCATGTTATACTATCTGACATATTGGTACTCGCACAAAGCAATTACACAGATGGTCGCTCCTCACTAGACTTATTTTTTATGTTAGTTGACGGAATTACTCCTTAATGTCCTTGGCTAGTGTGAGTATCGAGGTGGGGTGTCACAGCTTGGTATCAAAGCCAAACTTCGAAAAAATATAGAATATTATAGCAAGGATCATTGTCCTAAGTCTCTCTTAGGAATCGTGCCTTAGGATTTAATTCGAGTCATTTGACCCGTTCTATCCTGTTTTCTTTTATGATGCGTTGATTTATCAATCATGATTGTTTGATATTCATTCTGAAATTGCCTTCGACTACTTCAATTCGATCGAGTTCGAATTAAATTGGTATGTTATTTTCCTTTTTGCTTTTCTGGGTACCCGGTATTTTCAACCATTCGCATCCACACATGTCGGACTTGAATTGCTTAAAATACCGCGTTGTAAATAAAAATTTGGCAATACTTAGCATAAACAGTAAATAAATAATCACAGATCGCGGACACAGAGTAATATAATGCAGCGGAACAGATAAATAGTAGTTCATGAAGCTACTATATAAATATTAGAGTTAGAAATAAAATACAACATAATATCTTAGATGCAATGAAGTCTCTAGTATGAGAAGATGACTTCTTTGAACTAATCAACTGGAAGGGCTGAAAGCAGAATCGATAGTTGGATCCCCAAACGAAGCTCCAAACTCCGAAGGTGAGTCTCAAAAGCTGTACCACTCAGTATGACCCGAGCGTAAAGCAAAACACAAAACACTCGAGTCAGGATTAACATTCTTATATCAATAAATCCAACTCAAGTGAAATATCAACTGGAATACAAGTAACTCAAAGGATGTTTGGGATACCATCCTCTGAGATCTGCAGAACTATCTACAAGGTGGAAATATACACTATAACACCATGGTCATTCAAATTAATTTATACTTCAAAACCAAAATATCATTTCCCTTTCAAATATATCTATTTTCCAAAATTGTATATATATTAAATAATTTATAAAGTAAAGTATTTGAAATTTCCTCAAATACACAAATTGATTCCAATCAAGTCAAATTCCAAATTGCCATTTATTCAAAGCTCAATTCATTAATTCATTAATTCAATTCAGTTCTCAATAACCATTTAAACTTTCGATATATTCAAAGCTTTAATATTCAACATTTTCAAAGTTAAATCTAACAGTTTCATATAGATCTTGATTTAGCTTCGTTATTATTTAGTCAGGAAATATCCACTTAACAAGTTCAATATCATTTAAATAGCCTTAGATTACATTATATAAAATACTTCCTTTCATTTATTTAAACTTAAAATATCCATTTAATCCCTTTTACCAAAACCAAGTTATAAAATCATATCTTAAATCCCGAATTCGATAGTTTCAAATCGATTTAATTGAATATAATTCTTAATTAATTACCATTTCCAATTAATTCAACTTTATCTTCTCAACCTTAACTTATTCAAAATTTTACCTAATCTATTTTGAAATATAAATTTAAACGAATCCTTAAACATATTATATGTATTAAATCAATCTCAATTAGATTAAATATTATTATTAGGTCTATACATAAAATTTTCATTTTTATACATATAATATTTCTAAGAATCAGACTTTATTAAAACCATATTTTCTTTCCAAAACCATAGAAATTATTTTCAAAACATTTATAATGGACCAACGGTGTCTGTACATAATTTTCTATTCTATGGTCAAGTGATACGGATATTTAATTTCAATCCGTAATTTAAATATATATGGGTAGATATCCTTTTGATCCGCAATCCCAAATTCAATTCAAATGAAAATCGCTTGGGTCTATCATTTCAACCCATAACAATTTTCTCCTATTCTATAGTCTGTTCGGGTATGTATCATTTCAACCCATAGTGAATTCTATACTAACAGGGAACTTGTAGAGTGATAACAGATAATATAAAAACAACAGGCATATATCATCGATAACAATATAACATAAACAACAGGCATATGGTGTCATATCCCACAGGTGAACAGTTACAGATAATAGCATATATACAATTTAAATAAATAACAACAGCCTATTTCAATTATCGTTTCAATTGAAATCAAATTTAATAAATATAAGAACGTTAATCGTGAGTGATTGCTCACCTTTAGAGGCTAGAGAGACTCGACACAGAAATGAGCTACTAAATCCAAAGCAACACTAGATAGATAAGATTTGATGTACAAAACAGGCACGACAGACAAGGCTGATAATGGGAAATCGATGAGAACGATTGAATTAGTTTTGATATAACGGAACTATTTCATTTTATATATTATTATTTGTTTCTAAAATAATTTCAAACATATATTTTCAAATCCATATCATGTCCCAAAATTTTTAATTTGAACAAAACTCAATATACAATGTTTATACAATTCGTGCATTTTCTTAAAATTTCCTTAAATCCATCTTAAACGCTAACACTAATATAAGTTTGAAAACCAACCCAACATATATGCCGACAAATACAAATCCATATGCAACGATATATATATTGTCTTCCCATGAAATCAATATTAAATTTTTAAGACGAATGTTGAAATAAAATCATTGTTTACATTTAAAACGCCTAAACAGTTTAGATGTTGAAAATAGTACATATATTAAAATACTTTAAATAGTTTATATATTAAAATAATTTGTATATAAATTCAAAATTTTAAACACATATTAAATTAAATATATATCTAAAATCATCATTTTTGAAAAAAATAACAATCTACATAATTTACTTTATATAATACTTATAGATATGCTGCCTAACACAAACAGATACTTTAAACAAATATATTTCTAAATAAGCTAACATATACACAACAGGTTGAACCCATGTTAACAACTTTACGAAACACTTAACTTATATTATTATACAAATAATAGGTTATATGATTTACATACTTGATTCTATATGCATAACAAAATATACTGTAAGCTTTCCATATTATGTTGTAAGCCTATATATGCATGCACTATATAACTATATGCTACTAATACAATTTTTTAGCTTAATTAAACTTATAAAAACAATGTAACTAATTGCTTTGCAGGCTCATATAAAACTTATACATACCTATATTTTATTTCACATTAATTTATTTTATTTTATTTTTTACTTTTAAAACACACGTACACATTAAAAATCAACTTATATATAACTATACTGTTCGTACTATAACTTATAGATATAAAAACTTATAGATATAAAACAGCAAACCTATTTAAGAAAAATCCGATAACAGATTTATATACGCTTATGGATATATATACCTTTAAATAAAAGAGAGGAGCAATGTCGAAAGTGGTGGTGAAGAGCCGAGCACTTGATGGAGTGAAACAATGGGAACAAAAGAAAATACAAGAAGAAAAAAAACAAAAAAAAAACAAGTGCATGGGGCCATTACCTGAAGAGCAAGCTTTACGCGAGAGAAGAAGGCCAATTGATATTCAGTAGGGTATTGTGTACGTGTTTATATTTATTAGAGAATTTGCGTTGATTAGGTGGAAACAGCAATAAATATGGCAAGAGATAAAAATTTGTAACGACTATAGGAATTTGAGGATTTAATTCCTATTATATAAAGAGAGGTAAATGGAAGGTGGAGTGAGTTGAAAGTTTTACATGTGAATTTGCAAGGCAGCTTTAAATTCTTCCTTTTAAAAAGGCACGGCTGATTGATTTGCAAAGCTAACGTATGGAATCAAAGGGGTGTATTTTAAAGGCAAGAGATAATTTAAAACGTATGCCCAAAAGTAACGTATTTAAATTTATTTGTTTCTTATTTAATTAATAAAATATACGCTAAAGAATATATCAGAAAATAACGTACCATTTATAGCGCCAAATAAATTAAACAAGAACTGATATAAAACGTATAATTTATTACCTTTTTACAACATTATTTATTACTTAATTTAAAAGTATATAACCCATATAAGCAAAACAACGGCGAAATAAATGTTGTAAATATATATATTTTATATAAAAGATTTGAAGTTAGAATTTAAATTTTAAAATTTCAATTAGTGCCAAAATTTAACCAAATCTACCATTACAGAAATTGTTTATATTTATTTAAAATTGGGCAAATTAATTCAAGAAATTTTAAAAATTCAAACTCCTTTAAACAATTAAACACCAAGGTTTTAAAAATAAAATATACGCATAACATATCATGTTACACAAATTAAAATATGATTTTACAAACAATTTTTTTTATTTATATAAATTAAGATAAACAAATTTGTTAAATAAAACAATTTACACACAATATTGTAAAAAGCATAACTTTCACAATATTAATCCGATTTCAACAAAACGAAAAGCAGTATTCTTGAAATTAAATCTATTTTCATTATAAGAGATAAAATTTCAAAAATTCAAATATTTAAATTTTGAATTTAAAAGTCAAATTTTGACCAAAATCCCTTTTTTTGGAATTATTCCATTTATTCAGGTTTGGAACTATAATTCACACAAAAATCAATATTTATATTTAGAATAACAAAATTTATCCATTTTAATAAATAAAATAAAGTTTTTAAATCAGAAATTTTAGTTAAAATAATTAAAATAAACACAAAATACAGGGTTGTTACATCAGCTGCTTTAGCATGTGCTCAAGTCATTTACATGCAACAAACACTTCAAGGTTTTGGAATAAATTTATCTACATCAACTATTCTCTGTGCAAGTGTCATAAACTTATCTAAAATTCTGGTAAATGATTCATGAACAAAACATATTGACATCCGTTGTCATTTTTTTCGTGATAACATTGAAAAAGATATAGTAAGATTAGAATTTGTGTCCTCCAACAACCAACCAGCTGATATTATTTACAAAACAATTAAATGAAAATACTTCTATAAAATTAATAAGAGAACTAGGAAATTTATCGTTAAAATATTTATAAGAATTTTTCTTTAATACTCTTGATTTTTTTCAAAAATAAAAATATTATTCAAAAATGGAGCTGCCTACACTCGAACTCTGGTCTCATGGCTGAAAATCACATACATTCCCTATTTGATATATGTTTTTTACATTTAACATGTTTCATCTTTTATTACATTTTTATTTTCATTTTCATGGTTAAAATTCTCAACCAAACATTAGTTTTTAACTTTTAAACAACCATTTTTTTCTTGTCATAATAAATTTGACCATTAGTTTAATTTCTATTTCTGAAATTTAATACCTAATATAAACCTCTATCTGTTATAAGCTTTCGTATCTTTTTATATGTAATTTCACAAGCTTATCACCATCGTATCTTCACAAGAAACTTCAGAATATTCCTCCATAGACTATTCTTTTCCATGTTATGGCTCTATTAATCTACCCACTCCTTCTCTAATTTACGAACATGTTCCAATAGTCCCTCCTGGCTATCATACTGGGTACACGCCTGAATCGAAGAGAGTACGTAGGGATCTTGGTTTTGGTTCTCCATCTATTGCTAAAAAATAGAAGATATATACCATTATCAATGGAAATCTTAAGCATACATAGAGAGATGTTCGATAAACAGAAAAATCATGGTAGGAGACTTAGTCTACTCGAAAATTTTGTTCTAAAATTTTATGATCCCCTTCCATCAAATAATTAACTCATATGCGGAGTGAATATTTTCTTACCTCTTGCTCGACTAGGAAGGATTCTCCAATGCCCTTCCAAAGGAGAAGAATTAAGTGATATTGAAGTAAGAATGGATACCTGAGATAGAACTAGCCATCTCTTTCTCTCCGATGACTTAATGGAATTCAAGGCAATAGAGCTTCGACCTAAGGCTAGAATCATGCATCAAGCTCTTACTCAGACCATCAATCCCCAAATTGGTTGCTAAGAAAATGTTTATAGACGTGATTTTCAATCGCTATATGCTATTTGTGGGCAACGTTCCGTAAATTGGGCTAAGGTAATTCTTGATGAATTTCTAACTTTTAACCATGGCCGTATGAAAACCATACACTATGACGCTTATATCATGAGAATTATTCGTCGTTTTGAGATTAAACTCTCTAATTCGGACTATTCCGCAATTGGTTCCCTAAACATTAGAACTCTAAGCTTCATGGGACTTCTAAAGCAATACTAAAGTCATAATATTATAACTTTCAAACATTAGCTAGAAAACCAAGTGGCCGGTCAACCCCAACCTTCTACTAGACAACAAGCTCAATGGTCTGAAGCCACACCCTCTTCTCAACCATAACCTCCTCGAGAATTCCGTAGAATTGAAGAGATTAGACCGGAAGCACAACCACGAGAAGCTTTAACAAATTGTCTCTAGAAATCAAAATCTCTTAGATAGGCGAATATCTCGTGTTGAGACAACCGTTATCCGTGTTGAGAAAAACATTGCTAAAGTAAAATCAAAGCTAAATCACATTTAAGGGGTTCTTGAATAATATTTGAGTATTACTATCTTGTGGTCCATCCTCCTCCACATCCGTCCATATGCCTAAGAATCAGGAAAGAGTCCACAAACTCATTTCACTTGGTCAACTTCCTAAGAAGGACAAGAAGGAGAAGAAGTGGGTAACTCTAGTGGGGTTGATGAAGAGGAAAGCTCCGAGGTAATGGTGATGAGTGAGTGGTTTATTATTTTATTTTAAGTATTTTGGAACAATGGCATATTTTGTTTTAGAACAATGGTAACTATGTAGTTTGTTCTATGTTGTGTAAGTGATTTCATATTGTTGTGTATGTCATTATTCGTATATGCTCTTATGATGATGTATGTTGTGAATATTATGAATGACGGTATATTGCTTACATATTCTTATATATATATATATATATACATACATATCTCCTTTTTGTCAATGACGAAGGGGGAGAAGAAGTGCTGTACTAACAAATTTTGAGAGGTTCAACAAAAATTTCATCTCGGATTCAAGGGGGAGTTATATAATGATTTTTGTCGAGATTTTGCTCATATTTCAATATATCATAAAGATTTGTCATCAATCAAAAAGGGGTAGAATGTTGGATCTCAGGTTTTGATTTATGCCAAGACGATTTCGAGTATGAGCACCTTAGAAATCGTGTCTTGGCTGGTTGGGTTAGAATCCTCTTGAATTTTGTGCATTTTGATTCTTTGAAGATTGGCTTATCTCTCATTATACTAACTTGTTTATGTAGTTAAAAGTAATGTTTTTCAAAACTAAAAATGTGGTTTTGACTTGATCTAAATTTAAGCGTGATATGAAAATGAATTTAGAATGTTTAAAAATGGATTTTTGCTTGATTTTATGAAAATGTTCATACAGATAGTCAAATCTAGGAAATAGACTAGTACATTTAGTGTCATTTTTTATTGAATCCAAGTTAGGTTGTATGTAACTATTGTATATAACGTGTGTATTGTATTGCTCGGATGTATGTATATATATATGGTTGTACTAGACGAAACGTCAATCGATGGCCAGTTTAGAGTTAGGAAAATGTTCCAAGGGATGGAGGCTAGTGCATATTAATTGGCTTTGTAATGACCCGTAAATTTATCATCTTAGAAAATAATATTTATATATAAGATTTTTTAATAGGAGTTATATTGTTTTTAACAATAATTAATTATGGTAAACTTATTTTAAAATTATATTAAAAAATATAGATATTTTGGATTTCCATCGAAAAAGCAACGAAAATCAGTTTTTAGTAAAATTGAAATTTTCACAATATTAAAGGAAACAAAACTATATACATCCACTTATTTCTCCATTTAAGTAATAATATGTAATAAAATTGTTTATTTTATTTTTGAAAATAAAAATCTTTATGACATCATCAATGATGTCATCATTTTTAAATATTTGACTTTTGAATTTAAATTGAGTTTAAATAATTTAATAATTGTTTCAAAATATAACGAGGCCCTTTTAATTATTAAATAATAATAGAAATTTCATTTTAATTTTTTTTACATATATGTATATGTATATTTTAATTAATAAGTGAAAATGTGGCCGGGAACACGTTTTAGATTTTCAACGGTTTAATAAAATGAAATTGTCCAAAGTGATCGCAACATTGTTTATATGTATTGTGCACATATATAACATGCACATACATGCACCAACATACACACATATTGACATATATATATATACATACCAAACACACACACACACATACAAGCATAAAATATCATGATATTTATAACATATGTTCTCATATAAGCAAACCACACACCAAGCATCACCTCCTTACACACCTACATACCTAGGAGATAATGAGAAGTGAACAAGGGGGTGGTCGTTCCCATGGACGGGGTGTGGGTTATGGTAGAATGGTCTTTGTACCATAAGATATTTGTCTACATATTTTTGCCTATAAATACAATGAATACCTTCTCATTTTATTCACATTTCCATTCCTTTTTCTAAGATTCTTCTTCCTTTTCATTAATGGCTTTCATGGCCTCATAAATTATTCCATAGTCATAGCAAAGCTCCGCTGAAAATACACTTTCAAATATAGAAATATATCGCCTTAGTTTGAAATTAAAGTGCCGATCACCTTCTCTTCTTTCTCCTTGCTTGGCCGAACTCATCAAGAGCCACCACCACCTCTCCACCCTCTCTCATACAAGGCCAAGCATACCCAAGGGTCCTAGGGAAGGATACATAAGTTTCAGTGCGGTGATAGCGGAGCTATAGTCAATTTTAGTACATCTAGAGACAAATGAAGGTGAGAATTACTCCGCTAGTTTATTTATTAAAAAAAATGATGTTATGATATGTTTTTCCATCTTAGTTTTCTATGTTTGGTCATCATATTTTGGATGCGATAATATGTTTGCTTGGCTATGGAAATAATCCATGGCAAATACACATCAAATTTACACAAAAAAACACTTTCTCTTATGAATTACAAAAAGTGTTACGGCATAGTTCAACCTCTTTAAAAATGAATAAAAATGGTTTAAAATATTTTATAAACATTAAAACTCACTTCTCCAAAGTTTTGGAAAGATATGATATTAGAGTCAAAATAGGCACGCCACATATCTGGAGTTTGCAATTTCACGCCATAAAAGTTTAATCAATGTGTAGAGTGGAAAATAGTTCAGAATTATTCGAAATAAGAATTTCCCAAACTCTTATAACTATAGTTTCCAAATGAAGGTGAAAAATCTAGATTTCATTCTGTAAAATTTGAGATATGTCCAAATCAAGTTTTTAAAAACAGCGTTTTGGTAGTTCATAAAATATGGATATCAATAGTTAAGAATAGCTATTTTTAAATCTTTAAAAATATGTGATAAATTCTAAAAATATTTCAAAATATTTTAAAAGAGTTTTAAATGGAAAATTTGGACAAATAAATGGTTAAAATGGGATTTTTGATACGAAGCTTTTAAAAGCACTGTTCACTAGCAATTTAACAAAGAAATTTGGAAATTTCTGAAATAAGATTTAAACTTGGATTTCATTCCCGTATCCTTTGTAAATGTTTTTCAAATAATAAATAAAGTAAGTTGAAGGGTATAAAGTTGATCAAATAACTCGGCTGCCGTATGGGTGATAGAGAGGTAGTCTCTAGGTTGGAGTTTGGAAAACTAGTTGCCTGCTCCCTCTAGCTATCCGGCCTGGCCCGACGGAGGGGATAGTTAATTTGATTTACTCGGACCACATTTTCTTAAGGTAAAAGAAAAGAGATTTGGAGTTTTCCAAAAGTTAAATAAGATTTAAAATAGAATTTTGATGGTAAAGAGAACATTCTAGTTAAACTTTGTGTTACATCCTAATGAGGGAATACATTCCATCTGGGTGAATTTAAAAGGCGAGTTCACCGTTATTCGACGAATAGTATAGGTTGAATATGGAAATAGTATTGAGCATAATTAATCTAAAATTTATGAATCTTTTTTACTCAGTACTAGTTAGTTTGGGTATACAGTAAATGATGTCTTAAATAACATTGTTTTTAACCCATTAAAAGATACGTTTTGGAAATAAGTAATCTCCACTACGATTGGAATTATACTAGTAATAGAATATGGAAATATTTTTCTTGGGTAATTAAAAGGAAATGGTTTGGCATTTCCAAAGTTAAAAAGAGGTTTAATAATTTTTTATATCCCGAAACAAAAATGGTTTAAAGATATATCTCTAAAAGATATTTTATGAGATAAACGGATATCTTTAAAGTTAAATAATATTTTGAGTAAAAGAAGAATGGTGGATTTTACGAAATAGGCTAACATTTCTATATACACATATACACATTTTTTATCGATAATTGGTTCGGAGAGACTGGGATCCGATTTGGGTGATTCCTATCCAAAAACAACTTCGAACCAAAATGCGCATTCGAAAGTGAAGAAATGTTGATAATAATGATTTTGATGACGAACATCTTAAAATTGAAGGGATGCTCGCAATTAACCTCGCGATTCCTATATTATGTACATATGGTGGTAGCAGTACCTTCATTTTGAAATCTTCAATGCAAGGACCTGCTCGCTACTAATCCTACGGATGATTCCCTAACAAGATGCAGTAGGAGTACATTCGATTATCTAGTTTCTAGACAACTTGTATGGATGAATGTCTAACATTGCATTTTTAAGACCACATACATTGGTTTTTACAAAAGTACAACAGTTTGATGGTGTAGAAGGTAACCCCTGTTATACTTCACACCCTTCCTTGAGGCATGTGAACTCAGGGTTTGTACTTTGTGGAAACTAACTAGTGTGTCGTCGAAAATGGCAATGTGGCATTCAAATTGGGATTTGTCATGCGAAAGTTAAAATGTTACCTCAAACCTCACATATCGATAATGGAAAAAATAGGATATATGCGGTGGGGCTAAGTGGGTCGCACTGATTAGGATATGTTCATCACCTTTCCAGATTACCCTATATATTTTGGTTTTATTGTTTATACTATGGATATGGATAGGTTGGTAACGGTAGGGGTGATGAGATATTTGATATTATCTTTGGTAGAGGTAGGCCAGCTCTGTGTTGGCAGAGGGCAGTAGGGCTGTGCCTCGGTAAATTCCTCTAGAGATGCACTGTTGGAAGGTAGTCCCGTATCTTGTCATTATTCAAAAACCATTCTCCAATACATGCCTTTATGGTTTTGATTGTAGAACCCTGTATGTCGGAATTTAATTAATGTAATAATTTCGACTATGATTAATATGTTATTTGATAGGGTTTTCAAAGAATGTCAATAGAAATAAATCAAATGATTAGATTAAAAATATTATAGTTATCATAGGGTAAAAACTCATCTGTGTTTATGGGTAGCGTGATCTTATGGGATAGTCTTCTTTTCAAAGGTTTTGTTTGACATCAAAGGTTATTTATGACACTATTATATACATTTATGATCTGCGTTTCTCATGCTGGTTTGCCAAGTCTGATTAGGGTATTTGTAATACTCAGGTCAGATCCAAGTAATTTCAGGATCAACTGAAGATACTTTGAGTTTCTAGAGAAGATCTAGAGATCTTCATCAACGTATGGACGTAGTTTACTTTTCTGATGTGTTTGTTGTTTTTCAACATTTGTGAGGATATGTGTTTATTACTGCCCAGGCTGAGCTTATGTAAGACTCTGATATATGTATTTTCAAATTTTCCACTGTAAATATTATTGATATTATAAAGTGTTCCATTCGTATCGGATTTTATCCTATCTTTATTTTCTTTTACCTTTAACAATCCTTTTTTCCGACACTTGAATGCTTGGCATGCAACACAGACATATTAATGTCGATTTTTAAGGGTTGAAAATCTCATTTGTTACATTTAGTATCAAAACTTAGGTTGAGCAAACACCTGAGCCTAATAGTAGTAAAGTCTCATCAGAGATAGGGTTAGTAACACCCTAGGATAAGTAACTCATTAGAGATAGGGTAAGCGACACCCTAGAATGAGTTTAAGCATATTACATATGAGCACGTATTTGTTAATGTTATAATGATTTTTACTTTGAAAAAATGGAAATGATATAATTTTACCTAAGGTTACATTTTAAATACAAAGAATATCTTTTAGAAGAGATAGTTATTTATGTTATTAAGTTAAAAATTGGATTATTGTTTAAAATCAGGTTAGTTAACTCGAAGTATGAACATCTTGTGATTGGAATTTCAAAGTTTTTCTATAAAACGTTTAATAACAATGCCGAGAAGATTAAGAATATTAACTAATGATCGATATAAATAAAACCCGGTAAGTTTGATAATGTTTAGAAAATAAGGTTTTTTAGGACATTAATCTAAAAGGTTTTTGGAAAAGAGTTTTCAAAAGATTATGAAAGGTGATAATAATGATGTTTTGGAAATATTTCGGCAAAGATTTCTAGATATTTTGGAAGAAATATAACATTTGGACGTAGATATCATGGGAAGAGATATAAGTCAGAAAATCTATCCTTAATAACTGGTTGAATAATCGTCTCGATTTCTTTTGTGATATTTTGAATAATCTTCAAGGTATTGATAGGATATCGGTTTGGAGAAGCAGTATTAGGTGCTTAGTAAATTATTCTCTTTACATTATACAGTCAAAATAGATTTATGATAGGATAAAACTAAATTACTAATCGGTAAATAGCCAGTTAAATGTTAATAATCCGACAAGAGATTGGGTTAGGATAATTAAAAAGCTTAGTATTTGTCTCTAAGTGTTTGTTTTTTATGTTTTTAGAAGCCTTCAAGTTATAGGGAAGTTATTCCAAAGGCGAATCATCAAGGGACAACTTGGCAAAAAAGATGATCTAATAATTCTTTCTAGTGACGAAGAGGAACGTATAAGATGGCGGCCTAGTAACGGTTGGCCATATATAGAGGAAGTGCTTGATTAGTATACTCGTCTAGATGAGGATGGTTATACTACGGCTGAGGTGCTTACACCACCAGAGACTCCAACGCTTGTTATGATATCTAACGGTGAAGAAACAACCCAAGCATCAAAAGATGTAGAGATAGTCATGTTGTTAGAACCCTTGGAGTTGCACTATGAATCCTCAGATGAAATATGGATAACAAATCTAGAAAGTTCAAAACCAGAACAAAATGAGGAGGTAATTCACGAAGAAGAAGTAACTATAGAGGAAGAATTCGAACTAGAGAAAGATCCAAATACCGCAATAAATAGTAAAGACTCTGTTGCATATGACGGGTGGAGGGACGAAATGTCGAATGAAGTGGAGTAGTGATGATGATAACATCATTTAGGAGAGGGCCGAGACTGATAATTTCATTTGGGAAGAACAGTCACTACTTTCAGGCATCGATTGTGACGATATGGAAGAGTTTGAGAATCCTTAGGAGAAGGAGGGTCAAGGTCTAGAGGAGTTCACTGAGGAAGATGTTTTACTAGGAGTTAAGGTCGAATCGGGTCATGTACCATGGGTCCCTCAAAGACAGCATTTGAGTCCAGTAAAG
This sequence comes from Allium cepa, assembly GCA_030765085.1. Classification (NCBI taxonomy): domain Eukaryota; kingdom Viridiplantae; phylum Streptophyta; class Magnoliopsida; order Asparagales; family Amaryllidaceae; genus Allium; species Allium cepa. Next base: position 1,041,411,477 of record CM060931.1, on the reverse strand, counting down.
TACAACAACGTTGGGGTGGGACGCTAGTACTTAAACTAGGGCGCTAATCTTGCGTTTTTCAGCAGGCTCTTAGTTGTAGCTTCCTTCGGGTGCCTTCCCTACTTCTCTCACTTCAGAAAGATTTTTCAGTATTTTGATGACCTGGTCGAGAGAGTAAGAAACATTGGTATAAAAGATTGAGTGGGACTCAATCTCAATAAGGGGAGGCGCCAGTATAAAAATTGTGGGGACAACCGGGCCGGCCGGCCTGGGTGCGCGGCTTACGAAAAGGTAAGCGGTTAGGTTGACTTTACCCCCATTTTTTCTTTTTTCTGAATCGAAAGAGAATCCCATTTTTCTTCCCCGCAGGATCGGCAATCAGTGGGATGAAACTTAGTTAATTAGAATGATGTTGGGAATAAAGCAGACGATGTGCTGGAAAGCGAATATGAAGACGATATGGTGGAAATTATGGTATATGAGTTTGGGAATTTAGATGGACCATCAGGATCGAAATCGAAAGGATCGGATACTATGATGAGAGTTGAAGATTTGTTGATAGCTATCTAATATAGTATTTTAAGTAGTAGTGTATGGTGTTTGTAATATGGTTGTGTATTTCTAGTATATGTAATACCTAAGTATGGTTTAGATGACTTATGTAAGATAAGGATGACTTATGTAAGATATTAAGGTTTGTATAATATAAATTTGGTCTTTTATTACGACTTCTCTCATTTGTAATTACATAAACCGCTTAAGAAAATTTATTAGAATCCTTGATAAAGGAAATAAAATTTAAAAGGAGTGTTTTCTTTGTAAGATAAAACTGTATCATTATGAAAAATTTAAGAATTTAAACCAAAATTTTGTAAAATATTTTCGTAGAACCAAAACTGGTTAAAATTGTTAAGCTTTTTATGTAAACTTACATATCAAATAACAATTGGACTATCTGTCCGAACACTATAGTTTTGTTTGGCTAACTATTAATTTTGGAAAGGATAAGGAAGATTAATTTATCGTAAGATTTGGCCTAAGATACAAACATAGGAATTTGATGTACGAAATTTTTTTATCACTCCATGCTTGACGGCGAACATTGATTAGGGTTTGTAATCGGATATTTACATTTTATATCATAGTTGAGAGAAATGCAAAGAAAATAAAAGCTTTTGAGCCTAATCAGAGTCTGGACAAGAGAATCGAAGGATCAACAATAGTTTGGCAGCAAAGTGGTATATTCGAATTTAAGATCAAATTAGATATACCATATCGATAATCTGTATAGCATGGGTTTATGTTCAAAAAAAAAAGGGTAAGTATCACCAGGTTTTGGGTTTGGTAAAACTTTGGGGATGAAATTCTTGTAAGGGGGAAGTATGTAACAACCCTTAAATTATCAATTTGAAAAATAACATTTATTTTAAATATTTAAATATAAGATTTTTTTTAATATAAATTATAATTTTTTGAACAATAATTAATGATGGTAACTTATTTTAAAATTATATCAACAAATATAAGTATTTAGGATTTCCATCAGAAAAGCGACGAAAATTAGTATTCAGTAAAATTGAGATTTTCTCGATATTAAAGGATATGAAACTAGATACATACACTTATTTCTCCATTTAAATAATATGTAATAAAATTATTTATTTTATTTTTAAAAATAAAACGTCAATAGACATCATCAATGATGTCATCATTTTTAAATATTTGATTATTGAATTCGATTTGGGTTTAAATGATTTAATAATTGTTTTAAAATCGAATGAGTACTTTTAATTGCTAAATAATAATAGACAAGTCATTTTAAGTTATTTTACACACACACACACACACACACACACACACATATATATATATATATATATATATATATATATATATATATTAATAAGTTAAAATGTGATCGGGAATCAGCTTTCAGGTTTACAACAATTTAAGGAATAGAAGTTGTTCAAAGTGATCGCAACGTTATTTATATGTCTTGCGCACATATATAACATGCACATACATGCACCAACATATACATATACATATATATACATACAAAATACATACATACACCTATATATACAAGCATAAAATATCATGATATTTATAACACATATTCAATTGTAAGCAACATCGAAAATCACCTCTTTACACACCTAGGGTATGATGAGAAGAGGACAACGGGGTGACCGTGTGCATGAAATGGGGTGTGGATGAGGGTAGAATGGTCTTTGTACTATAAGATATTTGTTTACATATTTTTGCCTATAAATACAGGGCATGCCTTCTCATTTTATTCACACTTCCATTTCATTTTCTAAGATTCTTCTTCCTCATCATTAATGGCTTCCATGGCCTCATGAATTATTCCATAGTCATAGCAAAGCTATGCTGAAAATGCACTTTCAAATATCGCAAGATATTTCCTTAGTTTGAAATTAAAATGAGTGATCACCTTCTCTTCTTCCTCCTTGCTTGGCCAAACACATCAAGAGCCACCACCACCTCTCCACCATCTCTAATACAAGGTTGAGCACACCCAAGGGTCCTAGGGTAGGATTCATTAGTTTTAGTGTGGTGATAGTAGAGCAATGGTCAATTTAGTATATCTAAAGACAAATGATGGTGAGAATTACTACTCTAGTTTATTTTATTAAACAATAATACGTTATAATATGTTTTTCCATGTTAGTTTTCTGTGTTTGATCAACATATTTTGGATGCGATAATATGTTTGCTTGGTTATGGAAATTGTAGGATCGATTTCACCCTAGCGGGTGGGTGAATAGGGTGATGTTAATTATAAAAATTATTGCGGAAGCTTATAAAATCATTTCAACGCAGATATATCAAAATTATAGCAGCACGGATAATAGCAGAATAATAAATGCAGAAATAGAACGACACAGAATTTACCCAGCTTCGGCAAAACCCTGTCTACGTGCTGCCCCCAAGGTTTCTACTAGAAATTAAGTAGTCGCATGCTTACAAACATAAACTCACGACACCCGCTACTGACTAACCTAAATCTACGCTCAAAACCCTGCCACAACTCAGCCATTGAGTTGCGAATTCTCAAACTACGCCACGTAGTTTGCGCCCTAGTCAAACGACTAGAAATTACAACGATTTAAAAGTTAAAATACAAAGTAAAAACAATTTAAAACTCAAAACCCTAATTTATACTAAAGCTTCATAGGCCGGACCAACAAAAATCAGATCCCATTTCTTATAATTCGGCCGGCTTTTTTTTTACTTGTTCACGTTCCACTTTGCGTTGAAATTAGGGCTTTTCTCATTTTGAAGTCGCCGGCTTTCAATTGCTTAATCAAAATAGAAGTTATCTAGTTCATTGTTTTCATCGATCGTTTGGCTCTTTGAATCGCCTTCGGCTACTTCAATTTGATCAAGTTCGAATTTAATTCCGGTATGTAATTTTCTCCTCTTGCTTTACTGGTTTTGGCTTACTTGAAGTTGATGCCTTTGTAGCCGATGATGATTGGGTTTTTATATAGGGTTCGAAACCCTTGATTTTTGTTCGTATACATTTATTTGAATTTGTCAATTTATTTATCTTGGCCATTCAATTTTGTTTTGATGTTGATGATTTCTGACTTGTTCATATCGAGTAATTCGGTTTACTTGATTGACACGGTTTTGATTTTGACTCCGCTCGATTCCTTGATTGCCACGGCTTCGATTCTGAACTGTTCGATCTTTGGTCGTTGCAGTTGTGAATTTCTGGCATCTCTGTCTTTGTTCATTTTAACTCTGGTCAGTTGTTCATGGCGTCGATTTTGAGCTGTATCATTCTATGACAGCCACGGCTCTGACTTTGCTGTAACGATGATTCCTTGGCCACGGTTTTGAATTTCTGGCATTTGATTTTATGTTGACTTCGGCACTAGATATGACTTCCTTATGGTTTAGTTTCACTGTTTAGTTTCAATGCACTACATATATATGTTCGTTCATATTTGTAGCATACTCGACCTGATCTTGGCAATATCATTCACTGATTATTCTTGTGTGTCTGCACATGTGTACTTGGGTAGCATTGTTGGTCTGGTCTCATGGCTGTAGCCTGGTTGTCATGTATGCTTCAGTGTTGCATTTGTATTTGATGTGTGCAACACTTGTGGTCTTCGTTTTCACACTGCTGTCACATGTCATTGTTTCGGTTTGCTCCTTTGTTTCAGTACTTATATATGCTCACTGATATGATTCATATTGTATTGCTTTTGAACTCGTAGCCTTGTCTCACTGATCCTTTGATCCACTTTTGCATTTGTTTTGGTTGCTGCATTGAGTTGTTTTCATGTGCGACTTGAACTTGGTTTGGATTTTTGCTTCGAGCACACTCCTGTTTTGATGTGCACTGTGCCTTGAGTGTGCTTGCATCTGAGTTGTATTCATGTGTGATTGTGCATCCATGTTGTCCAGTCTTGCATATTTGTTTCATGTACAATCTTCTTGGCGTTGCTTGATGCATTTGAGTCAATTGTTTCATTTTTCCTATACTCTGCGTAGACTGTTTACTGGTGCATACATTTCATTTGTTGCCAGACCTGTAGCGTGCATGTTGCCTTCCTTTGGTGCAGTTTCATGTATTTGTTTATAGCCACTTCATTGTTGCTGTATTGCCATATTAATCCCTCTGGCCATTATGTTGCATTTGTTTCATTTTGATTTTGGTCGAGGCCGCATATAGGTATGAGCTGGTACATGTTTGTATACTTTGACTGGCTTGCTCTTGACCATTTTATTAAACTTGTATATTCGAACTGCACCTGTGTTGAATCCAGCTTTAAAGCTCAGGTTTGACCTTGTGCTGATATTGTGACATTATTTTTATTGCACTTGAGTTGAACCCGGCGTTTTAGGTTTGACCTATGCTCACATGTCCCTGTAATTTTATCAAGTGTATATATCGCTGTGCACGGCCTTGTGGCATATACAGTGATACACCGTGTATGTCACAAGCTGTTCGTGAAAGATGAATTCAAAATTAAATGATGATAAACAACCCAAATAACCGAGGCAAATATTATTTTCAAAATCCACATTTTATTTTATACCGCAAAAATGTTTTATTTTCAATTTTACCGCGTCAATGTATATTTTTGCATATTACACAAATGCTGGATTCACATTGGAATGAAGTTGAAGATAGTACGAGTTGAGTGAATGAGTGATATGTAGTGAGGTGCAATGTAAATATGAATTGTAATTTAATCAAATTTGTATTGTAATTGAAATTGTATATAGTGAGAGTTTGAAATTTGTACTATTCAAAAACTGTAATAAATATTTGTTTGGATAAAATTTCTGTTTGAATTCAATTTCTGTGTTATTTATTTTATTCAGCAAATATTTATTTAATCTATGAAAAATAAAATAGTACATTAACAAATACATTTAAATGAATATATATATATATGTTTATAATCATCAAACAAAAATCATAGCAATCGCATATTCAACAATCTCTTCCTTTTGATGATAACAAACATATATTTAAGATTTTGATCATATTAAATGTATTTGATGATTCCATTTGCTCCCCCTATTTGAATTCTTCCTCTCTACACAAAGCTCCCCCTTCATATATGCATACAATTAAAAATATGCAAATGAGCCTAGATGTAAATAGAAAATATTTGACCTTTACTTGATTTTATTTGACAAAATCTTAACTTTTCTCTCCCCCATTTGTTATCAGCAAAAGAGTAATAGTGTTAGAAAAAATAGAGATAAAGTGATCGATATTAGTCCAACATTAAAACTCAAATGAATATAAATATTAAATTTCAATAAAAAATCAAACAAAAATCATAAATACTTTGTTAGGCGCATATTCCACTTTTAGAATGATGAGAATAATGTCATCATATAAAACCATACAGTTGTGTCTATTTGTGGTATATTTATATCAGGAATTTGAATATCTACCAACCATGCATAACCGTTAGGACTTTTAAATGAGATCGGTAGTATTCCAATTTTATTTAAAAAAAAATGAATTCAAGTATCTTCTAACCACGCATAACCGTGAGGATTTTTAAATGGGATTAGAATCAACTTGTTTATTTTAAAAATCAATTTTGATATGTGTTCCATACATGCATAACCGTGAGGACTTTTAAATGAGCATGGAAGCACATAATAAATTCTAAGTAATTTACTCATGCATAATCGTGAGTACTTTTAAATGAGAGTGAGTACTTTGGATTTTATTTTATTATTATTTTATCTATTTTTTTATTTTAAAAAATGTAAAACTGAAACCGAATGATTCCTGTTTAAAGTACCACATATTGACAAACTATATTGAATTTTAATGAGTGATGGTTGTTAGAAATATGATAGAAACAGAAGTGGTCATGGAATTTTTACCAACAAAATGTTTTATAACTCTTGTTTAAATTTCTAAAGAAATTTACTAATTATACCGTCTCGAGTCATAATATATGATAAATATCAACACTCATTACTTTTTCAATCGCTATTTTTTTTTCTTGATAATTAGTAGGGAGAAAAAAATGTTAAATATTTAGAAAATCAAATTTCTAAAACATCTAAGCTGAGCCGTAGTTTACAAAAACTATTTTTTGGTAGGGGTTTTGTAAAAATGTCTGCCAATTGAGAATCGGTTGAAATGAAATTTATGCAAATATTTTCCTTGGCTGTATGATCTCTAATAAAATGATGTCTAACATCTATATGTTTTGTTCGTGAGTGATGTATAGGATTATTTGTGAGATCAATTGCACTTTTGCCATCACACATTAGTGGTACACATTTAAAATTTAGATCATAGTCTTGCAAAGTTTGTATCATCCATAAGATTTGAGCAGTGCAAACACTCAGAGCAATATACTCTGCCTCCGTGGTAGATAACGCAATACAATTTTGTTTTCTACTTGACCATACAACTAATGAATGTCCTAACATAAAGCATGCACCACTAGTACTTTTTCTATCAACTAGACTTCCAGCATAGTCCGCATCTGAAAATCCTTTAATTCAAAATTATCATTTGTTGGATACCAAAGACCAAATCGTGGGGTGTGCAACAAATATTTTATAATTCTTTTAACGGCTTTTAAATGAGATTCTTTTGGGTTAGATTGAAATCGTGCGCACAAGCAGACAGAAAACATGATGTCAGGTCTAGAAGCAGTAAGATAAAGGAGTGATCCAATTATACCTCTATATTGCTTTTGATCAACTGCCTTACCTTTTTCATCATTGTCAAGTTTAATTGTTGTGCTCATGGGGGTTCTAGCTGGTTTAGCATATTTTAATCCAAATTTATTGACAAGTTCCCTAATATATTTTGTTTGAGAAATGAATGAACCTTTATCGCTTTGTTTGACTTGAAATCCTAAAATGAATTTCAACTCTCCAACCAAGCTCATTTCAAACTTTTCCTGCATAACTTTTTCAAATTTCTCATACAATAAATTGTTAGTAGCACCATAAATAATGTCGTCAACATATATTTGAACAATTAAAAGATCATTGTTTTCATGCGACAGAAATAGTGTGGTGTTTACACAGCCCTTTTAGAACCCATTTTCAAGAAGATAAGTACTGAGGCATTCATACCAAGCTCTAGGAGCTTGTTTTAATCCATATAATGCCTTTTTAAGCTTATATACATGGTTAGGATGTTCATGACTTTCAAAACCTTCTGGTTGTTCAACAAATACATCTTCTTTTAAAATTCCATTTAGAAATGCACTTTTAATATCCATTTGTCTTAACTTAAATCCTTTGTAGCAAGCAAAAGCTAACAATATCCTAATTGATTCTAGTCTAGCTACTGGTGCAAAAGTTTCATCGAAGTCAACTCCTTCAATTTGATTATATCCTATAGCGACTAATCTAGATTTATTCCTAATCACATTTCCAGATTCATCGTATTTATTTTTGAAAATCCATTTTGTTCCTACGACTGGATAATCCTTAGGTCTAGGTGCTAGACTGCAACATCATTTCGCTCAAATTGATTTAATTCTTCTTGCATAGCCGTAAACCAATTTTCATCATTAAGAGCTGTATCTATGTCTTTGGGTTCTATTTCTAAAATAAATCCACTATATAGACATAGATCACACAAATTTCTAAAGGAGGAACGAGTTTGAACACCTATGATAGGATTTCCTATTATCAATTCTAGAGGATGGTCTGCTTTGAATTTCAATCTCTCTGGATCTAGATTCCTTCGGACTTCTTTTGTTGCAGTTTCTTTTGGTTTTTCATTCTCCTCTTCAACATTGCTTTTGACCATTTCCTGTTCATTAATGCCTTCATCAAACTTCACATTGATTGATTCCACGATTGTTTTATTCTTCTTGTTGTAGACTCTATAAGCTTTGCTTCTAGAAGAGTATCCCATGAATATGCCTTCATCGGCTTTTGCTTCGAATTTTCCTAATTGATCACTTGTATTGAGAATATTGCACGGACACCCAAATACTTTGAAGTAGTCAATGTTTGGTTTATTTTTGAACCATAGCTCATAGGGTGTTTTGTTAAGAATTGGTCTAATCATAATTCTATTCATTACATAACAAGCTGTATTTACTACTTCTGCCCAAAAATGCAAAGGTAGCTTATACTCATTTATCATAGACCTAGCCAACTCTTGCAATGTTTGATTCTTTCTTTCAACTACTCCATTTTATCGTGGAGTACGTGATGTAGAATTTTTTTGTTTAAAACCATTTTCATCACAAAAGTTTTCAAATTCATAATTTTCAAGTTCTCCACCATGATCACTTCTTAACGAAACAATAGGAACTCCCTTTTCATTTTGAACTAATTTTGCGAATTTTGTGAAGTATGAAAAAGTTTCTGATTTTTTAGCCAAGAAATATACCCATGTATATCTTGAGTAATCATCAACTAACACAAAGCAATTTTTCTTACCACCTAAGCTAGCAATGTCGTTAGGTCCAAACAGATCCATACGAACTAGTTCAAGAACTCTAGAAGTGCTTACATTGTTTTTGGCATGAAATGATGATTTTTTAAGTTTTCCCAAGGTACATACTTTACATAAGTTTTCTGTTTCAAAATCATGTGATGGCAACCCTCTTCCCAAATTTTTCCTTTTTAATTTGTTTAACAAATTCATGTTAGCATGCCTTAAACGTCTATGCCATAAATTTACTTCTATATCCTTAGCTACCAAACATTTAGAAAGGGTGAGATCATCAAAAGATAGAGAATATATATTACCTTTCCTCTTACCTGAAAATAAGATTTCTTTTGATGATTTGTCAATAATTTTGCACAAGTCAGAATAAAAAATAATCATACCTTTATCACATAGCTGGCTGATTGATATCAAATTGTTGTGCAGATTTTCAACATATAGTACGTCATTCAAGGTAAATGTATTGTTACCCACTTTACATTTACCGACAATTTCACACTTGTCATTGTTACCCATTGTGACTCTGCTACCTTTGTACTTTTCTAAGCTAAGGAACTTTGATTTATCGCCTATCATGTGCCTGGAACAGCCAGAATTTAAGTACGATTGCTGTTGTTCCTTAGCCTGCCAGCATACCTACACGAGAAGAGAGTTTAGTGACCTATTTGTTTTTATAGGTCCATGATTGTTAGTAGCAGAATATTTTGATAACTAATTTTGTGGAGACGCAAAACTATTTATATATGTTCCTTTCGGCACTAGATTTATTTAACTTTGAGAGATTTTATATTTGTGCCTTTTGGAACCTAAATTGGAATTGTTTTCACGTGTTTGGGTCTGCACCAGAAATCACTACGCCATAGATGACCTTCTGCAACATTTTTGCAAGATGTTGCTAACTAAAATGTTGCGACAGCTATAAAATTTTGGTCCTACTGCAACGTTGTATTTTTGGTGTTACCTTAGCCATAAAAATGTGTTGCTCTAGCTAAACAAGTGTAACACGATGCAACATTTTTATATAGTGTTGCCATAGATATATTCTAATTAAAAAAATTTAAAATTTTTTTACACCTCAGAGATCCACACCACCATTTAAAACAAAATCTCAACCGTCGATTCACACCATCGATCCACACCTTACCAATTTCCGTTTCCCGCTTTACTTTTCTTTCTCATTCCTCTCTCTGTGAAAATTAGGGCACGCGATTTTTCTTTCTCGTTCCTCTCTGTGAAAACTAGGGCACACGATTCCAGTTGCTTTGATGCTCTGATTGATCGAATCTAGTGTAAGAAACGTTCCTGGTAGCTTGCTCCTTCATTCCCCTTGATTGATTGCTCGAATTGCTTTGACTTCGTCGTCGGGTGCGATGTGATATTATTTGGTATGTTTTCTGCCTTCTGGTTTACTTGATTATTCTCAATTTTGGTTACACTCGCACGCTTTTGCCGATGATGAATTGGGGTTTATTTATAGGCTTTATTTCCTATAATCTCGAGTTTAATCTTTCTGTTGGACTTTGAGAAATCTGGTATGTTGGATTGCGATGATGTATTGGTATGTTGGATTTTGGTCCACTGGCTTGATTTTGCTTTGCCGATGATGAATTGCGATGTGATATTATTTGGTACGTTGGATTTTGGTTCACTAGCTTGTTTTTGATTTCTGATCTGAGCTTGTTAGCTCCTTCTGCTGCATTTGTTAAACCAGAACTTGAACCTTTGTTAAACTTGTTCACATACCTTTGTACCTTGCTGCATTTGTTAAACCAAAACTTGAAGTATTCGTATTCTGCTGTCCTTTTGAAAACTGCTTCACTTGAAAACTTCTGCATTTTTGAAAATCAGAACTTTGAAAGTGATCTTTGGTTTTATTAAACTGTTGACTAATCTGAACATTGAGTTTTGGTTTCCACGATATATACAAACATATGTGTGTTGAGCTTTGTTGGTTTTGCTTGGTCTGGACTGAACTAGTACCATGCTAACCTTGTTCTTTAACATGAACTAATGCTCCAAGTCCTCTGTATATCATATTACTGCCTATGTTTCTCTTGTACATGCCTGATGCATTCACTGTTTTTGCTTGATGGGCTGCCTATGTGTACTGCTGTGTTTCTTGCACTAGCTTGTCTACATTTTGCTGAACCTAGTTCTTGTTTATTTTGTTGGTTGCTTGGCCCTGAGTTGAATCCATTCGATGACTCGGGTTTGACCTTGTGCCATGTCCATTTTTTTTGGCTTGTCTACATATCTGGCTGCACTTGAGTATGAACTTGCACTTGAGTAGTTGCACTTGAGTAGTTTCTTGTACCAAGCCTTATGATGCATGTATGTTCATCCATGTACATGCATTTCTTGGTCATGTTATGTTGCTTGCTGTGTTAAGTACTACTTTGTGCACTTGGCTTCTCCTTTGTGCATTTTTGCCTGAACTGTTGCTTGCTGTCTTCCATACTGTCTTGTATCCATGTGTTGCATTCATGTTTGGCTTATGCACTTGTGAACAGCTGACTTGTGCATCCACAGGTTGTCCGTGCAAATATTTGGTCCCTGTCAGAAAAAAATATGAAAAGAAACAACCCAAATACCTGAGGCAAATAATATAACAAAAATATTTTCATTTTCTGTTCGAGTTAAATATTATTTTCCAGATTACTGCTTTTGAATTATATGTGACAGGTATTGAAGACTGGACAACTGGATACAAGCTTGAAGACAGAGTCAAATCAAATGTGCTTGAGCTTGAAGACTGGACCCGCTACTCGGCTCGCCTTCGGCTCGGCACTCGGCTCGTCATATATTTGTCAGTGTCGGTGTCTGTATAAATTGAAACTGCATATGTAATGAGTGAACTGAGTGATGTAGTGAGGAATATCTGTATATGTGAATATCAGTGTTATATATCATTGAATTGTAAAATAGTGGAGTCAGGAATTTGTACTATTTCAAATGTTGAAATAAAATATTTATTTAAATAAATTACTTTTTGAATATCAAATTCTGTGCAATAGCATTTTATTAAATAAATATTTATTTCTATTAAAAAATCAAATATGCTCTACATTGTGGGCCCCACAAATTCAGAAAGTTAATATCTATAGCAACATTTTGGAATGTTGCTACAGACACATATGGATGTTGCTATAGACCCAAATAGGGTTCTATTGCAACAATATTACTTATGTTGCCTTAGATAGTCAAAATGTTGCCTTTGAGGTCTAAGGCAACGGCAAAAATTGCATCACCCGAAAAGTGTTGCCATAGACCTATGGCAACATTTTTTGGGCTGGACCCTACATTTTTTTTGTGTTGCAGAAGGCCATTTATGGCGTAGTGAATTGTTTTGATCGTGTCCAAATTTTCTACAACTTGTGCATATTGAATTTACTTGATTAATCTTATTTCTAACATTTTTAAATTTATACCCAAGTCCTTGTCTAACTGTATTCATAGTTTGTTTTCCTAATAGCATGTTCAACGATTTCTCACTTTTTGAAAATTTATCTAAGGTCATTGATAGTTGTTGGACTTATGTTTTGAGAGATTCATTTTCGTTTAAAAATTGTGTGCACCTTTTAATAGAATTTTCTCGTCTTGTATTTTTCACTTTCTTTCAAAATCAGAATTTCATTTTCAAGTGATTTTATATTAATTTCTGATTTTTTAATTTCTCCTTCAAACATTTGACACTTGTCACACTTAAGGCACCTATTTTGATAGTTTTTAACTAAATGTTCAAGTCGATCATTTAAATCTATCAAAGTATCCTTTTGTGATTCAAGTTTAGCATATTTCTCCCTAAGTCGTTCAAAACACGCATTTACCTCGTGAAAATATATAAGTAATTCTGAATGAGTAAGTTTTGATACCTCACTTGGCTCGTCATCATCACTGTCAGTTATTTCACCATGAAGACACAAATTTGCTTTTTCACTTTCACTGCCAGTGCTATCACTTCCATCTTCGTCGCTTTCATCCCAAGTAGCTGCAAAACATCTCCTTTTCAGTTTCTTTCCTTGATGGAGTCGATTTTGGGGACAATTTGGCTTGATATGATCGGTTTGTTGCATTTGTGACAAATGATTTTCTGTTCTTCTGGGTTGTCTAGTGCTTTGTTTATTCTTCTCTTTACTTGTTGATTTTTGACCGGATTGCCATATTTGTGATTCCACCTTTTGAATCTTCTTATTAATAGTGCTAGTTCTGCTTCACCATCATCATCATCATCATCTTCACTTTCAGTTGTCCCTTTAAGAGCTACTGATTTTTTTTCGAGTGTCTCCTCCTTTAGGCTTTTCCTTGAATTTCATCTCCAGCTCGTAAGTGGTGAGGTTTCCGATAAGCTCTTCGACTTTCATTTGTTTCAAATCTTTTGATTCTTGGATGGAAGTTACTTTGGCTTCAAAACTTCGTGGAAGGATTTTGAGGATTTTTCAGACTTTCTCCAATTCTGTGTATGATTTTCCAAGAGCCTTTGATTTGTCTATGATATTAGAGAGTCGTCCGTATATTTCTTTGACATTTTCTTCCTTTGTCATTATGAAATTCTCGTATTCTCTACTTAGCATGGCAAGACGAGATTCTTTGACTTGAGATGTTCCTTCGTGAGTCACTTCGAGTGTATGCCATATTTCCTACGCAGTTAGACAATGTGAGACACGGTTAAATTCAACCTGATCTAATGAACAAATAATCGAATTCATATCTTTGGCATTAGTAATCTGTGACTTGGTTTTTGAAAAACGAATTTTTTTTAAAACAAAATTTGACTTCTATTCCTCGCTCCGATACCACTTATAGGATCGATTTCACCCTAGAAGGGGGTGAATAGGGTGATGTTAATTATAAAAATTATTGCGGAAGCTTATAAAATTATTTCAACACAGATATATCAAAATTATAGCAGCACAGATAATAGCAGAACAATAAATGCAGAAATAGAACAACACAGAATTTACCCAGCTTCGGCAAAACCCGGCCTACGTGCTGACCCTAAGGTTTCTAGTAGAAATTAAGTAGTCACACGCCTACACACGTAAACTCGCGATACCCGCTACTGACTAACCTAACTCTACGCTCAAAACCCTACCACAACTCGGCCACTGAGTTGCGAATTCTCAAACTACGCCACGTAGTTTGTGCCCTAGTCACACGACTAGAAATTACAATGGTTTAAAAGTAAAAATACAAAGTAAAAACAATTTAAAACTCAAAACCCTAATCTATACAAAAGCTTTGTAGGCCAGCCCAATAAAAATCAGATCCCTTTTCTTATAATTCTGCCGGCTTTTTTTTACTTGTTCTCGTTCCACTTTGCTATGAAATTAGGGCTTTTCTCGTTTTGAAGTCCCTGGCTTTCAATTGCTTAATCGAAATAGAAGTTACCTAGTTCGTTGTTTTCTTCGATCGTTTGGCTCTTTGAATCGCCTTCGGCTACTTCAATTTGATCAAGTTCAAATTTAATTCCGGTATGTAATTTTCTCCTTTTGCTTTACTGGTTTTGGCTTACTTGAACTCGATGCCTTTGTAGCCGATGATGATTGGGTTTTTATATAGGGTTCGAAACCCTTGATTTTCGTTCGTATATATTTATTTGAATTTGTCAATTTATTTATCTCGGCCATTCGATTTTGTTTTGATGCCGATGTTGATTTCTGACTTGTTCATATCGAGTAATTTGGTTTACTTGATTGACACGGTTTTGATTTTGACTCCGCTCGATTCCTTGCTTGCCACGACTTCGATTCTGAACTTTTCGATCTTTGTCGTTATGGTTGTGAATTTCTGGCATCTCTATCTTTGTTCATTTTGACTCTGGTCAGTTGTTCATGGCGTCGATTTTGAGCTGTATCATTCCTTGACAACCACAACTCTGACTTTGCTGTAACGATGATTCCTTGGCCATGGTTTCGAATTTCTGGCATTTGATTTCATGTTGACTTCGGCACTAGATATGACTTCCTTGTGGTTTAGTTTCACTGTTTAGTTTCAATGCACTACAAATATGTGTGTGTTCATATTTGTAGCATACTAGACCTGATCTTGGCAATATCATTCACTGATTATTCTTGTGTGTCTGCACATGTGTACTTGAGTCGCATTGTTGGTCTGGTCTCATGGCTGTAGCCTGGTTGTCATGTATGCTTCAGTGTTGCATTTGTATTTGATGTGTGCAACACTTGTGGTCTTCGTTTTCACACTGCTGTCACATGTCATTGTTTAGGTTTGCTCCTTTGTTTCAGTGCTTATATATGTTCACTGATATGATTCATATTGTATTGCTTTTGAACTCGTAGCCTTGTCTCAGTGATCGTTTGATCCCTGTTGCGTTTGTTTTGGTTGCTGCATTGAGTTGTTTTCATGTGTGACTTGAACTTGGTTTGGATTTTTGCTTCGAGCACACTCCTATTTTGATGTGCACTATGCCTTGAGTGTGCTTGCATCTAAGTTGTATTCATGTGTGATTGTGCATCCATGTTGTCCAGTCTTGCATATTTGTTTCATGTACAATCTTCTTGGTGTTGCTTGATGCATTTGAGTCAATTGTTTCATTTTTCCTGTACTCTGCGTAGACTGTTTACTGGTGCATACATTTCATTTGTTTCCAGACCTGTAGCATGCATGTTGCATTCCTTTGGTGCAGTTTCATGTATTTGTTTATAGCCACTTCATTGTTGTTGTGTGCCATATTAATCCCTCTGGCCATTATGTTGCATTTGTTTCATTTTGATTTTGGTCGAGGCCGCATATAGGTATGAGCTGGTACATGCTTGTATACTTTGACTGGCTTGCTCCTGACCATTTTATTAGACTTGTATATTCAAACTGCACCTGTGTTGAATCCAGCTTTAAAGCTCAGGTTTGACCTTGTGCTGATATTGTGACATTATTTTTATTGCACTTGAGTTGAACCCGGCGTTTTAGGTTTGACCTATGCTCACATGTCCCTGTAATTTTATCAAGTGTATATATCGCTGTGCACGGCCTTGTGGCATATACAGTGATACACCGTGTATGTCACAAGCTGTTCGTGAAAGATGAATTCAAAATTAAATGATGATAAACAACCCAAATAACCGAGGCAAATATTATTTTCAAAATCCACATTTTATTTTATACCGCAAAAATGTTTTATTTTCAATTTTACCGCGTCAATGTATATTTTTGCATATTACACAAATGCTGGATTCACATTGGAATGAAGTTGAAGATAGTACGAGTTGAGTGAATGAGTGATATGTAGTGAGGTGCAATGTAAATATGAATTGTAATTTAATCAAATTTGTATTGTAATTGAAATTGTATATAGTGAGAGTTTGAAATTTGTACTATTCAAAAACTGTAATAAATATTTGTTTGGATAAAATTTCTGTTTGAATTCAATTTCTGTGTTATTTATTTTATTCAGCAAATATTTATTTAATCTATGAAAAATAAAATAGTACATTAACAAATACATTTAAATGAATATATATATGTTTATAATCATCAAACAAAAATCATAGCAATCGCATATTCAACAATCTCTTCCTTTTGATGATAACAAACATATATTTAAGATTTTGATCATATTAAATGTATTTGATGATTCCATTTGCTCCCCCTATTTGAATTCTTCCTCTCTACACAAAGCTCCCCCTTCATATATGCATACAATTAAAAATATGCAAATGAGCCTAGATGTAAATAGAAAATATTTGACCTTTACTTGATTTTATTTGACAAAATCTTAACTTTTCTCTCCCCCATTTGTTATCAGCAAAAGAGTAATAGTGTTAGAAAAAATAGAGATAAAGTGATCGATATTAGTCCAACATTAAAACTCAAATGAATATAAATATTAAATTTCAATAAAAAATCAAACAAAAATCATAAATACTTTGTTAGGCGCATATTCCACTTTTAGAATGATGAGAATAATGTCATCATATAAAACCATACAGTTGTGTCTATTTGTGGTATATTTATATCAGGAATTTGAATATCTACCAACCATGCATAACCGTTAGGACTTTTAAATGAGATCGGTAGTATTCCAATTTTATTTAAAAAAAAATGAATTCAAGTATCTTCTAACCACGCATAACCGTGAGGATTTTTAAATGGGATTAGAATCAACTTGTTTATTTTAAAAATCAATTTTGATATGTGTTCCATACATGCATAACCGTGAGGACTTTTAAATGAGCATGGAAGCACATAATAAATTCTAAGTAATTTACTCATGCATAATCGTGAGTACTTTTAAATGAGAGTGAGTACTTTGGATTTTATTTTATTATTATTTTATCTATTTTTTTATTTTAAAAAATGTAAAACTGAAACCGAATGATTCCTGTTTAAAGTACCACATATTGACAAACTATATTGAATTTTAATGAGTGATGGTTGTTAGAAATATGATAGAAACAGAAGTGGTCATGGAATTTTTACCAACAAAATGTTTTATAACTCTTGTTTAAATTTCTAAAGAAATTTACTAATTATACCGTCTCGAGTCATAATATATGATAAATATCAACACTCATTACTTTTTCAATCGCTATTTTTTTTTCTTGATAATTAGTAGGGAGAAAAAAATGTTAAATATTTAGAAAATCAAATTTCTAAAACATCTAAGCTGAGCCGTAGTTTACAAAAACTATTTTTTGGTAGGGGTTTTGTAAAAATGTCTGCCAATTGAGAATCGGTTGAAATGAAATTTATGCAAATATTTTCCTTGGCTGTATGATCTCTAATAAAATGATGTCTAACATCTATATGTTTTGTTCGTGAGTGATGTATAGGATTATTTGTGAGATCAATTGCACTTTTGCCATCACACATTAGTGGTACACATTTAAAATTTAGATCATAGTCTTGCAAAGTTTGTATCATCCATAAGATTTGAGCAGTGCAAACACTCAGAGCAATATACTCTGCCTCCGTGGTAGATAACGCAATACAATTTTGTTTTCTACTTGACCATACAACTAATGAATGTCCTAACATAAAGCATGCACCACTAGTACTTTTTCTATCAACTAGACTTCCAGCATAGTCCGCATCTGAAAATCCTTTAATTCAAAATTATCATTTGTTGGATACCAAAGACCAAATCGTGGGGTGTGCAACAAATATTTTATAATTCTTTTAACGGCTTTTAAATGAGATTCTTTTGGGTTAGATTGAAATCGTGCGCACAAGCAGACAGAAAACATGATGTCAGGTCTAGAAGCAGTAAGATAAAGGAGTGATCCAATTATACCTCTATATTGCTTTTGATCAACTGCCTTACCTTTTTCATCATTGTCAAGTTTAATTGTTGTGCTCATGGGGGTTCTAGCTGGTTTAGCATATTTTAATCCAAATTTATTGACAAGTTCCCTAATATATTTTGTTTGAGAAATGAATGAACCTTTATCGCTTTGTTTGACTTGAAATCCTAAAATGAATTTCAACTCTCCAACCAAGCTCATTTCAAACTTTTCCTGCATAACTTTTTCAAATTTCTCATACAATAAATTGTTAGTAGCACCATAAATAATGTCGTCAACATATATTTGAACAATTAAAAGATCATTGTTTTCATGCGACAGAAATAGTGTGGTGTTTACACAGCCCTTTTAGAACCCATTTTCAAGAAGATAAGTACTGAGGCATTCATACCAAGCTCTAGGAGCTTGTTTTAATCCATATAATGCCTTTTTAAGCTTATATACATGGTTAGGATGTTCATGACTTTCAAAACCTTCTGGTTGTTCAACAAATACATCTTCTTTTAAAATTCCATTTAGAAATGCACTTTTAATATCCATTTGTCTTAACTTAAATCCTTTGTAGCAAGCAAAAGCTAACAATATCCTAATTGATTCTAGTCTAGCTACTGGTGCAAAAGTTTCATCGAAGTCAACTCCTTCAATTTGATTATATCCTATAGCGACTAATCTAGATTTATTCCTAATCACATTTCCAGATTCATCGTATTTATTTTTGAAAATCCATTTTGTTCCTACGACTGGATAATCCTTAGGTCTAGGTGCTAGACTGCAACATCATTTCGCTCAAATTGATTTAATTCTTCTTGCATAGCCGTAAACCAATTTTCATCATTAAGAGCTGTATCTATGTCTTTGGGTTCTATTTCTAAAATAAATCCACTATATAGACATAGATCACACAAATTTCTAAAGGAGGAACGAGTTTGAACACCTATGATAGGATTTCCTATTATCAATTCTAGAGGATGGTCTGCTTTGAATTTCAATCTCTCTGGATCTAGATTCCTTCGGACTTCTTTTGTTGCAGTTTCTTTTGGTTTTTCATTCTCCTCTTCAACATTGCTTTTGACCATTTCCTGTTCATTAATGCCTTCATCAAACTTCACATTGATTGATTCCACGATTGTTTTATTCTTCTTGTTGTAGACTCTATAAGCTTTGCTTCTAGAAGAGTATCCCATGAATATGCCTTCATCGGCTTTTGCTTCGAATTTTCCTAATTGATCACTTGTATTGAGAATATTGCACGGACACCCAAATACTTTGAAGTAGTCAATGTTTGGTTTATTTTTGAACCATAGCTCATAGGGTGTTTTGTTAAGAATTGGTCTAATCATAATTCTATTCATTACATAACAAGCTGTATTTACTACTTCTGCCCAAAAATGCAAAGGTAGCTTATACTCATTTATCATAGACCTAGCCAACTCTTGCAATGTTTGATTCTTTCTTTCAACTACTCCATTTTATCGTGGAGTACGTGATGTAGAATTTTTTTGTTTAAAACCATTTTCATCACAAAAGTTTTCAAATTCATAATTTTCAAGTTCTCCACCATGATCACTTCTTAACGAAACAATAGGAACTCCCTTTTCATTTTGAACTAATTTTGCGAATTTTGTGAAGTATGAAAAAGTTTCTGATTTTTTAGCCAAGAAATATACCCATGTATATCTTGAGTAATCATCAACTAACACAAAGCAATTTTTCTTACCACCTAAGCTAGCAATGTCGTTAGGTCCAAACAGATCCATACGAACTAGTTCAAGAACTCTAGAAGTGCTTACATTGTTTTTGGCATGAAATGATGATTTTTTAAGTTTTCCCAAGGTACATACTTTACATAAGTTTTCTGTTTCAAAATCATGTGATGGCAACCCTCTTCCCAAATTTTTCCTTTTTAATTTGTTTAACAAATTCATGTTAGCATGCCTTAAACGTCTATGCCATAAATTTACTTCTATATCCTTAGCTACCAAACATTTAGAAAGGGTGAGATCATCAAAAGATAGAGAATATATATTACCTTTCCTCTTACCTGAAAATAAGATTTCTTTTGATGATTTGTCAATAATTTTGCACAAGTCAGAATAAAAAATAATCATACCTTTATCACATAGCTGGCTGATTGATATCAAATTGTTGTGCAGATTTTCAACATATAGTACGTCATTCAAGGTAAATGTATTGTTACCCACTTTACATTTACCGACAATTTCACACTTGTCATTGTTACCCATTGTGACTCTGCTACCTTTGTACTTTTCTAAGCTAAGGAACTTTGATTTATCGCCTATCATGTGCCTGGAACAGCCAGAATTTAAGTACGATTGCTGTTGTTCCTTAGCCTGCCAGCATACCTACACGAGAAGAGAGTTTAGTGACCTATTTGTTTTTATAGGTCCATGATTGTTAGTAGCAGAATATTTTGATAACTAATTTTGTGGAGACGCAAAACTATTTATATATGTTCCTTTCGGCACTAGATTTATTTAACTTTGAGAGATTTTATATTTGTGCCTTTTGGAACCTAAATTGGAATTGTTTTCACGTGTTTGGGTCTGCACCAGAAATCACTACGCCATAGATGACCTTCTGCAACATTTTTGCAAGATGTTGCTAACTAAAATGTTGCGACAGCTATAAAATTTTGGTCCTACTGCAACGTTGTATTTTTGGTGTTACCTTAGCCATAAAAATGTGTTGCTCTAGCTAAACAAGTGTAACACGATGCAACATTTTTATATAGTGTTGCCATAGATATATTCTAATTAAAAAAATTTAAATTTTTTTTACACCTCAGAGATCCACACCACCATTTAAAACAAAATCTCAACCGTCGATTCACACCATCGATCCACACCTTACCAATTTCCGTTTCCCGCTTTACTTTTCTTTCTCATTCCTCTCTCTGTGAAAATTAGGGCACGCGATTTTTCTTTCTCGTTCCTCTCTGTGAAAACTAGGGCACACGATTCCAGTTGCTTTGATGCTCTGATTGATCGAATCTAGTGTAAGAAACGTTCCTGGTAGCTTGCTCCTTCATTCCCCTTGATTGATTGCTCGAATTGCTTTGACTTCGTCGTCGGGTGCGATGTGATATTATTTGGTATGTTTTCTGCCTTCTGGTTTACTTGATTATTCTCAATTTTGGTTACACTCGCACGCTTTTGCCGATGATGAATTGGGGTTTATTTATAGGCTTTATTTCCTATAATCTCGAGTTTAATCTTTCTGTTGGACTTTGAGAAATCTGGTATGTTGGATTGCGATGATGTATTGGTATGTTGGATTTTGGTCCACTGGCTTGATTTTGCTTTGCCGATGATGAATTGCGATGTGATATTATTTGGTACGTTGGATTTTGGTTCACTAGCTTGTTTTTGATTTCTGATCTGAGCTTGTTAGCTCCTTCTGCTGCATTTGTTAAACCAGAACTTGAACCTTTGTTAAACTTGTTCACATACCTTTGTACCTTGCTGCATTTGTTAAACCAAAACTTGAAGTATTCGTATTCTGCTGTCCTTTTGAAAACTGCTTCACTTGAAAACTTCTGCATTTTTGAAAATCAGAACTTTGAAAGTGATCTTTGGTTTTATTAAACTGTTGACTAATCTGAACATTGAGTTTTGGTTTCCACGATATATACAAACATATGTGTGTTGAGCTTTGTTGGTTTTGCTTGGTCTGGACTGAACTAGTACCATGCTAACCTTGTTCTTTAACATGAACTAATGCTCCAAGTCCTCTGTATATCATATTACTGCCTATGTTTCTCTTGTACATGCCTGATGCATTCACTGTTTTTGCTTGATGGGCTGCCTATGTGTACTGCTGTGTTTCTTGCACTAGCTTGTCTACATTTTGCTGAACCTAGTTCTTGTTTATTTTGTTGGTTGCTTGGCCCTGAGTTGAATCCATTCGATGACTCGGGTTTGACCTTGTGCCATGTCCATTTTTTTTGGCTTGTCTACATATCTGGCTGCACTTGAGTATGAACTTGCACTTGAGTAGTTGCACTTGAGTAGTTTCTTGTACCAAGCCTTATGATGCATGTATGTTCATCCATGTACATGCATTTCTTGGTCATGTTATGTTGCTTGCTGTGTTAAGTACTAATTTGTGCACTTGGCTTCTCCTTTGTGCATTTTTGCCTGAACTGTTGCTTGCTGTCTTCCATACTGTCTTGTATCCATGTGTTGCATTCATGTTTGGCTTATGCACTTGTGAACAGCTGACTTGTGCATCCACAGGTTGTCCGTGCAAATATTTGGTCCCTGTCAGAAAAAAATATGAAAAGAAACAACCCAAATACCTGAGGCAAATAATATAACAAAAATATTTTCATTTTCTGTTCGAGTTAAATATTATTTTCCAGATTACTGCTTTTGAATTATATGTGACAGGTATTGAAGACTGGACAACTGGATACAAGCTTGAAGACAGAGTCAAATCAAATGTGCTTGAGCTTGAAGACTGGACCCGCTACTCGGCTCGCCTTCGGCTCGGCACTCGGCTCGTCATATATTTGTCAGTGTCGGTGTCTGTATAAATTGAAACTGCATATGTAATGAGTGAACTGAGTGATGTAGTGAGGAATATCTGTATATGTGAATATCAGTGTTATATATCATTGAATTGTAAAATAGTGGAGTCAGGAATTTGTACTATTTCAAATGTTGAAATAAAATATTTATTTAAATAAATTACTTTTTGAATATCAAATTCTGTGCAATAGCATTTTATTAAATAAATATTTATTTCTATTAAAAAATCAAATATGCTCTACATTGTGGGCCCCACAAATTCAGAAAGTTAATATCTATAGCAACATTTTGGAATGTTGCTACAGACACATATGGATGTTGCTATAGACCCAAATAGGGTTCTATTGCAACAATATTACTTATGTTGCCTTAGATAGTCAAAATGTTGCCTTTGAGGTCTAAGGCAACGGCAAAAATTGCATCACCCGAAAAGTGTTGCCATAGACCTATGGCAACATTTTTTGGGCTGGACCCTACATTTTTTTGTGTTGCAGAAGGCCATTTATGGCGTAGTGAATTGTTTTGATCGTGTCCAAATTTTCTACAACTTGTGCATATTGAATTTACTTGATTAATCTTATTTCTAACATTTTTAAATTTATACCCAAGTCCTTGTCTAACTGTATTCATAGTTTGTTTTCCTAATAGCATGTTCAACGATTTCTCACTTTTTGAAAATTTATCTAAGGTCATTGATAGTTGTTGGACTTATGTTTTGAGAGATTCATTTTCGTTTAACAATTGTGTGCACCTTTTAATAGAATTTTCTCGTCTTGTATTTTTCACTTTCTTTCAAAATCAGAATTTCATTTTCAAGTGATTTTATATTAATTTCTGATTTTTTAATTTCTCCTTCAAACATTTGACACTTGTCACACTTAAGGCACCTATTTTGATAGTTTTTAACTAAATGTTCAAGTCGATCATTTAAATCTATCAAAGTATCCTTTTGTGATTCAAGTTTAGCATATTTCTCCCTAAGTCGTTCAAAACACGCATTTACCTCGTGAAAATATATAAGTAATTCTGAATGAGTAAGTTTTGATACCTCACTTGGCTCGTCATCATCACTGTCAGTTATTTCACCATGAAGACACAAATTTGCTTTTTCACTTTCACTGCCAGTGCTATCACTTCCATCTTCGTCGCTTTCATCCCAAGTAGCTGCAAAACATCTCCTTTTCAGTTTCTTTCCTTGATGGAGTCGATTTTGGGGACAATTTGGCTTGATATGATCGGTTTGTTGCATTTGTGACAAATGATTTTCTGTTCTTCTGGGTTGTCTAGTGCTTTGTTTATTCTTCTCTTTACTTGTTGATTTTTGACCGGATTGCCATATTTGTGATTCCACCTTTTGAATCTTCTTATTAATAGTGCTAGTTCTGCTTCACCATCATCATCATCATCATCTTCACTTTCAGTTGTCCCTTTAAGAGCTACTGATTTTTTTTCGAGTGTCTCCTCCTTTAGGCTTTTCCTTGAATTTCATCTCCAGCTCGTAAGTGGTGAGGTTTCCGATAAGCTCTTCGACTTTCATTTGTTTCAAATCTTTTGATTCTTGGATGGAAGTTACTTTGGCTTCAAAACTTCGTGGAAGGATTTTGAGGATTTTTCAGACTTTCTCCAATTCTGTGTATGATTTTCCAAGAGCCTTTGATTTGTCTATGATATTAGAGAGTCGTCCGTATATTTCTTTGACATTTTCTTCCTTTGTCATTATGAAATTCTCGTATTCTCTACTTAGCATGGCAAGACGAGATTCTTTGACTTGAGATGTTCCTTCGTGAGTCACTTCGAGTGTATGCCATATTTCCTACGCAGTTAGACAATGTGAGACACGGTTAAATTCAACCTGATCTAAAGAACAAATAATCGAATTCATATCTTTGGCATTAGTAATCTGTGACTTGGTTTTTGAAAAACGAATTTTTTTTAAAACAAAAATTGACTTCTATTCCTCGCTCCGATACCACTTATAGGATCGATTTCACCCTAGAAGGGGGTGAATAGGGTGATGTTAATTATAAAAATTATTGCGGAAGCTTATAAAATTATTTCAACACAGATATATCAAAATTATAGCAGCACAGATAATAGCAGAACAATAAATGCAGAAATAGAACAACACAGAATTTACCCAGCTTCGGCAAAACCCGGCCTACGTGCTGACCCTAAGGTTTCTAGTAGAAATTAAGTAGTCACACGCCTACACACGTAAACTCGCGATACCCGCTACTGACTAACCTAACTCTACGCTCAAAACCCTACCACAACTCGGCCACTGAGTTGCGAATTCTCAAACTACGCCACGTAGTTTGTGCCCTAGTCACACGACTAGAAATTACAATGGTTTAAAAGTAAAAATACAAAGTAAAAACAATTTAAAACTCAAAACCCTAATCTATACAAAAGCTTTGTAGGCCAGCCCAATAAAAATCAGATCCCTTTTCTTATAATTCTGCCGGCTTTTTTTTACTTGTTCTCGTTCCACTTTGCTATGAAATTAGGGCTTTTCTCGTTTTGAAGTCCCTGGCTTTCAATTGCTTAATCGAAATAGAAGTTACCTAGTTCGTTGTTTTCTTCGATCGTTTGGCTCTTTGAATCGCCTTCGGCTACTTCAATTTGATCAAGTTCAAATTTAATTCCGGTATGTAATTTTCTCCTTTTGCTTTACTGGTTTTGGCTTACTTGAACTCGATGCCTTTGTAGCCGATGATGATTGGGTTTTTATATAGGGTTCGAAACCCTTGATTTTCGTTCATATATATTTATTTGAATTTGTCAATTTATTTATCTCGGCCATTCGATTTTGTTTTGATGCCGATGTTGATTTCTGACTTGTTCATATCGAGTAATTTGGTTTACTTGATTGACACGGTTTTGATTTTGACTCCGCTCGATTCCTTGCTTGCCACGACTTCGATTCTGAACTTTTCGATCTTTGTCGTTATGGTTGTGAATTTCTGGCATCTCTATCTTTGTTCATTTTGACTCTGGTCAGTTGTTCATGGCGTCGATTTTGAGCTGTATCATTCCTTGACAACCACAACTCTGACTTTGCTGTAACGATGATTCCTTGGCCATGGTTTCGAATTTCTGGCATTTGATTTCATGTTGACTTCGGCACTAGATATGACTTCCTTGTGGTTTAGTTTCACTGTTTAGTTTCAATGCACTACAAATATGTGTGTGTTCATATTTGTAGCATACTAGACCTGATCTTGGCAATATCATTCACTGATTATTCTTGTGTGTCTGCACATGTGTACTTGAGTCGCATTGTTGGTCTGGTCTCATGGCTGTAGCCTGGTTGTCATGTATGCTTCAGTGTTGCATTTGTATTTGATGTGTGCAACACTTGTGGTCTTCGTTTTCACACTGCTGTCACATGTCATTGTTTCGGTTTGCTCCTTTGTTTCAGTGCTTATATATGTTCACTGATATGATTCATATTGTATTGCTTTTGAACTCGTAGCCTTGTCTCAGTGATCGTTTGATCCCTGTTGCGTTTGTTTTGGTTGCTGCATTGAGTTGTTTTCATGTGTGACTTGAACTTGGTTTGGATTTTTGCTTCGAGCACACTCCTATTTTGATGTGCACTATGCCTTGAGTGTGCTTGCATCTAAGTTGTATTCATGTGTGATTGTGCATCCATGTTGTCCAGTCTTGCATATTTGTTTCATGTACAATCTTCTTGGTGTTGCTTGATGCATTTGAGTCAATTGTTTCATTTTTCCTGTACTCTGCGTAGACTGTTTACTGGTGCATACATTTCATTTGTTTCCAGACCTGTAGCATGCATGTTGCATTCCTTTGGTGCAGTTTCATGTATTTGTTTATAGCCACTTCATTGTTGTTGTGTGCCATATTAATCCCTCTGGCCATTATGTTGCATTTGTTTCATTTTGATTTTGGTCGAGGCCGCATATAGGTATGAGCTGGTACATGCTTGTATACTTTGACTGGCTTGCTCCTGACCATTTTATTAGACTTGTATATTCAAACTGCACCTGTGTTGAATCCAGCTTTAAAGCTCAGGTTTGACCTTGTGCTGATATTGTGACATTATTTTTATTGCACTTGAGTTGAACCCGGCGTTTTAGGTTTGACCTATGCTCACATGTCCCTGTAATTTTATCAAGTGTATATATCGCTGTGCACGGCCTTGTGGCATATACAGTGATACACCGTGTATGTCACAAGCTGTTCGTGAAAGATGAATTCAAAATTAAATGATGATAAACAACCCAAATAACCGAGGCAAATATTATTTTCAAAATCCACATTTTATTTTATACTGCAAAAATGTTTTATTTTCAATTTTACCGTGTCAATGTATATTTTTGCATATTACACAAATGCTGGATTCACATTGGAATGAAGTTGAAGATAGTACGAGTTGAGTGAATGAGTGATATGTAGTGAGGTGCAATGTAAATATGAATTGTAATTTAATCAAATTTGTATTGTAATTGAAATTGTATATAGTGAGAGTTTGAAATTTGTACTATTCAAAAACTGTAATAAATATTTGTTTGGATAAAATTTATGTTTGAATTCAAATTCTGTATTATTTATTTTATTCAGCAAATATTTATTTAATCTATGAAAGTAAAATAGTACATTAACAAATACATTTAAATGAATATATTTATGTTTATTATCTTCAAACAAAAATCATAGCAATCGCATATTCAACAGAAATAATTTATGATAAATACACGTCGAATTTACATAAACAAAACACTTTCTCTTATGAAGGAGAAAAATCAAGATTTCATTGTGCAAAATTTGAGATATGTCCAAATCAAGTTTTTAAAACATCACATTTTAGCAGTTCATAAAATATGGCTTTCAACTCTTAAAAATAAGTATTTTTAAATCTTTAAAAATATGAGATAAATTCTGAAAATATGTTAAAATGTTTTAGAATTGTTTTTAATGGAAAAATTGGACATATAAAAGGTTTAAATGGGATTTGTGATACAAAGCCTTTAAAAGCACTACTCAAAGGTAATTTAACAAAGGAATTTGGAAATTTCTGAAATAAGATTTGAACTTGGGATTTCTTCTCGAATCCTATGTAAATGTTTCTAGAATAATAAATCATGTATTTTAAAGAGTTTAGAGTTGATTAAATAACTAGACCTCCTTATGGGTGACTGAGAGGTAGTCTTTGGGTTGGAGTTTGGAAAACTAGTTGTCTGCTCTCCCTAGCTATCCAAACTAGTCCGACGGAGGGGATAGTTAATTTTATTTACTTGGACCGCATTTTTTGAGATCAAAGAAAAGAGATTTGGAGTTTTCGAAATGTTAAACAAGGTTTAAAATTTGTGGTAAAGAGAATTATCTAGTTAAACTCTGTATTAAATTCCTAGGAGGGAACCTATATTATCCATGTGAATTTAAAAGGTGATTTCACCATTATTCGACGAATAGTGCTGGTTGAATACGAAAATTAGTATTGAGTATAGTTAATGTAAAATCTATGAATTATTTGTACTTAGTACTAATTGGTTTGGGAATACAGTAAACGATGTCTTAAATAACATTGTTTTTAACCCACTAAAAGATATGTTTTGGAAATAAGTAATCTCCATTAAGATTAGAATTATACTAATAATAGAATTTGGAAAGTAATTTCCAAAGTAGTTAAAAGAAAATGATTTGGTATTTCCAAATTAAGAAGAGGTTTAATAATTCTATAATCCCGAAACAAAAATTATTTAAAGAGATATATCTCTAAAAGACATTTTATAGGATAAAAAGATATCTACAAAGTTAAATAATATTTTGAGTAAAAGAAGAAAAGAGGATTTAACGAAAGAGGCTAACAATTTATATACACATATACACAACTTTTTATCGATAATTGGTTCGAAGAGACATAGATTGGATTTGGATGATTTCTATTTGAAAACAACCTTTAAAAAATATACGCTTTCGAAAGTGAAGATATGTTGAAGACAATGAATTTGCATATTATATACATATGGTGGCAGTAATACTTCATTTTGAAATCTTCAATGCAAAGACTTCTCGCTATTAATCATAGTGGTGACTCCCAAATAGGATGTAGTAGGAGTAGCTTTGGTTTGTCCTATTCTTGGATAACTTGTATCGACTAATGTCTGACATTGCATTTCTAAGACCACGTACATTCTATTTACAAATGTACATCTATTTGGCGGTTTGGGCGGTAAACCTTCTTATACTTAACACCCTTCCCTATGACATATGAACTCGAAGGTAGTACTTTTGTGAAAGCATCCATGCAAAGATTAGAACTTTATATGTACGTTTTGCCTATTCAAATTTAGAACTTTATGAATCAGAACATTATTGGAATTGACAAAAAAAGAATTACGAAAGATTTTAAGAGTTTTGAACAAAGCTATAAAAAGTATTTGGTTAAATCACAATATATTTTAAGTAATAAAGCGATAGATGTTGACGTATATTTTCAAATAAAATAACTGTCTTGTAACTGGGAAAATAATTGAAATGATAAATGTCCAATCTGTAATTTTGAGAAGATAATTGAGTTTCTAAATGTCTTATGTTAAGATCCTATTTCCAAAAGAAGTAAGTCTTTATTATCGTAAGTCATTGAAAATGACAGTTTTTCATCGTTCCTTTTTGATAACCTTGTAATTTTTGAATGCTACGAATTGAGGTCTGACTTTAAAGGAATAAGTCTTTGAAGAAGAAAGTTTTATAAAGAGAAATTATTTTTCTCCTTCTTGGAACTAAGCAATTCTGAATTCTTGATGAAGGTTTCTATGTTTCTATTTCGAAGAGGGAGATTTTGAATTTGGTACTTCATGTTTGTAAAATTTTAAGTTTTACAAAAAATGGATGATAAATGATGATTTTGAATTCAATGAAATAATTTCATCCGTACAAATATAATTTATTTTGTATGTGCTATAATTTTGGTTTCATAAAGAGTAGTGAAAACCAAATCTTTATGGAGTAGATAGGGATCATAACTTTGGAAGGACAAATTGTGGTTCTTAGGTCGTGAATGAAATGGGAACAGAGTGTACAACCTGATCTGGAAATTTAAAATCAGTCTCAAACCTTTATTTGAAGAAGTTGGTAAAGTGTAAAGATATTACAGGTCTATAATTTGGTTATTGATTAGTTTGCCCTAGACAGCTTCTATATTTTAATTTATTTGAAGCGGTTTCCGTGTAACTTCCATAAATTACCGTATTCCAAAACATGTATAAATGGGGATAGTATGTATTTATTATCAGTCCCAAACCTTTATTCATAGAAGGCGGTAAAGTTGTTAAGATATTCCATATCTGTATTATTGGGTTGTAAATTAAGAAGCTCATAGAATATGAATTTCTATATTTTAATTTTGAAGCGGGTTTCATTTAATTTCCATAAGTTATCTAATTTCAAAATACATATATAAGTGCGTTGTTTGAAGTAAAAAGGAATTAACTAAAAAGGAAAGGAAAAGAACTAATTTCTTGTAATTTTAAACAAAGCAAAAAATATCTCTTATGGTTAATTTATGAGAATTATGATTGCAATCTTTTTAGAAGGATATTTTCAAAAAATCAAAATATGGAAACGAGTATTCAAATTGTAGAATTCAGTAATTAGAACTATAAACATGCATAACCTGCTTCACAGCTAGAAATATGTATAGCTTAGATGATGACTACATACATATTAATTAGTAATTAATGGATTAGGATTTATGGACACTAATTACAAATTTAACGGGCGATAAATTTGTAATTAATGGGAGGGAATGAATTAAATAGGGACTGATTATGGAAAACTTTAATATGGAATTAATGGAAGGATTAGATCTGAGTAATGGATGGATTTTAGAATTTGTAAAAGGGTTAAATGGGTCAAATACGGATTAATTGGGGATCATCCAATTTTGACAATAATGATCAACTACTTGGATATATTAATTAAATATATGGATGGACCACATTTATTAGAAACCAAAAGAAAAATTAAGAAAAATGGGTAATAATAGAGTGACATATTAGAAATACTTGTCTTAATTTAATAAGGAGTGTTAAAAGCTCCACATCATTATACCACTAGATAATAAATGGCTGCTTATAGCAAAATTTTCTTTTAGAATTTTGGTTGTAATCGCTAGTTGTCTGCCTTTGTTATCGGAAAGGTATAAGAAGCAGTATAAGGTATATCCATATTTTATTCCAGTGTTAATTTTGTGAATGAGATTAAACCATTTGATAAATATGTACATATTAAGAAGTAATGCAAGTAAGAAAATTTTATGGGGATATTTAACTAGTGATAAATCATAGGTAAGACTGGAAGTTAGTGAGGAATTAGGTTAGCCACCTAAAGTAAATGAATGTTTCAATCTCAAAACTTTATAATTTTGAGAAACATATAAATTTAGTTCAAAGAATGTCACTTTTAAGGAATAGATAAAATATGCAGACATATGAAGAAAATTTATTATGGACAAGGATGGAAAAGAAGATAGAAAAAAATTATCGCCAGAAGAGAGGGACCCTTTTATTCCCATTTGGGACAATAGGACCACATCGCCTTTAGTGTAGATTCATATCAAGGTGCAAGTTCAACTTCTTGGAATTTTAATTAACATTATTAGTAATAGGGATCCCGTATTTGCCAGCAAATTTTAGAGGAGTTTGCTAGCTACTTTGGAAACTTCATTAGCTTTAGGAAATTCGTTAAAACTTAGCACCGCTTACTAACCGAAGACCAACAGACAAACTGGCGGAGTGAATGAAAACTCGAGGGATTTGATGAGAGCTTACATCATGGATTTTAGAGGACATTAGGAGCAACACTTACACTTAGTACAATTCACGTATAATAGTAGTCACCAATAGACGACTAGTATGGCACCTCTGAAGCACTTATAGGAGGCCATACAAATCGTCAAATTGTGAGTGGGAACCCTTCGACAAAATTCTACTCAGACCAATTGGAATTAATAGACATCGAAGAGTTAGAGTTGATTAGGAAGTGTGTAAAGGTCATAAAGTTTGGAAAGTAGGAAAAGTTGGCACCAAGATATGTTGGGCCTTTCCCAATATTCGAAAAAGAACCTATACGTTAATATGAGTTCATGACCTTTTTCATGTTTTTCATTTGAGAAAATACCTTTGTGGCATAGAAATTTTTATAGAGCCTAATCAATTAGGGATATTGAGATAGAGCCAATAATGTCCCATGCAACTACATGCATTATGGAGCACGGATCTAGGAAGCTCTACCATAAAGAAATTAGATTGGTCCGAGTACAATGGAGAGAAAGACCGGCAGAAGGCATGAGGACTTCTTGTCCTAAACATTTCTCCGGTAAACTTTTCTCTTCAAAATTGGGATTTTGGTTGCATTATGGTTGCCATATTAGAAGGCAGGTGATGCTTGCTCGCTTTTTGACAATCACTTTATACTCATGTAAAAGTTTTATGTATTTTTAGGGTATTTGCATACATAGTTGCATGATACGTTCACACACTCATGCTGGGGTTGAGCACATTTATAGCATGTCTATAGTACATAATCAGATTGCACTTTGGTTGCGTAGATTGTTGTGTAGATAATTTGGTTGTATAACATGGATCTTATTGCGTATTACGCTATTTGCTTCTTGGAAAGATTTTGGAGATGAAATCCTTTTTAAAGTGGGAGAATGTAACACCCCGTAAAATCAGCCATAGCTAAATAAAGTGAAAAAAATTAAATTAGCTAGGGAAAAAATGAAATTCAGTAAAAAGTTGGAATTTGGCCATGAAAGTTTTACCATTGTATTCATGGCAAAATTTTGATCAATTTCCATATATATTATGCTCAAAACAGAGCTCGAACGAAGAAACTATGAGCGTTTGAAGTTTTCAAGCATAAAATAATTTAGTTCGAATTTAAATTCAAATAAATATACCTGAATTTTATAATTCAAAAATTAACTGAGATTAGAATTGGGGGTTAAGTAACGTTGACAATGAACGTTAAAATTAATTAAGGGATGATATTAATTAAAAAATGGTAAATAAATTAAACACTAAGAAATAAGGAGGATCGGTCAACCGTGTGACCCAACCGGTTAATCACTAGCGGTCAATTGGTGCACATAGGGAGGTCGACTGCTGCCCGGGGTGGAGAAAAGGGTTTTAAGGTAACGAACATATGGATTTTTATATTATTAACATACTTTAATTCTACGGTTCTAGTGCATTTTAACTCCTATAAATAAGACTCTATACCTCTCACTTTTATTTACAAATATTTTAGGAGCATCAGCGAAGCTCTATCAGATCATCTCTTCTAAGATTCAGAAAACTCCATTAGGTTATTAAATAAAAAATCCTATATACCCATCATTGTTTACTATTTAATTTTTAATCCTCTTCTCCTCCAATCTTTTTGAATCTAATATATACAAATCCCTTGTTCCATATATCAATAAGAAGATATCTAAAGGAGACTACCGTGGGCATTTCAAATCCAAAGAGAAGCAAAGCTAAGGACCAACTATGAGTGGAAATCTTAGCATTTTTATTCGGCAAATTGATTAGTATATTATGGATTTAAATATACCTTAAGGGGTTTAGCTTTATGAAAATAAAACAAAATGAAACCCCCCAAAACTCCTATAATTGGAAATGTCAATTTTATTGGAATTCTAAATTGTTTACAAGTTTTTGCAGTATTTGATGATTTCAATTTCTATTCCACTCCTCTTAATTGTAATTAGATTATGAAATTTTAATTAAGGAATATGATGTAAAATGTGAATTTATTTGTAGTTTGCACCGTTTATTCCATATGGAAATAAAAGAGAAATGTTTAAATTATATGTAAAAGACGGGTTGAATAGAGAGTTTGAAACTAGAACTGAAATTTTCTTTTTTGAGATTATTTTGTGACTTTATTTAATGGATTATGTTTATATTTTTATATACAAGTCTATATATTGCAGTTTTTGGATATGAGTACTGAATCCTTTGTCATGGACATTAGAACCCCTTGTTATAGATATTGGAAATATGGCACCATTGATAATATGGGAAAAGGACTTATATTGTTGTTGTTAGAAAGGAATTGACTTTTAACATTAGTTATGGCATAATCTCCGCATGTATAGAAAATAATAAGCGTGTATTTATTTATATATTAACTATCGTAAATATCGTGCAACAATAATGTATTAATTGCGTAGTTAATTAGGTCATGTGTCATTGAATCCCCTTTAGGAAAGCAATTGATTTGTTAAGGCAAAATAAGAAGGAATCTTATATAGCCTAATTAATAGACACAGTTAGATGTGTGGTAATATATAAGAGTATTGTAGATATAACTAAGTCATAGGGTCATCTCTTATTATAGGTAATTATGATGATGCGAGGTTAGTCCCAAATTCTATAGGGTAAACCTACCCAGCTAATCTAGCTACCGGTTCCTACAAATAGTCGGACTAATGTGAGATGTCATTATGAGTATCAGTTATAATATGAAAGGCCTACTTCAGGGTCTTGAGGTATTAAGTGGTTGTTTGAGGGCTCGCCTCTTTTCTCCAAATGAGGTATTAAATAGTTGGGATTGGGTCTAGGCATAGCTAAGCATATCTCAGTAAGGTTTACTTCAATACAAAGGATTAAGTGTTCAAAGAAATTTTCATACAATGTCAGCTAGATAGATGCCTATGTTGAGTCCGTCTTGGGAATAAGTATTAAATAATAGAAGCCTACCTTAGTTGGGGTCTTAAATGGTCAGAGTCTGCCAATTTTCCATTAAAGGTATTAAGTAACATTGGTTCTATCTCTCGCATTATTAGACATTTATGACGTTGGTTATAGATTATGGGACTGGGAAACCTGCATCGGTAATGGAAGGTATTAAGTTGTTTGAGGGTGCATCTCCTTTCCTTATATGAAGTATTATATGGTTTTAAATACGTAGGAAAATGCTTGAAGAAAAGGAGTTGATAATGCGTGAAGAAGGCGAGAGTGAAGCTTCTGATAATTGTTATCTATCTTTTCAAGTTATTTTCTATTGTACCCATAAAGTATTCTTAAACAAAATCTTGCAATGGTTATAGTTATGTATTATAACATTTGAAATGATTTGAAATAAATGGGTATTATTATTACATTTTATTCCTTCTGTTGTGAGTTCTGAAAGAATAGATAGATAGCTTTACATTATTTTTCTTTTTACCAAAAATAGCCAACTTTGGAATGGGTCTTTTCTGGGTTAGGATTTATGTTTGTTACAGGGCAGGTTGTTACACCTTCTCCTAAGATTATAGAGAGAAACCATTCTCTCGCTTCTAGTTTCTTATAGCAAGTGCGGGGCCTTACAACATGGATAAGTGAGTAGAACTTCCATTATTGTTCAGACTCCATCCCCACCTAGGACGATAAAAAAACCTCCAAATTTAACCCTGCCTTCTCAACTTCAATATAGTTTAGTCTAACTTCTTTCGGGCCTAATTAGTGCCCACGCACTACTTATAAATACGACACTTTCTTAGCATTGGAGGGACGACAAATCTGATATTTTATTGGTTTCCGTAAAGGGTCTGTTGCTGCTTTGCTGAGGAATCCCTTCAGATTTTGACTTGACTGAATTAACACATGAAACCCTCAGTTTCCATCTAGTTTTCCTGTGCAGTTAAAGTGCTCAACGGTTTGATAACGATGGATGTGCAAGAAGTTATAGCAGAGATAAAGCGGGGATATAACGGAAAATAGGGGAGGTGCGAAAAGCTTCATTATATATAAAAACAAATATTTAGAGTTTTTATTCTCGTTCTCACATCACTTTTGCAGGAAAAATAAATATTTTTAATTCTTATATTAAAAAACTGAAGAGTATCATAATTATGCAAACTAGATTTGGTGGCTACAATAGATTTTTAACATATATTGAGCATTTTTGCCGTAAAATTAGGTGTTTATCCTAGCTTTATTGATTAATTAAATGAAGATCACTAAAAATAAACCTTTGTATATTAATGTTGCTACAGTAGTTGCTAAAAAGCTATTATTTAGAGGGTGCAGCAGATAATAGTCGGGCTTAATGTGGATCTACTATTTAGTAGTACTAAATTGAAATAGCATAGCAGTTGGAGAGCGCTATACACTATAGTGGGGATTTTACGGGGCCTTAACTGCACAGTTGTTTGCCAATCTTCTCCATCTGATCTATTGATCTTCAGGTTACCTTTCTTTTGTTCCTTCTTCACCTGAGATTATGTACCCATCAGAGTTATGCTCTTATTTACGCTCATTGACAAGCATAGTATAAACTGCTGTGGAAATTTTATATATCTAAGAAATATAAAGAATAGAAGATTGATTATTTTGGAAATAATAGGAGAGATAATGAGAGAATTTGTAAAAGAAGATGAAGACATTGATTTTGGCTTGAAACCTTAAAAGAAATGTGTATTTTAGAAAAAGTGATATTTTAACTTTCTTTTTCAAAGTGTGACAGAAATTTTCTCAAAAAGATGGGTTTTACTTCTTTTTTCCATTTACCATTCAAAAGTTTCACTGTCCAAAAGCACACATAAAAAGACAATGTAACAATGTGTATTACAATAATTTTTTTACAAAAATAAAAGCATTAAAATAGTTGTGGAAATTATTTTTTATTATGTTTTTCCATGTTTAAAGTTTAAAATAATGGGTTACCTATTTGAACTTCAAACTCATAATTTTCTAAAGATTTGCGCCACTGATGTTTCCAATTCATTTTTTTAGAAGATGTTTTCAATGGTTTAATGCTTAAATTGGAGTAGATAAAAATGACTTGATTTACACAAGCCCAACTACATCTAATAATGATTTAAGTGTATAGGGTTTTAGCTCCTCTCCGTTTAAAGTGGTTAACACTAAGCTCTTCTATATTAAAGTGTCTAGCTCTAATGTTGTAACACTCCAACTACCTAATAAAAGACAAAACAGAGTCTTTGCAACTATTTTCTATATAGAAATAGGCTTTCCACTTTAACTAAGGAGATTTACTCTAACTTTGAGGAGTCCTTCTTACACGTTTCCATTACGCCATATCAACATCAAATTTATTTTATACGGATCTAATGACACTACTCTTATGTTATTCTACCTTAGACCTGCAAGTTACTCGCTATGGCTAATTGGAATAGGGAACCTCTATGAGGATTTATTTATGGAGTAAATTATGGTAAATGTGACGAATTTGTTTTTCACGATAAACTGTTATGGTCTTCTTAATTATTTTAACTCACAGTTGTTTGCTTATACAAGCGACAAGCTAATAACTACCTTATATACATATGGGGAGTGGTATAAAAAAATAAATATAATAGAAAATTACAAACATGCTCTTTCAGATGCCCAACTTTAGTAGGAATCGCTTAACCTAATCTCTGATACCTAGTGTGATAGCCCGCACCTCCAAACACTCCAGTCCAAGGCCCAAGAATGGCATTTAACTCACGTCGTGCCAAGAAGTATGAATCTTTGGGATTTTATGATTTACATGATACAAAGACATTTATAAACATAAAACATTCTACACTTTTAGATTTCATAGCGAAAGAAAATAAAATATAAATACAGAATGTAACCCAATCAGACAGTAACCTCAACACAAACGTGGTCCATTCAACAACTAAAAAATAACGTCTCTAAATGCCAATAGAACATAAGTCTATATTAGATAAAATAAGGTATGTAGGAGAATACCTATAAATAAATATATTTCCGAAGCGACAAGTCATCTTCTCCATGCACCTTATGCAAATAGATATAAGGAGGAGAAATCGAGGGGAACATACAAGGTCCTGTGAGTGTAATATATGACTAATGGTACGATTTTGACAAGTAATTAAAGTTCGGTTACTAAGATGTTTTTTTAGTGTGCATGTCCTATGTATGTATATGGAATTAGTTACCTTCACATTATGGGTGGACTATCGTTAGTGTGCTTAAATCCAATTACGATTATGAGATTTTCCACTCATAAATGGAACATACTAAAACTAAATAATCCCTACAAACCTCTCTAGTGTATAGTCCTAATGATAGACCACTTAAATAGACATATAATTAACATTCTATGTAGTAGTAGAAGCTAGGGTTTGATCTATCTGAATATACGTCCGACGCCCAGCTCACTCATCGAATCACAGTCCGATGATACTTTCCATCTATGCAACGGTTAACCTTTTCGTTAATGTTTGTATTTTAAGATATGTACTATTACACAAGTAGCAATAAGAGTTGGATACAATGCAATAAGGATCGGATACAACCCTTCCATAGGATTAACAAATCCCACTATGACGAACGTCTTCATCTACTATTTTCATCTTTTATCAATAGGTGACTAGGGCCAAATATGAAAAGTAAGAGAGCTTCTAATTGTGATATAATTGTACATCAGGTTGAGTCTCACATTTAACAACTTCATGATGTGAGAACCTAGGACATCACTAAGTGTGATACTTTTCCAACTGTTGAACAACTTCATTCAACTACATGAACTCGCGAAAGACGAGGAAGTTTGAACAAGTTTCTTTGATCCATTCTACATGGCCAATACCAAATCCAAGTTCCGCATGGGATTACTACAGTAATTGAAATGTCTGGAATTTTATTCAAACGTCCAACTTAGATTCCATACATCCGAATAAGGGTCCAAACGTCAAGATCTAGTTAGTTTTGAACTGATTCCTTTCTATTTCATGTTTTCTATGATTCTAATTACAAATTCAAACGTCTTAGTATGTATTTTTAGATTTGGTAACTTATTCATTTAATTTATTTGTTTGTGTGACGACCCGAAATTTTGAGCAATATCAATTTAATAATCTTTTATGATAATTAAATTAGTTTGATCATTTTATACTATAAATTGACAAGTTAAAATTATTTTAAAGGCCGATAATTTGGTAATATTTATTTTTCTTAACAATATAAAATTGGTAAGATTTATTTTTCAGAAGCTAATCAAAATATTTTCTATTTATGATATACATTGATATATCTTGTAAATAGGAAATGTTTAATGTAATAAAAACTTTATATTCAAATTGTAATATATATGAATATATTTATATTATGATTTGGTTTGTGTTTTAAAATTCAACACAGTAATTTTCAAATTTAATGTTAAAATGATTTCCATTTGAAATATGTATATATTTGTATATATATTAGATATGGAAAATTGTATTGATTTGAATTTAATAAGTATCTGCAAACTTTAAATATATAATTTGTAATTTGAAAAGTTAATTTGATTTAATGTTTTTGAAAATAATATTTGAAATTTAAATTTTAAATAACAAAGTTAATTTCTTATTTTATAAACATATATTTTAGCTTTTGTTTTAAATAGGAACAAAATTTGAAGTTCACT
Organism: Allium cepa; assembly: GCA_030765085.1. Taxonomy (NCBI): domain Eukaryota; kingdom Viridiplantae; phylum Streptophyta; class Magnoliopsida; order Asparagales; family Amaryllidaceae; genus Allium; species Allium cepa. Next base: position 1,041,372,337 of record CM060931.1, on the reverse strand, counting down.
TTCAATTATTTTTAATATTCTTTCATTTTAATTTTATCATAAGATAAAATTGTTTTAAAATTTTATATAAAGAGTTAAACTAAGTTTCTCAAATTTATAAACATATGATAGAATTAAATTGGATCTAAAATACAAGTTATTTATAAATGCCTATATAACTTGGCTTTTGAAATATTTATTAAAGTCTAAAGTTTATTTTTATAAGGTAAAAACATTTTATAATTATCTAAATATTACATAAATACATTGTATATAGCTTAAATAAATTATTAAAAAGAAATTAACATTTAAAACATTAATAAAACATTTGAAAATGACTTTTGTAAATATTAATTTAATATTTTAACACTTGTAAACATTTTTGGAGTGTGTTAAAGACAAGTGTGAATTAAATTGCTTAGGTGTATGCTAATCAAACATAAGAGGTAACAAATGTCATCTTTTGATAAAATAAAATTTAAAAATTTAAGTTGTAAAATTAAAAGAAGAAATTACTTTTAAACTTTGAGCTAAAATTCTTCCTTCAAAATGTAAATCAAAGAAAGAAATATGGAAACTGTAAAATCTGAGAAAAATAAAATAAAGGAAATATGAAATTGGAAAATCTAAAACAATCAAGAAATCTGAAACTGTAAAATCTAGGAAAAAGATAATGATCTAGAAAGAGCTTCAAGTACAATCAGAGGCAAGATTTCAAATATAATCAAGCAGTTCAAAATCAACATACAATTCAGAGAATTCATCAACATGCAAGATAAATTTCAAAACTTGGAAGTGAAAAATAGCTTCTGTTCTCTACTCTTTGATAACAGGTGAGTAAATTGAATCTTTTAAAAATAGTTAAATCTTGTTTTCAACTTTGTATTGTGATGATATCATGATGTGATAAGAAATATTTGATTTACATTCGATGCATGTTTGAACTGTGTAGATTGAATGCCTGTATAGTAAGAAAAATGTTACTGTGTATATAAAAACAGTTTTAGATTTTATAATAAATTCAATAATTTGATTTTGAATTCAAACTAGACTTTGATTTGTTAATGGAAGCTTTTTGAAATCAAGTAGGCTATCATCTAAAAATAAATTCAAGTTTTTAAATGGAATAATTTGTTATAAAACTTGAATTTACAGTAAAATCTTGATTTGGGTCAAAAGTTTTTGAATTCAAACTTGAGTTTTGATTTTACAATCATATTGCAAATAATAAATCATGATTTCAGAAGCTTGAATCACGAATTTTAGATTGGTAACTTGTGTGTATTTGGGGTTTTACTATTTTGGGCAAATTGATCGATTTACGGCAAACCATGGCAAATTGGTCGTCGACGTTGATCATGGAGGTTGAGGGTGTGTTGTTGATCATCAGAAAATTAGTTTGGTGATTTAATATTGAATGAAGTGGCTGATAATTCATGATGTAGGGTTTTGTACCTTGTTTATATCATCGTGGTTCATCGCGTCTTTGCGGCATCGTGAGGCAACCGGAGTGAATCGCGTGCGTCGCTGTGGGTTGAGGGGATCGTGACGAAGCTTTGGTGATGATGGTGGATTTTCTCGAGGCTTGGGTTGCCGTGGATGTTGGTTTTTCTGGCAATGGTGGTTTCGAACAGTTGGGTTCGACAGTCATATTTTGGAGCTCGATCGAATCGAGGTTTCTAGGTCTCGATAGTTGTTCTCGTGGTCAATTGTGACTTGGTGGAGGCCGGTGTGGGGATCGCCGTCGACCGACGGCCATATGCACGTTGATGTGCACGGTGTTGTGTTCTATAGTGGATGGTTTTTGGGTAGAAGAAGAGGAAGGGTTGGAGCTCGAAGCATTCATCGAGGAATTGCAGTTTTGTCTCGAAGCTAGGTATAGAGTTTGGGATACTCGGGTTTTGTTTGGTTTTACTCGAGTTTTACGCGAGTAATTGCAGTGTTGCTCGGGTTTGTTGAGCAAGATTTTGCTTTGAGTTCAACAGTTTTTTTTAAGTCTTTAAAATTTAACAGTATTGTTTTTTTAGGATTTTGAAACCAAAAGAAAAACTTGATTTTTGAAAATGATTAAAGTTTAAACTAAAGGTTAAACAAGTTTAATTATAAACTAAATTTGTTTAAAGATAAGTTTTTAAACAAGTTTTTATATATAAAATATGAAAGTTTTAAAATAAAATTTGTGTAGTTTTGAATTAAGTTTGTATTAATTTTATTTAGTAACTATGGAAAGTTTTAAAGATTTGAAAGGGTTTGATTTGAATATTTAAAATTGTTTTAATTATAATTGACTTTTAAAATATTTATTTTTAAATAAGGTTTAATGATTAAAGTTTAGAAATCAATTATAATTTAAAAAATTATAAGTTTTGATTATTCAAAGATAAATAAATTTATGAAGATAATTAAGGTAATTAAATTTATTAACCCTTAAAATGTTTTGGTTAATATAAATGATTCAATTAAGAAAATGATTTTCTTAATTAGGGATCTTTTAAATATAGTAAATTAAAGAATCATTTAACAAAATTTAAATGATTAACTAATAATTAAATAAATAATTAATTAGTGATTAATTGATGATAATCATTTGGAGTTAATTAAGTATAATTACTGGGTAAAGTAATTAAATGATTAATTACAGGAGGTAGTTAAGTAAAAGATAATTACTTATGAAAGTAATTAAGTGGATGTGATAAAGGATTAATCACTTGTGCTATTAATTAAAGAATTAATTAATAAAATTAATTAAAGGTTTAAATTATTTAATTAATGGTTAATTAATAGAGGAATTAAGAGTAATTATTTATGTGATAAATTACTTGTTAAAGTAATTAATTAAGAAAGAATTTAATTAATGGAAGCAATCATTAATTAATGGAAATAATTAATTAATTATTAATTAGTAATTTAGGGATAATTAATTTATAATTAAGTTTTAATTACTAAATGTAATTAAAAAGTAATTAATCAAATATGATTAATTAAGAGTAGTTAATTAAATGTGATTAATTAAAAGTAATTAATCAAGTAAATGTAATTAAAAGTAATTAATCAAGTGTGATTAATTAGAAGGTAATTAATCAGGTATGATTAATTTAAAAAGGATAATTAAGAAATAATTATCAGGATAATTAAATAATTATTAATCAAGTGTGATTGATTTTAAAAGGGAAATTAAGAGATAATTACTTGGGTAATAAAGAAGTAATTAATCAAGATGATTAATTAATATTGTAATTAAGAAATAATTACTTAAACTAATTAAGTAATAATTAATCAAGGATGATTAATTTAAAATGGATAATTAAATGATGTTTATTGATTAATTTGTAATTAATTAATGAATAAGTAAGCTAGATTGATGATAATCCAAGTGTTTAGGTAAGGATTAATTTAAATTAAGGATGAATTAAATTAATTAAAGTTGGATCAAACCTTGTTATGGTTGATTAATGATTGGTTGATAAGGATCATTGGATGAGTTAATGATATTGGATGATATTGAATGTCGTTGGTTGATATGTAATGATATGGATGTGATATATCTGAGATGTGATATATATGCTACTTTGTGATATGTATGGATGAATGTGATAATAGTGAGCTATCTATCTGTGTAATGTGAATCATCCATTTATGGTTAAGTGATATTTCTGAATATCTACTGTTTAAATCCCTTAAGTACAACTTAGACATTAAAATGGCGTTTGGATTCGGTGAGACTGGGATCGGGTTTCCATATTTGGATATCCGAAAACCACACCGATCTAAAATAAACGTTAGGTCGTGAATCCAAGTGGAGTTTAGTGAAGACTCGAGGTGTAAGAACTATACTTCAGTATAACTCTATGGGTGATTCCGTAATGAGTTTGACGGGAATAGTACTTACAGGTTCGAGATGGTGATTCAGAGTGCAAGGGCTATGGTCGTTGACTCTGAGGGTGATTCCAAAATGAGTGCAACGAGATAGTGCCTTCGGTTCCATTCGAACCTGGAACGGATTTGTATGGATTGAATGCTTTCAAAACATCGTCAGGTGGACGATAAGCATTCTAAGATAAGTGTGTCCTACAAAGGTAATCGCAACCTCAAGCCTCATCAACCGGGAATGGCTAAAACATGGGAGGTGCAGCAAGGTTAAGTGGGTCATGCCCAAGTAGGACGAGATTCATCCCTGTCTAGATATCCCTTTTTATTTCGGCTTTGTGGGCGGTTGGATCTGCAGCCAACTGCGGGGTGGTCTTGTTCGGGACTGTTCAGTAAGGAATGGTCCCGGCCTTGTGTTGCAGGGGAGTTAGGGTGGCTCCTCGGTATAGTGATCTAGGCCACGTACTGTGATGGACGGTACCCCAGTAGCCCTGCCATTGATGGAAACCCATTTTTCCTACGAGACCCTACGGTTTTGTTTGTATTACCCACTTTTGTGGCTAGTAGCTGGAATTTAATCATGTAACAATTTCGGCTATTTCATATTTACTTGAAAACCCTAGACGCTATTATAATATCACTGGATTTTCTATCAAATGTTTTGGTTAGCGTAAGGTAAAAACTTTTCCATGTTTATGTGTGGGAAGTCTTACATGATACCTTTTCTTTTCAAAGGATTTTCTGAAGTTAAGCAATTTTAAACCGTTTACTCACACCAGACCCCTATCTGACCCGAGTATTTATTTTCTGTTTTATTAAACTCTTGGGTACTCATATTCTGTATGAGTAGTCAAGTGATTCAGGTTATCCTTGACAAATTCTGGAGGAGCTTTGGAGCGGGATGCTTCAGCGTGTAGATATATAGACAGAGTTAGAGTTTCCGCTGTGTCTTATTCTGTATAGTTGTTCTTGTATTGTATATTAGACAGAAATGTTATAACTGTCTAAATTGAGATGTATAGTTGTGTACTCTGATGTATATGATTCTATATATATATATATATTATGTATTATATTTCATTCGTTCCGCTGTGAGATTTCTGTTGTGTTGTTGTTTCTTTCTTCTCTTTCTTTTCTTCTTCTATCTCTTTCTTTCTTAAATAGTGATGCGTCTTTCTGGTGATAGAAAGTCAGGTCGCTACAGTTTGTCTAATTCACCGTATCAAGTATACGTGTTAAATTCGTTTTTAACCAGTGTTTGGCTATAGATTTCATTTGGTTACACAATACCAAGTAGTTTTATTGCATTGACCATATATAATATTCTAATTCAATCGCCTATATATACTTTATTCGATTTTCTATATGTAGTTAAAAATAAATAGGATCAAACATAGGTAACGCCAGCAGAATGTATTCATTTACTTTTCATTTGTCAAATCAATCCAACTTGTTATACAAATCATATCTATAGAATTAGAGTAGTTTCAATGCAAATTACCCCTCCACCTTAAATTACAATGATTATTTTACCAATTTGTTACATAGGGCATTCCAATCCTTTCAATTCATAGGAATATTCAATTAAAAATTACTGATTTGAATTAAAAATCGCATTTTTTCTACCATAATAAGGTATATAATAAAAATTAGCTACTTAACTATAGCATAATCATTTCATCGATAAATCCACTCATCTTGTACACTGTTTGAAGAAATTTCCTCTCTAATCCGATTAAAATTGGTGTTACTCCTTTTTCTCTTAGCATACACTTGTTCAATTTGGTTCTTCTCTTCTTTTTAATTTGATCTCCGTATTTTTTAGAGGAATTTTATCTACTATTTGTTTGAAGATTTATTTTGGAGTTGGAGGAGGAAGAAGAAAATATGAAAAATTATAGATGCGGTGGCTAGGGTTTTTAGGATGAGAGAGGTAAGACTTGACTATATATTTATAGGTATATGTGAAGTCTAGGTCCTAGAAAATTATTGTTTATTCATCTATCATTTATCCTTACGTATACACAAAATTCTTTTCCTTTTATTTTCTTAAATAAAATAAAGTTTATCTTCTCCCAATTAATGTAATTAATTATAGTTCAATTCGATACCATTTTTATAATGAAAATCAATGTCGTTTTTTATAATTCAAATCAACATCGTTTATTGTAATTCAAATCAATACGGTATATTGTAATTCAAATCAATACCGTTTATTACAATTCAAATCAATACCATTTACTGATATTCTACATATACATTATTAATGTTGTAAGGAATCCTGGATTGATATTCACATACACACACACAATAGAAACACATATACACATCTATGTATTCAAGCACGCATGTGCACGTGTGTGTATACATTGATATTAATTAGGAATCTTTCCCTTTATTAGTAATTACACAGTCAATATGCAGTTAATTGGTATTTTCTTTTCAAATTCAAAAATGGGATTTACCCTTATTCTTTACAAATAAAGAGATAACACAATGTTCCCTTAAGAAATTCTTTCTTTTATTAACTATATCATTACCTTTTTCTTTTTAGAATATGTATCATTTCTTTCATTAAATGCAATGTTTTCGTAAATATTTTCTTACCGTCTCTTAATAATATACGTAACATATCATTTCACTAATTATAGCAATAATTTCTTTATTGTGGTAATTAATGTTTCTTCCTTGAAGCAGTTTCAAGTCTGTTCCTCTCTTTCTTTCAAAGCACAAAAACTATTGTATTCTTTTTAGAATAATTCAAATTTATTTAATTAATTACTTGATAATAAATTTTCTTGTAAACAATTCTTAAATTCAATTTCAAAATAAGCGCAAAACCCAAAATGCACACTATTGTAAATATTCTGTATCTCCTTTATCCAATATTTGTTTTTGACATTTTATATACTAATTTGAGGTAGAAAAATCTAAATGGATCAACAGAAAAATAAGATTTCCCAAATTCCTCCATTTGTAAAAACTAGCTCTTCAGCTTTATGTAAAATTACTAAAATATCCTTTTTAATTAAATATTTAGTTTATTAAAAATAAAGGGTATTATAGGAGAAGCCACGTCGGAAATTACTCCCACTATAGAATCCATAGTGGGAACAAAAGAATATATCTATGGACTTCATCGATGAATTATCTCAAAGCAGAAGAGGTAATGAGAGCATTCGAGTAGTAGTGGATTGGCTCATCAAGAGTGCACATTTTATCCTAGTGAGAAGTACAAGGATTGCAGAAATGTGAGCAATATTGTATATAAAGGTGACACTTTAGCCGCTTGGGATTCCATTTAGTATAGTGAGTGATCGAGACCCACTTTTCACAAGCAAATTTCCGAGGATTTTACCAGATGCTTTAGGAATGGAACTAAATCTGGGTATGGCATATCACCCTTAGATGGATGGACATACATAAAAGGGGAATAAAGTATTGGAGAATCTACTCAAAGCATGCATGCTTGATTTCAGAGAAGCTTGGGAGGATCATCTACCATTGGTCGAGTTCGCTTATAATAACAGTTACCAAGCTAGTATTGGAATGACACCATATAAGGCGTTGTACGAAAGGCCACGTATGCCACCCTCATGTTGGTTGGAATCGAAGGTTAAGGTAATTCGTGGGCTAGAAATGATTCGAGATACTTTGAAAGTTGGAGTTGATAAGGGAGAGAATGAAGGCCGTGCAAGATTGGCAAAAGTCATACACTGATAATAGAAGGATGAGTTAGGGTTTGCGGTAAGAGATTTGGTATTCATGAAAGTTTCACCATTCGAGAGAATAACAAGGTTTGGATATTCCTGAAAACAAGCATCAAGATTTGTAAGACCCTACCTGACATTCTGGTGAATTGGAAGTCTAGCTTTCAAAGTGAAACTCCTAGAGAAGATGGCAAGAGGCGTAATGTAATTGATATTTCACATTTGCGAAAATGTATACATAACTCAGCCACTATTATCAAGTCAAGTCAGTTGGAGGATGTGGAATTGGAACTCAAGCCTAGAAAATCCATTGTCCAGCTTATATTTTCGAACATGGAGTTAAGCTGTTTAGGAACAAGGTAGTGAAGATGTTGAGAGTGCAATGGAGAAACAATTCGACAGAGAGCACGTGGAAGTTTAAGGAGAAGATAATAGGTTCTCATCCTAACCTATTTACCGGTACATTCCTTAATCCTATAGTTTCCTTAGAACCTAGTCTTGAATGTTAGATTTTAGATGCACATTATTGGTTGCTTAAGGGTTGACTTAGGTTAATATAAACCATTATTATAGTTTAACCCTTGACTCATGGTATGATGTAAATAGTTGCACTAGTATAGATTTTTTTTCTATGCTGATATGCTAGGTTGTATTGCATCATGCCTATATGCCATCTATATTGGTTACATTAAGAAATCTGATTAGTTCAAAGGTTGACTACCAAATTGCATTGTTGCATTAGTCAGGTATTACATGCTACGACCGTGCATCCTTATCTAGCTACCTACGTGTTATATATGTATCGATATGATTTTAATTTAATGATTGGTATGGATTGTTTTATTTGGATGCCACTTAGTGATTTTGGGGTAAATTCCTTTTAAGGGGGAAGAGTGTAATAACTCGTATTTTTCAACAACGAAAAATAAATAAAATCAAGAATTTTGATCGAAGGGTAAAATTGTCTTATTTCAACATTCGAATTTGGAAATAAAACTGGTTCCATTATGACCTTCTCATTTTCAATTGCACGTGGTATACAGGTTTGTCCGAATCAAAGAATGGACGACGAAGTTATGTATTTTTCGTAAATTGAAATTTCAAATTTTAAACGAGCTTAGCCTAATTTAGTTTGAATAGACACTTCACTTTTGTTTCGTCTTAGAATTCAAACGAGAATGTTTTAATTTATCCGTATGTGCCTCTCCTTCTCTTTCTTTGTCTCAGAAACCTAAGACCTGATTTAATTCAAAACTACAAATTCTAACCTCAATTCTTCACAAATACCTAAAAATTAAGCATCAAATCAAAGGCCGATTCAAGGGCTATGGTCTAATACTAATTAGTTTCACATATATTTGGATTTTGAGATGATCCCTTTTCTTGAAAACAGGCAATTGAGAAGTAATTCTAATTAAAGTGAGTGGTTTTCGCCTAATTTGGTATATAACTTGTTAACCTCTATTAGTTCTATGATGATTATAGCTTAGGGTTATAATTTAGGGTTAATATGGATGGTTATTGAAATATAATAGTAATTAAATAATATAAGTCAAAATACAATAAAAGGGATATAGTTCATATAATTAGACGAATGGATAAATAATTAAAGTTGGCTAAATCAGTGATTTAACGATGAATATTGGAATGATAATTTGGTTATATTTGTTGAGTGCATATAAAATCTATGGATTGATGAAATATGAAATTAGAAGTGATATTTATATTAACCAGAGAAATAATTTATAAATTAATGAAAATTTTATGTATACGTGTTACATATATAACGACTTAAATAAAAATGATGATTGAAAATAGGTATTTAGAACATATATATCTATAATATATGTAAATACTATGATAAAATTATAAAGACTAAAAATGATATTTATATGAATTTTTAATAATTTATATGTACTATATAGCAAAGGTTACAAATATATTGCGTTTAAATGAAAGGAACTAGTTTATATTGAAAATATGATATAATAAACACATAAAAATGTTATAAAATTTTATATGTTGTTTCAGATCATATTTTATTTTTATTTCAAATTTATAGCGATTTTTAAGAATATTTTATAGTATATATGTAAGAAAACTGTGTTTATAAAATCCTAAAACTAGTCTTATAATACCAACTTTCAAAGCAATTCCAAAACAATTTTGACATAATCTTTTGATGAAATTGAAGTAGAATGATAATAGAAGATCATAACAAAATTTACAAGAAATGAATACAGAAACATATTAAAAACAAGAACTAGTTGAAGGAACAAGAGTCAATATATATATATATATATATATATATATATATATATATATATATATATATATATATATATATAAACGCAGGAACAGATAGGAGCTCTTGCTCCTATTAATATGTTCACCATTAGTCGATCGATGGTAAAATCCTAGGTCGACCGATGGCATAGGTTGGAAAATGATTATCCTATTGGGTCAGGTTTTCCTTGACCCAAATGGAGAATTTTTAGGGTTTTTAGGTAACGTTTAAACTATACTATTATTATGTGATTTTCCTTATTTGATTAAATTGAATGTCTGAATGTATATTGGGTGTATGCATGTATGTGTGTGTAGACATATATGGATATATAAGTATGGATAGTCTATTTTTATTGGTATCTGTTGGACCATTGATTGATGAGGTCTCTATTTATTATAATGGTAATACGATCGCATAGTTATTCAAATATTTTTTGAGGAGGGTGTTATAGTACAAAAATGAGTCCATAAGCCACATATGAAACTATGCCAATGTGATGATTCAACCATGTGTTAATGCATTAGGGTGGGATTAGCTTTGAATATGGGTTACATATATCATCAATCATTTTTATTGTATTGGACTAAGACCTTGTTTCATGAGGTAGCCATGTTTATTGTATTTTTTTGACTGGCTTATTGGATGCGGGTGAAGTAGGACTAAGGTATGATGTTTATCATAATTGTGTTACTATTATTTGGGAATGATTAGATTATGTAGTGAAGTAGACATGCTTCACTCTTAAGAGTGTAGTTTGACCCTACTATATATTACCTTTTTGTTTGATAACTAGGCGGATGGAATTCAGTATGCTTGGTTAAGTAATCTTTAAAGGTGTTGATAACGATGTCACCACTTATATAAACTTGTACATAAATAATCATCTAACCTTGGTTGTATTTGTGTATGTGTGTTTGGACTAGATTTGATTATATTTGACTTATGTATATACATTGAATTTATCAGTTTGGAATATAATGACATTTGACTATATTATATATTGGTACCTTTTACCGTGAGTTCACAAAGAGACGGATAGTATATATTCATTTTTTGTCTCTTGTTATCCATCACCAACAATATGTTGTTTTCAGTTTGCGGAGTTTACACATCTTGAGTTGTGCTAAATCAAATGGCCGAAAGTGGTGGGTTGTTACATAAATGATCATCCCATGAGCCTCCAAAGTTAAGTATACAAGCTTGTAGGAGATCCTCTATAACATGATTCACTCTCTCGGTGTGAACATTGGTGTTTGAGCGTTAAGCTATACTTAAATGCGATATTGTCCCCAACGACTCCTGTAAGCTCCTCCAAAATCCATTATTATAATGGTCTTGATCATTCACAATGTTCTTCGGCACACCATGGAATCGCATTATCCACTTCACTTACAACTTAACCAATTTTGATGTCGTTCTATTTACTTTATGGGTATGAATTGAGCACTCTTCGTCAATCTACCAACTATGACCCAGACGTTACCATAGCTTCCTCTAGTTTTGGCATTTGATCAATGAAATCCATTAATATTTGTTCTTGCTTCAACTAGGGAATCTCAAGCGGTTGCAGCAATTAACTTGGCTTCTTATTCCTAGGCTTTAGTAATAAGCAGTTTATGCACTTCAAGTTGAATGTTCCAATTTCCTTCATCCCTTCCCGTTACAATTTCCACTTCACATCCTTATGCATTTTATTGCCTTTAGATGTATAGTCAATCTCGAATGTTGACACTCACATAGCAACTCATCCCTCAATCTGTCAACATCAGGTACAAACAATCTCCCATGCTTGTGGAGCCAACCATCTTGGTCGAGTCCGTACCGCTTCATATCTTTAGACTCTACTTCACTCTTAATCTTAGCAATAATCTCTATTAGCCTGGCATTATGTTTCTAAATAGTAACAATCTCTTAATTAGAGTAGATCTGATAATCAAAATTTTCAACATCTCTTGCTTTAACTCACATCAAAGTCGCGTACCAGTAGCAATTGAGTACCCTTTTTAATCCAAGTAAACTCCTCACATCTACACTCTTGGGTGGATTCCAATTCTTTACTGCTACAACTTTCACAAATCTACAACAATGTTTTTTCAGATACAGTATAACCAAAAAATTGCACTTCCCTCCTCCAAAAAGGAAATTTAGAAAAGTTCGCTTTTACCAGGTGTTGCCTTAACACCTCGAGCACAATGCTCTAGTGTATCTTGTCTTCCTCCTCTATCCATGAGTAGATGAGGATATCAACAATGAACACAAATAAAAATTTGCTTGGTTGATCCATGAAGACATTGTTCATAAAATCAATAAAGTATGTTAATGCATTGGTTAGCTAAAAGGTATAACCAATCACTCATAAAATATACATGTGTAAAAAATGTAGCAATCAACACACTCTCCCTAGCCACTCTTAGTTGGTGAAAACTTGTCACAAGGTCTGACTAAGAGAACACCCATGCACCGTGGAGCTGAACAAACAAATCGTCAATGCGTAGGAGTGGATAATTATTCTTCTTCATACCTGATTCGACTCACAGTATTCTATACACAATATCAAAGATCCATCCACCTTAACGGAGAATACTACAGGTGCTCCCTATTCATATATCCTTCTACAAGTGAACCCCTTCCTCAATAGGTCCTTCACTTACACCTCTAATTCCCATTACACTTTGGGTGTCATCCACCTCAAAGGCATAACTGCTGATTTGGCGTCCTTCACCAAAGCTATATGGAACTTTATCTCCTTATGTGTGGTAATCCAACCATCTCCACAAATATATCTCAATACACACTAGTTATAACGACCAATGATAACTCACATGCGGGATCTCCAGAAAATATAAAAGCTAATCACTTCATCATTCGGTAGGCAGCCTTACTCTAACCTCCACCCATCGTATGTCCCTACCGTCACCAACATCCTTTTGCAGTCCACAACCACTTTGTACTTCTTCAGCTAGTCCCAACCTAATATAATACCAAACCCCACAAAACTAAGCATAAAACAATCACAAACAAACATGCATCGATGAATCGATAAGACTACATCATAACAAATCATATTTAAACTAGTCGAACTTTCCATAAAGTTTGACACAGTCAATGTTCTGTTTAATAAGTCTAGTCTGAATCTCAGTCTATCTATGAAGTTGTTAGATATAAAATAATGTGAAGCATCAGTATTGAATGAAACACGTATAGAAACATCATAAATGGAAAGCGTAGCTTGTATAGAGATGCCCTTCGCTTTCTCATTTGTGGATGGAGCATTGGATGAAGTTGGAACAACATTAAGAGTATACGCTTACATCATCTGCTTTTGAGTTGCTGGCTCAGGACAATCTTTCTAGATATGTCAAAACGTGTTGTAGTTGTAGCACTTATTTCCATCAGTTTTGCTGTTCTTACTTTGATGGCCTTACTCTCGGTAATTGTAGAAAGTAGGCTCCCACTTGCCCTTCTTATGGCCATTTTTATTCTGATACCACTTCTTCTTCTTCTTATTGTTCCATATCCTCTTGCCTCCTCCGCCCACTAGGGATTTTGGCTCCTAGTTTGGAACAATAGCCCTCAGCATTTGGATATTTGCTCTCGTGCCTTAAAGCTTCTTGAATACCTTCTCAAAGTTCTCATCAATATGGCTAATCAATCACCGTTCCATATGATCGTTTAGTCCACCAATCAAATTTTCATTCTTCTTCAATGAAGTGTCAATGATAGACATTACGTACTTCGACAAAGAGTCAAACTCAGCCACATACTCTAAATAGAAAAGTCACCTCACTTCAGATCTATAAATTTTTAGAATAAGACCGACTTCTAAGCCATCGATATGAATTTCTTCTCAAACCTTACTTTGAACTTATCCCAACTAAAATGATCCTAAAGAGTAGTAGCTTAAAGAGCACTCTAATAATTCATCGCTCTTCCTTGGAGTTGTCTAGGGGCCAATCACCTTTTCATAGCAAAGTCCAACTCCATGTTTTCAAAGGTTCTTTTGCAGGTGTCCAACCAATCCTGCATTCCTTAACTAATTTCATCCCTTGGGATGGTTTGCCAGCAAGGCAGGAAAAGTCCTTGTTCAATATGGAAAAGTCAGCCCTGGGCACATATACCTGAGAACACAAACAATAACATTCAAAGCATTCAGTTGGGGATTTTGGAGCATTTTTCAGACCATGGTGTTAACAATGCTATAAGTCAGGGTTAGCCACCCCTGAGGCCGCTCCTTCTTCTACTCTAAAGATGAAGTTTCATGCAACGTTCCTTATTTGTCTCAATCTTAAATTATAATAAGAACGATCGTGAATCTACCTTGTAGTTCCTGCCTTCGGGAACTTGTGACTCGAGCATCTCGAATCCAGCGATTTTGTTGGTCAACGATTGGAGTTCTTTGTAGATTTTTACTTATCCGACATTGTTGGATACATGTCAATTACTTTTGATAATGGGAGTGGATTCTTATTTGTCCTGCAATAGGTGAGTTTCCAGGTGTTGTCAAGACAATACCGACACATACACGATCTTTATGGTTTGGTGATGGTGCCGGAGCAACATAAAGTGGTGTTTGCATGGAATGCGCAACTTTTAAGAGTGCATAGCTTATGAAATGCATAGCTTTAGGGAGTGCGTGGCTCACAAAACGTATGGATTATGGGGTCAATACGTCCCGCCGATTCAGAACTGTTTGGAATTTCTTGACATTGCCAATCTTTGGGTAACGTGTAAGGAATTCATGCTTAGAAAGTGTGGTTCCATGGCTAAAGAAGTGAGATGCAGCTTATGGGAGTGCATGGCTTAATTAATTATAGTTGCTTGGGCGTGATTCCACAACCCAAGAAGCAGTGCATGTCTTTGGTTTGGGTCTTTCCGATGTTGCCGGAGCTAGTTCTTAGAAGGTTGGGATCGAGTTCCGTCGATCCAACGGTTTTGAGTCAATTTGCTTTTGTCGACTAAGCAGGTAGGTGCGGCGTACTTGAGCATGGTTCCACTATCTCAGGCAGCGATTGGATGGTTTTAAGTGGATTTGACCCCATTGACTCAGCAGGCTACTTTTGTTAACACAGTTTTAATAGTTCAGAAAGCAAAGCAATTTTATTAACAAAAGTTAGGCAAGTTCTTCATATTTACAATACCTTCGGTATTCCAGGGATAGCTTATTTGTGGGAAATAGGAAATACATAAGATAGTCTTAAATAAATCAACGATGCAGTAATTCACTATTTCAAGCTTGGGGAATTTGGGTTCCATCAACGTGCCATCCTCTAGCTTATAGCCGATCACATAGGGCCCTTCCTGGTTTGGTCTGAATGTTCCTGGTACAAAGTAGGCCCATTTGGAAACAAGGTCTCCTACTTTGAAAGTATGGTTATGGACTCTGGAATTGAAATATCATGCGACCCTTTTCTGGTGAGCAGAAGTCCTTAATTCGGCTTCGTCCTTCTTCTCAATGCCCATATCGAGCGACTTGAGTTGGAGCTTCTCGCTTGGCCTTCGATTGAAGTTTTGCCTTCGACAAGAGGGGACTTCTAGCTTGACTAGGATCATTGCTTCTAAACCATATGCCAAGGCTAATAGGGAGTGCCCGATTACAGATTTTTGCATTGTTATGTAAGTCCATTGTGCAAGTGGAAGTTCATCAACCCAATTTACTTTAGCTTTAGTTAGCCACTTTTTGATGGTGGACTTGATGATCTTTTTCACTACTTCCACTTGCTCATTTTCCTATGGATATGCAACAATGGAAAAGCATTTCTCAATTTGAAAGTGTTTGCATTTTTTTTAAACTCAACGCTTTCGATTTGATTCTCGTTATCCGTGATGATTTTTTGTTGCAATCGAAACCAACAAATAATGTTTTTAGTGGAAAATTAATAACTTTCTTTGTGCTAATAGTGGCTACCGATTCTGCTTCGGCCCATTTGGTGAAATGGTCAACAATAATGATATCATATTTGGCTCCTCCCTTGGCCATTGGTAATACATCAATCGGATCGATTCCCCAGATCGCGAATGGCCATGGGCTGACCATCTGCGTTAGCTCTATTGAAGGAGTTCATTTGATCTTACTGAATCATTGGCATTGGTCACAACGTCTGGCATAATCTTCCACATCACGGTTTACTCTTGGCAAAAATACTCATAATAGAGAACTCTCTTTGCATGGGTTTGCCCCCTAATGTGATCTCCACAATCGCCTTCATGAACTTCCCCGAGGATTCTTCGGGCTTTGCCGTTGGTCACACAGCTGAGCAAGGGAGTAGGGAATCTCCGTCGGTGGAGCATATAATCCTGTACTACAAACTATAGCGCCTTTTGAAGGAGCTTTTTTTATTGATTCTTGTCTGTGGGGAGTGTTCTTCTGAGCAGATAGTCTTTAATCGGTATCATCCACATTTTTGGTTCTTCGGTTGTTTCAAAAATCTAGTCGATATCCATCTCGCTTATGCTTGGAGCGGTCAAAGTTTCGACTGGAACCAACACTGGAATGAACTTCTCCGAAACCGTCCAATTTACCTAAATAGTCTACCTTCATGTTTTGTTCCGTCAGGATATGAGTTATGGTGTAATGTTTGATGTCATTCAGCAATTCCTACACTTTTGATAGATATAGGGCGAGGTTTCCTTCCCAAGCTTGGTATTTGCCTTTCATCTAGTAGACGACTAGTTGCGGTCGCTATAGATGTGTAAGGACTTTATCCCAAGTTCCTTCACAACTTTCACCCTGGCTATCAATGCTCGTATTCCGCTTCGTTATTTGTTACAGGGAATTCCAAGCATAAGGCATAGTAAGTGGATCATCCTTCGAGAGTTTCGAGCACTACTCTTACCCCTGAGCAGAAGTTGTTAGATGCACCGTCCACGAAAAACTTCCAACGTGTCTCCACTTCTGAAGTAATTTCTTATTCATTATCTCGTATTGTAAGCTCGATAATGTAGTCTACTAGCGCCTGCCCATTGATCGCCCTTCGAGGGTGGTAAGTGGTTTCATATTGACTTAATTCGATGTTTCATTTGATAAGCCATCCAGAGGTCTTGGGGTCGTACAACATTTGCTTCAAGGGTTGATCTATTAGTACTTTGATTGGTTGTGCCTAGAAGTATGGTCATAATTTTCTTGATGTGATCAAGGGGCAATATGCTAATTTTTCCAATTTCGGATAGTTCTTCTCGGCTTCAGTGAATTGTTTGCTGATGTAATATACGGGTCGTTGGACCTTTGCTTCTTCTCATGCGAGCACGACACTTAATGCATGGGGCAAGACTACTAGGTAAATAAACAAGTCTTCTCCATCTATCGGATTGGACAGGGTTAGCGGGTTTCCATATATTGTAGCAGCTCTTTAAATGTAGTTTGATAAGCTTGAATCTTCTTCCCTTCTTTAGCGCGTCAAAGAATGGTATACATTTGTTGGTTTTTTTTGGAAATGAACCGGCTTAGTGCTGCAACTTTTCCATTCAAGCTTTATAATTCCTTCTTATTCCTCGGGGCCTTGACTTCCGGTAAAGCAGTAATTTATTTGGGATTTTCTTTGACGCCTTTGTGCTTACAATGAGTCCTAAAAACTTTCCAAAGGCTACCTCGAAGTGGCACTTAAGTGGATTGAGTTCCATTCCGTATCTGCGGAGTATTTCAAACATTTTAGTGAGGTTATCCAAGTGATTTGTAGTTGTGTACAATTTAACAAACATATCGTCTACATAAACTTCCATAGCCTTCCAGATTTGATGTTTGAACACGGCGTTCACTAGTCGTTAGTAGTTTGCCCTAGCATTCTTTAAGCCGAATGACATCACTTTGTAGCAGTATAATCCCAGATCAGTAATGAAATTGGTATTTTCTTGGTTATATTCATGCATCATGATCTGGTTGTACCTTGAATATGCATCTATAAATGATAGTATTTCATGGCCAGCACCCCATCCACAAGTTAATCGATTCTAGGCAGAGGAATGTTGTCTTTTGGGCAAGCTTTGTTTAGGTCTGAGTAGTCGATACAAGTTTTCCATTTTTCATTAGACTTCTTGACCATGACCGGATTGGATACCCATTCGGGGTAGGTTTCATCGTAGATAAAACCATTCGTCATCAGCATACCCACTTCTTCTCTTGGCGCTTTGGACCGTTGGGGTCCTAGGCTGCGTCTCTTCTACTTCACTAGTGCATATTTGGGATCAATATTACGCACGTGGCATGTAATCTTCGACGAAATACCAAACATGTCGGATTGTGTCCTAGAAAATACGTCTAGGTTAGCTCAAAAAAATTTGATGAGTTCCAATCACATATTGTTTCAAAGATGTGATCCAATTTTCAAGACTTGTATTGGCTCATCCGTATCGAATAGATAGACATCGTCAATTTTGTCGGTGCTGTCCGTTCCTCCCCTAAGCTTTTCTTTCTAAGGTCCAAAGCCTTATCAAATCGGCTATGGTCTCCAAGCCAGAGGCGGTTATATAGTTGCAGTAGGTTCACGAATGTGGAGAGCTCTACCCATATTCTTTCCCTTTTTTGTTCTTCTAGACTCACGGAGTTCTGCGATGTAGCATTCTCTAGCAGCACTTTAGTCCCCTTTGATTACCACAACTCTATTCTCTGTCGAAAATTTCATGGTTAGACACCACTGAGCTAAATCAATCCTGAAATCTACCAAAGAAGGCCGCCATAGAAAGCATTGTAGGTGAATATTTCATCTACAATTACAAAGGTTTGGATGAGGATGACTCTTCAGTCACCTTCTCTGAGTTCTATGGGTAAATTGATTATTCCAACAGGTTGCTTAGGTTCATCGATGAATCCCTAGACCTTTTTTCAACAAGCGGATACGTCTTTCATACTGATCTTCATCTGATCAAACGTGAGTTTGAAAAGGATATTCGCAGAACTGCCATTGTCCACCAATACTCGTCGGACCATGACTGGTCCGATTCCTACCATCACGACCATGGGGTCAAGGGTCAGAGCATCTATTCCTTCAGTGTCTCGACTATGGAATACTATGCCATCATTCAAGGTTCTCTGCTGCTTGGCGAGGGTTCCATCTTCGATTATGAAGCATGAATCTTAGTGAGCTTGCATACCGCTCTATATCTCCTCAACTCTTCCGCACGGGATGAGGTCTTCCAAATATTATTCCAATTATAAGCCTCTAGTCGGTCCGTTTGGATACCTCTTCACTAGTTCCAGATTGGTTTCCCCGGTCCCTAGGAGTTGGACTGTTATAGGATGGTCAAAATTTTATGGTTTCCTCAGATACTGCTGAAGCTCGTTTTCTCGAATCATCTCTTCAATCAGGTTCTTCAAGTGACGGCATTCATTCGTGTTATGACCATGGGTTTAATAGAATCGGCAGTTCTTTCTGGAATCCTTTTACCGTTCAATCGTTCCTTTTTAAGCGGCTTCTTGTACTCCTTCGTCCCTTGTGTTGCAAGGTAAACGTTCATTAGAGTATCGTTGAGTAGAGTGTAGTCTTCAGGCCTCAAGCCTTTAAGTTGCTTGTTGCTTCCATTTCACTTGTTGGTATTCTAGTTCTTCCTTTCTGGTTCATATCCTTCCCCGTGTTTCCGATAGCAGGCCCGAAGGTTTTTGCGTCTTGGTTCACCAACATGCCATCTGCCCAAAGTTGGTTGGTTGTAGGTTAGCAGGCTTTCCTTCTAGCTCCTTTGCTTCTTCCCATCTCAAGTACTAGTTCACCTTTCGATTAAAGTCCTTCCTGGTGGTAGGTTGTTTCATTTTGATCCATTTTCCAAATTAAGTATCAAGGTAGATGGTGCGGACCAGGGACATGAAGATCATATCTTCATTTCGGTTACTTACTTTACTAACCGCTGTGTTAAATCGACTCATGAAGGTTTTTAAAGATTCATTTTGTCCCTATAATAGGCTCGATAAGGACATCACGTCCTTTTGTTTTGCCGTGTGAAGCCTAAACTAATAAAGGAACCTTGTTGCTAATTCACCAAAAGTGGAGATGGATTTAAGTGGGAGCCTGGTGAAACACATGGAAGCAATTCCCTTAAGAAAGATTGGAAACCATCTACATTGAACAACATTTGAAGCATTTGTTCCATCAATGTATCAACTATACTTGTACAAGTGAGAATTTGGGTCTCTAGTTCCATCGTAGGACGAAATAGTTAGCATAGTGAACTTTTTAGGATATCGTTCATTCAAAATGTCATCAGTGAAGGGAGTCCGACTTGGAGCCAATTCCCCATTCATCATCTATCCTATTCTTACTTTCGTCCATTAGGCACTTGATGATGTCAATGATACATGCCTCTGATGTCCGGTAGTCCATGGGTTGGCTGTCAGTGACGACACCAAGTGTTTGGTCTTGCAAACGAAGCCTAGCCTCTCATGTCTTCGGGAGAGCCACTCCCTCGGAGTTCCGTTGGCTTACAGGTGGTCGGATAGGGGTGGTTTAACCTCTCTGCCGCTATTAAGGGTGTTAGTATTTTCTTTCAACTCGTCATCGTCAAGTAGTTACAATATTCAGAGTCGGAGAGACCCACTGCTATATCTTAATGTGGGGTTTTCATCCCTAGATTCAATTTCATGGTGGGTTGCTTTGCAGTTGGTGGAGTGCTTGCATTTCCTTCTATGGTGAGTCCTACAGCTCTACCTCTTACTCTTATTTACCGCTGCTTTCCGTTCTCCTATTTAGGCCGGAAACGGAAGAGTTTTCTTGCTCCGTGGCAACCATGGGCTCTGGCATTGTTCTTGAAACAACAAATGATTGTAGGGTCAAGAGGGCATTTAATTTTTCCATAAGATCTTTTTAGCTATTCTCCATTTTTTGGTTGATTCATCAACCATCTTATTTAGCTCGCCTCTAGTGACAACTTCATGCCGGATAGAAGAATCCGGCACTTGATCTCCTGTGTTGGCACTAGAATTTGCTCATACTAAGGGTTGTTGGCGCCAAAATCACCACCAACGACATTCAGAGAATTCAGTTGGGGATTTTGGATCATTTTTCACACCATGGTGTTAACATTGTTATAAGTCATGGTTAGCCACCCCTATGCCTGCTCCTTTTTTTACTCCATAGAAGGAGTTTCTTGCAACGTTCCTTGTTTGTTAGGTCATTCTTAAACTGTAATAAAAATGATCGGTCTCTAAATAAGGAATGCCACATCAATGTTACTCACATATGTAATGCGATTTACACTGCATATTCTAGTATATAGTTTAGAAAAATCTAAATATAACAAGTATGCTCTCTCATATATGCTCAATTTATAACAACTATGTTGAAAACTAATTAATTAAATTGATAATTGAGATTTAACTAGTTAAAGGTGTTTTTAAGAATAAAATGTGAATATTAGGATTTGTGGTTATTTGGAAATGTAGAATTTATTTTGGATTTAAAATAAAGGTTTGATTAATTAAAATAGATTTTAATATTTAAAATGTGGGCAAACGAATATAATTGGAAAGTATATGAGAAAATAATTTATTTAAGCAAACTTTAATGTTTAAAATGACTTTGGACATTTTAAGTATCAAAGTTATTTTTTTGCTATAACTAAAATGGATAAATAATTTTCATAAAGTTAATATTAAAAGTAAAGAAGATAATGAACTTATTTTAAAGAAAGTGGATTTAATTTCACATATAAAAGGAGATTATAAATTTATTGTTGAAATTAGGCATTAAATGTTGAATAAGGAAACAATTATTTAATTAGTTTAAATTATAGAAAATAAATATTGGAATATGAATTGGTAGTAAAACAATTATAGAGAATTAATATTAATTTTGTTTAGGGATTTGGGCTACATTATCATGCTATAAAAATAGGTGAGCGAAGAGAACAGAAAGAAAAAGAAGTAAAAGAAATAAAAAAGAGTTCCTATTTGGCCCAACTTAGCACATAGAAATATCTACACCCCTTCTCTTCATCATGAGTAACCTAGAACTTTCTTTATTGCGTCAAATTTCCATCCTATTCAACACTTTTGCCTCCATCTTCACTAAATACAAATTATAAAACTCTATCTTTAACTACAAAAATAAATAGTGTTAACCCAAAAAATCAATCAACATCCTGGATTGACTGTAAAAGCACCAACCCTTTTCATCAAGTAAAATAAAATAGATAAAGCAGTTATAGATCGCAGAATAAGTAAAGAAACAAGAATTTTTTTATAGTGGTTCGGTTGTTACTGAAGCCTACATTCACTTTATAACTTCTTATTAACTGACAACTGCTATAAGTGGAATCAGATTACAATATGATTGAATCTCCTAAGTTTGATCAAGTAATAAGTGCATGAGTTCACTGGAGAATCACAGTGAACCCTTAGATGACTATTGTGCGGGAGGAGAAGAGTGAAGAACAACATCTACAGAGTTCCAGAGCCAGTCCAGAAGATCCCCTTCATGTTGCATATAGGTGAGTACTTATAGGGACTGGAGAGCTACTAGGCAAGGCCGCTTTTCTAGAAGCCTATAGTTGAAGGTACGAAGGCGCTCCAAAAATCTCAAAACAAACCGACCTATATCCTGATGGATCACTAGCGATCCATAGAGCATGGATCTCTAGCGATCCAGGCAGTTTAAATATTTTTTGATCGTTTCACTTGGATTGCGCTCTTTGACTTATGTTGATGCTCTCCATGTAATTTCATACCTAGTTGTCTTGTTTTGATGGTGATTCATATACAGGTTGCATTGAACTCTGACTGGAATTGGATGAATGCTTACTCTCGAACTAGCTTACTTGGAATATTATGAAACTTGGCAGAAGTCCTTAGAAAAGATATCGGTTCATGATGCAAGAGGTTTGGAAGATCCACGAGCAATCCTTATGGATCGCTAGCGATTCATGGGTGATGGATCGCTAACGATCCATCCCCTTAGCCTATTTTTCCGTCTTTCCTTTTGGGTCCTTTTTAGCTTCTTCTTTAAGTCCTTTTGATTGATTCTTGAGTTATTTTGACTTGACGTGGATGTTCTAGTTTCTATTGAATTCCGTTGGGATAAAACCCAGGTTAAAACAGAAGTAAAATTCCTAAAAACTATATCGCTCTCAATTCTCCACTACACCCTCGGCAAGGATAAATTGGGATTTTGATAAGGTTTGGTCTTTAATGGATTTTGTCAAAAGGGAGAAAAGAGGAGATAGAGGGAGCTATTCTAGTGTAAAAGCTTAGGTACTTGAAGATGAATGTTTCTTCACTCGCATCTATTTCTAAATGAATAGATTCCATCTTGAATGTTGATGCGTTTGAATTATGTGATGCACACTCCTTTTGAACCCATTGTTTGCATTGCTTCGATGGTATTTGTGTGAAATTATTGTGCTTTGAGTTGTTGGAGTATAGTGTAGAGTATAGAAGTGAAATAGGGATCAGAGGAGGAGGGGTCAGTTGCCATAGTTGTCAAAAGTAGTGGTCGTACGACCTAGAATTTGCATTCCAAGTCAAATCCGATCCATCGGCGCCTAGTGCACAGGTGCACAACTTGGATGCGGATTCTAGATCTACGCGTATTAATATTTGCTTTTCTTAAATAATGATAATATTTTATCAGTTGAAAAATTAAATAAAATATGATTATGGAAGTAGAAAATTGACACAATGCGAATATGAAATTATTTTTATGAAAAAGTTTTATTTAATTTATTGAATATTTTACTAAAGATATTAATTTATTGAAGGAAAATTTGTTTTTTGAATTCAAATAACTATTTAAAGTCCGATAAATTTCCAAAGAAAATGTGAAATACTTTCTAGCTAATATTGTGGAGTTTTTAAAGCGTGCTTCTAGATTTATACTTATAAATAATAGTTTTGGAAAATATATTCTGTGGATTTGAAACATAAACAAATTGGTTTAGAGTTTATAAATCCAATTAAAAATCATATTTAATTAAAGAAAATTATGGAATTATCTGTATAAATGGTATTTAGCTATATAAGAGGTTTATAAGATCTTATAATTAGAAAAGTGGTATGTATGTCACTTGTAAGGATTAAAATCCTTGTTTCTTATTTTATACCAACGAGAAAATTTGTTATTTAACTTCTTAAAGTGTATAATGACATTTGGAACATTTAAAATATTTATTATAGATCATGCTTATTTTTTATATGAATTGTTTGCTATGTTTGTTTATATATTATATGTGTGATGAGGTTTTTGGATAAACAGAGTTATAATTCAGTTTGGTACGGGACTTTCGGTATTATTTTTCTCGACATTCTTTAGATTTTTAAATAGAATATTATTGAGTGTAGTTTACAAGCATTGAGTAAACGAGCGAGTAGTACTAGGCGGCATGGGACACCTGGATATATATTCGTTGGCTTACTTCTTCTTAGTAAATGTCACCTATGTTGCATTGTGGGTTAGAAATTTATGATATTGTCTAGAGGTGACTCTTTTGTAGAGACTGGTTGTTGAAGTCTATTTTTCTCGAGGGCATCAAGTTGGAGTATGTTAGGATTATTGGTTCAACCTCTAAGGACAAACTAGTTGAGTATTATTATTTACTCCTAAGGTTGGTAGTCAAGGATTTATTGTATTGAGATACTCTCATTGAATGCATGGAGTTGATTGTATAGGATCGATTTCACCCTATAGGGGGGTGAATAGGGTGATACAATTAATTATAAAAAATTTAATGCGGAAGTTTATATAAAATAATTTCAACACAAATCATAGAACAATAGCAGCATGGATAATAGCAAAATAAAAACAGAACACATAGATTTACCAATTTTGGCAAAATCCTGGCTACGTGCTGCCCCTAAGGTTTCTACTTGAAATTAAGTAGTCATACGCTTACACACGTAAACTCGAGACACCCGCTATTGACTAACCTAACTCTACGCTCAATACCCTACCATAACTCAGCCATTGAGTTGTGAATTCTCGAACTACACCACTGTATTCGTCCCTTAGTCATACGACTAGAAGATACAATCGTTTAAAAGAAAAGTACAAATTTAAAAAACAAATATAAAACAAAACCTTAATTTTAAAATCTAAAGCCCAAATTAAAATAAATTGGCCCATATATTAAAGTGAAAACAATCTGCCCTTTTTTAATCTCTAATCGGTCATTTCTTTTCCTTGGTGTTTGTTCCTTTTCATTCGAAATTAGGGCTTTATATAAATTGAAGACGCCGACTTGTTGCTCGATCGAATGAAGATTTACGTTCCTTGCTTTGTCCATCAATGGTCGCTTCTTTTTGCACACGGCTCCTTCAATTTTGATCGAGTTCGACTGTGAATTCGGTATATAATTTTTTATTTTTGCTTTATTGTTTTGCTTTCTTAAACTTAATCTTGATTCGAGTTGAATGATTATTCTTTGTTGCTTGAACTTGAAGGATTTTGGCCTATGATATTACTCGATTTAAGTGGGGTTCGAATCCCTATAATTCCGTTCGTATATTCATTTGATAATTTTCGACTTGGCCGTTTGATTATGCTTGGATGTTGATGATATCTCTGACTTTGTCACTTCGTATATTTTTTGTTACTTGGTTGACACGGCTTCGAAGGATTTCTTGGCCACTATCGCTTGTTTAGATTTTGCTGGCATTTTTGGTTCCATGAAATTCTGATGACTTTGGCATAGTTGTCTTTGACTTGGTTTGCAAACTTGATTTTGTGAAAATTTTCTATGAGAATTGACTTCGGTCGTTTTTGAAAATTCTTTCTTACGAATTTCTTTTGTTCGTATTCTACTTTGATAACCCATGGCATTTGACCAGTTTTGATTCGAACTCTCTTACTTTGATATTGGCTTACACTGCTTGCATATCCACATATACTGCTGTATCATGCCTTCATGAGTCTATTCATTTGAACTGTGTTTCTATTGTTGTCGTATATGTGATCTTGAAGTTGTACATTTAAGCGTTGTGCCTTATCTGGTTCATCTAAACTTTGAACTGATCCATTGTGTTGTTGAGCACTTTTGCACTTCATGATTCACTGGTCCCTGGTATGCATTGTGCTCTGGTTTCATTTATAGTCTGGATGCTCTAACCAGTTGTTTCATTGCATCATGTCTATACATACATTCATGTATGTATATATGTGTATATTACTTGCATTTTTCACTTCTCTAATTTTCTGTACTATTGTAATCTCTACTTGTTCACTTTTTTGCATTTTATATTGAACCGGTGCATGCTTTGTACTTGTAGTCTTCACTACAATCACATTGTCACTGTATATTGTGTTATCTAGTCTTCGACATTTCACTGGTGCATGTGTTTTGTTCTGGTTCATGTATATGCTCTATTGATTTCTTGTTGCAGTCTGATATGAATTTGCTTGAGTTGAGGTAGTTTGCATACAGTTGCATATATGTGTAAGTGTTGTTTTGTATTCTTGAACTATGTTTGCAACTGTTGTTTTCACTTGATTCTGAGCTTATGTTCATGTACATTTAGGTTTGCTTTGATATTGAATTTGATCATTTCATGTTGTATTTTGATTTGGACCTGAGTTGAATCCATCTTATAGCTCGGGTTTGACCTTGTGCTGATATCGTGACTTTATTTTTACTGCACTTGAGTTAATCCCAAATTTTGTTTTGGGTTTGACCTTATGCTCACCTGTCCCTGTAATTTTATCAAGTGTATATATCGATGTGCATGGCCTTATGGCATGTACAATGATACACTGTGCATGTCACAAGCTGCTCGTGTATGATGAATTCAAAATTAAATAATGATGAACAACCCAAATAACTAAGGAAAATAGTATTTTCAAAATACATTTTATTTTACACTGCAAAAATATTTTCTTTTCAATTTTACCACGTCAGTGTACATTTTTGCAGATAACTCAGATGCTGGATTCAATCTAGACTGGAGTTGAAGATAAATATGAGTGAATGAGTGAAATGTAGTGAGGTGCATTTGTAAATGAAAAAGTGTGATGTGATTGAAATTGTAATGTAATTGAAATTTTGTGTGTGTGTGTGTGTGTGTATAGTGAGAGCTCAAATTTGTACTGTTCAAAATTGTAATAACTATTTGGTTGAATAAAATATCCGTTTGAATTTAAATTCTGTATTATTTATTTTATTCAGCAAATATTTATTTAATTATATGAAAAATAAAATAGTACATTAACTAATACATTTAAATGAATATATATATATATATATATATATTATCATCAAACAAAAATCATATACTTACATACTCAACAGATTGTTGTACATTTTAGATGTTTGATAGTTGGCTAGCATTTCAGCCATTTCATTCTTATGCCACTTGATGCGATGATAGATTATTCGTTTCGACAGGTGACATTTTATGTGCATGGTTTTGGATGACATGGATGCACTTGAGCTACTTATGTTATTTCTGATATACTTATGTATATCATGCCGGTTGTTATTATATGTTGACATCTACATTCTAGACATAATCTGACTCATGTATTATTTATATAATATTCGAGTCAGTCCGAGATATTTTAGGCTTAGGAACAAAAAGACCAGCTTGTGATTATGGGATTTAGTTGGAGGCTAAAATATTTGTAGCAGTGTGTATTATTACATGTGGTCTCATGTATGTATATGTTATTGGATTGTATGTATTGGACTTATCTTGTATTTATTTGATAGGTAGTAGGCACTGAGTCTTTTTATATACTCCTACTAGTATTTGAATATGTTAATGTATTGTATATTGTCCTTGCGTGGACTAATTTGTATTCCCTATTTGTAACAACTTGCACCTTAGTAGGTCCGAATTTTCGCTAAATTGAAACCACAAGTCCACTAAAGTATGAATCATTGCTGTTGGCATCTTGTAATAAGGTAAAGTATATTAAGGACTGTTGATAAGAATGCATGGTTGAATAAAGAAATATAATTAAACATATACATACACCAACCAAGGCTAATACTTTTGGTGTCTAATATCCTTACTAGTGCCTAGCATGCATAAGGAAATCTCTTCTTCCATTGTTCCTGCCTTGTACTAGTACCTATCCCTCTAAATCTATCATGTGAGTTATAATGAGGAGGGGGTCATAACAATGTTATGGTGACTGGTAAACTACATACTTTGTCCATAACACTAGTTCACACTGATTGTTTTCCATTATGTGTTATGTTTATTAGTTAAAGCTTAGTCATTTTGATTTCTTGTACGCGTACGATACGCCCAACATACTCAAGGTATACAATAAATATATACTTGTGCTTTGTGTATGTGTTGATCACAGTCCCCCAATGGACTAGGATACATTCCCTACTAGGATCTGTAGCTCTGCACCATGTCAGGCATCTACCATCCGTGTCTTGGTCGAATTGCCAACGTATACGAAGGAACCTCCAATTAGTGACTAATAACGGGACTACAACTATTGAGCCGTATTCTACTTCATCTTAAAGAATCATCTAATGTTTATCTAGCCTTGGCTCCTAACTACAAATAAACTAACAAACAACTTTGAGGTGGTGCATGTCCCATATGGAACCTACACTGGTAAGAGGTGTAGTCCGTCTAAGCGTAACCCGTGTCTTTCTAATGACCGCTCCAGGACCGATGATGATCTCGACCTATGTGTACAACCCTACTCCTCGCATATATGGTACTTACCTTGTTAATATAGCGTCGAGCCTATGTTCACCATCCCATTTAGATTGAATAATGCAATCATGAAAATGCCCATTTTATTACTTAGTACCCCCAAAAGGAATGAAGTAGACCTGACTTGGTCATTTAAGACTTCAAATCAAGGTGAACCAACATTGGTATATTCCCTTCACTTATACGCGATTCTATATTCCCATGGGTCCTATAGTTGGAGAGGTCTAACATTAGTATAATGTATACACAACCATTGGTAGCCCATTTCGAAGGGCTGACTTTTGTTGTGAAACATTACTAACCTCACATTCTAACCCTTACTAATGACAACATCATTCAAGGTTTGTTTAAATATTTATCTAGATCTAATAATTCACACCCATCATAATGTATACTTGTAGCTATATAAGTTTAACTTTAAAATTACCATGACCCCTATGTTTAATTATTAGTACTCGGACACTATTACATGAACTTACTTCTTACTTCTACAATACTATTAAATGTCGTTTACCGCTTATTAATTGATTAAATACTTTTTATTACTTGATTTCCAATTAATACAATTAGATATATTTTACTGTTCATTTTTAACTAATAACTATGCATCTTTGATTACCATAACTTTCCTACTTTCTTATTCCATTGTCTCAATGATTATTGTTTATTCCTAACTAATCTTAACACATATATTAAATTAACAACAAAATTGTTGTTATTTCTCTTATTTATAATACCATGATTTTTCATTTAGGAATTTCTATATTTTATTACATTAAAACTAGATCTTTCCAAAAGGTAATGTTAGCGCTGTAATTTTCGATAAATTACCTAAAAGAAGATTTGTGTTATGCTCGAAATTACAAGGAATTATATTTTCTATTATTATTGAAATAGATGGTATAAAATACGGCAAACATCTCTATTTTGTATATCTCTTTCTTTTAGTCATATTCCTTGTTATTTCAAACAATATACTATAAATAATTATCAAATTGGACAGCTTATACAAATTTACACTTCAATATATATTATTCCAATGAATTAAAATATTACATAAATCCCAACCCAATAAGTAACAATCTTCATTTCATGTTTTAATAACATACAACATTGAAATAACAAATATGAAATTTATATAAAATCTTATTAATAAATTATTCATAAAATTTAGGGATAATTTTCACACTTACTTTCCAAATATCGGTACCTACAATATTTAATCAGATTTAACAGTTCACAAAATGTGTAGTTCGAATTCATTATATATACATTGACCTGATATTTTCAGCCATTCGCACCCGCACATGTAGGACTTGAATTGCTCAAAATACCAAATTGTAATTTAAATTTTGCAAATCTCATAATATACGGTAAATAAATAAATAAATCACAGGCACAGAGTAATAAAATGCAGCAGAAATAAAGAAATAGTAGTTCATGAAGCTACTGTATAAATACATCAGAGTTAAACAAGATACAATAGGAGTTCAACACAAAAATCAGGTACAAAGCTGAATGCATCGCTGGAATCAAAATAGATAGCTGGATCTTCAACCAAAGCTCCAACTCCGAAGGTGAGTCTCAAATGTCGTATCACTCAGTTTGACCCGAGCGTAAAGCAAAACACAAACACTCGAGTCAGGACATACATACTTATACAATGTAAACCAACTCAAGTGAATTGTAATAGAAAAGTACAAGTAACTTAAAGGATGCTTGGGACCGCCCATCCTCTAAGGATCCGTTAAACTATTTACTATGTAGTAATATTTTGCTATTATAATAACGTCTATAGTAAAATAAACTTACTTTAAAATAGCGTTAAGGAGTTATCCAATATCCCCCTTAACACATAAATAGTGCCAGCAGTCTATATAGTACATGCGTACCTCCTGATCGGGAGGCTACGAGAAGATACTCCATAGGTACGACACAAATCAAACTCGTACAAGGCTCGCTAGGGTAGGTGACACGACACAACTAGGCAATGCCAGGGTAGATACACCAATCACTATTCGGACTGGTGGTGATGCATAGCGCGCAGCTATCGCCCACCTCGAGCCACACCTCCAAAAATCAAAAATCAAAAATCAAAAGCGGCCACCAAATAAATCTCAAAGTCAGAATATAACATCGAAGGAGTGTGTCCGTTAAGAGGAGCTACCTCACTGGCTCGGAATCGCTCCTGTTTTATCCACCTTATGCAATTCATGGGAGTCGAGTTCATGTGTATACCTCAAAGGAATGTCGTCACCATCCTACTTAATTATAGAATCTCCACTGCGTACACGGTTGTTAAAGTGGTTTTCGGAGTTGGTAGAGAGTATGACAACTTCCGATCTAGGTCTCTTAAACAACCCAATGTTATTATAACCCATGTATATTTATTTCAAAATCATTTATACTTTAAAACCCAAAATATCATATCCATTTCAAAAACCCAAAGTTCATTTAAATCCCAAAACCAAATCAATATATCATTAAATAAACCAAAATTTCCAAATCATTGAATATTCCTTCAATTTATTAAACTTGAAATATTCCTTTAAATCATCTTAAACCAAACCACTTTATAAATTCATATTCATAAATCTTCAACTCCTATAAGTCTAAATTAATATATTTTAAGACAATTCTTAATTAAATACAATTTCCAATAATTTCATTTTCAAAGCCATATTACTTTCAAGTCATAACAACTCTGAAACCAAACACTTTGAAACATATTTATTAAAACCATTAAAATTCAGTATCAAATAATATTCATTTAAAATCAATGTCAAATAATATTCATTTCAAAGTCGTAGGATTTCTAAGTTTATTCATTTAATTATAAAATTTCCAATACATTGTAAATTTCAGCTATAACAGCACTTATAAAATGTTACGGTAGATATAGTAATATTTCAAAACATTGCCAAATTCAAAAAAGCAGCACTTATAAAGTGCTACAGTCGGAATTTAGTTATTATTTCAGACAGTTCAATTTCAGAAACAGCAGCATTTATAAAGTGCTACAGTAGGTGTTTAGTTATTCAAAACAGTTCAGTTCAAAAACAACAGCATATATTAACTGTTATAGTAGTTATTTAGTTATTTTCAGAAATAGTTCAAATTCAGAAACAACTGCACTTCTAAAGTGTTGTAATGGGTATTTAGTTTCAGAACCTAGTTAAGTTTTAGAATTAATAGCACTTAGCAAATGATATCTTATAACTATAGCATTTCTGAAGTGCTACCAATAAAATTCCAGATTTTATAATAACATTTCAACCACATTAAAATTTCAATTTTTTAGCCATTTTAACTTATTATAATCATATTTTTCGCTTCAAAAATATTTATTTGGATATCCTTTAACTTATGATTTAATAAAATAAAATTTTATCAATAAATATCCAATTTAAACTAAGGTTTATTGTTAAGTCAAAAGTATGTACTTTCTTAACTCTACTTTAACAAATAACTTAACACTTTATTTTAAAATTACCCAGTTCATAAATAAGCTAAATTTTCATTTATTTACTTAACTTAATAATTTTTAAAAAAAACCCAATTTCTAATTATCAAGTTAAGTCATTATTTAAGACACATTTTTCCATTTTTAAATCATAACTATTTATTTTACAAGACATAACATTTCATAAAAGAACATTTTATCATAGTTAATATAACAATCAAATTTTCCTTATAGATCTATTCATTTAGACATCGATTAACTATGATTTTCTAGTTAAATAAATTTTATTACAAAATGTCCAATTAAAACTGTATTCCATTTTATCAGTTCAAAATACACTATTTATTATACAAACATGTCCATTTCATAAAGTAAAATTCATAACAATTACTAGGTTAGATTTAAAACTCCCATATTAAGTCATATTTAATTATTAAGTTATTTATCATCAATTAAGATCTTTAATTCAACTTAAATCCAATTATTACCTTATAAAAATTTAACTTATAGAAACCAATGCACCTTTATAATTTAAAGCACCAAATCAAATTTTAATTTTAATTTCATATATTTATAAACTCAAAATACTTAATAATCCTTTAGGAAAATAGTATTTAAAATACTTAATAAATTTTAGGGAAATATTATTTAAAAATATAACCATGGGCCTGTATAATATTTTCTAACCTAGGTCAAGTGATACAGATATGTATCATTTCAATACGTAATTTAAAAAGAAAAATCCGGGTTTTATCATTTCAAACCCGCAATCCCAAGTAAATCAAATACAATATAAATTACTTGAGCCTATCATTTTAGCTCATAATGATTTTTTCTTTTCTTATTCTAATGTTCGTTCAGGTATGTATCATTTATAATGATAGGGAACTTGCAGTGTGATAAACAGGAAACAAAATAACAGTACAACATATATTATCATATCAGATGATGTACAGGCATATAAACAGCATTTAGCATCATATAAATATATCAAAAGAATGTATGAATAACATATCAATTTATATAGATTCACTTTCCATCATTTCACCATTATATAAGTATGTAAGTCTAGAGTGATAACTCACCTTTTTAAAGCTAGAATTGAAATTCAAACCCAAATCTCAACTCCATAAAGCACGAAAAGGCAAGACAAAGCACGACTATATTTTTGAATGAATGAAGACTTAGATCCAAATCTTGTATGCAAACAAATACAACATATATAAGAATATATTTCAATACAAAAGCATAGAAATTAAAACAATGGAAAAGATAAGGGTTTAAGTTACATAACCTTGCTTCTATCAACAAATGGGCTCGGCCATGTTGCAAATTGGCTAGACCACACCATGTTGTGCTCGACATTGTCTTGTTTGAAGCAACATAGGCTCGGCCATGAAGTCATAAGGCACGGCCGTGGCAAAAAAAAAGGAAGAGGTGGAAGTTACAAGGTGATGGAAGGCTATAGGTCAAGGGGATGAAGTATTTTGGTTCTGCCATGTTCTTCTTGGGCTCGATCTGGGTTCATAGCATGGTCAGGTCAGGTCTGGTTGTGCGGAAATGGTCAGGTCTGGTCATGGCAAGTGATAGAGGAGGTGCTTGAGGGTTGTGGCCGTGGTTATAGAGTAGGAAGTGGTGAAAATGGTGATCTAGGCTAGGGTTAAATCAATTTGGTGATGGTTTTGGTGATGTACTCTTCATGGTGGTCACGGCCATGCTTGGGTGGTGGTGACGAGGTTGTAGAGGTGACCATGGTGATGTTGGTGGAGTGTATGTGGTCTACAAGAGGTCAGCCGAGCAAGCCTTGAAGTAAAGCAAAAAGAAAAAGAAAATTAGAAAAAGAAGAAGAGGAAGGACAAGCCATGGATCTAAAGCTAGTAATTTTTTTTTCTTTTCTGGACGCAAATGAGATTTGAGGATGATGAGAAACATGTACGTGAATTGCAAAATGAGATGGCGGCTAGCGTTTCCGAAGGTTTGAACGGCTAAAGATGTGGATGGCAAGGCAATGGAAAGGCTAGAAATTGAAAAGGCAACAAAGTAAAACAAGTAACAAATGTCTCTTGAAATTTCCAAGCCATTATTAAAAATGAAACCAATCAAAAATAAAAGAAATAAAATCAAAGTTTATACAAATAAAAATAGGAAATAAAATTAGAGAAATAAATATAGGAAAAATAGAAATAAAATATAGAAAATCATTGCGTATAAAACACTGTATTTTATGTAATTTAAAAAGTATAAATCAGAATCTAACGAATCAAAAAGCAATATGGATATCGTAATTATATCCAGCTTCAAATAAAAAGATTAGAATTTAAAAATTCAAATTTAAAATTTTCAACTATGGTCAAACTTTGACTTTCAGTTGACCAAAATATAAAATTTTTAAAAATGTTTATTTTATTGCATTTGGAAATTAATTTATAAACAAAATCCAAAATTTCATTAGAAAATTCCAAAATTTCAAATTTTTAAATAATTAGAATCTAAGTTTTTAAATTAAAATTTAATTAAAATATTTAAGAAATTGTGGGTTGTTACACTCTTTACCACTCAAAACATTTCGTCCTCGAAAAGGTATGAAGCAAGGAAGCAGAGAAAAACAAGATAGAAGGAGATAGGATTAAGACAAGCGGAAAAGAATAACCCCGAAACAAAAAGAGATTGGAAAACAAATTAAGATAATAAATTTAAAACCATGAAAATTTCAACTTGAATAAATAATTGATTTTACCCAAGTTAAATAAGTCTTGACTATTTCTAATTTCATTATCTTATTATCCAATTTAAATCAACAATTCCTCAAATCATGAATTTGAAAATCATTTATTACACTCATTTTTATTCAATAAATTTAAATCCTTCTTTATTCCAAATTATTATTGAATTTTCCACTTAATGTATCAAATCACATATATCAAGCATGTACACCTATTATAACTACTCCAATTTATTTATAAATTCCTTTAACATCATTTATATTGTATATTATTCAATTAACCTTTCATTCTATTTACCTCTATTAATCTTTTTACAAGCAAAATTTAAGTGCATAATATTTATTATAACCACTCAAATTTTATTTATAAAATCTTTTTATATTGTATATTATCCAACTACATTGCTAACTTCTAATAATTAAGGTAAGTTATATTAGAATGCAATAGAATATTATACAAATACATTTTTACTAATTCAATTATCCAAGCTTGCATATTTATTCAAAATTTTGGTTTCATTTTATAATTGACATTACCTTTTAAGAGTTTAAGAATTAGATTTCCGATTAACATCAAACTATTTTAGAGATAAATTATTATATATGCATAATATATCAAATAGAATTTGAAACCATATACCAATATATATATATATATATATATGTATATATATATATATATATATGTATATATATATATATATATATATTATAAATCAAGTCATATTTATAGAAATCCAAACCAATTTAATTCTCCAAAGCAAGACTGTAGCAAAACTACAGAATAGTCTCTTCACTTCGAAACTCAAAAATGAATGTCGATGATGTTGCAGTCATCACCGAAATTATTTTCCAGCGATAAAGAAAAGAGCACTGATTTACAAATTAAAGTTTCTTTGAAATAATTTCTACTTGAAATTCATTAAATAATACACCTTTTAAAGCTTTAAACACAAAGTTTGAAACCATCGAAAATTAAATTCTTAGTTTCTTGTTTTAAGTTCATTTAAACTTTCAAATTAATTTATAGCCACGTTTTATAGTTCAATTATTTATATAAGAAAAAAAGCTAATGGTTACAAGCTATAGACAAAGTCAAATATTATTTCTTAACATCCAATTTAATTAATTATCAACATTTAGAAAATCATACTTATATGTACTATAATTATACAAAATTTATTTTGTTTACTAAATTTGAATACTATATTGTGTCGGTTTGCTCTGTTCAAGTGTTTTGGAGATCCTATCGATAGCGTTGATCAGACGAATCGATCGAAAACCCAAATCAGCATCAACAGCTCAAACAACACAATATATGAAACATTTTTAAATATAGCCTTACAAAGCAAGGATAGGGATCAAAATTTGATGGACTCAAATCAAGAGAATTCTGATTTGAAGATAAGTTCGAAACAAAAGACAAGATGCTTAAACAACAGAATAAGCGAAATGGATAAGCTTGTATAAATCACGGGCAACCTTAACCAGGTCAACCGTGACTTCAAGAATTAGATCGATGTGGACTTTTGAGGCAGATCTACATTCGATCTCAAGAGATAGAATACGGGATAACAAGAGATACTAGCGTCTAAACCAAGGATATATAAAATCTCCGGTGAATCAATGCCTATTTGTAAAGGAGATCCACCCCTTTACAAATCAATCGAATATTGGAGAACCCGCCGACTCATTGTAAGGATCATCCGAAGTGGAGTTATGGGATACACCAAAATCAAAAGAAGACGAATAGTGGGGAACAAGAATGAAATTTGGTACCGCAGGGAACGTTCCAAAATTCAAAGGAAACTGATCCAAAAGGAAGAGATTCACACCCGGATGAAAGTGATTCTGTAAATAAATTTACCATATATGCTAAGTTTTGCCTAGAGCCAAAGCTCTGATATCAAATGTAACGATCCGATATTTTCAACCATTCGCATCCGCACATGTCAGACTTGAATTGCTTAAAATACCGAATTGTAATCTAAATTTGGCAAACCTCAGAATATAGAGTAAATAAATAAATCACAGATCATAGACACAGAGTAAAAAATGCAGCGGAAACAAAGAAATAGTAGTTCATGAAGCGACTATATAAATACATCAGAGTTAAACAAGATATAATAGGAGTTCAATACAAAAATTAGGTACAAAGCTGAATGCATCATTGGAATCAGCTGAATAACTGGAATCAAAATAGATAGCTGGATCTTCAAGCCAAGCTCCAACTCCGAAGGTGAGTCCCAATTGTTACATCACTCAGTATGGCCCGAGCGTAAAGCAAAACACAAACATTCGAGTCAGGACATACATACTTATACAATGCAAACCAACTCAAGTGAACTGTAATAGAAAAGTACAAGTAACTTGAAGGATGCTTGGGACCACCCATCCTCTAAGGATCCGTTAAACTATTTACTATGTAGTAATATTTCTCTATTATAGTAATGTCTATAGTAAAATAAACTTAGTTTAAAATAGCATTAGGAGTTACCCAATATCCCCCTTAACACATAAATTGTGCTAGTAGTCTATACAGTACCTGCGTACCTCCTGATTGGGAGGCTACGAGAAGATACTCCATAGGTATGACACAAATCAAACTCGTACAAGGTTCGCTAGGGTAGGTGACATGACACAACTAGGCAATGCCAGGGTAGATATACCAATCACTATCCAGATTGGTGGTGATGCATAGCGCGCAGCTTCCGCCTACCTCGACCTACATCCCTAAAAATCAAAAATCAAAAGCGGCCACCAAATCAATCTCAAAGTCAGAATATAATATCGAAGGAGTGTGTCCGATAAGAGGAGCTACATCACTGGTCCGGAATCACTCCTGTTTTAGCCACCTTATGCCAACTCACGGGAGTCGAGTCCATATATATACCTCAAAGGAACGTTGCCGCCATCCTACTTCATTCTGGAATCTCCACAGCGTACACGGTTGTTAAAGTGGTTTTCGGAGTTGGCAGAGAGTATGACAACTTCTGATCCCAGTCTCTTTAACAACCCAACGTTATTATAACCCATGGATATTTATTTCAAAATCATTTATACTTTAAAACCCAAAATATCATATCCATTTCAAGAACCTAAAGTAATAATATATCATTTAAATCCCAAAACCAAATCAATATATCATTAAATAAACCTAAATTTACAAATCATTGAATATTCCTTCAATTTATTAAACTTCAAATATTCCTTTAAATCATCTTAAACCAAACCACTTTATAAAGTCGTATTCCTAAATAGTTAATTCCCTGTAATGCCCCACCCCAAGACCCACCTTAGTAAAGAGAATTAACGAGAATTCCGTCTATTAAAGTGGAGAATAGGGATGGTTAAGGGAAACCATCTATAATTTTGTCTTAAACATCTACTAAATACGTCGATAAATGCAATATGATTTTTTCTATATCAAGTGGATCGACATACCCAGTAAATGCTTAATTCAAAACTATAAGTGGCTAACGGATCTATCAAAACAAAATACAATAACTAAATGAAAAGCACATCACAGAACAATAATCAATATCATATATATACATATACACTGATACATGTTTAGTACAGTACAATATGAATACAATAAAGGTGGCACTCGAGCGCACTATATACATCGAATCAAATATAACTACATCAGAGTATGCGATAGAACAGAAACTACTCAAGAGATAGAAGAGCTGATATCCAACACCAACTTCAAGCTAAGCCCAATAGATGATACCTGAAACAACTCGGTCTGACCCGAGTGAAAACACATGGGTCAGGCTGGCTAAAATCATCAGTTAAACAAAATAATCGATAAGGATAAGTAGGTGAAATCTATAGTATCCTTTTTCTTAAAGGAATCCATGCCCTAAACGGGGTTTCAATATCATAAGAAAGGACAACATCTCTTCTTGAAAAGTAGAAGAGATAATGGTGATAAAGTCATACTTAAGTGGCATAACTAACACTTAAGTAAATGGAACATCAGCGAGCAAAGTTTTAAAGATAACACTCAATAAACATCGCTTTCATCTCATATCATCGGTAGTATAAAGGAATATGGATAATGACTTCAAATGATTTAACTATCTTCTTAGAATTGGCTGTCAATATAACAATACATTAAAGGTACATATCCTTCATAAATAGAATAAAACGCATATGGATGTGCCTCATCTCATTGGCATATCCCGAGGACCATTCAAGGAAATATAAAACCCAATCATAAAAGAAGCATTACACTTATTCATATCTCATCTCATCGGTATGAATATAGATACATCTCAAATCCATCACTAAAATTCATCATAAAAGATTCTTCATAATCATTTATACCTCATCTCATCGGTATAAATATATAAATACATCTCAACTCCATCTTAACATCAAGTAGTCTATAAAATCATCAAATTATCAATGAATAACGAAAATAACTCAATTAGAGAGTAACATCATAAATTTTTTCACCATATATGTATACATCTCATCTGGCACTAGGCTATCAATGTAATAATCGCCTAAAGACGGTGACGTTTAAAACATCAAAACTTAAAGAAATCTTGGATTGGCCAGATCCTCCATTGCATGCCGAATCAATGCTACGCGCGCTACATCGTGACTAGTATTACTATTTGGCACCATAAACATCATGATGACTGGAGTCAAATAACATCTTAACAACGTGAACATCGTGAACGACTATAGTCTATAACATCATAATGACTCCCAGTCACAAAGACCCGAGTTAATAACATCGTGATGATCAGAGTAGCAATTACATCGATGACTCCAATCGAGTACTCATAGTCTGTAGTACTAGCAAATGTCGTGAATGTGTCTCAGCTTCTCGGATAGGAACCCAATAGGTGATAATGTATGTCCAATACCATAAGTTCGCACCTAACGGTTTACTAGCCGTTAGTTGATATCACACTAGTAAAGCATCATAAACATCATGAAAATATACTTAGCCTCATCTCATTGGCGAGTAAACACAATACCCTACTCGTCTCATATCGTTGACGAGTATAGTGGCATTGTGACTTGTCTCATCTCATCGACAAGTAAAAACTATCATAATACGTCTCAACATTGTAGAATCATCATAAAGAAGCTTGTCTCATCTTATCGGTAAGTAAAAATAACATCTAGATGGTTATTTATAAACATAATTCCAAATAGGAATTCCTAGCTCTCAATTCACCTCATTTCATCAGTGATTAAGAAACACATCTTAAAATGGTCCTTCACCGAATATACTCCTAAACTGGAGTTCTCGGACCATATAATCTACCCAAAATTTAATAACATCTTAAATCATCTCAAACAGTTCACCGAAAGGGTTTCGATCGTATAAGTCCGATATTAAGTGAAAAATCAAATCCATATGTCCCACACCACATGTTTTGCTATACCGTTCAATTGACTTTCTTATATGTTCGAAATTCATAAAAATAAGTAATTTTATTCATAAAATAATTTTATTAGAGAAAACAGAAATTTAAAACGATTTTCCAAAATTGATTATTAAAACCGATATTTGAAATTCCTTTATTATAAGAAATAAATCTATCTTTATCTAGAAAAACAATTTAAAAAAATACTATGTAATAATAATTTGAGATGTCCATGTACTTCAAAAATGCTTTAGTGAAAACCATTCTCGAAAGCAATGAAAACTAAGAGGGATATCTCAAAGCCGATAACTTGAATTCAATACGAATTCGATTCAAATTTAAACCAATATTAATTCAATTCCATTTAAACTTGAATTTCAAGTTCTTAAAATATAGCTAGCCTACAGATAGGCATCATATCTCTCAAAATATCCTAAAAATATCATCAAAACCGAAGAGGATGAGAGCAAAAACGAGCTAATACAATTCTATTGCCAACGATTGTTGTTGCTGTCATTTTGCTCTCAGGACAGCAACATACAACCATAATTTCGACCAACCAAACTTTAAAGTTCTAGAAAACATAATGAATTCGCATTCCAGAACATCCAACATTATCAAAATCGGTTAAGCAACGAAGAAGTTATGGTCAAATTCGTTTCAGCTTCAATGACAGAGCAAATATTGTTTTTGCTCTCGGGTTAACAGTAGAAAAATTAGATTTTGACATAGCTAACGTCAAAATTACAGAAAACACAAAATATTTGAAAGTTGTAGCATATGAACCAAGCTTTCTGGAACATCCAAAATTATCAAAATCGGTTAAGAAACAAAGAAGTTATGGTCAAATTCGTTTCGGATTCAAACACAGAGCAAATATTGGTTTTGCTCTCAGGTTTGCAGTAGAAAAATTAGATTTTAACATAGCTAACAGCAAAAATACAGAAAATACAAAACATAAAAGTTGTAGCACATGAATTAAGCTTTTCGAAATATTCAAAATTATCAAAATTAGTTAAGAAATGAAGAAGTTATGGTCAAATTCGTTTCAGCTTCAATGACAGAGCAAATATTGGTTTTGCTCTCGGGTTAGCAGTAGAAAAACTATATTTTGACATATGTAGCTTTAAATTACAGAAAATACAAAACACGGAAGTTGTAGCACATAAATTATGCTTTTCGGAACATCCAAAATTATCAAAATTGATTAAGAAATGAAGAAGTTATGGTCAAATTCGTTTCAGCTTCAATGACAGAGCAAATATTGGTTTTGTTCTCGCGTTAGCAGGAGAAAAATTAGATTTGACATAGGTAACATCAAAACTACAGAAAAAACAAAGCATGAAAGTTGTGGAGCATGAATTAAGCTTTCCGTAACACCCAAAATTATC
This sequence comes from Allium cepa, assembly GCA_030765085.1. Lineage (NCBI taxonomy): Eukaryota > Viridiplantae > Streptophyta > Magnoliopsida > Asparagales > Amaryllidaceae > Allium > Allium cepa. The sequence continues at coordinate 1,041,330,933 of CM060931.1, read as the reverse complement.
AAAATCGGTTAAGAAACGAAGTACTTATGGTCAAATTTGTTTCAGCTTCAATGGCAGAGCAAATATTGATTTTGCTCTCAGGTTAGCAGTAGAAAATTAGATTTTGACATAGCTAATGTCAAAATTACAGAAAACACAAACATGAAAGTTATAGCACATAAATTAAGCTTTCCAAAACATCTAAAATTATCAAAATCGGATCAAAAACGAGAAAGTTATGTCTAAATTTTGTTTCAGCTTCAGTAATTCACTGATTATAACATTTTGATCTTATAAAGATCTAGGATTTGTGAGTTTTACACTCACCTTGCTTTCATGAAGATTGAATTATGATTTAGATGCCAAATATTGATGCTTTTAGCCAAGAACATAGCATCCAAGCAAGTAAAACTATGAACAGGTGCATGCAAACAAGGAGAGAAGCAAATCAACAATTATCACTACAAAAATAGATTTTTGATAAAGAGAAGGGTTTTAAAAATCGATTACCTGAGTTTAGCTCTTGCTTTAACCTTTTAAATCATCAATTTTTCTTTTAATTTTCTAATTTCTGGCTTGAGATTGAAGAGGATGGAGGTTTCATCCATTATTAGGTTTCTGGAAACTTACCGAGAGAAAAGAGAAGAGAGAAAGAAAAGAACGTACAAGTATATTTTTTTCTTTCTCATTTCTATGTTCTTAGGTTAACGGGCTAAAATTAATTAGATTAATGGGCTAAGGTCCCAAACTAAAATAAATCTAGCTAATATTATAACTTAAACACTTTTTATATATTAACAATGAATGTTAACAAATGTAATCATAATAATACAAGTTTTTCTTCTTTAAAAATCATGAAACTTTATACTCTTGATGAATAAAATGTTTTACACTCAAAATAAAATATTATTTATACATTTAAAATGTTTAATTATCATATTTCTCTATTTTAAATAAAATAGCAAATTTACATCTTTAATCACAAAACTCATTATAATTAACATTATAAATTACACAAAAATCATATTTTTGTGTAATAAAATTTTGTAACTCATTTCAAATATAATTTTATGCTCAAATTATATTTTTAAACTCAATTCCATCTTTTTATTAAATATATCCCATTTTAAAAATTAATTCTTCTTTTAAAAATTATTAAAAGAAGTAAATAGCAATAATTAACAAAATTATTGCGTTAACTCTAAATAAAACACATTTCCTTATTCATTTTTTTTATTAACTCAAACCATCTTAATAAAATTTTCAAAAATTTCATTTTCTTATTTTATCCTCAAATATATTGTTTATTCCCAATAAACAATTTAAATTCCTCTTTAATTATTAATTTACACTATTAAATTATAAGTGCAGTTATAATTTAATATTTTCGGATAATCGCTAAAACCAGGGTTGTTACATTCCCATAAGTCCAAATTAATATATTTAAAGACCATTCTTAATTTAATACAATTTTCAATAATTTCATTTTCAAAGCCATATTACTTTCAAGTTAGAACAACTCTGAAACCAAACACTTTGAAACATATTTATTAAAACCATTTAAATTCAATGTCAAATAATATTCATTTAAATCATTTAAATTCAATGTCAAATAATATTCATTTAAAATATTTAAATTCAATGTAAAAAAATATTTATTTCAAATTCGTAGCATTTCTAAGTTCATTTATTTAGTTATAAAATTTCCAATACATAGTAAATTTCAGCTATAACTATGACTACCCGGAATTTTTAGGCAATTGAAATTGGAATATTTAATTGATTTTAACTATTGGAAGTTAATTTCTTTACTTGAATTCAAATATAACTATTTATTTGATAATTAAATTATTGAATCAAATAATTTGTAGTCTTATAAAATTTATATTGATAGTGCAGAGGATAATGAAGGTTTAAAATTGAATTTAACACTGATTTGTTCAGTTTTAAAAATATATCGTTTAAATTGAAATTAAAAAATAGCATTCCGAGGCGTAGTCTCAGACTTCGACGAAACCAGTTCCATTGGATCCGTAATATTATACTATTATCGGATTTCAATTTTTGCAGCGTTCGAAGTTACCGTTTGATCGTACAACCCGTAAATGCATAAAAGAATTAATTAACTTTAATTTACATAGTCAAACCTTTTCATATAAGCCACACTCTTCTAGCTTCTAACGCAAGCTTCTTTTCCCCTCTCTCCAGATTCATTTCCACTTAAATAAATCGGCCGGAAAAAAAATGGCCGAGCCTTTCAAAATCCATTTCGCATCTTTTAAAAAAAATGGCCACGAGAACATTCGAGTTCATCCCAACAATCGGAATCGAATCAGTGATTGAGGCGAGGGGGGATAGCTATATTGTTTCGACGACGGCGAGTTTGACATTGGGCTCGCGTTCATAGCCGAGGGAATGGAAGGAAATCGAAAAGGGGAAACGCAAGCGAATCGCAGGCGAGCTCAGGGCCTATGTAGGGTTTGGGTAGAATCGGAGGTCGGTGTTGTTTGCGGCGTAGCTCGTACTGCTAGGGTTTGAGTGGTCGCCAAGTTCGCGATCTGGTTTGGGATCTTCGCGAGCTCGAGCGGGCTGACGTCGAGAAAGTTGGTGAGCTAGGGTTTCAGCAGCATGGGGTTCGTGGTCATAATGGCGGCGCGGAGCAAGGCTTGGGGTTGCCGTGAGGTCGTGCTCGACCTGCAGTTATAGTCGCATTCGAGGTATTCTCGTTGTATTATTTCATTTTCAATTTAACTTAATCTAAATTTACCAGGAATTTGAGAAATGTTATAGCAAGTATAAACATAATGTTTTAGTTTAATATAGAAGATTTGAAACATATATATAGCTCTGCACTTATTTTTTTCAGTAGGATATAACTGTATTTTTGTTAATTGAATTTTAATATATGCAGTTGTTTTTGTGCTTCAATTTAGATATAATAATAATGATAAATATTGTATGGTATACTGTAATAAGCTAATTTCATCTTAATATATGTTAAAAGAAAATTGTGTTTATATTAGACTTTATATAGATATATAAGATTCAAAACAGAAATATATATATATGTGTGTGTGTGTATATATGTATGTATGTATACATAAGATTTTGAAATACAAAGGTTAGATTTTATTACATAAGCAGTTTGGGAAAATATATATGTAATAAAATAGACATACATACACACCTCTAAATTTACCAGTTATTTTAAAATAGTGTATTATGAAGATGAATTTGTTTAACAAACTTCTTTAGTTATTTCTAGTCGCTAAAAACATTTTATGGAAGGGAAATTGGTTAAAATTAAATTGTTATTTAAATTAAATAAATAAATAAACAGTAATTAATTGTTCAATTAGCTAAAGTATTAGTAAATCATATAATTATTAATTCAAGGTTTGAAATCTGAAAAGAAATAAGCTGGTCTGGAGTGGATTGCAAAACGAATCAAAGGTGAGTTAATCTCACTCAGCTGAATTTTAGTTAAAATTTAAATAGTCAAATTTAAACAATTGATCGATTGGTTTGATTTGGTGTGTTATATATAGTAGTATATAGTATATCTTGGAATGTTTGATTTTCCGCATTAAATAGCGGATGCTTTTATATTTAAAACCCATATACCGTGATATCCCACCTCGAAGTGGAATTGGTATTTTATGTTGTGCTAACGTCTGTGGATGCAGGGAAACAGGTTGGAGGGATCCAGCTGGATTCCTCAAAATTTATTTAAATTATCTAATATTCTCTATCATGATTATTTTATATTCTGTGATGAATATTATTGATAATTGGAATATTGGATGTTATGGTTTACCTGAATATATTCTGGTACACTAAGTTATCAAAATATATAGAATTGGATTTTGAAAATAAAATGAAGAGAATTTGTCAGTGAAATAATTATAGAAAATTTAAATAAATTAAGAATAATCTGGATAAGAATAATAGTAGTTTTAAATTCCAATAAATAATTCCGCATATGAAAAGGGAATTTTGAATAAACAGGAAGCTAATGAATTTTAAACTTCAGTGTTATTATTTAAAAGAACAAAGCTTTTATTTTAATTTTAAGATTTAAATTTTGAAAAGAATAAAGAAGAAATTGGGAAAATCTGAAATTTGTATATTTCAGTTAAAAGATTTAAAATCAAATGGAAAATAATAATAATAAAGTGAAAATTAACGAATTTTGAAATGAATTGATTAAGTAAAGAAACTTATTTCAAAAGGAGTAAATGGGAAATCAACTTGGAAAATTGATTTAAGTGATTGAAATTGGAATTCTCCCTGAATAACCAAGTACGTTTTCAAAGTAAATTTTTAAATATAAGTTAAAAGTTTTAAAGTTGTTTTAAAAAGCAAGTTTTAGAAATTTATTATTTCTAAATATTTAAATTCTAAAGTAAGTATTTTCTTTTAATCTATTATAGCAGTAATTATTTAAAAGTGACTTAGTATTTGTTTTAAGGAGAAAATCTAGTTTTATATTTTATAAAAGTAACCTTATTTTTAAATATTCCTAAAGTATATATTTTTAATAAAATATTGAAGTATTTTTTAATTTAAATATTTTAAAGTATATTTTCTAATAAAGTGTTTTTAAAACTTTTCTAAAATCTAAGTGTTTTGTCCTTGGTGATTTCAGTGGAGATAGAAAATATTTGGGAAAGCTTATTCTCAAATGAAACTGTTTTCAAAATGGTTTGGAAAGTGGAAATATATCTTGTGAAGATATTTTGAGATTTATAAATAATTTGGTGAAATTATTTATATTGGATGGATGTTTGTGAATGTTAATTGATAGTTAAATAACCGACTATCAATATTGGACAAATGCGTTGATCGTTTTGAAGGGACCGGGACCGGGATTTATTTCTCGAAAACCACTTCGATCCGGTTTGTACGATTTCGTAGGGAAACCAGTTTGGATTCGAAGATGGAGCAGTGAAGTGCAAGGGCTAGTCGCTACTAATCCTGAGGATATTTCCAAAATGAATGTAGTAGGAGTTGTGCCTTCGGTTCCGTTCGAACCCGAGACGGACTTGTATGGATGAATTCTTTCAGAACATCGTCAGGTGGACGATGAGCATTCTAAGTGAAACGATATAAAAGGTAATGCTTAGCCTCAAGCCTCATCAACCGGGAATGACTGAAAATCAGGGGTTATGCAGCAAGGCTAGGTGGGTAGCACCCATTTCAGGGTGAGGTCATCCCTGTCTAGATGTCCTTTTTATTTTGGCTTAGTGGGCGGTTGCTGATCCCAACCGCGGGGTGATCTTGCTCGGGACTGTCCAGTAAGGGATGGTTCCGGCCTTGTGTTGCAGGGGACATAGGGTGGGTCTTCGATACGCTGATCTAGACCAGGTATTGTGACAGGTGGTACCCCAGTGCCTAGTCGTTAGTTGGAAATTCATTCTCCCTACGAGCTTTTACGAGTTTTGTTTGTATTACCCACTCTGTGGCTAGTAGCTGGAATTTAATCATGTAACAATTTCGGCTATTTTCATAAGTATTTGTATATAGATCCTATTATAATATCAGAGGATTTTAATAAAAAGTGTTTTAGCTATCGTAAGGTAAAAATCCGACATGTTCATTGGTGGCAAGGTCTTACGAGATGCTTTTGTTTTCAAAGGATTTTTGAAACTTTAATAATCAATTGAGTGTGATTTTCTCATGCTGGTATTCCAGACTGACTCGGGAGTTATTTAACTATAATGCTCGGGTCAGACCGAGTATTATAGGATACAGGACATGATGATGTGGAGCTTAGGAGACGAGCTGGATGACAATACGTACTTCTTTACTTGTTTTATATATATATTCCGCTGTGTTGAGAAGCTGTGTATCCAGTTGTATGTTATTGATGTTGAACTATGATTGATGTACTCCGGTGATGTAATATATAAACAGATATATTTGATTTTTGAGTAAAGATTATTTATTATCTATTATATTTTATTCCGCTGCGATGGTTAGATTGTGATGTTGTTTCTTATTTCTTCTTCTACCTCTTCTTCTTTAACCCTAATGGTTCGTATTTATGTTCAACTTAGGTTGATTGATGTAGAATAGTGTTGACTCAAGGGGTACGGATTTGCAGGTCATTACACTTGGTATCAGAACGAGGTTGGTGATAACCTTGGCTCTGGTGGGTATTACTCATTTAAATTAGAGTCTGCAGTACTCTAGAATGAGTTTGAGTGTATTAATAGATATGAGCGCGTGTTTATTAGTGAATATAAATTGCTTTAATATTGTATTGATTGATTTATTGAGTGGCATATGAACCTTCGTCGACACAGTCTGGACAACTGTATCGAAGGGGTTTCTAAACACTTGAATAGAACAGTTTGACACGGTATTGTTTTAAATGTGGGCGAATGAAATAATTTTACCCAAAAATATATATTTTGATATAAAGAAAAGTTTTTGTAAACTATTTTAGCTAATATATGGTTGCTTGGATGTTAGGAAGAATAATATTAAATTATTATCATTATTGAGTGGAAATTTAACTAGAAATTGAAAATGTAACCAAAGATTAAGGAAAATGAATTCATTTATAAAGGAAATTTATAAATATGAATTATAGACGTGATTTATAAATTGAAATATGATCAAATGGGAATTTATACAAATAAATTATAGTTAAAATTGATTTAGACAGAATTTGAAACTTTAAACCCCGGAGATTTTGGAAGTATTTTGAAGATAAATAATATCATTGTTATTTCGGGTATTTCTGAAAGGAAATTGCTTCAAATAAATTTTAGAAAGGGTATAGCATTGAATTCGCTTCAATCGCTGGAAAATAACTTCGGTGATGACTGCAGCATCATCGATGTTCATTTTCGAGTTTCTAAGTGACAGATTGCTGCTAAATTGATTTGTTCGAGAAAACCTGTTTGTTTTTGAAATTTCAAAGGAAATTTGTCGGAAATAAAAACTAGGATTGGTTTAAATTTTTGAGAAGTATGATTTGAGATGTTGGAGATTTCAAAATGATTTGAAACCAAAGCCGGGTATTTAAAAATCCTGATGAGATAGGTTGTAAGCTTATAAATTGAGATGATTTTTAAATCTGGAAGGAAATATGAGATTTGAATGTTGGAATTTAAATTTAAAGTAAAAAGTTAAAAATGTAATTAACTTGGATTGAGGAAGAAAATTGCATCGAATTGAATTAAATAAATCCGAGTTAAAATAAAATTGAATTGGAATAAACTTCAGTTGAGTTATGGGTGATATTGAATGGAAATTAGATTCTTACTTAAATCAATGGAAATAAATTGGATAATAATTGGATTAGAATAAGAATAATCTATAATAGAATTAAAAATCCATGGAATAAAAATATGCTTGGGTTATAAATAAGCGTAAATCTTGAGTTAAAAATAAAAGATGAATATATTCAAGCATAGAATGAATGGAAATGTGTAAAATAATAAGTTGTGACTTATAAAATTGAAAAGTGGAATAGAAAACCCAAAATAAATATTGTCTGATGAATTGGAGAATAAAACAAAAATCCAAACTTGAATTATAAACTAAATTAAACTTAAGAAAATTAAATGAAGTGATATTTGGAATTAAAAATCAAGTATTGAATTTTAACCGGGGGAAAAACTAATTAGTTAATAAAATGTGTAAATGGAACCTAATGTAGTTAAATAGAAGCTGAATTATGAGTTAATGATGAAGTTTGGAAATAAAACATAAGTTATAAATCAAATTCAACTTGAATCGTTAGTAAAGTAAATATAATTGAAAATGGCCTTGCAATTAATTAAATGAATTGAGAATGAAATTGAATTATGAGTTAATAAAATTTGATGGTAAATTAAAAGTGATTATGGTTTGTATTGCAAATAAAATCCAAATAATTAGAAATAAATTGGAAATAGCCTTGTAATTGATTAAAAGAAATTGAATGAATTAAATCTGAAAATTTAAATTTTATAATAACTAATCAAATAAAATTGTAGGTTTAAAATGAGATTTGATTGAGATAGAATTAAGTTGAATAGAAAAGGAAAATTTACTTGTAAAATGACAAAGAGCTTAGGTATAAAAATTTGAATAAATTGAAGTAAATTAACTTAAGCTGAATAGATGGAGGAGAGTTGAATTGAAATCAACTTAAACAAAGTTTAATGATATTGGGTTGGATTTGAATCAAGTAAAAATAAAATCTAATCGAAATAAAATTCGGTGAGTTATAGATAATATTTAATGGAATGAAATTCTTAAATAAATAATTGTAAACCATTTAAATTGTTAAGGAATTGAAATAACTTAGAGACAATAAGAAAAATAGAATGTTTTCAAGTTCAATAGAATGGTTTTAAATAAATGCGGAAAAAATGAAACGTAAATGAATGGAGCGTGAATAAAACTGAAATGGAATGTGTCGAGCTAAATAAAATGGTTGTGAATGAATTTAAATATAAAGAATTAAATAATAAATTGAGTTGGAATCAATTTAAAATGGTCATCGGCTTAAGTGGTTATTTACTTGAATGAATATTACCAATTTGCATGAGAAAAATTGGTCGTTGGACGAAAATAGAAGAGAATAAAATTCTATGAATCATTGCAAGTAAATAAAATTGATTTTTAAATCAATTGGAGTAACATTAGTTTTTTAAAAATTAAAAATGAATTGGATGTAAGCAAATGGGTTGTAAACCGTTCAAATTGAATAAAATTGGTGGATGAATAAATTGATAATAGTTGAATTAGTATTAAAACTATATAAATTGCTTACGGGAAGTGTTTAATGTGCATTGCTGTTGTAATTTATGTGTTTAACTATTGCAAACAAGTGAAATGTTGTTAAACTTCATTTAAATGGCACTTATATGTTTAAATTGAGTAAGTACATGTACCTGGAAGCCGTGTGGCTGGATTTGGTTGTGCTTATTGCTAAAATAATAAGCCCCTTGCTTAAAAATGCTAAACAAGGTACGCCTACGCAATAAAAATAGGAAATATGAACTTTTTTTTATTTTTCTGACCGGGTGGATCGATGTATATATATTTATATCTCTTGTCAAATTGCAAAATCTCCTCCATACAAAGGAGACTCTGCCAAAATTTTCAAAAAATTTTGGGAGTTAGAAAAAAATTTGAAAATTTTTAGGAAATTTTTTGTTAACGACAAAACAATTTCAAAATTGGAAATTAAAATAAATTAGTGAATGAAACTAATTTAAAATAATGACATGAATTAGTTATAAATGAAAAATAAAATTCAAATGTTCATAGTTAAAGATAAATTGAATTCATATGGAAATGAAAGAATCAATCTGAATAGAAATAGATATAAACTAAAGTGGTAAGGTGAAAATAAATATAAGAAACATATTAAATGCTTATACCAAACTTAAGAAAGGAATTGTGTATTCTTAATTGGAAATTGATCTTACAAATATATTCTAAGTAATATTTGAATGAATAAATATTGACACTTTGTAAGGAAGTCGATAAAATGTTTTTGGAATGTTGAGATTGGATATTATTGCTAAGTAAGATATGCAGGTATTATAAAGAGAAAAGAGAATTGACTTTGATTTCATAAGATAAATTTGAAATGCTCGACAAAAAGGTATGTGTTTAAATTTCAGTATGAAATTTGATTGGGTTTTTGATCGAGCCACTTGGCTGTTTGTTTTCTTTTGGAATTTGGGAGCCCGTAGAGGCCTTTTGTAGTTGTACCGAGCTAGCTGCGCAAAGGAGACGCTGGCGAAATTTTTCGGAAATTTAGAGAGTTAGACAATTTTGAGAAAATTTTGACAATTCAAAATTTGGTTTTAAATTAAAACTTGAATGATTGAGCAAATAGGATTGTTTGCAAATTATGGGAGAGTTTGGGAAGTTAGTAAGAATAGTAATGGGTCTTCTATTAATAAGATAGTTGGTAGGATGTTGAATTGCTGGTTTTGAGAAAAAGCAAACGGGTATTGGACCATTCTTCATAATTAGTAATTTCAGGGACGAAATTCTTTTAAGGGTGGAGAAATGTGACAACCCGGAATTTTTAGGCAATTGAAATTGGAATATTTATTTGATTTTAACCATTGGAAGTTAATTAATTTACTTGAGTTCAAATATAACTATTTATTTGATAATTAAATTATTGAATTAAATAATTTATAGGCTTATAAAATTTATATTGATAGTGCTGAGGATAATGAAGGTTTTAAAATTGAATTTAACACTGATTTGTTCAGTTTTAAAAATATATTGTTTAAATTGAAATTAAAAAATAGCCTTCCGAGGCGTAGTTTCGGACTTCAACGAAACCAGTTCCATTGAATCAGTAATATTATATTATTATCGGATTTCAATTTTCGCAGCGTTCGGAGTTACCGTTTGATCGTACAACCCGTAAATGCATAGAAGAATTAATTAACTTTAATTTACATAGTCAAACCTTTTCATAGAACCCACACTCTTCTAGCTTCTAACGCAAGCTTCTTTTTCCCTCTCTTCAGATTCATTTCCACTTAAATAAATTGGCCGAAAAAAATGGCCGAGCCTTTCAAAATCGATTTCGCATCTTTTAAAATAAAATAAATGGCCGCGAGAACATTCGAGGTCATCCCAACAATCAGAATCGAATCAGTGATTGAGGCGAGGGGGATAGCTATATTGTTTCGACGACGGCGAGTTTGACATTGGGCTCGCGTTCATAGCGGAGGGAACGGAAGGAAATCGAAAAGGGGAAACGCAAGCGAATCGCTGGCGAGCTCAGTGCCTATGTAGGGTTTGGGTGGAATCGGAGGTCGGTGTTGTTCGTAGCGTAGCTCGTACTGCTAGGGTTTGAGTGGTCGCCAAGTTCGCGATCTGGTTTGGGATCTTCGCGAGCTCAAGCGAGCTGACGTCGAGATAGTTGGCGAGCTAGGGTTTCGGCAGCATGGGGTTCGTGGTCATAATGGCGGCGTGGAGCAAGGCTTGGGGTTGCCGTGAGGTCGTGCTCGACCTGCAGTTATAGTCGCATTCGAGGTATTCTCGTTGTCTTATTTCATTTTCAATTTAACTTAATCTAAATTTACCTGGAATTAGAGAAATGTTGTAGCAAGTATAAACATACTGTTTTAGTTTAATATAGAAGATTTGAAACATATATATAGCTCTGCACTTATTTTTTTCCAGTAGAGTATAACTATATTTTTGTTAATCGAATTTTTATATATGCAGTTGTTTTTGTGCTTCAATTTAGATATAATAATAATGATAAATACTGTATGGTATACTGTAATAAGCTAATTTCATCTTAATATATGTTAAAAGCAAATTGTGTTTATATTAGACTTTGTGTAGATATATAAGATTCAAAACAGAAATATATATATATATATATATATATATATATATATATATATATATATATGTATATGTATATGTATATGTATACATAAGATTTTGAAATATAAAGGTTAGATTTTATTACATAAGCAGTTTGGGAAAATATATATATAATAAAATAGATATGCATACACACTTCTATATTTACCAGTTATTTTAAAATAGTGTATTATGAAGATGAATTTGTTTAACAAACTTCTTTAATTATTTCTAGTCGCTAAAAACATTTTATGGAAAGGAAATTGGTTTAAATTAAATTGTTAGTTAAATTAAATAAATAAATAAATAGTAATTAATTATTCAATTAGCTAAAGTATTACTAAATCGTATAATTATTTATTCAAGGTTTGAAATTTGAAAAGAAATAAGCTGGTCTGGAGAGGATTGCAAAACGAATCAAAGGTGAGTTAATCTCACTCAGTTGAATTTTAGTTTAAATTTAAATAGTCAAATTTAAACAACTGATTGATTGGTTTGATTTGGTGTGTTATATATAGTAGTATATAGTATATGTTGGAATGTTTGATTTTCCGCATTAAATAGCGGATGATTTTATATTTAAAACCCATATACCGTGATATTCCACCTCGAAGTGGAATTGGTATTTTACGTTGTGCTAACGTCTGTGGATGCAGCGAAACAGGTTGGAGGGATCCAACTGAATTCCTTAACATTTATTTAAATTATCTAATATTCTCTGTCATGATTATTTTATATTCTGTGATGAATATTATTGATAATTGGAATATTGGATGTTATGGTTTACCTGAATATATTCCGGTACACTAAGTTATCAAAATATATAGAATTGGATTTTGAAAATAAAATGAAGAGAATTTGTCAGTGAAATAAATATAGAAAATTTAAATAAATTAAGAATAAACTGGATAAGAATAATAGTAATTTTAAATTCTAATTAATAATTCCGCATATGAAAAGGGAATTTTGAATAAAAAGGAAGCTAATGAATTTTAAACTTCAGTGTTATTATTTAAAAGAAAAAAGCTTTTATTTTAAATTTAAGATTTAAATTTTGAAAATAATAAAGAAGAAATTGGGAAAATCTGAAATTTGTATATTTCAGTTAAAAGATTTAAAATCAAATGGAAAATAATAATAATAAAGTGAAAATTAACGAATTTTGAAATGAATTGAGTAAGTAAAGAAACTTATTTCAAAAGGAGTAAATGGGAAATCAATTTGAAAAATTGATTTAAGTGATTGAAATTGGAATTCTCCCTGAATAACCAAGTACGTTTTCAAAGTAAATTTTTAAATATAAGTTAAAAGTTTTAAAGTTGTTTTAAAAACAAGTTTTTGAAATTTATTATTTATAAATATTTAAATTCTAAAGTAAGTATTTTCTTTTAATTTGTTATAGCAGTAATTATTTAAAAGTGACTTATTATTTGTTTTAAGGAGAAAATCTAGTTTTATATTTTATAAAAGTAACCTCATTTTTAAGTATTCCTAAAGTATATATTTTTAATAAAATATTGAAGTAATTTTTAACTTGAATATTTTAAAGTATATTTTCTAATAAAGTGTTTTTAAAACTGTTCTAAAATCTAATTGTTTTGTCCTTGGTGATTTCAGTGGAGATAGAAAATATTTGGGAAAGCTTATTCTGAAAATGGAAGATGGGTTGAAACTGTTTTCAAAAAGGTTTGGAAAGTGGAAATATATCTTATGAAGATATTTTGAGATTTATAAATAATTTGGTGAAATTATTTATATTGGATGGATGTTTGTGAATGTTAATTGATAGTTAAATAACCGACTATCAACATTGGACAAATGCGCTGATCGTTTCGAAGAGACCGGGATCGGGATTTATTTCTCGAAAACCACTTCGATCCCGTTTGTACGTTTTCGTAGGGAAACGAGTTTGGATTCGAAGATGGAGCAGTGAAGTGCAAGGGCTAGTCGCAACTAATCCTGAGGATATTTCCAAAATGGATGTAGTAGGAGTAGTGCCTTCGGTTCCGTTCGAACCCCGGACGGACTTGTATGGATAAATGCTTTCAGAACATCGTCAGGTGGACGATGAGCATTCTAAGTGAAACGGTCTAAAAGGTAATGCTTAGCCTCAAGCCTCATCAACCAGGAATGACTGAAAATTAGGGGTTATGCAGCAAGGCTAGGTGGGTAGCACCCATTTCAGGGTGAGGTCATCCCTGTCTAGATGTCCCTATTTATTTCCGCTTAGTGGGCGGTTGCTGATCCCAACCGTGAGGTGATCTTGCTCGGGACTATCCAGTAAGGGATGGTTCCAGCCTTGTGTTGCAGGGGACTTAGGGTGGGTCCTCGGTACGCTGATCTAGACCATGTACTGTGACAGGTGGTACCCCAGTGCCTAGTCATTAGTTGGAATTCCATTCTCCCTACGAGCTTTTACGAGTTTTGTTTGTATTACCCACTCCGTGGCTAGTAGCTAGAATTTAATCTTGTAACAATTTCGGCTATTTTAATAAGTATTTGTATATAGACCCTATTATAATATCAGAGGATTTTAATAAAATGTGTTTTAGTTATCGTAAGGTAAAAACCCGACATGTTTATTTGTGGCGTGGTCTTACGAGATGCTTTTGTTTTCAAAGGATTTTTGAAACTTTAATAATCAATTGAGTGTGATTTTCTCACGCTGGTATTACAGACTGACTCGGGTGTTATTTAACTATAATGCTCGGGTCAAACCGAGTATTATAGGATACAGGACATGAGGATGTGGAGCTCAGGAGGCGAGCTGGATGATGATACGTACTTCCGTACTTGTTTTCTATATATTCCGCTGTGTTGAGTAGCTGTGTATCCAGTTGTATGTTATTGATGTTGAACTATGATTGATGTACTCTGATGATGTAATATATAAACAGATATATTTGATTTTTGAGTAAAGATTATTTATTATCTATTATATTTTATTCCGCTGCGATGGTTAGATTGTGATGTTGTTTCCTATTTTCTTCTTCTACCCCTTCTTCTTTAACCCTAATGGTTCGTATTTCTGTTCAACTTGAGTTGATTGGTGTAGAATAGTGTTGACTCAAGGGGTACGGATTTGCGGGTCATTACCAATAACAGCATTTGTAAAATGTTACGGTAGATATAGTAATATTTCAAAACATTGTCAAATTCAAAACAACCGCACTTATAAAGTGCTACGGTAGGAATTTAGTTATTAGTTCAAACAGTTCAATTTCAGAAACAGCAAAATTTATAAAGTGTTGTAGTAGGTGTTTAGTTATTCAAAAAAGTTCAGTTCAGAAACAACAGCAATTATAAAGTGCTGTAGTAGTTGTAACGACCCAGAATTTCTGTCAATTATAATTTGTATATTTAATTGATTTTAAATATTAATAAGTGAAATCTATAAGTCGAACAATTTTATTTCGAATATCTAGATTTAATTGGATAATTAAATCGATAATTTAGTAGTTGAAAATACAGAAATAATTGAAAATTGGGTTTAATATGATTAAAATTGATTTGTAAAATTATATTAAATCATATTGGAGTTAGAACGATGTTATAGAACTTTTAAAATTGAATTTAAAGTTAATTTGTGAAAATTGAATATTTTAATATTTAATCGACTAGTGAAAATAGCCATTTTTCAAACAGTCTCGGATTTTGACGAAACTAGTTTCATTGGATCCGTAATATGATATTATTGTATGGTTTCAAATTTCATGTCAATCGGATTTACCGTTTGTCCGGGGCAAGCCAGAACGCATAGAAAATTAGTTTAATCGGTTTAATTTAAAATCATTGCAGTAACTCGCACGGATAATCGAATTAGCCTCCAAAACACATTCCATTGTGTTCGGAACGTGGGGTAAACCTTAGAAACTCCAACCGGCACGCTTCATTTGGAGTTTGGAATTTTTTTGATGAATAGTGTTTTTGGAAATTTTCTATATAAGCACCCCTAATTTCACAATTTGCAATAAAAAGAAACCCTAGGGTTTCAACAGAGCCAGCCGCCATTTACTGAACCAATAGCCGAAATCTTCTTCTCTTCCTCCCTCATTTTCTTCAAATCCACAAACATTTAGTGAAAGTTGTCAACTACAAAGTGGTAGATCTCAGCGAGATCTTTGATATCAACGGTGGTGATCGTTTTTGGAGGTGCCGATCGACGGCAATACGTGTTCGAAGGCGCTGCGTTTCGTGGCCGATAGGTGATGAACGGAGGCACTAGGGAGGTGCGGTCGGCCGGCGTGGGTGGTGCTAGGCTAGGCGCGCGTAGTGGTGTATGCTGATCGTTCTGGAAGTCGATGGATTAGGTGCGGCCATCTAGGGTTTAACGTGATATATGGGTTGTTCGATCGCGTGCAAAACCTGGAAGGGGAGAAGATGAAGCGCGTGCGGCCCTGATGAAGTCAACTGGAAATCTACGGCCACGATAGTTAGGTTTAAAAATTAAAATAAAATTTGTAAAATTATTAGATTATAATTCGTTCAAAGTTTAAATTGATGTAACTTCTTCATACGAGGTCGAAAAATTACGAAACAACTTGCGTTGGGTTCGTATGAACAAGCACTACGCAATGGAGCTGGATTGGAGTCGTTTGGAGCTAGTGAAAACTTTAGGAAAAATTAAACACGTGTTTAATTTTATTCGAAATAAAACGCTGAAACTGAATTGAAAGCAAGGTGAGAACTTCTCACTCAATCGAAATTGTTTTGATTTAAATTTTAAATAGTTAGATTTAAAATTGTTGATTGTATGCCTGATTGATAAATTATTATCTATTGATTGTTAAAATAGACATTATACGCCGTATATTAAGCGGATGTTATTTATTAAAAACATATACCACGATAATTCCATCTTGATTGGAATTGGTATTATATATGTACTTGGAGTTGATTTCCCGCATTATATAGCGGATGAGACCCTATTGCGCCGCATAATAGCGGATAATATTTTATAAATCCCATATACTACGATATTCCGTATTGGAACGGAATTGGTATTGTGCTAACATCTGTGGATGCAGGGAAACAGGTTGGAGGGATCCAACTGGATTCCTCACCAGTATTTATTTGATTACAGATATTGTGATGTTTGTTGATTATCATATCGATATATGATATTTGGATGTCGTGATTGACTATTTGGTGCTGTTGCATCATCGGATCCATTTTTGAAGTTTTAAAATAATGATTTTTGATTTTAAAAAGATTTTTAAATTGATTTTTGAAAGTATACGTTTTATTAAATTTTGAATTGTTAAAATAAATAAACATTATAATTTATTGTTATAAAAGTTATATTTTGGGAAAATAGTACTTAAGTATGATTTTGGAGTTATATAAGTTTTAAACAACATTTTGTAAATTATTAAAAGGATTGGTTTATTTAAATTGAGATTTTTGAATAAAGATAAATGGTTTATAGATGAGATTTATAAAATATATATTTTATAAATCGAAATAAATGGAATTCTAAAAGGAGTTCTGTTAATGTTGAAAATAAGGTTATAAATAAAATCTTATAAGTTATAAGATTTATAATTTGTGAAGTTTTAAAAGAATGATTTTGTAAATAAATGGATTATAAGTTCTTAACTTATAATATGGACTTCTGGTATATAATTGAGTTATATAAATTGAATTGGATAATAAAGGAGATTTATAAATCGAAGTTTTATAAATAGAAATGGGATTTATAAACATTGTTTGTAAATTCGAAATCAATTGAATTTGATAAATCAAACATAAAAGTTATTAAAGGAGATATATTCATGATTTTGGACAGCAAATTATCCTTAAAGTTAAAGGTTGTAATAATAAGAGTTTGGTTGGGAACTTTGTCCACGATTTTGGACGGTGGATAATCTTTTAATAAATGTGTAGAAACATTGAATTGGGTAAATAAAGTATATTCACGACTTTTGGACCGTGAATATATTATGAAATAAAATGGGCATGTTTTGGGGAAGTGATCTTTTAAATGGAATTAAAATGATTTGAGGTTGTTTTAAAATGCATTAAGTATCGAAACCATAGATTTCAACATTCATTGTTGAAATAGACGTTTTCGAGAAATAGAAGGAAATGGTGGACTATAACACTATTGTTATAGTAAATGATTTTCGAAAGGAAATGTTTTATATAGTATTAGGATTTATATATCTATCTTAATTTCGAATCCCTATACTAGTGATTTTGGGTCGTCGTAACGATGTTTTACGTAACATTCGTTTTGTCCCAAACAAATGTGTTTAAGAGAATGTTTTCCTTAAAGAATGAAATATATACTTAATTTCGATTTAAGTATATTGAATATTTTCCAAGTGTTGAAAATAAATGGATTTGTGAATTACTAATTATTAATAAGTATGGAAATGTTTTCCAATATGAAGTGAATATTATGAGATTTTATCTTTTAAAGATAAATTGAAAATGAATATTAGAAATCGATTTGAAAATCGTATATTCATAGATATTTTGGAATTGAAAATTCACTATGGAATTTATAAATGAAAGGGAAATTGTTTAAAAATAAACGTTGATTTATTTTTGAAGTATGGGAATAAATTTACGGATTTGGAACGTAAATATAAAGTAAATCGGTAAGGATTTATTTAATTGGTTTAAATGAACCATTTTGAAATGAAATTTTTTCCGCGTAAGGAAAATGATTGAAATTTGTTTTCAAATGGTTGAAGTGTGGAAATTATATAGCTAGTAAAGATATTTTTGAAAAATAAATAATTTGGGAAATTATTTGGAATCTGGTGATGTTGAGCATACCTATTGATAGTTAAATAACCGACTATCAATATTTACCTTTGAATGGGTATTTGTTGTGATTTGCTTGAATTTGAATGCCACACTTATTTTCAAAATAAGCGCTCAATATCCGGGTTAGCCGGGAAAGGACCTTGGGGTCGTATAACCCATTCCGAATATGTGATACGTCGTTATGGATTGCATTTGATGACCGGTGTTGAAGACCGGATATTTTTGAAAACGGAAGGATTACCGTCGAATGACTCTACGTTGGCTGATCTCCGATATAGAGGTTTTATCCCCCTTAGTGACGGGACGTCCAGACGTGATTAATGAATATCCGGATTGCAAGGGCTTCTTTGGAAGTGCCTTCGGTTCTGTTCGAGCCTGGAACAGACTTGTATGGATTGTATGTCTGACATTACAAATTGAGATATAAAGCTGATTTCTTTCAAATATATTTCTGTTGGTGGAGGAGAATTTATTCTCTTAGCTTAACACCCTTCTCTGAGACGTACGAGCTCAGAGATTATGTAGTTGAGGCTATTAGTGATATACTCCCAATTTGGTAGTGTGATATGCTAAGTGCTGTTGAGCATTTGTTGAATCAAAGCACAACTTTTTTATAAAGCGTGGCTTTGTGGACGAGACTTCGTCGGACCTCACACCCCGAAAATGCTCAAAACAGGAAGGATGCGGCAAGGTTATTAGGGGGTAGTGCCCCTTTAGTGTATGTCATTCCTTCTGGATAGAGGTGGTATCATGGTATGGAGCCCAGATACTTAACCTATTTTGTTGCTGCAAATTTATTACTTTGTGGTTGTTGGAATCGAGGATCTTCGGATATAGATCGGTTACGATCGGGGAATGACATATTCGTGTCAGTAGTTACCCAGTTTGACGGGTAACCTGGCCTTGTGTTGGAAGAGATCCGGTTAGGTTCTCAGATCGTCTTTCCAAAGGCGTACCCATGTGGCAATGGGAAGTTTCTTGGCCTGACCATTTGTTGGAAATCTAAAGAAACAATACAATCTTGTACGGTTTTAGTTGTAGAACCTATCATTCACTTATGGTGGTCACCACTGTTTGGATGGTAGATATAGTAGGCATAAGTGCAGAATGCTTATGCTGGCTAAGATTTATATCTTTACTTTGAAATGTTTTCTACACTATGCACTAGTAATAATATCACATGTTTCTTTTTAACGCGTATCAAGCATCTTTGACTATCATAAGGAGAAATCTCCTCCGATTCTGCATTTGCATTGTGTGTGTGTGCGGGAGGCCTTATGGTAGTCTCATTTTCTAAAAAGCATTGCGAATCTATTTTAAAATTATCCTGTACTTTGTTTTAAAAATAAACTGTTTTAGTTCTCACACCAGTCACATGACTGACTCGGAGTTTATTGCTTTCCTTCCTAAACTCTGGTTGCCCACCAATTTCCACACGGGCAGTCAAGAGTCAGGTTTATCAGGATATTCTGGAATTCAAGAGTTGCTGGAGGCAAGCTGGATGGCATGGCGTATTCACTAGTATATAGTATTTCTTTTCCGCTGTTTATATGTTGTTGTTGTTGTACACTCTGATAATGTTATGTAATATGATGTAATGTAATAACTGATATAGTTCTTTGTTTAAAGATTATTCATTTATCTATTATATGTTATTCCGCTGCGATTGTGAGATTCTGATATTGTTCTGTTGTTTCTTTCTGTTCCGTTCTATCTTTTTCTCTCTTCTTCTATCTTTTTCTTCTTCTT
This sequence comes from Allium cepa, assembly GCA_030765085.1. Taxonomy (NCBI): domain Eukaryota; kingdom Viridiplantae; phylum Streptophyta; class Magnoliopsida; order Asparagales; family Amaryllidaceae; genus Allium; species Allium cepa. Next base: position 1,041,311,073 of record CM060931.1, on the reverse strand, counting down.
TAACCATAACGGTACGGTTTTCCGGCATTCGATTGCTCGGCAATTGATACAGTGGACGTATTGATGTCGGTTTTCGAGCGTCGAAAAGTCATTTCGTTACATTTGGTATCAGAGTATATGGTTAAGCGACAACCATGGCTCTGTTGGGTGTTACCCATTAGAGATAGAGTCAGCAGTACTCTAGAATGAGTTTGAGTGTAATGATAGGTACGAGCGCATATTTGTTAGTGAATATAAATTATTTTATATTGTGATGGTTGGTTTGTTGAGTGGTATATGGATTCAGGTCGGTATGGTCTGGACAACTCTATCGATAGGGATCTCTAAACACTTGTTCAGAACAATTCGGCACGATATTGTTTAAAATTCGGTAAACGAAATAATTTTACCTTGATTTTATTTTATATGTAAAAGAATAATTTTTCAGGAATTATTAAAGTGTATATAGTTGATTGTTTGGTTGTTGAAAAAGTAAAAATATATAAGTTAATTAAAAGTTGTTTGAATAAGTTAAATAAAACAACAATTTTAAAAGAATGAATTGTATAAAAACAAATGAATTATAAGTATGAAATTATAATTAAAATGATTTACACTTGTGAAATAATCTTATATATAAGAAGTGAAATTATATAAGTAAAAGATTTATAAATGTGATTTATAATCTAAAAACAAAATTCCAAAGAAGTGTTTGGAAAGGATTTGATATTTTGGAAAATTGTTTTGGAGAAATTAAAGCTCTAAACTCTTTTCGGTCGCTGGAAAATAATTCTGATGATGATTGCAACATCATCGGTGTTCATTTTCGGGTTTCCAAAAGAGGGATTGCTGCCAAATTGTTTTAAATGGAAGTAGTTTGGAAAATTTGGATTTGGTTTAGGAAATTCAAAAGGTAATTTGAATTTATTTCAAAAAAGGTTTTGAAAGGTTGAAAAAACTCTGAAATCCTATTTAAAATATTTATGGGAATAATAAATGAGTTGATAACTTATGCAATTGATTTTTAATAGAATAAATTTAACTTAAAGGATGGAGTTAAATTAAAGTAAGTATAAGTGAATCAATAAAATCCAAGTGGTAATTATTGAATATAAGTTGTATAACTTATAAAATGAGAAAATGAAAGTGAAACAAATTGTTAAAAATGGTTAAACAATTTCGTTAAACAAAATAAATCTGAGTTTGAATAAGTGATGAAAATTTGACTTCGGTAAAAAGTTAAATAGAATTTACTTTAGAATTGGAATTTGAATTGGAATTATAAGTGGAAATTAAAGTTAAGATTAAACAAAAGATGTTTAATTGGAATATAACTTAAGTGATGAAGTTGAAATTTTTATAAATAAGTGAAGTGATGAATATGAACTTGAGTTATATAAATGAAATTCAACTTTATATAGTTAAAAGAATTAGCAATTGAATTAACAAATGGATTGAATATTAATCAATCTAATGTGAATGGATGGAATGTTAATCAATTGAATGTAAATAATTGATATGAAACAATGAATATAAGTGTTAATTCATTAGAAGCTAATGAAGTTGAGAAATTGAATAATTGAATGAAAATCAATTTAATATAAACCAATTGGAATTAAAAGTGTTGGACCAAATTGAATGTAAATTGAATAATTTGGTTATGTTGAATATACATTGGTTGTTATTTGATTGTTAATTGACTGTGTATATTTCATTAAGTGTTAATGAAGTTAAATTGATGAAATGGAAAGCTATAAATCATTGAAATTAAATTGGAAGATAAGTGAATCTTAAATAGGATTGAATTTGATTTGTAAGTGAACCAACTTGAATATGAATTAGTGAATGATTACTAATTGAATGTGATTAAATGAAAAAAAACCCAATTCATTGAATATTAATGAGAATATGAATGAATATTTATTTGGTTAGTTGGATGATAGTTGCATGTTTATTGGTTAGGTAGTTGTTTGGTGGTTGCATTTGTTGCTTTTGTTGCATTTGCTATATTGGCAAATGTAGTTGTTGTAGTGATATGTTTTATATTGATGTTACTTTCATATATACATGTTTCTCATGGTTTGTTGAGTGTTTAGTAGGTGCAGATTGCGTTTGCTTCGCGCTTGGAGCTCGCTTTCATGCTATATTAGCCATATATGCTCGCTAATAAAATATAAGGTACATATCTCGGATTAAATATCGTACTTTTACACTTTTTTTCCTGCGGGATGCCTCATCACTTGATGAGATGTATATTTGTGATATATATACTGTCATTTTTTTTTCGGATCGAGCTGTACAAAGGAGACTATGGCGAAATTTTCCGAAAATTTAAGGCGCTAGAATATTTTTGAGAAAATTGGGGACATTTTTGAAAACTAAGTTTGGATTTGGAAACTTAGTAAAGATTTTGTAAGAAGTTTAACTATGAATTTTGAGAAAGTTAAACACTTAAGAGATTTGAAAAAATCCAATTTGAATGTTTGTTTTGGAAAGTTAATGAATTCTGTAACTTTTTCTTACTTGGTAATTTCGAGGACGAAATTCTTTTAAGGGGGGAAATTTGTAACGACCCAGAATTTCTGTCAATTAAAATTCGTATATTTAATTGATTTTAAATATTAATAAGTGAAATTTATAAGTCGAATAATTTTATTTCGAATATCTAGATTTAATTGGATAATTAAATCGATAATTTAATAGTTGAAAATACAGAAATAATTGAAAATTAGGTTTAATATGATTAAAATTGATTTGTAAAATTATATTAAATCATATTGGAGTTAGAACGATGTTATAGAACTTTTAAAATTGAATTTAAAGTTAATTTGTGAAAATTGAATATTTTAATATTTAATCGACTAGTGAAAAAAGCCATTTTTCAAACAGTCTCATATTTCGACGAAACCAATTTCATCGGATCCGTAATATGATATTATTGTATGGTTTCAAATTTCGTGTCAATCGGATTTACCGTTTGTCCGGGGCAAGCCAAAACGCATAGAAAATTAGTTTAATCGGTTTAATTTAAAATCGATCGTTTATTGCCGTAACTCGCACGGATGATCGAATTAGCCTCCGAAACACGTTCCATTGTGTTCGGAATATGGGGTAAACTTTAGAAACGCCAACCGGCATGCTTCGTTTGGAGTTCGAAATTTTTTTGATGAATAGTGTTTTTGGAAATTTTCTATATAAGCACCCCTAATTTCACAATTTGCAATAAAAAGAAACCCTAGGGTTTCAACAGAGCCCGCCGCCATTTACTGAACCAATGGCCGAAATTTTCTTCCCTTCCTCCCTCATTTTCTTCAAATCCACAAACATTTAGTGAAAGTGGTCAACTACAAAGTGGTAGATCTCAGCGAGATCTTTGATATCAACGGTGGTGATCATTTTTAGAGGTGCCGATCGACGGCAATACAGGTTCGAAGGCGCTGCGTTTCGTGGCCCATAGTTGATGAACGGAGGCACTAGGGAGGTGCGGTCGGCCGGCGTGGGTGGTGCTAGGCTAGGCGCGCGTAGTGGTGTATGCTGATCGTTTTGGAAGTCGATGGATTAGGTGCGACCATCTAGGGTTTAACGTGATGTATGGGTTGTTCGGTCGCGTGCAAAACCTGGAAGGGGAGAAGATGAAGTACGTGCGGCCCTGATGAAGTCAACTGGAAATCAACGGCCACGGTAGTTAGGTTTAAAAATTAAAATAAAATTTGTAAAATTATTAGATTATAATTCGTTCAAAGTTTAAATTGATGTAACTTCTTCATACGAGGTCGAAAAATTACGAAACAACTTGCGTTGGATTAGTATGGACGAGCATTACGTAATGAAGCTAGATTGGAGTCGTTTGGAGCTAGTGAAAATTTCAGGAAAAATTAAACGCGTGTTTAATTTTATTCGAAATAAAACGCTGAAACTGAATTGAAAGCAAGGTGAGAACTTCTCACTCAATCGAAATTGTTTTGATTTAAATATTAAATAGTTAGATTTAAAATTGTTGATTGTATGCCTGAATGATAAATTATTATCTATTGATTGTTAAAATAGACAGTATATGCCGTATATTAAGCGGATGTTATTTATTAAAAACATAGACCGCGATAATTCCATCTTGATTGGAATTGGTATTATATATGTACTTGGAGTTGATTTCCCGCATTATATAGCGGATGAGACCCTATTGCGCCACATAATAGCGGATAATATTTTATAAATCCCATATACTGTGATATTCCGTATTGGAACAGAATTGGTATTGTGCTAACATCTGTGGATGCAGGGAAACAGGTTGGAGGGATCCAACTGGATTCCTCACCGGTATTTATTTGATTACAGATATTGTGATGTTTATTGATTATCATATCGATATATGATATTTGGATGTCGTGATTGACTATTTGGTGCTGTTGCATCATCGGATCCATTTTTGAAGTTTTAAAATAATGATTTTTGATTTTAAAATGATTTTTAAAGTGATTTCTGAAAGTATACGTTTTATTAAATTTTGAATTGTTAAAATAAATAAACATTATAATTTATTGTTATAAAAGTTATATTTTTGGAAAATAGTACTTAAGTATGATTTTGGAGTTATATAAGTTTTAAACAACGTTTTGTAAATTATTAAAAGGATTGGTTTATTTAAATTGAGATTTTTGAATAAAGATAAATGGTTTATAGATGAGATTTATAAAATATATATTTTATAAATCGAAATAAATGGAATTCTAAAAGGAGTTCTGTTAATGTTGAAAATAAGGTTATAAATAAAATCTTATAAGTAATAAGATTTATAATTTATGAAGTTTTAAAAGAACGATTTTGTAAATAAATGGATTATAAGTTCTTAACTTATAATATGGACTTCTGGTATATAATTGAGTTATATAAATTGAATTGGATAATAAAGGAGATTTATAAATCAAAGTTTTATAAATAGAAATGGGATTTATAAACATTGTTTGTAAATTCGAAATCAATTGAATTTGATAAATCAAACATAAAAGTTATTAAAGGAGATATATTCGTGATTTTGGACAGCGAATTATCCTTAAAGTTAAAGGTTGTAATAATAAGAGTTTGGTTGGGAATTTTATCCACGATTTTGGACGGTGGATAATCTTTTAATAAATGTGTAGAAACATTGAATTGGGTAAATAAAGTATATTCACGACTTTTGGACCGTGAATATATTATGAAATAAAATGGGTATGTTTTGGGGAAGTGATCTTTTAAATGGAATTAAAACGATTTGAGGTTGTTTTAAAATGCATTAAGTGTCGAAACCATAGATTTCAACATTCATTGTTGAAATAGACATTTTCGAGAAATAGAAGGAAATGGTGGACTATAACACTATTGTTATAGTAAATGATTTCCGAAAGGAAATGTTTTATATAGTATCGGGATTTATATATCTATCTTAATTTCGAATCTCTATACTAGTGATTTTGGATCGTCGTAACGATGTTTTATGTAACATTCGTTTTGGCCCAAACAAATGTGTTTAAGAGAATGTTTTCCTTAAAGAATGAAATATATACTTAATTTCGATTTAAGTATATTGAATATTTTCCAAATGTTCAAATAAATGAATTTGTGAATTACTTATTATTAATAAGTATGGAAATGTTTTCCAATATGAAGTGAATATTTTGAGATTTTATCTTTTAAAGATAAATTGATAATGAATATTAGAAATCGATTTGAAAATCGTATATTCATAGATATTTTGGAATTGAAAATTCATTATGGAATTTATAAAAGAAAGGGAAATTGTTTAAAAATAAACGTTGATTTATTTATGAAGTATGGGAATAAATTTACGGATTTGGAACGTAAATATAAAGTAAATCGGTAAGGATTTATTTAATTGGTTTAAATGAACCATTTTGAAATGAAAGTTTTTCCGCGTAAGAAAAATGATTGAAATTTGTTTTCAAATGGTTGAAGTGTGAAAATTATATATCTAGTAAAGATATTTTTGGAAAATAAATAATTTGAGAAATTATTTGGAATCTAGTGATGTTAAGCATACCTATTGATAGTTAAATAACCGACTATCAATATTTACCTTTGAATGAGTATTTTTTGTGATTTTCTTGAATTTGAATGCCACACTTATTTTCAAAATAAGCGCTCAATATTCGGGTTAGCCGGGAAAGGACCTTGGGGTCGTATAACCCATTCCGAATATGTGATACGTCGTTGTGGATTGCATTTGATGACCGGTGTTGAAGACTGGATATTTTTGAAAACGGAAGGATTACCGTCGAATGACTCTGCATCGGCTGATCTCCGATATAGAGGTTTTATCACCCTTAGTGATGGGAAGTCCGGACGTGATTAGTGAATATCCAGATTGCAAGGGCTTCTTTGGAAGTGCCTTCGGTTCTGTTCGAGCCCGGAACAGACTTGTATGGATTGTATGTCTCACATTACAAATTGAGATATAAAGCTGATTTCTTTCAAATATATTTCTTTTGGTGGCGGAGAATTTATTCTCTTAGCTTAACACCCTTCTCTGAGACGTACGAGCTCAGAAGTTATGTAGTTGAAGGTTATTAGTGATATACTCCCAATTTGGTAGTGTGATATGCTAAGTGTTGTTGAGCATTTGTTGAAACAAAGCATAGCTTTTGTCTAAAGTGTGGCTTTGTGGGCGAGACTTCATCGGACCTCACACCCCGGAAATGGTCAAAACAGGAAGGATGCGGCAAGGTTATTAGGGGGTAGCGCCCCTTTAGTGTATGTCATACCTTCTGAATAGAGGTGGTATCATGGTATGGAGCCCAGATACTTAACCTATGTTGTTGCTGCAAATTTATTACTTTGTGGTTGTTGGAATCGAGGATCCTCGGATATAGATCGTTTACGATCGGGGAATGACATGTTCGTGTCAGTAGTTATCCAGTTTGAAGGGTAACCCGGCCTTGTGTTGGCAGAGATCCGGTTAGGTTCTCAAGTCGTCTTTCCAGAGGCATACCCATGTGGCAATGGAAAGTTCCTTGGCCTGACCATTTGTTGGAAATCCAAAGAAACAATACGATCTTGTTCGGTTTTAGTTGTAGAACCTATCATTCACTTATGGTGGTCACCACTGTTTGGATGGTAGCTATAGTAGGCATAAGTGCGGAATGCCTATGCTGGCTAAGATTTATATCTTTACTTTCGAAATGTTTTCTACACTATGCACTAGTAATAATATCAAATGTTTCTTTTTAATGCGTATCAAGCATCTTTGACTATCATAAGGAGAATCTCCTCCGATTCTGCGTTTGCATTGTGTGTGTGTGCGGGAGGCCTTATGGTAGTCTCATTTTCTAAAAAGCATTGCGAATCTATTTTAATATTATCCTGTACTTTGTTTTAAAAATAAACTGTTTTAGTTCTCACACCAGTCACATGACTGACTCGGAGTTTATTGTTTTTTTTCCTAAACTCTGGGTGCCCACCAATTTCCACACGGGCAGTCAAGAGTCAGGTTTATCAGGATATTCTGGAATTCAAAAGTTGCTGGAGGCAAGCTAGATGGCATGGCGTATTCACTAGTATATAGTATTTCTTTTCCGCTGTTTATATGTTGTTGTTGTTGTAACTCTGATAATGTTATGTAATATGATGTAATGTAATAACTGATATAGTTCTTTGTTTAAAGATTATTCATTTATCTATTATATGTTGTTCCGCTGCGATTGTGAGATTATGATATTGTTCTGTTGTTTCTTTCTGTTATGTTCTACCTTTTTCTCTCTTCTTCTATCTTTTTCTTCTTCTTTAACCATAACGGTACGGTTTTCCGGCATTCGATTGCTCGGCAGTTGATACAGTGGACGTATTGATGTCGGTTTTCGAGCGTCAAAAGTCGTTTCGTTACAGTAGTTATTTAGTTATTTTTAAAAATAGTTCAAATTCAGAAACAACGTCACTTCTAAAGTGCTGTAATAGGTATTTAGTTATTTCTGAACCAAGTTAAGTTTCAGAATTGATAGCACTTATCAAATGCTATCTTATAACTACATCATTTCTAAAGTGCTACTAATAAAATTCCAGATTTTATAATAACATTTCAGCCACATTAAAATTTCAATTTTTAGCCATTTTAACTTATTAAAATCATATTTTTCGCTTCAAAAATATTCATTTGGATATCCTTCAACTTATGATTTAATAAAATAAAATTTTATCAATAAATGTCCAATTTAAACTAAGGTTTATTGTTAAGTCAAAAGTATGTTCTTTCTTAACTCTACTTTAACAAATAACTTAACACTTTATTCTAAAATTATCCACTTCATAAATAAGCTAAATTTTCATTTAACTTAATAATTTTTTTCAAAAACCCAATTTTCAATTATCGAGTTAAGTCATTATTTAAGATACATTTTTCCATTTTTAAATCATAACTATTTATTTTACAAGACATAACATTTCACAAAAGAACATTTTATGATAGTTAATAAAACAATCAAATTTTCCTTATAGATCTATTCATTTAGACATCAATTTACTATGATTTTATAGTTAAATAAATTTTATTACAAAATGTCCTATTAAAACTGTATTCCATTTTATCAGTTCAAAATACACTATTTATTATACAAACATGCCCATTTCATAAAGTAAAATTCATAACAATTACTTGGTTAGATTTAAAACTCTCATATTAAGTCAAATTCAATTATTAAGTTATTTATCATCAATAAAGATCTTTAATTCAACTTAAATTCAATTATTAACTTACAAAAATTTAACATATAGAAACCAATACCTTTATAATTTAAAGCACCAAATCAAATTTTAAGTTAAATTTCATATATTTACAAACTCAAAATACTTAATAATCTTTTAGGAAAATATTATTTAAAATACTTAATAAATTTTTAGGGAAATATTATTTAAAAATATAACCATGGGCCCGTATAATATTTTCTAACCTAGGTCAAGTGATCAGATATGTATTATTTCAATCCGTAATTTAAAAAGAAAAATCCAGGTTCTATCATTTCAAACCCGCAATCCTAAATAAATCAAATACAATAAAAATCACTCGAGCCTATCATTACAGCTCATAATGATTTTTTTTCTTATCTAATGTCCGTTCGGGCATGCATCATTTCAACCCATAGTGATAGGGAACTTGCAGTGTGATAGACAGGAAACAAAATAACAGTATAGCATATAATATCATATCAGATGATGTACAGGTATATAAACAACATTTAACATCATATAAATATATCACAAGCAAGTATGAATAACATATCAGTTTATACAGATTTACTTGTCATCGTTTCACAATTATATAAGTACGTAAGTCTAGAGTGATAACTTACCTTTTTAAAGCTAGAATTGAAATTCAAACCAAAATCTAAACTCCGCAAAGCACGAAAAGGCACGACAAAGCACGACTATATTTTTGAGCGAACGAAGAGTCAGATCCAAATCTTGTATGCAAACAAATATAACATATATAAGAATATATTTCAATACAAAAGCATAGAAATCAAAACAATGGAAAAGATAAGGATTTAAGTGACATAACCTTGCTTCTATCAACAAATAGGCTCGGCCATGTTGCAAATTGGCTAGACCACATCATGTTGTGCTCGGCCTTGTCTTCTTAGAAGCAACATAGGCTTGGCCATGAAGTCATAAGGCACAAGCATGGCCAAAAAAAGTAGGAAGAGGTGGAAGTTACAAGGTGATGGAAGGCTAAAGGTCAAGGGGATGAAGTATTTTGGTTAGGCCATGATCTTCTTGGGCTCAGTCTTGGTTTATAGCATGGTCAGGTTAGGTCTGGTGGGGTGGCAAGGGTCAGGTATGGTCATGGCAAGTGATGGAGGAGGTGCTTAAGGGTTGTGGCCGAGGTTATAAAGGAGGAGGTGGTGAAAATGGTGATCTAGGCTAGGGTTAAATCAATTTGGTTATGGTTTTGGTGATGTACTCTTCATGGTGGTCACGGCCATGCTTGCGTGGTGGTGACGATGTTGTGGAGGTGACCATGGTGATGGTGGTGGAGTGTATGTGGTCAACAAGAGGTCATGGCTATAACAACCCTGTATTTTTAAATTATTTTAATTGAAGTTCCAGATATAAGAACTTTATTTTATTTATTATAATGAATAATTTTTGTTACTTTAATATAAATTTTGATTGTGTATGTGAAACAAAATTCCGAACATGAATAAATAGAATATTTTCTAGAAATGTGAATTTTGGTCAATATGGTCAAACTTTGACTTTTAAATTTAAAATTTAAAAATTTGAATTTTATCTTTAATTATGAAAATAAATTAAATTTTCAGTATACTGCTTTTCGTTTTGTTGGAATCCGATTAATATTGCGAAAGTTATGATTTTTACACTATTGTATGTAAATTGTTTATTTAACAAAATTGTTTATTTCAATTTATATAAATAATATTTTTGTTTGTCATATCATGTTCTAATTTGTGTATATGTGTGTAAAATTACATGTTATTTATATATTTTATTTTGAAAACATTTTAAAAGTGTAGTTATAATTTTAAATATTTATTGTATTTTTTACAAATTTTATTTCTAGTTTCAATATAATAAACTATTTTCTTTATTTACTTTTTATTTTCCTAAGATTAATTGTTTATTTTCTTTTTCACTTTATTTTTTTTGTCTTTTATTTTATGTACTGAATTTTATTTTGTTTATTTTGAATTAAAGAAATTGGAAATTCAAAAGACAAACCTTTTCATTTACTTGTGACCTTTCATTATCATTGCCTTTTCATGTGCTTGCCTTTTCACTTCCTTTCTTTTGGCCGTACACTTCTCCTCCCTAGCCGTGTATTTTCTTTTCATTCACGTGAAATAAAAATTTGTTATCTCAAAACTCACGGCCAAATTTATTTCTGAAAATATTTTGGTAATGGCTTCTCGTCTCTTCTTACTTTTTCTTCTTATTTCCACTGATTTTTGCCTTGCCTCTTCTTGTGTTTGCTTGGCCTCTACCACCCATCATCACCACCATCCTCTCCACCATCACCAGCCATAGCAACCACTAGCTCCTCTTCTGACCTATACTGGCTGTGACTTCTATATGAATCCATCACTTCAATCCTTGCAAAAAAACTCCACGAACATGCCTAGCCGACCATAGTTTCCACCATACCCTTCATAGCTTGCCTTGACCGCACCCCTAGCTCCACCACCACTTACTAACACCACCTCTGGACATCACTTCAGATCTGACCAGACCTGAAGCATGTATGGCCGGGCCCATATCTTGACTTGGCCGAGCCTAGTGATGCAAAACTTGCCTCTTTTGCCTTGTTCCTTTGTATTCTACCCTATGTTGTAACTCCTACCATCATCATCCACTCCTAGCCGTGCATTTGTGATGCATACCCGAGAATATAATGCATCATAGACAAGCATAATAAACCATAGGCCGAGCCTATGTTGAGCCATGGTCAAGCAATTTTGATGCTAAGCTTGGTAATGTTCTTTGTTGATTCAAATTTCCACTTTGTTTTAATCAATCTTTGTATTGTATATATATTCATATTGCTTTGTTTTAATTGTTGTATACAAGAGCAATATCAAGGCTCTCCATTCATTCAAATCAAAAGTCGTGTTGTATCGTGCTTGTCGTGCCTTTGGAATCGTTCTTGTGTGACGTAGTGGTCTCTAGCTTTGATAAAGGTAAGTCTTTCTCACTCTGATATTTTTACTTATGAAATGGTAAATTGATGACACGTGTTTAGCAATTAAAATGTTATGCAAGTTAATGATGATTATATGATATGCTATTCCATGCTATTACCATGTTAACTTGGTTAATTATCACCTGACATATGATATATGACAGTATATTGTGACATTGACATGTTAGTATAATTGATTATATTGTTTATGTATATGATCACACTTCAAGTTCCCTGTTAGAATAGAATCACTATGGGTTGAAATGATACATATCCGAACGGACTTTAGAATAGGGAAAAATTATTATGGGCTGAAATGATAGGCCAGAACGATTTCTATTTATTTTTATTTACTTGGGATTGCGGGTTTGAAATGATAGAACCCGGATTTTTCTTTGTAAATTGCGGATTGATATGATACATATCCGTATCACTTGACCTAGGATAGAAAATTATATACAGACCCCGTGGTATATTTTTAAATGATTTATATATATATATATGTATGTATTTTTAAAAGTATGAAATTTTGATTTAAATATATATATTTTATGGTTTTGAGAAAGTTAAATATTAAGATTTGAATTTGTGAATTTATGTATGTAAATTTGAAATAAATATGATTTTTGGCTTTAAATTTTATTTTAGAAATGTATGTAAATAATGGGAATTAGATTTAAAGTTTTTGAAATGATATTTGAAGTAAAATGTTAAGTTTTATTAAATTAATAATTTAATAAACAGTGAATTTGATTTAACAAATGAATTGAGATTTAAATTGGATATTTGATTTAAAAAATTTATTGTGATAAATCATATGTTAAATTGATTTAAACGTGAAGTTTTGAAGCCTAAAAAAATGATTTATAAATTTAAAATAGAATTTTTTTTGAAGTTTTAATGTTTTTGAAGTTATAATAAAATCTAGAATTTTATTAATAGCATTTCCAAAAATGTCGTGGTCTTATGACAGCATTTTTAAGTGCTGTTGTTTTGAATTTCACTATGTTTGAAATAACTAAATATCCATTGCAGCATTTTATAAATGTTGTTGTTTCTGAACTAAACTATTTTGGAAACTATAAGCTATGATAGCACTTCATAAATGTTGTCGTTGCTATAATTTGACAATGTTTGAAATATTATAGATTTTAACACTATTTGGGTTATATTTTAAAGTGTTAAATGATTTAACTTTGGGAAATTGATTATTTGTGAAAATTTAAGGAGTTTTAAATATATTTTAATATTTCAATTTGAATTTTAAGGAATTTAAATTGAATTTGAATTTAAATAATGGGTTTTAGATGGAATTTTGAAATGTGTTTTGTAATGATATTTGGAATAATAAATGAATGGCATATTTGATTTTAAAATGATATTTAAATTTGAATATTTGAATTTGAATTCAAATAATGATTTGATAATGAGGTTTTGAAAAGATATGATTTTTTAATGATTGAAATGGTTTTGAATGACATGATCTTTATTTTGAAAAAGAATGTGAATTTGTAATGATACTTGATTTTCGATTTATTCGATTTATTCGATAAATGAATATTTGAGGTTTATATTAGTATGAAAGGGTATTTGGTTTACTTGTAATTTGAGTTATTTAAATAACATTGGATTTATGAAATGAATATTTCAAAAATAAGTAATAATGAAGTTAAATTAGAGATATATGAAATTATAAAGTTTAGTTTTGAAATGTGGGATATTAAAGGTTTAAAATAAACTAAAGATTTAATAGTTATTTGTAAATCAAATATGTACTTGAGATCTGATAAGATTTGAAATGGTTTATGGAGAACATGATTTGAATTGAAATTGATATAATTTGGTTAATATGATATTTTATTGAAAAATGGATATTTTATTTTTGATTATATTTCGAAATGTTATGATTTTTCAAAGTGTAATGATTTTAAGTATTTTGGTTTCGAAAGAGTTATAACTTTGAAAGTACTATGATTTTTGAACGGTGAATATATTTTTGAAATGGAAATGATATCGTATTGATTTGACTATAGTTTTGAAATAAAAGTGATTTTGGTTTCGACGTATAAACTATTTTGAAAGGAATATAGTTTTGAAATGAAATGATTTGATTTTTGAAGTATAAAATATTTTGAAATGACCATGGCGTTAAAATAACGTTTGGTTGTTAAAGAGACCGGGATTGGAAGTTGTCATGCTCTCGGCCAACTTCAAAAACCACTTTAACAACTGTGTACGCGATGGAGATTTCAGAATGAAGTAGGATGGTGGCGACGATCCTATTAAGGTATGAACATGGACCCGACTCCTGTGAGTTGGCATAAGGTGGCTAAAACAGGAGCGATCTCGGGCCAAGTGAGGTCATTCCTCCTATCGGACTCATTTCTTCGATATTATACTCTTACTTGTGGTTGATTTGATGGCCATCCTTCGGTTTTGATTGGGAGTGTGTTCTGAGGTGGGCGTAGTGGCTGCTACATTACAACTAGTCCGTATGCGTAATTGGTATATCTACGCTGGTAATGCCTTGTGTGCCGTGTCACCTACCATAGCGAGCCTTACTACGAATTTGTTTTTCTCCCGTAGCCCATGGAGTATTTAGGATAGCCTCCCGATTTGGTGGTATACTGATACTAGATGGACTACTGGGACTATTACGTGTTGAGGGCTATATGGGTTACTCTTCAATGCTATTTAAAAGTAAGTTTATTTTACTGTAGACACTATTATAATAGCGCAATATTACTACATAGTAAATAGTTTAACGGATCCTTAAAGGGTGGGCGGTCCCAAGCATCCTTTAAGTTACTAATGCATTTTTGTTACTGTTCACTTGAGTTGATTTACAGTTCATAAGTATTTATGTCCTGACTCGGGTGTTTTGTGTTTTGCTTTACGCTTGAGTCAGACTGAGTGATTCAGCATTCAAGACTCACCTTCGGAGTTGGAGATTTACTTGAAGATCCAGCCATATATTTTTCCTTCAGTATCCAGTGATTCCAGTGATGTATTATGATTCGTACTTGATGTATCTTGTTACTCTTCTGTTGTATCTTGTTTAACTCTGATGTATTCTTATATATATATATATATATATTAGCTTCATGAACAACTATCTCTTTTACTTCCGCTGCATTATTATTTACTCTATGTCTGTGATCTGTGATTATTTATTTACTGTATATTCTAAGATTTGCCAAATTTTGTTTACAACGCGGTATTTTGAGAAATTCAAGTCCGACATGTGCGGATGCGAATGGTTGAAAATATCGGGTTGTTACAATGGTCGAGCAAGCCTTGAAGTAAAGCGAAAAGATAAATAGAAAAAGAAGAAGAGGAAGGAGAAGCCATGGATCTAGAGCTAGTAATTATTTTTTCATTTCTGGACGCAAATGAGATTTGAGGAGGATGAGAAACTTGTACGTGAATTGCAAAATGAGATGGTGGCTAGGGTTTTCGAAGGTTTGAGCGGCTAAAGATGTGGATGGCCAAGTAATGGAAAGGCTAGAAATTGAAAAGGCAACAAAGTAAAACAAGTAACAAATGTCTCTTGAAAATTCTAAGACATTATTAAAAATAAAACCAATCAAAACCCAAAGAAATAAAATCAAAGTTTATACAAATAAAAATAGGAAATAAAATTAGAGAAATAAACATAGGAAAAATAGAAAATAAAATATAGAAAATCATTGCATGTAAAACACTGTATTTTATCTAATTTAAAAAGTATAAATCAGAATCTGACGAAACGAAAAGCGATACGGATATCAAAATTATATCCAGCTTCAAATAAAAAGATTAGAATTTAAAAATTCAAATTTAAAATTTTCAACTGTGGTCAAACTTCGACTTTCAATTGACCAAAATATAAAATTTTCTGAAAATGTTTATTTTATTGCATTTGGAAAATAATTTATAGACAAAATCCAAAATTTCATTGGAAAATTCCAAAATTTCAAATTTTTAAATAATTAAAATCTAAGTTTTCAAATAAAAATTTAATTAAAAAATTTACAAAATTATGGGTTGTTACACATATTTAAGTGTGACGACCCACGTTTCGGAAGGTTTAAATTGACAATAATCCATACATATCCGACTTAAACAATCCGAAACGTAGATAATCAATTGGGGTTAAATAAGAAAAATAAGAAGAGAAGAAGAAAACAAAACACAAAATCTCACAGCGGAATCGATAATATATAATAATCAAACAAACAATTCATAAAGCTGTTTATTATATATTTGGTTTTAAACCATACTCATTTATCAGAGTTATAAATATACAACAAGGAGAAATAATCAATACATGATATAGGGGATAATAATAATAGTAATATACCAAACTCCATCTTCGTCCTCCAGAGAATAGTCTTCAATACACTGAAAAAGTCAGGACCGACCCGAGCATAATGAAAAAACAAAACTCTCGAATCATGACTAAAATACTCTTATGTAAGTCAAATCAATATCATAGAATATGAGTGCAATAACTTAAGAGATATTACGGGATTTTCCATCTCCCATTAAACTATTTGTATATAATAGTTTACGCTATAATAGATAATGTCTATCAGTAAAATAAATATCAAAATAGCGTTAAGGCTTTACATTGATCCATCTTAACACATTTTACAGTTTTAAACCAAAATCGTAATGGGCTCGTATAGGAATGAATATGACAAGGCACGTGAGGCAATACTCAAGGTAGGATTCTACCAGTTTACCCTTTCTGGATGGTTGTAACCCATCTATGGCCGATCACGAAAATCAATCCAAACGACAAATAACGTGCACCCATCGAATCCATAATCACCATAATAATATGAGGGATCAACGTCGCTAGAGGTAGCTAACCTCAATGGCCAGACATAGGCTCCTGTTTTAGTCATTTTAATTATGACACGAATGTCAAGACTATCCATCATCGTTCTCTTACTTCATTCCAGTAAATGTCGCCAATTCGACCACTACGTTCTGGATATCATCCACCGCACACACGGTTGTCAAAATGGTTCCAATATTGAAAGAGAGTATTTCAATAAGAGGCCCCGGTCTCTTTAACAACCAATCGTCATTTTACACACCGACTGATACTTCTACATTTCGAAAACAATTCGTATTTGATATCAGAATATCATATTCATTTCAAAATCAAATCCATTTCGAAATCATCATACTTAATCAAAAATCATATCCATTTTGAGATCATCATATTTACTCAAAATCATAACCATTTCGAAATCATGAATTTACTCAAAAATATCAATTCAACTCGATATATCAATTTAACTTCAAAACTTGATTCGAATTACAGTTTTGTTTATAATACACTTTAACCCAATTCGCATTTAAATCGAAGATTTAAATATAAACAATTTACCATTTTACCATTTCGGATTTTAGAAAATAGCTTAAATAGTTAAAGATAGTTTAATAGAAAATGTTTAAATAGTTTAATCGAAAATCATTTGAATATAAAAATGGTTTATAGAGTAAAATTGTTTAAAAAAATCAAAATAATTTGAGCATTTAAAGAACACAGATTTTAAATCATTTATACTAAAATATTCATTTTAAAAAAATAATTCCAAAGTCAAACCGGTCAAGCTCCCAATTTCCTACTCAAATCAATTCCAAATTCCATTTCGATTTAATCGATTCAATTCCGATTCCAACTCGAATAAATTTGATTCCATATAAATTTCAATTTCGATTCACAAATTCCTTCAATTTCAATTTTCATTTCCAAATTAATTTAAATCTCAATTTCAAATTACTTCCTAATTCCAAATTAATTTAAATTCTAATTTCATATTAATATTTAATTTCAGTTCCAATTCGAAATTCAGTTTCAAAATATCGATCTAAACACTTAAATCAAATTTACTTTCAATACCAAATTTAAATCCAAATTTTCAATTCCGAACTCAAATTTAAAATATCATTTCATATCAATATTTCTTAGAAATATTCAAAGTTTGAATAAAAGACCAATCTTTTAAAACAAATCAATATTCGAAAATTTATGCCGTATTTCAGTTTTTTAACTTAAAAATCTAAACTTCGATTAATTAAACAATTTCGTTTACTAAGTTTAAATTCCACATTTCAAGCTTCAATTTAAAGTAATTGAATTTCCATAAATTTGATTTTATTCTAAAAATCAATTAATTTAAATAACTTCAAAACAACTTTTAAAATCATTTAATTTAACCAACCCAGTGTTCGTATATAATTCTCTACCCTATGGCCAAGTGGATAATTATTTCAATTTAATTTCAAGGATGGGTATATATTATTTCAATCCAAATAGATGCCATAGGTACATATATCATTTCAACCTATTTCTTAATTTATTCGAAATGATTCAGTTTATAGTTTAAATGCAATAAACAATGTAAAAGATGATAGCATGATAAATTAAATAAACAACCAATATCGACCAGTAATATCCATCACAACCAATCAACCATAAAGCTAATAACCATCACAAATTTCAATTTTTACCATATTGGGTAATACGCTGCCAATTAAATTTAAATTTATTTAACGGTCAATCTAAATTCTATCAATTAATTCATATACCAATTTAAATGAAAATTAAACCTACCAAACAACAACCAATCAAATTTATATCACTTTAGAATATAAACGTAACTAACATAAAATTATTTTAGTCAATTACGAGCATATAAACACTCACCTTTGATTTATCGACGATTTAAAATCCAAATAAAAGCCCAAATTTGAATAGCCTTGAAATGCAACCAAACCAGTTCCATGTTATCGGGAATTTCAATACGAACGTAATGGAGAAAACGCGTGTGAATCCGAGCTCGTATGAAAAAGTTATTCGAGTTAGAACATTTGAATTTTAATATAAAATAATTAATTATTAAATAAATAAATAAATAAATAAAGCTTGTACATCTTCTTACTCTACATCATGTACACCGCCTACCCAATCACGCACGTCCATAACTACACACGCACGCCACAGCAGTCGATCGAACCACGATCGAGATGCACCACGTTGAATGCCACCGTCCCCTCCACTAACGCCAGAAGTTGCGCATCACCAGTTGCCGCTGTTTTCATGCAATCCGAGAAAATTCATCCATGCTTCCAAGCCAGATTCTAGCGAATCCATAGCATAATAGCATAGATCAACCATACGGATTTGAAGAGCTCGTGGAGATCTACAACTTTGCTTTTGGAATTTCGATTTTGTTGAACGGATTGAGAGATATTGAGGAGGGAAGTTGGTGAATTTTCAGCCATTAAAAAAAAGTGACGGCTAGGGTTTCAGAAATTAAAATAATAATAAAACTGTCTCGATTTGCGTGCGTATTTATATAATTAGGTCCAAAATTGTCTGAACTCCAATCGAGAAATGCGGCCAGGAGTTTATAATGTTTTACGCCCATTCCGAACGCAATGGAACTAGTTTCGAGGCCTAATTCGATCGTATGAAGATAGCTTATCAAAGTCAATTTATTTTATCGTATTCCTTTAAATTGATTTCTACGCCTTTTAAGCTCGCACGGCCAAACGACAACTCCGATCGCTATGAAATTTGAAATCCTACAATAATTCACTGTTACGGATCCGATGTGTAACGACCTGAAATTTTCGATCCCGAAAATTCCAGATAGCTAGAGAAAAGAAGAAAGAGATAGAAAAGAAACACACAATCTCACATTCGCAGCGGATAAAATATAATATCAATAATAGTAGTTATACCAAAGAAAACTGTATCTATCAATTTACATCGATATATCAGAGTTACAACAATTTTATACAACATTGGATAGATACAATTTAACATATCTCAGATATATATAATATCATAGTGGAATCTCTCCATACGTCCCTGCCATCCGGCTCGCCTCCTGAGCACCAGAACGTCCTTACCTGAAAATCTGTAATACTCGGTCTGACCCGAGCATTACATCAAAGTAACACCCGGGTCAGGCTGGAAACCAGCGTGAGTAAACTCATCTAACAAGGAATACAAAAGTATACAGCTTATATGCACCCGGGTAACATGCATCAATATACAATTTAACAAATTGTCATAGTCGTCATTTATTTTTCACATCAATTTCTAAGTACCCAAACCTAGATTTAAAAGGCATAATTCACTTAAATCATTCCTCTTCAGCCTAATGATTCCACATATCAATTTATAAAGAACCGAAGTGGTTTCGGTTATTTACTGATACCCTACCCTGGACCCTTCGAATTCAATGTCATCTTTAATTCCATTTGTTTAAGTTTTAAACAATACAACTTATTCAGGATATCTTATCAAACAACAATTCATGTCAAATAGATAATCTATATTTCACAGTTCAACTTAAACATATCATAATACAGAACATCGCAAATTATCAACTAGATATTATTCCGATCATTCAATACAATTCAATTCAATCCAACTCATCATTCCAATAGAAAAATCAATTTATCACTTGATTAATCAGATCAAACTACAAAATGGATTGAATTAACTTCCTTTAGATCCTGCTTCCTTTAATTACTCACGTCAACTAATTATAATATAATTAACTACATAATTAATTATTCTCAATCAATTCCATCAATTAATCATTCTTTAATCAATGACATTCATTAATTATCCTTAAATTACTTACATTAATCAATTAACCTTTAATTGATTATGCCAAGTAATTAATCCTTAATTACTTCCATTAATTTTCTTCCATAAGTAATTATCCTCTTTATTTAATTACATTCAGTAATTATAATACTAAATCAGTTTCATTAAGTTTTTATCCTAAATTAATTAACTAATTAATTATCTTAAATTAACTACATTAATTAAATATCACCTAATCTCAAGTGAATGATTCTCTTCTTAATTACATTCAGTAATTAGCCTTAAATTAATTTACCACATTTATTAATCAACCCTGATTGATTACATTCAGTAATTACTTATTCCCAATTACTTACATTAATTAATTATCTTCTTAATTAATTAATGAATCCTTTAATTAATCACACTGAGTAATTAACGCTTAAATTACTTTCATTATCATTACTGATTTATTTCATTAAGTGATTAATTCTCAATTAATCACATAAATCAACCCATTAAATTGATTCCTCAATTTAATTAACCTTTATTAATTATCATAAAACAATTAATTATATTCTTAATTGATTACATTAATCAATTTAACAATCCTTCAATACATTAGATAATCAATACATTATATAAATCACCCTTGAAAACATTATACAACTCCTTCAATACATTAATCAATTGAACTTGGTTTGTATTTTCTTTTGAAAATTATACATTTAAATAAATTTTTAAAACTTGATTAAACATTTCTATATCCTATATTTTCTATGAAACTATCTCATATTCTATTTCTTTCTCAAAACCAGATTGTAAATCAAACAATCTGAAAACATTTAACCAATATTTCTAAACTTGAAACTTGTTTAACAATTCCCTTTAAAAAAACGTATTAATCAAAGGTGCCCTTCAAAATCTCGAGAAATTCCGAGCCTAGCTGAAATGTTCGAGTAAAGCTCGAGTTTTCCCCTTCAAAATCTCGAGAACAATCCCGGTCAACAACCCAAATACTCGAGCAATTCCCAGAGTAAACCCACCCCTACTCAAACTTCATCTCCTTCGTCCTGAAGCTTACTGCTATGTCATAAGTCCAAGCATCATGTGCACATGCACACGCGAGCAAGCCGCCTCTGACCCCTGCTCCGATCATCCCCAAGTCGATGTTCTGCCCCCAAGTCATCTCGACCACTTAACTTGATGAAAACATAAGCATAGCAAAATCGAGTCATTCGATTGACTGGAATTCAAAACCAACAGCAAAAAAATCAACGCCGGAGACAACCACGTTGACTAGAACCACAACACTCCTTCCAGCGACTCACCACTCCCAAACGAACCACGCCCCCCTTAAGCGGTCGACTCTGATGCACCACCGCCACTGCGGTTGCCTTGAACACAAAAGCCACCCAAATAGGTGACTAAACCCTACAACGGCGATCCCTATCCACCACGATGACTGATAATTCAAGTGATCATTTTTCCTTAAGTCGTCACCCTTTAAGCTTTCTTCGACATCAACCCTTAGTTCCAGATCGTCACCATTCCCCGACGATCGGCCAAATTCCCAAAATCATTCATTTCAGATTATCTCCACCATTCCTTATCTAAAAATCAAGATCTTACTTCCTAAATTCCTAATTAGACACTACGAATAACAATATAAGATCCAAACTTGAAATTAAGACCATTGAATTTTGGATTATTTTGATTTTTACTGTAATTTTTCCCATTCTGGCAATAATTCCTTTATATAATTTCTTGGAAATATTTTAAAATACAATATTACACTGCTTTGATCATTTCTATTAAGAGATCAAGAACCAAATCTGAATATATATATAGAGGAATGAAATTAAACTTAAATAAGTTTAACCCTAGCATGTATCAGAGGAATATACACAGACTATCTACAGGCATTTCATTTATTCAAACATACATTCATATGCATCATATACACAAACCATTATACTATAAAATACATCACAAATATTTAAGTTCAACCATATTAAGAATCCATTTTTAAGAGAAAAGTTCACTCACCTGTTTTATTTCCAGAGAACAAAGCAGGCCAGATTTTGATATAATCAAGTTTTTTTTAAACTGTCTTGTATATATATACTGGGTACAATGTCTTAAATTCTTACCTAAAATAGTTTTAAAATTTAAACCTTGATATTTCTAACAACTTTTGTTTAAACATCATAATACACAATAAATCAGAGAAATATCAGTTGATTTTTTTTAATTAAATTTGCACCCGAAATAGGAGAACAGAGCTTATGATCTGTTAACAGACATGCACCCAAATGTGTTCATATATAATTATGATACCAACCACAGTGACCATTTAACATCAATTCAAGATCAAGTTTTCACTACATGCATCAAAATAAAATAAAATAAAAATCAGATGAAGGCACTATTTACTCACCTCTGGAAAAATCAGAGAAACATGGAAGAATTTAATTTGGAACTGGCTTGTATTTGCTTATTGATGTTGTTGTTTTAAATTGAAAGTTTCAGTTTGATTTTCTTCCTCTGATTTGCTGAAGCATTAATCCCTACTCTTGAATCAGGTTGCAAAGCTTGATTTTTTTTGAAACTTCTGGTTGTAGTTGTTTTGAGCTTGAACTAGATCTTGCTTTTACTGAATTCGATTTACAGGCTTGGGTATTTCTTCTCTGACTTGAGCTTGTTTTACAGAGTTTGTTGTTTATTTTTTTTTTAAAAGCTGTTTGTTTTGTGTCTTCAGGTTTGAAAAGAAAAAATGAAACTAGTTTTCTTCTCTCCTTTTTTTTAAAGATGAAAAGAATATTAAAAAGAAAATGACACTTGTAACAAATCCTAACACTTGTCATTAACATTAGTTAATCACCCTACATTTGTTATTGTAAGTATTAAACCCCTTACACTTGTAATAAATTTTTTCTTTCATCATAACCCTCTCATTAATCTCATTTTACATAAAGAAACAAGCACATAATATATATAATTATCATTATTATTATTTATCTTTAAAATGTTAACTTTAAATAACTTTGAAACTTATTGCATTAAATTCAAAATATGACTTCTAAATCACAATGTCTATATATTATATACATTCACACATAGATAAATTGTAGATAGGAATTTTGGATTTGAAATTTCTAAAATAAATATTTAGAAGTAGATTGGATTTTAATACTCAAACATTTCGAACTTTGTAATTCACCATTTATTATGATTTAAATCAATTTATATATGTGTGTGCACAGATATCTCAAATTATCAGAATTTTATTAGTTTCAATTTATAAATCAATATCTCATTAATTAACCCAATTATTTATCGATTACATATGTCTATAATTCTGGGATATCACATTCCTTCCCTCTTTGAATCTTTTCGTCCTCAAAAAGAACGAAACCAAAATTTATTAAATATTTTAAAACCAGTCAAAATATTCTTTGATTATGTTAAAATGCTTAAAAATCTATATAATATTTTCAAAATAGTTTTTATAGAAAATATCATTTTAACTTGATGCCTCAACCAGTCCATCCTTGTTCTCGTAGAAATTCGGTCATACGTTGATCAGGCGTGAGACTGAAAATCTACAAGTGCTTGGCAGACCCGTTTTCAACATCCAGCTAAAATACTTTGAAAATAATTTTTATTAAAAATATAGAAAACAGTTTTTGAAAATAGAGGATATATCTTTGGTGAGAATGCTCTGGAAATCATCACCCCCATCCATGGTCACAGTTACATTCCAGGGTTACGTTGCCATCGCAGCAAAAGTCCATGTAACTGCAGGCTCTCCACGGCCTCTCAATTGCGCCATGGAACCCACACAACAGATCACAACAGATCACAGTTACATTCAGGGTTACGTTGTCGTCGCATCAAAAGTCCATGTAACTGCAGGCTCTCAGCGGCCTCTGATTTTCGCTGTCGAAATGAAACCTCTCCACTCCTACATAGGTCGCAGTCTGCCGATATAAAATCAAACGCAAACTGTTGGCTTTTAGCGGCACACACGACTTCCGCTATGTTATACCATAGATCGCAGTTACATCCTGGGTTACGTTTCCGTCGCAGAAAAAGTCCATGTAACTGTTGGCTCTCAGCGGCACACACGACTTTCGCTATGGTATACTCTACTCATAATCCTCAGGAACTAGTTTTGTCCGGACTCCTCACAGGATCAAATTTAGAACCCCCCTTAGGGCTCAAGGCAGCACCACCCAGTGGTACTCCTGAGAAGTTCATTTCAAGGGAGCGCCTTTTTCCCCAGAGTCATCATCAAAACATTTTATACTATA
Source organism: Allium cepa (assembly GCA_030765085.1). Lineage (NCBI taxonomy): Eukaryota > Viridiplantae > Streptophyta > Magnoliopsida > Asparagales > Amaryllidaceae > Allium > Allium cepa. The sequence goes on along the minus strand of CM060931.1, from coordinate 1,041,286,490 downwards.
TACATATATAGTATCTTTAAATCATACACCTAGTATGAACTCATACAAAGCTCCTTTACACAAAATCGATTATCCCAAAATCGATAATTCTCAAACTAGGCTTTCCAAATTCAATATTGATTTTACCCAAAAATCAAAAGCCTTTCCAAAACCAAAGGTTCCCTAAACCTTTTCCAAAATCCTCATATGATTCTTTATATATAGAGATATATATAAAATCCTTGATAAAAATCTTTGGATCATTATAAACTTGTATAAAAATCCTTTTATACTTCAAACACTTTCAAACAAATCCTTTTTCTTTTGGCAAGAGATTCAACAAAGGGAGTTTCATTTTATAAAACAAAGATATTCAACTTTGTTTACTCTAAATCAAACGTTCAAATTTGATTACTCTTTTCATATCATTTTCATTCAAATCTGTATGATGTACACATATCATCCGTACGCTATACCAATCTGATTGCTCACTCGATCACACAATTTCATTTCCGAACTAGTATCATCCACCCGACTTCCTAGTGCGGACACAGATCTGGTTTCTTGATCAGTAATCATCATTCTCCTTGCATAGTCATAACTATGATAGAGAACATCCAGAACCAATCAACATTCCATATCCAGGTTCGCCTTCGAAAATCGAGTGAAAAATCCCACTCGGATCGACATACTATCTCGAAATTTTGTGTTCGAATCTGGATCAAATCACTATGCGAATAGAATAACACACGCACACCCTACGTATTTATCTTTATTGGTTATTAGCCAAATCGATTCTCTTTCTATTCATATTTACTTCGATTTTCATTCACTTACTCACAATTGCCTCAATCCATTTGGACTATCACCTTTATCCTTATCTCGATTGGGTATTTAACCAATAATAGTTTGAACTCCGACCAGTTTATTTAGAAAATAGCTTGAAAAATTTAAAAATAGATAAGTAGTCGGAAAATAATTACTAGTTTGCAAAATGGGTGTAAAATAGTTAGAAATAGTTAAAATAATTATAGAAATTTAGATAATTGCAAAATAATAGTAAGATAGTAATTAATTTTGTAAAATAGTTGAAATATAGTAATTAGTTTATAAAACAGTTGGAAAATTGTTAAATAGTTTCAAAAATAATTGTAAAGCAAGTTTAAGAAAGTTTGGCTTGTAAAAGAAAGGTTGTTTATATAATGAATAGCTTGGAAAAATTAGTTTATATTAAAACAATTTATATTAAAAATAGTCTAGAGTCAAACTGCTCACTTCCCAATCTCCATTCTCCTCGATTCAATTTAAATTTCCTTTTCCATTTAAATTGACCCAATTCTACTTTAAATAACTTCAATTTCCATTGAAATTGATCTAACCCCAATTCAGGTTGAATTAACCTCAGTTTCTTTCCAAATTTAACTTTATCAAATTCTACTAATTCAAACAAATTTCAATTGAACTAGTTCCAATTTCAATTTATTTCAACCCAGTTTGAATTAATCCCAATCTCAAATTCCATTTCCACATCAAGTTGAATTATTCTTGACTTCCTCCCAAATCCAATTCAAATTCCATTTGAATTTAAAACTATTCAACTTTAATTACAATTCCAAATTATTTGAATCAAATTTCAATTCAAATTTTCCATTTGAATTTTATACTTATGTATCTTTAATCACAATTTGAAATTCAAATCAAATTCAATTTGAACTAATTTCAAATTTTAAATTCCAAATTTAAACCATCTCGAATTATATATATTCGAGTTAAATTTACTAAGATTGGTTTAACCCTTTATACCAAGTTAACCTTTAATAAAAGCTTTTAAACAATTTAATTTCAAATTAAAGTTAGATTTTCTTTTATCTCAATAATGGATATATCACCACACTTCACTTCTCATTCATTTGAACAAATCCAATTTCATAATTTAAATATTTCCAATAACAATGGGATGGTATTATTCTAAAACATCCATCCATTTCCAATTCCAGATCTCAAACCCATTTTGAGATAACACAAACTCCAATTCAAATTAACCATTTAACTTTCCAAGTTAAATTCCAATTCCACTTTAAAATTTCCAATTTAAGTTGTTCATTTAAACCTTTTAACTTCTCCCAAGTTAAATTCGATTTACTTAATCCAATCAACCTCGTTCAATACTTAATCTTCATAATAATAATCTACCCACTTAAAAACTTATCACTTTGGGTATTATCTCATTCCAAATTGAAAACTCAATATTTAGAGTTTATTTCAAATTATCCTTGATATCATGTATATCCATACATATATACATATTTATTTCTTTTACATACCAAGTTATACTTTAAAAATTTTAAACCACCTTTGGTTTTTAATTCAAAATAAATTTCTTTTAAATTTTCAAACAACTCTTGTTTGAAATAGGACCATTTCATTAAAATGCATTAAATAATATTATTTATTATTTCTTTAAATTAATTACATCATTAACTAATTCCAATTAATCACATTTGGTAATTAACTTATTTCTTAATTACCTTCATTAAGTAATTAAGTAACTCCCTCTTTATTTATCATTTCCAATTATTATCCATTGACTAAGCTCATTAAATAAAGTTCAATTAATTACATAAATTAATTGATTATCCTTATCCTGAAACCTTTCCCCAAATTCAAGAATTAATTTCAGTTTGGTTGTATTCTATTACTTCTCAATTTGATTCTTACTGTTACTTTTAATTTAATTTATACCACAACCAATTTCCTTAACATAATAAATAATCTATTTCTTATTTAAGATTCATTTACTTTTGAAATCATTTAAAAACCTTTATATAAGAGAATAACAAGTACGCTCTCTCATATTTATATACTCAACTCATTATAGGGTACTATTGACCCTATTCTTAATCAGTGTCCCACCAGAGCCAAGGTTCTCGCTTAACCTTTTGCTCTGATACCAAACGTAACGACCCGAAATTTTTGATCCCTAAAATTCCAGATAGCTAGAGAAAAGAAGAAAGAGATAGAAAAAGAATAGAAAAGAAACACACAATCTCACATTCGCAGCGGATAAAATATAATATCAATAACAGTAGTTATACCAAAGAAAACTGTATCTATCAATTTACATCGATATATCAGAGTTACAACAATTTTATACAACATTGGACAGATATAATTTAACATATCTCAGATATATATAATATCATAGTGGAATCTCTCCATCCGGCTCGCCTCCTGAGCACCAGAACGTCCTTACCTGAAAATCTGTAATACTCGGTCTGACCCAAGCATTACATCAAAGTAACACCCGGGTCAGGCTGGAAACCAGCGTGAGTAAACTCATCTAACAAGGAATACAAAAGTATACAGCTTATATGCACCCGGGTAACATGCATCAATATACAATTTAACAAATTGTCATAGTCGTCATTTATTTTTCACATCAATTTCTAAGTACCCAAACCTAGATTTAAAAGGCGTAATTCACTTAAATCATTCCTCTTCAGCCTAATGATTCCACATATCAATTTATAAAGAACCGAAGTGGTTTCGGTTATTTACTGATACCCTACCCTGGACCCTTCGAATTCAATGTCATCTTTAATTCCATTTGTTTAAGTTTTAAACAATACAACTTATTCAGGATATCTTATCAAACAACAATTCATGTCAAATAGATAATCTATATTTCACAGTTCAACCTAAACATATCATAATACAGAACATCGCAAATTATCAACTAGATATTATTCCGATCATTCAATACAATTCAATTCAATCCAACTCATCATTCCAATAGAAAAATCAATTTATCACTTGATTAATCACATCAAACTACAAAATGGATTGAATTAACTTCCTTTAGATCCTGCTTCCTTTAATTACTCACGTCAACTAATTATAATATAATTAACTACATAATTAATTATTCTCAATCAATTCCATCAATTAATCATTCTTTAATCAATGACATTCATTAATTATCCTTAAATTACTTACATTAATCAATTAACCTTTAATTGATTATGCCAAGTAATTAATCCTTAATTACTTCCATTAATTTTCTTCCATAAGTAATTATCCTCTTTATTTAATTACATTCAGTAATTATAATACTAAATCAGTTTCATTAAGTTTTTATCCTAAATTAATTAACTAATTAATTATCTTAAATTAACTACATTAATTAAATATCACCTAATCTCAAGTGAATGATTCTCTTCTTAATTACATTCAGTAATTAGCCTTAAATTAATTTACCACATTTATTAATCAACCCTGATTGATTACATTCAGTAATTACTTATTCCCAATTACTTACATTAATTAATTATCTTCTTAATTAATTAATGAATCCTTTAATTAATCACACTGAGTAATTAACGCTTAAATTACTTTCATTATCATTACTGATTTATTTCATTAAGTGATTAATTCTCAATTAATCACATAAATCAACCCATTAAATTGATTCCTCAATTTAATTAACCTTTATTAATTATCATAAAACAATTAATTATTTTCTTAATTGATTACATTAATCAATTTAACAATCCTTCAATACATTAGATAATCAATACATTATATAAATCACCCTTGAAAACATTATACAACTCCTTCAATACATTAATCAATTGAACTTGGTTTGTATTTTCTTTTGAAAATTATACATTTAAATAAATTTTTAAAACTTGATTAAACATTTCTATATCCTATATTTTCTATGAAACTATCTCATATTCTATTTCTTTCTCAAAACCAGATTGTAAATCAAACAATCTGAAAACATTTAACCAATATTTCTAAACTTGAAACTTGTTTAACAATTCCCTTTAAAAAAACGTATTAATCAAAGGTGCCCTTCAAAATCTCGAGAAATTCCGAGCCTAGCTGAAATGTTCGAGTAACGCTCGAGTTTTCCCCTTCAAAATCTCGAGAACAATCCCGGTCAACAACCCAAATACTCGAGCAATTCCCTGAGTAAACCCACCCCTACTCAAACTTCATCTCCTTCGTCCTGAAGCTTACTGCTATGTCATAAGTCCAAGCATCATGTGCACATGCACACGCGAGCAAGCCGCCTCTGACCCCTGCTCCGATCATCCCCAAGTCGATGTTCTGCCCCCAAGTCATCTCGACCACTTAACTTGATGAAAACATAAGCATAGCAAAATCGAGTCATTCGATTGACTGGAATTCAAAACCAGCAGCAAAAAATATCAACGCCGGAGACAACCACGTTGACTAGAACCACAGCACTCCTTCCAACGACTCACCACTCCCAAACGAACCACGCCCCCCTCAAGCGGTCGACTCCGGTGCACCACCGCCACTGCGGTTGCCTTGAACACAAAAGCCACCCAAATAGGCGACTAAACCCTACAACGGCGATCCCTATCCACCACGATGACTGATAATTCAAGTGATCATTTTTCCTTAAGTCGTCACCCTTTAAGCTTTCTTCGACATCAACCCTTAGTTCCATATCGTCACCATTCACCGACGATCGGCCAAATTCCCAAAATCATTCGTTTCAGATTATCTCCACCATTCCTTATCTAAAAATCAAGATCTTACTTCCTAAATTCCTAATTAGACACTACGAATAACAATATAAGATCCAAACTTGAAATTAAGGCCATTGAATTTTGGATTATTTTGATTTTTACTGTAATTTTTCCCATTCTGGAAATAATTCCTTTATATAATTTCTTGGAAATATTTTAAAATACAATATTACACTGCTTTGATCATTTCTATTAAGAGATCAAGAACCAAATCTGAATATATATATAGAGGAATGAAATTAAACTTAAATAAGTTTAACCCTAGCATGTATCAGAGGAATATACACAGACTATCTACAGGCATTTCATTTATTCAAACATACGTTCATATGTATCATATACACAAACCATTATACTATAAAATCCACCACAAATATTTAAGTTCAACCATATTAAGAATCCATTTTTAAGAGAAAAGTTCACTCACCTGTTTTAGTTCCAGAGAACAAAGCAGGCCAGATTTTGAAATAATCAAGTTTTTTTTTTAAACTATCTTGTATATATATACTGGGTACAATGTCTTAAATTCTTACCTAAAATAGTTTTAAAATTTAAACATTGATATTTCTAACAACTTTTGTTTAAACATCATAATACACAATAAATCAGAGAAATATCAGTAGATTTTTTTTTAATTAAATTTGCACCCAGAAATAGAAGAACAGAGCTTATGATCTGTTAACAGACATGCACCCAAATATGTTCATATATAATTATGATACCAACCACAGTGACCATTTAACATCAATTCAAGATCAAGTTTGCACTGCATGCATCAAAATAAAATAAAATAAAAATCAGATGAAGGCACTATTTACTCACCTTTGGAAAAATCAGAGAAACAGGGAAGAATTTAATTTGGAACTGGCTTGTATTTGCTTATTGATGTTGTTGTTTTAAATTGAAAGTTTCAGTTTGATTTTCTTCCTTTGATTTGTTGAAGCATTAATCCCTACTCTTGAATCAGGTTGCAAAGCTTGATTTTTTTTTGAAACTTCTAGTTGTAGCTGTTTTAAGCTTGAACTAGATCTTGCTTTTACTGAATTCGATTTACAGGCTTGGGTATTTCTTCTCTGACTTGAGCCTGTTTTACAGAGTTTGTTGTTTAATTTTTTTTTTTAAAGCTGTTTGTTTTGTGTCTTCAGGTTTGAAAAGAAAAAATGAAACTAGTTTTTTTCTCTCCTTTTTTTTAATGATGAAAAGAATATTAAAAAGAAAATGACACTTGTAACATATCCTAACACTTGTCATTAACATTTGTTAATCACCCTACATTTGTTATTGTAAGTATTAAACCCCTTACACTTGTAATAAATTTTTTCTTTCATCATAACCCTCTCATTAATCTCATTTTACATAAAGAAACAAGCACATAATATATATAATTATCATTATTATTATTTATCTTAAAAATGTTAACTTTAAATAGCTTTGAAACTTATTGCATTAAATTAAAATTATGACTTCTAAATCACAATGTCTATATATTATATACATTCACACATAGATAAATTGTAGATAGGAATTTTGGATTTGAAATTTCTAAAATAAATATTTAGAAATAGATTGGATTTTAATACTCAAACATTTCGAACTTTGTAATTCACCATTTATTATGATTTAAATCAATTTATATATGTGTGTGTGCACAGATATCTCAAATTATCAGAATTTTTTTAGTTTCAATTTATAAATCAATATCTCATTAATTAACCCAATTATTTATCGATTACATAAGTCTATAATTCTGGGATATCACACGATGAAACTAGTTTCGTTGAAATCCGAGATAGTCGCCAAAATGGCTATTTTTACTCATAGTTTAAAATATAAAATTTTCAATTTTAATAATTCACATTTAAATCTAATTTTAAATATTAATAATCTTAATTATTATTTATATAAAATTTTAAATCAATTTACGACATCATTTTCTATCATATTAAATTTCAAATTTAATTATTCAAATAATTTCAAGTATTAAATTATTCAACAAATTACATTAATAATCATTTTCATTCAAGAATCACCTTAAATTTAATAATTAAAAATAGCTAAAAATACGGATCGTCACATTAAGCCTACAACTCCAAAAATTACAATTAAGAATACAAGAACAGATTCACAATAATATAAGGGGTTTTTAGGCTCAAGGAAAACGTAGAAGAAAAATTTAGTCTCCGGGACAACAAGTTTGCTTTTTATGCTGAAGGACACTTTCTAGTGTAAATCACAGAATGATAGTTGTAACTATCATTTTCTGTTTACACTAAAAAGTGTCCTTCATACTAAAAAGCAAACTTGTTGTCCCCGAGACTAAATTTTTTTGCAACTTCTTCCCTGTGTCTATTTTTCTAATAATATAAATCTAATATTATATAAAAATATATAATTTCCCACTCACCTCTTAGCTTCTAAATCTTTATATCTAGATCCATTCTCCTTATTTGACTCTCTTTCCTTCTATCCAGTTATATATTAAGCATATACGTATTTATTAAAATTATGGATCTAAGAAGAGATTTTAATTGAACGTAGTTATGAGCTTTAGATTTAGAATTTACCTTTTCTTTGAAGAATCAATTCGTTCCCATTTTTCTTCTCTTTTTTTCGCTATTCCTTACTTATATATATAATTTTATAATTTATATACTTTCTAGAATATGTGGAGAAAAGAAAAGGCATAGTTTCGCTTATTGCTTTAGAAAATATGAGAAGAAGAGTGAGTGATTAGGCCTATATTTATAGGCGCTCGGATCAATTCTATACATTAGATTTAGTTATATTAAATCTAGGTCATTCAGTCTAGGTTCAATCCTTAACTGCCCACCATATATCGATCGACCGCCTCATATTCATCGATCAATCGCCAGTGATCGACATGTGGATTGGTTATTTTGTTGCTTTCTTTGCATATTTATTTACTAATCTTCTTTTATTTAACGTTAATGCTCTTTTTAACATTAAGTAATTAACATTTTCTTCCTTCCATGCCTAGATTTAATTAGATTTAATGTTATCAATTAACATTTATAATTAACAGCTACTTTAACATTAAGCTGATAGTATTTGTTGACTTCTTTATTTTTAAACGTTAATATTTATTACCTATACCCTTGTCAACTTTATTTATTTCCTTTTCAGCACTGATTCAATTAGATTTAACACATCCAATTATTTTAATGTTAACATTGATGTTTAATGTCCATTTTATGCTAATTTATTAACATATGGTTCTTTAATTGGTTCTGAATTATTTCTAATTCGAAAACTTCAGACGTTAACCTTTTCATTTGAACTCTAATCGCAAACTTTATATATGAAAGTTGACTGGAAAATCTCCACGAACACAATAGTGCAAGTTTCATAACCAAATTATGACATTCATAGAAGTTCTATTTTTGGGTTTAATAATTACTTATTAATTAATTTCCTTTTAGTTTACTAGGTATTACACTTTTTACATTTTTTATATTGTGTATTGTTCTTTCTTAGAAACACATGTGTTTATTGCTTCGTGCCAACACTGAATATATGAATGTGTTATATGAGACTTTTTAATACATATTGTGTCAGCTTAAGGGAATATTTACATGTGACAGCCCAATATAATCTCATTCTCCTCATTATCATACAGATTACTTAGTATTGTTTTTTGATAATATGAGTACAGGGGTGGAGCGTTATAGTTGGTATCAGAGCAGGTTTAGAACAACGCAGAATATATCAAACATGACTCTCGACCTTAGTGGGACTTAGAGTCCATATCCTATTGGGTGTGATGGGTAGTTAACGAATAGTAAGGGATAATATAAATATACAATGATTACTGGGGAAATCATCAAGGAACATGTGTGTTTTATTACTATGTAATAAGTTTCACTTCTATCTTCTAGGAGTTAGACTCTGAATGGGATATAGATTACTTGATGAGGGTAGTGAAGATAGAAGTAGTTATCCGACCAATACGGTTCGATTATGTTGATGATTATTAGACACATGTGTGGCTTTGAATGGAATAATTTGATTCATTAAGGATTAGAGTACGTAGCAGAAGCTGATGGATTACTTTTGCTAAGCATCTTTGTTGTTTGGTTAATTAAATTGGTTAATTGATGTTTGAACTTTATTTTATGAATGCTTTGATTGATTGATCTTTATTGTGTCAACTTGGAGAGTGGCAGTCGGTAGAAGCTATCACTCACGTTGAGTATTTCACTTATACCTTGATATTTGGAACCTTGTGGTGGCATCAGTGTTGAAGTTACCACAAAGGATATTGGGAGATTATTTCTTATATATAGTATAGTTTTTAGATATAATTTAACTGAATATGTAGAGATAGAACTTAAATTGAAATCTTACTTCTTTGTATATGAGTGGTTGTTTGGATCATTGTAAAAGACTTATTATTCGATTTTAGTTATAAAGTTTAATTGTAAATGTTTTTATTAGAAGCAACCCATTGTTATTCTAAAAATTAAATTGTTTAAACATATGTTTAATAGTAAATATTTAAAGGAATTCTTGAAGTTAATATCGTGTTACTTTGTTCGTTGAGTGCTTTTATGGATTCAGGTCGATGCGCTTAATCAACATTATCGATATGGATTCCTAAACATTTGAATGAGACATTTGGACATAAAAGTTTTGAAAACTGATCTATTACTTTGAAATGAAGCAAAATATTTTGAGTTATAACTAATGTTTTGAAAGTAATATTTTACAGAATTTTAATTATGATGTTTTAGAAAGGAGAATGTTTTGAAGACTATTTTAAATGAGTATAATATCTTGTATAGTATTATAAAGAATGATTTGAAAAAGAAAAGGAGAGGGAATAATACTTTAAGATAAGTTGAATTTACTGTATATGAAGTAGATAATTTGAGGAAAAAAGTATAAGCAATATTTTAGGAAAAGTGTCTTGGAAGGAAACCATATTTTAAAGAAGTATTTGAAGCTATATTTTAAAAAGAGTATTATATGATGGTTTGAAAAATGTCAAAAAATATTTTGATGAGAAATATATATATATATATATATATATATATATATATATTAGTTGGTAAAACGAAGTAAATGTTTTAGTAAATATTTTGATAGGAAAAAATATATATGTATTATTTTACAAAGTAAATTGTTTTTAAAATAATAAAAGATATTTTAATAAATTTTATATTTTATACGATGATTGCAGCCATTGAGTATTAGTGGATTATTGAGATTAATGGCAATGCAATGTTGATCACATGGTTAATACTATAGCCAATCGACAAAGCCAGCCGCTAAGATCCATGGTGAAGTATCATCAGTAAATTGTAGATATTTTATAATTCAAAATTTGTATGGTATGCGTTATGATTGTATGCTTGCCATGTTGTACGATTGGTTATGACTTGGGTGAACATTATGAAAATGGTTATGATGTAGCACTTGGTGATATAGAAGTTTATATATATATATATAATTTTTCAAATTCATTTTTTTTAGAACTAATATGTCATTTTAAAGCTTAAGCAAAAGATTGTTTGTTCTGAAGATAGAAGTGAATAATAAGAATTTTTTGGAGAAAAGTACTTTTAGTAAAGTGGAGTAAATAATTAGGGTAATACTGTAGAACTAGAGGAAATAATTTCTAAATGAGAAGGTACTCCATGAATATTTGAAGCAAATAATTAATTTTGTGAATTACCTTGGTAAAGTGAAATTTTACAGTGAATAAAGCAATGGATATTCTAAAAAGCATGAAGGGGTATTTTGTGTAATTGAATTTTTTTTTGTGAGAAAAAATTAAATTTTTTGAAGTAAAAGAATATTTTGGGAAGTTGAGCTTTTGAATTAAAGGATTTGGAGAATGATTTTAAAGTTTATTGGAAAAAAGTGAAATAGAATTTAAAGGCAATTTATAAAAGAATCTTGAAGTTGAATTGTCAATGCTATGTTAAAACAATTATAATTTTTATTCCTATGTTCGGATTTGGATAATCTTTCGAGCGTATAAAAGGTGTTTTCTATAAAGAACAAATTTGTGTTTATCATCTTTCGAGGATATGAAGTATTGCATATGTTAAAAATTTTGAGCTAAAATTTTAAAGTTCCTGATTATAATTTTAAAACCATAATATGTTTTAATGGTTTGTGAACTTAGAGAACTTAGGAGCGTAAGCTACAAATTTTGTTTCAAGTACCTTACAAAATTTTGAGATTTATTTTATGAAATTGAGATTTATAAAAATTTAGAGAAAATTATTTGAAAAGGGATTTGTCGAAGATAAAATGTTTTGGACTTCAGAAGCCATTTTTGAATTTTTTTTTGAAAGCAAGTAAACTTTGATAAGATGAATTTTGAGTAATAAATTTTTTTGAAAGTGGTTTAGAAATGAAATATCTATGGGATGAATTGATTTGTATCTGTTTTTAAAATTTCAAAGTTATAAGTAGATTTAAAAAGAATTAAATTTTTAGACAACATTTTTGGAAACATTTCATTGATTTAAATATTATATTTAGTCAAGGACAACTATTGTATGAAATACTTCTAAGATCGTGAAGTTTTTGAGTATCAAAAATTTGTTTTGAGAAGAAGTATATACCTATCCACAAATTTTAGGTAAAAGAGTTGAATTATTCGGTCATTATTCTTAAATGAATTAATACTTTGTTTTGAGTATTGGGGATTTTTAGAATATACTTCGTACCTTCGAGACTACTTCAAAGTTTTCCAAAAATTCAAAATATAGTAATATTTTGACTATTTTGCGCAAGTATCACAATCTTTCAAATTATTTTGTGAAAATTCATGATCCATGATTATAGACAATTGGCATGGAGGATGATCCTTGATCTCTGTGTATGCCACCACTAAAAAGTCTAATAATTAAATTTGAGTCGCTCTATTTGATACTTGTCGAGTCATTGCAAGTCACTATTCATGCTTACCCGAGATAGTAAAGGTGGAACATTGTGTGTTATATTTGTGATTTCTTTTAATTATAGATAGGTGTAATAAAGCAAGAAGTGGATTAGCTAGTTATGGATTTTCCCTGTTGAAAATTGCGTGGATGCAATTTTCGTAAGGAGGAAGTCTGTGACTACCCAATTTTCAAAATCAATTAATTAAATTAGTAATACATATATAACTAATTAAATGAGTTTTCAAGAATAAAATGTAACTATGGGATTTGTGATGATTTCGAAATATAGAATGTAATCGAAATTTAAAATAAAGTTTTAATTAATTAAAATGGCTTTTAATATTTAAAATGTGGATAAATGGAAATAATTGGGAAGTATATTGGAAAATGTTTCATAAAGTAAGAAAATAATTTATTAGAGCAAAGTTTGATTTTTAAAATGAGTTTAGACATTTTAAGGGTCAAAATGATTTTAAATTATAATTAAAAAGGATAAATAATTTTTATAAAATTAAATATTAAATGTCAAGAAATTAATGAACTTATTTTAAATAAATTGAATTTCATTTAACTAATAAAAGAAGATTATAAACTTATTATTGAAATTGGACTTTAAATGATGTATGAGGCAATAATTATTTAATTAGCAGAAATTATAGAAAATAAATATTACAAAATTATGAAATAGTAGTAAAAAATTATGGATAACGAATGTGAATTTTATTTAGGGATTTTGGCTATTTGTTATGCTAGAAAAATAGATAAGCAAGGAAAAGAAAGAAAAAGAAGCACAACAAACAAAAAGAAAGTCCATTTGGCCCAACTTAGCACATAGAAATATCTACACCCCTTTGGTTTATCGTGAGTAGTCTAGAACTTTCTTCATTGCATAAAATTCCCGTGGTAGTTTAAAACTTTTGCCTCCATATTGGCTAAACAAAAGTTATGAAAACCCTTCAACTTAAAAAGTCAAAATCAAATAGAAACAAAATTCCTAAAATCCTAAAATTAAAGTATGTCACTCTCAGTGATCCACTACATCCCTTGGCAAGGAGAAATTGGGATTTTGTTAGGGTTTGGTCCATATGGTATTTTGTAGAAAAAACGAAAAGAGGAGATAAAAGGCCATTCTAGTGTAGAGGCTTAACTATTCAAGGCGAGTGTTCCTTCACTCGCATCTATGTCTAAATGCATTAATAATTCCTACTTGAATGTTGATGTGTTTGAACTATGTGATGCACACTCCTCTTGAACTCATTATTTGCATTGCTTCAATTATATTTGTGTGTAATTGTTGTGCTTGAGTCACTGGAGCATAGTGTAGAGTGTAGAGGCAAAATAAGGGTCAAAGAAGAAGGAGTCGGCTGCCGGAGTTGCAAGAAATGGTGGCCACATGACCTGGAATTTCGCATTCCTGTCACGACTGGTCCACCGGCCCATTGTGCACCGGTGCATCGGTGCGCGGCATGGCTACGGATTCTAAGTTTGTGGGTATGAATATTAGTTTTAAAATATTAAAAGAATTATCACTTGAAAAGTTATATTAAAATATGATTATGGAAGTAGAAAATTAACGTTTTGAAATTATGTTATTATTTTTGTGAATTTTTTTTATTTAAATAAACATTAAATATCTTATTAAAGTTGTTAATTTATTTTTAATAAATAAAGATATTAATTTATTAATGGAAAATTTGGTTTTCAGCTTCAAAAAACTATTTAAAATCCTAAAATTTAAAAAAATATGAAATGGTTTCTGACTAATATTGTGGAGTTTTTTAAGTGTTTTTTTAGATTTATAAGGATAAGTAAGAATTTTGGAAAATATATTCTATGGATTCGAATTAAAAGGAAATTGGTTTAGATTTTATAAATTCAATTAAAAATCATATTTAATTGTAAAAAATATGGAACTATTTTAATAAGTGATATTTAGTTATACAAGAGGTTTATAAGATCTTAAAATATATAAAAGAGGTTTGGAAGTCACTTATAAGGATTAAAATCCTTTTTTCTTATTTCATACAAATGGGAAAAACAGTATTTTAACTTTTTAAAGTATATAAATGCCTTTGGAACGTTTTAAAAAATTTCTAAAAATAAAAAAAAAATTCTAGATGAATTGTGTGATATGTTTATTTGTATTTTCTATGTAGTGAGGATATTGGACAAATGGAGTTATGAATACCATATAGTAAGGGACTTTCGACAATATTCTCTGGATAGTCTTTGGACTTGTTGCATAGAATATTACGGAGTGCAGTTTAGGAGCATTGATTAAACGAGCGAGTAACACCAGGTGTATGGGATGCTTGGATTAATATTTGTTCAATTACTTCTTGTAATTAAATGTCACTTGTGTTTCATTGTGGGTTAGGATTTTTGTGATATCATCTAGATGTGACTCTTTTATAAAGCATAATAGTTAAGAGTCTGTTTCTCTCAAAGGGCTAAAAGTTTGAGTATGTTAGGATATAGATCAATCCTCCAAGGACTAACTAGTCGAGTATTATTATTTATGCTTAGGACTGGTAGTCAAGGATTTTTTGTGTTGAGACACTCTCACTTGGACGCATGGAGTCAAGAGTACATATTATTACTCTCGTTAGTACTCATCTAGTCGAGAATATTCATTTGGAATCTATGTCATAGGGTTTATGCCATTATGGAGAGTGCATGATTTTGATCCACCATATAATCTGGTATACATCCTTTTGGTTTTAATTATGTGGTTGTGATCTTGATTTGTTATGTCACTTTGTTGAGTTTGTAGGCCAAGAGTTATTCCTCTCATTAAAGCCATTGCACAGATGTTACTTAAGGGCCAATAGTCCATTTTCAATGGAAAGTAGGAGACGCGACCAATGCATTACAAAGACTTGCAGCGTGTTTGTGACATTCGATGAATATGAGTATCACGATTCAGGGGTTAACTAAGGAACTGTAGGAAACAAGTTTCGATCATTAGCGTTTCCTAGAGTAGTGCTGCAATACATCAGTCTCCATTCTGGATGACTTAGGTAGATCCATTGCCCATGTGATGTTTGATGATTATCACTTACCAGAGATGATGATTATTTGACATTAAATACTGGCTATGAGCTTGTTTGTCATTTAAGATAGTCTAACCTAAGATAGCTGCAAGTTGTCTATCTATGACAATGAAGACTTTCTCTATGCATGTCTGTCATTCTCTCTTAGAGCCTTGGGATTAGAGATCTATCGTTGTACTGCATATTTATATTTCTCTTGTAGCCATTCAGTTGAGAGTACTTTCTCTCATTGTAACTTTTGGTCAAGAAAGATCTTTATGTTTAATTGTGTATTATTCTATGTTTATATGTCATATTATTAGTATGCGTATATATATACATATACATACATATACATATATATACATATTGTTTTTATATCTCTTAAGGCCATGCAGTCGAGAGTTATTATCCCTTGCTAGGGCTAGTGGTCGAGATGTACATTATGGATTGTTATAGTTGTTAGATGTTTGATTGTTGGCTGACGTTTCACCCATTTCATTCTTATGCCATTTGACACGATGATATATTTTTCATTTCGATGGGTGACATTTTATGTGCATGGTTTCAGACGACGTAGTTGCACTTAACAAACATATGTTATTTGTGTATACTTATTTACACGATTGAAGATGTGGAAGTTTGCATGCTTTGAATCTTTTATGGCCAAGAATTTAAATTGTGTATAGGTAAGAACTTAGCGGTGCAGAGTAAAATGTAGTGGAACTAAAATCACAAAATCGATTTGTACTGGTTTAAATCCCTCGTCCTACATCTAGTCCCTATGCACCTCTTAGAAATTTCACCAACAACCCTCATTTCACATGGAGGAATATGTTCACAACTGCCTGAACAACTAAATACGACTTCGACAAATAGTCTGAAGATACCACGATAGGACTTCAACTTCTCTGACTTCTCAGACTTATACAAAATACAATTTGGAAAAATTATGTCTTCACTACACCGATATCAATGATGTGGTACAATATCCTATAAACCAATAAAAAAATTAAGCACTATCGGTTCTAGGTTGTATAGGAAGTGCAGGCCAGTATTTTGGATGTGGACTTAAATGCTCGAGGCCTTGATCTGATCTCTAACTGATATAGAGACAAAAGAGAACTATAGTTTTGATAAATATGGAGCAATATGAATGTAATTGGAGAGTATATCATTAATTTTCACTTTGGAGGTAATGGGAAACTTATATAAGAGTGATGTGAAACTGTGACGACCCGGAATTTTTGATCCTTTGAAATGGGAATATGTAATTTATTTCAAATATTTGAAAGGTTAATTTTAACTTGAATTACAAATATCACTATTTATTTATTGATTTAATAATTGGAAATTGGGTAAAATATGAAATCTGGGATTTTAAGCATGTTAAAAATAATTTGAAAGCTTGTAAAATTTATATTGATAGTGTAGAAGATAATGAAAGTTTTTAAATTGAAATTGGAAGTGATTCGTTCAGTTTTAAAAATATATCGTTTGAATTGATATTTAAAAATAGCCTTCCGAGGCACAGTCTCAGATTTCGACGAAACCAGTTCCATTAGATATGTAATATTATATTATTATCGAATTTCTAATTTTATAGCATTTGGAGTTGTCGAGTGATCGTAGGAGAGATAAACACGCTGAAATTTATATCGAAAATTTAATAAAATAACTGGTTCAAAAAGCTATCTTCTCCATACGATCGAATTAGGACTCGAAATCTTTTCCATTGGGTTCAGAATAGAGGTTTAACATTATAAATGTCTAGCGGCACACCTCGATAGAGGTTCAAGAGTTTGAGATATGCGAAAGAGACATTCTATAATTAAATATAAAAAATTTAAAAATTATAATATTTTTATCATTGGTCACTCATACTCAAGAAGCCATCCCCAATTTATAGTACATCTTCGTCTCCCTCAAGCCTTCATACCGAAATAAAATAATAATAATAAAGGTCGATGTTTCTCCTATCCTCCTTTCCCCTCAAATTCAAATCAGATCTCTTTTTCATTTTCTTCGATCAAAGGCCAAACAAAATCATTTACAAAAGAAAATCAACCGCGCTCAAAATTTTCATTCCTCCCAATGCGTTCAAGTACTCTGAGCGAATCGAATAAATTTCGTTCAAAAAAAATTGATTGAAGCTGTGTTCGAATCAACGATGAGGCTTGAAGGGTCGATTCGCTGAGTAATTCCTATCGCACGCGAGGGTTCTAGTGGAATCAATCGTCATTGAAATCGAGAAAGGGAGCAGTCGAGGGCATCGTGTAAGCACTGGTGGCTATGAGTTTTTTTGTTCAGACATGAGGAAGACGCGAGCCTGTACTCAAGCAAGAGGATGGATGGATGCTCGAAGATGATAGAGGGTAGGGTCGAGGCAGTCAGAGGCAAGTGGCTATTGTAGCGGGGCAGCTCGAGCTCGAGCGAGCGCGTTGAAGTCTGGTGGGGTGGCGATATGGACGGTTTGTAGGCGCGAAGGCAGAGTACTTGGCGACGAAGTCGAAGCTAGGGTTTTCGCAATTTCGAAGGCAAGGCCGCCGCCGTGGGTTCGTCAAGCACAGCTGAGATAGTAAGGTAACAATTTGAATTTAATAAATAAATAAATGTTACATATATATGCTGAAAGAGAAAAAAGTAATTCAGAAAAAATCAGATTTTTACATATCTATATACTAAAGGAAAGTTTTTACAGTAAAATATAAACATCTCTATTTAATTTAACACATATATAGAGTTTTAAGGAATATATATAGCCTTACATTTGATTTACAGTAAACTATAGTTGATATTTAATTTTCAGTTTAAAGGATTTTACATATGAACACATACTTATATTAATTTAAATATACCCAGAATAAACAGAAATAGGTATATATGCAAGGTTTTGAAAATATAAGAATTTGACAATGTCATCGAGTTCATTGAGGTTTGATCTGAAATGTATATAGGTCATTTAGTATAAGTAGTTTCAAGAAGTAAATATATATATATATATATATATATATATATATATGTAATGGATTTGGGAATTTAACTTTTTAATTAACCTATGAAATTTATTTTGGTTACTAAAATTGTTTAAGGAAAAATTAGTTTAAATTACACTATTAAATGTTAATAGGCTGTTGGTTAGTTCAAATATTAATAAATCATATACATTTTTGTACAAGGTCTAAAATCATGGAAAACAAGTCGAGATGGATTGGATTTGCAAACAAAAATCAAAGGTGAGTTAATCTCACTCATCTGGTTGTTATATAAATTTAAATGGTTAAATTTAAATAATTGGTTGAATGATTGAATTTGATTTGGTGTGCTATAATATATATAGCAGTATATAGTATATATTGGAATGATTGATTTCCCGCATTATATAGCGGATGAGACCTTATGCGCCGCATAATAGCGGATGATATTATATTAATCCCATATACCGCGATATTCCACCTAGAAGTGGAATCGGTATTGTGCTAACGTCTGTAGATGGAGGGAAACAGGTTGGAGGGATCCAACCGGATTCCTCAACATTTATTTAGATTATTTAATATTTTCTATTATGATTATTTGATATTCTTTCATGAGTTATATTGGAATATTGAATGCTATGGTTTGCTTGAATATATTTCGGTACACAGAGTTATCAAAATATATAGAATTGGATTTTTGAAAAGAAAATAAAAGAGTGAATTTTTAAGTAAAATAATCATAGAGGATTTGAATAAATTAAAGAATGAACTGGATAAGAATAAAAGTGATTTTAAAATTATAATAAATAATTCCGAGTATGGAAAAAGAGATTTTGAATAAACAGAAAAATAATGAATTATAAAACTTAAGTGATATTATTTAAAGGAATAAAAGAATTTACTTTAAATTCAAGGTTTTGATTTATTTGAAAGGATAAAGACTAAATTTAAATATATCACTGGATATTTGAAAAATAAATTCAAGGTGGGAATTTATTAAAGGAATGAGAAAATTTGTTTAAAAATAAACAGTGATTTGTCTTTAAAGGATGTGAAGAAAAGTATATTTCCCTGGATAGCCAAGTACATTTCAAAGTAAATTTTTAAATATAAGTTAAAAGCTTTAATGTTGTTTTAAAAAGCATGTTCTAAGAAATTTATTATTTCTAAATGTTTAAATTCTAAAAAAGGTATTTTTCAAATCTATTATCATAGTAATTATTTAAGGTGACTTGGTATTTTGTTTTAAAAAGAGAAATTTAGTTTTATATTCTATAAAGTAGCTTTATTTGAAATATTTTTAAAGCATATATATTTTTAATAAAGTATTAAAGTAGTTTTTAATTTAAATATTTTAAAGTATATTTTATAATAAAGTGTTTCTAAATTGTTCTAAAATCTAAGTGATGTACTTGGTGATTTCAGTGGAAATAGAAAATATTTGGGAACTTTATTCCGTAAAAGGAAGATAGTTTGAAACTGTTTCCAAAAAGGTTTGAAAAGTCGAAATATATCTTGCGAAGGTATTTTGGGATAAATAAATAATTTGGGAAATTATTTATTTTGTGATGGATGTTTGTGTATATTAATTGACAGTTAAATAACCGACTATCAATATAGGCCAATGCGCTGATCGTTTCGAAGAGACCGGGATCGGGATTAATTTCTCGAAAACCACTTCGATCCGGTTTGTACGTTTTCATGAAAAAATGAGTTCGGAGTCAAAGATGGAGCAGTGAAGTGCAAGGTCTAGTCGCTACTAATCCTAAGGACGATTCCAAAATGGATGTAGTAGGAGTAGTGCCTTCGGTTCCGTTCGAACCCGGGACGGACTTGTATGGATGAATGCTTTCAGAACATCGTTAGGTGGACGATGAGCATTCTAAGGGATACGTTCTAAAAAGGTAACGCTTAGCCTCAAGCCTCATCAACCGGGAATGACTGAAAATCAGGGGTTATGAAGAAAAGCTTGGTGGGTAGCACCCATTTCAGGGTGAGACCATCCCTGTCTAGGTGTCCCTTTTATTCGGCTTAGTGGTACGGTTGCTGATCACAACCGTGGGATGATCTTACTCGGGATTATCCAGTAAGAGGTAGTCCTGATCTTGTGTTGCAGGGGGTCGGGAGTGATCCTCGGTACATTGATCTAGGCCACGTACTGTGACAGGTGGTACCCCAGTGCCTAGTCATTAGTTGGAAAACCATTCTCCCTACGCGTCTTTTATGAGTTATGTTTGTATTACCCACCCTATCGCCAGTAGCTGGAATTTAATAATGTAACAATTTCGGCTATTTTAATAAATATTTGTAAATAGACCCTATTATAATATCATAGAATTTTAATAAAAAGTGTGTTAGCTATCGTAAGGTAAAAACTCGACATGTTTATTTGTGGCGTGGTCTTACGAGATGTTTTTGTTTTCAAAAGAATTTTTGAAACTTTAATAATCAATTTGAGTGTGATTTTATCACGTCGGTATTCCAGAATGACTCGGGTGTTATTTAACTGTAATGCTCGGGTCAGACCGAGTATTATAGAATACAGGAAAGGATGTTGTGGAGCTCAGGAGACGAGCTGGATGGCGATACGTACTTCTGTACTTGCTATTATTATTCCGTTGTGTATTCAGTCTTGAGGACAGATTTATATGATTGTCCAGTTGTATGTTATTGATGTTGTTGAACTCTGATGATGTATTCTGATGATGTATGTATAAAACAGATATAATTTTCTTTTGTGTAAAGATCAACTATTATCTATTATATTTTATTCCGCTGCGATAGTTAGATTCTGATGTTGTTTTCTATTTTCTTCTTCTACCTCTTCTTCTCTAAACCTAATGGTTCGTATTTCTGTTCAACTTGAGTTGATTGATGGAGAATAGTGTTGACTCAAGGGGTACAGATTTGCGGGTCGTTACACTTGGTATCAGAGCAGAAGGTTAAGCGAGAACCTTGGCTCTGGTGGGATTACTCATTTAAATAGAGTCTGTAGTACTCTAAAATGAGTTTGAGTGTATTAATAGTATGAGCGCTTATTTGTTAGTGAATAATTTTTTTATATTGTATTGATTTGTCGGTTGAGTGTTTATGGATTCTGGTCGATATGTGGGACGCCATGTCATTGATAGGGGTTTCTAAACTCTTAAACAAGATAAATCGACACAGTATTGTTTCAAGTAGAGTAAATGAAATAATTTTACCCAAATAATTTTCATGTATAAAAGAAATAATTTTTCATAAATTATTATAGTTATATATGGATGCTTGGTTGTTAGGGATGATGATGTTAAATTATTATCATTAATGTGTAAAATTGAATAAGATATTGAAATCATAACCAAAAGCTAAGAAATAAATTCATATACAAATGGAATCTGTAAATGTGATTTATAATTGAATAAGGAATTGAAATCATAATTAAAAACTAAAAAACAAATTCACATACAAATGAGATTTGTAAATGCAAACTATAAATGTGAATTATAGTGTGATTAATAGTTAAAACAAGATAAAATTCCAAAGTAATGTTTGAATATAAATTTAAAGGATTTGGAATTTGAAAATTTGGAAATTTAAATTCCTTTGAATTTGAAAATGATACTCAAAAAGTTGGAAAAAATAATAATATATTCGTGAAATATTTTTGAATCGGATTTGAAATCTAGAGAGATTTGGAATTTAAAATATTTGAAGGGTTTTAAAAGAGATAAAAGCATTGAACTCATTACGTTCGCTGGAAAATAATTCCGATGATGATCGCAACATCATCGGTGTTCATTTTCGAGTTTCCAAAAAGGGGGATTGCTACCTGGATTTTTTGGATTAATGTTTGTTTGTGAAATTGGGTTTGATTTTGAAAATGCAAAGGAATAGTTTGATTTAGATATACAAAATTGAATTTTGAACATTTTAGTAATGTTTTAAAACTCTGGAGTTGGTTTGAAATGTTTGGATGAAACTCTATAAACTTATTTAAAATGATTATGGAATGGTAAATAAGTTTGGAAACTTATAAAAAAAAGTTAGCGAATGGAAGATAAATAAATTGGAGAACTTATAGAAACTTAAAATTTGAATTAATTAGAATGTAACTAAACCAAGTTAAAGAAAAAGTGAATGTGAGGAAATAAATCTAAGTAGGCTAAAGGAAATAAGTAAATGAAATAAAATTTATTAGTTAAAAATTAAATTTGAATATTGGATAATGTTTGATTTGAAATTATGTAAAATGAGGTGTAGAATTAGTTCAAATGGACTAAAAATAATCAGTGTTGGAAATAAAATTTATTGGTTGAAATTAATTTGTGAATGAACAAATGAAATTATAATCGTAAGTAAATGAACTGAAATTGGATATTGGAAGGAGTAAGCCAAAATAAAAATGTATTTGGTATTTTGGAAAGTGAAATAGAAATCTAAACTCGAATTATAAATTAGATTGAACTCAAGTAAAGTAATAAAGCGATTTTTAAAGATAAAAATCAAAGATTGAATTGTAAATTGGAAGTGAGCCAACTGGATAATTAATTATGAAACCTAGAAATGGAACACTAGTTGGATAAATAAGAGTTGAAATTTGAGTTAACGATGGATTTGTAAATGAAACCCGAGTTATAAATAGAAATTCAACTTGGAATTATAAGTGAATTAAACATGAGTTAAATATGGCCTTGGATATTATTTTAACGAATTGAGAATGGAATTAAAATTTAAGTGGATTATGAGAATGGCTAATTGAATTAAATGAGTCGTGAATGAATTGAGTTTGGAAATTTAAATTTGAAATGAACAAAACAAAAGAACTAATCAAATAAATTTGTATATTGGAATGAGATTTGATAAGTTAAAGTGAAAAAGAAAATTTATTCGCAAATGAAATGAGTTTAAGTTTTGAAGTTGGAATAAATTGAAGTAAATTAACTTAGGTTAAAAATAATTAGAAGCTCAACTTCGAGTAAGGATGAAAGTTCATTAAATAATAGTTTGGGTTAAATTAATTCGAGAAGTGGTTATCAATATAAGAATCGAATGTCGTCATGCTCAATGAAATGATTTTAAAATATATGGTTTGGTGAATAAATTAAAATGGGAAGGAATTCAATATAAAATGAGTGGAATCAATTAAAAATGGTTATAGACTTAAGTAATTATTTATTCACATGAATATAGTCAAATTCCGAAGAAATAAATTGTAGTTTGACGAAAACGAGATTAAATAAAATTTTATGAATTGATAGAAGTGAAATAAAATTGATTTTGAAATCAACTGAATTGAATATGAGTTTGATTTGCTTAAAAATGAATTGAATGTAAGCATGTGAGTTGTTAACCATTCGGATTTAGTAAAACGATGCGTGATTGGTTATAAGCAATAAAAATTAATGTTAGAACATTGAAAGTGCTTATGAAAAGTGTTTAGCGTGCATTGCTTTTAGTATTCATGAATTGTAGTTGTTTCAAAGAGTGAAATGATAATGAATTTCATATATATGGCACTTACATATTTAAATTGAGTAAGTACAGGTACCAGGAAGCCGTTTGACTGGATTGGATGCACTAGTTGCTAAAATAATAAGCCGCTTGCTTAAAAATGGTAAATAAAGGTACGCCTACACAATAAAAATAGGAAATATGAACTATTTTTGTTTTTTCCGACCGGGTGGGTCGATGTATATATATTTATATCTCTTGTCAAATTGCAAAAGCTACTCCGTACAAAAGAGACTCTGCCAAAAAAATTCGACAATTTTAGGAGTTAGAAAATTTTCTGAAAATTTTCGGGAAAATTTTTCTTAGCGACAAACGATTTCAAATTGGAAATTGAAATAAATTAGTGAATGGAACTAATTTAAAATAATGATATGAATCAGTTATAAATGGAAGATAAAATTCAATATGCAGAGTTGAAGATAAATTGAATTCATATGGAAATGGGAGAACCAATTTGAATAAAAATAGATAAACTAAAGTGGTGAAATAAAAATAAATATATAAAGTGTATAAAATGAATTTAAAAGCTATGGTTGGATATAAAGTGTATAAAATGAATATATAAATTGTAAAAAAGAAAAGGAAAAATTGGATTTAAATTTAAATTTGAATAAGTGGAGCAAATAATGTTGTTGGAAACTATGAAAGATTTTGGGAAGTTGGTTGAAGTAATAGTGGGTCTTTAATAGAAGATAGTTGATAGGATGTTGAATTGTTGGTTTTGGGGAAAAGTAAACGGGTATTGGACCATTCTTCCTAACTTGTAATTTCGGGGACGAAGTTCTTTTAAGGGGGGAGGAATGTGACGACCCGGAATTTTTGAGCATTTGAAATGGGAATATTTAATTTATTTTAAATATTTGAAAGGTTAATTTTAACTTGAATTACAAATATCACTATTTATTTATTGAATTTAATAATTGGAAATTGGGTAAAATATGAAATCTGGGATTTTAAGCCTTTTAAAAATAATTTGTAGGCTTGTAAAATTTATATTGATAGTGCAGAAGACAATGAAAGTTTTAAAATTAAAATTGGAAATCTCACTTTAAATAATAGCTTACTTATGATTAAAGATAAATAAGTCTGATCCGTCTTAATTTCTATTCTTGTCTTTGTTTTGGTTTTTGTTTACAGCTTAATTCATTCCTTCTTTTTTTGTCCTGTTTGCCTTATTTAGGTTTTTATTTCATTCACTATAAATACATATATATGTATATTTTCTCAATAAATATACATATATATGTATCATTCTAAATCTTTTATTCCTAGTCTTGTTTCATATACAGGCTTTGGGAGATAGGTTATCAGGTTCATTTTGCAGGCTTCTCTTGTCTTCAGATTGTTGGATATCAGTTTGTAGAGATGTCGTCGGAGCAGAGTTTCTTCATCCATGACTTCTTGCAGATATCCCCTCAGATATGGGATTCTGCTATCTTCACTATGGTGTATTTGTTCAGGAGGTTTCTATTCTCCAATTTGGCACTCCTTTTTCTTGCTCAGAGCCTTCAGAGTGGTCTCTCCATTCTGCAGATCCTCTTCAAAGCAGACGCTTACTCATTTCTTCCGATTTAGTATTTTGGAGCTTTCTTACTTGTTTGAGTCGTCTCTCAGTTTTACGTTTTTTTCACTTTAGCCTTTTCGGTACTTTTAACATCTTAATATCGGGTGGTGGCCTTGCCGTAACTTGATATTGAGGTGCGATGGGTGGTGGCATTGCCGGAACTCATCTTAGGAGTACCTAAGTTTAGCTATATGTATTTTTGCTCTTGTTACCTGCCAGGCATGTTGGCAGCTCCATATATTCGTGTTATATATATATATATATTCATATGTGTGCTCTCCTCTATGCATAGAGGATCACACATTTTTCTCAAAAAAAATTGAAATTGGAAGTGCTTCGTTCGGTTTTAAAAATATATCGTTTGAATTGATATTTAAAAATTGCCTTCCGAGGCACAGTCTCGGATTTCGATGAAACCAGTTCCATTGGATCCGTAATATTATATTATTATTGGATTTCAAATTTTATAGCATTTGGAGTTGTCGAGTGATCGTACAAGAGATAAACACGCTGAAATTTATATCGAAAATTTAATAAAACAACTGGTTCAAAAAGCTATCTTCTCCATACGATCAAATTACGACTCGAAACCTTTTCCATTGTATTCAGAATAGGGCTTTAACGTTATAAATGCCTAACGGCACGCCTCGATAGGGGTTCAAGATTTTGAGATAGCGAACGAGACATTCCATAATTAAATTAAAAAAATTTAAGAATTATAATATTTTTATAATTGGTCACTCGTACTCGAGAAGCCATCCCCAATTTATAATACATCTTTGTCTCCCTCAAGCCTTCATACCGAAATAAAAAATAATAATAAAGGCCCATGTTTCTCCTATCCTTCTTTCACCTCAAATTCAAATCAGATCTCTTTTACATTTTCTTCGATCAAAGGCCGAATGAAATCATTTACAAAAGAAAATCAATCACGCTCAAATTTTTCGTTCCTCTCAACGCATTCAAGTACTCTGAGCGAATCGAATATTTTTCATTCGAAAAAAATTGATTGAAGCTGTGTTCGAATCAACGATGAGGCTTGAGGGTACGATTCGCTGAGCAATTCCTATCTCACGCGAGGGTTCGAGTGGAATCAATCGTCATTGAAATCGCGAAAGGGAGCAGTCGAGGGCATCGTGCAAGCACTGGTGGCCATGAGTTTTTTTTGTTCAAACATGAGGAAGACGCGAGCTTGTACTAGAGCAAGAGGATGGATGGATGCTCGACAATGATAGAGGGTAGAGTCGAGGCAGTCAGAGGCAAGTGGCGATTGTAGTGGGGCAGCTCGAGCTTGAGTGAGCGCGTTGAAGTCTGGTG
Organism: Allium cepa; assembly: GCA_030765085.1. Classification (NCBI taxonomy): domain Eukaryota; kingdom Viridiplantae; phylum Streptophyta; class Magnoliopsida; order Asparagales; family Amaryllidaceae; genus Allium; species Allium cepa. The sequence goes on along the minus strand of CM060931.1, from coordinate 1,041,259,649 downwards.
GGGCGGCGATATGGGCTGTTTGTAGACGCGAATGCGGAGTACTTGGCGATGACAGTCGAAGCTAGGGTTTTCGCAATTTCGAAGGCAAGGCCGCCGCCGCTGGTTCGTCAAGCACAACTAAGACAGTAAGGTAACAATTTGAATTGAATAAATAAATAAATGTTACATATATACGCTGAGAGAGGAAGAAGTAATTTAGAAAAAAATCAGATTTTTACATATCTATATATTAAAGGAAAGTTTTTACAGTAAAATATAAACATCTCTATTTAATTTAATACATATATAGAGTTTTAAGGAATATATATATACATATAGCCCTACATTTGATTTACAGTAAACTATATTTGATATTTAATTTTCAGTTTAAAGGATTTTACATATAAACACATACTTATATTAATTTAAATATATCCAGAATAAACAGAAATAGGTATATATGCAAGGTTTTGAAAATATAAGAATTTGACAATGTCATCGAGTTCATTGAGATTTGATTTGAAATGTATATAGGTCATTTAGTATAAGTAGTTTCAAGAAGTAAATAAATAAATATATATAATGGATTTGGAAATTTAACTGTTTAATTAACCTATGAAATTTATTTTGGTTACTAAAATTGTTTAAGGAAAAATTAGTTTAAATTACACTATTAAATGTTAATAGACTGTTTGGTTAGTTCAAATATTAATAAATCATATACATTTTTGTACAAGGTCTAAAATCATGGAAAACAAGTCGAGATGGATTGGATTTGCAAACAAAAATCAAAGGTGAGTTAATCTCACTCTTCTGGTTGTTATTTAAATTTAAATGGTTGAATTTAAATAATTGGTTAAATGATTGAATTTGATTTGGTGTGCTATAATATATATAGTAGTATATAGTATATATTGAAATGATTGATTTCCCGCATTATATAGCGGATGAGACCCTTTGTGCTGCATAATAACGGATGATATTATATTAATCCCATATACCGCGATATTCCACCTCGAAGTGGAATTGGTATTGTGCTAACGTCTATGGATGCATGGAAATAGGTTGGAGGGATCCAACTGGATTCCTCAACATTTATTTAGATCATTTAATATTCTCTGTTATGATTATTTGATATTCTTTGATGAGTTGTATTGGAATATTGAATGTTATGGTTTGATTGAATATGTTTTGGTACACCGAGTTATCAAAATATATAGAATTGGATTTTTAAAAAGAAAATAAAAGAGTGAATTTTTAAGTAAAATAATCATAGAGGATTTGAATAAATTAAAGAGTGGACTGGATAAGAATAAAAGTGATTTATAAATTCTAATAAATAATTTCGAGTATGGAAAAAGAGATTTTGAATAAACAGAAAAATAATGAATTATAAAAATTAAGTGATATTATTTAAAGGAATAAAATAATTTACTTTAAATCCAAGCTTTAGATTTATTTGAAAGGATAAAGAAGAAATTTATAAACTGGGTTTATAAACGTGAAGTAATATATCATTGGATGCTTGAAAAATAAATTCAAGGTGGGAAATTATTAAAGGAATGAGAAAATTTGTTTAGAAATAAACAGCGATTTATCTTTAAAGGATGTGAAGAAAAGTATATTTCCCTGGATAGTTGTTGGGCATGTTTCGACCTGCTACCGAACCAACCCCAATTCCCTGCATAGTCGAACCAATCACATTCCCACCAACTACTAGCTCAAACACACTTCCCCTGCTCTACCGGACCAACCTCACCGGACCAAGCTCCACCGGACCAACCTCACCGGACCAAGCTCCAACGGATCAACCTCACCGGACCAGCCTCCACCGAATCAACCTCCACCAATCCAAGGACTCACCACTCCAACCACTACCAGACCACTCACCACCGGACCAAGTCCCACCGAACCAAACTCCATCCACTCACAACCGGACCAAGGCATACCACCGATCCAACATACTACTGAACCAACATTGTCGGGCCAGATTACGTTGACCCAGGCTCACCAGCAGCTATATATCCAAGACCCCTACCCCCAGCCTCACTCTATAAAAAGAGGGGTAGGGGTACAACAATGGGGAAAAGTTTGAGAGCTCAAGCACGGATAGAACTTTCAAACAACTTTCAGATACTTGTAATCAAAGCTTTGTACTTGGAATCTGAACAGAAAAGGAGAATAACATATAAAGTGGACGTAGGCACATTCTGGCCGAACCACTATAAATCTGTGTGTCTTTTACAGTTTATTCCATCTATTTTATATATTTGCATAAATCACCCAAATCGCTAAGAACAACATAAAATCGACTAAATTATACGACTTGGAGGTGTTTGCCCAATTTTTGTGCAAACATTTTTGGTGCTTTCACTGAGAGCTCGAGCTAGAAGCTTTAGCTTCTCCCACTCAACCTTCTTCCCAACAGCATCGCTCATTGCTTGGAAAACATGCCTCCCAGGCAAAGGAAAGATGTTAACAAAGGAAAGAACATCGCAACTAGCAGTATCCCAGATCCAGTGATCACAAACCAAGAGAATCGTCCTGCTCCAACAACAAATGGAAATCAGGAAAATCCGACAGCCACTGCGGCGGAACAACCAATTACTAGGGCAGATCTAGACAGGATTGTGGCTGAAGTAACTAACCGCTTCATGTCCCAACAAGAAACCTTGGTGGGCCAACTCATGTCACGCTTAAGGGATGCTGAAGAATCCAACCGCAACACCGAATCATGGGGTGAGTCCCAGTCTGGAGGATCTGGGAGGCGACAAAGATCATTCTTCTTCGAAGAGGCTAACAACAAAAACAACAATGGTAGGAGCCGAGCTCGGACTCAGCCCGAATTTCGAACCGAGGAAACACTTGGAACCGAACCCAACGGGGGAGGTACCAGGCAAAGGTCGGATATGGCTGAGCCTGTCATGCTACCTAACCATGGGAACACCAATGGACGGGGCCGAGATGGAGTCCAGCCCGAAGTTGGACCCGAGGGAATGCTTAGAGCAGAGCCCAGCAGGGGAAGATCAAGGCAAGGGCCAACTGTGGCTGACCCCAGCATGCTCCCAGAAGACCGAAGACCGTCACCGGAAAATGTTAGGAGTAATAGACGATACCATCCCTACAGGTCATATGGACGGAATCAATCTCGCAGAGAAGAACCAAACTCATTTTCTATCCGCTCTAAGTTCTGATGAAAGGGTGGCGCGATTGTTCAGAGAGTGCATCCAACGGGACCAAAGGGATCGGGGGATAGGCGCTAGGGTAACCAGCCCCTTCACCCGCAACATCGAAACTGCCATCACCCCCGGGAATGGAAAATGCCAACAATGGAACCTTACAAGGGAACCTCTGACCCCGTTGTACACTTGCAGAGATACACACAGCATATGATCATGAGCAGAGCGACAGAGGGAGTGTTGTGTAAATGCTTCCCACTATTCTTGGCAGATCTAGCTACCTCCTGGTTCTGCCATCTACCCCAAGGATCCATCAGCTCATGGGAAATGCTGAAAGAAAAGTTCATCAGCCAGTTCCGCATTCATGTGGAACAACCCAAGGACGCTTATTCCCTATCTAATATCAAACAGAAGCCCGGAGAGACAGTGCAACAATATCTAACCCGATTCAATGCCGCGGCCGCCGCAGTCCAAGATGCCGATGAGAAACTTATCCTAATGGCTCTTTGTAGTGGCGTTCATCCGGATACCAAGGTTGCTAAAAGATTAACAAAAGAAAAGCCAGCTACCTTACCCGATTTCTTCCATGAAGCCGGAAAATATATGAGACTTGAAGACGCTGCCATTGAAAGGCAGGCGGGTAACAAACTAAGGCAGCTCATGGCAACACACCCGCAGTAGCAAAGGACGTTCGAAGAAATGACTCCAGAGATAGTGCTGGGGGCAAGAAGGGAGAAAAGCGTTTATATAGGCTAGGACCGAGATTTGACTCTTACACTCATTTAAATGAAACAATCGAAAATATCTTCTTGGCCACCCAAGACGAAGTTAGATATAAGTGCCCCCCACACAAGAAAGAATCAGATAACGTAGTTAAGTCTGGAAAGTTCTGCCGCTTCCACGAATCTCATGGGCATGACACAAATGAATGCCATCACCTCCGGGACTTAATTGAAGAACACATCACAAGGAAGAGACTGGAGCGCTATGTGAAAGGTCAGAACAGGACTTCAACTCCTGCCAATGAGAACCCAGGGCTACCCCTCCCAGAAGTAGGCGGAGGAAATCACAACACCAGCGGCTCTAGTCAAGAGAAGATAGTGGTCCATAACATATCAGGAGGACCACACATCGCCGACAGAAGCTGGACAGAGATCGAAAGAAACGGTCAGTCACTTAGAAACGATGAAGGCTACGTTAATTCTGTTATGGAAGAACTCCACCCGAAACGGAAAGAGAATGATGACATCACATTCAGTAGGCGTGATCTAGAGGGAAGGCAGTACCCTAACATGGATCCCATGGTCATCTCTGCCTGCTTCGGTCCAGCCAAAGTTTTTCGAATTCTAGTAGACACTGGCAGCTGAGTAAATATCCTATTTAAGCATGCTTTCGAAAAAATGAAGCTGTCAATGAAAGATGTGTCTTCCAGCAACAAACCACTACATGGTTTCACGGGGGATGCGAAGATGCCCCTCGGGCAACTGGACCTCTTTGTCAAAATAGGAAGTCATCCCCGCACCGTTGTGCGGAAACAAACATTTGTGCTGATAGAAAACCACTCGGCCTACAACGCCTTTTTAGAAAGACCAGCCTTGTCTGACTTCCAAATTGTCTTGGCCCCATGGTGCCTGAAGATGAAATTTCCAACAGACAATGGAATAGGGGAGGTAGAGGTAGATCAAGACGCTGCTCGAGATTGCTATGTAACTGAACTTCGCAATAAGCGCAGAAAGGATAAAGGGAAGAATGCAGAGACTACTCTCTGCACAAAAAATCTGGAAGCATAGCAACTAAAGAAAGCCCCTCCTCTTCGATATACCAGTGATCCTTTCAATGAATTAGACCCCAGGGACAAAGAGGAGGAGGCCACCGCCGAGCCTGCGGAGGCTATGGAATTTGTATCTGTAGATAAACACGACTCGAGTAGACTATTGAAAATCGGATCTCAACTAAAAATAGAATTGAAGGATCAACTCATTGATTTCCTCCGCCACAACTTGGATGTATTTGCATGGACGCACGCTGACATGACTGGAATCTCCCCAGACGTGGCGTGCCACGTACTGAACATTGATCCTACCAAGGTGCTAGTAAAGCAGAAAAAGAGAAGTATGAGGGCAGAACGATCAGCAGCTCTCGAGGAAGAAGTAAAGAACCTACTTGCCAATAACTTCTTACGAGAAGCCATCTATCCAGAATGGATCGCCAACCCGGTACTGGTAAAGAAGACTAATGGGAAGTGGCGAACATGCATTGACTTCTCCAACTTAAATGACGCTTGCCCGAAGGATTGCTTCCCACTCCCCCGAATCGATCAACTCGTGGACAGCATGGCCGGGCACGAACTCTTATCTTTTATGGACGCGTACTCAGGATATAACCAAATTCCTATGCACGCCCCCGATCAAGACCACACTAGTTTCATCAGTGACCGGGGATTGTACTGCTATAGAGTAATGCCTTTCGGACTTAAAAACGCCGGAGCTACCTATCAGTGCCTCGTCAACAAGATGTTCGCAGAGCTAATAGGACAAACCATGGAGGTTTATGTGGATGACATGCTAGTAAAGTCGAGGAAAGCCAACGATCACGTAAGCCACCTGAGTGGGATGTTTCATGTACTTTGCCAATATGGAATGAAGCTGAATCCTCTAAAGTGCTCGTTCGGAGTGTCATCAGAAAAGTTCTTGGGATTCATCGTCCATGCCAGGGGGATTGAAGCAAACCCCGAACAAGTCCGGGCTCTGAAAGAAATCAGGATACCTTCCACTCGGAGAGAAATGCAAAGCCTAAATGGGAAAGTGGCTGCCCTAGGCAGATTCATCTCTAAAGCAACTGACAGGTGTGTCCCCTTCTTCGAAGCTATAAAGAAAGACAAGGGAAAATTCGAATGGACTGACGAATGCGTAACAGCCTTCCACAACTTACTCGAACATCTCCAGAGACCGCCAGTGCTCTCAACTCCAAATGAAGGCGAAGAGCTATACCTCTACCTTACTGTGTCATCCCATGCCCTAAGCGCCGCCTTGGTGAGAGAAGACAACCGCACGCAGCGGCCCGTATACTTTGTAAGCAAGAGGTTTACGGGGGCAGAAGCCAGATATCCTAAACTTGAGAAGCTAGCATACTGTTTACTAATCGCATCACGAAAACTGCGACACTATTTCCAATCTCATTCTATCAGAGTTCTAACCGATCAACCGCTAAGGCAGGTACTCCATCGTCCCGACACTTCTGGGCGACTACTTAAATGGTGCATTGAACTGAGTCAATATGATATCACCTACCATCCTCGCACCGCCATCAAGGGACAAGCCATGGCAGATTTCATTGCCGAATTCGCTACCAACGAAGGTAAGGAGCAATCTGAAATAGCAAAAGACATCAAGTGGAATCTCTTCGTGGATGGAGCATCAAACGAACAAGGCTCGGGGGCAGGTATTGTAATATTCACTCCCAGGGGAAGGAAGCTACACTATGCCCTAAGGTTGGAATTCACTGCCACCAACAACGATGCAGAATATGAAGCAGTGATAGCTGGATTAGAACTTGCCTTAGAAATTGGAGTCAGATCTTTATGTCTACATAGTGATTCTCAACTTATTGTAAATCAAATACTAGGAGAATTTCAGACCCGAGGAGAACGACTCACAGCATATCTGAAGAAGACCAAACTGCTACTCAATCAATTGGATCACTATTTAATCAAACACATTCCTCGAGAAGAGAACCAAGAGGCCGACGAGCTGGCAAAGCAAGCTAGCATGAAAAACGGCACCGTTTCCAGGACAATTGCCATCTCAAAGCAACTAGCCCCGAGCTTCGAGCAAGTGAATCTGATAGCTGCAATCGAAGAGGAAACTTGGGTGACTTCCATTCGAAAATACTTACAAGATGGCACACTGCCCGACAAGCGTGACGAAGTTAAGAAAATCTTGAGGAAAGGTTCCCGCTACACAATACAAGAAGGCATCCTCTATCGGCGCGGCTTCTCTAACCCCTTGTTAAGGTGTGTCGCTGGAAAGGAAGCCAAAGAAATCTTATCCAACATCCATCAAGGAAGTTGCAGGGATCACACCGGAGGGCAGACTCTGGCAAAGAAGATACTCCGATATGGATATTTCTGGCCCACCTTAAACAAAGACGCCTTGGACTTCGTTAAAAAATGCGACAGATGTCAGAAATTTGCTAAGATCCCTCGACTACCAACAAATAAGATTGCTCAGATGACCAGCCCTTGGCCCTTTGCAATATGGGGAATCGACTTGATTAGCGAACTGCCAATAGGCCGAGGCGGAGCCAAATATGCCATAGTGGCAGTCGACTATTTCACCAAATGGGTGAAAGCGGAACCTCTAAATAAAGTATCTTCAGCAAAAGTTATTAACTTCCTGATCAAAAATATTCTATGCAGGCACGGGGTTCCACTCAAAATCATATCGGACAATGGACTTCAGTTCGACAGCAAGGAATTCGCCGACTGGTGCCAAGAGCATGGAATTTACAAAAGCTTCTCGTCCGTGGCTTATACCTAGGCAAATGGACAAGTCAAATCTGTCAACAAAATTCTCAAAACTCTGATCAAGAAGAAGCTTGAAAAGTCAAGAGGCGCTTGGGTGGATGAACTTCCTACGGCACTTTGGGCCTACCGCACGTCTTTCTGAACATCAACAGGGCATACTCCTTTCTCTTTGGCATACGGATCGGAGGCCATGCTCCCAGTTGAAACTATAGTGTCTTCCCACCATAGGATCCACTACAACCCAGAAGAGAATGAAGAACTCCTCCACATGTCTTTGGACCTAATTGAAGAGAGAAGAAATGATGCAACACTTAAAGTGGCAGCTCACAAGCAAAAAGTGACAGCACGATACAACTCCAAAGTCAAGCACCGCAGCTTACAGGAAGGAGATCTTGTCCTCAAGCGGATCTTCCCGCGCCCCGGAGCGCTAGATCCAATCTGGGATGGACCCTATGTAATTCATAAAGATCTCCACAACGAAGCTTATATTTTGTCAACAGTGGACGGAGAAGTGTTCCAGAGGGCATGGAACATCCAACACCTTCGTCGATACTTTTCTTAACTTGTACTGCCTATATGAAGTGAATTAACAAAGAGAATCAGTGGACGTAGGCATTTTCATGCCGAACCACTTTAAAAATCTTGTCTCTTTTTAACTTGTTCCTTTATATCTTGACTGCTTGTTAAGCTTTATCCTTTTCTGTTGAACAAAATCCTGTGTAACAGCATTTCCATTCTGGACACTTCGTGGCACAACCTCACCTGGACAAGACCTAACAGGTACTATACGAATCTATGCCCTCGCCAATGAGACACTTTTGCTCCAGCATCCCTCTGCTGCGGGTTAACTCATTGCTCGCGATGGCCCTCAAAGCCAACTGTAATGAGCCGATTATAAGCCACCGAGAAGGCCGACTATAGCCGAGGCAGCTCATTACGGCGTTCGGCTCGCCGGCAGCCGTGAACCGATTATAAGCCACAACATAAGGTGTGGCCAGCCAGGGGCAGTTCACAGTTGACGATCGGCACCCGCGCTAGCAGACCGCGGTAAATCGAATAATACCCGCCTTACGGGCCATAATGGCCCGGATAGTTACTGTGCGCGATCTCGGCTCCGATGTGTCTTAAGTACGGCTGTGGTAAAAAAGAAAACTCCCCGCGGAGGCGTAAGATGGGTGACAAATGTCTCCAAGACCTACAGCTAGGGAAAGTGACTATAAAACCCGTTTGCCACGAACTTAAGCACATCAAAGGCCTTCCGTGATTGGAAGTTTTACTATTTCTTATATTTCCATTTTATTTATAAAAACTTTCCTCCTATCCTCTATAACGATCACTAAAGTACAGGACACAAAATAGGAGACACTCGCTAATGGAAATAAGAACTCACAGCTGGATGGAAGGTCATTCAGCCGCGTTCCATATTCGATTACATAAGGCATTCAAAGCTACCGTCTACAGCTAAAACTTGAAGGGCGGTACTTTCTTCTCTTGTACATAAATATGTAACTATAATTTATTCGCACATCACACTAACATTGCAAGACATGAAATTATATTTTAAGCAAAAACTTAGCGTCAAGCACAATTGAATCACTAACACATGCACAACTATATTTTATGCAACACATCAAAATAACGAAAGCATTCAAACACGACAAAATCATCTTATGTTATAAAATTACATACCAAAGATCAAGTTGTTCGTTACATAATTACAACCCGAAAATTACATTAATGTTTTAAGACTAACGTAGACAGCAATGTCAAGTAAGCCGAAAAATGTCCAGATCAAACCCAGGAGCCGACTGCATCGGGGCCTCGCTTCTATCCTGCTGGCCCTTCGAGGTTTACTTAGCCGCCGGATCAGAGTTCCCAGCATGCTGACCAGAGGTAGTTGGCGCTTCGGAGGTCCCGTCTGTCCAATTCAGGAGAAGAATTCATTGAATAAACAATAAGCAACCAAGCTATGAAAAGGCTAAAAGGGAAGACTTACCAGTATCTGTTCCTTGATCATCATCTCCCAACTGTACACCTACCTCCTCAGCAGCGAGCAGCCGCATGCCCTCCTTCACCGCCACTTTCTCCTCCTTAGTGAATTGGGCCGTAACCACATCCATTCTGAAGTCCATACCACCCTCCTTATCCGCATCAGCCTTGGCCTCCTCCAGAGCCCGGAGATAAATTCTGGCCATGATCCGGGGATAATCATCCATCCAGGATAAGTTGCCCTGCTTCCAAGTACGGAAATACATATCCTGGAGCATCTCATCCATCATCCCCTCGTTTTCCTCAAACTCCCTCATTCGGACCTCAGAAGCCAACAACTTTGCAACCGCAACATCCCTCTCCGATCGGTATCGCGAGCGGTCAGCCTGAAGGGATTTCCTCATCGCCTCCATCTCCTCCTTCAACTTGGCTTGAGAAAGCTCCGTGGCTTCAAGCTTCCCAGATAACTCCTCTACCTGCTCGAGATCCGCTTTTCGAACCTCGTCCACCATTGCAATGGCCATATCGATCCGTTCCTTGCAGATGGCCTCCATTTTTCGCAGCTCGGCTCTGCTAGCCTCTTTCATGGTTTTCTTTAACCGCCTGGAGGCAGCCTAGTGCATAGAAATTTGGATGGCCTGATCGGTGAGTTGCTTGGCCTGGTCGGCAACCACTAACCGCAATCTTATGTTGGCGCTCCCAATTTCCTCGCCGGCCTTGACCAATCGGGCATGATGCCCCATCAACTTCCTAGTCTCCTCAGCAACCCGGTCGATATTTGCCTTAGCTTCATCCCCCATAGTTACAATCCGAGTAGTAAGCAAATCAAGGTCCAGAGACTTGGCCTCATCAAGCACCCTTACCATAGGATTGTGAGGGAGAAGGTGCTCACCGGTAACCTCGTCAAAGGAAATATCATGGGAACCCAGATCCAGATCGGGATGATCCGCAAAGGGATTACGAGCCAAGCCGGGATGATCAATCTGAGTAACGGTAGGATTCTTAGATGGATGCGGAGAGGGCATGAACTCGGTATCCTACCCCGTGATATCATGAATAGGCTGGATTGGAGGCTGAGGACCAGATGAAGGTTCGAATAAGGAGCGACTCCTCTTTTTCTTTTGAATATCCTCTTCAATAACCCCGAGAAGAGGACAGTAGCAGACTACGTCCCCGTAACGGTTAGTCGGAGGCTTTGGTTTAGCGAAAGATTTGAGGAGTTTGAATTGTTTGAGACGGTGCCGAATGTCTGATGTCTTGGCCACCTTACCCGTTCCTGGAATAAAAACCAAGTGCTACAGGCATGCACGGGACTATAACCTAAGAAACATGTGGAGTTAAAAGAGGAGTAAAAAATTCACTTTGAATCGCCGGAGTTGCCCTAGCTGAAATGATCTTGGAAGATGGATCGGCACCAGTCCCGGCCTTATCAGTTTTCTTTGGCTTCTCCACCAAGGCCGATCCTTCCTCCAAACCCTCAAAAGCCTGGCGGAAAGCATCATCTGTCCACTCTTGGATCTCCCCTGCTTGCCTAGAAGACAAAGCCTCGGCTCCATCACCGCTCTGTCCTTCGTCACCATCACCACGATCACCTTCTCCATCACCTCCGCTCTTATCCTCGCCTCTCTCTTCCTCCACGTTTTCCTCCTCCGGAACATCTGGACATGTGCTAGGGGAGAGTCCATCGGATTTCTTGAGCTTCTTTCCCCCGGCGACTGGAGGTATCGAAAAGGGTTTCCTCTTGCTGCTCTTCGTCGTGGCCCCTCCTTTAGCTTTGGAAGCCCTCTCCTCTGCTGTGTCTCTCTGCTTGACCACAGACTGACGTGGTAGAATCAAGTTGTGCTGCATAAGAGTAGCATTCCTGATCAGGTAAGAAGTTGACCTATCCCTTCCCGAAATGGCTTCTATTTCCGCAGCCATCTGAACCAGGCGATCGTTCTCCACGACAGCAAAGCCACCTGTCGCTAGCAAGAAATAAAAACACATAAGAAGAAGCATTGCAATCAGAACGGAAGTTATAAATAAGCTTCAACTTACAGCCGGAGGTGAAGCGACGGATAGAAAAAGAGTCATCCTTGACAAAAAACCATTCTTTCTTGAACATGATGAACTTCGAGTATAAGTCCAGGACCGGCTTGAAGGACATGGCCGATTTCAAGCTGATGTATGGAGACCCCTTCTTGTAGCCTCTCAAGTTGTACAAATATCGGATCTCCCGGTTGGAAGGGAGACGCCCGTATTTTCTCTGGAAAATGATGAATAGACCCACCAAGATAGCATAAGAATTGGGCTGAAGCTGGAAAGGGGCCATCTTCAAGTAGGTATTGAAGCTGACTATCCAAGCATTGATCGGGGGAATGGCCCCGCGCATGCAATGTTACCTACTATAAGCGAAATATCCTTCAGGGGGGTTGTACGGCATCACTCCTTCCCCTGGCAACAGCATACACGCTCTATCAATCCCAAAGGAGCGAGATATAACATCAAGCTGCTCCTCTTTGAGGGAGCTAGGAAAGCAGTCAGGAGGAGATTTCAAGAGCTCCTGAGGGCCATATCCATCCACTAGTGATCTCGGTGTGGGCCCATGTCGCCCTGATTCCGTCTGAACTGGGGGCACGACGGGGGGCTCTCTTCTGTCCATAGATTTCTTTTTATCTGATCGAGTTTCCACTTTATGTGACATTTATCTGCAAACACAAAAAAGAACGTCGTTAGACCAGAAGATATAAACATGAAAGTGTATGTAGCCTGGAATTTCACTCATAATTCAAAACGTAAAAGAACATTCGGTAGTTCAAGGGCAAAAAGGTCATTCGGCATTATACTCCCCAAGATCATTCGGCAAGTTCATTCGGTACTTGAGGTCCCCGAGCTCATTCGGTAAATCAAAGTCATCAAGCTCATTCGGTACTTGAGGTCCCCTAACTCATTCGGTAAAACAAAATCATCGGGTTCATTCGGTACTTAAGGTTCCCGACCTCATTCGGTAAGTCAAAGTCAAAAAAGCCATTCGGCAAGAGAATGTCTCACCTGATTCGGCACTTCAAATGGTTCGGCAAACGGAGCTGATTCGGCACTTCAAACGGTTCGGCAAACGGAACTGATTCGGCACTTCAAACGATTCGGCAATCGGAACTGGTTCGGCACTATAATCAATTCGGCAGTCGAGAATTTGGTCCGGCTATTTCAAAAGGTAAGGAATGAAGGAAGCATAAGGCCCATACTTATAAGCAAATATCAACGACCGGACCAATTGGTTCGGCATTGGAGACCGGATAAGAGCGCTCAAGATGAATGACTTAAAACAAAGCACGCCATATACAGGCATATACCCTACTTTGGGGGGCAAGTGTTGGGCATGTTTCCACCTGCTACCGAACCAACCCCAATTCCCTGCATAGCCGAACCAATCACATTCCCACCAACTACCAGCTCAAACACACTTCCCCTGCTCCACCGGACCAACCTCACTGGACCAAGCTCCACCGGACCAACCTCACCGGACCAGCCTCCACCAAATCAACCTCCACCGATCCAAGGCCTCACCACTCCAACCACTACCGGACCACTCACCATCGGACCAAGTCCCACCGAACCAAACTCCATCCACTCACAACCGGACCAAGGCATACCACCGAGCCAACATACTACTGAACCAGCATTGCCGGGCCAGATTACATTGGCCGAGGCCCACCAGCAGCTATATATCTAAGACCCCCACCCCCAGCCTCACTCTATAAATAGTGGGGTAGGGGTACAACAATGGGGGACAAGTTTGAGAGCTCAAGCACGGATAGAACTTTCAAACAACTTTCAGATACTTGTAATCAAAGCTTTGCGCTTGGAATCTGAACAGAAAAGGAGAATAACATATAAAGTGGACGTAGGCACATTCTGGCCGAACCACTATAAATCTGTGTGTCTTTTACAGTTTAGTCCATCTATTTTATATATTTGCATAAATCACCCAAATCGCTAAGAACAACATAAAATCGACTAAATTATACGACTTGGAGGTGTTTGCCCAATTTTTGTGCAAACAATAGCCAAGTACATTTCAAAGAAAATTATTAAATATAAGTTAAAAGCTTTAATGTTGTTTTAAAAAACATGTTCTAAGAAATTTATTATTTCTAAATGTTTAAATTCTAATATAGGTATTTTTCAAATCTATTATCGTAGTAATTATTTAAGGTGACTTGATATTTTGTTTTAAAAAGAGAAATTTAGTTTTATATTCTATAAAGTAGCTTTATCTGAAATATTTTTAAAGCATATATATTTTTAATAAAGTATTAAAGTAGTTTTTAATTTAAATATTTTAAAGTATATTTTATAATAAAGTGTTTTTAAATTGTTCTAAAATCTAAGTGATGTACTTGGCGATTTCAGTGGAAATAGAAAATATTTGGGAACTTTATTCCGTAAAAGGAAGATAGTTTGAAACTGTTTTCAAAAAGGTTTGAAAAGTGGAAATATATCTTGCGAAGATATTTTGAGATAAATAAATAATATGGGAAATTATTTATTTTGTGATGGATGTTTGTGTATATTAATTGATAGTTAAATAACCGTCTATCAATATTGGCCAATACGCTGACCGTTTCGAAGAGACCGGGATCGGGATTAATTTCTTGAAAACCACTTCGATCTGGTTTGTTCGTTTTAGTGGAAAAACGAGTTCAGAGTTGAAGATGGAGCAGTGAAGTGAAAGGATTAGTCGCTACTAATCCCTAGGATGATTGCAAAATAGATGTAATAGGAGTAGTGCCTTCGGTTCCGTTCGAACCCGGGACGGACTTGTATGGACGAATGCTTTCAGAACATCGTCAGGTGGATGATGAGCATTCTAAGGGATACGTTCTAAAAAGGTAACGCTTAGCCTCAAGCCTCATCAACCGGGAATGACTAAAAATCAAGGGTTATGCAGCAATGCTAGGTGGGTAGCACCCATTTCAGGGTGAGGTCATCCATGTCTAGATGTCCCTTTTATTCGGTTTAGTGGTGCGGTTGCTGATCACAACCGTGGAGTGATCTTACTCGAGATTATCCAGTAAGGGGTAGTTCCGGTCTTGTGTTGCAGGGGGTCGGGAGTGATCCTCGGTACAGTAATCTAGGCCACGTACCATGACATGTGGTACCCCAGTGCCTAGTCATTATTTGGAAATTCATTCTCTCTACGCGCCTTTTACGAGTTTTGTTTGTATTACCCACTCTGTGGCTAGTAGCTGGAATTTAATAATGTAACAATTTCGGCTATCTTAATAAGTATTTGTAAATAGCCTCTATTATAATATCAGAGAATTTTAATAAAAAATGTTTTAGCTATCGTAGGGTAAAAACCCTACATGTTTATTTATGGCGTGGTCTTACGAGATGCTTTTGTTTTCAAAAGAATTTTTGAAACTTTAATAACCAATTTGAGTGTGATTTTCTCACGCTGGTATTCCAGGCTGACTCGGGTGTTATTTAACTGTAATTCTCGGGTCAGGCCGAGTATTATAGAATACCGGAAAGGATGCTGTGGAGCTCAGGAGACGAGCCGGATGGCGATACGTACTTTCATACTTGCTATTATTATTCCGCTGTGTATTCGGTCTTGAGGACAGATTTATATGATTGTCTAGTTGTATGTTATTGATGTTGCTGAACTCTGATGATGTATTCTGATGATGTATGTATAAAACAGATATAGTTTTCTTTTGTGTAAAGATCAACTATTATCTATTATATTTTATTCCGCTGCAATGGTTAGATTCTGATGTTGTTTTCTATTTTCTTCTTCTACCTCTTCTTCTCTAACCCTAATGGTTCGTATTTCTATTCAACTTGAGTTGATTGATGGAGAATAGTGTTGACTCAAGGGGTACAGATTTGCGGGTCGTTACAGAAACCATTAAATAGTTACAACCTTTCAAAAATTTGAATCGAAAGCGATGCATCCATTGATAGTTTGCAACACTTGAAGGTTTTGCATGAATAAGCACTTTAACTGTCATTTGGTTGGATATGTATGGCTTTAATATCACCGCAGTTATTAAATTAAGTTTATCTCATGTGGTTGGGGGTGCGGTGTAACGTCCCGGGATCTTCGACCCATGAAAATCGAAATAAATACGTCCACTGGATAGAATGCCGAGCAATTATGTGAGGGAAATACCAAATAATTAAGGGTAAAGAAGAAAAAGATAGAAGAAGAAACAGAAATGACAACACAGAATCCCACAATCACAGCGAAATAAAATATAATACATAACAACATATATTTATACAAAGAAAAGTGTAATTGTGAATATATATACAATCATTAGAGTACAATAATCAATATATTAATACAGACAGTTATTTTAACTTGTCTTCACCAATGCTGACGATACATGCCTCGACACCAAAAATCGGTTCTAAGATTGGATTCAAAATGAAGAAGAAGAATTATTTAAAAAAAATTAGATTTTTAAATAAAAGAATTTGATTATTTTATCTTTTCTTCAACCCAGTCCAAACCACCCTTCTCGATCCGTCCAACCAATTCCAACCCACCCCATCTCCTTCTTTCTTCCTCTCTTGGTTTTCTTTCTTCTCTTATTTAATTTAAATATCAGGTAATCGTGCACAAACCTGTGTACATGCACACTTCCACCAATCACCCCTCCTTACCGCCGATCGCCCTTGCACATCGCCTTCAACCACCACCTCATGTTTCCCCACCTAAAAACCCACGGCAATGCCCAGTTCAAAAATTCGAACTTACACACAAATATTAGAAACAGCTGTTCCCTACCAAAACGCCTCGTCCCACCACCAGCGAACCTCATTCACCACCAAAGTTTGCCCAAAGCTTCGCCAATGTTTCCGCCATCCTTTCTCCCCTATGCGCACGCCTCCTTTGTCCTCTCGTCACCTCCATTGTCTCAAACTCGAACCTAAACACAACTAACCATAAAACCACCTCATCAGGCCAATACACAGCACGATAAATCAACATGCCATTTTTCTTTGATGTGTCATCCACTAAGTCACCTCGACGCCAAACGACTTGGCTCGAAATCCATCATATCATCAGAATTTGACCAAATGCCCAATTCTATTTATCCTCTAATTTCTCTCTCCACATATCACAAGAAAATTTTGAATTACCCTTAAAACTTATAATTTCCAATGACGAACATGACTATATGATCCATTTCTTATAGTATGATATTTTAATTTCGACCAAACTTGACCCATTCACTGTTGAATAGGATTTTCATGGCCTCTACTTGATGAAATTGCACGAAATAAATTTTAATATGTTCTATACTTAAAAAACAATTTTTGTTTTGGAATCATGTATTAAAAATAAATGGATGATGAGATAATTGTTTTTAAAGCTGAAAAGGCTTAACTACTCCCAAAAAAATGAACAGAAGAAGATACAAGGGTTTCCTAATGTGTTGGTGGAACCATTCATGTTGAACACATCACTGTATATACAACAAGCACATACTTACATAACATCACATATATACTTGGCACACATCGATGATCTACCCAAAATCACAGATATACAAGTGCAAATATAATAACCAGCCAATAAGATTTGGGGATGTTTTACTCACTGTTATAAAAGAAATGATGAAGTGCTGCACTTTATTTCCCCTTCAAGCTTGAACACTTAACCTATTTTTATTAGCAGAGTTTTGTTTTGTTTAATGGCAGTGAGATTTTTTTTTCATACGTATGAACAACGCCTGACTATATGTATGTGTGTGTATGTATATGTATATATATATATATATATATATATGAATGGAAGTGTACAGTCCAAGCATAGGGTGGCTAGTATACACATAGGTTGGTGAAATATACATATAGGATGGCTGAAGTTTTTGTTGCTCAGGCTTCATTTCATTTTTTCTTTCTTTTCTTTTCTTTTG
Organism: Allium cepa; assembly: GCA_030765085.1. Classification (NCBI taxonomy): domain Eukaryota; kingdom Viridiplantae; phylum Streptophyta; class Magnoliopsida; order Asparagales; family Amaryllidaceae; genus Allium; species Allium cepa. Next base: position 1,041,242,061 of record CM060931.1, on the reverse strand, counting down.
GTGGTTGATGTGATTTCATTAGCTTGACTTGATATTTTATTTGTGCTTGATTTTAATGTTTTGTATGCTTGATTTGAAATTGTCGAGATGAAGCTCGTATGTATATTTATACATATACATATATATATATATTTAGATTAACACCTTTACATATACATATTTTTATCATATGCATATTTACATTTTTACATATTTACGTATACACTTAGATATACACATATTGACATATACATATATAGATTTACATATATGCTATTTTTATAAACACACACATATATATATATATATATATATATATATATATTTGTCATCATAAGTTTGAAATGGTGAATTTTTTTTTACATGTATATTTATTTTATCATATTCAAAAATTGACGTTTGAGACTTCAGTATAGTCTCCAAAATTTATATATTTAGATATCAGAAAATTTATATATTCGACTTATAAAAGTTAATATTTTAATATCTAAAATCAATTAATTATTTCAACAGTAGATGCTAAAAATTCAGGTCGTTATATTCCTCCCCCTTAAAAGAATTTTATCCCCAAAATTAGAAAGTAAAAGGATAATTCCTGCTATACCAAAAGGTGATATATTTATATCGTAAAGCGTATACATAAGTAATACACTAACAACCATAACGAACAAGGCATACACTACACAAACCAATAACTAACTATCCTAACATCATATCTGGATAGGATTCCAAATCAATTTATCAAATTATATTAATCCACATTCAATTTATTCACAAAAACCTTGTTTTTTCAATTTTGTGTTCCACAACAATCCAATCCATGCCAATTTATTTATGAACCATTTCATAAATTTATTTGAGCCAAACTTCCATCCAAAAATATTACCTTAAGTTAATTCGTTTATCTCTAATTACTTTAACAATATAGCTTAGGTTTATTTCCATTGTAAACAAATTCCATTTCAATTTAAATTAATTGTTATTCAATTTATTTATCGTCGATGAATTCGTATTTCCATTTGCTTGGCATATCTCAATTCTTCACTATACTATTTAAGAATCCTTTAACAAAATTAATATGGAAGTTTATTATAACCTTTTATACAGTACCTTCAAAACCTAATTTCACAATCGAATTCATTTAAATAATGTCCCAAAGTCATATTCAATTTATTTACATCTAAATTGAATTTATTTATAACTTAAGTCATCACAATTTCAATCTATTTCTATTTTATTTGATCACATTTCAATAAATATTTAATTCTTTTATATTTAAGTTGAACTTCATTTATAACTGAAGTTTCACATTCAATTTCAATTTTAATCCACAATCCAAAATACTTAATCAAGTTAAGTTCCATTTTTGTATTCATTTAACTAATTAATTTATCCAATTAGTTCACTTCCAATTTATAACTCAATATCTGATTTTTTTTTTCAAAAATCACTTCAATTGGTTTGATTTGTGTTCAAATTCATTTTATAATTCAAGTTTGGATTTTTACTCCAATATTTAACCAATTTTATATTGTTTTTTTTTCTTTTTTCCTTTTCATTTCTTAAATGATTGAAAATTTATTTGTTAAAATTTCTTTTATGAAAAAATACTTTTATATCTAAGAAAATTTTCCTTTCGAAAATACTATTATAACTCGATGTTTCAACAAGTTTATCCTCGTTCTAACAAAATCTAGTAATATGTTGATCAGGCCTAAGACCAAAAATTTATAATTACTTATCAAACCTATATTAACACCGAGTGAAAATACTTGGATAAATTTAAAACAGATATGGAAAGTACAATCTAATCATGGAAATCAAACGAACGGGATCGTCAATGAACGCAGTCCCTAAAGTTGCTCTCTCGCTAAGTTGACAGGACATAGCGACGTAACCTCAGGTGACTTTGGGTAGTTACTGCCTATGTTTTACGCCATGACATCCAAAACAACTATAGAACGTAGATACACAATGGTTTCGCCTGGATCTCCCAGGTAACATCCGTCCCTGTGAGCAATCATTGCACTACGAATTACGCCATGCAAATAATCGCATGGACCGTAGTCTACTTAATAGTAACACTGGTTGTTACGTTGCTACCATCCATACACTCAAGGCAAACATCTACCCCTCGAATTATGCCATGTGGACAGCAGATACACAATGATTTTCCCTGGTACCCCAAGAAACATATGTACCTCAGGGCAATCGCTCTACCCTGGCGGATTACGCCAAAAACGAACATAGATCGCAGTTACACAATGGTTCCTCCTTGTTCCCCCATGTAACATCCGTAACCGTAATCCTTCACAGCCCTGCGAATTTCACTGTGCAGCTGAGCCAAAGGAAACTCATGAGTATTATGTCCAGACAACCTATATTGATTAGGACCCATTTCTGGATCCACCCAAGTCCATCTGGGATCAAATAAAAGAATCAATAATGTATCCATAATGTGGCCACAAAGCAAATAATCAAGCAGAAGGTACTTCCTATATCTACAATTTCAAAATGTATATCATACTATACATAGTACCTTTTCAAATTGTAGTATCCCAATATTTTACAGGGTATACAATTAAAAAGACATTAAAAGCACAATTGGTACAGTGGTAAAGGCGCATGTTGACTTCCTTAGTGGCCAGGGATCAGGTCCCGTTGTCGCCAAAAATCTAGAGCGATGTTTTTTAGCTGGTTCGTTTCCAGTGATTTTCCTATGCATTTCAGCGTTGTTTTTGACATATGGCGGCTTCCCATCCACTCCAGTGATTTAATGGGATGAGATGGCTAAATTTTATTGGTTGAGTGATGTGTATAGGCTAGAATGGATAACCATTAAGTTTCTGAAAGAACTAGATTTAATCTAAAATAATCTAATAGATTATATTCACCCAAACAATCTATAAATAAACCATCTAACCTAAAGCTAATCTCTTATTCGGTCGTCGCCATAATTTTACAGTAAAACTAGTGTGTATTATTATTCCTCCTTATCTTTACTAAATAAACAAATCTCTACCAAATTAAATTATCTATATATATTCAAGAAATTTGGGGAATTAAGTAGAATCAAAAGGAGGAAGATTAAAGCAAAGCTTTTTTTAAATTTATTCAAGCTCAAGTGCCAGATAAGTGGGAATTAATATGAAATAGAAAAATAAAGTAATTCAATTTCGGTTCTTTTCTGGCACGTTAATATGAATTAATTTCTATTATTAATTGAGAATAGATGTAAAATTTTGCAACTTCTTCTTCTTCTCCCACTTCTCAAATCTAACTCATGTTTAGTTTAAAATATGGGACATATAAATTGTCTATTCACGTTTTATGGCATAAATAAGATTGAAATTTATGTAAATTTCTATATCTTCTTCTTTTTCCACTTCTCAATTCTAATTCATGTTTGGGTTGAAATTTGAAACAGATAAATTATTATTCACGTTTCATGGCATAAAAAAGATTGGCTTAATTAAATTGAATTAGAATTGTTATTCAATTTCTAATGGTAGAACAGGTTACTTGAATAAATTCTGAATACATACACTTGTCACATACTCTAGTTTATTACTTAACACTTGTTAGAATTAAGCTTTATATACATACACTTGCCATTTAAGTAATTTTATTTGTTTTAAATGTAAATAAAAAATTTTAAACCTACTTTATAATTCTTATCTAAATTTATATATGTATTTCTTTAAAGAAAATGTTATAAAAACTTATGCAAAATCGATGTTAAACATTCAGTTTCTCAATTGGTTAAAAAAATTTCAAAGACCAAAATTTTCCAACCATAGTCAAATGCTCAAATCAACGACCAATAATCGATGCTCATAAACTGGCCAAGCATGACCCTTCAATCAATAAGCGATAATATACACATCCATATTAATCGAACAATCAATCAACAAAGAGATAACATCCAATCACCATCAACAGTCACGATTGATTTTGTCAGTTTACAGTATTCATTCTTTTATATTCTATATAAAATCAAGTTAAAATCATTTCATTTATTAAGGTCAAAATATGTTTATATCACTAACAAATATGCTCTCTCTCTCTCTCTCTTATACGTATATACCCCCAGACTCATTCTAGGGTACTACTGACCCTTTCTCTAATGAGGAATCCCCACCAAAGCCAAGGTTCTCGTTTAACCTTCTCTCTAATACCAAGTCTAACGGCCATGGATTTTCAACCCTTGAAAATCCATATAAATACGTCAACTGCATATAATGCCGAGCTATCGAGTGCCGGAAGTACCAGACCATTAAGGGTTAAGAAGAAAAGGTTACAAGAAGAAATAGAAACAACAACACAGAATCTCACAATCACAGTGGAATAAAATGTAATATATAACAACAGATCTTTTTACAAAGAAAAATGTAACTGTCAATATATATACAATCACCTGAGTACAACAATCAACATGGACAGTTATTATAACTTGTCCTTAACAATGCTGACTATACAGGCTTTGATGCCTAAAATCGGTTCTTTGGTTGGATTCAAAATGAAGAAGAATCACCAAAACGCATCGCCCCATCACCAACGACCCCTATCCACCACCAGAGTTTGCCCAAAGCTTCGCCAACTTCTCCACCACCCTTTCTCCCCTATGCGCATGCCTCCTTCGTCCTCTCGTCACCGCCATTGTCTCAAACACGAACCCAAACACAACTAACCATAAAACCCTAAACCCTAAAGTCACCTCCACGCCAAACGCCTTTCACCGAAATCCATCACATCTCCAGAATTTGACCAAATGCCTAGTTCCGTTAATCCTCCAATTTCTCTCTCCATGTATCACAAGAAAATTTCAAATCACCCATAAAAATCATAATTTCCAATGACGAATACGACTATATGATCTGTTTCCTGGATTATGATATTTTGATTTTGACCAAACTTGACCCATTCACCTTGACTAGGATTTTCTTGGCCTCTACTTGATGAAATTACATGAAATCAATTTTAATATGTTCAACACTTAAAAACAAACGATTTTTTCCTTGTGATCATGTTTTTAAAATAAATAGATGATGAGATAATGGTTTTTAAAGTTGAAAATCTTAACTGTTTCCACAAAAAAATGAATAGGGAGTAGATATAGGGGTTTCCCTGATGTGTAGGTGGAACAATTCATTTTGAACACACTACTATATACACATATACAAGCACATACTTACATAAAAGCACATATATACTTGGCACACATCAATGATCTACCTTAAATTTACAGATATACAGGTGTAAATATAATAACTAGTCAATAAGATTTTGGGATGTTTGATTCACTGTTATAAAAGAAATGATGAACTGCTGCTCTTTACTTCTCCTTCAAGCTGGAACACTTAACCTATTTTTATTGGCAGATCCTTGTTTTGTTTAATGGCAGTGAGGCTTTTTTTTCATACATATCAATAAGGGCTACTTTTATATATATGTGTGTGTTTGTGTGTGTGTGTGTGTGTGAATAGAAGTGTACAGTGCTTGCATAGGGTGGCTAGTATACACATAGGTTGGCTAAAACACACATATAGTGTGGCTGAAGTTTTATTGCTCAAGCTTCATTTCATTTTTTTTTCTTTTGGCGGCTGATATGATTTCCTTGGCTTGACTTGATTTTATGGCTAGCTTGATATTTTACATGTGCTTGATTTTGATGTTTTGTGTACTTGATTTGAAATTGTCATGATGAAGCTAGTGCGTATATATATATATATATATATATATAGACACACACGCGCACACACACACACACACATATTTAGATATATACCTTTACATATACATATTTTTATCATATGCATATTTACATTTTTACATATTTTCATATACATTTAGATATACACATATTTACATATGCATATATACATATATAGATTTACATATACACTATTTTTATAAACTTATATGCATATATTTACTTATATATATTTTTGTCATCATAAGTTTCAAATGGTGGAAAAAAAATATACGTATATATTTATTTCATCATATTCAGAAATTAATGTTTGAAAATTCAGTACAGTCTCCAAAATTTATATGTTTAGATATCAGAAAATTTATTTATTCGACTTATAAAAATTTGTTTTTTAATGTCTAAAATTAGTTAATTATTCCAATAATAGATGCTAAAAATTCAGATCATTACATTCTCCCCCTTAAAAGAATTCGGTCCTCAAAATTAAAAAGCAAAATGATAATTCAAGCTATATCAAAAAGTCATACATTTATATCGTAAAGCACGTACATAAGTTATACACTAACAACTATAGAATACAAGGCATACACCATACAAACCAAAAACTAGCTATCCTAACATCATCTTAGGATAGGATTCCAAATCAATTTATCAAATTCTATAATCAACATTAAATTTATTCACAAAAACCTTATTTTCTTAATTTTGTATTCCACAACAATCTAATCCATGCCAATTTATTTATGAACCATTTCTTAAATTTATTTGAGCCAAGCTTCCATCCAAAAATATTAGCTTAAGTTAATTCGTTTATCTCCAATTATTTCAACTATATCGCTTAGGTTTATTTCCATTGCAAACAAAATTCATTTCAATATAAATAGATTGTTATTCAATTTATTTATCATCGATTTATTCGTATTTCCATTTGCTTGGCATATCTCGATTTTCACTATATTATTTGAGAATCATCTAATAAAATTAATATTAAGGTTTATAATAACCTTTTACAAAATACGTATGTCCATTTCTATTTCAAAACTTAATTTCATAATCGAATTCATTTAAATAGTGTCCCAAAGGCATATTCAATTTATTTACACTTAAATTGAATTTATTTATAACTTAAGTCATCACCATTTCAATCCATTTCTATTTTATTCGATCACAATTCAACATATATTTAATTTGCTTATATTTAAGTCGAATTTCATTTATAACTGAAGTTTCACATTCAATTTCGATTTTAATCCACAATCCAATTTACTTAACCAAGTTAAGTTCCATTTTTTGTATTCAATTATATCCAGTTAGTTCACTTATAATTTAAAAATTCAATATCTTATTTTTACTTCAAAAACCACTTCGATTGGTTTGACTTCTGTTCAAATTCATTTTATAATTCAAGTTTGGATTATTATTTTTCCAATATTTAACCAGTTTTATTTTGTTGTTTTTTCTTTTTCAATTCTTAGATGTTTGAAAATTTTCTTTGTTAGACTTTCTTTTATAAAAAATACTTTTACATCGAAGAAAATTTTCCTTCCGAAAATATTTTTATAACTCGATGCTGCAACAAGTTTATCCTCGTTCTTATAGAATCTAGTAATACGTTGATCAGGCGCAAGACACTAAATCTATAAGTACTTAGCAAACCCATATTAACACCCAGTGAAAATACGTAGAAAACTTTAAAAAAGATATGGAATGTAAAATCCAATCATTGAAATTAAACGAACGGGATCGTCATGAAACACAGTCCCTAAGGTCGCTCTCTCGCTAAGTCGAGAGGATAGATCGACGCGGCCTCTAGTGACTTTGGGCAGTCAATGCCCCACGCCTTACACTATGACATCCAAAACAACCATAGACCATAGATACACAATGGTTTCACCTGGATATCCCAAATAACATTCGTACCTGTGAGAAATCACTGCTCCATAAATTACGCTATGCACAACAATCACATGGACGCAGTCTACTCAATAGTAACACTAGTGCTTACTTCGCTATCACCCATAGAATCAAGGGAATTATATTCCCCCTCGAATTACGCCATTTGGTCCGCATATATATAATGATTTCGCCTGGTTCCCCCAGAAAACATCCGTACCTCAGGGCAATCTCTCTACCCAGGCGGATTACGCGGAAAACGACCATAGATCATAGTTACACAATGGTTTCGCTTGGTTCTCCCAAGAAACATCCATAATCGTAAGCCTTCACAGCCTTGCAAATTTTGCTATGTAGCTGAGTTAAAGGAAACTAATGAGTATTATGTCCGGACAAGCTATATCGATTTGGACCCATTTCTGGATCCACCCAAATGCATCTGGGATCAAATCAAAGAATCAATAGAACATATCCACTATATGGCCATAAAGCGGATAATCAAGCAGAAGGTACTTCCCATATCTACAACTTCAAATCGTATATTATATAATACATAGTAACTTTTCAAATCATCACCTCAAAATCATACTTATATAAATTTCGTTACATATAAGAGTATCACTTTCGAGATTGAGTACCTCTCAAATTAATATTTCTCGAATTAACTTCATACTTATACTAATCATTTTTATATAACTTTGAAAATTTCCAAATCAATATTTTTATATAGTCAAAGGTTCTCGAAATCAATCACTTTCAAATATCGGTTCAGCTTCAAATTCATATATGATTCCAACAATCATTTTCCTCAAATCGAATATCATTCAAATTCAAATTTCCATAATTTCAAATCAATAGTTTCAAAATTTTATTTCAATTTCATATTTCGTAGAGTCATATTTATATAAATCTAAATTTTCTTTCGAAAATCATTTTGTAAATAAATAAGAGTTTATAAATCAAAATTACTTTTAAAATAAACTCTTAAAATAAACTCTTAAAATAAACTCTTAAAATAAATAAGGTTTTTTCGAATCTCTACATTATTCAAGACTATTTCTTAAAACAAAATTTCGTTTAAACATTCCTAAACAAATTTCATACGTAAATAGCAAAAAGTAGACTTATTCATTTTGCTTACCAAAATATTTAACGTTTTAAAACTTGTTTGAATCATTATTATTATAATAATTAGTTAAAGAGTTATAAGCTAAACATGTATATACTTTTTCAAAATACTAAACTATAAAATTAAATATCAATTTGGAAGTGTTCAACTGTTCAAAATAGTCGAAAAAAATCAAATTTCAATTCAAAATTTGGAAACCAACAATCAATCTTCTCTACGAGATGCACAATCAGTCGATAAATCAATCCTAATGCATAGGATACCTGTGTTCATAATATAACTCAATCCAAAATTCGACAATTGAACATTGGGGTTTTTTTCATTTTTTTCAAATCTTTTGAGGTAAATATGTACATATTTCTTTCGAATATCAAATCAAACTTCAGAGATCTGAATCAAATCGGTTTCAGAACAATCGAGTACCAAAGCTACTAAAGTGGCCTCCCCCACTTTGAAACTCGAAAATGAATATCAATGGTGCTGCAAACATCATCAAATTTTATTTTCCAACGACAAAAGTGAGTTTCGGACTTCATTTTTTTAAATCTTTTGAAAATCCTTTTTTGGAAATCATTTTGAAATCATTTATAATAGTTATATTCGAAAAATAATGTCAACTTATGCTATTATACATTTTCCAAATCTTAAGACCAATTTCAAAAATTCCTGGAATCCAAACTCTCAAATTTTCAATTTGAATATCTTTTTATTTGTTTATTAACCATGTCTAGAGAAACCATATTTCATATATCACTTTCAAATGGTATCCATTACTCTTTAAAATGATATAGGAGGAAAGTCAAATGTATATTCACTTCAAAATACACGTTAAACATGTAGTTTCTCAATTGGTTAAATATTTTTCAAAAATCAAAATTTTCCAACCATAGTCGACAAATCAACAACCAATAGTCGATGCTCATAAACTGGTTGAGCATGACTCATCAATCAATAAGCGATAATATGCACATCCATATAAATCGAAAAATCAATCAACAAAGAGAAAAAATCCAATCATCATCAATAGTCACGATTGATTTTATCAGTTTATAGAATTCATTCTTTTATATAATATACAAAATCCAAGTTGAAATCATTTCATTTATTAATATCAAAATATTTTTGTACTATTAACAAATACGCTCTCTCTCTCTTATACGTATATACCCTCAGACTCATTCTAGGTATTGTTGACCCTATCTCTACTGAGTAATCCCTACCAAAGCCAAGATTCTCGCTTAAACTTCTCTCTGCTACCAAGTGTAACGGCCCGGATTTACAACTTTTGAAAATCGACATTAATACGTCCACTGTATAGAATGCCGAGCAATCGAGTTTCGGGAATACCAGATCATTAAGGGTTCAGAAGAAAAAGATAGAAGAAGAAACAGAAACAACAACACAGAATCTCACAACCATAGCGGAACAAAATATAATATATAACAACAGATCTTTATATAGAGAAAGTTGTAACTATCCATATATATACAATCATTGGAGTACAAAAATCAATATATCAATATAGGCAGTTATTATAACTTGTCCTCACCAATGCTGTCTATACCGTCTACACACATAGCGTAATATAATCAAGTATGTGATATACATCTGGAATACTCCAGCTCTACTCCTAAGCTCTAAATCACTCTAACCTGAACCTGTAATACTTGGTCCGACCCAAGCATTATAATAAAATAACACCCAAGTCAGTTTGGAAAACAAGCGTGAGAAAACACACTCCATTTGAATTATTAAAGCTATCAAAATCCTTTGAAAAATAAAGGCATCTTGTAAGACTGCGTCACACATAAACACGACGGGTTTTTACCTTACGGTATCCAAAACATTTTATATCAAAATCATCTGATATCATAATAGCGTCTATAGAAAGTAAATTAGAAAATTGTTGAAATGCTTGCATCTCACATTTCAGCATTATTGGGTACAATCAATGGATAATTGAAATCAATATCTAAGAGAAATATCAGTCCAAAACACAAATCATTAACTTAATTAATGATTATAATTGTTATTAAATCAATTTACAATTCAGAATTGAATTGGTTCCAATTCACTGAGTCCAGTTATATTTTCAATCCAGATTATTTGTAAATTAAAGAAATTAAATTAAATAATTTATTTTTAGTTAATTTCAAATTAAACATTCCATTAATAATTTATTAACAAATTAACATGTAATTAATTAAATAAGATATTACTTAATTATTTATTTTCAATTGTTTTAAATTATCATATTTTACATGACAAAAACTACACGATGTTGATTCATACGGAAGTACTTGATTATAGGGCCTCGACGCCAAAAATCGGTTCGTTGATTGGATTCAAAATGAAGAAGAAATATTGTTTTAAATTTTTTAGATTTCTAAATAAAATAATTCAATTTTTTATCTTTTCATCAACCCAACCCAAACAACCCTTCTCGGCCCATTCAACCAATTCTGTCCCACCCCATCTCCTTCTTTTCTTCCTCTCCTAGATTTCTTTCTTCTCTTATTCAATTTAAACATCAGGTAATCGTGCACAAACCTGTACACATGCATGTTTCCACCGATCACCCGTCCTTGCCACCGACCACCCTCGCGCATCGTCTTCGACCACCGCCTCACGTTCCCCAATCTGACAACCCACGGTAATGTCTAGTTCAAAAATTCAAACTAACATCCAAATACTGGAAATAACTGTGCCCCACCAAAATGCCTCGCCCCATCACCAGTGACCCCCATCCACCACCAAGGTTTGCCCAGAGCTTCGCCAAAGTCTCCGCCACCTTTCCTACCATATATGCACGCCTCTTTAGTACTCTCGTCACCGCCATTGTCTCAAACCCAAACCTAAACTTAACTAACCCTAAAGCCTTAAAACCATCTCATCAGGCCAACACACACTACTATAAATCACTACACCATTTTTTTCTGATGCGCCATCCCCTAAGTAACCTCCATGCCAGACGCCTTGTCCCGAAATCCATCACATCGCCGGAATTTGACCAAATGCCCAATTCCGTTCATCCCCCAATTTCTCTCTGTACACATCACAAGAAAATCTAAAATCACCCTTAAAAATCATAATTTCCAATGACAAACACGACTATATAATTTGTTCCATGTATTATGATATTTCGATTTCGACCAAACTTGACCCATTCACTGTTGAATAGGATTTTCTTGGCCTCTACTTGATGAAATTGCATGAAATATTTTCAATATGTTCTATACAAAAAACCAAACAATTTTTGTTTTGAGATCATGTTTTAAAAATAAATGGATGATGGGATAATGGTTTTTAGATTTGAAAAGGCTTAACTGTTTCCAAAAAATGAACAGGGAGAAGATAGAGTGGTTTCCCTGATGTGCAGGTGGAACCATTTATGTTGAACACGCTACTATATACACATATACAAGCACATACTTACGTAATGGCACATATATACTTGGCACACATCAATAATCTACCCAAAATCACAAATATGTAGGTACAAATATGATAACCAGTCAATAATATTTTGGGATGTTTTACTCACTGTTATAAAAGAAATGATGAACAGCTCCTCTTTATTTCCCCTTCAAGCTTGAACACTTAACCTATTTTTATTGGCAAATCTTTGTTTAGTTTAATGGTAGTGAGATTTTTTCATATGTATGAACAAGGCCTTACTATATATATATGTGTGTGCGTGTGCGCGCGCGCGTGCGTGTGTGAATGGAAGTGTACAGTGCAAGCATAGGGTGGCTAGTATACACATAGGTTTGCTGAAACATACATATAGAGTGGCTGTAGTTTTTGTTGCTCGGGTTTCATTTCATTTTTTGTTTTGTTTTCTTTTCTTTTGGTGGCTGATGTGATTTCCTTGGCTTGACTTGATTTTATGGGTGACATAATATTTTATGTGTGCTTGATTTTAATGTTTTGTACGCTTGATTTGAAATTGTCATAGTGAAGCTTGTATGTATGTATATAGACATATATATTTAGATATATACCTTTACACATACATATTTTTATCATACGCATATTTACATTGTTACATATTTACATATACTGTAACATCCTGCCTTTTTGTACACTTTAAATCGACGATAAACTACACATGTCAGACTCAAACCATACATAAGGGCGGATTGTTATTGGGTGAATAAGAAAACAGAGAAAGAAAAAAAACAGAATCTTGCAGCGGAACGACAAAACATAATAATCAAATAAACAGTTCATGAAGCTGTTTACAAAACATTTGATTATACTTATACAATATAAAATCAGAGTTACACATACCAGAAAATAATAATTAACAATTCAGCGGAATAGTATGAATGTAGTGGAATAATATAAAAAATAATAGTAATACAATCTTCATCTTTGTCCTCCAGAAATAAAGTCTTCAAATCTTGAAATGCTCAAGCTGACCCGAGCGAATTGAAAAGACAAAACACTCGAGTCGGAACTAAAAGATCTTATGTGAGTTAAATCAACAAAAATAAATATGAGTGGAATGGCGTCAGAGATGTTTATGGGATTTGACATCTCCTATCCAGTGTCAACGTAAGTGCGGTAACTTAAGAGATGTTCGGGATTTCCATCTTCTAAAGATCCGTTTAACTATTTACTATGTAGTAATATACGCTATTATAATAATGTCTATTTGTAAAATAAACTTACTTTTAAATAGCGTTAAGGGGTTACCCATGTATCCCTTACCACGTAATAGTCCCAGTTGTCCATCCAATACCAGCGCATCTTCAGATTAGGAGACTACCCTAAATACTCCACAGGCTACGGGAGAAAACCAAACTCATACAAGGCGCGCTAGGGTAGGTGACATGGCACAACTAAGCAATGCCAGGGTAGATATACCAATTACGCTTCCGGACCGGTGGTAACGCGCAGTAGCTACTACCTCCCACCTCGAGCCACACCCCTAAAATCAAAAGGGCCCAAATCAATCACAAAGTAATGGAATGGTATCGAAGGAGTGTGTCCGATAAAAGGTGCTACCTTCTTAGCCCATCGATCGCTTCTGTTTTAGCCACCTTATGCCAACTCACAGGAGTTGGGTCAACGTATTTGCCTCAAAGGAAACACCGCCACCATCCTACTTCATTCTGGAATCTCCACCGTGTACATGGTTGTTAAAGTGGTTTTCGGAGTTGGCAGAGAGTATGACAGCTTTCGATCTAGGTTTCTTTAACAACCAAATGTTATTATAACACCGCTGTCATTTCAAAATAATTTATACCTCAAAACCGGAATAAAATATCCATTTCAAACCATATAAATATGATAACATTTCCATTTCATAAACCAAATCAAAATGATATCATTTTTATTAAAACCCAAATCAATATAATATCATTTTTTATTTCAAATATATCCTTCCGAAAATCATGGCACTTTCAACATTATAACACTTCGAAATCAAAATACTTGAAATATAACACTTTCAAATCATAATCCTTTGAAACTCAAATTTTGAAACATAACTGCACCACTTAAATGGCTTAAATATTAAATTACTTTATATAATAAAATAATTTCTTCAATTTCACAAATCAATTCCAAATACAGATTTGAACCCCCAAATAAACCATTTCAAATTCCATATATTCCAAAGCTTTAAATATTCCACCATTTTAAACTAATTCTTTGATAATTCCATATATATCAAATTCAATTACTATTACTTAGATTTGAAATGTTTACTTAATAAATTCAATATCATTTAACTAAAACTTTTAAGTTTCAAATAATTCGATATTTTACCAATTTATTTAACTTGATATATTCATTTAAATCAACTTGATATTCATTTAAATCACTCTAAACCAAAATCAAGTCATAAAAATCATACCCTTTAAAATCTCAATTTTATTTAAATTTCAAATCAAATTTATTGGGTATAATTCTTATATAATTTAATTCAAATCAATTTCATATTTATCTTCCAACCTTAATTTATTTAAGTCATTATAAACTCTATATACAACATAATTTGAACAGACACTTAACCGTATTATATAAAACAATCAAACTTTATTGTTTAACTTATTTTATATTTCAAAACAAACTTATACATAACTAAAAATAAGAAACAAAGTTACATTTATATAACATCTAAAATCAATATTTATATAACCCATATATTTCTTACAAAACCATAGAAATCATTTCAAAATATTTCATATATAGACCGCGGTGCATGTATAAAATTTTCTATCCTATGGTCAAGTGATACAGATATTTATCATTTCAATCCGCAATTTAAAATATAAATATGGTTATATATCATTTCAAACTGCAATCCTGAATGAAATAAAAATCCATAACAACTTGCAGTTTATAACAATATGAAATACGATACCCATTCATCCAATATCAATCATCAAACATTTATCACAATCATCATCCAATTCAATCAATAACATCAATATAGAACAGATAATAAATAACAGGTATTTACTGACAGCTTATATTCAATAATAAATTAAATAACAATTTAATTGGCATTTTATATGCAATAATTAATTAAATAACAACTTAGTTCGATAATTCAATTTAACCGAGATGAAGATAAAAATATGCCAAACAGTCATAAATAAATTTATGATCACATCGAAAATTAATTTAACACACATAAGAAATTTCAGAAGTTGTGAGTGGGTTAAAACACTCACCTTTGAATTTAAATTGAATTTAAATTGAATTTAAATTCAAAAATTGAACGGTCTCAGAATCCGTCCAAACCAGCGTCGAAAAGTCCGGAATTCCAATACGATCCTAACAAAAGAAACCGCGTGTAAGTCGGACATCGCATGTAAAAGGTATAGCGATTAAAACATTTGAATTCGAAATTTAAATTGAACAAAAATAATAAATAAACCTTACCACTCAACTATAGCCATGTCACCTTTATTCCAGAAACCTTACCGCACGCACGAGCCAGCTGAACATGAAAACTCCCCCTTTGACTGACGTTTGACCACGTCCATTGACCCCCAGGAGCCGCCGTACGCCAAGCCGCCGCCACCAAGAGCTCGGCTTGGTCCCCTCTACACACCACCGTGGGTCCGACCCCCCTTAGCATCGCCGGCCGCCGCCATCTTCGAACCCGAACTGAATTAAATGCGTCGATCTGACCACCGATTCAAACGAACCACCTATTCAGATGTGCTGCGCTCGCCACTCTTCATGCCCCGGTATCATCGATTTGATGATCAATTGAGGTTCATCGACGAGCGATGAGCGACCGAAAACAAATCAGTAATTTCTGGCAACGCCGGAACCCAGATTGAAGAACGAATTGCAAATCTGAGATGTGCTCGTCGAGAGCTTCAGATTGTTATATAGTTTGATGTTGTTTGAGGAGTTTAAATTTTGAAGTTGAATTTTTTATTAAAATTGAAATGGGAAAATTAGGGTTTTCAGCCATTGAGAAAGAGAAGCAACAGAAGTTTCTGTACGTACAGAAATGAGAAATAGAAAGGCTGCTAGGGTTCATAACCAGATATATATAGGTAGAGCTGAAATTAGAGGAACGGATACGATCGCTTTGGACCGCTGAACGATAAATGGCCCGAAAGGCCGTTCTGACTCTGGAATGAAATTGTGTGATGACCCGGGTTTTTGATGGCGGTTAATTGGGTAATTAGCTGTTTATATTATTATTGAGATATTGATTTATTACGTCGAACAAATAAATTTCTGATATTTAAATGTCTGAATATATATAAATTGATTTAAAAACTATATTAAATGTTGGAGTATGAATTCCCGGATATGACGAGTCCTATAAAAAAATATATTATATACTTCACCATTTAAATTCAAGATAAAATATCCACAAATTCATCTACATATATAGACAAGTTTTATGATGTTTAGAGATAAATATATAAGTACATAAATGAGGATTAAACATATATAAGTATGGATGTGTGTGTGTGTATATATATAATGGTTAGATGAAAGAGTGGATAGGTAAATGAACATGTTGAGAAATATTGTATATGAAAGTAAGTGTATATACAAAAGGTACAAGTTTCATAGATGAAGAATTCCAAGGCATATGAATATAATATTTAGATACATGTTCATATTAAATAGTGAAATGCAAGCATATATTTATATTAACAACAACATTATGGATAAAATATATAACTATATATATACATACATACATACAAAAGATATATATACATATATAAATTCATATAACAGTATTTGTAAACACAATAGGGGACAACCTCGTAAATGCATATCCTTTCAAGCTTACAAAACATAACATCAAAGCTTTTTTTTATAAAATCAAATCACTTTTCATAGGAAATCAAATCATAGGAAAAGGAAAATATATAATAAAAAAATAAAAATAACGAAGCTTGCTGTGTATAGAGCTGCAGCCTATACTTCCTTATATATACCTCCTCGCTGTTTAAATTTCTTGGATTCGAACTAAGTTCAACAAAAGAGGTACCACCATCGTATTCCACAACTTAAAGAAAACGAAACCACTATACTGCGGAAGATCAAAACAATAAGAGTAATGCAGGCTACCATTAAGGCTTTGTGGGATCAAGTGCTAGCAGATCAAAGCAAAAGTAGTGTCTTCCTTTTCAAAAAAGTAAAAATAAAACGGTGAGTAAACACTTAACCAAATTGCTTAGGGTAATAAATGTTAATGCATGTGAACTTTTTGATGATGATGGTGATGCATGTTTATGTATAGATATGCAACTCTGTGTATATATATGTGATTGTTATGTGTATTTGGAATGTGCATGTTTCTTCGCTGTTTTGGTTACAGATGTTAATCTATATGAGTGGATCGTATAGGATGTATATGCAAGTATATGCAACTAACTATATAATATAACTTGATAGATGATAGTAGCAAAGTAAATTAAAATAATCACACCAGGATTTTATACTGGTTCGGACCCCCCTTCCTACGTCCAGTCCCCAAGCTCCTCTTCGGAATTTCCTTTCAACTCACCCTCACATGACCCGAAGGAACAGGTTTACAATAGCAGAGTTTCTTTGTCAAGAATGTGTTCTATAACACGAATGTTGAATATTAAGTACAATTGCTTCCAATATATATATAAAAGAGTCAACTACAGGTATTTTGATTGCTTAGAGATCGGGTATAAATCAGTGTGTAAGAGTTAAGAGCTTAAGTAAGTAAGTTGTTGAACTTCTTTTGAATTCCTGATTCTATTTATAGTGGTGGAGAGATCCTTTGTGTGGTTGCAACTGTTAGTAAGTGCTCTAAGGTTGCTTCTCATGGTGATGAAGAGTTGCAGTGAAGAGAAGCGAACGTGTCCTTTCGGATGTGACAGTTGTGCTTTGAATTTACATAGCCGAGTTCAAAATCAGACGTTTGGAAAATATTTCAGACGTCTAGTCTTCATATATTTTTTATATCCGGATGCTTTTCAGACGTCTGAGTGTATTAACCAGACGTCTGATTCTTTCTGAGTTTCAAACCCGAAGAATCAATCAAACGTCTTGCTAGTGTACCCAGACTTCTGAATGTGTGCATGTTGCTTTATCTGTGTCTGTGTCATCCCTCTTCCACTTCTATCGACTTGAAGTCTTTTGATACTTCTTTTGAGTCTTGTTTTTGTCTCTTTGGTGATGTTACTTTATCAACTACTTGTAAATATAGATATATATGTATATTCGATTTCCATTGTATAGTTGTTATCATCGAAACCATATAATTGATTTCCTAACAATCTCCCCCTTTTTGTTGATGACAACTATTCAATATACTTATATATAGATTATAAATCTCCCCCTGAATATGTGCTTATTTTTAATGTTATATGATTCTACCAATATTTATCTCCCCCTTTTTGATGATGATAACTATTCAATGTACTTGTATATAGATTATAAATCTCCCTCTGAACATGTGCTTATTTTTAATGTTATATGATTCTACCAATATTTCTCCCCCTTTGATATTATCAAAAAGAATTATAACAGTGAAGCCAATCATCAAAAAGGAAAAGTTCATTAATAACATGAAGTGATTACAATCATAGATTTGTACAAAAATTATAAAAACTACGATGTCCAAATTCTAGATTTCCTTCGGGGAAGCTTTATTTGGATCATCTTTCTTTGGTTCTTCGTTGTCAGAAGTGCTATCTTTTAAAGGAGATCTCAAAGCTTCCTTTGGAGGTTCATCCTCAGTTAGTTTTGAATGTTTTGCGGGAGGAGAAGGAACAGGGGTTGCCCATCCTCAAAGGGTGGTGTCGGACCACGAACCCCTTGTAATACTTCTTTAAGAACCGACAAAACAGTCGAGAGATGTTCTTCAACTATGGCAAGTCATGTAGCAAATGAAGTTTCAAAACTGTCAATTTGCTTAGCCAAAATTTTTTGATTTTGAGATAGATTTTTTTTGGTTCCGAAGAGTAAGATCTCGAACACTTTCATTTGGATTTGTATCCGTTCGAGTCTCCATAATTTCATCCTGTCCCGGATAATCAAATGGTGCGGGAGGAGGAGGAGTGACTTCTCGATGTTGTACTTCCTCTTGGGATGGATCAATGTTTGGTTGAGGAGGAGGCTCAACTCTTCGAGACTGACGATTGTGCGTCCAATCTTCGAAGAACATAAACTCTGGAGGGATTTCAGGTAGGTGCATCAGAGAGAAGAATTTGGTGGAAGCATATTTAGGCGAGATTTCTTCGAATGTCGATAGGTAGGAAGGAATATTATGTGCACGAAGAAGTCTCATAATATAAGTAGGGTAAATGATCGATGGCCGTGATCGAGTCCAAAAGTGCTTGAGCTCGTCGAAGATGAATTTGGCCCAATTTACCCGAGTTCCACTAAAGAGAGCATATAGAGCTTTGTGCTCCATTTCTGTTAATTGCTCGTGACTCCCCATACGTGGAACAACTGTATTTATTATCATTCTTGTCAAGAGTCGAGCTTTTGGACGTAAATATTTCGAAGCAAATTTTGGCATTTCGTCCTTCCAAATTTGATGAGTAATACTATTCGTGGCTTGAAGCGCATATCCGGAATGTTGTATAAATCTTCCCCGGTGTCAGAGCATCCCAAAGTTCTACCAATTATCCCCAGAGTTAACCTAATTGTACTACCATAAACACTAGATCATAGCCATTTGTCTTCATCTTCAGTATTCCATACTGAAGTACTGTCTAGATTAGCGTAGAATAAAAATATAGCTAATTGATCTATTTGAACATCATTTGGAGTAAAAGAGATTAGGGTTTCCAATCCAGCATTTTCACAAAGTTCATCTAGATCATTCATATGGAATTTTAGGAGATTATATAATGGTCCTATATGAAGTTTCTTCTTTTGAATATCTTGATACCTGTTAATGGAATGCGGAGCCTTATGCATCCACCTCTCGATTTGATCGTCGGAGCGCACCTAGGGGTTTGTAGATGAAGTGGGTTAATTTTGTTTGCATTTTGGAGCCTTGATATTCTTTGTGCGAGGAGTCATTTTGATTTAGTTTTGTAGAAGACGTTGATTGTGAGGAAAAATCAACAAGAAGCAGATGGTAAAATGGAATAATTTAGATAGAGAAAAAAATAACGTTATCTGGGTGTATTAAAATGGTCGATTGAATTCCAGACGTCTGGATTTGAAGGCAGACGTCTGGTTTGCCCAAATTTTTTTTCACAGAAGATGCAAACCGACGTCTGGTATTTTGAGTAGACGTTTGTTTTGGTCGAATTTGTGAGTTTTAGTAGGCAGAAACTTTAAACAGACGTCTAATTGTATATGTCAGACGTCTGGTTTAGACAAATTTATGACAAAAGACTTGGTCAGACGTTTGGTTCAATGTGTTAGACGTTTGAAATTTTGTGAATTCTATTTTAAGGAGGCAGAACTTAAATTCAGACGTCTGGGGTATATATCAGACGTCTGACATATGCACACTGCTAAAAAAATTTAATTGTGTCAGACGTCTGGAGGATGTTGACAGACGTCTGAAATTTACAGTTTGGCTAAAAATAGCCTGAAGTTTGATGGTTTTACTTATTTATTGAAAGCTGATAGCAAATATTTTTATTGTTGCAAAATATAATAACACATAGGTATAGATATATACAATAAGTAATACGATTTATTTATTTAGACGGCGACGGAGTTTTAGGATTTCCTGACTCGTTATCCTTCCATGGTCTAAGTGGAGACCATATATTTCAACGTTCGTGGGTCGGTGGGGAGCCAGAATATCATCTTGGTGAGGGATCTGAAGGAGTACGATATGAAAAAGATGGATCCAATGAACTGCAAGGTTTTGGTAGCAGTTCATGAACATCTTTCTTTCGTGACGAACAAAACTTCATCGCCACTTGCTCAAGAAAGGCTAGCCGTCGTGCCGTAACTTTTTGTTCGAAATAAAGTTCTAGTTGAAGATCTATCTGTTGTTTCTGGTAATGATGAATTTCATCAATTTTCTCCTTTGTGTTAGGAGAAATAAACAGATATCTTTTAGTTTTCTTATTATCTGGAGTAAAACCCGTATGATACGAGGACCACCAATTTGTTGGCTCTTGTTTTGGTGTAGGCGTAGGTAGAACTGTGGTGTGTCAACCGAGCTATCCGTCGATGGTGTTGAGATGGAGATGGATATATAGGAGTTCCCAGAAGACATTGTTATATTTTATTTTAAAAAATTGATTGTTTGTATATAGTTGTTATGTATATATAAGCTGAAAACATTATTTATAGAACAGCTAATTGTCTAAAAATTTAATGGTTCAGAAATTAATAAGTATAATTTGTGGTAATAAAATAGATAACTAAACTTAGTCTTTAATTGAATTTTTTAAGGAAGAAGATCATGAAGTGAACAAATACCTAAACTGCATCGGTGTTTAATGAAAGTTTGTTCATTTAATGGTTTTGTAAAAATGTCGGCTACTTGATTTCGGTATTTACGTATTCTTAAGAAATAGTTCCTTTTTCAACATTGTCTTATAGAAAATGATTTCGTATATCTATATGTTTGGTTCGTGAGTGATTAACAGGGTTGTTTGATAAATTTATAGCACTTGTGTTATCATAATATATTGGAGATTTTTTGATAATTTTACCGAAATCTGTTAGTGTTTGTTGTCTGTATATCACTTGTGCACATGCTAGAGCTGCGAAGATGTATTCGGCTTCGCAAGTAGATAAGAAAACACAATTTTGTTTTTTTCTAAGACATGAAACTAATGATTGTCCGATAAAGTGACATGTTCCACTAGTACTCTTAAGATCTGTTTTACATCCACCGAAATCCGCACCGCTATATGAAACAAGTTCAAACGATGATCCTTTAGGGCAAAACAAACCATAATCTCTAGCACTAGATATATAACATAAAATACGCTTAACAGCTCTTAGATGAGATTCTTTTGGTTTTGCTTGAAATCGAGCACATAGACATACACTCATCATAATATTAGGTCGACTGGCCGTTAAATAAAGTAAAGAACCAATCATGCTTCGATATAACTTTTCATCAAAATCTTTTCCATTTTCATCTTTTTCTAAGTGAATAGTGGTACTCGTTGGTGTTGGTTTGCTTGATGTTTTATCCATTTCAAATCGACGTAATAAATTGTTAAATATTTTTCTTGGTGAATAAAAATTCCATTTTCGAGTTTTTTTATTTGTAAACCTAAAAAGAAATTCAATTCTCCCATGTGTGACATTTAAAATTCATTTTTCATAATATTTGAAAATTGAGTACATAGATTTTCGTTAGTTGAACCAAAAATGATATCATCAACATAAATTTGTACAACTAAAATATCGTTATTTTCTCTTTTAATAAATAAAGTTGAATCTATTTTTCCTATATGAAAACCAGATGTTATTAAGTGATTTTTAAGACGTTCGTACCATGCACGAGGGGCTTGTTTTAATCCATATAGTGCTTTATGTAATTTAAAAACATGATCGGGATATTTTTCGTGAACAAATAATGGTGGTTGTTCGACGTATACATTTTCTTTAATAAAACCATTCAAAAAAGCACTTTTGACATCCATTTGAAATAATTTAAAATTGTGATGAGTTGCAAAGGCGAGTAATGTACGAATGGCCTCTAATCTTGCTACTGGAGCAAAGGTTTCATCGTAATCTATTCCTTTTTCTTGATTGTAACCTTAAGCAACTAAACGTGCTTTATTTCTAATGATATTTCCATTCTCGTCTGCTTTGTTTTTAAATACCCATTTTGTTCCTATTACCGATTGATCTTCAGGTCTTGGTACTAATTCCCATACATTATTACGTTCAAATTGATTTAATTCTTCTTGCATAGCTATTATCCAAAAATTATCATTTTAGGCTTCTTTATAATTTTTTTGGTTCAAAGTTTGACACAAATGCTATATGGCTTATTTGATTGAGTTGATTTCTAGTTACTCTTGAATTAAGATCTCCAATAATATTATCTATTGGACGATTCTTAAGAATTCTAGGGGATGAAATCAAGGTGTTATTTTGCATATTTGTTTCATTATTAATAGAATTTGTTGAATTTGTTAGTGGAATAATTTCTTCTTCATCATTAGTATGATGGTAAAAGAGATTTTCATTGAACGAGACATGTAGGCTCTCTTCAATAGTACTATTTCGTTTATTAAAGATTCTATATGCTTTGCTACGATCCGAATATCCAACAAAAATACCTTCATCGGCCTTTGGGTCAAATTTTCCTAAGTTATCTTTTGTATTTAGTATAAAAAATTTCGAACCAAAAGTTTCAAAGTATGATACTTTAGGTTTTTTACCAAAAAATATTTCGAAACAAGTTTGTTTAGTCATAGGACGTATGGTTACTCGATTTAAGACATAACAAGATGTCGCAATAGCTTCAGCCCAAAAGTGTTTTGGTAAGCCACTACTATTTAGTAATGTTCGTGCACATTCTTATAATGTATGATTTTTTCTTTCTACGACACCATTTTGTTGAGGGGTACGAGGAATAGAAAAATTATGCGTTATTCCTTTCTTATTACAAAAATTTGTAAAAAGGCCATTTTCGAATTCTTCTCTATGATCACTTCTAATATTTTTAATTTTCAAATTCATTTGAGTTTTAATTCTTTTAGCAAATATTTTAAGTATACCAAAAGTATCGCTTTTGTGTTTTAAAAATAAAGTCTATGTATATCTCGAAAAATCATCGACTATTACGAAAACATATTTATTGTGATTTATAGACCTTATTTGTGTTGGACCGAATAAATCGAAATGTTATAATTATAATGGTTGTTTTGTGGAAATATTATTTTTAGATTAAACGAGCTTTTCTTTAGTTTTCCAATTTGACAATCGTCACATAAGTTTTCTACTTTATAATTTATTTTAGGTAATTCTCTTACCAACTCGTATTTTGCTAACTTATTAATATTCTTAGAATTAATATGACAAAAACGTTTATTCCATAACCATGGATCATCATTTTTGACCGTTAAACATAAGTTTGAATTTTTATTTATATTCATGTTTAATACATAATATTTTTGTTTCTAAATCCTTCAAAAATGAGTTGTTTGTTATTATCTAAAATATTACATCTATCCTTTTCAAAATTTATTTGAAAACCTTTATCGCATAATTGACTAATGCTTAGTAAATTGTGTTTTAAATTTTCTACTAACAAAACATTTGTAATAATAGGAGAGTTAGATATACCAGAGTTGATGACTTCTCTAATGCCTATGACATATCCTTTTGAATTATCTCCAAAGGTTACCGTTCCACCATCGATGTATGTTATATTTGATAACATTTTTGAGTTTTCGGTCATATGTTTGAAGCAACCGCTATCTAGTATCCATTTATCCTTATTTTTATTTTGGGTACCTGCAAAATAAAGAATGTTTTAATTGGTACCCATTATTTTATTAGGGTCCTAATTGTTAGAGGAAGGCAGCCATACCCAAGATGGTTTCGTATCTTTATAAATATAATTTTTGTTATAGATTACTCCTTCTACGTAATTACCAATATGCTTTTGTCTAATCAAATTATTATTTGTTCTAGGAATCCAAATTTTCATATTTTTGATATTTCATTTCGACTTAGAAAAACTTCTAGTTTTTATGTAACTAATATTTTTAGCATTATTTCCTTTTTGTTTAGAAGAATTTTTAAATCCTATTCCATTTCTATTGCCTGATGGTTTTGAAGTTTTGATAAGATTTTCCAAATCTTGTTTTCCTTTATTAAATTTTGACACATTATTGGTAATTTTATCTAATTTTTCTTTTAGTTTTATATTTTCAATTTTCAATGATTCAATAATATTTTTAAACTCAATATTTTCATTTAACAAATTTTCTTTTACTATAGTTATATTCTCACTTTCTATCAAATTATTTTTGATTTTCTCTTGAGATATTTCAAGTTCTTCTTCTAGAATAATTTTTTTATCTTTCAACATTCCTACCTCAAGTTCTAATCTATTTATTTTGACTATATATTCTTTGTTCAGTTTTTTTATTTGTCTAAATTTATCATCTAATTCCATGCTAAGTTCTAATAATTCATCATAGCTAAGTTCAGGACATACCTCTTCAGTTTGTGCCATAAAACATACATTAGCCTATTCTCCATCACTATCGTTATCAATTTTAGGGGACGAAGAATCCGAGTCATCCCAAGTTACTTTGAAAGCATTCTTCTTCTTAAAATTTTGAACTTTGTTATTCTTTTTGTCATTATTGAGTTTAGGGCAATCCTTCTTCATATGACCGTATTGATCACATTCATAGCACTTGATTTGAGTTGTTGTGTTGGATTTCCCTTCTTTTTGAAATTTGGTCATCTTTCTAAATTTCTTGAATCTATTATAATTCTTAGTAATGAAGACTATTTCTTCTTCATCTAAATCGGAGTCATCATTTTTTGTTGCTGGAAATGCTATATTCTTCTTCTCCGAATTTAGTTCTTTTCAAGCCTGCAAATTAGCTTCATACGACATTAAATTTTCTATTAACTCTTCAACTTTGAGAGTAGAAAGATCGTTAGCTTCTTCAATAGCTAAAACCTTCCTTTCCCAATCTGATGTTAAAGAGTTGAGTACTCGAGAGACTAAATCAAAATCAGTAAATTTAACTCCTAATGCCATAAGATCGTGTTGGATAGTTTGAAATCTAGAATACATGTCAACAATAGTTTCATTTTGCTTCATTTTGAATGAAGAAAATTGGTTTTGTAAAATTGAAATCTTGGTTTGTTTGACCTTTATTGTACCTTCGTGCGTAATTTATAAGGTATGCCAAATATCAAACACAGTGGTGCATAACATGACACGTGAAAATTCATTTTTGTCTAAAGAGCAAAATAAAACATTCATAGATTTAGCATTATTTGATGCTAAGGTTTTTTGTGCATCGGTCCAAGTGTTCATAGCAGTAGTAGGTGCTTTATATTTATCTTATGTGGCTGACCAAATTTCAAGACCATTAGCTTCCATAAAAATTCTCATACGTGTTGACCAATATGCATAATTAGATCCATTAAAGAGTGGGGGCCGTACTATGGATTGTCCTTCTTGAAAAATACTTGCCATATTAAGGTGATTCAAAAACGTGTTACTGTTATTTGATCAAAATCTTGCTCTGATACCACTTGTTAATCTATATGAGTGGATCGTATAGGTTGTATATGCAAGTATATGCAACTAACTATATAATATAACTTGATAGATGATAGTAGCAAAGTAAATTAAAATAATCACACCAGGATTTATACTGGTTCGGACCTTCCGTCCTACGTCCAGTCCCGAAGCTCCTCTTCTGAATTTTCTTTCAACTCACCCTCACTTGACCCACAGGAACAGGTTTACAATAGCAGAGTTTCTTTGTCAAGAATGTGTTCTATAACACGGATGTTGACTATTAAGTACAATTGCTTCCAATATATATATATATATATATATATATATAAGAGTAAATTATAGGTATTTCGATTGCTTAGAGATCTGGTATAAATCAGTGTGTAAGAGTTAAGAGCGTAAGTAAGTAAGTTGTTGTACTTCTCTTGAATTCCTGATTCTATTTTATAGTGGTGGAGAGATCCTTTGTGTAGTTGCAACTGTTAGTAAGTGCTCTAAGGTTGCTTCTCATGCTGATGAAGAGTTGCAGTGAAGAGAAGCGAACATGTCCTTTCGGATGTGACTGTTGTGCTTTGAATTTACATAGCCGAGTTCAAAATCAGACGTCTGGAAAATATTTCAGGCGTCTGGTCTTCATATTTTTTTTTATATCTGTTTATATTTCATACGTCTGTGTTTATTAACCAGACGTCTGGTCTTCACATATTTTTTATATCCGGATGCTTTTCAGACGTCTGAGTGTATTAACCAGACGTCTGATTCTTTCTGAGTTTCAAACTAGAAGAATCAATCAGACGTCTGGCTAGTGTACCCAAACGTTTGAATGTGTGCATGTTGCTTTTCTATGTCTGTGTCATCCCTCTTCCAATTCTATCGACTTGAAGTCTTTTGATACTTCTTTTGAGTCTTTTTTTTTGTCTCTTTGGTGATGTTACTTTATCAAGTACCTGTAAATATAGATATATATGTATATTTGATTTCCATTGTATAGTTGTTATCGTCGAAACCATATAATTGATTTCCTAACAATAGAGTGGAAAACAAACAAAAGGATTCAATATATCTTCATCTAGCCATTGTTAGGTTTAGAGTTTCAAACAAAACAAGTTTGTTTAAACCAAAATTATGGTCTAAAAATTGTTTTAAGCATGATGGTGATGTATTTCCTCTGTAAATTTAGTTTTACAGATCAAAATTTAAATATATGTTAAATTCGAATGTAATAAATTATTAATTCAATCATATAACCTGAATCTTCTTTAGAAAATAGGATTTTTAAGACTTAGTTGGTGGTTTCTAGTTTGGTATGTGAAGAACAGTTTATAGTTGAACAGAAAATGCATTTTTATCGATTTCTGACGATCGAAGAAATGCTGGATGTTGGAATTTTGCACGAAGCTAGTTTGGCAACCGATGAAGTCGGGAAAAATGTTCAGTGATTTTTCCAATTTTCGACGATGGTGGAACGAGGCTAATCTAGGGTTTTACGCTCGAGTTTTTCATGGTCGGACACAAGATGATTTCGTCACCTCTGGTTGATCGAGCTGCATGAAATTCAAGGGAATGGTAGTATGAGGAATCGATAAGGTGAGGCCGGAGTCGTATCACCTCCGATGGTCGGCGTGAGTGGGGCGAAGCAATATTGTTGGGTGAGTTCGTGTTCCAGTTTTCGAATGGAAGACTTGATTTCGCTCTGGAGTTTTTGGCATCGAGTCTGTCATTGTAATCGTGTGTGGTGATGTCGTATGACTTGCTGGAGGAAGCGCAGTTTGCTTGAGGTTCGTCGGCGGTGAGTGCACGTATACAGTTGGTCGTGTGCACGTTTGGGTATTTTGAGCTTTGGGTTCTCGAGAGTATACACGGGGAAAGGAAGTGTTTTACTCGAGTTTCCTGGTTGCTCGCGTGTGTTGTTTAGTCAACAAGAAAGTGAAATCGACGACTCAACACCGTTCTTAAAAAAATTTATTGGTGATAATTAAAAGTAGAAGAGAAAGACTCGGGGAAGATAGTGGGAAAACTCGGGTTGGACTCGAAGTAAACCTGAGATTTTCTTGAGTTTTTGGTTTTCAAAATTTTAAGTGTAATAAAATGGTAGTTTAGAGTTATTTCAAATGGTAAGTGTTTACGTAATGTATTAAGTCAAGTTTAAAATGTTAATGATAATTTTGTCAATTTTAAGGAAATGGTTACCTTAAAAGTTAATTATGGTTTTAATGGTTGAGATTAATTAAGTAAATTAAGTAACTGAGCTAATTAATTAGAGATTAATGAATTTATAAATTAATTTATAATTGAGGATAAATTGATTAGTAATCAGAGATTAATTACCTAAGTTAAAGGACAAATTTATCAAGGATTGAATTAATTTAATTAGTAATTAAAGGTTAAGTAAATTAGTAATTAAAGGTTAATTAACAGAGGATAGTTAACCAAAGAATAATTACTTGATGAAAGTAATTAAAATTAGAATACTTAAGGGAAGTAATTAAGGATTAATTGCTCAGTGTAATAATTAAAGAATTGATTAATTGAAGAAATTTATGAAGGGTTAGTAAATCAATGAGTGTGGTCAATTAAAGGATAATTAATCAATGTAAGTGATTATAAGGTAATTAATTTGTGTAATTAATTAAAGATTAATTAATTTTTGTAATTAAAGAATAATTCATCGAGGAGGATTAATTAAGATGGATGATTATTGGATGATTAACTAATTGATTTGAAATTAATTAATAAGCAGGATTTAAAAGTAATTAAAGTAATTGATTTAATTCAATTGTGGTTAGTTAAATTAATTAGAGATGGTATGGTAGATTAGTCTTGCTCACGAATGATTCGATTATATTGTGTGCCTTAGGTTAGTTGATATCTCTGGTATGTGATGTGTGATGCTATGTGATTTAAAATGTTGGGTTAAAATAGTGACATCCTATATTTAAGTTGAAGGGTATTTCATTTGAATAATTTGGGTTAAGATGACATAGAATTCGAAGAGACTGGAGTCGGGCATTTACAAATACTCGAAGCCACTTCGATTTGTAAATCTTATATAAATTCCTTATAGAGTTGATATGTGAAATAAATAGGCTGAATGGAATGATTTAAGTGAATTGGACCTTTTAATCTAAGTTTTTGGGATTTAGAAATTGATGTGTGATGTAAGCGATGTCTATAACGACTTGAGAAGTTGTAAATTGATACAAGTTACCCCGGGTTTATATAAGTTGTATGCTTTTGTGTTCCATGTTAGATGGGTTTACTCACGTTGGTTTCCAGCCTGACCCGGGTGTTACTTTGATGTAATGCTCGGGTCAGACCGAGTATTACGGATTTTCAGGTAAGGACGTTTTGGAGCTCAGGAGACGAGCTGGATGGCATGAATGTATGGAGTGTTTCCGCTGATGATATATTTCTGTTTATCTGGGATATGTTATTTGTATATGTCCAGTGGTTGAGTACGTGTGTAACTCTGATGTATTAAAATATAATTGACAGATACAGTATTCTTTGTAAACTGGAATTATTTGATATTATATTTTGATCCGCTGCGAATGTGAGAATCTATGTTGTGTTTCTGTTTCTTCTTCTTCTATCACTTTCTTCTTTTTCTAACTATGTGGAATTGTTCGGGATCGAAAATCCTGGGTCGTTACAAATTGGGTCAACCCATTTATCAAAATAGATGTTTAAAAATATTTTAAAATCAATGGAACAGGTTTCAGGTCCAAATTCATCATATGAAGAAGTTACGTTGAAATTAGTTTATTTCAAATCGATTTCAATTGATTTAAATTTAATTAATTCTTAGGCGTTTCGAGTCCACACGATCAAACGACAAGTCCGATGGTTACGAAACTTGAAATCCTATAATAATTCACCGTTAAGGATCCGACGAAACTGGTTTCGTCGAAATCCGAATCACTGGCCAAAATGGTTATTTTCACCTTAATTAAATAATTTAATAATAAGTTAATTAGATCAATTTTACAATCCAAATTTAATTATTTACAATTTTTATCAGTTTGGATTACTTGGTAAATTTAGAATCCTTTAAATAAATTTCTTCATCAATCTATCATTGAATATTTTCCAATTTACAGTATTTAATTTTAATTTCAATTTATCCAGTAATTAAAATTAAAGTTCCCAATAAATTCATTTATTTGGTTTTAAATCCTATTATTCACTAAATTGTCATCTTATAGTTACAATTAACATTCGTTTGTATTTATTACATTCACACCTTTAGTTATTGCATTAATTCTCATTAACATAACATTAAGGTTCATTTAATTCTAATTGATTTCGGTTTTAATTATTACACCAAATGAACATGTAACTTATAACAAGCGTTACCATAACTTTAATTGCACTTATGAATTCTCTGTTATCAAACAAATGTTACAATTCTTATATACTTCTGATTTTATTTAATTACCATTAACTATATTATTATTCCATTAGCTAATTAAATATTTACATTCGTTTTCTTACATTTATATTGTTACAATTCATTCTAGTTGTTATTCTCACTAACAATTCACAAATTTTTATTTTCTTCAATATTAAATTACAAAATCTTATTAAATTAACAAATTAAATTATCGAAAATTTACGGGTCGTTACACTCTCCCCCACTCAAAACTTTTCGTCCTCGAAAAGGAAAAAGAAGGGAAAAGAAAGAATTAAGTAATCAATATATCTTATTCAAATAAATTTACAAAATAGAATAATTTGAATAAATATATCGATTTATAACAATTAAATCCTTTTATATTCAAGTTAATAAAGTTTGGAAAACATTTTTCAAAATTTTTCTATGTCCGAAATTCACGGAAAATTTCGGCAGAGTCTCATTTGTATGTGGAGGCTCTGGGAGAAAATATAATATCAAATATAACAATATATAACATATATTTCAAAATAATATATCCCAACAACGAGAAATATATATATATATATATATATATATATATAATAGCGCTATAAAACCGTAATCCAAAAACGTACCTATTTGTCGGGCAATTGACGCTCAATTATGAAACCAAAAGCAGTAGCAATTGCTTCCATAACCTGCATTTCACTAATATAATCTAAGAGGAGTTAATAATTATATAAAATAATTTTTTTAAAGTTGTTTCAACCACTAACAAACAAATCAATATAAACAACTATCACTTGCAACCAATAGCATCACATCATATACAAATCAACCATTCAATCAATACAAAACAATTGGTTGGTTCGGGTTAAGACACCTTAAATCACATAGAATGACAAATAACCATGAAGTATTCCATTTACTCAACAGTCTTAGATAAACTCAATAGATTATTCATACATCTAAGCAATTTTAAAGTATCCTTGCCCAAACAACCATAAGTCAAACAAACAACAATTTCAAACAATAAATTAGGATCATTCGTATTAGTTTCATCTCATAACATTTATTATTTTATTCCCCTTTATTTATATAATGATTCATCCTTTAAATTTTCATTTACTTCTTACAGACTTTTACTTTTGAACAATCTTTTACTTTTATTCATTGTTCAATGTTTATTTCCTTTATTTTCATTTATTACTTACAAATATTCGTTTTCATTTATTTATAGTATTCATGTTTAATTCAATTTCTTTGCATATTAATTCATTTACTTAAGTTTATAATCTTATACTTGCAATACTTACTTTCTATTACCTTTATTACAGTAACATTTCAATTATAACCTAAGTTCACAACAACCACAACATCAAATTCTTATTTATAAAAGAATTTAACTACATACTTTCATTACCTCAAGTTTATTACTTGTATAATATCCGTTACATTTCCTTATTAAACATTAGAACTTTTAATATTTGGTAAGTTACATATATGCTTTTAAGGATGTAATTGAAAGTTACACAAGTTTATTTTATTTCTTTTAATTAACTAAATGTTCAATATTGATATCCTTTATTCATAGGTTACAATTTATAATTTCTTTTAATCCCATTTATAACTTAGAATTAAATCTCTTATTTCATTTAGAGGTTTCGATTATTAGTTAAATTCCATTTCACTACCCTAATTGAAACGATTAATAAACAGAAACTTGAGAACTAAATACTGGGTTAAGTTCCAAATCATTTTAAAATAATAGATAAATAGGTATACTTACAACTTATATATATCCAATTATATTTAAAACAATTTAAAATTTATATTTGTTTATCAAAATAAATCTGCAGTAAAACTAATACAGTGGCCTTTCCACTTCGAAACTCGAAAATGAATGTCGACGATGCGTGCACTCATCACCGAAATTATTTTCCAGTGACAGAGAGAGGAGTACATAACTTATTTCTTTCCAAAGTTTCATTAAAACTATTCTTTCAAATTATATTGAAATATTTATATCAAAAAATACTTATAAACATTATCATTATATCCCAAAACTATTCGAAAGAAAATTTCAAAATCTTGGAACTTAGGTTCTAAATTTCTAGTTTTCATTTATTTTATTTACATCTCTATATTTTAACCAATATTTTTAATTTCCAGTACCTAACAAACAAATATATAACAGCCGGATATAACCATTTATAAAAGACATTATTATATATATATAATATACAATAGGCAAAATTATTTCATTCACTTATATTTCAAAACAAATACTATGTCGGTCTGTCGTATTAAGTGTTTAGAAATCCCTATTGATGTCATAGCGTCCTATGCACCAACCAGAATTTATAAATACAAAACAGAACAAATTAACACAATATAAAACCTTTTTATAACACTAACAAATATGCACTCTCATATATATACTCTCGGTGACTCATCATAGGGTATTACTACCCTATTAATAAAGAGTCAGACCCCACAAAACTAAGGTTTATCGCTAAACCAAAGCTCTGATACCAGATGTAACATCCCGCCTTTATTTACGCTTTAAATCGACGATAAACCACACACGTCAGACTCAAACCATACATAAGGGCGGATTGTTATTGGGTGAATAAGAAAACAGAGAAAGAAAAACAAAACAGAATCTTGCAGCGGAACGACAAAATATAATAATCAAATAAACAGTTCATGAAGTTGTTTACAAAACATTTGATTATACTTATACAATATAGAATCAGAGTTACACATACCAGAAAATAATAATTAACAATGTAGCGGAACAGTATGAATGTAGTGGAATAATATACTAAATAATAGTAATACAATCTTCGTCTTCGTCCTCCAGAAATAAAGTCTTCAAATCCTGAAATGCTCAGGATGACTCAAGCGAATTGAAAAGACAAAACACTCGAGTCAGAACTAAAAGATCTTATGTGAGTTAGATCAACAGAAATAAATATGAGTGGAACGACGTCAGAGATGTTTACGAGATTTGACATCTCCTATCCAGTGTCAACGTGAATGCAGTAACTTAAAAGATGTTGGGGATTTCCATCTCCTAAGGATCCGTTAAACTATTTACCTTGTAGTAATATACGTTATTGTAATAATGTCTATTGGTAAAATAAGCTTACTTTTAAATAGCGTTAAGGGGTTACCCATACATCCCTTACCACGTAATAGTACCAGTAGTCCATCCAGTATCAGCGCATCTCCAGATCGGGAGACTACCCTAAATACTCCATGGGCTACGGGAGAAAACCAAACTCATGCAAGGCGCGCTAGGGTAGGTGACACGGCACAACTAGGCAATGCCAGGGTAGATATATCAATTGCGCTTTCGGACCGTGGTAATGCGTAGCAGCTAATACCGCCTACCTCGAGCCACACCCCACAATCAAAAGTGCCCAAATCAATCACAAAGTAATAGAATGGTATCGAAGGAGTGTGTCCGATAAAAGATACTACCTTCTTAGCCCGTCGATCGCTCCTGTTTTACCCACCTTATGCCAACTCACGGGAGTCAGGTCCATGTATTTACCCCAAAGGAAATGCCGCCACCATCATACTTCATTCTGGAATCTCCACGTTTTCGAAGTTGGCAAAGAGTATGACAACTTCCGATCCCGGACTCTTTAACAACCAAATGTTATTATAACACCGTAGTCATTCAAAATAATTTATACATTAAAACCAGAATAAAATCTCCATTTCAAACCATATAAATACGATAACATTTCCATTTCAAAAACCAAATCAAAATGATATCATTTTTATTAAAACCCAAATCAATATAATATCATTTTTTTATTTCAAATATATCCTTCCAAAAATAATGGCACTTTCAACATTATAACACTTCGAAATCAAAAAACTTGAAATATAACACTTTCAAATCATAATCCTTTGAAACATAACTACACCACTTAAATGGCTTAAATATTAAATTACTTTGTATAATAAAATAGCCTCTTCAATTTCACAAATCAATCCCAAATACAGATTTGAACCCCCAAACAAACCATTTCAAATTCCATATATTCCAAAGCTTTAAATATTCTACCATTTCAAACTAATTCTTTGATAATTCCATATATATCAAATTCAATTACTATTATTTAGATTTGAAATGTTTACTTAATAAATCCATTATCATTTAAATAAAACTTTTAAACTTCAAATAATTGGATATTCTTCCAATTATTTAACTTGATATATTCATATAAATCAACTTGATATTTGTTAGCACCAAAATTGGTCACTAACACCCTTGAGTAGAGTTATGTAGAGAGATTAATGAAGAGAGTAAATTAGGACTGAAAAATAGTGTAATTCAATGAAAAAGAATAACAAAAATGAGAACACCAGATTTATAGTGGTTCGGCGTAACTGCCTACATCCACTTTGAGTTTAATCTTTATTGCTTTCTCAATTACTTGAATACAGATACAATCCGTAAATCAATCACTTGGATACCAGTTTGAATTAAAAAGAGGAGAGTATAAGAAATGGCAGAGTCTCCCCCGTGTTCCCGAAAAAAAGGGTCCATTTCACTGTGCCCCTGTCCCTCTATTTATAGACGAAGATGGGTTGGACTTCCCTGGTGGGCCTGGTAGCTGAATAACTCGGTCCAAATGGAGTAAGCCCCGTGTGTCGACCCAAATAGGCCAAATGACCAAACGCTGAACCTTCATCTTTATGCCGAACGAAATGAGGCCGGACGCTCTGCGTGCCGAACGAAGTGAGGCCGGATGCTCTGCATGCCGAACGAAGTAAGGTCGGATGCTCTACATGCAGCACGAGATTTGTGCCGAACGGTGCAAGGTGTTGAGTGAGGGGTGTAGGCCGAACGAGGCTGGTAATGCCGAACAGTCCAAGAATGCCGAGTGAAGCATAAATGCCGAGCGCTCTAGAAGTCAAACGCTCTTAAATACCATTTGACCCATACATGCCAAACGTATCTTGTATGCCGAACGTTCATGGATGCCGAACGTTCCTTGTATGTCGAACGTTCATGGATGCCGAACGTTCCTTGTATGCCGAACGAAGCTGGAGTGCCGAGCGATCCAAGGTTGCCGAACCAAGCTGGATGCCGAACAATCGAGGTTCGCCGAACGTACCCTTTAGCCGAACGATACCCTTTAGCCGAAGGATGTTCCTAGGTCGAACAAAGCTGGAATGCCGAACGTTCTTCTGAGGCCGAGCATTCTTCTGATGCCGAGCGAAGCTTGCCGAGCGACGTGCGCGTAACCGTTCTCGCTGAACCATGCCTAAATGCCAAACATGTTGTCCTCATCAAACCCGTATGCCTCCAGGCTCTTCGTGGTCATAATCTTGTCTAGTGCTGATAGTAGTGTCTTCAACTGTCGTTTTGTAACCGGGCCAAGATGCTGGTTAACATTTGCCCCCCGAAGCGTGTCGTGTGAAGCAACACAACACGCTTTGAATCAGCGAGTATTCCTTGTCTTCAGAAAGAAATCCATCATGTTTCTTTAATGGTCATTATCCTTCGACTTTATCCTCCCAAGCTGTCATATCCTTCTTTGGCCGTCTTGACGCTTGGTTGATTCCCAATATTATAAATCCAGGGTTGTAGTTCATCAGTGACCACTCGTGTCTGATTCTACAGAGCTAGCAAGCTTCGGCTATCTGATCTAGTATTTTATCAATAACCCTTAGTGCGAATTTAATTTCTGTTGATTTCAGGAAGTCGGACTTGTTCGGATATACACATGCACGTTTGGGTACATGTTCTTTCCATAGGCTCTCGAACGCGTTTTATATGCTCATAAGTCGTCGCCAACTCCGTCCAGTTTAATTGCAATTCAATTGCGATTCCTTGTTTGTATTTTCTGTTAAATAAGGGTTGCAATCAGCCACTTGAGGAGTTTTCCAAACCCCTCTTCAGTAAAAACTCTATGATTTTGTTCACAGCTTCAACCTTTAGGATTGGTAAGAAGAGGACGTCAATGCCCCCAAGTGGGAAACGGCCGTGGACTAGCCATTTGAGTAATTTCCATCGGTGGGGTTCCTGGATTTTTGCAAACATCTTGCACTTTTCGCATTGTCTAGCATGATCGACCGTATCTAGATTGATAGTTGGCCAGTAATACCTGTAGCAAAGTATCTTCTTTATCATGGTTTTCTCCCTAATGCTATTACCGCATTCTTCTTCATAGAATTTGCTCAAGATATCATCTTGGGCGATGCGCCGAAGCATGGGGATGGATAAACTCCTTTTGACAAAAGACTTATTCTTAGATGATTTGGTTTGAAGATTTGAGGAGGATCTGTCGTTTTCCATTCCTCCGTTCAGTAAAAATTCCTCATTGTAGATAGTCTTTGATGGGAGTCAACCGTGACACCTTTTCATTTTGTTCGCTGAGGTGTGTAATGATGTAATACGTGAAGTCAGTTAGTGGCCCTTGGACTTGGTCGAGATAAGGAGCAAGACAATGCCCCCTAGCAAGATCCACTTCCTTAAATTTGTATACTACCAATCAAGAATCACAAAAGATATGTAAAGTTTTCACTTCAAATCCTCTAGCAAGTTTGAGGCTGGCAGCCAAGGCTTCATACTAAGCATCGTTGTTTGTTATAGGTAAATCGAGTTTCAGGACGTAGCAGATTGATCGTTCCTCAGGAGTTATTATCATGACTCCTATGCCATAACACTTATCATTGGATGCTCCATCCACGTACATTTTCCATCTTATGGTTGGTTCTCTGCTACTTTTCGAGTAGTGTTCTGAGGTAGTGAATTTGGGTGTGAGGTCTGCTGATTTCCGTCCTTAGATAGCCCTTCGAGGGAAATAAGTGATATCGAATTAGCTTAGTTTGATATTTTATTTAAGTAGTCTTTCAGACGTCTCAGGTCATTGGACGCCCTGTCGCAACGACTGGTAGGCATAGACGTTGATGGATTGAGCCTAAAAGTAAGAGTGGAGCTTTCATGGTGAAATCAATAGATATTATGCTAGCTTTTGTAGCTTCGGGTTGATATCCAATGCATGGCTCGCGATAGTTAATGAAATCACATATGCTTGTCAGAATGGGTCCAAGGGAACATATCATCATTTATTCAGAAAATCCAACTAATTCTTTTATCATCACTAGACTGAGTTGTGATCCGATATTCAGCACCCGGAAAGGGTCGCCATGGCTGAGTGTAATGTCGACCGTCACCTTAGCAGGTGCCATCCCAGATTCTTTGAGTATAGATGTAATTATTTTGCATAACATTCAATGTGAAATATGGTTGGGACGACCAATAATGATGGTTGCTCTAGTCGAACCCTAGAGTCTTGTCATGAGTTTTTAAGTCTGATAGCGAAGGACTCTGAATGCTCTAATAGATTATCAACAAATGGCCAAAGATCAGGCTTAAAAGCGCATTGAAGGAAATGTTGAGTGGGGGTCAGCCTCGAGTGGCGTGCAACTGTATAGCTGGATCTTGCTATGAGTTTGAATTTGCTTGTGTATTCGAGTAATGCACTTTCTATTCAATGCATTCATGATCCTTTACCCGTCCTTCGGGTTGGAGTGAAAGTCAATTGCTCATGAGCTAAGGTGTCAATTCAATGATTCAATCTCTAGGCATCCTTTCGGTCGTCTCCTTGAGCAACTGTAAGCACTATATATAAGTTTTAATACTGAGCTATCGTAGCCAGTTTTAGGATGACCATGCATCTTCTCCCAGTCTCGGGTTGATAAATGTACTGCATGGACGGTTAAGTCTCGTCCTAGCTATGTTTATGTTTTCACCTAAGTTCCAAAGACATAGAGGTGATCGGTGAATAGTCGGTTCACATTCATCTTGCTCCTCGCTCGTGCCCCCAAGTCTGGGGCATATACCGATAAGTAGGAAGGCCAGCCACGCCCACTTTAGCTTTACTCTCTTTCCCGTTGAATTGTGGGATCATGTCAATCGATGGGAGACTAGGTCTCACCTATCTTGGATTTTATCATGGTTTTTCATTCCAAGAGCAATACTTCGATGCCGCGTCAGTTTCAGGGCGTAATTTGGACAGTGGATGGTCATCTACGTCCACTTTGGTTCATGCTCTGTAATCAGTTCTCGGGGTAAAGTTGGCTACAAATGCAGTCGGGTTATGCTCATCCAGTTTCATACTCCTCCTGACGAATCGAATGAGGGTGCTGGAGAATTTTTGACCAAGTATTCATGGTTTACCCTCCTTTCCACACTCTGGAGGTCATAGTTTTCCAAGAAACATCCGAGTCACATTCGTATGTGCTTGGTGCGGATCGGTATTGACCCTCGATCTGAGGTATGATATAGTCGATTGCTCGTAGCTTTGGATGCCATTTCGATTGGTTTTGTATTGAGGCTTCCCTGCAGTCGTTGCTTCAAGTTATAAAGAACGCCATGCTAGAGCTATAGTAAGCTGTCGTATTCAGCTTTTTAGTGATTTGTACCCATGCTCCCAGCATTGATTTGGCCAGGCCACTAGTTGGATGGTCGAACTCCATCCTTAGCGGGTTAATAATCCTTCGGTCGATTCCATGCCGAAGTTTGCGTAATAGAGAATGGTCGGAATCCACTCGTCTATTTATCGATGTTTATACACCACTTTGCATTCTGGTGACTTAGTGTTATTCTCCCCCCGGTTGATTCGCGCCCAATTTGTACTCATGCTTCGGTCCATGCTCCGGGGACTTAGAGATTTGTCTAACGGTTTATGCTTTAGTCCACAGTTCGAGACGTAGGGATTTTTGTCAACTCGTTTATACTCCAGTCCGCATTCTGGGATTTTAGAGTAATCTAGTTCGCTTCTGGGATTTGGAGATTCTTCTCAAGTCTTCTATAATCTAGTCCGTTCTCTGGGGACTGAGAGTACCGTAGTCCACACACTGGGGATGTAGAGGTTTTTTAAGCCGTTTATACTCTAGTCCGCACTCAGGGGACTTAGAGCACTCTAGTCCGCACTCCGGGGATGTAGAGGTTCTTAGGTCGTTTATACTCTAGTCCGCACTCAGGGGACTAAGAGAACTTTAGTCCACACTCTAGGGACATAGAGGTTTCTGGGTCGTTTATACTCGAGTCCGCACTCTGGGGACTTAGAGTACTCCAGTCCGCACTCTGGGGACTTGGAGGTTTAAGTCGTTCATATTCTAGTCCGCACTCTGGGGACTTAGCGTACTACCGTCCGCACTCTGGGGACTTGGAGGTTTAAGTCGTTTATACTCTAGTCCGCATTCTGGGATTTTAGAGTACTCCCGTCCGTGCTCCGGGGATGTAGAGGTTCTTAGGTCGTTTATACTCTAGTCCGCACTCAGGGGACTTAGAGTACTCCCGTCCGCGCTCAGGTGATTGGAGCGCTTGATGAAGACAAGTCCGGAACCTCCTCCTATACCGACGGGGGTTATGAAGTAGAAATTACAGACGCCTCTAATCACACATCCGAATTGAGCATAAAGGAGCGGCTCGAGAAAGAGAAGGTCAGGGTCAAGGTCGAGCCCCTTGTTGTGGACTTGGACGATCCTTTGAACAAGCCGTTGAAGGTCATCCTTCCTGGCGGGTCCAAGCCTATGGAAGTTCTCCGTACTTCTTCAGTTGCTACCCCTCTATCAAAGAAGAGTACCAAGGCTAAATGCTATGGAGAGGAGCCGTCCGGAAAGGAGTTTAAGAAGTACAAGAAGTGATTACTATCCTCGTTCAACGAGAGTTAGTTTAAGTCATGTAATTATTTTCATCTATTTCCTTAGTCCTTGTAAATAGAATGTCGACTCCGAACTTTGGAGGGGTTGTAATAGGAACTCATTTCTCATTAAAGTTTAGTTCCTTTTTCCGTCTTACAAAAGACTCTTATTGTTCAGTTTTCTTTGTGATTGTGATGTTGATCCAAACAGTTGTGAGTAACATAGACTTCTCGGTCCATCTTCATATAACTCGGAAACACTTCGGGAGTTGTTGAACTTCCATTCTGTGCTTCGAGC
Organism: Allium cepa; assembly: GCA_030765085.1. Lineage (NCBI taxonomy): Eukaryota > Viridiplantae > Streptophyta > Magnoliopsida > Asparagales > Amaryllidaceae > Allium > Allium cepa. Next base: position 1,041,201,356 of record CM060931.1, on the reverse strand, counting down.
ACATAGAATACATTCTAGCCCGTATGTCAGGGATTTGACAAATTCAAGTCATCTGTGTATAGTTCATATTCAGGGAACTAGGAGATCCGAATTGCTTATATTCGAGTCCGCACTCTGGGGACTTAGAGTACTCCAGTCCGCACTCTGGGGACTTGGAGGTTCAAGTCATTCATACTCTAGTCCGCGCTCTGGGGACTTAGAGTACTCCAGTCTGCGCTCTGGGGACTTGGAGGTTTAAGTCATTTATACTCTAGTCGGCGCTCTGGGGACTTAGAGTACTCCAGTCCACACTCTGGGGACTTGGAGGTTTAAGTCATTTATACTCTAGTCCGCACTCTGGGAACTTGGAGATTTGAGTCGTTTATACTCTAGTTCGCGCTCTGGGGACTTAGAGTACTCCAGTCCGCACTCTGGGGACTTGGAGGTTTAAGTCATTTATACTCTAGTCCGCGCTCTGGGGACTTAGAGTACTCCAGTCCGCGCTCTGAGGACTTGGAGGTTTAAGTCGTTTATACTCTAGTCCGCGCTCTGGGGACTTAGAGTACTCCAGTCCACACTCTGGGGACTTGGAGGTTTAAGTCGTTTATACTCTAGTCCGCGCTCTGGGGACTTAGAGTACTCCAGTCCACACTCTGGGGACTTGGAGGTGTAAACTCTTGTCCGCGCTCTAGGGACTTAGAGTACTCCAGTGCGCGCTCTGGGGACTTGGAGGTTTAAGTCGTTTATACTCTAGTCCGCGCTCTGGGGACTTAGAGTACTCCAGTCCATGCTCTGGGGACTTGGAGGTTTAAGTCATTTATACTCTAGTCCGCGCTCTGGGGACTTAGAGTACTCCAGTCCACGCTCTGGGGACTTGGAGGTTTAAGTCGTTTATACTCTAGTCCGCGCTCTGGGGACTTAGAGTACTCCAGTCCACACTCTGGGGACTTGGAGGTTTAAGTCATGTATACTCTTGTCCGCGCTCTGGGGACTTAGAGTACTCCAGTCCGCGCTCTGGGGATTTGGAGGTTTAAGTTGATAGTAGTCGTATTTCCACTCTTTAATTTGTATTCATCTACCGTATCGAGGCTAATGTTGTCGAATGAACAGTCGAACCACGTTTGCTCATGGAATGGGATCTTGCCCCCAGCTCAAGGGACGAAATTTGAAAAATGGACGATCGATTCTCGTCCGCTTGGTAATTATAGCTCTTCCAATCGAGTCAAGGAGGGAGGTATATGACAGTTGGTTGGATCACATCCGTGTTGGGTTAGATAGCAGAATCTCTTACAATTTGCTCCGTATCTCCTTCTTTTGTGTTGAAGGCAAGATTTGGTGTGTAGATGATCAAATCACGTCCACTCTAGATAGATCTTGGCGTCACTGAGCTTTAGAAGAGGCCTCTGTATTTTGTCAAACTTTTTTCTATGACTTGATTTGAGTGGGCGATCAGGCCATACTAATTCCAAGCCTTGTTCAGGTCTCCGAGTCAAACGTGGAGGTCAATGAATAGATGGTCAGTCATGTCGACTTTATATTTGGGCTCTAATCGTAATGAGCTTTTCAATCTCTAGTTCTTGGCCCTAAATTAAAGGCACAAGATTGATGATGAGCGATTGAATTATTCTCATCTAGATGTACTCCACACGTCCGATCATGGTCTGCGTGGATTGGTTGGTGACCAAATCTGAGTATCCAATCTCTATTCGACTTTTGCCCTTGGCTCCTTTCAAAGGGATGTCGGCCGTCAGCAGTCCAATTGATAATCATAGCCCTTTATTAATAGGCATCGGATATTCGTTGCCTGCCATTCTACAGGACATGTACATACTATTGAAGCTTTACTTTCTAGATCAGCTTTTTGATCACACCTCGGAGGTGTTTGTAATCGCCCGTGTTAGGATCAGTGAGCATTTGGGAATATGCAACATTCCCCTGATTTTCTTTAGACATTGGTGTACTCTCTCGAGGTTGGTTTCCAATATCACTCCGAGTCGTGAGTCTTCAAGTAGAGGTTGTCAATTGAATCTTTCAAAGAGCATATGAGCCAAATTTTGAGGTCTTGTTTCGGCTACTAGGATCTACATCCTTAGTCAACGGGCCTTCATTGCTATTTTCCTTAGTCTGTTCTGCTCCTCCACACTTTGATTTAGATTCATTATTGTCGTAGAGACGATCCATGGTCGTTGGAGGCTCTCCAGCGAACCGGCTGCTAAAATATATATGGAGGTCGATTATCCTCAAGTGATCGATATAATATCCTTTTGAGAGTATCGTTCGAGTAGCAGTTGTTTGTCCGCTCCCTTGTTGTCGTTCAGAAGCTGTCGCTAGATCCTCTATGCCCCGGTCGATCAGGGGATGTAAGGGAAGTAGATAGAATGTTCCTTTATTAAGTTGAGTTTTGAATTCACTATAGGGGTCGTATAAGAGACTGGTGTAACTTAAGTTTGGAACGGTCTGGATGCTGCTCGGCATATACAATACTGTTCGGCATTATAGAGGTGGTCGGCATAGAGGTATGTTCGGCCTGGAAGAGCGTTCGGCCTAGAGGTTTGGATCGGCCTGGAGGAGCGTTCGGCCTAGAGGTATGGTCGGCCTGGACGAGCGTTCGGCCTAGAGGTATGCTAGGCCTGGAGGAGCTTTCTGCCTAGAGGATCGGCCAGGAGTGTTCGGCCAAGATGGTTCGGTCAGGAGTGTTCGGCCGAGATGGATCGGCCAGGAGTGTTCGGCCAAGATGGATCGGCCAGGAGTGTTCGGCCAAGATGGATCGGCCAGGAGTGTTCGGCCAAGTGTAACTCGGCATACACCTTTTCTGCAACGATCGACATAGACTTTTTCTGGGGCAATCGGTTGAATTGCCTTTAGAGGAGGGTCGACCTTCATTCAACTTGAGTGCAAACTTTAACATCCAATCGCCAAATCTTGCGTACATCAGTGAATCCAATCTACGGTTATCAGCTTCCTTTAGATTTCTTTTAAATCTGAGTAGAATAGGAAGTTTTCTATTAGACAACTGGATCTATCTCGCGAAAATGGAAATCCAATAGTAGATGATGAGATCCAATCAAGCTGAGAATTCAATTCTCAGTGAAAGCACCAAAATGTTAGCACCAAAATTGGTCACTAACACCCTTGAGTAGAGTTATGTAGAGAGATTAATGAAGAGAGTAAATTAGGACTGAAAAATAGTATAATTCAATGAAAAAGAATAACAAAGACGAGAACACCAGATTTATAGTGGTTCGGCGTAACTGCCTACATCCACTTTGAGTTTAATCTTTATTGCTTTCTCATTTACTTGAATACAGATACAATCCGTAAATCAATCACTTGGATACCAGTTTGAATTAAAAAGAGGAGAGTATAAGAAATGGCAGAGTCTCCCCCGTGTTCCCAAAAAAAGGGTCCATTTCACTGTGCCTCTGTCCCTCTATTTATAGACGAAGATGGGTTGGACTTCCCTAGTGGGCCTGGTAGCTGAATAACTCGGTCCAAATGGAGTAAGCCCCGCGTGTCGACCCAAATAGGCCGAATGACCAAACGCCGAACCTTCATCTTTATGCCGAACGAAGTGAGGCCGGACGCTCTGCGTGCCGAACGAAGTGAGGCCGGATGCTCTGCATGCCGAACGAAGTAAGGTCGGATGCTCTACATGCAGCACGAGATTTGTGCCGAATGGTGCAAGGTGTTGAGTGAGGGGTGTAGGCCGAACGAGGCTGGTAATGCCGAACAGTCCAGGAATGCCGAGTGAAGCATGAATGCCGAGCGCTCTAGAAGTCAAACTCTCTTAAATACCATTTGACCCATACGTGTCGAACGTATCTTGTATGCCGAACGTTCATGGATGCCGAACGTTCCTCGTATGCCGAACGTTCATGGATGCCGAACGTTCCTTGTATGCCGAATGAAGCTGGAGTGCCGAGCGATCCAAGGTTGCCGAACCAAGCTGGATGCCGAACAATCGAGGTTCGCCGAACGTACCCTTTAGCCGAACGATACCCTTTAGCCGAAGGATGTTCCTAGGTCGAACGAAGCTGGAATGCCGAATGTTCTTCTAAGGCCGAGCGAAGCTTGCCGAGCGACGTGCGCGTAACCGTTCTCGCTGAACCATGCCTAAATGCCAAACATGTTATCCTCATCAAACCCGTATGCCTCCAGGCTCTTCGTGGTCATAATCTTGTCTAGTGCTGATAGTAGTGTCTTCAACTGTCGTTTTGTAACCGGACCAAGATGCCGGTTAACAATATTCATTTAAATCACTCTAAACCAAAATCAAGTTATAAAAATCGTACCCTTTAAAATCTTAATTTTATTTAATTCGGGTATAATTCTTAAATAATTTAATTCAAATCAATTTCATATTTATCTTCAAACCTTAATTTATTTAAGTCATTATAAACTCTATATACAACATAATTTGAACAGATACTTAACTATATTATATAAAAAAATCAAACTTTATTGTTTAAGTTATTTTATATTTCAATTCAAATTTATACATAATTAAAAATCAAAAATAAAATAACATTTATATAACATCTAAAATCAATATTTATATAACCTATATATTCCTTTACAAAACCATAGAAATCATATCAAAATATTATATATATAGACCGCGGTGTCTGTATAAAATTTTCTATCCTATGGTCAAGTGATACGGATATTTATCATTTCGATACGCAATTTAAAATATAAATACGGTTATATATCATTTCAAACTGCAATCCCGAATGAAATAAAAATCTATAACAACTTGTAGTTTATAACAATATAAAATACAACATCCATTCATCCAATATCAATCATCAAACATTTAGCACCATCATCATCCAATTCAATCAATGACATCAATATAGAACAGATATTAAATAACAGGTACTTTCTGACAGTTTATATTCAATAATAAATTAAATAACAATTTAACTGGTAGTTTATATGCAATAATAAATTAAATAACAACTTAATTCAATAAATTCAATTTAACCGAGATGATGATTAAAAATATGCCAAACAGTCATAAATAAATTTTTAATCACATCAAAAATTAAATTAACACACGTAAAAAATTTCAGAAATTGTGAGTGGGTTAAAACACTCACCTTTTGAATTTAAATAGAATTTAAATCCAATTTAAACCTAAAATTGAACAGTCTTAGAATCCATCCAAACAAGCGTCAAAAAGTCCAGAATTCCAATACGATGCTAACAAAAGAAATCGCGCGTAAATCGGACATCGTATGTAAAAGTTATAGCGATTAAAACATTTGAATTTGAAATTAAAATAGAACAAAATAATAAATAAACCCTACCACTCAACTATAGCCGCGTCATATTTCTTCCAGAAACCTGACCGCACGCACGAGCTAGCAGAACACGGAAACTCCCCCTTTTAGCTGACGTTTGACCACGTCCATCGACCTTTAGGCGCCGCCGTACGCCAAGCTGTCGCCACTAGGAGCTTGCCCTGGTCCCCTCTACACGCCGCCGTGGGTCCGACCCCCTAGCATCGCTGATCGTCGCCCTCTTCGAACACTAACCAAATTAAATGTGTCGATTTGACCTTCGATTCAACGAACCACCTACTCCGATGCGCTACGTTCGCCACTCTCCACGCCCTAGTATCATCGATTTGACGACCAGTTGAGGTTCATCGATGAGAGATGAACGGCTAAAAACAAATCAATAATTTCTGGCAACATCGGAATGCAGATTGAAAAATAATTACAAATCTGAGATGCGCTCGTCGAGAGCTTCAGATTGATATATAGTTTGATGTTGTTTGAGGAGTTTAAATTTTGAATTTGAATTTTGTATTGAAATTGAATTGGGAAAATTAGGGTTTTCGGCCATTGTGGAAGAGAAAAAACAGAAGTTTCTGTACGTACAGAAATGAGAAATAGAAAGGCTACTAGGATTTATTACCGGATATATATAAGCAGAGCTGAAATTAGAGGAACGGATACGATTGTTTTGGATTGTTAAACGATAAATGGCCCGAAAGTCCCGTTCTGACTCCGAAACGAAATTGGGTCAGCCCATATATCAAAATAGATGTTTTAAAATATTTTAAAATCAATGGAACAGGTTTCAAGTCCAAATTCCATCGTTTGAAGAAGTTACGATGAAATCAGTTTATTTCAATTGATTTCAATTTAATTGATTCTTAGGTGTTTCGAGTCCGTACGATCAAACGACAAGTCCGATCGTTACGAAACTTGAAATTCTACAATAATTCACCGTTACGGATCCAATGAAACTGGTTTCATCGAAATCCGAGTCAGTGGCCAAAATGGCTATTTTCACCTTAATTAAATAATTTAATAATAAGTTAATTAAATCAATTTTACAATTCAAATTTAATTATTTAAAATTTTTATCAGTTTGGATTACTTGGTAAATTTAGAATCCTTTAAATAAATTTCTACATCAATCTATCATTGAATATTTCCCAATTTACTGTATTTAATTTTAATTTCAATTTATCCAGTAATTAAAATTTACAATCCCAATACATTCATTTATTTGGTTTTAGATCATGGATTTAAACTAAATTGTCATCTTATAGTTACAATTAACATTGGTTTGTTTTTATTACATTCACACCTTTAGTTATTGCATTAATTCTCATTAATATAACATTAAGGTTCATTTAATTCTAATTGATTTCCGTTTTAATTATTAAACCAAATAAACACGTAACTTATAACAAGCGTTACCATAACTTTAATTACACTTATGAATTCTCTATTATCAAAAAAATGGTACAATTCTTATATACTTCTGATTTTATTTAATTACCATTAACTATATTATTGTTCCATTAGCGAATTAAATATTTACATTCGTTTTCTTACATTTATATTGTTACAAATCATTCTAGTTGTTATTCTCATTAAAAATTCACAAATATTTATCTTCTTTAATATTAATTACAAAATCTTATTAAATTACAAAATCTTATTAAATTAACAAGTTAAATTATTGAAAATTTATGGGTTGTTACATATACATTTAGATATACACATATTTACATATACATATATACATATATGCAAATATAGATTTACATATACACTATTTTCACAAACATATATACATATATATACTTATGTACATTTTTGTCACCGTTAGTTTGAAATGGTGAAATTTTTTTATACGTATATATTTATTTTATCATATTCAAAAATTGACGTTTGAGAATTCAGTATAGTTTACAAAATTTAATTATTTAGATATCAAAAAATTTATTTATTCGAATTATAAAAATTAATATTTTAATATTTAAAATCAGTTAATTATTCCAATTACAGATGCTAAAAATTCGGGTCAATACATGCAGCCTTTGCAACTTGGGTTCAAATCCTGCCTTTGTAGTTTGGCATTCTTTATTTTTAAATCAATTTTCGCCTTTAAATTGTAGAGCATAAGTCCTCTTAACTAAAAAAATATTTCTTTTCATTGATGAAAATATTCAACATAGAATAATTGACTTTGAAAAAATGTTATATGATAATTTCAACATGGAATACCCATATTTCATAAAATATTACGCATTAAATAAATTTAAAATTTGTAACGACCCGGAATTTTGAGCAATATCAATGTAATAATCTTTGTTAATAATTAAATTGATTTGATCATTTTACAATATAAATTGACAAGTTAAAATTATTTTAAAGATTTATGATAATAATTTGTTAATATCTATAAACATTTTTCTTAACAATATGAATTGACAAATTTAATTCTTTTGGAAATTTATAATACTTTAATTTGGAATAGTTATTTTGGCAACTTAAAATTGGTAAGATTTATTTTCCAGAAGCTAACCAAAAATATTTTCTATTTATAATATATATGTATTGATATATCTTGTAAATAGGAAGTTTTAAAAGCTAATATATATTCAAATTGTAATATATATGAATATATATATTATGATTTGGTTTGTGTTTCAAATTTTAATACAGTAACTATCAAATATAATGTTGAAATGTTTTCTATTTGAAATGTGTATATATATTTGTATATATATGTTTGAAATAGGAATTTTATTAATTTGAATTTAATAAGTATTTCCAAACTTTATTATAGATATATATAGTTTTGTAATTTGAAAGGTTAATTTGATATAATGCTTTTGAAATGACAATTGAGATTTAAATGTTAATAACAAAGTTAATTTCTTATTATTATAAACATATAGTTCAACTTGAGTTTTAGATAAGATTTAAATTTAAAAGTTCATTTGCTTAATATCCTTTCATTTTAATTTTTACACAAGATAAATTTGTTTTAAAATTTTAAGAGTTAAATTAAAATAGATGTTTCAAACATATAAACATTAAATTGGATCAAAATATAAGTTACTTGAATTCATATGAATATTTATTAAAGGATAAGTGTACACATTTTATAATCATATGAATATTACATAAATATATGTATATAGCCTAAATAGATTATTAAAAAGAAAATAACATTTTAAACATTAATAAAACATTAGAAAAATAACATTTGTAAATATGGATTAAACATAATAACATTTGTAGGATATTTATAAAACATTAAAAACCACATGTAAGTTTATTAAGATTGTTAATAACACTTGTAATCATATATGTATAGGTGTAAGTTAATCAGAGCTTCATAGTGACAAATGTCTTCCTCTCTAATAATTTAATTTAACATTAAATTGTAGAATAAAAGATGAGTTTATTTTCAGCAAGAGAATTCCTTTACTCTCTTCAACTCAAAATAAATACAAATGAAAAAAAAGAGATCAAAATGTAAGTGGTAGAAATCTGTAAAGAAAAAAAAATCTGGAATTCAAAGACATGAGGAGAAGATGCTGGATTTTCAAAATCAGGGGGCATGCAAGATTTAAAACTTCATCAAATTCAACAGCAATAAAATGTAAATATCAACATGCAAGGATAGATTCAGGAGATTCATTCAACATGCAAGATAAATTGCAAAGCCTAGAAAGCATATAAGTCTCTGTCTTCTGTTTTTTTTACTAAGGTGAGTAAATTGAATCTTTAAAAACAGCTTAATCTTGATTTCAACTTAGTAGTATAATGATATCATGATGGAATATTTGGTTTAAATTCGATGCATGCTTGAATTTATTGATTGAATGTCTGTATAGTACAAAAAGAAAATATATGTTACTGTGATATAAGAACAGTTTCAGGTTTTATATAATATTCAATAATTTGACTTTGAATTCAAATTAGACTTTGATTTGTTAATAAAAGTTGTTTGAAATCAGGTGAGTTATCGTCTAAATATAATTACAAGTTTTTAAATGGGATAATTTGTTATAAATTTTGAAATTTACAATAGAATGTAAATTGGGTTAAAACTGGATGGTATCAATTTCTAATTTTGATATCATAATAGGATTGTAAGCAAGGAATCCTGATTTTTAAGGTGGGTTTGATGATTTTTAGAGGCGGATTTCGAGGGCAATTTGAAGATGATCGGAATGGGAAGTTTGACCATTTCCCGGCGTCACAGTGAACTAAGGGGGTCGTGTTGGTGTATGGAGATAGAGGGGCCTATGGTGTTCTTAGAGAAAATATTGTAGGGGTCGACCGATGGCCATGGCGGCGGCGGGAGGCACTCGAATTTTTGTGCCCTAGTTTTATCATAGTATGAAACCGTGGTGATTTCATCACCACGAGATAATCGAGTGTAGCGGGCTTCAGGTTGATGGAAGTAGGGTTGGTGAAGAGTTCACGGCTGGAGGTAGTGGCTCTCAAGGTGGTCGGATTGTCGAAGGGAAATCTATGTCAGTGATGTAGTGGTGGTATTGCTTCAGGCAATTGGGGGTTCCTTGTTCGTATTTCGATTTTCGAGTGTAGCTGGGTTTCTGGGTTTCGATTGAAGTTGTACGAGTCGAATGGGACTTGGTGGAGGCTGGAGAGAGGATCAACGTCGACTGTCGTGGTCGTGCAAGTTGACGTGCACGGCTGCGTGCATCAGGAGGTAATGGGCTCTGGGAAGAAGAGGGGAGCTCGAAGTTCTCTTCAGATTTGCAGGGTTATTTCTCGAAGCAGGTTGTAGGGTTGGGTAACTCGGGGTTTAACACGGGTTATAGTGGGGTTTACTCGAGTATTAAGATATTCGGGCTTTAGAACAAGATGCTTAAGTTGTTAATACTAAGGAAATTTGATTTTGGGAATAGAGTTTTTAAACAAAGGTTAAACAAGTTTCAAAACTAAACTTGTTTCAAAGTTATGTTTTAAACAAGTTTTATATATAATAAATATGAAAGTTTTAAAAATAAAATAAGTGAATTTTTGAAATAAAATTTGTATTAAATTTTATTTAATAACTTTGGCACGTTTTGAAAGATTTAAAAGTTTTAATTTGAATTTTTAAATTATTTTAATTATAATTTATTTCCAATATATTTTATTTTAAATAAGGCTTAATGATTTAGAATTTGGTAATCAATTATAATACAAAATTTCTTAAGTAATTTAGAATTTTGGTTTAATTTAAGATAATAAGTTTTCTAAATTAAAAATCTTTTTAATATAAGAAGATATGAATCATTTAATTAAATTTAAATGACTAATTAAATAATTAATTAAGTAATAAATTTGTGATTAAATTAAGTTAATTATTTATGAGTTAATATAATTACTTGATGAAGTAATTAAGTGGTTACTTACTAGAAGTAATTATGTAAGAAATAATTATTTATGAAAGTAATTAAGTGGATGTGATTTAGGATTAATCACTTGATTTATTAATTAAATTATTAATTAATAAGACTAATTAAAGGATTGAATTAATGACTAATTAATATAAGGATTAAGAGTAATTAATTAAGTGATTAATTATTTGTTAAAATAATTAATTAAGGTAGAATTTAATTAATGGAAGTAATCATTAATTAATGGGAATAATTAATTAATTGTTAATTAATAATTTAAGGATAATTAAGTGTTAATTATTAAATATAATTAAAAGTAGTTAATCAAATGTGATTAATTAAAAGTAATTAATTAAGAATGATTAATTATAAATGATTAATCAAGTATGGTTAATTAAAGATAATTTATCAAGAGCAATTAATTAAGTATGATTAATCAGGTGTGATTAATTAAATAATTATTAAGGTAATTAAATAATAATAAATCAAGTGCGGTTTATTTAGAAAGTAATTGAGTGATAATTACTTGGATAATTAAGAAGTTATTAATCAAGACGATTTGTTAAAATTGTAATTGAGGAATAATTACTTAAAGTAATTAAGTAATAATTAATCAAAGATGATTAATTAAAGAGAATAATTAAGTGATGTTTATTAATTAATTTGTAATTAATTAATGAATAGTAAGATGGATTGATGATAATCAAAGTGATTAAGTAAGAATCAATTTAATTAAGGATTAATTGAATTATTTAAGTTGGATCAAACCTTGTTATGGTTGATTATTGATTGGTTGATAAGCACCATTTGATGAGTTAATATTATATGTCATTGGTTGATATGTGATGATGTGAATGTGATATATCTGAGATGTGATATATATGCTGCTTTGTGATATATATGGATAAATGTGATAATAGTGAATTATCTATCTGTGTAATACGAATCATCCATTTATGTTAAGTGATATTTCTGAATATCCATTGTTTAAATCTCTTAAGTACAACTTGGACATTAAAATTGCGTTTGGATTCGGTGAGACCGGGATCGGGTTTCCATATTTGGATATCCGAAAACCACATCGATTCCAATTAAACGTTAGGTTGTGAATCCAAGTGGATCAAGTGAAGACTCGAGGTGTAAGAACTATATGTCAATATAACTCTGGGGATGATTCCGTGATGAGTTTGACTGAATAGTACTTATAAATTCAAGATGGTGATTCAGAGTGCAAGGGCTATGGTCGTTGACTCTGAGGGTGATTCCAAAATGAGTGCAACGAGATAGTGCCTTCAGTTTCGTTCGAACCCGGAACGAACTTGTATGGATTGAATGCTTTCAGAACATCGTCAGGCGGACGATGAGCATTCTAAGATAGATGTGTCCTATAAGGGTAATCGCAGCCTCAAGCCTCATCAACCGGGAATGACTAAAACAGGGGAAGTGCAGCAAGGCTTCGTGGGTAGCTCCCACTGGAGAGCAAGACACATCCCTGTCTAGACGTCCCTTTTTATTTCGGCTTTGTGGGCAGTTGGATCTGCAGCCAACTGCGGGGTGGTTTTGTTCGGGATTGTTCAGTAAGGAATGGTCTCGGCCTTGTGTTGCAGGGGAGCGGGCGTACTCCTCGGTACGGTGATCTAGGCCACGTACTGTGACGGGCGGTACCCCAGTAGCCCTGCCATTGATGGAAACCCATTTTCCCTACGAGACCCTACGGTTTTGTTTGTATTACCCACTTTTATGGCTAGTAGCTGGAATTTAACGAATGTAACAATTTCAGCCATTTCATATTTATTTGAAAACCCTAGACACTATTATAATATCACTGGATTTCCTATCAAATGTTTTGGTTAGCGTAAGGTAAAAACTTTTCCATGTTTATGTGTGGGAAGTCTTACGTGATACCTTTCTTTTCAAACGTATTTTCTTAAAGTTAAGCAATCCTAAACCGTTTACTCACACCAGACCCATGTCTGACCCGAGTGTTTATTTTCTGTTTTATTAAACTCTTGGGTACTCATATTATATATGAGTAGTCAAGTGATTCAGGTTATCCTTAACGAAATCTGGAGGAGCTTTGGAGCGGGAGGCTTCAGCGTGTAGATATATAGATAGAGTTTCCGTTGTGTTGTTATTCTGTATGATGTCTTGTATTGTATTAGACAGAAATGTTATAACTGTCTAAATTGAGATGTTAGTTGTGTACTCTGATGTATATGATACTATGTATATGTTCTATATTATATTTTCAATCGTTCCGCTATGAGATTCTGATGTGTTGTTTCTTTTTCGTTTCTTTCTTTTCTTCTTCTATCCCTTTCTTTCTTAATTAGCGATGCATTTTTCTGGTGATAGAAAGTCGGGTCGCTACAGTTGGTATCAGAGCCAGGTTGAGTGAATACCTAGGCTCTGGAGTGGTGTCTATCTTGGGAGAGCGTACTTGTAATTTATATATATATATATATATATATATATATATATATATATATGTCTACCTAATCTATTGGGTGATCTGTTCGGATTTTCCAGCATAAGTTATAAAGGTAGATAGGTAGGAGTGTGTGGAATACGACTACCGATAATGGAAGTGGCTTATATGTTGAGGTTAGAGGTGTTTGTCGAGATTGTAGACCTAATACCGTCTCGAATAAGTTTTGTAGATTGGTGAAAGAATTTCATTGATCCCAAAGGAAGCTTTTTCAAGAATTGGAGTATATTCTTGGAGTGTGAGGTTAATTTGCTCTCGAATGAGCAGGGATTTCCAATAGTTGAGTTTGTCAGCTAAATAGAAGCAAGTGATGGTATCTTGGTGACTTCAGGAAGGAATAGCTGTGTGTTGGGATGCAGTATTCATAGATGGTTCTGAGGATGTTCTTTTGGAGTAAGGTTAAGATGGTGTTGAAGGAACAGTGATGTCTACTGCAGGGAAGATTCGGATGTTTAGGGATTTTCTGGATCTCAAGTAAGGGTGTCTTATCTGTATTGAAGTATGAGACTAAGGGCGATGAGTTATCTCATTTTGGACAGGGTCTCATTTGTTTTCCTTAGAGGAACTAGTGGTTAGTGGTTAATTTGGAGCCGAGTTTCTTGGAGAGATGTCTACCCGTCTCATGGATTTTTAGTGGAAATTGGGTGATGGTTTTAAGTTTCAAGGAGCTTGTGGTTAAAGAAGATCTTTTGGCTTAGTAGTATCATTGAAGTGAAGATTGGAAGCAGCAGCGTGACCTATTTCTTTGATGATTCAGTAATCTTTGGGATTCTACTATCGGCGGACCAGGTAGATAGTGAAGACTCATCCTTTTCTTCGGGAGGCTCGGTAGAGTAGGATATCTGTTGGAAGTGATCTATCAATTTTCTGATAGATAAGCCATTCTGGAAGAATTGATCTTGATTAGGGAAGCTATTCTAGTTGGTGAAGCAGATAGTTCTTTGGAATCAGAACTGAGTGGGATCGCAAAAGTGACTTGCGATTAGTTTGGGAATCTTTGAGTATTCTTTGGCTTGGAAATTAAGGAATATCATATGGAGGTAAAGGCTACTTATGTAGTCAGAGATTTTCCAGATGTTTAGAGGAAATCAGTTACCGAATCGGAAATTGAGTTTTCTTATCGACTTGGATTCTAAGAACAATATTGATGGTTCAACCATATAGTGGGATGACTCTTAGAGAGAGAAGAGTTTGGTGAGGTAGCTCAGGATTCTTTGGGAAGGGGTTGATCATCTTATTCTAAGTTGAGATTCTGCTGAGATGTTTTGATCAAGAGGAATGGTCACTGAGCTTTTATGAGTCGAATGAACTGTGTATGGAGAAAGATTGTGCTTGTGTTCTTCGATAGCATTCTTATCTACTCCAGATCAGAGTTGTGCAGCGAAAGCGAGATAGTAGTTGTTCTAGAATAGGAGCAACCGGGAGTTGCAGTTTTCTTGGATTAAAGGAATTTCTACAGGAAATTCAAGTATGAAGGAATTTTTTGGATTTAGTAGGTAACGTTGTCAAGTGCAATTGTTTGGCTATTCTAGATAGGAGAGGTAGGTTTGAAGTCCATTGATGCTTGTGGTATAGAGTTGTATTTTGGATTTCAGCAAATTATTTTTGGGAGAGCCATTTTGTTGAGTAGGAACTGGAGATTTGGTTTGAGTTGGTCCTGTTGTTTCATGAAGTAATTAGCAAGGGTTAGGCTAATCAGGAATATTGAAGATGACTGGGAGCATCAGAAGAGGTATGCAGTTAAGAATTGAGGAGATTTGGAATGTGCAGTTACAATTTGGATATTACTTTAGTTCTATCCAATCAAAGGAATTACAAGACAGGCTAAAACTGGAGAGCTAGCTCCGGAAGTATTTTGAGTTTTTTCTGTGTTTTCTAGAAGATTAGATTTTGATCTACAAGATTGAACTGCCAGTTCGGATAACTGGAATTCATTATATTTCACATATTTCTGAGGAATATGCATATGATTCTTCGAGTGATAGAATCAACAGTTCAGAAAGATCTGGTAGTTGGGCTGGTTTTGAGTTTAATCTAATATCTTGTTCAGATTTGAAGGATCAGATGAGAGAGTTCTTGGTTATAGTAGCGTAGTTACTTAAGATTCTGTAGAGCGAGTATTCTGGTATAGGTACCTGGAAAACTCTTGATAATATTAGGAGGTTCTATTCAGAATTTTTGTCTGGATAGATAAAATTATTTGCTTAAATTGGTTGCTATGATTGATTGTTTGATTTCTGATAGAAATTGAAATTCTTTAGCTGGGTTATTAAATTATCTTTGCTTTTAAATTTCGGGGACTAAATTCTTTTAAGAGGGGAGGAATGTAACGACCCGGAATTTTGAGCAATATCAATTTAATAATCTTTGTTAATAATTAAATTGATTTGATCATTTTACAATATAAATTGACAAGTTAAAATTATTTTAAAGATTTATGATAATAATTTGTTAATATCTATAAACATTTTTCTTAACAATATGAATTGGCAAATTTAATTCTTTTGAAAATTTATAATATTTTAATTTGGAATAGTTATTTTGGCAACTTAAAATTGGTAAGATTTATTTTCTAGAAGCTAATAAAAAATATTTTCTATTTATAATATATATGTATTGATATATCTTGTAAAAAGGAAGTTTTAAAAGCTAATATATATTCAAATTGTAATATATATGAATATATATATATATATTATGATTTGGTTTGTGTTTCAAATTTTAATACAGTAGCTATCAAATATAATGTTGAAATGTTTTCTATTTGAAATGTGTATATATATTTGTATATATATGTTTGAAATAGGAATTTTATTAATTTGAATTTAATAAGTATTTCCAAACTTTATTATAGATATATATAGTTTTGTAATTTGAAAGGTTAATTTGATTTAATGCTTTTGAAATGATAATTGAGATTTAAATTTTAATAACAAAGTTAATTTCTTATTATTATAAACATATAGTTCAACTTGAGTTTTAGATAAGATTTAAATTTAAAAGTTCATTTGCTTAATATCCTTTCATTTTAATTTTTACACAAGATAAATTTGTTTTAAAATTTTAAGAGTTAAATTAAAATAGATGTTTCAAACATATAAACATTAAATTGGATCAAAATATAAGTTACTTGAATTCATATGAATATTTATTAAAGGATAAGTATACACATTTTATAATCATATGAATATTACATAAATATATGTATATAGCCTAAATAGATTATTAAAAAGAAAATAACATTTTAAAAATTAATAAAACATTAGAAAAATAACTTTTGTAAATATGGATTAAACATAATATCATTTGTAGGATATTTATAAAACATTAAAAACCACATGTAAGTTTATTAAGATTGTTAATAACACTTGTAATCATATATGTATAGGTGTAAGTTAATTAGAGCTTCATAGTGACAAATGTCTTCCTCTCTAATAATTTAATTTAAAATTAAATTATAGAATAAAAGATGAGTTTATTTTCAGCAAGAGAATTCCTTTACTCTCTTCAACTCAAAAATAAATACAAATGAAAAAAAAAAGATCAAAATGTAAGTAGTAGAAATTTGAAAAGAAAAAAAAAATCTGGAATTCAAAGACATGAGGAGAAGATGCTGGATTTTCAAAATCAGGGGGCATGCAAGATTTAAAACTTCGTCAAATTCAACAGCAATAAAATGTAAGCATCAACATGCAAGGATAGATTCAGGAGATTCATTCAACATGCGAGATAAATTGCAAAGCCTGGAAAGCATATAAGTCTCTGTCTTCTGTTTTTTTTACTAAAGTGAGTAAACTGAATCTTTAAAAACAGCTTAATCTTGATTTCAACTTAGTAGTATGATGATATCATGATGGAATATTTGGTTTAAATTCGATGCATGCTTGAATTTATTGATTGAATGTCTGTATAGTATAAAAAGAAAATATATGTTACTGTGATATAAGAACAGTTTCAGGTTTTATATAATATTCAATAATTTGACTTTGAATTCTCTTTGATTTGTTAATAAAAGTTGTTTGAAATCTGGTGAGTTATCGTCTAAATATAATTACAAGTTTTTAAATGGGATAATTTGTTATAAATTTTGAAATTTACAATAGAATGTAAATTGGGTTAAAACTGGATGGTATCAAATTCTAATTTTGATATCATAATAGGATTGAAGCAAGGAATCATGATTTTTAAGGTGGGTTTGATGATTTTTAGAGGCGGATTTCGAGGGCAATTCGAAGATGATCGGAATGGGAAGTTTGACCATTTTCCGGCGTCACAGTGAACTAGGGGGGTCGTGTTGGTGTGTGGAGATAGAGGGGCCTATGGTGGTCTCAGAGAAAATATTGTGGGGGTCGACCGATGGCCATGGCGGCGGCGGGAGGCACTTGAATTTTGGTGCCTTAGTTTTATCATAGTATGGAACCGTGGTGATTTCATCACCACGAGATGATCGAGTGTAGCGGGCTTCGGGTTGATGGAAGTAGGGTTGGTGACGAGTTCACGGCTGGAGGTAGTGGCTCTCAAGGTGGTCGGATTGTCGAGGGGAAATCTGTGTCAGTGATGTAGTGGTGGTATTGCTTCAGGCAATTGGGGGTTCGTTGTTTGTATTTCGATTTTCGAGTGTAGCTAGATTTCTGGGTTTCGATTGAAGTTGTAGGAGTCGAATGGGACTTGGTGGAGGCCGGAGAGAGGATCAACGTCGACCGTCGTGGTTGTGCACGTTGACGTGCATGGCTGCGTGCATCAGGAGGTAATGGGCTTTGGGAAGAAGAGGGGAGCTCGAAGTTCTCTTCGGGTTTGCAGGTTTATTTCTCGAAGCAAGTTGTAGGGTTGGGTAACTCGGAACACGGGTTTTAGTGGGGTTTACTCGAGTATTAAGATATTCGGGCTTTAGAACAGGATGCTTAAGTTGTTAATACTAAGGAAATTTGATTTTGGGAATAGAGTTTTTAAACAAAGGTTAAACAAGTTTCAAAACTAAATTTGTTTCAAAGTTATGTTTTAAACAAGTTTTATATATAATAAATATGAATGTTTTAAAAATAAAATAAGTGAATTTTTGAAATAAAATTTTTATTAAATTTTATTTAATAACTTTGGGAAGTTTTAAAAGATTTAAAAGTTTTAATTTGAATGTTTAAATTATTTTAATTATAATTTATTTCCAATATATTTTATTTTAAATAAGGCTTAATGATTTAGAATTTGGTAATCAATTATAATAAAAAAATTCTTAAGTAATTTAGAATTTTGGTTTAATTTAAGATAATAAGTTTTCTAAATTAAAAATCTTTTTAATATAAGAAGTTATGAATAATTTAATTAAATTTAAATGACTAATTAAATAATTAATTAAGTAATAAATTTGTGATTAAATTAAGTTAATTATTTATGAGTTAATATAATTACTTGATGAAGTAATTAAGTGGTTAATTACTAGAAGTAATTAAGTAAGAAATAATTATTTATGAAAGTAATTAAGTGGATGTGATTTAGGATTAATCATTTGAGTTATTAATTAAATTATTAATTAATAAGACTAATTAAAGGATTTAATTAATGACTAATTAATATAAGGATTAAGAGAAATTAATTAAGTGATTAATTATTTGTTAAAATAATTAATTTAGGTAGAATTTAATTAATGGAAGTAATCATTAATTAATGGGAATAATTAATTAATTGTTAATTAATAATTTAAAGATAATTAAGTGTTAATTATTAAATATAATTAAAAGTAATTAATCAAATGTGATTAATTAAAAGTAATTAATTAAGAATGATTAATTATAAATGATTAATCAAGTATGATTAATTAAAGATAATTTATCAAGAGCAATTAATTAAGTATGATTAATCACGTGTGATTAATTAAATAATTATTAAGGTAATTAAATAATAACAAATCAAGTGCGATTTATTTAGAAAGTAATTGAGTGATAATTACTTGGATAATTAAGAAGTTATTAATCAAGATGATTTGTTAAAATTGTAATTAAGGAATAATTACTTAAAGTAATTAAGTAATAATTAATCAAAGATGATTAATTAAAGAGAATAATTAAGTGATATTTATTAATTAATTTGTAATTAATTAATGAATAGTAAGATGGATTGATGATAATCAAAGTGATTAAGTAAGAATCAATTAATTAAGGATTAATTAAATTATTTAAGTTGGATCAAACCTTGTTATGGTTGATTATTGATTGGTTGATAAGCACCATTTGATGAGTTAATATTATATGTCATTGGTTGATATGTGATGATGTGAATGTGATATATCCGAGATGTGATATATATGCTGCTTTGTGATATATATGGATAAATGTGATAATAGTGAATTATCTATCTGTGTAATATGAATCATCCATTTATGTTAAGTGATATTTCTGAATATCCATTGTTTAAATCCCTTAAGTACAACTTGGACATTAAAATGGCGTTTGGATTCGGTGAGACCGGGATCGGATTTCCATATTTGGATATCCGAAAACCACATCGATTCCAATTAAACGTTAGGTCGTGAATCCAAGTGGAGCAAGTGAAGACTCGAGGTGTAAGAACTATATGTCAATATAACTCTGGGGGTGATTCCATGATGAGTTTGACTGAATAGTACTTATAGATTCGAGATGGTGATTCAGAATGCAAGGGCTATGGTCGTTGACTCTGAGGGTGTTTCCAAAATGAGTGCAACGAGATAGTGCCTTCGGTTTCGTTCGAACCCGGAACGAACTTGTATAGATTGAATGCTTTCGGAACATCGTCAGACGGACGATGAGCATTCTAAGATAGATGTGTCCTATAAAGGTAATCGCTGCCTCAAGCCTCATCAACCGGGAATGGCTAAAACAGGGGAGGTGCAGCAAGGCTTCGTGGGTAGCTCCCACTGGAGAGCAAGATACGTCCCTGTCTAGATGTCCCTTTCTATTTCGGATTTGTGGGCAGTTGGATATGCAGCCAACTGCGGGGTGGTTTTGTTCGGGACTGTTCAGTAAGGAATGGTCCCGGCCTTGTGCTGCAGGGGAGCGGGCGTACTCCTCGGTACGGTGATCTAGGCCACATACGGTGACGGGCGGTACCCCAGTAGCCCTGCCATTGATGGAAACTCATTTTCCCTACGAGACCCTACGGTTTTGTTTGTATTACCCACTTTTGTGGCTAGTAGCTGGAATTTAATGAATGTAACAATTTCGGTATTTCATATTTATTTGAAAACCCTAGACACTATTATAATATCACTGGATTTCCTATCAAATGTTTTGGTTAGCGTAAGGTAAAAACTTTTCCATGTTTATGTGTGGGAAGTCTTACGTGATACCTTTCTTTTCAAAAGGATTTTCTAAAAGTTAAGCAATCCTAAACCGTTTACTCACACCAGACCCCTGTCTGACCCGAGTGTTTATTTTCTATTTTATTAAACTCTTGGGTACTCATATTATACATGAGTAGTCAAGTGATTCAGGTTATCCTTGACGAAATCTGGAGGAGCTTTGGAGCGGGAGGCTTCAGCGTGTAGATATATAGATAGAGTTTCCGCTGTGTTGTTATTCTGTATGATGTCTTGTATTGTATTAGACAGAAATGTTACAACTATCTAAATTGAGATGTTAGTTGTGTACTCTGATGTTTATGATACTATGTATATGTTCTATATTATATTTTCAATCGTTACGCTATGAGATTCTGATGTGTTGTTTCTTTTTCTTTTCTTTCTTTTCTTCTTCTATCCCTTTCTTTCTTAATCAGTGATGCGTTTTTCTGGTGATAGAAAGTCGGGTCGCTACAAAATTATTATTAACGCATATAATTAGATTCAATATAATTTATATAAATCAAAAAATTATCGAACTTTTGCTGACATCTTTAATAAGATAGTGTTGCATATGCATCAGCTTTATATTCCCTTTATTTTGCGGTGTACCTTATTATCGAGTTTAGCCATATTTAATGTGTTTTTCCCTTTTACTGCTGATGCATTTGCTTTGACGGAATATTTTGCCACCGGCCATGTTATCTACTATGTTGTTATGATCTATAGATTCCTTACTATTACACCAATTGAAAGTTTGCATGCTTCGAATCTTTTATGGCCAAGAATATAAAATGTGTATAGATAATAACTTAGTAGTGTAGAGTATTAAGCAATGGAAAAGTAAAATCGCACAATCAATTTATACTGGTTCAGATCTCCCGTCTTACATCCAGTCCCTAAGCTCCTCTTAGGAATTACACTAATAACCCTCACTTCATCTAGAGGAACAAGTTTATAATTACCTGAACAATAGAACAGGACTTCGACAGCTTGCTTGAAGATACTATGGCAGGGCTTCGATTCCTTCGACTTCTCGGGCTTACACAAAATACAATTTTGGCAAAATTTGTGTCTTCATTACAATGATACCAACAATGTATTACAATATCCAATAACCGCCAATAACAAAATTTTGGCGGTATTGGTTCTAGGGTGTGTAGGAAGTGCAAGCTAATATTTTGGTCGTGGAGTTGAATTGTCGAAGCCTTGATATGATCTCCAACCGAGATGGAGGCGAAAGAGCAATGTAGTTCTGAGATATATGAAGCAATATGAATGTAATTGGAGAGTATATCATTAATTTTTTACTTTGAAGGTAATGGGACTCTTATATAAGAGTGATGTGAAGCCATTATGTAGTTACAACCTTTTACAAATTTGAATCGAAAGAGATGCATACATTGATAGCTTGCAACACTTGAATATTTGGCAGAAGATGCACTTTAACTGTCACTTTGTTGGATATTTATGGCTTTAATATCAACATATTTACAAAACTTTGGTTGTCTCGTCTGGTTGGGGGGTGCGGCCTTTGCATCGGGCAACCTGGGTTCAAATTCTACCTTTGTTATTCGAAGCCCTTTGTTTTTTACTCAATTTTCGCACTTAAATCGCAGAGCTTATGTCCTTTTAATCAAAAAATTGTTAGTGCGGGAGGTAGTTCAATGGCCTTCCTTACTGGTGATCCTGGGTTCGAGTCCCACCATTTCTTCAATTTAAATTTCCAAACTCTTTATAAAATGGTTACATAAAATTATTTTCCACCATCAAATAAGAGATGTACTTGGCTTAGTAAGTACCGAAGTGGTACCACTTCTTGAAGGCGTGGGTAATTCTAAGCATGGCACATTATGTTTATTATTTTGTTTCTGTTAACGAAATTGCCATATCGAACGTCTGATTATTAATATCAGATGTCTAGTTATCTATGCATAAAATTCCAGAGAAGAATTAGTGTAAAAATACATAGTTTTAAACGCCTGAATATAATTACTAGCCGCCTGAAAAAGGCACTAAACGTCAGGTAATTTTTTATAGACGTTTGATTGCTGCGTTGAAAACAAAGTCCTTCGTTGCTTGGTTATTTAAGGGGCCTACGTCTCTTGGTCGAGGTGTTGAGTTCGATTCCCATACAGGTAGGCCTGTCAAAACCAACCCTAACCCATTTACCCAACCCAATAACCCTGGTATTATAAGGTTGGGTCTAAACCGTTTATTTACTTATTAAGCTTTTACCTAGCCCGTCTACAGCAAGAAAAATTTATCCCCAGTCAAATCCATCCCGCTTACCCATCTAACCCTAATTTTTATTTTTCAATTTTCTTCGACGGCTCAAATCTGTGAAAGGAAGAAAGGCTATTCTTCCCGATTATTCAACAGCAACTTGTAAGTTGATTCCATACTCTATGAATTTAATTCCTTTCACCGGCGATTGAAATCTGAAACTATTGTCGGTCATCAGGTTAACATTATAATCTCAAGCATCCAATTTCAGTTTACATTACATCTTCCCCCTCTGTTGTACTTATTGCTCATATGTAAAATCATTTTAGAACCAAATCTCTTTCGATTTTACTAGATTTGTTCTTTGTTTATCTGATGTAAGGATAATAATATTGATGTGATAAATTTTATCAAATACATGCATGAAGTAAATCTTCATCATGTAAGCACTCTACGTTTCAATCAGATTATGGATTATGTCATGAAACATCTCTCTAGATTATGAGAATGAGCAACTCCGTAGAAATTGAGCTAGATCGCCCTAAAGTTTTTGTGTAATTAACTGCCTTTATTGCAAGCGTTCATAAATTTATTGGATTTTCTAATGATTATTTCAGTTTCTTTCTTGATTAGTTTAAGTCTAACTCATTTTTTGAAACATTCTTATGTTAGGCTCTGTCCATATGTGTCATATTGTAGTTATGATAACAACATTAATTAATTTTGATTATGCCCCTTTGTTGTTTTGATGAGACAATATGAAGTCAATTATCAATGCTACAGTAAATGTAGTTGTAGCATTTGCTTGGCATAATTCCAAATAAAATTTGCATAGTCATACATAAAAAAAGATGAACTCTGTCGTCATCATTGTTATTACATAACTTATATGTCTTGAATTGAAAGGTTCACTATTTGTGTATTCTATCCATTATCTTAAGCATATTTAATAATATTAGATAAGTACACATTGAATTTTTATGGCACATATCAGACCGGTTATATTTTTGAAATTATAAGAATATAGTTTAATTTTGCCTACCCAAATGTATTCATACCCAGTTTATCATACTGGAAAAATACAAGATTGCTTACCCAAATGTAGTCATACTAGTTTATCGTATTGGGAAAATACAAGATTGCCTACCCAAATGTTTGGATTAGTCAATAAATATTATACTTTTTCATGGAAACTCTACAGTTAAGTAATAACAATTACTTGTTTATAAATGAATAGAAAGTAACTAAAATCTAACCAATATTTATAGACATTTCTGTGAAACTCTATAGTTAAGTAATAAATATTATAGTTTTTCATGGAAACTCTACTTGGATGTTTGGATTAGTCAAATAGTTAAGTAATAAATATTATATTACTTGGATAAATGATGTGTATGACTATCAAAAGTGAAATTCTCTAGTGATATTTACAGACATTTCTGTGAACTAATGTTTATAGATATTAATACTTAACATTTGTTTTACCGTTCATAGCATTTTGTAACTAATATTTTCTTGTGATTTTCAGGTGGTACAATTTCCATTTTTATTTCTGTTTTGATATAGTTGATATATTATTTTATTAAACAATTTTTGAAAAATATATCAAGGAATTTCATTTCGTATGGCAACCATTTTCCTGCAATAAATGAATTAGAGTCATATATGTCTTGTTTTGAAAAACAAAGTTCACACAAACTTTATTTTGTTATACTAAAGCCTGACACATTAATACATGAATATTACCCAAATGTCAACATCTTTAATGAGCGCATAGTAAAGGAAAGTTGTGTGACGAATCTTTATAATTGTATTAGGTAATAAAAGTTATCGCATATTATACTCACATTTCATTGTTATACTCATAGTACATAACTAGAACAATTCACGATGAAAGAGAAAAGATGATCTTCATACGCACATGATTTGTGTTTCAGCTGCAGAGATAAAAGTGGTGGGTTCAGTTTAACTATGTTAAATTATTTTAGTCAAATAGTGAACTGAATGCATATTTGTTTTCCATTAGTTTCCTGTTGTGTTTCCAAACATAGATGTGATCATTTCTCGGCAGCATTCAATTCATAATTATACTCCGGAAACCTTGAATTGATTTGTAGTCATTTCATTTTTAGGGATAAATCAGAGGTATTCAAAAACTCTGTGGAAATACTTGTAGTTTGAAATCTAAGGTACCTATTTAGTTTACAATAAATTTGGGAGGCCTGGAATAAGTTCAGCTTTTTCGTCATTTTCTATGAACTCCAACGAAATTGAGGTGCCCACTCTTGAAGTTTACTTTTTTGCTTCTAAAATATTCTCACCATATATATTGGTCTTCTCATTTCAATCTATATAGAATTGTTCTGTAATTTAATGACCTAGGTAGTTCTAGATCAACTAACAGACAAGTTTCACTTGACTACAGAGTTGCTTGTTCTTCAGTTTCATTAATGGTACGAGTTAGTTGTAAGCGATAATTTTTTTATTTAGATAGATACAATACAAGTTGATACTTTGTTATGATTGGGAAACTTTGATAA
Source organism: Allium cepa (assembly GCA_030765085.1). Taxonomy (NCBI): domain Eukaryota; kingdom Viridiplantae; phylum Streptophyta; class Magnoliopsida; order Asparagales; family Amaryllidaceae; genus Allium; species Allium cepa. The sequence continues at coordinate 1,041,176,139 of CM060931.1, read as the reverse complement.
AGTTGAGTTAGAAACATGATACCCAAATATGAAATGTAGGGCTGAATCCAGAAATGAAATTAAATCATTAGAAGATTTGGTATTGCAACGTTCATGAAGTGATGGTTTGTGTCATTGCTTAAGGATTACAAGGCTCTTTGAGGAAGGGCTTCACGACTACAAGACTGCTCATATGCTGCAAAACTTAAAATATTTTGCAGTTTATTAATTTTATGTGTCATGCTGCTGTTTTTGTTGTATTTGATTCAGTTTATTTCTGTTATTTGATACAGTTTTTGTGTTCTAGTGTGGAGTTTGTCAATTAAAATTAAACTATGTTGAATCTTTGATACAGAACTATTCAGTACTGTCGAACTAAATTTATACTATGTTTTTGTATTCATATGCTGTAGAACTATAGCTTGATTTTGTTTATCTAGCTTAATTTTTCTATTTTTTAGATGCAGTTTTTTTTCTTTTGATGCAGAACAAATATTATATTGGTCCAAATTTTCATTTTTTGATGCAGTTATTGTCAAATGGGTCGGATCGGGTTGATCCTTTTAATAAATGGGTTGGGTCGGATTAACCCATTTATTAAATGGGTTAAACGGGTTGGGTTTATTTATGTCTTGAATGGATCGGGTCAAATCCTACCCGAACCATTTATGACCCAACCTGACCCGTTTGACGGGTCTACATACAGGCCACATTTCAGTATTAGTTTTCTTGAACTTCCCACTTGTCAAATAATGCTTCATATGCCTCTTTAAGAAAACTTAGTGTAGTTGGTTAGTGCATCTTGTTTTCCAATTTTTCATTTTCACTTCGTGCGTAGCACTACCGATCTAGTATAATCTTGCTAAGACATTAGTAGTAACGTTGTAACGCATCAAAACTTTAAAATCAATTTCCTAACAAGTTGTTATTATATATGAACATCTACGTTCTAAACATGGTCTGACCTATGTGTTATTTATATAATACTCAAGTCGGTCCAAGACATTTCAGGATTAAGGATAAAAAGACAAGCTTAAGATGTGGATTTTAGTTGGAGGCTAGTATAGTTGTAGTAGTGTCTATTGTTATGTAAGATCTCATGTATGTATATGTTATTGGATTGCACATATTGGACTTATCTTCTATTTACTTGAGAGATAGTGGGTATTGACTCTTTTTATATAGTCCTACTGGTATTTGTATACGTTAATCTATTATATATTATCGCTGCATAAATGTCTCTATGTTATACATTTTCTGTTTTATATTATGTATTGTTCTATACTAGAAACACATGTATTTATTGTTTTGTGTCAATACCAAGTACGTATGAATGTGTTATATGAGATTTTAATTACTGTCGGTGTCAGCCCAAAGGAATATTCAAGGGTGACATCCTATTATCATCTCATTCACCATATTATCAGACAATATTACCTAGTAATACTCTTTGATAGTATAGGTATGAGGGTGTCGTATTACATGATCCATCTTAGGGTTTTGGCTTCTTCTCCATCTTTAGTGGATCCATGTATCATTTAGGTCAACTATGCAACCTAAGCTCTAATACTAATTGTGATAACCACTCTACACATTTGGTACCTAGTATTACCTTCAAAGTGGATTACAAAGGTCCTTGGCCAATGTGGGACGATTGTCAAGGGTGAAAAGGAAAATCATCCGAATAGAACCTTTCGTATATCTCACAGCATAAGGATAAAATATAATAATCAACACATTTATAAAATACGTGAGGCAATAATAAGTAAAATAAACCATATGATCATAGTGCAATAAGTTCATCATAGTTATATGCACACGTTACAGAATTTATACATCAAATAGTACACCCTTGTATGATGTCTTTAATAATAGATAAGCACTAATAAAGCTCCATAATGCTACATAGCGGAATATAAATAATAACAATCCTAAATATAGATATGTCAAGCATAGCCCCCTACTCGTCTTCTACGTTGCTCCATGTGCAATCTCAAACCTGCTATCTGGTGTTGTCATTTAAGAGTACATGAGATAATAAGAAGAAACCATAAAACATTGAGTCAGAAAATAGTCCGATATGAGCGTCCACAATCTCCAAATACTATAAAAGTCGATATAGTAAAATAGGACATAGGGTATGGAGAGTCATACCTAACTCGTGCGTGTGCATCTATCGAGTTAGCACACAGCAGTATATGCTAACCTACTATTATCAACATATGGAGTACAAATTAAATTACAATGTGAGTGTCTAGGCATCTAAGTAAGTAGTACCTAAATCACGTGACATCCCTAGTACAATAGAATAAACATAGCATCTATATCAACCAACAATCGTCACATTATTCACTCAAGTGCGTTGGATATATGATAGCCTATATGGCCATGTCAACGGATAGGGACTACTCAACATCTCGATTTCTCAGTGCTTGACCCCACGCCACTTCGTAAGCCCTAAAATTAGACTCAACATCAAAAAGTTTATATATCACCAATGATCTGGGTTGAACATAAAAAATGCAACTGAGCGTCATCACATAATCCATCTTTACTAGTGCGCTTGAATCCTCCGAGCTACCATCGATCCCTTTGCACCATTCTCTGTAGTAAAAAAAACATCAACCTTCCATTTCATCATTTGCATGGTTGAACACATCAATGTTTTACACACAAATTCACATCAATGAACTTGTCCTTATGGATCATCATTACAAATCCCGTCATCGAGTCACCTAAGTCCAGAACATCTTTGGACATCCATTTAAGTCATAGAGTTATCTCCACAAGTCCCAAAATCTACCTTCAAAATCCCTAGGCGAGTCTAAAATCTACTCACATGCATACATCATATAAAGAAATACAAACAAAATTCAGACACCAATGTCATCCGAAACTAGCTATATAAAAAAAAGATGATCATTTTGGTCAAACGGTCAAAAATGAATCAAAATCAACATTTAATTTTTTAAATCCATTTTAAAACCAATGTTAACTTTAGATCTATCATACAATTCATTCTAACATTTGAAAGTGCAAACCACCCAGCTAAGATCTAAAATGCACAAATATTAAGACAAATCCAAGATGAATGGAGATTCCCCAAATTTAAGATACCACAAATTAATAGTCAATTAAACCTCTCTAATCCCTTACTAAACCCTTAATTTTTCTAATTAAATTATGATTTTATTGCTTTTGGAAAAGAATATGGTTAATGACAATTTTGAACCATTCTTAGGAAGTATGATAATCAATAGAAGTTGTCTCGTCAACTCTATTAGGCATAAATCGTGAAATGGGTTAACGGGCCTAATCCGCTCCTCATTAATTTACATTATTATGTCTAAAAACTATCTAACTTTAGATGGTCAAATATCCTAAATGGTAAAGGAAAAATCTGATTATGACCATTCTATGGTAAAAGAGATAAATCATATCTTTAATTTGAAAGTGCTTTCAGACCCTAATTTAGTTTCTAAAAAGTTGGGTGTTATTAGTTTTAGGATCAAAACCGATCAATAAAATTTATAAGGGTCAAAAATGTCAATATTCAACATTCCCAAAAATTTTAGACTCACATGGTCCTAAATTTAAAAATAATACTTTATGATCCTTCCAATATGTAAAATATGGGTCGCTACATAAATCACATTCCAACTACTGTAATCACGTTTTACAAACAAAAATCATGAGAAGAAATTAATAAAGAGCGTCCTAGCCCCCAAAGGAGCATTAGATAGCATTTTTTGGGTATGTAACCATGTAGTGATTGCTTAAAGCTGTCAGAGGTGTAGATCTCTAAAAGTGTTCTATGTTGATAGGTTATGACTTTTGTAACTCCAAACGAGTCAATAGTTATGACCGTCCAAAGAATCGAGACGCAAAAGGTGGAACATTGATGCAGCAAGTGCAATATCCATTTAACATGCTAAAATAGTGTAGCATGATTTGCAAAAATGCATGTATGGATAATAAAGGACTTATACCATGGTGCACCATTTACTAGCAATGGTAAATCATGCGCTAACCATGGTGATCCCATTTTACAAAAACCTTTACAAGAGGAAGTTAAATACAGAACTTTCTAGCCTTTGAAAGAGCTACGAATAGCCACTTTCATTTATGAAACTCTATCGTGATGATTTAAAGTTAACAATGGTGTAGATCTATGAGTGGGTCTAGCATCAGTGTTTCTATTCTCTTAGTAAATTCGATTGTACCTCCAATCTATGATGAACGCCCTACACCTCTAATACCAAATATAACTGTACAGTGGGCTGCAGCCATACTAAGTCAATGTACATTTATAATCAAGGGTAAAGTAGCAATCATCCAAAGCAAAGCCTATCTTATATCTCACTATGCGTGGGATAACATATGATAATCATATACACATAAAATAGGCAAGTCGGTAATATAATTGAAATAAACCAGAGAATCAAAGTAGGTTTATCTGAATTATACAAAGTAGAGTAAAGTGTATACATCAAATAATACACCCAAATGATATTGTATTAATGGAATAAAACGGATAAAGCTCTGTATGCTGCACAGCGGAATATAGCGGTAAACTCCAAAACCATATATACATATATAAAGCATATCCTATTGCTCGTCTTTTACATAGCTGCATGCGTTGTCTCATACGTGCTAACTAGTCTACTCATTTAAGAGTATCGGACCTAATAAAAAGAATGCATAAATCCCCAAGTTGGACAAAACTCTGTTATGAGTAGTCTACAATCTCAAAATACTATAAAAGTTGATATAGCAAAATAGAAACACATCATATAGAGAATCATACCAGACCTTTCCCTGCATCCAAAGATCTAGCAGATAATAATATATGTTAATCTACTATCATAATGCGGGTGTACTCAACTCAAAGTAGACTATGGGGTATCTAGGCATCTAAGTCAATAATACCAAAATCACATGACATCCCTAACAGAATAAGAAAACATAGAAACCATTAAGCATCCTCACACTACTCACTCAATTGCATTGGATAAATGATAGCTCGCATAATTACATCAATGATAAGAGACTGCTCAACATCTCGGTTTATCAATGCTTCAATCTATGCCACTTCAATGGCCAGGAACTAGATTCAATATCAGAAAGTCTAGGGTACACAGATCTATCATCAAAGATCTCGGATAGGATCGAATCCAAGTAAGCGTCCTCACATATCCCGTTTAAGAGCACACATATGGAAACCTCTAGAGTGTCAGCAGTCCCTTAGCATGTCTCCATAATAGAACACATTAACATTTCACTTCATAAATCCACATCAATGAACTTTTCATTATGGATTATCAACACAATTCCCATCATCAATTCGACGAAGTCTGAAATATCTCTAAGCACCATAAAAAGTCACAAAGCCCCTTTTAATATAATATAGACATAAATTTATCTAAGTACTGTTTCTAGCTTCCTACTTTATTCCTTTTCTGTTTTGTTACATAATTTTTCATCAGTCTTCAAATTTGCATCAATTCATCTCTTACAGCTCTAACGCTACTTCATACACTTTGGTCCACTGATTGTGTCTCCATCGTTTGTGCAATGATCTTGGATGATCCATAACAAAGCCTGTAATGAACGGGATTTTCAACTCTCGATAATTGACACTAACACATCCACTATATTGCATGCTGAGCATTAAAGTACTGGAAAACCAATTGTCAATGGTAAAATAAAATAAAGGCGGAACAGAATCTTACACGATTGGAACAATTTATAATATCAATAATCTTTACAGCAGAAAATTTGAAAATACATCTATAAGAGTCTAACCTAAGCTCGACCTGGATAGTAATAAATACCTATCGTCACAAATTCTAAAAAACAACAAACATAGCAGAAAAGTAAACAACATCCATACGTTGATGAATATCTACAGCTCTCCTCGGGAAACTCAAAGCATTTTCAGCTAATCCAGAAACCACTCGGATCTGACTCGAGTATTAAAAATACCTGGACCAGGCTTGGCAAACCAGCATGAGAAACAAAAATCATATATCTAAATGACAGTGTCATAGATCAACTTTGATGTCAAACAATACTTTTGAAAAGAAGAGTATCTCATAAGACCATACCGCATATAAACACAGACTGGTTTTTACCTTATGCTACTAAAACATTTTTATTAAATCATTTGATAGTACCAAATATCATAGAACCGACATACCTCTATCATAGATAGTACCAAATATCCCATCACTTTGGTCATTCTCGACCTATCCGTGGCCACAGCATACACAACAAACATGAAATATAGAGGGTAATATGAAAAAGTGATGAATATATCCTAATAGGTGCGACCCACTTAGTCCTGCCACAAGTACTTTGTTTTTGCTATTACCAATGTGTGAGGTTTGAGGTAACATTTTACCTTTCACATGCAAATCCCACTTTGAATGTCAAATTGCCTTTTCCGACGACATGCTAATTGGTTTTTCCTTATATGCAAAAACGTCCAACTCATTTATTAATTACCATCCAAATCCATTCAATTATCAAATATACCTTTTAAAACTTCAAATGATGGAAGAATGTAGTAGACAAAGATATCTTCTATCATATTCCTATTACTCCTCTCCTGTATTATTTATCATTGGATTAAAATTTCCAATTCTATTATTATCTAACTTCAGCTATCGTTTTTCGTATTTCCTTATAAATAAATGCCCATCCTACCTATCTTATTGGAAATTCTCATCCTTTTTATTTTCTTCTTCCTTATTCCAATCAAGTGTCATTTACATTTGTACACTCTTTTAAAAAGAATTTTAAGGAAAAGAACATCCAAATTTATAAAGTAAAAGAAATCATATAAAAATAGAAGAATCCAAAAACGAAGAATCCAAAAGTTGAAAACTTTTAATTCAACAAATTTTAAATTAAGAAGTTGGCAAATGAAAAACTTTTCTTTTTTTTCAACTTTTCAAGTCATTAAATTTACAATTAAAAATCATCCACTATTTTGTTTTAAAATGTTTCACCATCATCCTCTTTCCAAACTTTTTGCAAATGGTAGTATATTTCCAAAGCTGTCTAAATTTACTTTCTATCAAAAAAATCAACTTGCAATACATAAGATCTTCACTTAATAATAATTTTGAAAAGCTCTTTCGGAACATTCAAGGAGTTTTCAAAAACATTTTTATCAAATTCTTTCTCATATGATTTATTTAAAAATTAGCTTTAATTGTTCTTTTCTTTGAACTTTCCTACTCAACCCTTTTAAAAATCTGATTCTCTTCTTTTGGTTATTAATTTACACCTTCTCACGAAAGCTTATTCCATTCCTCATTTACCTTTAACTTTCGGATGTTCACAAATATTCTGCCTTGTAATATTTAATTAATACTTAACATTTTATTCATTACCTCCATAAATGTCACTTTGTCCACATTAAATGGTTGTTATTTTAACGGACGTTTCCTAAAGAAATTTATTTGCTCATTCAAAATTTTACCTATTTAACTTCTTCCTTACCTTTCCATAATTATCTTAATGATCTTATTAATCTATTTAATTTCTTTTAACTCCTCACTGATTGCACATTCAATGTCTGTTAAATTTTTAAAGTTACAACCTTTCCTTCTACTTTTCATATCCCTATTATTTATTATGCTTATTGGGTCCACAATTATAAGGAAGTCTAGGTCCAACAAAGAAGTCAAATACTATTCAGTTTCTGTAGTGCTTCCATATGCCGTAGTCATGCTCTTCTCAGTCCACGTCTTAAGATACGATCTCCACCCCATAAGTAATTAGAGTAGGAATATAAATTTAACTATATTTATTTTTCCAACTCATAGTCATTTTGCTCATCCTTTCGTAATATGGCCATAACTAGTTCTATAGTTGAAATTTATAGACTTAGGCGTGTATTCAAAAATAAGTATATATATACATACACATATCTGTATAGTAAAACTGTGACGACCCGTCCTTCTCGACCCTCGAAAATCGACATAAAATACCCCACAGTACGATATGCCGACGATCAAGTGCCGAAAAAGACAGATTGTTGAGGAAAAGAAAGAAGGTAGAAGAAAGAAGGAATTAAACAATATCAGAATCTCACAGTCGTAGCGAAATAAAATACAATATATATAATATCAGCTCTTTACACAAATTGAAAACTATTTCTGTTTCATACAATATATCGTCGGGGTGTCACAGAAAAACAACAATTACCAGTCTAACAATCTCAACCAATCACAGCAGCGGATATATACAAGTACGCATAATACGTCTCGGACTCCAGCTTCTCTCCTGCTCCACAGCATCCTATCCTGAACATATAATACTCGGTCTACCCGAGCATTATAATGAAATAACACCCGGGTCAGTCTTGAATGCCAGCTGATAAAATTCATCCAAATTGATTATTAAAGCTTCAAAAATCCTTTTGAAAACAAAAGCATCTCGTAAGACCACGCCAAAAATAAACATGTTGGGTTTTTACCTTACGATAGCTAAAACACTTTTTATAAAAAATCCTCTGATATTATAATAGGGTCTATATACAAATACTTATAAAATAGCTGAAATTGTTACATGATTAAATTCCAGCTACTAGCCACAGAGTGGGTAATACAAACAAAACTCGTAAAAGGCTCATAGGGAGAATGGAATTCCAGCTAACGACTAGGCACTGGGGTACCACCTGTCACAGTACCTGGTCTAGATCAGTGTACCGAGGACCACTCCCGATCCCCTGCAAGACAAGGCAGGACTACCCCTTACTGGATAATCCCGAGTAAGATCACCCCACGGTTGGGATCAGCAACCGCACTACTAGCCGAATAAAAAGGTACATCTAGACAGGGATGACCTCGCCCTGAACGGGTGCTACCCACCTAGCCTTGCTACATAACCCCTGATTTTCAGTCATTCCCGGTTGATGAGTCTTGAGGCTAAGCGTTACCTTTTTATAACGTTTCACTTAGAATGCCCATCTTCCACCTGACGATGTCCCGAAAGCATTCATCCATACAAGTCTATCCCGGGTTCGAACGGAACCAAAGGCACTACTCCTACTACATCCATTTTAGAAATATCCTCAGGTTTAGTAGCGACTAGCCCTTGCACTTCACTGCTCCATCTTCGACTCCGAACTCTTTTTTCCCACGAAAACGTACAAACCAGATCGAAGTGGTTTTCGAGAAATTAATCCCGATCCCGGTCTCTTCGAAACGATCAACGCATTTGTCCAATATTGATAGTCGGTGATTTAACTATCAATTATTATTCACAAACATCCATCACACAATAAATAATCTCCCACATTATTTATTTTCCTCAAAAATATCTTGCGAGATATAAATTCCATTTTCAACCCTTTTGAAGACACTTTTCAAACCCAATTCTTCTCATGGAATAAATTCCCAAATCTTTACTTCCTCTGAAAACATCCAATTACCAATATTTAAGGTTTAAAATAATTTAAATACTTTATTCTTGAAAATACATTAAACATTTATATTAAAACTTCGCACATACTTGATTTAAAATATATATACCCTTTAAAAATATCTTGAATAAAATTGCTTAATAAAATATAAACTATTATCTTTAAAATAAAGTTAAGTCATACTAGATTTTAAAATAAAGCTATGAAATTCTACAAGTTTCAAATAAAACTTTAACTAATTATCTTTAAAATATAACCATTTTACAAACATAAATACTAATAATATCCCTTTAAAACATAATGCCAATTGTCCCTTAACTAATTATTACTATAACTACTTTAGTAAATATTTACTTTTGAAATCTTTGCAACCAACATAAGAATTTTCTTAAAACATTCATTTGAAATCAAATTTAAAACCTATATCTTTTACTTAGAAATCTACCAAAACGTACTTGACTTTCAGGGAAATACACTTCCGTTTAGGATAACCCAAAGAATTCTTTTTATCAATTCAACACGATTTATCCCAACTAAATTTTACGTTCATCCCGTAAAATTCCTTTCCATACTAAAAATAGCCCCTTTTATTTTTAAACACATTGCTATTTCCTGGAAATCACTTTCAAATATATGTTTAAAATATCTAAAATAAAGCTTCTAAAAATTATTTAATTGAAATAATACTTAAGGAAATATATAGAGGTTTCCTAAGTACTTTAAGTCAAATTTAACTTTTAAAATAATGTTATTAAATCAAATATTTATATTATAATTTCCTTTTGAAACTTAATTCTACTTTACTTTTAAAATCATTAAATACCATAAATACTTAAATAAAGGTTTACTTACACTTTAACAATTAAAATGATATCTCTTTACAAAATATCCTAAACACATTTTAAGCCGCCCAATTATTTTTTTGAAAGCTTGCCTTTAAAATATACTAAAGTTTCCAGGAAAAAGCACACTTCACATCCTTTTAAAAATAAATCTCGCTATTATTTTAAACAATTCACATTTCCCTTTAGAATCACAATTTCAAACACTTCAAATTTTCAACCTATTCCTTGGATTTGATTCCTTTTAAAATTCTTACTTAAGAACTTCTTTTATTTCTTTTAAACCCAATTTATTTATTTATATTTAAATTTCCAGGTTATACTTACCCAATTATAGCACAACACAATTTAATGTTTAATTTAATCTATCCCAGCATATAAATAGAACACAGCATGTAACGAATGCGACTTTTCGACGTTCGAAAACCGACATCAATACGTCCGTTGTATCAACTGCCGAGCAATCGAATGCCGGAAACCCATACCGTTATGGTTAAAGAAGAAGAAAGAGGTAGAATAAGAGAGAAAAAGATAGAACATAAAAGAAAGAAACTACAGAACAATATCAGAATCTCACAATCGCAGTGGAACAACATATAATGGATAAATGAATAATCTTTAAACAAAGAACTATATCAGTTATTACATCACATCACATTACATTACATTACATCATTAAAGTGTACAACAAAAACAACAAACAGCGGAAAAGAAATACTATATACTAGTGAATACGCCATGCCATCCAACTCGCCTCCAGCAACTCCTGAATTCCAGAACATCCTGATAAACCTGACTCTTGACTGCCCGTGTGGAAATTGGTGGGCACCCAGAGTTTAGGAAGGAAAACAATAAACTCCGAGTCAGTCGTGGGACTGGTGTGAGAACTTAAAACATTTTATCTTTAAAACAAAGAACAGGATAATTTTAAAATAGATTTCGCAATGCTTTTTAGAAAATGAGACTACCATAAGGTCTCCCGCACACACACACATGCAAACGCAGAATCAGAGGAGATTTCTCCTTATGATAGTCAAAGATGTTTGATACGCATTAAAAAGAAACATTTGATATTATTACTAGTGCATAGTGTAGGAAAAATCATTTCAAAAGTAAAGATATAAATCTTAGCCAGCATAGGCATTTCGCACTTATGCCTACTATAGCTACCATGTTCAATAGCAGGTTACCGCCACATTCTATGGCAGGTTATACAACTAAAACCATACAGGGTTCATATTGTTTCTTTGAATTTCCAACAAATGGTCAGGCCAAGGAACTTCCCATTGCCACATGGGTACGCCTCTGGAAAGACAACCCGAGAACCTAACCGGATCTCTGCCAACACAAGGCCGGGTTACCCCTCACTGGGTAACTACTGACACGAATATGTCATTCCCCGGTCGTAACCGATCTATATCCGAGGATCCTCGATTTCCAACAACCACAAAGCAATAAATTTGCAGCAACAACATAGGTTAAGTATCTGGGCTCCATATCATGATACCACCTCTATCCAGAAGGAATGACATACAATAAAGGGGCGCTACCCCCTAATAACCTTGCCGCATCCTTCCTGTTTTGACCATTTTCGGGGTGTGAGGTCCGACGAAGTCTCGTCCACAAAGCCACGCTTTATACAAAAGTTGTGCTTTGATCATTAAATGCTCAACAGCACTTCGTATGCCACATTACCAATTTGGGAATGTATCACTAGTAACTATCAACTACATAACCTCTAAGGGTGTTAAGCTAAGAGAATAAATTTTCCGCCACTAACGGAAATATATTTGATAGAAACCAGCTTTACATATCAAACTGTAACGTCAGGCACACATCCATACAAGTCCGTTCTGGGATCGAACGGAACCAAAGGCACTTACAAAGAAGTCCTTGCAATCCGGATATTCACTAATCACGACCGGACTTCCCATCACAAAGGGTAATAAATTTCTATATCGGAGATCAGCCGATGCAGAAAAATTCGACAGTAATCCTTTCGTTTTCACAAATATCCAGTCTTGAACACCGGTCATCTAACGCAATCCATAACAACGTATCATATATTTGGAATGGGTTATATGACCCCAAGGTCCTTTCCCGGCTAACCCGAATAGTGAGCGCTTATTTTAAAAATAAGTGTGGCATTCAAATTCAAGCAAATCACAACAAATACCTATTTAAAGGTAATTATTGATAGTCGGTTATTTAACTATCAATAGGCATGCTCAACATCACCAAATTCCAAATAATTTTTCAAATTATTTACTTTCCAAAATATCTTTACTAGATATATAATTTCCACACTTCGACCATTTGAAAACAAATTTTCAAATCACTCTTCACCTTTACCACTTTTGAAAACAAATTTCAATCATTTTCCTTACGCGGAAATACTTTCATTTCAACATGGTTCATTTAAACCAATTAAATAAATCCTTATCGATTTACTTTATATTTACGTTCCAAATCTATAAATTATTCCCATACTTCAAAAATAAATCAACGTTTATTTTTAAACAAATTCCCCTTTCTTTTATAAATTCCATAGTGAATTTACAATTCCAAAATATCTATGAATATACGATTTTCAAATCGATTTCTAATATTCATTTTCAATTTATCTTTAAAAGATAAAAACTTAAAATATTCACTTCATATTGGAAAACATTTCCATACTTATTAATTATAAGCAATTCACAAATCCATTTATTTTCAACACTTGGAAAATATTCAATATACTCAAATCGAAATTAAGTATATATTACATTCTTTAAGGAAAACGTGTGCTTAAATACATTTATTTGAGTCCAAACGAATGTTGCATAAAACATCGTTACGACGACCCAAAATCACTAGTATAGGGATTCGAAATTAAGATAGATATATAAATCCGAATACTATATAAAACATTTCCTTTCGGAAACCATTTACTATAACAACAGTGTTATAGTCCACTATTTGCTTATTTCTTGAAAACGTCTATTTCAACAATAAATGTTGAAATCTATGGTTTCGATAGTTAATCCATTTTAAAACATCCTTAAAACACTTAACTTTATTTTATAATATCACTTCCCCAAAAACATGTCCATTTTCTTTAATAATATATTCGCTGTCCAAAATCGTGAATATTACTCCCGATCCAAACTCTTTATTATGACACATATTATACAAAAGATAATTCGCTATCCAAAATCGCGAATATATCCCCTTTTATAAACTTCTATGTTTATTTCACCAAATTCAATTGATTGCGGATTTATAAACAACGTTTATAAATTCACACACACACACACACACACACACACACACACATATATATATATATACATATATATATATACCTACATATATATATATATATACATACATATATATATATATATATATACATACATATAGATATATATATATATATATACATACATATATATATATATATATTCATTTCATAAAAACTTCAACTTATGAAAATCACTTTTATTTACCAATTCAATTTATAACTCAATTTTATACCAAAAAACTAATTTATAAGTTAATTACTTATAATCTTTTATTTTACGAAAATCTATTTATTTTAAATTTCACAATTTATAAATCTATAAATTTCATTCACTTATGAAATCCATTTATACTTCTTTTTAACACTTATAAAACTCGTTTTATAATTCCTATATTTTTAATTTATAAATATTAATTTTAGAAATCTTTTATATACACCGTTTATAATAATTCAAAAATCTTAATTTAAATAAACCAATCCTTTTAATAATTTACAAAACGTTATTTAAAACTTATATAACTCCAAAATCATACTTAAGTACTATTTTCCAAAAATATAACCTTTATAACAATAAAATTACAATGTTTATTTATTTTAACAATTCAAAATTTAATAAAACGCATACTTTCTAAAATCACTTTAAAATTCTTTTTTAAAATCAAAATCATTATTTTAAAACTTCAAAAATGGATCCGATGATGCAACAACACCAAATAGTCAATCATGACAATCAAAATATCATATATCAATATGATAATCAACAAATATCACAATATCTGTAATCAAATAAATACTAGTGAGGAATCCAGTTGGATCCCTCCAACCTCTTTCCCTGCATCCATAGATGTTAGCACAATACCAATTCCGTTCCAGTATGGATTTATCGTGGTAGATGGGATTTATAAAAATATTATCCGCTTAATAGGCGGCGGAATAGGGTCTCATCTGCTATATAATGCGGGAAAATCAACTCCAAGTACATATATAATACCAATTCCATACAAGTTGGAATTATCGCGGTATATATTTTTAATAAATAACATCCGCTTAATAGACGGCGTATAATGTCTATTTCCATCAATAACAGATAATAATTTATCATCCAGGCATAACAATCAACAATTTTAAATCTAACTATTTAAAATTTAAATCGAAACTATTCGATTGAGTGAGAAGTTCTCACCTTGCTTCCAATTCAGTTTCAGCGTTTTATTTCGAGTAAAATTAAACGAGCGTTTAATTTTACCCAAAATTCTCACTATCTCCAAATGACTTCAATCTAGTTCCATTACGTAGTGCTCGTCCAAACGAAGCCAATGCAATTCGTTTCGTCAAATTCCGACCTCATATGAATAAGTTACATCATTTTAAAGTTTGAACGAATTTAAAATAAAAATTTCACAATTCTATTTTACTTTTATAACCTAACAATAAATCTAGGCCGCACATTCTCAGATTGCATCAGGGTCGGCCATCGTTTCTTCCCAAACGCGTTCGAAAACTTCCCAGGCAACAAAAAAAAACGCGTGAACAACCCATAAGAGCCGCCGTTCAAACCCTAGTGCTCGCTCCCATCTCATCAACTTCCAGGACGATCAACAAACACCACATCGAAGCCCTTCGAGCAAGCTACCATCGGCCACGACTATACCCAGCTCGGTCAACCCCTAGCTCCCTCAAATTGCATGCGAACGGCGCCCCTTTGAGGCCAAATTGCCGATGATCTACAGCTCCATCTTTGATCACAACCGTTGGACTCGTAGTACTCTTCGTGCCCTTCAACTTTGTAGTTGAAGCTTTCTGATAATTATCGACGGATTTTGAGATATTAGAGGAGAAACAATCGACTATTTCTGACCATTGAATATTGAAGTGGCGGCTAGGCTGTTGCAATTAGGGTTTGCAATTTTTGTGAAGAGTATGGTGCTTTTATAGAAAAATTTTCGAGTTACTATTCATCCGGAATTTCCGAACTCCAATTCTCGCGCGGTGACCAGCGTTTGTAGGGTTTAATCCGCATTCCGAACACAATGGAATAGGTTTAGGAGGCTAATTCGATCATCTGTGCGTGTTACGGAAATAAACGATCAATTTTAAATTAAACCGATTAACTAAATTTCTAGGCGTTTTGGCTTGCTCCGGACAAACCGTAAATCCGATTGACACGAAGTTTGAAACCTTACAATAATATCACATTATGGATCCGATGAAAATAGTTTCGTTGAAATCCGAGACTATTTCAAAAATGGCTATTTTAACTCGTCAATTAAATATTAAAATATTCAATTTTCACAAATTAACTTTAAATTTAATTTTAAAAGTTCTATGTCATCATTCTAACTTCAACATGATTAAACAAAATTTTACAAATCAATTTTAATCATATTAAACCCAAGTTTCAATTATTTCAGAAATTTAACATATAAAATTATCGATTTAATTATCAAATTAAATCCATATATTCAAAAAATAATTTATTCAACTTATAAATTTCACTTATTAATATTTAAAATCAATTAAATATACGAATTTTAATTAATAGGAATTCTGGGTCATTACAAACTTCCCCCCTTAAAAGAATTTCGTCCTCGAAATTGCCAAGTAAGAAAAAGTTACATAATCCATTAACTTTCCAAAACAAACCATTCAAATTAGATTTTTCAAATCTCTTAAGTGTTTAACTTTCTCAAAATCCATAATTAAACTTCTTATAATAACTTTACTAAGTCCCCAAATCCAAACTTGGTTTTCAAAAAATTTCCAATTTTCTCAAAAAATTTCTAACGCCTTAAATTTTTGGAAAAATTTGTCATAGTCTCCTTTGCGCGGCTCGATCCGAAAAAAAAATGACAGTATATATATCAAAAATATACATCTCATCAAGTGATGAGGCATCCCGTAGGGAAAAAAGGTGTAAAAGTACGATATTTAATCCGAGATATGTACCTTATTTATTGTTAGCGAGCATATACGGCTAATAAAGCGTGAAAGCGAGCTCCAAATGCGAAGCAAGCGTAATCCGCACCTACTAAATACTCAACAAACAAATGAGTAACATGTATATATGAAAATAATATCAATATACATCATATAGCAACATAACAACTACATGTGCCAACATAGAAATTGAAACAAAAGAACAAATGCAACTATCAAACAACTATCATCCAACTAACATCCAACAAATCAATGTCTATCCAAATCAATTCATAACCAAATTTAAATATTCATTCATATTCTCATTAATATTCAATGAATTGGTTTTTTTCATTTTAATCACATTTGATTTGTTAATATTGGATTTTATCAACATTTATTTATTCATTTCCAATTAGTCTATATTCACTAATTAAATTCACATTAGTTTACTTCCAAATTGAATCAAATTCAGTTCATATTCATTTACTTCCAATTTGGATTCAATTACTTTAGCTTTCAATTTGTCAATTCAATTTCATTAACACTTACTGAATTATATACAATCAACTAATATTCATATAACAACCAATGTACATCCATTACACCCAAATTTATTCAATTTACATTTCCTTACATTCAATTTGGTTCAACACTTTTAATTCCAATTGGTTTATATTAAGTTGATTTTCATTCAATTATTCAACTTCCAATAACATTAGCTTTTAATGAATTAACACTTACATTCATTATTCCATATCAACTTATTTACATTCAATTGATTAATATTTCATCCATTTAACAATTCAATTGCTAATTCCTTTAACAATATAAAGTTGAATTTCATTTATATAACTCAAGTTCAAATTCTTAATGACTTCACTTTATTAATTTACTTCGATACCAAAATCAACTTTATTCAACATCACTTAAGTTATATTCCATTAAACATCATTCGCATTTTACTTCCACTGTACAACTTAAGTTCACTTCTTATTTATTTCAAATTCTATTTCATTTAACTTTTACTTAATTCAAATTCATATCAACATTCAAATTCATACTTCATTTTACTTAACAAAATTGTTTAACCATTTTAACTATTGGTTTCACTTACATTTTATCATTTTCTAAGTTATACAACTTATATATTTAAACTTCCAAATCCATTTACTTATCCAAAGCTAAATTTATTATCTCATACTATAAGTTCAAAATTCATTTCACTTATATTCATCAATTTCAACTTGGATCTTTAAATTTTCAAATTTGTTTATCACAACAAAACTTCAATTTCAATTTACTATGGTAGCAAATCCATCACACAGAAACTTGAAAATGATACTGATGATGCTGCAGTCATCACCCTTATTATTTCACAGTGACAATAGTGAATTCAGTGCTTTAAATTCTTTCAAAATTTTCCTTTTCATTGTTTATAAATCACATTTATAAAAAAATTTCCTCATATAATTTCACTATTTATATATAAGATTATTTCACAATTGTAAATCATTTTAATTATAACTTCATACTTATATTTCATTCGCTTATATAATTAATCTTTTACAATATGTTTTTATTTAACTTATTCAACAACCAAACAATCAATTCATATACATTTTAATAATTTTGAAAAATTATTCCTTTATATATAAAATATAACCAAGGTAAAATTATTTCATTTACCCTATTTTAAAACAATATCGTGTCAAATTGTTCTGTACAAGTGTTTAGAGATCCCTATCAACAATGTTAATTAATCGTGTTGACCAGAATCCATATACCACTCAACAAACCAATCATCATAATATAAAACAATTTCATATTCACTAACAAATACGCGCTCGTATCTATTGTTACACTCTCATTCTAGAGTACTACTGACTCCATCTCTAATGAGTAATACCCAATAGAGCCATGGTTGTCGCTTAACCATATGCTCTGATACCAAATGTAACGAATGCGACTTTTCGACGCTCGAAAACCGACATCAATACGTCCACTGTATCAACTGTCAAGCAATCGAACGCCGGAAACCCGTACCGCTATGGTTAAAGAAGAAGAAAGAGGTAGAAGAAGAGAGAAAAAGATAGAACAGAACAGAAAGAAACTACAGAACAATATCAGAATCTCACAATTGCAGCGGAAAAACATATAATAGATAAATGAATAATCTTTAAACAAAGAACTATATCAGTTGTTACATTACATCACATTACATTACATTACATCATCAGAGTGTACAACGACAACAACAAACAGCGGAAAAGAAATACTATATACTAGTGAATACGCCATGCCATCCAACTCGCCTCCAGCAACTCCTGAATTCCAGAACATCCTGATAAACCTGACTCTTGACTACCCGTGTGGAAATTGGTTGGCACCCAAAGTTTAGGAAGGAAAACAATAAACTCCGACTTAGTCATGGGACTGGTGTGAGAACTTAAAACAGTTTATCTTTAAAACAAAGAACAAGATAATTTTAAAATAGATTTCGCAATGCTTTTTAGAAAATGAGACTACCATAAGGCCTCCCGCACACACACACAATGCAAACGCAGAATCGGAGGAGATTTCTCTTTATGATAGTCAAAGATGCTTGATACGCATTAAAAATAAACATTTGATATTATTACTAGTGCATAGTGTAGGAAAAATCATTTCGAAAGTAAAGATATAAATCTTAGCCAGCATAGGCATTTCGCATTTATGCCTACTATAGCTACCATGTTCAATAGCAGGTTACCGCCACATTCCATGGCAGGTTATACAACTAAAACCGTACAGGGTTCGTATTGTTTCTTTGGATTTCCAACAAATGGTCAGGCCAAGGAACTTCCCATTGCCACATGGGTACGCCTCTGGAAAGACGACCCGAGAACCTAACCGGATCTCTGCCAACACAAGGCCGGGTTACCCCTAACTGGGTAACTACTGACACGAATATGTCATTCCCCGATCGTAACCGATCTATATCCGAGGATCCTCGATTTCCAACAACCACAAAGCAATAAATTTGCAGCAACAACATAGGTTAAGTATCTGGGCTCCATACCATAATACCACCTCTATCCAGAAGGAATGACATACACTAAAGGGGCGCTACCCCCTAATAACCTTGCCGCATCCTTCTTGTTTTGACCATTTCCGGGATGTGAGGTCTGACGAAGTCTCGTCCACAAAGCCACGCTTTATACAAAAGCTGTGCTTTGATCATCAAATGCTCAACAGCACTTCGTATGCCACATTACCAATTTGGGAATGTTTCACTAGTAACTATCAACTACATAACCTCTAAGGGTGTTAAGCCAAGAGAATAAATTCTCCGCCACCAACGGAAACATATTTGATAGAAACCAGCTTTACATCTCAAACTGTAACGTCGGACACACATCTATACAAGTCCGTTCCGGGATCGAACAGAACCAAAGGCACTTACAAAGAAGTATCCGGATATTCACTAATCACGACTGGACTTCCCATCACAAAGGGTAATAAATTTCTATATCGGGGATCGGCCGATGCAGAAAAATTCGACGGTAATCCTTCCATTTTCACAAATATCCGGTCTTCAACACCGGTCATCAAATGCAATCCATAACGACGTATCATATATTTGGAATGGGTTATACGACCCCAAGGTCCTTTCCCGGCTAACCCGAATAGTGAGCACTTATTTTAAAAATAAGTGTGGCATTCAAATTCAAGCAAATCACAACAAATACCTATTTAAAGGTAAATATTGATAGTCGGTTATTTAACTATCAATAGGCATGCTCAACATCACCAAATTTCAAATAATTTCCCAAATTATTTACTTTCCAAAATATCTTTACTAGATATATAATTTCCACACTTCAACCATTTGAAAACAAATTTTCAAATCACTCTTCACCTTTACCACTTTTGAAAACAAATTTCAATCATTTTCCTTATGCGGAAATACTTTCATTTCAACATGGTTCATTTAAACCAATTAAATAAATCCTTATCGATTTACTTTATATTTACGTTCCAAATCTGTAAATTTATTCCCATACTGCAAAAATAAATCAACGTTTATTTTTAAACAAATTCCGCTTTCTTTTATAAATTCCATAGTGAATTTACGATTCCAAAATATCTATGAATATACGATTTCCAAATCGATTTCTAATATTCATTTTCAATTTATCTTTAAAAGATAAAAACTTAAAATATTCACTTCATATTGGAAAACATTTCCATACTTATTAATTATAAGCAATTCACAAATCCATTTATTTTCAACACTTGGAAAATATTCAATATACTTAAATCGAAATTAAGTATATATTTCATTCTTTAAAGAAAACGTGTGCTTAAACACATTTATTTGAGTCCAAACGAATGTTGCGTAAAATATCATTACGATGACCCAAAATCACTAGTATGGAGATTCGAAATTAAGATAGATATATAAATCCCAATACTATATAAAACATTTCCTTTCGGAAATCATTTACAATAAATAGTGTTATAGTCCACTATTTCCTTATTTCTCGAAAACGTCTATTTCAACAATAAATGTTGAAATCTATGGTTTCGATAGTTAATCCATTTTAAAACATCCTTAAAACGCTTATCTTCATTTTATAATATCACTTCCCCAAAAACATGTCCATTTTCTTTAATAATATATTCACTGTCCAAAATCGTGAATATTACTCCCGATCCAAACTCTTTATTATGAAACATATTATACAAAAGATAATTCGCTATCCAGAATTGCGAATATATCCCCTTTTATAAACTTCTATATTTATTTCACCAAATTCAATTGATTGCGGATTTATAAACAACGTTTATAAA
Source organism: Allium cepa (assembly GCA_030765085.1). NCBI lineage: Eukaryota > Viridiplantae > Streptophyta > Magnoliopsida > Asparagales > Amaryllidaceae > Allium > Allium cepa. The sequence goes on along the minus strand of CM060931.1, from coordinate 1,041,154,844 downwards.
TTCACATATATATATATTCATTTCATAAAAACTTAAACTTATGAAAATCAATTTTATTTACCAATTCAATTTATAACTCAATTTTATACCAAAAATCTAATTTATAAGTTAATTACTAATAATCTTTTATTTTACGAAAATCTATTTATTTTAAAATTTCACAATTTATAAATCTATAAATTTCATTCACTTATGAAATCCATTTATACTTCTTTTTAACACTTATAAAACTCGTTTTATAATTCCTATATTTTTAATTTATAAATATTAATTTTAGAAATCTTTTATATACACCGTTTATAATAATTCAAAAATCTCAATTTAAATAAACCAATCCTTTTAATAATTTACAAAACGTTATTTAAAACTTATATAACTCCAAAATCATACTTAAGTACTATTTTCCAAAAATATAACTTTTATAACAATAAAATTACAATGTTTATTTATTTTAACAATTCAAAATTTAATAAAACGTATACTTTCTAAAATCACTTTAAAATTCTTTTTTAAAATCAAAATCATTATTTTAAAACTTCAAAAATGGATCCGATGATGCAACAGCACCAAATAGTCAATCACGACAATCAAAATATCATATATCAATATGATAATCAACAAATATCACAATATCTGTAATCAAATAAATACTAGTGAGGAATCCAGTTGGATCCCTCTAACCTCTTTCCCTGCATCCACAGATGTTAGCACAATACCAATTCCGTTCTAGTACGGATTAACGCGGTATATGGGATTTATAAAAATATTATCCGCTTAATAGGCGGCGCAATAGGGTGTCATCCGCTATATAATGCGGGAAAATCAACTCCAAGTACATATATAATACCAATTCCATGCAAGTTGGAATTATCGCGGTATATGTTTTTAATAAATAACATCCGCTTAATAGACGGCGTATAATGTCTATTTCCATCAATAACAGATAATAATTTATCATCCAGGCATACAATCAACAACTATAAATCTAACTATTTAAAATTTAAATCGAAACTATTCGATTGAGTGAGAAATTCTCACCTTGCTTCCAATTCAGTTTCAGCGTTTTATTTCGAGTAAAATTAAACGAGCGTTTAATTTTATCCAAAATTCGCACTATCTCCAAATGACTCCAATCCATTTCCATTGCGTAGTGCTCGTCAAAACGAAGCCAATGCAATTCGTTTCGTCAAATTCCGACCTCGTATGAATAAGTTACATCATTTTAAAGTTTGAACGAATTTAAAATAAAATTTTCACAATTCTATTTTACTTTTATAACCTAACAATAAATCTGGGCCGTACATTCTCAGATTGCATTAGGGCGGCCATCGTTTCTTCCCAAACGCGTTCGAAAACTTCCCAGGCAACAACAAAAAAACGCGTGAACAACCCATAAGAGAAGCCGTTCAAACCCTAGTGCTCGCGCCCATCTCATCAACTTCCAGGACGATCAACAAACACCACGTCGAAGCCCTTCGAGGAAGCTACCGTCGGCCGCGACTATACCCAGCTCGGTCAACCCTAGCTCCCTCAAATTGCGTGCGAACGACGCCCCTTTGAGGCCAAATTGCCGATGATCTACAGCTCCATCTTCGATCACAACCGTTGGACTCGTAGTACTCTTCGTGCCCTTCAACTTTGTAGTTGAAGCTTTCTGATAATTGTCGACGGATTTTGAGATATTAGAGGAGAAAGAATCGACTATTTCTGGCCATTGAATATTGAAGTGGCGGCTAGGCTGTTGCAATTAGGGTTTGCAATTTTTGTGAAGAGTATGGTGCTTCTATAGAAAATTTCTCGAGTTACTGTTCATCCGGAATTTCCGAACACCAATTCTCGCGCGGTGACCGGCGTTTCTAGGATTTAACCTGTGTTCCAAACACAATGGAATAGGTTTCGGAGGCTAATTCGATCATCTGTGCGAGTTACGGAAATAAACGATCAATTTTAAATTAAACCGATTAACTAAATTTCTAACCGTTTTGGCTTGCTCCGGACAAACCGTAAATCCGATTGACACGAAATTTGAAACCTTACAATAATATCACATTACGAATCCGATGAAACTAGTTTCGTCAAAATCCGAGACTGTTTCAAAAATGGCTATTTTAACTCGTCAATTAAATATTAAAATATTCAATTTTCACAAATTAACTTAAATTCAATTTTAAGAGTTCTATATCATCATTCTAACTTCAACATGATTAAACAAAATTTTACAAATCAATTTTAATCATTTAAAACCCAAGTTTCAATTATTTCGGAAAGTTAACATATTAAATTATCGATTTAATTATCAAATTAAATCCACATATTCGAAAAATAATTTATTCGACTTATGAATTTCACTTATTATTATTTAAAATCAATTAAATATACGAATTTTAATAAATAGAAATTCTGGGTCGTTACACAGCATAACAAGATCTAAACAATTTACCATAGGACATAAATGAGAAATATCACAAAATATAAATAAAATTCCTATTTGTGAGAAATCCAGTTGGATTCCTCCAACCTGTTTCCCTGCATCCACAGATATTAGCACAACCAATAAATATCAATTCAGTTTGATAATAATTATCATATTCAGTTAAACAACCAATCAAACATTTAAATATTAGCTATTTAAATTACTGGTATCCAAATGTGAGTGAGATTAACTCACCTTGAGTTTTCGACGAGCGTTCAAATTTAAATTAAATCGAACGGCGTTCGATTTAACTTAAATTTTTACTTGCTCAGAATGATCCTCATAACTGTACCACTGCGTAGTACCCGTCTCTGTGATTCCAACATTTCTCGTTTCGTCGAAATCTGATAACAAACGCACGAGATATGAATTTTTTAAAGTTTGAATATAAATTTGAAAACAAATTTCTTTCCTTTTTTTTATTATTACCAGATAAAAATCTTGGCCGATATTCTACAAACTTCCAAATCAAGGTCGAAAAATAGTGCTTCCTCTCTCGTTCGTTCAAAACGCGAATACCCAGGGTTTTCGAAACCCAAACGCGCCAGCTATGGTTCGTAGCCGCACCTCTCACGATCGCCAAGAGGAAGATCCAACACCACCACGTCGCGCGCCAGCCCCAACTCCACCCACAAGCCAAAACTCACCAAGCTCGGTCAACCCTTGGTCGCACTACCCTCGTTCGAACCGGCGACGAACGCAGAGCAATCTCTCCCTCCATGCTGCGTATAAATCGATCGCAGCCATTCAACTTGAAGAACACGATGGCCTCTCCATCTTTGCAGTTGGAAGAATTCGCCAATTCGCGACGGATTGCACGAAAATTAGAGGTGAGGGATGAAGCTTTTCAGCCATTAAAATATAAGTAAGCGGCGACTGATGTTAGGGTTAGGTTAAGAGGGTTTAAGCGCGCATATATATATACGTATAAACAATTATTTAATTATTTAATTCACTTTAAATCAACTAATTCACACGATCTCCAAACGACGTGTGCCGACAGGCATTTCTAGGGTTTTACCCATGCCTCGAACACAATGGAACGTGTTTCAGAGGCTAATTTGGTCGTATGCGCGAGTTACGAAAATTAACGATCAATTTCAAATTAAATCGATTAAAGTATTTTCTATGCGTTTTAAGCTGTCGGGGTCAAACGACAACTCCGATTGCTACAAAAATTGAAATCCGATAATAACTAACCATTACGGATCTAATGGAACTAGTTTCGTCGAATTCCGAGACTATGCCCCGGAAGGCTATTTTAACTCGTCGATATATTCGAGCGATTTTCAAAATCGACGAAATCATTTAAAATTTCACTTTTAAAATTTTATTAACTTTATTATAACTCGTATAAAATTTATATTCACATTAGAAATCATTCTGATTCAGTTTAAATCAAAATCTGATTATTTGCATTATTATATTATTAAATCCCATTATTAAATTAATATAAAATTCTAAATTCAACCTATCGACTTTTATTTCCCTTCAACAGCCCAATATTATAATTCAAATCCAAATGGACTTAAAATAAATTTTAGAATCTATTTTTATATCTATTTACACCCAGAATCACCAATTATCCCAGTTCCAATATTAAATTATTATTATTCAAATTTCAATTAAATTCCCGTATTTGAAATTTTAACTAATTTTATTAATTTAACCAAACTATTTTTATTTCAAAATCAAATTATAATACACATTCAACATTTAAAATGAATTAAATGTTCACATCTAGCGACCCAAAATTCCGGGTCGTTACAAAAACCATTTGAAAAACATTTTCATAAATAACAAGTACGCCACTCATACGTATATATCCCGTTGATCGGGTAAACTTGAATCTGATACCAAATGTAACAACCCTCCCTAAAACAGACCTAAATTCCGACCTAAAAAATCCCATTGAAACTTACGACTACTCCAAAGCTGGCCATTGGTTTGTAAAAAGAAAAACAATACAGAGCTATCTATCCATTCTTTCAGAACTCTCAGCAGAAGGAATATAACATAATAACAATAATAACATCCATTTATTTCACATCATTTCAATTTTCATAATACATAACAACAATCAATACAATATTTTATTAAAAAATACAATTTATGGTTACAATAGAAAATAACTTGAAAAGATAGATAACAACTTCCACAAGCTTCACTCTTGCCATCTTCAAGCATCAACTCCTTCTCTAACCTATGTTGTAACGAGGAGGAAAACAGTACAACAATTTTCTGGTGAATAAAAACCTCGAGGCTTACTATTTCAGTACTTGAGCAGTATATTTCAAAATAAGAATATGTCCTACATATTTAAATCCATCTAATACTTCATATAAGGAAAGGAGGAGGGCCCTCAAACATCCACTTAATACCTTCTATTCCCAAGCAGGTTTCCCGATACCATAGCCCATAACCCATAATCAACGTCATAAATAATCTAATAATGCGGGATATAGAACCCAAGCCACTTAATAACTTTAATGGAAAACAAGCAGACTCTGACCATTTAAAATTTCAATTAAGGTGGTCCCTCATCATTTAATACATATTCCCAATGTGCACTCCACATAGGCATTTATCTAGCTGATATTGCATGGAAATCTCTTCGGACACATAATACTTTATATTGAAGCAAACCTTTTTGAGATACCCTTAACCATTCCTAAAACCAATCCCGACCAATTAATACTTCATTTGGGGAAAAGAGACGGACCATCAAACAACCACTTAATACCTCAAGACCTTAAAGCAGGCCCTTCGTATTATGACCCATACTCATAATGATGTCTCACATTAGTCCTGTCATTCGTAGGAACTGGTAGTCAGATTAGCTGGATAGGTTTAGCTTATAGAATTTGGAATTAAGCTCGCATCATCATTAATACTTATAATAGGAGATGTCCCTATGACTTAGTAATATTTACAATACTCTTATATATTACCACACATCTCATTGTGTCTACTAATTATGCTGTATATGGTTCCTTCTTGTTTTTCCATAAAAAATCAATTACTTTCCTTAGGGGGATTTAATGACACATTACCTAATTAACTACGCAATTAATACATTATAATTATACGTTATTTACGGTAATTAATATATAAATAAATACACGCTTATTATTTTTTGTGCATGTGGAGATTACACCCTAACGTTAAATGTCAATTCTGTTCTAACAATAATAATATAATCCTCCTTCCATATTATCAATGGTGCCATATTTCCAATATCCATAGCAAAGTATTTTAAAATCCATAACAAAGGATTCAATAATCATATACAAAAACTGCAATAAATAGACTTGTATATTAAAATACAAACTCAATCCATTACATCAAATCATGGAATAATCTCAAAAATAGAAATTGCAATTCTAGTTTCAATTTCTCTATTCAACCCCTCTTTTATAAAGAATTTAAACATTTCTCTTCTATTTTCATATGGAAAAGATAATGCGAACAACAAATAAATTCACACTTTACACCCTACTTCTTAATTGAAACTTCATAATCAAATTAGAATTAAAGAGGAGTGGAATTGAAATTTAAATCACCAAAAACCTGTCAAAACTACATATTCCAACTATTTAATGTAAACAATTAAGAATTCAAACAAGCATTGACATTTCGAATTATACGAGTTTTGGGGCAATTTCATTTTTTATTTTTGTAAACCCAAAACCTCTAAGGTTTGTTCAAATCCATAATATACTAATCAATTATTGAAATAAAAATGCTAAGATTTCCACTCATAATTGGTCCTTAGCTTTGCTTCTCTTTGAATTTGAAATGCCCAAAATAACCTCCTTCGGATCTCTTCTTAATGATATATATACATATGTTTTTTGTATATATATTAAAATCAGAAAGGTTGGAGGAGAAGTGGATTAGAAATAAAATAATAAACAACGATGGGTACATAGGATTTCCTAGTTGAAATCCTAATGGAGTTTTCTGAATCTTAGAAGAGACGATATGACAGAGCTTCATTGATGCTCCAAAAATATTTGTGAATAAAAACGAGAGGTCTAGACTCTTTAAAATTGAAATGCCACCCCTGGGTAGCGGTTGACCGCCCTATGTTTACCGATCGACTACTAGCGGTCGACCGGTTGGATCGCATGGTCAACCGTTCCTCCTTATTTTGAAGTGTTTAATTTATTTTCCGTTTCTTAATTAATTTTATTCCTTAATTAATTTCAACGTTAATTGTTACCTTTAATTTTACTTAACCCCTAATTCTAATCTCGGTTAACTTTTGAATTTAAAATTCAAACTATTTTATTCATTTGAATTTGAAATTGAATTATATTATTTTAAACCTGAAAACAATAAATTCTTCGTTCAAGCTCCATTTTCTGCATGTTATACAAGGAAATTGATTAGAATTTTGCCATGAACGCAACGGTAAAACTTTCATGGCCAAATTACAACTTTTACAAAAATTTTGTTTTTACCCCATCTTATTTAATCTAATTTATTCACTTTATTTACATATGGCTGATTTTATGGGGTATTAAAAATGGTTTCTTTGTTGTCCGGTTAAATGACAACAAAGACTATGATAAAGTTATAGAGGAGGGCTTATGGTTTTTAATATCAACTTAATTATCATGAAGAGACTCACTCTTGATATAGGAACAGACATGAACCTTCTTGTGTCTACGCCCATATGGATATGTATTTTAGGTTTGAGTTTCAAAGTATGAGGGGGCAGAAGGGATAAACGAATTAGTTAGCACTTTAGGCATTCCTATTAAAATGGATTCTCCAACATGTAATAGGAGTCGTATTATGTTTGCATGAGCTTTTGTAGAGATGAAAGCTAATGTTGGATTCCTGGACTCAATTGAAGGAGTATTTGAAGATGGAGGTGTATATGTTCAAAAAGTGGAATATGAAAATCTACCACCAAGATGTGAAAAATGTGTATGTTTTGGTCACTCTAAAAAATTAGTGCCCATTTGTCAAAAGTTGGAGACCGTTGGAGGAGAAATTGACCGATAAAGAATTGCTAAGAAGATATGAGGACGATAAAGCTATGGGGATTGAAATTAATAACAAGGAGACATCTAAAAATCTAATGTAAACAATAGGGAAACCATGATAAGTGGGTCAGATATCAAAGAAAAGGAACAAGAACCAAATGGGTGGAATCTGTACTAGAATAACGCACAGGAGAAGAGGGCAAGGGAAACCATATCATAGATAAACGAGTCCATAAAACAACTAGTAATGGCTAAGTTAGCCTTATGTGCAGTGATTAAAGAGGAAATAGGAGAAACATGGCATAGTAGCAGCGACCAAAATATGAATTTGGTTCTTGGGAATTCAGGGAAAAGCAAGTCTGAAATAGGAAAATAAAGCAATAAAGTAACGAAAGGGGATAAGGGGATAACAGAGCAATGGATCTTAGACTTAGCTATTGAGGAGGCACCCGATGGGACGTTCAACAGGATGGAGTCACTTCAACTCTTGAGGATAATCAAACTGTAGTATTTGTAAAAGAAGAGTTTCAACCAAATGGAGCATCTCGATCATATGAAAGCCACCAATGTGTACCAACTGCACAAACAAAGCTATTATCATCGATCTATGCTAAGTATGATACAAGATCCTATCATAACCTTATTCGTGATCATTTTGTTTTAGATTCCAATAATTGCAATGAATCATATATACCTCTAAAAAAACTAAAATGCATACAGGTGCCAAAAATAACTAAACCAAATCCAATCAGCTAATACGATCGTGCTAATGATTGTGAACTAAAGTCAAATAGGGAGAAAGAGCAAGACAACCAAAATGCTAGAAACCCTACCAAGAATAAGAAGAGAATCGATTGTCTTGAAAAAGAACTACTGGTATATAAAAATGTACGTAAAAATGAGGAATGGAGGGAGATAATACAACGTAAAGAGACAGGTGGTACGGGAAGAAAACTGTGAAGCAATTCCAAAAACAACTCATCATCCTCTAAATGAAAATTATAAGCTAGAACATTAAGGGTTTACATAACCCCAGTAGAATTGTAGAGATTAAAATGGTGATTTTGAAATATAGAGTTAATACAATATGCACATTAAAAAAATTAAAATGTTACGAGACTGAGAAGTTTGCTATGCAGTTTGATAGTAGATGGAAAGTAGTACCCAGTGTTGAATGTTATTGAAAATGTCGTACATTAATTCTAACATATAGCGATGCATGGAAGTTTAGAATCATTAGCAAAAGTGATCAACTCATAACAATGTATATGGAGAATAATGGCGTATGACATGTGTTTGTTCGATCGTGTATGCTTGAAACTTTGAAACATTGAGAAGAAATCCATGGATAAACTTAACTCAAGATGCATATCACATATTCCACCCTTATCCGCCTCTATATGACTTCAATTATATCATAAACAATATAGAGACACTAGGGGTAATAGAATCTCATTCAACAAAATGATGGAAATTGACATGTTCATCACAAGAGTAGGACTTAAAAGAGGAAAATATTAAAGGATTTCAATACTCGTGGTGGTTGAGACTTGAAAGAAAAAATCTAACATGAATTGATAGAGCTTTTTCAAACAAGAAATGGAGCCAAACCTTTAATGCTTTATCCTCAGAATATCTATCACTCAGTTGCAGTGTTCACAGTTCTAATTTAGTCAGATTATGCCAATCGAAATCGGAGGTGCTTAGAAGTTTCAAGTTCATGAACCATTGGATGGAATTAAAAGAGTATCAAAATATATTTGGAAAAGTTCGTGGTCTTGAAGCACAAGAGAGACCTACATATGTTGTAAGAAATTGATGCTTGAATTCAGGAAGAAGCATTGGAGAAGCATCGAAAAGGAAGGAGGAAGCCCTAACCCTAGAAGTAAGCTCCAGGATGAATTGTCGAACCACTATTTTGGTTCGGTTGAACTGGAGCGGTGTAGGGTGGAGAACAAACGAACTACTTCGTGCGGTAGTTGGCTGATGGTTGGAGCGGCAGTGGAAATCTTGTTCGGTTAATTGAAGGTTGCGGTGAAAGATTGACTTGGAGCAGTAATTTGCTAAGAAGTGTTGCCGGACCAAAGTTTTCGTTCAGTGATTTACTAATGTCGAATGAAATATCTCGTTTGATATTTGGGCATGAAAGTCCAAACTGAAGTGGTGATGCCTGTCCAGGTTGTATGCACCGAACCAAAAGCATGCCAATCCAAATTGGGCTTTATCGAACCAAATGCCAAGTGATGTGTGCCGGACCAAACCTTGTGTGTTGTTTTCTGGACCAAACATGCCGAACTAGGACTGCCGAACCAAATCCTAGGGTTGTTATATAGCAGCTACCCCTCCTTATAACTTCACTCTATAAATAGTGGAGATTCCGAACAATAATGGCAGCCATCTTAGAGAGTTGAAACTCTGTAAAATTTTGTCTGTATTGTTAATTCTTCTTATGTGTAGCCTCCAAAAGTGAATCAATCTTGTCACTCTAATCTTTCAGTGATTAATAAAATCTTCTCTCCCCAAGTGGACGTATACTGCCTTGCGGTAGTGGAACCACTATAAATACTAGTGTTATTTACTTTTCTACATTGCAAGGATCTGTAACTTTCTATTCTGGTGTTTATCTCTGTTTGTTTCTTATCAATACAATCACGATCAAGTTGATTCTCGCAGCGTTGGGTTTTTTATTCCCTTAGACTGATCGTCCGAAGGGATTTGTCCCCAACGGTCTAATATCGGAGCTGCAAGGTTGGTTGAGGGGTGTTAAACACTGTGGCAGGAGATGAAGCGACAACAGTTGTTACAAGACCCTATACTAGAGGGATATATCGCATCAGGATCACAATTGGCAATTGAGAAACGGAACGGGAATAAAGACTTCGAGAAGTGGCTGTGGAGGATGAAGACTATTCTAACGAGAAATGAAGTCCATCCAGTAGTGTTTGCCCCTGAGGAGTTGACGACTGACAACTCAGTCGTGGAAAGGAAGGAGATGGAGAAATAGGCGTTTACTACTTTACAACAAGCTATAGGAAAGAATGTCATCTCAGGCATTAGCAATGAGACCACTGCCAGGAGCATTTGGACCAAGCTGGAAAATCTCTACTTGAAGAAATATCCGACTAACCGTTTGATATTACTGAAGACATTTTTCACCATGCGGATGAGAGAGGGTACTTCGGTTAAGTAACGTCTTAATTTCTTTGATGATCTCGTGATGAAGATGAAGACTGTTGACTTGAAGATGACTGAGGACCAAATGAAAATGATTCTTTTGTGTTCTCTTCCGGAGCGTTACACAGGTTTTGCTAACAGCCTTATCTTCGCTAGAGACACATTAACAGTGGAAGATGTGAATTCGGGCCTTCTATCTGAGGGATTGAGAGATTATATGAAGGAGATAAGTGAAGGAAGTAGAGGTGGAAGTAGTAGCCACGACCTCTTTGTTGAAAGAGGTAGAGATGATAAGAAGAATTAGCACTCTAGAGGGGGTTCCAAGTCCAGGAAGCCCGGTAATGCAGGAGAGGAAAGTCTAAGGACGGGAAGTGCTTTATCTGCAAGAAACTTGGTCATTGGAAAAATGATTATCCAGATTTAAAGAAGAAGGAAGAAGATGGATCTTTATCATTTGCGGTGGAGAAGTCTGTATCTGATGATGTGTTGTCTGCGACAGTGTCAGATGTCTTAGACCATAGGTGATAGACTCTGGAGCGTCTTTTCATATGGTGCCTAATAAGGATTATTTCAGTTTTTTCATTGGACGAGAAAGAAGCTCTATTTTTATGGGTAATGAAGCTAGCTGCGGAGCAATAGGTGAAGGTATAGTGAGGATCATGATGTTTGACGGAGTGATACGCATTTTGACAAGTGTCCGGTATGTTCCAGGTCTTCGGAAGTCCTTAATTTCTTTAGAAAAATTGGCATCTTTGGGATGTAAGGTAACTATCGAGAAGGACAGTCTTAATGTTTCAAAAGGTGCACTAGTTCTTATGAAAGGAGATGTATTTTGAAATCTGTATTTGTTGAAAGGAACCACAGTTCTTGGAGAGTCGTACGTTGGAGTAGATAGTTTTCATGATTTGGATGCCACAAAGCTTTGGCATCTCATGTTGGGTCATATCTCAGAGAAGGGCTAAGAGTTGCTTCGAAGACGTAAGATGATCAAAGGAGAAAGCTTCGACAAGATAGACTTTTGCCAGAATTATGTGTTAGGCAAGAAAACTAAAGTATCTTTTTGAGATGGACTCCATAGATCGAGGCGAGTAATTGATGTATACAGATGTTTGGGGACTGGTCGCTACTCCTTCTCTTAGGGGAGCAAAGTATTTTATCTATTCCATTGACGACTTTTCTCGGAAAGTATAGGTGTATGTGATGAAGGCTAAATCAGAGAGTTTTGAGAAGTTCAAAGACTGGAAAACACTTGTTGAGAATCAATTTGGTTCTAGGTTGAAGGTGCTAAGATATGATAATAGCGATGAATTTGTCTTTAGGGAATTCCTTATTTTTGTAGACAGCATGGCATTCAGAGTTATTTCACAATACCAGGTGATCGGCAATCTAATGGGGTTGCATAAAGGATGAACAAGACTCTACTGGAGAAGACTCGTTGCTTGAAATTGACGGCTGGCTTGTCTAGTGGCTATTGGGCTGAGGCATTATTAATTGCGGTGCATATCATAAATCGAATTCTGTCCTCATCCATAGATGGGAAGATTCCAGAGGAAAAGTGGAGAGGTAAAGTAGTGTATCTTGGTTACTTCCGAATTTTTGGTTATCCTGTGTATGTTCACCATACAGGTGATGATAAGTTGGAGGCTCGAGCATACAAGGGAATACTAATGGGATACACTAATGGTATCAAACGGTATCGAATTTAGAACCTTGTTGATCGGAGATTGTTCATTCCAGACATATTACTTTCGATGAGTCTGCTATGTTCAATCTGAAGGAGAAGCTACCTACCACATCAGAAGATTCCGATAGGCCTAAGGAAATGGAAGAAGTTCCTGTGTTCCAGCCTATAGTAGAGTTGTTGTTGATGCTGTCGAGGAAAACACAGTTGATGAAACATCACATTATAGTCCACAGGTACTTTCTAGTAGTGATGGTGATGTGCATGAATCTAGAGAAAGTTCAGTTCAAGGTGGAGATGAAAGAAGTTTAGGCGAAGAAGTACCTATCCGGGTCAGTCGTAGGATTATTAGGCCTTTAGACCGCCCTAAAGGTATGGTGATTCGCAGTTTGCGAACTTTGGCCTTAGTGATCGTTTTAACTATGCCCTACATGTGGTTCATGAGGAGCCGCTTTACCTTGATTGAGATTTGAAGTCATGTGACAGTTCGAAGTGGATATGCGTTATGGAAGAGGAGTTAGAGTTGTTGAAGAAGAACAAGACTTGGGATCTGGTACCACCGCCTCAAGGAAGCCAAGCCATAGGTTGCAAATATGTGTTCAAGGTGAAGGATGACGGAAGATACAAGGCTAGAATAGTTGCTAAAGTATTTTCACAAAGAAAGTATGATGAGATATTTTCTCCAGTAGTGAGGCATACGTCCATCCGCATTTTGCTCACTATCGTCGCAGCTCATGACTTGGAGCTGGAGCAACTGAACGTGAAAACCACTATCTTGCATGAAGACTTGGATAAGACCATCTACATGAAGCAGCCAGAAGATTTGTTGTAGATGGAAAAGAAAACTGAATTTACAAATTGAAGAATTCATTGTATGGACTTAAGTAGTCGCCTAGACAATGGTAAAAGAGGTTTGACTTTTTTATGCTTTCACTTGGTTTTGATCATAGCATTAAAGACGCTTGTGTGTACTTCAAGCATTTAAAGAATGGTAGATGGGTATACCTACTCTTGTACATGGATGATATGTTGATTTCTTTCAGGGATAAGACTGAAATCGATAGTTTGAAGCTAAAGCTAAAAACGGAATTTGAAATGAAAGACCTTGGAGAAGTAAAGAAAATTTTAGGTATGGAAATCCAAAGGAATAGAAAGCTAGGACTTTTGAGCCTCACTCAAAAAGAGTACATTCGAAAGGTGCTTACTTGGTTTAGCATGGAAGGGGAAAAGGCAATCAACACACCCATGCCTTTGCACATACAACTTCCTAGTAAAGTCTCTTTGATCTCGGAAAAGGACAAAGCTTATATGATGAAGGTCTCATATGCAAGTGCAGTTGGCAGCATGATGTACGTCATGGTTTGCACTAGGCCTAACATTACACAGGCGGTTGGATTGGTGAGTAGGCTCATGGAAAATCGAGGAAAGACACACTGGAAAGCAGTGAAGTGTATCTTCAGATACCTTAGAGGAACTTCAAAACATGGACTTGTCTTTGGCGGCAGAGGAAGAGATTTCAGCTTGGTTGGATTTTGTGATTCCGACTATGCCGGTGATAGAGATCGAAGAAAGTTAACCTCTGGATATGTGTTCACTATTGATGGGATAGCAATCAGTTGTAGAGCAAGGTTGCAGACGATTGTGGCTTTGTCCACTAAATAGGTAGAGCTCATAGCTGCGGTTGAAGCAGCTAAAGAGGTGTTTTATTTGAGGCAACTGTTGTATGATTTGGGCTTCGTATATGAAGGTGTGCATGCGTACTATGACAGTCAAGGTGCAATTCACTTAGCTGATAATATGGCATTCAACTCGAGGACGAAGCACATTGAGGTGAGAGAGTCGTTACTTGTCTCGATGAGTGGAGAGAAGCTGGTTCATCTTTAGAAAGTTCACACAAAGAAGAATGCAGCAGAGATGTTTACCAAGTCATTGCCTGTTGCCAAGTTGGAGAATTGCTCAGACTTGATTCTCTTAATGAAGTGCTAGGTGCCACATGGTGGTACGGAGGAAGATTTGAGATGGTTCATGGAGATGTTTGTTTTCATATTGGAGATTGATAGGTTGTACACGGACTGGGTACTTCGAACATTGTGTTGACGGACGGTGGCCTTGCCCGAGTTCGTTGACAGAGTGTAATGGGTAATGGCATTGCCAAAGCTCATTGGGTAAGTATCCATTGCTTGAAGCATTAAGATGTAGATGGAATTCGAAGGCTTGTGTAACGATCCCGGATCTTAATTGAGTTTAAAATGATAATTAATTTATTTTTTTGAATAAAATTTTGTAAAATGAATTTGGTAATTGCTATTTAATATCAGATTAAACTATGAATTGCTGGAAAAATGTATTTAAATTTAATTTGAATTAGGATTTACAAATATTTTAAAGCAAAATAAAATTCAACCGAGCTATAAATATTTGATAATTTAAGTTCGAAATTAATATGGAAGTTAAATTAACTATTGAAGTTAGAAATGAATAAAATTTTAATAAAACAAAACAAGTAAACAAAGCATAGAACAAGAACAAGAAAAATATAAAACAATAATTATTAAAGTAAAATTCATGATAAATATTTAAACTAAAAATAGAAGTAAAATAAATATTTGAGTTATAAATAGAGATAAATAAATAAAAATTAAGTATGGAACCAAACAAACATATACATTCAAATAAGAAAGGAAAACATCTATGTACAAACAAAGTTATAGAATAAATACAAAACAAAAGAAGAAATACCAACAAACAAAAATATACACATTTTCAGCAGAGACAAAGTAAAAAGAACAAGTAAAAGAAAGGCAAGATAAGTACAAACAAAACATAAACAAAAAAATGCAAGACAGCAATAAATATGAACACAAAATAAAATAAAAGAGATAAGTATAAAACATAAAGTACTAAGAAAGTAATGCCATTATCATCAGCCTGCATAAAGGTAAACAAATCAAATTTGATATGGAAGAGTAGCTTGCAAAGGAAGTACCCAGGCAATTAATGCAACAAGCCTCTAGAATTTAATGCAAGCCTCTTCACCCACGCCTATTATACAAAATAACATCACTCTGTAACATCTTCTCTTTTATATATATCCAACTCCTCATCATCAGTTTGTCCATTTCAAGCCAAGTAATACTGAAGTAAATACCACTTAAAACTCAAACAAATCCATGCAACCAGAGGTCAAAGAAGTAATTTTTCTATTGGAAAATCAAAGCCTGTGAAAAAAGAAAACAAGCTCTGTCATTTTTCTCTGGAAAACACTGTGAGCAAATTTTCCTTAAATCTATTATGTGTCTGATGAATGCATGAATAAATTTTTCTCTGGCACATGTCCACCTGGTTTGCATATACATCTGAGAATATTTGAATGCTCTGAGAATAAGCATAGTTTAAATATTTTGAATGCTCTGTTCCAGGCAAACAGATTTCAAAACCTGTTTAAATTTGAAAACCTCATCCTCTGATGTACTAGTGATCTTGATGTATGAATGAAACGGGTTAAAGTGACAAGATCTAAATTCTAAAAATACTTTTAAGTATTTAAAGGTAAATGGTTTTGCTGGAAAAACCAAAACACAATAGAACATAAAATTTGTTAAAATTCAGTTGACTAAAATTTAGGATTTGATTCCATAATCATGTTCGCCTTCAAGAAATATGATTTTTAGTACAAGATTCTAGATTTTTAAGTTGCGAAATCTCGAGCAGTTTCAAGCTGAACGCAAAATGAACTCGGGGAAACCAACGGCGATCAAAGAGGAATTGGATCTTGGGATCATGGCAGTACGTGCTGGAAGGATGAATGATTTCGAGGAAAATGCGAGATAAATTTTTATTTCATCATGGAAGGCGATGTGGATCAATGTAGGGTTTAAGGATTGCGAAAAGTGGAAGTTGGGTTTCGAGCTCGTGCACGCTCATCAATGCATCGAGCGTGGCCAAATCTGGAGGGGAGATACTCGAGACATGGACAGAGGCGTGGATGGAGTGGGTGCAGTGCTGGTGGTCAGAGGCGGGGTGGCGAATCGATTCTTTGGTTGGAGGTCTGGTTCGAGTGGCTCGAGCTATGCTCGATTTTGATTCCCAGTAAAATTTGGGAATTTGTATGCTCGCGATGCTTGGGGATGCCATCGATGACGTGATGGCGATCAGAATGACGATCGAAAGGGTGGCGGTCAACGGTGCACGTGCACGCGTGCTAGTTGGGTATCTGGGTGTTGAAGTTGGGGAAGAAGGAGCCATTCTCGGGTTTCATTCGAGAAAGAAGGGGGTGTGGTCTCGAAGCAGTTTTAAGTTTTCTCGGGTCACTGATTATTCCAGGTTTTAAAAACCTGAAACCTGTCTGTTTAAATTTTAAACAGAATTTGAATTTAAAACAGATTTTAATATAAGTTTACAATCAGAATTTAAAAGATGGAATGCAAATTAACTTTTGAAATAAATGAAGTTTTATAAAATTTAAAGTATTCAAACAACTTTAAAATGTTCAAGTATACTTTATACAATAATTTGAATTTAAATAATTGGGGTTTAAACCCTTGTAAATTTCTTTTATAAGACTAATATTATTTAGCATGCAAGTTTAAAGGTTTTAAAAATTTAGTGGTAGACTTTATTAAAGATAAACTGGAATTTCATTTTGAATTTAAAAATGAAATTTAAAAGTAAAATTGGATGAAAAGTTAATAAATTAGTTTAACTTAAATTTATTAGTTAAATAAATCAGTTTATCTTTAAAGCTGGAATGTAAATAATTTGATTTAAACTTAAATTCAAAAATGGAATTAAATTGTAAGTTTAAAAGTAAAATGTTTAAAATATATATGTTAATGTTAATGAAGTCATCAATAAGAAATGAATTATATTAGAGATAATTAAGGTAATAAAATGATTTAAATTAATATGGTAATTAAAGAATGATTTATTTAAATTTATAAATAAGTAATTTATATTTAATTTATAATTAGGAATGATTAATGATGAATTAATCCAAGCTAATTTTCTTGAGAAAGTAATTAAGGAAATGTTATTAGTTAATGAAGATAATTAGCTAGAGATTATTAAGTAATTAAATTAATGTGATTAATATTGATAATTTATTTGATGTACTAGTTAAGATAATCAATTGTAAATTGTTAATTACTTAATGAAAGTAATTAAGGGGTTAATTACTAATTGTAACTTAAATTGGATATTTTGATTTATTTATTGATAAAGATTAATCGGTAATTAATGATTTATTGGTATGAGATGATCGCTTAATGGTAAGAAATTAAAGATTTAATTTCCTAGAATGATTAAATTAAGGGGTTAATTAATTATGTAATTGGTTTAAGGGTTGATTAAATTAATATGATTAATTAAGGATAATTTAATTTATTAAAGTGTTTGATGAATTCATTGATATCAAATGATTTGTAATTAATTAATCAAGATTGGGTAATTTATTCGTAAGTAATTAATTTACTTGGAAATAAATTGAATTGATTAGGATTAAACGATTAATTAATCCTACTTATAAATGACTATTGAATGCTTGGCCTTACTTATGAATGATTGTATTGTATGAGATACCTTGAATTGATTGTCCTAACTGATCTGTGACATTTTGTTCTGTGGATTGAACTGAGTATTTTATTCATTTATTGATGATACATCTGCATATTATCTGTGAATTGTGAATGGAAGATAAGCGTTATACTTTATATCGCTTATCAACTATATTTCTGTGTTTTAATCTGTGATGATTGATGATGTTGCACTATTGTGTTAAACCCCTGAACCACACTTATACACACACAAAAATGGATTTCACGAGGAAATCGATTAAGTCACAGATTATTTTTGAATAGCTTTGAATTTGAATATTTGAATTCAAATGTTTTGGAAATGGATTGGCTATAAAGTGAAAAACTTTTGAAATTGAATTTCAAAGATGAAGTTTATTTTTAATAACTTGATTGAATTTTGAAATTTAAATATTTTGATTTGAATTCAATACTTGAAATTGAATTCTATGATCTTGAAACTAGGGACTAAAGATGTTATACCAGTTTATATGGGTTAAACTATTTTAAAGATATTGATTTGAAAATTTGAATTTAAATTCAACTTTAACTCGTGTAAATGAAAATGTTCTTTTTGAGACGAAAACTATTTGTTTCCAAATAATAAAAGCTTTCATATAGGAAGTGAACTTCCAAATTTTGTTAAAAAGGATTTCAAGTTAAAAATGAAAATGATTTCCCAAAGTTATCGAAACTGTTTGAAAGCTATAAGATAAAATCTTAATTTAAAGATTTAAATGAATTAATCCAATTGAGATGAAATTTTTTTGAAATCTGGGAATCAATCATTGTGAAAATGGGTGAACTTAGTGAAATAAATCTTTTGTTTTAAAGGATTTGAAAATGGTAATTTGTTTAAACCATTTGAAAGAAAGTTTTGAATTATTAAGTTGTGACTTAATTGAAATCCCATATCCATATATTTTTAAAAGTTGCGCTCACTATTCGGGTTAGCCGGGAAAGGACCTTTGGGTCGTATAACCCATTCCGAATATGTGATACGTCGTTATGGATAGCATTTGAAGACCGCTGGTGAAGACCGGGTATTTGCGAGAACGATAGGATGACTTATCAATTGTCTCTGCACTGAGTTGCTCCGGTATAGAGATTCCCTAAGTGATGGGAAGTCCAATCGGGATTGTGAACACCCGGATTGGAAGGGCTTCTTTGGAAGTGCCTTCGGTTCTGTTCTAAATCCAGAACAGACTTGTATAAATTGTATGTCTGACATTACATTTTGAGATATAAAGCAGATTTCTTTCAAATACATTTCTGTTGGTGGCAGAGAATTTATTCTCTTAGCATTAACACCCTTCTCTGAGACGTACGAGCTCAGAGGTTATGTAGTTGATGGTTATTAGCGATATATTCCCAATTTGGTAATGTAACATGCTGAGTGTCGCTGTGAAATGATCATTGTTGATCATTTGTGATATGATCATTTGTTTGATCATTTATCTTTGTGATCATTACTTTGATCATTTGTTGACTCAAAGCATGGCTTTGTACCAAAGCGTGGCTTTGTGGACGAGACTTCGTCGAGCCTCACAAACCGGTAATGGTCGAAACAGGAATTGTGCGGTAAGGTTTTCAGGGATAGCTTCCCTAGGGTATGACCATTCCTTCTGGAAAAGAGTAGTGTCATGGTATGGAGCCCTGATACTTACTCATGTGGACACACTATATTTATTCTGTGTGGTTGTTGGTTTAGAGGCGCCTCGTATAAAGGTCCCAAAGGACTGGGGGTGGCATATCTAAGGTTTTGTATATTCCCCGGGAAGGGGGTAGCCGACCTTGTTTGGCAGAGATCCAGTTGGGTTCTTCGGGCATCCTTCCAGAGGCGTTTCCATGTGGCGATGGGAAGTTCCTTAGCTTGACCATTTGTTGGAAATCCATTCTTCAAATACGTACCTTGTACGGTTTTAGTTGTAGAACCTATCATTCACTTATGGTGGCGCCCCACTGTTTGGATGGTAGCTATAGTAGGCATAGTTCGAAATGTCTATGTTGGCTAAGATTTATATCTTTACTTTCGAAATGATTTTTTACTACACTATGCACTAGTAATAATATCAAATGTTTCCTTTTAATGCGTATCAAGCATCTTTGACTATCATAAGGAGAAATCTCCTCTGATTCTGCGTTTGCATTGTGTGTGTGTGCGAGAGGCCCTATGGTAGTCTCATTTCTAAAAAGCATTGCGAATTGGATTTAAAATATTTCGTTGCTTGTTTTTAAAGATAAAACTGTTTTTGTTGCTCACACCAGTCCCATGACTGATCCAGAGTTTATTGTTTCTTTCCTAAACTCTGGGTGCTCAAAATTTTCTACACGAGCAGTCTAGAGTTGGTTTTTTTTCAGATAGTCAAGTTTAGTAGACTATCTGGAGCTACTTCAGTCTTTGGATGCGGACGAGACTTGCTTGTCTTTGCGTATCGTGATGTTGTATCGATCTGCTGTTGCTGGAGTTCTCTTTTGAAGACTATCTTAGAGTTTTATTGTTCCGCTGCTAGATGTTATCTATTTTTCTTTTCCTCTGCTATTTTCTTGTATCATATCTCTGATGTATATTAATATTCATTGTATCACTCTGTTGTATCAGATATTGTATATCAATGTATTATTCTTCTTTTCCACTATGTTGTTTACTTAATGTTGTTATAAGCTCCGGTGAATCGGATTTGAACGGTCGAATCTACGGCATTCGAGTACGATGTAAAGTATGGATGTCGATTTTCGAGCGCGAAAAATCCGTCTCATTACAGCTTGCATGGAATTCAATATCAAGGTGGAGATTGTTATAAATTGATACTTGAATTCAGGAAGAAGCCATTGGGGAAGCATCGACGAGGAAGGAGGAAGCCCTAACCCTAGAAGCAAGCTCCAGGAAGAATAGCCGAACACTATTTTGGTTCGGTGGAACTAGAGCGGTGTAGGGTGGAGAATGAACGAACTACTTCGCTCGGAAGTTGGCTGATGGTTGGAGCGGCAGTGGAAATCTCGTTCGGTTAATTGAAGAATGCGGTGAAAGATTGACTTGGAGCGATGATTTACTGAGGAGTGTTGCCGAACCAAAGTTTTCGTTCGGTGATTTGCTGATGTCGAACGAAATATCTCGTTTGGTATTTGAGCGTGGCGGTCCAAACAAAAGTGGTGATGCCAGTCCAGATTATATGCACCAAACCAAAAGCATGCCGGTCCAGATTGGGCTTTATCGAACCAAATGCGAAGTGATCTATGCCGGACCAAACCATGTGTGCTATTATTTGGACCAAACGTGCCGAACCAGGACCGTCGAACTAAATCTCAAGGTTTCTATATAGCAGCTACTCCGCCTCATAACTTCACTCTATATATAGTGGAGCTTCTGGACAATAGTGGAAGCCATCATACATAGTTGAAACTTTGCAGAATTTTGTCTGTATTGTTAATTCTTCTTATGTATAGCCTCTAAAAGTGAATCCATCTTGTAACTCTAATCTTTCAATGAGTAATAAAATCTCCTCTCCTCAAGTGAACATACATTGTCTTGTGATAGTGGAACCACTATAAATACTAGTATTATTTATTTTTATGCATTGCATAGATCTGTGACTGTCCGTTCTAGTGTTTATCTTTGTTTGTTTCATCTCACTGCAATCACGATGCAGTTGATTTCTACCGCATTATGTTTTTTACTCCATTGCACTAATCATCTGAAAGGATCTGTCCCCAACAATGGACTCAACAACAAATTGAGATTTCTTAAAGGATGTCTTAAAAAATCGAGTGTCAACAAAAATAATACGAGAAGAGAGGTCGAGTCACTCGAGTTCAAATACGAAAGAGTTCAAGGACTCTTGGATGTTCAACATTCAGATGACCTTGCTAAGGAGCCTAAAAGTTTAGTAGGAAAACTACAAGACACACTATATTATGAATATCTAGACTCAAAACAAAAATCAAAACGAGCAAAAATGAGCAACATGAAATGCATGAATAATTGGTAAAATTTGATAGGGTCAAATTGGAAAGCTTGCAAGGATAAAGAAGGTTTTATACAGGAAGCGATAATTTATTTCGAGAAGTTGTTCAACCATAGGTATGAAACACATGCTTTCCCTTAAATTATTTGTAAATACATCATATCGGAGTATAGAAAAAACTTCTAAATGCTTCAGTGGAAGAGGAGGAAATCAAAAAAGCTGTTTTTCCTGTTAAAGATAGTGCTGCAGCACCCCTGGAAGGGTTTAACAGAAGGTTTTTTTTTTGAAAACATTGGTACACACTAAAATCTGAATTGGTGGTGATGGTTCAGGATGAGTTTGACATGGGTAGAACACTAAAGTAAAGTAATCACACATCGACTAGTCTTATTCCAAAAGGTCGAGATGCTAAGTATGTAACAAACTTCAAGCCCATATCTTGTTGTAACATGTTATATAAGATCATAGCTAAGTTCTTATGTAATAGAATGAAGTGCTTTATGGATAAGCTAATAGCAATGAACCAATTGGTGTTTGCTCGAGGTGGAACATAGGGAATGTAATCTTGGTGGCACATGAAATTGTAAGTAGTATGAAAATAAAAAATAATAAGACGGCGTGCATCAGGATAGATCTTCCAAATGCTTATGATTCAGTCAATAGAAAATTTGTTACACACCTAATGAAATCTGTACGATTTACTGAGAAGTGAAAGCCTTACCGAAGAAATGATAGATCCATCAACTTTGTTCATGAATTATCACGGTGAATTACATGGATTCTTTGGTTGTAAAAGTGGTTTACATCATGGATGTTGGGGATTTTGTGGTTCGAGACAAATTTGATGGCGATTGCGAAGAACATAATGCTGTACTTTCCAACTTCAAGGATCTATGGAATAGATTCTTTCAGACAATAGTTCAACCCATCAGGTACAAACGGGTTATCGAACTATCGACTTTCAGGATTCAATGAAGCCCTACCACAGCGTAATCGGATTCAAAGTTTGTACGACTTTGATCCGACCAAGAACACTTTATTAATAGTTTCTGATGATGCAATTTGTATAGAATAGAACGAAGAGGAAGAAGAGAGCAATTCTACGACGTTTTTTGAGTTTGCAACACTTTGAAGACGTCACAAAACAGAGCAATGGTGGCACAGTATTTTGTAACACTTTCTGGCGTCGCAAAACTGCTGTACGAAGAAGAAGAAGAATGAGAATTGTTTTAAACATTTTCTGGGCGTCACTATTTATAGTGGTAGAGAGGTGCCTATTCGCGAAGCGTCGCAACCCTTTGCAACAGTTCACAACTGTTACAAACGGCTATATCCATTCAATATTTAAACATCACGTCTATTCATATTTTGCAACATTCAGAAAAACATTACAAAATTCCCGCCCTTTATTCAAATTCAGAAATCTCGGTTCTGGGTCCTTAACGGGCTGAAATTTGGCCCGTTACTGTTCACATATGATCCAAAAAAAAATTCGGATTCGAACGCGAAACTCGTACCTGCCCTGGCCCGGTTCGGTTCGGTCGGATGGACGGACTACGACGGCGCGCGTGTGGTGTTTTATGACTTCTTTCCTCACAACAAAGCAAACACGTGGGAGCCCCAAGGCCCCAACATCCACAAGAGAAAGCTATATTTATACAAATATAGTCCTTGATTTTCTAGCATGTGGGACTATGATTTCTTCTTCCCTCTTTACTTCTTCTCTTCCAAATCAAAACCCAAAGCCCCAAAACAATATTTGAAAATTTTACAACAATCTCCCCCATTTTTCAAAATAAATAAATAGGACGGCTGAATCACTAGAGTGACTTCCTACATACCCAAGTGGGATCAAACCTATGTAGCTATAAGATCAAGTTTTGCATCATCGTGAAAACCAACACATAAATAAAAGGCATCTTTTGGATTTGAACCTTTACTTAGTGTAAACCATTCAAAGCCTTATCGAGATTCTATGGTAAACGAATCTTGAACCAAGTATACCTAAGAGAATACCGGAACAATCACACATGTTGATTTCCTTAGGTAAAGTGTTTTGTATTACTCAGCACGTTAATGACCATGTGCTTAAATCATGGTTCATGAGTCTACTTAGAAAGCGGTCTTACTTTCCTAGGAAACGGCCTGATTTCCATACTCATATAGGTAATTCTCTTAAGGTGTTTCTACGATACACCTTTTAAGGTTTCTAGAATTATTAAGGATATATATCCATCCTTTGTTCTTGCAGAATCCAACACTAAGTATTATGGGTTTATCGATTTAGTGTTCCATAATCATTCTCTTAACTTGTCGGTACCCATTGAACTTTGTCTGCCCTTTCCAAGATATAAGTTGGGTTTCTGTTAAGGATGATCAACCTTCATTCACAGACCTTAGTCCCATTTCTTGTGACTTTATAGAAACCATTGCCTTTGGAAGACTTTTTGTAAGTGGGTCAGCCAGGTTTTTCTTCGTTTCTATGTAGTCAACAGTTATAACTCCTCTTTTGAGTAAC
The DNA here is from genome assembly GCA_030765085.1 of Allium cepa. Taxonomy (NCBI): domain Eukaryota; kingdom Viridiplantae; phylum Streptophyta; class Magnoliopsida; order Asparagales; family Amaryllidaceae; genus Allium; species Allium cepa. Next base: position 1,041,130,466 of record CM060931.1, on the reverse strand, counting down.
TGTCTCACCATTTAATGTCTTAGACTCACATGTCTAGACTTTCCATTATATGTCTTATTAGACACATTGTATATCGTTGCTTGATTGTCACATTTAATCAAGACTGCTGGAGAAGGCTTCTTCCATAAAGGGATTTCCATTAATAAATTCCTAAGTCATTCTGCTTCTTTACATGCATTTGCTAATGCAATCAATTCTGACAATATTGTTGAGTCAGAAATACAGGTCTGCTTCTTGGAACCCTAAGACACAGCAGCGCCTCCTAATGTAAAGATCCATCCAATCGTAGACTTGGATTTGGATTCTACATTGTTCCAGGTTGCGTCACTATATGCTTCTATCACAGCAGGATATCCTTTATAAGATAAACCATATTCAATGGTTCCTTTCAAATAAACTAAAACTCTGGAAATAGCTTTCTAATGTTCGAAACCTGGATTACTCGTAAATCGACACAATACACTTATAGCATGTGCGATGTCTGGTCTAGTGCAATGCATAGCCAATAACACTGGAATACTCTAGCCGAGAGATAGTAGATCCAGTGTTCTTTTCTAATTTAATACCAGGATCTAAAGGAGTTGGTGTTGGTTTGTCATCGTAATGACCATATATTTGTAGGAATTTCTCTATGTAATGAGATTGAGTTAGTAATAACTCCCCCTCTTTCTTAACAATTTTAATTCCCAAAATTACATCAGCCTCTCCTAGATCTTTCATATCGAATTTAGAAGACAGAAACTTTTTAGTTTCATTCACACAGGATATATTGAAACCAAATATTAGCATGCCATCAACGTATAAACATATTATAACACTACCGCTGTTATCCAATTTGCTATAAATACATTTATCGGCATCATTAACAATGAATCCATATGACAGTGCAACTTTATCAAATTTCTCATGTCATTGCATGGGAGCATGCTTCAGGCCATAAAGAGATTTCACTAATTTGCAAACTTCCTTTTCTTGGCCTGGGGTTTTGAAACCTTCAGGTTGTTCCATATATATCTCTTCTCCTAAATCTCCAGTTAGAAAAGCAGTCTTTACATCCATTTGATGTATGACTAATTTATGAGTTGATGCAAGTGCAATTAAATAGCGTATAGAAGATATGCGAGAAACTGGAGCATATGTATCAAAGTAATCTACTCCATGTTTTTGCTTATATCCCTTAGCAACTAATCTGGCTTTAAACTTATCAATGAATCCATTTGCATTCAACTTTTTCTTGAATATCCACTTACATCCTATAGGTTTAGTACCAGGAGGTAAATCAATTAAAACCCAAATTTGGTTTAACATTATGGAACTCATTTCTTCATTGATAGCTTCTTTCCAGAAATTGAAATCTCTGGAACTCATAGCCTCAGAATAATTTTTGGGATCGTCATCGACGTTCATAACATATTTAGTCATATTAAGAACTTCGTCCTTACTGTCTTCTACTAGATATGTAATGAAGTCAGGACCATAGTCCTTCTCTATTATCGCTCTTTTACTTCTCCGTTGTTCAGTACTATTATCTTGTACTGATATATCCTTTCTGTTTTGAGCAAGAGCATAATCATCGTCATTGACATCATTAGTCATACTAGGTTCTGGACTAGATGACCTCAATGGGATCTCAACAGTTTGATTTTCAAAAAATTCTACATCTACAGATTCTATAACTTCTAGGGTGTCAAGAATAAGGAATCTATAAGTTATACTATTAAGTGAATATCTTATGAAAACACATTTAAATGCTCTATTTCCTAACTTTGGTCGTTTAGGGTCTGGTTTTCAAACATATGCTAAGCAACCCCAAACTTTAAGTCTAGTTAGGTTAGGTTTCCTATTAAACCATAATTCATAAGGGGGAATATTATTCTTTTTAAGTGGTACTCTATTTAAAATATAATATGCAGATAACATAGCATCACCCCATAGGTTATAAGGTAAAGTAGAACTTATGAGCATGGCATAACCATTTCTACTAAAGTTCTATTCTTCCTTTCAGCAACACCATTTTGTTGTGGTGTATACGGGACAGTACATTGGTGAACTATACCTTCTTGTTTACAAAACAAGGTGAATTCATTTGAGAAATATTCACCACCACGATCTGAATGTAATATTTTAATTTTAACTCCTAATTGTGTTTCGACCTCTGTTTTGTAAATTTTGAAAAGCCCCATCTTTAGTTTTCATTAGATATACATATGCATATCTAGTATAATCATCAATGGTTGTTATATATTATTGGTTACCACCATAGGTGATGTAAATTTTTAAGTCACCTACATCACTATATACCAAATCAAGCAAACCAGTTTTCCTTTCTACAGATTTAAAGGATTTTCGGTGAGTTTTTGCTTGAACACATATTTCACATTCAGAGATGGTACCGAAGTCATAATCATAAATTAATCATAATTTATGCATATTTCTAATGGAATTATAATTAACATGTCCTAATCTACCATGCCATAAATTAGTAGAATCAACAATATAAACAGAAGATTTCTTTATTAGATTCAACTTAATCATGTCGTTACAAGAGTATCCATGTCCAATGAATCTACCATCCTTACACACACCAGCTTATCAGACTCATACACCATCTTGAATCCTCCTTTGCTAAGAAGGTATCCAGAGACCAAATTCTTACATATATCGGGTACATAAAATACATTGACTAGTGTAAGAACATTTCCAGAGTTGAAAGGAAGTTCTATAATGCCTTTTTCCAGAACTTTGCTTGGAACCTTATTTGCTCCAGTAAATTCGTCGGCTTCTCCTTTATTTTCTTAGTAACTCTTGAACAGATTACGGTCTTTGCTAATGTGAATGGTTGCTCCAGTATCTAACCACCTATCATTATCATTGCCGCTAACGGAGTTCGCCTCGTGCACTATAGCCACAAGCGAGTGTTCGACCACATTCACTTTTTGTTGTTTCTTCCGCAGACGGCAGTCTCGGGCGTAGTGGCCGGGCTCGTTACAAAAATAACAAGCACCTTTCTTTTTGTTGTTGGTATTGGAATGATTTTTCTTCTTAAACTGTGTCTCATTCCTTGGCTTTAACTTATCAGTAATTTCAACATTATTTGCCTTAGAATGGGACTCAGTTTGCGGATTATCATCTAGATCGCGTTTGCGAGAGTCTTCTTCAATACGAAGATGACGCTGTAAACCGTCTAAATTATAATCCATTTCCGCATGCTTCATCTTTTTCTTATAATCATTCCAAATATGCGGAAGTCTAGAAATTATAATTCCAACAACAGAAGATTCAGGGAGATCAATTCCAGCATTTTTAAGTTGATTCACCAAAAGTAAGATTTCACTTACTTGTCCAATTATGGACTTATTGGTGACCATTTTGAAATCCATAAAATTAGAAATAAAAAACTTTTTATTACTTGCCTCGGATATGCGGTACTTATTCTCCAGTGCAGTCCAAAGTGCCTTCACTGTTTCCAAGGTCCTATGAGTATTATATACTGGGGTGGATAGCGCATTCAGAATACGGCATCTCCATAGAAAATCGTCATCTTTGCGCTTTGCACATTTAGCCTTTAGAGCAGCATCGTCTTTATCAATTTCCTCCTGGATTTCTTCCAAGTCATCTTCCAAAATGTAGAACAACTTGACGGTGATCAGGAAAAATTTCATCGTCTTTTTTCAACGAGTGAAATTGTCGCCATTGAAATCATCCAGTCGAGTTAGATGCTGATTCATAACTTGTAGAGCGCTCGAACCTTCAATGGTTGAAGATTATTGTCTGAAATTTGTTTGGGATTTTGTGGTTCGAGACAAATTTGATGGCGATTGCGAAAAAGATATGTTGTACTTTCGGACTTCAAGGATCTATGGAATAGATACTTTCAGACAATAGTTCAACCCACCAGGTACAAATGAATTATCGAACTATCGACTTTCAGGATTAAATGAAGCCATATAACAGCGTGATCGGATTCAAAGTTTGTACGACTTTGATCCGACCAAGTACACTATAGTAACGGTTTCTGATGATGCAATTTATATAGAATAAAAGAAAAGGAAGAAGAGAGCAATTATGCGACGTTAGCTGAGTTTGCAACACTTTGGAGGCGTCACAAACAGAGCAATGGTGGCGCGGTATTTTGTAACACTTTCTAGTGTCGCAAAACTGCTCTGTGAAGAAGAAGAAGAATGAGAATTTTTTTAACGTTTTCTGGGCGTCATTACTTATAGTGGTAGAGATATGCCTATTCGCGAAACGTCACAACCATTTGCAACGGTTCACAACTGTTACGAACGACTATATCCATTCAATATTTAAACGCCGCGTCTATTCATATTTTGCAACGTTCAGAAAAACGTTACAAAATTCCCGCCCTTTATTCAAATTCAGAAATCTCGGTTCTGGGTTCTTAATGGGCTGAAATTTGCCCCGTTACTGTTCACATATGATCCAAAAATATTTCCGAATCTGGCCCGGTCGGATGGACGGACGCGGCGGCGCGCGTGGTGTTGCATTACTTCTCTCCTCACAACAAAGCAAACATGTGGAAGCCTCAAGACCCCAACATCCACATGAGAAAGCTATATTTATACAAATATAGTCCTTGATTTTCTAGCATGTGAGACTATGATTTCTTCTTCCCTCTTTACTTTTTCTCTTCCAAATCAAAATCCAAAGCCCCTAAAACAATATTTAAAATTTTACAACAAAGGAGACCCATTGTTACCATTTCTGTTCATGATCATCATGGAATATTTCATGCTCCTCATGGATAAGGAAGTCCAAAATGGAAGGATTGTACCCACCTCCAAGTCTGCTCACCTGATCACCCTCGTGATAAATGCTGACTACGTCATCACATTTACCAAAGCGGATTCAAAAAGGGCAAAAGCTTTAAAGGAAATCTTTGCTAAAATGGGTAAGTTCTCAGGCCTTAGTCTTAACAATATGAAGTCCAATGTGTACATCAGGAAAGGATGTCAACAGAAGACAGAGTTGAGCAATATTCTAGGTATGACTAGGGGTAAACTACCGGTCCGACATCTAGGGATTTCAATATCGTGTATCAATCTTAAGGACTGCAAATTGATAGCATGGTGGAAAAGATCGGAAGCAAGATACAAGGAGAGAGGAATAGAATTATTGAAATCAACTATTTACCACGTTATCCAGTTTTGGATGCAAGCGCTTCCAGTTCCGAAAGCCACGATAAATAAAGTCATAAAGATATGATCTACTTTCTTGTGGAAACAAAAATTAAACAAAATAGTGTGGAATGTGTTATGTGGAGAGAAATCTGAAAGGGGGCATGGGTTAAAAGATTATGAAGAGATCAACAAGACACCAAGAATTAGGCTGTTCTGGAGAGTGATCAACAAGGAAGCGATTTGGTCATATTGGATGCATGAGAAGACATCAAGGATAAGTCATTTTAGTATATGAATATCAGGAAAGATGATTCAGGGACATGGAAATATATTCTAAAAGTTAGGGGAATGCTGCAAAATGCCTCAAGAGAAGAATAGTGGATGGTAAGACCACCTCCCTGTGGTTCGATCCATGGATACAGGGTAGAAGACTAATAGAAAAGCTAGGATATGATACTGTAATTAGAGTCCAAGGGTTAAGAATGGTGGTAGGTGATCTTCTCGATGAAAGACAATAGTTGCAGATAGATACAGCTTCTAATGTGAGATGAGAAATATCGTCCAAACAATTAGATTGCATGAAGATGGTCTAAGGACTATTGGGTATGGAGTACAAACACAAAGGGAAAATGCATATTTAAAGAGGTGTGGAATGAAATTAGAAATTAATATGAGAAAGTTGTATGGCCTAAATTTGTGTGGAAAAGGATTCACAGTCCAATGATGGTTGTGCATTTATACAAAGTCCTTATCAAATCTCTTACTGACCAAAGGCAAACTTATTCAAAAAAGTATTTAGGTGGATCTGACTTTTGTACTATGTAACCAACGTCCCGAGACTAGAGGCCACTTGCTCTTCCAATGTAAGTTTAGCACTTACATTTGGAAGTGGTGTAGAATAAGATTGAAATGGCGGGCAGGACACACTGAAATAATTACATTACATTCTAAAGTACGTAATATGACAGACAAATTGGAATACAAATGCAAAAGCACAGATGTTGCATGCCTTGCCATTTCAATGTGTGTTTGGGTCATTTGGAAGGAAAAAAACAGTCGCGTCCCTAAAATGACAGAGGTTCCCTTGCAACGTGGAACGTGGTTGTTAATTCGGTAAAAATCAGAGCTCAGAGACCAAAACATCACGGCTACATTAATGATATAGATGAGGAGTTTTGTCTCCATGACGAGGTTTATAATCAAGTGGTCGATTTGTTATGAATGAAGTGTGGAAAAAGCAGCTAGAATATTAGGTAAGGGTTCTCCAACCGTGGCTATAGTAACGTTAGAACTATCCTTTCATTTTTTGTAATACATGAAACCTTTTACAAATAACCAATATAAGAGTTATGAAGGAAGTTGTGCATGCAGTGTTAAATTTACGGGGTGGAAGTACTTATCTTCTAAGAGAACGATGGCGGATGTTCGTATATTACGCAATAAACTGCCACACTCATGTAAACAAATATCATCTTCATATCAATATATAGAATTTCATGAGAAAATTACAAAATAAAGATAAACCTTAGAGTTGCCTATGGAGAGCACGAACTCAAAGTAGCAAAGATGGTAGTTTGATCTACTCACATAGAGGATCTAAAAGAGAACAGCATAGGTTAAAGAATCCGACAAGGTAAAATCGAACATGGTTTAACAGGCCTTTCGTTACTGCTTAGGAGTTACATACTAAGAACTCCATATCTAGCCTCAGATTCTCACTAAAATCTAATTCGATGTTGGAGGAACATATCTATAAAGAATTTCCACATGCAGCAAATCAAAGAAAAGACCAGTTAAATCCAAGGAACAATCGATCGAGAACTGCGGTTTGTAGCAGAGAAAGAGATGTAATATTCAATAGGAAGCAGCAAATGGAAAATATTTTATGACTTAGCTTCCACCATTATCAAACTAAAATGATGCGGATTTATGTTTCAGTAAACTATAGCTGCAATGAATGAAGTATGTAAAAGATAGGGTGATCGAGAAGCATTAATCAGTAAACTATAGTTATTTTAGCTGGTTCGCGGGTATAGGTTATGTACTTAATCAAAATGTTTTTGGGTGTTGTTGGGCTTGGGCTGGGTTGAATATTCTGTTTTGCATATACTTGTAAATTCGATCCCTCTTTTCATATTAATAAAGGTCCTTTGAATCTTTCTTTTTAAACAATACATCTTTGTGAAGAGTTTTTATTTGTAAAGGAAAAATTGGAATGATATATTTACATGTCCACTTTTCTGAGCCGTATTCAATAAAATATTTAATTGAAAAAAAAGTGTGAACATTTGTTAAAATTAGCACATGATTTTTATAATCTTTGAAGCTTATTAATTTTTGTGAAAAATAAGATGCGGAATCAAAGATTTTGAAAAAAAATGTTCACTTAAAATTTGATTAGAGTTGGAACTATAAAGTTTGATTATGGTAAATTAGCCGAATTACTCAATATGCCAGTGCACTAAGGATATTGCTGTATTGAACATTAGGGAATTATAAAGCATTGAAATTAGGGGTAAATAAAGTAATCAATATATATATATATATATATATATATATATATATATATATTGGATGGCATTTTCAATCCGCATTTGAACTAGAAGGGTATAGTACCAAATCGAATTTTCTGTAAGAATATGTAACAAACCATAAATTTTTAAACAGTTTTTTAAAACGTATTTAATTGAATTTTTGAGAAATTCTAAATAATAATATTTTGAAATAAAAATTTAATGTTTGGATTATGTATAATTAAATATAAGCAGTGAATAAATAAGAAAACATATAAATTTAGATTACGTTACTTGTTAATTAATTTGGGCGTACGTTCGTTTTAACTATTGCATCTATTGTACGCACTCTTTGATCTCATATCTTAGCTATTAAAAACCAAATCAGCACGTGCATTTAAAAAAAAGAATTAAAACCCTACCTCCAATTCACGTGTAAAACTTTCCACTTTCATTTGCGTCTCCGTATTTAATAGGAATAAAAATCTTTGATTTTCTCACCATTTCAAAATCTCTTCCATCTTCATTTTTTGCAACGCAGTTCAGATCTGGAAAAAAAAAGGTAATGGGTAACGATCCGAAATTTTAGACCAATTTAAAAATTCTAATTTTGTTTTAAAATACTGAATAAAATTTGGTAGAAACAAAAATGATGGGAATAATAATAGTTTATATGAGATTTACAATTTGAATTAAAAACAACAAATGTTAAGAATTTAATAATAATTGTTAATTGTAAATATTGATCTATTGAATAAAATTTAAGAAGAAACAATAGTTTAATTGTATTGTTGTAATTCAAATAAGTTAACCTCTAACAAATGAACTAAAATTGGTAACTAATGGATATGTTGAGTTATGTGAAATTATTAAATAATGTTCGATTTATTGTTAATAAAAAGAAGAAAAAAAGGAAAAATATTATGTTCTGTTTATACATCAAATGGTGGTTTTGAAATTTAGTTTTGAAAGCAAGTATGGATTTTTAATTCAAAGAAAAATTTGGTCTTAATATACATATATACACGGAAAGTTTAGTTTGGGTATAGGGTCCATTAATTATTGTGTGAATACTAGTAGGTATGTATATATAGGTTATGTTAGTATTTTCAAATATATTACTCATTTCCTTGAAGTTTTGAAACACACTGTCCAATCAACCCATCAATTGCTCTAATAATTTATTTTGGAAAATTCAAGGCACAGCTGTTTTATTTGCCATCATTTCTTTTATTTTAATTTTCCAAATGGTTCATTTTGCCTTTATAACGTATCATTCCATTCCATACTTATCTTTTTCCTTTACGTTTCAAATATGGAACGTGCTGTCCAATCAGCAATTAATTGCTTTAATTTCTCAACTAAATCTAGGGTGACTGTTGCCATCCTATAATTATTTTGAATATCAAAACATATAGATTATATACGTTTACGTTCATTTTTGGTCAGTTCTTCTGTTTTAAAGTAATATATTTATTTCTTAAAAACAGTTGCATTGTGAAACACGTCTCTTCCGAATCTTCACCGCGCAGCTCAAGCAATATAATAAATTGCTTTAATAACGTTGCTGAATCAACAGTCATTTCAATTTATTATTTGTTGTACGTTTCCTTTTTGCTTAAAAATTGGCTACGTAAACATTAATTCAAAAATAGGAAGAAATCATTCGTTTCCTGCAGCCACTTCATTTGCTTTAATTATTTCACGTGATTCAAATGGGTGACCGTGTTCATTCACTCAACCTTTATCTATATTTTTGTTTTGAATTTCTTTCCTTTGTTCACTAGGGTAATTATGGTATGATTCTCAGCCTACTAGTCTGCCTTTCCTTCTTTCCTTCGGCAAAAAAAAACCCTTTAATTATTATCTCATTTCTTGCTTGCACGGTTACAGACAATCAATTAGTTAATTGCATGTTGTAGTCTGTTCATGCCTATTTGGTTCATAAAAATTATTAAGCATTTTTACCCAGAGCAGCCAACTCACCTACACCGTTCTATATCTATTTATTTGCGTACAAGTTCAAAATTTCCATTTTCTTTGACAGATAGATTTGTTGCCTTTATCTATTCTTTCTCTCCTGTCTTTATTGCTTAAAGGAAGGCAATCCATCAAAACGTGAACATTTGATTATAGTCAGCCTTTACCTGTACCCAAATTTTCATTTTTATGACCGTCATTCGAATATCAAACTCATATACTTTTTGCATTCATTTTGCTCATTCAATTTTACGTTTCTTATTCCAGCTTTTAAATATTGAGCTCCTCCCTTATATTTCTCTGTGGCATTTACTTCTCTTCTCTGTTTCTTCTTTTTTTTTCTTCCCCTCTGTTAGCTTCTCAAAACCATCACTCCGCAGCTCCTCCCTGATCTTCCACCCCTCGTGCACTTCCGTAGCCACTTAGACCGTGTACTCCTTCTTTTGCGTAAGTATATATATTTTTTATAAACCTATGGTATATTATAATATATACTGTGTACGTTAGTTTATATGATTATATATATATATACACACACACGTTGCTGTATGTTTATGAAAGAAAATATCTATATATTACATACTATATTCTCTGTTTTGTTTTAAAATATATAAGTGTTATAGGGTATAAGGTACACATATATAAAGTTATATGTTGTATAAGAGTATAAGTGGATTTGTACAGATAAAGCATGGGTTTATTGATATTATAATTACGTAAATACTGATTTTATATAAACAGTTATATGATCTATTTTTATATATTATAGAAATTGAAAAATCTGGTTCGACAATGAATATATGTTATGTTGTTTATATATTTACAGTAATATATATTGATTTTGTTTAAGTATGGTATAGACAGTGTTTATAAGTTTTTTTTAAAAAAATAAGTTATATTAGTTTGGATTTTACCTGTTGGGTTAGATAGGGGCACTGAATATACATATGTATATATTTATACCTTATGTGCGTTCGGGTATATGTATTTGTTAATTATATTTTAATTTATATGTTAGTTATAATATATTATGGTTTGTAGTATTCCTAATATTTTAAAATGGAAAATATATATTGTAGGAAACTTGTAATACAATCGCGTTTGTATATTTTCTATTTAAGTTTACATAACTTTATATATATGTGTGTGTGTATAATATAAAATTTTGTTCGCAAATGTCTATATGAGTATACATTAATTGGTTTTAAAAGATATAAATATATGGAGACTTTGTTCGAAGTGTTGAATTAAATTTTAATTTGAGATATATGATTAAATTGTTTTAAAAATAAATAATAAAATTATATACATCATTTTCTGTCATATCAAGATGGTTCTAATTCGTTTCCACCAAATTCTTATCTCTCAGCTTTGTTGAATTCGTGCCAATCTAGCGTTGCTTTGAAATTCGTAGCTTGTTGTGTTGTCTATCTTCTCTAGCCTCTAGCCTCGAAAGGTGAGCAATCACTCACGATTAACGTTCTTGTATTTTATTAAATTTGATTTCAATTGAACGACAAATGAAATATGATGTTGTAGTCATTTAAATTGGTATATATATGCTATTTTCAGTAACTGTTCACCTGTGGGATATGACACCATATCCTGTTGTTTATATTATATTTTTATTGATGATATATGCCAGTTATTTTATTTATTATCTGTTATCACTCTGCAAGTTCCCTGTAGTTTAGAATTCACTATGGTTTGAAATGATACATACCCGAACGGACATTTGGATAGGAGAATTTCGTTATGGGTTGAAATGATAAACCCAAGCGATTTTCAATTAAATTGAATTTGGGATTGCGGGTCTAAGTGATATCTTCACTTATGTTTAAATTTCGGATTGAAATGATAAATATCCTTATCCTTTGACCATAGCGTAGGAAATTATATACAAATATCGTTGGTCCATATATATCAATAAATGTTTTGAAAATAATTTCTATGGGTTGGGAAAGAAAAATATAGTTTTAATAAAGACCGATCCTTAGAATATTATATGTATAAAAATGGAAATTTTACGTATAGACCTAATAATCATATTTAATCTAATTGAGATTGATTTAATACATAATATGTTTAAGTATTCATTTAAATTTATATTTTAAATTAGATTTGGTAAAATTTTGAATAAGCTAGAGTTGAGAAGATAAAGCTGAATTAATTGGAAATGGTATTTAATTAAGAATTATATTCAATTAAATCGATTTGAAACTCTTGAATTCGGGATTTAAGATATGATTTTATAACTTGGTTTTGGTAAAAGGGATTAAATGGATATTTTAAGTTTAAATAAATTTAAGGAAATATTCTGTAAAATGAAATCTAAGGCTATTTAAATGATATTGAATTTGTTAAGTGGATATTTCCTGACTAAGTAATAATGATGAAGCTAAATAAAGATCTATATGAAACTGTTAGATTTAACTTTAAAATAGTGAATATTAAAGCTTTGAATATAACGAAAATTAAATGGTTATTGGGAGCTGAATTGAATTAATGAATTGAGCTTTGAATAAATTGGAATTTGGAACTTGAGTTGATTAGAATCAATTTGTGTAGTTGAGGAAATTTCAAATATTTTACTTTATAAATTATTTAATATATATATATATATACACACACTCTATCTTGGAAAATAGATATATTTGAAAGGGAAATGATGTTTTGATTTTGAAGTCTACATAAAATTGAATGGCCACGGTGTTATAGTGTATATTTCTACCTTGTAGATAGTTCCATGGACCCTTAGATGATGGTTATCCCAAACATCCTTAAGTTATTTGTATTTCAGTTGATATTTCACTTGAGTTGGATTTATTGATATAAGAATGTTAATCCTGACTCGAATGTTTTGTGTTTTTGCTTTACGCTCGGGTCAGACTAAGTGATACATCATATGAGACTCGCCTTTGGAGTTTGGAGCTTCGTTTGAGGATCCAACTATTGATTCAGCTTTCAGCTCTTTCAGTTGATTCATTCGAAGAGGTCATCTGTTCGTACTGGAGACTTCAATATATTTGAGATACTCTGTAGTATTTTTATTTCTAACTCTGGTATTTATATAGTAGCTTCATGATCTACTTTTTATCTATTCCACTGCATTATTTTATATTACTCTATGTCTGTGAGTCTGTGGTTGATTTATTTACTGTATATGCTGAGTTTTGCCAAATTTTAATTAACAATTCGGTATTTTGAATTATTCAAGTCGGACATGTATGATTTTATTGTCGATTTGAATGGTCCAAAATAGCGGGTCGTTACAGTTGGTATCAGAGCGAGGCTCTAGGCAAAACTTAGCATATATGGTAAATTTATTTACAGAATCGCTTTCGTTCGAGTTGAATCTCTTCCTTTTTGACTCGATTTCCTTTGAATTTTGGAATGTCCCTCGGTTCCGAAATTCATTATTGTCTCTTCTATTTATATTCTTTGATTCTAGAGTATTTCATAACTCTACTGAATGTTTTTTAAGGGGGTGAAAACTCCTTTACAATCGGCATTGATTCACCGAAGATTTATATATCCTCGGTTTAGATGCTGCTATCTCTGGTTATGCCGAATTCTATATCTGGCGATCGAATGTTGATTTGCCTTGGAATTCGGCATCGATCATATCCATGAAGTCATGGTTGACCCGGTTAAGGTCGCCCACGATATATATCCATAATCTATTTTGTAATTCAATTATCTCATCTTCGATCGAGTCTATCTTCGAATCAGGGTTCTATTGATTAGAGTTCCTCTAGTTTAAATCTCTATCTTTGTTTCGAAGTCGATTCTTGAATCATCCTTTGTAAATCGGGTTTGGTTTGTATTTTGAAATCGTTTTATATACTGAAATTTTTATTTGGGTAACTATGATTTTATTCTATATATAAAAGTGAATATATTTTCTATAAGGATTATATATCATTTATAAAAGAAAGTCTGAAATATTGAAAGGATTTGAAATTTTGAAAATTTATAAGGAATTCGATTATACAAAGGATTTATAACTGAAGGATTTTGAATTTTAATTTCGAGGTATTGAACTCCGGTATTTTGAAATTTGGTTTTGAGATTTCTAAAATATATAATAATAATACGATTTAAAAGTATTTTTCGAATAAGAAATATTTCAAAAGAGTTCAAAAGAATTACAATGATTTAGAAGAAATTTCAATAAAGTTTTCAAGAAAATAGAAGTCCAGAACTCACTTAAGTCGCTGGAGAATAATTTCGGTGATGAGTGCACGCATCATCGACATTGATTTTCGAGTTTCAGAGTGGGGGAGAGATGACTCTAATAGCTTTGCTATGCGAGTGATTTTGTGAAACCAAATTTTGATTTCAAGTGCCGAAGTACGATTTGATATTCGAAAGATATATGTATTTATATTTGAAATGATTTAAAGTGAACCGGTGTTCAGTCCTCGAGTTTCGGGTTTGATTTGGTATAATCCTATCTTTTGAATTTGTTGACTTGAATTATGTTAATTTGGAAACTGGGATTATTTTCTAAACTTATTATTTTAGAAACTTTGAAATTGAGATATTTAATCTGGAAGAAAATTTGGTGAAATCATATATGATTTTGAACCTGAATTGATATTGAAATAATTTGAAATTGAGAACCTTATATTATTAAGTACTTGATTTGGGAGTGGTCGAACTTATATAAAATGGATTTGTATAAATATGAAGTTGATTTGAAAGGTACTCAATTTGGAAAGAGAATTTTATATAATCAAAGTCTATATAAGTGTGATTTGATATACTATTGATTTGGAAAGTATTCGATTTGAAAATGGAATCCTATATATAATGGATTTTATATAAGTATGATATTTCAAAGTATTTGGAAAGGTACTATATGATATATATTTTCGAAGTAAAGATATGGAAAGTGCCTTCTGCTTGATATCCGCTTTGTGGCCACATTGTGGATTCATTCTATCGATATTATTCTGTCTGATTTTTAGTTTTCCAGATGTGATACTCGAGTGTTCCACCGTGGCGTAGCCCATGGTTTTTTTTCTCGTGACTGCATAGCGCAACTGCCTAGCTGAGACGGCCTAGGGGTACGGATTGTTTCCTAGGGGATTCAGGCGTAACCATTGTGTATATTGCAATCTATGTAGGTCGCATTAGTAGCACAACTGCCTGGCTGAGACGGCCTAGGGGTACGGATTGTTTCCTGGGGGATCCAGGCGTAACCATTGTGTATCCTGCTCCCTACTAGTCATCATGGCGTGACTCGCAGGGCTGAGAAAGCTTATGTATACAGATTGTTTCCTCGGGGATCCAAGCGTAACGATTGTGTATCTACGAACCATAGTTAGACAAAGGTTTTGGTTTAGTTATTTTGTTTGGATTGTACTTTTCATATCTGTTTTTTAAGGTTTTTCAAGTATTTTCACTGGTTGTTGAAACAGGTCTACTAATTACTTGAGGAATTCTAGCTTTGCGCCTGATCAACGCATGGCTAGAGCATGCAAGAACGAGGATAAACTTGTTGAAACATCGAGTTATAGAAGCATTTTCGAAAGGAAAATTGGTTTCGATATAAAGGTATTTTACATAAAAGTATTTTATATAAAAGTATTTTATATAAAAGTATTTTATTATAGAAGTATTTCTAACAAAGAAATTCTGTATTAATATTCGAAATTGAAATTCTTATGGTTCTAGATTAATTATTCGTGCCCGATACTATTCCTTGAATCTACCTTATCTGCTCAGTTTAGTTATTCACCATGATTCTGTTTTCTGAATCTACCTTCTTTCCTTATTGGATATATCCTTTTTAAATATTGTTTGTTTATATACTACATGGTATAATAGAAAATTTTTAGTGTTTTAGAGGTTATTAATTTATCTATAATGTTGGAAGTATCTTGAGAATTTTTTTTATAAATTTTGGATTTAATATTTTCAATGGCTTCTTTGTAAATATAAATAATAATGTAAATAATTGTTTTCAGAGGAGTTTTGAAAAGTATTAAAGAAAATTAAATTTCAAATGAAGTTTTTAAATGAATATTTCAAGTAAAATTTGTATAGTTTTAAACTAATTATTTATCTTCTACTTCAATCTATTTTTTCTTTCTGTTTGTTGTTATTCCCCTACCTCCTTCCTTTTCGGGACGAAAAGTTTTGAGTGGGGGAGAGTGTAACAACCCATAAATTTTTAAACGGTTTTTAATAACGTATTTAATTAAATTTTTGAGAAATTTTAAATATAATATTTTGAAGTAAAAATTTAATGTTTGGATTACGTACAAGTAAATATAAGTAGTGAATAAATAAGAAAACATATAAATTTAGATTACGTTACTTGTTAATTAATTTTGGCGTACGTTCGTTTTAATTATTGCATCTATTGTACGCACTCTTTGATTTCATATCTTAGCTGTTAAAAACCAAATCAGCATGTGCATTTTAAAAAAAAAGAATTAAAACCCTACCTCCAATTCACGTGTAAAATTTTCCACTTTCATTTGCGTCTCCGTAATTAATAGGAATAAAAATCTTTGATTTCCTGACCGTTCCAAAATCTCTTCCCATCTTCATTTTTTGCAACACAGTTTAGATCTGGAAAAAAAAGGTAATGGGTAACGATCCGAAATTTTAGACCAATTTAAAAATTCTAATTTTTTTAAAATACTAGATAAAATTTGGTAGAAACAAAAATGATGGGAGTAATAATAGTTCATATGATATTTACAATTTGAATTAAAAACAACAAATGTTAAGAATTTAATAATAATTGTTAATTGTAAATATTGATCTATTGAATAAAATTTAAGAGGAAACAATAGTTTAATTGTATTGTTGTAATTCAAATAAGTTAACCTCTAACAAATGAACTAAAATTGGTAACTAATGGATATGTTGAGTTATGTGAAATTATTAAATAATGTTTGATTTATTGTTAATAAAAAGAAGAAGAAAAAGAAAAAATATTAAGATCCGTTTATACATCAAATGGTGGTTTTGAAATTTAGTTTTGAAAGAAAGTATGGATTTTTGATTCAAAGAAAAATTTGGTCTTAATATACATATATATACGGAAAGTTTAGTTTGGATATAGGGTCCATTAATTATTGTGTGAATTCTAGTAGGTATATCTATATAGGTTATGTTAGTATTTTCAAATATATTACTCATTTCCTTGAAGTTTTGAAACACACTGTCCAATCAACCCATCAATTGCTCTAATAATTTATTTTGGGAAATTCAAGGCACAGTTGTTTTATTTGTCATCTTTCTTTTATTTTAATTTTCCAGACGGTTCATTTTGCCTTTATAACATATCCTTCCATTCCATACTTATCTTTTTCCTTTACGTTTCAAATATGGAACGTGCTGTCCAATCAGCAATTAATTGCTTTAATTTCTCAACTAAATCTAGGGTGACTGTTGCCATCCTATGATTATTTTGAATATCAAAACATATAAATTGTATACGTTTACGTTCATTTTTGGTCAGTACTTCTGTTTTAAAGTAATATATTTATTTCTTAAAAACAGTTGCATTGTGAAACAAGTCTCTTCCAAATCTTCACCGCGCAGCCCAAGCAATATAATAAATTGCTTTAATAACGTTGCTGAATCAACGGTCATATCAATTTATTATTTGTTGTACATTTCCTTTTTGCTTAAAAATTGGCTACGTAAACATTAATTCAAAAATCGAAAGAAATCATTCGTTTCCTGTAGCCACTTCATTTGCTTTAATTATTTCACGTGATTCAAACAGGTGACCGTGTCCATTCACTCAACCTTTATCTATATTTTTGTTTAAATTTCTTTCCTCTGTTCACTAGGGTAATTATGGTATGATTCTCAGCCTACTGGTCTGCCTTTCCTTCTTTCCTTGGGCAAAAAAGAATCTTTAATTATTATCTCATTTCTTGCTTGCACGGTTAGAGACAATCAATTAGTTAATTGCATGTTGTAGTCTGTTCATGCCTATTTGGTTCATAAAAATTATTAAGCATTTTTACCCATAGCAGCCAACTCACCTACATCGTTCTATATCTATTTATTTGCGTACAAGTTCAAAATTTCCATTTTCTTTGACTGATAGATTTGTTGCCTTTATCTATTCTTTCTCTCCCTGTCTTTATTGCTTAAAGGAAGGCAATCCATCAAAACGCGAACATTTGATTATAGTTAGCCTTTACCTATACCCAAATTTCCATTTTTATGACCGTCATTCGAATATCAAACTTATATACTTTTTACATTCATTTCGCTCATTCAATTTTACGTTTCTTATTCCAGCTTTTAAATATTGAGCTCCTCCCTTATATTTCTCTGTGGCCTTTACTTCTCTTCTCTGTTTCTTTTTTTTTCCTCCCCCTCTGTTAGCTTCTCAAAACCATCACTCCGCAGCTCCTCCCTGATCTTCCACCCCTCGTGCTCTTCCATAGCCACTTAGACCGTGTACTCCTTCTTTTGCATAAGTATATATATTTTTTATAAACCTATGGTATATTATAATATATATTGTGTACGTTAGTTTATATGCTTATATATATACGTTGCTGTATGTTTATGAAAGAAAATATGTATATATTACACATTATATTCTCTGTTTTGTTTTAAAACATATAAGTGTTATAGGGTATAAGGTACACATATATAAAGTTATATATTGTATGAAAATATAAGTGGATTTGTACAGATAAAGCATGGGTTTATTGATATTATAATTATGTAAATACTGATTTTATATAAACAGTTATATGATCTATTTTTTTATATTATAGAAATTGAAAAATCTGGTTCGACAATGAATATATGTTATGCTGTTTATATATTTACAGTAATATATATTGATTTTGTTTAAGTATGATATAGACAGTGTTTTTAAGTTTTTTTAAAAAATAAGTTATATTAGTTTGAATTTTACCTGTTGGGTTAGATAGGGGCACTGAATATACATATGTATATATTTATACCTTATGTGCGTTTCGTGTATATATATTTGTTAATTATATTTTAATTTATATGTCAGTTATAATATATTATGGTTTGTAGTATTCCTAATATTTTAAAATGGAAAATATATATTGTTGGAAACTTGTAATACAATCGCGTTTGTATATTTTCTATTTAAGTTTACGTAACTTTATATATATGTGTGTGTGTATAATATAAAATTTTGTTCGCAAATGTCTATATGAGTATACATTAATTGGTTTTAAAAGATATAAATATATGGAGACTTTGTTCGAAGTGTTGAATTAAATTTTAATTTGAGATATATGATTAAATTGATTTTAATAATAAATAATAAAATTATATACATCATTTTCTGTCATAACAAGATGGTTCTAATTCGTTTTCACCAAATTCTTATCTCTCAGCTTTGTTGAATTCGTGCCAATCTAGCGTTGCTTGGAAATTCGTAGCTTGTTGTGTCGTCTATCTTCTCTAGCCTCTAGCCTCGAAAGGTGAGCAATCACTCACGATTAACGTTCTTGTATTTTATTAAATTTGATTTCAATTGAACGACAATTGAAATATGATGCTGTAGTCATTTATAATTTTATATATATGCTATTTTCTATAGCTGTTCACCTGTGGGATATGACACCATATCCTGTTGTTTATATTATATTTTTATTGATGATATATGCCTGTTATTTTATTGTATTATCTGTTATCACTCTGCAAGTTCCCTGTAGTTTAGAATTCACTATAGTTTGAAATGATACATACCCGAACGGACTTTTGGATAGGAGAATTTCGTTATGGGTTGAAATGATAAACCCAAGCGATTTTCAATTAAATTGAATTTGGGATTGCGGGTCGAAGTGATATCTACCCGTATATTTAAATTTTGGATTGAAATGATAAATTTCTGTATCCCTTGGCCATAGCGTAGGAAATTATATACAGACATCGTTGGTCCATATATATATATATATATAAATGTTTTGAAAATAATTTCTATGGGTTGGGAAAGAAAAATATAGTTTTAATAAAGACTGATTCTTAGAATTTATTTGTATAAAAATGAAAATTTTAGGTATAGACCTAATAATAATATTTAATCTAATTGTGATTGATTTAATACAAAAAATATGTTCAAGGATTCGTTTAAATTTATATTTCAAATTAGATTTGGTAAAATTTTGAATAAGCTAGAGTTGAGAAGATAAAGCTAAATTAATTGGAAATGGTATTTAATTAAGAATTATATTCAATTAAATCGATTTGAAACTATTGAATTCGGGATTTAAGGTATGATTTTATTACTTGGTTTTGGTAAAAGGGATTAAATGGATATTTTAAGTTTAAATAAATTTAAGGAAATATTCTGTAAAATGAAATCTAAGGCTATTTAAATGATATTGAACTTGTTAAGTGGATATTTCCTAACTAAATAATAATGATGAAGCTAAATCAAGATCTATATGAAACTGTTAGATTTAACTTTAAAATATTGAATATTAAAGCTTTGAATATAACGAAAGTTAAAATGGTTATTGAGAGCTGAATTGAATTAATGAATTGAGCTTTGAATAAATGGGAATTTGAAACTTGAGTTGATTAGAATCAATTTGTGTAGTTGAGGAAATTTCAAATACTTTGCTTTATAAATTATTTAATATATATACTATCTTGGAAAATAAATATATTTGAAAGGGAAATGATATTTTGATTTTGAAGTCTAAATAAAATTGAATGACCACAGTGTTATAGTGTATATTTCTACCTTGTAGATAGTTCCATGGATCCTTAAAGGATGGTTATCCCAAACATCCTTAAGTTATTTGTATTTCAGTTGATATTTCACTTGAATTGGATTTATTGATATAAGAATTTTAATCCTGACTCGAGTGTTTTGTGTTTTTGCTTTACACTCGGGTTAGACTAGCGGTACAGCATTTGAGTTTTTTGTTCCATGGAGCTTCGTTTGAGGGTCCAACTATTGATTCAGCTTTCAGCTCTTTCAGTTGATTCGTTCGGAGAGGTCATCTGTTCGTACTGGAGACTTCACTGTATTTGAGATATTCTGTTGTATTTTTATTTCTAACTTTGGTATTTATATAGTAGCTTCATGAACTACTATTTATCTATTCCGCTGCATTATTTTATATTACTCTATGTCTGTGATTCTGTGGTTGATTTATTTACTGTATATGCTGAGTTTTGCCAAATTTTAATTAACAATTCAGTATTTTGAATTATTCAAGTCGGACATGTATGATTTTATTGTCGATTTGAATGGTCCAAAATAGCGGGTCGTTACACAATAAATGTTGAACACTACCTTTGTTTTTCTACCCAAATATGTTTTACGTTGTTTATAGACAAAAAGTCCCTATAGTATTCGTTGTTTTAACATCGTCGGAAGAGGAAGATGTTTTGGATTGTTTTGTGGATAGGTGTCATTTATCTGATATTTTGGGTAACATTACACCACATATGTTTATTTTGGTTTGGGAAGTTATAAGTAAGCAAGTAAGTTGTCGTCTTACCATATACGTTTTATGGCAACATTTATAAAGTGCTGATGCTTGAGTTATCGTCATAACTACAAGTAAATTGTTTGAGGTTGATGCTCCATATCATGTTCACTGAGCTAGGACATTATCCATTTTAGATGTTCCAAATATTCCTAGATACGTTTTTGGGTACGACACTATTTAGGTACTAAACATTATGCGTATTGGATTAATATGGCAAGATACCACTCCATCTTGAGTTGTATTAAAGAATGGTAAAAAAATTGGAAGTTATAATTGCAAAAGATATCCTAGATGAAGTTGTAATCAAGATTACACAAGGAATTACTAATTTATGAATTTGAATTCTCATAGAGTGAAAGATATCACAGTTTACCCACATTGAAGATGTAGAGGCGATTTTCATCAAAAATAAAACTTGGAGATTTTAATATGATTTTGAGAAGAGGTATTTTCAACCATTTCTTAAATTGGAAGGGGGTTATTTATTCAAGAAAGCTATCATGAAGTATTGACTCAAGCGTACATGGTTTGTATGGTAAACCAATTGCATCTAAACGATGTATTACCTAGTCGATTGCCTTTAAGGCTAAAACAATTTTAGTTAAGTTTTACTAAAATTTAGAACTTCACTTAGATTTAGGATTTTGGTTTCTACATTTGAATGGATTAATTGATAGGATTACTTTACTTGAATGCTGTTATGTTTATTGTTTGTATCTTGCTGTCACACCCAAATTTCTATGGAGAAGTATAATGTAGTGTCATTGGATGATGAAAGATAAAGCTAGTAGAAGTTGAAATATATAGGCCATCAAAGGATAAAGATGATCCATCGCATGGTGATTCCTCTAAAACCATCATAAGTTGAAGAATATGAGCCATTAAATGATGATCTCTATAGCCATCAAAAGATGAGATATCAAGCCATCGCATGGTAAATTTTTGAACCATCATGGGTTGGTAAGAGCTATGGAATGATAAGTCTACAAGCTGTTAAGGGATGACTTATACAAGTTGTCATATGAGGACTATAAGAGCCATCAAAGAATGATTCTTAAGATCTATCGTGTGGTGAGTCTACATCTGTCAAAGGATGACTTATATTAGTTGTCGTATGGGGATTATGTGAGCAATCGAAAAATAATTCTTGAGAGCAATCACATGGTGAGTCTGTAATATATCGAAGGATGACTTATATAAGATGTTGCATGGTGACTATAAAAGCAATTTAAGAACGATTCTTGAGAACTATCACGTCATGAGTCTACAAGCTATCGAAGGATGATTTATACAAGCTATCGCATAGTTATTATAACAACCATCGAAGAAAGATTCTTGAGAGCTATTGTGTGGTGGGTCTGCAAGCTATTGAAAGATAACTTATATAAGTTGTCACATAATGACAATAAGAACCATCGAAGAATGACTATTGTGAGCTATCACATGGTGAGTCTGCGAGCTATCGAATGATGGCTTATACAAGTTGTCATGTGGTGACTATGTGAGCAATCGAAGAACGATTCTTGGGAGTTATCACGTGGTGAATCTATAATGTATTGAAAGACGACTTATATAAGATGTTGCATGGTGACTATAATAGCCATTGAAGAATGATTCGTGGGAGCTATCATGTAGTGAGCCTGCAAGCTATCAAAGGATGACTTACGCTGGCAATCGTATGGTTACTATAACATCCATCAAAGAATAATTCTTGAGAGCTATCATGTGGTGAGTCTGCAAGCTATTGAAGGATGACTTACACAAGTTGTTTCATAGTGACTATGAGAACTATCGAAGAATGATTTTGGAGAGCTATCACGTGGTGAGTCTCCAAGCTATCGAAGGATGACTTACAAAATTTGTCGCATCGTGACTATAAGAGCCTCCAAAGAATGATTCTTGAGAGTTATCGCGTGGTGAGTCTGTAAGCTATCGAAGGATGATTTATACAAGTTGGCACACTGTTACTATAAGAACCATCAAAGGTTGAGTCAAAGAAGGCTAAGCATGATGATAAAGTAAAATACAAAAGAATAACAACTTAGAGCATCGTAGGCTGATACAGCAAGCTATCAAAAGGTTATAATGCAAAGCTATCGTATGTTGATAAATTAAGTTTTTGAATGTCAATGCTTCTATTTTGTCGTATGTTGACTAATAGTATTAATAGAATGTTGACATACATATTAATAGTATTCCACTGGCCACATGGAAAGCTATTACTGGACCATCAACACCATAACTTCTCAACCAGGAAAAGAAATTGTGTCATATGTGTAGCAACCCGCATAATTTACGATTGTGTATTTAAATATTTTATTTAAATATAGCGTCGTTAGTCGAATTATAGTCCGAAAAGCTATTTTTTGGAAAAAGTCAAAATAGGACTCGTGATCGTTTCCATTGAGTTCAAAATGACGTTTGCAACCTTTTTGAGTATAAACATCGATATGTTTGGAGTTAGCTAGAATTTCGTCCTTTTCACTTAGGGCTTTGGGTTTGGGTTTGGGTTTGGCCCCATTACCATCAACTTAAGACTCTAGCTCCACACCCACTCCTCTTCATCAATTTGATTGATTTGTATTTCATAACATTTCAAGCATTAGGAACAATGGGGGAAAAGATTGGAAATTAGAATTCCTAAGCCCTAGCTCCTTTGCAAAATTCAAGTTCTAACTCCAAAATCAAAGAGAAGCTTAGGTAAGCATCTCCTTCTTCTTCTCCTCCATCTCAATCTCTCTCCAATTTCAGAAATTCCCTATAACCTAATTTGAGAAACTTTGGCTTATGTGCTTAGATTGGAGGCTTTAGAGTTAGGATTGAAGAGTTGTTGATCCTCCATTGTTTTCAAGCTTCTCCTTCATTGTTTTTTAGAAAAGGTGAGATTTTTATCTCACATCCATGTCTATAACTATCATTATTGTTAGGTATGAATTCCTAACATCTATTCATGTTCATTTGCTTTTGGTTTAAATTGATTTGGTGAGCATTTCAATTTTTGGTTTTTTGAAGTCAAAAACTTTAGAAATCCTAGCTTTGATGTATGAACATGCTTTTGGTGATGTATCGAAGAGCCTATAGGGCTGGGTTATCGATTGGCATAAACCACTAGAGCCAATTGCTCGTCCGATCGCGAATTGTAATTACTTTTCCCTTCATTGTGATAGGTTGGAAATACTGGGAAATAGGTTCCAGTCGGCTGGCTCCCTGAGTCCAGTCGACTGGCCTGGAACCCGAGAGTTTTCCAAGCATTGGGCCAGTCGACTAAACTCGGTGTCCAGTCGACTCACCAGCTTGCTTCATCCTAATTTGCTTATTTTGCTTGATATTCCAATTTATATCGATTCATGATTACCCGAGTTGTTATTATCATTTATTCGACTTTGATGACTTCTTTTTCGGGATTTTTGGGAATATCCATCTTGATGGATTCGGTATCAATTTCTATGGATTGGATTCACTTCTTCGAATCTGAATTTTGGTGATTGATTGTTTTTACAATCATTTTTGTGATTTGTCACTTCAAAATACAAAGGTTTCTATACTGGTAGTAAATATTCAAACTCTTTCACAAAGATGATTTCAACTCTATTTTCAATATCAAACTCGTTTATGAAACCGTTTTCCAATCTATTAGTATATACAAACTTTTACCTCATTCGCTTGAGAAATCTAATTAAACGGATTAGTAAAACTAGTGGTATGAAACGCTTGTGTCTACTTCGTCGGTTAATTGTTGGACTTGATCGATTGAAACTCCTGTGACAATTTTCCAGTGGGAATCTACAATTTGTTCGCAAATATCTAAGTTAAGCCAGTGGTTATGGGACATGAAGCTAAACTCATTTATTTACTAGCTTAGTGTAACTGACACTTCTTGATGGTCGATGATGATCATTTTGTGATTTAGACTAACGATATGCTATGTCTCATTGTCCACGTAGGGGATGGTACCTCGTTTTATGGAGCTTCATCTCCTTTCCATTATAGACTAACGACTTATGTGTTTCTTGGAGTTTCAACTCAATTTTTATGGGCTAGCGACCCATGCTCTTTTATGGAGTTCGGTTCATCGGACGTACCTTTGTACTACGTTGTTGTCGGCTTATCAGGTTCATCGGCGTACCGTTGTACTACGTCGTTGTCACGATCTATTCGATTTCAGGTTCCTCGGGCGTACCGTTGTACTACCTCGTTGCACCTGCTCTATGGTTAGGGACCATGAGATAGTGTCCCATTTGTGATACACATGTCGGAGAGCTTTCATGCTCCCGTTTATGGTAGACCATCCCCTTTTTGTGATTTTTGGATTTCTAATTGATGATTTCTAGAACTTGTGTTTCACCAATGTTATTAATTGGCTTTGATATGTTAGCCAATTTTTATGGTTTGGTGAATATGGTAAAGAATATGACATTCTTTTTTATGTTATGAGATTTTTGAGATATTGTATGATTTTTTGTTGTTGTTAAATGTATACTTTTCATAGTATGGCATTATTGTTATCATACATTTTTGTCATATCTCTTATTCTATCTCATTTTATCTGATATGTATAGCTAGACTGATCCGTTTATTATTTTCTTATTAAATAATATTTGGGTCAGACCGAGATGCTACAGGTGCTTCTGCTTGACTCCTTATCAGGGATCATCATCTGACTTTTGTCTAACTACATTAGATTGGTAGTTTTTGTTGTTATCCATTTGAGATAGAGACTCCTTGATGTATACATAGTCTTTTGTCTAGCACTTGTATCTATTCTTTTGTGATATTGTGGATCTTGTTTGACCACTACTCTGATGTACACTTCTATGTGTTATATTCATATCTATTTTTGCCTTTGTGATATGGATATATATGACTGATTTATGTTATGTTTATTTCTATATTTGTTTCCGAAGATCACATAGCCATTGTGTAGCAGCTTTGAGTTTGTATCAGCATGTCGGATTTCCTCTTGAAATGAAATGCATGTTATACTATCTGACATATCGGTGCTTGCACAAAGTAATTACACGGATGGTCGCTCCTCAATAGCCTTATTCTTCATGCTAGTTGACGGCATTACTCCGTAGTGTCCTTGGTTAGTGTGAGTATAGAGATGGAGCGTCACAGCTTGGTATCAGAGCCAAACTTCGAAACAATGTAGAATAATTTAGCAAGGATCATTGTCCTAAGTCTTTCTAGGAGTCGTGCCTTAGGATTTTTATTCGAGTCATTGGACCCCTTCTATCCTATTTTCATTGTGATGCCTTGTTTTATCAGTCATGATTGTTTGATATTCATTCTGAGAATAACGTTTTTCTTCTTATTTCTTTCTTTCTTAAAGAAGAGAAATGGTTAGACTAGGTCGTCCCAGTGCCGGTCAATCAAGTGCTATTCCTCGGGATGGAGTATTTATGTCAGCTCAACGGCTTCTTGATCTTGTAAAGAATGCTCAAGCTATCGGACCCATTCTAGAGCCTACTAACCCAAAATCTGGATTTGTACACTTGTGCAGTGATTATACCAACTTGGGTGGGAAGACATTCAAGGGTTCCGAAAGCGTTATTGAAGTCCAAGCTTGGCTTAGAACACGCGACCGCATCTTTTTTCGCATGAATCTTATTGATCTTCATCGAGTCCAAGTGGCTTCTAGTATGCTTCAAGAAAGAACATTAGATTGGTATGAGCTTTTGACTTCTAAAATTATTGAAGCAGATCTTACTTGGGAGCAATTTCGAGAATGCTTCGAATTAAAATTTGTACCGGAAGCTGAAAAAATAACTTTGGCCCGGCGTTTCATAGAACTTGTTCAAGGTGAATCTTTTGTGACGGACTACGTCGCATCTTTCGAATCTCTTTCTAAATACAGGGTTGAACATATAAATACCCCATTGAAGAAAAATCAGAGGTTTGTCTATGGCTTGAATAAGAATCTCAAAAACCCATTACTTCTGAAATTAGAAGTTGCTTTTGATCAGCTTATTGATATCGCTCTTCGACTGGAAGAGGCCGATAAGGAGAGTGATGTTGAAGTTGTGGGTACCAAACCGAGCTTCAACAACAACAAGGAAAGGCCTATTAAATTCAAAGGCCCAAATCACAAAAAGAAAGGGAAGCAAGCAGCTTCGGTAGCAAAGACTCCTACCCCCATTAATGGGCAATGCTACAATTGTGGTTCTAAGGACCATTATGCTAATAGATGTCTAAAACCTCTCTTTTGTCGTTATTGCAAAAATTCGGGTCATCCTATATCTTCATGTCCCAAACTTCAAAGCAAGAAGGAGGGAAGGCTAAATGTTGTTCAAGCCCCGAGTAACACTTCTCGCGGTCAAGGTATTTCTCATTCTATCCTTGATGGCATTATTATGTTTCGTAATCAACCTATTCGAGTTCTTTTTGATGCGGGTGCATCCCATTCTTTTATATCAAAAGAACTTGTTGATACTTTTCTTTAAGTGTTATGGCTTTAATGACTTCTTCGAGAATTGCGAATCCGGTTGGAGGATCTGTAACACTTAGTTTGCTTTGTAAAGATGTCATGCGTTACTTAGGCTTCAGAATGATTTTAGGAATGGATTGGCTTTACCTTTATGAAGCCAATATCCTGTGTCGTGAGCGGACTGTTTATCTTTGACAGCCTCAATCTGTTAAGCAGATTTCTATTGTTCTTAAAGATTCGGATTCCAACTTGGCAGCATCTTTATATTCTTTAAATCCTCATGATGGCGATAATGATGATGAGGAAGATGTCATTTCTCTCATTCACGTTGTTGGGGAATTTCCTGATATATTTGAGCCTGCTTTAGGCTTGCACCCTAAGCGAGCCATTGAGTTCAGAATTAATCTAATTCCTGAAGCTTTACCTATTACTCATCCTCCTTACCGTATGTCCAATAAAGAAAATGAGGTGATGCGCAAACAATTATCCGAATTGGAAGAGAAGCAATTTATTCATTCTAGTTCCTCTCCTTGGGAGCTTCTGCTATTTTTGTGAAGAAATCCAATGGTACACTTAGGCTTTGCGTTGACTACCGCAAGCTTAATGATCTTACCATCAAGAACAAATATCCTATACCTTGGATTGATGATCTATTCGATCAACTAAGCGGTGTTAGAGTCTTTTCACAGTTAGACTTAGCAATCGGTTTTCATCAGCTTCGTGTTGCAGAGGATAGCATTCCTTTGACATCATTCTGTACTCGTTATGGATCGCATGAATGGCTTGTTATGCCATTTGGTTTAACGAATGCTCCGGCTTATTTCGTTAACCTTATGAATCGAGTTTTCAAAGACTTCCTCGATCGATTTATTCTCATCTTTATAGATGATATTCTTGTTTATTCTAAAACCGAGGAAGATTATGAAAAATATCTTCGGATTGTGTTGGAAAATATTAGGAGAAATCAATGGAAAGAAAAAATTTCTATGTGCCATTTTTGGAAATCTTGCATGAGATTTCTTGATCATATCATTTCTGAATCCGAAATTTCCTGGATCCTTCAAAGATTGAAGCGATTCAAGATTGAAAGAGACCGAAGATTCGTATTTTTCTTGGATTGGCAGGTTATTACCGTCGGTTCATAAAGGACTTTTTAAAATTATCGTGCCTCTTACTAGCTTGACAAAGAAAGGAGTTAGAAACATTCGGTCGTACAAATGTGAAGTTTCTTTTCAGAAATTAAAAGAACTCCTTTTCGATGCTTCTATTCTTGTGATTCCCATAGGAAACCAAGATTTTATTGTTTATACCGATGCTAGTCATGTTGGTTTGGGAGCCACTCTTATGCAATGGGATCGTGTTATTGCTTATGCTTCTAGGCAACTAAAGCCGGCCGAGACTAAATATGCCACTCATGATTTAGAGCTCGCAGCTATTGTTTTCGCCCTTAGAGTTTGGTGTCATTATCTTTTGGGAGAAAAATTTGTTCTCTACACCGATCATAAATCTTTGAAGTATTTGTTTTCTCCAAAGGAACTTAATTTGCGTCAACAACGTTAGCTCGAGTTCCTTGCATCTTATGATCTTGATATTCTTTATACTCCCGTAAAGGGGAATCGTGTTGCTGATGCCCTTAGTCGTAAGCAACAAGTGGTTGTTTCTATGATGATATCCGAATGGAACGATCTAGAGACTTTGTCCACTTGTGAGATTCGAGATCGTGAATCTGATTTATGTTCATCTTTTATTTTATGTAGCCTTGAGGCTCATCCTTCTCTTTTAGACCGCATTCTTGAAGCCCAAAAGCTAGATCCTGAATTGGCTGTTCTTTGCCAAAGTTGTAGGGATAAAATTGATATTGAAGGTTTGAATGACTTTGATACTTATGCTCGTGGCGGTATTCGAAAATTTGATAGAATTATTTTGCCAAATATTAGTGATCTTCGTAAAGATATTTTAGAAGATTCTCATCGTTCTAAATTTACCATTCATCCCGGTAGTAGTAAAATGTACGCGGATATGAAGTGACTTTATTATTGGGATGGAATGAAATCTGATATTGCTAACTTTGCTAAGCGTTGCATGACCTGCCAACTCGTTAAAGCCGAGCATCAAAGGCCCGGTGGGTTATTGCAACCTTTGGACATTCCAATTTGGAAATGGGATCAAATTTCCATGGATTTTATTGATAGACTTCCCCGTTCTCGTTCGGGTCATGATAGCCTATGGGTGATAGTTGACAGACTAAAAAAATCCACCCATTTTATTCCCATTCAGCCCAATCGGACCGTACCTCTTTTGACTAAACTCTTTATTAAATAAATTGTTAACTTACATGGGGTTCCTACTTCTATTGTTAGCGATCGTGATCCATTGTTTACTAGTGGATTTTGTAGAAGTCTTCAAAAAGTTTTGTGAACGAAGCTTAATTTTAGCACCGCTTATCACTCTCAGTCCGATGGACAAACCGAGCATGTGAATCAAACTCTTAAACATCTTCTTCGTGCATGTGTTCTTAATTTTGGTGGAAGTTGGGAAGATCATATTTCTCTTGTTGAATTTTCCTACAATAATAGCTTACAATCTAGTATTGGTATGACACCCTTCGAGGCACTCTATGGAAGGCCATGCCGATCTCTTCTTGTTGGCTTAAGGCCAGTGAGAAGCTGGTTTTAGGTCCTGATTTTATTCATGATTCCACGGAAAAGATAGACCTTATTTGCCATAGGATGAAGGAAGCTCAAAGTAGGCAAAAATCCTATGCCGATAACGGAAGAAGGAAATTAGAATTTTTTGTGGGATATTTGGTGTTTATTTGTGTTTCACTTATGAAGGGTATTGTGCATTTCAGTCGATCAGAAAAATTAACACCCCGATATGTTGGTCCATTTCCCATCACCGAACGCATTGGTCCATGGCTTATCGCCTTTTGTTACCAGCTCAGTTTTCCGCTGTTTATGATGTTTTTCACATCAACTACGGAAATGCCTTCGAGATTCCGATTCTATTCTTGAGTCCGGTGTTGTTGAAGAAATTAAAGTTTCGCCTAATTTGACTTATGAGCATCATCCTATTCGTATCATTGCATCGGAGGTTAAACGCCTTCGAAATAAAGATGTCCCTCTTGTGAAATTCAATGGTCGTCAAATCCTAAGGATTGCTCTTAGGAATCTAGAGAATTCATCGAGCAATCACATCCGTACTTACTTTCTCGTGCGTTTTGAGGTGAACTTATTACTTCAAATTTCTTTTTTGTTGATATGCTTTTATGGTTGTTACTTTTTATATTTTTCTTAAAAATTGCGAGGACGCAATTTCTTTAAGGAGGGGAGTCTGTAACAACCCGCATATTTTATGGTTGTGTATTTAGATATTTTATTTAAATATAGCGTCGTTAGTCGGATTATAGTCCGAAAGGCTATTTTTGGCAAACAGTTAAATTAGGACTCGAGACCATTTCCAAATAGTTCAAAATGATGTTTGTGACCTTTTTGAGTATAAACATCAATATGTTTGGAGTTAGCTAGGATTTCAACCTTTTCACTTAGGGCTTTGGGTTTTGATTTCAGCCCACTAACACCAACTTAAAACTCTAACTCCACCCCTAATCCTCTTCATCCATTTCATTTCTATTTCCTAACACTTCAAGCTTTAGGAACAATGGGGGAAGAGATTGGAAATTAAAATTCCTAAACCCTAGCTCCTTTGCAAAATTCAAGTTCTAACTCCAAAATCAAAGAGAAGCTTAGGTAAGCGTCTCCTTATTTTTCTCCATCTCAATCTCTCTCCAATTTTAGAAATTCCCTATAACCTAATTTGGGAAACTTTGGCTTATGATCTAAGATTGGAGCTTTTAGAGTTAGGATTGAAGTGTTGTTGATCCTTCTGTGTTTACAAGCTTCTCCTTCATTGTTTTTGAGAAAAGGTGAGATTTTTATCTCACATCCGTGTCTATAACTATCATTATTGCTAGGTATGAATTCCAAGCACCTATTCATGTTCATTTACTTTTTTTTTAAATTGATTTGGTGAACATTTCAATTTTTGGTGTTTTGAAGTCAAAAACTTAAAAAATCCTAGCTTTGATGTATAAACATGCTTTTGGTGGTGTATCGAAGAGCCTATAGGGCTGGGTTGTCGATTGGCATAAACCCCTAGCCCCCATTGCTCGTTCGATCGCAAATTGTTGAGAGTTTGCCCTTCATTGTGAGAGGCTAGAAATATTGGAAAACATGTTCCAGTCGACTGGTTCTCTGAGTCCAGTCGATTGACCTGGAACCTGAGAATTTTCCAGGCATGGGCCCAGTCGACTGAACTCGGTGTCCAGTCGACTAACCTGCTTGCTTCATCCCAGTTTGCCTATTTTGCTTGAGATTCCAATTTATATCAATTCATGATTATCCGAGTTGTTGTTATCATTTATTCGACTTTGATGACTTCATTTTCGGGATTTTTGGGAGTATCCATCTTGATGGATTCCGTATCGATTTCTATGGATTGGATTCACTTCTTCGAATGTGAATTTTGGTGATTGATTGTTTTTACAATCATTTTTGTGATTTGTCACTTTAAAATACAAAGGTTTCTATACTAGTAGTAAATATTCAAACTCTTTCGCAGAGATGATTTCAACTCTATTTTCAATATCAAACTCGTTTATAAAACCGTTTTCCAATCTATTAGTATATACAAACGTTTATCTCATTCGCTTGAGAAATCTAACTAAACGGCTTAGTAAAACTAGTGGTATGAAAGGCTTGTGTTTACTTCGTCGGTTAATTTTTGGACTTGATCGACTGAAACTCCTGTGACAATTTTCGAGTAGGAATCTATAATTTGTTAGTAAATATGTAAGTTAAGCCAGTTGTTATGGGACATGAAGCTAAACTCATTTATTTACTAGCTTGGTGTAACTGACACATCTTGATGGTCGATGATGATCATTTTGTGATTTAGACTAGCGATATGCTATGTATCTTTGTCCACATAGGGGACGGTACCTCGTTTTATGGAGCTTCGTCTCATTTCTATTATAGGCTAACGGCCTATGTCTTTTTGGAGTTTCGAATCAATTTTTATGGGCTAGCGACCCATGCTCTTTTATGGAGTTCGGTTCATCGGACGTACCTTTGTACTACGATGTTGTATCGGCTTATCAGGTTCAATGGGCGTACCATTGTACTGCGTCGTTGTTTCGATCTATTCGGGCGTACCGTTGTACTACGTCGTTGCACCGGCTCTATGGTTAGCGACCATAGGATAACGTCCCGTTTGTGATACACGTGTTGGAGAGTTTTCATGCTCCCATTTATGATAGGCCTCCCCCATTTTGCGATTTCTGGATTTCTAACTGATGATTTCTAGAATTTGTATTTCAACAATTTTTATAATTGGCTTTGATATTTTAGCCAATTTTTGTGGTTTGGTGAATATAGCAAAGAATATGACATTCTTTTTTATGTTATGAGATTTTTGAAATATCGTATAATTTTTTGTTGTTAAATGTATACTTTTCATAGTATGGCATTATTGTTATCATACGTTTTCATCATATCTCTTATCCTATCTGATTTTATCTAATATTTATAGCTAGGCTGATCCGTTTTTTTTTTATTAAATAATACTCGGGTCAGACCGAGATGTTACAGGTGCTTCTGTTTGACTCCTTATCAGGGATTATTACCTGACTTTTGTCTAACTACATCAGATTGGTAGTTTTTGTTGTTATGCATTTGCGATAGAGACTTCTTGAAGTATACATAGTCTTTTGTCTAGCACTTGTATCTATTCTTATGTGATATTGGGGATCTTGTTAGACCACTACTCTAATGTGCACTTCTGTGTGTTATATTCATATCTATTTCCGCCTTTGTGATATGGATATCTGTGACTGATTTATGTTATGTTTATTTCTATATTTGTTTCCGAATACCATGAAAGAGGCTATGCGGTAGGATCGTATAATATGGAATAATGGACGGTATAGGTAAATAACAATAAGCAATAAGTAAAGTAAGCACTAGGATTTTATACTAGTTCGGACCTTTAGTCCTACGTCCAGTCCCTAATCTTCACTTAGGAATTCTACTAACTAAAACCCTCACTTAACCCGGAGGAATAGGTTTATAACTCACCCAAACAACCAAATGGGATTTCTTGCCTCAACTACTGAAGAGGACTTCAACTCAATTACTAAAAACAATTATTCGACTTGTTGTGTTCTTGTGAACACTAATGAGTCCAATGTACTACAATACTCCTATAATCTTATCCTCGAGAGCATGCAATGTGTTTGTGAAGATTTAGGAAATGTGAATTTCTATGAATCAAACGAATGTGATAAACAAAGCAGAGATTCCAGCAATAGATTAGTGATTGATTTGAAAACTTTTAGAGAATAAAATATGTTCAAGAAAGTAGTGAGATTAAAGCATAAAAAATTATTGAATCGAAGATGTTAGAACCATGTATTTATATGTGTAGAAGAGATGCATTTGTTGGCTAGAGATGCAGACAAGAGATGCTTCCATTTCCAGTGGAGAATGGTTGCAACTCTTGGGAGGAAGAAGGTGTCCTTTCAGAAAAAATTCACAGGTTTAAATTCAGTTAACTGAGCAGGGATTTCAGTCGACTGGAAATGTGAAGTAAAATTTTCTGAAACAAATTGAGTCGACTAAGCAGGCTGATTCAGTCGACTGGAACTGTGCATGTTTATGTATGTGTAGCAGGTTCAGTCGACTGGGCATACCTGTTCTGTCGATTGAACT
Source organism: Allium cepa (assembly GCA_030765085.1). Lineage (NCBI taxonomy): Eukaryota > Viridiplantae > Streptophyta > Magnoliopsida > Asparagales > Amaryllidaceae > Allium > Allium cepa. The sequence goes on along the minus strand of CM060931.1, from coordinate 1,041,096,158 downwards.
TTTGATTTTTGCATAGTGAATTTTTATTCTAGAAAATGAAGTTTATAAAAAGTGTTCTAGTGTTTGTGCAAGCCTCTTGAGGATAGATTTTAACAATAAATCTAAACTAAGACCTATATAGAAATCATACTTATGTTTATCCTTGGTCTTTATCGTTCTTCCTTTAGCTTTGCACATATCTCTTCTTTTTTGTTGAAGCACATTGTCATTGATCAAAATATAGCGTATCAACAGACCACATAGCCACTGTGTAGTAGCTTTGAGTTTGTATCGGCATATCGGGTTTCCTCTTGAAATGAAATGCATGTTATACTATCTGAAATATCGGTGCTCGCACAAAGAATTACATGAATGGTCGCTCCTCAACAGCCTTATTCTTCGTGCTAGTTGATGGCATTACTCCGTAGTGTCCTTGGCTAGCGTGAGTATAGAGGTGGAGCGTCACAATTTGCCACTTCGAACATGAGCCTCATTAGCAAATCGCGACAGTCTATTTTTGATAAGGTTCGACATGTCAAGCATCTAATGGCTTAATCTCATTGCAAATAGACATGTACTCCCTTCAAAAAGGATCAGAATTCTAGATTCTCTTCTTCCTCGTTTTTCATTTTTCTCAAGTATGTAATAAAAAACTTCAAATTGGGATTTTCATGGCCTTTAGGACAAATTGGAATCAAAGCTTTGTAATTAAAGACTTGTACTTCGAATAATTTGCATATTTGATTTCCTTGAAACCTTGACTTGCATATAAGACTATTGAATTATATGATGAACCAAGGACTTTCTTTCAACCTATAGGTTTTAATTCGTATATGACACAGATTTTCCCCTGATATAAAATGATGCTTTCATTAAGAGGTCAAACTCAAGGCCTAAACCTTATTTTTGTCATACTAATAAAATGTGAAGATCTATTGAGAAAATGAATGTGAAAGTCCCAGATGAATTAATCCGCTATACCAACCTTGAAGAGAATGTAACTCCAACTTTAACATGGAGAGTATTGAGGTTGGAGAAAGTCGACACCAAAAGAAGTTACAAAAGAAAAAACGATATCTGATCTCTGAAAAGACAACTAAAAGTGATGCACGAATTAATCGAGGCACTTGTCTTTTAGAAATCCTAAAGATGTCAGAAAGAACGAAAGGAGCAGAAGAAGCGAAGAAGAAGAAGTAGAATTCCCATGTAGTAAAGTTAGGGGATCTACCTTAAGAAGCAAAGACATTGAAAAAAGTACTTTATGGACACGAAGGAAAGAGAAGAATTATCAAGCACAAGAGCCGAATAAGAATTTGAAGTCGTCGCTCATACAATCTACGAGGTCCACTTTGCAAAGGGAATAAGCCAAAGCGGAAGAATTATGACAATGGTGAGGCATATTTAAGAGGCATGGCTTACAAGATAGAGAAAGAAATAATAGAATTAAAGGGAAAGAGAATGGTGGATCCAAGGGCCAGTAATAACTTCAGGGGAGCACCATTCACAGAGGAAATTATGGCCACTCCACTACATCTTATATCAAGATTCTATCAATTAGATATGATGGTCTGAGTGATCCAAAAGACCATTTAATGGCGTTTGAAATCAGAAGGACTAATATAATGCCCTATGGGCGGTAATATGTAGATTATTTCCAACCACCTTCTTTGGTGCAGCAGCAAAATCGTATCGGTGCTACCAAGAAAAGACAAATTACTCATGGAAACAATTCTCTTATGAATTTTTAGTCCAATCTTATATTTTGAAAGAACCAACTATCGATGCCAGTGTATTGGCCACTATAAAGTAAAAGCCAGGTGAATTTTTATAGGATTACTTGAAACGATTCAATGCTGAAGAAAATGAAGTAGAAAGAGTAAGTGACTGTGAAAAGTTAACGGCCATAAAATTTTGTCTAATTATAAACACTCCATTTTGGAAAGAGTTATATATTCATGTATGCAAGGATCTACATGACTTTCATTTTCAAGTACACATTTGTTCGAATGAAGGAGATCTTCCATACTAAGGGAAGCCAAAGAGAAAGAGGAAACTTTACAATTCCAAACAAGAAAGGAAGATCAGACGAATTCACTAAGACTCACTCTATTGAACTAAACATATATGGTGTTACCAAAGACGAACTTGATTATCCTACCTCATTCAAGTTGAGGACAAACCTTGAGCAAAACAAAGGTAGCAACTTGTGTGCTTTTCATAAAGTAAATAGACATAAGACAGATGAATGTAGAGTTTTAGTTGGGATTATTGAAAACACTATTAGAAAAAGAGTACTTAAAGAGTTTTTAAGGCCAACTAGAAACCCTCTCGTGGCAAGAAACCACCAACTAATAACACTAACATTTTGGAAGGCGAGCTCCCTTAGGATCGGATGCAGCCAGCTAATCATGTTAATGTAACCCATTGAGGACCACATATCATAGGCATGAGTAAAGGGGAAAGGAGCAGACATATAAAGGCTGCTAAGTAAAGAGTATCTTCAATAAGTGAAGATACACCACTAAAATCTTTTAAAAGCTCTGCCCAAAAAGGAGATACTTTATCACTTTCAACATTCTACTTTATCACAACATACAAACAGAAGGAGATACTTTATCACATTCAACATTCAACTTAAACATGCCCTCAGTAGCATAATGCCTGCCCAAAAACATATCATTCATGGATACAAAACGGCCCCTGTAGTTTGAGTAATGCTAGCCTAATTAAGAAGATAACTTGAAACTATGTTCTTTTTCATCTCTAGAGTGTGCATCACATCCTTCAGTATGACAATTTTTCCGATGGTAAACTTTAGCTCAGTGCTTCTAATCCTGGTAACAGTAGTGGTGTGAGAGTCTCCCGGTAGCACTTTCCAACACTGTGTATGTTATACACATAACACGGTCATAGCAGACATGGCGTGTAGCGCAGTATCTACCCCCCATCCTTTTGATCCCCCTATAAGGTTGATCTCTGTAATCATAGCAGTTATCGGCTGCTCTCCAGTGTGGTTCACTTAAGGAGCAGGATGAGGCCTGTTCTGACACATTCATGCCATGTGACCTAGTTTGTTACAGTTATAACAAATAAACTCACCATAATTATTCTTTAATGGTGGTTGTTGCCATGATGCAATATGGTTCCTCCGAAGGTTCTCGTTCTTATTGCATTTTTGATTATATTTACAATTCTGATTCTTAAAGCTTTTAGGATTCGGTTTTAGAACCCCATCCATCTTAATGTAGCTGGAAACAATAAGCATTTCCTCTTTCATATTCTGTTTTTGGGATTCCTCCTCAATTCGGAGGATAGTAATAAAAATTTCAAGTGAAAATTCTTTAGTTTTATGTCTAAGCATATTTTTTTAACTCTTTCTAACTAGGAGCAATTTATCGATAAGTACTGCAGCTTGAAACTATTCGTCAATAGTCCTACCTTCTGAGTTGATCTCATGAGCGATTTTCTGAAAGACATGAGACTGTGACTCTACGACCTATCATCGGACATCTGATATTTGAGGTAGCCACTAAATGTGTATTTATTTGCTCCTACTCCCTTCATGGCATACTTCTTCAGTAGCGCCTTCAGTCTCCTTAACCAATTTGTCATCTGCGTTGTAGTTGTCATATAAGCCATCGTAGAGGCCATTCAGAATGAAATTTTTATATATGTAGTCATGCTCGATCTAAGATTACTGCTTCTTGCTCTCAACTTTGGTGGGTAAATTAGACAGTAGCAGTTTGTCAATGGTCAGAACATAGACCGACTTTTTCATTATCAAGAAAAATTGCATCTTTTGCCTTTTTGAAGTGCGTCCCCTCTACTCTAAAGTGGTTGTTAGTGTCGGCCGGTACTGCTCTAGTAAAATCGTCAGTCGCGACCATTTGCAATAAGTGAAATCATCTTAAACTCCTGGTGCGCTGCTAGAAATGGTCAAGTCACATACTTCCTTGCTTTCTTTAAGACAATTCGCAATTTATCCCCAAGGTGCAAGGCTAGCTTTCAACCGCTCCATCCCCAGGATAAAATACCCAATAAAACTTGGTCGATTTGTTGTTTGTACGATAGCAAATCATTATGAATATAGCACTTTCTAATTGAATTGCTTAAAAGAATTCTTTAGAGAAAGAAATTGCCAAAGGAGAAGAAGAAGAAGAAAGAAAGAAAGAAATTGTATGTTTCCTAATTTTTTTCCTTCTGCTTATCTATAATTTAAATAGGCAGAATGGAAATTGTATGCATTACTGCAATGAGAGATTGTTAACGGATCTGAAATTATTATCATTCATTACAAATTTTATTACAATTAATTTTTTGCAATGGCTTAATATCATAGCTCATAAATATATTATCGTTATACAATTTCATTCATTATGGATTTTATTACTACTAATTTCTTAAATTAATTCATTTAAAATTCCAACAAAATCATATGATAAATTCATATCAATCTGAACCAATTACCATTAACTTTAATTTGTATCACGTTTAATAATAAAATATATTGATTTAAATTTTATTTTACATATCTAATTCATTATTGCATTACGTATATAGAATGCAGTAATATAAATCAAAGATATACGATTATAGTACCTAAATTTTCATATAAAAAATATGTGACTAAATATTTTTTGGCACCATAGCATATCAAATTAATGTTGCTGTGCTTAACATATATCATTAATCAAAGAAATTTTTTAAACACGATATGTTCTCAACAACCAATGATATGAAATTATTGCCAAAATCCAAAAATAATTCAAACAAGAAGGAAAAAGGTAAAAGTGAAATGTGCCTTATTATTACTTTAATATACTTCTTACTACTCCAGTGATTCAAATATCTCATACTCAATTAAAATTTGCATAAAACTCACGATTTTCTTCTCATTCAATAATCATTGTAACATTCTAATCTTTGCACCAAAACTCAAATAGCTTAGTACTCATGAAAAATGGATTTAGTTTCGCTTTCAAATTGCTGACAATTAATAGGTAGGAACAATAAAGAGAAAGTGATGGGAGTTGAGTCATGGATGAGGCCACTGCCTTGAAAGGTAAATTTGGCACAACTATGGTGCAACGATAATTATCGTCTTATCCCTAATATTAACACTGTGTAACTCTCCTAATTTTTGTTTAACATTATTTAGGATATTTAATTGGATGGATTAAATTGGATAATTTAAATAATTAAGAAAAATGAGGTTTGGGTAATTAAAAAGGTCGTGCCTTAATAAATTAAGTAAAATTATTTTAAAGACTAAACATATAAGGGAATGAATGAGAGGGGCAATTTAGGAATAGACCAAACCTTTCATCTTAATACCTTTTCCCTCATTTTCATTCCCATTTTTATCATTCATCACAAAACATTCAAAGGAAATAAAAGAGAGGCCGACCATTAAATAAGCGATAGGAAATCAAAATTTAAGGATTCAAAGGGAAGAAGCTTAGGGATTAAAAGCTACACCAAATCTCAACTCCAACATTTGATTTAAAAGGTGACTAATAGAAGATCTATCTCTTTTCCTTGTTTAAAGTTCGGTTATAGATAGTACACGAACTTATCTTGTTTGTTTATCCAAGTTATGGTTTAATACCCAATGTTTGGATAGAATGATGATTATGGAACTTTTATGAAAGTATTTAAATGGTTTTCTAGGATAAAACCTAAGTTTGTAAAATCCAAATGACTTGGTTTTCGATTATGTGATGTAAAATAATATTTTGGAGATGGATTTTTAATTTCATAATTTTTCAAGCTAGAGTAAACATTTCACAAATTTCTTAAAGGGGGATTTCTTAATTTCGAGTTTTAGCTATTTAAGATAATTAAATATGTTTTAGGGTTCGAAATTTTTATATGTTAAAGAGAATAACATTTTCTAATCTTTTGGATTTTTCCTAAGTGATTTTAATTTATTATGAATTTATCATGCTAGATATAAGCAGATTAAAGAATTAATTAATTAAGGGTATTAATTAATTATTTTAAATATGTTTTATAACTTGAAAATATAGGGCAGTGGATATTTGAAAAGTTTTACGTAAGGATATTTTATTAACCAATAGAAATTTTACAAAGTTCAAGATTCGGTGAAAAGAATTTTTCTTTTAATAGAAATAAATCAGTTTTCATGTTAACTACGACTGATGCCATGCTGCATGCACCTCTTCGAACCTAATGGGATGTCACTTCTATGGAGGTCGACGTTGATGAAGAAGGAAGCGCATAACAGATACTTAAGTATTTATGGAGCGACTTCTTCGACATCGAAGTTGACAATAGCGGCAATTGATAATGGGCGGCGTGACGTCTTTGAGATCCATTTAAGCACTTTAAAAGCTCTAATAATCGACATCGATGACGTTGCATATCTTCATCATTGTTTTAAATGATGTCGCATCTAATCAATACGTTGTTTTCTAGGCTAAGGCAATGATGCCGCTTTTATCAATTTGACCTTCTTAGCGAAGTGGCATAATAGTCGAAGTCATTTGAATATGTAAAGTTTTTATAATATCAACGAGGGTCTTGTGGTAGATGGTGTTGATGCTCTTGGCCACGATGTTGCACTTCATCTTTTGAAAGTCGAAGAGGCTTGCTTTTAAGTTAGCCAAAATTATTTTCACAAGGGGCAAAGATGCCTATTTTTAAGAGGGATGGAGACCGTATGTCTTCGGTTGATTGCCATATTATTTATAAAAGTTAATGCTTTTTTTAGATAGGTGGATAGCCTATAATTTAAGAATGTTGACAACATCATCTTCGACATGATTTGATACTTAAAATAAGTTTGTTTTACCTTATATAGAGGGTCGATGAGGCATAGCGCAACATGATTGTCGCCTATCTTCATTAATGGTGGAGAGCATATGTTTTCTACTATAATGACATTATTGGGGATACCAATGTGATTTTAAACTAGAAACTTTGACACTATCGTTGGGGACACTACTGTGGATGAACTGTAACATTGTTCTAAATTTAAGATATTATCGAGTAGCGAGCCTTTTGTTTTGACTTTGACTTTAAACCTTGGGGATGTCATTATTTAATTATAATCAGTTCGACATAGATCGTTTGGGGATACCAATGTATGTCATTATGAAATATTATAATTTTAAGAGTAGATAACCTCGATGGGGACACCAATAGACATAAGTTAATTATGAGGGTAGCATAAATTAAGATTGCAAAATGTGGATAAGATGAATTGAATGACGGGCTCATGGCCATCCTAGAAAAACTATAAGATGTGAGATGGATAGTCCACATCGTACCCGAGATGAATAGTCTTTATGAGAATAATGAAGGATCCATAGTCATCTTAGGAAAACTATAGGAGATGAGATGGATAGTCCATATCATTTTAAGTTAAACGCAATATGCATGATAGATAGTCCACCAAATTTTAAATGATTAAACCATACATGATGGGTAGTTAATATGGTAGGGGATGGGTAATCCAAGAACGATATGAGACGGATAGTCTATATAACTCTAAATATGTTTAAATTTGAAATAAGTAGTCCAGATATTTATATGATAGGTAGTCAGATTAAAATAAGATGGGTAGTCAGTTTAAATTGTGATGGGTAGTCATTTGAAATTAAGATGGATAATCTAATGAATTGGGACAGGTAATCTATTATGTATTGCATGATTATATATGCTATTTTCTATGTTTTAACCATTCTGGTTGCAGAAGCACAAATATTTGGTTGTTATATTTTGATAAGATACTAGCGAATGGAAAACACGATCCCCTCAGAGATGTAGTCTCATTAAACAACTATTTGGTTCGAGATGGTAGGTTATTATTCGCACCATACCATTGCCTAACTCGAAGCTTTTGTTTTGCCCTTAAACGCTTGGATACTCATTTGAGTTTGTCGGGAGTAAGGGTTTTCAGGTTCCAGCTAGACGAATAAGCTTCCAAAGACGTGCAGGATGTAATCTAGCTGTTAGGAGATTTATTGATTTCCACTGTGTAGTTTGGTTTTGTCTATTTAGATGTAATAGTGAAGTCGTATAATTGCCAAGTACTTGACTCTGATCAATCAAGGGTGCTTCTTCATATGTCTCTTTTGGAGTATTTTATAATCACTATATTTTTTTTCTGGACGTGGGATTATGAATGGGCCGGGATTATGCAATGAATATGAAATATTATTTATGAAATGAGACATGAAAATTTGCTATTAAACCAAAAGTTTGAAAAAAATTCATATTCATGCGCTTTTGATTATTGATATGATTAACATAGCCGTATTTTATCGTTGAGAATTAATATCTATGAATGACTGCAACATTCGAAGTAGTTAGTTTTGGCCTCAAAATGCGGGATATTACAAGTTGGTATCGTGAAAAGAATTTTAGACCTAAAGAGTTTTTGAAAACATAATCCTAATGAATTGGAGAATAAGATTGTGGTGTGGGATAATGCTATAGTAGCGTACTTGTATTTCGCTATATATAAATATGTTTTCTCTCCTCTCTCTTAGACTGTTCTTTAGGATAATTATGAGAATTAAAGATATGGAGGCAGGAAATAGAAGAGTGAATCTAGGTGAAGGAAGCATCACAAGTAATGAAAATGCTCGGCTTAACACTTGGGAGAAACAAAGGTCGATAAGCAAATGGTAATAAAAATGCAAATGCCAACGTAGGTGCTGGAACCCCACCGGTTGATATGGGGACTATGTATCTGTTCTTTGTCAATCTAATGCAAGCTGGAGTAGCTTCAGATGTAGTTAGAGGAAATGTTGCAAACATGGGAGAAGTTAACCCCATAGCACTAGTTGGCAATAACTATGCTAAGCTAAGTTGAGATTACACTAGTCTAGATGGATTATTTTCTGGGAAATGAAGATGCGATAGAAGTTGAAAACTGGAAGTTGCATTATGAGAGAATTTTTGCTGATTTTGGGTTGAGTGATAAGCAGAAAAGGAGATTAGCTTCTAGACAATTGCAAGGAGCTACTCTGTTCTGGTGGAACGGTGTGACCATAGGGGTATTTGAAGAGGAATTGACTTGGGTAGATTTCAGAAGGAGATTAGAGGAAAGGTTTTTGTCTGAAGTAGCCAAGTCAGCCTTGCTCAGGAAGTTTTTGGAGTTAGAGCAAGGGGAAATTTCAGTATTGGAATATTATGCTAAGTTTGATGAGCTATCTAGAAATGGATACGCTATTATTGGCATCGTGATCAAGAGGAACGAGAAGTTTATCTAGGCGTTAAGGCCAGAGTAGCTAGGGCAACTATGCCATATCTCAGAGATCCATCAAAGATAGTGCTAGAGATGGTAATTAGGAATGATGAAATACTTTCGACCTTTGAGAAAGAGAAGATGATGGAGAACCGAAATTCTCAAATAAGAAGCGAAAGTTGAAGGGGCTCAGAAAGGAGGAGCTTCCAAGAAGGGGAAAGCTGGTATAGTTTGTTACAAGTGTGATAAGATGGGGTGCTATGCTAACGAGTGTTGATCTGGTGATGGCAAGGTGGTTGTAGGAAGAAGAATGTAAAGTGCTTTAATTGCGATCAGGTGTTTTCATTGGAACCATCTACGTCAAGACCAACAACAGTTGAGAAGGGAATGTACATGATGGAAGGTACGCTTTTGATTTATAGCATACCAATTAGGGTACTGTTTGATGCTAGCGCATCACATTCATTTATATCTCTGTGTTTGGTAGATAAGCTATGTTTAGAAACATCATGCCTTGTTACTTCCTTAAGGATAGCTAATCCAATAGAAGGGTACATAACTCTAGGGATGAGATGTGTCCATCTAGAATTTGAGTTGACAGGTCATACTTTTGCCTGTAGTTTTCATGTATTAGATTTCGTGGGCCTTGGGATTATTTTGGGTATAGACTGGTTAAGTAGATATAATGTTAGGATATTTTACCAGGATAAGAAAATATCATTGAAGCATCTTGATAATAGTGATCGAATAGTATACTCAGTTGAGAATTTGAGTCCAGGAATTGGTGCTTGATTGGGGGCCATAGAAGTGGAAGATGAATTGAATCGAGTTTAAATTGTAAGAGAATTTGCATATGTTTTTGAGCCTGTTACAAGACTACCACCGAAACGAGCTATCGAGTTTCAAATATATCTTGTACCAAGATCTGAACCTATAATTAGACTACCTAGCAGGATAACACCTACCAAGATGAAGGAGTTAAAGGTACAACTAGTATACTTAGAAGGAAAGAATTTTATTAGACCAAGCAGTTCGCCTTGGGAAGCCACCATAGTGTTTGTAAAGAAGCCGGACAGGTCATTAAGGTTGTGCATCGATTATCGTAAGTTGAATGAAAAGGCGATAAATAATCAATATACTTTGCCGAGAATTGATGATTTATTTGACCAGTAAAGTGAAGCCAAAGTATTTTCCCAATTGGGTTTGGCGATAGGTTCCAATCAATTGAAAGTAGCGAAGGACGATATTCCATTGACGTCCTTTCGAATGAGGTATGGTTTGTATGAGTGGTCAGTGATGTCATTCGGATTGACTAATGCATTTGCTCTCTTTATGGACATGATGAACCGGATATTTCGAGAGCACTTGGATGGGTCATATTGGTTCCCAATGACGATATTTAATAATGAAAGAGATCATGAGATTCATCTTAGAATAGTGCTTAAGACGTTGAGGCGGCATCAATTAAATACGAACTTTTCGAAGTGTCATCTCTGGAAGAAAGACGTGAGGTTTCTAGGTCATACAGTGAAAGAGAAAGGGTTGTTAATCGATCCAGTTAAGATCAAAGTTGTTAACAGTTGGAAAAGGCTCGAGATGATGATAAAGATAAGAAGTTTAGATTACTGACTATTACAGGAGATATATCAAGGATTTCTCCCGGATGGCAGCGCCTTTGACTTAACTAACCAGGAATGACGTGAGGTTTATTTGCTCTGATAAATGTGAGGAAGAATTCTTTGAGTTGAAGCACTAGTTGACCAATGCATTAGTGTTAGTTGTTCTGGATAGAAATCAGGATTTGGTAGTGTCTAAAGATGTGTGAAACTAGATTAGGAGCTATGCTAATGAGAGGGAATTGCCTATGTTTCTTGATAGCTCAAGCCATATGAAGCTAGATATCTAACTCGTGATTTGGAGTTAGCAGTAGTGATTTCACACTGAAAGTGTAAAAACACTACCTCTTAGGAAAACGGTTCGAGTTGTATGCAGTTTGTAAGTCTTTGAGGCATTTATTCTCTCAAAAATAGTTGAATATGAGACAAAAGAGGTGGCTGGAGTTTTTTAGTAGCTTATGATTTTAATGTTGAGTATACACCGAGAAAAGTAATAAAGTGATGGATGCACCTAGCAGAAAAGATCAGAATGTGGTGTTAGCTATGTCAGTGGAAAGGAAGGATATAGAGGCATTGACTAGTTGTAGTGTGCAGTTGACTTCAACTGCTAGTTCTAGTAAGTATAAAACCATGTTATAATGCTTGGAATTTCTACCAATATTTATTGGAAGGATTGCTTTTAAGTAGCGAGATGATCCATTGTTAGCCGAGAAAATTAAGAGGCTTGAAAGTGGAACCGAGACTGATGATCTAAAAGATTTTAGTCTTGACCAAAAGTGATGGTTGAGAAAGAAGGGATAGTTTTGCGTTGCGGATGTGAGAAACCTAAGGAGGGAAGTTCTTTGGGAACGCCATTGATCGAAGTATACGATTCATCGGGGGGAACCAACATATATAAGGATATGAAGAAAAGTTTCTTCCATAAAGGTATGAAGATGGATGTAGACTTATGGGTGAAGCAATGTGCAAATTTCCATCAAGCGAAAACTAAACATCAGAAGCCAATTGGTTGCTTCAGCCTTTAGATATACCAGTTTGGAAATAGGATTCGATATCCATGGATTTTATTTATGGGTTGATAAAGTTGAACATGGGAAATGAAACTATATGAGTTGTGGTAGATAGATTAACCAAGAGTGCTTATTTCATTCTTGTAAAGTCTACCAGGACGGTGCCTGTTTTGGCTATGTCGTTTATGAAGAACATAGTTAGGCTGCATATGATTCCAAGTAGTATAGTCAGTAACAGAGATACCTTGTTCACTGGTGAATTCAAAAAGAGTCAGCAAAAAGTGTTAGGTACCAAGCTTAGATGAGTACGGTTTATCATCCATGAACGGATGGGCAGATAGAGAGAGTCAATAAGACACTCGAGGATTTGTTGAGGGCTTGTGAACTAGATTTTGGTGGATCATGGGAAGAGCGTTTGCATTTGGTTGAGTTTTCCTATAATAGTTATCAGACTAGTATAGGAATGACGCCTTTCAAACTTTTGCATGGAAGGCTGTCTAAATCACCGACATGTTAGTTGAAGACCGAAGACAGATTGGCCCTTGATCCAGAGATTGTGAGTGTGACGACTCACCTTTTCACCCTTAGAAATCAACATTAATACATCCACGGTATTCACGTGTTGAAAAGACAAATTGATAGAGGGCAAAGAGAGAAATAAAGATTGAACAGAATCTTACACGAACGGAATAACATATATTATTTCGGTATATAATCTCTATAGTGGAAATTTAAAATATATACATCTGAGTCTATCCTAATCCTAACCTGCTCATTTATAAATCTCTGTGCTTACTAATGCTGAATACAAACAGTAAACAAATGCGGGGGAAATGGGAATGGATAAACATCTACAGTGGAAACTCTAGCTCCTACTGTAACTCCTCCAAAATGTTCCAAGCTAGGCCTGAACTACTTGGCTTCCCAGAATAATAGGGCATCTAAAGTTTAATAAAGTAAATTGTAGGTAAATCATGGGACTGGTGTGAGAAAACTCTAAACACTGATTTTTTAAACAACAAAGGGTATCACATAAGACCACGCCATATATAAACACAGATGGTTTTTACCTTATGATAACCTAAACATTGCAACATAAAATCCAATGATATTATAATAGTGTCCAGATTACAAATACATATTAGTCATAACAGAAATTGTTATAATGATTAAATTCCAGCTATGATTAATGTGTATTTGTAATCATAATAGGTACACAACTAAGTCCGAAGGAACTTATTGGAGAATAGACTTGATACAATGATAGGTAAGGGACCACCTTCTGCACAGTAATCTATGGAGGAATTTAATAAGGACCCACAGAAAGTCCTCTGCATATGGAAAGACCGGCCTACTCCTTTCTGATGATTAATACAATGATCTTGCATAGTACCGAATATGACATCACTCCGATCGTTCCTGACCTATTCGCAGCCATAGCGCATACGAAAAACCCGACATGTAGATGGTGATCTAGAAAGGTGATGATACTCGAATGGATGCGACCTACATTGCCTTAAGGCATACCCTATTTCAGCAATTTCTGGGTGTAAGGCCTGAGGTAACGTATTAACTTTTACAAATCAAATCACACTTTGAATTCCTTTGCCATTTCTAATTGCACATTATTGATTTCCATAGAAGCACAACCCCAAAGTTCATACGCCTCAGGGAAGGGTGTTAAGTGTAAGAGGGGAGGTTTTAGAAATGCAATGTCAGACACTCATCCATGCAAGTTGTCCAAAAAAAGGACAAACCAAAGGCACTCCTTCTACTCAATCCTATTTGGGAATGACCCATAGGAATAGTAGCAAGAAGTCTTTGCAAATCTAAGATTTTTACAATGAAGGAACTAATGCCACCATATGTATAACAAGGAAATTAACCCAAAGGTTAGTGGCAAGAAACCCTACATCATGAAGATCTTCGTTTTCAAAATCATTCTCTTCAATATGTCTTCACTATCAAACGTGTATATTAGTTCGATGTGGTTTTCAGATAGGAATTACACAAATTCGATCCCAGTTTTTCCGAAACAATTATCGATAAAAGATGTCAAGTTTGTGGATGATTGAAATATCTTCTTCGAGATATATGTCTTTAAACCATTTTATTTTTCAGCATATATGGGATTATTAGGCCTCTTTTGTCAAATCCTTTGGTTAATTCAAACCCCTTTTTATCTTTGGAAATAACAAATCATTTCTCTTTAATTACCTAATAATATTTTCATATTTTATTATTAGTATAAGCCAAATCTTAATGAAGATTTCGCATTGAAAAAAACATATCTTTAATGATTAAAATTTTTTTATTTAAGACATCTTTTGCAATAAATCCAAATCAATTTATAGAGTAAAAAGGGATTTATAGAAATTGGAATAATTATACCCAATATTAATTTCCATATTCAACCCGTACAACTCATCGAATAATGGTGAAATCACCTTTTAAATTCACATGGGTAGTACGAGTTTCCTGCTCGGAATTTAACATAGACTTTAACTAGAATGTTTCCTATGCTTCCAAAATATTTTTTATTTTAAAATCTTGTTTATCCCTTGAAAAAAATCCAAATTTCATTTTTTTTCTTATCTTAGGAAGATGTGGTCTGAGTAAATCAAATTGCCTATCCCTCCGTCGACCCAGTCTGGACTGCTAGGGAGAGACGGAAATTGGTTTCTAGACTCAAGCCTAGAGATTTTCCCACTGCTACCCATAAGGAGGTCAAGTTATTTGATAAACTCTAACCTTAATATTTTTCAAATTTTTTAGTTTCTTTTAGAATGCTTGATTAATCATTTGAAAAACATTTAGAAAAGATTTGGAAAGAAAATCCCAAGTTTTATAAACAATTTCCTTTTATCCTTTATTTTAAACTCCTTTATAACTTCTAATTCACCATCAAAATACTTAACTATTCATTTGGAAAGATTATTAAAAAGATTGGGGAAGAATAATTAAGCTGAAACCCTGATTTTCAAAAATTTCAAAAACCATCGCAAAAACCGATGTGAATAGTGTTTTTAAAGCTTCTTTGGTTAAACCACTTTTTCCATTTTATATAAGTCTTTTTTAATAACTTAAATCCATTTTAAAACATTTTAACATATTTATGGAATTTATTTTATATTTTAAAATATTTAAACATATCTATTTTTAAGAGTTTAAATCCATATTTTTCAAACTGCCAAAGCGCGATGATTTTAAAAACTTAGTTTAGACATATCTCGAAGTTTACAAAATGAAATCTTGATTTTTCTTCTTCATTTGAAAACTATAGTTATATGAGTCCGAAAAATTCTTATTTCAAATAACTCTGAGCTAAATTCCACTCTACACATTGTACTAACTTTTACGACACGAAATCGGGAACTGCCGTTACGCGACACACCTATTTTGACTCTAGTTTTATATCTTTTCAAAACTTTGCTGAAATGAGTTTTAATGTTTGTAAAAAAATTATAAACTATTTTAAACCATTTTTATTTATGTTTAAAGAGGTCTAAAAATACAGTAGTACTTTTATAATTCATAAGAGAAAGTGTTTTCTTCGCGTAACTTCGACATATATTTATCATGAATTATTTCTACAACCGAGAAAACGTATTATCAGATACAAACATGATGATTAAACATAGAAAACACTCATAGAAAATGAATCATAACATCACGTATTTTAATAAAATAAACTAGCGGAGCAATTCCCACAATTGTAGCATTCCCTCCGTAACTTCTCCAAATTATTCCCAAGGCATTCCTATACCACTTCTCTTGGCTTTCCTCACCCTGGATCTTTTCGAACTCCCACTTTCTTCCTTGAATGCTCGACCAGGACCTTGAGAGTTTTCTTACTCGGCCAAGCATGGTGGAGGGGGTGGCCTGGGTTTATAATGGGTAGAAGAGGAGAATGAACTCGCTTTTGAGGTGTACAGATACTGTCTGTGTGTGCATGTGCGTGTGTATTTACATGTTATTTTATCATAAATTTATCATATTTTTCAATGCATGGAAGCTATTGAAGAAGAGCTATTGGAGAGCTCAAGAAGAAAGAAGAAGAAGCATAAGTGAAGAAGTGAATTTGTGAAGAATAAGAGAGGGCATGCATGTGTATTTATACACTTTTTCACCATGAGAAGCCTTCCCCAAATCTATCTCCCTCTCCACCATGCGCACATCACACTCCACTCCCCTTCATGTGCCATTGCCTGCTTCTTGTTATGGTGATGGAAGGTGATATAAAGGTAACCGAGGTGATATTTGATGTGAGATTTGCAGCATCTTAGCATAAGGATGGAGTAATGTGAAGTATCTTAGATAGTTTAGGTTTATACGTATATGTATGTATGTACATTTGCATGTACAACATATATACATGTGCACAAGACACAAAAACAAGGTTGTAAGACTTTAAACAACTTTCGTTCGTTAAACAATTGTGAATCCGAAATTCGATTTTTAGTCGTATTTTTACTTTTCAATTAAACTATATACATATATACACAAACATTTATATATATATATGTATAATCTTGAAAATATATTTATTATTATCTTATAATAATAAAGACATGCTCATTTGAATTATAAAACCATATAAATCAATATTCAGACAAGTGTTGCAAAATCCCACCGTTAAACTGCTAAAGTGCGATGAAATTTGCATATCTTTATAAAACAAATTTGTACACCTATAAAATTATTATAAATAAATTACCATCACTATGTAATATAAGTAAAATGAATTATTTATCAATTGACACAATTATTTGAATACTTAAATCCCCAAAATTCAAAAACTTTCCTTAAATGCTCGTTTTTTGAAAATGATGTCATCACCAATGACACCATAAATATTTTATTTTCAAAAATGGAAAAATATTTTTATTCCTTAATTTTGTTTAAATAGTTAAATAAGTATATGTAAAAAAAATCATGCATGACTTTTGATGGTTAAAAAGCTGTTTATCGATAAAATAATTTTCGGTCATATTATCGATATTTTTTCAAAGAACATATTTTTGTAACCATTTTTCCAAAATTAAATCACCATTATTATTTATCACATAAAGCATAATTATTTATTTTTAATGAACCTATATTTGAATTTTAAAATTAATTAAATATTCCAAATAAAGGTGATAAAATTACTGGCCATTACATTCTCCCCTCTTAAAAGAGTTTCGTCCTTGAAATTTTACCACAACCCAAAACGTAAAAGAGTTTGCTCAAAATATAATCTTTAAACCCAATTATGTATGATATACCTTGATCATCCGTAATATTTGATTCAATCTTCTACTCAAATGCACAACTTTATTTCCAAAATAGTATTGATCCCTCGATCCTCTAGTGTGGACTTTGATCAGAAATCCTCCATTCCCTTACATAGCTCTCAACTATGATAGAAAATGCAAGTATCCCACAACAAATCCTCATCAATTTTCTTCATCAAGAATCGAATGATAAATCCCTTTTTGGAATAGTGTAAACATCTCAAAGTCCTATACTCAAAATTTAGATCAGAATCGTGCAACGAAATGATCTACGTACCTCATACATACTTATTAACCTTCCCAAAACTTTTACTAAAACGTTTCATAAAAATTTTATTCTAACATTTTTATAAAGATTCTTTTCCATATATTAAAATATTTATTCATCCAAAAATATCTATCTTCTTTTCAAAGAAACCATTTCAATTTTAACATTTAGAAAATACTTTTGTATACTTAAATCCATAAAAATCTTTTAGGAAAGCTTCGTATTTTCCGAAGCATACTTTATTGGGTCAAAAACGAATGTTGCGTAAAACATTGTTACAATAACCCAAAAACACTAATATAGGGATCATAATATTACTTTTCGATGTCGAACTTAAAATATTTTTTAGTTATCAATGAAGCCAATCAAGTTAGGGTATCATTACCTCTTGGACCTTGAATCGACGTAATTTGTAACTTAAAAATGGATATAAGTTACCTATCTCAAATCTTAACATCAAACATTGGATATGTATAAATCTCGTATACTATATAAAATATCTCCTTCCGAAAATCACTTGTTATAACAATAGTGTTATAGTCTATGTCCTCCTCGCCTTCTCGAAAAATTTATTTACGATAACGATGTCGAAATCCAAGCCTTCTTCCGCTTAAGCCTTTTTCAAAATTATTTATGAAACGTTTCATAAAATCTCATCCAAATGTTTTAAATCTTTCCACATATCCCAAATATTTTCAACCA
Source organism: Allium cepa (assembly GCA_030765085.1). Lineage (NCBI taxonomy): Eukaryota > Viridiplantae > Streptophyta > Magnoliopsida > Asparagales > Amaryllidaceae > Allium > Allium cepa. The sequence continues at coordinate 1,041,078,090 of CM060931.1, read as the reverse complement.
CATTTAGAACATATATTTGAAAGTTGTTCTTCTTATTTAAATACTCTTTTTTTAAAGAAAGTTTTACAAAAATGTAGCTTTTAATAAAACAGGCTTTACTAAACTCTTCTATCAAGTTTAACTTATCAAAATCTCATTTATCAAAAAACTTGTTTGTTAAAACACTCCTTTTTCCAAAATAACTTTTATTTTAAATCAACTTTCTTAAGAATTCAAATATCTGTTTTATTTTCAAAATATCAATATATTTCTTTTATCCCTAAAATTATAATAAACTCCTTATAATATACTCCCTTTAATCAATATTAAATGCAAACACCTTGATAAAAATTAACAATCATTAATTAATCTATCCATTAATGATTCACATTATCTTTCTAACTTTAGAAAATTATATATATCGAGTAACTCAAAAATGATACCAAGGGACTGGGTACTAACGATAGTGCCACATATTCCTTTAACTAGAAGGGGAATACTTAAGAGAAGTGTTTATCATCCGAACATAACCCCTGCTTATTATTAGTTAATTTTGAGCCAATCGAACTAGTTAATCATAAGATTTTAAACAAAATCGAGATTTTAATTCACACATTTTATAAATCCAATTTATAAAATCACTTATAGAACACATTTATAAAATTTATTTACTTAAATAAATTCCTTTAATCTTAAACCAATGTTATTATTTATCGAACACAACGTAGTCAAATTGTGAAACTAAATTCACGAGGTGTTCATATTTAAACTTTTAAATCAAACAACCAATCAATAAATTATAATAAATTCAGTATTATCGTTTCTTTAACAGCCAAACACTACATAAATAACTATATCATTTGAAATATATTGCTTTATATTCAAAATATAATCATGGGTAAAATTATTTTATATACCAATATTCAAAATAAAAATCATTTTTATATAACATTAACAAATACACGCTCATATATAATTCAATCAACTCATCTCTTACCCTATCTCCAATGAGTTACTCATCCTAGGGTGTTACTAACCCTATCTCTGATGAGACTATACCCCTGCCAAGCTCAGGTGTTCACTCAACCTAAGCTCTGATACCAACTATGACAACCCGCCTTTTCGACCCTTGGAAATCGACATTAATACATCCATGGTATTCAAGTGCCCAATATCCAAGTAGTGGAAGGACAAATTGATCAAGGGTAAAATGAAATATAAAGATAGAACAGAATCTTACATGAATGGAATAACATATATTATTTCAATATATAATCTTTACAGTGGAAATTTTAAATACATACATTAGAGTCTATCCTAATCATAGCCTGGACAGTTACAAATCTTTGTCCCTACTAATGATGAATACAAAACGTAAACAAATGCATCGTAAATGGAAATGGATAACCATCTACAGAGGAAACTCCATCTCCATCTCCAAGCTCCTCAAAAATGCTCCAAGCTAGACCTAGACTACTTGGCTGGCTGAAAAAAGAAGGCACCCTGAGTTTAAGAAAATAAAATCCGGATTAGTCATGGGACTGGTGTAAGAAAACTCAAAACCATGGATATTTTTGAAAACAAAGAGTGTCTCATAAGACCACGCCATGTATAAATACGGATGGGTTTTTATCTTATGATAACCAAAATAATGCCACGTAAAATCCAATGGTCATAATAGTGTCTAGATTACAAATACATATTAATCATACCCGAAATTGTTACATTAATTAAATTCTAGCATAATAAGTATACAACTAAGTCTGAAGGCACGTATTCGAGAATGGATTCGATACAAATATGGGACTACTTTTCGTACAATACATCTCTAGGAATGTACCGAGGAAGCACTAGTCATCGGCATCTGGCAAAACCGGCCTACTCATATTTGGTGATCAACACAATGATCCTGGATAGTACCGAATATGACATCATTCAGGTCATTCCTACCCTATCCGTGGCCACAGCATACACAACAAACCTAATATATAGAAGCTGATCTATAACGGTGACAACTACACCTAAATGGGTGCGACTCACATAGGCTTAAGACATACCTTGTTTCAGCTGTTTTTGGGCGTGAGGCTTGAGGTAACATATTACCTTTTTCAAAACAAATCCATTTTGAATGTTATATTTCCATTTCTAATAACACATTATTGATTTTCATAAAAATACAATCCCCAAGTTCATATGCCTCAAGGAAAGGTGTTAAGTGTAAGAGGACTTAAATCCTATACCACCAAACAGATGTACGTTTGTAAAAATCAATGTACGTGGTCTTAGAAATGCTATGTCCAACACTCGTCCATACAAGTTGTCCAAAAGCAGGACAAATCTAACACACTCCTTCTAATCAATCCTATTTGGGAATCGCCCTTAGGATTAGTAGCAAGTAATCCTTACAAATCAAAGATTTTCAAAACAAAGGCACTACCGCCATCATATATATAATATGGGAATACCCCCAAGGTTAGTGGAAATCAGCCTTACATTATAAAGATCCCCATCTTCAAAATCATTGTCTTCAACATGTCTTCACTTTCGAATGCGTATATTGGTTTGAAGCGATTTTCAAACAGGAATAACCCAAATACGATCTCGATTTCTATGAACCAGTTACAGATAAAAGATGTCAAGTACATGGGTGATTATTATTCAATTAATCAATATCTTTTATCCAAGTAAAATATCTTCTTAGTGATATATTCTTCAACCATTTTCTTTTTCAACATATACGGGATTATTAAGCCTCTTTTATCAAATCCATTGGTTATTAAAACCCCTTTTCATCTTAGGAAATATAAAATCAATTCTCTTTAATTATTTAGGAAAAATATATTCATATTCTATTACAAGTATAGTTTGAATCTTAATGAAAGTTTCACATTTCCAAAACATATCTTTAAGGGTCAAAAATAATGTTATTTACAAAATCGTTTATTTAAACCCAAACTGGTTTAGTATTGAGTAAATAGGGATCCACAGAAATTAGACTAATTATATTCAATACTAATTTCCATATTCAACCCGAACTATTCATTGTATAATGGTGAAATCACCTTTTAAATACACATGGGTAGTACGATTCCTTCCTTGGAATTTAACACAGAGTTTTACTAGAAAGTTTCCTTTTCTTCCAAAATCTTTATTATTTTGAAATCTTTTTTATCCATTTGGACAATCCAAACCTCCTTTTCACTTATCTTAGGAAGATGCGGTTTGAGTAAATCAAATTAGCTATCATCTCCATCAGGCCAGTCCTAATAACTAGGGAGAGTAGAAAATTGATTTTTCAAATTCTAGCCTAGAGACTATCTCGTTGTCACCCATAAGTCAGTCAAATGATTTGATCGACTCTAACCTTAATATTTTTAAAACTTCTTAATTGCCTTTAGAATACTTAGTTAATTATTTGAAAAACATTCACAAAAGATTTGGAAAGAAAAACCCAAGTTCTATAAACAATTTCCTTTTATCCATTTATTTTAAACTCTTTTATAACTTCCAAATCACCTTAACAATACTTACTATTCATTTGAAAAGATTATTGAACAAACTGAAGAACAATAATTAAGCTAACTTGGATTTTCAAAAGTTACCAAAATCGTCGCAAAAACCGCTGCGTATAGTGTTTTTAAAGCTTTTTTGATCAAACCCCCTTTTCGATTTCATATATTTTTATAACTTAAATCCCTTTTAAACTATTCTAACATATTTATGGAATTTATTTCATATTTTTAAAGATTTAAAAATATCTATTTAAGAGTTGAAATCCATATTTTTTGAATTATCCAAACGCGATGGTTTGAAAAACTTGATTTGGACATATCTCAAATTTTACAAAATGAAAACTTAATTTTTCTCCTTCGTTTGGAAACTATTGTTATAAGAGTCTAGAAACTTCTTATTTCTAATAATTCTGAGCTATATTCCATGCTACACATTGACTTAACTTTTATGGCATGAAATCGTAAACTACCATTACGCGCTTTTTTTGACTCTAATTTCATATCAATTCAAAAGAATTCCGAAATGAGTTTTAATATTTATAAAACATTTATAAACCATTTTAAACTATTTTTATTCATGTTTAAAGAGGTTTGACTATGCAGTAACGCTTTTATAATTCATAAGAGAAAGTGTTTTTTGTGTAAATTCGACGTATATTTATCGTGAATTATTTCTGCAAACAAGCAAACATATTATCGCATCCAAAACATGATGATCCAACATAGGAAGCACTCACAGCAAACATATCGTATCATCGTATAGTTTAATAAAATAAACTAGTGGAGTAATTCTCATGACTGTAACATTCCCTCCATTACTTCTTCGAATTGCTCCGACGACATTCCTACAGCTTCTTCCCACTTTCTTCACTCTGAAGCCTTGCAAACTCCCTCCTTTCTTCCTTGAATGCTCAGTCATGACCTTTGGAGGTGGCTTTCTCAGCCAAGCATGGTAGCAAGGGGTGATCGTGAGTTTATGATGGGTAGATGATGGATTGAACTTGCTTTTGAGGTATATGGATGGTGTATATGTATGTGAATATATATACACATTTATATACTATTTTATCGTAACTTTCTCATATTTTTCAAGGCATTCAAGCCATTAAATAAGAGCTTTTAGAGAGCTCAAAAAGAAAGAAGAAGATGCATTAGAGAATTGAATTTGTGAAGAATAAGAGAGGGTATGCGTGTGTATTTATACTCTTTCCCACCATATGAAGCCTTCTCTAGTTCTACCGCCCCCTCCATCATGCACGCATCACACCCCACTCCCTTCCATGTGTTATTGCTTCCTTTTTCATGGCGGTGGAAGGTGATATAAAGGTGATAGAGGAGATGCTTGATAAGAGGTTTGCTTTGTCATAGCTTAAGAATGAAGTAATATGAAATATCTTAGATATTTTAGGTGTGTGTGTGTGTGAATGTATGTATGTGCATTTGCATGTACATGTGCATGTATGACATGCGCACATGTGCACAAGACACAAAAATAAGGCTGTAATGACTTTTTAACAACTTTCGTTCGTTAAACCGTTGTGAATCCGAAATCTGATTTTTGGTCATATTTTAATTTTCAGTTAAACTATATATAATGTAAACAAATCTTGAAAAATAATTCTCATTATCTCAGAATAAAAAAACATGCTCATTTGAACAATTTCAATATTCAGAAAAGTGTTGCAAAATCCTGTCGTTAAACTGTCAAAGTACGATGAAATTTGCATATCTTTACAACATAATTTTATATATTTATAACACTATTATTAATCACTATTATCATTATATAATAAGTAAATGAATTATTAATCATTTAAAATAATTTTTTGAACATTTAAATCCCTAAAATTCAAAAACTTTCCTTAAATGCTCATTTTGAAAATGATGACATCATAATTATTTTATTTCCTAAAATGGAAAATATATTTTATTCTTTTTTTTGGTTAATTATTTAAATAGGTATATGTATAAAAAAATCATACACGAGTTTTGATGGTTAAAAAGCTGTCTATCGATAAAACGATTTTCAGTCATATTATTGATATTTTTCCAAAGAACATATTTTTGTAACCATTTTTCCTAAAAAATAACCATTACTATTTATCACATAAAACATGATTATTTATGTTTAATAAACCTGCATTCAAATAATAAAAATTAATTAAAAAATCCAAATCAAAGCGATAAAATTTTAGGTCGTTGCAGTTAGGCTTGTCAATGGTATTATGGTACGGGTTTTGGCCGATCCTGGCCTGAACCTGCCCTATTTATGCGGGTACAGGTTTTGCCTTTTACTATCCAAACCTGATTAAAGCCCGATCCGGGTTGGGTACGGTTTTACCAAATCCAACCCGGTTAGGACCCGACCAGACTATTGGTTTTTCGTCGCATCAAAACATAAATGTGTATGTAATTTATTTACCATTTTGTTTGTTTACATGTACATATTTTTTCAAACTTTTGTTATGAGCTTGACTACATCACCATTCAATTTATATATTAACACTGTTTGTATACAAATCTTAACAAAGTTGTAGTTTTAAAAAATGTTTTAAACATAAATATTCGGAGTTGGGTATGCGATAATTATCCGGCGGGCTTAAAAAGCCCGACGGACCGGGCTTTGATATTGGGTGAAATACCTTGCGGGTTCAGACCAGACTCGAATTTTAATTATTGTAATTAGACTCGGCCCCGGATTTTATAATACCCGGACCAAAACCGACCCATTACAGGCCTAGTTACAGTAAGAGAAGCCATAAAGAAGAGTGAGTTAATTTCAATGTAGTATGAGAAAACTCAGTCTAGGAAGAAAATTTACATGATAAGAGGCGTAAAGATTTAGAATTCTCAATTGGAGATCATTTTTTTATTAAGATATCACCAATGACGGATGTGGTATAATTCGGGAAGTTAAGGAAATGTTAGGCTAATCCCAATTATAGAGAGGATCAAAAGCTTGCGTATTGAGTAGAGTTACCAAGTAGTTCGGCAGGTGTCCATAATATCTTTCATGTTTTTCAACCTTGGAAGTATGTGCATGATCCAAAACGATTATTTCTCTGATGGTATTAGAAGATTTAGTAGTAAAACCGGATATGATTTTTGTTAAGCAATCAATTTGTGTTGTAGCAAGAGATAAGAAGAAATTGAGTAACATGATAGTCAAGTTGGTGAAAGTTCAATGGAGCGATAACGAGAAAGATTGTACTAAGAAGATAGAGGACAAAATTAAGGATACTTATCCTGAGCCGATATTATGGTTTGTTCTACATTTGTTGTATATAGACTAGATAGCAGGTAAGGTATACTAGCATTGTTTGCATGTTTGATATGCTTGTTTTTAGTCCTTACTGAATTGCAAAGACGAAATTCTTTATGGAGAGGAGTCTGTAACACCCATAATTTTTGTTGAACATTATTCAGGACATTTAATGGGATAGATTAAATAGAATAATGTAAATAATTAAGGAAAATGAGATTTGGATAATTAATAAGGCCACGCCTTAATAAACCAAGTAAAATTGTTTTAAAGACTAAACATATAATGGAATGAATAGAGGTGAAATATAGGAATAGACCAAACCTTTTGCCTTAAAACCTCTCCCATCATTTTCATTCTCATTTTTATCGTTCATCAAAAAACAATCATAGGAAACAAAAGAGAGGTGCCCATTAATATGATAACTCGGATTTTGGGTTATCTGATAATTGGAAAATTAACTAGTTTATGTAATTAAGTAGATAAAAAAATGCTAATAATGAAAGATATCTGGATGTGTAAATAAATTTGAAAATATAATAAAAATTGGACTTTAAATATCTGGATAAATATTGGTAATCTCCTAATATAATTAATTAAAATTTACATATTGAATTTGTGTTTGTTTAATATATATTTTTAAGCTGATTTTAAATTTGAATTATTATTGATTTGTATATAGATAAATGGATTGTAATTCACATTTGAATTTGAGTCTTAATCTGAAACTTGAATTTAGAATTTAAATGAATACCTTAGTAAATAATTTGGATTTTAAAATAATATATATAGGTAATTTATTTAATGTAAAATTGGTTTAAAATATTTTCTTTAAAATTAGAAAATATAATTTAAAAATTATATAAAAACATAAGTTAACAAGTGTAATTCATGAGACAAGAGTTTTAACAAATGTAATAATCTTGTAAATGAAATGAACAAGTGTCATTTTGGTTTTATTTTTGAGAAAATTTGTAAAAATAAGATTTAAATCTATATATAATATTTCACCCCTTCTTTCTCTCATTCTTTGTTCTTCATTTCAAGTCTACAAGCCTAAGAAAATCATATCAGAGGAAAAATTAAAAAAAAACAGAAATTTTCAAAATCAAAAACCTGTAGAAAAACGCAAACTAGAGGAAAATAAAATTCAAAATAAACCAGTATCAAACAATTCAAAGATCATCTCAAACCTCAGTTGCCTGAGCAGGATCAAGCAAGTAAGGATCAAGCAAATTCAATATAAATTCAACTCAAACTTCAACAAGTTGTTAAGCAAATTTCAGATTTAAGAACCTAGTCTTTTAAAATCAATTACAGACTTGTTCTGTCCTTCAAAAAAAGGTGAGTAAAATATGAGATGAATACTTGAAGTATGATGTGAATTTTGTTATGCATGATGGTAAAAATGATTTCATATTTATATATGTGTGTTTGTATCTGTGTTTATGTCTGGAACCATAAAATTTGTTCTGTTCTTAGTGCTACAGGTTTAAAAATATTCAATGATCAAATTTTCTCTTCCCCTGATCTTCTTTTAGACTTGATTTATACACAAAACTTGTTCATAATCACAAGATAATGGAATTAAAAATTTTTCCAGTAAGAATTTGATGGTAGTTATGGTAAAAGAGAAGAAGAACGGTAAGAATCAAACTATATCAAAATCTCGATAATTTTTTTTTGTTGATTCAGGTATATGGTGGGGTTTATATCAAAAATTATGATTTTTAAAAGTTTAATCATGATTTTTATGTTTTTAAATTAAGAGAAATATTGAGTTGAACGATTTTGGGGAGAACATTGATACTTGTCGATTGGAGGAGATATGGTCATCGCCGTTTTGGCCGGAGCAAGCTTGGTTGTTGAGGCTCTTAGGAAAAATGGTGTTAGGATTTATCGAGAACCGAGGAGGAAGAACAGAGTCGATTTAGGGTTTTTGGTTGAGTCTTGGTATGGTTAGTTGACTAGATGCTCGCGGCGATGTGATAGTGTCGAATTGGACCGGAGGTGGAGGAAAAGGAAGATGAGGGTCAGGCGAAGATATTGGCAAAAGGACAGTGTTCCTAGCGGTCGGAGATGGTAAGGCAAGATGGACCTCAGCTATTGGTTCTGGAGTCAGAAGATCTTCAACCATTCGATTTCGAATTTGCGAAGGGTTTGTCGACCTAGATGGTCGATTCAACTCTGGAATAGATTGTCGAGATGATGATGATGATCGGAACGAGGTTCGAAGCCAGCTATGTAAAATGTGCACGTGCATGTAAGTTGCTTGTATCAGTGGGAAGCTGGTGTTTTGGGGAATCGAAAAAGAAGGGTTGGACTTCGGGTGGGACGGTGCTTAGCATGATGCAGTTCGCGAGAAAATAGGGTTAGAGCTCGAGATCGTTTCGGGTTAAATTGTGAGTTTTGTTGTACCAGGTTTTCAGTTTAAAATTAATCCAAGTTTTAAATTGGAAAGAGAAAAATGAAAAGAAGCAACAGTCTTGGGTAAAGGATCAATATTATTTGGGTTTGACCCGAAGTAAATCTTGTTCAATTTTGAGTTTAAAAATAAATAAGTTTTTAAATTAAAAAATGAGTCTAGTTCTAAACCCTTTCTTAAAATTTATTCCTTTATAGTGTAAATGTCTTAAATAATTGTTTAAACGATACTATATAATTTGTTTAACTTAAATTTGTTAAGTTAAAATGCTTAAGTTATTTTAAACTCATATTAAATGGTTTAATCGAGTAAGATAATTATAGGATAAATGGTTTATCTTATGATTAGTTAAATCCTTGGATGATTAAGAGCTAGCTAAATTAATAAAGAAATTTAAGAGTAATTAATTTATTTAATGAATTAATGATTTTAAGGGTATTTAATTAATTATGAATTAATTGATTAAAGATTTGATTAATTCATAATTAGGAATAAATTAATTAAGTAATTAGAGTTTAATTTCTTAAATGATAGTTACTTACTGTAAGTAATTAAGGATTAATTATTGAAGTTAATTAATTTATTATTAATTAGAGGATAATTAATTAATAAAACTAAAGGTTAATTATTAAGGATAGTTAACCAATGGGACAATTACTTGATGAAAGTAATTAATTTAATGTAAATAACTTAAGGGAAGTAATTAAGGATTAATTACTTAGTGTAATTAATTAAATATTGATAGATTAAGGAAACTAATCAAGGGTTAGTCAATTAATGAAATGTGATCAATTAAGGGATAATTAATCAATGTAAGTGATTATAGGATAACTAATTTGGGTAATTAATTAAGGATAAATGTAATAAATCATTGTTAATTACTTTATAAGAGTAAGGGATTATTTAATGTGATGGGTGAAGGCTAATTAATTTGTGCAATTAATTAAGAATTAATTACTTATTGTAATTAAAGGATAATTAGTCAAAGGTGATAAATTAAGATGGATAACTAAAGGATGATTAATTAATTGGTTTGTAATTAATTAATGCTAAGTAAAGGTAATCTAAGTGATTAAAGTTAGTTATTGATTTAATTAGAGATAAATTAAATTAATTGGGAAGTGATTAATCTTGTTAATGAATGATTGAATGATGTTAAATGCCTTGAATTGGTTGATATCTCTGATATGAAATGTTTTGTGATATGATATGTTTGGGTGGACTGTGATAATATGGTTATCTATCGATGATGAATTGCTATGAAAAAAGTGGCATCCTGTATTTAAAATAGAATTCTATTTCACTTGAATAACTTGGGTTAAGATGATATTGAATTCGAAGAGACCGGGGTCGGGTATTAGTAAATACCCGAACCCACTTTGATTTGTAACCTACAATGATTCTTTATAGATTGATATGTGAAATCAATAGGCTGAAATGGAGTAATTTAAATGAATGGACCATTTAAAACTAAGTAAAGATACTTGAGGATTGATTAAGTGTTGACTATAACAAGTTGTGAACTTGTAGTGATGAATGAGTTACCCCGTGTTTTAAATAAGTTCTATGCATTGGAATTTCATGTTAGCTGGGTTTACTCATGCTGGTTTCCAGCCTGACCCGGGTGTTACTTTGATGTAATGCTCAGGTCAGACCGAGTATTACAGATTTTTAGGTAAGGACTTTCTGGAGCTCGGGAGGCGTGCTGGAAGGCAGGAACGTATGGAGTTTTTCCGCTATGACATGATGTTGTATAGTTGGGATATGTGATTTTAACTGTCCAGCTTGTGTGTAATGGTTGTAACTCTGATGTATAAAATGTAAATTTACAGATACATTTTTTCCTAGTATAACTGTTATTTTATTTGATATCATATTTTGATCTGCTAGGAATGTGAGAATCTGTCATTGTTTCTGTTTCTTCTTCTATCTCTTTTCTTCTTTACGCTGACTATTTGGGATTTTCAGGATCAAAAATTCTGGGTCGTTACAATTAAAAAAGCAATAATAAGTCAAAATCTAAGGATTCAAAGGGAAGAAGCTTAGGGTTAAAAATTACACCAAATCTCAAATCCAACATTTGATTAAAAGGTGAATAATACAACATCCATGCCTTTTGCTTGTTCTAGAGTTCAGTTATGGATAATACCCGAAGTTATCTTGTTTGTTTCACTAAGTTATGGTTAAGTTTTCATTGTTTGGATAAAATGATGAATTATGGAATTCTTATGAAATTATTTAAATGTGTTTTTAGTGTAGAACCTATGTTTTTAATCCATAAAAGACTTGGTTTTTGAATATGTAATGTAAAATAATATTTTGGGGATGATATTTTAATTTTAAATTTTCCAAGCTAGAATAAATATTTCACGAATTTCCAAAGAGAGGAATTGCTAAGTTTCAGGTTTTAACTATTTAAGATAATCAAATATGGTTTTTAGGTCTGAAATTTTTATATGTTTAAGAGAAGGACATACTCTAATTTTTGTGAATTTTTTGTATTTTTCCCCAGTGATTCCAATTTATTGTGAATTTATCATGCTAGATAAGCATATAAAAGGATTTATTAATTAAGGATATTAATTAATTATTTTAAATGTGTTTTGAAACCTAAAAATATAGAGCGTCGGATTATTGAAACGTTTTGGGTAGTGAGATTTTATTAACTAATAGAAATTTGACAAAGTACAAGACTTAGTGAAAAGTATTTACTTTTAATTTGAATAAATCAGTTTTCGTTTTAATTATGATTGGTGGCAGGCTGCATGTACCTCTTCGAGCCAAATGGGATGCCACTTCAATGAAGGTCGATGTCGATGAAGGTGGAGGAGCGCATGATAGAAACTTACTTACCTATGGAGCAACTTCTTTGACATCAAAATGGATAATAGTATAGGATCGATTTCACCGAGAGGTGGGGTCAATAAGGTGATACAAATAATTAGAAAAATTTAATGCGGAAGTATATAGTCGCAGATTTGATAATAGCAGAATAATAGCAGCAGAGATAATAGCACAAATAATAAAAGCAGAAGTGGGACAACATAGATTTACCCAGCTTCGGCAAAACCCTGCCTACGTGCTGCCTCCAAGGTTTCTACTAGAAATTAAGTAGTCAGATTCTTACACACGTAAACTCAAGACGTGCACTATCGGCTAACCTGACTCTATGCTGAAAACTCTGCCACAACTCAACCACTGAGTTGTGAATTCACAAACTACGCCACCGTAGTTCGTCCCCCAGTAACATGACTAGATTTTACAACGTCTAAAAGTATTTTACAAAAAAACAATTAAAATAATGGAAACCCTAATTTAAAACAATATTGCCCAATAGATTTTATAGCCGGCCCAAAGAAACAAATATGATTTATTTCCCTTTCCACGGTTTATTTCTTCAGCCCATATGTGAAAATGGTTGCCTTGTTTCTTCAATCTATCTTCGATCCTCTTCGAGTAATTAGGGTTCTGGAAATTGAGGCGCCGCTTCAATTGATCTTTCGAATATATTATCTCGCACTTCTTGTTCTTTCGATTGATCGCCTCTTTGATTTTGGACACAGCTGCTTCAATTAAATCGAGTTCGTTTGTTAAAATGGTGTGCGATCTTTCTCTTTTTCGATATTTGACAATACTCGACTTTGATTCAAGTTTAATGATTTATTTCTTTCTATTTTGCTTGAACTCAAATTCCTATCTGTCGATGATGTTAACAGGTTTTGTAGGATTGAAAATCCTAAATTTTTTATCGAATATATTATTTGAATTTGTTTGATAATTTGAAGCTCGGCCCTTTTATTTTGATCGAATACATGTGATTCATCTTGACTGGTTCAATTTTGTATATACTTTTGCTTGATTATCACGATTTTGATTTTGGTTGTTTGATTTTTTCTTGGTCACCACAGCTTTGATTCTCTATTGACTTCGATTAATTTGATATGGTGATAATATTTTTTTCTTCGACTTGTTCAATTGTGTGTCACCTGCTAGTGAGCTGTCCTTGACTGGTTCCTGAACCACGGCTTGATTCTTTCGCATTTGACTTGGTTTGAAACCATGCTTTGATTCGTATTTGAACTGGTTTTGATTCTGACTTGCTTCTTATTTGATCAATGTCTTTTAGTCCACTACGCTGGTGCAATTAAAGTTTGAGTCTGCACTTGGTCATTTGAGTTTCGGTACTGGTTATCACTACACATACATCATATAGACACACACACATGTATCTACGTATGTTGTGTACTTCATTTGTGTTGCAGTCGAAACTTTGAATTGTTATATATATGCACTTGACCATGGTTTCATATGAACATGGTCTTGAAATCTTCATGTAGTGTTCTCAGTGTATATGTGCTTGGTTCTCTAGCATTGTGCTTTGCACTTGAGTTCTATTATACATATACTTGAGTTTTGTAAACTTTCATATGCCTTTGAGTTTTGTCTGCACTTGCTCTTGCTCTGTTCATTTCGAGTTGTTTATGTGTATAAATGGTGCACTTGTTTAGAAATTGTGAGCAAGTCATGTTGTTATTTAAATTTTGTTTCGAGTAAAACTAAGTTATGATAGGCTGGTTATATTCATGAACTGTGTCATGATTATTTGACCTGGACTACATGTTCTTGTGCCTTTGAAATCTGCTTGTTTGTATTTGCTTTCATGTTGCCGGGCAGGAAAAATGAAAGAGTTCCATATGAGGTCATTGTTGTTTATGCCTTTTAAGTTTAAAAACAGTTTGCAATTGTGTTTTGATATTGGTTTTAGTCATGTGTACTATTCATTTGCCTTTTGAGATGACCCATTTGAATGTCGAGGTTGTGTTGCTTGAGAACTTCTACTCGACAATTTTGTGATGATATTAGTATCGCACCTGAGTTGAATCCAGCCTCGTCTCGGGTTTGACCTTGTGCTCACCTGTCCCTGCAACTTCATCAAGCGTATATCGGTGTGCACGGCCTTGTGCCATGTATAGTGGTACACTATGTATGTCACAAGTTGTTCGTGTACGATGAATTCAAAAATAAATATAATGACGAATAACCCAAATAACTGAGGCAAATGATATTTTCAAAACATACACATTTTATTTTACACAGCAAAAATATTTCTTTTTCAATTTTACCGCGTCAGTGTGTATTTTGCAAATAACTCAGATGATGGATTCAAGCCGGAGCAGAGTTGAAGAGTGAATGAGTGAAATGTAGTGAGGTGAACATTGTATATGGAAAATTGTGATGTAATCAAAATTTTATTGTAATTGAAATTGTGTATATATAGTGAGAGCTCAAATTTGTACTACACAAAATTGTAATAAAATATTTGTTTGAATAAAATATCTGTTTGAATTTAAATTCTGTGTTATTTATTTTATTCAGCAAATATTTATTTAATTATGTGAAAAATAAAATAGTACAATAACAAATACATTTAAATGAATATATATATATATATATTATCATAAAACAAAATTATATACCAAAATATTCAACAATCTCCCTCATTTGATCATAACAAACGTGTATTTAAGATTTTGAATTTATTAAATGTATTTGATCATTAATAAACTCTATTTTCTCCACTATTTGAATGCCCCCTCTCCACAATAAAACTCCCCTTTCATCTATGCATGAAAATAAATAAAAATAGGCAAATGAGCCTAGATGCAAATAGAAAATAAAATATTTGATCTTTGCCGAAATCTTAACTTTTCTCTCCCCCTTTCGTTATCAGCAAAAGAGTAATAGTGTTAGAAAAATAGATATAAAGTGATAGACATTAATACAACATTAATACCCAATCAAGTAAAAATATTAAATTTCAATAAAAAAAATCAAACAAAAATCATAAATACTCTATTAGGCGCATATTCCATTTTAGAATGATAGGTATGACGTTGATATACAAAACCATATAGTTGTGTCAATTTGTGATATATTTATAGCTCAAATGTGAATATCTACCAACCATGCATAACCGAAGGTCTTTTAAATGAGATTAGTAGTATTCGTAGTTTTTAAAAAAAATGAATTTCAAGCATCTTCTAACCATGCATAACCATGAGGACTTTAAAATGGTAGAATCAACTTGACTATTTAATAATCAATTTTGATGTGTTCCACACATGCATAAGCGTGGGGACTTTTAAATGAGCATGATAGCACATAATCAAAAATTCCAAATAATTCACCCACGCATAACCATGAGGACTTCTAAATAAGAGTGAATATTATGGATTTTTTTTTGCTAAAAATGTAATAAAATGAAAGCGAATAATTTCCCGTTTAAAATACTACATATTGACATACTATATAGGATATGGTCAATAGAAATATGATAGAATTAGAGATGGTCATGTAATTTTAATACCAACAAAAAGTTTTTATAACTATTGTTTAAATTTCTAAAGAAATCTACTAATTATACCGTCTCAAGTTATAATATATGATTAATATAAAAAACTCACCAATTTTTCAATCACTATTTATCTTTTCGATAATTAGTAGGGAGTTAGATTAGTTAATGTAGTCATTTAAGACTAAATCCAAGAATAATTAAAATGAAAAATCTGAAACAAGGTCGAAAAATATTTTCTACAAGGGTTCTTATAAAAGATAAAATATCTGCTAATTGAAAATCAGTTGAGATGAAAAATATGCAGATATTTTCTTTGAAAAAATGATGAAACTACTGAATGTCTCAATATAAATCACGTTCCACTAGTATTTTTTCTACCAACTAGATTAGTAGTGAAATCTACTTCCGAATTTTCCTATGAATCAATATTATCATTAATTGGATATTATAGACTAGACCGTGAAGTGTGCAACAAAATCCTTAAAATTCTTTTTACAGCTTTTAAATTAAATTCTTTTGGATTTGAATTGAAGCCATGTAAATAAACAAACATTGAACAGAATAACCAAATATATCCATGGTTACCTTGAGTAATCATCAATCAATACAAGACACTATTTCTTATCATCTGAACTGGCAAAATCGTTAGTCGAAACAAATCTATATGAACTATTTTAAAGTCTCTATAGATACTTATAGTGTTCTCAACATATAAAGATAGTTGGTCAATAATTTTTAAAAAGTCAGAATCAAAATCAACATTCATTTTTTTATCACATAACTAGCTAATTTAATACAGATTATGGTGTAGATTTTCACATTTAATATATCGTTCAAGATAGATGTACCATTACCTATTTTACCTTTACGATAATTTTTTCGTTGTTGCTCATTGTTATCATGCCACCTTTGTACTAGGCTAAGGAACATTGATTTGTCGTCTGTCTTGTGCTTAAAATAGCCACAATCCAGATAATACCGTTGTTGTTCCTTTGCCTGCCACCTCACCTACACAAGAAAAGATTTTTGTGGCCTATTTATTTCTATAGGTCCATGGTTGTTAGTGGCAACTGATTTTAAAAAATATGTTTGTGTTGACCTAAAACTATTTATATATGCTCCTTTTGGCACCCAGATTTGTTTGCCTTTGAGAGATTTTTATATTCATGCCTTTCGAAACCCAAATTGGAATGGTTTTCCCGTATTTGGGTATCACACTTTTCCTTTTAATAGTGTTATTAGTTCTTTGTTCATATTTTGACAATTTTGCAAATCCAAATGCATTCCTTTTATTCTCTAAGAGTTGATTTTCTATTAGTATATTAAATGATTTATCTTTAGTGAAAATTTTCGAGTAACCAACTCAAATTTATTAATTTTGGATCTTAAAAGTTTGTTTTCATTTATTAGGTCTAAACAATAACTAATGGTACTATCTCTCTTTTCAAAACTTTTCATTTTCAATTGCACATTTTCATTTTGAACATCTCAAATTTTATTCTTAATTTCTAGCATTATGGTTTCAAAAAGATGGAGTTTTTAAATTCAATTTTTTCAAAATCCTTGAATTTTTCAGTCTCCCTTTCAAACTCGTGATTTAATGGAATAATTTCATATTTTCTCAAAATTACATTTTATTTTTCAAGGGTTTTGAAATTTTCATTGATCTCATTTAATTTCTTTTCAAAAATCGCACATTTAGAAATTTCTAACTTCTTAAAACTATCCAGCTCTTTGTGCAAAATGTTGTCTTTATAAATCAACCCAGTTTTGTTTTTCTCTAACTTTTGAAAGTTTTCATAAATACGGAAAAATCTTTTTCATGGTTCAAACACCTTTTTCTATTAGAACTTTTATTTTTCTTAATAATTTTATGCTCATTTTCCAAATCATTATTTTTCTAATGAAGTTTAGCTTGTTCCCTTTCCAACTTATTATTTTTTAACTCAAGAGCTTTATTATTTTCAATTAATTTTCGGCACAAGAGAACTAAATCATTGAATGAAAAATCACTTATCTCATCGGCTATTGAATCTTCATCACTTCTGCCTTTTGCCACTCCTGTTAAGCACATTTCTTTAACTGAGTCGGTTGTAGAGAAGTTCTCAATGTTATTGACTTTTGTACCATATATTGCATCAAGAGTATTTCTGATTTCCTCTGCATTTTCACAATGAGAGATAAAGTTAAAATTATCTTGATTAATATGAGAACGTAGTACATGCATAGCAAGAGCATTAATCGAAGTATTTTTCTCATCTCTTATATCACACCCATTTTCAATAATATCCCAACATTTAAAATTAACATATTTTAAATAAAATTTCATTTTTAATTTCCAATTTAAAAATTCTGTACCATCAAAAATAGGAGGAATAGTACTTGATCGACTCTCAGCAAAAGCATTATTAAAAGAAGCCATTTAAAATTTTAAAAAAAAAGTGTTTTTGAAAAAACAAAATTTTAAAACAAAAGTTGGCTTTAGTTCCTAGCTCTAATACCACTTGTAGATCAATTTCACCCCAGAAAGGGGTGAATAGGATGATGCTAATAATTATAAAATTTAATGCGGAAGTACATAATCGTAGCACTGATAATAGCAGAATAATAGCAGCACAGATAATAGCAGAAATATTAAAAGCAGAAATAGAACAACACGGATTTACCTAGCTTTGGCAAAACCCTACCTACATGTTTCCCCTAAGGTTTCTACTGCAAATTAAGTAGTTAGATACTTACACATGTAAACATGACATCCGCTATCGATTAACCTAACTCTACGCTCAAAACTCTGCCACAACTCAGCCACTGAGTTGCGAATTCTCGAACTACGCCACCGTAGTTCATCCCTTAGTTACACGACTAGAATTTACAACATTTTAAATTACAAAAAAAATATTAAAACAATAAAAATCCTAATTTAAAACAATATAGCCCAACAGATTTTATAGACAGCCCAAAGAAACAAATATGATTTATTTTCTTTTCCACTATTTCTTTCTTCGACCCATATGTGAAAATGGTTGTCTTGTTTCTTCGATCTATCTTTGTTCCTCTTCGAGTAACTAGGGTTCCGGAAATTG
Organism: Allium cepa; assembly: GCA_030765085.1. NCBI lineage: Eukaryota > Viridiplantae > Streptophyta > Magnoliopsida > Asparagales > Amaryllidaceae > Allium > Allium cepa. The sequence goes on along the minus strand of CM060931.1, from coordinate 1,041,059,474 downwards.
ATGCGCCACTTCAATTAATCGTTCGAATACACAATCTCGCGCTGCTTGCTTTGTTGATTGATCGTTTCTCCGATTTTGCATATGGCTACTTCAATTAAGTCGAGTTCGATTGTTAAAATAGTACGTGATTATTCCCATTTTCGATATTTGATTATACTCGACTTTGATTCGGGTTTAACAATTTATTACTCCCTGTTTTGCTTAAACTCGAATTCCTATATGCCGATGATGTTAATGGGCTTTATAGGATTAAAAACCCTAAATTTTCGATCGAATATATTATTTGAATTCGTTTGATAAATTTAAACTTGGTCATTTGATTCTAATCGAATACATGTGCAACAACCAGTAAAATTTTACGAATATTTTTAAATAAAATTTATTTGAAACTTTGGTTTTAAATCATTTAAAAATTGAAAAATTGGAATTTTATAATGTATTTTGGGATTTGTTGAGATTTATTTTTCCAAATATAATAAAATAAAGATTTTTCTGAAAATTTAATTTTTGGTCAACTTTGGTCAATGTTTGACTTTCGGTTGAAAATTTTAAATTTTCATTCTTTTTCTTTGAAGCTGATTTGATTATGATATTCTCTCTGCTTTTCGTTTCATTAAATTTTGATTTATACTTTTCAAATCTGCAAAGTTTCTGCGTTTTACACGCAATTATTTTCTGTATTTTATTTCTCCTATTTTTATATTGGTTTTGGGCTTGATTTGGTTCATGATCTGGTGTGGTTTTGATTGATGGGCTTTGGCTAATGGGCTAGGCTATCTAATGGTCATCTAGTTGTCTGTTCATTTTGAAAAGATGCCTCTTGAGAAATTTTATACGTACAAAATTTTTGACGTCTCCTTTCTCTTCTCATTTTCTTCCTGCTCAGAAGTTTCTACAGTAAGTTCTCTTCTTCCTTTTTCAATTTTTCTTATTTTGTTTCCTCCTTCCTCTTCCTTATTTCGGCTACAACCCTTGCCATAGCCAACCTTCTCCTCGCCTCCACCACCACTAAGTTGATCGGCCATCATCTCCATAGGTCGAACCCTCACCTAATCCTCACTATGGCCGTGATCAACATCTCCTAGTCAAACCAAACCCCTTGCCAAAACCCTAGCCGACCATGCTTCTCCTTCTTCCCTTCCTATTTGCCTCAGCCACCACCTCCTCTTTGCCTTGCCGTGACCATTTCCTTTCCCTAGCCATGCCTAGTTGCCTTCATCACCATCATAGCCGTACCTATGCACCAAGATGTCAAGCCCAAACCGTTATGGCCGAACCAAATGGCACTTCCCCTTGTCCTTTTGCCTTCCATGCCTTTCCATCTCTTGTATGCACCCATGGCCAAGCCTACCTAGCCACAAACCTAACCTAGCCATGCCCTTCATCAAGTGGTTGAGCTAAATGATCATGGTCGAGCCCAAAACGCATGTGGCCAGTCAAATTCCTATGTGGCCGAGCCCACTTGTGTTGTTGCTAGTTCTTTGTCTTTTATTTTGTTCTTTAATATATAAATATTTGCTCATATATATTTTATTTTAGTTGCTTCTAAGATTTTGATTTGGGTTCTACTTCCACTCAAGTTTGATTTGTGCTTTGTCGTGCTTTTCGGGGTTGTCTTGTTATTTGAATTATCATCTCTAGGAAAAGAAGGTGAGTTCATAACTCTCGACTACGTACTTATATTCTAGTGAATTGATGAACTGTAGTGATATGTATATGAGTTAGTTGTCTCATATATGCCTGTGATATGATATTATATGATGTTATCACCTGATGTTATACATGTTTTGTCACCTGACATGACATGCTGTGTTATTCTGTTCATTTATATTCTGTTTCTCACACTGCAAGTTCCCACATTATAGGTTGGAATGAATCGTTATGAGCTGAAATGATAGGCCTCGAGTGATTTTATTTAACTTGGGATTATGGATTTGAAATGATAAACCCAGGATTTATATATATTACGGATTGAAATGATATATATCTGTATCACTTGGCATAGGTTAGAAAATATTATGCAGACCCGTGGTTAATTTTTTTAAATAATAGTTTTCTAAAAATTATTAAATATTTTTGAATTTTAAATATATGAAATTTGAACTTAAATTTTTATTTAATTGATTTAAATATATATATATATATATATATATATATTAGTTCTCTATAAGTTAAAATTTTATAAGTTAATAACCGGTTTTAAACTGCAGCTTAAAGATTTTATCTGTGATATAAAATTTTAAAATAACTTAATAATTTAATTTGATGGAATTATTAAATCTAACCTAGTAATATAGATATTTTATTTGCGAATGGATATTTAAATAAAGTAATAGTTCTTTATTATATAAATAAATTTAGGTTAAAGTGTACTCTTGACCTATTATAGGAAAATAAATTTTTAATTGGATATTTCTGTAGTAAATTTTATTTAACTAAAACCATAGATTTATTAATTCCCAAATGAATAATTTGTATAATAAAAAAGATTTTAAATAATAACTATGATGAAAATTGAAGATACGATGTTTTAAATATGTTATAGTAGAATTCATAGCATTTCTACTTTAGGTAATGATTTTGAAATGCTAATATTTCTAAAGATGTAACATTTTCGAATTGCTACTATATAAGAGTCACATTTTCAAAGCAATGTGATTTTTTAACTAAGTGTATAAATTTGAAATGTTACAAATTTGGGGAAATGACTATTATTTTGAAAGAATAATGACATCGAATTTAAATGGTTTTGAAATGAATATGTTTGATTTGAAATATATAACCACGGGTTATAATAACTGTTGGTTGTTAAAAATACTGGGATCGAATATTGTCGTACTCTTTGCCAATACCTAAAACCACTTTAACAACCGTGTACGCGGTGAAGATTCCAGAATGAAGTTGAATGGTGGAGACGATCCTGTATGAGGTATATACGTGGACCCAACTCCCGTGAGTTGACATAAGGTGGCCAAAACAAAAGCAATTGACGGGCCAAGTGAGGTAGCTCCTCCGATCGAACACACTCCTTCATATGCCATTCTATTACTATGTGATTGATTTGGTGCGCAACTTTGATTTTTTTTTTAGAGTGTGGCTCGAGGTGGGCAGTAGAGGCTGTTATGCGTTACTACCAGCACGGAAGTGTAATTGGTATATCTACCCTAGCATTGCCTAGTTGTTACATGTCACCTACCCTAGCGCGCCTTATACGAGTTTTTTTGTACCAAACTTATGGAGTGCCCTCGACGACACCCAGTACGGGGGAGATTAAGATACTGTGTAGAATATGGGAATGTATGAAATGTGTTAAGGGGGATATGAGTAAGGCCTTAACGCTATTTTAATAGTTTATTTTACTATAGGCATTATTATAATAACGTATATTACTACATAGTAGATAGTTTAACGGATCCTTAAAGGGTGGGCGATCCCAAGCATCCTTTAAGTTACTTGTGCATTTCTATTACAGTTCACTTGAGTTGATTTACATTTTATAAGTATGTATGTCCTGACTCGAGTGTTTTATGTTTTTCTTTACGCTCGCGTCAGCCTGAGTATCCCAGCTTTGGATTCATCCTATGGAGCTAGAGATTTGCTGGAGAATTATCTATCTATCTAGTTGTATATGTATTTCCATTTCAGTTGTTTCCTTTCAGACTTTGATTATGTATTAGTTGATTTATGTATCTTGATTACCTATTGTATTTTCCTTCAAACTCTAGTATTATATATTTTGTTTTGAGACTATGTATGTAGTAGCTTCATGAACTACTATGGTTATTTTATTTCTGCTGCGAGTTTTTTTGATACTCTATGTTTGTGATTCTATGATTGGTTTTATTTGCTCCAAATTATATTAACAATCTGTTGTTTTGAATTATTCAAGTCCAACTTGTGTAGTTTTATTGTCGATTTGAATGGTCAAAAATAGTGGGTCGTTACATTTTTTATCAGAGCTTTGGTTTTAGGCAAACTTAGCCTGCGGAGCAAAAACTCGTTAGAGATAGAGTGGAAATACTCTACAATGAGTGAAATCAATCTTAGAATCATTTCATTGTGAGAGAACATATTTTTAATTATAAAATGATTTTTCAAATGATTTTTCAAGGATTTAAAAATATTATTTTGATAAAACTTTTCTTGTTTTAAAATCTAATTTTTCCTAAACTTCCTTCCTTTCCTTATCCACCTTATTATTTAAATTCTTTGATTAGGATTTCCATTCTAGTTGAATATTGTCTTTGTTTCTCCTTTACCTTTGTCCTAAAATTCATTCTTGATTTTTCAAGATGGATCGTAGGAATGCCAGAGTTCGAGGTCGTGGTGTTGCCCCAGTTCCTGAGCCTGTTGTACCCATTAGGTTTACCACTCTCTGTAAGGAATTTACTCAGCTTGAGGGTACCAAATTTACCGGATCAGAGAGCACGTAGAGTCTCAGTAGTGGTTGAAGGGATTGGAGAGGATATTCTTCGGTCTTGAGATCACCCGATGCTTAGGAGCGTCGGTTGGCAGCTTGGCAGTTGAGAGCGGTAGCCCTGGATTGGTGGGAGTCTGTTACGGCTCACACTATCGAGGTTGATATTTCTTGGAAGCAATTTAGGTGTCATCTTGTATTGGTTCTTGAGTTTAGTTAAGTTATCTCTCTTGGAATCTTTCTTATGTTTCGTTATCGTGCTTTAGGGATGCTTTTGTGGCTAAGTGGATACGCGGAGCAGGGAAGTCTCAGCTATATAGGGAGTTTATGGATCTTAAGCGGGGAGGCATGTCATTTTCTGAGTATGAGCGGAAGTTCAATGCACTTTCCAAGTTTGGTCTTAGCCTGATTGACACCACTCTTAAGAAGAATGAGAAATTCATAACTGGAGCTCGCCCAGATTATTATAATCATCTCATTTCTCATGTGCATAGCCCCTTCACTGAATTGATGGATATGGCCATTAAATACGAGAATCCTACTTCTAAGGAATTTCTGTTGTTCATGCTCTTCATCTCAGCCTTCCTCTCGTAACACTAAGAAGTGGAAGCCTAACTTTCATCAGTAGAAGAAGAATTGGAATAAAAATCCAGTTTTGGGATCTTCTTCTTCTCAGAGGCAGCCTATCGACCAATCTTCCATCACTTGCTTCAAGTGTGATCAGAAGGGACACTATGCCAATAATTGCCCAATTTTAGTTGGTGCTGCTGTTCCTCCAACTCAGTTAACTAGGCATGATCATTGTCATATTTTCTTGCAGCCTGGCCACTTCGAGAACAATTGTCCTACTCGGTAGAAGGGCAAGCCATTTGGTATCTTTGCTATTACCTCTTCCACTTCATCTGCTCCACCTGTTCCTGGTGACACCCAAGGTACTCTCCAGGGCACTTTTTCTCTGTTTAATTTTCCTGTTCGTGTTTCATTTGACACTGGATCTTCCTATAGTTTTATTTTTTTGGATCTTTGCGATAAGTTTGAGATCTCCCATCTCCTGAGTATGCTTCTGTACCTTTGTGTATTTCTTGTCCTATTGGGGGTCCCGCGAACCTTAGTAGGATTTGTAGAAGGGTTAAACTCTTCTATTCTTGTTATCGCTTTTCTAGTGATTTCTATGTGCTGGGTTTTTATGCTTTTAATATATTGCTTGGAGGAGGTTGGATGAAAAATCACAAAGATGTTATCTCTTGTAAAACCCGAACTGTTTTTCTTTTTGATAATCAGGTAATTCTTTGGTTATTCAGTGCCATATGCCTCAGGATTATGCTGTCAGCTTTATTTATTCTCTTGATTCTTCTCCTCGTCATCTTGACTCAACCCCTGTGGTTAAAATCTAACCTGATGTATTTGGTGAAGTCACTTCTTTACATCCAAAGCGGGAAATCGAATTTCGTATTGATCATATTCTTAGAGCTCGACCTGTAGTTCTTCCTCCTAGAACAATGGCACCCCTTAAGAAGGTTGAGTTAAGGAAGCAAACTGAGGACTTGTTCTCCAAGGGTCTGATCAGACCTAACCATTCCGAATAGGGAGCAGTGATGGTTTTCGTCACTAAGTCCTATAGTTCTTTACGAATATGCATTGATTATAGTGACCTGAACAAGTTCACTGTGAAAAATAGATATCCTATACCTCGTATCAATGATATGTTTGAACAGTTCTATGGAGCTACCGTTTTCTCTCAGCTTGATCCTACCATAGGTTTCCATCAGCTCAGAGTTGCCGAGGAAAGTATTCCTAAGACTGCTTTTCGTACTGAGAATGATTTTTATGAATGGTTAGTTATGCCTCTTGGTTTGACTAATGCCCCAGCTTTCTTTGTTGATCTTATGAATCGTGTTTTTCATGATACTCTTAACAAATTTGTTCTAGTCTTTGTCGATGATATCCTTGTCTTCTCTAAGTCTGAGGAAGAACATAACTCCCATGTGAGCTTTATTCTGGGAACTCTTAGGAGTCATCAGTTGAAACCCAAATTTTCAAAATACTATTTCTGGAAAGATGAAGTCTGATTTCTCGGACATATTGCTTCTGGTAATGTTGTTTTTGTTGATCCAGTTAAGATTGTTGCGATCAATGTAAGTCTTTCTTCTCTTTTTCTATTTCAATTTGATCATTCTATCTTTCCTGTAATCCTTATTTCTCCTTATTCTATTGCAGGAATAGGAAACTCCTAGGAATCCATCTGATATCCGTAGTTTTTTGGGCCTTACCGGTTATTATCAGAGATTCATTGAGAATTTTGCTCGGATTGCTACACCTCTCACTGCTTTGACTCGTAAGAATTCTAAGTCTAATTGGAATGAAAAGTGTGAAGCTGCATTCAATGAGTTAAAGCGCAAGCTTACTTCAGCACTAGTTCTTACCGTTCCAAAAGGAAATGAGGGACTAACAGTATACGCTAATGCTAGTCGTGAGGATTTGGGAGCTATTTTGATGCAAGATGGGAAGGTCATTGTAACGACCTCGGTTTTAAGTCGAATTAAAATTAGTAATTAATTTGATTCTTGGATTAAATTAATAATTAATTTGGTAATTAATATGAAATTTTGGATTTGTTTCCTGGAGATTAGGCCGGGCAACTTGGTACTCGGCCCCTCTGGATTGTTTGGCATATCATCACGGTCGGCATCCAGCAAGTACTCGGCATTTAGGAGCGCTCGGCATAAAGGGGCTCTCGGCAGAAAGGAGCGCTTGGCACTTAGAAGCATTCGACATTGGGAAGTGTTCGACAGACAAGTTTGTTCGGGATGACAGAGCACTCGGCATCTGGAGAGCGTTCGGCATTGATAACGCTCGGCATTCAGGGTATCCGGCACTCAGAACGTTCAGCTCCACTTCACTCGGCATGCCTCCATATCGCTCAGCATCCTAGGTGTTCAGCACCACTATGTTCGGCATGCAAAGAGGGCTCGTCATTCATGCTTCCCCCGGCATTCCTGGACCATTCAGTATTCTAGCCTCGCTCGACCTCTTCCTCGTTCGGCATCAATTCTCGATCGGCCTACACCCTCACTCAACACATCGCACCATTCGGCACAAGGATGATGGTTCGGCATTTGACCGTTCGGCATGTCCGGGCCGGCACATAGAGTCTACTCCATTTGGGCTATGATATCCAGCTTCCAGGCCCACCAGGGAAGTCCAACACACCTTTGTCTATAAATAGAGAGGTAGGCGCACAGTGAAAAGGATCAGTTTTTGAGAACACTAGGAAAACTCTGCCGCATTCAACGCTCTTTCAAAACTTATTCTTGGTTTTGCAATTGTATTCAAGTAATTAGAAAAAGATTGTATCTGTAATCAACTATTAAGGAAATCAATAGAAATCAACTTCAAAGTGGATGTAGGTAGTTACGCCGAACCACTATAAATTCGGTGTTTTTGTTCTCTAATTGAAATTTACATATTATTCTCTATTTTAATTTACTTCTTCATTAATCTCTCTACACAATATTTCTAAGAATGTTAGTGACCAATTTTGGTGCTAATGTATTGGTGCTTTAACTGAGAATTGAATTCTCGGGCTGTTAGGATCTGCTTTATAGCTACTGTATGGCATGAATCCCTTAGAGGAGATCCATGGTCATTGAAAAGGCATCTGTTGATTTTATTCAGAGTTATAACTAACAACTCTACCATGGGAAGATCACGAACCAGATCGACCTCTCATAACGCAGATGTCCACGAAACTGCTAGCGTACAACAAGTTGGACCTAAAAATCAGCAAGCAACAAGAGGTGCAGGGCCCTCCACCCAAAACCAAGCGGAAGTCATTTCCCGAATAGAGTTCAACACCTTGATAAGAGAACTCAAGGAAAGTAGAAGGCAACTTGCTGAGCAGATTCAAGCCAACACTAACCTCATGACTCAGCTCGCTCAGCAATAGTGCCAGAATGCTGGAGGTAACCCTGCCCCTTATTCTGAATCTGATAGTTCAACGTCAACTGGCGAACCTCCTAGGCGCAGACGCCGTAAGGATGAAGGTGCACAATCAGGTGTTGGGAAGCAAGCCCGCAAAGAGACTGGACACCCGAATCTCCATGACCCAAATCAGGCGGGACATCAACCCGCATGGTCCCGTGGAACGGAAACCAACCTTTCATCCCCCATACCAACTCCGCACATGACAGCTATGGTCAGGCAGTTGATGAGAGAGAACCAAGGCTTGACTAATGAAGATTGGGGAGTGGCCAAAAGCCATACTCCCTTCACGGGTGGTATTCTGCAGGCTGAGTACCCCAAGAAGTTCAATATGCCGACTATTCCAGCCTACAAAGGGAAGACTGATCCCAAGCATCATATGATGAGGTACAGATGGATGATGGATTCTGCAAGAGCCAATGATGCTAAAAAGTGTAGGTGCTTCCCAATCACCCTGTCCGGAATTGCCACCATGTGCTTTACTTGACTTACCCCACGATCTAAATCCAGCTTTGACGAATTGGCAATGAAATTCATAGAGTAATTCAGGATACACACCACTCGTCCAAGGGATGTGATGTCCTTATCAAGCGTAATCCAAGCCCCATGAGAGCCATTGAAAGTATACTTGCAGAGATTTCATGTTGTTGCTACTAAGGTGAGCAATCCAAACGATCACGCAATTTTGATGGCGGTAATGCGTGGAGTGGATCCAGACTCTGAATTTGAAGATTGGTTGGAGGGAAAGCCTCCGGCCACGTTGGAGCGTTTCTATTCGAAAGCTCATCAGTTCATAAGAAGGAAAGAAGCTCGATGGGCAAGACAAGGCACCAGGGCCTGCGCAGAAGATTGAGAAAGGTACAGTCGCCATGAAGCAAACCAGCGATAATTCGGGGAAAGCCTAAGTCAACGTCCAAAACAAGCCTGGGCAGTCTAAAGGATCAGGAGGTGGAAATCCCGGAAAGAAGAGAGAGACAGGGAAATGGAAGTCAAGGATCCCGACCTACACTGAATAAACCCTGCTCAACGCATCACTTGAGAACATCTATTTGTCAACTTGCAACACTTACCAGTATAGGAAACCACACCCAAAGGAATCAACGGAGGAAAAGAAGCGGACTGGGAAGTACTACCGCTTTCACGAGTCTTATGGGCACAACATAAAGGAGTGCAGACACCTCTATGACGCAATTGAAAAGTTGATTAGAAAGAAGAAGTTGCAGGAGTTCGTCAAAGACCCATTAGACGGAAGACAAGAGACATCGGACCCCGGACGTATGCCAGCTTCATGCCAACCAGAACAACCTGCTCGAACTATGGGTAGATTGGTGATCAACATGATTACGGGCGGACCTCATCCTGGGGATAAGAATTAGCAGGAGATGGAGTGATATGCTAACTCTTTAAGACATGCGGAGTATGAGTGCTGTTCGAATGTGGAGGATGGGACTCCTGCAAAGCAGCAGCGAACGATGGATGATGATATTGTATTCAGGAGCCGAGATGCAGATAAGGTGGAGACCCCTACCATTGACCCGTGGCCATATCTGTGACAATCGGGCCGGCGTTTGTGAAGAGAATTCTAATTGATTGTGGAAGTTCCATTAACATCATCTTAAAGAAGGCATATGACCTAATGAAGCTGGAAGCTAAGGATTTGAAACCATTCAGTGCCAGAATCCATGGCTTTAACGGCGCAGCAACGGATGCATTGGGATATGTGGAGTTACCAGTTGAACTGGAGCAAGGCGAGCATAGGAGGGTGCGAATCCTACCATTCATAGTGTTGGACGTTGACTCTCCATATAACGTATTTCTATGATGCCCAGCCTTGGCAAAATTTAGGGCAGCATTGGCCCCTTGGTGTCTGACGTTAAAATTTCCCACAGACAGTGGTGTTGGAGTGGTACACGGCGATCAGGTGACCGGACATGCCTGCTATGAGGCTGAGCTGAGAGAGGCTCTGTGTAGGGAGAAAGGAAAGGTTGTGGACCACTCCGTCCGCATCCGAAATGCCGATGGTTGACAAGTAGCCCGAGCCCTAGCTCGGGCAACATTCTCGGATCTATAGAGACATAGATCCGAGAGACGATGATGGGGGACCCAGGGAAACCAATGCAGCACCGGTTAAACTCACAATTGACATCCCAGTCAGCCGGGATGACCCGTCATGAATTCTTAAAATTGGATCATAACTCGACCCCTTTATGGCCGAGAACCTCATTGACTTCCTTCGAGCGAATCTTAATGTTTTCGCTTGGATCACTCCAATATGTGCGGGATTTCTCCGACATTTGCTAGTCATATGTTGAACATAGACCCCAATTACGTTCCTGTAAAACAGAAAAGGAGAGGTATGGACCCAGAGAGGTTAACGGCTCTCAAAAGGAGGTGGACAAACTCAAAGCCAATGGGTTCGTCCGCAACACCCTCTATCCTGAATGGATATCTAACCCAATGGTGGTGAAAAAGCGAATGGAAAGTGGAGAACTTATGTTGATTATTCTGATTTAAACAAGGCATGCCCGAAGGACAGTTTCCCGTTGCCAAGGATTGACCAACTGGTCGATTCAACTGCGGGACATGAGTTACTATCATTCATGGATGCATACTCTAGATATAACTAAATCCCGATGCACCTCCCGGATCAAGAACATACCAGTTTGTCACAAACGTCGGGTCGTATTGCTATGTAGTGATGCCCTTTGGATTGAAAAACGCGGGAGCAAATTATCAGCGTCTGGTAAATCGGACGTTCAAAGACCAGATTGGAAAAACAATGGAAGTTTAAGTGGATGACACGCTCGTGAAGTCACGACAGTCAAACGACCACATCCGAGACTTAGCGAAAATGTTTGACATACTCAGGCGTTATGGAATGAAGATCAATCTTTTGAAGTGTACGTTCGGCGTAGCATCAGGAAAGTTTCTGGGTTTCATTGTGAATGCACGAGGAATCGAGGCTACTCAGAGAAGATCCAGATTATCTGAGATATACAAGTGCCCAGAACCATAAAACAGTTGCAAAGCTTGAATGGAAAGGTGGCCGCGCTGAGCCGATTCATATTCAGGGCCATAGACAAGTGTATTCCTTTCTTCAATGTCATAAAGAAAGGAAAGAGGAATTTTGAGTGGACATCCGACTGTGAGGAAGTATTCCGAGCTCTTGTAAGGCACTTGGAAAGTCCCGTGATATTATCAAAACCAATAGACCACGAAATGTTGTACGTATACTTGGCTGTATCCCAACACGCTATCAACACAGCCCTTTTAGCAAGGAAGATCGGGTTTAGAAGCCAATTTACTATGTTAGTAAACGCTTGACAGGGGCAGAAAGAAATTATCCAAAGATTGAAAAACTAGCCGATTTCTTGGTGATTATGTCACGCAAGCTTCGCCCGTATTTTCAGGCATACTCAATCACTGTCTATACCGAGCAACCTTTGCGACAGATACTCCAACGACTGAAAACTTCCGGAAGGATGTTAAAATGGAATATTGAGCTAAGACAGTTCGACATTACCTACCTGCCGTGAAGGACCATACAAGGACAGGCACTAGCTGACTTTATTGTTGAATTCACTATGACAGACGAATCAAACAATCACAATGACATACCTCCCGTTCGATGGAAGACGTACACCAATGGGGCATCGAACGACCGTTGTTCGGAGGTTGGCATATTTCTTGTAACTCCTAAAAACCGATCGGTTTGCTACGCTTTGAAGCTCAAATTCAGAGCAACGAATAATGAAAGCCAAATATGAGGCGTTGATCACCGGCTTAAGACTTACTAAAGAACTGGAAGTAAAACCGGTTGAGATCTTTAGCGACTCTCAGCTGGTGGTATACCAATTGTGAGGAGACTACCAAGCGAGGGGGCAGAGACTTGCCCCATATTTGGTCCGATCCAGGAGCTGCTAGCGAGTCTCAAGTACTATGATATTTCACATATCCCACGTGAGCAAATCAGAGTAGCCGATTCATTGGCAAAATTCGCAAGCACAGGCGATGCACAACAAATGGGATTATTTCCTGTTGAAACCCTCCATGCTCCGAGTATAGATGTGATGGAGGTAGATTTCGTATTAGAAACAAAAATCGAGAAGGAATCGTGGATGACCCCAATCAGGCAGTACTTGCTATTCGAGACCTTACCCAAAGAAAGGAGCGAAAGATGACAAGTCCTTCGTAAGGCTTCTCGTTATGTAATACAGCGCGGAAGAATGTATCGAAGGGGTCTCAACCCCTTATTCCGATGCATTGCTCATGATGAGATAAAACGAGTCCTGAAGGAAGTCCATGAAGGAGAGTCCGGTGACCATACTTGGGGGCATACACTAGGGAAGAAAATCCTTCGTTATGGATACTATTGGCCAACGGTGGATCGGGATGCTGCAGACTATGTGAGAAGATGTGACAAATGCCAAATATATGCAAAAATCCCGAGAGCTCCACCGACGGAACTCACGCAGATGGTTAGTCCCTGGCCATTTGCAATATGGGGGATTGACCTAGTTGGCTCTTTACCCTTAGCCAAAGGTGGAGCAAAAAATGCAATAGTTGCGGTCGACTACTTTACCAATTGGGCAGAAGAAGAGCCTCTAGCCACAATAACCACCAAGAAGATTATTAATTTCGTCGTACGAAATATCATATGTCGTTTTGGCCTTCCATGGACCATCGTCACAGGCAATGGAACTCAATTCGAGAGTAAGGAGTTCAAAGATTTTTGTTAGAAATACGGCATTGAGAAGAAGTTTGCAGCAGTTGCTCACCCGAAAGCCAATGGACAAGTGGAAGCCATAAACAAGATAATCAAGTCCATATTGAAAAAGCGTCTGGAAAATACTAGAGGTAAGTGGGTGATGAACTTACAACGGCGCTTTGGGCCTATAGGACCACCCACAAGACCGCGATTGGCCACACTCCCTTCGCATTGGCATATGGCACGGAAGCTGTCATACCCATGGAACTTAAAGTCCAATCACATCGGGTAACTCATTACGACCCCGAGTCAAACCAGAATCTTTTATTAGAATCGTTGGACTTCGTTGACGAAAAACACGAAGAAGCCAATTAGAGAGCGGCCGCATACAGACATAGAGTCGCTAAATATTATAACGAAAAGGTCCGACCGAGAATATTTGGTGTGGGAGACCTTGTTTTGAAACGAGTTTTTCCGGTCCCATCTCATATGAATCCCGCATGGGAGGGTCCATACGTCATCGAGCGTAAGCTTGGAGAAGGAACTTTCAAGCTATCGACCGCCGATGGTGCGACGCTCCCCCGAGCATGGGACAGCGAGCACTTGTGGCATTATTATACTTAGTCTATTTCTTTCATGTATTAGCTGCATTTATTTCCAGTATGCTTTTATTTCTAGTTTTTGACATGTAGTAAGAAAATTCAACTTGATCTCATTAATAAAGGCTCGAAGCTATCTTTTCCACAAATGACTAATGTTTCTGCGTATAATGATCCTGTGATAGGCAAACGAAACCGTATTATTCTGGCCAACGTACGAACGAGTATAAACGACTTAAAATCTCCAAGTCCCAGGATCGTAGACTGGAGTACTCTAAGTCCCAGGAACGCAGACTCGAGTATAAACGACTTAAAATCTCCAAGTCCACGGAGCGTGGACTGGAGTACTCTAAGTCCCCGGAGCGCGGACTCGAGTATAAAGACTTAAAATCTCCCAGTCCCCGGAGCGTGGACTGGAGTACTCTAAGTCCCCGGAGCGCAGACTCGAGTATAAACGGCTTAAAATCTCCAAGTCCCTAGAGCACGGACTGGAGTACTCTAAGTCCCCGGAGCACGGACTCGAGTATAAACGACTTAAAATCTCTAAGTCTCCGAAACGTGGACTGGAGTACTCTAAGTCCCTGGAGCATGGACTCGAGTATAAAAGATTTAAAATCTCCAATTCCCCAGAGCACGGACTGGAGTACTCTAAGTCTCTGAAGTGCGGACTCGAGTATAAACGACTTAAAATCTCCAAGTCCCCGGAGCGCGGACTGGAGTACTCTAAGTCCCCGGAGAGTGGACTCGAGTATAAACGACTCAAAATCTCCAAGTCCCCGGAGTACAGACTGGAGTACTCTAAGTCCCCAGAGCGTGGACTCGAGTATAAACGCTTCAAAATCTCCAAGTCCTCGAATTGTGAACTGAAGTACTCTAAGTCCTCAGAATGAGGACTCAAGGATAAGCGATTTGAATGACTAGTTCTGCTGAAGGCGGACTGGATGTAAGTGACTCGAAGTCATCGAGCCTTCGGCGCACGTATTAGAAAATATTCTAAGTGCTTAGAGCGTGGAAGAAAAAACAAACAGCTCTCATAGAATTTCTGAGCTATATGAAGATGAACCGAGAGGTCTATTATATTCACAACAGCTTGGATTTGAATCACAATCACAAAGAAAATCGAACGATAAGAGCCATGGAAAGACAGAAAAACTAAGTTTTATTCATCGAAGATAAGTTTCCATTACAATCCCTTTGAAGCTCGGAATCAAAAGCTTATTTACACAAACTAAGAAAGCAAAAGTACTTGCACAATCTAAATTGACTCTCGTTGAACGAGAGTAATGATTACTTTTTGTGCTTCTTTGCCTTCTTCACCTCTATTGTCTTCTCAGATGACTTCTCTCCTCCACGTTTGCCTTTGGTACCCTTTTTTGATGGAGGAGTGACGACTGAAGAAGTATGAGGGACGTCCATGTGTTTGGACCTGTCGGGGAGAATGACCTTCGGCGGCTTATTCAAAGGATCGTCGAGGTCCACGGCTGAGGTTCAACCTTGATCTTGGTCATTTCTCTCTTCTCCTTCTTGAGCCGCTCCTTCATACTCAGCTCAGATGTGTGTCCAGAGGCGCCTATAATCTCTACTTCATACTCGATGGGAGAAGAAGCCTCAGATTTGTCTTCATCTAGCGCCCCAATCACCTAAGCATATAGCCCGGGAGCTTCTCCTGCTTGATTGGCCTCACCTATCTTTTCCTCCACCTCCTTGGCGACATCGCTCCTCGGAGTGGGCCCGGGATCAGAACGATCTGCTTGAAACCATGAAAAACAAGCATTAGAATACAATAGTGCTTCGTAACGAATGACAGCTTTCAAAATCTTAAAGCGAAGAGTTATCTACCAGGGTCCTGCAGGCTCTCAGCCGTCAAAGGGGTCTCACCCTCCGGAATGGGAGACAGAATATGGACGCCGAGGCTGGGGTCCTCTGGATTGTAACCAATATGCTGATCAAATGGATCAAGTATCGGCCGATCGAGTAGGCGCATAAGCTGGAGGCACGGCCATGGATGGACCAGTAATAACTTCTTCCCCTTTCTTTGAGGGGGGCCTTTGCAACAGATAGCTTTGGCCGTCGACAAGTCCGAAGGCTCATTTCCCTTGAGATATTCTTTAACCAATGCCCCCTCATCAATCTCTTCGGTACAGTGCTCAGCCTTCCTGATTTCTATCAAAGCCTCACATGCCTCGGCTAAAGATACAAGATAGCCCTCGTCCAAAAAACTCAAGTCTCGATGCATGAAAACGCGGGTGTTGAATTCAGCGATTAGCGGGTCAAACATACTTTTGATCTCTTCCCTGCCTTCTTCTCTAGCCCCCTCGAGACGCGAGTCGAAATCTATGGACGCTATCCTCTTGCCCTCTTCTCAGGCTCCACTCTTTATCGCCTTAACTTTGGAAAGCTCGGCCTCAAGTTTTTCTTTTAAAAGTCGAGTGGCAACGATCTCGTCACAGCATCGTTGTGACTCTTCTTGGGCGGCCGCTTTCTTCTCTCTCCCTATGGAGCTATTCCTCAAGTTCCCTGAATCGGAGGCCGAGTGCGTCCCTCTCCTTTTGAACTGAGTCCTTCTCTAGAGCCAAAGCCCCACATCATTGAACCGCCTCGTTGAGTTCTTTCTTATGAGTTGATTCCAGCCGAGTGATAGCCTCAGCAGTGTCCTTGGTGCTGTGATGGACGACCTCAAGTTTAGGTTTATTAGTTGCAATCTCTTCGTCTTGAACTTTAATGATATCTTTGTCGCGGATAGCATGAAGCTTCAGACGATCGATTTCATGTTGGCGTTCCACGGAGACTTCAGATAGTTTTTCAGCCAAATGAACAAACGCGTCGTGTTGAACATAGACGTCGTTTGTACAGGCGATGACGCTCTGCTTGACGTGTCTGGGGATAGGATGAATCGCTGGGAGGAATTTTAGGCCGTCGAAGCAGATTTTTGGAAATTTATCTTTAAACTCGGCCAGCCTCTCCGGTATCGATGGGTCCATTGCAGGAGCGGGAGGAGACGACTGTGAAAGTTCGGCTCTCCTATGAGAATCTTGGGACTGTCGAGTGGAGGAGGAATCGGAGTGTTGGTCCTGGGGAGCATCAGGTTGTGACCACTTGTGGCCGCGCTTGTATTTACTTTGCTCCGCGTGAGAAGAGGTATCCTGGTGGTATTTTGGCTGACAATAAGTCTTCTTCCGAGATGACGAGTCCTGGGAATGATAGTCTTTATCGCCGTCACCATCCTTATCTCGACATCTTTCGGAACCCGAGTCCCGTCCAGAGTGATGAAGAACAGACGAACAATGAAGGCGATCGAATCCATGTGAACGCCCCATACAACCTGTACAGAATTTGAATAACAGCGAATTAGCAAAGAGTAGTGTGACGACTCAGCTAATTTTTTCCCTTTGCCAGAGACCGGCTTGGGTACGGTAACGCCTTCGGGAAGGCTTATCCGATGGCCTTCTGCCAATAGCCTAAACCTTACGAGTGACTCATTTGAAATGAGAGTTCGGATGTCCCGTTCCTCGGCAGGAAGCGCTCTAATGGCCTCAACGGCTTCAGAATACCCGCGACCGTCAGGGCATGGGTTGATACCTAGAAAGATAAAAAAAGAGAATTAGAAAAGGCATGGCTTTGACCTAGCACGAATAGCAATCCAGAGAAGGAACTTACTTACTTCAACCCATCTCCTCGCAAAAGCAGGGGGGCAACGCACAAAGAACCATTCTTATTTGTACAGGGCAAATTTGCTCCACGCCCCAGTTAAGATTTTGCATTTACGATATGGCTCGAGGAACATGTAAGAGGGGCTGTCTCCTCGCTTTTTGATCATATGTATATGATGTCGCCAAGAGTTGGAGGCCTAGAGAAGATGGTCATAAAGAGTATGTAAGTGCCATAGATGAAGGCGTGACCATTTGGGTGCAGCTGCGACGGGGAGATGTCGATGTATTACAGCACGTCCCGAAGAAATAGATTGAACGGTGGCACGTTGCCAACCCAGCACATGAATTTATTACACGTCGTGTATCCGACTGGGGGGAGGTGTGGCCGATCGTGCCCTGATGGAACCAGCACGTCGTGAAAAGGTATTCCATGAATGGAACATATTTGCCGAAGCACTACTTTATTGATTTTTGAAGCCTGTGAATCGACAGGGTTGTCCAAGAGAATCGATGCCTCCAGGGCATCGGAGGCTAAGTTTTGTGCAGGGAAGGTTGATGGATTTGAGACATCTGCGACTTCCACTCGAGAGGATGGCCTCGGTTTGTCAGAAATCGTGGCAGAGCTGGATTTTTTTAGACATCTTCAATAAATAGTGAATTCGTCTAAGCACCTGTGTGGACTATAATTGAAAAATGTTCGACGTTAGAATTAACAACACAAATATTCCCTCCATGTGGTGTGTGAACTAGTGCGATTAATCATGTGCAAGCGTTGAAAAATTGAAAGTCACAGAGTTAATAATATGAAATTGAGCTCCGAATCATCGCCTTCGAAGACCGTCATCGCTGACCGTCTCCAAAAGCCTGCCTTATGGTGATTACAGTTTCGGATTCAGAAAACGTTAAGTTATCTGATTATGTCAATTTAAGCTCAGGTTTATGTCTGTTGAAACTAGGAGGTTATCAGTCCGAGTCAGTTCGATACACTAGTATGATGAAGTTTCTGTCCTTGTTTTGTTATGTAATTAGGCAAGGCAATTGATCGTTTAGCCTAAGTTCGGTTCGGTGTTAACATGATTCGGCATCCATGGCTATACGGCCTATAAAATGTGGTTCGGCATTTATGTTTGTTCGGCCTGTATTGTTCGGCTGAAATATGGGTCGGCATTCATGATCATTCGGCCTAAAGGTTTCTCGGCTAAACTGTCGACCGGGCAAGCTATCGTTCGGCCGAGCTATCTTTTGGCAAAACTATCGTTCGGCCTAAATAACGCCCGGCCTTAGTCCTGCTCGGCCAAAGTAACGTTCGGCATCCCCACTAATTCATGCTTCCTCCCTAACATTCCATTCCACTGTTCGGCAAATGTTGAGTCACACCGAACCAGGGTTATGCCGAGCCTTAATGCTCGGGACTTCGCCCTTGACTATAGTTCCATTTTTTCCTCTCCTCCTCCCTCCACGCCGAACAACAAGAGCAGATCGCTCAGCGGGTCATTCCAGGTCATGTCATTCGGCATCCTAACCACCTCCTACTCCTCCTTTATTATTTCTTTTCTTCCAGTCTCGTTCAGCACGAAGAGACCGAGCCGAACCACAACACATCACCCAACAACTCCTACGTGTGATCATCCCCGGTCATTTCTCCTTACCTCACATCATTCAGCCCTAAAGATATCCTAATCAAAGTGTGATTCCTCCATCCACGTAACCCTTTCGTCTACGGTCCTAATTTACAAACTTAAGCCTCTTATTGAAACTGTTTAATTATGGAAAGGATTTAGATAGAGGAGACAATACCTAGTTGGTAGATCAAGACTTAGGAAGAATTGATTAAGTCTTTAGTATCTGATCAACAGGAGAAGTTTGCAAGTATAAGATAGCGGAGGTAAAAAGTAAAAAGAGAAGAAGGGGGAAGACGTTGGCCTTTATAGGGAAGAAGAAGGCGAAACGACGATGACTGGTAGAACAGGTCAAAGCAACATCGTTCGGCACCAGTTTGTTCGGTATACGTAGGATGTTCGGCTTCGATAGTATCGCTTGTCCTTCACACTACGTTCGCCACACACGTCCACAACTGGAATTCATAAGAAAAACAACCCCTAAGTGTGATGGGCCAGGGTTCGAAGCAAAGCACAAAGGACACATAGTACAAAGTGCACCACATTCGGCCACGCGATATGCTTTGGAGGAGGGCAAGTGTTTCCTGGAGATTTGGCCAGGAAACTCGGTACTCGGCCCCTTTGGATTGTTCGGTATATCGTCACGGTCGCAATCCCGCAAGTACTCGGCATTTAGGAGCGCTCGGCATAAGGGGACACTCAGAAGAAAGGAGCGCTCGGCACTTAGAAGCATTCGGCATTGGGAAGTGTTTGATAGACAAGTTTATTCGGCATGACAGAGCACTCGGCATTTGGGGAGCGTTCGGCATTGATAACGCTCGGCATTCAGGGTGTCCAGCACTCAGAACGTTCGGCTCCACTTCACTCGGCATGCCTCCATATCGCTCAGCATCCTAGGTGTTCGGCACCACTACGTTCGGCATGCAAAGAGAACTCGGCATTCATGCTTCACTCGGCATTCCTGGACCATTCAGCATTCTAGCCTCGATCGGCCTCTTCCTCGTTCGGCGTCAATTCTCGATCGGCCTACACCCTCACTCAACACATCGCACCGTTCGGCACAAGGATGATGGTTCGGCATTTGACCGTTCGGCATGTCCGGGTCGGCATACAAAGTCTACTCTATTTGGGCCATGATATCCAGCTGTCAGGCCCACCGGGTAAGTCCAACCCACCTTCGTCTATAAATAGAGAGGCAGGGGCACAGTGAAAAGGATCGGTTTTTTGAGAACACTAGGGAAACTCTTCCGCATTCAACGCTCTTTCAAAACTTAGTCTTTGGTTTTGCAATTGTATTCAAGTAATTAGAAACGGATTGTATCTATAATCAACTATTAAGGAAATCAATAGAAATCAACTTCAAAGTGGATGTAGGCAGTTACGCCGAACCACTATAAATTCGGTGTTCTTGTTCTCTACAATTAAATTTACATATTTTTCTCTATTTTAATTTACCTTCTCCATTAATCTCTCTACACAATCTTTCTAAGAGTGTCAGTGACCAATTTTGGTGCTAACAGGATTAAATTGTGAAATTTAAAAATATGGAATAATAATATATGATAAAGAATTTGATTTGGAAATCCAAATATTTTATAAATAGATTATAAGTTGGAATTTGAAATTGAATTTAAAAATAATGTCTTGAATAACATATTGGATTTGAACCTCAAATATAAGTATTTTTAAAATAAATTGGATTTAAAACTTTATATTTTGAAATTTATAGAAACTTGTTTTCTAATTATAATAAATATATGTATTTTGAAAATTTTATTTCGATTTAATATAGTAAATTTTCAAAAGTTATTTGAAAGTTAAACTCTATAATTTAATACTAAAAGAAAAAAATTGTTTTGTATTTATAATATTATGATTGAAAGGTATGTTTTAAAGTCAATATAATATTTAAAATAAGAAAAATATAAACCATATATATTTAAACTAAATTGAAATTATGAAATAAAAAAATGATTCATAAATTAGAATAAAGTAAGGGTTTAAAATATAAATTGCAAATTAAATGAAATAAGGGTTTTAACATAAAAATACAAATTTAAGACATTTGTAAATATATAAAGATATGCAAAATACATTTGCAAAAATACTAATACAAGCAAATGACAAGTGTTAGCTTAGTTAACAAGTGGCTTAATTTCTTAAATAATTAATTAAAATGAAGCAAAGTATACTTATATGACTCTATCTCCTTTTTTCTTATTCTTTGTTGCATACAAAATCAAAACCAAATTTGACAAAACTTAGACCGGAAAATTTAAAACTAGTAAAAACAAACAAATCTGAAAAATAAACCAGAAACTACAAAGCAATGGATCAAGTTTCAGCCTGTGATGACCAACTCAGGAAATTCAAGAAATTCAAAGATCAGTATCAAAGCAGAATAAATGACAATCAAACAACCTCATGCATTTTTAATCTAAAGATAATTCAAAGATTTTCAAAACCTGGAAAATCAACAACTCAAAAAAACTTGTATTCCAGTCTTCAAAATCAAAAGGAATTCAAAACCTGGAAATCAGATTCAGATCAATAAGCAACTGATTCAACTCGAAGTCATCAAATGACAGATCGAACTCAAGAGCATTTCCAGTCCATACAATTTCCAGATTTAAAACACAAAAGCCTGTTCTTTGCTCTTTCAAACTCTTAGATGAGCAAATTTTTTTCCTAAACCTATTTATCTTGATGATTTTTTGTAGTATGATATAAAGTGTGTTTAGATGATGGTGTAGATTTGCTTGCATGTTATATATGTACAAATGTCTGAGTATATATGTATGTATGTATGAAATAAGGATTTGTTCTTAGTTGCAGACTTTAAAAATTAAGTTCAAAATTCTAATCCTCCTCCTCTGATTTCTTTCAACCTATGGTGTTTAAAATAAATTTGTTTGTTTTGATATAATACAAATTTTAAAAATAAAAACAAGTGAAATTATTAAGTAATTTATCTGGGAAATTGGAACTACAGTAAATATATTAAAACAGGAAAAAAGAAATCAATGTTTACGAATTCAAGTTTGGATTTCAACATTTGATTTGTAGTAGGAAATGATGCATTTAGGTAATAAATTCATAAATTTTAAGCTTGGGAACATTGAGATAATTCGAGTTGAGCAGAAAACACATCCTAATCAATTTTCGACGAACGACAAAGTTTAAGGAGTTGTGATCCTTGGTGAAGATAGCTCAAGCATCGGTGATCATCAGAAAAATGATCAGAAAAATTCTAACTCGTCATCGTGGTGCGGCGAAGCGCTAGTAGGGTTTAAGTAGCAGTTTGGGTTCATCGACGTTTCATGAGTCGTATGACCAACATAGTTGATCAGAGAGTATCGAACTTGAGGGGATCGATGGATCAAATCATAATGCAGCTCTGGTTAGGGTTTCAGAGTCTTTGATGATCGGGAACGGTGGTGCGAGGCAATTGGGTCAAGGGGATTTTGTTCCAGTTTTTGGTTGATTTGCTTGTTTTCGGATTCCAAACAATTCGATGATGATGGATGGTCGTGTCGTCGGAAGAGGTGATCGGTGACTAGTGGGTGGTCACCGCGATGGCCGGAGCGTTGCCATGCGACTGTGCACGTGCACGAGTTACCATTGTGTCAGACGATCTTGGTGCTAAGTGGTCACGAAGAAGGTCTCGGGTAAGTGGGATCGTGGCTCGAGTGGGTTTCTGGTTCATTCATGTAACAGTCGTATATTTTAATAAAATAAATTTAAAATGTGAAGAAGGGAAACGACTCGGGTTCGAGCTCGAGATTTTGTACATTTGGCTTGGGGTTATACTCAGGAATTCTGAACTTTAACTCGGGTTACTGGTTATGTTGATAAGTTCTAAAAATAAAAAGAAATAAAAATCTTTAAAGTTTAAAACTCAATCAAGTTAAACAATTTGTTAACCACTTTTTCCAAAGTAATTAATGTTTATTAAATTTGGAATCTATTAAAGGTTTGAAAGTAGTATTATTTTGAGTTTAAAGTATTTCAATAGATATATAACTTTTATTTATAAGTTTATTTTCAGTAAACTTAATAATTAAGAGGATAATTGAAAAGATAAAATGTTTTGGTTGTTAATTAACTTAAAAATCTAAGTTAATTTATGGAATAATAATAACAACAATTTTGCTTTCAAAGATTAAATATTTTTAAAGATAATTGATGAATAATTACTTTGTGTAATTAAATTAAAGCTAATTACTTTGCAAAATTACATTTAAGGATAATTAATTAAGATTAATTAATGTAAGTAATTAAGGGGTTATTACTTAATGAAATTAATTAAAAGAAGGACAGTTAATGATTCAAGTTGATTAATCAAGTGATTAAAGAATAATTAATTAAAGATAACCAATTTGGGTGATTAATTAATTAAGTAAATTAATTTTAGGATAATTAATAAATTAAAGATTAATTAATTAATGAAATTGATTAGGGATAATCACTTATTGTAATTAATTAATGATAATTAACTTAACGGTAATTAATTAAGGGTTGATTAATTTATTGATTAATTAATTAAGGGTAATTAATTAAAGGATAATTAAATAATTAAAAGTTAATAATTTAATGATTAAAGGTTGATTTATTTATTAATAAGGTTGATTAATTAATAAATAAAGGTTGATTTATGATTAAAGGGTAAATTATTAAGATGGTTTCTAATTATTTACCTCGTTTAATAGTTTATTCATAAGTAATTAATCTGATTTAAATTAATCAGATAATTAATTGATCTTACTTATGGATGTTTGGATTCAATTGGATATTGAATTGTATGATATCCCTGATGTGTGATGCTCTATTTTGATTTGAGCTGCGATGAGTGTAATTTATTTATCTGTGATGAAATTATATTGTTTATCTGTGAATCTGTGAATGAAGATAAGCATTATAGGTTTATACCGCTTATCTATAATTGCTGTGTTTGGATTGTGATGATTGATGATATTGCGCTATTGTGTAAAATCCCTAGACTACACCATACACACACAAATATGGATTGCACGAGGGAAGTGGTTAAGTCACAGATTTTTGAAATGATTTTAAAGTTGAATTTTAAATTCAAACGGTGTTGGAAATGGAATTGGGTTAAATAAGAAAAGCTTTTGAAAAGGAGTTTTGAAGATAAAAGTTATTTTGAATAACCTGATAAAGTTTTGAAATTTAAATAATTCGATTTGAGTTTGAATTCAAAACTTGAAATTGAATTCTATGTTTGGAAATTATGGTTTAAAAAGGTTACACAATTTATAAATGTGTATATATGGGTTTTAAACCATTTTAAAAGTATTGTTTTGGGAATTTAAATTTAACCCAAGTTTTATACTTGAAGGGTTTTAACTTGTACAAATGTAATTGGATTTTTCCGAAACGAAAACTATTTGGTTTCAAATAATAATAGCTTTCATATAAAGAAAGGATTTCCAATTTCTGTTGAAAGGATTCGAGTTTGAAATGAAAATGGTTTTCCAAGTTACGAATGAATCTTTGGAAATGGTTTAAAAAGCAATGAATTGAGTCATTGATTTAAAGATTAGATGAGTTAATCTAATTTGAAAGGGAAATTGTTTTGAAAGACTATAAATGAATCTTTGTTAAAAATTGGTGTACTTTGTTTTCGAATTGAAATGGACCTTAAAAGTGTATCTTTTCTATAGAAGATTTGAAATAGAAATTATTTTGAAATTTATCTTTGTGAAAGATTGGTGAACTTGGTGAAGTAAATCCTTTCGTTTAAAGATTTGAAAAGGGTAATAGGTTTAAACCATTTGAAAGAAAGGCTTTGGATTATAAGTCATGACTTAACTGAGATCCCTTTACCATATGATTTTTAAATATTTCGCTCATTATTCGGTTTAGCTAGGAGAGGACTTTGTGCCATATAACCCATTCCGAACAATGATAAGATGTTATGGATTGCATTTGAAGACCGGTGGTGAAGACCGGGTATTTTCAAGAAGAAAGAATTACCCGTCGAATGACTCTGCACTGAGTAGCTACGGTATAGAGATCTCCATATGTGAAGGGGAGTCCAATCAGGATAGTGAATACCAGAATTTGCAAGGGCTTCTTTGTGAAGTGCCTTCGGTTCTGTTCGGGCCCGGAACAGACTTGTATGGATGTATGTCTGACGTTACACTTTGAGATGTAAAGCTGGTTTCTAGCAAATAAATTTCTATTTGGTGGCGAAGAATTTATTCTCTTAGCTTAACATCCTTCTCTGAGACGTACGAGCTCAGAGGTTATGTAGTTGATGGTTACTAGTGATACATTCCCAACTTGGTAATGTGACATACGAAGTGCTGCTGATCATGTATTGATCGAAGCATGGCTTTTGCCAAAAGCATAGCTTTGTGTACGAGAATTCGTAGACCCTCACAACTCGGAAATGGTCGAAACAGGAATGTTGCGACAAGGTTTTTAGGGGTCGTGCCCCTAGGGTATGTCCATTTCCTTCTCGATAAAAGTGGCAAAGGTATGGAGCCTAGATATTTAACTGTGTGGTTGTTGCTATTTGTTGGTGAATCCTGGGATAAAGGTCGGTGACGACCAGGGATGGCTTACTTGCAGGTGTTACCTAGTCACAGAGGTAACCCGGGCTTGTGTTGGCAGAGACCCGATTTGATTCTTAGGGGCGTCCCTCCAGAGGCGTTCCATTTGATAAGGAAGTTCCTTAGCCTGACCATTTGTTGGAAATCCAAAGAAAAAATACGCGCCCTGTACGGTTTTAGTTGTATAACCTTCCATAGAATGTGACGGTAACCTGCTATCGAACATGGTAGCTGTAATAGGCATACAATAATGGTTGTATGCTGGCTAAGATTAATATTATACTTTCGAAAGGTTTTCTGCACTATGCACTAATAATATCAAAAAGATTTTGCATATCATGCATGTTTGACTATCCTAAGGAGAAATCTCCTCCAATTGTGCGCTTGCATTGTGTGTGTGGCGGGAGGCCTTATGGTAGTTTCATTTTTCAAAAAGAATTGCGGATTTCTTTTAAATCCTTTTGTTTTTCTTTTGCTAAAGATAAACCGTTTTTGTTTGCTCACACCAGTCCCATGACTGGTCTGGAGTTTATTGTTCCCTTTCTAAACTTTGGGTGTCCATAATTTTCCACGCGGGCAGTCTAGAGTTGGATTTTTCAGATAATCAAATAATAGGTGTAGAATTCGATAGCATCCAGCCTATGGATTCGGCCATAGCATTTGTTTAATATGACTGACTTTGCTTAATACAATGTGATG
Source organism: Allium cepa (assembly GCA_030765085.1). Classification (NCBI taxonomy): domain Eukaryota; kingdom Viridiplantae; phylum Streptophyta; class Magnoliopsida; order Asparagales; family Amaryllidaceae; genus Allium; species Allium cepa. The sequence continues at coordinate 1,041,033,223 of CM060931.1, read as the reverse complement.
GCGGTTCGAGCATTTAATTTGGAGCATTGGAGCTTTGGCTATGAAAGTTTCAGATATTGGATTCTATATCTCTTTCTCTCTTGAAGATCATATTGGAGACATTATGTTTCCGTTGCTGTCATTTTGTTCTTCTACTATATATCTATCTTTGATAATGTATTAATATTCAATTGTATCATTGTTATATTCATGGAGTTGTATCAATGATATTACTCGTTTCTTCCGCTGTGTTGTTATACTTAATGTGTTATACGCTCCGACTAATTAGATTCGACGTTTGAATATGCGGCATTTGAATACGGGTGATGTATTCGATGCCGATTTTCGAAGGTCGAGTCAGGGTCATTATAATTGGTATCAGAGCCAAAGGTTGAGTAAGAACTTTAGCTCAGGAGTATGACACATTAGGTAACTCATTAGAGATATGGTGAAGTACACCCTAGAATGAGTATATCCCTAAGATATCTGGTTCGTATGCCTCATAAATTCTCTTACTATCCACTGATAGTGGGTATAAGTGTAAGAAGAGGATAAGATAGGGGAAAGGGGAATACCACTACGAATGGTTGACACCCTGCAACAACCGAAATAACTTTTCCCTATCGATCTCTTTTGATCATCGTCCAATTTCAATTCTCTGATGTCTTCGTGGCAGCTCTGGGAGGAAACTTTGGTGTAGTGGTGGCCCTGCTAATCGTTGTAGAAAATCTTTACTTCATATCTTCATCGATTTCTTATCAATCTTCCCATTTTTAACTTTAATGAATTTGAAATTTGAAATTGAAATAAATTGGTAAAAAAAATATGAAGATTTGTATCGATAAACAATTTCAATTAAAACCAAATTTGTAGTTTTTATTGTGATTTCTTGTAAGGATCAAAGTCCGAAGATGGATAAGCTGGAGTAAACTTTGGGATATTCCAACCTGGATTGAGTATCCATTATTTTTCTATTGGGTCCAGATGTTCTACGAATGCTTAGTTATTCCCTCAGACTAACCAATGCCCCTGTATATTTCATAGAATAGATGTCCCGGGTATCTTGGGTAATATTAAATAAGTTTGTTCTCATAATTATTGATGATATTCTGATTTGGTAAGCCAAATGCAGAAAAGATATTCAGTTTGATATGGAAAGATATTTCTCTATCTTTCATGTATTCTTTTGTTGTCTCCCTGTCTTGCAAATTTCGAGGACGAAATTTTCTTAAGGGAGGAATCTGCAACGACCCCGGTTTTAAGTCGAATTTAAATTAGTAATTAATTTGATTCTTGGATTAAATTAAGAACTAATTTGGTAATTAATATAAAATTTTGGATTAAATTGTGAATTTAATTATGAAATTAATTCGAAAATTTGGAATAATAGTATATATAAGTTTTTAAATAAAGAATTTGATTTGGAAATATAAATATTTTGTAAATAGATTATAATTTGGAATTTGAATTTGAAATTTAAAAATAATGTTTTGAATAACATACTAGATTTGAAACTTAAATATAAGTATTTTTAAAATAAATTGGATTTAAAATTTTATATTTTGAAATTTATAGAAACTTGTTTTCTAATTATAATAAATATAAATATATGTATTTTGAAAATTTTATTTGGATTTAATATAGTACACTTTCAAAAGTAATTTGAAAGTTAAACTCTATAATAGAAAAAAATTGTTTTGCATTTAAAATATGATGATTTGAAAGTTATATTTTGAAATCAATATAATATTTAAAAAAGAAAAATATAAACCATATATATATTTAAACTAAATTGAAATTATGAAGTAAAAAAATGATTCATAAATTAGAATAAAGTAAGGGTTTTAAATATAAATTGAAAATTAATGAAATAAGGGTTTTGACATAAAAAATACAAATTTAAGACTTTTGTAAATATATAAAGACATGCAAAATACATTTGTAAAAATATTAATACAAGCAAATGACAAGTGTTAGCTTAGTTAACAAGTGGCTTAATTTCTTAAAAAGAATGAAACAAAGTATACTTATATACATCTATCTCCTTTCTTTTTATTCTTTGTTGCATTCAAAATCAAAACCAAACTTGAGAAAACTTAGACCAGAAAATTTAAAACAGGTAAAACAAACAAATCTGAAAAATAAACTATAAACTACAAAATAATGGATCAAGTTTCATCCTGTGATGGTCAACTCAGGAAATTCAAGAAATTCAAATATCAGTATCAAAGCAGAACAAATAATAACCAAACAACCTCATGCATTTTTAATCCGAAGCAAATTCAAAGATTTTCAAAACCTGGAAAATCAACAACTCAAACAAATGCATATTCCAGTCTTCAAAATCAAAAGGAGTTCAAAACCTGGTAATCAAATTCAGATCAACAAGCAACTGATTCAACTCAAAGTCATCAAATAACAGATCGAACTCAAAAGCATTTCTAGTCCAAACAATTTCCAGACTTAAAACACAAAAGCCAGTTCTTTGCTCTGTCAAACTCTCAAGTGAGCAATTTTTTTTCCTAAACCTATTTATCTTGATGATCTTTTGAAGTTCGATATAAAGTGTGTTTAGATGATGGTGTGGATTTGCTTGCATGTTATATATGTACAAATGTCTGAGCATATATGTATGTATGTATGAAATAGGGCTTTGTTCTTAGTTGTAGACTTCAGAAATCAAGTTCAAAATTCTAGTCCTCTTCCTCTGATAACCTATGATGTTTAAAAGAAATTTGTTTGTTTTGATATAATACAAATTTTAAAAATAAAAACAAGTGAAATTTTTAAGTAATTTATTTAGGAAATTGGAATTACAGTAAATAAATTAAAAAAGGAAAAAAATCAATGTTTACGAATTCAGGTTTGATTTCAAAATTTGATTTGTAGTAGGAAATGATGAATTAAGGTAATAAATTCATAATCTTTAAGCTTGGGAACATTGAGATAATTCGATTTGAACAGAAAACATATCCTAATCAATTTCAGGAGAACGACAAAGTTTGGAGAGTCGTGATCCTTGGTGAAGATAACTCAAGCACCAGTGACCATCTGAAAAATGATCAGAAAAATTCTAACTCGTTGTGGTGGTGCGGCGAAGCGCTAGTAGGGTTTAAGTAGCAGTTTGGGTTCGTCGACGTTTCGTGAGTCATGTAACCTCCACAGCTGATCAGAGAGTATCGGACCTGAGGGGATCGATGGACCAAATCATGGCGAGTCTCTGATGATCGAGAACGGTGGTGCGAGGCGATTAGGTCAAAGGGATTTTGTACCAGTTTTTGGTTGATTCGCTTGTTTATGGATTTTAAACAATTCGATGATGATGAACGGTCGTGTCATCAAAAGAGGTGATCGGTGACTAGTGGGTGGTCATCGCGATGGCCGGAGCGTTGCCGTGCGACTGTGAACATGCATGAGTTACCATTGTGTTAGACGATCATAATGCTAAGTGGTCTCAAAGAAGGTCTTGGGTAAGTGGGATCGTGGCTCGAATGGGTTTCTGGGTTCATTCGTGTAACATTTGTATATTTTAATAAAACAAAGTTAAAAGGCGAAGAAGGGAAACGACTTGGGTTCAAGCTTAAGATTTTGCACATTTAGCTCAGGGTTGTACTCAGGAATTTGGACTTTAACTCGAGTTATTGGTTATGTTGATAAGTTTTAAAAATAAAAATAAATAAAAAGTTTAAAAGTTTAAAACTCAATCGAGTTAAACGATTTGTTAGCCACTTTTTCCAAAGTAATTAACGTTTATTAAATTTGGAACCTACTAAAGGTTTGAAAGTAATATTATTTTGGGTTTAAAGTGTTTCAATAGATAGTTAACTATTATTTATTAGTTTATTTTCAATAAACTTAATAATTAAGAGGTTAATTAAAAAAATAAAATGTTTTTGTTTGTTATTTAACTTAAAAATCAAAGTTAATTTATGGAATAATAATAATAATTTTGCTTTCAAAGATTAAATGTTTTTAAAGATAATTGATGAACAATTATTTTATGTAATTAAATTAAAGCTGTTTACTTTATGTAATTACATTTAAGGATAGTTAATTAATTAAGATTAATTCATGTAAGTAATTGAGGGGTAATTATTTAATGAAATTAATTAAAATTAATCAAAGGTTAGTTAATGATTCAAGTTGATTGATCAAGTGATTAAAGAATAATTAATTAAAGATAATCAATTTGGGTGATTAATTAATTAAGGAAATTAATTTTAGGATAATTAATAAATTAAACATTAATTAATTAATAAAATTGATTAGGGATAATCACATATTGTAATTAATTAATGATAATTAATTTAATGGTAATTAAATAAGGGTTAATTAATTTATTGATTAACTTATTAAGGGTAATTAATTAAAGGATAATTAAATAATTAAAGGTTAATTATTTAATGATTAAAGGTTGATTTATTTATTAATTAAGGTTGATTAATTAATAATTAAAGGTTGCTTTATGATTAAAGGATAATTAATTAAGATGGTTTCTAATTAATTTATATTAATTAACCAGGTTTAGTAGTCTATTCATAAGTAACTAATCTGATTTAAATTAATCAGATAATTAATTGATCTTACTTATGGATGTTTGGATTCAATTGGATGTTGAATTGTCTGATATCCCTGACGTGTGATGCTCTATTTTGATTTGAGCTATGACGAGTGTAAGTTATTTATCTATGACGAAATTATACTATTTATCTGTGAATCTGTGAATGAAGATAAGCGTTATAGGTTTATACCGCTTACCTATAATTGCTGTTTTTGGATTGTGATGATTGATGATATTGTGCTATTGTGTAAAACCCCTGGATTACATCATACACATACAAATATGGATTGCACGAGAAAATTGGTTAAATCACAGATTTTTGAAATGGTTTTAAAATCGAATTTTGGATTCAAATGGTTTTGAAATGGAATTGGGTAAAATATGAAAAACTTTTGAAAAGGAGTTTTGAAGATAAAACTTATTTTGAATAACCTGATAAAGCTTTGAAATTTAAATAATTTGATTTGAATTTGAATTCAAGGCTTGAAATTGAATTCTATGTTTGGAAATTATGGTTCAAAAAGGTTACACAATTTATAAATGTGTTTATATGGGCTTTAAAACATATTAAAAGCATTTTTTTAGGAATTTGAATTTAACCTAAATTTTAAAATTGAAGGGTTTTAACTTGTACAAATGTAATCAGATTTTTCCAAAACGAAAACTACAAATAATAATAGCTTTCATATAAAGAGAGGATTTTCAATTTGTGTTGAAAGGATTTCAAGTTTGAAATGAAAATGATTTTTCAAGTTATGAATGAATCTTTGGAAATGGTTTTGAAAGCTATGAATTGAGTCTTTGATTTAAAGATTGGATGAGTTAATCCAATTTGAAAGGGAAATTGTTTTGAAAGGCTATGAATAAATCTTTGTTAAAGATTGGTTACTTTGTTTTCGAATTGAAATGGGATCTTAAAAGTGTATCTTTTCTATAAAAGATTTGAAATGGAAATTGTTTTCGAATTTATCTTTGTGAAAGATTGGTGAACATAGTAAATCTTTTTGTTTAAAGATTTGAAAAGGGTAATTGGCTTAAGCCATTTGAAAGAAAGGTTTTGGATAATAAGTTGTGACTTAACTGAGATCCCATTATCCATATGATTTTTAAATATTGCGCTCATTATTTGGTTTAGCCGGGAGAGGACTTTGTGCCATATAACCCATTCTGAATAATGATACGACGTTATGGTTTGCATTTGAAGACCGATGGTGAAGACTGGCTATTTTCGAGAATGAAAGGATTACCCGTTGAACAACTCTGCACTGAGTAGCTACGGTATAGAGATCTCCATATGTGATGGAGAGTCCGATGGGGATTGTGAACACACTGATTTGCAAGAGCTTCTTTGTGAAGTGCCTTCGGTTCTGTTTGAACCCAGAACAGACTTGTATGGATTATGATGTTACACTTTGAGATGTAAAGTTGGTTTCTATCAAATATATTTCTATTTGGTGGCGAAGAATTTATTCTCTTAGCTTAACATCCTTCTCTGAGACGTACGAGCTCAGAAGTTATGTAGTTGATGGTTACTAGTGATACATTTCCAATTTGGTAATGTGGCATATGAAGTGCTGCTGATCATGTGTTGATCGAAGCATAGCTTTTGTGAAAAGCTTAGCTTTGTGGATGAGACTTCGTCGAGCCTAACAACGTGGAAATGGTCGAAATAAGAATGTTGCGGTAAGGTTTTTAGGGGTCGCGGCCCTAGGGTATGTCCACTTCCTTCTGGATAAAAGTGGTATCATGGTATGGAGCCCGGATATTTAACTATGTGGTTGTTGCTATTTGTTGGTGAATCCTGGGATAAAGTTCGATAACAACCGGGGATGGCTTACTTGTTGGTGTTACCTAGTCACAAAGGTAACCCGGCCTTGTGGTGGCAGAGATTCAATTTGGTTCTTGGAGGCGTCGCTCCAAAGGCATTCCATTTGATAAGGAAGTTTCTTAGCCTAACCATTTGTTGGAAATCTAAAGAAACCATATGCGTCCTGTACGGGTTTAGTTGTATAACCTGCCACGGAATATGGTGGTAACCTGTTATTGAACATGGTAGCTATAGTAGGCATAAAATAATGGTTGTATGCTGGCTAAGGTTAATATTATACTTTCGAAAGGTTTTCTGCACTATGCACTAATTATAATATCAAAAGGATTTTGCGTATCAAGCATGTTTGACTATCATAAGAAGAAATCTCCTCCAATTGTGCACTTGCATTGTGTGTGTGGCGGGCGGCCTTATGGTAGTTTCATTTTCCAAAATACATTGCTGATTTCTTTTAAATCCTTTTATTTTTCTTTTGTTAATGATAAACCGTTTATATTTGCTCACACCGGTCTCATGACCGACCTGAAGTTTGTTGTTCCCTTTCTAAACTCTGGGTGCCCACAATTTTCCACACTGGCATTCTAGAGTTGGATTTTTCAAATAATCGAATAATAGATGTGGATTTCGATAGCATCCAGCCTATCGATTCGGCGATAGGATTTTTTCAATATGAGTGACCTTGCTTAATACAACGTGATGGCAGTTCGAGCATTTAATTTGGAGCATTGGAGCTTTGGCTATGAAGTTTTAGATATTGGATTCTATCTCTCTTTCTCTCCTGAATATCATATTGGAGACATTATCTTTCCACTGCTATCGTTTTGTTCTTTTGTTATATACCTATCTCTGATAATGTATCGATAATTCAATTGCATCGTTGTTGTATTCATGGAGTTGCATCAACGATATTATTCATTTCTTCCGCTGTGTTGTTATACTTAATGTGTTAGAAGCTCCGACGAACTAGATTCGACGTTTGAATCTGTTGCATTTGAATACGAGTGATGTATTTGGTGTGAATTTTCGAAGGTCAAGTCAGGTTCGTTATAGTCGATGCTTATGCCAGTCGTCGGCTAAAGACCCATGAAGCCAATTATGCAGCCCATGATTTGGAATTGCTTGTTTTGATTTTTGCTTTGAAGATTTGGAGGCATCATCTTTTGGGAACTAAGTTTGAGTTCTTTACGGATCATCAGTCTTCGAGGTATATCTTCACCTAGAACGATTGAATCAGAGGCAGGTCAGGTGGCTTGATGCTTTGTGTCTTATGACCTCGACATCAATTATACCACTTATGTTGTGGTTGATGCTTTGTGTCAAAATAGAGCGATGTTGTCTCAGTTTGTTGTTTCTTCTTCTCCTCTTATGGATCGTATCATTGCTAAGCAGGATGAGGATGAAATGCTTAAGCTTATTAAGGAGAATATTCGTAGCAGGGCTGGTGGTAGTAGTCAGGATGGTAGTGGAGCTCAGATCGAGGATACATGGATTTTGGGGATTAATAATCGAATTTGTGTCCCGGATGTCGATGGTTTGAGGCAAGAGTTACTTCGAAAAAAATCAGCAATCCAGACTTTCTATTCATCCAGGTGTGACGAAGATGTTTCAGGATGTGAAGAAGCTTTGTTGGTGGAAGGGTATGAAGTGTGATATCTCCATTTTTTAGTAGGTGTGCGACTTGTCGGCAAGATAAGACCGATCATTAGAAGAACCCTGGTTTGTTGCAGCCCTTTGAGGTTCCCAATTGGATCAGGTTTCTATCGATTTTATTGATGGATTACCGTGAACTAGGAGTGGTAATGAGAGTATTTGGGTTATTGTGGATAGATTGACCAAGTTAGCTCATTTTATTTCGGTCATATCTACCCGTTCTGCTTCTTGTTTGGCTGAGATTTAAATGAGGGAGAGTGTTCGTCTTCATGGTGTCCGTATCAGTATTGTTTGTGATAGGGATTGAAAGTGTGCTATGGATCGTGTAATATGGAAATACGACAATACAGAGTATAGTGATGATAGTAATACAGTAAATAGTGTGGAATATAAAAAGCAGTATAATAAAATGATATCAGAGATTTTTATACTAGTTCGGAGCACCGTCCTACGTCCAGTCCTAGACTCCTTATGGAATTTCACTAAAACAACAATCCTCCTTAACTCGGAGGAACCGGTCTATACAACCCCTGAGCAGCCGAACAGGGACCTGAGCAACAGAACAGGATTTCGCCTCAGCAACCGAAGATGACTTCACATGCCTGAGCAGCAGAACAGGACTTCAAAACTAAATAATAGAAAATTTAATTGTTGAATCGAAATTATCAAATTTATTTTTTAAATTTTGGAATATCTAAAGCCTTGAAATGTATTGAAATTGAAATGTTTTATCGAAGTTGAAATGTTTCGAAGTTATGAATTTCAAAGTATTATGTTTAAAAGTGTTATAATTTCAAATGTTTGGTTTCGAAGTGTATAAATTGAAAGTGCCATGATTTTGGAAAAGGGATATGTTTGAAATAAAAAGGATATTATATTGCTTTGGGTTTTAATAAAAATGATATCATATTGATTTGGTTTTTGAAGAGGAAATTATATCGTATTTAAATGGTTTTGAATGGATATTATATTCCGGTTTTGAAGTATAATTATTTTGAAATGACCATGGTGTTATAATAAAATTTGGTTATTAAAGAGACCGGGATCGGAAGTTGTCATACTCTCTGCCAACTCTGAAAACCACTTTACAACCGTGTGCCCTATGGAGGTTGCAGAATGAAGTAGGATGGTGGCGATGTTATACTGAGGTATATACGTGGATCCGACTCCCATGAGTTGGCATAAGGTGGCTAAAACAGGAGCGATTCTCGGATGAGTAAGGTAGCCCCTCTTATCGGACACACTTCTTCGATGTCATTCTATTACTTTGTGATTGATTTTGGCCCTTTGATTTTTGGGGGTGTGGCTCGAGGTGGGCGATAGCAACGCACTATGCATCACCACCAGCCCAGATAGCAATTGGTATATATACCCTGACATTGCCTTGTGTGCCATGTCACCTACCCTATCACGCCTTGTGCGAATTTGGTTTTCTCCCGTAGCCCGTGTAGTATCCTCTGGTGGCTTCCTAATCAGGAGGGACTATGATACTGGATGGACTACTGGGACTATTACGTGTTAAGGTTGTCATACTCTCTGCCAACTCTGAAAACCACTTTACAACCGTGTACGCCGTAGAGGTTGCAGAATGAAGTAGGATGGTGGCGATGTTATACTGAGATATATACATGGACCCGACTCCCATGAGTTGGCATAAGGTGGCTAAAATAGGAGCGATTCTTAGGTGAGTGAGGTAGCCCCTCTTATCGGACACACTTCTTCAATGCCATTCTATTACTTTGTGATTGATTTAGGCCCTTTGATTTTTGGGGGTGTGGCTCGAGGTGGGCGGTAGCTGCGCGCTATGCATCACCACCATCCCGGATAGCAAATTGTATATCTACCCTGACATTGCCTTGTGTGCCATGTCACCTACCCTATCACGCCTTATGCGAATTTGATTTTCTCCCGTAGCCTATGTAGTATCCTCGGGTGGCTTCCCGATCAGGAGGGACTATGATACTGGATGGACTACTGGGACTATTACGTGTTAAGGGGGAGATTAGGTAACTCCTTAACGCTATTTAAAAGTAAGTTTATTTTACTGTAGACATTATTATAATAGCGAAATATTACTACATAGTAAATAGTTTAACGGATCCTTAGGAGATGTGAAGCCCGAGCATCTCTTAAGTTACTGAACTCACGTTTGACACTAGATAAGAGATGTCAAATCCCCCAAACATCTCTGACGCCATTCCACTCATATTTTACCGTTGATTTAACTTACATAAGATCTTTTAGTTCTGACTCGAGTGTTTTGTCTTTTCAATTCGCTCGGGTCAGCCGGAGTATTTCAGGATTTGAAGACCTTATTTCTGGAGGATGAAGATGAAGATTGTAGTACTATTATATATTATATTATCCCACTACATTTATACAGTTCCGCTGCATTGTTATGTATTATTCTCTGGTATGTGTAACTCTGATTCTGTGTTGTAAAAGTATAATCGGATATTTTATAAAACAGCTTCATGAACTGTTATTTGATTATTATATTTTGTCATTCCACTGTGAGATTCTATTTTGTTTTTTTCTTTCTCTGCTTTTTTTTATTTACCCCAATAACAATCTTCCCTTCTGTATGGTTTAAGTCTGATGTTGTGGTTTATCGTCGACTTAAAGCGTATAAAAAGGCGGGATGTTACAGATATGATGATAAATATTACATACTCAGATAGAGGTTCTTTCACTTTTGGAGATAATTCCAAGGGCTATATCATCGGAAAAGGTGATGTGAGCAATTATGGTACATCTAATTTACCTCTTATTACAAACATTTTATTAGTTAAAATCTAAAACATAATCTATTAAGCATAAGTCAATTATGCGATAAAGGTTTTATAATATCCTTCTTTGAAAATAAATGTAGTGTTTTGATCAAAATCAAAATCTTATTTTCGAAGGAAATAGAGATAAAAACATCTACGTTTTGAATATGAAAGTTAATCATAACTTAGATATGTGTTTAATAGCTAAAGAAAATGATCTTTGGATATGGCACGAACGATTTTGTCATATCAATTTAAAAAATATAAACAAAATTTCTAAAAATAATCTCGTAAAAGGATTACAAAAGATGAGTTTTAAAGTTAATAATATATGTGACTCGTATCAATTAGGTAAATTAACTAAATCCTCAACTAAATCTAAGAAAGTCATTTCGACATAACAACCACTTGAATTACTTCATATGGATTTATTTGGACCTACTCAAATTCAATCCATAAATCATAATAAATACATATTTGTACTAGTTGATGATTCTTCTAGAATACATGGACTATTTTTATGAAAAATAAAAGTGATACTTTCGAAACTTTCAAAACATTTGTTAAACAGATTCAAAATTTAAAAGATACTAGAATTAAAAATATTAGAAGTGATCATGGAGGTGAATTTGAAAATGAACAGTTTGATAATTTTTGTAAAAGAGGAATATTTCATAATTTTTCATTTCCTAGAACTCCACAACAAAATGGAGTTGTAGAACAAAAGAATCGAACTCTACAAGAATGTGCAAGAACTTTACTAAATGAAGGCACGTTACCAAAATATTTTTGGGCAGAAGCTATTACAACTGCCTGTTATGTTTTAAATCGTGTTTCTATTAGACCCCTCACTAAGAATACACCTTACAAACTTTTTAACGGTAGAAAACCAAACATATCTTATTTTAAAATATTTAGTTCAAAATGTTTTGAATTAAATACCAAAGATCATCTTGGCAAATTTGATTCAATATGTGACGAAGGTATATTTCTTGGATATTCGAATCGAAGCAAAGCTTATCGAATTTTCAATAAACGAACTAATACTATTGAAGAGACACTCCATGTATCTTTTGATGATAACTCTAAACTTATTTCAAAAACAAATAATGACAAGGATTTACTTAATAATAATAAAACAAATATAATAATAAACAATTCAAGAGATGATGACGATATTGTTTATAATTCTAAAGAAGATGAAAACATAGTTAATAATTTAAAAAGTATAAATATTAGTAATACAATAAGATCTAGTCGAAGAATCTTATGAAATCATCCTATAGAAAATATAATTGGAGAAATAAATTCAAATGTTCGAACTAGAAATCAAATAAATTTAATGGGTAATGTAGCTTTTCTCTCTACTATAGAACCTAAAAATACTAAGGAAGCATCATCCGAGGAAAATTGGATTATTGCTATGCAAGAAGAACTAAATAAATTTGAATGAAATGAAGTTGGGGAACTAGTACCCAGACCAACCGATCAGACTGTTATAGAACTAAATGGGTTTATAAAAATAAAGCAGGCGAATTAGAAAATATAACTAGAAACAAAGCGAGATTAGTAGCACAAGGATATAACTAGGAAGAAGGAATAGACTATGAAGCAACGTTTGCTCCAGTTGCTAGGTTAGAAGCAATACGAATCTTATTGGCATACGCATGTTTCAATAATTATAAGCTCAATCAAATGGATGTTAAAAGTGCATTTTTAAATGGTTGTATTAAAGAAAATTTTATGTTGAACAACCTCCTTTATTTATTCATGAAAAATTCCCAGATCATGTCTATAAACTTAAGAAAGCTTTATATGGTTTAAAACAAGTACCACGTGCTTGGTATTAACGCCTTAAAAGCTATCTAATTGACTCAGGATTCGAAATAGGAAAAGTAGATCAAACTTTATTTATAAAACATTCTAAAAATGATATTTTGATAGTTCAAATATATGTTGACGACATTATATTTGGCTCAACTAATAATGAATTATGTAATGAATTTTTTGAAATAATGACTAGAGAATTTGAAATGTCCCATATGGGAGAATTATTGTATTTATTAGATCTTCAAATAAAACAAGTTTCAACTAGAATATTTATTAATTAAGAAAAATACTATAATAATCTTATCAAATGTTTTGGAATGGAAAACACTTCTTCCAAACCAACACCTATGATCACAACGGCACATCTTGATAAAGATGAAAATGGCAAGAGTGTAGACTAAAAACTATATCGTAGTATGATAGGATCACTACTTTATCTAACAGCAAGTAGACCGATATTATGACGAGTGTGTATCTATGTGCACGATTTCAAGCTGACCTGAAAGAATCACATTTACGAGCCATAAAACAGATACTGCGTTATCTTAGTAAAACTACAAATTTCGGACTTTTCTATCAAAAGAGTGATCGTTCGAGTTAGTATCATACAGCGATGCTGATTTCGGAGGATCGCGAATAGATAGAAGAAGTATAAGCGGCATGTGTCACTTCAATGGTAAATCATTAATATCATGATTTAGTAAGAAACAAAACTGTGTCTCACTATCAACTTGTGAAGCGGAATATATTCTGAGGCACAAGCATGCGCGCAAGTAATTTTTATGCAACAGACACTTAAAATTTTTGAAGTAAATCTATCAAAATCTACAATTTACTGCAATAATTTTAGTGCAATAAATCTACACAAAAATCCAGTAAACCACTCAAGAACTAAACACATAGATATTAGACATCACTTTCTGCACGATAGTATAGAAAAAGAAGTGATAAATTTAGACTACGTTCAATCAGAAAATCAATTAGCTGATATTTTTACTAAATGGTTGTTAGAAAATACTTCTATAAAATTACGTCGTGAACTCGGTATAATGTTATTTAAAGACATACAAATAATAAAATACGAAAATTTTGACTAAAAACTCAAAAATAATTTTTTTTACAAAAAATCATAATTCTATCCATGCTAACACTTGAACCTATGACCTGCTATAAATAGCACAAGTGTCTTAACCACCTGAGCTATTGATTATTTCTGTTATAGTCTAAGACGGGGACTCTATTATATGGTGACAACAATATATTAAATTATGTAAACACTTACCTTTATCAACATACTTTACTCCTTATTATTCACATTTCATTCATAAGATAAATCAAATAACAGAAAATCAACAAACAACCCTATTATTTGGCTAAATTCAAGACAAGCCATTTAATTCAACCTTCTTTTGCTCAACCTTAGGCTATAAATAGATATTCTCATTCTATGTTATTTCTTCAATCAAGCTGAAACACAAACAAATTAAATTCTCAAGATATCAACTTCTTCATCAACTGACTCCATTGAAATTATAGCCCCTATCGATTCACCAAAAACTCCTATTTATCATACTTCACCATCTTCTACTTATCATACTGGATATACTCCTGATAAAAAGGAAGGGAAAAAGATGATTGACATATCTCCAAACACTAAGCAAAAAATAGATGATTTGCATCACTATCAACAAGAATCACTAATGCTTCAACGTGAAATGTATTACGAGCAAAAGATTAACTCCAAACGATTAGGAATTATCGAGCATATTGCTATAGAGTTTTGCGGGGCCTCTTCACACCCAATTGACAAACATGTCGTTTCGCCTATTAGACGACTTTCGACATCATCCCCACCATGACCACCGATCTCACAAAATTCATGTGATGGGAATGAAGCATCGAATGCTCGTCGCAAACAACTAGAGGGCTACAAAATGCCTAGTCGTTCAAAATAAACACAGTTGTTATTTTTTTTGTTTTGTTTCCAAATAATTCCACTAAAGTATGTACGCTTTGTTTTTGGGCCAATTCTATTCTTTTTTATATCGTCAACACATATACTGGTTATTAATATTCAAAATTAAACTTAAAATGTTCATATGTATGAAAATTTATAAACATTTACTCAAGAAAACATTGACTATATGAATTCACCTAGGCCAGTCGACCGAACCAAGGGGTCAATCGAATGACATAGAAGCAAAATGTTTTTTAAAACCATGGTCAGTCGACTGTCTCAGTGACTAAGTTGACTGGACCAGAAGGATGAAATTTTTTGATATTTGGATTCAGTCGACTGAACCACTGATTTAGTCGACTGTTTCGTGAATCTAAGCAACATTACTGCTCCTGCCCACTCACTTTCCACCTTTTAACTTTCACTTTCCTCTTCTCTCGCCACTCTCATCTCAGATTTCAAATTTTTCCAAAACTCTAGCTTTTTAAAAAACTCAATTTTTATTCCTTCAAACATTCAAATTAATGGCTTCTAAGAGAAAAGGACAAGCTTCTTCATCTTCTCAATCTCCTAAAAATGAGCAAATCCAACAATGGCTACTTGATGATACCGCAATTAGGAGATGGAGAAGAATGAAAGATTCTCGCATCTTTGAAGGTTCATTTGTAAAGTTTTCCGATTTCTCACCATACCATATACAAGAATTGGCTCGTGGGAGTAATTTGGAACCTTTATTCAATATTGATGATAATAAGCACAAAATTAATCAAATAATGGTCAAACTATTCTACAAAAATCTTAACTTGGGTCACCAAACCGTTCAAAATCAATAAGATTGTGTGTGGAGTCTAGTTTGTGGAAAACCCGTCTTTTTCTCCTTAGATCGAATGGCACACATTTTGAGATCCGAAAATAATGGTCTAGGAATTGAACAATGTTGATTGTGATATGGTCGTTCGTGACCATATAAGTCATTTGCTTTTAGAAGACGACATGTACTAGCTCAAGTCCATGTCCTTACGACCAAAAGCAAGAATTATACATCGTGCGTTCATGAAAACCATAACTCCACGAACCGGGAATTTTGAACTTGTTTATGAACATAACTTTAAAACCTTGTACACTATCTTCGGAAATATTAAAGTCGATTGGCTATGATTAATTCTTGATGAATTTTTAAGCTTCAACAACGGTTGAATGAATGTCATCTACTATGGTGAATATATTATACGACCGCTAAAGGCTTGTAAGATTCCAGAACCTGCGCCGGTTTCTACTGTTGGATATTTAAATTCTCGCACATTAGCGCTAATGAAGCTACCGATTGCTCGACCACCGCCTGTCATTACTTTCGAAGAATGGACTCAACGACAATTATCTCAAGATCAACCACAACAACATGGCGAAGCATCTCATGGTCTATCTCGCCAAATATCAACTAGTCATCAACAATACAAAATTTTGATTCCTAATCCGGGACTACCTCCACATGAGTCGATTTCTATGATATGCCATAACCAATAAACTATTCAATCCCATATCACCAAAGTAGACAAAAAGCTTGATAAGGTTAAAGGATTTTTTACGAAAATATGGCAAGCCACTTCATGTTCATCCAGCACATCCACGGCTACAATAAGAGATCCGGGTAAGCAACCCGTCTTCACTTGGTCTTCCTCTTCCGATCATCAAGCAAGTAGTAGCGACGTTGGTGGAGATAGAGGCGATAGTGGCGGTCAAACATCGCATGATGATAGGGGTAAGCAAAGGATGGCATGAGTTATTATTTTATATTATGCAAACATTAGTCTTTATTTTATGGCTTGTATTAAAACAGTCACTCTTTTTCGTATTTCAAGACTCTTGTTTATGGAATTTTAATGTATGAATGGTTGTTTCCTTCATAATATCTATGACATTATGGCTTCATACTTTTATATTACTTATTCTTTTTTGTCAATGATAATGGGGGAGAAATATTATTACAAACATTGAGAATGCAGGATATAGAGTATCAAAGATTCAGGGGGAGTAAGTATTTATATTATATATACAATCGAAATCTATATTTATTTACAGGTTGTCATCATTCAAAAAGGGGGAGAATGATAAGACTTGGTTTTGATTCATGACACAAAGCTATCACTACGACATACAGATTTGATGACTGCTACGACAAAAAGAGAATATATATACTACAAGGAGACAGGACTTCAAAACTGGTGCATCAATTATATTATTTTTGTTCTGTGTCTTAGGTAAATTTTGTTAAAATCTCTCCTCGATTACATATATTAGCCTATATATTTAATCATCTTATTCCCAAATATTTTATACATGTATAAGCATATAAAATATATAAAAGTGTTTAAAGTTACATATTTTACTATATCTGTGTAAACTATGCAAGTTGCACGGATTTTACCATGTTAGTCAACTGAACCAGAGGTTCAGTCGACTGACCCTGGAAATTCTGTGCAACATGCACAGGTGCACAGATATACAAATATATATTTAAAAATTCATTTGAATATTTGGCCGACTGACCCAGAAGCTCGGTTGACTGAATTTCTACAACAGCTAGTTTTTGAAAAGCCATGACTATTTGTGAAGACTTATGAACCTATACTAAAAGATTTGGATGTAACACTTCAATTGAAAATCTTCATCAACAGTCGCTGCTTTCTAACCTCTAAATACATAATCTAGCTTGATTTCAAACCATTAAATTTTCTTATCTATCTAATCTAGCTCTCTGGAATCTATTCGCTATTATACTTTCAATTATTATGCAAAAGGGCAATATTAACCTTTCCATTCTTCAAAAACTTCAAATATATATGTTTATACTCAAGGAGAAGATTACAGAAAGAGTGTACTACAAGTGGCAAATCAGTGGTATTAGAACATATAGAGTCAAAACAATCTTTTGTATTTGTTGAAATCCTATTCTGCTGCTTAGGCGTGTGAAGTCCTCTTCGGCTGTTGAGGCGAAATCCTATTTTGCTGCTCAGGTCCCTCTTCAGCTACTCAGGGGTTGTATGAACCTGTTCCTTCGAGTTAAGTGAGGATTGTTGTTTTAGTGAAATTCCAAAAGGAGTCTGGGCCTGGACGTAGGACGGTGCTCCGAACCAGTATAAAAATCTTTGGTGTCATTTTTTTATACTACGTTTATATTCCACACTATTTACTGTATTACTATCATCACTATATTCTGTATTGTCATATACCCATATTACATGATCCATAGCACACTTTTAGAGATCCCATCTTTGCCAGCCAATTTTGGAGAGCTTTTTCAGGAATCTTTAGGTACTCACCTGAATCTGAGCACTGCTTACCATCCATAAATCGACGGTCAAACGGAAAGGGCGAATCAGATTCTAGAGGAAATTCTTCGTGCCTGTGTTCTCGATCCTTTAATCTTGTCTTAATCCTTTATCTATCTCAATTCATCTTTGAATCCAAGCTAGTATTGCAATGTCTCTGTTTGCTGCTCTTTACGGACGACCTTGCAGATAACATCCTACTGGATTGAATCCGGTAATCATTTGGTTCTTGGTCCTAATATGGTTTTGGAGGCTTCTGAGAGAGTTGAGGAGATTAAGAGGAAGATTAGAAGTGCTCGGATTAGGCAGAAGAAGTATGCTATTAGGCGTGGGATGAGTTTGGAGTTTTCTATTGGCGACCAGGTTTTCCTTAAGGTCCTCACTTAAGGAATGTGATTCGGTTTGGTCGGAGGGGGAAGTTTGCCCCTAGGTTCATTGGTGCTTTCCGCATCTTGGAGAGGGTTGGTTCTTTAGCTTATCGCTTGGATTTTTCTGAGAAGCTGTATGGAGTACATAATGTATTTCATGTTTCGCATCTTCGTCGATATCTTCATGATCCATCTTTGATTGTTCAACTTTCTGCTCTCCATAGTTTGGATATTCACCCAAATCTTACTGTCGAGAGGAATCCACTTCGTATATCGATAGAGGTTCGAAGCAGTTGAGAAGGAAATCTGTCGACCTAGTCAAAGTGCAGTGGAGTACTGATGATCGAGGTTGTACTTGGGAGACGGAGAAGAGCGTGCGTGCTTCGAATCTGGAATTGTTTGTTCCAGGTATTATTCGTTATTCTATCTTATCTTCCTCTATTTTCCGTGTCTCGTTCCATTTCAAGGACGAAAAGTTTTGAGTGGGGGAGTGTAACAACCAGTAAAATTTTGCGAATATTTTTAAATAAAATTCATTTGAAACTTTGGTTTTAAATCATTTAGAAATTGAAAATTTGGAATTTCATAATGTATTTTTGGGATTTGTTGAGAAGTATTTTTCCAAATATTATAAAATAAAGATTTTTCTAAAAATTTAATTCTGGTCAACTTTGGTCAAAGTTTGACTTTCGGTTGAAAATTTTAAATTTGAATTTTAAATTTTTATTCTTTTTCATTGAAGCTGGATTTGATTCTAATATTCTCTTTTCTCTTCTTTTCATTAAAATTTGATTTATACTTTTCAAATCTGCAAAGTTTCAGCGTCTTACACGTAATTATTTTTTGTATTTTATTTCTCCTATTTTTATTTTGGTTTTGGGCTTGATTTGGTTCATGATCTGTTTTGGTTTTGGTTGATGGGCTTTGATTAATAGGCTAGGTTATCCAATGGTCATCTAGTTGTCTGTTCATTTTGAAAAATGCCTCTTGAGAAATTTTATACGCACAAAACTTCTGACTTCTCCTTTCTCTTCTCATTTTCTTCCTGCTCAAAAGTTTTTACAGTAAGTTCTCTTCTTCCTTTTGCGATTTTTCTTATTTTGTTTCCTCCTTCCTCTTCCTTATTTAAGCCATAACCCTTGCCATAGCTGACCTTCTCCTTACCTTCACCACCACCAAGTTGATCGGCCATCATCTCCATGGGTCGAACCCTCATCTAATCCTCACCATGGTCATGATCAACATCTACTAGCCGAACCAAACCTTAGCCGACCATTCTTCTCTTTCTTCCCTTCCTATTTGCTCGGCCACCATCTCCTCTTTGCCTTGCCGCGACCATTTCCCTTCCCTAGCCGTGCCTAGTTGCCTTCATCGCCATCATAGCCCTACCTATGCACCAAGTAGCCAAGCCCAAACCACCATGGCCGAACCCAAATGCCACTTCCCCTTGTCCTTTTACCTCCCATGCCTTTCCATCTCTTGTATGCACCTATGTCCGAGCCTACCTAGCCACAAACCTAGCCTAGCCATGCCCTTCATCAAGTGGTTGAGCCAACTAATCATGGCCAAGCCCAAAACCCATGTGGCTGAGCAAAATTCCTATGTGGCCGAGCCCACTTGTGTTGTTGCTAGCCTATTTTTCTTTGTCTTTTATTTTATTCTTTCATATATAAATATTTACTTATATATATATATATATTATTTTGTTTGCTTCTAAGATTTGGATTTGGGTTCTACTTCCACTCAAGTTTGATTTGTGCTTTATCGTGCTTTTTATGGTTATCCTGTTGTTTGAATTATCATCTCTAGCCAAAGAAGGTGAGTTCATCACTCTTGACTACATACTTATATTCTAGTGAATTGATGACATGTGAAACTGTAGTGATATGTGTATGATGTTAGTTGTCTCGTATATGCCTGTGATATGATATTATATGATGTTATCACCTGATGTTATACCTGTTTTATCACCTGACATGATATGATATGTTATTTTGTTCATTTATATTATGTTTCTCACACTACAAGTTCCCTCACTATGGGTTGAGATGATAAATAACCGAACAGACTTTAAAATAGGGAAAAATCGTTATATGCTGAAATGATAGGCTCAAGCGATTTTACTTGACTTGAGATTACGGATTCGAAACGATAAACCCGGGATTTATATATATTACAGATTGAAATAATACATATCTGTATCACTTGACTTAGGCTAGAAAATATTATACAGATTCGTGGTTAATTCTCTTAAAATAATAGTTTTCTAAAAATTATTAAGTATTTTTGAATTTTAAATATATGAAATTTTAACTTAAATTTTGATTTAAATTATTTAAATATGTGTATATATATATATATTGGTTCTCTATAAGTTAAATTTTATAAGTTAATAGCTGGTTTTAAACTATAACTTAAAGATTTTATCTATGATATAAAAATTTAAAATAACTTCATAAATTAATTTGACGAATTTTTAAATCTAACTTAGTAATATAAATATTTTATTTAAGAATGGATATTTACATAAAACAGTAGCTCTTTATTATATAAATAAATTTAGGTTAAAGCGTACTCTTAACCTAATATAAGAAAATACAGTTTTAGTTGGATATTTTTATAATAAATTAAATTTAACTAAAATCATAGACTAATTCATTCCTAAATGAATAATTTTGTATAATAAAATAGATTTTAAATAATAACTATGATAAAAATTGAAGAAATGATGTTTTAAATATGTTATAATGGAATTTTTAGCATTTCTAAAAGGCTATGCTACTTTAGGTGATGATTTTGAAATGCTACTATTTCTAAAGATGTAACATTTTCGAAATGCAACTATATAAGGGTCAAATTTTCAGAGTGCTATGTTTTTTAAATATTACATTTTCCAAAGTGTTATAACTAAGTGTATAAATTTGAAATGTTACAAACTAGGGAAAAATGACTATTATTTTGAAAGAATAATGACATCGGATTTAAATGGTTTTGAAATGATTATGTTTGATTTGAAATATAAACCATTTGAAATATATAACCACGAGTTATAATAGCGGTTGGTTGTTAAAGAGACCTGGATCAGATATTGTCCTACTCTCTGCCAACACCGAAAACCACTTTAACAACCGTGTACGTGGTAGAGATTCCAGAATGAAGTAGGATAGTGGCAACGAATCTATGAGGTATCTACGTGGACCCAACTCCCGTAAGTTGGCGCAAGGTGGCTAAAACAGGAGCAATTAACGGGCCTAGTGAGGTAGCTCCTCCGATCAGACACACTCCTTCATATGCCATTCTATTACTTTATGATTGATTTGGTGCGCACCTTTTATTTTATTTTAGAGTGTGGCTCGAGATGGGCGGTAGTGGCTGCTATGCGTTACCACCAGCCCGAAAGTGCGATTGGTATATCTACCCTGGCATTGCCTTGTCGTGCCGTGTCACCTACCCTAGCGCGTCTTATACGAGTTCGTTTCGTACCATACCTATGGAGTGCCCTTTGACGACACCCAGTACGGGGGAGATTACTGTACTATATAGACTATGGGAATATGTAAAATGTGCTAAGGGGGATATGGGTAATGCCTTAACGCTATTTTAATAGTTTATTTTACTTTAGCCATTATTATAGTAGCGTATATTACTACATAGTAGATAGTTTAATGGATCCTTAAAGGATGGGAGATCCCAAGCATCCTCTAAGTTACGGTGCATTTCTATTACAGTTCACTTGAGTTGATTTATAGTTTATAAGTATGTATGTCCTAACTCGAGTGTTTTGTGTTTTGCTTTACGCTCCGGCCAGCCTGAGTATACCAGCTTTGGATTCATCTTCTGGAGCTAGACATTTGCTAAGCTAGAGATTTGCTGGAGATTTATCTATCTATCTAGTTATCTATCTATTTCCATTTCATAATTTCATTTCAGCCTTTGATAATGTATTACTTGACTTATGTATTTGGATTTCCTATTGTATTTGCTTTCAAAATCTAGCATTATGTATTTTTTTGAGACTATGTATGTAGTAGCTTCATGAACTACTATGGTTATTTTATTTCCACTGCGAGTCATTCTGATATTATGTGTCTGTAATTCTATGATTGGTTTTATTTTCTCCAAATTATATTAACATTTGTTGTTTTGAATTATTCAAATCCGACGTGTGTGGTTTTATTGTCGACTTGAATGGTCCAAAATAGTGGGTCGTTAGAACATGTGATTCATTTTGACTGGATCAATTTCGTACATACTTTTGCTTGATTATCACGGCTTTGATTTTGGCTTGTTCGATTTTTTCTTGGTCGCCATGGCTTTGATTCTCTATTGACATAGATTACTTTGATATGTCGAAAATATTTTTTTTCTTCGATTTGTTCAATTGTGTGTCACCTGCTAGTGAGCCGTCCTTGACTGGTTCTATACCTATGGCATGATTCTATGGCATTTGACTTGGTTTGAAACTGCTGCTTTGATTCTTATTTGAACTGGTTTTTGATTATGACCTGTTTCTTGTTTGATCACAGTCTTCTAGTCCACTACATTGGTGCAATTATAGTTTGAGTCTGCACTTGCACATTCGAGTTGTGGTACTGGTTATCACTACACATACATCATATATATAGACACACACACATGTATCTATGTATGCTGTGTACTTCATTTTTGTTGCAGTCGAAGCCTTGAACTCTTATATATATGTACTTGACTATGGTTTCATATGAATGTGGTCTTGAAGTCTTGACGTAGTGTTGTCAATGCATGTGTGCTTGGTTCACTGGCATTTGCTTTGCACTTGAGTTTTATTATACATATATTTGAATTTTGTGGACTTGCATATGTCTTTGAGTGTGGTCTACACTTGCTGTTGCTCTGTTCGCTTCGAGTTGTTTATGTATATACATGATGCACTTGTCTTGAACTTGTGAGCATGTTATGTTGTTATTTAAAATATGGTTCAAGTAAAACTGAGTTATGATAGTCTAGTTCCATTCGTGAACTACTCTCATGATTATTTGAACTGGACTACATGTTCTTGTGCCTTTGAAATATGCTTGTTTGTATTTTCTTTCATGTTGTCGAGCAAGAAAATAAAAGATTTCCATATGAGGCCATTGTTGTTTATGCCTCTTGTGTTTAAAAACAGTTTGCAGTTATGTTTTGGTACTGGTTTGAGTCATGTGTACTATTCATTTTCCTTTTGAGTTGATCCATTTGAATGTCGAGGCTGTGTTGTTTGAGAACTTGTACTCGACAATTTTGTGATGTTATTTGTATCGCACCTGAGTTGAATCTAGCCTCGGCTTGGGTTTGACCTTGTGCTCACCTGTCCCTGCAATTTCATCAAG
This sequence comes from Allium cepa, assembly GCA_030765085.1. Lineage (NCBI taxonomy): Eukaryota > Viridiplantae > Streptophyta > Magnoliopsida > Asparagales > Amaryllidaceae > Allium > Allium cepa. The sequence goes on along the minus strand of CM060931.1, from coordinate 1,041,009,602 downwards.
TGTATATCGGTGTGCACGGCCTTGTGGCATGTACAATTATACGATATGCATGTCACAAGTTGTTTGCGTATGATGAGTTCAAAAATAAATAAAATGACGAACAACCTAAATAACTGAGGCAAATAATATTTCAAAATATACACATTTTATTTTACACTGTAGAAATACTTCTTTTTCAATTTTACCGTGTCAGTATGTATTTTGCAGATAACTCGATGGTGGATTCAAGCTGGAATAGAGTTGAAGAGTAAATGAGTGAAATGTAGTGAGATGAACATTTTATATGGAAAATTTTGATGTAATGAAAATTGTATTGTAATTGAAATTGTGTATATATGGTGAGAGCTCAAACTTTTACTATTCAAAATTGTAATAAAATATTTGTTTGAATTTAAATTCTGTGTTATTTATTTTATTTAGCAAATATTTATTTAATTATGTGAAAAATAAAATAGTACAATAAAAAATACATTTAAATTAATATATATATGTGTGTGTGTGTGTGTGTGTTTATTATCATCAAACAAAAATCATATACTAATATATTCAACGAATAGCTGCAAGAGATAAGTGGCGGCATGACATCTTCGTGGGCCATTTAAGCATTTTAAAAGCTTTGATAGTCGATGACGTCGTATGTCTTCACCATTGTTTTAAATGATGTCGCACCTCATCACTACGTCGTTTTAAGGCAGTTATGCTGCTTTTATTGGTTCGACCTTATAAGCGAAGAGGCATAATTGCTAAAGTGATTTAAATACATGAAGGTTTTATTACATCGACGAGGGTCTTAGGGTCAATGGTGTCAACTCCCTTAGCCATGATGTCACATTTCATCTTTTAAATGCCAAAGAGGCTTGCTTTTATGTTAACCAAAACTGTTTGCACAAGGGACGAGAGGCTTATGTTTTAAAAGGGATGAAGACTTTATGTCTTTGGTAGATAGCAATGTAACTTATAAAAGTTAAGGCTATGTTTTATATAGATGGATAGCCTATAATTTATGAAAGTCAACAACGTTATCTTCGGCATGATTTTATACTAAAAAGAACTAAAGCTTGTTTTACCTTAGGTAGAGGGCCGATGAGGCAGAGCGTGACATGATTATCGCCTACCTTCATTAAGGCGGAGAGCTTATGCTTTCTATTGCAACGATATTATTGGGGATACAAATCCTATTTTAAATTGTAAACTTCGACACTATCATTTGAGGACAACAATGTGGATGAACTATGACATTGTTCTAAATTTAAGATATTATGGGGCGGCGAGCCTTATTTTTTTGACTTTGGCTCTAAACCTTGGGGTAACCATTATTTAATTATAATGAGTTTAACATAGATCAGTTGAGGATACAAATGTATGTCAATATGAAATGTTATGATTTATGAGGAGATAACCTAATTGGAGATACCAATAAACAGACCAATCACATGGGTAACATGAATTAAGATTGCAGCTTGTGTGTGAATATATTATGTTTCTGGATTGTGTATAGTATGCTAAAACTCAGCAGAAAGTACAAAAAATAGCTTCAGAATTTTCGACGGCTTTCGATGGCTGGCGATGGCCTATAGGTCATAATTTTCAGACAGCTTCCGACGACTACCGACGGTTTTTTGCACTCCCATAATTGTCCATGTGTCTTCCATGGCCGTCTAGAGCCGTCGGTCAATCTGTTGGTAGTCGTCGGAAATATTACAACAAACGTTGTTGGAAGTCGTCAGAAAAACTGAGCGGCGATGGGTACGGTTGTGATAGCGTTTTGCGTCGGTTTATGACGGCTTCCGATGGCTGCCAGTCGTCGAAAACTGTATGTTTTATTGTAATGGGTGTGCCATCAGTAGTCTTTATAGAAATGGAGGATGACGAAGACAAAATAGAAAATGATAAAGAGTCTCTAGACATATAGTGGGAAGCACCAGAATCCAAGACCCATAAAGATGACTAACCCGAGGAGTTATTATGCATTTGACTTAAAAATAAAGAGGCATGAGAATGAAAATTCCAAAAAGACTCATAGTTTATGAAATGAACAGTTATATTTAAGGAATTGTAAGACAATTGGAATCCATTTCAAATATTAAGTTTGACATATATGAATACATTCTTCTACAGAAAGAATTCCAATAACAAACTTCTGATTCTCGACTATTACCGATAAAACAACATTCTATTTTTAAAATCATTATATCATGTTTTTTTATGATTTTAATAATTAAGACCACTTAAATTTGGCCCTTCTATTTCTAAAAAGAGAAAAAAAAAACATTTACATATTATAAATACTTGTAAGTATGACATTGTCATTTTAACAATCAATGTTTCTTTTGATTGAGCATTTGTTCTTTTATTTCATATTAATGTTTGAATTTCCAAAATGAAAGAATTGCAGATTAGTCTATATAAAGTATTTTGAATACATTTAAAATTTGAAAATAAAATAATAACCATTTTTTAAAATGAGGTTATCATATAAGTCGGGCATTACCAACAAATATAAAAGTGAGCAAACAACTCATTAGTATATGAACTTTAAATATTAAGTTGGAGATTTCATTGAATTTAAATATGATAAAAATAATGGTTTTCTTTAAATGTTTCTATTAAGAATCTTATGAGCATTAAGTTATAAAATTGATTTATGACCTATTTATGAAAGCAAGTTATGAACACTTAATGGTTTATTTGATATTTGAATGAAAAGTAATTTTGAATGACAAATCATGATGAACAATTTTGGAATTGGATAATGAGACTTTATGGCTATTGAGTTATGGAGTTTGATTTATTCTTACACCATGCTAATAGCGTAAGTCTAATGGCTTTTAAATACAATGAGTATGATGTTATTAGAATACCAAAGTTATCATAAGTCTATTTTGCGTAATAATTATTATTAGTATTATTGTTAAAGTTAATAAGTATTTCTATATAAAGTTCTACGGTAGAAAAGATATGTGAAACATATCAAGACTTTATATTTGGTTGATTTTGAGACTGTAAAATTCATGAATATTTTATACATATATTGGTTACAAAATGGTTCATTAAAAAGGAGAGAAAATACTATCATCTTAATGACACGAACATATTTTAGAATTTGTTTCCTATTTTATTGTTAAACTATCCAAGTTTTCTATGTATGTATTTATTTGACAATATGATTCAAAATGAAACATATTTCAAAAGGATTTGAACACTGTCATTTTTTTAAGATGAGTTAATTTATTAAAAGTAAAAAAATAATGAAATATGCTATGCATTACAATATAGCAATGGTATAATGTACACATATATAGTAGCAAATTACAAGACGCGTTTGTTTTTGAAATAAAATAAAATAATGGATATTGAAAGTAAGGAAAGATACTTAAAAGGATATTTATAAATTGAAGTTAATAAGTAGCTGTATGAGTATTCCAAAAATTATTTCAAAATGAGATATTAATGCTTTTACACATACATACGATATGCTTTTGAATATGAAAAATGTTAATTCTGGCTGATGTGTGAGCCAAAGGAAAATTGCATGTTCCATGAATATTTATTTGGATCACCAATATAAGTTGGTGGATCTAATATTTATAAACTTGCAAAAAATATTTAATTTGAATTACATGTATTAAACTAAAATTTAATTATAATTATTAAGAATTAAGAATATTTCTATCAAATATGCATATAGAAAGGAAGATTTATGTGTTTTAGTTTGATATGTTTTTCCCTCTACATGAATATTATTATAAGGTCTTATGTTTGGTTGGTCATGTTGTCTAAGGGCATGCTTTAATAGTTTATATATGCATGGTTAAAAAATGAGATGAGTTTAATTGATTCATAATGGTTCGATTTGATCATTTCTTTTACATGTATTATGTTAATATTTATTAGTATATAAGAAAACGCATAACATGTCAAAATTATATTGAATGTGATTGATGAGAATAGTAGAATATGCTAATCAAGCTAAGGTGGGTCTACTAAAGATTGAAAAAATCAAAAATTGACGTTAATTATTTGATTATGATTTCATTCACGTCCTCCTCATTTAGGACAAGGGAAAGCACGGGAAATAATTTCTTTCTAAGTCGACCCACAATGTTAAAGAAAAAGGTCCCTGAATGATTTTATTGTCTTGGTGTGGTGTTATGATCTCTTAATGTTACATGCAAATACAAGAATAACTAATACTATTTTTTAAAGGATGAGTGTGGTAAAATTGAAGAAAGTGTTATGTTTCTCTTGAATTATTAATCGTAACAATATTTATGAGGTGAGCAGGTACAATCATAACCCTAATGATGAACACTATAATTTCTATTAGAGTGTGTAATAAAGAGAGAGAGAAGGCTCTCTATTTCGAACCTAAAAAAATTGAGAAATTTGTGAAAGGAATGATCTAATAAATAAAAAAGATCAAAGAGAAATTGATAGATCCACACACAAAATGATTGTCAAGGATGTTATTCATTAAATCTTTAAAAGAAATGAAACTCATGCCTAGAGGAAAATGTAGTGGATACCCTTTAGTGGTTAAACAAGCCACAATGATTACTCTTTCCCTATCCATTTTAGTGTTGATGAGTTGATTGCTCTTTTGAAACCATAACTAGGTTTGGTGGTGCTTTTGTGACGCACTTAATGGATTCATGTAAAGCTTTTGATTTTGAACATTAATTCATAGCTAGTCTTGGTGGAGCTTATGAGATGCGCTTGATGGATTTAATTGACAATTTGAGACTAATTCTTACAAAATGTGTAATAATTTTTGGTGGCGCTTTTGAGACGCATTTGATGGCTTTACTTATTTGTCAAATTAGGCCTAATCTGGAATACATAACCTGTTTTTGTAACGACCCGGGCTTTTAGCCATCTGTTATGAGAGTAATTAACTAATTTTAAATATTGACATATTAATTTTTATAGGTCGAATAATTAAATTTTCTGATGTTGGAGATATTTGAATATATAAATTTTGAAAGATATAAAAAAAAATTCAAAACGCTAATTTCTGAATATGATAGATATATACATATACATATATATATAGCTTCACCATTAAAAATTTATGATTAAAATATCTATTTATATGTATATATATACAAGCTTCATGATGGAAAATTTCAAACTTATGATGACTAAAATATATAAGTCTATATATATGTGTGTGTGTGTGTGTGTGTTTATACAAATAATGTACATGTAAATATGTAAAAATGTAAATATGAATATAGTAAAAAAAATGTATATGCGAATATATAAATGTCTACACACACACATATGAAGAATCATCATGACAAACATCAATTCAAGTCCACAGAACATACTATCAAGTATACCATAAAATCAAATCACCCATAATGTAATCAAATTAGCCAACATTCAAAGGAAAAAATATATATAATATGAATAAAGAACCTTGTACAATCTCAACCACCATATTGCCTCACCATCTCCTTTCATTAAAATATAAAATATAATCGAGTTGCTGAAAGATCTGTCATTAAAAATTAATAGTACAAAGCATATAGCCACCCTGAACAATGTAATCAAAAAGATCTTCCACAAATTAAGGAAAGAAGATCAAGTTGCTAAATGCTTGAAGCAAAAGATAAAGCAGGGCAGAGTGTTCGTCGATTAGTTAACAGTGAGTAAAACATTTTAGCTAGTTTAATGGATATAACATATATAGGTATCTAATTGTGATTATGAGTGAAATCTTGGATCTTTTTCAAGTGTATATGCATATGTTATGTAAGTTTAAGTATGAATATATGTGATCAACATGGATAGTTCCACCTTAAACTCAAGAACCCTGTGCTATCTCCCTGTAACTGTTCTTTTTTTTTTAAAGTTAAGCCTCTTTAACTTTAAAAATCACTAAATCGTCATCCTTACAGTTTTACTACCTGATACCAAAACCAAAATTATTTTTTTATGAATAAAGAACATCTTAAAATTTATTTCATTGAATTACATGCAGCATGGAGGAAATAAACAACATATAATAGTATGTGGTTTAACAGTAGGTGGTTTAACAGTAAGTGGTTTACCAAGGTTTTAAAGATTTTTAAGGTCGTGTGGAGAGAGGAATTGGAAGATGAACAGATTTGGGGAATTTGGAAAATTACGATGACCTGAATGATTTCATGATGTAGTGTTAGGTGTATAGGAGGTTCGAGCGATGGCGTATCCAAGAAAATTAATGCGATGATTTTTAGCAAAGTGTGTAGGGTGGTCAAGATCGTTGTAGGGTTTTAGAGGGTTTCGTATATGGTCTCGGTTTCATGGCCATGGCGTTAAGGAGGGAGAAAGCTTGCACACAGTATTGGAGGATTAGAAGAGAAGGTTGAGGCATATTTATATGCGAGGTCCGGTCGGTGATGGTGGATAATGGTGGCATGGCGAGGGGTTTAAACGGGCATGGGATTGTTCAAGTTTGGGTCATGAAGTTCGAAACTTCGAACTGGTGGTTTTTCGAGGTTCCAGGTAGCCAGGTGAGAGGCAGAGGTCATAGTCAATCGATGTGGATGATCGGCGGCAAGGTTTGGTGGCTAGAGGCCGTGTGCAGGTGCACATTTTGGTGCATGTTCGTGCATGTTCCCTGAAGATAAAATGAGATAAGAGAAGAAGAAGCGGGGAGGAGGAAAGGCTTTGGGACATGCTTTTGTTTGGATGGGTCGGACCTGGTTTGGAAGGAGTTGGGTTTGTTTTGAAACCAAGGTAAATTAATTTGTTATATAATAACACATAAATTTTAAAACTTCATTTTTCTTTGTTACAAATTGTAACATCCCCATGCTTCCTGCCATTCGCATCTGCACATGTCGGACTTGAATTGCTCAAAATATCAGATTGTTAATTTATATTTGGCAAAAGTCAGCATATACAGTAAATAAATCAATCACAGAATCACAGACATAGAGTAATATAACAATAAGCAGCAGAAATAGATGAATAGTAGCTCATGAAGCTACTATATATATCAGAGTTAAAACAAGATACAACAGAAGTCTCGAATATATAGAAGTTTCACTACAATAGTCAAATAACAAGATCAGAATATAACATAGGAGTCAACTGAATAACTGCAAACTGAATAGATAGATGGGCCTCCAAGCGAAGTTCCAACTCCAAAGGTGAGTCTAAATGCTATGACATTCAGGCTGACCTAAGCATAAATCAAAATACAAAACACTCGAGTCAGGATTAACATTCTTAGATCAATAAATCCAACTCAAGTGAAATATCAACTGAAATACAAGTAACTCAAAGGATGTTTGGGATAGCCATCCTCTAAGGATCCATGGAACTATCTACTATGTAGTACAATACGCTATTATAATATGTCTATAGTAAAGTAAACTATTAAAATAGCGTTAAGGCGTTACACATATCCCCCTTAACACATTTTTATATGTTCCCTTAGTTTATACAGTACCGTAACTTCCTGTAAACTGGGCTTACCAAAGGGCACTGCATAGTTATGGTACAAAACAAACTCCAAATGGTATCGATAAGGTAGGTGACACGGCACAACTAGGCAATGCCAGTGTAGATATACCAATTACACTTCCAGGTTGGTGGTAACGCATAGCAGCTACTACCGCCCACCTCGAAACACACTTCCAAATCAAAATCAAGGGTGGACACCAAATAAATCAAAAGGTCAGAAAATAGTATCGAAGGAATGTGCCCGATCGGAGGAATAACCTCCCTTGGCCCGTCGATTACTCCTGTTTTAGCCACCTTAAGCTAACTCATGGGAGGCGGGTTCACATATATACCTCATATAGGATCGTCGCCACCATCCTACTTCATTCTAGTTCTCCACCGCATACACAGCGGTTAAAGTGGTTTTCGGTATTGGCAGAGAGTATGACAATAACCGATCCCGGTCTCTTTAACAACCAATCTCTATTATAACACCATGGTCATTTCAAAATATCATACTTCAAAACCAAAATATCATATCCATTTCAAAACCATATCAAATCTGATATCATTGTTCCCTTAAAATATATTCATTTCAAAATCATAGTACTTTCAAAGTTATTACACTTTCGAAACCATTACACTTGAATAACACTTTGGGAAATCATATCACTCTGAAATCATAGCACTTTGGGAATCATAACTTTGGAAAATCATAACACTTTCCTCTAAACAATATAGATATAAATAACAGTAGATATAATAAAATAGTTTATAAAATAAAATAGTTTGTAAAATAAATTAATTAGTATATTAAAATAGTAATAAGTTAAAATAGTTTATATTAAAGTAATTAGTATATTAAAATTGTTTTATATTAAAATAATTAAAATAATTTATAAAGTAATATGATTATATATATATTAAAATACTTAAGATAGTAAAATAGTTTTCTCAAGTTCACAAATCGATTCAAATCAACTCAAATTCCAAAATCTCGTTTAAATCGAATCTCAATTCTTCCATTTCAATTCCATTCAAATCACAATAAACCACTTCATATCGATTTCAAATATAGATTTGAACTACAAATCAAACCATTTAAATTTCAATAGATTTCAAAGCTTTAAATATTCAAATATTTATAATAATTCAATTTTGATAAATTCATTTATAATTAAAATTCAACTTTACGATTACTTAATCAATCCAATAATCATTTAAATGAAAACCTAAGTTACAATTTAAATAAACTCAATATTCCCTTCAATTTATTTAACTTGAACTATTCATTTAGTCATTTTAAATCAAAATCAAGTTATCAAATTAAAATCTCAAGTCCAATAAGTTTCACATCAGTTTCAATTTATTCCCAACCTTAATTCATTAAAAATTATTATAAAATATATTTTTAAAATATAAATTTAAATAAATACTTAAACATATTATATATTAATTAAACCAAACTTTATTAAATCAAATCTAATTATTTAAATTTATTTTTTAATAAAGCTTAACTTATATATTTTAAAAAATAGAAGAATTATAAGTAAATTCTTTAAAATACATAATTTCAAAATTAACTTATAAATTTAAATTTCCAAGCATATAATTTTAAAAATCTAAAATTGAAACCTTTATAATTATATATAATATCTTAAAATCAATATTTATTAAAACCATATATTTCTTTTAAAAATATTGAAAATCATTTTCAAAATATACATATATAAACCAACGGTGTATGTATATAATTTTTTATTCTATGGTCAAGTGATACAGATATTTATCATTTCAATCCGCAATTTAAATATCTACGAGCGTATACTGTTTCAACCCGTTATCCCAAATTCAATGTAAACGAAAATCGCCTGGGTTTGTAATTTCAACTCATAACGATTTTTCTTCTATTCTACAAGATCGTTCGGGTATGCATTATTTCAACCCATAGGAAATTCTATACTAGCAGGGAATTTGCAGAATGAGAGCAGTGATGATGATAATAATATAGCACGTCAATAACAAGCATATATCATCCAAGACAGAAAAAATATAAATAATACATCATGGCGTCAGATGTCACAGGTGAACAGATACAAATAATAGCATATATATCAATGTAAATAATAAACCGCAGCATATTTCAATTGTCATTTCAATTGAAATCAAATTTATTAAATATAAGAACATTAATCATGAGTGATTGCTCACCTTTCAGGGTTAGATAGATTTAACAAAGAATGAGCGATGGATTCCAATGCATTGTCAAATGGACACGATTCGACGAACAAGGCTGATAAATAGGAATAGATGAAATCAAATCAGAACTGGATCGATGAAGATAGTTGATATACGAGAACTTATATATAGCGATATGTTGAATATGCAATTATATGATTTTTGTTTGATGATAATAAACATATATATATATATATATATATTCGTGTAAATGTATTTGTTAATGGACTATTTTATTTTTCTTAAATTAAATAAATATTTGCTGAATAAAAATAAATAACACAGAATTTGAATTCAACCAGAAATTTTATTCAAACAAATATTTATTACAATCTTTGAATAGTACAAAGTTCAAGCTCTCAATATATATATATATATATATATATATATAAAATTTCAATTACAGTACAACTTTGATTACATCATGATTCACATTTAAATTTGACCTCACTACATGTCCCTCATTCACTCAACTCATATTTTATCTTCAACTTCACTTCAAATTGAATCCAGCATCTGAGCAATCTACAAAAATAAATATTGACGCAGTAAAATTGAAAGGGAAATATTTTTGTAGTATAAAACAAAATGTGGATTTTGAAACTAATATTTGCCTCGGTTATTTGGGTTGTTCGTCGTCATTTAATTTTCAACTCATCGTACACGAACAACTTGTGACATACACAGTGTATTATTGTATATGCCACAAGGCCGTGCACATCGATATATACACTTGATTGATTTACAGGGACAGGTGAGCACAGGTCAAACCCAAAATACCGGATTCAACTCAAGTGCAATAAAATAATGTCACAACTTTCAGCAGAAGGCCAAATCCGAGCTACAAGATGGATTCAAATCAAGTGTAATTCGAAAAACAAATCCAAATGCATATCAGACAATGTCACGAGACTCAGCATGTACATGATGGCAGCTTAAACATCAAGACAGCAATACAAAGAAATCAAACAAGGTCAGGTCTGGACAGTACTATCTAACTAAAATTCAAAGATGCAAGCATGTACATGTGTGATCAGTGAAACCCAAAGATAACAGTAACTACAAACTGCAACTACAACACAAAATGCAGCAACCAAAACAATTGTGCATCACTGACCATACCCAAAAAAGCTCAACTGGACAGTACAGATGCAATCATGCACAGCAACTAGCAGAGTAGGCTCGAATGACCAAGTGCACCAAAGATATGGCAACACAGCAAGGCACATCACACAACAGTAATGATACAAGTACAACAACATGAAGGAACCAGACAACAAAGGTAATCAAAGTGGTCAGGCAATCTAAAATACAAACCAATGCTCAATGCACAGCATACATATGAATCAAGCTCATATATACTGCAATAGTTTGAAAATGCAGCAAGTTGTCGGTTCAAGACGATACCAAACACAAATGCACAAAATGCAAACTACAAATATAAGGGCAGTGACAACATAAATGAAGACTCGGCATGTAAACACAACTGATTCAAGTGAAAGGAAACTATACACATGAAGTCAATGTGATCAAGGCAACAAGTCCAGCTACAACCAAGAACAAGGGACAGTGCAGAAGCAAAACTGAGAAGCAGTGCAAACAAATATACCAAGGCCAGCAACATTGAAATGGATCGAGATAATCAGACACCATAATTTCAAAGCAAGCAAGATAGTGGCTCAACATCAAAGACCGCATTTTTTGAATTCGAACAAAGCCAAGTTAAATACTGGAGTCATAGGAAACAAAAAAACAAAATCACAAATTAAAATCTCTTGTTGCAAAGTTACAAACTCCAAATTCTTATATATGGCAAGTCATGGAATCGCATACACAAGATCATATGACCGAATTCAAATGCAAAATCAAGATATATGTTTCAAACAAGTCAAGTATGCCGTAGGACGCAAATGACCAGAGGCAGTAAACACAAATGGCCGGAGTCGAGCATAAACATTAACATCTGTGGTAAGGCCAAGTACAAGTTGAAGCCAAAATAGTCACAGAAATCATCAAAGCCGAGGACAACAAGAATGAAATCAAACAGTGCCATGATAACCAAGCAATCAAGGAATCGAACCAAGTCAGAGTTCAAAACCGTGTTATTCAAGTAAATTGAAAAAGTCAGAGAAATCATCAACATCCAACAATAATCTAATGGCTGAAGCATAATATTGAAAAAATCAGACGAACGAAAATCTTGGAGATTGAATCCATATGTAAACCCACAAATCATCATCGGCAAAGCAATTGAGTTCAAGCATTCAAACAGAAAGTAAAAAGAGCAAAAAAGTACATACCGAAGCCTTATCGAACTCGATCAAAATTCGAAGCAGCCGAAGTAAAAAGGAGACCATCGATTGACAAAAAGGAACGCTGAATCATCTAATTCAATCGAGCATTTGAAGTCGGCTCCTTCGAATTTACGAAAGCCCTAATTTTTGAAGGAAGAGGAACGAACGAAGAAACAAGAGCCGCCATTATCACAAACAAAGGAACGGGCCGATAAAAGATAAAGAGAAAGTATAATTTTGGGCCGGCCTTTATTTCTTGGGTTCAAAATTATAATAAGGCTCATTAGGGTTTAGTGTTAAATTTTAATTGTTTTTAAATTGTAATTTCTTTTTAAACCATTGTGATTTCTAGTCATGTGACTAGGGGAAAAATTACGTGGCATGGTTTGAGAATTCGCAACTCAGTGGCTGAGTTGTGGCAGGGTTTGGAGCGTAGAGTTAGGTTAGTCAGTAGCGGGTGTCGCGATTTACGTGTGTAAGCATGTGACTACTTAATTCTAGTAGAAACCTTGGGGGCTGCACGTAGGCAGAGTTTTGCCGAAGCTGGGTAAATTCGGTGTCGTTCTATTTCTGCATTTATTATTTTGCTATTATCCGTGCCGCTATTATTTTGATATATTTGTGTTGAAATAATTTTATAAGCTTCCGCAATTAATTTTTATGATTAATAGCATCACCCTATTCACCCCCCTCTAGGGTGAAATCGATCCTACAAGTGGTATCGGAGCTAGGTGCAAACGCCGTTTTTGTTTTAAAAATTTAATTTTACAAAAACCAATTTGTGTTTTAAAAATTTTGAATTTTAAAAATGGATACTTTTGCTGAGGGTCGTTCCAATATTATTCCTTCTATTTTTGATGGAACAGATTTTTTGAATTGGAAATTAAAAATGGAATTTTATTTGAAATCTGTTAATATTAAATGTTGGAATATTATTGAAAATGGGTGTGATATAACCGACAAGAAAATTATCTCGATTAATGCTCTTGCTATGCATATATTATATTCTCATATTAATCAAGATAATTTTAACTTTATCTCTCATTGTGAAAATGCACAGGAAATCTGCAATGCTTTTGATGCAATATATGGTGCAAAAGTCAACAACAATGAGAAATCATCCTCAATCGACTCAGTTAAAGAAACGAGCTTAACAGGGTTGATAGAAAATAGTAGTGATGAGGATGACGATGATGAAGCAGCTGAGCTGGCGCTACTAATAAAGAGATTCAAAAAGTGGAACCACAAATATGGAAATCCAGCTCCAAATCAACAATTGAAAAGCAGAATAATCAAAGCACTGGACAACTAAGAAGAACACGGGATCATTTTTCATAAGTGCAACCAACCCGGACACATCAAGCCCAATTGTCCTCAAAATCGATGCAACTTTGAAAAGAAATCAAAAAGGAGAAGTTTTGTAGCCACGTGGAATACAAGTGATGAAGATAATCAAAGTTCTAGCAGTGAGAGTGAGAAAACAGATATGTGCCTTCGGGGAAATATAACTTACAGTGACGATAACGAGACAAGCGAGGTATCAAAACTCACTCATTCAGAATTACTTATATATTTCCACGAAGTAAATGGCTATTTTGAACGACTTAGAGAGAAGTATGCCAAACTTGAATCACAAAAGGATACTTTGATAGAATTAAATGAACAACTTGACCAATTAGTTAAAAACTATCAAAGTAGGATCCCTAAGTGTGATAAGTGTCCAACATTCGAAGAAGAAATTAAAAAATCAAAAATTAATATAAAATCACTTGAAAATGAAATTCAGATTTTGGAAAGAGAGTGAAAATACTAGGAGAGAGAATTCTATTAAAAAGTGCACACAATTGTTAAATGAAAATGAATCTCTAAAAACACAAGTCCAACAATTGTCAACGACTTTAGATAAATTTTCAAAAAGTGAAAAATCGTTGAATATGCTATTAGGAAAGAAAACTATTAATACAGTTAGACAAGGACTTGGATATAATCCATCTGAAAATGTTGAAAGCAATATTAATCAAGTTAACTCTATGTGCACTATTTGTAGAAAATATGGACACAATCACAATAATTGTTGGTATAGATCCAAACATGTGAAAACTATACCGATTTGGGTTCCAAAAGGCACAAATATAAAATCTCTCAAAGTTAAACAGATTTGGGTACCGAAGGAAACAATTATAAATAGTTTTGGTCTCCACAAAATTATTGTTCTAAATATTCTTCCACTAACAACCATGGACCTATAAAAACAAATAGGTCACAAAAATCTTTTCCCGTGTAGGTGTGGTGGCAGGCTAAGGAACAACAATAGTGTTACTTGGATTCTGGCTGTTCCAAGGGCACAACGAGTGACAAAGCAAAGTTCCTTAGCCTAGTACAAAGGTGACAGAATCACAATGGATAGCAACGGAAAATATCGTAAGGGTAAAACAGGTAATGGTATATTTATTTGAACGATATATTAAATGTGATAATCTGCACCGTAATCTAAGTTAAATCAGCCAATAATGAGATGATGAAATAATGATGATTTTGATTCTGCCTAACTTAAAATTGTTGGCCAATTATATTCTTATGCTAAAAACACTATAAAAAACTCTAGAGCATTTGAATTACTTCATATATATTAGTTTGGATTAATAATAGTGTTTTGTTGGATAATAATACATTTGGTTATAATACGGCTAACTCTATATTCACGGTTTTTGATTATTAACACGGCTTCAATTCAAATTCAAGAGAATGTCATTTAAAATGCTGTTAAAATTGAGTTTGAAATTTTTGGTGCACACTTCATGGTCTATCAAATTCAATTAGTGATAATTTGGAGTGAACGAGAAATTCAGATGCAGATTACACTGGTAATCTAGTTGATAAAAAACTTACTAGTTGAATGCGATTTTTGTAGAGACATTTAGTAACTGCATCGTTTTTTTTAAGAAAATATCTGCATATTTTTCAATTCAAATAATTTTCAGATAGCAGAAATTTTTCTCATATAACCCCTTCGAGAAAATCATTTTTGACCATATCTTCAGATCAGTCATTTTGAAATTTTGATTTTATAATTATTTTTAAATTTGATTCTAAATGAATATTTTGACTAATCTGACTCCCTAATAATTATGGAAAAGATAAATAGTGATTGAAAAACTGATGAGTGTTGATATTTATCATATATTATGACTCGAGACGGTATAATTAGTAAATTTCTTTAGAAATTTAAACAAGAGTTATAAAACTTTTGTTGGTAAATTCCATGACCATCTCTATTTCTATCATATTTCTAACGACCATCACTCATCAAAATTCTATATAGTTTGTCAATATGTTTTACTTTAAACAGGAATCATTTGTTTTTCATTTTACATTTTTTTAATAAAATAAAAAAAATTATAGTAGATAAAATAATAATAATAAAATAAAATAAAATAAAATCCTAAGTATTCACTCTCATTTAAAAGTCCTTATGGTTATGCATGGATGAATTACTTGGAATTTGTTATGTGCTTCCATGCTCATTTAAAAGTCCTCTTGGTTATGCATGTATGGAACGCATATCAAAATTGATTTTCAAAATAAACAAGTAGATTCTAATCCCATTTAAAAGTCCTTACGGTTATGCGTGATTAGAAGATACTTGAATTCATTTTCTAAAAATAAAATTGGAATACTACTAATCTCATTTAAAAGTCCTAACGGTTATGCATGGTTAGTGGATATTCAAATTCCTGATATAAATATACCGCAAATAGACACAACTGTATGGTTTTATATAATGACATCATTCCCATCACTCTAAAAGTGGAATATGCACCTAACAAAGTATTTGTGATTTTTGTTTGATTTTTTATTGGAATTTAACATTTATATTCAATTGAGTTTTAATGTTGGATTAATATCGATCACTTTATCTCTATTTTCTCTAACACTATTACTCTTTTGCTGATAACAAAAGGGGGAGAGAAAAGTTAAGATTTTTTCAAATAAAATCAAGCAAAGGTCAAATATTTTCCATTTGCATCTAGGCTCATTTGCATATTTGTATGCATATATGTAGGGGGAGTTTTGTGTAGAGAGGAAGCATTTAAATAAGGGGAGCAATTAGAGTATATCAATAATCAAATACATTTAACATATCAAAATCTTAATTATATGTTTGTTATAAAAGGGAAGATTGTTGAATATGCGATTATATGATTTTTGTTTGATGATAATAAACATATGTGTGTGTGTGTGTGTATATATATATATTCATGTAAATGTATTTGTTATGTACTATTTTCTTTTTCATAGATTAAATAAATATTTGCTAAATAAAAATAAATAACACAGAATTTGAATTCAAACAGAAATTTAATTCAAACAAATATTTATTACAATCATTGAATAGTACAAAGTTCAAGCTCTCACTATATATATATATATATATATATATATATATATATATATATAAAATTTCATTTACAGTACAACTTTGATTACATCATAATTCACATTTACATTTGAGCTCACTACATATCACTGATTCACTCAACTCGTATTTTACCTTCAACTTCACTCCAAATTGAATCCATCATCTGAGCAATCTGTAAAAATAAATATTGACGCAGTGAAATTGAAAGGGAATATTTTTGCAGTATAAAACAAAATGTGGATTTTGAAAATAATATTTGCCTCAGTTGTTTGGGTTGTTCGTCATCATCTAATTTTCAACTCATCATACACGAATAGTTTGTGACATACACAGTGTATCACTGTATATGCCACAAGGCCGTGTACATCGATATATACACTTGATTGATTTACAGGGACAGGTGAGCACAGGTCAAACCCAAAATATCGGATCAACTCAAGTGCAATAAAATAATGTCACAACTTTCAGCACAAGGTCAAATCCGAGCTGCAAGCTGGATTCAACTCAAGTGTAATTCGAATAACAAATCCAAATGCATATCAGACAAGGCATGGGACTCAGCATGTACATGATGGCAGCTGAAACATCAAGACAGCAATATAAAGAAATCAAACAAGGTCAGGTCTGGACAGTACCATCTAACCAAAATTCAAAGACGCAAGCATGTACATGTGTGATCAGTGAAACCCAAAGCTAACAGCAACTACAAGATACAATTACAATACAAAATGCAACAACCAAAACAATAGTGCATCACTGACCATACCAAAACAAGCTCAACTGGACAATACAGATGCAATCATGCACATCAACTAGTAGATCAGGCTCGAATGACCAAGTGCACCAAAGATATGGCAACACTGCAAGGCACATCACACAACAGTAATGATACAAGTACAACAACATGAAGGAACCAGACCACAAAGGCAATCAAAGTGGTCAGGCAATCTAAAATACAAACCAATGCTCAATGCACAGCATACATATGAATCAAGCTCATATATACTGCAATAGTTTGAAAATGCAGCAAGTTGTCGGTTCAAGACGAAACCAAACACAAATGCACAAAATGCAAACTGAAAATACAAGGGCAGTGACAACATAAATGAAGACTCGGCATGTAAATACAACTGATTCAAGTGAAAGGCAACTATACACATGAAGTCAATATGATCAAGGCAACAAGTCCAGATATAACCAAGAACAAGGCACAGTGTAGAAGAAAAACTGAGAAGCAGAGCAAACAAATATACCAAGGCCAGCAAAATTGAAATCAATCGAGATGATCAGCCACCAGAATTTCAAATCAAGCAAGATAGTGGCTCAACACCAAAGACCACATTTTTTGAATTCATAAAAAGCCAAGTTAAATACCGGAGTCACAGGAAACAAAAACACAAAATCAACAAATCAAAATCTCTTGGTTGCAAAGTTACAAACTCCAAATTCTTATATATGGCAAGTCATGGAATCGCATACACAAGATCATATGATCGAAGTCAAATGCAAAATCAAGATATAAGTTTCAAACAAGTCAAGTATGCTATAGGACGCAAATGACCAGAGGCAGTAAACACAAATGGCTGGAGTCGAGCATAAACATTAACATTAGTGGCAAGGTCAAGTACAAGTTAAAGCCAAAATAGTCACGGAAATCATCAAAGCCGATGACAACAAGAACGAAATCAAACAGTGTCGTGATAACCAAGCAATCAAGGAATCGAACCAAGTCAGAGATCAAAACCGTGTTATTCAAGTAAATTGAAAAATTTAGAGAAATCATCAACATCCAACAATAATCTAATGGCCGAAGCATAATATTGAAAAATCAGACGAACGAAAATCTAGGAGATCGAATCCATATATAAACCCACAAATCATCAACGGCAAAGCAATTGAGTTCAAGCATTCAACCAGAAAGTAAAAAGAGCAAAATATTACATACCGAAGCCTTATCAAACTCGATCAAAATTCGAAGCAGTCGAAGTAAAAAGGAGACCATCGATTGACAAAAAGGAACGGTGAATCATCTAATTCAATCGAGCATTTGAAGTCGGCTCCTTCGAATTTACGAAAGCCCTAATTTTTGAAGGAAGAGGAACGAACGAAGAAGCAAGAGCCGCCATTATCACAAACAAAGGAATGGGCCGATAAATGATAAAGAGAAAGAATAATTTTTGGATCGGCCTTTATTTCTTGGGTTTAAAATTATAATAAGGCTCATTAGGGTTTAGTTTTAAATTTTAATTGTTTTTTAATTTGTAATTTCTTTTTAAACCATTGTAATTTCTAGTCGTGTGACTAGGGGACAAACTACGTGGCGTAGTTTGAGAATTCGCAACTTGGTGGCTGAGTTGTGGCAGAGTTTTGAGTGTAGAGTTAGGTTAGTCAGTAGCGGGTGTCGCGAGTTTACGTGTGTAAGCGTGTGACTACTTAATTTCTAGTAGAAACCTTGGGGGCAGCACGTAGGGAGGGTTTTGCCGAAGCTGGGTAAATTCTGTGTCGTTATATTTCTGCATTTATTATTCTGCTATTATCTATGCTGCTATTATTTTGATATATTTGTGTTGAAATAATTTTATAAGCTTCCGCAATTATTTTTTATAATTAATAGCGTCACCTTATTCACCCCCCAAGGTGAAATCGTTCCTACACTATATATACTATATATATGTGTGTGAAATTCTAAATTCAAATATATATTAATTAAATATATATACATATATATATGTGTGTGTGCATTTTAAAATCCATTGTTTTAAACTAACATTCAAATATTAAAGTAATATATATATATATAATAATAATAAATTTTGAATCAATACATTTAAAACTTAATGGTTTAACATATATATTTATATAACTTACAGAATCAACTAAAAAACCAAAAGTTTAAAACTAATATATATATATATATATATATATATATATATATATATATATAAAAACTATATGTTATATTTAAAACAATATTACAAAATCAGTATGTATAAAATCAACCTAACTTATACATACTGACACAAAAAACTAACATATAAACTATAACTATCGCTATATATATAACATACACTTAATTTACCATTATACAAACAGTTCCAAAATGTATTATCATAACATATGTAAACAAAATAGCTTACAAAACAGACAAATATATTGTGCTATACTGAAACCATATCTACAGTAACACATGCTTCAAAATCCATGATATATATATTACTGACTTATAAACTTAACAATGCTGCAACTATATACATAATAGGTTTATAGAAAATATAATATAACACCTATATATATATATAAGAATAGATCCAATCAGGCAAAGTTTGTAATATGACATATATAATGATACTTTTAACGTAAAATATGTGTATATATATACCTCAAATTGAATACAACGAAGAAATTGTAGCATACCATTTTTACATAAATTGTAAACAACAGATTTGACTATAAAAACCATGTGTTAAACACATATACGAAAACCGAAATATATATATACACACACACTTAATACAAAGCATTTGTAAAGGTGAAGAACCAATAACTAAAAGTAGGCAAGTAGAGATCGTTGAATATCAATAATATATAGTATATATAAGTAATATATATATAGACACAAATACTTACTGAGTTTCAGAGAACATATGCATGTTGTAAGATAATATATCCGTATATACGTTGGTAGAAGAGCAGAGCTACGGTCAGTAATGTTGCGAACTAGCAGATGATGAGCAAGCCTATGAAACAAAGAAATTTATATATTAATAGATCTAAATATATATGTATATACACGTTATATATAACAGAATTTAAGCAACATAACCTAGAGCTCGGCAGAGAAGCAAGGTGGAAGTAGTGGAGATGCATGCGAACTATTAAAGGCGTGCGAGGGCGGTCAGTGGAGGTGTAGGCGGAGGAATGGCTGAGACTTGCACTCTGTAGTTGGAGGTAGAAGGCTAGAGGAGCTGCCAGGTCACGGGTGGTGAGGCGCGACCAGCACGGGGCGGAGGGGTGAGTGGTAGGTGGCGCATGGTCAGGGATGATGAGGTTAAGAGGATGGATTAATGGTGGGTTTGGTGAATGTAAATGGTGCGGGTGGGACGGAAGAAGAGGGCAAGGAGAAAGGGTCTCAGGAAGGATGACCAAGATGACGTGGCTCGCTTGGTTTCGGGTTGGAGGAGTTTTGGGTTCGGTCGGCCTGCCATGGGAAGAAGGCGGTGGCAAAAAGAGGAAGGGCGATGATTTTGCACATTGAGGAGATGCAACAGTATCAGCTACCAAGAAATTATATATTCAAAACTTTATTTTGTTATTTTTTATATATTCTCAACCGAAACAAAGAAAAGAATGGGCATAAGAAACGAATCAGCATATGTTAAACATCGGCAGTATAGGAAGCCATGCACGAGAATTTAGAAATAAAACAAATGACTATTGGGTTTGCACGGTTGAAAATAAAAGGACACAAAGAAACAAAAAAGTTAGAATTGGATACCGGTACAATTAATTGTTTTATCGATTTCATCGAGCATCGAACTTTGAAACACACAAACGAATATACTGTGAAAATCAGCACGACGAGACAATCAAAATGGTATACAGATATCAGTGGTACGATCATCCTATCAAAAGTCGATAATCGATACCGAAAATGCTGCTAATTTGCCGAAAATAAGATAGACGGAGAAATAGCAGTCCAAATTTGAAGAAACGAAATATGATGTCTCACTCAGAAGATGATTTACAAATTTATTATACAAAATATTCATGTTTGGAGAATATTTTATTATCATCTAATATTAACTGATTTAACTTGAATTAAAATTGTATAATAAAATAACTTTCGTATTATCTGATGAAAAATTTACCATTTGCTATGTCTAAATAGACATATTTCAAATATCAAATTTTCATTTCCAAATTCAATTATTTAAAATTTCACAAAATTACAGTTAACCATTTTATGAAAAACCAGCTAAATTTATGGGTCGTTACACTCTTCCCCACTCAAAACTTTTCGTCCCCGAAAAGGAAAGAGGTAGGATAATAGCAGCAACCAATACAAAATGAAACAACTAATTTGAACCATATAAATTTCGTTTATATTCAATTAAATTGACTTAAATCCATTTGATTTTACTTAAATGTTCATTTATAATTCAATCTTAACTATTCCAAAATTCATTTTTATTTATTCATTATCTTATTGTTCAATATATCTCAATTCACATTTCTAAAATCATAAATTAAATGTATCAACAATTATTATAACCACTCAAATTTTATTTATAATTTCTTTTAACATCATTTTATATTATATACTATTCAAATACATAGTTAACTTCTAAATAATTTAGGTAAGTTATATTGGAATGCAATTGTGTATTACACAAGTAATTTTTTTTCAATTAAATTATTTCAAATTTTAAATATTTAAACAAAAATCTAGACTTCAATTTATAATTTAAATTATCCTTTAACAAGAATTTAAGAGTTAAATTTCCAGTTTACCTCAAACATCTACAGATAAATGTACACACACAAATATATATATATATATATATATATATATATATATTCAAATTAAATCTAGAATCATATACCTATATATTATACATCAAATCATACTTCATAAATTCAGATCAAATTTATTTTCCAAAACAAGAATGTAGCAAAGCTACTAAGTGGTCACTCTACTTTGAAACTCGAAAATGAATGTCGATGATGCGGCCGTCATCACCAAAATTATTTTCCAGCAACAATGGAGGAGAGTACTGATTTTAAAACTTTTGAAATTCTCTTGAAACAATTTCTATTTGAAAATACTTTAAATAGTATACACTTTAAACTTTAAAACTAAAGTTTGGAATCACCGGAAATTAAATTCTCAAATTCTTAATTTTGACATTCATTTCAAATTCTAAATCAATTTATAAACCATGTTTATATTTCCAATTGTTTAATGGTTTACAAAACAAATAATAAAAATCAAATATTACCATTTTTAACAACCAATTCAGTTAACTATTAGATTTCAGAAAATTATACTTATATATAATATAATCACACAAAATTTACTTCATTTACCAATTTGAAAAATAGTATTGTGTCAGTTCGCACAGTTCAAGTGTTTTGAAATTCCTATCAATAGTGTTGATCAGACGAATCGATTGAAAACTCAAATCTACATTTACAACTCAAACAACACAATATATAATGATTTTTAATATTAATTACAAATACACTCCCTCACTCGATGATACAAAAATGGATTTCAAAACAAAGATGGGATTCAAATTTAGAGGAACACTAATCAAAGAGAATTCTAAGTAGAAGATAGGCTCGAAACAAAGATAAGATGATTAAATAATAAAAGAGGAAAGATGAACACACTTATATATATCGCGGGCGACTTTTACCGGATCAACCGTGACTTCAACAATAGATCAATGCAGAATTCTTAAGCAAATCGACATCTGATCGATAGAATTTGGGAATAGCAAGAGATAACAGCATCTAAACCGAGGATACAGAAATCTTCGGTAAATCAATGTCTATTGTAAAGGAGTTTCACCCCTTTACAAATCATTCAGTGGAGCTATGGAATGCTCCAAAATCAAGAAAACACAAATAAAAAGAGGCAAGAATGGATTTTTAGAACAAATGGGAGAGTTCTGAAGTTCAAAGGAAAATAGAATCAAAGAGGAAGGAATTCAAACTCGAATGAAGGTAATTCTGTAATTAAATTTACTCTATATGCTAAGTTTTGCCCAAAACTAGAGCTCTGATACCAACTGCAACATCCCGATTTTTCGTGTCATTCGCATCCACACATGTCGGACTTGAATTGCTCAAAATATCAGATTGCTAATTTATATTTGGCAAAAGTCAGCGTGTATAGTAAATAAATCAATCAAGAATCATAGACATAGATTAATATAACAATAAGCAGCAGAAATAGATGAATATTAGCTCATGAAGCTATATATATTCATCAGGGTTAAAACAAGATACAACAGAAGTCTCGAATAAATAGAAGTCTCAATACATTAGTCAAATAACAAGATCAGAATACAAAACAGGAGTCAACTGAATAACTACAAATTGAATAGAAAGATGGGCGTCCGAGCGATGTTCCAACTCCAAAGGTGAGTCTAAATTGTTGTGACATTCAGTTTGACCCGAGCATAAATCAAAACACAAAACACTCGAGTCAGGATTAACATTCTTGTATTAGTAAATCCAACTCAAGTGAAATATCAACTGAAATACAAGTAAATCAAAGAATGTTTGGGATAATCATCCTCTAAGGATCCATGGAATTATCTACTATGTAGTACAATACGCTATTATAATATATCTATAGTAAAGTAAACTATTAAAATAGCATTAAGGCGTTACCCATATCCCCCTTAACACATCTTTATATATTTCCATAGTCTATATAGTACCGTAACTTTCCGTAAACTGGGCTTATCAAAGGGCACTTCATAGGTATGGTACAAAATAAACTCGTAGTGGTCTCGATAAGGTAGGTGACATGGCATAATAAGCAATGTTAGGGTAGATATACCAAGTGCACTTCCAGGCTAGTGGTAACGCATAGCAGCTACTACCGCCACCTCGGAACATACTCCCAAATCAAAATCAAGGGTGGCCACCAAATAAATGACAAAGTCGGAAATCAGAATATAGTATCGAAGGAACATGACCGGTCGGAGGAATGACCTCACTTGGCCTGTCGATTGCTTCTGTTTTAGCCACCTTAAATTAACACATAGGAGTCAAGTCCATGTATATACTTCATATAGGATCGTCGCCACCATCCTACTTCATTCTGGAATCTCCCCCGTGTACACAGTTGTTAAAATGGTTTTCGATGTTGGTAGAGAGTATGACAATAACCGATCCCGGTCTCTTTAACAACTAATTTTTATTATAACACCGTGATCATTTCAAAATATCATACTTCAAAACCAAAATATCATATCCATTTCAAAATCATATCAAATCTAATATCATTATTCCCTTAAAATATATGCATTTCAAAATCATTCTTTCAAAGTTATAACTCTTTCCAAACCATAACACTTGAAATTATAACACTTTGGCAAATCACATCGCTTTGAAATCTTAACTTTGGGAATCATAACTTTAGAGAACCATAACACTTTCCTCTAAACAGTTTAGATATGTATAAAATAAAATAGTTTGTAAAATAAAATAATTAGTATATTAAAATAGTTATAGGTTAAAATAGTTTATATTGAAGTAATTAGTATATTAAAAATATTTTTATATTAAAATAGTTTTATATTAAAATAATTAAAATAATTTATAAAGTAAAGTATTCATATATATATATATTAAAATACTTATGATAGTAAAATAGTTTTCTCAAGTTCATATATCGATTTAAATCAGCTCAAATTCCAAAATCCCATTTAAATCAAATCTCAGTTCTTCCATTTCAATTCCATTCAAATCCCAATAAACCACTTTATAACGATTTCAAATATAGATTTTAACTACAAATCAAACCATTTAAATTTCAGTAGATTTCAAAGCTTTGAATATTCAAACATTTATAATAACTCAATTTTGATAAATTCATTTATAATTCAAATCGACTTTACCATTATTTAATCAATCCAATAATCATTTAAATAAAACCTTAAGTCACACTTTAAATATACTAAATATTCGCTTCAATTTATTTAACTTGAACTATTCATTTAATCATTTTAAATCAAAATCAAGTTATGAAATTAAAATCTCATATCTAATAAGTTTCACATCAATTTCATTTATTTTCCCAACCTTAATTCATTAAAAATTATTATACAATCTATTTTTAAAATATAAATTTAAATAAATAATTAACATATTATATATTAATTAAATCAAACTTTATTAAATCAATTCTTATTATTTAAATTTATTTTCTATCAAAGCTTAGCTTATATATTAAAAATAGAAGAATTACAAGTAAATTCTTCAAAATTCATAATTTTAAAACTAACTTATAAATCTAATTTTCCAAGCGTATGATTTTAAAAATCTAAAATTTAAACCTTTATCACAATTATATATATTATCTTAAAGTCAATATTTATCAAAACCATATATTTCTTTTCAAAAATTTGGAAATCATTTTCAATATATATATATATATATATATATATATATAACCAATGGTGTCTGTATTTAATTTTCTATCCTATGGTCAAGCAAGGACGGAACTATTTAGAGTTTGGGGTGGGCGGCTGCCCACCCCACAAAAAAAAGAAAAAAAGAAAAAAAAAGAAGAAGAAGAAGAGGAAGAGGAAGAAAGAGAGAGAGGGGGGACACGTCTCATCCCCATCCGGCTTCAGGCTTCAACAATTCTTCCTCCACGACCACCGTCACCGATAAAGTGCCGTTCTTATTAGTCACTTTTATCTGCTTTCAGCCCAAAATTTTTTGCTATTATGAAATCGATCTACAAGTTTTGCTATTTTGGTAGACGTAGTGCTCTCGGCTTTGATGATCTGATAAGGGCGTGAAAGGAGGCTTTTGGTAGTATTTCGCTGTCTGAATCAAGTTGCTCGATATTAGGTCTTGTTGTTGTGCCAAATCGCTGTTGTTGTTGCTCAATTCGAGTAGAGTCTACTTGCTCAATATCAAGTTAATCGAAACACCATTACGCAATAAGATGGGCGACAGTCTGTTTGGAAATCACATGATAATATACACTGAAAATGAAATTGCTAAAAACATTGATGTTGAGACGATTATAGATGAATTTGATTTTCGTGAAGTTCGTAGTCTCGTAGAGCACGACTTAAGTAGGATATTTAGTAATTTATGTTTTTTGTTTAAGGATTTTTGTAAAAATTCTCTATGTTAATGGAATCAATCGAACTTAATTATTTTGATTATTATGAATGCGATGGAATTAATAATATCAAAACATTTTTTTTTTATTATTTAATTTTCTTCCATTATTCGCCCACCGCAAAATAAATTCCCGGTTACGTCCCTGTGGTCAAGTGATACGGATGCTTATCATTTCAATCCGTAATTTAAATATCTATGGGAATATATTTTTTCAACCCGCAATCTCAAATTCAATGTTAACGAAAATCGCTTGGGTTTATCATTTCAACCCATAAATACTTTTCTCCTATTCTACAAGATCGTTCGGGTATGTATTATTTCAACCCATAGGAAATTCTATACTAGCAGGGAACTTGCAGAGTGAGAACAGTGATGATAATAATATAGCATATCAATAACAGGCATATATCATCAACAACAGAAAAAATATAAATAACAGATCATCGTGTCAGATGTCACAGGTGAATAGATACCGATAATAGCATATATAGCAATGTAAGTAACAAACTGCGGCATATTTCAATTGTCATTTCAATTGAAATCAAATTTAATAGATATAAGAACGTGAATCATGAGTGATTGCTCACCTTTCGGGGTTAGATAGATTTCACAAAGAATGAGTGACGAATTCCATAACATCGCTAGATGGACATGATTCGACAAACAAGGTTGATAAATAGGAATAGACGAAATCAAATCAGAACTGGATCGATGAAGATAATTGATATAAGAGAACTTACATATAAATATTTACATATATATATATATATATATATATATATATATATATATATCAAATTCTAAATTCAAACATACATTAAATTAAATATATGTGCATTTTAAAATTCACTGTTTTAAACTAAAACTCAAATATTAAAGTAAAACATATATATAATCTAAATTTTGAATCAATACATTTAAAACTTCACGGCTTAACATATATATTGATATAACTTACAAAATCAACCAATAAACCAAAAGTTTAAAAATGATATATATATATATATATATATATATATATATATATATATATATATAAACACTATATGTTATATTTAAAACAACATTACAAAATCAGTATTAATAAAATCAACTTAACTTATATATATACTGACACACAAAAACTAACATATGAACTATAACTATTGCTATATATATAACATGCACTTACTTTACCATTATACAAACGGTTCCAAAATGTATTATCATAACATATGTGAACAAAATAGCTTACAAAACAGAAAAATATGTAGTGCTATACTGAAACCATATCTATGCTGTAACACATGCTTCAAAATCCATGACATATATATTACTGAATTATAAACTTAACAACACTGCAACTATATACATAATAGATTTATAGAAAATATAATATAACTCCTACATATATATATGAGAATAGATCCAATCAGGCAAAGCTTGTAATATGACATATATAATGATACTTTTAACATAAAATATGTATACATATATGCCTCAATTTGAATATAACTAAGGAACTGTAGCATACCCTTTTTACATAAATTGTAAACAACAGATTTGACTATAAAACCCATTTGTAAAACACATATACAAGAACCATAATATACGTATATATATATTATATACAGAGCATTTGTAAAGGTGAGAACCAATAACTAAAAGTAGGCAAGTAGAGATCACTGAATATCAAATATATATATATATATATATATATATATATATATATATATATATATATATATATATATATATATAGAACATACGCATGTTTTAAGATAATATATCCGTAAATATGCTGGTAGAAGTGCAGAGCTAGGGTCAGAAAGGTTGTGGACTGCAAGATGATGAGCAAGCCTATGAAACAAAGAAATGTACATATCAATAGATCTATATGTACATATACTTTATATATAACAGAATTTAAGAAACATAACCTACGGCTCGGTAGAGAAGCAAGGTGGAAGTGGTGGAGATGCAGGCGAACTAGTGAAGGCATGTGAGGGTGGTCAGTGGCGGTGTAGGCGGAGGAATGGCTGAGACTTGCACTCGCAGTTGGTGGTAGAAGGCTAGAGGAGCTGCCAGGTCGTGGGTGGTGAGGTGCGGCGAACATGGGATGGAGGGGTAAGTGGTAGGTGGTGCACGGTCGGGGATGATGGGGTTCAGGGGATGGGTTGATGGTGGGTTTGGTGGAAGTAAATGGTGCAGGTGGGAAGGAAGAAGAGGACAAGGAGAAGGGGTCTCGGGGAGGATGACCAAGGTGATGTGGCTCGCTCGGTGTTCAGGTTGGAGAGTTTTGGGTTCGTTCATGCTCACATGGGAAGAAGGCGGTGGCATGAAGAGGAAGGGCAGAGGTGCTACGCGTTGAGAAGACGCAACAGTATCAGCAACCAAGAAATTATATATACAAAACTTTATTTTGTTATTTTTGTATGTATTCTCAACCGAAACAAAGAAAAGAAGGGGCACAAGAAACGAACCAGCGTATGTTAAACATTGGGAATACAGGAAGCCATGCATGAGAATTTAGAAATAAAGAAAACGACTGTTGTTTTGTATGGTTGAAAATAAAAAGGCTCAAAGAAACCAAAATGTTAGAACTAGGTACCGGTACGATTAATCGTTTTATCGATTTCATCAAGTACTGAACTTTGAAACACACAAACAAATATACTATGGAGATAAGCACGACGGGACGATAAAAATGGTATACAGATATCAATGGTACGATCATCCTATCAAAAATCGATAATCGGTACCTAAAATGCTACTGATTTACTAAAAATAAGATAGACAGAGCAATAGCAATCCAAATTTGAAGAAATGAAATATGATGCCTTACTCAAAATATGATTTACAAATTTATTATAATAAAATATTCAGGTTTGGAGAACATTTTATTACCATCTAATGTTAACAGATTTAACTAGAAATAAAACTGTACAATAAAATAACTTTCGTATTATCCGATAAAAATTTACTATTTGCTATGTTTAAACAGACATATTCCAAATACCAAATTTTAATTTCCAAATTCAATTATTTAAAATTTCATAAAATTACAGTTAATCACGTTATTAAAATCAAGTTAAATTTACGGATCGTTACACAAATGAAAGAAAAAGGGAAGAAGAAGAACCGGTGGAAGAAGGCAGAATGTTTTGGGTTTATATAGTTGTAGATGGGTCAGGTTTGAATGGGTTTGGACCAAGAGTTCAAAAATAAATTCAAACCAATTTGTTTAATAAACTTTGAATTTACAACTCTATTTCTTCTTCATTTTAAGTCAAATCATCACATGGATTTTTGCGTCGTGTCTATATCTCCTAGTACTTCCATCTGAACTAATATGGTCAAGTTTTCTGCAATGTGAAAAATTAATGATATAAACGATTCAAGTGAACAAATCAGTAATATCTTATTTAATTTATTATATGTTAATTTATCAATTGATTATTAAATGGACTGCCTAGTTTAAAATTAACTATTCTTAAATCATTTCTTTATTACAAAGTAGTCTGAACTTAAAATATTTAGCTTTACTCAGTTAATTGAGACCAAATCAGTTCTGATTTGTAATTTAATTTAATTGTAAATTGTTGATTGAAGTATATGATCTATGCTTTGACGAATACTGTTCTTGGATATTGATTTCAATTATCTATTGTATGTACCATTAAGTAGCCAAACCGACTAAAGTAGTTAGAATAAAACATTGACACGTTTTATTGGAAGTAAATAGACTTGTACTGAACACTATTTCAAAATTGGAAAGATGATCACAAGCAAGTTAGTTTCGATGGAAAGGTTGTGATAAAGTAAACATATGGAATGAATTTCCATATGTGAATATTGACACCCTAATTGTAGAATTGTTTATTTTAAACAACTTGGCCTTTAAAAATTTATCATTTTGGATTTGATGAGACCGGAAACGGATACCAGCATTATCCGAAAACCACTTCAATCCAATATCCACTACGAGCCTGTACGGTTTTGATTGTAGAGCCTCGTATGCTGGAATTTAATTAATGTAACAATTTCGGCTATTTTAATAAGTATTTGTACTTAGACACTATTATAATATCATTGGATTTTCTATAAAAGAGTTTTGGTCATCGTGAGGTAAAAATCAGTCATGTTTATGTGTGGCGTGGTCTTACGAGATGCCTTTGTTTTCAAAGGATTTTGATAACACTGATAATTCAAATTGAGAGTGTTTCTTACACTGGTTTTCAAGACTAACTTGGATGTTATTTTATTATAGTGCTCGGGTCAGACTGAGCATTACAGATTCAGGTTCGGATGCTATGAAGCTCAGGAGACGAGCTGGATGACAGAGACATGTTCCCGTACTTGTTATTTCCATTGTGTGTAGACTGTATAGTCAGCACTGATGAGGACAGGTTATTATAACTGTCCGGATTGATTTGTTGATTATTGTACTCTGATGATTATATGTATATTAACCGATACATATTCTTTTGTATAGAAATCTATTATTATATATATCATATCTTGTTCCGCTGCGATTGTGAGATTCTATGTTGTTGATTCTATTTTTTTCTATCCTTTTGTTCTTTACTCCTAATGATCTGGTATTTTTGGCACTTGACTATTCGGCATGTTATACAGTGGAAGTATGGATGTCGACTTTCGAGAGTCAAAAATCTCGGGCCATTACACTTGTTATCAGAGCTTAGGTTTGGCGTATACCTAAACCGGTAGGATAAGCTGATTGAGCGTATATACGTATAAGAGAGAGTGTATTTATTAGTGATATAAAAATATTTTGATAATAATAAATGAAATAATTTTAACTTGGATTTTATATAGAATATAAAAGAATGAATTCTGTAAACTGATAAAATCAATCGTGACTATTGATGATGATTAGATGACATCTCTTTGTTGATTGATTGTTCGATTATTACAGATTTGCATATTATCGCTTATTAATTGATGAGTCATGCTCGGTCTGTTTATGAGCATCAATTATTGGTTATTGATTTGAGTATTCGACTATAGTTGGAAAATTTTGGTTTTTGAAAAATATTCAACCAATTGAGAAACTACATGTTTAACATGGATTTTGAAGAGAATATATATTTGAATTTTCCCTTGTATCATCCTAAAGAGTAACGGATACCATTTGACAGGGATATATGAAATATGGTTTATCTAGGCATGGTTAATAAATATAAAAAAAGTTATTCAAACTTCAAATTTGAGAGTCTAGAATTTTTCTCTCAAATTGCTTTGAAGATTCGGAAAATATAGCATAATTTGAAATTATTTTCCAGATAGAACTGTTATAAATGATTTCAAAGTGGGATTTTCAAAAGATTTAAAAGAAATGAAGTTCGGAACTCACTTCTGTTGTTGGAAAATAAATTTGGTGATGCCTGCAGCATCATCGGCATTAATTTTCGAGTTTAAAGTGGGGAAGGACACTTTAGTAGTTTTGCTACTCAATTATTTATTAAACTGATTTGATTCAAATCCCTCAAGTATGACTTGATATTTGAAAGAAATGTGCACATATTTATTTCAAATGATTTGGAAAAAAAATTGGTGTTTAGCTCTCAAATTTTGGATTGAATTATATTATACACATGTATCTTATGCATTAGGATTGATTGATTGATTGATTGTTCATCTTGTTAAGATGATTGATTGTCGATTTCCAATTTTGAACTGAGATTTGATTTTTTGACTATTTTGAATAGTTGAACACTTCCAAATTGAGAATTAGTTTTCAAAGCTAATTTTTTTGGAAAGTATATAAAGTTTAGTTTTGAAAATTTTAAAATAAAAACTAAAGGAAGTTGAAGAAGTTAAAGAAAAGCTAACTATTTTGATAATTAAATTATATAAGCTTATCCTGAATTATACAAATATGAAATTTAGTTTTGAAATGTTCTTAAATGAAAAGAGTTTTAAGAAATGTTTTTAACATAGTAAATATTTATAAAATCTTATTTTTTTGCAACTTGATTTTTCTTAAGCAGTTCCAACTTTGCATAAATATGAAAAATATTTTTGAAAGGTTCTTATTGGAATTTATTTAAGAAATAATTAGAACCTAGTGCATGTTTATGGAAAAAGAAAAGAAAAAAAATTGATTTGGAAGTTTTCGAACCTATATAAAATGAATTGTATAAGTATGAAGTTAATTCAAAAACTACTGATTTTGAAAGGTACTCGACCTGAAAAGTGATTATATTATATATAACGGAATTATATAAGAATGATATATTCAAAATTGATAGTTTTTTGAGATTGAAGATATGGGAAGTACTTTCTGTTGACTATCTACTTTGTGTCCACATTGTGGATACATTCTATTGATTCTATGATTTGATCCTAGATGGACTTGGTAGATCCAGATATGGGTCATAACCGATATAGGTTGTCCAGACATAATACTCATGTGTTTCCTTTGACTCAGCTGCGTAGTGAAATTCACAGGGTTGTGAAGGCTTACGGTTATGGATGTTACCTGGGGGACCTAGACGAAACCATTGTGTAACTGCGATCTGTGGTCGTTTTTGGCGTAATCAGCCTGGTTTGAGTGATTTCCCTGTGGTACAGATGCTTCCTAGGAGGACCAGGCGAAAGCATTCTGTATGCGGTCCACCTGGCGCAATTCGAAGGGAAAGATGATTGCCTTGAGTCTATGGGTGATAGCGACGTAACTACCAGTGTTACTATTAAGTATACTACGATCCATGTGAGTGTTTTGCGTAGCGTAATTCATAGAGCAGTGATTACTCACAGGTATGGATGTTACCAGGGGAACCCAGGTGAAACCATTGTTATCTGCGATCTATAGTTATTTTAGATGTTATGGCATAAGACGTGGAGTAGTGACTGCCTAAAGTCACTTGAATCCGCGTTGCTCTGTTCTCTCGACTTGGTGAGAAAGCGGCCTTAGGGACTACGTTCCATGATGATCCCGTTCGTTTGATTTCGTTGATTGGATTGTACTTTCCATATCTATTTTAAAGGTTTCCAAGTATTTTCACTGGATGTTAAAATGGGTTTGCTAAGAATTTATAGATTTCTGGTCATGCACCTGATCAATGTATTACTATCAATGTATTACTAGACTCTGTAAGAACGAGGATAAATGTATTGAAACATCGAATTATAAAAGTATTTTCAGAAGGAAAATTTTCTTTGATATAAAAGTATTTTGTTATAAAAGAAACTTTAACCAATAAAATTTTCAAATATTTAAGCATTTTGTTATAAAAGTATTTTGTTATAAAAGAAATTTTGTAATGCCCCACCGCAAGACCAACATTAACAAAGAGTATTGTTGGGTAATATTGTATGCTAATGCAGAGAATAGGGCAGGATAGGAGCGACTATCTATAGCCTTGTCTTAGAATCTATTGAATACGTCGACGATGTCATTTTTTTGTGGATCGACATATCCAATAAATACTTAATACAAAGCCATATGTGGCTATAGGATCTATTAGAATAAAATACAACAACTCAAATGCAAAACACATCACAGAACAGCAGATAATCCCATATATAAACACATATACAGATACATCACATAGTATACAAAATGATACATCACATATGTGGTATGACGACCACAATATAAACATGAGTCAAAAGAATATACATATTGGAGTAGCAAACCAAAATGGCATAAAAAGATATAACAAAAAGAGCTAGCAGAATAGTCCATGCAGAAGTAGAATAGGCTAAGTCCAAATGTACCTACCCTGAAACACCTCGGTCCAACCCGAGTGTAAAATACACGGGTCAGTCTAGCTAAACGAATCAGTAAAAGGAGATAGCAGAATAATAGAGCATAAGAGCATAGTGATATTCTTCTTAAGCAAGAAGAAACAATGAGAAAGCTAACCATAGACTTTTGGAGGATACACATCATGTATGGCATATATGGTTACACTAGGTGATAGAACACTATTGCTTCAATAAACACAAAACACAAAGTAGACGAAAAATATCATGAATTGCTAAATGTAGCATGTCTCATATCATCGGCAATCATAAATCAATAAGAATGGTTTAGGGAATAGTAAAATGTAAACTCGTAAAAGAGTAATTCTTAAACCCGCCATATCGGCAACTCTAAGGAAAACATAAGCAAAAGCCATCTCGACATAAGCCATGAGGCAAATGTCCACGAGGGATACTGTAACAACCCTGAGATTGCAATTACCGAATGATAAGTTAAAAATTATGATTTTAAGTTAAAAAGGGGGCTAAACAAATTTTTGGGAATTTAAATTTTTGCAATTGGTTTGCAAATTAAAATATTATGGGTTAATGGGCCAAATGAGATAATTATATGGTTTTAATTAATATTAGGATGCCTCTTAGGATTTTGGTTCACATGATAACTTAGAATATAAACTAAGTCCTAATGGGTTTTAAAACCCCCTCACCATAACCCATTAGCCTAACCCCCTCCTATATAATATCTTAAACTTATAACCCTAACCCTCCTCCTCTTCATAAATTCCTAAAACCAAAATCTAAACAAAATTAATGGCCTCCCTTTAGAAGCTCCATCTTCTCTTCATAATTAGTTTAAATCCTAGAAAAAAAAGAAGGAAGGTAATGCAATCTCTCTTAATCCCTAATCCTATTTAATCCTTATTTAATCTCTCCCATTTGGTTGTAATCATTGTTTTGTTTTGTGATTTTGGGTCCTTGAAGTCTCTTGATCTTTGCTTGGGGTGAGGAGTTGGCTTGCTTTGATTGTTGCACTCTAAGTGTTTGATCCTTTGCTTCATTAAGGTAATTACTATTTATTAGTAATTATTACTAGTATAATTTTGGTGAAAATTTTGATACCAAAACTTGAAAAAAACACCCCTAGATCACAAAAAAACTCAAAAACATGTTGGCTGGAATGTTCAGCCTGAAAACAGGCTGGAATAGTGCACTGGGTGCACCAGAACAGGCCTGGGCTGCACCCAGGCACTGTAGGCTAGCCCAGCTGGGCTAGGCAGAGGCTGGCCAGCCCATGGTGGGCTGGCCGCGCCCCAACCCCCCAGCCCGGGCGGGCTGGGGGTTGCACCCCCTCCCTAGCCCGTTTGGGCTGGGGAATAGGGGACGCGGGCCTTGGCCCGCGTCCCATACCCCAGCCCAGGCGGGCTGGGGCAGGCCGACGCGGGCCGGGCCCGCGTCCAATATATATATATATATATATATATATATATATATATACACACATACATATATATATAATAATAATAATAATAATAATCTTTACCTCAGTGCTTTACTCTGGTTCCCAGCTTTTGACCTCCACTTCGCGATGCCGCCACGCTCGCATCGGTAGTCGGAATTCGACGTTTTTGGTCTTGTTGGAAAGGTGGAGTTCCAAAATCCATCTCTGGAAAATTTGGGCAACATTGGGGTCCGTTTGCTACTTCGATTTTCGTGCCAAATTTAGACTCTGGTCGCTGTTGGAAAACAGTGTGAATCTTTTTCTGGGTTCAGCTTTGAGACATCGCTGCCACTTCGTCTCAACTCGGAATCCAGAATTCTTTTTACGTCTTAAAGTAGGGATGTCGGACTATATGCCTATCAGTTTTCATGCCATTTGGACACAGATTGCTGGTCCAAATAGATTGCCGAACTTGGGTTCGCAGCAGTTTTTGAATGGTTTCAAACACTTAGAATATTTTTGATGATTTTCTGGTTTTCGTCGATTTCTTTGAGATTTCTCCCTGGATTTCGTACACAGACTTTATAAAAAGGATTCAAAAGGATTTTTCACTCCAAAATGGCTTTTGAAAATTATTATATAATATTATTTTTAATTATTAAATTAATTACTCCATGATAGGAGACTTTTCAAAAGACCGTTTTAAAAGTGATTTCGAAATCAATTACAAATCTGTTTTACACCATTATTTTCTATAATAAAAATCTCACACTCACTTTTAGCACGTCGAGCGAAGTGGAATGGTGCTTAAACGGTTAGGAAATCTCTGGCCTATGGAAACCGTGTGTGTTTTCTTTCTGGTTAATCCCCGACCTATTCGATTGATCGTTTTGACCTTTGGGTCTAGTCTACCGATGATATGAGGTGGACTTTTTATTGTTTGGAGTGTGAGCTTGCTATTGGTTAGGAAACTGTTTAGTGCGAACGTGGGGTCTGGGACTCATTGTTAACACTTTACGGGTTCCTCTCCAAGAAGTTAGTGGCACATTAGCCTTTGGGCGGCCAGTACTAGACCTCTGGGTCACCATGCCTCTGGGCAACCGTCTCTGGACACCTGCTCTATGGAGCAGTTTACTTTCGGCGTGTGCCTCTGGGCCTTTATCCTTCTGGGAAGGATCTCGCCGTCTCGCGCGTTCCGCATCTGTGCGAGTGATCGATCACAACTCTACAGTACTTGGCAACAATGACTCTGGTCGGTGCACGTGCAAAATTTGTATTATCTGATGATTTTATATTCATTCGAGTATCGCCATTCGGTGTTGGTTCTATAGAACCATACTATGTAAGTGCGATTACCTTGTGGATTCACAGTGTCTCTGGACACTGCTTTTCAGTGTTTGATTTCATTGATTTTTCAATATATCCCTATTGCTCTTTGGAGCATCGATCTTTGCTTGGGCATTGATTACTAACTCTGGTCACTCTTGGGATTATTGCCTATGGGAAACTTTATATAGCTTTGGCTACGCCGATGATATGAGGCGATTTTATTTATTAAACACTTTGGTGTTGATATTCTCTTTGGAGATTTTTACTGTTTATTGATGATTAGGGATAGTCATTATATTCATGTAGTCCATATTACTCTTCTCTTTGGAGAAGTACTGCTTTATTTATGTACTGCATTATTATATATATCTCAGTTATTACTGATGATTTAGCTAGCCTGATCCGAGTGTTTTCGCTCGGGTCAGATCGAGTTGTTTCAGGTTAGGTCTCTGGACTTAGCTTTCTGTGCTTCCGCTTGGACATTATCTGCTATGCTGATAGATAGCTCTTTTATTTGTCCACTATTCAGCTACTCTGTTATTTCAGACTCTTATGTACATATTTTTGACTCACATGTGTGAGCGGTGGCTTTGTACCCACCTTTCTGATACTTGGATCTGTATTGACGATATATTGTACCTATGTTCTGTTACTGTTATGTGACTGTTCTGTGATGATGATGTTATCATTTAGTATTATGTTTGTTCTGAACCTATTTTCCTTAGCCATTGTAATTTCGTTATAAATATCTATTAGATATGTCGAACCACTTAAGAAAAGAATACCACCTATTCGACGTATTCAGTAGTTAGTTATAGCTTGATTACACATGGTCGCTTCCATTATACTCTATTCTCCGTTCTAGTAGACGGTATTACTCCGTAATACTCTTTACTAGAGTGGGTCTCGGAGTGGGGCGTTACATCTTGGTATCAGAGCTAAGGTTCAGAATTAAGCATAACAAACACAGAACGGATACACTTAGTATAATACATTTTAATTGGATCCGAATTAAATTAAATCCCTTCCTTATGCTTATTGATAGATAAGTTAGGAATATGTGTAGGAATTTATTATATTCCGTAGTATTCCTTAATTAAGTATCTATCATTGAATCATGTCTAACTCTAATTCCCGTTTGACTTTCAGTATGTCTTGAAGGGGAAGAGGGAGAACCACACGTCAGACTAGTGCTGCTGGGCAGTCCAGCAACACTCATCCAGAGGGCGTGTTCATGACTACCGACCAGATCATGGAGCTGGTTCGGAATTCTCAGTCTCATTCTCAGTCTCCAGCCACAGTTGCTGATGCTCCGCGCATGTCTGTTTTTGCACATCTCTGCCGTGATTTTACCCATCTCGGAGGGAAGCCGTTCAGTGGCTCCGAGAATGTCTTAGAGGTCCAGACTTGGATTCGGATATGCGAGCGCATTTTCACTCGTATGGATATCCCGGATCATGACCGTGTTCTTATTGCTTCTAGTCAGCTTCTGAGTCGTTCCCTGGATTGGTACGAACTACTTATTGCCGAGGTCGATGAGACCACACTTACTTGGGCTCAGTTTCGTCAGAGATTTGAGCTCAAATTCATCCCAGAGTCAGAGAAGAACTCCCTTGCTCGCCGCTTTCTTGATCTCAAGAAGGCGAAGTCCTCCGTATCCGACTATGTCTCTTCCTTCGAGGCCCTGTCCAAGTACGGCCTTCAGTTTATTGCTACTCCTTATAAGAGGAACCTCAAATTTGTTGAGGGCTTGAAGAAATATCTGAAGAGGCATCTTATGCTACAACTTGAGCTCTCATTCGAGAAGCTAGTCGATGCAGCCCTACATCTTGAGTCAGTCGAGATGGAGCATAGTGATGATGATGGTGGGGGTTCCAAAAACCCCAACCAGAAGCGAGGTCCATTTCAGAAGAACAAGCCTTGGAACAAGAAGAAGAAGACTGGCAATTCTGCTGTCCAGGCCCAGCCTCAGACTCAGCCTCAGATTCAGTCACAGCCTAGTGGAACCCGTCCTCCGAGGAAATGCTTCAACTGTGGTTCTCCAGATCACTTTATTCGAGAGTGTCCCAAACCTCTCTATTGTACCTTTTGCAAGAAGGAGGGACACAGGATCTCCACTTGTCCTATTGCTCCAGCTAGTGCCAAGCCTGGCAAGCTTAATGCTACCAGGGCTCCTGCATCTTCAGCTCAGCCTCGAGGT
Organism: Allium cepa; assembly: GCA_030765085.1. Lineage (NCBI taxonomy): Eukaryota > Viridiplantae > Streptophyta > Magnoliopsida > Asparagales > Amaryllidaceae > Allium > Allium cepa. The sequence goes on along the minus strand of CM060931.1, from coordinate 1,040,970,654 downwards.
ACGCATCCTTCCGTTCTCGAAGGTTCTATTTTATTTCATGGTAGATCTTGTAGAGTTCTCTTTGATACGGGTGCCTCTCACTCATTCGTATCAAAGGAGCTAGTAGATGCTTTATCCTTGGATGTTACTTGTCTGGTTTCTTCACTAAGGATTGTGAATCCCATTGGCGGATCCACGACCCTTAGCTTGCTTTGTGAGAATATAGATATTGATCTTTGTGGATTTTCTTTCCGTGCGAATCTGCACGTTATGGAATATTTGGGTTTTGATATGATTCTTGGCATGGATTGGCTCGTTCAGCACGATGCCAAAATTATTTGTTCGGAGCGGATATTATTCATTCATCACCCTGACTCGTCCTCTCCGTTAGCTATTTTTCTTCAAGATGTTGGGCTTTCTGATGTTACTTTATTTTCTCTTGATTCACGACATGAGGATTTGGGCATATCTCGTATTCCTGTTGTTCGGGATTTCCCCGATATATTCGAGCCAGTATCAGGCCTGCCGCCAAAGCGGGCCATTGAGTTCCGCATCGATCTCATTCCAGGCTCCCACCCTGTTGGGCGTCCTCCCATGAGGATGTCTATTAAGGAGAATGAGGAACTCAGGAAACAGTTAGTTGAGCTTGAGGCGAAGCAGTTCATTCGATCCAGTTCTTCGCCATGGGGTGCTGTTGTCGTCTTCGTTAAGAAGCCCGATGGCTCTCTTAGGCTTTGCATTGACTATCGCAAGCTTAATGAGTTGACCATCAGAAATCGTTATCCATTGCCACGGATAGACGATATGTTTGATCAGTTGAGCGGTGCGAAGGTCTTTTCACAGCTCGACCTTGCCACCGGATTTCATCAGCTCTGAGTTGCGGAAGATAGCATCCCTCTTACCGCTTTCCGCACTCGTTATGGTTCTTTTGAGTGGTTGGTCATGCCATTCGGCTTGACGAACGCACCAGCTTTCTTCGTCGATCTTATGAATCGAGTATTCCGGGAATACATCGATAGATTCGTTCTGGTTTTCATCGACGATATTCTTATTTATTCTAGATCTGAGGCAGAGCATGCTCATCATTTGCGGATCGTCTTGGATACCCTTCGTCAGCATCAGCTTAAGGCCAAGCTCTCCAAGTGCCCTTTTTGGGAGAGCAAGGTCAAGTTCTTGGGCCATATTGTATCATCTGAGGGTATTTCTGTCGATCCTGCAAAGATCGAAGCTATTCAGAATTGGAAGCAGCCCGAGAACGTTCATGATATTCGCAGCTTCCTTGGTCTGGCGGGTTATTACCGTCGGTTTATCAAGGATTTCTCTCGAGTTGCACTTCCCCTTACGACGCTGACTCGTAAGGGTGTTCGTTTTATTTGGTCTGATAAGTGTGAAGCTTCCTTTCAGCGACTGAAGGAACTTCTCACACATGCTCCTATTCTTGTGGTTCCTGAGAGTAACCAGGATCTTGTTGTTTACACCGACGCTTGTGGTAGCGGCCTCGGTGCTGTGCTTATGCAGAAGGATTGGGTAGTTACTTATGCTTCTAGGTAGCTACGGCCGAATGAGGTTCGCTATCCAACTCATGATGTTGAGTTGGCAGCTATCGTCTTTGCTTTGAAGACGTGGCGTCACTTTCTATTAGGCGAACGCTTCATTCTTTACACCGATCACAAGTCTCCGAAGTATCTTTTCAGCTAGAGAGATCTCAATATGAGGCAGCAGCGATGGCTTGAGTTTCTCGCCTCATATGATTTAGATATTCAGTATACCCCTGGAAAGGGTAATCGTGTTGCAGATGCGCTTAGTCGCAAGCACTCGGCGGTAGTTTCTATGATGATTGCCGAGTGGGATATTCTTGAGACCCTATCTTTGTGTGATATTAGAGATCGAGCTCCATCTTCTGATTCTTCGGTCTTATTATGCAGCTTAGAAGCTCGTCCTATCTTATTGAATCGCATTGCCCATGCTCAGCGGCAGGATCCAGACTTATTGCATCTTATTCATCTTCTCGAGTCGGGATCCAGTGATGAGACATTGCTGGATTATTCTCTTGATTTTCATCGGTGTCTTCGTAGAAAGAACCGTATTGTTGTACCATATGATTTACCACTTAGGCGTGACATTCTGGACGAGTGCCATCGCACTAAGTACACTATACATCCTGGTTCGAGTAAGATGTATGCCGATATGTGCCGGCTATATTATTGGGAGGGTTTGAAGAGAGATGTGGCAAGTTATGTGAGTAGTTGCATGACTTGTCAACAGATCAAGGCCGAGCATCAGCGTCCATTTGGTCTTCTTCAGCCTCTAGAGATTCCATTATGAAAATGGGATCAGATATCCATGGATTTCATTGACAGTCTGCCTCGATCGAGGTCAGACCATACTTTCTATCTGGGTTATTGTTGATCGCTTGACCAAATCGGCTCATTTCATTCCGATTAAGTCCACTCGGACTACACCTCAGTTGGCCAAGCTCTATGTGAAGGAAGTCATTCGACTTCATGGCATTCGTAGCTCTATCGTCTGTGATCGAGACACTATCTTTACTAGTCACTTCTGGAAGTGCCTACAGTCAGCTTTGGGCACAAAGCCGAATCTCTCGACTGCTTATCATCCTCAGACCGACGGTCAGACGGAGAGGGTGAATCATGTTTTAGAGGATCTTTTGCGCTGTTGTATTCTGGATTTCGGAGGTAGTTGGGAGGATCACTTACCGCTCGTAGAGTTCTCCTAAAACAACAGCTATCAGTCTAGTATCGGCATGGCACCTTTCGAGGCTCTCTACGGAAGGCCATGTCGCTCTCCTGCTTGTTGGTTAGAGTCTGGCGAGAAGCTCATTCTTGGTCCAGATTCAGTTCGGGAATCTTCTGAGAAGATCGTGCTTATCCGTCAGAGAATGAAAGAGGCACAGGACCGCCAGAAATCCTACGCGGACAACCGTAGGAAGCCTCTTGAGTTCTCCATTGGCGATTCTGTCTTTATTCGGGTTTCTCCCATGAAACGGGTTGTGCGTTTCAGTTCTACAGGGAAACTGGCCCCTCACTATATTGGGCCGTTTCCTATCACGGAACGCATCGGCCTTGTCGCCTATAGAGTGGCTCTACCTGCTCATTTTTCCGAAATGCATGACGTGTTCCATGTTTCTCAGCTTCGCAAGTGTGTTCGCGATCTTGATTCTATCATTGAGCCGCAGGTCATGCCTGATTTAGAGATCTTACCCGATTTATCTTTGGAGCAACAACCTCTTCGTGTGCTTGATTCGGAGATCAGACGTCTTCGAAACAAAGAGGTTCCGCTTGTGAAGATTCAATGGTCGTCTAATCCTAAGGACTGCACTTGGGAGACTAGAGAATTTATCGAGCGTACTTATCCTGGTTTTCTTTCATCTTCCGGCACGGGTGAGCATCTATATCTTATCTTCTGTATTCCTTTTATGGATTAGATGTTATAGACGACTTCTATATTTCAGGAATTGCGGGGACGCAATTTTCTTAAGGGGGAGTCTGTAACAACCCTGAGATTGCAATTACCGAATTATAAGTTAAAAATTATGATTTTAAGTTAAAAAGGTGGCTAAACAAATTTTTGGGAATTTAAATTTTTGCACTTGGTTTGCAATTTAAAATATTATGGGTTAATGGGTCAAATGAGATAATTATATGGTTTTAATTAATATTAGGATGCCTCTTAGGATTTTGGTTCACATGATAACTTAGAATATAAACTAAGTCCTAATGGGTTTTAAAACCCCCTTACCATAACCCATTAGCCTAACTCCCTCCTATATAATATCTTAAACTCATAACCCTAACCCTCCTCCTCTTCATAAATTCCTAAAACCAAGATCTAAACAAAATTAATGGCCTCCCATTAGAAGCTCCATCTTCTCTTCATAATTAGTTTAAATCCTAGAGAAAAAAATGAAGAAGAAGAAGGAAGGTAATGCAATCTCTCTTAATCCCTAATCCTATTTAATCCTTATTTAATCTCTCCCATTTGGTTGTAATCATTGTTTTGTTTTGTGATTTTGGGTCCTTGAAGTCTCTTGATCTTTGCTTGGGGTGAGGAGTTGGCTTGCTTTGATTGTTGCATCTAAGTGTTTGATCCTTTGCTTCATTAAGGTAATTACTATTTATTAGTAATTATTGCTAGTATAATTTTGGTGAAAATTTTGATGCCAAAACTTGAAAAAAACACCCCTAGATCACAAAAAAACTCAAAAACATGTTGGCTGGAATGTTCAGCCTGAAAACAGGCTGGAATAGTGCACTGGGTGCACCAGAACAGGCCTGGGTTGCACCCAGGCACTGTAGGCTAGCCCAGCTGGGCTAGCCAGAGGCTGGCCAGCCCATGGTGGGCTGGCCGCGCCCCAACCCCCCAGCCCGGGCGGGCTGGGGGTTGCACCCCCTCCCCAGCCCGTTTGGGCTGGGGAATAGGGGACGCGGGCCTTGCCCCCAGCCTAGGCGGGCTGGGGCAGTATAATGTCCCCAGCCCGCCTGGGCTGGGGCAGGCCGACGCGGGCCGGGCCCGCGTCCAATATATATATATATATATATATATATATATATATATATATATATATATAATAATAATAATAATAATAATCTTTACCTCAGTGCTTTACTCTGGTTCCAGCTTTTGACCTCCACTTCGCGATGCCGCTACGCTCGCATCGGTAGTCGGAATTCGACGTTTTTGGTCTCGTTGGAAAGGTGGAGTTCCGAACTACATTTCTGGAAAATTTGGTCAACATTGGGGTTCGTTTGCTACTTCGATTTTCGTGCCAAAGTTAGACTCTGGTCGCTGTTGGAAAACAGTGTGAATCTTTTTCTGGGTTCAGCTTTGAGACGTCGCTGCCACTTCGTCTCAACTCGGAATCCAGAAATTCTTTTTGCATCTTAAAGTAGGGATGTCGGGCTATATGCCTACCAGTTTTCATGCCATTTGGACACAGACTGCTGGTCTAAATAAATTGCCGAACTTGGGTTCGCAGCAGTTTTTGAATGGTTTCAAACACTTAGAATATTTTTGATGATTTTCTGGTTTTCGTCGATTTCTTTGAGATTTGTCCCTGGATTTCGTACACGGGCTTTATAAAAAGGATTTAAAAGGATTTTTCACTCCAAAATGGCTTTTGAAAATTATTATATAATATTATTTTTAATTATTAAATTAATTACTCCATAATAGGAGACTTTTCAAAAGACCGTTTTAAAAGTGATTTCGAAATCAATTACAAATCCGTATTACACCATTATTTTTTATAATAAAAATCTCACACTCACTTTTAGCACGTCGAGCGAAGTGGAAAGGTGCTTATACGGTTAGGAAATCTCTGGCCTATGGAAGCCGTGTGTATTTTCTTTCCGGTTAATCCCCGACCTATTCGATTGATCGTTTTGACCTTTGGGTCTAGTCTACCGATGATATGAGGTGGACTTTTTATTGTTTGGAGTGTGAGCTTGCTATTGGTTAGGAAACCGTTTAGTGCGAACGTGGGGTATGGGACTCATTGTTAACACTTTACGGGTTCCTCTCCAAGAAGTTAGTGGCACATTAGCCTCTGGGCGGCCAGTACTGGACCTCTGGGTCACCATGCCTCTGGGCAACCGTCTCCGGACACCTGCTCTATGGAGCAGTTTATTTTCGGCGTGTGCCTCTGGGCCTTCATCCTTCTGGGAAGGATCTCGCCGTCTCGCGCGTTCCTCATCTGTGCGAGCGATCGATCACAACTCTACAGTACTTGGCAACAACGACTCTGGTCGGTGCACGTGCAAAATTTGTATTATCTGATGATTTTATATTCATTCGAGTATCGCCATTCGGTGTTGGTTCTATGGAACCATACGATGTAAGTGTGATTACCTTGTGGATTCACAGTGTCTCTGGACACTGCTTTTCAGTGTTTGATTTCATTGATTTTTCAATATATCCCTATTGCTCTTTGGAGCATCGATATTTGCTTGGGCATTGATTACTAACTCTGGTCACTCTTGGGATTATTGCCTATGGGCAACTTTATATAGCTTTGGCTACGCCGATGATATGAGGCGGTTTTATTTATTAAACACTTTGGTGTTGATATTCTCTTTGGAGATTTTTACTGTTTACTGATGATTAGGGATAGTCATTATATTCATGTAGTCCATATTACTCTTCTCTTTGGAGAAGTACTGTTTTATTTATGTACTGCATTATTATATATATCTCAGTTATTACTGATGGTTTAGCTAGCCTGATCCGAGTGTTTTCGCTCGGGTCAGACCGAGTTGTTTCAGGTTAGGTCTCTGGACTTAGCTTTCTGTGCTTCCGCTTGGACATTATATGCTATGCTGATAGATAGCTCTTTTATTTGTCCACTATTCAGCTACTCTTTTATTTCAGACTCTTATGTACATATTTTTGACTCACATGTGTGAGCGGTGGCTTTGTACCCACCTTTCTGATACTTGGATCTGTATTGACGATATATTGTACCTATGTTCTGTGACTGTTATGTGACTGTTCTGTGATGATGATGTTATCATTTAGTATTATGTTTGTTCTGAACCTATTTTCCTTAGCCATTGTAATTTCGTTATAAATATCTATTGGATATGTCGAACCACTTGAGAAAAGAATACCACCTATTCGACGTATTCAGTAGTTAGTTATAGCTTGATTACACATGGTCGCTTCCGTTATACTCTATTCTCCGTTCTAGTAGACGGTATTACTCCGTAATACTCTTTACTAGAGTGGGTCTCGGAGTGGGGCGTTACAAAATCTCATACAACCTCAAAAAAAAACCAAAAAATCCTGAACTTATCGCCACCAAAGGATTGATTCCAAAATGACGACACACAAGGGTAAAAATCATCTCAAAAAGGTTTTTCACGTGCTATTTTTGCCGAGTACTGTTTCACATAATAGGTACCTCGTCCAAAGGCAAACGTCAAAAGACGGATATGCGGTAATGGAAAATACGCCGTAATAGCAAACATCTGAAGACGAATACGCTGTAATGGAAAACTTTCGAAGACAAATACGCTGCAATGGCAAATGACCCGAAGGTCCAGTACTGGCACGCCAACAGGAAAATGTCTCACAAACTCTCGGAAAGGAACCCAAAAGTGTTAACGTATGTCCTGTACCACCCGTTCGTACTAAATGGTTTACTAACCGCTAGTAAATTTCACACTCAAATTAGTAAAAGGCTCGCCTCATATCATCGGTAAATTAGACCCGCATGCCAAAACAATCAAGCGGACAAGTTAGGAATTAACCGAAAGGATAAACACACGTATCCCGTACTATGTGTTTTACCCAATTGTTTAACTCTCCTTCTCACTCGCTGGACAGTGTAAAAACGAGTAGTAGAGAACTTTATCTTTCAAACAAAAAAGAATCAATGAATTCCGACTGGAAATGAAAAAGTTACATTGTCTCAAACATGGACTCAAGCCATGTTTGCAACAGTTCGAAAACCAAAAGTGCACAGACCTGAAAACTCTCATGGGTTCAACTTTCAGGCATGAAACAGAGGATCAAATGGCATCGTATTAAGCTCAAAATGGATATGCATATAGTAGAAAACTTCATCTTTCAAACAAAAAAAGAATCATACGATTCAGATAAAATATGAGAAAGTTATGATGTCTCAAAGTTGAACCTAGACAGTGTTTTCACTGTAAAACTCTGGGCAAAAACATGGTCCAGATCAAAATTTGGCAGCATATTTCTATAAGCTATCTAAGTCGAAATGGTCTGAAATTTGGTTTGCATATAGTAGAAAACTCTATCTTTCAAACGAAAAATAATAACGCAATTTCAATAAGAAATGAAAGAGTTATGTCATCGCAAACATGGACTCAGGCCATGTTCGCAGCAAAAGAACACAGTTTCTACAGGCAAAATTGTGTTTTGTTGATTTTGCAACAACGGTTTGAACGCTCAAATGACAATGTTTTTCAACAACAATTTTAAAAAACAAGCAAGCTACCAGATGTAAGAAATCCAGCGGCATTTCGTCACCGGAATCAAAAGTCACAAGCATTCAAAGAGGCAATATGAAATAGATTTCAGACAGAAAAACTACACAAATTTATCATTAAAACCAAATTTTTTTTCTATAATTTCTTGCAATCTTGAGCTTGGCTCAGCTAGGATTTATGAGTATTACAACTCACCTTGCTAATGTTAAAGATTAAACTCGGATTTGCATCTGAAAGATGAGATCTTGGAGCTAGAATATGCTTCAAATACCTGAAAATGGAATGTAAAGAGACATGCAAACCCAATTTTTCAATTACAGTAAACAACTCTTTTTAAAAATTGAAATTTGATGAAGGAATTAGGTATAGATATTGATTACCGGTCTAAATTGATTTAATTTGTTAAATTACAGCAAAGATTTGATGAAAGAAATGGGGATTTGGTTTTGTTATTTGCCATTGAAGGAGGAAGATGAACTTTTCTTTCTTTGTTTACAGGAGGAAGAAGGAGACGATAGATTGTAAAATGAACGTACACTTTGTTTTCTCATTTTCTCAACCAGGTCAAGTCCTAATGGGCCTAGACCCAACAATTAAAAGAAAATAAAAGGGCCTGGGTTAATTAATTCGCTTATAAACTAAAAATGCTTCAAATATAACATATGCACAAAACAAAATGCACTTTTCTTCATATTTTAACATAAGAAAAATATGTAAACTTGTATACTTATAAAATATAACATTTTCTACCATATAAAAACATAATTTATGTTTTTAAAACACTTTTATTATTAAAATTATTTTATTTTACAATAATACACAATTTTCACTAAATAAATATAAAAGTCTACATTTTTAACTTCTAAAATTCAATAAAAATATTTTTCTTGCTTAGAAAAATATAACTAACCATTCTTAAGCTTAGTTTATAGCCAAAACATCTTTATAAACCAATTCCACCTTTTTATTTAAATAACCCATCTTTAAAAATCAAATACTTCTTTTAAAAATTATTAAAAGAAGTAACTGCAATAATTAATAAAATTATTGCATTTTCTCTAAATAACAAATTATTTTCCATTCATTATTAACCAAAGCAAATAAAATAAAGCTTGGAATTTCATTTTCTCATTTTATTTCCAAAATTCATTCTTTATTCCAAATAAACAATTTAATTTCTCTCATTTTATTTTAATTCACAATATTAAATTATAACTACCGTTATAATTTAATATTTACAGGTAATCTCTAAAACTAGGGTTATTACAAATTTTAACAAAGAAATTTTTTAAATATTTAATAACTCAAAATGAAAGGAAAAAACCAAAATAAAAATGGTTAAATATTGGATAAAAATCCAGACTTGAATGATAAAAAGAACTTGAACACAAGTCAAACCAGTTGAAGTGGTTTTTGAAATAAAAATTAGATATTGAATTACAAATTGGAAGTGAACTAATTAGATAAATTAATTAGTTAATTAAATAATAAAAAATGTAACTTAACTTGGTTAAGTAAATTAGATTGTGGACTAAAAATTAAAATTGAATGTGGAACTTGAGTTATAAATGAAATTCGACTTAAATATAAGCGAATTAAGTATATGTTGAAATGTGATCGAATAAAATAGAAATGGAATGAAATGGTGATGGCTTAAATTATAAATAAATTCAATTTAAATGTAAATAAATTGATATGGCTTTGGGTAACTATTTAAATGAATTCGATTATGAAATTTATTTTTGAAGTGGAAATGAATAGATGTATCGTATAAAAGGCTGTAATAAACCTTAATATTAATTTTATTAAATGGTTCTCAAACAATATAGTGAAAATTGAGATATGCCAAGCAAATGGAAATACAAATCAATCAATGATAAATAAATTGAATAACAATCAATTTAAATTGAAATGGAATTCGTTTGCAATGGAAATAAACCTAAGATATATAGTTGAAATAATTGGAGATAAATGAATTAACTTAAGTTAATATTTTTGGATGGAAGCATAGCCCAAATAAATTAATGAAATGGTTCATAAATAAATTGGCATGGATTGGATTGTTGTTGAACATAAAATTGTCAAAAAAAGATTTTGTGAATAAAATTGAATGAGGTTAATAAAATTTGATAAATTGATTTGGAATGCATTTAAAATAGCTATAAGCTTAAGTGAATATTTTATTAAATGAATATCATCAAATTTGCATGGAAAAAATTGTCGATTAAAGTAAACGAAAGTAAACAAAATTTTGTGGATCAATGGAAAGTGAATAAACTAATTTGACTCAATTTGTGATAGATATGAATGTGTAGATGTGAATTGAATGCTAGTAAATTGGTTGTCAATCATTTGAAAAGCATGGAACGGAATATAAATTGATTGAAAGTGGCTAAATTAGTATTGGAACCTTACAATTGTTTTTAAATACATGTGTAACATGTTGGTTTATGCAACCTAGTTGTTTGTATTAGTAAAATGAAGGTGAGGTCATTTAATTTCATAAATTATGAAACTTATGTGTTTGTTGAGTAAGTATAAGTACATGAGATACTATGGATAGTATGAGGAAGGCCTATCCAGAGATAGGGTTGGGATAGTTAATTGGTGGTTTGCATTGTGTATGCCTTGTTTGCCATGGTAGTTAGGGAATTACTTATATATGCGCTTTACAATATAAATATATGACTTTTGGTATAGCTTGAATTATGTTTTTGCTTTCTAATTTCGAGCATGAAATTCTTTTAAAGGGGGAGGAATGTAACGACCGAGATTTTTAGCCATATGTTATGAGAGTAATTAACTAATTTTAAATATTGAAATATTAATTTTATTGGTCAAATAATTAAATTTTTTGATATTGGAGATATCTGGATATATAAATTTTGAAAGCTACACAAAATTTTCAAAACGCTAATTTTTGAATATGATAAATATATATATACATGTGTGTATATAGATTCACCATTAAAAACTTATGATAAAATATCTATCAATGTGTATATATACACAAATTTCATGATACAAAATTTCTAACTTATGATGACTATAGACTTAAAATTTCTAACTTATGATGACTATATAAGTCTATATATATGTATATATGTTTATAAAAATAATATATATGTAAATATGTAAAAATATAAATACATATATGTTAAAAATATGTATATGTGAATATATATATATCCATATATATATATATATATATGTCTATATGCACACACACACACACACACACACACATATATATATATGTTAGTATGTATATATATGTAAATATATACATATGAAGAATCATCATGGCAAACACTAATTCAAGCCCACAAAACACACAATCAAGTATACCATAAAATCAAATCATCCAGAAATCAAATCACCCACAATGTAATCAAATTAGCCCACATTCAAAGGAAAAATATATATAACATGAATGAAGAACCCTGTACAATCTCAGCCACCATATTGCCTCACTGTCTCCTTTCATTCTTCTACATATATGTTTGGTCGGGGCTTGTTCTTGTTCATGTTCATAAACATAAAAAAAGATCTACCACCAAAAATTAGAGAAAAAAGATCAAGTTGCTAAAATCTTGAAGTAGGAGATAAAGAAAGGCAGAGTGTTCATCTATTTATTAACGGTAAGTAAAACATTTTAGCTTGTTTACCGGATATAACATATATAGGTATATAATTGTTATTATGGGTGAAATCTTGGATCTATGTCATGTATATATCCATATGTTATGCAAGTTTATGTATTAACGTATGTGATCAACATGGACAGTCAAGAACTCTGTGCTATCTCCCTTGTACCTTTTTTTTTTTAAACAGTTAAGACTCTTTAACTTTAAAAATCACTAACTCATCATCCTTTCAGTTTTACAACCTGATACCAGAGCCAAAATTATTTGTTTATTAATGAAGAACATCTTAAAATTAATTTCATTGAATTACATGGAGCGTAGAGGAAATAAACAATATATATCAGTAAGTGGTTTACTAGGGTTAAAATTCAATTTTCACAATTTAATGAATGGATCACATAGTCATGACCGCTATTGAAAAACTTGAATTTTGAGTATGGTTTGAAGATTTTTAAGGTCATGTGGAGAGAGGAATTGGAAGGTGAACGGATTTGTGGATTTTGGCAAATTACGGCGACCTGAATGATTTCGTGATGTGATGTTGGGTGTGGAGGAGGTTCGAGCAATGGTGCATTCAAGTAAATTAATGTGATGATTTTTAGTGAGGTGTGTAGGGTGGTCGAGGTCATTGTAGGATTTCACGTGTGATCTCGGTTTCGTGGCCTTGGCGTCAAGGAGGGAGGGAGCTAAGTGTGTGCTCTGTGTGGGATTGGAAGAGGAGGTTGAGGCATAGTGATAGGTAAGGCCCGGTAGGTGATGGTGGATCATGGTGGCATGGTGAGGGGTTTAAGTGGGCATAGGGTTTTTCAGCTTTGAGTCTAGAATTTCAAAACTTTGAACTGAATGTTTGTCGAGGTTCCAAGTGGCCAGGTGAGAGGCAGAGGTCATGGGCGATCGGTGTGGATGATCAGCGACGAGGTTTGATGGCTATAGGTTGGGTGGAGGTGCACATTTTGGTGCACATTTTTGCACATTCCATAAAGTTAAAATGAGAGAGGAGAAGAAGAAGCGGGGAGAAGGAGGAAAGGCTTTGGGCCATGCTTTTGTTTCGGTGGGCCGGACCTGGTTTGTTATGGGTTGGGTTTGTTTTGAAAGCAAGGTAAATTAATTTGTTATATAATAACATATAAATTTTAAAACTTTATTTTTCTTTGTTACAAATGAAAGAAATAGGGAAGAAGAAGAACCGGTGGAAGAAGGCAGAATGTTTTGGGTTTGTAAAATTGTAGATGGGTCAGGTTTGAATGGGTTTGGGCTAAGAGTTTAAAAATAAATTCAAATCAATTTATTTAATAACCTTTGAATTTACAACTCTATTTCTTCTTCATTTTAAGTCAAATTGTCACATGGATTTTTGCGTCATGTCTTTTTCTCCTAGTACTTCCATCTGAACTAATTGGTCATGTTTTCTGCAATGTTAAAAAATTAATGATTTAAACGATTCGAGTGAATAAATCAGTAATGTCTTATTTAATTTATTATCTATTTATTTATAAATTATCTATTTTATGGATTGTCCAATTCTAAGTTAACTAATATTAAATCATTCTTGATTAACAAGTAATCTGGATTGGCGTAGTTATTAGAAGCCAGATCAGTTCTGATTTGTAAATTAATTTAATTGTAAATTGTCGATTGAAGTATATGAGATATGCTTTGACGGATATTGCTCTTGGATATTGATTTCAATTATCTATTGTCTTTGCCTTTAAGTAGCCAAATCAATTAAAGTAGTTAGAATAAAACGTGCATGTTTTATTGGAAATAAATCCTATTGAATAAATTTCAAAATATGGAAAAAGTTTAATAAATGGATTTCAAGTAATATTATTCAAAAGGTGAAGAATTTATTTTGAAAATACGGATTTTAAATAATTTGGAGGAGATAAAGGAATTTATTCTAAAAATAGATTCAAAAATTGATTTGGTGTTAAAAAGAATAAATCTTTGGGAAATCCATATGAAAATTGATTTGGTATTTGACTGAAAATCGAATTGGTGTTGAAATAAATTCAGAAATCAATTTGGAATTTGATTTGGTGTTTAAAATAAAATTTAGAAATCAATTTGAAAAACTGATTTGGTGTTGATAGTGAATATTTGGGAATCGATTTGAAAATCGTATATCAATTGATATTTGGAAATCTAAATTCGCAATGGGAATTTATAAAGGAAAGAGAATTTTGTTTTAAAAATAAACATTGGATTATTTTTAAAAGTATGGAAATGAATTTACGGATTTGTAACATAAATTTAAAATAAATCCAGAAAGATTTAAAAATTGATTTGAATGAACCATTTTAGAATGGAAGGTGTACTTTCCCTGGAAAGCCGAGTATGTTTGCAAAGTAGCTTTCGAATATAAATTAAAAGTTCTAGAGATGGTTTTTCATGAAGTATATTTTGAAGAAATTGTTTTCTTGAGTTATTTTGAAAATCTTTAAAGTAAAGATTTATTTAATTAATTATAGAAGTGATTATTCAAAGATTAAATTGATATTTGTTTTAGAAAATGGGTATTTAAAATAGTTATACCCTATCTACTAATTTTGTTTTAAAGTTAGTTTGGACTTGAAATTTTGTATGAGGCATTTATAAAATATATTCATAACTAATATTTAAATAAGTGTTTTAAAATAGTTTTATCAAAATGTTTCCAAGTATATATTTAGGATAAGTGATTTAAAGTATTTTAAAGTATTTGAACTCGGTAGACTTTCAGTGGAAATAAATAGCAACAGGAATCTTATTCCGCGAGTGAAAATTGATTTGAAATTTGTTTTCAAATGGTTGAAGTGTTAAAAATATATATCTTGCGAAGATATTTTGAAAATAATAATTGGGAAAATTATTTAAATCTTGGTGATTGTTGTGAATGTTGATTGATAGTTAAATAACCGACTATCAATATTGACCTTTTAATGGAATTTGAATTCCGATGCGACCGGGGGTCGGATTACAAATAGATATTCAAAAACCACATTGAACCTTTATAATTGTGATGGATCTTTTATTTAAAAGATCAAAGTGGAAATTTGTTGTGATTTGTTTGAATCTGAATGTAACACTTATTTTTAAAAATAAGCGCTCGTTATTCGGATTAGCCAGGAGAGGACCTTGTGTCACAAAACCCATTCCGAATAATGATACGAAGAAATGGGATTGCATTTGAAGACGGTGTTGAAGACTGGGTATTTTTCGAAAGCGAAAGGATTACCTGTCGAATGTCTCTGCACCGGGTTTCTCCAGTATAGAGATTTTATCACCCTTTGTGATGGAGATTCCGCACGTGATTAGTGAATATCTGGACTGCAAAGGCTTCTTTGAAGTGCATTCGGTTCCGTTCGATCCCGAAACGGATTTGTATGGATGTGTGCGCCTGACATTACACTTTGAGATATAAAGCTGATTTCTATCAAATGCATTTCTGTTGGTGGCGGAGAATTTATTCTCTTAACTTAACACCCTTCTCTGAGACGTACGAGTTCAGAGGTTATGTAGTTGATGGTTACTAGTGATACATTCTCAAATTGGTAACGTGGCATACGAAATACTGCTGATTATTTGTTGATCAAAGCATGACTTTGTGAAAAGTTGGCTTTGTGGATGAGACTTCGTCGGACCTCACACCCCGAAAATGGTCGAAACAGGAAAGATGCAGCAAGGTTATGGGGCTCACGCCTTTTAGGGTATGTCATTTCTTTCTGGAAAAGGGTGGTATCATGGTATGGAGCCCAGATATTTAACCTATGTGGTTGCTGCAAATTTATTATACTTTGTGGTTGTTTCTTTGTGGTTGAGGATCCTCGGATAAAGGTCGCAAATGACAGGGGGATGGCAGACTCAGGTAGTAGTTACCTAGTTACAGAGGTAACCCGGCCTTGTGTTGGCAGAGAGCTGGTTAAGCTCTCGGAAAGTCCCTCCAGAGGCGTACTCATGTGGCAGTAAGAAGTTCCTTAGCCTGACCATTTGTTGAAAATCCAAAGAAACAATACGCGCCCTGTACGGTTTTAGTTGTATAACCTGCCATGGAATGTGGCAGTAACCTACTATTGAACATGGTAGTTATAGTAGGCATACAATAATGGTTGTATGCTGGCTAGGATTAATATTATACTTTCGAAATGTTTTCAACACTATGCACTAATGGTAATATTAAAAAAGATTTTGCGTATCAAGCATGTTTGACTATCATAAGGAGAAATCTTCTCTAATTCTGCATTTGCATTGTGTGTGTGGCGGAAGGCCTTATGGTAGTTTCATTTTCCAAAAAGCATAGCAGATTTCTTTTCCTTTCTTTATGAAAATAACTGTTTTTTTAAGATCTCACACCAGTCCCACAACTGACCTGGAGTTTATTGTTTCCTTTCTAAACTCTGGGTGCCCATGATTTTCCACACGGGCAGCCTAGAGTCAGGTTATCAAATTGGAACGGGATGGATTGCTATGGAGCCTAAGAGACGAGCGGGATGGCGAGACGTAATTATCTATACTATGTAGTATCTGCTGCGTTCGGGTTTGTGGGAGACAAAATTCTATGTAGGCAAGTCATTATAACTGCCAGTGTTGTTGTAAACTCTGATGATGTATTGTAATAATAGATATAATTCTTTGTTTTAAAGACTAATCATTTATATATTATATGTTGTTCCGCTGCAAAATGTAAGATTCTGTTGTTGTTTCTGTTCTTCTTCTATCTTCTTCTTTTTAAAACCCTAATGGTTCGGTTTTTCGACGTTTGATGGTTCGGCAGTTGATACAGTGGACGTATTAATGTCGACTTTTAGTCATCGAAAAATCGAGTCGTTACATTTTATTGAAAATAAATCGACTGATCACTATTTCGAAATTCGAAAGACATGATGGATAGGAGCTAATTAATTTCGATAGACATGTCATGATAAAGTAAACATATGGAATGAATTTTCATATGTGAATATTGACAACCTAATTGTGGAATTGTTCATTTTAAACTACTTGGCCTTTAAAAAAATTCATTTTGGATTCAATGAGAACGAGATCGGATACCAGCATTATTTGAAAACCACTTCGATCAAATATCCAGTACAAGCCTACACGGTTTTGATTGTAGAGCCTAGTATGTTGGAATTTAATTAATGCAACAATTTTGGCTATTTTAATATGTATTTGTACTTAACGCCATTATAATATCACTGGATTTTCTATAAAAGAGTTTTGGTTATTATAAGGTAAAATCCCGTCATGTTTATGTGTGGCGTGATCTTACAAAATGCCTTTGTTTTCAAAGGATTTTGATAACATTAATAATTCAAATTGAGTGTGTTTTTGCTTACGCTTGTTTTCTAGACAGACTCGGGTGTTATTTTATGATGCTTGTGTTAGACCGAGTATTACAAATTCAAGTTAGGATGCTATGAAGCTCAGGAGACGAGCTGGATGACAGAGACGTATTCCTAAACTTGTTATTTTCCACTATGCGTGTAGACTGTATAGTTAGCAATGATGAGGACAAGTTATTATAACTGTCCAGATTGATTTTTTATTGTTGTACTCTGTTGATTGTATGTATATTGACTGATACAGATTCTTTTGTATAAAAAATTGTTATTATATATTATATTTTATTCCGCCACGATTATGAGATTTTGTGTTGTTGATTCTATTTTATTCTATCCTTTTCTTCTTCACCCCTAATGATCTAGTATTTCCAGCACTTGACTATTCGGCATGTTATACAGTGAACGTACGGATGTCGATTTTCGAGGGTCGAAAATCCCGGGCCATTACAGTTTTGGTGGTGCTTCAGAGATGCGTTTGTTGGATTCAAGTATTTGATTTTAGTTGAGTCGTTTTGCTCTTATATAAATCCATAATCAGTTTTTGTGATGCTTATCAGACACACTTGATGGATTTCACTAATTTATCTTACTTTGAGTCATTTTGCTCTTTTCGAATCGATTACTAGCCTAGGTGGTGCTTTTGAGACGTGCTTGATGGATTTCACTGATTTATCTTATCTTGAGCCATTTTTCTGTTTCTGAATTTTTAGCCAGCGTCGGTGGTGCTTTTGAGACGCACTTGACGGATATCTGATTTATCTTACTTTGAGTTTTTCTAACTCTTCAATAATCCATAATTCACTTGATGGTGAATTTAAGACAATCTTGATGGATTTCACTTATCTATATAAGATTTCACCTAGTCACTATTAAATAATTCATATCTAGCACTGGTAGTGTTTTCGAGACACATTTGATGAATTATGTTTATTTGTTTTTTGAAATTAAACCTTTTGCTTTTAATGAGTCCATACCCATAAGTGGTGGTGTTAGAATGGAGCACTTGATGGATCACCTACTTTGATTTGAAGGTGGCCACCTATGAGCTCTGCTAGAGAATGACTAAAATATCTACGAAATTTTTCGACACCACTGTGATGCTTAAAAGGCAGAGCATCGGAAAGTCGTAAATAAAAAAATGACGTCGAAACAGCGTCGAAAACTTTTAACACCTTTTTGACACCATTTATTTACCAGACAAAAATAATAAAGGCATCGGAATGACATCGGGATATGCCGATGTCATTTGGACACCTAATTTATTATTGTCAGGTAAACACACGGCGTCAGAAAAGCGTCAATAATTTTGACATCATTGCGACATTTTTTTACTTCTCTCTTCCGCCACTTTTCATGCTGATTTACATGCATTATATAATTTTGGTAAATAACATTACATAACTTCAAATTACACACACACACACACACACACACACACACACACACACACACATATATATATATATATATTTCAATTATTTTAAAATCACATATTTTATATCATAGTAATATATATTATTATTATTTTATTTTTTAATTTAAAAATTATATTTGATATATACTTTATACTCAAATTTATGAAATCGGACCATACACATTTATTAGTACCGCATGAGTAATTCAAATATATGATTTCATGTCTATTTGACCATTCTACGTGTAAGTTGATTATTGAAAATAATCGATTAAATTATAAGAACGTAGATCATATTGACTCGGAATCCAATGAAACTTTATACTTAGGCATTCAGGACAACAATGTCTATTCTTAACAGTCAAGATTCAAAAATTCATAATGTAGACGAGACTCTCAATTTAAACAGGTGTTGGTTGATTATTGAATATGATCTATTTACTTATGGGATCGCTGATCAAACCGACTTGCAATGACATGAAATTTAATACTTAAGCATATAGACAACAATGTCGATTCTCAATGATCGGATTTCAAAATTTTGTAATGTTGATAAGTTTATTGGTTCAAACTGATCGTTTTCAATACAAGTTATGTAAATTATATCAAAATGAAGCGGATCCGGCTGAAATATTTATATATTTCTGACGATCGCAATTTTTTTTAATTCTAATTCAATTATTTTTTTTAATATGAAAAATATGCTTGTTATCTTAGAATCTTAAAAATACAACATTAAAAACTGTCAGAATGACATTAGTAATTGTTGACGTCGTTCGGCTTTGGTGCAGGATGTCACAAGTTCGAAACTTGCTTTCGAACGTTTATTTGATATGTGATATGTTGTCCCAATGATTTGTTGTATATAAAGTACCTGTAAAAGAAAAAAAATTGTTGAATAAACCCCCGCGTGCTCCTTTTCTCATTTTCACTTTACGCGGTCAGACGCAAAATAAAGTAATCCCCAAAACCAAAATCCCTAAAACCTTTGCTCGACTCCCGCCTCGCTAGCGCAACCGCCTGCCTTGACCTCGCAACCACTGTAGTGCCAGACTCTGCCTTGCTAACCACGACCGACGTTGTCAGAACCGCCTGCCCCACCTTGCTAGCAATCTGTATGTTTAATAACTGTATATTTTTTCATTTGTTCCTATTTCTCTTACCCGAAGCACTAGCATTGCTGCACCGAGCAGACTTCGATTTAGTTGAATCTTCGTCTGGATTCCGTTTTGAACATGATAAAGTTTTCATGTAGCCCTTTTGAGTTCCTCTCTTCTGATTAGGATGTGAACAGACAAAGTTGTTCTTTGCGGAACAAATTTTTAAATTTTGTCATTTGTTTCAATTTGTCTGCAACCTTTTTTGCGTGCACGGTGCAGTTAGATCTCGACTGTGATATGCTTTCATATCTTGTTTTACATAAAAGTCATAGATAGTTAAGGCAATATAGAATTTTGATTTTGGGACATTCAAATCAGATGATAAATTCCATACACACAAATTATTTTAGCCTTTTAGAACATAAATTAAGTATCTCGAGATGGAAATTGGCTAAAAGGTTTAATGTATCATAGGCAATTAAAATTAGTTGGACTACTTAAAGGCCCGCAAACCCACGTTTTTGTTGTTATGCAATAATTATTTTGAAATG
The DNA here is from genome assembly GCA_030765085.1 of Allium cepa. Taxonomy (NCBI): domain Eukaryota; kingdom Viridiplantae; phylum Streptophyta; class Magnoliopsida; order Asparagales; family Amaryllidaceae; genus Allium; species Allium cepa. The sequence continues at coordinate 1,040,950,666 of CM060931.1, read as the reverse complement.
ATAACGCCTATCTTTTTGAGAAACTAGTAGTTAATTTTTATTTTATGTATCCCTTTCATGTTCATGGATTTGTTGTTCGAAGAAAATTGCTACTCATATGTATTGCATATTTACTATATATTTTCATCTTTATTAATGTACTTCAGCTTGCTCTTTTTTCTAAAGAAAATGGGTAAGGATTTTTGTTACCCTGCTCGTGAAAAAAGGATATGCATCCTCTACTTTGTCTCTAATTCTATTTTTGTTGATATTAAACAAAATTTGGCGGATCAGAGCATTATGACATAGGTTTTTCCCCTTTAACAACAACACTATAGATTAATAAAGTAACATTCATGAACTTCATTTTAAAGCAAACAACTTAACACCAAATTAAGATATATTTGGATGTTTTCAACTAGGTTAAGAAAAATATAATGAGCTATCATCTAATATATTGGTCCAATAAACAAAGTGAAAGAAAGCTAGGATGCCTGTAAAGTCAATTTATATCCACTTCAAGGTTTTCAGGAAAAACATGGTTCACCGTTAATGACGTTTATCAAAGCATTGACAAGACCATTGATAAGTTGTTTAAACTTTATTGCATTATTAGTTTGACGTACATTATTGAGGTTGTTGATTGTTTCATCGATCATTAGTGTTTTATTGGTTAGTTAAAAAAGCTATGGCGTTTACATCTATGACTTGCTTAAAAAGTGATGTAGCTAGGATTTTGTGTTGGAGAGGTAACGATTTGAAATAATTAGGCGATGGTAGTCTTTTTTTGCAAATTATTGAAATTTGCACAAATGACAATTAATTGTTATGATATAAAATGTTGGAGCCGGACTAGCCCGCAGTCGAAGTGGTGGTTGAATTTCAAAAAAGATTATCTTATTGGATCTTTATTGGGCCTATGTAGTCTAAATGAATTTGAACATTTTTAAATTCCATTTAAATAAAATCATTTATTTTATTTAAATTCAAATATATGAAGGTATGAAATTAATTTTATTTGATTTTGCTTATACATAAATATATCATATACATATATGTGTGAGTGCATGTGTAACATAATAATCTGTGAAAGGTATGATATGCCCATATGTAGATGTCGGGATTTACATCGCAACAAACATATTAGCTTATTTTGTATGTTATGTATATTGTCCAAGTATATGTATGTATATGTGTTACAAAATACACACACACATATGTATGTACGAATATATTATATATAATATATGAACATAAAACATTTATATATAAATAAATATATATTTAGAAAGAGATAGAACAATTATTAATAATTATTTATAATTCAAAATTAACTTATTTTTGCAAATATAATAATTTTAGTATTTTAATTTGTATATATTATGAATAAAATAATATTTTCATCCACAAATAATTAAAATAAAATAATCTAATAAAGAAAATAAAATTTTTACAATTTTACAAAATCTAGGACCATTAAATAGAGCTTAGAAAAAATTTGAAGATTTTTCAAAGTTGAAATATTATTTTTGAAAACAAATACATTGATTTATGCAATAATTATTTAATATAAAACAATATATTATTAAAAATTCAAAATTTTAAATTTAGAAATCCTAGGATCATGAATGAAAGCTTATGAAAATTTTTAAAGAATTTTCCAATTAAATTATTATTAATAAATCATATTTTTTTTTGAAATAATATTAATTATTAAAAATAATAAAATTTATTGAACAAATCATAAATTTTTTCTATATGTTTCTGGAGTGATATAGTATTTCTAAAATATAAAATTAAAATTTTAAAGTAATAATTATTTTATATATAATAAACAATTCAAAATTCAATAAATGTTAATTTAAAAATATGAATATATGTATGATAATTAGTTTTCGAATTTGTAAATTCATATTATATATAAATAAGTGTACTAAAATTTCTAAATCATATATATATCTTATATATGCATATCTTCTATTATGATAGAGAAATATACACTAATATATATATATATATATATATATATATATATATATGAATTTATTAATAAATATATATAAAAAAATCATTAATGACAAAAATTGATTTTTTACAGTAAATAACATTTGTCTACACATAAATCAATAGTGTAATAAACAAATTATGCACATAACCAAACTGATTTGTGACAGCTGCATCTACTTACAAAATCTTACATAAATATACATACAATGGCAATATATTTAAACGGATATGAAATTGCTCATTATAGGATCATAGAATATGATTTAATTACTGTAATATGAATTAAAATTACCAATTTAACGATGCATTTGAATCCACATTGAAGTAATGACTTCCCTTCCTTTCACTGTTCTTGATTCGTCAGATTGCATATCCGGAATCACCGACCTCTAACTATCATAATATTATTTTAATTTGAAATATATTTGAGAATTTTAGAGTGTATTGAGAGCTATTTTTGAACCAGCAATGTACAAGGTAATGACAACCAAAAAGGTAGTTATATCTTTTAGAGATACATAAATACATACACACACATGTATATATATATATGTGTATATATATAGTGTTGTATTACAGAGAAACGAGGAAAACCTTTTTATCCATTTTCAATTGATCTCAATCCATTATCTCCAACCCAATCCCCTATGTTTAACCCACCCCTATACCTTCCCAAACTGAAATTTTGCAGCCCAAATGATGGGCTTTAAACTCATATAAGCCCAAACCAAAATACTATGCAATTAAATCTAATTTAATAACTTGTTGATATTTTATATCAATCAGCATATTTATAACTGTTATAAATAATATATCATTATTTATTTCGCAAATCATATTCAAATTTTATAATTAACATTTCATAAATATTAATTAATTTAATTAATTTATAACAATTATAAACTAATTAAATCGTTCGGTCTTAAGGTAATTCATTATTTCGGCTGTGTAACTCTTGGGTGTAAATTTGGTTAGCGATTAACATCGATCTATTCTAATGTTAACGTTCACACGTTACTTAGTAGATAGTGATGGTCAAAATTCCAACCTCATCCACATTCAACTTTATAGTCCAAATATAAAGTCCATGGTTCAATAATGACAATTCTTATCAACCGAAATGCTCTGGCCAGAGATTTTGACTTTGAGTTGACTTGCATTGACTGTGATACTAACCACATATAACTGAGGAGATGAATCGTCTCTTGAATAGTGCTTCACTTCCAATACTTCCACTCGATCCAACTATAGTTACTCGATGGACGCCATGCCATGATTTGGCTATAATCAAAGCGAAGCTTTCATATTGAAGATCCACAGTATTCTCAAGTCATGAGAACTGTGTAAATCAGTCACATCGATATTTTCTGTTTGACCTTAGTTTTATTAAGCAACAGAAAACTATCGAGCGAGTCATTCCATAGTTATCTAATAACTATTAATACGTAACCCTTAGGTGCCTCCAGCAGTCATGAATAATACGTTGCCCAACGTTTGGAGAGCGTTACGTACTCCAATCTTAAGGATACATCGACATCCTGTCTCGATGCATCTTGACTAGAAGCATTTAAAATGGTATATTTATTTCATTGTGATAAATTACTCACGGTTATAACACTTTGTAACCACTATCACAAAATATACAATTTATGGATTTTGCTATTAAATATACTTTTAAATAAGTTAATTAATTAATATAATCACATTATATCAAGTATATAATAGGAAGAAAATACCGTTTATTCGAACAAGATTGGTCAACGAGTCAGATATATGTAACAAATTATATAATTTCCCCTAGGGCATACCTTTAACTCTATCGATCTCCCGCTTGCGCTTGGGGTCAATTACGAAATCTTATTCCAACTTCTCTAATCAGTTTTCTCAAAACCAATTAGGTCAGTCCCTTAGTGAATGAGTATGCTATAATGTTTTGATCATCTACTTTGTCGATTAACTCTCTCTGACACTAATAGACTGCTCTCATCATGTGGAACAATTCGAAGTATTTCTTTCGACATCTAGTGAGCTTTAAGTTCTGTCATGACTAATTTCATGACATTGTTATCTTATAACAATATTATGGGGTTCTCAACATTTGGAATCACCTTTGGCTCAATTATAAATTTGTGCATTTATACCTATGTACATTGATTTATTATATCACTATTCAAGTTAATGTTCTCAACATTTCGTTGAATCAACCACAATCACCTTTATTTTGTAACTTTTTCAAATTGAAGATTTTAACTTGAATTTTATCATTGACATGTTATACTCAATATCACTTATAAAAGTTGAAAGTCTACAGGGTGGATCGTGTAATGCATATGCAAGTATATGTAATAAAATATATGATGCAACAAAAATAATATTAATCTAAGTAAATATAGAATAAGCACACCAGGATTTTATACTACTTCGGACCTCCTGTCCTTTGTCCAGTCCTGAAGCTTTCCTTCGGAATTCGACTATCAATAACTCTCGCTTTGTCCGGAGGAATAGGCTTGGTAACAATAAGTTGTTCTTGTCACATGTGTGTTCTATTATAACACAGATGTTGACTAATTAGTACAATTGCTTTCAAAGAATATTGTCTATGAAGAAATGAGTATATGGAAGAGTAAATACAAGTGAAGATTGCCAGAGTGCAGAGATCAAGAATATATGATAGAGTATAGAATTAGAAAGGATAAGTAAGTAAGGTAAGTTAAGTGACGTTCTCTTGATTCTTGATGTTATATATAGTTGTAGATAGGTATCTTGAGTAGTTGCATCCATTAATGAACATTCTAAAGTTGCTTCTGTTATGGTGAAGAGTTGTGGCAAAGAGAAGCAGAGGCGTCCATTTGCATACGGCAGTTGCAATTCTTCTTCAATGAAGTCCGAATTTGAATTCAGACGTGTGGTATTTGACTTTCAGACGTCTGATACTATTTTTTTTTGTACATAGTATATTTTCAGTCGTCTGAGTGTTATAACCAGATGTGTGGTTTAGCATGTTTGTTGTTCCAGAGGACTTTTCCAGACATCTGGCTTGTGCACCCAGACATCTGATATTGGTGCATGTTTTTTTTGTGCATCTTTTCTTTTGCTTCTTTATACCTATCGATTTGTAGTCCCTTGTAGTGTTCATTGAGCGTTGTTTTTTCTTTCTAGTGATGTTGTTCTATCTAGCACCTGTATATATAAATATATATGTATATTTGACTTCCATTGTATAGTTGTTGTCATCGAAACTGTATATTTGATTTCCTAACAGAAGTTTGTGTCCAAACGTTGCATCATAATGAGTTCGTTGTTTCAATGAAAAATTCTATAGCATTTCATAAATACGCAAGAACAACCCTAAACAACCATTTAAATGATATCAATTTGGATTTTATATTTGCTCCATGTATTAAACACATAAACAAAACACAATATCATACACAACATAACTTGTATGATAATTCCTATTGCTAATGCATAAAGAATCCAACTTACATGTTCTCTTTTTAATAGGGTGCTCTTGTATATCGTTTTGGGATAATCCCTATTTTTTTATACTCACCATAAAAGACATTATTTACAATCCAAATTGAGTATTACGATAACTAAAGTTGATTTTAATACAAGCATATTGGTAAATCAACAATGCGTTGTTTACTTATAGTTTAGAAATATCAATGCACCTTTTAACATTTTTTCTTATAAACACACGCTTCCTCTGCACATTGATTGAAAATCAAACTATTTGATATTTCTATCAAAATACTTATTCAATATTGATGCTTATAAAATGATACGTTCGTATCATTTCTTGGAACATACCCAAAGACTCACAAACCCGATATCACTCCCATTGACTTTGAAGAATTTTGGTTAATATGTGTAAATGGCTTACCCTAAATCATTATTTAGAATTTTCCATTTCAATACATAAGTACCAAACACTAAGTCTTATCGAGCGATAGCTTTGTGAGTAAATTTGAATTAACTTGAGCATGTTGAATACCGAATCTGTTATGCTAATTTCAATAATTGAAATTTACGATATTATTCTTATCAACATTGCTCAATTAATTCCAACCACATTAGTCTTTCCAATAAAGGCACAATCTCGACCGATGGATCACATCTCTTTGGTTACGACCATCAAAATCATATTTTTGCTAGCGCACTTGGAATTCTTTCAGATTTGCGCATCATACCATATAGAGTCAATAATCTTAATGGTTTAATTGAACAACCAAGGATAATGTATATTTTTGACATTAATAAGAAACTCATAATTTCTCTTTGATGTACTAGAATACTTATTAGACATTCTAATGCTATGTGTTCATTTAGGTTAGTTAATTTCACTTCATCTTATATAATCAGTTCTATCTAGGATCAGATCCAATTCCATTTAACTACCAAAAATTTCTCAAAGAAATTCCTTCATAATGAAGTTGATATATCTTGAAACGATAATTGTTTCTTAGTGCAAATAGAATAGGGATTCATAAACGCTTTATGAACCTTTTTATTTATAAAACTGATTTTAGTTTTTAAAAATTATGTTCCAAACATAAAATGTCATTTGATGACAGACCTTTCCTAAAAAATTTTTGGAGATTCATAGGATCTCTCATGAATAATTATTACGTACAATCTTTCGACACGCATAACCTGCCAACTTCTTGGCCTATGATATATTGGGATTTCTTACAAATCCTTATCTTGTATGATTTTGTAAATTGTTTTTTAGTTGAAATAATATCAATCTTGTGTACTACCTTATAGAAAGCAACAAACTCAGCTTCACCCATAATTAATTGTAAATTGTCCAACAATATTTGATTTCTCCTTATCAATGCATCATTATGTATCATATGGAGGAGTGACTTTTGAGATTGAATCTATATTCATTTTTAGGTACATTTGGAACTCTTTCCAATATGCTCACTTATTCAACCAAATCAAATCATTTTATTCTATTGCATGTTATTTTATTTGCTTTTCTTTATATTCTATGGTTTTATCATAAACTTACTATATGTGTTTCCAATACATCTGTACATGTTGGTGATAAATAATCGATGAATATAACAAAATACGTGGAACCCTTTTGGTATTAATAGACTTGTGATCGCAGACATCAATATGTATTAATTCAAAGAGTTCATCAACTCTTATGATGCTCCCATTGAATGAGTGCATAGCCATTAATTGTTTGGGATATAATTAACCTGTATCGTATGATTCATAATCATATAGTAAAATTATTTCTCAAAACTATGGCTCAGTCTAAAATTCCAAAACAATTGTAAATAATATTAGACACATATATACTTTTGTTGCATCACTTTTACTATGAAAACAAATTGCATAGTATAGTTCTATTTCATAATGAATATTCATAATACACATATTGAGATATAATTATATCTATTTTTCAGTCAATACCAAAACTAAACATCATTTCACAAATAACGTTCAGTACATTATGCGAAAACAATTTTCGTAATTTGATGCAATCATTAGGTGTTATATGGCATGCTCCCACTATTCCCGCCATTACTATAATAATGTACTAAATTTAGGGGTATATCATTCACTTAATATTGTTAATATTGTTTGCTTATTTCATATGCTGCAACTAGTTTTCAGAGTAGGGTTCTTTGATCAAATATCTTGAACTCAAAGAAATAAATGTTATAGAAAATAATTTTCTATATGAAAATACATTTTGGAATAAAATCATATTTCATATTCCAATATTAAATATCAGTTATTATTACAATCCTTGTTTCCAATGTTTCTTTATGAAGCAGAAGTGACTGCTCATTCTCTTCATTCCAACTTTCCTTAAATTACATCTATTTTTATAAATTCGTTTTTCTTTCAAACGGGCAAACTATTCAAAATAAAACCTTACTACAATATCATAGCAAACTTTTACAAAAGCACATTCGATTATTCTTAACATCTAAGATATCAAATATGTTGCATTTTATGTAAACCGATTAAGATGACATTTCAACGATCGAGTATTTAGATGTATCTCATAGTTTATGGTCTAATGTTACATTAACACAATATGACCCGTTTGAAATTATTCAAGTTGAATACATGATCTTAAAATATTGTTTATTGACTTACTTCAAATGAACTAACTTCAACAAAATATTGTACCCCACAAACTATGACTGTTCACTATATAACATTTATATGTGGAAGTACATGGATCAAATGTTCATTGCCTTGAATTACATTTAGAGTTCAAAAACTTATGAAATGCAATAAACGGTCTAAACCAAATAAACGTATAAGTGACCAACTTACGAATGTATTAAGTAGTTGAAATTGGGCACTTGCATGGGTATAGAAATATTATATAACATGCAATTAGAATTATTAGTATGTAACATCCCGTCTTTTTATACGGTTTAAATCGACGATAAACCACACAGTCAGACTCAAACCATACAGAAGGGCGGATTGTTATTGGAGTGAATAAGAAAAAGCAGAGGAAGAAAAAAAAAGAATCTTGCAGCATTTCAATTTCAAGTGATATGGATATTTATCATTTCAATCCGTACACTAAATATATACGGGTGGATAGCATTTCAACATGTAATCCCAAATTCAATTTAATGAAAATCGCTTGGGTCTATCATTTCAACTCGTAACGAAATTCTCCTATTCTGAAGTTCGTCCGGGTATGTATCATTTCAACCCATAGTGAATTCTAAACTACAAGGAACTTGCAGAGTGATAACATATAATAATAATATAACAGGATATGGTAATAATATAACAACAGGCATATATCAACAGTAATTAAATAAAGTATAAACAATAAAATATGGTGTCATATCCTATAAGTGAACGGTTTACAGATAATAGCATATATAACAGATTTATTAACTTCAGCAGTATATTTCAATTGTCGTTTCAATTGAAACCAAATTTAATAAATAAAAGAACGTTAATCGTGAGTGATTGCTCACCTTTCGAGGCTAGATGCTAAAGAAGATAGACAACACAACAAGCTACGAATTTCTAAGCAACGCTAGATTGGCAGGAATTCAACAAAGCTGAGAGATAAGAATTTGGTGAAAACGAATTAGAACCATCTTGATATGACAGAAAATGATGTATATAATTTTATTATTTATTATTAAAATCAATTTAATCATATATCTCAAATTTAAAATTTAATTCAACACTTCGAACAAAGTCTTCATATATTTATGTCTTTTAAAACCAATTAATGTATACTCATGTAGACATTTGCGAACAAAATTTTAATTATATACACACACATATATATAAAGTTATACAAACTCAAATAGAAAATATACAAACGCGATTGTATACAAGTTTCCAACAATATATATTTTCCATTTTAAAATATTAGGAATACTACAAACCATAATATTTTATAACTAACATATAACTTAAAATATAATTAACAAATATATATACACAAACGTACATAAGGTATAAATATATACATATGTATACTCAGTGACCCTATCTAACCCAACAGGTAAAATCCAAACTAATATAACTTATTTTTTTAAAAAAAACTTATAAACACTGTCTATATCATACTTAAACAAAATCAATATATATTACTGTAAATATATAAACAGTATAACATATTCATTGTCGAACCAGATTTTCCACTTTCTATAATATATAAAAATAGATCATATAACTGTTTATATAAAATAAGTATTTATGTAATTATAATATCAATAAACCCATGCTTTTTCTGTACAAATCCACTTATATTCTTATACAACATATAACTTTATATGTGTGTACCTTATACCCTATACCACTTATATATTTTAAAACAAAACAGAGAATATAGTGTGTAATATATACATATTTTCTTTCGTAAACATACAACAATGTATATATATAAGCATATAAACTAACGTACACAGTATATATTATAATATACCATAGGTTTATAACAAAAATTATATACTTACGCAAAAGAAGGAGTACACGGTCTAAGTGGCTATGGAGGAGCACGAGGGGTGGAAGATCAGGGAGGAGCTGCGGAGTGATGGTTTTGAGAAGCTAACAGAGAGGGAGAAAAGAAAAAAAGAAAAAAAAAAAGAAACAGAGAAGAGAAGTAAAGGCCACAGAGAAATATAAGGGAGGAGCTCAATATTTAAAAGCTGGAATAAGAAACGTAAAATTGAATGAGCGAAATAAATGCAAAAAGTATATAAGTTTGATATTCGAATGACGGTCATAAAAATGGAAATTTGGATATAGGTAACGGCTGGCTATAATCAAATATTCACGTTTTGATGGATTGCTTTCCTTTAAGCAATAAAGACAGGGAGAGAAAGAATAGATAAAGGCAACAAATATATCAATCAAAGAAAATGGAAAAGTTTGAACTTGTACGCAAATAAATAGATATAGAACGATGTAGTTGAGTTGGCTGCTCTGGGTAAAAATGCTTAATAATTTTTATGAACCAAGTAGGCATGAACATACTCAACATGCAATTAACTAATTGATTGTCTGTAACCATACAAGCAAGAAATGAGATAATAATTAAAGGTTTTTTTTTATTGTCGAAGGAAATAAGGAAAGTCAGACCAATAGGCTGAGAATCATACCATAATTACCCTAGTGAACAGAGAAAAGAAATTTAAAACAAAAATATAGATAAAGGTTGAGTGAATGGACACGGTCACCTGCTTGAATCACGTGAAACAATTAAAGCAAATGAAGTGGCTACAGGAAACAAATGATTTCTTCCTATTTTTGAATTATTGTTTACGTAGCCAATTTTTAAGCAAAAAGGAAATGTGCAACAAATAATAAATTGAAATGACCGTTGATTCAGCAACGTTATTAAATCAATTTATTATATTGGTTGGGCTGCACGGTGAAGATTTGGATGAGACGTGTTTCACAATGCAACTGTTTTTAAGAAATAAATATATTACTTCAAAATAGAAGAACTGACCAAAAATGAACGTAAACGTATACAATTTATATGTTTTGATATTCAAAATAATTACAGGATGGCAACAGTCACCCTAGATTTAGTCGAGAAATTAAAGCAATTAATTGTAGATTGGACAGTACGTTCTATATTTGAAACATAAGGAAAAAGATAAGAATGGAATGGAAGGATACGTTATAAAGGCAAAATGAACCGTTTGAAAAAAAAAACGATTGCAAATAAAACAGTTGCGCCTTGAATTTTCGAAAATAAATTATTAGAGCAATTAATGGGTTGATTGGACAGTGTGTTTCAAAACTTCAAGGAAATGAGTAATATATTTGAAAATACTAACATAACATATATATACATACCTACTAGAATTCACACAATAATTAATGGACCCTATACCCAAACTAAACTTTCCATGTATATATGTATATTAAGACCAAATTTTTCTTTGAATCAAAAATCTATACTTGCTTTCAAAACTAAATTTCAAATCCACCATTTGATGTATAAACAGAACATAATATTTTTCCTTTTTTTCTTCTTTTTATTAACAATAAACAAAACATTATTTAATAATTTCACATAACTCAACATATCCATTAGTTACCAATTTTAGTTCATTTGTTAGAGGTTAACTTATTTGAATTACAGCAATACAATTAAACTATTGTTTCGTCTTAAATTTTATTCAATAGATCAATATTTACAATTAACAAATAAACTTTGTGCTCAAAATAAAAGAATCATGGCGTCTTCCTCTTCTTTTCCTCCCATCTTACCTTCGATCTCTTTCGTTCCCAACAAGTACATCAACACTCTTGGTCGTCCATCCGCCGTATCCACGTCCCCGTCGTCCTCCCCTGCCTTAAATAAGCCACCCTACAGTGAGATCTCCAAGACCAGGACTTTTGCTCAGGTGGTGGCCTCAACACCGCGCTCTCGTCCCCTTCCCACCCTCCGTACCAAGCGGAGCACCCTCCTACCAACTTTCATCAATGTGTGTCGCATGGTTGATTATCTGAAATCGAAGGGCCGCTGCCTTCGTTGTGCAGGTTTTCGACACGTGGTTAAAAACTGTAGGGATGCTAAGATATGCTATAAATGCGGATTTTTTGGGCATCCTCAATCTCACTGTAACGTTCAGCCCACCAATCCCATTCGTGCTCATATTGACAGCTCAGCCGTAACTCTTCCAATTCCCGCAAAAGACAAAACCAGCTCTGCGAAGTGGGTCCCAAAGTCAAATCCTGTTCCAGCTCAGCCAATAGCAAAACTTTCCCGCTTCCCCACACAATCTCGTCCCTCCTTTTCTTCCCCCATCAACTTGCCCTTCCCCTCCAATCAGTCTCCCAATTCAAAAACAAATCCGAAATCCTTCCGAAGAATGGACCCATCTCTCCTACTCACTGCGAAGATCATCAGCGGGGTCTGGTCGATCGATTCCCTCCATCACGTGCTCACTTCAAACTTCCAGCATCAAGTCTGGCCCCTATAGTTCCTGACCAATGATAGCTTCCTCCTTTCCTGCCCCTCCTTTGCTATCCGGGACCAGATCCTGCAACGCTCGACTATCAGTAAACCAGGGGCTGTTATTCACTTTCTGTTATGGTCCAAGCCAGAAAACCAGGCTCTGCCCTTGGATCCACCGTCTTGGGCGCGGGTTTCAGGCTTCCTCGAACTCTTCCGATACAACGCGGATGCCATCTCGGAGGCGGTCAACCCAGTTGGCAGATTTTTGGAACAGGATGATTGTGATTGGGCAAATTTTGACTACCGCTTCCTATATATCAAATTGCAGTTCTATTCCGGAGTTGCCACACCATCCTCCTTTGTTGCAATAATAAACAACGTGGCTTATTTACTGAAGATTGAGAAATGGGAGCATGATCACCCCAACAGGAGGCCTGAGAATCATCTGTTAGGTATAGACTACGAGAGGGACTTCCAATACTTCGACCGCCACATCCCGATTGACAACTTGGATCCAGATGATAGATTCGACGTCATGAATCTTGAGCCTCTCCTTTCAACCTCCCCTCCTGTTCCGGCCCAACCCATTGACCAGTCGATTGAAGTTATTGGCCCAAGGGGCTGGGATCCCTGGCCAGCCCAGGAACAGGAGTGGAACCCATACGATGACATAGACTTAACAAGCCACCACCTTCAGCAGCATGCGCCGCCACCCATGACCCGCCCACAACCTAGTTCCCCCCACCCCGTAACCCCTCAATCTATCCACCTACCCCCTGTCCCTCAGTCTGCTGAACTTAACAAGCCAGTGGAAACTCATTGGTCTCAGCCAGTCACTCCAGCGACCGTCCGTCGGAGCTCCAGACTGAATAAAGCAGCATCTCTCCCCGGTAGTTTCTATAAATATGTGGTTTTCTCTTCTCTAAATAAAAATCTAAATAAGAACATGGCACGTTGTATGGGTGTGAGTTTGAGTGATGATCACTACACCTCCATGCAAACCCTAGAATCAGAGCGTTTGTCACTATCCCAATGAAGCTATTATCTTGGAACGTAAGGGGGTTGGGGGACCCCAGTAAAAGACATTCGGTTAATCTCATCATTGCCCCCCATAAAATAAACATTATTTTTCTGCAAGAATCCAAACTATCAGATCCTAATCCTAAACTTCTCAGACAAATTGGTGGACCTAACCTCACTGGGTGGGCCCACTTAAATGCTGTGGGCTCTAGTGGAGGCATCTTGACTGCCTGGGATGAATCAGTGTGGGCCCACTGTCAAAGTATATATCATCCATCGGCTTTACACGTTGCCCTTCGTCATTTGCAATCTGGTACGATCTTTTTTTTCTCAAACATCTATGGTCCGTCTGATTCTCGCGACCGTAGTACTCTATGGTCGAATTGTCTTAATTTCGCCTCCCACGTTAATGGCCCCTGGGTGGTTGGGGGAGATTTCAACACCACCAGATCCCCTGAGGAACGTAACTCGGGTAACTTATCACATGACTCAGAATCCTTTAACTCTTTCATCAACGACTGCTCCTTAATAGACCCACCCATCAGCAATCGCTTATTCACCTGGTCAAATCGCAGATCTGTTCCCTCGTTGGCGAAACTGGACCGCTTTCTCTTCAATCCAGCCTGGGATGATCTTTACCCGCTCTCAGTAGTCTCTGGTCTGGCTACAATCATCTCGGACCACTGCCCTCTCCTACTCGACACTGGCTGTTCCACCTGTACCGTTAGACCCTTCCGCTTTGAGCGTATTTGGCTTCTTGAGCCATCATTCGATGATTTCATCAGAGTTATTTGGTCCCAGTCCCTCCCCACTCCATCGGCCACCGCTCGCGTTGTCGGTAAACTTAGATCCCTCCGTAAGATTATTAAACCTTGGGCCAAGACGGTTTGGGGTTCCCTCCGCTCGCGCATTTCTGCAATCCAGGAGGAAATTCTGGATCTCAACATCAGGGAAGAACTTGGCCCTCTTTGTGAGTCGGATAGGGCCCGCCTTTGTGACCGGGAGGTGGTCTTGGACAGACTGACACTGCAAGAGGAAATTGGCTAGAAACAACGCTCCAAGGCGAAATGGATAGACGAGGGTGATAGAAATACGGCTTTCTTTCACCGCCTTGCTAACTGCAGACGTAGATCCACTTTTATTCCAGAAATATCCCACAATGGCACGACTTTCACTGATCAGTCAGACATCTTGAACCTGTTCACCTCCTATTATCGCAACATTTTGGGTGGTGACTATCCCCCAACTCCTCTCATAGACTGGAATCTGCTTTACCCTGACCGCTCCCTCATCCCCATTGACCAATCATTCACGGAGGCTGAAATTTGGGCTGCATTAAACGAAATGTCAGACGATAAAGCCCCCGGCCCAGATGGCTTTGGCCCACTTTTCTTCAAGCATTACTGGGAAACCGTGAAGTCCGATATTATTGAGATGTGCTCGAAATTCCATGCTGACCCTTCATCCGTGGCTCGCCTCAACTATGCCAACATCATACTCCTCCCTAAATCCCCTGGTGCTACTTCTCTTCCCTCTTTCCGACCCATTAGCCTTCTGAACACCACTTTTAAAATCATAACTAAAGTTCTTGCCAATCGCCTTCAAACTATCATAGCCCCCCTCATTGGAATGGAACAATCAGCATTCATCCTCGGTCGAAATATTATGGACTGTGTTGCCTCCACTCAAGAGGTCATTTCTTTCTGCCACCAATCCTCAACGCTAGGCCTCCTCCTCAAATTAGACTTCTCAAAGGCATTCGATACCGTTAACTGGCAGTTCATTTTGAAGCTCTTGGAACACAGGGGCTTCCCCTCAAAATGGTGCAGCTGGATACAAAATATCCTTTGTTCTAGCTATTCCACTATCTCGATCAATGGAGTCTCTGGAGGCTTAATAAAATCAACTCGCGGTCTGCGCCAAGGTGACCCGCTTTCCCCCCTGCTCTTTGTCCTTGTTACAGATGTTTTTAACCGTATGATCAAACTTGCTACCTCCCATAACCTCTTCGAAGGCATTAAGCTCCCCAACTCGAACCTGGCCATATCCAATCTCCACTTTGCGGACGACACTATCCTCTTTGCAACCCCAAACGTCAACCACATCCATTGCCTTAAAGTAGCTCTTTACTCATTCAAACTCATTTCTGGCCTATCCATCAATTTCAGTAAAAGCTCCATCATCATGCTTGGGAACTCCAATCACCTTGGCTGCACTTTTTCCAACCTCCTCAACTGTAGCATTGCGCAATTTCACATCTCCTACCTGGGTATCCCCCTCCGCCCAACCAAGCTTCATAAGGCTGACTGGCTCCCCCTCATCACCAGAATTGAAAATAGACTTCTCTCCTGGAAAGCTCTCTCTCTTTCAGCTGCAGGTCGTCTAGTTCTTGTTAAGTCGGTCTTGTCGGCCATCCCTTCTTATTGGATGTCGTTTTACAAACTCCCATCATGGGTTATCAATAAAATTGACTCGATCAGAAGTACTTTTCTCTGGAATGGTGGAAGAATTAAGAAACTTGTCAATTGGAGGACCGCCTGCTTGCAAACCAGCAATGGTGGCCTTGGAATTACTAACCTATATTGTTTCAACCTTGCGCTTCTTGCCAAATGGCTCTGGCGTTTCCTCTCACCCGATTCATTCCTTTGGAAATCCTGGATCTCTTCCCTTTACTATCGATCTAACCCACACCTCGTCCTCCATTCCGATCCCAGCCTCAAACCATCCCCATTCTGGTCCGGGGTCCTTTCCACCCTTCCCAGAGTTAAATCACTCTTCCATGTAAGTTTAGGCAACGGTGCTAACTGCATCTTCTGGTTGGACATCTGGCACGGTCAGCTTCCCCTTTCCTCCACCTTCCCTAACCTCTTTTCCCACTCCGACACCAGACTTGTTACCATCTCCGATTTAATTGGCCTAGGCCCTAACCGCATTATCCCACCTTCCTATTTTGATCTCACCACCTTAGCTGAGCTTCACCGGGCTGCTTCCATCCTCCGATCCGTCCACCTCTCTCAATCACCTGACAAGATTCTTTGGGCCCCCAATCCCTCAGCTGGCTTTACGGTTGCCTTTTGCTACGCGCACCTGATTAACCCAGGTCGCCTCTTCAATTTCTCCAGACTCTGGAAGAGTAAGCTCCAACCCAGAATGTTATTCTTTCAATGGTGCCTTATCCATGGCTGAGTCAATACTAGAGATAGGCTTTTTCGTCTCAACATTGCACAGGACCCCCATTGTGTCTTCTGTGATAATGATATCGAGAGTATACACCATCTCTTCTTTGAGTGCGACTTCCCTTTTCGGTCTGGGCTGCAACTTCTGCACATCTCCTTGGCTATGTCCCATCAATCAACTCTTTTTTTGATTTCTGGCAATCCAACCAGCCGAATAAGCTCTTGGATCCTCTTGTGGTTATATTCAGTTGGTGTGTTTGGGTAGAGCGCAACGCACATGTATTCAATAATCCCAAATCACACTTTGAAGGTACATGCAGGCGCATCATTTATTACTACTCTTCTTTTACAGGTTATAGCTTCTCAGCTCCCTTCAGGCTTAGGCTCCCGCGCCCTAGTACTTCACCAACTGAATTGGCTGGCAGCACAACCCTTCTCCTATCCGC
Organism: Allium cepa; assembly: GCA_030765085.1. Lineage (NCBI taxonomy): Eukaryota > Viridiplantae > Streptophyta > Magnoliopsida > Asparagales > Amaryllidaceae > Allium > Allium cepa. Next base: position 1,040,933,603 of record CM060931.1, on the reverse strand, counting down.
GGGCATCATGGTCGCCACCCGTAGCTCGCTCCATCACTACTTGTTGTTTATTAGCTTCTAGTATGCGCACTGTGTTCTTAGTTTCATATTTCTGTTATTGTTGTCTGGTTTTATGACTGTTTTGATACTCCTTACTTCTTTTGGCCAGTGATCAGGCTTGTTGATCACAATATCTACATATTTTAATATTATATAACCGGCTGTGTAGTGTCGCACTACACATCCGTTTCACTCAAAATATTTACAATTAACAATTATTATTAAATTCTTGACATTTGTTGTTTTAATTCAAATTGTAAATCTCATATAAACTATTATTATCCCATCATTTTTGTTTCTACCAAATTTTATTCAATATTTTAATAAAATTAGAATTTTAAATTGGTCTAAAATTTCGGATCATTACCCATTACACTTTTTTTTCAAGATCTGAACTGCGTTGCAAAAATGAAGATGGGAAGAGATTTTGAAATGGTTAGGAAATCAAAGATTTTTATTCCTATTAAATATGGAGACGCAAATGAAAGTGGAAAATTTTATACGTGAATTGGAGGCAGGTTTTTAATTCTTTTTTTAATGCACATGCTGATTTGATTTTTAACTGCTAAGATATGAAATAAAAGAGTGCGTACAATAGATGCAATAATTAAAACGAACGTACGTCCAAATTAATTAACCAGTAATGTAATCTAAATTTATATGTTTTCTTATTTATTGACTATATTTAATTATACGTAATCCAAACATTAAATTTTTATTTCAAAATATTATTATTTAAATTTTCTCCAAAATTTAATCAAATACGTTATTAAAAATCGTTTAAAATTTATGGGTTGTTACACTCTCCCCCATCCAAAACTTTTCGTCCCCGAAAAGGAAGGAGGTAGAGGAATAACAACAAACAGAAAGAAAAAATAGATTGAAGTACAAGATAAACAACTAATTTAAAACTATACAAATTTTACTTGAAATATTCATTTAAAAACTTCATTTGAAATTTAATTTTCTTTAATACTTTTCAAAACTCCTTTGAAAACAATTATTTACATTATTACTTACATTTACAAAGAAGCTATTGAAAATATTAATCTGAAATTTATAAAAAAAAAATTCTCAAGATACTTCCAACATTATAGATAAATTAATAACCTCTGAAACACTAAAAATTTTCTATTATACCATGTAGTATATAAACAAACAATATTTAAAAAGGATATATCCAACAAGGAAAAAAGGTAGATTCGGAAAACAGAATCAAGGAGAATAAATAAAGCTGAGCAGATAAGGTAGATTTTGAATAATAGTATCGGGCACGAATAGTTAATTTCAAACCATAAGAATTTCAACTTCAAAGATTAATACAAAATTTCTTATTGGAAATACTTTATAATAAAATACCTTTTCAAAAAAAATACTTTTATGTCGAAACCAATTTTCCTTTCGAAAATACTTCTATAACTCGATGTTTCAACAAGTTTATCCTCGTTCTTGAGGCATCTGGCCATGCGTTGATTAGGCGCAAAGCTAGAATTCTTCAAGTACTTAGTAGGCCTGTTTCAACAACCAGTGAAAATACTTGAAAAACCTTTAAAAACAGAAATGGAAAGTACAATTCAAACAAAATAACCAAACCAAAACCTTTGTCTAACCATGGTTCGCAGATACACAATGATTACGCCTGGATCCCCCCGGAAACAATCCGTATTTGTAAGCTTTCTCAGCCCTGCGAGTTACGTCGTGATGACTAGTAGGGTGCAGGATACACAATGGTTGTGTCTGGATCCCCCAGAAAACAATCCGTACCCCTAGGCCATCACAGCCAGGCAGTTTCTCTACTAATGCGACCTACATAGATTGCAGGATACACAATGGTTACGTCTGGATCTCCCAGGAAATAATCCGTACACCTAGGCCGTCTCATCCAGGCAGCTGCGCTATGCAGTCGCGGGAAAAAAACCATGGGTTACGCCACGGTGGGACACTCGAGTATCACATCCGGAAAACCAAAAATCAGAGAGATAATATCGATAGAATGAATCTGCAATGTGGACACAAAGCGGATATCAAGCAGAAGGCACTTTCCATATCTTTACTTCGAAAATATGTATCATATAGTACCTTTTCAAATCACTTTCAAATATCATACTTATATAAAGTCCATTATATATAGGATTCCATTTTCAATCGAATACTTTCCCAAAATAGTATATCAAATCACACTTATATAGACTTCGATTATATAAAATGTCTCTTTCCAAATTGAGTACCTTTCAAATCAATAGGTTTCAAATCAATTTCGTACAATACAAATCAGTTTTATATAAGTTCGATAACTCCCAAATCAAGTATTTAGTAAATCAAGGTTCTTAAATTTTTCTCGTTTCAATAACATTTTAGTTTCAAGATCATATATGATTTCACCAAATTTTCTTCCAAATTAAATATATTCAGTTTCAAAGTTTCTTAAACAATAGGTTTAGAAAATAATCCAAATTACCAAATCGACAAAATTTAGGTCAAACAAATTCATTTTCAAAATCACCATATAAGTACTGGTTTTAATTCCAATCTAATTCCAAAACCAAATATTCTTCTCAAAATCAATTATGCTCAAAATGATTTTTAATTTATAATAATCCCTTTAAAACCTTTAAACTATTTATTTCTATATGAAAAATCCAATTTTCCTTTTTCAAATTATTTATTTAACAAAAGTTTCAAATTTACTTAAGTCATACCCTTCATACTTTAAACATACAAAACTAAACTTATATTCTTTATCAAATATTTTATACTCTTCGAAATTTCTTAGTTTTAAAATTTTAAACCTTGATTTGGAAGGCTCGAACCTTCAAAATAGTCGGTGAAATCAAATTTCAAATCCAAGAGTTGGAAATCAGCAAAAAATCAGTAAATCAATTTTTTTTTAAATAGAGTTATACTAAATCAAATCGAAAACTCGAAGATTGGACACTGGCTTACTTTAAATTATTTCAAATATATATACTTATATCTTTCGAATATCAAATCATACTTCAGAATTTGAAATCAAAATTGGTTTCACAATGTCACTCGCATAACAAAGCTATTAAAGTGGCCTCTCCCCATTCTGAAACTCGAAAATCAATGTCGATGATGCGTGCACTCATCACCGAAATTATTTTCCTGCGACATAAGTGAGTTCTGGACTTCTATTTTCTTGAAAACTTTATTGAAATTTCTTCTAAATCGTTGTAATTCTTTTGAACTCTTTTGAAATATTTCTTATCCGGAAAATACTTTTAAATCGTATTATTATTATATATATTAGAAATCTCAAAACCAAATTTCAAAATACCGGAGTTCAACTCCTCGAAATTAAAATTCAAAATCCTTCAGTTATAAATCCTTTATATATTCGAATTCCTTATAAATTTTCAAAATTTCAAATCCTTTCAAAATTTCAGACTTTCGTTTATAAAAGATATATAATTCTTACCGAAAATATTTTCACTTTTATATATAGAATAAAATCATAGCTACCCAAATAAAAATTTCGTTATATAAAATAGTGTCAAAATACAAATAAAACCCGATTTACAAAGGATGATTCAAGAATGGACTTCGAAACAAAGATAGAGATTTAAATTAGAGGAACTCTAATCAATAGAACCCTGATTCGAAGATAGACTAGATCGAAGATGAGATAATTGAATTACAAAATAGATTATGGATATAAATCGCGGGCGACCTTAACCGGGTCATCCGTGACTTCATGAATATGATCGATGCGGAATTCCAAGGAAAATCGACATTCAGTCGCCAGATATAGAATTCGGCATAACCAAAGATAGCAGCATCTAAACCGAGGATATATAAATCTTCGGTGAATCAATGCCGATTGTAAAGGAGTTTTCACCCCCTTTACAAAACATTCAGTTGAGTTATGGAATACTCCAAAATCAAACGAATATAAATAGAAGAGAAAATAATGAATTTCGTAACCGAGGGACATTCCAAAATTCAAAGGAAATCGAGTCAAAAAGGAAGAGATTCAACTCGAACGAAAGTGATTCTGTAAATAAATTTACCATGTATGCTAAGTTTTGCCTGGATCCTCGCTCTGATACCAACTGTAATGACCTGCTATTTTGGACCATTCAAATCGACAATAAAACCATACATGTCCGACTTGAATAATTCAAAATACCGAATTGTTAATTTAAATTTGGCAAAACATATACAGTAAATAAATCAATCACAGAATCACAGATACATAGTAGTACAATAATACGCAGCGGAATAAATAAATAGTAGTTCATGAAGCTACTATATGAACAAAGTTAAAAACAAAATACATCAGAATATCCCAGATGCAGTGAAGTCTCCAGTACGAGCAGATGACTTCTCTGAACCAATCGACTGGATGACTGAAAGGATAGGTAGCTGGATCTTCGAAGCAAAGCTCCAACTTCGAAGGTGAGTCTCAAATGCTGTATCACTCAGTCTGACATGAGCGTAAAGCAAAATACAAAACACTCGAGTCAGGATTAACATTCTTATATCAATAAATCCAATTCAAGTGAAATATCAACTGAAATACAAGTAACTTAGAGGATGTATAGGATAACCATTTTTCTAAGGATCCGTGGAACTATCTACAATGTAGAAATATACACTATAACACCGTGGTCATTTCAATTTAATTTATACTTCAAAACCAAAATATCATTTCATCTAATATATATATATATATATATATATATATTCAAATTTTATCATTTTCAAAGTTGCGATTCAAATCTATTCAAATTCCAAATTCAAATTTTAGTCCAATCACAATTTATTAATTTAAAATTCAACTCAATTCCTAAATAACCATTTCACATTTTATCGATCTGAAATCCGGATTAAATCACAAAATACCCTTTTACATTTCAATATTTTTTCAAAACTTTAAATATTCAATGTTTCAAACTAAATTTTTATTCAATTAAATTTTCTAAATAATAAATTCGAATTATATTGATTTCAAATACAGATCTGAATCACAAATAAACCAATTAAATTCCAGTATAGTTCAAAGCTTTAATATTCTACAATTAAAAGTTCAATTGACAGTTTCATATAGATCTCGATTTAACCCCATTATTATTTAGTCTTGAAATATTCCTTCATTAGATTCAATATCATTAAAGTAACCTTAACTTACATTTTACTAAACATTTTTTTATTTAGATGTGAAATATTCATTAAATCACTTAAATCGAAATCCAGTTAAAAAATCATACTTTTAAATTTCTCATTCAATAATTTCAAATCGATTAATTAAAATTCTTATTTAAATACCATTTCCAATAAACCCAAATTTACCTTCCCAACCTTACTTATTCAATTTATTACAAGAAAATCTATTAAAATATAGATTTACATATATACTTAACCATATTCTACGTATTAAATCCATCTAATTTAAATCAAATATTACTACCAAATTTATATATAAAATTTATCATTTATCTAATGTCTTAAGAACCTATATTTATTAAACCATATATTTCTTTCCAAACCCATAGAAATTATTTTCAAAATATTTATATATGGACCAACGGTGTTTGTATATATTTCTTATCATATGGTCAAGTGATATGGATATTTATCATTTCAATCCGTACACTAAATATATACGGGTGGATAGCATTTCAACATGTAGTTCCAAATTCAATTTAATGAAAATCGCTTGGGTCTATCATTTAAACCCATAACGAAATTCTCCTATTCTGAAGTCCGTTCGGGTATGTATCATTTCAACCCATAGTGAATTCTAAACTACAGGGAACTTGCAGAGTGATAACAGATAATAATAATATAACTGGACATGTTAATAATATAACAACAGACATATATCAACAGTAATTAAATAAAGTACAAACGATAGGATAAGATGTCATATCCCATAGGTGAACAGTTTACAGATAATAGCATATATAACAGATTTACTAACTTCAGTAGTATATTTCAATTGTCGTTTCAATTGAAGCCAAATTTAATAAATAAAAGAACGTTAATCGTGAGTGATTGCTCACCTTTCGAGGTTAGAGGCTAGAGAAGATAGACAACACAACAGGCTACGAATTTCAAAGCAACGCTAGATTGACACGAATTCAACAAAGCTGAGAGGTAAGAATTTGGTGAAAACGAATTAGAACCATCTTGATATGACAGAAAATGATGTATATAATTTTATTATTTATTATTAAAATCAATTTAATCATATATCTCAAATTTAAAATTTAATTCAACACTTCGAACAAAGTCTTCATATATTTATATCTTTTAAAACCAATTAATGTATACTCATATAAACATTTGCGAACAAAATTTTATATCATATACACATACATATATATAAAGTTATATAAACTTAAATAGAAAATATACAAACGCGATTTTATTACAAGTTTCCAACAATATATATTTTCCATTTTAAAATATAAGGAATACTATAAACCATAATATATTATAACTAAATATAACTTAAAATATAATTAACAAATATATATACACAAACGTACATAAGGTATAAATATATACATATGTATACTCAGTGACCCTATCTAACCCAACAGGTAAACTCCAAACTAATATAACTTATTTTTAAAAAAAAAACTTATAAACACTGTCTATATCATACTTAAACAAAATCAATATATAATACTTTAAATATATAAACAGTATAACATGTATTCATTGTCGAACCAGAGTTTCCAATTTCTATAATATATAAAAATAGATCATATAACTGTTTATATAAAATCAGTATTTACGTAATTATAATATCAATAAACCCATGCTTTATCTGTACAAATCCACTTATATTCTTATACAACATATAACTTTATATATGTGTACCTTATACCCTATAACACTTATATATTTTAAACAAAACAGAGAATATAGTGTGTAATATATACATATTTTCTTCCATAAACATACAGCAACGTGTATATATATATGTAAGCATATAAACTAACGTACACATTATATATTATAATATACCATAGGTTTATAAAAAAAATATACTTACGCAAAAGAAGGAGTGCACAGTCTAAGTGGCTACGGAGGAGCATGAGGGGTGGAAGATCAGGGAGGAGCTGCGGAGTGATGGTTTTGAGAAGCTAACGGAGAGGGAGAAAAAAAAGAAACAGAGAAGAGAAGTAAAGGCCACAGAGAAATATAAGGGAGGAGCTCAATATTTAAAAGCTGGAATAAGAAACGTAAAATTGAATGAGCGAAATGAATGCAAAAAGTATATAAGTTTGATATTCGAATGACGGTCATAAAAATGGAAATTTGGATATAGGTAACGGCTGGCTATAATCAAATATTCACGTTTTGATAGATTGCTTTCCTTTAAGCAATAAATACAGGGAGAGAAAGAATAGATAAAGGCAACAAATCTATCAATCAAAGAAAATGGAAAAGTTTGAACTTGTACGCAAAGAAATAGATATAGAACGATTTAGGTGAGTTGGCTGCTCTAGGTAAAAATGCTTAATAATTTTTATGAACCAAGTACGCATGAACAGACTACAACATACAATTAACTAATTGATTGTCTGTAACCGTGCAAGCAAGAAATGAGATAATAATCAAAGGTTTTTTTTTGATTGCCGAAGGAAATAAGGAAAGGCAGACCAATAGGCTGAGAATCATACCATAATTACCCTAGTGAACAAAGGAAAGAAATTTAAAACAAAAACATAGATATAGGTTGAGTGAATGGACATGGTCACCTGCTTAAATCACGTGAAATAATTAAAGCAAATGAAGTGGCTACAGGAAACGAATGATTTCTTCCTATTTTTGAATTATTGTTTAAGTAGCCAATTTTTAAGCAAAAAGGAAACATACAACAGATAATAAATCGAAATGACAGTTAATTCAACAACGTTATTAAAGCAATTTATTATATTTCTTGGGCTGCACGATGAAGATTTGGAAGAGACGTGTTTCACAATGCAACTGTTTTTAAGAAATAAATATATTACTTTAAAACAGAAGAACTGACCAAAAATGAACGTAAACGTATACAATTTATATGTTTTGATATTCAAAATAATTATAGGATGGCAACAGTCACCCTAGATTTAGTTGAGAAATTAAAGCAATTAATTGCTGATTGGACAACACGTTCCATATTTGAAACGTTAAGGAAAAAGATAAGTATGGAATGGAAGGATACATTATAAAGGCAAAATGAACCGTTTGAAAAAAATTAAAAGAAATGATGGCAAATAAAACAGCTGTGCCTTGAATTTCCCAAAGTAAATTATTAGAGCAATTGATGGGTTGATTGGACAGTGTGTTTCAAAACTTCAAGGAAATGAGTAATATATTTGAAAATACTAACATAACTTATATTTACATACCTACTAGAATTCACACGATAATTAATGGACCCTATACCCAAATTAAACTTTCCGTGTATATATGTATATTAAGACCAAATTTTTCTTTGAATCAAAAATCCATACTTGCTTTCAAAACTAAATTTCAAAACCACCATTTGATGTATAAATAGAACATAATATTTTTCCTTTTTTTTTCTTTTTATTAACAATAAATCAAACATTATTTAATAATTTCACATAACTCAACATATCCATTAGTTACCATTTTTAGTTCATTTGTTAGAGGTTAACTTATTTGAATTACAACAATACAATTAATTCCCATCATAAGGCTTTCTATCTATAGATTGAGCCACCAAGGATCCCATTACTATTGTTTCCTCTTAAATTTTATTCAACAGATCAATATTTACAATTAACAATTATTATTAAATTCTTAACATTTGTTGTTTTAATTCAAATTGTAAATTTCATATCAACTATTATTATTCCCATCATTTTTGTTTCTACCAAATTTTATTCAATATTTTAATAAAATTACACTTTTAAATTGGTCTAAAATTTTGGATCGTTACCGATTACACTTTTTTTTTAAGATCTGAACTGCGTTGCAAAAATGAAGACGGGAAGAGATTTTGAAACGGTTACGAAATCAAAGATTTTTATTCCTATTAAATATGGAGACACAAATGAAAGTGGAAAGTTTTACACGTGAATTGGAGGCAGGGTTTTAATTCTTTTTTTTAATGCACGTGCTGATTTGATTTTTAACAGCTAAGATATGAAATAAAAGAGTGCGTACAATAGATGCAATAATTAAAACGAACGTACGTCCAAATTAATTAACCAGTAATGTAATCTAAATTTATATGTTTTCTTATTTACTGACTACTTATATTTAATTATACGTAATCCAAACAATAAATTTTTATTTCAAAATATTATTATTTAAAATTTCTCCAAAATTTAATCAAATACTTTATTAAAAACCGTTTAAAATTTATGGGTTGTTACATGAGTGCAATAACTTAAAAGATGCTTGGGATTCACATCTCCTAAAGATCCGTAAAAGTATCTACTATGTAGTAATATACGCTATTATAATAGTGTCTACAGTAAAGTATAATATAAATTTAAAATAGCGTTAAGGCTTTACATTTTCCACCTTAACACACTTTTATACTCCCATAGTCTATGCAGTACCGTAATCTCCCCCGTACTGCGCGTCGTCAAAGGGCACACCATAGGTATGATACAAAACCAAAATCGTATAAGGCGCGATATGGTAGGCGACATGGCACAACTAGGCAATGCCAGGGTAGATATACCGATTACGCTTCAGGGCTGGTGGTAACGCATAGCTTGCAGCTACCGCCCACCTCGAGCCACACCCCCAAATTAAAAAATCAAAAGTGGCCACCGAATCAATCCAAAAGTTAAGAGTATAATATCGAAGGGATGTGTCCGATCAAAGGTGCTATCTCATTAGTCTGTCAATCGCTCCTGTTTTAGCCACGTTATGCCAACTCACGGGAGTCGGGTCCACGTACATACCTCAAAGGACGTCGCCACCATCCTACTTCATTGTGGAATCTCCACCGCGTACACGGTTGTTAAAGTGGTTTTCGAAATTGGCAGAGAGCATGACAACTTCCGATCCCGGTCTCTGTAACAACTAAACGTTATTATAACACCGCGGTCATTTCAAAATAATTATACTTCAAAAGCAGAATATAATGTCCACTTCAAAACCATATAAATACGATATCATTTCCATTTCAAAAACCAAATCAATAAGATATCTTTTTATAAAAACTCAAATCAGTATAATATCATTTTTATTCCAAATATATCTTTTTCCAAGATCATAGCACTTTCAGAGTTATAACACTTCAAAATCAAAACGCTTGAAATATAACACTTTCAAATCATAATATTTTGAAACTCATAACTTTGAAACATAACTTCCACCACTCAAATGGTTTAAAATTTTAAATATTTTATATAATACAATAGCTTCTTCAATTTCACAGATCAATTCCAAAACAACTCGAATTTTTACACTTTATATTTAACCAAACCCAAACCACAAATTTCAATTCGATTTAGTTTCCAAATAAACTATTCCAGATTTTATCGATTTCAAAATTGATTTGATCCACAAAATAAGCCATTTCAAATTCAACATATTTCAAACTTTAAGTATTCAACAATTTCAAAACTAAGTTTGATAATTACGATTCAATAATTTAATTTTCTATTATTTAGTTTTGAAATATTTTACTTAATAAATCCATTATCATTTAAATAAAACTCAAATTTCAAATAATTAAATATTTCTTTCAATTTATTTATACCTGAAAATATTCATTTAATTCACCTTAAACCAGAATCAAGTTATAGAATCATACCTTTTAAAATTTCCAAATTAATAAATTTCGCATCAAACTCATTTGCGTTTAATTCTTAAATAAGTTCAATTCAAATAAATTCTCAATTTGTCTTCCAACCTTAATTCATTTAAATCATTATAAACTCTATATTAAAATATAATTTAAATACTTAACTATATTATCTTCAATAAAAATCAAACTTATTATTAAGCTTATTCTATATCAAAACAAATTATACATAAGTTAAAATCAAGGGTAAAATAACATTTATATAATATCTAAAATCAATATTTGTCTAAAACCATATATTTCTTTGCAAAACCATAAAAATCATTTAAAAACTATTTATACATATATATAGACCATGCTATCTATATATAATTTTCTATTCTATGGTCAAGTGATACAGATATTTATCATTTCAATCCGTAATTTAAAATATAAATACGATTATATATTATTTCAAACCGCAATCCCAAATGAAATAATAATCCATAACCACTTGCAGTTTATAATAATATAAAATACAACATCCATTCATCCAATATCAATCATCAAACGTTTATCACAATCATCCAATTCAACCAATAACATCAATATAGAACAGATAATAAATAACAGGTATTTACTGGCTGTTTATATTCAATAATAAATTAAATAACTATTTTATCCAAAATAAATTCAAATAAACTGAAATGATGATTCAAAATATGCCAAAGAGTCATAAATAAATTTCTAATTACATCATAAATCAATTTAACAAACATAAGAAATTTTAGAAGTTATGAGTGGGTTAAAACACTCACCTTTTGAATTTAAATTGAATTTGAATCCAATTTAAACCCAAATTCCAACAGTCTTCGAATTCATCCAAATCAGAGTCAATTATCCGGAATTTCATTACGATCCTAGCGAAGAAAAACGCGCGTGAATCAGACCTCGTATGCAGAAGTTGTGTGATTAGAAGTTATGAACCTTAAGATTAAATTAAATTAAGACAAACAAAACCATACCCACATTCAACCAATCGGAAGCTGCCACGTCCTCCCTTTGCTCTCATGTCTAAAACCTACTTTGTGCCTAGCTTGACCACGTAGACACGAAGCCGCCGCATCCCGCCCCATGTTGACCACCACGTTAGTCTGCCACGGCCATGGCCGATGATCGTCGACCGTCCCTGCACAGCTCAGCTCCACCTGCCGCGTCCCCCCTCAGTCGCGCGACTCCAAAATATCGCTGCCGCCGCCTCAAATTATGAACCCAAATCAAATTAAATCACCACATCGGACTGTCAACTCATTGAACGATGTGCACCGATGAACTTCGCAAGACCCTGTCCACGCCGTGGTACCTTCGATTTGTCGATCATAGGAAGTTGACCGTCGCGTGATGAAAAGCCGAGGATAATCCGACGTTTTCTGAACAAATGATGAACCAAAACGAAAAATGAATTATGGATCTGAGATGCGCTCGTTGAGACGTTCAGATTGATATATAATTTGATATTATTTGAGGAATTTGAATTTTGAAGTTGGAATTTGAATTGAAATTGGATTGAAGAGTTTTAGGGTTTTCAACTATTGAAAAGAGGAGGAGCTAATGGAACTGTACGTGCAGAAATGAGGAATAAGAAATGACCTAGGGTTTACAACAGGGCATTTATAGACAAAGCTGAAAATAGAATAGATGGACAAGATTGATTTACACGATGAACGACAAATGGCCCGTAAAGCGCGTTTCGACTCCGGAATGCAAATAGGTCAAATTTCAGGTCCAAATTCCATCGTATAAAGAAGTTATGCTAAAATCAAGTTATTTCAAAATGATTTCAATTGATTTCAATTTAATTGATTTCTAGGCGTTTCGAGTCCGTACGATCAAACGACAAGTCCTATCGTTATGAAACTTGAAATCCTACAATAATTCATCGTTACAGATAGAATGAAATTGGTTTTGCCGAAATCCGAATCAGTGGCCAAAATGGCTATTTTTCAGTTAATTAAATAATTTAATTTTAAATTAATTAATCATTTCTTCAATTTAAATTCTATAATCAACAAATCTTACCATTTTGATTCCTTAAACAACCACAATAATTTAAAAAAATTAGATGTCAAATTAAAGTTGATTAATCCATCAATTTAAGTTTTAATTTCAATTTCATTAAATTCAGAAATTATAAATCTAAATTCCCAAAAATCTATTTATTAAAATTTTAAACTTTGTTATTCACATCTTTTATCACAATAAGGATGCAACTAACATTGGTTCATGATTTATTACATTAAAATCTTCAAATTGCATCTTAATTTCCCATTAACGTAATATCTAAATATTGAATTCCATTTATTTGCAATAAACCCAATTACTATAATTTAAATGCAAATAAATTAATAAATCTTGATTTTCATTCTTTAAATCAACCAAATGTCATATTATAAATGGAATTGACATTATTTTCAAAAATTATCTTAATTTACACTAACATAATATTTAATTACATTTATTGAAATTTATTTCCAATTTAAAATATCAGGCTAAATAAATAGGTAATATACAATAATTGTTACCATCAACTTTCAATTACACCTATAAGTTATCATTAACAAACAAATGTTACAATTGCTTACATAACACTGTTTTTATCCAATTATCAAAAATCATATACTAATCCTCCAATTGATTCAATATTACACTTTTTTTCTTATATTCACTTTATAACCAAGTTATAACCTTTAAGTTATTTTGTTTAATTGAAAATTCATTCAAGTTTATAAATTGTTAACTTTAATTAACCTTGTTACATTTCATCTTTAGTTATTCTTTCATTATTACCTTACAACTTTTTATTCCTTCCAATATTAAATAACAAAATTCATTAAATTAACAAATTAAATTATCAAAAACTTACGGGTTGTTACATAGTAAGTATATATTATATTTCTTTTTGTCAACTTTCAATTCAGTTTGTGTGTATATGTTAATTGATAAACATTTTATTAATCACATTAAATGCACAAATTTATCATTGTAGATAATTATAACATTATATAGCATATGTTGTTACAATATTAGAAAGGTTAAATGTTACCCTTTCGTTTTTCTAATAAGGTTCCTGCTAGTCTTTTATGTCTCTCCAAACCTAAGATGAAACATAAAAGTCTTACAACTTCACTAGTGGGTGTTAGGACTCGTTTGTATTAGTATTCTGACCTTGAGTTTGCTCAACAAATCATAGCCCTACAAACGATGGATAACTCTTTATCAGTTGTATCACATATAACTTGTAACGACTCGGTATTTTCAACCGTTTGCATCCGCACATGCCGGATTTGAATTGCTCAAAATATCAGATTGTTAATTTAAATTTGACAAAACTCAGCATATACAGTAAATAAATCAACCACAGAACCACAGACACGGAGTAATATAATAATAATGTAGCGAAATAGATAAATAGTAGATCATGAAGCTACTATATAAACATCAGGGTTAGAAATAAAATACAGCAGAATATCTCAAATACACTAAAGTCTCGAATACAAATAGATGACATCTCTGAACAAATCAACTGGAAAAGCTAAAAGCTGAATCGATAGTTGGATCTCCACATGAAGCTCCAAACTCCAAAGGTGAGTCTCAAATGCTGAATTACTCAGTCTGACCGAATGTAAAACAAAATACAAAGCATTCGAGTAAGGATTAACATTCTTATATCAATAAATCTAACTCAAGTGAAATATCAAATGAAATATAATTAACATAAAGGATATTTGGGACACCCATCCTGTAAGGGTCTATGGAACTATCTACTATGTAGAAATATACGCTATTAACAATCAAATGTTATTATAACACCGTGGTCATTTCAAAATAATTTATATTTCAAAACCAAAATATCATTTCCATTCAAAACCATATCAATACGATATCATTATATGCTTAAATTATATGTACATTTCCAAAATCATAGCACTTTCAAAGTTATAACAATTTTCAAAACCAAATACTTGAATTTATAACGCTTTGGAAATCATAATACTTTGAAGTTCCTAACTTCTACCACTTAAACAGTTTAGATATTAATAATAATAAAATAGTTTATATAAAAATATTTTGTATTAAAAATGGTTTATATTAAAGTAGCAAATGTTAAAATAATTTATAAAGTAAAATATATTTTAAAAATACTTTGTATAATAAAATAGTTTCCACGAATATCACAAACCGATTCAAATCAACTCAAATTCCAAAATTCCAATTTAATTCAATTTCAATTCAGTTTCTAAATAAATAAATTCAAATTATATCGAGTTTAAATACCGATTTGAACCACAAAATAAACCATTTAAATTTCAATAAATTTCAAAGCTTTAAATATTCAACATTTTCCTTTGATTTATTTAATTTAAATTATCCATTTAATCACTTTACATCGAAATCCAGTTATAAAGATCATATATTAAACCCTAAGTTTCAAATCGATTTGAACAAACAAAATTCTTATTTAAATACAATTTAGAATAAATTCAAATAAATCTTTCCAACCTTAACTTATAGAAATCATTATAAAATCTATTTTAAAATATAGTTTTAAATAAATATCTAAACATGTTGTATTTTCCTTAGTCAACCTTCACTAAATTTAAAGCTTATTATTAAATTTATTTTATATTAAAACTTATTCATATACATAAATACTTCCGACATTAAATAAAACCATATATATTCCATTTCAAAACCATAAAAACCATTTCTAAAATATTTATATATAGACCAACGATATATATATGTAATTTTTTATCCTATGTTCAAGTGACACGGATATTTATCATTTCAATCCGATAATTAAATATCTACGGGTTTATATCATTTCAACCTGCAATCCTAAATTCAATTCAATGAAAATCGCTTGGGTTTATCATTTCAACCCATAACGATTTTCCCATATTCTACAGATCGTTCAGGTATGTATCATTTCAACCCATAGGTAATTCTACACTAACTAGAACTTGCAGAATGATAACAGATATTGATAATAATATAACAGACATATATCATCAATATAAATAACAGATAGTATAAATAATATGATATGGTGTCATATCCCACAGGTGAACAGTTATAGATAATAGCATAATAACAATTTAAATAACCACAACAATATATTTCAACTGTTTTTCAATTGAAATTAAATTTAATAAATACAAGAACTTTAATCGTGAGTGATTGCTCACCTTTCGAAATTGAAAGATTTCGACAATGGAATGAGTTACAAATCCAAACACGAATTCCAAAGTAAAGCGAGATTTGCATGAATTCGACGGACAAGCTGATAGATAAGAAATCGATGAGAATGAATCATATCAATTTTGATATTAACAGAAACTATATACATTGCTATTATAATATATATATATATATATTTCCTAAAATAAATCTAAAACATATATTTTCAAATCCATATTTAATTCAAACCCATATAAAATAAATTTCTATATATATGCTTGAACCAAGCTTATATATATTCTTATATATACTAATATGTGAATATAAATAAGCTTACATACTTATTATATTAAAAATCAAAAGTTATAAAACCAATATATCATAAATATATAAACTCGGCAATTGACATATAAGCTCAAATTTTTATATCGAGAAACAAATTTGGTCACATCTAACCTATATAAACTTGTAACAATGGTAAAATTATAATATAAGCATCACATATAAACTAATATGTATGCAATTCAAACATAAAATATATATGAAAATTTAAAGTACGCAATTCAAATCAAAATAGTTGTATTCTGTTTTCTTGAAATCAGTATGCAACACCTAATAAGAAGAACCTGCACACGCAAACCCTCTGGTACAAACATTATGTATAAACCATTATATAACTTACATATATATACTTTTATTAAATCAAAAAACAACTTAATATATATATATATATATATATGTAGGATCTAAATTAACCCTAGAGGGGGGGGTGAATAGGGTTATAGCAAATTTTCTTAATTTAAACACAAAAATAAACTGCAGAAATAAATATACTGAAAAGTAAATCACACACAAGATTTACCCAGCTTCGGCAACCCCTGCCTACTGCTGCATTCCCAGATTTCTATTAGAATTAAACAGTATCACGCTTACAAACACTCTAACAGACTTGCAAACCCTGCTACCGCCTATAGAGTTTTGCAAACTCGCAACCCCTGCTTACTGAACTAACTCTAAATAGACAATCAGACACAACCTAAAACCTAGGTGGTGATTTACCTAAACTCTTTGATTCGTAGAATAAAAAAACAATAATTAAGAACAAAATAGCCCTAAACTAATTAACATTATTAATATAAGTTTATTAACAATATTAATTAAAAAACAAAAAACCCCCTTTTGTTTTTGAACACCGGCCCACTTCCTTATTTCACCCGATCCTCTTTTTATTTGTTCGTGAGAAACAATGGCGGCTTCGTTCCAGTTAGGGCTTCGTTCCCTTTTGATCCAGTTAGGGCTTCGGCTCTTCGTTGCAATTAGGGCTTCGGTTCTTCGTTGCAATTATGGCTCTGGTTTCTTCAATTTGATCTGTGATTGGTTGCCCTAGCTTGCTTGCAGTTGCTCGATCGAGTTTTGATGCTTGTGAATTCGGTATGTGCTGTCTCCTTTTGCTTTTCTAATTTGATACTTGAACTCGATCGAATTGAAATGCCGATGATGATTAGGGTTTTAATAGGATTTGATTTCCTATTTTTGCGTTCGACTGATTATTTCAAAAAATTGCTTTGGTCGTTCGATTATGTATTGATGCTTGAGATTTCTTTGACTTAATCAAATTCGTATGCACTTGATTCCTTGGTTGACACGGTAGAGAATTCTCGGCTTGAATTTGATTTTGTGATTTGAGATATTTGACTTTGTCAAATTTACACACTTGAATTTCTTACTTGGTTTTGTGCCCTGATCATCACTGCACTGTTTTGATTTCTTGAATCATATCCACGGCTTCAATGTTTACAGTGTTCATCCCTGTTGCTTTCGACTTCACTGGCTTCACTGAGTTCTGACTTTGGCACTGATCCATACATTTGTCTTGTTGACATGATTTGCACTTTCACTGTTGCTCTCGAGTTTTGTTCATCCAATTCGTTGATACTTGTAACTTTCTGCACATGTTTTGCTTCACTGAGTCACTTGTTCATATTGCCTTTGAACCTGTTGCATACATGACTGCTGTATGGTTGCATATTTGTAAGTTGTTCAGTTTGCATCATGCTTTTGTGCATTTGGATTTTTGGTCGACCCTATCTCCTTGAGTTGCAGTGCTTCATGTTGTATTCATCCCTGCAGCATAACCTGTTGCATTCTTTGATGGTTCATTTTTGCACTTGTACTTGGTCATTGTAGTATGTTGTCACTGAGTTTGAGCATTTTCACATTTGCAGCCTTGGTCTTCATACTGTATTCTCTGTATCATACTTGTGCATTTCTCTGTTGTATTACTGTACACTGCATAGTTGTCTTCATTGTGATGATTTTATTGCTCTGACTTATATCACTTGATGTCTTGAGCTTCAACTGTGCTCGAACTCTGTCCATACTTGCCCAGTTTATACAGATGCTCCACTTGTTCATTTTGTTCAAGTGTACTTGTCTTCATTCTGGTTGTTACAGTCCTATGCAGTTCATGTTGCCTTGACTTTGGTTTGTACTGGTGCACTTCTGTTTGCTGTCATGTTGGTAGCATTGTGTCTTAGCTTTGCTTGTGCATTGCCCCATACATATTGTCACTGTTTAATATTGTTTGCATTGCAGTTGTGTATTTCTGTGGATGCAGTCTTACTACTGTGTTGCTGTAGTCTATTGGGCTGCATTTGTGTATATTTGATTATTTTTGCAATCTGGTCTGGTGCACCTTGTTTCATGCTTGAGACTGTGTTTGCAATGTCTGGTCAGTGGTGCTTTGAGTTGAACCTATCTTGGGTTTGACCTTGTTTTTGATTTCTATGCTTTTGTTTGATTTTTGCACACGAGTTGGCGAGGCAGTGCACACGTATACGAATGTACACGTGTGTACTGCAGCCACTTGTAATTACCTGTCCCTGATAAAAAAAATATCGATATGCACAGATATTGCACAGTCAAAAATGATGACGAACAACCCAAATAACTGAGGCAAACAATGTTTTCAAAATCATCGTTTCTTTCAAATTTCAAAAATATTTCTCTTTCAATTTTACTGCGTTTGAATATTTTTGCAGATTACTCAGATGCTGGATTCAAACCGGATTATAGTTGAAGACAAAAATATGACTGTGAGAGATATGTAGTAAGGTCGTGATGTAAATGTGATGTGATTGTAATCAAAAATGTACATGTATAGTGAGAGCATGAAATTGTACTATTTACAATTTGTAATAAACATTTGTTTGAATAAAAATTTCTGTTTGAATTCAAAATCTGTTTAACTTGTTCTGTTTGAATTCAAATTCGAATTCTGTGTAATTTAATTTTATTCAACAAATATTTATTTAAACTATGAAAAAACAAAATAGTACATTACCAAATACATTTATATGAATGTATATATGTTTATTATCATCAAACAAAAATCATATGGCGCAAAGCGCATATTCAACAATCTCCCCCTTTTGATGATAACAAACATATATTTAAGATTTTGAACATATTAAATGTATTTGATAATTTCATTTGCTCCCCCTATTTGAATGCTCCCTCTCTACACAATGCTCCCCCTACATATATGCATAGAAATATATAAGAGAGCCTATATGCACAATGAAAATTATTTGACCTTTGCTTGATTCTATTCGACAAAAATCTTAACTTTTCTCTCCCCCTTTTGTTATCAGCAAAAGAATAATAGTGTTATAAAATAGGGATGAAATGATCGACATGAATCAAACATTTAACTCAATTAAATATAAATATCAAATTTCAATAAAATTCAAACAAAAATCATAATTACCCTTGTCAAGCGCATATTCCACTTTCAGAAGTGATGAAGATAGAATCATCAAAAATTCATATAGTTATGTCTATTTGTGGTATATTTATTTCTGGAAAGTTGAATATCTACTAACCATGCATAACCGTTAGGACTTTTAAATGAGATTAGTAGTATTCCAATTTAATTTTAAAAAATGAAATCAAGTATCTTCTAACCACGCATGACCGTGAGGACTTTTAAATGGGATTAGAATCAACTTGTCTATTAAATCAATTATTTTTAATATGCGTTCCATACATGCATAACCGTGAGGACTTTTAAATGAGTATGGAAGCACATAATCAAAAATCCAAGTAATTCACCCATGCATGACCGTGAGGACTTTTAAATGAGAGTGAATACTTTGGGTTTTTATTTTTAATTGCTGAATATAATAAATTGAAGCACAAATAATTTCCTTCACTGATTTAAAGATATTGAAGAACAAATGATTTCCTTTGTAAACTACCACAAATTTACATACTAAATATGATCTTGATGAGTAATGTTTGATAGAAAGATGATAGAAATAGAAATGGTCATGGAATTATTACCCAACAAAAAGTTTTTATAACTCTTGTTATGAAATTCTAAAGAAATTTCCTAATTATATTTTCTCGAGTTTTAATATATGATAAATATCAACACTCATCACTTTTTCAATCACTATTCATCTTTTCGATAATCATTAGGGAGTTAGATTAGTTAAAAAATTGTCATTTAGAATCAAATTCAAAAATCAAAATTTTTTTAAAAAAAAATGATTAGTCAACCTCTATAATTCCCAAATCTAAACGTAATTTGGAAAATCTGTCTTCGGGGAGAGGTTTTGTGAAAATATCAGCAAGTTGAGTTTCTGTTGAAATATATTCAATGCAAATGTCTTCTTTAGCAATGTGATCTCGAAGAAAATGGTGTCTCACATCAATGTGTTTTGTGCGAGAGTGATGAACAGGATTATTTGACAAATCTATAGCACTCCTACTATCACATTTTAATGGGACTTGTTTATAGACTAAGCCAAAATCAGAAAGAGTTTGCATCATCCATAGAATTTGAGCACAACAACTTCCCAAAGCAATATATTCTGCTTCAGTGGTGGATAATGCAACACAATTCTGTTTCCGACTTGACCATGAGACTAATGAATGTCCTAGCATGAAACATGTTCCACTAGTGCTTTTTCTGTCAACTAATGAACCAGCATAATCAGCATCGGAATAACCTACTAAATCAAAATTTTCACAAGTGGGGTACCGTAGTCCAAATTTGTGTGTGTGTGAAAGATATCTCAAAATTCGTTTAGTAGCTTTTAAATGAGATTCTTTGGGATTAGCTTGAAAACGTGCACACAAGCACACAGAAAACATAATATCAGGTCTAGAAGTAGTAAGATAGAGAAGTGAACCGATTATCCCTCGATATTTCTTTTGATCAATTGCAATTCCTTTCTCATCTTTGTCCAACTTTGTTGATGGGCTCATAGGAGTTCTCAATGGTTTGGAATTTTCGACTCCAAATTTCTTCAATAGCTCCAACACATATTTGGATTGTGAAATGAAGATACCATCACTGCTTTGCTTAATTTGAAATCCAAGAAAGTATTTCAATTCACCAACCAAACTCATCTCAAATTTAGCCTGCATGACTTGTTCAAAATTCTCACACAAAAGCTCATTAGTAGCACCATAAATAATAACATCCACATAAATCTGAACAATTAAAAAATCATGTTCTTTATGTAATAGAAACAGAGTCGTGTCAGCACTTCCCTTTTCAAAACCATTTTCCAAAAGATATGTACAGAGGCAGTCATACCAAGCTCTTGGTGCTTGCTTAAGACCATATAATGCTTTTTCTAGCTTATACACATGATTTAGAAATTCATGATTTTCAAAACCGGGTGGTTGTTCAACAAAAACTTCTTCTTTTAAATCACCATTCAAAAAGGCACTTTTTACATCCATTTGTTTAAGTTTGAAACCCTTGTAACATGCAAAACTTAGCAAGATTCTAATGGCTTCTAACCTAGCAACTGGAGCAAATGTTTCATCAAAGTCTATGCCTTCTATTTGGTTATAACCTTTTGCAACCAACCTAGCCTTGTTTCTAATTGCATTTCCTGATTCATCAAATTTATTTTTAAACACCCATTTAGTCCCTACAATTGGATAGTCATTAGGCCTAGGAACTAAATTCCAGACTTTGTTTCTCTCAAATTGATTAAGTTCATTTTGCATTGCTAAAAACCAATTTTCATCATTAAGAGCCATTTCAACAGAATCAGGTTCAATTTCAGAAATAAAACCACTATGACAACAAAACGCACATAAATTTTCATCAAATGAGGAACGAGTACGTATACCTTCCGTAGGATCACCAATAATTAATTCAGGAGGATGATTAGGTTTGAACCTTAATTTATCAGCATCAACAGTCCTCCTTTCAGTTTTCTTACTAAATGTCCCTTCTTCAGTGCCTTCAGGATCTACTCCATCGTCAACCATCCTTTCAGTCGTTTTTTCCAGATCAGATTCATCAAATTTCACATTGATTGACTCAACAATTGTCTTTGTTCGTTTGTTATATATCCTGTAAGCCTTACTCCTTGTTGAATAGCCCATGAAAATTCCATCATCAGCCTTTGATTCAAATTTTCCAAGTTGATCACCTGTGTTAAGAATGAAACAAGGACACCCAAATATACGAAAATAAGAAATGTTAGGTTTCCTTTCATGCCACAGTTCATAAGACATTTTGCCAAGTATTGGTCTAATCATTACTCTATTCATTACATAGCACGAAGTATTCACTGCCTCTGCCCAAAAGATTAGAGGTAGCTTATACTCACTTAACATGGATCTAGCCAATTCCTGTAATGTACGATTTTTCCTTTCAACCACCCCATTTTGTTGAGGTGTTCGTGGAGCAGAAAATTCATGTTTTAAACCGTTTTCTTCACAAAAATTTTCAAATTCAAAATTTTCAAATTCGCCTCCATGATCACTTCTCAAGGTTTTAATTGTAACTCCTTTTTCATTTTGAACAAGTTTTGCAAATTTTGAAAAATATTCGAAAGATTCAGACTTTTTGGCTAAAAAGTAAACCCATGTAAATTTAGAATAATCATCAACCAATACATAACAATAACGTTTTCCATTCAAGCTTGAAATTTCATTTGGTCCAAATAAATCCATGTGAACTAGTTCAAGGACCCTTGATGTGCTAACAATGTTTTTAGGACGAAATGATGATCGACTAAGCTTGCTCAAGGAACATGCTTTACACACTTTATTATTTTTAAATTTCTGATGTGGTAACCCTCTGACTAATTTTTTTGATTCGAGTTTTTCTAAGAGACTCATGCTAGCATGTCCAAGTCTCCTATGCCATAAATATGCCTCTTCGTCAGTGGCTACCAAACATCTAGAAAGTTTTAGATTATCAAATGAAAGTGAGTAAACATTCCCTTTTCTTTTGCCCATAAAAACAATGTTACTAGAAGATTTATCAATAATTTTGCAAGTATCACTATCAAAAATCACGTTCATACCTTTGTCACATAGTTGGCTAATAGAAATGAGATTGTGATGCAGATTTTCAACGTATAAAACATTAGTCAAAGAAAAAATACCGTTACCAACTTCACCTTTGCCAATAATCTTACACTTGCTATTGTCACCCATGATCACATTTCCACCTTTAAAATTCTCTAAGCTAAGGAACTTCGATTTGTCACCTGTCATATGTCTAGAACAACCTGAATCTAGAAACCATTCTTGTTGTTCCTTAGCCCGCCAACAGACCTACATAAGAAGAGAGGAAGATGACCTAGAGAAACTCTTAGGTCCAATGTTATTAGTGATAGAAGCATTGTGAATAAAAAATCCCTTTGGAATCCATACTTGTTTAGTCCTTTTATTTTTATTCCAATAAACATGAAATTTGTTTTTAGAATTCTTAGGAACCCAAACTTGTATAAATTTTGTGTTCTTGTTCCTATGACTATCATTTTCATCACGACATCTATATATTTCACATCTATCAAAGACATTCTTATATTTTGCATTATCATCAACTTGTGTTTTCCCAAAACCTAGTCCTTTCCCGTTGTTAGCAAAAATTTGATTTCCCAATAGCATGTTGAAAGATTTTTCGTCTCTTGAAAAGTTATTCAAAGATTTCTCAAGACTTTGGACTTTGGTTTTTAATGTTGAGTTTTCAGTAACAAGTGAGGTGCATCGATTAATAAAATCCTTTCTCCTAGTGTCGATGGTTTCCTTAAGATTCAAGTTTTCACTTTCAAGACTTTCAAAGTTATTCCTCAGTTTTGATAATTCTGAATCTAAAATCTTACATTTTTTACATTTTAGGTTTTGAATATTTTCAATTTCAGTTTCTAACCTAGAATTTTCATGGACAAGTTCTCTCCTATCAGATTTTAGTTTTTCAATTTTAGATTCAAGAGTATCAATCATTTTAGTAAAATCACAACACATTGAAACAAGTTCTTTATAAGAATAGTTACTTACCTCACTAGATTCCTCTAAGCTTGCTTCTGAATCTGATTTTGACATAAGACACAAGTTAGCCTCCTCTGAGCTATTATTTGAAACTTCCTCTCCTTCTTCATCATCCCAAGTTGCTGCAAAAGCCTTCTTTTTCTTTTTCTTTCCTTTGTTGTTTTTGAGAAGTGGACATTTTTGTTTAAAGTGGCCAGGCTTCTTGCAGTTATAGCATGTCAATTCATTATCGGAATCATCAGAATTCTTTGACTTATTACCACTTATTTTCTTCTTTCGTGACTTGAATCTTGACCATTTTTTAAGATTATTGACAGCCATTGCAAGCTCTTCAATTGGATCTTCTTCTTCTTCATCGCTTTCTTCTTTGCTCTTTAAGGCAATCGTCTTCTTCTTTGGTTCGGAGTTATTGCGTTCTTCCTTTGCTTTTAGCTCAAGCTCATATGTCATCAAGTTTCCAATCAACTCCTCCATGCTTAGTTTGCTCAGATCTTTCGATTCTTGGATTGCCGTGACTTTTGCCTCAAAGTTCATTGGTAAAACTCGTAGTATCTTTCGCACAAGCTCTACCTCAGTGAATACCTTCCCAAGCGCTCTAGCATTGTATACCAAGGTTGAAAAACGTCCAAACATATCCTTTATGCTCTCGCCTTTGTCCATCACAAAGTTTTCGTATTCATTGCTGAACAGGGCTAGCCGAGACTCCTTGACTTGAGAAGTTCCTTCGTGTGTCACCTCCAAAGTATGCCATATTTCCTGTGCTGTTGTACAATGAGAAATTCTATTAAATTCATTTTTATCTAGAGCACATATCAAAGCATTCATGGCTTTAGCATTTGTCGTTTTCAATTTCTTATCGTTTGCATCCCACCTATCCTTAGGTTTAGGAATCTCAGTATCACCAACGATTATAGTGGGGGGTTTATAGCCAGTTTCAATAATATCCCAAACTTCATAATCAACAGAACTGAGATAGATACCCATCCTAACTTTCCAATAAGCATAATCGTTCCCGTTAAACATGGGTGGCCTAGCAATAGATTGCCCCTCAGAAAAAGCATTATTTTGTAGACTCATGACTCTAGAGTTAAAAATACCAGGCTCCGATACCACTTGTAGGATCTAAATTAACCCTAGAGGGGGGGGGTGAATAGGGTTATAGCAAATTTTCTTAATTTAAACACAAAAATAAACTGCAGAAATAAATATACTGAAAAGTAAAACACACACAAGATTTACCCAGCTTCGGCAACCCCTGCCTACTGCTGCATTCCCAGATTTCTATTAGAATTAAACAGTGTCACGCTTACAAACACTCTAACAGACTTGCAAACCCTGCTACCGCCTATAGAGTTTTGCAAACTCGCAACCCCTGCTTACTGAACTAACTCTAAATAGACAATCAGACACAACCTAAAACCTAGGTGGTGATTTACCTAAACTCTTTGATTCGTAGAATAAAAAAACAATAATTAAGAACAAAATAGCCCTAAACTAATTAACATTATTAATATAAGTTTATTAACAATATTAATTAAAAAACAAAAAACCCCCTTTTGTTTTTGAACACCGGCCCACTTCCTTATTTCACCCGATCCTCTTTTTATTTGTTCGTGAGAAACAATGGCGGCTTCGTTCCAGTTAGGGCTTCGTTCCCTTTTGATCCAGTTAGGGCTTCGGCTCTTCGTTGCAATTAGGGCTTCGGTTCTTCGTTGCAATTATGGCTCTGGTTTCTTCAATTTGATCTGTGATTGGTTGCCCTAGCTTGCTTGCAGTTGCTCGATCGAGTTTTGATGCTTGTGAATTCGGTATGTGCTGTCTCCTTTTGCTTTTCTAATTTGATACTTGAACTCGATCGAATTGAAATGCCGATGATGATTAGGGTTTTAATAGGATTTGATTTCCTATTTTTGCGTTCGACTGATTATTTCAAAAAATTGCTTTGGTCGTTCGATTATGTATTGATGCTTGAGATTTCTTTGACTTAATCAAATTCGTATGCACTTGATTCCTTGGTTGACACGGTAGAGAATTCTCGGCTTGAATTTGATTTTGTGATTTGAGATATTTGACTTTGTCAAATTTACACACTTGAATTTCTTACTTGGTTTTGTGCCCTGATCATCACTGCACTGTTTTGATTTCTTGAATCATATCCACGGCTTCAATGTTTACAGTGTTCATCCCTGTTGCTTTCGACTTCACTGACTTCACTGAGTTCTGACTTTGGCACTGATCCATACATTTGTCTTGTTGACATGATTTGCACTTTCACTGTTGCTCTCGAGTTTTGTTCATCCAATTCGTTGATACTTGTAACTTTCTGCACATGTTTTGCTTCACTGAGTCACTTGTTCATATTGCCTTTGAACCTGTTGCATACATGACTGCTGTATGGTTGCATATTTGTAAGTTGTTCAGTTTGCATCATGCTTTTGTGCATTTGGATTTTTGGTCGACCCTATCTCCTTGAGTTGCAGTGCTTCATGTTGTATTCATCCCTGCAGCATAACCTGTTGCATTCTTTGATGGTTCATTTTTGCACTTGTACTTGGTCATTGTAGTATGTTGTCACTGAGTTTGAGCATTTTCACATTTGCAGCCTTGGTCTTCATACTGTATTCTCTGTATCATACTTGTGCATTTCTCTGTTGTATTACTGTACACTGCATAGTGGTCTTCATTGTGATGATTTTGTTGCTCTGACTTATATCACTTGATGTCTTGAGCTTCAACTGTGCTCGAACTCTGTCCATACTTGCCCAGTTTATACAGATGCTCCACTTGTTCATTTTGTTCAAGTGTACTTGTCTTCATTCTGGTTGTTACAGTCCTATGCAGTTCATGTTGCCTTGACTTTGGTTTGTACTGGTGCACTTCTGTTTGCTGTCATGTTGGTAGCATTGTGTCTTAGCTTTGCTTGTGCATTGCCCCATACATATTGTCACTGTTTAATATTGTTTGCATTGCAGTTGTGTATTTCTGTGGATGCAGTCTTACTACTGTGTTGCTGTAGTCTATTGGGCTGCATTTGTGTATATTTGATTATTTTTGCAATCTGGTCTGGTGCACCTTGTTTCATGCTTGAGACTGTGTTTGCAATGTCTGGTCAGTGGTGCTTTGAGTTGAATCTATCTTGGGTTTAACCTTGTTTTTGATTTCTGTGCTTTTGTTTGATTTTTGCACACGAGTTGGCGAGGCAGTGCACACGTATACGAATGTACACGTGTGTACTGCAGCCACTTGTAATTACCTGTCCCTGATAAAAAAAATATCGATATGCACAGATATTGCACAGTCAAAAATGATGACGAACAACCCAAATAACTGAGGCAAACAATGTTTTCAAAATCATCGTTTCTTTCAAATTTCAAAAATATTTCTCTTTCAATTTTACTGCGTTTGAATATTTTTGCAGATTACTCAGATGCTGGATTCAAACCGGATTATAGTTGAAGACAAAAATATGAGTGTGAGAGATATGTAGTAAGGTCGTGATGTAAATGTGATGTTATTGTAATCAAAAATGTACATGTATAGTGAGAGCATGAAATTGTACTATTTACAATTTGTAATAAACATTTGTTTGAATAAAAATTTCTGTTTGAATTCAAAATCTGTTTAACTTGTTCTGTTTGAATTCAAATTCGAATTCTGTGTAATTTAATTTTATTCAACAAATATTTATTTAAACTATGAAAAAACAAAATAGTACATTACCAAATACATTTATATGAATGTATATATGTTTATTATCATCAAACAAAAATCATATAGCGCAAAGCGCATATTCAACAATATATATATAAACAACAAACTATATATATATATATATATATATAACCAAATACTTTTATATATAACAGGTCAAATCTTAGATATATTGCTATATATTATAACGAGTTCTGAAAGACTTATGTACAGATCTTGTAGAATATATTTATATGTACAATAAACAAGTTACTTTATTATAAATTATATATATATGATACAACAGTTCTAATATTCATATATAACTTGTACATGTATCATACAGACCCACTAGATATGTATATATAACATGCTCTGTCGTTGTACATATATAGATAATTGGCTTTGCATTGTTCAGCATTTATGTTCGGGTCCAATTAGTTTAAAATTTTTTTTATATTAAGTACTGCAATATATATATATATATATAACAAGTTAGTTGTTGTAAAACATATATACAACAGATCGTGTATACTTAATATACTAACATATCTTTTGTTAACAAACTCGTGTAGATTCGTGCATATAAACCAGTATAAAAGTACATATATAAACTTACAAAACTCTATAGAAAATTCACTTCACAAATATGCATTATAAATAATATATTTATTACCGTTTATATAGGGGATGGGAGAGATGCACGCGCTTGTAGGTTGCATGCGAAACTGGAAAGATGGTTGTAAGGGAAGGAAGATAACGTGATGGAAAATGAGGGGAAGAAGAATGGGCTCGGCTATAATAGATGGGGCCGGAGGAAAGCAAGAGAAAGAATGGAGGGCGAATCCGAGGTAATGGAAAGGTTTGGCACTAGGTCGGGGCCGAGGTGGGCGCCTGTTTGGATGGGAAAACTGGATGGGATAGTTGTTCTCAGCCTTGGGTTGGCTGCGTTGATGCTTGGCTGCGTGGTGGTGAGAGGCGGCTGCAGCTTGGCTCGGTGAAAGTCGGTTAGGTGGGCGCAAGGCCGGTGAAGAATTTCGATGAAGCTTGTATAGGTTAACACGTGGACAAGTGATGGGTGATGATGGTGGGTGAAAGAGGGGGAGTGATCGGTAGGGAAGAAAGGAGAGTAGGATCTAGGATTTACAATGGAGAAGGAGACAAATAGATAAAGCCAAATAAATTTTTTGAACGAATCATAATTAAAAGAAATTGTAACGGTCAGGAGCTATAATTCAGCGGAAGATTATTAAAGCCATTTACTGTTGCTTGAAGTACACGGCTAGTGTAACTGCAGAGAGAATTTAAAAAGTTACGAATATGGTCCTTGTACAGCGAACTACTATATTGTCTCTGTTGCGTATCGGACTTCAAAATACAGAGTTGAATATACCGTAGAGATCATCACGACGAGATGATCAAAAAGGTACACAGATATCAGTGATATGATCGAATTATAAAAACTCAAATTTTTGCTACCGAAAATGCAACTAAAACGTATAAAATAAGATCGACGGAGCTATAAAAGTCTGAATTTGATGAAACGAAATTTGACGTCTCACTCGAAAGATGATTTACAAATTCTTTGTATAAAAATATTCAGGTTTGGAAATTATTTTATTACCATCAATTTTTAACTGATTTAACTTGAAATAAAATTACACAATAAAATAAACTTCAATATTATTGATTGAAAATTTACCATTGCTATGTTTATATAGACGTATTCCAAATAATAATTTTTTTTCATATTTTATTGTTTAAAATTTCACAAAATTTCAATTAATTTAATAAATAAAATCACTAAAATTTATGGGTCGTTACACAACTCCTAACCCATTTTTCCTTGTTCCAATCTTATTTCGGCATTGAGTTTATTCAATAAATCGAAAGAGATTTTTCACTCGTACCTACAATATCGCAATGACCTAAGTATAGTATATGTACCTTGAGTTTTCTCAACAAATACATATAGTTATCTTACCACATCTGTTCAATATATTAATAATACTACGCATAATATCCCTAGCTTGAGTTTGCTCAACAACTAATGAGTATGTAGGTAATTTATTAATACATATATGGTAGAGGACAACATTATATTGAAGATTCATAATCTTCAATATATATTGAGTGATATCGACTTATAAAATAACATATTTCTTATGAAATACCCCAGTGATTCAAGTGTCAGACACATCAGAAATCACGGTATATGTACATTTATATATGTATTTATTTTTCAAGTCTATTTCGATTTCTTTAATGTTCCACATTTACTTTATACACATATCATATAAGTTTTATTGTTATATAACTTTTATATTTCATATTACTTATATGATAGTCTTATGTATAATATATCGTTAATTAAATCTTATCTAATTTATTTTAATCAATTAACTCTTTAATTAATTTTAAATTAGTATTCCAATATAACTTTTATATTGGACATATCTACTATAACATTTATAGTGTATACTATAACCTTTATATTGTAACACACATAGATCATATATGTGCGTATTTTATTTAATTAGTTAACATTTAATTAATTTATTCAATTAAATAATTTTTATTAAAATTTATTAATTTCAAAATTTATCTTGTATGCATACACGTATGCTTATGTTATCTTAAACATTTTAAAATAACATAACATACATCAACTTTTGTAATACATGCATATACGCTTTAATTAATTAACATATTAAATTAATTTATTTTATTAATATTATTAAAATTTGAAATTGTTATATAAATATTTTCAAATATTTTAAAAATATCGTTATCCTTTCAAACATTTTGAAAACTTATGTATTATTATAAATTTATAATAAACATGTTTTATTTTAAATTTAATTACTAAATTTGAAATCTTTAACATTAATTTTCAAAACGATTTTGAAAATTAGCCCAAGGCCCAAATTAAGTTGGGCTTTTTCTATTAGGAGCAACCTTTGAGCTCACTTCAATTTTCGGGTTAGGCCAGTAACCAGGTAGGACAAGATACTTGATTACCTAATTCCAATCCTAGACATTATCTTTCTAGACACCGTACTAAGTAGGCAAGCTTAATTAGTTTCATATTCATCATTAAAGCGGACTCATTACAAAAAAAAAAAAAAAAAAAAAAAAATTCAACATCTACACTTCACTCCCTCTTATTGTAAACTTTGCAACCAGTGAATCCACTAAACATATTGATTAAATAATTCCTTATGATTTCATATAAGTTTATGCACCACATCATTTTCAAATATGAATCATAACATAACTAACTCATAGGTATATTTCAACTGTAGATTAATGCAGGTTAGTTATTCATACATTGACAATTTATTATTCACAAAATAGTTAAAATTTACTCCATAAAAGTACCTAAGTGAACTATATATTTCACTAGAAACTTACATAATTTTACTTTACATATTTATCACATTTGAAATTTATAAAATGATTCACTAGCGGTGTTTTTGAGACAAAATTTAAATCAGTTTACTCATTCATATATAGCAACCAGTATGAAGAAAACGTTGTGAGTATCCTTAGAAATTTTCTATGACATAGTACTACGATCATCAATAAAGAATAACTAAATTATAAACCATTTTTCTCACAAATAATAACTTAAGAAGGAAAGTAGATCAGTTCACCTTTCCATTTATTATTAAATAATTAATTATAATCAAGTGATGTAAACTTTAATACATAAAATTAGATCTATCAACAACGGCTTATAAATTTATATTTACTTGTTACACGTTCTCTTTGATAACCTCATGTAGATTGGACTTCAAAAGAGATTGAGTTTATGAAGCTGGCATTTGCTTCGTCAGGTGATAAGTGGGACATGATTATTGAAGAGTTTCGCGGTACAGGTTTGAAAATGAGATTATGGTAAATTTGTTTTATCAATGGATTTATTATAAGATTGTTCAATATGTACAATTTGTTGAATATATAATTTGATATCATGGAAGAGAAAGTTGAAGTAACCTTGAACCTTGGTTTGCATATATAATATTATGTATGGGCAAAATGAAAGAAATTAAGGATGATCCTTCTATGATTGCCTATCTCAAATCAAGGCCATTTACTTGTATGGGAAGTAGGTTATGATTATTGTTATTAGTAGTAATAGAGTTATGGTATAATATGATTATTGTTTCTTATACCATTTTCTGGTTTCATTAGCAGCGCCTAAGGAATAGGAGTTCAGTGGTAGTTGAAGAAAGTTCTATGGCAATGGACTTCATTTATGCTTTCAAGTTGGTATTGTTTGCTTTCTTTTATGACACAAATTTAATTTTTTATGCATACCTTCCTTGAATGTTGGACAACATTTGATTCACCAATGTATTATGGCAATGAGAGACTTAGTCGATTGGTTGAGGAACACATGGGTGGACAACCAGCCTCGCCTCGTCAGGATTAAGACCACGCAATGCTTGATATGCCATTATGGTTTTTTATTACTTTAGGCATCGTGATGTATATATATGTATTTACTATGTGGACATGATTTTCATTTCAATTGGCATGCATGTGATATTAGTTAAGCTGTATCGGATAATACTATGAATGTTATGTGTTATTCGAATGTTTCGTTGACAATATCATTGTTTTAAAATGTTTTTGGTAACACTATTTTATTTAGTTGAGATATATATGTTTCATAGCAGGATTGGTATTGTCAGAATGAATATATTTGATGTTGAGTTTGAGAATTAGAAATATAGTAAAAATGTTGAAAAATTGCTTCAGAAATGGCGTCGATAAGGCGTTGGTAAGAACTGTAAAGTGTGGGAAAATTGAACATTGTACAGTTTGATGTCGTCATGGCGTCAGTACGACGTCGAAAAATGACATTGAAAAAGCGTCGAAAAATTGTCATCGTAAAAACATTGGAAGATACCCAACGAATGACGTTAGAAAGGCGTGAAAATTATTTTTTCCATGCTAGTTTTACAGACGTAAAAAAAAGGCGTCGAAAAGACGTTTCTCGATGCCATTTTGGCGTCGATAAATCAATTTTCTGTTTTATGGAGAGACCCGAGTTCTCTATAGCACTTATGTTTTCTCGAGGTAAACGCATGGTCATTAAAAACACATATTTATAGCATAGTTTGTAAAAGTTGAAAGTGTAGTACGTGTTGTGAGAGCTCAACCAAAATTTTTGTAGTTTAAGATTCACTACTTAAACTAAGTTGATCATCACAAATCTTTGTAGTTCAAGAGAAATTCACCACTTAAATTAAGTCGTAAACTCTTTTTTTATTTATCAATTCAATTGAAAGACATTGGTGCTATATATAAAAATTACCGATTACACAAATTTGAAGGATCGTTGTGTTAATCTTATGGGACAGACGGTAATTATCGATTGTAACATAATCGTATCGAATTTCGCTTCAAGGCATTCGTGTTATCAACGAGACAGCAGTCATCGCTTTCTCTTTATTGTTTACACGGTCCAACATTGAAGGTTCTTTTACGTTGGTGTCCATGTAAATTATGATATTTATGATAATAACTTAACTAAAACATTTAACCATGTAAAGTGTTTCACTTCGTTTCACTTTTGCGTATCTAATTATTGTCAGCCAGACGCATTCCAGGAGAGCAAATTTATGGTCTAGCAAGTGATCGACCTTAAGACAATTTTTTCGAGTAAACTCAGCACGTGTAAACCATCAGTATTCTTTGGCGCATCAAATAATATGTACTAGTGCAAATAGTAAAATGGTAAAATAATACGTATATATATGCATATAGTGTAAACTTGCGCATTAATT
This sequence comes from Allium cepa, assembly GCA_030765085.1. Classification (NCBI taxonomy): domain Eukaryota; kingdom Viridiplantae; phylum Streptophyta; class Magnoliopsida; order Asparagales; family Amaryllidaceae; genus Allium; species Allium cepa. The sequence continues at coordinate 1,040,899,787 of CM060931.1, read as the reverse complement.
AAGTTTCGACAATGTGCAGCAAGTTTTGACCAACATTTGACCACTGCAAATTTGCAACCTCGGTAATTAATGCTGACCGTTTCTGGCATCTCAAAATGGGATCTGACGAGAAACGCCCAGCTCTGTCTCGGTGCGCATCACATTACCGGTAATAAAACAAACACGAAATAGTAAATAAGAATTATTTGCTAGCTGTTGAGTTACAGTAAACTAAACAATGAGGACAGCGAGATGCAGATATCGGTATTAATTAGTTCCAGCAGGGAAGGGGCCAATGGTATCGTACACACTTTACTTATTTTATCTGTTTTTTGAATGCCGCCAACTGAAATTTAAATTTTGAGCAACTCTCACGTCACGTGATCTTGCTCAGTTGTGTCTCTTTCCCTGTGGCACTGATTTTTAGTAAATCTATAAATGACATGGTCGGATCCATATGGTTGCACAGTTATTTCATTTTCTCGTACATGAAATTAATATTTGTAAAAAAATTTATTTTCTGAAATATTATGGCTAATGCAATAGCCCAAAATATGTTAAAAGCGACTAACGGGTGCTCCATAGTAGAGATTTTAATAGTGAAAATTTTCAGTTTTTTTTATAGGAAATTTGTGATTTTTTTATAATAATAAGAGGAATACGATGTTTAGTGTACAAACATTGGTGTTCAAGTATTTTCTACTCTATGAATCCAGTTTCTTGTTCACTTTATCAACCAGTTTATTAGATGAAAACGGCATACCTAAAGTGATAGATTGGACATTTAATATTTGCAAAATCTACTCTTTTATATCTGCAACTTTACAAAAAGCTTCAGTGCCTTCTTGCATTTCTAAATCCGTAAGTGTACGTCTGATGGTCGTGGCACTTTTGAATGCTTGTTTTTGAGAATACAAGTGGTTTATGAATGATTCTATTTCATGGACATGAGTTATATTTTCTTTTCAATTCACGCTTTCTAGACCGACTGTCAAATATTTTATTGCAATAACAAATAGATATAAGCACTGTTTTAAAGGCCTAATCCAACCTCGGTTCGACCACGATTAACCTTCGATTTTGGAGCACTACGGCTTTGAAAATAAAATAACCTTGCGTGTGCTTGAACCGACGGTTTAACTTCAAAACCCAGAAAAAACTTTTAAACCGGTCTCTTTTAACCTCACCGTTCTACAAATTTGAGGAAAAATTATCGCTTCATTCTTCATTTTTTCACATATTTATTTAATAAATAATTTCATAATCGTAGCCACTAAATTATTGGATTAACTTATTAATTTTATACGACATAATACATTATTGTGTATATTTTACGAATTATCGTTGAACTGAATCTTTTTCATCTTAAAAGATTTTTTTTTTTTTTTTACAATTTTACGGTAAAAATAAGGGTTATAAAATTATACCTATCAATATTTGTTATGAAATGTTTTAAATTTCAATATATCAATTAGAATTGGTTAAATTTTAACATTAATTGAAACAATTTACATTTAAATCAATAAAATAAAAATTAACAATCAAGGGGGTTTTCACGATCTGACAGGTTGAACCACTAGAACATTTGGCCTTGCATCAATACATTTTGACTTACAGTTCGGTCTTCAAAACTATGGATATAAGGATAAAGAGTCCCCTTGTCCGATGTCTCTGTTGCTAGATATTATACCATGATAGTGCCATTTATGATGATAGAAAAAGTAGGTGTAGATATGCACCAGTGAATGTGGAGTGACTTGAGGAGGAGAATCCTTCATATCATGAATTTATATAATAAATTCTTTGTTAATTTTATCATAAGCTTTTTGTAGATGAATTTTAAGACACATTTTCTTACGTGATATCCTGTTGAATCTTCTTGCCATTTCATATACCGGCAAAGAGCAGCCAAGTTCTTACCAAAATAAAAGGATTTTGATTACAAGAAATTGAGTCATTCAATATACCTTTTATCCTGATGTAAATAATTTCGGCCATGATTTTATGGAATACATTACAATAAGTTGTAGATTTGAAGTCGCTATAATAAGAAGTAAAAGGGAACTTGGGTATTAAAGTAATAAATGTATGATTTATTTCTTCAATGAACTTCCTTGTCAAAAATACCGTCGATAAAGCTTGGAATAATCCCTCCTTAATTTGCTTCTAATGATTTTTATAGAATTTTGCATTAAAGCCATCATGTCCAGGAACACTTTCCTCGTCTATCTAAAACGTAGCACTCCCCTTCTCCTCCGTATCCATTGGTTTTACTAATTTCCTTCTAGCATTGTCTAACTATACTTTCATGCAAATCTCATGTTAAAATTGGTTTCTTATTACATTTGTATTGTAGAGACAAAAGGTAGACTACTACATCATCTGCCATTTTTTAAGGGTCTGCAAAAATCGTCCTTGTGCATTAGCAATTTGATAATTTTCATTTTACTCTTTCTAGTTGACATCATGGCATAAAAGAATTTAAGGGGATGGTCACTGTGAGTTAACCATCTGACTTGTGTAACAACTCAAAATTTTGAGCTATAATAATTAATTAATGAATTAATTAAACAATAAAATAAGTTTGTGAAATCGTCAGAATCGAGGCACTGAAGTTGCACCATTGGGTCCGTTGTAATTTTCTGAGTAATTTTCATATATAACTCGTCGAAATTTGAGTCAGCATGGAGAAGTTATGAGAGAAACAAGAAATCATAATTAAATAAACAAAAATGAAAAAAATACAAGGGCATGGGTCGACCCATGCTATGGTCAAGTCGACCTATAGGTCAACCCCCAAAGATCATAGGTCGACCAACAAAACTTCCTGGATGTGAAAACGTCCAGGTATGAGTCGAATACCTTAAAATTTATTTTTGGTTAATCCTGTGCGTTCATAGCCGCATCCGACGGTTCCTAATGAGCCTATGATGTGGTTGCACCAGATTGAATCTTCAAATCTGACGACTTAACATCCCTAAGCCACATTATAAATAGAACCCTAGGCCTAGCTATTTTTCTCATTTACATTTTCTTTCAATTGGGTTCATTGCCTGAGGTTAAACCCTAAATAGAAATTTTTTCCAAGGAGGAAATATTTTTTATAAAAATATTATACACCCTAGAAGTGGATCTAGAAAGGCCCAGGACTAGAGTTAAGAACCATAGGTGAATGTTTTGTAATTATTTTAGATTTGTAAGCAATTTAAAATACTAGGGTTCTCAATAGTTGCAGTTTTTCTATAATTTTGAGACAGTTTTTATGTAAATTTATTTACAGTCAGTTTTTAAGTAAATTTCAGAAGTTCTTTTCAGTCTATTTTTATTCAACTATTTTATTCAGTTATTTACATCTATTTTAAGTTGGAATTTAGCCTGTAAATGTTAGTTTTTTTTATTTAGAGATTTAAACTTTTATGACGCGAAAAAATATATTAAAAAAGAAGAATTTGCAAATATGGATTAAAATAGAATAACATTAAATTTACAGAATCAGATGTAAAATGAGAAAAATTGAAACAAAAATAGAGATGGACCGAAATAGGCAAATTTAAGATATTTCCAAGCATAATTATAACAAGTGGTTATAACTAAAAAGAGAAAATAGAAGAGTAACAATTGTAAGAACAATTATAACACGTAGGTTATAATTAGAAAGAAGAGATAACAGAAGAGACTTATTTTAAAACCTAGATCTTGGATTAAGTTAATAAGCAAATATAGAAGTAGGGCCCGTGCCAGCAGCATTCCCTTTCAGGTCTAAGACTGATGGTTTCGCACGTAGGTGAGGCTGGACACGCTTATGCTGATTAGGGTAAATAAGTGGTCAATAGATAGAGGCTCAAATCTGATAATTTGGGCAAGGGGCGCAAATCTAGAAGATTTGATTGTTAGGACCAGTACTAGCAGCATTCCCTTTCAGGTCGAGGACTGATTGTGATGACCAGCAAATCCGTACCCTCTGAATCGACAATAAACCACACATGTCCGACCCAAAAAGCACAAACTGATGGAAAGTCAAGAGAAAGAAATGAAGAGAGAAGAAGAGAAGAGAAGAGAAGAAAGAGAGAAGATAGAACCAACAGAACAATACAAAATCTCACATCGCAACTAAATCTCATAGACTTATCACGTCTCCAACTTTCAACTTGCTATCCTTCGGGCCAAGAAGGAAGCTCGATAGATTGGAGTAATACTCCGCACTATACGCATCAACATCCTCAACACAAAGGATAATCAAGCCTACACAAAAGGCTACGTATTAAGCGTACGACTAAATAGTTCCCACATCAAGTCGAGATAGTAAAATTTGGCTAAGTCTGATAGTCGGTTATTTAACTATCAACGCAAACAAACAAACATTCAGCACCATAACAATCACTGGGCCCTTTTTAATTAATCTTTTATTAATTAATTTATTTGCCAAATATTCACTTTTAAATTATCTTTAAAAAGATATATTCTCAAAACATTTCAACTTTCTATATTGGAAAACATTTCCAAATACTTATTTAATAGCAAGTAATTCACAAATCAATTTATTTTCAACACTTAAAAATATTCAATATACTTAAAACACGATTAAGTATATATTTCATTATATAAGGAAAACATTCTCTTAAACACATTTATTTGGGTCAAAACGAATGTTGCGTAAAACGTCGTTACGACAACCCAAAATCACTAGTATAGGGATTCGAAAATTAGATTGGTATATAAATCCCAATACTATACAAAATCATTTCCTTTCGAAATCACATACTATAACAACAGTCTTATAGTCCATCATTTCCTTATTTCTCGAAAACGTCTATTTCAACAATGAATGTTGAAATCTATGGTTTCGATCCTTAACACATTTTAAAACATCTTTAAATCATTTAAATTCAATTTAAATACCACTTCCCAAAACGTTTATTTAATTTTAAAATATTATTCACTTTCCAAAATCGTGAATATAAATTCTCTAATAAATTCCAACACTTCTACACATTTATTTCAAAAGATAATTCACTGTCCAAAATCGTGAATATACCCCTTTACCAAATCCATTACTATTGCATATTTAAATTAAAGGATAACCCATTGTCCAAAATCGTGAGTATAGTTCCTTTAATAAACTTCTATATTCTCTTATCAAAATATAGTTGATTTAGAATTTATAAAACAATGTTTATAAATTCAATTTATATTTTATAAAAACTTCAAGTAATAAAATTTCTTTATTAACAAATTCCATTTACACCTTATTTACATTCAAAAATCCAATTTATAAGTTAAATGCTTATAAATCGTTTATTTCACAAATTCATTCATTTTATAACTTCGCAATTATAAATCTTATTCACTTATTAAAGCCCATTTATACTCCATTTTAACACATATAAAATTCGTTTTATAATTCTCATATTTTAATTTATAAAATACCAATTTTATAAATCTCTTATATAAACCATTTTACAAAATAGTTAACTTCACATTCCAAAAATCATATTCTGGTTTTATTTCACTAAAATCATAATTTCAATTATATTTCCCAAAACATCATAATTTTTATAACATAAAAATTATAACATTTATTTATTTAAAATAAATTCATTTCTTTAACAATTTAAAATTCAACAAAACGTATATTTTCAAAATCACTTTAAAATCCTTTTAAATTTGGAAATCATCACTTTAACATTTTTAAATTCCAAAATATAGGCCCAATGCTGCAACAGCACCAAATACATCAATCACGGCATCTAAGACATCATATACCATATGATAACAGCATATATATCAATATCTGTAAATAAAATCAATATTGTTGAGGAATCCAGTTGGATCCCTCCAACCTGTCACCTCCAACAAATATATATATTAGAATATGTGTACAATGTCTGCTTCAAGGCAGACGTGCATACAAAGGGTCATCCTCTCATACACGGGAACATATAGAGTCATCTGCTCCACTAGGCAGGTATATATCCAAATACCAATCAATATATCATATATCATCCAAACAATCATCAATCATCATAAATAATATTTATTTCTCACTTATATAAAAATATCAGTGAGTCAGAAAGAGTGAGTTGTATTCACATTGCTTGTAGTCGTCGCGTTAGCGATTTATTCTGATTAAGATTAAACAAGCATTTAACTTAAACCAAAATTTTCATTAGATCAAATAAAACCTAGTCTAGCTCCATAATGTAATGCTCGTCAATACGTCCCAACGCAATTCGTTTCGTGTTAAACGGACCTCGTATGAAAAAGTTATAGCGTTTTAAAGTTTGTACGAATTTATATATAAATATTTACAACTTTTACTTTATACTTTTCAACCTTTTTAAATCTGGACCGTGCAATTACAAACTCCAAATCAGGCTGCATACGTATTCTTCTTCCCAGATGAAGACATGCGTATGAACCCAAACGAGCCGCCCCTAACCCTAATCCTTGCAACATATACGAGCATCTTCACGTTGATCAACCACCATCCTGTCGAAGCCCATCACCTACTCTATCAACGCCGTGAATGCCATAGCACTCGGTCGCCTCCACGCATAGAAAAGCGAGCTGAACGCGTGACACTCTCGGCCAAAATCTGGCCTCTACGATGCACCATTGACGATCATCTCCGTATGGATTGAAAGGCCTCGACGAGCTCTATAAGTTTCGTGTTGGAGGTTTCTTGAATTGATTTACGGATTTGAAGGAAATAAGGGGGATAGGATCGAAAATTCTGGCCATTGAATTTCTTTGTGGCGGCTAGACCTAGGTTGGTTAGGGTTTTGGAAAAATGAAAGTGTTGAGGTCCTTTTATATAAAATTTACGCACACTATTCATCCGGAAATTTTCCTAGCTCCAAACAAAGCGTGCCGCCTGGCGTTTATAACGTTTTACCCCCATTCCGAACGCAATGGAATATATATCGGGAGCCAATTCAATCGTTGGAAGATAGGTTTTCAAATTTGACTATTTAAAATTTAAAATTTCACTTAAACGATTTTCTACGCGTTTTAGCTTGCCTCGGACAAACCGTAATTTGATTGACACAAAATTTGAAATCCTACAATAATATAACATTACGGATCTGATGAAACTGGTTTCGTCAAAATCCGAGACTGTTTGAAAAATGTCTATTTTTGCCGTCAATTAAATATTAAAATATTCAATTTCTGTAATTCAGCTTTCAATTCAGTTTTAAAAGTTCTCTTACATTATTCTAATTCAGATATGATTTAATTCAAATTTATAAATCATTTTTATTCACATTAAATCCAATTTCCAATTATTTACGCAATTTCAAATATTAAATTAACAATTTAATTATCCAATTAAATCTAGATATTCGAAATATAAGTTATTCGACTTATAAAATTAACTTATGAATATTTAAAATCAATGAAATATACGAATTTCAAATGACTGAAATTCTGGGTCGTTACACTGATGGTCTCGCACGTAGGTGAGGCTGGACATGCTTATGCTGATTAGGATAAATAAAGGATCAAATAGGGGGCGACAGTTAGTGTGTACCGACGACAACTGAGCGTGCGACATCGATTAGGGTAAATAATTCACTACTGTGTCCTAAGCGCTAAAGACATGTCTATTGATGTCACCAACATGATTGGTTCACAGTGGTACAACAAAGATAGGAAAGACCGATCAATGGGTAGGATTAGGATTTCTGCCTAATCAAGTTGGCAGTTGAGATAAGATTAGGATTTCAGCCTAATCACAGTAGTTTAACACAAGTGCAAATAATCAAACAATCAAAGAAACAATCAAACAGAATCAGAAACAGTATTTTACCCAAATTTTATCCTTTTTGTATTTTCCCTTCAAGCTAGAACTATTGCTTAGTCTATTACCTTTATCTTGCTTAGAAATGCTAATAACTTTCACTCACCAGAATTAATGTCTGACCCACTCTTCCATTTCCTCTTTTTTTCCCCATAGGACAGCAAGGTTGAGGACAGTTGATTCATGTTGCTTGAAGATTCATTTTTAGAGTTTTCTCATTTCAGATGTATTCTTCTGCTTTTCATCTTTTTCATTTGGTTTATGATGGACTGGCACTTGTGTTAGTATGGCAGACGCCCTAAATCTTCTAGAGGGTATCCAAGTCCCTGGCTGGTTCTGTAGATACCTCCAGCTAAGGCACCAAAGGTGCAAGGGCAAGTGCCCAACGTAGCACCGGCGGGTGGAGGACCTGTTAATCTACCTACAGCAGCCAATTTTTCTAAGCTATACAAGAACTTTGCTAGTCTAGGAGGCAAGACGTTTTCTAGCATGGCGGATTTCGTAGAGGCGCGAGCTTGGTTGAGGAATACAGAGTGGATATTGGGGCTATTAGGATTAGAGGACTAGCAGAGAGTTCAGCCTGCATCTTGGCAGCTGAAGGGAAAGGCTTCTTACTGGTGGGAGATTGTAGAAATGTAGGGTAGAGACATTGGTTGGTATGGATTTCGAAAAAATTTTGAGAGAAAGTTCTTATCGCAAGCCGAAGAAAACATGCAGTTGGATAAGTTCATTAGTTTGAAGCAGGGGAGTCTTTCGGTGAAAGAGTATATAAACCAGTTTAATGAATTATCGTGATTTGGGATGGAGTTCGTTAATACACCGCATAAGAAGGCCACCAAGTTTGCTAAAGGTTTGAACCAGCCCGTCCAAGGGTTCGCATTGACACATGTACCTATGGGAGCGACATATGAGTCACTTGTGAAAATGGCCCTTATATTAGATGTTGCTAAGGAAGAAGAGGTTAAGGAGGTTCATAAATCAAAAAAATCAAATAAGCGGTGGTGGAAGAATAAGAAGGATAAAGACAAGAAGAAAGGAGGTGGACCTCAAAAGGGACAGATCAAGAAGGGCGAGAAATGTCATAATTGTGGATTGGTTGGGCATTACTCAAAGGACTGTAAGAAGGAAACAATGAAGGGGAGGTATTACAACTGTGGGCAGCTTGAATACCTTAGTAGAGCTTGTCCTTAGAAGACGGAGAAGAGAGCATGCGCACCTATGGTGCAAGTACAGGCTTTGGATGTAGCACCTTCTAGTAGTGGACCAGATCGAGGTAGAAAAGTCTCTATAGAAGGTTTGATCTCTATTTTAGATTTTCCTATTCGAACTCTTTGTGACTCTGGAGCATAGCATTCTTTCATTTCTTGTTCGTTGATTGATTTTTTGCACTTAGATATTTCTCTAGTTATGAAACCTATAGTTGTTTCAAACCCTATAGGGGGATCGACACATTTATCCATAATTTGTAGAGGTTTGAAATTTTTTATACTAGGCGTAGAGTTTGATTGTGACGCCTATGTACTGGGATTTTCGGGATATAGGATGATTTTGGGATGGACTGGTTATCCACTTATGGTGCGATGTTGGACTGCGAGAGGAGAGTCGTTAGGTTAGAGACATGTAGCGGACAGAATCTCGAGGTTTCTTACGACCCACAGGGTCAGTCATGTTGAGCTTTCTTTATTCCTATGATTCATCACTTAAAGAGTTAGATTCAGTTCCAATTGTTACAGATTCCCCAGACATTTTTAAGGAGATTAGGGGGCTACTCCTTAGGAGAGAGATCGACTTTAGGATCTATCTGAATGACAATGTTAGGCCAGTGGCATTGCCCATGAGACATATAACTCTTAGGGAGAGGAAAGAGTTAAGTAAGCAGATCGGTGAGCTACTAGAGAAAGGCTTCATCAGAAGGAGCGTATCTGAGTGGGGGGCGCCAGTCGTCTTCTCTACAAAGGCGGATGGTTTTCTTTGACTTTATGTAGACAATAGAGAGTTGAATAAGCTCATGAAGAAGAACCGTTACCCACTTCCTAAGATAGACGATCTTTTCGATTAGTTGGTTGGCTCTTCAGTATTTTCTCAGCTTGACTTAGCCACCGGATTTCATCAACTTAGGGTCGCTGACGATAGCATCGGTAAGAGAGCATTTAAGACACCTGATAGATTCTTTGAGTGGTTGGTTACGCCGTTTGGACTGACCAATGCCCCGGCTTATTTTGTAGATCTGATGAGCTGTGTTTTTCGAGATGTCCTAAATAATTTTATTGTAGTGTTTGTGGACAACATTCTGGTGTTTTCCAAGAGTATGGAAGAGCATGTTATTCATCTTGAGGAGGTTCTTCACATACTCTGTGTTCATCGGTGGAAAGAAAAATTCTTTAAGTGTCACTTTTGGTGTGAGGAGGTGCGTTTCTTGGGCATGTAGTGTAAAGAGAGGGTTTAGCTGTGGATCCCGCTAAGATAATAGCAGTACAGGATTGGAAGGCCTTCAAGAGCGCTACCGAAGTTAGAAGCTTCCTAGGTTTAGCTGGTTATTATAGAAAGTTTATCAGAGATTTTGCTAAGATTTTAGCACCGCTTACTCGCCTCACTAACAAGAATGCGACATTCGTGTGGGATGTGGATTATGAATATTCCTTAACGATGCTAAAGAGAGCCCTTACTAGTGCACCAGTGTTAATTTTACCCGACGGAGCTAAGCCTTTTACAGTATAAACCGATGCATGTGGAACTGGCCTTGGGGCAGTAATGATGCAGGAGGGAAGGGTTGTATGCTATGAGAGTAGACAGTTGAGAACCCATGAGAAGAACTACCCCACCCATGATTTGGAGTTGGCTGCTATCGTTTTCGCGCTCAAGTCTTGGAAATATTGCTTGCTAGGAGAGAGGTTCGAGTTTTTCATCGACTATAAATCATTGAAGTACCAGTTCTCACAAAACGATTTAAACTTGAGGCAGCAGCATTGGATGAAGTTTCTAGCATCATATAATTTTAAGATAGCTTACACTCCTGGCAAGGGGAACGTGGTTGCGGATGCATTAAGTAGGAAGAAAGCAACCCTTAGTCCAATATTCATGTAGTGGAAAAACCTAGAGTTTATTTCCACCTTTGATTTTAAATCCTCTACGGACATTACTCTTGGATTATTGGCAGTACTTGAGGTTAAGCCTACCCTCATAGATCAGATTGGCTCGAGGAAGCGACAGGATTCAGAGCTTGTGGATATTCTGGATAAAATTAGCAGAGGAGAGGTCTCTAGACATCTCCAACGTTATTCCATCTATAGTAAAGGGTGGCTATGGAGAGATGGAAGACTTTGTGTCCGCCGCACTAGTGATTTGATGGGAGCAGTTCTAGTAGTGACACACCATTCTCGGATGACTATTCATCCGAGTGGAGTTAAGATGTATAAGGACATGAAGAGATTGTTATATTGGAGTGGCATAAAGAAGGATGTAGCAGAGATTGTGGCTAAGTGTCTTGTATGCCAAAGAGTTAAGGCGGAGCAGCAGATGCCTGGTGGATTGCTTCAACCATTGGATGTACCCGAATTAAAGTGGGATAGTGTTTCGATGGACTTCATAGATGGTTTACCCTGATCTAGGAAGGGGAATACCAGTATTTGGGTGATTGTAGATCGTTTGACTAAGAGCATCCATTTCATTCAAGGCAAGAGTAAGAGGATAGCATCTTATTTGGCATCCATATATGTTAGTGAGATAGTCCGACTTCATGGAGTTTTCCCTAGCATAGTGAGCGACAGAAGCCCTATCTTTACTAGCGAGTTTTGGAGAAGTTTGCAAGAGGCTTTAGGGACACAACTTAGACTGAGTACGGTCTATCACCCTCAAACCGATGGACAAGCGAGAGAGTTAACAGAGTTCTTGAGGATTTGTTGTAGATGCGCATTCTTGATTTTAGAGGAACTTATGAGGAGCATCTTCCTTTAGTGGAATTCACTTTTAACAATAGTTTTCAGGCTAGCATTGGATGGCTCCTTTTGACGCCCTTTATTGAAGACCTTGCAAGTCGCCATCGTGTTGGTTGGAGTCTACAAAATGAATGCTACTCGGTCCCGAGATGGTTAAAGAGACTTCGTAAAAGATTGATTTGATTAGAAAAAGAATGAAGATGACCCAAGATAGACATAAATCCTATGCAAATAAGCATAGAAGGGATATTGGGTTCGAGGAAGGAGATTTGGTTTTTATTAAGGTGTCTCCGCTAAGAAAGGCAGTAAGGTTTCGATCAAATGAGAAACTTGCTCCCAGATTCGTAGGACCGTTGCTTATTGTGAAAAGGGTAGGGAAGATGGCGTATTGAATAAAGCTACAGGAGAGGCTCGCGAGTGTTCATGATGTTTTTCATGTTTCACATTTGAGAAAGTGCTTACATGATTCGGCATAGGTAGTGGAACCTAGCCTACTTGAGGAAGTTGAAGTGGAGAGAGAAGCATCGGTTCATCGCATTCCTACCAAGATCGTTGGGCATGATATCAAGAAGCTTAGGAATAAGGAAGTCTCTTTAGTTAAGATGCAGTAGGGTGATAGTATTGAGGACGCTATATGGGAGGCTGAGGAGAAAATAGGTACCTCTTATCCGCATCTTTTTGATGATACGTCTTAAATTTCCTATTTCCATATATAGCTTTGAATATGTTCTTTCCTTTAGTATTCTTTGGGTGGGTAGATCTTAGGATTTAACATATGGATGGTAGGACTGAATGTAAACCTGTTACTAGAACATGTTATTTATGATGGACGCTAGTGGCTGCAAATGTTTGGTAGTGGATGCTAATGGACGCATACATACACACCAGCACTATTATCTCTTAGATATCGGCCTAACTAGGTCATTAAAGCATATGCATAAGGCTGTGTGTGCACTTTCATTTCTATTTCATGGTTGCTATGAATAGGTGATTATCATATGAATGTTGCATTTGGATGATGATTGTAGCATGCATATAGAACTATCAGTTGTCATTATGGAATTTGCATTCATTTGGATACATAGAGCAGACATGAGCGCATAAAAAGGAGGTTGATTAAATCAGTAGACCACCTGATATTTTACATTAGTTAGGGACATTGATACTACACTATTTCATATATCACAGATTGCATTAGAAAGCTAAAGGACAATGGATGTAATGAATGGTGGTTGAATATATGGTCTTGGAATTTGGATGAAAATATTTATTTCATTCTTCTATCCTTGGAGATTTTGGGGACAAAATCCTTTAAGGAGGGGAGAATGTAACAACCCAAAATTTAATATATAATAATTAATTTACGAATTAATTAAACAACAAAATAAGTTTGTGAAATCATCAGAATCGAGCAACAGACATTGCACCATTGGGTCCATGGTAATTTTCTGAGCAATTTCCATATATAACTTGTCAAAATCCTAGTCAGTATGGATAAGTTATGAGAGAAACAAGAAATCAGAATTAAATAAACAAAAACGAAAGAAAAAATAATAAAATACAAGGGACTAGGTCGACCCATTCTATGGTCAGGTCGACCTATAGGTCGACCCTCAATGATCATAGGTCGCCCTGTAAAACTTCCTGGACGTGAAAACGTCCAGGTACGAGCCGAACACCATAAAATTTGATTTTTGGTTAATCCTGTGCCTTCGTAGTTGCATCCGACGGTTCCTAATGAGCCTATGACGTGGTTGCACCAGATTTTATCTTCATATCTGAGGGCCTGAGATCCCTAAGCCACACTATAAATAGAACCCTATCCCCATCTATTTTTCTCATTCAGATTTTCTCCCAATTGCGTTCATTGTTTGAGACTGAACCCTAAATAGAAAATATTTCTAGGGAGGAAATTCTTTTGATAAAAATATTCTGGACCCTAGAAGTGGATCCAGGAAGGCCCAGGATTAGAGCTAAGGATCACAGATGAGTGTTTTGTAATTATTTTAGATTTGTAAGAAATTTAAAATAATTGGGCCTCAACAGTTGTAGTTTTTCTTCAATTTTGAGACAGTTTTTATGTAAGTTTATTTATAGTCAGTTTTTACGTAAATTTTAGAAGTTCTTTTCAGCTTATTTTTATTCAGCTATTTTATTCAGTTATTTATAATAAATGACAGTTATTTACATCTGTTTTAGGTCGGAATTTTGCCTGTAAATGTTAGTTTCTTTTTTAGAGATTTAATCCTTTTTTACGCGAATCAAATATTAAAAAGAGAAAAATTCACAAATATGGATTTAAATAAAATAACGATAAATTTACATAAATCAGATGTAAAATGAAAAAACTGAAATAAAAATAGAGATTGACTGAATGGGCATACAAGCATAATTATAACAAGTGGTTATAACTAAAAAGAGAAAATAGAAGAGTAATAGTTGCAAGAACAATTATAACACGTAGGTTATAATTAAAAAGAAGAGATAACAGATGAGGCTTATTTTAAAACTTAGATCTTGAATTAAGTTAATAAGTAATTGTAGAAGTGGGGCCATACCTGTAGCATACCCTTTCACGTCTTGGACCGATGGTTTCACACGTAGGTGAGGCTGGGACATGCTTATGCTGATTAGGTAAATAAGTGGCCAAATGATAGAGGCTTAAATCTGGAGATTTGGGCTAGGGGTGCAAAGCTAGAAGATTTATTTGTTAGGATCAGTGTCGGAAGCATTCCCTTTCAGGTCAACGACCGATGGTCTCAGACGTAGGTGAGGTTGGGCATGCTTATGCTGATTAGGGTAAATAAAGGGTCAAATAGAGGGCGACGGTTAGTGTGTACCGGCGATGACCAAGCGTGCGTGTAACGACCCATTCTCAATTTTTCTTCCATTCCTTATTCCCTGTCTTTTTACACTCTTTCTTTTATTAACTCGGACTCAGCCGTGCACCCCTGGAAATGTTCGCCTGCACAGCAACGATGGCCACCCTTTCTTGCCACCGACCGACATCGCAAATCATCCACGGCCACTGTGTCACCTCCATCCACCCAGAACCCTTGACCATAACCTAGTTCGAATTTTCAACTTCGAACCAATTCTCGGAACGACCTATCTCCATCCAATCACCTTGACTCGCCACCATCTACCACTGAGCCTTGCCGAAACGATTGCCACTTCCTCCTCTTCCTTCTCCCATGGACCGCATGCCCCATTCACCTCCTCGCCGCTGCAATTGCCTCAAACTCGAGACCGAACCAAACAACCCCCTAAACCTAATTCACCTACATCTCGACGCCACTCCCACCAGAAAAATCGCTTTCCATTTTTATGGGTGCCGCATCGTCTGCTCCTCCTCCTCGTCCAACGTCACACCCTAACCATCGCCATATCATCGGAATTTGTCGAATCTTCCAAATCCGTTCATCTAAAAAATCCTATCTCTACACAGCACAAAAAATTCAAAACAAATCTTAAAAATCGTGATTTCCAATAACTATTCCAGACATATAACCCATTCGTTAAAATTTGATATTCGAATTTTGGTCATGACTACCTACTCTTTGTAAAACGATGTTTTCCTTTCTCTTTTCTCCATAAAACTCGATGAAATAAATTTTAAAATGTTCTTCATCTGAAAACAAACAACTTTCCTTTTGAAAACAAGATCTAAAATCAAATGGTTGTTGAGCTTTTGACTTTTGAAGGTTGTTTTTTAACCGTTTTTGAATAAACAAAACCCGGAATAGAGGTTGAATGGAAGAAAAACAGTGGTTGTGCAGGTGGACTAGCCATTCACGAACACCATCTTAATACACATGTTTACATACAATTGCATATATGCTTAACACGTATCATAATCACAGCTATATATAAATGTGTATATATCATATATTCAGTTATCAAAATTACTCACTGTTTACTAAAGGAATGTACTGCTGCTCTTTATCTTGCGCCTGCTTCAAGCTTTTGATTTAATGGAAAACTTTTATTTTATTTTATGTTAAATGGTACACGTGAACCAAAACAAGCAGTGGTATATATATAGAGAGTGGAAGTGTACAGAGCAAGCCAGAAAAAAAGCCGAGACATATGCCTGTGCAGGCTTTCTTTACATTTTTATTTTATTTTATTTTTTTCTCTTTTGGCTGATTTTTTTTTCTGGCAAGGCCAGCGGGGTTAAAAAATGGGCCCCTACCATTTTTATTAATATATCAAGAATGGATACAAAGCAGAGAGGAACAAACCTACCAACAAGGCAAGCAAGAATAGGACTAGAACACAGAGAGGGACAGACATATTAATAAGAACAAATAACAGATAAAAAAGGAAATAAAAGAAAACACACACTACAGCTACACATGCAAACTGGGGAAAGGGAATCAGGAGATAGAAGAGAGGAATGAGGTAGGAAACAAATGATTGGAAGCACGAACTCCATCTCTAATTCCCTCCATAATACGAGCTTTCAATAAGGTGAAATTCTTCCTTTTGGCAGAGAATATAATTGCATTCCTCTCGTCCCAAATCGTACAGATAAATATTTTAAGCGTAAATAGAAAAGCGTAGGTTGCTTCACATTTCCATCTCGTCGCTTTGTAGATTAAATTCCATTCTACCTCACTGTTAGCGAATACGGTCCTCCGGATGATGGTAGCGTTAAGGGTGCACCATAAATTATTGATGAATGGACAGTTGAAATACAAATGGAGGGTATCCTCATCCGCGGCATGACAGAAACTACAAGTAGTATCGATGATAACACCACGCTGTCTCAACTTAACCTTAGTTTTCAAGCAGTTACTGAGAGTCTTCCAAAGGAATAAGTTCTGCCTCTCCATGTTATGTCGAAGCCAAATTCTCTTATGCCAGGAGAAGGTAACCAAGTTACTCTGACATACGAGAAGCTTATACAATCCACCAATCTTATATCTGTCCTTACAAAATGTCCATGAGATACCATCGTGCAGGGATAATGGGACATGGCAATCTTTTATTTGGTTCTAGTAGTTTCGAACATTTTGATTACTCGAATATGGAAGGACAATATTACCTTCAGGAAGATAGTCAATGGCCAGCGCGTCAGGGCGAATACCTGATTGAACTTGTTCGTTAAACAGAAGGTGGTGACAGAGTATGGTACCTTCCTTAACCCATGGGTCATGCCAAAAGGACACACCACCAGAGATGCCAACTTTACACTTTGCATATGGAAGACAAATGGATCTGAGCTTCAGTAAACTGCGCCAAGTCCAGCTACATGACTGCGGCACCGCCATCGTCCAAAAATTCTTCTTTTTGCCAAGCATGTACTTATGAGACCATTTAACCCAGATATTGTCTTTATGATTCAGAATATTGTCTATAAGTACCACCATGGCAGCACGATTCCATTGCAGTATACTCTTTATTCCTAAGCCACCCCTGGACTTAGGCAGTTCAAGTTTGGAAAATGCACAGGATGTTAACTTATTGGATTGAATAGTACCATGCCAGAAGAAATTGGACATAGCACTCCTAACCATCTTTATCAGCTTAGAAGGCAGGATGAAAGTTTTAGCCCAATAAACAGTCATGGAAAAAATAATGGAGTTGATTAACGTAAGTCTCCCAGCCTGACTAAGCAACCTATTTGTCCACAAAGACATGCGAGCCATAATCCTCTCAAAAAGAGGAATACATTGGGAGAAAGCAATTCTCGAAGTTGCCAGGGGGATACCAAGGTACCTAGAACAGTCAGAACGTATCATGATCGAGGAAAAATTAGTAATTTGGTTAGTCACCTCAGTGTTCACTCCTGCAATCATCATACCAGACTTCGATAAGTTAATAGATAAGCCGGTAAGTTTGTGAAATTTGGAGAGGCTGTCCATAATTGAAGAAAATGTCTTCATTGAAGGCTTGAAAAAAATTACCAAGTCATCAGCAAACATAAGGGATGTTATGAGAGGATGCTTACACTTAGGGTGAACAGAAAATAGTCCCTCATGAACTTGATGAATGAGGATTTGTGTCAAGACTTTCATCACCATAATGAAAAGGTATGGAGACATTGGGTCCCCCTGCCGAATGCCTTGTTTACTAGTGAAGTATCCCTCATTGCATTTATTGACCATTATGGAATACCTTGCCGTGGAGATGCATGCTTCGATCCAAGCGACAAAATGAGGAGGAAAATTCATTAAACCCATGATTCTAAAAATGGAATCCCACTGCAGGGAGTCGAAAGCTTTAGAAATATCAAGTTTGAACATGGCTCTGGGAGAAATGTTAGAGGAGTTATAACCTTTCAAAAGTTCATGAGACAACAAAACATTGTCCAGAATACTCCTACCGCTAAGGAAAGCAGCTTGATTGGGGGATATGATATTAGGCAGAACTAACTTAAGTCTGTTGGCAATGACCTTGGATATGCATTTGTATATAGTGTTACAGCAAGATATGGGTCTAAAATCAGCAACATGGCAGGCATTTTTCACTTTAGGGATGAGAGCAATGTTAGTGGCATTGACAGAACCGATCATTTTGCACTTGTTGAAGAAGTTATGAACCACCTTAAGGAAAAGAGAGCTAAAAATCTCCCAGCATGACGTAAAAAAGGAAGCATTAAACCTATCAGGACCACCTGATGAGTTAGCATTGAGAGAGAATAAAGCTGTTTTAATCTCATTGTCAGTAATAGCCATAGAAAGCATTTCGTTCTCTTCCGATGAGATTTTGGGAAGGTTAACAGAATCAATCAGGTCAAGTTGAGGGGAGAAATTATTATTGTTGCCTAATAATTTACTGAAATACTCAAGAAACATATTAGCAATAATAGGAGGGTCGGAAATGTATTCACCATTGTCGTTAACCAGGGTAGTAATTTGCTCTCTATTTTGTTTTGCTTTAAGGGAGGAGTGGTAGTAAGCAGTATTCCTATCACCATCCACGAACCAGTCCATACGCGACTTTTGCTTTGCCATTAATCCTTCCTGCTTATAGGCATCAAACAGATCGGAGGATAATTTAGCTTCCTGAGCAGCAAGATCTTGATTTAAAGGATCACCCAGCAGAGCCTCCTGTATGTGTTGAAGCTTGAGAGAGAGCATGGAAGAAGCCAGAGATCCATTGCCATATTTGCAACTCGACCAAGCTTGCAACTCTTTTTTGACAGCTTTAAGCCTGCACTGCAAAATAAACATTGGGTTACCAAAAAAGTGAGAAGTCCAAGCCTTTTTAACAATAGGGAAAAATTCAGGGTGATGTATCCAAGCGTTAAAAAATTTAAAATTAGTGTTCCTTTTTTTCATAGCAGCGCCAAAGGAAATTATTTGAGGTGAATGATCAGATAGGCCTGGCATAGGAAGGAGGTTAGAAATGAGAGGCCATGCATTTAGGGCATACATGTTGGCGAAAGTGAAATCGATTTTGGAGAAAGTACGAGGAGAAGATCTTCTAGAATTATTCCATGAGAAAGGGGCACCAACAGTTTTGATTTCAACAAGGTTTGATTGAGTAATTGTATCATTGAGGGGTCTGGTCTCTCTACGGGACAGGGGATTTCCACCCATCCTATGAGATGATATATAAGAGCAATTGAAATCTCCTATAGAAATCCATGGATGTGTTTCCTGTCTGAATGACGGGAGGAGATTATGCAAACTCTGTCTAGCAGAGACAGTGTTGAAGCCATATATAACAGTGATGTAGAAAGAAGTGGAAGAAGAGGTAAGAAAGCAATGCATGTGAATAAGTTGAGGAGTAGCTAAGATAGGAGATAGTAAATAAACAGAAGGATTGTAAAGAATAAGAATTCTTCCAAAAGGATCTTCAGGTAGGTTGTTGATCATTTTCCATGTTGAGTTAATATAGGTGGCAACCTTGATAGAGAGAGTAGCATTCAATTTGGATTCAAGAATGGCTAGCATACTTAGCGAATGTGTGGCAATTAACTTTTTACATTGGATAAGTTTGATCTCAGAGTGGGCACCTCTCGTATTCCACACACCAATGTTGTTCAACATTGATAAACTAGCTGTTGAAGTTGGAGCTTCTTTTTGTTACCCCTGGTTAGAGGGGTGTTTTGGTTATTATTGCCAGGACAGGTAGGAGAAGATGAAGACATCCCACTCGGGTTGAGATCCGAATCAGCATGAGGAATAGAAGATTTCAGTTTTTTCTGCTACAAGTAGGACTGGACTTAGTACAGGAAAGTAGGGTATTAGCAAGTGAAGAGGGTTGGATGAGAGGAGGAGGAGGAGGAGGAGGGGGGGGGGGAGGAGGTTTCCATGCTTGGGGAGGTTGCAATTGTTCATAAGGATGATCAGTTCCCAGTTGAATACCAGATAAAACATTTATTGACTCATTTTGGTTGTGCACGTTCACGGCAGATACATGCACAACATTGGTACGGGGAGAGGTGGGATTAGTAACAAAAAGGTGACATTTGATATTGGAAATTGTATTTGATTGAGTTGGGACAACACATGAGATAGGACCTGAAGTTGAAATAGGGGGAGTTGGAGCATGTTCAAGTATTGATGGAGAAAAAGATGCCGCATGCAAGTTAATGCATGCAGAAATTTTAGTGGCATGGTTTTCAAAATTTAAATCAGCTTGTTGTGTGGGGTTGTTATTCAAGTTACTTTCAGTAGCTTGCGCAAGCATGAAACTCTTCTCTATATTGTTAGTTGAACCAATCACATCGTTTGAATCAAACTCGGCAGAATCAGTATTAGTGGCGTCCACGTCAGATTCTCTCTCTGCCAAGTTAGATAGTGCATTAAATCCATTACTTTCCAGCAAACGAGATTTATCAGAATTGTTAACAAAATTACCATCAGAGACAGACTTTCCCATCTGTGGGATAACATTTTCCTCTTCATCCATTTCCCCACTTACTGTAACTATATTTTTTCCATTTTTGCTATCTTCGTGAGAATTCATATTATTGACTTTTAAGGAGGAAGGATACATCCTTTGTCTACGTGCTTTATTAACAACTTGCCACTTATATTTCCTCTGTCTCGTAACAACTTCGTTCCTGGGACCAGCAAACACTTTATCAAAT
This sequence comes from Allium cepa, assembly GCA_030765085.1. Classification (NCBI taxonomy): domain Eukaryota; kingdom Viridiplantae; phylum Streptophyta; class Magnoliopsida; order Asparagales; family Amaryllidaceae; genus Allium; species Allium cepa. The sequence goes on along the minus strand of CM060931.1, from coordinate 1,040,879,023 downwards.
TCAAGATTATCTTTCTTCTCATTTTCGCCCATCACGACCTTGGGAATTAACTTATCACATGTTGTATCAGTACGCCCAAACACACTACAGTTAGCACAAATGTCAGGTTTCCATTGATACTCGATATGAATGTTTTGAGTACCTCCATCCAGAAGTTGAACAGGAAAAGAGTCAACCAGTGAATGGTCCGGCTTAATTTCTACTAAACACTTAGCAAAAGATAACCGCTTTAACTTCTCCATTGATTCGTACATGCATAAAAGCTTGCCAAGTCTGCTGGCAATCCAATTAATGCCTATGTGGGACCAAGCAAACATAGGTACATTGGAGAATTTCACCCATATCGGTACTGATGTTATTCTTTCACACGCGTTACCCACATATGGATCCCACTGCTTAACAATGAAGAGCTTATTTTTGGCTGATTTGATTAAAGGGCTGATTTGATTTTTTAATTAAGTTATTTGATTTACTTATTGACTTGAAAATTGAGTGAAAGATGTGATTTATTATTTGCTTGAGTAGATATATTTTATGATGATGTTCCCTTAAGCTTATAAATATGTTTATATGTATATATATATATATATATATATGGATATACACATAATTACTCTATTTTATCATAAACGCTTTTATATACATATATACATATATTTGTACTCATAGTTTGAAATTTTCCATTATGAAGCATGTAATTCATGTATCTATACTTATTTACATATACAATATATATATCTACTTATTCACTATTTCACGTAACATATATACATATAATTTACTTACATATATCTGTCATAATATATATATATATATATACACTTATATATATATATATATTTAAACATCATAAGCTTATATGTATTTATATGTATGTACAAATATATGGATATTCTACCTTGAATTTCAATTATGGAGTTTATATACATATTTCTATAAAATCTGTCATATCCAGAAATTTTTAATTTAAAATTAATATAGTTATTAATCAATTTATATATTCAGGTATATTTTTTAAACATTAGAAATTTATTTATTCGACTAATAAAAATTAATATTCCAATAATTAAAATCAGTTAATTACCTCAATAACAGGTGTCAAAAATCCGTGTCGTTACATCCCTCTCCTTAGAACTTTTCGTGCTCGAAAAGGAACGAAACGAGAATTAGAATTTTGATGATTTACTTAAATAAATAATTTTTAAACATTTAACTCCTTACTTTTTTATTATACATTTTAAATAACTTTAAATCCCCTAGTATCATCAAGCAGACTTTATATTAAAACATTTTTTCATAACTCAATGTCTAAACAAGTCCATCCTTGTACTTATAGAAATTTAGTCTTATGTTGATCAAGCGTATGATTGAAAATCTATAAGTACTTAGTAGACCCGTTTCAATACCTAGTGAAAATACTTTAAAGCTTTTTTCAAAAATGATATGGAAAGTATCACCCCCCTTTCCCACAATGGATCATAGTTAACTCGATGATTGCGTCGCCATCCCGGCGAAATCATAAGAAAATCGTAGGCATCCACACCTCTCGACTTACGTCATGGGAACACCATAGTCCACAACTACACAAAGGTTACGTTGCTATCACAGCAAAACCATAGGTTGTCTGTAGACAATCCCCGTCCCTCGAATTATGCTATCAAACGAAACTATACCATATAGATCGCAGGCTACACAAAGGTTGCATCACTATCCCAGTGAAACCAAATGTAGACTATAGGCAATCGCTACCACCCGAATTAGATATGGGACCAAACCACATAAATCGCAATCTACCGATGTTACGTCACTCTCACAGCGAAATCAAACGTAGATCGTAGGCAATCACTGCCTCCCCAATTACGATATAGAACCGTGATAGATCGCAGTTACAAAAAGATTACGTTTCTATCATAGCAAAACCCAATGTAACTATAGGTATCAACACCTCTCCACTTATGCTACCCAACAAATGATCACCAGGAATTCATGAGTTTTGTCCAGACGTCCTCTAGGATTCTCACTGAACCCACCCTATGGATTCCTAGGCAGAGCCACCTAGTGGATCTCCTACTCTAAGTTCGACTTTCATGGGGGGGTGCTTTCCATACTTTTTTCTCAAAACATATCATACTATGTACATAGTACCTTTCAAATCATACTCTTTATATGTATCAAATATAAACTTTATCTATATAAAATCGATATCTTCAAATCGACAACTTTCAAATTTGGTTTGCCTAATTTCCAAAATTGACTATTTTCCAAAAATCAAAAGTCTTTTAAAATCAATGGGTTCCAAAACTATTTAGTTTCATTCTCATATACATATAATACAATTCTTTCCAACTCGACTAATTTTTCGATCAATAATTTCTGAGTCCACCTCATACTTATATAAATTCTATTCAGTATTTCAATTACCTTTCAAAGATCGTTTCTTTCTGGTTATAATTCAATAAGGGGAGTTTTGAATATACAACTAACATATTTAATCTCATTTATGCCAAATCAAATATTTCCTAGTTCGATTTATTTACAAAGTTATTTGTAACATTTCTTACTTCTTATAAAATAAATTTCAGTTATAGTAACTATTCATAAATCATTTTAAAATCATCATACTTACTCAAAATATACTATTTCACTTCAAAATAATTTGCCTTAATATCTCAATTTCGGTTCCAATTCAAAATTGCTTCGAGTTTCCATTTGGGTTATAACTTAAATTTATCCCAATTCGTATTCAAATCCATGATTTTAATATAAACAATTTCCACTTTGAGCCGTTTGAATTTAGAAAATAGCTTGAATAGCTGTGAAATAGTTAATAAGAAATAGTTTGGGTTTTAAAAAGAATGGTTTGTATAGTAAATAGCTTGGGAAATCAAAATAATCCGAATATTTAAGAAGATAGATTTTAAACAGTCTATATTAAAATAATTTATTTGAAAATAGTTTCAAAGTCAAACAAATTCAATTCACAATCTTCCAATTCAAATCAACTTCAGTTTCCATTTCCATTAAATTGATTCAATTCGATTTCAATTCGAATTAACTTCGATTCCCACTCTAATTCAAATCAATTCCCATTTCGATTTCAAATTAATTCAATTTCGATTACAATTCCAATTTATTCAATTCAATTTCAATTTGAATTAATTTCGATTCTTAAATCTAAACCATTTCTATTTACATCAATTCGAGTTCGATTTTTAAAATAGCGATTAAATCACATGAACCAAATTAACCTTCAATATTCAATTTAACAATCTAAATCTTTTAAAATAAATAAATTCCGAGCCCAAATTTTGAAATATCCTTTTAAACTACTTTTTACTTGGATTTATTCCAAGGTTTGAGTAAGAGTTTAAATCTTTTTAAATCAAATCAATTTTTAAAATTCAATTGATTTCCTAATCTTGACTTCAAAATTTTAAACCCGGTTCTTTAAACAATTCAGGTTGACAAGTTTATTTTTTTTTAACATTTCGAATTTAAGTTCAAAATGATACCATTGCCATAAATTCAATTTTATTTCTTAATATCAAAATCATTTAAATAATTTCAAATCAAAGTTTTGTTTTTGTTTAATTCCAGAGACGGATATATATGATTTCAACCTACTTCTTAATTTATTCGAAATAATTCGATTTATAGTTTTATATATACTGTAAATAATAGGTAGAATGATAGCAAGATATATCAAAGTAAATAAACATCCAAATTATCTAAAACGTCAGTCAATAGCATCCATCACAAATTTCCAAAATTCGAAACCCCTTTTTATTTCAAAAATCATTTTGAAATCATTTACACATAACTTCTTTTGTACCTCTTATCAAATTCATACCTTTTCTTTTACAATTTAATCTATTTAACTTCCATACGTTAAATTTTAATTTCACCTTGAAATTTCCAATTTCAGGTTATAAGTTCAATACTTATTTAACTTGGCCTGAGTTAAATTCCCAATTCGCTTAAACTTGCTCAGTTTAATTTTTCATATTTTAAAATTTTAATGCTTATTAATATCACTCTCCACTTATAAGTTCAAAAAATTATTTTTCCTTTGGGTTATGCTTCTCATTTTAAGGGGAATTCCAGAGCTCAAACACCAGTATTTATTTTAATTCACCTTGAAATCATTTATATATATATATATATTCCATTCATGTACCAAATCACACTTTTAAATTTTAAACCCGCCCTGGTTTTCTACCCAAATAAATTCCTTCGGAAATTTCAAAACAACTCTTGTTTTCCAAAAAAAATTCCATATCAAAATTATTCTAAATAATACTACTTATTATTTCCTTAAATACCTTGAAACACATTTCAAAATTTCCGGGACTTAGATTCAAAACTTCTCAATTAAGATCCATTTTAAATTTATAAGTCATATTTAAAAATTAAGCTTATATAATTTCACTTCCTTAAAACATTTCACAATGTTTTATCATTGTTTATTCTGTAATAAACATCCTTTATTAAGATACAACAACCAATTTATGATAATAATCAATATGATCATATCTAGAAGCCAACCACACTTTATAATCCATAATAATCTCTTGGAAAATTATTTCTATATATATATGAAGTATAATCAGGGTAAACTTATTTCATTTCAAAACAATTTGAGAAACACTTCCGAAATTTCCAAGATCTAAATTCTGGTTTTTAGTCTATTTTAGCTTAACCCATTTGCATAGCTCATTCTTACCCAAATTTCTCTTTTGTTATATATATTTAACCGCTTAAATCATATAATCTTAATTGATTAGAATAATTACAACCAATCACTTTAGTACACTATAATAATTTAGAAAGATTATTTCTTTTTATATCTAATATATTCTTATATATATTTTAAAATCGACTTTAAATCATTATGTAAGAAAATAACAAGTACGCCCTCATATATATGCACTTAACTCATTCTAGGGTACTATTGACCCTATCTCTAATGAGTAATCCACACCAGAGCCAAGGTTCTCGCTTAACCTTCAGCTTTGATACCACGTGTAACAACCTATTCTAAATTTTCCTTCCCTTCCTTCTTCCTAGTTTTTTTACTCTCTTTCTTTTATTTACTCAGACCCAATCATGAACCCTTGGATACCTGCACTTCCATACCAATGTCGACCACCCTTTCTTGCCGCCGACCGACCTTGCAAACCACCTACGACCACCGCGTCACCTCCATCCACCCAGAACCCTTGACTATACCCTAGTTCAAATTTTCGAACTTCGAACCAAATCCTGGAATGACGTATCTACACCCAATCACCTCGATTCGCCATCCTACGCCACTACCAACCACTGAGCCTTGCCGAACTGATCGCCACTTCCTCCTCCTCCTTATCCCCCCGGACCGCACGCCCTATTCGCCTCCTCAACGCCGCAAGGGCCTCAAACTCAAGACCGAACCAAATAACCCCCTAAACCTACTTCACCCACATCTCGACGCGTCGCCCACCAGAAAAATCCCTTTCCATTTTTCCTGGGTGCCGCATCATCTGCTCCTCCTCCACGTCCAACGTCACACCCCAACCTTTGCCATGTCACCGAAATTTGTCGAATCTTCTAAATCCGTTCATCTAAAAAAATCATATCTCTACACAACACAAAAAATTCCAAACAAATCTTAAAAATCTTAATTTCCAATAACGATTCCAGACATACAACCTATTCGTTAAAATTTTATATTCGAATTTTGGTCATGACTACCTACTCTCTATAAAATGATGTTTTTCTTTCTCTCTACTCCATGAAATAAATTTTAAAATGTTCTTCATTCGAAAAAAACAACTTTCCTTTTGAAAATAAGATCTAAAACCAAATGTTTGTTAAGCTTTTGATTTTTGAAGTTGGTTGTTTTACTATTTTTGAATAAACAAAACCTAGAACAGAGCTTAAATGGAAGAAAAACAGTGGTTGTGCAGGTGGACTAGTCATTGACGAACACCATCTTAATACACATGTTTACATACAATCACACTTATGCTTAACACATATCATAATCACAGCCATATATGAATGTATATATCATATCAAGTAATCAAAATAAAGTGTTACTCACCGTTGACTAAAGGAATGTAGTGCTGCTCTTTATCTTGCTCCTGCTTCAAGCTTTTGATTCAATGGAAGACTTTTATTTTATTTTATGTTGAATGGTACACACGACCCAAAACAAATAGTGGTATATATATAGAAAGCGAAAGTGTAAAGAGAAAGCCAAAAAGAAGAAGCCGAGACATATACGTGTGCAGGCTTTCTTTACATTTTTATTTCGTTTTTTTTCTCTTCGGCTGATTTGATTTTTATTATTTAAGTGATTTGATTTCCTTATTGACTTGAAAATTGAGTGAAAGATGTGATTTATTATTTGCTTGAGTACATGATGATGTTCCCTTAAGCTTATACATTCATTTATATGTATGTGTGTGTGTATATGTGTATATATATATGGATATACACACATTTACTCTATTCTATCATAAACAATTTTATATACATATACTTATGCTCATAGTTTGAAAATTTTCATTATGAAGCTTGTATATTCATGTATATATATATATACTTATTTACATATACAATATTTTTATAAATATATATCTACTTATTCACTATTAAAAAACCTCATAGAAAAGATAATAAATTTAAGGAATCTTTTCGAAAAAGAAAAAAATTACTCTCATAAAAAGATAGAACATAACGCTCAAAGAAAAGAGGAAAGTTTAAACAAAAATAAAAATAAAATAATCCACTATTATAAATGTGGAAAAGTTGGACATTATGCTAGTAGATGCAAACTAAAAAAGAAAATTGATAATTTACATACTGATAGTGAATTATTTACAATTATACAAATTTTCATATTCATTATTTCATATGGCATACATACATACATACATATATTTTAACATTATAAGCTTCTATATATTTATATATAAGTACAAATATATGGTCTTGAATTTCAGTAGTGGAGTTTATCTACCTATTTTTATAAAATCTATCATATCCAGAAATTTATAATTTATAATTTATAATTAATATAGTTTTTAATCAATTTATTTACTCATTTTTTTAACATCAGAAATTTATTTATTCGACTAATAAAAATTAATATTCTAATAATTACAATCAGTTAATTACCCTAATAACAAGTGTCAAAAATCCAGATCATTACAGTGCGACATCGATTAGGGTAAATAAATTGCTACTGCATCCTAAGCGCTAAAGAGATGTCTTTTGCTGTGACCAATAGAATTTGTTCACAGTGACACAATAGAGATATGAAAGGCCGATCAATGGGTAAGATTTGGATTTCAGCCCAATCAAGTTAGTAATTGAGATAAGATTAGGATTTCAGCCTAATAACAGTAGTTTAAGACAAGTGCAAACAATCAAAAAATAAAGCAAACAGTCAAATAGAATCAGAAACAGTATTTTATCCGAGTTTTATCCTTTCTGTATTTTCCTTTCAAGGTAGAACTATTGCTTAGTCTATTATCTTTATCTTGCTAAGAAATGCTAGTAATTACTTTCACTCGCCAGACTTATTGTCTGACCCACTCCTTTGTTTCTCCTTTTTCCCCCATAGGCCAGCAGAGTTGAGGACAGTTGATTCTGATTGCTTGGAGATTCATTTTTGGAGTTTTCTCATTGCAGATGTATTCTTCTACTTCTCATTTTTTTCATTTGGTTTATGACGGATTGGCACTTGTGAGAGGGATTATTATTGTTATCTTTATACTCTGATTTTATGAGACCTAGATGTATTTTCATGAGACATGAGATATTCTGAGTTTTTGAGATACGTTATGTTTTTATGACTTATTTCGAGATGAAATTTAATTTTGAATGATGAGTTATTATTTAAATGTTTCCGTTGTTTTTACTTATTTGTCTTATGAATCTTAGTCTCTGTGATGCTTTAGCTATACCTATAATGCACTGCATCCTTTGGTGTTTCCTTTTTGGGAATACTAAGGGGTACGGGGTATTCTACCTGATAGCTCAAATCAAAAGGCACAGAAGGAGAGATCTCTTATATATAATATTTTGGATCAACACGGATACATTACAATACCTAAATACATCTAAAATAATACGTATCTCTTAGTGACACAAAGAAGCATATACGAGTTGCCCGGACTAAGTAATACACTATTTGAGACACAAAATTTTTCCAAATGATAAAACCTAAGTGAGTAAAAATGATGGATTTCATATCATATCTAAAAATCTAATACATCATTTCATATATATACATTTCGTAACACAAGTACATCATTATCTTGAAATACAACTTTATCTCAATGTAGAATAAACAAATACTTACCATTATTGTCGACCCTATCTCTATATCGTAGCCCATAGAGCACATACAATCACAATATCAACCTGTAAAACAACATTTGTCTGACCCGAGATTGTTAAATACATAACAAACCCTTAGTCCAGCTGGAAACCTAGATGTGAGTGTAATCGTGCTTAAAATATAACATAATATGTAATAGGTTTAAATATGCTACACAATGTATAACTCTACTTAATTTTTCTGAATATACTTAGGAGAACCCGACAAATCGATAAACTCCCGAGGGGAATTAAGTTATGTCTGTCGGCTTCAACTCATGGTACATATAGCCCACTGTTTCTATTTTTATGAGAAGTGATGCAAGGAAGGGCTGAAACCTAGGTCTATTACTATACCTAGGCATCTTCTTTCCATTGCATCACACCAGCAGACTAACCCTACTTAGTTATAAACATAAATTTATTACTATAGTCTACACCTCTAAATAATTAATACAAGCTTTGTAATTAAAAATATTTAAAATAGATTTCCGAATTCCTTTCTTCCAAAATCTTTTTTCCCAAAATCACTCCAGAATGAATTTCCATATTACCCTTATAAAATCACTTCAATCACAAAAATCTCATATGTTTTACAGTAGAGGTTCACTTTGCACACAATGTTAAAATATGTGTTTTAAATACAAATAAGTTATCAAAATATTCTCCAATTTGTATAAAACTTGTTTTTGAAATATTTTTCACAAATAAATTTACAAAACCCAACTTATCCAAAATTTTATGCAAAATAATATTCCACTTTATTTGTTTAACATGCTATTTATCCATTTATTAAAACCGGTTTTGCAATTTTCAATAGTTTCATCAAAAACTATATTTTAAAATATGATATGGTTTCACCAAATCTAGTATAAAATAAATATCTTTATGTGATAAATGCTAGTCACAATAGATCATCTAAAATTAACACTCGAGAAGGAATCCATTATTCCAAACTCTACGATCAGGCTCTACGTGCATAAGACATTACCTTTGAGTGATATATATTAAAAGCAATAATACCTTTGAGTGTCTTCATTTGTAAAGCAATGAAGAGAGACGTAGGAGAATGTGTGAAAAAGTGTTTCGCATGTCAACAAGTGAAAGCTAAGAATCAGAAGCCAAGTGGTTTACTTCAAATCCTTGGAAGTATCAACCTTGAAATACGATTCGGTATCTTTGGATTTTATATATGGGTTACCAAGATCGAGAATGAGGAAGGATAACATATGGTCAATAGTCGATAGATTTCTAAGAGTGTTCACTTTATGCCAGTAAAGTCTGTAGGAAAGACAATTAGTTTGATGAAACTATATATGAATATTGTTTTGGGACTCCATGGGATTCCAAGCAACATAGTTAGTGATCTAGGCCTATTGTTCACCGGTGAGTTATAGAAAAGTTTGCAGAGTGAATTAGGTACAAAATTGAACTTGAGTATGGCTTACCATCCACGTAAAGATGATCAAACGGAGAGAATGAACCATGTGCTAGAGAATTTATTGCGAACATGTGTTTTAGATATTGGAAGATCATAGGAGGATCATTTGCATTTGGTAGAGTTCATCTAAAGTAATAGTTACCAGTCGGGTATTGGGATGCAATATTTGAGACGCTTTATGATAGACCATGTAAATCGCCAATTTATTGGATGGACAAGGAAGATAGACTCATGCTAGGACCCGACTTGATAAGAGATGCTACCAAGAAGATAGATTTGATTCGTGCTAGTATGAAAGTTGCACATTCAAGGTAGAAGAGATATGCCGATAAGAGGAGAAGGGAACCAGAGTTCGCAGTGAGCGATCATGTGTTCTTGAAGGTATCATTGATGCAAGATGTTATGCATCTTGGGAAGGCGAGGAAATTAGCTCCTCGATATGTAGGTTTGTTTCCCATGATAAAGAGCATCGACAAACTCTTATATAGAGTCGAGTCACCAATAAGTTTAATGGTTGTGCATAATGTATTTCATATATCGTATTTGAGGAAATGTGTGCACGACCCTAGTATAGTAATGGAATCGAAAGCGAAATAGGACCTGTAACAACCCATATTTTACGTATCGGAGGATAGTAAAATGATTTTATTCAATTCGTTGAAGGTCGTAGGATTCTAATATTTGGGTATATGGTTCTTAGAGATGTTTTACACATCTATGATTTCTTTCAAATTTCTATATGACTATTTTTCCCATAGATATCTTATTTCGGTTGTAACTTTTGATAGGAGCTGAATTAGATGGTATAACCTGTCTCATTGCTTCAGTGCCATTCCGTAGAGTGGTCGTATATGAAAATCAGATAAGTGGTTAAGAAGTTGTAGCAGTTTTAAGTTTTAATATATACTAACCAAAATTAGAAGAGGATTGGTAGGCTGAATTAGTAAGCCCGTTGATCTAATTAGGTTTGGCTATAAATATGAGGTGAGAGAGACCATTTGAAAGTTGGCCTCTCATTTGATATCAGCCTCAAGCCCTAACTCCTATCAAATTCTCCATTTATCTTATTGGATTCCATCTCAAATCATCTCTAATTGGATTAGAAGCTAGATCTTCAACGAGAAGCTTGATTTCATCATTTCGATTGAATCCTCATCCGATGTGTCGCTATTCGGATCGAATCTTCATCGTATTTCAGAGGTTTGGTAGACTTGGCATGTGGTGATGATATCCCACTAGTCTATGATGGATTATATGTTGTAATTAGGTGATTATAGGTTAGAATTATCAAATTAAGGTATAAAATGGTTAAACTTAGGTAATTTCAGATTTGGAAACCCTAGATTATGCTAATTAAACATGTAATTAAGATTATATCATTGGCTAGTGTCATTTTTGTATATTTGGATATGAAATTCTAAATGTTAGATTAGATTGATGCTACAATTGTGATGGTAGATTGAATTGGATGATTTGTATGTTCATATTAGATGAATTCGAAGATTTGCTATGTTTAATTTGCTGCTAGGTTTGAATTGATTACTGTGCTTGTTTCATTTGCTAGCATTGTACATGCTTTAGGACTTAGATCGGTAATCGAAGCATATCGGGAGTATAGTCCGTTGGAATCTCACGAAACTTGGAGGACAGGATCTAGAGCAAGTCAGAGGAAGTCTTGTGAATTGCATAAAAATTGGAGCTAATTATTTGGATCGACACCGATCTAATTGGATCGGATCGGTACCGATCCGAACTTTGAGCTCTAATTGAGGAGCGATTCATAGGAGGAATAAAGCATAGGTTTTAGAGTTTCTCTATGAAGTTGGATTGATGGATAGGTTAAGTGTTGAAGATTGGATGGATCATCTTTGTTGGATCAACTATGGTGCATAGAAGAGAAGGTCTGAAGGCTAAGAGGATAGCTAACGGTCTATGGCATCTAGAGGGAGTGCACTAGAGGCTAGAAGAGAAAATGGAGTCCAAATCGACTAAGTATTTGGATTGGCACCGATCCAGTAGGATCGGATCGGTAACGATCCCAATTATTGGCTCCAATTGATGTGAGATCTAGGGGGAAGATTCTTGGGTCGTATAGGATCATGCTTGAAGTTATGGATTGTTGATTGCTTCTATGGTTTGGAAATTATAGCATGATGAAGTTTTGACTCTTCGGTTGGTGGCTCGGATAAGGAGTAGGATCGAAGGAGTTGATAAACAGCTCGAGATGGAACAAGGCTATGGTATAATGGACTGGATTAAGTGGCAGGACTCACGCTCGGAATTGGATTGGAGTTGTGAAAGCTCTATGATTTTAGAGAGCCGAGGAATCGTTGATAACCCGGAGCATTCTGGTTGTGTTCAAACATGGATACTATATGCGAGGGCACCCAAGGGCTAGTAGCGCCAGTCATTTATTCTGGGCCGCTCTGAGAGGGTCTAGTGCCATATGGTACAGAGGTACTGTAAGAGACAACCATGTAGGGTTTCGGACCTGAAAGTATGGAGGAACATAATTGAGAACTGAGATTTCCATTAGTCTCTGGCAAGCGAGGACGAGGCCATACGAGTTATCATATATATATTTGACGCTTTAGAAGATGATAGCTGGATTTTGGTTGATGGATGCTATGGTTGCTATGGTTGTTATGTTTGGTATTCCTCTTGGGCAGGCTATCATCTATAGGAATGCAGGAGAAGGGATTGGGAATAGGATATATGAAGGAGGCCACTAAGATTTTTTTTATCATGTTCTGTTACAGTGTCCTAATGTCGTTTATTTGAGTAGGATATTGTATTTTATTATTATGTGCTAACTCTTTGATTGCAGGGACCGGTCATGTATGGTTTTTGTACCTGTTTAGTACCATATTTCTTGGTATAGCTTTTAATAGTCATTTACCGCTTACACCAGACTGTTGTCTGACCCAAGGTCTTATATTTCCTCTTATCATCTTGGGTACTCTTAAATGAGTAGACTAGATGACAGGGTTGGAGTCGCTGTTATTGTACGAAGATAAGCTTAGAGAAGCTATGGTGTATTACTCTGTAATTGTAGTTTTCGCTATCCATTTCTACGTACACTGCAGGATGTAGTGAGGAAATGTTGTGCTGAAATATTTTGACATATGTACCACAATTTATGATTTAGTAGAGATGTTATTCTCATTTGTTATGGCTCACTATATTTTGTTGTATATTTTGTATATTATATTTTATCCATACGTAGTAAGATATGCAATAGGTTTAAATTTCAGCCTTAATGATCGTTCTATATCAACTTGGCACATTTACAATGCTCTTTTAGATCATTGATGTGCCGGTGGTATGGCGTGGTTGTCACATTTGGTATTAGAGCTTTGGTTATGAGTTAACCAAAGTAGTTGAGAGTATATGCTAAAGGAGGGAGCGTATTTGTTAATGAAGACATTGTGCTGTATAGTACTATTATATAGTGTAGTATGCACTTGAGTACTATTACAACTTCTCTTGGAATGAGGCTAATCATTCTTATTATGGATAAGAATGAATCAGAACACAAGGAATGCTGCTAGGAATAACTCCACTTCAGTAGTGGTAGAGGGAGCGGGAGCTGCTATACTTGATTTTCAAACCATGTTCGATGCAATGGTGGCTTTGATGTTAAGAAGAACCCAAAATACTCCTATTGTGACTTTAGGTGGCGGTGCTCCTTTGCAAGTGCCTGGGATTGACTTCGCCAAGTTTTGCAAGGATTATTCTACTCTTGGAGGGAAGCCATTCTTGGGTACAGAATCAGTTATTGAAGTGCAAGTTTGGATATATAATTGTGAATGCATTTTCAAAGACATGGATGTGGAAGATGCTATGAAGAAGAAGCTTGCTTCAAGATAGCTACAGGACTGAGCAATGAATTGGTGGAATGCTATTACCATTGCTACTCTAGAGGATCAGATTTCTTGGGATCAATTTAAGGCTAGATTTGAGAAGTTTGTTCATGCAGCTCAGAAGTCAGGGCCGTTCAAGAAGTTTACTGAGTTGAAGCAAAGGGAGACGTCTATTTTTGAATATGTAGTGGAATTTGATGCTTTGTCGAAGTATGGGATGTCTTTTATTAATACACCTTTGAAGAAAAATGAGAAGTTTATCACTGGATCGGACGACCACTTGGGAGAGAAGTTGGTAGACCACAATGAAGTTTCTTTTAAGAAGTTGGTTAAGAAAGCACTTGGACATCTGTGTCTATACTCGAAAAATAGGACTGCTATTGTTGCTCTTGTTAAGAAAGAGGAACCAAAACCACAGTAGCGCGATGGAGGTTAGAAGAAGTGAAATGGAAAAAGGAAGCAACAACAACAACAAGGAAAAGGGGATCAGAAAAAGAATAAGAGTGAATTTTTTTTTTCATGGTTTCAAGGAGAAGGGCCACTATATTAAGGAATGCAAGGCTGTTAAGAAGTGCTACAACTGTGATAAGTCAGGGTATATTAAGAAGGTTTGTTCGGAACCACCTACGGATAAGCAGTTTATGAAGGCATATGCTTTGGATGCAATCCCGACTTCATCTTTTGCTCCTGCATAGTATGTTTTTCATCCGAGATGTTTCTGTTATATTTCTTTTTGATATTGGAGTTTCACATTATTTCATCTGTGGTGATTAAGTATGTGGACTAGGTTTGGAGCCCGAGATAGTAGACCGACCTTTGATTATAACCAACCCTGTTAGAGAATCTACTGGTCTTTGTATGATTTTTCAAGGCATAGTCTTATCGAGTCATGGATGTTCTTTTTCTTGTGATTGCTTTGTTCTTAATTTTGTTGGGTTCAAGGTTATTTTGGGTATGGACTGGTTTAAGAGGTATGTGGCTGTTGTGGATTGCGAGAAGCTTGAGGTGACAATTTGGAATGTGGAAGGGCGAAAGGTAGTAATATGCTGCTTACCAGAGGATGATGTATTAGTCAGCTTCTATATTCGCTTGAGATTCGAGAAGAAGGATTGTCATTTATGCATATCACTAGAGAGTACCCTGATGTCTTTGAGGAAGTGATAGGATTGATTCCGCATGGAGAGATCGAGTTTCGGATCGACTTAGTGGATGGAGCCAGACTCATAATAATGCCTTTTAGGCGTATAGCAGCTAGAGAGCAGAAAGAGTTAAAGGTGTAAGTGGATGATCTGCTAAAAAAAGGATTCATTTGGAGAAGCATATCCGATTGGGTGCACCAGTTGTATTCACGACTAAGGTGGATGGTTCTTTGTGATTATGTGTGGATTACAGTGAGCTGAACAAGGTTACGAAGAAGAATAAGAATCTGGTTCCATGGATTGATGACCTGTTTGATCAACTGCAAAGTGTAAAGCTATTTTCGCAAATGGATTTGGCAACAGGATTTCACCAGTTGAGCATGGCTAAAGGAAGTGTTCCTATTATTGCATTAAAGAGACCGTCGAGATTCCTTGAGTGGTTGGTGATGCCTTTTGGGTTGACCAACACTCTAACATATTTTGTGGATCTTATAAATAGAGACTTCAAAGATCAGTTAAACAAGTTCATGCTTGTGTCCATGGATGACATTCTGATTTACTCCAGAACTTAGGAAAGGCATAAGACACACTTGAGGATTGTGCTTAAGATTTTTAGAAAGCACAAGTTGAGAGCTAAGTTCTCTAAGTGTCACTTTTGGAAGGAAGAAATGAGATTCTTGGGTCATGTCATGTCAGGACAAGGAATAGCGATGGATCCCGCAAAGGTGGCAGAGATCCAAGATTTGATCCGACCTAAGAATGCTATAAATGTGAGAAGTTTCCTAAGGTTGGCAGGATATTATAGGTGTTTCATAAAGGACTTCTCAAAGATTGCAACACCGATGACCAACTTGTTTAAAAAAATTGGACTTTTACTTGGGATGCTAGATGTGAGCATGCATTTATGATTCTGAAGGAGAGATTGACGACACCTGTATTAGTTATTCCAGGTAAGAATGAAGAGATGATAGTATACACGAATGCTAGTGGCACTGGTCTTGGAGCTGTGTTGATGCAGAAAGGGAGAATTATCGCTTATGCTAATCGACAGTTGAAACCGCATGAATATTTTTTCCAACCCATGACTTGGAGTTAGCAGAAATTGTGTTTTCTTTGAAGATGTGGAGGCACTATTTGTTGGGAGAAAGATTTGAGCTATTCATGGACCATATGCCCTTGAAGTATCTTTTCTCTCAGAAGGATCTTAATCTTCGACATCAATGGTGTTTAGCATTTTTGACCTCTTATGACTTTGATATTTCCTACACTCCATAGAAATGTAATGCAGCGGCGGATGCACTAAGCAGAAGACATGTTGGATTAGGGACTATGTTTCTTAAATGGAAACATATGTAGTATATAACTAGATTTGACTTCAGGCCACCTTGTGAGCTCGAGACTGAGATGTTGCCAAGTCTATAACCATACCTGCTCCCATAGAAAGGATTGGTGCTAGTCAGAAGCAAGATGCTAAGCTAGCAGAGGTCATGGCGAAGATTGAGATGGGAGTGGGATAAAAGATTTGAGGCAGTACGAGATTAATCGAGATGGTTGGCTTTGTAAGGATAAGAGACTGGTTGTTCCATATACTAATGGATCATGAGATGAATTACTAAGTGAATGCCATCATTCCAGCTTGACCATTCATCCTGGTGGTAACAAGATGTATAGAGACACGAAAAGGACTGACTACTGTGAAGGTATGAAGAAGGATGTTGAAAATTTTATCTCGAAGTGTATGAATTTCCGATTAGTGAAGGCTAAACAGAAGAAGTCTAGTGGATTGGTACAACCATTAGATATTCCCAAATGGAAATTGAAATAGATATCTATGGATTTTATAGATGGATTGCCGCAGACTATATGATAGTATTTGGGTAGTGGTAGATCGACTCACCAAGAGTGCAAAATTCATGCCTGTCAAGTCTACCAGAATGGCATCCAAGTTGGCATAATTGAATGTTAAGTGGATTGTTCGATTCCATGGTGTGCCAAAGAGTATTGCAAGCGATAGAGGCCCATTGTTTACCAGTGGATTCTGGAAGAGCTTATAGGAGATTTTGGGAACCGTGATGCATCTATGCATAGCTTATCACCTACAGATGGATGATCAGACCGGGAGAGTGAATCAAATTTTGGAAGATCTTCTATGAACTTGCATTATAGATTTTGGAGGATTTTAGGAGGATCATTAGCATTTGGTCGAGTTTGCATATAACAATAGTTATCAGTCAAGTATTGGCATGACACCATATGAAGCATTATCTGGACGACTTTGTAATCCGCCTTCATGTTGGTGGGAAGCAGGTGAGAAGTCAATGCTTGGACCATATGCGATTAAAGAGACTTCGAAGAAGATAGAGATTATTCGGCAATTAATGAAGCCTGCTCAATATCGTCAAAAGAGTTACGCGGATAAGAGAAGAAGTGATTTGGAATTTTCAGTTGGAAACATGGTATTTGTTAAGATTTCTCCTTTGAAGAATGTTGTTCGATTTGGGTGGAAGGAAAAGCATCTAGATTTGTTGGACCATCTTCGATATCGAAAAAATTGTGAAGTTGGCTTAAAAAGTGGACCTACCTCCAAAGATGGCGGGTGTGCACAATGTTTTTCATATCTCCTATCTATGAAAATTTGTGAATGAATCGGGTATCGTTGTAGCACCGGATTAGTTGGAAGAGACAGAGGTTGAGTCAAAAGTTTTAAGACCTCGTAACCCTCTTCGAATATTTGGGAATGGGACAAAACATCTTAGAAGGAAGGTAGCTAAGCTAGTTAAGGTGCAACGAAGTGAGGACGATAGCGATTATACATAGGAGACTGAAGAGAGTATAAGGATAGCCCATCTAAAACTCTTTGAGTTGTAAGACCCATAGGTCCTATCTACTTGCCCCATTTATCTTATACTATTTGAATTTCGTATGCTAGGATTGGTTTTGTTTTCTATTGTTTGATTTGACTACTTAGTTGGATTGATAGAAGGTTGTTATTGACTAGTAGGTATGCGAGAAAACCTTGGTTGCTTTTGTTTGTATAGGCATTTCTGAAGCGAAATTCCTAAAGAGGGGAGAATGTAACGACCCGTATTTTACGTATCGGAGGATCGTAAAATAATTTTATTTAATTCATTTGAGGTCGTATGATTCTAATATTTTGGGATATGGTTCTTAAGGATGTTTTACACATCCATGATTTCTCCCGAGTTTCTATGTAATAATTTTACTACTGGAGATCTTATTTCGGCTATAACTATTGATAGGAGCCGAATTAGATGCACTAACCTATTTCATTGCTTCGAGATAGTGGTTTCCCATTCTGTACAATGATCATATAGGAAAATCAGATAAGAAGTTAGGAAGTTATAGCAGTTTTAAATTTTGAAATATGCTAACCAGATTTAGAAATTAGTGGGCTGATTTAGCAAGCTTATTTATCTAATCAGGTTTGGCTATAAATATAAGATGAGAGAGACCATTTGAAAGTTTGCCTCTTATTTGATATCATCCCCAAACCCTAACTCCTCTCTATTTCTCCATTCATCTTACTGGATTCCATCTCAAATCATCTTTAATTGCAAATTAGAGGCTAGATCTTCAACGAGGAGCTTGATTTCATCATTTGGATTGCATCTTCATCTGATTTGTCGCTATTCGGGTCGGATCGTCATCATATTTCATAGGTTTGGTAGATTTGGTGAGTAGTGATGATCTCTCACTATTCTATGATGGATTATATGTTGTAGTTAGATTATTATAGGTTAGAATTGTCAAATTAAGCTATAAATTGGTTAGAAATAGGTGGTTTCAAATTTAGAAACCCTAGATTAACCTAGCTAAACACATAATTGGTATTAGATCATTAGCTACTGTCATTTGTGTACATTCAGCACTAAAGATCTATGTGTTAGATTCGATCTATGCTTGAATTGTGATGGTAGATTGAATTGGATTATTTATATGTTTATATTGGATGTAATTGGATGATTTGCTATGTTTGATTCGCTGCTATGTGTGAATTGATTACTATGGTTGATTTGTTTGCTAGTGCAGTTCATGTTTTAGGATTAAGATTGGTGTCAGAACATATCGGGAGTAAAATTCATTGGAATCGCACGAAACTTGGAGGATAGGCTTTGGAGCACGTCAAGAGGAAGTCTTCTGAATTGCACCACAATTGGAGCTAAGTATTTGGATCGACACTGATCCAATTGGATCGGATCTGTACCAATCCGAATTTTGACTTCAACTAAGAAGCGATTCGTAGGTGGAATATAGCATGGGTTTTAGAGTTGCTCTATGACGTTGGATTGAAGGATAGGCCAAGTGTTGAAGATTGGATGGATCATTTTCATTTGATCAACTATAGTGCATAGAAGAGAAGATATAAAGGCTAAGAGGATGGCTAATGGTCTATGGCATCTGGAGGTAGTGCACTAGAGGTTGGAAGAGAAATGGATTCCAAATCGGCTAAGTATTTGGATTGGCACCGATCCAATTAAATCGGATCGGTACCGATCCAAATTATTTGCTGCAATTGGTGTAAGATCCAAGGGGAAGATTCTTGGGTTGTATAGGAACATGCTGGAAGTTGTGGCTTGTTGATTGCTTCTATGGTTTGGAAGTTATAGCATGACAAAGTTTCGACTCTTCGATCGGGGGCTCGGATAAGGAGTAGGATTGAAGGAGTTGATAGAGAGCCTGGGATGGAATGAGTCTATGGTATAATGGACTGGGTTGAGTGGTAGGACTCATGCCCTAAAATGGGTCGGAGTTGTGAAAACTCTGAAGATTTGGGAGAGCCAAAGAATCATTGATAACTTGTAGTGTTCTGGTTGTGTTCAAGCAAGGATACTATATGCGGAGGCAACCGAGGGCTAGTAACGCTATTCGTGTATCCTGAACTACGCCGAGAGGGTCTAGTATAAGATGGTACGTAGGTACTGTAAGAGACAACTGTGTGGGGTTTTGGAACTGTAGTACGGGGAAACACAATTAAGAACCGGGATTTCCATTATTCTCTGGCAAACGAGGAAGAGGCCATACGAGGTATAATATATATTCAAGGCTTTAGAAGATGATAGCCAGATTTTGGTTGATGAATGCTATGGTTTCTATTGTTGTTATGTTTGCTATTTCTCTTGTACAGGCTATCATCAATAGGAATGCTGGAGTAGGGATTGGGAATAGGATCAATGGAGGTGGCCGCTTAGATTTTTTTATCCTATTCTGTTACAATATCCTATTATTGGTTTTTTGAGTAGCATGCTATATCTTATTATGTGCTAACTCTTTGGTTGCTGGGACCGGTCATGTATGGTTTTTGTACCTGTTTAGTACCATATTTCCTGGTATAGCTTTTGATAGTCATTTACCGCTCACACCTGACTGTTGTCTGACCCAAGGTCATATGTTTTCTCCTATCATCTTGGGTACTCTTAAATGAGTAAACTAGATGATAGGTTTGGAGCCATAGCTGCTGTGCGAAGATGAGCTGAGAGAAGCTATGGTGTATTAGTCAATGTTTGTAGTTTCAACTGTCCTTTTCTATGTATTTTAGGGGATGTAGTGAGGAAACGATGTACTAGTATATTATGACATTCGTTCCATAATTCATGATTTAGTGGAGATGTTATTCTCATTTGCTATGGCTTACTATATTATATTTTATCCATATGTTATGAGATATGTAGTAGGTCTGTTTTAAATTTAAACCTTGATGATCGTTCCATATCAGTTAGGCACAGTTATAGCGCTCTTTTAGATCATTGATGTGCCAGTGGTATGGCAAGGTCATCACAGGACTAATATGTAGAACCAGATTTGACTTATGCTAGACGACCAAAGTTAATAGTAGGTCATGGTATAAAGGATTTAAGAAACAAAGTTATCAAACATATTCGTGTCCAGTGGAGCGACGATAAGGATAATTGTACCTGAGAGGTAGAGGATAACATTAGAAACATGTGATAACTCGTACCTCGTAACACATTGACCCATAGGCTATGGTGACTTTCGGACTAGTCTCGATAAAGTACGTGTTATTGGGTTTTAAACATTATAGAGGCTAAGAATATAAGGATAAAATCTAAGACATTCTACAGTTTCAGATATCACAATGGAAGGCGGTAAAATATAAATACGTAAAATAATCATCTTAGAAAATATATTAGAAAACGCGGTCTCAAACATGCGTAGTCATAATCCAAAGTTTACGGAAATACAACATATAGTCTGATAAGTACTAAGTATGATACTGAGTAATGGAAAACAGAAAAATCTCTAATGGTAAGCTCACCTCTCCCCGTACTAATATCTAGGCCTATCAAATGCTGCCTTGTTCTCCTACGGTGGAAAAAAAAGAAAATGAGTAGGTCAAACAAAAGTCTGGTGAGTGTGCTACATCATTAATATACGTTGTTCACATGCAATTGACTTCATTTATAATCAATGTGACCCTCATAATCTATGTGACCTAGGGTGTCCTACTTGTGTCTGTGAATCACTTACTAAGGTTATTTTCATTTATCTAAGGGATATAGTTCTAAATACACATACATAAACATTTTGTGAAGGTTTATACTTATGGTCGAACAACTAATCGAACCTCAAAATAATGGCGGATCGGCCAATAATTACTTGAACTATTCCAACATAGGAACACTTACAAAATCAACATTGAGACAACATTCCTAAACTATGAGTACACGTATCGTATTTATGCATTGAGGAAGAGCCCGCAATTCCGACTCATGCCAAAGATGTCTTAGGGTCCACTACATCTGTGTCCAATCTCAATGGCAACATAACGCCGCTTATTTCGCAACGTCAGCCGTCCAATCAACAATCGACAATACCACGTCCTATACACTGGAACCTCCTGTTAGCGGACCACACACTTCTTCAGGTATCCTTGTCGGTGTTGCAAGTACAATGTACAAACTCATGTGAGCATAATTTTCGATTGAATTGCCCCTTTCGAATATCGACTATGCTAAATAAATAGTATTTAGGCGTAAGTGCCAATGTAATACCTCACTAGTCTCGTATCATCAACGAGTCGTCAACTTAGGGAACTAGCTTCCCTGATAATATACTAACATCCATAAATGTTATATACATGTATATAAATGATAAACTTGGGCCTTAGGCCGACGTTCAATCTACGACCATTCATAAACTGGTCGATCATCGTCTATCAGAGTGGTCGATTGCTTGCTGTCGGCTGACTCAAGTGAGCCTGTCGACTGATCGGACTTTGATTATAGTAGATTTTAAATTATCGGTCCTTGTTTCTCTTTTAATCCTTCTCTATCATTTCAGTAAACTCCTATTTGTTAATTTATAGACTTCCCATACTTTCAATTTTAGTTTCTAACAATTTCATAACCATGTTTGTTATCAAAACAAATTAAATCAAGTTTAGAATCAATAGGGTATTCATATATCAGTCTATATCTAACTTAACAACAAAAGCGTGTTCAACCTAAACCAAATTTTATCCAATATATTTACTTCAACCATATTTTGATTAGACAATGATCATATTCAAATAGGTTAAATTCTTATTTAATTTCCAATCTACTACAATCACTAGATATACAATTGATTTAAACTAAACCAATTCTAGATCAGATAAGATATAATAAACTTAATTACATATAAATTGTGAACCCACTCACCTCTTAAAACCTTTTCCCTTTTTAATCTTTGTTTAATCGACCTTTCTATACTTGTTAATCACTCTTTTTTCTTGATTTCATCTTCAACTTATTTTAAATTTTATTTCAGAAATTCTTTTAAAGTAGAGTGTTGGAAGAGAGACATAATTTGGATGTAATATTGGGAATAATTGGGGTTTAGGGTTACCATCCTATTTATAGTAGCACGAACAAATATCGTGAATTTGATTTAATATAATTAAATTTGGGCCGTTTGGCTTAGGCTAACCTTAACCGCTATGTGCCAACTGGTCGGCTGCTTGGTTCAGAGCATTCGACCACAAGGTGTCGATCGGCTGCAGCCATAGTGTCGACCGGTTGAGTTATAATTGTTAATTAATTTTAACGTTTTGATTTGTTAATTATTTTCCATATATATATTCCAATTATTTTTGAATTCAAGCCTTTAAACATTAATATTTTTTATACTAGCTCCAATTCGAAACATTATACACGAAAATTATTAAAATTGCTACGAATGCAATAGTGTAAATTCATAGTCGGATTTAGATGTTTGTGAAGATTCCATGTTTATCCTTGTTATATTTAATTTAAATTCATTTATTAAATTTTCAGTTAACGTCGGGTGTTAAATTCTCCTCCCTTAAAAGGACTTCGTCCCTAAAATCTCCATAGATAGAAAAAAGCAACTCATACGTATGGAAATTAATACTTACAACCATCAACCACTGCCAATCATTGTCCTTAATTCAAATTCTAATGCAATATATACATATAGGCATGGAATGCATATGAAAATATACTAATGCAAAAAATTAGCTGGGCTCCTGATCTAGTCGACCTTCTTAAATGCACATGCTTATTCCATGTGTCAAAATGTATGCAACATCCTATGTAAATATACTAACAATTCTACGTGTGTGCACAACCATCCAATTTATATGCAACAATATCTGCATATAACTTTGTAATATAAAATAAAATAAGTGATGGTGTGAGTGCATGCTATATCGAGAATATTTACCTAAATGCGCAAAGGTCAACCTAATAAATACATCCTTTAATAAACATCATCCAAAACATGTCCTAATGACATGTTCGCGTCCATTTCTACCATCTAATTGTCCCTACCCATGGGGATATACTAAGCTAGATTCTAAACACATATGTTTATACTTATTTACTAAAAGGAAACTTACCATAAAAGAGTTCTAGATAGGTAGCTCGGATCTTCTCCTCGGGATCTTATGTACTCTCTGCTAGATCGTCTCCACACTAGACCTTAACAAGCTTGATAAGTTTATTGCTAAGTCGCTTTGTACCATGCTTAAGCATATGAATGGATGAACGACAAACAAGTGCTCCCTATCTACTTTTACCTTCTCTAGCTGACTCGACTATAGCTGTTGTATCATGTTGACACTTTCGCAAATGTGACATATGGAAAAAGTTGTGCACTTGTGCTAAATTCTCAGGAAGTTTCTAACCAACATACTTTACCAGTGATCGAAAAAGGCCTTACAAACCTTGGTGCTAACCTTCCTCGAACTACCAAATAATGATATACCTAAGCGGTGAGACTTTAGCAAAAACCATGTCGCTCACTGCGGACTCCAACTCTATGTATCTCTTGTTAGCGAAAGATTTCCGCCTATCTTGCGCAGTCTTCATCCTTCTACGGATCAAGTCTACATTCTCCCATGTCTTCCTCAAAAATCTGGTTGAAGAATAATCCTATCCATATTGTTCTACTAACAAGACAATGGTCTATAAAGCCTCCCGTACAACGCCTTAAACGGTGTCATCCCAATACTCGTCTGATAGTTGTTATTATAAGTAAACTCCACTAGTGGAAAGTGATCCTCCCACAAGCCTTTGAAATTTAAGATATGCATACAAATAAGTCCTACAACACCCGGTTCACCCTCTCCATTTTTCTATCCATCTACGAATGATAAGCGGTACTCAAACTTAAATAAGTGTCTAATGCCTCCTCAAGACTCCTCCAAAACTCATTGGTGAAAAGTGGATCTTGGTTACTAACGATGCTAGAAGGTACTCCATGTAACCAAACTATCCCCTTCTTGTATTGTGTCACCAAAGATTCATCAGCCCTCGTACTCCTAACTGGAATAAAGTGAGCGCATTTGGTCAGTGGTCGACTTTGACACAAATACTCTCATTTCCCCTCATACACGTAGTCCATCTATGAAATCCATAGAAACACTCTCCTACTTCCACTGTGGAATATCTAATTGCTACAACAATCCCGTCGGCCTCTTCTGCTCTGCCTTTACCCTTTAGAAAGTCATACATCTGGCCATGTACTTTGCCACATGCCTCTTCATATCTAGCCAATAAAAGAATCTCTTTAGGTCATGGTACGTTTATCCCTATCGGGATGAATAGTCATCCTGGAACGTTGAGACTCGGCTAACACCATGTCAGTCAAACCTATAATGAGAGGAACACATAATCAAACATCCCTTTGTAACCATCCCTTCAGGTTAATGGCATAGCGCCTTAAATCGGTGGACAGCTCTTCTCTACTAAGCCTGTTGAAAATATCTAATGTAACTCCTTATCGTGCTTCTTACTTGACCCAATATGGTCCATAAGTGTAGGCTGCACATCCAAAGCCGCTAACAATCCTACTATGATGTCTAACGATGGTTGAAAATCAAACGTAGAAATAAACTTCAAGTGCTTCCACTCTAAGAACGTAGGACTCAACATTGCATGCTTCCTACTCAAGGCATTCGCTACAACATTGCCCTTGCCTAGAGTATAGGATATATCAAAATCATATGATGCCAAAAACTTTTTTCACCTCCGCTTCCTTAAATTCAAATCCTTCTGGAAGAATAAATATGATTCGTGTACAGCTGAAACCACTCTTTTAATAGATAATGTCTTTATGACTCAAGTGCAAATATAATGGCTATCAACTCAGGATCATGGGTAGGGTAGTTTATATCAGGGACTTTAGACCGTCGACTAGCATAGCTCACCACTTTCCTCTCTAACATCAAAACCATGTGTAATCTTGTACCAAAAGTGTCGATATATATTATAAATGCCTTAGTACCATCAGGTAATACTAGAATAGGGTCACTAATCAACGACTCCTTCAACTTGATAAAAGCATCCTTATACTTCGACTCCCGTAAGAAAACCAAAATTTTCTTAGCAAGGAGGGTTAGAAGGGCATAAATTTTGATGAAATCCTTAATGAACTTCCAATAGTAGGCCGTCAAACCAAGGAAACTCCTCGTTTACTTGGCATTCTTCAGCACAAGCCAATCCTGCACTATAGAAACTTTACTAGGATTGACCGCCAGCCCACGCTCAGAGACATGTCCTAAAAGACGTGCCTCCTTTCTCCAAAAGTGGCATTTGGAGAAACTTCACCTTCAACTTATGCCCATGGAGTGTATTGAGCACTTCTTCTAGATGCATCCTGTGCTCCTCCTCGCTCCTCTAGTAGACTAATATGTCATCTACAAATACCACTACAAACTTACTAATCAACCCTCTAAAGCTTTGCTCATAAGGTCAACAAAATAGGCAGGTGCATTGGTTAGTTCAAAGGGCATGACTAATCACTCATTAATCTGTCGCACATACAGAAGCGGTCTTTTGAATACTGTCCTCGACTACACATGACTGATGGAATCTGGTAGCCACATAAAGCTGAGAAAACACCTTCACTACAACCAAGTGACCAAATAGATCATCTATGCGGGGCAACAGGTATCGATTCTTTTTTGTCAGCTTATTCAGCTCACAATAATCGATGCAAGGCCTTAAAGATCCATATGCCTTAATGGTAAAGATAACCGGTGCACCCTACTCTAAAAT
Source organism: Allium cepa (assembly GCA_030765085.1). Classification (NCBI taxonomy): domain Eukaryota; kingdom Viridiplantae; phylum Streptophyta; class Magnoliopsida; order Asparagales; family Amaryllidaceae; genus Allium; species Allium cepa. The sequence continues at coordinate 1,040,852,673 of CM060931.1, read as the reverse complement.
ACACCTCCAATAAATCACTTCTCTAACAACTCATTCACTTGATTATTTTACTCATATCTTTCTTTAGGAGCCATACGCCTCAAGGGTAGGACAATGGGTCTGGCGTTCTTTTCTAGATAAATCCGAAAGTCGACCTCTCTCGTAAGTGGGATATTGGTAACTTTAGAAAGGACATCCGGATAGTCTCTAACTACAGGCACTGAATCCAATTTATCATGTGATAAATCTAATGAATATAGGTTACTCAACATAACTGAATCGCTAGGATTGCGATAAATCTCTAGACTACGTCCATTACATGCACCCAACCTAAGAACCTTCCTATCAAACTTTAAGATCGCCCCATACATGGTCATCTAGTCCATGCCTAAAGTCAAACCAAACTTGAAAAATCATAAGAAAAAAGCATCGCAATCAAATTAGACCTCCAAAAGAAACTATTTCAAACCCCTACATATCATAGATAAATAAGCTTATCCACTAATATGGTTTGATACAACTACTAGGTCTGTAACTATGCTAGTGTCTAAGTACAACATGAAAGGATAAATCAGACAAAGTTAACACACCTTCAATTACGACCTTCTTCCCCTTGTTCACCATTGGAGGCGCACTTGAGCTGGGAACATCATCTAGTGCATAAGCTGAAACTACTTGGGTAGAGGTCTTTTATGGTATCAGGCACTCGCTCATCATATGCCTGAACTGATTGCAGTTGAAACACTTGATCTTTGAGATATCCTTCTTGCATTCCTTTGCAAAATCCCCTATGTTACCACATTTATGGCACTTGAGCTCCTCCTTCTTAATCTTCCCATGGTCCTTCATTCTGCGCTTCCATTGATTCCACTGAGTTGTCTTTCCTTCCAACTTCTTGAGTTCACTCTTCACTTCCTCCTTGGAGATAGTATTTGACAAGACCAACTCTAACAGACCCTCATAATTCGCACCCATAAGAATATAACTAAGGACCAAACCTTGAAGATGTTGATTCAGCCCCTTAGAATACTTAAAACGTTTCTTGTGAGGGCTATTGTTTATATCCAAACCAAACCTAGCCAACTCAATGAACTGATTTACATACTCCTTTACCGACTTCTCTTCTTGCTGCAAAATTTTGAACTTCTCCATTTGTACTCTCTACTCTGCCATGAAAAGAAACTTCATCTCAAAATGTTTCCTAAACTCTTCCCAAGTTATCTCTCCCTCGTCAATCTTCGCCACTACCACATCCCACTAATTCAGGGCCTCTCCCCGTAATGTCTGGCGGAAAGCTATCTCATAACATCATCTCCCAGACCTATCAATCCAAAAGTCCTCTCACAAGCATGAATCCATGCTTTGAGTCCACACAAGGCTCGGTCCTCACTTATGGCTTCCTTCCTAGACTCACAAAGTCCTTACGTAGCTTGGAAAAATCGACAGGAGGTGGGTGGGCAAGAACAACACCTGGTGGCCGCTTAGTGGGTTCCCTAATAGGGTTAAGCAAGGCTTGTCCTCTTGTTTGCAAATACTGGTGGAACCATATTGGGACATTCACACCCAGAATCTCAACTGCATCACATAATCTACAACTAGTAGGATCGCTCTTCCTCTCTATCTGTGATTTAGGAATTATCAATAATATTTCCATAAATAAAATTTGCAAGAATGTGATAATGTTATTCCATATTATGCTTGTGTATAAAACCTTTTAAAATCTTTTTAATCTATACATACATATATATATACACTTTTTATAAATCCATTTGAAAAACATTTTTGAAAATCTTTTGGAAAACCGTTTTTTTGAAATCTTTTTTCAAAAAATTTCAAGTACATTTTCTCAATACATACCTAACTCTTAAGGAATTTTATACCTATACTCTAATACCAAATGTGACAACCCACACCTCCCGACACACTGATCCAAGCTTTGGGTGACTTTCGGACTCAAAGACTAAGAAATATAAGGATAAAATCTACGACATTCTACACTTTCAGATCTCACGGCGGAAGACAGTAAATTATAAATACAGAAAATAATCATATCAAAAAATATATCAGAAAACATAGTCTCAAAACATACGCAGTCATAATCCAAAGTTTACGAAATACAACTTATAGTCTGATAAGTACTAAGTACGATAAATAATTACATGGAGAGTAATGGAAAATAATAAGCAACTCCAATGTCGAGCTTTGCTCTTAGCCTATAAATCTTTGAGTCTATAACATTAATATATGGTTAATCTTATGTGGGAAAAAGGAATGGAGTGGGTCGGACAAAAGTCAAATGAATGAGTTACATCATTAATATATGGTTATCACGTGCAATTGATTTCATTTATAATCTATGTGACCTAGGGTGTCCTACTTAGGTCTATGAATCACTTACTAAGATTAGTTTCATTTCTCTAGGTGATATAGTTCTAAATATGCCTACATTAACATCTTGTGAAGGTTTATACCTAGGTTTGAATAACTAATCGAACCTCAAAACAATGGTAGATTGACTAATAACTACCTGAACTATTCCAACATAGGATCACCCACAATATTACATCTATACTCAATCTCAATGGTAACGTAACATCACCTATTGCATAGTATTGGGCATCTAATCAATAATCATTAGTACCACGTCTTATACCTAGGAACCTCCCGTTAGTGTCGGGCCACACACTTCTTTAGGCATGCTCTTCGGTGTCGCATTACAACATAAAACCTCCAGTGATGCAATTTGCGATTAAATTGCCCCTATCGAATATTTACTACATCGAATAAATTTTGTCTAGGCCTAATTGCCATCATACACTTCCTCACTAGTCCTGTATCATTGAGGAGTCATCAATTTAGGTAATTAAATTCCCTAATAATATACTAATGATAATATTATATATATATAAACCATAAACTTGCACCTTTGGCCAAGGTTCAATCTGCGGCCATAATTTGTTAACCAGTCAACTGTCAGCTACTTATGCGATCGACCGCTTGCCGTCGATAGGCTCTAATCGACCTCGTTTTACTATAGATTTTTTATTATCTTTCTCTGTTTCTCTGTTAATTTTAGCAAATTTCTATTTGTTAATTAAGCAATTTTCCCATATTTTCAGTTTCTAACAAATTCATAACCATGTTTTTCATCAAAGAAAATGAAATCAAATTTAGACTTAACATGGCATTGATATATAAGTCTATATCTAATTTAACAACAAAAGAATGTTCAACTTTTTTGAGAGAAATGTGTGATCCTCTAAAATAGAGGAGAGCATGCATGCATGTATGTATGTGTATATATGTATAACACCGATAGAAAAGGAGTTGCCAACATGCTTGACAGGTGACAACTCATAACACAAAAAAACTAAGATAACAAAATCTGGTAACTTCTTGAATGAGCCCCGGCAAGGCCATCACCCATTACACCTCAGTATCAAACTCCGGCAAGGCCACCATCCGATAATGAAGTGTTAGAAGTACCCAATATGAACCATGTTGCATCTAAAAGAACAAATGAGATCCACAAGCAGCTCCTCTAGAGAAGGAATGCCTCATAGCTAGCGCGGATGATCCAGATCAAAAATATGAAATCACTCCTAAAACGGTCATATGAACATCAATCCAGCATCCGGCAACAACAGCCTTAAAACCCAACAAATAGCATTCCAGTACATTTATAGCCTAAACCTACAGATGGAACTAAACAAAAATATAAGAATAATACACATATATATGTATATAAATAAAATTATATACATATATGTGCATAAATGAAATAAAAGTAATAAACCTAGAGTGAAAACTATAAAACAGCAAAGAAAAAATAATAAGCGGTAGTGTAATAATAGGCATATATATGTGAATTAAGAGATAATTTACACAAAATCAATAGGCATAGATATTAGAAAAATATGTAGTTATATATTTATAAAATTTTAAAAATCTAAAATATATTTACATTATGCTCCTTTGATCAAAAGAACAATATAATAATCGGTAAAATCTTCATTCAAATTCGAATAAATGTTAATGCTGTAGTTATTAATTCTAAAAATATTGTTTTTTTTGTTTAAATAATTCCATGTTTTTTCTAACCTTATTAAGATATTTATTAAAATGATTATTTTTAACCAATCTATATTTTGGATTTGAGATCCAATTGTAACAAAATTAAGCTATTGCAATTACCAGTCTGTTAATACAACTGTTATTATTATTATTAAATAGTCTTTGGTTTCTTTCAAACCAAATATACCAACATATTATAGCGAACAAAGTAGCTAGTAAAAATCTATTTTCCTTTTTAAACTTAAATCTTAATTTATTTCAGTATAAATCACAATCAGTAACTTTAGTTGTAAGAATAAAGTTATAATTTTAAGAGTGTTATTAAGAACCTAGTAAGTATCCATACAATCATAATATATATGATTAATATTTTCCAAATACAAGTTACAAAAGGTACACTTAATATCAATTGACAAATTCTTTCTTTTAAAAGTTCGATGGTATTTAGCTTCACGTGCATGATTAACCACATATAAATCTTAGCTTTTGATGGTGCATTTGTTTTCCAAACAAGTTTAAAAGAGTAATTAGTAACTCCAAAGAAATTTAGAAATTTAAATAAAGAATTAGAAGTGAATTTCTTACTTTTATCCCATTCTCAATTAATAATATCATTTTCAGTGTCAATGTTATATAAATTCATTCTTGCACATAATAAAGAGAATTGTCTTAGAGTTGTACATTCTGGGGTTCTGTTAAAACAGAAATTCCAAGGGGGATCATTATCCGAAGAGAAAAAATCTTTAATTAAAGCATTTTAAAGTTACTAATTTCTAAAAGCTCTTTAAATTCAACCCTAAGAGGAATGACTGATACCCAACAATCATGCCAAAAAGTTGTATTATTTCCTGAATGGACTGTATTTTAAAATCGATTTCCAAAAATTGGAAAATTTATTGTTAACCGAAGGTGTTATTTGGTATAAATTATTATTACCATTATAATAATGTTTAAATATAATTTATTTCTAAATAGAATCATCATTTATATCCTTAAATTTCCACAACCACTTCCCTAGTAAAGGCAAATTCATGTTACGTAAATTTATAACACCTAATCCTCCCTCCTTTTTTGGTTTACAAATAGTTTTCTGGTTTACTAAAATTTTAGACTACTGTTAGGATTAACTCCACTCTATAAGAAATCCCTTCTTATTTTATCAATTTTATAGATCAACCATTCTGGAAAAAGATGCATAGACATCCAGTAAATCGAAAGTGAAGATAAAACATAATTGATAAAACTAATCCACCCACTCTCGATAAAAACCTCACATTTCAATTAAAAATTCTATTTTTAATTTTATCTATTATAAGTAGCTAGTCATCATGCTTAAGTTTAGTTGGTCTAATCAAAAATCCAAGATAATCAATAGGGAAATTCATGATTTTGTAATTAAGCGTATTAATTACTAAACCTTCAATCTTATCAACGTCATTTAAAACTAAAACCGAACTTTTATCAAAATTAATTTTTAGTCCTGAGAGTAGTTCAAAGCTATATAAAATAAATTTAAGGGTAATGATGTGATTAGGCAAATGAGAAGTAAATAATAAGGTGTCATCCGCAAAATTGAAGAACAGAGAGTCCATTACGTGAAATTTCGCTACCAATGCACCCTAAAAATTCATTTCCGACTGCTTTTTCAATTATCTTAGCGATAACATTAGTAGCTAAATTAAACAAGAGAGGCAATAAAGGATCACCCTATCGTAAGCCACATTTTGACTATATTTTATTCCCTAAAACCCTGTTAACCATTATACTAGAATTACCTATTTAAGAAATGTCATAATCTAGCCGATCCGTTTACGAATAAAACCTCTAGCCTGTAATATATCAATTAGAAAATCCTAATCAATCGAATCAAAAGCTTTCGTAAGTCAAGTTTTGTAACGACCTGGATTTTTCGTCGTTTGATTTTGAATATTTAAATGGTTTTAAATATTAGATTTGGAATATAAATTGATTTTTGAATATGAAGATTTTGGTTGAAATTATAGAATGAATTTAAATTTCAAATATAGTGATTTATCGTAATACGGAAATGATGATTGAAATTGAGTTGAATATGAATCGTAACGATTTCTAATATTGATATAAAATCTATTTAAATTGGAATTGTGTAACATCTCAATATTTTCAACCATTCGCATCCACACATGTCGGACTTGAATTGCCCAAAATATCGGATTGTAAATTTATATTTGGCAAAACTCAGCATATACAGTAAATAAAATAATCACAGAATCACAAACACAGAGTAATATAACAATAAATAGCGGAATAAAAGAATAATAGTTCATGAAGCTACTGTATATATAACCGAGTTAAAACAAGATACAACAGAAGTCTCGGATACATAGAAGTCTCAATACAATAGTCAAATAAAAAAATCAATATATATCACTGAAGTCAATTGAATAACTAAAAGCTGAATAGATATAGATGGATCTCCAAGCGAATCTCCAACTCCAAACGCGAGTCTGAAATGCTGTGACACTTAGTCTGACCCAAGCATAAAGAAAAACACAAAACATTCGAGTCAGGATTAACATTCTCATATCTATAAATCCAACTCGAGTGAAATATCAACTGAAATACAAGTAACTCAAAGGATGTTTGGGATACCCATCCACTAAGGATTCGTAGAACTATCTACTATGTAGTAATATACACTATTATAATAATGTCTATAGTAAAGTAAACTATTAAAATAGAGTTAAGGCATTACCCATATCCTACTTAATGCGTTTTATAATGCCATAGTCTATACAATACTATGATACTCCGTAAACTAGGGCTATTAAAGGCCACTCCATAGGAACGACACAAAACAAACTAGTAATGGTCTCGTTAAGGTAGGTGACATGGCACAACTAGGCAATTCCAGGGTGGATATACCAATTACACTTCCGGGTTAGTGGTAACGTAGAGCCACAACAATCGCCCACCTCGAGCCACGCTTCCAAATCAAAGGTGTGCACTAAATCAATCACAAAGTAATAGAATGGCATACATGGAGCGTGTCCGATCGGAGGAGCTACCTCACTTGGCCCGTCAATTACTCCTGTTTTAGCCACCTTATGCCAACTCACAAGAGTCAGGCCCACGTATATACCTCAAATAGGATGTCGCCACCATCCTACTTCATTCTGGAATCTCCACCTCGTACACAGTTGCTAAAGTGGTTTTTGATATTGGCAGAGAGTATGACAATATCCGGTCCCGGTCTCTTTAACAACCAAATATTATTATAACACCGCGGTCATTTTAAAATAGTTTATACTTCAAAACCAAGATATCATCTCCATTTCAAAACCATATCAATACGATATAATTTTTCACTTCAAATATATTCGTTTCCAAAATCACGGTACTTTCAAAGTTATAACACTTTCGAAACCAAAACACTTGAAATTATAACACTTTGGAAATCATAACACTTTGAAATCATAACCCTTTCGAAACCAAAACACTTGAAATTATAACACTTTGGAAATCATAACACTTTGAAATCATAACACTTTGGAAATCATAACACTTTGGAATCATAACAATTTGAAAATCATAACACTTTGAAATCAAAACACTTTGAAATCATAACCCTGTGGAAATCATAAAACTTTGAAATAATAACACTTTGAATTCATAGCACTTTGAAATCATAATACTTTCCTTTAAATAGTTTAGATATTAATAACAATATACATATTAAAATTGTTTATAAAATAAAATAGTTTATGTAAAATAGTTATAAGTTAATAGTTTATAATAAAATAGTTAGTATATTATAGTGTATATATATAAAAAATAGTCCATACAAAAAAATGGTTTACATTAAAAATGATTTATATTAAAATAGTATATATTAAAATAATTTATAAAGTAAAATATTAAAATAGTTTTACGTATATTTAAAAATACTTATATAATAAATAGTTTCCTCAAATTTCACAAATCGATAGAAATCAACTCAAATTCCAAAAATTCAAATTTAATTCAATCTTAATTCATCAATTTCAACTCAATTTAGTTCCTCAACTAATTATTTCGAATTATATCGATTTCAAATACACATTTGAACCGCAAATAAACCATTTCAATTTCTATATATTTCAAAGCTTTAAATATTCCATATTTTCAAAACTAAATTTGATAATTTCATTTATATCTCAAATTCACTTTACTATAATTTAGTTTTAAATATTTACTTAATCATTTCAATAATATATAAATAACTTCAAATTTAAATTTTAGATAAACAAAATATCCCATTTCATTTTATATAAATTTGAAAATATTCATTTAAATCACTTTTAATCAAAATCAAGTTATAAAATCATATCTTTAAATCTCAAATTTAATAATTTCAAATCAAACTTATTTTAGTATAATTCTTAAATAAATATAATTTCAAATTTATCTTTCCAACCTCAATTTATTAAAAATTATTATAAACTCTATATTTGGAAAATAATTAAAATTTTAAATAAATACTAAAATCATATTATTAAATTTATTTATATATTAAATCTATTTATATATTTAAAAATAGTAAAATTATGATTTCAAAATTAACTTATAACTATATAATTTTCAAAACATATAATTTTAAAAATCTAAATTTTAAAACCTTTATAAAAATACATTCATATAATATCTTAAAATCAATATTTATTAAACTACATATTTCTTTCCAAAACCATAGAAATAATTTTCAATATATATATAGGCCAACGGTGTCTATATATAATTTTTCATCCTATGGTCAAGTGATACAGATATTTATCATTTCAATCCGTAATTTAAATTATATACGGGTATATATCATTTCAACCCGCAATCCCAAATTCAATTCAATGAAAATCGATTATGTTTATCATTTCAACCCATAATGATTTTCTTCTATTCTGCAGATAGTTCGGGTATGTATCATTTAAACCCATAGGGAATTCAATACTACAGGGAACTTGCAGAGTGATAACAGATATGATAATAATATAATTGGCATATATCATCAATATAAATAACAAATAATGGTGTCACATATCACTGGTGAACAGATAATGATAATAGCACATATATATCAATGTAAATAACTAATAGCAGAATATTTCAATTGTCGTTTCAATTGAAATCAAATTTAATAAATGTAAGAACATTACTTTCGAGGCTGTGGAGACAACGATAACTGAGATAATGGTACGGGCATGCACATGGATTCAGACACGAGCAAGGCAAAGCGAATTACATCTGAAATCAATGGAAACAAATCACGATAAGCTATATATTAATGGAAAGGAAGCTGATGACTTGGTATCGGCGAAACCGATCAATTTCTTGATATAAATGGGAACGAAAATATACATATTTATTTTCAAATCAAAAATTAAACTTTAATATCAAAAAAATAATAGATATATATATACACAAAACCAAATATTAAATTTAAAACATATATATATATATATATATAAATCAAAAATGTTTATAGGTATATACAAAATCATTTTTATATTTAAACCCAACAGATCATAAAATCATTACAGACTAAAATTTTAAAATATATATATATAGATACTAAATTACTCACAACCAACACACAACGTACCCATGTATACATAAACATCTATATACTGTGACATTATTTATATAACAAAAACCTTATATATATTGAAATAATTTAGCTAACTTATATATAAACAGGTATATAAATTTACAACTAATGTATATATGTAGGCTGCATTTATAGACAACCCATATGTATATTAAACCTGAGACAACATTTTTACATATATGTAAATATAAAATAAACACATTTGTTAAACATATAAAATGAACTAGAAGGAAAAAATGTATATACACAAACTGACATAAATATAAAACTTGCTTATCACATACACGTGCAGACTTACTTTATATAATATATACTAACTAAAGCATGTCACATATGAAATAACTAACATATATAATATACAAAGAATAACCTAATATATATATATATATATATATATATATATATATAACAAATCATAAAATATACATACTTTTGAACAATATAAACACTATAGCCATATAAATATGCTGTAAGACATAGTTGATGCTTCTTCTAAAATAAAATATATTATAAACAAATATATACCATCATGTTGTAAACCAACATAAATATATATATATATATATATATATATATATATTAATATATAACAGGTTTATAAAACTTATGTAATCAACGTAAAATACGGTTTGTAAAATTATAGATATATAGCACTTACTGCATATATACATAGGCAGATCAACAACTTTACAACTGTAATATATATATATATATTATAATTAAACATAAATGAAACTATTGTGTATATATATACTTAAACTATAAAAAAAACTGTGACTACATATATTCAAAACAATGTATTTCTCTGTGCAACTCTCTCACACTATAGGCAGACAACTATATAATTAAATATACTTTTAAATTGTACTATTATAAAGCTTGAATCTAATTAACATACTATAACAGCAAACAAAACTTAAACATTGAATAACACTACTGCTATTTATAATATATACTATAAGGTTATATAATACATATACTTACTCAAAGAGGAAGTGAAGAAGATTGGTGAAGGCAGTGGCAGGGAAAGTACGGCTGACTGGGATGTGGAAGAAAGACTCGCTTGGTCGGGCGGTGCTTGGGTACAGATTGGTTTCGGTGGTGAAGGAGATGTGCGAGGTAAGAATAGGTTCCGAGCATCGGGAAAGGCTCATGTGAAAAGGAAGGATGGAAGAATGGGGAGAAGGCTTTAGGAAATCTTGGGTTGCTGAATTTCTTATGAAAGTGGGAGGAACTTCAGTCAATGTTAGGAGAAAACAAAAACATAATGGTTTCTTATTTTTCATAACTGACAAAACTAAAAGAACGATGCAGCAATATCAAGAGAAACAATGGGAATGGTGACAACCACCCTATCGAATTCTGGGAGTAATAAAAGATTAGTAGTTGTTCATATCATAGGGTGACGATTAAAAGGTCAAGAAAAATGAAAAACCAAATTGCGGAATTGATACGGGAATCGTTACACAGATTTCGTCATTTCCCGAACTTCAAAACACACAAATGAATATACTACAGAGATCAGCACGACGAGACGATCAAAATAGTATACAGATATCGCTGGTACAACTATCTAATCCAAAGTTGATAATTGGTACCGAAAATGTTGCCAAAATGTTAGAATTAAGATAGACAGAGCAATAACAGTCAAAATTTGGAGAAACGAAACATGACGTCTCACTCAGAAGATGATTTACAAATTTATTGTATAAAAATATTCAGGTTTGGAAAATATTTTATTATCATCTAATATTAACTGATTTTAATTTAAATAAAATTACACAAGAAAATAAGTATTTATATTATTTGATGAAAATTTACCGTTTGTTATGTTTAAACAGACGTGTTTCAAATATCAAAGTTTTACTATTTAAAATTTCATAAAAAATCCGGTTAAATATATTATTAAATCTAATAAAATTTTATGGGTCGTTACAAATTGAGTTAGCAATTTTCACAATGGGAATTTCAAGTGATTTCGTCAACTTTTGAAAATCGTCGATTTAATCGAAGCGTAAAAATAGCGATCCGAGGCACAGTCTCGGAATTCAACAAAACCAGTTCTATTAGATCTGTAATAGTGTGTTATTGTAGGATTTCAAATTCCATAATATTTAGAGTTACCGTTTGGTAGTACGGGATAAAAACGCGTTAAAACTAATATTCACAATTTATATAAAAATTGGGTTCAAAAAGCTATCTTCTACATACGACCAAATTAGATCTCGAAAATTGTTCCATTGCGTCCGAAATAGGAGCACAGCATTAGGAACGTCAGGCGGCATGCCTCGATAGGGGTTCAGGATTTTAAGTTAATATAAACGAGATAATTTGAAATTTAATAATATTATAACTTTTCTAAGTCAACCCTTGCCATCTCACAGCTACCCTAAATTGTGCATTGAGCCACCCAATTATCTGATTTCACCACTTCCATCAAATTTAAAATCGTGTATTACTCATTCATTTTTTTGGTTTTCAAAAATGAAATCGATCTAATAATAAAAAATAAAACATCGCGATCGAAGTCGCGATAGTCGAGGCCGGGAAGTGGTGAACGCGCACGAGCGCTTATAATCGAGGGGCGCATGGTCTCTAGGCTAGAACGCTCGCGTATGCTCATCGATGGAGAAGTGGCGCTGACGAGGTCGAGCAGCACCGGTAGATGAAATTTCGAGAAGAAATCAGTGGGCATTGGAGCGGTCGCAACCGTGCTGTGGAGTCCTGGACTCGTACGGGTTGGACACGATCGGAAAGTGGAATCGCGATGATGGAGGTATCAGCGTAGGTGAATGAATTTAGGAAGAAGAGTTATTTTTTGTTAAAGGTAATTAATTTACTAATGACGGATTTGTGAAACTAATATATAAATTGATTCATGAATCTTATAAATGCTATTACAAATTCATGCAAGGTCGAAAAATTACAAAACAGGTGGCGTTGGATTTGTAATGACGTAGGCTACGAATTAAAATTGGTTTGGAGATTTTTGAAGTCGGTTGGAATTTTAAATTAAATTGAACATCTGATCAATTTAATTTAGAATTGGAACGGGTTGCAAATGAAATCAAGGTGAGTAAAATCTCACTCATTTGCATAACTGGATTTAATTTAAAATGTTAAAATTTTGTTATTGGTTGAAGGAATGAATTCATAAATTATTTTCATTTATTGAATGTTATATTTTGTATATTAGTATATATATTAGTAGCTGGATATATTTCCCACCGATTAGAGCGGATGAGAAACTATGCGCCCTGCATAATAGCGGATCACCCTACATTACCGCGATATTCCACCTAAAAACGGGATTGGTATTTTATATTATATAACATCTTTAGATGCAGGGAAACAGGTTGGAGGGATCTAACTGGATTCCTCAATTATATTGATTATTTTTCATATATAGCGATATATGATGTAATTGAATAATCTATTATGGATTGTTGTGTGATTTGATATATTGAATGCTATAGTAGCACTGGCCTTAATTTTGGTATTTCACATACCATAAATATTGTTTAAAAATGAATTGATTTTGGGTTGTACTTAACTATCCGTAAAATATTTTAAATGGAGATTCTAAAATAATTTATATAAATGATTTTTAACTACGAATTTTTCAATAATATTTCTTAAAATGTTTAAAAGAAGCTAAAATCGATATTTAAAATAGATTTGTAACATAAATGGGATAAAGAAATGGATGCATAAAATGAAATTTTATAAATGAGATTATTTTTATAAATTAATGATGCCAAATGAGTTTATAAACTTATAAACAACGTTTATAAATAAGGTTGTGATATGGAAATCGATTTTTGAAAAAAAATAGTAGATTTTATTTTTGAAATGTGAGAATGATTATGAAAGTGAAATGTTGTCATTGTGATATGAATCGAGAGGAATTTATAACTTAAAATCGAAAATATTGGATTTTTAAAATAGATTTTTGTCGAGAAATTAAAATTATTTTAAAATGGGATTTTATTTACTAAATTATAAATTTAAAGCTGTATTAGTATTGAAATATTTCAAAAAGTGGATTATTCAAATATTTAATATTTATTGAAAAGAATTCACATTTTTATAATAAGCTTTTTAAATCGTCTAGTTTTATTTAAAAATGAATTGGAAATGAGTTATCGATGTTTATTTAATGTGTTTAATATTTTAAATAATTACTTAAACTTGTTTAAAATTAATTTTTCATTCTTTAAAAATACTTATCATATATATAGAGTTTTGAAATGATTGTAATTTATTTATAAATTCTCTCGAGGTTTGTCAACGGGGTTTATTTAACAGATACGATTTTTATAAGAGAAATTATGTAATGGAATTCTGGAAACTTAAGTAAACTTTCGAAACATTGAAATATGGGAACTTCAAAAATAAATTAGGATTCATAAAAGAAGTTAGAAATAGGCAGTTGGGATTAAAGACAAGTAAAATCGATTTTGGAAATTCTAAAGGAAATTAATTAGTGAGATCCAAAAAACTTATAAAATCCGTTATAAATGAGTTAAGGAATTTACAAATAAATTATAAAGGATTTTGAGAATAGGAAATAAATGTAATATTTCCTAAGTATTGGACATAAAATGATTTTAGGGAAATACACCTAAAAATTAATTCTAAATATTGATATGATTCAAAAATATATTGTTATGTATACAAGTATTGAAATTGTTTTCAATTATTGAATATACTGAAAGAGATTTTAAAATATATCTTGGTAAAGATATTTTTGAAATGAATGTTTTAAAAGATTTATAAAATTTGGCTTAGTGACTACTTATGTGTTAAATTTGATAGTTAAATACCGACTATCGAATCTGGCCAAATTCGTTGATCGTTTTGGAGAGACCGAGATCAGATTTAATTATCCGAAAACCACTTCAATCTGATTTGTATGTTACATACCATACAAATCCGATTATTGAATATTTTTGAAATTTGATAGTAAAATACCGATTATCGAATCTGGCCTTAATTTTGGTATTTCACATACCATAAATATTATTTAAAAATGAATTGATTTTGGGTTGTACTTAACTATCCGTAAAATATTGTAAATGGAGATTCTAAAATAATTTATATAAATGATTTTTAACTACGAATTTTTCAATAATATTTCTTAAAATGTTGAAAAGAAGCTAAAATCGATATTTAAAATAGATTTGTAACATAAATGGGATAAAGAAATGGATGCATAAAATGAAATTTTATAAATGAGATTATTTTTATAAATTAATGATGCCAAATGAGTTTATAAACTTATAAACAACGTTTATAAATAAGGTTGTGATATGGAAATCGATTTTTGAAAAAAAAAATAGTAGATTCTATTTTTGAAATGTGAGAATGATTATGAAAGTGAAATGTTGTCATTGTGATATGAATCGAGAGGAATTTATAACTTAAAATCGAAAATATTGGATTTTTAAAATAGATTTTTGTCGAGAAATTAAAATTATTTTAAAATGGGGTTTTATTTACTAAATTATAAATTTAAAGCTGTATTAGTATTGAAATATTTCAAAAAGTGGATTATTCAAATATTTAATATTTATTGAAAAGAATTCACATTTTTATAATAAGCTTTTTAAATCGTCTAGTTTTATTTAAAAATGAATTGGAAATGAGTTATCGATGTTTATTTAATGTGTTTAATATTTTAAATAATTACTTAAAATTGTTTAAAATTAATTTTTCATTCTTTAAAAGTACTTATCATATATATAGAGTTTTGAAATGATTGTAATTTATTTATAAATTCTCTCGAGGTTTGTCAACGGGGTTTATTTAACAGATATGATTTTTATAAGAGAAATTATGTAATGGAATTCTGGAAACTTAAGTAAACTTTCGAAACATTGAAATATGGGAACTTCAAAAATAAATTAGGATTCATAAATGAAGTTAGAAATAGGCAGTTGGGATTAAAGACAAGTAAAATCGATTTTGGAAATTCTAAAGGAAATTAATTAGTGAGATCCAAAAAACTTATAAAATCCGTTATAAATGAGTTAAGGAATTTACAAATAAATTATAAAGGATTTTGAGAATAGGAAATAAATGTAATATTTCCTAAGTATTGGACATAAAATGATTTTAGGGAAATACACCTAAAAATTAATTCTAAATATTGATATGATTCAAAAATATCTTGTTATGTATTTAAGTATTGAAATTGTTTTCAATTATTGAATATACTGAAAGAGATTTTAAAATATATCTTGGTAAAGATATTTTTGAAATGAATGTTTTAAAAGATTTATAAAATTTGGCTTAGTGACTACTTATGTGTGAAATTTGATAGTTAAATACCGACTATCGAATCTGGCCAAATTCGTTGATCGTTTTGGAGAGACCGAGATCAGATTTAATTATCCGAAAACCACTTCAATCTGATTTGTATGTTACGAATTGTGATATCATGAAGGTAATGAAGATGGTGATTTTGGAGATTCGGTTTGTTCAGACCCAAAATAACTTGCATGGATGAATGCTATCATTTTCATCATGGCCTGGAAGGTAGTGTTAGCATTCCAAGTATGAAAGGTAAAACGCAGCCTCAAGCCTCATCAACCGGAAATGACTAAAACATGGGAAATGCCGTAGGGCTAAGTGGATCACACCCAAGTAAGGTATATTACCACTTTTCTAGATACCCTAGGATATATTGTAATTATGGATATGGTTGTGCATGGAAAAGAGAGCACTCGATACAGTGGGAATACCCGAGGTGATAACATATTCGGTACTATCCAGTAAGGGGTAGGCCGATCCTGTGTGTCAAGGATTGTTTGGTATGATCTCGGTACATTTTCTAGAGGTGTACTATGCCAGGCGGTACCCAATAGCCCTGTCATTGTATGGGGCCAATATCCACTACTAGCCTGTACGGTTTTAGATGTGCTCAACTATGCTAAAACATAAGATGCAAGCATTTTAGCTATTTTATAGTCTATTTTTTATAGGCACTATTATAATATATGATGATTTTGATATAAAATGTTTTATTTATCGTAAGGTAAAAACCCGTCGTATTTATGTGTGGCGTGGTATTACGAGATACCTTTGTTTCCAAAGGATTTTGATAATAGTAATAATTTAAATTGAGTGTGCTTTCTCACGCTGGTTTTCCAGGCTGACTCAGGTATTATTTTATTATAATGCTCGAATCAGACCTATAGGATCATTCTCACTCTAGAGGAGGGGGTTAGTAAGGTAATACTAAAAATAATAAAATCAATGTGGAAATTAAAATCAATAGCATATTATATTACAGAAGAGATCATGCACAAATTTACCCAGCTTTGGCAAAACCCTACCCACATGCTACCCCCAAGGTTTCTACTAGAAATTAAGTAGTCGGACACTTACATACATAAACTTGCGATACCCGCTAATGACTAACCTAACTCTATGCTCATAACTCTGCCATAACTCAGCCACTGAGTTGCGAATTCTAGAACTACACCGCCATCGTTCGTAACCTAGTCACACGACTAGAAAGTTACACAATTTAAAATAGAAATTACAAAATAAAAACAGAATCAAACAAAACCATTTTTAATGAATTATAGGCCAATAAAAAATAGAAGTCTGGCCCAACTCAATAATAAATAAGAATGCTTCCTTTTCTTTTATAGTATTTTCGGTCGTTCTTTGTTCCTCTTCAAAAATTAGGGCTTTGTGATTGAAGTCGCCGCCTTGAACAATTTGGGAACGAATCAATTGCTAGTATGCTCTCAATTCACCAATATCAGTCAGTGTGATGATGCTTGCGGCTGCATCGAGTTCGAATAGTATGTGATTTTTGCCATTTAATTTCTCTGCTACAGTTTCTTGTATTCGAACTCGATTTGAGTTATTGATTTGTGATTGAATTTGTATCTTTCTATGGTTTTTCTTGAACTCGAATCACACTTTTTATGCCGATGTTTTAATAGGGTTATATAGGGATGAAAACCCTAAATTTATGTTCGAATTTTCGAGTTTGAATTTTTTGTGTGATTTTCTCGGCCATTGATTTTTTATCAAACGTTGGTGATGATATTGGCTTGTTCTTGTTACTGCATTTACCTATGATGAATTTGAATTTTCGTGACTTGCTTTAGGTCGGTTCCTTCTTTTGTTCCTATGAGTTTGGCATTTCGAATTTTGATAATCTTGACTTCTGGCACTGACTTGTTCGTACGACCATTTGCTGAATTTTTGTTAGTCAATTACTTTTGAAAACGCTCCTTGACTTTTGTTAACCCGCCTTTTTACAAGGCCATGGACATGTGGATCTAACCAAATCGACTATTCATTTGTCGAAACTGAAATACAATTGACTGGAACCAGTTGGATGGATAGACGGTCGGTCAGGAACGGGTTCGATGTGCATAGTTCGGCACCGAGGAGAGTAGGATGGATCGGAATTGATTGCCTCTTGACATAAGGCATGGGTCGGCATTGATTGCCGCTCGGCATAAGGCATGGATCGGCATTGATTGCCGCTCGGCATAAGGCATGGATCGACATAAGGTATGGATCGGCATCGGTGGATTGTTCGGCATTGGACCTCGCTCGGCCCTGTACATCGTTCGGCATGGTGGATCATTCGGCATGATGGATCGTTCGACATGGTGGATCGTTCGGCATGATGGATCGTTCCGCATGATGGATCGTTCTGCATGAGGGTCGTTGGCATGATGGATCTTTCGGCATGATGGATGGTTCGGCATGATGGATGGCTCGGCATGGTGGGTCGTTCGGCATGGTGGGACGTTCGGCATGGTGGGTCGTTCGGCTTGATGGGTTGTTCGGCTTGATGGGTTGTTCGGCATCAGGTGCGGCTCGGCATTGGGGAGAGGCCGTTGTGACTCGGCATTGTGATTCGGCATGGGCCGTTCGGTCTTGATGGGCTCGGATTATTCAGAGAGCCCAACAACTACCTGGACATGTCAATAAATACAGCGTGTAGGAGTTCAGAAAGGGGATCTTCTTCTCTTCCGCTCTCTGACTTCCTACTTTTTAAGGCTAAGGCTAGTCTATCATTTTGTAACTATAACCGATTGTTCAGCAATAAAAAGGGAATTTCTGAAGTGGACGTTGGCCGGAGTCAGCTGAACCACTATAAATTGTGTGTCTGTACTGCTTTCATTTTAATTTCCGTTATTCTTCATATTAATACTCTCTAAAAACATCTAGTCTGTGATCTGTGACTGTGATTTGGGTATTAGTGACCAATTTTGGCGCTAACATTTTTTAACATTTTGGTACTTTCACTGAGAACGCAAGCACCTGGGAATTTTGGAGTTGGGAACTTGGGTTCTAAGGAGCAATGGCTAGGCCATCAACAAGAAAGAAATTGACAGGAAGAAGCAATCAAGAGGGAAGTTAGGAGGCTTTCTCTGGAAATGGAGCAGGTCAAACATCCGTCTACATCACCAGAGAGGAGATGGAAGCAATGATGAAACGGCAAGAGGAAATGATGCAGGCTCTTCTTTGGCAATTTGGACAATCAGGAACTGTAGGTACTAAAGGTCTTGGGGCTGAACTAGAGGAATTCAATCAACAGGTTGATGGAGTTACTCAACAGGGGGCAGCCCCCAATCGGCAGACAACTATCAATCTGGAAGGACCTGGGCTCGGGGGAAAACCACCAGGAAATGCTAGACCAATTCATGGAGGGATTCCAGTTAGCACTACATAACAAGATGCTGGCAGGAATGTAGGAGCGCGGGATGTAGAGCATGTACCAGAATTCCCTCGGGGACTCGGGGGGAACCCTTAACGGACAATGCTGGATTAGCCGAGATCATCAGGCGAACAATGCGCGGAGGTTTGACCAATAGAGATCTAGAAGGAGTAAACAAGAGTCCGTTCACTCGAGAAATCAGGATATCTCAGAATCCGCCAGATTTCAAGCTACCTAACGTGGAAATGTACAATGGCAAAGCCGATCCAACAGATCACTTGATGAGATATATAAGACACATGGAAGTGCTTGGGGCATCGGAAGAAGTTATGGCTCGATGTTTCCCTTTATTCTTGACGGGCATAGCTGCTATGTGGTTCAGGCAGCTGGAAGAAGAATCTATCGGGACATGGACAGAGTTGGTGGATAGGTTTCTGAAGCAGTTTCGGGTACATATCAAAAGGCCAAAGAATGTAATGACGCTGACATCGGTAAAACAAAGGACAGACGAATCACTCAGAGCTTTCTTAACTCGGTGAGGGTTCGGCCGGATCCATCGATGGTTTTAATGGCGGCAGTGTCAGGAGTTAGAGAAAATTCAGATTTCAAAGTTTCACTGATACGGGACCCTCCAATGGATCTCGGGGAATTCTTTCACGAAGCTAAGAGATTCCTTCGGCAGGAAGATGCATGCTCAGATATAAAGTCAAAGGAGGTGAATGCGGCCGAGGATGGAGGGCCATCCATTGGAGGCTTGGAAAAAGATAAAGATAAAGAAAAAAGGACGCTGGATGACGAATTAGGAAAGGCTAGGAAGCGGTGGAGAGAGCACAAATTCTCCACCTACACAGGATTGAATGAGACGCTGGAACGGATTTATTTGGAGACTCGGAATCGCCTTTCCTACTGAAGGCCGGCTAGGAGAGAACCCTCCGAACATGAGAGGGTATCAGGAAAACACTGCCTCTTCCATGATTTGGATGGGCATGATACCAACAGCTGCAGGTACTTAAAGGACATAA
Organism: Allium cepa; assembly: GCA_030765085.1. NCBI lineage: Eukaryota > Viridiplantae > Streptophyta > Magnoliopsida > Asparagales > Amaryllidaceae > Allium > Allium cepa. Next base: position 1,040,832,281 of record CM060931.1, on the reverse strand, counting down.
TTGAGTAGCATGTAAGGAATGGACAGTTGCGACAATACGTCGAAGCTCGGAATGCAGCGGTGGGGCAAGAGCAACCACCATCTACCTCACACAGTGATGGTGCGAAACACATGAATGATGGTCGATTGGTCATCAATTGAATGGAATATTATGAAATAAGTAGCAAACTGCGGGCAAACGGCCAAGTCACTTACTCATGTACGGGGACGGAGATAGCCCCTAGGCATGCTCTGAGATGATGATAAACCACGACGCTCTAGTTTGTGAAACTGCTTTCTCTTTTTTGGCATGGACACTTGCTTTTTTCTGATTTGGTTCGAACTTCTGGTTTTGTTTGTTTCTTGGTTTGGACTTTTATTTGGATGATTGTTTTCTGGTTTGGACATTGTTTTGGATTTTCGGTATGGATTTTTAGTTTTCTGATTTGATCTGGATTTTGGATTGGCTTTCGATTGGATTTTTTATCTGGTTTTTGGTAAACGGTCGTCAGGTATGGATTATACCTGACAAGGGGTAAGTCGCTTTATCCAAGCACGACAAATCGACTTATTCAGGTCGTCGATTATGGACTATATGCTCGGCAAGGGTCTGGAGAGACCAGAATTCGACCTAGGACTTAGGCCCTATATTGTCGGTTACTATTTCAGGCCGTCGAGTATGGACTATGCTCGGCAAGGGTCCAAAGAGACCAGGATTTGGCCAAGGACTTAGGCCCTATGTTATTAATTATTATTTCAGGTCGTCGGGTACAGACTATACTCGACAAGGGTCTGGAGTGACCAGAATTCGGCTTAGGACTTAAGCCATGGCATTACTTAACGTCCAGGGACACTGGACCACGGTCGTCAGATGTGGATTGCATTTGGAAAGAACCCAAAGAGGTTATGGATATGAACATCGGCTATGAACGGTAAATGATTTGGATATTGACCCAGAGAGGTCCTGTGTAACAACCCGGAATTTATGACAGCATATTTTAATAAATATTTAATCTAATTTAAATTAAATACAAGCTTTCAATTTTTTAAACTGATGAGATCGTTGATATTTAACAGATATATATTTTATAAAAGAAAGTTTTGATTTAAAAATTTAAAATAGAATGCTTCAAACCATTTAAAACAAAATATGTCTTATTCACTAAAATCAAAGATTTTATATTGTTGATATTTAATCTAATAAAATGAAATTGAAATAATAAGTTTAAAAATAGACAAACATAGTAATATTAAACATAAACATGGAAGTATAAAACAATATGGATGGTTATAAACATAAACATACAAAACTAGTATAAAACATAATCATAAAGTATAAAATATAACTAAAGAGATAAATGTACAAATATAAATTATAACTTGAAGTATAAAAATGCAAGTATATGATATAAATCAATGTTTGAAAATTTAATTAACAAATAGAATACAACTAATATGCTAGCAATAACTTTTAAGCAAACATATCAGAAAGTTTGAAAAATATAACCTATATATACAAATGAATAATGCAAAGAAAACAAGACAAGCTATACACACACACACACACACACATATATATATATATATATATATATATATATATATATATATATATATATATATATATGCTCACAAAACAAAGAAATGATGCTAAGTATAAAATGAACTAAGACAGATTATAGATTATACGTACTCATGAAACACAAAGTCAAGCTACACTTGAAAAGAAAAAAAAATTAGCTAAGTAAGAAATGAACAAAGTAACATATGTATGCTCATTAGATTTCTAAACCAGGTTGTATAAACCTGAAAGAAAGAAAAAAAAAATATAAATATCTTTGTACAACACATAAGTGAGTCTCAGTAAACATTAATTACTTGTTATGTTAAATAAGAGCAAAGGCATTAATTAGCACAACTTATTGTTCAAATAAGTACTACAGCCGAAATATCTAAATCATTTCATACTGCAGAACATCATACTTAACCAATAAAAAAAATGGCAAACAAATGAAACTGTCCAGTTACAACCTGTTAAGTAGCTTCTATATATATCCAATATATATTATGTTCGTTTGTAAAAACTTGAACAAAAACTAAAGCAACCCTGAGATAAGAGAAAGAAACAAACAGCTTTACTTTGCAAACTTAAATTTTATTCAAAACAGGAAACTAAAAAGAAGGCTTCAGGAAAAATTTCACCTGTAGTGACCTCTCAACACATCACTGTCTATTCAAAGCCGGTACTGGTGAGTAAACTTACCTATTTTCAATCTAAACTTGTATCTTTAGTTATAAATGGTAAGTGCTTTGATATTTGTTTTAAATAAATAGCCTTGGGTATTTCCTGTTGCTTTGGTAGTACAAGTAGCTGTTCTTCAAGATTTTTGAAAATCTGGACAAAGAAAAGCCAAGAAATTTATAAATACTTATTCATATAATTGTTTGAACTTTAGTGTGTTGCTGATACAAGTGGTTTATCTTAAACATAGGCTTGCAAACTTGTTTTAGGAGTTTAACAGTATGTTATAAACACTGTATCTTCAAGTTACAGTAAAAAGAAAATCAATGTTAAAATTTAAATATTTTAGCTTGTTAATTTGAATTTATATCTTGACTAAACACTCAAAGCTAAGATTTTTAACATAAAAATAACGATTTTTAAGTAAGAAGAATAGGTGCGGTTTCAAAGTGAACCAAAATTGCTTATTTGAGAACATATGATGGTTCAATTAATTTTAGAAGTTGAAATTCATGTCGGAGCTTGCTTGATACTTGCAGATGTCAGGAAAAATGAAAAAAAATTTATCCAATGCAAGGGTTTTAGTGTCGAATCGCAAGTAGGGTTTTAGCTGGAGTTTTTCCTGTGTTCTATAAGAAATTGATTTCGTCGCTGTGATGTGACCGAGTGGTATGTGGTTTTGGGTGATGGTGGAGGAGGGTAACGGCGAGGCGTGGACGAGGTGGCATCACCTCTAGTAGTTGATGATGGAAGAACGTGGAGTCTTTCTGAAGGGTGTTCGAGTTTCTAGTTCGAGTTTCAGGCCCTTTTTGATTTCGAACTTTTCTCGTCGAATTGAGTTTTGTTTTCGTGCTTGTGACCGTTATGCGACTCATCGGAGGCGTTTTGCTTCGCCAGGACATTGGCGAACCACCGTGCACGTGCACGGTGGTGTACAGTGTAGCAGTTTTGGGTTTGGGACCATATTGGGTGATGCTCGGGTAAAGGGGATGGTTGTTTCGAGTAATAACCCTGGTGCGTGAGTGAGTTCGAGTGGTTCTACAGTCTCTACTTAGCTAAAAAAAATAAGTGAGAAGAAGAAATAGGAAGAGGAGAAGAAGACGGGGAGAGAAACGCAGGGGAAGCACGGAAAAAAACTCGAGACTGTCTCAAGTAAAGATGGTGCTGCCTCGTGTCCAGTTTTTTTATAGACATGCGTCATTTTGTTTAAGTGTTTGTTATATCAAGTTAAATTAAACAATAGTTAGTTAGTTTAAGTTAATATTTAATTTAAAAGGTTATTAAAGAAGTCTGTAAAGATAGGTGATTAAACAAGTAATTAGAATGTTAATAAATTTATACTTGAAATTTAAATTGATTTTTGTAATTAGAAATAAATCATATGTTAAAACAATTTAAATCTTAAAAATGTTAGCTAATTACTTAAAAGTTAATTCATAAATGATAATTAACTTAAGTGATTAATTGAAGATTATAGTTAATAAAAATGATAATAGATGATTAGTTTAAATAATTTGTGACAATTGAATAACTAATTAATCTTTAATAAGTAAGTTATGAATTAATAATTGAGAATAAATTAATTAATTGAGTAATTAAATAATAAATGAATAGAAGTTAATTAATTAAATAATTAATTAAAGATTAGATCATAAATAAATTAATAATTAATGGTAACTAATTAATTAATTGATCATTAATGAGCTAATTAATCAGTGATTAATTAAGTAAAATAAAATATAATTATTCTTAAGCAATAAATTAAGTAAAGTAAACCAAACAGTTTGGTATGCATTGATAATTCTGTTTGATTGAATTTGATATCTGTTGATGATATTTCTGTGTTATGTTGTAATATATTCCGGATATATCTATGATAACTGTGTATGATTTATCTGTTGTACATGTTATGTGAATTCTGATATTAAATTGAACTGTTAAGTTAAATAGACAACTTGGCCTTTAAAATGACGTTTGGATTCCGATGAGACCGGGATCGAAAGAATCAATTTTGATTCTCCGAAAACCACATCGATCCAAATTAAACGATAGGTCTTGACTTATCAAATGGGGATCGAGATGGTGTTTCAGATGCAAGGGTTATCGTCGTTAACTCTGAGAGTGATTCCAAAATGAGTGTAACGAGATAATGCCTTCGGATTCGTTCGAACCCGGAACGAACTTGTATGAATTGAATGCTTTCAACACATCGTCAGGCGGGCGATGAGCATTCTAAGAATATTGTTCAATAAAGGTAATCACAGCCTCAAGCCTCATCAACCGGGAATGGCTAAAACAGGGGAGATGCAGCAAGGTTAGGTGGGTCATGCCCAAGCAGGACAAGATATTCCCCTGTCTAGATGTCCCTTTTATTTCGGTTGTGTGAGAAGTTATTGGCCACAACTGTGGGGTTATCTTGTTCGGGACTGTTCAGTAAGGAATGGTTCCGGCCTTGTGTTGTAGGGGGTCGGGAGTGATCCTCGGTACGGTGATCTAGGCCCCGTACTGTGACGGGCGGTACCCCAGTAGCCCTGCCATTGTTGGAAACCCATTTTCCCTACGAGACCCTACGGTTTTGATTTGTATTACCCACTTTCGTGGCTAGTAGCTGGAATTTAATAGATGTAACAATTTCGGCTATTTTCTATTTACTTGAAAACCCTAGACACTATTATAATATCACTGAATTTCCTATAAAATGTTTTGGTTAGCGTAAGGTAAAAGCTTACCCGTATTTATTTGTGGGGAGTCTTACGTGATACCTTTATTTCAAATGATTTTCAAAGTTAAGCAATTTTAACCTGTTTACTCATACCAGACCCATGTCTGACCCAGAGTTTATATTTTGTTTTTCATAAACTCTTGGGTACTCAAATTTTTATGAGTAGCCAAGTGATAGGTATTGGAAGTGTTGATTTTCTGGAAAAGCTATTTTGGAAAAGAAGACCAGACGTATCTATCTATATATGTGGTTCCGCTGTGTAGTTAGTGTATGTTGTATTTTGGATGTATGTATGGACATATATGTATATGACAGTCCTGTTATGTGATATTGTATAACTCTGATGTATGTATAACTATGTAATAGTTATGTTGATGTATTATATTTTGTTCCATTCCGCTGTGAGATTCTGATGTTGTTGTTCTTTCTTTCTATTCTTTTCTATTTCTATCCCTTTCTTTCTTAATGATGAAACATCTTTCTGGGTTTAGGAAGGCGGGTCGTCATAGTTGGTATCAGAGCGTTAGGTCGAGCGAGTACCTAGGCTCTTGTGTTATATTTATCTTGAGAGTGCGTATTTGTATTTTCATATAATTATATATATCTATCTAAATTTGTTGAGTTACCTGTTCAGGTGACCGACATGAGTTCAGGAAGAAGAGGCAGAGTTAGGGCCAGTACTTTAACAGATAATGGACGAAGTCAAAACGTTAGTGAGGCTGTCAATCCAGTACCGCCTCAAGTTAGTTTTGCAGCTTTATGCAAAGATTTCAAAAATCTTGGAGGCCAACCATTCAAAGGTTCAGAGTCAATAATTGAAGTTCAAGACTGGCTACGCTCTTACGAACGTATTTTCAAGAGCATGAAATTGGCTGATGAGCGTAAGAGGCATATGGCATCATGGCAACTGCAAGGTGGTGCAGCAGCTTGGTGGGATTCAACTATTGCAAATATTTCTGAGGATGACATTTCATGGGACAGATTTAAGGAGTTGTTTGAAGAGAAGTTTGTGCCAACGGCAGGGAGAACCCAATTGTATCAGGATTTTCTGTATTTGAAGAAGGGTAGTATGTCTGTTTCAGAGTTTGAAACCATATTCAACGAACTCTCTTGTTATGGACCCGGACTCATCGATACTCCTCTTAAAAAGAATGAGAAATTTGTGCAAGGGTTGAGGCCTGAATTCCATGGAAAATTGACGGTGCTTCTGAAGGGATCTTTTGTTGATTTGATTGATATGATATTGAGATATGAAAGTTTGATGAGTAAGAAACCGGTGGCTCCAGTTGCAGCTTCAGGTGGGAATTTCACTAATTCGAATAAGCGAAAGTTCGATCCTAAATGGAGAAAGCCGAATAAGAAGAAACCTGGGAGTAACATCGGACCTCGCAAGTGCTACATTTGTCAACGGGAAGGACATTTGGCAAATAAGTGTCCTAGAAAGGGATTCCAGCAGCAACAACAGCAACCGCATCAGAGTGGCCCAGGATCAGCTATGGTTCAGAAATCATTGTGTTTTAATTGTCATCAGCCAGGACACATGATCAAGAATTGTCCACTTCTGCAGAGGGCACCTCATAATAAAGTTTTTGCTTTGGAAGACGGACCATCTTCTTCTTCGATGGGCAAAGTAGTATTAGAAGGTACTTTACTTTTAGAGGGAAAATATATTAAAGTTTTGTTTGATTCGGGCGCTTCCTTGAGCTTTATTTCTCTGGACTCTGTTGAAAAGTTCTCTCTTACCCCTAGTTCTGTAGACAGTCCTATCTTGGCATCTAATACTATAGGAGGGGTGACCAAATTAGACACTATTTGTAAGGACTTGAAGATCTCTTATCTATCCGAGTGTTTTTCTTGTGACCCGTATGTGTTGAATTTTAAGGGATTTGATCTTATTTTGAGAATGGATTGGCTGGATAAGTATAAAGCCGTTTTGAATTGTGATGAAAGAACAGTTTCGTTGGAAACTGATCTGGGTAGAATTGCCAGAGTGTCGTGTGATAATTCTGGAATTCACTTGAGCAGTCTTTTGCATGGAATTGAGACTTCTGAAGAGAGTGTTGAAGACATCAACGTGGTTCAAGATTTTGCTGATGTATTTGAAGAAGTTAAGTGTCTGCCACCACATCGAGAAATAGAGTTCCGTATTGATTTGATTCCAGGAGCTGTGCCAGTGATTCAGCCCAGTAGGAGAATGACTCCTAGAGAAAGAGAAGAGTTGATTAAGCAGATGCAGGATCTTTTAGAGAAAGGGTTGATTAGACCCAGTTTTTTTTGTTGGGGTTCGGCAGCGGTGTTTGTGACCAAATCGGATGGATCATTGAGGTTCTGTGTGGATTATAGAGAATTGAACAAAGTGACTATCCGTAATAAATATCCTCTTCCTCGCATCAATGATCTTTTTGACCAGTTGCATGGTGCTTCTATCTTTTCTCAATTGGATCTAGCTTCTGGTTTCCACCAGTTGAGGGTAGCTGAAGACAGTATTCCCTTGACTGCATTTAGGGGACCGAATTGTTTTTATGAGTGGTTGGTTATGCCGTTCGGATTAACCAATGCTCCTGCCTACTTCGTTGACCTCATGAACCGAGTCTTTAGGGATGTGTTGAATAAGTTTGTGCTGGTATTCATTGATGATATCTTGTTCAATTCCAAATCCGAAGAAGAGCATGGGGAGCATTTGAGGATTGTATTAGAGACTCTGAGGAAGCATGTGTTGAAGGTGAAGTTTTCGAAGTGCCATTTCTGGAAATCAGAAGTTAAATTTTTAGGGCACATTGTTTCTGGTGAAGGCATTTCTGTAGACCCAGCGAAAGTTGAAACTATTCTGGAATGGAAACAGTCAGAGACACCGACGGAAGTTCGCAGTTTTTTAGGATTGGCTGGCTACTACAGGAAATTTATCAGGGATTATTCCAAGATTTCTTCACATCTGACTAAGCTGACTAGGAAAGGAGCGAAATTCAAATGGACACCTCAGTGTGAAGAAGCTTTTTAGGAATTGAAGATAAGGTTAACTAGTGCACCAGTACTTGCTATTCCGGATGGGAAAAGCAAATTCAAGGTTTACACTGATGCTTGTATAGTTGGTTTGGGAGCCGTTCTGGTGCAGAACGGAAGGGTTATTGCGTACGCTAATCAACATTTGAAGCCTCACGAGAAAAACTACGCTACGCACGATCTTGAACTGCTAGCCATTGTTTTTGCTTTGAAAATTTGGAGACATTATCTTTTGGGAGAGAAATTCGAATTGTTCACGGATCACAAACCATTGAAATATCTATTCTCTCAAAAAGATCTTAATCTAAGACAACAACGGTGGGTTGAATTTCTTGCATCCTATGATTTGGATATTCTGTACACTCCGGGAAAAGCGAATGTCGTAGCCGATGCTCTCAGTTGGAATGCAGTTCTATCTCTTCTGGAAGTGGTTCCATCTCTTATTGAAAGGATCTCAAGCAAGCAGGAATCTGATAAGATGTTGAGGAGGATCATTAAAAGAGACAGGAAGGGTCAGTGTCCCAGTTTTGAAATTGATGGCCAAGGAACACTAAGGATTAACGGGAGAATCTGTGTTCCGAATGATAAGGAGTTGAGGCAGGAAGTGTTGTCAGAAAGTCATCGCTCCAAATTGAACATTCATCCGGGAATTTCGAAGATGTATAAAGACATGAGGAGAGCTTTCTAGTGGCCGAATATGAAGAAGGATGTTGCTAGATTTGTGAACAGTTGTGCCATTTGTCAACAAGTTAAAGGTGATCAACAGAAATCTGCCGGGTTATTGCAACCTTTGGAAATTCCGAATTGGAAATGGAAATGATCTCGATGGATTTTATTGATGGTTTGCCTAGAACGAGGAAAGGGAATGATGGTATATGGGTTATTGTGGATCGTTTAACTAAGAGTGCCCATTTTATACCAGTTAAGGCAACCTGTACTGCAGTTTCTTTGGCGGAAATTTTCTTGAAGGAGATAGTTCGATTGCATGGTGTTCCAGTCAGCATAGTAAGAGATCGTGATCCTATTTTCACTAGCAAATTTTGAAAAGCTCTGCAATCAGCTATGGGAACAGATTTGAGATTGAGTACAGCCTATCATCCTCAAACGGACGGACAGACGGAGAGGCTTAATCGTATTCTTGAGGATATGCTGCGGGCTTGTGTTTTAGATTTTGGAGGATCTAGGGAGGACTATCTTCATTTAGTGGAATTCTCTTATAATAACAGTTATCAAGCGAGTATTAAGATGGTTCCTTATGAAGCTTTATACGGAAGACCGTGTAGATCCCCATCTTGTTGGATTGAATCGAAGGATCGTCTTGTGCTTGGACCCGATCTTATTCGTGAAGCTTCTACGAAGGTTGAGCTTATCAAGAAAAGGATGAAAGCTACTCAAGATCGTCAGAAGAAATATGCGGATAGAAGACGAAGACCATTGGAATTTGAGATCGGAGACTTGGTTTTTGTTAAAGTTTCCCCAATTAAAGGTACTATAAGATTCGGAAAGACGGGAAAACTTGCTCCGAGATACATTGGACCATTCCGAGTGTTAGAAAGAATTGGAGCTGTAGCCTACAGGATTGAATTGCCAGAGCGGATGTCTGGGATTCACAATGTGTTTCATGTATCGCATTTGAGGAAATTTGTTCATGATCCGTCATTGGTTGTAGAACCAGTAGTTTAAGAAGATTTGGAAGTTGAACCCAATTTAACCGTAGTCAGAAATCCAGTTCAGATCGTGGATCGAGACGAGAAGCAACTCAGGAACAAAGTGGTGAAACTCGTCAAGGTGCAATGGAGTGAGGATCCCAGGGATTGTACCTGGGAAACTCTCGATAATTTTAAGAATGCTTATCCGGATTTATGTTCGGATAACTAGTGATGTTTGTTAGAATAGACTGTTTGTTTGTTTGCTATTGTATGAATGATATATATGTTTGGATTGTTAATATAAAAGCTTTTGAATTAACTGTTGTTTAAATTTCGGGGACGAAATTCTTTTAAGGAGGGAGGAATGTAACAACCCGGAATTTATGACAGCATATTTTAATAAATATTTAATCTAATTTAAATTAAATACAAGCTTTTCAATTTTTTTAAACTGATGAGATCGTTGATATTTAACAGTTATATGTTTTATAAAAGAAAGTTTTGATTTAAAAATTTAAAATAGAATGCTTCAAACCATTTAAAACAAAATCTGTCTTATTCACTAAAAGCAAAGATTTTATATTGTTGATATTTAATCTAATAAAATGAAATTGAAATAATAAGTTTAAAAATAGACAAACATAGTAATATTAAACATAAATATGGAAGTATAAAACAATATGGATGGTTATAAACATAAACATACAAAACTAGTATAAAACATAATCATAAACTATAAAATATAACTAAAGAGATAAATGTACAAATATAAATTATAACTTGAAGTATAAAAATGCAAGTATATGATATAAATCAATGTTTGAAAATTTAATTAACAAATAGAATACAACTAATATGCTAACAATAACTTTTAAGCAAACATATCAGAAAGTTTAAAAAATATAACCTGTATATACAAATGAATAATGCAAAGAAAACAAGACAAGCTATACACACACACACACAAATATATATATATATATATATATATATATATGCTCACAAAACAAAGAAATGACGCTAAGTATAAAATGAACTAAGACAGATTATAGATTATACGTACTCATGAAACACAAAGTCAAGCTACACTTGAAAAGAAAAAAAAAAATATAAGCTAAGTAAGAAATGAACAAAGTAACATATGTATGCTCATTAGATTTCTAAACCAGGTTGTATAAACCTGAAAGAAAGAAAAATAATATAAATATCTTTGTACAACACATAAGTGAGTCTCAATAAACATTAATTACTTGTTATCTTAAATAAGAGCAAAGGCATTAATTAGCACAACTTGTTGTTCAAATAAGAACTACAGCCGAAATATCTAAGTCATTTCATACTGCAGAACATCATACTTAACCAATAAAAAAATGGCAAACGAATGAAACTGTCCAGTTACAACCTGTCAAGTAGCTTCTATATATATCCAATATATATTATGTTCGTTTATAAAAACTTGAACAAAACCTAAAGCAACCCTGAGATAAGAGAAAGAAACAAACAGCTTTACTTTGCAAACTTAAATTTTATTCAAAACAGGAAACTAAAAAGAAGGCTTCAGGAAAAATTTCACCTGTAGTGACTTCTCAACACATCACTGTCTGTTCAAAGCCAGTACTGGTGAGTAAACTTACCTATTTTCAATCTAAACTTGTATCTTTAGTTATAAATGGTAAGTGCTTTGATATTTGTTTTAAATAAATAGCCTTGGGTATTTCCTGTTGCTTTGGTAGTACAGGTAGCTGTTCTTCAAGATTTTTGAAAATCTGGACAAAGAAAAGCCAAGAAATTTATAAATACTTATTCATATAATTGTTTGAACTTTAGTGTGTTGCTGATACAAGTGGTTTATCTTAAACATAGGCCTGCAAACTTGTTTTAGGAGTTTAACAGTATGTTATAAACACTGTATCTTCAAGTTACAGTAAAAAGAAAATCAATGTTAAAATTTAAATATTTTAGTTTGTTAATTTGAATTTATATCTTGATTAAACACTCAAAGCCAAGATTTTTAACATAAAAATAATGATTTTTAAGTAAGAAGAATAGGTGCGGTTTCAAAGCGAACCAAAATTGCTTATTTGAGAATATCTGATGATTCAATTAATTTTAGAAGTTGAAATTCATGTGGGAGCTTGCTTGATACTTGTAGATGTAAGGAAAAATGGAAAAAAAATTATACAATGCAAGGGTTTTAGTGTCGAATCGCAAGTAGGGTTTTAGCTGGAGTTTTTCCTGCGTTCTGTAAGAAATTGATTTCGTCGCCGTGATGTGACCGAGTGGTATGTGGTTTTGGGTGATGGTGGAGGAGGGTAATGGCGAGGCGTGGACGAGGTAGCGTCACCTCTAGTGGTTGATGATGGAAGAACGTGGAGTCTTTTTGAAGAGTGCTCGAGTTTCTAGTTCGAGTTTCAGGCCCTTTTTGATTTCGAACTTTTCTCGTCGAATTGAGTTTTGTTTTCGTGCTTGTGACCGTTATGCGACTTACCGGAGGCGTCATGCTTCGCCAGGACGTTGGCGAACCACCGTGCACGTGCACGGTGGTGTACAGTGTAGCAGTTTTGGGTTTGGGACCATATTGGGTGATGCTCGAGTAAAGGGGATGGTTGTTTCGGGTAATAACCCTGGTGCGTGAGTGAGTTCGAGTGGTTCTACAGTCTCTACTTAGCTAAAAAAAATAAGTGAGAAGAAGAAACAGGAAGAGGGGAAGAAGATGGTGAAAGAAACGCAGGGGAAGCATGGAAAAAAACTCGAGACTGTCTCGAGTAAAGATGGTGCTGCCTCGGGTCCAGTTTTTTTATAGACATGCGTCATTTTGTTTAAGTGTTTGTTATATCAAGTTAAATTAAACAATAGTTAGTTAGTTTAAGTTAATATTTAATTTAAAAGGTTATTAAAGAAGTCTGTAAAGATAGGTGATTAAACAAGTAATTAGCATGTTAATAAATTTATACTTGAAATTTAAATTGATTTTTGTAATTAGAAATAAATCATATGTTAAAACAATTTAAATCTTAAAAATGTTAGCTAATTACTTAAAAGTTAATTCATAAATGATAATTAACTTAAGTGATTAATTAAAGATTATAGTTAATAAAATTGATAATAGATGATTAGTTTAAATAATTTGTGACAACTGAATAACTAATTAATCTTTAATAAGTAAGTTATGAATTAATAATTGAGAATAAATTAATTAACTAAGTAATTAAATAATAGATGAATAGAATTTAATTAATTAAATAATTAATTAAAGATTAGATGATAAATAAATTAATAATTAATGGTAACTAATTAATTAATTGATCATTAATGAGCTAATTAATCAGTGATTAATTAAGTAGAATAAAATATAGTTATTCTTAAGCAATAAATTAAGTAAAGTAAACCAAACTGTTTGGTATGCATTGATAATTCTGTTTGATTGAATTTGATATCTGTTGATGATATTTCTGTGTTATGTTGTAATATATTCTGGATATATCTATGATAACTGTGTATGATTTATCTGTTATACCTATTATGTGAATTCTGATATTAAATTGAACTGTTAAGTTAAATAGACAACTTGGCCTTTAAAATGACGTTTAGATTCCGATGAGACCGGGATCGAAAGAATCAATTTTGATTCTCCGAAAACCACATCGGTCCAAATTAAACGATAGGTCATGACTTATCAAATGGTGATCGAGATAGTGTTTCAGATGCAAGGGTTATCGTCGTTAACTCTGAGGGTGATTCCAAAATGAGTGTAACGAGATAATGCCTTCGGTTTCGTTCGAACCCGGAACGAACTTGTATGAATTGAATGCTTTCAACACATCGTCAGGCGGGCGATGAGCATTCTAAGAATATTGTTCAATAAAGGTAATCACAGCCTCAAGCCTCATCAACCGGGAATGGCTAAAACAGGGGAGATGCAGCAAGGTTAGGTGGGTCATGCCCAAGCAGGACAAGATATTCCTCTGTCTAGATGTCCCTTTTATTTTGGCTGTGTGAGAAGTTGTTGGCCACAACTGCGGGATTATCTTGTTCGGGACTGTTCAGTAAGGAATGGTTCCGGCCTCGTGTTGTAGGGGGTCGGGAGTGATCCTCGTTACGGTGATCTAGGCCCCGTACTATGACGGGTGGTACCCCAGTAGCCCTGCCATTGTTGGAAACCCATTTTCCCTACGAGACCCTACGGTTTTGATTTGTATTACCCACTTTCGTGGCTAGTAGCTGGAATTTAATAGATGTAACAATTTCGGCTATTTTCTATTTACTTGAAAACCCTAGACGCTATTATAATATCACTGAATTTCCTATAAAATGTTTTGGTTAGCGTAAGGTAAAAACTTACCCGTATTTATTTATGGGGAGTCTTACGTGATACCTTTATTTCAAATGATTTTCAAAGTTAAGCAATTTTAACCTGTTTACTCATACCAGACCCATGTCTAACCCAGAGTTTATATTTTGTTTTTCATAAACTCTTGGGTACTCAAATTTTTATGAGTAGCCAAGTGATAGGTATTGGAAGTGTTGATTTTCTGGAAAAGCTATTTTGAAAAAGAAGACCAGACGTATGTATCTATATATGTGGTTCCGCTGTGTAGTTAGTGTATGCTGTATTTTGGATGTATGTATGGACATATATGTATATGACAGTCCTATTATGTGATATTGTATAACTCTGATGTATGTATAACTATGTAATAGTTATGTTGATGTATTATATTTTGTTCCATTCCGCTGTGAGATTCTGATGTTGTTGTTCATTCTTTATATTCTTTTCTATTTCTATCCCTTTCTTTCTTAATGATGAAACGTCTTTCTGGGTTGAGAAAGGCGGGTCGTCACATCCTGGATTCGGTTATTGAATATGAATGAAACATGGACTTTGGATATTGAATTTGAGACTATTCAAAACACACTTTCCAATAGCAAGGCATGTTTTGGGGGGAAAGTGTTAACCCGCCTTTTTGCAAGGCGACAGGCAGGCGGATCTAACCAAATCGACTATTCATTTGTCGAAACTGAAATACAATTGACTGGAACCTGTTGGATGGATAGACGGTCGGTCAGGAACGGGTTCGATGTGCATAGTTCGGTACCGAGGAGAGTAGGATGGAACGATATTGATTGCCGCTTGGCATAAGGCATGGGTCGGCATTGATTGCCGCTCGGCATAAGGCATGGGTCGGCATTGATTGTCACTCGGCATAAGGCATAGATCGGCATTGATTACCGCTCGGCATAAGGCATGGATCAGCATCGGTGGATTGTTTGGCATTGGACCTCGCTCGGCCCTGGACATCGTTTGGCATGTGGATCGTTCGGCATGATGGATCGTTCAGCATAGTGGATCGTTAGGCATGATGGATCATTCGACATGATGAATCGTTCGGCATGATCGATCGTTCGACATGAGGGGTCGTTCGGCATGATGGATGGTTCGGCATGATGGATGGTTCGGCATGATGTATGGTTCGGCATGGTGGGACGTTCGGCATGGTGGCTCGTTCGGCATGGTAGGTCGTTCGGCATGGTGGGACGTTCGACATAGTGGGTCGTTCGACTTGATGAGTTGTTTGGCTTGATGGGCTGTTCGGCATCAGGTGCGGCTCGGCATTGGGGAGAGGTCGTTGTGACTCGGCATTGTGATTCGACATGGGCCGTTCGGTCTTGATGGGCTCGGATTATTCAGAGAGCCCCACAACTACCTGGACATGTCTATGAATACAACGTGTAGGAGTTCAGATAAGGGATCTTCTTCTCTTCCGCTCTCTGACTTCCTACTTTCTAAGGCTAATGCTAATCTATCATTTTGTAACTGTAATCGATTGTTACAGCAATAAAAAGGGAATTTCTGGAGTGGATGTAGGCCGGAGTCAGCCGAACCACTATAAATTCTGAGTCTGTACTGCTTTCATTTTAATTTCTGTTATTCTTTATATTAATACTCTCTAAAAACATCTAGTCTGTGATTTGTGACTGTGATTTGGTGCTTTCATCTGGATTTGGGTGCTAGTGACCAATTTTGGCGCTAACATTTTTAACACCTTTCATCAAACTGTTACTGTCGTATTCCATTTTCTTCTTAACTGGCAATATTAGAACTAATGCTCCATTCTCTTTTTGAACCATGACCTTTTCATTTCGATGCTTATACATATGAGCTCTGTTAATTTTTTTAGTCTAGTTGCACTGTCCACTTTGTTGCATATGTATATACAGTGTTGCTTTACTGTTTTGTTAACTGAAACATGTATGGTAGTGTGTTCATCAGGTTCCACTATTTCATCTGCTGTATTGAGTTTGGTGTATGTTCATGTGGCCATTGATTTGGACTTTGTGTAATTGGTTACAGGCCTGTGTGTTGCTTGTTTGCATGCGTTATTGAAATGGTCCACATTGATGAGATTGTGGCTTTATTGATGCACTAGAAATCTGGTTCTAGTGTGCTTACTTGTGTAGATGTTTCTGATTCAAGTGTGTGTTGTTCTTGTTGTTGCAGTCTGGACTGGTTTCATTTCTATGTATGGTCTGGTTTCATGTGAACTTGTTACTTTGCATATCCATGTACCATTTATTAATTTAGTTCAAGTCATATTTCCTTGAACTTGAGTATGTCTGGTATTCATGTGGAGTTGAAATGTTGTGAAGTCTCCGCTTTATACTTGGGGTCTGATCACTTATAAACTGTTATGTTGCATTGTGAGGTGTGTGTTCATTTTAAATTTGCTCTTGAGTTTGATTCATTTTGGAGACTGGAGCTTTTATAAATTCTGTTCCACTGGCTTGTGTTCATGCTTGGAGGCTTGTTGTATATTGGTTATCCAGTGATTGTTGTCGAGTTTGGTTGTTTGCACCTGTTTTCAATTGCTTTGTACATGGTTGCCTTATTGTTCAGTCGTGTGTCACTTCATATATATGTGTACATGAGTTTATACATGTATATATATTTATAGGGGTTTGATATTGACTCTGGTTGTATTGGTCTGATTTCTTTGAGTCAACTGAGTTGAATCCACGTTTGGTTAGGTTTGACCTTGTGCTCACATGTCCCTGCATTTCAAATACACAAGACTATATCGGTGTGGACGGCCTTGTGGCATGTACAGTGGTACAATGTGCATGTCACAAGTTGTTCGAGTATGACGAATTAAAATGAATGAAGACGAACAATCCAAATATTTGAGGAAAACAATATTTTCAAATACACACTTCATTTTAAACTGCAAAAATATTTCTTTTTCAATTTTATCACATCGGTGTTTATTTCGAAGATAATTTTGATGCAAGATACAAGCTGGAATAGAGTTGAAGATAAAAATACGAATGATGAGTGAATATATGTAGTGTGGTGGAAATTGTAAAGTTAAAATTGTACATTGAATATCGTGTTGTAAATTGAAGTTGTATTATAATTAAAAAATGTGTAAATGTATAGTGAGAGCTCAAATTTGTAATAAAATATTTGTTTGAGTAAAATATTCGTTTGAATATAAATTCTATGTTATTTATTTTATTCAACAAATATTTATTTAATTATGTGAAAAATAAAATAGTACAATAACAAATAAATTTAAACACACACACACATATATATATATATATGTTTATTATAATCAAACAAAAATCATAGGCTATTGTATTCTACAATCTCCTTCTTTTGATGATAACAAACATATATTAAGATTTATAATCTATTAAATGTATTTGGTCTTGATAGAATTCTATTGGCTCCCCCTATTTGAATACTCCCCCTACAACAAAGCTTCCCGTTCATCTATGCATGAAAATAAATAAAATTATGCAAAATAATAAAAATAAACCATGTAATAAGCCTAGATGAAAATATGCAATTAAAAAAATATTTGAAATTATTTGCCAAAATCTTAACTTTTCTCTCCCCCTTTTGTTATCCGTAAAAGAGTAATAGTGTTAGAAAAATAAAGATAAAGTGATAGACATTAATACAACATCAATACTCAATCGAATATAAATATTAAATTTCAATAAAAAAAATCAAACAAAAATCATAAGTACTATGTTAGGCGCATATTCCACTTTAGACTGATAGGGGTGATGACGGTATATAAAACCATATAGTTGTATCTGTTTGTGGTTTGTTTATAACAGGAATTTGAATACTTACTAACAATGCATAGCCGGTAGGACTTTTAAATGAGATTAGTAGTATTCCCAATTTAAAAAAATGAATTTCAAGTATCTTCTAACTACGCATAACCTTGATGACTTTTAGATGGCTATTTATTAATCAATTTTCCATACATGCATAACTATGAGACTTTTAAATGAGCATGAAAGCACATAATCAAAAATTTCAAGTAATTCACCCATGCACAACTATGAGGAATATTAAATGAGAGTTAATACTTTTGATATTTTCATTGCTAATTAAATTTAGAAAAAAAGAATAATTTCTCGTTTAAATACCACATTTTGACATGCTATATTAGATTTTGAAGAGTGATGGTCGTTAGAAATATGATAGAAACATGGATGGTCATGGAATTTTTACCAATCAAAGTTGTTGCAAATTTTGTTTAAATTTTTAAAGAAATTTACTATACATACTATCTCAAGTCATAATATATGATTAATATCTACACTCATCACATTCTTTTCAGTCACTATTTATCTTTTTGATAATCATTCGGGAGTCAGATTAGTTAATGTAGTCATTTCATATCAAATCCAGAAATATAAATCAAAATTCTAAAATGTCTAATATGAAACAAATTAAACAAAAACTATTTTCTGAATGGGGTTTTGAAAGAAAATGTTTGCCAATTGAAAATAAGTTGAAATGAAATTTGTGTAGATATTTTCGTTGAAAACGTGATGCAACTAATGAATGTCTCAACATAGAATTTGTTCCACCAATACATTTTCTATAAACTAGACAAGCAGCATAATCTACGTCTGAAAAACCTTTTGAATCAAGGTTATCATAAGTTGAATACTATAGACCAAACCATGATGTGGGCAACAGATACTTATAATCTTTTTACAACTTTTAAAATGTGATTCATTTGGATTTTATAAAAACCGTGTACGTAAACAAACACAGAACATAATGTCGGGTCAAATATATCTGCGTGTATCTAGAATAATCATCAACCAATAAAGCAACATCATTAGTCCAGACAAATCTAAATGAACTAGCTCAAAGGCTCTAGAGGTACTTATAGTGTTCTCGGCATAAAAAGATAATTGGCCAAAAAAATTTCTTAAATCAAAATCAAAATCAACATTCATTTCTTTATCACATAATTGGCTGATTTAAATCAGATAATGATGCAGATTTTCAACATATAATATATCGTTCAAGATTAATGTAATGTTACCTATTTTACCTTTACCGATAATTTTTCCTATTGTGATTCTACAACCTTTATACCAAGCTAAGGAACTTTGATTTGTTGGCCGTCATGTGCCTGAATAGCCAGAATCTAGATAACACTATTGTTGTTCCTTAGCCTGCCACCACACCTACACGTGAAAAGATTTTTGTGACCTATTTGTTTTGTTGGTCCATGATTGTTAGTCACAAATGATTTTGTAACAATCCGGTATTTTCAGCCATTCGCATCCACACCTATCGAACTTGAATTGCTCAAAATACCGCATTGTAAATAAATTTGGAGAAAATGAAAAACAATCATAGAATCACAGACACAGAAATATCAGAATAACTCGCAGCGGAAACTAAAATACCATAGTACTTCATGAAGCTACTATAACAAACTCTCAAAACATAATACATAATATCAGTCTGCAAAACATATACAATAGAAATCTCAAATACATAGCAGTTTATAAATACCAGAGCTGAAATAGAAAAACTGAAACTGAAACTGAAAGGGAATAGATAACTAGACAAGCAGAATCTCCAGCGATTCCTAGCTCCAGAAAAGAAATCCAAAGCTAAGCTGTAAGTACTCAGGCTGACCCAAGCATAAAGTAAAACACAAAACATTCGAGTCAGGACATATATACTTATATAATGTAAACCAACTCAAGTGAACTATAGTAGTAATGTACAATAACTTAAAGGATGCTTGGGATCGCCCATCCTTTAAGGATTAGTTAAACTATAAATTAAATACATCCCGTGGTTAAAAATTCAAAATGGTATTTTATACTTATAAATCAAATATCATTTAAAAGTTCAATATCATATCAAATTCATTTAAAATATTAAAATATTATATCTTTCCAAAACCACATTCATTTTATTTAATTTAAATACCATTTCAAATCATATTTTAAAATGGTTTATATTTCAAATCAAAATATTCCATTTAAACCATTTAAATATTCCATTTAAACCATTTAAATATTTCATTTAAACCAATTAAATATTCCATTTAAATCATTTAAATATTCCATTTAAATCATTTAATAATTCCATTTAAATCGTTTAAATATTCCATTTAAATCATTTAAAAATGAAGTTATTATATTTAATAATCAAATATTCAAATTCTCAAAAATTTAGCCTTTTCAAAGTTCATTTATCCACTTCAATTTATAAAAAAAGAAATTTCAACTTTCGAAGCATTTAGAAAATGCTACGGTAAATTTACATTTGAAAACAATTCACTTTAACAAAGATAGCATTTAAAAAAATACTGTAATAGATTTTAGTTTCAAATAAAAGCTTTAGTTCAATTCTGCTACTACAGCACTTACAAAGTGCTATAATAGCCCCTAGTTCATTTTCCTTATAGTTCATTGTATCAACTACAGCATTTACAAATGCAGTAATATCCTTTACTTAAGAATTGATAGCATTTTAAAAATGCTGTTAATGTAAATTCAAGGTTTTTAATACAGTTTCATAAACAATTATATTTTAATTTAAATCATTTTTAACTTATAAAAATCGTAATTTCTCACTTTAAAACAATCATTTAAATACCCTTTAATTTATGATTTTATAAAGTGCAATTTCACAAATAATAATCAAATTTTAATAGTTCACCGATAAAAAATCAATGTACAATTTTATAACATTTCGTTTACTTTACATTTATATAAAATTTACCATTTCATAAATTAAATTTAAATTCCATTTTATTTTTCTTAACTTAACTTTTAAATTTAAAACCTATTTCACATTTTCCAAGTTAAGTTATATTTCAAATTTCAATTATAAATATTTATTTATTTAACTATTTTTAATTTATAGAAAAATCAATAACACTTTATAAATCATTTTAAATTCAAATAAAAATCAAATTATCATATTTTCTTACTTAATTTAAACTACACTTATAAACAAAATCATAAATTCCAAAATTAACTTATATTTCAAATTTCTACTTTACCATTTATTTATTACACTTATTAATTTGTAGAAAATCAATAATACTTTATAAAAATCATTTTCAAATTAAATTTAAATCAAAATATCATAATATTTACATTTTTTAATAATATTTTAAAAATTTTATAAAAATATATATAACCAAGTCTGTATAAAAAATTTCTTACCTAAGTCCAATGATACGGATAACATATCATTTCAATCCGTAATTTACAAAGAAAAAAAATCCGGGTTCTGTCATTTCAAACTCGCAATCCCAAGTAAATGCAAATAAATAAAAATCGCTCAAGCTTATCATTTCAGCCCATAACGATTTTTCCCTATTCTAAAGTCCGTTCGGGTATGTATCATTTCAACCCATAGTGATTCTAATCTACAGGGAACTTGTAGTGTGATAAACTGATATAAATAAACAGAATAGCAATATATAATAGTAACAGATGATATAACAGATGTATAAGCATGGGTGAACATCATATGATCATAGCAATAGCAGTTATAACATGATAATATAGTTTACAGATTTAATTGCGATCAGTTTACTAGTTATATAAGTATAAATTGTCTGGTGAGAATTACTCACATGTACGAGATGGAGATGACAACCAAATACAAAAAAAAGATCTTCAAAGGCATGAAAGCACGACTACGATTTGAGTGTAGGTGAGCCAAAGCTAATTGCCTTGTCACATAGCAAACAAATCAAAGTACACAACATGAATTTCAAACCAAACTATTATTAAATAATGCTAGATATATATGCACAATACATAGCCAAAATTTGCACTTGCATTCAACAACTTATGCTTCAGCCATAGGTTGGAAATGCTCGGCCAAAGTGTGGATTTGGATCAGGTTAAGGGTACAAAAGGGTCGGCCATAACAAGATATGAAGGAGTAGAGATATGTGTGCATGTACATACAACTGTAAGGCACAAAAGTGGATTTCCATGTCGTCAAAGATCTTGGCCAAGGCATGATCGTGCAAGACCAGATCTGGAGAGTCAAGTACAGGTATGGCAGAGGTCTCAGGTTCAGGTTTGGCTGGTGGTTGGAGTGGTGGAACAAGTGTAGCTCGGCTATGAAGTATAAAGCTGGAGTTTGTGTAATATTTTGGTGGATCATCAACATGGATGGCCTCGGCCATGGAAGGTAAGTTGGAAGGAGGAGATGGTGGCTGGTTGTGATTGTGGTGGAGGCGGCCATGATGCTGGAGATAGATGGGCCGAACTACAAGAAGAGATGCAAGTGCAAAATCAAACAAATCAATGGAAAAAAAGTGAAAAAGAATAGAAATTTTTACCAAAATTTCTTCAGGTGATAGCCAAATGTATATTAGGGTTTGAGAGCTTATTTTTGATGTGAGAAAAAATGAGGTGGTCGGCTGAAAGAAAGGAATATGGCAGCAAA
Source organism: Allium cepa (assembly GCA_030765085.1). Taxonomy (NCBI): domain Eukaryota; kingdom Viridiplantae; phylum Streptophyta; class Magnoliopsida; order Asparagales; family Amaryllidaceae; genus Allium; species Allium cepa. The sequence goes on along the minus strand of CM060931.1, from coordinate 1,040,809,936 downwards.
TGAAAGGATACGATGATTGGTGTTGAAAATGTAAGTAGAATATGAAAAGGCAATGCACATAAAAGGTCACAAACCTTTCAAATTTCCATAATTCTTTTTGAAATTTTAAATACATGTAAAATAAATATAAATATAAATAAAACCACAAAAAATAATGAATGCATAAAAATAAATAAATAAATTTTAAATAAATATAAATAAATTAAGAAAATAGCTTAAAAATAGAAATTAGGTTATAAAAATTGAAAATAAAATACAATATGTTTTAGAAAATTATAACATCACTTTTAAAAATGTTTTAAAGTAAAATATATACCTAACATGTCGTATAACACATATTAGAACATGATTTAACAAATAAAAATATTATTTATATAAATTAAAATAGACAATTTTACTAAATAAATCAATTTACATACAATATTGTAAAAATCATAACTTTCACAGTATAAATCGGATTTCAACGAAACGAAAATCAGTATTCTTGAAATTAAATTTATTTTTAGAATAAAAGATAAAATTCATATATTAAAATATTTAAATTTTAAATTTGAAAGTCAAAGTTTGACCAGATTGACCAAAATCCACATTTTCTGGAAATATTCTATTTATTCAGGTTTGGAATTATAATTCACACAAAATCAAAATTTATGTTTAAAATAACAAAATTTATCCATTTTAATAAATATAAAAAAGTTTTTAAATCAGCAATTCAATTTAAAATAATTAAAATATACAATTAAAATAATCATAAAATACTGGGTTGTTACAGATTTTGAAAAATATATTTGTGTAGACCCAAGACAATCTATATTTGTACCTTTCAGCACCCAAATTTATTTGACTTTAAGGGATTTTATATTCATGCCTTTTGGAATCCAAATTAGTATGGTTTTCTCATGTTTGGGTCTATACCAACAATTATTTTGATTGTGTCCAATTTTTCCACAAATCGTGCACTTGGATTTAACATGATTAAATCTTTTAGATTGAATATACCCAAGTCTTTATCTGATAGTATTAACAGTTTGTTTCCCTAGCGGCATATTTAATGATTTTTCTAAAGTTGTAGACAATTGTTGGACTTGTATTCTGAGTGATTCATTTCCATTCAATAACAAGGTGCACTTTTAATAGAATTTTCTCTTCTAGTGTTTTCTCTTTCTTTCAAAACCAGAATTTCATTTTCAGGTGATTTAATTTTAAATTCTGATTATTTTAATTTCCTCTTCAAATGATGGATACTTATCACACTTAGGGCTCTTATTTCGATGGTTTTTAACCTATTGATCAAGTTGTTTATTTAATTCTATCAAACTATCTCTTTGTGTTTCATGTTTAGCATGCTTCTCTCTAAGTATTTCAAAACAACCATTTACCTCATGAAAACGTATAAGTAATTCCAAATGAGTAGTTTTGATACCTCACTTGGCTCATCATCATCATCATTGTCAGATGTATCTCCTTGAAGACACGGTTTTTCTTTTTCATTCTCACTGCCGGTGCTTTCATCTTTATCTTCATCATTTTCATCCCACGTGGCTGCAAAACTTCTTCTCTTCGGTTTCTTTCCTTGGCTGAGTCGATTTTGAGGACAATTGGGCTTGATGAGACCAGGTTTATTGCAGTTGTGACAATTCTCCTACTCTTCTGAGTTGTCTAAGACTGTGGCTATTTTGTTCTTCAATTGTTAATTTAAAGCTAGATTTCCATACTTGTGATTCCACCTTTTGAATTTCTTTATTATCAGTGCCAGTTCAATTGTTCCTTCATCATCATCAATTTTCATTGTATCTTTTAGAGCTATTGATTTCATTCATGTATCACTCTCTTCATGTTCTTCCTTGAATGTCATTTCTAGCTCGTAAGTAGTGAGATTTTCAATGAGTTCTTCAATTTTAACTTGTTTTAGATCCTTTGATTCTTGAATGGCGGTACCTTTCACTTCAAAATTTCGTTGAAGGACTCTGAGGATATTTCGAACTATTTCCAATTCTGTGTATGGTTTTTCAGAGCTTTTAATTTATATACTAGATTAGAAAGTCATTCATACATCTCTTTGGCTTTTTCATCCTTGGCCATCGTGAAGTTCTCGAATTCGCTACTAAGCATGGAAAGGCGAGATTCTTTGACTTGGGAGGTTCCTTCGTGAATCACTTCAAGTGTGTGCCAAATTTCCTACGCAGTTAGACAATGTAGGACACGATTAAATTCAATTTGATCAAATGAACAGATAAAAGAATGCATAGCTTTAGCATTTTGCAGTTTATTTTCAAGATCAGGCCATTGATCCATAGGTTTTTCTGCCTTCTGATTATCAACCACTATAGTTGGTGTCCTATCCCGTTCAACAATATTCCATGCATCTATGGTTTCCCAAAAAAAATTCGTTCTATTTTTCCAGTAAGCATATTCACCATTGAATATGGGTGGTCTAACTATGGACTGACCCTCAGCAAAAGCATTTTTAAAGGAAGCCATTTAGAAAAATCAAAGTTTTAAAACAAAAAAAGGTCTTTGTTCCTAGCTTTGATACGGCTTGTAGGATCGTTTTCACCCTAAAGAGGGGAAGGTGAATAGGGTGATACTAAAAATATTAAAAATTAATCTGGAAATAAAAATCAATAGCAGATAATAATGTAGAAGAGATCACACACAAATTTACCAACCTTTGACAAAACCATGCCTATGTGTTGGCCCCAAGATTTCTACTAGAAATTGAGTTGTCAGACGCTTACATACGTAGACTCGTGACATCCACTAATGATTAACCTAACTCTATGCTCAAAACTCTGCCACAACTCAGCCACAGAGTTACGAATTCTCAAACTACACCACCGTAGTTTGTAACCTAGTCACACGACTAGAAAGTTACACAATTTCAAATAAAAATTATAAAATAAAAACAAAATTAAACAAAACCCTATTTAATAAATTGTAGCCCAACAAAAATTGAAGACCGACCCAACTCAATAATAAAGAAGAACGCCCCCTTTTCTTTTGTAGTATTTTCGGTCGTTTTTTGTTCCTCTTTAAAAATTAGGGCATTGTGATTGAAGTCGTCGCCTTGAACAATTCGAGCTCAAATCAATTGCTGGTATACTCTCAATTCACCAATACGATTCGATGCTTCTTCAATCAGTGTGATTATGCTTCCGGCAGCTTCGTGTTGGAATGGTATGTGATTTTCGCCCTTGCAGTTACTTGTATTCAAACTCGATTTGAGTTATTGATTTGTGATTGAATTTGTATCTTGCTCTGGTTTTTCTTGAACTCGAATCACATTTTTTATACCGATGATGTAACTGGGTTACATAGGGTTGAAAACCCTAAATTTACATTCGTATTTTTGAGTTTGAATTTTTAGCGTGATTACTTGGCCATCAATTTTTGATCGAACATTGGTGATGATATTGACTTGTTCATGTTATTGCATATACCTTTGATAAATTCGAATTTTCATGACTTGCTTTAGGTCAGTTCCTTCTTTTGCTCCTACGACTTTGGCATTTTGAATTTTGATAATCTTAACTTCTAGCACTGACTTGTTCATATGAACATTTGCTGAATTTTTGTTTTTCAATTCCTTTTGAAAACGCTCCTTGACTTTCATCAAACTGTTACTGTCCTATTCCATTTTCTTCTTCACTTGCAATATTAAAACTATTGTTCCATTCTCTTTTTGTACTATGACTTGTTCATTTCAATGCTTATTCATATGACCTCTGTTAATTTCTTTAGTCTAGTTGCACTGTCCACTTTGTTGCATATGTATATACAGTGTTGCTTCACTGTTTTGTTAATTGAAATTTGTCTGGTTCTGTGTTCATCTTGTTCCACTATTTCATCTTCTGTATTGAGTCTGGTGTGTGTTCATGTGGCCACTGATTTGGACTTTGTGCAATTGGTTGCAGGCCTTGTCTATTGCTTGTTTGCATGCATTATTGAACTGGTCAGCGTTGATGAGATTGTGGCTTCATTGATTCACTGGAAATCTAGTTCCAGTGTGTTAACTTGTGTACATGTTTCTGATTCAAGTGTGTGTTGTTCTTGTTGTTGCAGCTGGACTAGTTTCATTTCTGTGTACAGTCTGGTTTCATGTGAACTTGTTACTTTGCATATCCATGTACCATTTGTTAATTAGTTCAAGTCATATTTCCTCATTGAAATTGAGTATGTCAATTTTTCATGTGGAGTTCAAATGTTGTGAAGTCTCCACTTTATACTTGGGGTCTGATCACTTTTTAACTGTTATGTTGCATTTTGAGGTTCATGTTCATTTCAAGTCTGCACTTGAGTTTTGTTCATTTTGGAGACTGGAGCTTTTTTACATTTTGTTCCATTGGCTTGCGTTCATGCTTGAAGGCATCTAGTGATTGTGGTCGAGTTTGGTTGTTTGCACCTATTTTCAGCTTCTTTGTACATGGTTGCATGACTGTTCAGTTGTGTGTTGCTGCATATATATGTATATATGTGTGTATATATATATATGGTGGTTTGATATTGACTCTGTTTGTGTTAGTCTGATTTCTTTGAGTCACCTAAGTTGAATCCACCATTTGGTTGGGTTACCCTGTACTCACATGTCCCTGCAGTTCTAACACGCAAGTGTATACCAGTGTGCACAGCATTGTGGCATGTACAGTGATACACTGAGCATGTCACTAGTTGTTCGTGTATGATGAATTAGAAAGAAATGACGACGAACAACCTCAATAACCGAGGAAGACAATATTTTCAAACACACACTTCATTTTAAACTGCAAAAATATTTCTTTTTCAATTTTACCACATCAGCATTTATTTTGCAGATAATTCAGATGCGGGATACAAGCTAGAATAGAGTTGAAGATAAAAGTACGAGTGACGAGTGAATATATATAGTGAGGTAGAAATTGTAAAGTGAAAATTGTACATTGAATATCGTGTTGCAAATCGAAGTTATATTGTCATTGAAAAATGTGTAAACGTATAGTGAGAGCTCAGATTTGTACTATTTGAATTTGTAACAAAATATTTGTTTGAATAAAATATTTTTTTGAATATAAATTCTGCATTATTTATTTTATTCAACAAATATTTATTTAATCATGTGAAAAATAAAATAGTACAATAACAAATACATTTAAACGAATATATATATATATATATATATATGTTTATTATCATCAAATAAAAATCAAAGGCTATTGTATTCTACAAGACCGGGTATTATAGATTCAGGATAGGATGCTATGGAGCTCAAGAGATGAGCTAGATGTGTCTCAGGCGTATCTCACTTATTTTATTATATTTCGCTGTGTGTGCATGCTGTATATTCAGCACTTTTGAGGACAAGTTATTATAACTGTCCAGATTGATTTGTTGATTGTTGTACTTGATGATTGTATGTATATTAAAGTTACAGCTCTCTTTATATAAAGATCTGTTATTATATATTATATTTTGTTCCGCTGCGATTGTGAGATTCAGTATTGTTGTTTTTGTTCTTCTTCTATCCTCTTCTTTCTCTTAGTTATTCGCCATTTCGTACAATTTGGGGTGGTCAAGTGCGGTTTATTGACAACTTAAAGGGTACCTAATGGTGGGTCGCTACATGTAGTATCAAGCTTAGGTTGAGTGAACACTAGGCTTTGATGGGGATTACTCATTAGAGACAGGGTCAGTGGTACCTTGGAATGAGTTTGAGTGTATTAGTAGATACGAGCACACATTTGTTAGTGAATATAAATTGTTTTATATTATGTTGACTTATAGGTTGAGTGTTTATGAATTTTGTCGATACAGAAAGTATAACTATATTGATAGAGGTTTCTGAACTCTTAAACAAGGTGAACAGACACGGTTTGTTTTGAAGGGGGTAGATGAAATAATTTTACCCAAAGTTTATTTTGATATAGAGGAATAATTTTTTAGAAAATATTACAGTTAATTTGGAGTGTTTGGTTAAGATTATTATAATCAAAACAAGATTATGATAATTGAAATGGTTTATATAACCAAAGGGAATTTCAAGGGTGAAATTTATGAATGTGATTATAACTAAAATTGGATTCAAACCAGAATTTGGAAATTTAAAATCCTGGAAGCTGTGAGAAATGTTTTAAATGGATTTAAACTAAGTATTTGGGAATTTTTAAATCTTCTAAGTTTTGGAAATGTTTTCGAAAGTGGTTGAAAAGAATAATGGAGTATTATTTTGGAGATATTTTTGAACAGTAAATGTTTTAACTGGATTTTGGAAGTAAGTGTAACGATTTGCAATTTTAGACGGTTTAGGTCGACGATAAGCCACTCATGTCAAACTCAAAACATTCAGAATGGAGGATTTTTATAGGGTAAATAAGAAAAGGCGGAGAAAGGAAGAAAAAAAATACCGAATCTCGTAGTGGAAGATAAAATATAATAATCAAATAAACTGTTTATGAAGCTTTTTACAAATAACATTGATTATACCTTTATAATACAGATCAGAGTTACATACAACAAGAATAAGTAAATGAATGCAGCAGAACAACATGATGCAGTGGAATAAATATAATAAATAATAATAGTACAAAATCTTCTTCTTCATCCTCCAGAAAAACAGTCTTCGATAAACTGAAAAGCTCAGGCTGACCCGAGCGAATTGAAAAGACAAAACACTCGATCAAAACTAAAATATCTTACGTAAGTTAAATCAACGACAAATAAATACGAATGTAATGGTGTCAGAGATGTTTACGGGGTTTGGCATCTCCTATCCAGTGTCTAACGTGAGTGCAATAACTTAAGAGATGTTTGGGATTTCTATCTCCTAATGATCCGTTAAACTATCTACTATGTAGTACAATACGCTATTATAATAGTGTCCACAGTAAAGTAATAGCATCATGGCATACCCGTATCCCCCTTAACACATTTTATATATTCTCATAGTCTATATGTACACAGTTGTTAAAGTGGTTTTCGGTAGTGGCAGAGAGTACGACAATATCTGATCCCACGTCTCTTTAACAACCAAACGCTTATTTCACACCGGATGGTTCTTTTACATTTCAAAAGTCAATTCATAATAGATATCAAAATATCATATTCTCAAAACCATATTATTTCAGAATCACATTTACTTCCAAAATTATATCACATTTGAAATCATATCACTTTTGAATTTATATTTCCAAAATAAATTAAATCCTCATTTAAAATCATCATGTTTATCAAATATGTAATTTAAATTCCTACTTATTTTATAACATCATTAAACCTTATTCTCTTTAAAATCAAGGTTTTAATTAAAACCATTTCCACTTTACACCATCTGAAATTTAGAAAATAATTTAGGTGGTTATAAATAGTTTAATTAGTTTAACATTGTTTAAATAGATATAAATTTGGTTAAATAAGTTTAAAATAGATTAAATAAATTTAAAAAAGATTGAATAGATTTAAAATACTTTAAATATATTTAAATAGATTAAATGAATTTAAAATATATTAAATAAAATTAAAATAGATTAAATAGTTTAAAATAAATTAAAACAGTTTAAAATAAATTAAAATGTTTAAATTGATTAAATTGGTTTAAAATAAATCATTTATTTTAATTGTTGAAAATCTTAAAATTAGAATTTAAAGGAATATTTACAATTTATATTAAGACAATAAATTTTGAAATTAACATCATATTTAACCATTCCTTCCATCCCAACAATCTGAACCATGTCCAGATTTCAAATCAAAACCAATTTCAAATCTCGAAATATCAAATTTAACTATTCCTAATTTTTTATTGATTTTAAAATTTACAGTTTCCAACATCTCCATAACTTAATTTCGATGAATGTCATTTATACTTTCAAATTCAACTTTAAAATTCCAATTTAAATCCTTTGAACAATTCATTAAATCAATTCCAATTTCCACATTAACGCTTGGATTTTCAAAAATAATTCAGTTTATATAAATCAATTTCTATTTTAAAATACCAGTTATCTGAATTTAAAATTTTAAAGATTTAAAAATCATTTAATCTAATCATTCCGGTGTCCGTATATAATTTTCTACCCTATTGTCAAGTGATGTGGATATTTATCATTTCAATTCGCAATTCAAAATTTTACGGGTATATATCATTTCAACCCGCAATCCCAAAATTTAATTTCAAATGTATGAAATCGCTCGAGTTTATCATTTCAACCCATAATGATTTCTCCCTAATCTATCAGATCGTTCGGGTATGTATCATTTCAACCCATAGGTAACTTGCAGTGTTATAACAATATAAAATATAACATCCTGTCATTCAATATCGACAATCAAGCATACATCATAATCATCATATAATCAGCCAATAAATAACATCAATCAACTAATTATCATATACTGGATATTAAATTGACAATTAAATTCAAAATTAATTTAAATGACGATTAAATACAATAAAAGTCATATTTAACTGGAATGATAATTTAAATATACCAAACATCAAGCAATAATTTCTAATCACATCAAAATTTTAAGTTAGCTAGCATAAGAAATTTTAATAGTTGTGAGTGGGTCAAAACACTCAACTTTTATTTCAAATCGATTTGGAATTCAAAATGAGGCCCAAAATTCAACAGTCTCGGAATGTAGCGAAATTAGTAATATAATGTCCACGATATCGATACGATCGCAACGGAGAAAACCGTGCATGAATCCGAGCTTGTATGACAAGTTATTAGTGTTAGAACATTTAAAATTTTAAAATCAAATAATCATAAAACAAAGGGCATAAACGAAATTTACTACCATCTTCAACACGCGAAAACCCTACACGAACTCGATCAGACCGAGCAGCCGCCCCCCTTTAGCCACTGTCGCATGCGCCACTGACCGTCTGCATCAACGCCGGTCGCCAAATGGACCCCCATCGTCGTCCGCTTTCTTTACCTAATTCTGGCGATCGCGACCACTTCCACATGGTTCGCCACCATAGATCATCATCAATTGCCGTCCTCTACGCCATGGTACCCTCCGATCGTCCTATAGTCGAAGATCCACCGTCGAATTGAAACATTAGCAACGGACGACAAGGATAAATCATCGATCTTTGGTCAACCCAAGAATCAATTGCAAAAACAAATTGCACCAGCAAATTACGCTCGCCGAGAGCTTCAGATCGTACATAATATGATATAGTTTGAGGAGTTTTAATTTTGAAATTAAATTGGAAATTTGAATGGGGTTTTGAGATTGAATTTGTTTCTGCCATTGAAAAGAAAGAGATAGACAGAAGTTGAAGTACGTGTGGAATAAGAAAAATGGATGCTAGGGTTTGGAAAACATGACTATTTATATTAACAATGCCTGATAAGAAAATGAATCCATATTGAATTTGTACGAAGGACAAATAGCGAACCAAAAGCTCGTTCTACTTCCGGAATAAAAATAGGTCATCCCGTATATCAAAATAGATGTTTTCAATATTTCTAAATTCAATAGAATATGTTTCAAGTCCTAGTCCCATTGTATAAAGAAGTTAGCTTTAAAATAAGCTTATTTCGAATTGATTTCAATTGAATATAAGTAAATTGATTTCTACACGTTTCAAGTCCGTACGATCAAACTACAATTTCGATCGCTGTGAAATTTGAAACCTTACAATAATTCACCGTTACGGATCCGATGAAACTAGTTTCGTCAAAATCCAAGACGGTTGCCAATATGGCTATTTTCACGTTAATTAAATAAATTGTTATTAAATTGATTAAATTACTTTTTAATTCCACTTTTAATACCTAACAAATTTTATCATTTTTGATTACGTGGACAATTACAATAATTTAAAACAAATTTACATATCAGGCCAATGTTCAATATCACACTAATTACAGTGTTCAATATCAACAGTAATTAAATCCAATTAATTATAATTTAATTTCTAAAATTGATTAAATTTGATTTGAAACTATGTATTCAATCAATCATTACTTTATGGACCTAATTAATATTGGTTTACATCATATTGCATTAATATTCCACAATTATCATTTTTCACCATATTAGTTGCCATATTTCAATTATTTTGAATCTTTGTCGATTTTCACATTAATTATAGTTTAAAATCCTAATAAATTAATTTCTCTCGGTTTCACTCCTTTTTATTAAATCAATTATTACCTTATGAATGAAATTGACACTTTTGTACATCTTGTTGCATTCGCCTTTTCCAGTTATCATCTTAACTCATTTTACGTAACATTTAATTGATTAAATAAATTGGTAACAAATAACAATTATCATCTTTTCTACATTTAATCACATTTGTATGTTTGTTATTTACACACAAATGTTATAGTTATTTACACAACACTAAGTTTATTCAATTACAATTTATTACTTACTAGTTCATTAATTAATACAACATTTTGAATTACCAATTACTCTTTTAATCCAATTATCGATTAATACACACATAATTACGATAAATTTACAATCTAAAACCAATTATAACTTTTTAATCATTTCAATTAATTGGAATTACATTTAAAGCAGTTATCAATTACCTTAAATTAATGCTATTACATTTCATTCTAGTTATATTCATATTGTTAAACCACAAATTTTTATTTCTTCCAACATTAAGTAACAAAACTAATTAAATTGACTATTTTTAATTATCAAAAATTACGGATCATTACACTCTCCCCCACTCAAAACTTTTCGTCCTCGAAAAAGGAAAAAGAAGGGATTAAGGAACTGATATATCAATATATCTTATTTAAAATGTTAAATTTCTAAATAATTAATTTAAATAATTAAATAATTTAAATAACAAAATACCAATTCATAAACAACTTAATCCTTTTTTATTTAATTTAATAAAAGTTTGAAAACATTTTTTTACTTTCACAAAATTTTCCAAGTCCAAAAGTTCACAAAAAATTTCGGCAGAGTCTCCTTTGTACGAAGAGGTCTAAGAGAAACAATAATAACAATAATAAACACGTATATATCATATTTTAAAATAATATATCCCAAACTATAGTAAAACAATATAATATCGCTATAAAACCATAATCCGAGAACGTACCTATTTGTTGGGCAAACAACGTTATTTTATGAAACCAAAAGTAGTAGGTATTGCTTCCATAAACCTATATTTCACTTATGCAATCCAAAGAAGTGAGAATTATGTAAAAGAGAAATATTTAAGTTGTTTCTATCAATAGTAAAACAAACCAACACACAACATACCAACAACCACTTGCAAACAAAACCATACAATCATCACATGCAATCAAAGTAATCAACCATCCATCCATAACAACCAAATCAAATGGTTTGTTCGCGTTTGGAAACTTTTAATCGTGTAAAATGACAAATAAACTAATAAGTATACCATACACTCAACAGCCTTGGATAAAACTTTATAGATTATTTATACACCTTCATACAGTTAGAAGTATCCTTTCCCAAACATCGCATAAGCTAAAAAACAATAATTTCAAATGTCACGTAGGCTTATTCTTATTTATCTCCTTTCATATTATTTACTATTCATTTATTTTCCATTCATACAATGTTATTTTCCCATTAATTTACTTTCATTACCTACAAAATTTCATTTCTCGTTTATTTATGCAATGCCATTTTTCTGTAACTTTACATCCATTTATTTACATAATATTTATAAGTTTCTTTGCAATTCTAATTCACCATTTTCATTTACGTTGATTTTTTTCATTATCAATATTCATTTGTGAATCAAATCATACTTATAATTTCAACTTTTACTTTTTTTCTTTATATTCATTTCCTTATATCTAGCATTGTTGAATATTAAATCTATTCCTAATCATTTCAACATTTTCTGGATTTATGAGCATTTACTTAATATGGGATTCACCTTTTCTATTCACTTTTATTTATAAATGGTTTCGATCAACATAAGTTTATAATAGTTTACTTACAATATTCACCTTTTTATTAAATATAATTAGTAGCACTTCAAATTATTAACTTAAGTTTACAACATTTTATAACATAAGAATTCTTATTTATAGAAAAATTATATTGAACGCTTTCATTATCTAATTTTCACTTGTATAATATTCCATTACATATTCCTATTTAACATTACAACTTTTAACATTTTAGTAAGTTATATATATATATATATATATATATATATATATCTTAAGAATGCAATTGAAAGTTACACAAGTTATCTCATTCACTTCAATTAACAAAATGTTCAATAATTACATTTTCTAAATTTCATATCTTTTTGATTTATAGTTGACAACATTCAATTTCTTTAAATTTCATTATCCCTTAACTTTCAGTTTCTTATTTTTTCTTCTTTTAGAAGTTTCCAATTATTAAAATAGTCAAGATTTCATTCATTATAATAATTGAATTTCAAATTTACAGAAACTTAAGACCTAAATACAGGGTTCCATTTTCAAATCATTTCAAAATTTTATATATATATATATATGCATATCTTTTACATATCCAAATCCTATTTAGAAATTTAAATTAAGATTTGTTATCAAAACAAATGTGTAGTAAACTACTATAGTGGCCTTCCCACTTTGAAACTCAAAAATGAACGTCGATGATGCGTGCATTCATCACCGAAATTATTTTCCAACGACGGAGAGGGGAGTACAGAACTTATTTCCTTTAAATGTTCTTTTTGAAACTGTGACGCCTCACCTCTATAATCACGCTAGCCAAGGACACTACGGGGTAATGCCGTCGACTAGCACGAAGAATAAGGCTGTTGAGGAGTGACCATCCATGCAATTGCTTTGTGCGAGTACCGATATGTCAGATAGTATGTCACGCATTTCATTTCAAAAGGAAATCCGACATATCAAATAAAAATTCAAAGCTACTACATAGTGGCTATGTGGACCTCAGAAACAAAAATAGAAATAAGCATAACACAAATCAGTCACAGATATCCATATCACAAAGGCAGAAATAGATATGAATATATCACAAAAAAGTGTACATCAATGTAGCGGTCAGCCAAGATCCACTACATCACAAAATAATAGGTATAGGTGCTAGACAAAAGAATATGTATACATCATGGAGTCTCTATCTCGAATGTATAAAAGCAAAAAACAACTAAACTAAGTAGTTAGCCAAAAGTCAAAAGCTGTCCCATCTAAGAAGTCAAGTGGAAGCACCTGTAACTCCTCGGTCTGACCCGAGTATTATTGAAGAAGAAAATAACAAACGGATCAGTATAGCTATAAATATCATATAAAATGAGACAGGATAAGAGACATAAAAAAACGTATGATAATAATAATGACATACCGTGACAAGTATACATTAGGGAACACAAAAAACATACAATATCTCGTATGTACTCAAACACCAAAAAGAATGTCATATTCTTTAACATATTCACCAAACCACAAATATTGATAGAACTTATCAATGTAAATCACAAAAATTGGTGAAACACAAATTCCGAAAATCATCAATTAGAAATCCAGAAAACACAAAGGGGGAGGCCTCTCACAAACGGGAGCATGAAAACTCACCAACACGTGCATCACAAACGGAACGCTATTCCATGGTCGCTAACCATCAATATTGAGCCGAGGCTCCACAAACGGCCCGAAGACCATGTGTCGCTACCCTACCAAATTTTGAGTCGAAACTCCACAAATGGGGTTTATCCCCCCACACAAACAAAGAGACATCGCACATTGCTAGTCTAAATCATAAAATGATCATCATCGATCAACAAGAAGTATCAATTACACTAAGCTAGTAAATAAATGAGTTTAGCTTCATGTCTCATGACCACTGGCTTAACTTAATTATTTACGAACACATTGTAGTTTCCCACTCTAAAATTGTCACAAGAGTTCCAATCGAACGAGTCTAAGAATTGACCGACAAAGTAAACGCAAGCGTTTCATACTGCTTGTTTTGCTAAGTCGTTTAATTGGATTTCTCGAACGAATGAGGGAAAAGGTTTGTATATGCTAATAGATTGGAAAACGATTTTATAAACGAGCTTTGTATTAAAAATAGAGTTGAAATCGTCTTTGAGAAAGAGTTTGAATATTTACTACTAGTATAGAAACCTTTATTTTTCAATGTGACAAATCAAAAAAATGATTGTAAAAGCAATCAATCTCCAAAAATTCACATACGAAGACATGAATCAAATCCAAAGAAATCGATACCAAATCCATCAAAATGGATATTCCTAAAAATCCAAAGAAAGAAGTCATCAAAGTCGATAATAAGGGATGACAACTAATTGGATTGATATAAATCGATTAAAATTGGAAAATCCACACAAAAGACAAAGTTGGCTGAGAGAAGCATATTCAGTCGACTGAACCAGGGTGGTCAGTTGACTGACACTATGCTTGGAAACTTTCGGTTTCCTGGTTCAGTCGACTGAACCAGGGAGGTCAGTCGACTGAATCTATGCCTGGAAACTTTCCGTTTCCAGGTTCAGTTGACTGAACCAGGGTGGTCAGTCGACTGAATCTATGCCTGGAAACTTTCTGTTTCTAGGTTCAATCGACTGAACCAGGGTGGTCAGTCGACTGAACTGCAATTTGCAGTACTTTTAGCCTATAAAAATCATAACCGAGGCGATCGAACGAGCAACAGAGGTTAGGGATTTATGCCATGCGACAACCCAGCCTTATAGGCTCTTCGATACACCCAAAAACATGTCCAAACATCCCTAGTAGAATTTTCATAAAATTGGACAACAAAAACCAAAAATTGGAAATTTCACCAAATCCATTCAAATAAAAAACAAATGAACATGAATAGATGTTAGAAATTCATATCTAACCAAAAAGAAAGTTATAGACGTAGATGTGAGTTCAAAAACACAACTTTAAATCCAAAAACAATGACGGAGATACCTTTAAAACAAGGCAAGATCAATTCCTCTTTACTACACCTCTAGAATCTTCAATCTATTAACAAAGGTGAAGTTTTTCCTAATTTAGGTTATAGGAATTTCTGAAAATTAAAGAGGGATTGAGAGAAGATGAAGAGGATGCTTACTTAAGCTTCTCTTGGATTTCTAGAGATTGAATTGGAATTTCCTAAGAATCTAGGTCTTAGGAATTTTAGTTTCCAATCTTTTCCCCCATTTTTACTAAAGCTTGAGTGTTAGGAAATATTATGAAGGAATGAAGAGGAGTGGAGTGGATTTGGGTTAATATGTTGGGTTAATGCGTTGAAATCCAAACCCAAAGCCCTAAATGAAAACATCAAAATTCTACTCAACTTCAAACATATCAATATTTATACTCAAAAAGGCCGCAAACGCCATTTTGAACTCAATGGAAGTAGTCTCGAGTCCTAATTCGAATGTTTGCAAAAAATAGCATTTCAGACTTTAATCCAACTAAGGATGCTATATTTAAATATACAATTGTAAAATATGCAGGTTGTTACAGACTCCCCTTCTTAAAGAAATTGCGTCCTTGCAATACTTTAAGAAGAAAATAATCAGTAACAACCACAAAAGCATATCAACACAAAAGAAAATTTGAAACAAGAAGTTCACGTTTAAGGGGCACGAGAGAGTAAGTACGAATGCGTTTGCTTGATGAATTCTCTAGATTCCCTAGAGCAATCCTTAGGATTTGAGGACCATTGAACTTTCACAAGCGGAACATCTTTATTTCGAAGGCGTCTAACCTCCGTAGCAATGATACGAATAGGATGTTGCTTATAAGTCAAATTAAGCGAAACTTTAATTTCTTCAATAACACCGGGCTCAAGAATAGAATCAGAATCCCTAAGGCACTTCCGTAGTTGAGAAATGTGAAACACGTCATAAATAGCAGAAAATTAAGCTGGTAATAAAAGGCAATAAGCCACGTAACCAATGCGTTCGGTGATGGGAAAGAGTCTAATATATCAAGGCGCTAATTTTTCCGATCGACTGAAACGCTCAACACCCTTCATAGGTGAAACACGAATAAACACCAAATCTTCTACAGAAAATTCTAATTTCCTTCTTCGGTTATCGGCATAGGATTTTTGTCTACTTTGAGATTCTTTCATCCTATGACGAATAAGGTCAATCTTTTCTATGGAATCACGAATAAAATCTGGACCTAAAACCAGCTTCTTACCGGCCTCAAGCCAACAAGAAGGAGATCGCCATGGCCTTCCATAGAGTGCCTCGAAAGGAGCCATACCAATACTAGATTGGAAGCTATTGTTATAGGAAAACTCAACAAGAGAAATATGATCTTCCCAACTTCCAACAAAACAAGAACACATGCACGAAGAAGATCTTCAATAGTTTGATTCACATGCTCGGTTTGTCCATCGGACTGAGTGTGATAAGCGGTGCTAAAATTAAGCTTCATCCCCAAAGCTTTTTGAAGAATCTTCCAAAATCCACTAGTAAATAATGTATCACGATCGCTAACAATAGAAGTAGGAACTCCATGCAATTTAACAATTTCTTTAATATAGAGTTTGGCCAAAAGAGGTACGGTCCGTTTACACCGAAAGGGAATAAAATGGGCGGATTCTGTAAGTCTATCAATAATCATCCATAAACTGTCATGGCCCAAACGAGAATGTGGAAGACCGTTAATGAAGTCCATGGAGACTTGATCCCACTTCCAAACTGGAATGTCCAAAGGTTGCAATAAGCCACCGGGACTTTGATGCTCGGCCTTAACAAGTTGGCAAGTCATGCAACGCTTAATAAAGTTAGCAATATCAGATTTCATTCCATCCCAATAATAAAGTCGCTTCATATCCGCGCACATTTTACTACTATCGGGGTGAATGGTAAATTTAGAACGATGAGAATCTTCTAAAATGTATTTACGAAGATTACCAATATTTGGCACGATAAGTCTACCAAATTTTCGAATGCCGCCACGAGCATCGATTTCGAAGTCTTTCAAACCATCAATATTTCTATCCCGACAACTTTGGCTAAGAAGAACCAATTCGGGGTCATGCTTTTGATCTTCAAGAATGCAGTCTAAAAGAGAAGGATGAGCCTCAAGGGTACATAAAACAAGAGATGAACATGAATCAGATTCGCGATCTTAAATCTCACTAGTAGATAAAATCTCGAGATCATTCTATTCGAATAACATCATAAAAATAACCGCTTGTTGCTTACGACTAAGGGCATCAGCAACACGATTTTCTTTTCTGAGAGCCAACATTGTTGATGCAAATTAAGTTCCTTTTGAGAAAATAAATACTTCAAAGATTTATGATCGGTATAGAGAACAAATTTCTCTTCCAAAATATAATGGCGCCAAATTCTAAGGACGGAAACAATAGCCGCGAGCTCTAAATCTTGAGTGGCATATCTAGTCTCGGAAGGCTTTAATTGCCTAGAAGCATAAGAAATAACACATTCCGTTTGCATGAGAACGGCTCCCAAACCAACACGACTAACATCGGTATGAACAATAATTCTTGGTTCCCTTTGGGAATCACAAGAATAGGAGCATCGTAAAGGAGTTCTTTTAATCTTTGAAATGAGCTTCACGTTTGCCTGACCAAATGGACTTAACTCCCTTCTTTGTCAAACTAGTAAGAGCCACGGAAATTTTAGAAAAGTCTTTTATGAAACGATGGTAATAGACCCCCCAATCCAAGGAAACTACGGATTTCCGTCACACTCTCCGGTCTCTTCCAATTTTGAATCGCTTCAATCTTTGAAGGATCCATGAAAATTCCGAATTCAGATATAATATGTCCGAGAAATTTCATACGAGATTGCCAAAAGTAGCACTTAGAAAATTTTGCTTTCAATTGATTGCTCCTAAGAGTTTCCAACATAATCCGAAGATGTTTTTCATGCTCTTCCTCGGTTTTAGAATAAACAAGAATATCATCTACAAAGATGAGAACAAATCGATCGAGGATGTCTTTGAAAACTTGATTCATAAGGTCAACGAAATAAGCTGGAGCATTCGTTAAATCAAATGGAATAACAGGCCATTCATATGATCCATAACGCGTAGGGAACAATGTCAAAGGAATGCTATCCTTTGCAATACCAAGCTGATGAAAACCGGTTGCTAAGTCTAATTGTGAAAAGACTCTAGCACCACTAAGTTGGTCAAATAAATCATCAATCCGAGGTAAAGGATATTTATTTTTAATGGTAAGATCATTAAGCTTGCGGTAGTCAACACAAAGCCTAAGTGTACCGTCGGATTTCTACACAAAAATAGCCGACGCTCCCCAAGGAGGGGAACTAGAACGAATAAACTGCTTCGCTTTCAATTCAGATAATTCTTTACATATCTCCACATTTTCCTTATTAGACATATGATAAGGAGGACGAGTGATAGGTAGAGATCTAGGGACTAGATCATTCTGAACTCGATTGCTCGCTTAGGTGGTAATCCTAAGACAGACTCAAATATGTCGGGAAATTCACGAACAACGTGAATGAGGAAATGACAACTTGCTCATCATCATTATCGTCATCATAAGGGTTTAGAGAATATAAGGATGCTGCCAAATTGGAATCCGAATCTTTAAGAACAATAGAAATCTTCTTAATAGATTGAGGATGTCGAAGATGAATAGTCCTCTTAGGACGTTGGATGTGGGCTTCATAACGGTAAAGCCAATCCATTCCCAAAATCATTCTGAAACCTAAGTAGTGCATAACATGCAAATCGTCTCAGAAAGAATAATGACATAAAATAATCTGGACATCTTTACAAAGAAAACTAAGTGTTGCGGATCCACCAACCGGATTCGCAGTTCTCAAAGAAGTCATCAAAGCCATAACACTTAAAGAAAAAGTATCAACAAATTCTTTTGATATAAAAGAATGGGATGCACTCGTATCAAAAATAACTCGAATAGGGTGATTATGAAACATAATAGTGTCATCAAGGATAGAATGAGAAATACCTTGACCAAGAGAAGTGTTACTAGGGGCTTGCACAACATTTAACTTTCCCTCCTTCTTGCTTTGAAGTTTGGGACATAAAGATAAAGTATGACCTGAACTTTTGCAATAGCGACAAGCAAGGGGCTTAGAATACTTATTTGCATAATGGTCCTTAGAGCTACAATTGTAGCATTCTCCATGGCTAGAAATAGGAGTCTTTGCTGCCAAAGTTGCTTGCTTCCCTTTCTTGTTGGGATAATGACCTTTGAAATTATTAGGTCTCTTCTTGTTGTTGTTGAAGTTCGGTTTGACACTCCCAACTTCAACGCCACTCTCTTTATCTTCCTTTTCAAGTCGAAGAGCGATATCAACAAGCTGATCAAAAGAAACTTCCAGTTTCAGAAGTAAAGGCTTTTTGAGATTTTTATTCAAGCCATAGATAAACCTCTGACTTTTCTTCAATGGGGTATTTATATACTCCACCCCATACTTTGAAAGAGATTCAAAAGATGCGACATAGTCTGTCACAGAAGATTCACCTTGAACAAGGTCAATAAAAAGCCGAGCTAAAGTTGCTTTTTAAGCCTCCGGCAAAAACTTTAATTCGAATCATTCCCCTAATTTCCCCAAGTAAGATCCGCTTCAATAATTTCAGAACAGAAGCTCATACCAATCTAATGCTCTTCCTTGGAGCATACTAGAAGCCATTTGGACATGATGTAGATCAATAAGATTCATGCGGGAAAAGATGTGTCCACATGTTCTAAGCCATGCTTGGACTTCTATGACGCTTTCGGAACCCTTGAATGGCTTTCCACCTATATTGGTATAATCACTGTACAAGCGTGCAAACCCAGATTTAGGGTGAGTTGGCTATGGAATGGGTCCGGCGGCTTGAGCGTACTTTACAAGATCCAAAAGCTGTTGAGCAGACATAAATACTCCATCTTGAGGAGTAGCACTGGATTGACCGGTGCTGGGATGGTTTTATCTAACCATTTCTCTTCATTAAAAAAGAAAGAAAGAAAGAATAAGAAAAGGTTATTCTCGGAATGAATATCAAACAATCATGATTGATAAAACAAAGCATCATAAAAGAAAATAGGATAGAACGGGTCTTAAGACTCGGATAAATCCTAAGGCACGATTCCCAAGAAGGACTTAGGACAATGACCCTTGCTAGATTATCCTACATTATCCCGAAGTTTGGCTCTGATACCAAGCTGTGATGCCCCACCTCTATACTCACGCTAGCCAAGGACACTATGGGGTAGTGCCGTCGACTAGCATGAAGAATAAGGCTGTTGAGGAGCGACCATCCATGTAATTGCTTTGTGCGATTACCGGTATGCCAGATAGTATGTCACGCATTTCGTTTTAAGAGAAAATCCGACATATCAAATACAAACTCAAAGCTACTATACAGTGGCTATGTGGACCTCGAAAACAAATATTGAAATAAACATAATACAAATCAGCCACAGATATCCATATCACAAAGGCGGACAGATATGAATATATCACATAAAAGTGTACATCAAAGTAGTGGTCATTCAAGGTCCACTACATCATAAAAGAATAGATACAGGTGCTAGACAAAAGAATATGTATACATCAAGGAGTCTCCATCTCAAATGTATAAAAGCAAAAACTACTAAACTAAGTAGTTAGCCAAAAGTCAAAAGCTGTCCCATCTAAGAAGTCAAGTGGAAGCACCTGTAACACCTCGGTCTGACCCAAGTATTATTTAAGAAGAAAATAATAAACGGATCAGTCTAGCTATAAATATCATATAAAATGAGATAGGATAAGAGACATAACAAAAGCATATGATAATAATAATGCCATACTGTGACAAGTATACATTAGATAACACAAAAATCATACAATATCTCGTATGTACTCAAACACCAAAAAGAATGTCATATTCTTTAACATATTCACCAAACCACAAATATTGATAGAACTTATCAATGTAAAACATAAAAATTGGCGAAACAAAATTCCGAAAATCATCAATTAGAAATCCAAAAAACATAAAAGGGGAGGCCTATCACAAACGGGAGCATGAAAACACATCAACACGTGCATCATAAAAGGAACGCTATTCCATGGTCGTTAACCATCAATTTTGAGCCGAGGCTGCACAAACGACCCGAAGACCATGGGTCACTACCCCACCAAATTTTGAGTCGAAACTCCATAAATGGGGTTTAGTCCCCCACACAGACAAAGAGACATCGCACATTGCTAGTCTAAATTACAAAATGATCATCATCGATCAATAAGAAGTGTCAATTACACTAAGCTAGTAAATAAATGAGTTTAGTTTCATGTCCTATAACCACTGGCTTAACTTAAATATTTACGAACAAATTGTAGTTTCCCACTCTAAAATTGTCACAAGAGTTCCAATGGAACGAGTCTAAGAATTAACCGACAAAGTAAACGCAAACGTTTCATACCTCTTGTTTTGCTAAGTCATTTAATTGGATTTCTCGAATGAATGAGGGAAAAGATTTGTATATACAAATAGATCGGAAAACGATTTTATAAACGAACTTTGTATTAAAAATAGAGTTGAAATCATCTTTGAGAAAGAGTATGAATATTTACTACTAGTATAGAAACCTTTATTTTTCAATGTGACAAATCACAAAAATGATTGTAAAAACAATCAATCTCCAAAAATTCACATACGAAGACGTGAATCAAATCCAAAGAAATCGATACCAAATCCATCAAAATGGATATTCCAAAAAATCCAAAGAAAGAAGTCATCAAAGTCGATAATAAGTGATGACAACTAATTGGATTGATATAAATCGATTAAAATTGGAAAATCCACACAAAAGGCAAAATTGGCTGAGAGAAGCAGATTCCGTCGACTGAACCAGGATGGTCAGTCGACTGACACTATGCTTTGAAACTTACGGTTTACCGGTTCAGTCGATTGAACCAGGGTGGTCTGTCGAATGAATCTATGCCTGGAAACTTTCTGTTTTCAGGTTCAGTTGACTGAACCAGGGTGGTCAGTCAATTGAATCTATGCCTGGAAACTTTCTGTTTCCAGGTTCAATCGACTGAACCAGGGTGTTCAATCGACTGAACTGCAATTTGCAGTATTTTCAGCTTATAAAAATCATAATGGAGGCGATCGAACGAGCAATGGAGGCTAGGGATTTATGCCAAGCGACAACTCAGCCTTATAGGCTCTTCGATACACCCCAAAAACATGTCCAAACATCCCTAGTAGGATTTTCATAAAATTGGACAAAAAAAACCAAAAATTGAAAATTTCACCAAATCCATTCAAATAAAAAACAAATGAACACGAATAGATGTTAGGAATTCATACCTAACCACAAAGAAAGTTATAGACATAGATGTGAGTTCAAAAACACGCCATTAAATCCAAAAACAATAAAGGAGATACATTTAAAACAAGGCAAGATCAATTCCTCTTCACTACACCTCTAGAATTTTCAATCTATTAATAAAGGTGAAGTTTTTCCTAAGTTAGGTTATAGGAATTTCTAAAAATTAAAGAGGGATTGAGATGGAGAAGATGAAGAGGATGCTTACCTAAGCTTCTCTTGGATTTCTAGAGCTTGAATTGGAATTTCCTAAGAATCTAGGGCTTAGAAATTTTAGTTTTCAATCTTTTCCCCCATTTTTACTCAAGCTTGAGTGTTAGGAAATATTATAAAGGAATGAAGAGGAGTGGAGTAGAGTTGGGTTAATATGTTGGGTTAATGGGCTAAAACCCAAACCCAATGTGACGCTCCACCTCTATGCTCACAATAACAAATGTTATTATAATGAATAGCTATCGCGAAGAATAAGGCTTGTTAGAAGCAACCATCCGTAAGTTATGCCTTAGACGAGTATTGATTACATCAATAGGAGTTGTGTAAATTACTCCCAAAGATATATATTCAGTCCAAATCTAAAATGAAACCACGGTGGCTTAAGAAAAATTCAGAACAACTCGTAATAACAACATAGATAGTATAATCACATCAGAACAGAAATGTCAGATATATAGCGGAAGATAAGTCTGGATACATGCTATAACAATCGATTGTTCACATGAGCCAAATGTACATATACAAAGACATCAACATACATGAGGTGAGAGTCAATACACCAAAAGTAACACCTCGACGTATAGACAAAAGATGATGTGAAATCCTAGAAGCTGAAGCGGCAACTGAATCAGAGATAGCGATTATCCTAAAATAACTCGGTCTGACCCGAGTATTATTTAAAAGAAAATAATAAACGAATCAGTCTAATTTAAACTTAGAAGTGAATGCATCATAAACAACATCAAACCAAATTAATTATAATCTCGAATGAGACTATTCAACATAAATAACCAGCATAGTTTAAATGAAGAAATCTCATTAAACTCTATCAAAATCAACTTTCAAATTCATAATTGAATTCAAAACCGCAATTCACAAAATCTAGAAATCAAAATATGATAACTAAAAAAATCAGAATAAAAGTGGATCGGTCCCATCATATGGCGAGTCTAAGCTACGCCGCATGTGCATCAACGTATGGCCGAAGCCTACCAAGTACTTTCATCATAATTTTTGACGCCCAACAAATGACCCGAAGGTCCAACATATGACCCGAAGGTCTAGTACTGGTAATTGACTCGAAGGTCCATCATAGTGGCTCGAAAGCCAAAATCATCAAAATCATCAAACTTCAAATCCATAATAAATATTTCAATTAACGAGTTCAGAATTAACCGAGTTAGTAAAAGCGTGGTTCCATACTCCGCAGTTTTGCTAACTCGTTTAAACCTCTTCATCGTTTCCTTGAAAGTGCAAAATTGTGTATTTACATAAATAAAATTTACATTCTCAAACGGACAAGTTTGGAACCAAGCGAATCAGTAAAAGTAAGGGTTCATGGTCCTCAATTTTTCTGAAGCGTTTTAATCGTTTCCTCTTTCTTTTGAAAGCGCATACTCTGAAATTTTTAGAAACAATTATATTTTTAAAACGATTTAAAAACACGTGATCAAAACAGCAACTTCTATAGCAATTTCGACAAGGAAATTGCGCTTCACAAAACACCGTAAAAATGGATATCAAATCAGTGTTGCGGGATAGCCGCTTAAAAATTCACTTTAAATTGACGGTTACTGAAATCAAAACAATAGTAATTTTTATTCGTCAAAAATCTGATCAAAAACAACACGCTTCAAAAATATAGCACCGGAGTAAAATCCGTTATAAAAATTACGGCAATAAAATTCGTTCCAAAATGAAACACCGGTTCAATGCAAATTTAACACTGGTATTTAAAACACTTTCATGCAATTCAACTTGTACGTACATATCGAGATTGGTGGTCTGGGCAATAGTTCATTATGCAGATACATAACAAATATGAAGTTGAACAAAATAAAACAACCTGGACAATAAGTGTACGCAAGAAACTATAAAACAAAGTGACCTGTACAAATTTTCATACACGCACACTATATTTCAAAACTTTGATGAAAAATGTTTGCATAAATTTTTTGCCTAAACCACTCACTATCATGCGCGCACACGTACTATATTTTTCACGGAAGAAATGAAGTGGATAAAATGACTTGGACCATGAACGTGAATTTTGTGCTACCAATTTACACAAACCAAATCAAACAAAAGAAATAATATATGTAAAATGGTAGCCTGGACTTGAATTTGGGGTATGGCATGCACGAAATAATAAAAGCAAATGTAAATAGAACTGGACTCGAAAATTTTCTGTGTGCTACAATTTATACACGCACGCAAGTAACATAAGCGACCTGACACTCTATATATATGTGCACGCACTATTGAACCAAATGAAAAAAATGATGCCAAAAATAACAAGCAGCACCTGGAACGTACGTATGCATGAACCAAAGATGGATTTAAGGTGACCTGGCAATGCTACTTTAACATATTAGTGCACACACGAAAATTGATATAAGACAGTGCCTGGACTTTTTCTTTGTTTACATATATTTGTAAACACAACTATAGAACAAAAAATGAAGAAGGCCAGGATTAAATACTTGCACGCACGTACAGGATATCAGGATATACATACACGAAATGCCTGGATCCTGATATATAGTGCATGCATCATCAACAACTCAGTCACGTTAATGCTTGCATGAAAAATAATGACTTGGACTTATTTTCCTTAGTGCAGACCCTATTGCACATTAGTGCAACAAAATTATATCGGTTGAATAATGCAAGTATGAAATCAAATTATATTCTGGGCATTGTTTCAAATAACACAACATTTTGCACAAAAATGCATTGATAATTTAGTCTGAACATACTTTCGTATAAATCACTTGCATAAGAATTAAAACAACATTTGGACGCATGGAACGAAGGAATATAACGATACCAGGGCAATGCACTCTATCACGCATGTAATATAAAGTTTTGAAATATACTTGCCCAAAATGATTTCATGCTTCACTTGTTTGCATGCGAAAGTGAAATGCACACAACCAATAAAACCAACATAAATTAGAAGTGTGAGGTTTTTATACTCACCTCAATTTTGCTTCAAAAATCAGTTAGCACTAATAATCCAAAAGAGAGCAAAAACTGGACCACCATTAATTTGCTTGCAGAGCTTCACCAAAAATGAGCGAAAAATGAAGTGAAGGCTACTGGAATATTTTGAAACCAACTGAAATAAAGAAAGCTACTTTACTATATTTCCAAAAGTGCACAAGTCAAAGAAATGAATTGTGCTGGCAACTTTGTACACTTGCATTAAATGTAGACGTGCATAAGAAAAAGAAGGTACACACTGCATAGCATGAGATGATGGCTGCAAGTGTTCACTTTTCTTTTAAAAAAAAAAAGTGGCAGCCAAGAGAAAGTAATCAAACATTTTCTTTTCAAACTTTAGTGACAGCTAGCCAAAAATGTTGCACTTTGTTTTATATTAGCCTATATTCACATATACACGTGAAGAACGCAAACGAAAGTTACAACATACTTAATTCTTTTCCAACTGACTTTGCATGATTTGCATTTTTTTTCAAATCTTAAATTAAAATCTCTATTTTAAATACTTATTTTGACGGTAGAAATCACGGTTTTACAAACTCCCCCTATAAAAATTGCGTCCGCGCAATTTTCATACTAGAAGTTGTTTATAACACAAATTAATTCACCGCAACAAAGATTTAAAATAGAAAAGATGAATTAAGAATGCTCATCCCCACCCGAAGAGGAGAGAAAACCCGGATAAGAACGCTCGATGAATTCTTTGGTTTCCAAGTACAATCTTTGGGGTTTGCGGACCATTAAATTTTCAAAAGCGGGACCTCTTTACTCCGAAGGCATTTAACCTCCGAAGCTAGCACACGAATGGGATTTTTCACCACAGACAAGTCGAGTGAGATCTCAGGATCTTGCAACACATGAGGATCAATAATAGAATCCGAATCTCGAAGGCATCGACGAAGCTGGGATACATGAAATCCGTCATGAATTCCCGAAAACTGAATAGGTAGCGACACACGATAAGCAATAGGGCCAATGCGTTCCGTAATAGGAAACGGTCCAATATATTGAGGAGTCAATTTCCCGGAGCTACTAAAACGCGTCACACCCTTCATCGAAGAAACACGGATGAATACGCGATCGCCAACAGAAAATTCCAAAGGCTTCCTACAATGATCGGCATAAGATTTCTGTCTATTCTTAGCCTCTTTCATTCTCTGTCTAATAATATCAATCTTCTCAGAAGATTCACGAATATAATCGGGGCCGAGAACTAACTTTTCCCCAGATTCCAACCAACGAGATGGTGATCGACACGGCCTTCCATAAAGGGCTTTGAAAGGAACCATACCGATACTGGATTGGAAACTGTTGTTATAAGAAAATTCAACAAGAGCTAAGTGGTCTTCTCAACTACCACCAAAATAAAGAATGCAAGCGCGAAGGAGATCTTTTAAGACTTGATTTACCCTTTCAGTCTGACCATCAGACTGTGGATGATAAGCTGTACTGAGATTGAGCTTAGTCCCCAAAGCTTTCTGAAGGCTCTGCCAGAAACCACTAGTAAAAAGAGGATCTCTGTCACTAATAATGGAACTAGGCACACCATGAAGTCGAACAACTTCTTTAATAAAAAGCTTAGCCAACAAAGGAGCAGTCTGATTGGACTTGATAGGAATAAAATGGGCTGATTTGGTCAATCTGTCAACAATCACCCAAACACTAGTATGGCCCGACCTCGAACGAGGTAGACCATCAATGAAGTCCATGGAAATTTGATCCCATTTCCATAATGGAATCTCAAGAGGCTGCAAAAGACCATTAGGACGCTGGTGTTCTGCTTTAATAAGTTGACAAGTCATGCAACGACTTACATAACTTGCAATATCACGCTTCATAACTTCCCAAAAGTATAAACGTTTCATGTCAGCATACATCTTACTACTTCTTGGATGGATAGTATACTTAGAACGATGACAGTCCTCAAGAATGTCATTTCTAAGATTAAGAACATTAGGCACGATCAACCTTCCCTTCTTCCGAATACAACCATGAATATCAATATCGAAATCCTTTAGATCATCACTTCGGGATTCCGATGTACAACACTGAATAAGATAAGAAAGATCTGGATCTTATTTCTGGGCATCGGCAATATGATCCAACAAACTAGGACAAGCTTCCATGCTAAATAAAAGCATGGGAGAGTCAGAAACTGAAGGACTGTCTCTAATATCACAAAGAGATAAAGCTTCCAACATATTCCACTCTGCTAACATCATGGAAACAACAACTTCCTGTTTGCGACTAAGCGCATCAGCAACTCGATTGCCCTTACCAGGGGTATACTGAATATCGAAATCATACGAAGTAAGAAATTCGAGCCAACGCTGTTGCCTCATATTAAGTTCCTTCTGAGTAAATAGATATTTTAGAGATTTGTGATCAATGAAGATAATAAAATGCTCGCCCAATAAATAATGTCGCTAAATTTTTAAAGCAAAGACTATAGCGGCTAACTCCAAATCATGGGTAGCATAACGAATCTCGTTAGGCTTTAGTTGTCTAGAAGCATAGGCAACTATTCTATCCTTTTGCATGAGAATAGCACCGAGTCCGTAACCACTGGCATGAGTATAAAAAACAAGATCATGATTCACGTTGGAAACCACTAAGATAGGAACTTGAGTAAGGAGATCTTTTAACTTCCTAAAAGAATCCTCACACTTATCAGACCAAATAAAAGGAACAGCTTTTCTCATGAGAGTGGTAAGCGGTAAAGCAATACGAGAAAAGTCCTTAATGAACCGGCGATAATAGCCCGCCAATCCAAGGAAACTACCGATCTCAGTAACGATTTCAGGCCTCTTCCAATTCTGAATAGATTCGATCTTGGAAGGATCGACAAAGATACCATCGAAAGAAACAATATGACCGAGAAACTTCACCTTATTCTCCCAGAAGTGACACTTGGAGTATTTGGCATAAAGCTGATGCCGACGAAGAGTGCTCAAAACAATATCCAAATGCTGAATATGATCGGCTTCAGATTTGGAATAAATAAGAACATCATCAATGAAAACCAAAACGAACTTATCGAGATATTCCCGGAATATCCGATTCATAAGATCAACAAAATATGCTGGAGCGTTCGTCAAATCGAACGGCATAACAAGCCACTCGTAAGAACCATAACGAGTACGGAATGCGGTAAGAGGAATACTATCTTCCGCAACTCGTAACTGATGAAAACCAGTAGCAAGATCAAGTTGGGAGAAAAGCTTAGCGCCACTTAATTGATCGAACATGTCATCGATCCTAGGTAATGGATACCAATTTTTGATAGTGAGTTTGTTAAGCTTGCGTCAATATTTCTTTTTGAAGATTGCTCAGATGCTAGATTCAATTTAGAGTGAATTTGAAGATAAAATACGAGTTGAGTGAATGAGAGATATGTAGTGAGGTCAAATGTAAATGTGAATCGTGATGTAATCAAAATTGCACTGTAATTGAAATTGTATATATATAGTGAGAGCTTGAACTTTGTACTATTCAAAGATTGTAATAAATATTTGTTTGAATAAAATTTCTGTTTGAATCCAAATTCTTGGTTATTTATTTTTATTCAGCAAATATTTATTTAATCCATGAAAAATAGAATATTAACAAATACATTTAAACGAATTTTTTTTTTATTATCATCAAACAAAAATCATATAATCGCATATTCAACAATCTCCCCCTTTTGATGATAACAAACATATATTTAAGATTTTGAATATGTTAAATGTATTTGATCATGGATATACTCTAATCGCTCCCTCTATTTAAATGCCTCCTTTCTACACAAAGCTCCCCCTACATATATGCATACAATATGCAAATGAGCCTAGATGCAAATAGAAAATATTTGACCTTTGCTTGATTTTATTTGACAAAATCTTAACTTTTCTCTCCCTCTTTTGTTATCAGCAAAAGAGTAATAGTGTTAGAGAAAGTGGAGATAAAGTGATCGATATTAATCCAACATTAAAACTCAATCGAATAAAAATATTAAATTTCAATAAAAAATCAAACAAAAATTATAAATACTTTGTTGGGCGCATATTCCACTTTTAGAATGATGGGAATGATGTCATCATATAAAACCATACAGTTGTGTCTATTTGTGGTATATTTATATCAGGAATTTGAATATATACTAACCATGCATAACCGTTAGGACTTTTAAATGAGATTAGTAGTATTCTAATTTTATTTTAAAAATGAATTCAAGTATCTTCTAACCACGCATAACCGTGAGGACTTTTAAATGGGATTAGAATCAACTTGTTTATTTTAAAAATCAATTTTGATATGCGTTCCATACATGCATAACCGTGAGGACTTTTAAATGAGCATGGAAGCACATAAAAAATTCCAAGTAATTCACCCATGCATAACCGTGAGGACTTTTAAATGAGAGTGGATACTTTGGATTTTATTATTATTATTAAATTTTAAAAAAAAATGTAAAATGAAAAACGAATGATTCCTGTTCAAAGTACCACATATTGACAAACTATATTGAATTTTGATGAGTGATGGCTGTTACAAATATGATAGAAATAGAGATGATCATGGAATTTTTACCAACAAAAAGTTTTATAACTCTTGTTTAAATTTTTAAAGAAATTTACTAATTATACCATCTCGAGTCATAATATATGATAAATATCAACACTCATCACTTTTTCAATCACTATTTATCTTTTCGATAATTATTAGGGAGTCAGATTAGTCAAAATAGTCATTTAAAATCAAATTCAAAATTAATTATAAAATCAATTTTTCAAAATGACTGATCTGAAAACATGGTCAAAAATGATTTTCTAGAGGGGTTATATGAGAAAAAATTTCTACTATTTGAAAATTTTTTGAATTGAAAAATATGCAGATATTTTCTTTGAAAAAACAATGCACTTACTAAATGTCTCAACAAAAATCATGTTCAGCTAGTAATTTTAGATTACCAGTGTAATCTGCATCTGAATTTCTCTTCCACTCAAAATTATCATTAATTGAATTTGATAGACCAGAACATGAAGTGTGCAACAAAATATCTCAAAATCAATTTTAACAGCTTTTTTAAATCACATTCTCTTGAATTTGAATTGAAGTCGTGTAAATAATCAAAAACCGTGAATATAGAGTTAGCCGTATTATAATCAAATGTGTTATCATCCAACAAAACACTATTATTAATCCAAACAAATATATATATGAAGTAATTCAAAGACCCTACAAATTTTATAGTGTTCTTGGCATAAGAATATAATTGGCCAACAATTTTGAATAAGTCAGAATCAAAATCATCATTATTTTATCATCTCATTATTGGCTGATTTACCTCAGATTACGGTGCAGATTATCACATTTAATATATCATTCAAATAAATATACCATTACCTGTTTTAACTTTACGATATTTTTCATTGTCGTCCATTGTGATTCTGTCACCTTTATACTAGGCTAAGGAACTTTGCTTTGTTGCTCGTTGTGTCCTTGGAACAGCCAGGATCCAAGTAACACTATTGTTGTTCCTTAGTCTGCCACCACACCTACACGATGAAAGATTTTTGTGACCTATTTATTTTTATAGGTCCATGATTGTTAGTGGAAGAATATTTTGAAAAATAATTTTGTGGAGACCCAAAACTATTTATATATGTTCCTTTCGACACCCAGATTTGTTTAACTTTAAGGGATTTTATATTTGTGCCTTTTGGAACCCAAATTGGTATAGTTTTCACGTGTTTGGGTCTATACCAACAACTATTTTGATTGTGTCCAAATTTTCTACAAATTGTGCACATTGAATTTACTTGATTAATCTCATTTCTAACATTTTTGGATTGATTATATCCAAGTCCTTGTCTAACTGTATTAACAGTTTGTTTCCCTAAGAGCATATTCAACGATTTTTCACTTTTGGAAAATTTATCTAAAGTCGATGACAATTGTTGGACTTGTGTTTTGAGAGATTCATTTTCGTTCAATAATTATGTGCATTTTTTAATGGAGTTCTCTCTCCTAGTATTTTCACTATTTATCAAAATCAGAATTCATTTTCAAGTGATTTTATATTAATTTCTGATTTTTTTAATTTCTTCTTCAAACAATGGACACTTGTCACACTTAGGGCACTTATTAGGATAGTTTTTAACTAATTGTTCAAGTTGTTCATTTAGTTCAATCAAAGTATCTTTTTGTGATTCAAGTTTGGCATACTTCTCCCTAAGTCGTTCAAAACAGCCATTTACTTCATGGAAATATATAAGTAATTCTGAGTGAGTGAGTTTTGATACCTTGCTTGGCTCATCATCGTCGCTATCAGTTATATTTCCCTGAAGGAACATATCTGCTTTCTCACTCTCACTGCTAGAACTTTGATTATCTTCATCACTTGTATTCCATGTGGCTGCAAAACTTCTCCTTTTTGATTTCTTTTCAAAGTCACGTCGATTTAAAGGACAATTGGGCTTGATGTGTCCAGGTTGATTGCACTTGTGACAGATGATCTTCTGTTTTTATGAGTAGTCTAATGCTTTGGCTATTCTGCTTTTCAATTTTTGAATTCGAGTTGGATTTTCGTATTTGTAATTCCACCTTTTGAATTTCTTTGTTAGCAGCTCCAATTCTGCTACTTCATCATCATCATCACCGTCACTTTCTGTTGTTCCTTTAAGAGCTATTGATTTCTTTCGAGTGTCACCTCCTTCACGCTCTTCCTTGAATTTCATTTCTAGCTCATAAGTGGTGAGATTTACGATGAGTTCTTCAACTTTCATCTGTTTTATATCTTTTGGTTCTTGAATGGCAGTCACCTTTGCTTCAAAACTTCGTGGAAGGAATCTGAGGATTTTTCGGACTATCTCCAACTCTGTGTATGATTTTCCAAGAGCTTTTGATTTGTATACAATATTGGAAAGTCGTCCATACATCTCTTTGACATTTTCTTCCTTTGCCATTGTGAAGTTCTCGTATTCGCTGCTTAGCATGGCAGGGCGAGATTCTTTGACTTGAGATGTTCCTTCGTGAGTCACTTCTAGTGTGTGCCATATTTCCTGCGCAGTTAGACAATGTGAGACACGTTTAAATTCAACCTGATCTAATGAACAAATAATCGAATTCATAGCTTTAGCATTAGTAATCTGTTACTTATTTTCTAGATCTGTCCATTGATCCTTCGGTTTTTTTTATTTCTTGATTATTTTCAATTATAGTTGGCGCTCTATACCCTGTCTCAACAATATCCCAAGCGTCAATGATTTTCAGAAAAATTTCCATCCTATTTTTCCAGTAAGCATATTCACCATTGA
Source organism: Allium cepa (assembly GCA_030765085.1). NCBI lineage: Eukaryota > Viridiplantae > Streptophyta > Magnoliopsida > Asparagales > Amaryllidaceae > Allium > Allium cepa. The sequence goes on along the minus strand of CM060931.1, from coordinate 1,040,777,165 downwards.
ACATTGGTGGTCTAACTATGGACCGACCCTCAGCAAAAGCATTATTAAAAGAAGCCATTTTAAAAATTCAAATTTTTAAGACAAATATTGGTTTTTGAAAAAGGAATTTTTTTAAAACAGAAGTTGAATTCTATTCCTAGCTCTGATACCACTTGTAGGATCGATTTCACCCTAGAGGGGGGTGAATAGGGCGATACTGATAATTATAAAAATTGATTGCGAAAGCTTAAAATTATTTCAACACAGATATATCGAAATTATAGCAGCACAAATAATAGCAGAATAATAGATGTAGAAATAGAACGACACAGAATTTACCCAACTTCGGCAAAACTCTGCCTATGTGATGCCCCCAAGGTTTCTACTAGTAATTAAGTAGTCACACATTTACACACGTAAACTCGCGACACCCGCTACTGACTAACCTAACTCTACGCTCAAAACCCTACCACAACTCAGCCACTAAGTTGCGAATTCTCAAACTACACCACGTAGTTTGTACCCTAGTCGCACGACTAGAAATTACAATGGTTTAAAAAGAAATACAAATTTAAAAACAATTTAAAAAACAAAAAGAGACTTAAACCCTAATTTAAAACTTAATTAATAAAAGAAAATAGGATGGCCCAATTTCAAAATAACTTCGGCCTTGTTTTTTTCTTTTACTGGCCGTTCCTTTTTCTTTTGCTCTGTATAATGGCGGCTTGTTCTCTCTTACAAATTAGGGCTTTGTTCCTTCTTCGTTCCAAATTAGGGCTTCGTGATTTTTGAAGCTGTCGATTGTGTTGATCAATCAGGTTGATAATTGCGTGAAGATTTGTTGATTGATCGTCTCTTCAGATGCTTTCGGCTGCTTCTATTTGATTGAGTTCGACTTCGATTTGGTATGTGATTTATTCCTTTTTGCTTTTCTGTTATGCTTGATTGAACTCAATGGGATTTAGCCGATGACGATTATGGGTTTTTATATGAGTTCGATCTCCTTGCTTTTCGTTCGTCTAATAATTGTTTGATTTTTTCAATACCGTGCTTCGGCCATTCGATTATGTTTGGATGTTGATGATTTCTCTGACTTTATCAATTTCATATAAATTGATACTTGACACTCACGGTTTTGATTTATGACTCGGTCAATTTACTTGGCCACCACGATTTCGAATCTGCACTGTTTGATCTTTGATCTTCTTGACTTCGGCTTGTTTCTCTGACTTGGTTCATGATGACTCTGGTCATTTGAATTTATTTGTTGCTAGTTTCCATTTTACTGCCATGTGTTTTTTTGTTGTAACTGGACTTGTGCTTGTATAGAACTTTGTTGTGTACTCAAGTCTACATTGTCATGTGATCAATCATCATATTGTTCACCATTTCATTTTACTCAAAGCCTCTGGTATGGTGCACTTGTGTCATCACTGTTGTGCTTTAAGCATTGCCTTAACCATCCATGCATATACCTGACCTTATTTGATTTCTTTGTATTGTTGTTAGCCCATTTTAGATCGTATATTTGAAGTCTAGGCTACATTATACTTTGGGTCTGGTCTTCTTGTTCATGCTGAGTCTGTTGTATTTCATGTTGCCTTGAATACACTATCTTCGTATATTTAAAACTGTGTGTGTATGTTGACATTCATTTTTTTTCCACTGTTGCATACATGTGCTTGTCTTTCCTGTCCACTGCTTGACTTTGTATTCTTCGTCTTTGATCAAAACTGCTACTTGATGCTTGCATCCCTGCGCTTCATGTTGTGCGGTCTAGTTTTTGTATTGTGCGGTTGAATTGAGTCATATGCATGTTGCCACAACTGCAGTGTGCACTGTCTGGTTCATACTGCATTGCTTCATCATTGATTGTTGACATGTACACTTGGTTGTAATTAATGTTGTCACATATGGAAGCTGTAGTCTTCATGTTTTCACATATGCATATGTTTTGTTGACAAGCACATTCTCTTGAGTCTGATTGGACTTGAGACTGTAGCATTCATGTATACATTACTTGTGCATGTCACTTTTCATTTCTGTTTTCACTTGAACTTCATCTTGATTTTTGGAATTGCATTTGTGTTGAATCCGGCTTAAAGCTCAGGTTTGACTTTGTGCTGATATTATGACATTATTTATTGCACTTGAGTTGAACCCGGTGTTTTGGGTTTGACCTGTGCTCACCTGTCCCTGTAATTCTATCAAGTGTATATATTGGTGTGCACGGCCTTGTGGCATATACAGTGATACACTGTGTATGTCACAAGCTGTTCGTGTATGATGAATTCAAAATTAAATGATGATGAACAACCCAAATAACTGAGGCAAATATTATTTTCAACATCCACATTTTATTTTATACTGCAAAAATATTTCCTTTTCAATTTTACTACGTCAATATTTATTTTTGCAGATTGCTCAGATGCTGGATTCAATTTAGAGTGAAGTTGAAGATAAAATACGAGTTGAGTGAATGAGAGATATGTAGTGAGGTCAAATGCAAATGTGAATCGTGATGTAATCAAAATTGAACTGTATTTGAAATTGTGTATATATATATATATATATATATAGTGAGAGCTTGAACTTTGTACTATTCAAAGATTGTAATAAATATTTGTCTGAATAAAATTTCTGTTTGAATTCAAATTATGTGTTACTTATTTTTATTCAGCAAATATTTATTTAATCTATGAAAAATAGTATATTAATAAATACGTTTAAACGAATATATATATATATATATATATGTTTATTACCATCAAACAAAAATTATATAATCGCATATTCAATAATGAATACAAATGAATTGTTTGTGAATCACTTGGAATTGAATAAAGTGGTATGTAAATGGATTGAAATGGATAATCGGATGTTGGAACCCTGTAATTGCTTTAAAAACATGTTGAACATGTTGGTTTACGCAAATATTGTGTTTAACTAGGGAAATGCTTGAAATACTACTAAATTTCATATTTTAGGACTTACGTTTTTAAAGAGTAAGAACAAGTATAGGAAGACCATTTGGCTATATTTTGTTTGCACAATTGCATATAAATTGAGTGAGTTGCTTAATAACACTAAAATAAGGCACGCTTACGAAATTAGCATGCGGAAATAAAGATATTGTTATACATTGCATTTTCCATCCATGAGAGCCGATGTATATCTTTTTATCACATTTTTCATATTGCAAAAGGCTCTCCGTATAAGGGACACTCCGCCAAATTTTTTCGAAAATATAGGGCGCTAGAAAATTTTTGTTTACCAAAATTTGATTCTGAATTATAATTGAAATAAAAGATTTTGGTTTAGAAATGGAAAATAATTGTTTTGAATGGAAATAAAAGATTTAGTAAAGTGAATTATCAAGTTTAACTAAGTGGGTTTTAACAAATTAATCGGTTTGTTCTATCTTTCCTGCTTAACAACTTCGGGGACGAAATTCTTTTAAGGGTAGAGGAATGTAACGAGTCGAATTTTCCATCGTTGATTTTGAATATTTAAATGGTTTTAAATACTAGATTAGGAATATAAATTGTTTTTTGAATATGAAGATTTTGGTTGAAATTATAGAATGAATTTAAATTTCAAATACTGCGATTTATCTTAATACGGAAATGGTGAACAATTAAAAATGAGTTGAATACGAAGAAATGATTTCTAATGTTGACATAAATTCTATTTAAATTGGAATCGAGTCATTAAAATTTTTAAAATGGAAATTTCAAGTAGTTTCGTCAACTTTTGAAAATCGTCGACTTAATTGACGTGTAAAAATAGCGATTTGATGCACAGTCTCGAAATTCGACGAAACAAGTTCCATTGGATCTGTAATAGTGTATTATTATTTGATTTCAAATTTCGTAGCATTTAAATTTACCATTTGGTTTTACGGGATAGAAACGCATTGAAATTAATATTGAAAATTTAGTATAAAAAATATACCTTCTGCATATGATCGAACCAGGTCCCGAAACTTATTCCATTGCGTTCGAAATAGGGTTATAATATTATGAACGCCAAGCGGCATGCCTTGATAGGGGTCCGGGATTTTAAGTTAATATAAACGAGATAATTTGAAATTTAAAAATATTATAACTTTCTAAGTCAACCCCTACCATCTCATAGCCACCCTATTATCTGATTTTACCACTTCCATAAGATTTAAAATTGTGTATTGCTCATTCCTTGTTTTCAAAAACGAAATCGATCTAATAAAAAAACAAAACTAAAAACAATACCGTGATCAAAGTCGCGATAGTCGAGGCCTAGAAGTGGCGAACGCACGCGAGGGGTTAGAATCGAGGGGCACGTGGTCTCTAGGCTGGAATGCTCGTGTATGCTTGTCGATGTAGAAGAGGGGGTGATGGGGTCGACCAGCACCGATAGACGAAAATTCGAGAAGCTCGGTGGGCTTTGGGGGGGGGGGGGTCGCGACCGTGCCGTAGAGATCTAGGCTCGTACGGGTTGGACGCAATCGAAAAGTGGAATTGCGATGATCGGGGTATCAGTGTGTAGGCAAATTAATTTGGAAAGAAGAGTTATTTGTTTATTAAAGGTAATTAATTTACTAATGAAGGATTAGTGAAATTAATATATAAATTAATTCGCGAATCTTATAAATGCTATTACTAATTCATGCGAGGTCGAAAAATTACGAAATAGGTGGCGTTGGATTTGTAATGATGTAGGCTACAAAATAAAATTGGTTTGTACATTTTTGAAGTCAGCTGGAATTTTAAATTAAATTGAATGCTTGTTCAATTTAACTTAGAATAGGAATGGGTTGTAAATAAAATCAACGTGAGTAAAATCTTACTCTTTGGATAACTAGATTTAATTTAAAATGTTAAAATTTAATTATTGGTAGATGAGATGAATTATAAATTATCATCATCAGTTGAATGTTATATTTTATATATTAGTATATATATTAGTAGTTGGATATATTTCTTACCGATTGGAGCAGATGGGACACTATGTGCTCTCATAATAGCGGATGACCATATATTACCGCGATATCCCACCTCGAAGCGGGATTGGTATTTTATGTTATATAACATCTGTGGATGTAAGGAAACAGGTTGGAAGATCCATCTGGATCAATCAAATATATTGATTATTTTTCATATATAGTGATATATAATGTAATTAAATACCCTGTTATGGATTGTTGTGTGATTTGATATATTGGATGCTATAGTAGTACTGGCCTTAATTTTGGTATTGTAAATACCATAAATATTACTTGGAGTTAAAAGTGGATTTTGGATATAAAAATATTTATATCGATTTTGGATTATTTTAAAGGAAACCGATTTGGATAAAACTATAAATTGATAACGGGTTGTACTTAACTATTCGTAAAATGTTTTAAATAGAGATTTTAAAATAATTTATATAAAGGATTTTTAACAATGGATTTTTAAATGATATTTCCAAAAATATGGGAAAGAAGTTGATATCAATACTTAAATTAGATATGTAAAATAAATGGGATTTATAAAGAAATGGATGCATATAATGAAGTTTTATAAATGAGGTTATTTTTATAAACGAGTGAATCCCAAATGAGTTTATAAACATATAGACGATATTTATAAATAAGGGGAAACGATTATTAGTTGATAAATTGAAAATATAAATTTAATGTGTGAATTTATATTGAGATATGAAAATCGGTTTATGGAAAAAATTATGGATTCTATTTTTGAAATGTGAGAATGATTATGAAAGTGAAATGTAGTTGATGTGATATGAATCGAGAGGGGTTTATAAATTGAAACTGGTAAAATTGGACTTTTAAAATAGATTTTTGTCGAGAAATTGAAATTGTTTTAAAATGAGATTTTATTTATTAAAATATATAGTTAAAGGTGTTTTAGTATTAAAATATTACGAAAAGTGGATTATTCAAATATTTAATATTTATTGAAAAGAATTCACATTTTTATAATAAGCTTTGTAAATGGATTAGTTTTATTTAAAAATAAATTGGAAATGAGTTATTGATGTTTATTTAAAGTGTTTAATATTTTAAATAATTACTTAAACATATTTAAAAATAAATTTTTATTCTTTAAAAATACATATAATATATATAGAGTTTTGAAATGATTGTAATTTATTTATAAATCCTCTCGAGGTTTATAAACGGGATTTATTTAATGGATATGATTTATATAAGAGAAATCTTGTAATGGAAGTCTAGAAACTTAAGTAAAACTACTGAAACGTTGAAACATGAGAACTTTGAAAATGAATTAGGATTCATAAAAGAAGTTAGAAATGGGCAGTTGGGATTATTGACAAGTAAAATCGATTTGGAAATTTTAAAGGAAATTAATTAATGAGTTTCGAAAAACTTATAGAATCAAATGAATTAAAAATTTTACAAATAAATTCTAAATTTTTTTGAGAAATAGGAAATAAGTGGAATATTTCCTAAGTATTGGAAATAAAATAATTTTAACAAAATACACTTAAAAAATATTTTTAAGTATTGATATGGTTCTAAAATATTTTGTTATGGATATAAGTATTGAAATTGTTTTCAATTATGAATATACTGAAAGAGTTTTGAATATATATCTTTGTAAGGATATTTTTGAAATGAATATTTCGAAATAATTATAAAATTGGCCACAGTGACTGCCTATGTGTGAAATTTGATAGTTAAATAACCGACTATCAAATCTGGCCAAATTCGTTGATCGTTTCGGAGAGACTAGGGTCAGATTTAATTATCTGTCGACCACTTCGATCCGATTTGTGCGTTACGAGTTGTGATATCATGAAGATAACGAAGACAGTGATTTTGGAGATTTGGTTTGTTCAGAAGTAGAACAACTTATATGGATGAATCCTGTCATTTGCATCGTGGTCTGGAAGACAGTGTTATCATTTCAAGTATGTGTTATTCTAAAGGTAAAACATCGCCTCCAGCCTCATCAACCAGGAATGATTAAAATATGGGAGATGTAGTAGGGCTAAGTGGGTCACACCCAAGTAGGGTATGTTATCACTTTTCTAGATTCCCTCAGATATGTTATAATTATGGATATGATTGTACATGGAAAAAAGAGCGCTCGATAAGGTGGGAACACCCGGAGTGATAACATATTCGATACTATCCAGCAAGGGGTAGGCCGGTTGTGACGACCCGGAATTTTTAAGCCTTTAAAAATCGGGATATTTAATTGATTTAAATATTCAATAGAATAATTTTAACTTGAATTCAAATATCACTAATTAATTGTTAATTAAATTATTGAATTTAATAATGTGAAATTGGATAAATTATTGAATCTTCAATTTTAAGCTGGTTGAAAATAATTTGCAGGCTTATAAAATTCATATTAATATTATTAAAGATAATAGAGCTTTTAAATTGAACTTAAAAGTGTTTTGTACAGTTTTGAAGATTTTATCATTTTAAATTGAATATAAAAATAGCCTTCCGAGGCACAATCTTGGAATTCGACGAAACCAGTTCCGTTGGATCCGAAATATTTTATTATTATCGGGTTTCAAATCTCGTAGTGTTTGGAGTTGTTGTGTGAGCGTACGACCTACAAACGCGCTTAAATTTATATCGAATTCAATGTAATATATTCTTTGTTGACTAGTCAAATTAGTTCCACATCAGTTGTTTTTCTATCACACCCAAATCACTGTACAAGTTTTATTCAACACGTTACTCTTATCTTCCATTGTACACTTCTCGTTCCTTCTAAAATTTGCCTGTTTCTTCCTCGTTTATTCCATTCGATTTCAGTCATTATCAAACAAGAAAATGGCGGAGCAAAATTCTTTAAATTTTAATCGCGTGCCTTCAAAACCTTCGCTCGAAAATTTACGACTTCCCTCTCCCCAATTCGAAGCCGCCTTTCCCTTCATCGAATTCAAATCGAATTATTAAAAAAAAAAGATGGAAGTCTTCTTCTCTTCAAATTCGATTTCAGTTCAATCGAAAACATTACCGCTCCTCAAATCGAACAGCCCAAACCATCGTTCGATCGAAGCACGTGAGGGATGTCGACTTCGGCAACGAAGAGGAAGACGTCATGGAATCTCAGTCGCGGTTGATTTCGTAGCGAGGTCAAGCACGCGAGCAGGGGGGCTTGACGTCAGATCGACGAGGTGTAGGCGCGGCAGCGGCAGCGGCAGTTCGAGTGGGAATTGCGAGCTAGGTTTTGAGCTCTGTTTCGCGTGACAGGTTGGAAGTCGTGAGGACCAAGGCAGTAAGGTATTGTTGTTTTTCAATTTAAAGATTTACTCTTTATTCTAAAAAAAATTAGGTTAGCAGAAAAATATATATATATATATATATATATATATATATATATATATATATATATATTGGAAATAAGGAATAACGATTCCTTTGTGTTATTACTGTAGCCGTACATTTATGCCATATGTTAGAGGAATATATGAATTTGCAGTAAAGTATAGATGCAAGTTTTTATATATACAGAAATTTGTTTATATAGATAAATCTTGGTAAGAAAAAAAAAAGAAATGGTTTAACTAACTTATTAATTATCTTAGTTACTAAACGATCTTTAAAAAGGGGAAAATTAGTTTAAAAATTTAATCATTAGTTTAATTTAATTATCGGTTAATTAAATGTATTTAAAACGGTAAATAATTGTTCGATTAGTTCGGATATTAATAAAACCATATAATTGTTTATACAAGGTCAGAGGTCGGGAAAACTAAGATGAAATTGAAGTGGGTTGCAAAACAGGAATAAAAGGTGAGTTAATTTCACTCATCTGGTTAAATTTAAATAAATTGGTTGAATGGTTGAATTGATTGATATGCTATGTTTAGTATATATTACATCTTGGAATGATTGATTTCCCGCATTTATATAGCGGATGAGACCCTATGCGCCGCATAATAGCGGATGATTTTATTTAAGTCCCATATACCGCGATATTCAACCTCGAAGTGGAATTGGTATTTTATCTTGAGCTAACATCTGTGGATGCAGGAAAACAGGTTGGAGGGATCCAACTGGATTCCTCAACATTTATTAAAATTATTTAATGTTCTCTGATGTGATTATTTGATATGCTATGATGAATCATATTGGAAAATTGAATGCTATGGTTCGATTGGATATAATTGGGTATGAAAAATTACCAAAAATATATAAATTGGATTTTAGAAAAAAAAAATAAAAGAAGTGAATTTCTAAGTGAAATAATTATCGAAAATTTGAATAAATTTAAGAATGAATTGGAAAAGAAATAAAGGGACTTTAAAATTTCTAATAAATAAATCTTGAGTATAGAAAGGGTAATTTTGAATAAACAGAAGATTAATGAATTTTAAACTTCGGTATTATTATTTTAAAAGAACAAAACATTTATTTAAAATTTAAGATTTAAATTTGAAAAGAATAAAGAAGAAATTGGGGAAAGCTGAAATTCGTATATTTCAGTTAAAAAGATTTAAAATCAAACGAAAAATAATAATAATAATAAAGTCCATAATTAATGAATTTTAAAATGAATTAAGAAAATAAAGACATTTATTTCAAATGGAGTAAATTGGAAATCAATTTGGGAAGTTGATTTGAGTGATTGGAGTTGGGATTTTTCTCTGGATAACCAAGTACATTTTTAAAGTAAATTTTTAAATAAATTTAAAGGTTTGAAAGTTGTTTTAGGAAAATTTCTTATTTCTAATATTTAAATTCTAAAGTAAGTATTTTCTCAAATCTATTATTGGTAGTAATTTCTTAAAAAGTGACTTAGTATTTTGTTTTTAAAAGTGAAAATCTAGTTTTATATTTTATTAAGTAGCCTTATTTTCAAATATTCACATAGCATGTATTTTTAACAAATTATTGAAGTAATTTAACATAAATGCTTTAACGTATATTTTCAAAGTAAAGTGTTTTAAATTATTTTAAAAATCTAGTTTTGTGCTTGGTGATTTCAGAGGAGATAGAAAATATTTGGTAAAGTTTATTCTGAAAAGGAAGATGGTTTTGAAACTGTTTTCAAAGGATTGAAAATAGAAATATATCTTATGAATATATTTTGAGGTTAATAAATAATTTGGGAAATTATTTATTGTTGGATGATTGTTTGTGAATATTAATTGATAGTTAAATAACCGACTATCAATATTGGCCAACTGCGTTGATCGTTTCGAAGAGACCGGGATCGAGATTTATTTCTCGAAAACCACTTCGATCCGGTTTGTACGTTTCGTGAAACGTGTTCGGAGTCGAAGATGGAGCTATGAAGTGCAAGGGCTAGTCGCTACTAATCCTGAGGATATTTCCAAAATGGATGTAGTAGGAATAGTGCCTTCGGTTCCGTTCGAACCCGGGACGGACTTGTATGGATGAATGCTTGCGAAACATCATCAGGTGGACGATGGGCATTCTAAGGGATATGTTCTAAAAAGGTAACGCTTAGCCTCAAGCCTCATCAAATGGGAATGACTGAAAATCAGGAGTTATGCAGCAAGGCTAGGTGGGTAGCACCCAAGCAGGGTGAGGTCATCCCTGTCTGGATGTCCCTTTTATTTCGGCTTAGTGGGCGGTTGCTAATCCCAACCGCGGGGTGATCTCACTCGGGATTATCCAGTAAGGGATAGTCCCGGTGTTGTGTTGCAGAGGAGCGGGCGTACTCCTCGATACGGTGATCTAAACCCCGTACTGTGATAGGTGGTACCCCAGTGCCTAGTTATTGGTTGGAAATCCATTCTCCCTACGAGCCTTGTACGGGTTTTGTTTGTATTACCCACTCTGTGGCTAGTAGATGGAATTCAATAATGTAACAATTTCGGCTATTTTATAAGTATTTGTATATAGACCCTATTATAATATCAGAGGATTTCTATAAAATTGTTTTAGCTATCGTAAGGTAAAAACCCGATATGTTTATTTGTGGCGTGGTCTTACGAGATGCTTTTGTTTTCAAAGGATTTTTGAAACTTTAACAATCAATTGGGTGTGATTTTCTCACGCTGGTATTCCAGGCTGACTCAGGTGTTATTTAACTTTAATGCTCGGGTCAGACCAAGTATTATAGGATACAGGATATGGTGCTATGGAGCTCAGGAGACGAGCAGGATGACGGTACGTACTCCCGTATTTGTTTTATGTATATATTCCGCTTTGTTGAGTAGTTGTGTATCCAGTGTATGATATTATTGAGTTGTGATTGATGTACTCTGATGATGTAATATATATAAACAGATATATGTGATTTTGAGTAAAGATCATTTATTTTCTATTATATTTTATTCCGCTGCGATGGTTAGATTCTGATGTTGTTTTCTATTTTCTTCTTCTACCTCTTCTTCTTTAACCCAAATGGTTCGTATTTCTGTGCAACTTGAGTTGATTGTTGTAGAATAGTGTTGACTCAAGGGGTACGGATTTGCGAGTCGTTACACTTGGTATCAGAGCTTAGGTTGGTGATAACCTTGGCTCTGGTGGGAATTACTCATTTAAAATAGAGTCTATGGTACTCTAGAATGAGTTTGAGCGTATTAATAACTAAATATGAGTGCATATTTGTTAGTGAATATAAAATAATTTTATATTGTGATGATTGGTTCTTTGAGTTGTTTATGGATTCTGGTCAATACGAGTAATTAACGTTATTGATAGGGATCTCTAAACACTTGAGTAGAACAATTCGATACAGTATTGTTTTAAAGTAGGGTAAATGAAATAATTTTACCCAAATTATTTTTGTATATAAAAGAACATAATTTTTGTAAAGTATTATAGTATTTGGATGCTTGATTGTTAAGTAATGATAATATTAAATTATTAACACTATTATGTAGAAATTGAATAAGGAATTGAAAACTTATAACCAAAGTTGAAGAATAAATTTATATAACAAATGAAATTTGAAATATAGATTATAAATGTAATTTATAAATTGAAATAAACCTCTAGAGAAATTTGTAAATATAAACTATGAATGTGATTTAACATTGGAAATAAAGTCCGAGAGTAATGTTGGAATATAAATTGGATGGATTTCAATTTTGGAATTTTGGAAAAGGGTTTAAATCCCTTGGGATTTGAAAGTGGTTTTCAAAGATTTTGGAGAAATAATAGCGGTATTATTTCAGGAATATTTTTGAATTGGAATTGAATATGGGGAGATATGGAAATTAAAATATATTTGAAATGTTGTTAAAGAGATAAAAGCACTAAACCCTTTCGGTCGCTGGAAAATAATTCCGATGATGATCACGACATCATCGGTGTTCATTTTCGAGTTTCCAAGAGAGGGATTGCAACCTGGATGATTTTGAATCAGAGTTTGTTTGCAAGATGTTGAATTTGGTTTGGAAATGCAAAGGATTTTGGATATAGTTGATTGTTGTAGAATAGCGTTGACTCAAGGGGTACGGATTTGCGGGTCGGTACATCGGTTCTGTGTTGGCAGGGATCGTTAAATACGATCTCGGTTCATTTTTCTAGAGGTGTACTATGGCGGACGATACCCCAGTAGTCCTGTCATTATATGGAATCCAATATCCACTACGTGCCTGAACGGTTTTAGATGTGCGCAACTATGCTGAAACGTGGGATGCAAATATTTCAGCTATTTTATAGTTTATTTTCTATAAACACTATTGTAATATCGTATGATTTTGACACAAAATATTTTGGTTATCATAAGGTAAAAACACATCGTATTTATGTGTGGCATGGTCTTACGAGATACCATTGTTTCCAAAGGATTTTAATGACAGTAATAATTTAAATCGAGTGTGTTTTCTCAGGCTGGTTTTTCAGACTGACTCGAGTGTTATTTTATTATAATGCTTGGGTCAGACCGAGCATTGAAGATTCAGGTTAGGATGCTATGGAGCCCATAAGACGAGACAGAGGAGTCCCAGGCGTATCTCACATATTTGATTATATTCCGCTGTGTGTGTATGTTGTATATTCAGCATTTATGAAGATAAGTTATTATAAATATCCAGATTGATTTTTTGATTGTTGTACTCTGATGATTGTATATATATTACAATTACTGTTCTCTTTGTATAAGGATCTGTTATTATATAATATTTTATTTCGCTGTGACTGTGAGATTCTGTATTGTTGTTTCTATTCTTCTTCTATCCTCTTCTTTCTCTTTGTTATTCGCCCTTTCGTACAATTTGGGTTGGACAAGTATGGTTTATTAACTACTCAAAGGGTACGGAACGGCGGGCCGCTACATGTTTTAGAAGTGCACACGTAATGTCATTCTTACAATAGTGATTATTATACTCTTGAACAACAGCCACACCATTCGTGATATTTCTACTCTTAATGAAAGTTGTTGTGAACAATCAATTAAATCATTTATTCTTATACTAAGTCTATTAGCTAAAACTTTTGAAATAATTTTAACAGAACAATTAATTAAAGAGGTCTAAAATCTTTCGAATTGTGAGTACTGATTTTTTTTTATGTAATAGAATAACATTTGCAAAATTAAATCTTTCTAATTATAGTTTCCCATTGTAAAATTCGTTAAACATGTTAATTAAATCAAATTTTAAAACATTCCAAAAAAACTTGTAAAATAAAATAGGAAAACCATCAGGACCTGGGGCTTTATCACTAGGCATGTCATTAATAGCCTTCAAGATCTCCTCTTCGAAAAAGGATTATCTATATCATTAAGATTAATTCTAGACTCAATAAAATATAGTTCATTCCATCTAATGTTTATTCTATGCTTGTTTTTATTACCAAAAATATCTCTATAGTAATCAGTAAAGTCCTTTTTATGATCCCTTTGATCTACCAATTCCACATTATTCACAAAAATAGAATTTATAGTGTTACTACGTTTACTTCCGTTAGTCGTATTATGGAAAAAAATTGTATTTTTACCCCCTTCATTAATCCATTGGATTCTAGATCTCTGTTTCCACATGACTTCTTCTTTTTCTAAAATTGAATTAAGTTCTTTTAAATTAGTGAGTGCATTACGCTCTTCAAGATTTAATTGTCTAGTTTTTTTTATCTTATTAATTTTAAGCATTTCAGAAAGTAAATTGTCTTTTTTAATTTTAGTACCGCCAAATACATTCTTATTCCAATTTTTAAGAAAATTTCTAAGACCTCTGAGTTTTAAAATAAGTTTTTTTTCTCTGAGTTATCCATATTTTTAACATTATAAAAATTCATTGATATCCATTTATTTATAGCTAGATTAGATAATTTAGATTCTAATAACCATATTTTTTCAAATTTATAAGTTTTATTAATGAATTTATAGTAAATCACACGTAAGAATAATAGGACAATAATCAGAATACATATAAGATAAATCAGTGCCTTACAAATAGGAAATTTATCTTTTATTTCGTTACTTATGAAAAATCTATTTAAAAGAGCCTTTGAAGGGAGTTCCCTAGAATTACTCCAAGTGAATTTCCTATTAGTTAGTGGCAATTCTATCAAATTATGGTTAATAATAAATTGGTCAAATTCTTCCATTGAAGATCCTTCCCGAAGTGTTTGTTCTACTAAAAAAACGCGTAACATTGAAGTCTCCACCCATAATCCAAGGTCCATGAGCGAATGATTTAAATTCTAGACATTTCGCTCTACAGAACTTAACGACCAATTTTTGAGTTTGGTCCATAAACATTAGATATATTTAGTAAAGAGTTATCACGGAGGTTAATGAGAATAATATGTAAACTGTGTAGCTTAGAAATAGTTTGAAGAAGAATAAAAGAATAATCACGCCACCCAATAAGTAAACCCCCAGAAGTTCCAATTGAAGATAAACCTGCCCAATGTCTAAAACGAAACCCACCTAAGCTTCTATAAAAATGAATATCAAGACAATCTATTTTCGTTTCCTGTAAAAGAGCAATATCAATAAAGTAATTTTAAAAAAATTCTCTAATTTTATCACATTTATTTAAATCATGGAGACCCTTAATATTCCAGCTAATAATCCATATAAACTTGATGATCCACCCCTCTCCATTTCCCTATTCCTAATATAAGCAGTATCTAATTCATCGGTAGTAAAAACCAAAAGTTGTATCCCTGGCTACCTTACATAACTCATTGGTGGATAAACTACCTACAACATAAGAAGAATCGGTACCACCTTAAACAGAAGTCATAATTGAGCTTGAATTCGTTGTGCCACTCATAACACTCGAATCGGGTGACTCACCCATTAACAAAGAACAACTCTTACATACTCTGACACTACAATGAACAACACCATTGACAACAACTGATTTCCTATACCTGCCTCTCTTTATCGAAGAAGATAAATGCCACTCTCTTTCCACATCCATAAAATCTTTGGCAGACATGCATGCAAAAGAATCCACTACAATATCCTTTACCTTCATAACCGATCCCATGAATATCTCATAAATATCAAAACTTGCCTTATCACTATCCAAATATACTGCATTCACCATGTTACCAACCTCTATATCATGCAATATAGAACCCAACAACCTCTCAGCATCATTAATGCATGCATTAGCACCATTCAAACACTCTGACATCAACACATTTCCAGACTCAAATCATTCAAAACTGAACCTATAGACCCCTCAGCAACATCACAGCAACCATATCACCATCCAAACTCCTAACTTCATCGCATTTCCAACCCTACCATCCATTATAATACACTATAAGGGGAAACGCATTTTCCGACGGCCAAAATCCGTCGGCGGTCGTCGGAAGTCGTTGGAAAAAGCCGTCGGAAAAGGCTGCGTCGAGAAGCAGTATTTCCGACGGCATCCGACGGAGGCTGCCGAACGTGTTTCCGACGGCTTTCGACAATTTCCGACGGCTACCGACGGCTTCCAACGCCCGTCGGAAGCCGTCGGTAGCCGTCAGAAATGTGTAGCTACAGGCCGCCGAAAATTGTCGGAAGCCATCGAAAATTTTGACATGTAGGCCGTCGAAAGCCGTCGGAAATCTGCTGTTTTTTTAATATTTGCTGCAAATAGAGCCTTCCAACCACATTTCTCTTCCAAACACTACGATATCAATACCGCACAATCCAATAAACAATAATCCAACCAAATATCCAAACCTAGACTACAAAATATTCAATAAACACACAAATGGATAAAATTAGAATAAAAATAAAATACAAAATATACATACCATTCCAACATTAACGATAATCCTAACAATAACTGTTCTACCATGTTGTTAATACACAAATTCATCAATATTCTTATGCGTATCCTCATACAACTACAGAACCAAGTGTATCATACATAATTATACAAATCAACAATTTCCTGCACCATCTACCAAATCATTCTAAATTAAACAAAACATACCTGTACAAACAAACGAACAAGCAAGCAAAGAATGGATCAATCTCCTCCAGATCCATAGCCAGCCGAGGAAGGGAAGCGACCACCAAACTGCTGCATGTACTGTAACAACTGTGCGGTCTGCAAGGCTTGTTGGCGGTTCTGCTCCTCCAATTAGGACACTCTAGTCCACAATTCTTCTATACCTGCTAAATCGCTCTGAGGTCTACTCCGCCATCCCCTACTCTGACTATTGGACTGCAATAATTGAAAAATAAATAAAATCCAAGTTTATTGCTTTGAAAAGGTAAAAATATCATATTTTCAGTATTTTAAGAAAAAGTAAATTATTTACCGCTAAATTGCTAAATCCGTATCGTCGACCATGCTCTACTGGACTCGTAACAGACTCAAAGATAACGTCCTCCTCATCGGTCGTCAGCTGCTCTCTACCCGTATCAGCAAGGAGTTTCTGTCGCTGCTCCATAAACATCTCCTGCATTAACAAATTAATAATATCATATCTTATTTCATCATAATTTAACAATTAAAACAATTAATAATACTGAATAACATGAAATATGCTTACATGGCTTTTGCTGGATTTATCGTCCTGCCATGTGTACGAAACAGTCCCGTCTGGATTAACATGCTCGACAACATGCGTACGGATGAACATTTCCATATAGCTGACAGGACCATGTGCCTCGGCTTCCTGAAGTTGATTGTTACATACAATTATTATACGTTTAAAATCATATAGCATGAACTATTTACATTTATTATTCAGTAAATTTACCAAGTCCTGCCGATACTGCTGAAACGACTTCGATCCTCCGCGATGAGTGACGAGATTCTTATTTCTATTTGCAGAGTTTCTATCCGACTCTGCCTGTATATTCAAAATTTGAAACATTATTTTTCAATCACGTCAAATTAATAATTCAAAAAAAATTAGTATAGTTGCCTTCGCCTCGTCCGTCTTCCAGTAGCTCAACCAAGCTTGTCACGCGCTGTCTCCCATCCACCGTGGTTTCTTACCAGATTTCTTAATCTCAGATATCGTGTCCCTATAGTTCTTACGCATTTTCTTCATCCAGTATGCTCGTGCCAGCATCAAATCGTCTGTCTGGATGTCTATCTCAGCCTGTATTAAAAAAAGATTACACTTTAAACGATAAACAATAGAAAAACGACAAAAACGAATTAAAAAACAGAAAAATTATACATACTAGGACATCCTACCATATGCACTCTATGATGTGAGGAGGGATGGTATCCCACCTCGGCTAGCACGCACTCATCCTACCGCGATAAGACGCTCTAGAGACGTCCAACACAACTTTAGAGGGAAGTAGGTCGAACCCCCTGTTTTTAAGTACGATATAGATAAGTACGTACGTATATCATAGAAAAAATAAGATGTTGAATAAAATTTAATTCTTACCCATCTGCTCTAGGGACTAATGATACAACTGCCCGTTGTGGCTCTTGCGATGGGCCACTGCCATCGCCTCCTGAGGATCGGGAAGAGCTCCTACCTCTATACGACATAATGATAAACCTGTGACATATACACATCATTATATAAGAAATTAAAAATATGATAATGAAGTATATTTCATATGAAAATCACATCAACGGTATAAATTGCTTAATTA
Organism: Allium cepa; assembly: GCA_030765085.1. Taxonomy (NCBI): domain Eukaryota; kingdom Viridiplantae; phylum Streptophyta; class Magnoliopsida; order Asparagales; family Amaryllidaceae; genus Allium; species Allium cepa. The sequence continues at coordinate 1,040,759,205 of CM060931.1, read as the reverse complement.
ATGACTGAAATGGAAATGGAAATGGAAGTGTGTTATACCTGATTCATAATGGGTGTACTCTTCTAACGATAAGCCGAGTTCATTGCATTTTTAATAAAAATTGCTAAATAAATGACAAATGGAAATAACATAAAACATGCAAACAATAGTAAACGGATTTGGTTTCATAGTTACAACAATTTCATAATACATCAAGAATTCAACATAGTTACATCAATTGCAAAAAAACATATTCAGATTTTTATCAGTCATCATCGTCTTCTGATTCAGATTCATTCTCGTTTGCGACGATATTTTCCTCGCACTGTCAAACGCTTGTACCCAAACATTTGATTCATCGATCAAGGGACCAAAATCTGTATGATCGTCTGTAATTATTGTTTCTTATTTTGCTCAAGATCTGCCTGATAAGCTTGTTCGTCCGGGATATTCTTCCCAGCGAATGTGAATCTGATCTTTTTTTTAAAAACTGCAGACCAATCTGCTTTATCTCTTTTTAGAGACGGATAAGAAGCGTAATAAACTTGCAATGCTTGTTTGGCTAGTACAAACGGATTTGGTTTCATAGTTACAGCAATTTCATAATACATCAAGAATTCAACATAGTTACATCAATTGCAAAAAAACATATTCAGATTTTTATCAGTCATCATCGTCTTCTGATTCAGATTCATTCTCGTTTGCGACGATATTTTCCTCGCACTGTCAAACGCTTGTACCCAAACATTTGATTCATCGATCAAGGGACCAAAATCTGTATGATCGTCTGTAATTATTGTTTCTTATTTTGCTCAAGATCTGCCTGATAAGCTTGTTCGTCCGGGATATTCTTCCCAGCGAATGTGAATCTGATCTTTTTTTTAAAAACTGCAGACCAATCTGCTTTATCTCTTTTTAGAGACGGATAAGAAGCGTAATAAACTTGCAATGCTTGTTTGGCTAGTACAAAAGGATCATACTTGTGATAGTGTGATGTATGCTTTATTTCGATAAGATTATAATCCTTGTGCACATTAATTCCAGAACCTGGAACATTGCTAAACCAATTGCATCTAAATAGAAACACCTCCTCCGCGGGTCGTGAGAAATATGTCGGTTGCAAAATTTGTGTCAGAACGCCATAAAAATCATTTAAATGATTTTCTGGATCGTCACTACCTTTAACAAATACACCAGTATTATTTGTTAATTTTTCTGCACTGTATTCTTTGGTGTTAAATTTATATCCATTGACGAAATATATTGGATATGTCTTGACCACTCTTTTTGGTCCCATCGCAAGATGCTTCAACCCTTCGTCAACAACACTATTTCTCGGCTCATAAACGTAATTTGAAAACCAACCGGAAAATTCTTTACTGATATCTCCGTTCGGATGTTCACGTTCATAAACACTATTTATATAAACAAATTATTACATTAGGTTATACACGCGCATGCATTATAGAAAAGAATAAAACACAAATTATTATTTCAGATTACCTAACAAACGGTGCAACCTCGGCACAATTTAGAAGAATATAAGTGTGCGCTACATGAAGATCTCTATCGTCTAGCCATATTTCTACACATTTCCCAAAAGGCCGACCATGTTGTCTAAAAATAGATAACATTGCTTGAGATGACTCTTGTTCGTCGCCTTCGTCATTACGAGGAATACTTTGAAATGAAATATTCACATGGTCACTGAAATAGTGAGAGAAAAAGAACGAAGCTTCTTCTTTGATGTAAGATTTACATATCGAACCTTCAACCCGTGCTTTTTGCCTCACTTTTTTCTTCAGGTGATTCAAATATCTATCAAAATTAATTTATACTAACTTCATCTTTCAAATGCAATTATTACGTTATAACATATTACATACCTCTCATATGGATACATCCATCCATATTGGACAGGACCTCGAAGTCGTGCTTCAGATGGGAGATGAACAGGTAAATGTTCCATCACATTAAAAAAACCTGACGGAAATAATTTCTCTAATTTGCAAAGCAATATAGGAATGTCCACTTCAAGTTTACGTAAACGTTGCACTTTTAAAGTAGTCGAACAAAGCTCTTTGTAAAACATACTAAGCTCCGTTACTACTTTCCAAACTTTTAATGGCAGTAGTTCTTTGAACATTACGGGAAATAAATTTTCCATCATTATGTGACAGTCGTGACTTTTCATTCCGCTCAATCTACCATTTTTAAACTCAACACATCTACGAAGATTTGATGATACCCCATCAGGAAATCTTAACCCTTCCACCCATTTTAACACAGCTTTAACTTGATTATTATCTAATTCGTAACAAGCTTTGGGTTTTTTACTGTCATTTGGTTTCATATGAAGCTCAGGACGTTTGCATAATTCTTCTATATCACGTCTTGATTTCAAATCATCCTTCGTCTTCCCTTTCACATTTAAAATTGTGTTAAAAACATTATCAAATACATTTTTCTCATTGTGCATCACATCTATGTTATGGCGAAGCAGAAGATGTTTCCAATACGGCAACTCCCAAAAAATAGTTTGTTTGCACCAGTTTTGAAACTGATTTGCCTTCAATTTCTTTCTGCTTGCCAGTTTCATATATCTTTGGATAGTCCTTAACAATTTCATATATGTCTTCGCTTGACTATATCGTCGGTGGTTGTCTGGTTTCTACTCTATTAGCTAAAAATTTTTTCTTGTCTCCTCTGAAGGGATGATTTACATGGAGAAAATATCGATGACAGTCAAAGCATGAAATTTTCTTACCATGAGGTAAAGAAAACGCTCGTGTTTCATCCATGCAATATGGACATGCTAGACGACCGGCAGTACTCCATCCCGAAAGCATTGCATAGGCAGAAAAATCACTTATAGTCCACAACAAAGAAGCAAACATACGAAAAATTTTCTTTTTGGACACATCGTATGTTTCTACTCATTCGTTCCATAGTATTTTTAACTCCTCAATCAACGGTTGTAAATATACATCGATTCCTTGTGTCGGATCATCGGAGCAAGGAACAACAACAATAAGAAACATATATTGCGTTTTCAGGCACATCCATGGAGGTAAATTATAAGGTGTGACGATAATGGGCCATGATGAAATTTAGAACCAAATTGAGAAAAAGGAGAAAAACCGTCCGTACATAATCCTAATCTAACATTTCAACTCTCCGCTGCAAAATTTGGATACGTTTTATCGAAATGCTTCCATGCTTCTCCATCGGCCGGATGTGTCAACGTACCCTCTTCCTCCGTTCTCACGCTATGCCATCTCATATTAGATGCAGTTACAGAAGATGCATATAATCTTTGAAGTCTTGGAGTTATGGGTAAGCAGTGCATACGCTTGTACGGAACTTCCTTCCCCTTCTTTTTTCTTGGTTTGTATCTCTCCTGGTTACAAATTTTACAATTTCTAAGGTTTGCGTCTTCTTTCCAAAACAACATACATCCTTTTAAACATGTATCTATTTTCTAATACGGTAAACTAAAAGCTGACATAAGTTTTTTAACTTCGCACTGATTTTCACACATTAGATTATTGGGCGGCATATGTCTTTTTGCGGCTTGTACAACAGCCGTAAACCCAGCTTCAGTGATGTTGTATTTTGACTTCATCGCAATGTATTCTGCGATTACTGACAGCTGAGTGCCGCTTTTACAACCATCCCAAATAGATTTCTTAGCTGCATCTACTAAATCATAAATTTTTTTAGCTTCAATATTTGGTTCTTCAACATTTCCATCATTGTCATCAACTTCAACCATAGGAAACATTGATCGTGCTGCATCTTCGACCATATTTTCTATACGGGTCGTTGAAACTATTTCGTTAACGACACTTTCAGACTCTACAGAAGTATTTGCTACAACTTCTTCGTGCCGATCCCAAACATAATATTCGGGTGCGAAACCGTGTTGGCACAAATGAACTTTCATAATATCTGGTAACAAATACTTCAAACGTCTACACCTACTACACGGACAACGAATTTCTGGATCGTTTCTGTTATTACTTAAAGAGAATTCAACAAACACGTTTATACCATTATAAAAATCTTCTTTTATTGAGCCTCTCGGTCCTTTTCTTTGGTACATCCATCTCCTCCGATCAACAAAATAATCAATCATTTTTCCTATTTGACAAAATGAGAAGTTCAAAATTTAATATTTATTTTGAAGAATACAAATTCGAAAAAGATTATTTTCATGGTCGAATAATATTTTGAATTTAAAGAACAACTTCACAAATTTAAAAATATTTTCAAATAGGGCGCATTTTATTTTTTAATGTAACGATTTAAAAATATATATAATTTTTTTTTTCATTGGTCAGACATCCTACTTCCCATTACAAACACAGTAAGCATTTACATTTCGTATATTATTTCGTCTCAAACGATTCAACAAAATTTCGGCAGCATTTCCCTTTTGTTCCCTGCATTGTACACAAATGCGTGTACGCAAGAAACAAAAAAGAAAAGTTAGGCCGAAATTTTATGAACCGTTTGAGACGAAGTAGTATACAAAATGTAAATTCTTACTGTGTTCATAACTTGTCCAATACATGGATAAATCCGACAAACATTTTACCAGATGGATATAAATGATTGTTTTTCGAAAAAAACGACTATTTATACAACGATCATGTATAACGCTCGTCAGGCGGGGCCAAAAACTCTCTAATGGTCATTTGTCAGTTACATGCGCGCATTTTACGAAAAAATACAGTTTTACTCACTGTTCACATTTACAAAAATATATATTAATTTAACACATTTATTCGACGTATTACGCATCAACTTAAGGCTCATTCGACGTATTTTTTTGTTGCATAAATCATTACGTGCACAATATAATATTTCTACCTCGTACGTTCATTTTATCTCAATTCAACTAACATAATACAATGATAGCACCGCTACACACATATACAATCAATATAAATTATACATGTTTTTCGCAATTTCACGATAACAGATTAAATAGGAATACCATGGAATGATAGAAACTATTATAACACTATTGTAAACAATTGCAATCAACAATTACCCCTAATTTATCAAATTATGCAAATCTAGAATTAGGATAAAAACTGAATTTTTGGCTAAAATAAGAGATTATACCTGTATTAGAGAGCAGTAGAAGTTAATTGCACAGCCGGGAAGAACTTGAAATCACGAAATTGCTGATTGGAGGGTTGGGGAAGAGAATTAAGGGAAGTAAACCTAATTTTTTCGTATGAAATGGAGAAGAAGAAGGCTCGGCTGGAGTCAGATATTCGCGAATTTCCGACGGCCGCCGACGGCCCGTCGGAAGCCGTCGGAAATAAGCCGTCGGGAGCCGTCGCCCTGCCTTGCCGGTTTTTGAGCTTTTTCTAGTAGTGATAGTATCCATCCCATTAACATCTTCAATGTTTAACCGCTTAAATAATCCATGCTTTGATTTACCATCAATAATCACTATTGAAGATATATCAACGGAAATCACACTGTCTATTACCCTATCAAAAACTAAACTTAACATGAAACATTTAATCCCATCATATTGTATGATACAGACAGAGTAAGCATATGCATATTTCTGAATTTGATTTTCTAAAGACCAATTCAAACCTGGAGCAATCAAAACAACAAAGTCATTCATGAACCTTGATCTCAATATTGACCTGAACATGTCACTATGCATATCCACATCTCCATCCAAACGTTTGGTTATAACAGTACTACCTGCCACAGAATCCAATAGTATATCAGTGTGCACCTTCAAGATATCTGTATCCCAGTTTGACAAAACAATACCTCCATCAGAAAACAAACTATCAGAACCATTCACATCTTTGACCGAATTCTGAACTGAGATATCCCAAACTGTTCCATGTATTTGATCAGAGCAAAAATCAGAGTCATCCAAGTCACTTAGACTTTCAAAATAATTAAAAGTCGCAATCTACAGATTCCCTTTTTTACAAGATTTGGCCTTCTATTTTTTGTTCTTAGATTGAACAAAACAATAAAATTCCTCCTGTAGAAAATTGGCATCAATAGATCTAATACTCAAAACCACTTCTTGATTGTTAGAATACAAATTGAGCATCATAATCTCTAGATCATGTAATAATGGATCTGAATAAAAAAGATCAGTCTGTTTATCTCTCATTAACACCAAATTGTCATCAATCAGTCTACTAGATTACCCATATATCCATTATAAACTAACTCATCACCAACAGTTGTATCAATTCCATCCAAAGAAGGATCAAAAATCCCAAAATAATATACAAGATCCCTAAATTTCTCTCTATAACTTCTACCAATATTGACTGCATTGATCACATCAAAGTGCTCGAATAAGTCTTCCAATAACGCAATCCCTTCATTTCTATGAATCTGAAGGTGATCCAATATAATTCTCTTAAGCTTCATAGACTTTAATACAAATAAAAAACCATGGTCTATGATAGAAAGTTTTTTTCGATCACCAGCAAAAGATTAGCCAAAAAAAGAATTAGATTTCACTGAACAGTTATTCTTTTTGTAACTAAAGATACTGCAACCGAAACACCTAACGGGATTACGACATTACTTAGCCAAATGATTTAAGTCCCCACATAGAAAGCAAAATCTTTTCCCTCTTCTGGAATCAATCCAATTCTTGATTAGAGATTTACGATTAGAAGATTATGATGAAGGAAACGAAGGATCTTTAACAACTTGCGCATAAGAACAATAGGACGATGAATTAATATCAAAGAAGGGATTTGAATTGGAAAGATTGGAGTAGAAAGGGTGTGAAAACAAAAAAGATGAAGACGGGAAAGAAGCAGCGTGCGTCATTGAGGGAAAAAATTTAAGTGCTTGAATTTTTTCAAAGTAACTTTATAAAAGTGTATTCAATTTAAACCAATTTTTATCCAACATATTTACTTTAACCAGATTTAGATTAGGTCATATTCAAGCAAATTAGATTCTTATTCAATTTCCAATCTATTACAATCACTATATAAACAATACTTTTAATTTAAACCAAACCAATTCTAGATCAAGTAGGATATAAATAAACTTAGTTACATATAAATCATCATATTAATTAAGACTCCACTCACCTCTTATTAGTTTTTCCATTTTTGATTCGTTTTGAATCGCCTTTTTTCCTACATTTTAATCTCTCATTTTTGCTTGTTTTCGTCTTCAACTTATTTTAAGTTTAATTTCGAATTTTTTTTAAGAAAAGATAGAGATTTGAAGAAGAAACGGAATTTGGACGTACTGCTAGTGAATGATTAGGGTTAGGGTTACAATCTTATTTATAACATCACCAACAAATACCGACCGTTGATTTAATATAATTAAATCCGATTCGTTCAGCCTAGGCTAAACCTGCTCAGTATGTGCCCATCGGTCGACCGCTTGGTTCATGGCAGTCGAACGCTAGGTGTTGACCAGCCGCAATTAAGGTGTCGACCGGTTGAGTTATAATTGTTAATTAATTTTAACGTTTTGATTTGTTAAATATTTTCCGTATATATACATATACATATACGTGTGTGTGTGTGTGTGTATTCTAGTTATTTTTGGACTCAAACCTCTAAATGTTAATAACATTTTCATACTAGCTTTGATTTCAAAATATTATATTTGAAAATTTTCTAGAAAATCGCTGTAATGCAACGGTGTAAGTTTTGTAGCCAGATTCGGACGTTTGTGAAAATTTCATTTTTGCTCTTGTTATGTTTATTTTATTTTATTTTATTTTATTGAATTTTTGGTTAATTTTGCATGATGTTAAAAAATACCTATCCCGAATTGTTTTAGACATTAGGGTTATAACTGCGTGCTTTGTTTGTCTATTGTATCCATTAGTGATACACATGAACTTATTTACGATATGATTATAGCATGGGAAACGGTTTAGTATAAATTATACTAATGTGAAAGGATCTTAAGGCAACTTTAACACTAGAGCGGGATGAATAGTATTTTATAACTCATATGAAACTTTTCTAAATAGTTTCAAGATTTAACTTCAAATATAGATAATATATATATATATATATATATATATATATATATATATATATATATATATATATACTAACAAACAGTCACAGATATATATAAATGTAGTAAAATTGAAGTAAAAGTCAGAGAGATGACACCACGAGTATTATACAGGTTCAGATTAACCAATCCTACATCCAGTTCTGTACAGTGTATATACATACTTCCTTCCCAATGCCTACATTAATCGGGTAGTAAGCGTTCCATAATAGAGTCTTAATTTCAAGGCAACAAGATACACCCTCCCGACTTTATGAGCTTAGAGTAGTCTCCCTTTATTTAATCGAACAACAAGATCATCTGCCCAATTTAACAAGCAAACAAGCACACCTATTTGATTTTAATGGGAAACAAGCACATTCACTTGACTTAAACAGGCAACAAGCACATCCACACAAATAATAGCAAAGAGTTATTAATTCCAAATAATGATAGTTGTGCTTTGGATATAGAATATCGTATAGCTCATTGATTGCACTTTAATCTTAGAATTAATGAGAGAATACTTTTAAATAAGTGAGTAGATTGTAGAGCATGAATGTAGCAAAGTAAAAATTGAATTTGAGTGAATTTGAAGAGTATAGAAAGTGAATTTTATAAAATATATAATGAGAATTTGGAGTAAGAAGAACATAGAGAAAGTAGTTGTAAAAATTCGTTTTCCAAGTCTCCTTTATATAGTGTTTGAAGAACGTGTCTATTCGTGAAGAGATATAACTAAAAATCACAACTATTCAAAATTCAAAAGATGCTCTTCAATGGTACATATGTCGACATACATAAGTAGGGTGTTTCGACATACCCTTGTTTATTTTGAAAAATGATAATACATTTTAAGTGTTATAAAATTCTAATATTTTGTAAAATTATTTAGACATGGTTTTTTAATACTGTAATACATAAAACTTTCCATAAAACATCTAAAAAATTATATTTTGAAAATATAATGTATATTTTGATAATAAATTAAATATTTTGATAAGAGAATTTTATAAGAAAAGAATGTTGCTATTTAAGGACTTTGACAAATTAATCTAATGTCTATTAACTATAAATTATAGTCTTGAACTGTTCATATCTTTATCTTTAAACTCACAAGTCTTCAAGTATCTTGATCATCTTTGAATCTTGAATTTTAGTATTTTTACCGATCAATCTTCAAACTTGATTATCCAGTACTTATATAAACCTATATAATATCCTGTAAAATATCCTACACCACATGAAAAAATATTGGTACCTATATTTATATGGATGTTGTCATCAAAATTAATATCCATGGTATTAACAATCTCCCTCTTTTTTATGATGACAACTATGTAAATATATTTATAAAGTCCAATGTAATTCCCCGTAAATTGGTTAATTCTCCCTTAGTATATGTATATATAGTATTTTATATATTTCCTTCCTTGTCATCAAAAGAAATGAGTAAAGAAAAATAATCTTCCTTTAAATGTGATAATGCTGTATATGGAATCAAAATCAATATTAATTATAACATTTCTGAGAAATAAATATACATATAATTATAATTACATCTGTTTTAACCACACATCACAATGCATATACACTTTACATAATTAACAACACAGATTATAACCATAGTAAGTTATACGTACTAAAATGTATATAAAAACAAACTATAAATACAATTTAAAAATAAAAATTAGAAAAACAAATTGAAACCAAGATTTTCTTGGAAACTTCAACCCATCCTTCGGATCTAAAGATAGGATCGTGTTGATAACTTCCCAATCTTTATTATCCACTTTTGCTTTAGAGTTCGAGCATTCCGAGGCGTTGCTTTGAACTTCTTTGCAGAAAATAGAAATAAAACGTCAAAGAGAATCAAGTTGTTTTTCCTATTCTTTGACCATTTTCGTTTAACTCAATTTCAAGTGTTGTTGATTGCGAGAATGAAGCAAAGAGCATTCTTGAATGATTAAAGAGTTTCTTCTAGATTTCACTTAGTTTTAATATCGAAAAATTGTCGTTTGAATTCATTTTGATGAAAAGAAGTGTATAGAAAGGAATAAAATATGAAGATGAATTATTTTTTGAGTTTTTCTAGAAAAAAGTCGTTTTGTAGAAGTGAAAAGTCGGCCATCCAAAAAAAATAACTTCTTTATTTGAATTACAAATTCTAGAAAAACCAGAGTATGTCGACATTCGATTTCATTTCAAAAAGTTAAAACTGGTTAGTTAGCATAAAAATCTTAGTTTGTTTTACTTTACTAATACCCTCATGTACTAGTAAATTCATTTTTATCTAAGGAGAAAAATAAAATGTTCATGGCCTTAAAGTTATTGAGTGCTTACGTCTTTTGGTCTGGTGTCCATTGTAAGTATTCATTTTGGTCTGGTGTGTTCGCTTTGTGTAATGTTCCTAATATCTAAACCATTAGATTGTAAATAAATTTTCATCATACATGGCTAGTAGGTATAATTACTACCATTAAAAAGTAGAGTTCTAGTAGTTAAAATCCTTTTACAAAGATATTAAAAAGTGTACTACCAATGTTATTATCCATTTATACTTTCTAAAACTCGAATAATGAGCTTTGAAAACCTAATGCTTTGATACCAAATGTGGAAAACAATATAGTCTAAATTATACTAATGTGAATGGATATTAAGGCCACTTTAATACTAGAGGGTGGTGAATATTGTTTTATAACTTATATGGAATTTTTTAAATAATTATAAGATTAAAATTCAAAAACAGATAATCAACACAGATATATATATTAACATGCGATCATAGATATATATATATATATATATATATATATACATACATACGTACATATACATACATATACATATATATATATATATGTATATATATATATATATATATTTGCAGTAAAAATAAGAGGGATGAAACCAGGAGTTTTATACTGATTCGGATTAACCAATCCTATGTCCAGTCCTGCAAAGTGTATATATAGATTTATTTTTCCTAATGCCTACTTTAATCAGGTAGCAAGCAAACTAGAATACAATTGTGATTTCAAAGCAACAAGATACATCCTTCCGACTTTTCGAGCTTAGGGTAGACTCTCTTGATTTAATCACAGCATGATCACCCACTAGAATTAAACGGGCAATAAGCACATCCATTTCATTTGAATGGACAATAAGCATACCTACTTGATTTTAATGGACGACAAGTGCATCCACGTAAATAATAGTAGAAAGTAGTTGATTGTAAATACAAATAGTTATATTTTGGATACAGAATATCCTATAGCCTTTTGATAACACTTTGATCTTTGAATTGATGAGAGAAAACTTGCAAAAAATGAGTAGATTATGAAGAATGAATATAGTAAAGCAGAGATTGAATTTGAGTATATTTTAAGACTATAGAAAAATAGATTTTGTGAAATATGTTTTGAGAATTTTTAATAAGAAGAATAAAGAAAGTAGTTGTCAAAATTCATTTTCCAATCCCTTTTATATAGCGTTCGAAGGTCCGTGTCTATTCATGAAGAGATGTAACTAAAAATCATAACTATTCGGAATTCAAAAGACACCACTTCAATGGTAAACATGTCGACATACATGGTAGGGTATGTCGATATATGCTTGTTAATTTTGAAAAACAATAATACATTTAAAGTGGTATAAAATTATAATATTTTGTAAAATCATTTAAACATGGTTTTTAAATATTTTAATATAAAAAACATTTTATAAAATATTGGTAAAAACATATTTTGAAAATAAAATAAATATTTTGATAAAAGAATTTTCTAGTAAAAGAAAGTTGTTATTCAAGGACTATGACAAATTAATCTAATGTCTATTAAATGTAAACTATGGTTTTGAACTCTTCATGTCTTTGTCTTTAAACTCATGAGTCTTCAAATATCTTGATCATCTTTGAATCTTGATCTCTAGTCTTTTTACCGGCCAGTCTTCAAACTCGATTATCTTATACTTATATAAACCTGTATAATATCCTACAAGATATTCTATACAACTTGAGAAAACACCAGTACCTATATTTATATGGTTGTTGTCATCAAAATTAATATATATGGTATTACATATGCAGTGCACTAATGCATTTTGTTTGATGATTGATGATTCAAATTAGTAGGGTACTAGTGTAATCTTTTGTACTTATCTGATGACGACTTTGCACTACCACGGTGTTAGTGTAATTTTTATTCTTCCTTATCTAAGTTTTGAATGAAATTAATGTATGGATGGAAGACTGTAGCAACTCATAAATTAATGAACATTTAATTATGGAGATTAATTATAAGAATAAAGGCGGATTGATTACATAAAAAAATTAACGGATTAAACACGATAAATACAAGGGACGTTTATTTACTTTATGATTACAAGAACGAATGAAAAAGTAGGCAAACTATTTAAATGAGATGTGATTAAATTTAGCTATGGATAATGGAAATCAATTAATTGGTAATTAAGGATGATTCGATGTAATTAAATTCAGATGAAAATATGTAAGAAGAAGCTTTAATATTTTTATAAAGTAGATCTTATATTAGAGGTAATTAAATTCAGTTGTATGCATAAAGGGCAAATATAAACGGTTGAATAAAGAATAATTTTATTGAGGGACATAAATTAAGCAAGGAAGAATTGAACACAAGAGATCTTATATTTATAGCACTTGCATGTAATTAAATCTAATTGTGTATAATAGAAATCAACTTAATTATGTGAATGAGAAATAATCAAATGATTTACATATGAGACAATCAAATTAATATTTAAATGGAGGGGATCTTCAAAGGTAGAAATAAATTAACTTCAAGGAAGTTGAAAAGGAAATTAAATTAATTTAATTGCAAGGAAGATTGAATTAATTGGGTGTAGGATACTTTCAAATGATAATTAAATGGACTAAAGGATATTAATGTAATTAAACTCGACATAATTATTGAAAATAAATAAATTCAAAGTTTTTAATGCTAAAGGATTTAAAATGTGAATGTTAATGAAGTTAAACTTTTATTTAGGGAAAGATATTGATGAGAATAAATCGGAGGGATTTAAGACCATTAATGTAAATACCCCTCACCACCTCCTTTGCATTCACATTCACTTCATTCTCAAAAAAACAAAACAAAACATAAGCTCTCAACCAAGGTCAACCATTCAAGGTTAAAAAGGAAAGAAAAAATAAATTAAAAAAAAGAGACTTTAAGTTCTAAAAAGAAAAGATATTTGTCGAAGCTTTTCTAAACTAAGATGGTTAAAATTTCGCCTAAAACCTACCAAACCAATTTAGTTTCAAATTTGATTTTGTTTACATGATTTTAATGTTGACAAACATGTTTAAATGATTAAATATGGCTTTCAATGATTTTTTTATTTAAATGAAAGGAATTTAGTCATGTTTTAGGGTAAATATGGTTTATTTGTCACAAACATTTAATATGATGTTCTTGCTAATAAAATAGAGAGCATTCTTGATTTCGTAATTTTAGGATTTTTTTTGAATTTTTTAAGTGGAAATAGTTAAATTTGAATGTAAATTAATATTTAAAAATATCAACTTAAATATATTGTTTTGAAATTTCTTCAAGATGAAGAAAAGTATGTTACAAAACGTTGGTGAATTTTTCCCTTTTTTCGATTTAATATGAATGACTACCTAAGGAAAAACGTACGTTAATTAAGAACGTAACTAAGGAGTTGATTAATAAATGAAGATTAATTTTCTTCTATAGTTAGGAATTACGATTACAAAACAAAACAACTAGTAAATAAATGACATGTGTAAGAATTAGGTGAAAAGATACTATTTTATTACGACAAAATTTCGTTTTTCATTTTAGTACTGATTTGCCACTTGGCATGCCATAACGATAGGATGTTATAGCTTGTGGCATGTGCTAGATTTGGGATAGCACTGTAATTGTGATAATGATAACTAAATTAACATTGACACTCAAAAGTTATTAAACTACACTAGCAATAGCTAGTAAAGATGAGTTCTTTGAACATACTAAGAAAGCTTTTAGTGACATTTTGGAAGCCATTTCCAAGATGTTGGTTTTAAATTTCATAGAGATGAAATTATAAATAAAAATTTAAAATTATGTTAACATATTTGACTTCAAAATGAAGTAAGCTTAGGAAAGCTAAGAAATAGTGGTCGTGTCATTTAAATTAAAGATAAAAATATTTTAGCTAAAGAATGCGTAGGTTACACAATAAATAAATGAAAGGAATGAATTGAAACAAGATCGTAAAGGGACACTGACTCATGAAGTTGTTGAAATTTACGATTACAAAACTAATGTTTAAAATTCAGTGGTATATTGCAGGGTTCCTCTACTTTAGAAATTTATAGGTTTCAATTCAGTTAAATTGAACTTTGAGGTAAGTTTCTGGAAGGGTGACAGAACATCAGGGTGGTGGCATAAATGTATCGGTAATGTGAAACGAATGGGTTTCGAGATTAAAAGGAGCTATTGACGCTTAGTAAGGATGTTTACTAGAATGTATTCAGGATGCTTACACTCAACCTCTTAGGAGAATAAGAAAGTCTCTATTCATGGTTGCTCCCATGATGGAATGAGTGGCCATTTCGGCAGGCCGGTAAACTCCTGAAGAGGGTACAGTAAAGCCGTCCGCTGATCCAAGCCCCCATACCCCTCGGGTAAATTTATATAGGATGGGGAAGCGCATGGTAGGAATCGAACTTGGGTCTTTTTACCAGAACCCAAGCCTCCTTTCCACTGCGCTGCACCCACGGACATTGTTTGAGAAAAGATTATATTAGTGATAGGAATGTCTATGGAGGTAATCATTAAATAGTTAATGGTAACTTTTGACCGACACCTATACATGAGATTAGACGATGTGTGTAAATGTGAACGATAAGTGTATGACATAGTTCATATTATATGTTAAGCATAGGGTATACTTATAACAGAAATGATGTTATATGAATGCTCATGTTATGGGTAAATAGTTTACATGATGTGTTGTAATTGTTGTGGTGTAAAAGTGAGGGAAGAACTTATTCTGTATTTTTGCGGTGTGGTCTCGCTAGGTGTATGTTTAGGGTATAGTTTTACTCATACCAAAATTTATGTCTGATCCATGTTTTTAACTATTTTCCATAAATTCACGGGTAGGCATTCGAGTAGATTGAGTTTGTAGGTTCAGAAAGGTGTCACTTGAAAAGATTAAAAAAGAACCGAAAGACGTAGTTCGTGGCTTGTGGTTAATAAAGGTTGCTTTTATTCTAATGTTGTAAAAGCGGAGTTTATAACCGGTTAAGTATTCGTGTCGACATCCTCATGTGTCGGGCACGATAATGCTATTTAAGTTTTACTCTACTTACCCCTACGATAGCACGTTTTAGGATTTATAAAATGAAAAAACAATTATGTGCGATGAAATGCATTTAACTGCTCTATTTACTTAATGTTGTGAAAAAAATTACTGATATCACTTTGTCACTTGAAAATAATTATGGTGATGACTGCAACATCATAGATAGTCATTTTTGAGTTTCGAAATGCGAGATATTACATCGGAATTTAGATCTTTACCTCTCAAAATCGGGGATCTCACGTGACTTACTTGAGATGATAAAGCAACAATGTCCGACGAGGAGTAGTGATGGAGGGACTAGAAAGCAAGTCATTTGATAGCCCATTAAAAATATTCGAGTAAATTTGAGTGTCAAAGTGGGTTGGAGGGGAAGGAAGAATGGTGTAAACACACTTGCATTTCGTGATAAAACTGTCCATACATTTGGTTCATCTTGTAACGACCCGTAATTTTATCACTTTTGAATGAAATATTTAATTAATTTTGAATATGAAATATAGAATTTTCAAAATTGAATAATCATGTTTTATGTAATAAATAAGAACGATAAACTTATTATTTGTAGAATTGAACTACAAAATCAAGAAATTTGGATTTTCATCATAAAATTTACAAAAGCTGGTTTTCGATAAAATTTGATATACATTCAATTTTTGTTTTTTTATGATAAATGATTATTTTTAAGTTGTTATAAAATGATAATAATTGGTTGATAAAAGTTATACACACACACACACACTTGTTTTATAAAGATAGACAAACTTCGTCGCACTTCGACAAATCAACGTTGTATTTTACAATTGGATTTAAATATTATTAAATATGATTTAGTAACCAAATTTTTTTTTGATTCTTTTAAATGATTATAAATTTATTTTCAAATTTTATTTTTATATATATGTAATTTATATTGTAAGTGAAAATGTGACCGGTAATCGGTTTCTCGATTTTCAACGGTTCAACGAATGAATGTTGTATATGTATAATCAAAATATCCAAGATATTTTGTAAAAGCTTAATACTTAAGCTAACTCAATGTAAACTAAGGACATGAATGGATGGCTTTGAAGTGAGTGAAGTGATGGAGCACATGGAGGGGGAAGGAATAACGTGTATGATGATGGAGGGGAGGAGCAAAAGGATGATGTAAGCAAGGTGATGTAAGGAGATAGATATTTTCCAAACGTTTGCCTATAAATAGCAACATACATTCCCACTTTCATTCACACAACTTCTTCTTCTTTTTCTTCTTCCTCAAGCTTTTAATGGCTTCTTTGTTAATAAAATTATGAAGAAATAATAATAAAATTTTATACATATATATACTATAATTTTACACCTCCAAATCAAAGCAAACACCTCCTCTTCCTCAATCAAGTGCACGACCATCACCATCCAGATCGTGCTCCATCACCTATTCTAGGGGGAGGCTGAGCCCATCAAGGAGAAAAGAAGGAGTTTGGAAAGCTCCGGAGCAAGAAGAAGAGAAAGAAGTGCCTTCGGTTTCAATTCCAAGAAGTTAGGAAAAAGTTCGAAGTGTCGTAGATGCTCTGCCGGATTTTCTAAAGCTTGGAAATGAGGGAGCAATTGTGATTGTGAGCACTCACATTTAAGTTTACTAATTAATCTCTAAATAATTCCAAGTTATATATTGGATGATTAAATGTGTGATTACTTGTTTGAATATATGGATGTTAATATGGATGATTACTTAGTTTGATACATGATAAGAGAAATGGTTAGAAATTAACCGTAGTTCATGAAATGAGAATTAAATCCATACAAATATGTGTGTGAATATTATTTGGTCTCTTAATGAGTTTACAATTTTTAAAAAGTTGAAAATGCTATTGTAATAATATAATATTATAATATGGAATGAAATGAAATATGAGTTTGAAATATGAAAATATTGTTTACAATGAGTTTAAAATGGTTTAGAAATAGTTTATAAACATGTAAAAGTGTTTCCACGAAGTTTGAAAAGAAATTGAAAAACAAGTTAAAACTAGATGCGCCGTGTAATGATAGTTCACGATTTCTTGCCGTAGAATTCAAACAAGTTAGAAAATGAAATATAATTTGGAATTATTCGAGATAAGAATTTTTAAGACTATTATTTCCATAGTTTTTAAATGAAGAAAGAAAATCAAGATTTCATCTTGTAAATTTTTAAATAAGTCCAAAACAAGTTTTCAGAAAAATCGCGATTTTGCATTTCAAAACCGAATTTGAAATTGATTTAAAATGATCATTTTTAGATGTTTAAAACATGAAATAAATTTTATAAATCTATTAAACTAGTTTAAAAGAGATTTAAGTTGTAAAAATGGAAGTTTATGAAATAAAATTTGTGTTTAATTCAACGCAACCTTAAAACCCTATTTGTAGCACTTTTCACAAAAGTTTTAAATAATTTGTGAAAGATGATTTTAAACATAATTTCTTTTTTTCTCTTCTTTTATAAATGTTTTTAAAAGAATAATTAAGTGTTTTAAATAATGATTCGGAAGTTTTATAAATCATTTCTAAAAATGAAAGGAGTATGCAGAAATGACCAGTACATTTGTCCCGCCTATGAGATCTAGAAATATATAAAAAAGTGTGTAACTAAGGTTAAGAATGGAGCAACCAGTGCCCTGAACTTACCTGGCCTCTGTTTTCTCTTTCTAGGCAATGGGTGGAGCAAATCGAAAGGAAAGCCGAGATGCTCTAGTTCTCATTTGAGTTTTTCCAAAAGTAAGGAATTTTCAAAGGAGTTGATTAAATAAGACTTTTAATAGTATAAAGGATATTATGGTCAAACTTTGTATTAAGGTCCGAGGAGTGAACTTGCACTATTCGCATGAATGATTCCACCGTTATTCCATGAATAGTATGAGTTGAATACGAAAGTTGATCTGGGTATGATTAGTCTAATCTTTTACTCAACACAAATTGGTTTGGGGTTCACAGTAAATTATGTCTTAAATAACATTATATTTGACCCACTAAAATGTTATGATTTGAATATAAGAAATTTTTGATTTAGATTTAAATAAATAATTTGGAATGTTTTTCCTAAGTAAAAACGTGAAATGATTTAGAACTATTCCAAGATTTAAAAAGAGTTTTAATTAACCAAAGGATTTGATAAATGGGGCTTAATGATTCCATATACTTTGAAGAAAATAAAGAAATAATTTAATGAATATTTCTCTAAGAGAAATTTGATTTGAATAAAAAGGTTAATTAATTGAATGTTGTTTGATAATCACCTATATACCTAAATTCCTTTTTATCGATGGTTGGTTTGAAGAAACTAGGTCAAAATTGGGTAATTATTATCCGAAAACCATTTCAAACGAATATATACGTTCGGATAAGATGATGGTTTTTGGAGACGGAGATCTTCATGATGAAGGGCTATTTGCCACTAGTCCCTTGGGATGAAATGTATCATATCATATATTTATGGTGATAGTAGTGCTCTGTTATGAAAATCTTCGATTAAATGACTAATCGCTACTAATTCTAAGGACAATTCCCGATAGGATGTACTAGGAGAAATGCCTTCGGTTTCGTTCAGTCCCAGAATGAACTTGTATGGACGAATGTCTAACATTGCATTTCTAACATCACAAACGTTGACTTTTACAAACACATATATGTTTGGTGGTGGAGAAGACAACTTCTCTTGGCTTAACGACCTTCTTTGAGATCAACGAGCTCAAAGGCTGGATGTTTGTGAAAGTCAATAGTGATCGAAGGAATGATAATATGGCATTCAAAGTGGAACCTGTTATGATCAAAGCATGGTTTTATGGAAAAAACATGGCTTTGTGGAGCGTAACCTAACGAGCCTCACATCCTAGGAATGATACTGGATACTATGTGGTCTGTAGGACAAATTTCGGGCTATCGGTTATGAGGAATGAAAGGCATCTATTGCCTTAAGATGTTGGAGTGGACAAGTATGGAGGCTGATAGAGATCGTGTAAAGCCACCGGGTAATACTCTGTTCCGTGGTAGTGTAGCAATATAGTTCAAAGGCTAACAGAGATCGTGTAAAGCCATTGTAGTGAACTAGTATTATTATACGTGGATTTTCGAGTCCGAATTGTCACTAGTTCCCTATCATGTTGGAAATCAAACACTACACCAAAACAGGCAAATTCTAACACTTTATATTTTCCTATTTCTAACACTTTTAAATGTTACAAGCTACCAACACTAAAAAAGTGTGAGAAAGCTTAAAAAGTGTTAGCAAAAGTAAATAATTTTGTGCGTGAACTTCGCAACATAAATAAGCGTTAGGAATACTTGGTAAATAAGTAAATAAGTCATAATCAAATGAAGTTTTTCGTAATTTTGCAATGCACCTTCTTTTGTAACACACTCCCTTTTCCACTGACAATTCAGGCCATCTAGGGGTTCCTCATCTAGTTTTTGGTAAATAAGATGAAAATTTGCTTCAATTCGAACACTCGCCTAGGGTTTCGTCATCTCTATTTATTATTAACACGACAGCATTCATCGCGACTATCGACTGACTACGGCTTCTAACGGTGTGCTGAGTATGGGATTTTTCTACTCCAACCAGCACTCATCGCGACCTTCTTCTCCCAGCACAACCACCAAGATCGCCACCATCTTCTCCAGGTGGTCACTCAACCTCGACCAGATGGCTTCATTTCTGCATCAGGTATGATATTTGGAAACAACAGACTCATTTTGGGGACTTTGGACTTCATTTAGATGATTAATCTGTTTCGTTTAGATAATTAATCTGCTCAAACTTATGTTCAAGCATAGGTTGACTTAGTTACAGAAATTGTAAGTACAATCAGATAGAAAAGAACAGACGACTGTTATAAAAATGTGAATTTTATTAATAACATGAATATTTCAGTATGTTTAATATATTTTTGAATGTAAATTCATGTTTGAAAATGCTTTATACACACTTCATAAAAATTAGATGCTTTCTGCCAATTCACTATAATTTTGCTTTTGCAACCCCCTTTCACGTATTTTTTTCTGCTCAAATGGAAACAATTTTCTAAAGCTAGTTGAACTATGATTATTTTATTTTATTTTATGGATTATTATTACATCTCTCAATCAGTTCAAAAAAAATTAGTTCAAGTTTGACCTTACTTCAAATGAGAGGATATTTTTTTGGCAAACGTTTGACGTCTGCATGATTAAATGTTGGTCACATGATTCTAGAGTTTGGAGCATTGACAAACAAACTTCTTTAAGATTTAATGTTGAAGTGTTATAAATTATCCCAGGTTATGAATTCATATATATAATTTTGTATTAAATTTTAATATCAGGTTATGAATTTACGCCCCCTATTGAAAACACTTAAATCTGGTCAAATAATCATTTCATTACAGTGTGGGTATTTGGAGGTAATTGCAAGAATTGTAGGGAAACTTCAGACTAGCTAGACCAGGTACTAATCAGTGCAAAACATGAAAATCAAATAGTATAGCACTTGACTAAACTCTTCAAATCACAGACACAGTCCAACTTAGTGAAGTAGTTAAAAATGCCATTACAGCAAAAAGGATACAGTAATTAAGCAATGCAGCTTTAATATCTAGAATGGTGACTAAGCTTACATATTTACATTGATTGTTTTTGATGATCTCTAGATATCACCTTAATCTTTCTATGTTCCAATTACTAACAAGTCTCTGGTCATTTTGCAACCCTGACATGTTAATAAAATTTGAGAACAAATTTCATTACCATGTAGTTTCAGACAATTAGCAACCTACACCTCATAAATATTTGTTTGGTTTTTCTTCAATTTTAATTTTTGTGCTAAGGTGCTATTAATAAAGCTATGAATATATCTAGAATCAATTAATAATATAACAGTTTATTTATTGATACTACCCATGATCTTGATAGTATGTAAAGCAAGAATTCCTAAAAGAGCATAAATAGAAATTGACAACAAAGTATAATCCGAATCTTGATTGTTTTATGGATTAGTAAGTTGTAAATTGTCATCAATAGAATCACCAAAATCTTCATTTTCTAAGTCCATAATGCCTTCTAAAATATAAAATTACTTTGTTTTGCATTTATGGCCATAGTGGTAGTTGTCATTGCAACCAAATCATAAATTCTTCTTTCTTTTTTCTAACATTTCCTCAGGTGAAAGCCCTTTTATTTTAGAGGATTTATTAGAATTATTAGAAGTAAATATTTTAGAACAGGAATTTTGGTTGTTGTCGGAAAGTTTATGAAATTGGAAGAGTAGTTTTTAAAATAATTATTTTTCCACTTTTATTTGCCGACAACCATTTTGTTTCATAAGTGGTGATCAAGAGGAGGGTCGGAATTCCTAGAAGGAGAGTGGTGATCAAGATTAATAATTTCTGGTCTAGGCAAAATAGGAGTTCTGTTATTTATTGGAACATAGATGTTTGATCTTGGTTGGGCCAAAGTTTGAGGAAGGGAATATGATCTGTTGATATCAGTTCTTGATGTTCCTTCATGATACTTTTGATTTTTGACTTCTTTTAGTTTCGAAAAAAATCTGACATCATCTCTTGCATTCTATCTATTTTCTCATTGACTTCTTGGGTGCTTCTTGTCAAGTTTTGGGTAGTAGCTGTCGAATCTTGGGTTGTTTTCTCTAACTTTTTCGATGATAAAGCATTCCTATTTTAATCAAATCTTGTCTTTGCCATAACTCTAGTAAATTTTCATTATTTGGAGATATCAGTAAAGAAGAGCCCTCCTTATTTGCATCAAAATTTAAAAAAGGATCTGATTGGTGAGGGTCTGAATCGTGCTTACCAGGAAGCTCTGATACTAAAGTGTGAGGATCTTTATTCTTTTGGGATTGAGACCTAGTATTAGTCATGGTGAAGTGGGTTGTAATGGTGTTTTTTGGTGATCAAATGGGTTCAGGGAGAGGCAAGATGAAAGTAGAAGAAGGAGATGGGTATTAGAAAACAAAGAGAGGGTGGTGGAGCACTTCAGAAATATGCAAATAGTAGTAAAAGAAAAGAACAGAGATAAAAGAAAATCTGGTAATATTTTTATTAACTTTTTAAATATGATCTTATGTACAAAGCTTGATTCCTATTCATATACATTTCTCATGTTAGACCCATTCAAACTAGCCATTACAATCACCAGATTATCAAAAAAGCAACACACTGACAATAGATTTGTAATCAAACTTTAGCCAAAATGCAATATTGGTTAGCCTAGGTTGTGCATGTGCACACGTGCACAATGTGCACAAAATCAAATCTCATCTTCTAAGTTTAATATCATGCTTCCATTTGTTTTATCTTCCATCTGTATCTTCCCTGAATCCTCAGAAGCCTTTTCATTGATTCCAGATAACTTAGATGATGTGCAGAGCTCGTCTTTCCAAACTGTTTGATGAAATGCTTTCCCAAATTGTATTTGCCCAGGTGTTTGTTGAAATATCCGGTTGTAACATTATTCATGACATTTTCACAATCCTTTGATTCAAACTAGACCATGTAAAATCAATTATCCCAATAGAATATCTGAAACTTTTTTGTGGTTGCCATACCTGATTTATATATGGATTGAAGAAATAATAGTATGACTTTGGATCCGTTATGTATCGTATAACTGAGTTAATTTGTCCCAGTTTTTCTCTACTATTTCCTTCAGATTAACATTCAAAACCGCAGTTGATAGATCTTCATGCTTTCGTGGTTAATAATACCCTTAGGGATAGTAAGTTGATGCCACTGTTTCTTGCATCATGTCTTTCTATTGTCTTGGATTTGGCTGTAGAAAATTAGGGTATGTGGTTCATCAACCAACTTTTCTCTGTCTGATGAGAGGCTTTGCTGAAGAATGACATTTGGTCCCAGTTTCTTTTTTAATTGAGAAATATGGAAAATATGATGAATTTAAGTAGAAGTAGGCAGTTCCAATCTATAAGAAACTTCACTAATTCTTTGAATTATTTTAAATGGGCCATAATATTTTGGAGAGAGCTTTGCTGTTTCTGTTGTGCTAACTGAAATTTGTCTATATGGTTATAGCTTTAAGTAGACCCAATCATTGACTTCAAAATGTCTTTCTATTCTTTTATTATTTGCAAAATTTTGCATTCTTTCTTGAGTAAGCTTCAAACTTTCTTTTAAAAACCTCACGGTGATATCTCTATAAAATAATTGTTGCTCAACTTGCTGAACCTTTCCAGTGTTAGGCATATAAGACAGAAGTGGTGGTGGATGTCTGCCATATAGAATTTTATATGGTGTCATTTGTGTAGACTCTTTCCAAGAGGTGTTGAACCAGAATTCTGCTAGGGTAAGCCAGTTGGTCCATTCATTGGGTAGATGGTAGACAAAACATCTTAGGTAAGTCTCCAAAACTTTATTTATGATTTCAGTTTGGCCATCCATTTATGGCCATCCATTTATGGATGGTAGGTTGAGTTATATTTTAGTGTGCAAACCTTGAAGATTAAATAACTCTTGCCAAAAACTTCTTAAAAAATTGAATCCCTATCACTAACAATTGATTTAGGCACGTCATATAGTTTGAATATGCAATCGAAAAAGACTTGAGCCACTTGTTTTGCTGTATATGATGTTGAAGTGAGAAGAAATGCACATACTTTGACAATTTATCCACCACCACATAAATGACAGTTGCATTATTATTTTTAGCTAAGTGGGTAATAAAATCCATTAATATATCAGTCCAAACTTGCTCAGGAATATAGAGGGGTTGAAGAAAACCTGGTGAAGGTATATTTTCTAACTTAGCTCTTTGGCATTCATTATACTGATTTATATAATTTTCCACTGTTCTTTTTATGTGTCTCCAAAAAAAACCTTTTTAATTTTTCTTAATGTCATTTGGACTCCTGCATAACCTCTCAGTGGTGATGAGTGAAACTCAAAAATATTGTATTCAAAAGTGAAGCTTGTGTATGGTCAAGTAAAATTCTACCATTATAAAAAAATTAAACCATCAAGTAATTGATGTTTGTATAATCCAAGCCCCTTTTTGAAATCTGCTCTTTCTTTATTTCATAAAATGGACTTTGATTTACCACTTGTCTAAGCTTAGAAACCCATTAGATTTCACTCTTAAATTGCTTTTATTTTTGGTTGAACATGTACCCTAGACAGGCTATCTGAAATAATATTTTCTTTGCCTTTTTTTATTCAACTTGATAATCATACCTATGCATTTTTGCTAGCCATTTCCCTTGAATTCTAGTAGTCATTTTCTGAGATAGGAGGTGTTGTTAGTGCAGATACTAACCCCATCATATTTGTACCTTCTATTTCAAATTATCAAACTGTGATCCTGAGCAACATAATTAAAATTATGAAGGATACTGCAAACAAATAGTAAACTGAGCACACTTAGTTTGCAAATATAAGCATGGAAACTTAGTTTGCAAAACTGGGCACACAAACTGAGCAGGTAGCAAAATCGATGCTAATTGGGTTTGCAAACTCAATTCGCAAATGCTAATTGAGTTTGATTAACATGTATTTTGCATACTAAGTTTGCGAATTCATAAATACAAAAAAAATTAGAACGTGAGTTGTAACTCAGTCTTTAACCTTTTGATTTTAAAGGTATAAGTTTTTATCGAGTGTTTATATTAAATGCAGAAACTTGAAGAAGGACGCTTTGGATTGTTGTATTGGACGTTGAAGAATATTCAAAACCATTAGAGTTTGGAGTGGATGACCAGGAACGGTTAGGTTAACCGCAAGTTAAACTTTAAGTGTATTTTGAAGAAAAAAAAAATTGAAGCTTATGTTACAATAATATCTGAATATATGACATTGTGGTATTTGAAATATGTAAATAATTGTTTATGATATATTATACTACATTTGCAGAGCGTTTAAACTTTGCATTGAATATGTATGATGAATTATTTGTGATATGGAAACCATTATTTGCAGAGTGTTTATATTTAAACTTTGTATTTAAGTTTTGGTGTATATATATATGTGTTACTAAATAACAATTTTTCAACACTTATAAGCGTTACCGTATATTTCTGTACCAACACTTATAAGTGTTACCGTATATTTCGTTACCAACACTTATAAGCGTTACCGTATATTTCTGTATCAACACTTATAAGTGTTGTCGTATATTTCGTTACCAACACTTATAAGTGTTACCGTATATTTCTGTACCAACACTTATAAGTGTTGCCGTATATTTCGTTACCAACACTTGTAAGCGTTACCGTATATTTAGGTACCAACACTTATAAGTGTTAGTAATACGTATGTTTGTAACACTTATAAGTGTTACAAATTTGATCGCTCCATTCCGCACAGTCCATTAGTAACACTTAAAAAGTGTTATTGAAATTATTTGTAACATTTATAAATGTTATAATTTGCCTGTTTTGGTGTAGTGAAATTCCAAATACAAGCTTTACGGTTTTGATTATAACACCAAAATAGCTGTAATGCTTTGCAAACATTCAGCTACCCCTTGCTGGAATTTAATAATGGTAACAATTTCGGCTATGTGAAAGGATTTTCAAAGTAAGGTTATTAGAAATAATATCAAATGGTTTAAGTATAAAGTATTTTGGTTATCATAAGGTAAAACCCGTCTTTATATATGTGTGGACGTCGTCTTATGAGATACCCTTCTTTCCAAAGGTTTTTTTTTAAATTTATATCAATCGGATCTATACATTTAAAATTTTCTAGTATCTCACGCTGGTTTATCAAGCCTGATATGGGCATATTTAATACTCGGATCACATACGAGTAATTTTAGGTTTAGTTGAAGACGCTTGGAGTTTTCAAAGGAAAGCTGAAAATTTTCATCTACGTATGGATGTATTTATTATCCGTTGTATCTGTTGCATTTATTTTTATATTTATAAGGACGGAGGGTTTATAATTGTCCAAGCTGAATTCAAGTTAGGTTCTGATATTGTATTCATATTTTTCCGCTGTAAAAATTATTGTTGAAATAATATATGTTATTCTATTCGTGTGAGATTCCGTTATATCTTTATTTTTATTTTCCCCTAACAGTCGGGCTTTGCGACACTTGGATTTGCGGCATGATGATGTATTAGTTTGATTTTCGAGGGTCGAAAATCCATGTCGTTACACATCTGTTTGAATTTTGGTGAAGCATAATCTTTGTAGCGATGGAACATTAAAGTGGCAGTCTCCCACCGTTCGTCATCTCCTTAAATGTAATCACGTTCAATCGACCAAACACCCCTTGGTTTTTGTTGTAGATCGTTTCACGAATCCTAATTTCGCTTCATGTTGTTCCATTTGTTCTTTATAGTCTGTTGGTGAAATTTGCGTCTGGGCGATTGTTAAACTCAAGGGCTAAATCACCATACTGGCTGCTTACTCGACGAAGTTGAGTGTCTAGTTGCAACGTGCAGATTTCAACAAAAAACAAAGTTCGCTCAGCATTCCAATCTGTAATATTTCTGACATAAAATCCTGTGAAGGCAGTTGACATTTTGAAATTCAAGAAATTCAAAAAAATCGTTTAAAAAAATCATAAAGAAATGTGAAATAAACACAACGGTAAAAGAAATAATCTTGATTTGAGTTTCAATGGAGATGAATTAAGCTAGAGAAGTTCTAATTTGGGATGTATGAGTTTGGAAAGAAGAAAGGAGTTGGAGTGTACGAGTTTGAGAAGAAGAAAGGAGTTGGAGTAATGTAGCTCAAAAAAATGGTCGGTCGGAATTGAACCATTGGAGCATGATGTGTTTGGCGTCATGTTCCAATTGTTCAATTCCAATCGATTCGTCCGAACGGTGCAAACGAGTTGATAAGTCACTTTGGGCTTGACCCATCCGATGCATTAAAAATCCAAACTAATCAATCATTGTCTGGGAAGGCATCTTCAATATTAACCAGACTACTTCACATTGGATGCCTCAAAAATCTGAACCGAGCAATTATTGACTGTGAACTCAAATTAATAAGTAAGCATTGCATCATTCCTCAACTACATCGACGGAAGGTTTTTCGTTGTATTATTTAACCTTAGTTAAACTCTTTTCTACGTTGTATTCTCTGCTGCCAAAGATTTCAATTATGCTTCGGTAGGAACTATTTATGCCTCATCTTTTATTTTACTTGCTATTGATTGTTTGGGCAAATCTATCTGTGAGTGATAAAGGATACTACATCCGCGTATGAATTTGTACAAAGCACTTAGTCATTTTATTATATAAATTTGTGTGTGTGTGTGTGTGGGTGAGAGAGAGATTTGTATCGTATTATTTGGAGGAATTTAAACTTACACAGAATCAGTAAACAACGACCCTTGAACCTCACTACCAAGATTGAGAATAGAAAAGGTACATAGAGAGAAGGCCAGAACATTTTGGATGAACAAATATGATACTAAACAGAAATTAGTGGAATGTTCAACTGAAAAATAAGCAAAAAAGGAGTAAAAGAGGAACAGATGACCGAAGATGAATCGAAAAGGTGTAATATGAGTTGATATATGGGACCATCCATCGATGCACAAGTGAATGGAATGGATTGACAGATAATGAAACGAACAACATACGTCATGTGCAAATGGGTCTGCCTACTTTGCTCTTTTTTTCTTTCTTTCTTATTTTCCGAGGTCCTTTTCTCTGCTCTCTACAATTCTTTAATCATACGCTGCTTTGTTTTCTTACCTGCAATAACTCGGGTAATCAAATAATATCGTACAAATATATTGAAAATTTGCTACTGTCCATTCGACAGCAGTTGGACGATTTCGTCCCACTGTATTTAACATGGATTGCTTGGTGGAATTTAAAATAGTGAATCGGCTAGTAAATCGGCCCGTGTTGCTTTCTTGATATTAAGTAAAATTAAATCGGATTAAGTGTATTTGGAAAGTATCACCCAAAGATAGAATCTAGAATTTTCCAACTTTCTTATAACAAAATGAATGAGGTATGGTTCTGGCTACAATTTTTTTTAGGAAGAAACTACAGTCACTCGCGAGTCAGTTTTAATATTTATCTTTTATTTACACCACTAACATCCGATGTTCAATCGAACCTCACACAGGCTACTTTCATATTTTGCGGGCGTATCTAAAGTGCTAATTCTTTATGTTATAATCGCTTATCGTCGTTATTATCTTCAAAGTGACTGCCACGTGATGAAATTTCTCGAACGCGATCTGGACAAAAGAATTCAAAACACACCTTGATTTTTTGAGCAAAAACAAAAAATACAGACCAAAACTGAATTATCACGTAACGTGTTATTTTCTCTTGTTAATTGGAAACTCGTTCTAAACTTTGATTAAAAATTTAATTTATTTTTAGTATATTGCTATTGACACATAATTTTTTCTTCTAACTATCATGACTAAATAACACATTAATAATTTATGTTCCATGCTTCTTAACACCAAACATTATTATTTTTTCATCGGTAAGACCTCCAACCATTTCAGTCTCCCTTCTAAACCCTAAATCAAACTAAAACACGCATGTTTCTCTAATGCTCATCAAGAAGAAGTGTGGTCATTCATCTGAACCAAATTCTAGTCACGCATGGAAACAAAACTAACTTGTTTGAAATTATTACAATTAGAATCATCCACTAAATCTTTTTGATCATCACAATTACTATTATCCACTAAAACTTCACATTCCTTCGTCTATCTGGCGAAAAACGAGTTTTTTAATTAAGTTGGAGTTTGGAATTTTTGAGACAAAGTATGAGGTTTTCCTAAAAGAGATAGAAAGGTATAACTGTTTTGTGCTGAGTGAATTAGTAGACTGTGGTGGTCAGAAGCATACAAAAAATATTGATATCTAATAAAATCATAGTTATGGCCGGAATAAAAAAATTGTGTGCCAATAGCAGCTTACTATTTTTACATGTTTTATATAATTATGATAATTTGGACTTTATGTCATATCATGGCAATAAGATTCTTATACTACTTAAAAAAATGAGGATATTGTTGAGGTTAACTTTGATACACAACATTAATTGTTAGCACCAAAACTGATCACTAACACCTTGAGTAGGATTGCGTAGAGAGATTAATGAAGAAAATAAATTAAAAATGAAGGATGTATGCAAAACTAACTGCAAAAAACAAGAACACCGGAATTATAGTGGCTAGGCGTAACTGCCAATGTCCAATGTTAATATAATCTTTATTGCTTTCCTCTAAGACTTGAATACAGATACAATTCGTAAACAAATGGCTCGATTACAAGTTTTAACTGAAAGAAAGTTAGTGTAGAAAATGGCAGAGTGTCCTCGAAGTTCTCAAAAAAAGGTCCACTTTCACTGCACCCCTATCCCGCTATTTATAGACGAAGATTGACTAGACTTCCTTCTCAGGCCTAGGAGCAAAGTACCTTGGCCCATATATCGGAACCTCAAGTCGACCGACCCAGGCATGCCAAGCAAGATACACGGAACGACAATTGCCGATGCAGGATGGCCGAACGGTGGTCGTCGATTAACTGACTCGAAGCGAACTCTTAAAGGATTCGGAGTACCTCGCGGTAGACCTTGAACTAAAGCAGTGCCAGCTTTCTCACTTCACTGTTGGTTCCACGATTAGGTTAACTTCCTCATCGTGCACCGAACTAGGCACACCGACTACGCACGCTGCACGAATTTTGATCGAACGACAATAATTCCCCTTTTATGATAAATACCTGCTAACCCGCCCAGGCTGAGCCACATGTGACTTACGTCGTTGACCGAGCCACACATTCCAACCCAATCCAACCGAGCCATGCGTGGCTTTAATCCCTTGATCGAGCGATACATGCCGAGCGACGACGACTCAACTGACTGACCAATGCATGCCGAGCGATCTTGACTAAGCGACATGTGCCAAGTTACCAGACCGAGCGGCACACACCGAACCATACCTACCGAGCCGTACATAAACGCCGAAACATGCCGATTGCATCAAACCCTTATATCTTCAGGCTTTTCTTGGTCAGAGTCTTGTCTAGTGCTAACGATAGTATCTTCAACTGTCGTTTTGTAGCTGGGCCAAGATGCCGGGTAACATTTACCCCCCAAAGTGTGTCATGTGAAGCAACATGACACGCTTTGAATCAGTAATCAGTTCCTGCTTTCAAAAGCCTAACGTATACGATCTCACGTAGGCCGAAACATGGCTGACTTTACTTAGTTATATTATCTTTCTCTCTTCTCTCTTCACTTTTTTTTACAAGAGTGAGGTCGGATTACGAAGCCCATCCCACTCATTCGGCCTAACAAGGACGGCTCGACATGTTGCCTTGCCGAACCCATGTAGAATGGTGATTATGTCCACAAAGTCGGTTTACTTTATTAACGTTCGACGTGCCCACCTATCGATCGGATGATGCAAAGTGACCGGGTCCATAGGAAGACATCGGTTCATATCCCCCTTGCCATATATAAACCTTGGTCGTTGCTCCTTCTTCCTCTTCTTTCTTTTATCTCACTCTTACGAGCCCGATTATCTTTTTCTCTTCAATCCTTGTTTACCATCATACTCATCTCTCCTCCTTTCGAACCAATATCTCCTACCTTGCAACTTCAGACGCCCTTGTACCTGAACAACCTTCAGCTCGAAGCCCCACAATTTTCAAAAACTTTTAATTTCCTTTATAGATATGGATTTCTTCTTTAACTCGTCTCCCTTAGCTCGGAGTCTTGTTCGAGGTCTGAGTATATGGGTTCCTAGGTAGGAGTTAATGGGAAGTGGTCGTAGCCCTAACTTTGAAGTCGGGAACATAGAGAGGGGAAGGCCCGATGATTCGTAGGAGTTGGTGTAAAGCTTGTAGCATTCGGTTTCTCATAAGATCGAGGGATGACAGTCGGTAGCCAAACATAGTGATGTTGGGTCGTTAGGAATTTAACAACAAATTAGGTTGAAACTTTGAAAGGAAGTGGCTTGGCATATGCTATGCCGAGGCCGCTTAGTAACTTTTTATGGAAGTGGCACTAGAGAGATAGGATCGGTACCCTGAGTGGGAATGTCGCTCGGTGCTAATGAGGAAAGTGTGGTTCAATCATTTGAGTGTGATGTTACGGCCCGGTTAAAGTCCACAAAAAGGTTTCGGTACGCCGAGCGAGGGGGTCGCTCGGTGATTAGAGAGTGGGAGTAAGCGGGGTGGCGTTGTTAGTTTAGTGGTCGTTAGGTAGCCCGTCGATAGGTGGTTCGATACGTAGTTTTCAAAAGGCGATCGTCCTCAGACTCTGGGTCGGCATTAACAACCAAAATCTTCTCCACTTAAACATAGCACATGTTAAGATCACATACCTCAACGCCTAACCACAGAACAACTAATAATGACTAGAACATAAGAACATGAACATATGGAATTGGTTTGGATTAACGACTCCATAGTTTTCAAGAACTTTAAACGCGAGTTCAACTTTACAACAACAAACAACATCCTTCAACATATAATGCCATTGTCCAATTTCAAGATCCCTACTGCCAAATCATAGGACAAACTCTTGGAGACGGCCAACGATGACGGTCTACGAAGACAATAGCTTAATGCTCAATCACACTTCATTGGTTTCTAAAGCTTTAATTCTTTTATAACCCTACTTGAACGATTGCAATAGTCCACAAACCACACGCGTGGAATATTTTTGTCATTATATATAATATCGGTTGTCTTTCAAGTATAGTTCAAACATGATTTTATCAACATCCATTGCTCTTTAAAGAGAAAATCAAGTTCTGCTACAGTTTTCGATAAGCCTAATCCAGGCACTCAGTAGGAGGTAGTAGGTACTTCAGATCCATCGACAACCTCCATGCAGGGTATTTCAGATCCATCCGCTGTAGTTATTGATCCGACACTTGATGTTATAGCTGGAGCAATTATCCTGGATAATCCAACTGATTCTCAAGCTTCAAATATCAATGAAATCGCTCTTCGTCGGCTATGTTCGATCCATGGAGTCCCTTTTGACGCCGTATTGGTTCCATCGGGACAAGATCGTCCTCACTTGCCCCCACCTGGATATACAACTTGCAAAAAATTCATGTGTTGGATCGGTAGCATGCCACCTTTCAACTCCTTTCTCCATGAAGTGCTACAGTATATCGGGATCACCCCAACACAGCTACATCCCAATAGTCATGTGTTCATCTATGGCACTTGTATTCTCTTTATAAGCATCCTATTCAGGCTCCCCACTCCTGATGACATCCCCTACCTCTATCGCTTCAAAGGATGGTCTGATAGTCCATCTTTCATTTTCTCGAGCTACAATCCAAGTGTTTGATTTTGATGGGGGCATGGAGCAAATTCACCCAATATAAGCAGGAATGGTTCTATATAAGCTACCCCCCGGGCTTTGCGAGAAGATGGCTGGAAAGGAGTAAGTTCCTTTTCCGGATCAATATTTGTCTGTGGTGCAAAGTGCATTCTTTCTAAACTTCTTTCGATTTTTATAGGTATCAGCCCACGTCCCAAGGCATCGGGTATTCTGAGGCCGGCAAGGCCATTCGAGCTGTTCTCGTGGGAGACCGGGAAATCAAATCTGTCATTTCCTATGAATAGCTTTTAAAGTTCGGATTGTTGGTGGAAGGTCGTCGATATCCCTCATAGCACCACTACAAACAGACCTGCCTCCGAAAAAGGAAAAAGGCAAGCTATGCCTTCGATGCCTTCCAAAGGAAGGACTCACGATGTATCTGAAGAAGGTGAAATAAAGGAGACCGAGGCGCCAACGATGACCGATGAGAACTTAGGTCTGATATTGCGCCTATAACCAACATACCTGACGTCACCAAATCGCTTCCCCTTCGAAGAGGCAAAAAAGCTTAGCTTATAGATTGAAGAAGAAAGCAGTCGGCGGGTCTTCTAAAGTTATCATCACATTGATCGAGAAAAAACCATCTCCCCCAATATCCAGCGGGTTCACTTAAAGGTCTTTCAGACCTGACCATCCTTGATGACCTACCGAATTATGGTTTTAACGACCCAGGGGATATGGGGCTTGATTTTCCCATGAGAGGCTATGCAGGCGATTTGGTTGGTCGTGACGGAGAGTCAACCCTAATAAGTAAAGCAAAAGAAACTGGTTCGTCAGGGGGAATCATTAGGACACACACGAACACTTACACTTGACCCTGCACTTAAACTTCAGCCATCATAATATTCTTGCTAACTCGTCTTCACTTGATTTCTGTGCAGGTGACATGGGATGCACTTATGGATTCTACCGCCTCCACATGTCTTCTACCTTTCACCACATCGGCCTAGATTCGGGGTCAGGTAGATGCCAACAAAGAGATGATGGCGGCGAAAGAGACTACCGTCCCAGAGACCCATCGTCTTCTTGAAGAAAAACATATAGCTATTCTTTGTACCCCAACGATCCTCCCCCTCACTCAGAGCACAGTAGGGAAAAATCTGCTCAGAAGGGGTCTCAATTTGAAGCTCCCCATGACCAACACTCTGGTTCGTCCAGTATAAAGAAATCTCGTGAGCCTCACAAAAAGTCTATGGCTCTAACTAAGCCAACTCCTCTAATTTCTGCACATGATCCGTCAGTAGCCGAAAGATTAGCTGAACTTAAGGCCACGTTTCCAATGATATGCTTAGATGGGGTGAAATTTCTTTCCGCGATTCATCAAATTCCAAGGCATGTCAAACAAAGCGCCATCGCCTGCAACAATGATGTCTACATCCAACATGATGCGTTTGTTTACTTAGCTGAAAAATTTTCATCAGTTTCCATGGAATGTCAGTATGAGATCGATCGCCTGAAACTTAAAGCCATTCATGATAAAGACATTATCAAAGCCCAGGATGAAGAGCTTTCCTTGTACAAATCTCAAATTGAAACTGCCCAACAAAATGCTAAATACACAGCAGAGGTAGTCAATAGTGTGGAAGCTACCCATAAAAGGGAAATCGATGAGGCGGTTTAACGCTGTGGCGCTTTAGCCTTAGAAAAAGACTCTTTTCAAAAAGAGAAAGATGTCTTTGCTCAATGAGTCAAAGGATTAGAGGAGCTACTCCTCAAGGAGAAGGAAGAAAAAACTACTACTCAAGAGGAGTCGCAACGATACTGTGACGAAATTTTCACTACACGACTTCTAAAAACAAAGCTTGACGAGGAGCACTCCAAAGCTGAAGCGTTGAAGGACGCAGCGCGTGAGGAGGGTAAAAGAATTACGCTCTCGGAAATTGATTCTCGCCTCGAGGCTACTACTAAGGCTAGTAGAGAGGAATTAAGTGCCTGTTTGATCCACTCATTACCGAGTATAATGCTCGAATTCTCATGCATCGTGATCTAACCTTTCTTGGCGAGGGCTTCCTTGAATCTTTGGCTGAAGCATGAGATACTTTAGTAAAAATTAAAAAGGTCAAGTTGGGAACTGAAGAGGTTGATGAAGATTCTCTTGTGAAGGAAGTGCTTCGCGATAATGAGCGCACTGACCTATCCGCGGCTAAGGCCCTTTACGGAAGAGACTCCTCCTCGTCAAAAGGAAAAAATGACATTTCTTGTCCGTCCGGAACTGAGTCTCCAGTTCATTCTCCTATTCAACCGACTGGTCGCTCATCACTCGATCCTTTCATGTAGAATATTAGCTATAACCCAGAGGAGCCTGGGCTCGATATTCATGCTTTGTCTCCTATCCCAGTAGGTGAGGCTATCAAAACAGTTGAGAGTCAGCCAGTGACTGGTATTTAACCTCCCTTTCTAAAGTTCAAATAAGCATCGCTTCTTAGCGGGCAATAAATGTATTCTAACATTTGTCTTTTATAATTTCGTGTAGGCCTTTCTAACCCCGATCCAACTCCAAGGAGTGATACCGCCATGGAAAAGGAAGAGAAATTGGGAGAGGCATCTCACACTGGGAATGCGCCTAGACCCAGAGCTTAAATGATCGGTGCGCTCGATGAGGACAAACTTGAGAACCTTTCACCTACAGAAGAACACGATAAAGTCGAAACCACGGGGGCCTCTGAACATACTTCAAAACTGAGCATGGAGGAATAAATCATGGAAGAGGGGAAGAAGAAAGCTGAGATTAAGGCTGAACCCCAAGTGGTGAAATTGGATGATCCCGTGGATAGGCCCTTGAAGGTCATTCTCCTCGGTGGGACCAGGCCACTGGAAGTTCCTCCTCCTTCTTCGGGCACCATCACTAGAAAGCAAGGCATCCAAGAGGAAATGCTTGGGTGAAGAGCCTTTGGAGAAACCAAGGAAGGAAAAGAAATCAAAAAAGTAGCCATCCGATCGTGCCTTATTGAACTTGAAAAAGTTTGAATTATGTAGTTATTTCTATTCAATCGTTGTAAATAGACTTTTTGGCTCCGAGTTCAGGAGAAATTGTAGTGGAACTTATTTTGGATTATTGAATAAAAATTTGTTTCTTTGCTTTCGATGATTGTCGTTGTTCAGCTTACTGTATAACTTACGGCCGAAATTCGAAATCTTGTGGGTTACACAAGCTCCAATTCATTTCCATATGACTCGGATTTTTTGGAATCGTAAATCCTCTAGTACACACTCTGGGGACTTAGAATACTTTTAGTCCGTGCTTCAGGGACTTAAATATTTTTTGAACCATTTTTACTCTAGCCCACACTCTGGATACTCGAAGCACTCTAGTCTGCGCTCCGGGGACTAAGATATATTTAAATAGTTTCTACTCTAGTCCGTGTTCTGGGGACTCAGAGTACTCCAGTCCGCATTTTGGGCAATTAGTGATTTTTAAGTCGTTTATACTCTAATCCACGCTCTGGGAACTCAGAGTACTCTAGTCTGCACTTTGGGGACTTTGAGATTTTTAAGTCGTTTATACTCTAGTCTGCGCTCTGTGAACTCAGAGTACTCTAGTTCGCACTCTGGGGGACTTAGAGTTTTTAAAGTCATTTATACTCTAGTCCGCGCTCTGGGGACTCAGAGTACTCTTGTCCACACTCTCGGGACTTGGAGATTTTTAAGTCGTTTATACCCTAGTCCATGCTCCAAGGACTCAGAGTACTCTAGTCCGCACTCTGGGGACCTAGAGATTTTTAAGTCGTTTGTACTTTAGTCCACACCGGGGACTAAGAGTACTCTAGTCCGCACTCTGGGGACTTAGAGATTTTTTAGTCTTTTATACTCTAGTTCGCGCTTTGGGGACTCAGAGTACTCTAGTCCACACTCTGGGGACTTAGAAATTTTTATTTTATCGATTGACTTTTAATTTTGTACGCACATTCGTACGTTGGACAAAATAATGTGATTTAATTTTGCCAAAGAATTATTGCACACAGAACGTCAACAGTTTAGAGAAAAGCGGCTTCAAGCCTTTGTTGATCGTAACAAATATGAACAAAATGAATTGTCTTATTACATGCCGAAAATAAAAGAAAAACATACGGGAAAAAATTACTACTAAATTGAAAAGGAAAATAACTAAGCGTAATAACGACGCAGATGCTCGCTATTCTACACTCGGGGAGCGTCACGCTATCGACAGTCGCAAGCTTGAAAGTTCCCTCTTCAAGCTTCCGTTCAATGACGTATGAACCTTCCCATGCGGGATTCAACCATGAT
The DNA here is from genome assembly GCA_030765085.1 of Allium cepa. Taxonomy (NCBI): domain Eukaryota; kingdom Viridiplantae; phylum Streptophyta; class Magnoliopsida; order Asparagales; family Amaryllidaceae; genus Allium; species Allium cepa. The sequence goes on along the minus strand of CM060931.1, from coordinate 1,040,722,273 downwards.
GGGATCAGAAAAACTCACTTCGAAACGAGATCGCCCACATCAAAGATTATCGATCGGACTTTTTCATTATAATATCGAGCGACTCGGTGCTTATATGCAGCCGCCTTTAAATCAACTTCTTCAAATTTTTCATTAAGAAAGTCCAGTGATACCACTAAGAGATCTTGATTCGTCTTAGGATCATAATGAGTTACCCGATGTGGAGGGACTTCAAGTTTTATGGGTATCACAGCTTTCATGCCGTATGCCAAAGCAAATGGAGTGTGGCCAATCGCGGACTTGTGGGTAGTTCTATGTGCCGTCGAAAGCTCATCCACCCACCTGCCTCTAGCCTTCTCCTAATATTTCTTGGATATTGATTTGATTGTCTTATTTACGGCTTCAAATTGTCCACTGGCTTTAGGGTGAGTGACTGTCGCAAACCTTTTCTCAATGCTATACTTTTGACAAATTCTTTGAACTCCCTACTTTCAACTAAGTTCCATTGTCCGTAATGATAGTACGTGGGAGGCCAAAATGGCAAATAATGTTTCACACAACGAAATTAGTGACCTTTTTGGTGGTGATTGTAGCTAAGGGCTCTGCTTTCGCCCATTTGGTAAAGTAATAGACAGCAAAAATTGCATATTTTGCACCTCCTCTGGAGATCAGCAAGGAGCCGATTATATCGATCCCTCGTATTGCAAATGGTCAGGGACTAACCATCTACGTGTGTTCCGTCGGAGGAGCTCATAGGAATTTTGCATACTTTTGACATTTATCGCACCTTCTCACATAGTCCACGGCATCTCGATTCACGGTCGGCCAATAGTGTCATAACAGAGGATTTTTTTGCTAATGTCTGCCCCCAGTATGGTCGCTACATTCTTCTTCATGAACTTCTTTCAAAACCCGCTTTATCATCGTGGATGATGCACCGAAGTAAGGGAATCGAGAATCTCTTCCGAATTATTCCGTTCTGCATTACATATGTGAAGCTTTGCAAATGATTTGTCATCTTTCGTTCTTACTTTCGGGCAAAACCTCGTGTAGCAGGTATTGCTTGAAAGGGGTTATCCATGACTCCTTCTCGATTTCTTGTTTCTAACGCTAAATCTACTTCCATCTCATTTATATTCGGAGCATGTAAGATTTCGAAGGGAACCAATCCCATCTGCTGTGCATCACTAGTATTTGCGAATTTTGCCAATGAATCGGCTTTACCATTTTGTTCGAAAAACAAATCATCAAAAATTGCTTTGGGATGTCGACATGCCTAGGGTAACCATGTCGACTTGGTGTTAGTTGAATTCAAAATTTAAATTTCAAAAGAAGTGTCTATTCGCCATAACTCTTCATGAATGGACATGACTGTTGCTCTACTATAAATAGCGGTCAGTTTCAATGAATTTTATATCCGATTTTCTGGTTTTTCACTCCTTTTCTTCTTTCACATTTCTTAATACATATTCTTACCATTACTTTGCCGAAATCAACATTGAATCGAACTCGATTACTTCTAGTTTGATTCTCTATCACTATCTCTACAAGGTTCTCAGTGCTATTCAGAGTTATAGACTTCTTTGTAATCTATTAAGCGAGAAAAGGTATGATTGTAGCCTTCGAAATCAATCAAAAAAGAAAAGGTGTTATCGTAGCATTAATAAATCAATTGGGTAAACTTGTGGCCCGGAAATCAAGTATCTCTACCCAGAGGATAAAAATTTGGAAGGGTGTACCTCGTAGCCTTGAAACCGAGGGTGTAATTGTACAATTGCTTTTGAAAGGAAATCCGTACTTGTGTTGCGGGACTGGATGTAGGGTAACTCCGAACCAATATAAAATCCGGTATGTTCTTTCCTTTACTGCATTTATTTTATTTATGCATATGTGTTTGTTTCTGTGATCATATCTGTGTCTGTATATTGAATACATCGGTGTCTAAACTAACATAAACAGAAAAAGATTTAGTAATTCTTTATTAAAACTATTCACCCCCCTTTGGTGTTAATCCTAGCCTTAAGATCTGTAATCCGCATTTTCTCACAATTGGTATCAGAGCAAGGTTTTTAAAGTTTCATAATCTGATTTTTTGAAAAGTTTTAAAAATGGCTACCAACACTGGCACTGTTACTAACACTAGTATCCCTGTCACTAGTTCATTTATAGAGGGTCAGTCTGCTGCCAGACCGCCACTTTTTAATGGCAGTAACTATGCATATTGGGAATGTAGGATGAAAATATATTTACAATCTATAGGATTAGACATTGGAATATCACACAAACTGAATATTTTGAATCCACAACTAATTTTGCACAATGGACTGCTGAGCAAAAGACTGTTGCACAAAATAATTCTAAGGCTATGAATATTCTGTTTTATTCACTAGATGAAATGAATTCAATAGAGTGTCAGTTTGTAAGTCTTCATATGAAATCTGGAAAACTTTGCAAGTTACCCACGAAGGAGCAAGCAAAGTTAAACATACCAAAATTTCCATGCTCACAAATCAGTTTCAATTATTTAAAATGAATCCTAATGAGTCTATTTCGGATATGTATAGTAGATTTCAGGATATTGTGCATTCTCTTATATCTTTGGGAAAGGAATTTTCTGAAGAAGATCAAGTCAGAAAGATTTTAAATTCTCTAACTCCAAAATGGGATCAAAAGACACTTGCGATCGAAGAGGCAAATGACATCAGTACTTTAAAGATAGAAGAATTAATTGGAAATCTAATGTCGTATGAAGTTCAAATGATAGGGAGAAGAGAAAGTAAAGCATATGAAAAGAAATCAATGGCATTCAATGCATTGACCAATGGATCAGACTCAAATAGCGATAATGATGAAGAGATAGCCTTTATGACCAGAAATTTTAGGAAATTCCTGAAATATAGAAAGATGAATAATCTTAAGAGAAACAACTATAAGAATTCTAAAAATTAGAACGTAGTGTCAAATAATGACAAATGTTACAACTGTGATAAACCGGGCCATTTCAAAAGAGACTGTCCGTATCCAGATAGACAAAATTCTCCTATGAACAATGATCTAGCAAAGAAACGGAAGCGTGCATTTACTGCTACTCTAGATGACTCAGACTCGTCCTCAAGTGATGATGATCCGAAGACAGATAATTCGAATTTGTGTTTCACATGACTCAAGCGAACTCAAAGAAACGGACTCAGAAAAAGGTACACGTTTACAATACAATAGGTTGAAATTGCTTGCTTAGAATTAGTTGCTTGATTGTTTGATTGATTGATTTTGAACCATAGTTTGTTTTTTGAATTTTAATTTTTTTTTCTATTTTTATTATTATTTCATTATTTTAATATTATTTTTTAATAGTACAATAATATTTTCTGAAATATACTTGAAGTTTAATAATATTTCAGATATATATAGGCATTAAAATGATAATAATATTTATATATTAGAGAACTTAGGAAAAAATCAATTCATAAAAATTCAAAGGTACATATCGACATGGTCCCTACCATGATGTCGACATGGGTACCTGAATTTGAATTTCAAAATTTGAATTCAAATGTTTGTATTTCCCTCCACCTTTTTACTTCATTCAATTCTCTAAAAAGCTACATTTCGAGCAGAGAATATGTCCTTTAAGAATCTATTTATTCACTATCTTTTATCATATCTTTTCGCTCTCATTTTCAAATTCAAACTCTCTCTTCATAACTTCAAGCTCTCTACTCTCTACTTCAATGGCTACTTCAAGCAACCCCTTCACCATGAGAATTTTAAGAAAAATCAAAGAGCAATTATTCAATGATCCGAAGGCAATGAAAGCATACATCAATTATGCTAACAATGCCAAAGTCCATCCCGGAAAATTTGCTATTTTTCAAGATTTTCTTCTTATGAACTTGATTCTCTTTTTGCAAACAATGGAGTTCTTAGTCTTATTGATGATTCTCAAAATGGTTTTGTTTGCTATCCAAATCTTGTCAAAATTTTCTATGCTAATTTAAACCATGGATTTTATCATGGAAATGAGGATGAAATTTGGACTAGTGTCAAAGGCACTAGAATTGTTTTGAATTGTGTTCTTTTGGATACCATTCTCAATTGCAAGTGTACGTGAATGGATCTTTCTAATTTTAAAATCGATGAAAATGATCGTGAGACATTTCATCACATTTTCGAAGAAATTGATAATTTTGAATTCAAAAATCGAAATTTTCATCCAAAGGCAAGAATTGTCAATCTTCTTTTGCAACATAATTTGACCCCAAGATCGGGGAATTTTTACAATCCTACTTCAAAAGTTTGCAAAGCCCTTTTTTCTATTTTTGGAAATTATGACATAAATTGGACGCAAGTTATTTTGGATGAACTTCGTCCTAAAAATCTTGAAATGGGTGAGAATACTTTATACCATGGAATTCATCTCATTTGGATTTTTAACTATTTTGGAGTGGATTTCAAAGGCGAAGAATTTGTTTCTAGAAAAGTTTTCAATCATTCCAACATTTCGCTTATGAAAATTCCTTTTGTTTTTCAACCCGATGAGACCCTTGCCGAAAAAGAAGAGCGATTGGCTCATGAGGAAATGGAAGAAGAGGAAGAGGAGGAAGAAGAAGAAGAAGGGGATGAAATGGAAATTGAAGAAGAAGAAGGTGAAACCTCTTTGGAAAGCATTGACTATCCTCCTAATCCATCCACCAAAACCCTTCTCAAAAACCAAAAGATGATTGTTGAGAACCAACAGATTCTTAAAAGATCCGTTAGTAAGAAGTGGGAAAAATTTCATCCAAGATGAACAAGTTCATTTCCAAAGTCAGCAAGAAACTTGGATTATCTTCATCATCATCATCCTCCAGCTAGTTTTATCTTTTCATATCTTGTTGTATTTGTTTTAGTTTGCTTTATTTCGAATGTTCATGTAGTTTGTTGTGTGCTTAATCATTGTATTATCGTAATATGCAATGAAATAAAATTTCCTTTCTGTTATCTACCATATCTTGTCTCCAGAATAAATGTTAGTATAGTATATAAATATATATATACACACACAATTATTCACAAAATCAAAATAGTCATAATTTTACACTAAACTATGTCGACATCCCCTATATGACCATGTCGACATGTACTTGCCGGAAATGACAATTGATTTTGAATTTGAAATTTGAATAACTTTCAAATGTCTATTCATTTCAAACGAATTTCTACACCTATAAATAACTATTTCTTCCAGAATTCTTTACTGAAATTTATTTCTTATCATTTATATCCTTTATTTCTTTCACAAATTCAACTATGGCTAATCCTATTCACAATCTATTCGAAAATCTTGAAGAAACCCTTAATTCGTTCAAGAATATTCTCTCGTTTATTCTACGTAACCAGCGTCACTTAGAATTGAGTCAAATGCAGATGATCAAGGAACAAGAAAGGCACTTCGATGCGATATGATGGATGATCTCCTCTCTGCACAAGGATGATAACGAAGCACATCCTCCTGTCTCTCTCACCAATGACAATGATAATTAGGATGCTATTAAGGCAGACCCAATCTTTGGAGAAGAAGGATGAGTGGAAGTTCCACGTAACGTTTGATTTTTATTTATTTGCTTTGATTGATTTGGTCTGGATTGATACTCTGTGTGGATAGATTTCTTGGTATTGGTTTGAAGTTTGTTGTATAAAACATATATATATATATATATACATATATTGAAATGTATATAGTCTTTGATTAGTTATCATGATCATAAGTATAATTATTTCTTAACCTATATATTATATATTCCGTTGTATAGTTTATCAATGCAGGTACTGAAATCCAAGAACGAGGGGGAGTGAATTTTTGTTGATGAAAAAGGGGAGAAATATAAAATAGGATACTTAGGCATAAATTAAAGGGGAGTTATTAGTTTTAGGGGGAGTTATTAGAATAGAAATAATATTTTATAAAAAAAGGTTGTCATCATCAAAAAGGGGGAGATTGTTAGTTCGTGAGATGATGGTTTTGGTGACAACAACCTTATAATAGATTATAAAATATAAACACTGACATTATAAGTTTAGATATATATGTATATGCAGGATTTAACCATGCAGGAACCAAGAATGAAGACTATACAGTATAGAGATTCAAGATATCGAGAAAGAAGACTCATGAGTATCAAGATTATCAAGAGTTCAACATTTCAAGGTTAAGTATTTTTACTAGGAATTTTATTAAAACTCATAGGAAAGCACTGGCATCTTAAAATCCAATTTATTCGTGGAATGGAATCCACTTCGAGTCTGTTAAAGGGATGGAACCCTAAGTAGGATGGAACCTACGAAAAATCTAGTGGAACTTTGTTTTGTATCCGCTAACCTTTTGTTCCAAATGATTTTTCGAAATTATCTTGTTTTCAAAATGATTTCAAATCTTTCCTTTAAAAAAAAATCAAAACCCTCTATCCCGATTTTAATAATTTTAGCCTCAAAATTATCTTTAATTTCAAAAGTCAAAATTACTCCTGATTTTAAATTATCTTTTTGAATTATATATTTAACTTTTATACTTAGATTTAAATATAAGATTATAGTTAAAATCTATATATATTATTCTCTATGAATTTTAACTATAGTCAAGTATATTTGTAAAGTTTAAAATAGTTTTAATATAAGATAAAGGTTATTTTCAAAGAAAAACAAATCACCAAAAATTGCTTTGGGATGTCGACATGCCTAGGGTAACCATGTCGATATGGTGTCAGTTGAATTCAAAATTTAAATTTCAAAAGAATTGTCTGTTCGCCACTCTTCATGAATGGACATGACTGTTGTTCTACTATAAGGGGTCAGTTTCAACGAATTTTATATCTGATTTTCTGGTTTTTCACTCCTCTTCTTCTTCCACTTTTCTTAATACATATTCTTACCATTACTCTGCCGAAATCAACATTGAATCGAACTCGATTACTTCTACTTTGATTCTCTATCACTATCTCTACAAGTTTCTTAGTGCTATTCAGGGTTATAGACTTCTTTGTAATCTATTAAGCGAGAAAAGATGTGATTGTAGCCTTGGAAATCAATCAAAAGAGAAAAGGTGTGATTGTAGCATTGGTAAATCAATTGGGTAAACTTGTGGCCTGGAAATCAGGTATCTCTACACAGAGGATAGAAATTCTGGAGGGTGTACCTCGTAGCCTTGAAACCGAGGGTGTAATTGTACAATTTCTTTTGTAAGGAAATCCGTACTTGTGTTGCGGGACTGGATGTAGGGTAACTCTGAACCAGTATAAAATCTGGTGTGTTCTTTCCTTTACTGCTTTTATTTTATTTCTACATCTGTGTTTGTTTCTGTGATCATATCTGTGTCTGTATATTGCATACATCGGTGTCTAAATTAACATAAACAGAAAAAGATTTAGTAATTCTTTATTAACACTATTCACCCCCCTCTAGTGTTAATCCTAGGCTTAAGATCCGTAATCCGCATTTTCTCACAAGGAGTTGCTTCAGGAGAATCATCGATCCAAACTTTCTATTCATCCTGGCATGTCGAAGATGTATCAGGATATGAAGAGGCTTTATTGGTGGAAGGGTATGAAGTGGAATATCTTTATCTTTGTTAATCGGTGTGCGACTTGTTAGCAAGTCAAAACCAATCATCAGAAGACCCTGGTTTGTTGTAGCCCCTTGAGATTCCTAATTGAAGTGGGAATAGGTTTCCATGGATTTCATCGATGGTTTACCGAGGGCTCGGAAGGGTAATGAGAGTATCTGGGTTATTGTGGATAGACTGACCAAGTCTGCTCATTTCATTCCCGTCAAGTCTACCCATTCTGCTTCTAGTTTGTTTGAGATCTACATGAGAGAGATCGTTCGTCTCCATGGTGTTCCTCTCAGTATTGTTTGCGATCGTGATCCTATCTTTACCAGTTTGTTTTGGAAAGCTTTTAAGGAATCTTTGGGTACTCATCTGAATCTGAGCAGTGCTTATCATCCACAGACCGACGGTTTAATGGAAAGAGTGAATCAGATTCTCGACGATCTTCTTCGTGCTTGTGTGCTTGATTATGGAAGATCTTGGGAAGATCATCTCCATCTCTCGGTCCCCTCACTCGCTTCTATGTCTTCCAACTGTAACAAAGAAAAACCAGATCCCTTTGTTAATTGTCTAAGACCAATGTCTATACTGGTCTATCGACTATTACGTTCCTCACTCCACTATCAAACATTCCCTTTGAATCAAGTCGAAGATTTTTTTGTCGAATTCACCTACAATAATAGTTATCAGGTATAATCTACCCTTCTGTTTTAAGCCTATCTTAATCTCTTTATCTATCTTATTCCATCTTTGTGTTCAGGCCAATGTTAAAATGTCTGCGTTTGCTGCTCCGTACAGACGACCTTGTAGATCTCCACCTTGCTGGATTGAATCCGGTAATCGTTTGGTTCTTGGTCCTGATGTGATTTTGGAGGCTTCTGAGAGTGTTGAGGAGATTAAGAGGAGGTTGAGAGCTGCTTAGGATAGGCAAAAGAAGTACGCTGATAGGCGTAGGCAGAGTTTGGAGTTTGCTGTTGGTGATCAGGTTTTCCTTAAGGTCTCCTCCTTAAGGAATGTCATTCGCTTTGGTCGTAGAGGGAAGCTTTCTCCTAGGTTCATTGATCCTTTCCGCATTGTGGAAAGAGTTGGTTCTCTGGCTTATCGTCTGCATTTTCCCGAGTAGCTTTCTGGAGTGCATGATGTATTCCATATCTCGCATCTTCGTCAATATCTTCACGATCCATCTCTCATTGTCCAACCTTATGATCTTGATGGTTTGGATATTGAGCCTAATCTGACTGTCGAGAGAAAGCCACTTCGTATTGTCGACAGAGGTACGAAGCAGCTCAGAAGGAAAATTGTTAGTCTGGTCAAAGTACAGTGGAGTACTGATGATCGTGATTGTACCTGGGAGACGGAGGAGAGCATTTGTGCTTTGAATCCGGAATTGTTCGTTTCAGGTAATATTTGTTTCTATCTTGTTTTTCTTTATTTTCCTTGTTTGTTCTTTTCGAGGAAGAAAAGATTTAAGTGGGGGAGGGTGTAACAACCCTAGATTTTTGAAATATTTTTAAATTTGATTTTATTTCATTATGGAAATATTTTAAAATTTATTTTATTTCAAGATTTTATTTTTTTAACATTTTTAAAGTGTTGTAGTTATTTTCCAAGACTAGTTATATTTTTGTTTACAATTTTCAATACTATTTACATATAATAACTATTTTCTTATATTTTTCTATTTTTCCTAATATTTATTTATTCATTTCATTTTCACTTTATTTTGCATTAATTTTTATTTTATTTACATGATTTTTATTTTGAATAAAGAAAAGTGGAAATTTCAATAGACTTAAAGCCTTAAATTTTTGACCTTCCATCTTCACACCTCTTCACACCTATTCACGTAAACATCTCTTTCTCACTTTACTTTACACGCCACTTTCATATCTGAGAAAAAACTTTAGTAATGTCTTCTTCTTTTTCCACATTTTCTTTTCATTTTTATTGATTTTTATTTGATTTTTGCCTTAGATCCTTCACGTATTTGCTCGGCCATACACCTCCATCGATCAACTCCACCACCATCCATGACCACACCACCATTCTCTCCACTTGTCTTGACCAGGCCGTGACTTGCTCAGGTTTCTTGCATCACAAAACTCCACAAACTCCTTGAATATTGCCATAGCCGACCTTATTTTGCACCTAGCCTTCATTTTCCACCTTGACCACTACCATAGCCACCACCACCTGCTCCTCCACCACCTCTGGCCGTAACTCCAGACACCACCTGACCTTTACCTAGCATGGCCGATCCCACATCATCTTAGGCCAAACCAAAGTTTGCACAAAAGCCCACTTCTTTTGCCTACCCCTCGATCTTCTTTCATGTTGTAACTTCCACCACTTCAACTCCTACTAGCCGTGCACATGCATGTCATATCCTAGACCAAATCACCACTATGGCCGAGCACATTAGAACCCTAGGCCGAGCATATCATGGTTGAGGCAATAGTCAAATCAAAATTTTTCATTGTTGCTTTTATTTTAATTGTTTCAATATGTATATTTGGGCTGAAATTGTTTTTATATTTGTCCTGTTTATGTGTCGTGTACAAGATCACTAGCTTGGTTCTCTTCCCACTCGAGTCTTAAGTCGTGCTATTGTACTTTTTGGAATTCGTTTGTGTGCTTTTTCTTGCTATCTCCAGCTTGAAACAAGTGAGTAATCACACATGACATATTTACTTATATAAACTGTGAAGTGACACCAAGTGAACTTGTAAAACTGCTATATCATGTTATACTTGCCTGTGATATGATTTAGATGATGATCACCTGGTGAATAAACCTGTCATATCATCTGTTACTACCATATGTTGTTATGCTATTCATTTTATATCATTTATATCTGCTTATCACACTACAAGTTCCCTGTAGAATAGAATCACTATGGGTTGAAATGATACATACCCGAACGGACTTTAGAATAGGGAAAAATCATTATGGGCTGAAATGATAGGCCTGAGCGTTTTTTATTTATTTCGTTTTACTTGGGACTGCGGGTTTGAAAATGATAAAACTCTAGTTTTCTTTGTAAATTACGGATTAAAATGGTATATTATCCGTATCACCTGACTTATGTTAGAAAATTTTATACAGACCCGTGGTTAATATATATTTTTCTAATTTTTTTTAGTATTTTAAAAATGTAAATATCATGATATTTTGTTTTAAATTTAATTAAAAATGATTTTTATAATGTATTAGTGATTTTCTAAAGGTTAAATAAGTGAAATAAATAAATGGTAAAGCAGAATTTGAAATATAAGTTATTTTTGGAATTTATGATTTTGTTTATAAATGGAGTTTAAATTAAGTAAGAAAATGTGATAATTTGATTTAAATTTGAATTTAAAATGATTTTATAAAGTGTTATTAATTTTTCTATAAATTAAAAATGGTAAAATAAATGAATGTTTAAATGGAATTTGAAATATAACTTAACTTAGAAATTGTGAAATGTGTTTTAAAATTAAAAGTTAAGTTATGAAAAAAAATAAAATGGAATTTAAATTTAATTTATAAAAATAGTAAATTAAATTTAAAGAATAAAGTAAATGAAAATGTTATTAAAGCTATACATTTATTTTATAAGTGAATTATTAAAAATTTGATAATTATTTGTGAAAATTTCACTTTATGAAATCATAAATTAAAGGGTATTTAAATGATTATTTTAAAGTGAGAAAATATGATTTTTTATAAGTTAAAATGGTTTAAATTAAATTTTAATTGTTTTTGAAATTGTATTGAAAACTTGGAATTTAATTAACAGCATTTTTGAAATGCTATCATTTCCTAAGTAAAGGATATTACAACATTTATAAGTGCTGTAGTTGATACTAATGAACTAAAAGGCTAATATGAACTAAGGGCTATTACAACACTTTGTAAGTGCTGTAGTTGCGGAAATTAAAATTTGAACTTGAATTATTATAGCAGTTTTAAATACTGTCTTTTCTAATTGAATTGTTTTCAAACATAATATTCTTTAGCATTTTCCAAGTGCTGCGAAAGCTGAATTTTCACTGTTTTAATGTATTTAGGTGAATAAACGAATTCAGAAAAGGCTAAAATTTTGAAAATTGAAGATTTGAATTTTAAATATAATAACTTCACTTTTAAATGGTTAAATGGAGTATTTGATTTTTAATATAAACCATTTTGAAATGTGATTTGGAATAGTATTTAAATTGAATAAAAATGGATTTGAAAGGATATGATATAGTGATATTTGAATGTTGAAATGATATTTGATTTTTGAAGTATAAATACCATTTTTAAATTATAACCATGGGTTATAATAACGATTGTTTGTTAAAGAGACCGGGATCGGATATGGACATACTCTCTATCGATACCGAAAACCACTTTAACAACTGTGTATGCGGTGGAGATTCCAGAACGAAGTAGGATGGTGGCGACGTTCTTGAGGTATACTACGTGGACCCGACTCCTGTGAATTGGCATAAGGTGGCTAAAACAGGAGCGATCTCAGGCCAAGTGAGGTCATTCCTCCGATCGAACACATTTCCTCGATACCATTCTATTGCTGTTGTGATTGATTGGGTGCACCCCTTGATTTTGGGAGTATGGCTCGAGGTGGGCATAGTGGCTGCTACGTTACCATTAGTCCGTGTGCGTAATTGGTATATCTACCTTGGCATTGCCGGGTGTGCCGTGTCACCTACCATAGCAAGCTTTACTACGATTTTGTTTTTCTTCCGTAGCCCATGGAGTATTTAGGGTAGCCTCCCGATCTGGAGATATGCTGATATTGGATGGACTACTGGGACTATGATGTGTTGGAGGCTACATGGGTAACCCTTCGACGCTATTTTAAAGTAAGTTTATTTTACTGTAGACATTATTATAATGGCGCTATATTACTACATAGTAAATAGTTTAACGGATCCTTAGAGGATGGGCGGTCCCAAGCATCCTTTAAGTTACTTGCACTTTATTACAGTTCACTTAAGTTGGTTTACATTATATAAGTATGTATGTCCTGACTCGAGTGTTTCGTGTTTTTCTTTACGCTTGGGTCAGCCTAAGTATTCATTGCTTTGGATTTCTCTTTCTAGAGCTAGCTGGAGATTCTACCTATCTAGTTATTTATCTATTTTGGTTGTTCTATTTCAGCTTGTGTTAGTGTACATCTATGCATTTGGGATTTCTATTATGTTGTTTTCAGACTAATATTATGTATTTGTTTTGAGACTTTGTTATAGTAGCTTCATGAACTACTATGGTATTTTATATTCCGCTGTGAGTTATTCTAATATTTCTGTGTCTTTGATTCTGTGAATGATTTTATTTGCTCCAAATTTATTTACAATCTATTATTTTGCATCATTCAAGTCTGACATGTGTGGATTATTGTCGATTTGAATGGTATAAAATAGTGGGTCATTACATAATCTCTTTTATAAATTACTTAAAATTGGCAAGATTGTTATTTTTAAATAACAATAATAATGTGCTATTTTTAAATATAGAAAATAAATTTAATAATTATTTTCAAATTGAATATGTATTTGTTTAAGTATATATATATTTGACTTGATTTTAAATTGAATTTGAATTAGAATTAGAATTTGGATTTAAATTTGAATTTAAATTTGAATTTAAAAGATAAATATTTTGGATTTATAATATAGGTATAAGATTTTATTTTTGTATAATTTTTTTATATATTTTCTTTAAAGAAATATATATATATATATATATAAATTTAGATAAGCATTTATTAATTAGTAAATTAAGTATAAAGCTTTATATTAACATTTAATTATAAGTGTTAAATAATCAAGTCACATTATTAACAAATGTAGTGACAAATGTTAGTTAAATTTTACAAGTGTCATCTTTTAATTTCAATTTTATTTAATTTTTAATAAATCAAAATTAATTCTATAAAACATATATCTCCTCTCTTCCCATTCTTTTCCTATCTTCATTCAAAATCAAGAAAACTCTAAAAACAAGAGCCCGTTAAATCTACAAAACCAAAAAGAAACAACACCCTATGACTCAATCTTCAAAGCATAAAACACATTGGCCTATGAACATTTTATTCAACTGGAAATTCAAAAGAAATCATACCTTATCTGAAGCAAAATGAACAACTGTTTATCAAGCCTTCAACTTATATCATCAAAGCTTCAATTTAAAAAGATCATCAAGAAAACAAAGCATCATCATCCCTATTTTCAAGCTAAGCATTCTCAGCAACAAAGCAATTCACTATTTCGAAACATCTCGGTTTAAAGCTCTGTTCAACTATTTCTGGTGAGTAAATTTTTCTTCAAAAACAGATTTAGATCTTGTGATTTTACTTGTATATCTGTGATGATTTATACAGTAATTTAGTTTACAAATGTTTGTGAAGATGAATGCATGTATGTATATAAGTATGATATGCCTGTATATTACTATATTTATATGTATAGTATGCTCTGTGTGTTTACAGGCTTGATCACTAAGTAAATTCAATATCTGACCATAAAATCAGTATTAGATTTTGATTTGCGAATGAAAGATGTTTAAACTTGTGCAACATTTTTCCTAAAAATAATTTCGAGAATTTATATTTAGCAGTTACCTCAAAACATGATAATATCAGTGAAGACCTTCACATATGTTAAATGTCAATTAGGTTAATTTCAAATTTGATTATACAAACTGAAAAGTTAAACAAAATGATGAATTTTGGTATTTAAATCTAGATTTTTAAGCCTGTATGCATTGGGTATCTCTGTGTTGAGCAATTTGGGTTTTTTGGTCGATTGTAGTCGATCGGCGGTAAGGGGAGAGTCGAAATTAAGGCTTAAGGAGGATATGATGTAGGGGAAGTCGGGAAAAATGGTTAGGGATTTTTCCAGTGGGCAAGGCGACAGATCGGAGATGGATTAGGGCTTAAGGACCGGTTTATAGCGATGATATTGTCGGGGTTCGTGCGACATTGGTGAAGAACCGGACTCGATCGCGAGGTGCGGCTATGACAAATGTGTTTGTGACGCTGCTTGGGTAGGAGGGTGAAAGTAACTAATAATGCAGGTTATTACTTAGGATCGACTAATATCGAATATAACTAAATCTAAATGCGGAAACAGATGATAATAGCAAAGTAAAAAAAAATAAAACAAGCACACCAGGAATTTTTATACAGGTTCGAACTTTCCGTTCTACGTCCAGTCCTAGACTCCTTCTGGAATTTCAACTACAACAACCCTCACTTAACCCGAAGGAATAGGTTTACACTGCTTGAGCAACCGAATAGGACTTCACCCGCCTAAGCAGTCGAATAGGACTTCAATACAAATAACAATGATATATGACTGTAGTGTGTTCTTAAATAACACTTATAAGTCAATTGAGTACAATCTTCCTATAATCCCCTCCTTAATGATATGTAATGATGTGCTTTGAGAATTGTGGAAGATAAAATGATCAAAGATCAAAGTATGTAAGTAATTTGAGTACAATTTGAAACTTTGAAATAAACGAGAATTCAAGAGTGCTAAAAGTAAATTCGGTGATTTGTTTGTTGAATTCTATAATCTATTTATAGTATATAAAGAGTTGCATCTTTAAATGAAAAGTTACATTGAAAAGAATGGATGCAACTGTTGATTTAAAAGAATGTTTCTCTTGGTGAAGAGTTTTTCAAATTAGGGATATTCAGACGTCTGAATAGAAAAATTTAGACTTATGAATTAGATTGAAATGTAAACATCAAAGAAATAGTTCATTTTTGACCTCATTCGGACATCTGAATATTGTAAAAACAATATTCTTATGTCAGTACTCAGACGTCTGAATGAATGATTTCAGACGTCTGAGTTTTCTATTTTGTGCATGTATGAGCATGTGTGTGCTTGTGTGTGTATATATTATATATACATATCATTTAAGGAGAGATTTTAACAAATTTTCTAAGTAATATACAGACTCTAGACACATAATATACAGCTATAAACATCTGTAGATGAATTTGCAATAAATGTCCTACAAAGATGGTTTAATATAGACATAACATTTTATATAGGTTGTTATAATCAAAATCGAGATTCTAACATTCTTCCCCTTTTTGATGATGACAATTATATAAAATTAATAGACTAGATACTCCCCCTGTCAATATGCACAATTTAATTTCTCCTCCTTTGTCATCGACAAAAAGAAAGAACATGAATGATAATAGACAATACATTTCATTAAGGAAAATAGAGGAAATAGTACAAAAAGAAATAATGTTTTAGACATTTCTCATACAACTAACCAATAAAAGCGACAAGTAAACATAAAAAAATAAACCAAGATAATTTAAAATTGACTTGAAAGAGATGGATCATTGTGATTTGACCTTGAGGAAGACCATTCAAATGGAGATGGATTGTAAGCTTGAGAAGATGTAGAGTCGGAATAAGAAATTTTATCCCATATCTTATTGAGAAAGTCTTTGATAGAATTGAATTTCTTTCCGTCTTCTTTTCAAGTGCTTTTATGTCCAGATGAATCTTTGATTGATTTCGAGAGAGAGTGATGATGGCTTGTCTTGAAGAAGTATCCGGGCCAATTTCTTGGATGGTGTTATTGTCCTTCTCTTCTTCTTCATGTTGGGTATAGGAAGAAGAAGCAATACTAGTGTCTCGAGATGAATCTACCGATGAAAAAGGCTAATTCAGATGTCTATTATTTTTGATTCAGACGTCTGTTTATACTAATTCAGACGTATGAATTGTACAGAAGCATATAATGGCAATTGTGAGAATAAAAAAAAAAATATTATTGAATAATTTTCAATATTACGAAATTAGAATAAGCAGAATGAAATGGAAAAATGACAAATTATATTAGAAACAAGAAATGAATAAATAGATTTGAAGAAGATGATGGAGTATGATAAGATTCTTCTTCAACTTTGGTGTTCTCCACATACGGTCAAAGCGGAGACCATCTGTTACCATGTTCCCAAGAATTTGGATTTGTTGGTGGACGTTGTGGTGATGGTTCCCAAGGAATGTGACGACTTGGAGAACGAGCTGAAAACGGTTGATCAACAGTATCTTTTGATGAAGAACCACAGAACTTTAACTCTACTTGTTCCAGAAAGCTAGGTCGTTTGGCATTAACTTTTTGCTCATAGTACAATTCACGTTGTAAGTCTAATGTTTCTTTTTGATAATGATGAATATCATCGATTTTCTCTTTTGTGGATGGCGATCCAAAATAAAGAGACCGTCTTGTTTTTTTAGCTGGTGGAGTATATCCAGTATGAGTAGAGGGTGGAACGATCGGCACCGGTTCATATATAGGAGTAGGAGTTGGTAGATTCTTCGATCCTGACGAAGGAGAGGTGCAAGATAGCTTAGATGACATGGAGTTATTTTGAGATGACATGATTGAAAATAAAATAAAAAGAGAATCAAATGAATTATTGGTGAAAAGAATTGTAAGAATGCAGACAATATATAGGAAGAAGCTTATTTAAAAATAGAGAGGACAATGTATGGTTAGAGAAATAATATCCATAGGAGAGAACGGAAGGTATATATGAACTTAATAACAACCTCATATTTCAGAAAACAATAGATAGTGAAATAGTAGTGTAGAGGACTACCGAGTATGAGGTCTTAAGTTCGAGTGCTAGACGACACTTTTTATTTTCTTTTGAAAGAAACTATGAATTCTTTTTTTTTAAATATATATATTTATATATTATTATATTATTTATTTTTTAAAACAAATTTGAACTTATAAATCTTTAAGAGAGACGATACCAAGTTCTCGTCTTAAATTAGTGAAAGTATTTTCATTTAACGGTTTTGTAAAGATATCTGCCAATTGTTTGTCAGAGGACACATATTCCAGATTTATTAAATCTTTTTCAATATTATCATGAACAAAATGGTGACAAATGTCAATATGTTTTGTTCGTGAATGATTTACAGGATTTTAGATAAAATTATAGCACTATAACTATCACAATAAATAGTTGATTTACATAAATTAAAACCAAAATCTTGTAGTGTTTGTTGCATATATAGATAACTTGTGCACATGCCAGAGCTGCAGAAATATATCCTACTTCACATGTCGATAATGAAACACAGTTTTGTTTCTTACCAAACCAAGATACAAGAGACCGTCCAATGAAGTGACAAGTCCCACTTGTACCTTTTCTATCTGTTCGGCTTCCTCCAAAATCAGCGTCACTATAGGACACTAATTCAAAATCCTTTGGACATAATAGTCCAAAGTCCTTGCTTTTATTAAGATATCGTAGTATGCGTTTCACTTCTCGTAAATGTGATTCTTTGGGATCTTCTTGAAATCTTGCACACAAACAAACACTCATCATTATGTCAGGTCTACTAGCTGTTAAATATAGTAACGATCCAATCATACTTCGATACAAATTTTGGTCAATACTTTTGCCACTTTCATCTTTACCAAGATGTATGGTTGTACTCATAGGAGTTGGTTTGGTAGAAGTATTTTCCATATCAAAGCATTTAATTAAATTGTTACAATATTTTTCTTGATTAATAAAAATACCATTTTCTAGTTGTTTTATTTGTAAGCCAAGTAAATAATTTAACTCACCCATATGTGACATTTCAAATTCTTTAGTCATTATTTTAGAAAAATCTTGACAAAGTCTTTCATTTGTAGATACAAAAATAATATCATCAACATATATTTGAACGATTAAAATATCTTGTTTATTTCTTTTATTAAAAAGAGTTTGATCAACTTTTCCAATTTCAAAACTAGAATCTATTAAATATCTTTTAAGACGATCGTACCAAGCACGGGGTGCTTGTTTCAAACCATATAAAGCCATTTTAGGTTTATAGATATGGTTAGGAAATTGTTCATGTATGAATAACGGAGGTTGTTCAACATAAACATTTTCTTTTATAAAACCATTTAAAAAAATACTTTTGACATCCATTTGATATAATTTAAAGTTATGAAAACATGCAAATGCTAGTAAGATTCGTATTGCTTCTAGTCTAGCCACTGGAGCAAACGTTTCTTCATAGTCAATTCCTTCTTCTTGATTATATCCTTGAGCAACTATCTGGCTTTATTTCTAGTAATATTACCTTGTTCATCTGCTTTATTTTTGAAAACCCATTTTGTACCAATAACTGATTGATCATAGGCCGTGGAACTAAATCACAAACGTCGTTTCTTTCGAATTGGTTTAGCTCTTCTTGCATAGCGATTAACCAATTTTCATCGGTAGATGCTTCTTTAATATTTTTAGGTTCAATATTAGATAGAAAAGCTACATGACCCATTTGATTTAATTGACTTCTTATTCTAACAGATGAATTGAGTTCTCCAATAACATTAACATGAGGATGATCTCTTAATATTCTAGGTGGAGATCTTAATTCATTGTTATTGTGATCAATTTTTTCATTATTTTCAACATTAGAAATTTCTATGTTTGTGATATTATTAGGAAATTCTTCATCATCTCTTATACGTGGGATTTTTTTTAAAATTTTCTTCGAAAGATACATGAAATATTTCTTCGACGATATTTGTGCTTTTATTATAAATTCGATAAGCTTTGCTTCGATCCAAATATCCTAAAAAGATTCCTTCATCGGATTTTGGATCGACTTTACCAAGCTGACCTTTTGTGTTTAAAACAAAACATTTTGAACCGAAAACTTTAAAGTAGGAAATTTTTGGTTTTCGTCCATTAAGAAGTTTATAAGGAGTATTCTTAGTTAGAGGTCGAATAGAAACACGATTCAAAACATAACAAGCTGTTGCAGCTGCTTCAGCCCAGAAATGTTTTGGTAACGTAGTTTCATTTAACAAAGTCCTTGCACATTCTTTTAAGGTTCTATTTTTACATTCTACAACTCCATTTTGTTGTGGAGTTCTAGGAAACGAAAAATTATTGAATATTCCCTTTTTCATACAAAAATGTTCAAAGGCTTCGTTTTGAAATTCGCCTACATGATCGCTTCTTATGTTTTTGATTTTTAAACCTTTAAAATTTTGAATTCTTTTGACAAAAGTTTTGAAATTATCAAAGGTATCACTTTTATTTTTCATAAAAATAGTCCAAGTATATCTAGAAAAATCATTAACAATAACAAACACATATCTACTATGATTAATGGACTGTACTTGTGTTGGTCCAAATAAATCCATATTTAGTAATTCAAGTGGTTGTAAAGTTGAAATGACCCTTTTAGGTTTAAAAGATGACTTAGTTAACTTTCCTAACTGACATGCATCACAAATATGATCAATTTTAAAATTCATTTTTGATAGACTTTTCACTAAATCATTTTTAGAGAGCTTGTTTATAGTTTTGAAGTTAATATGACAGAATCATTTGTGCCATAACCAAGGATCATTTTCTTTGGCTATTAAACACATATCTGAATTATGATTTATTTTTATATTTAGAACATAGATATTTCTGTCTCTATTTCCTTCAAAGATAAGATTTTTGATTTTGATCAAAAATACTACATATGTTTTCAGAAAAAGTGATTTTGAATCTTTTGACACACAATTTCTGATACTAAGTAAATTATGTTTTAAATTTTTGACAAGTAAAACATTTGAAATAAGAGGTAGATTTGATATACCATTGTTGCTCACATTGCCTTTGCCAATGATATAGCCTTTGGTGTTGTCTTCAAATGTGACGGAGCCTCCATCTGAGTAAGTAATATTTGATAGCAGTTATATGTTTTGAGCAACCACTGTTGAGTATCCATTTTCCTCTTTTCTTGAGTGGGACCTACAAAAAATATGAGATAATATTGGTACCCACTTTTTCAATAGGGTCCTACGAGTTAAATCTTAGGAAACCAAACCCAAGAGGGCTCAGTATCCCATTTAAAATTGTAATTTTTATTTTTATGAACAGTTCCAAAAAAGGTGTTTATATATTCCTAATCAAACTGTTGTTTGTTTTAGGAACCCAAATTTTATACTTATTGGGTTAGAATTCCTTTTTGTCGGTTCAATAGTAGAATTACTGTTTCTCCTAATTTTCTTTCTAGGTTAAATTGTTGTTTTCTTAACATATCCTAATCCTTTTCTACTTGAAACAGATTGAGAACTATCAATAATTTTAGATAAAGTTTCTCTTCCTTTATTAAAGATTGAAACATTTTTGGTGATGATTTCTAAATTAGTTTTGAGACTAGTATTATCCAACTCTATCAATTTTACCTTAGTTTTTAGTTCATGATTTTCAGAAACAAGAGCATCATTCTTTTCCTTTTGAGTTTCAATTTCTTGACTTAAAAGAGTGAGTTGAGAACTAATATTAGAAAACGATTCTTGTAATTTTTCAAGTTCTTCCTCTAATATTTTCTTCTCATCTTTGAGCATATCTCTTTCGAATTCTGCTTTGTCTTGAAGTTCACGTGTCTCCTTATGTTTTCTTTTCAGTTTTTTTAGAGTGTCAAATAGCTCCGAATTTATGTTTATCATATCATCAAAAGTAAAATCACTAACCTCATTTTCATTAGCCATAAAGCAAACATTTGCTTGCTCGTTTTCACTGTCACTGCTGCTATCTGATGAAGAGGTATCCGAATTATCCCTTGTAACAGAGAATGCTGTCATTTTCTTATCTCTTATGCCCTTATTGAAGTAATTTTTCTTTAATTCTGGACATTCTTTCTGCATATGTCCTTTCTTATGACAATTAAAGCATTCTAGAACTGAAGATGATGGTTTGTTTTGAAAGTTCCGTTTTCCATTATTTCTGTTGTTTTTTGGAATTTTTTGAAATTTTTGGCAATAAATGCTAGATCTTCTTCATTTGAATCTTCATCTTTTTCTTCTTCAGCATGGAAAGGTATGTTCTTTTTGTCTTGTGCTTGTACTCGTTTTACCTGCAACTTCACTTCGTAGGACATTATATTTTCTATTAATACTTTAGGTTATATGGTAGAAAGGTCATTAGCTTCTTCAATAGCTAAGAATTTTCTTTCCCACTCATCTGTTGAAGAGTTTAGGATTTTTGATAAAATATCAAAGTCAGTATCCTTTTCTCCTAATCCTAATAGTGAATGATAGATATCTTGAAATCTAGAGTACATATCATTGTTGGATTCATCTTGTTTCATTCTAAAGTTTTGAAACTGATTTTTGAGCATGGAGATTTCGCTTTGTTTGACCTTATTAGTTCCTTCATGAGTGATTTTCAGCGTTCTCCATATCTCATAAGCAGTTTGACACATGCTAACACGATTAAATTCATTTCTATCTAGTGCACAAAATAACATGATCATAGCTTTAGCATTGGCAGTAGCATCTAATTTTTAGGTGTTTGACCAAGTGGAGTATTCTCCAATAGGAAGAATGTATTCATTCGGTGTGATATTCCATGATTCAAAACCATTAGATTGCATATAGATTCTAATATGAGTAGACCAATAGTTATAGTTCAAACCATCAAAAAATGGAGGTCGCGCAGTGGATTGACCTTCACTAAAGCTAGTGTTATTGATAATGTTATTGGAAGTGTTGGTGTTGTTTTCCATATTAGCAAGATATCAGATAACTTTGTAATGGTTATAAGATGCCTTGCTCTGATACCAAATGAAAGTAACTAATAATGCAAGTTATTACTTAGGATCGACTAATATGGAATATAACTAAACCTAAATGCGGAAACATATGATAATAGCAAAGTAAATAAAAAATAAAACAAGCACACCAGGAATTTTTATACTGGTTCGAACTTCCCGTTCTACGTCCAGTCCCAGACTCCTTCTGGAATTTCAACTACAACAACCCTCACTTAACCCGGAGGAACATGTTTACACTGCATGAGCAACCGAACAGGACTTCACCCGCCTAAGCAACTGAATAGGACTTCAATACAAATAACAAAGACATCTTACTGTAATGTGTTCTTAAATAATACTGAAAATTCAATTGAGTACAATCTTCCTATAACCTTCTCCTTAATGATACGTAATGATATGCTTTGAGAATTGTGGAAGATAAAATGATCAAAGATCAAAGTATGTAAGTAATTTGAGTGTAATTTCAAAGTTTGAGAATAGATGAGAATTCAAGAGTGCTAAAGGTAAATTCAGTGATTTGTTTGTTGAATTCTATAATCTATTTATAGTATATAAAGAGTTGCATCTTTAAATGAAAAGTTATATTGAAAAGAACGGATGCAACTGTTGATTTGAAAGAATGTTTCTCTTGGTGAAGAGAAGTGACTTTTTAAGAAAATAGCAAATTGGGATATTCAAACGTCTGAATAGAAAAATTCAGACTTCTGAATTAGAAACGCAAACAGCAAAGAAATAGTTCATTTTTGACCTCATTCAGATGTCTGACTATTGTGAAAACAATATTCTTATTTCAGTACTCAGACGTTTGAATGAATAGTTTCAGACGTCTAAGTTTGCTATTATATGCATGTATGAGCATGTGTATGCATGTGTGTATTTATATATATATATATATATATATATATCATTTAAGGAGAGATTTTAACAAATTTTCTAAGCAATATACAGACTCTAGACACATAATATACAACTATAAACAACTGTAGATGAATCTGCAATAAATCTCCTGCAAAGATGATTCAATATACACATAACATTTTATATAGGTTGTTATAACCAAAATCGAGAGTCTAATAAAGAGGAGTGGACTTCGGTGGGCGAGGTCGTCGTCGGTGAGTGGTTTTAGCCGGTAGGTTGATTCCAGTTTCGATCGAAGTGCTCGATTTCGATTAGAGGAAGAATCGTAGGATCTGGGTGGTCTGGCGAACCATGGGTGTCATCGGCGATGTGTTAGAGCCAGCATCGTTGGTCGGAGCATTGTGGATGGTCGGTGCACGTGCACGAATTCACGTTCGTGTCAGTAACGGTTTAGGTATCGAGAAACTCGAATTCTTTCTCTCGAGTCGTTTTCGTCTTGGTCTTGAGGCAGGAGGGTTTCGCAAGTGCTCGGGGTTTGCACGGGGAAGTGTTCATGTAGGGCTCGGGTTTTGTTCTGTGAGTAAAATCTAGTTTCCAGATTTAAAAATAATGAGGCTTGAAATATTTATCTAGTTAAAGTGAATATATGGATTTTCAAAGTAAATGTTGTAACCTGATTCTGGAAAAGAAAAATAAAGTTTTATAGAAACAAAATGCTTTAAATTAGTTTAATGATTTAAAGAGAATTTGTTTTTTAAGCAAATATGTTTTAAACATGTTTTAAACAAGTCTTTCCAAATATTTAAATGTTAAAGTAAATGTTTAAAATTTATTTAACTTGATTTTGTTAAGTTAATTTTTTTTAGTTATTTTAAATCGTAAATTAATTGATTTAATTAGTAAGTTATTTCTTAAGTTAAATGTCTAAATATGATTTATGATCATTAAGTCATTAATAAGGATAATGTTTTATCTTAGAGTTAATTAAGATTTAATGATTTGAGATGAATTAAATTAATAAGGAAATTAAAGAGTAATGAATTAATTAACCCTTAATTATAAATTAATTTATAATTAAGGGTTATGATTAATTAAATATTAATTAAGTGATAATTAAGGAATAATTAATTTATAATTAGAGGTTAATTAATTAAGTAATTAGAGATTAGTTAATTTGGTAATTGGAGACTACTTGACTAGAAAATTAGGGATTAATTAATTTGTAATTAATAATGGTAACTAATGTATAATTACTTAAGGAAAGTAATTAAAGAATTGTTAATAGTTAATGTGAAGATCATTAACTAGGGATTATGAAATGATTAATTAATGTGATTAATTTAAGATAATTAATTAGATTAATTAATTAAGGATAATCACTGGTGGAATTGGTTAGGTATAATTACTTCACGTAATTTATAAAGTGTACTTACATAGCGAAGTAACTAATGGGTAATTACTGGTTGTAATTAATTGAAGGATAATTAATTAATGGAAGTAATTTAGGTTTAATTACTTTGTGTAATTAATTAAAGAATTTGTTGAATATGCGATTATATGATTTTTGTTTGATGATGATAAACATGTATATATTCGTGTAAATGTATTTGTTAATGTACTATTTTATTTTTCACAGACTAAATGGATATTTGCTGAATAAAAATAAATAACACAGAATTTGAATTCAAACAGAATTTTTTATTCAAACAAATATTTAATACAATTTTGAATAGTACAAATTCGAGCTCTCACAATACATATACAACTTTGATTACAATACGAATTCAATTACATCACAATTTCACTTTTACATCTGAACTCAGTACATATCACTCATTCACTCAACTCGTATTTTATCTTCAACTTCACTCTAAATCGAATCCAGCATCTGAGCAATCTGCAAATATAAATATTGAACGCAGTAAAATTGAAAAGGAAATATTTTTGCAGTACAAAATAAAAAGTGATTTTGAAAATAATATTTTCCTTAGTTATTTGGGCTGTTCGTCATCATTTAATTTTGAATCCATCATACATGAACAGCTTGTGACATACACAGTGTATCGCTGTATATGCCACAAGACCGTGCACACCGAAATATACGCTTGATTGATTTACAAGGACAGGTGAGCACACGTCAAACCCAAATTATCGGATTCAACTCAAGTGCAATAAAATAATGTCACAACTTTCAGCACAAGGTCAAATCCGAGCTACAAGCTGGATTCAACTCAGGTGCAATTCGAAAACCAAATCGAAATGCATCCAAACCAAGTTCAAGTTATACAAGAAAAACAGAAAACTGCATAATCAAGCTGCAAATGCCACAAAGACTGAAAGGCAACTCAATTGGACAGTGCCATCAAAATGACATGAACAATGCAACTGATCAGAGAGTACGCAACCTGACTCGAAGCAGTGAAGTGATATGCACAGTGCACAGGAGACTCAAACACGGGAGAAACCAGAATGCAACCACTATAAATATTAGTGCAGACAAGCTACAATGAAGTTGCTGTAAACGAATACATGAAACTGCACCAAAGAAATGGCAGCATGTATGCTCAAAGAAAATCCTAACCAAGTTTAAAAAAACTCATTGAAGCTCAAAGCCACAACAATGAAGATTACAGCAAAAACAGAGTCAGCACAAAGGCTCGAATGATCAAACTCAGTTCAACATATGACAGTAAGTAGTGCCACAAGACCACCAAGCTACAGCATAGCAACAATGCACAAAGGCTACATCAACTTGACACAGTTGCAAGACTAGTGAACTGTAAGTGTCGACCAGGCAACAATCATACATTAAGACATAAATGGAACCTGACTCAATATAGCAAGATAAACAAGACACAGGAGAATCAAAGTGAATAAACAGTGGCAAATGCATGTACATCAATGTGAACACATGAACTACAAGCCATGGCAAATCCAACAGATGCAAACTTCAAAAGATAATAGACTCGGAACAGAGGCAATAAACACGAATTGCCAAAGTTATGGAATCACATAAACAAATTCTAAGTGACCGAAGTCAAAGTACCAAAGAACTCAAAGCCATGGCAATCAATAAATCAGTGTCGAAGTCAACATTGAACCAAGTCAGTATGTTGAACAAGTCAGATACGTGGTGGTAAAGAAATGAGCAAAGTCAAAATCGAAGTCGTTTTAACCAAGCCAAAAATATACGATTTGAAAATGTTAAAAATCATCACAATCATCAATACAAAATCGAATGGCCAAAGATGAATTCAAATAAATGTATACGAACGTAAATATAGGAATTCGAATTCTATAAATTCCATTCATTATCGGCAGTTTAAAAATTATCGAGTTCAAGCATTAAATCAGAAAATGATAAAGAGCAAAAAATAACATACCGAAGCCTTCTCGAACTTGATCAATTCAAAGCAGTCGAAGTAATTAACAAAGACCATCGATTGACAGAAAAGGGATGCCAAATCATCTATTCAATCGAGCAATAAGAATCGGCTCCTTCGAATTTACAAAACCCTAATTTTTGCAGGAAGAGGAACGAACGTCAAACAAGAGCCACCATTATCATAAAGGAACGGGCGGATAAAAGATAAAGAAAAAGAATAATTATTGGGCCGGTCGTTATATTAATTTTTAGGTTTAAATTTATTAATAAGGCTCTAGTTAAATTAGGGTTTAGTTTTGTTTTTAAATTGTTTTTAATTTGTAATTTTTTTTAAACCGTTGAAATTTCTAATTGTGTGATTAGGGGACAAACTAAGCGGCGTAGTTTAGGAATCCATAACTCAGTGGCTAAGTTGTGGCAGGGTTTTGAGCGTAGAGTTAGGTTAGTCAGTAGCAAGTGTCACGATTTTACGTGTGTAAGCATGTGACTACTTAATATCTAGTAGAAACCTTAGGAGCAGCACGTAGGCAGCGTTTTGCCAAAGATGGGTAAATTCTGTGTCGTTCTATTTCTGCATTTATTATTCTACTATTATCTGTGCTGCTATTATTCTCTGATCTGTGTTGAAATCATTTTATACGCTTCCACAATTAATTTTTATAATTAACAACATCACCCTATTCACCCCTCCTCTAGGGTGAAATCGATCCTACAAGTGGTATCAGAGCGAGGTGCAAAAGTCGTTTTTGTTTTAAAAAAATTGATTTTACAAAAACCAATTTTTGTTTTAAAAATTTGAATTTTTTAAAATGGCTACTTTTGTTGAGGGTCGTTCCAATATTATTCCTTCTATTTTTGATGGAACAGATTTTTTGAATTGGAAATTGAAAATGGAATTTTATTTAAAACCTGTTAATATTAAATGTTGGAATATTACTGAAAATGGGTGTGATATAAATGATAAGAAAATTATCTCGATTAATGCTCTAGCTATGCATTTATTATATTCTCATATTAATCAAGATATTTTAATTTCATTTCTCATTGTGAAAATGCAGAGGAATCTGGAATACTTTAAATGCAATATATGGTGCAAAAGTCAACAGCAATGAGAAATCTTCCACAACCAACTCAGTTAAAGAAATGTGCTTAACAGAATTGGAAAAAAGCAGTTGTGACGAGGATGATGATGATGGAGTGGCTGAGCTGGCGTTAATAATGAAGAAGTTCAAAAGGTGGAACCGCAAATATAGAAATCCAGCTCCAAATTAACATTTGAAAAGCAGAATAATTAAAGCACTAGACAACCCGGAAGAACACGGGATCATTTTCAACAAACCCGATGATATCAAGCCCAATTATCCTCGAGTTCAACTCGACAAAGAAAAGAAATCAAAAAGAAGATGTTTTGTAGCCACATGGAATAAAAGCGATAGCAGTGACAGTGAGAAAGCTGATTTGTGCCTTCGAAGTGATATAACCGATAGCGATGATGATGAACCAAGCGAGGTATCAAAACTTACTCACTCAGAATTAATTATATATTTTCATGAAGTAAATGGCTATTTTGAACGACTTAGGGTAAAATACGCTAAACTTGAATCACAAAAAGACACTTTGATCGAATTAAATGAACAACTTGACCAAGTAGTTAAAACCCATCAAAGTAGGATCCCTAAGTGTGATAAGTGTCCAACATTTGAAGAAATTAAAAAATCAGAAATTGAAATTAAATCACTTGAAAATGAAATTCTGATTTTAAAGGAAAGTGAAAATACTAGGAGAGAGAACTCTATTAGAAAGTGCGCACAATTATTACACGAAAATGAATCTCTCAAAACACAAGTCCAACAATTGTCAACGACTTTAGATAAATTTTAAAAAAGTGATAAATCGTTGAATATGCTATTAGGAAAGAAAACTATTTAATACGGTTAGACAAGGACTTGGATATAATCAATCTGAAAATGTTGAAAACAAGATTAATCAAGAAAATTCAATGTGACAATTTGAAGAAAATATGGACACAATCACAATATTTGTTGGTATAGAACCAAACATGTGAAAACTAAACCTATTTGGGTTCCAAAAGGCACAAATATAAAATCTCTCAAAGTTAAACAAATTTGGGTGCCGAAGGGAACAATTATAAATAGTTTTGGGTCTCCACAAAATTATTTTTCTAAATATTCTGCTACTAACAACCATGGACCTATAAAAACAAGTAGGTCACAAAAATATTTCATCGTGTTGGTGTGGTGGCAGGCTAAGAAACAACAATAGTGCCACTTGGATTCTGGCTGTTCCAAGGGCACACCGGGCGACAAAGCAAAGTTCTTTAGCTTAGTATAAAGGTGACAGAATCACAATAGACAACAACGAAAAATATCATAAAGGTAAAATAGTTAATGGTATATTTATTTGAACGATGTATTAAATGTGATAACCTGCACCGTAATCTAAGTTAAATCAGCTAATAATGAGATGATGAAAAAAATGACGATTTTCATTCTGACTTATACAAAATAGTTGGCCAATTATATTCTTATGCCAAAAACACTATAAAAATCTTTAGATTCTTTGAATTACTTCATATACATTAGTTTGGATTAAAAATAGTGTTTTGTTGGATGATAATACATTTGGTAAAAATACGACCAACCCTATGTTCACGGTTTTTTATCATTTACACGGCTTCAATTCAAATTCAAGAGAATGTCATTTAAAAAGCTGTTAAAATTGATTTTGAAATTTTTGGTGCATACTTCATGATCTGGTCTATCAAATTCAATTAACGATAATTTTGAGTGAAAGATAAATTCAGATGCAGATTACAGTGGTAATCTAGTTGATAAAAAAATTACTAGTTGAACGTGATTTTAGTTGAGACATTTAGTAACTGCATCGTTTTTCAAAGAAAATATCTGCATATGTTTCAATTCAAATAATTTTCAAATAGCAAAAAAATTTCTCATATAACCCCTTCTAGAATATCATTTTTGACCATGTTTTCAGATCAGTCATTTTGAAAATTGATTTTATAATTATTTTTGAATTTGATTTCAACTAATCTGACTCCCTAATAATTATCGAGAAGATAAATAGTGATTGAAAAAGTGATGAGTTTTGATATTTATCATATATTATGACTCGAGACGGTATAATCAGTAAATTTCTTTAGAAATTTTAAACAAGAGTTATAAAACTTCTGTTGGCAAAAATTCCATGACTATCTCTATTTCTATCATATTTCTAACGACCATCACTCATCAAAATTCTATGTAGTTTGTCGATATGTGGTACTTTAAACAGGAATCATTCGTTTTACATTTTACATTTTTTTAAAATAATAAAAAAAATTATATAGTAAAAAATATATAATAATAATAAATAAATACCAAAGTATTCACCCTCATTTAAAAGTCCTCATGGTTATGCATGAGTGAATTACTTAAAATTTGTTATGTGCTTCCATGCTCATTTAAAAGTCCTCATGGTTATGCATGTATGGAACGCATATCAAAATTGATTTTTAAAATAAACAAGTTGATTCTAACCCATTTAAAAGTCCTCACGGTTATGCATGGTTAGAAGATACTTGAATTTATTTTTTTTAAAATAAAATTGGAATACTACTAATCTCATTTAAAAGTCCTAACGGTTATGCATGGTTAGTAGATATTCAAATTCCTGATATAAATATACCACAAATAGACACAACTGTATGGTTTTATATGATGATGTCATTCCCATCATTCTAAAAGTGGAATATGCGCCTAACAAAGTATTTATGATTTTTGTTTGATTTTTTATTGAAATTTAATATTTATATTCAATTAAGTTTTAATGTTGAACTAATATCGATCACTTTATCTCTATTTTCTCTAACACTATTACTCTTTTGCTGATAACAAAAGGGGGAGAGAAAAGTTAAGATTTTGTCAAATAAAATCAAGTAAAGGTCAAATATTTTCCATTTGCATCTAGGCTCATTTGCATATTTTTAATTGTATGCATATATGTAGGGGAGGTTTGTGCAGAGAGGAATCATTTAAATAGGGGGAGCAATTAGAGTATATCTATGATCAAATACATTTAGCATATTCAAAATCTTAAATATATGTTTGTTACCATCAAAAGGGAGAGATTGTTGAATATGCGATTATATGATTTTTGTTTGATGATAATAAACACACATATATATATATATATATTCATGTAAATGTATTTGTTAATGTACTATTTTATTTTTCGCAGACTAAATGAATATTTGCTGAATAAAAATAAATAACGCAGAATTTGAATTCAAACAGAATATTTATTCAAACAAATATTTACTACAATTTTGAATAGTACAAATTCGAGCTCTCACTATACGTATACAGCTTTGATTACAATACGAATTCAATTACATCACAATTTCACTTTTACATCCAACCTCACTACATATCACTCATTCACTCAACTCGTATTTTATCTTCAACTTCACTCTAAATCGAATCCAGCATCTGAGTAATCTGCAAATATAAATATTGACGCAGTAAAATTGAAAAGGAAATATTTTTGCAGTATAAAATAAAATGTGATTTTGAAAATAATATTTTCCTCACTTAATTGGGTTGTTCGTCATCATTTAATTTTGAATCCATCATACACGAACAGCTTGTGACATACACAGTGTATCACTGTATATGCCACAAGGACGTGCACACCGATATATACACTTAATTGATTTACAGACAGGTGAGCACAGGTCAAACCCAAATTATCGGATTCAACTCAAGTGCAATAAAATAATGTCACAATTTTCAGCACAAGGTCAAATCCGAGCTACAAGCTGGATTCAACTCAGGTGCAATTCAAAAACCAAATCCAAATGCATCCAAACCAAGTTCAAGTTATACAAGCAAAACCCAAAACTGCATAATCAAACTGCAAATGGCACAAAGACTGAAAGGCAACTCAATTGGATAGTACCATCAAAATGACATGAACAATGCAACTAATCAGAGAGTACGCAACCTGACTCGAAGCAGTGAAGTGATATGCACAGTGCACAAAAGACTCAAACACAGGAGAAACCTGAATGCAACCACTATAAATATTAGTGCAGACAAGCTACAATGAAGTGGGTGTAAACAAATGCATGAAACTGCACCAAAGAAATGGCATGTATGCTTAAAGAAAATCCTAACCAAGTTTAAAAAAACTCAGTGAAGCTCAAAGCCACAACAATGAAGACTACAGCAAAAACAATGTCAGCACAAAGGCTCGAATGACCAAATGCACCAAAGATAAGGCAACACAGCAAGGTATAGCAACATGATCAAACTTAGTTCAACATGACAGTAAGCAGTGCCACAAGACCACCAAGCTACAGCATAGCAACAATGAACAAAGGCTACATCAACTTGACATAGTTACAAGACTAGTGAACTACAAGTGTCGACTAGGCAGCAAGCGTACATGAAGACATAAATGGAACCTGACTTAATATAACCAGATGAACAAGACACAGCAGAATCAAAGTGAATAAACAGTGGCAAATGCATGTACATCAATGTGAACACACGAACTACAAGCCATGGCAAATCCAACAGATGCAAACTTCAAAAGATAATAGACTCGGAACAGAGGCAATAAACACGAATTGCCAAAGTCATGGAATCGCATAAACAAATTCTAAGTGACCGAAATCAAAGTACCAAAGAACTCAAGCCGTGGAAATCAATAAATCAGTGCGGAAGTCAACATTGAACCAAGTCAGTATGTTGACCAGAGACGTGGTGGTAAAGAAACGAGCAAAGTCAAAATCGAAGCCGTGTTAACCAAGCCAAAAATATACGATTTGAAGATGTCAGAAATCATCACAATCATCAATACAAAATCGAATGGCCAAAGATGAATTCAAATAAATGTATACGAACGTAAATATAGGAATTCGACTTCTATAAATTCCATTCATCATCGGCAGTTTAAAAATCATCGAGGTCAAGCATTAAATAAGAAAAGGATAAAAAGCAAAAAATAACATACCAAAGCCTTCTCGAACTTGATCAATTCGAAGCAGTTGAAGTAATTAACAAAGACCATCAATTGACAGAAAAGGGACGCCAAATCATATATTCAATCGAGCAATAAGAATCGGCTCCTTCGAATTTACAAAACCCTAATTTTTGCAGGAAGAGGAACGAATGTCAAACAAGAGCCGCCATTATCACAAAGGAACGAGCCGATAAAAGATAAAGAGAAAGAATAATTATTGGGCCGGCCGTTATATTAATTTTTGGGTTTAAAGTTATTAATAAGGCTCTAGTTAAATTAGGGTTTAGTTTTGTTTTTAAATTGTTTTTAGTTTGTAATTTCTTTTTAAACCATTGAAATTTCTAGTCATGTGACTAGGGGATAAACTACGTGGCATAGTTTGAGAATTCGCAACTCGGTGGCTGAGTTGTGGCAGGGTTTTGAGCGTAGCGTTAGGTCAGTCAGTAGCGGGTGTCGCGAGTTTACGTGTGTAAGCACGTGATTACTTAAATTTCTAGTAGAAACCTTGGGGGCAGCACGTAGGCAGGGTTTTGCCGAAGTTGGGCAATTTTTGTGTCGTTCTATTTCTGCATTTATTATTCTGCTATTATCTGTGCTGCTATTATTCTGTGAGATGTGTCGAAATTATTTTATAAGCTTCCGCAATTAATTTTTATAATTAATAGCATCACCCTATTCACCCCCCTCTAGGGTGAAATCGATCCAACAGAATTAATTAATTTTTAGAGTTAATTAATTTATGAAAATAATTAAGAATAGTTAATTACTAAATCTGATTAATCAATGTTGATTAATGAATGTGATAAATTAAATATTAATTATTAAATGTGATTAATTAGAATAATAATAATTAATTAAATAAGTAATTAGAGGATCATTAACATAACTAATGAAAGTAATTAAGGGTTGATTAAGTAAAGGATAAGTAATCAATATAAGTGATTTTAGAATAATCAATTAATGTAATTAATCAAGGGTTAAAGTAATTAATTATAGTTAATTAACTAATGAGAGTAATTAAAGGTTAATGGTTAAGGATAAATAATTTGTGTAATTAATTAAAGGCTAATTACTTAATGTAATTAGAGAATAATTAATCAAGGATGATTAATCAAGATGGATAATTAAAGAATGATTAATTAATTGGTTTGTAGTTAATTAAAGCTTAAGTAAGCTGGATTTATAGTGATGGAAGCAATTAAGTTAATTCACAAGTGGTTGATTAAATTAATTAGAGATGGTGTGATTAATAAATCTTTTCTTATGGATGACTGAAAGATATTGAGTGCTTGGATTGTTTGACATCTCTGATATGGGATATGTGCTTATCTATGATATTGGATGCTTTGGTTGAATGGTGATGATATGGATTATCTATTTGTGATATGTGAATTATCTATCTGTGTGAATGTAGATAATAAATTGAATTTTTTTAACTTTAAAACAACTGGACTTAAAAACAGCGTTTTGGATTTCAATGAGACCGGGATCGGATTTCCAAATTTGGATATCCGAAAACCACATCGATCCAAATTAAACGATAGGTCGTGAATCTCAAGTGATGATAAAGTAAAGATTCAGAATGTAAGGGCTATTGTCGTTAACTCTGAGGGTGACTCCAAAATGAGTGTAATGGGATACTGCCTTCTGTTTTGTGCGAACCCGGAACGAAGTTGTATGGATTGAATGCTTTTAGAACATCGTTATTGGAGGACGATGAGCATTCTAAGATAGGTGTTCTGGAAAGGTAATCGTAGCCTCAAGTCTCATCAACCGGGAATGTCTAAAACAGCGGAGGTGCAGCAAGGCTAAGTGGGTAGCACCCAAGTAGGGTAAGATTTCCCCTGTCTAGAGATCCCTTTTTATTCGGCTGTGTCGACAGTTGATTGCAACAACTGTCGGGGTTGTCTTATTCGAGACTATCCAATAAGGGATGGTTTCGGCCTTATGTTGCAGGGGATTTACGGTGGATCCTCGGTACGGTTATCTAGACCACGTACTGTGATGGACGGTACCCCAGTAGCCCGGCCATTATATGGATTCCAATCTCTAGTAAGCGCCGTACGTATTGATTGTGCCCAACTATGTTGGAAAGTGACATGTAAGCATTCCAGCTATTTCTGTATTTTACTTGAAAACCCTAGACCCTATTACAATATAACTGTATTTCCTATCAAATGTTTTGGTTATCGTAAGGTAAAAACTTTTCCGTGTTTATGTGCGGGAAGTCTTACGAGATACCTTTCGTCTCTAAGGTTTTTCAAAGTTAAGCAACTTTAACCCGTTTACTCATACCAGACCCATGTCTGACCTTGAGTTTATTTTCTCTTTTCTCAAACTCTTGGGTACTCAAATTTTTACGAGTAGCCAAGGGATTCAGGTTAGCTTGATAAGTCCCAGAGGATATATGGAGAAGAGGCTTCAGCGTTTGTAAATATATAGTGTTTTCGCTGTGTCAGTGTCTCTGTGTTGAATCTGTTAGTTGTATGATGAACAGGTTCTATAAATGTCTAATGTATTGTGATATAAAGATGTATAACTCTGATGTATATAATACTATCTAATATCTTACGTGATATAACATAATTTATCCGTCCGCTGTGAGATTTTGATAACTGTTTTGTTCTTTCTTCTATATCTTTTCTCTTTTCTATCCCTTTCTTTCTTAACAGTGATGCGTCTTTCTGTGGAATGAAAGGCGGGTCGTTAGAGTGGTATTAGAGCACTAGGTTGAGTGAATATCCAGGCTTTGGAGTGATTTCTTTCTCGAGAGAGCGTACTTGTAATATATATATACATACATACATATATTTGTTGGGTTACCTGTTCGGGTTTTGCCAATATGAGTTCTAGAGATAGGAAGGTAGTGGTGTGCGAAGCATGACTACCGATGGAAGGAGTCTGAGTGATTGACGTTAGAAGTGTATCTGCCGAGGCTGTAGACCCAATACCGCCCCGAGTGAGCTTTGCAGCATGGTGTTTGGATTTCACCAATCTCTGAAGGAAACCTTTTTAAAAGGTTCAAAGTCCATCATTGAAGTGCAAGTTTGGATGAGTAAGAGTTTGGATCTGTTGGATGTGCAGAAGCAAGTGATGGTATCTTGGCAACTTCAGCAAGGAGCGGCTGTGTGGTGACACGCAGTGACTACGGATGTTTTCGAAGATGTTTCTTTTGGAGCAAGTTTAAGGAAGTGTGTCTGCATCGGTGATGAGACTAAGTGCAGCAGGGTGTTTGTGTTTGGCTTGAGGCCCGAGTTTCTTGAGGAAATGTCTGCCCATCTCAAGGTTCGTTTGAGGAATTGGATGATATGGTTTTGAAGTTCGAAGGGCTTTGGATAGGAAGTTTTTGACATCTGTGTCAGCAGTGCAGCTCGGAGGTGTTCTGTGTGCCGACAAGAGGGTCATCTTGCTAAGTAGTGTTTTAGAGGTAGAGATCAAAAGCAGCAAAGTGGACCCATTTTCTTCGATGGATTGGCTAGACATGCATAAGCTGTTCTGATGTGTGAAGAGAGAACAGTATCTTTGGAAATTTGGCTGGATGGATCGCAAAAGTGACTTGCTATAGATTGAGTGCTCTCTTGGGTAATCTTTTGTATGGGATTGAGGCGTCTCTAGGGAATGTGGGAGTTATCGAAGTTGTCAGAGATTTTTCCGAATGTCTTTGTAGAAGTCAAGGTCTTCCATAGCATCTAGAGATTGAGTTTTCATATCGACTAGGATTCTACGAGTGATACCGGTGGTTCAACTAAGAAGAGTGATGGCTCCTAGAGAGGGTTTGGTGAAGCAGCTCAGGATTTCTTGGAACTTCTAAGGTTTCTCTTTATGGATCTGTTGAACCGTGTCTTCTAGGATGTATTGGACAAGTCTGTGCTCGTGTTCATCGACGGGATACTCATCTACTTCAGATCAGAGTTGCACAGAAGAAGCAAGATAGCAACTATTTTAGTATGGAAGCAACCCTAGACTCCTTGGAAGTTCGCAGTTTTTTTGGATTATAAGGTTTCTACCGGAAGTTTTTCAGGATCTGAAAGCGAGATTGGCATATGCACCTATTTGTTTTGTATTTTTCGGATAGTTGAAGTCTACTGATGATTGCGGAATAGAGTTTGCGTTCTTGATTTATTGGTGGATCTGGAAAGGATCTTTTTGTAAGGTTGTTTTGGTCCAGTTTGTTTCAAGAAGCATCAGCGAAGGTTGAGCTGATCAGAAGGATGAAGCTAGTCCAGGACCGTCAAAAGAGTTTTGTGGATAAGAGACGAAGGAATTTGGATTCGATGTCGGTGATTTGGTTTTGGATAAGTTTTCTTCGGTCAAAGGAGCAATCAAATTTGGAAAAATTGGGAAGCTAGATCCGAGGTATATTAGATCTTTTTGTGTTCTTGTAAGGATAAGTGTGTTGGTTTACAGGGTTGAATTGCCAGTTTGGAAGGTTGGGATTCAATGTGTTTCACGTATCTCTAAGGGAATTCATGTATGATCCATCTCTGGTTATGGAACCAGCAGTTCTGGAGGATTTGGTAGTTGAGTCAAACTTGACTATGGTCTGATATCCTATTCAAATTATAGATTGAGGTGAGTATGAGCTCAGAAGCTTAATAATATTGATTGTTTGGATTCAATAGAGCGAGTATCCCAGTTTTTATACCTGGGAAACTCTAGATGATGTTAGGAAGGTCTATCCTGATTTGTGTCAGGATCATTAGATTTTTTTTGATTGAGTGAATTGGTGGCTATGGTTGCTAGCATATGGTTGATAATATATGCTTATGGTTTAAAATTAAAATCTTTGATTTGTTGTTAAATTATCTTTGCTTTTAAATTTCGAAGACGAAATTCTTTTAAGGGGGAGGAATGTGATGACCCAAAATTTTAGGCAATATCAATTTAGTAATCTGTATTAATAACTAAATTGATTTGATAATTTTCTTTTATAATTTTAATTTAAACTGGCAAGTTATTCTTTAAAAAGCAAATAAATATTTAATTGGTTAATTTTATCTTTTAAAGTTAATAAAATGTTTTCTATTTATAACGTATATATATTGATATATATTGTAAATAGAAAAGCTTTGGTTTGAATTTAACAAATAAAATTATGTTTTCAAATTCTAATATATATATTTTGGTAATTTGGAAGTTATGATTAAATTTAATATGAAACTTTTCAAAGGTTATTTAAATAGTTAACTATACAGTTTAAAATTACTTAAGGTAAATATAATTTGTTTAAAATATATTTTAGCTTAAGTTTAGATTTGAACAAAATTAACATAAAGGTTTGTTATACTTTCTTTTTAAATATTGCTTGATAAATATGATTTGTAATTATTTATAAAAAAATTAAAATACAATTCATAAACATATTTAACATATGAAACATTAATTCATTTAGTAATATAAGTATTTATAAATAATGTAATGATCCCTTTTATAAATTATATAAAATTGGCAAGATTGTTATTTTTAAACAATAATAATAATGTGCTGTTTTTAAATATAGAAAAATAAATTTAATAATTATTTTCAAACTGAATTTGTGTTTGTTTAAGATATATATTTGATTTGATTTTAAATTGAATTTGAATTTGAATTTGAATTTGGATTTAAATTTGATATTTAAAGATAAATATTTTGGATTTAAATATAGGTATAAGATTTTATTTGTATATAATCTGTTTTATAATATTTTCTTTAAAGAAATTTATATATATAAATTTAGATAAGTATTTATTAATTAGTAAATTAAGTATAAAGCTTTATATTAACATTTAAAATAAATAAAAATTACATAATTACAAGTGTTAAATAATCAAGTCACATTAGCAACATGTGTAAACTAATTAACAAATGCAATGACAAATGCTAGTTAAATTTTACAAGTGTCATCTTTTAATTCAATTTTCTTTAATTTTTAATAAATCAAAATTAACTCTATAAAACATATATATCCTCTTTTCCTATTCTTTTCCTATCTTCATTCAAAATCAAGAAAACTCTAAAAACAAAAGCCTGTTAAATCTACAAAACCAAAAAGAAAAAATACCCTGTGACTCAATCTTCAAACTAGGAAAGACATTAGCCTGCAAACATTTTATTCAACCAGAAATTTTATAGAAACCATACCGATCTGAAGAAAAATAAAAAACTATTATCAAATCTTCAACTTATATCATCATAGCTTCAATTTTCAAAAGATCATCAAGAAAACAATGCATCATCATCTATGTTTTCAAGCTAAGCATTCTCAGCAACAAAGCAATTCAAGATTTCAAAACATCTCAATTTAAAGCTCTGTTCAACTATTTCTGGTGAGTAAATTTTTCTTTAAAACCAGATTAAAAACCTTTGATTTTACCTGGAGATCTATGATGATTTATGCAGTAATTTAGTTTGCAAATGTTTGTGAAGATGAATTCATGTATGTATATAAGGATGACACGCCTGTATATTACCGTGTTTATATGTATAGTATGCTCTATGTGTTTACAAGCTTGATCACTAAGTAAATTCAATATCTCACCTTAAAATCAATATTAGATTTTGATTTGTGAATGAAAGATGTTTGAATTTGTGCAACATTTTTCCTAAAAATAATTTTGAGAATTTGTATTTAGCAGTTATCTCAAAACATGATAACATCAGTGAAGTCCTTCACATAGGTTAAAAGTCAATTAGGTTAATTTCAATTTTGATTATATAAACTGAAAGTTTAAACAAAATGATGAATTTTGGTATTTAAATTCGAATTTTTAAGCCTGTATGCATTGGGTAATTTTGTGTTGAGCAAGTTGGGCTTTTTTGTCTATTGTAGTCGATCGGCGGTAAGTGGAGAGTCGAAATTAAGGCTGGAGGAGGATATGATGTAGGGGAAGTCAGAAAAAATGGTTAGAGATTTTTCCAGTGGGCAACGCGATAGATCGAAGATGGATTAGGGCTTAAGGACCGGTTTATAGCGACAATATTGTCAGGATTCGTGCGACATTGGTGAAGGACCGGACTCAATCGTGAGGTGTGGCTATGACAAAGGAGTTTGTGACGCTGCTTGGGTTGAAGAGGAGTGGACTCCGGTGGGCGAGGTCTTCGTCGGTGAGTGGTTTTAGCTAGTGGGTTGATTCCAGTTTCGATCGAAGTGTTCGATTTCGATTAAAGGAGGAACCATAGGATTTGGGTGGTCTACCGAACCATGGGTGTCGTCGACGATATGTCAGAGCCAGCGTCGTTGGTCGGAGCATCGTGGGTGGTCGGTGCACGTGCACAAATTCACGTTCATGTCAATGATGGTTTAGGTATTGGGAAACTCGAGTTTTTTTTCTCGAGTCGTTTTTGTGTTGGTCTCGAGCCCGGTTCGCAAGTGCTCGAGGTTTTCATGGGGAAGTGTTCGTGTAGGGCTCAGGTTTTATTCTATGAGTAAAATATGGTTTCCAGATTTAAAAATAATGAGGCTTGAAATATATAATCTAGTTAAAGTGAATATATGGATTTTCAAAATAAATGTTGTAACTTGATTATGGATTAAAGTGTTATAGAAACAAAATGCTTTAAACTAGTTTAAAGATTTAAAGAGAATTTGTTTTTTTGTGAAAATATGTTTTAAACATGTTTTAAACAAGTCTTCCCAAAGATTTAAATGATAAAGCAAATGTTTAAAATTTGTTTAACTTGATTTTGTTAAGCTAAATTTTTGAGTTATTTTAAAACTTAAATTAATTGATTTAGTTAGTAACTTAAATTTTAAGTTAAATGTTTAAATATGATTTATGATAATTAAGTCATTGATAAGGATAATGTTTTATCTTAAGTTAATTAAGATTTAATGATTTGAGATTAATTAAATTAATAAGGTAATTAAAGAGTAATTAATTAATGTTTAAGAATAAATTAATTTATAATTAAGGGTTATGATTAATTAAAGATTAATTAATTGATAATTAAGGAATAATTAATTTATAATTAGATGTTAATTAATTAAATAATTAGATATTAGTTAATTTGGTAATTGGAGGTTAATTGACTAGGAAATTAGGGATTAATTAATTTGTAATGAATAATGGTAAATTAAAGTATAATTACTTAAGAAAAGTAATTAAAGAATTGTTAATAGTTAATGTAAAGATCATTAACTAAGGATTATGTAATGATTAATTAATGTGATTAATTTAAGATAATTAATTAGATTAATTAATTAAGGATAATCATTTGTGGAATTGGTTAGGTATAATTACTTGATGTAATTTATAAAGTGTAATTACTTAGTGAAGTAACTAATGTGTAATTACTGGATGTAATTAATTGAAGGATAATTAATTAATGGAAGTAATTCGGATTTAAATACTTTGTGTAATTAATAAGAAAGATAATTACTTAGTGGGAGTAATTAAGGATTAATTACTTAGTGTTAATTGAAGAATTAATTAATTTTAAGATTTAATTAATTTATGAAAATAATTAGGAGTAGTTGATTACTAAATATGATTAATCAAGGTTGATTAATGAATGTGATAAATTAAAGATTAATTATTAAATGTGATTTATTATAAGAATAATAATTATTTAAAGAAGTAATT
Source organism: Allium cepa (assembly GCA_030765085.1). Classification (NCBI taxonomy): domain Eukaryota; kingdom Viridiplantae; phylum Streptophyta; class Magnoliopsida; order Asparagales; family Amaryllidaceae; genus Allium; species Allium cepa. The sequence goes on along the minus strand of CM060931.1, from coordinate 1,040,681,257 downwards.
AGAGGATCATTGATATAATTAATGAAAGTAATTTAGGGTTGATTAATTAAAGGATAACTAATCAATATAAGTGATTTTAGAATAATTAATTAATGTAATTAATTAAGGGTTGAAGTAATTAATTATAGTTAATCAATTAATGAGAGTAATTAATGGTTAATGGTTAAGGATAATTAGTTTGTGTAATTAATTAAAGGCTAATCACTTTATTGATTGAAGAATAATTAATCAAGGATGATTAATTAAGATGGATAATTAAAGGATGATTAATTAATTGGTTTGTAATTAATTAAAGGATAAGTAAGCTGGATTTATAGTGATGGAAGTAATTAATTTAATTCATTAGTGGTTGATTAAATTAATTAGAGATGGTGTGATTAATAAATCTTTGCTTATGGATGGCTGAATGATATTGAGTGCCTTGGATTGTTTAATATCTCTGATATGGGATATGTGCTTATCTGTGATATTGAATGCTTTGGTTGAATGGTGATGATATGGATTATCTATTTGTGATAAGGTGAATTATCTACTGTGTGAATATAGATAATAAATTGAATTGTTTTAACTTTAAAACAACTTGGACTTAAAAGACGGTGTTTTGGATTTTGGTGAGACCGGGATCCGATTTTCAAATTTGGATATTCGAAAACCACATCGATCCAAATTAAATGATAGGTTGTGAATCTTAAGTGATGATAAAGGCGAAGATTCATAATGCAAGTGCTATTGTTGTTAACTCTGAGGGTGATTCTAAAATGAGTGTAACGAGATAGTGCCTTCGGTTTCGTTCAAACCTGGAACGAACTTGTATGGATTGAATGCTTTCAGAACATCGTCATTGGACGACGATGAGCATTCTAAGATATGTGTTCTGGAAAGATAATCATAGCCTCAAGCCTCATCAACCAGGAATGGCTAAAACCTGAGAGGTGCAGCAAGGCTAAGTGGGTAGCAGCCAAGTAGGATAAGATTTCCCCAGATCCCTTTTTATTTGGTTGTGTGGGCAGTAGATTGAAACAACTGATGGGGTTGTCTTATTTGGGACTATCCAGTAAGGGATGGTTCTGGCCTTGTGTTGCAGGGGATTTAGGGTGGATCCTCGATACGGTGATCTAGGCCACGTATTGTGACGGGCGGTACCCCAGTAGCTCTGTCGTTGTATGGAATCCAATCTGCAATAAGCGCCGTATGTATTGATTGTGCCCAACTATGTTGGAACGTGAGATGTAAGCATTCCTGCTATTTCTGTATTTTACTTGAAAACCCTAGACCCTATTATAATATAACTGGATTTCCTATCAAAAGTTTTGGTTATCGAAAGGTAAAAACTTTTCTGTGTTTATGTGTGGGAAGTCTTACGAGATACCTTTTGTTTCGAAGGTTTTCAAAGTTAAGCAACTTTAATCCGTTTACTCATACCAGACCCATGTCTGACCCGGAGTTTATTTTTTGTTTTCTTAAACTCTTGGGTACTCAAATTTTTGCGAGTAGAAAAAGGGATTCAGATTAGCTTAATGAATTCTGGAGGAGATATGGAGTAGGAGGCTTCAGCGTTTGTAGATATATAGTGTTTCCACTGTGTTGGTGTCTCTGTGTTGAATCTGTGAGTTGTATGATAAACATGTTCTATAATTGTCTAATGTATTGTGATATAATGCTTTATAACTCTGATGTATATAATACTATGTAAGATCTTACCTGATATAATATAATTTATTCGTTCCGCTGTGAGATTCTGATAACTGTTTTGTTCTTTCTTCTCTATCTTTTCTCTTTTCTATCCCTTTCTTTCTTAACAATGATGCGTCTTTCTATGGAATGAAAGGCGGGTTTTAGACATAGATGGTAAATGAATTGTGATAATGTGTGTATTAATTGATAATTGGATTAAATAAGTAATTGATAATTTAAATGTTGTATTAATTAATGAAATAGCATGTAATAAATTGTAATTGGATAAAATCAACGTTATGTAAGTGTTATAACATTTGTTTGTGTATAATAAACTTATAAATGTGATTAAATTAGGTAAAAGGATAACAATTGTTATATGTTACCTATTTAATTAATATATTGAATTAAATTAGGAATAAATTACAATTAAATGTAATTAGGAATTACATTGATGTAAATTAAGATAAAATTGGAGAATATTAATGTAACAAGGTATAAACAAATGTTGAATATATACATAGAGAAATGAACGATTGAACAAAAAGAGTTGAAATCAAGCTTAATTGATTTATTGTAGTTTAATTTATCGTTAATGAATTTATTGCAATTAAAATTAAACACTGTAATTAGTGTAATATTTAACACTAAATTGATATATAAACTTGTTTTAAATTATTGAAAATGTCCAAGTAATCAAAAATGATAAAAATTGTTAGTTATTAAAAGTGGAATTAAAAAGTAAAAAATTTAATTTAATAATAATTTATTTAATTGATGTGAAAATAGCCATTTTGTCAACTGTCTCGGAATTCGACAAAACCAGTTTATCGGATCTGTAATGGTGAATTATTATAAGGTTTTAAGTTTCGTAGCGATTGGACTTGTCATTTAATCATATGGACTCGAAAGGCATATAAATCAATTTAATTAAACTCAATTGAAATCAATTTAATTAAATTCAATTGAAATCAATTTTGAAATAAGATGATTTTAAGCTAACTTCTTCATACGATGGAATTAGGACTTGAAACCTATCCCATCGAGTTTAAAATTATCGTAAGCATCTATTTTAATATATGGGATGATTCACTTTCATTTCGAAGGCAGAACGGGCTTTTCGAGTTATTGTTGTCATTTCAACCCAATTCGACTTTAACAATAACCTACAAAAATGATGGAATTGAGTCTTGAAATCAGTTCCATTGCGTTCAAAAGGCCTTTTTACATTATGAACGCCAAGCAGCATGCTTCGGTTGTAGTTCGGGCTGTTTTGGACCTCATGTTATAAATAGGGACGCAAAACAAGAAAATAATATTATAATATTCTGAAAACCCTAGCCGCCACTTCTCTCTTCTTTTCTATGGCCGAAAATTCACTGCCTTCCTCCTTCAATTTCTCTCTATCCGTTCATCAAATTCGAAAACTTCCAAAAGCAAAGTTTTACAGCTTGACGAGCTATACGCATCCAACGGTTGATTCATGCCGAAACATTATAGATTCGCTAGAATATGGCTTTGAATGTCGCGTGTATTTTCACATTTTTCGGGCAAACTACGTGGCTTGTGGCAGCAAGGCTTGCGACGGCGGTGGCTCTCGAGCAGGCACGCGTGTTGGCTATTGCTGATCGTCGTCTGGTCTTCGTTCGAGTGTGCGAGGATGAAGTCATGGTCGCATGGAATGGGTTCAAGTGCTTGTGTATTCTTTACAGGAATGAAGACATGAGTTTCTTTTTTATATATTTATTTATTTTATAATATAAATCGTATAACTTCTAATTAGCATATCTTTTACATATGAGCTTGGATTGATGCGAGGTTTGTTTCTTTGGGATCGTATTTAAATTTCGGACATTTTCGAACTAGTTTGGACGAATTCTGAAATTATTGAATTTTAGGCCACATTTTGTATTTCAAATCGATTTGAAATCAAATATGAGTGTTTTAACCCACTTCAACTACTAAATTACCTTATGTTAGTTAAGTTAAATTTATGATGTGATTTGAAATTTATTTGTTGATGTTTGGTATATTTAATTTGTCATTCCAGTTAAATTTAACCTTTGTTGAATTAAATAGTCATTTAATTTAATACTGAAGTTTAATGCCCAGTTAACACCTGTCATTGATCATTGTTTGATTGTTATTGTTTATTGTTTGGTTTGAATGATGATTGTGAAGGATGTTGATTGTTGATATTGGATGATTGAATGTTATATTTTTATATTGTTTTAACACTGCATGTTCCGTATGGGTTGAACTGTTACACACCCGAACGATCTGATAGATTAAGGGAAATCATTATGGGTTCAAATGATAGACTCGAGCAATTTCATGGATTTGTAATTAAATTCGGGATTGCGGATTGTATCACTTGACCATAAGGTAGAAAATTATATACGGACGCCGGATTGGTTAAATTAAATGATTTTAAATCCTTAAATTTTGAATCCGTTAAATGATATTTTGAAATAAAATTTAATTTGTATTATTGACAATCCAAGTTTTAAAATACTATTGAACGTGGTCCAGATGTGTTGAAAGGAAGAAAATAGATTAGTTTGATATTAACTCATTTTAATATAAATTGTGTAAAGGGATATTATTCTAAAATCCTAATTATTAAGATTTTCAAAATATTAAACTAATTTAAGCAATTTTGAACTATTTTAAGCTATTTTAATCAATTTAAACTATTTTAATTTATTTGTCTATATAATACAATTTAATCTATTTTAATCTATTTTAACCTAATGAATCCATTTTCAAATAATTTTAAATCTATTTAATCTATTTTAAAAATATTCACTATTTTTAAATCATTTTTAATCTAACTAAATCTAATTTAAATCTATTTAAACTATTTTTTACTATTTACACTATTTTAATCAATTTTAAACTATTTTGAATCATCTAAAACTATTTTAGAGTATTTTAACTATTCTAAACCATTTTTAAAACTATTAAAATTATTTATGAATATCTAAACTATTTTCTAAAATTTCAGACTGTGTAAAGTTGAAGTATCTATATTTAAATCCTTAATGATGATACAAACTAAGTTGGGATTTGAAATTGATACATTTTGTGAAATGACATATTTGAGTAAATATGATGATTTTGGATTTCAAAAGTGAACATAATTTTAAAAGTGAATATGATTTCGGAAGTTATATGGTTTTGAAAGTGAATATGATTTTGAAAGTGAATTTGATTTTGAAAGTGAGTATGATTTTGAGAATATGATATTTTGATATCAATTCAGAATCAGTTTTGGAACTGTAAAAGAACCATTAGGTGTGAAATAAGCGTTTGATTGTTAAAAAGACTGGGATTGGATATTGTCATACTCTATGCGGATACCGAAAACCACTTTAACAACTGTATACGTGGTAAAGATTCCAGAAATGAGGTAGGATGGTTTGGTTAACGATTCTGTATGAGGTGTTTACATGACCCTAACTCCCATGAGTCTTCTTAGATATGACTAAAACAGGTTCTATACCGGGCCAAGTGAGGTAATTCCTTCTATCGGGCACATTTCTTCGATACCATATTATGACTTTGTGATTGATTTGGCCGCCATCCCTCGATTTGATATGAGAGTGTATCCGAGGTGGGTGGTAGTAGCTGCTATGCGTTACCACCAGTCCGGGAATGCAATCGGTAGAATCCTACCCTGGCATTGACTCGAGTGCCGTGTTCACATGCCCTAGCGTGCCTTCTACAAGTTTGGTTTGTACCATATCAATGGAGTGCCCTCTGATATCCCTCCAGTTATGGAGGAATTATGATACTGTATAGACAATGAGAATATATAAAAATGTGTTAAGGGGGATATGCTAATGTCTTAACGCTATTTTAATACTTACTTTACTGTAGACACTATCATAATAGCGTACTGTACTATGTATGTAGATAGTTTAATGGATCCTTAGGATATGTAATCCCGAACGTCTTTTAAGTTATTGCACCCACGTTAGAAACTGGATAAGAGATGTCAAATCCTGTAAACATTTATGATGCCATCACACTCATATTTATTTACTGTTGATTTAACTTACGTAAGATATTTTAGTTCCGACTCGAATGTTTTGTCTTTTCATTACGCTTGGGTCAGTCTGAGCTTTTTAGTGTATCGAAGACTGCTTTTCTGGAGGTCGAAGTAGGAGATTTGTATACTATTACTATTTATTCCACTGCATCATACTGCTCCGCTGCATTGTTATTTGTTTTCGTTGTATGTAACTCTGATTCTGCATTGTATAAGTATAACCAAATGTTATTTATTAATAGCTTCATGAACTGGTAATTTGATTATTTTATTTTGTCATTCCACGACGAGATTTTGTATTTGTTTTTCTTTCTTTCGCTTCATTTTCCTATTTATCCCATAACAATCCTCCTTTTTGAATGTTTTGAGTCCGACATGTGTGTTTTATCATCGATTTAAACTGTCCAAAAAGGCAGATTGTTACATTTACAGATCATAAGTCCTTATTCTATCAAAAAGAGATGAATATGTAGCAATAAAGATGAATGGTGTTTTTAACAGCGTACGACTTTGTGATTGAGTACATGCTGGGGAAAGAAAATAAAGTGGTAGATGCACTTAATAGAAAACATCAAAATGTGGTTTAAGCCATGTTTTTCGAATGAAACGATTTAAAGACGTTGGCTTCATTTGGAGTAAAAATGAGATTGATGGTTAGTTCTAATCAATGTACTACAATGATTTCTTGTCTAGAAGTTCAAGCAGTATTGATAGAAGAATTGCAGCAAGGAAAAACGATGATCCAATATTAATCGATCGAATAAAGAGACTACAAGTATTAAATGAGATTGATGATTTAAAAACAATTCACTTAACAAAATATGATGGTTAAGAAAGAAGGGCGGCTTTGTGTTCTAGATGAGGATAATATGAGAAAGAAGATTCTTATAGAATGACATGTATCGAATTTTATCATTCATCCCGGAGGAATGAAGATGTATCAAGATCTGAAGAGGAGTTCTTCTAGGAAGGTATGAAGAGAGATTTAGGCTTGTAGGTAAAGCAATGTATGAAATGCCAACAAGTAAAAGCCGAGCATCTGAAGCCAAATGGACTACTTCAACCCTTGGATGTACCACTATGGAAATGGGATTCTGTAACAATGGATTTTGTTGATGGGTTGCCAAGGTCGAATTGGGGAAATCAAAGTATTTGGGTGGTGGTGGATAGACTGACCAAGAGTGCACACTTTATCCATGTTAAGTCGATAAGGAAGACACCTAGTTTGGCAAAGTTATTCATAAAGAATGCGGTGAGACTTTATGGAATATCGAGTAGCATTATAATTGATAGAGATACTTTATTCACGATTGAGTTTTGGAAAAGTTTGCCAAATGAATTAGGTACCGAGCTGAAGATGAGTATAGCTTACCATCCACAAACTAATGAGCAAACAGAAATGTTTCGAAAGGTACTCGAAGAAATATTGAGAGCTTGTATATAAGATTTTGCAGGGCCATGGGAAGACCATTTGCACTTAGTCAAGTTTTCCTATAATAATAGTTATCAAACTGGTATAGGATGACACCTTTCAAAGCACTTTACGGAAGGCCGTGAAAATCATTACATTGAGATAGGTGATAGACCGATATTTGGTCCATATTTGGTAAAAGAAGCAACTGAATAGATTTAGTTAATCCAAGTAAAAATGAAGGAATCTCAATCAAGGCAGAAAAGCTATGCCAATAAAAGAAGAAAAGACTTGAAATTCTTGGTGGGAGATTTTGTTTCCAAAAAGGTATCACCGATGAAGAGTGTTATGTGATTTGGGAAGACATTAAAATTGGCATCTAGATATGTTGGTCTATTTCCCATCATTGAGAGAATCAGGAAACTCGCACATCATATCGAGTTACCAAGTAGTATGGCAGGAGTCCATAACATTTTTCATGTATCTCATCTAGGAAAGTATGTGCATGATCAAGAGACTAATATAAAGACAAGAGTTTTGGAAGATTTAGCATTAAAGTCTGCTATGACTATCATTAGGCGACCTATTCATATAGTCGATGGGGATACGAAGCTGTTAAAGAATAAGACACTCAAGGTTTAGTGCAATACTAATGGACGTGACTGTAATTGGGAAATAGAAGATAAGATTAGGGAGGTGTATCCCAATCTATTTTGATTTTACGATTTATATTACTACGTAGACTATCGACTAGTAGTTATGATGGTATTTTAGTTTATGTGCTGTGACCCATATTTGTATGATTATATGCTTGTTTTTGTTTTCCTTATCGCAATTTTGAGAAAAAAATTATTTAAAGGAGGAGCCTGTAACACCCTTAATTTTAAATAGAACATTTTTTTAAATAACCAATCAGGGGAAAATTAATGAGAAGTAGAAATGTTGTATTTACTATACAAATCAATTAATTAGTTTGGTGTTTAAACAATAAAGCAAAGAGAATGATTTTAATGAAATATGATTTAATAAACTTAAGTTTGGAAGGGTAGAAGAGAAAAGGTAAATATTATGTTATGATCTCCCCTCCCACATTCACTTCTATTTCATTATCTAAACAAAACAAAACAAGGCAAATGACAAGGATGATCATAACTAACCAAAGAGAAGAGAGAATTCAAGAGGAAAGAAGAACAAATGAAAGCTAAGGCAAAATCTTTCATTTCAACACGGGTTAAGGTGAATAATATGCATCTATATCGATGTGTTTTGTGATTTAAATTTGATTTGCTACAAATCCAATTTTTTGGGTGTCTATATCTTGCATTTGGATTGAATAATCATGGATATGGATTTATGGGTGTTCGGATATTAATTGTATAATTTTTATGAATTTGCCTAAATGGTTTTAGTATGAAAAAGTAAGTTTAAATATCCATTTGATCTAAAATTTTGATATAATATTCAAATTATTATTTTAAAGATAGGTTTTAAATTTCATAAGTTTTGGAATTAATATGAATTTATTATGAATTTTTTAAGTGCGAAAATGATTAAAATTCAGAATTTAATTACTAAAAATATGAAGAAAACATTTTGTATGAATTAAAATTCATAAGTTTTGATGGATTTTTGAGTTTTGTTCTAGCAATTATACATTTTGTGTGAATTATTTAGTGAAGGAAAATACTAATTAATTATAAAGAAAAAATATCAGTTATGTTAACTTAGGGGGCTAATTTTTTTTGGAAAAAAAACTGAAAAGAATGGATTTAGCCAATAGAAATTTACACCAAATTGAGTTTGGTAAAAAGAAGTTGTTTAAGATGGTAATAAATCGGTTTTTAATTTAATTATAAAACTACCATTGAACCATTTTAACCATGTAAAACTAATCACGTAAGGCTAAACTTTATGTTGGGTCAAGAATAATTATGCCTGAAAGAAAGAATAGAAAAGTGGACACCATAGGTGGACCCAGTATTTTTTTCGCAAAGGCTCCTTGTTACTTATAATAACATTGTATGACATATCGTGATTACCTTTGTATGATATAAGATGATGATATTTAGTAAATTATTCACGAAGTCATATGAAAGTGAAAGAAAATAATAAGAATGAAAGAATATTGCTAGCACACAAAATTACAAATTATTGCATGCGAAGGCTCCTAAATTGCATGCGAAGGTACATAGGTCTCGAAGGCACCTAACATTATGCTAAATATATATATATATATATATATATATATATATATATATATGTATGTATATATGTATCATGAATATGCATGTAATCATAGGTAAATGTGTTAGTGCAAGCAAAAGACAAATGTAATATAAAGGCGAGAGCATGCAAATTTTAACAGTATGAAATATTTATCATGATGGCGAAAGAAATAAGCATGGTGGCCATATTTCACGATAGCAAAGGGAACATTATTCACACCAGACCTTTTGTCTAACCTGAAGTCTTTGATTTCCCCCTAAACTCTCATGTGCTCAATTTGGAATTGAGTAGGCTAAGGTTAAGGCATTTTCAGGTTTAAATGAATAAGTTTCCATAGACGTACATGAGGCAAGCGACTGTATAAAAGATTATATATTTCCGTTGTGCAGTAGTTTAAGTGCTTTGTTATTGAATTTTTGTAATGATGGATACTATAAATTTCCAGATAATTAAGACTCTGATCGTCCAAAGGGGCATCGTCATACGTTTCTCCTTGAATTAGGTGTAATTATTATATTCTATCTAAAGGGTGTATTCATGGAATTATGAAATGAAATGTAATGAATTTGCAAATAAGTGAATTAAATTGTTTTATCAACAAGTTGTAAATTCCAGTGCTTCTGGTGTTATTAATTCAATAATAGATCTCATTTTATCACTAGGAAATAATGCTAAGCATGACTGAAGCATTAATAGTATCTATTTCGTTGTCTCGAAATGGAGGATTTTACAATAAACTTCATAAGAAGGTCTCCATTCCCATATATAGGAGTTTGTCCTTGGAATTTCTAAAATACTTAAGTATGCATTTTGCAGCAATCTATTGTTTTTTCTCCAAGATTAGACTGGTATCGGCTAACGCATCCTAGTACAAATGCAACGTCCAATCTAGTACATAACATGGTGTACATTAAGGAATATTACTGATGCATACGGTATTCTCTTCATGTGCTCTTTTTGTCTTCAGTATAAGGAACGTCCTTCTTATAAAGAACGATTCACATTGCATTAGAATATTTTTGCATTTGGAATTATCTAGAATGAACATTTTCAGTATGATGTTAATGTATAGGTATTGAGACAAAAAACATCTTAGATCAATCTCTATAGATCTTAATACCTAGTATATAAGCTGCTTCTCCTAAATCTTTCATGGAGATGTTCTTGGAGACCACTCTTTCACTAATTGCAGCAATGCAACATTGCTAATCAATACAAATTATCGACGCATGGAACTAATAATACTATAACACTTCCTTGTTCTTTTTGATATATGCATGCTTCCTTTCTGTTTTGATAAAAATCTTCGTATTGGATTACTTTATCAAAACACTTATTCCAACTTCTTGAAGCTAGTTTAAGACCATAACCAGATCTTAACAACTTACATGTCTTGCCTTCATCCCTACTGACCTCAATACCCTTGCGTTAAGACATGTAACGGTCTCTTAAAAATCACAGTTTTAAAATGTTATTTTCACGTAAATTTTTCATATTTCATAGTCATAGAATGCAATAATAGCAAGAAATTTTTGAATGGACTTAAGCATTGGTACAGGAAAAAATGTTTCATCATAATCGACACCTTGAATTTGACAAAACCCTTTTGCAACTAATCTAGCTTTATAAATCTTTACTTGTCCATCTGCATCTAGCTTTTTGTTTACAACTAATGAGTTATTATCTCTTCAAGTATGTCTGCCAAGATCTAGACTTTGTTTCCACACACGAAACCCACTTCGGATTTCATATCTGTAAGCCAAAGTATAGAGTTTTTATTCTATAGCAATTATTACAATGAGTGAGGAATGTCATCTTCTAAGATGCAATCCTTTTTACCTCCATATTTGAGAACAATAATATCCTCTGGTGCACGAGATTCCCTTTGAGACCTTCTAACAGGTTGCAAGCTTGCGTATACTAGTGAATTTAGCTCATTTACTACTTCGCCTTTTGTGTTAATTTCTCTGAAATCATTCAAGTCGACAATCCTACTATTAATTTCATTTGTAAGAAGTTCCATTTCCAAATAGACAACATGCCGAGAAACAATAACCTTTTGTTCCTCGATATGCTGGAAAATATACACCATTGAAAAATTTACACAACGTTGATCTTGCCTAAATTTCATTGGGACAAACATTCTTAACCTAGGCTGGAAAACCTCACCCCTTTCAATATTCATGCTGGGGTTTCTTTCCATGTCATATCTCATATGGTATCTTAGGCACATATTATTAGGCATCAAATTAAACATATATGCTATGATTTTTAGTGTATTCGAAATAGGAAAGAGGTAACTCAACTTTACTCATCATTAAACGAATTATATCTAATAGAGTTAAATTCCTTCTCTCTGAAACACAATTTTATTATGGAGTACAAGGTGGAGTATTTAGAGAGACAATCCTTATCTATTAAGTATCGTATGCTCTTTAAATTTCTTACAGGGTGGAGTATTTCAACCTCATCCGTATGCTCTTTAAATTTCTCACAAACACCAAAATTTGTTCTTCATAAGATACACATATCCTAGTCTTGAGAAATCATCAATAAAATTTATAAAACAAGAAGCATTATCTTTGGTGATTATAGGCACTGGACCAAATACTTCAGTATGTATAAGATCTATGGGTTCATTAACTCTATCATTACTCCCATTAAAGGTGTGATTGATCATTTTTCCTTAAAAGACATGACTCAAATGTATATGATCAGAATTAAATAATAGTAGAAAACTTCGACTTTTAATTTGTGTAGTCGTTTGTCACTTATATGACATAGCCTCCTAGATAATTATTACTAGATTCAAAATTACAAGAATTATTCGCTAAATAGGTATAATTAGAATAAAGAACATAAATGCATTATCTAAAACACCATTATACATTTTTTTATCCAACATAATGTTCCTAACATTATCAATACAATGAAAAACATATTCAGTCTCAGTCAATCTAGACATAAAAATTATTCCATAAATAAATTTTGCAACATAATAGCAATAATTTAAAACTAACTCTATTTCATTCGACAAATACTAGTGACCGTCTCCAAATGCAGTTGCATCGACTAGAGATCCACCAGCAACTTGAAATTTTATTTTACACCTTACCACATGCCGCCTGTTCCTAAATCCCCATAAAGAATTATAAATATGAGTTGTAGATCCAGTATAAAAAAACCCAAGATAATTTGTTGAGTGTAAAATGATTTGGATCAAAAATATACATGTAGGAGCAGTAGAACCATTATATTTCTTCTCTTTGACAATCTTTTGTTAATACATACAATTTCGCTTCTAGTGCCTTATACCTTAATGAGATTCACCCTTGTTGCATGGAGTGCTCCTATTACGTTTCTTGTTAACATGTTTCCTCTTTTTCGAACCATTTGAAGACGATGCTTTTCCTTTACCGTGAGCATTATGACTTGATCCTTGGATGAAGACATGGCTGATCTTAATGTATTGAGCATCTCCATTAGGCTTACATTTAACTAATTCATATTGTGGTTCAATATGAATGGCTCAAACTACGAAGTAAGAGCCCTAGGATCAACTCCAATTGCAACTCATTGCTTATCATAACTTCATTTGAGAAATTCAATTAATATAGCCTTTCATTAATAAGACATACTTGTCCACACTCATGCCTTACGTCATCTTTGTACTAAACAACTTATAGCAATCTCATACCTTGTAGATCGAGATTGCTCCTAAGACAACACTTTGAGACCATAAAAGAATTGATTGACATATATGTTTTCATGCTATCTTTGAAATAGTTTGTCCAATGTATACAAAACGTAAATTAAGGTGATTTCTTAGTCCATAACCCATTTGTTATAAGCAAATGTTAATTCGTGCAATATTTTAGTGAGTTTTTATTTTGGAGGTTTTGTTATTGACAAGAGTAAATGTTCGTAGGTTAATGCTATTGTGAATGCTCTTAGACAGTTTATGTAGTAAGGTCTAATGAACTTGTTGTTTTCAAAAAAAAAGTTGGCATGGTCCATAACCAATTTTGACATTTATGCATAGAAAATATTTTAATATTATTAGTAAGGCTAAACATTATATTTCATTTACTAATAAACTTCCATTAGACTTTTATGTTTCTCCAAACCCTAAGATGTAGAATCTTTCGATTTCACTAGTGGATGTTAGGACTCTCCTTCCTTTGGAATCTAAACTTTTGTTTTCTCAATAAATCATAGGCCAGTAAGCGATGGATAACACTTTATCGGTTGTGTTATATGCAACTCCTAACCTACGGTCTTTGTCTAATCTCATTTCACCTTATGTTTACTCAACAAACAGAAAGATACTATTCACTCGTACCTACCATTTTGCGATGACCTAAGTATAGTATATGCACCGTAACTTAGCTCAACAATCACATATATTTATCTTACCTTGTCTAGTCAGTATATTAATGATACTATACATAACTCTAGCTTGAGTTTGCTCAACAAACAGAGAGTATGTATGTAATTTATCAATATATAAATAGTGGAGGACAATACTTATATTAAGGATTTATAACCTTTAATATATTTATTTGAGTGATATCAACTTATGAAATAATGTATTTGTTATCTAATATGCTCGTGATTCAAGTGTCAAATGCATCTGAATCATGGTATACGTACTATATGTATGTAATTATTTCTCAAATCGAATTTGGGTTACAGTCCACTCATTTCATTAAATCATATTTAATTTTATTTTATTGTTATTAATTAAATCATTTTTTGTTGGTATTATTAATTAATTAACATATTACTTAATTTAAATTTTATTTATTTTTAACATTTTGAAATTAAATATACATATACTATGTATTTATAGTAATATATATATATATATATATATATATCATACATATATAATTTATTAATATTTATTTAATTTATTTAATTTAATTTAATTATTTTGAAAATTTAATCATTAATTACCTTAACTATTTTATGATAAGTCTGTGTATATATATCCTCATATATATATATATATATATATTGATTTAATTAATAAATTTTACTAAATTAATCATCCAATTATTTATATTGAAATTTTCAAAAATAATTAATGGGTTTTCAAAACATTTTTGAACATACTTTATAATATTTATAAAATTTCTTACATATTTCAAAAAATTTAAAATTAAAGTATTATCTATTAATTTAAAACAGATTTTGAAAATTTGCTTGAGATCCAAATTCAATTTGGGCCTTTACAGTAGGAATAACCTTTAGGCTTAACTCATCCTTTGGTTCAGGCCGGTAGCTAGGTAGGGTCGAATGCTTGATTACCTAAATGCAATCTTTGATACTACTTTCCTAGACACACTACTAAATAGGTATGCTTTACAAAGTTAGCCATAATACTGCTAAATTAAATCGCTTGTGCTATAGCGTCTAATACCATCGTTGGAACATGTCATAACGGGATTAATAGTTGAATTTAAAAAGAAATCCATTTTTAGATTCTATTTACCAACGAAGTCTAAATAATTTTAGATAAAATCTTTATCTTATTTAATTTGTTTATATAAACGATTTGATTTTATTTATGTAATGTATATGTGTATAAAACACACATAGTTGTGTATAGTACATGTGCAATATATAGAAGTGTACACGATTTAATATGATCATATATAAGTGGTTGGATTTACATAACAATGGATACATATATCCTCTTATATACATATTTTCTATCCATAATTAATTTACTATTCATTTACATTTATATTTATATATATATACATATAAATCACACATGCGCGCGCACATATATACACACATATATAAATATACACGAATCATTTTTATTTTAGAAAGGTTGACCAATTCAAAGGCTTAAATTAATACCTAAAACTAGATCTAGATCTGAGGGAAACCATCAATTTCAAATTTTAAACTCAAATTTGAAATATTGATATGATTAAACTTATATATATACACACACTAAATATTTTTTTAAATAAACAATTAAAATATTTTACATTTAATTACAAAATATCTTTTTATAGAATATTAATTAATAAATATAAATTACACAAGAAAAATTCTTTCTATTTTAATCGATGTATTTTTATTAAAAACAATTTTTTATTATACAAATCCATACAAATTTTATAAGGTTTTTTTAATTATACAAATCTTTATGGATTTGTAAAACTTTTTAATAACATAAATTAGCATAGATTTATATAAAAGAATTTTATTTTTATTTTTAAAGCATGCATAATAACATAAAAGAGTTTGAAATATCTTTATAAATTATTATTTATATTTCATAATTAATTATATATAAGTATGATTTTTTTAAACATTTAAATGAAAATAAATTAATTAATTAACTTGTATGTATTTTATATTTGTGTACTAATTAATATTTTAATAGTATAAAATCATTTTAATTTGAAAAAATGGGCAGAATAAATATATGTATACTATATATGAATTTTTTTAATGTATTTGCATATGTATGTAAAATAAACATCAAATAAATATATAAATTCGTTATATAACAAAGATCTAATCTACACATGCATGCTTATATGGCTGAATAAATATATATGTATGTATGTATGGATATATATTGAAAGTGGGTAAATTTCATTAATGATTAGGCCTAAGCCAGAGTAGCACAAAACCTGCTCACATAGCAATGCTCATGAGAAATCTCAGTCCGAGACAAAAAATATTGAAACACGTTATTTACAACCAATTGTCATTATTATTCTCGGCAAACTAAAAGGTAGTTTCAGAGAGTAATACTTAAACACGTTACTTCTAACTTTACTAAAGTTAACCATTTCAGATTTCATCATTGTTAGAGGCAACTGAAAGGATCTCAGTTACCCTTTAATGTCTGTTGTGAGGGAGAAGAAGGGTGAAGAAATAATGATAGAGTTTCAGTGGGGATCAAAGCAGATCCTTTTTCTATTGCAGTCATGATGATATTTATAGGATTCAGAGAGTACTTGGGTCAGGGCCACTTTGCCAGGAGCCTGCATTTGTCATGTAGAAGGAGCCTAAAAAGTTTGATGGTGATCTGAGCTAAGTATTCGGATCGGTACCTATCCAAATATTTGGTGAATTTTTTAGTCTTCTCAGTTTGGTTGTCTTACTATCCTAAAATTTAGTGCCTTGTCTGAATATCTAGTCGTTTGGAGATTATTTGATCATCCGTCTCCATGGATCATCCAATCAATCCATTTGTAGAAGATCCATCCATGACTCACTCAATACATAGCCAATGACACGAAACTACATACATGCAATATGCATGAGTAGGAGAGCCTCCAAATTGGATCTCATAAGGACCCGAGCTAAGTATTTGGATCGGTAATGATACAATTGAGTCGGATCGGCGGTGGTCCAATCTATTAGCTTATATTTGAATCTCTTCTTATGGGTCGTAGAAGATCCAGCCGTAACTAACTCAATACTTAACGGAATGACACAAAATTTCATATATGCAATGTACATGAGTAAGAGAGGCTCCAATTCAGAACTCATAAGGTGGTGCGCGTCTTAGGTAGGTCGGACCTAATCCGTCCAACTAGCTTAATTTGGAGGAGATCCATCCATAACTCGCTCGATACTTATCAAAATCAGACGAAACTTCGCAAGTACCTTCTAGAGGGTGTGTGAAACCTACACAATGGATCAACACCTTGAATTGAGTATGATAGCACCAGCTCTGTTTATAAAGGCAAATAAAACAGAAAAAGCAATGGTAAATCGCAGAAAAAAGTAAAGAGACAAGAGATTTTTAAAGTGGTTCTATTGTTAATGAAGCCTACGTCCACTTTATAGCTTTTATTGATCAACCATTGTTACAAAGGAACATGGATTACAATATGATTCTTCTTTGCTAAGTTAGATCACGCCACCATTATTAGAGCCATCATGTCATTAACCATTGTTAGATACAATTGCAAATAACATTGAATTTACCAATAGATAAAGCCTATGATTAGCACTTTGAATATTGAATAGAACTCCTAGATCTGATCTATATTCCTCCTGAAAGTGTAGTCAACTAAAGAGAATAACACTAACTATAACTATGTTATTTTTTTGAACATAGTTTGGAAAAGTAGAGGGAGAAGCCCTTGTATTTTTATTTAGAGACGGGTAGTGGTAGAGGCTCGGTGTGAACTGAAATGAGGGAGAATGTATGGTTTATACAGGAAATAGGAAGGAGTAAAAGGAGAAGATGTGGATCTATATGTTTTCCTGTTCTCTTTGCCAATTCAAAACCAAAATTTTATATAAAAAACTACTTTCCCCCCTCTAGTATGAAATACCATATATGTGCTTATCGGACCCACAGGAATTTTCTAATCTAATCAATATATTTATTTTATGTCCAATTTAAATGTTTATCGACATCGTATATCGATATATACATATATGACTTTTATATACATATATTATTAAATACTGATTTGAATAAATTAGATAAGATTTAATAATTAATAGTTCCCAACTATTAATTGATTTATCAATTTAGAACAATTATAATTTAAGTGAATAGAGCTGTACTTTAGAATATTCAACATTGAAGTTAATTATGCGACTCAAAGCTGTAAATTCAATTAGCGATTAATATCGAACAATCCAAACATTAATGTTCAGATATCACCTCCGCTAGTAGTGTGATAGTTTGGCAGAGTTATCACTTGCATATTTTTCTGTAAAATCCATTTTTACTATTTAGCAGTACCCGATAGTAACGATTATTTACACAAATTCTCTTTGTTAAACTACGTCACGTTAGGAAGAATGAAATTTGGTTTGGTCAAAATTCCAATATCATCCACATTCAACTTGTATAATCCAAACACAAAGTCATTGGTCCAGTAATAACAATTATTGTTAACCGAACTACTTTGATTAGAGACTTTGATTATAGTTGATCGTGATACTATCTCAAAAAACTAAGGAGATGAATTCCTTATTGAATAGTGTTTCACTTCCAATGCCTTAACTCGGATCCAACTATAACCATTCGATGGACGTAGTGCCATGATTTAAGTATGATCAAAGTGGAGTGTTCATATTGAAGTTAAAACTATTCTAAAGTCGAGAGAACTAGGTAATATCTTCAATTCGAATTTATCTATTTGATATTAGTTATATTAACTAATAGAAACTCTCAAATAAATCATCCTATAGTTATCCAGTAGTTATTAGTACATAACCCTTTGGTTCTTCCAACAGCCATAAGTTATACATTGCCCAACATTTGGCGAGCATTACGTACTATAGTTCCAATATATATCAATATCCTATCCCAAAACATCCAGACTACGAATATTTAAAACAACATGTTAATTTTATAGTGATAAATTTCTTAAGATTACAACACATTGCAATTACTATCACATGATATATCATTTATGGATTTCTATTAAATATACTCAAATAAATAATTAACATAACATGGTCAGACAGGTATATAATAGAAAGAAGAAAACCTTTTGTTTCTAATGAAATTTTGTTACAAATCAATATTTGGCGATAAATTATAGAATTCCTTATAGGTCATACCATTATACCTATCATTAATGACGTTAAAAATTTGTTTTAAATGTATAATTTTATTTAGTTACTCTACTTACTTATGCTGTGAAAAGTATACCGATCCCATTTTATCATGGAAAAATGGATATCACTATAGTATACTCAGTGTTATTATCGAATCTCGAAAAGGAGGATATTACACCTCTTTTTGTTGGAACTGGGCTTGCATGAAGTGTGTCAAACGGGTGAATTTCAAAAAAAGTCCATTTCAGATCTTATTTGGCCTATGAAGTCTAAATTAACAGAGATCTTATCTAAATATATTTTAAATAAAATATATATTTTATTTAATTAATTAATATAAATATTTAATTCGTTTGTATATATGTTGTATAATGTGTACATATGTATCAAATACATATATACGTGCATGTGCACGTGCAACATAAAATGTATACATGGTTTAATATGCACGATATAAGCGTTAGGATTTATAGTGCAACATACACCTTAGCCCCATCATACACACACACATATATGTATATATATGCATTATATTATTATATAATATCGATATAATATAAAGTACGCTTATATATATATATTTGTGTGTGTGTGTATAACAAGATTCCTGCGAAAAAATTTCCTTCAAAAAAAATGTGTAACAAGAAATATACACACATGAGTATAAAATAATTACCTATAAATTTAAATATAAATATAAACTAATTCAAAATTCAATATTTACAATCTTTACAAAAAAATCAATTTGGATCAGACCTAGATTTATAAACAGTATCACATTTAAAATTCAAATTCAAATTCAACGTTAAATAATTTTCATTTAATTATAAAATTAAATTTATATTTTAATACAGAAAATTGGTTTTTTATTTGCAAATAAAATAAAACGAAAGGTATATACATATATGTTAGTTATAAAATTCCAATATACATGTATGGGGTATATAATATTATATAATTATACACAAAATAAAAAATCTCCACATTTATTTATTTTTGGCCCTAAAATATTTTGACAAAGTCAATTTCTTTTATTTAAATTCAATCTGTGTCGGAAAGTTAATTTTATCAGTTTAAAATTTCTTTGTGGTTTTAATTGAATTTTTTTTTAAATTATCACTCTCCTACAAAACTTACTTTACAAAATACATACATACATATTATATATATAATAACAAAATTTAGTTTAATAAATTTTAAATTAATAAATATTATTTATAAATTTCTTTTTAAATAAAATATACCTTAATTTTTTTGTATTATATATGCATGCAAAAAAAACATGTATTAAATTTCTTGAATCAATTTATGTTTGTATGTATGTATGTATATAGATTAATAGTTAAAAAAATCAATTTTAATTAAAAATATATTTAAAATTAATTTAAGTTAAAATTTATTTTATTGTCATGGTCGAAAGGAAATATACATATGTATAAAAATTTATATATATAATACATTCATGTATAAATCGACAACAAACAAAAATATGAATTCGTGATATAGTTTTAACCTATTCATATACAATTGCATAAGTGATTTACATATACCAATTGATATAAATTAAATATCATCTTAATTGTGGCGATGACGTAACATCTTGAATGTTGAATCGAAAGAACTCCTTGAATCTAATTGAATCCCATCTAGAAATGCTAATAACCAAAGAGATCACCACACCTTTAATTTAATTTAATTTAAATTTATTTTTGTTGAGAAAAGGAAATAGGAGGATAGCTAATGCATGCGGTTAGGGATAGGGTGGAGGCTAAAGTAAAGTAAACTCTAAAATAAAGAAGGTATTAGGTTTATAATCGAATAGAAAAGAAGAGAAAGTAGGACATCGAGATCTAATCTTTCACGCTTTCTTTCTCCACCAGTTCAAACCGTTATTTCATAAAAAACACATCTCCTTCTACACCCTTTCATGATCGGCTACTCCATGTCGGTTAATGGGCCTACTGGCATTTTAAAACCCACTCGGTAATTGCATATTTTAAATCCAATTCAAACGTACATATAATTTTATACATGCACCATTTTTTAGACTAATTCAAATAAATCAAATAAAAATTATATAACTAATATTTTAAAAATATTAATTAATTTGACTATTTTATGACAATTATAATTTATGATCATTTGGTATTCGACGTATGCAAAATTGTAGTTGTATGACTTATGGGTGTAAATTCAATCAACGATTAATATCAAACAATTTGAATATTAACGTTCACACTGTGGGGGATCAGTGTAGTACTAATGTGAATGGATCTTAAGGCTATTGTAACACTAGATGGAGGGTAAATAGTGTTTATAACTTATATGGAATTTTTATAAACTATTTCAAGATTTAAATTCCAACACAGATGATCAACATGGATATATATTAAAAGGCAGGCATAGATATATATAAATGTAGTAAAAGTAAAATAACAGTTAGAGAGTGAAATATATAATGAGAATTTGGAGTAAGAAGAAAGTAGAGAAAGAAGTTGTTAAAATTTGATTTCTAGTCCCCTTTATATAATGTTTGAAGAGATGTCTCTATTTGCGAAGAGATGTAACCAAAAATCTCAATTATTTAAAATTCAAAAGGCATCTCTCAAAAGGTATATATGTCGCCATACTTAGGTAAGGTATGTCGACATATCCTTGTTAATTTTGAAAAATAATAATCCATTTGAAAATGTTTATAAAATTTTAACAATTTTAACATATATTTTAAATACTTATGATTTATAAAAATATTATAAAATATTTGTAAATTATACTCTGAAAAATAAATATTTTTGATAATAAATATTTTGATAAAAGATTATTCAAAGAAAAAATGGTTGCTATCCAAGGACTTGACAAATTATTCAGATGTATATTTCCTATGACTTATAGCCTTGAACTCTTCTTGTCTTTGTCTCTAAATTCATGAGTCTTCAAATATCTTGATCATCTCTGAATATTTTCTCTATTCTTTTTACAGATTAGTCTTCAAACTTGATTATTCTGTACTTGAATAAATTGATATAATATCCCATAAAATATTCTATACAATTTGGGAAAACACTAGACTTATAATGGTTGTTGTCATCAAAACCAATAACCGTCGTATTAACAATCTATGCCTTTTTTATGATTACAACCATGTAAATATATTTAATTAAAATACAATGTAACTCCCTCTAAATTGGTTTACGTCCCTTATTTCGAATACATCCCCCTTAGTATATGCATATATTATATGTTATATTTTTCACCCTCTTTGTCAACAACAAAAATAGGTAAAGAAAAATAAACTCCCCATTAAAATGACATGTTTGTATGATAACGTTGTTAATGGAATCAAAATCAATTATAATATTTTTGAGAAATGACTATATATATAACTATATCCGTTTCAACCATACTTTCAAGATATATCTATTATATTAATCAATCAAACCAAACTATTATATTAGTTCAATTCAAACTTTTAAATATACCACTTACATAATTTTAAATATAAACCTAATCATACAATCAAACTTAAACAAAGCTATAAATTCAAACTAAACAACCAATCAAATCAACACAAACCCAAACCATTTGTTATTATTACAATTTTAATGTTTCGATTTAACTATATGATATTGGCGGATAGAACAATTTGGATAGTGAAGACATAAATTCCCATTTCATTCTACCAAATTACCATGAGCATCATAATGGACCTCTCCTACACAACAAACTTCGTCTTTTTCCTCACCAGCATCAATATCCTCCTCTTCATCATCTTCTTTATCATCTTGATTCAAAGGATTATGTACTTCACGGTTCACTTGAGTGTCCTCTATGATGATGATTGGATTATCTTCATTATCTAAAGCATGCTTTTGTAGATTCCTTGATATCCTCCCTTGCTTTCTCGCTCATTCTTAAAATGAAGTTGCACGACTTCATTTTCAATAATCAAGGTGAGGGTGTACTTTAATTATTCTTCAATTTTGCTGAGTTTGGAGAATGTAAAGTGACGAAAGGGGCTAGGTTCTTCTCTAGGTTGTTTGAAATTGGATAGATCCATTTTTAATTAATTAATTTAGAGTTTTCAAAAGGAAGAAGACTGGAAATTGGGTCTAGAGTCTAAATATGGTGGTTATATAATTCAATTTCAAATTTTGAAAGAAGGAGGCAAAAGTAATTTTTTTAAAAACGTCCAGGTATGTCGATATAGACTACCTAGATATGTCGACATATACATGATATTTTTGTTTTTGGTATTTCTTTATATTTTAAATAATAAAATTTGTATTTTTACGACATTGTAAATGAACATATTCTAAGATCTCTTCTTATTTTAATGAAGGTATTCTATGCTAATCGTTTTGTTAAAATATCAGCTATTTGATTTTTATTTATAAATTCTAGTGTAATATTTTCTTTATTTACATTATCTCTTAGGAAATGGTTTCGTAGATCTATATGTTTTGTCCTGGGATGATGTGTTGGATTTTTAAATGAATTTTATAAACCCATTTAGTAACAATTCAGATTGATTTCACGGTGGTGGAACAAATTCCCAAACATCATTTTGAGTGAACTGATTCAGTATTTCTTGCATGGAAGAAAATCCATGAGTCATCTAATGATGCTTCTTTTGGATTTATTGGTTTTTTGGTTGAAATAAATGCTAATTGCTCATTTTATTTTGTTGATTTCCAGTTATTACAATTGATTCGTTAGTTCATAGAATGTTTTCCTTAAGATGGCCTTTCAGAAATTTCATTCTATTATTTGGATTTGAATTATCAGTATTATTATTCATTATTAGTAGTTTCTTTATTTGTAGTTTCGCTATTCTCATTCAGGATGAGATTTTCTTCTTCGTCGTTACTTTTATTGGTTATTTTAAAATTTTCATCAAACGAACATGTAAAGTTTCTTCAATAGTTTTAGTTACAATACTAAAAACTATATAAGCCTTGCTTCCACTTGAATAACCAATACTATTCCTTAGTCTGATTTAGCATCAAATTTATCAAGGTTATCTTTTGTGTTTAATATAAAATATTTGCGACCAAAAACTTTAAAATAAAGCATTTTAGGATTTTTATCGAAGATAGTTCGTAAGATGTTTTCTTGGCTAATGATCTCATTAAAATTCAATTAAAAATATAGCTTGCTATAGCAACATGTTGAGCCTAAATTTTTTTTAGGTAAATTGCTGTCATTTAGCATGATCCTAGCGAATTCTTGTATAGTCCTATTTTTACGTTCGACAACTCCATTTTGTTGAGGAGTTCTAGGAAAAGAAAATTTATGTGTAATCCTTTTCTTATTACAAAAAATTTCAAAATTTTCATTTTTGAATTCTCCTCCATGACCATTTCGTATCATTTTAGTTTTAATTGACTTTTGGTTTTGAACACCCTTAGTGAAAATTTTAAACATTTCGAATGCATTATTTCTATGTTTAAAAAAATATTGTCTAAGTATATCGTGAAAAATCATCTACTATTACAAAAATATCTACTATGACTTATTGATTGATCTTGAGGTAGCTAAAAAGGTTTAAATGAAGAAGTTCTAAGGGATGTGTAGTCGAAATCACATCTTTTGATTTAAATGAACTTTTGTGAAGTTTTCCAAGTTGACAAGCATCACATAAGTTGTTGACACTAAAATTCATTTTTGGAGGTCCTCTAACAAGTTCATATCTAACTGTTTTGGATAAGTGTTTAAAATTTAAATGACCTAATCATTTGTGCCAAATTCAAGGGTCACTAGTCTCGGCTAATACATAGAGATTATCATTGGACACTTACGTACCCAAAATGTAAATGTCACACTTCATAAATTCTTCAAAAATAATTATAGACTTATTTTACTCAATGGGGAAAATTTCTTTTTCAAACTTAATTTTGAAACCCTTATCACATAATTGATTAATACTAAGCAGATTATGATGACCCGGAATTTCTGGATATTTGAAGTTGAAATATTTAATTGATTTTAAATATTTGAATGTTAGTTTAACTTGAATTTCAAATATCACTATTTATTTGGCAATTAAATTATTAAATTTAATTATTGAAAGTTGGGTAAAATTTTGAATCTTCAATTTTATGCTTGTTAAAAATATTTCAAAGGCTTATAAAATTTATGTTAATAGTATTGAAGATAATAAAGCTTCAGAATTGAATTTGGAAGTGTTTGTTAAGTTTTGAAAATATATCGTTTAAATCGATATTTAAAAATAGCCTTTCGGGAAACAGTCGTGGAATTCGACGAAACTAGTTCCATTGGATCCATAATAGTGTATTATTATAGGATTTAAAATTTTGTAGCGTTTGGAGTTGTCGTGTGATGGTATGATAGGTAAACGTGCTGAAATTGATATCGAAAATTCAATATAATGACTAGGTTCAAAAAGCTGTCTTCTCCATACGATCAAATTAGAACTCGAAACCTTTTCCATTATATTCGAAATTGGATATAACATTATGAACACCTAGCGGCACGTCTCGATAGGTGGTTGAGATTGTGAGTTACGAAAATCGAGATGATTTAAATTAAATAAATATATATATATATCTATATATTAGTCAGCTTTCAGCTGTAAATCTGTTCACATCAGAACTTATGATTTCAAGACAAATGTCGCTATAGCCAGTTTCTTCATGCAACCATCTACACATGTTTACCTTTTCTTTTCAAAAGCACGTTCTCTCCTCTTTCATATTAAAATCAAGCCGAGCATTTTAAAAGTACAAATCAAATTCATTTACCAAACGAAAATAATTTTTGTTCAAAAATCGAAATTAATGGCCGAACCCTATAACAGAAAATTTCAAATCTAAATCGAATTACCTACTTCTACACTTCTCGTTTCCCATTCCTATTCGATTACCAGAGAAAACGAGAAATGAAAAAAAAGAAAAAAAGTGATGGTTGTATCTCCAATGAATTCGAACGAAATCGAGTCAGAGGTTGAAGCACCGCGCCAGTGAGGGAAGGAGGAGTTCTAGCTCGGGCGTGCGAGTGACTCGCGACTGAGTAGGAGAGAAGGAGGGCCATAGGTTAGAATAGTACGGACGTCGCAAGGTTGAGGGTTCGTCAGCAAGGCGGTTAAGGGATAGCGTCGATCTAGGTTGAAGGCTTGCGATGAATTTGGGGGTTTTGCGCGTACCCGTGGCTGAATATTAAGTTAAATCACTTTAAACATTTTTAATATGTTGATCTTTATTTCTTAAATTAGAAATATTTTTACAGTAAGGTAA
Organism: Allium cepa; assembly: GCA_030765085.1. NCBI lineage: Eukaryota > Viridiplantae > Streptophyta > Magnoliopsida > Asparagales > Amaryllidaceae > Allium > Allium cepa. The sequence continues at coordinate 1,040,655,072 of CM060931.1, read as the reverse complement.
GTTGCTAATTGTGTAATCTACTGAGAAATATATATATATATATATATATATATATATATATATATATATATATATAGACTGGAAAATATATATATATAGTTTAAAATAGAAAAACCTATTTTTTTTAGTTAGAAAATATATATACTGAAAGCTTATATATATATATAGGAATTTTAAAGTGTGGAAAAGTTTATATAAAGATTAGAGCTTTAAATCTGTATACACTATTTTATAAGTAAATATGAAGTTTCAAAAATAAAAGTAAATATGTGTAAGTATATATATACACACATTTTAGATTTACGGGTTTCTTTTAAAATAGTGGATTTGGTGATTTAATTGTACAATTAACTTATTTAACTTATTTTAGTTAACAAAAAGATGTTTTTAAAGAAGAAATTAATTAGTTTAAATTTAAGTGTTAATTAATTAAATTTATAAAACAGAAATTGATTGTTCGAATTATTTCAAATATTTATAAACCGTATAAATGTTTGTACAAGGTCTGAAATCATGAAGAAAACAAGCCAGTTTGGAGTGGATTGCAAATTAAAAGTCAAAGGTGAGTTAATCTCACTCACATCTGGGTTGCTAGTTAATTTAAATAGTCAAAATTCAAATTATTGGTTGACTACTTGCATTGATAATTTATTATTAGTTTGGATGTGATATTATATATATATATATATATATATATATATTGGAGTGATTGATTCCCGCATTATGTAGCGAATGAGACCCTATGCGCCCCGCATAATAGTGGATGACCATATATACCACGATATCCCCCTCGAAGCGGGATCAGTATTTTTATATTTTGTTAACACCTGTGGCTGCAGGGAAACAGGTTGGAAGGATCCAATTGGATTCCTCAAAATATTGAAATTTGTTTTCATAATCTATGATATGATTGATTGATTATCTGTGATAGATTATATTGGAAATTGGAAATAATGAATACTATGGGTTTGCTGAACATTTTTTGGGTATTTGAAGATACCAAAAATATAAAAGAGCTGATTTTTGAAAGAAACATAAAGAGAGAAATTTTAAGTGAAATAATTTTAGATAAATCAAAGAATGAATTTGGAAAAGAATAAAAAGCTTTATTTTAAAATCCTATCGAATGAATTCCGAGTATGGGAAAAAGATTTTTTAATAAATGGGGATAAGTGAATTTGAAGATTTAAGTTATATTGTTAAGAATTTAAGAAATTATTTTAAATTCAAGATTCAAAATATTGGGAAGAAATATAAGAAGAATTTTGAAATAAAGTTTGAAATTTATATTTTCAGTTTTAAATAATATTTTAAATTATAATTAAGAAGTGAATCTGGAATTAATGGATTTCCGAAATAAACTTTGAATAAATTCTATGGGGAATTAAATTTAGAGAATCGATTTTTAAATAGATTCAGTGAAGTGAAACAGTATTTCAAAAGGAAATAAGATTATGGAAATTATAAATTGGGTTTATAAATAAAGTGAAATATTTATCAGTGGATAAATTTAAAAGTATAAATTCACGGTGCGAATTTATAAGGAGATGGGAAATGTGTTTTTAAAAAAATTGTGGTTTTATTTTTAAAGTTGTGGGATTTTTTTTTACAGATTTGAGATGTAAATTAAATTAGACAAATCGAAAAGGATTTATTAACTGATTAAACAGACTATTTTAGAATGGAAAGTGTATTTTCCTGAAAAGCCATGTATGTTTTCAAAGCAAAATTTTAAGTATAAGTTAAGAGTTTTAAAGTTGTTTTAAAAGAATGTTTTGAGAAATTATTATTTATGTTGTTTAGAAAAATTTAAAAGTAAATGTTTATTAAGTTAGTTATAGTAGTAATTATTTTAAAGGTTTAACTAGTATTATGATTTAAAAGATAATTATTTAATATCTATACTTTATAGAATAACTTTTATTTTAAATTTAATTTTGGCTTTAGTTTTATATGAGAAATTATTATAAAATTTCGTAACTAGCTTTTTGATTAAAGTGTTTTAATTAGTTTTTATTTTAAGTGTTTTAAAATATATATTTTTGGATAAAGTGATTTAAATTATTTTAAAATCCAAAGTATTAAGACTTGGTGATTTTCAGTGGAAATAAAACAATTGGGTGGGAATTTATTCTGGGAGAGAAAAAGTGATTTGAAAGCTATTTTCAAAGAGTTGAAATGTAGAAAAATATCTTGCGAAGATATTTTGAAAAATAATTTTGGACCTTATTACGGCCCGATGGTTGTTTGTGGATGTTATATGATAGTTAAATAACCGACTATCAATATTGGACAATGTGCTGATCGTTTCGAAGAGACCGGAATCGGGATTAATTTCCCGAAAACCACTACGATCCGGTTTGAACATTTTCATGAGGAAGGCAAGAGCTTGGAGTCGAAGATGGAGCAGTGAAGTGCAAGAGCAATCGCTACGATTCCTAAGGGTCATTCCAAAATGGATATAGTAGGAGTAGTGCCTTCGGTTCCGTTTGAATAGGGAACATACTTTTATGGACGAATGCTATCAGAACATCATTAGGGGGACGATGAGCATTCTAAGTGAATGTGTGCTAAAAAGTTAACGCATAGCCTCGAGCCTCATCAGTCCGGAGTGGAAAAAACAGAAGAGATGTAGCAAGACTAAGTGGTAGCAACCAATTAGGATAACGTCATCCTTGTCTAGATGTCCCTTTTTTCGGCTGTATGGGCGGTTTGATCCCTACAGCGGGGTGATCTTATTTGGACTATCCAATAAAGGGTAGCTCCGGTCTTGTGTTGTAGGGGATCAGGGGGGATCCTCAATACGCTGATCTAGACCGGGTACTGTGACGGGCGGTACCCTAGTAGCGCTACCATTATATGGAATCCAATCTTCAATAAGCACCTGTATGGTTTTGTTTGTGCGCAACTATTGCTAGAACGTGAGATGCAAGCATTTCAGATAGATTGCATTTTACTTTCTATATACAATATTATAATATCAGGCAAATTTGATAAAAATGTTTTGGTTATCGTAAGGTAAAAATCCGGCATGTTTATTTGTGGCGTGGTCTTACGATATACCTTTGATTTCAAAGGATTTTGAAACTTTAAAAAAATTCAATTGAGTGTGTTTTCTCACGCTGTTTTTCCAGACTGACTCGGGTCTTATTTTACTATAATGCTCGGGTCAGACCGAGTATTATAGAATACATGATAGGATACTGTGGAGCTCAGGCGACGAGCTGGATGGCAAGACGTATCACATGTACTTGATGTATAATCCGCTATGCAGTATAAGCTGTATAGTCAGCTTTTGTGAGGAAAAGTTAATATAACTGTCCAATATTTTGCTATTGATTGTGTTGTACTCTGATGATGTAATGTACAAAACAAATATAGTTCTCTCTGTATAAAGATCAGTCATTTATCTATCATATATTGTTCCGCTGCATTTGTGAGATTCTAATGTTGTTTTCTACTTCTTCTTCAACCTCTTTCTACTTTTCCCTAATTTTTCGTATTTCCATTCACTTTGAGTTGTTCTAATGGGCAATATCGTCGACTCAAAGGGGTATGGATTTGTAGTCGTTACACTTGGTATTAGAGCTGAAGGTTAAGCGAGAACCTTGGCTCTGTTGGGGATTACTCATTAGAAATAGAGTTCGTAATATTCTAGAATGAGATTGAATGTATTAGTAGATATGAGCGTGTATTTGTTAGTGAATATAAATTGATTTTAATTGTGTCGACTTATCGGTTGAGTGTTTATGAATTCTGGTCGGTGCAGTTTGGACAACTGTATCGATAGTGATTTCTAAACTCCTAAACTAGGCAAACCGACACATTATTGTTTTTAAAGGTGGGGAAATGAAATAATTTGCCCAAATTTTTTTGTATATAAAAGAAATATTTTTTTTAAATTATTATAGCATATGGTTGCTTGGTTGTTAGGAAGTGATAATATTAAAATATTATCATTGTTGTGTGGAAATTGAAAATAAGAAAATAATGTTATAACCAAAGTTAAGGAATAATTTATATAACAAAATGAGATTTGTATATGTGAATTATAAATATTTTTTATAATTGAAATGAGATCAAATTCCAGAGTAACGATTGAATATAGATTTGAAGGATTTGAAATTTTGAAATTTTGGGAAAAGTTTAACTTCCTATGGGTTTGGAAATGGATTTCCAAGGTGTGGAGAAATAATAGTGATATTAGTTCAATTTTTTTGGATTTTATATGAAATCTGGTGAGATTTGGGATTAAAAATATTTGAAAATGTTTTTAATAAAGCACTAAGCTCTTTTCGGTCGTTGAAAAATAATTTCGGTGATGACTGCAGCATCGTCGATATTCATTTTCGAGTTTACAAGAGAGGAATAGCTACCTAAATATTGTGAATGTTGAAGTTTGGGTTGGTAAAGTTGTTTTGATTTTGGAATTCAAATGGCTTTTGGATGTAATTGATTTCGAAAATGATTTTGAATGTTTAAGCAATTGTTTAAAACTATGGAAGTAAATTAGAAATGTTTGTGGAATATAAATAAGTTTGATAACTTAATAGATTTGAAATTTACTAGAATAGAAAATTTTAACTTAAAGAAGAGTTAAATTAAAATAAGTGTGAAAAACGAGACAAGTTAGAAACGTAAGCCAATTAAATGAAGTAAATTAAAGAGTTTGTGAATGGAATGTAAATAAGTTAGAAGACTAATAAAGGTTTAAAAATATGAATTAATAGGAAGTATAACTGAATTAACTTAAAATAGAAGTGAATTTTGAGGAAATGAATTTAAGAAAGCTAATGGAACTTAAACTGAAGATTCGAATTAAGTTTGAATTTGGTTAAGTAAGGTAAAGTTGATGAATTATTTGGAGGAACTAGAAGAAGTAAAAGTTCGAAAATAAAACTTTTATTTGGGATTTAAAATAAATTAGTATGTGGAACTAATTTAAGAAATGGTTAATTAAATATGGTTTGAAATAAGATGAATAGAATTCAATACTTAAAAATGAAAGGTAAATTGAATTCAGAATGGAAATGGAAATTTAAGATTAAATAAAATAGGTATGAAAACTTAAGTGGTGGAGTGAAATTAAATTTAAGAAGTATATAAAATATTTATATTAAACTTAAGAAATGGATGGTAAGATTCTTAAGTAAAATTGAAATGGAGAAATATACTAAGTTAATATTTGAATGAAGATTTTAATGAAAGCGTGTGAAATTGATAATGTGAATAAGCGAATAGAAATCAAAAAAATGTGAATAAAAATAAAATTGATATAGTTAATAATCAATTAAGATAAAAACGTGGGATGTACCTATATTATTTTATTCGCATAGCGATTTGATCTCATTCGAGCACAGAATTTCGAGATAGTTATATCGATCCGAGTTGGGATTTTTCACTCGATTTTCGACAGTGAACCCTGTATATGGATTTTGATTGATTATGGAAATTCTCTATCATAGTAAATGGTTACGCGAGGAGAATGACGGTTTCTAATCAAGAAATCAGATCTGAGTCCGCACTAGGAAGCCGGGTGGACGATGCTAGTTCGGAAGTGAAATTGTGTGATCGAGTAAGCGATCGAATTCGTATTGCGTACGGATGATATACGGACATCTTACGGGCTTGAATGAAATGGATATTGAATTTTTTTAAAGGAAATGTATAAAATAATTTTGAATACTAAGATTATTACTTAGTATGTTTAAAAACAGAAAGGAAATTGATGATTTTGATTTCAAAAGATAGAATTGTATGGCCCGACAAAAAGGTATGTATTTAATTTGTCATATGAAATTTGATGGTTTTTTGATCTAGCCACTTGGTCTTTTGTTTTCTTTTGAAATTAGGGGTACATTGGAGCATTTTGTAGCTGTACCGATCTAGCCATGCAAAGGAGACGCTGGCGAAATTTTTCGAAAATTTAGAGGGTTATCAAAATTTTGATAATTTAAATTAAGATTTAAAATGTTGAGTAAATAATGTTGGTTGGAATCTACGGATAAGTTTGGGAAGTTAGTGGAAGTGATAGTGTGTCTTTAATAAAAGATGGTTGGTAAGTTGTTGAACTTTTTGGTTTTGGGAAAATAGTGATGGGGTATGGACCATTCTTGAAACATCTCGCCTTTTTGTACGTTTTAAATCGACGATAAACCGCACACTTCAGACTCAAACCATACAAAAGTGCGAATTGTTATTAGAGTGAATAAGAAAAAGGAAGAAAGGAAGAAAACAAACCAGAATCTCGCAGCGGAATGACAAAATATAATAATCAAATAACAGTTCATGAGGCTGTTTTACAAAAAAATTGATTATACTTTTACAACACAGAATCAGAGTTACATATACCAAAGAATAATAAATAACAATGCAACGGAACAATGTGATGCGGCGGAAATATAGTAAATAATAGTAGTAATACAATCTTTGTCTTCGTCCTTCAGAAATAAGGTCTTCAAACCCTGAAATGCTCAGACTGACCCGAGGGAATTGAAAAGACAAAACACTCGACTCAGAATTAAAAGATCTTATGTGAGTTAAATAAATGGTAAATATATGATTGGAACGGCGTCAGAAATGTTTATGGGATTTGACATCTCATATCTAGTGTCTAATGTTAGTACAGTAACTTAAGAGATGCTCGAGATTCACATCTCCTAAGGATCCGTTAAACTATTTACTATGTAGTGATATGTGCTACTATGATAATGTGTAATAGTAAAATAAACTTACTTTTAAATAGCGTTAAGGGGTTGTCCATATAGCCCTTAACATGTAATAGTCCAAGTAGTCCATCCAGTATCAGCGCATCTCCAGATCGGGAGACTACCCTAAATACTCCACAGGCTACGGGAGAAAATCAAACTCGTACAAGGCACGCTGGGATAGGTGACGCGGTACAACTAGGCAATGCCAGGGTAGATATACCAATTATGCTTCCGAACCGGTGGTAACGCGTAGCAGCCACTACCGCCCACCTCAAGCCACACCCCCAAAATCAAAAGGGTCCAAATTTATCACAAAGCGGTAGAATTGTATCGAATGAGTGTGTCCGATAAAAGGTGCTGCCTTCTTAGCCCGTCAATCGCTCATGTTTTAGCCACCTTATGCCAACTCACGGGAGTCGGGTCAACGTATGCCTCAAATGAACGCCGCCACCATCCTACTTCATTCCGGAATCTCCACCGCGTACACGGTTGTTAAAGTGGTTTTCGGAGTTGGCAGAGAGTATGACAAATCCTGGTCCCTTTAACAACCAAACGTTATTATAACACCGCGGTCAATTTCAAAATAGTTAATTCTTTAAGCCAAATATCATTGCCCTTTCAAAACCAAATCAATACGATATCATTTTCATTTCAAATATATCCTTTTTAAAACCATAACTCTTTCAAAATTATAATATTTTAAAACTAAACGCTTGAAATATAACCTTTCATAACATAATACCTTGAATTTTATAGCTTCTAAACCATAACTTCCACCACTTAAACGGTTTGGATATCCAAACTATTTATAAAATAAAATAGTTTAAATTTAAACTTTACTTTATAAAGTAAAATAATTTCCTTGACTTCATAATTTTATTCACTTTAAATTAAATCTCAATTCATAACTTTCAACTCACTTTCAGTTTTCAGTCAACCATTTCAATTTATATCGATTTCAAATATAGATTCAAACCTCCAAATAAACCATTTCGATGGATTTCAAAGCTTTCAATATTCAACACTTCAAAACTAAATTTGGTAACTATATATATATATATATATATGTATATGTATATGTATATATATATATATATATATATATATGAAATTCAATATACTATTATTTAGTTTTGAAATATTTACTTAATAATTCTAATATCATTCAAATAAACACCAATTTCAAATAACTGGATATTTCCCTCACTTTATTCAAATTTGATATATTCATTTATATATCCTTAAAAAAAAATCAAGTTCAAAATCATATTCTTTAAAATCTCAAATTCAATAAGTCCTAAATCGATTTTATTAAATAAAATTCTCAATTAAATACAATTTAAATCAATTTCCAATTTATCTTTCAACCTTAATTTATTGAAATCATTATAAATTCAATATTAAAATATAATTTAAATAAATACTTAACCATATTATATTTTAAATAAAATCAAACTTTATTATTAAATTTATTTATATCAACAAATTTATACATAACTCAAGTCAAAAATTTGACTATATATATTTATGTAATATCTAAAATCAATATTTATATAAAACCATGTATTTCTTCTCAAAAACCATTGAAATCAATTTCAAAATATTTTTATATATATAGACCATGGTGTCTTTATATAATTTTTTATCCTATGGTCAAGTGATACAGATATTTATCATTTCAGCTCGTAATTTAAAACATAAATACAGATATATATCATTTGAAACTGCAATCCCAAAATATAAAAATCCATAACAACTTGTAGTTTATAAAAATATAAAATACAACATCCATTCATCCAATATCAATCATCAAACATTTAAGACAATCATCATCCAATTCAATTAATTACATCAATATAGAACAGATAATACTTAACAAGAATTTTACTAGCAGTTTATATGCAATAATAAATTAAATAACAAATTAACTGGCAGTTTATATGAAATAATAAATTAAATAAAAATTTAATTCAATAAATTCAATTTAACCGAGATGATGATTAAAAATATGCCAACAGTCATAAATAAATTTCAAATCACATCATAAATCAATTTAACAAACATAAGAAATTTTAGAAGTTGTGAGTGGGTTAAAACACCCTCCATTGAATTTAAATTGAATTTAAATTCAAAATACGCCCAAAATTCGAACGGTCTCGTAATTCTTCCAAACAAATGCCAAAATATTCTTAATTCTAATATGATCCTAGCAAGACAAACTGTGCATGAATCCGAGCTCGTATGAAAAAGTTATGAAAATTAGAAGATTAGAAAATTCTAGTCCAGGGTCGACTTTAGGTTCAACTTCGGTCCACCACCTCAAATCCCCGGTGCTTGCTCTGAGTTTTTGCCAAAACGACCCGAAGCGACTCGAATCATTTTCTTCCTGACCCGAAGTTGATGCAAGGATTTTGCCTCTGAAACTCGAAGCGCGACCCAAAGTTTCTGCAGATCCGCAAAATATTTTTATTTTATTTTTTTTGAATTGAAATTGGATTAGGAAGATTAGGGTTTTCAGCCATTGAGGAAGAGAAGCAACAGAAATTTCTGTACGTACAGAAATGAGAAATAGAAAGACTGCTAAGGTTTATAACGATATATATGTATATATAGGCAGAACATAATAGAAAGGAATGGGCCCGATTGGTTTAGTTTTTAACGATAATTGACCCGAAAAGCCCGTTTCGATTCCGGAACGGAAATGGGTCAACCCATATATCAAAATATATGTTTTTAAATATTTTAAACACAATGGAATAGGTTTCAAGTCCAAATTTCATCGTATGAAGAAGTTATGTTAAAACCAAGTTATTTCAAATTGATTTCAATTGATTTCAATCTCATTGATTTCTAAGCGTTTCGAGCCTGCACGATCAAAAGACAAGTCCAATTGCTACGAAACTTGAAATCCTATAATAATTCACCGTTACGAATCCGATGAAATAGGTTTTGTCAAAATCCGAGTTAGTGGCCAAACTGGCTATTTTTCTGTTAATTAAATATATTAATATTAAATTAATTAAATTAAATCTCAATTAAAATTTATTAAATCACAATTTATCTCATTTTAAATTACTTGGACATTCACCATAATTTAACACAAATTTAGATGTCAGTTTAATGTTGATTCATTCATCAATTTCAACATTAAATTTCACTTCTATTAAATTCAAAAATTTATAATTTTAAAATTCCAAAATCCATTTATTAATTTAAATATTTAATTTCATTTATTTGCAATTAACCCAATTACTATAATTTAAATTCTAATAAATAAATAAATCTTGATTTCCATTCTTTTTATTTCCAATTATCATATTATTATAAATAAAATTAACATTACCTCCAAATATTAACCTAATTTACATTAACATAATATTTAATTACACTTGTTGTGATAAATTCCAATTCAATTTAACGTATTAAATATATATGCAACTTATAATAATTGTTGCCATTAACTCTCAATCACATTCTTATAATTTATCATTTCAAAACCAATATTAAAATTACTTACAGAGCACTGATTTTATTCAATTACCATTTATTATATATTAATTCATTAATTAATTCAATATTTACGTTTGTATTCTTATATTCAATTTATAGCCTAATATAACACTTACACTATTTCATTTATTGTAATTTCATTCAAACTACGAATAATTAGCTTTAATTATCATTGCTACATTTCAAATTAACATTCAACTCACTATAACTATAAAGTTTTTTTTATTTCTTTCTAAATTAAATTAAAAAAAATCTTATTAAATTAACCAATTTAATTATCAAAATTTGCGGGTCGTTGCAATTCTTCTTTACGGCCAATTTCGAGGACGAAATTCATTTAAGGGGGAAGGAATGTGATGATCCGAAATTTCTAGATATTTGAAATTGAAATATTTAATTGATTTTAAATATTTGATAGCTAGTTTTACTTGAATTTCAAATATCACTATTTATTTGGCAATTAAAATGTTGAATTTAATTATAGGAAGTTGGGTAAAATTTTGAATCTTCAGTTTTATGCTTGTTAAAAATATTTCAAAGGATTATAAAATTTATATTAATAGTACTGAAGATAATGAAAGCTTTAGAATTGAATTTGGAAGTTTTTTGTTAAGTTTTGAGAATATATCGTTTAAATAGATAATTAAAAATAGCCTTTTCGGGCACAGTCTCGAAATTTGAGGAATCCAGTTCCATTGGATCCGTAATAGTGTATTATTATCGAATTTCAAATTTCGTAGCATTTGGAGTGTCGTGTGATCGTATTATAGGTAAACGAGTTGAAATTAATATCGAAAATTCAATACAATGACTAGGTTCAAAAAGCTATCTTCTCCATACAATTGAATTAGAACTCGAAACCTTTTCCATTGTGTACGAAATAGAAGTATAACATTATGAACACCTAGTGATACATCTCGATAGGAGGTGAGATTGCGAGTTGCAAAAATCGAGACGATTTAAATTTAAATTAAATATATATTTTTATATATTAGTCAGCTTTCAGCTGTAAATCTGTTCACGTCAAAAATTTTGATTACAAGACAAATGTCACTTTACCTAGTTTCTTCACACAACCTCTACACGTGCTTCCCTTTTCTTTTCAAGAGAAAGTTCTCTCCCCCTTCAGAACATAATTCAGACGAGCATTTTAAAAGTACAAATCAAATTCATAAAGATTAATGGTCAAACCCTATAATGGAAAATTTCAAATCTAAATCGAATTACCTGCTTCTTCCCTTCTCGTTTCCCATTCCTATTCAATTACCAAAGGAAATGAGAAATGGAAAAAAGAAAAAAATGATGGTTGTATCTCCAAAGAATTCGAACGGAATCGAATCAGAGGTTGAAGCACCGCGCCAGTGAGGAAAGAAGGAGCTCTATCTAGGGCACACGAGTGATTCGCGACTGAAGAGGGGAGAAGGAGGGCGACTAGAGGTTAGAACAGTAGGGACGTCGCAAGGTGGAGGGTTCGTCAGCAAGGCGGTTTAGGTATAGCGTCGATCTAGGTTGAAGGCTTGCGATGGATTTAGAGATCTCGCGCATACCAGTGGCTGAATATTACAGTTAAATCACTTTAAACATTTTTAATATGCCGATCTCTATTATTTAAATCAAATTTTTTACAGTAAGGTGACTTGCTAATTGTGTTATCTACTGAGAAATATATATATATATACATATATATACATATTCATATATATATATATATATACAAATTGGAAAATATATATGGTTTAAAATAGAAAAACCTATTTTTTTAGTCAGAAATATATATACTGAAAGACTTAAATATATATATATATATATATATATATATAGAAATTTTAAAGTGTTGAAAAGTTTATATAAAGTTTAGAGCGTTAAATCTATATAGACTATTTTATAAGTAAATATGAAGTTTCAAAAATAAAAGTAAATATATATACACACACACATTTTAGATTTACGGGTTTCTTTTAAAATAGTGAATTTGGTGATTTAATTATCCAAATAACTTATTTAAGTTATTTTATTTAACAAGAAGATTTAAAAAAAGAAATTTATTAGTTTAAATTTAAGTGTTAATTAATTAAATTTATTAGAACGGAAATTGATTGTCCGATTTATTTCAAATATTTATACACCGTATAAATGTTTGTACAAAGTCTTAAAGCGTGAAGAAAACAAGCCAGTTTGAAGTGGATTGCAAAGTAAAAGTCAAAGGTGAGTTAATCTCACTCACATCTAGGTTGCTAGTTAATTTAAATAGTCAAAATTCAAATTATTGGTTGATTGATTGCATTGATAATTTATTATCAGTTTGGATATGATATTATATTTATATATAGTGTGTGTGTGTGTGTGTATATATGTGTGTGTATTGGAGTGATTGATTCCCGGATTATATAGCCGATGAGACCCTATGCGCCCCGCATAATAACGGATGACACTATATACGGCGATATCCCTCTCGAAGTGGAATTGGTATTTTTATATTGTGCTAACATTTTTGGATGCAGGGAAACAGGTTGGAGAGATCCAATTGTATTCCTCAATATATTGAAATTTGTTTTCATAATCTGTGATATGATTGATTGATTATCTGTGATAGATTATATTGGAAATTGAAAATAATGAATGCTATAGGTTTGCTGACCATATTTTGGGTATTTGAAGATATCAAAAATATAAAAGAGCTGACTTTTGAAAGAAATATAAAGAGAGAAATTTTAAGTAAAATAATTTTAGATAAATCAAAGAATGAATTTGAAAAAAATTAAAAAGCTTTATTTTAAAATCCTATCGAATAAATTCCGAGTATGGGAAAAAGATTTTTGAATAAATGAGGATAATTGAATTCGAAGACTTGAGTTATATTGTTAAGAATTTAAGAAATTATTTTAAATTCAAGATTCAAAATATTAGGAAGAAATATAAGAAGAATTTTGAAATAAAGTATGAAATTTATATTTTCAGCTTTAAATAAGATTTTAAATCATAATTAAGAAATGAATCTAGAATTAATTGATTTTTGAAATAAACTTTGAATAAATTGAGAAATAAATTCTATGGGGAATTAAATTTAGATAATCTATTTTTAAATCGATTAAGTGATGTGAAACAGTATTTCAAAAGGAAATGAGAGTATGGAAATTATAAACTGGGTTTGTAAATAAAGCGAAATATTTATCAGTGGATAAATTTGAAAGCATAAATTCACAGTGGGAATTTATAAGGAGATAGGAAGTATGTTTAAAAAAATAGTGGTTTTATTTTTAAATGGGTGGGAAAATTTTTACGGGTTTGAGACATAAAGTAAATAGGATAAATCGAGAAGGGTTTATTAACTGATTCAATGGACTATTTTGGAATGGAAAGTGTATTTTCTGAAAAGCCAAGTATGTTTTCAAAACAAATTTTTAAGTATAAGTTAAGAGTTTTAAAGTTGTTTTAAAAGAATGTTTTGAGAAATTATTATTTAGTTGTTTAAAAAAATTAAAAAGTAAATGTTTACTAAGTTAGTTATAATAGTAAGTATTTTGAAGGTTTAACTAGTATTATGATTTAAAAGATAATTATTTAATATCTATAATTTCGAATAACTTTTACTTTAAATTTAGTTTTGGCTTAAGTTTTATATGACAAATTATTATAAAATTTCATAACTAGTATTTAAATAAAATGTTTTAAGTAGTTTTTATTTTAAGTGTTTTGAAGTATATATTTTTGGATAAAGTGGTTTAAATTATTTTAAAATCTAAATTATTAAGATTTGGTGATTTTCAATGGAAATAAAACAATTGGGTGGGAATTTATTCCGTGAGAGAAAAAGTAATTTGAAAACTATTTTCAAAGAGTTGAAGTGTAGAAAAATATCTTGCGAAGATATTTCGAATATAAATAATTTAGGAAATTATTAAGGCCCAATGGTTGTTTATGGATTTTATGTGATAGCTAAATAACCGACTATCAATATTGGCCAATGCGCTAATCGTTTTGAAGAGATCGGGAGCGGGGTTGATTTTTCGAAAACCACTTCAATCCGGTTTGAACATTTTCGTGAGGAAGACAAGATTTTGGAGTCAAAGATGCTGCAGTGAAGTGCAAGGGCTAATCGCTACTAATATTGAGGGTGATTCCAAAATGGATGTAGTAGGAGTAGTGCCTTCGGTTCTGTTCGGGCTGGGAATGGACTTGTATGGATGAATGCTATCAGAACATTATCAGAGGGACGATGAGCATTCTAAGTGAATGTGTGCTAAAATGGTAACGCATAGCCTCAAGCCTCATCAACCGGGAATGGATAAAACAGGGGAGATGCAGCAAAGCTAAGTGGCTAGCAACCAATTAAGGTAAGGTCATCCCTGTCTAGATGTCTCTTTTTTCGGCTGTGTGGGTGGTTGCTGATCCCAACCGCAGGGTGATCTTATTCGGACTATTTAATAAGGGGAAGCTTCAGTCTTGTGTTGTAGGGGATCAGGGGGGATTCTCGACACGCTGATTTAGACCAGGTGCTGTGATGGACGGTACCCTAGTAGCCCTGCCATTGTATGGAATCCAATCTCCAATAAGCGCTTGTACAGTTTTGATTGTGCCCAACTATTGCTGGGATGTGACATGCAAGCATTTCAGCTAGATTCTATTTTACTTTCTATAGACATTATTGTAATATCAGTTGAATTTTACAAAAATGTTTTGGTTATCATAAGGTAATAACCCGGCATGTTTATTTATGGTGTGGTCTTACGAGATCCTTTGGTTTCATAGGATTTTGAAACTTTAAAAAAATCCAATTCATTGTATTTTCCCGCGCTGGTTTTCCAAACTGACTCGGGTATTATTTTGCTATAATGCTCAGGTCAGACCAAATTTTGTAGAATACAAGATAGGATGCTATAGAGCTCAAGAGACGAGCTGGATGGCGAGACGTATCACACGTACTTGATATATATTCCGCTGTGCAGTAAAAGCTGTATAGTCAGCTTTTGTGAGGACAAGTTAATATAACTGTCCAATATTTTTCTATTGATTTTGTTGTACTCTAATGATGTGATGTATAAAATGGATATAGTTCTTCATGTATAAAGATCAGTCATTTATCTATTATATGTTTGAGACGGCCCGACTTTTTCTCCACAGAAAGACGCGTCATCATTAAGAAAGAAAGGGATAGAAAAGCGAAAGATAGAGAAGAAAGAAAGAAACAACATCAAAATCTCAACAGCGGAACGAATAAATTATATTAATCACACAAGTATTTCATAGTATACAACATCTATCGAAGTTACACAGCTTATACAACACATACTAGACAGTTATAAACACTTTTCTAGTCATCACAACAACACAAAGATGCCAACACAGCGAAACACTATATATCTACAAACGCTAAAGCCTCCTGCTCCAATTCTCCTCCAGAGTTCATCAAAGCTAGACTGAATCCCTTGGCAACTCGTAAAATTTTGAGTACCCAAGATTTTTAGAAAAAAAGAAAATAAACTCCGGGTCAGACATGGATCTGGTGTGAGTAACAGGTTAAAGTTGCTTAACTTTGAAAAACCATTGAAACAAAAGGTATCTCATAAGACTTCCCGCACATAAACACGGAAAAGTTTTTACCTTACGATAACCAAAACATTTGATAGGAAATCCACTGATATTATAATAGGGTATAGGGTTTTTAAATAAAATACAGAAATGGCTGGAATGCTTACATCTCACGTTCCAACATAGGTAGGCACAAGTAAAACGTACGGCACTTCTTGGAGATTGGATTCCATACAATGGCAGGGCTACTGGGGCACCGTCCATCACAGTATGTGGCCTAGATCACCGTACCGAGGATCCACCCTAAATCCCCTGCAACACAATGTCGAAACCATCCCTTACTGGACAGTCGGAACAAGAGAACCCCGACATTTGTTGCAATCAACTACCCCACACGGCCGAATAAAAGGGACTTTTAGACAGGGGAACCTCTTGTCCTACATGAGCGCGACTCACTTAGCCTTGCGCACCACCCCTGTTTTAGCCATTCCCGGTTGATGAGGCTTGATGTTACGATTACCTTTATAGAACACATCTATCTTAGAATGCTCATCGTCCACCTGACGATGTTCTGAAAGCATTCAATCCATACAAGTTCGTTCGGGTTTCGAACGAAACCAAAGGCATTATCTCGTTACACTCATTTTGGAATCACCCACAGAGTTAATGACAATAACCATTGCAATGTGAATCTTCATCTTCACTTGAGATTCATGATCTGACGTTAATTTGGATCGATGTGGTTTTTGGATACCTAAATTTGAAAATCCAATCCCGGTCTCATCGAAATCCAAAGCGCCATCTTTTAAAGTCAAGTTGTTTTAAAGTTAAAACAATTTGATTCTATTATCTATGTTCACGCAGATAGATAATTTACGTTATCACAAATAGATAATCCACATTATCATCAAAATTCAACTAAAGCATTAATATCATAGATCATCACATTTCTCATATCAGAGACAAACAATTCAAGGCATTCAATAACATTCAGCCATCCATAAGCAAAGATCTATTAATCACACCATCTATCATTAATTTAAAATGAATTAAATTAATTACTTCATCTTTAATTTATTTAAAATAAATTTAATTAATTACTTTCATCACATAAATCTTGCTTACTTAACCATTAATTAATTACAATTCAATTAATTGATCATCATCTAAGTATTCATATTAATCACCCTTGATTAATCATTCTCTAATTACAATCAGTAATTAGCCTTTAATTAATTACACAAATTAATTATCCTTAATCATTTGCAGTACTTAACCTTTAATTACTTCATTTAATTAATTAACTATAATTAATTACATTAATCCTTAATTAATTACAGTAATTAATTATTCTATAATCACTTATTATTGATTAATTAATCAACCCTTAATTACATCATTAATTATAATAATTAATGATCCCTAATTACTACTATAATTAATTATTAATCATATTTAATAATTAATCTTTAATTAATTACATTCATTAATCATCTTGATTAATCACATTCAATAATTAACTACCCTTAATTATTTATATTACTTAATTAACTTCTAAATAAGGTCAATTAATTAATTCTTTAATTAGTTAAACTAAGTAATTAATTCTTAATTACTTCACTAAGTTATTATCCATCTTATTAATTACACAAAGTAATTAACCCCAAATTTTTTCCATTAATCAATTATCCTTCAATTAATTACATAAAGTAATTAAACCCCAAACAACTCATTTCTTCAATTAATTACACCCTGTAATTACCATCACTAATTACTTCACTAAGTAATTACACTTCATT
This sequence comes from Allium cepa, assembly GCA_030765085.1. NCBI lineage: Eukaryota > Viridiplantae > Streptophyta > Magnoliopsida > Asparagales > Amaryllidaceae > Allium > Allium cepa. Next base: position 1,040,637,524 of record CM060931.1, on the reverse strand, counting down.
AATTACGTTATGCAATTATACTAAACAAATCATCAGGTGATTACCTTAAATTAATTAAACTAATTAATTAACTTAAACTAATCACATTACTTTAATTAATTATACTGAGTAATTAATTCCTTTAATTACTTTCATTAAGTAATTATACCTAATCCAATTCCACAAATGATTATCCTTAATTAATTAATCTAATTAATTATTAAAATTAATCACATTAATTAATCATTTAATAATCCCTAGTTAATGATCTTTCGTTAACCATTAACAATACTTTAATTATTTTCCTTAAGTATTAAACTTTAATTAACCATCATTAATTACAAATTAATTAATTTTTAATTAATTAATCTCTAATTTACTAATAAATTAAGTGCTTAACTATACTTAATTAATCTTTAATTACTTGATTAATTATTTTCAAATCATTAGTTAATAATCTATACTTATCTAAGTAATGATCCTTAATTATAAATTAATTAACCCTTACTCAATTAATTTACAACTCTTAATTACTCATTTATTAATCCATAATCATAAATTAATTAAATTGATTAATTTCTTTTAAATTACCTTATTAATTTAACAAATTCAAAATCATTAAATCTTAATTAACTTAAGATAAAATATTTTCCTCATTAATGACTAAATTATCATTACAAGTTCACTTAAAACATTACACTTTAAAACTCACTTTTAAAGTTTATTTCAAAATTTAGTTTTAAAACTTTTACAAATTAACAAAATTAAAACAATTTTACCAACCTCTTAAACTAATGTTAATGAAACACTTATCTTATATAAAGGAAATTTATATGAGAGTTTTACATCAAATTCATTTAAAAATTTCAAAACCTTTTACTTCAAAAAAAAAAATTTTAAAAAAAAAAGTTTTGGAATCAGCTTCGGGTTCAATCCGAACCATACTAGAGTCTGGCCTCGAGAAACCCCTCTTTTTTATAATATTTTGTTAAGTTCTGAACTTAAAAATTGGAAACCCAAACACTCACTTACTCGAGTCATTTCGTACAATTGCTTTGAAAACCCCCTGACTACACGAGACAATCTTGAATACAACTCGAACCAAACCCGAGTTCAAATCATCTTCACCAAAACTAACAAGGCTTGAACACCAGAAATGTACCGTGCAATGCATGGTGGCTCCGACCACCTACGGTCATCACCCAAATCTTCAGCAAGTCGTCGCCACCTACCTCAGTCCTCATGATCCTCCAGAACATCGGAAACAATGGCCAACCAAAATCAAACAGTCGAACTCGCGGTGTTGGAAACAACCAACGTTGGAAAATCATCCATCGACGTCGATCTCGACCATGATGAACATCGTTGTCTTCACCATAGATGCCTCGACCTCCAATCTTTATTCCCCCCAAGCGAACCATTCCAGAGCACCCCCGTCGCCACAAATGCCTTCTCAACAACGACGTACCAAATAGCTTCCCAACCCTAACTCACCATCCCCTGGCCACTACGGCCATCAAAAAAATCTCTACCTAATATTCCTGAGACCATCATCTACCAGCCACCTTCGACTATAACCTCGGCACCGACCATTACGTCGATCGTCGGAAAATGGAAATAAACCCAAAAACCCCCAATCCCGATTATCTCAGAAATTACCAAACTAAAAATTAAGATACCACTTCTAAAAATCAAGTTTTTGGTTAAGTATTCATGTTTACGGAATAAATGAATTAAGAAGTTCGAATTTTTAAACAAAACACAAGCTTGCCTGTTCTTTGGTTTCCCAAAGCAATATCCAATTTAAATCACTTAAATATAATTTTAATCTTTAATATATGATAAAACAAAAAAAAATTGTTTGAAACTTAAACCCTAACAAAGATTGGTCGAAGAGATAATGAATTATGAACAAATCTTGAGCCTGGAAAACTAAAAACAGGATAACACAAAATGCAACAGCATGCACACACATCTATTCATTCATATATATATGCAGAACTTCACCAATATATATATATATATATATATATTCACACAAAAACACATTCATTCCAAAACTTAACTTGCAATCAGAATCATATTTAAGCTTTAGAAAGGATGTTACTCACCTGTTTTGAAAATGAAGAACATAGCCTTCTTCTTTTTTATTTTGAAAAAGCTTTTGACACTTTAAAACTTGAATGCCTCCTGATTTAAAAACTTGAATTACTGGAAAGATGTTGGATTTAAAAACTGCATGCCGAAGATTGCTTCTTTGATTAGAAACTATAATGCTTACTGGCTTTGTTTATCTCAGGTTTAAAGAAGAATGCACAAGCTTTGATTCTAGGTTTTAAGAATTGTAAAGGTTTGCTTGATACGAGATTTTGAAGAGATAACTGCAATTTGGAACGAAGATGAACTGCTTGTTTCCAGGTTGAAGAAAATGCAGCTTTGATTTATCTTAATTTTGAAGAAGATTTTATAGGCAACTGGTTTGATTTTGATATTGAAAATGAGATTACAGGCTTTTGAATATGATTAGTTTTCTGATTTGAGGAGTGTTGATTTTCAGATTTTTGTTTAGAGAATTGGTTTGAGTTTTCTTAGCTTTTGAATTAGAAAACGAATAGAAGATGAGAAGCATATGTTTGTATAGGTAAAACTGTAGTTTATTAAAAATAAAGAAAAATTAAAATTTTAAGATGACACTTGCTTTAAAGTTTAACACTTGTCATTTTTAATAGTTTATTAACTAACACTTGTAACTAATGTCTCTTAATTTTTACCACTTTTCCTTTAAGTAATTAATGCTTAATTTAAATGTTAATAATAAGCTTTTTCTTAATTTACAAATTCCTATCTAAATGCGTATATGTAAATTATTTTAAAGAAAATAAAACAATTTATATATATAAATAAAAGCTTATACATATAATTTTAAACTATCTATCTTTTGAAATTCCATTTTGAATTCAAATTCAAATTAAATTTGAAAATCCAAATTAAAGTCAACTTATATATGCATATATAACAACACATTCAATTTGAAAATAACAATTCTATTGCCTTTAAAATCTATTTATATCTATAAAAATAATATATTATAATTATTATTTGAAAATAACAAATTTGTTAATTAAAAATAATTTATAGAATAGATCATCTTATTATTTATAAATTACTTATATGAATTAGTATAAAAACTTATATATTTTTTCAAATCATATTTAACAAGAAATATTTAAAAAGAAACTAAAACAAACCTTTTTATTAATTTTATTAAATTTAAACTTAAGCTTAAAAAAATATTTTAAACAATTAACATTTACCTTAAGTATTTAAAACCATATAGTTGTTGATTATGCGCTTATATGATTTTTGTTTGATGATAATAAACTTATATACATTCGTTTAAATGTATTTGTTAATGTACTATTTTATTTTTCATAGATTAAATAAATATTTGCTGAATAAAATTAAATACAGAATTTGAATTCAAACAGAAATTTTATTCAAACAATATTTATTACATTTTTGAATAGTACAAATTCAAGCTCTCACTATACATATACAATTTTGTTTACAATACATCACAATTTCATATTTACATAAATTCCTCACTACATATCACTCACACTAGTAGTTTATCTTCAACTTCATTCCAGTTAGAATCCAGCATCTGAGCAATCTGCAAAAATATTCACTAACGTAGTAAAATTTAAAAAGAAATATTTTTGCAATATAAAATGAAATATTATTTTTGAAAATATGATTTTCCTCAGTTATTTGGGTTGTTCGTCATCATTCACATTTGAATTCATCATACACGAACAATGTGACATGCACAGTGTATCACTGTACATGCCACAAGGCCGTGCACATCGATATACAATTAATAATGCTACAGGGACAGGTAGCACATGTCAAACCCAAATGCACGACACGAGCACAGGGTCAAACCCGAAGTCAAGTGAAATTTCAAAAATCAACATGAAAGGATGCAAAGACCAGAAGTACAAACTGAAGACTGCAAGAAGTATGCAATTCAAAGTGATATAACAGCAAATACCACAATATCAAGTTCAAGTCAGACCAACAGCTACATGATGCAAACAGCATGAATGTCACAAGCATGAACACAGGAAAACATGCATGCAACATGGACTGCAACAAACATCAGAATAACAAACAGTGAAGCAAGACAGGGCCAAGCAACTGCTATATGGTGATGCAGTTAACAACTACTCAAAGCAACAGTGACAATGAAGTGAATGCAACTAGAGGAACTCAACAAGGAAGATTACAACATCAAGTCGGGTCAGACCAACCAGAATAGATGCAAAGACCACAATGCAATGTACATGAATACAACTACAGGCAAAAAGCCAGAAGTTCAAGTGAACAGAAGACAATTGAACAACTACAAGGTCAGGGAAGCAACAAGAATACCAGAGACTACAATAAAGCAAGTGCAAATACAAGTTGTACAAGATAACAGCAACAATGAAAATCAGTGCAACATGTAGACAGCAACTTCAATATGCTCAAGTGAATGAAAATTCTATACTCAATGCAATGAACACAAGTCAGTGGCAAGCATACAAACATACCAGATCAAAATCGAACTAAAGTATGGTGAAACACTGCAATTCAAAGAGCATCAACAATGCAACACTTCAACGAGCTACATACAGTGATGCAATGCAAATCAAAACAGAGATAAGATGGTCAGTCACCATAATGATGAAAATGTCGAGCTCAATGCAACACAGTGGCAACCACAAGATGCAGACCAACCAGAAGTACAAGTGCAGTTTAAATGGCCGGGCAAGTGCACAACTAAACCAACAAACATCAGCAAGTACAATATCATAAAACAAATGTCTATGCCGAGAAAACAATGAAACAATCAGAGAATGCCACAGTGGATGAACAAAATTCAACAGTGCAGAAATGGTCTCAAGTCCAAGACGAAATCATGGAAACGTACAGAAGTCAAGAAGGGGATTCATGAATGTATACTGTCAAAAATCAAAAACGTATCTTTGAAAAAGTCACAAAGTAAAAGAGGAAAGTTTATGCCGTATCAACCAAGAATAAATTGAACGCTCCAAAATCAAAGCTGTGCGCATCAAGGAAAAAATATATCAGGAAAGCAAAAATTTGGAAAGTATCAAATTTATACGAACAAACTCAAGTGTCTCGGTATTCACATAAATACCAGCACCTAATTATCATCATAGGCATGAGCGAACAATCGAATTCAAGCAATCAATCCAGAAAGCAACAAATAACATACCAGAATTTGCAAATCAGATTCGATCGTTTCGAAGCAACCAAGCCCTAATTTTACAAAATGATCAACAGAGGAGCAGCTGCGAACGAGCGCGAGCAAAAGCAACCAGAGAATTGATCATCAGAGAAGCCACCAGCAAGAGAAACACAAACCAGAGAATCAAATTTCAGAAAAACCCTAATTTCTGTAGAAAGGGGATCGACCGACATTATCTCTTCACAAGCCAAAAGAAAAAGGAACGGGCAAAACAAATGGGCCGGCCTTGTTTATAAAAGAGAGCTTTAGTTTATATTTAATTAAGGGTTTAAGTTTAAAATTGTTTTAAGTTTGTTTTAAATTTTCTTTTCGAATCAAGTCTTGGTAAATCACCACCTAGGTTGTAGGTAGTGTCAGATTGTCTAGTTAGAATTAGTTCAGTGAGCAGGGTGTGCGAGTTTGCAAAACTCTATAGGCAGGAGCAGGGTTTGCGAGTTTGCAAAACTCTATAGGCGGGAGCATGGGTTGCGAGTCTATTAGAGTGTTTGTAAGCGGAAGCAGGGTTTGCGAGTCTGTTAGAGTGTTTGTAAGCGGGAGAATGTTTAATTTTAATAAAAATCTGGAAATGCAGCAGTAGGCAGGGGTTGTCGAAGCTGGGTAAATTTTGTGTGTGATTTACTTTTCATCATATTTATTTCTCTGCAGTTTGTTTTTGCGTTTAACTCGAGAAAATTTGCTATAACCCTATTCAACCCAACCCCCCCCCTCTAGGGTTAATCTAGATCCTAGAAGTGGTATCAGAGCACGGTATTTTTCTTTAACTCTAGAGTCATGAATCCATCAAATAATGCTTTTTCTGAGGGGCAATCTATTGTTAGGCCACCCATGTTTAATGGGAATGGTTATGCTTATTGGAAAGTTAGGATGGGCATTTATCGTAGTTCTGTTGATTATAATGTTTGGGGCATTATTGAAACTGGCTATAAATCTCCCACTATAACCATTGGTGATACTGAGATTCCTAAACCTAAGGATAGGTGGGATGCTAACGATAAGAAATTAAAAACTACAAACGCTAAAGCCATGAATGCTTTGATCAGCGCTCTTGATAAAACTGAATTTAATAGAATTTCTCATTGTAAAACTGCACAGGAAATTTGGCATACCTTGGAGGTGACACATGAAGGAACTTCTCAAGTCAAGGAGTCTCGTCTAGCCCTATTCAGCAATGAATACGAGAACTTTGTGATGGACAAAGGCGAGAGCATAAAGGACATGTTTGGATGCTTTTCAACTTTGGTGTACAATACTAGAGAGCTTGGGAAGGTATTCACTGAGGTAGAGCTTGTGAGGAAGGTGCTACGAGTCTTACCGATGAGCTTTGAGGCAAAAGTCACGGCAATACAAGAATCGAAAGATCTGAGTAAACTAAGCATGGAGGAGTTGATCGGCAACTTGATGACATATGAGCTTGAGCTAAAAGCAAGGGAGGAACGAAACAACTCCGAGTCAAAGAAGAAGACGATTGCCTTAAAGAGCAAAGAAGAGAGCGGTGAAGAAGAAGAAGATCCAATTGAAGAGCTTGCAGTGGCTGTCAATAATCTTAGAAAATGGTCAAGATTCAAGCCACGCAAGAAGAAAACAAATGGTAATAGGTCAAAAGATTCTGATAATTCCGATAATGAACTGACATGCTTTAACTGCAACAAGCCTGGCCACTTCAAACAACAATGCCCACTTCTCAAAAACAACAGAGGAAAGAAAAAGAAGAAGAAGGCCTTTGCAGCAACTTGGGATGATGAAGAAGGAGAGGAAGTTTCGAATAATAGCTCAGAGGAGGCTAACTTGTGTCTTATGGAAAAATCAGATTCAGAAGCAAGCCCAGAGGAATCTAGTGAGGGAGGTGACTATTCTTATAAAGAACTTGTTTCTATGTGTCTTGATATTACTAAAGAAGTTGATGCTCTTGAATCTAAAATTGAAAAACTAAAATCTGAATGGAGAGAACTTGCTCATGAAAATTTCAGGTTAGAAACTGAACTTGAAAATATTCAAAACCTAGAATGTAAAAAATGAAAAATTTTAGATTCAGAATTATCAAGACTTAAGAATAGCTCTGAGAATCTTGAAAAAGAAAACTTGAGTCTTAAGGAAATCATTGACATTAGGAAAAAGGATTTTATAAATAGATGCACCTCACTTGTAACTGAAAACACAACACTCAAAACCAAAGTCCAAAACCTTGAGAAATCTCTGAATAACTTTTCAAGAGGAGAAAAATCATTCAACATGTTATTGGGAAATCAAATTTTTGCTAACAACAGAAAAGGACTAGGTTTTGGGAAAACACAAGTTGATGGTAATGCAAAAGGTAAGAGTGTCTTTGATAGATGTGAAATAATTGGACATCATGTTGAAAATTGTAGTCATAGGAACAAGAACACAAGTTTGGGTTCCTACGAATACTACAAACAAATTTCATGTCTATTGGAACAAGAATAAAAGGACAAAACAAGTTTGGGTTCCAAAGGGATTGTTTATTCACAATACTTCTGCCACCAACAATCATGGACCTATAAAAACAAATAGGTCACAAAAATCTTTCATCGTGTAGGTATGGTGGCTGGCTAAGGAACAACAACAGTGTTCTCTGGATTTTGGCTGTTCCAGAAACACAACGGGCTACAAAGCAAAAGTTCCTTAGCCTAGTACAAAGGTGACAGAATCACAATGGGCAACCACGAAAAACTATCGTAAAGGTAAAACAGGTGAAGGTATATTCATTTGATCGATATATTACATGTGATAATCTGCACCATATTCTGAATGAAATCAGCCAAAATTGAGATGTTGTAAAGATGATGATTTTGATTCTGACTTGTTCAACATAGTTGGCCAATTATATTCTCTAGATTCTTGGATTTACTTCATATATATTTGTTTGAATAAAATTCAAAAGAATGCTGTTAAAAATTGGGTTTGAGTTTTTTATGCACTCTTCATGGTCTGGTCTATCAAATTTAGTTAGTGATAATTTTTGAGTGAAAAAGAAATTCAGATGCAGATCATACTGGTAATCTAGTTGACAGAAAACTTACTAGGTTGACGTGATTTATGGTGAGACATTTAGTAACTGCATCGTTTTTCAAAGAAAATATCTGCATATTTTTCATTACAAATAATTTTCAAATAGCAGAAATTATTTTCTCATAGAACCCCTTCAAGAAAGTCATTTTTTGACCATATTTTCAGATTAGTCATTTTTATTTGATTTCAAATGACAAATTTTTGACTAATCCGACTCCCTACTAATTATCAAAAAGATAAATAGTGATTGAAAAGGTGATAAGTGTTGATATTTAACATACATTGCTCAAGAAAGTATATTTGGAAATTTTCTTTAGGAATTCAAACAAGAGTTATAAAACTTTTTGTTGGGTAAAGATTCCATGACTATTTCTATATCCATCATATTTCTATCGACCATTGTTTATCAAAACTTAAATATAGTTGGTCGATATGTGGTACTATAATCAGGGATCATTTGTTTTTCATTTCATATTTTTTTTTGCAAAAATACATAAATATCCAAAGTATTCACTCTCATTTAAAAGTCCTCACGGTTATGCATGGGTGAATTACTTGGATTTTTGATTATGTGCTTCCATGCTCATTTAAAAGTCCTTACGGTTATGCATGTATGGAACGCATATCAAAATTAATTGATTAAATAGACAAGTTGATTCTAATCCCATTTAAAAGTCCTCACGATCATGCGTGGTTAGAAGATACTTGATTTCATTTTTTTTTAAATTTAAATTGGAATACTACTAATCTCATTTAAAAGTCCTAACGGTTATGCATGATTAGTAGATTTTCAAATTCCTGATATAAATGTACCACAAGTTGATACAATTGTATGATTTTATATGAGAACATCATTTCCATCATTCTAAAAGTGGAATATGCGCCTAACAAGGGTAGTTATGATTTTTGTTTGATTTTTATTGAAGTTTAATATTTATATTCAATTTGAGTTTAATGTTGGACTAATATTGATCACTTTATCTCTATTTTCTCTAACACTATTATTCTTTTGCTGATAACAAAAGGGGGAGAGAAAAGTTAAGATTTTGTCAAATAGAATCAAGCAAAGGTCAAATAATTTTCCATTTGCATCTAGGCTCATTTGTATATTTCTATTTGTATGCATATATGTAGGGGGAGCATCATGTAGAGAGGAAGCATTTAAATAGGGGGAGCAATTAGAGTATATCATTGATCAAATACATTTAACACATGTACAAAATCTTAAATATATGTTTGTTATCATCAAAAAGGGGGATTGTTGAATATGCGCTTATATGATTTTTGTTTGATGATAATAAACATATATACATTCGTTTAAATGTATTTGTTAATATACTATTTTATTTTTCATAGATTAAATAAATATTTGCTGAATAAAATTAAATACACAGAATTTGAATTCAAACAGAAATTTTATTCAAATAATATTTATTACATTTTTGAATAGTACAAATTCAAGCTCTCACTATATATATACAATTTTGTTTACAATACATCACAATTTCATATTTGCATAAATTCCTCACTACATATCACTCACACTAGTAGTTTATCTTCAACTTCATTCCAGTTAGAATCCAGCATCTGAACAATCTGCAAAAATATTCACTAACGCAGTAAAATTGAAAAAGAAATATTTTTGCAATATAAAATGAAATATGATTTTTGAAAATATGATTTGCCTCAGTTATTTGGGTTGTTCGTCATCATTCACATTTGAATTCATCATACACGAACAATGTGACATGCACAGTGTAGCACTGTACATGCCACAAGGCCGTGCATATCGATACACACTTGATAACGCTACAGGGACAGGTGAGCACATGTCAAACCCAAATGAAAAGCCGGGTTCAACTCACGTGCAATATATTTAAAATCATGACACGAGCACAAGGTCAAACCCGAGTTTTGAAACTGGAATCAACTCAAGTGAAATTTCAAAAATCAACATGAAAGGATGCAAAGACCAGAAGTACAAACTGAAGACTGCAAGAAGTATGCAATTCAAAGTGATATAACAGCAAATACCACAATATCAAGTTCAAGTCAGACCAACAGCTACATGAAGCAAACAGCATGAATGTCACAAGCATGAACACAGGAAAACATGCATGCAATATGGACTGCAACAAACATCAGAATAACAAACAGTGAATCAAGACAGGGCCGAGAAACTGCTATATGGTGATGCAGTTAACAACTACTCAAAGCAACAGTGACAATGAAGTGAATGCAACTAGAGGAACTCAACAAGGAAGATTACAACATCAAGTCGGGTCAGACCAACCAGAATAGATGCAAAGACCACAATGCAATGTACATGAATACAACTACAGGCAAAAAGCCAGAAGTTCAAGTGAACAGAAGACAATTGAACAACTACAAGGTCAGGGAAGCAACAAGAATACCAGAGACAACAAATAAAGCAAGTGCAAATACAAGTTGTACAAGATAACAGCAACAATGAAAATCAGTGCAACATGTAGACAGCAACTTCAATATGCTCAAGTGAATGAAAATTCTATACTCAATGCAATGAACACAAGTCAGTGGCAAGCATACAAACATACCAGATCAAAATCGAACTAAAGTATGGTGAAACACTGCAATTCAAAGAGCATCAACAATGCAACACTTCAATGAGCTATATACAGTGATGCAATGCAAATCAAAACAGAGATAAGATGGTCAGTCACCATAATGATGAAAATGTCGAGCTCAATGCAACACTGGCAACCACAAGATGCATACCAACCAGAAGTACAAGTGCAGTTTAAATGGCCGGGTAAGTGCACAACTAAACCAACAAACATCAGCAAGTACAGTATCATAAACAAATGTCTATGCCGAGAAAACAATGAAACAATCAGAGAATGCCACAGTGGATGAACAAAATTCAACAGTGCAGAAATGGTCTCAAGTCCAAGACGAAATCATGGAAACATACAGAAGTCAAGAAGGGGATTCGTGAATGTATACTGTCAAAAAACAAAAATGTATCTTTGAAAAAGTCACAAAGTAAACGAGCCGTATCAACCAAGAATAAATTGAACGCTTCAAAATCAAAGTCGTGCACATCAAGGCAAAAATATATCAGGAGAGCAAAAATTTGGAAAGTATCGAATTTATACGAACAAACTCAAGTGTCTCGGTATTCATATAAATACCAGCACCCAATTATCATCATAGGCATGAGCGAACAATCGAATTCAAGCAATCAATCCAGAAAGCAACAAACAACATACCAGAATTTGCAAATCAGATTCGATTGTTTCGAAGCAACCAAACCCTAATTTTACAAAACGATCAACAGAGGAGAAGCTGCGAACGAGCGCGAGCAAAAGCAACCAGAGAATTGATCATCAGAGAAGCCGCGAGCAAGAGCAACACAAACCAGAGAATCAAATTTCAGAAAAACCCTAATTTCTGTAGAAAGAGGATCGGCCGACATTGTCTCTTCATAAGACAAAAGAAAAAGGAACGTGCAAAATAAATGGGTCGGCCTTGTTTATAAAAGAGGGCTTTAGTTTATATTTAATTAAGGGTTTAAGTTTAAAATTGTTTTAAGTTTGTTTTAAATTTTCTTTTCGAATCAAGTCTTGGTAAATCACCACCTAGGTTGTAAGTAGTGTCAGATTGTCTAGTTAGAATTAGTTCAGTGAGCAGAGTGTGCGAGTTTGCAAAACTCTATAGGCGGGAGCAGGGTTTGCGAGTTTGCAAAACTCTATAGGCGGGAGCAGGGGTTGCGAGTCTATTAGAGTGTTTGTAAGCGGGAGCAGGGTTTGCGAGTCTGTTAGAGTGTTTGTAAGCGGGAGACAGTATAATTCTAATAGAAACCTGGGAATGCAACAGTTGGCAGGGGTTGCCGAAGCTGGGTAAATTTTGTGTGTGATTTACTTTTCAGCATATTTATTTCTCTGCAGTTTGTTTTTGCGTTTAACTCGAGAAAATTTGCTATAACCCTATTCACCCCCCCCTCTAGGGTTAATCTAGATCCTACAATAGTTAACTTATTAAATAGCTTTGAAAACTTATATATCAAATAAATCATAATTCCCAAATTACCAAAATATATTAGAATTTGAAAACCAGATTTTCATCTGTTAAATTTTAAACCAAAGCTTTTCTACTTACAATATATAAAAATATATATTATAAATTGAAAACATTTTATTAGCTTTAAAATTTACCAATTAAATATTTATTTGCTTTTAAAAGAATTAATTTTCCAATTTAGTTTGAAATTATTAAAGGCAATAATCAAATTAATTTAATTATTAATACAGATTATTAAGTTGATATTATCCAAAATTCTGGGTCATCACAATGTTATTCTGCTGCATTTGTGAGATTATGATGTTGTTTTCTATTTCTTCTTCTACCTCCTTCTTCTTTACCCTAATGGTTCATATTTCCGTCCATTTTGAGTTATTCTGATGGAAAATATTGTCGACTCAAAAGGGTACGGATTTGCGGGTCGTTACACAAATTATGTTTAAAATTTCTAACTAGCGAAATATTATAAATAATAGAAGTTTTATAGTTACCGATATTGCCAATGATGTATCCATTTGAGTTATCTCCGAAGTTAATTGTTCCTAATGTCTTTTAAGATCTTTGGATTTCCAATAATATGCCTTGGGCATTCAATGTCTAGTATCCATCTGTCCTTCTTGATTTACGATGTATGTTTACTAGGTGTCTATTCATTATACGCCATATAACATGCCTATTCCTGCAAGTTTTCTTTATACACTTTTAAATAATCAAGTTCCTTTTAAACATTATTAACTCCTAATTTATTATAGGGTAACATGAGAATTTTACAACCTTGTTTTTCTTCAAAAGTGTTAAAAGTGTACTACCAACATTATTAGCCATTTATACTTTTGAAAAATAAAGTAATGAGTTTTTGAAAACCTAAGGCTATGGTACCAAATGTGGGAGACAGTGCAGTACTATTGTGAATGGATCCTAAGGCTACTTTAACACTAAAGGGAGGTGAATAATTATTATAACTTTTATGTAATTTTTCTAAATTAGTTCAAGATTTAAATTCAAATGTAGATAATCAACATAGTTATAATTAGTAGGCAGTCACTAAAATAAATAAATACAGTAAAAGAAGAGATGACACCAGGAGTTTTATACAGTCTTGATTTTAAGGCGACGAGATATACTCCTGATTTACGAGTTTAGGGTAGGCTCTCTTGTGCAATAAGATCACCCACTTGATTTGAACGGGCTACAAGACTCTCTTGCATAATAATATCATCCACTTGATTTGAATGGACAATAAACACACCCACTTGATTTGAACGGACAACATGCACACCCGTTTGATTTGAATGAGCAACAAGCATACCCAATAAATAATAGCGTAGTGTTGATTCCAAATACGAATAGTTGTAAGTTGGATATAGAATATCCTATAGCCCTATTATAGCATTTTGATTTTTGAATTTATAAAAGAATACTTTCAAATCGGTGGGTAGATTGTAAAGATGAATTTGAATGAATTTGAAGAGTATAGAAAATGGATTTTGCGAAGTATATAATGAGAATTTGGACTAAGAGGAAAGTGAAGAAAGTAGTTGTTAGAATTCATTTTTTAGTCCCATTTATATATGTTTGAAGGATGTGTCTATTTGCAATGAGATGTAACCAAAAATCATAACTATTCAAAATTCAAAAGGCATCTCTCCATGTCAATATACTTAGGTTATAATTAGCATGAAATATATGTTTAATTATTAGCAAGAAATAATGTTATAATTAAATACAAACCGTGTAACTATATTGAATGATATATATATATATATATATATATATATATGTATGTATGTATATTAAAAATAAAATTATTTGGCTGTGGACGTTTGACCAACATGTGAAAAAAATTGTTTGTTCAATGAATACATATATATAACCAATGTAGTTTATGACAACATCAATACATATAAGAACCGTCACCTAACTAACAATATAATAATATATATGGATAATAAAAATTATCCATAAATTATATAATAACGTAAAAACATACCTAAAACCAATGCCTTGAAGCACACCTTATAATGAAGAACTCTCACTTTTGTGAAAGCCTTTTGATTTGGCAGACTTCCAATCCTTCAACTGTAGACCTTTGACTATTAAATTGCAATTGCTTTTTCAATTTATTTGATTTGGATTTGCTTGAGCTTCTGGGGGATGAAATCGGCCAGCAATAGTGGGAATAATGGTAGCCAAAAAGATCTTTTCTAATTTGGGTTTGAGGTGTCTAAATAGTGGATGAGAGAGAGAAAATAATTAACCATATCTCATATCAATTCTCACTAAACCAAAGCCAACCAATTCTAACACCCTAACCTATTTTAACCGCCCTTATTGTACTCATCACATTCGAAATTATCAAACTGTCATCATGGGTCAATATCCCATTAAATCCCAAAAAAATATTATTAAATAGATCTAATACAATTATTTATCGATATCGCATATCGATTGATATATTTAAAATTATTATAAATATGTCCATTAATATTTATTCCTCAAATCATATTTAAAATTTTATAATTAATATTTCATAGATATTAATTAATTTAATTAGTTTATAACAATTATAAACTAATTAGATCGTTTGGTTAAAAGAAAATTCATCATTTTAGTTGTGTGACCTGTCAAGTGCAACTTTGGTTAGCAATTAACGTCGAACTATCTGAATATTAATGTTCACATGTCACTTAGTATGTAGTGTGACATTTTTTCCAAATTCATTGCTTACTTGGCTTTGGTAAAATCTAATTTCACTTTATTAAGCGTTACCCCATTGTGACTTTTATTTACACCAATTCTCTTTGCCAAAACTATATCACTTTGGACTTAAGGAATTTAGTAATGAACAAAATTCCAATATCATATGTATTCAATTTATAGTCTAAACATAAAGTTCTTGGTTCGACAACAACAATTATTAACCAAATTTCTCTAGCCAAAATCTTTTCTTTGAGTTGACTTAAGTTGACCATGATACTAACCCCATATAACTAAGGAGATGAATCCTCTCTTAAATAGTGCTTTGTTTGCTATACTTCCACTCGATCCAACTATAGTCACTCGATGAACATTGTGCCATGATTTGACTATAATCAAAGGACATCTTTCATATTGAAGATTCACTATATTCTTAAGTCGAAAGAACTGTGTAAACCAATCACGTTGATTTTTCTATTTGACTTAGTTATATTAACAAACCGAAAACTTTCGAGTGAGTCATTCCATAGTTATCCAATAATAATTAGTACGTAACCCCTAGGTGCCTCTAGTAATCATGAGTGATACACTACCCAACTTTTGGAAAGCATCACGTACTCTAGTCTCAACAAATACACCGATATAAAGTATCGATGCATCTTGACTATGGACATTTAAAATGGTATATTTGCTTTCATTGTGATAATTACTCATGGTTACAATACTTTGTAACTACTATCACAAAACATATCATTTATGGATTTCTTATTAAATATATTTTAATTAAATTTATTAATTTAATATAACACATTATATCAAGTATAGAATAAAAAGAAAACACTTTTATTTTGAACAAGATTAGTCAATGAGTTAGATATATGTAACGAATTACCTAATTGCCCCTAAGCATACCCCTAACTCTATCAATCTACCACTTGCACATGGGGTCAATTATGGAATCTTTTTTCAACTTCTCCAATCGGTTTTCTCTAAAACAATGGGGTCAGTCTCTAAGTGAATGGGTATGATATTATGTTTCAGTTATCAACTCTGCCAATCAACTCTCTTCGACACTGATAAACTACCTTTATCATATGGAATAATTCGGAGTATGTCTCTCGACTTCCAGTGAACTCTAAGTCTATTATGAACAATATTGTGACACTGTTATCATATAACAATGTTGTATGATTCTCATTATTTGGAACCATCCTTAGCTCAGCTATAAATTTGTGCATTTATATTTATATACATTGCTTTTATTGTGGCGCTATTCAAGGCAACGTACTTAGCCTTTTTCATTGAATCGACCACAGTCTTTCATTTGGAACATTTTCAGCTTAAAAATTCTTGGCTTAAATTTATTATTGGTATATAATACTCGATATCACTTATGAAAATTTGAGTCCGAACACTTCTTCATAAGGAGTTCGTTATTTCTGTAAAAAATTCTCTAGTATTTCGTAAATACATGAGAAAATACTAAACTAACTTTTAGTGATATCAATTTGGATTTAATATTTGCATCATGTATCAAATACATAAACAAACAACAATATCTTAGAAATTATAACATGTATGATTATTCCTATTGCCAATGCTGAGGAATTCATCTTACATGTTTTGTACTAAACATTATAATAAGGAGTCCTTGCTTATCATTTGGGATATTACCAATACTTTTATACTTACTATAAAAGATATCATTTATAAATCCAACATCGAGTATTAAAATAATCTATTTTAAACAAGTACATAGTTAAAAATCAATAATCTTTTGTTTGCTTATGATTTAGAAATATCTATGAACTTTTGAACGTTCTTTCTTATGAACACACGCTTCCTTTGCATTTTGAATGATAATCAAACCATTTGACATCTCTACCAAAACAGTTGTTAAATTGTGATGCTTTTCTGAATGATGCTTACGTATTCGTTTTGGATCATATCAAACACAAACTCAATATTGCTCTCACTGACTTCGAACACTTTGGTTGTTATGTGCAAATAGTCTATCATAAATCAATGTTTAGAATTTTCTATTTCAGCACATACGTACCAAACACGAAGTCATACTTAGCAATAATTTTATGAGCAAACAAACCAACTTGAACATATCGAATCATGAAACCGTTACGTTAATTTCAACAATTGGAATTCACCATATTATTCTTATCAACGTGGCTCGCTATATTTCAACTGCATTTGTCCCTCTCTTAAAGACATATTTGCAATCAATGGATCGTATCTCTTCAAATACATCTATTAAAATCATATTTGAATGATGTACTTAAAATGATTACATTAACTAATCTAACTCCACATTGATCATCAAAAAGATGAATAGTGATTGAAAAAGTGATGAGTGTTGATATTGGTCATATATCATAACTTGAGATAGTATATTTAGTAAATTTCTTTAGAAATTTAAACAAGATCTATAAAAAAAATTGTTGGAAAAAGTTCCATGACTGTTTCTATTTCTATCATATTTCTATCAACCATCACTCATCAAAATTCAATATAGTATGTCAATATATGGTATTTTAAATGGGAAATCATTCGTTTTCAATTTATTATATTTTCAGCAATATAAACATCTAAAGTATTAACTCTCGTTTAAAAGCCCTTATGGTTATGCGTGGATGAATTACTTGGAATTTTTTATTATGTGCTTTCATGCTCATTTAAAAGTCCTCATGGTTATGCACGTATGGAACGCATATCAAAATTGATTATTAAATAAATAAGTCGATTCTAATTCCATTTAAAAGTCCTCACGGTTATGCATGGTTAGAAGATACTTGAATTCATTTTAAAAAAAAATTGAGAATACTACTATGCTCATTTAAAAGTCCTAACAGTTATGCATGGTTAGTAGATATTCAAATTCTTGATATAAATATACCCCCAAATAGACACAACTATATGGTTTTGTATAGCGACATCATCCATATCACTCTAAAGTGGAATATGCATCAATTGGAGTATTTATGTGACGCCCCACCTCTATACCCACGCTAGCCAAGAACACTCCGTAGAAGTGCTGTCAACTAGCACGGAGAATAAGGCTGTTGAGGAGCGACCATCCATGTAATTGCTTATCACACGGTGGCTATAAATAATCTTCGGAAACAAACATAGAAATAATCATATCACAAATCAGTCACAGATATCCATATCACAAAGGCGGAAGAAGATATGAATATATAACTAACACATGAAAGTGTACATCAGAGTAGTGGTCAATAAGATCCACGATAATACAAAAGAATAGCAACACGTGCTATACAAAAGAATACAACTATGAGTCTATATCTCAAGTGTATACAACAAAAACTGCTAATCTAAACAGTTAGCCAAAAGTCAGAGTGATGAATCCCTGGGAAGAAGTCAAGCAGAAGCACCTGTAACATCTCGGTCTGATCCGAGTATTATTTAAGAAAATAATAAACGGATCAGTCTAGCTATAAATATCAGATGACATGATATAACATAAAAGATATGGCATAAACATAAACATCCATAACGACATACCACTATAAGTATGTAAATAATGATCAACAGAAGATCAATCAATAAGAGATAATCAATATCATAAGAATCTTCTCAAAGATTCGAAGGGGGCATCATACCCTAAACTTGTACTCATAACAAGTCAATGACATAAATTCCAGAAATCAACACGAGAAATCCAGAAATCATAAAAAAAGGGAAAGAGGCCTATCACATGACGGTCCGAAGACCATGGGGAGCTACCCCACATGTGTGAGTGGAATCACACAGAATGAGGTCAAGACTAACCAAAAAGCAGAAAGGTATGTGTGAATGGAATCACACAAGTGGTGTCTAGTCTAACCTTGCAATGAAAGAGACATCGCGCAATTGCTAGTCTAATTCATAGAGCGATCATCAAGATCAACGAGAAGTGTCAATTACACTAAGCTAGTAAATATAGAAGTTTAGCTTCATGTCCCATAACCACTTGCTTAACTTAAATATTTACGAACAAACTGTAAATCTTCACTAATAAAATTGTCATAAGAGGTTCAATCGAACAAGTCCAAGAATTAACCGACGAAGTGAACGCAAGCGTTTCATACCACTTGTTTTACTAAGTCGTTTAATTAGATTTCTCATCCGAGTGAGGTAAAGGCTTGTATATACTAATAGATTGGAAAACGGTTTAAGAAAATAGCTTTGTTATTGAAAATAGAGTTGAAATCATTTTGTTAAAAGAGTTTTGATATTTACTACTAGTATTGAAACCTTCATATTTTAAAGTGACAAATCACAGAAGCGATTGTAGAAACAATCAATCACAAAGATCACATTCGAAGATGTGATAAAAATCCAAGGAAATCAGCTCAGGAAGTTCGGTTGAATGTTCTTCAGATAAGATCGCCTACGCAGAGTATACCTAAGTGAAGACAAGCGGCTTACGACCTAAAGCAAAATGAGGTCTAACGACCTAAAGAGTTCGCGGCCTAAGGGATACGACCTAAGTGGCGCGACCTAGTGGATGACAGGTCATACGACCTAAGGGTAAGGTCGGAGGCGACCTACGACTTAGTGGGGTCGAACGACTTAAGGACAGCCGACTTAACAAACAGGTCATACGACCTAAGGGTAAGGTCGGAGGCGACCTACGACTTAGTGGGGTCGAACGACTTAAGGACAGCCGACTTAACAATTCGCGACTTAGAGAGGCTTAGGTCGGATACGACCTACGACCTAGTGGAGCATAGGTCGGAGACGACTTACGAGATAACACGCGAACGACTTACTGGAGCTTAGGTCGGAGACGACTTACGAGATAACACACGAACGACTTAACTCTTAACTCGCAGCCGACTTAGCACTCTAACTCGTGAACGACTCAACACAGGCGAACAGAAATACAAAGGCGGTGACTTTTCAACGCGCGCGACTTACGACTTAGGCTTAACTCGTGGACGACTTAGCGATGGCCAGAAACGACTTAAGGCCAGAACGACCTAACTCCGAGGCAGTGCGACCTAACTGCAGTTTTTTGTCAAAAACGCTAAAAATTGGAGTTTTTCGCCAATCCAATCCAAACCAAATGCAAATGCACATGCTAAAGTGATGGGGAATCATTCCCAACAGTCCAATATAGTTATAGACTAGAATTGTGAGATAAAAATCTCACCTTTGCACTAAAATTTATGAAGATGAAGCTTAAAAGCAAGGAGAAGCAATCCAAAGCTTGAATCCAATATCTTCTACTTGAATTTGGAGTTGAATGATGGAGTTGCAATTGAATTTGAGCTTGGAGTTTTAATTTCCCATTCTCTTCACCATTAATGCTAAGGCTTGAGTTAGTTAGGAAATTTATGAAGAGTGAGGAGAAGAGGGTTGGAACTTGGGCTTAATAGGCTAAACTAACCCAAAGTCCAAAGCGGGAAAAGTTAGTGAAATTTCACTAACTCCAAACCTATCGATGTTTATACTT
Source organism: Allium cepa (assembly GCA_030765085.1). NCBI lineage: Eukaryota > Viridiplantae > Streptophyta > Magnoliopsida > Asparagales > Amaryllidaceae > Allium > Allium cepa. The sequence continues at coordinate 1,040,616,969 of CM060931.1, read as the reverse complement.
AAAAAGTTGTAAACGACATTTCGAACTCAATGGAAGTGGTCTCGAGTCCTAATTTGACCGTTTGCAAAAAGTAGTTTTTCGGACCAAAATCCGATTAACGATTTAATATTTAAATAAAAATATTTAAATGTAAACTCGATAAATATGCGGGTTGTTACAATTTATGATTTTTGTTTGATTTTTTTTATTGAAATTTGATATTTATACTCCATTAGATATTAATGTTGTATTAATGTCTATCACTCTATCTATATTTTTGTAACACTATTACTCTTTCACTGATAATAAAAGGGGGAGAGAAAAGTTAAGATTTTGGAACATATAGGTCAAATATTTTATTTTATATTTTCTATTTGCATCTATGTTCATTTGCATATTTTTATTTATTTTCATGCATAAATGAAAGGGAAGCTTTGTGCATAGAGGGAGCATTCAAATGGGGGGAGCAAATTGAATGATCAAATACATTTATTAAGCTCAAAATCTTAAATATATGCTCATTATCATCAAAAGGGAGAGATTGCTTAATATGCTAGTATATGGTTTTATTTGATGATAATAAAAATATATATATATATTCAATTAAATGTATTTGTTAAAGTATTATTTTATTTTTCACATAATTAAATAAATACATATTTGCTGAATAAAATGCTGAATAAAATAAAAAAGACAGAATTTAAATTCAAACAGATATTTTATTCAAACAATATTTCATTACAATTTTGAATAGTATAAATTTGAACTCTCACTATATATATACAATTTTTGATTGCAATACAATTTCGATTACATCACAATTTTTACTTTACATTAGTCACCTCACTACACATCACTCACTCACTCGTATTTTGTCTTCTATTTTGCTCCAGCCTGAATCCAGCATTCGAATTATCAGCAAAATACACACTAACGCGGTAAAAGTGAAAAATAATAATTGGTGCGGTGTAAAATAAAATATGTATTTTGAAAATGTTATTTGCTTCAATTATTTGAGTTTTTCATCATCGTTTAATTTTGAATTCATCATACACGAATAGCTTACGACATGCGCAATGTATCACTGTACATGCCACAAGGCCGTGCACACCGATATACACTTGATAAAACTAGAGAGTCAGTTGAGCACAAGGTCAAACCCAAGCAAAATCTAGGTTCAACTCAAGTGCAATAAAAATAAAGTCATGAAATGAGCACGAGGTCAAAACCGAGCTATAAGCTGGATTCAACTCAGGCGCAATACGAAAAATAAATCCAGATGAAAGTGTACACAAAACACCAGACTGCTAATTCCAAAATCATCAATGAACTAAAATCAAGTGCACATATGAAGTGGTGCACCAAATAGTTCGACTGATTAGGTTAATGGCATGGTACAAAGGCCACAAAAGCTACATACAGTCACAAGTCAAGGCAGCACCACAACCAGATCATTTTCCAAAAAGTCAAGATAAAGTGTAGGTCGAACCAGACACAATACAACAGAGGTGGCAACATGCACATGACTCAAGACTATAAATACCAACACAATGCTTATATTTATATGCATATGTTAGCATATATGAACACATGAATCAAATGGCCAAGACCCAATTCGAGTAGAACAGCAAACAACAATGTCTGAACTAAATGCATATGAACATGTACTCGATGCAACCCAGAGCTCATTGACATCATCACAAAAGGTAATGAAACAATATCAATGATGAAGGCATATACAAGTGCATCGAACCACACAGCCTTAAAAGTCCATGGTTCAATGACAAACAACATATATATACATGTAACCAGAACCAAGGCAAATGAACTCAAATACCAAAAGCCACAACTTCAAGCAACAACAAAGTGTACAGTTGTGACTTTATGATGCTTCACATAAAACTAGATATTGATGTACTCAAAAAGACTCAAATGTATCGGACATCAATAATCAGTGCACATGAGTTCAAATGCAATGCAACCAAGTGGACAGTGGTAACTTCAAACTACAAATGCAACCAAACAGTCCAGACAGTGAAATTATCGAACAAGCCGTGTGTTAAAAATCAATCAAACGATAAAATGTTCCAGGATGAACATTTTTGCACGTAGTAGTTTCAAAATAATCAAGTCAAGTTCAAATGCCAGAAAATCAAAGCCGTGGTGACCAAGATAATAACAAGTTTGAATTGAACAAATCAAAGTGAAAAGTACAGTAGAAATCATTTCAAATGGCCAAAGTCAATAGCATAAAGAACAGAACCAAATCAAGGCCAGACGATAACACGTAATCAAAGACCAAGCAAGTCATGATAATCAAGCGACGAGGATATGTGAATTGAACAAGTCAGTACAAATCACAAACATTTAAGTAATAATCAATGGCCGAGCTAAAGTAACTGAAAAATTCAAATGAATCAATTCGAATAGAAATTAATGGAATTAAACCCTACATAAAACCCAATCACCATCGGCCTAAAAAAGCAATTGAGTTCAAGCATATCAACAAAAGTAAAAGAGCAAAATTGCATATCAGATTCATTCACATCGAAATCGACGTAGTGAAGCAAGCGAAAGCAAGCAGAATCTAGAAGGCGTTTGAGAAGGAAACGCAAGGATAATCACTCAACTCAACCGATTAAATAAAAGAGCGGCGACTTCACTGCATAAAGCCCTAATATCATATCGAAGAAGAAAGGCAGCCATTCTTTTTTAATGCAAAGGAAAGAGATAAAGGCCGAAGAAATAAAAGGATAATATGGATTGGTTTTTTACTTCAATATATTTGGGTCGGCTTCTATAAGTTTTAAATTTGGGCTTTAAATTATTTAAATTAGTGTTTTTATTGTTTTAATTGTTTTTTATTTGTAATTTACTTTTAAACATTGTAAATTCTAGTCGTGTGACTAGGGGACAAACTACGGTGGTGTAGTTCGAGAATTCGCAACTCAGCAGCTAAGTTGTGGCAGAGTTTTGAGCATAGAGTTAGGTTAATCGATAGCGAGTGTCATGAGTTTACGTGTGTAAGCATCTGAATACTTAATTTCTAGTAGAAACCTTGGGGGCAACATGTAGGCAGGGTTTTTCCGAAGCTGGGTAAATCAGCGTTGTTCTATTTCTGCTTTTAATATTCTGTGATTATCCGTGCTGCTATTATTCTGCTATTATCAGCACTGCAATTATTTTATATATTTCCGCATTAAATTTTCATAGTTAATAGTATCACCCCATTCCCCCCATCTAGGGTGAAATCGATCCAACAGAACTCTCTTCTTTGAAAGCTTTTCTTTAGGCAGATGTCTAATTCTCGAACTGTAGACCTTTGACTATCAAATAGAAATTGCCTTTTGCACTGGTTTGGTTAGATTTGCTTAAGTTTCTAGGGAATGAGATCGACCGGCAATGAATGGGAACATCTCGAAGGACAAAACATCCTGAAGGACAACATCCCCAAGAAAAAATGTCAAGAAGGTCCAGTACTGGCAATAACTCGTGAATGTGTCACAAACTCTCAAATAGGAACTCAAAAAGTGTAACTGTACGTCCAATACCACACATTCTCACTTATCGGTTTACTAACTGCTAGCCAATGCCACATTAGAAAAAAAATCATTTAAATCACAATAATCGCCTCATATCATCGGCACACACAACCCGAAGGTCAATGAATGTGTAGCTTCGAACGAACAAGTCAGGAATTTATTGAAAAAGTGAACGCATGTGTCGTGTACCACATGTTTTATGAAATCATTTAGTTCTCTTTCTCACGCACTCCAACAGTGCAAAAAATGTATATTTTATATAGAAAATACTTTGCTTTGAGAAAACTAGTTTTTAATACGATTTTTGAAAACCTTTTGCAAAACATTCCATTGAAATTATCCTTATTATAGAGAATTATATAATTACAATAGCTTTGAAATAATTATTAATATTTATTTCGAAAGCTATTTTATTAAAAAAATCGTCCGAAAATGGTTTAGAAAACACGTGCACGGAAACAAAAAAATCAACAAAAATTCAACGAAATTATCTATAAAATCGTCATACAAAAATCACCTAAAAACTCACCAATTCGAAATACGGATAAGCGGTAATATTTTATCTTCCATTTTAGGATCAAGCAAATAAAAAAAACATCGAAATTTGCTTCATAAATCCACGTAAGACAATTCATAAATTTTCAGCTGGAGTAAAACATGCTCCAATTTATAAGTTCCAGGCAAATTTTCAACTAGTTGCAAAGGTCTAAAAGCCTTGAAAATTAATAGGCTTAGAGATCAACAATTCTATTTTGAATAAAAAAAAGAATGGATATAATCGGACGAGAAACGAGAGATATATAATGTCACAAATTGGACTCACGGCCAAATTTTATCATAAACTGCTGGAGCAAAACATGCTTTGATTCAAAATTCCAGGCAAGTTTTCAACTAGTTACATAGATCAAAAAGCCTTGAAATTTTACAGGCATAGAGTTCAACAACTCTAATTCCAATAAAAAAAGAATGATTATAATCGAACAAGAAACGGGAGAGATATAATGTCAAAAAGTTGAACTCATAGCCAGACTTTTACTGTAAACAACTGGAGCAAAACATGCTTTGCCTCCATGTTCGACAACAAATTTATACAAGCTACATAGGTCGAAATGATCTGAAATTTGGCAGGCGCATAGCACAAAAACAGTACTCTCAATAAAAAAAGTTTGACACAAATCGGATAAAAAATTAGAGAGATATATGCTCTCAAATTTAGACTCGCATCCTCTTTTCGTTGTAACTTCTTAAACAACAAAAATTTGTTATAGTAAGCAATTTGAGCAATTTTTGGCTAGAAAATTTTTGCTTTTTGCTAGATATTTATGAATTTAGAACTCACCTTGGTAAAATGTAGATTAAATTGATAAAACTTGAGCAACGTTGAGGAAGATGAGAGCTTTTGGCTTGAACAAGCTTTAGAACATGTAAATAGAGATTTCACAGACATGCAAACAAAGAAAGTATTATTACAGCCAAATCAAGTTTCCTAAAATCTTGATTTAATGAAAATGTCTTTGATTTTGAGTGATTACCTAATACAATAGCTTTAATTTATTCAATTACAGCAAAGAATTGAAGAGATTTGTGGATTTTTGATTTACATTCAGAAGGGGAAATAGTTTTCTATTCTTTCTGGTTATTGAATTCTACTGTACGTACTCCATTTTAAGAAGAAGCTTTTTCTTCTAGTTAGAGTGGTAATTGGGCTTTCCTAATTAAGAAAAATAATTAGTTTAATTCTAATTATCACTTAAAACACATATATCTTATTCAAAACAACTTATATTGACATGATTTCAACACTATAAAATCGAACATTCATATTTTAATGCTTAACAAAATATTTTACCAACAAATAAAAGATAATTTAGTCATAAAAATTATTTTTCATTATTAGAACTCTTATTTTTAATCGAATACACAATTTACACTATGATTTACACAAAACACTATTTTTAACACAAAAAATTACATATAAATCATTTTCATGTATAATCAAATACAACAAACCATATTAACATCATTTTTACTTCCGAATAATATTTTAACCAAAAATTCTACCTTTTTATTTACATTATTTAACATTTAAAATTTAACACTTTATTGAAATTTATAAAAACCAATATTTGGCAATAATTTGCAAAATTATTGCACTATACCACATTATAACCATATAATGTTTATTTTTATCACACATTATCTTAATAAAGTTTTTAAAACTTTATTTTGCATTTTTCCATTTATCTCCAACATTATTTATTTATCTCAACGAATTATTATTGAATTAATTCTTTATCTCACTTAATTAATTCAATTAACACCCAGATTAAAATATTTCCAATATTCACCATTTATAACTAACGTTTCCCTCTTAATTCCACTTTATTTATTCAAAACTCATTGTTTGTTCAAAATAAACAATTTTAATAAATTTTCTATCTCCAATTTATTTTATTTCACTATTATTAAATTATAACCACCGTTATAATTTAAAATTACACGTAATCACCAAAACAAGGGTTGTTACTGACTCCACCCTTATAAAATTACGTCCTCGCAATTTCTGGAGAAGAGTTATACTCAACACGATTTATTTCACAAAACAAAGATAGATAACCTCGAGTTTAAAATTTCTCACTTCGGCACAAGATGATAGAGGACCAGAATAAGATTTCTCATCAAATTCTATGGTTTCCCAAGGATAGTTATTGGGATTATTGAACCATTGAACCTTTACGAGCTGAACATCCCAAATCTCGAAGGCATTTCACCTTCTAAGCAAGAGCACAAGCAGGATGTTGCTTAATAGATAAATAGGGTGAGATCGATTCCTCAAAAGCTTAACAAATAGAGTCGGGATTTAGTCACAATTTTCTCCCGGACTCAAACCCACAAGATGGATAGTGACATGAATTTTTGTATAACACTACGAAAGGATTCATATCGATATTAAATTGGAAATAAGAAAACTCAACAAAAGGTAGGGGGTCTCCCCCACTACCACCAAACTCATACGACTACATAAATGCAAGTTGCGGGATAATTGCACAAAGGCAAATTAAACACAAGAATGGATTTTATATTTCTTTTACAAATCAATTGTTCTTAGAGCTTCAAACCCATTATCTTCATAAGAAAATTATCAACTTTCAACACTATAAAATTCTCTAAGCTTCTTATTCTAAATTCCAATTTAAGTTCATTACTCTTTATTTAGAGTAAATAAAATTTAAGTTGTTTCATCTTCTAATTCCGCCACAAATATATTTCAATTTGTGACATATTTCCCCCTCTAAAAATCAATTTGGTTACATTCACAAAACAAGAAGCATTAGATTCAACCATTAAGGGAAATAAACCATTTTATTTAACTTCGGACCTGCTTTAAAGAACTCAATTTTTGACACAACAAACAAAAAGAATCTGAAAACTCTTATAGACTAAAAAAGTTTCTGTTAAGTCTAAGCTTTCCAACAATATAAAGATTATCAAATCGGACTAACGGTTCTAAAGTTATGCTAAATTCACTTTCTACTTAAATCTTAGAAAATATAAAATAGGATAGAGATGTCCACCCACTTTTTCCAAATAAAATTCGGCTTTTTAAAAAAAATCAACTTGAAATTTGAAATTTCCAATCCATTCTAATTCCAAACCACATTTTCAAAACAAGCTTTTTATGCTAATTATTTATTACATGATCCTCTTTTCAAAAAGCTAAGACATTCAAAATTATATTTAGCCTCATGAAATTATCTTTAAAAGGAACAAATCACTAATTGGAATTATTTTCATCACTTCACAAAATCAAGCTTTTCAAACAATTAATTTTGAAGACTTATTAACTAATCTCTTCCATTATTAAGAGAGAATCATTCATCCAAAATAAATTTTGGATTTATTTATTAATTTCACATTTTATTCTCACAATATAAAATGATTGAATCTCATGACTAATTCATTCATTATATCTTGCATTTCTTAATATAGTATTTTAAAATAAATGAACCATTCAAATTCATATTTCCCCTTATTACATAAATACTTTCCATCTTATTATAAACTTGAAATTAACTAAGGTTGGTAATTAACTCAAACTTGTTTTCAAAAGAATTTTACAAGTTCATACGAACAAGTTTCAATAGTATCAAAGTTAAAACAAATGCTTGCTCACAAATTTGTGCTAAAGTTTAAATTTAGCATTTCTTTGTTTTCCTTTAAGATAAAATTGTAAATCTTATAGTCTATTACTATTTTAACAACTAATTGTCAAAACAAAATTTTAAAGTCATCACTTATAACTTTGTACAAAATATTCAATTGGTATTTTAATTTTCTAACCAAAATTTCCTTATTACATCATTTTATCAATCAATGCATCAGATGATATTTTCTTCCACCTTAATTAGAATTATTTACCTTACTTACTCAAACTATCATATGGTATAATTATTTAGATTCCAATAGGTTATAGTTGCATAACCAATTATAATCACATTGAATTTCACAAATTTCAAATAATATAATCGCATTGTCATACCATTGATTCTTAGTGAATGACCCTATCAATTGGCTGCGGAGTTGACCAAATGATCAAAACTGCCTCGCCACTTATCCAAAAATCACTATGGTTCAATGACTACATTTATCACCTAAAATAAAATTTTAACACTCAAACCCATATTAATTTATTACCAAACTTTAATTATTAAAACTCAATTTTTCGTGTTTGACTGTCTCATCATAGTGTTTAGGAAATTCCTATCGATAATGTTGATCAGGCACAATGACCAGAATTCTTAAAGCACTCGATGGACAATCCAATACAAAATCATTTTCTATAAAAATGCCTCTTATATAAATACAAATAATTTTTTCTTTTCTTAATAAACTGAATCTAATTATACTTATAATATATCTTCTACTAGAAAAAATCTACAATTTTAATTTGTTGTTTTCATCCATCATCAATGAATAAAAAGGTGAACTCATCGAGATATTCCCTGAATACTCGATTCATAAGATCAATTAAATATGCTGGAGCGTTCGTTAAACCGAATAGTATAACAAGCCACTCATAAGACTCGTAACGAGTGCAGAATGTCGTAAGAGGAACATTATCCTCGTAATTCATAATTGATGAAAATTGGTGCAAGGTCAAACTAAGGAAAGACCCCAGCACCACTCAACTGATCGAACAAGTCATCGATCTTAGGCAATGGATACTTGTTCTTAATGGCTAACTCGTTAGGCCTGCGATAATCGATGCAAAGTCTAAGAGTACCATTAGATTTCTTAAGTAGACAACCTCGACACCCCACAGTAAACAATCGGGCTGAAAGAATCGCTTGGCTTCAAACTTTAGCAATTGCTTTTTTATTTCCTCACTTCCTTGGTGGACATCCTCGTGGGAGGACGACTAACATGCTGAGAACCAGGAATAAGGTCAATACGACACTCAATTGCTCCCTTGGGTGGCAAACCCAAAACGGACTCAAATACATCAACAAAATCACAAACAACTGGAATCCAAGATACATCATCATCATCTCGAAGCTCAAGAGAAAATAAAGATACTTTAGAATTATCATCAACATTACGAAGAATAAGAGACAACTAATCAACCAAATAAGGATGCCCTAAATATAGGATCCTTTAAAAACATAGGATCCGGGCTTGATAATGTGCAAGCTAATCCATCCCAAAATCAAATTAAATCCTATGTAGTAAATGGTAGCCAAAAATAAATTTTTTAATTAGGGTTTGAGGTGTAAAAATAGTGGTTATGAGAGAGAAAATAATGAATTATATCCTATACCAATTCTCACTAAATCTAAGCCATCTAATTCTAACACCCCTAACCTATTTTAGCTGCCCGCTATACCCTTATTACTATCGAAATTATCAACCTATCATCAAGGGCCAATACCCCATTTAAGCCCAAAGAAATATTATTAATTAAAGCTAATTTAATTGCTTATCGATATCATATATTGATCGATATATTTATAACTATTATAAATATATTCAATAATATTTATTCCTCAAATCATATTCCAAATTTTATAATTAATGCTTCATAGATACTAATTAATGGGCGATGATTTGGCACCAGATATCCGGAGGTGTGGAAAGAGCTGCTGTGAGAAGCGGAGAAACCATCAAATAACGACGATTGATTCGAGGGCGGAATCCGAATGGAATCAATTTGATCACTGTTTCGGATTCCATTCGAAGTAAGCTAAACTCGCACAAGATATGTCATGCCGATATCATACGAGAGACCTTGTTTTGTAGTGAATTCTTCGCTACAGCGGGGGAATAGTGAATTCTTTTCATTCTTTTCATTAAGCTATTGTTGGGGAGACACTAATCCAATTCGAAGTTGTTGAAGCTGTGACAGAACAAGCTGTTACAGAAATCAGCAGCTATTGAACCCCATCTGTTGGAAAAAGGACTGCTGGTAGTGGTTCGTCTTATCTTATTAGTAGTGGTTGCAATGGTGAGGGCTTAGAGTGAAGTGACCAGGGTTCTTTTGTTTTATTGTGTTGTTTTGCCTGTATACTCTATTCTCTTACGGGTGCGACGGGAAGAAGTGGCATTTAGAAGTGTTGCTGATTAAATAAATTTATAACAATTATAAACTAATTAAATCGTTTAGTCCAAAAGGAATCCATCAATTCGGTTGTGTGACTCGTCAGGTGTAAATTTGGTTAGCGATTAATATCGAACAATTCGAATATTAAGTTCACACATCATTTAGCCGGTAGTGTAATATTTTGGACAAATTTATCGCTTCCTTGGTTTCGATAAAACCCAATTTCACTTGTTAAGCGTTGCCCAATTGTGACTTTTATTTACGTCAATCCTCTTCGTCAAAACTATATCACCTTGGACTTATTGAATTTGGTAATGGTCAAAATTCCAATATCATCCATATGCAACTTATAGTCCAAATACAAAGTCCTTGGTTCAATACTAACAATTATTACTAATCGAACTTCTCTGGCCAAAAAATTTGAATTTGAGTTGACTTGAGTTGATCCGTAATACTAGCCGCATATAAACAAGGAGACAAATCCACTCTTGAATAATGCTTCACTTCCAGTACTTTTGTTCAACCCAACTATAGTCACTCGATGAACGTCGTGCGATGATTTGACTACAATCAAAGCATAGCTTTCATACTAAAGATCCACGGTATTCTCAAGCCAAGGGAATTGTGTAAATTAGTCACAACGATAGCCTTAGTTGTAACAAGCTACCATGGTAAAGGCATAAATTTCGATCCGGAAAAGGCCCATCGAAACATAGATTCATACTACGGTAAGCTGTTGGCAGTAAAAAGAAATAACGCTACAGAGCCATTAACTTAACTTTCTAAACTCACAGCGGACAGAACAAAATATCATAATAGAGTTTACCCATTTATTTCAAACCCATAAAAATGTCATAACAAAAAAATTCCATAAAAAGCCGTAACATAATATCCATTACAAAAATTGCCTAAATACGTGTGCACACATAAAAGGAAGTAATAATAATAAATACCGCCACAAGCTAAGCTTCTCCATCTCCAAGCATCGCCGCCACCATGAATCCATCCATAACCTATGCTGTAATGAGGAAAGGGTAAGAACAAAAACTGTCTGATGAATAAAACCTCGAGTTCTTACCTTTTAAGTACTTAGGCAGTATATTTCAAAATAAGAATGTGTCTACGAACATTAAACCATTAAAGTTATTTAATACTGCTTTATATGGAAAGGAGGCGAGTCCAACCAGTTAATACCTACCATTCCAGGATCTGGTTTATAAAGTCTTATATCCCAATCATATGTCATAAATAGAAAATAATGTGAGAAACGGTACTCAAGCCACTTAATACTTCCACGTGGAAAATTGGCAGACTTTGGACATTTAAGACCTTAATTAAGGCAGATTCCATCATTTAAGACCTATTTCTAGAAACATGCTCCTCAATGGTACTGTCTAGCTGACGTCGTATGGAATATCGTAGGCCACTTAATATTTCCAAGTGGAAAATAACAAACTCCAGTCACATAAAACCTTAATTAAAGTAGATCCCATCATTTAACACTATTTCCAAAAGCAAACCACTATAGAGATACCACATAACTTGTCCCCTTGGCCATTTAATTTTTCATCTAGGGAAAAGAGGCAAGTCCACCCACTTAACACTTTAAAATCCCGAAGCAAGCCCTTCGTCTTATGACTCATATTCGTAATGGCGTCTCACATTAGTCCGCTATTCGTAGGAACTGGCAGCCAAATTAATTGGGCAAAATTTCCTTAAAGAATTTGGGACTAATCTTGCGTCATTACACAAACTTATCATAAAGATATCTCAATTCAAAAAAGTGTACACCACTACTGGTAGCCTCAAAGTGAAGGCCAGACTTTTATCATATAACTCTATTGACCTCACATTCCTATGACTTAGCCACAAACCAATTACACTCCATACATACAGACACACACAAAAACAAATATATATATATATATATATATATATATATATATATAAACACACTCATGTAACCGTTTCATAAATAAGGCCTTATAAGGAATCTTCCTTATTATGCCTTACAATAATTAGGCAATATAAGAGTTTCCTTTTATTTTTGCCTCACAATCAATTACCTTCATATTGGGAGAAATAAATGTAAATATATGTCTAGTTAACTACGCCATATATGCAATAATTATACGTTAATTATGCAAATAGAGATAAATAAGTATTCGTGTCTAATAAGTTCTGAACGCATGGATTTTACCCTCTAAAATAGCTTTAAATGTCAATGCCCTAAGAAATTATTATTACAAGTCCATTTTCTTCAAATTGTCAAGATTTCAAAGGATTCTAATGACCAAAACAGGGAATAAACATTCATAACCAAAACTGCAATAACAGACTTGTACATAAAATAGAAACTCAATTCATTACACAAATTCAATGGAATATCTTAAACAATAAGAATCGCAATCTAAACTCAATATTCTACTCAACTTCGCTTTTAGAAGGAAATAGAAAAGAATAAGTGGTGTAAACTACTAATAGAATTCATAATCTAAACCCCTTATTTTATTAAAGGATCATAATTTGACCCCAAGATGAAAGAGATGTGGAATAGACTATGAAAATTTCATAAACGAAACAAATTCCATCAAATTAATGTAAATAATTAGGAATCTCCACATAGAATTGGCATATCGAAATAAAAGGAATTTTGGGGGATTTCACCTATCATATTTTCGAAATTCCTAAATCCCTATGGCATATTCAAATCTCAAAAGAAATACACAACAATTTCTGAAAAGAAATGCTAGGGTTTTTACTTACAGAATAGCCTTAGCATCTCCTTCCTTAGATTTGCATGCCTCACAATTTCTTCCAGAATCTCACTCTTCTGAAATACGCACACACAATAAGTAAGAGGTATGTATATTTATTAGATTTAGAATGGTTGGAGGAGAATAGAATAAGAATAGGTTGGATGAAGAAGAAATAGAAAATAGATTAGATTCTTACCTAAATTATCTATGGTGTTTCTGAATCTAATTTACAGAGATAACAATGACAGAGTTTCACTGAATTCTCCAAATATTTGTGAATAAAAAGTGAGGGTTTAGGGTCTTATAGCGATTAAAACGTACCAGAATCGTAGGATGAAAATTGTTTTTGGAACAAAGAAATATGGATTGCTCATATACAAAAAGTCCTCGCCGCTACCCTACTTTTCATGACCGACCTATCGACCGGTCCTAATCAAAAGGGCTAACGATTTCCTCCTTTTGGGGAATGTTTTTATCCCTTTTCTTTTTATTTAATTTTATTCCCTATTTGAATCCAACGTTAATTATTAATTAAACATTTCCTTAACCCTCAATTAATCCTATGTTGGTTTTTGAAATTCAAACGCTAAATTTAGATATTCATTTGAATTTCAATTCAAACTAAATTAACTTAAATCTGAAAACTTCAACGCTAATAATTTCTTCATTTGAGCTCTATTTTCAGCATATTATATATGGAAACAGATCAGAATTTTATCACGAAAGCAACGAAATAACTTTCATGGTCCAATTCCAAATTTATAAAATTTCCACATTCAACCCTTAATATATTTAATTCAATTTACATCATTTATTTATGATTCATTTTATGGGTTATTACATTCTTCCCCCTTAAAAAGAATTTCATCCCAAAATCTTTTAAGGGGAGAACAATGTAACGCACAGTAACATCCATGTTATATAATCAAGTTATTTATGCAACCATCCACTCAATCAATGGTGCAATGTGATTATGTACTGCAGACACACTAAAATGAGCTCAATCCTAGTCAATCCAAGCCTGAGTGTGCAATCGTGTCATGAAAGTATGTATGCAAATACTAAAAAAGTGCATAAAAATTAAATTGTAGCAACTGTCTCTTATCAACCAATCTTGCAATCGCGATGCAACCACCTAATTTTGGAGGGAAAACTTTCCCGAGAAAGGTTTAGGGCAAAAAGTCCTCATGCCTCCCATCAGAATTTCTCACCATTGTACTCGAACTGATCTATTGTTATGGAGCCTTCGAGTTCCATGCTCTACGATGCATGCAGTGGCATGTGACTCTATTGGCTCCATCTTAAAATCCACCAATTGATTAGGCTCTGTAATAATATCTATTCTACAAAGGTATTTCCTCGAATGCAAAAACATCATGTATTCCAGCCAATACAAAAGTTTTCTTGTTTTTTTCCCATATTGGGAAAAAGGCCCAACAAACCTAGTGCCTACTTTCCAACTACCCAAATCGTATGTCCTTCACACACTGCCTAATCAATTCTTACTTTCCAAAGTCTTATAATACAAATCTAGTCCAAGTAGAAATTTTCGGTGGTTTCCCACCCATAATTTGACGATTTTCATAGCCTCTCCAAAAAAATGCTTCAATGGTGCCATCTAATCGTCCATTGATGACTATAATCCTGTGTGAATTCTACTAAAGGTAAGTGCTACTCTTAAGGTCCTCCAAAGTCCAAAATGCATGCTTTCAACAAATTCTCTAAGTTTTCATCCATTCCATCAGTTTGTCCATTAGTCTTTAGTCATTAGCGATGACCCGATTCAACGAAGTTCCTAAAGCTACTAGCAAACCCCTTCAAATTGCTGGTAAACTAAGGGTCCCATTCACTAACGACGTAATGTGCAACTTCATAAAGCTATGTTGGACTGCCGTGATTTCACTATTTCTAACGGAAAATTTCTGCCACCTTCTTCTTAATCCCTGATCAGTGGGAAATTCCATTACCACTCCTATATACTTTCTCTTTTCCATGCATGGTGTCATTTTGTGAGCTAAATCCCTTATGTTTCACAAAATTTAAAGTTTAGAGGTTGAAACATTGACTCACTGTAGACCGCTAACCTAATTTCCTCATTAACTTCCAATTTTACCTACGGTCTATCGCTAGTTTGGTGTTCCCATAAAATTTTCTTATTTGCTTTACTTACCAACATATATCAAGTGATTTAAATCCCTTCATAAAATTTGAACAAGAATAAAATGGGAATATATCTTATACCGCATCATCCACTTTTCTGATAACTAAGGAAGACAACTAGCGACTATAATCCATGAACTCCAAAAGAATATTTTATTAGATGTTGCCATTTATCAACTAGTATAAATGGTCTTGAGGTCCTACTAATCCTTCCTAAATTAAGATGGAACATTTTTAATATTTCATTCCATTGCTACCCATTTTCTTAACTTCCCCATTTCACCGGTCCTCAATAAATGTGGTGATTTATTACTTCGATTAATACCTATAGCATTGATCACTATCGTCAAAACTAGACCCTCTCTAATTAATCCTTCTTCAATCTTTTCAATCTTCTTTAGGTTTTCAAAATCCATTCGTTACTCAAATTTCTTTCTTCCAGAAATGCAATATCAAGTTTCCTTAATTGGTCCTCATTAGATTATTTTTCCTCTCATTAATTACAAATTATTGCCCGTTAAATTTGTAATTAACGTCCGTAAATGCTAATCCATCAATTATTAACTAATACACATATAGTCATAATCTATGCTACTTATATATTCTAGTCATTTAGCATATCTGTACGATATCTATATCTAACTACTAATTCTACAACTAGAATACTCATTTCCATATTTTAATTTATCGAAGTAATTCTTCCACAAAGATCACTGTTATGATTTCTCGTAAATTAACCGCAAGCGAAGGTTTTGCTTTATTTGAAATTATAAGGAATTATTTCTTTTCTTATTATTGAAATAGACAGTGTAAACTACGGAAAGGAATGCCCATCTCTTACACATCTCTTTTCTTTTTAGTGCATTTCTTGTTACTTCAAACAATGACTTTTATATGTATTTTGGAATTGGATAATTTATAGAAATTAAACAAAAATTACTCTGAAATTAAAATATAAAAATTAATATTATGGGCAACCTAATTCACAGCCTAATTACAGATCCGGAATATCTTTACACTTTACCAACTTCTTCAAATAGAGATTTGGGATTGACTTCAAATTTCCAGATTAGGTTGTACATTCTATTTTTATTTTATTCATATCCTTTAAAAAACCTTTGTATATCCTATCTTGGTCATGATCTGTACTATTCCATAAAATTTTATAAAATCATAAATTTCGCACACAAAATAAAGTATATTCATACAAATAAACTTATTTTAAAAAGTAAGCACTTATTACTTCATTGCATGCAATACTTAAAACATGAAGTATCAAATTCAATATCTCCATCTTTAAAATTTTAAACTTTAATTAAAACCTTTATCAAAGATTCAAAATTCCTTTATTCCCAAATAGGAGTAAAATAATCCCCTTTTTTTAAACTTTTTAATCAAAACCTTTTCCCTTAAAAGTTAGCCTTTATAATTTATGACATTTAAAATTTTCTTGGTTTTTCAAAAAGGAACTTATAAAAAACTTTCATTTCAATAGCTTATTAAAATAACGATTTACTCCCTTTTTTTAAAGGACTTTTAATACAAAAGATTCAAAACTTAATTACCTTTCCAAGATAAGAGTTAGATCATTTTAGTTTCAAAGAGTTTTCTAGCTATAAGAATCATCATTTACAAATAGTAAATTTTTCACAATCATCATTTCAAAATAATAGTTATATCCTTCTGGAGCATAAAAGAATCTAAATTACCTTATTACTCAAAATATATTGTTACTTGATGAAATATATCTCGTAAATTTGCTCAAAAGCTCTTTAAATCTCTTCCAACACTTTTCTTTATCAAATCCATCATCATCATTATTCAAATAACTTCTGTATGCAAATTAGGAAAAATGTATAAAATTCTCATTTTTACATAAATGCTTCTCCTTATACAAAAACATCTAACTTATTTGTCAATCACCATTTAAATCCAATCATTGGTCGAAGATGCCTTTTACAACTTTATACGATGGAAAAATAGATGGAGTAGACAAAGATAACGTATATCTTACTCTATTACTCCTTTCAATATCTCATCTACTAGAATTCACAATTCTATTATTACCTTAACTCCATCCATTATTCTCTTCATCAACTTTTACGAGAATGCTCTCCTTCCTATAATAAACAAGTAAAAATAGAAGGATCAAAGAACAAAAAATTGAAACCTTTTTAATCAAATTAAAAAGGTTAACAAATGAAAAAATTTCAAGTCATTAATTTACACTTAAAACTATCCACCATTTTATCTTAAAGAAATTCACTGCTTCTAAAAATTGCATTACCTTCTAAACGAATGGTGGTATATTTCCAAAGCTTTCTAAAACCATATTTACATTTTCCAAAATTTCCAACTTATACAGCTTCTAAAAAGTTGTAGAGGGAGAAACTTTAAAATTTATTGCATAGGAAATATAATACAAAAAAATAAAAAAAATACAAAAACAAGGAATTTGAAAGCCTTTCTAATCCAATCAAATTTTAAATTGAGAAGTTAGTAAATGGAAACTCTTTTTTTCTTTATTTTCAACTTCTCAAGTCGTCAAAATTTTAAATTAAAACTACATATCAAAAATGTTTCACCACCCTTTTCAAATTTACAACCACTTTTCAGACATTTTACAAAACAAATGAAGATATAATTAAAAGTCATCTAGAATCACTTTTTATCAAAATTTCTAACTTATAAGATTTTCATTTCAAAATCTTTTGATGGGCTCTTTCAAAACTTTCAAGGTGTTTTCAAAGAATCTTTTTTATCAAATTATGTCCAAAAAGGTAGGATTAAAATTTGCTCTTTCTTTTAACCATTGTACTCTACCCTTTAAAAATCTATTATCTTCCTTGGACGGATAAATGTATTGGGATAAATGTATTATTTCTTATGGAAGTTTGCTCCTTTCCTTACTTCTCTATACAAAACTCCTTCATTTGTTACCTCCATAGATGTTAATTTTTCCATATTAATTCTCAGCCTAACGGACGTTTCCTTAAGGTCGGTTATTTCCTATCAGCCTTTCCATCTAGGATTCATATCCTTATTACCTTAATACTTATAGGGCCTATAACGAGAAGAAAATCTATGTCCTACAAAAAGGTATAAATTTTACTCTATTTATTTTCCAACTCATAGTTGCTTCGTCCACCTTTTCGAAGTATGGTAGTGGTTACTTCTATAATATGAATTTATAGAGTTAAGAGAAAATTAAAAATAAGTATATACATATATATAGTATGAGTTTCCAAAAAATATTTTGAAAAACCTTTTTCAAAAATAATAAGTACCCCACTCATACGCATAGTATACTTTCACTGTTGATTGGGTTATCAAGGCTTTGATACCAAACATAACAACCCACCCTAAAGCTAGCCTAAATTTCGACCCAAAAAGGCCTAGCAAAATATAGACCCATTCTAAGATAAGTTGTTTGTATTAAAAAGAAATAACATAACAGAGTCATAATTTAACCTTCAGAACTAACGTTCGATGAAACAAAATATAATGATAAAGTGCGCCCATTTACTTCAAAAGCATAAAAAAGTCATAACACGAAAATCCTATAAAAATCTGTAACATAATATTCGTTACAACAATTGTCTAAATACATGAGTATACATAAAAGCAAGTAATAATAACAGATACTGCCACAAGCCAAGCTTCTCTATCTCTAAGCATTTTCACCGCCATCACTCCATCCTTAACTTATGTTGTAATAAGGAGGGAATCAAACAACAAGTGTCTGGTGAATAAAAACCTCGAGTTTTACCTTTTAAGTATTTAGGTGGTATATTTCAAAATAAGAATACATCTACAAATATAAAACCATTAAAATAATTTAATACTTCTTTATAAGGAAAAGAGGTGGATCCAACCATTTAATACCTACCATTCTAGAAGAAGGTCTCTAAAATCCCATATCCTAAGCATACATCATAAATAACTAATAATGTGAGAGACGACACCCAAGCCACTTAATACTTCCAGGTTGAAAATAGGTAGACTCTGGTCATTTAAGACCTTAGTTAAGGCAGACCCTATCTTTTAAGACCCATTTCCAGAAGCTTGCTCTGTAGTGGTACTATCTAGCTAACATCATATGGAATCTCATGGGCCACTTAATACTTCCATGTGGAAAATAGGCATACTTTGGCCATTTAAGACCTTAATTAAGGCAGACGCCATCATTTAATACCTATTTCCAAAAGCGGACCCCTATATAGATGCCACCTAGTGTGTCCCCTTGGCCATTTAATACTTCATCTAGGGAAAAGAGGTAGGTTCAACCACATAATACCTCAAAACCTCGAAGTATGCCCTTCGTCTTGTGGTCCATACTCATAATGACGTCTCAAATTAGTTTGTTATTCGTAGGAACTGGTAGCCAGATTAGCTAGGCAGATTTCTCCTACAGAATTTAGGACCAATCTCGCATCATTACAAATATTTATCATAAGGATATTTTATATTAATTAAAGTGTACACAACTGCTGATAGCCTTAAAGTAAATGGAAGACTTCCATCATGTAAATCTATTGAGCTTGCATCCCTATGACTTAGCCACAAATCATTTACTCTCTGTATATGTATACACACACACACAAAGAAACATTCATCTCACCTTTCATAAATAATGCCTTATCAGGAATCTTCCTTATTATGCCTTAAAATAATAATTAGGCCATATAAGCATTTCATCTTATTTTCGCCTCATTATTAATTAGCTTCAAGATGAAGGACATAAATGTAAATAAATGCCTAATTAACTATACCATATATGCAATAATTATACATTAATTACGTAAATAGAGGTAAATAAATATTTGCGCTTAATAAGTTCTAAACGCACGGATTTCACACTCTAAACTAGCATTAAATGTCAATTCCCTAACCAATTATTATTATTACAAATCCTTTTTCTTCAAATTCTCAAGATTTAATGTGATTCTAATGTCCGAAAAAGAGAATAAATATTCATAACCAAAGCTGCAATAAAAGAATTGTAAATAATATAGAAACTCAATTTATTACACCAATTCAATGGATTATGTTAAATAGTACGAATTGCAATCTAAACCCCATAGCCTATTTAACTCCTCTTTTGCAAAGAAATAGATAAGAGTAAGGGTGTAAACTAATAATAGAATTCATAATCTAAATCTCTTATTTTATTGAAGGGTTACAATTTGGCCTAAAGAAGAAGGAGAAGTGGAAGAGATTATGAAATTATCAAAAGTTGCATAAACGAAATATTTCATAAAATTTAAGTAAATAATTGGAAATCCCATTATAGAATGACATATTGAAATAAAAAGGAATTTTGGAGGACTTTATCTATCGTATTATCGAAATTCCAAAACCCCTAAGGCATATTCAAATCTAAAGGGAAATACACTAAACGATTGCAGAAAAGAAATACTAGATTTTCACTCACATAATAGCCTTAGCTTCGCCTTCCTTGCATGCCTCATAATCTCTTTTATAATCTATCTCTTTAGATATATACACACACAATAGGGAAGAGGCATATATATCTATTAGATTCAGAATAGTATGAGGAGATTAGAATAAAAATAGGTTGGAGGAAGAAGAAATAAATAGAAAATAGATTGGATTTTTACCTGAATTCTCTACGGAGTTTCTAAATCTAATTTAAAGAGATAATAATTGCAAATTTTACTGAATTTCCCAAATATTTATGAATAAAAAAACTGAGGGTCTATGATCTTATTTGTAGCAGTTAAAACGTACCAGAACCATAAGATGAAAATAGTTTTTGGAATGAAGAAATATAGACCGCTCTTATACACAAAATCCTAGCCACCGCCATACTTTTCAACCAACCGATCGACTCCCCTTCCCTCCTACTGGTCGAATGCTAGGGTGACCGGTCCCAATCAAAGTGGTTGACTGGTTCGTCCTTCTAGGAAATGTTTTTATCCCATTGCTTTTATTTAATTTTATACCCTATTTAAATCCAACGCTAGTTATTAAATAAACATTTCCTTAATCCCCAATTAATCCTACATTAATTTCAAATTCAACCCCTAAATTTAGATATTCATATGAATTTGAATTCGAACTAAATTAGTTTAAATCTGAAAACTTCAAACACTAATAACTTCTTCGTTTGAGCTCTGTTTTTAGCATATTATAAATGAAAACAGATCAGAGTTTTGCCACAAAGCAATGGAATAACTTTCGTGATAAAATTCCAACTTTTATAAGATTTCTATATTCAATCCTTATCATGTTTAATTCGATGTACTTCATTTATTTAAGGTTCATTTTACAGGGTGTTTACTAATTAATAGAAAACTACCGACTGAGTCGTTTCATATTTATCCAATAACTATACATACGTAACCCTTAGGTGCCTCTAGTAGTCATGATAGTACACTGTCCAACGTATGGAGAGTGTTAAAGTACTCTAGTCTCAACGGATACATTAATATCCAATTTCGATGCATCTTGACGTGGAATATTTAAAATGGTATGTTTTTTTTCATTGTGATAAATTACTCACAATTACAGCACTTTGTAACTACTATCACAAAACATACCATTTATGGATGTTCTATTCGATATACTTTGAATTAATTTAATTAATTAACATAACACATTATATCATGTATATAATAGAAAGAAAACACCTTTATTTTGAACAAGATTGGTCAATGAAGTAGATATATATTACAAATTACACAATTACCTCTAGGAAACACCCCTAACTCTATCAAATTTTCCATCGAACATACTTAAAATTAACTTAACATAACATATTAAAATAAGTATATAATAGAAAGAATAACATCTTTTATTTTGAATGATATTTTATTACAGAGTTGATTATTTACAATAAATTACAGAATTACCCCTGGGTCATACCTCCAACTCTATCACTTTTGGTTGATCCCTCAGGAAATAGGGATATCCCTAAAATAACGCCCCTTTAACCAATTTAACGCCTCCATCTCTCGACCATTATGAAATAGATAGTTAATCGATTGAAGTGTTGGATGGATGTCTGTTTCTTCGAAATCTTCAAACTTTCATACCTTTTGATTTGAAATATTGATTAGCCTTACATTTTCCGTTATGTTTCTCGTGATCTTCTCTTTGATTTAACGTATAATTTAATATGTATTTAAGTTGCACAAATTCTCCTTTTAGTTTCAACTCATTACTTGTTCACATGGCTTCTTTACTATTATATTGCATATGAACCTGCATTCTCAATGGGAGTTATTATTCGTTTAAAAAGAAGCTCAATGGTAAATTCAAGGAAGTGCATTGAAAACCTGTTATTATGTTCAAGCTCCATTTCAAGCATATTATATATTGAAACAGATCAGAATTTTGCCACGAACGCAATGAAATAACTTTCATGGTAAAACTCCAAATTATATAAAATTTCAATATTCAACCCTTATCATATTTAATTCAATTTACTTCATTTATTTATGGTTCATTTTACGAGGTGTTACATTAGTTATACTAACCAATATGAAACTATCAAGTGAGTCGTTCCATAGTTATTCAATAACTATAAGTACGTAACCCCTAGGTGTCCCCTATAGTCATGAGTAATACACTGCCTAACGTCTAGAGGGCACTACGCAGTTCAGTCTCAATGGTTACATTAATATCCAGTCTCGATGCATCTTGACTTGGAATTAGAATGGTAAGTTTGTTTTCATTGTGATAAATTACTCACAGTTACAACACTTTGTAACTACTATCACAAAACATATCATTTATGGATTTTTAATTCAATATGCTTTCAATTAAGTTAATTAATTACTATATCACATTATATCATGTATATAATAGAAAGAAAAATCTTTTATTTCGAACAAGATTGATCAACGAGTTGGATATACATAAAAATTACATAATTACCCTTAACGGCATGCCCTTAACCCTATTATATTTTCCATTAAATATACTTAAATTAAAGAAATCATTAATATAACACATTATAACAAGTACATAATATAAAGAATAAAAGATTTTATTTCGAACGATATTTTATTATAGGGTTGATAATTTATAATAAATTACAGAATTATCCCTAAATCATACCCTTAACTCTATCACTTTTTGTCGATCCCTCGGGAAATAGGAATTTCCCCAGTTTAACGCTCCTTTATCCAATTTGACGCCTCCCTCTCTCGACCACTATGATATAGATAGTTGATCGATGGAAGTGTTGGATGGATGTCCGTTTCTTCAAGATCCTCGAACTTTCGCATCTTTTGATCTAAAACATCGATTAGCCTTACATTTTGCGTATTGCTTGTGATCTCCTCTTTGATTTAGCATATAATTTAATATCTATTTAAGTTGCACAATTTCATTTTTTAGTTTCAACTCATTACTTGTTGACACGGCTTCTTTACTACTTTATTGCATATGAACCTGCATTCTCAATGGGTTCTATTATTCGTTTAAGAAGAAGCTCAGTGGTGGATTCACGGAAGTGCATCAAAATTTCTCAACCTGTTATTATGTTCGAGCTCCTTTTTTAGCATATTATATATAGAAACAAATTAGAATTTCGCCGCGAACGCAACGTAAAAACTTTAGTGGTAAAATTCCAACTTTTATAAAATTTACATATTCAACCTTATCATATTTAATTCAATTACTTTGTTTATTTATGGTTCATTTTACATTGTGTTATATTTGTTATACTAACTAATAGAAAACTATCGAGTGAGTCGTTCCATAGTTATCCAATAACTATAAGCATGTAACCCCTAGGTGCTCCCAGCAGTCATGAATAATACACTACCCAACATCTAGAGAGCGTTACGCACTCTAATCTCAACGGATACATCAATATCCAGTCTCAATGCATCTCGACTAGAAATATTTAAAATGGTACGTTTATCTTTATTGTGATAAATTACTTACAGTTATAACACTTTGTAACTACTATCACAAAACGTACCATTTATGGATTTTCTATTCAACATGCTTTGAATTAAGTTAATTAATTAATATAACACGTTATATCATGTACATAATAGAATGAAAACACCTTTATTTTGAACAAGATTGGTCAACGAGTTCGATATATATAACGAATTACACAATTGTCACTAGGGCATACCTCTAACTCTAATAGATTTTCCATTAAATATACTTAAATTAAAAAAAAATATAACACATTATAACAAGTATATGATAGAAAGAAAAACATCTTTTATTACGAACGATATTTTATTATAAAGTTGATAATTTACAATAAATTATAGAATTACCCCTATGTTGGTCGATCCCTCAGGAAATAGGGATTTCCCCAATTTAATGCCCCTTCATCCAATTTGACGCCTCCATCTCTCGCCCACTGCGATATAGATAGTTGATCGACGGAAGTGTTGGATGGATGTCTGTTTCTTCAGAATCTTTGAATTTTCGTATCTTTTGATCTGAAACATTGATTAGCCTTACATTTTTCGTTACGTTGCTCGTGTTCTCCCCTTTGATTTAACATATAATATAATATATATTTAAGTTACACGATTTTGTTTTTTAGTTTCAACTCACAACTTGTTCACACGGCTTCTTTACGACTTTATTGCATATGAACATGTATCCCCGATGGGTGGTATTATTTGTTTAAGAAGAAGCTCAATTGTAGCATCGAAATTTCTTAACCAGTTATTATGTTCCCTTTGGTTAGATCTTAACACGGCTTCTCTGATGTATTTGAGCCATGTAGTTTTAAAGGTTGTCAATATTCATACACAAAATAAGCTTAATTATACATTTAGGTTGCCTTTTTTGGTGGAGCGAAAGGGACATCCAAAAAGGGTATTCTTAATGGGACACAATGATGACTGTGTTTTTTTGCACTGAAAGGAGCAACGAAAGAAGAATTATTTGTATGAATTTGTATTTTTATTTTTTTAAATTTATTTTAGTGTTTTTGAATAGATATTAGTGATTGATATAAAATTATAAATTAATGCAAAAATTAAAAAATTAAAAAAGGATACGTTAAAAGAGAATGTTTGCACAAAAAATGGACAAACACCTCAAAGTCGTATGATTTAGTTGATTTTACGTTGTTCTTAGCGGTTTGGGTGATTTATGCAAATATATAAAAAACAGGAGCTAAACTGAAAAAAGACACGTAGATTTATAGTGGTTCGGCCAGAACGTGCCTACGTCCACTTTATATGTTATTCTCCCTTTTCTTTGAGATTACAAGTACAAAGCTTTGTATACAAGTATATGAAAGTTGTTTGAAAGTTCCTTCCGTGCTTGAGCTCTCAAACTTGTCTGCCATTGTTGTACCCCTGCCCCTCTATTTATAGAGTGAGGTTGGGGACAGGGGTCTTGGAAGTATATAGCTGTTGGCGGTCCTGGGCTGGAGCAATCTGGCTTGGTAGTTTGGTCCGGTATACCTTGGTTCGGCCGAGCGTGGAGAAGATTGATTCGGTAGGAGTTGGTTTGGAGGAGGTTGGTCCGGTAGCACATGGTCCGGTGGTTGTTGGTGGGAGATGAGACCTTGGTCCGGTATGGAGATGGAGTTGGTTCGGTGTGGGCATGATTGGTGTTGGTTCGGTAATGGTATGGTCCGGTGGTAGCATGGATGGACCGGTGGAATTCTGGTTCGGTGGTAGGAGCATGTTTGGTTCGGCAGGCACATGGGGTAGGTTGGTTCGGCATGGGCCGGTCCGGTGTGGACTTTGGATCGGCTTCGAGGTGGAGAGGCTTGGCTCCTTTTCTTTTGGACCGGTGGCGGTGGAAATGCACCGAACACTTGCCCCCCAAAGTGGGGCACGTGGTGTTTGCATGTGTCGCGCTTTGTTTTCTTGCAATCGAGATAGCTCCGTTCGGTCCTGGGTGTGCCGAACCGGTTGGTCCGGTAGGTTTGTGGCGCCTATAAATAGGGGCTTCAGGATACTATTATCCTTTATCGTTCTGAGATAGCCGAGCCAATCGGAGTACCGAATCAACCGAGTACCGAACCAATCCGAGCGCCGAATCAACCAAGCACCGAGCCAGTTATGTCCTCTTTTGCCGAATGGGTCCTCATGATGGACTACCGAATGGAACCCATGGGGGATGAACACCGAATCGAGGTTGAGTGCCGAATGAGTTCTACCGAATGGAACTTTGTATAGGCCTTACTGAATGATATTTGGAGTTCCGGGCGTTTTGATTTATGAGCGAAATTTCAGACTATATAATATGTTTTCCTTTTGTGTTTGCAGGAAAATGTCTCGCAAAGCGGAAACTCGATCATATAGAAAGAAGTCCAAGGATACAGAAGAGTCTTCTTCCGTGCCCCCAGCCCAACCAGGACCGGCGCAACATGGACCTGCCCCGAGGTCGTTAGTGGATGGGTATGGTCCCCAAGTGTTGGGTGCATTTCTACCGCCACAGGTCCAAAAGAAAAGGAGCCAAGCCTCTCCACCTCGAAGCCGATCCAAAGTCCACGCCGGACCGGCCCATGCCGAACCAACCTACCCCATGTGCCTGCCGAACCAAACATGCTCCTACCACCAAACTAGAATTCCACCGGTCCATCCATGCTACCACCGGACCATACCATTACCGAACCAACACCAATCATGCCCACACCGAACCAACTCCATCTCCATACCAGACCAAGGTCTCATCTCCCACCAACAACCACCGGACCATGTGCTACGGGACCAACCTCCTCCAAACCAACTCCTACCGAATCAATCTTCTCCACGCTCGGCCGAACCAAGGTATACCGGACCAAACTACCAGGCCAGATTGCTCCAGCCCAGGACCACCAACAGCTATATACTTCCAAGACCCCTGTCCCCAACCTCACTCTATAAATAAAGGGGCAGGGGTACAACAATGGCAGACAAGTTTGAGAGCTCAAGCACGGAAGGAACTTTCAAACAACTTTCATATACTTGTACACAAAGCTTTGTACTTGTAATCTGAAAGAAAAGGGAGAATAACATATAAAGTGGACGTAGGCACGTTCTGGCCGAACCACTATAAATCTGCGTGTCTTTTTTCAGTTTAGCTCCTGTTTTTTATATATTTTCATAAATCACCCAAACCACTAAGAACAACGTAAAATCAACTAAATCATACGACTTTGAGGTGTTTGTCCATTTTTTGTGCAAACATTTTTGGTGCTTTCACTGAGAACTTGGAACTCGAAGCTTCAGCTTCCCTCATTCAACCTTCTTTCCCAAATAGCACCCTTCATTGCCTAGGAAACATGACTTCCAGGCCGAGGAAAGACGCTAACAAAGGAAAGAACATCACAACTAGCAACATTCCGGATCCAGTAATCACAGATCAAGAGAATCATCCCATTCCAACAGCAGTACCGAACGAGGATCAGACAAACCCGACAGCCCCTGCCACAGAGCAACTGGCAGCAATTACTAGGGCAGATCTAGACAGAGTTGTGGCTGAAGTAACTAACCGCTTCATCTCCCAACAAGAAGCTTTGGTGGACCAACTCATGTCACGCTTAAGGAATGCCGAAGAATCCAACCGCAACACTGAATCATGGGGTGAGTCTCAATCTGGAGGATCTCGGAGACAACAAAGGTATTCCCTCTTCGAGGAAGCTATCAACAGGAACAACAATGATAGGGGATGCGCCCGGACTCAGCCCGAACTCTGACTCGAGGAAGCGCTTGGAACCGAACCCAATGGGGGAGGGACCAGGCGAGGGTCGGATGTAGCTGAGCCAGTCATGCCGCCTAATCATAGAAACCCCGCTGAACGGAGCCGAGCTAGAACCCAGCTCGAAGTTGACCCCATGGAAATGCTCGAAACAGAACCCCCCAGGGGAAGATCAAGGCAGGGGCCAACTGTAGCTGGTCCTAGCATGCATCCGAGCAGCCAAAGACAGCCACAGGATAACGTCAGAAGTGATAGACTATACCATCCCTACAGGTCATCTAGACGGGACCGATCCCGCAGGGAAGAACCAAGCTCATTTTTGTCCGCTCCAAATTTTGATGAAAGAATGGCCCGATTATTCAGGGAATGCGTCCGACGGGAGCAAAGGGATCGAGGGATAGGCGCTAGGGTAACCAGCCCTTTCACCCGCGACATCGAAACCGCCATCACCCCTCGAGAATGGAAAATGCCGACGATGGAACCATACAAGGGAACTTCCGACCCCGTTGTACACTTGCAGAGATACACACAGCATATGCTCATGAGCGGAGCAACGGAAGGAGTGTTGTGTAAATGCTTTCCGCTATTCCGAGCAGACCTAGCTACCTCCTGGTTCTGCCATCTACCCCAAGGATCTATCAGCTCATGGGAGATGTTGAAAGAAAAGTTCATTAGCCAGTTCCGCATTCATGTGGAACAACCCAAGGATGCTTATTCTCTATCTACTGTCAAACAGAAATCCGGAGAGACACTGCAACAATATCTAACCCGTTTCAACGCCACAGCGGCCGCAGTCCAAGATGCCGATGAGAAACTCACCCTAATGGCCCTCTGTAGTGGTGTGCACCCAGATACCAAGTTTGCTAGAAGACTAACTAAAGAAAAACCAGCTACCTTACCCGATTTCTTCCATGAAGCTGGGAAGTACATGAGACTCGAAGAGGCTGCCACTGAAAGGCAGACAGGACCACAGGCTAAGACGGCTCATGGAAACGCCCCCGCCGCAGCGAAGGACATTCGGAGAAACGACTCCAGAGACAATGCAGGGGGCAAGAAGGGAGAAAAGCGCTTGTACTGACCAGGACCGAGATTTGACGCTTACACTCCCTTGAATGAAACAGTCGAGAACATCTTCCTGGCCACCCAGGACGAACTTACATACAAGCGCCCCCCCGTACAAGAAAGAGTCGGATCGCGCAATCCAGTCCGGAAAATTCTGTCGTTTCCACGAGTCCCATGGGCACGATACCAATGAATGCCGCCATCTCCGAGACCTAATTGAAGAACACATCAGGAGAAGGAGGTTGGAACGCTATGTAAAGGGTCAGGATAGGACTCCAGCTCCCGCCAAGGAAAACCCAGGGCAGCTCCACCCAGAGACAGGCGGAGGAAATCGCAACACCAGCGGTTCCAGCCAAGAGAAGATAGTGGTCCGTACAATATCTGGAGGGCCACACATCGTCGACAAGAGCTGGGCAGAAATGGAAAGATATGGAAACTCACTCAGAAGCGAGGGAGACTGTGTCAATTCTGTTATGGAAGAACGCCACCCTAAGCGGAGGGAAAATAATGACATCACATTCAGTGGGTGCGACCTAGAAGGAAGGCAATACCCTCATATGGATCCTATGGTCATCTCTGCCTCGTTTGGCCCAGCTGAAGTTTTTCGAATCCTAGTAGACACTGGAAGCTCAGTGAATATTCTGTTCAAGCATGCTTTCGATAAAATGAAGCTGTCAATGAAGGACGTGTCTCCCTGCAACAAACCGCTACATGGTTTTCACTGGAGAAGCAAAGATGCCCCTCGGACAATTGGATCTCTTTGTTGAATTGGGAAGTCATCCCCGCTCCGCCGTTCGGAAACAAACATTCGTGCTAATAGACAACCACTCGGCCTATAATGCCTTTTTGGGAAGACCAGCCTTGTCCGACTTCCAAATTGTCCTCGCCCCATGGTACCTGAAGATGAAGTTCCCAACGGATAATGGAGTGGGAGAAGTAGAAGGGGATCAAGACGCAGCTCGGGACTGCTATGTAACCGAACTTCGCAATAATCGCAGGAGAGATAAAGGGAAAGATGCAGAGACTATTCTCTGCATGAAAAGCTTGGAAGCATAGCAACTAAAGAAAGCCCCTCCTCTTCGGTATACCAGTGATCCTTTTAATGAATTAGACCCCAGGGACAAAGAGGAGGAGGCCACCGCCGAGCCTGCAGAGGCTATGGAATTCGTATCTGTAGACAAACGCGACCCAAGTAAACTGCTGAGAGTCGGATCTCAGCTAAAAAGAGAATTAAAGGATCAACTCATTGATTTTCTTCGCCACAACATGGATGTATTTGCATGGATGCACGCTGATATGACTGGAATCTCCCCGGACATAGCATGCCACGCACTAAACATCGATCCTACCAAGGTACCGATAAAGCAAAAGAAGAGAAGTACGAGGGCAGAACGATCAGCAGCCCTCGAGGAAGAAGTAAAGAACTTACTTGCCAATGACTTCATACGTGAAGCCATCTACCCGGAATGGATCGCCAACCCGGTACTGGTAAAAAAAGCTAATGGTAAGTGGCGAACATGCATCGATTTCTCCAACTTAAATGACGCTTGCCCGAAAGACTGCTTCCCACTCCCCCGAATCGACCAACTCGTGGACAGCACTGCCGGACACGAACTTTTATCCTTTATGGACGCATACTCAGGATATAACCAGATCCCTATGCACGCCCCCGATCAAGACCACACTAGCTTCATCACTGACCGAGGATTGTACTGCTACAAGGTAATGCCATTTGGACTTAAAAACGCCGGAGCTACTTATCAGCGCCTCGTCAACAAGATGTTTGCAGAACTGATAGGACGAACTACGGAAGTTTATGTGGATGACATGCTGGTAAAATCGAGGAAAGCCAACGACCATATAAACCACCTGGACGAGATGTTTCAAGTACTTCGCCAATATGAAATGAAGCTGAACCCTCTAAAGTGCTCCTTCGGAGTATCATCGGGAAAGTTCTTGGGATTCATCGTTCATGCCAGGGGGATTGAAGCAAACCTCGAACAAGTCCGGGCCTTGCAAGATATCAAGATACCATCCACTCGAAAAGAGATGCAGAGCCTAAACGGAAAGGTGGCCGCCCTAAGCCGGTTCGTCTCTAAAACAACTGACAAATGCATTCCTTTCTTCGAATCCCTGAAGAAAGACAAATGAAAATTTGAATGGACCGATGAGTGTTCAACAGCTTTTCTTAACCTAATCGAACACCTCCAGCGGCCACAGTATTCTCAACTCCTAATGAAGGCGAAGAACTATACCTATACCTTGCTGTGTCACCACATGCCCTAAGCGTCGCGTTGGTGAGAGAAGACAACCGCATGCAACGGCCCGTATACTTCGTAAGTAAGAGGTTTACGGGGGCAGAAGTCAGATACCCTAAACTTGAAAAGCTAGCATACTGTTTGCTTATCACGTCGCGGAAACTACGACACTATTTCCAGTCTTATTCTATCAGAGTTTTAACCGATCAACCGCTAAGGCAAGTGCTCCATCACCCCGACACTTCTGGGCGATTACTTAAGTGGTGCATCGAACTAAGTCAATATGATATCACTTACCATCCTCGCACCGCTATCAAGGGACAAGCCATAGCTGATTTCATTGCCGAATTCACTACTAGCGAAGGTAGGGATCAATCTGAAATAGTAGAAGATATCAAGTGGAATCTCTTCGTAGATGGAGCGTCGAACGAACAAGGCTCGGGGGCAGGTGTTGTGATAATCACCCCTAGGGGAAAGAAGCTGCACTACGCCCTAAGATTGGAATTCGCTGCCACCAACAATGACGCAGAATACGAAGCAGTGATAGCCGGATTAGAACTTGCACTGGAAATTGGAGTCAGTCTTTATGTCTCCATAGTGATTCTCAACTTATTGTACATCAAATACTGGGAGAATTCCAGACTCGAGGAGAACGACTCACAGCGTATCTAAAGAAGACCAGGCTACTGCTTAATCAATTAGATCACTATTTAATCAAACACATTCCCCGAGAAGAGAATCAAGAGGCCGACGAACTAGCAAAACAAGCTAGCATGAAGAACATCACTATTTTCGAAGCATTAACCATCTCGAAACAGCTGGCACCAAGTTTCGAGCAAGTAAATCTGATAGCTGCGATTGAAGAAGGAACTTGGATGGCTCCTATCCGGAAATACTTACAAGATGGCGCATTGCCCAGCGAGCGTAGCGAAGTCAGGAAAATCTTGAGGAAAGCTTCCCGCTACACACTGCAAGAAGGAGTCCTATACCGGCGCGGCTTCTCTAACCCCTTATTATGATGTGTCGCTGGAAGGGAAGCCAAAGAAAGCTTATCCTACATCCACCAGGGAAGCTGCGGAGATCACACTGGAGGGCAGACTCTGGCAAAGAAGATACTCCGATATGGATATTTCTGTCCCACCTTGAACAAAGACGCCTTAGACTTCGTCAAAAAATGTGACAGATGTCAGAAATTTGCCAAAATTTCTCGACTGCCGACAAACGAGATCACTCAAATGACTAGCCCTTGGCCCTTTGCAGTATGGGGAATTGACTTGATTGGTGAACTGCCAATGGGCCAAGGCGGAGCTAAATATGCTATAGTGGCAGTTGACTATTTCACCAAATGGGTGGAAGCGGAGCCTCTGAATAAAATATCTTCAACTAAAGTTATCAACTTCTTGATCAAAAACGTTCTATGCAGGTACGGGGTTCCACTCAGAATCATATCAGACAACAGTCTTCAATTTGACAGCGAGGAATTTGCCGACTGGTGCCAGGAGCACGGAATTCATAAGGGCTTCTCATCCGTAGCTTATCCCCAGGCAAATGGACAAGTCGAAGCTGTCAACAAGATTCTCAAGACTCTAATCAAGAAGAAGCTTGAAAAGTCAAAAGGCGCTTGGGTGGACGAACTTCCTACAGCACTATGGGCCTACCGCACTTCTTTCATAACATCAACCGGGCATACTCCGTTCTCTTTGGCATACGGATCAGAGGCCATGCTCCCAGTTGAAACTATTGTACCTTCCCATCGTAGGATCCACTACAACCCCGAAGAAAACGAAGAACTCCTCCACATGTCTTTGGATCTAATTGAGGAGAGAAGAAATGATGCATCACTCAAAGCAGCAGCTCACAGACAAAAAGTGGCAGCACTATACAACTCCAAAGTCAAACATCACAGCTTACAAGAAGGAGATCTTGTCCTCAAGCGAATCTTTCCGCGCCCAGGAGCGCTGGATCCAATCTGGGACGGACCATATGTAATTCATAAAGATCTCCACAACGGAGCTTATATTTTGTCAACAGTGGACGGAGAGGTGTTCCAGAGGGCATGGAACATCCGACACCTCCGTCGATACTTTTCTTAACTTGCACTGCCCATATGAAGTGAATTAACAAAGAGAATCAGTGGACGTAGGCATTTTCGTGCCGAACTACTTTAAAAAACTTGGCTCTTGTTAACTTGTTCCTTTATATCTTGGCTACTTGTTAAGCTTTATCCTTTGCTGTTGAACAAAATCCTTTGCAGATGACATTTCAGTTCAGAGCTTCACAACACAACTCCACCTGGAAAAAACCTAACAGGTACGCTACGATCCTATGCCCTCGCCAATGAGACACTTTACTCCGGCATCCCTCTACCGCGAGTTAACTCATTGTTTGCCTCGGCCCTTAAAGCCGACTGTAATGAGCCGAGTATAAGCCACCGAGAAGGCCGATTATGCCATGGCAGCTCATTACAGCGATTCGGCTCGCCGGCAACTGCGAACCGATCATAAGCCCCAACATAAGGTGTGGCCAGCCAGGGGTAGTTCACAGTTGACGATCGGCCCCCACGCTAGCCGGCCACAGTAAATCGAATAATACCCACGATTACGGGCCATAATGGCCCGGGTAGTTACTGTGCGCGATCGGCTCCGGTGTGTCTTAAGTACGGCTGTGGTAAAAAAGAAAACTCACCGCAGAGGCGTAAGATGGGCGACAAATGTCTCCAAGACCCACAGCTAGGGAAAGTGACTACAAAACCCGTTTGCCACGAACTTAAGCACATCGACAGCCTTCCGTGACTGGAAGTTTTACTTTTCCTATATTTCCATTTCATTTAAAACTTTTCTTCTATTCTCCGTAACGGTGCTTGAAAGTACAGGACATGAAATAGGGAACGCTCGCTAATAGGAACAGAAACTTACAATCGGATGACGAGACACTCAACAGCATTCCATGCTTAGTCTTACCGGGCGCACGAAGTTGCCGTCCACAGCCGAAACATTAAGGGCGGTACCTTCTACTTTTATACATTAATGCATAGCTGCAGTTCATATTCACACATCACATTTACGTTGCAAAATGAGAAAATTATACGTTAAGCAAAAAACTTGGCATCAGGCACAGTCAAGCCACTAGTAACATGCATAGTTACATCACTAACACAGCACAACAAAATAGCGATAACATTCCAACATAAAGGAATCAGCTTATGTTATGAAATTACATAAAGTCATATTATTACAATCACATCAATGTTTTGAACTAGCATATACAGGAATGTCAAGCAGACCAAACAAAATAACTAGCTGCATTAGCGCTAACCGCTACACCTAAGAACCAGCTCTCCGAATCTACTTAGCTGCAAGATCGGAGCTCCCAGCATGATGACCAGAGGCCCCACCTGTCCAATTTAGAAAAAGAATCCATTAAACCGGCAACGAACGATCAAGTTATGAAAAGCTAAAAAGGGAAAACTCACCAACACCCGCTTCTTGGTCCTCATCCCCCAACTGCACACCGGCTTCCTCTGCAGTAAGTAGCCGCATCCCCTCCTTCGCCGCTACCTTCTCCTCCTTTGAGAACTGGGCGGTAACCATGTCCATCCTGAATGTCGCTCCACCTTCCTTATCCGCATCGGCCCTGGCCTCCTCCAAAGCCCGAAGATAGATCGTAGCCATGATCCGGGGATAATCATCCATCCAGGATAGATTACCCTGCTTCCAGGTACGGAAGTACATATTCTGCAACATCTCATCCATCATCCCCTCATTCTCCTCAAACTCCCTCACCCGGGCCTCGGAGGACAGCAACTTAGCAACGGCAACATCCCTCTCCGATCGATATCTCAAGCAGTCAGCCTGTAGAGTCCTCCTCATTTCCTCCATCTCTTACTTTAGCTTGGCCTGAGAAAGCTCTGTGGCCTCAAGCCTCCCAGATAACTCCTCTACCTGCTCGAGATCCGCCCTCCGAACCTCGTCCACCGTAGCAATAGCTATGTCAATCCGCTCCTTGCAGACGGCCTCCATCTTTCGTAACTCAGCCTTGCTAGCCTCCTCCATGGTTTTCTTTAGTCGTCGGGAGGCCGCCTCGTGCCGGGATATCTGGATAGCCTGATCGGCAAGCTGTTTGGCCTGGTCAGAAACCTGTAGCCGCAACCGGATGTTAGCACTTCCGATTTCCTCCCCAGCCCTGAGCAGTCGAGCGTGATGCTCCATTAGCCTCTTGGTTTCCTCAGCCACCCGATCGATGATTGCCTTGGCCTCATTCCCCATGGTCACAATCCGAGTAGTAAGCAAATCGAGGTCTAACGACTTAGCCTCATCAAGCACCTATACCATGGGATTGCGGGGGAGAAGATGTTCACCAGTAACCTCGTCAAAGGAAATATCTTGAGCACTGGAACCCAGATCCCGATGACCTGCAAATGGATTACGAGCCAAGCCGGGACGATCGATACGAGTAACGGAAGGATTTTCAGACGGATGCGGGAGGGAATATACTCAGTGTCCTCCTCCGTGATATCATGGATAGGTTGAGGTGGAAGCTGCGGACCAGGTGAAGATTCAAATAAGGAGCGACTCCTC
This sequence comes from Allium cepa, assembly GCA_030765085.1. Taxonomy (NCBI): domain Eukaryota; kingdom Viridiplantae; phylum Streptophyta; class Magnoliopsida; order Asparagales; family Amaryllidaceae; genus Allium; species Allium cepa. Next base: position 1,040,581,389 of record CM060931.1, on the reverse strand, counting down.
TTCTTTTTCTGAATACTCTCTTCAATGACCCCAAGAAGAGGACGGTAGCTAACTACGTCTCCTGGACGACTAGTGGGAGGCTTAGGCTTGGCAGAGGCTCTGAGTAACTTGTATTGTTCAAGGCGGTGTCGAACGTTTGAAGTTTTGGCCACCTCGCCTGCCCCTGTAATAAAGAACAAGTGTTACGAACATACAAGGGTCCATAATTCAAGAAATATGTTAACTTAAAAAGAATGAGAAGGCACGACTGTTATACAAACCCTGCGGAGGAGTAGAATACTGCAATAAGTCCTGAATCTCAGTCCAGGACGGAAGCGAACCATAAAATATTCCTAAGTCCCTATCATAAATGGAGTCTGCGAAAGTCAAAAGTTCACCTTGAATCGCGGGAGTCGCCTTAGCTGAAGAACTCTTAGAGAATGGACCGGCACCAGCCCCAGTCTTGTCAACCTCCTTTGCCTTCTCCACCGAGGCTGATCCTTCCTCCAACTCCTCAAAAGCCTGGCGGAAGGCATCATCCGTCCACTCCTGGATCTCCCCTGCCTGCTCAGAAGACAAAGCCCCGGCACAACTACCACCCTGTCCTTCACCTTCTCCATCTCCTCCGCTCTCCTCCTCGCCTCTTTCCTCCTCTCCACCTTCCTCCTCCGGAATGTCTGGACATGTGCTGGGAGAGGGTCCATCAGACTTCTTAAGCTTCTTTCCCCCAACGACTGGAGGTATCGAGAAAGGTCTCATCTTGCTACTCTTCGCAGTAGCCCCATCCTTAGCTTTAGCAGCCCTCTCCTCGGCTGTATCTCTCTGTTTAATCACAGATTGACGTGGCAGAATCAGGTTATACTCTAGGAGAGTGGCATTCCTGATCAGGTAGGAAGCCGACCTATCCCTTCCCGAAATAACCTTTATTTCAGCAGCCATCCGCGCCAAGGAATCATTCTCCACGACCGCAAAGCCACCTGTTGCTAGCAAGAAATAAAAGCATATAAGATGAAGCATTGCGATCGGGACGAGGAAACTATAAATGAAGTTCAACTTACAGCCGGAAGTGAAAAGGCGGAAAGAAACAGAGTCATCCTTAATGAAAAACCATTCTTTCTTGAACATACTGAACTTCGAGTACAAATCCAGAACAGGCTTGAAGGGCACGACCGCTTCCAAGCTGATATATGGAGACCCCTTCTTATAGCCTCTCAAGTTGTATAGATACCGGATCTCCCGGTTGGAAGGGGGACGCCCATATTTCCTCTGAAAGACGACGAAAAGACTCACCAGAATGGCGTAGGAGTTAGGCTGAAGCTGGAATGGAGCCACCTTTAGATATGTGATAAAGCTAACTATCCAAGCGTTTAGAGGCGTGATAGCACCACACATGCAATGATATCTGCTGTATGCAAAGTATCCTTCAGGAGGGTCATATGGCATAACCCCCTCTCCCGGCAACAGCATAAGAGCCCTGTCAATACCGAAGGAACGAGAAATGACATCAAGCTGCTCTTCTTTGAGGGAGCTCGGAAAGCAATCGGGAGGAGAGTTCAGAAGCTCTTGGGGACCATACCCATCCACTAACGACCTCGGGGCAGGTCCATGTTGCGCCAGTCCTGGTTGGGCTGGGGGAACGGAAGAAGACTCTTCTCTATCCTTGGACTTCTTTCTATCTGATCGAGTTTCCGCTTTGCGAGACATTTTCCTGCAAACACAAAAGGAAAACATATTATATAGTCTGAAATTTCGCTCATAAATCAAAACGCCCGGAACTCCAAATATCATTCGGTAAGGCCTATACAAAGTTCCATTCGGTAGAACTCATTCGGCACTCAACCTCGATTCGGTGTTCATCCCCTATGGGTTCCATTCGGTAGTCCATCATGAGGAACCATTCGGCAAAAGAGGACATACCTAGCTCGGTGCTTGGTTGATTCGGCGCTCGGATTGGTTCGGTACTCGGTTGATTCGATACTCTGATTGGCTCGGCTATCTCAAAACGATAAAGGATAATAGTATCCTGAAGCCCCTATTTATAGGCGCCACAAACCTACCGGACCAACCGGTTCGGCACACCCAGGACCGAACGGAGCTATCTCGATTGCAAGAAAACAAAGCGCGACACGTGCAAACACCACGTGCCCCACTTTGGGGGGCAAGTGTTGGGTGCATTTCCACCGCCACCGGTCCAAAAGAAAAGGAGCCAACCTCTCCACCTCGAAGCCAATCCAAAGTCCACATCGGACCGGCCCATGCCGAACCAACCTACCCCATGTGCCTGCCGAACCAAACATGCTCCTACCACCGAACCAGAATTCCACCGGTCCATCCATGCTACCACTGGACCATACCATTACCGAACCAACACCAATCATGCCCACACCGAACCAACTCCATCTCCATACCGGACCAAGGTCTCATCTCCCACCAACAACCACCGGACCATGTGCTACCGGACCAACCTCCTCCAAACCAACTCCTACCGAATCAATCTTCTCCACGCTCGGCCGAACCAAGGTATACCGGACCAAACTACCAGGCCAGATTGCTCCAGCCCAGGACCACCAACAGCTATATACTTGCAAGACCCCTGTCCTCAACCTCACTCTATAAATAGAGGGGCAGGGGTACAACAATGACAGACAAGTTTGAGAGCTCAAGCACGGAAGGAACTTTCAAACAACTTTCATATACTTGTATACAAAGCTTTGTACTTGTAATCTGAAAGAAAAGAGAGAATAACATATAAAGTGGACGTAGACACGTTCTGGCCGAACCACTATAAATCTGCGTGTCTTTTTTCAGTTTAGCTCCTGTTTTTTTATATATTTGCATAAATCACCCAAACCGTTAGGAACAACGTAAAATCAACTAAATAATACGACTTTGAGGTGTTTGTCCATTTTTTGTGCAAACAGAGAAATTGTTGCATCGGGATTAAAAGTATACAATATACAAATACACGAACGAAAATATCAGAAATAAAATATCGAAATTGACAATGATTATTTAAACAAAATTTTGCCACTACGCAACTTTGCCGTTACGGAAGGAGGCCCCGGGATGGAAATCCCTTTATGTAGAAGCCGAGGATGACAGTCGACATAGTCGGTCTGGCTGTGGCATCCAAAGTAAGCGTCACCTAATGGGTCAAAAAATGTGTATGTTATTGGTGTAATATTTTATTTTGTGAAAAATATCGTATTGGCCCTAAAACTGTTTTATTTTTTTTTACAATATATGTTTAATTTTACTATTACTTGTAAAAAAATATTATTAGTTTTTAATGTTTGTTATTTATTTTTAACGTTTTATTATTTATTATCATTTTTTGTTTTTTCATTAATTATTAACATAAAATATTGACGTCAGATACGTTGTTTTCCAACGATTCAGTGCTTTCATGTACAAGGAATGGATTAAACGGCGCTTTGGCCTGTTCATAATTTAAGTTGCGTTTGACATGTCCTATGCATCTTAAAATAGAGCGGTGCAGAGAAAGACTATGAACGCACCCTCAGTCAACGATACATTCAGTAAAGTTTAGTGATCAAATAGTTATTATTATTATTGGAAATGATGACTAGCCCAAGTGTATTTGTTTTTTGACTCAACATAGAAGTACGCCCTTCAAACTCCTAGGATGCTACGCTGCCTTTCGGAATAATTATTCGATGGACCATGTAATTAGTTCAAGTACCATGCAGCGTGGACCAAAACACTATTTACATCACTTTGTTATGTCTGCTATAGATCTAAGGATACACTACCAACCATCCGCGAATTTATTCCTCATCATTTAAAACAACAAGAAAATGGTTGAATTACAAAAGTACAACCCTCGTCCATCGTTAAGTTATGCAAATACACTGCTATTTATCCACTTGATAATCAGCATCGATCATAGAAGTATGAGAATGCTATCTGCACGTTAGCTTTGTTTAAAAAGATAGAAAAGATTCTTTTACAAACAACAATTCCAAATTACAATTCCATTGCGCACACCCAAATTCTAATCAACAATCAAACAAACAATACACATTCAAACCTAACACACAAACTAAAATCAATACTTAGAAGGAAAAAAAAAAAGTTATTGTTCATCTCAGCCATCTCAAATCAGTGGTTGAAGAAGGCGAAAGCTCACCTCCACAGCAAGAAGAAGCAGACACATTGGACATATGCTCAACTCTTCCCATCGCACTCTTAAAACTCGGACTCCTCAAACTACCACAATAATACGGGTCGGGTACCGGGTAAGACAACCGTTTCTTCACAGACCCGTTTCTATCCTTCTCAGGAGTACCCGGCCTCTGCCTCGGCGCACTCTGCGAACGTATACGTGCCCGTGCAGACTCCGTAGCGGCCATGTAGTTCGGGATCGTAGTTTCCTGATGTCTAGTAACACCATGCCCGGTGTAGTTATAGAAAGCGGTTAGATTAGGGGTATTTGAGGAATTTATGAACCTAGGGCTAGCTGACCGGGCTTGGATGGGCCGGGTATTCAAAGGAGAGGGAGTGGCGGGTGAATGCGATTTGTGGAGAGGGGACGAAAGATGGGATTGCCTTTTGTTTGTGGGTGGAGTTGAGTAGGAAAAGGGCCGGGCTGTGTCGATTTCAAGGGTTTTGATGGTGTCCACTCTATGGTCCAGTGATTGTCTTGATTTGTGATGATTGTTGTTTGTCGTGTTGCTGCTGCTGCGCCGGATGTCGAATGATGATCTCGATGCCATCCAGCGGTCGAACCATCTCGGTGGCTCTTGATCTATGGATGACATTTCGGATTCCTCCTCGTTTAGTGGTTGGTGTAAGTTTCTGTCTTGCCTCCATATCTGCAGTTCAAATTGTCTATTTTACTTTCTACTTTCTCCGGTATTTCTTTTAAAGTTATTTAAAAAGTGAACAAACCTGCTGCGAAAAAGCATAAGACAGAGCTCTTTCTCTTTTAAGAGCAGCATCTTTCCTGCTCTGGAGCATAGACTGAATCTCTTCTATTGTGCGAGGGCGATCATCCCACTCATCCGCTATGCTGCTTGACTGTTTGAAGATATTTTTTAAACAAAGTTATATGATGTTGTGAAAAAGAAATTAAAAAGAAGTGACATGGATCCTCACCATTGATCTTCTTTCTGCCATTTCTTGGAAGTACCTTGAGTCCCAAAGAGAAGTATCGCAGTTACTCAGAGAAGACTTTGTGCTACTACAACCTGCTCCATCTTGAGATAATTTGATCCGTTGATCTCGAACTCTAGCTTGAACTCTCACTAGAGCTTGCATGCATCTTAATGTCATGTTCGCTTGCTTTCTTACATTGTGTCCTCTTACTAGTGCTTGTAGCTTCACCAGTCCTTTCAATGCTCTCAGTGCTCGCTTCGCCTTTTGATTAGGGAAACAAACGCATATACATAAATTTGAAGATACAAAAATCCACGTACATATGCTTGATTATATTACATAAAATGAAGTTCAACTATTCAAACAGTGAAGTATAGCTGAGGGACCTAAACATATTTTCACCTTATATTTCCTTAAGGTTTTACTTAATATGAGAATCAAAAAACAATGATTAAAGTAAACCATGGAAAACAAATTAACAGAGGTAGAAAAGAAAGAAAAATACAGTACCAAATAACCCCTAAAATAAGTTTGGATAACAATAGCAGCACGATGCTCCTTGACAAATCCAGGATTAGGCCTAGTCAGCCTGACAACCTCCGCCGCCGCCTGAGCCGTCGCCACCGCTGCCTCTGCCGTCGCTGCAGTTGCGACCGCCAGCGCAATAGCATGCCTTTGTTCTGCGCTCACGTGACCGCTTCCATTTTGAGTTTCCTTCGGCTGCTGTTGCTGCTGCTGCAACTCTGATTGATTTATCGAGCTCTTTCTGAATCTCCACCTCTTCTTCTCCCTTTTCTGTTCATGTAAGGTTAAAAATTTAATGCCTATAGTTTCACAATACCAAAGACGTATGTAGAGGTTAGAGAATAAAAAAAAAAGGAAAAACCTTTTCTTCTTCATCCTTGTCTTTAGAAGGAGATCTGAAGGCTCGTTTAACAGCAGTTAACCAAGAGGTCTTACCCATAACATAGTCTAGAGCATTTAAATACTAATAAAAAATTACTATCACTGCTGCTACAAAGCTTAAAAAGAGTAAAAGAGCTAGAGAAGAAGAGAGATGCATGATGAAATTATATATTTATTTAGGAGGTGGGTGAATTAAATAAAGGGAAAATAGAGTGACAGCTAGCTTAAGCAAATGCTTATGCAATCTCCAATGCTAGAGATAGTATAGTTTACTACAACCACTAATACGATTCAGATTATTGCAGAGCGTGCTGTGTTTGCTCAGTGCGCGCTTTCTCTCTCTGTTTCTTCTTCCAGCTCTGTTTAAATGTATTTTTTTTCCTCTGATTAGCCCTCACTGTGAATTTAAATACTGAGCCCACCTGTTTGTGTGTGCGTGTTTTTTTATTTTTTTTTTCCAGAATAGTGCAATTCGTCTCTATAATCCGATTTAAAGGGAATGATAATGTGATGCTTCAAACTGAAATACGTCGACAATCTATCATTGCTCGGTAACACAGTCCTAATTGACAATATGTTCCAAAGACAGCAACGAAAATATAAATTAGCAACGTTGGAAAATTTAGGAATCGTTCAGGTAGAACGACTTAAATATATTGGATAAATAAAATAGGTACATAATAATCACATGTTGATCGGAAGAGAAATTAGGGTGCATTTAGCATCATCTTTTTTATAACTATACACCAGCACATGCAAACAATATGATCATAAATGTCGAGCATATCCACAATTGCCTTGTGTTTTAAAATTTTGGATCAATGAGTTTTGACATCTTAAAGCAACACCGATTTTGAGAAAAAAATAAAATCACCAACAATTGTCTTGTATTTTAACCAGTGTGTAACCCGTGTGTTACACACGGTAATGTTATAAAAAAAATTGTCAAATGTACATACTTAAATAGTCGACGTACAATGTAATATGCTAATGTGAAGTGTATGTTTATGTAAGTCATGTGTTTCAATTACTGTGTATATATTTATATATACTAAAATACTAATTTTGAAAAAAAAAAAACATAAATTTAAACGTACCATAGTTAAACGAAATTAAAAAGGAAATTCCAAATAATTTATAAATTATACTTCAATATAAAGTGGTAAGGAAAAACAAAGAAAACCTTCATTATTATGCATGTTTATTATTACTAAATATCATTTAAGAAAGAAAATAATAATACAAACTTGAATGTAAAATAGTTGAAATTAATTAAACAATGATATAATTTATACCTGAAACTAAATGATAGGTTAGAATTAAGGAGCGACTTATTGATAAAACTAAAAATCATACCATAAACAACAGCGATCTTTATATAAAATATGAAATCAAAATAATAACAGATTTAATTCTCAAAATTCATAAGTGAGATATGATTCCTTCTATCTTACTATTATTTAAGAGAATATATTTAGTAAATCATTCTTTCAATAATTTAAGTTACAAGGATAAATTACCGAAAATTGTATCTATTATTATTTTGCATATAAATACATGCATCTGAATTTAAAATAATTATAAAAAAATGTTTTTAAATTTAAATAAATTATACGTTAAGCATAGCATTTAATTAATTTAATATGTATAGTAAATTAGTATACAAATATATTAATAGAAAAATTATATTGCTATATCATATCTTTGTATAAACATACTATTTTTTATTATTGTAAATTAATTTAAAATAATATTTCTCAAATTAAGTTAACTACATTTTGAATATCATACTTATAAAAGTTTAAATGTTTAAATAGTTATAGATACCGTTATTTTCCGATTCTAAATTTTCACTGTGAAATATATAATTTTAAGTTAGTTTAAAAATCACGTTATATTTTAAAGTTTTATTCAGTTATATTTTAGATTGCATGAAATATTCAGATTAGATTTAGATGAGAGTATATAATTGTACTATATATATATATATATATATATATAAGATTACTATGGATGATACTATTTTTATTTTTGACTTATTGAAATCGTGAGAACCTTCATGAAAAATCAATAGGGAGAACAAAGAAGAAATTTTAGAAAGATAGTACTAGGGAGAAAAACTTATTTTGTTCTATTTTACAATTATTTAAAAGATCAATACTTATATATATATATATATACACACACACATATTAATTTAATATATTAACAGAATAGATTATAAGTATCTCTATATTTTTTGGATTGTAATTATTTAAAATAATATATTTGGATTATAAAATAATATTGAAATTTATGACAATAAGTATAATATTTCACTTATATATATTTGTTAAATAAATATAGATGAACTTATAAAAATTATCATTATTATTTTTTACTTTAATATGTTAAAATATTTTGTTTTTGTAGTAAAATTATTGACATGTTATTTTTGAATAGTTAAAAATAATCATATATTCATTATTTTCATATTTTAACTTTTTAAAATGATATATTTTGTTTCAAATTAGTTTTTAATAATATTTTCTTAATAATATTTGTAAAGTTCAAGGAAATTATGTTAAACATATTATTTTATTAATTTATACGTTTAAAAATGTAAATAAATAAAGATATATTATTTTTATTTCCAAAAGTTTACGTTTTAAAATATTTTATATAATTTTAAAATAAGTTTAATCCATATTTTAAAATTAAGAAATTATATGTTAAATATGACTGATATAGCTATATATGTGAAACAATTGTAAATATATATTTATGTAATAAATTTCAAAGAAAAATATTGATGTAATAATTTCCTTTAGTAACATTAAGTAAATTAGTGACCTTGTGTGTATCTATGCGCACTCGCACTTGCATATCTGTATAATGATGAGTTTTAGATGTTAAATTGCAAAATCAGTATTGATAAGAATTTTAAATGTAATATAAGATAATTAAGAGAAAAACTATTTTTTTTAATTTAGTAAAATTGTGGATAAAAATAATAGTAAAGTAATAGAATGCATCTCATGCATTGCACACACTGTTGTTGTAAAAACATAGTACTCATACTTTAAATATTGCTAAAATATTTTTTTTTTATGCAATGCTTGGTATATCAGTCATAAATTAAACTTTTTATTACCGCTTATGCATATAATTTTTGTTAAAGGATTCGTAGATTCTTATATTTGAAAGAAATATCTATTTTACCATTTTATTACTACGAATGAAGTATTAAATTGAAATTGTCATTTTGTTTATAAATTATCGAAGAACTTAATAAGTATTAATTACTTGAATTTATTTATATAGTATGGATTTGTAGCGTCTGGTTAATTTAAATGCATGGATTTGAATGTAAAATAATAAGAGAAAATCGATGAAAACTTTGTAAACGACTGTAGAATTATAAAATATCGGTATATCAGTCATAAATTTTGGATAACTATTTTGGATAACTATAAAATGGTAATTTATATTGATTTAAAAAAAGAATTAAGGAGTGGAGGTGAAATTATTATAGTTACCGAGATGATTTGTAATTTTTAAATCTTTTTATAATTTATATAATAATTTATTAAAATAAATAATTATACATCAAAGTTTTTCTTATTTCTTTTATGTGATCCATACATTTTTATATCTAAATGAAAGTTTAGTTTATACCATTTTGTTATAATGAATGTGCTTGCGTCAAAATTGGTCACAAATCCTAAAAGCCGTGAAAGCACTGGTTGTGAGAAATGCGGATTACGGATCTTAATGCTGAAATAACACTAGAGGGGGTGAATAGTGTTTTGTAGATTTTCTAGATCTTCTTGAAACTTATGTGATTTAATCACCAACAAATACAATTCACAGATAGAAATATAATTATAGAATCAGACACAGATGCAAATAGTAAATAAAAGCAGTAAAGGAAAGAACACACCAGGATCTTATACTGGTTCGGAGTTACCCTACATCCAATCTCGTACAATCATACAGATTTTTTATCAAAATAATCTCCCGGATTACACCCTCGATTTCAAGGCTATGAGATACACCCTCCTGTATTCTAGTTCAGGGCAATTCTCTTGATTTAACCAGGCTACAAGATCACCTAATTGATTTCCGGGGCCATAATCACACCCAATTGATTTCAAGGCTCAACCGCACCTTTTACTCAACAGTTTGATTTACGAAAAATCATGTAACTCTGAACAGGACTGAGATCTTATGGAGAGAGTGGCAGAGAATCAAACAAGATATAATCAAGTTTGATTCACTTGGTATTTCGATAGAATATAGTTTAGGATTCTTTAGAATAAATGTGGAAGATGAAGAGGAGAGAAAATAAATGAAATCTGATGTAAAATTCTTTTAGAACTATTGGTATTTATAGTAGATAAACAACCATATCTATTAGTGAAAGTATACGATGAATAGACACTTCTTTTGAAAATTGAAATTTGAAAATAACGGACACCATGTCGACATGGGGGTAGGGGTATGTCGACATGCTCAAAGCAGAATTGATGTTTTGATTTTCTTATTAAAATTGGTATCTATAATTTGTCAAAACAATTTCTAAAATTTGTAAATATATTTGAATATAGTCTAAACATATAAAAGAGTTTAGAAAGTAATTTTTAATATATAATCTTAATCTATAAAGTGATTTAAAATCTGAGTATATAAATATTTTAAAGATAAATATTTAAAACAAGAGATGGTTTAAAAACAAGGACAATTTTGAAATCAAAATATTAAAAATGATAAAAAGTTTTGAAGCCAAAATATTTAAAACCAAGAGAGATGTCTTTTTTAAAAGAAAGTTTTGAAAACATTTTTTTAAAAACAAGAGATATATATTTTTGAAAAGCATTTTATAAAACTAGTGAATATCAAAATAGGACCACCATACGTTCTATTGGATATTGTTGTGGGTTCCATCCCACTAAGGTTCCATCCCTTTAATAGGATCGAAGTGGATTCCATTCTATGAATAAATTTTGAATAAAGATGTAAGTGCTTTCAAGAAGTTTTAACAAATTCTAGACTTAATACTTATCTTGTACTCTTGTACTCTTGAAATCTTGAACTCTTGATACTCATGAGTCTTCAATCTTGATATCTTCGGTCCCGAATCTCTATGCTATATGGTCTTTATTCTAGATACCTGCATGTTTGTATCCTGCATATACACATATACATATATATCTAAACTATAATGTTAGTATTTATATTTTACAACAAGTCCGAAGGTTGTTGTCATCAAAACCATCATCTCAAGGACTAACACTAGTGATTACATACAGATCTGCAATGTTCACGCATAGATCTCAAATCTAGATAATGTAGAGAGTAAAAGTGAAGAAACAGTCAAATTAAAATGGAAGAAAGCAGGAAAGAACACAAGATTTATAGTGGCTCGGCAATCCGGCCTACGTCCGCTTTGAATCAATCCTTTTTATTGATTTTGTACTGTAATTACAATTAGAATCCTTTAGTATCAATTGCAAAAATGGAAGATTTTTCGCGTTTGATCCTCAGAAGATCCTCTTTTTAGTTTCCATAGGACTCCTATTTATAGGTGTAGATTTGAAAATATCCGCCCCAAAACCTGAAATACCACTTCTCTTGCGCAAGTGGGCCCACCAGACCAATCCAGAGCGATTTAGGATCGATGCGTGTTCACTTCGTATCGATCCAAGAGTGGTCCAATCAAGCTAAAATCAATAGTGAAGGTTCTCAAGTGCATCAGGAAGCTCCTCTCCAAATTTCATAGTTGGACTTGTAGAGTGAGAGTTATGATCGATGCAAGTTTGCATTCACAAGCTAGCTGTCGCGTACGCATCCATCTTCCGATCCACATTCTCCTCTTTTTGTATCGATATAGTTCGCATTAATGACGTGTCTCAAAGATTCAGGAAAGATCCACCTTTCGTGTCGTTCGACCAAGTCATCCATTTATTCGTATCCATCCCTCCAACAACTTTCATATCCATCAATATAGGCTGTTCGCATCCACCGGCCAACCCTTCTTCGTATCCATAGCTGCTCTTTACTTCGTATTGCTCCCTAAACGCCTGCCTTTTGCATCAATCGTAGGCCCTTGTTCGTATCGATCCCAATTTATGTCCCTTCGTATCGATTTAAACTTTGATTGATATGAAGTGTGCCTTGCCATAACCATTCAACCGATGTGTGCTGCATCGATACAAAGTCGCCGATTCGAAGAATGCTGCCATTCGTCGTCTCTCCTAGCCTTGTTCATCATTCACAATCGATCCCGTCTTGATTGGAGTTTGGCTAAATTTTGATGATATTGATCATAGCTTTATTTTCAATCGCTCTCCAATCCTGATATCCTTCCTTTCCAGCCAATCTGTTAATATCCCGGCCTTGACCGAAAGATGGGATAACAGAGTGTGATATACTTGTTGACATTATTATCTGCATTATTTGTAAGACATATTAGTAAATTATGCTTAGTTAATTTTTTTAATCAGTTTATAGTTAAATTATTCAATTAATTTAAATATACGACTTAAATGTAAAATGTATGTGAAAATTGAGAACTTTGAAAATAATAGTAGAAAGTGTAGGTTAGTGTAATATTAATAAAATACTGTAAACAATTCAAAAATAGTAAATTGTATCGGGTACTTCAAATATAATATTAATAAATATCTATAGAAAGTTAAGGAGAGCTAAGAGAAATGCTAGAATTAATGTGAGAGCCAGAATTTCTTCTGCTTAACTGTTAGTTAATAGATATGTACTGAATATAACAAAACTAATAATACAAATGGTACTACTTATTTATTTATTTTTATTTTTCTAAAGGAGGCACTTTATTGACAAAAGAAAGAAACGAGAGTTTGGATATAAAAAACTAGCAATAGCCAAAACAAGAACAAAATAATAACTACCACAAAACAGAACTGGACTTCTTATACAGGCATGCACTACTACATCTAGGCTCAATAACCAGATAAATAAAAAAAGAAGATATTTCGTCAACTTCATTTAATACGAATCCCAAGCAAATACTACAGCTTTAATGGCGGCGACTCCACCATAGTCTACTTACAGATCGAGCAGAACCAAATGCCTGAGGATTTAGCCGTATCTATGGGAACTCAGCCTAATCTACTTCCTAATTCCGCTTCCATCGTAGCAGTATAGAAGTAATTATATATTGACCTCTATTGGTAAGCCTATAGTTTGAAAAATTCTCTAGTTACGTTCTTGCCAAACATGTTAAACCCAGTTGTGATTGTGATGTCCCTTAAGTCATTTTGTATATTTCTTAGTAGATTAGAGCTTGCATAGCCTTCAGTCATAGAAAGTATATCATAGTTGTTCTAGTTTACAGGTTTTAGATTTAGTCTAGAATCTCTCTGTTCCATATGATTTTTGAATATGTGAAATTAAATACAGGTGATTACTCGATTCATTTTTTGAATTGCATAGACAGCATAAAGGATTATCGATGTTAGTCCATTATTGTAGTTGGTCTTTGGTGGGAAGTTTATGTTGAGATTAGTTCCACATCGGAAAATTTACAATATGAATTTCGCATAAATAGTAAGAGACCTCCATTCACATCACTAATTGGTTTTGTGATAATACGTGGTTCTCTAACATGGTATCAGAGTGGGTTTTAATTGTGTCACACGTCACTATCAACGAATGTCCATGTGTTTGGCTGATGATACACCACACGTGCGGGGACGTGTTGAGATTAGTTCCACATCTGACAATTTACAATATGAATTCTGCATAAATACTGAGAGACCTCCCTTCACATTACCAATTGGTTTTGTGACAATATGTGGTTATCTAACAGTCTATTCCTTATTACTAAGTATGCAGTAAGTGACATTTTTGGAGCACAACAGTGATTCCAAATCTTATTGCTCCATATAATATGTTTTATCCTTATTCTGGATAGTTCCCATGCTGATTTTAGCATGAATTTTCCACTATTAGCTATCCACTCTTACTCATCATTGCTGATGATACTAATGTTATAGTGTATTCTGGATTGATTTTAGCAAGAACCGCTGTTGCGGTACTTTTTTTAAGATTTAGGGAGGTATTCTATTGAAGTAAAATACATATTTTTGTGTCTCGATGGTTACTCTACTTTTAAAAGTGATGCCTAAATTCTCTTCTCTCCTTCATTCTTAGCTTTGTCCTTTTAGTTTTTCTAAATTTTCTATGTGGCATCCTTTTAATCCATTTCTCTTAAACGTTTTCTCACTTTCTTTTAATTTCAGGAATAAAAAAACATCTCCTCTCCTAATAAATATTCTTCCTTAATATACATATTTTCTTTCTTTTCTAAACTACAAATTAAATTCTACACCCTTCTTTTCTAAGCTACAAAATTCTACTCCCTTCAGTCTTCCAAAGATCAAATGTTCTCAGTAAATTCTGATTTTATTTTTCATTAATCTTCAAACTTCATTCACCTTTGCTTTACTAAATTATTTAATAGTAGCTAATATTACAAATTAGTTATATTGATTATGCTACTATTATTCATTTTCATTCCTATTATGTAGAACATGAAAGGTAATTCAACTATTGATTTTTTTGTGTGTATAAGTATGGTTTTTCTTACGAATTTATTCTATCCTTCAAATAATTAATTTAAAACTACAAATTATATTCATTAAGATGTTATAACCGTATATCATTTCACCTCCTAATTCATTTATTCATATATGTACATCTTCCACTTTTATTTTACTATTTTACTTTCATTTTCTCATCAAAAATATTGAATCCTCATATATTATGATTTCCCAAGTTTTTCCCTTTGATGTCGGATGGAAAAATATCTCCTTTTGTAATTCATATATTCTTATGGCTTTGGTTAGAGTTATATATTTCTCTCTTCCCTTAATGGTGATATGTGTCATGACATTGAATGTGTAATGTTTAATTTGTTGAATATCAATAGGTCTGGAAAAAAAAGGTTTCGGTTCTTTAAGAAACTAATTTGTAAACCAGAATAATATTTGATCTCTAATAGGTGGTCCATTTTAACAGAATAAATATTAGAAAAATCAAATAAAAGATATCTATCTTCCAAAAAGTTGTTGCAATCATCTTTCTTTGGTTACAGATATTTATCGTTGAAATGTCAAAGTAAAAAATTAGAAGAGATTTTGATTCAACTTCCAAAATAACTCCAGAACACATGTTTATATTTTATTTTAGGATTTGTAACATTTTTGTATTATTTATTCATCAATTTTGATTTTTATTCATTTGTGTACTTACTAAATTGCTTTATAATATTTGTATTATTTATTTAAGTTCAATTTCATATATCCTTTGGTTCTTGAGTATATATTAATATTTTTGTATTTCATTATAATGTAATTTTAACTTCCTATTTATGTTTTTATTGCTCTATGTATTATTTTATAGTTATGACCTTTTATTTTAATTAATAAAAGATACACGATGAGATAACAATGCATACCTTGAGGTGTGATAGGTATAGAATTATATTTGTAAGGATATGTTCCAATAGTATAAAACTTAGGTTAAGTTTATATGATCTTATACACTTGGTACTATTTCATAAAAGGAACCGTTGCAACTATTATCTTATATAGAAAGTTCAGTTTGTGGTCGTTTATATTCTTTCTGGGAATTTTTAGAGCAAAAGGCATCTATCCTTTTATACAAAAAATTCAAGATATTACCATTTATATTCTTTTTTCTAAGTCATTGTCAATTCATAATTTTTATTCTCCTTATTAAATAATTTTGCATTTTCCCCTTATCTCAATCCATCATATCTTGAATTGAACATGAAACCATTTATATCCTCGCTTTTTAGTTGATGTGAATTAATATACCTACATAAAGTTAGGTTTTTACACTTCTTAAAATTATGATTTAGTGTAACTTTCCCTTAATAGTAAAACTAAACCTTTCACTCACCAACTTCCACTCCTTTCTTTATTATATTTTCATACTCATTCAACATTTAAAAACAACTTTTATTTTTTGGATTCTACACATTTTGAATTCATACCAAAAGTTAACCGCCTTTTTACCGTGCATCTTATGTTCCATTATATAAAAAGTTTATCTCTCACCATCTTTAATTTCATCTTAAATTCCCATTTCTCATTTTTACCTAAAATTTTATAATATAGTTTATTTATAGCTTTCAAATCTTAACGAAAGTTTAAATTAACATCGTACTCATTTGTAAAATACGCGATAACTTAATATCAACATACAATTTTTACTTCCATCATCCATTAGAAAATTAACGCATGTGTTTCTTCTTGCCTCTTTGCCTTTCTATAGTATAAGGCCAATTTTGATATTTTTTGCACGATCTATTCCAAATTAAATGTGTTTTCCATTCAAAGCATAACGTTTTACCTTCTACTTTAAGAACGCTATTAATGTGTTTTATTAAATTTTTCACTCACATTAAACTTAGGATTCTCACTCACTCCTTGCAAATCAGACAAATTAATATAATTAAAATACATAAAACTCTCTATTTCCTAATTAAAACCCATTCCAATTATTCTATGTACTATTGTAGCTTTATGTTCTATCATTTTATCAATCATCTAATCTATATATCTATTATAATATTATATATAAAACTCATTATATAACCATATATATTTTCTCTCCTAATTCATTCTTGGATTATATCATGTACTCTCCTTTACTAAAGAAATAATTTTGATCTTTTTTACTCAATTGTATTATATCTCGGTTTATTTGATATTTTTCTACCGTGTTATTTAATAAACTATGAAATGTTCATTGGCTACACTTATTCATGGTTATCCTCAAAATCTTGGTGATCCGATGCAACAATGATGTAATTAGCTTTGAATTTTACGAAGTTTTTTATGTTACGTTATTTCAATTTTTTTGTAGTTCAGAAATGGTTATCAGTAACTATAATTTATAGATAAAGTTATTCATAATATTTATAATCTTATTAAATATTTTTACCATGCAATAAATAGAACGAATCAATTGCTTTCAGTTTTGAATAATTTGAGTTTAACGTAATTTTAGACTTAAATTAAAGTTTAACTCGATGAAAGCATCAATTACATACTATGTCACTTTGTTGCTGATTATGTAATAAATTTGTTATCTGTGTTTTTCATCAACAACATTTTAGGTGCATAATAAGATAACCTTCAATTGTTATATAAAATCTATGACAAATAAAGTTAAAATATTTCTTATTTTTCACATTTTATATCAAACTTACTTCTTTATTTTATTTTCATGGTTATCACTGAATTCTTGAAGATTTTAACCAAGAATGCGACAATTATTTTTGATTTTGTACGAAGTTTATTTTATTCTATGTTGTTTTGTATTCTGTGCAACTTGGAAATGTCTATAATTAATTATGAATTAGAGTTATTTATGGTTATTATTATTATTAGCACTCCACTTTTAGTTAAGAGGGGGCCATTTTTTTTATTTTTTTTTATTATGAGAGGTACCAACAAAAATAGCCCTCCTCATATAATTATATTGTAAATTGACCACTTTATCCCTTTATTTTTTACCATAATTTTCTTTAATCTCCACTATTCTTCTTCCTTAGTCTGTAACCTAATCAATGGAAAAATTAAACATATATGTATATGAAATTCCAAAAGATCAAGAAACTGTAACAGCCCACAAATCTATCGTTTGGATAAATCATATTTATTTTTAAAATATTTAGATATAGGTTTAAAAGTAAGAAATAATCATGTTTAAGTGGTAAATAACAATACTTATTTTTTTGGGAAAAATATTTACGTACAAATTATCGTCGTCCTAGGTAAATATCGATAAAACGGCCGAAAATCGTTTTATCAATAAAACTCTTTTAAACAATAAGGATCATGCACGATTCTGGTACATACACTAATATATGTACTCGAACAAGATTATGAAATAAATAATTTATTTTTGGAAAATAAATGTGTTTATGACATTGATAGTTGATATCATCGGTTTTATAATTTCTTCCACAATTCATGTTAAGTTTAAATTAAATAAATGAGTTTTTATTCACAGATAATCCTATTTTAATCATTTAATAATGATGGTAGAATCATGTTTAAAGTTTGTTTACCAAAATAGATAGTTCATTGAAAAATAGAAAATGGGACCGAAGAACATTTTCCGGAATTTTGACTTTTCGACACCGAAAAGTTGTCGGAAACCTTGTTCGTCTATGTGGACTATATATACACACATATATAAGAGTTAATTATCTAGACAATAATAATACAATAATAGTATATTATCTTATGTTAATTACGTTTAGCAAATGATGTGACAAGTCATGGTTTTAAAAATGATAATTCATATATAAGTACATATCATTATCTCTTATCGTTTCTTTAAGTACAATCATCACTATCCATCATGGCCAAGGGTATATGGCTAGAGAGGAGGGGGATGTGACATTTGAAGGGGAGAAATGTGGTGATGTGACTTATCAAAATAATGATATGTTAGGATATTTTAATTTAAGGTTAAAATGGTAATTTTCCTACTTTTTTTTATCTATAAATACACATCCTCACACACACACTTTCATTTACATTCCAACTTCGTTTTTCCTAAATCATCTTCTTTAAAAGTTCCATGGCTTCTATAGTTCAAAAATATTAGAAAAAGTTAGCATTTTGTGTTGTAACTTGCTTCCATACCTTCTATATGTCTTATACTTTCATTTCAACATCCTCTCTTCCAAAAGTCAAGGCCATCACTACCCCACAAAACCCTAGCCAAGCCAAATCACCTCTAGCCAACCCATTCTAAGGCCTTATCCCCTTCAAAGTTTTAAATTTTTAAGCTAGAGTCGAGCTTAGTGGCTATGCCGAGTTATAGTCGAAGTTCGGGCGAAGTTACTTACCATAAAGCTGAGTGAAACTTATTTTTTTTGAAAAAGTTCTTGACTTTACTATGATGTGTTATTGTGGTGATAATATGATGATAAAACTGAATGGTTATTTTATTGGTTGATGGTGATTTGATGGATGTTTGTGTTTGGTGTTGAGATTTGAATGTGATGTTGTCGAGTTATTAAGCATATAACATTATGTTTATATGTGTGTTTCATTATGATGTTAAAATTACGGTAGTATGGATGTATGGTTGTGATTTAAGAATCAAGTATGCTGAGTTGAAACAAAGTTAACAACTTTGTGTGTTGCGACGACCGTGAGATCCGATTTGAAATCAAAACTATGATTTCTAGTTCAATGTTTGGAAATGGTTTTAAGCTTTATCTTGGTTCAAGGTTTCAAAAACTTTCTAAATATTATTTCAAAACATGTAGGAGCAAGAAATTAAGTGAAGTATTTCACTTAAAATAAGTAGAGCGAACTGCGCTCATAGCGATAGTCGCTATGGATGCAGTTTGAAAAAAATTCACGATTTCCATCTTTAAGTGATTCATTTTGGAATTGTTTTGCAAAAGTTTTCTAAACTTAATTAGTAACATAAAAAGAGATTAAGTTTAGATTTTTTAATAATTTATTTATTTAATAAAATAATTAAAGGAAATTAGCACTTAATTAGTAAATAAGTAAGAGATTAGAGGTTAAGTACACTTAAGAAAGGTTAACGACTAATTATTAATTCATAAAGTTTTAGTTAGTGATTAATGGAGTCAAGAAGTAATTAAATGGTTAATTATTAATTTATTAAGTTAATTAGTTGATTAATTATTACTTAATTAAGTGATTATTTAATTAAGTGATTATTTAATTAAGTGGTTATTTAATTAATTTTTAATTAATTAGTGTTTAACTAATAATGAATTGTTTAAACCTTAATTAAGAAACATTAGGAAGTTAATTAGGACTTAACCAAGTTTATTAAGTTAATTAAGGTTTAATTATGAATTAATCTTGGTTTAATTAAGATATAATTAGGGTTTAAGCTAATTGAATATACTTTAATATTTTTAAAGCCATAGTAAACTTAATCGGTTATATTTAAAATCAGTTTTCCTTTTAAGGTTAATTGATTTTAAATCAAAGGCCTCTTGTCTTGACCATTAAGTTGCCAAATGAATTAAAGCAGTGATTATAAAATGCTGACACGTTTTATGGGAAGTAGATGACTCATGTTTAGCACAAATTCCGAATTTCAGTAACATGATAGACACAAGGAAGTTAATTTCAATAAGCAGGTCATAGTAACTTAAGCATATGGAATATACTTCTATATGTAAAAACTTTAAAATCGATAATGGATGTATCGATATTTGTAACTTAGACATCTACCTATGATTAATTGTATGTTATGTGTGAATCCCTTACATATCTAATGTTAGGAAACACCCATGATATAATTTGGATAAGTAAACCCAAATTTAACGATCCATTGTAGTCATTGAGCCTCCATTTGGTTTTGAAAAGTTAATATTTCATTTTCTTTTAAAATGGTCTCCCAGGTTATTCTATTCCGAACAAAATATTTAAAGAGTGATTTGGAAATTCTTTTGAATATTATATAAAGAAGTTTAAGAATAATTTTAGGTTATTCATAAAAAGAGTTTTTAGAAACGGTTTTGAATATTTATATGAAGATTTTATAAATGGATTTGAGTGTCTATAATGGGAAGTTTTATACAAGGTTTGAAAGTTTATAAATAAGTCATATAACTGGTTTTGAATAATCATAAAGAGTTCATAAATGAGTATGGAGGTTGATAAATGTTTTGTAAACAGGTTTGTGTTAAAGCAAAAGGTTCTCATGGGTAAGGGAAATTTATAAAAGAATTTATTGAAAATAATCATAATAGGAAATTGAGGTTTGGTTTTCTCGAGGTTGACCTTTTAAAAAATGGTGGTACGGAACATCCATTCCACACTTAACACCAAAGGAATAGTGCTTAGAGTTATTATTTTCTTCAATTTTAATAATGTAGTTAAATCCGTTTAAGAGATTTGAAAATAGGAAATCTTATAAATGTGTTGTGAGTATACTTACGCAAAGGAGATAAGTATATGAATATCGATAAATGTTTGGAAAAGGAGATTTACAAATAAAAATGGTTTTAAGGCTCAGTGATTGCTTTGGGTAAATAAATCTCTAAATTTTGTCGTTGTTATTTGATAGTTAAATAACCAACTATCAAATTTGACCCAATTTGACATTGGAAGTATGAATTAAAATTCGAGTTTCCAAAAAGGACTCGAATATTTACTTCCAAAAATATCGGGAATGGGTCAACCAGAAATTATTGGTAGTTGGTACGGAGATACTAAGATCAAATTTGTATATCCAAAAATCACTCCGAACGAAGATGTATGTTCGAGTGGAAGACATCTTGATGATGATTGAAGATGGTACTCTTTGAAGTGCAAGGGCTACCGCTACTAATCCTGAGGGTGATTCCAAAATGGATGTAGTAGAGTTAGTGCCTTTGGTTTCGTTCAGACCCAGAACAAACTTGTATGGATGAATACTGGCATTGCATTGATGCCTGGAGGGCAATGTTAGCATTCCATGACGAATTACTATTCAGAAAGGTAAAGCGTAGCCTCAAGTCTCACAACGAGAAGGAATGACAAAAACAGGGCATGTAGCAGAGCTATGTGATTAGCTACCATTAGGAGCGGTCACCGCATTCTAGATGTCCCTTGGTTTGCACGTAAACACCATGGTAGTATAAGGTCTCAGTGTCAAGGGGGTGAGGTAATCCGGTCTTCCATGTCAAAGGGGCAGCCGACTCTGTGTTAGCATCAGTGCATATTCTAAGGTGTATCATCGGAAGGTAGCCCCTTACCTTGCCATTGTTAGGATCCAATCTCCAATATTTGCCTTACGTTTTCGATTATAAGCCTAGAATGATGGAATGTGAGATGCAAGCATTTCAGCTATTTTATCTATTTACTTTAAACCTATACACTACGGTAATATCACTGGATTTTGATATAAAATGTTTTGGTTATCGTAAGGTAAAAACCCATCCGTTTCTATGTATGGTCTGGTCTTACGAGATACCATTTGTTGAAAAAATTTCAAATGTAGAAATCGGTTTGGTTGTTACTTGTTATCGAGTTTTACTCACGCTAGTTTACTAAACTAACCCGGATGTTATTCCTTGTAATGCTTAAGTCAGAACGAGCTTGTTTTCCTAGGTTTGGCTGGATATGTTGAAGTTGGAGAGGAGCTGGATGGTCAAGACGTGTTCACGTATATTTTTCTTCCGCTGTATTATAGAGCCTATATGTTTTTCAATGAAAGGACTAGTTTCTATAAATGGCCAAATTTTGGATAAGTCTAGTGTACTCTGATGTTGTATATATGAATAAAGATGTTTTCTTTTTATAAAGATCATTATCAAATTATATGTTATTCGGTATATTATGAGATTCTATGTTGTTTAGTTTTCTTCTATCTACTACCTTCTTCTTTCACCCTAATAAATCAGCATTTCTAGCACTTGAATATTCGGCATGTGATGCAGTGGACGAATCAACGTCGATATTCGAGGGTCGAAAATCGGGTTCATTACAGAAACATGATTAGTTGTTACCCAAAAAAGCATCCGTAGCGTAGATTTTATTCAGCAAAACCAATAGGTATTTTTTTTTAAATTCTACCATTTTACACTTTAAATCAGTTGCTTACAATTCTAAATCAAATTAAATAATGAGTAAAATAGGAAGGTATTTTTGGTCTAGAAGAAAAAAATAAGTTCACACCATTACTAAAAGCTAATTTGAACTTAGTTTAAAATGTAAGCGAAGAAGATGAAGATTAGTGAAAAATAAATAATGGGTAAAATAAGAAAAGCTATATATAGTCTGTACGGCATGAGTACCCCTTATAACAATTTTAAATTTATTAAAATGCAAATAAAAAATGGCCCCCTCCTAACCAAAAGTGGAGTATCAGTAACAATACCCTTATTTATAACGGCTAAAAATAAACTATTTTTAAGTAGGAAGGATCCTATCAAAAATTATTATCATGCAAAAATTAATATGGATAAATTTATTTTAATTCTAATCAATTTGATGTCAAGTACTTTGAGAATCGATCTGTAATTCATATTAATGATAGAGTTAAATAAATATTAATTCTCTTTAATGTTAATAAATTATTTAATAAATATGTAATCAATTAATTATTTTGCCTCATTTCCTTTCACCGTTAACGTTTGAGATGAAAACTCTATGAGGGAACATGTATAAATGTTCTGTAAACAAGTAACTGTACATTAAAGATAAAGATATTCACTATGGCTATAAATGAACTAATTTTAAATAGTAAGGATTATATCAAATATTATTAGCAAGCAATAAATAAGAGGAATTAACCACTTTCAATCTTAATCAATTTAAGTTCAAAATACTTTGAGAATTAAATTGTAGTTCAATTTAATGAGGGAATTAATTACGTGTTAAATCTCTTTTACTCTAATCAATTATAGAATTATTATGTAAATTCAATTTAATTTATTTCCTTTTATCTTTAATCGACAACATTTCAAATAAATAACTCAATAAAGAAACATGTAACATGAAGTGTTTTGTAATTTGACAAATATCTCCTCGATGTGAGAAATATGTGTATCGAAGAAAAATAGTAGCATAAGAGCCCATTACCTATTTTGTATAAATATTTTTACTTTTCATGAATAAGATTAGTAAATGTTAATATTTTTTAGAATTAATACAGTTATAATTTATTTTCTTCCACAAAATTACCCAACTAATATTTTTATGCTTTAAGGGTAGCACGATATTTTTAGTGTATTTTCCTATGTATGAAGGGAAACAATATTTATTCAATATATAATAAAATGCAATTATAGTTTTTGTCTTATATGTAAAACAATTGTATTGGGTTATAAATATTATATTTTGACGAGGTTGGATGTATAGAACCAAAGTATTATAAAAATTTCTAATGACATACAATTACATGATGTTTTAATGATTCACTTTTTGAATATATTTTCTTATGGCATTCAGTCTTATAGTTATTTTTAATGCGACGTCATATAAAGTATTTTTATAGGTATCCACAAGTCTTTCTAACGGTGGTAATTATTTTTCTTTATGCTTAAATTTATATTATTTTAGTTATTATATGGTGGTATGATTATTTGAAGTAAAGGCTAAAATTATTTAGTCATTTTGGAAATTAGATTATGATGTCCTCAAGTGTTAGCTTATTTAGTCATGACATTAGAGGTAATAAAGAGGTACAAGTATCGATTACTAATGACAAAATTAAATCCATTTGTTAATTACCTAAAATGGATGGTGCCATTGGTGCACTCACTCAGGAGTTTGTGAAACTATCCAGTTTACCATATGTTCAAAAATTATATATTATGTAATGTTTATTATGTATTTATATTTCACACATTATAAAATCCTATTTTAATTAAGAATACAACCTTTGAAACCACTTAATTATCTTTCTAATTCAATTAGTATCAGTTACCATCAATAAATGTATTAATGCATGTTAAAATATTGTTTATTTAAACCAATTTTGAAACACTATTTCACGTTTAGCCTGGACCAGTTCCACGGGTAGACAAGCAAGACAAATGCCTAGAGCAACCCTAGAATAGGGAAACCCTCCATGAAATATAAGCATATTTTCTTTTTTGTTAATAGAGTACATTGTACTAGCCTGTTATGAAATAAGTTCTGCTGTCTTTGATAGCATAGAGGTATGTCTTCTTAGTACTAGTACACATTATGAATGAAATAATAGTATTCTATAAGTTAAAAAAATTTCATGCTGCGAAATAGTATAACATTGAATAGTGTGTACATATACTTCATATTATGAATGAAATAACAGTACTAGACTAGACTACTAATAGAATCTTGAATTGAATTGCACGTACTTCAATTATGCAGGAATTTATATGTCTATTTTTTTGTTTATCTCAATTTTTGACTTTTATTTTCTTTTTAATTTTAGATTACATATTCTTGACTCGTAACATGTCACCTAATTAACATTTTTATCTTAGGCAAAAACTAAAATATTATTATTGTTAATATCATAGTACGTTGCCATTGAAATATTCATCTCATAAGTTGTTCCATAATAATTTGTATTTAACATTTAATAAGTTTACATTTGGTGTATATGACTATAAGTAGTAGCATAAATAGAAAAATGGTTAATGTTTAATTCAAAGCACTTCACAGTAAGGGCAATAAAAATTGAAATTGCCTTGAGCAACCCAGCGTTTTGGACTGGCCCTGCATTTAGCATAGTTTATTTATTCTATATTTTGGATATACTCTATATATGATGAACCAATGTTGAACTTAAGCATCACTTACATTAGCAAGCATTCTAACGACCAAGAATTTTGGACAATTCGTATTTAAATTTATGAATTATTTAAATATTTGAATAATGGTTTAATTGTTATTAAATTAATTTAATAACCTTTTTAACTCCCTTTTTCAATAATAACTAATTATGATAAACATGTTTTTGTAGTTTGTTTACAAAATTAAATGCTTCGAAAAATATATCGATAATATGACCGAAAATCATTTTATCGATAAACGGCTTTTTAATCGATATAAGTTATTCGAAATCTCTTGTGATAAACTAATGGACATATAAAGAGATTAGGAAATAATTAACACACTTTGATTCATAAAGAGAATGGAACATTGTAAAAGCTTCTGATGGACAAGAGATATTTGTGTATGTAAGGGTAGTTTGGTTATTTGCTAAAGGTATGAGCTGTAAAGGAGAAGCGATGAGCATGTGAAGGGGTAAGCCTTCCATGGCATGGTAGGGCGACAACAATCTAAGGAAACACCATTAGAAGTCCATATAAGAGTGAGTATACCTCTTGAATCACTTTTAAAGTTTATAAAATAAAATCAAACTCTTTTCATGTCTTCCTCTTCACAAATTTTCTAAGCAAAATAAATTCAAAACAACTCCATTTCAATTTAAACTTAGAGTAGAGCCTTGGGACTACATCACAACACCTTCTATCATGTTAGATCTTAAAAAGACCCCATCTTCATAGGCCATGAGCAATATTTAGGGGGTTTAGGCTTGGAGCAAGTGTAAAAGCAAGGAAGAGGAAGGAATTAAGGTGTTTGAAATGTAGAGGAAGGACTTGGTTGCTTGGACTTGCTTATTTGTTAGGTTAAGGTTGAGCTTACCCACCACCTTGAGTGATGTGATGTGTGTGTGTGTGTGTATTGTGTGTGTGTGTGTGTATGAGTGTGAATGTGCGTGCATGTGTGCGTGCATGTGCACGAGCTTATGGTTGATTGTTTTTATGTTGTTTGAATAGGTATTGACATATGTTATGATATTGATTTTGATTCTTTCATTGAAAGAAAATGAAATATGTAATCCATATATATGGACTTGGAATGGACTTGAATGGACTTGTATGGCTTGTATCATAGCCTGGAAAAATAGTACAAAAGTTATAGTTGGGCTTTGATTTAGATTGGACTTGAATTTGAAGTGTTCTTATAGCGATAGTCGTTATAGATGCACTTAGGAATTGCCTTGTGTTCACCAATTTCTATAAAACTTTATAGAGAGATCCTTAAAGGTTTTTCATTGTATTTTTGATGTTGTGTATATATATGCTTGCTACCATAAGAAATTTGAATGTTAAAAGTTAGAGTAACATATCAAAAATTGGCTAAACTTACACTTGTGCAAAACTACCCCGTTTTAGCCTTTGTTTTGGAATTTAAAGGTTTGGAAAGGTATTTAGATTTAAGTATTTTATTTCATTCTTTTTACAACTATGTTCTAACTCTTGTTTGAGTATTTTAAAAGTGGTTTGAGGTTTTTATGAATTTTTAAAGAAGAGGGTTTAATTTTAAATATATAGAAAATATGGTTTTTTGAGTTTTAACTGTTTTATAAAACTGTAATCTTAAATTAAAATTTAGAGATATTATAAGTATTTTAAAGCATTTTC
The DNA here is from genome assembly GCA_030765085.1 of Allium cepa. NCBI lineage: Eukaryota > Viridiplantae > Streptophyta > Magnoliopsida > Asparagales > Amaryllidaceae > Allium > Allium cepa. The sequence continues at coordinate 1,040,554,418 of CM060931.1, read as the reverse complement.
AAAGTATAAAAAAATGATTTAGAAAGGGGCTATAAATTGTTTACTGGCTAAGTCATGTTTTGTTTAGTTACTTGTTTGAAAAGTAATTAACCGTGCTTAACACTAAAGTTGACGAAGTAGCCTTATCTATATGTGAGCATTTACATTGGTGTTTGAGTAAGGATAGAAGCAATAATGCTCTAACCTGCTGACTTCCCTCTTGATCGAGGAACAGTTAAGTCGGGAATGTTGGAAACGTGTTAATCGTGTTGATTTCTTACACGTTTATGGAAATTGTTAATACTATACTTGACGCTAAAAGCCGACGAGATAAACTTGTCTATCTATGAAAGTCAAGAACGAAGTTTCTAGGAAAGGCTGTAATATGCAACTGATGCTCTAACTTACATGGTCTTACCTGACTACGTGACTCGGCTATAAGGTGATAGTTGCAGAGGCTATGGTTGGACCTAGATAAGACTCAAGCAAATAAAGGATGGGGAATTTGAAGGATCGGTGTAAGTCGAGTGGTTCGGTATGTTTATGTGGATCGGCATATTTGCATGGTTCGGTATTAGGTGGTTGTTTGCACAAAAAATGGACAAACACCTCCAAGTCGTATTATTTAGTTGATTATATGTGATTTTCAATGATTTTAGATGAGTATGTAAATATGAGAAAAGTAGGGGCTGAAATGTAAAAGACACACAGATTTATAGTGGTTCAGCCAGAATGTGCCTACGTCCACTTTATATGTTATTATCTTCTTTCTTTCAGGTTACAAGTACAATGCGTTGTATACAAGTGTATGAAAGTAGTTTGAAAGTTCCTTCCTTGCTTGAGCTCTCAAACTTGTCTGCCATTGTTGTACCCCTGCCCCTCTATTTATAGAATGAGGTAGGGGGCAGGGGTCTTGGAAGTATATAACTGCTGGTGGGCCCGGGCTGAAGCAATCTGGAATGGTAATCACCTGGTTCGGCGGAGGTCATTCGGCATGGAGTTTGGTCCGGTGGTAGGCGTGGTCCGGCAATAAGTGTGGACCGGTGGTAATGAGTGTGGAGGTGGACCGGCAGTGAGGTGGTTCGGTACTTGTTTGGTCCGGCCGTGGAGTTGGTTCGGTAGTGGGGTGATGGTTGGTTCGGTGGGGTATGGTCCGGCTACCGAATGGGATGTGCCGGATGGAAATGCCTTATGCCTTGCTTTTGCCGAATGGACCAATGGTTGGGCTTTGCCGAATGGATTCTGGTCCGGCATAACAGGGAGAGGCCGGACGTAACTCTGCCGAATGGGAATGCCGGATTGACTTCCATGCTTGTACCGAGCCTTGTGTTCATCGAACGAGGTGGAGGTTGCAAGCCCGGGTGAAACTGTGGCCTCTTGGTCTCGAGGTCTTCTGGGTGAAAATTCGCCCAACATTTGCCCCCCAAAGTGGGGCACGTGCTTGCATGTGTCGCGCTTTGTTTTTCTTGTGGCAGGAAGATTGGCTTTGTAACGCCAGCGATTGGACGTTCGTATTCTGTTAATGTCCTGCAAAGGAATTTACAGTTTTAGTGTGATTTCGAATAACGGCCGTTCATGATCGAAATATTCGAGATGAAGTGAACTGTGCCGTTCAGGACGAGAGAGTGAGTCCCGAAGGGGCTCGGCATCGTCGATGCCCGGTCTATGTTTGTGAAGATGGTTTATTGCCAGCTCAGAGCATGCCTAGGGATCGTTCGCAACCCCGTACATGTGTAAGTAGCTTAGCCATTTCATAATTATCAGAATCAAGGATCCTTTTAACCGGTGAGCTTAAAAAGGGATGTCAAAGTGTAAATTCTCACGGTGATAGGGTTAATAGCCATTCAGAGCATGCTTATGGACCGTTCGTGGTCGCGTGCACGTGTGAACGATTAACCCATGTTAGTGAGAGATTCACGACTTATCCATTGTTATCATATTCTTTATTTTATTAGTAAGATCTGGGGTTCGGGACTTATCTGAGTGAGGCGCCCTACATGCCCCCTGTTTCTGGCTTCTGCTGGTAGAGACAGTTTCATTCGGTTTCGAGTAGGCATATATTCTTATTCGTTTGGAGGTTGGTTGGGTATGGAAGGTTTCATTCGGTACATAGTTGGTCCGGTTGTTGTTGGTCCGGTTGTTGTTGGTCCGGTGATAGGTTCTCGTCCGGCATGGGGTTGGTCCGGCAGTAGGTTCTCGTCCGGTATTCCAGAGCTCGCCTATATATAGAGGCTACACCCCCCTTAGTTTTTCTCTACCGAACAAGAGGAAGCCGAATCAAAAGCCCACCGAACCAACTATTTGCCGAATCAAATATTCGCCGAACCAGGTATATACTCTTTTACCGAATGAACTCTATAACCGGATGGGCTTATGCCGAATGGGCACGGAAGCTTTGCTTTGCCGAATGAACCTCAGATTCCATTGCCGAATGGAAGTCAGATCCCATTGCCGAATGAACTTGTACTGCCGAATGAACGTAAGACCCTAGTGCCGAATGGTCTTGAACCTCCAGTGCCGAACGAACTTTGTGTCTGGACTTTGAGTGGAACTCCGGACTTATGTATGCTTGTTTGTTTATACTGTCGTTCTAACATCATGCTTTTTACTTTTGTGTATGCAGATAAATGTCTCGCAAAGTTGAAACTCGATCGGGCAAGAAGAAATCCAGGGATAGCGGAGAAACTTCTGCCGTGCCCCCAGCTCAGCCAGATCCAGCACAGCACGGACCTGCTCCGAGGTCACTAGTCGATGGGTATGGTCCCCAGGAGCTTCTTGTCTCTCCTCCTGATTGCTATCCTAGCTCTCTGAAAGAGGAGCAACTTGATGTCATATCCCGTTCCTTCGGGATTGACAGAGCGCTTATGTTGCTGCCGGAGGCTGGTGTCATGCCGTACAACCCTCCCGAGGGGTATTTTGCCTATAGCCGATATCATTGCATGTGTGGGGCCATTCCTCCTATCAACGCTTGGATAGTAAGCTTCACCACATATTTGAAGGTGGCTCCCTTCCAGCTTCAGCCTAACTCATATGCTATCCTGGTGAGCCTCTTTGTCATCTTCCAGAGGAGGTACGGGCGTCCTCCTTCTAACCGGGAAATTCGATACTTGTACAACCTGAGAGGCTATAAGAAGGGGTCTCCGTATATTAGTCTGGAGGCGGCCGTACCCTTCAAACCAGTTCTGGACTTGTATTCCAAGTTCACCATGTTCAAGAAGGAGTGGTTCTTCGTCAAGGACAATGCTGTTTCTTTCCGCCTTTTCACTTCCGGCTGTAAGATTGATTTCATTTATATTTTTCATGCGTTTTGACTGTAGTGTTTTTTCTGACATGCTTCTATTTCTGGCTAGCGACAGGTGGTATTGCAGTCGTGGAGGACGATTCCTTAGTGCGAATGGCTGCTGAACTAAAGGCTATTCCGGCACGGGACCGGTCGGCCTCTTTCTTGATCAGGAACGCAACTCTCTTGGAGTATAATTTGATCTTACCGCGCCAGTCCGTGGTTAAGCAAAGGGATACGGCTGAGGAGAGGGCTGCTAAAGCTAAGGAGGGGGCTACGGTAAAGAGCGGTAAGAGGGAGCCTTTCGCAGCGCGTCCTGCGGTTGGGGGGAAGAAACTGAAGAAGTCCGATGGCCCTTCTCCAAGTACTTGCCCGACTGTCCCGGAGGAGGAAGGTGTAGAAGAGGAGGAAGGAGGCGAAGTTGGAGAAGGGTCGGAGGGTGGAGGAGATGGCGACGGTCAAGGTGGTAGTGGTGTTGCTGCTCTAACCTCTGAACAAGACCTCGAACTGGATGAGGCTCTCCGTCGGGCCTTCGGGGAGTCGGAGGGAGAGTCGGAAACGGAGAAGGGAACGGAGAAGGCAAAGGAAACAGGTTAAGCTGTGGCTGGCACTGACCCATCCTCTAAGGGTTCCTCAGCTAGGGTGATTCCGGCGATGCAAGGTGAACTTTTGTCTTCTGCCGATTCTATTTTCGATAAGGACTTAGAAATTTTTTACGGTTCACTTCCGTCCTGGAATGAGATCCAGGACTTATTGCAGTATCCCACTCCTCCGCCGGGTTTGTATAACAGATGTGTCTCCTCACTTTTCTTTCTTTTTAACTTAGCACATTTTTTGAATTGCGGATTATTGTATGTTCGTAACACTTGTTCTTTATTCCAGGGGCAGGCCAGGCGGGTAAAACGTCGGGTGTTCGACACCGCCTTGAACAATTTAAGTCGAGGAGAGCTTCCGCGAAACCTTCTACTGATCGCACTGGGGACGTAGTCAAGTACCGCCCTCTTCTTGGGGTCATCGAAGAGGGCATTCAGAAAAGGAAGCGGAGCCGTTCCTTATTTGAGTCTTCTTCTGCTTCGCAGCTTCCTACTCTGTCTCCCCCTACTCAGCCTCTTCGTGATACTACGGAGGAGAGCACGGAGCCCTGCCCCCCTCCTCCTCCTTCCAAGAGTTCTACTGTCATTCATATAAGGCGTCCCGATGTGCCTCGCCCCGTGCCTCGTGACCCTTTTGCCGGCCATCCTGATTTAGACCCAAGTTTTCGGGACATTTCATTCGATGAGACCACGGGCGAGCACCTACTTCCCCGCAACCCCATGGTAAGAGTGCTGGACGAGGCCAAATCTTTAGATCTTGATTTACTTACTACACGGGTAGTCACCATGGGGGATGAGGCCAAGGCTAATATCGACCGGGTGGCCGCAGAGACCAAGAAGTTAATGGAGCATCATGCTAAGTTGGTCAAGGCCGGGGAAGAGATCGGGAGTGCTAACATTCGGTTGAGGTTAAAGGTTGCCGATCAGGCCAAGCAACTCGCCGACCAAGCCATCCAGATTTCCCAGCATGAGGAAGCCTCCAAGCGTCTGAAAGAGACCATGGAGAAGGCCAGTAGGGCGGAATTACGGAAGATGGAGGTCGCTTGCAGGGAACGGATTAACATAGCTATCGCAACGGTGGATGAGGTTCGAAATGCGGATCTCGAGCGGGTAGAGGAGTTGTCAGGGAGGCTCGAGGCTGCGGAGATGGCTCAGGCCGAGTTGAAGGAGGAGATGGAGGAGATGAGGAGGTCCCTCAAGTTGAAGGAAGAGGAAATGAGGAGGTCACTCCAGGCTGACTGCTTGAGATACCAATCAGAGAGGGACGTCGCCATCACCAAGTTGCAAGCTTCCGAGGCCCGGTTGAGGGAGTTTGAGGAAAACGAGGGGATGATGGATGAGATGTTGCAGGATATGTACTTCCACACTTGGAAGGAGGGCGGCTTGTCTTGGATGGACGATTACCCTCGGGTCATGGCCAAGGTGTATCTCCAGGCTTTAGAGGAGGCCAGGGTGAATGCGGGTAAGGAAGGCGGAGAGGCTTTCAACTTGAGTGCGGTTACTGCTCAGTTCTCAAAGGAGGAGCAAGCGGCGGTGAAGGAGGGGATGCGGCTACTCGCTGCAGAGGAAGCGGGCGTGCAGTTGGATGATGAGGATCAAGCGGCGGATGCTGGTGAGTTATTCTTTTCCCTTTCTTTTCTTTTCGTGTTTTCATAACTTGATCGTTCGTTTAATGAATTCCTCTTCTGATCTGGACAGGTGGGACTTCAGATCCACATGCTGGGGGCTCCGATCCTGCGGCTAAGTAGGCTGGGGGAGTTGGTGATGGAGTGTGGATGCATCTGCCATCTTTTTGTTTTTTTTTTTATCACTGTTCATGTTAGTCTTTGATATGCAACTGTAATAAAATTATTTGCAAAGAATAACTTCGCGTGATCTTATAATATAAGCTGATTTTGTCATGTTTAAATGTTGTTGCTATCTTTATGTGCCGTGTGAGAAGTATAATTATGTATATGCCTGTGATTCTAGTTGTGTTTGATGTTAAGTTTTTGCTTGAAATATAATTTCACGTTTTGCAATGTCAGTGTATGAATAAGCTATAGTTACGCATTTATGTACAAGAGAGGAGAGTACCGCCCTTTATGTTTTATTCGCAGGCGGTAGCTTTGAGTGTCTTGTGTAACTGTTCACGGGTATAGCTGAGCGCCCTGCCACCCAGTACGCAGGCTTAGAGCCTCATGAGTGAATGCTTCCTATTTGGTTTCCTGTACTTTAGAGTTTGTTACACAGGATAGGAGAAAAATATTTAAATGAAATGGAAATATAGTAAAAGTAAAACTTCCAGTCACGGAAGGCCGTCGATGTGCTTAAGTTCGTGGCAAACGGGTTTTGTAGTCACTTTCCCTAGCTGTGGGTCTTGGAGACATTTGTCACCCATCTTACGCCTCCGCGGGGAGTTTTCTTTTTTACCACAGCCGCACTTAAGACACATCGGAGCCGAGATCGCGCACGGTAACTACCCGAACCGTTATGGTCCGTAATCGTGGGTATTATTCGATTTACCGTGGCCGGCTAGCGTGGGTGCCGTTGGCCGTGAACTACCCCTGGCTGGCCACACCTTATGTTGGGGCTTAAAGTAGGTTCACGGTTACCGACGAGCCGAACGCCGTAATGAGCTGCCATCGGCTATAGTCGGCCTTTATGATGACTTATAATCGGCTCATTACAGTTGGCTTTGAGGGCAGGCGCGCAATGAGTTAACCCGCAGCAGAGGGATGCTGGAGCAAAAGAGTCTCATTGGCGAGTGCATAGAATCGTGGCGTACCTGTTAGGCCTAGTCTAGATGAGGCCGCGGTGCGTCTTGAGTGGAGATGCCATAGGATTTTGTTCAACAGAAAGGGATAAAACTTAACAAGTAGCCAAGACATAAAGGAACAAGTTAAAAAGAGACAAGATTTTTTAAAGTGGTTCGGCACGAAAATGCCTACGTCCACTGATTCTCTTTGTTAATTCACTTCACATGGGCAGTACAAGTTAAGAAAAGTATCGACGGAGGTGTCGCATGTTCCATGCCCTCTGGAACACCTCTCCGTCCACTGTTGACAAAATGTAAGCTCCGTTGTGGAGATCTTTGTGAATTACATATGGTCCGTCCCAGATGGGGTCCAGTGCCCCGGGGCGCGGAAAGATTCGCCTGAGGACAAGATCTCCTTCTTGTAAGCTGCGATGCTTGACTTTGGAATTGTATAGTGCTGCCACTTTTTGTTTGTGAGCTGCTGCTTTGAGTGCTGCATCGTTTCTCCTTTCCTCAATCAGATCCAAAGACATGAGGAGGAGTTCTTCGTTTTCTTCTGGGTTGTAGTGGATCCTACGGTGGGAAGGCACAATAGTCTCAACTGGGAGCATTGCCTCCGATCCATATGCCAAAGAGAAAGGAGTATGTCCCGTTGATGTTCTGAAAGATGTGCGGTATGCCCATAGTGCCGTAGGAAGTTCGTCCACCCAAGCGCCTTTTGACTTTTCAAGTTTCTTCTTGATTAGGGTTTTGAGAATTTTGTTGACAGCTTCAACTTGTCCGTTTGCCTGAGGGTAAGCTACTGATGAGAAGCTTTTATGAATTCCATGCTCTTGGCACCAGTCGGCAAATTCTTCGCTGTCAAATTGGAGTCCGTTGTCTGATACGATCTTGAGGGGGATTCCATACCTGCACAGAATGTTTTTGATCAAGAAGTTGATAACTTTTGCTGAAGATATTTTATTTAAAGGTTCCGCTTCCACCCATTTGGTGAAATAATCGACTGCCACTATAGCATATTTGGCTCCGCCTCGGCCCGTTGGCAGTTCGCCAATTAAGTCGATTCCCCATACAGCAAAGGGCCAAGGGCTGGTCATTTGAGTAATTTCGTTTGTGGGCAGTCGAGGGATCTTGGCGAACTTCTGACATCTGTCGCATTTCTTAACGAAGTCTAGGGTATCTTTGTTTAGTGTGGGCCAGTAATATCCATATCGGAGTATCTTTCTTGCCAAAGTCTGTCCTCCAGTGTGATCTCCGCATCCTCCCTGATGGATGTTTGTTAATATCTCCTTGGCTTCCCTTCCGGCGACGCATCTTAATAAGGGGCCAGAGAAGCCACGCCGGTAGAGGATGCCTTCTTGTGTTGTGTAGTGGGGAACTTTTCTCAAGATCTTCTTGGCTTCGTCACGCCTGTCGGGTAGTATGCCATCTTGCAAATATTTCCGGATAGGGGTCATCCAGGTTCCTTCTTCGATTGCAGTTATCAGATTTACTTGTTCGAAACTTGGGGCTAGCTGCCTTGAGATTGCTGGTGCTCCGGGAATGGTGCTGTCCTTCATACTAGCTTGCTTTGCAAGTTCATCTGCCTCTTGGTTTTCTTCTCGAGGAATGTGTTTGATTAGATAATGGTCCAATTGATCGAGTAGCAGTTTGGTTTTCTTTAGGTATGCTGTGAGTCGTTCTCCTCGAGTCTGGAATTCTCCTAGTACCTGGTTTACGATAAGCTGAGAATCACTATGAATACATAAGGAATTGATTCCAATTTCTAGGGCCAGTTCCAATCCCGCTATTACTGCTTCATATTCAGCATCGTTGTTAGTGGCCGTGAACTCCAATCTCAATGCATAGTACGACTTTCTTCCCCTGGGGGTGATGATCACAATACCTGCCCCCGAGCCTTGTTCGTTCGATGCTCCGTCTACAAAGAGGTTCCACTTGATGTTTTTTGCTACTTCAGATTGTTCCTCGCCTTCGTTTATAGTGAATTCGGCAATGAAATCAGCCATGGCTTGTCCTTTGATAGCGGTACGAGGATGGTAGGTGATATCATACTGACTTAGTTCGATGCACCATTTGAGGAGTCGCCCAGAAGTGTCAGGACGATGGAGCACTCGTCTCAGTGGTTGATCGGTTAGAACCCTGATGGAGTGAGACTGGAAGTAGTGGCGCAGTTTTCGTGACGCGATCAATAAACAATATGCTAATTTCTCAAGTTTAGGATATCTGGCCTCTGCCCCTGTAAATCTCTTACTTACAAAGTAAACCGGGCGTTGTGTGCGGTCTTCTTCTCTTACCAAGGCGGCGCTTAGAGCATGAGATGATACAGCGAGGTATAGGTATAACACTTCACCTTCATTTGGAGTTGAGAGTACTGGTGGTCTCTGAAGGTGTTCGATGAGGTTGAGGAAAGCTTTTAAGCATTCGTCGGTCCACTCGAACCTCCCTTTGTCTTTCTTGAGTGCTTCGAAGAAAGGGACACACTTGTCAGTTGCCTTGGAAATGAATCTGCTTAGGGCGGCCACCTTTCCGTTTAGGCTCTGCATTTCTTTTCGAGTGGAAGGCATCCTTATTTCTTTTAAAGCTCGGATTTGTTCAGGGTTTGCTTCGATTCCTCTGGCGTGGACGATGAATCCTAAGAATTTTCCCGATGATACTCCGAAGGAGCACTTTAGAGGATTCAGCTTCATTCCATATCGGCGAAGTACCCGAAACATATCGTCCAGATGGCTTACATGGTCGTTGGCTTTCCTGGACTTCACCAACATGTCATCCACATACACTTCCATAGTACGTCCTATCAGTTCTGCGAACATTTTGTTGACGAGGCGTTGATAGGTAGCTCCAGCATTTTTGAGTCCAAAAGGCATGACTTTGTAACAATATAATCCGCGGTCGGTGATGAAGCTAGTGTGGTCCTGATCGGGAGCGTGCATGGGGATCTGGTTATATCCGGAGTATGCATCCATAAAAGATAGGAGTTCGTGCCCAGCTGTGCTGTCCACGAGTTGGTCAATTCGGGGAAGTGGGAAGCAGTCTTTCGGGCAAGCGTCATTCAGATTGGAGAAGTCAATACATGTTCGCCACTTTCCATTGGCCTTTTTTACTAGCACTGGGTTAGCGATCCATTCTGGGTAGATGGCTTCCCGTATGAAGTCATTAGCAAGTAGATTTTTTACTTCCTCATCAAGGGCTGCTGATCGCTCTGCCCCCATGCTCCTCTTTTTCTGCTTTACTGGTACCTTGGTGGGATCGATGTTCAACATGTGGCATGCTACGTCTGGGGAGATTCCTGTCATATCGGCATGGGTCCACGCAAATACATCTAAGTTGTGGCGGAGAAAGTCAATGAGTCGATCCTTCAATTCTGTTTTCAGCTGAGATCCGATTTTTAATAGTCTACTTGAATCATGCTTATCTACCGATACGAATTCCATAGCCTCTGCAGGCTCGGCGGTAGCCTCCTCCTCTTTATCCCTGGGGTCTAGTTCATTGAAGGGATCGCTTGTGTATCGAAGAGGAGGGGCTTTCTTTAGTTGCTATGCCTCCAAGCTTTTCATGCAGAGAGTAGTCTCTGCATCTTTTCCTTTATTCTTTCTGCGGTTATTGCGAAGTTCAGTTACGTAGCAGTCTCGGGCAGCACCTTGATCTCCTTCTACTTCTCCTACTCCGTTGTCTGTTGGAAATTTCATTTTCAGGCACCAGGGGGCTAATACAATCTGAAAGTCAGACAAGGCTGGTCTTCCCAAGAAAGCGTTGTAAGCCGAGTGGTTTTCTATTAGTACGAACGTTTGTTTTCGCACAACGGAGCGGGGATGACTTCCTATCTCGACGAATAGGTCAAGTTGCCCGAGGGGCATTTTTGCATCTCCAGTGAAACCGTGCAGTGGTTTGTCACAGGGGGATACATCCTTCATTGATAACTTCATTTTGTCGAAAGCATGTCTGAATAGGATATTTACGGAGCTTCCTGTGTCTATTAGAATCCGAAAAACTTTAGCTGGACCGAACCAGGCAGAGATGACCATAGGATCCATATGTGGGTACTGTCTTCCTTCCAAATCACGCCTACTGAATATGATGTCGTCGTTTTCTTTTCGTTTCGGGTGGCGTTCCTCCGTAATGGAGTTAACATATCCTTCGGCATTTCTAAGCGACTTGCCGTACCTTTCCATCTCTGCCCAACTTCTGTCGGCAATGTGTGGTCCTCCTGAGATGGTAAGGACTACTATCTTCTCTTGACTAGAGCCACTGGTGTTGTGATTGTTGCGACTCCCTCCGCCTACTTCTGGGAGGGGTTGCTTTGAGTTCTCATTGGCAGGAGTTGGAGTCCTGTTCTGACTTTTCACATAACGTTCCAGTCTTCTTCTTCTAATGTGTTCTTCGATCAAGTCCCGAAGATGGTGGCATTCATTGGTGTCATGTCCGTGGGATTCGTGGAAGCGACAGAACTTTCCGGACTTGAGTGCGTTATCTGATTCTTTCTTGTGCGGGGGGCGCTTGTATCCGAGTTCGCCCTGAGTGGCTAGGTAGATGTTTTCGATTGTTTCATTCAAAGGAGTGTAGGAGTCAAATCTTGGCCCTGGTCGATATTGGCGCTTCTCAACCTTTCTGCCCCCAGCATTGTCTCTAGATTCATTTCTTCGAGCGTCCTTAGCTGCAGTGGGAACCTTGTCCTGAATTATCTTGCCTTGTTGCCCTGGCTGCCTCTCCGTAGCAGCGTCTTCAAGTCTCATATACTTTCCAGCTTCATGGAAGAAATCAGGCAAGGTAGCTGGTTTTTCCTTAGTTAATCTTCTGGCAAACTTGGTGTCTGGATGCACACCACTACAGAGGGCCATTAGAGTGAGTTTTTCATCGGCATCTTGAACTGCTGCCGCTGCGGCATTGAACCGTGTTAGATATTGTTGCAGCGTCTCTCCGGTTTTCTGTTTGACATTGGATAGAGAATAAGCATCCCTGGGTTGTTCCACATGGATGCGGAACTGGCTAATAAACCTTTCTTTTAACATCTCCCATGAGTTGATGGATCCTTGGGGTAGATGGCAGAACCAGGAGGTAGCTAGATCTGATAGGAATAGCGGAAAGCATTTACATAATACTCCTTCTGTTGCTCCACTCATGAGCATATGCTGGGTGTATCTCTGCAGGTGTACGATGGGGTCGGAAGTTCCTTTGTAAGGTTCCATGGTTGGCATTTTCCATTCCCGGGGAGTGATGGCAGTTTCGATATTTCGGGTAAAGGGACTGGTGACCCTAGCGCCTATTCCCCGGTCCCTTTGCTCCCGTTGGACACATTCTCTGAATAATCGTGCCATCCGCTCGTCAGAACTTGGAGCGGACAAAAATGAGCTCGGTTCTTCCCTGCGGGATCTATCTCGTCCAGATGACCTGTAGGGATGGTACAGTCTATCACCTCTAGCATTATCCAGTGGTTGTCTTTGGCTGCTTGGATGCACGCTAGGACCAGCTACAGTTGCCCCCTGCCTTGATCTTCCCCTATGGGGTTCTGTTTCGAGCACATCCATGGGGTCAACTTCGAGCTGGGTTCTAGCTCGGCTCCGTTCAGCGGGGTTTCTATGATTAGGTGGCATGACTGGCTCAGCTACATCCGACCCTCGCCTGGTGCCTCCCCCGCTAGGTTCGGTTCCAAGGGCTTCCTCGAGTCGGAATTCGGGCTGAGTCCGGGCGCGGCCCCTATCATCGTTTTTCCTGTTGATAGCTTGTTCGAAGAGTGAAGACCTTTGTTGCCTCCGGGATCCTCCGGATTGGGATTCACCCCATGATTCAGTGTTGCGGTTGGACTCTTCAGCGTCCCTTAAGCGTGTCATGAGTTGGTCCACCAAAGTTTCTTGTTGGGATGTGAAGCGGTTAGTTACTTCAGCCACAACCCTGTCCAGATCTGCCCTAGTGATTGGTTGTTCCGTTGCGGGACCAGTTGGATTTTCCTGATTTTCATCTGGTACTGCTGTTGAAGTGGGCTGATCTGTGATTGCTGGATCTGGAAGGCTGCTAGTTGCGATGTTCTTTCCTTTGTTAACATCCCTTCTCTGTTTGGAAGGCATGATTTCTAAGCAACGAGTGATGTCGTTAGGAAAAAGGTTGAGTGGGAGAAGATGAAGCTTGAGTTCAGTTCTCAGTGAAAGCACCAAAAATGTTTGCACAAAAAATGGACAAACACCTCCAAGTCGTATTATTTAGTTGATTATATGTGATTTTCAATGATTTTAGATGAGTATGTAAATATGAGAAAAGTAGGGGCTGAAATGTAAAAGACACACAGATTTATAGTGGTTCAGCCAGAATGTGCCTACGTCCACTTTATATGTTATTATCTTCTTTCTTTCAGGTTACAAGTACAATGCGTTGTATACAAGTGTATGAAACTAGTTTGAAAGTTCCTTCCTTGCTTGAGCTCTCAAACTTGTCTGCCATTGTTGTACCCCTGCCCCTCTATTTATAGAATGAGGTAGGGGGCAGGGGTCTTGGAAGTATATAACTGCTGGTGGGCCCGGGCTGAAGCAATCTGGAATGGTAATCACCTGGTTCGGCGGAGGTCATTCGGCATGGAGTTTGGTCCGGTGGTAGGCGTGGTCCGGCAATAAGTGTGGACCGGTGGTAATGAGTGTGGAGGTGGACCGGCAGTGAGGTGGTTCGGTACTTGTTTGGTCCGGCCGTGGAGTTGGTTCGGTAGTGGGGTGATGGTTGGTTCGGTGGGGTATGGTCCGGCTACCGAATGGGATGTGCCGGATGGAAATGCCTTATGCCTTGCTTTTGCCGAATGGACCAATGGTTGGGCTTTGCCGAATGGATTCTGGTCCGGCATAACAGGGAGAGGCCGGACGTAACTCTGCCGAATGGGAATGCCGGATTGACTTCCATGCTTGTACCGAGCCTTGTGTTCATCGAACGAGGTGGAGGTTGCAAGCCCGGGTGAAACTGTGGCCTCTTGGTCTCGAGGTCTTCTGGGTGAAAATTCGCCCAACAGTGGTGGTTCGGTCGAGATAGATAAGTAAGCAGTGGTTTGATAAAGGTAGTTAAATACAAGTGGGTCAATTATGGAGGAATCAACATTGGTGTTTGACAAGTGTGGGTCAGCCATGTTGGCTCGGCCTAAGTGGTTCGGTGTGGATGGGTCAGCCTCAGAAGAGTTAGTCTATGTGGTTCAGCCCTTAGTGGCTCAGCCTAGGTGGTTCAGTGTGGATGGGTCCGCCTCAAAAGAGTTAGTCCATGTGGCTCGGCCCTTAGTGGCTCGCCTTTTATGGTTCATGTGGATGGTCAGCCTCAGACGAGTTAGTCCACGTGGCTCAGCCCTTAGTGGTTCGGCCTTGGTGGTTTGATCTGGTTTGTTTGGCTACCCTGGTTTGATATCAAGAATGGAAGGAATGGATCAACACGAGCAGGAGCATAAGTGACTTTGGGTCGTGGTCTAGCGTACTTTGAGTATACATGGGGGATGCCTCGAGTCGACTTTGAAGGGATTCCGAGTCAACAAAAGGGAGTCGGCCACAGTGGATCGATGAGCCTGGTTCGGTCTATCTGACTCCTTAGCTATTGGCCGAACCATCTTAGTCATGGGCCTGGATAAAGAATCCAGCCTATCTTCATCTATAAATAGAGAGGCATGGGTCCACTTAAAGAGACATTTTTTTGAGAACTCTATGGAAACTCTGCCATTTTTTATACTCTCCTCTTTTTGATTCAAACTTATATTCAAGTGGTTTGTTTACAGATTATATCTATATTCAAGTAATTAGGAAAGTAATAAATGATTAATTCAAAGTGGACGTAGGCAATTACGCCAAACCGCTATAAATCTGGTGTTTTCGTTTCTGTTGTTTCTTTTGCACTCAATTGCATTATTTTTGTGTTTTAATTTACTTTTTTCATTAATCTCTTTAGATAACTCTACTCAAGTGTGTTAGTGACCAATTTTGGTGCTAACGTTTTGTTGCTTTCACTGAGAGGGTGCATTCTCAGGCTGTTAGGATCTACTTTGTCACTACTAGATTGAGGAAATCCTTCGAAGGAGATCCGAGTTCATTCTCAAGAGTTCACAGATTCTACTCAGAGTTCCTACATGAGAAACTTGCACCTGGAACTTGGGGAGTTGCTCCCAACTTGGAGTGGGAACTTAGGATCTGGAGCACGCTTGGGAGTTGGCCCACCACCTCTCCATGGTCATAGCGAAGCGAGTCCTCGGGATGTGCACTTAGGTGATCGCCTACCAAGGAGGCACCAACTGGAACAATCGCATAGGTCGTATACCGACTTGCCACCTCCCATCCAGACCTCGGATTTATCAGCTATGCTCAGATAACTGATGAGGGAGAATCAAGGCTTAACCAACGATGATTGGGGCATATCTAGGAGCCATACTCCTTTTACAGATACCATCCTACAAGCCGAGTACCCCTCAAAATTCATCATCCCACTATTCCAGCTTATGAAGAGAAGTCCGATCCGTAACAACACATAATGAGATACGAGTGGATGATGGACTCGACTAGGGCAAACGATGCGACCACATGAAAATGCTTCCCCGTAACCGTATTTGGAATCGCTACCATGTGGTTCACCAGACTCTCCCCGCGATCTATCTCCAAATTTGATTCGTTAGCAGCGAAGTTCGTGGAGAAGTTTAGGATACATGCCACTCACCCAAAGGATGTGATGTCATTGTCCAGTGTGATCCAGGCTCCAGGAGAGTCTTGAAGGATTATGTGCAAAGACTTCACATTGCTGCTACCAAAGTTAGCAATCTGAATGACCACACTATCCTTAAGGTTGTGTTGCGAGGAGTATATCCGAACTCGGAGTTTCGTGACTGGCTGGCAGGCAAACCACCGACTACCCTGGAATGCTTTTATTCAAGGGTGAACCAATTCATGAGAAGGGAAGAGGCTAGGTGGTCAAGACGAAGCAGTGCACCAGGGCCCAGCAAGGAAGCGGTGCAAGCCAACATTGTGGCAAAGCAATCTAACGAAACTCTAGCAAGGTCCAAGTCGATGTTCAAAATAAGCCGGAGCAGTCTAGCGGATCCGGAGGAAGGAATTCCAGATGAAAGATGGAAGCAGAAAAGTGGAAACCAACAATCCCAACCTATAGCGAATATACTCCTCCTAATACATCTTTAGAGAATATTTATCAATCAACTTTTAATATATTCCAACGTCGAAAGCCACGCCCAAAGTCAACCACTGAGGAACAAAAGCAGACTGAAAAGTATTGTCAGTTTCACGAGTCCTACGGGCACAATACTAAAGATTGTAGACAACTCCATGATGCTATAGAAAAGCTGATTCGCCAGAAGAAGTTACAACAGTTTGTTAAGAATCCACAGGAAGGTGGAAAAGGGGATATCCGACCCCAATCACGAGCAAGCTTTACATCAACCTGAGGAGCCCACTCGGACCAAAGAAAGGCTGATCATAAACATGATAATCGTTGGACCTCATCCGACAGATAAGAGTTGGCAAGAAATGGAACGCTATGCTAGTTCCTTGAAGCATGCGGTTTTCGAATGCTGCTCGAATACAGAAGACAGGACTCCAGTGAAGCGGCAACAAATGATGATGGATGATATAGTATTCAGGAGAAGGGATGCCCATCAAGAGGAGGCACCTACCATTGACCAAATGGTTATCTCAGCTACGATTGGACCGACACTTAAGAGAAGGATACTGATTGATTGTGGAATTTCTGTTAATATTATCTTCAAAAAGGTGTATGACCAAATGAAGATGTAGGCGAAGGATTTGAACTAATCTAAATCCTGCATTCATGGCTGTAATGGTGCGGCTACTGATGTAATAGGTTTTGTTGAATTGCTAGTTGAATTAGGAGAAGGTGAATGCAGGAGAGTACAAATCCTACCGTTCATTATTTTGGATGTTGATTCCCCATATAATGTTTTTCTAGGCCGACCGGCCCTGGCGGAGTTTAGTGCAGCTTTGGTTCCAACGGACAGATGAGTTGGTGTAGTGCATGGAGATCAAGCAAATGATCGTGCTTGTCATGTGAATGAACCGAGAGAGGACCAATGAAAATAGAAGGGTAAGGGTATGGACCACCCTGTTCGCATCCATGTAGTTGAAGATTGACAAGTAGCGCTTGAGCCATCGCTTAGGCAGCACAGTCGGATCTATAGGGATATAGATATGAGAGATAACGATGAAGAATCCAAGGAGGATAAGGTAGCACCGATTGTACTAACGATTGACATTCCAGTCAGCCACGATGACCCATCACGGGTGCTTAAGATTGGGTTACAGGTCACCGCCCCAATGATAGAGCATCTTACTGATTTCCTTCGAGCGAATCTAAATGTTTTCGCTTGGACCCATTCTGATATGTGTGGGATTTCTCCCACCATCGCAATTTATATGTTGAACGTTGACCCAAAGTATGTGCCGGTGAAACAAAAGAGGAGAGGCATAGACCCAAAGAGGTCTGTTGCTCTCATAGAGGAGGTGGATAAACTCAAAGCCAATGGGTTCGTCCGACCTGCCCTCTATCCTGAATGGATATCTAATCCCATATTGGTGAGGAAGGAAAACGGGAAGTGGTGGACTTGTGTTGATTACTCAAACCTAAACAAGGCATGCCCTAAAGATAGTTTTCCTTTGCCCAAAATTGATCAGCTAGTCGACTCGATAGCAGGACACGAATTGTTGTCATTTATGATGCGTATTCGGGATACAATCAGATCATGATGCACATTCCGAATCAAGAACATACCACTTTTTCATGGATGTTGGACTATACTGTTATGTAATGATGCCTTTCGGATTGAAGAATGCAGTGGCAACTTATTAGCATTTGGTGAATCAGATGTTTAAGGACCAGATTGGTAGGACGATGGAAGTCTATGGCTTGTGAAGTCACCATAGTCAAATGACCACATTCGAGACTTAGCAGAGATGTTTGATATACTTGGATTTTACGGAATGAAAATCAATCCAGTGAAATGTTCCTTTGGCGTTGCGTCGGGGAAGATTTAGGGTTTCATTGTCAACCCATCGGGAATCGAACCTAACCAGAAAAGATTCAAGCTATTCAAGACATATAAGCACCAAGAACTATAAAGCAAGTACAAAGCCTGAATGGGAAAGTCGCTGCATTGAGTCGATTCATATCCAAAGCAACCGACAAGTATGTTCCTTTCTTTGATATGATAAGGAAAGTGAAAAGAAATTTTGAATGGAAGTTAAACTGCGAGGACACGTTCTGAGCTCTTGTGAGACACTTGGAGAGGCCCCTAGTTCTGCCAAAGCCTGTAGACCATGAGCAGTTGTATGTTTACTTAGCCGTATCCTAGCATTCCATCAGTGTAGCTCTGGTTCGTGAGGGTTACCAAATCCAGAAGCTAATGTACTATGTTAAGCGTCTAATGGGGGCAGAGAGAAATTATACTAAGATTGAGAAGCTGGCCTACTGCTTGGTGATCGCATCACGCAAGCTTCGTTCGTATTTCCGGGCATATCCAGTCAATGTTTATACCAATCAACTTTTGCAGCACGTGCTCTAGCAACTAGAGACTTCCAAAAGCCTACTCAAATGAAACATTAAGCTGAGTCAGTTCGACATCACTTACCTGCCATGAAGGGCTGTCCAAGGGCAAGCGCTAGAAGATTTCATTGTAGAGTTCACCATATCAGACAAGCCAAGTGGAAGTGATGTGGTTCCTGCTGTTTGATGGAAGATATAAACCGATAGACCATCCAATAAACCATTGGTCTAGAGCTGGTGTTATTCTTGTAACTCTCAAGAACCAGTCAATTTTTTATGCTTTGAAACTTGATTTCCCCGCTACAAACCACAAAGCCGAGTATGAAGCATTGATCATTGGACTAAAGCTTACCAAAAAACTTGGAGTGAAATCGATTGATTTCTTTTATGACTCACAGTTGGTGGTGTACCAAGTATGGGGAGACTATTTGGCAAAGGGGAAAAGGCTTGCCCCATACCTCTCTCGGGTTCAAGAATTATTGGCGGACCTCGAATACTATGATATTTCGCACATTCCGCATGAACAAAATGGGGAATCCGACTCCTTGGAAAAATTTGCAAGTACTGGTGATGCACAACATATGGGCTTGGTTCTCGTTGAAACTTTACACTCCCCAGATATAAGCGAGATGGAGGTAGATCTTGTGTCGAGGATGAAAACTGAAAGGGAGTCGTAGATGACCCTGTTTAAAGAGTACTTACTATATGGAACCTTGCCCGAGAGAAAGAACGAGAGATGAAAGTCATTTGCAAGGCCTCACGGTATATAATGTAGGATGGAATAATGTATCGGAAGGGATTCTCTGTTCCCTTGCTTAGGTCGTCGCCCACGATGAGATAAAGAGGGTCTTAAGAGAAGTCCATGAAGGAGAATGTAGTTACCATACTGGGGTAGATACTAGCCAAAAAGATACTCTGCTATGGATACTATTGGCCGATTGTGAATCGGGACGCCGCAGACTATGTAAGGAAATGCGACAAATGTCAAAGGTACGTGAATATCTTAAAGGCGCCGCCAACAAAGCTTGTGAAAATGGTTAGTCCACGACCATTTGCAATATGGGGGATCAATATAATCTGCTCTTTTCCAATTTCCGAAGGTGGTGAGAAATACGCAATCATCGAAGTCAATTACTTCACCAAGTGGTTAGAAGCGGAGCCATTAGCTACGATCACCACCAGAAAGGTCGTTAACTTTGTTGTGTGAAACATTATATATCACTTTGGCCTCCCACGGACTATCATTACTGACAATGGAACTCAATTTGAGAGTAGAGAATTCAAAGAGTTCTGCCAAATATATTGCATGGAGAAAAGGTTTGCAATAGTCGCTCACCCTAAAGCGAATGGGCAAGTTGAAGCCGTAAATAAGATAATCAAGTCCATCTTGAAAAAACATTTGGAGAAGGCTAGAGGCAAGTGGGTGGATGAGCTTCTAATAGCACTCCGGGCCTACAGAACACCCATAAGTCTGCGACTGGCCACACTCCTTTCGCCTTGGCATACGACACTAAAGCTGTTATACATGCGGAACTTGAAGATCTTCTGACCGGGTGAATCATTATGACCCTAGAACAAATCGAGATCTTTTAATAGAGTGTTTTGACTTTGTCGACGAGAAACATGAAGAAGCTGATTTAAGGGCGGCTTCATATCGGCACCGAGTAGCCCGATATTATAACGAAAATGTTCGATAGAGAATTTTCAATGTGGGAAACCTAGTTTTGAAGTGAGTTTTTTCAGTCCCATCACATATGAATCCCACATGGAAAGGTCCCTACATCATCGAATGGAGGCTCAGAGAAGTAACCTTCAAGCTAGCGAATGTTGATGGCGCGACACTCCCCAAAGTATGGAATTGCGAACATTTGCGCCATTATTATACTTAGTCTATTTCTTTTGCATTTTAGTAGTAATCATTTCTATTATGTGTTTCTTTTGTTGTTCTCTGTTTTCGACATATAATAAGACAATTCAATTTATTCTTATTTTTTACAATCAATAAAGGCTTGAAGTTGTTTTTCTATGAACAATTGATGTTGTGAGTGTTATAATTCCATAGAAAAATTAAGTTGCGTTAATTTATCTGGTGTGTGAACGCACATACAAAATTAAAGTCGATCAATAAACGATTGAAAAAATTTCTAGGTCCTCGAAGCACGGACTAGAGTACTCTGAGTCTTCAGAATGCAGAATAGAGTATAAATGATTCAAAAAAAATCTCTAAGTCCCTAAAGCGTGAAAATAGAGTACTCCAAATCCTTGGAGTGCGGACTAGATTATAAACGATTTAAAAAATCTCTAAGTCCCCGGAGTACGGACTAGAGTACTCTAAGTCCTCGAAGTTAGGACTAGAGTATAAATGATTCAAAAAACTCTAATTCCTCGAAGCATGGAATAGAGTACTCTGAGTCCTCAAAGTGCGGACTAGAGTATAAATGATTCAAAAAATCACTATATCCCTGGAGCATGGACTAGAGAAATTTGAGTCCCCGGAGTGCGGACTAGAGTATAAACAATCCAAAAAATTTCTAAGTCCCCGAAGCATGAACTAGAGTACTCTGAGTCCCTGGAGTGAAGACTAGAGCATAAACGATTCAAAAAATCTCTAAGTCCCCGGAGCACGGATAAGAGTACTCTAAGTCCCTGGAGTGAGGACTAGAGTATAAATTATTCAAAAAATATCTAAGTACCCGAAGCACGAACAAGAGTATTCTGAGTCCCCGGAGTTAGGACTAGAGTATAAACGATTTAAAAAATCTTTAAGTCCCCAAAGCGCGGACTAGAGTACTCTAGGTCTCCAAAGCGCGGATTAGAGTATAAATGAAAAAAAAAATCTTTAAGTCCTCGTAGCGCGAACTAGAGTAATCTAAGTCCCCGTAGTGCGGATTAGAGTATAAACAATTCAATAATCCTAAAGTCCCCATAGTGCGGATTAAAGTATAAATAATTCAAAAACCTCCAAGTCCTGTGAAAGCGAATGGAATTTACGTGACCCATAAGACTTTGAATTTTAATTACAGATTACATTATAAGCTAAGTGATGAGAGTTTGTAAATACAAAGAAGCAAAATTTTATTTACTAATCGAAAAAGAAGTTTCATTACAACTTCTCCAAAGCACTGAGCCAAAGTCTATGTACAATGACTACGAATAAAGGAGGAAAAGGGGAACAACTACACGATTTTGGCTAATTTAAGCTAAGCGCGGCATAACTAGATGGCAACTACTGTTTAGGCTTTCTTTCCTTCTTCGAATTCTCCGAAGTCTCCTCAGTTGAGCGTTTTCTCCTGGACCCTTTGCTTCTAAGTGACGTGGTATCTGAGGAAGTAGGGGGAGCTTCCAAAGGTGTGGCCCTACCAAGGAAAATGACCTTCAAGGGCCTATTTAGGGGATCACCGAGTTCCACACCTGAGATTCTACCATAAATTTGGTTTTCTTTTTCTCCTCCTTCTCCATTTGCTCCTTCATGCTAAGTCGGGAAGTATGGTCAGAAGTGCATGTGATTTCGACATCATCGTGTCCCTCTACAGATTAATGATCTTCGAGCTTATCTTCCTCAAGTGCCTCTATTACTTTGAGCGTCAGGACTAAGGGTGTCACCGTTGTGGAGTACTTTAGACTCTTTTTCTTCCCGCTTCGTGATGACATTGCTCCTTGGAGTCGGTTTAGGGCTAGAATGACCTGCATGAATTCATGGAAAGCTAATGTTAAGATACAACAATTATTTTCCAAAGGCGATGACTCTATGAACTTTGGGAGGAGGGGTCACGTACCAGCTTCCATTTGGCTCTCAGTTGTCTTGGGAGTATCACCCTCCGGTTTTGGGGATAAAATGTGGATGCCAAGTCCAGGCTCCTTCGGATCGTAACCCATATGTTGCTCGGAGGGATTAAGCGGTGGAGTTTTGGTCAAGTCAACGGAGGAAGGAATCTAGGGCTTGGAGCCCGATGGGCCAACGACATACTTTTTGTCCTCTGATGCAGGGGAGCCTCTCCCGAAGAGGACTTTCGCCATAGATAAATCTGCGGGTTCGTTGCCTCAAAGAACTTCCCTCTTAAGAGGGCCTCTTAATTAATCTCTTCGACACCCAGCTCTACTTTTTTAATCCTAATCAAAGTATCCCATGCTTCGGAAAGTGACTCGAGATAATTCTCGCCCAAGAAAGAAATGTCACGGTGCATGAGGACTCTTGCATTGAACTCGGCAATGAGCGGGTCGAATAAACATTTGATTTCTTCACTGTCGCCTTCGTTAGCAGCCTCAAGTCGAGAGTTGGCCTCTGTGAGCGCCAACTTCTTGCCTTCCTTACAAGCTGCTTCATTTAGTGCTTCAACCTGGGATAGCTCTTCATCAAATTTTTTCTTTAGAAGCTATATTTTGATGATTTCATCGCATTATCTTTGTGACTCTTCCTACGCTACAATTTTCTCTTCTCTCCCTTTAAAGAGAAATTCCTCTAGTTCTTTGAACCGTCGAGTGAGAATGTCTGTTTTTCTTGGATAGATTCTTTCGCTAAAGCTAGAACGCCGCTAAGTTGGATTGCCTCATTGAGTTCTTTCTTGTGAGTGGCCTCTAAGCGACTAATTGCCTCGGCTGTTTCCTTAGCATTTTTCTGGGCAGTCTCGAGCTGAGATTTGTATGAGGATAGCTCTTCATCCCGACCCTTAATAATGTCTTTATCATGAATAGCTTTGAGTTTGAGGCGATCAATCTCATATTGGCGTTTAATAGAGACCTCTGAAACTTTCTTCACTAAGTGTACGAACGCATCATGTTGAGAATATACATCGTTGTTGCAGGCAATGGTGCTTTGTTTAATAAGTCTAGGGATAGGGTGGATTGCGGGGAGAATATTTAGTCCATTGAAACATATCTTCGGGAATGTAGCCATAAGCTCAGCTAATATTTCCACCGTCAATGGATCATGAGCAGAGGCTACATGAGTTTGCCTAACCTAAGTCATGGGTTTCTAATAAGGCTCACGGGATTGCTTGGTACTCGAAGAGCTAAAATGTTGGTCACAATGAACTTCGGACTGGGATCCCTTCTGAGCAGACTTCTCCCCTCTACGCTCCGGATGATGGGGAGGATCGTTTGGATACAAAGGATGGCTATGGGATCTCCTTCTGGAAGACGATGACTCTTTGGAACAATAATCTCTATCACCGCTGTCGTCCCTGTCTCGTCGTTTATTGGATCCTGAGTCTCCACCGGAATGGTAAAAGATGGAGGATCCGCGAAGGCGGTCAATGCCATAGTATGCCCCATTTCACCTGCACATAAAGTCAAATGAGGACAAGTTAGTAGGAGTCACATGATGAATGGAATTCAAGTGCATGGTGAATTGTAAGTGTTTGTGTGTCTCCTAGTGCAATCCCCCTATGGACCAGTTTTTTCGCTTTACTAATTGGTGTTTTCTCTCCCTGATGATGAGTCTTAGCGCCTTCATCGCTTCTCGCAGGCGAATTAAATCCCATAGCCTTGGGATTATTAAAGCCCCAATTCAATATATCATCGGGGATGATCAAGTTAGATAGGCCCTTTAATGAGCCCTCTAAGTTTTGGAAAACGACTTTTTCTCGATCGGAGTTATCGTGACCTTTGAAGTTCCGCCAACTTTCTTCCTTTTCAGTTTGTAAGTTAGACTCTTTTTCTTTTTCAAGGGAGGCGGCGGTTAATCAATGCTGGTTACATCGACAACCAGTGCTGGCCTATCACTTATGTTCTCATCAGTATTTTTGATCTCGCCTAACTCGGTAGTATCACGAGTCCCTTCAGCAGGAGCCACCGAAGGTTCGGCTTGTTCCTTGCTCGTTACCACGGTTGTTCTTGCTATTGTGGCACTGTTTGGAAGTCTAGTCCGATGGCCCTTTTCTAGTAGTCCGAACTTCGAAAGTAGTTCGTTAGTAATTACAGATTTAATGTCCCGATCTCCCACAGGAATAGCTCGGATGGCCTCGCTGGCCTTAGAATACCCGACGCCTTTAGGTCGTGGGTGGATACATATAAGAGTTGAAAGAAATTTAGAAAAGGTGCACTCCAAGCCTTAGGACAAAGATTGGGATGAAGATAAGACTTATGTCCTTCTAGCCACCTTCTCGTAAAGCCAGGAGGACAGCGTGAATAGAACTATTCTTGTTTATACTGAGAAAACTTGTTCCACGCGCCCATCAGGACTTGGCATTTGGGATCTGGCTTGAGGAATATGTAGGATGGACTGTCGGTATGTCTGTTAAAGTAGTAAATATAACAGATATTCTCGGAGTTAGGGGTCTGAGTAGGACGCTCATGAAAAGAATGCATGTACCATGAACAAATGCATGGCTATTAGGGTTTAGTTGTGCTGGAGAAATCCCTATATACTACAACACTTCATGGATGAATGAATTGAAAGGTGTCACACTTCTGGCGCAGCATATAAATTTTTTTACACGCAGTATACCCAGTTGGGGGCAAGTGAGGCCGATCTTGTGTTGATGGAACCAGAACGCCTTTGAAGGGGATTCTGTGGATAGAACGCAATCGGCGGAGAGAAGATTTGCCAAATTTCGAGCCTTGAGAGTCGATAGGGCCATACAAAATGATGACCGTCTAAAGCATCGGGAGCTGGGCCTATAACCGCAGCAGGTGGATGTAGGATTCTAGGTATGGCGGCTGACGGTGGATTCAAAGTCCCCACTGCCTCCTGTTGAGAACTTGGCTCAGGCTTGTCGGAAACGATAGTGGAGCTTGCTTTTTGGACATCTCCAACAAGCATTGGGATGAATAGATACCTGTTTAAGCTATACTTGAAAGGTAATAGATATCAGATATAACAATAAAGTATTCCCCCATGTGGTGTATGAACTAATGCGACAATTCAAACACGAGTACAGAGAAATCAAGGTTCTAAAGACTGGTAAAGTATGATTAAACTTTGAACTATCATCTTCATAGACCGTCATCGCTGATCGTCTCCAACAGCTTGTCCTATGTTCGGTAGTAGAGGTCCCAGGATTGGACATTGGCATCATGTATTAAGAAGGCTGTTTCTTGCCTTTGTTGAGTTAGATTCGTGTTTAGAATTACTTAAGCTATGAGTTGTTAGTCCGACTTAGGTCTGTGGACTTGTATGTTTTAGTCTTTGTTGTTATTCATTGTACTATGCTCAAGTGTAGGGATATGTAGTCCTCATGCTTGTGATATTCAATCATAATAATCTTGATTGCCAATGCTGACCCCGATATACCTACCTACTATCCTATCGGATTGCCTACCCACTCACTCTCTATCCATGTCTCTCTCTAATCACCGACCTAGCCTCACTGAGCCTATACCGATCCACTCCCTTTCTAGACTCCTATTGATCCACACCATCTCATAAGATACTGATCTACTCTCTCACTCTCTCTCAAAATAACTGACCCACATTCACTCTAAAATCACCGACCCGTATTCTCTCTCAAGATACTGACCAATCTCTCCTTCCCTCTAGGCTCTGATCCACTCTCTTTCTCAAAGTGCCAATCCTAACTTATAAACCCCTCTACTAACAGGCTATTTGAATGATTCAACCTGACTCTCCCTTTGGTCGATCGACCAACAAGGAATGTCGATTGGGTTTTCCTACTCCTCAAGCACCCGACTTCCCTCTCTCAATGCAATAAGTCCTCTCCTCCTACCAATTGCAAACCTCCTAAAAACCACCAATAACAACTCCTCTCGAATTAATACAAATCCATGCCAAAAAGCCCTCTACTACCTTCGCCCTATACACTTACTCACCCTATCCCCCCCTCTCCCACTCATCAAGAGGATCTGTATGTACACAATAAATCCCGATTGGAGGTGTGAGTCCTTACCTATGTGTTAACCCGAGGTTGGGATGAGAGGTTCTTGGAGCTTAGAGTTAAGGGGTATGGTGGCAGCATATATGGGGGATGGTGGAATGAAGTTGTGAGGTAGTTTGGTGGTTTGGAGGGGATGAGGTTTGGAGCAGTGATTTTCAAAGATGAAATAAAAAGCGAAGTGGGAGAAGAAGGACAAAGGCACGAGTTTATATATGGAAATGGGAAGATGAACATGCAGTATCCTATGGAATCGGTAGGCCTATTTTAATAGGTCAATGAAGAAAGGTGTCATTCATTGCGAAGTGAACCGACCGTGCGGGTTGGTATAGGTGTGTCGATCCACCTTTTGTTTTTTAATAATAATAATGATGATGATGATGATAAATATACATATACATGAATAAGTTCAAATACAATGACAGTTGAAGGTAGTATGTGACAAAGAGACGGATACTACTAGATGAGCCGAAAAGCGTGGGTCTGGAAAACCCACCATGATTCAGCATTGGAAAGGTTGTATACATCCAGCTTTTGAAAAGTTAAAACAAGACTTTAAATGCTTCTTCTAGATTGAGCTAGTATATTAAGGAAGCACGATGATTCATCAAAGGCCAATGAAAAACGACAGTTGGTTATCATTTTGAATGAGCTAGCTTTTAAAAGTGAGGACTGACTGCTGATTCAAAGCACGTTATGTTGACTCACACAACGTACTTTAGGGGGCAAATGTTACCCGGCTACGTGACATAGCTACAAGGCGATAGTTGCAGGGGCTATGGTTGGACCTAGATGGGACTCAAGCAAAGAGAGGATGGAGAATTTGAAGGATCGGTCTAAATTGAGTGGTTCGATATATTTATATGGATGGGCCTATTTGCATGGTTCGGCGTTAGGTGGTGGTTCAGTCGAGATAGACGAGAAAGCAATGTTTTGATCAAGGTAGTTAAATACAGGTGGGTTCGTTATGGAGGGATCGACATAGGTGTTCGAAAAGTGTGGGTCGGCCGTGTTGGCTCAGCTTAGGTGGTTCGGTGTGGATGGGTCGACCGTGTTGGCTCGGCCGAGGTGGTTCGGTGTGGACCGGTCGGCCTCAAAAGAGTTTGTCCATATGGCTCGACTCTTAGTGGCTCGGCCTAGGTGGTTCGATGTGGATGGGTCGGCCTCAGAAGTGTTAGTCCATGTGGCTCGGCCCTTAGTGGCTCGGCCAAGGTCGTTCGGTGTGGATGTGTCGGCCTTAGAAGAGTTAGTCCATGTGGCACGGCTCTTAGTGGTTCGGTCTAGGTAGTTTGGCTACCTTGGCTTGATATCAAGAATGGAAGGAATGGATCAACAAGAGCAGGAGAATAAGTGACTTCGGGTCATGGTCTAGCGTACTTTGAGTATACAGGGGGCTGTTCCGAGTCGACGTTCAAGGGATTCGACGTTAGCAAAAGGGGGTCGGCCATAGTGGATTCGGGGGATTGGTTCGATCTACCTGACTCCTTAGCTATGGGCCGAACCATCTTAGTCATGGGCCTGAACAAAGAATCCATCCTATCTTCGTCTATAAATAGAGGGGCGGGGCTCCAGTTAAAGGGACCTTTTTTCGTGAACTCCAAGGAAACTCTGCCATTTTTTATACTCTCCTCTTTTTTATTCTAACTTGTATTCAAGTAGTTTGTTTATAGATTTTATCTGTATTCAAGTGATTGGGAAAGTAATAATGATTTTATTTATAGTGGACATAGGCAATTACGCCGAACCACTATAAATCTGGTGTTCTCGTTTCCGTTGTTCTTTTTGCACTGAATTGTGTTATTTCTCTATTTTAATATACTTTCTTCATTAATATCTCTACATAACTCTACTGAAGGGTGTTAGTGACGAATTTTGGTGCTCACATATGGCTTCACTCTTGAACGAGGGATGGTATGAGTTGGAATGTTGGAAACAAGTTAAATATACAAACTGTGATTTATATAAGCGATCGTTTTAGCTGGGCTGTTGACTTGTCAACTTTCAAAATTAACCAAACATTGACTTGGATCTTTAAAAGAACATTTTAAAGATAATATAAATATGAAATGGTTTTGGGCTTATTATGACAATGTGTTAATAGAATTCATCCTTAACCCTTTTTTATTATACTTATGAACGTAAAAAAATCTTTAAAACAATGTTTTAAAGGTAAGCATAAGCGAAATGGTTTTGAGTTTGTAGTGACAATGTTTATGAAACATTAGTCTTAAACCTTTTGAATGGATTTATGAAAGTGCCGAGAGCCTTAAAATGGATATTTTGACGGAATTATAAGTAAAGAATCTTTTGGAAAAAGATAGAAAAAGTAAAGGTTTAAAATAAGAAATCTTGTGAATGATTTGTGAATATACTTATACTAATTGAGATAAGTGTATGAATAATTTTTGGAGTATTGAATGAGGAAAAATTAAGAGTACTAATTGGTAAATGAAGTTTATTTAGATAAAAGGAAGTTTTATTAATAAAAGAGGTTTTTAATAGAAAGTATTAATTAAATAAAAAGGGGATTAGAGGTTTCTTATGTGACTTGATTGTGCTTTGTGTGTTTACTCATTTATTAAAAGTATTTATTCATGTACTTGGCATCGAAAGTTCGAAAAACGTGATAAGCGTACGAGATTTGGTTCCCACATGTGATTGTATATTTTGAACTTGATAGTCGACTATCGGAATTGACCATATATAACTCTAGAAATATTTAAAAGAAACACGGAAATTATATGTTATAGTTATCTTCGATGGTGCTATACTATACGTATAAACTTGTTTTGCTCTTCTAGGACAAATGATAAGAAAATCCGACCCCATTCAGTTAGGAGGTGATCTCCGCTCTTATGTATTATCAGCTTATTTTCAAAAGAACCAGAGTTGAGTTTATCGAAAATTATTTGATTGATTTTTGGAATGCCAGGTAAGTGGGGGAGTGTACTTATATGATATGGCTTGAAACCGTAACCACTCCAAAAGCATGTAAGTATTCTATGTTTTGGATGAGGTTCATGATTAGTTTGAGAGAATCGAATTTACATGGAGATTCGAGATCAATTTGAGATGCTTAAAGATATGTAGTGTTTTGTGATCTATTTAGATGTGTGTATGCATTTGTAATTCCAAAATCTATTGAGATGTGGGAATTCAATTGTGGTTTCGAGATCTGTTGAGGTATGGGAATCCATATGTAGTTCCGAGATTTGTTCAAGTGGGGCTCGTGTGTTGAGAACTGTTTGAGTTGCGGCTCGTATATTGAGATACTGAGCATGACTTCACCATTGGTAATGATAGAAACTAGAGATATGAGGCATAACCTATGGGGTTTAGCTAACTAAAAGGGTGCAGGCACTCCATTCCAGTGTTGCTTATGGATATGCATGCGGGAATGATGTGACCTAGTGCCACATGTTCGGATGGGGACCAGTTATGTTTTTCCCATAGTAATTTTATTTAGAGACATACAATGCTCCGAAGGATATCTATGATCCTTGTGGAGGAGCACCATTCTTGAAGTATTGAGAGCGCCTCCATGGAATCTTACATAATTATGTGAACATGCCTTAGTGGTTTCGATTGTATAACTATTATTGTTGAGTTATACATACATGCAGCACAACTACTTGTTATTTTTATTCTACACCCTAGACATTATCTATTAGATCAAAGTATATTCTTAATTAATGGTCGGCTCTTTTGAGGGGACAACCGTTATGGTATTCCTTACGGTCTCGAAAGGTGTTATCATATGTCTCATATATTTCATGAATTTCTCATACCAGACTTATGCATGATGGTTGGTTTTTATTTTCTCTAAATACCTTGCATACTCTTTCAAGTAGTTTAAGAAAGGCAGGTTTTCGTTGATGATTTTTGGAGCTTCTGAGGACAATCTAGATGCTTCCATTCACCTACCGTAGAATTCTTATTTCCATTGCATTACCGTGTTGTATATATCAGAATATGTGAGGATATGTTGTTACAACTATCTAGGCTGATGATAGTACTTAATATTGTTACTCTGAAATGCTAAATATTTTAGAGTGACTGTTTGTACTGTCTTTTGATAATATATGTTAGCGTTCCATCGTGAGATTCCAATGCCATGTTCCTTCTAATTTGCCCTAACAATCGGTCTTTTTGACATATGAGTGCTCAGTACATGTGTAACATCCCAATTTTTGTCAAATTTAAAATTTGGTAATTAATATAAATTTTTGAAATAATTTGGAATTAATTTGAAATTTTCAAAAAAATAAATGAGATAAGTATTGATGTATACATATATATATATAAACAAATTTGAATTTGAATTTAAAAATAAATATCTTGGTAAAATAATTTAGATTTGAAAAATAATACATGTGATTATTTATTAATATATATGTTAGTTTCAAACAATTTTCTTTAAAGGTTATATATATAAATATATAAATACAAAAGGAAAAGTATAAATACAAAGATATAAAAACATAATACATGATAATACATAGATTAATACACAAACAAAAGAAAATTATATATATATATATATATATATATATATATCATGCAAAATACAAATGTTAAATTTTTAACACATAGTATTAACAAGTGTAATCCATGAAACAAGTAATTTAACAAGTGTAATGATCTTTTCATTAAATTTAACAAGTGTCATTTTAGTTTTTATTTTTGAGAAAATTAAATAAAAATAAGAAATAAGATTATATTAACACAATATCTCATCCTTGCTCATTTTCTTTAATCTGATCAAACCTTAAGCCAGTAAAAATCAAAAATCAAAAAACTGTAAACTCTAAAACCAGAAAAAACATCAAAGCAAATTCAAAAGAAATCAAAAGCAAATTTCAAGCCAGAAAAACAAAATTCAACAAGGCAAGATCGACTCAATAATTAAGTAAATCAAGATCAAAGCAAGATTTCAACTTCAACAACCAAAGAAAAGCAAGAATCATCTCTAAAACAACAAGGATCGGAGCATCATAATCAAGTCCAGACATAAAAACAATTTCCAGGTTCTTGCTCAAACCAAATCACGTGAGTAAACCTTTGTGAAATCTGGATTTTTACCTGTTGTTTGTAATCATGCCTAAAGTGAAGTTGAAAATCATTTGCATGTGTACAAGTCTGTGTATATATGTATATGAATGGGACTGTGCATGTCTGAGAACAGACATATGTCTCTGTTCTAAATATTACAGGCTTCAAACCTGTTAAAAAAATCAAAATATCATCCTATGATCATCTATAGACTTTGATGTCTAAATGAAACATGTTACGATTGGAAAGTTCTCAATTCTAAAAATATTTTTATGTATTTAAAATAAAAGGGTTTACTGGGAAATAATAAAAACATAGCCAAATCAAATTTTATTCAAAATTTAATTGATTAAAATTTGAGTTTTGGTTGCATGATCCTGTTCGTCTTTATGAACCATGATTTTTAATAAGAAATTCATGATTTTTAACTTAGTAAATTCCGAGAATTTGTAAGTTGAACGTAAAGTGGTTTTTGATAAAATTCTGGTGATCGGAGAGTTCTTGGACTCCGGGATAGCTGGTGAAGTTGGCAAGGAGGCCAGTGGTGTCGGCAAAAATGGTGAGATGAATTATACACCACCTGGTGATCGGACGGCAATGTTTTAGGGTTCAAACATACTATTAGTCATGGTCGGACTTCGCGTTGCTGCCGCTTCGTCGTTGCACCGCAGTCGATCGCACCGGTGGAAATCGAAAGGAGAGAGATAAGCGAAGCTCTAGCTGGAGGCTCGACGTTTCTGGTGGCGTGTGGAGTCGAAGCAAGGCGTTTCTTTGACGATCATCCTTGTTCTTGAACGGGTCGTATATCTCAATCTCAAGTTCGACGTCGTCTTGGATTTCTGGGTGTTCGTGAGACTCGTGTACGTCGTCGCCGATGTATGGAAGGTCAGAGCATCGGTCGTAGGTGGCCAGATCGACTGTGCATGTGCACGGTGTCAAGTTCGTGTCAGTGCTTTGGGTTTGAGGAAGAAAGGCTGGTGACTCGAAGTTGTCTTCAGGGAGTTAAGGTGCTGGCTTGAGTACTGGTTCGAGTATTTTTGAGTTGTATCGGGTATTTAAAAACTAAACCAAAAAAACTATTTTTTAAAAAGGAAATTAGGGTTGGCTCAGGGAAGACTCGAAGAAGATTGCATTTTGGCTTGGGTGACCCTCGGAAAGGTCTCGGGTTTAACATAAAAATGAACTTTAAAACCAAATTCAAATTGTAAACATTTTAACCCATGTTTTTAAAATAATTATTTTGATTTAAAATTGGATTAATAAAGGTTTTAAGAAAGTTATGTTTAAAGCAATAAAGTTTAATATATTCAATTTTGTGACATTTTTATTTATTAATTAATTCTTAATTTATTTTAAATAAATAATGTAATTAAAAAGTTAATTAAGATGAAATGTTGTTTTTATATTTTAAATTAACCTTAATCTCTTAAATTAATTTATGTGTTAATGATGATTAATTATGAGGATTATTAATTAAAGAATTAAATGATAATTAAATGATTAGTTAAAAAAGATGATTTATAATTACTTAATAATTAAAGAATAATTAATTAAAGGTTAACTAATTATTAATTTAAGACTAATTAATTTATAATTAAGGATAAATTAATTAATGTAATTAATTAAGAAATATTTAATTAATTAAAGTGATTAAGATTAACTAATGGGTAATTAAGGACTAATCAATTAGTAATTAAGAAATATTTGATCATTGATTAATGACAATTAACGAAAATAATTATGTGATTAATTATAATCACATGGTTAATTCGTCTTACTTGTGGATGATTGATTATTATT
Organism: Allium cepa; assembly: GCA_030765085.1. Taxonomy (NCBI): domain Eukaryota; kingdom Viridiplantae; phylum Streptophyta; class Magnoliopsida; order Asparagales; family Amaryllidaceae; genus Allium; species Allium cepa. Next base: position 1,040,521,640 of record CM060931.1, on the reverse strand, counting down.
GAATGCCTTGAATTGTTTGATACCTCTTATATGTAATTGTGATACTTTGTGATATGAATTGCTATGAATTGAACCGTGATATCTGTGATATGTTTCTGTGTGAATGTGAAAACTGTTGGCCTTTAAATGGCATTTGAATTTCGATGCGAGTGGGAGTCGAATTCTAAATGGTTATCTGAAACCTACATCGAATCTTAATGGTAAATCTTTGTGATTGATATATCCACGCGTTTTAAAATAAACGCACATTATTCAATTTAGCCGGGAGAGGACTTTGTGTCGTAAAACCCATTCCGAATAATGATACGACGAAATTAGGGTGCATTTGAAGATGGTGGTGAAGACCGGGTTTTTTCGAGAACGAAAGGATTTCCTGTCGATTGTCTCTGTACCGAGTTTGTTCGGTATAGAGATATCCATATGTGACTGGCAATCCAATCAGGATTGTGGATTCCCAGATTGCAAGGGCTTCATCCTTTATTGGACGAAGGGCCTTCAGTTTCATTCAGACCCAGGATGGACTTGTATGGTTGTATGTCTGACATTACACTTTGAGATATAAAGCTGATTTCTATCAAATACATTTCTATTGGTGGCGGAGAATTTATTCTCCTAGCTTAACACCCTTCTATGAGACATACCAGCTCATAGGTTATGTAGTTGATGGTTATTAGTGATATACTCCCAATTTGTAAGCGTGGCATGCTGAGTGCTAATCATTTGTTGATCAATGCATTGCTTTTGTAAAAAGCGTAGCTTTGTGGAGCGAGACTTCGTCGAACCTCACAACCCAAAAATGGTTGAAACAGGAATGGATGCAGCAAGGTTATGAGGGTCATGCCCTTTAGGGTATGTGCATTTACTTATGGATAATAAGTGGTATTCTCGTATAGAGCCCAGATAATTTGCTTTTTGGTTATTGGTGTTGAGGGCCCTCGATAAAGGTCGGTTACGACCGGGGGATGGCATACTCGTGACAGTTAATTACCTAGTAACAGAGGTAACCTGGTATTGTATTGGAAGAGAGCTGGTTAAGTTCTCAGGGTGTCCCTCCAGAGGCGTACCAATTCAGTAAAGGAAGTTCCTTAGCCTTGAACATTTGTTCGAAATCCAATCACCTAATACGAGCCTTTTACGATTTAAGTTGTATAAGCGCCATTCTTGAATGGTAGCTATAGTACACATAATATAATGGTACCTATGCTAGCTAAGATTAATATTATATTTTTGAGATGTTTTCACACTATGCATTAATAATAATATCAAAAAAAAGAGTTTTCTCGTATCAAGCATGTTTGACTATCATAAGGAGAAATCTTCCCGAAGTGTGCGATTGCATCGTGTGTGCGCCGGGAGACCTTATTCATTTTTCAAAAGCATGAACGGATTTCTTTTAAATTTTGTTTTTTCAAACAAATGTTTTTGTTTGCTCACACCAGTCCCATGACTGATCCGTAGTTTATTGTTCACTTCCTAAACTCTGGGTGCCCATAATTTCCCATACGGGCAGCCTAGAAGCAGGTTATCCATGTTTTGAAGTTAGCATGGATATAGAAGTCTTTTGGAAGCTTTCGGATTTTGGAAGCTTTTGATTTGGAAATCTTTTGAAGCCTTTTGGATCTAGAAGTGTTCTCGAAGTCATAGTATGTTGAAAACTTTTCGAAGACTCTGTTTTCTGTTCAATTGTGGTGTGATCAATATGTTATTGTATCATGTGTATATCACTCTGATGATGGTGGTTATCTATTGTAATCAAATGTATATCCATGTTGTATCTTTGATGTTTATAAATGAAATCATCTTTTGTTTTCCACTGTTTATATTCATCTAATGTTGTTATAAGCTCCACCGAACTGGAGTTCAACATTTGAATTTCCGACAGTCGAATACAAGTGAGGTATTTGATGTCGATTTTCGAATGTTGGATTTTGGGTCTTCACAAGTGGCATCAGAGCTAAAGTTTGAGTAAGAACTTTAGCTTCGGAGCATAACACATTAGGTGACTTATTAGAGATAGGTTTAGAAATACCCTAGAATGAGTGTATCCCTAAGATATCTCGTTCGTTTTCTAAATCAGGTTTTCTTACTATTTATAGATAGTGAGAATGAGCACTAGAAGTGGGCGAGGTAGAGGACGGGGAAATACCACTGCAACTAGTCAATTCCCTGCAACAATGGAAGCAGCTATTCCTATTCAACCTCAGCTGAATCTAGTCGATTTATATCGAAGTTTCTCAAGGCTTGGTGGAAAGCTATTCACAGGCAAGGTGTCTATTATCGAAGTACAAGCCCGAATTCGATCGTGTGAAGGGATTTTTAAAGGGCTTAAGTTGGAAGATGACCAAATGAGATTGATAACTTCTTGGCAACTCCAAGAGGAAGCTCTAGTCTGTTGGGAGACAGTTACAGTGGATGAGCTGGAAGATGAATTCACTTGGGAATGATTTAAGGAAGTGTTTGAGAAACGTTATATGCCGTCAGCTGGTATCTCCAGAATGTAATAGGAGTTCACAGATTTGAAGCAGGGAAGTTTATCATTTGAAGAATACTTGAATAAGTTCAATGAGTTATCTCGGTTTGGTCTGGAGCTGGTGAATACACCTTTGAAGAAGAATGAAAGATTTATTCATGGAATGAATAAGAAGTCCCCTAAGAGAATGAGAACCCACGTGAAGGAATCTTTTTCTGATTTGATAGATATGGGTTATAGATATGCTACCTTGGACAGGCAGGAAGATTCAGAGGAGAAAAGAAGTACAAGCTATCCGAATTGGAAGAAAAGGAAGTTCGGAGGAAAGAAACCATATCAAGGTAAGGAGAAGAAAAGGAATCAGGAGAGCCAGGCCAAGGACGTTACTTGTTTTAATTGTTTGGAAAAGGGCCATTACTCAAGTAGATGTATGAAGCCTAAGAAATTAGGAAAGACAGATCAATCTATACAGACAAAACTTAGGCAATGCTATTACTGTCATAAGCCAGGACACGAAGTTAAAGATTGTCTAAAAATGAAGCAAGCTCAAGTAGCGAAAGTGTATACGATCAAAGATAAACCTTCAACATCTGGAGCGGACAAAGGAAAAGAAGTTTTAGAAGGTAACCTTCTCATTTATGATAAAGTTGTTAGAGTTTTGTTCGATACTGATGCCACCTATAGCTTTATTTCCCAACAAACTATAAATGAATTAAAACTTGAACCTGAATTTATCGACGAACCCATTTGTGTGAAGAATCCAGTTGATGGCTCTGCGAACCTTTGTCTACGATGTAAAGAAGTTCATATCTCATATTCTCATCATCAATTTCCCATCAGTCCTTTTGTTCTCGATTTTAATGAATTTGAAATATTACTTGGAATGAACTGGTTAAAGAAATATGAAGCTATAGATTGTAACAATCGAACGATTTCAGTCAAAACAAAACTTGGGAATTTCGTCGGGATTTCTTGTGAAGACCCGAGTCCGAAAAGGGAAAAGTTGATGTATACTTTGGGATATCCTAAACCTAGTCTGGAGTCTATACCTATTGTCCGAGAATTTCCAGACGTATTCGAAGAGGTTAAATCTTTACCTGCACATGGAGAAATTGAATTTAGAATCGACTTGGTTCCAAATGCTCGTTCTGTTGTTCATGCAAGCTGCAGGATGGAACCAAGACAAAGAATAGAACTAGTCAATCAAACCCGAGATTTCATAGAGAAAGGATTAATACCTCCCAGTGTTTCCAATTGGGGTTCAGCTGTGGTGTTTGTGGCCAAGTCTGACGGATCCTTGAGATTGTTCATGGACTATCGCGATCTCAATAAACTAACTCTCAAAAACAAATTCCCTTTGCCTAGAATCAACGATCTGTTCGATCAACTACACGACGCTTGATTCTTTTCAAAGATGGATCTAGCCCAAGGATTCCATCAGCAATGAATTGTCGAAGACTGTATTCACTCTACTGCTTTCAGGGGTCCTGACACATTCTAAGAATGGTTAGTCATGCCTTTCAGACTAACCAATGCTCTCGCGTAGTTCATAGATTTAATGACCTGTGTATTCCGAGAGGCATTGAATAAATTTATTCTTGTGTTTATGGACGATATTTTGATCTACTCCAAAACTGAAGAGGAGCATGCTGAACACTTGAGAATTTTTTTGGAAATATTAAGAAAGAACATCCTGTTCGCTAAATTTTCAAAATGTCATTATTGGGTCAAGGAAGTTAGATTTCACGGTCATATTGTTACCGAAGAGGGAATTTCTGTAGACCCGGGCAAGGTTTCCGCTATCCTAGACTAGAAGCGACCCACTACTCCAAAAGAAGTTAGAAGTTTTCTGGGTTTAGCTAGATATTGTCGGAAGTTTGTCCAAGAGTTCTCCAAGATAACCAGTCCCTTGACTATGCTAACTATGAAGAATGCTAAAATCGATTGGACTCCGAAATGCGGAGAAGCATTCCAAGTGTTAAAAAGGATATTGACCACAACTCCTGTATTTGCTATTATTAACGGGAATCAAGGTCTATCTGTTTATACAGACGCATGTGGAGATGGTGTGGGTGCTGTGCTAATGCAAAATGGTAGAGCGATTGCCTAAGCGATAGACAATTGCGTCTGCATGAGAAAGCTACCCAACCCACGATCTCGGGCTTCTATCTATTATTTTTGCTTTGAAGATCTGGAGACATTATCTTTTGGGTAAAAACCTCTTTTAGCTTTCCTAAAAATTTAAAAGTTTAACTTAACTTAATATATATATACACAGACACACATATATATTTAATAAACCCTCTTTGTTCTAGGTGAAAAAATTGAATTATTCACTGACCATAAATCTTTAAAGTATCTCTTTACCCAGAAGGATTTAAATCTGGGGCAACAACGTTGGTTGGAATTTCTGACGTCTTATGACCTGGATATTCTGTATGCGCCGGGAAAAGCCAACGTGGTAGGCGATGCTTTGAGTAGAAGACATGTTATTCTTGCTCATCTTGTTGTCACTCCTACTCTTCTTAAGAAGATCGCCAGTAAACAGAAAGAAGACAAGTTTCTTCTAGAAATTTATAGGAGAATTCGATGTGGTGAAAATTCTAGTTTTGTTGTCGATAAGAATTGAATTATAAGACAGAAAGGCAGAATGTGTGTTCTTGACATCCCTGATCTAAAATGTGAAGTTTTGGAAGAGTGTCACAATTCCAAACTTAGTATCCATCCAAGAGTTAATAAGATGTATCGAGATATCAAAAGGACTTTCTGGAGGAAAACGATGAAGAGGGACATATCTATCAATGTCAGTCGTTGTGCTACTTGTCAGCAATTCAAAAGTGATCAGAAGAAGATGGCGGGTTTACTCCAACCAATGGAGGTGCCTAATTGGAAATGGGATCAAGTGTCTATGGATTTAATAGAAAGGTTACCACGAGCTCGCAAAGGCAATGAAGTGATTTGTGTTATTGTTGATCGTTTGACCAAGACTTCCCACTTTATTCCAGTAAAATCTACCCGTGCAGCAGCAAGTTTGGCTGAATTGTATGTGAAAGAAATTGTTCGTCTCCATGGTATACCGAGCAGTATAGTGAGTGATCGTGACCCGATCTTCACTAGCAGATTTTGGGAGGCATTTCAAGCCTCATTAGTAACCAAATTGAACTTCAATACTGCTTATCACCCGCAGTCTGATGGACAGACTGAAAGGGTAAATCGAATCATAGAAGACCTTTCGTGTGCTTGTATTCTTAACTTTGGCGGTTCATGGGAGGACCATTTGCATCTGGTTAAATTTCATATAATAATAGCTATCAGGCCAGAATTAAAATGTCTCCTTTCGAAGCTTTATATGGTCGTCCGTGTCGATCACCTGCATGTTGGATTGAGTCAGGTGATAGGCTCGTTCTTGAACCAGATATGATAAAGGTAACTACTGAGAAAGCTGATTTTATTCGAAAGAAATTGAAAACGGCTCAAAGTCGTCAAAAGAGTTATGCTGATATCAGGAGAAGGGATTTAGAATTCCAAGATGGAGATTCTGTTTTCCTAAAAGTTTCTCCAATGCGTGGAGTGTTGAGGTTTGGAAAGACTGGTAAACTGGCACCACGATATATTGGTCCTTTTCCTATACTGGAGAGAATTGGTCCTTTGGCTTATCGAGTGCAGTTACCAAACTAGCTATCTGGCATGCATGATGTGTTTCATGTTTCACATCTTCAAAAATAAGTGCATGATCCAGACTGTATCATTGCAGAGGCCGCTCAGCAGGATTTGGAAATCACACCAAATCTGGCAGTTAAAAGAGAACCGTTAAAGATAATTGATCAAGATGAAAAGCAGCTAAGGAATAAAGTTGTGAAATTGGTTAAAGTGTAATGGAATGGCGATCCAAATGACTGTACTTTGGAAATAGAGGATAGCATGCAGAAATCCTATCCCAATTGCAGAGTGGATATTTTGGCTTAATTTGGAAACCATTTCTCTATTTTTTATATATTCTTATGTTTTTGTTTGTCTCTCTCTCTTTCAAATTTCGAGGACGAAATTTTCTTATTAGGGGAACTCTGTAACATCCCAATTTTTATCAAATTTAAAATTTGGAAATTAATATAAATTTTCGAAATAATTTTGGAATTAATTTGAAATTTTCAAAAAAAATAAATGAGAAGTTTTGATATATATACATACATATATATATATATATATATATAAATATAAATTTGAATTTGAGTTTGAATTTGAATTCAAAAATAAATATTTTAGTAAAATATTTTAGATTTGAAAAATAATACATGTGATTATTTATTAATATATATGTTAGTTTCAAACTATTTTCTTTAAAGGTTATATATATATATATATAAGGAAAAGTATAAATACAAAGAAATAAAAACATAATACATGATAATACATAGATTAATACATAAACAAAAGAAAAATATATATGTGTATATATATATTTATCATGAAAATACAAGTGTTAAATTTTTAACACATAGTATAAACAAGTGTAATCCATGAAACAAGTAATTTAACAAGTGTAATGATCTTGTCATTAAATTTAAGAAGTGTATGATCTTGTCATTAAATTTAACAAGTGTCTTTTAGTTTTTATTTTTGTGAAAATTAAATAAAAATAAGAAATAAGATTATATTAACCCAATATATCGTTCTTGCTCATTTTTTTAATCTGATCAAACCTCAAACTAGTAAAAATCAGAAATCAAAAACCTGTAAACTCTAAAACCAGGAAAAAACATTAAAGTGAATTCAAAAGAAATCAAAAGCAAATTTCAAACCAAAAAAACAAATTTCAACAAGGCAAGATCAACTCAGTAATTCAGTAAATCAAGATCAAAGAAAGATTTCAACTTCAACTACTAAAGCAAAGCAAGAATCATCACTAAAACAACTAGGATCAGAGCATCATAATCAAATCCAGACACAAACAATTTCCAGGTTCTGGCACAAATCAAATCAGGTGAGTAAACCTTTGTGAAATCTGGATTTTTACCTGTTATTTGCAATCATGCCTGAAGTGAAGTTGAAAATCATTTGCATGTGTACAAGTCTATGTATATATGTATATGAATGTGACTATGCATGTCTGAGAACAGACATATGTCTTTATTCTAAGTATTACAAGCTTCAAACCTGTTAAAAAAATCAAAATCTCATCCTCTTATCATCTATAGACTTTGATGCCTAAATGAAACTTGTTAGGATTGGTAAGTTCTCTATTCTGAAAATATTTTTAATCATTTATTTAAAAGGGTTTAGTGGGAAATAATAAAAACATAGCCAAATGAAATTTTGTTCAAAATTTAATTGATTAAAATTTAGGTTTGATTGCATGATCCTGTTCGTCTTTATAAACCATGATTTTTAATAAGAAATTCATGATTTTTTACTTAGTAAATTGCGAGAATTTGTAAGTTGAACGTAAAGTGGGTTTTGACAAAATTCTGGTGATCGGAGAGTTCTTGGACTTTGGGATCGCTAGTGAAGTTGGCAAGGAGGCCAGTGGTGTTGGAAAAAATGGTGGGTGGAATTATACACCACCGTGGTGGTCGGACGAAATTGCTTTAGGGTTTAAACCTACCTGTTAGTCATGGTCGGATTTTGTGCTATTACCGCTTCGTCATCGCACCATTGGCAATCAAAAGGAGAGAGGTAGGGAAGCTCTGGCCGAAGGCTCGACGTTTCTAGTCGCGTTTAGAGTCAGAGCGACGCGTTTCTTTGACGATCATCCTTGTTCCAGAATGGTTCATATAGCTCAATCGCAAGTTCGACATTGTCTTGGATTTCTAGGTGCTCGTGAGACTCGTGTAGGTCGTCACTGATGTGTGGAAGGTCGAAGCACACGTCGTAGGTGGCCAGATTGACTGTGTATGTGCACGGTGTCAAGTTCATGTCAGTGATTTGGGTTTGAGGAAGAAAGGCTGGTGACTCGAAGTCGTCTTCGGAGTTAAGGTGCTGGCTCGAGTATAGGTTCGAGTATTTTTGAGTTGTACCGGGTATTATAAAACTTAACCAAAAAATCTAAATTTTGAAAAAGGAAATTTGGGGTTAGCTCGGAGAAGACTCGAAGAAGATAGCATTTTGGTTCGGGTGACTCTCGGGAAGGTCTCGGGTTTAACATAAAAACAGTTTTTAACTTTAAAACCAAATTCAAAATTTGAACATTTTTAGCTCATGTTTTTGAAATAATTGTTTTGATTTAATTTGGATTAATAAAGGTTTTAAGAAAGTTTTGTTTAAAGTAATTAAATTTAATTTATTCAATTTGTGACATTATTTATTTGTTAATTAATTCTTAATTTATTTTAAATAAATCATGTAATTAAAAAGTTAATTAAGATGAAACGTTTTTTATATTTCAAATTAAGCTTAATCTCTTAAATTAATTTATGTGTTAATGACGATCAATTATGAGGATTATTACTTAAAGAATTTAATAATAATTAAATGATTAATTAAGATAAATGATTGATAATTACTTAATAATCAAAGAATAATTAATTAAAGGTTAATTAATTATTAATTTATGAATAATTAGTTTATAATTAAGGATAAATTAATTAATGTAATTAAGAAATATTTAATTAATTAAAGTGATTAAGATTTATTAATGGGTAATTAAGGACTAATTAATTTATAATTAAGAAATGTTTAATCATTAATTAAAGAAAATTAATGAAAATAATTGTGTGATTAATTATAATCACACAGTTAATTCGTCTTACTTGTAGATGATTGATTATTATTGAACGCCTTGAATTGGTAGAAACCTCTGATATGTGATTGTGATACTTTGTGATATGAATTGCTGTGAATTGAACTATGATATCTATGATTGTTTCTGTGGGAATGTGAAAACTGCTGGCCTTTAAATGGCATTTGAATTTCGATGCGACAGGGAGTCGGATTCCAAATGGTTATCTGAAACCCACCTCGAATCTTAACGGTGAATCTTTGTGATTGATATATCCACATGTTTTAAAATAAAGGCTCATTACACAGTTTAGCTAGGAGAGGAGTTTGTGTCATAAAACCCATTCTGAATAATGATACGACGAAATTGGGGTGCATTTGAAGACAGTGGTGAAGACCGGGTTTTCTTCGAAAACGGAAGGATTACCTGTCGATTGTCTCTGCACTAAGTTGCTCCGGTATAGAGATCTCCATATGTGATGGAGTGTCCAATCGGGATTGTGGATTCCTAGATTACGAGGGCTTCTTCCTTTATTGGACGAAGTGCCTTCGGTTCCATTCAGACCCAGGATGGACTTGTATGTTTGTATGTCCGACATTACACTTTGAGATATAAAGCTGATTTCTATCAAATACATTTCTATTGGTGGCAAAGAATTCATTCTCTTAGGTTAACACCCTTCTCCGATACGTACTTGCTTAGAGGTTATGCAGTTGATGGTTATTAGTGATATATTCCCAATTTAGTAGTGTGGCATGCTGAGTACTGATCATTTGTTGATCAAAGCATGGCTTTTGTGAAAAGTGTAGTTTTGTGGAACGAGACTTCGTTGAACCTCACAACCCGAAAATGGTCGAAACAAGAATGGATGTAGCAAGGTTATGAGGGTTGCGCCCTTTAGGGTATGTGAATTTCCTTCTGGATAATAATTGGTATTCTGGTATGGAGCCCAGATAATTTGCTTTGTGGTTGTTGGTGTTGAGGGCCCTCGATAAAGGTCAGTTACGACCGGGGGATGGCATAGTCATGACAGTTAGTTACCTAGTTACAGAGATAACTTGGCCTTGTTTTGGCAGAGAGCTGTTTAAGTCTCGGAGCGTCCCTCCAGAGGCGTGCCCATTTGGTAAAGGAAGTTCCTTAGCTTTGACCATTTGTTGAAAACCCAATCACCCAATACTAGCCCTTTACTATTTCACTTGTATAACCTGCCATTCTTAAATGGTAGCTATTGTAGGCATAGTATAACGGTACCTATGCTGGCTAAAATTAATATTATATTTTTGAAATGTTTTCATACTATGCACTAATAATAGTATCAAAAAAAGAGTTTTCTCGTATCAAGTGTATTTGACTATCATAAGGAGAAATCTCCCCCAAGTGCGCGATTGCATTGCGTGTGTGCTGGGAGGCCTTGTGGTAATTTCATTTTCCAAAAGCATAAATGGATTTCTTTTAAAATTTGTTTTTGTTCAAACAACTGTTTTTGTTTACTCATACCAGTCCCATGACTGACCCAGAGTTTATGGTTTCCTTCCTAAACTCTGGATGCCCATAATTTTCCATACGGGCAGCCTAGAAGTAGGTTATCCGTGTTTTAGAGTTAGCTTGTATTTAGAAGTCTTTTGGAAGCTGTCGAATTTTGGAAGCTTTTGGATTGGAGATCTTTTGAAGCCTTTTGGATCTAGAAGTGTTCTTGAAGTCAGAGTATGTTGTAAACTTTTCGAAGACTTTGTTTGCTGTTCAGTTGTGGTGTTATCATTATGTTATTGTATCATGTGTATATCACTCTGATGATGGTGGTTATCTGTTGTAATCAAATGTTATATCCACATTGTATCTTTGATGCTTATAAATGAAATCACCTTTTGTTTTCCGCTGTTTATATTCATCTAATGTAGTAATACGCTCCATCGAACTGGAGTTCAACTTTTAATTTCCGATAGTCGAATACAAATGAGGTATTTGATGTCAATTTTCGAACACTGGATTTCGGGTCATGACACATGAATACGGTGGATGTATTGCTGTCGACTATTGAGGGTCAAAAAGGCAGATTATTACATGCATGCTCAGTATTGTAATACTACCAAGTAAGGAATGTCTAATGGTTGATAGTAATAATTTTTTATAAATCCATTATTCTTTATAACAAGTTTTTATAATATGCATGTTTCAAGATTACCTAAGCATGTTTATTGATAAATGTTTGTCATTGGTGTTCAAGCAACAAACTGATCTAAATAAATTTAATCCGTGAACAAGAACTTTTATCTTTATATGACTAAAATCTAATACGGTAGACTAAATAAATTATATGGTCAACCCTATATGTGTAGCACGGGTTCGTAGTAGTAATCTTTAGAAGCTAAGTTCAGACTAAAATGTCACATGCTACTTGAGCTAGTGGTCCTTAAACACTTTTTTCCTTTCTTATAATGCAATTCTTTAAAAAATAAGTTAGAAGGTTGAAAATAAATTTGATAATACACTTGTATATAGGACAGTTCTTTTGTGGACCAAGTGACCTTTATGGAAGTGTGGTCAATCAAGGTATTGGATTTCACCAATATTTTCTAGAATGCAGTTCTCACTACCCACATTACTCATGGATTTGCCGAAAGTATGTGTTGGCAATATGGTGCATACTTTGAGTTTACAAGCGAAAATTTATTTTTTGGGTCTTAAGGAAAGATGGTTAATGGACCAAATGAACTTTTAGAAGTTAGCAAAACATAAGGAGATCGATTTTAAATTAATTCAAAAAAAATTAAAATCGATAAACGAATTTTGATTATTCACAGAGCTTTGATCTTTACTTTAAGATTGTAATCAACCAAGTCAACTTTTAGAATTTTGTAATACGAGGATAACTAATAGAATTAAATTTTAAAATTGATATGTAACTTTTATTTATTAAAACGGAGAGGTTTGGACTCTTTCCTTCCAAATGCAAAAGTTACTAATTAACAGCCATCAAAAGGAGTCATGGATATTCACCTTCGTCTACCAAGTGGTGGTTTGAATTTTCAAAATCTTTATCTACCATTATTCACCATAGTTTGAAGATCCAATGTATAGTGCTATCAAATTGCTCCAATAAGAGATATTTTCACTGTCTTTCAAATCCTCCACCATTACAACACTCTATGTTATATCTGTGGTATTTCTACCATCTACAAAATCACATCGTCTTTTAATATTTCAACATCATCGTACATATTTTTGATGTTGAATTAACCAATTCTCTAAGGAACAACTAGTTATATTGTTGCGTTAAACAAAAACAATTAGATGTGTTATTTTAACTGTCCCTAACATATGCTATATTATGTTGAAAATTTCACTATGTTGTCTTTTTATATTTATGAACAAAATAAATCTTTACTGTTCCCTCTCTTGTTTAGTTTTGGTAATTATTTTTCAATTTCAAATTTTTAACTGAATAACCTCTCCGACATGGGTTCTATCAACCGTTTCACATCCACCCTCCACTGCATCACCCACCAACCTTCCACCAGACCAACCATTTGATGGAGTAAGGATGTGTCATATGAACAATTATGTAATTTGATTATACAACTTATATCTTATAGTTAATCGTTGATGTAATGTTATATCAGGATATGAGTTATATGTGAAACATATTTTATATACATAAGTAAAAAATATTAGGAATAGTGTTTAGTTGATTGCAATTATGAATGTGCTCGTAACCAAGAGTATTAAATCGTGCTAATAAATACTTCTCCTTAGATGTTTCTAGTCTAGATGTGTTGATAACATGGTATCGGTACATCCATCAAGACAAGTGTACCTAATGCTACCCATATGATGGATAGTGAATTACTCATGATTGCTAGGAGAACTAAGGGATTATGTATGTGTGGTTTATTCAAAATAATCATTGAATGATACATCAAGAGTCTTCTTCGTATGATAGTCTTTTGACTTGATATTAGTGTGATATTAGGTGTCTAAACTATACATTGACTATGGTCAATCACATGTTAATGATGATCATATTATGGCCATAGTCTAGTACAAGTTGATCCACTTGAAATAAAACACAATTCAAGTTGAACCACATATAATAAAACACAATTCATGTTAGTATTATTGTAAATGTAGGTAGCCTAAAATCAAAGCCTTTGGGCAAAGAAAATTGGTTAATCAATATTGGACCGAGCCATGGACTTCAATGCTATGCTTCACAACTAATTATGGATTTTGTTAGTGTTTTGAACAAACTATAGAAATCTAAGTTACATGGTGATGATGAATGGAAAATGTTTACAATATATTGTTTCTTAAGATCATAACTTAGTTATTGAAAGTATGACTTCACCTTGTTGATCTAAGCAACTGAACTTAAGTCTAACACCATGCTTCAGTAAAGTTCGTACGTGCGCTAATATTTTTAAATCATATAAATATAACTAAGAGTTGAGTTCACATCCGTGAGTTTGACAACTATAACTTTTAACCTGCATTAGAAATTAGCTTAAATAAACTATTTTATAAATGTTATAAATTATTATATAGAAATTAATACTATTTTTAAACCAATTTAGTTATTATTGTATTATTATTATTCAATGGGTGAAAAGTTAATTTACAAAATATACAATTGTTATATATTTATTTAATTATTTGTGTAGGTTAAAAATAACATTCATTTAATAATAAATATTAAATAGTGGTTTAAATTATTAATGTTGATTAATAATTAGCAGACTAGCCTCATTTATGATAGCAGAATAGATAATTATTTAACTGGATTGGTTGACCTAATTAATAAATAGAATTTAGCCTTTGCAGTATAGCAGTAAGATAATTTATAGCATCATATGCTATAAATAAACCCATAAAGCCTCCATTCAAAAAAAAGGCATTACTCCACCACTAAGTTATCTTTGATTAATGACTTTGCATACCATTAATCGAATTAGAGAAAGAGTTCTCCAAGAAGGGATGCCAATGGTCTAACGTTATAATGACTGGCATGATCTACAAAGTAATCATTTACTAATTAATATGACGTTCATACAACTTTTCTAAACACACGTAAACAACATGTCGGAAATTCCAAATAACTATTCAATCTTTGTTAAGTGAAAAACATTGAGTTGATAAATAGTTATAAAAATATTAAGGCTATTGAAATTCATATTCAAAAGTAGTTTTTTCATCCCTATGTTTGTCTACTTATAATTCAAGTCGATTTGATTTTCCAACATCATTGTATGTCGTTTTTGTAGACTTATTTGATCAAGTAACTAAAAAATAGTTTGAAATAGTTTAACATAAGTAAAATCATTTACCTCGTTATGTGATTCCACATAGCAGATTTCCATTCACATCATCATTGCTTCCATAACCCGAAGACTCAAAACCGTTCCAATTTGTAGTGAAAGTCAACTTCCTCTTTTTTGCAAACTTGGAGTTGTTTTTATTTAACATGTTCTTCCTTCGCTGGGAAAATATTTTTCATATGTTCATCCTTATTTAATTTGTCGCAAGCAAGAAAGTTGATTTTGTTAGAACTAACCCATTCGGCAGTGGTTGAGATGGTAAACTTCAAAAAAAAAATCCAATTACGATCTTAACGAGCCTATGTAATCTATTAAATAACTTTAGATCCAATATATTTATTTAAATAAAATCATATTTTTCTCAATATATTATATTTGTTTAGCAAATCATCTATTTAGATTATTTAATATTAGTTATATATATATATATATATATATATATATATATATATAAGATAACATAACGATAAAAGCATGTGCATAACTACATATATACATGCATATAGATATTGGAATTTGTATCTACTGTATATACATATATATTATACTTACATATACGTATGAGGAATATAATTTCATAGGTGTGTGTGTGTCTATATGTACGTGTGTGTATGAATATGTATATGTATATATATGTATATATGTCTAAATATACTATAACATACGTATATGATTTGTATATAGATATTAATAGTACTATATATATAGTTTAGACATACACACATATATGTACACACACACACATAGATATATATATATATATATATATATATATATAATTTCAAGGATAAATATAGTATTAAAAATAAATATATTAAGTTTGGTTGATTAAGTAAAAACATATAAATTCGAATTAAAACATTTAAATTTTAAATCCAAATTTAACTAAGTCAAAAATATTGTAAATTCAAATTTCAAACTAAAGGAATATTTTAGAATTATTTACATTCAATTTTTTTAAAATATATAAATTTATGGAATACGAGTTTTTTTGGAAAAGGTACTTTATTAAATAAAACAATGATTCAAATACTTCCATAATATGAAAATTTTATGCGTACATATTGTAGCATCCCCTATCTTGAGGCCTGAAGCTAAACGCTACAGACGCTGCAATCATCCATAGTATTAACTTTCAATGACAAAATACAGTAATGTTAATGGTATTCATAATATCAGAATCACATTAATATGAAATAAAATCAGTATAGATTTCAAAACTGCTTTTCTGAATATATTTCAAATCAATATTTCATATTCAATTACATAATCCCAAATGATTCCCATGTTTTGATCAAACATAATTATTACAAATTACGCCAAAAGCGACATAATAAGATGCTCCCCTTGGATGATCAGAGTACTAAATAGATATATCAGTGGTAATACATCATAGTGGAAATAAAACTGTCACGACCCAATTTTTCTGTACCGATTTAAACCGACCTTAAACCACACTTGTCAGCCAAATGGCACGGGAGGATGGATAATGAAAGAAAGAAGGTAGAAATAGAAAGAAGATAGTAGAAAAGAGAACAAATCAGAATCTCACAGTGGATCGACTAAATTATAATGTAAACAAAACTTTACAGTAAACCAAAACTATAACTTTATAAACATATACAACTTTACATCAGAGTTACAACCACACAACTCGGACAGTTATATCAATCCTGTCCTTACAACCATAACCACAAGACTAACAGACTAGATATAAACATCTACGAGAATATGTTCCTGATCCAGCTCCTCTCCTGAACATCTTCCACTCTTCAGTAAATCTTTGGAATATATGCTCGGTCTGACCCGAGCAAATAGGAAAAACACCAAGCCAGGGTCAGTCTGGTAAACCGGCGTGAGAAACAGACTCAACTTGATTATTAAAGTTTCAAAATCCTTTGAAAACAAAAGCATCTCGTAAGACCACGCCACAAATAAACATGTCGGGTTTTTACCTTACGATAGCTAAGACATTTATTATAAAATCCTTTGATATTATAATAGTGTCTATATACAAATACTTATTAGAATAGCCGAAATTGTTACATGATTAAATTCCAGCTGCTAGCCACAAGGTGGGTTCTACAAACAAAAACCGTAAAAGGCGCGTATGGAGAATGGATTTCCAACTAATTACTAGGCACTGGGGTACCACCTGTCACAGTACGTGGCCTAGATTACTGTACCGAGGATTACTCCCAATCTCCTACAACACAAGACCGGGACTACCCTTTACTGGATAATCCCGAGTAAGATCACCTGTGACGACCTGAAAATCCATACCCTTTGAATCAACAATAATCCACACATGTATGAACCAAAAAGCACAAACCGACAGAAAGTCAAGAGAAAGAAAAGAAGAAAGAAGAAGAGAAGAGAAGAAAGAGAGAAGATAGAACCAAACAGAACAATACAAAATCTCACATCGCAGCGGAAAATATATAATATCATATCAATGATCTTTACAAAATAGAAACTGTATACACATACATCAATTAGAGTTCAACAATCAACCAGAGTTATCAGCTTGAACAGTTATAATAATCTGTCCTCACAAATGCTGATAATAACAACAGCTAAGTACAGCAGATAATCAATAATCAAAACAGATACGCATATAGAAATGAAGATCTCCAGCTCTCCTGGTGAAGCTCCGAAGGTATCAAATCTAGACCCGTAAATATACTCGGTCTGACTCGAGCATTGGAAGGGAAGAACGCCCGTATCAGTCTGGTAAACCAGCGTGAGAAACACACTCAACTGAATATATTAAATTACCAAAACTTTTCCTTAGTTTTCAAAACAAAAGTATCTCGTAAGACAAGTCCACACATAAATACGGAAATGTTTTTACCTTACGATAACTAAAACATATCATATCAAATCCTCTTATATTATACTAGTGTCTAGTGTATGCAAATAATATTAATCATAGTCGAAATGGTTACCCATATAGCATTTCGAGGCTATTCATTACGCCTTTACAAACAAAATCGCAGCTCGTAGTGGATTTTGGATTTCCATACAAATGACCAGGTGAAGGGACTACCTTCCGGCAGTACATCTCTAGAAGAATGTACCGAGAAACCATCACAAAATTTCTCTACCAACACAAGACCATCCCACCTCTATAACTAGATGGTACCGAATATGTCATCCTCCAGTCGTTACCGACCTTACCGAGGGCCCTCATGGCATACAAACCACAATAATCAGATACACGACGTCATAGCGTGTAAAGATATATCTAGAAAAGGATGATCATATCTTAATGGGAATGACCCACTTAGCCCTGCTGCATCTAACCCTGTTTTGGTCATTTCCGGTTGATGAGGCCAGATGAGGTAACGATTAGCTTTCACAATCACATATCACATCACTTAGAATGCCACACGGCCATTTCCGTTGACTACTAATTGCCTTCCACAAAAATACAACCCTTAAGCTCATACGTCTCAAGTAGGGCGTTAAGCTAAGAGAAGTTGCTTCTCCGCCACCACTGATGTACGTTTGTAAAAACCAATGTATGTAATCTTTAAAAATGCAATGTAAGGACAAACATCCATACAAGTTGTCCAGGAACAGGACAAACCGAAGGTACTTTCCTACCACATCCGGTCAGGAAATCCCTAGGATTAGTAGCGAATGGTCCTCGCATTGGATATTTCATAAATGAAGAGACCACTGCTACTGGATGTATATTGGGATTTTAACCCCAAACGATCAACAAGCAGTCCCCCACTATGAAACTCCAAAAATCAATATCATCACAAGCAACCTGTACAATCGTCGCGTATACGTTTGTCCGAAGTGGTTTTCAGATAAATCTGATCCCGGTCTCTTCGCACCAACAACGCAAAAGCGTTTCTCAACCTCACACGGCAACTAAGTCTCATAGACTTATCATGTCTCCAACTTTCAACTTGCTATCCTTCGGGCAAAGAAGGAAGCTCGATAGATTGGAGTAATACTCCGCGCTATACGAATCAACATTCTCAACGCAAAAGATAATCAAGCCTACATAAAAGGCTACGTACTAAGTGTACGACTAAATAGTTCCCACATCAAGTTGAGGAACTAAAATTTTGGCAAAGTATGATAGTCGGTTATTTAACTATCAAAGCAAACAAACAAATATTCAGCACTATATACAATCACTAGGCCCTTTTATTAATCTTCCATCAATTGAATAACTTGCCAAATATTCACTTCAATTTATCTTTTAAAAATATATATTCTCAAAACATTTCAACATTGGAAAACATTCCATATACTTAAATCTCGATTAAGTATATATTTTATTATAAGGAAAACGTTCTTTTTAAACACTTTTATTTGGGTCAAAACGAATGTTCCGTAAAACATCGTTACGACAACCCAAAATCACTAGTATAGGGATTCAAAAATAAAATAGATATATAAATCCCAAATACTATACAAAAACATTTCCTTTCGGAAATCATTTACTATAACAACAGCGTTATAGTCCATTATTTCCTTACTTCTCGAAAACGTCTATTTCAACAATGAATATTGAAATCTATGGTTTCGATACTTAACACATTTTTAAAACGTCTTTAAACCATTTAACTTCAATTAAAATATCACTTTCCAAAATATTTATTTAATATATTATTCATTGTCCAAAATCATGAATATAATTTCCAAACCAAATTTAATATTATTTCAACATT
This sequence comes from Allium cepa, assembly GCA_030765085.1. Taxonomy (NCBI): domain Eukaryota; kingdom Viridiplantae; phylum Streptophyta; class Magnoliopsida; order Asparagales; family Amaryllidaceae; genus Allium; species Allium cepa. Next base: position 1,040,502,449 of record CM060931.1, on the reverse strand, counting down.
TAATTTAAAGGATAATTCACTGTCCAAAATCGTGAATATATCTCCTATATCAAATTCATTACTATTTCACATTTTTATTAGATAATTATTTACTGTCCAAAATCGTGGATATATCTTCTTCAATAAACTTCTATATTTAACTTGTCAAAATCAATTGATTTCGGATTTATAAAACAATGTTTATAAATCAAATTTATATTTTACAAAAACTTCAACTTATAAAATCACTTTATTAAGAAATTCCATTAATAACTCAGTTACATGCCAAAATCCAAATTATAAGTTAAATACTCATAATTCATTTATTTACAAAATCATTTATTTTATAACTTCACAAATTATAGATCTTATTATTTATAAGATTCATTTATAACTCCATTTTAAGATTTATAAAAATTCCATTAAAATTCCATTATTCTGATTTATAAAAATTCAATTTTATAAATCTTATTTATAAACCGTTTATAATAAATCAAAAATCTCAAATTAAACCATTGAAACATACTTTTCTGAAATCAGCATTTTGTCACTTTTGTCGATATAGGCAAATGTTACTATTTTTATGTTTGTTTCTACTTCCAAATCTTATCAAATATTATTTAAATCATAAAACCTTTTATATTTTATATTTAAAATCACTCTAAATAATATATTTTAAAGCGGTCAAATTCTGGGTCGTTACATCACCCCATGGTTGGGATCCACACCTGCACCACTATGTCGAATAAAAGGGACATCTAAACAGGGATGACCTCACCTTAATGGGCGCTACCGACCTAGCCTTGCTGCATAACCCCTGATTTTCAGTCATTCCCGGTTGATGAGGCTAAGCGTTACCTTTTTAAAGCATATCCCTTAAAATGCTCATGTCCACCTGACGATGTTCTGAAAGCATTCATCCATACAAGTCCGTCCTGGGCTCGAACGGAACCGAAGGCACTACTCCCACTACATCCATTTTGGAATCATCCTCAGGATTAGTAACAACTAGCCCTTGCACTTCACTGCTCCAACTTCGATCCAAACTCTTGTTTTCCATATGAAAACGTTCAAACCAGATCGAAGTGGTTTTCAGGAAATAAATCCCGATCCCGGTCTCTTCGAAATGATCAGCGCATTGGCCAATATTGATAGTCAGTTATTTAACTATCAAACAATCAAAATCGATTCAACCAAGTTATTTCCCGTTATAACCTTTAATCCTTGTTTATCTTTAAAATACAAACGGATTCAGAAAGCTTATTTCATTCAAAAAAAACATTTCTTCCTAAATTGTATATATAAATTTTCAAATATTAGTCTCAAGTTTAATTAAACAAATACTCTTTGTGAAAGTTATTATAAAATATTATTCAAACAACATTTATATTAAATAGATTTATATGGAAGAAAATGTACTTAAATATAAAAAGAATTAATCTTTTTAAGATCATTACAAGAGAGTTAAATATGTGAAAATAGTTAAATAATACCCTTATAAGGATTTCAAAAATAATAGTAAATATCTACTTTTTATATTCTCAAAACATTTATCCATTTCTTTAAATCATTTCTAAAAATAATATTTATTTTAAAGCAAAACTAGTTTCAAAACCAATCCAAACAGAATAAGGCTTATCAGTTCCAACGGTGCTTATCAATTCACAATTCATAACTCACAATCACACGGATATTCAAATCTATCAGCTTGCATAGATTATATTTTCAAATATAATTAACAGGAACATAACAGATATATGCATGAATATTAGATAAGAAATCATCATTCCTAGTAACAAATGCACAGAAAATATCAGATAGATAGCGTATACTATCTACAGAAGTTAAATATACTATTTAGCGGAATGGTGTCGGTTTTCGCTGTCCAGATGTCAATCAGTTGAAATAATCTACAATAAACGCATCTAATTTAGTTTGGGAATGTCTTAACAGATAGGCCATAATATTATACAACGACATTCATTTTCAATTGATAATTAAATCCTATCTATCCAAGCTTATAAATTTTCTTATTAAACTTCACAACTGGTCGTATGACGGCGTATTATCCATTGTTACGAACCATTTCCTTTATAACACATTATCATATGTGAAATTTAATAATTATTAAAAATATAATATCTCTTAAGAGCTTAAATTATCTCCAAAGCATAAACATTTACTTCACTTTAATTACTTCACTTTAATTACTTCACTTGAATTATAACAAGAAATCTGCACTTATTCAAAACCCAAGGATTTATAAATAAACTATTTATAAAAATTCGATTACTTATTGATAAAATAACTTTATTTAAGATATCTTATATCAATTAGGCTTATAGTAAACAAATTTAAATTACTTTGTCAATATAACTCCACATCAATCTTTTTATTTGTGAAAATCGGTTTTTCTTTTAAACAAACATACTTGTTGTAAACTTGAAAAGATAATTTCATTTTATAAACATTTCAGAAACATTTACTTTTAACTAGTTTCTGATTATAACTTACAACCTGCATTTCACTTTATTTTTCAACTAAAGCTTTTGGGCCGAAACCCCAAAAACCCAAAACAAATCAATTTAATCCTATTTTAAAACAATCACAGTAAAATGGACCGAAGCCCAACCCAAAATCCAACTACCCCTTATTCACTTCTTCCTCAAAACCCATGCTCTAGTTTTTTATATCAGGATTCAACAAGATTTCGAACATTCAAATCAATCAAGCAAGAACACGAACCACTCGCACATCCACGGTTCCAAAGCCTAAGCCATACGCATGCACGCCCATCCATACAACAGTCAATTCACTCGCCCGGAACTCAAATTTATTGTAGGATCGATTTCACCGTAGATGGGGGGGTGAATAGGGTGATACTGATATTATAAAATTAATTGCGGAAGCTTATAAAATAATTTCAACACAGATCACAGAATAATAGCAGCACAGAAATAGCAGAATATAAAAAGCAGAAATAGAACGACGCAGAATTTACCCACCTTTGGCAAAACCTTGCCTACGTGCTGCCCCCAAGGTTTCTACTAGAAATTAAGTAGTCACACGCTTACACACGTAAACTCACGACACATGCTACTGACTAACCTAACTCTACACTCCAAACCCTACCACAACTCAGCCACTGAGTTGCGAATTCTCAAACTACGCCACGTAGTTTGTGCCCTAGTCACACGACTAGTAAATACAACGGTTTAAAATTTAAGAGAAAAATTTAAAACAAATTATAAACAAAACACCGTAATCAAAGTTAAACAAAAAGGTTGGACCTCTTTTTATTTTATTTGGACCGTCTCTTTTTAACCTATTCGGTCCGTTCCCCTTTTTAACTTATTCGGCCCGTTCCCTTTTGTTGAGATAATGGTAGCTCGTTCCTCTTTCTACAGAAATTAGGGTTTTAGTAATCCGAAGATGGCGACTTTAAATGATTGATTGAATTCGATTCTCTTGCTCTATTGGTAGATCGTCTCTTGAGATGATTTCGTCCGCTTTATTGAGTTCGTCTCTGCTTCGATAGAATTGTTCGCGGCTCCTCCTCCTTGATCGAGTTTGGTTTTGATTTGGTACGTGAATTTCCCTTTTTGCTTCTTTTGATTTTCTTACTTGAGCTCAATAATTTTAGGACTGCCGATGATGTTGCTTAAATATAATTCGATGCCCTTGAATTTTTGTTCGTATCCATTTGATTGAATTCGTCAGTTGAGTATTCTCGGCCATTTGATCTTTTTTAATGCTATGGATATGTTCTGACTTGTTCATATCGTTTATTTCCTTTTCTTCACTTTCACGGTTTTAGTTTGAAACCGTTCGATCCTTCCTTGATCGTTATGGTAGCAACTTTCCTATTTTATTTAGGATTTGATTTTTGACTTTTTCAACTTGTATACTTAACTTGGTTTCTGACTTGGTCATCTGGTTTTGTGAATTTGACTCCATGAATTTCAATCCCATTGCATTGATATTTTACCGCATTAGCTTCATTTGATTCGAACTATGCCTTGTCTGGTTAATTGATCTGCATTTGATGGTTTTTGACTTCACTCTCTGATTTCATGAGTTTCTGCTGGCATCGGCTTTGGCTTGAGATTTCATTTAACCGTGCTTGATTATTTGCGGCTGCAAGTTGCTGTGCACAATGTCCTTGACCTGTGTAGTGCCATTGTTGGTCTGTTGCTCCATGTTGCATTGAACACTTCGTTTGATATCTGCATTACACTTGAGTCTTGTTTAGGTATCATTAGCTTGATACATCTGTCATTGTTATCACTATTGCACTAGTATAGCTCCTGCACTATGGCTAAGCCTTGCTTGTGCATTTTGATGTTGTTGAGCCACTGTTGTGTAATGAGAATTGCATTTTGATGTTCACCTGACATTTTTGGTTTGAGTTGATAAGCAGTGCCATTTGCTTCTACACTGAGTTGTTTAGTTGATTTACTGTTCCATATATGTTGCTTGATTTTGTGGTCTGGTTTCACTTCATGTTGCCTTGACTATACTCTCTTCGTATATTTAAAACCTGTGTGTGTATGGTGGCTTTGATCTTTGTTGCCGTGTTTTTTGATATTCGAGTCAGTTAGCATTTTTGTTTCATGAATGCTTGCTGCCTGGCCTTTGTTGTTGTGTTGCCATATCTGTGGTGCACTCACTCATTTGTGTTTGTACTGCTTCATCATATCACTATTTATATGTTCACTTGATAGCCTCAAGCCTGAACTACTTTGTTCACGTATTGCTTGAGCATATGTAAGACATATTGCATTTTGGATTTGCTATGGCTTTGATTTCATCATGTTACAACAGTTTTGGTTGCTGTCATTCTGTAGTTGCTGTTAGCATGCATATGTATACTTGTTGGTCTTGCCTTGTATGCTTCATGTAGTGTCTACACTTATCCTGTCCACTGCCTTTCTTCTGTTGCAAGTGTTCATGTATGGTTGTTTTGAACAAGGCCATTTCATTGTTGAGGCTGTGTCACTGACTTGACTGAGCATTTTCACTTGAGACTATATTGTCACGTTGCATTGAGTTGAGTCATTATAGTAGTGACTTGACCTTTGCATTTTGTTTGTTTTTCGAATTACACCTGAGTTGAATCCTGCTTGAAGCTCGGATCTGACCTTGTGCTGAAAGTTGTGACATTATTTTATTGCACTTGAGTTGAATCCGGTATATTGGATTTGACCTGTGCTCACTTGTCCCTGTAAATCAGTCAAGTGTATATTTCGGTGTGCACGGCCTTATGGCATATACAGTGATACACTGTGTATGTCACAAGTTGTTCGTGTATGATGGATTCAAAATTAAATGATGACGAACAACCCAAATAACTGAGGCAAATATTATTTTCAAAATTCACATTTTATTTTATACTGCAAAAATATTTCCTTTTCAATTTTACTGCGTCAATATTTATTTTTGCAGATTGCTCAGATGCTGGATTCAATTTGGAATAAAGTTGAAGATAAAATACGAGTTGAGTGAATGAGTGATATGTAGTGAGGTCAGATGTAAAAGCGAAATTGTGATGTAAATCAATTTGTATTGTATTAAAAGTTGTATATGTATAGTGAGAGCTTGAATTTGTACTATTCAAAATTGTAATAAATATTTGTTTGAATAAAATTTCTGTTTATATTCAAATTCTGTGTTATTAATTTTTATTCAGCAAATATTTATTTAATCTATGAAAAATGAAATAGTACATTACCAAATACATTTACACGAATATATATATGTTTATTATCATCAAAAAAAAATCATATAATCGCATACTCAACAATCTCCCCCTTTTGATGATAACAAACATATATTTAAGATTTTGAACATGTTAAATGTATTTGATCATAGATATATGCTCCCCTTATTTAAATGCTTCCTCTCTTCACAACGCTCCCCCTACATAAATGTACACAAATAAAAATATGCAAATGAGCCTAGATGCAAATGGAAAATTATTTTACCTTTGCTTGATTTTAGTTGGCAAAATCTTAACTTTTCTCCCCCCTTTTTGTTATCAGCAAAAGAGTAATAGTGTTAGAGAAAATAGAGATAAAGTGATCAATATAAATCCAACATTAAAACTCAATTGACTATAAATATTAGACTTCAATAAAAAATCAAACAAAAATCATAAGTACCCTTGTTAGGCGCATATTCCACTTTTAGAAATAATGGAAATGATGCCATCATATAAAACCATGCAGTTGTATCTATTTGTGGTACGTTTATATCAGGAATTTGAATAACTACTGATCACGCATAACCGTTAGGACTTTTAAATGAGATTAGTAGTATTTCAATTAAATTTTAAAATTGAATTCAAGTATCTTCTAATCACACATAACCGTGAGGACTTTTAAATGGGATTAGAATCAACTTATTTATATAATAAATTAATTTTGATATGCGTTCCATACATGCATAACCGTGAGGACTTTTAAATGAGCATGGAAGCACATTACAAATTCCAAGTAATCCACCCATGCATAACCGTGAGGACTTTTAAATGAGAGTGAATACTTTGGATTTTATTTTATTATAAAATGAAAAATGAATGATTCATGTTTAAAGTACCACATATCGACAAACTATATTGAATTTTTGATGAGCGATGGTCGATAGAAATATGATAGAAATAGAAATGGTCATGGAATCTTTACCCCACAAAAAGTTTTTATAACTCTTGTTTGAATTTCTAAAGAAATTTTCTAAATATACTGTCTTGAGTAATGTATGATAAATATCAACACTCGTCACTTTTTCAATCACTATTTGTCTTTTCGATAATTATTAGGGACTTAGACTAGTCGAAATTGTCATTTAAAATCAAATTCAAAAATAATTATAAAATCAATTTTTGGAAATATGGTCAAAAATAATTTTCTCGAAGGGGTTATATAAGGAAAAAATTTAGGCTATTTGAAAATCATTTGAATTTAAAAATATGCAGATATTTCCCAAAAAACGACGCAGTTACTAAAAATCACGTTCAATTAGTAAGTTTTCTGTCAACTAGATTACCAGTATGATCTGCTTCTGAATTTCTCTTTCACTCCAAAATATCACTAGTTAAATTTGATAGACCAGACCATGAAGTGTGCATAAAAACTCAAACTCAATTTTTGACAACATTTTAAATGACATTCTCTTGAATTTGAATTGAAGTCGTGTAAATAATCAGTAACCGTGAATATAGAGTTAGCCGTATTATAATCAAATGTATTATCATCCAGCAAAACACTATTTTTAATCCAAACTAATGTGTGTGTGTATGTATATATATATATATGTGTGTGTGTGTGTGTGGAGTACTTCAAAGAATCTAGAGAATTTTTATAGTGTTTTTGGCATAAAAATATAATTGGCCAACTATGTTGAATAAGTCAGAGTCAAAATCATCATCTTTTCATTATCTCAATATTGGTTGATTTTACTTTGTTTACAGTGCAGAATATTCAAACAGATATACCATTGCCTGTTTTACCTTTTCGATATTTTTCGTTGTTGTCCATTGTGATTCTGTTACCTTTATACTATGCTAAGGAACTCTTCTTTGTTGCCTGTTGTGTTTCTGGAACATCCAAAATCCAGAGAACACTGTTGTTGTTCCATAGCCTGCCATCATATCTACACGATGAAAGATTTTGACCTATTTGTTTTTATAGGTCCATGATTGTTAGTGGCGGAATATTTTGAAAGATAATTTTGTGAGACCCAAAACTATTTATATATATCCCTTTCGGCACCCAGATTTGTTTAATTTTGAGAGATTCTATATTTGTGCCTTTTGGAATCCAAATTGGTATAGTTTTCATGTGTTTGGGTCTATACCAACAACTATTTTGAGTGTGTCCAAATTCTCTGCAAATTGAGCACACTGAATTGACTTGATTAAATTCATTTCTAGCTTTCCCAGTTCGATTATATCCATGTCCATGTCTAACTATACTAACAATTTGTTTTCCTAATAGCTTATTCAACGATTTTTCATTTTCTGAAAATTTATCTAAAGTCGTCAACAGTTGTTGGACTTTTGTTTTGAGAGATTCATTTTCATTTAACAATTGTGTGCACTTTTTAATAGAATTTTCTCTCTTAGTATTTTCACTCTCTTTCAAAATTAGAATCTCATTTTCAAGTGATTTTATATTATTTTCTTATTTTTTAATTTCCTCTTCGAATGTTGGACACTTATCACACTTAAGGATCCTACTTTGATAGGTTTTAACTAATTGATCAAGTTGTTTATTTATATCTATCAAAATATCTTTTTGTGATTCAAGTTTGGCATACTTCTCCTTAAGTCATTCAAAACAGCCATTTACTTCGTGGAAATATATAAGTAATTCTGAATGAGTAAGTTTTGATACCTCACTTGGCTCATCATCATCACTGTCAGTTATTTCACCATGAAGACACATGTCTGCTTTTTCATTCTCACTGTTAGCACTTTGATTATCTTCATCACTTGCTGCAAAACTTCTCCCTTCTGATTTCTTTTCAAAGTCGCGTCGATTTTGAGGACAATTGGGCTTATGTGTCCGGGTTGGTTGCACTTATGACATATGATCTTTTGTTCTTCTGGATTGCCCAATATTTTATTTATTCTTCTTTTCAATTTTCGATTTAGAGTTGGATTTTCGTATTTGTAATTCCACCTTTTGACTTTCTTTATTATCAGCTCCAATTCTGCTGCTCCGTCATCATCATCACCATCACTTTCTATTGTTCCTTTAAGAGCTATTGATTTCTTTCGAGAATTGCCTCCTTCACGCTCTTCCTTGAATTTTATTTCTAGCTCATAAGCGGTGAGATTTCCAATGAGCTCTTCCACCTTGATTTGTTTCAAATCCTTTGATTCTTGAATAGCTGTGACTTTTGCTTCAAAACTCCGTGGAAGAACTCTGAGGATTTTTCGGACTATCTCCAACTCTGTGTATGATTTTCCAAGAGCTTTTGATTTGTATACAGTATTGGAAAGTCGTCCATACATCTCTTTGACATTTTCTTCCTTCGCCATTGGGAAATTCTCGTATTCGCTGTTTAGCATGGCAAGGCGAGATTCTTTGACTTGAGATGTTCCTTCGTCAGTCACTTCGAGCGTGAGCCATATTTCCTATGCAGTTAGACAATATGAGACACGATTAAATTCAAATTGATCCAATGAACAGATAATAGAATTCATAGCTTTAGCATTAGCATTTTGTATTTATTTTCTAGCTCTGTCCATTGATCCATCGGTTTATCCATTTCTTGATTGTCTACAATTATAGTTGGTGCTCTATAACCTGTCTCAATAATGTTCCAAGCATCAATGTTTTTCAGAAAAATTTTCATTCTATTTTTCCAGTAGGCATATTCACCATTGAACATTGGTGGTCTAACTATACACTGACCCTCAGCAAAAGCATTATTAAAAGAAGCCATTTTAAAATTCAACTTTTTTTTAAAACAAAATCGATTTTTGAAAAAAATAAAATTTTTAAAACCAAAATCCAGCTTTTATTCCTAGCTGGGGGTGAATAGGGTGATACTGATAATTATAAAATTAATTGCGGAAGCTTATAAAATAATTTCAACACAGATCACAGAATAATAGCAACACAGATAATAGCAGAATAATAAAATGTAGAAATAGAATGACACAGAATTTACCCAGCTTCGGCAAAACCCTGCCTACGTGCTGCCCCCAAGGTTTCTACTAAAAATTAAGTAGTCACACGCTTACACACGTAAACTCGCGACACCCGCTACTGACTAACCTAACTCTATGCTCAAAACCCTGTCACAACTCAGCCACTGAATTGTGAATTCTCAAACTACGCCACGTAGTTTGTGCCCTAGTCACACGACTAGTAAATACAATGGTTTAGAATTTAAAACAAATTAAAAAAACAAAACATCCTAATTAAATTTAGACAAAAAGGTTGGCCCTCTTTTTATTTTATTTGGACCGTCTCTTTTTAACCTATTCGGCCCGTTCCCTTTTTTAACTTATTCGGCCCGTTCCCTTTTGTTGAGATAATGATAGCGTTCCTCTTTCTACAGAAATTAGGGTTTTAGTAATCCGAAGATGGCGACTTTAAATGATTGATTGAATTCGATTCTCTTGCTCTATTGGTAGATCGTCTCTTCACAACGCTCCCACTACATAAATGTACACAAATAAAAATATGCAAATGAGCCTAGGTGCAAATGGAAAATTATTTGACCTTTGCTTGATTTTATTTGACAAAATCTTAACTTTTCTCTCCCCCTTTTGTTATCAGCAAAAGAGTAATAGTGTTAGAGAAAATAGAGATAAAGTGATCGATATTAATCCAACATTAAAACTCAATTGACTATAAATATTAAACTTCAATAAAAAAATCAAACAAAAACCATAACTACCTTGTTAGGCGCATATTCCACTTTTAGAAATAATGGAAATGATGTCATCATATAAAATCATATAGTTGTATCTATTTGTGGTACATTTGTATCAGGAATTTGAATAACTACTAATCATGCATTACCACTAGGACTTTTAAATGAAATTAGTAGTATTCCAATTAAATTTTAAAAACGAATTCAAGTATCATCTAATCACGCATAACCGTGAGGAATTTTAAATGGGATTAGAATCAACTTGTTTATTTAATAAATTAATTTTGATACGCGTTCCATACATGCATAACCATGAGGACTTTTAAATGAGCATGGAAGCACATAACAAATTCCAAGTAATTCACCCATGCATAACCGTGAGGACTTTTAAATAAGAGTGAATACTTTGGATTTTATTTTATTATAAAATGAAAAACGAATGTTTTCTATTTAAAGTACCACATATCGACAAACTATATAGAATTTTTGATGAGCGATGGTCGATAGAAATATGATAGAAATAGAAATGGTCATGGAATCTTTACCCAACAAATTTTTTTTATAACTATTGTTTGAATTTCTAAAGAAATTTTCTAAATATACTTTCTTGAGTAATGTATGATAAATATCAACACTCATCACTTTTTCAATCACTATTTGTCTTTTCGATAATTATTAGGGACTCGGACTAGTCGAAATTGTCATTTAAAATCAAATTCAAAAATAATTATAAAATTAATTTTTGAAAATATGGTCAAAAATAATTTTCTCGAAGGGGTTATATAAGGAAAAAATTTCTGCTATCTGAAAATTATTTGAATTTAAAAATATGCAGATATTTCCCAAAAAAAGATGCAGTTACTAAAAATCACGTTCAACTAGTAAGTTTTCTGTCAACTAGATTACCAGTATGATCTGCATCTGAATTTCTCTTTCACTCCAAAATATCACTAATTAAATTTGATAGACAAGACCATGAAGTGTGCATAAAAACTCAAACTCAATTTTTGACAGCATTTTAAATGACATTCTCTTGAATTTGAATTGAAGTCGTGTAAATAATTAGTAATCGTGAATATAGAGTTAGCCGTATTATAATCAAATGTATTATCATCCAGCAAAACACTAATTTTAATCCAAACTAATATATATATGGAGTAATTAAAAGAATCTAGAGAATTTTTATAGTGTTTTTGGCATAAAAATATAATTGGCCAACTATGTTGAATAAGTCAGAGTCAAAATCATCATCTTTTCATTATCTTAATATTGGCTGATTTTACTTAGTTTACAGTGCAGAATATCACATTTAATATGTCGTTCAAACAGATATACCATTACCTGTTTTACCTTTTCGATATTTTTCGTTGTTGTCCATTGTCATTCTGTTACATTTATACAAGGCTAAGGAACTCTTCTTTGTCGCCTGTTGTGTTTCTGGAACAGCAAAAATCCAGAGAACACTGTTATTATTCCTTAGCCTGCCACCATACTTACACGATGAAAGATTTTTGTGACCTATTTGTTTTTATAGGTCCATGATTGTTTGTGGCAGCTCCTTTTAGAAACCACTCGGCCATCCAATCCCAAACCAAATCCAAGATTCCACCACGGTCAATGCCTCCACAATGACCACCAGCTCCTTCTAGAATTGATCGCATCACCTCACGGCGACTAATTTGCCGGAAATTTATTTTCGAACGAAAACAGTTCACTCTTCAAATTTTCGAGACACAGATCATTATAAATTCCAAACTTCCTACTAAAATTCATAATTTTACACCTGCAACCCAATTTCATGCTTGAATTCTTAATATAAGAATATTAATTTTTTCACAAAAATAAAATTTCACTATAAATCTCATCATTACTTATCTACACAGCATAAATAATTCACTAGCTAATTTTAACTTAAACTATTCTAGTAATTAAGCATATTCTTAGTTTACAAAGTTTTCAAATTCGAGCTATATCAAGAGATGTAGATTTTTGAAGTGAAAATGGAAATAATGAACACTGTTAACAGAGTATGCATATCATTTCAATTTGAAATATATTATTTCTCACCTTCCACATCTTGGTTCGAGAAGCCTTTCAAATTGAAGTTGAAGTCTTTTAATTTGAGAAGTTGAAATCTTGTTTTGAATTCTCCTGAGCTCGAGTTTAACAGAGAGTGTTTTGTTTTACAGAATTCCAGAATACTGCTATATTTTTCCCTTTCAGTTTTCTTTTCTGTTGCTTAAATTTCAAACGAAGGCTTTTGTATTGCCTTTTGTGGCTGAAAGGATATTGCCTCAATTGGAAATATCTTTTGAAAAGCAACAAAAAATAATTGTGTTCGACTTTCTTTCCAGGACTTTTTTTACTGCCAAGTGTAGTTTGTTAATTAAAATTTATTACTTAACTTCCCATTGTTTTTTAACTGTTTTTATTAACTTGTTTCTCTTAACAATAATTGACTTTGAAATCTTATCCATACATAAACTATAAAATGTTTTAAGGTATGAAAGTATGAAATTTATAGTTATTTTTGCTTTAAACAAAATTAGTGTTTGCATTATATATATATTCACATAAATTTTAAACATGAAATTTGTCATTTAAACTTAGGATATAAACTAACACTTTATAAACCCTTCTTATATCATTTATTACAAAGCAAGAATTTCAAAGTGATTTTTAAATCATCTTCAGATATTTCATTTATTACTTATACATCATTTAAATATAAATGAGGAACTATTAACATAATCTACTTTGCTAATATATTTGTATATGTGTGTTATTTTATACAAGATGAAATAAAATAACATTTACACTTTCATATAATTCAAACCAAATGAAACTTTGTTTAAATTAAAATCTATACTATAAATTAAATCTCAATTTCTACACTAATCACCTTATATATATGGTACTTTTAAACAAGAACTACAAAGTGATTAAAATTATTTTAAGTTTTTATGTATATATGTTACCATATATAAATTTTTTATTTTGAAATATAGAAATATATTATTTCAAAACAAACTAAGTCTCATTGATATTTATGTCTAAATGGTTTCTCCTATTTATTTAAGTGATCTTTATATACATCCATTTATAACATTTTTCCCATTTAAATATTATAAATTTCCTTTTAACTTATCATAACACATATACCAAATTTTCCTTATTCAAAGTATATATTTTTGAGAAACTTAAAACTACTTTATTCAATATAAACAACATTGTTTATATATATCAAATCAAAGTATAACACTATCACTTCACTATGAATTTCCATCCAATTTTATTACATATAAATTTATTATCCTATATGTAAAAATATTTGATTTTCAATAAATTTGAATTTCCTTTTATATCTCAACTTTTAGAATAAAATATACATATTTATCCTTAAAACAAAATACATATATTTAATTCTCAAATAATATATACGTATTTTATCTTTAAAATTAAATATATATATTTAAGAAATTCTATTTAAATCAAATTAATAACTTAATATAGATTTGAAAACTCCAGTTATATTGATTAGGAAAGATTGTATATAATTATTAATCATTGATTATTGGGAATATTGTATATTAAAATACAATATTATTGAATATTATAAATAATATTCACAACTCGGGATGTCCAAAATCCTGGATCGTTACAAAAACTAAATAGCTCCTACAATTGCCTTATGCATGCCTCGGAAGCTTATTCGTCTAGCATACTAAACTTAAAAAACCTTAACTCTCAATCTACCCAAATTAATTTTTGAGCACCCAAGAGTATGAGGGAGAAAAAAACTTCGAGTCAGACATAAAGCCAGGTGTGAATAATATTATTACATCTCAGTCATATGATACTAAGTATGACCACGCTGCTTAGCGGAACGGGTATTCCCTCACTAAGACATAAATCCTGGTGTGAATAATATTATTACATCTCGGTAATATGATATCAAGTAAGACCACGCTGCTTAGCGGAACAGGTATTCCCTCACTAATATCCCTTTTAATAACATATCTTTTGCAAATCAAAATCCTACAGTCAAATGATTAATGCAAGATAAGAAATATCATATATGCATATAAATAAGGTAATCAATGGACTATCTATCAGAATAATATAGTTTTATTTGGCTAACTACTAACCATTGGCTGACTCGGGCCTACCAGACAAAATAAATAATCTAACTCTATTAGATACACTCCTGAATGGTCTGTGCTTAACTTACTACTCCTAAGGTCAACTGATCCTAATGGTTTTGCGGGCTCACCAATAACCTATCTTTCCTTGTATATTCCTTTCTGTGTATAATATCATTTTAGTCTTACCTATGACAAAGCCCTACACACTTGAATTTTAGACTTAAATTAACTAGGGCTATTAGCTAAAGTATAGGGTGCGACCCTATACCGGTCCCATCTGGTATTCTAATATCTGAGTCGTTTACTTAGGGTCAACTATCCCATCAAATTTTCGTTGAAAAATTTCTTTCAAATTGATTTTACCCTTTCAATCATACTTAAATAAGGAAAATATACTCTTTGCTTTACTCAAATATCTTTGCCATGATATATAATTTACACAAACAATGTTGATGAAAACCTAAATCAATAGGGTTATCTATCCCTTTAAAACAAGTTAAAGCCCTTCTTTAACTTAGAAAACATTAGGTTTTAAATCCAAGATACCACCTTCGAAATCCTTGTTTACAAACTTGAAACAGTCCCTTTCGAATCCATTGAAAATACCCCTTTCAAAATGGGTTAACTATTTTACCTTGAACCACTTTGCTGAAAGGCCAAAACATTACTTTCGAAACCTTTAAAAATAGAACTTTCGAAATCATTGAAAGTATCCCTTCGAAAGCCTTATAAAACCTTAGACATCCTCTTTTCAAAATACTTTAAACTTTCCTTTTGAAAGCATTGGGCACCTTTCATTTAAAGACTTAAGTAAACCTTTCGAAAACATTGGGGTACCTCCCCTTCAAAACGTACAATATATGTACTTTTCAAAAGTATTAAAATTCCTTACTTAAAACAAACCTCTCAAAATCATTAGTCCAAGTAAAAGTTTTTGGAACATAGATTCGAAACCATTTAAAACCATTCCTCTAGAAATCTTTGGGTTTAAATTTTAATAGAACAAAGGGTCTTAAAAGAACTTGGCTAAAGCATTGCTTTCGAAAGCATTATTCCTAAGTAAAAGAAAGTGTATGGTTCTAAACCAACCCTTTCAAAATATGGAGAATGGGCTTTAAAGTTTAAAGGAAAAAGTACCACTTTGAAAGCTTTGATTCAAAGGGTTGAATGTCACAGCATAGCTTTCGAACCCCTTCAAAAGCTTCATTTTAAAGTAAAAAGGTGGCAACCCCTTTCGAATGCCCCTTTTGATAAAACAAAGGCACATTTTCCTAAGTCGAAAGCTAATATATCTCCTTTGAAAGCCTCCTTTATAAAAATAAGTGATTCGTAGTTAAAATAATAGCTTCTACCCCCTTCGAAAGCATGTTTCAACTCTATATCTTTTTCCTAACTCCAATCCACTACGTATCAAGGCATTGGTACTATGTGTATTGGTTTCAACTTGGTTGGTGCAGAAGTATGGGGTCGATAAGTGTCTGCTATAAGTGGCAAAGCAGCAATTCTTTGCCAAACTGATTATTAGCCTTTTAAAGTAATATCTTTCCAATTAACTTGCCATATTTGCCAACATATAATTGGTTGTCAATTCTATTTTGAAATCTTTTTCTAAAAGTGCTGCCGAATTCAGTAATTAACAATTATAAACAATTTGCAAATTAGCCTCTTCTTCTTATAGAAGCATATAAAACATTTAAGTCCTATACCATAAATAATTTTATATCCATAATAAAATTCTTAGGAAAATTCTTCAAAAATTCTCATAAATCATTTTTATTATGTTTTCTAACATATTTAAATTTCAGACCCAAGGCTATCGTATATTTGCCGAAAATAATTTAAACACAATTTAACCATTTTCTTTCGTAGAAAATTCTTAATAAATCCACATTAACTTAGAAAATTATGAAACTTGGCAAAAATAATATTTTTGACCTTATATCAAAAACGCAAGTCATTAGGATGTCATTTAATCAGTTTTCAAATCAAAACTTATCATAAAATCTATATGAAGCAACATAATTCAACAACAAGCTTATATATCCATTTAAACAATCAAATCATGGCAGTTTACTCGTAAAATAAATTTGGATCTCATCTAGAAAATGAAAAACAACAAAAATGAGATGTAATCTATTTTTCACCTTAGCTTGTTGTTAAGGAGGTTGAGATTTGCTTTTGAGTTGATTTGATTAAGCTTCCTACTTGAATTCTTGCTTATCTTCCCTTTGTTTCCCTTCATGGTGGCCGGCCAAGCTTTGAACGTTCTTAGTTTTGTTTGCAAATGTTAAGAATGGATAAACAGTGAAAATAAGAAGGGATTAGGGTATAAGAACTTGGTTTATTCCTATTTTTCCCATATTTTATTCCTCTTACTTATTTTGTTTTAATTCTCTTAGGCTTATAGGTTAATTAATGCATGAGTATCTTAAATTATTCAAATCTTAATCCCTTAACCGTTTATATTATTTCATTTAATTTATATAATTAAATGTCCTAAATAATGTTGTCAAAGTTAGGGTCATTACAGACTCCCTTCCTTCTAAGTATCTCAAATCCTGCTCTCAGTTTCTCAAGTACAGTCTCTCTCGTCGTCATTCCACTTGTCGTTGACTAGTCTGACTGTCTTGTTCCTTAACCTTTTCTCATCCCTTGTGACTATACAAACTGGTTTCTAACTATAGTCAAATTCGGTTCCACTACTAAGTCATCTAACGTAGTCGGTGCTATAGCAGTCTCTGGATCTCGAATACACTTCCTTTGATGAAAATTATGAAAATCATTGTGGACTCCTACCAAACTACATGGTAGCTCCACTTTATACGTGAGTTTCGTAATCTTTTCTATAATAGGAAATGGTCCAACGAACCACGGCGTCAATTTTTTTGATTTTTCAAATCGGATTAAACCTTTCATCGGTGATATCTTTGATGGAAAAATTATCTCCTACTGAGAACTCTAAGTCTTTCCGTTTTTTATCAGCGTAGCCCTTCTGCCTAGATTGAGCTTCCTTCATTCTGGCTTGAATGAGATCAATCTTTTCTGCCGCTTCTCTAACCAAATCTGAACTAAGAACTAACCTATCCCCGGTCTCTAACAAACAAATGTGAGATTTGCATGCCTTCCATACAAAGCTTCAAACGGTGCCATCCCTATACTAGCTCGATCACTGTTGTTATATGAAAACTGGACTAATTGCAGATGGTCTTCCCATGATCCCCTAAAATCTAGTACACAAGCTTATAACAAATCTTCTAAGACTTTGTTAACCCTTTCCAGTTGCCTATCTATCTACGGATAGAAAGCGGTACTCATTTGTAGCTTAGTATCCAAAGTCTCATGTAGACTTTTATAGAACTCGCTAGTGAGTAAGGAATCTCCATCACTTACTATACTACTAGAAATTCCATGCAGTCCGACTGTATTCTTCATGAATAATTTAGCCAAAACAGATGTTGTCCAGGTTGATTTAACTAGAATAAAATGGACACTCTTGGTCAACCTATCTACTATAACCTGTATACTTTCATTTCCTCGATTCAATCTTGGTAACCCATCTATAAAATCCATTAAGATGAATCCCATTTCCACAATGGAACATCTAAAGCTGAAGTAACCCACTTGGTTGCTAATGTTCGGCTTTTATCAGTTGACAGTTCAAACACTTCTTCACTCGTAAGCCTACATCTCTCTTCATGCCCTCTTAGGAGAAACTTCTTTTCATATCCTATACATCTTATTTCCTCCAGGATGAGTAGTGAACTTTGAAAGATGGCATTCTCCAAGAACTTCTTTCTTATCGTTTTCTATATTCGGAGCACACATTCTTCCTTTCTTCCTTCACCGCCTATTCTGGTCAAAACTGATATCTTTCAAGTCATCGCTCTCTATTGCATCCCTTAATTTTCTAATCTATTCTGCTAATATTGGATCCTCCCTTTGCTTTGAAGAAATATTTTCGATCATCATTGGTCGAAACTCTAAACGTGACAACATAGCAGTTTCCTTATTAGACCCAGCCTTAGACCTCCTCTATATTCTGCATGTAGTCAATGATTCTAAATCTTTCCACTCAGCTGTCATTGCCAATACCACATTATGATGTTTCCTACTAAGTGCATCTGCAACTTTATCTCGTTTTGCTGGTGTGCACTCAATATCAATGTCATAAGCGGCTAAAAACTGTAACCACCTTTATTGCCTCATATTTAACTCCTTCTGAGAGAATAGATACTTTAATGACTTATGATCCTTATACAACTCGAATCTTTTCCCAAAAGGTAATGTCTACACACCTTCAATGCAAAAATTACCACAGCTAATTCCAAATTATGAGTTGGATATCTAACCTCATGGGCTCTGAGCTATTGAGAAGCATAGAAAATCACTTTACCTCTTTGCATTAACACAACTCCTAACTATATTCATGTACATCTGCGTACACAACTAAATTTCGATTCCCCTCTAGAACAATTAACACGGGTACGTTCATCAATAACTGTTTTAGTTACTGGAATGCCTCCTCACACTTATCAGTCCAAACAAATTTCACATCTTTCCACGTTAGTTTGTTCATCGGTGCCTCTATCCACAAATTGAATCTATGATAATAATCAACTAATCCAAGAAAACTCTTTATCTCAGTCACCATCTTGGTTCTCTTCCAATTGTTCACACCGCAATCTTAGCCGGATTTATAGATAACCCTTTCTCTAAGACTACATGACCAAGAAACTTCACTTTCTTCTTCCAGAAATGACAGTTCAAAATTTCTCTTTCAGTTGATGCTGCCTCAATGTCTCAACCATAAATCTAAGATGAACTTCATGTTCTCTTTCATTTTTAGAGTATACCAAAATTTCATCTATGAATACCAATATGAACTTATCTAGGTGCTCCCGAAAAACTCGGTTCATCAAATCTACAAAGAATGATGGCGCATTAGTTAATCCGAACGATATTACTGACCATTCATATAATCCATATCTGGTTCTAAACGCTATCAAAGAAATACTACCCTCAACCACTCTAAGTTGATGGAACCCTGTTGCCAAATTCAATTGGGAAAAACTTTGGCTCCACACAACTGGTCGAACAAATCATCAATTGTAGGTAACGGCTATCGAATCTTTATCGTCTTCTCAGTCAACTTATGATAATCGATATACAACCTTAATGATCCGTTCAATTTCTTTGCAAACACTGCTGCTCCCTAAGGCGAACTACTTGGTTTGACAAAATTCTTTCCTTCCAAATCCACCAACTGCACCGTTAGCTTCCTCATCTTGGTAGGTATCATTCTGCTTGGCGGTCTACTCACCGGTTCTGCTCATGGTACTAAACCTATCCGAAATTCAATAGCTCGTTTCGGTGGTAGTCCTACTACGGCACTATGGACTCAAAGACATCTGCGAAATTTCAAACAATGAAAACTCGATTTAACTCACCTTCTGCCTCCACATCACCCCAACAAAGCATTATCCTCAAAACTAGGGTTTTCTACATAGTATATTATCCGATCACTACAGTTAAGGTGTTTAAGTGATATTTCCTATCATGGCAAAATACCATAGTATTGTATTTACTTAACCAATCCATACCTAAAATAATTCCAAACCTTACAAAATCGAACACATGCAAAATGCAAACAAATGTATGACCTAACAATTCAAACTCTAACTAGTCACACTTCATCCCAAGTGTCGCATATCTCTTATCAGATTTGCTACCCGTAAGGAGGTAATTAGGAATGAGAGTTCTAGGTTAAGCTTATCTACCAAAAAATGAGATATAAAAGAATGTGATACACCAGTATTAAATAGAACTCTAACTGATACACCATGAATCAAAAGCATACCTCCCAACACAGCTTTTCCATTCTCCTTTGCTGTTGATCTCGACGTAGCTGGTTCCAATGCAAACATCTTACTTTTTCCATCCTTGGCTAGCTCCTTGCACTGGTTCTTATAATGTCCAATTTGAACGCAGTTGAAATATCACACTCCTTTCTTGTCAATAGCTTCCTTCCCTTTACATGTTCGGCACTCATGAGCATAGTGTCCTTTCTTATCATATTTATAACAGATAACTTCTGTCTTTCCCTTCTTGGCAGCTCCACTCCTGTATGCTCCCTTCTTATGGAAAAACTTCCACTTCGGGTTCTTCTCTCCTTGAGCTCCCACCACTTGTTACCCTCAAGAGGAGAAAGTATCTCTTCCTGCCTCAAATCCATCTCAACAACTACATCGTATGGATCTTTAATATGTGATAATGTGGCCTTAGCAAGCTCAGACTTCAACACGCAAATGAACTTCTCGTTCTTTTTAATAACTATATCAACCGAAGCGTATCCGTATCTTGATAGCTCCTCAAATTTGGTTGCATACTCAAACACTGCCATATCTCGCTGATCGAACTCAGTAAACTTCATGAGCAGAGTTGACTTTGCAATCTCCGACAACCTCTCCTTAAACCTTCTTCAGAACTCAGCCCAAGTCATGATCTCCTTATTAGCTCCTATTGTAACATTGTTCCACCAGTACAGTGCTGCATCCTGTAATTTCCTAGAAGTAAGTCTCCTTTTCTACTCGTCATTGAGCCCTAAATCAACGAAAATTCTCTCGTAATGAAGTAATCAGTTCCCCACTTCAATTGCATCCTTAGTCCTGATAAATGATTTTCCTCCCAGTCTGGCATAATCTCTACCCAACACGGCATTATTATTTATTATTGACCCTTGGAGCTCCCTGATTTCCTCCTTTAGCATTTCCTCCAACTAAACCTGCAGCAACTCCAACCTACATCGTGTTAACGAAGAAGTGATACATTGCTTCCATACCTACTTGCAGCATTCCAGCGCCTACATTAGTAGCTAGAGCTGACCGGGATTCCTTCTTGTGTTGGGTCTAGCATTCCCATTTGTTGTGGTGCTTCCCCCACCAATGTTAACTCTTCCACTTCTAGCATCCATATCTTACATCCGTAAAATCTGCATTCGGGCATTTGTATGATATAAAAGAATAGCCAAAGGAAGACGAAAGAATACAGATAAAGTGATACTTATATATAGAAAATACAAGGACGTTACTATAACGTTATCCCATACCCCACTCTTTTCTCTAATTCCATAGGATTATGTTTTCAAAATCACTTTAAGTTTGAAATTTCTTTTAAATTTTTCATGAACTATGCTTTGATAGTTGTAACATCCCCTGTCTTGAAATATGAAGCTAAACGCTACGGATGCTGTAGCCATCCATAATATTAACTTCCGGTGACAAAATATGATGGTATTCATAATATCGGAAGAACATGAATATGAAATAAAATCAGTACAGATTTCAAAATAATTTTTCTAATTATATTTCAAATCAATATTTCATATTCAGTTATATAATCCTAAACGACTCCCAGGTTTTGATCAAATATACTTATTACAAATTATGGCAAGAGCAATATTTGAAGTTGTCACCCGTGGATGATTAGAATACTAAATAGACATATCAGTCATAATACATCATAGTGGAAATAAAACTAAATAGCTCCTAACTTTGCCTTTTACATGCCTTCGGAAGGTTATTCGTCCAACCTGAAAAACCTTAACTCTCAATCTACCCAGATTAAATTTTGAGCACCCGAGAGTTTAAGGGAAACATAAACTTCGAGTCAGACATAAAGCCTGGTGTGAATAATACTATTACATCTCGGTTATTTGATATTAAGTGAGATCATTCCACTTAGCAGGTTTCCCCTCACTAATATCCCTTTTAAAAACAATCTTTTGCGAATCAAAATCCTACAATCAAACTAACTAAAGAAAGAATAGCAATATCATATATGCATATAAATAAAGTAATCAATGGACTATCTACATACAATATAGTTTTGTTTGGATAACTACTAGCCATTGGCTAACTTGGGCCAACCAAACAAAATAAATAATCTAACTTCTGTTAGACACACTCCTGAACGGTCTGTCCTAAACTTACTTCCCCTAGGTTCAACCGATCCTAATGGTTTTGCAGGCTCACCAATAACCTACCTTTCTCTGCTTATTTCTTTTATTGTATAGCATCATCTTAGTCTTACCTATGATAAAGCCCTACACACTGCATGAGGCTATTGGCTAAAGTATAGGGCATGACCCCATACCAGTCTCATCCGGTGTTCTAATATCCGAGTCATTTACTTAGGGTTAACTACCCCCATGAAATGTTCCTTGAAAACATTTCTTTCAAATTGATTTAACCCTTTAAATCAAAATTAAAAAAGGAAAATACACTCTATGCTTTACTCAAATATCTTTGCCATGATATATACTTTACAGAAAACAATGTTGATGGAAACCTAAAGCAATAGGATTATATATATCCCTTTAAAACAAGTCAAAGCCCTTATTTAACATTGAAAATATTAGGTTTTAGATCCAAGATATCACCTTCGAAACCATTCCTTTCAAAACCGTTGGGTTTAACATTTAATAGAACAAAGGGTCTTAAAAGAACTAGGGCAAAAGCATTATTCCTAAATAAAAGAAAGTGGATGGTTTTGAAAGTAACCCTTTCGAATGTATGGAGAAGTGGCCTCAAAGTTTAAAGGCAAATGCATCCATTCAAAAGCATTGATTCGAAGGATTAAATGCCATAGCATAGGTTTCGAACCCCTTCGAAAGCTTCATTTTAAATTAAAAAAGCAGAAACCCCTTTTTGATAAAACAAAGGCATATTTTACAAAGTCGAAAGCTAGCATATCGCCTTCTAAAGCCTCCTTTATAAACATAAGTGATTCGTAGTTAAAATAGTAGCTTCTACCTCCTTCGAAAGCATGTTTCGACTCTATACCTTTCGCCTAACTCCAATCCACTATGTACCAAGGCAATGATACCATGTGTATTGGTTTCGACTTGGTTGAGGTGGAAGTATGGGGTGGAAAGGTAGCTGCTATTAGTGGTGAAATGGTAATTCTTTGCAAAACTAATTATTAGCCTTTTAAAGTAATATCTTTCCAACTAACTTGCCTTATTTTTCAACATATAATTTGTTGCCAATTTTTTTTCGAAATCTCTTTCTAATAGTGCTGCCAAATTTAGTAATTAACAATCAAAAACATTTAGCAAATTAGCTCTTTCTCTTTATAGAAGCATATAAAACATTTAAGTCCCATACCTTAAACAATTTTGTATCCATAATAAAATATTTAGGAAAATTCTCCAAAAATTCCCATAAATCATTTTTAATATTTTTATATAATATATTTAAAATTCAGACCCAAGGCTATCGTACATTTGTCGAAAATAATTTAAACCCAATTTAACCATTTTCTTCCCTAGAAAATTCATAATAAATCCACATTAACTTAGAAAATAATGAAACTTAGAACCCATCTCTAAAATAATGTTTTAACCTTATGTCAAAAACGTAAGTCATTAGTATGTCATTTAATAGGTTTTTCAAATCAAAATTTATCATAAAATCTATATGAAGCAACATAAATCATCAACAAGCTTATATATCCATTTATACAATCAAATCACGGCATTTAGCTTGCAAAATAAATTCGAATCTCATCTAAAAACCGAAAAACATTAAAAATCAGGTGTAATCTATTATTTACCTTAGCTTATTGTTAAGGAGGTTGAGATTGCTCTTGAATTGATTACGCTTCCTACTTGAATTCTCGCTTATCTTCCATTTTGTTTTCCCTTAGTGGTGGCCGTCCAAGCTTTGAACGTTCTTAGTTTTGTTTGTAAATGTTTAAAATGGATTAGGAGGGAAGTAAGAAGGGTTTAGGGTATAAGAACTTAGTTTATTCCTATTCTGCCTTTATGTTATTCCTCTTTCTTATTTTATTTTAATTCTCTTTGGCTTATAGGTTAATTAAGGCATGGCTACCTTAAATTATTCAAATCTCAATCCCTTAACCATTTGCATTATTTTATTTTATTTATCTAATTAAATGTCCCAGATAATGTTATTCAAAGTTAGGCTCATTATATATATTTAATATTTTAGTCAGCCTAAATATTTTATTTATTATATAAATATAGTAAATAGAACTTAATGTATAAACTAAAAGTAACATTAATTATTTGAAAAAAGCCGGCATTTAATTTTCATTTAAAGCAAACCCGTGAGCTTTTTTTTAATAAGCCGAATTAAAGATAACTAATAATATAACCGAACCATATTACTTAATAAATTACTTTAATAAATATAGAATTAGTTTCAAATTATATATATATATATATATATTTATTTCTATAACACATTATTAATGCTAATTATATCATATATGTATAGAATAATTTTACACATACAATTTTATTATATAGTTTTAAAAAAAACAAGTTAAATTCACATTCTAATTATTAGATCAAATAATTTATAAAATTGGAAATTCACATGCATATACGTTAGGGTTCGGTGAAAATCATAAGACAAAATAATTATTCATGATCAGATCCTGCCCTTTGTTATGCATTGATTCATGAATCATATCTTAAATTATTAGAATTGCCACCCAACTTTGCTAGAGTCGAATGCCACTGAAATTGTATTTTATGTTGTGGGGT
Organism: Allium cepa; assembly: GCA_030765085.1. NCBI lineage: Eukaryota > Viridiplantae > Streptophyta > Magnoliopsida > Asparagales > Amaryllidaceae > Allium > Allium cepa. The sequence continues at coordinate 1,040,477,366 of CM060931.1, read as the reverse complement.
CGACCTTGAGGGGAGTATTAATAGAGATGGCGTCTAAAGGAAAAGCAAGAGAAGAGGGCTAAAAGAATGTTAATGGCTTTGCTTTTATAGGGTGTGATTTAACAAAGTTCTTCCTCATTCCCCCTTACCAAATCAAAAACTAGATCCACCTCACTCTTACCTATTTTGGCCGACCATAGATGGCTTAAATATATATATATATATATATATATATCAATATCCAATATTGATACATGCATATATATAATGTATGCATGTATATCCAAATCATTACTAATAGCACCCAGATCATTTCTAAGAGCTGCTTCCTTGTTGAATACACTCCAAACATCAGATAGATCAATAGTTAATATTTCTTAAATACTAGCTAATTTAATTAATTTATAACACTTTGTTAACTAATTAAATCATATGGTATTTCAAAGAATTCACAAATGGTATTTGGTGACATAGTGGTGTGAATTATTCGGCAATTATTATTGAAAAATTCAAATATTAACCTTCATACGTCTTAGCTAGTGGTGTGAAAGTTTGGTCGAATTCATTACTTACAGATTTTTCGACAAAATCATATTTTACATCACTTTAAGCGGCACCATATTATTTACACATATTTTCTTCCTCGAAGCTGTATTACTTTAGAATATACAGAGTCTGGTATCAGTCAAAGCTCCATAGTTTTCTATTCAACTATTTACTCCATAAACACAGTCCTTGGTTCAACAATAACAGTTATTATTAACCATTTTATTATGGCAAGAGATTTTGACTTTGAGTTGACTATAGTTTCGGTGATACTAACCTTATACAACCGAGGATATGAATTCTCCATTGAATAATGCTTCACTTTTAATGCTTCAACTTTGGCCCAATTGTAGTGCCCGGTGGTCGTCATGCCATGGTTGAATTATAATCAAAGTGGAATATCCACATTGAAGTTCCACAATATTCTTTTGTCGAAAGAATTGTGTAACGTCATCATGTTGACATTTCTTGTTTGATCTAGTTGTTATCAGCTAATAGAAAAATCATTTTTGATAACAAGCGTAATACTCAATTTAAGTAGGGCACTCATTTTAGTATCTCGGGGGATCAAACCAAAGACCTCTAGAACCAGAATCTAGAGATAATACCATTTGACCTATAGTCCTTGAAATCAACCAATTAGAAACACTCGGTCTAGACATTCTATAGTTATCCAATGACTATAAGCACCTTACCACTTTATGCCCCCTACAACCATGAGTAACATTTGAAAGCATTACGTACTTTGGTCCCAGCGGATGTATCGATATCCTTTCTCGAAATATCTTGAGCAGGAATATTTAAAATAAAATGTTATCTTATTTTGTCATTAATTGCCCATGATTGCAACTACTTGGAGCTACAAACAAATAACAAGTTATTTTTATGTTTTTCATATTAATATATTTTAATTAACTACCTAACTATATCATAATATAATAGAAAATAACACCTTTATGATGAATAAGAATGATTACCGAGTAAGATATACGTAACAAATTACATAATTTCCCTTAGAGCATCCACTAACTCTTTCATATTCCACTTGCCTATTATGAAATCTTAATCCCATTCCTCTGATCAATTTGGAACCAATCGAACTAGTCAATTAGTGAATGGGTCTACTATGTTGTATTACTATTTACACAGTCCACCAACTTCTTTTCGTCATTGATAAACTTGTTTCATCATGTGAGACTTTCGTAGTATATGTCTAGTCATCTTGTGAGCCTAGTTTCTCTTATGATATGTATCATGACACTGTTTTCATGAAATAATGTTTTTAGATTCTCAACATTTGTAATCACCCCTATTTCAGTTATTTGTTTGTGAATATAGGCATATTGCTTTACTGCGGTGTTGTTTAAGGTGATGTACTTAGTCTTTCGATTGAATTGGCAACCACCACTTGTCTTGGAACATTTCCCACTTAAAGCTATTTAATTATGGTTGAGCATGAATTTAATACTGATATGCTATATTCAAGATCACTTATGAAGTTCGAGCTCGAGCACTCCTTCAAAAGGAGTACACCGTTTTCATTAACAATTCTCTAGTTTTTCATAAATGCTTCAGAAACAACAAATTAGAGATATTAATCTGGATTTGATACACGCTTAATGCACCAAATATACAAGCGAAATATGGTACAATACATGTAACAACCCGCATATTTTACAATTGTATATCTAAATATTTTATTTAAACATAGCATCGTTAGTCGGATTATAGTCCGAAAAGCTACTTTTTGTAAACAGTCGAATTAGAATTCGAGACCACTCCCATTGAGTTCAAAATGGCGTTTGCGACCTTTTTGAGTATAAACATCGATATATTTAGAGCTAGCTAAAATTTCGACCTTTTCACTTAGGGCTTTGGGTTTGGGTTTCAGCCCATTAACCCCAACATAGCACCCTAACTCCACTCACTCCTCTTCATTCATTCTTCATTTTCTAATACATTCAAGCTTTAGCAAAAATGGGGGAAAAGATTGGAAATTGAAATTCCTAATCCCTAGTTTCATTTGCAAATCCAAGTTCTAGCTCCAAACTTTTGGAGAAGCTTAGGTAAGCATCATCTTCATCTTCTTCATCTCATTTCCTCTTCAATTTCAGAAATTTCCTAAACCCTAACTTAGGAAATGTTTTTCTTTTGAGCTTAGATTGAAGCTTCTTGGGTTAAAATTGAAGAGTGATTGTTCTTGCCTTGCTATATAGCTTCTCTCTTGTGATCTTGAGTTTAAAGGTGAGTTTTTGAACTCATATCTGCGTCTATAACTTTCATTGTTGTCAGGTATGAATTCCTAACATCTATTCATGTTCATTTGCTTTTGATTTGAATTGATTTGGTGAATTCTCCAATTTTGGTGTTTTTAAATCAAAATCGTTAAAAGATCCTATCTTGGACGTTTGAACATGTTATTTGTGGTGTGTCGAAGAGCCTATAGTTCTGGGTTGTCGATTGGCATAAATCCTTAGCATCCATCGCTCGTTCGATCACATTTTGGTTTGGATTTGCCATTTTTGGTCTAGGCTGTTTTTTTGCCTAGCAAAAAATTTCCGACGTCTGAAACCAAATCCAAACGTCTGGCTGAAAAATCCAGATGTCTGAAAAGGGGTCTGAAAAAGGCAGAGACTAAATCCAAACGTCTGAAACAAAATCCAGACGCCTGAAATCAAGTTCAGACGTCTGGTTGAAAATTTCAAACGTCTGAAATGGCCCAAGAATTAAAAATAGAAGGGAGAAAAACACATATACTTCCAGAATCTAGGGCCAGACATCTGGGAACACCTACCAGACGTCTGGAACTGTTTAATTTTCCTATTTTGGCTATTTTTGAGTAAATTCCAAGGTTTATCGATTTTTGTTGATCCGGTTGGTTGCTACCACTTATTATCGACTTTGATGACTTCATCTAATGGATTTTTGGGAATATCCATTTTGATGGATTTGGTATCGATTTCTTGGGATTTAATTCACGTCTTCGTATGTGAATTTTTAGTGATTGATTGTTTCTACAATCATTTCTATGATTTGTCACTTTAAAATGCAAAGGTTTCTATACTAGTAGTAAATATTCAAACTCTTTCATCAAAGCGATTTCAACATTTACTTTCAATATCAAACTCGCTTTTAAAACCTTTTTCCAATCTATTAGTATATAAAAAACTTTACCTCATTCGTTTGAGAAATCCAACTAAACGACTTAGCAAAACAAGTGGTATGAAACGCTTGCGTTTGCTTTGTCGGTTTATTCTTAGACTTGTTTAATTGAAACTCTTGTGACAATTTTCGAGTGGAGATCTACAATTTGTTCATAAATATTTAAGTTAAGCCAGTGGTTATGGGACATGAAGCAAAACTCATTCATTTACTAGCTTAGTATAATTTGCACTTATCGATCAATGATGATCATTTTATGATTTAGACTAGCATTATGCGATGTCTCTTTGTCCACGTGGGTGACTTTACCTCGTTCTATTGAAATTCGTCCCATTTCTTTATGGGCTAGCGACCAATGTTCTTTTATCGTGCTCGAATCATCGGACGTACCGTTATTGTACTGCGTCGATGTTTCGGCTTATCTAGATCAATGGATGTACCGTTATTGTACTACATCATTGTTCCGTTTTATTAGGTTCATTGGACGTACCGTTAATGTACTGCATCGATGTCCTGAATTATTTGAGTTTTGGTTCATCGGACATAACGTTATTGTACTGCGTCGATGTTCCGACTTATCTAGATCAATGGATGTACCGTTATTGTACTACATCGTTGTTTAGGTTTATCTGGTTCGTTGGATGTACCGTTTGTACTGCGTCGATGTTTCGAATTTATGGTTAGCGACCATGGGATAGCGTTCTGTTTTGTGACACAGGTGTTGGTGAGTTTTGATGCTCCCGTTTGGGATTGGCCATCCTCTCTTTGATTTCTGGTTTTCTAATTATTGATTTTTGGAATTAATGTTTCATCAATTTTTGCGATTGGCAACAATATGTTTGTCAATATTCGTGGCTTGGTGAATAAAATAAAGAAGATGACATTCTTTTTGATGTTATGAGATTTTTTGAGATATTGTATGATTTTGGTTGATCTTCTAATGTATACTTTTCACAGTATGACGTTATTGTTATCATACGTTTTTATCGAATCTCTTATTCTATCTCATTTTATCAGATATTTATAGCTAGACTGATCCATTTATTATTTTATTATTAATAATACTCGGGTCAGGCCATGATATTACAGGTGCTTCTACTTGACTTCTTATCAGGGACTGTCACCTGATTTTTGGCTAACTACTTTAGATTAGTAGTTTTTGTTTTATACATTCGAGATAGAGACTCCTTGATGTATACTTATTCTTTTGTCTGGAACTTGTATTATTCTATGATGTTGTGGATCTTGTATGACCACTACTATGATGTACACTTTTATATATTATATTCATATCTGTTTCCGCCTTTGAGATATGAACATCTGTGACTGATTATGTTATGCTAGTTTCTATATTTATTTCCGAAGATATTATAGCCACTATGTAGTAGCTTTGCGTTTGTATCAAAATGTCGGATTCCCTCTTGAAATGAAATGCATGTTGTTCTATATGACATATCGACGCTCGCACAAAGCAATTACACAGATGATCGCACCTCAACAGCCTTATTCTTCGTTCTAGTTGACGGCATTAATCCGTAGTATCCTTCGCTAGCGTGAGTATAGAGGTGGGGCATCACAGCTTGGTATCGGAGCCAAACTTTGGAATAATGTAAAATAATCTAGCAAGGATCATCGTCCTAAGTCCTTCTTAGGAGTCGGGCTTTAGGATTTTATTCGAGTCAATGGACCTATTCTATCCTATTTTCTTTTATGATGCCTTGTTATATCAATCATGATTGTTTGATACTCATTCTAAGAATAACCTTTTTCTTCTTCTTTTCTTTCTTTCTTAAAGAAGAGAAATGGTTGGTTATGGCATTCCTAGCGCTGGTTAATCCAGTAGTCCTTCTCTGGATGGCGTATTTATATCTGCCCAACAACTTTTGGATCTTATAAAGAATCAAAGGTTTATCTGTGCTTTGAGTAAGAACCCCAAAAAGGTTTTACCTTTGAAACTTGAAGTTCCCTTCAATCAGCTTGTGGATATCACTCTTCGACATGAAGAGGTTGGTAAAGGAAGTGATAGTGATATTGGGATTTCCAAGAAGAGGCATATTAAGTTCAAAAGCCCTAATCCCAATAAGAAAGTGAAGCAAACTACTTTGGTAGCAAAGACTCCAATCCCTATTCGTGGAGGATGCTACAATTGTAATTCTAAGGAACACTATGCAAATAAGTGTCCAAAACTCCTTACTTGTCACTATTGCAAAAATCCGGGTCATCTTTTATCTACATGTCCCAAACTTCTGAGCAAGGGGATAAGAAAGCCAAATATTGCACAAACTCCCAGTAACACTTCTCCTGGTCAAGGTATTTTTCATTCAATCCTTGACGACATTTGTTTTGTGATCATCCTATTCGAGTTCTTGTTGATATGGGTTCATCTCATTATTTTTATGTCAAAAGTACTTGTTGATTCTTTTTCTTTAAATATTTTGGGCTTGATGACTTCTTTGAGAATTGTGCATCCGGTTGGTGGATCCACAACACTCAGTTTGCTTTGAAAAGATGTCGAGATTATTTATGTGATTTTTCTTTCCGAGCCGATTTTCATGTTATATGTTACTTAGGCTTCGGAATTGATTTTTGTGGAAGGATTGGCTTAATTATTATAAAGTCATATCTCATGTCCCGAGTGGACTATCCATCTTTGACATTTTCAATCTGTTAAGCAGATTTCTATTTTTCTAAATGATTTTGATTCCAATTTGCTGACATCATTTTATTTTCTAGACCCACTTATTGAGGAAGATGTTATTCTCCTCATTCAAGTAGTTCATGAATTTTCTGGTATTTTTGAGCTTGTCTTAGGATTATCACCTAAACAATCTTTTGAGTGGTGCTAAGGTCTTTTCAGTTTGGCTTTACCACCATTTTTCATTAGCTACGAGTTGCGGAGGATAGCATTCCACTTACTGCATTCCGCGCTCGTTATGATTCTTATGAATGATACGTGATGTCATTCAAGTTGTCCAACTTATTTCATCCATCTTATTGATCGAGTATTCAACGAATATTTCGATGAGACCATCCTTGTGTTTATTGATTTTGGATGAAAACAACAACTTCAAATTTTGCAAATCTTTTTCATAAGATTTATTTATAAGTATAATTGGATTTTTGTTCTTAAAACTAGCAAAGAATATTCGTAAAGTTTTTTAAGAGATATTTTTGTCATAAAGAAGATGATTTTGTGTTGTTTTGCCCATTGAGTGCTTTAAGAATTCTGGTTGATGCACTTGATCAACGTTATCAATAAGAATCTCCTAAACGCTTTGATGAGACAATCTGACACAGTAAATTGATTTGGAATAAGTAATTTCTTCTAGAAAGATGATTGCATAAAGTTAATTGTAATTTTGAAAGTTTTAGATTTTCGGGAAAGAGAATCAATTAAAAGAACTCTTTCTTTTCGATACTTCTATCCTTGTGATTTTCGAAGGGAATCAAGACTTTTCTATTAGTACCGATACCATTCGTATTGGTTTGGGTGCCATTCTCTTGAAAAAGAGAACGTGCTATCATTTATGCTTCTAAACAGTTAAAGCCTATCGAGACTAGGTTTTCCACTCATGATCTAGTGCAAGAGGTCGTTGTTTTCGCTTTTAGAATTTGGCATCATTATCTTTTGGGAGAGAAATTTGTTCTCCATACCGATTATAATCCTTTGAAATATTTATTTTGTCAAAAGGAACTTCATTTGTGTCAACAACATTGGCCCGAGTTCCTTGCATCTTATGATCTTGAAATTCTTTATACTCCCGGAAAAGGGGAAATCGTGTTGCTAATGCACTTAGTCGTGAGCAACAAGTGGTTGTTTCTTTGATGATGTCCGAATGGAATGATCTTTTCACCAAGTTCGTCGGACACTTCGATGCACTTCGCTTTATTGAGCTTCGTCTCATTTCTTTTATGGACTAGCGTCCGATGTTCTTTTATGGTGTTGGGTTCACCGGATGTACCATAATTATACTACATCGATGTCCCGACTCTTTGGTTCATTTGAATACCATTTGTACTGCGTCAATGTTCCGAATTATTTGAACTTCGGTTCATTTGACGTACCGTTTGTACTGCGTCAATGTTTCGAATTATTTGAAATTCGGTTCATTTGACGTACCGTTTATACTGCGTCAATGTTCCGAATTATTTGAACTTCGATTCATTTGACGTACCGTTTGTACTGCGTCAATGTTTCGAATTATTTGAACTTCGGTTCATTTGACGTACTGTTTGTACTGCGTCGGTGTTCCGAATTATTTGAACTTCGGTTCATTTTGACGTACCATTTGTACTGCATCAATGTTCCGAATTATTTGAACTTCGGCTCATGTGACGTACCGTTTGTACTGCGTCGGTGTTTCGAATTGTTTGAGCTTTGGTTCATCTGGCGTACCGTTATTGTACTACGCCGTTGTTTCAAACTATTCGATTTTTTAGTTTCTCGGGCGTACCGTTATTGCATTACATCGTTGCACCGACTCAATTTTATGCTACTCATGATGTTTTCCATGTCCCTTAACTACGGAAATGCCTTAGGGATTCCGATTTTACTCTTGTGCCCGGTGTTATTGAGGAAATTGAAGTTTCACCGGATTTGACTTATGAGCAACATTCTATTCGCATCATTGCTTCAGAGGTTGAGCGCCTTCGAAATAAATATGTTCCTCTTGTGAAGGTTCAATGGTTCTCGAATCTTAAGGATTGCTCTTGGGAATCCTGAGAATTCATCGAGTGAACACGTTCGGGCTTACTCTTTCGTGCTCTTTATGGTGAACTACTTATTTCAATTTTTTTTGTGTTGATATGCTTTAATGGTCGTTACTTTTTATTTTCTTCTTAAATATTGCGAGGACACAATTTCTTTAAGGAGGGGAGTCTATAACAACCCGCATATTTTAGGAATGTATATTTAAATATTTTATTTAAATATAGCATTGTTAGTCGGATTATAGTCCGAAAAGCTACTTTTTGCAAGTAGTCGAATTAGAATTCGATACCACTCCCATTGAGTTCAAAATGGCGTTTGCGACCTTTTTGAGTATGAACATCGATATATTTGGAGCTAGCTAAAATTTTGACCTTTTCACTTAGGGTTTGGATTTGGGTTTCAGCCCATTAACCCCAACATAACACCCTAACTCCACTCCACTCCTCTTCCTTCATTCTTCATTTCCTAATACATTTAAGCTTTAGCAAAAATGGGGAAGAGATTGGAAATGGAAATTATAATCTCTATTTTCATTTGAAAATCCAAGTTCTAGCTCCAAAATCTAGGAGAAGCTTAGGTAAGCATCATCTTCATCTTCTCCATCTCATTTCCTCTTCAATTTCATAAATTTCCTAAACCCTAACTTAGGAAATGTTTTTCTTTTGAGCTTAGATTGAAGCTTCTTGGGTTAAAATTGAAGACTGATTGTTCTTGCCTTGATCCATAGCTTCTCTCTTGTGATTTTGAGTTTAAAGATGAGTTTTTGAACTCACATCTACATCTATAACTTTCATTATTGTTAGGTACGAATTTCTAACATCTATTCATGTTCATTTGCTTTTGATTTGAATTGATTTGGTTAATTTTTCAATTTTGGTGTTTTTAAATCAAAATCTTTAAAAGATCATATCTTGAATGTTTGAACTTGTTATTTGTCGTGTATCGAAGAGCCTATAGTATTGGGCTGTCGATTGGCATAAATCCCTAGCATCCATCGCTCGTTTGATCGCATTTCGGTTTGGATTTGCCATTTTTGGTCTAGGCTGTTTTTTTTCCTAGCAAAAAATTTCAGACGTCTGAAACCAAATCCAGACGTCTGGTTGAAAAATCCAGACGTCTGGAATGGGGTCTAGAAAAGGCAGAGACTAAATCCAGACGCCTGAAACAAAATCCAAACGTCTGAAATCAAATTCAGACGTCTGGTTGAAAATTTCAGACGTCTGAAATGGCCTAGGAATTAAAATAGAAGGGAGAAAAACACATATACTTCCAGAATCTAGGGCCATACGTCTGGGAACACCTACCAGACGTCTAGAACTGTTTAATTTGCCTATTTTGGCTATTTTTGAGTAAATTTCCAAGGTTTATCGATTTTTATTGATCCTGTTGGTTGTTACCACTTATTATCGACATTGATGACTTCTTTTTATGGATTTTTAGGAATATCCATTTTGATGGATTTGGTATCGATTTCTTTGGATTTAATTCAAGTCTTCGTATGTGAATTTTTGGTGATTGATTGCTTCTACAATCATTTCTATGGTTTGTCACTTTAAAAATGCAAAGGTTTCAATACTAGTAGTAAATATTCAAACTCTTTCATCAAAACGATTTCAACATTTACTTTCAATATCTAACTCGCTTTTAAAACCGTTTTCCAATCTATTAGTATATAAAAACCTTACCTCATTCGTTCGAGAAATCCAATTAAATGACTAAGCAAAACAAGTGGTATGAAACGCTTGCGTTTACTTTGTCGGTCAATTCTTAGACTTGTTCAATTGAAACTCTTGTAACAATTTTTGAGTGGAGATCTACAATTTGTTCGTAAATATTTAAGTTAAGCCAGTGGTTATGGGACATGAAGCTAAACTCATTTATTTACAAGCTTAGCGTAATTTACACTTATCGATCAATGATGATCATTTTATGGTTTAGACTAGTGTTATGCGATGTCTCTTTGTCCATGTGGGGGACTGTACCACGTTCTATTGAGCTTCGTCTCATTTCTTTATGGGCTAGCGACCTATGTTCTTTTATAGTGCTCGGATCATCGGACGTACCGTTATTGTACAATGTCGATGCTTCGGCTTATCTGGATCAAGGTTCCGGTTTATCAGGTTCATTGGATGTACCATTATTGTACTGCGTTGATGTCCTGAATTATTTGAGTTTTGGTTCATCGGACATGCCGTTATTATACTGCGTCGATGTTCGGGCTTATCTAGATCAATGGATGTACCATTATTGTACTACATCGTTGTTCAGGTTTATCAAGTTCATTGGACATACCGTTTGTACTGCGTGATGTTCCGAATTTATGGTTAGTGACCATGGGATAGCGTTCTATTTTGTGATACACGTGTTGGTGAGTTTTCATGCCTCCGTTTGGGATTGGCCATACTCTCTTTCATTTCTGGATTTCTAAATATTTATTTTTTGAATTAATGTTTCACCAGTTTTTGCGATTGGCAACGATATGTTTGTCAATATTCGTGGCTTGGTGAATAAAATAAAGAAGATGACATTCTTTTTAATGTTATGAGATTTCTTGAGATATTGTATAATTTTGGTTGATCTTCTAATGTATACTTTTCACAGTATGACGTTGTTATCGTACGTTTTTATCGAATCTCTTATTCTATCTCATTTTATCTGATATTTATAGCTAGACTGATCCGTTTATTATTTTCTTATTAATAATACTCGGATCAGGCCGTGATATTACATGTGCTTCTACTTGACTTCTTATCAGGGACTGTCACCTGATTTTTGGCTAACTACTTTAGATTTGTAGTTTTTGTTTAATACATTCGAGATAGAGACTCCTTGATGTATGCTTATTCTTTTGTCTAGCACTTGTATCTATTATTTTGTGATGTTATGGATCTTGTATGACCACTACTCTGATGTACACTTTTATGTGTTATATTCATATCTGTTTTCGCCTTTGAGATATGAACATCTGTGACTGATTTATGTGATGCTTATTTGTATATTTGTTTCCGAAGATATTATAGCCACTGTGTAGTAGCTTTGCGTTTGTATCGAAATGTCGGATTTGCTCTTGAAATGAAATGCATGTTGTTCTATCTGAGATATCGACGCCCGCACAAAGCAATAACATGGATGGTTGCTTCTTAACAGCCTTATTCTTCGTGCTAGTTGATGGCATTACTCCGTAGTGTCCTTGGCTAGCGTGAGTATAGAGGTGGGGCGTCACAATATACAACATAGCATATACGATAGTTCGAATCGTTGATGCATATGGAATTAATTGAATATGCCCCCCGTATTAAACATTTTAATATAGTGTATATGCATATCGTTTGGGATAATCCCAACATTCTTTTACATTGATTATAAAAGAAATAAGTGCAATATAGAGAACTAAATAATCCAACTAAAGCTGACTTTAACATAGGTACATCGCTAACAATCAGTAATAATTTGTTTACTCACGATTTTAGAAATTAGTACCTCTTAGTATATCATTTCCTATAGACACACACTTCCTCTGCCTTCTAGTTGAAATCAAATAGTTTTTGCCGAACAATATTGTAGTATCAGTTCTATGATCTTATCCAACACTTACAAACTCAATTATCGCTCCCACTAATATTGTGACATTTTGGTTATGATGTGCAAATAGACTATTCTAAATTATCGCTTAAAAATTATGTTTAAATAAAGATGTATCAAATTCAAAGTCATATTGGGTGAAATTTTGCAACTAGAATCCGAAGTAACTCATGCAAATTGTCTGATGGGCCTACTGCTTATTTCTACAATTGAAATTTACATGGTTATTCTCATAAATTTTGCTTACTATACTCCAACTGCATCAGTCTTCCATTTCAAGACACATCTACGGCCGATGGATCGTATCCCCTCGGGTACAACTATCAAAATCACATTTCGGTTATGTACTTGGAATCACTTTTGGATTTAAGCATCTTGTCGTGGTAGAGTTTATACTCTTTATATATTATTGAAAATTGTGGAAATTTTTATTGATAACAATTCTTTTTCTCAACATTGATAAGAAACTCATAGTTTCTCTTTAATGTGCAAGAGGTCTAATTAGACAATCTAATGAATTATGTCCGTTTTAGGGTTAGTTAATTTTGTTTCATCTTATATAATCAGCTTCTGTGTTAGAGTCTTTTGATCATAGCCAATACTTGCATAAAAGTGATTCAATTTTGAGTTCACCAAACTTACATTCATAATATATATTAGTCAAGCATTGTTATTCAGTCCCAAACTCCTTTAAGGTAGTCCATACAAGATCCCTCATGAGTGAATTTTACATGCAGCTTCTCGACTCACACAACGAGTCACATAGGGATTTCTTATGACCTTATACATCTTGTATGATTTCATAAATATCGCTTTATATGAAGTTTAATTCAACATATGTAATTACTCTTAAGTGCATATTCTTTTAGAAAGAAGTTCAATTCAACCTTACTTACATTCAATCGTACTTAGTCTAACAAAGTCTGCTTATATCGTTTATGTGTCATTGGAGTAACTTTAAGATATAATTTTATTCATTTTTAGGTACTTTTTAAACCATTTTCCTATATATTCACTATTTGATCAAATCAAATTATATTATTGAAGGAACCAGGCCTGGTCGTAGGGGTTGAATGAGTGAATTCAAAAAAAAGAAAATCCATTTTGGATCTTTGTTGGACATATAAAGTCTAACTGATTTTAGATCCAATCTAAAATTTTGCTTAAAAAAAATCTAATTTTATTTAATTTGTTTAAAAAGATTATTACCTATTTTAAATTAATTATATAATTATAAGCGTATCGAATACATTTTGTGTAGTGCACGTGCAACATGTAAATTGGGTACATGGCTAATATGTACATTTAAAGGTGTTGAGATTTGCACCTAAAAAATCACATTCTTCATTTTTATATGCCTTATGTTATCCATAGTTACCATTTAAAATTAAATAGATATATATATATAATAAATTTATCTTGATATAATAATAGTATCAATAAAAATATATTTTTAACTAAAATTAATTTTGACTAATTCAACATATTTCAAAATTAAAATTAACATCTTAAAATCTATTTTGACTTAGAAATTCAAAAGAAATCTATAATCCATTACAAAATATCTATTTGTAAGAAATGATTAAAATTAAATATAATATATATATTCATGAAATTTATTTTACATTCAAATACATAAACACACGCACATGCACGCACACACATGCATATATGCTTACATTCAGTTTTACAAAAGTAGATTTGTTTATAAATTTGATAATATGACTATTAAAATAAGCATATATTAAAAAATAATAGTTATTTATTTTATCCATAAGGTTTAAAAAAAATCCTCTTTTTAAAACTCCATATGAATTTTTTTAGAATTTTATAAAAATATATGTATTTACACATATATATTATGACGTAATTTTAAAATTACTTATTAATTATTAATTTAGAAATAAGTGGAATATTTTTATAGCCGAAAACATATAAGTAAATAAAAATAGTTTTAAACAACTTAATATACGTAATATATATATATATATATATATATATATATATATATTTGTGTATTTAATATGTTATAAAAAAAATTGGCTAATAAAAAATTGTTTTAAAATTCAAGAATAAAACTTATTAATCTAAAAGGTCATAGTTGAAAATATTTGTTATAATGATATTTTAATAAAAATACTATTCATTTCTAAGTTAATTTATATACACGTTTTAAATTGGACAACACAAGCATATATAAATTCGTTGTAAAATATAGGTGGTCTAATCTACATAATTTTGATCATGTATATGATTAAATTGAGATCGAGTTAATTTCCTATTATTCGTATCTTGAATGATTGAAAGACTCCTTGGTTCAAGTGAACCGCCTGTAGAAACTGTAATGATCCAAAGTGCAATCTTTATATTTATTTTGTTTGATTTTTTATGATTTCTTCTCTTAGAGTTTTGGCTATGGAGGATGACTCACGACCAAGCAAGGAATAGGATGGAGCAAAAAATTTCAAGCGTAGGGAGTGGTTTAAGTCGCATTAAGAAGAGGAAAAGGAGGAGAAAATATCTCTTGCTTTTACTCGTTCTTTTATTTACTTTTCGACTTTAAACTCTTAGACTCCCTCTCCATCTACCCTATGGTCGACCATTCAAAGGCCTGATTGGATCTTTAAAAACCTATAAGCCCACTTAGTACATATCAGTTTAAATCAAATTTAAATACTCATCTAAAGATAAAATACTAATGACATCCAAAAATCAAATAAAATTTAATAGCTAAAATTTCGTAAGTATCAATTAATTTATAACAATTATAAACTAATCAAATCGTATGGTTTTTTTGAAGTTTTCGTCATTATGGTTGTGCGACTCATAGGTTTAAATTCAATCAGCAATTATTGTAGAACAATTCAAAAATTAGTATCACTTGTTACCTTAGTTATTAGTGTGACAATTTGGCCCAATTCATCACTTACACATCTATTCAGTAAAATTCAATTTTGTAGTTTTAAATGGTACCAAGCAGTAAGGATTATTTATACTAGTTATCTTCATCAAAACTATATTTCCTTAGGGCTTATTGAATTTTATTTTTTCAAAATTCCAGTATTGTCCATATTCAACTCGGTTAGTCTAGAAACAAATTCTTTCACCATAATCAACACAATTCATCATAATCAACTTGAATTTAATGAAACCCTTTCACAACCGACCTTGCCTTTTGTGTCTTTACCTATTCATCAACATTTAGCTTTATCTTAAAAATCCATTCGCAACCAATGGATTTTTTTCTTTTGAGTATATTAGCCAAATTTCAAACTTTGTTGTCATACATGGAATCATTTTTGGATTTCATTTCTTCAAGCCAAAGTGCGTCATCATTACTCTATAATACTTGGCGGAATGAGAAAGGAGTATCATCCTTTAAGACATGGTCCTCTTTCTCTCAATCTACGATAAAGCCATAGTGTCTCTCTAGTGCACGAGATTTCCTATTAAACCTTCTAATAGATTACATGTTTTCATATACTGGAGAATTTATTCATCTACCGGCTTGGCCTCTATGTTAATTTCTTATATTGCGTCTAAGTCTATAATCTTATTGTTACTTTATTTTGTAAGAAATTCCTTTTTCAAAAAGAAAGCTTGCCGAGAAACTATAACATATGATCCTCGTTATTTTAAAAAATATATCGCCTTAAATTCATAGGATATCCTTTAAATTTACACAATGTCGATCTTGCCTCAAGTTTATTGGGGCCAATGTTTTTAACAGTAGGTTGGGAAACCCTAAACCATCAAATATTTGAGCCATGGTCTTTTCCCACACCACATCTCGTATAGGGTCTTAGGCACGGTCGCATCTATAATAGACCCATCAGTAACTTGAACTCATTTCACCTTTTGTCATATGTCGTCATCTCCTAAGTCTCAAAAACGAATTACGGATATGAGTCCCAAATCTAGTATCTAGAACAGAAGAGAATTTATTGATTGCAAAGCAATTTTGAGTCCTAAACATACCGGTAGGAGTGGTAGAACTATTCGCTTTCCTCTTTTTGATAAATTTCAAGCAATCCGGACAATTCCGCTTCCAATGCCCCTTCTTGTGACAATGGTCACATTCATCCTTGTCGTTAGGAGAATTCTTCTTATTAACATGCTTCTTTTCTTCAAACCAATCGAAGACGGTACCTTTCCCTTTATGGTGAGCACTCTACCTTGATCTTTGGATGAGCATTCGGCTAGTCTTAACATATCGAGCAGCTCCACAAGGCTCATATTCATCTAGTTCATACTGTTGTTCAATGTGAATGACTCAAACTATGGAGCAAGCGAACCTAAATTCAAGTCCACTTGTAGCTCATTGTTTATAGTAACGTCTAGCCGTAAAGGTCTGTAAATATAGCCTTTCATCAACAAGACATATTCCTCTACACAAGTTCCCTTTATCATCTTCATATTAAACAGTTTTTAGTGACCTCATACCTTGTAGAACATGATTGCTTCCCAAACAAAGCTTTGATGGATAGTCATGTTTTAACGCTGCCTTTTGCAAAAGTTTATCTAAAGTGGACAACACATTACTTGGGCTATTTTGCATTTCGCTACCTATTTAATATAAGCAATAATTAATTTGAGATCCACATCTTTAGCAAGATTTTGCTTTGGGGGTTCATGTATGGATGACCATAAGCGTTCATAAGTGAGTGATTTTTTGATCGCTCTTAGCCAGTCAATGTAATTAGGTCTATTGAGCTTGTCATTATTTAAAAATAACTTTTGCGTGGACATTTCCTGTAAATTTATCATATTTTATACATAGAAAATGTTCTTATATTATTAGTGAGGTTGAAAAGCCCCCACTACATTCTTGTATTTTCAATACCCAAAAAGAAAAATTAAAGTCTTTTGACTTCTTTAGTGAGTGTTAGTATTCGCTTGCCTTGGAATTCCAACCTTGAGTTTGCTCAACAAATCATAGGCCCGTAAGCAATGGTTAACACATCATTGGTTGTATCAAATACAACTCCTAACCTATGGTATTTTGTAACGATCATTTTTATTACACCGAAAGACGAGCCATTAAGGGTAGAAAAAAAGAAAGATAAGAATAGCTCAATAATCATATAATCTCATCACGAATCGTAACAACATATAATAGATAACATAGGATATTCCATAGTCATTTCCATAATAATAATATATCAGAGTCAATACATTACAACCTACAACTGGACAGTTATAACTGCATGCCTATGCAATAAACATAGATCATACAACATATACAATGGAAATAGAATATAATTAGCTAACAATGAAGCCACGTGCTCTAGTTTCTCCAAAAAGTTCTGTAAGAAACCCATATCACTTGGCTACTAATACAAATTTGAGTATCCAAAAGTTTTAAGAAAAGAAAATAAAACTCTGGGTCAGACGTGGATCTAGTGTGAGTAAACTCAAAACAAGTTTTTTACTTTTATAAAAGCTTTGAAAATAAAAGGTACTCTTAATACCACGTGGCATATAAACATGGAAGGGTTTTTACCTTATAACGACCATAACACTTTATATAGAAATCGAATGCTATTATCCTAATGTCGAGGGTTTTCATGTAAATAATTAACATAGCCGAAATTATTACATTATTTAAGTTTCAGCATAATAAGAAAAAACTAAGACTGAAGGCACTTATTGGGAAATGGATTCCATACAACAAGTGGGCTGCTGGGGTACCGACCGTTATAATACACCTATAGATTTGTGTACTCGAGGTCGAACTTATTGACCCTTACCAACACAAGACCGGCCTACCCTTTACAAGATAGTACCGAATATGATCACCCCTCGGTTGGGATCAGCTACCTACCAAAGCGTAAATGAGTATATATCTAGATGGGAGTGATCATACCATAATAGGAGCAACCCACCTTGTCTTGCTACATCTCCCTTGTTTTAGTCATTCCTGGTTGATGAGGCCTGAGCCTACGTTTACTTTTATAGTAACACCGCCATTGGAATGTAACATTGCCTCCAGGTGTTAAAACAATGTCAACATTCATTTATACAAGTCATTCAGGAGATGAACGAATCGAAGGCACTATTTCCACCACACCCGTTTGGAATCACCCTCAGGGTTGGTAGAAAATAGCCCTTGCGCTTTAAAGTCTTCATCTTGGACCTTGCCTCCACTATTTCCAATTCGAACACTTACATTGGTTCGTAGTGGCTATTGGATAACAACTGTTATTCGATCCCGGTCTCTCCAAACTAACATTAGATAATTTTAAAGGGTCAAGTTGTTTATAGTGGACCATTCCACTATCAGGGTGTAATATTTTACATATGAACATATATTACATATGTTTAGATTATAATGGTCCGCTTATTGAAATTAACTCCGATGTATTCATCATGTTCCCGAAGTGTGGTATTTATGTTAAGTATAAGTTGACTTACTGTCAATAAAATGTGACAATGTTTTATTATAACTACTATAATTCATTTGGCTACTTAATTGCATGGACAAAAGATCCAGTGGTTTAAAAATAATTTCCTAGTAAAAAAATTGGTTTAAAATAAATAACTTGTGTAAATTTATGATAAATAGTAAATAGTAAACTTTAATTAAATCATAAGTTAAAAACCAAGTTAAACTTTAATTAATATTAATTAAACCAAAATCATAAGTCAAACCTTAATTAATTAAAAATTTATTTATACTTAAACTTTAATTAAGTAACATTCATTAAAATTAAACCCTAATTAAGTAATAATTAAATGAATAATTAAACTTCAACTAAATAATAATTAATTAAACAATTAACTCTAATTAAATAATTAACTAAAGTAAGTGAACTTGATAAACTAAAAACTAAATTTCTTTTATCTTAATTAATCATTATTTAATACTTCCTTAATTAATATAATTAACTTAGTAAATAAATTCTTAAACTCTGATTACTAAATCTAATTACTTAATTAAATAATTAAATAATAATTACCCTAAGTAATAAATTAAATAAATAAATTATTAAATAACAAAACTTAATCTTTTTACTTACGTAATTAATTTGAAATGAATTTTCAAAAACAATCCAAAAGAAAACATCTTAAAAATTAGAAATCGTGAAATTTTCCGAACTACATCCAAAGCGACTATCGCTTTGAGCGCAGTTCGCTAGAATTGATTTCTAAGTTAAAACCTCACTTATGCTCTTGCTACTATATATTTGAAACACAAATGAAAGAGTTTTGAAACTTAAACAAAGGTGAAAAATTGAAAAAGCATTTACTAAATTCAAAACTAGAAAACAAGCTTTTGTTTTCAAATTGGATCTCAAATCTTTTGCAACATTTGAAGGTGCTGTCTTCACAATGTTTACATAACATACACTTGGTTTTGTATCATAAACACAATACCATCATATCATAACCAATCATTCCCATATCCATATCCAAACGTCTCGTTTAACATCCAAATCAAAAATCCAATCTCAGTCATAAATTGTAATCATATGCCATTAAAAAAACATGATATTTCAACACAACAACCACTATATTTTCACAACATATAGTCCATCAAAATCAAGTTACTTTCTTTTCCAAAAACAAGAATTGTACGCACCGAAATTTTACTAATTGAATGCGAACTTTTGATAAAACTTGAAAATAACTTTGGATCTTGCAAAATTTAAAATTTTAGACGCTTAAACGCCCTAAATGGGCTCAACCAGGGGCTAATCAGGCTCCGCCATGTGGATTTTAGGCTCGATCAAGTAGGCTAGTGGAGTTTGGGTGCTTGTATTTTGGAAGAGGAGGGTTGTAGAGCTTGTAGAAGTGTTTTAGCAAGAAATGGAAGTGATTTGAGTGGAAAGAAGTTATTTGTCTCAAATTAGAAAATATGAAGAGAAGATATGGATATATTTGCTTAACCTCTTAGGAGTTTTTGAAATGAAGATGGAGATTGTAAAATAAGAAACATGAAGTGGAAGGAGTATATACATAGATTTAGGAAAATATTTTAAAAATATTAAGTGCTTGTAATTAAATATGCATACATGCATGCACTCCACTCCCCTCCCCCTCATTTCCATCCTCACCATGTAACCCCCCTCTCGTGCACTATTCAAGCCATGCACCATGTACCATGTGTTAAAAGTAATTTTATATAATAAAATATATACACTTTTCTTTATAAAATATTTTCTCTTATCTTTATACATATACACTTTAAAGAGAAGCACATACATGCATATATACATGTATTCCTTTTTTGAATTTGTTCAGGAGGGAAACCGGCCGGAGCCGTAAAACCCTCCCTAGTGCGCCTACCCGGTCCGCGGACACCCGAAGGCTGATCTTAGCATACGCACATGGTAAGCCCTTAAATGGGCAACCTGGCAATCGAACCTGCGAACTGCTTACCAGGAGGCAAGTGTCTCAACCACTAGGCCACATTTGTGGACATATACATTGTAGATAACTTTTAAGCGAAGAAAAATCAATATTTCAGAAAATAATTTCTGGTTAAATTTTCTATTTCTCTATGAACTATATATATATAGGTAAAAAAAACTTGAAAATTATTTTATCATCATTAGTTTTATTTGAAATAGTTTTTATTTGCTAAGAAAATTCATATATTTATTATTTAAAAATATATTTAAATATTCATTTATTTAGCGATTAAATTTACATCTTTGGCCTAATCTCATTTCGACTTTGAGTTCTCAACAAATCAAACATGATTATTCACTCATACTTACCATTTCATGGTAGTCTGAGGATACTAAATGTATCTTGAGTTTGCTCAAAAACTACATACAATTATCTTACCACGTCTATTAATGTATTAATAATACTACATATGACATCTCTAGCTTGAGTTTTCTCAACAAGTAGAGAGTAATAATTTATTAGTATATTTTATTACTGGACAAGATTTGCATTAGAAATTCATAGTCTTTAATATATTTATTTGAGTGACATTGATTTTGGGAATAATATATTTCTCATGAAATACCATGTATCAAGCACATATGAAATCACGTTACAATACTATGCATACGTATTTATTTTTTAACCAAAGTTAGGTTTCTTACAGTTCCACTTTATTTAATTAAATCAAATTTATTTCATTTTTAATTTTATTAATTAAGCCATATTTGATTAATTTAGTTAATACTCTAATTAATTTAATTTAAATTTCAACCGCTAAATTTAAGTTTATTCATCCTTAACAATTTAAATATGACTATAGTATAACATTTATAGTATTTATATACATATATCATTATACATTTATACTGTTTATTAATTAATTTAATTAATTAAAATAATTTTTAATAAAATAATAATTATTAAATTCAAAAAATATCATTATTTACCTAAACTTTTTTAATGTAAATAAACATACGTCATTATATATGCTTTAATTTAGTTAATTAACTTTATTTGATTATTTATTTAACACAACCAACTAATAAATAAATTAAGGTAAAATTTTCGAAACTAATTTATTAATTTTCGAAATAATTTTGAAAAAATATATATTTTTATATCATTTGTAACATTTCCTTTTATATTTTAAGCTTAATTTAAAATTTAAATTTAAAACTTAATTATAATTAAATTTTCAAAACAGATTCTAAAAAATTAGCCCAAGGCCAAAAATCAATTCGGGCCTTTACGTGTGGGATATGCTTCGGGCATACGTCATCCTTTGGCCAAGCCTGTATCTAGGTATGGTAGAGTATTTGATTATCAAACCTAAGACACTACCATTCTATATACCCTAAAGAATAGGTAGGCTTAAATTAGTTAGCCTTAACATTGTTAATTTAGACTGCATAGCCTATTGGGCTCTGATAATGCAAAAGGAACATTGGTAAATTTCAAAAAATAATTCCAATATAGATCTTTGTGTTGCCTATTCAGTCTAATTGATTTTAGATCTAGTCTGAAATTTTGGTTAAAAAGTGTTTTATTTAATTTAAATTAGTTACATCATTACGAGCGGATCAAATACACTCATATGTGTATAGTGCACATGCAACATGTAAATGGTGTAAATGGTTATTGTGTATGTTTATAAGTACTGAAATTTATACTACAACAGATACATTCACCCTATATATATGTCTTTTGGTGTCCATTGTTATTATTTAAAATCATATATACATATATATAATCTTACATACATACATTGAATTAAAATTAAAATTTAAAGTCAAAACAAGATTTTAAGATATTAATTTTAAGTTTAAAATATATTGAATTAGCCGAAGTAAATTTTAATTAGTGTGTGTGTGTAATTTCAAAATAAATTTAATAAACTTACATACATACATACATACATACATACATATATATATTATTTTAAAATAAATTTAGATTTTTTTTTCATTTTCAAAAAAAAATCTAAATTTATATTAAAATTATATATATATGTATGTATGTATGTAAGTTTATTAAATTTATTTTGAAATTACACACACACACTAATTAAAATTTACTTCGGCTAATTCAATATATTTTAAACTTAAAATTAATATCTTAAAATCTTGTTTTGACTTCAAAAAATTCAAAAATGAATATATAATTTTTGGAAAAATATATATTTATAAATATTAAAATAAAATTATATATAATATATATACCCATGTCATCTACTTCATATTCAAAAATATATATAACTATAAATGTATATGCTAATATTCAATTTTATAAAATTTGATTTATTTATAAATTTGATTATATTATTACTATAATAAGCGTATATTAAAATATATTAATTATTTATTTTCAACTAGAGGGTTTGTAAAAAAACCTTTTTAATGAATTTTATAAAACATATATGTTTTATATACATTTAAAAACGATTTTAAAAATTACTTGTTAATTATTAATTTATTGAAATAAGTTAAAAAAATAAAATAAAATCATATATGTTAATAAAAATAATTTTAAATGAATTAAAATACGTAACGCACGCTTATTTGTGTATTTGACATGTTTCAAAATTATTTTGGCTAGCAAATATTAGTTTTAAAATTTATT
The DNA here is from genome assembly GCA_030765085.1 of Allium cepa. Taxonomy (NCBI): domain Eukaryota; kingdom Viridiplantae; phylum Streptophyta; class Magnoliopsida; order Asparagales; family Amaryllidaceae; genus Allium; species Allium cepa. The sequence goes on along the minus strand of CM060931.1, from coordinate 1,040,454,370 downwards.
GTTGAAATTATTTGTTATAATGATAATTTTTTTAGAATGGATTATTCATTTACAAGTTAATTTATAGATATTTTGTAAATCAAACAACATAGACACATATAAATTGATTGTAAACTAGAAGGTATGTTGAATGAATGAAATGCTCCTAGATTTAAATGAATTGCCTCCAAAAATTGCAACGAGTTGAAGTGCTATCTTTGTATTTTTTGTTTTTGCTTTAATTTTGCTCTTTGAATTTCGACCAAGGAGGACCTCAAAACTAATGGTCAATCAAGTAATCGGATGGGGCAAAAAATGTCAAGTGGAGGGAGTAATTTAAATGGTATAAAGGAGAGGTAAAGGAGGAGAAAAATATCTTCTTCTTTTACTCATTTTTTATTTACGTTTTTCAAAACTATTTTGAAGTACTCTTTAATTCCCTCACTATTCACCCTATGATCATCCATTCATAGGCTTAATTGGGCCTTCAAAGATCTTAACCCTATTTGGTAGATAATCGGTTTAAATCAAATTTAATTACTCATTGGTATCGTATATTGATATGTACATACATAACTTTTATATGTACACTTAATTAAATATCAATAACATCCAAATATCAAATAAAATTTATTAATCAACATTTAATAAATATAAATTAATTTAATTAACTTTGAACAATTATAAATTAATTAGATTGTAAAGTTTTCTGGAGTATTCATCATTACGGCTTTGCGATCAATAGGAATGAATTTAGTCGTCGATTGATATCGAAAAATTTGAATATTAAAATTCACACGTTACCTTAGATAGTGATGTGACAATTTAGCTGGATTTATGGCTTGCGTAATTTTTTTGGTAAAATCCAATTTTACATTTTTAAGCGATACCCAATAGTAACTCATATTTACACCAATCCTCTTTGTTAAACTATAACATCATGGGACCTACGGAAGTTGGTTTTGGTCAAAATTTCAAAACTGTCCATATTCGACTCAGTTAGTTCAAATACAAAGTCTTTAATTTAATAATAAAAATCATTATTAAATCGTACTGCTTTGGATAGAAACTTTGACTTTGAGTTGATACTGTTGACCGTGATACTGACCTTATATAACCAAGAAGATAAATTCTCTATTGTGTTTCACTTCCATTACTTTAACTCAGACAAAACTGTTGTCACTCGATGGTCGCCACGTCATAATTTAGTTATAATCAAAGTGGAGTTTCTTTGTTGAAGTTTATAGCATTCTCGAGTCAAGAGAATTGTCTAATGTCGTCTCTTTGAAATTTTTTTGTTTGACCTTAGTTATATTAATCAACAGAAAAATCATGAGTCATTTCATGGTTATCCAACAAATAATAGTACGTAACCTCTTGGTTCCCCCCGCAGCAATGAGTAATACATTGCATAATACTTGGAGAACGTTGAGTACTCTAGTCCCACCGGATGTATCGGTACTTGTTTCGGAACATCTTGTCTATAAATATTTAAAATTCTATGTTATTTTTTATATGATAAATTGTTAATACCTCAATTATTGATTTTGATGATAGTAACCATGATAACAACAATATAGTTCGTATAAAATATAGATACTAATGTTTTGCCACATTATATAGTATATAGCTCATGACATTGTAAAGATGCTGAATCAAAGACTGTACAGTATAAAGACTCAAGAAATGGACATAAAGACTCACCTGTACAAAGACTAAGATATGAAAATCTTAAGACTACAATATAGCATATAGAGTCATAGTATATTGTCAAAGTACCTGCTAGCAATCTTTGATCTCTATCTCTTATTTTTCTATCTTTTATATTTTTAAAACTAAATATATTTTCAAAATATATTTCAAAATATTTATAAAAGTTTTTCAAAGTGATGTTTATAAACTATGTTCAAACTATTTCACAAAGTAAAGGAGTTTCAAAACATTTTAAAAGAAACTAGTTTTCAAAAAATACATCTGTATGTCGACAAACATGGTATAAATATGTCAACATACATCCCGCCAAATGGTTTTTCAAAATTTGAAAAGTAGTGTTTATTCACAACAACTCTTTGCGAACAGACACCTCTATTTATTCACTATATAAAAGAGAGTTCAAATGATTTTTTCGATAGTTATTAATTTATTCTCTTCCGTCCTCTTACTCTCTTGAAAACCCCAATCAAAATATACTCTATTCTTTACAAAATCATATAAAATCAATTCAAACTTCACTGTACTTATTCACTACTACTTTCTTACTATTTTGGAATTATCTCTCTCTCAAATCAAAGATCAAAGTGCTATCCAAGAGGCTATATGATCATTGTATCCAATGTTCAAGAAATTATCTTTGTAATACTATCAAACTCTATTTGTATTTTCTTAGGTGTGCTTATAGCCTTTTCAAATCAAGTCGGTGTGCTTGTAGTCCGTCCAAATCAAGTGGATGTACCCTGAGTATGGAAAATAAGAAGAGCATGTCTCGTAGCCTCAGAATCGAGATTGTAATTTGGTTTGCTTTCTGCCCGACATTTGAAAAGAAATCTGTACAACCAATTGTTCAAGACTGGATGTAGGAGAAATCTAAACCAGTATAAAATTCCTAGTGTCATCTCTCTAAATCTTTACTTTGCTTTACAACTTTAATTTTTATCTATGATTGCATCTGTGGCCATTTAATAGTAAAATTCTGTGTTGTTAATTTAAAATTAATATTTAACATGAAAGAATTTCAAAAAGATTTAAAAAAGTTAGAAAACACTATACAACCCCTTTAGTGTTTAATTAGCCTTAAGATCCATAATTCTGCAACCAACATTTGGTATCAAAGCACTTGTTCTTCAAAAAACCATAATTTGTTTTTTGAAAAGTTCAAAGGACTAGTAATTTTTTTTTTTACACCTTCGTAGAAAAACAATTTTGTGAGATCAACATGTTACTAGAAATTAACTTTTTTGAAAAGTCACTTGATATGTTGGAAAAATATAATATTAAATTGTAGGAACAAATTTTTGATATGGCTAATGGTGAAGTGACATCTGATGTTTAAACATTACAAATCAAGGACCAACGGATTCTGAATAGTGGATGGTAAAGAAATATAACTCAAAATCTGGAGACCTTGAAGCATATTGGCTGCAAAGATGGTGGATCGGTTAACTTCGGAGACAACTTAAAAGGATATGTGATTGACATCAGCAGAGTCGGTAATTTTAGTTCCTGAGATAACGGTTTTGATTATAATGACCTTAGGACTTGTTATAAAATATAAATACTAATATTCTTGCCTAGATATATATGTATATGCAGGATATTTATAGGTATTGAGAATGAAGACTATACAGTATAAAGATTCAAGACTGAGTATAGAGATTCAAGACTGACGAATTCAAGATTGAAGAACCAAGACTGAAGAATCATAAGTATTAAGAGTTCAAGATATAAAGATAAGTTATAGATTATATGTATGTTAAAATTTCATAATAGCACTAAAATCTTTATTCGGATTTTAATTATGGAATGGAATCCACCTTCTCGCTTTAATAGTAGGATGAAACCCACAACCTCTTTAGTGGGATGGAACCCACAACTTTTTCGAGTGGAATGGAATCCACAACATTTTCAAAATTATTTATTTTTTCAAAACTATCTTTTTAAAGCCATCTCTATTAATTTAAACATTTTAGCCTTAATTCAAAAACTATTTTTAATCATATTAATTTCAAAATCATCTCTTTCTTTTAAATTATATGTTGATTTTAGTATTTTAGCTTTAATATATTTTAAAGAAATCTATACTTAGTTTTTAATATTAATTTTATATTATAGATTATATATTTTTAGTTTACTTTCTAAAACTCTTTAATAAGTTTAAACTATATTCATAATGGTTTACAAAGTTAAGAAATTGTTTTAATAAATTTTAGAATGGAAATCATTTTAAGCCAAAATCTATTTTCAAAATTAACATAGGCATGTCAACATCCCTCATTCCCCATGTCGACGTGGTAGCCGTAGATTTAAAATTCAAATTTTCAAAAGAAGGCCTATTCATTATAACTTTTCGCGAACGGACATGACCGTTGTTCTCCTATAAATACCTGTTGTTTTCAACGAATTTGAAGTTAGTTTTTCTTCATTTCTTCACTCCTTCTTGTCCACTCATATTCTCTTATATTTCAAATGCTTTAACAAAATTTTGCCGAAATTCTAAGTGAATCAAACTCGATCATCTCTAGTTTGATTCTCTGCCACTCTCTTTCAAAGATCTCAGTGATTATAAGAAGGAGGAGTTTATTTCAAGAGAAGTGTTTAACCATGCTAACATCTCTCTTATGAAAATTACATTTGTTTTTCAACCATATGAAACACTTGCTGAAAAGGATGAGAGATCGATTCATGAATAGATGGAAGAAGAAGTGGAGGAGAAGGAAGAAGGGGAGGATATGGAAACTGAAAAAGGAGAGGAGGAGGAAGAGACTTCATTGGGAAGCATCGAATACCCTATCACTCTCCATCTAACAAAATGCTTCTCATGAACCAATAAATTATCGTGGAAAAGCAACAAATTCTCAAAAGATCCGTTAGTAAAAAATTGGACAAGATTTTCACATAAATGAACAAGTTCTTTGGGAAAGTGAGTCGCAAGCTTGGATTGTCATCATCTTCATCATCCTCTAACTAATACTAGTTTCATTTCACATTCTTTTTGTTTGTATCTCTCTTTAGTCAATGTTATGTTTCGTTTGTGTAATGTTAACTAAATATATCAATGAAAATCTTTTATTTTTGTTTAATAGCTCTAAAATATCTTTGGAATGCTCGTTATTATATTATATAAGCTTATCTATATAGACTTTTATATAATATAAAGAAACGAAGAAAATTGCCAAAACTAACAGAGGCATGTCGACATCTCCCTACCCCCCATGTCGACATGTAATGGTTAGAAATAAATTTTTGTTTTGAAATTGAAATTGACATAACTGACTTGTGTCTTTTCATTTCAAACGACTTTCTAACTCTTTAAATACCCGTTTCTTCTAGAAAAATGCATATTTTCAATTCTCTTTATTTTCTATTGAATTTCTTCATATTTTATCAAAAAATGGCCTCTTCTGTTCATAATCTAAGTGAGAATCTTAAAGAAACTCCCAATTCCTTCAAGGACATACTTACTTATCCTTTGCAATTAACGTCACTAAGAATTAAGCCAAATGAAGATGATAAAATTACAAAAAAGACATTTCATTGCCATTCGATAGATGATCTCGGCCCCCAACAAAGAAGAACTTGAAGCGAATGTAGAAGGAACTCTGAACAAAGATAATGAAGAATGGGATGCTATAAAGCCAGATCCGATCTTTGATGAAGAAGGATGGGTTCAAGTTCCAAGAAATGTTTGATTTGACATATGTGGTTTGATTTACTTCGATTTGGTTTGGTTTGATTTGATTTGAATTGTTATGGTTTGATTGATTTGAATATGATGTGTAATATATGATTGAACATGGTGTGGTTTGATAAGAACATGATGTATATATTAATTGATTATGTTTGAAATTTTCATATCTCTCACATTTATGTTACTATATTTTATTCATAATTATCTATCTCGTTTATATTCTACTATACTATGTTATAATCCTATAAAGTGCTATAGTATAGGATTTGGAGAGAGTTATGTATTTTAAGATTAGGTTTTGTTGATGACAAAGGTGGTGAATCATAAAATAGGTTAGTTACGCTTAAATTAAGGGGGAGTTAGTAGATTAAGGGAGAGTTGTTGGAATAAGGGGAAGTTAGAGTATAAACAGAGTTTGGTGGAGTATATTTTATAAACATAGGTTGCCATCATCAAAATGAGGGAGATTGTTAGTTTTTGAGATGATGGTTTTGATGACAACAATCTTAGGACATGTTATAAAATATAAATACTAATATTCTTGTCTAGATATATATGTATATGCAGGATACATATACGCTGGTACCAAGAATAAAGACTGGACAGTATAAAGATTCAAGCGAGTATAGAGATTCAACACAGATGAATTCAAGATTGAAGAAATCAAAACTGAAAACTTATGAGTATCAAGAGTTCAAGATATCAAGATAAGTAATAGAGTCTAGATTTATGTTAAAACTTCATAATAGTATTCGGATTTTAATTGTGGAATGGAATCCGCCTTGGCACTTTAATTGTAGGATGGAACCCACGACCTTCTCTAGTGGAATCGAATCCACGAAATTTTCAAAATGATTTTTTTTAAAACTATCTTTTTAAAGCCATCTCTATCAATTTAAATATTTTTACCTTAATTAAAAAACTATTTTTAATCATACTAGTTTCAAAATCATCTCTTGTTTTTTAAACTCTCTTGGTTTTAATTAACATATTTTAAAGAAATCTATACTTGGTTTTTAATATTACTTGTATATTATAGATTATATATTTTAAGCTTACTTTCAAAAACTCTTTTATAAGTTTAAACTATATTCAACATGGATTACAAAGTTTAGAAATTGTTTTCACAAGTTTTAGAATAGAAATCATTTTAAAGCTAAATCTATTTTCAGAATTAACAAAGGTATGTCGACATCCCTTATCCCCTATGTCGACATGGTAGCCATGGAATTTAAAATTCAAATTTTCAAAAGAAATTTCCATTCCTCGAAACATTTCGTGAATGGAAATGAGCATAGTTCTCCTATAAATACCAGTTGTTTTCAAAGAATTTTAAGTTAGTTTTTCTTCATTTCTTCACTCCTTCTTCTCCGCTCAAATATTCTCTTAAATTTAAAATCCTTTAACAAAACTCTGCTGAAATTCTAAGTGAATCAAACTCGATCATCTCTAGTTTGATTCTCTTCCACTCTCTTTCAAAGATCACAGTGCTAACGATCCGGAAATTTCAAATAATTTAAACAAACAATTAACTAAATTTTTCTTGAAATTAAATAATAAAATTTAGCAACGAAATTTGATATTTGGAATGTGTCCATTTAAACATGGAAAATGGTAGATTTTCATTGGTAAATATGAAAGTTAGTTCTGTTGTAATTTTTTATTACAATTTAAAATCAGTTAAAAATTTGAATGGAATAAATATTTTTGAAATCTAAATATTTTATATAATAAAAATTTAAAATCATTTTCTGAGAGAGACGTCATATTTCGTTTCGTCAAATTTTGAATACTTTATCCCCGGTTATCTTATTTTCGGCGTTTTAGCAGTATTTTCGACAGCGGAAAATCGAGTTTTTAAAACTTTGTCATATCAATGGTATCTATGCACCATTATGTTCGTCTCATCATGATGATCTCCGCAGTATATTCATTTGTGCATTTCAGTGCCCGATACGTGGTGAAATCTGCAAAATGATCGCCGTAACGGTTTCGTATTTGTGTTTTGGACCTTAGTCTGTTCAATTGTCACCATTGGATTTGAAAAGCTATCTGCATTTATAACTTTGGGTTACAACAAGTGACTTTTCTTTTCCTACCTTTTCAATTTTATATATGTGAATACTGCCTCTTCTATTTCATCTTCTTGCTGTTCTCTTTACTTTTTCCGTCTTCTAACTTTCTAAAAAATGTGAGATTTACATTCCTCTTCTTCTTCCTTGCTTCTGCCATCAATTTTCATGCACTTTCCTCCTGACTTGAAGTCGTCCCTGAGAAAACCCTCCTTTGACTCGAAACAAACCAAAATTGCCATTTCTTCTTCGCCTCTTCTGTGACCAAATGCAACGCTTCCAAAAGCCCGAAGCGCGACCCGAAGCAGCCATTACCGAGACCCCAGATTCCCAAAACTCGAAGCTACCTCCTTTGAACCGCAGCCATTCCCGAAGCATGGCTCCCTACGACTCGAAGCAAATCCAAATTTTTTGTTTTTTTCCAAAACCTGAAGCACCCTTCCCTGACCCGAAGTCAAACCCAAGAAAACCCTTCCCTAACACGAAGCTTGACCTAAAGCAAACTTCAGCCTATCGACAAATGTCTTTTTTTTTATAGTTTCTGTATTTTACGATGAATTTCTATGTTATTTATATTTATTCCTTGTAATATATATAAAACAAATGGGTATGTATATTGCATATGTATATATATTTGTTTGTCATCGAATTTAGTGCTAAATCGGTTTCGCTTGCCGAGCTATTTGAAGCGTCGTGCCATGTCTATGTCCGTATCTATGTCAGATGCTTTTCAATTCCATCGTTCTCTACTCAGGAAAGGCGAGCGATCACTCATGTTTAACATTCTTATATTTGGTAAAAAAATTCACATGAAATGATGATTGAAAAGTGTTGTTAAAATTTATTTATTTTTGTAATTAAATTGTTGAATATAATATGTTATTAATTGAATTGTTCACCTATATGATTGATATATGACACCTTAACCTGCTGAATGTATATTATATTTAAATTGTTACTTACGACATATGCCTGTGGTTGATATGTTATGCTATTTTATATTATTATTTATTGTTTTCACTCTGCAAATTCCCTAGTTTTGGGAATCCCTATGGGTTGAAATGATACATACCCGAACGATCTTATAAGTTAGGAAAAATCGTTATGGGTTGAAATGATAAACCCAAGTGATCTTATTAATTTTAAATTTTTGAATTGCAGGGTGAAATGATATGTACCGTAAAGTTTAAAATTACAGATTGAAATGATAAATATTCGTATCACTTGACCACAGGATAGAAAATTATATACGGACACCATTGGTCTATTTGATTTTGAAAAATGATTTCCAATGTTTTAAAATAAATATATGGTTTTTAACAAATATTTATTTTATTTAAATTTTATTAGAATGATTAAATGAATATTTTCCGAATTGAATAAAATTAAGAGTTAGATTTTGAAATATAAATGAAATTTATCAAATTGAGTCATTGCAAATTGTTTGAATATTTAACTTCGAAACCTATTGAATTAAAAGTGGTTTAAATTTGTGGTTCAAACCTGGATTTGAAATCAATGTAAATTAAAGATTATTTTAGTAAGATTCTGAATGGAATCTTTTTAATTAGAATTGTTGAACTGAGATTGATTTGAATTTGATTTGTGAAATTGGAAGAAACAATGCTAATTTGAAACTATTTCCAATATAAACCGTTTTTAATATATAAACTCTATATAAACTATTTTAATTTATAATATATTTTAAATATATAAACTATTTTTAATTTATTACTGTTTCAATATATGTACATACTATTTTCAACATTTAAACTGTTTAAGTTAGAATTGTTATGATTTAGATTTAATAGATTTAAAATACTAATATTTTGACATGATGGTTTGAACTGTTTTTGAGAATATGATTTAGAAAGTGATGTGATTTCAAAAGTGAATATTATTATGCGGCACTTTGGCCTAGCTTCGTGGTGATAGTCATAGAGCCTATGGTTGAACCTGCACGAGACTCAAGCCAGGAAATTGGTGGAAGTATGATGGACCAGTGAAACTTAAGTTTGGATCATCCTATAAGCCTGTGCCGATATATTTGGCGCAGGCTCGACCGAAGTTGTTCGATATTGGAACGTAGTCAAGATGCGCTGGCCAAGGTGGTTCAACATTGGAGTGTAGACATGGTGGTTCGGCCAATATGGGTGAGACAAAGCGGTTCGATCGATACGATTTCAGACTTAGTGGGTCGGTGTGGATGGAATAGACCTTGGTTGTTTGGCCAACTATGGTCCGACCTTAGGGATACTGAGTCATGTATCGCTCGGCCAAAGAAGGGAAGGCAGAATGGCTCGATCTAGGTGGTTCAACATATGTCCTTCGGCCTAGATGGATTAGCAGGCGTCGTTCGATCATGGTAGGGGAGCTAATGTGGTTCGATCAGGAGTAGTTCGCATGTGTTTGTCGATGTATCTGGTTCGATGCACCTTGAGGAGGTTGACAAGTTATTTGGTCTACAAAAGAGTGATGTGACCAACATTTCCAAACTTCGAGTTTCACTACCGCTTGCTCCGAGTCCTTGAAGGTCTGCTTCGAGTCAACAACGAGACAACCCATAGATCGGCATAGGTGGGTCGGTAGAAGAGGGTCGGCAAGACTCGCTCGGTCAACTTAACTACAACCGTGGGCGGAGCTACCTTGGTCATGGGCTAGCCTATCTTCGTCTATAAATAGAGGGACAGGGGTACAGTTGAAGGGACCTTTTTTTGGAAATTCCAAGGAGACTCTGCCATTTTTGTATTCATCTCTTTTTTGTTAGAACTTGTACTTAAGTTGTTTATTTATGGATTGTACCTATACTCAACTGACCAGTATAGGAATAAAGATCATATTCGAAGTGGATGTAGGAAATTATGTCGAACCACTATAAATCTAGTGTTTCATTTCCTGTTGTTCATTTTACATTCAATTGCGTTATTCCTCTATTTTAATTTACCTTCTTCATTAATATCTCTACGTAACTCTATTTAAGGGTGTTAGTGACCAATATTAGTGCTAACATTTTAGTGCTTTCATTGAGAACGTGCATTCTCAGGCTGATAGTATCTACTTTGTCACTACTAGATTGAAGAAATCCTCCAAAGGAGATCCAAGTTTACTCTTAAGAGTTCAAAGATTCTATTCGGAGTTCGGATGGAAAACTCTATGATAAGAAAACCATATACCAGGTCAGCCTACCACAATGCGGATGTCAACGAGACTGCTAGCATCTAGCAAGTGGGGACCAGTAGTCAACAAGCTAACCTAGGTGCACAAACCGCCACCATCCAATCATAAGTTGTCATCACTGTAGAGATCATTGAGATGATGAGAGAACTCGTGGAAAGCAGGAGACAACCTAAGCTTAAATTCAAGCTAACACCGTTCTCATGACCCAGATTGCTCAGAACCAACATCAAAATGCTGGAGGTAGCCCCGCTTCCTACTCATCCTCCGTCAGCTCCGCTTCATCTGATGAAAATCACAGGCGTAGACGCCAAAGGATTGAAATAGCACGAACAGGTGTAGCAGAACAATCCAAGTGAAATGGTCCGGGTTCCTAGCCTAGAACCATGTCCCTCATCTGCACCTAGGAAATTGCACGCAAGCTGGAGCATGAAACTTAAGATCTAGAGGACAGGTGGAGGATGGTCCACTGCCTCATCAGGGACGTACCGAAGAAGGTCCCCCGAACGTGCGTTCGGGAGATCACTTACCAAGGAGGCACCGGTCGAAATGATCATGCAGGACGGAGTCCAACTTGCCACCTCCCATCAAGATCTGGATTTATCAGCTATAGACAGACAGCCGATGAGGGAAAAACAGGGTTTATCCAACGATGATTAGGGAATATCTAGGAGTCATACTCCGTTCACAGATGCTATCCTACAGGCCGAGTACCCTCGGAAGTTTAGTATGCCTACTATTCCAGCCTTTGAAGAGAAGACAGATCCCCAACAGGCATGCAATGAGATACGAGTGGATGATGGACTCTGCTAGGGCAAATGATGCTACTGAATGTAAATTTTTCCTAATAACCTTATCTAGAATTGTTACCATGCGGTTCACCAGACTTCCTCCGAGATCAATCTCCAGGTTTGATGAGTTAGAGATGAAATTTATTAAGCATTTTAGGAGCCACACCACTCTCTCAAAGAACGTGATGTCTTTATCCAGTGTAATCCAGGCTCCAGAGGAGTTGTTAAAGGAATATTTGCAAAGATTTCACATTGCTGCTACCGAAGTTAGCGACCCGAATGACCATGCTAATTTTATGGCCTTGATACGAGGGGTAGAACCAGACTTAGAGTCGGTGATTGGCTGGTAGGAAAGCAACAGTCTACCGTAGAACTCTTTTATTCAAAGGCGAACCAATTCATGAGAAGGAAAGATGCAAGTTGGATGAGGCGAAGTAGTGTGCCAGGGGCTGGCAAGGAGATGGTGCAAAGCAACATCGCGGTAAAGCAATCTTGCACCAACTCTGGTAAGGTCCTGGTCAATGTTCAAAATAAGCTAGAGCAGCCTAAAGGATCCAGGAAAGGAAATTCTGAACGGAACGGGGAAGCAGGAAAGTGGAAACCAAGGATCCCAACCTACAACGAATACACTCGTCTGAACACATCTTTGGAGAATATTTATTTATCAACTTGTAATACATTTCAATACCGAAAGCCGCGTCCAAAAGAATCCATTGAGGAAAAAAAAGTAGACTGGAAAGTATTGTTACTTCCATGAGACTTGCGGGAATAATGCCTAAGAATGTAGACACCTTTATGATGCTATAGAAAAGCTAATTTGAAAAAAGTAGTTACAGCAATTTGTTACGAATCCATAGGAAGGCAGACAAGTGACCACTGACCCGAATCATGGGCAGGCTCTTCATCGAGCCTAGGAACCCAATCGGACCGGAGGTAGACTGGTTATAAACACGATAGTCAGTAGGCCTCACCCGACGGACAAGAATTGGTAAGAAACGAACGTTATGCTAATTCCCTAAATCATGCGGATTTCGAATGCTGATTGAACACATAGGATGGGAAACCAATGAAACAGCAACGAATGATGAAGGATGATATAGTATTCAGAAGCGGGGTTGCCGACCAAGTAGAGGCAACTACCATTGACTCGATGGTCGTCTCAGCCATGATTGGGCCGGCGATTGTGAGAAGGATACTGATTGATTGCAGGAGTTCTGTTAATATTATCTTCAAAAAGGCGTATGACCAAATGAAGATGGAGGCAAAGGATCTAAAGCCATCTATAGCCCATGTTCACGGCTTTAACTATGCAGCCACTGATGCAATATCCTTTGTCGAATTGCCAGATGAGTTAAGAGAAGGTGAACATAGGAGGGTATGGATCCCACCATTCATTGTTTTGATGTTGATTTCCCGTATAATGTCTTTCTAGGTCGGCCGGCCCTAGCGGAGTTTAATGCAACTTTGGCTCCGTAGTGTTTAACCTTGAAATTTTCGATGGATAGAGGAGTTAGTGTTGTGCATGGAGATCAAGCGACTGGTCGTGCATGTTATATGGATGAGCTGAGAGAGGCCTATTGAAGAGAGAAAGGAAAGGATGTGGATAACTCTGTCCGCATCCATGTTGCTAAAAATTGACAAGTAATTCCCGAGCCTTGGCTCGGGCAGCAGGGTCGGGTCTATAGAGAATAGATCCGAGAGACGATGATGAAGAACCTTAGGAGGCTAATGCATCATCGGCTGAACTGAGGATTGACATTCCAATCAGCCACGATGACCCATCACGGGTTCTTAAGATTGGATCACAACTCAGCCCCTCGATGATTGAGGATCTTATTGATTTCTTCCGAGCGAATTTGGATGTTTTTCCTTAGACCCACTTTAATATTTACGGGATTTCTCCCGCCATCGTAAGTAATATGTTGAATATTGACCCAAAGTATGTGCTAGTGAAGCAAAAAAGGAGAGGTATGGACTTGGAGAGGTCTGCTCCTCTTAGGGGGGAAGTGGACAAACTCAAAGCCTATAGGTTCATCCGCGATGCCTTCTACCCTTAATGGGTATCTAACCCCGTACTAGTGAGAAAGGAGAATTGGAAATAGAGGGCCTGTGTTCATTATTCAGACCTGAACAAGGCATGCCCTAAGGATAGTTTTCTTTTACTCAGAATTGATCAGCTGGTCGACTCAACAGCATGACATGAATTATTGTCATTCATGGATGCATAATTGGGACACAGTCAATTCGTTGCAAATTCCAGATCAGGAACACACTAGTTTTGTCATGGACATTGCACTGTACTGTTATATAGTCATGCCCTTTGGGTTAAAGAACACGGAAGCAACTTATTAACATTCGGTGAATAGGATGTTTAAAAACCAGATTGGTAGAACAATGGAGGCCTATGTGGATAACATGCTCGTGAAGTCACGACAATCAAACAATCACATTCGACACTTAGCGAAGATGTTCGGTAAGCTCAGGTACTACAAAATAAAAATCAATCCATTAAAATGTACCTTTGGCCTTGCGTCAAGAAAGTTTTTGGATTTTATTGTCAACACGTGGGGAATCGAAGCCAACCCAAAAAAGATTCAAGCTATCCGTGACACACAAGTTCCCAGAACAATAAAGCAAGTACAAATCATGAATGGAAAAGTCACCGTGTTGAGTCGATTCATATCCAGAGAGACCGACAAGTGTGCTCCTTTCTTCAATGTGGCAAGAAATGGGAAGAGAAATTTTGAATGGACATTGGAATGTGAAGATGCCTTCCGAGCTCTGTTGAGACACTTGGAGAAGCCCCCGATTCTATCAAAACCTATAGACTATAAGGAGTTATATGTTTACTTGGTCGTGTCTCAGCATGCCATAAGTACAGCCTTGGTTCGCGAGGAGGACCAAATTCAAAGTCGGCATAATATGTCAATAAACGTTTAACGGGAGTAGAGAGAAATTATCCTAAGATTGAGAAGCTAGCCTATTGCTTGGTGATTGCATCACGCAATCTCCGTCCGTATTTTCAGGCACACCCGATCAGTGTTTATACCGATCAACCTCGACGACAGGTGCTCCAACGACCAGAAACCTCCGGAAGATTACTTAAATGGAACATTAAGATGAGTCAATTTGATGTCACTTACCTGCCATAGAGGGCTATCGAGGGAAAAGAGGTAGCATACTTCATTGCAGAATTCACTGTATCAGACGAGCCAAGTAGCGGTAATGAAGTTCCCCCATTCAATGGAAGCTATAAACTGATGGGGCATCCAACGATCGTTGTTCTAGGGCTGATGTTATTCTCGTAACTCCTGAAAACCGATCGATTTATTATGCTTTGAAACAAGATTTTCCAGCTATGAGTAACGAAGCTGAATATGAAGCATTGATTACCTGCTTGAAACTCACTAAACTACTTGGAGTAAAATGAGTTGATATCTTCTGTGTCCTGCATGAACAAAATGGGGAAACCGACTCATTGGCAAAGTTCATAAGAACTGGTGATGCACAGATGATGGGCTCAGTCCCCTTCAAGATCTTACATGCCCCGAGTATAAAAGAAGTGGAAGTAGACTTTGTGTTAGGGACGGAAGCTGAAAAGGAGTCATGGATGACACCGTTCAAAGAATACTTGTTACATGGTAATTTGCCTGAGAGAAAGAACGAAAGACGATAAGTTGTTTGCAATGTCTCGTGGTATACAATGCAGGATGGAGTAATGTATCGAAAAGGATTCTCACTTCCCTTACTTCAGTGCATCGCCCATGACGAGATAAACCGGGTCTTGAAAAAAGATCATGAAGGAGAATGTAGCGACCAAAGGGGGCAGACGCTAGCCAAAAAGATCCTCTGCTATGGATACTATTGGCCAACTGTGAATCGGGACTCCGTGGACTATGTAAGAATATGCGAAAATGTCAAAAGTACGCGAAGACCCCAAGAGCTCTGCCGACAGATCTCACGCATATGGTCAGTCCATAGCCATTTGCAATATGGAGGATTGATATAATCGGCTCCTTGCCAATCTCCAAAGGTGGTGCGAAATATGCAATTGTTGCGGTCGATTATTTCACCAAGTGGGAGGAAGTAAAGCCCTTAGCTACGATCACCACCAAAAAGGTCGTTAATTTTATTGTGCAAAAGATCATATGCCATTTTGGCCTCCTATGAACTATCATCACGGACAATGGAACTCAATTTGAGAGTAGGGAGTTCAAAGAATTCTGCCAAAAATATTGGATTGAGAAAAGGTTTGTGGAAGTCGCGCACCCTAAGGCCAATGGACAGTTGAAGCCGTAAATAAAATAATTAAGTCCATATTGAAAAAATGTTTGGAGAAGGCCAGAGGCAAGTGGGTGGATGAGCTTCCAACTGCACTTTGGCCTACAAAACCACCCATAAGTATGCGGCTAGCCATACTCCATTCACCTTGGCATACGGCACTGAAGCAGCTATCCCCGTGGAACTTGAAATTCCCTCTCACCAGGTGACTCACTATGATCCTTAGACAAATCGTGATCTCTTACCGGAATCATTGGACTTTGTCCACAGAAAGCGTGAATAAGTAGATTTAAGGGCGGCTTTGCATCGGCACTAAGTCGCTCGATAATACAATGAAAAAGTTCGTTTGGGAATCTTTAATGTGGGTGATCCTATTTTGAAGTGAGTTTTTCCAATCCCGTCACATATAAATCCCACGTGGGAAGGTCCATAAGTCATCGAACGGAAGCTTAGAGAAGGAACCTTCGACCTAGCTACTGTTGATGGCATGACACTCCTAAGAGCATGGAATAGCGAGCATTTGCGTCGTTATTACAATACGATCATTTCTTTTGCATTTAGTAGCAATTGTTTCAGTAAATGTTTCTTTTGTTATTCTTGGTCTCCGACATATAATAAGACAATTCATTTGTCATTATTTTCTACAATCAATAAAGGCTTGAAGCTATTTTGCTATGAGCTATTAGTGTTTTGTATTTTGTAATTTCATGGAAAGATAGAATTGCATTGATCTGTCTGGCATATGAATGCATAAATAAACGATTCAAAAAATGTCTAAGTCCTCGTAACGCGGACTAGAGTAATTTAAATCCCCAGAGTGCAGACTAGAGTATAAACGATTCAAAAAGAAATCTCTAAGCCCCGGAGCACGGACTAGAGTACTCCGAGTCCTCGAAGTGCGAACTATTGTATAAACGATTCAGAAAATCTCTAAGTCACCGGAGCGCGGACTAGAGTACTTTAAGTCCTCGGAGTGCGAACTAGAGTATAAACGACTCAAAAAAATCACTAATTCCCCATAGCGCGGACTAGAGTACTTTGAGTCCCCAGAGTGCGGACTAGAGTATAAACGATTCAAAAAATCTTTAAGTCCCCGGAGCGTTGACTAGAGTACTCTGAGTCCCCGGAGTGCAGACTAGAGTATAAACGATTCAAAAAATATCTTTAAGTCTTTAAAGCATGGACTAGAGTACTCTGAGTCCCCGTAGTGCAGACTAGAGTATAAACGATTCAAAAAAATCTATAAGTCCCCAAAGCACGGAATAGAGTACTCTGAGTCCTCGAAGTGTGGACTAGATTATAAATGATTCAAAAAATCTCTATGTCCCCAGAGCGCGGACTAGAGTACTCCGAGTCCCCAGAATGTGGACTAAAATATAAACGATTCAAAAAATCTCTATGTCCCGGAGTGCAGACTAATGTACTCTGAGTCCCCCGAAGTGCGGATTAAGGTATAAAAGATTCAAAAAATCACTAAGCCCTCGATGCGTGGACTCGAGTACTTTGAGTCCCTGAAGTGTGAACTAGAGTATAAACGATTCACAAAATCTCGAAGTCCCCGGAGAGCAGACTAAAGTGTTAATAATTTAGGAATCTCAAAGTCACGTGGAAGCGAATTGGCGCTTACGCGATCCACAAAACTTTGCATTTCAATAACAAGTTATATGATAAGCTAGACAATGAAAATCATTGAAAACAAAGAAACAAAATTTTATTTACTAATCAAAGATTAAGTTCCATTACGACTTCTCTGAAGTTCGAAGCAAAATTCTATCCACAATGACTATAAAAAAGGAAAAGAAACTACTACATGACTTAGGTTTATTCAGGCTGAGCGAGGCGTAACAAGACGATAGCTACCTCTTTGACTGTTTCTCCTTCTTTGGTTTTTTCGAAGGCTCCTCAACCAAACATATCCTCATGGACCCTTTGCTTCCCAGTGAAGTGGTATCCGGGGAGAGAAGAGGGACCTCCATAGATGTGGTACCATCGAGGAGAATTACCTTCAAGGGCCTGTTTAGAGGATCATCAAGTTCCACCACCTAAGGTCCAATCTTAATTTTAGCTTTCCTTTTCTCCTCCTCCATGATTCGCTCCCCCATGCTAAGTTTTGAAGTAGGTCTGAAGGGGCTAGTGATTTCAACCTCGTCATGTTCGTCTACAGGCTAGGGATTCTCGAGTTTGTCCTCACCGAGCTCCCCGATCACTTGGGCATTGAGTCCAAGAGTATCCCCGGTGTTAAGTTCTTCCACCATTTTCTCTTCCTTCTCTGTGACAACATCGCTCCTTGGAGTTAGTTCGGGATTAGAATAGCCTACATGAAGTCATAAAAGACGAATGTTAGAATACATCTATTACCTACCAAAAACGATGGTCCTTTAAACTCTAGAAGGAAAAATTACATACCGACTTTCGGTTGACTCTCAGCTGTTTTGGGAGTCTTATCCTCCGGAATAGGGGATAGAACGTGAACATCAAGCCCAGGCTTCTCTAGGTCCTAGCTAATATGCTGCTCGAAAGGATCGAGTGATGATCAACCGGCTGGCTGAGCGGAAGGAGAAAATATGGACTTAGTTTCGGATGGGCCAGCAATGTAGTCCTTCCCCTTGGATGAGGAGGAGTCTCTTCCGAATAGAGCTTTCGCTGCAGATAAGTCAAAAGGCTCGTTTCCTCGAAGCACTCCCTTCACAAGAGCTTCTTCATCAACCTCTTCGATGACCAGCTCAACTCTTATAATTTTTATTAAAGTATCTCATGCTTCGGCTAATGATTCGAGGTAACCATCACCTAGAAAAGTAAGGTCGCGATGCATGAGAACTCGAGCATTATACTCGACAATGAGCGTATCAAATGAGCACTTAATTTCTTCTCTTCTGGCTTCAGCAGCTGCCTCGAGGCGAGAATCAACATCTGTGAGCGCCAATCTCTCACCCTTTTCGCAAGCTGTCTCCTTTAGTGCTTCGATCTTAGAATGTTCCTCATCAATCTTCGTCTTTAGAAGTCGTATGGCGAAGATTTCATCGCAATATCGTTGTGACTCTTCCTGTGCAGCAATTTTCTCTTCTTTCTCTTTGAGGAGCAGTTCCTCTAGCTCTTTAACTCATCGATCGAGAATATCTTTTTCTTTCCGGATAGAGTCTTTCTCTAAGGCTAGCGCACCGCTACATTGGAATGCCTCATCAAGTTCTTTTCTATGAATGGGTTCCAAACGACTAACTTCCTCGCTGTATCCTTGGTGTAACAACCCATAAATTTTAATAAATATTTTAATGCAATTTTATTTGAAACTTTGATTTTTAAATTTAAATTTTGGAATTTTCCAATGTATTTTTGGATTTTGTTTGTAATTATTTTTTTTCAAATGTAATAAGATAATTATTTTCTGAAAATTTTATATTTTGGTCAATCGTAACCACTTTGACTTTCAAGTGAAAATTTTAAATTTGAGTTTTTAATTTCTAAACTTTTTCTTTGAAACTGTATTTGATTCTGATTTTCGTGCTGCTTTTCGTTTCGTAAAATTTTGTTTTATACTTTGTAAATCTGATAAATTTCAGTGGTTTACACGCGATTATTTTTCTACATTTTCTGTTTATTTTCTATTCTATATTTTCCACTTCATTTCTATCCTATTTCGTTTCTATTTTACACTTTTTTTTGGTTTTCCATTCTCTACTTTCTATTTTCTTTTATTTGATTTTGGGCTTAGGAAATTCAAGAGACATATGTTTTCTTTTCTTTAATGTAAATTGTGACTCTTCCTTTCCTAGCCGTGCATTTACCTTCCATTAGCCGCTCATTTTTCCTTCTTAGCCATCTACTTCTCTATCATTCAAGTACAAAACGTCTCACTTGTCATCGCCTTTCATTTCTCTTTTCCTAACAAAAAAAATTACAGTAAGTTCATGTCTTCTTTCTTCCTCTTTCTTTTATTTTTGTTTCTTCTTTTGTTTTGCCTCAAGCTTGCTCCACCATCACCATCCCCTAGCCGACAACATCTCCTCCACCACCACCACTATGACCGGCCACCACCACCTCATCACCACCACCAAACTATGCAATGACCCTTATGACCTAAACCATCACCAAACAATGAGAAAACACTAGCCGAACTCCTATATTTCGTCACCTCCTCTTCTATTGCCTCGGCCACCATCACCTCCACCTCCTCCATTCCCTGGCCGTGACCATCCCCTACTCTAGATGCTACTTGACCCATACACACACCTAGGACGAGCCACTTGAACATATGGCCGAACCCTTGTGCCTGTGACCTTCCACTTGCCTTGCCTCTTTGCCTTCCTATTGACTTTAACTTGCAATCTCTTCAATTTCCAAACCATGGCATGCTTTAAACCATCATATCCGAGCCTATGTTGCCACAAGCCATCATGGCCAAGAATAACATGAAGGTGGTCTTGCCAATTTGCATCGTGGCCGAGCCTAATGGCCTTGGTCAAGCAATTCTAGGTCACTTTGATTCATATTTTTCCCATTGTTTTAATTTATAATCTTTGTGTTGAATTATATACTTATGTTTATGATGATTGTGTTATTTACAAGATTTGGATCTTGGCTCTCCATCTACTCAAGTTTGATTCGTGCTTTGTCGTGCTTTTTGGAGTTTGTTGTTGTGTCTTGAATTGTCATCTCTAGCTTTAGAAGGTGAGTTTATCACTCTCGACATTCGTACTTATATAATTGTGAAACAATGGCATGTGAATTGTAGTTGATGATGTAACAGTAATTTATATGTGCCTGTGATGTGATATTTCATGATATTATAATCTAATATTCATTTGTTACATCATCTGATATGATATTCCATATTATACTGTTTATTTCATTTACTGTTTCTCACTGCAAGTTCCCTATAGAATAGAATCACTATAGGTTGAAATGATACATACTCGAACGGACTTTAGAATAAGGAAAAATCGCTATGAGCTGAAATGATAGACTCAAGCGATTTTTATTTATTTTATTTGACTTGGGATTGCGAGTTTGAAATGACAGAACCCGGATTTTTCTTTTAAATTACGGATTGAAATGATACATATCTGTACACTTGATCGAGGTCAAAAAATATTATACAGACCCATGGTTAATTTTTAATGTAATATTTTCCTAAAAATTTATTGAGTATTTTGAATTTTAAAAATATATATGAAATTTTAGCTTAAAGATTTGATTTAATGATTTAAAAATATAAATAGATATTGGTTTTCTATAAGTTAAAATTTTCATAAGTCAATAATTGGTTTTAAATTGTAATTTAAAGATCTTTATTGATGATAAATAACTTAATAGTCAAATTTGATTTAATATGGAATTTTAAATCTAACCTAGTGATTGTAATAGATTTTACTTTATGAAATGGATATGTATTGTAAAATAAATAATCATGATTTAGATGGTAAAATGTATCTTAAATGATGACTTAAGTTGATAATTGAAAATTTAGTTTTTCAAATGGAAATGTTGAGTTTAACCTTGAAAAAAAAAGAATATCTTATTTATGAAATAATATTTTAAAATAAAGTGTTAAGTTATTTGTTAAAGTAAAGGTTAAGTAAAATAGTGTACTTTGGACTAAATAAATGAATTATAGTTAATTTGGATATTTTATTTATAAAACCTTATTTTATTTAATAATCAGTTAAATGATATCCTAATGAATATTTCTGAAGCATGAGTATGTTTTTATAAGTTAAAAATGGCTAAAATTGAGGTTTTTATGTTTCTGAAATGTTACAATAAATCTGGAATTTGTTTTGGAAGCATTTCTAAAATGCTGTGATTTTAGGGTAGCGTTTGCCAAGTTGCTGCCATTTCTTAAATATAACTATGTTCTGAAATACTAAAATATCTACTGTAACACTTTATAAGTGTCACTGTTTCTGAAATTGAACTGTTTTTGAAATACTACAATATCTACTGTAACACTTTATAAGTGCTGTTGTTTCTGAAAATGATAATGTTTTTGAAATAGTACTATATCTACCGTAATATTTTTTAAGTGCTGCCGTTTCTAAAATTAAAATGTTTTGAAATTGTTATAATTGAACGAATGAACTTAGAAAATGCTACAACTTTAGTAATGAATATTGTTTTAAAGGTGTTATGATTTTTTAAGTATTATGATTTCCAAATGATAGCATTTCAAGTGTTATGATTTCAAAGTATTATAGTTTCAAAGTATTTGGTTCCGAAGTTGTTATAGCTTTGAAAGTACTATGATTTTGGGAATGAATTTATTTGAAATTATATTAAATTAAGGATTGACTTTAAATATGTTGATTTGAAACTTATTGAAATTGAAGATTGAAGGATATGACTTTATATCGTGGTTTTGGTTTAAGATGATTTTAAAGAGTATTTCAAGTTATCATGTTGATTTGGTTTTTAAATGGAAATGATATCGTATTGACATAGTTTTGAAATGGATATGATAGTTTGGTTTTTGAAGTATAAATGATTTTGAAATAAATATCCATGGGTAATAATAACGTTTGGTTGTTGAAGCGACTGGGATCGGAAGTTGTCATACTCTTTGCCAACTTCGAAAACCACTTTAACAACCGTGTATGCAGTGGAGATTCCAGAATGAAGTAGCATGGTGGCGACGTTCCTTTGTGGTATATACGTGGACCGGACTCTCGTGAGTACGCATAAGGTGCCTAAAGCAGGAGCGATTGAAGGGCTAATGAGGTAGCTCCTCTTATCCGACACACTTCTACGTATGTCATTCTATTATCTTTGTGATTGATTGGTGCGCACCTTTGACTTTTGGGAGTGTGGCTCAAGGTGGACAGTAGTGGCTGCTATGTGTTACCACCTGCTCGAAAGCGTAATTGGTCTATCTACCCTGGCATTGCCTACTTGTGCCGTGTCACCTACCCTAGCACGCCCTGTACGATTTTGGTTTGGGGCATTTCAACAGAAGGACAAACTTTGCAGTCCAATTAGTTTCTAGGACACACATTCAAAGAAATTATTTTCAAGACCAAAGTCAGCAGAATAATTACTTTCAAGGACAAATTCAGCAGTACAATTACTTTCTAGGACATAATTTCATTGGTTTTTAGGCCCTAGAAACTAATTATTTTAAGTTTTGTCCTTGAAAGTAATTATTTTAGTTGTGTGTCCTAGAAACTAATTCCACTTGCTAAATAGAACCTTGTGGCTAATTTACACTTTTGATTTTGTGCCGTACCTATGGAATATCCTCTGGTGGCTTCCCGATCAGGAGGGACTACGGTACTGTATAGACTACTGGCACTATAAAATGTGTTAAGGAGGATGTGGGTAACGCCTTAACGCTATTTTTAAATATATTATACTTTACTTTAGACATTATTATAATAGCGTATATTATTACATAGTAAATAGTTTAACGGATCCTTAAAGGATGGACGGTCCGAAGCATCCTTTAAGCTACTTGTGCATTTTATTACAGTTCACTTGAGCTGGTTTACATTGTATAAGTATGTATGTCCTGACTCGTGTGTTTGTGTTTTTTTCTTACGCTCGGGTCAACCTGAGTATTAGCTTTGGATTTAACCTTTTGGAGCTAGGATTTGCTGTAGACTATCTATCTAGTTGTTATTTATTTCCATTCAGTATTTTCTATTCAGCTTATGTACCAGTGAACATTTATGTATTGGGATTTCTGTTGTATTTACTTTTCAGACTATGGTATATTGTACTGTTTTGAGACTATATTTGTGGTAACTTCATGAACTATACTGTTATTTTATTTCCGCTGTGAGTTATTCTGATTTGTCTGTGTCTATGATTCTATGATTGGTTTTATTAGCTCTAAATTATATTAAAATCTACTGCTTTGAATTATTTAAGCCAGACATGTTTGGTTTTATTGTCGATTTGAATGGTCCAAAATAGTGGGTCGTTACATTTGGTATCAGAGCTTTGGTTTTAGGCAAACCTTAACCTACAGAGAAAATACTCATTAGAGATAGGGTAGAAATACCCTAGAATGAGTGAATCAATCTTAGAACCATTTCTTTGTGAGAGAACATATTTCAAAGTATAAAGTGATTTTCAAACGATTTTAAAAGGATTTTCAAAGATTATTTTGATATAAAACTTCTTTTATTTTGAAATAAAAAAATTTCTCAACTTCTTTCCTTCCTTATCCACCTTGTTAGTAATTTCCTTATTTAGGATGTTCATTCTAGTGAATCTTATCTTATCCAATCTAGTCTTTTGTTTCTTAATAACCAATGTCCTACTTAGCAGAAGGGGAAGCTATCTGGTATTTTTCTGTTACCCCGCTCCTGCTTTCTTTGTTGGTTTAAGTTTTGTTTTGGGAACTCTTAGGAGTCATCAGTGGAAAGCTAAATTCTCGAAGTTCCATTTCTGGAGGGATGAAGTCCAATTCCTCAGGCATATTTTTTCTAGTAACGGAGTTTCTTTTGATCCAGTTGAAATCGCTACGATCAATGTAAGTCTTTCTTCTCTTCTCTCTTTGAGGATAGATTGACCAAGTTAGCTTATTTCACTCCGATCAAGTCTACACATTCTGCTTCTTGTCTGGCAGAGATCTAGATGAGGGATATTGTTCATCCTCATAGAGATCTTGTCTTTACCAACCAGTTAGTTTTGGAAAGCTTTCCAAAAATCTTTGGGTACTCGTCTGAATCTGAGCACTGCTTACCATCTGCGGACCGACGGTCAAACGGAAAGAGTGAATCAGATTCTCGAGGATCTTCTTCGTGCTTATGTTCTTGATTATGGAGGATCTTGGGAAGATCATCTCCACCTTGTTGAATTCACCTATAACAACAGTTTTCAGGTGTAATTTCAATCTTCTATCTTAAACCTATCTTAATTCTTTATCTATCTCATTTCATCATTGAATTCCTTTGGTTAGAATCTCCCAAATTTGCAATTCTATCCTTATTTTGAAACCCATTCTAGAGTCATCGAGTGAGGGAGTGTATTTGTGTTAATATTGATGTTTTGTATGTTGTGTTGTTTGGGTTGTTGATGTTCATTTGGGATTTCAAGTCGATTCGTCTGATCAGCGATATCGATAGGATTTCCAAAACAATTTAACAGAACAAACTGACACAATTTTATTTACAAAATTGGTAAATGAGAATTTTTTTATGCGATTTATGTATATAATAATTTTTATAGATGTATGTTATCTGTTGAAAATTTATTTGACGGAAGTGAATAAGTTTGATTTGAAATTTATTAAATTTGGGATTTTAAGGGATATGATTTTTATAACTTGATTTGGTTTAAGGTATTTAAAAGAATATATATCAAGTTCAATAAAGTAATATTCAGTTATTTGAAGTTTAAAGCTTTTATTTAAAGGATATTGAATTTATTAAGTAAATATTTCAAAACAAAATAATAGTAAATTGAATCTAATATATATGGAATGAGCAAAAATTTAGCTTTGAAATTTTAGAATATTTAAAGCTTTGGAAATCAATATAAATTGAAATGGTCTATTGATAATTGAAGTGGTTATTGAAATAATAATATGTGATTTCACTTATTGTTTTGAAAACCAATGATTATTGACATAAGATATAAATAAATAAAACTATTAAGCATGGTTCATAAACTGATTTGGAATTTAAATGAATTTAAATTATGGATTTGAGAATTAAATTCCGGTGATCTCAAACTTTGTTTTTAATGTTTAAAATGTATACTATTTAAAGGTAATACAAGTTTTTAGTGTTTAAATCTAGGCTCTTCTCTTACGTCGCTGGAAAATAATTTCGGTGATGGCGGCCGCGTCATCGATATTCATTTTCGAGTTTCGAAGAGAAGAGACCAATTCGTAGCTTTGCTATGCTTTTGTTTGATTTAAATTTTTTTGACTTAATATATAAAAAGAAGAAAATTTAGTTTATACTTCTTAAGTATAGTTTGATTTATTATATATGTATATGATTTTAGATCGATTTGATCTTATATTTAGTATATATAATTATCTCTTAATTGTTTGAGCTAAACCAAAGATTTAATTTCTTAAATTTATGATTCATGGATGATTTTAATTATAAACCGAAGTCAGAATTTTGGGTAAATAAACTTGAATTTTGGAAAAATAATTGAATTGGAAAATTTTATTTATAATACAAAATTGCATTCCAATATAACTTACTGGATTATTCAGAAATTAGGCATGTAATTGAATAATGTACAATATAAAATGGTGTAAAAGAATTTATAAATAAACATGAGTAGTTATGGTAGGAGTAAACATACTTAATATGTGTGATAAGATATATTAAGTGGAGTAAATTTAATAAAAATTTGGGATAGAGAGGAAGATGAGGGGAGCTTGCTCCTAGGTTTGTTCGTCCTTTCCGTATCTTGGAAAGGATTGGTTCTTTAGCTTATTGTCTTTATTTGCCTGAGAAGTTTTCTGGAATGCTCAATGTATTCCATGTTTTGCATCTTCGTCGGTATCTGCATGATCCATCTTTGATTGTCCAGCCTTCTGCTCTCAAGAGTTTGGATATTGAGCCTAACTTTACTGTCGAGAGGAAGTCACTTCGTATTATCGATAGAGGTACGAAACGGCTAAGAAGGAAATCTGACAACCTGGTCAAAGTGCAGTGGAGTACGGATGATCGAGATTGTACTAAGGAGACGGAGGAGAGCATGCGTGCTTCGAATCCGGAATTGTTATTTCAGGTACTATTTGTTTTTCTACCTTATCTTTCCTTGTTTTCGTGTCTCGTTCCTTTTCGAGGATGAAAAGTTTTTAGCGGCGAAGAGTGTAACAACCTATAAATTTAAGTAAATATTTTAACGCAATTTTATTTGAAACTTTGATTTTTAATTTTAAATCTAGGAATTTTGCAATGTACTTTTGGATTTTCTTTATAATTATTTTTTCCAAATGTAATAAGATAATTATTTTCTGAAAATTTTATATTTTGGTCAACTGCGGTCAAACTTTAACTTTCAGTTGAAAATTTTAATTTTTAAACTTTTTCTTTGAAACTATATTTGATTTTGATCTTCGTGCTGCTTTTCGTTTCGTAAAATTCAGTTTTATACCTTGTAAATCTGATAAATTTCAGTGGTTTACACGCGATTATTTTTCAGCATTTTCTATTATATATTTTCCACTTCATTTCTATTTTATATTTTCTATTTCGTTCCTTTTTTCTATTTTTTATTTTATTTTCCATTACCTACTTTCTATTTTCTTTTATTTGATTTTAGGCTTAGGAATTTCAAGAGACATATGTTTTCTTTTCCTT
Organism: Allium cepa; assembly: GCA_030765085.1. Lineage (NCBI taxonomy): Eukaryota > Viridiplantae > Streptophyta > Magnoliopsida > Asparagales > Amaryllidaceae > Allium > Allium cepa. The sequence goes on along the minus strand of CM060931.1, from coordinate 1,040,427,402 downwards.
AATGTAAATTGCGACTCTTCCTTTCCTAGCCATGCATTTACCTTCCACTAGCCGTTCATTTTTCCTTCTTAGTCGTCCACTTCTCTATCATTCGCATAGAAAACATCTCACTTCTTATCCCCTTTCATTTCTCATTTCCTAACAAAAAATTTACAGTAAGTTCGTGTCTTCTTTCTTCCTCTTTCTTTCATTTTTGTTTCATCTTTTGTTTTGCCTCAAGCTTGCTTCCCCATCACCATCCCCTAGCCGACCCCATCTACTCCACCACCACTACCACTATGACCGGCCACCACCACCAAACCATGTCGTGACCCCTATGACCCAAACCATCACGAAACAATGAAAAAACCCTAGCCAAACTCCTATATTTCATCACCTCCTCTTCTATTGCCTCGGCCACCATCACCTCCACCTCCTCCATCCCTTGGCCGTGACCATCCCCTTGAACCTATGGTCAAACCCTTGTGCCTGTGACCTTCCATTTGCATTGCCTCTTTGCCTTCCTTTTGACTTTAACTTGCTATCTCTTCAATTTCCAAACCATCACATGCCTTTAAACCTTCATGGTCGAACCAATGTTGCCACAAAACATCATGGTCGAGAATAACATGAAGATGCCTAGCCAATTTACATGTCGGCCAAGCCCAATGGCCTTGGTCAAGCAATTCTAGGTCACTTTGATTCATATTTTTCCCATTGTTTTAATTTATAATCTTTGTGTTGAATTAGATACTTATGTTTGTGGTGATTGTGTTGTTTACAAGATCTGGATCTTGACTCTCCATCTACTCAAGTTTGATTCGTGCTTTTCAGAGTTTGTTGTTGTGTCTTGAATTGTAATCTCTAGCTTTAGAAGGTGAGTTTTTCACTCTCGACATTCGTACTTATATAATTGTGAAACAATGGCATGTGAATTGTAGTTGATGATGTGATAGTAATTTATATATGCCTGCGATGTGATATTTCATGATGTTATAACCTAATATTCATTTGTTACATCACCTGATATGATATGCCATATTATATTGTTTATTTTATTTACTATTTCTCACTGCAAGTTCCTTGCAGAATAGAATCACTATGGGTTGAAATGATTCATACCTAACTGGACTTTAGAATAAGGAAAAATCATTATGAGCTGAAATGATAGGCTCAAGCGATTTTTATTTATTTTATTTGACTTGAGATTGCGGGTTTGAAATGATAGAACCTAGATTTTTCTTTGAAATTACGGATTGAAATGATACATATCTGTATCACTTAACCCAAATTAGAAAATATTATACAGACCTATGGTTAATTTTTAATGCAATATTTTCCTAAAAATTTATTGAGTATTTTGAATTTTAAAAAAATATATGAAATTTTAGCTTAAAGATTTGATTTAGTGATTTAAAAATATAAACAGATATTGGTTTTCTATAAGTTATAATTTTTATAAGTCAATAATTGGTTTCAAATTGTAATTTAAAGATCTTTATTGATGATAAATAACTTAACTGATTTAATATGGAATTTTAAATCTAAACTAGTGATTGTATAGATTTTATTTTATGAAATGGATATGTTTTGTAAAATAAATAATCATGATTTAGATGGAAAAATGTATCTTAAATTTTATCTTAACTTGATAATTGAAAATTTAGTTTTTCAAATGGAAATGCTGAGTTTAACCTTTGAAAAAAAAGAATATCTTATTTATGAAATGGGTATTTAAAATAAAGTGTTAATTTATTTGTTAAAATAAAAGTTATGTAAAATAGTGTACTTTGGACTTAATAAATTAATTGTAGTTAATTTGGATTTTTTATTTATATAACCTTATTTTATTTAATAATCAGTTAAATGATATCCTAATGAATATTTTTGAAACGTGAGACATGTTAAAAATGGCTAAAATTGAGATTTTAATGCTTTTGAAATGTTATAATAAATCTGGAATTTATTTGGGAAGCATTTCCAAAATGCTGTGGTTTTAGGGTAGCATTTGCTAAGTGCCGCCATTTCTGAAATATAACTATGTTCTAAAATACTAAATACTCTACTATGACACTTTACAAGTGCTGTCGTTTCTGAAATTGAACTATTTTTGAAATGCTAAAAAAAATCTACTGTAATACTTTATAAGTGCTGCTGTTTTTGAAAATGACAATATTTTTGAAATACTACTATATCTACCGTAAGGTTTTCAAAGTGTTGCTGTTTCTGAAATTACAATGTTTTGAAATTGTTACAATTGTACGAATGAACTTAGAAAATGCTGCAACTTTAGTATTGAATATTGTTTTAAAGGTGTTATGATTTTCTTAGTATTACGATTTCCAAATGATAACATTTCAAGTGTTATGATTTCAAAGTATTATAGTTTCAAAGTATTTGGTTCCAAAGTTGTTATAGCTTTGAAAGTACTATGTTTTTGGAAATGAATTTATTTGAATTGTATTAAATTAAGGATTGACTTTAAATATGTTGATTTGAAACTTATTGAAATTGAAGGATATGACTTTATATCGTGGTTTTGGCTTAAGATGATTTTAAAGAGTATTTCATTTTATCATATTGATTTGGTTTTTAAATGGAAATGATATCGTATTGACATCGTTTTGAAATGGATATGATAATTTGGGTTTTGAAGTATAAATGATTTTGAAATAAATATCCATGGGTAATAATAACGTTTGGCTATTGAAGAGACCGGGACTGGAAGTTGTCATACTCTCTGCCAACTACAAAAACCACTTTAACACCCGTGTACACGGTGGAGATTCCAGAATGAAGTAGGGTGGCGGCGATGTTCCTTTGTGGTATATATGTGGACCCGACGCCCATGAGTTGGCATAAGGAGGCCAAAACAAGAGCAATTGATGGGCTAAGGAGGTTGCTCCTCTTATCGGATACACTTCTTCATATGCCATTCTATTACTTTGTGATTGATTGGTGCGCACCTTTGATTTTTGGGAGTCTGGCTCGAGGTGGGCGGTAGTGGCTTTACGCATTACCACCGGCCCGAAAGCGTAATTGGTATATCTACCCTGGCATTGCCTAGCTGTGCAGTGTCACCTTCCCTAGCGCACCCTGTACGATTTTGGTTTTGTGCCGTACCAATGGAGTATCCTCTAGTGGCTTCCCGATCAGGAGGGATTACGGTACTGTATAGACTACTGCCACTATAAAATATGTTAAGGGGGATATGAGTAACGCCTTAACGCTATTTTTAAATATATTATACTTTACTTTAGAGATTATTATAATAATGTATATTACTACATAGTAAATAGTTTAGTGGATCCTCAAAGGATGGGCGATCCTAAGCATCCTTCAAGTTACTGATGCATTTTATTAAAGTTCACATGAGTTGGTTTACATATTGTAAGTATGTATGTCCTGACTTGAGTGTTTGTGTTTTTTTCTTACGCTCGGGTCAGCTTGAGTTACAACTTTGGATTTCACCTTCTGGAGCAAGGATTTGCTGGAGACTATCTATCTAGTTGTTATCTATTTCCATTCAGTATTTTCTATTCAGCTTCTGTACTAGTGAACATTTATGTATTGGGATTTCTCTTGTATTTACTTTTCAGACTATGGTATTTTATACTGTTTTGAGACTATGTTTGAGACTGTATTTATGGTGGTTTCATGAACTACTACTGTTATTTTATTTCCGCTGCGAGTTATTTTGATTAATCTGTGTTTGTGATTCTGCGATTGGTTTTATTTGCTCTAAATTATATTACAATCTACTGTTTTGAATTATTCAAGTCAGACATGTGTGGTTTTATTGTTGATTTGAATGCTCCATAATAGTGGGTCGTTACGCTTGGCGTTTTTCTGTGCGGCCTCAAGTTGAGATTTGTACGTGGATTGTTCTTCATCCTGAACTTTAATGATATCTTTGTCATGAATGGCTTCATGTTTCAAGCGATAGATTTCGTATTGACATTCTATAGAAAGATCTGAAACTTTCACCACCGTACAAACGAACGCGTCATGTTGGGCATAGACATCATTATTGCAGGCAATGGCGCTTTGTTTGACATGCCTTGGAATAGGATGAATCACAGGACGAAATTTCAATCCGTCGAAGCATATCTCTGGAAATGTAGCCTTCAGCTTGGTTAATTTTTATGTTGTCGATGGATCTTTTGCAGAGACTAGGGGAGTCTGCCTAGTTGGGTTCACAGACTTCTTATGAGGCTAATGAGATTGCTTAGTGCTTGATGAGCGAGAGTGTTGGTTGTGGGGAGCTTCGAATCGGGATCCCTTCTGAGCAGATTTTTCCCTACTTTGCACTGACTAAGGGAGAGGATCGTTTAGATATGAGGAATGACTGTAAATTCTTATTTTGGAAGATGGTGACTTTCTATGACGATAATGTTTATCGCCGCTGTTAACCCGCTTTTTGGCAAGGCCGCAGACAGGCGGATTCAACTAAATCGACTGCTCGTTTATCGAGGCTGGGTTACAGTGGATTAAGTCGACTGGATAGATGGACGATCAAGGATGGATAATAATCATGGATTTACAGTAGATTCGGCATAGTCGATGGAAAAAGGCTATTGGATACTTGACACTTGGATTTCGTTGAGTCGCAAGTTGCCCTAGATTTGCTTTGAGTCATATGGAGTCGAGCTTCGAGTTGTATGGATGATTTCTTCAACTCTTTCAGGTGGCTTGGCATTAGTGGCTCAGCAAGGTGGCCCGACATGGGTGGCTCAGCTTTGTCAGTGGCTCGAAGGTGAATTGAATCGGCATAATGGCGTGGTTCGGCCTTCGTGATGTTGTTCGGTCTGGGAAGTATGGTTCGGTCGGGCATAAAGGTGGTTCAGCAGTGGATGTGGCTCGGTCTAGATGATGTCATTTGGTCTGGGAAGTATGGGTCGGTCGGGCATCAAGATGGCTCGGTAATGGATGTGGCTCGGTCAAGATGGTGTCATTTAGCCTGGGAGGCATGGATCGGTTTAGATGGTGTCGTTCGACCGGCGAAGTATAGGTCGGTCGGGCATCAAGATGGTTCGACAGTGGATGTGGCTCAATCGAATAGAGGAGACCATGTATGGGTCGGCGAGTTGAAGTGGTTCGGTCAAGGTGGTTCGGCGTCACGAATGGGTCGGTCAAAGGAGTTTGGCTATGTAGGTCGTTCGGCATTGATGGTAGTTCGGTTTGGGAGGAATGGTTCGGTGACGGTTTTAATAGGTCCGCATCATTCAAGAAGCCCGGTAACATAGGTTTAGCCTATAAATACAACATGTGGGGTTTCAGAAAGGAGATCCTCATTCTGCTTCCCCTCTCCTTCTTTACTAAGGCTGCTCTGCTATTGCTATTCTAAAAACTCTGGATTGTAATTGTAATTGATTTGAACATCGATAAAAATGAAATTTCTGGAGTGAACGTAGGCCAGTGTCAGTCGAACCACTATAAAATCTGTTGTTCTTCATTGCTTTCATTTTAATTTTTGTTATTCTTCAAATTATTACTCTGTATATACGTTCGTCCTGTGATCTATGATTCTGATTTAGTGTTTTCATCTGGATTTGGGTGTTAGTGACCAATTTTTGCGCTAACAGCCGCTGTCATCCCCGTCTCATCGTCTTCCTAATCATTAATCCTGACTGGAATGATGTAATATAGATGACCCACGAAGGTGATCAAAGATGTGTGTACACCCCATATCACCTGCATAAAAAATCAGGGGAGAATAAGTTAGTGGAAATCATATGATGACTAAAATTTAAGTGCAAGGTGAAGTGTAAGTGTTTATATGTGTGCTAGTGCTTCCCTCCGACATTCCAGTGTTCTATGCTTTACTTATGGGAGTTTTCTCTCCTTAATGATGTGATTGATCGCCTTCATCGCTTCTCGCACGCGAGTTAAGTCCAATACCCTGTGGGTTGTTGAAAGCCATAATTTAGTAAGCCATCAGGGATGGTCAGGTCTGATAGATCTTTTATTGATTCCTCAAAATTTTGGAAAGACGACTTTTCCTCAACTGGAATAATTGTAACTTTTGAAGTTCCGCCTCTTGTTTTCTTTTTCAACTTATAGGCTAGGCTCTTTTTCCTCTTCAAAGGGAGAGGTGGTTCGTCGATGCCAGGTGTGTCAGTTGCTGGTGCAAAATTAGAACCTATATTAACATCGTTCGTTTCTAACACCTCGGTTTCTTTGATTTCACCTTCCTCGGTTATATCGAGGCTCCCTCTTATATGGGCCACCGAAGGTCCGGCCAAGCTCTTTCCCCTTTTCTACAGCAGATCCGGCTGTAATGGCACCAATTGGGAGGCTAGTTTGACGACCCTTAACAAATAACCCTAACTTTGAAAGCAATCCATTGGAAATAATGGATTTAATGTCCCGGTCTCTCATTGGAATAGCTTGAATGGCCTGGTCGGCCTCAGAATAACCAATTCCTTCAGGTCATGGGCGGATACCTGTAAAAGTCGAAAGAAATTCAGAGAGAATGCACTTCAAGCCTTAGATAAATATTAGTCCAGGAATAAAAATTACTTCTGTCCAGCCATCTTCTCGCGAAACCAAGGGGAAACGTACGTTAAACCACTCTTGCTCATACTGGGAAAATTTGCTCCACGCCCTTATTTGGATTTGACATTTGGAATGTGGCTCGAGAAATATGAAGGATGGACTATCGGATCGCCTCTTGAAGCGGTAGATATAACAGATATCCTCAGGAGTAGGGAGTCTGAATAAGATGCACATAAAGAGGACACAAGTGCCATGAATGAACACATGACTATTAAGTTGTAGATGTGCCGGAGCAATCCTGGTGTACTTTAACACTTCATGAAGAAATGAATTAAAAGGTGGCACACTTTCGACCTAGCATATAAATTTGTTGCACGCAGTATACCCAGCTTGGGGTAGGTGAGGATGATCTTGCCCTGGTAGAACCAAAACATCATCTAAAGGGATTCCATGAATTGAGCACAACCGATGAAGAGCAGCTTCATCGACTTTTGAAGCTTGTGAATCAATGGGATTATCCAGAATAACAACTCCATCTATAATATCAGGAGCCAGCCAATAACTACAACAGATGGATTCAGAATACCCTGTATATAAGTCTTCGGTGGATTCGAAGTTCCTACTACGTCCTGTCGAGAACTTGGCTTAGGCTTATCAGAAAGTGTAGCAGAGCTTGATCTTTTGGACATCTTCCACAAGCGTTTAGTATGGGTAGATACCTGTTTAAACTATACTTGAAAGAAAATCAATATCAGATATAACGATAATACTATATCCCCCCGTATTGTGTGTGAACTAGTGCGAAAACTCAAACATGAGTGTAGAAATAACTAAATTTTTGAACATAAGTGTGGTGTGATAGAGCTTTAAGTTGTTGTCCTCGAAGACCGTCATCGCTGAAAGTCTCCTGTAGCTTATCATATGATTGGCAGTAGAAGTCTTGGAATCGAACATTGGCATCATAGAGTGTGAAGGCTGCTGTTCGCATTTGTTGAGTTAAATTTTCTTTTAAAATTATTTAAGCTATGGGGAGTTTGTTCAGATTGAGTACTCAGGCTTATATGCTTTATTGCTTCTCATTTTCTAATATGCTTTGATTGATTATGGAGTTAAGTTATCAAAATGTGCATTGCGTTTGAGTTAAAACAGTCCCGATTGCCAATACCGACCCCAGTGCTTAATACCGACCCAAGCGATAAACTATCTATACCAATCGACCCTCTAGACATAGACAATCGACCCACTCTCCTGCGGACTACTAACAACCGAGCGCTTCTCTAGAAAAAAATGACCGACCCACACTCATTTCTTTGTCCTCGGATGGCCTCATCATGATATGAACCGAGCCACTCCTTCTCAGAATATCAACTCACTTCTACTACCCTAGACTCCTGGTGAACCATAAAAACTCTCTCAATGCCGGGCGACACACACTCCTAAATATGTGTCGATCGACCCACACTTTTTCTCTTTCTCTCGAAAATGGCCGACACTCTCTCTCGGAGTGCCGAATCTTTCTATAGCCCAACTACTACCAAAATCACACCGTTCTCATACAAAATGTCGATCCACGCTTTCTCTAATCACCGATTTGCTCCCACCAAAGATTTGACGACCCCAACTTCTTGCTCTCCACGTCGTTGACCTTGAAGTTAAAATTACACTACGCCATCTAGTAATCCTGAAACAACGTTCCTATTTTCCATTCGACTCACTCCTCACCGCCATCTCCTATCGAACGTATGTACTCGGATCTCGAGCGAGACTTCGAACTAAAGGGGTGGGATGAATGAGGAATCTGTACCTATAAGAAAAGCTAAAAGATTTTGAGGATTATAGGACCGCGAGCTGAGGATTGCTCAAATTTGATGGCGTCTGGAATTGCAAGATTGGAGGTTTGAGTTTAAAAGGAAGAAGGACAAGTGTAATGATAAACAAAGGTTGAAGGAAAACAAGTTAGTAGGCCTATAAAAATGGAAGTGAGAAGAAAACACACAGGAGTGGGGGCCTTTATATGTGGAAAGGGGAGGCCACCAGGCCTTACCCTATGGAAACGGTCTGAGTACCTCCGTGGATCGGTGAGTGAACATGACCGAACGACACTGAGTAGACCGAAAGCATGGCTCAGTGTTCGTACGCTGAGCCATCCATTTAAAAAAAGGAAAAAGAGAAAGAAAGTATAACTAAATAAAAATTATATAAACATAGTACATGATGCTAGGAAAGTTCGCCATGATTCAGCCTTCGTAAGATCGTATACATTCAGCTTTTGAAAAGTTAAGAACATGGTTTAAACAATGAACAATTATCTTTCTAGATGAGCTAGCTTCTAAAAGCGAGGACTGGCTACTAGTTCAAAGCACATCATATTGATTCATGCGACGTGCTTTGGTGGGCAAATGTTACCCGACACTTTGGCCCGGCTTTGTGGCGATAGTCATAGAGCCTATGGTTGAACCTGGACGAGACTCAAGCAAAGAAAGGGTGGAAGTGTGATGGACTGGTGAAACTTAATTCTGGATCGTCCTATACACTTAGGTCGATATATTTGGTGCTGGCTCGACCGAAGTGGTTCGGTGTTGGAGTGTAGTCGAGATGGCCCAGCCAAGGTGTTTCGGTATTGGAGTGTAGACGTGGTGGTTCAGCCAATATGGGTGTGACAAAGCGGTTCGGTCGATATTATTTTGGACTTAGTGGATCGGTATGGATGGAATCGACCTTGGTCTTTCGGCCAATGGTCAGGCCTTAGAGGTTCTGAGTCATGTATCGCTCGGCCAAGGAGGGGAAGGCAGGACAGTTCGGTCTAGGTGGTTCAACATATGTCATTCGGCCTAGATGGGTTAGCAGGTGTCGTGCGGTCGTGGTAGGAGAGCTAATGTGGTTCGATCGGGAGTAGTTCGGCATGTGTAGGGCAGTGTATCTGGTTGGATGCAGATTGAGGAGGTTGACAAGTTATTTGGTCTACAACAGAGTGATGCGACCAGTGTTTCCATACTTCGAGTTACACTGCCGCTTGCTCTGAGTCCTTGAAGGACTGCTTCGAGTCAGCAACGAGACAACCCCTGGATCGACACAGGTGGGTCGGTTGAAGAGGGTCGACAAGACTCACTTGGTCAACTTAACCTACTATGGGCCGAGCTACCTTGGTCGTGGGATAGCCTATCTTCGTCTATAAATAGAGGGGCAGGGGTATAGTTGAAGGGTTCCTTTTTTGGGAAATCCAAGGAGACTATGCCATTTTTTGTATTCATCTCTTTTCTATTAAAACTTGTACTCAAGTTCTTTGTTTACGGATTGTACCTGTACTCAAAAGATCAGTAAAGGAATAAAGATCATATTCTAAGTGGATGTAGGCAATTACGCCGTACCACTATAAATATGACGTTTCGTTTCCTGTTGTTCTTTTTACATTCAATTGCGTTATTCCTCTATTTTAATTTACCTTCTTCATTAATCTCTCTACATAACTCTATTCAAGGGTGTTAGTGCCCATTTTGGTGCCAATAATTATGAATTTGAAAGAGATATGATTTGAAAAGAATATGATACTTTGATATGAAATATGATCTATCTAAATGATTATAAAAGTGACTTTATAAAATGACCATGGTGTGAAATAAGCATTTAGTTGTTAAAGAGACTGGAATCGGATATTGTCACACTCTCTGGCAATACCGAAAACCACTTTTACGATTGTGTATATGGTGAAGATTCTAGAAAGAAGTAGGATGGTTTGGTGTACGATTCTATATGAGGTATTTACGTAGCCCTGACTGTTGTAAGTCAGCTTAGATGCGACTAAAATAGGAGCCACGCCGGTTCAAGTGAGGTCATTCCTCCTACCGGACATGCTTCTTCGATACCATATTATGACTTTATGGAGATTTGGTGGCCACCCATTGATTTTGATTATGGGAGTGTGTTCGGAGGTAGTGGTAGTAGCTGTTATGCGTTACCACCAGTCCGGTTCTGCAATTGGTAGAATCCTACCCTAGCATTGCCTCGAATGCCGAGTTCACATGCCATATCGCGCCTTCTATGAGTTTGTTTGTACCATACCTATGGAATGCCCTCTAATTGCCCTCAAGTTTACGGAGGAATTACGATACTCTATACACTATGGGCATATATAAAATGTGTTGATGGGGATATAGGTAACGGCTTAACGCAATTTTAATAGTTTACTTTACTATAGACATTATATATAGCATATTATACTACATATGTAGATAGTTTAACGGATCCTTAGAGGATTAGAATCCCAAACATCCTTTAAGTTATTTTGTATTTCACTTGACATTCCACTTGAGTTGATCTATTGGTATAAGAATGTCAATCCTGACTCGAGTATTTTGTGTTTTGTGTTTTGCTTTGTGTTTGGGTCAGACTGAGTGTCACAACATTCAAGAATCACCTTTGGAGCATGGAGTTTCGCTTGAAGATCTATCTCTTGCATTTTCAGTTTTCGGTTGTTACAGTTATTTCCAATTAATTATTCAGACTTGTCATTTTGTTTATCTATTAGAGAATCCTTTGTATTTGCGATTTCTATTCTATTTCTCACTCTGATGGTTATATAGTAGCTTCATGAACTACTATTTATTTATTTCCACTGCTTATTGTTGTAATACTCTGTGCTATGATTCTATGATTGATTTATTTACTGTATATGCTAAGTTTTGCTAAAATAGATTAACAATCGGATATTTTGAGCAATTCAAGTCTGACATGTGTGGATGCGAATGGTTTGAAATAGCCTGTCATTACAAGTGGTATCAAGGCTCTAGGTTAGAAAAAACTTAGCATATGGAGTAAAATTAAATTACAGAATCATCTTCGTTCGAGCCGAAAATTCTTTGTTAGGATCCTCTTCGATTAGGATTTCTCTTCAATTTCATAATTTTCCTTTTGTTATGGAAATCCATTCTTGCTTTTCCTATCCGTTTCCTTTTGATACTGGAGCATCTCATAGCTCCACTTCGGTTGATCTCTGTAATGAATTCGAGCATATCTTACCACCTCAATTGGCAGCTAGTAAACCACTCATGTATCTATGTTCCCGGTATTGATGCTGTTATTCTTGAAAAGTCCAAGTCGTTTCGCTAGTAAACCACTCAGGTAATTCACTTATGATCGATGTCGATTGCCTCAGGTTTATGCAGGCAGTCTCATCTTTCTGCTTAATTCTTAACTTGCTAATCTTGACTCCATCCCCATAGTCAGGGATAATCCTGATGCCTTTAGTGAAGTCACTTCTTATCTCAAGCAGGAAATTTGAATTCTGCATTGATCCTATTCCTAGAGCTCGACCTGTTGTCATTTCACCGAACGAACAGTTTCTGCGAATGGTTAATCATACTTTTTGGATTTACCTATGCTCCTCCCTTCTTCGTCAATCTAAATGAATGCATTTTCCATGATGTTCTCATGAGTTTGTCTTTGTTTTCGTTGACGGTATTCTTGTGTTATATAAGTCTTGGTTGACCCGATTAAGGTCACCCGTGATTAATATAGTCCATCCTTCTTTCCTCTTTTGTAATTCAATTATCTCATCTTCCTTTCCAGCCTATCGTCTTGGTTAGAATTCTCATTGATTAGGGTCCCTCTAAATTTGAATCACTATCCTTGTTTTAAAATCCATTCTTGAATTATCCTGTGAAGAGTGTATTTGTAATTAATATAAAAATGTTTTTATGGTGTTGTTTGAATTATTAAGTTTGAATTTTTGATTTCGATCGATTCGTTTGGTCAACGCTCTCGATAGGAATTCCAAAACACTTAAACAGAGCAAACTGACACAATATTGTTTCCACGATTGGTAAATAAAATAATTTTATGTATGTTTATATTTTGTATATACAAGTATTTTTTTTTTGAAATCAGATAGTTAAATGAATTGGTTTTTAGAAATGATAGTACTAGATTATCATTTATAGTTTGTTAACATTCAAAAATCATTAACTATTTTGTATAAAAAGTTCAAAATTTTATAAACATGGTTTATAAATCTAATTTGCAAATTAATTTAATTTCAATTAAGGATTTGAGAATTATATTTTCGGTGTTTTTCCAAATTTGATTTTCAAAGTTTTGAAAATATATTATTTGAAAGTATTTTCGAATGGAAATTATTTTTAAAGAATTTTAAAAGAATTAAAATGAGTACTCTCTTCTTTTGTCACTGGAAAATAATTTCGGTGATGACTGCAGCATCATCGACATTCATTTTCAAGTCTTAAAGTGGAGAGGCCACTTAGTAGCTTTGCTACACTTTTGTTTTTGAAAATAGATTTGATTTGAATTTCTTAAGTAAGATTTGATGTAAAAAAATATATATGTATGTATGTATATGTGTGTGTGTGTATACTTATTTCAATGGTTTGATGTGCAACCGAAAATGTAACTCTTAAATTCGAAGTTAAGTAATAGTTTTCAATTATTGAAATGAAGAATTTTTTTGAATAACTAGAGTAGTTAAAATGAGAAATGGAATTGAAATAACTTGAAATAGTTAAACTATGATAAAAATTTATTTGTATAATACTCGATTACATTCTCAAACATATATCCTTAACTAAAATATTCAAAAAAAAGTTAATTGTAATGTGAATATATAATTGAAGGCTATGCAAGAGAAAACTTGAGTAATTAAAATTTTCGAACTAAAATTTTCCTAATAAAAGGTTTTAAGTAAGAAAGAAATTTGTATAGTGCTCAATTATACTAAGAAACATTTATAAAATTTACATGGAAAAACTTTGAATGTTAATGAGAACAACTAATCAAATAGTATACAATATAAATGTAAGCAATTAGATGTCCAAAATGAAATTTTGGTTAAGGGAATTATTAAATAAAAATTGAGTTGTCATAATAAATGTTTATACACTTAATTTATATTTCAAAATGTGTTATGTGGGAAAAGTTCAATAATAAATAGAAAATGTTATTTAGGTAAATAAATATGAAATTAAGAATAGTTGAAATTGAATTATAAGTGGAATCAACTTGACAGAAGATAAAATGGATAATATAAAAGAGTTAAATAAAATAAATTTTGTTTTGAAAGAAATTTTTTTGTAACAAATTTTAATATATTGAAAGCAAATCAATTTAATGAAAGTGCATTGAATTGAAATCAATCAAATGTGAATATAATGACCATTTATTGAAGGAGTAAAAATGGATTAAAACAAAGTTAGTTGAAAATAAATCAATTTAAAAAACTAATGAAATTTATATGGTTTTGTATTAGTTGTTGTATCTAGTATTATGAATTTTGAATCTATCTTTCTTTCCGATCGATTCTATTCTCCTATCTCGTTTCTTTTTGGGGACGAAAAGTTTTGAGTGGAGGAGAGTGTAACGACCCCAAAATTTTGAAATGATTTAAATATTTAATTAATTAAATTTTTCTTGAAATTAAATAATAAAATTTAGCAATGAAAATTTGATATTTGAAATGCATCTATTTAAACGTAGTAAATGGCAGATTTTCATTGGTAAATATGAAAGTTAGTTCGATTGTGTAATTTTTGATTTTAATTTGAAATTAGTTAAAAATTTGAATGAAATGAGTATTTTCAAAATCTATATATTTATATAACAAAAATGTAAAATCATTGTCTGAGAGAGACATCATATTTTGTTTCTCCAAATTTGGATGCTCTAGCCCCGGTTATCTTATTTTCGGCGTTTTAGCAGCACTTTCGACAGCGGAAAATTGAGTTTTTAAAACTTGGTCATATCGCCGATATTTTTGGACCATTCTTTTTGTCTTGTCGTGCTAATCTCCACAGTATATTCATTTGTGCATTTCGGTGTCCCGTACACGGTCAAATCTGTAAAACAATTGTCGTAACGGTTTCGTATTTGAGCTTTGGTCCTTAGTATTTTTAACTGCCACCATAGGATTCCAAAAACCATCCGCGTTTATAACTTTGGGCTCCAACAGGGGACTTTTCTTTTTCCCATCTTTTAAAATTTACATATGTAAATAATGCCTCTTCTATTTCATTTTCTCGTTGTTCTCCTTCTTTTTCTGTCTACTAACATTCTAAAAAAATTAAAGAAATGTGGGATTTATGTTCCTCTTCTTCTTCCTTGCTTCAGCCATCGATTTTCGCGCACTTGCCTCCTGACTTGAAGTCTTCCCCGAGAAAACCCTCCTTTAACTCGAAGCAAACCAAAATCGGCATTTCATCTTCGCCGCTCCTATGACCCAAGCCCAACCCAAAGCAACACTTCTAGAAACCCAAAGCGCGACCCGAAGCAGCCACCATCAAAACGCAAAAACTTCACTGAGTCACAAGATTCCAAAAAATTGAAGCAATCTGTAATATCTCGCCTTTTTGTACGCTTTAAATCAATGATAAACCACACACGTTGGAGTCAAACCGTACAAAGGAGCAAATCGTTATTGGGGTGAATAAGAAAAGCAGAGAAAGAAATAAAACAAAACAGAATCTCATAGTGGAATGACAAAATATAATAATCAAATAACAGTTTATGAAGCTGTTTTACTTGATTTTACTAATACAATATAGAATGAGAGTTACATATACCAGAGAATATTAAATAACAACGCAGCGAAACAATGTGGATGTAGTGAAATAATATAATAGATTATAGTAATACAATCTTCGTCTTCATCCTCCAGAAGTATGATCTTCAAACCCCGAAATGCTCAGGCTGACCCGAGCGAATTGAAAAGATAAAACATTCGAGTCAGAACTAAAAGATCTTATGTAAGTTAAATTAACGGTAAATAGTATGAGTGAAACAGCGTCGGTGATGTTTGTGGGATTTGACATCTCCTATCCAGTGTCAATATGAGTGCAGTAACTTAAGAGATGCCCGGAATTCACATCTTCTAAGGATCCGTTAAACCATTTACTATGCAGTAACATACGCTATTATAATAATGTCTAAAAGTAAAATTAACTTACTTTAAAATAGCATTAAGGGGTTACCCATATAGCCCTTAACACGTAAGAGTGCCAATAGTCTATATAGTACCGTAACACCTCCTGATCGGGAGGCTACCGGAGGATACTCCATAGGTACGACACGAAACAAACTCATACAAGGCGCGCTAGGGTAGGTGACATGACACAACTAGGCAATACAAGGGTAGATATACCAATTGCTATGCGGACTGGTGGTAATGCATAGCCGTAGCTACTGCCCACCTCGAGCCATACCCCCAACTAAAAATCAAAAGTGGCCACCAAATCAATCCAAAGTCAGAATATAATATCGAAGGAGTGTGTCAATCAGAGGGGCTACCTCATTGGCTCGAGAATCGCTCCTGTTTTATCCACCTTATGGCAACTCACGGGAGTCGGGTCCACATATATACCTCAATAGAACGTCATCGCCATCCTACTTCATTCTAAAATCTCCACCACATACACGGTTGTTAAAGTGGTTTTCGGAGTTGGAGAGAGTATGACAACTTCCGATCCCAGTTTCTTTAACAACCAAACGTTATTATAACACCGCGGTCATTTTCAAAATAGTTTATACTTTAAGACCAAACATCATTGCCCTTTCAAAACCAAATCAATACGATATCATTTTCATTTCAAATATATCCTTTTCAAAAATCATAACACTTTCAAAGTTATAACATTTCGAAATCAAAACCCTTGAAATAACACTTTCAAATTTTATTACCTTGAAACTCATAACTTTGAAACATAACTTCCACCACCTAAATGGTTAAAATATTTAAAATACTTTATATAATAAAATAGCTTCTTCAATTTCGCAAATCAAATCCAACAAAACTCGAATTTCTACATTTTATATTTAACCAAATCCCAAATCATAAATTTCAATTCAATTAAGTTTCCAAATAAACTATTCCAAACTTATCGATTTCAAAACAGATTTGATCCATAGAATAAACCATTTCAAATTCAATATATTTCAAACTTTTAAGTATTCAACAATTTCAAAACTAAGTTTGGTAATTCTGATTCAACAATTCAATTTTCTATTATTTAGTTTTGAAATACTTTACATAATAAATCCATTCTCAATAAAGCTCAAATTACAAATAACTAAATATTTCCTTCAATTTATTTACTTGAAATATCCTTTTAATTCCTTTTAAACCAAAATCAAGATGTAAAAATCATACCCTCTAAAACTTTAATTTAATAAATTTCACATCAAGCTTATTTGAGTTTAATTCTTAAATAAATTCAATTTAAAATAAATCTCAAATTTATCTTCCAACCTTAAATTTATTTAAATCATTTTAAACTCTATATTAAAATATAATTTAAATACTTAACCATATTATCTTTAATAAAAATCAGAGTTATTATTAAGCTTATTCTACATTAAAAGGAATTATACATAGCTTAAAATCAAGGATATAATAACATTTATATAATATCTAAAATAAATAATTATCTAAAACCATATATTTCTTTATAAAATCATAGAAATCATTTCAAAATATTTTTATATATAGACCACGGTGTCTGTATAAAATTTTCTATCTTATGGTTAAGTGATACAGATATTTATCATTTCAATCCGTAATTTAAAATATAAATACAATTATTTATCATTTCAAACCGCAATCCCGAATGAAATAAAAATCCATAACAACTTGCAGTTTATAACAATATAAATACACCATCCATTCGTCCAATATCAATCATCAAACATTTACCACAATCATCATCCAATTCAATCTATAACATCAATATAGAACAGATAAATAGGCAGTTATATTCAATAATAAATTAAATAACTATTTTATCTAAATAAATTCAAATAAATTGAGATGATGATTCAAAATATGCCAAATAGTCATAAATAAATTTCTAATCACATCATAAATCAATTCAACAAACGGAAGAAATTTTAGAAGTTGTGAGTGGGTTAAAACACTCGCCTTTGAATTTAAATTGAATTTAAATCCAATTTAAACCCAAAATTTTAACAGTCTCAGAATACACCCAAACTAGCGTCAAAATGTCCAAAATTCAAATATGATCCTAGCGAAGAAAACCGTGCATAAATTGAACCTCGTATGTAAAAGTTGTTGCTATCAGAACATTTGAATTCAAATTTAAATAAAATAAAAATAAAATAAAAACAACTCACGTTCACGTAGGGCCACATCACCTTCTGAAGCCCAACGTCATCACGCAGAAAAGAACTGAAAACCATAACCTGCTAACGAACGTGCCTGTATGTGCGAACCAGACGCTGCTCGATCGTGCGCCGACGTCGACACGGCAACCTCCACCCACCTGATCGCATGCTGCCCCGGCTTCATCAACCTCGCCACCACTGGCCATGACCTCCGATCCTCCCTTGTTCGCCCAAAATTGAAGCGACCTCCACCATAATTGCAAACACTAATCAAATTTATTCGGCCGGTCAAATCGTTAATTCGCCAAACTAATCACCTCGATGTGATCCCCTTGGCGTCCCCTATAAAACGACACCTTTGATTTGTCAATACGACGAGGTTGATCTCGACATGACGGACGGATGAGAATCGTTCTTTAATTTATGGATAGATAGAGGTTTAAATTGAAAAATGAATTACAAATCTGAGATGCGCTTGTCGAGAGCTTCAAATTGATATATAATTCGATATTATTTGTGAAGTTTGAATTTTGAAGTGGAATTTTGAATTGAAGTTGTATTGGAAAAATGAGGATTTTCAGCCTTTGAGGAAGAGGAGCAACATAAAATTATGTGTGTATAGAAATGAGAAATAAAAAGGGTGCTAGGGTTCATAACCGGATATATATAGGTAGAGCTGAGAAATAGAGGAACGGATACGAATGGTTTGGACCGTTGAACGATAAATGGCCCGAAAAGCCCGTTCTGACTTCCAAACGAAATTGAATCAAACCATATATCAAAACAGATGTTTTTGAACATTTTAAAATTAATGGAGCAGGTTTCAAGTCCAAATTCCATCGTATGAAGAAGTTATACTAAAGTCAAGTTATTCCAAATTGATTTCAATTGATTTCAATTATATTGATTTCTGCGCGTTTCGAGTCCGTACGATCAAACGACAAGTCCGATCATTATGAAACTTGAAATCCTACAATAATTCACTATTACGGACCCAATGAAACTAGTTTTGTCGAAATCCGAGTCAGTGGCCAAAATGGATATTTTTACAGTAATTAAATAAATTAATAATTAACTAAATCAAATTTTCAATTTCAATTCTAAAATCGACAATTTTTTAATTTTTAATCATTTACACTAGTTTAAAAAATTTAGATGTTAATTTAGGGTTGATTAATTTATCAATTTCAGTGTTAACCTCAATTTCATTAAATTCAAAAATTATAAATTTAATTTCCAATAATTCCATTTAATTTACTTTTCTTTTCCAATAATCCAATTTAATTGATTTTAAATCATGTTATTCAATCAATTGTCACCCCAAGGGTAAAATTAACATTGTTTATATCCTAATACATTAATAATTTCCCATTTCATCTTCCCTTCACTTTTCGTTATAATTAATTTCATTTAATTGCACAATTTCAAATTACA
This sequence comes from Allium cepa, assembly GCA_030765085.1. Taxonomy (NCBI): domain Eukaryota; kingdom Viridiplantae; phylum Streptophyta; class Magnoliopsida; order Asparagales; family Amaryllidaceae; genus Allium; species Allium cepa. Next base: position 1,040,408,373 of record CM060931.1, on the reverse strand, counting down.
ATTTAAATTCCAATAAATTTATTAATCTTTATTTCCATTCGTTCAATTTAACAAATTGTCCTATTATGAATAACATTAACATTATTTCCAAATATTACTATTTACAATCAATTATAACCCTACAATTGTTTCAATTAATTGGGACTGCACTAAATTAGTTATTTATTAACTTGCATTAACATCCTTACATTTTATTCCCGTTATTGATTCATTAGCAAATTCCAAATTTTTTATTTATGCCAAATTTAATTACCAAAATCTTATTAAATTAACAAATTTTAAACATCGAAAATTACGGGTCGTTACACTCTCCCCCACTCAAAACTTTTCATCCTCGAAAAGGATAAAGGAGGGAAAGAAGGAATTAAGTAATCAATATATCTTATTCAAAATATTGACTTTATAAACAAATAGACATACACGATTTAATAATTTAAATAAAATATATCAATTTATAACTATTAAATCTTTTTATACTCAAATTAATAAAGTTTGGAAAACATTTTTCAAAAAATTTCTAAGTCCAAATTTACGGAAAATTTCGGCAGAGTCTCCTTTGTATGGAGAGGCTCGGGAGAAAATATAATATCAAATATAACAATATATAACATATAATTTCCAAAATAATATATCCCAACACGGGAAAAAAATACAGTAGTGCTATAAAACCGTAATCCGAAAACGTATCTATTTGTCGGGCAAACAACGCTTAATTATGAAATCAAAAGCAGTAGCATTTGCTTCCATAACTTGTATTTCACTTACATAATCCAAAAGAGGTTAATAATTATATAAAATGAAATATTTAAAGTTGTTTCAACCACCAACAAACAATCAATATAAATAACAATCACTTGCAACCAACATATCATCATCATATAAAATCAACATAATCAATTATCCTTCCATATCAACTAAAAAAATAGTTAGCTCGGGCTTAGGCACTTTTAAATTGCATAGAATGACAAATAAACTATAAAGTATACCATTTACTCAACAGTCTTAGATAAAGCTGAATAGATTATTCATACATCCAAACCATTTTAAAGTATCCTTGCCCAATCAACCCATAAGCCCAAACAAACAACAGTTTCAAATAATAGATCAAATTCATTCTTATTAATCTTATTTCATAACATTTGTTGTTTGATTTCTCTTTTTATTCATATAACGATTTATCTTTTTAATTTACATTTAACTTCTTACAATTTTTCATTTATTTTCATTTATTCATATCTTGTAAATTTTCTTTTTATTGTATTACATTCGTTTATTCACTAATTAATTTCATTTATTTACTTTAATAAAAAATAGTTTCAACATTAGCTTAAGTTCAAAATCTTTACTTACATTACTCATTTCCTATTTCATTTAATTTGTAGTATTAAAATTTGACTCAAGTTTATAACTATTTTCATGTCAAATTTCTTATTTATAAAGTAAATTTTATTGAACACTTTCATTATTTAAGTATTACTTGTATAATATTCTATTACATTTTCTTAATAACATTTCAACCTTTTAAATCTTTCGGTAAGTTTTATATATATGTGTGTGTGTGTGTGTGTGTGTTAAAGAATGCAAATTGAAAATTACACAAGTTTAACTTATTTCGTTTTAATTAACTTGATGCTCAATAATCATATCCTTCCTTTATATAAGTTACAAATTTCAACCTTCTTGTCATTTCATTTATAATTTAACATTTAATTTCTTATTTCATTTAGAGGTTCCAATTATTAATTAGTTACATTCCATTTCACTACAATAATTGAAACTATTAATTAATAGAAACTTAAGTACTAAATACCGGGTTCCGTTTCAAATCATTTTAAAAATAATAGATAGATGTATATACCTACAACTTATATATCCAATTATATTTAAAACAATTTAAGATTAATATTTGTTTATCAACATAAATCTACAGTAAAACTACCACAGTGGCCTTCCCACTTTGAAACTCAAAAATGAATGTCGACGATGCGTGCACTCATCACCAAAATTATTTTCCAGCGACAGAGAGGGAATACAAAACTTATTTCTTTCCAAAATTTCTTTACAATTCTTTCAAATGATACTGACATAATTATATCGAAAAATACTTCTAATAATATTACTATTATAATCCAAAAATCATTCGAAAGAAATTTTCAAAACCCCGGAACTTAGGTTCTAAATTTCCAATTTTACTTTTTTTTTATTTGTAAATTTTATTTTTTCAACCAATATTTATAAATTTCACTACCTACCAACAAATATATAACAACCAAATATCTCCTTTATAAAGATATATTTTATATACAAAATATATAATAGGAAAAATTATTTCATTTACCTATATTCAAAACAAATATTTTATCGGTTTGTCCTATTAAGTGTTTAGAAATCCCTATTGACGTCATAGCGTCGTATGCACTAACCAAAATTTATAAGTAGAAAACGGAACAAATTAACACAATACAGAAATATCTTTTATAATACTAACAAATACGCTCTCTCATATATATACGCTCAGCGACTCATCATTGGGTATTACTACCCTATTAATAAAGAGTCAAACCCCACAAAGCTAAGGTTTATCGCTAAACCAAAGCTCTGATACCAAATGTAACATCCCGTATTTTTATATGCTTTAAATCGACGATAAACCGCACACGTCGAACTCAAACCCTACAAAAGAGCAAATCATTATTGGGGTGAATAAGAAAAGCAGAGAAAGAAATAAAACAAAACAGAATCTCATAGCGGAATGACAAAATATAGTAATCAAATAATAGTTCATAAAGATGTTTTATAAAACATTTGATTTTACTAACACAATATAGAATCAGAGTTACACATACCAGAGAATAATAAATAACAAGGCAGCGGAATAGTATGGATGTAGTGAAATAATATAATAGATAATAGTAATACAATCTTCGTCTTCGTCCTCCAGAAGTAAGTTCTTCAAACCCTGAAATTCTCAGGCTGACCCAAGCAAGTTGAAAAGACAAAACACTCGAGTCAGAACTAAAAGATCTTATGTAAGTTAAATCAACGGTAAATAGCATGAGTGGAACGGTGTCAGAGATGTTTACGGGATTTGATATCGCCTATCCAGTGTTAACGTGAGCGCAATAACTTAAGAGATGCTCGGGATTCACATCTCCTAAGGATACGTTAAACTATTTACTATGTAATAATATACGCTATTATAATAATATCTAAAAGTAAAATAAACTTACTTTAAAATAGCACTAAGGGGTTACTCATATAGCCCTTAATACGTAATAGTGCCAATAGTCTATGCAGTACTATAATACCTCCTGATCGGGAGGCTGCCAGAGCATACTCCATAGGTACGCCACAAATCAAACTCGTACAAGGCGCGCTAGGGTAGACGACATGGCACAATTAGGCAATGCCAGAGTAGATATATCAATTGCTATCCGCACTAGTGGTAACGCATAGCCACAGCTACCGCCCATCTCGAGCCACACCCCCAAATCAAAATCAAAAGTGGCGAACAAATCAATCCAAAGTCAGATTATAATATCGAAGGAGTGTGTCCGATCAGAGGGGCTACCCCATTGGCCGGAGAATCGCTCCTGTTTTAGCCACCTTATGCCAACTCATGGGAGTCGGGTCCACGTATATACCTCAATGGAACGTCACCACCATCCTACTTCATTCTGAAATCTCCACCGCGTACACAGTTGTCAAAGTGGTTTCCGGAGTTGGTAGAGAGTATGACAACTTCCGATCCCGGTCTCTTCAACAACCAAACATTATTATAACACCGCGGTCATTTTCAAAATAGTTTATACTTTAAAACCAAATATCATTGCCCTTTCAAAACCAAATCAATACGATAACATTTTCATTTCAAGTATATCATTTTCTAAAATCATAACACTTTCAATGTTATAACATTTCGAAATCAAAAACCTTGAATATAACACTTTCAAATTTTATTACCTTGAAACTCATAATTTTGAAACATAACTTCCACCACTTAAATGGTTTAAATAATTAAAATACTTTATATAATAAAATAGCTTCTTCAATTTCGCAAATCAAATCCAACACAACTCGAATTTCTACATTTTATATTTAACCAAATCCCAAATCATAAATTTCAATTCAATTCAGTTTTCAAATAAACTATTCCAAATTTGTCAATTTCAAAATAGATGTGATCTATGGAATAAACCATTTCAAATTCAATATATTTCAAACTTTTAAGTATTCAACAATTTCAAAACTAAGTTTGGTAATTCCGATTCAACAATTCAATTTTCTATTACTTAGTTTTGAAATACTTTACATAATAAATCCATTATCATATAATAAACTCAAATTACAAATAACTAAAAATTTCCTCTAACTTATTTACTTGAAATATTCACTTAAACCAAAATCAAGTTATAAAAATCATACCCTCTAAAACTTCAAATTTAATAAATTTTACATCAAGCTTATTTGAGTTTAATTCTTAAATAATTTCAATTTCAAATAAATCTCAAATTTATCTTCCAACCTTAATTTGATTTAAATCATTTTAAATGCTATATTAAAATATAATTCAAACACTTAACCATATTATCTTTAATAAAAATCAAACTTATTATTAAGCTTACTCCATATTAAAACAAATTATACATAGCTCAAAATCAAGGATAGAATAACATTTATATAATATCTAAAATCAATAATTATCTAAAACCATGTATTTCTTTACAAAATCATAGAAATCATTTCAAAATATTTTTATGTATAGACTACAGTGTCTGTATAAAATTTTATATCCTATGGTCAAGTGATACGGATATTTATCATTTCAATCTGTAACTTGAAATATAAATACTTTTATTTATCATTTCAAACCGCAATCCCAAATGAAATAAAAATACATAACAACCTGCAGTTTATAACAATATAAATACACCATCCATTCATCCAATATCAGTCATCAAACATTTATCACAATCATCATCCTATTCAATCAATAACATCAATATAGAACAGATAATAAATAACAGGTATTTACTGGCAGTTATATTCAGTAATAAATTAAATAACTATTTTATCCAAATAAATTCAAATAAACTAAGATGATGATTCAAAATATACCAAACAGTCATAAATAAATTTCTAATCACATCATAAATCAATTCAATAAACATATGAAAATTTAGAAGTTGTGAGTGGGTTAAAACACTCACCTTTGAATTTAAATTGAATTTAAATCCAATTTAAATTCAATTTAAACCCAAAATTTGAACAGTCTTAGAATGCGTCCACACTAGCGCCCAAAATGTCCGGAATTCAGATACGATCCTAACAAAGAAAATTGCGCGTAAGTTGGAACTCGTATGTAAAAGTAATTGCTATCAGAACATTTGAACTCAAATCTGTAAAAGAACTGAAAACCCTAACCTTCTGAAGGCCACGTCACCTTCTGAAGGCCAACGTCATCACACGGAAAAGAACTGAAAACCCTAACCTGCTAACGAACGTGCCTGTACATGCGAACCAGAAGCTGCTCGATCGTGCGTCGACGTCGACACGGCAGCCTCCACCCACCTGATCGCATGTTGCCCCGGCTTCGTCAAACTCGCCACCATCGGCCATAACCTCCAATCCTCCCCCGTTCGCCTATATTCAAATTTATTCGACCGATCAAAGCGTTAATTCGCCAAACTAATCACCTCGATGCGATCCCCTCGACCTCCTCTATAAAATGACACCTTCGATTTGTCAATCCGATGAGGTTGATCTTGACATGACGGACGGTCGAGATTTGTTCTTCACTTTCTGAACAGATGGAGGATTAAATTGGAAAATGAATTACAAATCTGAGATGCTCTCGTCTAGAGCTTCAAATCGATATATAATTCGATATTATTTGTGAAGTTTGAATTTTGAAATGGAATTTTGAATTGAAGTTGTATTGGAAAAATTAGTGTTTTCAGCCATTGAGGAAGAGAAGCAATATAAAATTCTACATGCATAGAAATAAGAAATAAAAAGGGCGCTAGGGTTTATAACCGGATATATATAGGTAGAGCTGAGAAAGAGAGGAACATATACGATTGGTTTGGACCGTTGAACGATAAATGGCCCGAAAAGCCCGTTCTAACTTCGTAATGAAATTGGGTCAACCCATATATCAAAACAGATGTTTTTGAACATTTTAAAATCAATGGAATATGTTTCAAGTCCAAATTCCATCATATGAAGAAGTTATACTAAAATCAAGTTATTCCAAATTGATTTCAATTAAATTAATTTCTAGGCGTTTCGGGTCCTATGATAAAACGACAAGTCCGATCGTTACGAAACTTGAAATTCTGCAATAATTCACTATTACGGATCCAATGAAATCGATTTCATTGAAATCCGAGTCAATGGCCAAAATGTCTATTATTACATTAATTAAATAAATTAATAATTAATTAAATCAAATTATCAATTTCAATTCTAAATTTGACAATTTTTATCATTTTTAATTTTTTAATCATTTACTCTAATTTAAAAAAATTAGATGCCAATTTAGAGGTTATTAATTTATCAAGTGTTAACCTCAATTTCATTAAATTTAGAAATTATAAATTCAATTTCCAATAATTCCATTTAGTTTACTTTTCATTTCCAATAATCCAATTTAATTGATTTTAAATCCTGTTATTCAATCAATTGTCACCCCAAGGGTACAATTAACATTGTTTATATCCTAATACATTAATAATTTCCCATTTCATCTTCCCTTCACTTTTCGTTATAATCAATTTCATTTAATTATACAATTTCAACTATTGCAATTTAAATTCCAATAAATTTATAAATCTTTATTTCCATTCTTTCAATTTAACAAATTGTCCTATTATGAATAATATTAACATTATTGCCAAATATTACTATTTACAATCAATTATAACCCTACAATTGTTTCAATTTATTGTGATTGCACTAAATTAGTTATTTATTAACTTGCATTAACATTCTTACATTTCATTCCCGTTATTAATTCATCAGCAAATTCCAAATTTTTTATTTATTCCAAATTTAATTACCAAAATCTTATTAAATTAACAAATTTTAAACATCGAAAATTATGGGTCGTTACAGAACCTTCTTTGACCCGAAGCCGTTCCCGAAGCATGCCCCCCTACGACTCGAAGAAAACCCAAAATTCTCATTTTTTCCCAAACCTGAAGCATCCTTCCCTGACCCAAAGTCAAACCCGAGAAAACCCTTCCCTGACCCGAAGCATGACCCGAAGCAAACACCGGCCTATCGATAAATGTCATTTTTTTGCCTTTTTTGTATTTGGCGATGAATTTCAATGTTATTTATATTTGTTCCTTCTAATATCTATAAAACAAATGTATATATGTATTGCATATGTGTGTGTATATATATATATATATATGTTTGTTTTTATCGAATTTAGTGCTAAATCTATTTTGCTTATCGCAGCTATTTGAAGTGTCGTGGCGTGTCCGTATCCGTATCCATGTCAATTGCTTTTCAATTCCATCATTTTCTAGACATGAAAGGTGAGCGATCGCTCACGATTAACATTCTTATATTTAGAACATTTATTTCACATGAAATGATGATTGAAACGTGTTGTTAAAATTCAGTTTGTTAGCAATTATAATTGTTAAATGTGAAATGTTATTAATTAAATTGTTCTCCTATGACTGATATGTGACAACATAACCTACTGAATATATATTATATTTAAATTATTACTTATGATATATGTTTGTGGTAGATATGTTATGCTATTTTATATTATTATTTATTGTTCTCATCTACAAGTTTCCTAGTTTTCGGAATCCCTATGGGTTGAAATGATACATACCAGAACGACCTTATAGATTTGAAAAAATCGTTATGGGTTGAAATGATAAATCCAAGCAATCATACTAATTTTAAATTTTGGAATCGCGGGTTGAAATGATATATACCCATAAAAATTTAAATTTGTGGATTGAAATGATAATTATCTGTATCACTTGACCGTAGGAAAGAAAATTATATAGGGACACCGTTGGTCTATTTGAAAAATGATTTCCAAGATTTTAAAGAAATATATGGGTTTTATTAAATATTGGTTTTAAAATATAAAGATTTCTTTTATATATGAGTAAAAATTTAGAATTTTAAAATTATTTATTTGGAAATTTTAAATTTATAAGTTTGTTTTGAAAATATAAATTTTAAGATTTTACTTATAGTTTTATTATTTTCAAATATATAAAATTAGATTTAATATAATATAAATTTAATAATATGATTTAATTTAATAAATTTAATTTAAGTAATATATATATATATATGTGTATGTATGTATTGCGTTTAAGTATTTATATTTTAAATAGGTTTTGTAATAACTTTGATAAATTAAGGTTGGGAAGATAAATTGAAATTGATTTGAAATTGTATTTGTTTAGGAATTATATTTAAATAAAATTAGTTTGAAACCTATTTAATTTTAGATTTTAAAGACATGATTCTATAACTTGATTTGACTAAAGGTGATTAAATGAATATTTTCAAATTTAAATAAATTGAAATTGAATATTTGGTTTCGATTAAAATGTTTAATTAGAGATTTTATTTAAATGCTTATTAAAAAGTGATTAGGTGAATGTCTTAAAATTAAATATAATTGAAGTTAGATATTTAATTTTAATTTTATTTAAATTTGTAATTTGAGATTTTATTTAAATGTTATTTAAATGATTAAGTGAATGTTTTCCAAATTGAATAAAAATTAAGATTTGAATTTTAAAATATAAATGAAATTTATCAAATTGAGTCATTGTAAATTGTTTGAATATTTAACTTCGAAACCTATTGAATTGAAAGTGGTTTAAATTTGTAGTTCAAACCTGGATTTGAAATAAATATAAATTAAAGATGATTTTAATGAGATTTTGTTTGGAATCTTTTTAATTGGAATTATTGAACTGAGATTGATTTGAATTTGGTTTGTGAAATTGGAAGAAGCAATGCTAATTTGAAACTATTTTCGATATAAACCATTTTTAATATATAAACTCTTTTTAATATATAAACTATTTTAATTTATAACCTATTTTTAAATATATAAACTATTTATAATTTATAACTATTTCATGTTTTTCTTTATGCTCGGGTCAGACCGAGTGTCACAGCATTTGAGACTCACCTTTGGAGCTTGGAGCTTCGCTTGAAGAACTATCACTTACCTATTCATCTTTTGGTTATTACAGTTATTTCTAGTTGATTATGCAGACTTGTCATTTTGTTTATGCATTAGAGATTCCTTTGTATTTGAGATTTCTATTGCATTTCACACTCTGATGTTTATATAGTAGCTTCATGAACTATTATTTATCTATTTCCGCTGCTCATTGTAGTAATACTCTGTGTCTATGATTCTGTGATTGATTATTCATTGTATATGCTGAGTTTGTCCAACATAAATTAACAATCAGATATTTTGAACAATTCAAGTCTGACATGTGCGGATGCGAATAGTTCAAAATAGCCGTTCATTACATATTCAGAGTTATAGGATCATTTGTAATCATAGATTGAAAGATCGAAGTGTATCGAGTCTCTCTCTATCAAAGTGTGGTTGTGGCCCGTAAATCAATTGGGTGTGATTGTAGTCCGTAAAACAATTAGGTGATCTTGTAGCCTGGTTAAATCAAGAGAGCTTGCCCTGAACTCAGAGACGGGAGGGTGCATCTCGTGGCCTTGAAATTGAGGTTGTAATATCGACATTATATTAGAAAATAAATTTGCACAAGAAACTGTGTGAGACCGGATGTAGGGTAACTCTGAACCAGTATAAAATTCTGGTATGTTCTTTTCTTCACTACTTTTATTTACTATTTGCATCTGTGCCTGGTTCTGTGATTGTCTATATGTCTATGAAATTGCATCTATATGTGTTTAATTTGAAATTATTTTAAAAAATTCCATACAATCCATTAAACACTATTCACCCTCTAGTGCTAATCCAGCCTTAAGATCCGTAATCCGCATTTCCTACAGGTAACTCTAAAACTCCTATCATTTCTAATGTTTTTCTTGTTAGGAATCTAAAGCATAACCTTCTTAGTATTAGTCAAATATGCGATAGGGTTTTTAAACTAAAAACTGAAAAGGATAATGGCCACATCGAAGATAATGTGTCAAACATTATCTTTAAATGTATTAGGAAACATAACATTTATATTTAAGTATGAAAGTGACTAATGACAATCTATGTTTTTTGTCTGATTCTAATGTCTCTTGGATTTGGCATAAAAGATTTGGTCAGATGAATATTAAATACCTCTCTAAATTTACCGGATATGAACTTGTTAGGGATATTCCTAAAATGATTTTAATGTCAACAATTTATACGATGTTTGTCAATTAGGAAAAATTCATAAAAGTTCTTTTAAATCAGAATATATGATTTCTATTTCTCAACCTCTCGAAATTCTTAACCTAAACCTTTTTGGACCATCACATATATGATCAATAAATCATAATAGATATTTCTTTGTGATTGCATGATTTTTTTAGATTTACGTGGATAATTTTCTTAAAATTGAAAAGCAAGGGATTTGAAATGTTTAAATTTTTTACTAAAGGAATTTTAAATCAAATGTCAACCAAAATTAAATCATTTAGAAATGATCATGGAGGAGAGTTCAAAAACAAGGATTTTGAAACATTTTGTAATAAGAAAGTAATTACACATAAATTTTCTTTTCCAAGAACACCACAATAAAATGGTGTAGCGGAATGCAAAAATAGAACTATATAGGAATAAGACAGAACAACGTTAAATGATAGTGAATTACCTAAAAGTTTTTGGACTGAAGCAGTTGCTATGGCATGTAATATTTAAATAGAGTTTTAATAAGACCTTTAACTAAGAAAACCTCTTATGAATTATTTTAGAATAAAAGCCTAAATTAACTTATTATAGAGTTTTTGATAGAAAATGTTTTATATTAAATACAAAAGATAATTTAGATAAATTAGATGTTAAATCAGGTAAAGAAATTTTAATTGGTTATTCTAATAGACATTACATGTTTCATTTGATGAGAATTTTAAAATCAATAATTCTAGTTTTTACGAAGAAGAAAATATTACTAAACATAATGAGATTAAAAATAATGAAATCACTAACGATGAAAATAATAATAGAAAATATACATCGAAATAAACGAATAAATATTTGAAAGATCATCCTATAAAAAAAATATTTTGGAAAATATAGAATTTGTTTTAAATACAAGAAATAAATTCAATAAAATGAGTAATGTTGTTTTCATCTCAATTGTTGAACCTAAAAATCCAAAAGAAGCATCATTAGATATGATTTATGGATTCTTGCTATGCAAGAAGAACTGAACCAGTTTACCAGAAATGATGATTGGGGATTAGTTCGAAGACCTGAAAATAAGTCTATAATAGGAACTAAATGGATCTATAGAAATAAAATGAATGAACAAGGAGAAATCTTTAGATAAAGCATGGTTAGTTGCTCAAGGCTATAGTCAGGTAGAAGATATAGATTATGATGAAATCTTTGTTCCAGTATCTAGAGTAGAAGCTATTATAATTCTATTTGCTTTTGCAAATCATATAATCTTAAATTATTTCAAATGCATGTCAAAAGTACATTTTTAAATGAATTTATTAAAGAATATGTTTATGTTGAACAACCTCCACTTTCTGAAGATGAAAATTTTCTAATCACGTTTATAAATTAAAGAAAACTTCATATCGTCTAAAACAAGCTCCTAAAGCATGGAATGATAGACTTAAATCCTATTTATCACAATGTAATTTTGAAATAGGAAAAGTAGATTGTACTCCATTTATTAAAAGAAATGATAATGATATTCAACTTATACAAATATGCGTAGATGACATAATTTTTGGATCAACAAATGAACATTTAAATAAAAAAAATTCAGATATAATAACCAAGGAATTTGAAACAAGTCAAATGGGGGGAACTAAAATTCTTTTTAGGATTACAAATAAGGCAATTAAATAACGGTTTTTTATAAATAAAAAAAATACGCTAAGGATTTAGTTAAGAAATCTGGTATGTTAAATACTAGTGGTAAGCCAACTCCCATGGCAAAAAATGAGAAGTTAAATAAGGAAGGAAACTTAAATGATGTGGATCAAAAATTGCATAGAGGCATGACAGGATCATTACTCTATATATTTACTGGTAGACTGGATATAATGCATAGTGCTTGTATATGTGCAATATATCAATTCCGACCAAAGGAAACTCACCTAAAGTCAGTAAAAAGAATACTATGATATGTAAATAGTGCACCAAACTATGGACTCTCTTATCCAAAAGAAGATTCTTTCGATCTAATTTCATATAGTGATGCTGACTATGCTGGATGCAAATCAGACCGAAAGTATAAGCGAAAGTTGTCACTTTTTAGGACACTATCTTGTTTATTGGTTTAGCAAAAAGTAGTATTATGTGTCTCTTTACAATAGAAGTAGAATATATTTCTGCTGCACTAACCTGCTTACAAGTTATCTATATGTAACATCCTGGTATTTTTAACCATTCGCATCCACACATGTCGGACTTGAATTGCTAAAAATATTAGATTATTAATTTTTATTTGGCAAAAATCAACACATACAGAAAAAATCACAGAATCACAGTCACAGAGTAATATAACAATAAGCAACAGAAACAAGAGAATAGTAGTTCATGAAGCTACGATTTATATATAACAGAGTTAAAACAAAATACAACAGGAGTCTTGAATGCACAGGAGTCTCGATACAATAGTCATAAAACATATCTGAATACATCACTGGAATCAACTGAATATCTGAAAGCTGAATCGATAGTTGGATCTCCAATGAAGCTCCAACTCCAAAGGTGAGTCTCAAATGTGGTGACACTTAGTCTAACCCAAGCCTAAGTCAAAACACAAAACACTCGAGTCAGGATTAACATTCTTATACAATAAATCCAATTGAAGTGAAATATCAACTAAAATACAAGTACCTCGAAGGATGTTTGGGATACCCATCCTCTAAAGATCCGTGGAACTAACCATTATGTAATAATATACGCTATTAACTTAAATTCTCAATATCCAATTAGTTTCAAATCGATTTTTATTTAAATATAATTCTTAAAAGAATATTATTTCAAATCAACTTAAATTATCTTCCCAACCTTAACTTATAAATCTTTATGAAATCTATTTTTAAAATAAATTTTTAAATAAATACTTAAACATATTATATATTAATTAAATCAAATTTTATTATTAAACTTATTTTAAAATAACACTGATTTATACATATTTGGAAATAGTAGAATTATAAGTAAATTCTTAAAATTTATAATTCCAAAACTACTTATAAATTTTTAAAAATTTCAAAGTACATAATTTAAAAATCAATTATTTAACTATATATAAAATAACAATAATATATAATATTTAAAAATCAATATTTCTATAAAACCATACATATATTTTAAACCTTAAAAATCATTTCAAAAATATATATATACCAACGGTGTCTGTATTTTCTATACTATGATCAAATAGTATGGATATTTATCATTTCAATCTGTAATTATACGGGTGTATATCATATCAACCCACAATCCCAAATTCAATTCAATGAAAATCGCTTGGGTTTATCATTTCAACCCATAACGATTTTCCTCTATTCTACATATCGTTCGGATATGTATCATTTCAATCCATAGGGAAGTATAGAATGATAACAGATATGATATTAATATAACAGACATATGTCATCAACATAAGTAACAGATAATGGTGCCAGATTTCACATGTGAATAGATACAGATAATAGCATATATATAGCAACATAAATAACTAATAGAAACATATTTTAATTGGCATTTCAATTGAAACCAAATTTAATAAATATAAGAATGTTAATCATGAGTGATTGCTCATCTTTCGAGGTTAAAGTAGATAGACAACACGATAAGCTACAATTTTGGATTACGAACTTGACGATCGACCAACCCAAATGAAAATCCCCTAGCAAAGCATGATGGATTCAAGATATAAGAAACAAAGCTGAAAATATGGAATCGATGAAAAACAAGTCAAAAATTGATGTGATAAAATGGGAATAAAATATATGTTATATATTACTTAAAAATCCATATAAAATTTGAAACACATATTTAATATAAACCAGTATATATTTCAAAACAAATAAATAACTTTTAAAACAAATCTCTATATATATATACACACACACACACACACACAGATATATAAACTCATGTACTTTTTATATTTTAAAATCAGTTTAAACATATATACATATAAAAATCCAAACTCAACTACTAACCTACAGATCATTTTAGAAAAACTAATTACAAACAAAACAAAAAAATCTAGTTCAACTAATAACCAAAATATACTGTATACAGTTAAGATTTCATACATTAGTATAAAACATAAATATACACAAATATTTTTCAAAAAACCAATATCCAATATCAAATCTATGATAGTTATATGTAATATATAAAAAATCAATCATTATAAACTATACATACTCATACAATATACTTTAAATTCTATACTTAGAAACTAATGTACATAAATAAACGAGTACTCGAGCATCTATAAAACCGAAGAGATTCAAACGGCTTAAATCACTTCTATTCTGAAATCCATACACTTCTATTCTGAAATCAATAAACTTCAACATAAACTATAAACAAGAAAAACTTTGAAATACTAAAACTACAAACAAATATATAGGTTGGCTAAACTAAAAACTGATCCTCTATAAAAGCATATGTATAACTCACACATATATTCTATATACAACAAATTTGAAATCAGTATTTGAGAAATAATACGCTACCATTGTAAACGTGTATACTATTATACATACATATTACTACTTGTATAATCAATATATTATCTCGTGTGTGTGTGTGTATTAAAAATCCAAACATCAATATATCTCTGTTATGTGCATAAGTAACATGTAATATATATATAATTTATATAATAACCACATAAATAGACTAATAGTAAACAAATTTATTTATAAAACTAATGTGCAAAACTATGGAAAAGCATATAAACCTATATAAAGAATATACCAGTCTAGGCATTAATCCCGCATCCATATATATTATATCTAGAGAGTTAATACATAAAATCACTGGAACTTGCTTTATAAAGTGTATATATATACTAAACTGTAAACATGAACTGCAGAAAAATATATGCCATAAACTATAATATATAACATATAACTCATATATTAATATATACAAAATTTATACATACATACATACATACATACATACATAGATATATATATATATATATCACCACTTCATAATATAATACGAGTAATATGATATACCTTGATAGATATACAACAGGTTTCAAGTAAATCCGACAGTATATATACATATGTATACTTTATTTTTATGAATAAAGAAGTGAAAGGCTGACCAGAACATTTGCCGACGGCCGTGTGTAAGACGGGCGATGGAGGAAAGTGGGTGAGGAGAAGGCTTGCTAGCTGTTCGAGCTTGAATGATCTGGCTGCTCGGCCGAGCATGGGAGAATGGAAGGTGAGAGAGGAAGGCGCAGGGAAAGGTCGAGATGGGCTTCAGCCATAAAGGAGAGGAAAACAGTTGGACGCGGAGCAAGGAGTAGTGACGACGAACTAACAGGTGGAAGCTCGAATCTCGTTTAAGGCTGAATCGCGGTGAGGAAAGGCTAGAAGGAAGACGATCATGGCCGAGATAGGAGAGATGAAGGGTAAGTTGACATCTATTTAATTTTCTTTGGTTTTTTGTGAATTGGCAGAACGAATGGAAAGTCAAAGAATGGTGAATGAACAAGAAATAAATATCAACTAGGAATAGCAAAAGTCTGGAATGTGAATTCAGAGAAAATTTATGGTTAGAGGTTGTGGATTTGATACGCTGGAATATGAAAAGTAAGAGGAGATAAGAGGTCTAATGTAGAACTGATACAAAATCGTTCCATAGATTTTTCGCCGTCATGGGACTTAAAAACACAGAACTGAATATATCACAGCGATCAGCGCGACGAGACGATCAAAACGGTATACAGATATCAGTGGTACGATCTTCCTATCATGTCGATAATCGGTACTTAAAATGTTGCTAAAATGACGAAAATAAGAAAATTGGAGCAATAGTAGTCCAAATTTGGAGAAATAAAATGTAACGTCTCTCTTAGAAGATGATTTACAAATTTATTATACAAAAATATTTAGGTTTGGAAAACATTTTATTTTCATCTAATATTAACTGATTTAAATTAAAATAAAATTTCATAATAAAATAAACTTGTATATTTTCAGATGAAAATTAATCATTTGCTAAATTTAGATAGACGTATTCCAAATATCAAATTTTTATTTCAAAATATTAATATTTAAAATTCGATAAAAATTCAATTAATTAAATAAATAAAACCACTAAAATTTATAGGTTGTTACACTATATGTAACAAACTTTAAAAAAAATTGGTTTAAATTTTATTAAATCACCAATATACTATGATAAAAATATTGCAATAAATTTATTCAAAAATTCAACACATCATGCTAGAACCAAACATATAGATATAAGACATCATTTTCTAAAAGATAACGTAAATAATGAAATAATTTCACTTGAATTTATAGATACTAAAAATCAAATAGCCAATATTTTAACCAGACCAATAACTCAAACATCTTTTATTAAACTTAGAAGAGAGTTGAGAATATGTTCTTTCTTTGAAATATAAATATAACAACATATAAATTGTATATTTAGAAAGAAAATACTATATCAAAATTAATAATTGTATGTGACATACAATCTGTGTATATATTGATGTGTACTGTAGAAAACTGAAAACTATTTTTCCCTCTAAAATTCAAAATTCGAAATGTGATTATATAACAAGCAAATTTCGATTTCTCACTCATTTCTCTGTCCTTTTCTTTCTGAGAATTTCAAATAAAATTAAAATCATTGGATCTTCTGCTTTAAACGTCTTAGATAAGAGACTACACCCTTTTCCTTCGAGATCCCCAATCTAGGCCCCTTCCAAACCGCCGCCAAGGCCAAAGTCGTCAAGGTTGAAGATGATCTGAAGTGTGTGCTTAATATGCTTTTCAAAAATAGAGGTCGTTCAACTATGCCTCTTGAAAGAACAAGAGAAGCAAGGGCGCATCCTGGACAGTCTCAAGAAGCACCTATTGGATAATTAAGCCAATCCAATTTAATCGAGGTAATCTTGCCATTCACAATCCTATGGATAATGAGGAAGAGGAAGAAAAGGAAGAACATGATGATGCTAAAGGTGAAGTCAAATGTGTCGACGAAGTATGCTTCATTCAGATGGAAATCTCGTGGAACAAAAAGGAAACTTTTATCTCCATTATCCATTTTGCGCTATTCATAAGTCTCCCATAGTAAAAAGGAAACCAAAGATTTAAGTTAACTATTTATTAGTTTGGTTTGTTAGGATTTTATTTGGATCGTTTATGCATAGATTGATAGTTTAATTTATACAGTTTGAATTTGAATAAGTAAAATTTTATTTTATTTATTTATCAATCCCCGTATCATATCATATTACGTCATGTTTAGTAGGCTTAAATCATGTTTATTGATTTTGACTCTATAGTTTCTAAGTATTTTATTTAGGGGGAATTTTTATTTTTCACCCATTTTTGTTGACAACAAAGGAGGGGGAATATAGAATATACACATGCATATATCTAGGGGAGTTATTTAGCTCAAGAGCAGTTATATCATATTTTATATAATGGAATATTTAATAGTTGTCATCACAAAAATGGGAGATTGTTAACACCCCGGTTATTGATTTTGATGATAGCAATGTAAGTTCATATAAAATATACATACTAATGTTTTTCCAAGTTATATAGTATATAGTGCAAGATATTTCACAAATGTTGAATCAAAGCCTGTATACAGTATAAAGACTCAAGAAATGGATATGAAGACTCATAAGTATAAAGACCATTATATAAAGATCTCAAGACTATAGTACAATGTATAGAGTCATAGTATATTGCTAAAGTTTCTGGTAGTAATCTTTGATCTCTATCTCTTATTTTTCTATCCTTTATATTTTTTAAAACAAAATAATTTTTTGAAAATTTCAGAATGTTTTATAAAAGTTTTTCAAAGTTCAAAATGTTTATAAACTATATTCATACTATTTACAAAGTATCACACTATTTTACAATGTACAGGATCTTCGTAGCATTTTAAAAGAAAGTAATTTTCAAAAAATTCATGTACGTGTCGACATATATGGTATGGATATGTCGACATACATGCCGCCAAATGGTTTGTCAAATTTTAAAAAGAAGTGTCTATTCATCGCAACACTTTGTGAACGGACACATCTATTTATTCACTATATAAAGGGGAGTTCAAACGAATATTTTGGCAGTTATTAACTTATTTTCTTTCCTTCTCTTACTCTCTTAGAATCTCTGTTAAAAATATTATCTATTCTCTTCAAAATCATATAGAATCAATTCAAACTTCATTGTATTGATTTACTACTGCTCTCTTTCCGTTTTGTAATCATCTCTCTCTCAAATATAAGATCAAGTGTTGTCCAAGAGGCTTAGGATCCATTGTATCTAAAGTTAAATAAATAGTATTTAGGAAAGCTATCAAACTCTATTTGTATTTTCTTGGATGTACTTGTAGTTCACTCAAATCAAGTAGGTGTTCTTGTAGTTCATTCGAATTAAGTGGGCGTGCCCTGAGCCTAAAAAATCAAAAGGGTGTTTCCCATAGCCTAAGAATCAACATTTTAATTGGATTTGCCTTCTATCCATTTAAAGATTGGAATTTTAAAAGAAATATATACAAGAAACTGACTGGACTTGATGTAGGAGAATCCGAACTAGTATAAAATCGATGATGTCCATCTCTCTAAGACTTTCCTTTGCATTGCTGCATTTATTTTTATCTATGATTGCATCTTTGGTTGTTTGATAGTTTAATTCTATGTTGTTAATTTAAGATTTAATATTTAACTTGAATTTTTTTTAAAAGGTGTAGAAAAGTTAGAAAACGCCATTCACCCCTTCTAGTGTTTGATTACTCTTAAGGTCCATAATTTCGTAGCCCATATAAATATCTCATGATCGCAATACGTTGTAAGTACTATCACATAACATATCATTTAAGAATTTTCTATTTAATATATTAAAATTAAATAATTAATTAACATATCACAATATAACAAGTATATGATAGAGTGAAAAATGTCTTTCATTTTGAACAAGCTTTTATGACAGATTTAATAATTTACAATGAATTACGGAAGGCATACCCCTAACTGTATCGATCTTTCCTTTGCATATTGTGTTGTCTAAATCTGTTTTACATTCTATGATATTATAGTAGATATACTACTTGCGTAATAAATACACACGCTTTTTTCTGTGATAATCCATCAGCAAATGTAATGAAGTAAGTGGATCCTTTTTAGCGTCATTATATCTTGGACTGAATTCATTTATGCGTATTAATTTGAAGAGTTCATTAACTCATTTGTCACTTCCATTGATTAGGTTCTTCTAAAAAATAATTCATGAGTATCACATGATTCGTAAATATATAATTAAAGAATTATTTCTTAAAATTATGGCATAGTCCATAATTCCAAAATAATAATGGAAAATTTTAGATACTTCTGTATTTTCAATATCTAATGCATCGCCACAATTATGAAAAGAAGTACCATTTTATAATGCATTTATTTTGTAATGAATATTCATATTAAAATAAAATATATCTATTTTCGATCAATATCGAAACTATTATCATTTCACAAATAATATTTGGTATATATACGAGTACAATTTCTCACAACTTGATGCATCCATTATTAAGTGCCATGAGTTATGCTTCCACTATTTCAACCATTAATATAATGGTGAATAAAATGCGAAGATACATTCAAACACTTATTATAGGTAATTTATTTCATCCATTATAACTTGTTTACAGTTGAGGGTTTTCAATTAAAAGTCTTAAACTTGAAGTAATATAGAAAATAATTTATTTTATAATATAATTTCATTTGGAACATAAATCACATTTGTCGTTCCATAATCAGTATTTACTAAGTATTTTATACTACTCTAGTTTCTAGTGTCTCTTCGTGAAAAGAAGTGGTCATTCACTCTCTTCATCCCAACTATGCTTATTTTACATCCACTATCAATTATTTGCTTTCCCTATGATTCAACCATTTGGAAAAAAGCTTTACTACAAGACTACATCGAACTCTTTACAAAAACATATTCGAACAACCTCAATATTTCAGGTATATCAAATATGTCACACTTAAGTATACTAACCAAAATTGACATTTCAATGATTGAATTCCTAAGTCGGTCTTTGGTCCTTGGCCTTTCATTATTTTTAACACAACATGATTCTTGTCGTATTCAATCATATCAAATCAAATACATGATCTTACATTATGCTTTATTTGCATAATTTGAAAGAACTAATTTTATTGAGATCTCGTACATTACAAATACAACTATTCACCATACAACTTTTGTATGTATCTAATATGAATCAAAAAATCCATAATTCTATATATATTTTGAGTTAAAAACTCATAGAAGATAATACACAAACTCGAGAAAATAAACATTTAGGTGACTAAGATACAAATGTATCTATTTGTCATATTATTTGGCTTTTGCATGGGTCTTAAAGTGACAACAAGCGAATTAATTCATTGGTAAGTGTAATGACCCAGAATTTTGCCACATTAATTTTCGAATATTTAATAAATTATAAATATTCGAATAATAGTTTTTATAATTGAAATATAATTTTTAAATAATAAAAAATGATGGTAAAATAGATTTGTAATGACCCAAGATTTTGCCACTTTGAAAAACGCTTTTAAAAATATATTATCTAACCAATAAATGGATTTTATCTGCAAATAAACCTATTTTAATTATTTAACAGTGATGATAAAATAGTTTTCAAAATTATTTACCAATATAGATAGTTTAATTATAAAAAATGTGTTTGAAGAACGTTTTTCGAAATTTTGACTTTTCGACACCCGAAAGTCGTTAGGGACGTTGTGCACACTTGGTACAATATGCACATATTTATAGATGTATAAAGATAGTTATATGTATAAAAATCATATCCATATCCTTAGTACTCACACGAGGAGCTCTAGCATGATTCAAGGCATGAAAAGGGGATAGGAGAATGTTTACAACTTATGGAGGGAGGTATGGAGTGCATGCATGTGTATACATTCAATTATAACCACTTTATATTTTGAAAATATATTCCTAAGCCTATAAATATTTCTTCAATTTCATAATTTTCACTTTACAATCCACTACTCCACTTTAAAATTCCTAAAAGCTTGAAAATATATATTGTGACTTCCATTCATAAATTTTGAAGTAAGAAAAATCACTTCTTTTTACACAGAATCTCCTCTTTAGTCCACTAAACCACTTTTACATATACTAAAATCTCTTCTCTTCCATGTTGCAAGCCCATCCACCCTAAAACATCCATGGTCGAGCTCAAATTGTCCAAGTCCATGCATATTTTAGGTGTGTAGGCATCCAACTACTTCATTTTTGCAAAGTACTAGCTTGTATTCAAGTTCAGTAGAAGTTTACCTAGATTTAGTGAAAGTATGGTGAGTAAAGTCCATGTTTTAAAAACTCAAGTTACTAAACTTTTTAAAGTTGTAAAATCGATGAGTTAAAAAGGTACTTATGTATGTGGTAATATTATATGTTGTGTGTGCATGCATATATGTTGATTTGGTGTTGATTGGTTATGCTGAAGTTTGAGTAGGCAATAAAAATTATAACTTGAATATTGAAAAAAGTTAGTATTGTGACGTAATACTTTATTTGTGATGGTGCTATAATGTTATGATGTGATATTATGTTGAAATGTTGTATTTATTGTATGTGCGCTCATGACATGAAAATAGTGATTTGCTAGCCAAAATCGACGTAGAGAAATCCGCTTTTTGTCGTAAGGTTGATTTTTGTTTCGAAGCGAAATGTTTTCAAGTTTAAAACTTTGATTTTGGTTTCCAAAAGTTTAATTTCATGTTTTAAATAAGAAAATAGTTCAATGTTGGAGTTTTAAATGTTAGAAAGTAAAGTTTCAAGTTTCTGAAATTACGGGTCCGTATAGCGATAGTCGCTACACGCGCAGTTCGAAAAATCTAACTATTTTTCTAATCTAAACTTGTTTTCACATAGAAATATTTTTGAAAATGTTTTCTAACTTTAATTAAGTAATTAGAGAACAGTTATTTAAATATTTTATTTATTTATTTAATGATTATTTAATTGATTAATTAATTAATAATCATTGGTTAATAATGGTTTTAAAACTTAAAAGTTAATCAATTAAGTTGATCATGATTTGCTACTAAATTAAAGTTAATTATTATTTAATTACTAATCATGGATTAATTGATTATTATTTAATTATTTATTTAATCTAATTTTTACTTAATAATTGTTTTAAAATGGGATTTTATTTAAATTAATCTCCGATTAAAGTTAATTATGTTTTTCTAAGGTTTAATTACTTTTAATTGAAGTTTAATTACTATTTAATAAGGGTTTGATTCTCACTTACGAGGGTTTCATTTATTTTAAAACCACTTTGAGATTAAGTAATCAGTTTTTTTTAAATGTTTCCTTTCAATTTTTTAAAATCAAGGGATTTCTATGTAATTTACCCTTATATCATCCCATATGATTAGGAAAACTAAATGAAATCCATTAGCAGAACAAAACACCATTTTGTATTATAATTAACTTACACATTTACTTAAGTTGATTGATGGCTATGTGTTGATCCTTATATACCTGTTGTTATGTGCCATGTTAAATCGAGTAAGTAAAATCAAATTGATAGATCATTGTGATCATTGAGCCTCCGTTTGATTTTGTAAGGATAAATATTTCATTTTCCTTTTGAAATAGTTTCAAAATTATTACATTTTGAACAAGATATTTAAAGAATGATTTGACAAATGGTTTTACTAAAGTTATTTTTAGCCAATGGGAATAGTTTTCCATGTTATAAAAAGAAGTTTTTATAAAGAGTTTTATAAAGGAATTTGGAAATTTATAAGGTGTTTTGGGTAAAAGGATTTGAGTTTTTAAGCAAATAAGATTTCATAAATAACGAAGATTTATAAAATGGTTTTTCTTATTAAAGGAAGCTAATTTGATTTAAGAAATTGTTTAAATAGGAAAGGTCTGTAAAGAAGTTATGTAAATGATTTTGAGTATTTATAAAAGAGTTTTATAAATGAATTCGGGAGTTGGAAAGTACTCTGAAATGGAATTGATTTCATGAATGTAGATTTGATCAAAAAGGATTTATCGAAAAAAATATTAAAAGAAAATTGAGATCTAGGTTTCTCTAAACTGACCTTTTAAAAATGGTGGTGTGGAACATCTTTTACACACTTAACATCGAGAGAATATTGTTTAGGATTGTCCTTACCTTTAATTTAAAACAAAATTTGTTTAATCGTCTTAAAAAAAATTAGAAGTAAAAAGTTAATCGCAAATGTTTATGAATATATTTATGTCAGAGAGATAAGTATATGAATATTTTAGACAAACGTTTTTGAATGAGATTTATTAAATAAAGATTTGTTGTAGTGCTTAGCAGTTGCTATGGATAAATAAATCTCAAACGGAATTGGTTGTTGTTTGTTTATTAGATAGATAAATAACCAATTATCAAATATGGACCCAAAAACATAACTTTGGAAAAATGTAGGAGAAACACATGAGTTACATGGCACAAATTATTCCCAACGAAGCTGCACCGTGCATTTAAATCTCGTTTCACTCTCCTAGGACAAATGATAAGGAAATTCATCCACTAACGGTTAGGAGGTGATCTTTACTCTTATCATTGACTGTTTATTTTCTAAAGAACTGGGGTTGAGTCAACCGAAAACCATCGAATGTTTTTTCGAAGAGACAAGAATCAAATATGTAATTCGAAAACCACTTTGATCCAACTCAAGTGTTTCGAAGTGGTGACACCTTAAAGATGACGGAATTGACGACGGAGCTCTCAAGAAATTTCGTTTAGTCCTAGAATGAACTTGTATGGGTGAATGCTGACATTGCATTGCTACTTGGAGGGCAATGTTAGAATTTCAAGTAGGAAATGCTATATAAAAAAGTAAAACGTAGCCTCAATCTCATCAACCGAGTATGATTGAAACATGGGAGATGCAGCAGGGCTCAGTGGGTCGCTCCCAAGTAGGGTATAATCATCCTTATCTAGAATCGATATTATCTCCCATTTGTATGTTTCGGGGCCCATTAAACAAGGAGTGATCATATTCGGTGGTATCCAGTAAAGGGTAGGCCTGAACTATGTTCGTAGGGGTCGAAAGGTTCGACCTCGGTGTCATTTTATCTGGAGATGCACCATAATGGATGGTACTTAGTAACTCAGCATTGTATAGAATCCATTATCCAATAAGCGCCAGACTTTGTTGTGCCTAGCTATGTTGAAATGTGAGATGCAAGCACATCTATATTCGTATTTTACTTTGACCCCTAGAAATTATTATAATATTGATGGACTTTCTATAGAAAATGTTGTGGCTATAGTAAGGTAAAAACTTGTCTGTGTTTATGTGCGGCATGGTCTTACGAGATTCCTTTGATTTAAAGGGTTTTTTATGTATGCTTTACTTTCATCAAATCCATGTCTAACCCGGAGTTCATTTTCTTTCCAAAACTCTTCGATGATCAAATTTGAATGGCCAACCAAGTAATTCAGGTTTTCCGCTGATTTACCTTAGAGGAGTTTGGAGCAGATGGCTTCATCGATAGCTAGTTATATTTCTTGTTTCGACTGTATTATATGTATATTTTATTGGTTAAGTTGGGACATGTTGTTATAATTGTCCTAGGGTAAAATTTGTATTAGTATAACTCTGATGTAACATTTTTGAAATGACTTTGTAATATCTTACAT
The DNA here is from genome assembly GCA_030765085.1 of Allium cepa. Taxonomy (NCBI): domain Eukaryota; kingdom Viridiplantae; phylum Streptophyta; class Magnoliopsida; order Asparagales; family Amaryllidaceae; genus Allium; species Allium cepa. The sequence goes on along the minus strand of CM060931.1, from coordinate 1,040,383,241 downwards.
TGAGTAATATATATTGTTTCGTTGCGTTGTGAGATTTTATGTTTTTAGTTTATTCTCTTCTATCATATCTTTCCTTTTCTTTTACCTTAATGGCTTATCTTTTGGAGTAAGAAATGTGATTTGTTACAGTAGGTATATCTTATTTTTCTTTATTAATATTTATTCAGTTCATTAGTTTGTTTCAGTTGATAACAATTTTATCAATTAGATTAGTTGCACAATTTTATTTTAGTAGATAGTTCCAATTTGTATAACATGAGTTCTCACAATATTAGAAAGGTTAAATGTATTCATTTCATTTTTATAATAAGGCTCCCAATAAATTTTTCATATTCTTAAAAAGCCTAAGACAAATATTGAAATCTTTCAATTTCTCCAGTCAGTGTTAGCACTCGCTTGCCTAGTGATTGTGAGCTCGAGTTCGCTCAACAAGTCATAGACTTGCAAGAAATGGATCACACTATATTAGTTATATTATATATAACTCCTAAACATTGTCTTTGCCCTAATCTCTACCATAACCTTGATTTTTCTCAACAAATTAAATGACATTACTCACTCTTATCTATCATTTCATGACGGCCTAATGATGTATATGCCTTGAATTTGTTCAACAAATACATATGTTCACTTACCTCGTCTAGGTGATGTATTAATAGTACTACATGCACTAGCCTTAACTTTAAGTGACCAAGGGCAACTCGTATTAAAGATTTATAACATTTAATATGCTTTAAGTGATACCAATTTAAGGAATGATGTTTTTCTTATTTATAATCCTATAATTTAAGTGTCGGATGCATCATAGTATATGTGCAGTACATACGTATTAAATATCCATTTAACTTTTCATAGATCCATTTGTATTTATTTTTCATACATATATAATTATATAATCTTTATTTATTTATAACTATTTATAATTTAATTAACTTACATAATATTTATACGTATATTATTAATTAAATTTGTTTAATTAACTTTAATCTTATTAACAAAACTATATTAATATTTATTATTATTAATTAAATCTTATTTTATTAACTTTAATTCTCAATTTAATTAATTTTTTATTACTATAGAATGTTTTACATAAACAATCCTACTTTCCACGCTACAGTGATAAATAATTTTAATAAACATAAAACGTTTACTTTCTATTTATGATATTTTTAATTTTTAAAATATAATTAATTGGGATTTAATGATAAAGAATTTTCAATTTAATAAATTGAAATTGGTTCTTTTAAAATATATTGAATTAGAGAAAAATATCTAAGTGAATATAAAATATTTTTATTGTAACGTCCCATAATTCCATACATTTTAAATTGACAACAAACCACACATTTCCAACCCGATTTGAACGAAATGGCGGATAGGTAGGGGAAAAGAAATTAAAGATAGAAACAGAGTCGAAAACAGAATTTCATACGAATGGAATAACATTTATTATTAATCATAAAATCTTTTATAGTGGAAATTTTACATACATATATAAGTCTAACCTATATTCAGCCTGGACAGTTATAAATCTCCATCCTTACATATGCTTAAAAACAGAAAACAAAATAAATGCAGCAGAAAATAGAATACGTCCATATGTTGATGAAGATCTCTGCTCTCCTTTGGAAACTCCAAGCGTCTTCAGCTAAAACGGAAACCTCTCGAACCTAATCTAAGTATTAAAAGTACTTGAATCAGGTTCGATAAACCAGCATAAGAAACTCGAATTTTAAATGTATGAATCAGATTGACATAAATTAAACCTTTAAAAAAGAAGGGTATCTCATAAGACCACGCCACTCATAAACAAGGATGGATTTTTACCTTACGATAACCAAAAGAGTATTATACCAAAATAATTTAATATTATCTTTAATGACATTCCTTTGAAAAACACTTTTCAAAAGCATATCAAAATAGCTGAAATTGTTACTACGGTATACAAGGTTCTACAACCAAAACTGTAAAGGTTCATATTGGAATTGGATTTCCAACATGATAGGTAACTTGTGGCCTTTTCTTCTAATCTAAATTCAAAAACTATAGTATTCAATGGCCTCTAATCCAAGGACGTAGATACCTCTATACTATGCTGTCCACTTTAATGGATCGACATAACCAATGGCTACTTATCTAAGGACTCAAACGTTGACGTACCCATATATAAGGCAATAGATGCCTCAAGGATCCAAATTCTACTTGACTCCATCATACTCATAAAATCGATAGTCGAAATATATGTCCTACATACCACATAGTTACCCAACCATTACTGAGATGTGAGGCTTGTAACGCTATGCTCAATTTCTACACACCTACGGTTTGCTTTTCATAAAACTAGGCTTTGCTTTGCTAATAACAAGTTCCACTTTGAATGCCACATTACCATTTCTAACAAATACAACCTCTGAGCTCGTATATCTTACAGATGGGTGTTAAGTATAAGAGAGTTACCTCTTACACCACCAAACAGATGTACGTTTGTAGAGATAAATGTACATGGCTTTAGAAATGCAATTTCAGACACTCATCCATAAAAATTGTTTAGGAATAGGACAAATCGAAGGTACTCACCTATTACATCCTGTTGGGAATCACCTCTAGGATTAGGAGCGAGTAGTCCTTGCATCGAAAATTTTCATAACAGAGCATTACTGCCACAATATATATATATATATTACAAAACCGTCAGATAAGCGGCAAGCAGCCCTTCATCATGAAGATCTCCATCTTCAAAATCATTGTCTTCAACTATCTTCACTTCCGAATGTATACATTAGTTCGAAGTGGTTTTTGAATAGAAATCACCCGAATCCGACTTCGGTTTCTCTGAATGAATCATCGAAAAAAATGTAAAAGTATATAGGTGATTATCAAACATCGTCCAATTAATTAGTCTTACATTCCTTTTGTTATCTTTTAGAGATATATTCTTTCCAACTATGTCGTTTATCTTCTCAATTGTACATGGAATCATTAAGCCTCATTTATCAAAATTCTCTGGTTATTTAAACATTTTTAATCCTGGAATAATTTTCAAATCATTTTGCATTTACTTAGGAAAACATTTTCAAATATTTATTTAAATTTTAATAAAGATTTCTTATTTTCAAATCATAATTATTAATTTATTTGAAACTATGTTATCTTAAGACGATAAATTCAAAACCAATTAATATTGATTTATTTCGAATATTTTCAATTACAACCTTGTATATAATCACTTTAAATATTTATTTCCAAATATTTTTCTTAAAGGAAAACATTTCCAAAAGGAGACATTTCAATTTGAAAGATAATTTACCTTTTATTTTCCAGAATTACAATTAACTTCTCTCATTATAATATATTCCTTTTTTAACCAACCTTGATATTAACCTATTAATTAACAATTCAAAATTATCCTTTTAACTTAAGGAAAACTATATAGATCGAGTAACTCCAAAATAATACCAAGGAACTAGGTACTGCCAATAGTATCCTATATCCCCTTAATAAGAAGGGTAATACTCAAGAGAAGTGTTTACCATCCAAACATATCCTTTGCCAATTTTTAATTATTTTTGAGCCACTCAAACTAGTTATCATTTGAGATTTTCTTACTTTTTAAATCTCTTATTTCAAATTTCTTTTCAAAAATCCATTAGAGATTATTTTGTTTATAAAACCCATTTTAAAAATCCCTTTTATGAAATCACCACATATTAACTTACTTCCTTTTAATATTTCATAATTCTTTTCCAAAATACCCAATATTTAGTTTCTCAAAATTTATATAACATATCTTTCACATCCATCTTTTTCAAAATTATTTTATTTATGTAAAATACATTTTATACTATATGCTTATCTTATTTCTTTATACAAATTCACAAACCTTAGCCTCATATTATTATCAAACATCGTATAGTCAAATCAGGAAACTTACCTATAAGTTACTATACTGATTTTTGAAAGTTATTTATTCATTTATAAAATAAAATCTTAAGTAAATTTACTTTATTTACCTAAAATTTTCAACATCCTTGTGTCGGATTGTATTTAAGAATCTCTATCGATAACGGTGATCATGCGCATCGACCAGAACCTATAAATCACTCAATAGATAAATGAACACAAAATATTTTCATATCAAATAACAAATATGCGCACATATATAATACTCCGAACTCAGTCTAGGGTGTTATTAACCCAATCTCTAATGAGTCTCTCATTTTAAGGTATTTCTAACTCTATCTATAATGAGCTTTACCACACCAAAGCCTAGGTGTTCGCTCAACCTAAACTCTGATACCAACTGTAACGACCCACAATTTCGTACATTTTAAGTTGATAATAAACCACATGTGTCCAACCTAATTTGAATGAAAAGGCGGATAGTTAGGGGAAAAAACAAAATAAAGATAGAAATTGAATCTCACACGAATGGAATAACATATATTATTAACCACAAAATCTTTTACAGTAATTTTTTTACATACGTATATAAGAGTCTAACCTGTATTCAGCTTGGACGGTAATAACTTTATGCCCTTACAGTTGTTGAAAACAACAAAAAATGCCACGGAAAATAAAATATGACCATACGTTAATGAAGATCTCCAGGACTCCTTTGGAAACTCCAAGTGTCTTAAGCTAAACACGAAGCCACTTGGATATGACTCAAGTATTAAAAATACATTACAACAAACAGATCTTTTTATAGTGTTTAAAACCGCTTAAAGCCTTCTACAGTGTTTCTATAAACGCCATAGATCAACAAGTTATAATAAGTCATATAGATATAATAGTGTTTCAAAATTACAATGGAAAACGGACTTTTAACAGCATTTTTGTTTCCATCTTAGACTGACGTATCAATACAACTCCTTTTCTATAGCATTTTGAAGCTTGCTATAAAACTTTTATGTAGAGTTGTATTTTATGGTACCATCAATTATGACATCATTTTATCTCTATAATATGTTGACATACCATATTATTACAGCGTCTAAAACGCTGTGGAAATATTATGTCAATATTTTATTACGCATTGAAATGCTATAGAAAATTCATTACTATCTATTGTAGCCTTGTTTTTTGTTCTGAAATTTGTTCATTCCTTATAGAATATTTTTTATAGCACCAGCATAATGCTGTAGTATATGAAAGCTGCAACAATTTTTCTTTACCTAGCATAGTTAAAAAGCTATAAAAAAATTTGCATTCCATCTTTTTATTGCCTTATACATTCGAGCTTACAATTTTCAATTTTACTAAACTTATTTCAACTAATATATTATAACAATTCAAAAAACCACACTTATCATATTGTAGTGTACGTAATCAAATGGAATTATAGGCCAAACCACAAAATATATATATCCATACTATTTCATACGCAGAGTATTAGGCATATAAATATTTATGACCCAATGTAACATTACATACAACTGTAGCTAACCGAAATGATACATACTTAAACCAAAGACGTATGAACATCAATATACAATACATTAATGCAAGCATGACTGATTTGAAGGAGAAAGAGTGCAACATCATGTAGCAACCTCAAAATCATCATACAACACCTGTCAAAAAGAAGCATATACGTGCGCATGTTAGTCATAAATGTAGAAATGAATAAGTACTAAATATCATGGTTTCAACCATAAAATTTATGAATTAATCACTCAAAATAACTAAGAAACATCCACAAAGGCTAACTCAAAGCAGACAAGCAACTCAGACAAGGCTAGCTATTTCAAATAGATTTGGTATTTCATGCAAACTTCTAGCTTGATAGAAAATGTCCATTCTACTAGCCACAACATACAATAACAGAGTAATTGGTAGTGCTAGTAGCAGTCATCCAACAAGTGCAGGCAGTTTTATAATTGACATTCTCTCAGATATAGACAAATACGTGTGGAGAAAACAAAACCATCACCATCTTAGAAGGAGGAAGCGAAAAGTAGATTGTGATATTTCCACGCTGATATCTTCAAGTGTGGCTTCAAAACAGAATGTGGGACTACTCTTGTTTTACTAGTTTGCAAAAGTAGTCGATTCTGTTCCAGACTATAGCCCTAGTCATACCCTTATACTTATCGATTCAGGAATATACAGGGAGAAGGTAGTTATATCGGCAAACAAGACCAATCTTATGTTGGAAGGGCAAGGGTATTTAAATACCTTCATTGCATGGAATCTTACAGAGAGTTTAAGTGTAGGTACCATCTACAGTGTAAGTATGTCCGTCTATTCTAACAATTTCATTGCTTATAACATAAGTTTTCAGGCAAGTATAAAATTAAACACAGTATATACAATCTTATATCTCTATTTTGCTTAATTCTGGTCTTGCTATGTTTAATGTGAAGAGCAGAACATTGCGATGGCTGCATCTCTAGGGAAGGTGGAAGGGCAAGCTGTGGCTATAAGAATAACAGGAGATAAAGCAGCCTTTTACAACAGCGGATTCTACAATGCTCAAGACACGTTACTGGATGAACGTGGAAGGCACTATTTCAAAAACTGTTTCAGACAAGGATCCGATCGATTTCATATTTGGAAACGCTCAATCATTGTACGAAGACTGCGCGATAAATTTAATAGCAAAAAAGGTTCCTAGCAGCATAACGGGATGCATTACAGCACATGGAAGACAGTCTGCAAATGAAATGAGTGGCTTTTCATTCCTGAATTATAGTGTCGGAGGCATGGGAAGAATATGGCTTGGTAGAGGTTGGGGTTCTTACGTGACTATTGTATTTTCAAGATGTTACTTGTCTGAGTTCGTTGCTAGTGAAGGTTGGAATGACTGCAATGACCCTGCTAGAGATCAGTTTATTTATTTCGAAGAATATGAATGTGCACACCTAGGAGAAAATAATAACACAAGAGTTTCATATTCGAAGTAGCTGAACTAGTGTGAAGCAGGTGTTTATATGGATATCTCTTTTGTGGTTGGGAATGACTAGGTGGTCAAGCCATAGCAAAATCAATGGAATAATCCATGTCTGTAGCATACATAAACAATTCATCTAATTATGTTGCACAATATAGCCTTAACACTTACAGCACATGACAAGCGTAATGTATTACTCACACAGCCTCCAGTTGTTACTTTAACACTTGGAAAATTATATAAGATACTCAAAATCAGGAACTTGTTCATGAAATGCAAGTAGTCTAAAAGTCATGTGCTTTCATCCAGGAAACATGCTTTCTAGGAATTTTCTAATTATTGCACTTTTAACTTTAGCATGTGATACCGGTTCTTCAAATAAGATCTAACAAGAGGATATGGAAAACATAGAGATAATGTACAAACAAATTCCTATTTTCATTCAATGGCTTCACCTTTTAATAAGATTGTTATAGAGTCAATAGTTGAAGGGCTATAAATAAACCTCATACAAGGCTGAAAGCTCAATCGTAAAGTTCGTTCATAATTTAGTCAAGACAGCAAAGACATAACTTTGCAAGTCTAGTTGGCGAAGGACAACAACTAACAATTGATAGAATACAACATTTTGAGCTCGATCCAAATGGCTAAAATTGTTTATAGAGATGAAGTTAGGGTATTCTTATCCATGATTACGTGGAAAGTCAATTAATCTTTAAAGATAGTGGTTTATTACAATGTGTTAGGCTCAAACAATGAAACACTAACCAACATAACATTGCAAGTAACTACCATGAAATACAATTTCATTCTTGTTTGACAAAAATGATACACATTTGAGTAAGTTATTGGAAAATAACAGTTATGATTTATAGATTTTCACGAACTTAAAAATCCAAGTTTCCTTGTGAATCAACTAAAAACTTGCAATTAGCCTATTAATGTGATACAATTTTCAATAATATATGTTTAAATATCTATTTAACTTTACCTATAAATGAAGTTTGTTTATCAAAAAATATATTCCTTCAATTAGAAAGCAGGTAGTTGATGAATGAAAGCATAAATCTCTAATCTCCCATATTTACGCTGGTTACTGATAATGCCTTGGTGAGCCCCTCTAAATAAATCAATGTTTTAAAAGTCTAAGCAATAAGCAAGATTCAAACTCTCTGTAAGTGAAAGTACATTTTTTATTTTACTACAGCCAAAATTTTTAACCTTTAAACTCATCTTGTTCCACCTCTAAAAGCCTCGTCAAAAGAACTTGTTCTCTGATTATAGAAAAACAGTTCTATGTGGTAACTTTTCAGTATTATAACTGTGCTCTGGTAAATAAGTTGAAACTGTAATGAATTTTAGCTACTAAAAATATGAGAAATGGAGGTGTTTTTTTTCAATATGTTGATTTTTCTATGACTTTGAAAATAAGATATTTCAACTCGGATCATTTGATTATCATGATCCCATGGTTAATATGAAAGAGCGAACACATTTCATATAAAGCCGTCACCTGAATCCATATAAGAAAAGACTATATAAAACCACCTATTGTACGTTATATTATAAAGTTCAAAATAAAGCTTTTTATATTATAAAGTTCAAAAAAAATTAAAAAAAAAAGCTTGCACCGGAATGCTTGCCTTGTGCATGCTTGTTTTGTGCAGGCTTGCTGGAGTAGACTTGCCTGGTGTTGGCTTGCACCAGCAAGCTTGTCTGGTACAAGCTTGCTTTGTGCAAGCTTGTTGGAGCAAGTTTCCCTGGTGTAAGCTTGCCTTGTGCAGGCTTGCAAGCTTGCACCGGCGAGCTTGCTCTCCAGCAAGCTTGTACCATATGCAAGCTTGCACTATTTCCAATCTCCATTCAATTCCTTCAACCAAACCTCATTTCTAATCACCTTCTACCAAACATCAAACACTATGCTAACAAGGAGAAGTTTTGTTGAGGTCAAAGGGATATCAGGTTATGAGGTGGGTAGATTTATAAGGTGAAGAAGATGTACGAATTGAAGGTATATTATTGCAATGTTGTGTCTTTATCCATCGCTAGGAGCTATAAGCATATAACTAAACTAACGCTAGCTTTGGGATGTTAGGCCCAATTATGGTGATCGTATCACACAAGCATGTTCCAAAAGCGAACAAGAAATGGATAGTATTCAATTTGATCAAAAAGATCTCATATCTAAATAAAGTTTAAATTATACTTACTAGAAATTGATTCCATTAAAACGTTAGCAGCAGGCCAAGCTATCATACTACCAAGAGCATCTTCATTGACTTCTAAATCAAACGTTGTTCTCCATAGACGTGCTTTTGAAAATTTACAATATCTACCTAAACTTAATTGCATTTTCCCCCAAAGGAACACAATGAACCACTGAAGTTGGATTGGTTAAAGACACGCGGTCTAATGCAACTATTTCTCTCTTTCCCGACCAATCGATCAACTTGCATTTACTATTTTCCATGTAATTTTTACCCTATCAATTAAACAAAAAGGTTATTTTATTATGTGCTTCAATAATTTGTACGATGAAAAAATAATTGAATCAAATATAAATAAGTTAAATACCAACCATTTTGACAACTTCAACATTACTCGTATGATTATTTCATGATGTAGTGTTAACTATTTCCATAATTACTTTTGATTCAAGCCATGAAACTTTATTACCAATGGCTTCTCCAAATCATGTCGATCTTTTAGTGGGCCTCCAAAGAAAAACATCTTTGATTTTGGATTATCTATCCAAACTACAATGGTAGTCGGACCAAGAGGGAGATCATCACAAGTTCTTTTGGATCACCCGATTGCAGTCGTCATTCTGCCACTAATTCTTCACTCCCACTCCAACCGGTTAATTTGCGTTCATGATCTACGCTGTTACTTTTACTCTAATAAAAAAACACTATTATTTTTATACATTGAAAATAAATAAATAATTAGTATAAAGATGAAAGATTACCCCATTATCTTCTTTTTCAAAGTTATTGAAGTTGTGCAAAACAACTCAAGTAGCTGGCCACGCTACTATCTCACCTTCAACTTCTCCAATGTGTGTCGAATAAAGTGAAGGACTCCACAAGAAAGCATTAGGTTTCCACATAATGTCTATTATAATTTTCTTGGCATCAGACCTTAAAGGGATTTGTTGGACAAGCTCCTTTGGGTCACTTGGCATAACTCTTCCTTCCACGACAATTTCGTCTGTCTCACTCCAATCCAATAAATCACGTGTGTCATATTGTTTACCAGGTTTGTTCTATAAATAATTAAAAGGAAATTATATTAATGAAATTAAATATCAAATATAATGATATCACACTAGTACTGTAAATAACTTTTACCACTTGATGCACATTTGCTTCATCCCATCTTTCTTTTCTCTATCAAACAAAAAACAAAAACAACATTGTGATGAATTGCAAATCAATGTATTTCACAACCCCTGGCAATTTCTTGAAGAAAATAGTGTCTGAACTTATATTTCTTTCAAATACAAAATCAAACAAATAGTTCATACCTGATTTTTTGCAAGCATGCAAACCATCGTGTCTAATTTTGAAATTTTATTTTGCATGTCGACCGTTTGTTTATCCCTTACGTATTACCATATTGCCTTGGTGTATGTCATACCCCTTCCCATTACTCTCAGTTGTCCCGGTCTCTCCTATCCCAATACTTTTGCAAGTGCATCATCTTTGTAATTAGTTGTTGAGCTAGAATTTGATTCATTATGTATTTATTTAATTTTTCCCACACATATTGTCATACGTGCATATTGTACACAATCAAACTATCACAATAGCAAACAAATGGTTGTCTAATAGTATTTCATAGTACTTACAATAGCATCTACGGCAGTCGAATTTACTGGTTTGCAATTTTTTCGTGTGTGGGATTTGATCCAAACTTGAGCTCGACAGACAGAAGATGGATGAGGACTCGTCTTTTTCTATGTTTAAAGAATATTTTTTACAGCACATCATAATGACTAACTAGCAAATAAATACTATGGTATAAAAATTAGTAATTCTTTCCAAATCATCGGCCACTCGAGCCATTCCTTTACGACTACATATGTGTGGTATCTGATTGTCTCTAATAGCTTGATATTTCCAACTCAACAGCTAAGAAAAAAATCAAGCGTGGTTGTCGCATTGACATTAAATGTGTAAAATTACCTTAAACTCTAAAGTCGTTTTGGACTAGACAAACTTCTTCCGCTCATTCATATTTAGGTTGTCAGTTTTCAACCGATTTCTTTCCTCTTCATTCCTTGCTACTGCTATTTTGCGAACTAATTTTGATTTTGAACCTCTAAAAATGCACCCTTTTTTCCGAAATTTGCACCCTTTTTTCCATTCCTCATCCAACTTAAATGTAACCTGCAATATTTAAACATTTCGATTTTAGGAAATAAGATAGATAGTTGCAAAATGTTTTGCATATATACAGGAGTATTATTTTGATTATTTAGGAATTTAAATATATTTTCTAGCATGAAATATGCATGAGTTGTCTGGTCTCGAGAAGCTACTTGAAATAGAATTAGAAAACCTACCACTGATTATAAGACATTAATTTCTTGTATATATGAATCAAACATTGTTGGACTTCACATAGTTAAAAAACAACTCTCCAGAAGCAACAAGAAGAAGTTGCTACTAATTTGAAGAATTTTGGTGTGAGTGATCACAAATCAACCTATTTGCAGTTTGTTCATATATTTGCAATTTATGAAAATATTAATGTATAAATGATTTTAACCATTTTATGTTTTGTAGCTTTAGTAGTTTTAATTATCGTGGTTTACTTTATATTGATCTAGTTGATCTATTCTTCTTTAATACTAGCCTTTTAGGCTAACCTATATTAAGTTATTGAATTTTTTTTGTTCGATAATTGACTGCATTTCATTGACTTGTTCTATTTAGTTGTTTCAATATTGAATTTTATTTAGCAAAAAATAATGGATTTCAATCACTGACTGACTGCATTTCAACGTTGAATTCTTGTTAATAGTTGGTTTAGAAAATATTAATTCTATTTAGCAACTTCCACTAGACTCCGTCCACTTCCACCCGAACCCACGTACTAGCAACCATACCAAAAACACCTCCTATACCTCGTCAATCACTACACCCTCTCAACCAAAAAACAAGAGACTCGCTGCAACAACCTTGCTTACCACATCTACCAATCTTCTAACATTGCATTGCTACCACCGGCAGCTTCATAGAAAACATCAACATATGCTCCTTTAACCTAAAAGTCTTCACCTCATCATGCAACTCAAACCCATGTCCCTGTAACACTGCTCCATTCCACCCTTCAAACTGCACTAGAACTTCACCTCAAAAAACAATACAACTAAAATTCCACCACCCAAACATCTCGACCATCTCTAGTGAAATACCAAACTTCCAAAAACCATACACACCAATTTCCCCAAGCACAAACATAACAAAACATACAAAACTTGCCACTGCCCAAAAACAATCAATCATCACTGCAACTCAAACAACACAAAAACATTTCCCCCCTCCCCTTTTCACAATAATAAACCCACATCGTTACCAGCATAAACTCCTTTACCAACTGGTACCTTTCTGCTACTTCACACCCACCATCACTTTCACTTACCTACAAACACTACCCAGCCTCCAACTACCAAATTCAACCTCCATCACAAACTACTCCCTATCTGTGCCCTCATCTCAGAATCACCATTCATCATCCTACAACAACTGCTATAACTCCAATCAATACCATATACTTCAATCCCAAATAGCAATCACCACTCTTCTCCTACAATCTTGCACTCCACCACATCTCAAAACTGCCACTCAATCACAACCTCACCAAAATCCAAGACAATCAACTACGCTGTCTCAAGTATAACCTCACCATCACCTTCGATTCCTATCATAGCATATATCACCTACCCTCGATACCTCACTGCGAAGACGAGAACAACCAATCATCAACACCTATACACAAACAACTTGCCCCGACACTGATATGCATTATAGTGAAGATTGAAGAATAATGATGCAACTACAACATCTTTGGGTACATATTTTTTCTTCACCTAAAAATAGAATTATTTAGCACGTATCATATATTTCTCAGCTTGATATATGATGGAATTTATAATAAGGAGCACTGACACAGGCTACACTTAAGAAAAAAAAGCACGGCCAGAAATGGCCTAACAATGTACCGTGATTTCTAGCAAAAAAATCATAGCCAGAAAAAGCGCAGCCAGAAAATTATGATGGAATTTTGACAATGACGGTGTGTTGAGAATGATATACAACAGATCTGAGATTTTTGGCATCTGCTGGCTTAATCGTGGTAAAGGGATGTTTCAAAATGATACTGCTAGAAATGATATATGGAATAAGAAAACAATATATACCTAAATACATCTCCACAAAGCAATTTGTACTTTGTCACTTAGATTCTTCCACTTATCAAGTGTAACTGGAACATATTCCCTTACTAGCGGACCTAGATATGAAGATAGCTTGACTGACCCATCTTCTTTTGGTTTGCTATCCACATCATAATTGTCTTCAATACGATTAAAATGATTCGATGAAAGTCTTTTTACTTTGGTTGGACCTCTGCCTTTGCACTTCACAACTGGAATTTCAGTGGCATCTCTGTTGGAATATAAACTTGATTTATTGGTTTCTAGAGAATGCTTGTATTATGTTTAAGGGGTTTGAGAGTTCTAGAATTATGTTTTCTTTGTAATCAAGTAAAAGTGTTTCTAAATTATGTTTTCTTTGTAACCATGTAAAAGTATTTCTAAAATTATGTTTTCTTTGTAATCAAGCAAAAGTAATTCTAGAATAATCTATTATGGACTACAAAAAGAGGAGTTCTCCCCTCATTTGTAATCAAGCAATTTAGAAAAAGAAAAATAATGTTAAAGCATTATTTGTGAGAACAAATTTCTTCTCTCAAGTCCCCAACCTTGTTTTTAAATATATATTTCAACAAAGTGGTATCAGAGCAAGGTTTAGGGATCACTTCCAACAATATGTTGCAACCTCAACTTCCTCATTTGACGGAAAAAAGTTACAATCAATGGAGCATTCAAATGAAGGTCTTATATGGCTCTCAAGATCTTTGGGAGATTGTTGAAAATGGATATGAAGAATCGGAGAATCAAGCAACACTTTCAACACAACAATTGAATACTTTGAAAAAGATTCGAAAGAAGGACAAGAAGGCTCTTTATTTTATATATCAAGCGGTGGATGAAGCAATTTTTGAAAGGATCTCTTCGGCATCAACATCAAATGAGGCATGGGACATCCTCAACAAGGCATACAAAGGTGAAGAAAATGTAAAGATGGTAAGACTTCAAGCTCTAAGAGGTGAGTTTGATTTACTTAAAATGAAAGAAAGTGAATCGGTGGAGGAATTTTATAATAGAACTATTTCTATTGCTAATCAACTTCGAATCAATGGTGAAGAAATTTCGGATAAAAGAATTATTGAAAAAATTCTTCGAAGTATGACAAGGAAATTTGAGCATGTTATTTTTGCTATTGAAGAATCAAAAGATTTGAATACTTTCTCTCTTAAAGAATTGTTGGGCTCACTACAATCTCATGAGCTTCGCATCAAACAATTTGATTCCTCTCCTTCCGAGCAAGCTTTTCTAATTCGAGACACCAACCGTGGTGGATTTAGTGGAAGAGGTGGAAGATCAGCCCTTGGTAGAGGACAAGGAAGAGGCTAAATTTAAAGTGAAAATTCAAGCTCATCTCGAGGAGGAAGAGGAAGAGGTCATGGAGGATACAGTGGAAGAGGAAGAGGTAACTCTTATAATATTCAATGTCATTATTGTCATAAATATGGCCATATGAAAAAGGATTGTTTTAAAAGAATTAATGATGAAAAAGATAATTCTAATTTTCTACACGAGAATTTGGAGACACAAGATGAAAGTATGCTTCTTGCTTGTAATGTTCAAGAAGCTTCTTTTGATGATATATGGTATATTGATAGTGGTTGTAGTAACCACATGACCGGAAATAAAAGTTACTTTGTGAATTTTGATGAAAGTGTCCAACGAAAAGTCAAGACAGTTGATAACAAAAGGCTCATTGTCAAAGGTAGTGGCGATATTCCTATACGGAAAAAGCAAGGTACAAATTATATTTCTGATGTTTATTATATTCCTGATCTTAAATACAATCTTGTAAGTTTTGGAAAAGTTTTAAAGAAGGGACATAATGTGAATTTCAAAAATGATTTATGTGAGATCAAAGACAAAACTGATGTTCTTATTGCAAAAGTGAAGATGACACCAACAAAAATGTTTCCATTGAAAATTAAAAATGAAGCATTTCCATGTTTTGCTAATATTGTTAATGACAAGTCATGGATTAGGCATCTTCGTTATAATCACTTGAATTTCAGCACTCTATCCAAGATTTGCAAAGATCATATGGTGAGAGGCATCCCAAATATTAGCAAACAAGATCAAGTATGTGAAAGTTGTGTTTTTGGAAAGCACCATCGAGATCCATTTCCAAAAGAAAAGGCATGGCAAACAAAGAATCCTTTGGAGCTAGTGCATTCTGATTTATGTGGACCTATGCGCACAAAATCTCTTGGAGGTAATCGGTATTTTCTCACTTTTATTGATGACTATAGTCGTAAAATGTGGATTTACTTTCTCAAAGAAAAATATCAAGTATTTGAAGTATTCAAGAATTTTAAAGCACTTGTGGAGAAGCAAAGTGGTTTTTCTATAAAGACACTCCGATCCGATCATGGTGGAGAATATATGGCAGAAGAATTCGAAAATTGCTTAAAGGATCATGGAATCCATCATCAACTAACAGTCCGCTCAACCCCTCAACCCCTCAACAAAATGGGGTGGTTGAAAGAAAGAACCATATCATCATGGAACTTGTTCGAAGTATGTTGAAGACAAAAGGATTGCCTAAAATATTTTGGGCCGAAGCTGTAGCATGTGCATGCTATGTTCTAAACCGTGCGGCAACTAAAAGTGTTCAAGGAAAGACTCCACAAGAATCATGGACTGGTCATGAGCCATGTGTCTCCCACTTCTGAATTTTTGGATGCATTTGTTGCTTTCATGTGCCGGATGAAAAGAGAGGAAAACTTGATGACAAATCTGAAAAGCGCATCTTTGTTGGCTATAGTGAAAGATCCAAGGCATATAAATTATATAACCCCATCACAAAGAAGAATATTATTAGTTGTGATGTAATTTTCAGTGAGGAAGAAGCATGGGAATGGAAAAATGAGAAAAGAGTACAAGTATCTTGCTTGATGATGATGCATTTGAGCCAATTGAAGAAGAAGGATCGACTCCACCTACTCCACCATCTAATTCTCCTCCAAGCTCATCATCTTCAAGTTCAGAATCAACACCTAGAAGGACAAGACCTCTTGCGGAGATTTATGGAGAAACAAGAAGAATTTTAGATAATGAATTTGTTGATTTTGCATTATATGCAACTGCGGATCCAGTTGATTTTGAAGAAGCCGCTAAGGAAGACAAATGGAGACAACCCATGGATCAAGAAATTGATGCAATTGAAAGGAACCAAACATGGGAGTTGGTTGAAGTACCTGAAGGGAAGAAACCCATTGGAGTCAAATGGATTTACAAGACATAGTTGAATGCACAAGGTGAAGTTGAAAAACATAAGGCACGATTAGTTGTGAAAGGCTGCAAGCAAAAGTATGGTGTTGATTACAAATAAGTTTTTGCTCCCATGGCACGTCTTGAAACAATTCTTTTGATAATTTCATTGGCCGCTCAAAATAAGTGGCAAGTTTATCAAATGGATGTTAAATCTGCTTTCTTGAATGGAGTAGTACAAGAAGAAGTGTACATTGATCAACCTTCCGGCTATGTGATAAAGGACGAAGAGCATAAAGTCTATCGGTTGAAGAAGGCATTGTATGGCCTTAAGCAAGTCCCTCGTGCATGGTATAGTCGCATAGATGACTATTTTGTGAAGATGGGATTCAAGAGGTGTCCATTTGAGCATACTCTTTACATCAAGGAGAACAAAGGTAACATTCTCATCATTGGTTTATATGTGGATGATTTGATTTTTACGGGAAATAGTCTTGATAATATTAAATAATTTAAGAGAAGTATGATGCAAGAATTTGAGATGACCGGCTTGGGTCTACTTCATTACCTTCTTGGTATTGAAGTAAAGCAAGATAATGATGGTGTATTTACCTCTCAAGAAAAGTATGCAAAAGATTTGATGAAGAAGTTTAGAACAAAAGAGGCAAAGCCAATTAGCACTCCAGTTGAAGTTGGCTTAAAACTAAGTAAGGATGACAACTCTAAATATGTTGATCCAACATTGTTTAGAAGTCTTGTTGGGAGTTTGATGTATTTGACAGCCACTCGGCCAGACATTACATATGGTGTGAGCTTGATTAATAGGTTCATGGAGCAACCAAAGAAGACACATTGGGATGTCGGAAATTTTTTTTTGAGATATGTGCGTGGAACACTTGGGGATGGAATTTATTATCAAAAGATAAACGATCCTAAGGTGCTTGGATATTGTGATAGTGATTGGGCCGGAAGTGTTGATGATAGTAAAAGTACTTCAGGAAATGTTTTCTACTTTGGATCAAGTGCAATCACGTGGATGTCAAAGAAACAAAAAGTTGTGGCTCTCTCAACCGCCGAGGTAGAATATATTTCACTATCTTTAGCTAGTCGTCAAGTTTTATGGATTAAATGGGTGCTAGAAGAACTTAAGCATACTCCAAAAGAAAGTCCACTTATATATTGTGATAGAAATTATGCTATAGCACTCATCGAAAATCCAGTTTTTCATGGGAGGAGCAAGCATATAAGAATCAAGTATCATTTCATTCGAGACTTGGTTGGCAAAGAACAAATAGTTGTCAAGCATTGCAAGATGCAAGATTAAATTGCCGATATTTTAACGAAGCCTTTGAAGTTGGAGATTTTCAAGGAGTTAAAGAAGAAACTTGGTATGCGTAAAAGTTTAGCTTAAAGGGGGGCAAATCAAGTTTAAATGGGGGTGTTGGAATATAAACTTGATTTATTGGTTTCTAGAGTATTCTTGTATTATGTTTAAAGGGGGGTGAGAGTTCTAGAATTATGTTTTCTTTTTAATTAACTAAAAGTGTTTCTAGAATTATGTTTTATTTGTAACCAAGTAAAAGTATTTCTAGAATTATGTTTTCTTTGTAATAAAGCAAAAGTAATTCTAGAATGATCTATTAGGGACTATAAATAGAGGAGTTCTCCCCTCATTTGTAATCAAGCAATCTAGAAAAGGAAAATAATATTAAAGCATTATTTGTGAGAACAAGTTTCTTCTCTCAAGTCTACAACCTTTTTTTTAAAATATATATTTCAACAATCTCAAGTAGTTCCCTCATTCACTTCAACTTCAATTTTTTTAAAAAATTGCATTGTATCTTAGTCAACTTCTTCAATGTTCTTGACTTCGAGCATCGTTACTCTCAGCGTTTACTTTCATTTGGTTGACTTGGTTTTCAATTTCTTGCGAGTTGTCTTCAATACGAATATTGCTATCCACCAATTGTCCTTTTCTTTTGCATTATCATTGGATGTAGTGGATTCTTCGATTTCTTTTAGCCATTTTTGAGCAGCCCTCTTCCTTTTACTTATTTTCTATAGATAAAAAAAGATTAGAGCTATATGAGACCGCATAACACTATATATCAGGTAGGAAATAATTTTTATTTTCCTTGATTACGTAATACTTTTTACATTTAATTTATAAATTCAATAAACTTAGTGCTATAATACAAAGAAATCTCGACAAAAATTTATAGTAGTTTAAACCAAAAATAAAGCCTAATGATAAATAGGCATATTAAGATAGATTTATTCACATATTAAACCAAAAATATATAGCATTTTAAACCAAAAATGTACAGCAGTTTAAAACAAAAATGTACGGCAGTAATAATCATAATAAGCTAATTTTCAATTTAATCGCAAACGTTTTATTGGTTTGATAATTCAATATTTCAGCCGGCATAACATCATTTTGAATCAACATATTTTCTGCTTTGAAGTTGGATTATATGAAATATATTAAAACTATTGGAAATGCACTAAAAATAGTAATTTCATTTCTACGAAACTGATAGCTAAAATGATCCTTAACGAAGCTAATATAAGAGAATAAATCAACAAAAAAAACATTGACAATGAACTAGCATTGCACGCGTTGTTATCTTACTATGCACTAGTTCCCATAAAGTCTTCTTGCTGAGCGAATAACCACTGTGTTGAATATACCCTTAAAAAATGACATTACTCAGTGATTACACAACCATTTCATATTAAGCATTTAAAGACTGAAGAGTGGTATAGTTTAAAAATAGATGCACTTAAAAATTAAAGCGCTTCGGTTTCTTAGTCTCGCTTCACTTTTAACTTAAGTGTTGTTGTATAATGGTTATACACAAACCATATAAAGGAAAATAGTAATATGTTACACTACCAACCATCAGGTACATAAGTTATGAATTTATTGTATCGGTTTCAAATTTACTAAATTTATTGTATCTTATCCTGCTTAGTAGATTAGTCTTTACATATGCTGATTAGCTGACAAATTTATTGTTGTCAAACCCTAACTATAGTCTTCATCAAGATAAGCCCAATGTAGTTGTATCATGTGGTCATTTATTTGTATGAAAGAAAATTTAACTGTAATGAATGTGTAAAAGAAGTCCAAGAAATGACGTTGTCATTTATATGTATGTACTAGATATTCTTACAGGTCATAGGCAACTTTCATGTTTGCTAATTTTGCTAGGTTTTAGTAATGTGTAAAACCAGTCCAAGAAATAAATTTTTAGTTTATGAATATTGTAAAGAACCATCTTTACATGGAAAGTATAATCATATAGGCTTGATCCTTTTCTTTTCGAAATCAAATATTTTTGTGGTGACAGTGTAAAACAGTTTAATAAAGAAACTTCACAGTGGTCTACAATCGAGTAGTATATCCATTTAAAAAGTGACACTGAATATTTCTTAGTATTTTTCTTTGATATTAAGTTACAATAATGCACGCAATAATATGATAGAAGCAAAGATTTTTTCAGACCATTGGAAAGAAATCTCTATAATAAATGTTACTATAGCAAAAAAGTTGCAAAGACGAAATTTGGCTCAATTCTTCATATACTTATTGAAATTACACATTTCATGCAAGTTTTAATATTCTTTGAAATGCAACTTACATGAAAATGCAACATACCTATAAAAATAATATGTTTCCAAGCGTAACCAATGATGGTTTTTAAAACATGTCTCAAGTATGCCATTACAATCATCCCTAACATAGCTAGCATCTTCCAAAAAATTAACATCCATCTCGTTTTCTTCATAATCTTAAACAACATCGCTTGTACTTTCAATAGAATCAATTGTCTCTTATGCATTAAAACCTCTTGGTGGTACCTTCATTACAGCATACCAATTAGAAGAGTCATTCTCTCCTAAATAAATAATTTGTTTCGCTTGAGATGTAAGGATATACGGATCCCTCGAAAATGAAGCTTGATTTTGATGTAAATTAGCAGCAGTAAATCCGTCTTCAACTTTCACTCCGTTTCCAATGTTTGCCCAATGACACTTAAAAATTGGAATATACAATTTATGATAATCTAACATGATTATGTCAATCAAAATCACATAATAAGTTACAACATCAACTACTTGAGAGACATCTTTTGCACTTGCTCTATACAGGTAGTAGCATCATAAGTCACTCTAGAATTTTGAGTTTCTCTCTCAACATCTTTTTTGTGAAAACATAACCCATTAGTTATATATCCTTTGTAGGACAAAGCAATGCTACTTGGACCATAGGCAGTCCATTTTAATAATTCCTCATATTCACTGGAGTTAATAAATATCTGGAAAAAACTCAATCCATTTAATATAGTCAAAAATAATATTTTCAAACCTATATATGAAATTTAAAAGATTTGATTAACCTTCTTTTTGATCCAATCGGTGAAGTATTTTGTGTGAAATTTCCATAGCAATGTAGCATTCCTTTCCATGTGCATGTCCGAACTTTGTAACTCTTCCAAATGCATACTGGCATAATATAAAAGATATTAAGTTACATTTATAATTAAACATATGTTAAGATAATAAAAATGAAAAAAAATATGTGGTTGCTCTAAATATGGCTCTGTTATAGCCATGTACATTAGCACTGCAAAAATGAGCAACTTGCTTCTCATTAGTTGTCAATGTAATTGTCTTGCATGTTGATATTAGAGGTCTTTCGAGTATTGCGTCAACACTCTCATAATCTTCAATTGTACCTTCTTTATCCCCAAATTCTGATGATTTCTGTAGAAAATGACAAAGAATCTCATGGATTCCTCTGCGAGAGTTTTCTGTAATGCATCCATCAAGTCGTGCATAGTTCCTTACATAGTCTTTAATTGTTTTCATATACCTTTCGAAGGAGTACATAAAACGAAAATGAATTGGTCCACATAATCGAGCTTCTTCACTAAGATTAATTATTCGATGTATCATTATTTCCATTTATAATTTCTAGGACTAAAGCGGTTGTTAATCTCTTTTTGAGTTCCTGGAATGCTTCTTCACATTTAGGAGTCTGGATAAACTTGGCATCCCTCATAGTCAACTTTGTTAGATGGTAAGCAATCTTTGATAAGTCCTGATAAATCTTCTTTAATATCCTACCAAACCTAAGAAGCTACGAACTGCCTTAGGAGTTTGCGGTTACTTCCAGTTTAGAATAGCCACAAATTTTACAAGATCTACTGAAACTCCATCCTTTAACACTATATATCCAAGGAATCTTGCCTCCTTCTCCCAAAAATGACATTTTTGAGAATTTGATTTTAAGCACATTGTTTCTCAATATTTCTAACACAATTTCTAGATCTCTCGTGTTCTTCTTAGATCTTGGAATAGATAAGGATATCATCAATAAAGACTAACATGAAATTATTTAGTACATCTGTAAAAGGTGTACGAAATAAGAGGGTGCATTGGTTAGCCCAAAAGGCATAATCAACCATTCGAAGAAAGTGTTTGGACCTTTAAATGCGGTTAGATGGATGCATTCTTTTGTGATTCTCAACTGATGGAATCCTGTAGATAGATCCATTTTTGAGAATACCCGAGCACCATGTAATTGATCAAACAGGTCATCAATTCAAGGTAGAGGATACTTGTTCTTAATCGTTTGTTTATTCAGATCTCGGTAATCTATGCACAACCTTAGAGATCCATCAGATTTGGCCATAAAAACTTCTATCGATCTCCAACTTGAATGATTCGGCCTTATTAACGCTTTCTTTGACAGTTCTTGATTTTGATTTATTTAACTCCTCTCTCTCCATTGGAGCCATCATTCGGTCCTGTTGTTTAATTGGCATTGCACCGGAGATCAAGTCAATACGAAATTCGGTTTCTTGTGTGGGGGTAAAATTTTTACTTCTTCAAAAACATCTGGGAATTCTTTAACAATGGGTATGCTTACTAATCCTTCATGGGATAAGTCTAGTGCATATAGGAAACTTCCTCTCCTTTGTCCTCTACCAGTACTCATGTCTTACTACCTAGATTTAGTAAGATAACTTGGGAATACAAGGATGAAAATATCTTCGAAAATAGGGATGTAAACAAACTTATATTCAAATAAGGATTCTAAACGCACACTCTCAAAAATTAAAATCATTCTAGGGCAATAATAACCCTATCTCTAATGAGTTATACCCCACCAAAACCAAGGTTTTTGCTTAACCTTTAGTTCTGATACCAAATATGATGGTCTAGGTTTTTCAACCATCAATAGCGACAACTGGTAGGCTTTTTAATCATTCCAGAACCACCGTGGCTACACAATGGTACCTCGAATCTGATTTTACAGCCAGCGTCACGACTAACAACCAACCCTTTTCCATCTAGGGACATGTAAGGGTAAGAGTTTGTTGCTCACCACCAAACAGAAAGCGAGACCCCCCATCATGTTGCATACTCCAACTAATGGAGCACACCCCAACACGAGGGGTAAGTGCCAGATCAGATCTGATCCCGGTTCTTTCGAAACAATCATCGATAAAAAGATGTTCTTGTAAATATGAAATCATTCTTTAATTTATGTAGCTCTTTTTATTAAAATTTCTTTTAGAGATATACATTTATAAAACATCCTTTGCGGTATATACGGAAATATTAAGCCACTCTTACCAAATCTTTGATTATCTAAAACCCTTTTTAAATTCCAAACTATTTTATCTTTTCTTAGAAAAACATTCCAATTCATTTATTTAAATCTTAGCAATGATTTTTAATTCAAAATTCATACTTTTGATTAGTTGAAACCATATTATCTAGGGTATTAATCCAAAACTAGCCAATTCTAAGTGAACAAAATTTATAGAAATCATCTAATTATACTCAATAACAATTCTTGTATTCAACAAATACTATGGGAGGAATAATGGCAAAATCACCTTTTAAATCCACGAATAGTTCAGTTCCCTCTTCGGGATTTAACACGAGCATAACAAGATCATCTCTATAAAATCCAAGTTGAATTTAATTTTGCAAAATTTAAATTTTTTATACTTGACTCGTTTCCGACATTTCGACCTTATCTATCCCTCGCCCAGGAAAAAGGCTAGGTGAGCCAGGGCACTGGTTGCTTCTTAACATCTCCTTAGTTTAAGCACCTCACATCTGGATCTCATGAATAGAAAAATTCAATTTACTCGTCGGCTTTTAGAGCCAAGACTAAACCACTTTATTTTTAATGGCTTTTCGTTAAATCATTTATTTGACCTTTCTTAAGTAAGCTAGAAATCCTCTAAGTTATTATGAAAACTCTTAATTAACCATTTAAAAACATTTAAAAAATATTTGGATAAGAATTGGTAAGTTTAAACCGATTTCAAAAGTTATAGAAACATGTCATGGAAAAATGATAATGAAAGTGCATTTTCGGCTACATTGATCAAAACGACTTTATTTGAAAATTAATTTTCGTTTCTCAAATATCTTTTAAACCATTAAACACATTTGTAAGATTTATTCCACATTTTTAAACAATTTTAGAACATCATTTTCAAAGAAATCCAGTTTTGGATTACGTGCTGCAAAATCAGGATTTTTCCAAAACATGTTTTACACCTATTTCAAAATCTACTTATCGAAATCTCTATTTTATGTCTTCGTTGGAAAATTATGGATATAATAGTTCAAAAATTCTTATCTCTAAGAATTCCACCGTTTACACTAGTTTGAATTTTATAACGCGAAATCGCGAACTACCGTCACGCAACGCGCTTATTATTGACCAAATTTCCTATTTCTTTCCAAACTTCACCAAAAACTTCTAAATGTTTATAAAATATTTCAAATATTTCAAATATATTATAAACCATTTATAATAGGTTTAACGCTTCCATATACATCTTTTAAAAAATTTAAGGAAAGTGATTTCCTTCTGTGTATATCGACGTGTATACTCGTGACTTGCATATATATATATTTCATATTCATATGAAAACAACCAAACTTGACGATCAAAGCATATTAAACATCCCTTTGCAACATCATATCATTACCCAACATATACTATAATAAATTAGGAGTTATCGCATTGGATTTTTGATGATTCACAAAAAGAATGTTATAGCTCCATTATTCGAGTTCCGAAGCTCACTAATCTTTGGATTTTAGTTCCTAAATGTCTCAACCAAGCCCGGAGTAAGCTAGGGGGTGCACAGCCTAAGGTGTGGCTCGGGTTGAGCTCGACCTAAGGTGGAGTAAAGAGGGGTGTGTGAAGAACAAAGGGAAATGAGGAGTTTTTTGATCGTTTTGCCGTGTTTGACTATATGTAGCTAAATTTCATTATTTTAGCTTCTTTTTTAAATAATTTTCGACATTGTTTCTTTTCGTTTGGAAGCCATTAAAGAGGAAGTAAAAGCTCATAAATATGAAGAAGAAAATGAATGGAAAAGGAGAGAAGAGGGTAGAGTATTTATAGAAGAAAAGAAGTGTGTAAAAAAATATATGTAAACACCACTTTTTCCAAGTTTCTTCAACACACCTTCCTCTTCAAAATACTCAGCCAAAGCCCCCCCTCCCCATGTGCACATCACTTCCATCATCTCATGTGCATATATGTTGACTTATAAAGACTTAAGGAGTAAGTTTGTTTTAAAATATCTTATATATTTATCTTATATCTTTACTTAGTTATTTTGTTTATATATGTGTCTATATGCATGTTCTAATATATGTACATGTATGTGTGTATGTAACATATACCTACAACTTTTCACAACTCAATACGTTGTATTGTTACAAATCCTGATTCCGATTTTTGGTCATATTTTCTATTTAAAGTTTATACATGTATTTTTTTAAACAATTTTTGAGGTAAATTTTCTTATTATTATTAACTAATCAAAATGCTCACATTTTCTTTATAAAATCATATAAATTAAAATAAATAATTATTTACAAAATTATTTCTATTATCGATAAGGCTAAAGAAAATTTATTTAAAGATATATATTTACGGGTCATTACCTATATGCCCAATATAGGCTTGCTTTGCTTCTTGATCATTAAAAAGATATTCTTTTATTTTCTTAGAAAGCCTCATGATTGCCTTAGTATTGCTTCAGGATGCCATTTAAGAGTAGTTTGAAGAGATAACAGTGTTTATGATTTTTGGATTTGAAGCCGAAAGTAAAAAATAAATGGATGGAGATAGAGTAAATAAATAGAGGATCAATGGACATGTTTTCTAGTCAAGGGACATCATTTTTGAATATAGGAGTTGATGAAAAGGTGGAGAGAAATTCAAATTTTAAATTAAAATTCAAAATCTGCCTAAGTATGTCGATATATGCTAGGGGTGTATGTCGACATACATGTCGAATTTGCAAAAATGTTTTTTAAGTATATCCTATTTTATTATATATATATATATATATATATATCTGTTTATAGTTATCCTATTTAGACAAAAATAATTTTTAAAAATAATTTTAAATATATTTTACATTATTGTTACATTAATAAAATATATAAAATACTTATATTTAAAATATAATCACACAATGTTCAATCAATATTATTATTAATCTATTGGATATCCGGAAATTAAAACTATTGATATATTAAAAGCGTACCTTTTCTGATCCATTTTACCATTTTTTCTTGAATTATGTATTATTATGAAGCATACGTTAGCAATTTCTGTGACTGATTCATTATCTCTTAAGGATGTGTCTAAATCGTCAAATATTGTAGCATAGGATCTTCTCTATTTTTTTGGATGAATCGTTGTTTGGTGCTGTTTCCAGTTTAATGGTATGTGGAAAATCTCGTTTTAAATGGCTACGTTTATCGTAGTTGTAACATCTAATGCCATTTCCTCTTCCACTTCCTAGATTTTTATTGTCATTTCTTTTGAAATTATTCATCTTCCTATATCTTAGAAATTTTATGAAATTCCTTGTCGTGAAAACAATTTCTTCCTCATTGTTGTGGTTTGAATCCAGATTATTCATCATTGCATTAAAAGCATAGATTTCTTCTTTATTGCTTTGCTTTCTCTCCTACCTTGCATTTGTGCATCAAAAGATATTAAATTGCCAATTAACTCTTCAATGTTTAGAGTGCTAATGTCATTAGCCTCTTCGATTGCATGAGTCTTTTGATCCCATTCAGGAGTAAGTGAATTGAAGATTTTTCTAACTTGATCCTCCTTAGAAAAACTTTTACCCAATGCAGAAGTGAGGGTACTATATCTTGGAATCTACTATACATATCAGATATGGACTCATTTGGACTCATTTTGAATAATTGAAACTGGTTTGTTAATATGAAAATTTTGATCTGTTTAACCTTACAGGTGCCTTCATGAGTAACTTGCAAAGTTCTTCAAATTTAAAATACAGAATCATATATACATACTCTATTAAGTTCAATACTATCTAATGAACAAAATAATATACTCATAGCCTTAGAGTTGCTCAGTGCAACTGCTTTTTGGTCAACAGTCCACTATGCAAAATTTGTCTTGGTTTAGTGCACTCAGTCTGCATGATATTTCAAGTGTCTAAACCAATTAACTGTAAATAAATTTTCAATCTTCATAACCAATATGCGTAATTGCTGCCATTAAAAAATGAAGGTCAAGTAGTAGATTGTCCTTCGACAAATGAGTTACTAACAAATGTATTAATAGTATTACTAACAGTATAATTACCAGTGCTGGTAGCCATTTAAACTTTTTACTAAATCAGACAATGAAAATTTTATATTAATCCTTTAATACCAAATGTGAGTCAGTGAAAATGGAATCTTAAGGCTAAATTAACACTAGAGATGGTGAATAGTGTTAATGGATTATATGAATATTTTTCAAATTCTTTGAGCTTCTACTTGGAATAATGCGATGAACAACCATAGAAATAATCACAGAATCAAAGTGTAGATAAAAATAAATGCAGTAAAAGTAAAAAAGGAAAGAACATACTAGGATTTTATACTGGCTTAGAGTTATCCTACATCCATCCCTACGCAATTCCTTGTACAGAATTCTTTTCACTTAGTAAATGAAAATACAATCTCGATTTCAAGGTTACGAGACACACCCTTCACAATGCCAACCTTTGGGTAGAGTCACTTGATTTCCAGGCTACAAGCACATGCACTAGGTTTATGGGCTACTAAGTACACCCAATTGAT
This sequence comes from Allium cepa, assembly GCA_030765085.1. Classification (NCBI taxonomy): domain Eukaryota; kingdom Viridiplantae; phylum Streptophyta; class Magnoliopsida; order Asparagales; family Amaryllidaceae; genus Allium; species Allium cepa. Next base: position 1,040,355,528 of record CM060931.1, on the reverse strand, counting down.
TTTATGGAATACAATCACACCTATAAGTATAGCAGTATGATTTGATAGAGTTTAATAGACTTGGATCTTTGATATTGATTACAATTGATCCTATAACTCTTGAGTAACACTTCGATCCAGGTTTGAGTGAGAGAGATGTGAGAATTAAGGGAGTTGATGAAGGAGAATCAAACTAGTTATGATTGAATTTGATTCCAGTTGAATTTCATAGATTTCAGATATATTTTGATTTAGAAAATGAGAGAGTGGAAGGAGTAGAGATGAATAAGAAAGTATATGTTAAAAATTCATTTGAAAGTCTAGTATATATAGGGAAGCAACGGTCATGTCCATTCACAAGAGATACGAAGAAAAGACATTTCCATTCAACATTGAGTTTTGAAAATTACGGCCATTATGGTGACATATATAGAATGAATATGTTGACATACTCTTCACAAAATTGGAAAACCACTTTGAAAATGTTAATTTGAAAATCCGATGCTTTGTAAAATAATTTGATACTTTGTAGAATCATTTAAATATAGTATATACACATTTTAATCAAAATATAATTTAATAAATATTTATATAATAATTTTCAATGATTTAATAAGGGTATTCAGTACAATGTAATTAATATATATATAATAAATGTATATATATAATCAATATATTATAAATTATAAGTAAATATATAAAATAGAAATATGTATATCAAAAATAAACATAAAGAAGATATAAACTAAAATACCAAAAAAATAGATTAAAAAGTACTTAAAACATAATATAATATCTTTGTAGATATAAAAGGTTAAGAAATTATTTAGAAAAATATTTTGAATATACGTTTGAAAAGATTATTTTGGAAATTAGGATATTTGAAAAATATTTAAAACTTATTTGAAAACGAGAGAGCGAAAGTTCAAGAAAGTGCTATCAAGGTTTTAACATAAATTCTAGGATCCTGTAACTTATCTGGATTATCTTAAAATCTTGAACTCTTCAATATTCATGAGTATTCAATTATCATCATCTTGAATCTACTCTCGATATTAGCATGTTGAGCTACTCATAGTACTATACAGTCTTCTTAATCAACAGCTATCTAATATCGTGTACTATATACTATATATATCTCGATAAAACATTAGCATCTATATTTTACATAACGCCCTACAGTTATATCATCAAAGCCAAAACCTAAGGTAATAACACCAAGGAGCGAGAATACTTAATTATTCAAGATCAAGCCTAGGAACTACGTTTCTAGACACTCGTGAGATAGATAAGTTTAATTAGTTGCTTCCATATATTGACTAATTAGACCGCATAGACCATTCGAGCTCTAACACCATTGTTCAAACAAGTCTGTTTCATAGTGGATAAAATAGGTATGTTCGAAAAAATCCTTAATTAGGTCATAATGGGCCTATAAAGTCTTACATCTAATACTAGATTCAATCCAGTTGTTTAATAAAATGATATTTTATTTTAATTTTTTATGTTATTTAATCAGTCTAATTAATTAAATATATTTAATGTGATTGTATGATAAAGAGATGAGGAGACAACCAAGGATAAAGTAAGAGAAAAGAAAGATAAAATTAATTAGAAATGAATGAGAGAATAATATTTTATGGGGATAATAGGAACCTTTCCCATTCTCTCTTTAGAACATCCCTTTCAGTTTCCACTTAATTATCAATTAAGAAAAGCCCTTCTCTCTTATATATCCATTTCTTAATTGACTACATTAATCGGGTTCAATATGTGAGTGTTAATGAACCTATCTAATATTTCCATATATAAATGATATGACATGCATTTGAATGTATAGCACATGTGATTCGAAGATGGTCAAATATAAACATATGTAGATATTAGGATTTCTATCTATCATGTATATACTTAGCATTTACATTTGCTACCATTTTAAAATTATTTGATACAGAATATAAATTTTAATATTATACTTTCTATATTTATATTGCATGAAATTGTAAGTACAATCTTATAAAATTATCGTATACACTTTTTGTGACGCCCCACCTCTATACCCATGCTAGCAAAGAGCATTAATAGATAATACCATCTGCTAACACGGAGAATAAGGCTGGATAGGAGCGACCATCTATAGCCTTGCTCTAATTACCCATTAAATACGTCGACAATAATCATACCCAACAGATCGACATATCCAATGCATACTTAAAACAAAACCATAGGTGGTTGGATTTAACAGAACAAAATATAATAACTCAAATGTAATATACATCACAGAACAGTAGATCATCATATACACGTATACTGAATACATAACAGAGTAAACAAAATAATACATGTCAGGTGGTATAGCAGACCACAATATACAGACGAGTCAATAGAATACATATCAGAGTTACAACAAAATAGGACTACACAAAAAGCTTTAACAAAAAGGAACAAGCTGAATAGTCCATGCGGAAGCAAAATAGGCTAAGTCCGAAGCACCTAACCTGAAACAACTCGGTCTGACCCGAGTAATAAATACACGGGTCAGTCTAGCTAAACCAATCAGTTAGATAAACTGAATAACAATAAACCTGCAAGGTCACAATGTATATCAAATATCTCTAAAAGAGATAACACAACCATCTAACATAAGATGAATCATATCATAACAAACAAGCCTCATATCATCGGCAACTCATAGAAACAAAGGATAGGAATATCCCAAAACAAGCCAAAAGGCAAATAACAAATACCAATATGGTATACAAGTTCACAAGGTGATCACTACATATCGTGTGGTTCAAAAAGACCTACACCGAGGGGCGATACCTAGGGAATATACATCTCAATTGAAACATCATAAAAATTGCTGGAGTGGTAACGAATGACCAACTCCGAAAGCAATACAATAGGGCAACCTAATATCACCCATGTGGCGCATAACGGCCAACATCGGAAGCGATACAATAGCAACCCAATATCACCCATGTGGCGCATAACGGCCAACATCGGAAGCGATACTATAGCAACCCAATATCACCCATGTGGCGCATAACGGCCAACATCGAAAGCGATACTAAAGGCAACAAGCCAGAGGGAGACAGACCGAAGACACTAACCCAAAGGCAATATATGTCACAAACTCCCAGAAAGGAATCCGAAAAGTGGTAACGTGAGTCCCATAACCACCCGTTCGCACTAAACGGTTTATTATCCGTTAGTTTATTTCACACTCAAAGCAGTACAAAATTCACCTCATATCATCGGTAAACCAAACCCGAAGGTCAAAACGATCAATTGAATAGGTCGGGGATTAATCGGAAAGATAAACGCACAGATTCATGGTCCGTGTTTTGCCCAACCATTTAATCACCCTTCCACTTCGCTCGAAGTGCGAAATTGTACGTGTGGTTTAAATAGAATTTATAAATCGGAGAAGCGAACTTTTAATATGATTTGAAGAAATAATTTATAAAAAACCCGTGAATGAATTCAAAAAGGAATTATCAAGGTCAAATATGCATAAGCAACTAATTGGAATCAATATACATCGATCAAATTTGGAAAATTAAACGAACAAGGCAAATAGGCCAAAAACAGCATATTCAGACGTCTAAAAGAATGGATTCAGACGTCTGAATCTGGAAATCAATTGGTTTTTCCCAACAGAATTCAGACGTCTGAATCCAACCATCCAGACGTCTGAAATAGGCAATATTTTGCCTATTTCCTTTCTGGTCGAAATTTAACCAATTCAGACGTCTGAATCTGGAAGTAAATTTCTTCCAAGGACAATATTCAGACGTCTGAAATGGGCATTTCAGACGTCTGAAACCAGATGGCCAGGCAATTCCTGAACCTAGGCCAACTATGGCCAAGCAAATCGAAAGCGATCGGATGCGTGTTGATTATGGGCTTACGTCAAACGACTACCCGACCTTAACAACACACCCAAACACTCCGAACAACATAAACATCAACCATATAAGGTTTTTTCTTAGATTTGGCTTCAAAATCCAATATTTGGTAATTTCACCAAAACAATCCAATTCGAAAGCAATTGAACATGAACATATATTAGGAATTCATTCCTAACATCAATGATATCAAAAGAAATAGATGTGAGTTAGAAACTCACCTTTTAATCTCACAAACAAAGAAGATGGAGGAGCTAAATCACAAGGAGAGGACCAACTAATCACTACTAAAACCCAACAAGCTTCAATCTAAGAACAAACAAGTATTTTCCTAAATTAGGTTTAGGAAAACTTTCTGAAATTGAAGGAGAAAGAGTTGGAGGAGAAGAAGAGAGACTTACCAATAGCTTCTCTATGATTTTGGAGCAAGAATTTGGATTTGCAAGTAAACTAGGGCTAGGAGTTTCTAATTCCCATTCTCTTCCACCATTATAAGTTTTTAGCTTAAGTTTAATGAAATGAATAAGTGAACGGAAGGAGAGTAGGGCTGAGTTGGTATATAGAACAGTTTGGGTGAAACCCAAACCCAAAAGCCCACTTAACAAATAGCAAAATTCGACTTACTCCAAATATATCAAAGCTTATACTCAAAAAGATCGCAAACGCCATTTTGGAATCAATGGAGGTGGTTTCGAGACCCAATTCGGCCATTTGCAAAAAGTAACATTTCGGACCCAAAATCCGACTAACGACGTTATATTTAAATAAAACATTTAAATATAAAATCGTAAATTATGAGGGTTGTTACACTTTTACTATATCACAGTTTATGAATATAAATCCAAAATTAAAATATCTAATTTTTGACATGTTAAACATATATTCAGATGTAAGATCTAATTGTAAGACGTTAATCACAAATTTATAAAGTATATATTATTTGACTAATATTATTCGTATAAAATACAACAATAGTATTAGATAAATACATAGCAAAAATATTTCACATAATATGAAAATATTTAATAAATAATATATTATATAAAAATACTTATATTTTAATTTAAATTGCCAAATGCAATTTGGATCAATAAACATATTTGCTTATTTAAAATTTAGTGTTGATCAAAAACATGATAACAACCTATCTCGTGATTTAAGATGATTAAAAATTGATGAATGACTATTTAAGTTCACAAAAAATAAGAATAATGTTTATAAAAAAGTTGTGTGTGTATATGTATTTATGAATATATGTGGCCAAAATCAAAAGTTACGAACATATGTTTTAATTTAAAACATTCATATTGAATTAAAACAGAACATTTAACTACCTAACCAACTAAATTGTTGAATTTAATTATAATTGCAGTAACAATAAATAAAAGTGGGGATAAACATAAATCAAAACACATAAATGTAAAAGAACAATTTTCCTTCTAGTTCTGGCATATTAGTGACACATTGATTCTAAATTTTCCTTAAATTTGTAGAACCAATATATATATATATATATATATATATATATATATATATTGGTAGAATTGGATGAGCCACCTTGCTTTTCTTTATTTTAGGTAAATGAAAGTGAGGCACCCATAAGAAGGAAGAAGAACTAAAGGGAAAGCCAAAATTAAAATGAGAGATGCAACGATCCAGAAATTCGAACACTTCATCTTCGAATATCGAAATATTTTGAGATATAATTAAGTGTTATAGATATGATTTTATAACCTTGTTAATCATCATTTAATTAATAAATGATGATAAGAAACTTGTTTTTTATAAGTATTTATGGTAATATAGGCTTCGAGGAAAAATTGATAATGTGACTGAAATCGGTTTATCGATAAACAGCTTTTCAATCGATATAAGTTGTTTTAATTCTTATGCACTTAAAAAATTATCAAATGGGCATATTAACAACTAATTAGAACACTCCCCTCTTCGTAAAGGTTGGAATGTTCTAGAAATTTATAATAGTTTAAGAGATGTTATCATGGTAAGGGTAAAATGGTAAAATAAATAAAAGAAGAGTGACATAAAGTTGTCATGATAAGAAGTGATTAATACCGTTAAAATTTTGAGGGGTTTTTTCTTTTCACATCATCATTCCAAAGTCTATATAAGAGGGGTACACCCTTAAGTAATAAATCACATATATTCTTAAGCTTTGAGTTCATATATCCAAGGCTTCATCTCCTTCTTCTTCTTCTTAAATTCCTAAAGCAAATTGCGAACCATCTCTAAATCACCTCAAACTTTAAGGAAATCCTGGCTATAGGATTACAAGACCTTATACCTAGTTTGATTTATAAGAAATAAAGCCACACTCTACCTACAAGGGGGACCGTGAGCATATACTAAGGGAGGAGGCAAAGGAGAGAGGCAAAAGAAAGAAAGCAAGGAAGGAAATGTGTTGTTAAGTTGGGTTTAGGCTTAGGTTGCTTGGATTTTGGTTATTATTGGGTTAAATTTGAGCTAACAACCCACTCTGAATGAAAAATATAACACATATATGTTTCGTTTGATTATGTCAATGTTATTTGAATTGTTAAATGACATGTCAAAACACTGATTTCAATTCTTACTTTAAAAGTAAGTGACATATGTAATCCATGTACATGGCTTGAACGAACTTGGGATGGACTTATATGACATATGACTCAACCTTGGAGCAAAGAACATAGTTATAGTTGAACGTAGGTTGGAATATGACTTGGATTTAGAAGTGCACTTATAGTGATAGTCGCTATAGAAGTAGTTTGTAATTGCCTTGTTTTTGGAAATTGTTATGGAACTTTGTTAAGATCCTCCGGGGTTTCTCACCATATTTTCAATGTTTTTTTATATATATGTTTGTTTCTATTAAAAGTTCGGATAAAGTTAGTAACATCTTGAAAACGGCCAAAACATCAGTAGTGCAAAACTTCCCTGTTTAGCCTTAATTTTTGAACTACAAATGTTTCAAAAAGGACATTAAGTCTGGGTGATTTATTTCATTGTTTTTAAAAGTATTGACTAACTCAAATTAAAGTATATATAAAATTATTTTGAGGTTTATAAGAATTTTTAAGAATTAGTTATGTTTTTATATAAAATGAATGTTTTGTGGAAAAAATGTAGTTTTCTATGTTTTCAAGTAAATTTGAAAATGATTACTTTTAAGTAATCTTTGGTGTGAACGCTTTAAAACCTGTTATAAATATTTTAAAGTGAAAATATATTATATAAATATCTTGGAAATATCTTATATAAATATCTAGTTTTAGATTATAAACGAAAGGTTTAAAAGGTGTTAGGAATTGCTAAACGGCCAAAAGGTTGATTGTTTAATTACTTGTTTGAAAAATAATAAACTATGCTTAACAATAATAAGCCGACAAAGTTTTATCTGTTTGTAAGATTTAATATTGGTGTTGAGTAGGACGGAGCAATAGAGCTCTAACCTACCGGTCTTTAATCTTAACCTAGGAATAGTAAGTTGGAAAATGTCGGAAACGTGTTAATCGTGTTGATTTCTTATTGTTTATGAAAATTATTAATACTTTACTTAACATTAAAAGCCAATGTGGTAGACTTATATATTTGTAGGATTCAAGAATAAAGTGTCTAGGCAAAGCTTGAAGCAACCAGTGCCAAAACTTATCTGGCTTCACACTTGAGCAAAGTATAGTTGAGTTGGAATGTCGGAAATTAGTTAAGCGTATGAGTCGTGATTTGGTTAAACAATTTTTTTGACTAGATAATCGATTATTTGATTATTGAACTTGACCAAATATGACTTAAGAAGTTATTGAAAGGCTTCATGATTTCTTACGAAGATGAACTCCTGAGAAGGAGTATTGATATTAAATGTCTCTAGTTTTCGCTTACTTCCGAGAGAACTGGAAATGAGTTAACCAGAAATTCATTGATTAGTTTTAGAGAGTTCGATAAGTGGGAAGAGTACCGAGAGATGATTTGAACCCGAAACTACTTCAAAACCGTATACGCGATCTATGTTTTGGAACCAGTTAAGAAGTGGAATGTTATAGAGTTAAACTATCAATCCTAAGGTTAAGTTCAAAGGAAAGGTCAGCATTAACATTTCAAACGATGCTTCCGTATGCGACTGTCTATCTTGAGGAATATTCCAAGAAAGAGGATATCGTTAGCATTTGTCAAAGGACTTATGCGAGGAACCTATGTTGAAGTTTGATATCTGTTGAAGATGCTCGAATCCATGTAGTTATTGGCGATTTGTTTGAGAGAGAGGAATCCATTTGGGAATTCGTAATCTGTTCGAGATAGAGGAAACCATATGGGGATTCATATTCTGTTCGAGTGATGAAGACTCATAGGAGAGATGATGAAGACTTGTGTAAGAGATGTCGAACATAGCCTCGAAAAATGGGAAAATGATAGAAAACAAAGAAGGGACATGGCCAGGGGGTTTAGCAATCTCAAGAGTATATCAACTTCATGTCTAAAGATGCTTATCGATATGTTGGTATCGGTAGTTGATATGGCTTAGATCACACATGGAGAGTGGTTTCGTTGTGTTTACCTTAGAGTATATCTCATCTGGAGATATAATCGAAAGGTAGTTTTTTATCCTTATCATGAAGTTCCAATTCGGCTTCTCTGAAGAAATCTCCATGGAAAATTCGTATATGCACGCCTTAGCGGTATTGACAGTATACCTATTATTGTTATGCCTTTCACACAGCGGCTATTTGATATGATTTACATACTACACTCTAGACATTATCTATCGATCACTGTATTTTGAACTTAATGAATGATTGTTTCCATTGAGGAGAAAAACGTTATGAAATTCCGTACGGTCTCAATAGTTGTTGTTTCACATTACATATTTCTCAAGTTTCTCACGTTGGTTTATCAAACTAATCCAAGAGTTATTTTCTTATAATTCTTAGGTCAGCCCCATGTATGTTTTCAGATTTAGCTTTGGACGCTTGGAGCTTATGGAGAAGAGCTGAATGATTACCTATCATAGTATTCTTATTTCTGTTGTATTTTTATATATTAGCATTATGAGGACAGATGATTATAATCCAAGTTAATGATAATACTTAGGTTTTATTAACTCTAATATTTCTGTATTCAAAGTAACCCTTTATACCGTTCCTTTGATATTATACATTATTGTTCTGTACTGAGATTCTGATATTGTGTTCTTCTTTCTTATTATATTCTTTTTCTTATATTTTACCCTAACAATTCAACTTTTTGACAATTTCTTGCTCAGCACATGAATACCGTGGATGTATTAGTGTCGACATTTGGTGCTCGAAATGTCAGGTCATTGCATTTGGTATCAAAGCATGAGAGCACAAGGTTGGGTGAACAACTTGGCTTTAGTTTGGTATAGCTCACTAGATATAGGGTAAGTGATACCCTAAAATTAGTTGACTATATTATACATATAAGAGCGTATTTGTGTTTTGAAAAATAGATTTTTAAATTATTATTTAGGAATATCTCTTTCTTAGAATCCTTTCTTTGAAATAGCACTATCTTTATATATCCTGAGAGAAGTTTTGCTTTGATTAGGTAGCAAGAAATATGAGCACAAGAGCCATCAATATTGAGGTGGTAGAGCAAGAGATGGTTGGAGTGGTACCATCACTAATGGTGGAAATCGAGCACCAAGGAATGATGCTCCAGTTGAGGATTAAAAAGTGGATATTATGGAAGAGGTCATGCAGGTCAAGACTTAGGTGAATTTTGCTTCTCTCCGCCTCGATTATGTGTGGCTGGGAGGCAAGAGGTTTGGTGGTATGAAGAAGAGCATAGAATTCAGACTTGGATCAAGTTGTATGAACGGATATTTGGAGATATGAGGCTAGATGATGCAATAAAGCGCAGGTTTGCATTGCGACGTCTAACGGATGCAGCCGTGGATTGGCGTAGTTTTATCACTGCAAATGTCCTAGAGAATGACTTCTTTTGGGTCCAATTTAGAGACGTGTTTAAAATGAAATTTGTTCCAGAAGTCGAAAAGACTTTGTTATTTACGAGCTTCTTGGACCTAAAGAAGGGGGTCATTACCATGGCGGAGTATGAGAATCGATTCATTGCATTGTCTTGATTTGGGTTAGGATTGGTTGATACACCACTGAAGAAGAACAAGATGTTCATTGCGAGTATGCGCCTTGATATGAATAATCACCTTTTGGGTTTTTGGTGAATTTGATGAATATGAGTTTGAGGTTCGAGAGTTTGGCACTGAAGCGTGTTGTTTTTGCATCAAAGCCTCTTGCTTCTCTACCAGCTGGGATCAACAAGATGAAGTTTCAACAGTTGAAGTGTATGTCCAACTTTGTTTGCCATCGGTATGAGCAAAAGAGCCACTTTGCTAAGAACTGTTAGAAGGGAGGAGGGGGGTAGATAGTAAAGGCATGAATATGGGAGGTACCACAGTTTTGCACCATAGAGTTGCTACAGGTTCCTTCGACCTAATTATTTTGTGAAATATTGTCCCATGCTAAAGAAGGAGGAACAACCTACAAGGACTTTGAAGAAAGCCTTACTACAACATTACAAGACCTTCTACCTAGTTTGTTTTGGAAGAAACAAGCCACACTCTACCTATAAGGAGGGGTAGTGAGCATATAGTGAGGGAGTAGGGAAAAGGAGCAAGGCAAAAACAAGAAAGCAACGAAGGAAAGTTGTTGCTAGATTGGGTCTATGCTTGGATTGCTGGATTTTGGTTATCATTGGGCTAAAGGTGAGTTAACAACTCCCTTTGAATGAAAAATATAACAATATGTTGTGTTTGATTACGTTAATGTTGTTTGAATTGTTAAGTGACATATGTTAAAACACTGATTTGAATTCTTACTTTAAAAGTAAGTGGCATATGTAATCCATGTTCCTGGACTTGAACGAACTTGGAATGGACTTGTATGACATGTAACTCAACTTTGGAACAAAGCACATAGGTTGTAGTTGAACGTAGGTTGGAATATGACTTGGATTTAGAAGTGCACTTATAGAGATAGTTGCTATAGAAGTAGTTTGGAATTGCCTTGTTTTTGGCAATTGTTATGAAACTTTGTAGAGAGATCCTTAAGGGCTTCTCGCCATATTTGTAATGTTTATGCATAAATTAGTTTCTATTAAAAGTTTGTATAGTAAAAAAATTAAGTAACATCTTAAAAATGACCAAAACATCATGTAACGACCTGCCTTGTTGGACGGTTTAAATCGATGATAAACCATACATGTCGGACTCAAAACATTCAAAAGGGTATATTGTTATGGGGTAAATAAGAAGAAGGAGAGAAAGCAAAAACAAATATAGAATCTCACAGTGAAATGACAAAATGTAATAATCAAATGAATAGTTCATGAAGCCGTTTACAAATAACATTGATTAAACCTTTATAGTACAGACCAGAGTTACATAAAGCAAGAACAAATAATAAACAAATGCAGGGGAACAACGTGATGCAGTGGAATACATATAATAAGTAATAATAGTGCAAAATCTTCGTCTTCATCATCCAAAAAGCAGTCTTCGATAAACTGAAAAGACAAAACACTCAATTCAGAACTAAAAGATCTTATATAAGTTAAATCAATGGTAAATATGAGTATGATGGCGTCATATATGTTTATGGGGTTTGACATCTCCTATCCAGTGTCTAACGTGAGTGCGATAACTTAAGAAATATTCGGCATTCACATCTCCTAAGGATCCATTAATTTATCTACTATTTAGTACAATACACTATTATAATATGTCTATAGTAAAGTAAAGTATTAAAATAGTGTTAAGGCGTTACTCATGTCCCCCTTAACACATTTTATATAGGCCGTAGTCTATACAGATACTGTAAACTCCACCTGCAGGTGGGATATCAGAGAGCACTTCATAGATACCACACAAAACAAACTCGGTGAAGATGCGATAAGGCATGCGACAAGGCACTCGAGGCAGCGCCCAGGGTAGATATACCAATTGCGGATCCAGACTGGTGGTAACGCATAGCAGTTACTACCGCCCACCTCAAAACATATTCCCGAATCAAAATCAAGGGTGACCACCAAATCATCACAAAGTCATAATATGGTATCTAAGAAATGTGTCTGATCGGAGGTGCGACCTCACTTGGCCCGGCGTAGCCCTTGTTTTAGCCATATTAAGCTGACTCACGAGAGTCAGGGTTACGTAAATACCTCATACAAAATCATTTTCCAAACCATCCTACTTTATTTCTGCAATCTCCACCACGTACACAGTTGTTAAAGTGGTTTTTGGTATTGGTAAATAGTATGACAATATTTGATACCAGTCTCTTTAACAACTAAACATTTATTTCACACCGGATGGTTCTTTTACATTTCAAAACATCAATTCACAATTGATATCAAAATTTCATATTCTTAAACCATATCATTTTCAAATCATATTCACTTTCAAAATTTGTTCACTTTCAAAAAATCATATTTACTCAAACATGTCATTTCATAAAGGGTATCAATTCCAAATTCCAACTTAGGTTGTATCATCACCAAGGATTTAAATACAAATACTTCGGCTTTACACAGTTTGCAAATTTAGAAAATAGTTTAGATAGTCATAAGTAGTTTAAAAATAGTTTAAATAAGTTAAAATAGTTTAAATAATAAAATAGTTTAAATTGATTTAAATTTGATTTAACTAGATTTAAATTGATTTAAATAGATTAAATAGATTTGATTATGTTTAAAATGTTTTATATAGATTAATTATAGATTAAAAAGACTTAAATTATATTAAGTAGATTTTTAAATAGATTTAAAATAGATTAAATAAATTTAATTGGTTTAAAATAGGTAAAAATAGATTGAATTGGACTGAATAGGTTATAACAGATTACATGAATTAAAATAGTTTTAAATTGATTAAAATAGTTTAAATTAATTTAAAATAGATTTCAAATTTTATTCGAACTATTTCAATTACCCATCCCAAAAATTCATTTATATTTTACACTTCAACTATGAAATTCCAATTTAAATCCTTTGGACAATTCATTAAATGAATCCCAATTTCAAAATTTATGCTTGGACCTTCGAAAATAATTCAATTTATATAAATCAAATTTCTATTTCAAAATACCAGTTAACTAAATTCAAAACTTAAAGATTCAAAAATCACTAAATTTAACCAACCCGGTATCTGTATATAATTTTCTACCCAAGGGTCAAGTGATATGGATATTTTTCGTTTCATTCCGCAATTTAAAATTTTACGGTTATATATCATTTCAAACCGCAATCCCAAATTAAACATATCAAACATCAATTAACTAATTTCTAATCACATCATAAATTTAATTTAACCAACATAAGATAATTCAGTAATTGTGAGTGGGTTAAAACACTCGCCTTTAATTTCAAATCAATTTAAAATCCAAAATGAGACCCTAAATTGAACAGTCTTGAAATTTATTCAAAATTAGTATCAAAATGTCCAGAATTCTGATACGATTCCAATGGAACAAACCACGTGTGAATCATACCTCGTACGTGAAAGATATCATGATTAAAAGTTTCGAAATTAAAATTTAAATAAAATAAAAGAAAATGGAACGTATAAATTTCTTGGCCACGTCATCTACTCCCTGATGCTTTGAAATCCTACACGCGCTACAAGAAACGTGTTCGACTAAAAGAAGCTGTTGCCTAAAATCTTCATCGCGCCTCCACTTAACGCACCGCCGTCCTACGCCCCAAGGCCACGAATCCCCGGCAACCCCACGCGGCCACCGTAGCAAAGGGCATGACCACGAAGTTGAGCCGCCACCAGTAAACTCAAACCCTAATCCAATTATACACGATGATCCAACCATTGATTCGCCGAACGGCTGGGCCGGATGAACTACGCGCGACCCTCTTCACAGATGATATCCTTGATTCGACAATCCATCGAAGTTGATCACGACATGATGAACGACCGAGATTAATTCATTGATTTCTTAACAAATGATGAACCCGGTTGAAAAATGAATCACACCTGTGAATTAAGCTCGTCGAGACCTTCGAAATTATATATAATATGATATAGTTTGGAGGAGTTTGATTTTTCAATTTGATTTGCAATTAGGGTTTGGGAATTTGAGTATGTTCTGCCATTGAAAAGAAGGAGATAGACAAGAAATGTATGTACTGAATAATGGAATAAGAAATAGCTAGGGTTTATAACAGGCTATATATAGGCAGATCAGAAATAGGAGTGAATAGACTAGATTGATTTGGATTGGAATGATAACTATGACCCAAAATCCCATTTCGCTACCGAAACAAAGGTGGGTCATCCCATATATCAAAATAGATGTTTTCGATAATTTTAAACTTAATGGAACAGGTTTCAAGTCCAAAATCCATCGTATAAAGAAGTTAGCTCAAAATTAGCTTTTTCAAATTGATTTCAACTGAATTTAATTAAATTGGTTTCTACGCGTTTCGAGTTCGTACGATCAAACGACGAGCCTGATCGCTAGAAAACTTACAATAAAGAACCGTTACGCATCCGATGAAACTGGTTTCGTCAAAATTCGAGACAATGGCCAAAATGGCTATTTTCACGTTAATATTAAAAATTAATTAATCACTTTTTAATTCAATATTTACAAACTAACAAACTTCATCATTTTTGATTACTTAGACAATTATAATAACTTAAAACAAGTTTACTTAAAATTTCAGTGTTTCTTATTTTTCAAAATACTCTATTCAGTTTCAACTGTAATTAATCCAATTAATTAAAATTTAATTCCAATAAATTGATTTAATTTGATTCCAATCTTTATATTCAATCAATTATTACTCTAATAACATAGTTAATATTTGTTTATATCTTATTTCACTAATATGCTGCAATTTCCATCTTCTATTTGTATTAATTACTATATTTCAATTATATTGAATTTTTTCCATTTTTCACATTAACTAAAATTTGAAATACCAATTAATTAATTTATCTTGGTTTCATTCTCTTATCAAATCACCTATTACCTTATGAATATAATTAACATTTCTATAAATTTTATTACATTCCCAATTTGTTGTTATTGTATCAACTCGAATTAAACTAACATTTAATTACATTTAATTGCAATTGATTAAATATATTAGTAACAAATAACAATTGTCGCCATTTCTACATTTAATAACATTTATACATTTGTTATCTACACACAAATATTATAGTTATTTACGCAACATTCTTTTTTCGATTTAGAATTTATTACAAACAATTTAATTAATACAACATTTAAATTATCAATTGCTCTTTTAAATCGAATATCAATCGATACACACATATAACGACTAATTTACAGACTTTTACCAATTATAACTCATTAACCATTTCAATTAATTGGAATTTCATTTAAAGCAGTTATCAATTACCTTTAATTTATACTACCACTTTTCATTCCAGTTACATTCTTATTATTAAGCCACAATTTTTTTATTTCTTCCAACATTAAATCACAAAACCTTATTAAATTTACAATTTTTAAATTATCGAAAATTACAGATCGTTACACTCTCCCCACTCAATACTTTTCATCCCCGAAAAGGGAAAAGAAAGAAAAAGAAGGAATTAAGAAATCAATATATCGTATTCGAAAAAAAAATTATAAACAATTAATTTACATAACTAAATAAAATATATCCATTTATAATGGTTAAATGCGTTTATATTCAAGTTAAGAAAAGTTTGGAAAACATTTCACAAAATTTTCTAAGTCAAAAATTTTCAAAAAAATTCGTCAGATTCTCGTTTGTAAGGAGAGGTCTGGGAGAAATAATAATATCAATAATATAATATATGTGACATATTTTCAAAATAATATATCCCAAACTATGGGAAAACAATATAATATCGCTAGAAAACCATAATCCGAGAACGTACCTATTTGTCGGACAATTAACGCTCATTTTATGAAACCAAAAGCAGTAGCAATATTTAAGTTGTTTCAATCAATAAGAAACAAATCAATATAGCCTAACAATAATCATTTTGCAAACAAACAGTACAAACATCATTTTCAGCAAAGAAATCAATTATCCATTCATAGCAACCAAATTAAGTGGTTTTGTTTAGTTCAGAACTTCTAGTCATATAAAATAATAAATAAACTACTAAGTATACTATATACTCAATAGACTTAGATAAAACTCAATAGATCATTTATGCATCCTACACAATAGAAGTATCCTTTTCCAATCAATCCACAAGTCAAACAAACAATAATTTTCAAATATTATTAAGTTTTATTCCTATTACTCTTTATTTTCACATTATTCACTGCTCATTTTGATTTATTCATACAATGCTTGTTTAATTTCTTTAGCTTTGTCTCTTATAAAATTTCATCTTTCCATTCATTTATACAATACCGTTTTTCTTTTTAGTATTTTACATTCATTTCTTACATAAGTTATTTCCACTTCAATTATTAGATTATTTATTATTATGGAAATCTCTTTACAATTAAAGTCACCCTTAAGGGATTATTTCTTTTTCACATTCATTCTTTCATATGTAGTATTTTTGAATACCATAGCCTTTTTTCAGTATTCCAATGTTTTATTAAGTTATGATCATTCAATTAATGTAGTGTCCACTCTAATTATAAACGGTTCCAACATTAATTAAGTTTATAATTATTTACTTACAGTATTCACCTTTACCATTCAGTCTGATTATAAATAGCCAGAAAAAAATGTTAACCTAAGTTTATAATCATTTTTCTAACATTATTCAATTTTATTACATGTATTTAGTAGCATTTCAAACTATTAACTTCATTTTATAACAATTTATAACACTAGAGTTCTTATTTATAGAAGTAATTCCATTGAACACTTTCATTTTTCCAAGCTTTACTTGTATAATATTCTATTACATATTCTCTTTAACATTTCAACATTTAATAATTTGGTAAGTTATATATGTGTGTGTGTGTGTCTTTTAGAATGCAATTGAATATTACCCAAGTTTCTCTTATATATTTAGTTAAAAAATGATCAATAGTTTCCATTTCTTATTTTCATTTCCTTTTGTCTACAGTTTTCAAAATTTTAGCTTAAATATTTAATCATTTTAATATCAAATTTATTATCTTCATTTTAGAAGTTTTCAATTATTAATATAGTCAAGGTTCCATTCATTACAATAATTTCAATTTCTAATTTATAGAAACTTACGAACTAAACAACCGTGTTCCATTACAATCCTTTTAAAATAATATATATATATATATATATAATTAAATCCTTTTATATATATCCAATCATATTTGGAAATTTTAAAATAAAGATTTTTTATCAAAACAAATGTGTATTGAAACTACTACAACAGCCTTTCCACTTTAAAACTCGAAAATGAACGTCGATGATGCGTGCACTCATCACCGAAATTATTTTCCAACGATAGAGAGGGAAGTAAAACACTTTTTCCTTTAAAATTTATTTTAAAACATTCCTTTCAAATCATCTTGAAATATTTATATCATTAAATACTTCTAAATGGTACTAATATTATATTCCAAAATCTTTCAAAAGAATTTTTCAGAAATCCTGGAACTTCAGTTCCAAATTTCCAATTTATGTTTACTTTATTTGTAAATCCTATTTTTCAATAAATATTTATAAAATTCATCTACCTAACAAACAGCATATTACATCTACCTATATCATTTACAAAATTTATTATTTTATATACGAAATATATATAATAGGCAAAAATATTTCATTTACATATATATCAAAACAATATTGTCTTGCCCTGTCCTATTAAGTGTTTTGAAATCCATATCGATGTCTTAGCGTCCTATGCACCGACCAGAATTTATAAATATAAAACAGAAAAAATAACACAATACAAAACCATTTGTAACGCTAATAAATATGCTTTCTCATATATATACACTCAGCGACTCAATATAGGGAATTACTACCCTATTTTTAGTGAGTCAGACCCCACAAAGCTAAGATTAACGCTAAACCAAAGCTTTGATACCAATTGTAACGACCTGCTATTTTGGATGGTTCAAATCGATGATAAACCATACATGTCAGACTCAAACCATTCAAAATGGTAGATTGCTATGGGGTAAATAAGAAGGAGAGAAAGAAAAAAATACATAATCTAGCAGTGGAATGATAAAATATAATAATCAAATAAACAGTTCATGAAGCTATTTACAAATAACATTGATTAAACCTTTATAATCCATTAGATCAGGGTTACATAAAATAAGAATAAATAATAATAAAATGCATCTGAACAACATAATGCAGTGGAATACATTGAATAAGTAGTATACTATAAAATCTTCGTCTTCATCCTCTAGAAAGCAGTCTTCGATAAACTGAAAATCTCAGACTGACCCGAGCGAATTGAAAAGACAAAACACTCGAGTCGGAAATAAAAGATCTTATATAAGTTAAATGAACGGTAAATATGAGTGTGACGGCATCAGAGATGTTTACGGGGTTTGACATCTCCTATCCAGTGTCTAACGTGAACGCGATAACTTAAGAGATGTTCGGGATTCACATCTCCTAAAGATCCGTTAAACTATCTGCTATGTAGTGCAATGCGCGATTATAATATGTTTACATTAAAGTAAAGTATTAAAATAGCGTTAAGGCGTTACTCATGTCCCCCTTAACACATTTTATATAAGGTCGTAGTCTATACTGATACTGTAAACTCAACCCGCAGGTAGGCTATTAGAGAACACTTCATAGGTACGACACAAAACAAACTCGTAAAAGGCACGATAAGGCATGCGACAAGGCACTCGGCAACGCCCTTGGTATATATGCTAATTGCGGATCCGGACTGGTGGTAACGCATAGTAGATACTACCGCCCACCATGAAACACACTCCTAAATCAAAATCAAGGGTGGCCACCAAATTATCACAAAGTCATAATATAGTATCGAAGAAATATGGCCAATCGGAGGTGCGATCTCACTTTACCCGGCATAACTCCTGTTTTAGCCACATCAAGCTGACTCGCAGGAGTCGGGGTAACGTAAATACCTCATACAGGATCATTCGTCAAACCATCATACTTCATTTCTGCAATCTCTACCAGTGCACAATTTTTAAAGTGGTTTTTGGCAGAGAGTATTACAATATCCAATCCCGGTCTGTTTAACAATCAAATGCTTTTTTCACACCGGATTGTTCTTTTACATTTCAAAATGTCAATTGACAATTGATACCAAAATATCATATTCTCAAATCATATCGTTTTCAAATCATATTCACTTTCAAAATTTCATTCACTTCCAAAAAATAATATTTACTTAAACATGTCATTTCACAAAGGGTATCAGTTCCAAATTCCAACTTAGATTGTATTATCATCAATGATTTAAATATAAATACTTTAGCTTTACATAGTTTACAACTTTATAAAGTAGTTTAGATAGTCATAAACAGTTTAATAGTTTAAATAAATTAAAATAGTAAAATAGTTTAAATAGAAATTTTTTTAAACTAGATTTAAATAGATTAGATATTGATTAAATAATTTAATTATGCCTAAATTGTTCTAAATAGATCAATTATAGATTAAATAGATTTAAATTATATTAAGTAGATTTTTAAATAGATTAAATAAATCTAACATAGATTAAATAGATTTAAATTATATTAGATAGATTTAAAATAGATTAAGTAAATTTAATTTGTTGAAAATTGGTAAATAGATTAAATAGGTTATATTAGATTAAATAAATTAAAATAGTTTTAAATTGATTAAAATAGTCTAAATTAATTTAAAATAGATTTTAAAGTTATATTCAAACAATTTCAATAAATCAATTTCGAAAATTCATCTATATTTGACACTTCAACTTTGAAATTCCAATTTAAATTCTTTCGACAATTCATTAAGTCAATTCTAATTTCAAAATTTACGCTTGAACCTTCAAAAATAATTCAGTATACATAAATCAAATTTCTATTTCAAAATACCAGTTAACTGAATTCAAAACTTAAAGATTAAAAAATCACTTAATTTAACAAATCCGATGTCTGTATGTAATTTTCTACCCTAGGGTTAAGTGATACGGATATCTATCATTTCAATTCACAATTTAAAAATTTACGGTTATATATCTTTTCAAACCGCAATCCCAAATTAAATAAAACTCCATATAATCACTTAAGTCTATCATTTCAACCCATAACGTTTTTCCCTAATCTATAGATCGTTCGGGTATGTAACATTTCAACCCATAGGGAACTTGCGATTTCATAACAATATAAAAATACAACATCCAATCATCCAATATCAACAATCAAACATCCATCATCATCATCATCCATATCAACGAATAAACATCAATAAATAACTGAATTTCATAAACAGGTATTAAATTGACAATTTAATTCAATATTAAATTAAACGATGATTAAATGCAACAAAAGTCAAATTTAACTAGAATGACAATTTGAACGTATCAAACGTCAATCGATTAATTTCTAATCGCATCATAAATTTAATTTAACCAACATAATATAATTTAATAATTGTGAGTGGGTTAGAATACTCACCTTTGATTTCAAATCAATCTGAAATCCAAAATGAGACCCAAAATTGAATAGTATCGGAATTCGTCCAAACAAGTGTCAAAATATCTGAAATTTTGATACTATCCCAACGGAACAAACCGCGAGTGAATTAGACCTCGTATGTGAAAGATATAAAGATTAAAAGTTTTGAAATTAAAATTTAAATAAAATAAAAGAAAATGGAATGCCCAAATTTCCTGGCCACGTCATCTACTCCCTGATGCTTTGAAACCCTACACGCACTACATGAAACACGTTCTACCAAAAGAAGCCACAACCTGAAATTTTTGTCGCGCCTCCGCCTGACGTACCGCCATCCTTCCCCCAAGGTCAAGTACCCCCGGCGACCCCACGCAGCCACCATAGCATCGCGCATGACCATGAATTTGAGCCGCCGCTACCAGTAAACTCAAACCCCTAATCTTATTATATGCGATGATCCAGCCGTTGATTCGCCAAACGGCTGGCCCTGATGAACTACGCGCAACCCTCTCCACACGATGGTATACTTGATTCGACGATCCGTCGAAGTTGATCATGACATGATGAACGACCGATATTATATGTAATGTGATATAATTTGGAGGTTTGATTTTTCAATTTGATTTTGATTTGCAATTAGGATTTGGAAATTTGAATATGTTATGCCATTGAAAAGAAGGAGATAGACAGGAAATGTACATACTGAATAATAGAATAAGAAATAGGCAGGATTTATAACCCGCTATTTGTAGGCAGATCAGAAATAGGAGTTAATAGATTACACTGATTTGGATTGAAAGGATAACTACGAACCAAAAGCCCATTTCACTACCGAAACGAAAATGGGTCATCCCATATATCAAAATAGATGTTTTCGATAATATTAAACTCAATGGAACAAGTTTAAATTCCAAATTCCATTATATAAAGAAGTTAGCGTGAAATCGTCTTGTTTCAAGTTGATTTCAGCTGAGTTTAATTAGAT
The DNA here is from genome assembly GCA_030765085.1 of Allium cepa. Lineage (NCBI taxonomy): Eukaryota > Viridiplantae > Streptophyta > Magnoliopsida > Asparagales > Amaryllidaceae > Allium > Allium cepa. The sequence goes on along the minus strand of CM060931.1, from coordinate 1,040,334,067 downwards.
TAATTTCTATGCATTACGAGTTTGTACGATCAAACGACAAGTCCGATCACTATAAAACTTGAAACCTTACAATGACCCATCGTTACGGATCCGATGAAACTAGTTTCATCAATGTCCAAGACAGTGGCCAAAATGGCTATTTTCACGTTAATTAAATAAATTAATATTAAATTAATTAATCACTTTTTAATTCAATATTTATAAACTAACAAATTTCAACATTTTTGATTACTTAGACAATTATAATAACTTAAAACAAGTTTACTTGAAATTTCAGTGTTACTTATTTTCAAAAATATAGTGTTTAGTTTCAGCTGCAATTAATCCAATCAATTAAAATTTACTTCCAATAAACTGATTTAATTTGATTCCAACCTTTATATTCAATCATTTATTACTCTAATAACATTGTTAACATTTGCTTATATTTTATCTCACTAATATGCTATAATTTCCATCTTTAATTTGTATTAACTACTATATTTCAATTATAATGAATTTTTTTTACATTAACTAAAATTTGAAATCCCGATTAAATTATTTATCTTGGTTTCATTCTTTTATTAAATCAATTATTACCTTATTAATATAATAACATTTCTATACATTTTATTACATTCCCAATTTGCATCGATTGTATTAACTCACATTAAAGTAACATTAATTACATTTAATTGCAATTGATTACATAAATTGGTAACAAATAACAATTGTCACCATTTCTACATTTAATTACATTTGTACGTTTGTTATCCACACACAAATGTTATAGTTATTTACACAACATACGTTTTTTTTCGATTTACAATTTATTACATACAATTTAATTAATACAACATTTAAATTATCAATTGCTCTTTTAAATCTAATATCAATTAATACACACATTATTAAAATTGATTTACAATCTATTACCAATTATAACTCATTAACCATTACAATTAGTAGGGATTTCATTTAAAGCAGTTATCAATTACCTTAGATTTATACTACTACATTTCATTCCAGCTACATTGTTATTATTAAGCCATAACTATTTTTATTTCTTCCAACACTAGACTACCAAACCTTATTAAGTTTATAATTTTTAAATTATCGAAAATTATGGATCTTTACACATCACTAGTGGATAAATGCCCTATTTAACCTAGATTTTTGAACTTCAAATGTTTCAAAAAGGAGTTTGAGTCTGAATGATTTGTTTCATTCTTTTTAAAAGTATTTCATAACTCATATTAGAGTATTTTAAAAGTAGCTTGAAGGTTTGTATGAATTGTTAAGAGTTAGATATGTTTTTATATAAAAAGACCGTTTTGTGAAAAAACACGGTTTTCTATATTTTCAAGTAAATTTCAAAATGATTGTTTCTAAGTAATATTTTGTATGAATGTTCTAAAACCTATTATAAGTATTTCAAAGTGAAAATATCTTGGAAATATCTTATATAAATATCTTGGAAATATCTTATATAAGTATCTAGTTTTAGATTATAAACAAAGCGTTTGAAAGGGGTTAGGAGTAGCTAAATGGCCAAATGGTTGTTTGTTTAGTTACATGTTTGAAAAATAATTAATTATGCTTAAAACTAATAAGTCGACGAAGTAAGTCATATCTATTCGTGAGAGTTAATATTGATGTTGAGTAGGGACAGAGCAATAGAACACTAACCTACCGAGCTCCCCTCTTAACCAAGGAATAGTGAGTTGGAAAATGTCGAAAATTTATTAATCGTGTTGATTTCTTATTGTTTATGGAAATCATTAATACTGTACTTAACATTAAAAGCCAACAAGGTTGACTTATCTATTTGTAAGATTCAATAATGAAGTGCCTAGGCAAGGCTTGAAGCAACCAGTGCCCAAACTTACCTGGGTTCACTCTTGAGTGAGGAATAGTTGAGTTGGAATGTCGAAAATGAATTAAGTGTATGAATCACGATTTGTATAAACAATTGTTTTAACTAGATTATCGATCAGTCGATTATCGAACTTGACCAAACATGACATAAGAAATCATTGAAAGGCTTCGCGATTTCATACCTAGAAGAACCTTCTGGTAGGAGAATTGGGACAAAACATCTCTAGCTTTCATTTACTTATGAGAGGTTAGGGATTGAGTTAACCAAAAATTCATCGATTGGTTATAGAGATTCGATAAGTGGGAGGAGTGTACTAATATGAGATGACTCGAATCTAAAACCACTTTAAAACCGTATGCACGATCTATGTTCATGAAGTGAAATGTTATAGATTTGAACTATCAATTCTAAGGTTAAGTCCAAAAGAAAGGTCGGCATTAACATTTTAAACGATGCTATCGTATGGGACTATCTATCTTGAGGAATATTCCAAAAGAGAGGGCAGCATTAGCATTCGTTTGAGGACTTATGTGGGGAACCTATATGGAGGTTTGAGATCTATTCAAGATGCTCAAATCCATGGAGTGATTGGCGATCTGTTCAAGATAGAAGAATCCATTTGGGGATTCATGTTTTATTCGAGCGATGAAGACTTGTATGAGAGATGCGGAACATAGCACATGAAGACTTGTATGAGAGATGCGGAACATAGCCTCGACAAAGAGAAAATGTTAGAAAACAAAGAAGGGACATGGCCAAGGCTTTTAGCAACCTCAAGGGTATATCCCTCTATTTTATCTTGTAACAATATCCTTTCTCAATATATCTCAAACGAGAATATTTAAAATAAAATGTTTTTTATTTTATGATTAATTACTCATGATGCAAATATTTGTAGCTATAATCACATAAAATACTTTTTAAGGTTTTCTTATTAATGTACTTTTAATTAATTATTTAATTTTACACCTTTATTATGAACATGATTGATTATGGAGTTAAATTTATGTAAAAGACTACGTAATTTCTCTTAGTGCATACCACCAACTCTTCCATGTCAACCTTAATATATACTCTAATAATCATCATTTCTCCATCACCAATAAACTATCTTATCAAGTGGAACTTCCAAAGTATATACCTTAATTTCTTGTGATCTCTTGGTTCTTTCGCGACCTACATTACGGCATTGTTATCACATAACAATGTTATTGGTTTCTCAATTTCAAAATTACCCCTAACTTAGTCATAAATATGTAAAGTCAGGCCGCTTCTTTAGCTGCTTCAATTAAGGTGATGTATTCGGCCTCCATTAATCAATTACTATCACTATCTAGGAACACTTCCTGCTAACTGCTCCACTTTTTAATGTGAACACATAAACCTAGCATAGGGTTTTCTAGAAGCTTGATGTATACCCCTTTATAAGGAGGTCTTCATTCCCATAGATTACCAACAAGTCTTTTGTATTTTATAAGGACATAAGAATACATTTCATGGGCATTCAATGTTTTCTTCGGGGTTCGACATCTGGTCTCGTATATAGCATAGTGTACATAATGATCTAATCACTAACGCATACAGTATCCCCTTCATGCTCTCCTTTTCCTTATCAGTATGAGAAGTGTCCTTCTTAAAATGGATGATTCCAGGTTGCGTCGGTGTTAACCTACCTTTTGGCAAGGTCGTGGTGTGGTGGATTTAACTAAATTGACTGCTCGTTTGTCGAGGCTGGAATACGTTGGGTTCGAGTCGAGTGGATGGATAGACGGTCGGTCCTAGGTGGTTCGATGTATATGGCTCAGCCTAGGTGGTTCTCTAGGTGTCACTCGGCCAAGGATGGAAGGTCATGCATACCTCGACCTAGGTAGGTCGGTCAAGATAGGACGGTCGGTCCCGGTTCGGCTTTGGAGTGGTTCGGCACTGGCGATTCAGCCTCGATGAGATCGGCCTTAGTGGACTATTTATACGGGATCGGCGTTGGTGGTTCGGCCTCGATGGGATCATCAATGGAATGGGTCGGTCGTAGAGGTTCGTTCCAAGGAAATAGGTCGGCAGGATGGTGTAGATTGGTGATTGAAGTGGATCGGTGGCCGAAGGTGGTTCGGCATGTTTCAGATCACCCTGGTTCGGCATTGTGAGTAGGTCGACATCTTTGGATCGGTCCAAGGGATTTGGTCGGCAATGTCGCAAGATTAGGTCGGTACATGAGTGGTTCAGCATCACGAGTGGGTTGGCATTTTGAGTGGACCGGCATGTTGAAGTGGCTCGGCAGGATGGTGTGGCTTGGCGGGATGGTGTGGCTCGGTAGGATGGAGTGGATTAGCATGTTTGCTGCTTCGATTCTCAGCTTCATTTACTTCGAGTCGCAGGCTGGCATGCTTTGGGTCATCACCTAGGAAATATCAGCTCAGCATTATATGAACTCAGGTCGACCGTGGTGTTGAGTCTAGATCGGATATGGTCTTGGTGTGTCCGGACCACCCAAGTAGCCCAGTAACCCGGGTTGTGCCTATAAATACAGCATGTGAGGCTTGAAAAAAGGGATCTTCATTCTACTTCCCTTCTTATGACTACTCTACCACTGTTGCTTCAAAAACTTTGGATTGTAGCTGTAATTGATTCTAACATCAATAAAAAGGAAATTTCTGGAGTTGATGTATGCCAGAGTTAGCCGAACCACTATAAATCCTATGTTATTACTGCTTTTTTAAGTTTTCATTGTTCTTCACATTCATACTCATTACCTATATACTATCTGTGATTGTGACTGTAATTTGGTGCTTTTATTTGCATCTGGATGTTAATGACCAATTTTGGCGCTAACATTTTGGTGCTTTCACTGAGAAACCTAGCTCTCATGGATTTTGGAGCTTAGATTTTCGATTTAAAGGCATAGGAACTTGGATTCTGAAGACTATGGCAAAGAAATTAACTAGAAGACAGATGATGGAAAGAAGTCAACATGAAAGGAGTCAGGAGGCTTCCTTAGGAGCAAATCAGACCTTATTTTTCATCACCAGGGATGAGATGGAGTTGATGAGGGAGCTATGTAAGGAGAATTGCTGAAAAGACAAGAGGAAATATTGCAAAATCTACTTTGATAGGTTGGACAAGCTGGAGCACAAACTCAAGGGAATGGACCAAACGCGGCTGCTGGCAATGTAGAACAAGGAACTAGAGCTATAGAAGTTCCTGGAGGTCAAAATTAGAACCAGACTGGAGAGATTGAAGGGAATCAGCAAAGGCCTGGGGGCAGACCTTTGAGATTGGATACTGGGAGAGCGGTGAATGAAGCTTAGCGAGTAGGGACCAATGTGAACGTAAATGGCCAACATAAAGAGTACTACCTAGAGTACCCTGTAGGAGATGTGGGGCAAGGCGGAGATGCGAAAAGAGGACTACCCCTAGATGGAGACAAGCGGATGGCTGGATTAATAAGAAGTATTATGAGAGGATGACTACCAAGTAAAGGCTTGGAGGAAGTCAGCCGGAGTCCGTTCACTCTGGATATCAAAAATGCAAGGAACCCTCAAGAATTCAAACTGCCAAAACAGGAGGCCTGTGATGGAAAATCAGATCAAACTATGCATATAACTAGATACACCAGACATATGGAAGTGCTGGGGGCATCTGAGGAGGTGATGGCAAGATGTTTCCCTTTATACTTGATGGATTTGGCTGTGCTTTGGTTCAGGCAGCTAGAGAATGGAGCGATCAGGACATGGGGTGAGCTAGTGGAACGCTTCATGAGACAGTTTAGGGTTGGCTGACGTGACCCAAGAATGTAACGACGCTGGCATCGATGAAGCAGAGGATAGAAGAGTCCGTGAGAGGATTTCTAATGCAATTCAATGCAGCTGTAGCCTCGGTAGATCACCCAAATCCATCAACGATTTTGATGGCGGTGGTAGCAGGGATTGCGGAAGGAACGTAACTCAAGGATTCATTTGCACGGGATCCACCAAAGGATCTTGGATAGTTCTATCATGAGGAGGAAAGATTCGTTCGGTTAGAGGGTTCACATGTCGAAAGGAAAGAAATAACACCATGAAAGGTGAAGGAACATCTGATGAAGGACGAAGAGTGGATAAAGGAAAGCGTAAGCTGAACGATGGACCTGGTGGTTCAGACAAACAGAGGAGAGGTTGAGAACCCAAATTTACGATGTACGCGAATTTAACAGATTATTTGTAATGGATTTACTTGAACATTCGGGGGTAGCTCCATTATCGGAGACCACCCAGGAGGGATCCCACTAAATAGGAACGCAAGAGCGGAAAGTACTAAGCTGGAAGGGCAGTTCACGGATGAATGCCTCCACCTGAAGGATGTGGTGGAGGAACATGTTAGAAGTGGTAGGTTGCCACGATACGTAAGGAATCAGAAAAAAGTAGTATAACATGAGTAGCTACTGCTTAGATCGAACAGGAACGACCTTGGAATGGGGTCACGGCTTGTCATCCGCTGACCGCGATGGCAAGGACCGAGTTTAGGATTTAGACTCTGGTCATAGAATAATCTTTTTTGATTTTTTTTAAAAATAAACAGCAACTATGCCACTTACTCATGTAAGGAAACCAGAGTGATCCCCATGCATGCTCTGAGATGGTAATAGGCTGCTTTGTCCGGAGAGGCAGCCCTTAGCTTTTTTCCGTTTTTCTTATTAGACGTTTGGACCTTGGATTTTATTTTAATGAAATGAATACCTAACCGGAGAGTTATGGGACGTACATTGGAAGTTAATTGGAAATTAATAGCTTTATGTTCAGGGACACTGAACCGGAGTGCAAAGAGCAACGCTGCTTCGTTGGGGAGCGACAGGATCAGCTCGCTTGTCGTTGTTTCCCCTTCACTGGAGAGTAACAGGATGGGATCCAATAAGATCCTGGAGAGGCTACAATTGGTCTAGGGCTTAGGACAAAGCATCGCTCAATATTAAATGATATTGAACCGGAGTGCAGGGAGCGACGCTGCTTCACCGGAGAGAGACAAGATCGGCTTACTCAACGCTGTTTCCCCTTCACCGGGTAGTGATACGATGGGATCTAGTAAGAGACGGAGAGGCTGATATTGGTTAATGAGGATCAGGGCATCGCTTAATGTTCAGGGATGCTGAACCAGAGTGCAAGCGATGGGTTGCTTCGCCGGAGCGTGACAGGATCTACCTACTCAATCATTAAGCTTGGATCGAGCTTAGCAAGGGTTCGAAGAGGCCTCCAACGATCTAAATAGATCGTAGGCTTCGATTACTGACTTTCATGGTGTGAAATGGATTTGGATAGTGGCTTCGAACGACTACAGATTCGGATAAGGACCTGATGAGGTCCTGGATACGGGTTTTAGGACCCAATGATGTCCCAACTTAGGATTTAGATCCAACAAGGACCCCGATTTGGACTATGACGACCCGAAGAGGTCCCAGACTTGGATAAAATGATTGAGAGAGATCGTGGATTTTGTTAGTTGATTTCGGATAGATGTGGAATTGGATGAGGATTTGGTTACTGGATAGGAATTAGATATCGACTCAGAGCAGTCGTAGATTCAGATAAGGATATGGAAATGGCACTTGCCTAAAATTGATTGGATTATGAATCGGAATTATGGCTATGGATAACATATGGACATTAGATATCGAATTTGAGGCTACTCAAAACAACCTTCTAATAGTAAGGCATGTTTTGTGGGGCAAATATTAACCCGCTCTTTGGCAAGGCCGTGGACAGGTGGATTAAACTAAATCGACTACTCATTTATCGAGGCTGGAATACGTTGGGTTTGAGTCAAGTGGATGGATAGATGGTCGATCTTAGGTGGTTCGGTGTATATGGCTCGGCCTAAGGGGTTCGGTAGGTGCCGATCGGCTAACGATGAAAGGTCGTGCATAGCTCGCCTAGGTGGGTTGGCCATGATAGGACAGTCGGGCCTGGTACGGCTTTGAAGTGGCTCGACACCAGCGATTCAGCCTCGATGGGATCGGCATTAGTGGACTGGTTATATGAGATCAGCATTGGTGGTTCGGCCTCGATTGGATCGGCAATGGAATGGGTCAGATTTATAAGGTTGGTCCAAGGAAGTAGGTCGGTAGGATGGTGTAGATCAATGATTGAAGTGGATCGGTGATCAAAGTGGTTCGGCATATTTCAGATCACCCTAGTTCGGCATCGTGAGTGGGTTGGCATCTCTGGATCGGTCCAAGGAAGTAGGTTGACATTGTCAAAAGATTGCGTCGGTATCATGAGCGGTTCGGCGTCGCAAATGGGTCGGCATTTCAAGTGGACTGGCATTTTGAAGTGGCTCGGCAGGATGGTATGGCACCGTAGGATGGAGTGGATCGGCGTGTTACTGCTTCGGGTCTTAGCTTCATTTACTTCGAGTCGTAGGTAGGCATACTTTGGGTCATCACCGAGGAAATATCAGGTCGGCATATTTTGAAATCAAGTCGGTCGTGGTGTTGAATCTGGATCGGCTATGGTCTTGGTGAGCCCGGACCACTCAGGAAGCCCAGTAACTCGGGTTTTGCCTATAAATACAGCATGTGGGGCTTCAAAAAAGGGATATCCATCTGCTTCCCTTCTTCTTCCCTATTAAGGCTACTCTACCATTGTTACTTTAAAAACTCTAGATTGTAACTGTAATTGATTCTAATACAATAAAAAGGAAATTTCTAGAGTGGACGTAGGCCAGAGTGAGCCGAACCACAATAAATCCTGTGTTACTACTGCTTGCTTTTTAATTTTTATTGTTCTTCACATTCATACTCTCTACATATATATTATCTATGATATGTGACTGTACTTTGGTGCTTTCATCTGGATTTGGGTATTAGGGACCAATTTTGACACCAACAGTCGGAATAGTTATGTGCTTGGAATTCTCTATATTAAACCTTCCTAGAATGATGTTTATGTACAATGATTAGGGTAATCTTAACAACCTTTAAGATCTGTCTATAAGATCCTAATACTGGATATATATGTTGTTTCTCCACATCCTTCATAATGCAAATCATCAACATAAAGAAAAATAAACACTGTAGGACTTCCTTATTCCTTCCGATGTAAGCATTTGTAACGACCGTATATTTTAATAGGTTTTCTAATGTAATTAACTGTAATTTTGCTTGAAATTAAATAATTAAATTTAACAACGAATATTTGATATTTGGTATACGTCTATTTTAACATAGCAACTGGTAAAATTTTATTGGAAAACATGAAAGTAAATTCTGTTGTGTAATTATCAATTTAAATTCAGTTAATTTGATATAAATAAAACGTTTTCGAAATATGAATATTTTTATATAATTAAATTTGTTAATTATTTTCTGAGTGAGACATCATAATTCGTTTTGTCAAATTTAGACTTCTATAACTCTGTTTTCTTATTTTCGGCATTTTAACAACATTTTCACAGCGAATATCAACTTTTGAAACGATGGTCGTATCACTTATATTTGTGTAGCATTCTGTTTATCTCATCGTGCTGATCTTCGTAGTACATTCATTTGTGTGTTTTGGTGTCCGGTACGCATCGAAACGATTAACTGTATCGGTACCCGTTTGAGCCTTTTGGTATTTCAGTGACCATTCATTTATTCACCGGTTGAAAACCCAATTGCTACTAGCCATAAATGATCCTTGAATTCAGCATTTTGACTATTTCAATTCCCTTGCTTTTGCTATTCTCTACTTCCATATATTTGTTCGTCTATTTGCTCTTGTCTCCTTCCTCTCCTCTCTTCTAATTTTGTTCTTCTAAAAAATAGACATATATATATATATAACTCAACGCTTTGGTATACATTTTGTATTGAGATAGCCTGCCAATCTAGCCTGCATGCATCACCTTCACCACCTTGCCTGCCACCTTGCTTTTCATCGTACTCAGTCACTGTGCTACACCAACCATCGACAACAAATCCACCCAAGCTCTGCCTGTGACCTTGCTCTGCCATTTTCGCCTCCAATGTACCGAGTTCAACCCTACTCTCACCTCCATCACCACCTTCTGCTTCCTATCTTATCACAATCCCAGCAACCATACTTCGACACCCGTCCCTATAGCATTGACCAACCCCTTGCCGTGTTCTACCCAAATCCACCAAGCATCTACGCCCTCCGCCATTGACAGCCGACAACACTCAACTAGCACGGAAGCCACCACCCACCGCCTACGACTACACTGACCAACCCATTCACCTCAGCCTATATCGCCTTGCAGCACATCCAGTCCACAATAGGTCCACCCCTTTCTTTCCCTCATTCTTCATCTCTCAAGCCTCTCTATATTGCATATATTTACTTTATACACATATAAGCTTATACGGTTGATATACTGATTTATAAGGCATAAGTTATGTTTGTATAAACAAAATGTATTTAAACTATAAGATTTGATCATATAATATATAAACTACAATCTGGTATATATTATATGAGTTTACAATATGTAAGCTATAGTATTATATTATTAAAACAAATTATATTATATTTATGCAAGTTTAGTTGTTTAGAATGTAAAATATATATCAAGTTTATATATTTTGTTGTTTTTCCATCTAGCATGCTCTGCTCTTACATACAACATCACAATGTTTGCATGTATCCTTTGTCGAGCCTTCTTTCCTGTATGTAAAAATATATAGAAGTGTATGTGTGTATCTTAGTTATTTATCTAATCTATCTTGTTATATATATAAAAATTTATATATACAAGTTGTATGATCTATTAGCAAAAAAATATAGGTATACACGTATTATATGTTTAACGTATTATATATTATGAAATTGTACCTATTACTTTATATATTATATATAGAGTATATGTATTATTCATGTTTGTGCTGCCACTCTTTACTTCACAAAGTAAGTTTTACTTTAAGTATATGAACTGCCAGTTATAAAATATGAGTTTATACAATGATTTATATTTGTTCCTATATTGAAATTTTTTGTACTAACTTTTATATATATACGGCAATGTATATATATAAATATGGTCAGTATAAATTTTGTATATAATATGAATATGTATGTTGATTTTAAATAAGTATATATATGTGTATAAGTTTTTAAGTTTATATATACATTTAAATATTAGCTTATATACATAAGTACAGATGCGTTGAGTTTTCATATATATATAGAAATTTTTATGTGGTTTGAAAATTTGTAAGATTTTATCTGAAATATATGGTTTAAAATTAATTTTAGAATTTTTTTTATATAACATGTATTTTGATTTTTTCCGTCAATTCCAAACTTCCAGCTTCGCTTGGTTGTCAAAATTCTGGTTCATCGTACTTTACTTTGGAACTAGTTGCATGGATTCGCAGCTCAGTTCATTATCAAATTTCTCTAGCCTCGAAAGGTGAGTAATCACTCACGATTAACATCTTATATTTCGTAAATTAAATTCACATGAAATGACAATTGAAATATGCTGTTAAATTTGAAATGCTAATTTATTTAATTGTTAAATATGTTATGCCATTATCTAAAATTGTTTACCTATAACATATAACACTATAACTGTTGTATATGTAGAGGACATATGCATGTTGTTGTTATGTAATATTTTTATCATATGTGTTCTCACTCTGCAAGTTCCCTGTTAGTTTAGAATTCCCTATGGGTTGAAATGATATATATACCCAAACGATTGTGTAGATTAAGGAAAAATCGTTATGGGTTGAAATGATAAACACAAGCGATTTCCATTGATTTTGAAATTTTGGGATTACGTGTTGAAATGATATACACCTGTAAATATTTAATTTGACGATTGAAATGATAAATATCAGTGTCAATTGACCATAGGATAGAAAATTATATATGGACACCGTTGGTCTACATTTGAAATGATTTCCAAAGTTTTGGAAGGAACGATTTTATTAAATATTTATTTTTAAATATAAAGATATTTTATTTTGTAAAATTAGATTTTTAAATTAGATGTTTGGAAATTTTAAGTTTATAAGTTAGTTTTGAATTTTTTAAGATTTTACTTATAATTTTTAATACTTTTAAATATATAAGATAAGATTTAAAATAGATTTATTAATAAGATTTAATTTGATATTTAAATAAAAATTAATTTGATTAGTCTACATATATATGCTTAAAAATTTATTTAAAAATTTACATTAATACTTTTAAATATATTTTTGTAATAACTTTAAATAAATAGAGGTTCGAAAAATAAACTAAAATTGACTTGAAATTTAATTGGTTAATAATTGAATTTAAATAAGAATTTATTTGAACTTGTTGATTTTTATATTTGAAAGGTATGACTTATAACTGGATTTGATGAAAAGTGATTTAAATGAATATTCTCAACTTTGAATAAAAAATTGAGAATGAATATTTAATATTGATTTAAATTTATAAATTGAGATTTGATTTAGTTGTTATTAAAAAAATTAAGTGAATATTTTCCAATTTGAATAAAATTAATATTGAATGTTGATATACAAATGAAACATATATTGTAAATGATTGAGTAATTAAACTCTGAATCTTATGGGAATTGAAGTGATAGTTCAAACCTGGATTTGAAATCGATATAAATTGAAATGATTTATTGAGAATTTAAATTGTTAAACTTTTTAATTTAAATTGTTGAACAGGGAATGATTAAATTGAAATTTGGATTTTTAGTTGATTTGAATCGACTTGTGAAATTGGAGGAAACTAATTTTATTATATAAAGTATTTTAATATATATTATTTAAACCTATGAACTATTTTGACATGTAAATTATTTTAATATATAAACTATTTTAATTTATAACTATTTTAATATATATATACTATTTTCAATATTTAAACTGTTTAAGTTGGAACTGTTATGATTATGAAAGTGTTATGATTTCAAAAGCGCTATGATTTCAAAAGTGTTATGATTTCGAAAGTATTACAACTTTTAAAAGTTTTACAAATTTGGAAATGAATATTTCTTAAAGTAAATAATAATGTTGAATTGATATGGTTTTGAAATGAATATGATATTTTGATATGAAGTATGAACTATTTGAAATGAAATGACCGCGGTGTGAAATAAGCATTTGGTTGTTAAAGAGACCGGGATTGGATATTGTCGTACTCTCTGTGAATACTGAAAACCATTTTAACTGTTGTGTACGTCGTGGAGATTCCAGAACGAAGTAGGATGGTTTGGCGACGATTCTATATGAGGTTTTAGCATAGCCCTGACTTTCATGAGTCAACTTGATGTGGCTAAACCAGCCGTTATGCCGGGCCAAGTGGGGCCATTCCCCCTATCGGCACGTTTATTCGATACCATTCTATTTCTTTTATCATTCGATTGGGTGCACCTTTGATTTTGGAGTGTGTCCAAGGTGGGCAGTAATAGCTGCTATGCGTTACTATCGGTCCAGGAATGGAAACGGTATATCTACCTTGGCACTCCCTTGCGTGCCTTGTCACATGCCCTTTCACGCCATCTACAAGTTTGTTTTATATTGTACCTATGTGGTGACTTCTAGGTAAACAACCGGTTTGGTGGATCATACGACGTTATATAGAATACAGAATATATAAAATGTGTTAAAGGGGATATGGGTAACGCGTTAACGCTGTTTTAATAGTTTACTTTACTATAGACATATTATAATAGCATATATCACTGCATAGTAGATAGTTCCATGGATCCTTAGAGGATGGAAATCTCAAACATCCTTTAAGTTATTTGTATTTCAGTTAACATTTCACTTGAGTAAAATTTACTGGTATAAGAATGTTAAACCTTACTCGAGTATTTTGTATTTTGCTTTATGCTCGGGTCAGACTGAGTGTCATAACATTTGAGACTCACCTTTGGAGGTTGGAGTTTTGTTTGAAGATTTATCTATCTAGCCTTTAGTTATTTCAGTTTATTCCAGTCATTTATGTTCAGACTCGTCAGTTGCTTGTGTATTAGAGATTCATTTTTATTTGAGATTATGTTGTATTTTGTTTCAGATCCTGATGTTTTATAGTAGCTTCATGAACTATTATTCATCTATTCCACTGCAAAATGTTATATTAATCTGTGTCCATGATTCTATGATTGATTTATTTACTGTATATGCTAATGTTTTCCAAATATAAATTAACAATCTGTTGTTTTGAGCAATTCAAGTCTGACATGTGCGGATGCGAATGGTTCGAAATACCGGGTCGTTGCATTTGGTATCAGAGCTCTAGTTTATGAAAAAATTAGCATATGGTGTGAAAAATCATTAGAGATAGGATAATGATACCCTAGGATGAGTAATCAATTATAGAATCATATTTGTTCGAGCATGAAATTCCTTGTTAGGGTCCTCTTTGATTTGAATCTCTTTTGAATTCTGGAACCTTCCCCTTTGTTCTGAAATCCATTCTTGTCTTCACCTATTCATGTTCTCTTGATACTGGAGCATCCCACAGCTTCAGCCTCAATTGTCAACTTCATCCGTAGCTGTGAATAATCACATCGGCGATCCCGCCAACCTCTATATGATTTGTGAAGGGGTGAAACTCTTTTACAAAAGGTATCGATTCATCGGAGATTTCTATGTTCTCAGTTTACAATGATGTTCCTTGCAAAGCCCGAACCATTATCTAGTAGAGGACCCGGAAAATTTACTTGTGATTGAATGCTGTCTGCCTCATGATTTTGCAGGCAGTTTCAACTCTTCGCTTGATTCTGAACCCAATGATCTCGACTTCACCCTTGTTGTCCAACTATTTCTGGATGTCTTTTGTAAAATCACTTCTCTTTTTCTTCCCCCCACTTCCTAAGTAGTAATTCGAACAATGCATCGATCTTATTCCTGAATTCACAGTTGAGCTGGTTAAAGTCGTCGTGACTGATATTATTCTTTCCTTCTTTCCTCTTTTGCAATTTGATTATCTTATGTTCCTTTCAAATCTGTCTTCTTAGTTAGTGTTCTCTTTGATTTGGATTCCTCTAAAATTGAAACTCTATTCTTGTTCTAGGTTCCATTCTTGAATCATCCTATGAGGGAGTGTATTTGTTATTAATATAAAATATTCTATATTATGTGGTTTGAATTGTTAAGTTGATATGGGGTTTCGATCGATTCATCTGGCCAATGCCATCGATAGGAATTTCAAAACACTTGAATGGAGTAAACTGACACAATATTGGTTTCAAAATTAGTAAATGAAATAATTTTATATATTATTATATTTTATATATAGAAGTATAAGTTTCTTAAATTAGGTAGTTAGATGAATTTGTAGTTAGAAATGATAATACTAGATTATCATTTATTGTTTTTTAACAATCCTAAACCATTAACTATTGTTCTATGTTATAAGGTGTTGAAATTTTATAAATATGGTTTATCAATATAATTTGCAAATGAAATGAATGTAAATTAAGGATTTGGGAATTAAATTTTCGCTACTTTTCAAAATTGGTTTCAAAGTTTGAGAAATATTTATATAATATTTATATATTTGAACATATTTGCAAATGGAAATTGTTTCAAAGAACTTTAAAAGAAGAAAATTAGTATTCTCCCCTTTTGTCGTTGGAAAATAATTTTAGCGATGACTGCAAAACCATCGACATTCATTTTCGAGTCTCAGAATGGAAAGACCACTCTGTAGCTTTGTTACACTTTTGTTTTGGAAAAGGAATTTGATTTGAATTTCTTGAATATGATTTGATTCACAAAACATATGTATGTATGTTTATTTCAAAATGGTGGGTAATGAAACTGAAAATTTAATCCTTGAATTCTGTGTTAAGTTAGTGTTTTCAATCATTGAAATAAATCAAAAATTGTGAAATATTTGAAGTGTTTAAAATTTAAATTTGAATTTAAAATAACTAGAAATAGTTGAACTAGGATAAAATTTATTTGTATAATATTCAATTGGATTCTAATAAACCAGTATAACTTACCTGAATTATTTAAAAAGTTGAAATGTTAAGATGAATTTGCAATTGAAGGTTATATAAGAGAAATCTTTGGCAATAGATTGTTCAAATTAACTTATTTTGCTTAATCAAATTGGTATAGTGCTTAATTACATATGAAACATTAAGAAAATCTACATGATATATTCAAAAATTAAAATGTGATTAGAATATGTAGTTGAACAATATACAATATGTAATGCAAGAAATAAAATGTGGAAAAAAATAAATTCTGATAAGGGAATATATAGATAAGAATTGTGTTGTTATAATGAATGTTACATATTTAATTTATGTTATAAAAATGTAAATTGAAACAAATTGAGTAATAAATAAAGAGCGAGTAAAAGAATGTAAACTTAAGAAACTAAACAGGTAATAAAAGAATTCGTATCTTTGTAAATAAATGGTAAATTATAAAGAATAGTTGAAATTGAATTATATGACGAATTAATTTAAGTGAAATCAAATGGAGTAAATAAATGAGCCGAATAAAAAAAAATTGTTTCGAAAGAAAATTTTGTAACAAATGTCATAAATTGAAATCAAATCAACTGAATTGGAATCAATAATATGTGATACAATGAATATTTATTGATTTAATAAAATGGATTGAAACCAAATAAGTTGAATATAATTCTAATTATATGGTTTTGAATTAATTGTTGTATTTTGTATTTCAATCTATCTTCTCTTTCTGGTTGTTTCTATTCTCATATCTCTTTCCTTTTCGAAGACCGAAAAATTATGAGTGGGGGAGAGTGTAACAACTCATAAATTTTAAGGGCTTTACAATGTAATTCAATGAAATTTTTCTTGAAATTAAATAATTAAATTTAACAAATAAAATTTGATATTTGACATACGTCTATTTTAACATAGCAACTGGTAAAATTTTATTGGAAAATGTGAAAGTAAATTCTATGGTATAATTTCAATTTAAATTCAGTTAATTTGACAAAAATAAAATGTTTTCAAAATCTGAATATTTTTGTATAACAAAATTTGTAAATTATTTTCTGAGTGAGATGGCATAATCGTTTCGTTAAATTTGGACTTCTCTACTCCGTTTATCTTATATTTGACGTTTTAACAACATTTTTGCAGCGAATATCGACTTTTAATACGATGGTCGTATCACTCATATCTGTGTAACATTTTATTCGCCTCATCGTGCTGATCTCCGCAGTATATTCATTTGTGTGTATCGGTGTCAGGTATGCGTCAAAACGGTTAACCGCATCAATACCCATTTGAGCCTTTTGGTATTTTAGTGACCATTCATTTATTCACCGGTTGAAAACTCAATTGCCACTAACCATAAATGATCCTTGAATTCAGCATTTTGACTATTTCCATTCGCTGGCTTTTGCTGTTTTCTATTTCCATATATTTTTTCATCTATACGCTCTTGTCTACTTCCTCTCCCATCTTTTAATTTTTTTTCTTCTAAAAAGAAACTTATATATATTTATAACTCAAAGCTTTCGTATATATTTTGTATCGAGATAGCCTACCAATCTAGCTTGCATGCATCGCTTTCACCACCTTGCCTGCCACTTTGCTTTTCACCGTGCTCGGTCACCGTGCTACAACCACCATCGACAGCAAATCCACCCAACCTCCACCTGTGACCCTACTCTGCCATTTCCGCCACCAATTTGCCAAGTTCGACCCTACTTTCACCTCCATCACCGCCTCCTCCTCCCTATCTTCTCGCAAGCCCAGCAACCATACACCGACACCCATCCCTATAGCATTGACCAACCCCTTGTTGTGTTCTACCCATATCCACCAAGCACCTACGTCCCTCCTCCACTGACAGCCAACAACACTCAACTAGCATGGCAGCCACCACCCACCGCCTACGACTACACTGACCAACCCATTCACCTCAGCCTATATCGCCTTGTAGCACGTCAAGTCCACAAAGGTATGCCCCTTTCCTTCATTCTTCATCTCTCAAGCTTCTCTATATTGCATATATTTACTTTGTATATATATTAGCTTATATGGTTAATATATTGATTTATAAGGCATAAATTATGCTTGTATAAACAAAATGTATTTAACTATAAGATTTGATCATATAGTATATAAACTACAATGTGGTATATATTATTTAAGTTTACAATATGTAAGTTACAATATTCTATTATATAAAAAATTATATTATATCTATGCAAGTTTAGTTGTTTATAATGTAAAATATATATAACACATATATATTCTGTAGTTTTTCCAGCTAGCATGCTCCGCTCTTATATACAATATCACATTGTTTGCATGTATCCCTTCTCATGCCTTCTTTCCTGTATGTAAATACATACGTACAAACATACATACATATATACACACACATACACACATATATATATAATCTACCTAGTTATATATGTAAAAAATTATATATACAAGTTGTATGATCTGTTAGCAAAAAATATAGGTATACACATATTATATGTTTAAAGTATATTGTATTATGAAATTTTACCAGTTACTTTATATATTATATATAGAGTATATATATTATTCATGTTTATGCTACCACCTTTACTTCACAAAGTAAGTTTTACTTTACGTATATGAACTGTTAGTTACTAAATATGAGTTTATGCAATGTTTTATATCTGTTCCTATATTGAAATTTGTTGTACTAACTTTTATATATGTACGGCAATGTATATATATATGTGTGGTTAGTATAAATTTTGTATATAACATACATATGTATGTTGATTTTAAATGAGTATATATATGTGTATAATTTATTAAGTTTTTATATATATATATATATATATTTTCTTATATACATAAGTACATATGCGTTGATTTTTCATATATATAGAGATTTTTATATGGTCTGAAAATTTGTAGGATTTTATCTAAAATATACGGTTTGAAATTAATTTTAGAAATTTTTGATATAACATGTATTTTGATTTGTTCCATCAATCCCAAACATCCAGCTTTGTTTTGGTCATCAAAATTTGGGTTCATCGTACTTTACTTTGGAACTAGTTGCATGGATTCGCAGCTCAGTTCATTATCAAATGTCTCTAGCCTTGAAAGGTGAACGGTCACTCACGATTAACATTTTATATTTGGTAAATTAAATTTACATGAAATGACGATAGAAATATACTGTTAAATTTGAACTGTTAAGTTATTTAATTGTTAAATATGTTATGCCATTATCTGAAATTGTTTACCTATGACATATCACACTATGACTGTTATATATATAGATGATATATGCCTATTGTAGAGGTGTTATATTTTTATCATATGTGTTTTCACGCTGCAAGTTCCCTGTTAGTTTAGAATTCCCTATGGGTTGAAATGATAAACCCAAGCGATTTTCGTTGATTTTGAAATTTTTGGAATGCGGGTTGAAATGATATACACCCGTAAATATTTAATTTGTAGATTGAAATGAAAAATATCTGTATCACTTGACCATAGGATAAAAAATTATATACGGACACCATTGGTTTATATTTTGAAATGATTTTAAAAGTTTTTAAAAGAAGGATTTTATTAAATATTGATTTTTAAATATAATACAAAGATGTTTTATTTTGTAAAATAGATTTTCAAATTTAATGTTTGGAAATTTTTAATTTATACGTAAATTTTGAATTTTTTTAAGATTTTACTTATAACTTTAATATTTTTAAATATATAAAATAAGATTTAAAATAGATTTATTAATAAGATTTAATTTGATATATAAATAAAATTTATTTTAATTAGTCTACATATATATGCTTAATTATTTATTTAAAAATTTACATTAATATTTTTAAATATATTTTTGTAATAACTTTAAATAAATAGGGGTTGAAAAATAAAGTAAAATTGACTTGAAATTTAACCCGTTAATAATTGAATTTAAAGAATTTATTTAAAACTATTTATTTTTATATTTGAAAGGTATGACTTTTAACTGGTTTTGATGAAAATTGATTTAAATGAATATTCTCAACTTTATATAAAAAATTGAGACTAAATATTTAATATTGATTTAAATTTATAAATTGAGATTTCCGCCATTTCCGCCACCAATCTGTCGAGTTCAACCCTACTCTCATCTCTAGCACCGCTTCCTCCTTCCCAACTTCTCGTAAGCCCAGCAACCATACTTCGACATCCATCCCTATAGCATTGACCAACCCCTTGCAATTTTCTACCCAGATCCACCAAGCACCCACGCCCCTAGGCTACTGACAGCCGACAACGCTCAACTAGCACGGCGGCAACCACCCACCGCCTACGACAAAACTGACCAACCCATTCACCTCAGCCTAAATCGCCTTGCAGCACGTCCAATCCACAACAAGTTCGCCCCCTTCTTTCCTCCATTCTTCATCTCGCAAGCCTATCTATATTGCATATATTTATTTTGTGTATGTATATATATATATATATATATATATATATATATTAGCTTATATGGTTGATATATTGATTTATAAGGCACAAGTTATGTTTGTATAAACAAAGTGCATTTAAACTATAAGATTTGATCATATAGTATATAAACTACAATCTGGTATATATTATATACGTTTACAATATGTAAGTTATAGTACTATATTATGAAAAAATTATATTATATCTATGTAAGTTTAGTTTGTTATAATGTAAAATGTATATATAGAACCTATATATTCTGTAGTTTTTCCAGCTAGCATGCTCCGCTCCTACATACAACATCACGCTGTTAGCATGTATCCCATGCCATGCCCTCTTTCCTATATGTAAGTATATAGAAGAGTGTGTGTGTGTGTGTGTGTGTGTGTGTGTGGGTGTATATCTTAGTTATATATCTAATCTATCTTGTTATATATGTAAAATTATATATATAAGTTGTATGATCTGTTGGCAAAAAAATATAGGTATACACGTATTATATGTTTAAAGTATATTATATTATGAAATTTTACCTATTACTTTATACATTATATATAGAGTATATATATTATTCATGTTTGTGCGGCCACTCTTTACTTCACAAAGTAAGTTTTACTTTACGTATATGAACAGTTAGTTATAAAATATGAGTTTATACAATGTTTCATATCTGTTCCTATATTTAAATTTGTTGTGCTAACTTTTATATGTATACGGCAATCTATATATGTATATATATGCTCTGTATAAATTTTGTATATAATATACATATGTATGTTGATTTTAAATAAGTACAAATATGTGTATAAGTTTTAATTACATATATAGATATACTTAAATATTAGCTTATATACATAAGTACATATGCATTGAGTTTTCATATATATAGAGATTTTTATGTAGTCTGAAAATTTATAAGATTTTATCTGAAGTATATGGCTTAAAATTAATATTAGAATTTTTTTAACATGTATTCGGATTTTTTCCATCAATTCCAAACTTCCAGCTTTGCTTTGGTCATCAAAATTCGGGTTCATTATACTTTACTTTGGAACTAGTTGCACGGATTCGCAACTTAGTTCATTATCAAATTTCTCTAGCCTCGAAAGATTAACGATCACTCATGATTAACAACTTATATTTAGTAAATTAAATTCACATGAAATGACGATTGAAATATGTTGTTAATTTTGAATTGTTAAGCTATTTAATTGTTAATTATGTTATGCCATTATCTGAAATTATTTACATACGACATATGACACTATAACTGTTGTATATATAAAATTCAAATTGTTATTGATGATATATGCCTATTGTTGATATGTTATATTTTTATCATATATGTTTTCACTCTGCAAGTTCCCTGTTATTTTAGAATTCCCTATGGGTTGAAATGATACATACCCGAACGATCTTGTAGATTAAGGGAAAATCGTTATGGGTTGAAATGATAAACCCAAGCGATTTTCATTGATTTTCAAATTTTGGGATTGCAGGTTGAAATGATGTACACCCGTAAATATTTAATTTGCGGATTAAAATGATAAATATCCATATCACTAAACCATATGATAGATAATTATATACGAACACCGTTGGTCTATATTTTGAAATGATTTTCAAAGTTTTGGAAGGAAGGATTTTTATTAAATATTGATTTTTAAATATAATATAAAGATATTCGATTTTGTAAAATTAGATTTTTAAATTATATGTTTGGAAATTTTAAATTTACAAGTTAGATTTGATTTTTTTTAAAGATTTTACGTATAATTTTATTATTTTTAAATATATATAATAAGATTTAAAATAGATTTATTAATAAGATTTAATTTGATATAATTTATTTAAATAAAATTTAATTTAAATTGTCTACATATGTATGCTTAAATATTTATATAAAAATTTACATTAATATTTTTAAATAGATTTTTGTAATAACTTTAAATAAATAGAGGTTGGAAAAATAAAGTAAAATTAAGTTGAAATTTAATTAGTTATTGCATACCTATGTGGTGCCCTCTAGGTAAACCACCGGATTGGTGGAGCGCACGGCATTGTATAGATTACGGGAATATATAAAATGTGTTAAGGGGGTATGGGTAACGCCTTAACGCTATTTTAATAGTTTGCTTTACTATAGACATATTATAACAACGTATATTACTACATAGTAGATAGTTCCATGGATCCTTAGAGGATGGAAATTCCAAACATTCTTTAGGTTATTTGTATTTCAGTTGACATTTCACTTGAGTAAAATTTACTAGTACAAGAATGTTAATCCTGACTCGAGTGTTTTGTATTTTGCTTTATGCTCGGGCCAGACTGTGTGTCACCACATTTGAGACCCAATTTTGGAGATTGGAGCTTTATTTTAAAGATCTATCTATCCATCCTTAAGTTATTTCAGTTTATTCCAGTCATTTATGTTCAGACTCGTCAGTTGCTTGTGTATTAGAGATTTATTTGTATTTGAGATTCTGTTGTATTTTGTTTCGAACTATGATGTTTTATGGTAGCTTCATGAACTACAATTTATCTATTCCGTTGATTATTAGTATATAACTCTGTGTCTGTGATTGATTTATTTACTGTATATGCTAAATTTTGCCAAATATAAATTAACATTCTGTTGTTTTGAGCAATTCAAGTCTGACATGTGTGGATGCGAATTGTTTGAAATACCGGATCGTTACAACATCTTCCATTGTGTAATGATATAAACCAAACCGTTAGATTATTTTATTAAAACACATATTCCAATAGCTCAAAGCTTGTTTAAAACTATATATTGAACTTAACAACTACAAGCCTTTCTCTCGTTCCCATTGACCTTGAAACCCCTCGGGCTATGACATGTAAATGGTTTCTTTTAAATTACTATTTAGAAATGTCATTGCCACATCCATCTTCCACATTTTATAAGCATAGAATGCAGAAATAGGAAGTAATATTCGAAAGGATTTAAGCATGATTATGGGTGAAAACATTTCACCATAATCAACATCATGAATTTGATGGAAACATTTAACGACTAGCCTCACTTCATAGCCCTTTGCCTTTCCATTTGCTTTTAGTTTCTTTTTAAAAATCAATTTGCAGCCATTGGGTTCTATCCCATTAGGTACATTATTTCAAGTCCATGTTGTTGGATCCAAGCCAACCAACAGTGGAAGTTATGGGCGAGTTTTAATTTTTTTTTGCCCTATTGGATCTATGAAGTCTAATTTATTTAGAATATTTATAAACTTAATTTAAATAAAATCTCTTATTTCATTTAAATTTATTAATTATACATAGAATTGAATTTAATTTATATTCGATTAAATATAAAAGTACACATATATATCATATACTTATATGTATGTGTATGCATGTGTAAAATAATAATCCATTCAAGTTATGACATGCCCGCACATAAATGTTTGGATTTACATCGTAACGGACATGTTTACTCATCCTATATGTATTGAATGTTGTCCAAATATATGTATATATGTAAATTTGTTATTTATACAAATATTAAAGACTATGTGTGTGTGTGTGTGCATGTGTGTTTGTATATGTATATGTATATGTATATATGCATAACTTATGCGCAAAAATAATAATGACTAATATTTATACCATTGAATTAAGTATTAAATATATATATATATAATGCGTGTATGTATATACATAATATAAGAAAATTAAAAAAAAAATTACACTCATACACACACATATATATAAGAATTACAGTAATAGAATTATTATTGCTACATTTAAATATATATATATATATATATTTATGATACCTAAATATGTATGAGTGTATATATGTATATTAATTATGTATTTAAGATATTTTTTTAAACCTTTCTTAATCGAATACACAGCATACAAAAATTTGTTTATACATTACTACATTAATATATATATATATATATTAATTATTAAAAAAATAACAATAAAAAATATTTTTGTGTTATATTATTTAAGTTTTAAATTTTTATGAAATCAAGCATGATATTATAAATTTATTAAATTTTTCCTATAATTTTTTTAGTTAAATAATATTTTTAATTAATTGATTGATTTCAAGCGTTTATTAAATCAATTTTTAAAAATATAAACATTTATTTTTAAACTTTTATTTCACGGATGGGAGTTTATATGATGGTAAAAAGGTTAAAATATTTAAATTTTAATTTTTGAAAAATATTTAATTTTATATGATTTATTTAAGTAGTATATCGATTTAAGTAATATTACATAAAGTAAATCAATATTAAAAATCAATTTGCAACCACTAAAAAATCTAATTTATGTAAATATGCATTTACAAAATATAGGTTTAACTATTAACATTGTATGATGTTATAATTAAATATGATTCATATAATTAAAATAATGTGGTATAGTGATGCATGTATATTAAGTATTGAAATAATAATGATTAAAATAAAATTAATTTTGGTGTGCACTTTATATATATAGACACACACACACACATATATATATATATATACACACACATATGTGTGAGTGTATTTTTTTAATAAATTCAAACATACACATAACAAATCTAATATGTGACAACATTGATGATATATATAAAAATCTCACATAACTAGTAATAAAATAATGATATATATATGAATAATATAATGTTAGAAATTATAAATCATATAGTATAGTAAATACATACCTAAAATTAATGCCTTAGAGCACATCTTGTAATGATAAATTCTCTCTCCTTGGAAATCTTCTCGATCCGGTAGATTGTTAATCCTTGAAGTGTAGACCATTAGCTATCCAGTAGTTATCTGCTTTTTAATTGATTTTAGATGAATTTGTTGTAGCTTCTAGATGAAGAATTCGACCAGCAATAGGAGAAGGGAGGTAGCTAAAAAATCCTAAAATAGTTAGGGTTAGAGGCCTTTATATAGTGGATGAAATAGAGACAAGATGGATCACATCTCATACTATGTCTTACTAGATCTAAGCCATCCATCTTAAATAGGTCACTACCCTTTTACCTACCCCCATCATCAATGTTGTTATCTAATTAACACTATAATATCATGGGCCAATAGCCTATCTAATCTCAACAAAATTAATTAACTAAATCATATATAAACTAAGTAAATCATTTGGTCTAAAGAGAATTCATCATTTTGATCGTGTGACTCGTCAAGTTTTGGTCAGCGATTAACATCGAACTATTCAAATGTTAATGTTCACATATTACTTAGTAGGTGGTGTGATATTGTTTACCAAATTTACCGCTTACTTAATTTCGATAAAATCTAATTTTACTTTATTAAGCGTTACCGATTGTGACATTTGTTTATACCAATTGTCTTCGTCAAAACTATATCACTTTGGACTTATGGAATTTGGTGATGGTCAAAATTCTAATATCATCCTTCAACTCAATAGCCCAAACACAAACTCTTTGGTTCAATAATAACAATTCTTATTAACCTAAATGCTCTGGCCAGAGAGTTTGACTTTGAGTTGAATTGAGACGGTCATGATATTAACCCCATATAATGAAGGAGATGAATTCACTCTTGATTAGTGCTTCACTTCAATACTTCCACTTGACCAAACTATAGTGACTTAATGAATTTCATGCCATGATTTGACTATAATAAAAGTGGAGCTTTCATATTAAAGATTGACAGTATTCTTAAGTCGAGAAAATTGTGTAATAGTTACATCGATTCTTTTAAACCTTAGTTATAATAACTAATAGAAAACTACCGAGTGAGCCATTCCATAATTATCCAATGACTATAAGTACGTAACCTCATAGTGCCCCCAATATTCATGAGTAATACACCACCCAACATTTGGAGAGCGTTACGTACTCCAGTCTCAACGGATACATCGATATTCAGTCTCGATGCATTTTGACTAGAAAAAATTAAAATAGTATATTTATTTTCATTATGGTAAATTACCCACGGTTATAACATTTTGTAACTACTATCATAAAATATACCGTTCATGGATTTTCTTTTATATATACTTTGAATTAAATTAATTAATTAATTAATATAACACATTATATCAAACATATAATATAAAGATACCTTTATCTTGAACAAGATTGGTTATTGAGTTAGGTATATGTAACAAATTATATAATTGCCTTTAGTGCATACTTCTAATTCTATCAATTTCCCACTTGCACTTGTGGTCAATTATGGAATCTTATTCCAACTTCTCCAATCGATTTCCTCAAAATCTATTAGGTTAGTACCTCAACGAATGGGTACGCTGTTATGTTTCAATTATTTACTCTATCAATCAACTTTTTCCAATTCTGATAAACTACTTTTATCATATGGAATAATTCACAGTAGGTCTCTTGACTTCCAGTGTGCTCTAAGATCTGTTACAAACTATATTGTGCAAATGTTATCATATAACAATGTCATGAGATTCCCAACATTACGAATCACCATCGACTCAATTTATTATATATGCATTGCTTTTATTGTGGTGCTATTCAAGTAATATAGTTATCATTTTCGTTGAATCGGCCACAATCTCGTCTATTTGGAACATTTTCAACTTAAATATTTTTAACTTGAATTTTATTATTGACAAATTATGCTCAATATCATTTATGAAGTTTGAGTCTGAACACTCCTTCATAAGGAGTTCGCTATTTCTGTAAACAATTCTCTAATATTTCGTAAGTACATGAGAACACTTCAAACTAACATTCAATATCAATTTGGACTTGATATTTACTTCATATATCAAAAAACATAAGCAAACTAGGATATCGTAGAGAACATAACATGTATGAAAATTCCTATTGCTAGTGCATAAGGAATTCATTTTACATGTTCAGTATTAAACATTTTAATAAGGTGTCCTTACATATCTGTAATGAACAGGAAATTTTAAATGGTTTTAATGATGCAATTAACTGGAATTTATGTGAAATTTTAAACAATTAAATTTGGAAATAAAAAATTTGATATTTGGAATATATAAACATAGAAAATGGTATATTTTCATCAGATAATATGGAAGTTTAATTTGTGTAATTCTATTTAAGTTTAAATTAGTTAATATTTGATGATAATAAAATATTTTCAAATCCTGAATATTTCGATGTAATAAATTGTAAATTTTACTCTGAGTGAGACGTCATCTTTCGTTTCTTCAAAATTTGACTTTTATTGCTCCGTTTATCTTATTTTCAGTGTATTAGCAGCATTTTGGTACCGATAACGAATTTTGACCAGATGATCACATCACATATATGTATGTACTATTTTGATCATCTCGTCATGTTAAACTACACAGTCCATTCATTCGTGTAGTTCGGAGTCTGGTATGCGGCGATATCCACGAAATGGATAGTGGTATCGGCACCCATTTTGAGTGCTAGAATGCTCTGAAACCTTTCAATTATCAACCGTTTGGAAAGCAATGGTCATTTGCTTTTATTATCTTAAAAATTTACGTGCCTAGATTTATTTCTTACTATTTCAATTATATATTTCCAGTGCTTTAATTCCTATCCGTTCATTTGCTTTCCACCGGTTCGTTTGTTCATTTTGAGTCCCTTTCAAATTCTCCTTCATTTCCGCTCTACTATTTGAATCAAAAATATAAAATATATATATAAAGCTTTATAAGTTTTGAAACAGCTCATTTCTTCTAATTCATTCATCTTCTTCCTCTCCTATCCTCCTTTTAAATTCCGAAAAAAAAAATTCATTCGCACACATTTCCTTTGAACCGCTACCCTTCACTATAGACACTAACCTCCATCACCGCATGATGCCGAGCCTAGTCACACCCATCTCCGCATGCCCACCAACCTATCACGTTTCCGGCCTTGCTCCCTTTAGCACAAGCCTCCTTCTTCCTTCACCACGCGGGCCTCCGTAGCAAATCCATCTCTAGCCAATCTCCCCTGAAGCCCAGGCCGAAGCCGTGCCTCTTTTCTTGATCTCTACCACCAACCAAGCCTTATCCAGCCAACTAGCACCAAACAACCACCTTTCATTTCCCCTTCCATCACTCCTCTGCTATGAGCTATGCGGTCGATCTTCCTCCTACCGGCAACCGCCCTCCTGTCCGCGTGTAGCCATAGCCCATTGCCGCATGAGTTCCTTACTCTAGCATAATATTGTGAGTAAATATATAAGCCGGGTTTTAGTATTGTATTTTATTTATTTTAATGGGTGTACGTTTTTAAAGCTTACATATTACATATCTAAAACATATCATCTTTATTCTGAAATAGTTCTGCTCTTTTGTTCTAACTATTATAAAGTATGGTTATATTTATTTGTACATGTTGTTTTGCCTCGAGCCTACTTGCTACTTTATATAATATAATATGTTTTTAATACTTACAAATTTATATTAAAATTTTATTTGATTTGGTAACAACCAATATATGTAAAGTGATATTGCAGTTTGCACATAAAGTGATGACTTCGAAATAAAATATGTAAAGGATCCTATTTTGATTATGGTTTGGAAAAGAAATGTATAAAGTTTCATATATATATATATATATATATATATATATATATAGTTATTTATAAGTTATAAACTAAGTTAGCTGCATATATTGTATTTCTACTTGTTTGTATGTATATATGAAGTCTGCTTATATTTTAGTAGTATGAATATACACTTATCTTCATATGTATTGTTTGTAGATGCTATATATACAGTTTATATACGAATTTGGTAACTTATATATTTATATAAGTAGGTTATGTGTTCAGATATATACATATATAGGTTTTAAATCGTATGTGTATATATATATATATAAAGTTGCATAATGTATAAGTTCATATCAGTATATATATAGTAGTTATTTTGGTTTTATAATACTGATTTTAAATGTAATATGTATATAAGCCCGTATATTAGTATATAAGCGTATGTATGAGTGATTTTTAAGTACAACTTATGGGTTTATGTTAAATTCCAATATGTGTTTAAATTTAAAAATGATTTTGATGTATATAGATTTAAAAATTAAGGTTTATATATTGTTGTTTTATACAAAGTGATACGGTTGTTTATCTATATAAGTATTTATTTCAAAATTATATCTTATATGTATGTTAGATTTTAGCATATGTGTTTTGATTTAAACAATGATTTTGAAATATATATAAATATTTAATTTATATATGTTTGGATTTAGATTATGATTTTATATATATAGAGTTATTTATGTTATATAAAGTTCGCTTATACCATTTATTTTCATCCATTCATTCTGATTTGAATTTGTCTCTTCCTATTTATCAGCTCGTCGAATCGTGTCCATCTAGTGTTGCTTTGGAATTCGTAGCTCATTTCCTTGTCAAATCTATCTTGCCTGAAAGGTGAGCAATCACTCACGATAAATGTTCTTATATTTATTAAATTGATTTTAACTGAAACGACAATTGAAATATGTGCTAGATATTATAATTATCTGTATCTATTCACCCATGACATCTGACATGATTATCTGCTATTTAAATTTATGATATATTCCTATTATATTATTATCATATCTGTTATCAGTCTACAAGTTTCCTGTTAGTATAGAATTCCCCATGGGTTGAAATGATACATACCCGAACGATTTGTAGAATAGGAGAAAATCGTTATGGGTTGGAATGATAAAACCAAGCGACTTTCATTGAATTGAATTTGGGATTGTGGGTTGAAATGATATACCCGTATATATTTAAATTGTGGATTGAAATGATAAATATCCGTATCACTTGGCCACATGATAGAAAGTTATATACAAACACCGTAATCCATATATAAATATATTGAAATGATTTCCAAGGTTTAAAAAGATATATATATATATATATATATGGATTTATATAAATATTGATTTTAATATTATACATAAATGTTATTTTATATATAGTTAAATTCTTGATTTTTAAAATTATATGTTTTGAATCATTTAAAATTATAAGTTAGTTTTGAAATTATAAATTTTAAGAATTTACTTATAATTTTACTACTTTAAAATATGTACAAATTTGTTTTAATATAAAATAAGTTTAATCATAATATGTAATCTAATAAAGTTTGATTTAATTAATATATAATGTGTTTAAGTATTTATGTTTAAAAATAGATTTTTATAATGATTTTTATAAGTTAAGGTTGGGAAGATATATTTAAATTTATTAGAAATTGTATTTAATTAACATATTTGTTTAATTAAATCAATTTGAAACTTATTGAATTTGAGATTTCAAAGATATGATTTTATGACTGATTTTGATTAAAAGTCATTTAAAGGAATATCTTCAAATTTTCATAAATTGAAATGGGGTATTTAGTTTATTTAAATTTGTAATTTGGGTTTTATTCAAATGATACTAGATTTATTAAGTGAATATTTCAAAACTAAATAATAATGAAGTTCAATTAAGATATATATGAAATTATCAAATTTAGTTTCGAAAATGTGATTTAGAGCTTTGAAATATATCGAAATTGAAATGGTTTATTTTGTGTTCAAATCTGTATTTGAAGTCGGTATAATTTAAAATGGTTTATTGAGAAACTAAATTGAGTTGAAATTTATGAATAAGGATTGAATTAAATTTGAATTTTTG
Source organism: Allium cepa (assembly GCA_030765085.1). Classification (NCBI taxonomy): domain Eukaryota; kingdom Viridiplantae; phylum Streptophyta; class Magnoliopsida; order Asparagales; family Amaryllidaceae; genus Allium; species Allium cepa. Next base: position 1,040,303,224 of record CM060931.1, on the reverse strand, counting down.
GAATTCGAGTTGATTTGAATCGATTTTTGAAATTTGAGGAAGCTATTGAAAGTATTTTTAAATTATATTTAAAACTATTTATATATTTAACTTATAAATCATTTTTAATATAAACTATTTTTAATATACTAATTATTTTAATATAAACTATTTTAACTCATAACTATTTTTATATAAATTATTTTATTTATAAACTATTATATTATACATACAATTATTAATATCTAAACTGTTTAAGTGGTTGAAGTTATGATTTCAAAGTTATGAATTTCAAAGTATTATGTTATCAAGTGTTATGATTTCAAAGTACTGTGATTTCCAAATTATATGGTTTCTAAAGTATTGTGATTTCCAAGTGTTTTGTTTTCTAAAGTGTTATGGTTTTAAAGGTATTATGGTTTTAAAAGAATTATAATTTCGAAAAAGCTATGATTTTGGAAAGAGCGATGATTTTGGAAACAGATATATTTGAAGTGATAATGATATCGTATTGATATGGTTTTGAAATGGATATGATATTTTGGGTTTGAAGTATGATATTTTGAAATGACCACGGTGTTATAATAAAGATTGGTCGTTAAAGAGACCGGGATCAGATATTGTCATACTCTCTGCCAATACCGAAAACCACTTTAACAACTGTGTACGTGGTGGAGATTGCAGAATGAAGTAGGATGGTTTGGTGATGATTCTATATGGTATTTACGTATCCCTGACTCTTGTGAGTGATACTTGATACGGCTTAAATAGGAGCCACTTCGGGCCAAGTGAGGTCATTCCTCCGATCAGACACAATACTTCGATACCATTTTATTGCTTTTTTGATTTGATTGGGTGCACCTTTTGATTTGGGAGTGTGTCATGAGGTGGGCGGTAGCAGCTGCTATGCGTTACCACTAGTACAGATCAGAAAACGGTATATGTAATAATCTCGGTATTGATTAAAATTTAATTTGGTAATTTATATAAAAGTTTGAATTTAATTATGAATTTATTTGATGTTTTTCCAAATTTAATAAGATATTGGTTTGTTTGTTTATATATATATATATATATACACATATATATCTTTGTGTGTGTATAGATTGAAAAATAAATTGTAAATAAAATTTTGATTTGTAAATTCAAAATTTAAAATATTTTATAAATAAATTGGATTTATTAACTTTATATTTCAAAGGAATTATGAATATATGAAAATATAAAAGTAAAAGTATAAATACAAAAGTATAAAACATAAAAACATGTTTCATAAATTAAAGTAAAGTAGGGATTTAAAACAAAGTTATAAATAGATTAATGAAAAGGATTTAAACATAAATTTACTTGTTTTGACAAGTGTGAAGAAAATAAATATGAATTTGTCCAATGTTGGTTTATTAAACAAGTGGCAAAAAAATAAATTTTCTTTCAATTTGAATTTATAAACATGTTCTAAAAAGAAGAAACCTGGTTACTTATTTCAGTTAAAACTTTCTCTTCAATATTCTTTCATCTTCCATATTCAAAAACTTGGAAAACAAAAACAGAAAAGAATCAAAATAAAAATCAAATTCTTACAAAATTAAAGACCTGAAGTATCTTCAATCAAAAATTTGTTTTTAAATCAAAGCCTGAAATCAAACCTGTAATCAAGTAAGACAAAAGTTCAACAACAAGAAAAAGCTTCAGCTCATTAGCAATCAAATTCAGATCAAGAAGCAACTAATTCAACTTGAAGCCATCAAATAACAGATCAAAGTCAAAAGCATTTCCTGTCCATACAATTTCCAGACTTAAAACTCAAAAGCCTGTTCTCTGTTCCATGTGAGTAAACAAACCTCTAAAACTTAAAATATGTTTAATTTTTGTTTGCATGTGATAAGTCTTTGATGTAAGTTGTGAAATGTGTTTGCATGCTTGTATATATATATATATATATATATATATATATATGGATGAATGTGTGCATGATTGTATACAGGCGACATGACTTTGTTCCAAGTCCAATAGGGTCTAAACAATTTGAAAATTCGAATTCACTTCCTCCAATCTTCTATAGGTTTGATCTCCTAATGAAAAATGGTTGTAAGAGTGTAAATTTATTTTAAAAATAATTTCAAATGTATATGTTGAGTAATGAATTCAAAATTGATAAATTACAGTGACAATCTAAAAAGGGTAAGAAATCAATCATTTAAATTTTGTGTTTTGATTTTAGAAACATATTCGAAATTTGAAATGGTGATTTTTAAAAGCAATTTCATGATTTTTGAATATGTGGATGTTAAGATGTCTTGAGTTGATCGGTATCTATGTTCTTGTCTAATTCCGTCGAATGACGAGATTAGGTTCTTCGTGATTTGGTCAGAAGGTGGATTAGGCATTGATGATCATTAGAAAAATGCCCGAAAATTTTTTGGTTGATCATGGCCACGGTGTGACTAGATTTTAGGGTTTTGACCTAAGTTTTAGATAGGGTCGGAATTCGATAAACTGCATCGTCGTCGAGGTGATTCAAGTGATCGGACCGGGGGGAACTGGTTTGTGTATTTTCGAGAGAACTCTGGTTGAAGTGGCATGGTGATGGTGAACGAGGTCGTCGGCACGAGGCTGATTTGAGCGACGAGGTTGGGTTCTAGGTTGAGCCAATTAGCTCGATTTCAATTCTTGGTTAAATTCGTCGATCTGGATGGTTATTTGGGGTGAGGTGATCGTCGTTGATATGTCGACGGTGGCACGGTTGATCGGGGATGGACGGAGTGGCGTGCACTGTGCATATGCGCACGTTTGTGTTTTTCTGTGTTATGGATTGGAGAAGAAAGGTAGATGCTCGGGGATGATCCCGAGAAAATGGGGGGTTTACTCAAAGTAAATTGGAAATTGAAATGGCTCGGGGAAAAATAGCATTTGGCTCGGGTGTTCAAACTTTTGGCTCGAGTTTTAGTTAAATTGAAAATAAACAGGTTTTAATTTAAAAGAAATAACAAGTTTTAAGTTTAAAACTTAATCGTGATTTAACAAATTTATTAACCATTTCTTTAAAAATAATCAATGTTTAATTAAGGTGGAGTTTATAAAAGATTTGAAAAAAAATAAAATAAAAATTATTTGAGTTTAAGGTATTTCAATATATATATATAACCTTTGTTTTTAAAAGTTTATTTAATAAACTTAATATTGTAATTAAATAAATAATTTAAAAGATGAAGTGTTTTAATCCTTAATGTAATTTAAAGAATTAGTTAAGTGGTTAGTGAAAATTAATTACAAGATTTATCAAATAAATATTTTTAATGAAAATTAAAATAATTAATTGAAGATAAGTGGATTATTTTTTAATTAATTCAAAGTCTTAAGTGATTTAATATTTATTACTTAGAGAAAGTAATTAAATGATAATTGCTTAATGAAAGTAATTTAATAGGATCGTTACCCAATGTAATTAAAAGGATTAATTATTTAATTACTTTAAGATTTATTAGTTAATGTGATTGATTAATAATTAAGGATTAGTTAATTTGTTTAAATGGTAATTAATTAATGGCTAATTAATTAATGTGATTAATTATGGATAATTAATTTGTTAAAGGTTAACAAATTAATGAAGGTGATTAAGGAATTATAATTAATTGAGGAGTAATTAATAATGTAATTAATTAAGGATAATTAATTAAAGGATAAGGATAATCATTTAATGATTAAAGGTTGATTAGTTAATAATTAAAGGTTAGTTAATTTATTATTAATGGTTAATTAATAAATGATTAAAGTATAATTAATCAAAATGGTTTGTAATTGATTAATATTAATTAACCAGGGTTAGTGATTTATTCAAAAGTAATTAATCTGATTTAAAATTGATCAGATAAATTAATTAATCTTACTTATGGATGTTTTTGGATTTTATTGAATGTTTGAATTGTTTGATATCCCTGATGTGTGCTATTCAGTGACATGAATTGTATACTTGAGCTGTGATCAGTAACTTATTTATTTGTAATGCATTTATATATTTATCTGTGATTCTGTGAATAAAAGATAAGTGTTGTAGGATTATACCGCTTATCGATATTGATATGTTTGGATTGTGATGATTAATGATGTTGCACTATTGTGTAAAACCCTTGGACTACACTATACGCACACAAAAATGGATTTCACGAGGAAATCGGGTTAAGTTACAGATATTTTAATTTAATACTATTTTATTTAAAATAGTTTTAAAAGTTGAATTTTGAATCCAAAATAATTTGGAAATGGAATTGGGGATAGTGTGAAAAGCTTTTGAAAAGGGAATTTTGAAGACAAAAGTTATTTTGAATAATTTGTTAAAATGTTGAAATTAAAACAATTTGATTTGAATTTGAACTCAAGATTTTGAAATTAAGTTATATATATTTGTGTGTGTGTAGAATTTGAAATTATTTTGGAAACTAGGGTTTGAAAAGTGGTGATACAAGTTATATAATATGTATATGGATTTCTAAACCATTTTTAAAGTATTTAAAAAAATTATTTTGGGAACTTAAATTTGATCCAAGTTTTTACTTTAAAAGCTATAACTCACGCATATTTGATCGGATTTTTTCGAAACGAAAAGCATTTGTTTTTAAATGATAATGGCTTTCAGATAATGAAAGGCTTTCCAGTTTTTAGGGTTCCAAATTTGAAATGGAATTGTTTTGAAAGCTATAAATGAATCTTTGCTAAAGATTAGTGAACATTGTTTTCAAATTTAAAAGGATCTTAAAAGTGTATCTTTTGTACAAAAGATTTGGAATTGAAATAGTTTTGAAAGCTATGAATTTAGTCTTTGTTTTAAAGATCGTATGAGTTAATCCAATTTGAAAGGGAAATTATTTTGAAAGGCTATGAATGAATCTTTGTGAAAGATTGGTGAACTTTGCGAAGTGAATCTTTTTGTTTAATGATTTGAAAATGGTAATTTGTTTAAAGCATTTGGAGAAAGGTTTTGGGGTTTAAGTTGTGACTTAACTAAGATCCCAATATCCATATGTTTTTAAATATTGCGCTTATTATTCGGTTTAGCCGGAAAAGGACTCTGTGTCATATAATGCATTTCGAATAATGATATAACGAAATGGATAGCATATGAAGACCGGTGGTAAAGATCGAGTATTTTCGAAAGCAAAAGGATTACCTGTCGAATGTCTCTGCATCGGTTGATTCTCGGTACAGAGATCTATATTACCCTTTGTGATGGGGAGTCCGGACGTGATTAGGGATTATCCGGATTTTCAAGGGCTTCTTTTGAAGTGCCTACGGTTCTGTTCGAATCTGGAATAGATGTGTATGGATATGTATTTGACATTACACTTTGAGATGTATTCTATCAATTACATTTCTGTTTGGTGGCGGAAAATTTATTCTCTTAGCTTAATACCCTTCTCTGAGACATACGAGCTCAGAGGTTTTGTAGATTATGGTTACTAGTGATACATTCCCAATTTGGTAATGTGGCATACGAAGTGCTGCTGATCATGTGTTGATCAAAGCATGGCTTTTGTATAAAATGTAGCTTTGTGGACGTGACTTCGTCGGACCTCACAACCCGAAAATGGTCGAAACAAGAAACTTGCGGCAAGGTAATTAGGGGTCGCGCCCCTTGGGTATGTCCATTTCCGTCTGGATAAAAAGTGGTATCATGGTATGGAGCCCAAATATTTAGCTGTGTGGTTGTTGTTATTTGTTGTTGAATCCCAGGATAAAGGTCGGTAACGACCGGGGATGGCTTACTTGTAGGTGTTACCTAGTTATAGAGGTGACCCGACCTTATTTTGGTAGAGATCTGGTTTAGTTCTTGGGGGCGTCCCTCCAGAGGCATCCCATTTGTTAAGGAAGTTCCTTAGACTAACCATTTGCTGGAAATCCAATCATTTAATATGAGCCTTGTACGCTTTTAGTTATATAACCTGTCATTTACTTATGGAGGTGACCAACTGTTTAGATGGTATCTATAGCAGGCACACAATAATGGTTGTATGTTGGGTAAGATTAATATTATACTTTCGAAATATTTTTTGCACTATGCACTAATAATAATATCAAAAGGATTTTCGTATATCAAGCATGCTTGACTATCATAAGGAGAAATCTCCTCCAATTGTGCGTTTGCATTGTGTGTGTGGCAGGAGGCCTTATGGTAGTTTCATTTTCCAAAAAGCATTGCGGATTTCTTTTAAATTCTTTTGTTTGTTTAATTCAAACAAACTGTTTTTGTTTGCTCACACCAGTCCCATGACTGACCTGGAGTTTATTGTTTCCATTCTAAACTCTAGGTGCCCACAATTTTCCACATGGGCAGTCTAGAGTTAAGTTTTCAGATAGTCAGCTAGTAGACATAGATTCGATAGCCTTTAGCTTTCTGTTTGGAAATCTTTGAAGTCTTTGGTCTTCTTCGAAGCCATTTGGATTTGGGGATAGCATTTGTTCCCTATGACTGACCTTGCTCAATACAACATGATAATGGTGGTTCGAGCTTGATGGTTTGGGTGTTCTTTGAGCTTTTGGTTTTGGAGATGAAAGTCTTTAGAGTTTTGTAGCAATTGGGGTCGCAGTGTTGGATTCTTTCTTTCTTTCTCTTTTAAGGATTAACATTGAAGATGTTATCTCTTCTTCGGGTGCTATTATATTTCCGCTGCTGTGTCTTGAAGTTTTGATAGTTCTGATATCAATTGTGTCTATATTTTGTATCAAAATTTTGTGTGTCAATGATATATATATATATATATATATATATATATATATTCGTTATCTTCCGTTGTGTTGTGGTACTTAATATGTTATAAGCTCCAGCGCGAATCGAATTTCGACGGTTGAATCTGCGGCAATCGAATACAGGTGAAGTATGGATGTCGATTTTTGAACGCTGAAATCAGGTCGTGATATTTTGGTATCTGAGCTAAAGGTTGAACTTTAGCTGGAGTATAACACATTAGATAACTCATTAGATATAGGATTACAAATACCCTAGAATGAGTATTTCCCTAAAATATCCGTCTGAGTGCTCAGTAAATTCTCTTACTATCCACTTATAGTGAGTATGAGTGCAAGAAGAGGACGAGATAGGGGACAGAGAAGTACCACTTCAAATGGTCAATACCCTGCGACAACAGGAACAATATTTTTCACGATCTCCTTTGATCATCGTTCAATTTCAATTCTCTGATGGCTTCATGGCAGCTACAAGAAGGAGCTTTGGTACGGTGATGGCCCTACAAATCGTGTAGATAAGTTCCTAATTCGTATTCTCCTTATCATTTTCTAATCGGTTTCTTATCAGCTATTCATTTTTAACCTTAATCAATTTAAAATTCTATTTGAAATAAATTGATTAACAAATATAAATTAAAATTGCATGATACCAATAAAACGATTTCATTGACCATCAAAGTTTGAAATTTTGGTTGTGATTTCTTGTGAGGATCAAAGTCTGAAGAGGGATAAGTTGGTGTATACTTTAGGATATTCCAACCTGGATTGGGTATCCATTGTTTGTTCTGTTGGGTCCAAATATATTCTACGAACGGTTGATTATTCAGGTTAATTTGGTAAAACATTCTCCATCCGTTCTTTTGTTGTCTCCATGTCTAGCAAATATCGAGGATGAAATTTTCTTAAGGGGGAATCGGCAACGATTCCGGTTTTGGGTCAAATTTAGTTTGGTAATTTATATAAAAGTTTGAATTTAACTGTGAATTTTTTTGATGTTTTCCAAATTTAATAAGATATTGGTTTGTATATATACACACACACACACATGAATATGTATAGATTGAAAAATAAATTGTAAATAAAATTTTGATTTGGAAAATCAAAATGTAAAATATTTTATAAATAAATTGGGTTTATTAACTTTATATTTCAAAGGAATTATGAATATATGAAAATATAAAAGTAAAAGTATAAATACAAAAGTATAAAACATAAAAACATGATTCATAAATTAAATTGAAGTAAGGATTTAAAACAAAGTTACAAATAGATTAAAGAAAAGGATTTAAATATAAATTTACTTGTTTTAACAAGTGTGAAGTAAATAAACATGAATTTTTACAAGTGTTAGTTTATTAAACAAGTGGCAAAAAAATAAATTTTCTTTCAATTTGAATTTATAAACATGTTCTAAAAAGAAGAAACCTGGTTACTTATTTCAGTTAAAACTTTCTCTTCAATATTCTTTCATCTTCCATATTCAAAAACCAGGAAAACAAAAACATAAAAGAATCGAAATAAAAATCGAATTCTTACAAAATTAAAGACATGAAGTATCTTCAATCAAAAATTTGTTTTTAAATCAAAGCCTGGAACCAAACCTATAATCAGGTAAGATCAAAAGTTCAACAACAAGCAAAAGCTTCAGCTCATTAGCAATCAAATTCAGATCAACAAGCAACTGATTCAACTCGAAGTCATCAAATAACAGATTAAACATAAAATCCTTTCCAGTACAAACAATTTCAAGACTTAAACCACAAAAGCCTATTTTCTGTTCCATGTGAGAAAACTAACCTTTAAAACTTAAAATCTGTTTAAATTTTGGTTTGCATGTGATAAGTTTTTGATGTAAGTTGTGAAATGTGCTTGCATGCTTGTATATATGTATGGATGACAGTATGCATGATTGTATACAGCAAACGTGCCTCTGTTCCAAGTCCAACAGGGTTTAAACAATTTGAAAATTTGAATTCTCTTCCTCCAATCTTCTATAGGCTATGATCTCTTAATGAAAAATGGTTGTAAGAGTGTAAATTTATTTTTAAAAATAATTTCAAATGTATATGTTGAGTAATGAATTCAAAATTGATAAATTACAGTGACAATCTAAAAAGGGTCGGAAATCAATCATTTAAATTTTATGTTTTGATTTTAGAACAGATTCGAACTTTGAAATGGTGATTTTTAAAAGAAGTTTCATGATTTTTAAATATGTGGATGTTGAGATATCCTGAGTTGATCGGTATCTATGTTCTTGTCAAATTCCATCAAGCGACGAGAGTAGGCTCTTCGTATTTTGGTCAGAAGATGGACTAGGCATCGATGATCATCAGAAAAATGCTTGAAAATTTTCTGGTTGATCATGGCGACGGTGCGACTCGATATTAGGGTTTTGACCTAAATTTTAGATAGGGTCGGAATTCAATAAACTACTATCACCTTCGAGGTGATTCAGGTGATCGGACCAGGGGAAAATGGTTCGTGGATTATCGGGGGAACTCTGGTTGAAGTGGCGTGGGTGATGGTGGATGAGGTCATCGGCACGAGGCTGATTTGAGTGGCTGGATTGGGTTCCAGGTTGAAACAATTAGCTCGATTTCAATTCTTGGTTAAATTCATTAACCTGGATGGTTGTTTGGGGTGAGGTGATTGTCGTTGATATGTCAACGATGGCACGGTTGATCGGAGATGGATGGAGAGGCTTGTACTGTGCACACGTGCACGTTTGTGCTTTCTGGGTTATGGATCGGAGAGCAAAGGTAGATGCTCGGGGATGATCACGGGAAAATGAGGGGTTTACTCGAAGTAAATTTGAAATTGAAATGGCTCGTGGAAAAATAGCATTTGGCTCGGGTGTTCAAACATTTGGCTCGGGTTTTAGTTAAATTGAAAATAAACAGGGTTTAATTTAAAGGAAATAACAAGTTTTAAGTTTAAAACTTAATCGTGATTTAATAGTTTATTGACCATTTCTTTAAAAATAAATAATGTTTAATTTAGATGGAGTTTATAAAAGATTTGAAAAAAAATTATTTTAGTTTAAAGTATTTCAATATATATATATATATACCTTTGTTTTTAAAAGTTTATTTTAACAAAGTTAATATTGTAATTAAGTAAATAATTTAAAAGTTGAAGTGTTTTAATCCTTAATGTAATTTAAAGAATAAGTTAAGTGGTTAATGAAAATTAATTACAAGGTTTATCAATTAAATAATTTAATGAAAATTAAAATAATTAATTTAAGATAAATGGATTATTTTTTAATTAATTCAAAGTCTTAAGTGATTTAAGATTTATTACTTAAAGAAAGTAATTAAAATTGCTTAATGAAAGTAATTTAAAAGGATCGTTACCCAATGTAATTTAAAGGATTAATTATTTAATTACTTTAAGAATTATTAATTAATGTGATTGATTAATAATTAAGGATTAGTTAATTTATTTAAATGTTAATTAATTAAGGGCTAATTAATTAATGTGATTAATTAAGGATAATTAATTAGTTAAAGGTTAATAAATTAGTGAAGGTGATTAAGGAATGATGATTAATTGAGGAATAATTAATCATGTAATTAATTAAGGATAATTAATTAAAGGATATGGATAATCATTTAATGATTAAAGGTTGATTAATTAATAATTAAAAGGTTAATTAATTTATTATTAATGGTTAATTAATAAATGATTAAAGAACAATTGATTAAAATGGTTTGTAATTGATTAATACTAATTAACTAGGGTTAGTGATTTATTCATGAGTAATTAATCTGATTTAAAATTGATCAGATAAATTAATTAACCTTACTTATGGATGTTTTGGGATTTTATTGAATGTTTGAATTGTTCGATGTCCCTGATGTGTGCTATTCTGTGATATGAATTGTATATTTGAGCTGTGATTTGTGACTTACTTATCTGTGATGCATTTATATATTTATCGTGAATCTGTGAATAAAAGATAAGCACTATAGGATCATACCGCTTATCGATATTGCTATGTTTGGATTGTGATGATTGATGATGTTGCACTATTGTGTAAGACCCCTGGACTACACTATACACACACAAAAATGGATTTCACGAGAAAGTCGGTTAAGTCGCAGATATTTGAATTTAATACTATTTTATTCAAAATAGGTTTAAAAGTTGAATTTTGAATCCAAAATAATTTGGAAATGGAATTGGGTGTAGTATGAAAAGCTTTTGAAAAGGGAATTTTGAAGAAAAATGTTATTTTGAATAACTTGTTAAAATGTTGAAATTAAAACAATTTGATTTGAACTCAAGATTTTGAAATTAAGTTTCATATATATGTATAGAATTTGAAATTATTTTGGAAACTAGGGTTTGAGAAGTAGTGATACAAGTTATATAATATGTATATAGATTTCTAAATCATTTTTAAAGTATTTAAAAAAAATTATTTTGGGAATTTAAATTTAATCCAAGTTTTTTACTTTAAAAGCTATAACTCGTGCATATTTGATTGGATTTTCCCAAAACGAAAAGCATTTGTTTTTAAATGATAATGGCTTTCATATAGCAAAAGTATTTTTAGTTTTCAGGGTTTCAAATTTGAAATGGAATTGTTTGGAAAGCCATAAATGAATATTTGCTAAAGATTAGTGAACATTATTTTCAAATTGAAATGGATCTTAAAAGTGTATCTTTTGTATAAAAGATTTAGAACTGAAATAGTTTTGAAAGCTGTGAATTGAGCTTTGTTTTAAAGATTGGATGAGTTAATCCAATTTGAAAGGGAAATAGTTTTGAAAGGCTATGAATGAATATTTTTGAAAGATTAGTGAACTTTGTGAAATGAATCTTTTTGTTTAAATATTCGAATATGGTAATTTGTTTCAACCATTTGAAGAAAGGTTTTGGGCTTTAAGTCGTGACTTAAATGAGATCCCAATATCCATATGTTTTAAATATTGCGCGTATTATTCAGTTTAGCCGGGAGAGGACTTTGTGTCATATAACCCATTTCGAATAATGATACGACAAAATGGATAGCATTTGAAGACCAGTGGTGAAGATCGAGTATTTTCGAAAGCGAAGGGATTACCTGTCGAATGTCTCTGCATCGCCTGATCCCTGGTATAGAGATCTATATTACACTTTATGATGGGGAGTCCGGACGTGACTAGGTATTATCCGGATTTACAAGGGATTCTTTTGAAGTGCCATCGGTTCTGTTCGAACCCGGAACAGACTTATATGGATGTGTTTCTGACATTACACTTTGATATGTAAAGATGGTTTCTATCAAATACATTTCTATTTGGTGGCGGATAATTTATTCTCTTAGCTTAACACCCTTCTCTAAGACGTACATGCTCAGAGGTTATGTATTTGATGGTTACTAGTGATATATTCCCAATTTGGTAATGTGGCATACGAAGTGCTGCTGATCATGTGTTGATCAAAGCATGGCTTTTATGTAAAGCGTAGCTTTGTAGACGTGACTTCGTCGGACCTCACAACCCGAAAATGGTCGAAACAGGAAAGTTGCGGCAAGGTTATTAGGGGTCACGCCTCTAGGGTATGTCCATTTCCTTCTGGATAAAAAGTGGAATCATGGTATGGAGCCTAGAAATTTAACTGTGTGGTTCTTACTATTTGTTGGTGAATCCCGGTATAAAGGTCGGTAACAACTGGGGATGGCTTACTTGTAGGTGTTACCTAGTTACGGAGGTAACCCGACATTGTGTTGGTTGAGATCTGGTTTGGTTCTTGGGGGCGTCCCTCCAAAGTCGTCCCATTTGTTAAAGAAGTTCCTTAGCCTGACCATTTGTTGGAAGTTCAATCATTCAATACGAGCCTTGTACGGTTTTAGTTGTATAACATGTCATTTACTTATGGTGGTGACCCATTATTTTGATGGTAGCTATAGAAGGCACACAATAATGGATTATGCTGGCTAAGATTAGTATTATACTTTCTAAATGTTTTATGCACTAGTAATAATATCAAAAGGATTTTCTCGTATCAAGCATGTTTGACTATCATACGGAGAAATCTCCTCCAATTGTACGTTTGCATTGTGTGTATGGCAGGAGGCCTTATGGTAGTTTCATTTTCCAAAAAGCATTGTGGATTTCTTTTTATATTCTTTTGTTTTTTTTTCAAATAAACTTTTTTTGTTTGCTCACACCAGTCCCATAACTGACCTGGAGTCTATTATTTCCTTTCTAAACTCTGCGTGCCCACAATTTTCCACACGGGTAGTTTAGAGTTAGATTTTTAGATAGTTAGCTAGTAGATATCGATTCTGTAGCCTTCCTCTTTTTGTTTGGAAATCTTTGTAGTCTTTGGTCTTCTTCGAAGCCGTTTGGATTTGGCGATAGCATTTGTTCCCTATGACTAATCTTGCTTAATACAGTGTGATGATGGTGGTTGGGCTTGATGGTTTTGGTGTTCTTCGAGCTTTTGGTTTTGGAGATGAAAGTCTTTAGAGTTTTGGAGCAATTAGTGTCGCAGTGTTGGATTCTTTCTTTCCTTCTCCTTTAAAGATTAGCATTGAAGATGTTATCTCTTCTTCGGGTGTTATTATATTTCCACTGTTGTGTCTTGTATCTATGATAGCTTTGATATCAATTATCTCTATATGTTGTATCAAAATTTTGTGTGTCAATGATATATATATATATTCTTTTTCTTCCGTTATGTTGTTGTACTTAATGTGTTATAAGCTCCGACGCGAAAAGAATTTCAACGGTTGAATCTGCGGCATTCGAATACAGGTGAAGTATGGATATCGATTTTCGAACGATGAAATTCGGGTCGTGACATTTTGGTATCAGAGCTAAAGGTTGAACTTTAGCTTTGGAGTATGACACATTAGGTAACTCATTAGAGATAGGGTTACAAATACCCTAGAATGAGTGTATCCCTAAGATACCCGTCCGAGTGCCTCAGTAGATTCTCTTACTGTCCACTGATAGTGAGTATGAGTGTAGAAGAGGATGAGATATGGGATAGGGGAGTACCACTACAAATGGTCAATACCTTGCAACAACGGGAACAACTTTTTTCTCGATCTCCTTTGATCATCGTTCAATTTTAATTCTCTAATGGCTTCGTGGCAGCTATAAGAAGGAGCTTTGGTACAGTGATGGCCCTACGAATCGTGTAGATAAGTTCCTAATTCACATTCTCTTCATCAGTTTCTCATTGGTTCTTATCAGCCTTTTGTTTTTAACCTTAATCAATTTAAAATTCTATTTGAAATAAATTGATTAACAAATATAAAGTTAAATTGGATGATATCAATAAAACGATTTCGTTGACCACCAAAGTTTGAAATTTTTGTTGTGATTTCTTATGAGGATTAAAGTCCGAAGTGGGGTAAGTTGGTGTATACTTTGGGATAATCCAACCTGGATTGAGTATCCATTGTTTGTTCTGTTGGGTCCAAATATACTCTACGAACGGTTAGTTATTCCTTCGGATTAACCAATGCCCCTGCATATTTCGTAGATCTAGTGACACGAGTATCTTGTGAGATATGGAATGAGTTCGTTCTTGTAATTATTGATGATGTTTTGATTTGGTAAGCCAAATGCAGAATAAATATTCAGCTTGATCTAGTAAAACATTCTCCATCTGTTCTTTTGTTGTTTCCCTGTCTAGCAAATTTCGAGGATGAAATTTTCTTAAGGGGGAATCTGTAACGATTCCACTTTTGAGTCAAATTTAGTTCGATAATTTATATAAAAGTATGAATTTGATTGTGAGTTTATTTGATTTTTTCCAAATTTAACAAGATATTGGTTTGTTTATATATATATGTATGTATGTATAGATTGAAAATAAAATTAAAAACAGAATTTTGATTTGGAAATTCAAAATGTAAAATATTTTATAAATAAATTGGATTTACTAACTTTAAAATCAAATGAATTATGAATATATGAAAATATAAAAGTAAAAGTATAAATACAAAAGTACAAAACATAAAAGCATGTTTCATAAATTAAATTGAAGTAGGGATTTAAAACAAAGTTATAAATAGATTAAAAAAAGTATTTAAACATAAATTTACTTGTTTTAACAAGTGTGAAGAAAATAAACATGAATTTGTACAAGTGTTACTTTATTAAACAAGTGGCAAAAAATAAATTTTCTTTCAATTTAAATTTATAAACATGTTCCAAAAAGTAGAAACCTGGTTACTTATTTCAATTAAAACTTTCTCTTCAATATTCTTTCATCTTCCATATTCAAAAACCTGGAAAACAAAAACAGAAAAGAATCAAAATAAAAATCGAATTCTTACAAAATTAAAGACCTGAAGTATCTTCAATCAAAAATATGTTTTTAAATCAAAGCCTGGAATCAAACTTGTAATCTAGTAAGATCAAAAGTTCAACAATAAGCAAAAGCTTCATCTCATTAGCAATCAAATTCAGATCAACAAGCAACTGATTCAACTCAAAGTCATCAAATGACAGATCAAACTCAAAAGCACTTCTAGTTCAAACAATTTCCAGACTTAAAACACAAAAGCCTATTTTCTGTTCCATGTGAGTAAACTAACCTCTAAAACTTAAAATCTGTTTAAATTTTGGTTTGCATGTGATATGACTTTGATGTAAGTTGTGAAATGTTCTTGCATGCTTGTATATATATATGTATATATATATATACATATGGATGACTGTGTGCATGATTGTGTACAGGCAACATGCCTCTGTTCCAAGTCCAATAGGATTTAAACAATTTTAATATTTGAATTCTCTTCCTCCAATCTTCTATAGTTATGATCTCTTAATGAAAAATGGTTGTAAGAGTGTAAATTTATTTTTAAAAATAATTTCAAATGTATATGTTGAGTAATGAATTCAAAATTGATAAATTACAGTGACAATCTAAAAGGGTCGGAAATCAATCATTTAAATTTTATGTTTTGATTTTAGAAACAGATTTGAACTTTGAAATGGTGATTTTTAAAAGCAATTTCTTGATTTTTAAATATGTGGATGTTGAGATATCTTGAGTTGATCGGTATCTATGTTCTTGTCAAATTCCGTCGAACGGGGAGATTAGGTTCTTCGTGTTTTGGTCAGAAGGTGGATTAGGCATCGATGAACATCAGAAAAATGCTCGAAAATTAGACATTATGGGGTAACGTCTTAATGCTATTTTAATAGTTTACTTTACATTAGACATTATTATGATAGTGTATATTACTACATAGTAGATAGTTTAATGGGTCCTTAGAGGATGGTTATCCCAAACATCCTTTGATTTACTTGTATTTCAGTTGTTATTTCACTTGAGTTGGATTTATTAATATAAGATTGTTAATCCTGACTCGAGTGTTTTGTGTTTTGCTTTACGCTCGGGTCAGTCTGAGTGTCACGGCATTTGAGACTCACCTTTAGAGTTGGAGCTTCGATTAGAGATCCATCTACCTATTTCAACTTATAGTTATTCAGTTAACTCATGTGATATATTCTTGTCTTGCATTTCATTATTGGATTGAGACTTCTGTGTATTCGAGACCATTATTGTATCTTGTTTAACTCTGATGTATATGTATATATAGTAGCTTCATGAATCATTATTCTTTTATTTCCGCTGCTTATTGTTACATTGTGTCTGTGATTCTGTGATTCATTTATATATATGTGTATGCTGAGTTTTGCCAAATATAATTTTACAATCAGGTATTTTCGCAATTCATGTCCGACATGTGCAGATGCGAATGGTTGAAAATACCGGACTATTACAATATCGTTTTGGAACACTCCCAATATTTTTTATATTTACTATAAAAGGCATCATTTACAAATCCAACGTTAAATATTAAAACAATAAAAAATGATTTTAACACAAGTAAATTGATAAAAATCAGTAATGTGCTGTTTACTTACGATTTTGGAATATTTATGTATCTTTTAACTTTTTTTCCTATGAGCGCATGCTTCCTGCATTTTGATTAACAATCAAACAATTTGATACTTCTATCAAAATACTTATTCAATTTTGGTGATTTTTGAAATGATACTTTCATATCCGTTCTTAGATCATATCCGAAAACCCAAAAAATTTATATCACTCCCATTGACTTCGAGACACTTTGGTTGTTATGTGCAAATAGTCTATTCTAAATCATTATTTAGAATTTTCCATTTCAGCATGTATTGACCAAACAAAAAGTCATACAAAGAAATAATTTTTTGAGTAAATCTGAAGCAACTTGAGCACATCGAATTTTGAATCTTTTACGTTAATTTCAATAATTGAAATTCGTGGAAGTATTCATATCAATGTGGCTCATTATATTCCAACTGCATTTATTTTTCTCTTAAAGACACATTTGCAACCAAATGGGTCATATCCTTTCGGATATGACTATGAAAATCATATTTTGATAGCATACTTAGAATCTATCTCGGATTTGCGCATTGTACCATATCATAGAGTTAATATCTTGATGGTGTAATTAAAAAACCGAGGTATATATACTCTTAACATTGATAAGAAACTTGTAGTTTCTCCTTAATATGTGAGAATACTTATTAGACACTTTAATTCTATGTGTTCAATAAGGTTAGGTTAATTTCATGTCATCCTATGTAATCGGCTTCATCTTTGGATCATATCCAAATCCATTCTAATTCCAATAATTTATCAGAGAAATTCATTGGCTATGAAGTTGGTACTTCTTGAAACAACAGTTGTTTCTAAATGTAATTGAACGGGTATTCTTAAACACTTTATAAATTGCATTATATATAAAACTGATCTGATTTTAGTTTACAATACTTATGTTTACTACATAAATTAGTTTCTAAGGACTATCTATCCCAAAGTTTTCGTGGGGTGATTCATACAAGGTCCTTCCTTACAATTATTACGTGTTGTCTTTCGACTCGCACAACCTACCAACTTCTTAGCTTAGGATATTTAGCGGTTTCTTATAAGCCCATATCTCATATAGTTTTGTAAACCATTCTTTGGAAGATACTAATTTTGACCTTATGTACGACTCTGAAGTACATGACCATATTAAAAGAAGTTAAACTCAACTTCACTCGTAATTAATCATGTTTTGTCCAACAACGTTTGATTACTTCTTATCGATGCAGCATT
The DNA here is from genome assembly GCA_030765085.1 of Allium cepa. NCBI lineage: Eukaryota > Viridiplantae > Streptophyta > Magnoliopsida > Asparagales > Amaryllidaceae > Allium > Allium cepa. The sequence continues at coordinate 1,040,285,398 of CM060931.1, read as the reverse complement.
ATATATCATAAGGAAGAGTGACTTTTGAGGTTGAATCTTTATTCATTTTTAGGTACGTTTAGAACTCTTTCGAACATACTCACCTATTTGATCAAATTGAATCATTTTATTTTTCCTGTTATATTATTTGAATGTTAAATTTTTCGGAAATCAAGCATGATATTTTAAAGTTGCAAAAAATTTCTAGAATTTTCTGAGACAAAATAATATTTTTAACTAATTAATTGATTTCAGTTGTTTATTAAATTGATTTTTAAAAATATAACAAAACTATTTTTAAATTTTGATTTTCTGACCAAGAGTTTATATAATGGTAAAAAAAATAAAATAAAAATAAAATTCAATTTTCAAAACATATTTTATTTTATATTATTTATTTAATTATTATATTTAATTAAATACTATTAAATGATTGTAAATAAATATCAAAAATTAATTTGCAGCCGCTGAAAAATACAATCTATGTTAACATGCATTTGTAAAATATAGGTCCAACTATTAACATGATATGATGATATAATTAAATACAAGTCTTATAATTAAAACTAGGTGGTATATTAATACATGTAAATTAGTTAATAAAATGATAATAATTAAAATAAAATTTATTTGGTTGTCCACTTCAAATCTACATGTTTATATATATATATATATATATATATATATGTGCGTGTGTGTGTATGTGTGTGTGTTTATAAATAAATTAATACATACATATAACCAACCAAATATGTGACAACATTGATGATAGTTATAAAAATCTCATATAACTAGCAATATAATAACGATACATATATGAATAATATAATGTTACGCATAAATAATAAACATATAGTATAGTAAATACATACCTAATACTAATGCGTTAGAGCACACCCTTTAATGATGAATTCTCCCTTATTAGAAATCTTCTTGATCCGACAAATTGTTAATCCTTGAACCATAGACCTTTAGCTATCAATAACTCTCGGCTTTTGATTTGATTTGAGATGAATTTGTTGGAGCTACTAGATTGAGTATTCAGTCAATAATAGGAGAAGAGAGGAAGCCAAAAGAAAAATTAAACCAATTAGGGTTAGAGGCCTTTATATAGTGGGTGAAACTAAGGCAAATATGGATCACATCTCATACTAATCTCATAGGATCTAAGTCATCCGTCTCAAATATGCCTCTAGCCTTTTACATGCCCCTATAGTCTATGTTTATGCTGAATAAACACTATAATATCATGGACTTATAGCCTATTTGACCCTAAATAAATATTTTTAATAAAATCTGATTTAATTGCTTATCGATATTTCATATCGGTCAATATATTTATAATAATTATAAATGTATATAATAAAATTTATTCCTCAAATAATATTCAAAATTTTATATTTAATATTTCATAAATTAATTAATTTTATTAATTCAATTAATTTATTACAATTATAAAATAATTAAATAGTGTGGTCTAAAGACAATTCATCATTTCCGTTATGTGACTCGTCAGGTGTAAATATGGTCAGTGATTAACATCGAACTATTTGAATGTTAATTTTCACGTGTCACTTAGCAGGTGGTGCAACATTTTGACCAAATTTATTGCTTAGCTTTTATAAAATCCGATTTTACAATATTAAGCGTTACACGGTTATGACATTTATTTATACCAATTCTCTTCCTCAAAACTATACAGCTTTGGACTTATGAAATTTAGTGATGCTTAGAATTCCAATATCATCCATATTCAACTCTATAGTTCAAACACAAAGTCCTTGGTTCAATAATAACAATTATTATTAACCTAAATACTCTAGCCAAGGATTTTGATTTTGAGTTGACTTGAGTTGATTATGATACTAACCCTATATAATTGAGGAGACGAATCCACTCTTGAATAGTGCTTCACTTGAAGTGGTGTTTCTTCCTATACCACATCTCACATAGTGTCTTAGGCATTTAGTCTACATCAAATTCGAAACATACGTTATGGATTCTAACTTATATCCATAGTAGAAAAGAGGTAGCTCAACCATACTCACAGTAGATCCAACCACAACTGAATAGGGTTTGATTCCTTCTCATTGAAACACCATTTTGTCGTGAAGTATACGGTGGAGTGACTTGTAGAATAACCTATTATCTTTTAAGAATTATTGAAGCCCTTGTCCAATATACTCTTTAAATTTATCATAGACAACATATTTATTTTTATAAGATATACATATCATATGCTTAAGAAATCACTAAAAGTCGCAAAATACGTGGGATACTCCTTGGTACAATAGGCAGTGGGCCACACAATCAGTATGTATGAGACACAAGAGTTGATTAACTCTTTCATTGCACCAACTAACGGGATACTCGGTTATTCTCCCTTTGATACACGACTCACAAGTGTCAAATGATTCATAATCAAACGAAATCATTGGTTTTAAGTTTATGCAGCCTATTGTCACTTATATAACTTGGCCACAGTGCCATAAGTAGCTATCTTTAACATTAATAACCGAGGGATTATTAATAACACATATATTATTAAAGTTAAATACATAAATAAGGTTATTCAAAACACCATTAAAGATATTTTTTCCATAAAACACAATGTCCATAACATTATTACTACAATGAAAATTATATCCAGACTTAGCCAATCTAGACATGGATATAATACCGCAAATAAATTTTCATACATAACAACAATTATTCAAAACAATAATAAATCCATTATGCAAATGAAAATGATATTCTATAATAGGTCCATCTGTAACTTAAAGACTCATTTCCCCTTTTGCCATGGGCCTTCCACTCCTAAGTCCGTAAAACGATTTACAGATATGAGTTCTAGATCCAGTATCTAAAACCCAAGATTTTGTATTAGTCACAAAATAATTTTGAATCGTAAACATACCTTTAGGAGCTGAGAAAATCATTTTCTTTTCTTCTTCACCATCTTTAAGTTGTTTAGGTAATTCTATTTTTTGTGCCTCTACTTATGACAGTGGTGATATGACAGTAGTGACATTCACCCTTGTAATTAGAGGCACTACATTTAACTTTCATGTTTCCATGCTTTCTTTTTTTTAGACTTTTCTAATACGATGCCTTCCCTTTCACAGCGAGCACAATGCCTTTGTCCTTGATTGAACTTTTAGCTAACCTCAACATTCAACATATTGAATGGCTCATCAAGTTTCATATTCTACCAATTAGTATTGAATTTCAACATAAATGGCTCAAACTGCAAAGTCAATAAGGCTAATATCAAATCTACTAGTAGCTCTTCGACAATCTTAGCATCGAGGTCATGAAGTCTGATCATATAGCGCTTCGCGTTATGACATGCCCTTCTACATGAATGCACTTACTCATCTTTGCATTGAACAATTTCATAGTAATGTTGTACCCTGCAGAATGAGATCTCTCTCTAAACAAAGCTTCATGATTATCGAAGATGTTGTGGAAAATCATGTGCTCTTATTGTCTTTGCATTGAACAATTTTAATTTCTAGTTAAATTTCCACACAACAACGATAATAATTATCATTCCTAACATCCAAGCAACCAATAACTTTCAAAAACTTTTCATTTTTATCTGAAAATAATTTGGGGTAAATTTTTTCATTTGCCCCATTTGAAAACCATATTGTGGTTTATCTCATTCAAGAGTTTAGAAACCCCTATCGATGACATGGCGTCCCACATATCGACCAGAATCCATAAACACTCAACCGATAATTCAACACAATATAAAAACAATTTTTATATTCACTAACAAATATGTGCTCATATCTATATATACACTCAAACTCATTCTAGAGTACTACGGACTCTATTTGAGTAATTCCTACCAGAGCCAAGGTTCTCGCTTAACGTTCTGCTCTGATACCAAATGAAACGACCCACAAATCTGTACCCCTTGAGTCAACGCTATTCTCCATCAATCAACTCAAGATGAACGGAAATATGAACCATTTGGGTTAAAGAAGAAGAGGTAGAAGAAGAGAAAACAAAACAACATCAGAATCTAACCATCGCAGCGGAATAAAATATAATTGATAATAACTGGTCTTTACACAAAAGCAAATCTGTTTATACATTACATCATCAGAGTACGCATCTCACCCAACTGAACAGTTCATAACATGCCCTCACAAAACTGAATACACCGCTAATCAACACAGCGGAATATTTAAAACAAGTACGGAAGTACGTATCGCCTTCCAGCTCATCTCCTGAGCTGCACAACATCCTTTCCTATAATCTATAATATTTGGTCTGACCCGAGCATTACATTTAAATAACACCCGAGTCAGTCTGGAATACCAGCGTGAGAAAACCACACTCAAACTGATTATTAAAGTTTCAAAAATCCTTTTGAAAACAAAAGATCTCGAAAGACCACGCCAGAAATAAACATGTTGGGTTTTTACCTTACGATAGCCAAAACACTTTTTATCAAATCCTCTGATATTATAATAGTGTCTGTAGAAAGTAAAATAGAATCTAGCTGAAATGCGTGCATCTCACGTTTCAGCAATAGTTGGGCACAATCAAAACCGTACAGACGCGTAGAGAGAATGGATTTCCAACTAATGACTAGGCACTAGGGTACCACCATCACTGTACATGGCTTAGATCACCGTACCGAGGATTACTCGCAATCCCCTGCAACACAAGACCGGGACTACCCATTACTGGATAATCCCGAGTAAGATCACCGCACCGTTGGGATCAGCAATCGCACCACTAAGCCGAATAAAAGGGACATCTAGACAGGGATGACCTCACCCTAATGGGTGCTACCCACTTAGCCTTGCTGCATAACACCTGATTTTCAGTCATTCCCAGTTGGTGAGGCTCGAGGCTAAGCGTTACCTTTTTAGAACGCATCTCTTGGAATGCTCATCGCCCACCTAATGATGTTTTGAAAGCATTCATCCATACAAGTCTGTCCCGGGTTCGAACGGAACCGAAGGCACTACTCTTACTACATCCATTTTAGAATCACCTTAGGATTAGTAGCGACTAGTCCTTGCACTTCACTGCTCCACCTTCGAATCCAAACTCGTCTTCCTCACGAAAACGTACAAACCGGATCGAAGTGGTTTTCAGAAAATAAATCCCGATCCCGGTCTCTTCGAAACGATCAGCGTATTGGCTAATATTGATAGTCGGCTATTTAACTACCAATAACATTCACAAACAACCATTAACCATACATAATTCACCAAATTATTTGTTAATCTCAAAATATCTTCATAAGATATATTTCCACTTTCAACCCTTTGAAAACAGTTTCAAACCATCTTCCTCTCACGGAATAAATTTCCCAAATATTTATTTCCACTGAAAAAACCAAGTACAAATACTTTAGATTTTTAAAATAATTTAAAACGCTTTATTATAAATTATACATTAAAACGTTAAAATAAAAACTACTTTAATACTTTATTTAAAAGTATATACTTTAAAAATACTTAAAATAAAGCTACTTTATAAAATATAAACTAAATTTTTCTTTTTCAAAACATAATACCAAATCACCTTTAAATAATTACTATTATAATAAATTTAAAAAAGACTTACTTTAAAATTTAAACATTTAAAATAATAAATTTTCTAAAACATACTTCTTAAGACAACTTTAAACTTTTAACTTACTTAAAAATTTTCTTTGAAAACGAACTTGGCTATCCAGGAAAATACACTTCTCTTTCACATCTTTTAAAAATAAATCACTAATTATTTTTAAACAAATTTACCCATTCCTTTAATAAATTCCCACAGTGAATTTATTCTTCCAAATATCCATTGATATATTTCTTCACTTTTATAAACCCAGTTTATAAATTTCAAGTCTCGCTTCTATTTTAAAAATCCCGGTTTTACACACTTAAATCAATTCCCAAATTGTTTTCAATTTACTTCACTTTTAAATAAATTTCCTTACTTACTCCATTTATTCCAAAATCCATTTACTTCAGATTTTATTTCTTCATTATGATTTAAAATCTTTTAACTGAAAATACCAATTTCATATTTCCCAAATTTCTTCTTTATCCTTCTAAATAAATTCAAACCTTGAATTTAAAAATAAATTCTTTATTTCTTGAAATAATATCACTTAAGTTTTAAAAATAAAATCACTTATTACCATTTATTCAATATCTCATTTCCTGCACTTGGAATTTTATTTATCAGAAATGCAAAAATCACTTTTTATTCTTTTCCAATTTTTTAATTTATTCAAATTTCTATGATTATTTTACTCAAAATTCACTCTTTTATTTTCTTTTCAGAAATCCCATTTCAATAGATTTTGATAATTCAATTCACTAAAATATTTTAAATCAACCATAGTATCCAACATTTCCAATTATCAATATAATTCATCACAGGATATCAAATATTCGTTACACAGAACATTAAATAATCTAAATAATTTTGAGGAATCCAGTTGGATCCCTCCAACCTATTTCCCTTCATCCACAGATGTTAGCACAATACCAATTCCACTTCGAGGTAGAATGTCATGGTATATGGGATTAATATAATATCATCCGCTATTATGTGGCGCACAGGGTCTCATCCGCTATATAATGCGGGAAATCAACCTCTCCAATATATGCTATACTACTATATATAATATAGCACATGAAATCAATTCAATCATTCAACCAATTATTTAAATTTAACCATTTAAATTTAAATAGCAATCCAGAAGAGTGAGATTAACTCACCTTTGATTTTTCGTTTGCAACCCACTTCAACTTTGCCTTGGTTTCATGGTTTTTCGACCTTGTATAAACGTTAGATGATTTCATTAATATTCGAATCAAACGAACAATTAAATTTCCATTTGATAATTTAATTAACCACACATTTTATTACCATTAATAAAATTTAATTTACTAATAATTTAACTAATTTAAACTAATAATTCCCCTTTAAAAATTTTTTAGTAACTAAAAAAATAGATAAGTTAATTAAATAAATTAATTACCTTAATATATTATTTTAAAAACAGCTAGTAAGTTTGAAATGTGAATATGTATATTTGTTTTATTTTATTGAAACTATATATATACTTGTCAAAATAAATTACTGATCTCAAAAATCTAATTTTATATAAACTTCCTATATTTTCGAAATCTTATTTACATACATATTTACTAATTTACTTATATAAAAAAAAATTAAAATCTACTTTCTTATAAACTCTACCATATTTTAAAATCCTTACTATTATGTCAAAATCTTATCTATATAAAATGTTTTATATATATATGTATATATATCTTAAAAACTGTTTCTTTTTTTCCAGTAAACACAACAGAAATTTTCTTTACTGAAAATAATTTTTCTGTACATAAATATATACCTATAAATTTAAGAAATAATAATAATGCCTCACTGCCCAACCTAGCCTTACGCGAGCATCAACCAACGACTCTCCATCACAACGATGGACAACGAAATCCCTCCTTGCGTGAGCGACTTCTACTTCCCACGTCCCCGCTTCACATGCCTTCAACTCCACATCGAACTTTCCCCCACCACGCTGCCTTGCGTGCCATCGCGATCCAACCCGCGCGCACGCAACCCCGACCAAGACGTCCACCTTGTCTCTAGCTCTCGCCGACCATTGATGCTTCGCACGAGCAACAAGGTCGCGTCGCCGAGCCCTTGTGATCCCAAACTCGACAAATTTCGTTCGCCAACCCTTTGAACGAAAACCTCCTTCCTCACCTTTATACGAAATCGAATGAGTTCGTACACGAGAAACCCTTGACAGAAATCGTGAGCGCCCCTCCGATGATCACACGCGTACTCGAATTTGAATTCAATTCGTAGCGGCCATAAATTTTGATTCGAACGAATTGCGGTTTAAATTGATTTAGGGCTTCTCCTCTCATTTTTTTTTCTTTTTAATCGATAAAGCTTTTGAATTTGATCTGGGAATTTTGAAGAAGGAAAATGGTGAGAATAATGAAGCCGAGGCAATTCGTTTCAAAATCTCAGAAGGCTCGGCTGTTTTTTTAGGAAGAGGGGAACGCGAAGGGACGTTGGTGTGCTGCAGTCCAATAGCCACAGTGTTTGTAGAGGAGACAAAGTCTGCTAAAGAGAAAAAAGTTTGATGTGCTATAAATTCAGCTGAATTTGAATTGGATAAAAATATAGTTTAAATTTAAATTCAAATTATCTCAATTAACGCTGCTTAAAATCGCGAACCCCTATCGAGGCATGTCGTCAGTCATTTATAATGTTATACCCCCATTCCGAATGCAAATGAAAAGGTTTCAAATCCTTATTCGTTCATAGGGAGAAGATAGCTTTTTGGACCTAGTTATTATATTGAATTTTCGATAAAAATTTCAGCGCGTTTATCTATCGTACGACCGTACGACAACTCCAAATACTACGGAATTTAAAATCCGATAATAATACAATATTACGGATCCAATGGCACTAGTTTCATCGAATTCCGAGACCGTGCCTTGGAATGCTATTTTTAAATTCAATTTAAACGATAAAATTTCAAAACTGAACAAATCAGTGTTAAATTCAATTTTAAAACTTCTATTATCCTCAGCACTATTAATATAAATTTTACAAGCCTTCAAATTATTTTTAACGGGCTTAAAACTCCAGATTCAACATTTTACCCAACTTCAAATTATTTAATTTAATAATTAAATTACCCAAATAAATGATGATATTTGAATTCAAATTAAAAATTGACTTTTAAATATTTAAAATCAATTAAATATTCCGAATTCAAAGATCTAAAAATTCTGGGTCGTCACAGAGGATGTTATACCCGCCATTTGATGGAAACTATAAACCGATGGGGCATCCAACGACTGTTCTTCTAGGGCTGGTGTTATTCTTGTAACTCCCGAAAATCGGTCAATTTGTTATGCTTTGAAGTTTGATTTTCCAGCGACGAATTACGAAGCCGGGTATGAGGCATTACTTATTGGATTTAAACTTATCAGGGAACTCGAAGGAAGATCAGTTAAAATCTTTTATGACTCACAATTGGTGGTGTACCAAGTGCAGGGAGACTATCAAGCAACGGGGCAAAGACTTGCCCCATACCTTGCACGGGTTCAAAAGCTGTTGGCAAACCTTGAATATTACGATATTTCACACATCCAATTGAAAATAACCTTTATCTTATATCAATACTATTTTAAACTTTCCAAATATACTTGACTATAGTTAAAATTCATAAGTAAATATAGAGAATAATATATATAGATTTTAACTATAATTTTATATTTAAATCTAAGTATAAAAGTTAAATATATAATTCAAAAAGATAGTTTAAAATCAGGAGTAATTTTGACTTTTGAAATTAAAGATAATTTAGAGGCTAAAATTATTAAAATCAGGATAGAGGGTTTTGATGTTTTTTAAAAGGAAAGTTTTAAAATCATTTTGAAAACAAGATAATTTTGAAAAATCATTTTGAATAAAAGGCTAGCGGATACAAAACAATGTTCCACTAGATTTTTCGAAGGTTCCATCCTACTTAGGGTTCCATCCCTTTAACAGGCTCGAACTGGATTCAATTCCAAGAATAAATTGTATTTTAAGATGCCAGTGCTTTTCTATGAGTTTTAACAAAATTCCTAATAAAAATACTTAACCTTAAAATCTTGAACTCTTGATAATCTTGATACTCATGAGTCTTCTATCTCGATATCTTGAATCTCTATACTGTATAGTCTTCATTCTTGGTACCTGCATGGTTAAATCATGCATATACATATATATCTAAACTTATAATGTCAGTATTTATATTTTATAATCTATTCTAAGGTTATTGTCATTAAAACCATCATCTCATGGACTAACACTCATGCCTCAATCCATCAACATTTGGGACACAAATCCTACCATTAATCCTCAAAATCCCTCTATCATCGATCTGAGCTCCACTACCACCACTACTACTACCACCAACCCTGCCCCGAATACTATCCTTTATAAATATAAGCATCTCATCCTCATCCTGCTTAGCCATGATACGATCCAAAAGAGGAGAAGAAGAAACAACAAGCTGACACAACAAAGCCTTTTTCCGACTCAAAGCATCAGCCACAACATTAGCTTTACCGAGCGTATAGCTAATATCGAGGTCGTAAGAAGCCAGAAACTCAAGCCAACTAACTTGCCTCTAATTTAAATCCTTCTAGGTGAAGATATATCTCAGAGACTGATGATCGGTGAAAAGCTCAAACTTGGTTCCTAGAAGATGATGCCTCTAAAGCTTCAAAGCAAAGACAACAGCAAGCAACTCTAAATCATGAGCAGCATAATTAGCCTCATGGGTTTTCAACTGACGGCTGGCATAGGCAATGACCTTACCATCCTGCATGAAAACATCACCCATTCTCTCACGACTAGCATCAATGTATACCGTCAATCCCTCACTTCTATTCGAAATGGTAAGAACTAGTGCGGAAGTTAGCTTGCTCTTTAATTCATTTGAATGTAGTTTAAAACTTCTTATCCTAGAAAAACTTAGCATTCTTACGAGCTAAAGTTATGAGAGGTGCAGCAATCCGAGCAAAATTCTTGATGAATCTCCGGTAGTAACCGGAAAGGTCCAGAAAACTATGAATATAGATGGAGTCTTTGGAGTTTCCCAATCCTGCAACAGAATAGGGGAAAAATGAGGACAACCGAAAAGATAGAATTATTAAATGATAAAAGAAAAGAGAGGAAAGAAAAGCTTACATTGATCGCATCGATCTTGACTGGATCAATGGAATCTCCATTACCAGAAACAATATCCCCGAGAAATCGGACTTCATCCTTTCAGAAATGGCATTTAGAAAATTTAGCCCTCAATTGATGATTTCTGAGAGTCTCCAGAATAGATTTCAAATGCGACTCATGCTCTTCCTTGGTCTTAGAGAAGACAAGGATATCATCAAAAAAGACTAGAACAAATTTATTAAGCACATCACGAAAGACACGATTCATCAAATCAACAAAGAAAGCAGGAGCATTAGTCTGGCCAAAAGGCATGAATAACCATTCGTAGAACCCATTCTCAGTGTAGAAAGCAGTCTTGGGAATACTTTCCTCAGCAACCCTGAGCTGATGATAACCTATGGCAAGATCAAGCTGCCAGAAAACAGTGGCACCATAAAGCTGATCAAACATATCATTGATATGAGGCATTGGATATCTGTTTTTCATAGTGAGCTTGTTCAGCTCCCTAAAATCAACACACATCCTCAAAGAACCATCGGACTTGGTGACAAAAACCACCGCTGCTCCCCCCATTCATAAAAACTAGGCCTAATCAGACCTTTGGAAGACAAGTCCTCAATTTGTTTCCTTAACTCAACCTTCTCGCGGGGTACCATTCTTCTAGGAGGAAGAACAACAGGTCGAGCACCAGGAATAAGACCAATCCGAAAATCAATTTCCCGTTTAGGAGGTAAAGAAGTGACTTCACCAAATACATCGGGATATAATCTAACCACAAGAGTCGAATCAAGATCACTAGGGGAAGAATCCTAAGAATAAATAAAGCTGCCAGCAAAATCTTGAGGCATGGGGCACTGAATAATCAAGGAATTTCCTTGATCATCCACAGATAAACAGACTGAGCTTTGCAAGAGATGCGGGCATCATTTCTACCAAGCCAATATTGACCAAGCAATAAATCAAAAGCATCGAAGCCCAGAACATAAAAATCACCACTAAAGCGATGATCAAAATAGAGAAGTTTCACTTGCTTACAAATCCGATTAAGGTTGGCGGGCCCCCAATGGGATTTGAAACACATAAAGGACCAGAAGCATACTCAGGAGAAAGGAGATGCCCAAACTTATCACACAAATCAATAGAAATAAAACTATGGGAAGCTCCGGTATCAAATAAAACACGAACTGGATGATGAAATAAAGTAAATGTGCCCTGAAGAGTACCTTGGTCATCACTAGGAGCAGGAGCAGATGGAGGAACTGGAGATGACCAGGTTGGAGACAGATATGGCAGAGAACGCGCCTCGTCAACTGAGCAGGTGGAGGAACAGCAGCACCAGTTAAAGTAGGACAACTATTAGCATAATGTCCCTTCTGATCACATTTGAAGCAGGTGATAGAGGAAAGATCAACAGTTTGCCCCGGAGAAGGAGCAGATGATGAAGATCCCAAACTCGGATGCTTGTGCCAATTCTTCTTTTTCTAGAGGAAATTAGACTTTCTCTTCCTAGAATTAGCAGTGGAAGACTGAGATGAAGGAGCACCAGCAGCAGCAGGACCCTTAGAAGTAGGGTTCTCATAACGGATAGCCATATCCATAAACTGGGTAAAAGTGCCATGAACATGAGAAATGAGACGACTATAGTACTCGGGACGACCACCGGCAATGAACTTCTCATTCTTCTTGAGAGGAGTGTCTATCAAGCTGGGATTGAACTTGGAAAGTTCATTGAACATCCTCTCATACTTAGAAAAGGACATGGTACCCTGCTTGAGATCCACGAATTCACGATAAAGCTGAGATTTCTTGGCTTTTGGCATCCATTTTGCCGCAAAAGCCCCCATGGAAAAGAGATACAGAACAAACTTAAGATAGATTCAATGGAAAGAAAAATAGGAACAAAATTCAAAGAACATAAAGGATACCTAAACTGCTCTTAAGTAATATCATCCTCGACGGTGTTAGCCATAACGGACTCCCACCAATCTAGAGCAGACTCTTGTAGTTGCCAAGCTGCTAATTAACGCTTCTGGGCATCAGTAATCTCAAGACCTATAAATATCCTCTCTAGAATCCGCAACCATTTCTGAGCCTCAATGATGCTCTCTGAACCAGAAAACTTGGTACCACCAAGTTGAGTGAATTCCTTACAGAGAACAGTGAACTTAACGGGTGCAGCAGGCTGAGGAGCTGGGGCAATACCACACCTTACCTCTGGCATTTCCTCGATTCATCCTGAAAAATCAAGAATGAATTTAAGACAAGATATAGAGAAGACAAAGATAAGATAAGATAAAATTCACTTGGATGAATATCCTAATGAAAGAAAACATTAGCAAGTTTGATACGAAGGGAGGAAGTTTAGAAAATTTCTTTTAAAACAAGAAAATTTTATATCAAAATAATTCTTTTGAAAAATCCTTCAAAATCATTTTGAAAATCATTTTATACTTTGAAAATATATTCTCTCACAAAGATATGATTCTGAGATTGATTTCACTCATTCTTGAGTATTTCTGCCATATCTCTAATGAGTTTTTGCTCCGCAGGCTATGGTTTGCCTAAAACCAAAGCTCCGTTACCAAATGTAACAACCCACTATTTTGTACCATTCAAATCGATAATAATCCACACATGTCAGACTTGAATGATGCAAAATAACAGATTGTAAATAAATTTGAAGCAAATAAAATCATTCATAGAATCACAGACATAGAAATATCAGAATAACTCACAGCGGAATATAATATACCATAGTAGTTCATGAAGCTACTATAACAAAGTCTCAAAACAAATACATAATATCATAAACAACATAATGGAAATCTCAAATCCATAGAAATCCATTAATACAAGCTGAAATAGAACAACTGAAATAGATAAATAACTAGATAGGCAGATTCTCCAGCTAGCTCTAGAAAGAGAAATCCAAAGCCGTGAATACTCAGGCTGACCCGAGCGTAAAGCAAAACACAAAACACTCGAGCCAGGACATACATACTTATATAATGTAAACCAACTCAAGTGAACTGTAATAAAGTACAGTAACTTAAAGGATGCTTAGGACCGTCCATCCTCTAAGCATCCGTTAAACTATTTACTATGTAGTAATATAGCGCTATTTTTATAATGTCTACAGTAAAATAAACTTACTTTAAAATAGCGTCGAAGGGTTACCCATATAGCCCCCAACACATAATAGTCCCAGTAATCCATCCAGCATCTGCATATCTCCAGATCGGGAGACTACCCTAAATACTCCGTGAGCTATGGGAGAAGAACAAACTCGTAGTAAAGCTCGCTATGGTAGGTGACACGACACACAAGGCAATGCTTGGGTAGATATAACAATTATGCACACAAGCTGGTGGTAACGTAGCAGCCACTACGCCCACCTCGAGCCACACTCCCAAAACCAAGGGATGCACCAAATCAATCACAATAGTAATAGAATGGTATCGAAGAAGTGTGTCCGATAGGAGGAATGACCACACTTGGCCTGAGATCACTCCTGTTTTAGCCACCTTATGCCAACTCACAGGAGTCGGGTCCACGTAATATACCTCAAGAACGTCACCACCATCCTGCTTCGTTCTGGAATCTCCACCGCGTACACAGTTGTTAAAGTGGTTTTTGGTATCGATAGAGAGTATGTCCATATTCGATCCCAGTCTCTTTAACAACCAATCGTTATTATAACCCATGGTTATAATTTGAAAATGGTATTTATACTTTGAAAATAAAATATCATTTCAACATTCAAATATCATTATATCATATCCTTTCAAATCCCATTCATTTTTATTTAATTTAAATACTATTCCAAATCACATTTCAAAATGGTTTATATTTCAAATCAAAATACTCCATTTAACCATTTAAAAGTGAAGTTATTATATTTAAAATTGATATATTCAATTACCAAAATTTTAGCATTTTCTGAATTTGTTTATTCACCTAAATACATTAAAACGGTGAAAATTCAGCTTTCCCAGCACTTAGAAAATGCTACGGAAAGTAATGTTTGAAAACAATTCAATTAGCAAAGACAGCATTTAAAACTGTTGTAATAGTTCAAGTTCAAATTTTAGTTTCTACAACTACAGCACTTACAAAGTGTTGTAATAGCCCTTAGTTCATATTTGTTTTTTAGCTGATTAGTATCAACTATAACACTTAGAAATGTTGTAATATCCTTTACTTAAGAAATGATAGCATTTCAAAAATGTTGTTAATTAAATTCGAAGTTTTCAATACAATTTCAAAATCAATTAAAATTTAATTCAAACCATTTTAACTGTAACGACACAGAATTTTTATTAATTAAAATTTGAATATTTAATTAATTTTAAATATTAATAAGTGAAATTTACAATTCGAATAAATTTTATTTCGAATAATTGGATTTAATTGGATAATTAAATCGATAATTTAATATGTGAAAATACAGAAATAATTGAAAATTGAGTTAAATATGATTGAAAATGATTTGTAAAATTTTATTATGTCATATTGGAGTTAGAATGATATTTTAGAACTTTTAAAATTAAATTTGGAGTTTATTTGTGAAAATTGAATATTTTAATATTTAATTATCGACTGAAAATTAGCCAATTTTTGAACAGTCTCAGAATTGGACGAAACTAGTTTCATTGGTTCCGTAATAGTTTGTTATTACCGGGTTTCAATTTTCGTATCAATCGGAGTTATCGTTTGACCGTGGCAGCCCGAAACGCATCGAAATTGTTTTAATATTAATTTGGCGAGTTAAAATAGCCATTTTTCAAACAGTGTCGGATTTCGACGAAACCAGTTTCATCGGATCCGTAATGTAATATTATTATATGGTTTCAAATTTCATGTCAATCAGATTTACCGTTTGTCCGGTGCAAGCTAAAACGCCTAGAAAATCGTTTAAATCGGTTTAATTTTAAATTGAACGTTTATTGCCATAACTCGCACAGATGACCGAATTAGCTTCCAAAACCTATTCCATTGTGTCCAGAACGCAGCATAAACCCTAGAAACGCTGGTTACCGGGCGTAAATCGGAGTTTGGAAAACCCGGATGAATAGTGTTCAAAAATTTCCTATAAATAGACCTTAAATTCACAAAAATAAGAAAAATTACAAAACCCTAGTTTATACGTTCGTGGCCGCCAGTTTGAAATCAATGGTCGAATTCGTTCGTTCCTTCTCTCCTCCACTTCTCCAAATCCATTAACAATTAGAAAAATCTTTCAACTGCAACATTAAAAAGCGTATCGAGATCTACAACTTCAACGGTTGTGATCGAAATTGGAGTCATGGATCGATGGGAAATCGCGTATGAAGCCGAGATGTTCACGCACGTTTTCCTATGCCTATGGTCGACCGAGTTGTGCGGCATTCATGGTGTTGGTAGCGCTTGTCGTGGCCTTTCGAGCGGCTATGGCTGATCGATGTATATGATAGCGAGGAGGCGCGACAATTTGCGAATAAATGGCGGCCGATGGGTTTGAGCTTGCGTGTAAATACTGGGGAGAAGGAAGATGCATGGGACGGTTTGGATGCAAGGGGCATAGGATCCACGGCTGAGATTCTATTTAGGTTTAAAAATATAAAATTTTGTTGTAAATTGGTATATAAAATTCGAGTAACTTTAAAAAATCATATCATTTTCATACGAGGTCGAAAACGCACGAAACAAATTGCGTTGGTATCATAGTGACGAATACTACGCGATGGAGTTGGATTGGAGTCGTTTGGAGTTAGCGAAAATTTCGGGTAAAATTAAACGCGCGTTTAATTCTATTCAAAATAAATCGCTAAAACGAAATTGAAATCAAGGTGAGAACTTCTTACTCAATCGAATCGGTTTCGATTTTAGTTTTAAATAGTTATATTTAAATATTTGAATGCATGTTTGAATGATGATTGTTATCTATTGATTGTTAAAATAGACATTATACGCCGTTAGTAAGCGGATGTTATTTATTAAAAATATATACCGCGAATATTTCATAAACAGTGAAATTGGTATTATATAATAGCAATATATATATATATTGGCATATGTATATATTGCAGTTGTTGATTTCCCGCATTATATAGCGGATGAGACCCTATTGCGCCGCCTATTAAGCGGATAATATTTTATAAATCCTATATACCGCGATAATTCCGTACTGGAGCGGAATTGTTATTATGCTAATGTTTTTAGATGCAGGGAAACATGTTGGAGGGATCCAACTGGATTCCTCAACTGTATTGATTTATTTACAGATATTTTGATATTTGTTGATTATCATATTGATATATGATATTTGGATGTCGTGATTGACTATTTGGTGCTGCTGCATCATCGGATCCATTTCTGAAGTTTTAAAATAATGATTTTGGTTTTTAAAGGAATTTTTAAAGTGATTTTCGAAAGTATACGTTTTATTTAAATTTTGAATTGTTAAAATAAATAAACATTAAAATTTTAATGATATAAAAGTATGATTTTTATGGAAATATAACCGAAAAGTGATTTTTGAAATAAATAGTTAATATACTTATAAAATGGTTTAAATTAGAATTTTTGAACTATTACAAACAATTTTTATAAAAGATTGATAAATGGATATTTATAAATTAAAAATATTGGAATTATAAAACAAGTTTATTAAGTATTAAAATGAAGAATAAAATGGATTTCATTGAAAATTATAGATTTGTAAATCGTGAAGATATAAAATAAATAGATTTTGTAAAATAGAAGATTTATAAGTAATTATCTTATAAATCGGATTTTGGCATTTAAACGAGATATAAATGGAATTTGTTAATAATGAGATTTATAAATCGAAGCTTATAAATAGAAATGGAATTTATAAACATTGTTTATAAATTCGAAATCAATTTAATTTGACAAATTGAATAGTGAAGTTTATTAAAGGAAATATATTCACGATTTTGGACAGTGAATACATTATTGAATGAAATAATCATGTTTGGCAAAAGGAATATTATAGAATGAAGTTAATTATTTTAAAGATGTTTTAAAATGTATTATGAATCGAAACCAAAGATTTCAACATTTATTGTTGAAATAGACGTTTTCGAGAAAGAAGGAAATGGTGGACCATAACACTGTTGTTATAGTAAATGATTTCCGAAAGGAAATGTTTTATATAGTATTGGGATTTATATATCTATTTAAACTTTTAATCCCTATACTAGTGATTTTGGGTTGTCGTAGCGATGTTTTGCGCAACATTCATTTTGGCCCAAATAAATATGTTTAAACGAATGATTTCCTTAAAGAATGAAATATATACTTAATTTCGATTTAAGTATATTGAATATTTTCCAAGTGTTGAAAATAAATAGATTTGTGATGTACTTATTATTAAATAAGTATGGAAATATTTTTCCAATGTGAAATGAACGTTTTAGAATTTATCCTTGTAAGATAAATTGAAAGTGAATATTGAAAATCGATTAAAAATCGTACATCATAGATATTTTGGGATTATAAATTCACTATGGAATTTATAAATGAAAAGGGAAATTTGTTTAAAAATAAACGTTGATTTATTTTTGAACTAGGGGAATAAATTTACGAATTTGGAACGTAAATATAAAGTAAATCATTAAGGATTTATTTAATTGGTTTAAATGAACCATGTTGAAATGAAAGAAATTCCGCGTAAGGAAAATGATTGAAATTTGTTTTCAAAAGTGATAAAGGTGAAAAGTGATTTGAAAATTTGTTTTCAAATGGTTGAAGTGTGGAAAATATATATCTAGTAAAGATATTTTGGAAAGTAAATAATTTGAGAAATTATTTGGATTTGATGATGTTGAACACGCCTATTGATAGTTAAATATCCGACTATCAATATTTACCTTTAAATAGGTATTTGTTGAGATTTGTTTGAATTTGAATGCCACACTTATTTTGAATAAGCGCTCACTATTCGGGTTATCCGGGAAAGGACCTTGAGGTCGTATAACCCATTCCGAATATGTGATACGTCGTTATGGATTGCATTTGATGACTGATGTTGAAGACCGGATATTTGTGAAAACGGAAGGATTACCGTCGAGTTACTCTACATCGGCTGATCTCCGATATAGAGGTTTTATCACCCTTAGTGACGGGAAGTCCGGTCGTGATTAGTGAATATCCGGATTGCAAGGACTTCTTTGTAAGTGCCTTCGGTTCTGTTCAATCCCGGAACAGACTTGTATGGATTGTATGTCTGACATTACAAATTGAGATATAAAGTTGATTTCTTTCAAATATATTTCTGTTGGTGGCGGAGAATTTATTCTTTTAGCTTAAAACCCTTCTCTGAGATGTACGAGCTCAGAGGTTATATAGTTGAAGGTTATTAGTGATATACTCCCAATTTGGTAGTGTGGCATGCTGAGTGTTGCTGCGAAATGATCATTGTTTGATCATTTGTGATAGGATCATTTATTTGATCATTTATCTTGGTGATCATTTCTATGATCATTTGTTGACCCAAAGCACGACTTTTGTATAAAGTGTGGCTTTGTGGACGAGACTTCGTTGGACCTCACACCCCGGAAATGGTCAAAACAGGAAGGATGCGGCAAGGTTATTAGGGGGTAGCGCCCCTTTAGTGTATGTCATTCCTTCTGGATAGAGGTGGTATCATGGTATGGAGCCCAGATATTTAACCTATGTTGTTGTTGCATATTTTGTGGTTGTTGGAAATCGAGGATCCTCGGATAGATCAGTTACGATCGGGGGATGACATATTCATGTCAGTAGTTACCCAGTTAGGGGTAACCCGGCCTTGTGTTGGCAGAGATCCGGTTTGGTTCTCGGGACGTCATTCCAGAGGCGTTTCCATGTGGCAATGGGAAGTTCCTTGGCCTGACCATTTGTTGGAAATCCAAAGAAACAATACGAGACTTGTACGGTTTTAGTTGTAGAACCTATCATTCACTTATGGTGGCGCCCCACTGTTTGGATGGTAGCTATAGTAGGCATAAGTGCGGAATGCCTATGCTGGCTAAGATTTATATTCTACTTTCGAAATTGTTTTCTACACTATGCACTAATAATAATATCAAATGTTTCTTTTTAATGTGTATCAAGCATCTTTGACTATCATAAGGAGAAATCTCCTCCGATTCTGCGTTTTCATTGTGTGTGTGTATGCAGGAGGCCTTATGGTAGTCTCATTTCTAAAAAGCATTGCGAATTGACTTTAAAAATATCCCTCTATTTTGTTTTAAAGATAAACTGTTTTGAGTTCTCACACCAGTCATATGACTGACTCGGAGTTTATTGTTTTCCTTCCTAAACTCTGGGTGCCCACCAATTTCCACACGGGCAGTCGAGAGTTAGGTTTATCAGGATATTCTGGATATTCAGGAGTTGCTGGAGGCAAGCTGGATGGCATGGCGTATTATTAGTATATAGTATTTATTTTCCGCTGTTTGATGTTGTTTGTTGTTGTACACTCTGATGATATGATGTAATGAAATAAAATGTAATGTAATGTAATAACTGATATAGTTCTTTGTTTAAAGATTATTCATTTATTTATTATATGTTGTTCCGCTGCGAATTGTGAGATTCTGATGTTGTTCTGTTATTTCTTCTGTTCTGTTCTATCTTTTTCTATCTTCTTCTACTTTTTCTTTTTCTAAAACCCTAACGGTACGGTTTTTCGGCTTTCGATTGCTCGGCAGTTGATACAATGGACGTATTGATGTCGGTTTTCGGCAACGAAAAATCGCGTTCGTTACATTAACTTATTAAAAAAATCATATTTTCTCACTTTAAAATGATCATTTAAATACACTTTAATTTATGATTTCATAAAGTGAAATTTTCACAAATAATTATCAAATTTTTAATAATTCACTTATAAAATAAATATACAATTTTAATAACATTTTCACTTACTTTATTCATTAAATTTAATTTACTATTTATATAAATTAAATTTAAATTCCATTTTATTTTTTTCTTAACTTAACTTTTAATTTTGAAACACATTTCACAATTTCTAAGTTAAGTTATATTTCAAATTTCACTTAAACATTCGTTTATTTCACCATTTTTAATTTATTGAAAAATCAATAACACTTTATAAAATCATTTTGAATACAAGTTTAAATCAAATTATCATATTTTATTACTTAATTTAAACTCCATTTATAAACAAAATCATAAATTCCAAAATTAACTTATATTTCAAATTCTACTTTACCATTTATTTATTTCACTTATTTAGTTTGTAGAAAATCACTAATACATTATAAAAATCATTTTTAATTAAATTTAAATCAAAATATCATGATATTTACATTTTGAAAGTACTAAAAAAAATTAGAAAAATATATATTAACCACGGATCTGTATAAAATTTTCTAACCTAATTAGGTGATACGGATAATATATCACTTCAATCCGTAATTTACAAAGAAAACCCGGGTTTTATAATTTCAAACCAGCAGTCCCAAGTAAAATGAAATAAATAAAAATTGCTCAGGCCTACCATTTCAGCCCATAACGATTTTTCTCTATTCTAAAGTCCGCTCGAGTATGTATCATTTCAACCCATAGTGATTCTATTCTACAGGGACTTTGCAGTGTGATAATCAGAAATAAATGATATAAAATGAATAGCATAGCAACATATGGAAGTAAAAGATAACACGACAGGTTTATTAACAGGGTGATCATCATATAAATCATATCACAGGCAGGTATAACATGATATAGCAGTTTTACAAATTCACTTGGTGTCACTTCATAGTTTATATAAGTGAATATGTCATGTGTGATTACTCACTTCTTTCAAGCAGGAGATAGCAAGAAAAAGCACACAAACGAATTCCAGAAAGCATGATAGCATGACTTAAAACTCAGATGGGAAGAGAACCAAGCTAGTGATCTTGTACACAACACATAAATAAGACAAATATAAAAACAATTTCAACCCAAATATACATATTGAAACAATTAAAATAAAAGCAACAATGAAAAAATTTGATTTGACTATTGCCTCAACCATCATATGCTCGGCCTATGGGTTTAATGTGCTCGGCCATAGTGGTGATTTGGGCTAGGATATGACACGCATGTGCACGGCTAGTAGGAGTTGAAGTGGTGGAAGTTACAACATGAAAGAAGATCAAGGGGTAGGCAAAAGAAGTAGGTTTTGTGCAAACTTTGGTTCGGCCTGAGGTGATGTGGGCTCGGCCATGCTAGGCGAAGGTCAGGCGGTGTCTGAAGTTATGGCCAAAGGTGGTGGAGGAGCAGGTGTTGGCAGCTATGGAGGTGGCCAAGGTGGAAAATGAAGACTAGGTGCAAAATAAGGTCGGCAATGGCAATATTCAAGGAGTTTGTGGAGTTTTGTGATGCAAGCAACCTAGGCAAGTCACGCCCTGGTCAAGACAGGTGGAAAGGATGGTGGTGCGGCCGTGGATGGTGGAAGAGTTGGTCGGTGGTGGTGATGGAGGGGTATGGAAGAGCAAATACATGAAGGATCTAATGCAACAATCAAATAAAAATCAATAAAAATGAAAAGTAAAGGTGTAAAAAGAAGAAGACATTACCAAAGTTTTTTCTCAGATCTGAAAGTGGCGCGTAAAGTGAAGTGAGAAGGAGATGTTTACGTGAATAACAAAAAAAACTCATGGCTAAAGGCTTGGGATGGGACGGTCCAAAGTATGAAGAGGTGTGAAGATGGAAGGTCAAAAGTTTAAGGGTTTAAGTCTCTTGAAATTTCCACTTTTCTTTATTCAAATAAATAAAAATAAAAATAATGTAAATAAAATAAAAATAAATACAAAATAAAGTGAAAATGAAATGAATAAATAAATTTTAGGAAAAATAGAAAAATATAAGAAAATAGTTATTATATGTAAACTAGCATTGAAAACTGTAAACAAAATATAACTAGTTTTCGAAAAATAACTACAACACTTTAAAAAAGTTCAAAAAATAACATCTTGAAACAAAATAAATTTTAAAATATTTCCATAATGAAATAAAATCAAATTTAAAAATATTTCAAAAATCTAGGGTTGTTACAGATTATCACATTATTTATAAATCACTTATATTACTAAATGAATTAATGTATCATATCTCTACTGCTAATAAAGAAAATTCGTTGAATTAATTTACTCAGCGTCTTTGAAATTCCGAAAATGCATAATTGTTTCAAAATGCTATTAAAGAAAATTCATTGAATTAATTAATGTATACCACATTTTTCAAAATAATATATCCCAAACCATGGCAAAACAATATAATATACGCCAAGAAACTGTAATCCAAAAACGAGCTTATTTGTCGAGCAAACAACGCTTATTTATGAAACCAAAAGCGGTAGCAATTGCTTCCATAAACCTGTATTTGACTTATATAATCCATAGTGGTTAATTATTATGCAAAAGTGAAATATTTTAGTTGTTTCAACTAATAACAACAAAACAATCATGACATAATGATAATCACTTTGCAAACAAGACATACAACCATCATACGAAATCAGTATAATCAATCATATATCTATATAAATAATAAATAAACTACCAAGTATACCATACATTCAACAGTCTTAGATAAAACCCAATAGATTATTTACACCTTTTTATACAGTTAGAAGTATCCTTTTCCAGTCATCCCATAAGCCAATACAAACAAAAGTTCACGTATCAATTAAGTTTATTCTTATAAATCTCATTTCATATTATTTACCGTTCTTCAGCATCGTTCATTCATAGAATGTTTATTTAATTAATTTACATTCACCTCTTACAAAATTCATCTCCATTCATTTATACCATGCCATTTTTCTCTTTTCATCACTTTGCATTCATTGCTTACATAAGTTATTTCCATTTTAAGTATTAGTTTATCCATTATTATGTTAGTCTCTTTACAACTTAATTTACCACTAATAGATAATTTCTTTTCCACATCCATTCTTCCATATATAGTATTACAGAATATTAAATTCATTTCTAAATTATTTCAATATTTTTTGAAGTTATAATCATTCGATTAATATAGTACTCACTTTACTTATAAATGGCTTCAACATTAGCTTGAGTTTATAGTTGTTTACTTAGTTTTCATCTTTTCTACTACGTTAAATTTTATAGCACTACAAATTATTAACTTAAGTTTATAACATTTTGTAGCACCAAAATTATTATTTATAGAAGTAATTCCATTGAAAACCTTCAATATTAAGTTTTACTTGTATAATATTCTATTACATGTTTCTATTAACATTTCAACTTTTATTTAAATTTTTTGAAAAGTTATATATATGTCTTTTAGAATGAAATTGAATATTACACAAACTTATCTTATTCATTTTAATTAATAAAATGTTCGATGATTACATCTCCTAAATTTTCGTATCTCCATGTTACCAATTTCAATTTCTTATATATTTCATAAATCACTTACATCAAATTTCTTATTTCCGTTTTTAGAAGTTTCCAATTATTAATATAGTAAAGATTTCATTTCATTATTGTAATTGAAATTTATTATTTACAGAAACCTAAGAAATAAATACGGAGCTCCATTTTCAAATCGTTTCAAAATAAAGTATATATAATCATATCTCTTATATATCCAAATCCTATTTAGAAAATTAAAGTTAAGTTTTATTATCGAAGCAAGTGTGTAGTAAAACTGTTACAATATCCTTCCCACTTTGAACTTTAAAGTGAACATTGACGATGCATGCATTCATCATTGAAATTATTTTCCAGCGATAGAGAGGGGAGTGCAAAACTTATTCCCTTAAATAATTCCTTTAAAACATTTTTATTCAAATCATATTGAAAATATTTACATAAGAAAATACTTCCAAATAATACTAATATTATGTCCCAAATTTTTTCGAAGGAAACTTTCAAAATCCTGGAACTTAAGTTCTCAAATTTCAATTTATATAATTATAATCTCAACTTGCAACCAATATTTAGAAATTTCACTTTCTAACAAACAAATATATTACATCCAACAATATTATTTATAAAATTTATTCTTCTATATATAAAATATATACTAGGTAAAATTATTTCATTTACCTATAATTCAAAATAATATTATGTCGGTCTGCTCTATTAATTGTTTAGAAATCCCTATCAATGTCATAGCGTCCTATGTACCGACTGGAATTTTATAAATGCTAAACAGAACGGATTAACACAATATAAAATCTTTTTATAACACTAACAAATACGTTTTCTCATATGTATACACTCAGTGACTCATTCTAGGGTATTACTACCCTATTTCTAATGAGTTAGACCCCACAAAGATAAGGTTATTGCTAAAACTCGCTCTGATACCAAATGTAACAACCTCCTTTTTGGACAGTTTAAATCGATGATAAACCACACACGTCAGACTCAAACCATTCAAAAGGGAGGATTGTTATGGGGTAAAAAAGAAAATGCAGGGAAAGAAAGAAAAACAGATACAGAACCTCGCAATGGAATGAAAAATATAATAATCAAATAAACAGTTTGTGAAGCTGTTTACAAATAACATTTCATTATACTTGTATAATATAGAATCAGAGTTACATACAACATAAAAAAATAACAATGCAGCGGAATAGTATGATGCAGTGGAATAAATAGAATAACTAGTAACAGTATACAAATCTCCGACTTCCTCCTCCAGAAAAGCAGTCTTCGATACACTGGAAAGCTCAAACTAACTCGAGCATTATGAGAAGACAAAACAATCGAGTCAGAACTAAAAGATCTAACGTGAGTTAAATCAGCAGTAAATAAATATGATTGTAACGGCATTAGAGATGTTTACGAGGTTTGACATCTCCTATCCAGTGTCTAACGTGGGTGCAATAACTTAAGATATGTTCGAGATTACATCTCCTAAGGATCCGTTAAACCATCTACATACATAGTACATTACGCTATTATAATAGTGTCTACAGTAAAGTAAAATATTAAAATAGCGTTAAAGCATTACTCATATCCCTTTTAACAGATTTTTATATATTCCTATAATCTATGCAGTACCGTAATTCCTCCATAAACTGAAGGACTATCAGATGACACGCCATAGGTATGGTATAAACCAAACTCATAGAAGGCACGCTAGGGCATGCGAACATTGCACTCAAGGCAATGCCAGGGTAGGACTCTACCAATTGCACACCCGGACTAGCAGTAATGCATAGCAGCTACTACCGCCCACCTCGGACACACTCCCATAATCAAATCAAGGGGTGGCCACCAAATCAATCATAAAGTCATAATATGGTATCAAGAAATATGCCCGATAGGAGGAATGACCTCACTTAGCTCGGTATAGCTCTTGTTTTAGTCACATCTAAGCTTGTTAGTCCTTGAGATGATGGTTTTGATGACAACAACCTTAGGACTTGTTATAAAATATAAGTACTAACATTATAGTTAGATATATATATATATGTGTGTGTGTATGTATATGTATATGCAGGATATAACCATGTAGGTACCTAGAATGAAGACTGTATATTATAAAGATTTAAGATTTAAGATGTCAAGATCGAAGACTCATGAGTATCAAGATATCAAGAGTTCAAGATTTGAAGAGTACAAGATAAGTATTGAGTCTAGAATTATGTTAAAACTTCTTAAAAGCACTTACATCTTTATTCGAAATTTATTCGTGGAATGGAATCCACTTCGAGCATGTTAAAGGGATGGAAACCACGACAATATCTAGTGGAACATATAGTAGTCCTATTTTGATATCTGCTAATTTTATAAAAATGCTTTTCAAAAATATATCTCTTATTTTTAAAAA
Organism: Allium cepa; assembly: GCA_030765085.1. Taxonomy (NCBI): domain Eukaryota; kingdom Viridiplantae; phylum Streptophyta; class Magnoliopsida; order Asparagales; family Amaryllidaceae; genus Allium; species Allium cepa. Next base: position 1,040,258,869 of record CM060931.1, on the reverse strand, counting down.
TGTTTTCAAAACTTTCTTTTCTAAAAGACATCTCTCTTGGTTTTAAATATTTTAGCCTCAAAACTATCTTTATAATTTTTCATATATTTTGATTTCAAAATTATTCTTATTTTTAAATCATCTCTAGTTTTAAATATTTAGCTTTTAAATATTTATATAATCATATTTTAAATCACTTTATAGATTTAGATTATATATATTAAAATTCTTTTATATGTTTAAACTATATTCAAATATATTTACAAAGCTTAGAAATTGTTTTGACAATTATAGAAACCAATTTTAATAAGAAAATCAAAACATTAATTTTTGCCTTGAGCATGTCGGTGTCCCTCAACCCCCCATGCCAACGTGGTGTACGTTAAATTCAAAATTCAAATTTTCAAAAGAAGTTTCTATTCGTCGTATCCTTTTACGAATAGACATAGCTGTTGATCTCCTATAAATAATAGCAATTCTAAACTATTTTATAATCAGATTTCACTTGTTTTCTCTCCTCTTCATCTTCCACATTTATTTTAAAGAATTCTAAACTATACTCTACCGAAATACCAAGTAAATCAAACTTGATTATCTCGTGTTTGACTCTCTGCCACTCTCTCCATAAGATCTCAGTGCTATCCAGAGTTGTAGGATCTTTTGTAAATCAAACTATTGAGTAAAAGGTGCGGTTGAGGCTCGAAATCTATTGGATGTGATTGTAGCCCCGAAAACCAATTAGGTGGCCTTGTAGCCTGCTTAAATCAAGAGAGTTTCCCTAAACTCGAAAACAGGAGGGTGCATCTCCTAGCGATGAAACCGAGGGTGTAATCTGGGAGATTATTTTGAAAAGAAATCTGTACGCTTGTACGGGACTAAATTTAGGGTAACTCCGAACCAGTATAAAATCTTGGTGTGTTCTTTCCTTTACTCCTTCTACTTATTATTTGCATCTGTGTATGATTCTGTGATTATATATGTGTCCATGAATTGCATTTGTTGGTAATTAGATTAAACAAGTTTCAAAAAGATTTAGAAAATCCATAAAACACTATTCACCCCCTCTAGTGTTATTCCAGCCTTAAGATCTGTAACCCGCATTTCTCACATTTGGTATCAGACCGAGGTTTTTTAAAGTTTTCATAATTGGAATTTTGAAAATGTTTTTAAAATGGCTATTTTGGGGATTTTGTTAACACTAATTTACAACTGTTCAAATCATCATTGTCTCATAAGTCTGCATATAGTTATTATAGAAAATCAAGTTATCTACCGAGTTTGTATTCTGTGCAGAAAGGAAAATGTATATGGCTTTTGAACAATCAACACTCAATGGACAAATTGTGCAAATCAAGCAGAATAAGTGGATACTTGATAGTGGTTGTTCAAAATACATTATTGGTATTCCAGTTATGTTGTATGGTATTATCTATAAAGATGGAGGATTGGTTAATTTTGGAGACAATTCAAAAGGATATGTGATTGACATCGACAATGTCGGTAACTCTAAAACTCCTACTATTTCTAATGTTTTATAAGTTAAGAATCTGAAACACAATCTGCTTAGCATTAATCAACTTTGTGATAAAAGGATACAAAATTAAATTTAAAAAAGATAAGTGTCACAACGAAGATAATAATTCAAATTTTATATTTGAAGGAATTAGGAAGAAAACTATTTATATTCTTAGTATGAAAATTTCAAATGAAAATCTTTGTCTTTTGGCTTATCCAAGTGATTATTGATTTGGTATAAAAGATTTGGGCATTTGAATTTTAAACTATTATCTAGACTTTCTAAATGTGATCTAGTAAGAGGCCTCCCTAGAATGAATTTTAAAATAGATAGTATATGTGATGCTTATCAATTAGGAAAACTTAGGAAGAGTTCTTTCAAATTAAAAGATATGATTTCAACTTCAAAACCTCTTGAGTTACTTCATCTAGATTTGTTTGGTCCATCTCAAATTCAATTAATAAATCATAATAAATATGTCCTTGTAATTATAGATGATTATTCTAGGTTTACATGGACAATTTTTATGAAACATAAAAGTGATACTTTTGATTCATTTAAATATTTTACAAAAAGATTTCAAAGCCAACTTTCTTTGAAAATTATAACTGTTCGTATAATCACGATGGGGAATTTGAAAATGAAAATTTTGAGAGATTCTACAATAAAAAGGGAATAACTTATCATTTCTCTTTTACAAGAACTCCACAACAAAACGGTGTGCTAGAATATAAAAATAGGACGATTCAAGCGTGTGCTAGAACAATGCTTTCAGATAGTAATTTACTAAAATATTTTTGGGATAAAGTAATAGCTACAGCTTGCTACATTTTGAATAGAAATTAATTAGACCGTTAACTGATAAAACACCTTATGAACTTCTTTACAAGAAGAAACCAAGTATCTTATTTTAGAATTTTTGAAAGTAAATTTTTTATTCTAAATACAAAAGATAATTTGGATAAATTTGATCCTAAATCCGACAAAGGAATCTTTATCGGATATTCTAATAGAAGAAAAGCATACAGAGTTTTCAATTTAAGAACTAATTGAAGAAATAATGCATGTTTCGTTTAATGAAAATTACAAAGATGTTGAACAAATTAATGACGAAGAAGATTTTTCTACTCTAAACAATGAATCAGTTGAAACAAACAATGAATTTATTCATCTAAACAAAAAAAGTTAATTTTAAAAGATCATCCCATAGAAAATATACTAGGAAATATTGAATCTGCTGTTAGAACTAGAAATTTACTAAATAACATGAGTAATGTAGCTTTTATATCATATGTTGAACCTAAAAATCCAAAGGAAGCATCGTTTGATGATTCATGATTCTGGCTGTGCAAGAAGAACTGAATCAATTCACCAGAAATGATGTTTGGGAACTTGTTTCTAGACCAAATGATAAAACTATAATATGAACTAAATGGGTTTATAAAAATAAAATGAATGAACTAGGTGAGGTCGTTTGAAATAAAGCTCAATTAGTCACACAAGGTTATTGTCAAGAAGAAGGAATAGATTTTGATGAAATTTTTGCACCTATAATAAGTTAGAAGCCATTAGAATTCTACTTGCTTTCGCAAACTATAATAATTTCAAATTATTTCAATTGGATGTTAAAAGTGCTTTTCTAAATGGATTTTTGAAAAAGGAAGTTTATGTTGAACAACCTCCACTCTTTGAAGATGAAAAATTTCCAAAACATGTTTTCAAACTTAAGAAAGCTCTACATGGTCTGAAACAAGCTCCTAGAGCATGGTGTGACAGACTAACATCTTTTTTATTACAATCAAATTTTGAAATTGGTAAAGTAGATAATACTCTTTTTATTAAAAGAAATAAAAATGATATCCAACTAGTACAAGTTTATGTGGATGATATAATTTTTAGTTCAACTAATCATGAAATGAATAAAGAATTGTCTAAAATAATGACAAAAGAGTTTGAGATGAGTCATATGGGTGAATTTACTTTCTTCTTAGGTTTACAAATAAAACAATTAGATAATGGTATTTTTGTAAGTCAAGAAAAAAACGCTAGGGATATAATTAGTGAATTTGGTATGACTAATGCAAGTGGAAAATCCACTCCCATGGCAACCAATGAAGATGTAAATAAAGAATATCTTTCAAAAGATGTAAATCAAAAACTATATAAAGGAATGACTGGATCACTACTCTATATCACTGCGAGTAGACGTGATATCATGCATAGTGTTTGTCTGTGTGCAAGATACCAATCTCACCCCAAAGAGACTCACTTAAAAGCTGTGAAACGTATCATAAGATATGTTAAACATACTTTTGACTATGGTTTATTTTACCCTAAAAATGGTTCATTTGATTTAATCTCTTATTGTGATGCTGACTATGCTGGATGAAATCTGACCGAAAAAGTACAAGTAAAACTTGTCACTTTTTAGGGAACTCTCTGGTTTCATGGCTTAGTAAAAAAGCAAAACACTATTTCTTTATCAACAACTGAAGCAGAATATATCTCTGCTGCTTAGGCTTGCTCTTAAGTCATTTATATGCAACAAACCATAAAAAAATTTGGATTAACAATTTCAAAATCATCAATTTATTGTGACAATACTAGTGCAGTAAACTTATCTAAAATCCATATTCATCATGCTAGGACTAAACATATTGATATTATACAACATTTTCTCAAATATAATATCAGTAATTATTTGTTTTTAATTTATCAACTCCTAAAATTAAACTACTGATATATTAACCCAACCCTTAAATCAATCTATATTTAATAAGTTAAGAAGTGAACTAGGCATTTTTCAATAGCTGAGATATATAATATAGATACAGTAACATATATTTTAATAAAAAGAGTTACACACGAAAATCAAATTTTTCATAGGGATGTCGGCATACCGCTACCACCGATGTCGACATACAACTGCAAAATTTGAAAATTTGATTTTCCCTCTAAAATTAGTTTGGTAGTTATATAAACCTATGTATTTCGATTCTTTATGTCTTCTCACTTCTCTTTTTCTGTATTAAACTTCTAAAAATTAAAACTAATAGCTTCCTCCACTAAATCAAACCAAAATGACACCATTTCTTTCCCTTCTCCTCATTCTGGTCCATTTCAACGCACTACACTGGCACTTGTGATAATGATTAAAGTGTCTTTAAAGGATGCCATGCAAATGTTTATTGAACTTCAAGTTGTGAAAATATGGATGGAAAAAGAACAAGAAAAGCAAGGCAAAATTCTTCGGAATGTGCAAAAATTCATAATGGATAATCATGCAAATTCTATTGTGAATGATGAAGATTCGCCCAACATTCAAGTGCAAACCCCCTTAGAGCACAGCGAAGAGGAAGAAGAAGAAGAGGAACCTGTGGAAGATGATGACAACGTGATCTACGTAGGCGAAGTCTACTTTGACTAAGATGATAATTTGGTTGAACAACGTGGAAAAATTTGTTTTCATTATCCAAATTGTTCGATCACAAATCTTCAATTGTCGAAAACTCTCGTTAGTAGTGTTATTCTACCATTTATATACTTAAATATATTTGAGAGTTTATTTTCCATATATACATGTAAATATAACACCGTACATAATAAAATATTTGTTTCACTTATTATACTTCCTTATTAGTATTTAGTTTTTATAGTATTAGATTAAGGGGGAGTTATATCAGTTTAGGATTAGTTTTTGTTGATGAGAAAGGGGGAGAAATATAAAATATAGTAGTTAGAGTTGTTAGGCTTTGATTAAGGGGGAGTTATTAGTTTAAGGGGGAGTTATTAGTTTTAGGGGGAGTTACAGTGAAGGTGAAGTATATTTTATAAACATAGGATGTCATCATCAAAAAGGAGTGATTGTTAGTCCTTAAGATGATGGTTTTGTTGACAAAAACCTTAGCACTTGTTATAAAATATAAAAACTAATATTATAGTTTAGATATATATATATATATATATGCATGATATAACAATGCAGGTACCAAGAATGAAGACAGTACAATATATAGATTCAAGATTTAAGATATCAAGATTTAAGATATCAAGATTGAAGATATCAAGATTGAAGACTCATGAGTATTTAGATATCAAGAGTTCAAGATTTCAAGAGTACAAGATAAGTATTGAGTCTAGAATTATGTTAAAACTTCTTGAAAGCACTTACATCTTTGTTCGAAATTTATTCATGGAATGGAATCCACTTCGAGCTTGTTAAAGGGATGAAACCCTAGTTGGATGGAACCCACGATAATATCTAGTGGAACATATGATGGTCCTATTTTGATATCCACTAATTTTATAAAAATGCTTTTCAAAAATATATCTCTTGTTTTTTAAAAATGTTTTCAAAACTTTCTTTTCAAAAGACATCTTTCTTGGTTTTAAATATTTTAGCCTCAAAACTGTCTTTATAATTTTTTATATAGTTTCAAAATTATCCTTATTTTTAAACCATCTCTAGTTTTAAATATTTAGCTTTTAAATATTTATATAATCATATTTTAAATCACTTTATATATTAAGATTATATATATTAAAAATTAATTTTATATGATTAAACTATATTCAAATATGTTTACAACGTTTACAAATTGTTTTGACAAATTATAGAAACCAATTTTAATAAGAAAATCAAAATATCAATTTTTGCCTCGAGCAGGTCGACAGCCGTCAACCCCCCATGGCGACATGGTGCCCGTTAAATTCAAAATTCAAGTTTTCAAAAGAAGTTTCTATTCGTCGTATCCTTTCATGAATAGACATAGCTGTTGATCTCTTATAAATAACAGTAGTTCTAAACAAATTTATAACCAAATTTCACTTGTTTCCTCTCCTCTTCATCTTCCACATTTATTCTAAAGAATTCTAAACTATACTCTGTCGAAATACTAAGTGAATCAAACTTGATTATCTCTTGTTTGACTCTCTGCCACTCTCTCCACAAGATCTCAGTGCTATTCAGAGTTATAGGATCTTTTGTAAATCAAACTGTTGAGTAAAAGGTGCAGTTGAGCCTCGAAATCAATTGAATGTGATTGTAGCCCCAGAAATCAATTAGGTTATCTTGTAGCTTGGTTAAATCAAGAGAGTTTCCCTGAACTCGAATATAGGAGGGAGTACCTCGTAGCCTTGCAACTGAGGGTGTAATCTGGGAGATTATTTTGAAAAGAAATCCGTGCGCTTATATGGGACTGGATGTAGGGTAACTCCGAACCGGTGTAAAATCATATTCACTTTTGAAATTATATTCACTTTTGAAATCCAAAATCATCATATTTACTCAAATATGTCATTTCACAAAAGATATCAATTTCAAATCCCAACTTAGCTTGTATCATCATCAAGGATTTAAATATATAAATACTTCAAATTTACACAGTTTGAAATTTTAGAAAATAGTTTAGATATTCATAAATAGTTTTAAAAATAGTTAAAATACTCTAAAATAGTTTTAAATGATTTAAAATAGTTTGAAATAGATTAAAATAGTGAAAATGGTAAAAAAAAAAAAAAAGATTTAAATTAGATTTAATTAGATTAAAAATGATTTAAAAAATATTAAATAGTTTTAAAATAGATTAAATAGATTTAAAATAATTTAAAAATGGATTCATTAGGTTAAAATAGATTAGAATAGATTAAATTGTATTATATAGATTAAAATAAATTAAAATAGTTTAAATTGATTAAAATAGCTTAAAATAGTTCAAAATAGCTCAAATTAGTTTAATTGTTTGAAAATTTTAATAATTAGGATTTTTAGAATAATATCCCTTTACACAATTTATATTAAAATGAATAAATACCAAACTAGTCTGTTTTCTTCAATTCAACACATCTTGACCACGTCCTGCTTTTAAATTTCAATTTAAGTCCTTTAAACAATTCATTGAAACAATTCCAGTTTCACATTTTAAAACTTGTATTTTCAACAGTATTTCAATTTATACAAATTTTATTTATTTGATAATATCATTTAACTGATTCAAAAATTAAGGATTTTAAATCATTTAATTTAACCAATCTGGTGTCCGTATATAATTTTCTACTTATACTCAAGTGATACGGATATTTACAATTTCAATCCGTAATCCCGAATTTAATTACAAATCCATGAAATCGGTCAATCTATCATTTCAATCCATAATGATTTCCCCTAATCTATTAGATTGTTCGGTTATGTATCATTTCAACCCATAGGGAACATGCAATGTTTAAACAATATAAAAATATAACATCTAGTCATCTAGTATCAACAATCAACATCCATCACAATCATCATTCAAACCAATCAATAACAATAACAATCAAACAGTGATCAATGACAGGTATTAGATGGCTATTAAACTTCAACATTAAATTAAATGGCTATTTAATTCAATAAAGGTCAAATTTAACTGGAATGACAAATTAAATATACCAAACATCAGCAAATAAATTTCAAATCACATCAAAAATTAATTTAACTAACAGAAGATGATTTAGTAGTTGTAAGTGGGTTAAAACACTTACCCTTGATTTCAAATCGATTGGAAATCCAAAATATGGCCCAAAATTCAACAGTCTCAAAACTCGTCCAAACTAGATCCAAAATGTCCTGAATTTCGGTACGATCCTAACGAAACAAACCACGCATAAATCCGAACTCATATGATAAAGTTATGCTAATTAGAAGTTATACGATTCATATTATAAAAGAAAGAACATAATAAATGAAAATAAATAAAAATAAGAAACTCACGTCTTTGTTCCAGGAAAGAATACACACGCACTTGAACCAATCCAACAAACGAAGAACGAACGCCGCGATAGCCATCACACGCGCCTGCTCGAGAGCCACCATCGCAACAAGCCACGTCATTTGCTCGAAAAATGCAAAAATACGCACGACATTCAAAGCCAGATTTTGGCGAATCCATGATGTTTCGGTATGAATGAACCGTTAGATGCATAGAGCTTGTTCGAGCGCTAAAACTTTGCTTTTGAAAGTTTTCAAATTCGAGGAATGGATGAAGAGAAATCGAAGGAGAAAGGTGACGAATTTTCGGCCATAGAAAAGAAGAGATGAGTGGCGGCTAGGTTTTCAGAATACTATAATATTATTTTCTCATATTAAATGCCTATTTGTAGCGTGAGGTCCAAAATAGCCCGAACTCCAAACGAAGCATGCCACGTGGCATTTCTAATATAAAAACGCCTTCTTAACACAATGGAACTGATTTCAAAGTTCAATTCCATCATTTTCATAGGTTACTGTTAAAGTTGAATTGGGTTGAAATGACAATAACGACCTGAAAAGCCCATTCCGCCTTCGAAACGAAAATGGATCATCAAATATATCAAAATAGATTCGTTCGAAATTTTATAAACTCCATGGAACAGGTTTCAAATCCTAATTTCATCGTATGAAGAAGTTAGCTAAAAATTAGATTATTTCAAATTGATTTCAATTGAATTTAATTAAATTAATTTCTACGCGCTTCAAGTGCGTACGTTTAAACAACTAGTCCGAACACTACGAAATTTGAAACCTTACAATAATTCACCGTTATGGATCTGATGAAACTGATTTCGTCAAAATTCAAGATAGTTGCCAAAAATGACCATTTTCACATTAATTAAATAAATTATTATTAAATTAAATTTATCACTTTTTAATTCCACTTTTAATAGCTAACAATTTTCATCATTTTTTATTACTTGGACATTTTCAATAATTTAAAACGAGTTTATATCAATTTAGTGTTAAATATTACACTAATTAAAGTGTTTCATTTTATTGTAATAAATTCATTAATGATAAATTAAACTCCAATAAACCAATTAAGCTTGATTTCAACTCTTTTTGTTCAGTCATTCATTACTCTATGTATATATTCAAAATTGATTTATATCTTATTACATTAATATTCTCCAATTTCAAATTAATTTCCATCAATGTAATACCTAACTACATTTAGTTGTAATTTGTTACCCTTTTACTTAATTTAATCACATTTATAAGTTTATTATAGACAAATAAATGTTATATCACTTACATAACATCGATTTTATCCAACTACAATTCACTACATGCTATTTCATTAATTAATTCAACATTTAAATTATCATTTACTTATTTAATCCAATTATTAATTAATACACACATTATCACAATTCATTTACCATCTATAACCAATTATAAGTTTTTAGTCATTGCAGTAAAAATAGGAATTGCATTTAAATTAGTTATTAACTACCTTTAATCAATACCGTCCCAACAAATAGTATCGCCACACCTTAAGTGCAAAGATCACCACTGCTAACGACAAATCATGTGTAGGATATCTAACTTCACGCGGTCAAAGCAGTTGAGAAGTAAAGGCAATAACTTTACCTCCTGTAGTAACACAACTCCTAATCTCGATCCACATGCATTAGTATACACCACTAAATCTTAATTTTCATTTGGAACAACTAATATGGGCACACTGATCAATAAATACTTTCGCTTCAGGAATGCTTCTTTACATTTCTTGACCCAAATAAACTTGAAGTCTTTCCTTATTAGTTTAGTCATCAGTGCTTTTATAGGAGAGAAATCTTTAATAAATCTTCTGCAATACCCAGCCAACCTTAAGAAACTTCTAATCAACGTCACGGCCTCGGTTCTTTTCCAACTATTAATAATTTTGATCTTAGACGGATCCACAGACATTCCATTGTCCGAAACTACATGCCTAAGAAATTTTACTTCACTATTCCAGAAATAACATTTTGAAATCTTTACTTTTAGCTGATGCCGCCTCAGCATATCTAGCACTATTCTGAGATAAACCTCATGGTCACGTTCACTCTTTTGATATATTAAAATATCTTCTATTAACACTAACACAAATCTGTCCAAATGCTCTCAGAAGATTCAGTTCATTAAATCCACGAAGAAAGCAGGCACATTAGTCAGTTTGAAGGGCACAACTAACCACTCATAGGATCATATCTCATTTGAAACGTCGTTTACGATATACTTTCCTCCATGATTCTCAAGATAGAAACTTGTTGCTAAGACCAGCCGTGAGAACACCTTGTATCCACTCAAATGATCGAACAAATTACCTATTCTAGGTAAATTATATTGATTCTTTATCATGTTCTTATTCAACTTTCTATAGTCCATACATAACCTTAGTGATCCATTCAGTTTCTTCACAAGAACCGCTGCAACTCCCTAAGGCGAGCTGTTTCGTCTGATAAAATTCTTTCCTCTCGGATCTACTAACTGCACCTTTGACTTCTTCATCTCAGCATGTGTCATTTGTTAGATGGTCTACTTACGGGTTTATCTCTAGGTACGAGATCTATTTGAAACTCTATGCCATATTTCGGTGGTAGTCACATAACAAGCGCAAAAATATTAGCATTCTCTCTTTCAACAAGAACTATATTAACTTCATTCTCCATGACATTTAACAAATCCTTAGGATGTGGCATGGTTCTTAATCAATTTATTAACGATGGCATACATAAGTCTACGCAACTCATCAAACTTTGTCGCATACTCCAGCACTGTCATCTCATCTTGCTCTAACTCCAAGAACTTCTTGAGCAACGTTGACTTGGCTACTTCGAACGGAATTTTTTTTTCAAATCTTTCCCTAAAGTAAACCCAAGTTAACTCCTCCTCTAAAACACCTATAGTACACTATTTCACCAGTATAAAATAGCTCCTTGCAATTGTCATAATGCCAATCTCCTTTTGTGATCATCATTCAACCCCATATCGGCAAAAATCCTCTCAGACTGAAGAAGTCAATCCTATACTTCAATGGCATTCTACGTTCCCAGGAACGACTTTCCTTTTAAGCTAGTATAATCACGGCTTAACGTAGCATAATTGTTATGAGCAGCCACTTTAGGCACAATTGCTCCCACATTGCCGGCATTTCCTCCAATCCAACTAGTTGCTACTCCATTGATGTGCATGTAAAAATGCATATTTATACTCTCGTAATTAATCTTCTTTTGTTAAAATAAAAGGCATATTAGGATGAATTACATGTCTAAACCAAAAATACAAAGGGATTTTCAAATCATCATTCATACATTAACATGTGGGCAAAATGGTAATTTTTATGTAAATTAATTTGAAGAAAATTTACTTGTATATTTTTATTTTGTTTTATAGGAATTTTAGATTCAAAATGGAACAGGTTTATACATGCGTATACATGAGAAATCAAAAGAATGGCAAGAGGATGGAAATAATGCAACATGAAGGAGCCCACATGTGCACTTACTTATGGATCATAGTTAAAAGCAAATGCTCATGTTATTGGAGATTAAAGGAAAAAGCATATATTAGTGGAGATTAATTAATTCCTTAACGATTACTTAGAGGCTAAACAAATTCAATGGTATTTTTGCTAGTCTCCTAAAAAGATGGTTAGGGTTTTAGACATGTATAGATATTCATTTATTTCATGTAATGATCTTTTCTCTTATGCAAGTTGTAGCATAAAAGCAGTGTTAAATAAAATGACTCTTTAATGGCTTCTTAGCCTTATTGTTATTTAATGCAACTTTCTTTTACACTCTTTTACTTTATGTTATCATATGCTCTTTCTTTTAATTCATGCAATTAGTATAGACTTATTTTATGCAAGTGGTCATTTCTCTTTTCTTTTAATTAGCTCTTATTTTCCTTGCTTTTTATCTTAATCATTTTATGTTGATATGAATTCAATTATGAAAAGCTAAACGCTTTCAATCTAAGGGTAATGAAGCTCTCATGAATTAAACTAAATCAGTGCTTGCATTTGCAGTCTCTTGTTTGGTGCTTAATGGAAATTAATAATGATGATAGTTTATGTTTTTAGTGAATTTGACAGCCTATGTTGACAACTCAAATAGACTATATTTTATCCAGTATAAACATAAACCATTTGATCATTTGCCTAAGTGATTTCGATCATGAAATTAAAAGTAGAATCCATATTTGATGTTTTATATTACCAATCTCAAAATAGTAAATAGATCATGCTTAAATTAGATTTTTTTTTGAGAGAAATGTGTGATCCTCTAATAAAATAGGAGAGCACACATGAAACACTATATATATAACAAAAATAAGGAGCTGCCAACATGCCTGACAGGTAGCCAAACTATAAAAATAGAAAAAGAAAAAGAAAAAGATACCCCTCAAATAAGCACCGGCAAAGTCACCGCCCATTACACTCTAATACCAAGCTCCGGCAAAGCCACCGTCCAATATTATAGTGTTAGAGGTATCTAAAAAAAACAATCTCTCAAGAGATAAGATCCAAAAAGAGGAACTCCAACAGTAGAAATTAGATTTTATTTTTTAAATTACATATTCATTTTCATGAGATTTTAGAACTAGGCTTGAATGGTGCGTTATAGTTTGATTGTTTAGGTTGTGCTAATTAAAAACACAAATTAGCGATGCTTATAATAAATACATCAATTATTTCTACTTAAAATTAAAATAAAAGATTATAGATTAATTTTATGTTGATTTATATGAATGATTAGAAGTGGACTTACTTTAAAATTGCTCATTAATCTCATGGTTTTAATCTCATTTTTATTCTGGATTTTTCCCTGATTTTTATAAATTTCCTTTAGTTAAAAATTCTCTTAATTTTTGGGTTAATTTGATTGAGTAATCTTAGAATTTTATTTTTTTCCCCCGTGGATCGACCCGTACTCGCATATGTACTAGATTGTACACTATACGCTTGCGGTTTTTATTATTACATTTTTTATGATATTCTAATCGATAGAATTTTCTGTCGCAAACAAATTTTTGAGGACGTTATGGGTGAATAGCAATTTAGTTATAATTTTACTCCTTGAATTAAATTTATCTTGTTCCGCATTTTCTTCTCCTAAAAATAGAAAAAAATTGATCATTTCATTTTTTTACTATTCTTGTTGCATTGCTGTAGTTTATAGTTGTGCATTTGTTTCCATTTTCTGTTAAAACTACTTGCATAGTTGTTCATAGTTCTTTTATTTGCTCTTTAGTTTAAAAAAATTGCATTATATTTTCATTTTACATTACTCTATTCTCTGTCTTCTCTGTTAAAAATCATTCTCTGTTACATTGTTACATCACAGTTCCAACTTCTTCAAATTTTACATTTCATTTTGGATCACACATTCTGCCTTCTCTGTTAAAAACACTCCCTGTTCCAAATCACTTTAGAAACCTCAGCCACTGTCCTGCTTCAACCATCTACCCACCTTGTCACAATACTTGCCAACTTGAACCACAATATAACCCGACCCTTGAACTTCATCGACACACCCTCTGACAAACATCCAAACCCCTCAAACACAAAATGCCTAAATTCACCACTACACTTCATCAGCATCACTTCATTGGAACCCCGACCACAAACACTGAACCACAACCACCAACTCCAACTAAAACCGCCACTGCATCCATCTCCTGAAACAAACACCAAGCCTCAACCACAATCATACAAATCACCCACATAGACTCCACTAACACCTCTGCTAAACCAATTCCTCCTCCTACAACTACTCCATCGCTAAGTTCTCCAATATAGCAACTCCCCTACCAGACACTTCCTACGCTTTTGAATGCCCCACTTCATCAAACTGCTACAATCCATCACCATAACCTCATCAACAACGCTCCAGAACGCACCACTACCACAACCAGTCAACGAACCATCCACGTTGAACAGCAACACACCTGACCTGACACTTCAACTACTCCCCCTCATTACAAACCTGCATGAATGCACACTGTACCACTGCCATACAAACCTTCATCATTCTCTACCAGCAAACAAAAATCGACACCCAACCGCAACCTTCCCCATCGACCAAACCCTCAATAGCACGCACCCACCACTGCTTCACTGAACTTGCCAAATCAGTAATCGCCGCAACCTCCTCCTTTCAACTAGACCACCCACCCGTGACTTCTTCTACCTACCCATAACCAGACCTAATTCACTCAATAAACCCGATGAATCCAAACTCTTGCATCTCCAACACCTAATCCCCTGAAACCTTGAACCTGCCCTCAAATCAACTAACCGAAACCTCTTGCCCCGAGCATAGAACCCCCAAAATTCCAACTACAAGCAGCCACATCGCCTGAAACACCATCCGCGATCCAAATCCACACTCAATTGTGTTTCGCGTTTGCTTGATTTTAGTGATTTGCGTTTGGTAATAAATTTCTATGATTCGCATTTTTTGTGTATCGTCTTGTACTTTAACAGAGAAGATAGAATAAAAGGGAAATTGGTGGGTTTTAAGCTTTGTGGTCTTGTTCGTTTGTGAGTGGTACCGTTGCCTTTTGTTCGTTTGTTTTGAATTTTGTTTGAAGTTCGTTTTGTTCTATCCTTAAATATACACACACACACATTCAACCCTTTTTTTGATTGTAGGGTGCAGGCAAGCAAAACAATAAGAATTGCTGCTAAATAACTGCTCTGCTTTCCGCTAAGAAATATCATTGCTTTTAGAATAAATTTGCTAATAAATCGACATGCATTGGTATTATACTCTTATAGGGTATCGTACTCTTATCCCTTATATTTTATTTTAATTGCATTGTTGGTTGCTTGCAATTAAAAAAAGGGAACAAAACAAAAATTCATTCGTTGTTGCATTGTTAAATCGTGTTTAATTTCTGTTTTGCATCATTTCATCTTATTTTTATTTTCTAAGAGCAATACCCAACTGCACATAAAGTGGGAATTTCATCACCATTTTCTTAGCCCACAAATTTCATTTGATTAGATTTTGGACTTAAGAGAGCCACAAGCTCATCTAGAGAAAAATTGTATTTTGACAAGTTGATTTGTTTTAACAATTTATTCCTTGGTGTCTAGGTTAAGAGCAATAATCGTTTATAAATATTATGGCAATACATAAATATCATAGTGTTATTTCTTTGAAAGTACTTAACCTTCGGCTGCATTGCTACGGAGATTCATGATGCATCGTAACTCATGTTCATTACCAGGCTAAGAACTGTTTTGTTGAATTAAGTCAATGTATGATTATACAATTTTCGATTAAGAGCTACTAAGGACAGAAAATTTATAGTTACGACTTTGCATTCATTTAGTTGCGTTAGTTCATGAATATATAAAAAACAAAAAAAGTCCAAAAGTAAAAAAAATAACAATTTTCTTAACTTAGTTTTCAAGAAAGACCTAAAAAAATCTTTACGAAAAACCAAAAACAACAAAAACATTTCAAAAAGAAAAAAAATTTAAAATCCAAAAAAAACCAAAAATAAATCTTCCTTTTGAAAATAAATTTTTTCGTAAATATTTTTCTTTAAAAGAACAGAAGAAAAGAATTTTTCACTTTATTTCGTTCTCTAAACCTTGTTCCATTCTCTTAACCTAGATTTTCACATCTCTCTCTCCTTGATATTTTCACTTATGCATGAGTGCCTGAACTCGTGACATAACGATGAACCATTTAACATGAACAAATGAACCTTCAACGACGACTAATGAAAATACTTCCCATACTCTAATGGATAGATCTTCCCCTTTAGAATTTCTATTCCTTCTTGTATCACCTTACCAGTCCGAATGGGTAATCACTTCAAAATTCATTCAAATCATACTGCCACACTCCTGAAATTTGAAAAATTTGAACACGATGAACCATACATCTTCTTAACAAAATCCGAACAAGTCTATGCAATCATTAAACTTCAACAATTATGTGACAATGGAATCAAACTTATGTTTATTCCATTTGTCCCTGCCAATTACGCACAAAAAATGGTTGTATATCTTGCCTTCGAATTCAATCAAAACTTGGGACGAATTCATTAAAGTTTTCTTCAAAATGTTCTACCTTTTGGAAAAAATGACAAAAATACGAAACCAAATTGCAAACTTTCATCAATTCAGGGGTGAACATTTCGAAAAATACTTTAAAAGATTTAAAGAGCTTTTGATAAAATATCCACACCAAGGCAATTTTCTTGTCCAACATCATGACGATGGATGGCAATTTCTTGAGAACTTGACTGAAAAATCATCCCAATAAGAACATTCTGACGAGAAATCCATCTATCCACGATCGTATGCATACTTAATAGGATCATCATTGGCTTTGGAAGCGAAAACCGATGCGATGATCAATAAATTCGATAATGTTTTCTCATCTAATCAAATTAACCAAGCTTCTCAACCATTATGTTATAAATGTAACGATCTGAATCACATCGCCAATTAATGCCCTTAATCGTTAGAACAACTCAATACTTTTAACAGAGTTAAGAATGACCCGTTTTCTCAAACATACAAACTTGGTTGGAGAAATCATCCCAACTTTACATGGAACCAAAATAATTCTATCACGAATTTGGTTCGACCCAATTTTCAAGCATTTTCGAACAATGCTTGGTTCCTACTTTTCAGCCCAACCACTTTTAAAAAAAATTGGCGCTTCCGTCTTAAAATCAACTACAACAATCTTTTGCTCCACAAGACGATAAACGAATGACTTTACTTGAGAAAAGTCTTGAAACTATAGCTAAAACGACCACTCAAAACCCCTAATCAAATGGCAAATTGCAAAAAATTTCAACATCGTACATGAAAATATGAGTCAATCAATTGCTGAACTCAAAATACAAATGAATAAATTAGCCATTTCTATGAGTGAAGGTGAACGAGGAACGATCCCAAATCAGCCAGTTTCGAACCCAAGAAATCGAAACGCAAACTTGAATCAAGCCCATGTCATTCAATATAGCAATGTGAACCAAATGAATGCTATCAAGACATTCCGTTCTAGTAAACTAATCAACAACCAAGTTGTCAATCCAAACGGTTTACCCATAGCTCCTCTTGACACTTCGAAAATGAAAAGCGATTCTGAACAAAACATTGAGTCAAATATCGAACCAAATTCCAATCCAAATTCTTCTTCTACTAAAGTAAACTGACCTACTGACTATCGAATTCCATTTCCACATCGTCTTCGACCTAAGAAACATTCTGATCAAATGGAAAAGATGTTATAAATTTTCAAACAAGTCAAATTGAACATCCCTCTCCTTGATATTGTTTAACAAGTCCCAACTTATGCTAAATTTCTAAAGGACTTGTATATTAAAAAACGATACACTCATGTACCTAAGAAAATTTTCTTAGCTGCCGGTCTAAGCGAAGTCTTTTTTAATCAATTCTTGTAAAATATAAAGATCTTGGATGTCCGACGATCTCGTACACGGTAAGAAATAAAACGATCAATAAATGCTTATTAGACTTGGATGGAAGTGTCAATTTGATTCCTTATTCAATTTATCTACAACTTGGCTTGGGTGAACTGAAACTGGTATCCTTAATTTGTCGAATGCTCGATAAATAAACCTATGGAAGAAATCGAGGATGTACTCATAAAAACCGGTCAATTCATATTTCCCGTCGATTTAATCGTCCTAGTGACACAACCCATGAATAATCCGATGAGCTAAATCCCACTTATTCTAGGATGACCTTTCTTAGCCACTTCGAATTCCCTAATCAGTTGTCCAAATGGTTCGATGAAAATTTCTTTTGGTAACATGAATTTGCATCTTAACTTCTTTGATCCCAAAAATCAATCAAACGAACCTCTTAACCAAACGTTGGAGGTTAGCTCCACTCAAGATTTGACAACGAAACAGTTGACCTTAACGACGAACGCGATACCAAATATGAACAGTTGTTTCAAGACGAACCTAACGTGATCGAATACGCACTTCCGTTTGAACCCCTCATGGTTGAGTCAGAACTTCAATCAAATTCTTCGATTGAGCGACTTCCTAAGTTGGAACTCAAACCTCTTCATGATCACCTAAAGTACACATACTTTGGTGACAACGAAATGTTTTCTATCATAATCTCTTCAAATATTTCTCTTGATCAAGAAACCACCCTTCTTTTAATTCTATCGAAAAACAAAGAGGCAATTAGATGGTCAATTACCGATATTAAGGGAATTAGTCCCGCTCTTGTTCAATATCACGTCCACTTAGTTGATGATGCCATGCCTATTTGTGATATGCAACAAGGCTTCACCCAAAAATGAAGGATGCAGTTCGAGACGAATTTCTTAAGCTCCTCGATAATGGAATCATATATTCCATCTTTGATAGTTCGTGGGTTAGCCTAATTCATGTCATGTCTAAAAAGTTCAGACTTACCGTTATCATGAATGATGCTAATAAACATATTCCAACTCAAACTCAAACAGGTTGGCGTGTTTGCTTTGATTACCGAAAATTAAATGTTGCAACACGAAAATCCCTTTCCCTCTTCCTTTCATCAACCAAATGCTTGAACGATCAGTTGGGAACGAATTCTATTATTTTCTTAACGGTTATTCTAGTTATAACTAAATTTCGATTGCTCCCAAGGATCAAGAGAAATCACTTTCACATGTCTCTTTGGCACCTTGCATATCGATGTCTGCCACTTGACCTTTACAATGCTCCTACTACTTTCCAAAGATGCATGGTTAGCATCTTTTTCGACATGATCGAACACTTTCTAGAAGTGTTTATGGATGATTTTTCCATCTTTGAAAACACTTTTTTCGATTGCTTACACTATCTCGAGATGGTTCTAAGTAGATGCAAAGAAAACCGCTTAACATTAAATTGGAAAAAATATCATTTCATGGTCAAACATAGAATTGTCGTCGGACGTGTCATTTCAAACAATGGCATTGAGGTAGATAAAGCAAAAGTTGACGTTATTGCTAATCTACCTATTGAAAAATCTGTTAAGGACATTCATTCGTTTCTTGACATTTTATAAAGGATTTCGGTAAATCGCTCGACATCTAACTGCTCTTCTTGGAAAAATACGTTCCAGTTGACTTTAATTCCGACCGTGTTTCTACTTTTAAATATATCAAAAATGAACTCATTTCCACTCCGATCATTTGCTCACCCAACTGGGATCTTCCTTTTGAAATAATATGGGATGACTCTAACTTTGCTGTTGGTGCCGTCTTAGGATAATGCATCAATAAATTCTTCATGTCAACTATTATGCTACTATGACTTTAAACGATGCTTTACTCAATTACAGGACCACTTAAAAAGAGCTTCTGGCGGTGATCTTTGCGCTTGAAAAGTTTCAACCTTATTTGATTTGCTCACACATTACAGCTTACACCGACCACTCTTCTCTTAAGTATCTTTTCGCTAAAAAGGATGCTAAGTCTCGTTTGATCCGTTGGATCCTCTTACCACAAGAATTTGACCTTACAATCAAAGACAAAAAACAATCCAACAATGTCATTTCTAATTATCTATCGCATCTTCCAAACCCACTATCTTCTTTATCGATCAATAAGAACTTTCCTGATGAACTGCTGCATTCCATTTCTGTCAATCCATAGTATGCCAATATAGTGAACTATTCAGTCACCAAGTAAAGTCCTTCATTTGGATCGAAACAAAATAAACTAAAATTTCATTCCTAAGTAAAATATTTCTATTAATATGATCCATACTTGTTTAAGTACTGTTCCGACCAAATCATTCGACGTTGCGTCCCAAATTATGAAATTAAAAATGTCCTTTTGTTTTGTCATGCCAAGCTTGTGATGGTCGTTTCAGTCCTAAGAAAACAGGGGAAAAGGTGCCCCAATGTAGTTTTTAATGGCCTTTACTTCTCAAATATGCATTCGAGTTCTGTAAAACTTGTGATCACTGTCAAATATTAGGAAAAATCTCTGAATGAAACATGATGCCCTTAAACCTCATTCTTACGATCGAAATTTTTGACGTTTGGGGTATTGATTATATGGGATCATTTCCCAACTCTTTCCAAAATCTGTACATTCATCCTGCTATTTATTATGTCTCATAATGGGTTGATGCCATTCCATGAAAAAAAAGGCTATAGAGTTGTTGTGAAATTCATAAAAGAAAACATCCTTTTGAGGTTTGGAACACCTTGCATAAAAATAAGCTATAATGCAACCCATTTCTATAATCGATCATTTGAAACTCTAATGAAGAAATACTCGATACCTCATAAGTTATGCGCTCCTTATCATCCTAAAACTGGTGGTTAAGTTGAAATTTCCAATCGCCAGATCAAGCAAATATTGGAAAATACTGTAAAATAAAAATCGAAAAGATTGGTTAAAAAATCGACAGATGTGCTTTGGGCTTATAGAACTGCATATAAAACTAATATAGGGATGTCTCCTTTTAGGGTAGTATATGCTAAAGCGTGTCCTTTACCTATCGAACTTGAACATAAAGCATTGTGGGCGATTAAGAACATAAACTTTGATCTTGAAAACCTGGCAAAAAACAGGAAATTACAAATCAACGAGTTAGAGGAAATTAGAAATAACACATATAAAAATGAGAAAATTTACAAAGAAATACAAAAAAATTTCATGAAAAGTCAATCCTAAGAAAAAATATTTTCGCCAAATCAAAGAGTTCGTTTGTATGACTCTTGATTTCATTTATTCGTTAGGAAATTATAATCAAGATGGACAGGACCATACGTGGTACGTACTATTTTTCCACACAGTGCCGTAGAAATAGGAAACCTTAAGGTTAGATCAATTTTTAAAGTCAATGATCATCGGTTAAAACCTCACTTGGAGTAGGCGAGTGATAGAGAGGAGGAGCTCATGATTCTTCACTAGGCACACTACGTCTAGTAAGAAATTTTAAGCCTTTTCTTTAAATATATACATATTTTTCTCCATTACACTTATTATATCATGCATTGACTATGGGGACATAGTAAAAATTAAGTGTGGGGGAGTCTCATGTTTATTTTGATTTTTCATGGTTTATTTTTTGCATTTTCTTCCCCAAAACAAAATGAAAAAAAATCCAAAACAATTTTTTTAGCATGTTAATTTACTTTTGAAGAAACACAATAGAATACATTTTTGGTTATTAAATTGAAATTTTTGAAAAATTACTTTATCTCAACAAAAATAAAAAGAATAGTTTGATTAGAAGTAACTATGGTGTAACTAGTATATAGGAAGGTTCATAGGTGATAATTATGAAGTATATCCTGGTTGTAATCTTTGTATAAAAGAGTGGTTAATTTAAAGTAAAGGTTATAAAATTTTGATCTTCTAAGTTTGGTGGTGCTAAGATGATTTTGCATAACTCTCTTTTAAAAAAAACCATAATACTAAGCAACAAATAGAGTCATATGTTCACACGTAAGTGTGTGCACTCGCCATGCTCTGTACCCTTCTCACATAATTTCGAAAGGCAGTGCATGATCAATATATCTGGCCTCAGTATATCTGAGTTTGGTGTGTAATAATAATAATGTTAATATTTTTCAAAATAGAGAGAGCGAACAATTGAAACCAAAGTACTCTCTTCACTTAAATGATTTGACATGTTATTCAAAAGCAATAAAAATGCCACTTTATAAAACTTTGATAATCAATTGAATGATTCATTTCATAGATGCACTATGTTATCAACTAAAATAACTAGCCAAATTAAAGTCCAATTGTGATGATAACTTAATTTTTGTCGGAAGTTTTGATGAGTAAAATGACTAAAATTTCTTGATAATAACCAAAAATTATACCTAAAAAACTCTTGTTAAATTAAAAGTAAATTCTTTATATGTAAATAATTTCAAAAGCTTGTATCATGTAGTCACATTAGAATTTTCATATCACCTATAACGACCCGTAATTTTCGATAACTAAAATATTAAATTAATAAGATTTTGGTATTTATTGTTGGAGGAAATTAAAATTTATAATGACGAAATTAATTAGAATGAAATTTAACAATATTAATTTAATGCATTGATGCCTATTTTAATGTAGTTCCAGTCAATTTAAAATAATTGTAAAATTGATTTGGATATATACTGTAAATAAGGAAATAAACCAAATGTTATATTTAATGGCAAATTGTAACATTCTCGGATTTTAGCCAAATTTATTTGATGATTAATTTAATTTTTGATTTTGAAATTTAATAAATATATTGGCAATGAATATTTTTGATTTGGAATTCAAAAATGAATGTCTTGAACATTTGTAAGGCTGAAATTAAAAATTCATATATGTATATATAAATAGTTGTAAATTGGATTTTTGAAATGGGTGCAGCTCTGCGATAAATTGCACGATTTCTGGTGGCGTGGTTCGTCAGCGGCGAGATGGTTTTTGGAGACTGGTTGAGTTGAGAGGGAGGTCAGAATGCTCGTTTTTGATTTCGAGCTTGAATGAAGGTCTGGGTGATGGGAACTGGTAGAGGGGGTCAACGGTGATCTGTGAATGGCGGCAGTGATGATCGGAGGTCGATCAGTTGGTCATGTACGTGCACGTGTATGGGCGTGTACCTATTGATTGAGGAAGACGAAGAAGCTCGAGTCGTACTTAAAGGAAATTGCGTGATAGCTCGAAGCAAGTGAAATGTGGATAAACCCGAAGTTTAGCTCGGGTAAGTGAGCAATGGGCTCGGATCATTGAAATGCAGCAGGGTTTTTTAATTTTAAGTAAATATTGTACCAAGGTTTAAAACTAAAAATACGAACAAGTCTCAAGGGAAAAGACTAGGGTTTAATATTTTTAAATTTGTTTGAAAATAAATTGATTTTGAAAGAATTTATATGATGTTAATGAATATATTTCTAAGTATTTTTAATGGAATTTGATAATGCTTGAATTAAGCAAGTGTTGGAAATAAGTATATTAGAAACCCTAACTAAGAAATGAATTTGAATTTAAATATTATTTTATTTAAAGGTTGATTGATTTATAAATTGAGATTTGTGTATTAAGTTTTAATCAAAAGGTATTAATAAATTATTTAATGTAATTAATTTAAAAGTTGATGATAATTGATTAATGATTGATTAATGTGATTATTTTAAAGATAATTCCTCAATGTAATTAGTTTGTAATTAATTAATATAAGTGATTAGAGATAATCACTCATTTTAATAAATTAAAGGGTAATTGATTAGTTAGTGGTAACTAATCAAGCATTAATTAATGAATGTAATTAATTAAGCATAATTAATTTAAGGTTATCTAATTAATGAAAGTGATTAAGAATAATCACTTATTATAATTAATTAAAGGTTAATTAATTCATAATTAATTATGAATAATTAATTACTTAAAAATAATTACTTAATAATAGTAATTAAGGATGAATAATAAATGATTAAAGATTGATTCATCAAGTGTTTAAAGATTAATTAATTGTAAATAATTTGAGAATAATTAATTAATTAAAAGTTAATTAATTAATGAAAGTAGTTAAGGTGTGATGTCCCACCTCTATGTTCACAATAACAAAGAGTATTAAAAGAAATACTGTCCGTTATTACGAAGAATAAGGCTGGATAGGAGCGGCCATCCGTAGTTAGGCCTTACACTAGTGTTGGTTATCTCGATAGGAGTTGTATATATTTTTATTTTTCATCTCTTATTTATTTACTCCCATCAACATATCTAATTCCAGTACAAAACGAACTACGATGGTTCATAATAGTTTAGGACAATGGATATAATAATAACACAGACAATATAAGTGCGGAACATAGATAAAACAAAAATGTCTCATATATATAATAACTGATGTCAGTTACAATACATGTGATACAATACATATGATACAACTACAACTGTCGACTCAGGAAGTTATATACACAAGTACATTATCGTGAATAATATACATGAATATACAACATCCTATACAGTGACAACATCTACTCCAAATCATATAAAGAAACTTCATAGCTCTAGCAGCAACCCAAAGCAAGATATCTACAACCTGTAATAACTCGTTCTGACCCGAGTATTACATTCAAAAGAAAATAATACATGGGTCAGTCTAATTCAAACTCAGTTATTAATGCACGGAAGCAATAATAAGTAAATAACAAATGGACGACAGTCACAATAAATCTCGTCTATCCAATCCTTTAACAAGAAAATCAGATAACGGTAAATATAAGGCATATCAGTGTTAAACAACAAATCAGCAGATTCAAATCATCAACAAAGATAAATGAAAAGAATTATCAATGAAGATAATTTAAAAAAACAACAGAATTGCCTAAACGGCAATTAACAACAAAATCATCAAATTAAACCAAATCAAGATACAAATCCAAAACATATTGAAATATCAATTAAAATGCCAACTCGAGTAGGGCTGCAGTACACGCATGCGCGTACTGCCTCGTCACTACAGCAATTAAATACTCAAAAGATCAATAATTCAAAAGCAGTAGAATATCAATAAAAGCAATACCATGTGGCTGCAGTATACGCTTGCGTGCACTGCCTTGCCACTACAGTGATGATGTACACAAAAGCTCAATGGAAGCTCACAAACGAACACAAGGTCAAACCCGAAATACCGGATTCAACTCAAGTGTAATTAGAAACACAAATCCCAAGAAGCAAACAGAGATATGGCTAGAACCAAACAGCACCTCAAGGCACAGTGCAGTAGTGCCAAAAGAACAAGAATACTTGTATACATGCAGTGTAAATATCGCCATGAACTGGAAATGTTACACATTACAAGCTAGAACAAAGCACATAGAAGTGCAAGGGCAATCAATATCCAACAGAGACAACTAACAACAACATGTATGCACTATAAACTGGACAGTGCAAATATCATACCCGAGGCAAGGCCATAATACCACACAATTCAATCTGCCAAAAGTGGTACAATACAACTCAAATCAAACTACAAAGACCAGAGGAAATCCAGGCAAGTTAAAAATGCATTCATGTACCAAAGAAGGCACCTGTAACAAAACTGAATGGTGCGGTCTCCATAAGAAATGCATATGACATGACGCAGTACTAACGTACATGAACATGAAGGCAAAAAGTACAACCACGAAGCATTGAAAATGACTCGGTGGTCAACAACATCAAAATGCACAAGCAAGGCTACCAGAACCAAACTCGAGCAAGTCCAGACCACTCAAAAACAACAAATTTCGAAGACCATAAAAATCTAGATATACATACACAAACATTTCTACGACAACACTTAATATATATATAATTTCTTGTTTAAAATGAGGAATATGATTGGTTGGGAAACAAGTTAAAAATCCATAGTTTATAGTAAACTTTCATTTATAAGTATAGACTCCAATATACAAGTCAGTAAAGAATTCATTGAAACTGGAGGCAACAAAATTACCAAACTCAAAATTATGTAGGAAATTCGCTACTGTAACGACCAAGGGAAGGTCGAATGGTTCTGTATCGAAACCATATCAATCAAGGAAACAAACGAGTTCAAAATCGATGCCACGAAATTGAATAATCAAAATACACAATTTTGGAACGAATCAGGAACAAGTTCAACAGCAAACTACATATGATCAAGCAACTCAAATGACTTGATTCAAATGCAACCATAGTGAAACCAGAAGCTACCAGAACAAGAAAATACCCACTGGTTCAACAAACACCATAATCGATGCCAATGTCAACAAAGAAATGCACAAAGTCAACATCTGTGCGAACCAAAATATGCCGAAGTCTCCAGAAATTCACAAAACCCAAACTATGAAACTAATAACATCAAACCGTTGTGGTCACTAGATGCAACAGTGCCGAGATGACCAGAAAACAAGAAATTATCAATATCGAAACAAGATCAAATGACCGAGAATACTCAAGTATCAAAATTATTCAAATTTGTT
Source organism: Allium cepa (assembly GCA_030765085.1). Lineage (NCBI taxonomy): Eukaryota > Viridiplantae > Streptophyta > Magnoliopsida > Asparagales > Amaryllidaceae > Allium > Allium cepa. Next base: position 1,040,232,649 of record CM060931.1, on the reverse strand, counting down.
AAAATCAGAGAAACATCAACAGTCAACGAAATTTACACTACTGAAGTACACATCGAATTAGATGTGAGTGAAGAATTCACTCACCTCAAAACGAAGCGACGACGAACTCGAATCAAGTGACCGAAGCTTCTCAGAGACGAGCAACCGATAGAGCAAGAAATCGAGTTGTGAACGAGCAGACGGAGTCGGCGCCTCAAATCAATACCCTAATTTGGGACAAAGGAGCGAATGCCCTCATTTGATCGAACGAAGAAAATTTTTGAGGCCGCCATATTTTTCTTTCGTATGCTTTAGGTTTCGCGAATGAATGGAAAATCAAAGGGGGATCGGGTCTGCCTTGGTGGTTATCACGGCACAAAGAAAAAGGCATGGGCCAATATTATAAAGCCCATAAATTCTTAATTTTTTTTTTAAAAGAGTTTACCCGATTAAAACTCTAAATAGCAATTTGCCAACCATATTAATCGTCTAATGACGATAATAAAATAAAATGCGAAATCCCGGGTTGTTACAAACTCCCCTCCTTATAAAAATTGCGTCCCCGCAATTTTCATAATTAAGGTCGACAATAACAATTATTTTTCTAACATAAACTGGTTGAGCTAGAAAAATAAAAGTCGAGAATATAAACACCAAAGAAACCTTTTAATTTCATAAAAGAAATTCATAAATTCTCAACAAAATCTAATTATCAAAAAGATAATCAGAATACAGAAATCACAAAACAGCAATATCTAATTATCGATACGATAATTAGAAGACAGCAAAATCTAATCATCAACAAAGATAATTAGAAAACTCAAATCACAAATCGAAAAACCGCAATTCTAGTTACCAAAACAGTAATCAGAAAACGACAAAGGTCCATTATCAAAACGACAATCAGAAATCTCAATTCAACAAATATCCATTTATCAAAAATGATAACCAAATCTCAAATCAACAAATATTTAATTATCACAATCGATAATCAAATCTCAAATCAACAAATATTTAATTATCTCAAGCAATAATCAAATCAACAAATATCAGATTATCAAAACGATAATCAGAAACAACAAATATTCGAATATCAAAAACGATAATCAATAAATATCCGATTATAAAAAACAATAATCAGAAACAACAAATATTCCATTATCAAAAACGATAATCAAAATCAACAAATATCCGATTATCAAAAACGATAATCAGAAACAACAAATATTCGATTATCAAAAACGATAATCAAAACTCATATTAACAAATATTTAATCATCACAAGCGATAATCAAATCAACAAATATCAGATTATCAAAACGATAATCAAAATCAACAAATATCCGATTATCAAAAACGATAATCAAAATCAACAAATATCCGATTATCAAAAATCTCATATCAACAAATATTTAATTATCACAAGCGATAATCAAATCAACAAATATCAGATTATCAAAAACGATAATCAGAAACAACAAATATTCGATTATCAAAAACGATAATCAAAATCAACAAATATCCGATTATCAAAAACAATAATCAGTAACAACAAATATTCGATTATCAAAAACGATAATCAAAATCAACAAATATCCGATTATCAAAAACGATAATAAGAAAAAAAAATATTCGATTATCAAAAACGATAATCAAAATCAACAAATATCCGATTATCAAAAACAATAATCAGAAACAACAAATATTCTATTATCAAAAACGATAATCAAAAATCTCATATCAACAAATATTTAATTATCACAAGCGATAATCAAATCAACAAATATCAGATTATCAAAAACGATAATCAGAAACAACAAATATTCGATTATCAAAAACGATAATCAAAATCAACAAATATCCGATTATCAAAAACAATAATCAGAAACAATAAATATTCGATTATCAAAAACGATAATCAAAATCAACAAATATCTGATTATCAAAAACGATAATCAGAAACAACAAATATTCGATTATCAAAAACGATAATCAAAATCAACAAATATCCGATTATCAAAAACGATAATCAGAAACAACAAATATTCGATTATCAAAAACGATAATCAAAATCAACAAATATCCGATTATCAAAAACGATAATCAGAACTCATAACATCAAATATCTAATTATCACAAGCGATAATCAGAAATAATAATTATTCGATTATCAAAAACGATAATCAGAACTCATAACATCAAATATCTAATTATCACAAGCGATAATCAGAAACAACAAATATCTGATTATCAAAAACGATAACCAGAACTCATAACATCAAATATCTAATTACCTGTAGATAATTAGATTCAACAAATATCTAGAAATCAATTAAGATACTCTAGAAAATCAACATAAAAGGTGGATCGATCCCATCATATGGCGAGTTTTAGCTACGCCGCACGTGTATCTCATATGGCCGAAGCCTACCAAGTACCGCCATCATAATTTTGGCGCCCATCATATGACCTGAAGGTCCAACATATGATCCGAAGGTCTGGTACTGGTATTTGACCCGAAGGTCCTCATATGACCCGAATGTCCATCATAGTGGCTCGAAAGTACACGAAAATCATCAAAATCATAAAAACAACAAATATTTCAATTAACGAGTCCGAAATTAACCAAAATAGCAAACGCACATGTCCCATAACCACGAGTTTTACTAAATTGTTTAATTCTCTTCATCATTTCCTTGAAATTTTAAAATTGTGTATTTCAAAAATAACATTTTGTATTCTCAAACGAACAAGTCTGGATTAAGCGAATCAGTAAGAGAAAGGGGTCATAATCCTCGATTTTGCTGAAATGTTTAAATCGCTTCCTCATTCTTTTGAAAGCGCAAACTGCAAAACTTCTGAAAAAAATTCATTTATTTTATAAAAGTAATAATTTACATTCTCAAACGGACAAGTCCGGAATTAAGCGAATCGGTAAAAGAAAGGGTTCATAGTCCTCGATTTTGCTGAATCGTTTAAATCGCTTCCTCATTCTTTTGAAAACATAAACTAAAAATTTGTGAAAACAATTTTTATTTTTAAAATGATTTTCAATCCACGTTCTTAAAACAACAACATCAGTGACAATTTCAACAAGGAAATTGCACTTCTCAAAATACCGTAGAACGGATCTCAAAATCAGCATTGCGGGATAACCGCTTAAAAATCCACTTTAAATTTGACGGTTACTGAAGTCAAAGCGATAGTAATTTTTAAACGTCAAAATCTCATTAAAATAATCTACATCAAAATATAATATCAGTGAATTTTCATTCATTATAATGTCAACAAAACACCGGGCTTCAAAATTTTAGCATTGGTGTAAAAATCCTGTTATAAAAATAACGGCAACGAAATACGTTTAAAACCAAGCATCGATTCAACGTAAAATTTAATGTAGTAACATGAAACCTAAATTTGCACATATACCACAAAATGAACAAAGAAATCATTCAAATATATCTTCAATGAAGATAACTTAAAACAACAAAAATCTCAACAAATTCACATAACTGCAATCGCTTCGAATCCTCAAATCGGATTCGAAATTTTCAAAGAAAACAAAATAAACACAGCTATGTAAACAACAATTGAAATTTATTTCAATTTCATATTTTGATTTTCAAATCAAAAAGGTTATCAGCCGTACTCAGGGAAGACAGTCTCACTGTTTTCACTGCACACTCTGATAAACAAAACACGAATCAACCAATCATCAAAACACAGTTTCACTTTTTATTTTTAAATAAAGATATTTAAAAATTTCAACATATTTTCAAAACTTTAGTTTTGACTCAAAGCACAATAAAACATCGACTAATAGTTGTAACACATGTTCCATCTAAGTTATGTTTTATATTATGTCCATAAACCCCAAGCTCTGATACCTACTGTGACGCCCCACCTCTGCGCTCACAATAACAAAGAGTATTAAAAGAAATACTGTCCGTTATTACGAAAAATAAGGCTGGATAGGAGTGGCCATCTGTAGTTAGGCCTTACACTAGTATTGGTTATCTCGATAGGAGTGGTATATATTTTTATTTTTCATCTCTTATTTGTTTACTCCCATCAACATATCCAATTCCAGTATAAAACGAACTATGATGGTTCATAATAGTTTAGGACAATAGATATAATAATAACACAGATAATATAAGTGCGGAACACAGATAAAACAAAAATGTCTCATATATATAATAACTGATGTCAGTTATAATATATGTGATACAATATATATGATACAACTACAACTGTCGACTCAGGAAGTTATATACACAAGTACATTATCGTGAATAATATACATGAATATACAACATCCTATACAGTGACAACATCTACTCCAAATGATATAAAGAAACTTCATAGCTCTAGCAGCAACCCAAAGCAAGATATCTACAACCTGTAATAACTCGGTCTGACCCGAGTATTACATTCAAAAGAAAATAATACACGGGTCAGTCTAATTCAAACTCAGTTATTAATGCACGGAAGCAATAATAAGTAAATAACAAATAGACGACAGTCACAATAAATCTCGTCTATCACCAATCCTTTAACAAGGAAATTGGATAACGGTAAATATAAGGCATATCAGTGTTAAACAACAAATCAGCAGATTCAAATCATCAACAAAGATAAATGAAAAGAATTATCAATGAAGATAATTTAAAAAAACAACAGAATTGCATAAACGGCAATTAACAACAAAATCATCAAATTAAACCAAATCAAGATACAAATCCAAAACATATTGAAATATCAATTAAAATGCCAACTCGAGTAGGGCTGCAGTACACGCACGCGTGTACTGCCTCGCCACTACAACAATTAAATACTCAAAAGATCAATAATTCAAAAGCAGTAGAATATCAATAAAAGCAATACCGTGTGGCTGCAGTACACGTTTGCGTGTACTGCCTTGCAACTACAGCGACGATGTACACAAAAGCTCAATGGAAGCTCACAAAACACAAGGTCAAACCTGAAATACCGGATTAAACTCAAGTGTAATTAGAAACACAAATCCCAAGAAGCAAACAGAGATATGGCTAGAACCAAACAGCACCTCAAGGCACAGTGCAATAGTGCCAAAAGAACAAGAATACTTGTATACAAGCAGTGTAAATATCGCCATGAACTGGCAATGTTACACATTACAAGCAAGAACAAAGCACATAGAAGTGCAAGGGCAATCAATATCCAACAGAGACAACTAACAACAACATGTATGCACTGTAAACTGGACAGTGCAAATATCATACCCGAGGCAAGGCCATAATACCACTCAATTCAATCTGCCAAAAGTGGTACAATACAACTCAAATCAAACTACAAAGACCAGAGGAAATCCAGGCAAGTTAAAAATGCATTCATGTACCAAAGAAGGAACCTATAACAAAAATGAATGGAGCGGTCTCCATAAGAAATGCATATGACATGACGCAGTACTAACGTACATGAACATGAAGGCAACAAGTACAACCGCGAAACATTGAAAATGACTCGGTGGTCAACAACATCAAAATGCACAAGCAAGGCTACCAGAACCAGACAAGAGCAAGTCCAAACCACTCAAAAACAACAAATTTCGAAGACCATAAAAATCTCGATATACATACACAAACATTTCTACGATAACACTTAATATATATATAATTTCTTGTTTAAAATCAGGAATATGATTGGTTGGGAAACAAGTTAAAAATCCATAGTTTATAATAAACTTTCGTTTATAAGTATAGACTCCAATATACAAGTCAGTAAAGAATTCATTGAAACCGGAGGCAACAAAATTACCAAACTCGAAGTTATATAGGTGTAATATCCTGGAATTTTGGACAATATAAATTTAATAATCTGTGTTCAAAAATATTTAATAAAATACTATATGATTTTAAATATGTGAGATAAATGTTTTATTGGTTTAAAATTCATTTTAACTTAAATTTGTATATTAAAATAAGTTACAAAAATGTTTGTGTTATTCTTTTTAAAATATTAATTTATAAAATGTGATTTGTAAGTTTAATTTGTAAATTTAAAATACAATTTAAAATATGAAACATGTATTCAATAAGTTACAAACTCTTTTATAAATTTATTTTAATTATTTAAAAGTATCCTTTTCAAATGAATTATTTGTATATTGTTTTATTTATTATAACACTTTGCTTTATTTTTTTAGAAATTATTTAAATACATAACTATGTATAAGAACTAATTAACTAAGCTTAATATTTCATTAACTCTAATTAAAAATACTAATTAATTTAGGATAACATGTGTAAGTAATTTAAGCCTAATCTAACATGTGTTAAATATTTAAGTGAGTGAATTAATAAGTGTCCCTTTCTTTTTACAAGTGTCAAATTTTATCTTTTATTTTTCTTTGTTTTTAATAAATCATAAATTTAGTTTATAAGACATTGCATTTACTCATTCCTTTACTCTTTCTCATTTTTTTATTTTTCTGAACAAAGAAATCTGCAAAAAACCATTACCTCCTTCAAAAAAAAACAACCTATAATCAAACTCCTCCTTTTCAAACTCAACAAACCTGCAAGCTACAAACTATAACATGCCTGTAAGGTTGAGGATTAAGGAGCAAGGTCTGCATGTCTTTCAAAGACTGGAAAATAAAGTATGAAGCCTGCATTTTTGTTTCTTCAATCTACAACCTGGGGGGGGGGGATTTGCATCTTCAACCATGAAGCAAGCATATAGGCATTCAATTCTTTAAAAAAAAAAACTGGAAGCATCTTTTAAAAACAAAATGGCTCTGTTCTTCATATTAGATTCAGGTGAGTAACTTAACATATTTGAAAGTTTAAGTATAAAATATGGATTGTTTGATTTATTTATGAAAATAAGTAGGCCTATACTTATATATTGTTAAATATTTTGCTGTGTATATATATAAACATGAATGTGATGTATGTTTGTTTACCTATGGTACTGTCTGCACAGTACAAGCTCAAATGGATCAAAATTTCTTTCCTTTTGATCTCGTTGTTGTTATGACCTAGTGATTGACTGAAGTATGTTGGGTTCATGATAAAGTAAAGTTAAAACATTTTATATAGGTTAAATAAATTTTTGAATTGCCTGAAAATTTAATAACAGAGCAAACATTAATATAAGAGGAAAAATTCAAACATTTTGATTTATTGTTTCAGGTTTATTAATAGAAACAACAAGTGAATTCATGAATTTTAAATAAAATATTACAATTTTTAGTGTTTTAAATAAAGAGCAGATTTGAACATATTGTATTTTACATTTTGGTCAAGTTCAGTTGAAGCTTGCGTTGGAATTGGGTGAATTTGATTCTGTTGATTGAGTAGCTATCAAAGATTATAGGAAAAATACCAAATTGGATTACAATTAAATTTTGGTGTTGTAATTTAGGAATTATAGTTGGAACCCTAGTTTTTCTGGATTGGGTAATATCGAACTTTTTGGTCATTTCAGTTGATCGAGTTCGATGTTGTTTTGGGTAATGGTAGATGATGCGTTGGTGAAGATGTTGACGGAGTTTCAAGGGCGATAGTGGCCGGAGTTGGGAGGCCTTGTCGTTGACAGGTCAAGTAGTAGGAAGGGGTTAATGTTCCAGGTTTTGGATTTAAAACTTGAATTCAAATCCAAGTTGAATTATGGGTATTTGAGGCTTGAAGAGTGATGAGGGGTTACTGGTTGATGTGGGATGGCCATTGACGATGGTCAGTGATGGCCGGAGTTGAAGTATGGGTGCACAGTGATGGGCTGTGCATGTTGGTGATGCTGGGTTTCAGGTTTTGTTGCTCGGGATTGTCTCGGGGGAATTTAGGTGGTGACTCGAAGCATTATTGCTTCTGACTCGAAGTAATTATAGGATAGCTCGGGTTTGTAATGTTTCAGGTTTTAACAGAAACTTATTTCCAGGTTTCTAAAATTTGAAGTAAAAGTAAACTGCAAACAAAAATCTGAAAACTAAGTTGAATCTGAATTTAAATATAAATTCAATTAGTTTTATTTAGGGGTTTTGAAATAATTAAAATTTTGAAAATTTTAATTAGTTTTAAAGATTGGTCAGAAACCTGTTTTCCAGGTTTATGAAAATTGAAGTAAAAGAAAATTGCAAACAAAATCTGAAAGTAAGTTGGAAACTGGAATTGAATTTGAATTAATAAGTTTAAATTTTAGATCTTTGAAATAAATTTGAAATGTTTTTAAATCCAAGTTTGGTTTTAAACTAAAATCAGAAACTGTCTTTCTATTTTTAAAAATTTTAAAAGTAAAATTTTAAAAAAAAATTGAAGGATGAAGTTCAATTTGAAATTTTTAACCTGAAACTTAATTTTGAAATCAATAATTTAAATCCTGGATTTTGAATCATTTTTGAATTCAAATTTAAGATGTTAAACTAAAACAGGAAAGTGTTTTCTGTTTAAATTTTAAAAGTAAAATTTTAAGATGTAACTGAAAATTTAAATAAAGTTTAAATCTGGAAACTGAAAACTTAGCAAATGAATCTAAGTTTGAATTTAATTTAAAACTGGAAATTGAAATTTAGATTTTAAACTTTTTAAAGTATAAAGGAACATTGGTTTTGAATTTAAACTATAAGTTTTAAATTATGAAATAAAGTTTAAAATAAGTTTAAATTCAGTTTTAAAAACCTGAAATTTGATTTTAACGTCAGTTTTTAAAATAAAATAAGTTTTTAAATTTAAATTTGTTTAACCATTTTTAGAAAAGGTTAAATAACTTGAATTTAAAAATAAAGATGGAAGAGTAAGTAATGTTTTAAATTTTTAAGATCTAATCTGGAATGAAAATTTAAATTGTGTTTCAATTTGAAATTTAAAAAGAAATTTTTAAATTGAATTTGTTTGAAACAAATTGTTTAAAATATAAGAAGAATGTTTCTTAATTTAGAATTTAAGAAATTGATTTCATTTAAATTATTAAATTAATTTAAATGGAATATTAATTATTTAATTAATTAATAATGTGGATGTTTAATTAAGTAATTAATAATTTTTAAGTTAATTAATTAGATTTGAGTTTAATTAATTAAGGTTAATTAATCTATAAATAAAGATTGTTAATTAAATTCTAATTAATGATTAAGATTTATTTAATCAAGTGATTAAAGATAATTTAGATTTTAATTAACACTTAATTAATTAATAATTAGAGATTAATTAAATGATAATTAAATATTAATTAATTGTAATTAATAATGGTTAATATAAGTTAACTCCTAATTAAGTAATTAAGAAATGTTAATGAAGGTCATTAACTTGAGATTATTTAACAGTTAATTAATTTGATTAATTTTGATAATTAATTAAATTAATTAATTAATAATAATCAATTGTTTAAGTTTAATTACTTAATGAAAGTAATTAATGGATTAATTACTTAGTGTAATTAATTTGATTAATGTGATTAGTTTAGATTAATTAAGTTAAATTAAATTAAACATTTGTGGATTGATTGATAATTATTTATGTAATTTATGGATTGTAATTACTTAGAGAAGTAATTAATTAATAATTACTGGATGTAAATAAGGATATTTATTATAGAAGTAATTTGGATTTAAATTATTTGAAATAAATCAAGGATTAATTTAGTAGAAATTAATTATGGGATGAGTAATTAAATTAGTTAATTACTAGTATTATTAATCATGGGTGATTAATATATATATATATATGTTGTTTAAATTGAAGATTAATTACTTTTGTAGTTAATTTATATTTAGAGATTGATTAAATATAATTAGAAATAATTAATTAATTAATGATGTAATTTGGAATTGATTAATTAAGGAATAATTAATAATGAATAAATGATTAATGTAATTAATTTTAGCTAATTAATTAATTAAGCAATTACAAGTTAAATTATTTGCAAAAGGTTTAATATAATTAGCTTATGTAATTAATATTAAGGCTAATTACTTATTGTAATTAGGGAATTATTAATCAATAAGGATTAAGTGAAATGAATATTGAGATGATAAATTGATTTTTAATTAATTAAAGATTAATAAGCAGAATTTTAATGATGAAGTAATTAATTTAATTCATTTTAAATTAATTAGAGTTTAGGTTATTAATTTAATTCATTTTAAATTAATTATAAATGGAATGATCATTAGGTCATTGCTTATGTTTGATGATTGGTATTGATTGCCATGTATGGGTTGTAATCTCAGTTATGAGATGAGTAGTGTATGTGATATGGATGCATTGGTTGTTTTTGGATGATAATATGGATTATCTGATTATGATATGAATTACCTATTGATAATGATAATGTTGATTATCTATTGTGTTGTGAATTATCTATTGTGTATATGTAGATAATGAATTGAATTGTTTTAAACTTAAAACAACTTGGACCTAAAAGACACGCTTTGGATTTCGATGAGACCGGGAACGAGTTTCCATATTTGGGATCCGAAAACCACATCGATTCCAATTAAACGTTAGGTCGTTAATCCAAGTGGAGCGAGTGAAGACTCGAGGTGTAAGGGCTATACGTAAGTATAACTCTGTGGGTGATTCCGTAATGAGTTTGACGGAATAGTACTTATAGATTCGAGATGGTGATTCAGAGTGCAAGGGTTATTGTCGTTAACTCTGAGGGTGATTCCAATATGAGTGTAACGAGATAATGCCTTCGGTTTCGTTCGAACCTGGAACGAACTTGTATGGATTGAATGCTTTCAGAACATCGTCAGGTGGACGATGAGCATTCTAAGTGATATGTCCTATAAAGGTAATCGTAGCCTCAAGCCTCATCAACCGGGAATGGCTAAAACAGGGGAGGTGCAGCAAAGCTTCGTGGGTAGCCCCCACTTGAGAGCAAGATTTATCCCTGTCTAGAGGTTTCTTTATTTTCGGCTTAGTGGTGCGGTTGCTGATCACAACTGCGGGGTTGTCTTGTTTGGAACTATTCAGTAAGGAATGGGTCCGGCTTTGTATTGTAGGGGAGAAGGAGTACTCCTCGGTACGGTGATCTAGGCCATGTACTGTGATGGGCGGTACCCCAGTAGCCCAGCCATTGATGGCGTCCAAAATCCAATAAGTGCCGTACGTATTAGTTATGCCCAACTATGTTGGAATGTGAGATGTAAGCATTTCAGCTATTTCTGTATTTTACTTGGAAACCCTAGACACTATTATAATATCACTGGATTTCCTATCAAATGTTTTGGTTAGCGTAAGGTGAAAACTTTTCCATGTTTATGTGTGGGAAGTCTTACGTGATACCTTTTCTTTTCAAAGTTTTTTCAAAGTTAAGTAACTTTAACCTGTTACTCACACCAGACCCATGTCTGACCCGGAGTTATTTCTGTTTTTCTTTAACTCTTGGATACTCAAATTTTTATGAGTAGTCAAGGGAATTCAGGTTAGGATTCGGGTTAGCTTTGACGAATTATGGAGGAGCATATGGAGCAGGAGGCTTCTGCGTATAGTTATATAGTTTTCCGTTGTGTTGGTATCTCTAAGTATCTTCTGTATTATTGAGTTGTAATAACTAGACAGGTGTTTATAACTGTCTAGTATGTGTTGTATTGACTGTGTAACTCTGATAATTGTTGTAATACTATGCAATACTTATGTTATTGATATAATTTATTCGTTCCGCTGTTGAGATTCTTGTGTTGTTTCTTCTTTTTCTTCTTTCTTTTCTCTTTTCTATCCCTTTATTTCTTAAGGATGATATAACTTTTTGTGGAGAAAAAGTCGGGTCGTCTCAGGTGGTATCAGAGCGCTAGGTTGAGTGAATACCTAGTCTCTGTAGTGGTGTCTATCTTGAGAGAGCGTATTTGTATTTTTAATATATATATATATATATAATTGGTTCTACCTATTTGTTGGTTACCTGTTCAGGTTTTTCCAATGTAAGTTATAATGGTAGATGAGGTAGAAGTGTGTGTAACATGACTACCATTGATTAGAGTTTGAATGAATGAGGTTGGAAGTGTATTTGTCGAGACTGTAGATCTAATACCGTCTCGAGTGAATTCTGTAGTGATGAAGGACTTCATCGATCTCTGAAGGAAACCTTCTAAAGGTTCGGAGTTCGTCTTTGAAGTGCAGAATTGAGTTTTGATTTGTCGATTAGGCTGAAGCAAGTGAGTGAGGATATCTTGATATCTCAGGAAGTAGTAGCTGCGTGATGAGATGCAGTGACTATGGATATTTCCGAAGATGTTTCTTTGGAACAAGATGTAAAGACCCAGAATTCTTATTAATTAAAATTTGAATATTTAATTAATTTTAAATATTAATAAGTGAATTTATAAGTCGAATAAATTTTATTTCGAATAATTGGATTTAATTGGATAATTAAATCGATAATTTAATAGTGAAAATACAGAAAAAATTGAAAATTGGGTTAAATATGATTGAAAATGATTTGTAAAATTTTATTTTATCATATTGAAGTTATAGAGATGTTATAGAACTTTTAAAATCGAATTAAAAGTTAATTTGTGAAAATTGAATATTTTAATATTAAATCGACTAGTGAAATTAGTCAATTTTCGGACGGTCTTAGAATTGGACGAAACTAGTTCCATTGGATCCGTAATAGTTTGTTATTATCAGATTTCAATTTTCGTAGCAATCGGAGTTATCGTTTTATCGCGGCAGCTCGAAACGCATCGAAATTGTTTTTAATATTAATTTGGCGAGTTAAAATAGCCATTTTTCAAACAGTGTCGGATTTCAACGAAACCAGTTTCATCGGATCCGTAATGTGATATTATTGTACGGTTTCAAATTTCAAGTCAATCGGATTAACCGTTTGTCCGGTGCAAGCTAAAACGCCTAGAAATTTGATTTACCGATTTAATTTTAAATCGAACGTTTACTGCCATAACTCGCACAGATGACCGAATTAGCTCCCGAAACACATTCCATTGTGTTCCGAACGTGGGGTAAACCCTAGAAACGTCGGTCACCGCGTGAGATTTGGAGTTCGGAAAATCCGAGATGAATAGTGTACGTCGATTTTTCTATAAAAGCCCCCTCTCTTCATAAATTTGCAAAAATTAAAACCCTAACCCTAATTTCAAAGCTCCAGCCACCATTAATAAACCAAAGGCCAGAAATTCATCATTTTATTCTCTTAATCTCTATCAATCTATATACAATTAGAAGTAATGCTCAACTACAAAGTTGAAGAGCCCGATGAGAGCTTTGATTCTATACGGTGATGATCGTGTTTGGAGCGTCAGAGGGGGAGTTAGGGGGGCCGACAGCTGCGTGTTGCGCACGCAAATCGAGGGTGAGGGTGCAGCCGAGTTGAGCATGATGGCATGGTGGAGTTCGAGATGCTCTTCAAAATGGTAGTATCTGATCGTGTTCAAGATCATCGTATTTGGCTCGAAATCAAACCCTAGTTGGTTATTAATGGGTTTGTGTGCGTGGTGTTGCCTGTACATGAACGTGAGTGAGAAGAAGGTGGGGTGCGGTCACGATTGCAGGGAGCAAGATCCAAGGGCTGAGATCTGTTTAGGTTTAAAAATAGTAAATTATGTTGTAAATTTATGTATATAAATTCGTGTAAACTTCTAAAAATCATTACTTTTTCATACGAGTTCGAAAACGTGCGAAACCAGTTGCGTTGGAATCGTATCGTCGAGCACTACGATATGGAATTGGATTGGAGTCGTTTGGAGTTAGCAAAATTTTTGGATAAAATTAAACGCGCGTTTAATTTTATTCGAAATAACAGCTGAAAACGAAATTGAAATCAAGGTGAGAACTTCTCACTCAATCGAATCGATTTCGATTTTAATTTTAAATAGTTAGATTTAAAATTCTTGAATGCATGTTTGAATGATGATTGTTATCTATTGATTGTTAAAATAGACATTATGCGTCGTTAGTAAGCGGATGTTATTTATTAAAAACATATACCACGAATATTTCATAAACAGTGAAATTGGTATTATTTATGTACTTGGAATTGATTTCCCGCAGTATATAGCGGATGAGACCCTATTGCGCCGTCTATTAAGCGGATAATATTTTAAATCCCATATACCACGATAATTTCGTACTAGAACGGAATTGGTATTGTGCTAACATCTTTGGATGCAGGAAAACAGGTTGGAGGGATCCAACTAGATTCCTCAACAGTATTTATTTGATTTTGGATATTTTTGATATTTGATTGATTATCATATCGATATATGATGTCGTTGTTGTCGTGATTGACTATTTGGTATGTAGCATCATTGGGCAAAATTTTGGAATTTTAAAAGGATTTTTAAAGTGATTTTTGAAAGTATACGTTATAAAATATTTTTGGAATTGATCCATTATAAATAAATAAACGTTATAATTTTTAATGTTATAAAAATTATGATTTTTGAGAAATATATTTAAAGGTTGATTTTTGAAAATATGGGTAAATGATTTTATAAAATAGTTTAAATTAGGATTTTTGAATTTATTGTAAAAAGGTTTAAATATAGGATTTATAGAATTTGATTATTTTATAAATATAAATGGTGAAATTATAAAGGAGATTAAAGATGTTTTAAAATAATAGTATAAATTGATTTATATAAAGGATTTATAAATTGATATTTATAAATTAAAATATTTGAATTATAAAACGAGTTCTTATAAGTGTTAGAATGAATTGTAAATGAATTTCATAAATGAATGAAATTTATAGAATTATAAACGGTGAAGTTATAAATGGAATTTTATAAGCAGTAGGTTTATAAAATTTGTAAAGTTATTTGAAGAATAGATATGGGTAAATAAATGAATCTTATAGTTATAAGATTTATAATTTGGGAAGTTAAAGGAACGATTTTGCAAACAAATAAATTATAAGTATTTAACTTAAATTATGGACTTTTGGTTTATAATTGAGTTATAAATTGAATAGGTTAATAAAGGAGGTTTATAAAAGGAAGTTGTTATAAAACAAATAGAAATGGAATTTATAAACGTTGTTTTATAAATCCGCCAACGCTAAATTGTTATAACTTATTTATGGAGTTATATTCACGTTTTAGACAGTGAATAATCCTTTAAAATAAAATGTATAGAAATGATGAAATTGGTTGACGAAGTATATTCACGTTTTTGAATAGTGAATAATATGTTAAAGAAAATGTTTTGGATGTGATGTTTTAAATAGAATTAAAACGATCTAAGGATGTTTTCAAAATGTGTTAAGATTCGAAACCATAGATTTCAACATTCATTGTTGAAATAGACGTTTTCGAGAAATAGAAGGAAATGGTGGACTATAACACTGTTGTTATAGTAAATGATTCCGAAAGGAAATGTTTTGTATAGTATTGGGATTTATATATCTATTTTAATTTCGAATCCCTATACTAGTGATTTTGGGTTGTCGTAACGATGTTTTACGTAACATTCGTTTTGGCCCAAATAAATATGTTTAAACGAATGATTTCCTTAAAGAATGAAATGTATACTTATTTTTGATTTAAGTAAATTGAATATTTTCCAAGTGTTGAAAATAAATAGATTTGTGAATTACTTATTAATAAATAAGTATGGAAATGTTTTCCAATGTGAAATGAAACGTTTTGAGAATTTATCTTTTTGAAGATAAATTGAAAATGAATAATTGAAATCATATATTCATAGATATTTTGGAATATAAATTCACTGTGGAATTTATAAATGAAAAGGGGAATTTGTTTAAAAATAAACGTTGATTTATTTTTGAAGTGTGGGAATTAATTTACGGATTTGGAACGTAAATATAAAGTAAATCGTTAAGGATTTATTTAATTGGTTTAAATGAACCATGTTGAAATGAAAGTATTTCCGCGTAAGGAAATAATTGAAATTTGTTTTCAAATGGTTGAATTGTGGAAATTATATATCTTGTAAAGATATTTTTGGGAAATAAATAATTTGGAAAATTATTTGGAATCTGGTGATGTTGTGCATATCCATTGATAGTTCAATAACTGACTATCAATATTTACCATTGAATGGGTATTTGTTGTGATTTGCTGAATTTGAATGCCACACTTATTTTTAAATTATTGCGCTCGTTATTCGGATTACCCATTCCGAATAGTGATACGACGTAATGGATAGCATTGATGACCGGTGTTGAAGACCGGATATTTTTGAAAGCGAACGGACAACTCGTCGAATGTCTTTGCATCGACTGGTCCCCGGTATAGAGACTCCATATGTGATGGGAATTCTGGTCGTGATTAGTGAATATCCGGATTGCAAGGACTTCTTTGTAAGTGCCTTCGGTTCTGTTCGATCCCGGAACAGACTTGTATGGATAGTATGTCTGACATTACAATTGAGATATAAAGCAGATTTCTTTCAAATACATTTCTGTTGGTGGCGGAGAATTTATTCTTTTAGCTTAACACCCTTCTCTGAGACGTACGAGCTCAGAGGTTATGTAGTTGAAGGTTATCAGCGATATATTCCCAATTTGGTAATGTGACATGCTGAGTGTTGCTGTGAAATGATCATTGTTTGATCATTTGTGATATGATCATTTGTTTGATCACTTATCTTTGTGATCATTTCTATGATCATTTGTTGACCCAAAGCACAACTTTTGTATAAAGCGTGGCTTTGTGGACGAGACGTCGTCGAGCCTCACACTCCGGAATGGTCAAAACAGGAAAGATGCAGCAAGGTTATTGGGGGTAGCGCCCCTTAGGGTATGTGCATTTCCTTCTGGAAAAGGGTGATATCATGGTATGGAGCCCAGATACTTACTCATGTTGAAACACTTTATTTATTATGGTGTGATGTTGGTTATCGAGCGCTCGGATAAAGGTCCCAAAGGACCGGGGGATGGCATACTCGTGTCAGTAGTTACCCAGTTAGGGGTAACCCGGCCTTGTGTTGGAAGAGATCCGGTTTGGTTCTCGGGGACGTCCTTCCAGAGGCGTTCTCATGTGGCAATGAGAAGTTCCTTGGCCTGACCATTTGTTGGAAATCCAATTCCTAATACGAAACCCTGTACGGTTTTAGTTGTAGAACCTGCCATTTACTTATGGTGGTCACCGCTGTTTAGATGGTAGCTATAGTAGGCATAGTTCGAAATGTCTATGCTGGCTAAGATTTATATCTTTACTTTCGAAATGATTTCCTCTACACTATGCACTAGTAATAATATCAAATGTTCTTTTTAATGCGCATCAAGCATCTTTGACTATCATAAGGAGAAATCTCCTCTGATTCTGCATTTGCATTGTGTGTGTGTGCGAGAGGCCTTATGGTAGTCTCATTTTTAAAAGCATTGCGAATTGACTTTAAAAATATTCCTCTATTTTGATTTTAAAGATAAATAAACTGTTTTGAGTTCTCACACCAGTCACATGACTGACTCGGAGTTTATTGTTTTCCTTCCTAAACTCTGGGTGCCCACCAATTTCCACACGGGCAGTCAAGTGTTAAGGTTTATCAGGATATTCTGGAATTCAGGAGTTGCTGGAGGCAAGCCGGATGGCATGGCGTATTACTAGTATATAGTATTTCTTTTCCGCTGTTTGTTGTTGTTGTTGTTGTTGTACACTCTGATGATATAATGTAATGTAATGTGATGTAATGTAATAACTGATATAGTTCTTTGTTTAAAGATTATTCATTTATTTATTATATGTTGTTCCGCTGCGGATTGTGAGATTCTGATATTGTTCTGCTGTTTTCTGTTCTGTCCTATCTTTTCTCTCTTCTTCTACCTTTTTATTTTTCTTAAAACCCTAAGTGTTCAGTTTTTCGGCATTCGATCGCTCGGTAGTTGATACAGTGAACGTATTGATGTCAGTTTTCGAAAGTCGAAGAATCGTGTCCTTACACAAGAGTAAGATGTGAGTCTTCTCGGTGATGTGGCTGAGTTTAGCAGAATGTTCTGAGTTGGTAAGGAGTCTTCTGGCTGAGTAGTTTTTCTGAAGTGGAGTTCAGAAGCAGCAGAGTGGATCTGTTTCTCGTGTAAGTTGGCTAGGCCAGCATAAGCTGTTCTGTTTGGTAGAGAGAGAGCAGTTTTCTTTGGATTTAGGCTGAGTTGATCGCAAAAGTGACTTGCGATAGTATGTTCTTTTGGATTGTTGGAGATTGTCCGGATTTTCTTCCAAGAAGTCAGAGTTTGTCTGCATCTGAAGATCGAGTTTTCTTTCCAGAAATGGAACAGGTGGTTCAGTTAGTAGATGGATGGTTCCATGAGATAGAAGTTGGTGAAGCAACTCAGGTTTCGGAGGAACATCTAAATTTTCTTATGGATATGTGGAACTATATTTATGTGCTGGGTTGTCTAGCCTGTGCTTGTGCTGTTCGTCAGCATTTTCTTCTGTTTCGGATCAGAGTTGTGCAGCGGAAGCAGTTTGGGGGTGTTTCTGTTTTTCTTTTTCCGAATAAGAAGAAGTTTGTTCTGTTTTCTGTTGTTGAGAAGCCAGGTGTGTGTTCTTGGTTTTTGAGTGATCTTGAGGAGGTCATTGGATTGTTTTGATTCAATCTGTTTCTAATGGAATCAGCAAGAGTAGAGCTGATCGGAATGGATGTTGGTGCCCAGGATCGTCTGAAGAGTATTTATGGATAAAAGGCGGAGAAATTTAGATTCTGGAGTCGAAGATTGGATTTTGGTTAAGTTTTTCTCTGATCCAGGAGCTATCAGTTTGGGGAAGCTAGCTCCGAAGTGTTTTGGTTTCTTCTGTGTTTTGGGTAAGATCAGTGTTTGGTTTTCTAGAGTTGAATTGCCAGTTTGGATAATTGGGATTCAGTATGTTTCACGTATCTCTAAGGGAGTACGAGTTTGATATTTCTGGTTGTAAAACCAGCAGTTTAGGATGGATTGGTTGTTGAGTCAGACTCATTGGTAGTCTGATATTCTATACAGAATTGTTGTTAGGAGCTCTATAGCTTAGTAGTATTGATTGATTGTATTCTATAAAGCGAATATTCCGATATATATATACAGGGGAAACTCGCGAAGGTTTTATCCAAAATTCTTTTGGATAATTAGATTTGTTCTGATTGTGTGAATTGGTTGCTTTGGTTGTTAACATATGATTAACATATGCTGTGTTTTAAAATAAAATCTGTTAATAGATTATTAAATTACCTTTGTTTTAAATTTCGGGGACGAAGTTCTTTTAAGGGGGAAGGATTGTAATATCCCGGAATTTTGGACAATATAAATTTAATAACCTGTGTTTAAATTTATATTGAATTGATAATTTTTGTTAATAAATTTGATTTGATTTAATAATCTTCTTTATTTAAATATTTAGTTGATGAATTTATTTATTTTATTTGCTAATAAATTGTTTTCTATTTAATAATGTATATGTGTTTATATATATTTTAAATAAACAAGTTGTTAAATCAGTATAGCATAATTTTAATAATTTGAAATTAGGAATTGCGATTTATTTTTGATTTAAGCTTTTCAAAAGTATTTAATAAAATACTATATGATTTTAAATATGTGAGATAAATGTTTTATTGGTTTAAAATTCATTTTAACTTAAGTTTGTATATTAAAATAAGTTACAAAAATGTTTGTGTTATTCTTTTTAAAATATTAATTTATAAAATGTGATTTGTAAGTTTAATTTGTAAATTTAAAATACAATTTAAAATATGAAACATGTATTCAAAAGTTACAAACTCTTTTATAAATTTATTTTAATTATTTAAAAGTATCCTTTTCAAATGAATTATTTGTATATTGTTTTATTTATTATAACACTTTGCTTTATTTTTTTATAGAAATTATTTAAATGCATAACTATGTATAAGAACTAATTAACTAAGCTTAATATTTCATTAACTCTAATTAAAAATACTAATTAATTTAGGATAACATGTGTAAGTAATTTAAGCCTAATCTAACATGTATTAAATATTTAAGTGAGTAAATTAACAAGCGTCCCTTTCTTTTTACAAGTGTCAAATTTTATCTTTTATTTTTCTTTGTTTTTAATAAATCATAAATTTAGTTTATAAGACATTGCATTTACTCATTCCTTTACTCTTTCTCATTTTTTTATTTTTCTGAACAAAGAAATCTGCAAAAAACCATTACCTCCTTCAAAAAAAACCTATAATCAAACTCCTCCTTTTCAAACTCAACAAACCTGCAAGCTACAAACTATAGCATGCCTGTAAGGTTGAGGATTAAGGAGCAAGGTCTGCATGTCTTTCAAAAGTCTGGAAAATAAAGTATGAAGCCTGCATTTTTGTTTCTTCAATCTACAACCTGGGGGGGGGGGGGGATTTGCATCTGCAACCATGAAGCAAGCATATAGGCATTCAATTCTTTAAAAAAAAAACTGGAAGCATCTTTTAAAAACAAAATGGCTCTGTTCTTCATATTAGATTCAGGTGAGTAACTTAACATATTTGAAAGTTTAAGTATAAAATATGGATTGCTTGATTTATTCATGAAAATAAGTAGGCCTATACTTATATATTGTTAAATATTTTGCTGTGTGTATATATATATATATATAAACATGAATGTGATGTATGTTAGTTTACCTATGGTACTGTCTGCACAGTACAAGCTCAAATGGATCAAAATTTCTTTCCTTTTGATCTCGTTGTTGTTATGACCTAGTGATTGACTGAAGTATGTTGGGTTCATGATAAAGTAAAGTTAAAATTTTATATAGGTTAAATAAATTTTTGAATTGCTTGAAAATTTAATAACAGAGCAAACATTAATATAAGAGGAAAAATTCAAACATTTTGATTTATTGTTTCAGGTTTATTAATAGAAACAACAAGTGAATTCATGAATTTTAAATCAAATACTACAATTTTTAGTGTTTTAAATAAAGAGCAGATTTGAACATACTGTATTTTACATTTTGGTCAAGTTCAGTTGAAGCTTGCATTGGAATTGGGTGAATTTGATTCTGTTGATAGAGTAGCTATCAAAGATTATAGGAAAAATACTAAATTGGATTACAATTAAATTTTGGTGTTGTAATTTAGGAATTATAGTTAGGAACCCTAGTTTTTCTGGATTGGGTAAGATCGAACTTTTCGGTCATTTCAGTTGATCGAGTTCGATGTTGTTTTGGGTAATGGTAGATGATGCATTGGCGAAGATGTTGACGGAGTTTCAAGGGCGATAGTGGACGGTGTTGGGAGGCCTTGTCGTTGACAGGTCAGGCAGTGGGAAGGGGTTAATGTTCCAGGTTTTGGATTTAAAACTTGAATTCAAATCCAAGTTGAATTATGGGTATTTGAGGCTTGAAGAGTGATGAGGGGTTACTGGTTGATGTGGGATGGCCATTGACGATGGTCAGTGGTGGCCGGAGTTGAAGTATGGGTGCACAGTGATGGGTTGTGCATGTTGTTGATGCTGGGTTTCAGGTTTTGTTGCTCGGGATTGTCTCGGGGGAATTTAGGTGGTTACTCGAAGCATTATTGCTTCTGACTCGAAGTAATTATAGGATAGCTCGGGTTTGTAATGTTTCAGGTTTTAACAGAAACTTGTTTCCAGGTTTCTAAAATTTGAAGTAAAAGTAAATTGCAAACAAAAAACTGAATTTAAGAAGAATTATTTAGGTGGTTACGCGAAGCATTATTGTTTGAAACAAATTGTTTAAAATATAAGAAGAATGTTTCTTAATTTAGAATTTAAGAAATTGATTTCATTTAAATTATTAAATTAATTTAAATGGAATATTGATTATTTAATTAATTACTAATGTGGATGTTTAATTAAGTAATTAATAATTTTTAAGTTAATTAATTAGATTTGAGATTAATTAATTAAGGTTAATTAATCTATAGATAAAGATTGTTAATTAAATTTTAATTAATGATTAAGATTTATTTAATCAAGTGACTAAAGATAAATTAGATTTTAATTAACACTTAATTAATTAATAATTAGGGATTAATTAAATGATAATTAAATATTAATTAATTGATAATTAATAATGGTTAATATAAGTTAATCTCCTAATTAAGTAATTAAGAAATGTTAATGAAGGTCATTAACTTGAGATTATTTAACAATTAATTAATGTGATTAATTTTGATAATTAATTAAATTAATTAATTAATAATAATCAATTATTTAAGTTTAATTACTTAATGAAAGTAATTAATGAATTAATTACTTAGTGTAATTTATTTGATTAATGTGATTAGTTTAGATTAATTAAGTTAAATTAAATTAAACATTTGTGGATTGATTGATAATTATTTATGTAATTTATGGATTGTAATTACTTAGAGAAGTAATTAATTAATAATTACTGGATGTAATTAAGGATATTTATTATAGAAGTAATTTGGATTTAAATTATTTGAAATAAATCAAGGATTAATTTAGTAATTAATTATGAGAAATTAATTATGGGATGAGTAATTAAAGTAGTTAATTACTAGTATTATTAATCATGGGTGGTTAATATATATATATATATATATATATATATATATATATATATATATATATGTTGTTTAAATTGAAGATTAATTAGTTAATTTATATTTAGAGATTGATTAAATATAATTAGAAATCATTAATTAATTAATGATGTAATTTGGAATTGATTAATTAAGGAATAATTAATAATGAATAAATGATTAATGTAATTAATTTTAGCTAATTAATTAATTAATTAAGCAATTACAAGTTAAGTTATTTGCAAAAGGTTTAATATAATTAGCTTATGTAATTAAATTAAGGCTAATTACTTATTGTAATTACTGAATTATTAATCAATAAGGATTAAGTGAAATGAATATTGAGATATAAATTGATTTGTAATTAATTAAAGATTAAGATAAGCAGAATTTTAATAATGAAGTAATTAATTTAATTCATTTTAAATTAATTAGAGTTTAGGTAATTAATTTAATTCATTTTAAATTAATTATAAATGGAATGATCATTAGATCATTGCTTATGTTTGATGATTAGTATTAATTGCCATGTATGGGTTGTAATATCAGTTATGAGATGAGTAGTGTATGTGATATGGATGCATTGGTTGTTTTTGGATGATAATATGGATTATCTGATTATGATATGAATTATCTGTTGATAATGATAATGTTGATTATCTATTGTGTTGTGAATTATCTATCTGTGTATATGCAGATAATGAATTGAATTGTTTTAAACTTAAAACAACTTGGACCTAAAAGACAGACCGGGATCAGGTTTCCATATTTGGGATCCGAAAACCACATCGATTCCAATTAAACGTTAGGCCGTTAATCCAAGTGGAGCGAGTGAAGACTCGAGGTGTAAGGGCTATACGTCAGTATAACTCTGTGGGTGATTCCGTAATGAGTTTGACGGAATAGTACTTATAGATTCGAGATGGTGATTCAGAGTGCAAGGGTTATTGTCGTTAACTCTGATGGTGATTCCAATATGAGTGTAACGAGATAATGCCTTCGGTTTCGTTCAAACCCGGAATGAACTTGTATGGATTGAATGCTTTCAGAGCATCGTCAGGTGGACGATGAGCATTCTAAGTGATATGTCCTATAAAGGTAATCGTAGCCTCATCAACCGGGAATGGCTAAAACATGGGAGGTGCAGCAAAGCTTCGTGGGTAGTCCCCACTTGAGAGCAAGATTTATCCCTGTCTAGAGGTTCCTTTATTTTCGGCTTAGTGGTGTGGTTGCTGATCACAACTGTGGGGTTGTCTTGTTTGGAACTATTCAGTAAGGAATGGGTCAGGCTTTGTGTTGCAGGGGAGCGGGCGCACTCCTCGGTACGGTGATCTAGACCACGTACTGTGACGGGCGGTACCCCAGTAGCCCAACCATTGATGGCATCCAAAATCCAATAAGTGCCGTACGTATTAATTGTGCCCAACTATGTTGGAATGTGAGATGTAAGCATTTCAGCTATTTCTGTATTTTACTTGGAAACCCTAGACACTATTAGAATATCACTGGATTTCCTATCAAATGTTTTGGTTAGCGTAAGGTAAAAACTTTTCCATGTTTATGTGTGGGAAGTCTTACGTGATACCTTTTCTTTTCAAAGGTTTTTCAAAGTTAAGCAACTTTAACCTGTTACTCACACCAGATGTATGACCCGGAGTTATTTCTGTTTTTCTTTAACTCTTGGGTACTCAAATTTTTATGAGTAGTCAAGGGAATTCAGGTTAGGATTCGGGTTAGCTTTGACGAATTATGGAGGAGCATATGGAGCAGGAAACTTCTGCGTATAGTTATATAGTTTTCCGCTGTGTTGGTATCTCTGAGTATCTTCTGTATTATTGAGTTGTAATAACTAGACAGGTGTTTATAACTGTCTAGTATGTGTTGTATTGACTGTGTAACTCTGATAATTGTTGTAATACTATGCAATACTTATGTTATTAATATAATTTATTCGTTCCGCTGTTGAGATTCTTGTGTTGTTTCTTCTTTCTCTTCTTTCTTTTCTCTTTTCTATCCCTTTCTTTCTTAAGGATGATACGACTTTTTGTGGAGAAAAAGTCGGGTCGTCTCAGTAGGAAATTCGCTACTATGACGACCAAGGGAAGGTCGAATGGTTCTGCATCGAAACCATGTCAATCAAGGAAACAAACGAGTTCAAAATCGATGCCACAAAATTGAATAATCAAAATACACAATTTTGGAACGAATCAGGAACAAGTTCAACAGCAAACTACATTGATCAAGCAACTCGAATGACTTGATTCAAATGCAACCATGGTGAAACCAGAAGCTACCACAACAAGAAAATACCCACTGGTTCAACAAACACCATAATCGATGCCAATGTCAAAAAAGAAATGCACAAAGTCAATAGCTGTGCGAACCAAAATATGCTGAAGTCACCAGAAATTCACAAAACCCAAACTATGAAACTAATAACATCAAGCCGTAGTGGTCACTAGATGCAACAGTGCCGAGATGACCAGAAAACAAGAAATTATCAATATTGAAACAAGATCAAATGACCGAGAATACTCAAGTATCAAAATTATTCAAATTTGTTAAAATCAGAGATACATCAACAGTCAACGAAATTTACACTACTGAAGTACGTATCGAATTAGATGTGAGTGAAGAATTCACTCACCTCAAAACGAAGCGACGACGAACTCGAATCAAGTGAACAAAGCTTCTCAGAGACGAGCAACCGATAGAGCAAGAAATCAAGTTGTGAACGTCTGACGACCCGACTCTCTATACCCAGAAAATCGCATCATCTTGAAGAAAGAAAGGGATAGAAGAAGAAAAGAAAGAGAAAGAAGAACACAAACAACATCAGAATCTCACAGCGGAACGAATAAAATATAATATATCACATAATACTTTACATAGTATCATATACATCAGAGTTTTACAGCCAATACAACACATACTAGACAGTTATAAACATCTGTCTAGTTATACAACTCTAAACAGTACAAGGAATAACTCAGAGAGACGACTCAGAGATACCAACACAGCGGAAAATAGATAACTACAACGCAGAAGCCTCCTGCTCCATTTGCTCCTCCATAACTCGTCAAAGCAATCCTGAATCACTTGACTACTCATACATAATATGAGTACCCAAGAGTTTAATAAAACAGAAAATAAACACTCGGGTCAGACAGGGGTCTGGTGTGAGTAAATAGTTTAAAAGTTGCTTAACTTTAGAAAATCCTTTGAAGACAAAAGGTATCACGTAAGACTTCCCACACATAAACATGGAAAAGTTTTTACCTTACGCTAACCAAAACATTTGATAGGAAATCCGATGATATTATAATAGTGTCTAGGGTTTTCAAGTAAATAAGAAATAGCCGAAATTGTTACATTCATTAAATTCCGGCTACTAGCCACAAAAGTGGGTAATACAAACAAAACCGTAGAGTCTCGTAGGGAAAATGGGTTTCCAACAATGGCAGGGCTACTGGGGTACCGCCCGTCACAGTACGTGGCCTAGATCACAGTACCGAGGATTACTCCCTTCATCCCCTGCAACACAAGGCCGGAACCATCCCTTACTGGACAGTCCCGAACAAGACAACCCCGCAGTTGGCCGCGACCCAACTGCCCACACAGCCGAAATAAAAGGGACCTCTAGACAGGGGAAAATCTTGCTCTCCAGTGGGAGCTACCCACGAAGCCTTGCTGCACCTCCCCTGTTTTAGCCATTCCCAGTTGATGAGGCTTGAGGTTACGATTACCTTTATAGGACATCAAATCTTAGAATGCTCATCGTCCACCTGACGATGTGCTGAAAGCATTCAATCCATACAAGTTCGTTCCGGGTTCGAACGAAACCGAAGGCACTATCTCGTTGCACTCATTATTGGAATCACCCTCAGAGTCAACGACCATAGCCCTTGCACTCTGATTCGCCATCTCGAATCTATAAGCACTATTCCGTCAAACTCATTACGGAATCACCCACAGAGTTATACTGACGTATAGCCCTTACACCTCGAGTCTTCACTTGCTCCACTTGGATTAACGACCTAACGTTTAATTGGAATCGATGTGGTTTTCGGATTCCAAATATGGAAATCCGATCCCGGTCTCACCGAAACCAAACGCCATTTTAATGTCCAAGTTGTACTTAAGGGATTTTAAACAGTTTTAAACTTATATACAGGATGATATATAAACAGATAGATGAATAACATTATCACAACAGATAATCATATCAAACATTCATCTCATAAACAGTATATCACATAACAGATATATCCAAATCATCCAATATCATTCAATCACTCAATATCAATCAACATTCAATATCAACCAATCATCCAATATCAATCATTCATACAGAATTGATTAACTCTAAATCAATTTAATTAACCTATAATTAAATTAATTACTATCCTTTAATCACTTGGATTATCCTAATCCTGCATCATTTATTTATTACAAATCAAATTAAATTAATCATCTCTTAATGATTATCTTTAATTAATCTTCCTTGATTAATTATCTTTAATTACATTCAAGTAATTATTCTAAACCATATTCAGTAATTAACTTTAATTACTATCATTAATTACAATAATTAATGATCCTTCATTAATTAATTATCTATAATTAATTACATTAATTAATTACAATTAATTAATCACATTTTAATTAATTACTTTTATTAATCACCTTGATTAAATTCATTAATTACATTAACTAATGATCTTTATTAATTAATTAACCTTTAATTAATTAAATAATTAACTTATAATTAATCATCTTATTAATCTTTAAACAGTAATTAACAATTTGTAATTACTTAAATTAATTAATTAACTTCTAAATTAATTAACTCTAAATCAATTATATTAATCCTTAATTGATTAATCCATTTAATTAATCTTTAATTACTTCATTAAGTAATTATTATTCAATTTAATTAACAATTAATCCTTAATTAATTACTTAATTAATTAATTACATTTTAATTAATTACCTTTAGTAATTAATCTTAAATTAATCTTATTCATTAATTAATTACCTTAATTAATTAACTAAAATAAATTAAGTAATTAACTCTTAATCTTACATAAGTAATTATCTTTAATTACTTCATTAATAAACCTTAATTACTTCCTTAATTAATTACTTATCAAATAATTAATCCCATCATTAATTAATTCTTAATTCTTTAATTAATTAATTACTTCATAAATAATTAACCTTAAAACAATTATATTAATTAATTCCTTAATTAATTACAACAAGTGATTACCCATTAATCACTGCAACTAAATTACTTCCATAAGTAATTATCATTTCTAAATTACATTCAATTATTAAACATTAATTACTTCATTAAGTAATTACACTTAATTAATTCTTAATTAAGTGATTATTTTAAAATTAAATAAATAATTAACTAATTATTTAAAATTAATTAAACAATTAATTAATTAACTTCTTATAATTCAAAATCCTAAATTAATTAAGAGAATATTAATCTTAATTAACAAATTATATTTAATTTAAATATTCTCAAGTTAATAATAAAGATAAATTAACCCTATTTATTTTCATAATTAAATTATTTGAAATTAAATCAAATTTAATTAACCCGAAAGACAAATTTATTCAATTTGGTTCACATCAATATAACTTAAACTTTATTTGAAAATAAGGTATTCAGAAACAAATTTCCAAATTTCAAATACTTTAAATCATCAAATTTTCAAACCTATTTACTTCAATATAAATTGAATTTGGGTTTAAATATTACTTGAAAATTTATCTTAAACTTTGATTCGATATTTAAATTCAAAACATTCTTCATCTAAATTAAAAATCACATTTTAAGTAAGTTAAATTACTTCCAATACATACTCTTAACAATTTAAAATTTAACTTAAACTAAATTATTATTTTAAAGATTGATTTACTTTATTTTTCAAAGCCACAAACTTTAACTTAGTTCATCTTCTTTACACTTGAAATAGTTCAACAGGTTTATATTAAAACAATTCCATTACAGAACTAAACTACCCATCATCTCCAAACAACTCGAGACCACTCCCCCACAAACTCGTGCCTACCCCGAAGCATCATCCAAACAATCGAGCTACAACCCACTTCGAGTCGACCCTGAATACAACGCGAGTAGTACTTCGAGTTGCATGAGAAAACGCGAAAGCTTCAACTGCACGAACTCTTTCTTTCCCAAACTCACTCTTCAGTGCACAGATTGTGCATGCGTGCATACTGCACGGTGATCCCTTCGGCGTCGAGACTTTCTCCGACCATCACCCAGTCACCGAAGGCCACGATGTGCCTCTCGACCAACCAAACCCACAAATCCTCCCATGGATCGAAAATTGGCCCTCTTGCTCAAAAAAAACAGCAGCAACCCCCAACTTTAAACCCCCCACGGCCATCGTTCTGCCACCGTCCAACTCCACCGTCCTCACATCAACACGTCACAACTCGAACTTCGTTTTCCCCAAGCGCGAACCCCAAAATCCCACCCTTCTTCATCGCGAAACCATTTACAGTTGAACCGAAACCAAAATCAAACTAAACCCTATTCTCGGCAATTCCCATCAATTTACTCACCTGAAAAATCCTTATGTATTTTTCCTATAATCTATAGCTTATAAGCTAGCTATGATTCAAATATCAACTAAAGTTAATGCACGGATAATCCACAATTCTCAGAATCCCCAATTCCATATAAACCCTAATTTCAACATGATTACTCAATTAAAAATTATCATACAAGCTCTAAAAATCATATTTTTTTCAAATGTAATTCGATTATAATTTCAAAACTAAAAATTGTAATCATGAAATTTTGCCCAAGTTTGGTTTTTCACTGTATATTTGAAAGTTCTGATCAAATTATTCATTTTAAAATTCTATAACTATTTTTATATGATCATTCACTTGATTACAAACAACTTCTCTTCACATATCAACATCTAATATTGTTTGGATGACAAGATTTTGAATTTTCTTTTAACAGATCCTTACAGTAGTTCAACTGAAACCATACTGGCATGCATACAGTCAAACAACTCTTCAACATATAGGTTCCAATCCATATAAATTCAAGCTATAAGTTTTCAATATAAGTAAATAACAACTCATGCATGAAAGTAAAATAAGATTCAACTGTTTTTTTATAAAAATAGTTTACTCACCTCTGTAATACATATGCAGAGCAGATTTGTCTTAAACTTCCAGGCACTGAATTCCTTAAATTTTGAAAAAGCTTTTACTTTGCTGAAGAAATACTTTGCATGCATGCTTTTAATTTGTTGTTTTAAACTTGCAGTTGCCCTCAAATGAAATGCAGGTAGAAGTTGAATTCTTGCATTTGCAGGTTGAAGATTCACTTCAATTGCAGGTTTTGATTTTGCAGATTGGATTTGCAGTTGGACTTGATATTGTAGGTTTGATAAAAAATGTTGCAATTGATCTTTATCCTATTTAATTTGCAGGTGAAGTTGCAGATTGATTTTAGTTTTCAGGTAGCATTTTGTTTTCAGGTTTGATAAAATAGTTTTTTTTCAAGGTTGCCATTAATTTGTTAGAAGAGAAAACAAAGGAAAGTGAAAATGTTATGTAAAAACAAGTTTCCTTCTAAAAAAACATTTAATAAAAATAAAAATTAAATTGTTGCCACATGTTTACAATTTGAACAAATGTCTCTTAATATGCTTAATCTTCTCACATGTGTTAAAACCTATGCAAAATTGCTTTTAAAACCTTATAAAAATAACAATTACATCTTATATCTATGTAATATGGATATTTGTATTTATGAAATGTCTTTATGTTAATAAACTTTGAATTTTAAATAATTATACAAGTATAAAATCTTTAAACATGTATCTTATTAGCATTTTAAAAGAAAGTAAAACAAAATGTTTAAATCCTTTTAATCCTATCATATTGAAACAAACCATTATCTTATATTTTTAAAACAATTGAATTAAACTTTAAATTATCTTTTGAAGAATATTATGTTTAAAACAAAGCTTTCAATTACAATATTCATTCATATATAAATTATCAATAGATTAAAAATAAATTTCAAAACAATATCAAAGTATAACATATACATACATATATGTTACAATTTAAAAATTTATCTTTAATTTAAACAGAAGATATCTTATTCACAATATATATCAAATGTATATATTATAAATAGAATAAAAATTTTAATTAGCTTTGAAAAATAAATCTTATCAAATATTGCCAGATTAAAATTTATTAACTTTTAAAAGATTACATTAACCAATTTTAAATTAAAATTATAAAGAAAATTATCAAACCAGTTTAAATATTTATACAGATTATTAAATTCTTATTGCCCAAAATTCCGGGTCGTTACAATCCTCCCCCCTTAAAAGAATTTCGTCCCCGAAATTTAAAACAAAGGTAATTTAATAATCCAGTGAAGATTTTAATTTCAATCAGCAAAGCATTCCTATCAACCAATTACTAACAACCATAACAATCGATCCAACAAACAATTCTAACTAATTATCCTGACACAAATCAGAATAAATTCTACTAATACTATCTCGAGTTTCCCAAGTATAAAACACCGGGATACTCGCTCTACAGAAGCTAAACTAACAAACTACATCACCAATATCCAGAGCTCCTCTCTTCTCTAGATCCATCAATCTGAATAGAACATCAGATTATTCTCAAATCCAGCTTAACATCCAACTCCAACTGAACTATAGATTCAATAACCAATCGATGAATCATACACGTATTCCCTCAGAGATACGTGTTACAAAATGAATTCCAGATATCCAAACTGGCAATTCAATCAAACCCAATCAAAACACAGATAAGAAATCTTCAAATGCCATAACACTAACCAACCAATCTTATTCCATATCTGTTCTCTTAACCAGAGAAAATTTAACAACTCTGAAGTCTCTAACTTCAAATACCAAACTCCTTATCTCATATCTGCATAACTCAACAGATAATCCAAGGCTGCCAAACTCTTCTTGATCAGCTCAACCTATGCTGATACTTCCAGAAACAACAAGACCAAAACAATCACTTCCTGGATCCTATCCAACAGAAAAGCTTTCCAAAATCCGCCGAAATCCAGAACACAAGCTCTACTCCAAAGTAATAGCAAATAGAACTTGCTTCCTTTCCTTGCACAGCTGCTATATCGCTTCCGCTGCACAACTCTGATTCTGAATAGATGAGAGTACTACTGATGAACACGAATACAAACTTATCCACTATCTCCGGGAAACTTTGTTCATCAAATTCAGAAAAATCTGAGTAACACATCAGACTCAGTCACATAATTTCAAAACAGAATCATATTCCCAAAAGCTAGATCAGTCCAATTCCATTCCAAAAATAACTGAGCTGTTATACCAACTCATCTTTCCAAAAAGCATCCTACTACCAGGCTAACTATCAGCATTGCTTCCGGAATCAAAACAATAGGGAACTCAACTCCAGATGCAGACAAACTTCGAAATACTCCAGCAGCTCCTACTTCTCATGAGAATCCTCAGTCTCAAACAATAGATCACCCAAGATAGCCTAAGAAAATTCCCAAATTAATCGCAAGTCACTTTTGCGATCCAACCTAGTTCGGATCCCAAACAAACTATCCTCTCTTTACTAATTAGAACAGCTTTAAACTTTCCCAAACCAGGTTAACCTTTCAAGAAAACATCACCACCCTTAGCCCGGGCTGCTGAAAGAGAACCACAAAGATCCTTGGACCATCGGAGGAACAACCAACTCAGCTGCTTCCAAACTCTACTTCGATGATGCTACAAAGCTAAAAGATCTCCTTGTCAGCACATCGAACACTTCGAGCTGAAACTGCTACCACAACTAACCAAAGACTCTAATCCAAGGTTTCTCAAAACCCAAAACCTTCAACAAACCACACAACTGACTTCCAAGATGGCAGACATCTTCTCAAGAAACTCGGACTCTACACCAAGCATCAATATCTCGCTTACCTTAAGGAATAACAATGAGACCATGCCTGGAGAGAAACAACTCATAGACCTTAGTCTCATATTCCAAAACAACCAAACTCCTTGCTGAAAATCCAAACAACTTCCACACAAACGAGTCTTTCCTGCAGCAGGTGAAGACTGCTCCTCAACCACTACTAAATCTACTTCAAAAGGAAACATCTTCGGAAAATATCAAGGATACTGCATCTCATCACGCAGTTATCAAGATACCATCACTATTATCTGCACTTCCGACAAACCAAACTCAAGAATAATTCGCCTACCCAAGCGAAATCCAAACTTACACTTCAAAGATACTCTCCGAATCTTCAAAAGATTTCCTTCGGAAATCAGAGAAACCCTCACTCCAAACTTCACATCTTATTCAAGACGGTATTAGGTCTACAGTCTCGCCAAAAACTTCCAACCTCAACCATATGGACCTTTTCCATAAGTGGTAGTCGTGTTACACACACACCACTACTCCATCTATCTACCTCTAAAAATTATGTTGGAAAATCCGAACAAATATCCCAACAAATTAGGCAGATACAGATATATATATAAATACATATAATTATATATAAAAATTACAAGTACGCTCTCTCAAGAAAGACACCACTACAGAGCTTAGGTATTCGCTCAACCTAACGCTCCCTAAAGAAAGTCACACTTCAGAGCCTAGGTATTCACTCAACCTACAGCTCTGATACCAAGTCTGACGACCCGACTCTCTATACCCAGAAAATCGCATCATCTTGAAGAAAGAAAGGGATAGAAGAAGAAAAGAAAGAGAAAGAAGAACACAAACAACATCAGAATCTCACAGCGGAACGAATAAAATATAATATATCACATAATACTTTACATAGTATCATATACATCAGAGTTTTACAGCCAATACAACACATACTAGACAGTTATAAACATCTGTCTAGTTATACAACTCTAAACAGTACAAGGAATAACTCAGAGAGACGACTCAGAGATACCAACACAGCGGAAAATAGATAACTACAACGCAGAAGCCTCCTGCTCCATTTGCTCCTCCATAACTCGTCAAAGCAATCCTGAATCACTTGACTACTCATACATAATATGAGTACCCAAGAGTTTAATAAAACAGAAAATAAACACTCGGGTCAGACAGGGGTCTGGTGTGAGTAAATAGTTTAAAAGTTGCTTAACTTTAGAAAATCCTTTGAAGACAAAAGGTATCACGTAAGACTTCCCACACATAAACATGGAAAAGTTTTTACCTTACGCTAACCAAAACATTTGATAGGAAATCCGATGATATTATAATAGTGTCTAGGGTTTTCAAGTAAATAAGAAATAGCCGAAATTGTTACATTCATTAAATTCCGGCTACTAGCCACAAAAGTGGGTAATACAAACAAAACCGTAGAGTCTCGTAGGGAAAATGGGTTTCCAACAATGGCAGGGCTACTGGGGTACCGCCCGTCACAGTACGTGGCCTAGATCACAGTACCGAGGATTACTCCCTTCATCCCCTGCAACACAAGGCCGGAACCATCCCTTACTGGACAGTCCCGAACAAGACAACCCCGCAGTTGGCCGCGACCCAACTGCCCACACAGCCGAAATAAAAGGGACCTCTAGACAGGGGAAAATCTTGCTCTCCAGTGGGAGCTACCCACGAAGCCTTGCTGCACCTCCCCTGTTTTAGCCATTCCCGGTTGATGAGGCTTGAGGTTACGATTACCTTTATAGGACATCAAATCTTAGAATGCTCATCGTCCACCTGACGATGTGCTGAAAGCATTCAATCCATACAAGTTCGTTCCGGGTTCGAACGAAACCGAAGGCACTATCTCGTTGCACTCATTATTGGAATCACCCTCAGAGTCAACGACCATAGCCCTTGCACTCTGATTCGCCATCTCGAATCTATAAGCACTATTCCGTCAAACTCATTACGGAATCACCCACAGAGTTATACTGACGTATAGCCCTTACACCTCGAGTCTTCACTTGCTCCACTTGGATTAACGACCTAACGTTTAATTGGAATCGATGTGGTTTTCGGATTCCAAATATGGAAATCCGATCCCGGTCTCACCGAAACCAAACGCCATTTTAATGTCCAAGTTGTACTTAAGGGATTTTAAACAGTTTTAAACTTATATACAGGATGATATATAAACAGATAGATGAATAACATTATCACAACAGATAATCATATCAAACATTCATCTCATAAACAGTATATCACATAACAGATATATCCAAATCATCCAATATCATTCAATCACTCAATATCAATCAACATTCAATATCAACCAATCATCCAATATCAATCATTCATACAGAATTGATTAACTCTAAATCAATTTAATTAACCTATAATTAAATTAATTACTATCCTTTAATCACTTGGATTATCCTAATCCTGCATCATTTATTTATTACAAATCAAATTAAATTAATCATCTCTTAATGATTATCTTTAATTAATCTTCCTTGATTAATTATCTTTAATTACATTCAAGTAATTATTCTAAACCATATTCAGTAATTAACTTTAATTACTATCATTAATTACAATAATTAATGATCCTTCATTAATTAATTATCTATAATTAATTACATTAATTAATTACAATTAATTAATCACATTTTAATTAATTACTTTTATTAATCACCTTGATTAAATTCATTAATTACATTAACTAATGATCTTTATTAATTAATTAACCTTTAATTAATTAAATAATTAACTTATAATTAATCATCTTATTAATCTTTAAACAGTAATTAACAATTTGTAATTACTTAAATTAATTAATTAACTTCTAAATTAATTAACTCTAAATCAATTATATTAATCCTTAATTGATTAATCCATTTAATTAATCTTTAATTACTTCATTAAGTAATTATTATTCAATTTAATTAACAATTAATCCTTAATTAATTACTTAATTAATTAATTACATTTTAATTAATTACCTTTAGTAATTAATCTTAAATTAATCTTATTCATTAATTAATTACCTTAATTAATTAACTAAAATAAATTAAGTAATTAACTCTTAATCTTACATAAGTAATTATCTTTAATTACTTCATTAATAAACCTTAATTACTTCCTTAATTAATTACTTATCAAATAATTAATCCCATCATTAATTAATTCTTAATTCTTTAATTAATTAATTACTTCATAAATAATTAACCTTAAAACAATTATATTAATTAATTCCTTAATTAATTACAACAAGTGATTACCCATTAATCACTGCAACTAAATTACTTCCATAAGTAATTATCATTTCTAAATTACATTCAATTATTAAACATTAATTACTTCATTAAGTAATTACACTTAATTAATTCTTAATTAAGTGATTATTTTAAAATTAAATAAATAATTAACTAATTATTTAAAATTAATTAAACAATTAATTAATTAACTTCTTATAATTCAAAATCCTAAATTAATTAAGAGAATATTAATCTTAATTAACAAATTATATTTAATTTAAATATTCTCAAGTTAATAATAAAGATAAATTAACCCTATTTATTTTCATAATTAAATTATTTGAAATTAAATCAAATTTAATTAACCCGAAAGACAAATTTATTCAATTTGGTTCACATCAATATAACTTAAACTTTATTTGAAAATAAGGTATTCAGAAACAAATTTCCAAATTTCAAATACTTTAAATCATCAAATTTTCAAACCTATTTACTTCAATATAAATTGAATTTGGGTTTAAATATTACTTGAAAATTTATCTTAAACTTTGATTCGATATTTAAATTCAAAACATTCTTCATCTAAATTAAAAATCACATTTTAAGTAAGTTAAATTACTTCCAATACATACTCTTAACAATTTAAAATTTAACTTAAACTAAATTATTATTTTAAAGATTGATTTACTTTATTTTTCAAAGCCACAAACTTTAACTTAGTTCATCTTCTTTACACTTGAAATAGTTCAACAGGTTTATATTAAAACAATTCCATTACAGAACTAAACTACCCATCATCTCCAAACAACTCGAGACCACTCCCCCACAAACTCGTGCCTACCCCGAAGCATCATCCAAACAATCGAGCTACAACCCACTTCGAGTCGACCCTGAATACAACGCGAGTAGTACTTCGAGTTGCATGAGAAAACGCGAAAGCTTCAACTGCACGAACTCTTTCTTTCCCAAACTCACTCTTCAGTGCACAGATTGTGCATGCGTGCATACTGCACGGTGATCCCTTCGGCGTCGAGACTTTCTCCGACCATCACCCAGTCACCGAAGGCCACGATGTGCCTCTCGACCAACCAAACCCACAAATCCTCCCATGGATCGAAAATTGGCCCTCTTGCTCAAAAAAAAACAGCAGCAACCCCCAACTTTAAACCCCCCACGGCCATCGTTCTGCCACCGTCCAACTCCACCGTCCTCACATCAACACGTCACAACTCGAACTTCGTTTTCCCCAAGCGCGAACCCCAAAATCCCACCCTTCTTCATCGCGAAACCATTTACAGTTGAACCGAAACCAAAATCAAACTAAACCCTATTCTCGGCAATTCCCATCAATTTACTCACCTGAAAAATCCTTATGTATTTTTCCTATAATCTATAGCTTATAAGCTAGCTATGATTCAAATATCAACTAAAGTTAATGCACGGATAATCCACAATTCTCAGAATCCCCAATTCCATATAAACCCTAATTTCAACATGATTACTCAATTAAAAATTATCATACAAGCTCTAAAAATCATATTTTTTTCAAATGTAATTCGATTATAATTTCAAAACTAAAAATTGTAATCATGAAATTTTGCCCAAGTTTGGTTTTTCACTGTATATTTGAAAGTTCTGATCAAATTATTCATTTTAAAATTCTATAACTATTTTTATATGATCATTCACTTGATTACAAACAACTTCTCTTCACATATCAACATCTAATATTGTTTGGATGACAAGATTTTGAATTTTTTTTTAACAGATCCTTACAGTAGTTCAACTGAAACCATACTGGCATGCATACAGTCAAACAACTCTTCAACATATAGGTTCCAATCCATATAAATTCAAGCTATAAGTTTTCAATATAAGTAAATAACAACTCATGCATGAAAGTAAAATAAGATTCAACTGTTTTTTTATAAAAATAGTTTACTCACCTCTGTAATACATATGCAGAGCAGATTTGTCTTAAACTTCCAGGCACTGAATTCCTTAAATTTTGAAAAAGCTTTTACTTTGCTGAAGAAATACTTTGCATGCATGCTTTTAATTTGTTGTTTTAAACTTGCAGTTGCCCTCAAATGAAATGCAGGTAGAAGTTGAATTCTTGCATTTGCAGGTTGAAGATTCACTTCAATTGCAGGTTTTGATTTTGCAGATTGGATTTGCAGTTGGACTTGATATTGTAGGTTTGATAAAAAATGTTGCAATTGATCTTTATCCTATTTAATTTGCAGGTGAAGTTGCAGATTGATTTTAGTTTTCAGGTAGCATTTTGTTTTCAGGTTTGATAAAATAGTTTTTTTTCAAGGTTGCCATTAATTTGTTAGAAGAGAAAACAAAGGAAAGTGAAAATGTTATGTAAAAACAAGTTTCCTTCTAAAAAAACATTTAATAAAAATAAAAATGAAATTGTTGCCACATGTTTACAATTTGAACAAATGTCTCTTAATATGCTTAATCTTCTCACATGTGTTAAAACCTATGCAAAATTGCTTTTAAAACCTTATAAAAATAACAATTACATCTTATATCTATGTAATATGGATATTTGTATTTATGAAATGTCTTTATGTTAATAAACTTTGAATTTTAAATAATTATACAAGTATAAAATCTTTAAACATGTATCTTATTAGCATTTTAAAAGAAAGTAAAACAAAATGTTTAAATCCTTTTAATCCTATCATATTGAAACAAACCATTATCTTATATTTTTAAAACAATTGAATTAAACTTTAAATTATCTTTTGAAGAATATTATGTTTAAAACAAAGCTTTCAATTACAATATTCATTCATATATAAATTATCAATAGATTAAAAATAAATTTCAAAACAATATCAAAGTATAACATATACATACATATATGTTACAATTTAAAAATTTATCTTTAATTTAAACAGAAGATATCTTATTCACAATATATATCAAATGTATATATTATAAATAGAATAAAAATTTTAATTAGCTTTGAAAAATAAATCTTATCAAATATTGCCAGATTAAAATTTATTAACTTTTAAAAGATTACATTAACCAATTTTAAATTAAAATTATAAAGAAAATTATCAAACCAGTTTAAATATTTATACAGATTATTAAATTCTTATTGCCCAAAATTCCGGGTCGTTACAGAACGAGCAGACGGAGTCGGCGCCTCAAATCAATACCCTGATTTGGGACAAAGGAGCGAAAGCCCTCATTTGATCGAACGAAGAAAATTTGTGAGGCCGCCATATTTTTCTTTCGTATGCTTTAGGGTTAGCGAATGAATGGAAAATGAAAGGGGGATCGGGTCTGCCTTGGTAGTTATCACGGCATAAAGAAAAAGGCATGGGCCAATATTATAAAGCCCATAAATTCTTAAACAAATTTTTTAAAAGAATTTACCCGATTAAAACTCTAAATAGCAATTTACCAACCATATTAATCGTTTAATGACGATAATAAAATAAAATTCGAAATCTCGGGTTGTTACCTAAGGGATGATTATTAATTAAGTGTTAATTAATTATTGTAATTAATTAAGGATAATTAATCAAAGGATTAGTTATTAATTAAAGGTTAATTAATTTATTAGTAAATGATTAAAGAATAATTAATCAAAATAGTTTGTAATTAATTAATATTAATTAACCATGATTAGTGTTTATAATTAATCAAAATAGTTTGAACCTAATTAATAATTAATTAACCATGATTATTGTTTATTCATAAGTAATTAATTATCTGATTTAAATTAATCAGATAAATAATTGATTTTTGCTTATGGATGTATGAATTGTATGAATGCCTTGAGTTGATCTATAATGATTCTGTGATGTGGATTGTTTTGATTGAGCTATGTGTGTATATTATTTATCTGTAATGTATTAACCTATTATCTGTGATGCATTTATATACCTATCTATGAATCTGTGAATGATGATAAGCGTTACTGGAATATAACGCTTATCGATATTGATATGATTGAATCTGTGATGATTGATGTTGTTGCACTATTGTGTAAAACCCTTGGACTACACCATACACACATAAATATGGATCGCACGAGGAAATTGGTTAAGTCATAGATTTTTGAAATGAGTTTAAAAGTTGAATTGTTTTGAATCCAAATAGTTTTGGAAAATGGAATTGGGTAGAAAAGCTTTTGAAAAGGGGTTTGAAGATAAAAGTTATTTTGAATAACTTGCTTAAATTTTGAAATTTAAATAATTTGGTTTGGATTTGAATTCAAAATTTGAAATTGAATTCTATATTTGAAAATTATGATTTGAAAAGGTTATACAAGTTATAAATGTGTTTAACCTTGTTTGAAATCGAAGAGGATTTTAATTGGTGTATCTTTTATATAAAAGATTTGAATTGGAAACAAGTTGGAAGCTATTAAATCTTTGATTTAAAGATTGAATGAGTTACTCCAAATTGAAATGGAAATTGTTTGAAATCTATGAATGGATCCTTTTGAAAAATGGGTGAACTTTGTGAATTGAATCTTTTTGTTTAAAGATTTGGAAATGGTGATTTGTTTAAACCATTTGAAAGAAAAGTTTGGGGTTTAAATTGTGACTTAACCGAAATCCCAATATCCATATGTTTTTAAATATTGCGCTCATTATTCGGTTTAGCCGGAAGTGGGCCTATGTGTCATATTACCCATTCCGAATAATGATACGACGTTATGGATAGCATTTGAAGATCGATGGTGAAGACCGGATATTTTCAAAAGCGAAAGGATAACCCGTCGAATGTCCTTGCACAGAATGGCCCCGGTATAGAGATCTCCATATGTGATGGGAAGTCCGAACGTGATTAGGGATTGTCCAGATTTGCAAGTGCTTCATTTGAAGTGCCTTCGGTTTTGTTCAAACCCGGAACAGACTTGTATGGATGTGTGTCTGACATTACCCTTTGAGATGTAAAACTGGTCTCTATCAAATACATTTCTGTTTGGTGGCGGAGATTTATTCTCTTAGCTTAACACCCTGCTTTGAGACGTACGAGCTCAGAGGTTGTGTAGTTGATGGTTACTAGTGATACATTCCCAATTTGGTAATGTGGCATACGACGTGTTGCCGATCAATTGTTGATCAAAGCATGATTTTGTGAAAAGTGTTGCTTTGTGGACGAGACCTCATGGAGCCTCACTTTCCGGTAATGGTCGAAACTAGAAAGATGCGGTAAGGTTGCAGGGGTCGCTCCCCTAGGGTATGTCCATTCCTTTTGGAAAAGGGTGGTATCATGATATGGAGCCCAGATACTTAACTCATGCAGACACTATAAATTTTATTACCGTGATGTTGCTTTTTGATTGAGGTACCTCGGATAAAGGTCGCAAACGACCGGGGGTGGCATATCT
This sequence comes from Allium cepa, assembly GCA_030765085.1. NCBI lineage: Eukaryota > Viridiplantae > Streptophyta > Magnoliopsida > Asparagales > Amaryllidaceae > Allium > Allium cepa. The sequence goes on along the minus strand of CM060931.1, from coordinate 1,040,191,634 downwards.
TTAGGTATTACTCCCGGGCAGGGAGGAAACCGGCCTTGTGTTGGCAGAGAGCTGGGTAAATTCTCAGGGCATCCCTCCAGAGGCGTACCATGTGGCAATGGGAAGTTCCTTGGCCTGGCCTTTTGTTGGAAATCCAATCAAACAATACGACCCCTTTACGATTTCAATTGTATAACCTGTCACCTCAGGTGGTAGCTATAGCTGGCATAATATAATGGTACCTATGCTGGTTAAGATTAATATTATACTTCCGAAAATTTTTCCACTATGCACTAATAATAATATCAAATGGTTTTGGCGTAGTAAGCATTTTGGACCATCATAAGGAGAAATCTCCTCCAAGTGTGCGATTACATGGTGTGTGTGCCGGGAGGCCTTATGGTGGTTTCATTTTCCAAAAAGCATTGCGGATTTCAATTTTTTCAAAATTCTTTTGTTGATTGTTTTAAAGATAATTTGTTTTTGTTTGCTCATACCAGTCTCTTGACTGACCTGGATTTTATTGTTCTCTTCCTAAACTCTAGGTGCCCACAATTTTCCACACCAGAGTTGGATTTTTCAGATAATCAAATAATAGGTGTAAATTCGATAGCCTTCAAAGTCTTTGGTTTGGTAGCTTTTAGTCTTTGGGAATCTTCTTCGGTCTTTAGACGACTGACCTTGATTAGTACAACTTGAAGGGGGTTCGAGCTAGCTTTGGATTGGAGATGGAGTTTTTGGAGTTTGGCATTGAAGACATTGTCTTTCCGCTGCTGTTATCTCTGTTATTGTCTTGTATCTATCTTCGATATATTCATAGTCATTTGTATCAAATTTTTGTATCAGATATTGTATATCAATGATATTATTCATTTTATTCCACTGTGTTGTTGTATGTAATGTGTTATAAGCTCCGGTGATCCAGATTCGGCATTTGAATCTACGGCATTCGAGCACAAGTGAAGTACGGGTGCCGATTTTCGAAGGTCGAGCTAGGATCGTTACAGTGGTATCAGAGATGAAGGTTGAACTTTTGCTCAGGAGTATAACACATTAAGTAACTCATTAGAGATAGAGAGAAGTATACCCTAAAATGAGTATATCCCTAAGATATTCGTTCGTGTTTCTCAGTAAATTCTTTTACTATCCATTGATAATGAGTACGAGTGCAAGAAGAGGACGAGATAGGGGACACGGAAATACAACTACAAATGGTCAATACCCTGAAACGACAACGGATATATCTTTCTCTAACAATCTCCTTTGATCCAGTTTCGATTATTTGATTGCTTCGTGGCAGCTCGAGGGAGAAGCTTTGGTGTGATGATGGCCATGCGAATCGGGTAGATAAGTTCTTATCTTCTCTTTATCAGCTTTTCGTTTCAACTTTAACGAAATTGAAATTTTATTGGAATAAATTAGTTGACAAAATATGAAGATAAATTAAATTGTATCGAAAAAACAATTTCATTAAAGCCAAATTTGAAATACTATACTGATTTCTTATGGGAATTCAAGTCCGGTGAGGGACAAGTTTGCATATACTTTGAGATATTCCAACCTGAATTAAATTGTATCCATTGTTTATTCTATTGGGTCTAGATGTATTCTACGAGTGGTTAGTTATTCCTTCAAACTAACCAGTGCCCCTGCATATTTCGTAGATCTGGATGACTCGAGTATCTTGTGAAGAGTTAAGTAGATTCGTTCTTGTATCTATTGTTGATATTCTGATTTGGTAAGCCAAATGAAGAATAAATATTCAGTTTGAACTGGAAAGATATTTCTATATCTTTCATCTGTTCTTTGTTGTCTCCCTGGCAAATTTCGGGAATGAAATTTTCTTAAGCGGGGAATCTGTAACATTACCGGATTTTAGCCAAGACTTATTTGATGATTAATTTAATTTTTGATTTTGAAATTTAATAAATATATTGGCAATGAATATTTTTGATTTAGAATTCGAAAATGAATGTCTTGAACATTTGTAAGGTTGAAACTAAAAATTCATATATGTGCACATAAATTATTGTAAAATGGATTTTTTAAATTTAGATTCAATAATAAATATTTTATTTACAAGTTGGATTTAAAATCCCTATTATTTGAAAATAATAAAATCTTGTTTTCAAACTTTTGTAAATAAGCATTTTGATTTCGAATTTATATTTGAATCTTAATGCTATTTTCAAAATCTATTCTAAGTTAAATTATATATATATATATATTATCCATTTGTGTGTGTGTGTGTATTCATTAGTGTGTAATTAGATTTTATAAAAAAATTCTTTAAAAGTTATGCAAATATAAATATAAATATAGAAAAAATGTATGAATGAAATTATAAAGTGTGTGTGTGTGTATATATATATATATATAATATTTTAACTCAAGTTTGAGATTTAAATAAGATCAATAAAAAGGGTTAATCTTCTTTCTTGTAAAATATAATAATAAGAGGGTTTAAAACTAAATTTTAAATAAAGTGAATTAAAGGGTTTTGGCATAAAAAGACATGGCTTTGACATTTGTAAAATTTTAATGCAAATAATGAACAAGTGTAGATGAATAAGTATGCAAAATAAACAAGTGGCGTTTGAGTTTTTCTTTTAATTTAAATTTTACAAAATAATGTATAAGAGAAAGGAATAACCAGGCTTCATTCTTTTTTTATCAAAAGTAAAAACCTGGAAAACGAAATCAAAACAGGAAAATCAAAACAAAACCTGAAAATCAAAGCTTTCAAAGCAACAGGCAATTCAAACAATTTTCAAAAATCTTCTACTTGAGAAACCAAAAATCTGAAAGCAAGCAAGGCTTCAAATTCAATCTTAAGCAAAGCAAGTAATTTTATCAGCATACAAAAGCAAGTAGCAGATTCAAATCAACATCATCTCAGCCGAATTAAGAATGCTAGTTCAGGCAACTCAACATGAATCAAAACCTATTTCCAATGTTCCAGGCTGTTCTCTGTCCTTTGAGAGAAGGTGAGCAAACTACCTATATAAAATCTGGAATATGTTATGTCTGGTTATATGTGTGATTTATACTTGAAAATGTGTTGTGAAAATGCTTGCATGCCTGTATATCTTGTGTGCATGTTTATACATTTCTCTGCTTTTAGTTACAGGCTTAAAAACCTATTTAATTTATACTAATTTCAAATTAATTATTTTAATATTAAATGTTTAAAGATAAATTATTTTAAAATTCTAATTTATTTAGATTTTCAAATTATTTACTATATAAAACATGGAAATAATCAAACCATTTTATATAAATCTAATAAAACTATATTTAATCTATTTAAATTACTTTAAACCATTTTATCTATTTAAGCCATTTTAACCTATTTTAAACCGTTTAATCTATTTTAAACTATTTTAATCTACTTTAAATTATTTAAACCATTTTAATTCAATTTAAGCTATTTTAATATAATTTAAACTATTTTAAATTATTTTAACTATTTTAAACTATTTACGACTATCTAAACTATATTTCTAAATTTCTAATGGTGCAAGGTTGAATTGTTTGTATTTTAAACCCGCTGATTCAAAAGTGAACATGGTTGAATGATGTTATAACTGACGTTTGAATTTGAAATGATATTTTCTATTGAAATAATATATTTTGAGTAAATAAGACGATTTTGAAATGATAGTTTAACCTATTTTGTGAATATGATTTCGAAAGTGATAATGATTTCAAAAGTGAATATGATTTTGAAATCAATATCATTTTAAGTGGATATGATATTTTGATATCAATTATGAATTAGTTTTGGAAATGTAAAAGTACCATTCAGTATGAAATAAGCATTTGGTTGTTAAAGAGACTGTGATCGGATATTGTCATACTCTCTGCCATTACCGAAAACCGCTTTAACAACTATGTACGTGGTGGAGATTCCAGAATAAAGTATGATGTTTGGCGAATGATTCTGTATGAGGTATTAACGTAGCCCTGACTCCCTCAAGTCATCTTGATGTGACTAAAACATGAGCTATACCTGGGCCAAGTGAGGTCGCACCTCCGATCGGACATGCTTCTTCGATACCATATCTTTTGCTTTGTGATTGATTTGGTGGCCACCCATCAATTTGATTTTGGGAGTGTGTTCCTAGGAGGGCAGTAGTAGCTTCTATGCCTTATCACCAGCCCGGTTCTGCAAATGGTAGAATCCTATCCTAACGTTGCCTCGCATGCCTTGTCATATGCCTTATCGAGCCCATTACGAGTTTGATTTATATCGTACCTGTGTAGTGCTCCCTGATAGCCCACTAGTTTATGATGGAGTTTACAGTGTCTGTATAGACTACGACATTTATATAAGAATGTGTTAAGGGGGATATAAGTAACGCCTTAATGCTATTTTAATTCTTTACTTTATTAATAGACATATTATACTAGCGTATATTAGTACTAGTAGATAGTTTAATGGAACCTTAGAAGATGGAATCTCGAACATCTCTTAAGTTATTGCATGCACTTTGACATTGGATAGGAGATGTAAAATCCTGTAAACATCTTTGAAGCCGTTACGCTCATATTTATTTATTATTGATATAACTTACACAAGATCTTTTAGTTCTGACTTGAGTGTTTTGTCTTTTCATTATGCTCGGGTCAGTCTGAGCTTTTCAGTGTATTGAAGACTTTATTTTTGGAGGACGAAGGCGAAGATTTGTAGATTATATTATTTCATATATGTTCCACTGCATCATGTTATTACACCGCATTATTTATTTATTCCTATTGTATGTACTCTGATCTGTATTGTAAAAGTGCACTCAAATGTTATTTGTAAAACAAATTCATGAACGGTTTATTTGATTATTATATTTTGTCATTCCGCTGTGAAATTATGTGTTTTGTTTTCTTTCTATTCTCTTCTTTTTCTTATTTATCCCATAACAATCCTCCGTTTTGAATGGTTTGAGTCTGACGCATGTGGTTTATTGTCGATTTAAACCATCCAAAAAAGCAGATCGTTGCATTTGGTACCAGAGCGAGGCTTAGCGATACCTATTTTTGTGGGGTCTGACTCATTAGAGATAGGGTAGTAATACCCTAGAATGAGTCATTGAGTGCATATATATGAGAGAGTGTATTTATTACTATTATAAAATGATTTTATAGTTGTTGATTTGTTCTATTCAATATTTATAAATTCCGATCGGTACATGGGACGCTATGGTATCGATAGAGATTTCTAAACACTTAATAGAGTAGACCGTCAAAATATTATCGAAATATAGGTAAATGAAATAATTTTACCTAGTATTATATTTTGTATATACAAGAATAATCTTTATAAATGTATATAATTGTATATAATATGCTTAATTGTTAGGAAATGAAATTTAATAAATATTGATTGTAAAATAAGATTTGCAAATAAAGTAAATAAATTGAAATTTCTAGAACTTAAGTTCCGGGGTTTTCTATTTGGCTTTCAAAAGATTTTGGAATATAATGTTAGTAGTATTTGGAAGTATTTTTAGATATAAATATTTTCAATGCGAGTGAAAGAATTTTTTTTAAAGGAAATTTGGAAGGAAATAAGTTCTATACTCCTCTCTTTTGTCATTGGAAAATAATTTCGATGATGAACACATGCATCATCGACATCCATTTTCGAGTTCCAAAGTGAGAAGACCACTGTAGTAGTTTTACAATACATTTGTTTTGTTAAAAAAATCTTAATTTTAATTTCTGTATATGATTGATATATAAAAGGTATGAATATATATATTATTTTAAAATGATTTAAAAGGGGACCTGATATTTAGTTCTTAAGTTTCTGTAAATTGGAAATTTAATTATTGTAATGAAAATCTTGACTATATTAATAGTTGGAAACTTCTAAAATGGAAAAATAGAAATTAAAGGCTAAGTGATTAATGAAATATATAAGAAATTGGAAAATTGTAATTGGTAAATGAAAAGATATGAAAATTTAGAAGATGTAAAAATTGTTAACTGAATGAATAAAATAAACTTGTGTAATTTTAATCACAATCTTAAAACATATATAAAACTTACCAGAAATGCTTAAAAAGTTGAAATGTTAATAAGAATATGTAATAGAATATTATACAAGTAGAACTTAAGTAATAAAAGCGTTCAAATGGAATTATTTCTATAAATAAGAACTTTGATGTTACAAAAAAGTTATAAACTTAAGTTAACAATTTGGGATGCTAGCATTAAATTTAATAGAACAACGAATACTATAAGTAAATGATTATAAACTTAAGTTAATAATTGAAGCCATTTATAATTAAAAGTGAATAGAAAAGGTGAATCCTACATTAGGTAAATGATTATAAGTTCAGAAAATGTGAAGCGATTTAGAAATAGATTTAACACTCAATAATACTATACATAAAAGAGATGAATGTGAAAATGAAATAATCTATTAATGGTGAATTAAATTTGTTAAGTCTGTAACGACCAGTAAATTTTTAGCCGTTATTAATTGAAATTTTGTGAAGTTTTAAATGATAAAATTTTGAAATATAAATTTGATATTTGAAATGCGTATTGTTAAACATAGCAACTGGTAAATTTTCGTCCGAAAATATGAAAGTTTATTTCGCGCGTAAATTTACTTCAATCTAATCAGTTTAAAAGCGATGAAAATAAAACGTTTTCAAAACCAAAATATTTTTACATAGAAAAATTCTAAACCATCTTTTGAGCAAGTTGTCAGTTTGTCGTTTTTCCAAATTCGGACATCTTTGGCTTATTTTTCTGCGATTTTTATGCATTTTCCGCTAGTAGAAAATTCGAATTTTTATAATTCGATCGTACCACTGATATCTGTATACCGTTTTGATCGTATCGTTGTACCGATCTCCGCGGTATATTCACTTATGTGTTTCGGTGTCCGGTTCTCGGTGAAACTGCGAAACGGCTAACAGTACCAGTTCTGCAATTTAGGCTTTTGGATTCTTACTGACCATTCATTGCTCGACCTTATTATTTCAAAAGACATTTATTTTTCTACTTTTGGAATCAACGTATGACCTTTCCACTATACCTTAGTTAATGTATATTCTTGACTGTTCAAAATTTTCTTTCAAAATAATATGACGATCTCATATTTACCTGCATTCTCCCACTGTTATCATACAAAAGCCTATCAAAATTCAAGTGCGTGAACAAAACGTTGTGTATTGGGACTGCCATGAATTTGCAGTATCCTTTGATCCAAGCAAGGATAATGCAAGCTGTATAATGTTACCTGTGCCTGCGCATGCTCCACTGTGTCAACAAATACCCACCAACCACCATTCATTCGCCCAACACCCTGTAGCCGCGCCACTCCGAACTCACCCCGATCTGCCATGTCATCCATCTCGACCATCTGAGCACCGCTGTCAGCCCCTCCGCCTTGAGACCGAGACCACCATCCTCCTTCTGCCGTACTAAAAACTCCTTCTCCCCTCCTGCATCACCAACGACAGTCTCTAACGCACCATAGTCGAGCATCTCGCCCACGTGAGCACGACCATCAACTTGTCAACAGCCGAACCCCATGCATATCACCTCGTCTCCCGCCTCGCATCATCTCAAGACCAGTGCCACAACCCTCCACCAAGTTACCCACATCCCTTCCCTCGTGAACACTTCCATGTCGCCATTCCTACTACCCACAGTTGCATGCCTCCGTACCAACCTCAAGAGCGCAGTCTTCACCTCGCCATTGAGTTGCTTACTTCCCAGCCGACTTCGTCACTCTCCTTCGGACAACCATGCCGTCCTTAGGCCCATGCCTTTCTAAAAAAAGTTTACTTGCCGAAACTTACAAGCCGCATACGTCCCCACCTGATAGCATGGTACTTTTCATTTTATGCTTACATCCAAATTTAGGTGTGCAAATATATTTTGCTATGATACGTTATGTTAAGCTTAGGTATTGGATCTGTATAGTATATGTATAATGTTATATGAGTCTGTTATAAGAATTTTATGCGTCATATTGAAAAGCAGTCTGCATTTTACATATGTATTGTATTGTCTGCATATTCTGAATATAAGTTTCTACTAGTTTTAGTATATTAGCATAATTTTTATAAGGTATCTGAAAGAAGAAAGAAGAGGTGTATTGTCTATACAAGTTTGCATGCAGTAAAAATATATTAGAGTATATCCATGTTTGTATTTACATAATATGTAAATTTCGGTACATAAATTTAGACGTGTACATTTTAGTAAATGATGTGTGCATGGATTTATATATTGGTATATATTGTTTTGATATATTTTAAACTGTTATAGATGAGTTAAATATGTGCAAGTTATATATTCTGTTATAAATGCGCGTTATATTTTGAAGTAAGTTCGAATAACCTATAAATTATATATTAGTTTATACTGTTATATGAGACTAAGATTTTGTAATTTCACAGTAAGAATATAAACTAGCTATATTGGTTAATACAGTAATATACTATATTGTATTTATGTATGTAAGTTGTTATAATATGAAAAGTTTACAAAAATAAAACTTATAGATATTGGTGTGCGTGTAAACATATGTGTCGTTAATTTATCACTTTTAAAATAGATTTTTACGTATTATACATATACATATCAGATTTAAGTTTGGGACAGTATTCCTATTTTTTTATATATACAAGTTACAGTAAATTGTATTATATATATATATATACACGTTAGTTATGTGTTGAATTTTTTATTTTTAAAGGAAATATATGTTAGTTTATGATCTGGTGATCTTAGAGAAGTTTAAAATATAATAGTATACGCATATTAGTTATTTATATGATTTGACGACCTATATTTAGGCTATAGTATTATATATATGGTCCACGTCCGTGCATATTAGGTTAGATTTTAATTTTTAGTCTGCGCACGTTCATTGAATATGATATAGTTATATTTATTTATATACAAGTTTACTCATACCAATTCTGATTCATTTCATCGATTCTATCTACCAGCTTTGATCGTCAAATTCGTGCCCATCTCACCTTACTTTGGATTTGTAACTCATCTTGTTCTCGCCCATCTCCAGCCTCGAAAGGTGAGCAATCACTCATGATTAATGTTCTTTTATTTATTAAATTTGATTTCAATTGAAACGACAATTGAAATATGCTGTTGTTAGTTGTTTACACTGTTACATATGCTATTACCTGTATCAGTTCACCTGTGACATCTGACACCATTATCTGTTAATTATTTATGCGATGATAATACAGTTTGGATGATAATGGATTGATTGATTGTTGTTTTATTGGATGTTAAATTGTAATGTATTAAGTAATAAATGTTATGCAATTAAATTGACATAGGATTGTAAAAAATTCGAATCGACATATGTTTTGAATTTGATTAGTTAATTTGAATAATATGACCCCTTAAGTGTTTAATTATTCGACACGTAGAATGGTTAATTACCCTTGAACCAGTTGAATTTATGTTGTATTAATTGATTGAAGTAGGAAATTGAACAATTGATGTAAACTGAAGAACTGCATAAATATGGATGTAATAATCCTTAATCTATATGAAATGATAGTGTAGATTCTAGAAATAATTATATTAATTCGCACAAATAACAATGTGAATTAATACGATTATTTCGAGATTATTCGGATTGATTATTGTATTGCTATTGATTGTTGTTATTGTTTGTTTATTACTTTGACACCATCCCTGTTATCACACTGCAAGTTACCTTTGCTATGTTTTGATTTGTGAATTGGAAATGGAATCGGGTTGAAATGATATATACCCAAATGAATTTGACCTAGGATAGAGAATTAAATAAAATCCGATTGGTCAATTAATTGATTTAAAAATAAAATAATGATTTTATTCGACAAAGAATAAGTTTTGAAATGAAGTTCGAATTTAAATGTTTATGAAAAGAAATGTAAAGATTGAAATCTGAAACAAATATTATCGTAGTAATTGATGAAAGAACGTTGTTTGAAATTTAATTATTTAATAATTAAATTTGGAATTATTAATAAATAATTTGGAATTAATAATAATTGAGTTTTGAAATTATTAAGTTGAAAACATTTAATAATTAAGTTTGAAATTATAATTAAGTTTGAAATTATAATTAAGCTTGAAATTATTAAGTTGAATTTATAATTAAGTTGAAATGATTTAATAATTAAGTTTGAATCGATAATCAAGTTTGTAATTAATTTTTGAAATTATTAATAATTAAGATTGAAATTTTAATAATTGAATAAGATTGAATTAATTTATAATTGACTAAAAATTGAATTCTTTGATAAGAGAAATTGAACTTTTGAATAAGTGAAATTTGAACTTCGTTAACAAATGAAATTGGGTTTCTTTATTTGTTAAGTTTTGGGAAAGTATTTAAGTAAGTTAATAAGTAAAATTGAAACTTCTCGATTATGTGAAATTTAGTTCTTTATTAATTGAGTTTGTAATGTGTAACGAAGTCAATAAACAAGTGGATATTGAATTTCTTTAATAAGAAATAAAATGTGATTTATTGAAATGAATGAGATTTATTGGAGTTAACGTAACGCTTGTAATTTAAAGAATTGATTTGACGAATTTAATTTATTTCAATTTGGAGTTTTGATATAATGAAGTTGAACGTAAGTAATTGATTTAAATGAATTGGAATTTAAATAGAAGTTGTCTGAAGGATAAATTTACTTAGCAAATATTGAATGAAATCGATAAATGAATTAAAGTTGATTTGAATGAAAATTTAACCATTTTAAATGATTTCGGGATGAAACTTATATACGAACTTGAATCAATATTTGAATTGTTTAAATAAAAGTTGAAATCGAATTATAAGATTTTGAAATGGAAATTTGGAAGTTTTGAATGTAAATTTTGGAAATTGATTTAGAAAGACAAACGAAATGATGGTTTACGAATTGAAATTGAAATTGATTTGGTTTGAATTATATTAAACGACCAATCGGTGTAATAATTACGAAAGTTTTTAAAGAAACCAGAATAGGTTATGGATATACTCTCTATCTAAACCGAAAACCACTTTAATAACTATACGCGGAGTGATGATCCAGAATGAAGTGGTTGGAATGATGTACGTGATGACTGAAGAAAGAGAACGATAATGGATAGCCTTGACACTTGTGTCAAATTGGAAATGACTAAAATCAGGAGCCGTGCCAGGCCAAATTGGGTAGCCACCTCGAGCGAACACACTTCTTCGTAACTACTACTCATTACTTGCGATTGATTGGTGCACCCTCGGAATTTCAGGAGTGTTGTTTCGCGGTGTTGCGATCGCTTCGGCGATGCGTTCTCACCAGTCCGGATCAGGCAAACGGTAGTTTCACTACCTTGGGTATTGTCTTATATGCCTTGTCATACTTGTATCCCTATATACGCGACCACTACGAATTTGTTTTGTGTTATACCTATGGAGTACTCCCTGATATCCCACCAGTTTACAGTGCTGTATAGACTATGACATCTATATAAAATGTGTTAAGGGGGATAATGGTAACGCCTTAACACTATTTTGATACTTTATATTACTGATAGACATTATCTATTTAGCGTACACTACTACATATAGATAGTTTAACGGATCCTTAGAGGATGGTGATTCCAACATCCTTTGAGTTACTTGTATTCGATTGCCATTTCACTTGAGTTGGATTTATTGATATGAGAATATTAATCCTGGCTCGAGTGTTTTGTGTTTTGCTTTACGCTCGAGTCAGACTGAGAGTACCAGCTTTCGAGGCTCATCTTTGGAGTTGGAGCTTTGGTTGAAGATCCAACCATCTATTCTGCTTCTAGTATTCGATGATTCCAGTGATGTATTCTGATTTGTATCTGATGTATCGTATTACTCTTCTGTTGTAAACTCTGATGTATCTTATATAGTTATATAGTAGCTTCATGAACTACTATCTCTTTTACTTCCGCTGCATATTATTACTCTGTGTCTGTGTTTCTGTGATTATTTATTTACTGTATATCTGAGTTTTGCCAAATTTAAATTAACAATTTGGTATTTTGAATTATTCAAGTCCGACATGTGCGGATGCGAATAGTCCAAAATAGCGGGTCGTTACAGTTGGTATCAGAGCTTTTGGTAGCTCTAGGCAGAACTTAGTATATATGGTAAATGTATTTACAGAATCACTCTCATTCGAGTTTCAATCTCTTCCTTTAACTTAATTCCTTTGAATTTTGGAACGATCCCTATGGTTCTGAAATTCATTCCTGTCCCTCACTATTCGTATTCGTCTGGATTCCGGAGTATCCATAACTTCACTTCGAATGACCTTTATAATGAATCGGCGGTCTCGCCAAATTTCGAATAATTTGTAAAGGGTGAAACTCCTTTACAATAGGCATCGATTTACCGGAGATTTCTGTATCCTCGGTTTACGATGCTGTCCATCTCCTGTTATACCTGAATTCTATCCCTTGAGGTTGAATGTTGATTTACCTCGGAATTCAGCATCGGTCTTATTCTTAAAATTACGGTCGACCCGGTTAAGGTTGTTCGTGAATTAAATAAGCTTACCCATCTTCCGATTCTGTTAATCGAATTATCTTATCTTTTGTTTCGAACTTATTATCGAATCAAAATTCTCTTTGATTTGATTTCCATCAAATTTAAATCTATATACTTATTTTGAAATTCATACTTGTATCGTCGAGCGAGGAAATATATTTATAAATTAATGTTAAATTTTTTATAAATGTTGTGTTGTTTGAGTTGTTGATGTTGATTTGGGTTTCCGATTGATTCGTCTGATCAACGCCATCGATAGAATTTTCAAAACACTTGAACAGAGCAAACTGACATAATACTATTTTCAAATTTGATAAATAAAATAGTTTTGTATGATTATATTATATATAAGTCTAAATTTTTCTAAAATTAAATTGTTAATGAATTTGTTGTTTGAAATGATAATATTTAATTTCATTTACTGTTTTATAAACCATTGACTATTTTATAATATGAATAAATGAATTTGTAAATTTGGGTATAATTTGATTGTAATTTGAAGTGAATTTAAAATAGAATTTGAGCATTTAATTTATGATAAATTTCAAACTATGGTTTTAAAGTTTTAAAATGTATATAATTTAAATTATCTTTGAATAGAAATGGTTTCCAAAGAATTTGAACGATTAAATCGGTGCTCTTCTCTTTGTCCTTGGAAAATAATTTCGGTGATGACGGCCGCATCATCGACATTCATTTTCAAGTTTCGAAGTGGAGAGACTATTCTGTAGCTTTGCTACGGATTGTTTTGAAAATAAATTGAGTTGAATTTCTTAAAGTATGATTTGATTTGAAATACATATACTGATATATGATTTAAAACTGATTTGATATTATATATTTATTTATCTCTAAATAAATTTTGAAGTTACTCGAAAATTTAATTCTTAAATTTATGCAAAGGATAATTTAAATTATAAAATGAAATCAAAATTTTAAATAAAAGTTTAAGCCTGGATAACTAAATTAGAAAATTTTACTAGTGTAATACCCGATTGCATTATATATAACTTACCTAAATTTTCAAAAGTTGACTATGTAATTGAATATTATACGGTAGAAAATGATATCAAAGGAATTTATAAATAAATTTGAGTGGTTATAATAAATGTAAATATTATGTTAGGATATATTAAGTAGAATAAATTTAATAATAATTTGGAGTAAAGAAGAATTAAATTGTCGAATAAAATATGATTATAATAAAAGACTATTCAAATTTATGATCTTTGGAATTGTTGATTTAAGAAAATTGGACAGTATACAATATAAATTGTCTTCATAAATAAAATGTGAGTGCGTATAATAAATGTTATTCACTTAAATTTTTAATTATAAAATGTTTTTGGTGATAAGTTGAATAACAAGCTAAATAAATAATAGATGTGATTAAGAAAATAAATAAATAAAAAAATTTGTTTGAAAATTAATAAATTAAAATTAAATTAACTTAATGAGATGGCTTGAATTTATTGAATTTAAATTGAATTTCGTTTTGAAAGAAACCTTTTGTACCTAACATTAATAAATGTGAAATCAAATCAATTTAATGAAAAACGTGAATTTAAAAAAAAAAACTAATTGTTGAATATAGGTTTATTTAAAATTGATATGGTTAAAATTAATTGTTTATAATGTAATTCAAGTTTATTTTCTTTATGCTTGTTTCTATTCTCCTACTTCCTTCCTTTTCGGGGACGAAAAGTTTTGAGTGGGGGAGAATGTAACGAGCCGTAAATTTTTAGCCGTTATTAATTGAAATTTTGTGAAGTTTTAAACGATAAAATTTTGAAATATAAATTTGATATTTGAAATCTGTATTGTTAAACATAGCAACTGGTAAATTTTCGTCCGAAAATATGAAAGTTTATTTCGCGCGTAAATTTACTTCAATCTAATCGGTTAAAAAGCGATGAAAATAAAACGTTTTCAAAACCAAAATATTTTAACATAGAAAAATTCTAAAACATCTTTTGAGCAAGTTGTCAGTTTCTCGTTTTTTCAAATTCGGACATCTTTGGCTCCGTCGATCTTATTTTTCTGCGATTTTTATGCATTTTCCGCTAGTAGAAAATTCGAATTTTTATAATTCGATCGTACCACTGATATCTGTATACCGTTTTGATCGTATCGTTGTACCGATCTCCGCGGTATATTCACTTCTGTATTTCGGTGTCCGGTTCTCGGTGAAACTGCGAAACGGCTAACTGTACCAGTTCTGCAATTTGGGCTTTTGGATTCTTACTGACCATTCATTGCTCGACCTTATTATTTCAAAAGACATTTCTTTTTCTACTCTTGGAATCAACGTATGACCTTTCCACTATACCTTAGTTAATGTATATTCTTGACTGTTCAAAATTTTCTTTCAAAATAATATGACGATCTCATATTTACCTGCATTCTCCCACTGTTATCATACAAAAGCCTATCAAAATTCAAGTGCGTGAACAAAACGTTGTGTATTGGGACTGCCATGAATTTGCAGTATCCTTTGATCCAAGCATGGATAATGCAAGCTGTATAATGTTACCTGTGCCTGCGCATGCTCCGCTGTGTCAACAAATACCCACCAACCACCATTCATTCGCCCAACACCCTGTAGCCGCGCCTCTCCGAACTCACCCTGATCTGCCACGTCATCCATCTCGACCATCCGAGCACCAGTGTCAGCCCCTCCGCCTTGAGACCGAGACCACCATCCTCCTTCTGCCGTACTAAAAACTCCTTCTCCCCTCCTGCATCACCAACGACAGTTTCTAACGCACCATAGTCGAGCATCTCGTCCACGTGAGCACGACCATCAACTTGTCAACAGCCGAACCCCATGCGTATCACCTCGTCTCCCGCCTCGCATCATCTCAAGACCAGTGCCACAACCCTCCACCAAGTTACCCACATCCCTTCCCTCGTGAACGCTTCCATGTCGCCATTCCTACTACCCACAGTTGCATGCCTCCGCACCAACCTCCAGAGCGCAGTCTTCACCTCGCCATTGAGTTGCTTACTTCCCAGCCGACTTCGTCACTCTCCTTCTGACAACCATGCCGTCCTTAGGCCCATGCCTTTCTAAAAAAAAAGGGTTTACTTGCCGAAACTTACAAGCCGCATACGTCCCCACCTGATAGCATGGTACTTTTCATTTTATGCTTACATCCAAATTTAGGTGTGCAAATATATTTTGCTATGATACGTTATGTTAAGCTTAGGTATTGGATCTGTATAGTATATGTATAATGTTATATGAGTCTGTTATAAGAATTTTATGCGTCATATTGAAAAGCAGTCTGCATTTTACATATGTATTGTATTGTCTGCATATTCTGAATATAAGTTTCTACTAGTTTTAGTATATTAGCATAATTTTTATAAGGTATCTGAAAGAAGAAAGAAGAGGTGTATTGTCTATACAAGTTTGCATGCAGTAAAAATATATTAGAGTATATCCATGTTAGTATTTACATAATATGTAAATTTCGGTACATAAATTTAGACGTGTACATTTTGGTAAATGATGTGTGCATGGATTTATATATTGGTATATATATTGTTTTGATATATTTTAAACTGTTATAGATGAGTTAAATATGTGCAAGTTATATATTCTGTTATAAATGCGCGTTATATTTTGAAGTAAGTTCGAATAACCTATAAATTATATATTGGTTTATACTGTTATATGAGACTAAGATTTTGTAATTTCACAGTAAGAATATAAACTAGCTATATTGGTTTGTACAGTAATATACTATATTGAATTTATGTATGTAAGTTGTTATAATATGAAAAGTTTACAAAAATAAAACTTATAGATATTGGTGTGCGTGTAAACATATGTGTCGTTAATTTATCACTTTTAAAATAGATTTTTACGTATTATACATATACATATCAGATTTAAGTTTGGGACAGTATTCCTATTTTTTTATATATACAAGTTACAGTAAATTGTATTATATATATACACGTTAGTTATGTGTTGAATTTTTGATTTTTAAAGGAAATATATGTTAGTTTATGATCTG
The DNA here is from genome assembly GCA_030765085.1 of Allium cepa. Taxonomy (NCBI): domain Eukaryota; kingdom Viridiplantae; phylum Streptophyta; class Magnoliopsida; order Asparagales; family Amaryllidaceae; genus Allium; species Allium cepa. Next base: position 1,040,175,089 of record CM060931.1, on the reverse strand, counting down.
GTGATCTTAGAGAAGTTTAAAATATAATAGTATACGCATATTAGTTATTTATATGATTTGACGACCTATATTTAGGCTATAGTATTATATATATGGTCCACGTCCGTCTATATTAGGTTAGATTTTAATTTTTAGTCTGCGCACGTTCATTGAATATGATATAGTTATATTTATTTATATACAAGTTTACTCATACCAATTCTGATTCATTTCATCGATTCTATCTACCAGCTTTGATCGTCAAATTCGTTCCCATCTCACCTTACTTTGGATTTGTAACTCATCTTGTTCTCGCCCATCTCCAGCCTCGAAAGGTGAGCAATCACTCACGATTAATGTTCTTTTATTTATTAAATTTGATTTCAATTGAAACGACAATTGAAATATGCTGTTGTTAGTTGTTTACACTGTTACATATGATATTACCTGTATCAGTTCACCTGTGACATCTGACACCATTATCTGTTAATTATTTATGCGATGATAATACAGTTTGGATGATAATGGATTGATTGATTGTTGTTTTATTGGATGTTAAATTGTAATGTATTAAGTGATAAATGTTACGCAATTAAATTGACGTAGGATTGTAAAAAATTCGAATCGACATATGTTTTGAATTTGATTAGTTAATTTGAATAATATGACCCCTTAAATGTTTAATTATTCGACACGTAGAATGGTTAATTACCCTTGAACCAGTTGAATTTATGTTGTATTAATTGATTGAAGTAGGAAATTGAACAATTGATGTAAACTGAAGAACTGCATAAATATGGATGTAATAATCTTTAATCTACATGAAATGATAGTGTAGATTCTAGAAATAATTATATTAATTCGCACAAATAACAATGTGAATTAATACGATTATTTCGGGATTATTCGGATTGATTATTGTATTGTTATTGATTGTTGTTATTGTTTGTTTATTACTTTGACACCATCCCTGTTATCACACTGCAAGTTACCTTTGCTATGTTTTGATTTGTGAATTGGAAATGGAATCGGGTTGAAATGATATGTACCCAAATGAATTTGACCTAGGATAGAGAATTAAATAAAATCCGATTGGTCAATAAATTGATTTAAAAATAAAATAATGATTTTATTCGAGCAAAGAATAAGTTTTGAAATGAAGATCGAATTTAAATGTTTATGAAAAGAAATGTAAAGATTGAAATATTAAACAAATATTATCGTAGTAATTGATGAAAGAACGTTGTTTGAAATTTAATTATTTAATAATTAAATTTGGAATTATTAATAAATAATTTGGAATTAATAATAATTGAGTTTTGAAATTATTAAGTTGAAAACATTTAATAATTAAGTTTGAAATTATAATTAAGTTTGAAATTATAATTAAGCTTGAAATTATTAAGTTGAATTTATAATTAAGTTGAAATGATTTAATAATTAAGTTTGAATCGATAATCAAGTTTGTAATTAATTTTTGAAATTATTAATAATTAAGATTGAAATTTTAATAATTGAATAAGATTGAATTAATTTATAATTGACTAAAAATTGAATTCTTTGATAAGAGAAATTGAACTTTTGAATAAATGAAATTTGAACTTCGTTAATAAATGAAATTGGGTTTCTTTATTTGTTAAGTTTTGGAAAAGTATTTAAGTAAGTTAATAAGTGAAATTGAAACTTCTCGATTATGTGAAATTTAGTTCTTTATTAATTGAGTTTGTAATGTGTAACGAAGTCAATAAACAAGTGGATATTGAATTTCTTTAATAAGAAATAAAATGTGATTTATTGAAATGAATGAGATTTATTGGAGTTAACGTAAGGCTTGTAATTTAAAGAATTGATTTGACAAATTTAATTTATTTCAATTTGGAGTTTTGATATAATGAAGTTGAACGTAAGTAATTGATTTAAATGAATTGGAATTTAAATAGAAGTTGTTTGAAGTATAAATTTACTTAGCAAATATTGACTGAAATCGATAAATGAATTAAAGTTGATTTGAATGAAAATTTAACCATTTTAAATGATTTCGGGATGAAACTTATATACGAACTTGAATCAATATTTGAATTGTTTAAATAAAAGTTGAAATCGAATTATAAGATTTTGAAATGGAAATTTGGAAGTTTTGAATGTAAATTTTGGAAATTGATTTAGAAAGACAAACGAAATGATGGTTTACGAATTGAAATTGAAATTGAAATTGATTTGGTTTGAATTATATTAAACGACCAATCGGTGTAATAATTACGAAAGCTATTAAAGAAACCGGAATCGGTTATGGATATACTCTCTATCTAAACCGAAAACCACTTTAATAACTATACGCGGAGTGATGATCCAGAATGAAGTGGTTGGAATGATGTACGTGATGACTGAAGAAAGAGAACGATAATGGATAGCCTTGACACTTGTGTCAAATTGGAAATGACTAAAATCAGGAGCCGTGCCAGGCCAAATGGGGTTAGCCACCTCAAGCGAACACACTTCTTCGTAACTACTACTCATTACTTGCGATTGATTGGTGCACCCTCGGAATTTCAGGAGTGTTGTTTCGCGGTGTTGCGATCGCTGCGGCGATGCGTTCTCACCAGTCCGAATCAGGCAAACGGTAGTTTCACTACCTTGGTATTGCCTCATGTGCCTTGTCATACTTGTATCCCTATATACGTGACCACTACGAATTTGTTTTGTGTTATACCTATGGAGTACTCCCTGATATCCCACCAGTTTACAGTGCTGTATAGACTATGACGTCTATATAAAATGTGTTAAGGGGATAATGGTAACGCCTTAACACTATTTTGATACTTTATATTACTGATAGACATTATCTATTTAGCGTACACTACTACATAGTAGATAGTTTAACGGATCCTTAGAGGATGGTGATTCCAACATCCTTTGAGTTACTTGTATTCGATTGCTATTTCACTTGAGTTGGATTTATTGATATGAGAATATTAATCCTGACTCGAGTGTTTTGTGCTTTGCTTTACGCTCGGGTCAGACTGAGAGTACCAGCTTTCGAGGCCCATCTTTGGAGTTGGAGCTTTGCTTGAAGATCCAGCCATCTATTCTGCTTCCAGTATTCGATGATTCTAGTGATGTATTCTGATTTGTATCTGATGCATCGTATTACTCTTCTGTTGTAAACTCTGATGTATCTTATATAGTTATGTAGTAGCTTCATGAACTACTATCTCTTTTACTTCCGCTGCATATTATTACTCTGTGTCTGTGTTTCTGTGATTATTTATTTACTGTATATCTGAGTTTTGCCAAATTTAAATTAACAATTCGGTATTTTGAATTATTCAAGTCCGACATGTGCGGATGCGAATAGTCCAAAATAGCGGGTCGTTACAAAGTCACTCACATAATATTTGAATAACTGATTATGGATGATCCAGATAATTGAATGAAAATAACTTGTGTAAGTAAATGAATGGAAATTTAATGGAAATTTGCATTGTATGAATGAATGGGAAATGAACTTTGTAAGTATTGAAGTTAAACTAATAATATGAATGAATGAAAATAGACGAACAATCGATGATATGAAAGGAAATTAACAAGAATGAACTTAAATAATACTTTAAATTCTTGGTTGTTTTGGCTTATGGATGTTTGGGAAAGGATATTTGTAACTGTATAAAGATATATAGATAATCTATTAAGTTATTTTCTAAGGCTGTTGAGCACAGGGTACACTTGATAGTTTGTTTATCACTTGATAGTTTGTTTATCACCCTTGTACAATTAAAAGTTTCTGAACCTTAACTAACCGTTTGTGTTGATCGCTATGGATGTATGATGAATTTGTTGTATTGTTGTTTGCATATGATTATTTCAAATTTTGTTTGTTGTGCTATAAATTTAAAATAACCAATATGTTTCCTTTTTACATAACTCTAACTCTTTGGACTATATAAGTGAAATATAAGTTATGGAAGCAATAGCTACTGCATTTGATTTCATAAATTAAGCGTTGTTTGCCTGACAAAAAGGTACGTTTTTGGATTACGGTTTTATAGCGGTATTATATTATGTTTCTCATGGTTCGGGATATTTTATTTTTGAAATATGATATATATATATATATATATATATGAAATAATTGATATTATCATTTTCTGGACCTCTCCGTACAAAGGAGACTCCGCCGAAATTTTCCGTGAATTTTAGACTTCGAATTTTTTTGAAAGTAAAAATATTTTCAAACTTCTATTAAACTTTTATATAAAGATTTAATTGTTTATAAATTGATATATATTATTTAAAATACTTAATTATGCAAATTAATCGTTTATAAATTGAATACTTTGAATAAAATATATTAATCCTTTAAATTCCTTCTTTTCCTTTTTCGAGGATGAAAAGTTTTGAGTGTGGGAAAGTGTAACGACACTAGTTTTCGATAATTAAAATATTAATATTTTAGGATTTTGGTGTTTAGTATTGGAGGAGATTAAAATTAGGGATTTATTAACGAGGAAAATAACTAGAATGAAACTTAGTAATATTAGTTTAATGTATTGATGTCTATTTTAATGTAATTCTAATCAATTTAAAATAATTATAAAGTTGATTTGGATATAAACTGTAAATAAGGAAATAAACCAAATGTTGTATTTAATGGTAAATTGTACGTAATGAATTGAAATTGGAGAATATAGAATGATTAATTAGTATGTGAATTTATTAGCTTGATTTGTAATTTGAAATTGTAATATTGTAACAATTGTTTAACTATCACTTCACTACTTAATTCGTTGAAATAAAATTGGAAATCAATTCAATTAACCTACTTAAATAGTTCTGTTAATATGAATTAAAATGATAACAATAGAATATTGATGTCTAAATGGTAAACCAATGTTGATCATATCCATAAGGTGATAGCAAATTGAGTAATAAGATATAAATCAAAATAAATGAATTTTTTGAATTTAAATTTAATTAATGAATTTATTTCAATTAAAATTGAACATTGTAATTAGTGAAATATTTAACATTGGATTTGACATGGAAATTTATTTTAAAAGATAATAAATTACTAGACAATCAATAATGATAAAAATCATTAGTTATATATTTTGAATTCCAAATGTGATTAAATTAATTTAATAATAATTTATTTAATTAACGTGAAAACAACCATTTTGGCCACCATCCCGAATTTTGATGAAATCAGTTTCATCGGATCCGTAATAGTGAATTATTATAGGATTTCTAGTTTCGTAGCGATTAGACTTGTCGTTTGATCGTGAGGTTCGAAATGTGTAGAAATCAATTTAATGAATTCAATTAAATTACACTGATTTTTGAAACCTAACTTCTGCATACTTTTGAATTAGGGTTTGAAACCAGTTCCATTGAATTTAAAAATACCAAAACATCTATTTTGAACTACCGCATGGCTTACTCTAGTTTCAGAGATGGAACGGGCTTCTCGGGTCGTTATTGTCATTTCGAAACAATTTGATGTGTTCATTCTTTCTTATCAGGCTTTGTTCATATAAATAGACTTTTCTATCCCTGGCAGCCTTTCTATTTCTTATTCCTGTACATACAAAGCCGCCTGTCTATTCCTATCTCCTCTCTCCAATGGCAGAAACTTATTGTCAATTCCAAAACCCCAATTCAATTTCAATTTCAAATCGAAGAGAATACTCCTCAAAACCATGTCATATTATATCTCATTGGAAAGATCTTGACGACCGCAATCCACTGCTGCTGTTTGTTTTCGATTCAAGTCATCGTTTGGCCAGAAATCGTCGATCATTCTTGGCCATTTGGATTAGGTTTTGGGATTTTAACGGTGGATCTTCGACGAGGGTTAGATCGGAGGGTTTAGGCGTGTAGGGGCTGTCAAGAGAAGTCGATCCATAAGTTCACCTTGGGTCTTAGATGGATGGAGTTTCCTTGAACGACATTTGAAGTGGCGGTGGCCATGTGAAGGCGGAGGTGGTAACAAGGTTACGCGTGGGGTCCTTGGGAAGCGGCTGGTAGAGGTGAGCTCATCGGAGGTGCTTGATCCGGATGAGAGGGGGCTGAGGCGGCGGTGTTCACTGTTGACCATGGTGGCCGCGTGGGTATCTTGTGCTCCATCGCGATCTGGTGAGGTAAGTTAGGGTTGCATGCATGCTTGATTTACGATGGTGACGTGTCCCTTCTTCTATTTATTTAATTTAATTTAATTTTAATTTTCAAATGCTCTAACTTACATATCTTTTTCATATGAGGTCATATTTACACGCGGTTTTCATATTGCGATTGTAGCAAAATTCTAGACATTTTAGAACTAGTTTGGTCAAATTCTAAGACTGTTCGATATTGGACCTTTATTTGGATTTCAGACCGATTTGAAATCAAAAGTGAGTGTTTTAATGAAGTCACGACTACTAATTATCTTATGTTAGTTAAATTAAATTTATGATATGATTAGAAATTGATTGGGTGCTCTTTGGTATGTTTAAATGGTCATTCAAGTTAAATCTGGCTTTTATTGAATTTAATCGCCATTTAATTTAATATTGAATATTATTTCTCAATTAAATACTATGAATGACAATCGGTTAATTGATGTTATTTATTAGTGGGTTTGTATGATGATTGTGTTGGATGTTTAATTGTTGATATTAGATGACTGTATGTAATGTATTTTTATATATATTGATATCACACTGCAAGTTCCCTAGTTTATTGTTACAAAATTCCTATAGGTTGAAATGGTACACACCCGAACGATCTGATAGACTAGGGAGAAATCGTTATGGGTTGAAATGATAGATTTGAGCGATATCATGGATTTGAAGTTAAAATTCGGGATTGCGGGTTGAAATGGTATAAACCCGTAAATTTTAGATTTATTGCGGGTTGAAATGATATATATTCATATCACTTGACCATAAAGTAGAAAATTATATACGGACACCAGTTTGGTTAAATTAAATGATTTTAAAACTATAATTTTTTTGAATCCAGTTCAATGATATTTTGAAATAAAAATTTAATTTATATAAACTGAATTATTTTTGAAAATCCAAGCTTTAAATGTTGAAATTGGAATTGGTTTGTGTGAATTGTTTGAAGAATATAAATTGAAAATTTAAAGCTGGATTTGAAGTATAAATGAAATTTATTGTAATTGAGTTATTGAAATATTGAATATTTAAACATTGAAATCTACTAAATATGAAATAGTTTAAATTTATAGTTCGAACATGGATTTCAAAACTATATTGATTAGATGATTTTAAATGAGACTCTGAATTGAAAGGCAAAATTGAGTTGGTTGATTTGAAAGCTGGACATGGTGCGGATGTCTTGAAATGAAAGAAATAGTTTAATTGATTTTAATTTCAAGTTAATTATTTTGATATTAATTGTTTAAAGAAAAATTATTTTAAAATTCTAATTTATTTAGATTTTCAAAGTATTTACCCTACAAACCATTTCAATAATCCAACCATCTTATATTAAACTAATAAAATTATGTTTAATCTATATAAACTACTTTAAACCATTTAATCTATTTAAACCATTTTAATCTATTTCAAACTATTTAATTTACTTTAAACTATTTTAATATATTCTAAAATATTTAAGCCGTTTTAATTCAATTTAAGCTATTTAACATAATTTAAACTATTTTAAACCATTTGAAGTATTTTAAACTATTTTGAACTATTTATGACTATTTAATCTATATTTCTAAATTTCTAACGGCGTAAGGTTGAATTTTTCATATTTTAAATCCTTGATTTAAAAGAGGAAATAGTTGAATGATGTTTAACTTACGTTGGAATTTAAAATAATATTTTCTAATGAAATGACATATTTTGAGTAAATTTGATGATTTTGAAATGTAGGTTCAACCTATTTTGTGAATATGATTTCGAAAGTGATAATGATTTCGAAAGTGAATATGGTTTTGAAAGTAATATCATATTAAGTGGATATGATATTTTGATATCAATTATCAATTGGTTTTGGAAATGTAAAAGAACCATCCCGTGTGAAATAAGCGTTTAGTTGTTAAAGAGGCCAAGATCAGATATTGTTGTACAATCTGCCAATACTGAAAACCACTTTAACAACTGTGTACATGGTGGAGATTCTAGATTGAAGTAGGATGGTTTGGCGAACGATTCTGTATGAGGTATTAATGTGGCCCTGACGCTCTCGAATCAGCTTGATGTGACTAAAACATGAGCTATACCCGGGCCAAGTGAGGTCTCACGTCCGATCGGACATGCTCATTCGATACCGTACCTGCTGCTTTGTGATTTATTTGCTGGCCACCTCTCGATTTGATTTTAGGAGTGTCTTCCGAGGTGGGCGGTAGTACCACCAGCCCAATTCTACAAATGGTAGAATCCTACACTAGCATTGCCTTGCGTGCCTTGTCACATGCCTTATAGCATTCATCATGAGTTGGGTTTGTGTCGTACATATGGAGTGCTCCCTGATAGCCCACCAGTTTACGGTGGTGTTTACAGCATCTATATAGACTACGACATTTATATAAAAATGTGCTGGGGGGATATGGGTAACGCCTTAACGCTATTTTAATACTTTACTTTGCTGATAGACATTATAATAGCGTATATTACTACATAGTAGATAGTTAAACATATCGGAGTTGGAATCTCGAACACCTCTTAGGTTATCGCACATATGTTCAACGCCGGATAGAAGTTGTAAAATCCCGTAAACATCTCTGAAGTCGTTACACTCATATTTATTTATTATTGATTTAATTTACATAAGATCATATAGTTCTGACTCGAATATTTTGTATTTTCATTACACTTGGGTCAGTTTGAGCTTTTCAGTGTATTGAAGACTTTATTTCTGGAGGACGAAGACGGAGATTTGTATATTATATTATTTCTGGAGGACGAACCCATTTTCATAAGATTTTAGAAGTGGGTTTGAATGGTGTGTTATAGTTCGATGGTTTAAGTTATGTCAATTAATAACACAACTAGGTCATGCTCATAATAAACATATCAATCATTTCTAATTAAAATTAAAATGATAGATTATAGATTGATTTTGTTTTGATTTATATGAATGATTGAAAAGGATTTACCTCTAAATCGCTCCTTAATTTCATAGTTTTATTCTCATTTTTATTCTAGCTTTTACTCTCATTTTTCTAGATTTTCTTTAGTTAAAAACTATCATAATTTTTGGGCTAATTTGATTGAGTACTCTTAGAATTTTAATCTTTCCCTATGCATCGACCCATACTTACATATGTACTATGGTCGTTCATCGTGTGCTTGTAGTTTTTATTACTACATTTTCGATGGTGTGCTAATCGATAGAAGTTTCTGCTACAAACATCCATCGTGCATCATGCTAACAAAGAACTGATACATCGTTCCCATATCCACTGGTGCTGCTCCAACACCCAAATTCGCATTAGTTTTTGCATTAGCATTGATGGTTCGGTTAGCATTCCTAGCATTGGCCCAAACATTTCCATTAGTTGTGGTGTTTCCACCTCCTAAGTTTAGTCTTCCACTTTTCTTATCTATTTTTCTTAATTTGCGTATGAGTGTTCATAAGATATAGAAGAATGGTCTAAGATAAGGGGCGGGTATAGATAGATATACATACTTATATGTAGCAAATAACAAGCACGTTAATGTAACGCTATCCGAAGCCTTTATCTATTCTTTATTATTTCATTCGGATTATGTTCTTTTCAAAATTTTATGTAATTCCATGCTTCGATACCAATTGTAACATTCCCCATTTTGAGACTCGAAAATAGATATGTTTGATGTTGTAGTTATCCTTAACATTATTTTCCGATGACACAATGAGATCCATTACTAAATCATTAATACCAAGAGCACTAGAATTTACATTTTGTTTACCAAAACATTTTCAATCATTAATTTGCAAATTCATTACATTTCATTTCCTAAACCCTCGAATACATCATTCGGGTAAAATATAATAATTACACATAGTTTCAAGAGTAGCATATGATGATGCCTCTTTGGATGATCAATGTCTTAACAAGCTAGATGGTTATAGTGCCCATCATTACATTCATTCAACAATAAAAAAATAAATTAAACACTGCATAACGGAAATATATAATCTTCTATATCATACCTTGTCTTCTGCACATCTCTGGAAGCTTATTCGTCTAAACCTGAAATAGCCCTATCCTCAGCCTACTCAATTCCAAATTAAGCACCCGAGAGTTTAGAGGAAAATCGAAAACTCCAAGTCAGACAAAAAGTCTAGTATGAATAGTATTATACCATCTCAAACCAAAATAGATACATAGCGAGACCAAATTGTTGAGTGAAATGGGTTTTCACCTTACTAGTACCATTAAAATTATATCATATCTGCAACTAAAATGATTAGAAAATAATCGTAATATAATTGTGCAATGATAGGTAAAATGAATACTCTGGCATTCATTATGGTTAAAGGTTGCTAATCCCATATTTACCCAATCCAAGAGCAGTCCATAGCATAGTTTTATCGAGATCACTATTAACCTATACTAGTTTTCTCAAACTGACTGTAAACCAACAGTAATTTAGCAGGCTACCTATATTGGTTTTGCAAGCTGACTAGAAACCATAGGGCTGACTCGGGCCAAAATATAACTAGATAATCCCAAATTTCTTGTCGAACAAGAGTAAATAACCTCAACTTCCGTCCAATGGAAAAATACAATGGTGAGCATCACCATTATGAGTTTCTTGTTTTGTGTAATGCAAATTTTGCTTGTTCTTCGGCTAGGCCCTACGTAATGGAATCGTGGACCTAACCAACTATGGGCTAAGCTATTGGAGGACAAGGCACAAATGTAATGAGATGACTTTTAAAACCTCAAAAGTTGACACTATGTACATCAACGGTACTCATGTACCGAGCACCCAAGTACTAAAAAAAGAAAGTTTGGATAAAATAAAAAAAGGAATAGAATAAAAAAAAAGAATATAATATCAGAATCTCACAACGGAGCAATGATATATAAGTTCAAAGGAATAAGAAAAAGGGGTAATCCAGAATACAAAAATATCAGAGTTACTAAAATCTAAGTGCTACCATCAACCGGAAAGTTATAACTTCATATCATCACATTGCTAATATATACAATACAGATTGCATTAGAAACAAGAATAATATGAAAGATAATTACTCAACTCTTCTCCATAAACTCCAAAGCATCCGTAGCTAAATATAAAAACATACTCGAGGCTGACCTAAGCGTTATAAGAAAATATCGCCCGGATCAGTCTGGTAAACCAACGTAAGAAACTTAAGAAATATGCAACAAGTAATAGTAACCATTGAGACAATAAGAATTACCATAATGGTTTTCCCTTCAAGGAAACCAACCATTCATTAGTTTTAACATATAAAAATATGATAAATAATGCCTAGAGTGTAGCATATAACCATATCAATTAGCTACTATGTGAATGCCATAACAATAATAGGTATACAATCAGTACCGCTAAGACATGTTCACATAATGAATTTTCCCATGGAGACTTCCTCAGATCAAGCCGAATTTGAAATCCATGACCAGGATCAGAAACTTCCTTCCGAGCATTGTATATCTCTAGATAGGATATGCGCTAAGGCAAATGCACTAGCCCAATGATGAATTGCCTGGCACTAAGTATCAGTAATTCCAGTGTGTAACATATCAATATGCATACTATAATCTGGAGTTCATATACCCTCATAGATAAGCTAAACCCGAGATTGTGCATCTTACTCTGGTTTTAATAATTTTCGATGTCAAGGCTATGTTCGACATCTTTCACACGAGTCTACACCACTCGAGCAGCACACGAATCTCCAATTGGATTCCTTCATCTTGAACAAATCATGAGTCACTACATGGATTCGATTATCTCGAACAGATCTCAAACTTCCATATAGGTTCTACGCATAAGTCCTCCGATGAATACTAATGTTATCCTCTCTCTTGGAATACTTCTCAAGATAGCATCGTTCGAAATGTTAACTCTGACCTTTCCCTTGGACTTAACCTTAGGATAGATAGTTTAAATCTATAACACTCCACTTTACAATCTCTTCCAAAACATAGATCGTGTATATGGTTCTGAAGTGATGATGTGTTTTTGAGTCATCTCATATAAGTACACTCTTTCCTCTTGTCGGACTCTCCAAAACCAATAGATGAATTTTCGATTAACTCAATTTCGATTCTCTCAAAAGTAAGCAAATGCTACATATGTTCCTTACCAACACTCCTCCTTGAGGTTCTTAATGGTATGAAATTATGAAGTCTTTCGATAACTCCCTAAGTCAATATTTGCTCAAGTTTAATAATCAACTAATTGATTATCTAGTCAAAAAAATCACTTAAACATATCACGATTCATACGCTTAACTCGTTTCCCATATTCCACCTAAACTATTTCTCATCCAAGAGTGAAACCAGGTAAGGTAGAGCACCGGTTGCATTAATGCCTTGCCTATACACTTCATTGTCGAATCTCACAAATTGATAGATCTACCTTGTCGGCTTTTAATGTTAAACATAGTATTAATGATTTCTATAAACAAGCAAGAAATCAACACGTTTTCGACATTTTTCGAGTTACTATTCCTTAGTCAAGAGGAAAACATATAGTAAGGTCTCTATTGCCCCATTCCTACTTGACATTAATCTTAACTCTCAAAATTAGATAAGCCTTACTTCGCCGACTTTTGGTGTTAAGCATAGTTAATTACTTTTCAAACAAGTAATTAAACAATCAGCCATTTGGCCATTTAGCATTTCCTAACCCCTTTTCCAAATTGTTTGTATATAATTTTAAAATACCTAGAAATATTTATAATAGGTTTTAAAACATTTATCCAAAATATTACTTTAAAATAATAAGTTTGCAATTTTCCTGAAAACTTGAAAAGAAAATGTTTTCTATATATTTTAATGAAATATCCCTTCTTTAAAAATTCACAAATAATTCTTAAAAATTCATCAATATCTTAAACCACTTTTATATACTCTAACATGAGTTATTAATCATTTGCAAAAAGAATGAAACAAACCAGTTAAATTTAAATATCTTTTCAAACCTTTTAACGTCCAAAATCAAGGCTAAACGGGGAAGTTTTACACAAGTGAAGTTTTGTCCATTTTCAAGATGTTACTTAACCTTTTACTATTCAAGCATTTAATAAAAACAAACATACATATAAAACATTGTAAATATAGCAAGAAACCTCTAAGGATAACTCTATAAAGTTCCATAAACATTGCCAAGAACAAGGCAATTCTGAATTGCATCTACAGCGACTGTCACTATAAGTGCACTTTCACATCCAAGTCCAATCTAAACCAAAGTCCATCTATAACCTATGTGCTTTGTTCAAGGTCTTTTCGTATTTCACGCAAGTTCCATATTTTTTCAAGTCCATATACATGGATCATATATGTCATTTAGTTTTAAAGTTAGAACCCTAACCAATGTTTAACATAAGTTAACAACAATTCACACAACTTAAACACCACTCAACACAAATACATATGTGTTTTATTTTCATTCAAAGTGCGGTGTTAACTCACCTTTAACTCAGCAACAATTAAGATCCAAGGTAGAAAATTCCAAGCCCAACCTTGCAATACCTTTCCTTCCTTTTTGCTTTCCACCTTGCTTCTTTACCTTCAGAAACCCTATGATGCTAACGACCTTTACTTAAGGAGAGTGCATGGCTTTGCTTCTCTAACTTTTGGCAATATGGAAGGTGTTCTTAGATTGTACTAAGGCTTTTGGTAAAGTTTGAAGTGATTCGAAGTTCATTTGCAGCTATTTCATTTAGAATATAAGTGAGAAAGAAGAAGATGAAGCCATTAGAAAAGTTTGGTTTTGCTTAGGAAATTTGTGATTTATTCCTCAGGGCTTGCCCTTACTTTTATAGGCTAATAATGGTGCTCTTTAAGTTTGCCTTCACCCCCTTCATGCCATGGAAGAGTCACCTCCCATCACTTCTCCTTCAAGTCACTTCTACTTTATGTTAATTACCATTTTACCCTTCTCATGATAATGTCTCTTATCCAAATAGAAGCTTCAAGAACATTCCATGATTTATGAAGAGGTGTGTTTGTTAATTAATTACTAATGCGTTCACTTGATCACTAGATAAGAGCACAAGAGTTCCAACAACTTGTATCAATCGAAAAGTTGTTTACTGGTAAATCGATTTTTGGTCACATTATCGATTTTCTTTGATGAATATATTTTTGTAAACAAACTTCAAAGACAAGTTTCTTATCATTATCTATTCATTAAATGATTTTTAATATAACACTCTGTAAAATGAATCGTAATAAAATGGATTAAATTGAATAAAACATGATAAGGTTGAGTATGAAAATTTTATAAATGTTGGAATTTGACCATGAAAGTTACTACGTTGCATTTATGGTGAGATTCTAATTTGTTTCATATATACTATGCTGAAAGCGGAGCTCAAAAAGGAAGCTATGAGCATTTGAAGTTTTCAGAATTAAATTAATTTAGTTTGAATTCAAATTCAAATGAGAAATCAAATTTTGGATTTAAATTTAAAAAATTAGCATGGGGCTATGTAAATGTTTGATTAATACTTAACGTCAAAACGTTAAATAGGAAATAAAATAATACAGAAACGGAAACAAAATAAACGCCCCTAAACAAAAGAGTGGCGACCCGAATAGGTCAATCGGCCGACCATAGTGATTGACCAGTCGCCCAAGGGCGGTAGACCGCTTGGCAACAACAGTTCCTAGTGGCAGCTAGGGTTTTGTGCTATGATCTATTCGATTATAAGCTTTGATTTTTTTTGTTTTCTATCTACTTCCATCCTATGGTTCTGGTGTGTTTCAACTCCTTTTATAGGACCCTACCCTCACCACTTTTATTCAAACTATTTTTCTAAGTTCTATTTTGGAAAATGAAGGGAATTTTGGATGCCATAAATTAGAAAGTCTAACTTTAAAGAAAAAGTTTCAATAAAGAAAGTTTTTTTTAAAAAGGGGAGACTATTTTATTCTTATCTGGGAATAAAGGAATTTTGAATCTTTGATAATGGTTTATTAAAGTCTACATTTTCAAAGATGGAGATGTTAAATTTGATACTTCATGTCTTGAGTATTGCAAGAAATAAAGTTAATAAATTCTTATTTTTTAATAAATCCATTTGTGTGAAGATCATAATCTAGGATGGATAGATGAAGTTTATTAGAATATGACTGAAATAGAAATAGAATGTACAACCAGATCTAGAAAGTTGAAGTTAGTCCCAAACCTCAATTTGGAGAAGTTGGTAAAGTTTACAGATATTCAAATTCTATATTTGGTTGTGAATTAGGTTTCCCATAGAATATGAATTTCTATGTTCTAATTTTATAGCACCTTTCATGTAATTTTCATAAATTATCTAATTCCAAAATACATGTAATAGTGCATTGTTTGAAGTAACAAGGAATACACTAAAAAGGAAAGAGATGTGCGAGAGATGGATATTCCTTTCCATAGTTTGCACTATCTATTTTTATAATAAGAAAATAATTGATTACTTATCATTTCAAACAAAGCAAAAATCTTAATGGTGGCTAATTTATGACAATAATCTTTTTAGAAGGACAGATTCAATGAACCAAGATATAAAAAGGAGTATTCTAGTTGCAGTATTAGTAGTCAGATATAGATTGAACATGGCCATGCCTAATGACAAGAATATATATAGATAGCATAAATTACGACTATATGGTATTAGTAAGTAATTAATGGGTTATGGTTTATGGATGTTAATTACAAATTTAACGGGCAATAAATTTGTAATTAAAGAGAGGAAAAGTAATTTAAAGAGGGACTGTTTAAGGAAAATTGATATTGCATTTGTGGAAGAAAGAAATTTGAGTAAGGAATAGATTTTGGAAACCTGAAGATGGTTAAAAAGATTGAATAAGGATTAATTGGAGATGATCAGTTTTGATAGTAATAATCAACTACTATGGATATTAATTGAAGCAATGAATGGACTATTAAAGACCGTAGAAAAAGGGGAAATTAAGAAAATAGGTAGCATTGGAATGAAATATTAAAGATAGCTTATCTTAATTTAGAAGAATGTTAGGACTTCAACACAACTTACATTAATTGATAATAAATGGCAACTTCTAGCAAAAAAATTCTTTTGAAGTTCTTGGATTATAGTCGCTAGTTGCCTTTCTTAATTATTGGAAAAGCGGACGACGTGGTATAAGGTTTATTCATGTGTAGATTCTATGAATAGGATTTAGACTACATGATATATGTTGGGAAGTAAAGAAAATAAGGAAAATTTATGGGAACACTTAACAAGCGATAGACCATAGGTAAAATTGAAAGTTAATGAGGAAATTAGCTTAGCAGCCTAAAGCGAATAAATGATTCTATCTCAAAATTTTAAATTTTAAGAAACATAAGGGATTTAGCTCACAAAATGTCACCATTCAAGGAAAAGAGGAAATGTATAGGGAAGAGAATGGAATTTCCTACTAATCAAGGATTAAGAAGACGATGACAGAAATTTTCGGTTAGAAGCAGTGGTACCGCAGAACTCCAAAATAACTTTATGGAGTTGGGCTCTGCATCATTAGTGATAGAGACCCTTAGTTTACTAGCAGATTTAGAGGGGTTTGCTACTAGCTGTTGGAAATAGCTTTTGGAACTTCGTTGAATCAGAGCATCGCTTTTTGACTGAAGGCCGATGGACAAACTAAAGGAATAGATGGGAACTTGGTGAACTTTTTGAAAGTATTGCATCTTGGACTTTGGAGGACCTTAGGAGTAGCACTTACCCTTAGTATAATTCAGTAGGATTGTAGTCATAAATGGGCGATTAGTATGACACCCTTGAATCATTTTTTGGAAGGCCACGCAAATCATCAAATTGTAGTGGGAAATCAACGACAAATTCTACTCAGAACAGATTTGTATTTGAAGACTTTGGAAAGCTATTGATTAGGCAACATACGATTTGGATAGTTGGAGGATTTATTGGGCCTTTTCCCAATATGGGAAAAATAATGAAAATTTTATGTTGGCTGGAGACCACGTCATTTTGCATTTGAGGAAATACCTTCGTAGCATAATATATTGTTGTAGTGCCTAATTAACTGGGGTATTTAAGATAGAGCCAATAGCGTCATGTGCCGCTGCATTCATCTAAGAGTGCAGAATTCAAAAGCTCCATAATAAAAAATTAAATTGGTCCAAGTACAATGGTGAGAAAATCTGATGGGAGATATGAGGAATCTTCGTCCAAAAACTTTCACTGAAATTTTTTTATCAAAAATTAGGATTTCCGTTGTATCATGATTGCTAGATTGGATGGTATGGCATTTGCTACACATTTTTACAACCACTTTACACTCATGTAGAAGCTTTTATGCAAGCTTAGGGTATTTGCATGCATACTTTCATGACATGATTACACACTCATGCGAGGGTTGAGTTCATTTTAATATGTTTGTTGTACATAATCATATTGCACTATTGGTTGAGTAGATCGTTGTTTAGATAATTTGGTTGTATAACATGGATGTTATTGCGTGTTATGCTGTTCACCCCTTGAAATATTTCAAGATGAAATCCTTTTTAAGTGGGGATGAATGTAACACCCCGTAAAATGAATAATAATTAAATGGATTAAATAGAATTAAATATAATAAGGTTGAATATGGAAATTTTATAAATGTTAAAATTTGACCATGAAAGTTAATATATTGCATTCTTGGCAAAATTCTGATCTGTTTTCATATATATTATGCTGAAATCGGAACTCAAACAAAGAAGCAATGAGCGTTTGAAGTTTTCATAAGTAAAGTAATTTAGTTTGAATTCAAATTCAAATAAGAAATCAAATTTAGGATTAATTTTTTAAAAATATCTAGGGGGCTAAGTAAACATTTAACTAATACTTAAATGTTAAAAAGTTAATTAAGGAGTAAAGCAATAGGGCAACGAAAACAAAATTAACTCCCTTGAACAAAACAGTGGTCGACCGCTTAGAGACAATAATTGCTAGTAGCGGCTAGGATTTTATGCTATGTTCTATTTGGTTGTGTGCTCCAGATTTACTCATTGCCTACCTTCTTCCGTCCTACGGTTTTGGTGCATTTCAACTCCTATAAATAGTACACTATGCTCTCCACGTTTACTCATATTATTTTAAGGAATATGACGAAACTTTGTCATTGCTATCTCCCTAATAAGATTTAGAACCTCCATAAAGAATTCAGGTAAGGATTCAACTTATTTTCTCTTTGTTTCTTCTTTCTCCAATCTATTCTTATCTTATTCTTCTCCAATTATTTTGAATCCAATGAATATATATACCTCTTACCTATTGTGTGTGTGTAACAAAAGAGAGAGATTCTGGAAGAGATCAAAAGGCTACAAACCCATTTGAGTAAAGTTAAGGCTAATCTGTGAGTGGAAACTATAACACCCCTAATTTTTGATAACATATTCAAGAAATTTAATTAAATAAATTAAATAGAAGGATTAAGATTTGAAAAATAAATATAGAGGTCATGCTTAAAATGGCTTTTATATTATTAACTAAAGCATGGGCGTATTAGGAAATAGCCGCATCCTTCAGATTCATGGCTATACCACCCATTCACATTCATTTTTCTAATTTTCACAAAAAAAGGCAAATTAAAAGAGGTACAGTCGGCCCTTGCTAAGGATGAAAAGGTAGAGAAATTCAAATTAAAGCTAAGGATTAAAGCTAGGAAAAATTAATCTGTAACAAATCTCAAAGCCCTTATCCTATTCAGGGTAAATAATAATCTCAATCATCTTTATTTAGTTGGATAATCATTCGTTTCGGATTTAAGGTTAAATCCATTTTAGTGATGTTTTGGACGATGATATGCTTGAATTATAATATGATTTAGGAAACAAATTAGATGTTTACAAATAAGAAGATTAGTTATAAAGAAATTGCTTTAAATGGTATTAAATCAAACTTTAGTCGGAAAAAGTAGGTTCTGCCTCTTTTAGAAGCCTTTCGACCTTGTGCCCTCGCTTCGACTCAGTCGAAACCTACCATGGAGAAACCCACCTTGTCGAAACCAATACATAGATATCACTTAGATGGTACGTATTGGATTGAGGGAAGACGGAAGGCATGGTATCGAAACCTTAGCTTCCAATAGGGTCGAAACCATTATTTTATATTCAAATGATAAGCGCCTACCTTATTTTCATTAAACCTTCGTAGGAGTTGTAACATATGCTTTCGAAGGGGTTTTCTAAATAGCTTTTGAAGAAGGCTGCCATCAAATGTTTTAAAGCTTTCAAATAGGTTCCTTTAATTATAAAATTATGCTTTCGAATGTTGTGGTTCTAACCTAGTCGAAACTCTGCTACCGTTCTTTTGCCTTTCGAGTGTATTAAAGTCATCGATGCTTTCGTAGGGTAGCCTTTGTTTTTAAAATTACACTAAGTCACTTCATAAATGCTTTCGAAGAGGTTCAAGGGTTTCGAAGGCAATAACTTCGAAAAGGGTTTCGATGCTATCCTTCAAAGTTTTACTTAAAGGCTTTGAGCTTTCGAATGGATGGTTCTGAAGCCATCAAATTTTTCCCCAAACAATGTTCCACAAAGGTAAAAGGTTTCGAAAGAGATACTTTCATACTTATTCACTTTGACCTAGAGGATGCTTTTAAAGTAAAACCCAATAGTATCGAAAGAGTTACTTTCATTGATTTTGAAGCTATATTTCTAAAGATTATTTAGTAAGGTTCTAGTATCTTCGAAAGGTACATTTGGGTTTCGATAGAGGCAATTTAAAGAGCTTCGGAATATATATCTTGTGTTTTAAAAAGAAGTTTTCAATGCTTTCGAAAGAGGTTATCCAGGGGTTTTGAAAGTAATGTTTTAAGGTTTCGAAAGCCTTAGTTTCAAAAAAAATAACTTAATCTCATTTTAAAGGAAAAGCGCATGGTACAAATAAAGAGTTTAGGAATGATTTTAAATATGGAGTTCTTGAAGAAGTTTTCCCTCGATTAATAGGTTAAAGGGATTAAGAAAGTTTTATATGAAATGTTTTCAAGAATATCAAACCACAGGTGTTGGTATAATTATATTTTTATGTTTACTTCTTCATATGTATATTCACATTATAATGGACCCATAACTATATTTTGGGAAAGGGTAGAATAACCAGCTAGATTGATCCACTAGTGAATATAAGTTAAGTTAATTCCCAAATGAGTAGAATTGCATCTAGCAGGTCAGGAAGACCAGAATATATGATGCTAAATATATTGATTAAAGAAGTTTTCAGGAAGACGGGTTCATAGTAAATACATGAAACCTATAATTAGAAGAAGTTATTTGTAGGGGCCAATAGGTTCATAGTAAACCCATGAAAACTACGATTACATTGAGTTATTGGCAGAGGTCAATAGGTTTATAGTGAACCCATGAAAACTATATCTGGATTAAGTTATTGACAGATGTCAATAGGTTCCTAGTCAACCCATGAAAACTTGGATAAGAGGAAAGTTATTGGAGTTACCAATAGGTTCAGGAAGAATCCATGAAACAGTAAAGTTATTGGCAGGGGCCAATAGGTTCTCAGTGATCCCATGAAAACTATGAAATTAGGCAGGGAGTCCATAAATATCATATAGGTTATTAGTTAGCCCATGGAAACTAATAGGTTAATAGTGACCCTAGAAACTATAAACGAGATAGATAGTCAAAATGAATGGGGAAGGGAAATCCAGAATTGATTTGTTTGCTTGCATATCATCATATTTTAGATTGTTTTTTTAACCATTATGGATGCAGGAGCACAATATATGGGTTTATAAAGTTTTTAAGATATTAGTGAGGGGAAACCCATTCTGCTAAGCGGTGTGGTCTCACTAGATATCTAAATGGTTTGTGATGGTAGATTATTATTCATACCAGGATTTATGTCTGACTCGAAGTTTATGTTTTCCCCTTAAACTCTCGGGTGCTCAGTTGATTTCGAGTAGTTTGAGAGTTGAGGGTTTTAGGTACCTCTTTAGACGAATAAAATTCTAGAGACGTGCAGAATGCAAGCTAGTTAGTAAGATTTCTTTTATTCCATCGTGTTTTGGTTGTAAAGGAAAATTTGTTTTATTGCCTAGTTATATACTCTGATTATACAAGGGGCATCTTGATATGTCGTTCTTGGCATACGATATATTTTATCTAAACGAGGTTCGCGTATTGGGATTATGTGATGAACATGAAATGTTTTAAAATGGAATGTGGAACTTGTTTGATGTTTTGAATTTTTCCATATTCATGTGTTTATGTGTATCAATATATCTAACGTTTCCGTATTTGGTCAATAAGGATTAATAACTATGGATGAGTGCAGTATCCGTAGCCGTTAGTTTCGGGCCTCTAAGCGGGGGATGTTACATGTTGGTATCAGAGCATAGGTTTATGAAACTTAAAAGAAATTTGAACCTAAAAGATTTTCAAGTATAATCCAATGAGTTAGAAAATAAGATCAGGGTTTGGTTAATCCTATAGTAACATACTTGTATTTGATATATATATATATAAGTATGTATTCCCCTCTCTCTCAGATCGTTCTTCTGTATCTTACTAAGGCTTGTATGCAGATTTACGAGAAAGAAGATATGGAAGCAGGAAACAGAAGAGGAATTTCGATGGAGGAAGCACCATAACCAATAAAAATGCTCGACCTACTACGAGAAGAAGATATGTATCATTTTTTCTTCAACTTGGTGCAAGCAAGAGCTGCTGTTTGAGTTGCTGGGAATGTAGGAGGAGCTAATCCTATGGCTCCAGCTGAGAATAATTATACTAAGATGAGAAAAGATTACACCAGTCTTAGTAGGAAGTCGTTTATGAGAACGGAGGATGCTATAGAATCAAAGAGTTGGATGTCGCATTGTGAGAGAATATTTGCTGACTTGGATTAGAGAATGAGCAGAAAAGGAGGCTGGTCTCTAGGTAGTTGCAAGGGTCAGCGCTTCATTTGTGGAACAATGTTACCGTTGGAGTTTCGGGGGAGGAATTGACATCGGCTGATTTTCGAAGAAGGTTTGAGCAAAGGTTTATGTCTGAGGTTGCTAAGTCAACGCTGTTGAGGAAGTTTTTAGATCTAGAGTAGGGAGATATGTCGGTTGTTGAGTATGCCACTAAGTTTGATGAGTTGTCCTATTATTGACATAATACTATGGACACTGTCCTTAGAAGAAATGAGAGGTTTATTAGGGGACCGAGGCCCGAGATTGCTAGGGCAACCCTACCACATCTCTATGATCCTATAATGTAGTTGTGGAGATGGAAATTAGCCATGAGGAGATGCTTGCTATTTGTGCTAGAGAGAATCCAATTGAAATCTAGGGTTCTCAAGGGAAGAAGAGAAAGTTCTGAAAGAAGAAAGGAGCCCAGAAGGGAGATGCTGCCAAGAAGGCAAAGGTTGATTTAGTTTGTTGCAAGTATGGCAAGAAGGGTCATCATGTGCATGAGTGTCAGTCCGGGAAAGGGGAAGAAGGCTGTGGATAAGAAGAATGTGAAGAGCTTCAACTACAATTAAGTTGGGCATTATAAGAACCATTGTCCAGATCCAGTTAGGGCTGACAGAGGAAAGGTCTTTACTATTGGACCATCATCAGCTAGGCCAACTGCGACTAAAAAAGGCAAGACTGCGATAGAAGGTATGCTTTTGATTCAGAGCATACCGGTTAGGAAACTATTTAATACCCATGCATTACATTCATTTATATCCCAGTATTTGGTCGATAAGTTATGTTTAGAACCCATACACCTTGTTACTTCCTTAACGGTTGTGAATATAATAGGAGGGTATGCAACTCTGTGAATGAGATGTGACCACTTAGAACAAGAACTCTTTGGTCACAAATTTGTTTACAGCCTGTATGTTTTTGATTTCTTAGATTTCGGAATCATTTTGGGTATGGATTGGTTGAGTAAGTATAAGGCTAGGATATTTTTCCAGTATGAAGAGATATCGCTTAGGCACCCTGATAGTCATAACCGAATCATATTCTTGGTGGAGAACTTTGACCAAAGTGTTTGTGCTTTACTAAGTGCCATGGAAGTGGGAGAAGGGTTAAGTCAGGTTCAAGTAGCAAGGGAGTTTGCAGATGTCTTTAAGCTAGTTACAAGACTACCACCGAGCTATTGAGTATTAGTTATGTCTTATGCCAGGAATAGAACCTGTGAGTAGACCACCTAGCAGTATGACACCGACTGAGATAATGGAAATGAATGTGCGGCTAGTGGATCTTGAAGGAATTTTATTAGGCCAAGTAGTTTGCTTTAGGGAGCGGCTGTGGTGTTCGTGAAGAAACCAGATGGGTCGTTGAGGATGTGTATCAAATATAGTAAGTTGAACGAAAGGACAATCAAGGATAAGTATCCTTTGCCGAGAACAGATGATATGTTTGATCAGCTGTATTGAGCCAGAGTGTTTTCCCAGTTGGATTTGGCGATAGGTTTCCATCATTTAAGTGTGGCAGAGGACAGTATTCTTTTGACATCATTTCGGACTAGGGTATGGTTCGTGTGAGTGGTTAGTAATGACATTTGAGTTAACGAATGCACTTGCTATCTTCGTGGATATGATGAACCGAGTTTTCAGAGAGTACTTGAATAGGTTTGTGTTCGTAATTGCAGATGGCATTTTACTGTACTCTAAGGATGAGAGAGGGCATGAAAAATTATCTTAAAGTGGTACTTGAGATGCTGAGGCAACATTAGCTGAAGGCGAAGTTTACCAAGTCTCACTTTTGGAAGAAAGAGGTTAAGTTTCTTGGTCATGTGGTTTCAGATAAAGGCTTGTCAGTTGATCCAGATAAGATCGAAGCTGTTAATAATTGAAAGAGACCAGAGATGGTGACTGAGATCAGAAGTTTTCTTGGACTTGTTGGCTTTTACCGGAGATTCATCAAAGATTTCTCGTGGATAGGAGCACCTTTGACTAAGCAAACCAGGAAGGATTGAAGTTTGTCTGGTCCGACAATGTGGGGAAGCATTTTTTAAGTTAAAGCGTTTGCTGACCAATGCACTAGTGCTAGTAGTTCCAGACGGAAACCAAGAGTTGGTGGTGTGTATTGATGTATGCAGAACTAGATTGGGAGCTATGTTGATGCAAAAGTTTAAAGTGATTGCCTACGCTTCACGATAGCTCAGACCGCATGAAGTTAGTTATCCTGCTCATGATTTGGAGTTGGCTACGGTGACCTTTGCATTGAACATTTGTAGGCATTATCTCTTATGGAGAGATTTGAGCTATACACATATCATAAGTCATTAAGGTACTTATTCTCTCAGAAGGAGTCGAATATGAGACAACAGAGGCGACTGCAGTTTTTGGCTGCTTATGGTCTTGGTATAGAGTATACTTCTGGGAAAGGAAATAAGGCAGCGAATGCTCTTAGAAAAAGACATCAGAATGTGGTGTTGGCTATGTTGGCAGAATGTAAGGATTTAGAAGCTTTGACTACTTGTAGTGTGTAGTTAAGGTCAACTACTAGTTCTAGTCGGAGTACCGCCATGTTGTCCTATTTAGATGTTCGACCAATGTCAATCGAGAGGATTGCTTCTAAGAAGAAAGAGGATCCATTATTAGCAGAGAGTATCAAAAGAATTAAGGTTGGAACTGAGCTTAATGATCTAAAGGATTTTAGCCTTGACCAGAGAGGATGGTTGAGAAAGAAGGGACGATTGTGTGTTTCAAATGTTGAGGACTTGAGGAAAGAAGTTCTTGGAGAATGTCATATATCCAAGTTTATGATTCATCATGGAGAGACCAAGTTGCATCAAGATATGAAGAGGACCTTCTATTGGAAAGGTACGAAGAGGGATGTTGGCTTGTGGGTTAGGCAGTGTGCAAACTGTCAACAAGTGAAAGCCAAACATCAGAAGCCTAGTAGGTTGCTTCAGCCTTTAGAGATTCAGTTTGGTAATGTAATTTGATATCATGGATTTTATAGATGGGTTTCCAAGGTCAAATTGAGGAAATGAAAGTATATGGTCATGGTGGATAGATTGACCAAGAATTCCCATTTCATTCCATTTTTGTCAACCAAGACATCTGTTTTAACTAAGTTGTTCTTGAAGAACATAGTTAGACTACATGGGATTCCTAGTAGTATAGTCAGTGGTGGAGATGCTTTATTCACTCGTGAATTCTGGAAGAGTCTACAGGAAGTATTGATTAACAAGCTTAATGTGAGTATAGCATATCATTCTCAGAGGATGGGCAGACAGTGAGAGTCAATAAGATACTCGAGGATTTATTGAGAAATTATGTATTGGACTTTAGTGAATCTTGGGAAGATCACCTGCATTTAGTTGAGTTTTCCTATAATAATAGTTATTAGACAAGTATAGGAATAGCCCCTTTTGAAGATTTGTATGGAAGGCCATGCAAATCACTGGCATGTTGGTTGGAGACTGGAGACAGATTTGTCTTAGGTCCGAATTTAG
Organism: Allium cepa; assembly: GCA_030765085.1. Lineage (NCBI taxonomy): Eukaryota > Viridiplantae > Streptophyta > Magnoliopsida > Asparagales > Amaryllidaceae > Allium > Allium cepa. The sequence goes on along the minus strand of CM060931.1, from coordinate 1,040,149,560 downwards.
TTAGAGAGGCATTGGAGAAGACTGAGTTGATCCGTGAAAGGATGAAGGAAGCTCAATCAAGAAAGAAGAGTTACGTAGATAGAGCGTAAAGACCCAGAATTCTCAGTTGGAGGTAAGGTTTTCATTAAGATATCACCCATGAAGGGTGTGGTGCGATTATGAAAGCCAGGGAAAACAACACCAAGGTATGTTGGTCCATTCCAGACTATAGAGAGGATTATAAAGCTCGCATACAGAATAGAGTTGCCGAGCAATATGGCAGGCGTCCATATTGTGTTTCATGTGTCTCATCTTTGCAAGTATGTGCATGGTCCAGAGACAACTATTCCTTCGATAGGGTTGGAAGATTAGATAATAGAGCCTAATTTGACTTTTGAAAAACAATCAGCTTGGGTTGTAGCGAGAGATGAGAAAAGATTGAGGAACAAAATGATCAAGTTGATGAAAGTTTAGTGGAGTGACAACGAGAAGGACGGTACTTGGGAGACAGAAGACGAGATTAGATATACTTATCCTGATCTACATTGAGGGTATGTCTATATTAGATTTATAGAGATATTTTCTAGTCAGGGAGGCTAGTATGGTTATTCGTAGTCGTTAAAGATGATTGCTATGTTTAGTATGTAGTCCATACTGAATTTCGAGGACGAAATTCTTAAGGAGGTGAGCCTATAACACCCCTAATTTTTGATAACATTATTCAAAAAACTTAATTAGATAAATAAAATAAAATAATGAAGAATTAGAGTGATAAGGGGATTGAGATTTGAAAATAAATATAGGGGCCGTGCTTAATCAATTAAATGGGCTTAAAATGGCTTTTATATTATTAACTAAATAGGGCTTATTAGGAAATAGCCGCACCCTTATGATTCATGGCTATACCATCCATTCATGTTAATTTTTCTCATTTTCCTAAAACTAATCAAATGCAAATTAAAAGAGGAATAAGCAGCCATTGCTAAGGAAGAAAAGAGGGGAAATTCAATTTAAAGCTAAGGATTAAAAGTAGGGAAAATTAATCTACAAAAAATATCAAAGCCCTTAACATATTCATGGTGAATAACAATGCAATCATCTTTATTTGGTTAGGTAATTATTTGTTTTCGGGTTCAAGATTAAATCCATTTTAATGATGTTTTGGATGATGATATGCCTGAATTATAATACGATCGGTTTAAACAAAATTGTTTAAATATGGTTTTATACGTTTTTAAGGATAAAATCGATTATAAGCGATTTCGATTGCCATAGAAAAATTATATGTTATGTAAAATATAATTTTGGATATGGGTTTCAATTTTTTTAATTTCTAAGCTATGGAAAGTTTAATATGATTTTTCAAAGGAAAATATGTACAATTGGGTTCGAAATATTATTTCGGCTACTTAATGAGGAAATTGGGTCTGAAATTTTTATATGTTAGACAACATGTTGAAAGTAAATTTTTTTATGAGGATTTTTCCTAAGTGATTTATTAAGGAAATTAAACTATTTTAGAAGATGGATTTATTTACATATTTGATTTTACTTCATGGAAGGGCTTAATTGTTAAATTTTCCTTGATTTGGATATGTAAATATGCAGTAGTTATATTAGTAAAGGATTTAAAAGTTTAAGGCAATAAATTTGACGTTTACAAATAAGCTGGTTAGTTATAAAGAAATTTCTTTAAATGGTATTAAATCAGACTTTAATCGAAAAGAGTGGGTTTCGCCTCTTTTAGAAGCCTTTCGACCTTATACCCTCGCTTCGACTCAGTCGAAACCTACCATGCCAAAATCCACCAAATCGAAACCAATATACAAGGTATAACTTAGATGGTACGTAGTGGATTGGGGGAAGGCAGAAGGCACAGTGTCGATACCTTAGCTTCCGATGGGGTTGAAACCATTGTTTTATCTAAACAACTTTCAAAGAAGGTTGCCATCATATGTTTTAAAGCATAAGCTTTTGAATGTGTTCCTTTGTTTATAAAATAATGCTTTTGAAAGTTATGGTTCCGACCTAATCGGCACCCTACTGCCGTTCTTTTGCCTTTCGAGTGTATGTAAATCATCAATGCTTTCGAAGGGTAGCCTTTGTTTTAAATTTATACTATGCCACTTCCTAAATGCTTTCGAAGGGGTTCAAGGGTTTCAAAGGCAATAGCTTCAAAAGGGGGTTTTGATGCAATCCTTCAAAGTTTTACTTAAAGGCTTTGAGCTTTCGAATGTATGGTTCTGAAACCATCAGATATTTCCCCAAACAATTTTCTACAAAGTAAAAGGTTTCGAAAGAGATACTTTCGTTTTTATTCACTTTGACCCAATAGATGTTTTTAAAGTAAAACACAATGGTATCGAAAGAGTTACTTTCAATGGTTTCAAAGCTACGTTTCTAAGGTACATTTGGGTTCTGAAAGAGATAGTTTAAAGAGCTATGGAAGGTATATATCTGGTGTTTTGAAAAGAAGTTTTCAATGCTTTCGAAGGAGGTTATTCAGCGATTTTGAAAGCCTTAGTTTTCAAAAAAAAAAACCAATCTCACTTTAAAGGAAAATCCCATAGCACAAATAAAGAGTTTTGGAATGATTTTAAGTTTTTGAAGAAGTTTTTCCTCGATTAATAGGTTAAAGGGATTAACCAAGTTTTACATGAAATGTTTCCAAGGATATCAAACCACGGGTGTTGATATTGTTATGTTATTATGTTTACTTCTTCGTATGTATATTCACATTATAATGGACCCCTAACTGTATTTTGGGAAACGGCAGAATAACCCGCTAGGTTGATCCAATAGTGAATATAAATTAAGTTAGATCTCGAATGATTATACTGTCCAAGTAATCAAAAATGATAAAGTTTGTTATTGATATAATTTGATATTAAAAAGCGATTTAATCAATTTAATAATAATTTAGTTAATTAACATGAAAATAGCCATTTTGGCCACTGTCTCGAATTTCGACAAAACCACTTTCATCGGAGCCGTAACAGTGAATTATTATAGAATTTCAAGTTTCGTACCGATAAGACATTTCGTTTGATCGTACGGGCTCGAAACGCGTTGAAATCAATTTAATTAAATTTAATTGAAATCAAAGTGGAATAAGACGATTTTGAAGCTAACTTCTTCATACAACGGAACTAAGACTTGAAACCTATTCCATTGAGTTTAAATATATCGAAAACTTCTTTTTTATAAATGGGATGATATATTTTCGTTTCGGGTCAGAACGGGCTTTTTGGGGTTGTGTGGTCGTTTCGATCAATACGATTTGGTCCATTCATTTATAATTTAGATCTGCCCATATAAAGGCTATTATAAACACCAATTGTTTCTCGTTTCCCATTACTGTACGTACAATTCTTTCTGGCTTATTCTTCTCAATGAAAGAAACAAAATCAGAGTTTAAACCCAAAATTCAATCTCCAAATCAATTTCAAAATTAAAACTCCTCAAACTATAAATATGTATCGTTGGAAAGGTCTCAACAAATGAAATCTATGGAAAATGTTCGTTTTCGTAACAGTACATGAACCAACTGGAAATCATGGTCAAAGTCAAATTTGAGGGTTTTCTATTGGAGCAACAATCGTCGAAATTGAGATATGGGTTTTGTAGGGCTCGTGGAATGGAGTTTGACGCTGGTGGTCCCTTGACCTGATTTACATGTGGTGGTTGGAATCAGTGGATTAGGGTTTTGAATCACTAAGTATTTGGTGGTAGTGCACGTTTTATAGGACGATCGGAGGGGAGGTCTGGGCCACCAGGAGTTGCGGCTGGTCTAGACGAGGCCAATGGTGGTGGCGGCGATAGCTATCGTGGCTGGAGGTGAGAGAAATTGAAGGTCAAAGATGGTGATTGTGGCATGTTCATGGGATTGAATAGGCTAGAGGAAGCGCGCGTTTTCTTGATGGGAGAAGATTTCGTGAGTGACGTGGCAAGTGATATTTTATTTAATTAATTTATTTTATTCAATTTCAAACCATCTAACTTACATATCTTTTGCATATGAACTCGGATTTACACGCGGTTTATTTCGTTGGGATCGTATTAAAATTTTGAACTTTTTGGATCTTGTTTGGACGAATTCTGAGACTGTTCAAATTTGGATCCTATTTTGGATTTCAATCGATTTGAAATCAAATATGAGTGTCTTGACCTACTCACAACTAATAAATTATCTTATGTTCGTTAAATTGAATTTTGGATGTGATCTGGGAATTGATTAATAGATGTTTGGTATATTTAAATTTGTCATTCCAATTAAATTATACTCTTTTGATTTAATCATCGTTTAATTTAATATTGAATTAATTTTTAATTCAATGCCTGTTAATAATAATCAGTTATCTATTGATGTTTATTGGTTGATTTGGATGATGATTGTGATGTATATTTGATTGTTGATATTGGATGACTGAATGTTATATTTTATATTGTTTTAACGCTGCAAGTTCCCTATGAGTAGAAATGATGCATACACGAATGATATATAGATTAGGGAAAGTCGTTATGGGTTGAAATGATAAACTCGAGAGATTTTATGGATTTTATTTTAATTTGGGATTGCAGGTTAAATTGACATATACCCGTAAATTTAAATATTTACGGACTGAAATGATAAATATCCGTATCACATAGGGTGGAAAATTAAATACGGACACTGGATTGGTTAAATTAAACGATTTTAAATCTTTAAATTTTGAATTCAGTTAAATGATATTTTGAAATAGAATAAACTGAATTGTTTAAATAAATTATTTAAAGGAATAAATTTGGAATTTTGGAAATATTAAGTAAATTGCTTAGAAAATTTAAATTGGAATTCTAAAGTTGAATGTGAAGTATAAACAAAATTTATCGAAATTGAGTTATTGAAGACGTTTGAAATTGTAACTCTGAAATCTATCGAAATTGGAATGGCTTAAATTGATACTTTAAGATTTGGAATTGGGTTTTGATTTGAAATCTAGATATCGTCCAGATTTGTTGAAATGGAAGAAATAGTTAAATTTGATGTTAATTTCCAATTTATTATTTTAATATAAACTATTGAAAATGTTAATTAAATTCTAATTAGTAAGAATGTCAAACTATTTAACTAAGCTAATCTATTTGAAAATATCTAAACCATTTAATCAATTTAAACTATTTTAATTTATTTTAATCAATTTTAGTCTATTTAATCCACTTTAATCTATTTTATCCTATTTTTAAACTAAATAACCCCTTTTAATTTTTTTAAATTTAATAAATCTATTTTAAATCTATTTAATCTATTTCAATTCTACTAGAACTATTTTAAATCTATTTAATCTATTTTTATCCACTTTTTAAATTATTTTAAAGTATTTTAAACCATTTAAATTATTTTCAAACTATACTAAACTATTTAAACAATTATTAAATATCTATAATATTTTCTAAATTTTAAATTGTAAAGTGAAGTTGGTTATATTTAAATCCTTGATTTAAAAGAAAATATGATTAAATGATGTTATAATCTAAGTTGGGATTTAGAAAAAATATTTTGAGTAAATATGATGATTTTGAAACGAGGGTTTATCCTATTTTGAAATTATGATTTCGAAAGTGATGTGCTTTAAATTGAATATGAAATTTTGATATCGATATGAAATGGTTTTGGAAATGTAAAAGAACCATCTAGTGTGTAATAAGCGTTTGGTTGTTCAAGAGACCGAGATCAGATAGTGTCATACTCTCTTCCAATATCGAAAACCACTTTAACAACTATGCATGTGGCAGAGATTCTAGAAACGAATTATGGTGATCTGGTGATCGATTTTGTATGAGGTATTTACATAGTCTTGACGACCGTAAGCCTGCTTAGATGTGACTCAAATAGGATCCAGCCAGGCTAAGTGAGGACATTCCTTTTATTAAACACATTTCTTCGATTCCATATCATGACTTTGTGATGATTTGGTGGTCACCCTTTGAGTTTGATTACGGAAGCGTGTTCTGAGTTGGGCGGTAGTAGCTGCCATGAGTTACCACCAGTCCGAATCCGCAATTGGTAGAATCCTACCCTGGCATAGCCTCGAGTACCATATTCACATGCCCTATCGCGCCTTCTACGAGTTTGGTTTGTACCCTACCTATGGAGAGCCCTCTAAGTAAACCTCATGGAGCTTACGGTACTGTATAGACTATGGAAATATATAAAATGTGTTAAGGGGGACATGGGTAACGCCTTAACGCTATTTTAATACTTTACTGTAGACACTATTACAATAGTGTATTGTACTATGTATGTAGGTAGTTTAATGGATCCTTAGAGGATGTAAATGCCAAACATCTCTTAAGTTATTGCACTCACGTTGACAATGGATAGGAGATGTCAAACCCCGTAAACATCTCCGACGCCGTAACACTCATATTTATTTACTATTGATTTAACTTACATAAGATCTTTAAGTCCTGACTTGGGTGTTTTTTATTTTCAGTTCACTCAGGTCGGTTTGAGCTTTTCAATGCATCAAAGACTGCTTTTGGAGGACAAATATGGAGACTTGTATACTAGTATTATTTATTTCGCTGCATCATATTGTTCCGCTGCAACATTTATTTATTACTGTTGTATGTACTCTGATTTTGTAGTGTAAATGTGTGATCATATGTTATTTGTAAAACAGGTTCATGAACTATTTATTTGATTATTATATTTTGTCATTCCGCCATGAGATTCAGTGTTCTTTTTCTTTCTTTTTATGTTTTTTCTTATTTATCCCATAACAATCTATGTTTCTGCTTATCGTCGATTTAAACTGTCCAATAAGGCAGGTCGTTACCAATAGGCCTTAAAGATGATAGGGATCTACATAAGGAATGGAAGGAATTAAGTGGTTAGACCCGCCTCATTTCCTTATAAAGAAGTATTAAATAACTTCAATGATTTTATGTTCGTGAAATATAATGCCCAAGTACTGAAAAGGTAGGACTCGGGATTTTTATTCACTAGACAATTGTTGTTCTGACTCCCTCATTATTACAACATAGGTTAAAGAAAGAGTGATGGCGGTGACAATGCTTAAAGGTCAAGAAGCTTGGCAATTGGCAGCATTCATTAGTATTTGCTTACATGTGTACCCATGAATTTAAACAATTGTTGTAACGAATATTATATTACGAATTTATAGGATTTTGTATTATGACATTTTTTTGGTTTTGAAATAATGGGTACACTTTACTATAATATTTTATTCCATCTGATGTGTGTTCCAAAAGATTAGTTATCGGTTTGCAATATTATTTCATTTTACCACCAATAGCTTACCTTAGAATGGATCAAAGTTTCAATAGACCTTTTCTGAGTCAAAATTTAGGCATGTTTAGAAGGAGTTGTACATTTGGTATCAGAGCCCTAGGTTGACGGATCAATGAGGAAAATATACTATACATATGAGCGGCATACCTATTATTTTTGAAAAGTTTCTCAAAAGATTTTTTGAAAGCTCATACTATATATACACATACACTTATTTTGAATCTACGCTTTACTTTACAAATTTCGGCCACAAAAGTACTTGCAATCATATTTCGAAAGGATGGGCGATGCGACTATGAGTTAGAAGAATAAATGAGAAAATATCTATTCCTATTTTGATTACCCGTGCATCAGAAATCATATATTTAGGAGCAAACTAGGGAGATCGTGACCTTAACCAATGGAAGCACCCGAGAAGCTCGATAATAGTTAACTCCTTGATAGGAAAGAAATGACGTTAAGGAAACGTCCATTAGGATGGCAATTAATACAGATAAATTAACGTTTATGGAGGTAACATATAAAGTTGATATGTATTAATAAAATATGGAAGTAAGAAAAGGAAAAAAAACTTCAGTAAGAAGGAATACATTTATCATCACAAGGAGGAAAGTAGATTTTTAAAGGCTAGAGCATAAAGGTTTAAAAGAAAGAATAAATTTTAATCCTACCCTTTGTGACATAATTTGATAAAAAGGTTTCTTTGAAAACCCTTTGAGAAATTTTGAAAGTGCCATTCAAAAGATTTTGAAATTAAAATCTTATAAGTTTTAAATTTTTGATAAAAAGTGATTTTAGATGACTTTTGAATTATACCACCGTTTGTTTTGTAAAAAGTTTGAAAAGAGGTTGTAAATTTAAAAAGAGCGTGAAACATTATTGGTAGGTGATTTTAGTTTAAAATTTTATGGCTTGAGAAGTTGAAAAAAAGTTTCCATTTATTAACTTCTCAATTTAAAATTTGACTGAATTAGAAAAGCTTCATAATTCCTTTTTTTATATTCTTCCATTTTTCTATGTTATATTTCCTATGCAATAATTTTGAAAGTTCCTTCCTCTATAATTTCTTGGAGGCTGTATAAGTTGGAAATTTTTAGAAATATGATTATGGTTTTAGATAACTTTAGAAATATGCTACTATTAGTTTTGTAAAGGTTTGGAAAGTTAATGGAATATTTAAAAGCAGTGAATTTCTTTGAGAGAAAATGGTGGATGGCTTGAATGGCAAATTAATGCCTTGAAAGTTTTCATTTTATTAACCCTTTGAATTTGATGAAAAAGATTTCAACTTTTCGTTCTTTAATTCTTCTATTTTTCCTTATTTATAAACAATTTCTTTCTTTAGAATTTTTTTTAGGATTTGGAGATAGAAATAGAACCTATTTTAGGATAGAGAAATTGAATGAAAGGAATGTCCGATAGTATAAGAAGAAAGCATTCCCATATAAGGTGATGAAGAGAATGATGGTTGGAATTTTGGTAATAATAGAATTGTGAATTCTGGTAGATGAGATATTTAAAGGAGTAATAGAGTACGATAGAAGTTATCTTTGTCTGCTCCATCTATTTTTCTATGTTATCAAGTTATAAAAGGAATCTTTGACCATTGATTGGATTTAAATGATGCTTGATAAATAAGTTAGATGTTTTTGTATAAGGAGAAGAGTTTATGTATAGAGGAGTATTTTATACGTTTTTCCTAATTTGAATACAAAAAATTATTTGAATAATAATATTATTAGATTTGATAAAGAAGGGCGTTGTAGAGATTTTAAGAGTTTCTGAGCAAAGTTACGAGATATATTTCATTAAATGGTCGTATGTTTTAAGTAATAAGGTAATAAATATTTTTTGTATGCTTTATAGGGAAACCAACTGTTATTTTGAAATGATGATTGAGAAAATTTTACTATTTTGTAAATGATAATTCTTGTAGATAGAAAACTCTTTGAAAAAAATGGTTTGATAAATTATTTTGGGAAGATAAATAAATCTTAAATATTTTGTGTTAATATTCCTATTCTCAAAAAGGAGTAAATCCTTATTTTAATGAGCTATTGAAAAGAAATTTTTTCACAAGTTCATTTTGTAAAACCAAGAGAATTTTGAATGCCATAAATTATAAAGTCTAACTTTGAAGAAAAAGTTTTGGTAAATAAATTTTTTTAAAAAGGGAGAGATTATTTTATTCCTATATGGGAATAAAAGAATTTTGAATATATAATAAAGGTTTATTAAAATCTTATTTTTCAAAGATGGAGATATTGAATTTGATACTTCATGTTTTGAGTATTGCAAGAAATGAACTAATAAATGCTTGTTTTTAAATAAGTTTATTTGTATGAAGATATTTTATTTTGTGTGTGAAAGTTAAGATTTTTAAAAAATTTATGGAGTAGATATAGATCATGACCTATGTGGGATAGATTAAGGTTTTTAGGATATGAGTAAAATAGAAATAGAATGTACAACCTAATTTGGAAAGTTGAAGTCAGTCCCAAATCTTTAATTGGATAAGTTGGTAAAGTTTAATGATATACCAGATCTATAATTGGGTTGTGAATTAGGTTTCCCATAGAATACGAATTTCTATATTTTAATTTTGCAGCAATTTCCGTGCAAGTATCATAAATTATCCTATTCTGAAATACATGTAATAGTGCATTGTTTGAAGTAACAAGGAATATATTAAAAAGGAAAGAGATATGTAAGAGATGGATATTTCATTCCATGGTTTACATCGTCTATTTCAATAACAAGAAAATAATTAAATCCTTGAAATTTTAAAAAAAGCAAAAATCTTAATTGTGGTTGATTTATGATGGTAATCTTTTAGGAAAGATGGCTTCAATGGATTCAAATATAGAAATGAGTATTCTTCTTGAAGTATTAGTTGTTAGATGTAGATAGCATATAGCCACGCTTAACAACTACAATATAGATAGCTAGCATAGATTAGACTACATGCGTATTAGTTAGTAATTGATGGATTAGGATTTATGGATGTTAATAACAAATTTAAAAGGTAATAAATTTGTAATTAATAAGAGGGAAAGTAATCTAAAGGGGGGATGATTGTGGAAACTTGATATTGCATTATGGAAGAAAGAAATTAGAGCAACGAATAGATTTTGGAAACTTGAAGAAGGTTAAAAATATTAAACAAGGATTAATTGGAGATGATTCAATTTTGGCAGTAATAATCAACTGTTATGGATATTAATTGAAGCAATGAATGGACCACATTTATTAAATACCGAAGAAAAAGGAGAAATTAAGAAAATGGGTAGCAATAGAATGAAATATTAAAGATAACCATCTTAATTTACAAAGGAGTGTTAGGACCTCAACACTAATTATATTAACTGATAATAAAAGGAAACTTCCAATAAAATTTTCTTTTAGAGTTCTTGGATTATAGTTACCGGTTGTCTTCTTCAGTTATTAGAATAGTGGATGATGTGATATAAGATATATTCCTATTTTGTTCCTGTGTAGAATTTATGAATGGGAATTAAACCACTTGATATATGTTGGGAAGTAAAGAAAATAAGGAAATTTCGTGGGAACACTTAGCTAGTGATAGACTATAGGAAAAACTGGAAGTTAGTAAGGAAATAGGTTAGTAGCCTAAAGGGGTTTAGATTACGAATTCTATTCGTCATTTACACCACCTATACATATCCATTTCTTTGTAAAAAGAGGAGTTGAATAGAATTTGAGATTTAGATTGCAATTCTTATTGTTTGAGATACTCCATTTAATTGGAGTAATAAATTGAGTTTCTATTTTATTTACAACTCTGTTATTTCAGTTTTGATTATGAATAGTTATTCCCTGTTTTGGATACTTGAATTCTGTGAAATCTTGGGAAATTGAAGAAAAAGGACTCATAATAATAATTGATTAGGGAATTGACATTAAACGTTAGATTAGGGCGCAAAATCAATGCATTTAGAACTTATTAAGTGGGAAAATTTATTTGTTTCTGTTTACATAATTAACGTTTAACTATTGCATATATGGTGTAGTAAATTAGGCATTTATTAACATTCGTTTCCCCAATTAGGAAGGTAATTAATTTTGAGGTGAAAACAAAAGGAAACTCTTATATATGCTAATTATTATTTTAAGGTGTAATAAGGAAGATTCCTTACAAGGCCTTATTTATGGAACGGTGAGATGAGTGTGAGAGTGTGTGTGTGTGTGTGTGGAGAGTAATTGATTTGTAGCTAAGTCATAAGGATGTGAGGTCAATATAATTACATGATGGAAATCCCACCTTCACTTTAAAGCCACAAGCAATTATGTAAAGTTTTATTAATGTGATATATTCTTATGATAAATATTTGTAATGATGCGATGTTAGTTCCAAATCCCGTAGAGGATATCTACCCAGCTAATATGGCTACTAGTTCCTACGAATAGTGGACTAATGTGAGACGTCATTATAGGTATGGGCCATAAAATGAATGGCCTGCTTTGAGGTTTGAGGTGTTAGTGATTGGACCCACCTTTTTCCCTAGATGAAGTATTAAATGGCCAAAGGGTTACGTTAGGCGGTATTACTATAGGGGTCCGCTTTTGGATATAGTCTTAAATGATGGGGTCCATCTATTTTCTACTTGAAAGTCTTAAGTGGCCTACGAGATTCCATATGATGTCCGCTAGATAGTACCATTGAGGAGCACGATTCTGGAAATAGGCCTTAAATAACGAGATCTGTTTGTTTTCCACTGGGAAGTATTAAGTGGCTTGAGATCCTTCTCGCACATTGTTAGCTATTTATGACATATAATTGTAATATGGGATCTACTTCTGGAATGAAAGGTGTTACGTGATTGGACCCACCTCCTTTCCTTATAAAAAGTATTAAATGACTTTAATGATTTTATGTTCATAGCATATTCTTATTTTGAAACATATTGCCAAAGTACTAAAAAGGTAAGACTCGAGGTTTTTACTCACCAAACACTTGTTGCTCTGACTCCCTCCTCATTATAACATAGGTTAAGGTCAGAGTGATGGCGGTGACAATGCTTAAAGGTCAAAAAGCTTGGCAAGTGGCAGTATTTATTATTATCATCTGCTTTCATGTGTATCCATAGATTTAAACAATTGTTGTAATAGGTGTTATATTATGGTTTTTATAGGATTTTGCGTTATGACATTCTTTTTCACGGTTTTTGAAATATATCGGTACACTTTAGTATTATATTTTTTCCATCAGCTGTGAGTTATAAAAGTTTAGTTATGGCTCTGCAATAATTTTTTTTACTACCAATAACTTACCTTAGAATGGATTTATGTTTCGATGGGACTTTTCTAGATCGAAATTTTTCCACGTATCGGGATGGGTTGTTACCTTTAACAAGGTTATAAAATCATATTTATAATAATTAATTAAATTTCAAAATGTTTCAATATTCAAAGACAACTTGTTCGAATATCAGGGTCGCTACATTCTCCCTCACTTAGAACATTTCATTCTCGAAATTCAAATAAGAATGATAATCAAATAAAATAGAAGAACAAGGTGTATATATAGCATACCATTGAAACTATATATAAACTAAAATGTAACCCAAAGTGCATACCAAGTGACACCACCTCCAGCGGTGAGTACACTATAATAGATATACGATACTAAGATAAGAAGAAACCCCTAGGCTATAAGCACTCTGGATAGAACTCCCTCAAATAACCTCCATCTTCTTTGTACCATCTCGAGCATCCTTACTCCTCGTCACTTGTAATCTTAACCAAGGAACAAGCACACAAATACTCAATAGCATTCACAATTAATAGCAACCAATGCTCATGGTTCACTCAGGTTCAAAACTCTCCCATCGTCCAAGGACGATAAACAATGTACTAAGCGCTCAACAACCTCGGGTCATTACTTAGGCGATTGTTCATGCTATCTCATAGTAAATCAAAGCCATTCTTCGAACTCTTTATAAGCCAACAAACATAACAAATCTAATCACTTCCTTGATCGTATAAGTTTCACTTCCCAACTAGTATAGATCATAAGCTCCCTAGTGTGGAATTTGATTTGCTACCTTGATTAGAAGCCTCCGTTCTCCTAGTGTTGGGCGAGTTCTCACTACCGGTCCAAAGCTTCTCCAACTACCACTGACCGAACCAACCAACTACCGGTCGAAAGCCTCTCCATTTCCATGCATTATCGGTCCAACTCCATGTCCATGCCTAGCCAAACCAACCTCTGCCGGACCAAATCCCACCGAGTCCTACCGAACCAAGCTTCGTACACTTGCCACCGGACCACCTCCCTGCCGAACCAAACACTCTCCTCCACCACCGAACCAAAGGAGGAATGTATTACCACCGGTCCAAAGTATCACTGGACCATCCACCTACTACCGAATCAAGACCAAGAAGGTATTACCGAACCAACGTTGCCAGGCTAGATTGCATAAGCCCAGGCCCACCAGCAGCTATGTACATCCAGGACCCCTACCCCCAGCATCACTCTATAAATAGAGGGGCAGGGGTACAACAATGAGAGACAAGTTTGAGAGCTCAAGCACGGATAGACCTTTCAAACAACTTTCAGTTACTTGTAATCAAAGCTTTGTACTTGTAATTTGAATAGAAGAGGAGAATAACATATAAAGTGGACGTAGGCACGTTCTGGCCGAACCACTATAAACCTGTGTGTCTTTTACAATTTAGCCCCTGCTTTTTAGATATTTGCATAAATCACCCAAATCACTAAGAACAAAGTATAGTCAACTACATCATACGACTTGGAGGTGTTTGCCCATTTTTTGTGCAAACATTTTTGGTGCTTTCACCGAGAGTTGAACTCAAGGAGCTCGGAGCTTCAGCTTCTCACACTTAACCCTTTTCCTATCAGCATCGTTCATTACTTGAAAGACATGCCTCCCGGACGGAAGATAGATGCTAACAAAGGAAAGAACATCGCAACTGGCAGTATCCCAGACCCAGTGATCAGAGACCAAGGCAATCGTCCGGTTCCAACAGAAAATGTAAATCAGACGAATCAGACAGCCCCTGTTATGGAACAACCAATTACAAGGGCAGATCTGGACAGGGTTGTAGCTGAAGTAACTAACCGCTTCGCATCTCAACAAGAAGCCTTGGTGGATCAACTCATGTCACGCTTAAGGGATGTTGAAGAAACCAACCGCAACACTGAATCATGGGGTGAGTCCCGGTCTGGAGGATCTGGGAGACGACAAAGGTCTTTCTTCTTCGAAAAGGATAACAACCGAAATAGCTATGGTAGGAGCCGAGTCCGGACTCAGCCCGAATTCCGACCCGAGGAAACACTTGGAACCGAACCCAACAGGGGAGGTACCAGGCAGGGGTCGGATGTAGCTGAGCCCGTCATGCTACCTAACCACGGAAACACCAATGGACGGGGCCGAGCTGGAGTCCCGCCCGAAGTTGGACCCGAGGAAGTGCGAGAACAAAACCCAGCAGGGGAAAATCAAGGCAAGGGCCAACTGCGGCTGACCCCAGCGTGCCCCCAGAAGACCAGAGGCAGCTATTGGAGAATGTTAGGAGTGATAGACGATACCATCCCTACAGGTCATCTGGACAAAATCAATCCCGCAGGGAAGAACTAAACTCATTTCTATCCGCTCCAAGTTCTGATGAAAGGATGGCGCGATTGTTCAAAGAGTGCGTCCAACAAGAACAAAAGGATTGAGGGATAGGCGCTAGGGTAACCAGCCCCTTCACCCGCAATATCGAAACTGCCATCACCCCTCGGGAATGGAAAATGCCAACAATGGAACCTTCCAAGGGAACATCTGGCCTCATTGTGCACTTGCAGAGATACACACAGCATAAGCTCATGAGCAGAGCTACAAAGGGAGTGTTGTGTAAGTGCTTGCCACTATTCTT
Organism: Allium cepa; assembly: GCA_030765085.1. NCBI lineage: Eukaryota > Viridiplantae > Streptophyta > Magnoliopsida > Asparagales > Amaryllidaceae > Allium > Allium cepa. The sequence goes on along the minus strand of CM060931.1, from coordinate 1,040,134,385 downwards.
GGCAGATCTAGCTACCTCCTGGTTCTGCCATCTGCCCCAAGGATCCATCAGCTCATGGGAAATGTTGAAAGAAAAGTTCATCAGCCAGTTCCGCATTCATGTGGAACAACCCAATGACGCTTATTCCCTATCTAATATCAAACAGAAGCCCGGAGAGATAGTGCAACAATACCTAACCCGATTCAACGCCGCAGCGGCCGCAGTCCAAGATGCCGACGAGAAACTTATCCTAATGGCCCTCTGCAGTGGTGTACGCCCGGATACTAAATTTGCCAGAAAATTAACGAAAGAGAAGCCAGCTACCTTGCTCGATTTCTTCCACGAAGCCGGAAAATATATGAGACTTGAAGGCGCTGCCATTGAAAGGCAGACAAGGCAACAAACTAAGGCAGCTCATGGCAACACATCCGCAGTAGCAAGGGACGTTCGAAGAAATGACTCCAGAGATAGTGCTGGGGGCAAGAAGGGAGAAAAGAGCTTATATAGACCAGGACCGAGATTTGACTCTTACACTCCTCTAAATGAAACAATCGAAACATCTTCTTGGCCATCCAAGACAAAGTTAGATACAAGCGCCCACCGCACAAGAAGGAATTAGATAATGCCATTAAGTCTGGAAAGTTCTGCCGCTTCCACGAATCTCATGGGCATGACACCAATGAGTGCCATCATCTCCGGGACTTGATTGAAGAACACATCAGAAGGAAGAAACTAGAGCGCTATGTGAAAGGTCAGAATAGGACTTCAACTCCTGCCAGTGAGAACCCAGGGCTACCCCTCCCGGAAGTTGGCGGAGGAAATCGCAACACCAGCGGCTACAGTCAAGAGAAGATAGTGGTCCTTACCATATCAGGAGGACCACACATCGCCGATGGAAGTTGGGCAGAGATGGAGAGATACAGTAAGTCACTTAGAAACAATGAAGGCTACGTTAATTCTGTTACAGAAGAGCGCCATCCAAAACGAAAGAGAATGATGATATCACATTCAGTAGGCGTGATCTAGAGGGAAGGTGGTACCCTTACATGGATCCTATGGTCATCTCTGCCTGGTTCGGTCCAGCCAAGGTTTTCCGAATCCTAGTAGATACTGGAAGCTCACTAAATATCTTATTCAAGCACGCTTTCGACAAAATGAAGCTGTCAATGAAGGATGTGTCTCCCTGCAGCAAACCGCTACATAGTTTCACCGGGGATGCGAAAATTCCCCTCGGGCAACTGGACCTCTTTGTCGAAATAGGAAGTCATCCCCGCTCCATTGTGCGAAAACAAACATTTGTGCTGATAGAGAACCACTCAGCCTATAATGCCTTTTTGGGAAGACCAGCATTGTCTGACTTTCAAATTGTCATAACCCCGTGGTGCCTGAAGATGAAATTTCCAACAGATAACGGAATAAGAGAAATAGAGGGACATCAAGACGCCGCTCGAGATTGCTATGTAACCGAACTTAGCAATAACCGCAGGAAGGACAAAGGGAAGGAGGCAGAGACTTCTCTCTGCAAGAAAAACTTGGAAGCATAGCAATTAAAGAAAGCCCCTCCTCTTCGATACACCAGCGATCCTATCAACGAGTTAGACCCCAGGGACAAGGAGGAGGAGGCCACTACCGAGCCTGCAGAGGCTATGGAATTTGTATCTGTAGATAAATACGACCCAAGTAGACTGCTAAGAGTCGGGTCTCAGTTAAGAGCGGAATTGAAGGATCAACTTGTCGATTTCCTTCGCCACAACATGGATGTATTTGCATGGGCGCACGCCGACATGACAGGAATCTCCCCAGACGTAGCATGCCACGTACTGAATATCGATCCCACCAAGGTGCCAGTGAAGCAGAAAAAGAGGAGCATGGGGGCAGAACGATCAGCAGCCCTCGAGGAAGCAGTAAAGAACTTACTTGCCAATGACTTCATACTAGAAGCCATCTACCCAGAACGGATCACCAACCCGGTACTGGTAAAGAAGGCTAACGGGAAGTGGCGAACATGCATTGACTTCTCCAACTTAAATGACGCTTACCCGAAGGACTGCTTCCCACTCCCCCGAATCGATCAGCTCGTGGATAGCACAGCCGGACACGAACTCTTATCCTTTATGGACGCATACTCAGGATATAACCAGATCCCTATGCACGCCCCCGATCAAGATCACACTAGTTTCATCACTGCCCGGGGATTGTACTGCTACAAAGTAATGCCTTTTGGACTTAAAAACGTCGGAGCTACTTATCAGCGCCTCGTCAACAAGATGTTTGCGGAATTAATAGGACGAACTATGGAAGTTTATGTGGATGACATGCTGGTAAAATCGAGGAAAGCCAACGATCATATAAACCACATGGATGAGATGTTTCAAGTACTTCGCCAATATGGAATGAAGCTGAATCCTCTAAAGCGCTTCTTCGGAGTATCGTCGGGAAAGTTCTTGGGATTCATCGTCCATGCCAGGGGGATTGAAGCAAACCCCGAACAAGTCCGGGCTTTGCAAGATATCAAGATACCATCCACGCGAAGAGAGATGCAAAGCCTAAACGGGAAGGTGGATGCCCTAAGCAGGTTCATCTCTAAAGCGACCGACAAATGCATCCCTTTCTTTGAAGCTCTAAAGAAAGACAAAGGAAAGTTCGAATGGACTGACGAATGCTCGACAGCCTTCCTTAACTTAATCGAACACCTCCAGAAACCACCAGTACTCTCAACTCCAAATGAAGGCGAGGAACTATACCTATACCTTGCTGTATCGTCCCATGCTTTAAATGCCGCTTTGGTGAGAGAAGACAACCACGCACAGCGACCCGTATACTTTGTAAGCAAGAGATTTACAGGGGCAAAAGCCAGATACCTTAAACTTGAGAAGCTAGCATACTGTTTGCTAATCACGTCACGGAAGCTACAACAATATTTCCAATCTCATTCCATCAGAGTTTTAACCGATCAACCGCTAAGGCAAGTACTCCATCGCCCCGACACTTCTGGACGACTACTTAAGTGGTGCATTGAACTGAGTCAATATGATATCACCAACCATCCTCGCACCGCCATCAAAGGACAAGCCACGGCCGATTTCATTGTCGAATTCACTACCAACGAAGGTAAGGATCAATCTGAAATACCAAAAGATATCAAGTGGAATCTCTTTGTAGATGGAGCATCGAACGAACAGGGCTCGGGGGCAGGTATTGTGATAATCACCCCCAGGGGAAGGAAGCTGCACTATGTCCTAAGGTTGGAATTCGCTGCCACCAACAACGATGCAGAATATGAAGCAGTAATAGCAGGACTGGAACTTGCCTTAGAAATTGGAGTCAGTTCTTTCTGCCTCAATAGCGATTCCCAACTTATTGTAAATCAAATACTGGGAGAATTCCAAACTCGAGGAGAATGACTTACATCATATCTAAAGAAGACCAAGCTGCTTCTCAATCAATTGGATCACTATTTAATTAAGCACGTTCCTCGAGAGGAGAACCGAGAAGCTGACGAACTGGAAAAGCAAGCTAGCATGAAGAACAGCACCATTTCTGGAACAGTAGCCATCTCAAAACAACTAGCCCAAAGTTCAAGCAAGAGGATCTGATAGCTGCAATCGAAGAAGAAACTTGGATGACTCCTATCCGGAAATACTTGCAAGATGGCACACTACCTAACGAGCGTAGTGAAGTCAAGAAAATCTTGAGGAGTGCTTCCCGCTACACGATACAAGAAGGCATCCTCTATCGGCGCGGCTTCTCTAACCCCTTATTAAGATGTGTCGTCGGAAGGGAAGCCTAGGAAATCTTATCCAACATCCGTCAAGGAAGTTGCGGAGACCACACAGAGGGCATACTCTGGCAAAGAAGATACTCCGATATGGTTATTTCTGGCCCACCTTAAACAAAGACGCCTTGGACTTCATCAAAAAATGCGACAGATGCCAGAAATTTGCTAAAATCCCTCGACTACCAACCAATGAGATTACTCAGATGACCAGTCGTTGGCCCTTTGCGGTATGGGGAATCGACCTGATTGGCGAACTGCCGATTGGCCAAGGCGGAGCCAAATATGCTATAGTAGCAGTCGACTATTTCACCAAATGGGTGGAAGCGGAACCTTTAAATAAAATATCTTCGGCAAAAGTTATTAACTTCTTGATCAAAAATGTTTTATGCAGGTACGGGGTTCCACTCAAAATAATATCAGACAATGGACTTCAATTTGGCAGCGAGGAACTCACCGACTGGTGCCAAGAGCACAGAATTCACAAAAGCTTCTCATCTGTAGCTTATCCCCAGGCAAACGGACAAGTCGAAGCTGTCAACAAAATTCTCAAAACTCTAATCAAGAAGAAGCTTGAAAAGTCAAAAGGCGCTTGGGTGGATGAACTTCCTACGACACTTTGGGCCTACCGCACATCTTATAGAACATCAACAGGACATACTCCTTTCTCTTTGGCATACGGATCGAAGGCCATGCTTTCAGTTGAAACTGTAGTGCCCTCTCACCGTAGGATCCACTACAACCCAGAAGAGAACGAAGAACTCCTACACATGTCTTTGGACCTAATTGAAGAAAGAAGAAATGATGCAGCACTTAAGGCGGCAGCTCACAAGCAAAAAGTGGCAGCACGATACAACTCCAAAGTCAAACACCACGACTTACGAGAAGGAGATCTTGTTCTCAAACGGATCTTCCCGCGCCCCGGAGCGCTAGATCCTATCTTGGACGGACCCTATGTAATTCATAAAGATCTCCACAACGGAGCTTATATTTTGTCAACAGTGGACGGAGAGGTGTTCCAGAGGGCATGGAATATCCAACACCTTCGTCGATACTTTTCTTAACTTGTACTACCCATATGAAGTGAATTAATAAAGAGAATCAGTGGACGTAGGCATTTTCATGCCGAACCACTCTAAAAATCTTGTCTCTTTTTTAACTTGTTCCTTTATATCTTAGCTGCTTGTTAAGCTCTATCCTTTTCTGTTGAACGAAATCCTGTATAACGGCATTCCATTCTGGACACTTCACAGCACAACCTCACCTGGACAAGACCTAACAGGTACTATACAAATCTATGCCCTCGTCAATGAGACACTTTTGCTCTAGCATCCCTCTGCTGCGGGTTAACTCATTGCTCGTGACGGCCCTCGAAGCCAACTGTAATGAGCCGATCATAAGCCACCGAGAAGGCCGACTATAGCCAAGGCAGCTCATTACGGCGTTTGGCTCACTGGCGACAGTGAACCGATTATAAGCCCCAACATAAGGTGTGGCCAGCCAGGGGCAGTTCACAGTTGACGATCGGCACCCACGCTAGCCGGCCACGGTAAATCGAATAATACCCATGATTACGGGCCAAAATGGCCCGGGCAGTTACTGTGCGCGATCTCGGCTCCGATGTGTCTTAAGTACGGCTGTGGTAAAAAGAAAACTCCCCGCGGAGGCGTAAGCTGGGTGACGAATGTCTCCAAGACCCACAGCTAGGGAAAGTGACTACAAAACCCGTTTGCCACGAAATTATGCACATCGAAGGCCTTCCGTGATTGGAAGTTTTACTATTTCTTATATTTCCATTTTATTTATAAAAACTTTCCTCCTATCCTCTATAACGATCGCTAAAGTCAGGACACAAGATGGGAGACACTCGCTAGTGGAAATAAGAACTCACAACTGGATAACAGGTCACTCAGTTGCATTCCATCCTCAGTCACACAAGACATTCAAAGCTACCGTCTACAACTAAAACATGAAGGGCGGTACTTCCTTTTCTTGTACATAAACATGTAGCTATAGCCTATTCACATATCACACTAACATTGCGAGATGTGAAATTATATTTTAAGTGATAACTTAGCATCAAACACAATTAAAGCACATGCATATACACAGCTATATTTCTTATGCAACACGTCAAAATAACGACAGCATTCAAATATGACAGAATCAGCTTATGTTATAACATTATATAAATGAAATCATTCGCTACAATGACATAATTACATAATTACAACCTAAAAGTACATTAATGTTTTGGACTAGTATATTTAGGAATGCCAAGTAAACCAAAAAAAAAATAGTCAACCGCAGCAGGGCTCCGCCTCTATCCTGCTAGCCCTCCGGGATCAACTTGACCGCTGGATCAGAACTCCCAGCGTGCTGGCCAGAGGTCCCACCTCTCCGATTCAGGAGAGGAATCCATCAGATAAATGATACGCAATCGAGTTAAGAAAAGATTGAGAGGGAAAACTTACCAGCATCTACTCCCTGATCATCATCCCCCAACTGCACTCCCACTTCCTTGGCGGTAAGCAGCCGCATGCCCTCCTTCACTGCCACTTTCTCCTCCTCAGTAAATTGGGCCGTGACCACATCCATCCTGAAAGTTAAACCACCTTCCTTATCCGCCTCAGGCTTGGCCTCCTCCAAAGCCCGAAGATATATCCTAGCCATGACCCGAGGATAGTCGTCCATCTAGGACAGGTTACCCTGCTTCCAAGTACGGAAGTACATGTCCTGGAGCATCTCATCCATCATCCCCTCGTTCTCCTCAAACTCCCTCATCCGGGCCTCGGAAGCCGAAAGCCTTGCGATGGCAGAATCTCTCTCCAATCGGTATCTCGAGCAGTCAGCCTGAAGGGATTTCCGCATCACCTCCATCTCCTCCTTCAGCTTGGCTTGAGGAAGCTCTGCGGCCTCAAGCCTCCCAGATAACTCCTCTATCTGCTCAAGATTCTCTCTCCGAACCTTATCCACCGTGGAAATGGCCATATCGATTCGTTCCTTGCAGGAGGCCTCCATCTTTCGCAGCTCGGCCCTGCTAGCCTGTCCATAGTATTCTTTAACCGTCTTGAGGCCGTCTCATGCTGGGAGATCTGAATGGCCTGGTCGGCAAGCTGTTTGGCCTGATCGGAAACCATTAGCCGCAGGCGAATGTTAGCACTTCCGATTTCCTCTCCAGCCTTGACCAGTCGGGCGTGATTCTCTATCAACTTTTTGGTCTCTTCAGCCACCCGATCGACGTTTGCCTTGGCCTCGTCCCCCATTGTCACAATCTGAGTGGTCAACAAGTCGAGATCCAAAGACTTAGCCTCGTCAAGCACCCTTACCATAGGATTGCGGGGCAGGAGGTGCTCACCGGTAACCTCATCGAAGGAAATATCATGAGATCTCGGGTCCAAATCTGGATGACCCGCAAATGGGTTACGAGCCAAGCTGGGACGATCAATATGAGTAACGGAAGGATTCTCTGATGGATGCGGAGTTGGTATGGACTAAGTATCTTTCTCCGTGATGTCATGAATAGGCTGGGTTGGGGGCTGAGGTCCAAGTGAAGGTTTGAACATGGAACGCCTCCTCTTTCTCTTTTGTATATCCTCTTCAATAACTCCGAGAAGAGGACGGTAGCCGACTACGCCCCCAGAGCGGTCAGTCGAAGGCTTCGGTTTAGCAGAAGCTTTGAAGAGTTTGAATTGCTCGAGGCATTGCCGAATGTGTGATGTCTTGGCCGCCCTACTCGTTCCTGAAATAAAAACCAAGTGTTACAAGCATGCATGAGACTATAATTCAAGAAACATATGAAGTTAAAAAAGGAGTTAAGAATTCACCTTGAATCGCCAGAGTTGCCTTAGCTGAAATGCTCTCAGAAGATAGACTGGCACCAGTCCCGGCCTTATCAGACTTCTTCGGTTTCTCCACCAAGGCCGGCCCTTCCTCCAACCCCTCAAAGGCTTGACGGAAAGCATCATCCGTCCACTCTTGAATCTCACCCGCTTGCCCAGAAGTCAAGGCACCAACGCCACTACCACTCTGCCCTTCGCCACCGTTACCACCGTCACCCTCTCCACCACCTCCGCTCTCCTCCTCGCCTCTTTCCTCCTCTCCACTTTCCTCCTCCGGAACATATGGACACGTGCCGGGAGAGGGTCCTTCAGATTTCTTAAGCTTCTTCCCCCCGACGACTGGAGGTATCGAGAAGGGCCTCCTCTTGCTACTCTTTGTCGTGGCCCCTCCTTTGGCTTTGGCAGCTCTTTCCTCAGCCGTATCCCTCTGCTTGACCACAGACTGATGTGGTAGGATTAAGCTGTGTTCCAGGAGGGTGGCATTCCTAATTAAGTAAGAGGCTGACCTATCCCTTCCAGAGATGGCCTCTATCTCCGCAGCCATCTGTACCAGGCGATCATTCTCCACGACTGCAAAGCCACCTGTCGCTAGCAAGAAACAGAAGCATATAAAAAGAAGCATTGCAGTCGGACAGAGAAATTACAAATGAAATTCAACTTACAGCCAGAAGTGAAAAGGCGAAAAGAAACAGAGTCGTCCTTGACGAAGAACCATTCCTTCTTAAACATAGTGAACTTCGAGTATAAGTCCAAGACCGACTTGAAGGACACGGCCGATTCCAAAATGATGTATGGGGACCCCTTCTTGTAACCTCTCAAATTATATAGGTACCGAATCTCCCGGTTGGAAGGGGGGCACCCGTACTTCCTCTGGAAAATGATGAACAAACACACCAGGATAGCATAGGAGTTGGGCTGAAGCTGGAATGGAGCCACCTTCAAGTAAGTAAGGAAGCTGGCTATCCAGGCATTGATCAGAGGAATGGCCCCGCAAATGCAATGGTATCGGCTATAGGCGACATATCCTTCAGGAGGATCATACGGCATCACACTGTCTCCCAGCAACAGCATACTCGCTCTGTCAATCCCAAAGGAACGAGCGATGACATCAAGTTGTCCCTTTTTAAGGGAGCTCGGAAAGCAATCGGGAGGAGAGTTCAGAAGCACTTGAGGGCCATATCCGTCCACTAATGACCTCGGGGCAGGTCCATGTCGCACTAGTTCCGGCTGGACTGGGGGTACGACGGGAGACTCTCTCCTGTCCATAGATTTCCTCTTATCTGATCGGGTTTCCACTCTTTGAGACATTTATCTGTGACACAAGAAAGTATATCGTTAAAACACATAAACTATGTAATCTAGAGTTTCACTGATAATTCAAGTATAAAAGTCCATCCGGTAAGGGATTCATTCAACACTAGGAATCCCTGAGTTCATTCAGTAAGGCCCAACCTAGAGCTCATTCGGCATTCCAACTTTCAAAACTCATTCGGCGATCGAACCCTCAAGTTCATTCGGTAGTACAATATAAAAGTTCATTCGGCGGCAAAGAGGTCTCACCTTGTTCGGCTAACGCTTTGGTTCGGCGAAAATGAGAGTTTGATTCGGCAAAAGGTTTGGCTCGATTGGTAAGGAATAACGAAGGCACATGGCCCCTATTTATAAGCAAACCTCAATGACCGGACCAGATGGCTCGACGCTTAAAACCGAATGAGGCTATCCCAGCAAAACAAAGCGCGACACATGCAGGCATGTGCCCCACTTTGGGGGGTAAATGTTGGGCGAGTTCTCACTACCGGTCCAAAGCTTCTCCAACTACCACTGACCGAACCAACCAACTACCGGTCGAAAGCCTCTCCATTTCCATGCATCACCGGTCCAACTCCATGTCCATGCCTAATCGAACCAACCTCTGCCGGACCAAATCCCACCGAGTCCTACCGAACCAAGCTTCGTACACTCGCCAGCGGACCACCTCCCTACCGAACCAAACATTCTCCTCCACCACCAAACCAAGGGAGGAATGTATTACCACTGGTCCAAAGTATCACCGGACCATCCACCTACTACCGAATCAAGATCTAGAAGGTATTACCGAACCAACGTTGCTGGGCCAGATTGCATCAGCGCAGGCCCACCAGCAGCTATGTACATCCAGGACCCCTACCCCCAGCCTCACTCTATAAATAGAGGGGCAGGGGTACAACAATGAGAGACAAGTTTGAGAGCTCAAGCACGAATAGAACTTTCAAACAACTTTCAGTTACTTGTAATCAAAGCTTTGTACTTGTAATTTGAATAGAAGAGGAGAATAACATATAAAGTGGACGTAGGCACGTTCTGGCCGAACCACTATAAACCTGTGTGTTACAATTTAGCTCCTGCTTTTTATATATTTGCATAAATCACCCAAATCACTAAGAATAACGTATACTCAACACATCATACGACTTGGAGGTGTTTGCCCATTTTTTGTGCAAACATCTAGCAAAACCATATACTATGATAGAAACGTCGTGATTATATAATGAACCCATATCAAGTGTTCACCATCAAGAATCAAGTGAAAAATTCTTGTTCCGACAGGTGTAAGCTACCTCGAAAACATGTACTTGAATATTGGATCGAGAACAGTCAAGCGAATAAAACGATCTATGTACAACTTATGTATTTATCATATTGGTTTCTTAACTATACCATCTTCTTTACATCACATTTTTTTATCCATATAGTACATCTTTTAATACTAGAATCATTTATGGATCATTTCATAAAACAAAACTTCAAGTTTATCCACATTTTACGACTTGAGTTCAAACTCGTATAATACTCCATTACGTTCTAATATACAAAACATCAAATTTGTTTTACTTACCAAGTATAGTTAACCACTTAACACATGTTCTAACTTATTAGCTTATCAAATGTTACAAAAACTATACTTTATACTTTCAAAAATACTTAACTATAATTTCTAAAACAACTCGAAAGTTCCCGACTATCCAAAATCGTCGAAAGTTCCATTTCATTTTTCCAATGTAAACTATCAAACAACATATCATATCATGATGCACAAACCATAATTTCCTAATGCGTAGACTACAATGTCCATGAAATAACTTAACAAGAGATTTTTTAGAACTAAGCACCAGTTTTCATTTTTGAAAATTTTGAAATAATATAAACATATACTGTTTGCACAAAAAATGGGCAAACACCTCCAAGTCGCATGATTTAGTCGATTTAATGTTGTTCTTAGATATTTAGGTGATTTACACAAATATGTAAAAAACAGGGACTAAACTGTAAAAGACACACAGATTTATAGTGGTTCGACCAGAATGTGCCTACGTCCACTTTATATGTTATTCTCCTTTTCTGGTCAGATTACAAGTACAAAGCTTTGATTACAAGTATATGAAATTTGTTTGAAAGTTCTATCCTTGCTTGAGCTCTCCAACTTGTTCCCCATTGTTGTACCCCCTGCCCCTCTATTTATAGACTGAGGCTGGGGGTAGGGGTTCTGGATGTATATAGCTGCTGGTGGGCCTGTGCTGATGCAATCTGGCTTGGCAACGTTGGTTCGGCAACACCTTGGTTCGGTAGTAAATGGTTGGAGTTGAGACCTTGGTCCGGTAGGACTTTGGTCCGGTAGTACCTGGGAGATGGGTTGGTTCGGTGGCAGGTAGAGTGGCTTTGGTTCGGTGGTACATGGGAAGTGTGTTGGTTCGGCTAGGAGTTGGTGAGGATATGTGTTTGGTTCGGCAATGCTTAGGAAGTGGTTGGTTCGGCAGCGTTTTTCCTTATTCTGGTTCGGTGGAAACATGTCCAACATCTACCTTTTATATGTCTAATCATACTTTTGAGATTTAAATCAAAAAACTGTTCCGCCAAAACAATTTTGTAGCGTTCCACACTTAGAAATCCAAAAATGAACGCTGATGATGTTCAGTCGTTACTGCAATTATTTTCAAGTGACAGAAGTGAGTTCATTACATCCAAACCAAACTTTTAGTATTTCCCCAAAATCATTCCAAAACGGTATCGAATATTTGAGATAATAATACTAAGTATCATTACCTCAATCTCCTAATCAAATTTCCTAAATATTTTCTTTTAAATAATAATAACATTTTTTCTACAAAATCTTGAAAAACATTTTCCGAGTCATCGTGATTTCTCAAATTCTCTATTTAAATCCTTTTTGTTTATAAACCATAATTTATAAACCATACTTATATAAAATCAGTTTCTTATATAAATCTTATCATAAATATTTATTTTAAAAATATTTTATCTTTTTTTGGATTATAGTAAATGTGTTTTATGAAATTTCAACTTCTAGCCCAACATTATCGCTAAATACCTTATAGTTAAACCATGAAACTTAACTCACAAGGTGTTCGTTTCAACAAACCCACGGTTACCGTCTACCAAACCTAATATACAAATAGGTAAAACTGCTTATAAACTGGTTAAGCACTAATCAGTAACAAGAAATGCTCCTAAACTGACCAAGCATGATTTAAACAATCATCAAGGTTATCGGATAAGAAACTGTGAGAAGCACATGAGTCAAACAAAAACAAATAAGAAAGCTAGATAGTATACCCTTACGAATTTTATTCCCTTTCTCAGCTGCAGAAATAGCAAAGACCCTAGGTCGTTCCTCTTTGTTGAGCATTGGACACTCTCTAACAAAATGTCGAAGCTGATGGCAATCATAAAACCTTTCGGTGCAAGTAGGGCCTCAAGCTTCGGAAACTCCTCGATCAGTGTTTTAACCATCTTCCCTTCTCCACCTAACATACACTTATTAGAAAAGTGACTTTTCTTCCAACACTTGTAGAAAACGAGGGTGGACCTATTCCCTAGTGATAGAAACTTATTCTTAATGTCCCCTGATGGTGCAGAAATGGATGGCTTCCGAGCCAAGCTCTCAAACCTCAAATCCACGCTCACCAAACCCACAAAAGACCTTATGTCATGATTAGTCAGAACCTTTAGGAGCTTAAGACGCATACTTGCAATGAACATCTCATTCTATTTTAATGGCGTATCAACTAATCATATCCCGAACAGAGATAATGCAATGAACCAATTCTCATACTCCACCACAGTCATGGCCCCTTGCTTTAGATCCAAGAAGCTCCTAAATAACAAAGTCTTTCTAACTTCCAAGACAAATCTCATGTCAAAATCATCATTAAATTGGGCTCTAGAGAAGTCGATTTCTTGGATATCTATAGTGAAAGGACACCACCAATCCATGGCTACATCTATTAGATGTCGTGATGCCAATCTACACGTAATTGTGTCATCTAACTCCATATCTCCAGCTATACGATCACATAATCTGAGCCAGCACTAGATTCTATAATAGTCTCTACGCCACTAAACCTCTTACCCTTCAGTCTCTCATAATCATGGCAAAGCAAAGCAAAACTTATCTGAGGCCTGACATGCACCTCCTCCACAACATTCGACCTTGGTTCCTCACCTGGAAAAACATTCCTTGGTTCTCGATTCCCTCCATTTGTGACAGTTACTCCAACCACCTCTAGCATTGGTGTAATAGCCCATAATTCTGTAAATATTTTAATTTAATTCTTATTTAAAAACTTTGATTTTTAAATCATTAAAATTGAAGTTCTGGAATTTTCCAATATGATTTTGGAATTTGTTGTAATTTGTTTTCCCAAATACAATAAAATAAGCAATTTCTGAAATATTATATTTTGGTCAACTGAAAGTCAAAGTTTGACGACAGTTGAAATTATTTAATTTAAATCTTTTAAATTCCAATTTTTTCTTTGAAAATGTATTGTATTTTAAAATTAATTCTGCTTTTCGTTTTGTAAAATTCCATTGTATACTTTTTAAATTAGATAAAATACAGTGTTTACCTGCAATGATTTTTATATTTCATTTTTATTTTTCTATCTTTATTTCTTTGATTTTATTTTCTATTTTTATTTGTATAAACTTTAATATATTCATTTGTTTTTTGATTGGTTTTATTTTAGCAATAACTTAGAAATTTCAAGAGATATTGGTTACTTGTTTTTATTTGTTGCCTTTTCCTTTTACTTTGCCTTTCCATGTGCATAGCCAATTACTTCCCACATTCATTGCCGTGATTTTCTCCTATCAATCACGTATTTATTGTCCCTCAAACTCCTCTTTTCATTTCGTGTATACAAGGGGAAAATAATAATTAAATCCATCAAGTTATTTGTTTGATAGTATTGCCCTTTTATTTTCCAAACCGTTCAAAATCTAACCTTTTTATTTCCTAATCTCTTTATTAATTTTCTAGCCGTTTCCACCTCATCCCCAGCTATGAATTTCTCTACTCATAGCCATACATATCAAGTTGAAAATTCACGTACAAAAATTTATTTCCCATCTCACATTTTCATTTGCATTTAAGAATAAAACATATATACGTTTCTTTCTCCTTAACTTATGCCTTTTCTGTTTCATATCATTCACTGTTTTACTTGCCATCCAAACCATCTTTTAGCCATGTATTTCCTTTTGCTAATCACGTACAAGAATATTTCATTCCCATCTAACTATCCTCTTTTTTCATTTGAATTTAAGAATAAAATATATACAGGATCTTTCTCTTTAATCGTTGCCTTTTCTTTTCGTTTTCCTTAGCCTTTCATTTCCATTTTTAGTCGTTCATTGTTTGTAACCCTAGCCGCCACTTTTATTATTATTATTTTATGTGAAAAGTTCTCACTTCTTATATTTCATTTGCGTGAAAAAGAATACTAGATCTAGGATCCATGGCTTCCTTCTCTTTCTCATCGTTTTCATTTTTGTTTTTCTTTTGCTTTCTTCATGCTAATTCGGCCACCACCTTTTTCACCTCCTAGCAAACCTCTCCTCCATCATCTACCACCTTAGGATTGGCCATCAACTCTAACTATCATGACCAAGCAACACAAGATGATGGCTGAACCCATATGTGGTGTAGCCAAGCCATTGACCGATTAAGGCAAGTTATACTACTTTGATTCGTTTATTTTTCCAATGTTTTAACCTTTATTCCTTTGTATTGAATCATATTCTTATGTATGTAATATTTTTTTGCATACAAGATTTGGATCTGACTCTTTATTCACTCAAAAATATGGTCGTGCCTTGTCGTGCTTTCTGGTGTTTGTTGTGTATATCTAGTTTGTTAAATTCTTGCTTTAAAAAGGTGAGAATTTTCACTCTAGACATACGTACTTCTATGATTGTGAAATGATGGCAAGTGAACTGTATAAATTATTATGCTATGTTCATACATGCCTGTGATTGATTATATGATGTTAAATTCTGTTTATATATTTGTTACATCATCTGTTATGATATTATATGCTATAGTGTTATATTTATTTCTTGTTTATCACACTGCAAGTTCCCTGTCACTATGGGTTGAAATGATACATACCCGAACGGACTTTAGAATAAGAAAAATAATTATGAGCTGAAATGATAGGATCGAGTGATTTTTTTTGCGATTTTTATTGCATTTATTATACTTGGGATTGCGGGTTTGAAATGATAGAACCCGAATTTTTCTTTTTAAATTACAAATTGAATTGTTAAATATCTGTATCACTTGACCTAGGCTAGAAAATATTATACATGCCCATGGTTATATTTTAAGCAATATTTTCCTAAAAATTTATTAAGTGTTATTAAATAATATTTCCCTAAAGGATTTTTAAGTATTCTTGGGTTTTATTAATATATGAAATTTTGACTTAAAAATTTGATGGAATGCTTTAATTATAAAGGTGTATTGGTTTTTCCTATATTAAATTTGCATAAGTTAATAATTGGTTTTATGATGAATTAAAGATCTTTATTGATGATAAATAACTTAATAATTGAGTTTGACCAAATATAGAAGTTGTAAATCTAACCTAGAAATTGTAATGAATTTTACTTTATGAAATGGACGTGTTTCCTATAATAAATAATGCATTTTGAACCGGTAAAATGGAATATAGTTTTTGTTAGACAATTTGTAACAAAATTTATTTAAATAGAAAATCATAGTTAATTGATGTCCAAGTGAATAGATCTATGAAGAAAATTTGATTATTATATTAACTATGATAAAATATTCTTTTGTGAAATCTTATGTTTTGTAAGATAAATAGCTATGACTTTAAAATGGAAAAATGTAAGTTAAAACATACATGTGTGATGTAAGTTTAATTAATATTTTAATTTATTAATATAATAAATGTTCTTTGCTGTAAAACAAAAATGAAGGAAACATGTAAAGTTTTAATTAATGCAAGAAACATGTAAAGTTTTAACTAATGAAAGAAACATCTAAAGTTTTAATTAGTGCAATATTGATTAAATAATAAATGCTCTTTACTGTAATAAAAATGTAAATTAAAACGTGCATTTGATAATGTTGGTTTTAATTAGTGTAATATTGATTAAAGTAATAAACGCTCTTTATTGTAATAAAAATGTAAATTAAAACATACATTTGATCATGTAAGTTTTAATTGGTGTAATATTGATTAGAATGATAAATGCTCTTTATTGTAATAAATGTAAGTTAAAACGTACATTTGACGTGCAAGTTTTAATTAACGTAATAGTGTATTTTAAATTAATTAAAATGATGAATGTTCCTTATTGTAATAATAAAATGTAAGTTTATAATGTACATTTGATATGTAAGTTTCAATTAATGTAAATGGCATATTTTAAATGATTAAAATAATAAAGTTTCTTTATTGTAATAATAAATGTAAGTTAATAATAACATAAGAATTTTAGCTTTAAATTAGATATTACAGTAACAAAGTTTATTTAACTATAAGGCTATGATAAAATGACCACGTTAAAATTTGTAAGTATATAAATAATTTGATTATATAAAATGTTAAAGTGGAAAGTATTACATGCCAAAAGTGCTATAATTCCTCAAGGTAACATTTCCAAAGTATTGTGATTTTATGCAGTATGAATTCCAAATGATAACATTTCTAAATTGTTAGGATTTCATAGTATTATGGTTTCAAAGCGTTTGGTTTCAGAGTTGTTATAACTTGAAAGTAATATGATTTTGGAAATGAATTTATTGGAAATTGTATTTAATTAAGAATTGTCTGTATCTATTAATTTGAAATTTATTGAAATTAAAGATTTAAGAATATGACTTTATAAAGTGGCTTCGTTTAATATAATTTAAAGGAATATTTCAAGTTAAATAGATTGAAGGAAATATTCAGTGATTTGGAAATGTGGGTTTTATTTAAATTATATATTGGTTTGGTTTTGAAATGAAATAATATAGTATTTAGTTTTGAAATGGATATTATTTTGGGAAGTAATGGTATTTGATTTTAAATGGTTTTGGAAAATAAATGTTTTGAAATAAATATCCATGGGTTATAATAACGATTGGTTGTCAAAGAGACCGGGATCGAACATGGAAATACTATCTGTCCATACCGAAAACCACTTTAACAACCGCGTACGCGGTGGAGATTCCAGATTGAAGTAGGACGGCGGTGGCTTTCTTTTGAGGTATATACGTGGACCCGACTCCCATGAGTTGACTTAAGGTGGCTAAAACAGGAGCGATCGACGGGCTAATGAGGAAGCTAGCTCCTCTTATCGGACGCACTCCTTCGATACCATTCTATTAATTTGTGATTGATTGTGGCCCTTTTGATTTTAGGGGTGTGGCTCGACGTGGGCGGTAGTAGCTGCTACGCGTTGTCACCGGTCCAGAAACATAATTGGTATATCTACCCTGGCATTTCCTAGTTGTGCCATGTCACCTACCCTAGCGAGCCTTATACGAGTTTGATTTGTGTCATACCTATGGAGCATTTTCTCGTAGCCTCCCGATCGGGTGGTACGCAAGTGTTGTATAGACTACTGGCACTATTACATGTTAAGGTGGAAAATGTAAAGCCTTAACGCTATTTAAAAGTAAGTTTATTTTACTACAGACATTATTATAATAGCGAAATATTACTACATAGTAAATGGTTTAACGGATCCTTAGAGGATGGGCGGTTCCAAGCGTCCTTTAAGTTACTTGTACCTATCTGTTATGGTTCACTTGAGTTGGTTTACATTGTATAAGCATGTATGTCCTGACTCGAGTGTTTTGTGTTTTGCTTTACGCTCGGATCAGACTGAGTGATATAGCATTAGAGACTCATTTTCGAAGTTGGAGCTTTGCTTGAAGATCCAGCTATCTATTTTGATTCCAGTTATTCAGTTGATTCCAATGATGCATTCAGCTTTGTACTCGATCATCATATTAAGACTTCTGTTGTATCATGTTTAACTCTGATGTATATTATATAGTAGTTTCATGAACTACTATCTCTTTTCTTACGCTACATTGTATTACTCTGTGTCTATGATCTGTGATTATTTATTTACTGCATATTCTGAGTTTTGCCAAATTTAAATTAATAATTTGGTATTTTTAACTACTCAAGTCCGACCTATGCAGATGCGAATGGTTGAAAATAGCAGGTCATTACTGTTGGTATCAGAGCCATATTCTAGGCAAAACTTAGCATATATGGTAAATGTATTTACAGAATCACTTTTATTCGAGTGTGAATCTCATCCCTGTTTCCTTTGAATTTTGGAACTTTCCCTCGGTTCCGAAATTCATTCTTTTCCCCTCACTCTTCGTATTCTTCTAAATTATGGAGCATCCCATAGCTCCACTGAATGATTTATAAAGGGGTGAAACTCCTTTACAATAAAATTGATTCACCAGAGATTTATATATCCTCGGTTTAGATGCTAGTATCTCTTGTTGTCCCGAATTCTACCTCTTGAGATCGAATGTAGATTTTCCTTAAAATTCCCCATTTGATCTAATTCTTGAAGTCACATTGACCTGGTTAAGGTTGCCCGCGATTTATATAAGCTTACCCATTTCCTTTATTCTATTAGTTAATCCTCTCATCTTTTGTTTCCAACTCATCCTCAAATCAAATTTTTCTTTGATTTGAGTTAATCAAATTTGAATCCCTACCCTTATTGTTGGAAAATTGTAAACTAAATATTTAAATGTTTTATATATATCCAATATACTTATACCAAATTTATTTCATTTACCAAGTTGAAAATAATATTTGACTCTGTATATATAGCCTGTAACCTTAGCTTTTGTTTCACATATAAATAATTGAACTATAAAACATGACTATAAATTAATTTGGAAATTTAAATGAATTCAAAACAAGAAACTAAGAATTTAATTTCCGATGGTTTCAAACTTTGTTTAAAGTTTCAAAGGGTATATTGTTTAAAGTACTTCAAGTAGAAATTATTTCAAAGAATTTTAATTTGTAAATCAGTGCTCTTTTCTTTGTCGCTGAAAAAAAATTCGGTGATAACTGCAGCGTCATCGACTTTCATTTTCAAGTTTTGAAGTAAGGAGACCATTCTTTAGATTTGCTATAGCTTTGCCTTGAAAATTTGATTGATTTGGATTTCTAAAATACGACTTGATTTATAACATATGTGACATATGATTTAAAATTTGATTTGATGTATATTGTAAATATATTTTTATTTTATCTCTAACATAGTTTGAAGTTAATTGAAAATCAAATTCTTATATTTTATCTTGAAGGATAATTTCAATTTTAAAAAGGAAATCAAATTTTGAATAAATATTTAAGCTTGAGTTAATTGAATTAGAATGTTTTGTTTGTATAATACTCAATTACATTCCAATATAACTTACCTTAATTATTAGAAGTTAACTATGTAATTGGATAATATACAATATAAAAGGATTTTATAAATATAATTTTAGTGGTTATAATAAAGGTTGAACACTTAAAATTTAGTTATAAAAGTTTAATAGAGGTAAATAGAATAAAATGGTTAATTGACTAATATACATCAAAAAATGGCGTTGAAGAATTTTAAATAAATTGGAATAGTTGTAATAAAATGTAAATACACTTACCGTATGTGATTAAATATATTAAGTGGAATAAAGTTAATAATGATTTTGAATAAAGAAGGACTAAATTTATTGAATAAATTATAAGTATAAAAAAATGATTTTTCCAAATTCATGATTTTATAAATTGGTAATGGGAGGATAAGATAATGAAGTTAGAAACAGTTAAGATTT
Source organism: Allium cepa (assembly GCA_030765085.1). NCBI lineage: Eukaryota > Viridiplantae > Streptophyta > Magnoliopsida > Asparagales > Amaryllidaceae > Allium > Allium cepa. The sequence continues at coordinate 1,040,114,629 of CM060931.1, read as the reverse complement.
ATTTAACTTATGTGAAAATAAATGGATGAAATAAATTATTAACTTAAGTTGAAATCTTCATGTTTTTAAATTTATTAACTTATCTTGTTTTCCAATCTCTTTTCTTTCGGGTCGTTCTTGATTATTGGAAATCTTGGAAGATCATCTCCATCTTGGTGAATGTACCTATAACGACAGTTATTAGGTAAAATTTCAATCTTTTTTTCATCGTGTCTTAATCCTATATCATTCTATCCTGTTTTTCCTTGTTTTTCTGGTTCGTTCCTTTCCGGGGACGAAAAGTTTTGAGTTAGGGAGAGTGTAACAGCCCATAATTTTGTAAATATTTTAATTTAATATTATTTAGAAACTTGATTTTTAAATCATTAAAAATTGGAATTCAAGAATTTTCCAATGTGATTTCGAGATTTGTTGTAATTTTTTTCCCAAATACAATAAAATAAGCAACTTCTGAAATTTTATATTTTGGTCAACCGAAAGTCAAAGTTTGACCATAGTTGAAAATTTTAAAATTTTAAATTTCAGTCTTTTTCTTTGAAAATGTATTGTATTTTAATATTAATTCTGCTTTTCGTTTCGTGAAATTCCATTGTACACTTTTTAAATTGGGCAAAAACAATGTTTACCGGCAATGATTTTCATATTTCATTTTTATTTTTCTTTTTTTATTTCTCTAATTTTATTTTCTATTTTTATTTGTATAAACTTTGATATATTCATTTGATTTTTGATTGGTTTTATTTAAATAATAGCTTAGAAATTTCAAGAGATATAGGTTACTTATTTTTATTTGTTGCCTTTTCCTTTGCCTTTCCATGCGCATAGCCAATTACTTCCCACATTCATAGCCGTAATTTTCTCCTATCAATTACGTACATATATTCCCTCAAACTCCTCTTTTCATTTCGGGCATATAAAGGGGAAAAATTAATTAAATCTAATTGTTTTATAGTATTGCCCTTTTATTTCCAAACCATTCAAATTCTTATCTTTTTATTTCCTAACCTCTTTGTTAATTTTCTAGCCGTTTCCTCGTCATCCCTAGCCATGAATTTCTCTACTCATAGCCGTGCATATCAAGTTGAAAATTCACGTACAAAAATTAATTTCCCATCTCTCATTTTCATTTGCATTTAATAATAAAACATATATACATTTCTTTCTCCTTAACTTATGCCTTTTCCGTTTCATATCATTCACTCTTTTACCTGCCATCCAAACCATCTTTTAGCCATGTATTTCCTTTTGCTAATCACGTACAAGAATTTTTCATTCCCATCTAAATATCCTCTTTCTTCATTTGAATTTAAAAATAAAATATATATAAGATCTTTCTCCTTTGATTGTTGGCTTTTCTTTTCATTTGCCTTAGCCTTTTCATTTCCATCTGTAGCCGTTCATTGTTTGTAACCCTAGCCGCCACTTTTATTATTATTATTTTCGTGTGTAAAGTTTTCACTTCTCATATTTCAGTTGTGTGAAAAAGAATACTAGATCTAGGATCCATGGCTTCCTTCTCTTTCTCCTCTTTTTCATTGTTTGTTTTCCTTTTGTTTTCTTCATGCTAGTTCGGCCACCACCTTGTTCACCTCCTAGCCGACCTCTCCTCCACCATCCACTACCTTAGGATTGGCCATCACCTCTAACTATCATGACCAAGCAACACAAGACGATGGTCGATCCCATATGTGGTGTAGCCAAGCCATTGATTGATTAAGGCAAGTTATGCTACTTTGATTCATTTATTTTTCCATTGTTTTAACCTTTATTCTTTTGTATTGAATCATATTCTTATGTATGTAATATTTGTTTGCATAAATGATTTGGATCTGACTCATCATTCACTCAAATATATGGTCGTGCCTTATCGTTCTTTTCGGGGTTTGTTGTGTATATCTAGTTTGTTAAATTCTAGCTTTAAAAGGTGAGATTTTTCACTCAAGACATACTTACTTTTATAATTGTGAAATGTTGACAAGTGAATTATAGAAATTATTATGCTATGCTCATACATGCTTATGATTGATTATATGATGTTAAATGTTATTTATATATTTGTTACATCATCCGTTATGATATTATATGCTATACTGTTATATTTATTTCCTGTTTATCACACTGCATGTTCCCTATGACCATGGGTTGAAATGGTACATACCCGAACGGACTTTAGAATAAGGAAAAATCATTATGAGCTGAAATGATAGGATCGAGTGATTTTTTATGTGATTTTTATTGCATTTATTTTACTTGGAATTGCGGGTTTGAAATGATAGAACTCGGATTTTCTTTTCAAATTACGGATTGAAATGATAAATATCTATATCACTTGACCTAGGTTAGAAAATATTATACATGCCCATGGTTATACCTTAAGCAATATTTTCCTAAAAATTTATTAAGTATTATTAAATAATATTTCCCTAAAGGATATTTAAATATTTTTGAGTTTTATAAATATATGAAATTTTGACTTAAAAATTTGATGGAATGCTTTAATTATAAAGATGTATTGGTTTTTTCTATAAGTTAAATTTTCATAAGTTAATAATTGGTTTTAAGATGAATTAAAGATCTTTATTGATGATAAATAACTTAATAATTGAGTTTGACCTAATATGGAGTTGTAAATCTGGCCTAGAAATTGTTATGAATTTTACTTTATGAAATGGACGTGTTTTGTGACGATCCGGATTTTCCGTTCGAAAATCGAAACCCATACTTCACATCGTATTTAAATGCTGCAGATTCGACCGTTCGAATCCGATTTGCCGGAGCGTATAACACATTAAGTACAACAACACAATGGAATAAAAAGAATAATATCATATACAACTTACAATATCTAAATATACAACAATGATCAAAATCAGAGATACAAGATAACAATGCTACAGCGGAATAACAATATGACATAGTAGCAGAACTAAAAAACTCCAAACAGCAATAGCAACTCCAACTCCAAAGCACCAATCCAGAAATAGCTCGAACTCCCAATCATGATGTACTAAGCAAGGTCAGTTGTGAATGCGATTGCCAACATCCAAAGACTGAAGAAGATTTCCAAAGGCTGAAGGCTATCGAATCTACATCTACTATTTGAAAATCTAACACTAGGCTGCCCGTGTGGAAAATTTGGGCGCCCAGAGTTTAGATAGGGAACAATAGACTCTAGGTCAGTCATAAGATTGGTATGAGCAAACAAAAACATTTTTTCTTTAAAAACAAATCCGCAATGCTTTTTTTTGAAAATGCAACTGCCATAAGGCCTCCCGCCACACGCACAATGCAAGCGCACACTTGGAGGAGATTTCTCCTTATGACGGTCAAAAATGCTTACTACGCAAAAACCATTTGATATTATTATGAGTGCATAGTGCAGAAAACATTTCGAAAGTATAATATTAATCTTAGCCAGCATACCATATTTCATCGTATGCCTATCATAGCTACCATATTCAATAGCATGTTACCGCCATATTCCATGGCAGGTTATACAACTAAAACCGTGCAGGGCGCGTATTTTGTTTTGGATTTCCAACAAATGGTCAGGCTAAGGAACTTCCCACACCGAATGGAACGGCTCTGGAAGGACGCCCCCGAGAACCTAACCGGATCTCTGCCAAACAAGGCCGATGCTACCTCACGCTTTAACCAAGCTGTAACTAGGTAACTAAAACACGAGCGATGCCATCCCCGGTCGTTACCGACCTTTATCCGAGGCCTCGACACCAGCGAAACAACAACCACACAGTAATGAGATTGCAGTAACAATATAGGTTAAATATCTGCGCTCCATACAATGATGCCACCTCTTATTTAGAAGAAAATGGACATACCATAGGGCCGCGACCCCTAAAAATCTTGCCGCAACATTCCCGTTTCGACCATTTTCGGGTTGTGAGGCTCGACGAAGTCTCGTCCACAAAGCTACGGTTTTTCACAAACCATGCTTCGATCAACAAATAATCAGCAGCACTTCGTATGCCACATTACCGAATTGGGAATGTATCACTAGTAACCATCAACTACATGTCCTCCGAGCTCGTACGTTTCAGAGATGGGTGTTAAACTAAAACAATAAATCTCCGCCACCAAACAGAAATGTATTTGATAGAAACCAGCTTTACATCTCAAAGTGTAACGTCAGATACACATCCATACAAGTCTTTTCCAGGTTCGAACAGAACTGAAGGCACTTCCAAAGAAGCCCTCGCAATCTGGGTATCCCCAATCCCAATTGGACTCCCCATCACATATGGAGATCTCTATACCGTAGCTACTCAGTGCAGAGTTATTCGATAGGTCATCATATTGTTCTCGAAAACACCCGGTCTTCACCACCGGTCTTCAATTACTATCCATATTGTCATATCATTATTAGAATGGGTTATACGACACAAAGTCCTCTCCCGGCTAAACCGAATAACGAGATATTTAAAAACATATGGATATTGGGATCTGCGTTAAATCACAGCTTAAAGCCCAAAACCTTTCATTCAAATGGCTTAAACAAATTACGATTTTCAATCTTTTAAACCAAATGATTCATTTCAAAAACCTTCAATGGTTTAAACAATTTCCACACTTAAATCTTTTAAACAAAAGATTCTCTTTTAAGACCCCTTTCAATATAAAACAAGGTTCACCAATCTTTCACAAAGATTCATTCACAGCCTTTCAAAACAATTGGATTAATTCATCCAATCTTTAAATAAGGATTTAATTCATAGCTTTCAAAACAATTCCATTTCAAATCTTTTATATATAAAAGATACACCATTTAAAATCTTCTTCAATTTCAAAACAAAGTTCAACAATCCTTCACAAGATCCAATTATAACTTTTAAAACCATTCTATTTCAAACTTGAAATCTTTTCAACACAAATTGGAAATCCTTTCTTTATATGAAAGCTATTATTATTTGAAAACAATTAGTTTTCGTTTTGGAAAAATCTGATTACATTTGCACGAGTTAAAGCCCTTCAAGTATAAAACTTGGGCTGAATTCAAATTCTCAAAACAATACTTTTAAAATGGTTTAAAACCCATATAAACACATTTATAACTTGTATAATCTTTTTAAGCCATAAACTCCAAACATAGAATTAAATATCAAATCTTGAATTCAAATTCAAATCAAACTATTTTAAATTTCAAAACTTTATCAAGTTATTCAAAATAACTTTTATCTTTAAAACTCCTTTTCAAAAGCTTTTCACTTTTAACCCAATTCCATTTCTAAAACCGTTTGGATTCAAAATTCAATTTTTAAAACCATTTTGAATTAAATTCAAATATCTATGGCTTAACCGATTTTCTCGTGAAATCCATATTTGTATGTGTATTGTGTAGTTCAGGGGTTTCACATAATGGTGCAACATCGTCAATCATCACAGATTTAATCATATCAATCTCGATAAACGGTATAATCCATAACGCTTTTCCTCATTCACAGATTCACAGATAAAGTAAATTTATCAATCACAAATATTCACCATTATAATTCGTTGTGGGTTTCGAATAACCAACTGGAATCCGACAACCTGTCGCATCAAAATTCAAATGCTGTTTTACGGCCCAGGGGTTTTCATATTCACATAGAAACAATTCACAAATATCACAATTTACAAAGCAATTCACATCACAAAGTGTCACAATCATATCAGGGGTATTATTCATCTCAAGGCACTTCATACAATTCAAACATTCATAAGTAGAATCAATTAATTACTGATTAAGTTAAATCAGATTAATTACTCATGGACAAACGTCAATCCTAGTTAATTAATATTAATTAATTACAAACCATTTGATTAATTATCCTTTAATCATTTACTAATGAATAAATTAACTAATAATAATAAATTAATCAACCCTTACTTGTTAATTAATTAACCTTAATTAATGAATTAATCAACCTTTAATCATTAAATAATTAATCCTTAATTATTTAATTATTCTTTAATTAATTATCCTTAATTAAAAGTGATTATCCTAATCACTTATTTTTAATAAATCACAATATAATTACATCGAGTAATTATACTTTAGTCCCTTGATTGCTTTCATTTATTAAGCACCATTTAAATTAATAAATTATCCTCAAATTAATCTCATTAGTTAATTATTCTTTAAATTAATTAATCTTTAAATACTTGATTAAATCAATCTTAGACTCAAAATTTTAATTACTTTTAATCAAGTAATTATCTTTAAGTAATTAATTTCCCTCAATTACTTATCGTTAATAAATATTAATTATCCCATAAATTTGAAAATAAATTATCATCATTTTATCAACTCAAACCTTTAACATCTTTAAAACTAGTAAAAATCATAAACCCCAGGCAACTCGAGTGAAACCCGAGCTAGATGCAGTTGTACCCGAGGCTCTCTTCGAGTCAGGCTTCAAAACCCCCAAGTTTTTCCTATGTTTTTTCTTTTTATTTTTATGCTTTGTTTAAATTTTAAATTTAAATCTGCTGCGTTTTGAAACACTCACGCGAAACCCCGAAGACACATTTGAGTCCACCCCGAGTCAACAAGCCCTTCACTTTGGGTTTTCCTCGTGCAATCTTCTTCTCCAATCAACCAAAACAACCCAGATACACTCACCACTTCGTGCACATGCACCTCTGCCGCGATCACCTTCGGGCAGCATCGGCATCACTGACAAGTCACTGACCATCTCCACCCTCGATCTCAACCACCAAAACCTCGAAGCAAGTTCGAAATCAAAATCGAGCTATCAGCATCGAACTGGAAGCCAACCTCGACAATAGATTCACCTCGCACCACCGATATGGTTCATTAGAACTCATGCCAACCGACCATGAGCTACGTCCCGTTGCCACGCTCCTATTCTTCTCATTCTGGTACGACTCGATGCACTAACGTCGCCAGAATTACTCGAATTCCGATCATAACAAAAATTAGGGTTAAATACTAAATCGATCTCGCTCATCTTCCATGATGAATTATAAATCCATCTATCAATTTTCTGATGATCCCTGATACCCCAGCCCTCTCCAGTATCAACCACGACAACCCTATTACCACTGATGGTCGGGAAATGACAAAAATGCAATTTCAGTTCAACTTAAAAATTCCAATTAATTCTCAAACTAAAAAATCAAGCTATTGCCATTAAAATTCATTTTTCACCATCATGAATCGGACAGGATGATCAAAACAGAAAATTGAAATGATTGATTTTTGATCAAATTTGATTTCCTACTATGATTTTCCAATTTTTCAGTAAACCTTTAGCTAATTAAACTTATAATTATTTTAAAATTTTAGTTTACATATCCAACATCATCTTTTATTTAGAAATCAAAGTCTAGAATTTATTGTATATAGAGAATTGAATTGAATTTGGATTTGTTTAGGTCTGGGACTTACAATAGAGTGCTGACATTTTTAACATGCAGGATGAAATTCACTTCATGCAAACATATTTCATTTAAAGGTCATTACTAATCTATTTGTATATTTAAGATAGGAATTTCTATTAGGAATTTTGGTGTTTGAATCACCAGAGAGATGTATACAGACATATATCCCATATTTATGTATATATGCACAGATCTAAACTTATAATCCTTAAATCCAAACATCAAACCATAAAAACAAGTTTAAGTGGGGTTTGATCACCTGATTCACTTAAAACCAGAAACTAGAATGATGTTTTGGACATGAAAATTGATCTGATCTTTTTACTGTTTAATCTAGTTTTGCTTGCTGTCCAGGTTTGCTTGATTTTTCTTTTGAATCTGTAGCTTGACAAAAACTGGGTTGAATTCATAACTTACTTTTATTTTGGTTCTTTTTTGCTTCAGGTTGAAATTGTATTTTGATTGTGGTTTGTTTCAGGTTTGCAAACAGTTCTAGTTTCAAGTTTGTACTTTATATGATCTACAGGCTTCAGATTTTTTTTAGAATTGAAGAGGAATTTGTTGTATTGCATTTGAAAAACTTTGGTTTTCTTTCTGTTTTTATTTACTCTGGGTTTTGTTTTGTTTTATTTTGTTTTCAGATTTGAGAATGAAGAGAAAGTATATGAAGAAAAAAAATACGGCCTGGTTGATTTTCTCTAATTCAAAATGTTTCAAATTGAAGAGATGAATGCCACTTGTTCTTATTTGTGACACTTGCAATTTTTTTTTCTTTAGCCTACACTTGTTTAAACCAAGTAAACATATGCTTAAAACCTTTATTCAAATTAATTTATAGTTTATAGTTTAAACCCTCTTATATTTACATTCATACATTTTAATTACTTATATTTATATCAATTCAAAGAAAATTGATTTTAAAACTAATTATACTTAATAGATAATCATACATACTCATTCATTAGTTCTTTTATAATAGAAAGATTTCTAAAGAAATTTATTATTGAATTCCAAATCCAAAATTTCTATTTAAAAAATACATATCCCTATTTATTTGGAAAATTTTGAATTTATTAAATTCCTAATTTAACATTAATTACCAAATTAAATTTAACTAAAAATGGGGATCGTTACATGTTTTGTATGATAAATATGTATTTTGAACCGGTAAAATGGAATACATTTTTAATTGAACAATTTGTAATAAAATTTATTTAACTAGAAAATCATAGTAAATTGATGTCTAAATGAATAAATCTATGAAGAAAATTTGATTGTTATATTAACTATGATAAAATATTCTTTTGAGAAATGTAATGTTTTGTAAGATAAATAGCTATGAGTTTAAAATGGAAAATGTAAGTTAAAACATACATGTGAGATGTAAGCTTAATTAATATTTTAATTAATTAATATAATAAATTTTCTTTACTGTAATAAAAAACGAAAGAAACATGTAAATTTTTAATTAATGCAAGAAACATGTAAAGTTTTAATTAATGCAAGAAACATGTAAAGTTTTAATTAATGAAAGAAACATGTAAAGTTTTAATTAGTGTAATATTGATTAAATAATAAATGCTCTTTACCGTAATAAAAATGCAAATTAAAACGTACATTTGATAATATAAGTTTTAATTAGTGTAATATTGATTAAAGTAATAAACGCTCTTTATTGTAATAAAAATGTAAATTAAAAAGTACATTTGATAATGTAAGTTTTAATTAGTGTAATATTGCTTAGAATGATAAATGCACTTTATTGTAATAAATGTAAGTTAGAACGCACATTTGACATGTAAGTTTTAATTAACGTTATGGTGTATTTTAAATTGATTAAAATGATAAATATTCCTTACTGTAATAATAAAATGTAAGTTGAGAATGTACATTTGATATGTAAGTTTTAATTAATGTAAATGGCATATTTTAAATGATTAAAATAATAAAGATTCTTTATTGTAATAATAAATGTAAGTTAATAATAACATAAGAATTTTAGCTTTAAATTAGATATTACAGTAACAAAATTTATTTAACTACAAGGCTATGATAAAATGACCATGTTAAAATTTGTAAGTATATAAATACTTGGATTATATAAAATGTTAAAGTGGAAAGTATTACATTCCAAAAATGCTATGATTCCTTAAGGTAACATTTCCAAAGTACTGTGATTTTAAGCAGTATGAATTCCAAATGATAACATTTCTAAATTGTCAAGATTTCAAAGTATTATGGTTTCAAAGTTTTTGGTTTCAGAGTTGTTATAACTTGAAAGTAATATGATTTTGGAAATAAATTTATTGGAAACTGCACTTAATTAAGAATTGTCTTTATATCTATTAATTTGAAACTTTTTGAAATTAAACATTTAAGAAAATGACTTTATAAAGTGGCTTGGTTTAAGGTAATTTAAAGGAATATTTCAAGCTAAATAGATTGAAGGAAATATTCATTGATTTTGAAAAGTAGGTTTTATTTAAATGATATATTGGTTTGGTTTTGAAATGAAATAATATAGTATTTAGTTTTGAAATGGACACTATTTTGGAAAGTAATGGTATTTGATTTTAAATGGTTTTGGAATATAAATGTTTTGAAATAAATATCCATGGGTTATAATAACGATTGGTTGTCAAAGAGACCAGGATCAGATATGGAAATACTCTCTGTCGATACCGAAAACCACTTTAACAACCGTGTACGCAGTGGAGATTCCACAATGAAGTAGGATGGTGGCGGCGTTCTTTTGCGGTATATACGTGGACCCGACTCCCGTGAGTTGGCTTAAAGTGGCTAAAACAGGAGCGATCGACGGGCAAATGAGGAAGCTATCTCCTCTTATCGAACGCATTCCTTCGATACCATTCTATTACTTTGTGATTGATTGGGGCCTTTTTGATTTTGGAGGTGTGGCTCGAGGTAGGCGGTAATAGTTGCTACGCATTGCCACCGTCCGGAAGCGTAATTGGCATATCTACCCTGGCATTGCCTAGTTGTGTCGTGCCACCTATCCTAGCGAGCCTTGTACGAGTTTGATTTGTGTCATACCTATGGAGCATCTTCTCGTACCTTCCCGATCAGGAGGTACGCAGGTGTTGTATAGACTACTGGCACTATTACGTGTTAAGGTGGAAAATGTAAAGCCTTAACGCTATTTAATAGTAAGTTTATTTTACTATAGACATTATTATAATAGCGAAATATTACTATATAGTAAATAGTTCAATGGATCCTTAGAGGATGCGCGGTCCCAAGCATCCTTTAAGTTACTTGTACCTTTCTATTACAGTTCACTTGAGTTGGTTTACATTGTATAAGTATGTATGTCTGACTCGAGTGTTTTATGTTTTGCTTTATGCTCGGATCAGACTGAGTGATATGGCATTAGAGACTCACCTTCGGAGTTAGATCTTTGCTTGAAGATCCAGCTATATATTTCGATTCCAGTTATTCAGTTGATTCCAGTGATGCATTCAGCTTTGTACTCAATTATCATATTGAGACTTCTGTTGTATCTTGTTTAACTCTGATGTATATTATATAGTAGTTTCATGAACTACTATTTCTTTGCTTCCGCTGCATTGTATTACTCTGTGTCTGTGATTGGTGATTATTTATTTACTACATATTTTGAGTTTTTTCAAATTTAAATTAACAGTTAGGTATTTTTAACTATTCAAGTCCGACATGTACAGATGCGAATGTTTGAAAATAGCAGTTCGTTACAATTGGCAGCTCTAGTAATCATAGTTCTTTCTGCCTAATTAAAGCAAAACTTCTTTAAGGCGCAAAAGGATATAGTTATTTTAAAAAGAGAGTTACTAAGGAACAGATATTCCTAAGGAATAATTTAAAACTTTAGTTTTCAAAATACAAATTTGCTCTCATATATAATATACTCGACTTATTTAAGGCGTCTCTTACCCTATATCTAATGAGCCATATCTAATCAAAGGCAAGGTGTTCGCTAAACTACTCGGATACCAAATGTAATGATTCGACTTTTTGACCCTCAAATGTCGACACTAAATACATTCACGATATTCATGTATCGAGCATCTAAGTGATGGTAATACAGAAAGTTAGGGTAAACTAAAGGAAAACAAATAGGACAAGAAAAGAAGAACATAATATTAGAATCACATAATGGAAGTATAATATATAAGTTCAAAGGAACAATCAAAGGGTTGCTCTGAACACAAAAATATCAGAGTTACTAAAATCTAAGTACCATCATCAGCGTGGACAGTTATAATTGCCTACCCTCATTATGTTGATATATACAATACAAAAATGCAGCGGAAATATGAATACTATTGAAGATAATCATCTAGCGCTTCTCTATAATCTCCAAAGAATCCATAGATAAACCTGGAAACATACGTGGGGCTGACCCAAGCATTATAAGAAAATAACACTATGATCAGTTTGGTAAACCACGAGATATTCAAGAATGTGCAATAAGTAATAGTAACCCTTGAGACCATAAGGATTCCCATAACGGTTTTCCCCTCAAAGAACCAACCATTCATTAGTTTTAACATATAGTGATATGAATGATAATGTCTAGAGTATAGCACATAATGCATATCAAATAGCTGCTGTGTGAATGCGGCAACATTTATAGGTATACAATTAATACCACTAAGGTGCGTTTGCATAATGGATTTTTTCATCAAGACCTCCTCGGATCAAGCCGAGTCCAAACTCCATGAATAGGATCAGAAATTTTCTTGCGAACATCATGTATCTTTAAATAGGACATACTCTAAGGTAAACACAACTGGCCCAACAATAAGCTACGTGGCATCAAGTATCGGCAACTTCCATGTGAAACATATCGATAAGAATATTCTAGATCTGGAGTTGGTATACCCTCATGGGAAAGCTGAAACCCGAGATTGTGCATCTTACTTTGGTTTTAATCATTTTCGATGTTGAGGCTATGTTCGACATTTTTCACACTAGTCTTCACCACACGAGCAGCATACGAATCCCCAATTGAATTCCTTCATCTTGAATAGATCATGAATCACTACATGGATTTGAGCGTCATGAACAGAATTCAAACCTACAAATAGGTTCCCCGCATAAGTCCTCCGACAAATGCTAACGTTGTCCTCACTCTTAGAATACTCCTAAAGATAGACTGTCTTTCATGATAGTATCATTCAAAATTTAAACGTTGGCCTTTCTCTTGGATTTAACCTTAGGATCGACAGCTCAACTCCATAACATTCCACTTGCTTCCAGAACATAGATCATGCATATGGTTCTGAAGTGAATATGGATTTTTGATTCATCTCATATAAATACACTCTTCTAGTTTATCGGACTCTCCAAAACCAATCGATGAATTTCTAGTTAATTCAATTCTGGTTCTCTCAGAAGTAAGTGAAAGTTAGAAACATTTTATACCAGTACTCCTCCCCTGAGGTTCTCATTGATATGAAATCATGAAGTCTTTCAATAACTCCCTAAGTCAACAATTGGTCAATTTTGATAATCGACTAATCGATTACTTGTGAAAGACAATTGCTTATGCAAATCGTGATTTGTATGCTTAACTTGTTTTGGATATTCCAATTTAACTATTCCTCATGTAAGAGTGAAGCCGTTTAAGTTAAAGCAATGGTTGCTTCAAAGCCTTGCCTACAACCTTCATTCTTGAATCTCACAAATATATAAGTCTATCTTGTTGGGTTTTAGTAACAAGTATAGTATTAATGATTTTCATAAACCAGTAAGAAACCAGTAAGAAAGCAATACGACTAACACATTTCCAACAATTTCCGACTTGCTATTCCTCGGTCAAAAGGAAAACTGGTAGGTTAGAGCTCTGTTGCTCCAGCCCTTCTCGACATCAATCTTAACTCTCACAAATAGATAAATCTTACTTCGTCAGCCTTTAGTGTTAAGCATAGTTAATTACTTTTCAAACTAGTAATTATACAATCAACCATTGGCCATTTAGTAATTCCTAACCATTTTTCAAAAAGATTTGTATATACTTTTAAAATGCTTGAAAATGCTTATAATAGGTTTTAAAATATTTATCCAAATATTACTTTAAAATAACAAATTTGCAATTTTCCTTACAACTTGAAAAGAACACTTTTGATATATTTCAAAAATATATTCCTTCTTTAAAAATTCACAACTAATTTTTGAAAATTCAAAAATATCTCAAAACCACTTTTTAAATATATAATATGAGTTATTAATCACTAGTAAAAAGAATTAAACAAAATACTCGAATTTAAATATCTTTTCAAACCTTTTAAAATCCAAAATTTAGGCTAAAGGGGGAAGTTTTGCACAAGTCAAGTTTTGACCATTTTCGAGATGTTACTTAATTTTTTTTACCATTCAAGATTTTAATAGAAACAAAGATACATATAAAACATTATAGATATGGCAAGAATCCCCTAAGGATCTCCCTACAAAATTCCATAAATATTGGCAAAATCAAGGCAATTCTGAACTGCAACTATTGCGACTATCGCTATAAGTGCACTTTCAAATCCGAGTCCAATCTAAACCAAAGTCCATCTTTAACCTATGTTCTTTGTTCAAGGTCTTGCATATGTCATACAAGTCCATATACATGGATCATATATGTCATTTACTTTTAAAGTAAGAAACCAAACCAATGTTTTAACATAAGTTAACAACAATTCAAACAAGTAAAATACCATTTAACACAAATACATATGTATTATATTTTCATTCAAAGTGAGGTGTTAGCTCACCTTTAACTCAACAACAACAAAGATCCAAGCTAGCAAAGTCCAAGCCCGACCATGCAATACCTTTCCTTTCTTGCTTCTTTGCTTTCCAACTTACTCCATTGCCTTCAAACCCCTATGATGCTCATGGCCTTTACTTGAGGAGAGTGTATGGCTTTGCTTCTCCAACTTTTAGCATGGCGGATGGTGTTCTAGTATTATACTAAGGCTTATGGTAAGGTATGAATTGATTCGGAGTTGATTTTCAATTGTTTCTTTTAGAACATAAGTGAGAAAGAAGAAGATGAAGCCATTAGAAAAGCTTGGCTTTGCTTAGGAAATTTGGGATTTATTCCAAAGGGTATGCCCCAGAGTTTTTAGGCTAATAATGGTGCTCTTTAAGCTTGTTGTCACCCCCTCATGTCATGGATGAGCCACCTCCCATCACTTCTCCTTCACAATATTACCATTTTCCCCTTCTTATGATAATATCACTTATCCTAATGGAAGTATCTAGAATATTCCAAGCTTTCTAAAGAGGTATATGTGTTAATTAGTTTATAATGTATTCATGTGATCAATAAACAAGTGCATGAGAGTTCAAACAACTTACATCGATCGAAAAGCTGTTTATCGATAAACCAATTTTCGGTCACATTATCATTTTTTCATTGAAGAAAATATTTTTGTGAAAAACTTTAAAGACAAGTTTCTTATCATTATTAATTAATTAAATGATGTTTAACAAGGTTATAAAATCATATTTATAACAGTTAATTGTATCTCAAAACATTTCAATATTCGAAGAAGAAGAATTTCACGGTCACTGCAACGACCTCACACCAGTCTCCACCTTTAAATCATAAATCTGGCTTTCAAAATGTCAATAAGTCATGCATTCTGATTAGTTTAGGTATTCCAACACAATTTTGATCTTGTCTCCTGGATGTGAGTCTAATCATTTAGGGGTTTAAGTCTGAATAAACCCATTATTGGAACAACTCTAACTGGTTAATTATCCCCCAAATCCCAAGATTACAATGTTGGGTGATACCGCATATATATATATATATATATATATATATATATATATATATATATATATAAATGATCATGCCAATAGCTCAATGTATGCAATAATAACTGATCAAGATATAAAATGAACATTGAACATATCAATAATCAATTAAATATATGTTTAATATAATAGCCATTTTTTACACAACTTACCTTTCCAAAGTAATAGCTTCCTCTTTAAAAATCCTTTTTCAAGTGGCCTAATACTGTTTCATCTCTTTTGAAATTTCATAAAAGTTCTTAACAAATCATCTTCTTGTTTAAGTAAAATATAACCCCATAATAGGTTGAAAATTTTCCAAGTGTTATAGGATAGCTATCCCCAATTTTCAAAACCATAGGCTATTATGCCTTAAAAATTTACTTATTTTAAGGCGTTAAAATATAGGCCATCATCCTTAAAGATTTCATAGTCATTTCCTGCTAAAGTTAAAGGTCATCACATCCAAACCCACTTAGAGTCGTTGCATTATATTTAGCCTCTACTTTTGTGTGCAAGCATGCATTTAAACCTGTCCTTCTCAAGTGAGTTTTTGCATTATGTTCGTGCCAAGTATCATCTAGCATGAAAGATTTCGCCTAAAATCATTTAAATGCAATCGTGTATATTTTTTCTATAGGCTTGCTTAATGCACTGCCTTTGCATGTTATTATATTTGCCTTCGCATGTTTCAAATTACCAACTCCTCATGCTTGATTTTATTTAAAACTTAAATACTTTAACATAAGAGCGATTTGCATGCAATATGCCTTCGAGACTTACTTTATCATCGTAGGCTACTCAGCCTTCGTGATATATACTATCGTGAGTTATCATACACTAAGAGACTTCATAATATAGATATTTATTAAATGTCATTGTGTCCTATTTTTCTTAATATACTAATTCAAGTTATCGCCAAGTATAGCCTTCATGCTTATTCCTTTTGCCATCGTGATGAATATTTCAATCGTTTAAAATATGCATGTTTCCACCTTCATATTACATTAGCCTTCGCTTGCATTAAAAAAATTTCCAATGATTATGTGTACATTCATGACATATACAAACACACACATATATAGTTAACATAATGCTAGGTGCCTTCGAGACGTATGTATTTCGCATGCAATTCGGGAGCCTTCACATGCAATAATTTATAACTTGGTGTGCTGGAAAAATTATTTCATTCTTCAATATTTTCCTTCACTTTCATATGCTTTCATGAATAATATATTAAATGTCATCATGTTATGTCACACAAAGATCATCGTGATATATCGTACAGTGTTATTGTGAGTAACAAGGAGCCTTCATGGGTTAAAATATTGGACCTCCGTATGGTGTCGGCTTTTATATTCTAGCTTTCAGGCACAATTATTCTTAATCCAGAATAAAGTTAGACCTTGCGTGATTCGTTTTACTTGGACGAAAATGGTTCAATGGCAGTTTTAAAATTAAATTAAAAACTAATTTACTGCTCTCTTAAACAACTTTTTTTTTACCACACCCTATTTAAGTTGAATGTCTTTTGGTCAAATTCATTCTTTTCGGTTCTCTTTCCAGAAAATTTTGACCCCTAAATTAAAAATAAATAATTAATTTTCTCCATAATTAATAAGTATTTCCCTTCACTAAACAATATACATAAAATTGAAAATTGATTAGAAAAATCAAAAAATTCGTCAAAAATCTATTTTATCATTTTCTACCTTTTGTAAAAAATTCGGACCAAAATAATTGAATTTCATATTTTAGTATTAAATCATGAATTTTAACCATTTTTTCACTTACAAAATTCATAATAAATTGATATTAATTCCAAAAATTATGAAATTTAAAACCATCTCCAGAAAAATCACAACAAGGTTGCGATTTAAACTCGTTTTCGTGAACTCGGGGAAGCCTTGGGGAAGAACGCGAGATCGTTGATCGATCAGTTCTATTATTTTTCTAATGAATTGATTGAAGAGAGAAAGGAAGGGAAACGGTTTTTTTCTATTTGAAGCATGGGCCATGATTTCCATTTTCCTGCTCGATTTGGATTGAGAGGAAAGGGAAGGGTGCAATTAATTTTGATTTGAAAAGGAGAAAAGGAAATGAGATGAAGTACTATTACTTTTTTGTATAATGAAGACGCGTATATAGACAGATGGCATGAAACAAAAGACAAGTGGAAAAGATAAGAAAAGATAAAGTTATGATGTGAATGCCCTTTCGACCAGTCAAAGAAAGTATATTTTATATTTAAATTTAAATTGTCTCGAAATCGTAGCTCAAAATATCGATCTCCTATCGAGGCATGCCGCTAGGCATTTATAATGTTATACCACTATTCCGAACGCAATGAAAAAGGTTCGAAGTCCTAATACGATCGTATGGAGAAGATAGCTTTTTGGATGCAATTATTATATTGAATTTCTATATTAATTTCAGCGCATTTATATACCGTACAATCACATGACAACTCCAAACACTATAAAATTCGAAATTCGATAATAATACACTATTACGGATCCAATGGAGCTGGTTTCGTCGAAATTCGAGACTGTGCCTCGGAAATCTATTTTTAAATATCAATTTAAACTATATATTTTTAAAAATGAACAAATCACCTTTAAATTCATTATCTTCAATATCGTATAAGCCTTTAAAATATTTTTAACAAGCTTAAAACTCCAGATATGCATAAATGCAGTGGAACAACATGATATAGCGGAATATAATAAATAATACAAGTACAAATCTTCGTCTTCGTCTTTCGGAAATAAGGTCTTCAACCCTGAAATGCTCAGGCTGACCCAAGCGAATTGAAAAGACAAAACACTCAAGTCAGAACTAAAACATCTTATGTAAGTTAAATCAACAGTAAATATACGTGCGAGGGCGTTAGAGAGGTTTAAGGGGCTTGACATCTCCTATCCATTGCCTAGTGTGAGTGCGATAGCTTAAGAAATGTTTGGGATTCCCATCTCCTAAAGATCCGTTAAACTATCTACTATGTAGTACAATACACTATTATAACTGTTTTTACAATAAAGTAAAATATTAAAATGGAGTTAAGGCGTTACACATCCCCCTTAACACATTTTTGTATATTCCCACAGTCTATACAGTACCGTAATTCTTCCGTAACTGGAGGGCTATCAGAGGGCACTCCATAGGTATGGTACAAAACAAACTTGTAGAAGGCGCGCTAGGGCATGTGAATACGACATTCGAGGCAATGCTAGGGTAGATGTACCAGTTGCGTATCCGGACTGGTGATAACGCATAGCAGCTACTACCATCCACCTCGGAATATACTCCCAAATCAAGATGAAGGGGTGGCCACCAAATCAATCACAAAGCAATAGAAATGGTATCGAAGAAGCATGTCTGATAGGAGGAACGACCTTACTTAAGAGGGCATGGCTCTATTTTAGTCACATCTAAACTGACCCACGGGAGTCAGGGTCACGTCAAATTTCATACAGAGATCGTTCACCAAACATCCTAATTTATTTCTGGAATCTCCACCACGTTCACTGTTGTTAAAGTGGTTTTCGGTATTAGCAAAGAGTATAACAATATCCGATCCCGGTCTCTTTAACAACCAAATGCTTATTTCACACCGGATGGTTTTTGATTGATACCAAAATATCATATTCAATTTCAATCATATCTCTTTCGAAATCATCTTTACTTTCAAACTATATTCACTTCCAAAATTATATTTATTCAAATACGTTATTTCACTAAAGGTATCAATTTTAAATTCCAAATTAGGTTGTATCATCATCAAGGATTTAACTATAAATATAAACACTTCGACTTTACGTAGCCTGAATTTTTGAAAATAGTTTAGGTAATTAAAATAGTTTATATAGTTTAAAATAGTTTAAATAGGTTTAAAATAGTTTAAATAGTAAAATACGCTAAATATATTTGAATTTGATTTAATTGGATTTTTAAAATGATTTAAATAGATCTAAAATAGATTAAATAGAAATTATTAGGTTAAATATATTTAAATAGATTAAATTGATTAAATTGATTTAAATTATATTAAGTATATTTTAATAGATTAAATACTTTTAATTAGTTTAAAATATGTGAAATATATTAAATTGGATTAAACAGGTTATACTAATTTAAGATAAATTGATTAACATAGTTTATATTAAGTACAATAGTTTAAATTAGTTTAAAAAATAGATTTTCAAGTTATATCCAAAGTTTCGATAACTCAATTCAATTAAATTCATTAAATAAATTCCTTTTTCAGCATTAACACTTGGATTATCGAAATTACTTCAGTTTATATTGATCAATTTCTTTCTAAAAATATGAGTTAACTGAATTCAAAATTTCAAAGATTCAAAAATCATTTAATTTGGCCTATATAGTGTTCGTATATAATTTTCTACTCCAGGGTCAAGTGATATGGATATTTATCATTTCAATCAGCAATTTACAATTTTTGGTTATATATCATTTCAAACCACAATCCTGAATTAAATAAAAATCCATAAAATCGTTCGAGTCTATCATTTCAACCTATACCAATTTTTCCCTAATTTATAGATCATATGGGTATGTATCGTTTCAACCCATGAGTAACTTGCTGTTATAACAATATAAAACACAATATCCAGTCATCCAATATCTACAATCAAACATTCATCACAGTCATCATCCAAGTCAATCAATAAACATCAATAGATAATTGATAATCAATAACATGTATTAAATTTACTATTTAAATTCAATATTAAATTAAATGATGATTAATGTAATAAAAGTCAAATTTAACTGGAATGACAATTCAAATATACCAAACATCGATCAATAAATTTCTAATCACATCATAAATTTAATTTAACCAACATAAGAAAATTTAGAAATTGTGAGCTGGTCAAAACACCCACCTTTGATTTTAAATCGAATTAAATCCAAATTAAAGCCCAAAATTCAACAGTCTCATAATTCATCCAAACAAGCGTCAAAATGTCTGGAATTTCGATACGATCTTGGCAAAACAAACCGCGTCCAAATCCAAGTCCGCACGCAAAAGATATGAGCATTAGAACATTGACTATCAAAATTCAATAAAATAAAGTAAAAAAAAGAAAGGACCAACCACTCACGGCCACTTTGACACCAGAGAGAACCCTAATAGCTGAAACATCATTTGCGACAATACTCTAGCCCGCGCAGCTTCGCCCGTTACTGTGCCGCCTACATTCGACGTCGGCCCGAACTGAGGGCACCACCGCACCCTTGACCTCCAACCGACACCGCGCCTCCCTTGCCATGTGCTCCGATCGACACAATCAAGGCCTCCGCCGCCAAGATTTTCATACCAAATCGAATTATCGACGGTGATCGGATGGATGATAGGCCAAACGACCAACTCCGATGGGTTCCACTCTCTGATCTTCACGCAACTGTACCATTGATTTGGCGATCAATTGACGTTGATCGGAATGTAATGAATGGTCAAGATTAAATTGCCCATTTCTGGTCATAAAGCAACCCAAATAGAAATAAAAAGCTACAAATTTGACATGCGCTCGTCAAGAGCTTCAAATCGATATAAAATTCGATAGGGTTTGAGTAGTTTTAATTTTTGATTTGAAATTTGATTTGAAATTGAATTGGGAATTTGGTTTTTGGTTTGTCTGCCATCGAAATGAGGAGTTGGGAAGGAAATGTACGTACACAAATGAAAATAGGAAGTATCTAGGGTTTATAACGAAAAATTTATGGGCAAATTAGAAATAAAAATGAATGGATCAGATTTGATTTGGAAGCTAAACGATAAACGATCCGAAAAGCCCGTTCTGTCTAAGGAACAAAAATAGGTCATTGCATATATCAAAATAGATGTTTTCGATAATTTTAAATTCAATGCAACATGTTTCAAGTCCTAATTCCATCATATGAAGAAGTTATATTAAAATCAGCTTAATTCAAATTGATTTCAATTAAATTGATTTACAGGCGTTTTGAGCCCGTACAATCAAACGATAAGTCCGATCGCTATGAAACTTGAAATTCTACAATAATTCACCATTACGGATCCGATGAAACTAGCTTTATGGAAATCCGAATCAGTGGCCAAAATGGCTATTTTCACGTTAATTAAATAAATTAATATTAAATTAATTAAACTAATTTTCAATTCAAATTTAATAGTTCACATTTTTTGTCATTTTAGAATACTTTTACATTTACTATAATTCAAAACAAATTTAGATATCAACACAAAGTTAATTATTTTACCAATTACAGTGTTTTATTTTAGTTGTAATTAAATCCAATTATTTATAATTAATTCCATTAAATTGATTTTATTTGATTTCAATCTTTATACTCAATCTATTATTTTTCTATAGAAATAGTCAATATTTATTTATCTTTCATTACATTAATATTCTCAAATTTCCATCTTTTATTTGTATTAACTATTATATTTAAATTACATTGAATTTTTGTCAATTTTACACATTAATTATAATTTAAAATCTTCAATTAATTCATTTATCTTGGTTTCACTATTTTGTTAAATCAATCATTACCTTCTGAATATAATTAACATTTCTATTCATTTTATTACACTCATAATTTACATTTATTGTCTTAACTTATATTAATTTTTGTGGATGTGTGTCCTAGAAACTAATTGGACTGCAAAGTTTGTCCTTCTAGTAAAATGCCCCTAACGTAAAATAGTTTGTCACCATTTACTTTTTGTCACATTATAAGTTTATTATTTACGACCAAATGTTATAATTACTTGCATAATACTGATTTTATTCAATTACAACTTACTATATACTATTGCATTAATTAAGTCAAGGTTTACATTTTTTTTCCTAGATTCAATTTATGACCAAGTATAATCTTTCAATCACTTCAGTAAATTGGAATTCCACTAACTTGTTAGTAATTAACTTAAATGAACCATGTTACATTTCATTCTATTTATTATTTCATTAATATCACAAAATTTATTTCTCCTAATATTAAATCACTAAGCTCTTCTTAAAGTAACAAATTTAAATTGTCAAAAATTATGGGTCGTTACAATTAATTAATCCAATATATTTAATTAAACCAAATTATAGCAATTAAAATTTGAACTAGTTGACCTCAGAAATAACTAACAAACTAGTAAGATACACAAACTAGTGGTCCTCGGTTAATATATAAACAATTTTAATGCCAAATACTCTACATACTTTTCTGAAGTAAAGTATCGGGAATGAGTTCATTTACTTATAGGTCATTTAGGTGAAATCCTGCTTCTAATATTCAGTAAGATACACATTATAACGATATTTGGTGCATGTTTTCTTTTCATCATCACAATATCGCTAAAATATCTAAAGTTTCTTTAATGGTCATAAACATGAATAATGTAACGACCTGCCTTTTTGGATATTTTAAGCAGACATGCATGTCTGACTTAAACCATTCAAAAGGGAAGATTGTTATGGGGTAAATAAGAAATGGAGAAAGAAATATAACAAATACAGAAACTCGCAGCAGAATGACAAAATATAATATTAAAATAACAGTTCATGAAATTGTTCAAAAAATAAATTTGATTATTCTTTACAACACAAACACCAGAATTACATAAACATGAATAAATGAATAAATGCAATGGACCAACATGATGCAGTGGGATTCATGTCATAAATACTAATTGTACAAATCTTCGCCTTCGTCATCCAGAAATAAGGTCTTCAACCCTAAAATGCTTAGGCGGACCCGAGCGAATTGAAAAGACAAAACACTCGAGTCAGAACTAAAAGATCTTATGTAAGTTAAATCAATGGTAAATATGAGTACAACAGCGTCAGAGATGTTTATGGGGTTTGACATCTCCTATTCAGTGTCTAACCTGAGTGCAATAATTTAAGAGATGTTCGAGATTCCCATCTCCTAAGGATTCGTTAAACTGTCGACTATGTAGTACAATACGCTATTATAGTAATCACTTTCAAAAATCATTTTCACTTATGAAATTATCGGTAAGATGGGTTAATTAAATCTTCGTTCCAAATTATCATATTTACTCAAATATGTCATTTCACAGAAGGTATCAATTCCAAATTCCAATTTAGGTTGTGTAATCAATAAAGATTTAGATAAAACTCTTCAAATTTCCACAGTCTGAAATTTTAGAAGATAGTTTAGGTAAATATAAATAGTTTTTGTAGTATGTACTAAGATAGTTTAAATAGATTCAATTTGATTTGATTAAACTTTTAAAATGATCTATATATATTTAAAATAGATTAAATAGATTTTATTAGGTTCAAAAATGTTTTATATAGATTAATTACAGATTAAATGGATTTAGATTATATTAAGTAGATTTTTAAATAGATTAAATAAATTTAAAATAGATTAAATGTATTTAATATATATTAAATAGACTTAAAACAGTTTAGATAAATTTAGATTAGTTTAAAATAGGCAAATTGGATTAAATAGGTTATAATAGATTAAATAAATTAAAAATTGATGCAGAGCAATCTGAAAATTCGAGAAATTCACAAGTCCTAGGTCGTGCACGACCTAAGATAGAAAATTTAGGTCGTTCACGACCTAACAGCAGTGACCTACGACCTAACGGAACACGTGAAGAGGAGCGACGACCTATTGAAGGTATTGTGAATCGGCCACGACCTAACTGGGACACTCTAGGTCGTTTACGACTTAACGAGATAAGAGACAACGGGTTAAAGGAACCAGAACATATTTTAGGTCGGCCTCGACCTAAGGAGGAGAAGCTGCGAGTTAATGAAGGCGTATTAGGTCGTATACGACCTAACGTGGTGAAGGGAGACGAGCTAGCGAGTCACGACCTAAAAACTTTGCGACCTAACTCTTTCTCGATCTAACTTTTCCAGAAGCAAGCTATGCCATTGTCTTAGGTCGTTAACGACCTTACTTAGGTCGTAAGTCGTCTGTAGCAGAAATATGAGTCATAATGTCTTAAGTCGTTGAACATGTACTGTCTTTAGGTCGTTATTTCTTAAGTCGTCTTATGATGAGTCGTCTGTAATTGTGAACAGGTGATGTAACTGTGATCTGATAAGTCGGCAACGACTTAGTATAGGTCGTGAGATATGTTGCTTGTAAGTGTGTAATGTTCTAAGTCGTGTGCGACTTAAATGATGAGTCGTGTGTACTGTTGATAGGTCGGCAACGACCTAAGGAGGTCATAGGTCATATACGACTTAAGGACTGGGTTGTAACTCCTATAAATACGCGTGTGTTGTAATTTTTGAGGTGGTTGATTTTTGAATAAAATTCTCTTTTGTTAGCTTTGTGCTTTCATACCAATTGGTAGTTGAGTGTAATCTCCTATCTCCTCTTTCGGTTAATCGAGTGCGCTCGATTCAATGATCGTAGAAGCCGATTCACGGAATCTAGTGCGCTAGATCAACGTGCGAAGAATCGTAGATCTTAGAACACGGTATAGTGCGCTATCAACGTGTTTGAGATAGCTAGAGTTCGGTATCTTTGGATCAACGAACTTGGGCATTTTGGTATCTTCAACTCACCGATTGCTACATTTCACCGATTGAAGTTTTGTTTGATTAATCCGCTGCGTCAAAAATAGTTTTAAAATGATTAAAATAGTTAGATTAATTTAAAATAGATTTCAAAGTTATACCTAAATATTTCAGTAACTCAATTCCAATAACTTCATTTATATTTGACACTTCAACTTAAAATTCCAATTTAAATCCTTTGAGCAAGTTCATTAAATCAATTCCATTTCAACATTTAGCACTCGGATTTATCGAAAATAATTGGTTATATAAATCGATTTCTATTACAAAATATCAGTTACTGAATTCAAAATTTTAAAGATTCGAAAATTCCTTAATTTAACCAATCTGGTATCTGTATATAATTTTCCACCATAGGGTCAAGTGATACAGATATTTACCATTTCAATGCGCAATTTAATATTTTACGGTCATATATCGTTTCAAACCGCAATCCCAAATTGAATAAAAATCCATAAAATCACTCGAGTCTATCGTTTCAACCCATAACCATTTTTCCTTATTCTATAGATTGTTTGAGTATGTATCATTTAACCTATAGGGAACTTGCAGAGTGATAACAATATACAAATTAAACATAACATCCAATCATCCAATATCAACAGTCAAACATCCATTACAATCTTCATCCAAATAAACCAATAGCATCAATAAATAACTGGTAATCAACACAGGTATTAGTTTTACAAATTAAAATTCAATATTAAATTAAATGATAATTAAATGCAATAAAAGTCAAATTTGACAAGATTGACAATTTAACATACCAAACATCAATAAATTAACTACTAATCATATCATAAATTTAATTTAACTAATATAAGATATTTTAGAATTGATTGGGTTAAAATACTCACCTTCGATTTTAAATCAAATTGATATTCAAATTAGAGTCCGAATTCAAACGGTCTCAGAATTCGTCCAAATTCACGTCAAAATGTGCAGAATTTGGATACGATCCCGGTAAAAAGCCGCATGTAAATCGAACCTCGTATGTAAAAGTTATGCTAATTAGAAAAATTATATGCTAAACATTAAAACAGATAAAATAGATTAAATAAACAAACCCACACACCTCCTAACCTTTACACATTCGCAACATCAAAAAATCTAATTCACGTTCGACCTATAAGAGCTGCAATCAAGTTCGCACGTGCACGTCCTCCTGCTCGACTTAGGGTCGTGCGCCTCTAGCCCGACCAACGACCACCTCAACCAAGCCTTCCTCGACCGCGCGAACCACCGCAATCACGATCAACGTAGCCGAAAATAGCCCAGTGCCACCACAAGTTGATGAACCCTAATGAATTTTCTAGGCTGACCCGACCATCAACTCGACAAACAACCCGCTCCGATGAACCATGCTCGGTCCTTTCCACATGATAGTATCGTCGATTCGATGATTCAACCCCGTTAATCAAGACACAGTGAATGGTAATTACCGTTTCGTGCAATTTTGGTCAAATTATGATCCAAATCCAAAAGCAAATCACATATTCGGGTTGCGCTTGTCGAGAGCTTTAAATTGATACAAAATATGATATAATTTGAGGAGTTTGAATTCTGGATTTGAATTTGAAATTGAATTTGCAATTTAGGAATTAGGGTTCTGCGATTGTGAAGGAGAAGTAGACAAATGAAATGTATGCAATGAAAAAGGGGAAATTAATATAGCTAGGTTTATAATAGGTTATTTATTAGTAGATCAGAAGTAAATGAATGGACACGATTGATTCGAAAGTTGAACGATAAATGACCTGAAAAGCCCATTTTGTTCCTGAAACGAAAATGGGTCATGCTATATATCAAAATAGATGTTTTCAACAGTTTTGAACCTAATGGAATAGGTTCCAAGCCCTAATTCCATTGTAAAGAAGTTACCTTAAAATCAGCTTATTTCAAATTGATTTCAATTGAATTTTATTAAATTGATTTCTAAGTGATTTGAGTCCGTACGATCAAATAACAAGTTCGATCGCTATGAAACTTGCAACCTTATAATTATTCACCATTACGGATCCAACAAAACTGGTTCATCGAAATCCAAAACAGTGGTTAAAATGGCTATTTTCGCATTAATCGATTAAATTAATATTAAATTAATTAAATCACTTTTACAATTCAAATTTAATTACTGACCATTTTTATTATTTTTGATTTCATCGACATTTATAATAAATTAAAAATGTTTACGTAAAATTCTATGTTAAATATTTCATAAATTACGGTGTTCAATTACAACAACAGTGAATTCAGTTAATTATAATTTAATTCCAATAAATTTATTTACTTTAATTTTGATCTATATGATCAATCCATTATTGCTCTAAGAACCTAGTTAATATTTGTTGATATCTTATTTCACAAATATGCTACAATTTCCATATTTTATTTGGATTAACTACAATATTTCAATTATGTAGAATTTCTGTCAATTTCACACATTAATTAAAATTTTAAAAATCCAAATTAATTAATTTATCTTGATTTCATTCTTTTATTAAATAAATTATTTCCTTATGAATATAATTAACATTTATATTCTGTTTATTACATTAACAAATTTCGGTTACTATCTTAATTCACATTGATGAAATATTTATTTACATTTCTTTGTACTTAATTCATTAAATTGGTAACGAATAACAATTGTCACTATTTATACTCTTAATAACATTTGTAAGTTTATTAATTGCAAGCAAATGTTATAACAACTCTCATTACACATATTTTACTCAATTTCCATTCATTACACATTATTTTATTAATTAACCAATACTTAATTTATTAATTGCTCTTTCAATCCAATTCCCATTAATACATACATTACTATAATTTATATACAATCGATATAACTTATAACTCTTTAATCCTTTTAATCAATTAGAATTACATTTAAAGCAGTTATCAGTTACCTTCAATTTATACCGTTTCACTTTATTTCGGTTATATTCTTATTATTAATTCACATATCCTTATTTCTTCCAACCTTAAATCATATATTTTATTAAATTAACAATTTTTAGTTATCGAAAGTTTACTAGTCATTACAAATAATGTTCGCAATCAATTGCATAGACCACTTTAAATTCCTTGGTTCAATTTGATAATATTTATCGATTACATTTTACTCTAGCCAATGATTTTGACTTTAAGTTGACTACCAGCTACGATGATACAAACCTTATGAAGAAGGCAAATCCTCTCAAGTAGTGTTTTACTTCAATTAGTTTAACGTGTAGGAAACTATGGTCATAACATGATCGTGATGTCATGAGGTTGGCCGTGATAAAGATACAACCCAACTATTAAGACCAATAGCACTCTAAAGTATAAAGACTACTACACATCACTATAATGATTCTATTTTGACTTAGCTGGATCAACCTATAGAAAACTCTCACTAATTCATTCTGTGATTGTTCCTAACAACCACAAGTACATAATCTATTATGCTCCAATAGTTATGAATAATTCATGTCCATTATATGGAGAGCATTACGTACACTTGTCTCAACAACTGCGTTGCTATTTTTTTCTTGATACAACTTGACTAGGAACATTTAAGGATAGGTATTTTGATTACTCGATTTAAAACTCATGTTCAAGAACGCATGCAAATGCAATCAATATGAATCCTCTCTTGAATAGTGTTTCACTTCCAGTACTTCCACTTGACTCAATATAGTCATTCGGTGGATGATGAGCCATGATTTGACTATGATTAAAGTGGATCTTTCAGGATTAACGGTATTCTCAAGTAAGGAGAGCTATTTAAATTGGTCACATCGATATTTTTTGTTTGACCTTAGTTATATTAACCAGTAGAAAACTATTGGATGAGTTATTTTATAATTATCCAATAATTATCAGTATGTAATCGCTTGGTGCCTCTAGTAGTCATGATTAATACACTGTCTAACATTTGAAGAACGTTGCCCACTCTAGCCTTAATGGATGCATCGATATCCTGTGATGCAGATTGACAAGTAATATTTTAAATGATTATATATTATATTGCAATAAAATACTAATGATTACAACTATTTATAATTACTATCAAAAACACACCATTTATGGATTTTCAATTAAACGTGATTAAAATAACTAAATAATTATAACATATTATAAAAAGCATATAACAGAAAGAAACACCTTTTATTATAAACGAGAAATGATTACAGAGTTACTAAATTAAAATAAATTAAAGAATTATCCTTAGGGCACACCCCTAACTCTATTAGGTTGCTTGTTATTCCACTTTGGATTACTACTTCTTCTTGATCTTGGTGTGCGAATCCCAACTTTAAGGCTCTTAAAAAATTTCTAACGGAAGCTAGGGTTGTAAAGTATTTTGTTTTAAATGGGAGAAGATTTGGTTATTTATAACCAACGGAAGATCAAATATCTTCTATCTTTCTCTTTATTTTGAATCAAGATCTAATCCAGAGCCATAGACCAAGCCAAAACTCTCCCTTATGCCCCTTGAATGATCGGACATGCCTATGTATGTGCTTCCATAATGTGGGCCTTGACTAATATACAATATATTAATTGACTGATTAATTATTTAAGCCCATAAATTTAGTTAAGTAGATATATAACAATTATTTATTATTTTAATTAATTTTAAGGCCTCAATTTAATAATTAAACGCCATAAAAATTGTGGCAACCAAGAGTATTCAGCATTTGAAAATGAAACATTTAATTTATTTTAAATGTTGAATTAAACTTGAATTTCAATTTTAGCTATGAATTTGACAATTAAATTATTAAATTTAACTATTGAAATTGGGTAAAAATTTGAATCTTCGGTTTTAAGCTGATTAAAAATATTTCAAAGGCTTAGAAAATCTATAATGATAATACTGAAGATAATGGAAGCTTCAGAATTGAATTTGGAAATGCTTTATTCAGTTTTGAAATTTTATCGTTTAAATCGATATTTAAAAATAGCCTTCCGGGCGCAATCTCGGAATTCAATGAAACTAGTTCTGTTGGATCCGTAATGTTGTTTTATTATCGGATTTCAATTTTCGTAGCATTTGGAGTTATTTTGTGATCATACGATACATAAACGCACTGAAATTTTAATCGAAATTCAATACAAAAACTCGGTCCAAAAAGCTATCTTCTCCATATGATTGAATTTGGACTTGAAACCTTTTCCATCACGTTCAGAATAGGGGTATAACCTTATGAATGCCTAGCGGCACATCTCGATTGGAGATCGGAATTGTGAGTTGCGAAAATCGAGACGATTTAAATTCGAATTTAAAACTTAAACATAAATAATAAGATCCTTAAGTTAATTAACAAATTAAAACTGTAGCTAGCGACACATAGAAATAATTTAAACATGTATTTCCATATTTTTCATTTTGCGTACAAGTGTTTCATTTTCATTTTAAAAGAAATAATAAGGTTAATATCGAACTGTAAAATCTAAATTTCAGTTAACTTGTTTCTTCTCTAGATGGTGGCTCTCGAACAAAGTTTAAATCCAGAAATTGAAATCAAAAAGAAAAATAATAATAAATTTCAATCTCATGGCGGCCTAGCTTATGGATCAACTTTCCCCCTTTCTTCTCAAACTCAAGTTATAGCCGATCGAGAGAAGCGAAATACGATCGTGACACGAATTTGCGCTCGCGGCGTCGCGTGAAAGCTCGCAACTCGCGCAAGTGTAGAGCTTCGGCATGGCGGCAGCGAGGTCATGCCCTCGAACAGGGTAGCGCAACTGATGTTAGGTTGATGTCTGAAGGAGCGCACGATTCAAAGGGGAGAGGACCTCGGTCGTAACTAGGGGTCAGGCGAGATCGAGTTTGGGGTTGATGGTGTAACGCGCTCGCATTCAAAGGCGAAGCAACCGTGGTTCTAGTGGCCTTCGTGCTCGAGGCAGTTCGGTTCTTAGGATCACGACGTCATAGCTCTAGAAGATCGGGTCTGGGGTAACGTGGGTTGCATTCTACAGTAAGGTATAGGATTGTTATTTTAAATTGAATTTTAAAATATATATATTCCTGCCATTTTAAATTAAATTTATATAGGTGAGCAGGAAATTATATATAGGAAAATTTTGGGAAAAAAAGAGAAAATAATTTTTTTATATACATAGGAGTTTTAGACATTGTAGAATTATAGTGATTAACTTGTTTAAATAAGTTATTTAATTTATATTTGTTCCTAAAAATAATTTATTAGAGGAAATTGACTGAAATTAGAATTTATTTGGTTAAAACCAAATTGTTAATTTAAAATTAAATTTATTTAGTGGTAATTGATTATTTGAGTAGTTCAAATGTTAATAAAATGTGAAATGTTTGTTCAAGGTCTGAATCATGTAGAATCGTAAAGAACAAATTGAGTTAGAAATGGATTGCAAAACGAAAGCTAAGGTGGGATCTTCTCACTCAATCAAATTTTGCAGTTTAATTTTAAACAGTTGAATTTAAAATTATTGATTGTGTGCTTGGATGATAAATTATTATCAGTTTATTGAATTAGACCATATGCGCCACATAATAGCGAATAATATTATATTATACCCATATACCGCAATATTCCACCTCGAAGTGGAATTAGTATCATATATGTATTTGGAGTGATTGATTTCCCACATTATATAGCGGATGAGACCCTATGCACCGCATAATAGCGGATGATATTTTATAAATCACATATATCGCGATATTCCACCTCGAAGTGGAATGGGTATTTAATTGTTGTGCTAAGGTCCGTGGATGTAGGGAAAACAGGGTGGAGGGATCCAGTCGGATTCCTCAAATAATTAAATTTGTTTCAATATTGTGTTTTAATTTATTTATAATCTGATGCAGCGCACCATAACCATCTTACGTCGCTCGCCATCCTTAAGTCGCGCACTTCCTTAAGTCCCAACCAACATAAGTCGCATGCCTTGCAAATAACGGCTCAAGAGACGGTCCACGACCTTAAGTCGCTCATTGCCTTAAGTCACCCATCTTATAAGTCATAGGTCGTATGCAACGGCTCGATAAGCCGTTCACTTATGTTGTGTTTCAATAAGCCGTTAACGAGGCCGCATTCTTCTTAAGTCGTAAGTCGCTGGCATCTCTTAAGTCGTTCGCGAGCTAACCAACCTATGCCGCATTTCTTAAGTCGCATATTTGCTTATGTCGCTGATATTAGGTCATGTGTTGTATATCGTTATGTCGTTATGTCATATGTGTATGATTTATTGTTAAGTCGCTGGTGTTGTATTGTAAGGTCGTGTGTTGTTGTTAAGTCGCCTATGATGATGAGTCGCTTGTAAGTGTTGTTAGGTCGTAGGTCGTGAGTTGCATATGTAAGTCACGTGTGTGTTGTAAATTCCTATAAATAGGGATGTGATGTCATTTGTAAAGGGAGGAGTTGATTTGAATAAAATTTGTGTGTGTGCTTTTGCCACCATTGTTGAAGTTGAGTGTGATCTCCTTCTTCTTTCCATCTTCGGGTAATTCGTGCGCGAATCAACGAAGTTGAAGCCAATTCTCGGTATCACTTGCGAGTGATCAACGATCGAATTGTAGATCTCTCAACACGGTATCTTGCGAGATCAACGGGTTGGAGATAGCTAGATTCTGGTATCGTCACGATCAACGGAATTGGGCATTTATCGTTCTATCAGGTTTATTTGACACGAAATCATTTCGTGAGGAAGAAAGCTGCGCCAAATTGGTGTCAAAACATTATTAGCACGTCAAAGTTATATCCGCTGCGTCACCTTTGATTTCAGAGCTAAGTAAGATTAAGGCCGGATTGGAGCTAAGTAAGATCAAGTTGAAGCTAAGTCAAAGTCGAGTTAAAGGAAGTTTGGTCGGAGCCATATTAGATCCGAGCCGAGTCAGAGCTAAGTCAAACCATATCAAATCCGTATCGAGCCAGATCAAAGCTAGATCATGCCTCGAAGACGTGCTAATCGCTATCATAATGTTGAGGATGTGTATAGAAGATAAGAAGCTGAGCAGATGGAGCAACTTATCAATGAAAAGTTCAATGAGGGTATTGAGAAATTGGAGAAATTGATGAAAGACATGAATCACAATCAAAGGAGAACGTCACCAGTTTCGAACCAGAGTGGAAACAGGGTTTCACCATCGATTTCAGGAGAAAGGAGGATGTCACCCCAATCTTATCGAGATAGGAGAGAATCATCTGTTTCAATGATAAGAAACCACCATTGGTGTCGAAATGAAGAGGGAAGAACTCGATGTGGGTTTGACAATGAACCTTATCGTGATGTTGAAAGACATGGTAGAAGGGACTTGTATGGTCGAAGAGATGTAGATGGACGGGATCGATATCGAAGTACATATGATTTTGAGGAGGAAGGTGGTGGAGGTAGTATTCATTATCGAAATCGAGGCCAAGTGCAAAATCAATATCTGGATTCAGAAAATGATCGTAAATGGGAGTCAGGTATGAGGATGGAAATTCCAGAATTCAAAGGTGGAATGCAAGCAGAAGAATTTCTAGCTTGGTTGTCGAGTGTTGAAGAAATTTTGGAATTCAAGGTGGTGCCTGAGAATCGCAGAGTCCAATTAGTTGCTACGAGACTAACGGGAAGAGCTATGGCTTGGTGGAAACAAACTAAACTAACTCGAGAGAGAATGAGAAAACCAAAAGTTGTCACTTGGGAGAAGATGAGAAAGATGATGAAAGCAACTTTCTTGCCGTACAATTATCAGTCTCTTATGTATCAACATTTGCAGAATTTGAGATAAGGGACAAGGACAGTGATTGATTATGCAGATGAATTCTATCAATTGATTGCAAGGATTGATATTATGGAGACAGAGGAATAGTTAACGGCTAGATATGTTAGAGGGTTACGAATGCTAATTCAAGACATGGTGAGTATGTTTAATCCAATGTATGTTGCTGAAGCACATCAGAAAGTTCTAGCTTGGGAAAAACAAGGGAGACAAGGAGGTGGTGTGTTTACAAGTTCTAACAACCAGAATAAGGGTGCTAGTAGCAGTGCTAATGTTTCCAAGGCAGTCAGTAAACCAATTGTCAATGAAGCCGCTAAAGCAAAGATCAATAACAGTATCAAGTGCTATAATTGTCAGGAGTTTGGTCATAAAAGTAAAGAATGTACAAAGCCAAAGAAGAGAGCATTAGTTGAAGAGGAATGTGAGTATGAAGATGTGGAAGCTGAAATTGATTATACTCAACCATCGAAGTTTGATGAAGATGAAGAAGTTGTGTCAGGAGACGAAAGATGTAACTTGATAAGGAGGTCTTGTTTAGTGCCGAAGCATGGGAATGAATCTAGTTGGCTGAGAAGCAATATCTTTCAATCTACATGTACTATCTCGGGAAAGGTTTGTCGATTTGTTATTGATGCGGGAAGCTGTGATAACATTATTTCTGAAGAATCCATCACGAAGTTAGGGTTGAAGACTGAAAAACACACTACACCTTATAAACTGGCATGGCTAAAGAAAGGGGGAGAAGTGACAGTAGGAAGACGAGCATTTGTTACATTTTCTATTGCGAAGAAGTACAAAGATGATATATGGTGTGATGTTGTGGATATGGATGTGTGTCACTTACTATTGGGAAGACCATGGCAATATGATAGAGCTGTACAACATAATGGTCGCACCAACAGCTACAGTTTCATGTTCGAAGGGACACAAATTACCTTAGTTCCAAAGAAGCGTGAACAAAGCGAAAGCAAGTCAGAGAAGAAAGTGGAATCAACTAGTCTATTATCTACGAGAGAATTTGTTGAAGAAGTGAAAGACAGTGCTGAAATGTTTATGTTGATTGGGTATGAAACAAGTGAAGATCGTGAAGTTCCTACGAATATTAGACCGATGTTGGATGAATTTGAAGATGTCTTTCCTACGGAATTACCCAAAGAATTACCGCCACTGAGAGATATGCAACATCAAATTGATCTAGTGCTAGGTGCTATTTTACCGCATAGGCCACATTATCATATGAGTTCAAAGGAGCATGGAGAGTTGAGGAGACAGGTTGAAGAGTTGCTTGAGAAAGGGCGTGTTCGAGAGAGTCTCAGTCCTTGTGATGTACCAGCTCTGTTGGTACCGAATAAAGACGGTTCATGGAGGATGTATACCGACAGCAGGGCACTCAACAAAATAACTGTCAGATACAGATTTCCTATGCCAAGACTTGATGATCTATCGGATCAACTCAGTGGGTCTGTAATCTTTTCGAAGATCGATCTTAAGAGTGGTTATCATCAGATTCGCATAAGACCAGGTGATGAATGGAAGACAACATTCAAGACTCGGGAAGGATTATATGAATGGCTGGTCATGCCATTTGGTCTATCTAATGCACCAAGTACATTTATGAGGGCGATGAATCAAATTTTTAGACCTTTCATCGGGAAGTTTGTTCTAGTTTACTTTGATGATATCTTGATATATAGTGCGAGCACAGAAGAGCACATTCAACAGTTGCGAAAGGTGTTAACTATTCTTCGTCAAGAACAATTCTATGCAGCAACGAAGAAATGTGTGTTCATGACGCCAAGTGTTTTATTTCTGGGATATGTCGTGTCTGAGGAAGGGATACAAGTGGACCAGAGTAAAGTAGCCACAATCAGAAATTGGCCACAACCCAAAACTATAACAGAAGTCAGAAGTTTTAATGGGTTAGCTTCATTTTATCGAAGATTTGTACCTCTAGCCCCTGTTACCGATTGTATGAAGGGAAAGAAGTTTTCATGGACGAAAGAGGCAGGATATGCTTTTGAGAAAATCAAGGAACTTTTAACCTCAGCACCGATTCTAGTGTTGCTGGATTTTCAATTACTATTTGAGTTACACACGGATGCATCTAAAGTTGGAATTGGTGGAGTGTTGAGTCAGAAGGGTCGTCCAATTACCTATTTCAGTGAAAAACTTTCTGGAGCAAAGATGAGATACAATACTTATGATGTGGAGTTTTATGCTATTGTGCAGGCTGTGAAGCATTGGAGACATTACTTGTTCCACAAAGAATTTGTTTTGTATACGGACCTTGAAGCGTTGAAACATTTACAAGGGCAGACAAAAATTGCAGCTATAGCTTATTTACAACAATTTACATTTGTCGTAAAGCACAAGTCTAGAGTAACTAATCGCGTTGCCGATGCATTGAGCCGGACGGAGAATTTACTAACAACCATGCGAGTAGAGGTGATGCGTTTTGACTTACTTCCAAATTTGCTTGCTTCAGATTCATATTTTCTCGGAATCCTAGACAAAACCAAGCAGGGAAGCATGGTTGGATATATGTTGGTTGAAGGTTTTCTGTTCAGAGGAAATCAGTCGTGTATTCCAGATTGCAGTCTATGGATGAAAATATCAAATAATTACATGAAGAAGGACACGTGGGTCGCGAGTACTATGCAGTCGATCTCAAAGTCTTATTTTTGGCCGTCAATGAGGAAGGAAGTTGAAAAGTTTGTTCAGAGGTGCCATATTTGTCAAGTTACAAAGGGGACCGCGACAAATTCAGGTTTATATATGCCGTTGCCTATACCTACTAAACCATGGGTGGATGTTAGTATGGACTTTGTATTGGGTTTGCCGAGGATGCAAAGTGGCAATGATTCTATCTACGTAGTGGTTGACCGGTTTTCAAAATTGGTACATTTTATTGCGCGCAAGAAGACGGCAGATGCAATTAATGTCGCATAGTTATACTTCAGAGGGATCTATTTACTTCATGGGTTGCCTGAATCTATTGTATCGGATAGAGACACTCGTTTTCTATGTCATTTTTGGATGAGTCTATGGAGAATGTTCGGGACAAAGATGAAATTTAGTAGTGCTTATCATCCACAGACAGATGGACAGACAGAAGTTGTGAATAGATCCCTAGGTAATCTACTGAGATGGTTGTGAATGAAAATTTGAATAGTTGGGATTCCAAGTTGTGTCAAGCTGAGTTTGCAAACAACCATGAAGTTAATCGTAGCACCGGGTTCAGTCCATTCCAAGTCATTTACTCAGCAATTCCTAAAGGACCATTAGATTTATCTACAGTACCACAGCAGAAAGAAGTGATCAAGCGAGCTAGTGAATTTGTGAATGAATTGCAAGAATGCCACGAGGTTGTGCAGGAACGAATGCTTAAGGCGAATGAGAAATACAAGCAATCCGCAGATATTAAACGACGAAATGTTGAATTCAAAGGAGATTTTGTATATGCAGTATTGACTAAGGATCGATTTCTTATTGGTGCTTACAACAAGTTAGCTGCTAGAAAGATTGGTCCTTTGCAAGTCGTAAAGAAGAGTAATGAGAATGCTTATCAGTTAAGACTGACGGATCATATCCATATTGCTGACGTTTTCAACGTCAAACACTTGATTCCATATCGTGAGAATAAGTATGTCGAAGAAGAGGAAAGTGTGAATTCGGGTCAAATTCTTCTCAACCAGGGGAGGATGATGCAGCGCACCATGAGCATCTTACGTCGCTCGCCATCCTTAAGTTGCGCACTTCCTTAAGTCGCAACCAACATAAGTCGCATACCTCGCAGATAACGGCTCAAGAGACGCTCAACGACCTTAAGTTGCTCATTGCCTTAAGTCGCCCATCTTATAAGTCATAGGTCGTATGTCGCGGCTGTATAAGCCGTTCACTTATGCTGTGTTTCAAGAAGTCATTTAAAAGGCCACATTCTTCTTAAGTCGTAAGTCGCTGGCATCTCTTAAGTTGTTCGCGAGCTAAACCAACCTATGCCGCATTTCTTAAGTCGCATATTTGCTTATGTCGCTGATATTAGGTCATGTGTTGTATATCGTTATGTCGTTATTTCGTTATGTCGTATGTGTATGATTTATTGTTAAGTCACTGGTGTTGTATTGTTAGGTTGTGTGTTGTTGTTAAGTTGCCTATGATGATGAGTCGCTTGTAAGTGTTGTTAGGTCGTAGGTCGTGAGTCGCATATGTAAGTCGCGTGTGTGTTATAAATTCCTATAAATAGGGATGTGATGTCATTTGTAAAGGGAGGAGTTGATTTGAATAAAATTTGTGTGTGTGCTTTTGCCACCATTGTTAAAGTTGAGTGTGATCTCCTTCTTCTTTCCATCTCGGTATCACTTGCGAGTGATCAACGATCGAATTATAGATCTCTTAACACGGTATCTTGCGAGATCAACGGGTTGGAGATAGCTAGATTCCGGTATCGTCACGATCAACGGAATTGGGCATTTATCGTTCTATCAGGTTTATTTGACATGAAATCATTTCGTGAGGAAGAAAGCTGCGCCAAATTGGTATCAAAACATTATTAGCACGTCAAAGTTATACCCACTACATCATAATCTGTGTGTGATTCTATTGTGATTTAAATCGCTGAAGGCTATAATTTAGCCAAATATATTTTTGGTATCGTAGGATGACAAAAATAAATAAAAATTGGATTTTTGAAATTCGAGTAGAAAGTTTATAGTAAATTAAATTTTGGGAATTGGACAAATTTAAATTAAGGAATTTAAAAGTATAAAAGATTAATTTTTATAATCTTATCGAATTAGTTCCAAAATATGGGAAAATATTTTTATAAATGGGTTTTGAGTGATATTGTTTAATAGTTGAAGAATTTATTTAAAATTCGTATTTTAAATAGTTTGGAAGAGATAAAGGAATTTATTTTGAAAGAAAATAAATTTCGAAATAAATTCAAAAATCGATTTGGTGCTTAAAAATAAATTCTGGGAAATCGATTTGGTGTTTCAAATAAATGTTTGGAAAATCTATTTGGGATTTGATTTGGTATTTGAAATAAATTTGAAGATTGATTTGGTGTTGAAAATGAATATTTGGAAATCTATTTGAAAATCGTATATCGGTGGATATTTGAAAATTTAAAATTCACAATGGGAATTTTATAAAAGAAAGAGAAATTTTATTTTAAAAATAAATACTGGTTTATTTTTAAAAGTGTAGAAAAGAATTTACGGATTTGGAACGTAAATCTAAAATAAATCCAGAAAGATTGACAAATTGATTTGAATGAACCATTTTAGAATGAAGGTGTACTTTTCCTGGAAAGCCGAGTATGTTTTCAATATAGTTTATAAATACAAATTGAAATTGTAAAGATGGTTTTAAGGAAAGAATATTTTGGAGAAATTATTTACTTAGGTTATTTTGAAAATCTTTAAAGTAAAGATTTATTTTAATTTATCATAGAAGTGATATTTTAAAGTTGAAATTGATTTTTTTTTTAGAAAATGGTTATTTAAATAGTTATATCCTATCTACTAATTTTATTTTAAAAATTAGTTTGGACTTGAATTTTTATATGAGATATTAGTATAATATTTTCATAACTAATATTTAAGTAAGCGTTTTAAAATGATTTTATCTAAATGTTTCCAAGTATGTTTTGGATAAGTATTTGAAGTTATTTTTAAAGTATTCGAACTCGGCAAAATTTTCAATGGAATTAAATAAATATTTGGAAATTTATTCCACATGAGGGAAGTGATTTGAATTTTTTTTCAAAAGATTGAAAAGTGATTTGAAATTTGTTTTCAAATGGTGGAAGTATTCAAATTATATCTTGCGAAGATATTTTGAAAATGATAATTCGAGGAAAATTATTTGAAATCCAGTGACTGTTGTGAATATTGATTGACCTTTAAATAACCGACTATCAATATTGGCCTTCAAATGGCATTTGAATTCCGATGCGACCAAGCGTCAGATTCCAAATGGATATTCGGAAACTACATCGAACCTTTGTGATTGTGATGGATCTTTTATTTAAAAGATCAAAGTGGAAATTTATTGTGATTTATTTGAAATCTGATTGAACACTTATTTTAAAAATAAGCGCTCATTTTTCGAATTAGCGGGAGAGGACTTTGTGTCATAAAACCCATTCTGAATAATGATACGAGAAAATGGGATTGCATTTGAAGACGGTGTTGAAGACCGGGTATTTTCGAAAATGAAAGAATTACATGTCGAATGTCTCTGCACCGGGTTGCTCCGATATAGAGATTTTGTCACCCTTTGTGATGGGGATTCCGGATGTGATTAGTGAATATTCGGATTGCATGGGCTTCTTTTGAAGTGCCTTCGGTTCCGTTCGATCCCGGAATGGACTTGTACGGATGTGTGCCTGACGTTACATTTTGAGATGTAAAGCTGGTTTCTATCAAATACATTCCTGGTAGTGTCGAATTATTTATTCTCTTAGCTTAACACCGTTCTCTGAGACGTACGAGCTTAGAGGTTATGTATTTGATGGTTACAAGTGGTATATTCCCAAATTGGTAATGTGGCATACGAAGTGTTGCTGATCATTTGTTGATCGAAGCATGATTTTGTGAAAAATGTAGCTTTATGGACGAGACTTATCGGACCTCACACCCTGGAAATGGTCGAAACATGAAGCATGCGACAAGTTTATTTGGGAGTAGCGCCCCCCGAGGGTATGTCATTTCGTTCTAGAAAAGGGTAGTATCATGGTATGGAGCCCAGATATTTTAGCTTTGTTGTTGCTGCAAATTTATTACTTTGTGGTTGTTGCTTTGTGGTTGAGGATCCTCAGACAAAGGTCGCAAACGACCGAGGGATGGCATACTCGTATACTAGTTACCAAGTTACAGAGGTAACCCGACCTTGTGTTGGCAGAGAGCTGGTTAAGTTCTCGGAGCGTCCCTCCAGAGGTGTACCCATGTGACAGTAGGAAGTTCCTTAGCCTGACCATTTGTAATCCAAAGAAACAATATAAGCCCTTTACGATTGCAATTGTATAACCTGCCTCCTCAGGAGGTAGCTATAGCAGGCATAATATAATGGTACCTATGCTGGCTAAGGTTAATATTATACTTTCAAAATGTTTTCCACTATGCACTAATAGTAATATCAAAAAGGATTTTGCGTATCAAGCACGTTTGACTATCAAAAGGAGAAATCTCCTCCAATTGTACGCTTTATTGTTTGTGTATGGGGAGGCCTTATGGTAGTTTCATTTTCCAAAAGCATAGCGAAATTCTTTTTATTTTCCTTGTGAAAATAACTGTTTTTAAGATCTCACACCAGTCCCATGACCGACCTAGAGTTTATTGTTCCCTTTCTAAACTCCGGATGCCCATAGTTTTCCACATGGTCAGCCTAGAGTCAAGTTATCATATTCTGGAGCGAAGTCGAAAAAGATTTGCTGTGGAGATCTGCAGTTAAAGCTGGATGGCAAGACATATATCTTTAATATGTAGTGACCGTTGCGTAAGGTGTGTTGCAAAGTCAAGTTCTATGTTAGCAAGTTATAATAACTGCCAATATTATATTGTGTCGTTTTAAACTCTGATGATGTATGTATAAAAATGATATAGTCGTTTGTTTTAAAGATTATTCATTTATCTATTATATTTTTTCCATTGCGAAAAGTGAGATTCTGTTATTGTTTCTGTTTCTTCTTCTATCTTCTTCATCTTTAACACTAACGGTTCGGTTTTTCGACATTCGACTGTGCGGCATTTGATATAGTGGATGTATCGATGTCGACCTTCGAGCGTCGAAAAATTGGGTCGTTACAAAAATCAATACAAAAAAATTAATACAACATTTATACTGATTTTTATTATTAGTTTATAATATTTATAGATTAATTTTAAATTGCTTGAACTAGAAATTAGCTAACAACTCGGTTGTGTTGACTCCCTGGTGTATACTTTTCCTTTGTTAATATTTAAAAAAATAAATACTAAATACCATATAGACACTGATGAAGTAAAGTATTAGGGATAAGTTCATTCGCTTATAGATCATTTAGATGAAATTCAATTTCTTATCTTTGTTAAGATGTACCTTATCATGATATTTTATGCATATTTCTTCTCATCATCACTACATCACTAAAATCTATAGAGTCCGATCAGTGGTTATAAGCTCTAATGATATCCATAGTAAATTATGTAGACCACTTTGAAATCCTTGGTCCAATCTAATAAAATTTATCAATTAACCATTTTACTTTGACCAGATATTTTGATTTTAATCTGACTACCAATTACGCTAATACTAATCTTCTATAATGAGTGAGACGAATCCTCTCTTGAATATTTTTTCGTTTTAAGTAGTTCAACATGCACCCAACTATGGTCATAACATGATTATGATGTCATGTGATTGACCATAATCAAGGTACCACCTAGTTGCCAAAGATCAACAGTACTCTCATGTCCAAAGACTGTTGCACATTGTTACAATGAGATCTCATATTTTGAGTTAGTTGTATTAAACATGCAGAAGACTCTCGATGAGTCATTTTTCATAGAGTTAAGATGTGACCTAGGGGAAATATTGTAATTTTGTTATACAAGATTAACTTTGTAAAAAATCTGGTTCATAATAAAATATGTTTTTGATTTTGCTTTCTATTATATGTTTTTGTAGGATCTAGATTAACCTTAGAGGGGGGTGAATAGGGTTATAGCAAATTTTCTCGATTTAAACACAGAAAACAAACTTCAGAAATAAATATGCTGAAAAGTAAATCACGCACAAAATTTACCCAGCTTCGGCAACCCCTGCCTACTGCTGCATTACCAGATTTCTATTAGAATTAAGCAGTATCCCGCTTACAAACACTCTACTAGACTCGCAAACCTTTGCTCCCTCTCACAAACACTCTACTAGACTCGCACACCCTGCTCCGCCTATAGAGTTTCATTTACTCGCAAACTCTGCTCCCGCCTATAGAGTTTTGCAAACTCGCACACCCTGCTCACTGAACTAATTCTAACTAGACAATCTGACACTACCTAAAACCTAGGTGGTGATTTACAAATTCTTTGACTCGTAAAGAAAAAACAACTTCAAAAATAAAACCAGGAGCAAAAATTAAAACTAT
The DNA here is from genome assembly GCA_030765085.1 of Allium cepa. Taxonomy (NCBI): domain Eukaryota; kingdom Viridiplantae; phylum Streptophyta; class Magnoliopsida; order Asparagales; family Amaryllidaceae; genus Allium; species Allium cepa. The sequence continues at coordinate 1,040,071,995 of CM060931.1, read as the reverse complement.
AAACTTTAATCCCTAATTTTTGCTCAAAATAAAAATAAAGAAAAACTAAAACCCCTTTTATAAACTAAAGCCCCTTTTTATAAACTAGGCCGACCCATTCTTTTGCTTTATCCCGTTCCTCTTTTGGCTTGTGAGAAATGGCGGCCTCTGTTGTTTTGTTCGTTCTGAAATTAGGGCTTCGATTCTAGCGATCCAAATTGGGGCTTTGTTCGATCTCACTGATGTTACTCTTGCTCGCTTCTTCTCTGGTGATCTATTGTCTGGTTCGCGTTATTTGTGCTTCGTTCGTTCTCTGATGATCGATTCTACTTGCAGCTGCTCCTTTGATCGAGTTTGAGAGATTGGTATGTAATTTCTCTATTTGTTGGTTTGATTATTTGCCTTTTTCACTCGATGCTGATGATGATAGTTTGGGTTTGATATTTATATGAATTCGAATACACTTGCTTTCTTCGTTTCAATTCGATACTTTCCAAAACTTTAATCCTTGATGTGCACGGCTTTCCTGATTTCTTTCTGCCTTGATGCTCACGGCTTTGATTTTTACGCGTACGATTTTTCTTGAATAAAAAGGTAAAAACTTTCCCTTTTCATTGCTGACTTTTTCAAAGAGACGACTTTGATTTTTTTTTTTCAAATTGTACGCACTTGATTTTTGACTTCGGCTTGATTTCTGCACTATTGAACCTCGTCCATCTTCTGTATCACTTGATACTGCCGTGTATTTGCATAGTATCGTAGCTTCTCTGTTGCACTCGAGTTAGTTCAAACATGAACTTGTTGTTTGCTTGTCGAACTTGCTTTGTATCATTGTAGTGGTTGGTCTGACCTGAACTTGATTATTGAAGTATGTTGCACTTTGGTCTTGCATGTCATGTTGGTTCGAATTACATACTTCATGATTGCATTGTTCTCTGCATTTACTTGAACTTTTATGTCTTGTGGTTGCCACTGTGTATTTGCCTGGTGATTTTGTGGCACTGCTCTCAGTCATATTGTATTGGGTTTGTTCATGTTGCATCGACTTGTTTTGTACTAGTGCACTTCTGTTGCATTTTATCTTGTATTACTTGTGTCACTCAACTAGTTCTCGTTGTTGTGTATTATTTGTATCTGCAGTGGCATTGTTGTTCTATTGAGTCTGTAGCATTGTACTTGAGCTTTGCATTGTTTTAACCTTGCACATTTGAGTTTAGGTTGCATGGTCACTGATGTGTGCTGTGCCATTTGAACTTGATCATACTTGATGTCATGATTTTCCTGGTTTCACTTGTGTACACTCTCGAGTTACACACTGCTGCTTGTACTTGTGTTCTGGTCATTGCACTGGCTGTTGCTGAGTTGATATACTTGTGGTGCTTTTGTATTCGAGTTGTATTCATGTACACCATTTCCTTGAACTTGATTCACTTCATGTTTGCTGGACATTTGGGTTTGTTGTTGTAACTTTCTTGAGTCTGTGTCATCTGTTCTTTGTTCATTTGTCATGTTGTACTTCTGTTCACTGTATCATGCTTTTGATATCCGTGTTATAACTGGTTTGGTCGAGACTTGACTCTTTGTTGGCACTGGACCTGATCTGCATACATGTTTGTTGCAGTCCCTTTTTGCTGTTGCTATCCACATTGAACTGGCTTTGATGCACTTTTGATTTTTCAAAGCTTTGCATTCTTCATGTAGCCTTGTGTTGAACCCAGTTTTAAAAACTCGGGTTTGACCTTGTGCTCGTGTCGTGATTTTGAATATATTGCATGTGTGTTGAACCTGGCTTTTCATTTGGGTTTGACCTGTGCTCACCTGTCCCTGTAGCCTTATCAAGTGTATACCGATGTGCACGGCCTTGTGGCATATACAGTGATACACTGTGTATGTCACAAGTTGTTCGTGTTTGATGAATTCATATTTAAATGATGACGAACAACCCAAATAACTGAGACAAAACATATTTTCAAAAATCATATTATATTTTATATTGCAAAAACATTTCATTTTCAATTTTACTGCGTTAGTGAATATTTATGCAGATTGCTCAATTGCTGGATTCAAACTGGAATGCAGTTGAAGACAAAATACGAGTGTGAGTGATATGTAGTGAGGTTATTAATGTAAACTGAATTGTGATGTAATTGTGATGTAATCAAAAATGTATATGTATAGTGAGAGCTTGAATTTGTACTATTCAAGATTGTAATAAATATTTGTTTGAATAAAATTTCTGTGTAATTTATTTTATTCAACAAATATTTATTCAATCTATGAAAAACAAAATAGTACATTACCAAATACATTTAAATGAATATATATGTTTATTATCATCAAACAAAAATATATAAGCGCATATTCATAGATCTCCCCCTTTTGATGATAACAAACATATATTTAATATTTTGACCATGTTAAATGTATTTGATCAATGATATACTCTAATTGCTCCCCCTATTAAATGCTTCCTCTCTTCATGATGCTCCCCCTACATATATGCATACAAATAGAAATATTCAAATAAGCCTAGATGCAAATGGAAAATTATTTGACCTTTGCTTGATTCTATTTGACAAAATCTTAACTTTTCTCTCCCCCTTTTTTTATCAGCAAAAGAATAATAATATTAGAGAAAAATAGAGATTAAGTGTTCAATATTAATCCAACATTAAACTCAAATTGAATATAAATATTAAACTCCAATAAGAATCAAACAAAAATCATAACTACCTTTGTTAGGCGCATATTCCACTTTTAGAAATAATGAAAATGATGTTCTAATATAAAATCATTCAGTTGTATCTACTTGTGGCACATGTAATCAGGAATTTGAATATCTACTAATCATGCATAACCGTTAAGACTTTTAAATGAGATTAGTAGTATTCCAATTTAATTTTAAAAAAAGAAATCAAGTATCTTCTAACCACGCATGACCGTGAGGACTTTTAAATGGGATTAGAATCAACTTGTCTATTTAATCAATTAATTTTGATATGCGTTCCATACATGCATAACCGTAAGGACTTTTAAATGAGCATGGAAGCACATAATCAAAAATCCAAGTAATTCACCCATGCATAACCGTGAGGACTTTTAAATGAGAGTGAATACTTTGGATATTTATTTATTTTTACAAAAAAAATGTGAAATGAAAAACAAATGATTCCTGATTATAGTACCACATATCGACAAACTATATTGAATATTTGATAAACCATGGTCGATAGAAATAATGATAGATATAGAAATGGTCATGGAATCTTTACCCAACAAAAAGTTTTATAACTCTTATTTAAATTCCTAAAGAAGTTTTCAAAATATACTCTTTTGAGTAATTTATGAAAAATATCAACACTCATCACTTTTTCCGATTACTATTTATCTTTTCAATAATCATTAGGGAGTTAGATTAGTCAAAATTTGTCATTTAAAATCAAATAAAAATGACTAATCTGAAAATGTGGTCAAAAATGATTTTCTCGAGGGGGTTATATAAGAAAATAATTTCTGCTATTTGAAAATTATTTAAAATGAGCAATATGCAGAAATTTTCTTTGAAAAACGATGCAGTTACTAAATGTCTTAAAAATCACGTTCAACTAGTAATTTTTCTTTCAACCAGATTGCCAGTGTAATCTGCGTCTGAGTTTCTCTTTCAATCCAAAATATCACTAACTAAAATTGATAAACCAGACCATGAAGTGTGCATCAAAAATTTCAAACTCAATTTTAGCAACAATTTAAATGACATTCTTTGGATTTGAGTTGAAGCCATGTAAACAATCAGAAAACCGTGAATATAGAGCCAGCATGTTGAACAAGTCATAATCAAAAATTATCATTTCTACAATCATCTCAATATTGGCAGATTTCATTCAGAATACAGTGTAGATTATCACAGAAATATACCTTCACCTGTTTTACCTTTACGATAATTCTACGTGATTGCCCATTGTGATTCTGTCACCTTTGTACTAGGCTAAGGAACTTTGCTTTGTTGCCCGTTGTGTTTCTGGAACAGCCAAAATCCAGAGAACACCGTTGTTGTTCCTTAGCCTACCACCATACCTACACGAGAAAAGATTTATGTGACCTATTTGTTTTTATAGGTCCATGGTTGTTAGTGGCAGAAGATTTAGAAAAATAATTTTGGGGAGACCCAAACTGTTTATATATGTTCCTTTTGGCACCAAAATTTGTTTAACTTTGAGAGATTTTATATTTGTGCCTTTTGGTACCCAAATTGGTAGGGTTTTCACATGTTTGGGTCTATACCAACAATTATTGTGATTGTGTCCATATTTCCTACAAATTGTGCACATTGAATTTTCTTGATTAATCTTGTTTTCAACAATTTTAGATTGATTATATCCAAGCCCTTTTCTATCCGTGTTAACAGTTTGCTTTCCTAATAGCATATTCAACGATTTTTCATTTTTTGAAAATTTATCTGAAGTCGTTGACAATTGTTGGACTTGTGTTTTGAGATATTCATTTTCGTTTAACAATTGTGTGCACTTTTGAAGAGAATTCTCTCTCCTAGTATTTTCACTCTCTTTCAAAATCAGAATTTCATTTTCAAGTGATTTTATATTAATTTTTGATTTTTTAATTTCTTCTTCGAATGTTGGACACTTATCACACTTAAGGATCCTACTTTGATAGGTTTTAACTAATTGGTCAAGGTGTTCATTTAATTCTATCAAAGTGTCTTTTTGTGATTCAAGTTTGGCATACTTCTCCCTAAGTCGTTCAAAACAGCCATTCACTTCGTGGAAATAAATAAGTAATTCAGAGTGAGTGAGTTTTGATACCTCGCTTGGCTTCATATGGTGCTCTCTGTTTTTTAATTTTTGATTTAGAGCTGGATTTCCGTATTTGCGGTTCCTCCTTTTGAATTTCTTCATTGGTAATGCCAGCTCGACCGCTCCATCATCATCATCCTCATCACAACTGCTATTTACCAATCCTGTTAAGCACATTTCTTTAACTGAGTCGGTTATGGAGGACATCTCATTACTGTTGACTTTTGCACCATATATTGCATCGAGAGTATTCCAGATTTTCTATGCATTTTCACAATGAGAGACGAAACAAAAATTATCACGATTAATATGAGAATATAATATACACATAGCAAGAGCATTAATCGAGAGAATTTCCTTATTTGTTATATCACACCCATTTTCAATAATATCCCAACATTTAATATTAACATATTTTAAATAGAATTCCATTTTCAATTTCCAGTTCAAAAAATATGTTCCATCGAAAATAGAAGGAATAATATTGGAACGACCCTCAACAAAAATATTATCTGGTGAATTCATGACTCTAGAGTTAAAGAAAAATACTATGCTCTGATACCACTTGTAGGATCTAGATTAACCCTAAAGGGGGGGTGAATAGGGTTATAGCAAATTTTCTCGATTTAAACATAGAAAACAAACTGCAGAAATAAATATGCTGAAAAGTAAATCACACACAAAATTTACCCAGCTTCGGCAACCCCTGCCTACTGCTGCATTCCCAGATTTCTATTAGAATTAAACAGTATCCCGATTACAAACACTCTACTAGACTCGCAAACCTTTGCTCCCGCTCACAAACACTCTACTAGACTCGCACACCCTGCTCCGCCTATAGAGTTTCGTTTACTCGCAAACTCTGCTCCCGCCTATAGAGTTTTGCAAACTAGCACACCCTGCTCACCGAACTAATTCTAACTAGATAATCTGACACTACCTACAACCTAGGTGGTGATTTACAAATTCTTTGACTCGTAAAGAAAAAACAACTTCAAAAATAAAACCAGGAGCAAAAATTAAAACTATAAACTTTAATCCCTAATTTTTGCTCAAAATAAAAATAAAGAAAAACTAAAACCCCTTTTATAAACTAAAGCCCCTTTTTATAAACTAGGTCGGCCCATTCTTTTGCATTATCCCGTTCCTCTTTTGGCTTGTGAAAAATGGCGGCCTCTGTTGTTTTGTTCGTTCTGAAATTAGGGCTTGCGATTCTAGCGATCCAAATTGGGGCTTTGTTCGATCTCACTGACCTTATTCTTACTCGCTTCTTCTCTAGTGATCTATTGTCTGGTTCGCGTTATTTGTGCTTCGTTCGATCTCTAATGATCGATTCTACTTGCAGCTGCTCCTTTGATCGAGTTTGAGAGATTGGTATGTAATTTCTCTTTTTGTTGGTTTGATTGTTTGCCTTTTTCACTCGATGCCGATGATGATAGTTTGGGTTTGATATTTATATGAATTCGAATGCACTTGCTTTCTTCGTTTCAATTCGATACTTTCCAAAACTTTAATCCTTGATGCGCATGGCTTTCCTGATTTCTTTCTGTCTTGATGCTCACGGCTTTGATTTTTACGCGTACGATTTTTCTTGAATAAAAAGGTAAAAAACTTTCCCTTTTTCATTGCTGACTTTTTCAAAGACACGACTTTGATTTTTTTTTTTTCAAATTGTACGCACTTGATTTTTGACTTTGGCTTGATTTCTGCACTGTTGAACCTCATCCATCTTCTGTATCACTTGATACTGCCGTGTATTTGCATAGTACCATAGCTTCTCTGTTGCACTCGAGTTAGTTCAAACATGAACTTGTTGTTTGCTTGTCGAACTTGCTTTGTATCATTGTAGTGGTTGGTCTGACCTGAACTTGATTATTGAAGAATGTTGCACTTTGGTCTTGCATGTCATGTTAGTTCGAATTACATACTTCATGATTGCATTGTTCTCTGCATTTACTTGAACTTTTGTGACTTGTGGTTGCCACTGTGTATTTGCCTGGTGATCTTGTGGCACTGCTCTCAGTCATATTGTATTGGGTTTGTTCATGTTGCATCGACTTGTTTTGTACTAGTGCACTTCTGTTGCATTTTATCTTGTAATACTTGTGTCACTTAACTAGTTCTGGTTGTTGTGCATTATTTGTATCTGCAGTGGCATTGCTGTTCTATTGAGTCTGTAGCATTGTACTTGAGCTTTGCATTGTTTTAACCTTGCACATTTGAGCTTAGGTTGCATGGTCACTGATGTGTGTTGTGCCATTTGAATTTGATCGTACTTGATGTTATGATTTTCCTGGTTTCACTTGTGTACACTCTCGAGTTACACACTGCTGCTTGTACTTGTGTTCTGGTCATTGCACTGGCTGTTGCTGAGTTGATATACTTGTGGTGCTTTTGTAGTCGAGTTGTATTCATGTACACCATTGCCTTGAACTTGATTCACTTCATGTTTGTTGGACATTTGGGTTTGTTGTTGTAACTTGCTTGAGTCTGTGTCATCTGTTCTTTGTTCATTTGTCATGTTGTACTTCTGATTCACCTGTATCATGCTTTTGATATCCATGTTACAACTGGTTTGGTCGAGACTTGATTCTTTGTTGGCAATGGACCTGATCTGCATACATGTTTGTTGCCTTCCCTGTTTGCTGTTGCTATCCACATTGAACTGGCTTTGATGCACTTTTGATTTGTCAAAGCTTTGCATTCTTCATGTAGCCTTGTGTTGAACCAGTTTTAAAAACTCGGGTTTGACCTTGTGCTCGTGTCGTGATTTTGAATATTCTGCATGTGTGTTGAACCTGGCTTTTCATTTGGGTTTGACCTGTGCTCACCTGTCCATGTAGCATTATCAAGTGTATACCGATGTGCACGGCCTTGTGGAATATACAATGATACACTGTGTATGTCACAAGTTCTTCGTGTATGGTGAATTCATATTTAAATGATGAACGAACAACCCAAATAACTGAGGCAAATCATATTTTCAAAAATCATATTTTATTTTATATTGCAAAAACATTTCTTTTTCAATTTTACTGCGTTAGTGAATATTTTTGCAGATTGCTCAGATGCTGGATTCAAACTGGAATGCAATTGAAGACAAAATACGAGTGTGAGTGATATGTAGTGAGGTTATTAATGTAAACTGAATTGTGATGTAATTGTGATGTAATAAAAAATGTATATGTATAGTGAGAGCTTGAATTTGTACTATTCAAGATTGTAATAAATATTTGTTTGAATAAAATTTATGTTTGAATTCAAATTTTGTGTAATTTATTTTATTCAACAAATATTTATTTAATCTATGAAAAACAAAATAGTACATTACCAAATACATTTAAATGAATATATATGTTTACTATCATCAAACAAAAACATATAAGCGCATATTCATATAGTTTTGTTATATTATGACATAAATAATGAATTATTTACATTAAATACATATGTGAAGAATATGAGTGATACTCAATTGATTTCAGTTGCAAATATGTTTTGAGTCGATATAAACAAACTATTTAAATGAACTTAGTCAAAATGTATCGAGAAAAGGATATTGACACATCTGTTGAGACTTGTGTACGTAACGCTCTCTATACGATAGACGGTAATTTGCTGATGGTTGTTAGAGAAACCAAGGGATTATGTACTTTTGGTTATTCGAAATATCATAGAAAAAATTGATGAGATCTTCTATAAGTTATTATAACTAAGTCAAAGTAGAAGATCTTATGATAACGACATGCAAGTAGTCTTCTAACTTAAGAGTACTGTTGATTTTAAGTACCTAGGCTGTACTATGATTATGGTTCAATACTTGGCATGGTCACCTGGTTGCAATAATAGTCAGGTATATGTTGAACCACTTGAAGTGATCCACTACCTAAGAGAGGGTTTGTTTCCTTCGTTCTAGAAGATTAGTATCAATGTAATTAGTATGTGACATAAAGTAAAAATCTTTAGCCAAAGTAAATTGATTAATCGATCAATATTATCAAGTTAAACCATGGACTTTAAAAGTTACTATGCAATTAATATAAATATTAATAGTATTTTTGATCATAGATCAAACTCTAGATGTATAAGTGATATAGTGATGACGTAAAAAATACAAGTACAGATCACCATTATTAGGCGAGCTTATTTTAGACTAGAAATGCTATTTTTCCTAAATGGACCACAAGAGTTGAACTTAACCTTATACCGTGCTTCAACAAAGCTCGTACAGTCTTTAGTATTTAAATTGTCTAAATGATAACTGTGGATTGAGTTCATAATATAGAGTCAATGCAATCGCTTTATTAATTATTTTCAAATTCGACTAACGGTAAAATTATTTTGTAAATATAAAAAATTATTTGTTTTAATATAAATGTTGTATTGTTAATTATTGATAATTATTGCTAATTATAATTACTTACTTCAAGCATAAATTCAGACAGAATATAGTATAAAAGTTATACGATAATTCGATCGATTGAGGATCCATAAATAAATGAATTAAACAATGTTTCAAATAGAGTCAATAGGACATTTGACCTTACATAGTCAAAATAAATGCCCACCATAACAGGGATATTATTAAGGCTTTACCGTAACTTCAAGTGCTCGAGAGAATGATGAAGAAAAGAGTGCAACCCTTTGGCTATAATAGGATAGCCTCTGCCATGATTCAATACACAATTCTAGTGCCCTCTCTCAACCGTAGCGGTAATGACCCACATTTTTCGATAACTAAAATATTGAATTTAATAAGATTTACGGATTCAATATTGGAAGAAAATAAAATTTACGATTTATTAATGAGAATGAAATTTAATACTATTAATTTAAGGTACTCGATGACTATTTGAATGCAATCTCAAGTAATTGAAATAATTGCAAAGTTAAATTGGTAAGAAATTATAAATAAGGAAGTAAAAACCAAGCGTTGTATTTAATGGTGAAATTTTACGCAAGTAATTGAAATTGGTTAATATAGAATAATTAATTTATATGTGAATTTATTAGCTTGATTTGTAAACAATAAACATAAAAATATATTTGAAATTGTAAGTTGTAACAATTGTTTAACTATCATATCATTATTTAATCCATTGGAATTAAATTGTAAATCAATTGCAATTAACCTAATTAAATATTGCAGTTAATGCGAATTTTAATGATAACTATAGAATTTTGATGTAAACGGAATGTAAATCAGTGTTATTTATATTCATAAAGCAATAATTGATTGAACAATAAGATGTAAATCAGAATAAAGGAGGTTATTAGAATTTAAATTTTAGTTAATGAATTTATTGCATTTGAAATTTGAACACTATAATTAGTGCAATATTTAACATTGGATTTAACAGGAATTTTTTTAAGATATTTTAAATTACTAGCTAAGCAAAAATGATAAAAGTTGGCTAACTTTTGAATTTGAATTAAAAAGTGATTAATAATAATTTAATTAATTAATGTAAAAATGACCATTTTGGCCAATGTCTTAGAATTCGACGAAACCAATTTTATCGGATCCATAATGATAAATTATGGTAAGATTTCAAGTTTCATAGCGATCAGACTTGTCGTTTGATCGTGCGGGTTCGAAACGCCTAGAAATAAATTTAATAAAATCAGTTTAAAATAAGCTGATTTTAAAAGCTAACTTCTATATACAATGGAATTTGAGTTTAAACTTGTTCCATTGAGGTTAAAAATATTGAAAACATCTATTTAAATATATGGGATGACCCACTTTCATTGCGGAAACAGAACGGGCTTTTCGGGTCAATATTGCCGTTTCGAACCAATTCGATATGTCCATTCTTTCTTACCAGGCCTTGTAATCCTAGCAACCTTTCTATTTCTTGTTCCTGTACTGTAACGACCCACTATTTTGTACCATTCAAATTTGACAATAAAACCACACATGACGGACTTGAATAATACAAATCAACAGATTGTAATATAATTTGGAGCAAATAAAACCAATCACAGAATCACAGACACAGATAAATTATAATAACTTGCAGTGGAAATAAAATTACCATAGTAGTTCATGCAGCTACTACAAACATAGTCTCAAAACAAGTACCAAATATCAGAGTCTGAAAGCAAATACAATAAGAAATCCCAATACATATATATCCACTAATACATAAGCTAAATAGAAATAACTGAATAGAAATAGATGACAACTAGATAGATAGATAATCTCCAGCAAATCCTCTAGCTCCAGAAGATGAAATCCAAAGATGACACTCAGGCTGACCCGTAAAGCAAAAACACAAAACACTCGAGTCACGACTTACATACTTGTATACTATAAACCAACTCAAGTGAACTGTAATAAAAATGCAAAAGTAACTTAAAGGATGCTTAGGACCGCCTATCCTTTAAGGATCCGTTAAACTATCTACTATGTAGTAATATATGCTATTATAATAATGTCTAAAGTAAACTATAATATATTTTAAAAATAGCGTTAAGGCATTACCCATATTCCCATTAACACATTTTATAGTGCCAATAGTCTATACAGCACCATCGTACCTCCAGATCGGGAGGCTACCATAAATGCTCCATAGGTATGACACAAATCAAACTCATAGTAAAGCACACTAGGATAGGTGACACGGCACAATTAGGAAATGGCAGGGTAGATATACCAATTACGCATCAAGACTGGTGGTAACGCATAGCCGTAGCTACTGCCCATCTCGAGCCATACTCTAAAAAAATCAAAGGTGCGCACCAAATCAATCACAAAGTAATAGAATGTATTGAATAAGTGTGTCCGATCAAAGGAGCTACCTCATTGGCCCGGAATCGTTCCTATTTTAGCCACCATATGCCAACTCACGGGAGTCGGGTCCACGTATATACATCAATAGAACGTCGCCACCATCCTACTTCATTTCGGAATCTCCACCGCATACACAGTTGTTAAAGTGTTTTTCGAGTTGGCAGAGAGTATGACAACTTCCGATCCAGGTCTCTTTAACAACCAAACGTTACCCATGGTTATTTATTTCAAATGGTTTACATTTTAAAACAAACATTTCTGTTTCAAAAACTAAATCAAATGCTACTCTTCCAAAAATAATATCCACTTCAAAATTGGTAATATTTCTGAATATATATATATATATATATATATATATATATATATTAGTTATAGCACTTTAAAAATGTAATAATTTAGAAATCATAACACTTTCAAAACCATACACTTATTATAGCACTTTTAAAAATGTAATAGGTTAGAAACTGTAGCACTTTGAAAATGTTATTCCTATATAATAGCACTTTGAAAAATATTACAATTTGAAAATAGTAGCACCTTCAAAACATAACCTAAAGTAACATAGCATTATTAGGACATAACTAAATTAACATAGCATTTTTAAAATGCTACAAATACTACTATAACATGTTTAAAACATACTATTTCAATTTTTATCATAGTTTTAAAATTATTTAATTATACAAAACATATCCTTTCATAAATAAAATATATTACAGTGACTAGTTTAAATTTAAATTCCATATTAATTTAAATTATATTATTGAGTTAAACTTATTTCATATAAGATCTTTAAAATTTTTATTTTTGATCAACATTTATTTAATTATAAAAATCTTAACTTGTTTAATATATATATATATATATAATTATATATATATATATAATTATATATATATATATATTATAACTCATTTTATTCCAATTTTAAGTTAAAATCCCATATGCTTAAATTTTCAAAATACTATATAAATTTGTATAAAACTATTATTTAAAATTTAACCATGGGTCTGTATAGTATTTTCTAACCTAGGTTAAGTGATATGGAAATGTATCATTTCAATCTGTAATTCATAAAATTCCTGGTTCAGTCATTTCAAACCCGCAATCCCAAGTCAAATAAAAATAAAAATCGCTTGAGCCTATCATTTCAGCTCATAACGATTTTCTCTATTCTAAAGTTCGTTCGGATATGTATCTTTCAAGCCATAGTGACTATCCTAACAGGAAACTTGCAGTGTGAGAAGCAGAAAATAAAATAAACAGTATAACATGACATATCATATCAGGTGATGTAACAGGCATATAATCAGGTTATAACATCATATAATGTCATGTAATAAGCATATATGTGCTTAGATCATCATAGCGTAACAACTACTACACATTCAGAAGTCATTGTTTCACAATTATATAAGTACGAATGTCGAGAGTGATAACTCACCTTCTAATACTAGAGCTGACAACACGAGGCACACAACCAAACTTCGAAAAGCAAGACAAAGAACGAACTAATTCGATTAGATGGAGAGCTAAGATCCAAGTCTTGTAAACAACAAATACCAAACATACATAAGCATATAATTCAATGCATAACTATGAATAAAAAATTCACAAAAATAAATCAAAATGAAGCGAAGATTGGTTAACGCATTCAAGTAAGCTTGGCCACCTTCAAAATTGGCTAGATCATCAACAAACAAGCTCGGCTAAGGCTCGTTTGAAAGCAAGCATGATCAGCCATGATCACAAAAGGCATGGCAATGGGCTAGAATGTGAAGGGACGGCAAGGTAAAAGGTCAAGGAAAAGGCAAAAAGACAATGCAAAAATGAATAGTCATGTGCACTATGGTTCGGCCCTATTTCTAGCATGGCTCGACCTGTATTCATGGTGTTGCTTTAGGCTTGGATCAGGTCAAGGCACATGAAGTGGCACAATTATGGAATGTTCACGGCAAGTCAAGTCAAAGTGGCGGCCGAGGCAAGCAAAGAGGAAGGGGATGATATGGTGGGCTCGGCTAGGGTTTCTATAAGCTTTGGTGATGGAGTTTGGATCTATGGAAGTCACGGCATGGTTGGGGATGGTGATGAGATGGTGGAGGTCGATCATAGGTGGTGGTGAAGTTGAGAGACGGTTGGCTATAGGAAGGCATGGTGGTGGCCGAGCATAGCATAAAACAAAAGAGAGAGAGAAAGAAAACAAGGAAGAAGAGAAGGAAACTTACTGTAAAAAATTTCTTCAGGAGATGGAAAATGAGAAGAGATGAGAAAGGAAATGTTTTAAACGGCTATGACAAATAGAAAGACACCTTATCATTTTGAATAGACAATGATATGTCCATTAGGAAAAACACGGCCCAATTGCAAAGCCAAAATCAAAACAAGCTCAAAAACATAAATAAAAATCAAGCCCAAACAAAATGGAAAATTAGAAAATAAAAATAGAGAATAGAGAATATAAAATAAACAAAAAATATTGAAAATAATCGTGTGTAAAACGCCGAAATTTATCAGATTCAAAAAGTATGACAAAGAATTCGACGAAACGAAAAGCAGAACGAATATCAGAATCAAATTCAGCTTCAAAGAAGAAGATTGGAAATTAAAAATTCAAAATTAAAAATTTCAATTGAAAGTCAAAGTTTGACCAAAGTTGTCCAAAATATAAAATTTTCAGAATCATTGTTTTAATTTATTTGGAAAAAAAATTATAAATAAAATCCAAAAATTCATTAGAAAATTAAAAAATTCATTAGAAAATTAAAAAATTCAATTTTTAAATGATTTAAATTCAAAATTTCAAATAAATTGAATTAAAAAAATTTGTTAAAAATATGGGTTGTTACACTTTCCCCTACTCAAAACTTTTCGTCCTCGAAAAGGAACGACACACAAAAAAACAAAGAAACATAAATAGAATAACGAACAGTACCTGAAACAAACAATTCCGCATTCGAAGCACGCATGCTTTTCTCCGTCTCCCAGGTACAATCCCGATCATCAGTACTCCATTACACTTTGACCATGTTGACAGATTTCCTTCTCAACTGCTTCATACCTCTATTGATAATACGAAGTGGCTTCCTCTCAAAAGTAAGATTAGACTCAATATCCAAACTCTCTAGCGCAGAAGGCTGGACAGTCAAAGATGGATCATGCAGATATCGATGAAGATGCGAAACATGGAATACATTATGCACTCTAGAAAACATCTCGGGTAAATCCAAACGATAAGCTAAAGAACCAATCCTTTCTAAGATGCAGAAAGGACCAACAAATCTAGGAGCAAGCTTCCCTCTCCGACCAAACCGAATCACATTCCTTAAGGAAGAGACCTTAAGGGAAACCTAATCACCAACAGAAAACTCTAAAATCCTCCTACGCTGATCAGCATACTTCTTCTTCCTATCCTGAGCACTCCTCATCTTCCTCTTAGTCTCCTCAACCTTCTCAGAAGCCTCCAAAATCATATCAGGACCAAGCACCAAACGATTACCAGATTCAATCCTGCAAGATGGAGATCTACAAGGTCGTCCATAAAGAGCAACAAATGAAGACATTGCAATACTAGCCTGAATTCAAAGATAGAATGAGATAGATAAAAGATTAAGATAAGATTAAAATAGAAGAGTGAAATTATACCTGATAAGTATTGCTATATGTGAATTCAATAAGATGGAGATGATCTTCCCAAGATCCTCCATAATCAAGAACACAAGCACGAAGAAGATCCTCGAGAATCTGGTTCACTATTTCCGTTTGACCATCAGTTTACGAATGGTAAGCAGTGCTCAGATTCAGGTACGTACCCAAAGATTCCATAAAAGCTTTCCAAAACCGACTGGTAAAGATAAGATCTCTATCACAAACAATACTAATAGGAACACTATGGAGACGAACAATCTCTCTCATATAGATCTCAGACAAACTAGAAGCAAAATAGGCAGATTTGACCGGAATGAAATGAGCTGACTTGGTCAATCTATCCACAATAACCCAAACACTCTCATTACCCCTCCTTGACCTCGGTAATCCATCCATAAAATCCATGAAACTTGTTCTTTTTTCCAATTGGGAACCTCAAGGGGCTGCAATAAACATGGAGTCTTCTTATGATCGGCCTTGACTTGTTGGCAAGTCGCACACCTACTAACAAATATAGAGATATCTCGCCTCATACCTCTCCACCAATAAAGCTTCTTCATATCCTGGTACATCTTCGTCACACCAGGATGAATAGAAAGTCAAGATCGATGATTTTTCCGAAGTAACTCTTCCCTCAATCCATCAACATTTGGGATACAAATCTGAGTATTAATCCTCAAAATCCCTCTATCATCGATCTGAGCTCCATTACCATCAGGACAACCACTACCAACTCTACTACGAACACTCTCCTTCATAATCCTAAGCATCTCATCCTCATCCTGCTTAGCAATGATACGATTCAAAAGAGAAGAAAAGGAAACAACAAGCTGGCACAACATAGCCTTCTTCCGCCTCAAAGCATCAGTTACAACAATAGCCTTCCCAGGGATATATCTAATGTCGAGATCATAAGAAGCAAGGAACTCAAGCCATCAAACCTGACGTTGATTCAAATCCTTCAAGGTGAAGATATACCTCAAAGATCGATGATCGGTAAAGAGCTCAAACTTCACACCCAAAAGATGATGCCTCCAAAGCTTCAAAGCAAAAACCACAGCAAGCAATTCCAAATCATGAGCTGCACAATAGGCTTCATGTGTCTTCAACTGGCAATTGGCATAAGCAACGACCTTCCCATCTTGCATTAGAGCAGCTCCCAAACCCTCACGACTAGCATCAGTGTATACCGTTAGTACCTCATTTCCATTTGGAACGGTAAGCACTGGTGCGTAAGTAAGCTT
Source organism: Allium cepa (assembly GCA_030765085.1). Lineage (NCBI taxonomy): Eukaryota > Viridiplantae > Streptophyta > Magnoliopsida > Asparagales > Amaryllidaceae > Allium > Allium cepa. The sequence continues at coordinate 1,040,055,520 of CM060931.1, read as the reverse complement.
ACACTTTAACTCGTTAAATGCCACTTCACACTTATCGTCCATATAAACTTAGCATTCTTATGAGTCAAAGAAGTGAGAGTTGTAGCGATCCAAGAAAAATTCTCAATGAATCTCCGATAATAATCGGCAAGGCCCAAAAAGCTACGAATATCAGATAGAGTCCTAGGAATTTTCCAATCCTGCAATAGTATAGGGAGAAATAAGGACCATAGAAAGATAGAACGATCAAATTACAGAAAGAAAAGAAAAAAAGACTTACGTTGATCGTAGTGATCTTGACTGGATTAACAGAAACTCCATTACTAGAAGAAATATGCCCGAGAAATCGGACTTCATTCCTCCAGAAATGCCATTTCGAGAATTTAGCCTTCAACTGATGATTTCAAAGAGTCTCTAGAACAAATTTCAAATACGACTCATGCTCTTCTCTTGACTTGGAGAACACAAGGAAATCATCAATAAAGACTAGAACAACCTGTTAAGCACATCACGAAAAACACGATTCATCAAATCAACAAAGAAAGCTAGGGAATTAGTCAAACCAAAAGGCGTAACTAACCATTCATAAAAACCATTTTTAGTACGGAAAGCAGTCTTGGGAATACTTTCCTCGGCAACTCTGAGCTGGTGAAAACCTGTGGCAAGATTAAGCTGAGAGAAAATAGTAGCTCTATGGTGCTGATCGAACATATCATTGATGTGAGGCATATGATATCTATTTCGCATAGTGAGCATGTTCGGCTCCCTATAATCAACACGCATCCTCAAAGAACCATCGAAGTTAGTGACGAAAACCACCGCTGCTCCCCATTTGGAATGGCCAGGTCTGATTAGACCCTTGGAGAACAAGTCCTTCATTTTCTTTCCCAACTCAACCTTCTCACGAGGTGCCATTATTCTGGGAGGAAGTCTTACAGGTCGAGCTTCAGGAATAAGATCAATACGGAAATCAATTTCCCACTTAGGAGGTAAAGATGTGACTTCACCAAATACATCTGAATAAAGTTTGGCCACATGAATCGAGTCAAGATCACCAGGAGAAGAATCAAGAGAATAAATAAAACTGCCAGTAGAATACTGAGGTAAATGGCACTGAATCACCAAAGAATTAACAAAATCATCCATAAGATAAATAGTCCAGGTTCTACAAGAGATAACGGTTTCATGCCTCTTCAGCCAATCACCTCCAAGCAACATATCAAAAGCATCGAAACCCAGAACATAGAAATCACCACTGAAAAGGTGATCAAAATAGAGGAGTTTCACTCAATTACAAATCCTACTAAGGTTAGTGGGATCACCAATAGGATTTTTAACACACAAAGGTTCAGGAGCATACTCAAGAGAAAGGAGATGCTCAAAATTATCACAAAGATCCACAGAAATAACGCCATGGGAAGCTCCATTATAATATAGAACCCGAACAGGAAAATTAAACAGAGAAAAAATTCCCTGAAGAGTACCTTGGGTATCACTAGGAGCAGGAGCAGGTGTAGGTGGAGCAGGAGAAGAAGCAGAAGTAACAGCAAAGATACCTGAGGGCTTGCCCTTCGGCTGAGTACGACAATACTTCCTGAAGTGGCTAGGCTGCAAGCAGATATGACAGAGATCACGCCTGTTAAACTGAGCGGGAGGACCAATTGAAGTAGGGCAACTATTAGCATAGTGTCCCTTCTGATCACAATTGACGCAAGTGATGGAAGATAAGTCGATAGGCTGCCTCTGAGAAGAAGAGGATCCCAAACCTGGAGTCTTGTTCCAATTCTTCTTCTGCTTATGAAAGTTAGGATTTCTCTTATTAGGATTAACTAGAGAAAGTCTAAGATGAAGTGGCATGAGCAACTGGAGGATCCTTAGAAGTAGGATTCTCATATCTAATGGCCATATCCATCAGACTAGTGAAAGGGCTATGCACATGAGAGATAAGACGATCATAATACTTCGAACGAGCACCAGCTATGAACTTCTCATTCTTCTTGAGAGGAGTATAAATCAGATTAGGACCAAATTTGGAAAGTTCATTGAACTTCCTCACATACTCAGCAAATGACATATCACCCTGCTTAAGATCCATGAATTCCGGACATAGCAAAGACTACCCTGCCTCGGGCATCCACATTACCACAAAAGCATCCCTAAAGCATGATAACGAAACATAAGAAAGATGTCAAAAGAGAAAATTGAATCAAATTCAAAACTAACACAAAAAGATACCTAAACTGCTTCCAAGAAATGTCAGCCTCAATAGTGTAAGCTATAACAGACTCCCACCAATCCAAGGCTGCTCCCTTCAATTGCCAAGCTGCCAACTGACGCTTTGGAGCATCAGCGACCTCAAGACTAGAGAAAATCCTCTCTATTCCCTTCAACCGCTGTTGAGCCTTGATAATTCTCTCTGATCTGGTAAACTTGGCACCACCAAGCTCGGTGTATTCCTTGTAGAGAGTAGTGAACTAATGCGTGCAACAGGCTCAGGAACTGGGGCAACACCACGACCCCCACCTATGGCATTTCAATTTATCATCCTGAGAAATCAAGAATGAATTTTAGGACAAAGGTAATTGAGAAACAAAGATAAGATTAGATAAGATAAGATTAAATTCAACTAAAAGGAATATCCTAAACAAAGAAATTACTAACAAGATGGATAAAGGAAGGAAAGAAGTTAACAAAATTTAATTTCAAAACAAGAAAGATCTTTATCAAAATAATATTTGAAAATCCCTTTTAAAATAATTTGAAAATCATTTTTTACTTTAAAATACGCTCTCTCACAAAGAAATGATTCTAAGATTGATTTCACTCATTCTAGGGTATTTCTACCCTATCTCTAATAAGTTTTTGCTCCGCAGGCTAAGGTTTGCCTAAAACCAAAGCTCTGATACCTAATGTAGCAACCCACTATTTTGTACCATTCAAATTTGACAATAAAACTACACATGTCGGACTTGAATAATTCAAAACAATAGATTGTAATATAATTTGGAGCAAATAAAACCAATCACAAACAAAGATAAATCAGAATAACTCTCAGCGGAAATAAAATAACCATAGTAGTTCATGAAGCTACTACAAACGTAGTCTAAAAACAAGTACAAAATACAAGAGTTTGAAAGCAAATACAATAAGAAATCCCAATACATGTATATCCACTAATACATATGCTGAATAGAAATAACTAAATAGAAATAGATGACAACTAGATAGATAGTCTTCAGCAAATCCTCTAGCTCCAGAAGATGAAATCCAACGCTGATACTCAGGCTAACCCGAGCGTAAAGTGAAAACACAAAATACTCAAGTCAGGACATACATACTTATACAATGTAAACCAACTAAAGTGAACTGTAATAGAAATGCACAAGTAACTTAAAGGATGCTTGAGACCGTTCATCCTTTAAGGATCCGTTGAACTATCTACTATATAGTAATATAAGCTATTATAATAATGTCTAAAGTAAAGTATAATATACTTTACAAAGAGCGTTAAGGGGTTACCCTATATCCCCATTAACACATTTTGTAGTGCCAATAGTCTATACGGTACCATTATACCTCCAGATCGGGAGGCTACCATAAATACTTCATAGGTACGACATAAATCAAACTCGTAGTAAAGCACGCTAGGGTAGGTGACATGGCACAACTAGGCGATGCCAGGGTAGATATACCAATTATGCATCCGAACTGATGGTAACGCATAGCCGCAGCTACCACCCACCTCGAGCCACACTCTAAAAAAATCAAAGGGTGCGCACCAAATCAATCACAAAGTAATAGAATGGTGTCAAAGAAGTGTGTCCGATCAGAGAAGCTACCTTATTGGCCCGGAATGGCTCCTGTTTTAGCCACCTTATGCCAACTCACGGAAGCCGGGTCCACGTATATACCTCAATAGAACGTCGCCACCATCCTACTTCATTCTGGAATCTCCACCACGTACATAATTGTTAAAGTGGTTTTTGGAGTTGGCAGAGAGTATGACAACTTCCGATCCCAATCTCTTTAAAAACCAAATGTTATTATAACCCATGGTTATTTATTTCAAATAGTTTACGTTTCAAAACAAATATTTCCATTTCAAAAACCATTTAAACCAAATGCAATTACTCTTCCAAAAATAATATCCATTTCAAAATTAGTAATATTTCCGAATCCGTATATATTAGTTATAGCACTTTAAAAATGTAATAATTTAGAAATCATAACACTTTGAAAACCATACGCTTATTATAGCACTTTTAAAAATGTAATAAGTTAGAAACTGTAACACTTTGAAAATGTTTCCTATATAATAGCACTTTGAAAAACATTACAATTTGGAAATAGTAGCACCTTTAAAACATAATCTAAAGTAACATAGCATTTTTAAGGCAACCAAATTAACATAGCATTTTGAAAATGCTACAAATACTACTATAACATGTTTTAAACATACTATTTCAATTTTTATCATATTTTTAAAAATTACTTAATTATACAAAACATATCCTTTCATAAATAAAATATATTACAACGACTAATTTAAATTTAAATTCCATATTAATTTAAATTATATTATTGAGTTAAACTTATTTCATATAAAATCTTAAAATTTTGATTTTTAATCAACATTTATTTACTTATAAAAATCTTAACTTATTTAATATATATATATATATATATATTATAACTCATTTTATTCCAAATTTTAAGTTAAAATCCCATATGCTTAAATTTTCAAAGTACTATATAAATTTTTATAAAACTATTATTTAAAATTTAACCATGAGTCTGTATAGTATTATCTAACCTAGGTCAAGTGACACGGATATGTATCATTTCAATCCGTAATTAATAAAATTCCTGGTTCAATCATTTCGAACCCGCAATCCCAAGTCAAATAAAAATAAAAATCACTTGAGCTTATCATTTCTGCTCATAATGATTTTTCTCTATTCTAAAGTCCATTCGGGTATGTATCATTTCAAGTTATAGTGACTATCCTAACAGGAAACTTGCAGTGTGAGAAGCAGAAAATAAAATAAATAGTATAACATGACATATCATATCAGGTGATGTAACAGGCATATAATCAGTTTATAACATCATATAATGTCATGTAATAAGCATATATGTGCTTAGATCCTCATAGCATATCAACTACTACACATTCCCAAGTCATTGTTTCACAATTATATAAGTACGAATGTCGAGAGTGATAACTCGCCTTCTAAAGCAAGAGATGACAATACGAGACACACAACCAAACTCCAAAAAGCACGAACTAGATTCGAGTAGATGGAGAGTCAAGATCCAAGTTTTATAAACAACAAATAATAAACATACATAAGTATATAATTCAACACATAACTATGAATCAAAACAATGCACAAATATAAATCAAAATGAAGCAAAGATTGGTTAACCCATTCAAGTAAGCTCGACCACCTTCAAAATTGGCTTGATCATCGTCAAATAAGCTCAGTCAAGGCTTGTTTGAAAGCTAGCATGTTCGGCCATGGTCACAAAAGGAACGGCAATGGGCTAGAATGTGAAGGGATGGCAAGGCAAAAGGTCAAGGCGAAGGCAAAAAGACAAGGCAAACATGAATAGTCATGTGCACTATAGTTCGGCGCTATGGCTAGCATAGGTCGACCTGGGTTCATGGTGTTGCTTTGGGCTTGGAACAGGTCAAGGCACCTGAACTGTCACGGCTATGGAGTGTTCACGGCAAGTCAAGGTGGTGGAGGAATTAGTGGTGGCCGAGGCAAGCAAAGAGGAAGGGGATGATATGGTGGGCTCGCCTAGGGCTTCTACAAGCTTTGGTGATGGAGTTTGGATCTATGGGAGTCACGACTTGGTTAGGGACGGTGATGAGATGGTGGATGCCGGTCATAGGTGGCGGTGAAGTGGAGAGATGGTCGGCTATAGGAATGCATGTTGGTGGCCGAGCATAGCATAAAATAAAAGAGAAAGAAAAAGAAAAAGGAAGAAAAGAAAACTCACTGTAAAAATTTTCTTCATGAGATGGAAAATGAGAAGAGATGAGAAAGGAAATGTTTTAATTGGCTATAACAAATAGAAAGATACCTTATCATTTTAAATAGACAATGATATGTCCATTAGGAAAAACAAGACCTAATTGCAAAGCCCGAATCAAAACAAGCTCAAAAACTCAAATAAAAATCAAGCCCAAACAAAATGGAAAATCAGAAAACAAAAATAGAGAATAGAGAATAGAAAATAAACAAAAAATACTGAAAATAATCGCGTGTAAAACGCTGAAATTTATCAGATTTAAAAGGTATGAAACAGAATTTGATGAAACGAAAAGCAGAATGAATTCTGAATCAAATTCAGCTTCAAAGAAAAAGACTGGAAATCAAAAATTCGAATTTAAAAATTCCAATTGAAAGTCAAAGTTTTACCAAAGTTGACCAAAATATAAAATTTTCAAAAAATCATTATTTTATTTTATTTGGAAAAATAATTATAAACAAAATCCAAAAATGCATTGGAAAATTCCAAAATTCCAATTTTTAAATGATTTAAAATCAAAGTTTCAAATAAATTGAACAAAAAATATTTGTTAAAAATATGGGTTGTTACATGTATGCACAAATCTGTCTGGCTATTCCTATCTCCTATCTCCAATGGCAGGAACCTATCTTTAATTCCAAAAATCCCTAATTCAATTTCAACTTCAAATCGAAAATCAAACTCCTCAAAACTATGTCATATTATGTACTTTTGGAAAGCTCTAGATGAGTATGATCCGCTATAGCAATTCATTTTTCAATTGGAAACATTGTTTGATCAGAAATCGAGGATGTACCTCTTCCATCAAAATTAGGTTTTCGCGATCCAACGATGGATTTTTATCCGATTGACGATCGAAAAGTGGCGTTGGGAAGATGGCGCCGAGCAAGTCATGGAGATGTCGTTCGTTTGTGCTAGAGGCATTGGGGTTTGTCAAAAAAATTGAATAAAGTTGACGGTGGCACAGCCGTTTTAGGCGGACTTCAAGGGGTCACTTGGTTGTGGTGGGGTTGGCGTGAGGAAGAGGTGGTAGTGGCATTGCCTTATTTGCCAGATCGAGTTGCAGGCTTGCATGGTGGAGGCAAAATCAAGGTAAAGGCGGCGGCCAAGCCACAGTTCACGAACGAGATATGCATACGCGAGATAACGTGTACTAGGGTTTCAGCTGTTGAGTTTAGGAGGAAGATGACATGGCTCCTTTTTTGCTTTGTTTATTTTAATTTTTATTTATATTCCAATCGTTCTAATTATTGTAACTTTTTCATATGAGATATGATTTACGCGCGGTTTTGTAACGATCCCGAATTTCAATTTTTATAAATTTCTATTTTTGAGTAAAAAAAAATTGTTAAAATATTTAGTAATTTGTACAGACTGTTAGTAAAATTTTAATAATCGAATATTTGAAAATTATAAAACAGTAGAATGAAGTTGTGTTGATGTTAAACAAATATTTCAAACAAATATAATTATAAGATAAATTATAAAAATAACAAACAATTAACATTATGTTATAAAATCAATGCACATCAATAAAACAAATAACAAGACACGGTGTAAAATTATGAAACAAAGGAAATAAAATATAAACTATGGAAATAAATGTGTAGAAAAAAATAATAATAAAAATAAATAGAGACAATATAATCAATAAGTATACAAACAAATAAAATAAGAAACAAAGCAAAAGAATAAATTCAAACAAATATAAATATAAGATATATAACTAAGCTTGCTAACAAATATAAAAGAGATCAGTAATAAATAGGCAGAGGAATAAAATGTTAGCACACAAGGACATATCATCAACCAAGATAATAGCTTCATTTTAGTAGACAAAATAAAGTATGCTGCCTATAGGATAGTTAGGCAAAGTAAGATAGTAAAACCAAGTTAATAAACATATATTTAACTAAACCAAAGTACAAAAGAAGATTCTCAGCCGAGCAAATGGAAAACAAAACAAAGTGTGAACAAACAAATTAAAATATACCCATGCATAAATAAGTACAACCAAAACATAACTAAAAAAAAAGTAAAAATAAAGTACAATAATATATCAGTATAATATCACTGCAGCCTTTCTTTATAAAGTAACCTTTGATATGAATATGACAGGAAAGTATATATGCATGCACACTTGCAAAATGATGAAGACTAACCAAAGTACATACGAATAGGAGTTAAAATGTGTCTTCAGCCATGACTGTTGTACAATATAAACATCACCCTATACACTACAACATCACCTATAACTTCATTTTTATATACATCACCTTCTCATCTCAGTTTTGTTCACCATTATAAACTAAAGTATAAAGGCCATTCTTTAACTCAAACAATCATTCAACATAAAACATTTTTCAAATCAATCAAAGCCTGACAGTTTGAAGCAAAGAAAAGCTTCAGATCAACTAAACTCTAACCTGTAAACTCCTGGATTTAAACAATGATTTGGAAGGTGAGTAATATATGTGTTTTATTTATTTATTTAAAAGTTGAATTTGTTATATATATATATGTCTGTTTCTACATACATATAAACCCTTTGAATACATTTGAAAACTGGAAGTACAGATTATTGTTATACAGGTCTTCTGTTTTAAGATTGTAAGATACCAGTTTTTGATAAAAAATTCATTTTCACCTAATCTACTTGATGCTTGGGTTTAATGTTAATACAAGAATTTATTGTTATAGTGTATATTCAAGATTTAAATTTTATTTAAGTTGAATCAACTTAGGATTTTCTCTGGGAAGCAAGAAATTCGAATACAACTTCCAATAAGTAAAAATTTAAAATTTTTAAATTTCGAATTCAGGTACGCAGTCTGAATTTGTATGCTATAATATGATTTTCAAAGCAAAAATTATAATTTTTCGATCAAAGGTTTAAGAGCAGTTCGGGGTTAAAAGAATTTCTTTGTTTTCGTGATCCTTGATGATCCTCTGAGTTGTAGAGGTCGAGATCATGCATGAAGGTGGAGGAGTCTACGACGCTGCTAGGAAAAATAAGGAGATGGTCGGTAGGTGGTCGTGGTGGCGGCGGTGAACGTTTTAAATTTCTAAACCTAATTTTGACTGGGTCGAGTGTTTCGATTGGCTCGTCCACGTCGTGCGATCGAGTGCGGCGAGTTTTGGGGTGATGATGGAGGGAACGTGGATGAGTAGAGGGTCGAAGTTTGAGGCTCTCTAGTGGAAGGAATTTCGAGAACGATGATGATTCCCAGGTTGATGGTGAAGCCGGTTGCGTTTTCCAGGCTTTGGTGTTTTACTGCATTTTTTTGTTCCAGGTATGGAATTTAAATCTCAAATCCAGATCCGAGATTTTTGTGGCGATTTGTAAATGGGATGCTGGTGAGATGATGATTGATAACTGGAGGAGATCATCAGTGATGATCAAGGAGGTGCGGCGTCACCGTGCATGTGCACGGTGCACTGCTTGTTGTTAGGGTGATTCTGTTGTTTGGGAAGCTGAAGTGTTTTCAGAGGATGACTCGAGTACATATGAGTTTGACTCGAAGTAGGTTGGTGGTTTGCTCGAGATTTTGACGTGTTGGACTCGAAGCAAAATGATAAAGGACCGGGTCAATTTTTAACACTTAAACAAAAAAAATTGAAATTTATAAAGCTCGGGTAAGTTTGGGGAAAGACTCGAAGTCGTCTTCGGGTAGAATGGGGCTTGGCTCGAAGCAGGGCCCGGGTAGTATAAAACAGTTTTCAAAGAAAAAAAAATGTTTTTTTTTAAAAACAAAAATTTAAGTTTTGAACAATTTTAACTTATTCTTTAAAAAAATTTGTTTTATTTAAGTATGGGATCGGTTTAAGGTTTAAAAGTAAATTATTTCAATTAAATTAAGTTTTAATCAAAGATTTAATTAAAAGGGTTAATTTATTAAAGATTTAATTTATGTAATTAAACAAATTAATGTGATTAATTCAAAATAGTAATTAATTTGAGATTAATTAATTAAAGGTTAAATTAAATTTAATGAAGTTGATTAAGGAATGATAATAAATCAAGGAAAAATTAATTAGAGTAATTAATTAAAGATAATTAATTAAATGGTGAATTGGATAATTAAAGATTAATTGTTTAATAATTAAAGGTTGATAATTAAAAGTTAATTAATTTATCATTAATGATTAATTAATAAAAGATTAAAGAATAATTAATCAAAATGATTTGTAAATTATCAATGTTAATTAACCAGGACTTATGATTCATAAGAAATTAATTTGATTTAAATTAATCAGATAATTAACTGACTTTACTTACGGATATTTGGATTCTATTGGATGACTTGATTGTTTGATATCCCTAATATATGATGCTTTGTGATACATCCTGATTTATGTGGTGATCTGAAATTTACTATCTGTGACATATATATCTGTGATCTGCATATAACCGATAAGCGTTATAGTTTATATCGCTTATCAACTATATTTCTGTATTCTGATCTGTGATGATTGAATGATGTTGCACTATTGTGTTAAAACCCTGGACCACACCATACACACACAAATATGGATTTCACGAGGAAATCGATTAAGTCACAGATTTTGAAATGATTTATAAAAATTGAATATTTGAATTCAAATGTTTTGGAAATGGAATCGGAATAAATGTGAAAAGCTTTTGGAATGAAATTTCAAGTTAAAGTTTATTTTAATTTACTTGATCAAGTTTTGAAATTAAATAATTCAATTTAAATTTGAATTCGATATTTGGAATTGAATTCGATGATTGGAAATTATGGTTAAAGATATTATAAACATGTTTGTATGAATTTAAACCATTTTTAAAGGTATGGGTTTGGGAATTTGAATTTAACCCAAGGATTTCAACTCATATAAATGAATCAGATTTCCAAAATGAAAACTGTTGTTTTCAAATGATAAACACTTTTAGATAAGAACTGAGATTCCAGTTAATTAGGGGAATTTCAAGATTGAATAGAGAAATGATTTTCCTAAGTTATGAATGAATTCTTTTTGAAAACTATGAATTAAATCTGTTTATTTTTAACAGATTTAAATTGATGATTTGTTTAAATCAAATTGAAATGAAATTGTTTTCGAAGGCTATAAGTTAAATCTTTGATTTAAAGATTTAACGAGTTAATCAAATTGAAATGAAAATTGATTTGGAAAATCTGTGAATGAATCTTTTGTTTAAAAGATTAAAATGTGAAAATTGTTTAAACCGTTAAAGGTTGTGAAAATGAATCTTTTTGTTTAAAGATTGAAATGGTAATTAGTTAAACCATTTGAAAGAAAGTTTGAATTATTAAGTTGTGACTTAATTGAAATCCCAATATCCATATATTTTTAAAATGTTTCGCTCACTATTCGGTTTAGCCGGGAAAGGACCTTTGTGTCATATAACCCATTCTGAATATGTGATTTGACGCTATGGATAGCATTTGAAGACCGGTGATGAAGACCGGGTATTTGCGAAAGCGATAGGATGACCTATCGATTGTTTCTGCACCGAGTCGCGCCGGTATAGAAACTCCCTAAGTGATGGGAAATCCGATCGGGATTGTGAATATCCGGATTTCAAGGACTTCTTTGTAAGTGCCTTCGGTTCTGTTCGAACCCAGAACAGACTTGTATGGATTGTATGTCTGACATTACAAGTTGAGATATAAAGCAGATTTCTTTCAAATATATTTCTGTTGGTGGCGGAGAATTTATTCTTTTAGCTTAACACCCTTCTCTGAGACGTACGAGCTCAGAGGTTATATAGTTGAAGGTTATCAGCGATATATTCCCAATTTGGTAATGTGACATGCTGAGTGTTGCTGTGAAATGATCATTGTGTTGATTATTTGTGATAGGATCATTTATTTGATCGTCTATCTTGGTGATCATTTCTATGATCATTTGTTGACCCAAAGCATGGCTTTTGTATAAAGTATGTTTTTGTGGACGAGACTTCGTCGAGCCTCACACCCCGGAAATGGTCAAAACAGGAAAGATGCGGCAAGGTTATGAGGGGTAGCTCCCTTTAGGGTATGTGCATTTCCTTCTGGATAGAGGTGGTATCATGGTATGGGGCCCAGATATTTAACCTATGTGGTTACTACGAATTTATTACTTTATGGTTGTTGGTTTTCGGGATCCCGTGAGAAAGGTCGTTTACGATCGGGGGATGGCATACTCGTGTCAGTTGTTACCCAGTTAGGGGTAACCCGGCCTTGTGTTGGTAGAGTTCCGGTTTGGTTCTCGGGGACGTCCATCCAGAGGCGTTCTCATGTGGCAATGGGAAGTTCCTTGGCCTGATCATTCGTTGGAAATCCAAAGAAACAATATGAGACTTGTACGGTTTTAGTTGTAGAACCTGCCATTTAAAATGGTAGCTATAGTAGGCATAATATAATGGTACCTATGCTGGCTAAGATTTATATTCTACTTTCGAAATGATTTGTTCTACACTATGCACTAGTAATAATATCAAATGTTCCTTTTTAATGCGTATCAAGCATCTTTGACTAACATAAGAAGAAATCTCCTCCAAGTCTGCATTTGCATTGTGTGTGTGGCTGGAGGTCTTATGGTAGTCTCATTTTTAAAAAAGCATTGCGAATTGACTTTGAAAATCTTTTGTTGAATGTTTTAAAAGATAAACTGTTTTTGTTGCTCACACCAGTCCCACGACTGATCCGGAGTTTATTGTTTCTTTCCTAAACTCTGGGTGCTCATTATTTTCTACACGAGCAGTTTAGAGTTGGGTTTTTCAGATAGACAGATTAGTAGGTTATTTGGAGTTAGTTCAGTCTTTGGTTCGCACCAGCCTTGCCTAGCTTGGTGCATTGTTATGGGGGTTTCGAGCTATTGCTGGATTAGTTCTTGGAAATGGAGTTGCAGTTTTTGGAGTTCTTCGTTGAAGACTATCTTAGAGTTATTTTGTTCTGCTGCTAGATGTTATCTATTTTCTTTCCGCTGCTATTTTATTGTATCATATCTCTGATGTATATTGATATCTATTGGATCATCTGTTGTATCAGATATTGTATCAAAGCTGTATATCAATGTATTATTCTTTTATTCCGCTGTGTTGTTTACTTAATGATTGTTATAAGCTCCGGCGAATCTGATTTGAACGGTCGAATCTATGGCATTCGAATACGATTTGAAGTATGGATGTCGATTTTCGAGCGGGCAAAATCCGACTCGTTACAGGTTTCTTGCGTTGTGATCCAATCGACATTCTGGATATTTTGAAACTTGTTTGGTCGAATTATAAGAGTGTTGAAATTTGGATCTTCATTTTGATTTTGAATCGATTTGAAATTAAAGGTGAGTATTTTAACCTACTCACGGATATTAAACTTCTTATATTAGTTAAATCAAATTTATGATCTGACTAAAAGTTGATTTATTTCCGTTTGATATATTTAAATGGTCATTCCAGTTAAATCTGACTTTTGTTGAATATAATTTCCATTTAATTTAATATAGAATTTTTTTGGCATGGCATTTAATATAGAATTTTAAATAGCCATTTAAATACATGTTAGCGATAACCAGTTGATTGTTGTTGTTTATTTGTTGATTTGAATGGTGATTGTGATGGAGGTTTAACTGTTGATGTTGGACGACCGGATGTTAAGTTATTTTATCTATATTGATATCACACTCCAAGTTCCCTTAGTTTATTGTTAGTAAATCACTATGGGTTGAAATGATACATAACCAAACGATCTATAGATCAGGATGTAACGACCCATAATTTTCGATAATTAAATTTATTAATTAAATAAGTTTTTGAATTTAATGTTGTGAAAAATTAAAATTTTAAGATTTAATAATGAGAAAAATAATTAGAATAAGGTAATGGATGACTATTTGAATGTAATCTCAAGTAATTGAAAAGTTTTAATCGGCTATAAATTGTAAATGAGGAAATAAACTAAATGTTACATTAATTGGTGAAATAATAGGTAAGTAATTATAATTGGCTAAAATCAGTGTTGTGTAAGTACTTATAACATTTGTTCGTACATAATAAACTTATAAATGTGATTAAACTTAGATCAGGGAACAATTGTTATTTGTAACCAATTTATTTGATCTATTGAGTTAATTTAAAAATCAATTACAATTAAATATAATGAAATATTACGTTAATATGAGTTAAGACAATAACTGAAAATGTGAACGTAATTAAATGTACAGAAATGTCAATTATATTTATAAGGCAATAATCGATTTAATAAGTGAAACTAAGATAAATGAATTTAGTGGGACTATAAATTATAATTAATGTGAAAATCAATAAAACTTAATATAATTGAAATATTGCTACTAATATGGTAAAAAATGATAATTGTAGAATATTAATGCAATAAGATGTAAACCAATATCTATGTCCATAAAGTAATGATTGTTTGAATAAAAAGATTGAAATCTATTTAAATCAATTTATTGGAATTAGGATATAATTAATTGAAATTAAATGTAATTAAGTATTGTGGTTAATGTAAGAAAAGGCGTCAATTGTAGAAAATGAGGATAACAAGATAGAAACATATGTTAATAATTTCACAAGGTATTGGTTGATTTAATAGTAGGAGTGTAAATCAAAATAAATGAATAAAAATGAATAAGTTTAGTAAAAGAGTAAATATATGTTTATTTATGTGAAATGTTTATTAGCTGAAAGATTGATGTAGAGATGAGAAACTATTATTTAGCAAGAAATGTATAATTATTGTTTGTATCCAATAATGTATAAATATATTTAAATTATTGTTGGATAGGAAATAATTGTTCTACATCTCATTACATTCATTTAGTCCATTTTAAAACTCATTCAACTTAAATTAATGTAATTGAAAATTTCCAGTTAACAGGAGAGAGAATACTAAATTATAAATTAATAGGTGTAATTAAAAGTAGCTTATGTTTTGTGAAAATATAAGGAAGTTTGATGTGAAGAAGAGAACATTTACATTATATAAAACGAATGTTTCATTTGTGAATGTAGGTTTAATTTCATTAAGATAAAGAATATAATGACTGATTCTAAAGAAAGAAACGTACGTTTATTTGAACTCTGTTTTAGCTTACAAATTGACTACAAAAATAGGAAAATAATCTATTTCAGTAAGTTATTTATTACTCTTATGTATAACAAACTTACAAACGTGTTTAAACAAACAATTGTCCTATTTTTCATCCATTTTAGTTGTCTGTTTTGAAATTTAACTTTGTAAGTAATTGCATTTAATGTAAATCAAATATTTCAATTAAAAGGAAAGAAAGCGTTGATTGCAATTAATAGATTTAATAAAAGAGAAGTACGTTTTGTGTTCAACAAAAAGTGTGTTTTAATGGAAGTAAAATATCATTTTGGAAAACCAAATTGAACATTTTCATTTTTAAGGCAAGCATAATTTTTTTTATGCGCAGGTAAAAACCTAAATACATACAAATTTGAATATTATTTGAGTTAATGAAGTTAATTTGGCTACATTTCAAAAAAATTGAATTTCAAAAGGTTGTGCGATGTACATAGTCCATTCATTTCTTTTGTTATCAATTGTTAAATGAACGTTTTAAAAAATTACCTTATTATGAATACTTGATCCATTCATTTCTCCTTCTATTTAATATCTGATCATAGACTTTTAGGTTGTATTTAATTATTGCCACCTCTTTTTCACGTATACAAAATTTTACTTTTCTTTGGTTTGCAAACTTTTCCCTTCTTATGTACATTTCCTTATGCATTATTAATGCCTACAGCTTTCAAAATAAAATGTGACATTTATTTTTGTCCCTCCACCTTCATTTCCTAGTTATATAACCTTCAGCTTATTTCTTTATTTTCCTTTTATTTCTCTTGACTTCTCATATTCAAAATCTCTTATTCCTCCAAATCCAAAAGCTTTCTTTTATGAAACATGATTTTTTGCATTTTTCATACACGTCCCGTCCTTATCTTAGTTATGCTTCAATCTTTTCCTTAAACCTCATCTTGAGAAAAATGTAAGCATTAAAATTTGTTTTTTTATGCGTACTAATTATTATTTTAATAATATTTCTTATAACATGAATATCTTTCGCATATAAACTTTGATTCGAGCACGATTTCTTCAATTGTATTCATATTTAAATTCCAGACAACATGAATGGTATAATTGAATTTGGAGATTGTTGAGTTTTTGCGCTTCTGTTTGGATTTTTGTGGGCTAAAATCAAAGGTGAGTGTTTTAACCCACTCACAATTACTAAATTGTCTTGTGTTGGTTAATATAAATTTATGATGTGATTATAAATTGATTTTTTAATGTTTGGTATACTTAAATTATCATTCTAGTTAAATATTGTAATTTCTAGTTAATATAAATTTATGATGTGATTATATGATGTGATTATAAATCTTGTCTTGCATTTAATCGTCATTTAATTTAATACTGAATTTAAGTGTCAATTAAATACCTATTCAATCAGTTAATTGATGTTATTTATTGGTTGATTGAATACTGATTGTGGTATATGTTTGATTAGTTGATATTGGATGACTGGATGTTATATTTTTATATTGTTACAACACTGCAAGTTTTCCACGATTTGAAATGATACATACCTAAACGATCTATCGATTAGGAAAAAATCATTATGGGTTAAAATGTTAAACCCGAGCGATTTTATGGATTTTGAATTTTATTTAGGATTGCCAGTTGAAGTGATATATATCCGTAATTATAAAATATTTATGGGTTCAAATGATAAATATCTGTATCACTTGACCATAGTGTAGAAAATTATATATGGACACTGAATTGGTTAAATTAAATGATTTTGAATCCTTAAATTTTGAATCTATTTAATATATTTTAAATCTATTTAATCTATTTAAATCTATTTAATCTATTTTAAATCTATTTAATCTAATTTAAATCTATTTAACCTTTTTAAACCTATTTAATATATTTTGAATCTATTTAATCTATTTTAAATCTGTCTAAGCTATCTTAAACCATTTAAACTATTTTAATCTATTTTAGAGTATTTTAACTATTTAAACATTTATTTTCACTATGGTAAACTATTTAACTATTTATAACTATCTAAACTATTTTTCAAATTTTAGACTAAGTAAAGTGGAAGTGGTTATATTTAAATCCTTGATTTAAAAGCAAATATGATTAAACGATGCAATAACCTAAGTTGGCATTTAAAAAAATATTTTGAGTAAATATGATGATTTTGACATGAGGGTTTAACCTATTTTGAAAATATAATTTTGAAAGTGAATATGATTTCGAAAGTGATATGTTTTGAATTGAATATGATATTTTGATATCAACATGAAATAGTTTTGAAAATGTAAAAGAACCATCCAGTGTGTAACAAGCATTTGGTTTTTAAATAGACCGGGAATGGATATTGTCATATTTTTTGCCAATACCGAAAACCACTTTAACAACTTTGTACATGGTGGAGATTCTAGAATGAAATAGAATGGTTTGGTAAACGATTCTGTATGTGGTACTAACGTAGCCCTGACTCCCGTGAGTCGGCTTGATGTGGCTAAAACAAGAGCTATACCAAGGCCAAGTGAGGTCGCACCTCCGATCAGACATGCTTCTTCGATACCATATTATGATTTTGTGATTGATTTGGTGGCCTTGATTTTGATTATGGGAACGCATTTCAAAGTGGGCGGTAGTAGCTGCTATGCATAACCACCAGCCTGGTTCTGCACACGGTAGAATCTTACCCTGACATTGTCTTGCGCGCCATGTCACATGCCTTATCGCGCCTTCTACGAGTTTGGTTTGTGTCGTATCTATCGAGTGCTTGCTGATAGCCCACTAGTTTACGTTGGAGTTCACAATATCTGTATAGACTACGACATTATGTAGAATGTGTTAAGGGAGATATGGGTAACGTCTTAATGCTATTTTTAATACATTACTATAGACACTATTATAGTAGTGTATTGTACTATATAATAGATAGTTTAATGGATCCTTAGAAGATGGTAATCCCGAACATCTCTTAAGTTATTACACTCATGTTAACACTGGATAGGGGATGTCGAACACCGTAAACATTTCTGAAGCCGTTACATTTATATTTATTTACTGTTGATTTAACTTGCATAAGATAATTTAGATATGACTCGAGTGTTTTGTCTTTTCGTTTTGCTCGGGTCGGCCTGAGCTTTTCAGTATATCGAAGACCATTTATCTCTGGAGGACGAAGACGATGATTGTATACAATTATCATTTATGTTATTTATTCCACTACATCATGTTGTTCTACTGCATTATTTATTTATTACTATTTTATGTACTCTAATCTGTATTGTAAAAGTGTAATCAAGTATTATTTAAAAACAGCTTCAAGAACTGTTTATTTGATTATTACATTTTTTCTTTCTGTTGCGAGATACTGTGTTTTGTTTTTCCTTCTTTCTCTGCTTTTTCTTATTTATCCCAATAACAATCCTCCTGTTTGAATGGCTTAAGTTTGACATGTGTTGTTTATTGTTGATTTAAATGTCCAAAAAGGTAGGTTGTTACATAGGAAAAAATCGTTATGGGTTGAAAGGATAAACTTGAGAGATTTTACGAATTTTGTATTTTATTCAGAATTTCGGATTGAAATGATATACAACCGTAAATTTAAATTATTGTGGGTTGAAATGATAGATACCAATATCACTTGATCATGGAGTAGAAAATTATATACGAACACCAGATTGGTTAAATTAAATGATTTTTAAACACTTAAATTTTTGAATCCAGTTAAAATGATATTATGAAATAAACCTTGATTTATATGAACTAAATTAATTTCAAATTTATGTTTTAAACGTTGAAATTTAAATTGTTTTAAATGAATTGTTTAAAGGATTTAAATTGAATCATAAAGTTAAATTTTTAAATATAAATGAAATTTATCAAAACTGAATTATGTTAACGTTTGAATATTTAAACTTTGAAATCTATTGACTTTGAAGTGGTTTAAATTTATATTTAAAACTTGGATTTAATCGATATAGATTTAAATGGTTTATCGAGAATTGAATTGAAAAACTTAAAATTGAGTTTGTTGATTTGAAAACTGGATATGGTCCAGATTTCTTGACATAGGAGAAAAGTTTAATTTGATATTAATTTCAAATTTATTATTTTAAACTGTTTAAAGATATATTATTTTAAATTTAGATTTATTTAGATTTTCAACCTATTTACTATATAAATCATTTCCAATAATCAAACCACTTCATAATAAACCATTTTAATATATTTGAAAACTATTTAATATATTTTAATCTATTTAAACAATTTTAATCTATTATAAAACTGTTTAATCTATTTTAATTGATTTAATCTTTTTAATCTAATTAATACTATTTTAATCTTTTTTAAACCATTTTAATCTATTTCAAAAAAAATTAAACAATTTAAACTATTTTAAAATATTTTAAAGATTTTAAAACTATTTAAAACTATTTTTGCCTATCAAAACTATTTTCAAAATTTCAAATGGTGCAAGGTTGAATTTTTTAGTTTTAAATCCCTGACTTAGAAGTGAATATGGTTAAATGATGTTATAACCTAAGTTGGGATTTGAAATGACTATTTTGAGTAAATATGATGATTTTAAAATAAGGGTTAAACTATTTTATGGAAATGATTTCGAAAGTAATATGCTTGTAAGTGAATATGATATTTTGATATCAACTATGAATTGGTTTTGGAAATGTAAAAGAACCATCTGATGTAAAATAAGCGTTCGGTTGTTAAAGAGACCGGAATCAGATATTGTCATACTTTCTACCAACACTGAAAACCGCTTTAACAACTATGCACGTGGTGGAGATTCCAGAATGAAGTAGGATGGTTTGGTGAATGATTCTATATAAGGTATTAACGTAGACCTGACTCACTCTAATCAGTTTGATGTGACTAAAACAGGAGCCATGCTGGGCCAAGTGAGGTCGTTCCTTTAATTGGGCACATTTCTTCGATATCATATTATGACTTTGTGATTGATTTGGTGGCACCCCTCGATTTGATTTGGGAGTGTGTTCCAAGATGCACGGTTGTGGCTGCTATGCACTACCGCCAATCGAGTCCACAACATGGTAGTATCCTACCATGGGCATTGCCTTACGTGCCTTGTTACATGCCTTATCGCACCCATTATGACATTGTTTTGTACCGTACCTATGGAGTGCCCTCTGATAGCCCTTCAATTTACGGCGGAATTATGGTACTGTATGGACTATAGGAGCATATAAATGTGTTAAAGGGGATACGGGTAACGACTTAACGCTGTTTTAATACTTTACTGTAGACACTATTATAATAGCGTATTGTACTATGTATGTAGATACTTTAACGGATCCTTAGCAGACGGAAATCCCAAACATCTCTTAAGTTATTGCTCTCACGTTAGACACTAGATATGAGATGTAAAATCCTATGAGCATCTCTGAATCCACCGCACTCATATTTATTTACTGTTGATTTAACTTGCATAAGATCTTTTAGTTCTGACTCGAGTGTTTTGCTTTTCCATTACCCTCGGGTCAGCTTGAACTTTTCAGTGCTGAAAACTTTATTTCTAGAGTGCGAAGATGAATATTTTTATGATATTTACTTGATATATATTGCACAGCATCATATTGTTCCACTACATTATTTATTTATTCCAACTGTATGTATACTATGATGTATTGTAAAAGTGTATTCAAATGTTATTTGTAAAACAGCTTCATGAATTATTTATTAGATTATTATATTTTATCGTTCCGATGTGAGATTTTGTGTTTTGTTTTCTTTCTTTACTCTGTTTTTTCTTATTTATCCCATAAAAATCCTCCCTTTTGAATTGTTTGAGTCTGTCATGTGTGGTTTATTGTCGATTTGGACCATTCAAAAAGGTGGATCATTACACGACCCGACTTTTTGACCATCCAAAGTCGACATCGAACACTACCATTGTATTCCGACGTCGCACATCCAATCAATAGAATGGCTGATTGTTAGGGTAAATAAAAAGAAAAGAACACAGAAAACCATTATCTTACAGCAGAATCAACAACATATAATATAACAAGGGTAGTAGAAATTGTCATTCCAAAATACAGAGTATATTAGAATTAAAAAAAAACCTTATCAGCTGGACGGTTATAAAATCCTGACCTTAGAAAGGTTGATAGAGATACTATATAATATAGTGGAAAATAAAAACATTACGATAGATGAATATTCAACTCCTCTTCTAGACCCACTTGACAAGAAGGACAGCCTGAGAAAATACTCAGTCTGACTCGAGCGTTATAATAAAATAACACCTGTATCAGTTTGGAAATGCCAGTGTGAGATAAATCAAACAATGGGAAAAAGTTCTGTGAAACCATGCCACTAACATGGAATGGGTTTTACTTCACAAGAATAATATTAATATAGGCAAGAGTAGAAATAAATGTCAAGAAACAAATCCAAATAAGAACGGGCATAATTAATATTAAACCAGACTTGAAAAAATGGAAATAACCCGAGTAAAATCAAGAATAGACGAAATGGAAAAAATAAGGAAACATTCGAAATTAGATTGAATAGACAAATTAAGATGACATTCCAAACTTGATAGAATGGGCTAAATAAGGTAAAAGTCCAACTTGATAGTATGGACTAAATCAATGCTCAAGCGCCACGAAGAGTGGTTGACTTTTCTTGTGGCATTTTTAAAGATAAACATAATCAAGGATTCAAATCAAAGAAGGAAAGGAATATTTCCAACAAATGAATAGGAAAGTGCGATCCCCCTCAAAGTATACCCCTAGTAATATACTCTTGAATATGTCATATACTCGATGACCACCTCGAGAAAAGTACCAGCTGGACCCTGCCAAACCTTCCTGAGAATTCGAATATTTCACGTTTAAATGCAAACCATTTTCCTCATGAAGGTACACAAATATCAAGATGAGATATGAAATACCCTTACGGAAGCAAACCCACATAGTTGGACGCCCCTAAGCTCTTTGGTTTTAGTCATTTTCGACAAAGGATAACAAAGCTCAACAGAGCAATAAATCATCTTAGAATGACGATAATAAAGAAGCTAAATTGAATTCAAACTTACCACCACTCATTAAATTCAAACTTGTATTATTTCTTGGTTAACAATAATACCGGACAAGTCAAGGTACTGTTACCTCAAAGTCATATCTTAGGATTATTCTTAACTTTTGAAATAATGAAAAGTTTGCTTCTTTAATGTTTAGTACTAATTATACAAATAAATCGTTTTCATATAAGTAATTCGCTTTACGGAAATAATTCACTTTCATAAATGAATCAAACTTTTTATCTTTTAAAACAACTGAACTTGTGCTTTATTTCAATACTGTAGTATTGGTAAAGTTTTTTTAGAAATATTATTTCAAACTGTTCTCTTATAAGACAAATTTTACAATACTGTGTATTAAAACAGGTGTCGAAAATAAATGTCGTCAAAACGTTGTTTACTATAAATCCAAAAGCAATTCACGCTTAGCTATATCTATAAATAATCCCTTATAAAGATTTTTTTTCTATTTAGAAATCATTATTTATAAATTTTAAAACAATATTTATTATCGCAACTGTCTAAAGAACTATTAAGCCTCATTCAACTAATAACTTAACCCCTTGCTTTCCCATTAGAATTAGTTCTTGATTGTAAAAAGTTAAGAGAATAATTTTTCCAAGCGCTTGACTCCGAAGGCCTAAACAAACATTAGATCGGCACCCAGAAGATTGTCCAACTTAACATCCCAATAATCGAGTTCCAATTCCTTTTTCACTTACCTAAAATTTTCCCATATCTTGTCAAAAAAATTATGTGATCTTTGATAGGTATCCAAATTTTCTTTTAATAAACAAATTATTTATCTTTATATAAAATAGTAAATTATTTCCAAAATACTTTCATTAAATCGATAACTTTTCTTTAAAACAAATCTGTTAACTTACTTTAAACATATTTATTAAATAAATAAATTAACTTGAATATTATATGTTAAAATATTTTTTAAATACGAATAATAATTAATTAAAATGAATAATTAATCTCAAATGATTTTAACTTAAATGATTAAGAAAACTTAAACACTATTAGTCATCATTAGTAAAAATTATATATCACATTTCAAACACCATTAATTAAAATGATACAGTCAAATTCAAACATCATTAATTAAAATGATTAGTTACTTTGAAACAACACTAATTTAAAATAATTATTAATTTTAATTATCATTGATTAAAATAATTAATTAAACTCAAAAAATCGTGATAAATCAATGGTAAGTCAATTTTGAACATCATTTATTAAATTGGTTGATAAATCTCAAAATCATAAGTTAAAATTATTATTTATTTTAAACTATCATCAATCAAAATGATTAATGAATTTTAAAATACTTTTTTGCGGAAACACAAGGTCAAGTTCATAAGATAGTGTCTTCGAGATGAAAGTTAATAAATGACGATATAGTGAAATTGGTATAACGACACTTAACAAATTAAATGGAATATTAGGATTTATTTTGATTAACCCTCAATATAACAACATAATGATGTAAATAAATAATTGTTGGCAAGAAACCCCTAGGGTCTTTCTACCGATTTTTCCTGCAAAATAATGTTTATGGATAATATATATATATGAAAACACACAAACGCACATACATATATTCATATGGGTAAATAACGATCAAATTAATATATCATCCATTTTCCAAATAGAAATTCGACCAAACAAGCAATCGAACAATTTAACCAACGTCCAAACAATCAATAAATGTTTATGACAACACAGATATGATATGATAAAATTGAATGGGAGTTAAACTCGTATTTTTTTCATTTTCGTCAAAACATTTAGATTTTGGACTAAAACCGAACGACCATCCGATTTTAGCAAAAAATCTAGCAAGCTCCATATACAACCACAATGACACGAGCCCAGCGCAAAAAACGGCATTCAAATTCGACCTCATATGAGTAAGATATACATTTTATAAGTTTTCGGATTTACATAATTAAATTAAATTACTAATTTTTAAACTATTTACAACTTTACCCTCTAAACAACTTCATCTTCCTCAAACCAAATAAACGTGCACTCATGCCACAACTCGTTTACGTTTACATGGATATGCACTCTTACGGAAAGATAGTCGACGAAAATCAAAATCGATCGCACGATGAGCTTCTCTTCGAAATCTTCATGCCCACATAACCAAAACCCATGCTCAAAGGACACCCAAAAACCCAGACCTCTACCTTCTCATTCAACTACCCATGTGGTTTTGTGTCTAATTCCATCATCGATCCTCCTAAAAACTCGCATCCAGGTGCTAAACTCCTCCACGAGCTCAAATCTGAGCTCCGATTCGCCAGTTGACGACCATATGATGATAAAACTCCAACCCTAGCTGCTTGGTCATAGTAAGCAATCGCAAAAACTCGACTGCAACTCTCAAAACAAATACAGGATGGAAGATCTAGTCTATACATATTCAAATATAGTTTTTCCATGATTTATTATTGAGTATATACTTGGTTTTTAAATTTTTTAATTTGAATCGAAAAGGGGAAAACAAGCTTTCTTTTTTTGAGACAACATTACATAAGAGAAAAGATGTGGACTTGTTGTACGTAGGGGTATGGCTTGATCAGTGAAGAGCATAGGCTAAATATGGCTGATATAAATATTATATATACTGTTTGAATTTAAATTATCAAGCTATACAGCGTCCAAATTTTTTAAACTCCAAACGAGACGTGTCGGCTGGCGTTTTATATGCTACACCCCTATTCCAAATACAGTGGAACATGTCTCGATCCCTAATTCGATTATATATAAAAGATATCTTTTTAAACCCAGTTATTATATTAAGCTTTCAAAATAAATTTCTATGAGTTTCGAACTTGCATGATCAAAGATTCATTTTATCGCCATGAAATTCAATGCCATATTTTAATTCACTATAACGAATCCAATAAAACCGGTTTCGTTGAAATCCAAGACAATGCCTCGAAAGGTTTATGTCATATTAAAAATTGTTTTATATTTTAACTATCGATATTTATCTAATGTAACGACCCGTAAATTTTCTATTGTGCAATAATGTAATTAACTGAATTTTTGTGAAATTTGATATTTGGAATACGTCTATATAAACATAGCAAACGGTAATTTTTCATCAAAAAATGTGGAAGTTTATTTTGTTGTGTAATTTTATTTAAATTCGAATCAGTTAATATTTGATGATAATAAAATATTTTTGAAACCTGAATATTTTTACATAATAAATTTAGAAATCATCTTCTGTGTGAGATATCATATTTTCTTCCATCAAATTGTGATTTCTCTAGCCCGTTTATCTTATTTCCAGCGAATTTGCAGCAGTCTGGCACCGAATATCGACTTTTGATACGATGATCTATCGCTAATTTCTGTATACTATTCTGTTCGTCTCATCGTGCTGATCCCGATAGTATATTTATTAGTGCATTTTGAAGCCCAGTACGCGAAGAAATCCACAGAACGATTCTCCGTACCGGTACACATTTATGTCCTTTTATTTCCCGTGTCTTTTCATTGTTCCCTGAGACAACTAAACAGTTATTAATATCTCAATCCAACTCTTGCCCTTTGACATTCACGTCATTTAATATATATATATATATATATATATATATATATATATATATATATATATGTATGTATGTATGTATATGATGTGAAGAGACACGTCTCTTTCAATTGCAAGCTGTCAGACATATATTTGCTTGAAAACTATTGCTTTGCTTTTGCATCAAACCTAGAAGCTCTGTGCATAATCGAACAATTTCGGTCTCCTTCTACTTTTTCGCCTTGTTCTAAAAAAAGGAAATAATGTTTATAATAAAGCAAGATTTTATATGAACTGTTTGCAT
The DNA here is from genome assembly GCA_030765085.1 of Allium cepa. Classification (NCBI taxonomy): domain Eukaryota; kingdom Viridiplantae; phylum Streptophyta; class Magnoliopsida; order Asparagales; family Amaryllidaceae; genus Allium; species Allium cepa. The sequence continues at coordinate 1,040,029,526 of CM060931.1, read as the reverse complement.
TCCCTCTCCTACCCGTTATTGCTTTGCCTCTCCACATCTCCTTCCCAAGGCCACGACAAACTCTACCCTTGCTTCCTCCGCCAACCTACCTCTTCGACTCACCACCCCCTTATGGCTAGCAACTGCCATCAGCCGATACCTTGCCAAGCTTTACACACGCATATTCCCATGGCCGAGACTGTAAGCCTCCCCATTCCTTCTCCGGCTTCCATTCTCCTCCCCCCACTTCTTGAATTGTCGGGATCCATCCCCTTTAACCCAGAGCACCTCTGCTACCAAGCAGTGCCTAGCAACCACACAACCACCTATGCTTTCTCCTCACCGCCACCTTCGACCTTCCTTCCTACATGATGTCTTCCTATTTCCAATAGCCGAGCACCACTTGCTATGTAAGCCTGCCACTCGTGCATCATACTCTTGATCGAAACCCAAGCCAATCTCTCTTTCTCTCTCCGCCTTGCCGAGTTCTATTGCTTACTCTCTTCAAAAAAAAGAAAAAAAAATGATCCATGTTGATATATGTATTTTTTGTTGTTGTGAAGCTGTGCATCCTTCTTTTTGCGCACATGAAACATATATATATATATATATAACGATTTTTTTCATGTTTTTTAAGTATATAATATGTTTTTTTGTGTAAATGTAATTATTTTGAAAAGTATATATATACACTATGTTTATTTATCTTAATGTATACATATTATATTATGTTAGTTTGTATATGTATAAAGTTGTTTTTGTACGTATTAGTTTATATACATAATATATTAGTTTATACATGTTGTAGTTTATAATTTGTTAGTTTACATATCTGTTAGCTTATATAAAGTATATAATATGTTATTATTGATTTGAAATTATATATATATATATATATGTGTGTGTGTGTGTGTATATGTTCAAATTGATTTTTGAAAATTTGTATATATATGTAACATATATCTTGTTCCAGTCGTTCCCTTGTCCATCTTGACTTACCTTCCCAATATCGAACTTGTCGCAGTGATTCCTAGCTTCTTGTTTTATCACTCACGATTAACATTCTTATATTTAGTAAATTTGATTTCACTCACGATTAACACTTTTAGTTATATAATTGTTAAATATGATTTTCCATTATCTGTAATTGTTCACTTGTGATATATGTCACCATATCCTATTGTATATATTTTATTTGTCACTAATGATATATGCCTATTGTTCATATTTATTATATATTTGTTCTCACTCCACAAGTTCCCTGTTTGTTTAGAATTCCCTATGGGTCGAAGTGATACATACCTGAACGATTTATAGATCAGGGGAAAATTGTTATGGGTTGAAACGATAAACCAAGCAATTTTCATTGATTTTGAAATTTTAGTGTTGCGGGTTGAAATGATATATATTCGTAAATAATTAAATTATGGATTGAAATGATAAATATTTGTATCCCTTGACCATAAGATAGAAAATTATATAAGGACACCATTGGTCTATGTTTTGAAAATGATTTCGAAAGTTTGTAAGAAAATATACAGGTTTTAATAGATATTATTTATATAATATATAAATGCTATTTTATATATGCATAAAAATTTAGATTTTTATTTAAAATAATATGTTTTGGAAATTTTAATTTATCAGTTATTTTTGGAAAATATGAATTTTAAGATTTTCTTATTATTTTATTATTTTTAAAAGTATATAAAATAAGATTTAGTACAAATAAATTTAACAATAAGATTTAATTTAATAAAATTTAATTTAATTAGTATGTAATATGTTTTAAAATATTTATTTAAAAATTTATATTAATATTTTAAAATAGATTGATAACTTTAATAATAAAGTTTTGGAATACAAATTAATACTGACTTAGAATTAAAATTGGTGAATAATTGAATTTAAATGAGAATTTTTTTGAACTTATTTATTTTGAGATTTTGAAAAATATGATTTATAACTTGATTTTATAAAAAGTGATTAAATTAATATTATTAATTTTAAATAAAATTGAGATTAAATATCTAGTATTGAGTTAAGTTTATAATTGGGATTTTAGTAAATTGGTATTAAATGATTAAGTGAATACTTTCCGATTTGAATAAAATTAAGTTAAATGTTGCAATATAAATAAATTTTATATTGTAATGATTGAATATTTAACGTGAATCTTATTGGAATTGAAGTGATGGTTCAAACTTGGATTTAAAATCGATATAAATTGAAATGGTTTATATCTTTGACCTTTAAATTGAAATGGTGAAACTAGAGTTGATTTAAATTGAAATCTTAGAATTTAGGATGTTTTGAATCGATTGCGAAATTGGAGTAACCTAATTTTATTGTATGCAGTATTTTTAATATATAAACTATTATAATCTATAACTATTTTAATATATACACATTATTTTCAATATCTAAACTGTTTAAGTTGAAGGTGTTATGATTTAAAAGTGTTATGGTTTCAAAAATGTTATGATCTCAAAAGTGTTATGATCTCAAAAGTGCTATGATTTCAAGTGCTATAATTTTGACAGTGTTATGATTCTAGAAATGAATATTATTTTAAATGAATAATGATTAATTGATACGGTTTTGAAATGAATACGATATTCTGATATGAAGTATGAACTATTTGAAAGAAATGACCAAGGTGTGATATAAGCGTTTGGTTGTCAAAGAGACCGAGATCTGATATTATCATACTCTCTGTCAATACCGATAACCACTTTAACAACAGTGTACGTGGTGGAGAATCCAGAATGAAGTAGGACGGTTTGGCGACAATTTTATATGGTATTTACTTAGCTCTGACTCTCGTGAGTCAGCTTGATGTTGCTAAAATAGGAGCTATACCGGGCCAAGTGGGGTCATTCTTCCGATCGTGCACATTTCTTCAAAACCATTCTATTGCTTTTATGATTTGATTGGGCGCATCTTTGATTTGGAAGTGTGTCACGAGGTGGGCGGTAGTAGCTGCTATGCATTACAACCAGTCCGAGAGTGCAAATGGTATATCTACACTGGCATTGCCTCAAGTGCCATGTCACATGCATTATCGCGCCTTCTACGAGTTTAGTTTGTACCGTATCTATGGATTGCCCTTTGATAGCCCTCTAGTTTACGAATTATGGTACTGTATAGACTATGGAAATATATAAAAGTGTGTTAAGGGGATATGGGCAACGCCTTAACGCTATTTTAATAGTTTACATTACTATATACATATTATAATAGAATATATTTCTACATAGTAGATAGTTCCACGGATCCTTAGAGGATGCATATCCCAAGCATACTTTAAATTACTTGTATTTCAATAGATATTTCACCTGAGTTGGATTTATTGATATAAGAATGTTAATCCTGACTCGAGTGTTATGTGTGTTGCTTTATGCTCGGGTCGGACTGAGTGTCACTACATTTGAGACTCGCCTTTGGAGATTGGAGCTTCGCTTAAAGATCTGTCTTAACAATTCAGCTTTCCAGTTGTTTATTCAGACTTGTCATCTGTTTGTACTGAGACTACATTGTATTTGAGATCTTCTGTCGTATTTTGTTTTAGACTTTGATATTTATATAGTAGCTTCATGAATAACTATTTATCAATTCCGCTGCTTATTGTTGTAATGCTCTGTGTCAATGATTCCGTGACTGATTTATTTACTGTATGTGTTGAGTATTACCAAATATAAATTAACAATCTATCGTTTTGAGCAATTCATGTCTGACATCTGCGGATGGGAATGGTTTGAAATTCCGAGTTGTTACCGTGAGAAATGCGGAATACAGATCTTAAGGTTAGGGTTAACACTAGAGGGGGGTGAATAGTGTTTAAAGAAATCACTAAATCTTTTTGAGTTTTTGTTAATTTGAACACAAATGTATGCAATATTCAGAAACAGATATGACCATAGAATAAAAAACAGATGCAGAAATAAAGTAAAAGCAGTAAAGGAAAGAACACATTGGATTTTATACTGGTTCGGAGTTACCCTACATCCAGTCCCACACACAAGTATGGATTTCCTTTCAAAAGAAATTGTACACTTACGCCTTCGATTTCAAGGCTACAAGGTACACCCTCCAGATTCACAATCCTCTGGGTAGAGATACTTGAGTTCACGGGTAACAAGTCCACCCAATTGATTTCCTAGGCTACAATCACACCTTTTCTAACTTGATTGATTTCCAAGGCTACAATCACAGCTTTTCTCGCATAATTGATTACAAAGAAGTCTATAACTCTGAATAGCACTGAGATCTTGTTGAGATAGTGATAGAGAATCAAACCAAAAATGATCTTGTTAGATTCAATGTTGATTTCGGCAGAGTAATGGTAAGAATATATATAAAGAAATGTGGAAGAAGAAGAGGAGTGTAAATCAGAAATATATTATTAGAAATTCATTGAAAACAGCCCCTATTTATAGAAGAACAACAGCCATGTCAATTCCTGAAGGGATATGATGAATAGACACTTCTTTTGAAATTCTAAATTTCGAAATCAACTGCCACTATGTCGACATGGGTATCTTGAGTATGTCGACATCCCAAAAGAAATTTTGGTGGTTTGTTTTTCATGAAAATAACTTTTATCTTATATTAAAACTATTTAACTTCTATAAATATACTAAATATAGTTAAAATATATAAATAAATATAGAGAATAATATTTTGGTATATATAAAATTTTACTATAGTTTTTTATTTAAATCTAAGTATAAATATTAAAAGTTAAATATATTATTATTAAAAGATAGTTTTGTACCAAGGATAATTTGATTTTGAAGATAAAGATTATTTTGAGGATAAAAATATTTAAAACCAGGATAGATGTTTTTGATTCTTTTAAAAAGAAGGTTTTGAAATCATTTTGAAAACAAGATATAATTTTGTAAAAATATTTTGAATAAAATTTAGTAGATACAAAACAATGTTCCACTAGATTTTTCATCGGTTCCATCCTACTTAGGGTTTTCCATCCCTTTAACGGGCTCGAAGTGGATTCCATTCCACGAGTCAATTGGGTTTTAAGATGCCAGTGCTTTTCTAGAAGTTTTAACAAAATTCCTAATTAAATTACTTATTCTTGAAATCTTGAACTCTTGATAATCTTGATATTCTTGGCACTCATGAGTCTTCAATCTTGATATCTTGAATCTCTATGATGTACAGTCTTCATTCTTGGTATCTGCATGGTTAAATCCTGCATGTACATATATTTCTAAACTATAATGTTAGTATTTATATTTTATAATCCTATTCTAAGGTTGTTGTCATCAAAACCATCATCTCAAGGACTAATAGATACATCCAATATATTTATATTTTTAAGTAAATTTACAAATTGAATTCACCAATATTATTTATTAATTAAAAGGAGTTAAATAAAATTATTAAATCCATTTAATTAACATTTAATTCACAACTCTAATATCTTAAACATGCCTTATATTTGAATTATAAGTTATAAAATTCCAAAATCCAATTATTTGAATATTAAAATATTTAAACATTTAAATTCAAATGACCAAAATTTTGGATTGGTACATTCTCCCTCCCTTAAATAAATATCGTCCCCGAAATTTTTAATGAAGAAAATGTTTCCAAACCCCTTAAGTTTAAAACTATTATTTAAAATGAGTTACTAAACTTATCAACTTTTCAAAACCAATTAGCTGGAAAAGATTCTAGTCTTTTAAATTCGTTCACCTGTACCAACTATTTTCTCACATTCATTCATTCCAAGATATTACTCAAAAACCAAATTTTAGTTATCAAATTTTCCCAAATTCTCAAAAAAATTCTAACTCCTAAGCAGAAAATTTCGCCAGCGTATCCTCACATAGCTCGATTGAAAGAACTACAAATTGCCTCTACGTACTCCAAACCAATGAAAGAAAACAAAAGCCAAGTGGTCTCCTATATCTGGAGCATAAAATCATCAACCAATTTAAAATTTCTAGATTTATTATGTACCTTTTTGAGTTTGATTTATATTTTGGCATGTAATTTATTGTCTCTTTGCAAATGCAGGTGCGCAAGGATCAAATAGTAATCTCTTGCATACCTGTACTTACGAAATCTAAAAGAAAATCAAGCAAATAAAAGCAATTTGATGTAACTTTACATGCAAAGACTAGTCTGATATAAATCTACATGCAATCAACAACTAAATCCCAATCATATGCGACAAAATACACAGAATATTCCATAATAGATGCCATGAATCCAAAATTTTCAAATGAAAAAGTTAGATCTAAATACCCGGGTTTTTCAATTCAAAAATTTATTTTCAAATTTCTCAGATAAGAAAATCAAAGATCAAAAATCAAAATTGCAAGGAAGCGATACCTCCTAATAAAGTATAGTGAAACTCTAGAATCAAAATAACATGGAGCTTCCAGTGGTATTCCGGTTCCTCCGAAAACATCAACTAGAGTAAACAAATATCATTCCTTTACCAAAATCTTCAAAAAAATTCTTTTTTTCTAAAATCACCAGGATTTAGGTCCTAATAACAAAAAATTAAAATCCTTTTTCTATAAATTTAAACTTCATAAACAATGGTACATACAACCACACAAACAATCAATTCAATTCAATCAAATCAAATCAATCAAATTCTACGATGGAATAAACTAACACTAACTGTCAATTCCAAAAGGGAAAACTTATAATTTAACATTGTTTCGAAATGTCAAATGACTAACAAGAAAATCTCAACATATGTTCAAAACTTTCTTGGTTGTTCAAAAATATAGAAAATTATCTAAGCGTATTGTTTGCTCATTAGCCTTTGGTTATTGGTTAGAAGATTATCCAAACCGACTTGGATACTCTATATTTTATTAGTTTCTTAATTATATAAAAAAAATTCTTAATTACTTATATTTTTACTAATTACATTATTCAATACTGAAATTATTTATGAATTATTTCATAAATTCTCGCCCAAGTTTTAAAATACTTTACAAAGTCATTTCTTTATAAAACATCAAATAATAACTTATTTCACTTTATTTACATGTATAATACTCTTCAATATCTTAAGAGTAGAAATAATTTCATTTTTCTTTTTCAAAGATCTAAATGGAGATCAAATCAAATTATGATTTTCTTAAAACTGAGTCAACCGATCAACTTTTTTAACATAGAGTGTTAAAATGAATAATATTTATGGGTTAACCCAATCAGTAAATAGATTACACTACTAAGATGTTTTAAACAATTATATGGTTTTAATAAAAACAATGTTCATCAAAACCTCCTTATTCATTTTAGCCCATTTACTTATTTTTAGTTTATCCCTTATCTTATCTAAAGGTAAAATCCCATTTAGCCAAACAAATCTCTTATTAGAAATATTTTTTATCTTGGAACCAATTCTCTTTAAGGAAACATAAAAATTAAATACCTGGTTTAGTTTCAAAAACTCATTCTCTTGAAAGCATATTACATATATTTTTATATATAATAACTTTAAATGATTTATTTATTAAAGCTTACTTTTAGTTTATTCGGATTTTAATTCATCTCGATCGCATAATGGTAAAGTGAATAATTTATTAAGTACTCCACAACATTCGCTTAAGCGAACATCCAATCGTCACTTAGAAGATTATTCAGATTACCACAAAACTAATCAAAATGGTTTCCTCTTAATTGTCCCAAAAAATGCAACCTATTTAAAATTTTACTTCCTAAAATATATTTACTTTCATTAACTTCTAGAAATACTACTGTCTCATTTTCAAAAACTTTTGTGAATTATTTACAAAAATTCTAGGATTTAGATCCAAAAATCCTTTTTAAACACATTTTATTTAAGTTTTTAAGAAATTATTTTGAATACTTATTCTCTAAATATCTTATCCCACTATTTAGATTATATCAACAACTTTTTATCTAAGTTTAATCCTTAATCCACCATTATTAAAAGGTGAATTCTTGACTTAACATATTATCTAAACGACTTAGTGAAATTGTCAAAATTAATTCACAAAGGGCCCGTTTTAAATTAAAGTAATAAATGCTCCTAGATAAATCGTGCACCATTTTGCAACTAACAAGCAACATTCATACTTCTTTTTTAAATTAGGCATAACTGAAAAAACAATAGTGGTAATAAATAAAAATTATCACATTTTAAACCAACATGCTTTATAACTATATAAAGTTTTTAAAATTATTCCTTTATATATAAAAAATATAACCTTAGGCAAAATATTTAATTTGCCAAATTTTCAAAAGTTCAATACCACATGCATTGGCCTTGGTTAAGTGTTTAGAAACGATCGATACCGTGGCGTCCCAGGTCTCATCCAGGATTTATAGAAACTCAATAAACCAATTAACATAATACATTTTCATAACATTAACAAATACGCCCTCGTTTATATATAATACTCTCAAACTCATTCTAGTGTATTTCTTACCATGTCTCTAATGAGCCAACTCTACCAAAGCCAAGGTTCTTGTTTAACCTTGCATTCCGATACCAAGCTATAACGACATGCCTTTTTGACCGTCGAAAGTTGACCCCAAGCACTACCACTGTGTTCCAATGTCGCGCATCTAATCGATGAAAGGGCGGATTTTTAGGGCAAATGAAAAGAAAGGAATTGAGAAGAAATGAACCCCATAGCGAAATCAATAACATACAATATATTAAGGACAATATAAACCGCCACTCCAAAATACAGAGTATATCCGAGTTAAAAACAAACCTTATCACTTGGACGACTATAAAATCCTGACCTTACAAATGATGTTAGGGATTCTATATAATACAGCGAAAAATAAAAACATTATGATATGTGAATCTTCAACTCCCTTCAAAACCTCCTTAACACCAAGGACAACCTAAAAAAAATACTCAGTTTGACTCGAGCTTTATAATAAAATAACACCCGATCAATCTAGAATTACTAGCATGAGATAACTAAAATCATGGGGAACATATAAATATTCTGTGAGACCACGCCACTAACCTGGAATGGGTTTTACCTCACAAGGATAACACCATGCAAGAAAGAGTAGAAATAAATATCGGGAATAAATCCAAATAATAATAGGCATAATTAATATTGAACCAGACTTGAAAGAATGGAAATAACCTAAGTAAAATCCAAACTTGACAGAATGGACAAAATAAGGAAATAATCCAAATTTGGTCGAATAGAAAAAATAACATTACAGTCCAAACTTGACAGAATGGGCTATATAAGATATCAGCCCAACTTGATAGAATGGACTAAATTAATGCTTAAACACTGCAAAGAGTGGTTGACTCTTCTTGTGGCGTTTTTAAAGATAAACAGATTCAAGGATTCGAATCAAAGAAGGAAAGGAAAATTTCTTACAAATGACTAGGAGAGTGCGACCCCCTTGAAGTATACCTCTGGTAATATACTCTTGAATGGGTCATATACTTGATGACCTCCTTAAGGAAAGTACCGGCCGGACCCCGCCAAACCTTCCCAAGAATCCGAATATTTCACATTTAAACTCAAACCATTTTTCATGTGACGATACATAAATATCTAGATGAGATGTGAAATACCCTAACGAGAGAAAACCCACATGGTTGGACGCCCCTAAGCTCTTTAGATGTTATCATTTCCTACAAAGGATAAAAAAGCTCAACGGAGCAAAAATCATCTTAGAATGACGACAATAAAGAAGCTGAAGTAACCGATAGGAGAGAAACTGACTATCGGATATTAAAATGATCATATGTGGAAATTAAGTCTTGTATACTTACCACCACTCATTGAATTCAAACTTGTACTATTTCTTGGTTAACAATAATACCGGATAAGTCAATGTAGTTTTACCTCAAAGTCATGTCTCGCTACTATTGTTAACTTTCGAAATAGCAACAAGTTTTCCTCTTCAATGTTTAGTGATAATTATACAAATTAATCATTTTCATATAAGTGATTCGCTTTATGGAAATAATTCGATTCAATAAACGGATCAACCTTTTTTTTTAAAAAAGAACTGAACATGTGCTTGATTTCCATACTATAATACTGGTAATATATTTTTAGAAATACTCTTTCAAACTGTTCTCTTATAAGACAAATTTTATAATATTGAGTATATTAAAAGAAGGGTTAAAATAATATCATTAAAACATTGTTTACTATAAACCCCAAAAAAATACCAACTTAGCTTTATTTATAAATAGTCCCTTTTAGAAGGTTTTCTCATTTATAAATCATTATTTATAAATTTTAAAACTATACTTATTATCTAAAATGTATAAAAAATTGTTAAGCCTCATTCAATTAATTGATTAACCCCTTGCTTTCCATTAGAATTATTTCCTGATTGTAAAACTTTAAGAGGAAAATATTTCCAAGTGCACGGCCCCTAAGGCCTAAACCAACATCAGATCAACACCTAGAAGATTATCTAACTTAACATCCAAATAATCGAATTCCAAATCCTTTTTAATTTACCCAAAATTTTCCCTTATCTAGTCAAAAAAATTATGTGATCTTTGACAGGTATTCGAATTTTCTTTTAATAAACAAATCATTCACCCTTATACAAAATAGTTAATTGTTTCCAAAACACTTTCATTAGATCAGCAATTTATCTTTAAAACAAATTAGTTAATTTACTTTAAAATCATTTATTCAATCAATTAATTTGCTTGAATATTAAATGTTAAAATATTTATTAAATCCGAATAATCATTAATTAAAATGAATAGTTAATCTCCATTTTTAAGTAAAATTATTAATAGAACTTAAACACTTTTAATCATCATTAGTAAAAATGATTTATCACATTTCAAACACCAGTAATTAAAATGATTGAATTAAGTTCAAACATCATTAATTAAAATGATTAATGTAACGCCCCACCCCGAAACCCACCTTAGTAAAGAGAATTAACGAGTACTTCCGTCTACTAAAGCGGAGAATAGGGCTGGTTAAGGGCGACCATCTATAACTTTGTCTTAAACATCTACTGAATACGTCGATAAATGCAATATAATTTTTTTCTTTTCTATCTCAATTGATCGACATATATAGTAAATGTTTAATCCAAAACTATAGGTGGTTGACGGATCTATCAGAACAAAATACAATAACTAAATGTAAAGCACATCACAGAACAGTAATCAACATCAAATATATATACATATACACTGATACATGTTTAGTACAATACAATATGAATACGATAAAGGTGGTACTCGGCCACACCATATGCATCAAATCAAATGTAAAAACATCAGAGTATGCGGAAGAAACAAAATACTCAAGCGAAAGAAGAGATGATATCCAACACCAACTTCAAGCTAAGTCCAATAGATGATACCTGAAACAACTCGGTCTGACCCGAGTATAAATACACAGGTCAGTCTAGCTACACAAATCAGTCAATATCGATAATATGAAGCAGAATGGATATAGTGATACTTCTTCTCGGATGAGGTGAAGGATTAGATAACTCATAGCTCAATACTTAAGTAACAAACGCTACCTAAGTGACTAAATACCTCGAAAGAGGTAACTCAAACTCAATACTCAAATAAAACACAAGTGCCTCATATCATTAGCGATAACCCATAATGAACTCAAATCAACTCATATAAGACTCAAGCAAAACTCAAATGGTTCGATGAACCATTACTCCAAAAAGGATAAAACTCATCTCAATCACAAATAGAAGTCATGAAAGCAACACAAGACAACTCCATAAGAATGTGAGATCTCAAACTCATAAGTAAGCCAAGGCGGCTAAATCTCACACATACATCTCAATCATAAAAACTCATGGAACTCCATACGAATTCAGACTCATAAAATCTCAAATTCAATAAAGAACTCGATGCATCTTCAAAACTCATAAAATGTTAACACTAATGCACCAAAAACAGCGAATTCAAAACTCAAAAAACCCGGATTGGCCATATCCCTAAATACAATGCCGAAGCAATGCTGCACGTGCTAAACTCAGACGGCCGAAGCCTTAGACAAGGTCGCTGACACCTTTCCAAAGCAGTTCGTCCTCATGACAAGGTCGCTGACACCTTTCCAAAGCAGTTCGTCCTCATGACAAGGTCGCTGACACCTATGCAAAGCAGTTCGTCCTGATAACAAGGTCGTTGACACCTTTCCAAGCCATTTTGTCATCCCTAACAAGGTCGCTAACACCTCCAAAGCAGTTCGTCCTCATGACAAGGTCGCTGACACCTCTCAAAGCAGTTCTGTTAGGTAAATATCGTGAATGTGTCATAAACTCACGGATAGGAACCCAAAAAGTGTTAACGTGTGTCCCATAACACACATTCGCACTTAGCGGTTTACTAGCCGTTAGTCGACGTCACACTAAAAACATCATAAAACTCAGAAAATTACATCTCGCCTAGTCTCATTGGCGAGTGATAAAGAGATACCATACTTATCTCATCTCATCGATAAGTATTAAATGACATCATATCTTGTCTCATCTCATCGAAAACATCATGATTGTTTCTCATAAACCATAAATCTCAAAATATGAAATCATAAACTCAAGACTTGCCTTATGTCATTGGCAAGTAAATAAAACATCGTGATGGTTCTCATCGATCATACTCCTACATAGGAGACCTCAAACCATAATGCTTGCCAAATATTGGCCATCTTAAATAATTCCAATAAATAGAAATTATAAAACTCAAAATACGCCATAAAATTGCAAAACATCTCAGAATCAATAATCTCAAACCGCTTCGATCGTACAAGTCCGGAATTAACCGAAACAGTAAATGCACATGTCCATACCACGTGTTTTACTGAATCGTTTAATTCTCTTTCTCATACGTTCGAATAGTGTAAAAGTGTATGCTTTATATCTAAAATAGTTTACTAGAGAAAACAAGCTTTTAAAACTATTTCTCGAAAAGATTAATAAAATCATTATTTGAAATTCCTTTATTATAGGAAATAAATAGATTTTATATTAGAAAAATAATTTTAAAACTATGTAATAATAATTTGAAATATCCATTTATTTCAAAAATCACTTCAAAATAGTTTAGTGAAAACCGCGCTCGAAAACAATGAAAAACAAGAAAGATAACTCAAGACCGATAACTTGAATTCAATACGAATTCAATTCAAATTTAACCCAAAATCAATTCAAATTCTATTTAAATTTGAATTTCAAATTCTTCAAATAGTGCTAGCTTATTGATAGGAATCATAGCTCTCAAAACATTTCAAAACAACATCAAAATCGAATAAGAATGAGAGCAAAAATAAGCTAGTATAATTCTCAAGTCAATGATTTATTGCTGTTGTTTTACTCTCGGGACAACAATAAACAACTCCAGTTTTGACCAAGCTAACTTTAAAATTTCAGAAAACTCAAAATAAGGAAGGTTTATAAAATAATCCAAGTTTTTTAAAACATCAAGAATTATCTAAATCCGACAAGAAACGAGAAAGATACGTCTAAGTTACTAACTATATTTAGTTTAGATAATGTAATAATCAAAGTGACAGAGCCGAGAATTTGTAACATGATTTCGATCAAACTATACTCAAAATATTAAAATGTGTTCAACAGGAAAGTTTTCCACATAAATTAAGCTTTCCGGAGCTTCAAAAATCATCCAAATCGGACAAGAAACAAGGAAGATATGATCAATTTACTAACTGTGTTCAGTTTGGATAACATAATTACTAAAGTGACAGAGCTGAGAGTTTGCAACAGCATTTTGATCAATTGATGCTCAAAATATGCAAATGTGTTGAACATTAAAGTTGTCAATATAAAATAAGCTTTCCGGAACTTCAAAATTCATCCAAATCGGACAAGAAACAAGGAAGATATGATCAATTTACTAACTGTGTTCAGTTTGGATAACATAATTACTAAGGTGACAGAGCTGAGAGTTTGCAACATCATTTTGATCAATTTATGCTCAAAATATGCAAATGTGTTCAATAGTAAAGTTGTCACATATAAAATAAGCTTTCAGGAACTTCAAAAATCATCCAAATCCGATAAGAAACTAGAAAGATATGCCTAAAAGAATTTCTGTATTTAAAAGCTAAGATTAAAACACAGGACAGAAAGGTTACATCTTCTTCAAACTCAAATTACTCTTAGTAAACAGCTTAATCACAAAAAGTAATGAACATAAAAGTTGTTCCTCGTAAAAGCATCTTCTAACAGAAAAAAACCTAACTCAATTTCGATCTAACATTTGAAAGTTATGATGATTTCAATATCAGGTTTCAACAAAAATATTGCACAGAGCAGAGCTGTGTACATCAGTTTCAAACCCTAAACCACGGAATTTCTTAAAGTGATTAAAAAAACTTGTAGCTAATAGAATGTTCTTTCAACTGCAGAAAGATTGAGCTAAATTGGATAAATTGGCACTAAGATATCGCTGTTTTACTGCAGCGATATTTTTACAAACAATTTTCAGCAAACTACAACCATGCAATCATTCAAATTCAAGCAACCAATTCACAACTAATTTGAAAGCAATTCAATCATAAAACCATTCAATTAAATTCAATTATCAACTGAAAATTATTCTCATAGATTAAAGGTAGTAGTGTGAGTGATTAACTCGCCTTTTAATTTCCTATAGCTTGCTAAATCCTCTTTTAAGCCTTGCTAACCTCTTAGCTTCTCCAAAATCACCAAAAAACTCAAGAACAAAATTTGGACAGCAAGCAATTTAATCAAAAAGGGGATCAAAATCATTCTCTTAGAGTTCTAAAGGATAGAGATAGAGTTTAAAATACTTACTCTACATTATTGGACAAAATCCCTTTGATTTGAGCTTTGAATTTTGAAATTAGGAACTAGGGTTTAGGAAACTGAGAAGAAGAATGAACGTACTGATGTTTTAGGAAGAGAAATATGTTTCTCATTTCTTTGCTAACAGGCCAAGTGAAGTATGTTAATGGGCTAGAGTCTAATTTTTCAAGAAAATTAGCTTAGGTTATAAATTAATCACTTAGTTACATGTTAACAATGCACACCTTCAAATTCAATCATCCATTCAACTTTATTTCATATCAAAAATTTATAAAACTTCATATTCATGATGATAAAATGTTATATACTCAAAATAAAAGATTATTTATATTTTTAAAACTTTTTATCATCATATTTCTTTTCCTTTTTATAAATAACAAATTTACATCTCTAATCACAAATTCCATTGTAATTAACATTATAAATTGAACAAAAATAATATTTTTGTGTGATAAAATTTTATAAACCTTTTCAAGTATAGTTTTAAACTTAAATTATATTTTTAAACTTAATTCCATCATTATTTTGAATATATCTCATCTTAAAATTAATCACTTCTTTTAAAAATCATTAAAAGAAGTAAATAACAATAATTAACAAAATTATTGCATTAACTCTAAATAAAACACATTTTCCTCATTTTATTATCTCAAATCATCTTAATAAAGTTTTCAGAATTCTATTTTCTCATTTTTATCCTCAAATATATTGTTTATTCCCAATAAACAATTTAAATTCCTCATTAGTTATCAATTTACACTATCAAATTATAACCGCCGTTATAATTTAATATTTTCAGGTAATCGCTAAAATTAGGGTTGTTACAATTAATTACTTTGAAATATCATTAATTTAAAATGATTATTAATTTTAATTATCATTGATTAAATTAATTAATTAAACTCAAGAAATCATTAGTCAAAATGATAAATCAAAGATAAGTCAATTTTAAACATCATTTATTAAATTCGTTAATAAACCTCAAAATCATTAGTTAAAATGATTAATTATTTTAAATTATCATTAATCAAAATGATTAATGAATTTTAATATTCTATTTAGCGGAAACACAAGCTCAAGTTCATACGACAGGGTTTTGGGGATGAAAGTTAATAAATGACGATATAAAGAAATTTCTATAATGACACTTAACAAATTAAATGTCGGGATTTATTTTGATTAACTATCAATATAATAGGAAAATGATGTAAATAAATAATTATTGACAAGAAACCCCTTAGAATCTCTCCATAGATTTTCCCTGCAAAGTAATGGTTGTGGATAGTATGTATGTATGTATGTATTCATATAGGTTCATAATGATCAAATTAATATGTCATCTATTTTCCAAATGGAAATTCGACCAAGCAAGCAATCAAACAATCTAGCTAAGATTCAAACAATCAATAAACATTTCTAATATTATAGATATGATATGATAAAATTGAATGTGAGTCAAACTCACATTGTTTTTCATTTTCGTCGAAACATTCCGATTTTGGACTAAAAACTTACGACTGTCCGATTTTAGCATAAAACCTAGTAAGCTCCAAATCTAAACAAACCAATTCCATCACGTAGATCTCAACGACATGAACCCAACACGAAAAATAACGTTCGAATCCGACCTCATATGAGTGAGATACACATTTTTCAAGTTTTCGAATATACATAATTAAATTAAATTACTAATTTTCAAACTATTTACTACCATCAAAATAAACCTCATCTTCCCCAAACCAAATAAACATGCGCAGCCATGCCACAACTCGCTCCCGCATGCATAGATATGAACTCATACGGGAAAATAGTCAATGAAAATCAAAATCAATTGCACCGATAAGATTCTCTTCGAAATCTCCACGGGCCCGTACGATAAATCCACGCCCAAAGGCCACCCAAAAATTCACGATATGCACCTTCTCACGCGGCTGCCCATTAATTCATGCATCTGATTCCATCTTCGATCCTCCTGAATCACGCATCCAGGTGCTAAACTCCTCCACGAGTTCAAGTTCGAGCTTTGATTCGCCAATCGATGACCATACAATGAAAACTCCAACCCTAGCTGCTTTTTCGTAGTCGGCAATCACAAAAACTCGACTGTAACTCTCGAAACAAATATGGGATGGAAGATCTAGTCTATACGAATTTAAATATATTCTTTCCATGATTTATTGTTGAGTATATATTTGGTTTATGATTTAAGTTTGAATTGAATAGGGGAAAACAAGTTTTCTTGTTTACAGACAATATTATAAGAGAAAAGGTATAGTCTTGTTGTACGTAAAGGTATGGCTTGATCGGTGAGGAGCATGGGCTAAACATGGCTGGTATAAATATTATATATATTATTTAAGTTTAAATTATCAAGCTATACAACATTCGAAAATTTCAAACTCCAAACGAGACGTGCTGCGTGCCATATGCTATACTCCTAGTCCGAACACAATGGAACAAGTCTCGAGCCCTAATTCTATTATATGTAGAAGATAGCTTTTTAAACCCAGTTGTTATATTAAGTTTCCAAATTAAATTTCCATGTATTTCGAACTTGCATGACCAAACGATTTGTCTGATCACCATGAAATTTGACAGCATATTATAATTCACTATTACGGATCCAATGGAAAGAATAATTTCTTAGATTTAAATATCGTTTTATATTTAACTATCGATATTTATCCAACCTATTTATATTTTTAAATAATGTTACAAATTGAATTCACCAGTACTATTTATTAATTTAAAGGAGTTAAATGAAGTTATTAAATCCACTTAATAACACTTAATTCACAATTCTTATATCTAAAACATGCCCTATTATTAAATTATAAGTTATAAATTTCCAAAATCGAATTATTTAAATATTTAAAATTAATCAAATATTTGAACCAAATTATTTAAATATTTAAAATTAATTAAATATTTAACATCAAATGATCATAATTTTGAGTTGTTACAATAGTCATACCTCCATACTTTGGTGAAAGCGTCTTTTCAACTTTGCAAATTGAAAAGAAGACGGATAATTGTTGCTCTAAGAAAAAGTTAGTATCATTTTGGTCTAAGGTAAAACTTCTTAGTTATAATGTACTTGTTGAGTCAAGATTTTTGTCATCAATCAAAAAGGGGGAGAATGTTGAGTCAAGATTTTTATAGAGTTTTGATTTCTGACAAAGGAATAAGCCGTGATCGACAAAAAGAAGTTATTCATTGAAGAAACACAAAGAGCTCCATATATTAGAGGTTGATTATTTGGTATGTTAGTAATTTATGTTAAAAATCTATCCTCAAATAATCATATAACTTCAATCTTTCAATATATATACATATGCTGCGGTGTGTATACAATTATATGTGCTAATATAGTACACACGGATCGTGTAATATGGACAATAATATAAATGCGGAAAATAGATGATAGTAGCAAAGTAAAAATAAAAAATAGAAAAATCACACCAGAGATTTTTATACTGGTTCGGAGCACCGTCCTACGTCCAGTCCCAGACTTCTATCTGGATTTTCACTATTAACAACCTCGCTTCACCCGGAGGAACAGGTTTACAACACCCGAGCAACCGAACGGGATTTCACGCCTCTAATACACTGAGGACTTCAACACTTGCCTCTTACAACACAGAGGACTTCAACAAAAGAACAAATACAATTGTTGTTGACAACTTGTGTTCTTGAAAACACGGATTTGTCACTAGCAGTACACCCTTCCTATAATCTTATCCTCAAAGAATATGAATGATGTTTTGTAAAGATTAAAGAAGGTATTTACTTATTGAATCAAAAGATATGAAATAATTTCAATGATTCAATAAGCTAAATTAATTTTTAGAATGCAGGAGTGTTAGAGATTAGATTAGAGAGCATATATGATCGTGTAAAAACTTGTGTTTGAATCAATGATTTAGATGAGTATATATAGAGAAAAATAGTTGTAACTCTTTGTGAACAGTTGCCATTAAGAGTTATGATCATTGATGAAAGATAGGAGATGCAACCTTTGGAGAAGAGAAGTGTCTTTTGAAAAAGTTGCTTTCTGTTTAAAAACGGTCGACAGGTCAAAAATGGACCGGTAGACGGGAATTCAAATATATATACGTTATGTGCATGTGTGTATGTTATCTGTGCATTCTGGGCAAAAACGGTCGACCACCTTATTTTCAACCGGTCGACCGGTTTAGTCCAATTTGCACAGTTAATGTGCATATGTATATATATTGAAAGATTGAAGTTATATGATTATTTGAGGATAGATTTTAACATAAATTACTAACATACCAAATAATCAACCTCTAATATATGGAGCTCTTTGTGTTTCTTAAATGAATAACTTCTTTTTGTCGATCACGGCTTATTCCTTTGTCAGAAATCAAAACTCTATAAAAATCTTGACTCAACATTCTCCCCCTTTTTGATTGATGACAACATATATCTGAAGTTCTGAATCTCCCCCTGAATATGTGATCTCCCCCTGAGATTTTGTCTTATATATATATATTCCTGCAAATAATTGTTAGCACTTTCTCCCCCTTTGTCATCGACAAAAAGGAGTTGTTAAATGGAAGATGTAAAACAGATTATAGGCAACATAAAACCATAGGCAACATAAAACCACTATCACAGATCAAAAGTAACATTCACACAAGTGCCAGATAATGTCTTTAAAGCTCCACCTAAGTATAACATCTCCACCTAAGTATAACATCTCCTCCTAAGTATAATATCTCCCTCTATTTATATGCATATGAATTTCTCCCCCTTTGTCTTTATCAAAAAGAATGAGGAAATATATAAAATATCTTGTATATAACGAGATGAACTCATTATTAATTATGAAGGAAAAGTAAAATAAATTTTACCATATTTACCGAAGTCCATATTTTATTGTAAGCACGTAATTCTATTAAACATATGGAACATTCTTTGAAATTCCAAAATCTATCCTTTTCCTTTTGTTTCTCTGAGTACCTGTAAAAAATAATAATAATTTTCGGTACCCACTTACTATGTTAGGGTCCGGGGGGTTAGGTCTTTGGAAACCATACCCATTTGGGTGTGGTTGAACCTTTATAAATATAATTTTCATTACAAATTACATTCTCATAATAGTTGCTAATATAAAGTTGTTTATCATGATCAATCATATTAGCTGGAATCCATATCTTAATACTATTAGTCATTAGCTTAGTACTTGAAGAATAATTTCTATCATTTCTAAGCAAAGTACTATTATGACTATAACTGGTTTTAAAACTATCTTGATTACTAGTACTAGCACTAAAGTTAGTATACATGAATGCATATCTAGTACTATTTTTACTTTTAGCTTGTTTATAACCTACACCACTTCTATCATTGTGAGCTTTTGAATTCTTAACATAACCTAATCCCTTCTTATTTGAAGCAGGTTGAGAATTTTCAATAATTCTGCATAAATTTTCTCTCCCTTTATTAAAATTGGAAATATTTTTAGTAATGTCATCAAGCTTAGTTTTGAGACTAGTGTTATCTAACTCAATAATTTTAATTTTTGTTTTTAACTCATGATTTTCAGAAGCTAGAGCATTATTCTTTTCTTTTTGAGCTTCTATTTCTTGACTTAATAGAGCGAGTTGAGAATTGTCTGAATCTTGAATTTTCTCAAGTTCTTCTTCTAATATTCTCTTCTCGTCTTTAAGCATATTTCTTTCGAATTCTGCTTTCTTCTGATTTTCCAGAGCTTCCTTATATTTTCTTTTGAGACTTTTTAAAGTGTCTAGAAGTTCTGAATTTATTTCTATCATATCATCAAAAGTTAGATCACTAACCTCGTTATCTTTTGCCATGAAGCATTTGTTTGTTTGCTCCTTTGATTGTTCTTTATTGCTCTTCCTCTTCTTATTGCCTTGACTAGATCTCTTTGTAGCCATTTATTCTAGGATGTTGTTACGATCTCTAGAATACCAGGCTCCGATACCAAATGAAAGTGCGGTGTGTATATGATTATATGATAACCTCGCTCTGATACCAAATGAAAGTGGCGGTGTGAGTATACTAATGCACGTACTAATATAGTACACACGGATCGTGTAATATGGATTACAATACAAATGCGGAAATAGATGATAATAGCATTGTAAATAGAAAATAGAAAAAATCACACCAGAGATTTTTATACTGGTTCGGAGCACCGTCCTACGTCCAGTCCCAGACTTCTATCTGGATTTTCACTATTAACTACCTCACTTCACCCGGAGGAACAGGTTTACAATACCCGAACAACCGAACGGGATTTCACGCCTCTAATACACTGAGGACTTCAACACTTGCCTCTTACAACACCGAGGACTTCAACACTTGCCTCTTACAACACGAGGACTTCAACAAAAACAAATACAATTGTTGTTGACAACTTGTGTTCTTGAAAACACGGATTTGTCACTAGTAGTACACCCTTCCTATAATCTTATCCTCAAAGATTATAGGAAGGGTGTACTGCTAGTGACAAATCCGTGTTTTCAAGAACACAAGTTGTCAACAACAATTGTATTTGTTCTTTTGTTGAAGTCCTCTGTGTTGTAAGAGGCAAGTGTTGAAGTCCTCAGTGTATTAGAGGCGTGAAATCCCGTTCGGTTGCTCGGGTGTTGTAAACCTGTTCCTCCGGGTGAAGCGAGGTTGTTAATAGTGAAAATCCAGATAGAAGTCTGGGACTGGACGTAGGACGGTGCTCCGAACCAGTATAAAAATCTCTGGTGTGATTTTTCTATTTTTTATTTTTACTTTGCTACTATCATCTATTTTCCGCATTTATATTATTGTCCATATTACACGATCCGTGTGTACTATATTAGCACATATAATTGTATACACACCGCACTTTCATTTGGTATCAGAGCACGGTCATCATATAACCGTAACACAGTTATTTGATATATTCTTGTAATATGGCAAATAACGCAAGTACTAGCACTCAAAACACCACTTACACAGAAGGGCAATCGACACAAAGACCTCCATTTTTCAATGGTCTTAACTATAGTTATTGGGCAACACGTATGTCATTCTTTATGCAATCAAGTAGCTATGATGCTTGGAATGCTACTCAAAGAGAAATAGTGAATCCAACAACTGATTATTCAGAATGGACTGTGGCTGAGAAAACGGCAGCAGCCGTAAATGCAAGAGCAATAAATATGTTGTTCTGTGCATTAGACCAAAATGAATATAACCGTGTTAGTATCTGCACTACTGCATATCAAATTTGGCAAACGCTAAAAATCACTCATGAAGGTACTAACAAGGTTAAACAAGCCAAAATAGCCATGCTGAAAAGTCAATTTCAAAATTTCAAAATGAAACCAAATGAAACAATCAATGACATGTATTCACGGTTTCAAACTATTCACCATGCACTTATTGGGTTAGGACAAAAGTATTCTGATTTTGATGTTGTTTCAACAGTCCTACATTCTCTAACTAATGAATGGGAAGGAAAAGTATTAGCAATTGAAGAAGCTAATGATCTTTCCGTCATGAAGCCAGATGAATTGATAGGAAATTTAATGTCCTATGAAGCAAATTTGCAGGCTAGAAAAGAACAGAAAGAAGAAAAGAAAAATGTAGCATTTCATGTTGAGAAAGATGAAAATGAATCAGATTCTGAGGATGAAGATTTGGCATTCATTGCAAAAGGATTCAAAAAATTCCTGAAATATCGAAAAGCCAGTCGCTACAATAAAAGGAAACCTGGATCAAATAAACCATCTTCATCTGCTATAGAATGTTTCAACTGCCATAAAAAGGGACACATGCAGAAGGATTGTCCAGAACAAAAGAAGAAGTCAGAAAATGACAAATTCAAATATAAGAAGGACAAATCAAAAAAACGAGCCTTCTCAGTAACATGGGATGACTCAGAGTCATCTTCATCAGAAAGTGAAAGTGATTCGGAGAATGAACAAGCTAATGTTTGTTTTATGGCAACAGAAGATGAGGTACAAATTCCTACATTTGATGAATTACTTGATATTAACGCTGAATTGATAGTCAAATATAAAGACATAAAACGTCAATTAAAAGTAGTCAAAGCAGATTTAAGTAGAGCAGAGTTTGAACGAGATATGTTAAAAGATGAGAAGAAAATATTAGAAGAAGAACTTGAAAATATTCAAGAATCATCATCTAATGTTGACTCTCAAATATCTCTTTTGAGTCAAGAAATAGAAGCTCAAAACGAGAAAAATAATGCTCTCACTACTGAAAATCATGAACTTAAAGCAAAAGTCAAAATTCTAGACCTAGAAAAAGCTAGTTTACAAACAAAGTTTGATGACATTACTCAAAATGTTTCTAACTTTAACAAAGGTCGAGAAAATTTGACTAAAATCATTGAAAGTTCACAATCTATTTCAGATAAACAAGGTTTGGGATATAACAAACATAAAACTAAGAAACATCTTAGAAATAAAAGGAAAAAGAAAGTACAAAAAACTGAAGCTAAGAAAAATCTTAGTTTATTATATTCCAAACCAAAACCAGTTGTGAAATTTCAAAAGAAGACTATCAAAATATGGGTTCCTAAAACAAATAACAATTTGATTAGGAACAAATATATTCAGAATTTTATGAATACTGTGCATCATAATACTAATTATGTATATAAAGGGGATACCAGACCCGTATGGGTTTGGACTCCTAAGACCTAACTCTTAGGACCCTATAAAAAGTGGGTACCATGGACTTAATTCTATTTTTTGCAGGACCTACTAAAGAAAAAAGGAAAATGGATATTCTGGTTGATATACTCCTATATTATTCCATTATCTATTATTCCTTTTTGTCGATGACAAAGGGGGAGAAAGTGCTAACAATTATTTGCAGGAATATATATATATATAGACAAAATATCAGGGGGAGATCACATATTCAGGGGGAGATTCAGAACTTCAGATATATGTTGTCATCAATCAAAAAGGGGGAGAATGTTGAGTCAAGATTTTTGTCATCAATCAAAAAGGGGGAGAATGTTGAGTCAAGATTTTTGTCATCAATCAAAAAGGGGGAGAATGTTGAGTCAAGATTTTTATAGAGTTTTGATTTCTGACAAAGGAATAAGCCGTGATCGACAAAAAGAAGTTATTCATTGAAGAAACACAAAGAGCTCCATATATTAGAGGTTGATTATTTGGTATGTTAGTAATTTATGTTAAAAATCTATCCTCAAATAATCATATAACTTCAATCTTTCAATATATATACATATGCACATTAACTGTGCAAATTGGACTAAACCGGTCGACCGGTTGAAAATAAGGTGGTCGACCGTTTTTGCCCAGAATGCACAGATAACATGCACACATGCACATAACGTATATATATTTGAATTCCTGTCTACCGGTCCATTTTTGACCTGTCGACCGTTTTTAAACAGAAAGCAACTTTTCCAAAAGACACTTCTCTTCTCCAAAGGTTGCATCTCCTATCTTTCATCAATGATCATAACTCTTAATGGCAACTGTTCACAAAGAGTTACAACTATTTTTCTCTATATATACTCATCTAAATCATTGATTCAAACATAAGTTTTTACACGATCATATATGCTCTCTAATCTAATCTCTAACACTCCTGCATTCTAAAAATTAATTTAGCTTATTGAATCATTGAAATTATTTCATATCTTTTGATTCAATAAGTAAATACCTTCTTTAATCTTTACAAAACATCATTCATATTCTTTGAGGATAAGATTATAGGAAGGGTGTACTACTAGTGACAAATCCGTGTTTTCAAGAACACAAGTTGTCAACAACAATTGTATTTGTTTTTGTTGAAGTCCTCGTGTTGTAAGAGGCAAGTGTTGAAGTCCTCGGTGTTGTAAGAGGCAAGTGTTGAAGTCCTCAGTGTATTAGAGGCGTGAAATCCCGTTCGGTTGTTCGGGTATTGTAAACCTGTTCCTCCGGGTGAAGCGAGGTAGTTAATAGTGAAAATCCAGATAGAAGTCTGGGACTGGACGTAGGACGGTGCTCCGAACCAGTATAAAAATCTCTGGTGTGATTTTTTCTATTTTCTATTTACAATGCTATTATCATCTATTTCCGCATTTGTATTGTAATCCATATTACACGATTCGTGTGTACTATATTAGTACGTGCATTAGTATACTCACACCGCACTTTCAGTACTCACTTACACACACATGTATGTCATCACATCTCGTATCTATGAATTAATTTTGCTCGAACATTAATAAAAAAATTGAAAATTATTTATAATAATAAAACCTATTTTGAAACATACATATATTTTTAAAAGTATATACATATATATAAATAATATATATTAAAATCAAAATTAGCTATCGACAAGGTTTAAAAAAATATTTTAAATTAAATTCTTTGATTAGTGTAACTTTTAAAATAAAATCATATTTAAATATATGTTTTTTGTTTAAAAGTAATTATTTTTGTACATTGCTATTTTAATTTTTTTGAACATGTACACACAAACGTATATGTGTGTCTATATGTAAAAATCTATTCAAATATTCAGTAATTAAAATTATATACATAATATTTTTTATTTTGCATCAAATTTAAGTTATAATATTATATATAATTATTTTTTTAAGTCAAAAGGTTTATATTTGAATTATTCAAATTATTCAAAGTATATATTAACTTGGCCATATTTAGTAAAAAACTATATCCATATATACTAACAGACATACATACATACATACATACATACATACATACATATGTGTTAGCGGCTGAAGCAATTTTTTTCAATATTTTAAATAAGTCAAAATAATAAAATTTCAACTTTTAGAACTAATTCTATTTATTGGCAAAAGTAAACGATTGTATATATAAATTCATTTACTATTAATCTTGATGCAAACATAAATGTTATTTATAAAGTACCAACACTCCAAAAAATATTAAATATTTGTATACTGAAATTATAATATTGCATATTTAAATTATATATGTTATTGAATTGAAATTATTAATCACACCTTAACATCATATAGACCCATAGGAAAAAATTGATAATTTCCCTTTTGAATCGTTAGGATGGTTTATATGTTTATATTGTTATGATGTTTATATTATGAATTTGAATATCGTATACACATTAAAATACAAAGTTAATATAAATTAATAAATTAAACTATTAATAACTTATATTTTTAGCAAGTCTGGCCGGCATTTTACGAGTGTCATCCGCTATTATTACTTAACTCATTTAAAGACAAGTGATCGAAACAGGCTTCAGATCAGCTAATATAACAACAACAAAAAGTAAAAGAGTTAGACAGACAGGTCTAAACTACTGTCGAAGGAAGGACCACTAGTCTACCTTGTCATGCAGAACAACAAAGAAGAAAGTTGCAAGTTAAGGATCAAACAACCTCAAGAGCATGGTATATAGATATTTCGTATCGTATGATGAATCCAAAAATAGTTGCTAATTGTGCTGATCTTTATTTTCGGTGGTTGTCTAAGTCGGACCTTCTCCTACTACATGGTATAAGAGTTTCTAGATTCCCCTTCTTCACCTACAAACATATGATATCTATTAAACACTATATCGCACCTCATTTCTGTAACTGTATGTATCCGAGCAAGCTCATCTAATTCCCAGACTAAAACTTCATCCTTAGGAGGAGAGACTACCGAAGCTATAATAACCGATGCATCAGAGGAAACTTTCACTTTAGGTTTAGATATAACAAGGTCAGAGGATGTAGGATTCTTAAATTTAAGACAAATTTTTAAACTGGCCTAGGAAGAGGTACCTTATCAAGAGGAGGCTGGGAAGCTGAGATGGACACTGTAGTACACGTATCTGATGTATGACCAAACGATTGACAAGATATGAAAATACGAGGTTTCCATTTGTACTACATGTCAACTTCCACACTATGACCTTTTGCTAATCTAACTTTCAGCTTCGATAGCAATGGCTTAGTAGAGGTAATCTCAATCAAAGCTATAGCACACTATAAACTCTTGTGGACCTCTATACTAATATCAAAATGCTTGAATTTTCCTATGAGACTAATAAGCCAGTTTAAACCAATCAAGGGCTATAGAATAGACAGAATATGTGTAAAGGAGTCCAAAATCAAAATAGAAAGAATCTGCTCTGTAGCTTTATCCACCCTAAGACTCAATGGTGTAACAATAAAAGGTTTCCCCATAATGATTAAAGGACTAGTCTCAAGAGCTCTAAGCTTATCCTCCTTATTAGAGAATTTGAAATAAAACATGGTAAATAAATATTGAAATTGGAGACTACCTTTCAATTTCTAGATGCATTTGCATTGATCATGAACATCTTTTTATGGAGCAGAAGAATCATCAAGACCAAAAATTCATGCCTTCTTGGTTGGCAGCATATAGACACCGTCAATCACTTCAATACTGAAAGCGGAAGGAGAAAAAGTTCTTGCGCTTTCAGGAAAAGGCTTAAATAAAGAAGATCATCTGTTTGGAGCTGGTGCGCAAACAGTGACACTAGGTAACACGTGGCAATCCTACGTTTGCTTATGGCCATCATTCTCACAAACATCTCAAGAGCATTCAACATTTCTAACTAAACTGAAGTGACCAGGATTATCAAGCAATATGTAATGCTCATCAACCAATACACCGTAACCACACCCTCAATTATTAGATTACATTCATCAACGTAATAATTCATTTTTCTGTACACTTTGAATCGACAATAAACCACACATGTACAACCCAAATTGCACGAACAAGTGGATCATTAAAGGTAGAAAGAAAAATAAAGATAGAGTGAAATAGAAAAACATAATCTCACACAAATGGAGTAATATATACTATTTCAACAATAATCTTTATAGTGTAAATTTTAAAACAAATATCAGAGTCTAACCATGATTCATCTTGGATAGTTATAACACATGCCCCTACAAATGCTGGCAAAATAAATGTAATAGATGCAGTGGATAATAGAATATGTCCATACGATGATGAAGATTTCCATCTCTCTGCTGGAAACTCCAAGGGTCCCTAGCTAATCTTGAAACTATTCGAATCTGACCCGAGTATTGAAAATACCCAGAATGGGGTAGATAAACCATGTGTGATACTCGAAATTTCAATGCTGATGTCAATCAAAACTTTGAAAAGAAGAGTATCTCATGAGACCACGCCCATAAATAAATGCGTACGAGTTTTTATCTTATGATAACCAAAAGACTTTACATCAAAACATTTGATATTACTATTAATGACATTCTTTTGAAAACACTTTTCTAGTAATATATCAAAATAAAGTATTAATATCGAACTAAGTCTATGGTAGTATATCCGGACTAGGTTAACGGAATACACCGTATGGAATATAAGATACAAAAGGGGTAGCTGAAATGTTTGCAAAGCATTACAGCTATTTTGGAAATATAACCAAAACCGTAAAGCTCGTATTGGAATTGGATTTTTCAACATGATAGGGAACCTTGATAACCATGCATAACAATCAGAGCCAAGTAGTTTTTCATGCAAGGACTCATACACCACCATTCATCATATTGCCACACTTCTTGATATCCGGTGGATTCTCATGCAAGGACTCACACGCCACTGTACCATACAATAAGAGTTCCGTATGGACACCTTTGTGACCAAGATCACACGCCGCCAGTCACCTTGAGGGATCATTTGCCACCCTTGTCATACTAAGCCTAAATATGTAACATGGTTCCCGTATCATTTCCGAGATGTGAGCCTTGGGAGTAAGGTTACGCTTAACTAAGACAAAGCCATGCTTTTCATACAAAACCACGCTTTGATCATAACAGGTTTCACTTTGAATACCACATTGTCAAACCTTAATCACACAACTGATTTCTACCAATGTATAACTCTTAAGCTCGTACGTCCCAAAAAAGGTGTCAAGCTAAGAGAAGTTCCCTTCTTCGCCACCAAGTAGACAATACATTGATAGAGTTCAATTTATGTGATCATAAATGCACTGTTAGACACCCATCCGTACAAGTTCGTTCTGGGACAAAACAAAACCAAAGGCACTCCTCCTACCACCATTAGTAGCAAGTAGTCCTTGCAATCCAAAGATTACAAAACACGATAGAACCACTGCTATAAATGTCTATTTATTTGGAGCTACCCGGAGAATGTTAACATGCAGTCCACCCTCTATGAAGATTTCTGGTCTTCAATGATCATCATCTTCTACATGTCTTCACTTTCGATAGTATACATTGGTTCGAAGTGTTTTACGAATAGGAGTTACCCAAATCCAATCCTGATTCCTTCAAAACCAATTATAGATAAAAAGATATTTAATTTATATTTGGATATCAATCATCAATTAATTACTTCAACTTTTATTTAAATCAAATATCTTTCTTAGATATATTCTTTTCAATTTATTAAATTTTCTTTTCAAGAGTATATTAAATCATTTAGTATTATTTATCAAATCATTTGGTTTATTTAAACCTTTCTTAAGTCTTGGAACAATTCCAAAATATTTTATCTTCTACTTAGAAAAACATTTCAACATTATTTCTTTAAATCTTTCATTTAAAATTCCACTTTAATCTTGGGAAATACCAAGTCATCTTATTTAAAATCACGTTTAAATCTTTAATAAATATTTTCTATTTCTAGATACCTATTTAAATGGGTTAAAAATAATGTTATGTAAAATATCGTTACAACAAACCTAAAACTATTTTATTAAAATCCTTTTTTAACTCTTGGAAAATCTTTTTAGAGCGTTTAGGCTCTCCTTTCGATTTGTTCCACCCCTCATCTAAGACAATAAATGGAGGCTAGATAAGTTCAGGGCACTGGTTCCTCCATTCCTAACCTTAGTTACAAACCTTGTTTTACCATTTAGATCTCACAGGCGGAACAAATGTACTAGTTATTTCCCCATACTCGGTTTGTTATTACATTCAAGGAAATGATTTCTATTATTTTGTTTAAGTGTTATAATAACCATTTACTTAAACTCTTTCTAAAAGAATTATAAAACTCCCAATTTATCTTTAAATACTTAATTACTCATTTAAAAAGATTTATAAATGATTATAGAAATAATCGTTAAGTTTAAATCTTTATTTCAAAAGTTATAGAAACTGCAGCAGAAATGTGCTTATAACAGCTTATTTGATTAAAACAACTTTTTAATGTTTGAAAATTATTATTTTTCCAAAAGGTAATCTCCTTAAAAACACTTTAATAGATTTATAAATTTTATTTCATATTTAAGTCATTTAAAATTATCATTTGTAAAGAAATTCTTCTTGGATTCTGAGCTGCAAAACCACGATGTATTTAAAAATTTGTTTTGGACATATCTCAAAATCCACTTAATGAAATCTTGATTTTCTTTCTTTATTGATAAGATATGGATATGAAAGTTTGGAAAAAATTTATCTTTAAGAATTTTGAGCTATATTCCACTTCGTATACCCGTTTAACTTTATAGCGTGACATCGCGAACTACCGTTACGCGACGCGCCTACTTTTGACTTGTTTTTCAATTTCTTTTCAGATTTCATGAAAACACTTTTAATTGTTTAGAAAACATTTCAAAATCATTTTGAACCCATTTTAAATAAATTTTTCATATTTTAAATCCATTTTCCATTTCATTTCATACTATAATATTATATTATTATAATATCGTTTCCAACCTTATTAGATATTTTAAAATCATTAAGAGGCTAAATAATTTCCATATATATATATATATATGAATTTAAATTCTCATCTAATTAACTACGGATAATGTCTAACCATTTCTTTTATGATTTATCAAACCAAGTAATCATACATATTAACAATCATGTAAACAACCAACTTTGCATCCAAGTTATCAAACATATTAATCACCTAAGATATTAAACTTTCATATTATTAAACTTGGAATTATTAGTTAATTCCAAAATAAGTACTCACCTTTAACCAAATTGATTAACTACCTATGAACAATTGTATCAAATCACACTTCACTAAACTAACATATACTTCACTAATACATACATAAACAACTCCATCGCCTTGCCTATGCTCATGACCATCCTTCCTCAACCACTTTGCTCCCATCCTAAACATTCCACCCATGCCCATAGCCTCCCCATCCCAATACTCATGTCCTAAGGCCATTTAAAGAAGAGAAGAAGAAGAATTGAATGAAGAAGAGGTCAGAGAGTAATTAGCGGATTGGTGCTTAAGCACTCCACTATTTTTATCCCTCCTACCGCTTTTAAAGAAGTGAAACTGTTAAAGAGCAAAAGAAAGCTCGAAAATGAAGAAGAAGAATGAAAAGTGTGAAGAAAATGAGAAGAATGGATGGGTATTTATAGAAAAAAGTAAGGAGTGGTGAATTAAAATTAACCCATTAAAAAATTAACAAAATATTCTTACTTTTTCTTACATTTTCAATGCTAACCATCTCTTCTCACATCACTACTTTATGTCTTAATCAGCTAATGCATAAGGAAAGTAAAGTGAAGATTTTATTTGATTTTATTGACATGATTTTGTCCTTTTATGTTTACTTTTTTTAATGATTTTCTAGAAATTTCTAACCATAGTTAGCAAAAGTAAACTTGATTAGTTAATCGTTAGCACTTAACATTTTTTAAAATGTGTACATGTATACGTAAATAAAGGTGCAACAACGTTGCGGCAACTTTTATTCGACAAAATGTTATTTTCGACAAAATGTTTTACGGTCACATTTTGACGTTTTAGTTAAACTATTTATTCATTTAAACCAAAATTAAAAGTAAATTTCTAATCATCCTCAAATAATTAAAACGAGTGTATTTGACTAAAAAATAATATAAAACAATATCAAAATTCATTTAAAAATATACGATATTGATTTTATCAATGCGCGACTAAATTTGTCAATCACTATAACACAAGTATATCTGCAATTATCAAAATTTTGTCAAACAATTATATAATGATTTTAAAAGCCATTATTTATCATTTAAAATAATTTTTGGACTGTATATTCAATTTTATCGAAAACCGGCTTTTGTCAGTTTAATGTTGCGGTAAAAGTCCAAAAACAATATTCAATTCTAAAAACAAGTTCACCATTCTTATTTATTATATGGAACATGATTATTTAAGTTTGAAAATTCTATATTTGCATATTTAAATACATTAAATATTTCATTTTCAAAGTGGTAAAATTACGGGTCTTTACTAACTTCCTACCTCAAAAGAATTTTGTCCTCGAAATTACCCTAAAACAAACCCCCAAAGAATTTACCAAAATATTTTTCTTTAATCTTAATTGTTTAGGATATACATAGACCATCCGTATGCAATATAAGATTTGATCTCTTATTTGAATTCACAACTTTTCTTCTGAACTAGTATTGATCCTACAATGCTCTAGTATGGACTTAAATCAGGCTTCTAGACCATAAACCTTTGCTTTCCTTGCATAGCTCTCAACTATTATAGAAAAACTCAAGTTCCTAACCATAAACCCCCATCAATGTTCGTCATCAAGAATCGAGTGATAAATCCGTTTACGGATTGATGTAAACACCTCAATGCTCCGTACGTGAATCTTAGATCAAATTCATGTAACAAAATGATCTACATATAACATTTGTATTTATTAACTTCCAATAACTTTTCATAAAAACTTTTTTCCAAAGTTCAACATTTTATAAAGACGTTTCTTTATATGTTCCCTTTAATTATTAATTTTCAAATATATTTACAAAAGAAAAATATTCCAAAGGAACCATTTTTCACTCAATAGATAATTTATCTTACTATGAAAGAATTAATTTTTTGTTTTTTGTTTTTTTATTCACAATCATTTTACTTAATATATTTCCTTTAATAATAATAGTATTTAAGAATCATTTCGTAAAACTTTTATTAAGTTTATTATAAATTACAGCTTATGCAAATCGATTACTTTTAAGTCCAGATTCTTAATTTATGCTAGAAAACATTCTCTGGGTTATAATTATCTTTTAAAGATTCATTATTCTACTTAAGTGTATAAATTGTCCGTGACTTAAATATATATTAGTATGATATACATTTACATCCTAAGAGTATATACAAATCCCAAATTTTAAATTGATTTTACTTAAATTCATTTGTTTAACAAATTTAAACTTTGCTGTAATTTACCATTATCTTCAATTCATAAGTTATACACGTTATTTATTATTAATACTGTTATTATTTTTCTAGCTTTGGAAAACAAATTTTAAAACTACCCGTATTTAAATCATCAAATTCTCAGCTTTTAAATCCTTTTTATCTACAAATCATATTTATAAATTATACTTATTTCATTTCATTTACTCAACACATTTTACAATCTTTTATCAAAACATTTTATCATTTTCTTAGCTCTGGGTTAGGTATGAGTCAGAACTATTCGACTGTACAAAATCTTCGAAAATTCCACTCTTATTTTATCAATTGGTGATCCCAATTTATGTTTGGTTTAAACACTTTTATAAAGATTACTAATCAATTTATCAATTAACGATTCACATTATCTCTTTAACTTAAGAAAATTACATAGATCGAGTAACTCCAAAACCATACCAAGGAATTGGATGCTGCTAATAGTATCACATATCCTTTTAACAAGAAGAATAATGCTTAAGAGAAGTGTTTACCATCCGAACACATCTCTTGCCCATTTTTAGTTTATTTTCGAGTCGCTCAAACTAGTTATCATAAAATACTTCTTTTTATTTGAAATAATACCATTATTTAAAAAATCCTTCAAAGATTACTTTGTTCATAAAATCTATTTTAAAAATTCATCTTATATTAACGTACTTTCTTTTAATCACCATTAAATTTTCATATCTTCCATATCTACCTTTCATATAATTGCTTTATCTTTGTAAAATACCACCTTTTTTATAAGACATGCTCATTCAATATCTTATATTAATTCATTTAGCTTAACCCAGTATTACTATTAGACAACATATAGTCAAATCATGAAACTTAATTCATAAGTGTTTGTTAAATCAACGGATGATAATACCTAAAGGCGTCATTCCCTTAATTACAAGCTAACACATTATTAATAACTATACTATTTCCAAAAGTTATTTCTTATAAGCAATGCTTAAGCTTAGGTAAAATTATTTCATTTACCCAAATTTTTCAAAATCAGTGTGTCGTTTCTTCTGGTTTAAAGTCTAGGAACCCTAATCGATAACGGTGATCAAGCGCATCGATCAGGATCCATAAAAAAATCAATAGATAAATCAACACAAAATATTTTATTAGTTACTAACAAATAAGTGCTCATATATAATGCTCTCAAACTCATTACAGAGTGTTACTAACCCTACCCATAATGAGTTACTCATCCTAGGGTATTATTAATCCTATCTCTGACGAGTCTTACCCCAACAAGGCTAGGTGTTTGCTTAACTTAAGCTTTGATACCAAATGTAATGGCTCATTTTTCCGTACCCTTTGACTCGACAACAAACCACACATGTTCAACTCAAATTGCACCAATAAGCGAATCATTAAGGGTAGAAAGAAAAATGAACATAGAACGTAATAAAAAACAGAATCTCACATGAATGAAATAACATATATTATTTCAACAATATTTTTTATAGTGGGAAATTTTAAAACATATATCTGAGTCTAACCTAGATTTAACCAAGATAGTTATAACAACTACCCTTACAAATGCAAACAAAACAAATGCAATAGATGCAGCGGATAATGGAATACGTCCATACGATGACGAAGATCTTCAACTCTCCTTTGGAAACTCCAAGCGTCTTCAGCTAATCCTGAAACTAATCCAATCTGATCCAAGTATTAAAATAAATGGATCGGGCTTGATAAACCAGCGTGAGTTACTTGAAATTTTGAATGCTGATGTCGATCAAAACTTTTGAAAAGAAGGATATCTCATAAGACTATGTCCACACATAAATACGAACGAGTTTTTATCTTATGATAACCAAAATACTTTATATCAAATCATTTGATATTATAATTAATGAAATTCTTTTGAAAACACTTTCAAACTAATATATCAAAATAAAGTATCAATATCCGGACTAAGTCTATGGTAATAAATCCGGACTAGGTCAACGGAATACAGCAGATGGAATAAATGATACAAAAGGGACAGCTGAAATGTTTGCAAAGCATTACAACTATTTTGGGAATAAAAACAAAACCGTAAAGCTCATATTGGAATTGAATTTTCCAACATAATAGGGAACCACGATTACCACGCATAGCAATCGGAACCCGATGGTTTTCTGTTCAAGGATTCATGCACCACTATTCCTCATATTGCCATCGGTGGCTTCTTATGCAAGGACTCACCCCCACTATACCATATAATAAGGGTCATGTCTGGACACCTTGGCGACCTAGATATACGCCGCCAGTCACCTTAAGGGATCATATTCCACCCTCTTCATACTAAGCCTAAAATATGTAACATAGTTCCCACATCATTTCCAAGATGTGAGGCTTGGGAGTGAGGTAATGCTCAAATTGGACAAAGCAATGCTTTTAATTAAAACCATGCATTGATCATAACAGGTTCCACTTTGAATACCACATTGCCACTACTTAATCACACAACTGATTTCTACTAATGTATAACTCCTGAGCTCGTACGTCTCAAAAAATGGTGCTAAGCCTAGAGAAGTTGCCTTCTCCGTCACCAAGCAGACAATACGTTGATAGAGATCAATTCATGTAATCAGAAATGCAATGTCATACACTCATCTGTACAAGTTCATTTTGGGACTGAACGAAACCGAAGGCACTCCTCCTGCTACCATTAGTGGCAAGCAGTCCTTGCAATTCAGGTAGTTCAAAACACGATAAAACCACTGCTATAAATGTCTCTGTATTGGGAACTACCCAAAGAATGTCAACAAGTAGTCCTTTCGCTATGAAGATCTCCGGTCTTCGATAATCATCATCTTCAACACATCTTCACATTCAAACGTCTACATTGGTTCGAAGTTGTAACGACCCGCCTTACATTCCACAGAAAGATGCATCATTACTAAGAAAGAAAGGTATAGAAAAGAGAAAGGATGAGAAAGAAAGAACTAAAAAAAATCATAATCTCACAGCAGAACGAATAAATTATATTACATCACATAAGATATTACATAGTATCACATACATCAGAGTTACACAGCTTATACATCACATGCTAGACAGTTATAAAGGTCTGTCTAATCATTACAACTCAAGTACATCATAGAGATACAGATACAGACATTAGCACAGTAGAAACAAAATATCTATATACGCTAAAGCCTCCTGCTCCAAGTCTCCTCCATAATTCGTCAAAGCTAACTTGAATCCTTTGGCTACTCGTAAAAAAATTTGAGTAACCAAGAGTTTAATAAAGCAGAAAATAAACTCTGAGTCATACATGGGTATGGTGTGAGTAAACGGGTTAAAGTTGTTTAATTTTGAAAATCATTTGAAAAGAAAGGTATCTCGTAAGACTTCTGACACATAAACATGGAAAAGTTTTTACCTTACGATAACCAAAACACTTGATAGGAAATCCAGTGATATTATAATAGTGTCTAGGGTTGTCCAGTAAAATACAAAAATAGTTGGAATGCTTCTCATGTTCTAACATAGTTGGGCACAATCAAAACGTACGTCACTTATTGGAGATTGGATCTCATATAATGGCAGGGCTACTGGGGTACCACCCATCATAGTACGTGGCCAAGATCACCGTACCGAGGATCCCTTACTGGATAATTCCAAATAAGACAACCCCGAAGTTGCACACTAAGCCAAACAAAAAGGGGCCTCTAGACAGGGGAAAATCTTATCCTACTTGGGTGCTGCCCACTTAGCATTGCTGCACCTCCCCTGTTTTATCAATTCCCGGTTGATGAGGCTTAAGGATACGATTACCTTTTTAGAATATATATATATCGAATACTCATCATCCTCCAATGACGATGTTCTAAAAGCATTCAATCCATACAATGTTCAAACGAAACCATAGGCACTATCTCGCTACACTCATTTTGGAATCACCCTTAGAGTTAACGACAATATCCCTTGCACTCTGAATCTTCATCTCGAATCTGGAAGCACTATCTCCATCAAACTCATCTTAGAATCATCCTCAGAGTTTAACGACACTAGCCCTTACACTTAGAGTCTTCATCTTGGTCTCATTAGAGATTTCACGACTTATCATTTAGTTTGGATTGATGTGGTTTTCGGATATTCCAATTTGAAAATCCAATCCCGGTCTCATCGAAATCCAAAACGCCATTTCAATGTCCAAGTTGTTAAGGGTTTAAACAATTTAAATTATTTAGCATAACATATTTATATAGATAGATATTTCACATTATCACAGATAGATAATCCATATTATCACAATTCAACCAAACATCTCATATCACAAAACAGCATATATCACATATCAGAGATATCAATAATCCAAGGAATTCAACATTATTCAATCATCCATAAGCAAGAATAATTGTCACACCAACTTTTAATTAATTCAATCAACCACCAATGAATTAAATTAATTACTTCAATTATTTTTAAATCCGGGTTATTTAACATTAATTAATTACAACTCAATTAATTAATCATCCTTAAATTTCATCTTAATTAACCATCATTGATTAACTATTCTTTAATTACATTAAGTAATTAGCCTTTAATTAATTACACAAATTTTATCCGTTAACCATTCACATTAATTTACCCTTAATTACTCTCATTAATTACATTAATTAATTATCCTCCAATTACTTTCATTAATCAAGTATTCTTCTAATTAATTATATTTAATAATAAATCCTTAGCTAATCTCATTCAGTAATTAACTATCCTTTAATCACTTACATTAATTAATTAACTCCTTAATTAATTATATTAATTAATCCTTAAATTAATCACATTAAGTAATTAATCCTTAAATTAATTACATTAAGTAATTAATCCTTAATTATTTCCACTAAATAATTACCCTTCTTATTAATTACACAAAGTAATTAAACCTTAATTACTTCCATTAAGTAATTATCCTTTTAACTAATTATATTCAGTAATTATCCATTAATTACTTACGATAAGTAATTACACTTTTTTAATTAAATCAAGTAATTCTACTTAATCAATTTCATTAAGCATTATCCTTAATTAATTAAACTAATTAGTTATCTTAAATTAATCCCCCTTAATAAATTTAATTAATTACATTGAGAAGATAATCCTTTTAATTACTTACATCAATTAATTACTATTTAATTTATTTGAACTTTAATTATGAAGATTTATTAACCCTTAATTCATTATGTAATTAACTATCCTTAATTAATTAATTAAACCAATTATCTTAAGTTAATCACATTAATTAATTAATTATCCCTTAATCACTAGTTAATGATCCTTAAATTAGTTACACTTATTTGCAATTCTTTAATTACTTTCCTTAAGTAATTATACTTTGATTATTAACATAAATTAATTAACCCTAATTAATTTCATAAAGTAATTAACTTTTAATTAATTTCGCTAATTAATTATCTTTAACTAATCACAACCTTAATTAACTAAAGATAATTCCTTATCTTAATAAATTTCTTAATTACTCCATTAACTTTATCAAAATCACTGGCAATTACTTACATAATTAATAAAATTACTTTTAAAATAAACAAATTTAAATCATTTTACTTTTATATTTAAACTTGAACTTGTTTCAAAATCTTATTAAATGATTTTATTTTGCTCTGGAACTTGGTTGATACCCTTTTGAAAAACACATTCATTTTAAAATTTGATTTAATAAATTGCTTACAAACTTAATCATTTTTTATAACCTTAAAACTTGGAAAAAAGTTATCTTTGAAAAGTTATTTATTTCATTTTGCTTTGAAACTTTGTTTAACATTTACTATTGCTTAAAAACTTAGTTACTACATTTTGAAATACTGAATTAATTCAAATAACTTTGCTTTTTTTTTTTTTTTTTTTTTTTTTTTTTTTTTTTTTTTTTTTTTTTTTTTGCAAAGCAAGCCGGTTTTATAGTGGACCGTCCACTATTTATTACGTAAGTAATAAAGTTGAAGTACAGGAGTAAGGTAAAGCACCTTAACTACTAAGAGATAATACAGAAAATACAGCACAGGTACGAGACAAATATGTCACCGTAACTAAAACTAGGAAGAAGAAAAAAAAAACTAGCACTCCTCCGAAGAGGAAGATATCACATCAGATCCATCCACCAGAGAAGCGACTAGAGGAATGGATCCACAAAAACCAGCAAAAGGTCGGAAAAGAAGAGCAAGACGTGGATCATAACCCATAGCATCAGAGGAGTAGATAAAAGAACGATCCCAGGTAATATCAGCTAGCATCGCAGAATTCGAACTTGCATATAACCCATCCAAATCAAGAACTAAGGAATCACCTGAAGGTTTGTAGCGAAGGCAACGAAGGTCCTGCTGATCATCAGAAACAAACCGGAAGAAAGATCCATTGACCGGGTTAAATCTCATATCAGAGATGGGATCAATCCAACACCCCTCGGGCTCATCCCAAGCGACAGGCAACGGCGTCGAACCAGGATCAGGAACAACAACCACAGAATCAGGCCTAACCATCGGCGACGGAGGCAAGTCAGCAGATGGAACAGCCGATGAAGGGGAAATCAGAGAACCAGGGGATGTAGCCTTGGGGACCCAAATCCTACGAGGGGGGCGAGGCAAAGGGATCTTCGGAGCATCCGCGACGGCTTCCGAATGCAAGCAGGCAGTAGCCAGGTGGCCAAAGGAGTGACATGATGAACAGATTTCCGGAACCCAACCGTAGCGAACACGAACTACCTCAACATGACCAACAGCTAGTTGGACAGAAATAGAGGATGGGAGAGGCTTGAAAGGGGATATTTCAATAAGAGCCTTAGCATACATCAACTTATCACGAGCCACTGTGTTTGAGTCAAAACATTTTAATTTTCCAACGTTACAGGCTAGCCAATTCAGACCAATAAGCGGTTGAAGAGCAGAGGGAATCTGAGAGAAAAATACCCACACGGGGATAGTAAGAACTTGTTCACGTGCACTTGCCACAGTTGGGGTCCAAGGAGTAACAATGAAAGGCCTACCATCAAAGAATGAGGGCTCAGCGTCAAGAGCAATCCGACGATCCTCAAGAGAGGAAAACTTAAGATAGTACATGGAGTCAATCAGCTTCACATCCAAATTACCACGAAGCTTCCATGCCCTCCGAAGAGCTAAAGTCACATTTTTTATTCGGTAAGTAGATTCAAGAAAGAAACCTACTAAATGATCAGCCCAAAAATCCACACCGGCTTGCAAAACAGAAGGGGGAGGGATCATTACTCCATTTACTTCGACCATTTCAAAATCAATCGGAATGTAGTTACCCGCATTCCGAGGCAAGGACGAGAATAGGGAAGACCAAGTTTTGGAGTTCGGCATCGAAGGCGGAGTTGGACCAGGGCGCTCCAGAACGGGACGGGAGCCAATAGAGGCAGCTGGAAAAGAAACATCAGTGCCAGCCAAACTGGGAATTGGAACAGATTTCGTTGGGGCATTATCACAAGCACCAAGTGTGCACTGACCAGAACATTGATTGCCAGCCGATTCTCTCCCCAGAAAACACTCAGGCAAACTAACATTACCCCCATCATCATTCACAACATTCACTATCAGCTTCTCCACATCACAAACTGGGCCGTGGTTACTTACATTGTCACCGTTATTAGGACGAGGCTCACGAACTGTAAAATCACAGTCGACAGGGGTAACACAACCATTAGTACCTGAACCAACGAAACCTGCCTGACTATTCACATTCACATCAGACCCAGATCTTCCACCGCAAGCAAGGGGAGGTAACGACAGCAAAGTGGACGCAGCCTTATTCACAACACCTAGAACCGATGGACTGACTGGCGAAGAATTCGCAACTAAAGCCGGACCAGATGAAGGGAGAGGAGGGAAATCAGCAATGGACAGGTTTGGAGGCATGAGGCTATCGGTGAGGGACGACTGGACTTTGAACACGCGGCCAGATCTGGTAGAAGAGGGGGAAG
Organism: Allium cepa; assembly: GCA_030765085.1. NCBI lineage: Eukaryota > Viridiplantae > Streptophyta > Magnoliopsida > Asparagales > Amaryllidaceae > Allium > Allium cepa. The sequence goes on along the minus strand of CM060931.1, from coordinate 1,039,988,612 downwards.
AGCGTAGCGATAAAGAGGGGGGAAGCGAAGTAGAGTCAGGCATGGAGAGAGGAGAGAGGCGAAACGGAAGGGAGAAGAAAAGGTCAACGGGATGGAACGCAAATGTCGCTGGAGCAGGAGGAGACTAGTGGTCCAGTGGTTTACGACATGAGGTGAGTTGCTGCATCTTGTTGTGGTGGCACAGGTTCGATTCCCAGCGGCCACAAGTATGAGACATAAGTGCACGGCCACTTTAAAACCGGCTTAACCAAAGGTCAGGGCGACATAGTCTCCCTGTCCCCAAAATAACTTTGCTTTTTAAAACCTGAACACGATTTTACTTTAAAAATTTAAAACCTGGTTACTCAAAATAACCAACCCGAGCAAGATGATCAAAAACTCGAACACATACCAGAGCACAACACGAGTCACTCACGTACCATCACGACTTCGAGTTAATCATGCAAACGACTCTAGAAAAACTCGTTCTTCCCGAAGCCTTCAACCATACCAGAACCGATGTGCACGTGTGCATGGTGAACACCCTTCCGACCACCTCTGGCCAACTCCCTGACCATCAACAGATCAACGCCGACCTCACCTACCCATACGTCCACTTCAAATCAAAGATTTTGATAGCCAATTGAAATTGAGTCACTCGATCAAAAACTGTAAACAACCTCGATCAAAAAATCCTTAATCGCCGACGATCCTGACCTCGAGAACCCTCGCCAACCTCACCAAAAATTTATCACATCACAACGTTTCTAACCCCCCTCATGCGTTCAACTTAGTTGATCGATCGACATCGCACAAAGCTCGCAAAAACCTCGACGAAACTAAGCCTGTGAACCCTAGTTCGTCGCTGGCCGGCCACTACGGCCACAGATAAAATCTACAATCATTTTTCCAGAGATCATCACCCCTTAAGCCATCTTCGACAACAACCCCGAGCTCCAAATCATCATTGATCGAAGACAATTAACGGAAATACCCAAATCGATCATCTCGAGATATCTCACTATTTACCTATTTAAAAAATAATGATCTTTCTTCCTAAATTCATCATATTGCAATACGTTTCTATTTAGGAAATCAAAACACAGGGGAAAATATTATCCTACTTGGGTGCTACCCACTTAGCCTTGCTGCACCTCCCCTGTTTTAGCCATTCCTGTTTGATGAGGCTTGAAGCTACGATTACCTTTTTAGAACACATATCTTAGATAACTCATCGTCCTTCAATGACGATGTTCTGAAAGCATTCAAACCATACAAGTTCATTCCGTGTTCGAACGAAACCGAAGGCACTATCTCGCTAAACTCACTGTGGAATCACCTCAGAGTTAACAACAACAGCACTTGGGCTCTGAATCGTCATCTCGAATCAGGAAGCACTATCTCCATCAAACCCATCTTGGAATCACTCTCAGATTTTAATGACACGTATCCCTTACACTTCGAGTCTTCATCTTGATCTTCATTAGAGATTTCACGACCTATCCTTTAATTTGGATTGATGTGGTTTTTGGATATTTCAATTTGGAAATCTAATTACATGATTTTATTTTACTTTGGAACTTGGTTGATACCCTTTTGAAAAACTCATTCATTTTAAACCTTGATTTAACAAAATGGCTTACAAACTTAATCATTTTTAATAACCTTAAAACTTGAAAAAAAACTTATCTTTGAAAACTTATTTATTTCATTTTTCTTTGAAACTTTGTATAACACTTACTTTTGCTTAAAAACTTAGTTAATACACTTTGAAATCATGAATTAATTTAAATTACTTTGCTTTTTAAAAATTGAACACAATTTTACTTTAAAATTTTAAAACCTGGTTGCTCAAAATAACCATCCCGAGCAAGATGAACAAAAACTCGAACATATACCCGAGCACAACACGAGTCACTCATGTACCATCACTACTTCGAGTCAATCACGCAAACGACTTGAGAAAATCTCGTTCTTCAAAAAGCCTTCAACCACACCAGAACCGATGTGCACATGCGCGTGGTGCACACCCTCCCGAGCACCTCTGGCCAACTCCTAGCCCAGCGACAGATCGACGCCGACCATGCCTTCCCATACGTCCACCCAGATCAACGATTTCGACAGCCAATCGAAATCGAGTCACTCGATCAAAAACTGGAATCAACCTCAACCGAAAAACCCTCAAACACCGACGTTCCTGACCTCAAGAACCCTCGTCGACTTCACCAAAACTTCGTCACATCGCCACGTTTCTGACCCCTCTCATGCGGTCGCCTCCGATGATCGAACGATGTCGCACGAAGCCCGCAAAAACCTCAACGAAAACATGCCTCTGAACCCTAGTTCGTTGCTGTCCGGCCACCACCGAGCTCCAAATCATCACCGATCGACGACAATCAACGAAAATACCCAAATCGATCATCTCGACATATCTCACTATTTACTTTTCTAAAAATCATGATCTTTCTTCCTAAATTCATCATATTCAATACGTTTCTGTTTAGGAAATCAAAATATGAAATTACAAACTTTGATTTCTGACATAAATTTGTTTATTACAGTAATTTCCAAATTTTGAAACAAATTATTAATATAAACCGTCGAGATTAAATTTAGAATAGTTGTTGCAAAAATTCAATCATCTTTCATTTATAAATCAAAACATTACATTGATTATGTAAAGAGATACTGAATTTTTTCTAAGTGGATCAAGGTCTGTAACACACAACAGAGCATACACACACACACACACACACACACACACACACACTCAGACAATACACATGCATATCATACTTATATGCATACATTCACATCCAAGTATTCCTGTAAGCATTATATATTATATTTCATCACATGCAACAAGATTTAATCGCTAATTCCATAGTAGTTTTTAAAAGGAAAGTTTACTCACCAAACAGAAACAGAGAACAACCTTTGTTCAATTATCTTGAAATTATTGTATTTGATTTGAACAGAACTTGATGTTGAGTTGCTTGTTTTACTTGAATCTAAATTTATATTGATGTATTATTGAGTTGAATTGAAACTTGAAACTGCAGCTTGAAAACTAATGTGGAACATCTCTTTGAATTTGATTTCTTTTGTAATTTTAGTTTCAGGTTTGTTGAAATTTTGAAAAGATGAAGAGGAAATGAGTTGAGAAGATTTTGAACTGAAAATGAAAACCAGATTTCTCTCTAACACTACATAATTTATAAACTTAAATTGATAAAGAAATGGGTTGCCACTTGTATATTGCATGATTTAGTTTTCTTACAAATGTTAAAACAATGCATTATTATGTTTAAATTCTTATTATAAAAAGTACTTATGTTTTTATATTTATGAAATGTGATATTATTAATTTTGGTTATATATATATATATATTACTTATGTTTTTAAACTATATATATATATATATATATTTATAAACCATGTTATCTCATGTTAAATTTTTAAAAAGAAAGAATATTTAAAACAAAAGAAATGAATCTCTAATTAAATCGTATTTTAAAATTTAGCTATAAACATTTACCTTAAGTGTTTTGAAAATATAGATTAACTTTTAAATTGCTTTTGAAAAGTTTTATATTAAATTCAATCATAACTTCCAAATTACAAAATATATATTAAAAATTGAAAATATGTTTTTATTTGTTAAATTCAAACCAGAGATTTTTCAGTTAAAATATATTTAAATATATGTATACATTATAAATTGAAAACATTTTAATATTAGCCTTGAAAATTATTATATTGAATTTTAAAACATACTTCAAATGACAATATATACATACATATATATTACAATTTGAAAACATATCTTTTACTAAATTAAAACCAAAGACTTCTTATTTATAATATGTATACCAACATATATATTATAAATAGAATTTAATTTTATTAGCTTTAAAAGATATAATTCACCAATTAAATATTTATAAAAGAAGATTATTAAACCAATTTTAAATACTTATTAACAAAGATTATCAAATTGTTATTGCCCAAAATTCCTAGTCATCACAGAAATGGTTTTCAGATAGGAGTTACCCAAATCCAAACTAAATCAAAAGTGGTTTTATTTAAATCTAATACTTTTCTTAGATATATTCTTCTCAATTTATTCCATTTTCTTTTCAAGAGTATATGGAATTATTTAGCCTCATTTATCAAATCATTTGGTTTATTTAAACCTTTCTTAAATCTTGGGATAATTCCAAATTATTTTCTCTTCTACTTAGAAAAACATTTCATCATTATTTATTTAAATCTTTCATTTAAAACTCCTCTTTAATCTTGAGAAATACCAAGTCATCTTATTTAAAAATCACGTTTAAACTTTTAATAAAGATTTTCTATTTGCAAATCCCTATTTAAATGGGTTAAAAATGATGTTATGTAAATCATCGTTACAACAAACCCAAAATCATTTTTTTTCAAATCCTTGTTCAACTCTTGGAAAACTCTTCACTTTTTACTTTGGAAAACCTTTTTAGAGCATCCAGGATATCCTTTCGATTTGTTCCACCCCTTGTTCGAAAGATAAAACGGCGGCCATGTAAGTTCAGAAAACCGGTTGCTCCATTCCAAACCTTAGTTACACACTTTGTTTTACCGTTTATATTCACAAGCGGGACAAATGTACTAGTCCTTTCCGCATACTCGGTTTGTTATTACAATCGAGGAAACGATTTCCATTATATTGTTTACGTGTTATAATAACCATATATTTAAACTCTTTCTAAAAGAATTATAAAACTTACCATGTATATTTAAAACACTTAATTATTCATTTAAAAACATTTATAAATGATTCTAGAAAAATCTTACATTTAAATCTTTATTTCAAAAGTTATAGAAACTGCAGTAGAAAAGTGTCGCGAAAAGTGCTTAAAATAGCTTATTTGATTAAAACAACTTTTTAATATTTGAAAATTATTATTTTCCCATTAAAATCTCCTTAAAACCATTTTAACATATTTATAAAATTTATTTCATATTTTTAGTCATTTAAAAATATCATTTATAAAGAAATTCCTTCTTAGATTCTGAACTGCAAAACCGCAATGTTTTTAGAAAATTGTTTTGGACGTATTTCGAAATATACTTAATAAAGTCTTGATTTTCTTTCTTTGTTGGAAATACATGAATATAATAGTTTGGAAATTTTTTATCTTGAAGAATTTCAAGCTGTATTCCACTTCGTATACCCGTTTAACTTTTGTAGCGCCGAACGCGAACTACCGTTATGCGACACGTCTACTTTTGACTTGTTTTTCAAACTTCGTTGAAACACTTTTAAATATTTATAAAACATTTATAAACCATTTTAAACTCATTTTGCGAAATATTTTTCATATTTCAAAACCATTTTCCATTTCATTTCATGGTATAATGTTATATTAATATAATATCATTTCCAACCTTATAAGATATATTAAAATTATTAAGAGGCTAGATAATTTCCATACACATATTTCTATAGAATTAAATTCTCATTTAATTAACTATGTTCAATGTCTACCTATTTCTCTTATCGTTTATGAACCATGAAATCATCCATATTAACAATCATGTAAATAACCAACTTCGCATCCAAGTTATCAAACATATTAATTATCTAAGATATTTAACTTTCATATTATTAAACTTGGAGATATTAGTTAATCCAAAAATGAGTATTTATATTCAATCAAATTTATTAACTTCCAACCAACATTCTTATCCAACCATAGTTCACTAGACTAACATACACTTCACTAATACATCCATAAACAACTCCACCACCTTGCCCATGCTCGCGGCCATTCTTCCTCCTCCACTTTGCTCTCAGCCCATACCTTCCTGCTACCTCCATATCTCATGCCCATAGCCTCCCAATCCCAATATTCATGGCCTAAGGCAATTTAAAAAAGAGAAGAGGAAAAAGTGAATTAAGAATAGGTTAGAGAGTAATTAGTGGATTGGTGCTTAAGCACTCCACTACTTTTAAACCTCATGCCTCTCTTACAGAAGAGAAGCCATTATTGAGAAAGAGAAAGCTAAAAGACGAAGAAGAAGAAGAAGAATGTGAACTGTGAAGAAAATGAGAAGAATGGATGGGTATTTATAGAAAAAGTAAGGAATGGTGAATTGCAAAATTAACCCTTTAAAAATTACCAAAACATTCTTGCTTTATCTTACTTTTTTAATACTTACCATCACTTCACATCACTACTTTATCTGTTAATCACTTAACATAAATTAAATAAAGTTAAGATTTTATTTGATTTGATTTGGCATGATTTTGTCCTTTTATGTTTACCTTTTCTTAGTGATTTTCTAGAAATTTCTAACCTTAATTAGTAAAACTAAACTTGATTAGTTAATTGTTAATATTTAACATATTTAAAATTTAGTATATTTTATGCACATAAAGGTGCAACAACGTTGCGGTAACTTTTATTCGACAAAATATTTTACGGTCATATTTTGACCTTTTTGTTAAATATTTATTCATGAAAACCAAACTTAAAAATAATTTTCTTATCATTTTTAAATAATAAAAATGAGTGTATTTGACTTATAAAGTAATATAAAGCAATATCAAAATTCATTTGCAAATATTCACATTGATTTTGTCAATCACTATAACATAAGTATACATACAATTATCAAACTTTTATCAAACAATTATATAATGATTTTAAAAGCAAATATTCATCCTTTAAAACAATTATTGCGTTGTATATTCAATTTGGTCAAAAACCGGCTTTTGTCAATATTGTCAATGTTACGGTAAAAGTTCAAAATCTTTATTCAATTCTAGAAACAAGTTCACATTCTTATTTATTATATAAAACATGATTATTTAGGTTTGAAAATTCTATATTTGAATATTTCAATGCATTAAATATTTTAATTTCAAAGTTGTAAAATTACGGGTAGTTACAACCAAGTACTGGGATATTTAACTTTGACTACTGACCAACGTTAGCAGTGGCGGCAGCAGCCATAAGAGGTAAAATAGGGGACTTGCCTTGAAAGCAAAAGTAGGAAACCCAAAGATAGGATCTATAGGAGATTTGAGATTCGTTCTATCCATTTCAGAAACCGGATCTAGAAGTTGATTTGTAGGGCTAGGGTGCAAAGGGCTAGACGATGGAGTTTCTAAGATCGAATAGACATTAATAAGGCTAGGAGATCATTGTCCACTAGCAGCCAAGGTAGAGGCACCGAAGGACCAGCCATATCTGGTCAACGATGTTGAGATATCAAGTGGTGCAAAAAGGACCTGATGGTGTGACTTGAAGGGGAAAAGAACCGAGGTGGAGCGATAGGGTTGACGGAAAACACGGAGAAGAATATAGGACATGGAGATGTTAAGAAGGGAGGTCGCAAATCATGATGTCAGAAGCAGCCAATGAATTTTTATTAGATTAGGAAGTGAAAAATATGACTTATTTTACGCACTAATAATATATAAATATTTTAATCAAACTAAATAAATTAAAATATTGCAAAACTCTTTTATTAATTAAATACTAAATTTGATTTAGCATAAACAAAGTATTAATTATACAAGCACAAAATAAAGATCTTATGCAATTTAATAAAAGGTAAATTTGTTGAAGCTCCCCCTTTCATTCCTACTGCCAGTGCACCTGATTTTACAATGGTATCTAAGCTCACATTTCGCTTCTGTAAAAAAACTAATGAACATGTAGGGCACTACTTTTAGAAAAGTCAAGGTAGATGGGTGTCTAAGGAAATTTTTCTTAAACCAAGGAGAATATTTCTCTAATTTAGGTTTGCTCTTAGGTGGAAATCTTTCCAATCTCCAGCCTTTGCCTAGCTCATGCAATGATATGTTTCTAGTGTATGCCCTTGTTGAAGATTAAGAAGTGTTTTTGAATTTTAGGTTAATTCAAATAGCGTATTTGAATATTATAAAATTAATTTAAAATTGTTTAAATTAAATAATTATACAATGAAAATTTAAAATTGATTAAATTTAAATAAATAAATATAAATGTTATATATACAAATTAATTAAATTATTTAGTTATAAAAGAATACAAATGTCTATATGTACATATTACAAAATTATAAATTTATAATAGTCAAATATGTGTGTATTTGTATTATATGCATAAATAAAATAGCGGGTTAAAATATATAAAACCAAAGAGACATAAGGCAGTACAAATTAGATGTATGTTTATAATTGTTTAACTCATCACCCTTAAACGGTTGATAATACTATGCAAAATTATTTTTAATAATGAATTTAAAATTATAGCGCTCTCCATCATTTAATATAAATATAATACCTTAAATACCTATAGTTTTTGCTAAACCAGCCATATAATATCTAAGCTACATTTATATTATCTAAAGATTAGTAAGCTTTATGTAACATTGTTGAGCAAACTCAGGGGTTACATAACTCCCAATGATATATACAAAAAATGATGGGTTAAGGGTATTTAATTCACTTTACAATTTCTATGCAAACTCATGGTTAGGAAGATGATCAGAAGCATGGTTAAAATGTACGTTATGTGTTATATATGAAATATAATAGTAAAGCATTACTTATCATTTTTGGATACTTGGTTTGGTTTGGATACTTGAATTGTTTAGTGATCAATCCCATACCTTAAAGAATCAAATATCATGGAAACTATTCCACATATAATGAGTAAGGGATCCTCAAATACTCTATATGATTGGGCACATTAAATAGTTGGCTGAGCCTGGTTCAACACTTAGTACCGAGCATCAGATTAACTTTATTCGTGGATCTTTGACTCCATAGTACAATCCATTCATATTGAATTCGTCGAAGTTTATTTTCATGGACCTCTTGAATATGTTAAGGAGAAGGTTGTAAAAATTGCTAAGCACATGTTAGTTGGTAAAGTATGGGTTATGGATTAATGGTTTAGGTGGGGATCAATCAACGATTAGTTGGAGCTAGGTGTTTACGAATTCTCATGTATTTTGGATTAAATTTTTGTTTTTTTATTTGTTGTCATTGATACAAATGGGAAATTTGGGATTTTGGATGTGCTCTAGATTAGCTACGGAGGCAAGAGCACCTAAAACTATCACATTGGTACTTGTATATGGCATTAAACCAGAAATAATGTCCAACGAGTGCCTAAATACAAGTTTAAATTCATATTTAAGGAAATATACCTTATCTTGGCGGTCCTAGGCATATCGCTATGCAGTAAGCCTTGCTTAGCACCAAGACAGGGCCTAGTTGGAGGCCAAGAAGGATTTTTACAATAGCTTAACGGACTGAGAGTACATTCATGGAAGAACCAAGTGTAATGCTCGCAATCAAGGGTAGCTCTTCCTCATATAGTTCGAAGAAGAGAACGTAATTTGAAGCCTAAGGGAAGGACAAATGCATAAGAGAAAAGTGTTTGTCACTTTTCGCAAAGAAGCGACATTGGAAGAAGAACCATTTAGAGTACCTAAAGATGCTAGATGGAAAAAATTCAAATACTTCTCTTAAACATATTTTCCATATAGAAAATTGTTTATTTATATACGATTCTAGTTGGGTATTAAATAGTAGATCTGAAGCTCGTATCTTTGACTCACTATAAGGATTAAGAGCAAGAGGCACGTTGCAGGAGGAGGTATGGAATTCCAGGCTGCAAATGAAGCTAGCGTAGCTATAGTCGAATGGGAGAATATCATATGAAACTAGCGAGTGGATATGATTTAGTTTCGAATAACTGTTATTACGTATCGAGTTTTATTTCAAAAATAGTATTCGTCTCTCATTTGGTAGAGGAAAAATACTGTTTTATTTGTAAAGTAAATATTATGAATATATTTTTTTGGAAATAAATCAACTAGATTTTGATCTATAAATAATGGTATTTATGTTCATAATTTGAAATTTTGAATCATGTATTTTCTATTAGGAATAATAATGCTTCTAATATAAATGATGGCTATCTTTTGCATTGAAGAATAGGCCATACTAGTAAAATTCGACTTAATGACTAACACCAAGTAGTCCTTTTGTTTTGGGGATATATGCCAGAAATCATGACATTTATGTTAAATAGAGCACTGTCTAAATTTGTACCTAATACTTTATATGAGTTACTAACTGGGAAGAAACCCCATCTTAATCACCTTAAGGTTTGGGTTTGTCTAGCTTGTGTTAAGAACATAAATCCTAATAAACTAGAGGCAATTTTAATCTTACGTAAGTTAATATATTCAAGAAATTCTCATAGATACATATTCAGTCACAACGTGGAACAATAAAATTTAATTTCTAGACATGCCATCATTTTGTTGAAGTAATTTCTCTCATGAGAAATTATGGTAGCAAAATAGACTTGGATGAGATTCAAGAACCCAATGAAAATATGCAACCAATTAGAAAGTTTAATTAGGAACCTTTCAATTTAGAGAGGTACTACAAGTTTCTCAACAATGGGGAGAACATGGAATGTGTCATTCATGACATCAATCCCTTCATGTAACGACAAGCCTCAAAGAGTAAAGATTGCCTTGTGGCTTGATATAATGAAATCCAAGATGGATTTCACATACCAAAACAAAGAATATACTTTGGAGAAGGTACCCGATGGGATAGTACCCATTAGCTGCTAGTGGATCTTTCAAAAAAGATTGATGCAGATGAAAAGGTTGAAACCACTAAAGCAAGGTTGGTGGTGAAAGGGTTTCTTCAAATTCAGATTATTGGTTATGAAGAAATGTTTTTGTCCGTTTCCACGATTAAATCAGGTCAGATACTACTTGCAATCAACTCATTATGAATGTGAAATTTGGAAAACGGACAATAAAACAATGTTTCTAAACCGTGTTTTAGAAGAGACTATTTATATGTCCCAACTCGAAAGTTTTAAAGACATGGGAGCGGTGATAAGGCATGTAGACCCTAAAACCCAATTTATGATCTTAAGAAAGCATCAAAAAGTTGGAACATATTTTTTAACAAAGCATCAAATAGTTTGGTCTCGGCTACAACAAAAAGGAAGTGTGCATATATAAGAAAGAGCATAATGTTAATGTAACATTCTTAGCATTATACAGCGATGATTTGCTACTAATTGGCACCGATGTACCAATGTTACAATCAGTGTAGGCTTTATTGTATTATATATTTTTTGTGAAGGATTTAGTTGAGGCATTCTATATATTAGGTATACAGGAAATTATTGTCAAGGACAAAATTTCACAGTTTTTTAGCCTTAAGGACAGACCTTCAATATTTTATCCTGAAGGACAACTTTCTGTAGGTATCAGTTTTTAGTTATTGATAGCAGTTTTTAGGTATCAGTTTGTAGTTATCGGTAGCAGTTTTTAGGTATCAGTTTTTAGCTCGGTATCAGTTTTGTTGTCCTTATGAATAATTTTAGAAAATGTTTGTCCTTATGAATAAATTTTAGAAGAATGTTTGTCCTTGTGGCAAAAATATTGAGGTCGTGTCCTTGAGGCAAAAAATATAGAAATTTTTGTCCTTTAAATTAATTTCCCCTTAGGTATAAATATATATAGAGATTGATTTAAAAGAATGTAAGGATGTCCTAACCTTGTAGATGGATTCTGTACTTCGACGAATTATTATGGAAAATTCCAAGAATGGAAATTTTCCAGTACGACACAGACTTTCCCTTTCTAATAAGGCCTCCCGATCTATGGATGTAGAAAGGCAAGCATATGGCTTGGATATCTTAAGTTTTGATAATAGGAATGAACACGTACGCCATAATATATACTAGGCCGGATGTCATTTTTGCACTAGGTGTTGTAAGTCGACATCAATCTGCTCCAAGAGAAAACCATTTGACAGCAGTTAAGATCATCCTTGAGTATTTAAGACATACTAAGGATTTGTTTTTTATTTATGGAAACAATGAAACTCTCATGGAGGGTATTCAGACTAAAGTTTTCAAAGCAAGATCGATGGTAGTAAGTTCATCTCTAAGGTTTGTCTTACTCTTAATAGAGGGGCCATTAGTTAAAAGAGTTAGAAATAAGAAGTTGTTGCTCATTCTACCTTAGAGGCTAAGTGCATCACCTTAGGAAATGTCGTAAATGAAGCAGTGTGGATGCAAAAATTCATTAAGGAGCTTGAATTGATCTCAAGCATTATCGGTTCGATGATATTGTATTCCAACAATAGTACAACATTAATAACTTTAAAGGAACCAAGAGCTCACAAGATGTTGAGACATGTTCTCCATAGGTACCATATGATGTGGAAGTATATCAATGACAGAGAAGTCATGATCGAGAGAGTAGATACAAAATATAACATTGCAGATCCATTCGCTGAAGTGCATTCTTAATTTGTTTTAGAAAGACTGATCGAAGGCATGGGACGAACTCCATAATTGGCACTAAGTGCAAGTGGGAGATTAATAAAGTTAAGAATATTCCTTAAGGGCATTCGTATAATTTTGCTATGTAAAATTGACTTTGTAAACAGTCTTATTTGTTATAAAGTATGCTTTTGGTTTTGTTTTCTATTATATGTGTTGTTATATTGTGACACAAATAATAAATTAATTACATTACACACACATATTGATACATATACATACCTAAACAATCATCTGGGGTAGTTTTAATAGATTGTAGTTATGAATGTGATCGAAATAAATATTGAATTTATATAAACAACACACTAACTCCTTAAATATTTCTATTTAAGATGGATCGGGAAAATGATATTAATATGAATATTGATATTGGTGTGCATAATGCTCTCCATATGATATAATGATTTATCTATGACCATTGAGGACATGAAAGGGTTACGTGCTTGTGGTTGTTTGGAATAATTATAAAATGACTTGACGTCATCTATTGGTTTTTATAACCAATTCAAAATAGTAAAACCTATGATAATGACATAAGTAGTGTTATAACTTGAGAATACTATCGATCTTAAATAGATAGGCTATTCTTTGATTATAGTAAATGCTAGCAATGGCGACCTTTTTACGACCATAATCAAGTATATGTTTAACTAGTTGAACCGAGACACTACTCAAAGAGTGGATTCGTCTCCTTCTTTTTAAAGTTTAGTATCACCATAATTGTATATGGAAAAAGTCAAAATCTCTGGTTAGAGTTAATCGATTAATTGATAAATGTTATCGGACTGAATTGTGGACATTAAATGTTAAAAGAGGCTATGATTGTAGCTATGGAAGAAACGTCTATAAATTCTATGATAAAGAGGAACGAAGCGTAAACTCATATTACACAAGAGGCAAGGGAAATGAGGAAATGTAAATTAAATTAGAATGCCAAAGCATGACAAATCACCAATTAAACATTATATCTATGATAAATTTGGGAATTTTACTTTTGAATATTAACATAAGAAATTTCAACAGAGATCAAACTTTGTGAAAGAAGCAGACGAATATTCTAATTTGCACATAAAGGAGATGAAAGTAGCGACTACAAATACGCAGTATTTAAACACAGGGACCGACAATCTTATCTATGGAAGGAGAAGCATGTTCATAGAGCTTGATGAATTGGTAAGTGCGAATATTTATTTGGGGATGAATCTAGAATTCCGGTACAAGGAAATGGAAAAATACCTATTCATTTTAAAAATGAAAGACATGATTTTGTCTCTAATGTGTACTATGTGTATAGTATAAAAATAAACATCCCAAGTTTAGGGAAACTTCTAGAAAAAGTATTTGATATTTACGTGACAAACCACAGTCACTTTGAGAGATGATAAAGGAAATTTAATTGCTAAATTAGAAATGTCAAAAATAGAATTTTTCTATTAAATATTTCAAATAATGTTTAATAGCTTCTTATAAAAATTCATCATGTTTTTGGCACCTAAGATTTGGACATCTAAACTTTGGGGAATTAAAATTTCTAAAGAATAAAATTCTAACTATCGATTAAACACACGAACCAATTATGACAAGGATGCTTGTTTGGAAAACAGTCATGAAAATGTTTTCCAAAAGATTATTTTACAAGAGCTAAGAACTATAACAGCCCATAGTTGAAAGGGAATTAAATTAGAAATTAGTTAATCAAAAGGGGGTTTAATCGCAAAATGTGGATTAAAAAACATTTAATTTGGAAATTATATAAGAATTTTTGTATAAAGTAAAATAATTTAATTGAGAAAATTATGATTTTATAATAGGTTAAGATATCTTAAGAAGGGGGAAATGATTTTAAATATATTAAAAATGGTTGTAATTTTTATAAACTTAAATATTAGAAACGAATAAGATAATGAAATTATTTCCAAAGAAAGAGCATTTTTATTTCGCTTGAAAAAGGAGTTTATAAATTTATTATTGAAATTGGGCTTTATAAGTAAATACAGAATAATTATTTAATTGGTAAAAATTGTAAATAATATTTATTGTAAAGATCATGAAATGTTGGTAAAACATTTATGGAGAATAAATATGCATTTTATTTGGAGAAGTGAGCTAATTATACACCGTATAAAAATAGATAAACAAAGAAAAAGAAAGAAAAAGAATAAATACAAATGAATAAGTGATCTCATTAGCCCATCTTAACACTTAAAAAAACGTTTACCCTTTACATTTCATGAGGAGTCTAGAATAATATATCTTGCATACAAAAATAACTTTCTATATACCACTTTTGCTTCCATCTTCATAAACCCAATTATGAAAACTCAACCCCTCATCATTAATAATTCAAGAAAAATAAGAAAATATTCCCAAAAATTGTGAAATCATAATATATCCCTCTCAACACCTTACTACACCTCTAGGCAAGAAGAATTTGTGATTTTGATAGTGTTTTGAAATTTTTAGAGAAGAGGAAAAGATGAGAAAGAAGATGTACTTGAAATGTGTGTTGCATACTCCACGTGAACCCATTGCTTTGAATTTTTTTGATTGAATTTGAGCGAATTGGATGTGCTTTGGGTTGCTAGAATATATTGTAGGGTTTACAGACAAAATTGGGTTTAGGTGGAGAGGTATAAGGTGACTGGAGTCGCCAGTCATATTACTTAGAACTTCACCATTTTAAGCAGCGACCGCCAACGTGCACGGTGTGGACGTGGATTCCAGGCCATGCATGTTTAGTTCAATAATAATAATAATAGTTAAATGAAAAATGTAAATAAAATATAATTTTAAAATGAAAAGAAAATGTAATAAAATATAAAAATGGGTTTAATTCTCTAATTATATTCTGGTAATGATAATTTAGGAAGTTTTTAATACTAGGAATTAGTTTATGGATAATAACTTATTTAAATTAAAAGAAGAAATAAAATTGTTTGAAGCTTTATAAAAAAAGTTAAAATTATTCAGGAAATGTAACGAATGTTTGGATATGATATGGAATGCTAGTAAATGAATGAACATGAAATTATGTGATTATATAAATGGGGTAATTTTTGAAATTAAGAAAGTAGGGTAAAATGCGTAATTTAATTTTAAATAAATAAAAAGTGTATTGTTTGTAAAATTAAAATATGTGAACATTTTACAAATAAACGAATATATTTTTCTACATTTAAAACTCTTTTTATAATGTTGGATGACGAGTTATCATTTTTATGTAACAAGAAATGTGAAAAAATGGGTTATAAAATCATTGATTGTAGGACATTCGGTATTATTCCATCGGCTATTCTCAAGACTTATTATTATAGAATATTAATTATGATGTGAGTGTAGTTTACGAGCTTATAAGAAACAATTGGATAACACTAAGCGGTGAGGGATGCTCAAACGATATTTGATTGGTTTCTTTTTATAAGTAAATGTAACTTAATAAGGGTCATGGGCATCAAAAATCATCTAGAGATTATTTATTTAGTTGGACAGTTGAGTGATGTCGTCATTCTAAGAATAGTAGGATAAGTATGTGTAAGTATACTAAGTCATATCAAAATCTCATTGAGACACGTAAGGTCGAAAGTGTTTGAATCTATGTCATAGCATTCACACCACTGTGGAGATTGCCTGATTAAAACCAAAAAGATAGGATAGTATCCATCCTAGTGGCCCTGATTGTAGAGTCATGCCTTAGATCCGTGATGTCAGCCATGTGAGTACCAAGGTTGAAGGATATTTCTTCATTAGAACTATTGCCCAACTGACATATATGGCTAACAGTCTATTGCCAAGGGCAAGTAGGAATCATAACCAATGCTCAACGTAATTTGGAAGCGTGTTTATGACATGAAATGGATATTGGTGTTGTGTTTCTAGGAGTAATAAAAGGATTATAGGAAATTGGCTACAGATAGTAGCATTTCTTAGAGCAGTGATGTGGTACATCAATCTTCCATCTGAGTGACCCATGTAGGTTCACATTTAATGACAGTTCTTATCTGTGACCTCGATAGAGGGAACGATGATTTCACAAGACACTGGTGGTTAGCTACATGTTGAACTATCACCCAAATTACCCTTGCCTTAGTACTATTTTGTGTTGTATAGTATTTCTTCGTTGCTTGGATGTTACCTTATGTAGAGTCTGCATACTTTTCCTACATGCACGCACACACACCTCTTAGAGTCAATAAATAGAGAGCATTTGTCTCTCATAGGATTGATGGTTAAGGTGGTAGTGTTATATTATGGCATGGACGTTGTGGGCTGATGCTTATTTGTAGGACATTTATACGATATTTCTTTTATATCTCACACTATATACTATGAAATACTCTTTAGATATAGTTTGACCTATATGTTATTTAATAATACCCGTGTCTGTTCGAGATATTTTAGATCTAGGTACTTAGTAGCTTGCATGACTTATGGGACACCTTTTGGAGGCCAGTATACATTTTAGGATGATAGTTTCTCTATATGTTTTTCAGCCTCATTTATTCATGATGATGTAACTATCGTGACTATGATATGTATAATTGATAGACTAAGCATTGGACTCGCATTTTGTTGCTCGCCTTGGACATGCATTGTTGATGTATTATATTTTATCACTCTATTATGATTTTGTGATCTTTTTTTGTTTTTGGGTTTTATATCGTTTTCTCCTAGAAGCCACACATGTCTCTTACTTTGTGTCGATAACATGTACATAATGGTAAGTGTTATATTATTTGATACATGTGTTGAAACCAGGCCAGTCGGAAGCGGGTAAAATAGGTAGATTTGAAAGAAAAAAATATTTTGGATCTATTAGGATCATGAAGTCTAAAAGATTATTAGATCCAATCTAATAATTTTTTTAGTAAAGTCATATTTTATTTAATTTGGTTAAAGGAATTTTAAATTTAAGTTAAATAAATATGCAATACTATGAATGTATCAAGTGCATTCATGTGTTTGAATGGTAAGGACACATTATAAGTAGTACATTTAAACATGTTAAAAGTTTAGAGAAATAAACCTTTTGTTTCTTTCTCTTAGCACAAATTATTAATTAAGGGAAGATGGGGCTATAAATGTGAAGAGAGAAACCTTTCATTTCTCTGTCTTTAATTATATTAATTGACATATTAATGACATTTACTATGGAATTCACATATGTCTTTATTGTCCAAAATTTTAGTTAACAATATATGCATATACATATATATATAATATTTATGTGGGCCTTACACATACATATGTATACATATGTGTGTGTGTATACATATTAAAATTGAATTAACCAGTTTGCACACTATGAAATCAACACTTAAAAAATATCTAATTAGATAATATTTTGAAAATAAATTAATGGTTGCATATAATAATTTATTTTATTAGCATTATGTCAAAGAGACATGCAATTATATATGTGTGTGTATTTGAAAATTACTGTTAGTAAAATAAATTCCTACCTTAACAAAAGGGTCAAAAGGGGCATGTAATATGTTGCATAAAAGTTCACATATAATAATAAGAAAATTCATTTTTCTGAAGCACACAATGATGAAAAGATTAATATCCAAGTCAACAAACAAACTAAACTTATACTAATGCTCCAAAATTGAGGTAATTTAACAATAGATTTCAATCAAATTGCTAACCATTCCTTTCTTTAATCAACTTATGAATTCTAAGACTACCTATAATTTTATGTAAACAACAAACAAAATTATTTCAAAACGAATTGAAAGAGAATCATCAATTTTTAAATTTACAATATGAAACTGAATTTTGCATAAACAGATTATTTCAAAATGTTATTCACCAAGAGTTTCTGCATGAAAGAATCGAACAACACTGATATGTATAAATCGTGACACTGAAAAACATATCTAATTATATACATAACATAAACAATTTCAAACAAAATTGGGATATATCTATAATAATTATCATTGATGACTTGTGAATAATAGAGAATATAAACAGGATGATTTTAATTATATTAACATGATGAGGATAAAGCCTGCTCAAGGGAGTAAACAAAATATTGAAACAATGTCCAAATACATATAAACGAGTAAATGGAATAAGTGAAGAATAGAAACATATAACCATAATGAAATAATATATAAATAAAATAGGAGTTCGCCTTTTAGATGAAGCCAAAAGAAGCATCATTTTATGAGATTTCTCCTCCGATCTCTGGTAGATCACCACCCAGCTTTGCAAAAGAAGGGTAAACCACTTATTTATTTTATTTGATATTTGCATTTGGTATTGGAGTTGAATTTTTTGGAAATATTGATTTAATTTCAGCCATGGAAAGTTAGGAGAAGGGAAGGGAGTAGAGGATAAAAATGAACGTCTATAGGAAATGAATTAGTGGACTTCTTTTTAATTAAACGAAAAAACATTCCCATTCTTTTAATCAAAAGTCCCCTAAATAATTACCTTAATTATCTCTCTCCTCGTTCCACTCTATTCATTTGGTATAGCTGAAATTACTTACCATCAAATGGTACAAAATTTCCAAAAATCTTTTCATACAAAATTACCATTTACTTAAATTATTTAAAAGTACATAGATATTATATATTGATGCATGCAAATATAACTTTTATATATGAAATCAAATAATTCCAAATAATTCCTAAGCATCAACTTAAATAATACATATATTTAAATCAGCTTTAGCTGTTTTAATACTTAATGTTTTATTTGTAAAGATGTCTTTATAGTAAATATAAAAAATATTGGAAATGTCCCAAATGAAATGCAAGGATACCTTATTAAAACGATTAATACGAAAGATGTAAGATTTATTCCTTATGCATTGAAATTATGAACTATCATATGTGTTATATTGTCTACAATATCGTGATTTTAATGTATTTGATATGTGAATCAAATATAAAGTCCTAATTGATACCACTGATGGATAGCTTGGAGTGTTCTCATGAATTTATGAAATACTAGAAGATTGTTTATAGAAATAACGTCCCTATGAGTGAATGTTTGGACTCAACTTCATAAGTGATATTGAACATAATATGTCAAAATTAAATTCAAGTCAAGAATCTATAAATTGAAAATGTTCCTAATGAAAGACCATCGCCGAGTAAATTAAAAAAAAAGTACATTGCCTTGAATTACATAAGCAATAAAAAGAATGTATATAATTGTAAATGCACAAATTTATAACAGAAATGAGTGTGATTCCAAATGTTCAGAATACCATAATATTATTATATAAAAATGTCACGATATGATTCATAACAGAACTTATAGCTCAGTGGTAGTTGAGACTTGAGAGACATACTTCGAATTATTCGTGAGGATAAACATATTCATCGGTGTCGAAGAGAGTTGATTGACAAAGAAGATAACTGAAACATAATAGCATGCACGTTCATTGAGGGATTGATCCAACTGGTTTTGAGGAAACCGATTAGGGAAGTTGGAATAGGATTCCATAATTGACCCAACGTGCTAGTGGGAGATTGATAGAGCTAATGGTATGCCCAGAGTTACATATATCCTACGCCATAACCAATCTTGTTCGAAATAAAAGAAGTTTTCTTTCTATTATATACTTGATATAATGTGTTAGATTAACAAATTAATTCAACAAAGAGCATATTTAATAGAAAATCCATAAATGATATGCTTTACCATAGTAGTTACAAAGTGTTGTAACCGCGAGTAATTTATCACAATGAAAATAAATACACCATTTTAAATATTCCTAGTTAAGATGCACTGGACCGGATATCGATATGTCTATTGAGACTTGAGTACATAACGCTCCCTAAATGTTGGGCAGTGTTTTGCTCATGGCTACAAGGGGCATTAAGGGATTGTGTACTGATGGTTAATGGATAATTACGGAATGAGTCACTCAATAGTTTTCAGTTGGTTGCTATAATAAACGTCTAATAGAAAATGTCGATATGACTAATTTATATGGTTCTCTCGACTTGAGAATACTGTCAATCTTCAATATGAAAGCTTTAGTTTGATTATAGTCTAATAAAGGCACGACGTCCATCAAGTGATTATAGATGGGTCGAGTGAAAATATTGGAAGTGAAGCACTATTCAAAAGAGGATTCGTCTCCTCTGTTAGATAAGGTTAGTACTATAGTCAACTGAAGTAAACTCAGATTCAAAGTCTCTGGCTAGAGCATTTTAGTTAGTAATATTTATCATTATTTAATCAAAGTCTTTGTGTTTGGAATGTAGAGTTGAATGTGGACGATATTAGAATATTGGCCATTGCCAAATTCCATAAGTCTAAAGTGATATAGGTTTAACGAAGAGAACTAGTGCAAATAAAAGACACAACCAGGTAACGGTTAACAAAATAATATTGGATTTGAACAAAACTATATAAGGATAATTTTGCCAAAATGCCAAGCCACATACTAACTGACGTGATGAATGTTAATATTCAAATAGTTTGACATTAATCACTGACCAAATTTATACCTAACTAGCCACACAACCTAAATGATTAACTCTCCTTTGACCAAATGATTTAACTAATTTGAAATTATTATTAGTTGGTAGAATTAATTAATATTTATGAAATATAAATTAAGAAAAAATTATTTGGATTTGATGTGTAAATATTATTAAATATAAATAAGAGTTATAAATATATTAATCGATATACGATATCGATAAGAGTTAAATTGGATTTAATTGCATAATATTTTATTTGGGATATAGAAAGGTCTAAAGCCTATTAAGGGGGCTAGTAGGATTGAAACATATGAGAGGATAAATAGGCCATGACATAGGTCAGAGAGGCTAGATGATGAATGTCTCGGATGGAAGTAGACAGAGTAAACGACGAGATCCAAAATTCTCTAATTTCATTCCTCTATTTAAGCACCTATACGATCATTTGATTTGAGATCATTTAGGAGCCTCCAACACAATGCCAAAATCTCTCTCCTTGCTTCATCCATTTAGAAGTTCAAATCAAGTCAAGTTAGCTGCTATCAGTTTGCTGGTGGTCAACGGTTCAAGGACTAGCACTCTGTTGAGCCGAAAATAGTTTCATGGGTCTGATATATCACTAACCATAATGTAATTGTTTATGCTCAATTACAAAGTTTTGTATACATATACATACATATATGTATGTATGTATTGTGTGTTTATATATGTGTGTGCGTGTGTGTGTGTCTATATATCTGTTGTCAGTTAGGCGACTATTCTGATATGCAAATAATATTGCCACAAATTTGATTGGTTATATGTATGTGTAATGACCCACCTTTTTAGACGGATTAAATCAACGATAAACCACATATGTCAGACTCAAACCATTCAAAAGGGAGGACTTTTATGGGGTAAATATGAAAAAGCAGAGAAAGAAATAAAACAAACAAAGAATCTCACCGCGGAATGACAATATAATAATCAAATAAACAGTCATGAAGTTGTTTTACCAATAATGTGACGACCCAGAATTTTTAGACATTTGAAATTGGATATTTAATTGATTTTAAATATTTAAAAGTTAGTTTTTAACTTGAATTTCAAATATCACCATTTATTTGACAATTAAATTATTGAATTTAATAATATGAAATTGGGTAAAATATTGTATCTTCGGTTTTGAGCTTGTTAAAAAAATAATTTTAAGGCTTAGAAAATTTATATTGATAATACTGAAGATAATAGAAGTGTTGAAAATTGAAATTCGAAGTGTTTGTTTAGTTTTGAAAATATATCATTTAAATCAATATCTAAAAATAGCCTTCCGAGGCACAGTCTCGGATTTCAACGAGACCAACTCTACTGGATTCGTAATAGTGTGCTATTGTCGGATTTTAAATTTCGTAGCATTTGGAGTTGTTGTGTGATCGCACGATAGGTAAACGCGCTGGATTTATATCGAAAATTTTATATAATAACTGGACCAAAAATCTATCTTCTCCATATGATCGAATTTGAATTCGGAAACATTTCCGTTGAATTTGGAATAGGGATATAACCTTATAAACGCTTAGCAGCACGTCTCTATTGGAGATCGAGATTGTGAGTTGCGAAAATCGAGACGATTTCAATTTAAATTTAAATACAAATAATAATTGTATTTGCATGCCTTTGAAACACGTATAGAGATTCAAGCACGTGTTACCTTTTTAACATGCGTTCATTTTATAAAAATAAAAACAAAGAAAGACTATCTTCTTCGTTCAAAATCTAACAGCCGAGCTTCATTTAATTTCAAACTAGAAAAAAAAGAGAACGATTTTGTTCAAAATGTCAATGGCCGAAGTCAAATTGTTCGTTTCCTTTTGAATAAAATTCATATCTACGAAATTGGTTTGTAAATCAGAAAATCCATGCCCGAGCAAAACGTTTCGAACCAATAAATAAAAATGGAGGCCCTCCTTTTCTACAAATCTAATCAAGGCTGCTCGATTTCGAGAGAGTTCTCGCACGCGAAGTTATGGCGAGGCGGAGCCTGCTCCTCTGTAGGAAGAAGGGGGTTCTAGTGGTGGTCTGACTGGAGTCAAGCTCGAGTTCGAGCAACCAAGGCGGCGTGGGTCTGTCAAGTGATTTGGGGGAAAGATGATGTCGCGATCTCGATTGAAATTGGGTCGGCTGGGGTTTTGCATTGATGAGGCAATGGATGGGGAAGGCCAAAGTCGAGACGAGTGATCGAAGTGTTAGACGCAATTTTGACAGTAAGGTTTGATCTTTTTTGGTCTTAATCTTCTTTATGCGAAGGTTAAATAAAAAATATTACTACAGGTATATGTATAAAATTAAATCTTATAATATATATGTATACATATGGATATATATATATAGTCAGTTACAAAACAAGAAAACCATGTTTGTAATAATATATATATATATATAAATACAAATATATTTTTATACATATAGGTAAAATAAGAAAATATAAATAGGGATAAAGTTTGAAAAATGTAAGGATTTTAAATGTTGAAGAGATTATTTAAAATTTATCTTTGAAATCCATATCGGCATTCTTATATATATATGTAGTCCTAAAGGAATTAAATATAGAGATTTGTACAAAGTTGGATTTTCAAAATCTATACAAGTTATTTCATAAGTATATGGGTTTCCAAAAATAAAATAATACGTATTAACATTTTAAATTACTAATTTCTTAGTATATTAAAGAAATAATTTATTTAATTGATTAATCAATTATTTTGTTTACTGAAGATAATTTGTTAAAGGAAATCAGTTTCAAACCAAATCATCAGTTAATTAAATTTTAAAATGAAAATTAATTGCTCGATTATTTCGAATATCGATAAACTGTATAAATATTTATATAAGGTCAAAAATTCATGAAAACAAGCTGGAATAGAAAAGGATTGCAAAACAAAAGAAAATGTGAGATCTTCCCACTCACATCTGGATATAGATGATTTAAATAGTTAAAATTTAAAATATTGGTTGATTGCTTGAATAGATGTGATATTATATATAGTAGTATATATGTATATTGGAGTGACAGATTTTCCGCATTATATAGCGGATGACCCTTTATACCGCGATATCCCGCCTTTAAGCAGGATTGGAATTTAATTTTTTATGCTAAAATCTATGGATGCAGGGAACAGATTGGAGGGATCCAACTGGATTCCTCAAAAGTGTGAATTTATTTCATATGCTTGACAAGATATATTGATAATCTATGAATGATTACATTGATAATTTAAATTATTAAAGGCTATGGTTTGGCCGAATATATTCTGGTATTTTTAAAATACCAGGAATATAAAAATTGGATTTTTGGAAGGAAAACAAAGTAGAGAATTTTATGTAAAATAATTTTAGAGAATTGGATAAATTAAAAGAAGGAATTTAAAAAAGGATAAAAGTTGATTTTTGAAATTCTATTGAATAAATTCCAAGTATGGGGAAACAAATTTATTTTGACAAATGGAAGTAAATGGATTTTGAGAACGTAAGTAGTATTGGTTAAAAGTTGAAGAATTTACTTAAGTTCGGATTTTAAATGGTTTGGGAGAAATAAAGGAGAGAATTTTGAATGAAATGGATATTTTAGTTTAAATAAGATTTTAAACCATAAATAAGAAGTAAATATGGAGTTGATGGGTTTTGGAATAAATTTGGGGAAGTAAAAAGAATTTATTTTAAAATGGAGTTGATTTTGGGAATCGATTTGAAAATGGATTAAATGTTTGAAACTATGTTTTAAAAGAAGAATGAGACTTTGAAAATTTATAAACGGGGTTTATAAATAAAGTGAAATATTTATCTGAGGAAAATTTGGAAATGTAAATTTAGGATGGGAATGTATAAAGAAATGGGTAATTTGTTTAAAAATAAATAATGGTTTATTTTTAAGGGTGTGAAAGAAAAGTGTATTACCCTGAAAACCCAAGTACGTTTCCAAAACAGATTTTTATGTATAAGTTGGAAGTTTTAAAGTTATTTTAAAAGAATGTTTTGAGTAATTATTTGTTTAAGTCGTTTATAATTTTAAAGATAAATATCTATTAAATTAGTTATAGTAGTAATAATTTTAAAAGGTTAATCGGTATTCTGATTTTAAAAGATAATTATTAATATTTATATAGTTTTAGTTTAAATGTAGTTTGGCTAAAGTTTTATTGGAAAAACTTGTAAAAAATTCAATAACTTTATTTTAAATTTGTTTGGCTTACGTTTTCATGAAAAACTATTATTAAATTTCATAACTGGTATTTTTAATAAAGTGTTTTAAATAGTTTTTATTTTAAGTACTTTAGAGTACATATTTTTAGATAAAGTGTTTTAAATTGTTTTAAAATCCAAAGCATTTAGTTTTGGCAGATTTTCGGAGGAAATAAACAATGTTTGGAAATTTATTGAAAGAGAAGAAAGTGATTTGAAAATTGTTTTTGAAGGGTTTAAATGTGGAAATATATCTTGCGAAGATATCTATAAATAAATAAATAATTTGGGGAAATTATTTTAAAACTGAGGCTTGTTTGTGAATGTTATGTGATAGTAAAATAACCGACTATCAATATTGGCGTTTAAGATGGCATTTGAATTTCGATGAGCCGGGATGGATTCCAAATGGTTATCCGAAAACCACATCGAATCTTAAAGGTGGATCTTTTGTTTAAAAGATCGAAATGGGAATTTTTTGTGACTTAATTTGTTGTGGATGTATCCATACGTTTTTAAAATAAGTGCTCGTTATTCAGTTAAGCCGGGGGAGAAAACTAAGTCATAAAACCCATTCCGAATAAATGATACGGTGAAATGGAATTGAATTTGAGGAGGGTGTTGAAGACTGGGTGTTTTTTGAAAATGAAAGGATTACCTATCTATTGTCTCTGCACTGATTTGCTTCGGTATGGAGATTAACCTATGTGATCGGGAGTTCGGACATGATTAGGGAATATCCAGATTTGCGAGGACTTCTTTCCTTAATTTGAGGAAGTGCCTTCGGTTCCATTCAGACCCAGGATGGACTTGTATGGATGTATATCTGACATTACACCTCGAGATATAAAGCTGGTTACTATCAAATACATTTCTGTTTGGTGGCGGATAATTTATTCTCTTAGCTTAACAATATTCTCTGAGACGTATGAGCTCAGAGGTTATGTAGTTGATGGTTACTAGTGATATATTCCCAATTTGTTAATGTGGCAAGCTAAGTGCTGATCATTGGTTGATCGAAGCATGGCATTTGTGAAAAGCGTAGCTTTGTGGGACGAAACTTCATTGGAACTCACACCCCGAAAATGGTCGAAACAAGAAGGATGCGGCAAGGTTATAGGGGTCACGCCCCTCAAAGTATGTGCATTTCCTTCTGGATAAAAAGTAGTATTCTGGTATGGATCCCAGCTATTTACTTATGTGGTTCTTGGTTATTGAGGCGCCTCGGTAAAGGTCGGTTACGACCGAGGGATGGCATACTCATGACAGTTAGTTACCTAGTTGCAGAGGTAACCCAGTCTTGTGTCGGCAGAGATCCGGTTAGGTTCTCGAGGCGTCCCTCCAAAGGCGTACCCTTCGGATAAAGGAAGTTCCTTAGCCTTAACCATTTGTTGGAAATCCAATCACTCAATACGAGATCTGTACGGTTTTAGTTGTAGAACCTGCCATTTAACATGGTAGCTATAGTAGGCATACTATAATGGTACGTATGCTGGCTAAGATTAATATTATACTTTCGAAATGTTTTCCACATTATGCACTAATAATAATATCAAAATGATATTCATGTATCAAGCTTGTTTGACTGCTATAAGGAGAAATCTCCTCCATGTGTGCGATTGCATTGTGTGTGTGTCGGGAGGCCTTATGGTAGTTTTATTTTCCAAAAGCTTGAACGGACTTCTTTTCCTTTTCTTTGTGCAAATAACTGTTAATATCTTACACCTGTCCCATGACTGACTCGAGCTTATTGTTCCATTTTCTAAACTCTAGGTGCCCCTAATTTTCCAAACAGGCACCCTAGAGTTAGATTATCGCTGCTTTTGGAGCTAAGTTAGGAAAAGTATGCTATAGAGATCCGGAGACAAGCTGAATAGCGAGATGTATCACGTATATGATGTATTATCCGCTGCACATGGTTTGCTGCAAATTCAGTTTCCATGTGGACAAGTTATCGAAACTGCAGCGTTGTATTCCGTTGTGGTGTTGTATATGACTCTGATGATGTAATGTATAAACATATATAGTTCTTTTGTTTGAAGATTAGTCATTTATCTATTATATATTGTTCCATTGCGATTGTGAGACTTTGATATTATTTTCTATATCTTCTTCTACTTTCTTCTTCTTTAACCCTAACGGTTTCGTTTCTGGCATTTGATTGTTGGGCATTTAACAGTGGACATATTGATATCAATTTTCGGGCATCGAAAAATTGGGTCGTTACGATTTGGTATCAGAGCTGAAGGTTAAGCGAGAACGTTGACTCTGGTGGGTATTACTCATTTGAGATAGAGTCAGTAGTGCTCAAGAATGAGTTGAGTGTATTAATAGATATGAGCGCGTATTCGTCAGTTAATGTAAAAATTGTTTTATATTGTGTTGACTTATCGGTTGAGTGTTTATAGATTCTAGTCGATATATAGGATGCCATGTTATCGATAGGGGTGTTTAAACTCTTAAATAACATAAACCAACACAATATTGTTTTAAAATAGGGTAAATGAGATAATTTACCCAAATTATTTGTGTATATGAAAGAAATAATTTTCCCTAAATTATTATAGTTATATATGGTTGATTGGTTGTTAGGAAGTGATAATATTAGATTATTATCATTGTTATTGAATAAGAAATTGAAATCATAACTAAAAAAATTCATATACAAATGGATTTGTAAATGTAAATTGTAAATGTGATTTATAATTTAAAATAGAATTCTAGAGAAATATTTGAAAATAAATTGAAAGGATTTGGGGTTTGATATTTGGAAAATTTAAATCCCTTTTGAGTTTGAAAATGATTTTTCAAAGTTTTGGGAAAAATAATGGTCAAAGTATTTGTGAAATATTTTTGAATTGGATATGAAATCTGGTGGAATTTGGAATTTAAAAATATTTGGAAAATGTTTCTGAAGGGATAAAAGCACTAAACTCTTTTCGGTTGCTGAAAAATAATTTCGATAATGATCATGACATCATCAATGTTCATTTTAGAGTTTCCAAGGCGGAATTGCTATCCGAATGTTTTGAATTGGGAATATTTTCGAAATTGAGTTTGATTTCGAAATAGTTTGATTTTAGGTATAATTGATTTCAAAAATAATTTTGAAATACTTAAGTGATTATTTAAACTCCCGAATCTTAAAAAAAGGGTTATGGAATATTTATAAGTTTAAAAACTTACAAAGGTTTGAAAAAGGATGAATAGAATTCAACATTTAATTTGATTTGGAAATAAATTAA
Organism: Allium cepa; assembly: GCA_030765085.1. Taxonomy (NCBI): domain Eukaryota; kingdom Viridiplantae; phylum Streptophyta; class Magnoliopsida; order Asparagales; family Amaryllidaceae; genus Allium; species Allium cepa. Next base: position 1,039,960,348 of record CM060931.1, on the reverse strand, counting down.
GAATTGAAGATAAGATTGAATTCATAATGGGTTTGAAAATTTGAGTCAAATAAATGATGATATGGATTAAATACGAATGAAAGATAGTTGATAAAAATCCAGTATTCAGAATTTTAAGATAAATTGGATTCAAATGAAACTGAAAAGCAAGTGAATATAGATGGACATAAAACCAAAGTGATGAAGTGAAAATAGTATAAGAAGTATATAAAATACTTATATTGAACTTAAGAAACAAAATGGTGAAATTCTTAACTAAAATCTGGAATTGGGAAAATATACTAAGTAAGTATTTGAATGGAGTAAATAAAAGAGTGGGAAATGAATTTTTTTGAAAGAAATCAATATAAATGTGAACAAAGGAGAACTGATATAGCTAATAATCAACGGAAATAAATATGTAGGACGGATGTAAATTATTTTATTCGCGTAGCGATTTGATCCAGATTCGAGCACATAATTTCAAGATAGTTATATCGATCCGAGTTGGGATTTTTCGCATGATTTTCGACGGCGAACCCAGGATATGGATTTTTGGTTGATTCTGGAAATTCTCTATCATAGTTTATCGCTATGCAAGGAGAATGACGGTTTCTGATCAGGAAACCAGATTTGAGTCTGCACTAGAAAGTCGGGTGGACGATATTAGTTCGGAAGTGAAATTGTATGATCGAGTGAGCGATCGAATTTGGTGTTGCGTGCGAATGACATACGGACGTTGTACGGACTTGAATGAAATAAATATTTACACTTTTGTAAGGAAATGTGTAAAATTATTTTGAATGTTGTAATTTGACATTATTGCTAGTAGGATATACGTGTGTTTTAAAGCAAAAGGGAATTGGATTTTTGATTTCAGATGATAAATGAAATTTCACGTCGAAAGGTATGTATTTAAATTTCTGTATGAAATTGATGATTTTCTGGTCTAGCCACTTTGTTTTTTGTTTTCTTTCGAAATCTTGGGGCACATTGTGGCATTTTGCAGTTGTATCGAGCTAGCCGCGCAAAGGAGGCGCTGGTGAAATTTTTCAAAAATTTAGGAAGTTAGAAAAGAATTTGAGAAAATTTTGATAATTTAAAATTTGATTTAAATTTGAATTATTGAGAAAATAATATTTTTTGAAAGTTATGGATGAGTTTAAAAGGCTAGAAAAAGTGATAGTGTATCTTTGATAAAAACTGTTTTGGGGAGTTGAAACTGTTCGGATTGGGAAATAGTAAACGGGTTATGTATCATTCTTCTTAACTAGTAATTTTGGAGACGAAATTCTTTTAAGAAAGAAAAAATGTGACGAACTGGAATTTTTAAATGTTTGAAATTGGATATCTAATTGATTTTAAATATTTAAAAATTAGTTTTAACTTGAATTTCAAATATCACCATTTATTTGGCAATTAAATTACTGAATTTAATAATATGAAATTGGATAAAATACTGTATCTTTAGTTTTGAGCTTGTTAAAATAATAATTTGAAGGCTTGGAAAATTTATATTGAAAATACTGAAGATAATAGATGTGTTGAAAATTGAAATTTGAAGTGTTTGTTCAGTTATGGAAATATATCGTTTGAATCGATATTTAAAAATAGCCTTCTGAGGCACAGTCTCGGATTTCAATGAGACCAACTCCATTGGATCCGTAATAGTGTACTGTTGTCGGATTTCAAATTTTGTAGCATTTGGAGTTGTTACGTAATCGTATGATAGGTAAAACACGCTGCATTTATATTGAAAATTTTATATAATAATTGGTCCAAAAATCTATCTTCTCCATACAATCGAATTTGAACTCGAAACATTTTCCATTGCGTTAGGAATAGAGGATAACCTTATGAACGCCTAGCGGCGCGCCTCGATTAAAGATCGAGATTATGGGTTGCGAAGATCGAGATGACTTCAATTTAAATTTAAATATAAATAATAAACGTATTTGCAAGCCTTTGAAACTCATATAGAGATTCAAGCACATGTCACCTTTTTTAACACGCGTTCGTTTTATAAAAATGAAAAAAGAAAGACTATCTTCTTCGTTCAAAATCTAACTGCCGAGCTTCATTTAATTTCAAACTTAACAAAAGGAGAGAACGATTTCGTTCAAAATGTCAATAGTCGAAATCAAATCATTCGTTTCCTTTTAAATAAAATTCATATCTACGAAATTCGTTCGTAAATCAGAAAATCCATGTCTGAGCAAAACGTTTTGAATCAGTAGTTAAAAAGTGGCGGCCCTCCTTCTTTTATTCAAATCTAATCGAAGCTGTTCGATTTCGAGAGAGTTCTCGCACGCGAAGTTGTGGCGAGGCGGAGCCTGCTCGTGTGCAGGAAGAAGGGGGTGCTCGTGTTGGTGTGACTGGAGTCAAGCTCCAGTTCGAGCCAACAAGGCGGTATGGGTCTATCAAGAAATTTTGGGGGAAAGATAATATCACGATCTCGATTGAAATTGGGTAGGCTGGGGTTTCGCTGTTGCGAGGCATTGGATAGGGAAGGCCAAAGTCGAGACTAGTGACCGAAGTGTTGGACGCAATTTTGACAGTAAGGTTTAAATCTTTTTTGGTCTTAATTTCTTTTATGCGAAGGTTAAATAAAAAAAATTTACTGCAGGTATATATATATATAATTTATTTATGTTAATTTAAATCTTAGAATATATATATATGTATGTATGTTTGTACATATGGATATATATATATATATATATATATATAAAATCAGTTACAGAACAAGAAAACCATATTTGTAATAATATATATATATACAAATATATTTTTATACATATAGGTAAAACAGGAAAATATAAATAGGGATAAATTTTGAAAAATATAAGGATTTTAAATTTTGAAGAGATTATTTAAAATTTATTTTTGAAATCCATATCAGCATTCTTGTATATCTATGTAGTCCTAAAGGAAATAAATATAGAGATTTGTATAAAGTTGGAATTTTAAAATCCATACAAGTTATTTTTATAAGTATATGGGTTTCCAGAAATAAAAATAATATACATATTTACATTTTTAATTTACCTATTAATTAGTATATTAAGGAAATAATTTTTTTAACTGGTTAATCAATTATTTTGGTCACCGAAGATAATTTGTTAAAGGAAATTAGTTTAAAACCAAATCATTAGTTAATTAAATTTTACAATGATAATTAATTGTTCGATTCTTTCGAATATTGATAAACTGTGTAAATATTTATACAGGGTCAAAAATTCATGAAAACAAGATGGAGGAGGGGAAATGGATTGCAAAATAAAATCAAAGGTGAGATCTTCTCACTCACATCTGGATACCGTTGATTTAAATAGTTAAAATTTAAAATATTGTTTGATTACTTGAATAGATGTGATATTATATATAATAGTGTATATATATATTGGAGTGATTGATTTCCCGCATTATATAGCGGATGAGACCCTATGTGCCACGCATAATAGTGGATGACCCTTTATACCATGATATCCCGCCTTGAAGCGGGATTGGTATTTATTTGTTGTGCTAACACCTGTGGATGCAGGGAAACATGTTGGAGGGATCCAATCAGATTCCTCAAATATATGAATTTATTCCATATGTTGTGATATGATCTATTGATAATCTGTGAATGATTACATTGGTAATTTAAATAATTGAAGGCTATAGTTCGGCAAATATATTCTGGTATTTTTTAAATACCCAAAACATGAAAATTGGATTTATTTTTTTTGAAGGAAACTAAAGTAGAGAATTTTAAGTAAAATAATTTTAGAGAATTGGATAAATTAAAAGAAGGAATTTAAAATGGGTAGAAGTTGATATTTGAGATCCTATTGAATAAATTCCAAGTATAGGGAAAAAGATTTATTTTAACAAATGGAAATAAATGGATTTTGAGAACTTAAGTAGTATTGGTTAAAAGTTGAAGAATTTATTTAAATTCGGATTTTAAATGGTTTGGAAGAAATAAAGGGAAGAATTTTGAATGAAATGGATATTTCAGTTTAAATAAGATTTTGAACCATAAATAAGAAGTAAATATGGAGTTGATGGGTTTGGAATAAAATTGGGGAAGTAAAAAGAATTTATTTTAAAATGGAGTTGATTTTGGAAATTGATTTGAAAATGGATTAAATGTTTGAAACTTTGTTTCAAAAGAAGAATGAGACTGTGAAAATTTATAAACGGGGTTTATAAATAAAGTGAAAATTTTATCTGGGGAAAATTTGGAAGTGTTAATTCAGGATGGAATTTATAAAGAAATGGGTAGTTTGTTTTCAAAATAAATAATGGTTTAATTTTAAAGGTGTGAAAGAAAAGTGTATTTCCCTGTAAAGCCAAATACATTTCCAAAACTGATTTTTACGTATAAGTTGGAAGTCTTAAAGTTATTTTAAAAGAATGTTTTGAGTAATTATCTTTTTAAGTTGTTTAGAATTTTAAAGATAAATATTTATTAATTTAGTTATATTAGTAATAATTTTAAAAGGCTCATTGGTATTATGATTTTGAAAGATAATTTTTAATATTTATATTTTATAAAGTAGCTTTATTTCAAATAAAGTTTGGCCAAAGGTTTTATTGGGAAAACTTGTATAAAATTCAATAACTTTATTTTTAAATTTGTTTGGCTTAAGTTTTCATGAAAAATAATTATTAAATTTCATAACTGGTATTTTTAATAAAGTGTTTTAAATAGTTTTTATTTTAAGTATTTTAAAGTATATATTTTTAGATAAAGTGATTATTATTTTAAAATGCAAAGCATTTAGTCTTGGCAAATTTTCAGTGGAAACAAACAATGTTTGGAGATTTATTCTGCGAGTGGAAAGTGATTTGAAAATTGTTTTCGAAGGGTTTAAGTGTGGAAATATATCTTATGAAGATATTTAAAAGAAATAAATAATTTGGGGAAATTATTTTAAAACTGAGGGTTTTTTATGAATGTTATTTGATAATTAAATAACCTACTATCAATATTGGCCTTTAAGACGGCATTCTAATTTCGATGAGACCGGGGGTCGGATTCCAAATGGTTACCCGAAAACCACATCGAATCTTAAAGGTGGATCTTCTGTTTAAAAGATCAAAAGTGGGAATTTGTTGTGACTTAATTTGTTGTAAATGTACCCACATGTTTTTATAATAAGCGTTCATTATTCGATTAAGCCGGGGAGGACACTAAGTCATAAAACACATTCCGAAAGGATACAACGAAATGGAAATGCATTTGAACACGGTGGTTGAAGACCGGGTATTTTTCGAAAACGAAAGGATTACCTATCGATTGTCTCTGCACTGAGTTGCTCCGGTATAGAGATTACCCTATGTGATGGAGAGTCCGCACATGATTAGGGAATATCCGAATTTGCAATGACTTTTTTCCTTAATTTGAGGAAGTTCCTTCGGTTCCATTCAGACCAAGGATGGACTTGTATGGATGTATGTCTGGCATTACACCTTGAGAGATAAAGCTGGTTCCCATCAAATACATTTCTGTTTGGTGGCAGAGAATTTATTCTCTTAACTTAACACCCTTCTCTGAGACGTACGAGCTCAGAGTTTATGTAGTTGATGGTTACTATTGATATATTCCTAATTTGGTAATGTGGCATGCTAAGTGCTGATCATTGCTTGATCGAAGCATGGCTTTTGTGCAAAGCGTAACTTTATGGGACAAAACTTCATCGGATCTCACACCTCGAAAATGGTCGAAATAGGAAGGATGTGGCAAGGTTATGGGGCTCGCGCCCCTCAAGAAATGTGCATTAAAAATGGTATTCCCGTATGGAGTCCATATATTTACTTATGTGGTTGTTGGTTGTTGAAGCGCCTCGGTAAAGGTCGATTACAACCGGGGGATGGCATACTCGTGATTACAGAGGTAACCCGACTTTGTGCTGGCAGAGATCCGGTTAGGTTCTCGGGGTGTCCCTCCAGAGGCGTACCTTTTGGATAAAGGAAGTTCCTTAGCTTAGACCATTGTTGGAAATCTAATCACTCAATACGAGTCTTGTACGGTTTTAGTTGTAGAACCTACCATTTAACATGGTAGCTATAGTAGGCATACTATAATGGTACGTATGCTGGCTAAGATTAATATTATACTTTCGAAATATTTTCCACGCAAATCACTAATAATATCAAAAGGATTTTCGCGTATCAAGCATGTTTGACTGTTATAAGTAGAAATCTCCCCAAGTGTTCAATTGCTTTGTATGTATGCCGGGAGGCCTTATGGTAGTTTCATTTTCCAAAAGCATGAACGAACTTCTTTTCCTTTTCTTTTGTGCAAATAACGGTTTTAAGATCTCACTCCAATCCCATGACCGACTCGTAGTTTATTGTTCCCTTTTCTAAACTCTGGGTGGCCCTAATTTTCCACATGGGCAGCCTAGAGTCAGGTTATCATTATTTCTGGAGCTAAGTCAGGAAATGTATGCTATAGAGATCAGGAGACAAGCTGGATGGTGAGACGTATCACGTATATGTTATATTATCCGCTGCGTATCGTTTGCTGCAAATTCAGTTTCCATGTGGACAAGTTATTGTAACTGCTAGTGTTGTATTTCGTTGTTGTGTTGTATATGACTTTGATGATAAAATGTATAAACGAATATAGTTTTTTGTTTAAAGATTAGTCATTTATATATTATATATTGTTTCGCTGCGATTATGAGACTCTGATATTGTTTTCTATTTCTTCTTATACTTTCTTCTTCTTTAACCCTAGCGGTTTGGTTTTCGGCATTTGATCGTTCGGCATTTAATATGGTGGACGTATTGATGTCGATTTTCGAGGGTCGAAAAATCAAGTTGTTACAAATTACATTTGATTATACTTTTACAATACAGATTAGAGTTACATACAACAGGAACATAAATAAATGAAGCGGAATGACATGATGCAGTGGAAATAATATAATAAATAATAATACTAAATCTTCGTCTTCGTCCTCCAAAAGCAGTCTACTATACACCGAAAAGCTCAGACTGACCCGACCGAATTGAAAAGACAAAACACTCGAGTCAGAACTAAAAGATCTTATGTAAGTTAAATCAACAGTAAATAAATATGAGTGTAATGGCATCGGAGATGTTTACGGGCTTTGACATCTCATATCCAGTGTCTAATATGAGTTAAATAACTTAAGAGATGTTCGGGATTTCCATATCCTAAGGATCCGTTAAACTATCAATATGCATAGTACAATACGCTATTATAATAGTGTCTACAGTAAGTTAAAGTATCAAAATAGCGTTAAGGTGTTACCTATGTCCCCTTTAACACATTTCACATAATGTCGTAGTGTATACAGTACTGTAAACTCCACCGTAAATGGATGGGCTATCAGGGAGCACTCTATAGGTACGACACAAATAAATATCGTATAAGGCACGATAAGGCATGTGATAAGGTACGCGAAGCAAAGCCAAGGTAGGATTCTATTGTTTGCACCCGGATTTGATAACGCATAGAAGGTACTACCTCCCACCTTGGAATACACAACCATAATCAAAATCGAGAGGTGTCCACCAAATCATACACAAATTCAAAATATGGTATCAAAGAAGCATGTCCGATCGAAGGTGCGACCTCGGTTGGCCCAGTATAGCTTTTTTTTTAGCCACATCAAGCTGACTCACGGGAGTCAGGGCTACGTAAGCACCTCATGAATAATCGTTCACCAACCATCCTACTTCATTCTGTAATCTCCACATGTACATAGTTGTTAAAGTGGTTTTCGGTATTAGCAGTGAGTATGACAATATCTGATCCCAGTCTCTTTAACAGCCAAACGCTTATTTCACACCGGATGGTTCTTTTACATTTCGAAAAGTCAATTCACCATTGATATCAAAATATCATATTCAATTTCAAATCATATCTCTTTCAAAATCATATTCACTTTCAAACTCATATTCACTTCCAAAATCGTGTTTACTCAAATAAGTCATTTCATAGAATGGGTTTCAATGGTAAGCCGACATGTTAATTATATATATATATATATATATATATATATATATATATATATATATATATATTGTAATTTAAATTTTGATTTCAAATGTTCTAACGAACAAATCTTCTTCATATGAAATCGGATTTGCACGCAGTTTCCTCCGCTGCGATCATATTGAAATTCTGGACATTATGGAGCTAGATTGGATGAATTCTGAGACTGTTCAATTTTGGTCCTTTATTTAGATTTCAAATCAATTTGAAATCAAAGATGAGTGTTTTAACCCTCTCACAACTACTAAATTATCGTATGTTAGTTGAATTAAATTTATAATGTGATTAGAGATTGATTGGTCGATGTTTGGCATATTTAAATTGCTATATTAGTTAAATATGACTTTATTGAATTTAATCGCCATTTAATTTAATAGTAAATCTTAAAATTTCCAGTTAATACTTGTTATTAATAATTGGTAAATTGTTGTGATTTATTGGAAGATTCAGATGATGATGATTATGATAGATGTTTGACTTTGGATATTGGATGACTGGATGTTATATTTTTATATTGTTCAAAAACTGCAAGTTCCCTATGGGTTGAAATGATACATACCCAAACGATCTGATAGATTAGAGAGAAATCGTTATGGTTTGAAAGGATAGACTCAAGCGATTTCATGGATTTGAAATTAAATTTGGAATTGGGGTTGAAATGATATACACCCGCAAAAATTAATATATTTACAGATTGAAATGATAAATATCCATATCACTTGACCATAGAGTAGAAAATTATATATGTATCTCGGATTGGTTAAATTAAAGGATTTTAAAATCCTTAAGTTTTGAGTTCAGTTAAGTGATATCTTGAAATAAAATTTGATTTATATGAACTAAATTAATTTTGAAAATCCAAGTTTTGATTGTTGAAATTGGAGTTGGTTTAATGGATTGTTTAAAGAATAAAAATGAAAATATCAGAGTTGAAATCTGAAATATAAATGGTATTTATCGAAATTGAAATTTTGAATGATTAAACTTTATAATCTATGAAATTGAAGTGCTTTAAAATTATGGTCAAACATGAGTTTGAAACGATATAAATTGAAATGATTTAGGAATTTGAATTGAAAGGAAACTTAGTTTATTTGAAATATGGATATAGTCTAGATTGTTGAAATGAAAAAATAGTTTAAATTTGATATAAGTTTAAAATTTATTATTTTAATATGAACCATTTAAAAATATATCATTTTTAAAATCATGATTATTAAGTTTTTCAAATAATTAAACTAATTTAATATATTTTAAACTATTTTAATCAATTTAAACTATTTTAATCTATTTTAATATATTTAATCCAATTTAATATATTTTAACCTATTTTAAACTAATTAACTCATTTTAATATATTTTAAATCTAATTAATCTATTTTAAATCCATTTAATTTATTTTAAATCTATTTAATCTACCTTAAATCTGTTTAATCTATTTTAAATTTATGTAAACTATTTAAACCTATTTAAAGTATCTTAAAATCTATTTAAAACTATTTTAATCCATTTTTAAACTATTTTAAAATATTTTGACTATTTAAAAGAATATTTTAAACTATGTTAATTGCTTAACTATTTATAACTATCTAAGCTATTTACTAAATTTCGGACTATGTAAAGTGGAAGTGTTTATACTTAAATCCTTGATTTAAAAGCGAATATGGTTAAATGACGTTATAACCTAAGTTGGAATTTAAATAACCTTTCCTAATGAAATGACATATTTGATTAAATATGATGACTTTGAAATGAGATTTAGCCTATTTTTTCGATATGGTTTCAAAAGTGAGTATGATTTCGAAAGTGATATGTTTGAATCGAATATGATATTTTAATATCAATTTTGAATTGACTTCTGAAATTGAAAAGAACCATCCGGTATGAAATAAACGTTTGGTTGTTAAAGAGACCAGGATCAGATATTTTCATACTCTCTGCTAATACCGAAAATCACTTTTATAATTGTGCACGTAGTGGAGATTCCGAAATGAAGTAGCATGGTTTGGCAAGCGATTCTATATTAGGTATTAGTAGCCCAGACTCCCGTGAGTCAGCTTGGCATGGCTAAAAAAGGAGTTATACCGGGCTAAGTGAGGTCGCACCTCTAATCGAACAAGCTTCTTCGATACCATATTATGATTTTGTGATTGATTTGGTGGCCACCGCTAGATTTTGATAATGGGAGTGTATTCCAAGGTGGACGGTAATAGGTGTTATGCGTTACTACCCGTCTGGGAGTGCAAACGATAGAATCCTACCCTGGCATTGTCTCGTGTGCCTTGTCACATGCCTTATTGTGCCTTCTACGAGTTTGGTTTGTGTCGTAACTATGGAGTGCTCCTTGATAGCCCACTCGTACGATGGAATTTACAGTACTGTATAGACTATGGAATTATATAAAATGTGGTTAGGGGGATATGAGTAAGCCGAAGCCTTAACGCTATTTTAGTACATTGCTTTACTGTAGACACTATTACAATAGCATATTGTACTATGTATGCAGAAAGTTTAATGGATACTTAGGAGATGGAAATCCCAAACATCTCTTCGACGCCATTACACTCATATTTATTTGCTGTTGATTTAACTTACGTTAGATCTTTTAGTTCTGGCTCGAGTGCTTTGACTTTTCAATTCGCTCGGGTCAGTCTGAGCTTTCAGTGTATCAAAAACTACTTTTGGAGGACGAAGACAAAGATTTAGTATTATTATTTATTATATTTTTCCCACTACATCATGTCATTCCACTGCATTTATTTACCTATTTATTTAATCCTGCTGTATGTAACTCTGATCTATATTGTAAAAGTATAATCAAATGTTATTGGTAAAACAGCTTCATGAACTATTTATTTGATTATTGTATTTTTTCATTCCACAGTGAGATTCTATGTTTGTTTTTTGTCTTTCTTTGCTTTTTCTAATTTACCCCATAACAATCCTCCCTTTTGAATGGTTTGAGTCTGACGTGTCTGTTTTGTCGTCGATTTAAACCGTCCAAAAAGGTGGGTCGTTACATTTGGGATCAAATATTTGGCTTTGCGATAACCTTAGCTTTGTGGGGTCTGACTCGTTAAAGCTAGAGTGGTAATACCCTAGAAATAAGTCATTGAGTGTATATATGAGAGAGTGTATTTGTCAGTGTTATACAAGGTTTTTGTATTATGCTAATTTGTTTGTTGGGTATTTATAAATTCTGGTCGGTACATAGGATGTTATAACATCAACAGGATTTCAAAACACTTAATTGGGCAGACCGACATAATATCGTTTTGAAATATGAGTAAATGAAATAATTTTACCTAGTATTATATTTTGTGTATAAAAGAATAATTTTTATAAATAACATAGTTGGATGTGATATGTTTGTTTGTTAGGTATTGAAATTTTAGAATATTGGAAAAAATGAGATTGTAAATAAAATAAATATGAATTGGAAATTTAGAACTCAAGTTTCGGGATTTTGACAAAAGTTTACTTGCAAAATATTTTGGAATATTATATTAGTAGTCCTTAGAAGTATTTTCTGATATGATTATTTCAATGTGAGTTGAAAAAAGTTATAAAAAGAATTTTAAAAGAAAATAAGTTCTATACTCCCTCTCCGTTACTGGAAAATAATTTCGGTGTTGAGTGCATGCATCATCGACGTTCATTTTCGAGTTTCAAAGTAGGAACACCATTGTACCGATTTTACTACACATTTGTCTCGATGAATAAATCTTAATTTTTGATTCTTAAATATGATTTGATTTGTAAAGGATATAAATATATGTATATATATTATTTTCAAAATGACAGAAATGAATCCGGAATTTTGTTCTTAAACTCTGATAATCAGTAATTTTCAGTTATTTTAATAGAATGGAATCTTAACTGTTCTAAGATTTGGAGGCTGCTAAAATTAAAAAATACGAGTCAAGTGATTAATGAAAAAAATAAGAAATGTTAATGGAAGTTTAGCTTTCAAATTAAAGATAATGAATTTTAAGACGTAAAAGGCTGAACATTTTGTTATTTAAATTGAATAAGATATATCTGTGCAGCATTCAGTTACATTCTAAAAGACATATATATGTATAACTTACCAAAAGATTAAAAGTTGAAATGTTAATAAAAACATATAATTGAATGTATGTATGTGTGTGTGTCTATATGAAACTTTTTTTTATCATAACATTAAGGTCGGTATGGCTCTGTAATTTTAAATAAACATTTTTTATTGAATATTTGATTGTATATAATTTCAATGAATAAACTCTATTTATATTTATCTATAAAATCATACTTTAGTCGAATATAGTCTTGTAAGTTTATATGTAATGAATTAAGGTTGTGATAATTTTCGACAAAGATGAAATATTATATATATATATATATATATATATATATATATATATATATATATCTGTGTGTTTGCGTGTATGTATATGTATTATTATTTTTAAATGTTATTTAAGTTTAATTTATTACATAAACCAATATATTAATACAAATATATTGTGAAAATTATATTTTATAAAATAATATAATCAATAAAGATACTCTTGGAAAAAACTAATTTTTTTTTTAAAAACTAATTGTAAATTAGCATTCAAAAATAGAAATTTACCTTTGAATGAAAAAATGAAAAAAAAACTTCAAAGCATAAAATGTCATTTAAGACTCGCTAGAAATTTAAAATTAAAAATAAAATTTCAAAATTTATTTATAATTAATATTTTATTAATTTTTGAATGGATATTTAAATAAAAAATATTTTGAATTAAAAAAATACAAATAATATTTCCTAAGCCATGCGCAAGACCTAGCCTTCCAAATTTACCAAAATATTTTTGAGCATTTTATTAACATATATTTATATGTGTATTATTTTATCACGCATATATTTGTATTTGTAAATGTTAAAAAAATTATTAATATATTCCATTGTGTATGATATAATATGTATACACTATATACTTACATTAATATATTCATGTGCGCAAGACCTATGATATAATATGTATACACTATATTAATATTTTATTCATATAAATATAAATATATGTGTATGTATGTAATTATATAATTACGTAAAATTAGTTAAATGAAATTATTGTATATATAATTTATATATAAATAATAGCATATACATACACATATATATTTGGATAACATATTTGCATATTGGATGAACTAACGTGTCCGCTGCAATATAAATCTCAACATCTATATACATGCATGTTATATCTTGCACGGATTGATATGCTACACAAGCACACACAAGTATATGTGTATATGATCATACACACACGCGCGCGCCCACACACACACACAGAGAGAGATATATATCATAACATAAATTAAAAAAACTATATAATTTATAAATTTAAATAAAATGAAAGGTTTTATTTAAATGAAATTTATAACCTTCTAATAAATTAGACTTCATAGGCCCAATTAAGAATCAATAAAGGAATTTTTTTTGAAATTCAAGCATAGCTTCCATAGCGAGCTGGCCCAGTTTCAATAATGGTACTAGAGTGGTAACGCTCTGTGGTTTGGCGTTTGTTATTTAATTAGTTAGTTAGTCAATTAATTTGGCTCCAAAAATGTAATTTGTGCAAACGATGGAAGTTGACTATGAAACTTACACCACTGTGTTTGTGGTGAAATTCTAAGCAACTTTCATATTTGGAGTTTTACAATCAGAATCCAAACGCAAAATTTACAGATGAAAAACGAATTCGGAACGAAAAAAATTTGATTAGATAAATTAACATTTTCGTTTTAATTTTCCAGCCCATAAACCGACCTATTACAAGGGCTGATCAACTCTTAGCGGTCGACCGATGGTGACCTGGTGGCTGCAACAAACTAGGCCACAATGATCCAGATTTAATAATTTAAATCAAACGGCTATGGTTGATTCTAGCGTAACCCTCTCTTCTCTTCTCATATTTTTTCTGAATGCAACAGCGAAGCCATGCCATTTCTCTTCTCCACTGTTTTCCAAATTGTAAAATAATTATTTATATTTGTATATATAGAAATTGGAGAAGAAAGAAATCAAATAAGAGAAGAAGAAGAGAAAATCAACAATACGTGATAACGAGGTAAAACACACACACACAAAAATACGTATATGTATGTATGTATGTTTGTATGTATGTATACATATTTGAACTATACATTTATATTCCCTTCAACCCTAAACTTCTTCTTAAATATGTAATTCTAATGTATGCATATACCCTTTTATACAGATTTCTCAGATTAAAAAGGATATAGAGATGAATATAAGGTTCTACTTCAGATCTAGAGGTTAGAATCACTTTTAAAAGATGAGTGGGAAATTTCATATATTCTTTATGATTTTAATCTATTCTGTTGGCATACATTTGGTTTTTTATGCCTAAATCAATTTTATTTGTAAATTGTAGGCTTAAATTAGGGTAGAAAACTATTGCCTACATATACTTATTTTAGATCAAACTTGATATATGTTTACAATTAGATCTGGAAATCAGTTCCATAAATTTTAGAATTTGAATGTTGTACATTTTTATTCCAAATCTGTACTTGGGTATAAAATATGATTTTTGAATTATTTCCCAATTTGTGCTATGTTGTAGATTTTCCATAGTTTAATTTGTGGGAAGAATATCCGTTTGATTTTTATAAATTTGTTTACTTTTTCTACTTTTCATTCAAAGGGGCGACGTTTGATTTAACAAGGAATACCCACAAACAAAAAAGGAAGATATATGTAAAATACAGATTTTTTCCCCGTGGTTTACAGTATTTATTCCAAATAAAACGAAATTATCCATTCCTTATAATTTCAACCGAAGTCGATTTTTCCTTTTTGTGTTGAACTAATGTATGGAAACCTAGCAGAAAATATTCCTATGGAATATATTTTGAGCACATTAAATATGAAAAGCATATTCTAGTTAAATATTTATGACTAGAATGTATTTGGATAGAAATAAGTAGTTTTGTTACGTAGTGTATACTGATTTTTTATGTTAATAATGAAGAACAACAAATATTCATGCAATCATTCATGCGTAACGTTTGTTAGTTATTATTATAATTAAGAAAGCAAATATTTAGAATTATAAAATGTAGTAATTCAAATTAATGGGAAATAAATTAGGAATTCTATTAATTAATTAATAGGAAATGAAAGATTGTAACATAAATTAATGGGCAATTAACGAGAAATGACGGATAGTGTTAAATTAAGCGTTACAATAAATGGAGACAAATGGATTAATGAGACAGATAAAAATGGAATATATATAAAAAGGCTATTAATTTGATATTAGTAATCATATATAAATGTCCTAGGAAATGTCCATCAAGTTTTTATGGACAATTTGACATTTATAAGCATGGATAGATAAGTATTAAAGGTAAATATTATTACCTTAAATAAAAAGGGAATTAGTAAGCTAAGTCCAATCTCTAATGTCCACTTAAGATAATCTAAATAAATACTTAGGATAGTTAGTTGGACTTAGCAGGTTAGTGCTCTGAGGTCGGTTGAGTCACTCGATAGAAGACTGCCCTTCACTTTAAGGATATCGGCAGTCGGCTGCACTTATTAATGATTTGAGATATCATTGATCCAAGGACTCATGTCAGTGTGAGAGTTTGGATCTGCTTTCTTCACCGAAAAGTATTAAATAGTCCAAATTTTAAATTAGGAGTGGCGGGAGATATCTCCATAGGGGTTTGCTTCAGGTTTGAGGTATTAAGCGAAAAGAAGTATTAAGTAACCTAGTGAGGTTCAAAATAAATAAAGATATCTCTAAAAAGGTATACTTCGATATTAAGGTATTATGTGGGTATTTTATGGCCCGCCTCCCTACCGAAAGGAGTAACCTAATGAGATTACATATTTATAATTAAGAGTGATGATGGACATCTCGGAAAAGGTTCGCCTTTGCTTTAGGTATTAAGTGGTTGTAATGTTCGCTTCTATCCTATAAAAGAAGTGTCAAGTAGCCCAATGAGATTTCCAAGCAATGTTAGATAGACAATACCAGTAAGGAGCCGGACTTGGGGTTAGTTATTAAATGGCAAAGGCCTACCTATAAAATAGGAGTCAAATGGTCAGAGGCCTGCTTAGTCCTTGTTAATGAAGTGTTAAGTGGTTGTGGTATAGTCTCTCACATTGCTAAGACTTTAACAATGATAGATGTGCTAGTGGTATGGCTATTATAAACTATAAGGCCATAGATAGTGGCCAAAGGTCTTTGTAGCTAGGTCCAATAGACCAATAATGATGACGCTAGTAGCCCACCTTGGGAATGGGTCTTAAATGATAGAGTCTACCTTGATTGAGGTATTAAATGACATATTCTACCTATTTCTCTTTTAAAAGTATTATGTGGCGATAGTAGAAGCCCACTTCATATATAGAAGTATCAAGTGGCTAATGGACTTGGAAGTATTTCATATCTTGAAAATGGATAGGCAAGTAACCATGTGTGCAATGCGAGAATATTTTAGAATTTCTAACCTTAATGGACATAACAAATAAATGGAAATCATTCGATATAAATTTATGTTATTGACAGTTTATAGATTCTCCCGTCGCCAGAACGTTGTTTTGATCCCCTCCTCATTACAACCCATAGAGTAGATTTAGAGGAATAGGCCACTTGAGTAGAATATAATTAGTTATGGAGAAGTCTCCTTTTCACTTGATGGGACAATCTACTATCCAAAGAATGCCATTAATTCCAAGGTAGTGGCTATAATCAGTATTATTATCCTATTATTTTTTTCGCTGCAATTTAGATTTCTATCAATCTCTAATAATGCTCATGCTTATTTGCAGGTATCAAATCCAATGATCTGTGCTTTGACAGACTTGGCTTTTGATTTTTATTGAAATTCAAGCCCATTAAGGTATGGGTTGTTACATTTGGTATCAGAGCCTAGATTAGCAGATCAAAGAAATTAAGATAAATTAAGAGAACATATTCGTACTTTCTTATCTAATATTATTATATTTTTAAGCTAGATTCTAAGAATTCCGACCATAGAAGTAGTCGTAATTTCACTTCGAAGGAATGGGAAAACAAAATTAGGTTTTAAATATCTTAGAGTTAATATTTTCACACCGACACAAAGTAATCCATGGAGTGCTGGAGATGCATGAAGCGCTGATGATGAAGAGCATGAGTGTGACATATGGCAGAATCCCGAAGACTAGAGATTCGACTTGATGGTTGAGATTCTAGCTAGCTTTCGATTTTGGATTTTCATGATGAGTTCTAGTTGGAGACACATATATATTTCAAATTGGCGGGAAATTAGAGTATATATGTCGCAATTGTCCGAAGGCAAAAGGTGCATTCTTTGATCACCTCTTTGATTGCAAACCGGATAATTAATGTCAATTCCTTAGCCTAAAACTTATAAGAGAATTTTTATATAGTATATTTTGAAAATGCCTTAGATTTTGGAAAAGGAATTTTCAAAAGATATCTTTTCCAAAGGATTTGTTTTGGAAATTTTGTTTCAGGAAATTTTTGAAATTATAATTTTTAAAGAAACACATATACCACTATGTCGGTCATGTTAGGAAACTTTAAATTTATAAAAGATTAACTCTTAGAATCCTTAAATTATAATTTTTAAAGAAACACATATACCACTATGCTGGTCATGTTAGGAAACTTTAAATTTATAAAAGATTAACTCTTAGAATCCTTAAATATTTATATTTATATATCAGTAAAGGCTTGATTTTGATTTTTGGTAAGGAAATAGTTTTCCAATTTGGGAAATTTGTGTTTTAAAAGGTTTTTGGATACCCTGATATATATATGTTTGATTTTTAAGTAAAATTTTGATAAAAGATAATTTCTATTATTTTGAAATAAGTATAAAGGAGCATATATTTAGCTAAGTAGTTTTTCGCTTTATAAAACCGAAGTTCTTAAAATCTTCTCTCTCCAACCTGCTATTAGAAGTAATATTTCCATGCGAAGTAGGTAGGAAATAGCAGGTGGAACATTTTTGGGTTTTTGGAATTGTTGCTGGTCATAGTAGTTTTGTTGGGACTATTGTGAATTGCTGGAGCATGCTTCAGGACTAGGTGATAGGCCTTGACACGACCATGACAAGGACAGGAATCTTTCGAATCGTGTTAAATCGAAGAAGACGATGCAAAATGATCATTATTACTTAATCTAACCTTAATTAAGTCAAGGTTCAATTAACATTCAAATCTCATCAAACAAATACCTAGTGGTAAACCTAAGGTGGTCCGCCAGTTAATGAGTTTTGGCAGAATCCGACCTTAATCTGGAACAGGACTATAAATGTCACATCTGAATTCCTCCAAGTTTCCTTCTCTCATTCCTCCTTCCTCAATAAGCGGGACCCAATCTCAATCCTACTCCTCCAAGTATCAGCCTCTCTCTTCCATCCTTACCCAAGGCGACACCATTTTTCCTAGGAGTAGCTGTCTCGCATCCTCCCTTGTGTTGGTTTTGCATGTTAGATATTGCTCCACCACACAGATCTGAACCCTATTTCCTCCCTCTGAACACTTCTTATCCCAAGATACCTTTCTGCACTATCGGTTTTCCCTTGCACTATTATAGTCTCACCCCTCAAGAGGCTACTTCGTTGGACCAAAATAAGTAGAAGGTTTCGTAGCTTTTGGGCTGGAAGAGCAATTCGTCATGATAGGATTTGCGTCGATCCTATGCTCCAAAACCTTTAAGTGGGAACATTACCCGTTGCTACATCTGCCTTTTCGATGTCTTATTGGTGCAAAATTTCGATGGAGGCGATAGTATAATTCTTTCAAAGGTGAAGGGTGTTCTGATTGAGCTGATTAATGATGATCTCGCTGAGATTTAGGAGGCCTACGCAAAGGACGTGGACTTGAATGATTTTGTAGTGACTGACTCAAAGACTTAGTAGTAGATCTTTTCCCAAGATGTTGATATCTAGAAGACGAGTAATTTATGTCTGATTGCATGTCATGTTGTGCGCATCATTAAGCATAGCATCATCCCTAAAACGAGAAGTTATGACCAAATTTATCCTATGGTACGGAAGACCACCTACGCTAGCATTGGCGGCATCGCCACCAATTGGACCCTCACCTTTATGTTCCAATTTGATGATCAAGAATTAGCATTCCATAGAGTCACTCTCCATATTTTCACATATCCACTCTTATCTTTAGGTAATACGGGTGAACTACATTAGAGAGGCAGTTTATTAGAAGGTTCCTTTTGCCACAATTAGATCCTTCCTTAGGAAGATGACATTTCCAAAGTTGTCAGCAACACCAGTAGCTCCAGAGGCATGAGATTGGGTGTATAGCCGCCATCAACGACCATTCAAGGGTTTAGCTTGGGTTGTAACTATTAGTTGTCTCTTGCAAAAGGCACACACAATATTATGAGTTCCTATCTATTTACAGCATTATTGTTTCTGGAAATGCAAATCGCTCTTATATATGCATACTAAAGAGAAGTATAAATATGGGAATTTCATAAAGATGCTTAACTAATAGTAAATGTAATGTAAGACTAGAATTTTAGAATAGATGGAAAATTTTAGCGAAGGACACGATAAAGTTGTTTTGGTATCACGGGACATTGCTCACGTCCCGTAAAAGCTAAAAAATTTATGTAACTGGGATTGATGTCATTTTAAAATTAAATGTTAAGTTATATGCATAATGATTAGTTGAACATTAAGGAGCCATAAACGGATTTAAGAAATAAATACATACGTAAATGTATGTATACCGTGATATACGATATGTCTGACACTTGAATCGCGAGGGTATTTCAAAATACAATGATAAGGAGTTATCCGTCATCTATGGAATGTTGAGTTGTTGACCAAACTCAAGGTCAGAATTCCAAGACAAACTAGTCCTAACACCCACTAGTGAAATCAAAAGACTTCTATGTTCCAACTTAAGGTTTGGCGAAACATAAAATATTAGTGGGAGCCTTAATAGAAAAATGAAATTATAATATTTAACCTTTCTAATATTGTAAGAACGTATGCTGTATAATATAAAAATAATCTAAATTGATAAATTTGTGTATTTAATATGATCGATAAAACTTTATCATTTAAGATATACAAACAAACTAAATAGAAAATTGACAAATAGAAATATAATATATGCTCTCTAATAAATGCTTATTGAATGTTAGTGTTTCAACATTCACGTAAGTGCCTGATTCTACTACTACTAGATACATTTGTAATTTGGTCGCTTATGTGTTTATCTGCTCAAGACTATGTGTTGCATTCCATGAGTTCCAAACTCAAAAGCAATACCATTTTATGGATATTTGACCCATATAAAAATGCATGTAAATTTATATTATGAACAATCAAACCGTAATTTATAATATTTCGATGAAATTAGTTCATTTGAAATAAGCAAATAAACCACAGTGCGAGAACGAATATTCAATTTGATTGATTATAATAAAAGATCATATTATGTTAAATGTAAGACAAGATCAAAATCATAATATAGATCTAAGAACTCAATCGCTGAAATGTCATTTTGATTAGCACATGCATCATGTTTAATGCCCATAAATGTTAAGAATAATCAAATGCATTCTTGTGAAGAGTTCGTTATGATATTATAATAAGGAATTTCTTTTGAATTATTCAGTCATTTGGAAATAATTATGAATGTACAAAGTATAGGCGACTTAAGGTATAGTTGGGATGAAGAGAGTGGATAGCCACTTTTGCTTCATAAAGAAACATCGAAAACGAGAATTATAATAAAAATAATTGATACTTAACATTTGAATAAGAAATACGATTTCTATTCCGAAATGTATTTGCATATAGAAAATTATTTTCTATGAGACTTATTTTTTTAAGTTTAATATATTTGATCAAAGAACTCTCTACTCTAAACTAGTTGTAGTATAAAAATAAATAACCTATATTAAGTGAATGATGGACCTCCAAGTACGTTATTATAGTAATGGTGGAAATATTGAGATCATGCCACATAAAAATTATTGATTGCATCAAATTACGAAAATTATTTTCGTAAAACATACCAAACATTATTGATGAAATAACGACTAATTTTCAATGTCAAATGAAAAATAGGCGTAGTTTTGTTTCAATATGAATATAATGAATATTTGTATGAAGTAAAACTATATTGTGGTATTTGGCTTCACAAAAAAATGATGCATTGGAAATACTGAAGTATATAAAATTATTTATAATTATTTTCTAATTATAAACTAAGCCATGGTTTTCAATTAGATGATTCTGAATCATATGATAATAGTTAATTATTTCCCAAATAATTAAAAGCTATGTACCCATTTAGTGGGAATATCATAAAGTAAACGAACTTTTTGGATTGATACATATAGATGCATGCAATATTAAGTCTTTTAATACCAAAACGGTGCCATGTACTTCATTATATTCACCGAGAAGTCATACAGACATGGACATGTGTATTTTATATGCATATATAAGCATATGATAATCTCATAGAATATAAAAGTGGAAGTAAATGATATAACCTGCGATAGAAATGGTTCAACTTGATCGAATGGCATGGTGAGTATATTAGAAAGAGTTCTGTATAACCTAGTATGAATAAAGATTCAATCTCAAAGGTCACTCATTCCTATAATACATAATGATGTATTGATAATTAGTAATCGAACTTTGTTGGACAAAGGACAATTAATAATGAGTAAAGTTGAGTAAAATTCATTTTGTAAGGTGTGTACTTAAGAGTAGTGCACAAGGTTCAAATTAATATCATCCAAAGAGCCGTTTACAAAACTATATAAGATAAGTGTCTATAAGAAACCCCTCCATATCTTAGGCCAAGGAGTCGGCAAGTTATGCGAGTTAAAAGACTGCATGAAGTAATTGTAAGTAAAGGATCTTATGTGAATCATCCCAAGAGAATTTTTAAAATGATGGTCATTAGATGACTAATTTATGTTATGAAAATAAATATACTACAGACTAATGCAAAATCAACTTTATATAAAGAAGTTCAAAAAATATTTATGAATGCCTATTCTATTGCACTGAGAAACAACTCTGTTTCTAGAAATACCAACTTCATAACGAAGAAATTTCCCTAAGAAATTATTGGTATAAAATGAATTTGGATATGATCCAAGGATAAAAATGGTTGCAAGGGATGAAATGGAATTAATCAAACTTAAATGAAAACAATACATTAGAATGTCGAATAAGTATTAGAGAAACTATGATTTTCTTTTCAATAGCAAGAATAAATGATCCTCGATTTTGAAACGTTAAGACTATTTACTTTATGAAATGGTATGCAAATCCAAAATAAATTCTAAGTACATTATCAAAATATAATTTTAGAAGTTACATCTGAAAGGATATAATCCATCGGCGACAAATGTGTCTTTAAGAGAAAGATAAATGTAGTTGGAATATAGTGGTCCTCACTGACAAGAATAATACCGTGAATTTCAATTATTAAAATTAACGTAACAAATTTGCCATTCGATGTGCTCAAGTTTGTTCGGTTTTTCATAAAATTATTGCATGGTTTGGCTTTATGTTTTGGCATGCATGAGTTGAAAAAGAGAATTCTAAATAATGATAAACTATTTACACATAATAACTGAAGTGTCGCGAAGTCAGTGGAAGCAATGTTGAGTTTGTGAGTTTTTGATTATGAACCAAGAAATGATAGAAAATATCATTTTATAAGCATCGGAATTGAATAAATATTTTGATAGAAATATCAAATAGTTTAATTATTAGTCAAAATACAAAGGAAGCGTGTGTTCATAAGGAGGAATATTAAAAGGTAAAGATATTTCAAAACCATAGGTAAATAACACACTGCTGATTGTTAATGATGTACTTATGTTAAAATCAGCTCTAGTTGGTTTAATACTAGATGTTGGATTTATAATTATGTCTTTATAATGAGTATAGTAGATATTGGCAATGTCCCAAACGATATGCAAGGACACCTTATTAAAATGTTTAATACAAAATAAGTAATATTTATTACTTATGCATTGGCAATGGAAATTATCATACGTGTTATATTATTTATGATACCTTGATTTGTTTGCGTATTTGATACATGAAGCAAATATAATATCCAAATTGATATTATAAAATGTTGGTTTGCAATGTTCTTGTGTATTTAAGAAATACTATAGAATTTTTTACAGAAATAATAAAACTCTATATGAAGAAGTATTCAGACTCAAACTACGTAGGTGATATTGAGTATAATGTGTCAATAATGAATTCAAGCTAAGAAGCTTTAGATTAAAAACGTTACTAATGAAATACTATGGCTGATTCAGAGTAAAAGGCAAAGTACATCACCTTGAATAGTGCTACAATAAAAGAAATGTATATAAACGTCAATGCACAAATTCATAACTGAGCTAACTATGATTCCAAATGTTGAGAATCCCTCAACATTATTGTATGTTATAAATGCCATGATATTGCTCATAACAGAACCTAGAGCTCATTGCAAGTTGAGAGACATAATTCGAATTGTTCTACATGATAATGATTGTTTATTAACGTCGGAAAGAGTTGATTGACAAAGAGGTAATTAAAACATAATATCATATATCTTCACTGAAGGACTGGCCCAATTGGTATTGAGGAAACCGGTTGGAGAAGTTGAAGTAAGATTTCATGATTGATCCCTAGTGCAAGCAGGAGATTAATAGAGTTAGGGTTGTACCCTAAGGGGTATTATGTAATTTTTTTACATATATCTTACTTTATTACCAATCTTGTTCGAAATAAAAGGTGTTTTCTTTCTATTATATACTTGATTTAATGTATTATATTAATTACTTAATTTAATTAAAGGTATATTTAATAGAAAATACATAAATGGTATGTTTTGTCATAGTTTTATAACCGCGAGTAATATATCACAACGGAAATAAATATACCATTTTAAATATTTCTAGTTAATATGTATTGAGACTGGATATCGATACATTCCTTGAAACTACATTACGTAATGTTCTCTAGATGTTGGGCGGTATATTACTCATGGTTGTTGGGGGCACCATAGGATTACATTTCAATGGTTATTGGATAAATGGGAAATGACTCACTCGATAGCTTTCAGTTTGTTAATATAACTAAGATCAAAAAAGAAAAATATTTATATGGATAATTTACACAGTTCTCTTGACTTGAGAGTATGTTGATCTTTGATATGAAAGCCCCGCTTTATTATAATCAAGTCATGGCATGGTATCCATCGAGTGAGTATAGTTGGGTCGAGTGGAAGTATTGGAAGTGAAGTGTTATTCAAGAGAGGATTCGTCTCTTTTGATATATGAGGTTAATATCACGGTCAATTAAAGTCAAGTCAAAGGCTTTGGTAGAGCATTTCAGTTAATAATAATTGTTGTTATCGAACGAAGGACTTTTTATTTGGTTTATAGAGTTGAATGCGAACGATATTGGAAGTTTGACTATTACCAAATTATGTAAATCCAAAGTGATATAGTTTTGATGAAGAGTATTGGTGCAAATAAAAGTCACAACCGGGTAACTCTTTAACAAAGTAAAATGGGATATTACAGAAACTAAGTAAGTGAAAATTTGGTCAAAATGTCACACCACATGCTAAGTGATGTATTAATGTTAATATTAGAATTGTACAATATTAATTTTTGACCAAATTTACACCTAATGAGTCATACAATCGAAATGATGAATTCTTTTTTAACCAAACAATTTAATTAATTTGTAATTATTATAAATTAACTAAACTAATTAATATTTATGAAATATTAATTATAAAAAATTATTATGATTTAATGAATAAATATTATTAAATATATCTATAATAGTCATATATATATTAATCGATATACGATATCGATATGCATTAAATTGGATTTAATTGCATAATATTTTATTCGAGCTCTAAATGGGTATATAGCCCATTAAAGGGGCTAATATTATCATCCCATATGGGGGATATAGCGGCTATGACATATGCTAGAGAGGCTTAATAATGGCTGGCTCGGATGGAGGGACATTGAGTAAAAGATAAGATCCTAAATTCTCTACTTCCTTTCCCTATTTAAGCATCTCTACTCTCATTTGATTTGAGATCTTTTTGAAGTCTCCAACCCTAAGTTTTAATTCTCTCTTCATCCATCTGGAAGTTCAAATCATTTAGGTTAGCTGCTATCAGATAGTTGGTGGTCAATGGTTCAAGGACCAGCACTATGTTGATCGGATATAGTTTCAAGGGGAAGATATCATCATTTCAAGGTGTACTTCAAGAAATTGGAAGTGAGGTACATTACAAACCATAATATACTTATTTATGCTCGGCTACAATGTTTTTTATATGCATATATTATATGTTGTTAGTTAGGTGACGATTCTGATATGTAAATAATATTGTCACAAATCTATTTGGCTATATGTATGTATGCGTAAAAATAAAAATTAAATTTTATCACAAGCATTTAAGGTCAGTAAGGCTCTGTAGTTAAAAAATTCACTTATTTGATGAATTTATTTATATATATATATATATTTACATATATATATATATATATATATATATTTACATATATATATATGTTATTTAAACAGATAAATATAATTTGTATTTATTTATAACATCTTGTTCTAGTCAAATATAGTCTCATAATTTTATATGTAATAAATTAAGGCCATGATGATTTTCGACGATGATTAAATATTTTTACATACATTTTATTATTTGTAAACATTTAAATCAATTTATTACATAAATCAACTATTAAGTTCAAATCTATTATGAAAAATATATTCTATATTTTATGAAATATTATTATCAGTAAAGAAACTCTCAATTATTATTTTTAATTTTTAAATAGATTATAAATTAGCAGTTGTAAATGGAGAAACAATTTTAAAATTATTTTCAAATCAAAAATTGTGAAAATAAATTAAGAGCATAAAATGCCATTTAGGATTTATTGGAAATTTGAAATTCAAAATAAAATTTAGAAATTAATTTTAAATTAATATTTTATTAATTTTTAGATAGATGTTTGAATAAAATATAATTTAAATTAATAAATATATATATATAATTATTACTGTGTCGTGCATAAGACCAAGTCTTCTAAATTTATTAAAATATTTTTGAATATTTTACTAATATAAATATGTGTATGTATTATTTTATTATATATATTTCTATTTATAGAAATAATCGCCTTACGGTTTTAATAAAATAATATTTTAAAGATTTATAAATAATTGCCTTATATTTTAGTAAGTCTATTATATAATATGTATGTTCTATATTAATTCATTTAATATTTATGTGTATATATATGTACTTATACACTTATATAAAATGATTTAAACAAAACTATTACATATACGTAAATGCACTTATACACTTACATAAAATTATTTAAACAAAACTATTATATATATAATTTATATATAAATAATAGTATATATATACATATATATGGACAATATATTTGTATATTGGATGGGCTACTATGTCCATTGCGATGTAAATGTCAACATCTATATATATATATGCATGTTATACCTTTCACAAATTGATATGCTAAACATGCACACACATGTACATGTGTATATGATGCACACAAACATATACATACATACATATATGTGTGTGTGTATCTGTGTGTGTATTTGTTTCATAGCATAAATTAAATTAAACTATATAACTTATAGATTTAAATGAAATAGAAGATATTATTTAAATGAAATTTAGAAATATTTTAATAACTTTGGTTTCGTAGGCCCAATAAATATCTAATAAGGGAAAGTTTTTTGAAATTCACCCATAACTTTCGCTGTAGGCTAATCCGTTTCCAATAGACACAAATAACTGATAAAGGAAAGATGGGGATATACATTTAGAGAGAGAAACCTTTCATTTCTCTCTCTTTAACTTGATTAATTGAAATATTAATGGTATTTACCAATGAATTCACACATGCCTTTATTGTCCAAAAATTTGACTAATAAAACATATATTTTGTATGGGTCTTATACACACACATTATGAATATATATATATATCTGTGTGTGTGTGTGTGTGTGTATGCAAATATACTAAAGTTAAAATTAACATGTTTACACATTATGAAATCAAAACTTGAAACAATTCTAATTTCATATGATTTTGAAAATAAATTAATGGTTATATATGTATATGAATCTATTTTGTTAACTTTAAGTCAAAAGGACATGCAATTATATGTGTGTGTTTGTATTTTTTAAGTTATTCAAACAAGAGTTTCTATATGAAAGAATTGGACGACATAGGCATGTATAAATTATGACATTGAAAAATAGATTTAATTAAATATGTAACATAAAAAACCAAAAAAATAGGGATAGATCCATTGTAATTATTATTAGTGACACATGAATAATAGAGAATATAAACAAAATGATTTTAATTATATTAATATGATAAGGATAAAGCTGGTTCAAAGGAATAAGCAAAATATTCAAAACGGTGTCCAAATAAATACATATGAATGAATGGAATAGATGAAGAATATAAACATATCATAATAAAAAATATAGAAAAGGAGTTCACCTTTTAGATGAAGCCAAGAGAAAGACCTTAATTTGAGATTTCTACACCGATCTCAAGTATATCACCACCCATCTTTGCAAGAGAAGAATGAACCGCTTATTTTATTTAATTTGATATTTGCATTTGGTATTGGAGATGAATTTTTTTGTAAATATTGATTTGATTTTTAGCCATGGAAAGTTAGGAGGATAGAAGATAATAGGGAATAAAATTGAATTTATGTAGAAATTAATTAGAGGATTTCATTGTAATTGAAAGAATGAAACATTTCTCATTCTTTTAATAAAACTATCCTAAGAAATTCCCTTAATTTTCTCTTTCTCCATCTTCTCTATTCCTTAGTAATGGCTAAAATTACTTACCATCAGATGGTATAAAATTTCCATAAATCTTCATGCAATTATCTTTTATTAAACTTGTTTAAAAATACATAGGTATTGTATATCGATGTGTGCAAATATAACTTTTATATATGCATTCAAATAAGTCTAAATAACTCCCAGACATCAAATAAATTAAATATTAATTAATAATTCTCAAATATTAATTAATTTAGTTAACTTACAATTTCTTATACATTCATTAAAACATGAAGTTTTTCGAAGAATTCAAAAATACAGTTGTATGACTCAAAAGTGTATGTTCAGTCAGTAATTAATGTTCAACAATTCAAACATCAACTTTCACACATCATTTGGCCAGTGGCATGACATTTTCCTGAAATTATCGCTTACACATTAGAATTACACGCCAATGATAATTGTTTACGCCAATCCCTTTGTTAAAACTATGTCACTCTGGACCATGGAATTTTGTAATGGTCAACATTCCAACATCATCCATTCAACATTGTAAGTGTAAACATAAAATCCTTGGCTCAACAACAATAATGATAATAATTAACGGTATTGCTCTGGTCCGAGATTTTGGCTTTGAATTGAGTTCAGCTAAACGTGATACTCTCCCTATATGACTGAGGAGATGAATCCTCTGTAACGACCCATAATTTTCGATCCCGAAAATTCCAGATAGTTATGAAAAAGAAGAAAGAGATAGAAGAAGAAGAACAGAAACACCAACCATCTCACATTCGCAGCGGATAAAATATAATAATAAATAATAACAGTTGCAAAAGAATACAATATCTGTCGGTTACATTCTAATACATCAGAGTTTCACATTATATACAGTCACTGAATATTTACAGTTATCATGTCTTAGATTAACAATATAAATACAGCGGAAATACTCTATACGATATTGCTTTCCAGCTCGCCTCCTGAGCTCCAGAACGTCCTAACCTGGAAATCCGTAACACTCGGTCTGACCCGAGCATTACACCAAAGTAACACCCGGGTCAGGCTGGAAACCAGCGTGAGCAAACCCAACTAACATGGAATACCACAGCAATAACTCATATAAAAACCCGGGTAATTCAAACTAATTTTACAAGTCATAAATTATCATAGACATAACTTATTTTCAAATTAATTTTTCTAAGTGTCCAAAATTTAGATTTAATAATCCAAATCATTTAAATCCAATCATTCCAATCTTTCATTTTCTCATATTAATCTATAAGAAATTCGAAGCGGTTTCGGGTATCTCCCAATACCCGATCCCGGCCTCTTCGAGTCTCGTGTCATCCTAACTCAAGTTACACACACAAAAAAACACATTCATTTCATATCAGAGATAACAACTCATTCAGAGCATCCAATATCATTCAATCGTCCATAAGCAATGCTTGTTTGCTACCGATATTAATCAAATTAATTCTGATTGAATTTCTAACTTCAACCATTTAGAATTCTTCACTTGTCATTAATTAATTTCCAAATCAATTAACCAATCAATCCTTCATTTTTCATCTTAATTAATCACCTTGGTTTAAATATATTTTCAGCTACATTCATATAATTATCTTTGTTTAATTACACGATATTAGTTATTCTTATCCAAAATCAATAAGTATTCTTTAATTACCCCATAAATTTGTTGACTATATTAATTTCATTTATTCTTAATTGCTTATATGAATTAATTCTCATAAGACACTTATTATGGGTTAACCAATCTTTGATTACACTATTAATTATAAAACCCAAGGATTCTCAATTATATTTTAATTTATCCTAATCAAATTTATTTATCTTAATTAAGCCACAATATTAATCATTTTTGATTAATTCCAAACTGTAATTAACTATCCTTTTATTTACTTCATGAAATAAATCAATTACTCCTTTATTAATCATCTTGATTAATCTCTTGATTTATTTCACCAAGTAATTATATTTTATTAATACCATTAAGTAATTTCTATCAAACCATCCATTGGTTTTTCCTAAATTAATTCGACTAGATTAACTTAAACCTTAATGAATTCAAACCTTTACTTACTAATTAATCAACTTGATTTATTAATTAATTTAATTAATAAATTATCCATTTCAATTACCCTACTATTTCGATGAATCATAAATCATTAAGCTTCTTATTTATGATTTAAGTTTTAAAACAATTTAAAAACCCACATACTTCGAGTGAAACCACAGTTAACTCAAGAACCAATCAAAACCAAAGTCACATCATCATCAGTGCACATCAAATCAATTTAATCATTCAACCAACTATTAAAATTTATCCATTTCAATTTAAATCAAAATCCAACATAGTGAGATTTACTCACCTTTGATTCCTGTTTTGCAACCATTTCCAACCCGGCTCGCTTCTTTCTGTTTATGACCTTGTATAAACATTTCATAATTTATTAATAAATTTGATCTAATTTAACAATTTATTTTTTACATTAAATAAATTTTAATTAACTAGTTTAAATAATGGTTCTCATTTTGAAATGAAATCTATTGAAATAACAAAACTCTAAATTTAACTTTACTATTAGATTTTGATAAACAATTAAATTTACAAGTTTATACCTACTAATCCTTAATTTAACAGTTTTAACTATCGAACTAAATGTATAGCAATTTACAGAATTATACCCTTCTGTATAAAATTTTCTTTCTAATTCATATATATAAATGTTTAAATTGAATGAAGAACAGAACTGTTTGCAACTTACTGTGATAAAAAAAATTTCCTTTTTTTTACAACACAAATTTAAATATTCAATTTAATTGAATTTATCACTAACAATACCTGCAATCTCGAAAGAAACTCATCTGCCCAAGCACAGACACACTCGCGACCCGCCTTCACCTCGTCAACAGCCAATACCACAACTCGATTCGAGAGTCACCGCCGCCTACAATGAACCTCCACCCTACGTGCTCACTCGCGTTCCTTCTTGTACCAAGCTCGATAGCTTTCCCATGCTTGCAATAGTGCTTCCTTCGCCTCATGATCGCGAACGCACCCCACCTCCATCAATTCGCGCCGCGATTCGTGGTGGCTCGAAAACGAGCACGCAAAATTCCCTCGGCCTCTCCTTTTCTCTCGCGACCCCGTCTCTTCCCCACTCGAGTTCGAGTCGCCCCCCTTTTTTTCTCTTTTTTTTATAAACGGATCGGTTTTGGAAATGAAGGAAAGAGGGAGGCTCGGTTTCATATATGTTGAAAGAAGAGAGGATGGAAATAAAATATTGATTTGGAGGATTAGCTTCTTGAGTACGCTTTTATAAAATAATTTAATATTGAAAATATCTCGTTGCATAACGTGAAATTCCGAACACCGAATCAGACATGCCGATAGACGTTTATAAGGTTTTACCCGCATTCCGAACACGATGGAACGTGTTTCGGAAGCTAATTTGATTGTATGCGCGAGTTACGGAAGTAAACGATCAATTTTAAATTAAATCGATTAAAATAGTTCTACGCGTTTCAAGTTGCCAGGGTCAAACGACAACTCCGATGGCTACGAAAATTGAAATCCGATAGTAACTAACTATTACGGATCCAATGGAACTGGTATCGTCGAATTTCGACACTGTGCCTCGGAAGGCTATTTTTAAATTCAATTTAAACGATATATTTTTACAATTGAACAAATTACCTTTAAATTGAATTTCAACCATTCTATTATCTTCAGTATCATCATTGTAAATTTTATAAGCCTTCAATTTTTTTTAACAGGCTTAGAAATTTCAGATTCAACAATTTACCCAATTTTCAATTATTAAATTCAATATTTAAACTATATAATTCAATGATTTATTTACCAAGTAAATATTGATATCTTGAATTCAAGTTAAAATTAACTTTTAAATATTTTAAAATCAGTTAACTATTCCAATTTAAATTGTTAAAAATACTGGGTCGTCACATCCTCTCTTAAATAGTGTTTCACTTTCAATGCTTCCACTCGACCTAAATGTAGTTGTTTGATGGATGCCATGCCATGATTCAACTATAACCAAAGCAAAGTTTCTACATTGAAGATCGATAGTATTCTCAAGTTAAGGAAATTGTGTAAAATTATCACATCGATATTTTCTATTTGACCTTGGTTATATAAACCAATAGAAAAATATCAGGTGAGTGATTGCATATTTATCCAATAACTATCAGTGCATAACCCTTTAGTGCTCCTAATAACCATGAGTAATACATTACCCAACATTTATATAGCGTTACATACACTAGTCTTAATGGATGTGTAGATATCCAGTCTCGATACATCTAGACTTGGAATGTTTAAATTGTATGTTTACTTTATATTGATAAATAACTCATGATTAAAACACATTGTAACTAGTATTAGAAAACATACCACTTATGGATTTTCTATATTAAATATACCTCTGATAAATAATTAATATAACATATTATATCAAGTATATAATACAAGGAAAATATCTTATATTTTGAACAAGATTGGTTATCGAGTTAGATATTTATAACAAATTACATAATTGGCCATTGGTCATACCCCTAACTCTATTAATATGCAATGCTGTTAGTTCACGAGAATATTCATGTGTATTGACCCTATATAGCCATATTCCCTATTTTATCAAACAATATTATCCAGTAATACTCTTCGCTAATATGCATATAGAGGTGGAGTGTTACAAGAACCATTAGAACTAATTTGCACAAACATTTATGGCTCAACAGAACACTAATCACTTGGAAAAAGTAACTACTTTTCCCCTGTATTAATGACCTTAATAGAAAATTTTGGGCTTATTTCTTTATTAAAAATTTAATGTATTTGATGCTTATAGAAAAATTTAAGGCTCGGTATAAAATAAAGTGACTAAAAGATGAAGGTCATAAGGTTTTTCCTGGGTGGAAAATTTACTCAAGAGAGTTTGAGAAATTTGCGAAGTAAAATGGAATTCATTACTGCTTAACGATACCGTATAGGCAAAAAATGTGACCGTAGGAAAGAAGAATAGATCTCTCATTATCATAGCTCGTTGTATCGTTAAAAGCAGAAATGTCCTAAATGAATTTTGTGCTGACGCTATCGGATGCATGGTCTAATTTTCTAATCGTTATTCCACTCAAAGTGTTGGAGTCGTAGGAAGCCATGTATATCATTGTAACATCTCAGTATTTCGTGTCATTCGCATCCGCAAATGTCGGATTTGAATAGCTCAAAATATCATATTGTTAATTTATATTTAGCAAAAATCAGCATATACAGTAAATAAAATAATCACAGAATCATAGGCACAGAGTAATATAATAATAAGCAGCGGAAACAAATGACTCGTAGTTCATGAAGCTACTATATATATAACAGAGTTAAAACAAGATACAACAGAAGTCTCGAATACATAGAAGAAGTCTCAATACAATAGTCAAACATAAGATCAGAATACATCGCAGGAGTCAATTGAATAACTGAAAGCTGAATCGATGGTTGGATCTCCAAGCGAAGCTCCAAACTCCAAAGGTGAGTCTCAAAGGCCGTAACACTCAGTCTGACCCGAGCGTAAAGCAAAACACTCGATTCCGGATTAACATTCTTATATCAATAAGTCCAACTCAAATGAAATATCAACTGAAATACAAGTAACTCAAAGGATGTTTGGGATAACCATCCTCTAAGGATCCGTTAAACTATCTACTACATATTAATATACGCTATTATAATAATGTCTATAGTAAAGTAAACTATTAAAATAGCGTTAAGATGTTATCCATTTCCCCCTTAACACATTTTATAGTGCCAATAGTCTATACAGTACCGTAATAACTCCTGATCGGGAGGCTACCAAAGGATACTCCATAGGTACGACACAAAAAAATTCGTAGTAGTCTCGATAGGGTAGCTGACATGGCACAACTAGGCAAAGCCAGGGTACCTATATCAATTACGCATCCGGGCTAGTGGTAACGCATGGCCGCAGCTACCGTCCACCTCAAGCCACACTCCCAAAATCAAAGGTGCGCACCAAATCAATCACAAAGTAATAGAATTGCGATCGAAAAAGTGTGTCCGGTCAGAGAAGCTACCTCACTTGGCCCATCAATGGTTCCTGTTTTAGCCACCTTATGCTAATTCACGGGAGTTGGGTCCACATATCTACCTCAATAGGACGTCGCCACCATCCTATTTCATTCTGGAATCTCCATCATGTACATGGTTATTAAAGTGGTTTTCGGTATTGGCAGAGAGTATGACAATATCTGATACCGGTCTCTTTAACAACCAAACATTATTACAACACCGCGGTTATTTCAAAATAGTTTACGCTTCAAAACCAAAATATCATTTCCATTTCAAAACCATATTAATACGTTATCATTTCTCTTCAAATATATTCATTTCCAAAATCATAGCCCTTTCAAAGTTATAACAATTTCGAAACTCAAACACTTGAAATTTTAACACCTTTGAAAACATACACTTTGAAATCATAATACTTTGGAAAACCATAAGTTTGAAATCATAGCTTATATAACATAACACTTTGGAAATAATAACATTTTGGAAATAATAATTTAGAAATCATAATGCTTTGGAAATCATAACATTTTGAAATCATAACATTTTGGAAATCATAAGACTTTCCACTTAACCGGTTTAGATATTAAAATAGTGTATAAAACAAAATGGTTTATAAAATAAAATAGTTTATATAAAGTAGTTATAGGTTAAAATAGTTTTATAATAAAATAGTTAATATATTAAAATAGTTTATATTAAAATATTTCATAAGATAAAATATATAAATAGTTATTTAAAATACTGTATATAATAAAATGGTTTCCTCAAATTTCACAAATCGATTCAAATCAACTCGAATTCCAAAATTCAAATTTAATTGAATCTCAATTCATCAATCTCAATTCAATTTCTCAATAAATCATTTTAAATTATGTCGATTTCAAATATAAAATTTTAAACCACAAAGTAAAACATTTCAATATCAATATATTTCAAAGCTTTATAGATTCCACATTCCAAAATTAAATTTGATAATTTCATATATCTCTTAATATAAATTCATTGTTATTTAGTTTCGAAATATTCACTGAATAAATCCAATATCATTTAAATAAAACCCCAAATTACAACAAACTACATATTTCCTTCAATTTATTTGAACTTGAAATATTCATTAAATCACCTTAAACAAAAATCAAATTATAAAATCATATCCTTAAAATAATCTCAAATTCAATAAGTTTCAAATCGATTTAATTAAATAAAGTTCTTAATTAAATACCATTTCAAATCAATTTCTTATCTATCTTCCCAACCTTAATTTATTAAAAATTATTATAAACTATATATTTGAAAACAAAATTTTAAATAAATACTTAGACATATTATATATATATTAAATCAAACTTTATTAAATTAAATCTTATTATCAACTTATTTTATAATAAAACTAATTTATATATATATATATATTAAAATAGTAAAATTATAAGCAAATTCCTAAAATTTACAATTCCAAAACTAACTTATGATTTTAAAATTTTCAAAACATATAATTTTAAAATCAAGAATTTAAACTTTATAAAATACATTTATATATAATATCTTGAAATAAATATTTATTAAACTATATATTTCTTTCCAAAACCATAGAAATCTTTTTCAAAATATATATATAAAGACCAACGGTGTCTTTATATAATTTTCTATCCTATGGTAAAGTCATACGGATATTTATCATTTCAATCCGTAATTTAAATATATATATATATATATATATATATATATATATATATATATATATACGGGTATATATTATTTCAACCCGCAATCCCGAATTCAATTCAAATGAAAATCGCCTGGGTTTACCATTTCAACCCATAACGATTTTCTCCTATGCTACAGATCGTTCGGGTATGTATCATTTCAAACCTAGGGAATTCTAAACTAGCAGATGCAATTTCAAATCAATTTCAATTTATCTTCCCAGCCTAAATTTATCATAGTCATTATAAAAATTATCTTTAAAATATAATTTTAAATAAATACTAAAACATATTATACACTAATTACGTTAAATTTTATTAAATTAAATCTTATTACTAAATTTATTTTGTATACAGTCTATTTTTATATATTTTAAAAAGTAAAATTATAAGTAAAATCTTTAAAATTATATTTTCAAAACTGACTTATAAATTTAAAATTTCAAAACATATAAATTTAAAAATCTAATTCTTAAAAAAAATATCTTTACATTATATTTAAAAATCAATATTTAATAAAATTATTCCTTCCAAAACTTTGGAATCATCTCAAAATATAGACCAGCGGTGTCTGTATATAATTTTCTATCCTACGGTCAAGTGATACAGTTATTTATCATTTCAATCTGCAATTTAAATATCTACGGATATATTTCAATCTACAATCCTAAAATTCAAAATCAATGGAAATTGCTTGGGTTATCATTTCAACCATAACGGTTTCCCCCTATTCTACAAGATCATTCGGATATGTATCATTTCAACCCATAGGGAATTCTAAATTAACAAGGAATTTGCATAGTGAGAACAATTATGATGAAAATATAACATATCAACAACCGGCATATATCATCAGCAAAAATTAATTACAATATAAATAACAGATTATGGTGCCAGATGTCATAGGTGAATAATTACAGGTAATGGCGTATTATATATGACAATTAAGTAATTACAGTTCAAATTTAACAGCATATTTCAATTGTCATTTCAATGTAAATTAAATTTATTAAATATAAGAATGTCAATCGTGTGTGATAGCTCACCTTTCAAGGCTTGAGAAATTTGATAAGAACAAGATGTGACGATCCAAGCACAAATTCCAAAGCACGGCACGATGAACATGGATTTGACTAGCAAAGCTGATTACTAGAGATTGATGAACCAAATCAAAGCCAGGAAAAGATTGACGGAAATAGTATATATACATACTTATAGGAATAATCTATATCTATATATATTATATATAGAAATCGATGTTCGATTTTAAAATACATATCAAAGAAAAAAATCTCCGTTATCAAAATTTTAAAATCAATGTTTATTGACCCATACTTTACCAATTTCTTCAATATATGTGTGTGTGTGTGTTTTTTTGCGTGTTTAAAAGTTATTACAAATAATTACTTCAAAATATTGACATAAAATAAACGTATAGTATATATACTCTTTAAGCAAATTATACTAACACAAATTTTGCGTACTATACTGTATCACATAACAAAGCCACTATTCACAATACTTTGAAAACATACGTGTATGATCGAATTTATTATAAATTTCATAAATTACTATTATATATATATATGGGGCCCAACAAATCTTGTGTAGCTCATATAATACAAACAACTAATATATATATATATGGGGCCCAACTAATATAATACAAACAACTAATATATATATATATATATATAAACAACTTATAACTATATTTATATAATATTTTTTCTCCGAACAGAACAACTGACTAAAACTTTATAATAAATTATACTATATACCACTAAACATATTATAAAATACTATATAACATATATATACCACTATAGACGTATAAACTGCAAATATATATAGGTATACACATATATAATTTCGTCGATAATTACAAAATGACATATACAACATGAAAAGGCTAGATTTAAAAAGCACATATAACTTACTTTGTTATTATTATTATTATAACCCATATATATGTAAAACCAGTTTGGTATAATATACATGATACAGAGTTAATATATGTATATTCAAAAATCCAAACAAACATTTTACACACACTCTCTATATGAACCCCACTTATATACGTATAAACTTACTTTATTATAATTTATATACAACTCATAGATCATATAGGAATTCATATTTTATATAAACAACAAATGGGTTACATATAACTTTATAAACTTTCAGCTGATATAACTTATATATTATAACATCGCATATAAATTACTATTTTATATAAATATATATAACATGGAAAAGCTGCTCCGGTACTATATAGATATGTAAACTTATATACATACATACATACATACATATATGTATGTATGTATGTATGTATGTATGTATGTATATATATAAATATATATATGTATGTATGTATATATCTATATATGTATGTATGTATGTATATATCTATATATATATGTATGTATGTATGTATGTATGTATATGTGTATATATATATGTATGTATGTATATATGTATGTATGTATATATATATATATGTATGTATGTATGTATGTATGTATGTATGTATGTAAGGAGAAGTTGCAAAAATAGAAAACAAATGTACGTATATCTTATATAAACAAGCAGAGGTGGTTTAGGAAAATAGTCTTGGATGTACTCGGCTGTTTGAAGCAAAGGAATGAGAGTTGCGAAGCGGTATGGTGCTGACTGCGGCCAGATGATCGGAGGTGGGAGGCATTGGCTGACGCATGGAATGCTGAGCGGTCAAGTTTGCTATGGAGTGGTTAGCGTTTTTGGATGTGGAGGGTTGGACAAGGCTATTGGTGGGGAAAAATAATGGTGGCGCGTCGAGCAGAAGCACGGAGGATGACTGGGTCCGGTGATGGATCTGGCTAGCTGCTCGGGGATGGGTTGATAAATTCAAGAGGGGGAGTGGGTTCCTTGATCAGCTGCTAGGGTGGGAGGTGGTGGCACAGGTGTTAGGTGCTGCTGCGTGCCCGGGGAGGAGGAGGGGTGGCGATTGGTATGAGAAGAGTGAAGGAAGTGTGGTCACGTGAGTGGGCTGCCAGAGCGGGCTTAGTGGTGAAGCGTTTTCGTGGAGAGGGGATGATAGAAGAAATAGGCTACGCGCAATGTTTAATTTGTTTAAAAAATATTCAAAAGAAAAGGTCACGAGAATGAAGGGATGGAACCAGAAATTATATTTGAACTTGGGAACAGTGACAGCCACACAATAGTTTTTTGGCCAATGACTGCTTGATTTCCGACCGGTGGAAAATTTGAATGGACATAGGAAACCAAAAGTTTCCAAATGCTTACCATTTACGGCTAGTCATTCTTCAGAATTCGCCGTGTTTCGAATGCCGAATTCCGCAAATGAATATACTGCAGAGATCAGTACAACGAAACAAACAGAATGGTACATAAATATCTACGATACGACTATCCTATCAAAAGTCGATATTCGCTGCCAAACAGCTGCAAATTCGCTGAAAATAAGATAAATGGGGCTAGAAAAATCCAAATTCAATGAAACGAAATATGATGCCTTATTCGGAAAATGATATACATTTTTATTACATAAAAATATACAGATTTCCAAAACATTTTATTTTAAATCAAATTAACTGATTTTAAATTGAAGTTGAATATTACACAACAAAACTAGTTTACATATTTTCCACTAAAAATTTACCAGTTGCTACGTTTAAATAGACGCATACCAAATATCAAAATTTTATTTCCAAATTCAATTATTAATTTCCATGAAAAATTCAGTTAATTATGTTATAAAAAATCGTTAAAATTTCCAGGTCGTTACACTCTCCTCCACTCAAAACTTTTCGTCCCCGAAAAGGAAGGAGATAGGAGAATTAGAAACGACCCGAAAGAAAAGATAGGTTGAAATACATATTATCAGATACACAAAAAATTCAAAATCGTATAAATTTCATCAGTTTTAAATTGATTTATATTCAACTAATTTGGGTTCAATCCATTTTATTTAATCAATATTATTCATTTATTTTCATATTTTGTTGACTTTCAATTCAAACTATTTTCATTCAATTTCATTTGTTTCAATTTATTAATGTTTGTTACAAAAATTTCTTTCAAAACAACATTTATTTCATTTAACTCTTTTATTAAATCCTTTTGACTTTGGTTAAGTTAACCACTTATAATTCAATTTCAACTATTCTTAATTTCACATTTAACTGCTTAAATCGGATTCTCTTTTATTTATTTAGTTTAATTCACCCAACATATTTTTGCAACATATCTTAAGTGTATAATCATTTATTATAACCATATTTTATTCAACAAATTAATTCTTTTTTTCCTTCCATGTTATTATTCAATTTATTATCAATAAATTCCCTTTACAAAATATCATTTTTGAAATCCTTTTGCTCGCATTTATATTGTATATTATTACATTGCCTATTCTCATTAACATGTAACTATTTCTAGGTTAGTTACATTAAGGTTCTGGGTCAAACTAAATATTATACAAATTTTCATTTTATTTACAACATTTATATTAAGCCAGATTTTAGTTTGAACAATTTATTTCTCAAGTTTTCTCTTGTATAACCTTTAATTATATATTCACCCTAACTTTTTCACTTTTGAATATTTTAGGTAAGTTTTATAAATTAGAATGCAATTTTGTATTATACAAATAAGTTTTATTTAAGTTCAACTATTTTAAGTTAGTTTAATTTCGTTATCATTTTAGATATAACAATTATTCGAAATTTCACTTTATTTCAATAATTGAAACCATTTCTTAGTGTAAAACTTAGAATTCAAATTTTACTATTTTGAAATAAATATGTATGTATATGTTATATAAATCAAATCACATTCAAGAAATTCGAATCAAATCTATTTTCCAAAACAAAAGTGTAGCAAAGCCACTAAGTAGTCTCTCCACTTAGAGATTCGAAAATGAATGGCGATGATGATGCAGTCATCACCGAATTTATTTTTCAGCAATAAAAGAGGAGAGTAGTAATTTACTTCATTTAAAATCCTTTGGAAATAAATTTCTATTGAAAAATATTTCCAAATAATATATTTTCAAAACTTTGAAAACCAAATTTGACAAGCTTCGTAAATTAAATTCTCAAACCTTTAATTAAAATTCATTTTATTTCAAAACAGATTTATAGAGCATAATTTAAAATTTTCAATCTCCTTATAATATACAACAATAGTTAATGGTTTAGAAATGTTGATAAAACAATAAATGATAATCTAATATTATCGTTTCTAACAGCCAATTCATTTAACTATCTAATTTTGAAAAATTATACTTATATATGAAATATAGTCATACAAAATTTTCATTTACCAAT
This sequence comes from Allium cepa, assembly GCA_030765085.1. NCBI lineage: Eukaryota > Viridiplantae > Streptophyta > Magnoliopsida > Asparagales > Amaryllidaceae > Allium > Allium cepa. The sequence continues at coordinate 1,039,919,242 of CM060931.1, read as the reverse complement.
TTCGAAAACAATATGTGTCAGTTTGCTCTGTTCAAGTGTTTTGAAATCTCTATCGATTGCGTGGGCCAGAGAATTGATTAAAACCCCAAATCAAACTTAACCCCTCAAACAAAACAATATAAAACATTTTTATATCAATTACAAATACACCCCCTCACATGATGATTCAAAAATAAATCTAGAACAAGGATAGAGCTTCAATTTAGAAAGACCCTTGTCTAATAGAATTCTGACAATGAAGATAGGCTCGGAAGGAAGATAAGATAATTAAATTACAAAAGAGGAAGATGGATAGATTTATATTAATCTCGGGTGACTTTAACCCGGTCAACCGAGAGTCCAAGAATAAGATCAATGCGGAAATTCAATTTGTTGCTTGGGAGAGAAGAGAAATAACTTCACCAAAACATCAGGACGATACTGATTATCGGAGTGGAGTCAAGATTACAAGGGAATTACACTGATCATCCACTAGAGATGGTTCGGCCTTTGAAAGAAACAATAGCATCTAAACCGAGAACGTAGAAATCTCCGGTGGATCGATGCTTGTTGTAAAGTAGTTTCACCCCTTCACAAATCATATTCAGGTTGGCGGGGCCGTTGATGGGATTAGTCACACAAATGCTGAAGTTGACAGTTGAGGTTGGAGCTATGGGATGCTCCAGTATTAAAAGAACTTGAACAGGAGACGACAAGAATGAATTTAAAAAAAAGGGCATTCCAAAATTCATAAGAAATTCAAGTTCGATCGAATATGATTATATAATAAAATTTACGATATATGTTAAGTTTTGCCTAAGCCAGAGCTCTGATACCAACTTTAATGATCCGATATTTCCAATCACTCGCATCCGCACATATTAGACTTGAATTGCTCAAAATGTCAAATTGTTAATTTACATTTGGAAGAACTCAGCGTATACAGTAAATATATCAATCACAGAATCATGGACACGGAGTAATATGACAATAAGCAACATAATAGATAAATAGTATTTCATGAAGCTACTATATAAACATCAGAGTCTGAAATAAAATACAATAGAATCTCAAATAAAAACGAATCTCTAATACATAAGCGACTGACGAGCCTGAACATAAATCATGGGAAACTACTGAAATAACTGAAATCTAAATAGATAGATGTTCAAACAAAGCTACAATCTTCAAAGGTGAGTCTCTAATGCTGTGACACTCAGTTTGACCCGAGCTTAAAGCCAAAACACAAAACACTCGAGTCAGGAATAACATTCTTATATAATAAATTCAACTCAAATGAAATGTCAACTGAAATACAAGTAAGTTAAAGGATGTTTGGGATTTCCATCCTCTAAGGATCCGTGGAACTATCTACTATGTAGTAGTATATGCTATTATAGTATGTCTATTGCAAAATAAAAGTATTAAAATAGTTAGGACGTTACCCATATCCCCATTAACACATTTATATATTGCTGTAGTCTATACAATGCCGTACGCTCCACCAAATCGATGGTTTACCCAGACGACATCACAAAGGTACGGTACAAAACAATCTCGTAGAAGGCGCAATAAGGCATGCAACAAGGCACTCGAGACCATGTCAAGGTAGATATACCATTTGCATTCTCGGACTGGTGGTAACACATAGCAGCTACTACCACCCACCTCGTGACACACACCCAAATCAAAGGCGCACCCAATCAAATCACAAAAGCAATAAAATGGCATCGAAGAAATGTGCCTGATCGGGGAATGACCCCACTTAGCCCGGTATAGCTCCTTTTTTAGCCACATCAAGCTGACTAATGGGAGTCTGGGCTACGTAAATACCATATAGAGTCGTCGCTAAACCATCCTACTTTGTTTTGGAATCTCCACTATGTACACAGTTGTTAAAGTGGTTTTCGGTATTGGCAGAGAGTATGACAATATCCGATCCCGGTCTTCTCAACAGCCAAACGCTTATTTCACACCATGGTCGTTTCATTTCAAATAGTTCATACTTCATATCAAAATATCATATTGATTTCAAAACCATATCAATTCGATATCATTTTACACTTTAAATAATATTCATTTCCAGAATCGTAACACTTTCAAAATCATAATACTTTTGAAATCATAACACTTTTGAAATCGTAACATTTTTGAAATCATAAGCTTTTGAAATCATAACACTTTAAACAGTTTAGATATTGAAAATAGTGTATATATATATTAAAATAGTTATAAATTAAAATAATTTATATATTTTGATAATATCTATATTAAAATAGTTTTTATATATTAAAAATACTTTATATAATAAAAATAGTTTCCTCCAATTTCACAAATTGATTCAAATCAACTCAAATTACAAAAATTCAGTTTAATTCAATCCCAGTTCATCAATTTCAATTCAATTCAACCTTTCAATAAACCATTTTAATTTAGATCGATTTCAAATATAGATTTGAACTTAAATTAAACCATTTCAATGTCAATAGATTTCAACGTTTAAATATGCAAACGTTTACAACAACTCAATTTGGTAAATTTCATTTACACTTCAAATTCAACTTTATTATTATTTAGTTTTGAAACATTCACTTAATCAATCCAATCATCATTTAAATAAACTCTACAATTACGAATTTAAATAAAACTAAATTTCCCATTTCAATTTATTTAAATTTGAAAATATTACTTCAATCTCCTTTAATCAATAATCTAGTTATAATTCATATTATTATAAAACTCAAATTCAATAAGTTTCAAGTCAATTTTATTTAAGTATAATTCTTAAACAAGTACAATTTCAAATCAATTTCAATTTATCCTCCCAACTTGAATTTATCATAGTCAATACAAAAATCTATTTTTAAAATATAATTTTAAATAAATACCAAAACATATTATATAATAACTAAATTAAATTTTATTAAATTAAATCTTGTTATTAAATTTATTTTTTATAAAATCTATTTTTCTATATTTTAAAATAGTAAAATTATAACTAAAATCATTAAAATTGTATTTTTAAAAACTAATTTATAAATTTAAAATTTCCAAAACATATAATTTTAAAAATCTAATTCTTAAAATAAAATATTTTTATATTATATTTAAAAATCAATATTTAACAAAATTATTCCTCCAAAACTTTGGAATCATTTCAAAATATAGACCAACGATGTCCGTATATAATTTTCTATCATATGGTCAAGTGATACAGATATTTATCATTTCAATCCACAATTTAAATATCTACAAGTATGTATCATTTTAATCCGCAATCCCAAAATTCAAAATCAATTAAAATCGATTGGGTTTATCATTTCAAACCAAAACGATTTCCCCTTATTCTACAAGATCGTTCGAGTATGTATCATTTCAACCCATAGGGAATTCTAAATTAATAGGAAAATTGCAGAGTGAGAAAAATTATGATAAAAGTATAACATATCAACCGCCGACATATGTCATCGGTAAAAAATTAATTATAATATAAATAACAGATTAAGGTGTCAAATGTCACAGGTGAATAATTACATATAATGGCATATCATATATAACAATTAAATAACGTACAGTTCAAATTTAACAGCATATTTCAATTGTCATTTCAATGTGAATTAAATTTATTAAATATAAAAATGTTAATCGTGAGTGATTTCTCACCTTTTATGGCTAGGGAAATTTGATAAAAAGATGTGACGATCCAAGCACAAATTCCAAAGCACGGCACGATGAACATGGATACGACGAGTAAAACAAATTACAAGAGATCGATGAACCAAATCAAAGCTTGGAAGAGATTGATCGAAATAATATATATACATATTTATATGTATAATCTATATCTATATATATTATATTTAGAAATCGATGTTCAATTTTAAACACATATCAAAGAAAAAAAATCTCCATTATTAAAATTTTAATATCAATGTTTATTGACCCATACTTTACCAACTTCTTCAAATTAATAATATGTGTGTGTGTGTGTATTTTTAAAAGTTATTACAAAAATATACTTCAGAATATTGGCATAAAATAAACGTATAGTATATATACTCTTTAAGCAAATTGTACTAACACAAATTTTGCATATTATACTGTATCACATAACAAAGCCACTATTCACAATACTTAGAAAATATACATATATGACCGACTTTATTATAAATATTATAAATTATTATTACAAACATATATATTTGTGGCCCAACAAATCAGGTGTAACCTATACAATGCAAGCAGCTAATATATATAAACAACTTATAACTATATTTATATAATATATATTTTCTCTATACAGAACAACTGACTAAAACTTTATAAAAAATTATATTATATACCACTAAACATATTATAAAATAGTATATAACATATATATACAGCGATAGATGTATAATTTGCAAATATAAACAGGTATACACATGTATAATTTCGTCGACAATTACAAAATAACATATACAACATGTGAAGTTGGATTTAAAAGAGCATATAACTTACTTTGTTATTATTATTACTATAACCCATATATATGTAAAATCGGTATGGTATAATATACATATTAGAGAGTTAATATATGTATATTCAAAAATCGAAACAAACATTTTACAGCACTCTCTTTATGAACCCACTTATATAAATATAAACTTGCTTTATTATAATTTATATAAAACTCACAGATCGTATAGGAAGTCATATTTTATATAAACAACAAACATGTTACATATAACTTTATAAACTTGCACTGATATAAAATATATTATAACATCACATAAAAACTACTATTTTACATAAAATAATTATATAAATATATATAATAGAGAAAAGCTGCTTCGGTAATATATAGATATGTAAACCTATATAGATATATAAACTTACTTCATATATATATACACACACACACACATACATACATATATTATAAGAAGGAGAAGTTGCAAAATAAGAAAAAAATGTATGTATATCTCATATAAAGAAGCAGAGTTGGTTCAGGAAAATAGTCACATGGTTGTACTCGGCTGTTTGAAGCCACGGAAGGAAAGTTGTGGGGAGAATGATGCTGACTGCGGCCAGAGGATCGGAGGTGGGTGGTATTAGCTAACGCATGGAATGGTGAGCGGTGAAGGTTACTTCGGAGTGGTAGGCAGTTTGGATGTGGAGAGTTGGACGAGGCTACTTGTGGGGAAAAATAATGGGGGCGGGTCGAGGAGAAGCACGGAGGATGACCGGGTCCGATGATGGATGTGGTTGGCTGCTCGAGGACGGGTTAACAAAGTCGAGCGGGGAGTGGATTCCTTGATCAGCTGCTAGGTTGGGAGGTGGTGGCACAGATGTTCGTTGCTGCTGCGTGCCCGGGGAGGAAGAGGGGCGGCGATAGGTATGAGGCGGGTGAAGGAGGTGTGGTCACGTGAGAGGGTTGCCAGAGCGGGTTGGTGGTGAAGCATTTTCATGGAGAGGGGATGGTAGAAGAAATAGGCTACAGGAAATGTTTAATTTGTTTAGAAAAAAATCAAAAGAAAAGAAAACGTCAGGAGAACAAAAGGAATGGAACTATAAATTATATTGGAACCAGGGAGTATTGACAGTGATACAATAAATTTCTATAAATATTAAAGGTCACCCACACGAATTCATGAAGTATTAAAGGCAATGACTGCTTGATTTTCAAATGCGTACCATTTACGGTTAGCCATTCTTCCTAATTCACCATGTTCTGGATGCCAAATTACACAAATGAATATACTGTAGAGATCAGCATAACGAGACGAACAGAGTGGTACACAGATATCAGTGATACGACTATCCTATTAAAAGTCGATATTCACTGCCAAATGGCTGCAAATTCGCTGAGAATAAGATAAATGGGGCTAGAAAAGTCCAAATTCAATGAAACGAAATATTACACCTCACTCGAAAAATGATTTACATTTTTATTATATAAAAATATTCCGATTTCAAAAGCATTTAATTTTAAATCAAATTAACTGATTTTAAATTTGAATTGAATATTACACAATAGAACTAGTTTTCATATTTTCCACTAAAATTTTACCAGTTGATATGTTTAAATAGACATATACCAAATATCAAATTTTCATTTTCAAATTCAATTATTAATTTTGAAGAAAAATTCAGTTAATTACGTTATAAAATCGTTAAAATTTTGGGGATTTACATACCTTAAGGTCAAAAGGATTCACACCATGGAATCCTATCAATGGAAAGTTATTATTAGCAGAGAGGGACTTTAATGAAGAGAACACTTGGAACTAAAGAAAACAAAAAAGGATTATAGTTTCTTTCCACTTTGTGATGATGAAGAAGAAAGCACTATTGTGCAAGAAGATCTTAATAGTTGAACAACATCATCTCTATCAACCATGGATGAGCTAAAATCTCCATTTGAAGAAAGGTCCAGCGAAATGCCTCACTGCATGAGATCATTACAAGAATTATATGAGCTAACAATATTACTGAAGATATTACTATATTATGCCCTCTTGTAAATGTGAACCAATAGGTTTCAAAGAATCAATACAAGGTAAAAGATGGTCGAATGCTATAGATGAAAAACTAAATGTTATCATAAAGAATGATACATGGGAGTTGAAGACTTTACATAAAAGACACGATGCTAAGGTACAAAGTTGGTGTACAAAGTGAAAAAGAATGCTAAAGGAGAAGTCGAAAGTTACAAAGCAGAGTTGGTAACTGTTAGCACCAAAATTGGACACTAACACCCTTGAGTAGTGTTATGTAGAGAGATTAATGAAGAGAGTAAATTAAAATAGAAAAATAGTGTATTTGAATGCAAAACGAACAACAAAAATGAGAACACCAAATTTATGGTGGCTCGGCGTAATTGCCTACGTCCACTTTGCATAAAATCTTTATTAATTTCTCAATCACTTGAATACGGATGCAATCTGTAAACAAATCACTTGAATACAAGTTTGAATTAAAAAGAGGAGAGTATCAAAAATGACAGATTCTTCCCTGTGTTCTCGAAAAAAGTTCCCTCCATTTGCATCCCTGCCTCTCTATTTATAGACGAAGATAGGCTGGACTCCCTACAAAGGCCCAAGAACAAGGTACTTCAGCCCATAGTAGGAAACTTCTATGCACCGAGCCAAGCATACCGAACAGTGGAAAATCAAACCACTCAGTCTGACCTAGTCGCGTCGAACTACTTGCACTAGGCCACCTCCCCTTCATCATCTTGACCAAACCACTTAGGCCGAGCCAGCTTGGCCGACCCTATCCATCTGCATCGGTCCATTGTTCATTTCCTTCCTTGGCCGAGCGAGAACTGTTAAACCATCTAGGCCGAACCGGAGTTAGCCGAACCACGAACAACGAAACTCATGTGTTTGAGCTGTCTTTGCTAACCTCCCTCGACCGAGCGATACATGCTGAGAAACGACGACTCAACTGATCGAACGATGCGTGCCAGGCGATCTTGACCGAGCGGTGTGTGCCGAGTTACCCAGACCGAGCGACGTGTGTCGAATTACTCTGACCGAGCGGCACACACCGAACCGTACCTACCGAACCACACATAAAAGCTGAAATATGTCACGTGCATCAAACCCGTATATCTTCAGGCTCTTCTTGGTCAGAATATTGTATTAATGATAATATCTTCAACTATCGTTTTGTATCCAAGCCAAGATGCCGGGTAACAGTAGCCAAAAGACACAAGTAGAGGAAGATATAGATTATGAAGAGGTAATTACTCCTATTGTCCTTTAGAAACTATAAGATTAGTAATTTCCTTAGAGGCTCAAAATAATTGAAAAATATTTCAAATGGATGTGACATCAGCTTTTCAAAATGGAAACAAGCTAAGAGCAATGTAATACCCATAATTTTAATAAAAACAATTAATCAACTTAAAAGGGTATTTTGGTAATTTCATATAAAATGTATAAATAAGATATTTCACAAATTAAGGACTTTGGAAACCTAACTTCACCATTACATCAAATTGATTTTACTAACCTAAATTCGTGTATAAAACGTCAAAAACGCATATTAGATAAAGGAAATATGAATCATTTATCGAAACAAACTTTTTTGGTCGAATTGGTCAAAAGCCCAAGTGAGCCTAGGGTTTGATTTCATGATTCAGGTTTAAAACAGAAGGAGAAGTATGTATACGACATTTTAATCACATTCTCCTCCATTAACTAGACATTATTGATCTCTAGGTCTAAACCTTTAGTTTTCTACCTCAAATCTACTCCAAATTCATGAAATAAATATCAAAACGAAGAGGAAAGCAAGACAACTCGAGCTAAACAATATCAACTCAAATATAAAGAGTGAATTGCCAGTATAAATTAGATAAATGAAGGAAGCTTGAAGATTTCAAATAATTCGGCTAAATCAGCGATTAAGGTGAGTAGGTTTGTATAGAAAAAGATATATGCTTAGATATGCCACAAACAAAAAGTGCAAAGGATCTTTAAAATGACTAACTATTGTAAATGTTTATATAATGGAGCTAAATAATAATAAAATAAAGTAAAGTAAAAGCAATCATGTTGAAGTTTTTGTTCCGGTTCGAACCTCTCGTCCTACAACTAGTCATGAAACTCCTCTTGGGATTTTCACTAATTAATCACCCTCATTTAGCCCAGAGGAATAGATGTTACAAGATTTTTCTGATTAGACAATGTTATGTTCTATCAACATGGATTTTGACTTCTGTTACAAACATCCAATAATCTCTTTTGATGGTTCAATGATGTTCACAATTTAATCAAGGAAGTGCAAGGAGTGTTTTGAGTGAATGCGCCAGATACAACTGCATTCTGCACGAATCGATCCAATTTTTCCAAGTTTTTACCTGTAATCGAATCCAATCAGGTAAGTCAAGGGATCGATCCGAGTATAGAACGATGAAAACTGAAAATTTGACATCGATTTCAATTTTTTCTTTCGAAAACCATGAGTGATAGTGAGATCTGAAATGGGTTGATTCGATGGATCTGGGGATCGAAACCATTCGAGTCATATTGATTCTGAGTGTTATCAGGGAGAAGTGTAGGCAATGTTGGATGTCATCTTCCTTCCTTGCTTCGCATCGATTAGGGCATAAGTAGTTCGAACCGATCAAGAAGGCGAGACTTCGAATCGATGTAGGAATTGGTAGTTCGAATCGATCAAGATTGCGAGATTTCGAACCGATGGATTCGAAGGACCGTACCGATCGATTCGAGGTGATAATACCCTGATCGATTCGAAGGTGCTCAGTGTGGATCGATTCGAAGTTATGCATAGCTCATGGATTCGAAGTACTTCTCCACCCTAAAGTTGCATCGAGTCGACCTCCCTGGATTCGAGGTGCATGGATTCGAACGTCTTCAATTCGACTCGTATCGATTCGAGTCGATCGATTCGAACGTTCGAACATCTGAAACTTCTGATTCTACAATTGGCTCCAACTTCTGAGCTATGACCAATTTCAAGTTTGAACTTTTTGTCGAGCTTAATGAACTTTAGCATACTTGACCCCGACGAGCTTCCGCCTTGCATAATCGAATTTAACTTGACTTCTCCGTTGAAGCTCGTTGATGGCACCATGACTTAAACAAAATATAACGAATTTATTACTTGAATTGGCCAATAGCTTCTGGGTGGCGTGAAAGTGACGGTCAGCAATGACGGTCGTTTTCATTCTCAAATTCCAAAGTTTCGTTGTTCGGACACCTCGTTTCATCTTGTAAAATCTGCTTAAATTTTTTGCTTAGCACTTGCATTGCACAACATACTCATACACTTTGCACCGCGGGAATGCATGGGTTTTTTACGTTTTTAACTTCGCTTTTTGGTGAGTTAGTTAATTATGGAGTCTTCGAGTTCTCAACGACAAGAAGCACAAAGCTCGCCCCTTCCAGCGCTTGAGATTCCGGACATCCCTCCTGAAGTCGTAGATCCGGCCCCGGATGAATTGCCGGAGGCCATATTTATCGAAGATCCGGTTGATTCTATTCAATCCAATATCTCAGAGTCTCTGTTGGGTCGGATATGTTCGAAACACAACATATCTCTGGACGATGTTTTATTACCCAGTGCTAGTGATAGACCACACAACCCTCCTGAAGGATATACTGCCTTCTACCGCCATGCCTGTGCGGTTGGATCTCTTCCTCCTTTTAACCAATATATCAGAGAGATGTTGTCGTATTTAGGAATCGCTCCTTCACAGCTTCATCCCAACGGGCATGCACTACTAAACAGTGTCTTCGTCATATTTATGGATTGCCTTTTTCGCCCGCCAAGACCTAACGAGATCAGGCACATCTTCAACTTTAAGAGTAGGGGTGATAGCCCGTCTTTCACTTTTCTGGAGGCGGTCAGGAACTGTCAGGTCGTGACTGGGGCCTGGACTAGGCTTAGTTATTTCAAGAACGAGTGGTTTTTTGTTCGATGCCCCCCAGGGTTTGCCAGGAGATGGTTATCCAGACGTAAGCATCATAATTCGTTATTGAATGGTCACTTTTAATACTATACACTAATACTCCGCCACTCTTGCAGCCATCATTTCGAGACCTACTGGTGGGCACTATAGGGGTGTCGTTCAAAGCTTGCAAAGGGTTCCCCATGACCTAAGGCACATAAATTTGCTATTGACTGATGATAACTTAAGGACATTGGGTTTGATTGAGATGGGCCAGAGTATTGTGATTGAAGGTTTGGCGAAATCGGCCTCGAGGAAGAAGAAGAAAGTGGCAAAGAGAAAACATGGCGTTGTAATAAGAGAAATGAGCGATGATGAAAGAACGCCCACCGACACTGATATAGCAGCCGACCTTTCCCGAATAGAAGAGGTTCAGAAAGGCAAGGCTGCTGTACCTAAGTTTAAGAGATGGAAGTCTGTAGTCATAACCCGTTCCCAACCTGGGGTTATTGTTTCCAGCGCCTCTCCTTGTCAGTCCGGAGACCTTTTCACAAGGTTGGACGATATTCCCATTCCGGACTACGTATCTCTCCACCACGGGTCCGGGTTGGAAGAGCTCCGGGGAGCGCTTGATATAAGCGAATCTTTACCCGTTAGTGTAATCGACGCTTCTGGTTGGTCGGGGGGTTTGCGCATTTATACACTTTTCACAACACTTCACGACTTCCACACGCATTGCAGTGTTTTTTCTTGGTACTTAATCGAATTGTTCCTTTTTTACAGGTGCCATGTCGAATTGTCCTTCTACACTTGATAAACTTCGGCGAGTACACCATTCTTCATCCTACTATGAGTCTCGCCACAGGGATTCTGAACGGGATCGTGAGCGGAGGTATTATAAGCAGGAGCATCGTGATAGGGACCATTCCCGACACTATTCTAGCCAGGAGCATTCTGATAGGGACCGAAGGTATCGTTCACCCTCTCGTTCTCCTCCGTCATCCAGGGGCCAAGCACCTGCAATCGAAACTTCACGGCAACAACCATCTCAACAAATTTCTAAACCTGGTCCACATCGTTCAAGGACCGACACAGCCATGACCGTAACCGTGGAGGAGGCACCTCTTGAACCGTCTGGTGAAGGGGCTATTAGAATTGCTCAGTTGAAAAAAGACTTTCCAGAAATATGCTTTGACGCCTATATCTTTCCACCCAATCTTAAAAGAATCCCCGAAGAGGCCGTGCACACCGCCCTCAGCTATACCCGGGATTTTTATGCTCAGTATAAAGAATGGTACAGGGCGGCTGTTAAAGCCTCGAAAGTAGCCTTCGAACGAGCCAAAGTTATTGAGAACTTGGAAGCAGACTTGGCTCAGAAGAACCGTATTGTTGATGTACTTCAATCCGAAACGGAATCTTCTCGCAAGGATGAACTGGAGTCGCTACAGAAGGTCGACGAGACACTAGCCGAGATGGCGAAAATGCAACAAGCGCATTGTACCTTAGTTGAGGATTTAGGCCATCGGTACAAAAACGTTGAGGCCGAGCGAGATGCGGCGGTCAGGGAACTTGAGGAGTTAAAAGCTAAATTCACCAGTTTAAACAAGGAAAAAGATGACGCTAATGCGGCCGCACAGGAAGCATGCGAGCAAGCTGTGTCTCTCCGAGCCGAGCGAGACGCGGCGGTTGCTAAAGTTGAAGCGGTGGAGGCAGAGGTAGAAGGGAGAGTTCAGGCAGAGATATTTAGAGTAGAAGCTGAGTTCGACGATCTTCTCGACACTTATAATGCTAATGTACTCGAGTACAAGAATCTCTCATGGCTCGGGGATTATTCTACGCTTCTACTCAGCGCTTGGAAAAAATTGGCGGTGAACAAAAGAGCATCTCTCCCTGATGGCGCCGTAGACGAATTTGAACTTGAATCTCGCTTGTTAAGCGAAGAAGAAAAGAAACTTCTTCATGACGCGATGATCTCCGCTGAGAGAGAGAGACTTGGTTTTCACCATGTGGAGACTGGTGAGGGTTCTAGAGCCGCACATTACAGTGAGAATGATCCAGTTGATGCCCCAACCTCATCTGGAGTCGTCACTACAGCTGGTCCACAGGTTATCCCCGCTTATAACCCGGATCGACCAGAGCTGTCTCTCGGTACATCTACCGTTTCTGAACCTGTTCTATCACCGAGCCGTAGCAAAGAAGGTATTATAAATGTTGCTTAAGTGTTTCTGGAATTTTGAACTTGTAGCCGATCATTTGACTAATCATCTTCTTTTCTGTTTAATCAGTGACTGAAAGCGACGCGCCAGCACTTCCAATACCACAAGCTTCGCTGCCAATGCTAGGAGCCGTTGTTACTGAGGCCATCACGACCACTGTTTTTACCAGCGAGATGGGAGAAGGGAGCTCGATGTCGTTTGATGTCCAGATGATTGAGGAGCTTCTCAAGCAACCTTGTGAACCTTTTCCTGATCCTTCCTTTACAATGGGTGGAGTTGCCTCATCTTTTAGCTCGTTTATGCCGACCGCCAGTGTTTCCAGCGCTGCTCGATCTACCCGAGAAGAAGAAATTCTTGCTGAGATAAGCGCCGAAATGGCTACGGTGACGGCAGTTGGTGGTTCTGGAGGCGATGTTGCTCTACCAAGCTTAACTCCTTCAATTGTTATTTCCCTTACTGGCACAACTGTAACTTCTAGCGTCGAAGCTTTGCCACCTGTTACTGCTTCCCCGCCTCCGGTTCGTCCTCACAAAAGGATCTCTATCCCTTCCGGCTCTGAGGAAGACGTGGATATCATGCCAGATCCTGAGGATGCTCCAAAGAAAGACAAGAAATCCCGCAAGAAGCCGGGCAGTGGATCCAGTGGCTCAACTCCGAAGAAGAAACACCGGAAGAAGAAAGAATGAACTTCTCGTCTTGTTATGCAGTTGTGAAGTGGAACTTCTTTTTACTTCTCTTTTTGTAGGTCGTGTATGAGTGTGGATTCGGCACCCACTTTATGAGTTGTTTTTGGTTTTATCATGTAATCAAACTCTTTTTTCGTTTGTTAATAAAATAGAAAACAACTCTTTTCTTATTTGCTTAAGTATTGCATTGATTAGCTTATCCCCACATATGATATAAGCCTTGTATACATGTCCACACTTCGGGGACTTAACATAATCTGTAGTTAACAATTCGGTGTACTTGTGGTGTTTTCACCGTCAAGTAGAGTTTGTTTTTATTTGCCAAGTCTACGAATCTTAGTCGCAAATCGTAATCGATGAATGATCGGACTTCGGATATTGTATCACTTTGATTTGCGATTAACAGTTAGCCCTTTTTTTTTTGCTCCCTAGTCTCGGGGAATAACATTTGTGTTTTGGTGGTTGAGTGCATTTTTGCAAACTCTGAGCACATGTCCACATTCTGGGGACTTAGGATAATTTGTAATCGATAACTTGGTTCGCACCATGGGAATTTGAAAGTTATCGACGTTTGTAGTACGGTTCGCGCTCCGGGAACCTGGAATTGATGTTTATACTACAATTCGTGCTTTGGGAACTTGGAGTTAGCCGATAGATGGTCAGTCTCACCTATTTGGGCTTTTTAGGAATTGGTTCATACTCTGGGAACGATGGATTTGATGTTTATACTCCAACTAATACTTTGGGGTGTTGGAGCCCGTTCGCGCAGTGGGAACGAGTTATGGAATGTTTATACTCCAATTCGCGCTCCGGGAAGTTGGAGTCCGTTCGCGCTCTGGGAACGAATTGTTTAATGTTTATACTCCAATTCACACTCTGGGAAGTTGGAGTCCGTTCGCGCTCTGGGAACGAATTGTCTAATGTTTATACTCCAATTCACGCTCTGGGAAGTTGGAGTCCGTTCACGCTCTGGGAACGAATTGTTGAATGATTATACTCCAATTCGCACTCTGGAAAGTTGGAGTTAGCTCACACTCTGGGTGCGATGGATTTATACTCCGGTTCACACTCCGGGAACCGAAAGTTAAAGTTTATACCCCAATTCACACTCTGGGAATTTGGGGTAGGAGGAGGGATTGTCGTGTATCAATCCCTGTGAATGTTGATGTAGTGTTCTGCCCCCGAGCTCGGATTTCACTTAGCGAGTGGCCGGTCGTATCACAGTCACTCCCTATTTGAATAAATCCCACCGCGTGATGGAACTTTGCTCTCCGTGCATTGTGATATTATATGTCATATTCAGTAAATCACAGCTTTGGCTCGAAGAGATGACATTTTATTGCTGAAACGAGAAAATATGGCAAAGTCAGTTGCCTTATTACAAACTTAAATCTCGAAATGTTAGAATAAAATGCAAAGGAATAAATTGACAGAAAATAAACAAGTAAAGTTTTTTATATGTAGTAGCGACGAAGACTTTCGCTATTCCAAGCTCTCGGCAAAGTAAGACCATCGACTGTCGATAATTCGAACGTGCCATCTCCGAGCTTTTGTGAAATTCCATACGGCCCTTCCCAATTTGGCTTCATGTGTGAAGGGACCGGGTAAACCCTTTTGAGTACGAGATCGCCGGGTTCGAAGGTTCGCGGACGGACCTTGGCATTGTACAGACGGGCGACTCGATTTCGATATGCGGCTGCCCTCAAATCAGCCTCTTCGCGCTTCTCATCGAGTAAATCCAAAGATTCAGCAAGTAGTATGGCATTTGTTTTCGGATCATAATATGTTACACGGTGAGAATGTACTTCCATTTCGACCGGAATAACGGCTTCAGAACCATAAGATAGAGAAAACGAGGTATGACCGGTTGCAGTTTTATGAGTCGTTCGATAGGCCCATAGTGCCATAGGAAGCTCGTCGACCCATTTGCCCCCGGCTTTTTCCAGTCGCTTCTTTAGAATGGACTTGATAACTTTATTAACAGCTTCAACCAGACCATTTGTTTGAGGGTGCGCTACTGCAGAGAATTTCTTATGGATTTGGAATCGTTGAGAGAAATTCTTGAATTCAGCATTGTCGAATTGAGTTCCGTTATCGGTGATAATAGTATGTGGGAGACCAAAACGGCAGATGACGTTACGTACTACAAAGTTGATTACTTTCTTTGTTGTAATTGTTGCAAGGGGTTCGGCTTCAGCCCATTTGGTAAAATAATCAACTGCGACGATGGCGTACTTCGCGCCACCTTTGGCCAGAGGCAACGTACCGATGATGTCTATTCCCCATATCGCGAATGGCCAAGGACTGACCGTTTGGGTTATTTCAGTAAGAGGAGCTCTAGGAATCCGAGCGTGTTTCTGACATTTGTCACACTTCCCAGCATAGTCTGCAGCATCGCGATTAACAGTAGGCCAATAATACCCATATCGAAGTATTTTCTTTGCGAGCGCTTGCCCCCCAGTGTGATCGCCACATTCTCCTTCGTGTACATCGTGTAACACTCGTTTGACTTCCTTGTGTGCGATACACCGGAGGAGAGGGAAAGAGTATGCTCTCCGGTACATGATTCCATTTTGAATAACAAATCGTGAGGCCTTTCGTAGAACTTGTCTTTTTTCGCTTCGACGCTCAGGCAATACACCATGTTCGATATAATCTCGATAAGGGGTCATCCATGACTTCCTACTGGAGGTAGCCTCAAACGTGAAATCGGTCTCCCTTTGATCAATGCTCGGAGAGGATAGTGTTTCGATCGGAACAGCCCCCAACTGTTGAGCCTCTTCCGTACTTGCTAACTTTGCCAATGAATCAGCCTTTTGATTGTGCTCTCGAGGTATATAGAAAATGGCATAGTAATCGAATTGGTTAAGAATCTCCATAACCCGAGTCAGATAAGTAGCTAATCTTCGGTCTTTGGCCTGATATTCTCCTCGAACTTGGTATACTACCAACTGGGAATCACAGTAGATCTCTACAGCAATGATTTTCAGATCACGGGCAAGCTTTAGCCCGGTAAGTAGGGCTTCGTACTCAGCTTCGTTGTTGGTTGCTCGGAACTCGAACTTTAAAGCATAACATATGGATCGTCCTTCGGGGGTTTCAAGCACTACCCCAGCTCCTGAGCACCGATCGTTTGACGCACCATCGGTGTACAACTTCCAGAGGTATTTGGGAGGTTTGCTGGTCTCGGGCAAGTCTTCAGGGATAGTGAATTCGGCTATAAAATCTGCTAGGACTTGGTCGTGAATGGCTCTCCTTGGAGTATAAGTGATGTCGAATTGACTCAGTTCGATGTTCCATTTTAATAACCTACCAGACGTCTCAGGCCGCGTAAGGACCTGTCGTAACGGCTGGTCGGTGTACACAGTAATAGGATGAGCCTGAAAATATGGACGGAGCTTCCTCGAGGCAATGACTAGGCAATATTCCAACTTTTCAAGCTTTGGATAATTTCTTTCGGCTCTGGTTAATCGCTTACTCACGTAGTAGACCGGCTTTTGCACTTGGTCTTCCTCCCGAATTAATGCAGCACTGATTGCATTCTCTGATACTGCCAGGTAAAGATATAACTGCTCATGATCTACAGGCTTTGATAAGATTGGTGGTACGGAAAGATGTTGAATTAGCGATTGAAATGCTCCCTCACATTCTTTAGTCCATTCGAAATTTCATTTCCCCTTTCGAATCAAATCAAAAAAGGGAATGCATTTGTCGGTTGATTTTGAGATAAACCTGCTCAGTGCTGCGACTTTTCCATTAAGACTCTGAACTTGTTTTACGGTTTTTGGAGTTTGGAGATTTCTGATAGCCCAGATCTTTTCGGGGTTGGCCTCTATTCCTCGGGCATTGACAATGAACCCAAGGAATTTTCCGGATGCGACTCCGAAATGACACTTTAGTGGATTAAGCTTCATTCCGTATTTCCGAAGGATGTCGAACATTGACTCCAAGTCCTTGACATGATCACCAGAGTATCGTGACTTCACCAACATGTCATCTACATAGACCTCCATAGTCCTTCCAATCTGATTGGCAAACATTCGGTTGACTAAGCGTTGAAAGGTCGCGCCAGCATTCTTTAATCCAAAAGGCATGACTTTGTAGCAGTACAACCCCAAGTCGGTTACGAAGCTTGTGTGTTCTTGATCCGGTACATGCATGGGTATTTGGTTGTAACCTGAGTAAGCATCCATGAAGGATAACAATTCATGTCCGGCGGTTGAATCTACCAGCTGATCGATCCGGGGGAGTGGAAAGCTGTCTTTCGGGCAGGCTTTATTCAGGTCAGAGTAATCGATACACGTTCTCCATTTTCCATTTGGTTTTCGGACAAGTACGGGATTGGACACCCATTCTGGGTATAAAGCGTCTCTAATGAACCCATTTGATTTCAACTTATCGACCTCTTCTTTCAGGGCAGCAGATCTCTCTGGATCCATACTACGCCTTTTCTGCTTGACCGGGATATACCGCGGGTCAATGTTCAAGGTGTGGCTCGCGATGTCAGGCGAGATTCCGCACATATCAGAGTGTGTCCAGGCGAACACGTCAAGATTCGCCCGGAGAAAATCAACCAATTCCTGTTGTGTCTTTTGGTCAAGTTGAGACCCAATCTTCAATATCCTCGAGTCATCGTGATCATCATCAATCGGGACATCAATGATTAGCTCGGCCGGAGAAGCCTGACTTTCCGTAGATTCTTCTTTATTATCATTATCCCTAGGATCAAGATCCTTTTGGAATTGGTTGTGGTGCCCGGGCCGAGGCCCAGGCGCTAATTGTCAATCGTCAGTAAAACGGACGCAGAGAGATTCCTCTACGCCCTGTCCTTTTTCTTTCCGCTGCGCCTCCCGCAGCTCGGCAACATAACAGGCTCTTCCAGCAGCCTGATCTCCTTGTACAACTTCTATTCCGTGGTCAGTAGGGAACTTCAGAGTTAAACACCATGGGGCAATAGCAGCCCTAAATTCGGCAAGGGCCGGTCGGCCCAAAAAAGCATTGTACGGGGAAGGAATATCTAAGACAACAAATTGCAACATCCGAACTCTTCGGCATTCTCCCGCTCCCAACTCTACTGGCAATTCAACTATTCCAGTTGGTATTTTTGCACTCCCATTGAAGCCGTGGACTCGTGATTGACAAGGCTTTAAGTCCTTAGCTTCCATTTTCATTAAATCATACGCTCTTTTAAATAATATATTTACGGAACTTCCGCTGTCTACCAAGATCCTCTTCATCCAAGCAGGACCAACTTGAGCGGATATAACCAATGGGTCAATTGTGGGAGCTTCGACTTTATCGGCATCTCGATTTCTAAACACGATTTCATCAGCCATTGTCTTTTGTTGTTTAGCCGGTGTTCCGTCTTCCGAGTTGCTATAGCATTCAAAGTCTACATGCCTGATTGAGCTAGCATATGACTCCATTTCTCTCCAACTTCTGCCTCCTGGATGAGGGCCACCACTTATTGTATTGATCACCAACCTTCCGCCCGTGCGAGCAGGTTCACCTTGTCTTTCCTGATTCTACGTTCGATTTTGATTAGATGGGCCTGCTCCACCAAACTGCGGCGCCCGAACAAACTGGTCCAACTTTCTTTCTCTGATCAACTTTTCAATGAGGTCTTGCAAATGTCTACACTCATTGGTATTATGCCCATAACTTTCATGAAACCTACAGAACTTCCCTGTCTGAATTTGCTTCTCCGACGAAGGCTTCGGAGCAGGCTTCTTGTATTGCATAGTATTACAAGTTTGTAAGTATACGTTTTCCAATGACGTGTTAAGCGGTGTATAACTGTCAAACATTGCGGCCCTATGTCTCGGACCACGATTCTGATCTTGCTTCTTGCTTCGGTTATCACCGTTTCTTGATCGCTGGGCCTGTTTATTTTGGATATTCAGTTCGACTTTTTCTGAATTTTCTCCAGATTGTCTAACCGCAACATTACTCTGAATCCCTTCACTGTTGGGCCTTACATCGTCCTGCTTCCTAGACTGTTTCGCATCCTCTCGCCTCAAGAATTGAGCAGCTTTGGAATAGAAACGGTCCAACAATGCAGGAGGTTTTCCGGCTAACCAATTTCCGAACTCGGAATCAGGGTCGATTCCTTTGGTCAAAGCCATTAGAATGGAATTATCATTGGGGTTGGTGATCTCTGCGCATGCAGCATTGAATCTCTCCAAATATCGTCTAAGTGTATCTCCGGGAGCTTGAGTGACACTTGATAGGGTATTAACATCTTTAGGTCAGGCAATATGCATGTGAAATTGTTCAACAAATTTAGTAGCTAACTGGTCAAATGAAGAAATAGATCGTGGCGGTAATCGGGCGAACCACATTGTCGCAATTCCCCCTAAGGAAATAGGAAAACTACGGCACTTTACTACGTCATCAGCTCTTGCAGCAGTCATCGACCATTCATATTTTAGAATATGTTGATTTGGGTCGGAATTTCCTTCGTACATGGGAAGGGTTGGCATTCTGAATCGCCGAGGAGGTTCAGCGTATAATATGTCATCGGTAAATGGGGTATGACTCCGGGAGATCCACCAATCGTCATTTGTTAGGCCTTGACTCTCGCGAATCATTCGTCGTACCATGGCTGAGAAATCTGGTATTGGAAAATTCTGTGGGTGGTGAGCCAAAGTATGGTCGGGTTCCATAGTGCAAGGTGGGATCGGACGCTGTCGACGATCCTCATCTTGCCTCCTTGGCTCGATGCCTTCTGGGACGTAGGGCTCTGGAGCCTGTCCCTGCTGATGATAATTTTGATTGGAGTGATCTCGAGCATCAACTCCTATGTCGACTGCAGCGGCTGTAGCAGCTCGATCATCTACAGTGTTTTGTGGAATAGTGCCTCCTCGGGAGGAGGGTCCAGTATGGAAGCTGGTAGATGGTCCAACCCTTATTTGCCCAACGGTTAATGCCTGATGATTGTCAGCAGCTTGCACATGGTTTCCGTCTAACCTGGGACGGATAAATCTGTTACTATAGTCAGATGAAGCGGAGCTTTCGGTGGAAGAACGAGGAGCATGATCCCTTTTGGATCTTCTTCGCTTT
Source organism: Allium cepa (assembly GCA_030765085.1). Taxonomy (NCBI): domain Eukaryota; kingdom Viridiplantae; phylum Streptophyta; class Magnoliopsida; order Asparagales; family Amaryllidaceae; genus Allium; species Allium cepa. The sequence goes on along the minus strand of CM060931.1, from coordinate 1,039,898,894 downwards.
TGGCGATTCAGTTGATTGGTTAACTCAGCGTTAGCGCGCAACTGCTCAGTTAGCTGTTGTCGGCTTTAGGTTAGTTCCTGGAGCAGCGCCTGGAACTCTTGCCTTGTGACCGGACCTGACTGATCCGTATGCCCAGCAGCATCTTGATTAGTAGACTGTAGCTGTGCGGGATTTTGCCTATCCCGACCTTCTTGATCACCAATGTTAGAAGTGGTTCTTGTGCTCACCATTTTGAAACGTTGAATTCTTTCCTAGACTTTTAACAAATCTGAGTAGAATGGAAGGATTTTGGATATGAGGTCTGGATCTCTCTCTTAGATTTATGCAATCCGGTGTCGAAGATAGATCCAAGAAGCAGGAGAAAAAACTGGGTTTCTTCTCAGTGAAAGCACCAAAGTGTTTGTGTCAAAATTGGGCACAACACTCGTCGGAAGTTTTTTGAAGAGATAATAAATGAAGAAAGTAAATTAAAACGTGGATTATCTAACAAAAACTCCAAATAGCAGGAAGTAAATTGCACAAGAGACAACGATTTAGAGTGGTTCGGCGTTTTGCCTACGTCCACTATGAAGTTTTGTTACTTTATTGCTTGATATTCGGAGAATACAACTTTTTGATGTCAAAGTACAGCAAGTAGCAAGCCAAAATGAAAATCAAAGGCAGTGGTGGTGCTCTGAAGCAATTCTGGCAGCGTCTAGTCGTGATTTTTCTTCACAATTCTCCGATCCCCTTTCTGAATGACCAGGGGCTCTATTTATAGGTGCTGGAGGCTGATATTTCTCCTAAAATTCGAGAAGACCACTTCTGGCACGTGTGGGGGCCCACATGGCTGAATTCTGGAGATCCGGGCCCACTTTTGGATCGATTCGACCCTTGGTTCGAATTGATCAAAAAAGTGTCCAATCGTGATGAAACTTGGCATGGACATTCTTCTATGTACGTGCAAGCTCCTGTAAAAATTTCATAGCATTTGGACTTGTAGATCTCAAGTTATGATCGATTCAAGATTGCATTTTTAGTTCATATGCGTGCTTCGAATCCATGTTCTTCGAATCGATAGGGTCGAGTCCTTGGCTTCAGCTGCTACAACTTGATGGATTCGATGTGTTGGATTCGAGGGTTATCTTCTTTCGAATCGATGATGTTGGCACTTGTTCGGATCGATCGTTGTTAGCTACTGCAGATCGATTCGAAGTTGCTTCAGTATGTTGGATTCGAAGAACTCTCGCTTAATGGATTCGAAGACAGGAGCACTCTGATGGATTCGAAGACAGGAGCACTCTGATGGATTCGAAGACAGGAACACTCTGATGGATTCGAAGACAGGAACACTCTGATGGATTCGAAACAAGGCGCGCCCTCGATGGATTCGAACCTACATTCTTTGGATGGAGTCGAACTGAGACATACATAGATGGATTCGAACGTAGATATGTGAGATGGGTTCGAGGCAAGGGCTCGCTCCTGGGTTCGAAGCTATGCGTGCCTTGATGGATTCGAACTCTGATCGATTCGAGCTTGGGTCTCTCATATGGATTCGAAATAAGGCCTACCCTCCTTATTTTCTTTTTGCGACATCTTGAGTATACGAACTCGGATTTTCTCGAAATTTGGAACGTTGGTTTCTACAGCTTTGCTTGACGTGTCTTATCAATTGTAGCCCGATCCGGACTCGGATAAAATTCGTCGATATTTGTAGTTGCCCAACGATCATTCAAAGCTGAAGATGTATGATCCTGTTTCTTTCTAGTCAGTTCCTTGGTATCTCAACCTTGCCAAAAGGCGGGATAACAATAGCTTATTGAAGTACTTGAATTTCTATAAGAAGGGGGTTTAGATTTGCTCGAAATCTAGTGTTGGTATTATCTTTTTTACCACACATGAAAGCATAACTAGTACTATTTCTATACTTAGTTTTATTATATCCTAAATCACTTTTATTATTATAAGGTCTATAATTTAAAAAAAATTGAATTTAAATCGTTTTGACCTTTATTGAAATTTGTGACCTTTTTGTTAAGTTTACAAATTTTACATTATAATCACCAATCTCTTTTCCATAAATTTCAATTTTATTATCGAAGTATTAGTTCCTTTAATTAATTCCAAGTTCTCATTCTTCGAAGCACAATTCTTTTTTTCAACGGCCAAAAATTGAGAATATGAATTATTTAGAGAATTTTCAAAATCATTAAAAAAAATTGGAACATTTTTATTTTCCATTTATAAGGAACTGTCTAAATTTTAAAGATGATCTAACTTGGAAATAGAATTTTCAAGAGAAATTTTCAAGGAGGTGTTTCCATTTTCTAAAGTATGTTTTTCATTTTTCAACGTAATGATTTCTAGCTCATATTTATTTACTTTATCCAAACAATCCTCATCCTCATTTTAAATATTTTTAAACTTTCTAAGTAAAACATCAGAAAACTCATAAATTTATTATCAGTAGTTAGTATCTCATTAATGTTTGGAGTTGTGGTGAATTTGGCCTCAGTGTCGCTTGTAGTAATGTTTGTTACAGTATAACATGCATGACGGTCTCAATTACTTGTAGTGCTTAACCTGGATCTTCTTCTTGCCATTGTTCTAGGATATTATTACGATCAATAAAACACTAGGCTAACTATTGGAAGTGTGTATATGACCAAGCTAAATAATGGTAAAGTAAAGTAAAAGCATCCACACTGAGATTTTATACCGGTTTGGACCTCCCGTCCTACGTTCAGTTCCCAAAACCTCTTTTGAATTTCCACTAATCAATCACCCTCAATTAGCATGGAGAAATAGGTGTTACAAGAGTTTACGGATTTGACGGTGTTGTGTCCTATCAACATAGATTTTGACTTCTGTTGCAAACTTCTTATAATCTCCTTTGATGATTCAATGATGCGTGCAATGTGATCAAGGAAGTTAAAGGAGTGTGTTGAGTGAGTGAGTAATAAAGGCTTTTTGAAAGAAATAGTCGCAAAGAAGTTTAGAGAGTAAGATAGTAATTTCAATTCCTAAACTTCTTGTCTTAAGTTTATTTATAGCAATCAATTGTTACTCTGAAAAGTTATTTTGATTCCATAAAGTCACACTCCTTAGAAGAAAAACCATTAAAGAGTTATATTTCTTCAAAGTTTTGCTTTAAAAAAATTAGTTATTATAGCCATTGTTATTCACCCAGTCGGCTGCGAATGATGATAAGTCGACTAGCTATTTATAGAAAACATTCTAGAGAAAGCCAAAAACAGAAGAATAAAAAAGGTTTGAGTAGTTGACTTGTCCAGTCATCATAAAATGAATTCAGTCAACTTAATCAGTCGACACATGAGCACTTTTAGTCGAATACTCCTTTATATTTTTATTTCTATTTAAAGGTTTGTAAATTTTAATTGTAATTACTTTTGGTCCTTGTTTTGAAAATCTTATGTAACAATGATATATGTATATGTATATCAATCATCTAGGAGATTTTGTAAGTTATTTCTAAAGACATAAGGCATATGTTTTGATTTGTAAACGGCTATTTCTTCTCTCTTCTTCCTCTTGTCTTTTTGAATCATCGATGCCTTCAAAATCATGTATAAAAAATGCTACAAGAGATATTTATATATATAGTTATCATGGTTACAACAATCTACAATCAGGTTCTAACATAAATTTCCTTTATTTATTTTATTTGAGAATTATAGCATGACTAAAGGCTAATTCGATAAAAAAAAAATTAGCGATGATTGTTTGTTCGGTAAATTAAAGGACCATAGGTCATCACTTTGATAAGGAAATTGATATGATTTGGGGGAAGGGTAAATTGGATGTAAAATTCACCCTAAATCATGTAGATCTAACTCTATATACTATGTTAGTACCAACTTATGATGAGTAAATGTTATTTTTGTTGGTATATCGATTATGATATAGTTTATATGGTTATATTAATAAATTACATGAAAAATGAGCTATAATTTAGGAAAAGGAATAAATTTTCATTTAAGTACATTAACAGATGTGAATGAATGTGAATAAATGTTTAAAATGAAATTATAATGAATTATAAGTTGTGCTCGAATTTAGTAAAGAAGTTTTATAGATGAATGATCAAAATTGGATAAAATAACAAGTTAAACTGCTGAAAACTAATGCAACTGTCAAACAGATGATTAATTTTACCTTAACAGTTAACTGGTTGACTTGAAGAAAACCTTAGGTAAACTTGAGGAAAAATACTGTAATTTCAGGGTGAAACAATTGACTGATTTAGGACATCAGTCGACTGTCGAACAACCAACTGATGACATACAATCAGTTAAATGATGCTCTATTAACATTATAAAACTTATTGATGAGCAATGGTGGACTGTTTGACTATAGACAATCGACTGATCGCTTGTAAACCGCTTAGGTTGAACTTGACCCGTTTTATCCCTATAATGTTCGGGGTTAGTTGTTCCTTATCTCGTGTGGCATGCCGAAGTTCTATGTAATGTTCTTACATTTTATATCGTGCTACTCAGCTTAGGCGTGTGATTATACCACATTTAGATCGCTCCCACCGTTATAGTTAGTCTACGAATCAGATATTTCAGTATGTGGATCGTTGGGAGAAATGAGATATCCATATAGTAAGGTTTATGTTGTACTGTTCGATGTAACTGGCAAGGAATTGATTTGATGTTCAATCCATGTATGTTATCAGTTGAACAACAATAAGTGTAGAATAGTTTACCATCGAGACTGTATACTTGACGTGTTATGGTAGTATAATTGTATAGATAGTTTACCAATGAGATTATATATTCAATATACTATTGTAGTGTTTTTATATAATATGTTTATTGTTGAGACTATGTACTCGCTAAATTGCTAAGTTTACCGAGTTTATGGATGATTGACCTTTGGACGTAACTCATGCAGGCTATTATCAAATTTTCAGTATATCATAGGCTATTATTCCTTACTTTATAAGTTGTCTAACAAGTTAGTCGTAGGTGTTCATGTTCAAGTGTACACCACTAGATTTTGTAGATTATAAATGATAATTTATCTGCCTATCAACACTATACCATTAATGATATTTCTTACTCACCGGATTATGTTCGACCCCCACTATCTTTCCCTTTTTATGCATATTTTATAGGATGACAAGGTTGTAGGGTGGTGTAACTAGAGAAAGATACATGGAGAAAGTGAACACACACTATGGAGTTATTTTATTTATAGTCATTATATCCATATCTCATTGTACTAGTCAGACGTATATTTATTTATCTTTTTAGTTTTTATCGAAAACTTTTCCCAGTTTATATCCTATATTTGGTCAATATTTGCTAAGCGGAAAGATTTGGTTGATTTCAGTAATTATGTTTATTCCTTTCACTATGAGATTTAAATACATAAGTGCTTTAATTTTATGATTATCTCCCCACCATTCAAACTATCTCAACTTAATGATCCATCCTTCTTAGCAAGATACGAGTTTGAACATTGCTTTTAGGTATTGAATCATCATGTCCAAAAGGATTGGTTGTTATGGTTAGTATCACAGATTAAGTTTAGAGTTCCTTAGGGATTAGGCTTATATCAAGAATGCATACTTGTGTACTTTATGGATGTATGTATGTATATATATAACTAGCATGGACACACACATATATAATTCTAGTAAAGCTTACACTTATCTAAGAAAAGTTGCTAATGAATTCAATTCGCAGATTGGAAATAAGCAACCAAATTAGAAACAGTTCTAGCGAGGCAGCAGCTGAGGTTTCAGACGTGAACATTCATGTATGGTTCAGCTGGTATCTTTAAGAAAGAGGACATACTAAAATTAACCCTATAGGAGGACTCGCAACTCAAACGCATGATACAGTTCTTGCCTCTCTGTTTTCTTTGGATTTTCCCAAACTATGTCAGAATTTCTGGAGTTTGGTTAGAAAGAACTATATAGGAACTAAATTATTTGATGAGACTAGGGCAGGTTGAGGAATTGAAATAGGATATTTCCTATGATTGGTGTAGACAATGTGATGAAGGGGAAACTAGCTTCATGGCACTTGCTAGAAGAGGACCGTGGCCGGTTGGACATTATTACTGTAGAGACAGAGTAGATTGAGATTACTAGAGCTAATTTTAAGAGGTGTTTTGAGTTCAAGTTCATACTCTAGCTGATTGGGGAGTGGATCTGGAGAAGTTTATTCATTTAGAGGAGGGAGACCAAAGTGTTAAAGAATATGTTAATGAATTTAACTAGCTAGAGAAATATGGCATAGATCTCATTAATGTGCCAATGAAGAAGATGAAAAAAAATTCTAAAAGTCCAAACAAATTTTTTAAGAGATATAGATATGTGTCATGTATCCATTGGAGCTACTTTTGACAACTTAATAGAGATAGCTTTACTGAATTAATTTGCTAAAGAAGAGCCTAAGAAAGTAGAAGCAAAGCCAGTTCAATAGAATATACGCATGGGTGAGCGGGTAGAGAATCTTAAGGCAAAGCAAAGAAATTGGGGGTTAAATGCAGAAAGTGCAATATAAGGGGCACATAACAAAGGACTGCAAGGTGAAATCTCATAGACAGAATGTTCAATTGCAACCAACCCGAACATATGAAGAGAAAGTGCCCAACCTTACCTATAACAACTATAGCTCAAATAGTTCCAACTTATGCACTTGATATTGTTCCTAGCTCAAGCACAGCCCTGGCCATTGGATATACAAAGAAATTCATCATGCAAGGTGTGCAACTCTTTTTGATTTATCTATTAAACTTTATTTGACACTCGAGCATCTCACTCATTTATTTCAAGTAAGTTAGTAGATGAATTGCATTTAGAGACTTATGGAGTATTTAAACTAATATAGTATTAAATCATGTTGTAGGGTTGACCCATTTATCCTTGATTTGTTGGGGTTTGAATCACTTTTAGGCAAAGAATCTGTATGGCCGAAAGGAGGGTCGATATAAAAAACTACAAGGTTATAAAATTAAAGGATATAGAGTTAAAAAAATTAATTTAAAAAGGCTCTTTATGGTTTGAAATGATCTCCTAGAGCTTGGAATACAGGGATTACTAAGTATTTCTTCTAAAATAAATTTGTAAAATGCCCCATGAGCATGCTCTTCATACAAGGACAAATCAAAATGAAGATATTTTTATTGTATGTTTATATGTATATGATTTAATTTTTGCTAGAATAATCCAAAATATTTAATGATTATACGAAAGAGATGAGTTGAGAGTTTGAGATGATGGATATTGGACTTATGTTATACTATTTTGGAATCTAAGCGATTCAAAGAAAGCATGATATGTTTATTTATCAACAAGTACATGCAAATGAAATAATGAAGAAATTTAAGGTGGATGGTTGTAAGCCATTAAGCACTCCAATTGAAAGGGGAACAATATTCTCAGAATATGTTAGAGAAGAAAATGTGGATCTTATTCTATTCAAGAGTTTGGTTGGTAGCTTGAGATACTTGGTGTAACATCCTATATCTTGGGGAGGACCAAAACATGAGGAAACAAATAAATTAAGTAAATAATAAAATAAATTGAATATAGTAAAAGCAAACTAAAATAGGGTAAATGAATGATTGAGGTGGAGATAGGGATTTTTTTAAGATTAGGAAAGAATGAGGTCTTAGTCCAAATCCCAAATTATTATCTTCCCACATTCCAACTCATTTTCCTCATCATTTTACTCAAAACAAAAGAAATAAAACATAGAACCAAGGGAGGCCATATTCGTAAAGTGAAGAATAAGATAGAGATAAAAGAATGAGCTTTCATTATTAAGTAAGCTTTAAATAAGGCTTAATCATATCGAGGTGATTAAAATCTTTCTCTACCTATTGGGTTTGAATTTGATGATGAATGAATGTTTTTGGTACTGCAAATCTTGTTTGGGTTGGTTAAAATTGTTTGATTATGTTTGTAAATTTAAATAAGGTAAATTTGTTCATGTTTTAGGGGAAAATGTGATTAAATCATATTTAAATGCCAAGAAAAATAAAATTTGATGTTTAAAATGATGAAAGAAAGGTGATTTTTTAATTTCACATGTTTTGGAATTAAACTGAAATTTCTACTCATTTTCCAAGTTGAGAAAATGGTTAATTTTAGGTAAATTAATTATTAAAAATAATAAATTTTATTACTTTTATCTAAATTTTGGGAAAAATCAAAATATTATAAGAGTGAGTTTTGGTAAATTTTTGGGATTTTTTCCATCAATTTTTGATTTCAAATGAATTATTTAGTGAATGATAGAATTAATTAAGGAAATTTCATTAATTAGTTAGAGAAGTAATCAAAAAATACTTAATAGAAAACTGAAAAGTAAAAAATTAGCCAATTAAAAATTGATATTAAATGGGTTTGGTGAAAAGAAATTACTTACTAAGGAAATCAACTTGTTTTCAGAATAATTACAAGCGTTCCATTTTTTACTCACGATGGCTACATATCAACCCACGATAGCCACGTACGGAGACAATTCATGAAGGTTATTCACAAAGCTAGATAGTCATATTTTTTAACTTACGAGAACTGTTAGGAAGGCTCAATAGCCATATTTTCTAAACACATGAAGGCTCTATTGAGCTTAACCCATGAAAATCAAGTATGGAACTTAGCATGCGATGGCTTCAGACGAAATAAGGCACGATGGCTACAGAAAATATCATACACAATGACTACAGAAGAGTTAACACATGAAAGCTATGGATGATTTAACACACAACGACTATAGACGAGATAGCACATGATGGATATCAAGGAGATTACACGTGAGGGCTATAAGGGAGTTAATCCACGATCGCTACCTAAAGTTAACACATGATGTGTTAACACACAATGACCTAAGATTAATTAGCATGTGATAAAACACATGATAACTCCTTTTATTTGAACCCATTATGGCATTATGAAGGTCGGTCCATGATAGCTAATATAAGATCGATGAACACCATGACTAGAAATATATTAACACCCGATAAACCTATGAGGTATAACTCATGACAACCTCGTAGAGCTAGTTTGAATTAATTAATTAAATAACTTATAAAGTCTAAGTGCAAAGTAATGAAAATTCTTAAATATGAAATGGACTTAGGAAATAATAAGCTAAGAAAAAAAACCGAACTAACGAATGAAGAAAAAGATAAGGCTTGATTAAGCTTCATGATGATGAATGGAAACATTTGTGAGAAATATAAAAGCAAATAGAAGGCCTTTTTGGTAATAAGATGTGCAACCCAATTTCTTATTTGATGTAGGGCCATTTTGTCAATCGCATGTCTAAATACGATATTATAATTGGTATCATTAAAGTCTGAGTGGCTACCAAATTTTCAAACTCATGACATTATAATTGGTATTGTTAATGAAAGCTTGTATGGCTACCAAATGTCAATCCTAGACATTATAACTGTTATTGTTGGTGAAGTCCTTAATGGAAAACCCATGTCAATATACGATTGTTAAACAAGTAAGGTGGAGTAAGGATTGCATAACATCTAATTATTTGTACATGATAAATAAACGAGTATGGTTCCGTAAGGCTTGCATTGCATCCAACTGTCTATTCACGACATATTGAGAGAATGATGGTGTAAGGCTTTTGCGGCAACCAAATTATTCAATTATGATATAATAAAGGTGTAACTCCTATGAATAACCCATAAGTGTTAAAAGTAGGAAGTTGAATAGGTAAAGGGGCTTGTATGGCAATCTAAACGAGATACAATGGTTAGTCATGTATTTAGGGAAGAAATCTTACACTTATAATGAATTGACGATCATGCTCGGTTGTATGATGTGATGCATATAGCTTTAATGTTGAAGTAAGGGGAAAACCCATTCCGCGTTAGTGATGGGGTCTCACTATAGATGCTTACGGAAAAGGTTTTATTCATACCAGGCTTTATATCTGACACGTAATTTTATTATTCCTCATAAACTCAAGGAGCTTATTAGAGCAGGCTAAGTTTATAGATTAAATAGGTATCTTTTAAAGAAGGAAGAAAGATTTCAAAGAAGATGAAGCGGCTTGCAATTTAATAAAAGTGATTTTGAAATAACGCTGTGTAAGATTTATAACTGATTATGTGTGGTGTTGGCATCTTCATATATTGGACACTACACCACTCTATCTATGTTTTATTTATATTTACCCCTACATGGGCAACGACTTTGGTTAAAATGATATAATGACTTATGTAATTTGAATTGGTGTAATGACAAAGCTATTAATCTACTCTATTACTCATGTTCTACAAAAAATATTGAACCCGCTTTGTCGCTGAAAAATGATTTTAGTGATGACTGCAGCATCCTAGCATCAATTTTTGAGTCTCAAAGCCCAATGTACTTTATGGAGTTGGTCTCATCAGTCAATATATGGAAGTTCCTACTATTGCTGCAAAGTACGTTGCTGCTTTAGCTTGTTTTCCTCTTGCAATTTGGCTTCAAGACTTATTAAAGGAGTTGTACATGCCATAACATAATGCAAAAGAGATTTTGTTGGAAATTAAGTCAGCCATTCCTCTAATAAAGAACATTGTCTTCCATGATCGAAGTTCACATATCAATACATGTTGTTACTTATTTGTGAGCAAACTGTAAAAAAGAAGGTTCAAGCAAAAAATGTAACATGAAAAGATCAAGTAGAAGGTATTTTCTTATAGGCGCTGAAGAATGTGAATTTTGGAAGGTAGCGAGATTTACTTGGAGTTACAAAATCAAGTTTAAGGAGGACATTGAAAATTAAACTTTATTTTGAACTTAATTAATAAAAGTATAAATAGTTATGGAGAATATTTATTTTCAGTTGTTCTCTTTCTTACAAAATTTCTAACAAGACAATGAAACAACAAAAATTATTTCATGAATTTCGCACTAATTTCAATTTAAATAAAATTTAATAATGAATTTAATACTTCAACATAAAAAAGTTCACTATTCTATTCCTTGCACAAATACCTCGTTCATAATAGAAAATATATTCCTCTTTTATTAAAGTACTTATTTCTAATTCCTTACTCAAGTGCCTTCATTTAAGTTCAAATTCTCTCGCTGTTTGTAGTCGTTCGTTTCATAGTGACCAGGTACGTTTCATATTATCCCATTTGTTTTTAAAATGAGTGATGGTGAATGTCATGCCTAATTTCCATTATTGTATGTGAACAGTTCAAGAATAAATGAAATATGTTTTTATCTTGATGTTGGCGTAACGCACATTTAGTAGAAGCAATGTGATTGTTCCATTTGCTAAAATAGTCTTTGGTAGGAGATTTGTTCAAAAATGCAATGTAAAAACATGTAGACATTTTAGGAGCAAACATTTTGTTCGAAATATGAGAGTTCTAACTCTGAATTGAAGCATGCGGTTGCAACCATTATCAAGCTGATTTGAATGTGAAAACTCTATTCTTAGGCAAGTTCCACCACCGGTAATCTTTATCCTTGTCTTCATGAATTTCAATTTATTGAATATGTACTTTGATATGAGGTGGTAAGTTTATGTTGTCTAATTGCTATTGTTGGTCCTTGATAAGAGTAGTGACATTAAAATTATGTCCCTCATACAAAGATAGACTATTCAAGCCTAACTAATTGACTAGAATTTCATTACTATACCAGGGGTCATGCCAAATTTTTGTGTCTTGACCATTAAAAATTCTTCTACTAACAGCTTCATTATAATGCTTTCTTAATTTAAGAAGGTGTTTCCAAGTGTAGGAGGAGTTGTTATCAGTAGAAGTAGTCTAAAATTCTTATTACTACAATATTTGTTATATGTCCACTTAGCCCATGGTATAAATCTCTAAATAAAGTTCCATATAAGCTTCAAGGTAGTTATTTTATCAAGATCCTCAAATTTTTTTCAGACCTCTTTATGATTTCTCCATGCAGACTTCATCCTAACTAATCTTACACTGCATATCCTGCAACATGAAATGAGCATACATAATTACTATTTTAGAGATGACAGTAGCTGCTGAATGACCTACTGGCATCCACTATGTAATAATTGGATAGATATTATGTAGATGAGCTCAAGATTTCTAGTAGTATTCAATAATTTACAACTCTAGCCATCGAATTTTTCTTGAATTTTCAATTTTCCAAAATCCTAAACTTTTAATTTATGTGAAGGTAATGGCTGACCAAGATATGCAAGAGGAAATTCGTTCAGTTTAGCTTTCAATATGTTACATATTTCTTGTTTATCACTTATACCCTTACTACATATAAGCTTAGCTTTTGCATCACTCATAACAAATCCAACATATTTGTTCAAGTTCTTATATAGTTTTTGATACACATAATGTTGTTAGTGTTTGATTTAGAGAATGAAACAAATTTATTGAATGTAGGAGCTGAAATGCATTTGCGAATGAGTTAAACAAATTTATTAGGAAAACCCATTAGTTTGATCATTTTAAGAAGAAAAGATCTATCCACCTTCAAAAAATATTCTTAGTATGATTTCTGCTAAAACCTCTAATGAATTCATAGGCAGGGAAGTTATTTTCAAAGATATGTCTTGTAGGTATGAAGTCATTTTGAATAGGGGATATTAAATCTTTCATAAAAGGCTGCATTCTACCATATAAATTATTAGCTAGAATTTTATAAAGGCATTGCTGCGGGCGATTGGTCTATAATCAATTATGGAATTAGGATTATTGGATTTTGGAATTAGGATTATAAAGATAAGATTGTTATCCAAAATAAATTTACCAGATCGAAATATGCTTGTCATGACTACATGAATTTTCAAACCGGGTTCTTCCCACTGAGGCTTAAAATTTTTGGACTTCCTATGTTGAAGTCAATGTACTACATAGATGAATTCAAACTGAAAAGGGAGGTATTATTTAACTTAGATTTATTATGACCTTGTATTTGTACTGCAATACTGCTTTTAGTAGTTTTACACTCCCTATGGTCAGCGTCTATTTCATCGCTTCAAGCTGCCATTATTTTCTTCTATAGGTGAAGAAGTCGCTTATATGCCTTTTATTTTTTCCTTTTTATGTATTATTTTTTGTATTCCTTTTTGAGTGGTTGTGAAAATAGATGAGTGTATTTTTTATCATTTATTTGTTGCTCATTGCACAACTTCTTAAAACATTCTTCATGTTAATAAAGAACCAATTTTCTCAAAAAAGCAGTGCCCAAGCATTGGTTGAACTTATTTATGACAACTTGGTACCAACTGCCAACTCATCCAACAAGAGATCTATCAGCGATGAGCAGAAATCTATGAAAAGCAAAATTTGCTCAGCAATCCAATTGATGATGATTCCTACCGAAGATTCACTAGGGGCATTTGGCTTTTTGAAATTCAAAAAAAGGGTAAAAAAATATATGTCACGTAGAATTATGAAATAAACATAGTTCAAAGAAATTACCTTGACTTAAGCTTGAAAAAGGCTAATATGACTTGGAAAGTTCGGTTTGGAGCTAGAGGAAGAAGAGAAAACGGCGAGGGCTTATATAAACTGGAAAACAACCATTTAGAATGGGTTCATAGGTACGCAACACATTGGACACATCTAATACGTCAAGTCCCAATTGTCTACTTCCATTGCCAAACGTTATAGTTAGCATAATTGGCCAGATTCACTTTTCGATGCATTTAACTTGGCCAGTCCAAGTCTACGAAAGCATCGTTAATATTTCACCAACTTAGGGTTTGTGTTTTGTTAAGAAAAAGAGGCACTCAAAAGGGAATTTTGAACGAGGTATGAAAGGGGAAAGTTTGGTGAAATGAGAGTGTGTTTTTGTGTGGTGAATGGGTCTGCATATGGGGCATCTAAAAGGGAATAATTATTTATATTGGATTATAATAATTGTTGCTAATGGTAATAAATTGTTACCAATGGCAATTAGTTTGTAAATAAGAAGTATCGTACATAATTAGATGGTCTAGTAGTAAAAGCATAATAATTTATAACAAAAAATAAATGGAAGGTATATAGCAATTTAAAAATATACACACACGCACACACACACACATGATGATATAAACTAGCAAAATACATTTACCAAAGTCCTGCAATAATTATCTCATTCCTTTTACTATCTCAAACTAATGTCATGTTATTTTTGATACTTCTTTCGATTATTTCGTTTTTTCTCTCCCATCCCTTGAATATTATAGTATTTTTCAATATATTTTTTTTGGAATAAGATCAAGGTCATGGTTATATGACTTAATATTTACATCTCTGCTGTTGTATTTTCATATGAAGTTATGAATAGTCATTGTAGCGAGATCCACCTTAACTTGAATTAAAAATTGGTAAGTTAGCATATTACTTTAGATCGTAAAAAAATTTCTTTCATATTCCGAATGTTCTTTTGTTTTCATCATAAAATTGGATGATAAAATTTGGAAATTCCATTATTCAATTTGGTTCATTTTGATTTCACAATTCCATGAAATCGAGGATATGATAACTTGTTTTTCGATATGGAGGCATATAACCATCTATTAGTGGATGTCCTGAATCAATAAAATAGTACTAACCTGGTAAAGGTTGTGAAAATTATGGTTTTCAATATTTTATTATGGAATTGAATAGTCTACTATCATGTACATTTCCTTCCGAACCAACCATGACATATGTAAAAGTCATATCATATGAACACACGACTATAAATTTTTTTGTGTCATATCATTTTCACCCGGTAAATTATTTTACACTATTACCGGGTAAGTATGCACCTTTGTGCATACCATTTATTATTCCTACACAATTTTTGGATAAGGTGTAATATGAGCTGGAGCTTTTGATTTGATCCGGTGCAGTGTCAAATTGTAGGTCATCGGGTTTAAGTATATCTTTTTACATTAACATAACAGCTTTTAGAACAACATGAAAATAAACACAAATAGTACTACTTGTTCTTCGAAACCTTTCTACAACATGACATGTTAAAGAGATAGAGCGAAGATGTACATATGGAACTCTTTCCATTATCCTCACATATTCGATCAAATCAAATCTTTTCTGTTACATGTTATATTATTTACCTCCATTTTATACTCTATGAATCTATCTTAGACATGCTACATATGTATCAAATACACATGTCCGTGTTGGTGATAACTCATTTTTGAATATGATGAGGTACATCGAATCATTTTAGCATTAATAGACTTACGATTGCATACATCTATATGTTTCAAATCAATGAGTTCATCAACTCTTATGATCTTCCAACTAAGTGAGTGCATAGCCCTTAATTGTTTACGCTATAATTAACCGATATCATATGATTCATAATCATATAATAAAATTATTTCTCAAAACCACAGCTTAGTTTATAATTCCAAAATAACTGTAAATGATATTTGATACTTCTGTATTTTCCAATGCATCACTTTTGTTATGAAAACAAATACTATATTATAGTTTTATTTCATAATGAATATTCATAATATTCATGTTGAAATATAGCCATGTCTATCTTTTTGTCAATATGGAAAAATAGTTATTATTTCATAAATAATTCTCGTTACGTTTTATGAAAACAATTTCCATAATGTAATGCAATCACTAAGTGCTATATAGCATTCTCCCACTATTTCTGCTATTACTATATATTATTGACCATCATTCACTTAATATAGATTATTTATTTCATATACTGCAACTAGCTTACAGCGGAGAGTTCTTTGATGACATATCTTGGACTTAAATAAAGAAATAAATCTCATAGAAAATAATTTTCTATACAAAAATACATTTTGGAATAGAAATCATATTTTTAATTCCAATGTTAAGTATCAATTACAATTATTATATTTTTCATTTCAAATGTTTCTTTATGAAGTAGAAGTGACTATTCACTCTCTTCATCTTAGCTGTACCTTTTCAAGAAAACAATAAAAAAATGAAAAAAAAAGAAGATAAATTACATTTACTCTTATACATTCATTTTCATTTCAAATGGTCAAACCATTCAAATGAAAGAACTTTACTACAATATCATAGTGAACCCTTTACAAAAGCGCATTCGATTATCCTTAACATTTAATGACATCAAATATGTTTCACTTCACGTAAACTGATCGAACCAATGTTTTAGTGATCGAATTCTTCAATTCATCTTGTAGTATTTGTTTGATATTACATTTAACATAATATGATCCTTTTGTAATCAATCAAATTGAGTACTCGATCTTACAATATTGTTTATTAGCTTATTTCAAGCGAACTTACTTCATTGAAGTATTGCACACCACGAACGGTGACCATTCCCTATGTAAAACTAATATGTAATAGTATGTGGATCAAATATCCATAGTCTTGTATTGCATTTAGAGCTAGAAAATCATAGAATGCAATACAAGATCTCGAACAAATAAACACGTAAATGACCAAATTCTGAACGTATTTAGTAGTTGTAAAATCAGCCTCTTGCATGGCAGTTGAAACGTTAATATGCAATAAGCATTAAGTTATAGTAAGCATATTAGTCAATTTTCAGTTTAGTTAAATTGTATATATTAATTGATAAACCTTTTATCAATCATTTTAAATGCATAAATTTATAGATGCAGATTATTCTAACATTATATAACATATGCCTTGCAATATTATTAGGACTAAATGTTATCATTTTATTTTTCTAATAAGGCTCACACTAGTCTTTTATGCTTCACCAAACCCTAAGCGAAACATAGAAGTCTTTTTGACTTCACTGGTAGGTGTTAAGACTCATCTGTTTTAGAATTCTGACCTTGAGTCTGCTCAACAAGTCATAGCTCTATAGACGATGCATAACTCCTTATCAGTTGTATCATAGACAACTCCTAACCCTTTGGTACCTTGTCTTGATTCTGCTTAGACCTTGAGTCTACTCAACAAATCGAAATGAAATTATTCACTCGTACCTACCATATCGCGATAACCTAAGTATAATATATGTGCCTTAAGTCTACTCAATAAATACATATAGTTATCTTACTTCGTTTATTCAATATATTATTAATACTACGCGTAACATCCCCAACTTGAATTTGCTCAACAATTAAGGAGTATAGAAGTAATTTATTAACACACACAGATATATATATATATATATATATATGATAGAGGATAACATTATATTGAAGATTCATAATCTTCAATACATTATACCTAGCGATATCGACTTATGGAACAATATTTTTTTTAATGAAATACCCTTATGATTTAAGTGTGAGACACATCTGAATCACGGTATATGTACATTTACGTATGTATTTATTCCTTAAGTCTTTTTTGGATTTCTTACCATTCCACCTTTTATTATACATTTATATTGTATATATTTTTTTATTATATAACTTTTATGTCTCATATTACTTATATAATAGTCTTATGTATAATAATATACTACTTAAATCTTAATTATTTAATTAACATTTCAAATTATTTTATATTATTTTAACAAAACATTTATATTAAATATTTACTATATATTGTAACCTTTATATAACATGTATATACCATAAATGTGTATTTATATTTAATTAATTAAACATTAATTAATTAACATTTAATAATTTACTTAATTAATTAACCTTTAATTAATTTATTTAATTAAATAATTATTATTAAATTATACTAGTGTCGAAAATTGTACTATATACAAACATGTATACTTACGATATCTTAAACATTTTAAAATATTATAACGTATATCAAACATATATAATTAATGTATATAATTTTTTATTAATTAAATCATTTAATTAATTTATTTTATTAATCTTATTACTAAATTTAAAATTTCGAAATTAATATCTAATATTTTCAAGCATTTTAAAAACTTTATCATACTACAAGTTTTATAATATATGTATATCACACTTAGAATTAACTTTTAAATTTAAAAACTTATATTTTTATTTTCAAGCAAATTTCAAAATTAGCCCAAGGCCCAATTCAAATTTCGGCCTCTTTTATCAGGGACAACCTTTGGGATGTGACTCGATGGTTAACCCTAACATAGTTAATTTGGAACGCATAGACCGTTAGGCTTTGATACCACTGTTGGAACTGGGCCAGCTTACAGCAGAAGTTATGGGTGAATTTCAAATTTTTTCCATAACAGATGTTTATTGGGCCTCTGAAGTATAATTTATTTAGATCATTTCTAAATTTAATTTTAGAAAAATCTCATATTTCATTTAAATTTACAAAATATAAATAGAATGCTATTTATTATTCAATTAAATATAATAGTACACGTATGTATCATATACATATATGTATATGTGTGCATGTGTAATATAATGTTCCGTGCAATGTATAACATGACCGTATACATATGTTGGGATTTGCATCACAATGGACACGTTAACTCATCCTTTATGTATTGTATGTTGTCTAAATATATGTACGTATGTAAACTTGTTATTTATATAAGTATTAAAACCATGTATGTGTGTGTGTATTTATGCATATATGTAAAATATTAATGATTTATGTACATCTATATTTTTATTAGATATAAATTAAATAAATGAATACATGTATAAATATATATATATACACATAATAATATATATAAGGTTTTTCGTACTAATGCTTTTTGTATTAATATACATATACATGTATATTTTATAGAAACAAACTATTATTATAACATACGAGTGTATATGCACGTCCATGTGGACCTGCATCTTGACACTGGTATTTGGACTTTGTATAACATAACATTTTTTCGATAAATTTTTATGAGCACGCTGTATACTTTCTTTCATCACAACCTAGTGATGTTATTACTATAATTACTATTACTGACCTAGATTGTAACTGCTATTTCTTTCTTACCTTGATATTTTGTAGTTTGGAATTAATTTTTTCACTAACTTTCATGTTTTTTTTTTAGGGTGGATGAAAATTCTTACCCAATCTTATATCATTCACCTCTTCCTCCAAGAGCTTAAATAATCATATTTAGGCAATCAACAACTTACGAACTGGATGCTTAATTATCTATTATTTGATGAATGTATTTTGAAAGGGTCCTTTGTGTACTCTCCATACTTACATTATAGATGAAACTCAACATATTTAATTCTGCATGTGATAGTTTTGAACTATTTCACCATGTTGGATAATTTATTAACTCATTAGTTTAAATAATACTTTTTTTCATCTTTTGTGTTATATCATGGCAAGATTAGTTAAGGTTCAAGTTTTCGGTAATATTTTGTATGCTGCTTCAAAGCAAAGGGAATGCTGTCACATGTATTTTTTTATTACAACGGTTCCCCCATTGTTGCATTGCTCTCTTATATTAGCATGCCCTTTGTTTTAAGTTAGAACCGCATTATGTTCACATTGAATTATAGGATATGTGACTATAGTCATTTCAGTCCCCTCTTTGGCAAAGCTATTGCTAATATTCGCTTGTTAACAAAATTGTTTAGTCACGCTATAACTATTGTATTATACTTTTTAATGTTAACGTGTTTGCTAATTCTTTTACATGTATACACTTTATCAGAAAACCATCTTTTTCAATTTGTTTTTCCTTTTTATATACTGTTTTCTCTCACCTCTCTATTTATGCTTGATCATACTGGTTGGTTAATTGTCCTGTCATTTTATGCTCATTCCACCTTAATCCATTAGATTAGAGTAAATAATAATCATTAATTAAATCAGTCTAATGGACTAAATGGAGGTGGAAATGAAGTGCTTAGATTGCCTAAAGGTAAGAGCAGAATTGAAAATTGGGGAGACAAAAGTGGAAACGGTTTTTCATTTTGTTAAAAGAAAGCGATGAGGGGGCAATTTTGTATGAGCATTATGTTTTGATAAATGTTTTAGTTTGTTATAATGAAAAGGGACCTACATCGATGAATAATCCTTATTGTTACGGATATTATTTTGTTCTTCTAGTGTGTATTATGAGGGTTAGAATGTGCTTTTGTAGTACACTTTTGAGAACGTAGTCATCATCTGTGGCACATTTCACAAATGATACATTGGTAGAATTCTGAAATTTTGGACGTAAAGTATTAGCGTGATACTCCACTGCTGCAAGAGAAGTCATGCATTAAAATAAAATCGATAATATTTTCTAGTATGTTATTAAAGTATCAAAACCTGTACTTGGTTCAGAGAAAAGGGGAATTATAGTAGATTCATCATATTGCTCGTCAGTTTAATTTACACCATTTAATTTGAGAATTGCATTCTGATTGTTAAATGAAATCTTCCAAACACAGGGTATGATTGCTTGCCATTCATATTACTATCTGGAAGACGTGTATCCACATATGACTGGGCGTCACCCATTGAAAACTCCATCATTTATTCGATCGCTATTTGCCTATGAAGCATTAGTCGTCACAGAACCAGCAAATGCCAGATTTGCTCCTCCACCACCAGAACTTGTAGCAGCAGGAACTGAGATATAGTACTTCATCTGGCTTAGATCTTGTCAACTGGTGTGCACTTTATCCGAAGGGTAATTTTGGTAATCCAGAAAGACACCGTTAAATTTAGTATATCGAATTCTCATTATCAGTAGTAAAGATACGAATATATGTATACAAACATATTTATAATATCTAAAATATTTATAAATATATGTACTTGTACACACACAGACACATACATCAATTATGAAAATTGAGAAAATATTGAAATGTTTACATGTTTATTTTTAACTTTCTAGGTCATATACACAACACTAAAACCTTAAAAATAATTATATTGTATCAAATTATTTACATATAAATTAATTAGCCAAAAATTAATAAAATAATATTAAAAATACTTCCTTATATATTTTTATGAATTTTAAATTTTCAAAAATTCAAACATGATATTTTAAGTTCCAGAAAAAATTTCCATAATTTTCTCGATCACATTTTTATTAATTATTTATTATTGATTACATATTTAAATGATTTTTTAAAAATAAGAAAATTGATTTTAAGATTCTGGCTTTTTGGCCAAGAGATCATATAATGATAAAATAAATTTATAAATATAAAATAATAATTTTGAAACATATATTATTTCTAATTCCTTATTCAAGTGCCCCCATTTAAGATCAAATTTTCTTAGTGTTTGTAATAGTTCATTTTAGTGACCAAATATATTTCATATTATCCCATTTGTTTTTCAAACGAGTGAAGGTAAAAGTAGTGCCCGACTTCTATTGCATATGAACAGTTCAAGTATGAAAGAAATATGCTTTTATCTTGAGGTTGTTGTAACATACATTTAGTAGAAGTAATGTGACTACTCCATTTGCTAATGTTGTCTTTGGTAGGAAATTTGTTGAGAAATGCAATGTGCAAACATGTAGAAATTTTAGGAGCATGCATCTTGTTTGAAATATGAGAGCTCCAAGTCTAAATTAAAGCATGTGGTTGCAACCATTACCAAGCTGATTTAAATGTGAAAAATCCATTCTTAGATAAGTTCCATCAGGTAATATTTCTCCTTATCTTTAAATTTTCAATTTATTAAATATTTACTTTGATATGAGATGATAAGTTTATGTTGTCTAATTGCCATTGTTGGTCCTTGACTAGAGTAGAGACATTAAAATTAGATCCCTCATACAAAGATAGACTATTCAAGCAACTTGTTGACTAGAATTTCATTATTATACCAAGGGTCATGCCATATTTTTGTGTCAAAGACCATTAACAATTCTTTTAATAACAGCTCTATGATAATGCTTTCTTAATTTAAGAAGGCATTTCCAACTGTAGGAGGAGTTGTTATCAGTAGAAGTAGTCTAAAATTTCTTGTTATTACAATATGTATTACGTTTCCACTCATCACATGGTATAGATCTCTAAATAAAGTTCCACATGATCTTCGAAGTAGTTATTTTATCAAGATCTACAATTATTTTCAGACCTCCTTTCGATTTCTCCATGCACATTTCATCCCAACTGATCTTATATTGCTTACGTTGCCGCCTGAAATTATTTACTATTTTAGGGATGACCGTAGCTAATGAATGACCTACTTGCGTTCCAGTATGTAATAATTCGGTAGATAATTATATGGATGAGCTCAAGTTTTCCAGCAGTACTTAATAATTTATAACTCCAACTATCAAATTTTTCTTGAATATTCAATTTGCCGAAATCCTCAACTTTTAATTTATATGAAGATAAAGGTGGACCAAGATACGCAAGAGGAAATTCAACCAATTTCACTCTCAACATGTTACAGGTTTCTTGTTTATCACTTATATCCTTGCTGCATATAATCTTCGTTTTTGTATCACTCATAACAAATCCAGCATATTTGTTCAAGTTCTCCATATAGTTTTTGATACACATAATGTTGTTAGCGTCTGATTTAGAGAATATCAAGAGGTCATCCCCAAATATAAGATGACTAATGATATGTGACATTTATAAAAAGGATGAAAGTCTCCTTTAAAATAGTCCATATTAAGCGTGAAGAAATGTATTTCGTAGCTATCACAAATAAAAAGAGAGATATAGGATCTTCTTATCTCAAATCCTTATTACTCTAAATAAAACCATTAAGAGAACCATTTCTCATGATAGAGAATGTAGGAGATGAAATGCATTTGTGAACGAGTTGAACAAATTTATTAGGAAAACCCATTAGCTTGATCATTTTAAGAAAAAAAATCTACCTTTAATAAATATTCTTAGTATGATTTTTGCCAAAACCTCTAATAAATTCATGTGCAAGGAATTTAATTTCAAAGATGTGTCTTGAAGGTATGTAGTCATTTTGATTAGGGGATATTAATTCATTCATAAAAGGCTACATTCTACTACATAATATATTAGCCAGAATTTTATACAAATAATGCAACAGGCGATTGGTCTACAGTCAATTATGGAATTAGGATTATTGCATTTGGAACAAGGATTATAAAGGTATGATTATTATCCAAAATGAATTTATCGTATCAAAATATGCCTTTCATGGCTATGTGAATATTCAAATCTGGTTCTTCTTAATGATGCTTAAGAAATTGGACTTTCTTTTAAATAATCAAAGTACTAGGAACATAGATTCAAATCGAAAATGGAGGACTTACTTAACTAAGATTTATTATGACCTAGTCTCTGTATGGCAGTAGTACATTTAGTAGTTATATACTTCTTATGGTCATGCGACTACTTCGTCGCTTCAAGCCGCCTTTTCTTTCTTCTATAGGTAAAGAAATCGCTTATATGTCTTTTTTTGGTATTTTTTTCTATATTCCATATTAAGTGGCTATGAGCATAGATAAATGTACTTGTTTATCATTTATTTATTACTGATTGTACTACTCCTTATAGTTTTCTTTATGTTAATAAAGAACCAATTTTCTAAAAAAATTAGTGCTTAAGCGTTGGTTGATCTCATTCGTAACATCTTGGTACCAACTGCCAACTCGTCCAACAAAATATCTATCAGTGATGAACATAAATCTTTGAGAAGAAAAATTTGCTCAGCAATCCAATCGACGTCAGTTCTGATCGAAGATTCACTAGAGGCATTTGACTTATTTAAATTCAAAAAAATCATAAAAAATATATGTCATGTAGAATTGTGAAATAAACATAGTTGTAAAATAAGTTACCTTGACTTAAGCTTGAAAAATGCTAAAACGATTTGGAAAGTTCGGTTTGGAGCCGGAGGAAGAGGAGAATGGGGTGAGGGTTTATATAACTTGGAAATCAACCATTTATAATAGGTTTTTGGGTACCCAAATCATTGGACGCATCTGATACATCAAGTCCTAATTGTCTACTTCCGCTGCTTTATCTAAACGCTGTAAGTAGCATGGTTGGCTAGATTCACTTTTCGACGCATTTAACTTGGGGAGTCCAAGTTTGTGAAACCATCATTAATATTTCACAACCTTAGGGTTTGTGTTTTGTTAAGCGAAAGGGGAACCCAAAAGGGTATATTGCACAAGGCACAAAAGTTGAAAGTTCGATGAAATCGAAGTGAGATTTTTGTGGCAAACGGGGCTGCATACGGTGAAACGAAAAGGGAATAATTATTTATACTGGACTATAATAATTGTTGCTAATGGCACTTAATTATTGTTAATGGTAGTTAATTTGTAACCAAGAAGTATAATACATGATTAGATAGTCTAGTAGTAAAAGTATAGCAGTTTATAACAAAATAAAAGGAAGATATACGACAATGTAAAAATATAAATAGACACACATACACGATCGTATAAATTGGAAAATACATTTACCGAAGTCATGCAATAATGATCTCATTCCTTATAATATCTCAAACCAATGTCATTAGTTTGTTTTCTCTCTCTTGTCCCTCGAATATTGTAGTATTTTTCAAGGTATTCTTCTAGAATAAGATCAAGAACATCGCCACCTCGCTGTTTTATTTTCATATGAAATTATGATTAGTCATTGTAGCGACATCCACCTTAACTTGAATTGAAAATTTGTAAGTTGGCATATTACTTAAAACCGCAAAAAAAATTGTCCATATTTCGAATGTCCTTTTGATGCCATCATAAACTTGAATGATAAAATTTGAAAATTCCATTATTTGATTTTGGTTTATTTTGATTTCACAATTCCATGAAAATTGGGGATATAATATCTCGTTTTTTCGATATGGAGGTATATAACCATCTATTAGCGGATGTCCTGAATCAACTATATAAAACCCAGTAAAGGGTGTGGAAATTATGATTTTCAATATTGTATTATTGAATTGAATAGTGTATTATCATGTATAGTTCTTTTCGTAACAACCATGGCATATGTAAAAGTTATATCATATAGGCACGAAAATAACATTTTTTTTGGGTCATATCACTTTCGCTCGATAAATGGTTTTACACTACTACATGGTAAGTGTGCACCTTTGTGCATACCATTCATTATTCCGATACAGCTTTTGGAAAAGTAGTACTATCAGTTGGAACTTTTAATTTGATCCAGTGCAATGTTAAATTGTGGGTCATCGTGTTTAAGTATATCTTTTGAACTTAACATAACAGCTTTTAGAACAACATGAAAATAAACACAAATAGTACTACTTGTTCTTTGAAACCTTTGTACAACATGACATGTTAAAGAGATAGAGCAAAGATGTACACAAATATCATAACCATTTATTTAATGCAAATTTTCTTCGTGGGCTGCAAACCGTAAGGTACTGAACAATCACAC
Source organism: Allium cepa (assembly GCA_030765085.1). Lineage (NCBI taxonomy): Eukaryota > Viridiplantae > Streptophyta > Magnoliopsida > Asparagales > Amaryllidaceae > Allium > Allium cepa. The sequence continues at coordinate 1,039,873,722 of CM060931.1, read as the reverse complement.
AACGTAATAAAGCATGGTCATTTCATATGAAAGTTTCATTGACGGTGCTCTTGGTGACTGGAACGAATATCCTTAACCCAATGCACATTGGTGTAAGTAGAAGTATAAACTACTGTACTATTTTCCTTCCATTCGAAATTCATTTATTACTATTAAGTCTTTTAGATTTTCATAGTCATATCACACTCTACCACTGGTTTGTATAAAGCATAGGAAAGTGTAAAGAAGATAAGAAGTGGGTTGCTGTTAAGGAAGCAAATGAGGTTAGATTATATAAATAGAGAAAATCATACCATCTGATCTTGACGTGATAGATGTGTTCCACGAGTCAAGCTCAAATGGTCAAATATTCTTACTATCGATCAAAGGGAAAAATGAGGCTTAGCCCTATTCAAAATTTCTGATGCGTCGAAAGCATCGAATATTTGAATCGCGCCATTATTTTCTGCAAATATAGAATTTATTATTGGATGATATGTTACATTCCAGCATGATTATAATTCAACAATACATGGCTGATATTTATATTAGATTACTTGGCGCTTATATAATTATATAATATGTAATATTGTAATAAGAGGAACAATAGTATTAAAATATTCTCAACACACACACACACACACATATATATATGGATGAATGTATGTACGTACGTATGTACTTACATACGTATGTATATGTATATTACCCTCTGATTATCCTCCTCAAACTCATGATGCGATGGGCACAAAGCATTGAGAATTTATCAACCAAAACCGAGAGACAGTATATGACTTGGTGAAGAATTTTGCAACCTACATGGCAGAGGATACGAAAGGCAAAATAATGATGTCTTTCTTGAGATGATGACGTTTAATGTGAAAATCGATCTTAATATGTTTGGTTCTCTAATGAGTAACCGAGCTGTAGAAATTTGAGCATCACCGTTAATATCCCAATACATAAGAGTAGAATTAGAGGGAGAAACTCTCATGTCCTAAGTAGTCGTCATAACTAAATAATCTATTGGCAGTAGATACCATAGTATGGTATTCTGTTTTAGTTGAAGAATGAGAAATAATAGAGTGCTGCTTGCTTTTCGATAATATAAGAGGATCAACCAGAAAAATACAAAGGCCAGTAATCAACGTGAAATCTATAGGAGCACTACCATAATCAAAGTAAGAGTCTAAGGAGAAGGTGTTAGTTCCTGAGATGACATACATATATATATATATATATATATATATATATATATATGCAGGTACTGAGAATGAATACTGTATAGTATAAAAATTCAAGACTGATGAATTCAAAATTGTAGAAATCAAGAATGAAGACTTATGAGTATCAAGATTATCAAGAGTTCAAGGGTTTAAGATATCAAGATAAGAAATAGAGTTTAGATTTATGTTAAAACTTCATAATAGCACTAAAATCTTTATTCGGATTTTAATTGTGGAATGGAATTCATCTTCTCGCTTTGATAGTGAGATGGAACCCATTACGTCTTTAGTGGAATGGAACCCATGACCTTTTCTAGTGGAATAGAATCCATGAAATTTTCAAAATGACTTATTTTTAGATTTTTTTCAAAACTATCTTTTTAAAAAAGACATCTTTCTCTCGGTTTAAATATTATAGACTTAATTCAAAAACTATTTTTAATCATGTCAATTTCAGAATCATTTCTTGTTTTTGAACTATCTCCTGGTTTTAATGTTTTAGCTTTAATATCAAAATATTTATATATTTAGTTTCTATTACTTTTATATTTCGTAAGATTACTTTCCAAAGGATTTTATAATCATATAGTATATTCAAAATAGTTTACAAATTTCAAAGATTGTTTTGACAAACTTTAGAAAGAAAATCTCCTTTAAAACAAAAATCAATTTTCAAAATATATTAGGGGATGTCGACATGCCCCTAACCCTCATGTTGACATAGTAGCCGTAGATTTCAAAATTCAATTTTTCAAAAGAAGTGTCTACTCGTCATAACCTTTCACTAATGGACATGATTGTTATTCTCCTATATATACCAGTAGTTTTCATTGAATTTTTACACAAATTTTCTTTAATTTCTCTCCTCTTTCTCTTCCATTCTTATTTTCAAACATTCTTAGCAAAACTCAGCCAAAATCCTAAGTAAATCAAACTCAATTGTCTCTAGTTTGATTCTCTGCCACTCTCTCTCACAGATCTTGGTGCCATTCAGAGTTATAGGATCATTTGTAATCAAAGATGTGTATCAAGTCACTCTCTATCAAAGTGTGATTGGAAAAGGTGTGATTGTGACCCGTAAATCAATTGGGTGTGATTGTAGCCCGTAAATCAATTAGATTATCTTGTAGCCTGGTTAAATCAAGAGAGTTTTCTCTGGACTTGGAGACATGAGGGTGTATCTCATGGTCTAAAATCGAGGTTGTAATATCGATATTATATTTCAAAAGAAATCTGCACAAGAAATTGTGTGGGACTGGATGTAAGGTAACTCCAAACCAGTATAAAATTTCGGTGTGTTCTTTCCTTTACTGCTTTTATTTACTATTTGCATCTGAGTCTGATTTTGTGATTGTTTCTGAGTTTGTGAATTGCATTTGTTGGGATTCAATTTGAAAAGATTTCAAACAGATTCATAAAATTATTTAAACACCATGCATCCTACTTCTAGCGTTAATTCTACCTTAAGATCCGCAATCTGCATTTTCTACATTTGGTATCAGTCCATTGATTTTCAAAGTTATCATAATCTGAATTTTGAAAAATTTTAAAATGGAAATTTTTGGAGGTTCTATTAACACTAGTTCAAAACTGTCCAAGTCATCATTGTCTCATAATTCCGCATGTTGTTATTATAGAAAATTAAATTTATCTACTGGATTGATGTGTTGTGCGGTAACATATGTGTTATATGGCTTTTGAAGAATCAACACTCAATGGACAAATGGTACAAATCAAGAAAAACAAATGAATGCTTGATAGTGAATGTTAAGGACACGTGACTGGTAATTCAGAGATACCGAATGACATAATTTATGAAGATGGAGGAATGGTCAACTTTGGAGATAATTCAAAAGGATATGTGATTGGCATCGACAATGTCGATAACTCTAAAACTCCAACTTTTCTGATGTTTTGTTGGTTAGGAATCTAAAATACAACTTACTTAGCATAAGTCAACTATGTAACAAGGGCTACAAAATTAAATTTTAAAAGGATAAATGTCACATCGAAGATAATATATCAAATATTATCTTTAAAGGAATTAGGAAGAAAAATATTTATATTCTCAGTATGAAAATCTCAAATAATAACCTATGTCTTTTGGATAATACAAGTGACTTTTGGATTTGGTACAAAAGATTTTGGCATTTGAATTTCGAACTCTTATCTAGACTTTTAAAACTTGATCTAGTAAGAGGTCTCCCTAAAATTGATTTTAATGTGGATAGTATATGTGATGCTTGTCAATTAGGAAAACTTAGAAATAGTTCATTTAAATTGAAAGATATGATTTCAACTTCAAAACTTCTTGAGTTACTTCATTTAAATCTGTTTGGTCCATCTCAAATTCAATCAATAAATCATCGTGAATATGTTTTTGTAGTTGTAGATGATTATTCTAGATTTACATGGACAATTTTTTGAAAACATAAAAGTGATGCTTTTGATTTATTTACAACTTTTGTAAAAAGAATTCAAAATCACCTCTCTTTAAAAATCAAAACTATTCGTAGTGATCACGGTGGAGAATTTGAAAATGAAAATTTTGAGAATTTCTATAATAAAAAAGGAATAACTCATAATTTTTATTTTCCAAAAATCCACAACAAAACAGAGTGGTAGAGCATAAAAATAGGACGATTCAAGAGTGTGCAAGAACTATGCTTTCAGATAATAAATTACCAAGAATTTTTTTGGCAGAAGCAGTCGCTACAGCTTGTTAAATTTTGAATAGGATTTTAATTAGACCTCTAACCAATAAAACACCATATGAACTTCTTTTCAATAAGAAACCAAAGGCATTTTATTTTAAATTTTTTGAAAGTAAATGCTTTATTCTACATATAAAGGACAATTTGGATAAATTTGATCCTAAATCCGACAAAGGAATCTTTATCGGATATTCTAATAGAAATAAAGCATATTGAGTTTTTAATTTAAAAACTAATACCATTGAAGAAACAATGCATGTATCTTTTGATGAAAATTTCAAAAAAATTGTTCAAATAAATGATGAAGATGATTTTATTACTTTAAATAATGAATCGGCTGAAACAAAATTTGAAACTGTTCATCCTAATAAAATGATCAGGCTTTTAAAAGATCATCCTATAAAAAATATACTAGGAAGTATTGAATCTGTTGTTAGAACTAGAAATAAACTAAACAAGATGGGTAATGTAGCTTTTATATCAACTATTGAACCTAAAAATCAAAAGGAAGCATCATCTGATGATTCATGGATTCGTGCTATGCAAGAGAACTGAATCAATTCACCAGAAATGATGTATTAGAACTTTTCCCTAGACCCAAGGACAAAACTGTAATAGGAACTAAATGGGTTTATAAAAATAAAATGAATGAATAAGGTGAGATCGTTAGAAATAAAGCTCAGTTAGTCGCGCAAGGTTATGTCAAGGAGAAGGAATAGACAATGATGAAACCTTTGCACCCATACAAGATTAGAAGCCATTAGAATTCTACTTGCTTTCGCAGACCACAAAAATTTCAAATAATTTCAAATGGATGTTAAAAGTGCATTTTTAAATGGTTTTGTTAAAGAGGATGTTTATGTTGAACAACCTCCACTTTTGAAGAAGAAAAGTTTCCAGATCATATTTACAAATTAAAGAAAGCTTTATATGGTTTGAAACAAGCTTCTAGAGCCTAGTATGGCAGACTAAGATCTTACCTATTACAACCAAATTTTGAAATCGGTAAAGTAAATAATACTCTTTTTATTAAAAGAAACAAAAATGATATCCAATTAGTACAGATTTATGTAGATGATATAATTTTTGGATCAACAAACAATCAAATGAACAAAGATTTTTCTAAAATAATGACAAAAGAGTTTGAGGTGAGTCATATAGGTGAACTTACTTTCTTTTTAGGATTGCAAATAAAACATTTAGATAGTGGTATTTTCACTAGTCAAGGAAAGTATGCTAAGGATCAAGTTAGTAAGTTTGGTATGACCATTGCAAGTGGAAAACCCACTCCTATGGCAACCAATGAAGCCTTAAATAAAGAAGACATGTCAAAAGATGTTGATAAAAAACTATACAGGGGAATGATCGAATCGCTACTCTATATAACTGCGAGTGGGCCTGATATCATGCATAGTGTCTGTCTCTGTGCCAGGTGCCAATCTCAACCCAAAGAAACCCATTTAAAAGTTGTTAAACGTATCCTAAGATATGTTAAACACATTTTAGACTATGGCCTATTTTACCCTAAAAATGATTCATTTGATTTAATCTCATATCGTGATGTTGACCATGTTAGTTGTAAATCAGACCGAAAAGTACAAGTGGAACTTGTCACTTTTTAGGATATTCTCTGGTTTCCTAGTTTAGGAAAAAGCAAAATACTGTCCCACTATCAACAAATGAAGCAGAATATACCTCTGCTGCTTTGGCTTTTTCTCAGTTGATCTATATGCAATAGACCCTAAAGGATTTTGGATTAAATATTTCAAAATCATCAATTTATCGTGACAATATAAGTACAATAAATTTATCTAAAAATTTTACTCATCATGACAAAACAAAACATATTGATATCAGACATCATTTTCTCAGAGATAATATAAGTAAAGAGATTATTTCTCTTGAGTTTATCAACACTGAGAATCACATAGCTGATATTCTGACCAAATCCTCGAATCAATCAACCTTTATTAAATTAAGAAGAGAACTAGATATTTATTCTATAACTGAGATATATAATATAGATATAGTAACATATATATTTAAATAAATAAAGAAAAACAAAATTGTCAAAATTTTCAAAGGGATATCGACATGCCCCTACCCCCCATTTCGACATACAACGGTAAAATTTGAAAATTTGATTTTCCCTCTAAAATCAGTTCGATGGTTATATAATCGTAAAATGTCAAATTTTTCTGTCTTCTTACTTCATTTTCTCTGTAATAAAATTCTGAAAATATAAAATAATGGCCTCCTCTTCTAAATCGAACCAAAACGCAACCTTTTCCTTCCCTTCTCCTAATTCTGGTCCATTTCGACATACGACATTGCTCAAGTAATGAAGATCGAGGAATTACAAAGGATTCTCTGCAAATGCTGACTGAATTACAAGTCATGCAAATAAGGATGGCAAAGGAACAAGAGAAACAAGGCAAGAATCTTAGAAATTTGCAAAAATTTCTAATGGATAATCATACGGACCCTATTGTGATTGAAGATGATTCCTCTAACATACGTATTCATAATCAATTAGAGGATGACAAAGAAGAAGAAGGGAAAGAAGCGCAAATGGACGAGGACGATAAAGTTATTTGCGTTAGAGAAGTTTGTTTTGACAAAAATGGTAATTTGGTCGAACAACATAGAAACTTTTGTCTTCATTACCCTAATTGTTCGATTCACAAGTCACCGATTATTAATGACTCTCGTTAGATTGTTATTATATTAATGTTTTTATATTTTGTGTACTTTTATATATTTCTGTCTATGTTTCATATACATGTGTAATACGTTTCGCTTATTATACTCGTTACTAATTTTTAGTTCCATAGTTTAAGGGATAGTTATGTAGTTTAGGATTATTTTTTGTTGATGACAAAGGGGGAGAATTATAAAATAGGTTAGATAGGCTTAGATTAAGGGGGAGTTGGTAGATTAAGGGGAAGTTAGAGTAGAATCAGAGTTTGGTGGAGTATATTTATAAACATAGGTTGTCATCATCAAAATAGAGGATATTGTTAGTTCCCGAGATGATGGCTTTGATGACAACAACATTATGACTTGTTATAAAATATAAATGTTAATATTCTTGTCTAGATATATATGTATATGTAGGATATACAGATGTAGATATTGAGAATGAAGACTGTACAATATAAAAATTCAAGACCGAGTATAGAGATTCAAGACCGACAAATTCAAGATTATAGAAACCAAGACTGAAGACTCATGAGTATCAATATTATCAAGAGTTCAAGACATTAAGATAAGTAATAGGGTCTAGATTTATGTTAAGACTTCATAGTACTAAAATCTTTATTCGAATTTTAATTATGGAATGAAATCCATCTTCTCGCTTTAATAGTGGGATGGAACTCACGACCTCTTTAGTGGGATGAAATCCACGACCTTCTCTAGTGGAATGGAATCCACGAAATTTTCAAAATGACTTATTTTTAGATTTTATTTAAAACTATCTTTTAAAAAAAAGACATCTTTCTCTCGGTTTAAATATTTTAGCCTTAATAAATAATGTCTTTAATCATATTAATTTCAAAATCATTTCTTATTTTAAAACTATCTTCTGGTTTTAATGTTTTAGCTTTAATCTCACAATATGTATATATTTAGTTTTTATTACTTTCATATTTCGTAAGATTACTTTCCAAAGGCTTTTATAATCATAAAGTATATTCAATATAGTTTACAAAGTTCTAAGATTGTTTTGACAAACTTTAGAAAGAAAATCTCTTTTAAAACAAAATTCAATTTTCAAAATATACTAAGTGATGTCAACATGCACCTACCTTCCATGTCAGCATGGTAGCCGTAGATTTTAAAATTTAAATTTTTAAAAGAAATGTCTATTCGTCATAACCTTTCACTAACGGACATGACTGTTATTCTTTTATATACCATTAGTTTTCAATGAATTTTTACATAGGTTTTCTTTGTTTTCTCTCCTCTTTCTCTTCCATTCTTATTTTCAAACATTCTTAATAAAACTCTGCCAAAATCCTAAGTGAATCAAACTCGATCGTCTCTAGTTTGATTCTCTGCCACTCCCTCTCAAAGATCTCAGTGTTATTCAAAGTTATAGGATCATTTATAATCAAAGAAGTGTATCGAGCCTCTCTTTATCAAAGTATGATTGGAAACGGTGTGATTGTGGCCCATAAATCAATTAGATGATCTTGTAGCCAGGTTAAATAAAGAGAGTTTTCCCTGAACTCGGAGACATGAGGGTGGTCTTGAAATTGAGGTTGTAATATCGACATTATATTTGAAAAGAAATATGCACAAGAAATTATATGGGACTAGATGTAGGGTAACTCCGAACCAGTATAAAATTCAGGTATGTTCTTTCCTTTACTGCTTTTATTTACTATTTGCATCTGAGTCTGATTCTGTGATTGTTTCTGTGTTTGTGAATTGCATCTGTTTGGATTTAATTTGAACAGATTTCAAAAAGATTCATAATATTAATTAAACATTATTCACCCCCCCATCCCCAAGTATTAATTTTGCCTTAAGATCATAACCAGCATTTCCTACAGAAGGTGGATGAACAAAGAATATGGTAGGAAACAGTACCCGAAGATGCCTTAAAATACGAAGAGCAAGTGCTTAATGAGTTGTAGTTGAAGATGCTACAAACTAACTAACAACATAACAATATATGATATATCCGAAATGGTAATGATAAGATAAACCCAACTTCCTACAATAGTACGGTATAATGTAGGATCTGACAGTGGTGCACCATATGAACGATAATATTTTGTATTAACTTCGATAAGAGTGTCACCGATCTTAACTTTTGTAAGTCAAGTTTTTTCAAGAATATTTATGGCATATTTTGACCGAGAAAGAAGAAAACCGTTTGGTGAGTATGCTACCTCGATTTCCAAAAATTATTCTAGAGGATAAGATCCTTCATTTCAAATTTTCTAACTAGCTCTTTTTTCAAGGCAGAAATGTCACTACAAGAATTACTGTTTATAGCAACGGGCGGGGGCAACGGCCTCCAACGACCATTGACCAACGGCTTCCAATGGCTAGCAACGGCAAGCTTTTTCCCGGAATTTTTTAATAACAAAGAACACTTGCCATTGGAAATATGCCGTTGGCGGCCGTTGCAAGCCGTTGGAAAACCGAGACTAACCTGCAGCTCGATCTTCTTCCTCCTCATTCCTCTTTCACCCGAAATCAAATCCAAAAACCCCCATTTTCCCCCCTAAAACATTTCCAACCCCATTTTATCCCCTTCTACACGTTCTAGCATCCCCATCTTCGTTTGCAAGCTTCACAACCTCCAAAATCAAGTATTATTTGCTAAAACCCAAATTTTGTAAAAAAAATTATTTTAGGTTAAATTGGTAATTTTAATGTATGTATTGTGCTATTGTTCGTGTATTGTAGTGTATTGGATCTTAATTACTGTTATTAAACTAATTATTGCATGTTTAACTATGATTTGTTAAATTAGGTTTATTATTAAATTAGTTTTAAACTTAATAATTGTCACTAACCTAAGCATGAACCTCACTTGTTATTATATTGGTGATTGAATTGCGTAAAAACGTACGTAGAAATTAAGTGATTAGATTGACATATAAATTGTTCACTTTTGACATGTTATGATACGATATATACGTGATACAGTTTGTGCATGACTGAATGTGATTTGTGATACGATTATATGTATAACATTGTTCATTTATTTTATACATTGCGCGCACACACTGGATTTTTTTTTGTTTTAGGAAAAAATCATTATATATGCGTTGATTCAACAATTTGTTTATTGATGTAAAAGTTTAAATTTTATGAAAATAAAATTTAAACTTTTATATCGCTAATTTAAAATTTTAAACTCTTAGAGTATTTTTGGCCCCGTCTGATAAGTATTGTATATGATCGTTGTGTGGATATTCGTTTTTTAACAGAACGGACATCTGTATTCATCGTATATAGTATTTGTTGGATTTGTCCCTGCATTGGACAAGTTACAAAAACAATAACGTAATTAAATCTCGTAAATCATTTCAGTTTAAACGGTTCGCAAAATTTCGATAGCGCTTCTCTTTATGTTCCCTGTGTACACGCAATTGTGTACTGTTCAGGGAACTAAAGCGAAGTGCTGTCGAAATTTTGTTGGATCGTTTAATTGAAATGATTTATGCGATTTAATTACGTTATTGTATTTGTAATGGGAGGTAGGATGACCCATCAACAATGTGTCAATGATCAATTAATATCAAATTCGCTAATAAAATTGTTTAAATAGAATATAACGTTCGTTTCAAAATAAGCTTTAAGTATTATTTTAACAGATATAACAAAAACAAGAAGAATGTTTATAAAATTGATTTAATAAAAAATGTCAACGCAAAATTATATCGTACTTTTTAATTATATGCGTAGGTAAATGGACAATTATTTTACTGATCGGAGCTGGATGTACAAAAAACGAAGGGTCGATACTGAAGGCTCAACAAATGAACATTTTAATAATGGTGTTAGCGTATTTATGGATTTTGCTTTACGTAATAACGGAAACTACAAAGAAATCCGTTGTCCATGTAGTAAATGCAAACTGTTAAAGCATTTGATACCACAAATGGTTAGAGTTCATTTGCGTCAGTACGGTTTCGTATCGAACTATTTGATTTGGGATCATCATGGGGAACAGTTAGCATCTACTCCTGTACAAGATGAGGAGGTGGTGAGTAATGAAATTGGTACGACAAATCTTGTAGAACATATGGTTGAAGATGTTGCACGTTCAATGTTTCATGTTCCTCAATTAACTGATGACGATGGTAATGCTGAAGAAGAACCAAATATTGGGGCAAAAAAAATATGATTTGTTAGATCCCGCGAAAAAACCCCTTTGGGAAGGCTGCACAAGCGGAACCCAGTTATCAGTAACTGCTGAATACATTGCGATGAAATCCAAATACAACCTCACTGAATCTGGATTTACGGCTGTTGTACAAGCTGCGAAACGACATATGCCTCCTAATAATCTAATGTGCGAAAATCATTACGAAGTAAAAAAACTGATGTCGGCTTTCGATTTACCGTATCAAAAAATAGATACGTGTCTAAAGGGTTGCATGTTGTTTTGGAAGGAAGATATCAACCTTAGAAATTGTAAAATATGTAATCAGGAAAGATACAAACCAAGAAAGAAAAAAGGAAAGGAAGTCCCGTATAAGCGTATGCATTATTTACCAATTACTCCTAGACTTCAAAGGTTATATGCATCGTCTGTAACTGCGCAACATATGAGATGGCACGGTGTGAGAACACAGGAAGTAGGTACGTTAACACATCCAGCTGATGGGGAAGCATGGAAGCATTTTGACCAGAAATATCCCGATTTTGCGTCCGAAATTCGTAATGTTGGACTTGGTTTATGTACAGATGGATTTTCCCCATTCTCTCAATTTGGTTCGAAATATTCGTCCTGGCCTATAATTGTCACACCTTATAATTTACCTCCTTGGCTGTGTATGAAAACTCCATATATGTTTCTTACAGTTGTCGTCCCTGGTCCTGATGATCCAACACAAGGAATCGATGTTTATTTACAACCATTGATTGATGAATTAAAAAAATTGTGGTACGAGGGAGTATAGACATATGATATTTTCCAAAAAAAGAACTTTCGCATGTATGCTTCTTTATTGTGGACAATCAGTGATTTTCCTGCATATGCAATGCTTTCAGGTTGGAGTACGGCCGGTCGTCTAGCTTGTCCTTATTGCATGGAAGAAACACGAGCAATTTTTTTACCTCATGGAAAGAAAGTTTCGTGGTTTGACTGTCATCGATGTTTTCTTCATATTAATCATCCTTTTAGAAGAGATAAAATAAAACTTTACAGCTAATAGACATGAAACTTTGAGACCACCTACGGTTTGGTCAAGCGAAGAAATTTATGAACTTGTAAAGGATTATCCAAAGATACATGAAACCGGAGAACAAATTGAAATTCAGGGTAAATCATCGATACATAACTGGTGCAAACAGAGCATATTTTGGGAATTGCCTTATTGGAAAAATCTCTTGATTCGTCATAATATTGACGTGATGCATAATGAGAAAAACGTGTTTGATAATCTGTTTAATACAATTTTGAATGTTAAAGGGAAGACGAAAGATGATTTGAAACCAAGACGTGATATCGAAGTAATATGTAATCGTCCTGAGCTTCATATAAAACCAAATGACACAAAAAAGCCAAAAGCTTGCTATGAGCTAGACAATAATCAAGTTAAATTACTTTTAAAATGGGTGGAAGAATTACGATTCCCAGATGGCATATCTTCTAATCTTCGTAGATGTGTTGACTATAAGAACAATAAACTTGGCGGGATGAAAAGTCGTGATTGTCATGTTATGATGGAAAATTTGTTACCTGTCGCTTTTAAGAACTGTTGCCCGTAAAAGTTTGGACTGTTGTAATAGAACTTAGTCTGTTTTATAAAGAGATTTGTTCAACTACATTAAAAGTTGATCGTCTACGTAAACTTGAGGAAGAAATCCCGATATTGCTTTGCAAACTGGAAAAAATATTTCCTCCAGGTTTTTTCAATGTTATGGAGCATTTACCAATTCATCTTCCACTTGAGGCACGTCTTCGAGGGCCTGTGCAATATGGATGGATGTATCCATTTGAAAGGTATATTACTATTTAGTTTATTACATATTGGTTTAATTAAATGTATACAAAATTAAATTAAAATAATTTTTGCTAGGTATTTAAATCATCTAAAGAAAAAATGAGACAGAAAGCTCGAGTTGAAGGTTCGATTTGCAAATCGTACATCGATGAAGAAGCTTCGTTTTTTTTCTCTCACTATTTCAGCGACCATGTGAACATATCATTTGAAAGTGCTACGCGTAATGATGAAGGCATTGATGAAGATGATTGTCAAGCGACTTTATCTATTTTTAAAAAAACTGGTCGGCCTGTTGGTAAATGTGTGGAAGTATGGTTGGATGATAGAGATTATCAAGTAGCACACACGTACATTCTTCTCAACTGTGCCGAAGTTGCACCATTTATTAGGAAATATATATACACATACGTCTACACATATGTATACACAAATATATATGCACACATGTATTTTAATCATAATGCAACATTTGTTCTATAATTGCAGTATTTACGAATCACAACATCCAAACGACGATATCGGTAAAGAATTTGCTGCTTGGTTTTCTAACTACGTTTTTGATACAACAAATTGTGTTGTAGATGAAGGATTGAAACATTTAGCTATGGGACCAAAAAGGATAGTCAAGACATATCCAATATTCTTTGTCAACGGATATAAATTTAATACCAAAGAATACGGTGCCGAAAAATCAACTAACAATACTGGTGTATTTGTCAAAGGTAGTGATGATCCAAATGATCACATAAATGACATTTATGGCGTGCTGACCCAGATTTTGCAGTTGACATATTTCACTCGACCCGCGGAAGAAGTATTTTTGTTTAAATGCAACTGGTTCAACAACACTGTAGGTGTTGAATATGCGCGTATATGATTTTTTGTTTGATGATAATAAACATATATACATTCGTTTAAATGTATTTGATAATATACTATTTTATTTTTCACAGATTAAATAAATATTTGCTGAATAAAATAAATAACACGAAATTTGAATTCAAACAAATATTTTATTCAAACTAATATTTATTACAATTTTGAATAGTACAATTTCATGCTCTCACTATACATATACAATTTTGATTACAATTACATCACATTTCATATTTACAGTTCACCTCACTACATATCACTCACACTCGTATTTATCTTTAACTTCCTTCTAGTTTGAATCCAGCATCTGAGCAATCTGCAAAAATATAAACTAACGCAGTAAAATTGAAAAAGAAATATTTTTGCAATTCAAAAATAAAAGATAATTTTTGAAATATGATTTGCCTCAGTTATTTGGGTTGTTCGTCATAATTTAAATTTGAATTCATCATACACGAACAACTTGTGACTTCACAGCGTATTACTGTATATGCCACAAGGTCGTGCATGCCGATATATACACTTGATTGGTTTACAGGGACAGGTGAGCACAGGTCAAACCCAAATGAAAAACCAGGTTCAACTCACGTGCTATAACATTGAAAATCACGACTCAAGCACAAGGTCAAACCCGAGTTTTTTTTGAAAAACTGGATTCAACACAGGGCAGATCACAAGTTAAAAACAGTGCGACAAAACTCGAGTGCAGCAATGAAACCACAAGTTACACAATCAAGTGATCAACACAGCAACATGGACTGCGCAAATTCAAGACAGCACCAAAGACTCAGCAGTGACACATGACCACCACAACAAACCCAGTGACTACATCTATAGCAGCAGTATGCAAGTGCATACACAAAGAGGCAACAAAGACCAAATTCACAATGAAGAGTAAAACAGTGGCTCAACAAGAACGCAGTGCAACAGTGGTGATGCAGTGGCACATGACTATCACTGGTATATTTCAAGTTCATTAGTATATGACAGCAACCAGAGGCAACATCAAGAGACATGAATATGGAACCAACTATACAATATGCAGACTCAATTCACTTATGCAAACTTACTTGAAGATTGCCACCAACATGATGATAACACAGCAGCCCCAAAATCAAAGTGACACAACAGCAATAATGCAAACAACAAAAATACTGTGTCAAGCTCATGTATGCAACAGATAAGGATGCAGATACAAAATGACCAAGTGCAACTGGACTACAGCACGACCAAATGGCCAAGATAAAAAAAAAAACCAGAGTTCAATGCATATGAGACCAGCAATGCTCAAGACCAACTACATGAAGCAAACAACAAATGAATGCAACAAGCATGAATCAAGTTCAGTGGCAAATGCATATATATATATCAGAGCGAAACATTTAAAGTAAATGCATTGAACAAACATTAAACCAGTTGCAACATCACTGATACTAGTGAAACAACAAGCAGCAGTGAACAAGTGTCACAGCAAACAAATGTGCACCAGTGATGCAAGCTACAGATACAGTGTCAACTAAATGAAACTGGTAAATGCAAAGACCAGTAATGCACAATTCAAATCAATGACAAAGCAACACTGGGAGCAACAGCTACATGCAGGTGAACAGCAAATGATGAAAATGTTATGGTCAATGCAACACAGTGAAGAAACCAAGTGCAGACTACAAAGACTCAAGTCTCAAACATGAAACAAGGTGCACAGTCCAGCTACAAGTTGCAGACTCGAAGCATCAGTGGACACATGAACACATGGAAAGTGACACAGCAATTTTTGAGAAGAACCAACAGAACAACCATGTATCAATAACAATGCAACACAGTGGCAATCACAAGCTACAAACATCAAATGTCGACCAGACACAAAACAAAATCAAACAAGGCCAGAGACAAAAGCTCGCAGGGATGAAAAACAGTGATGGTCAAAGTAATGCAGAGTCGTGGAGTGGTATACACCAAATAAGTAACAAATTTCTGGCCGAAGTAAACACTCAGTATCAAGGCCGAAGTGACAGTGAAATCACCATGTCAATGTTGAACAAGTCAAAAAATGCCAGAAAACAAAATACCGTGGTAGCCAAGAAATCAAATATGACAAAGTCAAATTAAAGCCGTGGTCATCATCGTGTCAATCAGGCAATCGAAGTATATACGTTTATGAACAAGTCAATACAATCTCAATCATCAATAAAAAAATCAAGTGGCCGAGGTGAATAAGATGAAAAATTCAAATAGAGAATATACGATGCAAATCTAGGGTTACAAACCCTATATAATCAAATTCACATCATCGGCAATAGGCATGGAGTTCAATCAAGCATAACAGTATGGCATAAACGAAAATCACATACCGAATCGAAGTCGAACTCGATCAACAACGAAGCAGCCGAAGTGAGCAACAATCGATCAACGGTACACGCGAATAATCATCGAATCAATCAACATATTATCGACACTTCGAAAGCCCTAATTTGATCAAGGACGAAGCCCTAAATTTTGCAAGAGGAACGGCCGCCATTACAAACGAAGGAAATAAAAGAGGCGGGTTGAATTACTAAAGAGGGCCGGCCTTATTCCTCTAAAAGGACCTCTAACTTATTAAGGGTTTTTAATTTATAAATAGGGATTTATTTTTAAATTGCATTTATCTTGTATTTTCTTTTTTAAACCGTTTTAATTTCTAGTCGTGTGACTAGGGGACAAGCTACGTGGCGTAGCTTGAGAATTCGCAACTCGGTGGTTGAGTTGTGGCAAGGTTTTGAGCGTAGAGTTAGATTAGTCAATAGCGGGTATAGCGAGTTTACGTGTGTAAGCGAGGGACTATCTAATTTCTAGTAGAAACCTTGGGGGCAGCACGTAGGCAGGGTTTTGCCGAAGCTGGGTAAATTCTGTGTTGTTCTGTTTTTTCTGTTATTTATATTCTGCGATATCTGTGCTGCTATTCTGTGATCTGAATTGAAATTAATTTATAAGCTTCCGCGATTAATTTTTATAATTTACACTATCACCCAATTCACCCCCCCTCTAGGGTGAAATCGATCCTACAGTAGGTTCTGGAATAAACGTGGATCCAAAATATAATCTTATAGAAATAAAACATACTTCGAGGTATTATAAGTACGACCCTTTTGTACTTGCCAAACAAGCTCTTCAAGTTTATTATACTCCTTACCCATCTTTAAGAAGAGATAAAATAGATTGGTCGGCTGTTTTTAAAACTAAACCAAGGTTTACATTTGATGGACGAAATATTCCTGAACAGCAAGCTTACCAAGCAGATATCGAAGAAAATAGAGGAATAATATTAACCGACGATCAAATAGATTTTGGACCTCTAAACGATGAATCAAATGCATTAATTGAAGCATTTGAGAGCATAGAGGAACAAAATATAGAGTGCGAAGAAGAGTCAGAATCCGAAAGCGATGAGGATTGACCACTAATCAATATATTGAGAAGATATTTTTTTCGTTTTTCTATTTCCAAAGTAATTTTATATGATATGTATCACAAAGTCTCTTTTATGTTACGCCATAATGTATGTTACGCCATGTTCATTATTCTGACACCATTTGCATATTAAATTAATTAATGTTACCCTTGCTTTTCTTTATACTATGATTTCATATGGGTATGTCGGGACGCAGACGTTCACGCTCCGGATCTTCCAGCTCACAGAGAGGTGATGATGCTGGTCCTTCACAGCCGGGTGTTCGGCCTATGGTATGGCTGAAACCCAAAGCCGATGGCAGGTAAGTATAAAGTTTCAAAATTGAATTTTATTCCATACAATCTTTTATCAAATATATATAGTAGTAACGGAATATTAAATGTTTTTTTCTGTTTTTACACAGCGGTGGGTTTTCGTTGGAGCCTTCCAACATAGTACTCACGATCTCGCGACGGGCGTATATGGCTCGTATGACCTCGTGTTGGCCGAGGTGGACTGCGATACCAGAGGGGGTGCGGGAGGATATCTGGCAGGACTTTTTGGTATGTGTGGTATAGCAATTATTGATTATGTAGTCATGTACATTATGTCAATTCATGTTTGCACTATTTATAGCAACTGTATAACTCATATTTTTTAAAACGTGCAGGGGGAAGTGGACTTGGCCGATTCTGATGTTTCAGTTGTCCGTCGCCATTGGAGCAGCAAAATTGTAAAAACTATCGCGAAACGATTAACAACATCAAAACATCGGGAAAGAGGCCTCATTGGATGAGTGAAGCTGTTTTTGATGAGTTCGCCACCTGGTGGAGCAACGAGAATTTTGTGGTAAATCTCTATCATATATTTAATTTAAATTGTTTGAGGCAAATAATATATAAATAATTAAAACTGTCAAAACAATTTTTTTTTTCAATTTAAATTTGCAGAGGCAGTCCGAGAGGAATTCTGCAAACAGGAGCAGGAACCCCGTTACACATCGCGGTGGTTCCAAGTCTTTCCAGCATCACCGGGAAGATTTGGTATAATTATTAAATAAGACAAATAGTTAATTATTTTAAGTTTTAATTTGTTAAATTATAAAAAATGTACATTTATATGTGCATATTTCAGGAGAGACAACGCGGGGGGGAGGGGGGCTGTTAGTTATTGGGATGTGTTTACCCATACACATGCATTGACTCAGGTCGATGATTCCGGCGCAGTTTTTTACTCTTGGGACCACGATGACAAAGCGCGTGCTGCCTATGTAAGTATAACATAAGTAACTAAAACTCACAAGTTAATTGAAATAACGTAATTAACTAAATTCAATTATATTTTGCATGACAGCAAAAGTTTCAGGAAGCGCGGACATCCTTACTTGAGAGTACGGGACGAGCTCACTTGACCCCCGATGAGGAGGACGCCATTTTTGAGTCCGTCATAGATCCAGTGACCCGCGGCAGACGCTACGGATATGGAAGCCAATCAGTTAGTTAATTTGCAATTATTTTAATACTAACTTTTTAGTGCAGTTGATAATTTAAATTTGTTTACAGGTCAGACAGCCCAGAAAGAATATCAAAGGGCTCAAGATAAAGAAGAGATTACGCAGCTATGAGCCGAGCTTGCTGAGCTGCAGGAACGCAATTTGCTGCATGAAGCGAGGACGGAGGAGTTGAACCGACGTATGGCGGAGTTCATCGCACAATATGGACAGCCTCTTTCATCTAGTGGTTCTGGTGCTGAGTGATTTAGGTATGTTTTGGTATTGGCATGTATATTTTGGAGTTGGTGAGAATTTGATACATTTTGATGTGATGGTTTGTGTATATTTGGATTTCATACATTCTGATGGTTTGGTTGTGGATGTTGGTTTGGATTTGTTGATGTTGGTTTGGATTTTTTAATGATGGTTATGTTGTGTTTTGTTTGGTTGTTGGTTTATGTTGAAATATATGTAAGATTTGGTTATATATATATATATATATATATATATATGTTTGGATATAGTTGTTATATGTATATGCTCGAAATGGAGCTGTTTTGATATAATTGTGGTTATGTGTGGCTGGAAGCAAGCACCGCTGCTTTTATAAAAAAAATACCCAGATTTGCAACGGCTTCCAAGGCTACCAACGGCCAATTGGCCATTTAACTCCAACGGCATATTCCAACGATTTCCACCGGCATGTTGGTCAACAGGCTTTTCCATGTTGGCAAATTTGCCGTTGGAAGCCATTGGTATATCCAGGTTGATGCCGTTGGAAACCGTTGAAGTGTATACCAACGGCATTT
Source organism: Allium cepa (assembly GCA_030765085.1). Taxonomy (NCBI): domain Eukaryota; kingdom Viridiplantae; phylum Streptophyta; class Magnoliopsida; order Asparagales; family Amaryllidaceae; genus Allium; species Allium cepa. The sequence continues at coordinate 1,039,854,500 of CM060931.1, read as the reverse complement.
CTAACGGCCTTCAACGGCTTTCCAACGGTCATTCGCCGTTGGAAATAGCCGTTTCTCTTGTAGTGTGTCATCCATATCATCTCGTGTAATAATTGTATCATTAACGTATAATGGTAGTATATATGATGCATCCCACATTAGTGATTTTAACAAAAAAGCAATAACGTGGAAGCTAGAAGTAAACCAAAAGATTTAATCATAATAAAAACTTTTTCAAACCACGCACTAGGTGCATGCTTGAGTTCATTCAATGCACTTAGTTTGCAAACATATAAATTCACGTGGAACGTCCGAAGGAAGCTCCATATAAACTTCTTCTTAAAGGTCTCCATTCAAGAAGACAATTTTAACATCAAACTATGAAATAAACCATTGTCAAATGAAAGTTGCAACATCAAGAATACGAATGGTAGCCCTCTTTGCAACAAGAGAAAAGCTTCCCTCATAATCTATATCGTACTGTTAAGAGTAACCTTTTACAACCGATCTAGCTTTATATCTTTCGATAGATCCATCAACTTTGATTTTGATTTTATATACCCAGCGATTACAAACAAACACTCTTATCATGAGTTAATAGAAGCTATATATCATTTGCAAGGCAAAAGGTTCCTCGTCCATAGCTTCTTGCCAACATCGATTGAGAACCGTCTCTTTATAGAAAGTTGGCGTAGAAAAATTATTAATACAGGTTAAAAAAAGAAAAGAATAAAGAGTAATAAAGATAAACATAGTCGGGTAATTTTTTAGACTTACGAATACGTGTGCAATGACGAAGAGGTGGTTATGCGGACTCAACTGGAAGTTGAGGGTTGAAGACTCATAGAGAAAGAGGAAACTTCGAGGGTTATAGTTTTTCGTGGAGCTATTAATATTTATGATTATGCTTAGAAAAAGAATAAATAAAGTTTTCATTAATGGAAGAAATTGACAATGAAATAATTAAAGAAATTGGTAATTAGACGATAATTTGACATGATTGATTTTTATATTCAGATTAATTTAATTTAATGTTTAACATTATAACAGAGGAAACGCTAGTATATAGAAACATTCCCGACGTATGTATGTATTATTCAGTTAAAGAGGACGAAGAAAGCAAGGCTAGAATTGGAAGGCAATCACAAAGGCGGTCAATAATCAACTACACACATACGCTTTGACACAGAACACAAAACAACTGCGTACGTCCGCACACTGAAAAGACAAAGTAAAAGAAAGAAAGAATGGCATGTGAATTGCTGCAACGTGAGAAAGAACTTTTGGGTCGTAACTAAATTTGTTCTTTTTCTTTATACAAACAAAAGAATCTTTGTTTATTTTATTATTTTCCTTATCATTTCTTGATGCAATTAACGTGCGGGGTATAGTCACATCTTGTCAAATCTCTTACACTACATTTATCTTCGAGTTATTATCAGTGTTTTCTTGCCTTCTGTGCAATGATGATATATGGATGGCACACAATCACACAATAGTGCTTTTCAATAGTTGTTGCACTATCTTTTGTTTCCTCATTGCTGCATAAGTCCGTAGTTAACTCTGTATATTTTCTGTACGGTTCGAAAAATTGTTGCATCCGCTTCAATTTTTTCACCTTTGCACCGTATGTAAAGAGAATCTACTGAAAATCAAGTATATAAAAGGTGCATAGTGTTATGACGTTTTTTTTTTCAACACTGCTGCTCAGAAGTGAGATGTATCATGGTCCAAATAATAGTTTCCAATAGACCAAACGTTGATCTTCTTATAAATGATATTGACTATTTCAATTACGGTTATTCCACGACTGCGTTAGAAAAAAGTCAGTGTATTTGTAGATTTATTAAAATATCGACTTTGGTTGTCAAATATTTTCTGAAAATCCCTGAAAAACGGATGAGTTGTCGAACAAACAGACCACCGAACAAAGCTTTTTTGTTGTCGAATGTCATGATTGGATGTTCCTACATTTTCTATGACACACATGTTCGTGGCAAAAATTATTTTTAATAAAATGAATCTCTTTTTTCGCATACTATAGTCTTGTATATATATGTTCATCTCTTTTAGAATGTCTTGCGATGTAGGACTTAACGTTCGACACATGCACTTTTAAATGCAAGCCACACGTAACAAGCGACAGGAAAACCTATGTTTAACGTGTGTTTTTCTTTGGTGTTTTCCCTAGAAGCGGACCGCCCGTTTGAAATTCTAAAAGAAGTATAAAAAAAAGCATTTACGTTATTTTGACGGACGCTCTTATATTTAATACAAGAAAATAATTACAGGTCTCTTTTGCTGATTTTGTTATAAGAAAAATCTCCGTAGATATGAATATGTAAATTTAATCTCTATTTTTTTGAAAAATAGAAAACTCAAGATGCTTTGCAATTTTCTGACAGAAAATACAAGCGAACTTGCAACTTTTAGACTTCGAATTTTTTTCAAAATTTCAAAATTGTAAAAATTTTGAAATTTTTGAAAAGTGCTAGTTAACCTACGCTTTCTGTCAGGAAAGTGCAAGCTAGTTTGCGCTTTTATTTTAAAAAAAAACTTTAATGTTTGAAAATTTTGAAAAATGCAATTTCAAGCTAGTTTGTGCCTTCTACTTTAAAAAATTGTAAGATTTTCGAAAATTTTGAAATTTTTGGAAAACGCTAGTTAGCTTGCATTTTTTTCATAAAAACGTAAGTTGGTTTGCGCTTTTTCATTTTGAATTTTTTTTTGAAAATTATGAAATTTCAAAAAAATTTAAGTTTTTGAAAAGCGCTAATTAATTTGCGCTTTATATAAGAAAAGCACAAGATAGTTTACACTTTCTGATTTAGAAAAAATAGGGACTTAATTTATATATTCATTATCATACAGTGATTTTTCTTACAACAATATCAAAAATAAGGACCTTCGGTGCGAAGAGTCTGTTTAATATCTAATATTTAACCAACTTGTAATCTAAAAAGTCATCCCTGAACGCTCTAACGTTTAATTCAATTTGTACGCAAGCAAGCGCACCCGACTTAGAAGAATCAATGCAACTTTGGCTCAAATTGCTCAACTACGTCAAAAGTGCTAGTCCAAAACTGCCAGCTTCCACTTGGTTTTTTCAGTACGAGTGTCACGGCACGCGCTTCGCGCGTGAATTATTTTCCTTATAAATTATATATGTGTAAATCGATAAAAAATATTTTTTTTTATTTTCAAGTGATATTAAGAATTGTGTATTTGTAAAGAAGTATTCTAAATTTATGAAGGAAGTTTTATTCTAGATACTATTTTTAGAAGTGTTTTGAATTCATATTCATTGCTATATCCTATTTTTAGGGCGTTTGGATTTGGAAAAGAATTTTAAAATTAGATTCTATTTTTAAGTTATTAAGATTTGCTAACATATAGAGGGGCATTTTTGGTAGTTCACGTTGATACCAAAAAAGTGTGACACCAAAGCTATTACAACTATTATTAAAGATATGGTCTTGATCTGAAGCTTTTCTACCGGGTCAATTCATTTTATGAAAGCAAAAAAACACGGTGTCATGCATGAGGCATGCACACTGCCATTTTCCATGCTTCGGGTGGAAGATCACTGTCGTACTTCATTGTTGACTTTTCTAAGTTTTTGTTATAGGCATACAAACTATTTAATCATACTTGTTTATTTTTCGTATTCTATAATCAATGAGATTAATTCATGTTAAAACAAATTTTTTATATTTATGTTTTATGATTTATCAACCGTCATCTGTCCATATCCATTAAAGCGTATATATACGCGTAACATTTTTCAGATGCGGATATAACACCATGTCATTGGTTAGTTATCTGTAAAAGTCCTAATATTGAAGTGCATAAAGGGGTAGTAAAATGCATATGTTGGAATAAAGAATTGTTGGACACCTAATCAATGTTTTTTAGAAACGCAAATTTCACCTGCGAATGACTTACCAGATTGGTTTCAGATCTCTAGTTCTAAGTCAAATGCTACCGAGTTCCCCTACACATTTGAGGTTTAAAAAAAAAAAAAAAAAAAAAACATTCACCGTATACAGTAAAATTAGCTTATTTTCTGCTGATGATAAATAATCCATAGATTCTATACGTGATGAAATATGACACATTCCACAAAATCCGTTAAGGCCATTTAGTTGAAGCCCACAACGAAGCTATTAAGCCCAAAATTTTAAAATACGCAAGCAAAACTCAAAAGTCAGTTGCTCATTTAAATAGAATTCAAAAGTCACAACCAAGAACGCTAAGCCTGGTAATTACAGTTCTCCCTGACCTAATGTTCCCTTTTCGCATTTGATATTTCATAGTACACAGGAACAAGAGTAGGAGAATTTAAAAAAAATACTATTTCTTTTAACTTGCAAATACACATAATACATGGTCATCCCTCGTAAAACAAATTTTAAAGAACGCTAGTGTCTCTAGTTTCAGCCAAAATGCAAACTTTTGCATTTTCAAGAAGTACAAACATTTGCAATTTGTATCGGAAATCTACAAATATTTGTAGTTAAAGTGCAACTAGTTGCACTTTTTTTAAAAAAAATCGAAAAGAAAATTATAATAATCAGTTTCGGTAATAGAAACACAAGACTAAATTCAAATCTAATTTTCGAAAAAACATGAATTTTTTTTACTCAAAAAAAGATAGAAGTGTAATTAAGACATGTTTTTAAGGAATGCTTTCGTGCATCAACCTTGAAAACAAGGGTGAATCCAAATTTTGCACTAAAGTTAATATTTGCATTCTTATTTATTTTTATTTTATTTTTTTTTATATTTGCATTCTTATGTTGTCCCTCGTCACTTGAAATTATTATTAAAATTACATGATTCGTGATGTTTAAAATTGAAGAGAAGACCGTTAGAATCACGAACGTAAAAACGACATGTGAATCGTTAGTGGGATGAAGATGTTACGAGCAAAAAAGTGCAAGCAATACTTGTAAAGTCAATCGACTCAATCGATCAATTTAGATGCTCAACCAATTCGAACTTGAGTATGGTTTTGCGTTAGGATTTTGAAGATCAAAACCTTAACTTTGCGGAATAAATAATCATCCAAAATATAGAATCATATCCAAAATATAGAATCATAGAAGTGCAATTTTGATATGTTGCAAGATCCAAGCTTCATCTTCTTCTCCACAACTCCATATGATACGTCATATTCTCCATTGAGCTAGCGAAACTGTCCTCTTCGATTTGAAATATATTATGTCGTACAAACACTCTACCTCGGTGTAGTATATAATGCGTCCATCTTTGTTCTGAACTCAACACGCCAAGAATAAAGAAAACATGTTAGATCTGCGCTCTAAAGCACAGTTAGCTCTAGGCCAAGTCAATCAAGTTTATACACACTACTAGAAAAGGCGTCATTACCGACAGCAATGACCGACGGCTTCCGATGGCTTTCGACGGGCCGTCGGCGAACATCGGAAGCCGTCGAAAATTTGCGATTATACCTGCAGCCGAGCCTTCTTCCTCCTCTTCCTTTCATACGAAAATTATAAACCAAAACCCCCAAATTCCTTCTCCAAGCTTCCAATCCCTAATTTTTAGCTTCCGGATCCTCCACGACTGTCTAATCAAATTCCATTACTCTTAATCTCAGGTATAATCTTTTATTTTTGCGAAAAATTCAGTTTTTATCCTAATTATAGATTTGCATAAATTGATAAATTAAGGCGAATTAGTATTGCAATTGTTTCCAATAGCGTAATAACGGTTTATACCATCACATGGTATACCTATTTCATCTTTTATCGTGAAATTGTGTAAAACATGTATAATTTGTGATTGTTCATGTATATGTAAATTGTTGTGTATGCTTTGATTCGACGATTGTATACGTTATTTGGAATAAGATAAAATGATTGAATGAATTAGGAGTATTATATTGTACACGTATTTACTTATGAAAAAAAAATGCATTACTCTAAATTATAATTGTGTATATTGAAAAATGACAAAAATGTTAAACCAACCTTAAGTTGATTTAATACGTCGAATAAATGTGTTAAATTAATATATATTTTTGTAAATGTGAACAGTGAGTAAAACTGTATTTTTTCGTAAAATGCGCGCATGTAACTGACAAATATCCCTTAGAGAGTTTTTGGCCCCGTCTGACGAGTGTTGTACATGATCGTTCTATAAATAGTCGTTTTTTCGAAACACGACCATTTATATTCATCTGGTACAATGTTTGTCGGATTTGTCGCTGTATTGGACAAGTTATGAACACAGTAAGCATTTACATTTTGTATACTACTTCGTCTCAAACGGTTCATAAAATTTCGGCCTAATTTTTCTTTTTTGTTTCCTGCGTACACGCATTTGTGTACAATGCAGGGAACAAAAGGGAAATGCTGTCGAAATTTTGTTGAATCGTTTGAGACAAAATAATATACGAAATGTAAATGCTTACTGTGTTTGTAATGGGAAGTAGGATGTCTGACCAATGGAAAAAAGTTATATATATTTTTAAATCGATACGTTAAAAAAAATGTGCCCTATTTGAATTTTTTTTTAAATTTGTGAAGTCGTTCTTTAAATTCAAATATTATACGACCATGAAAATAATCTTTTTCGAATTTGTATTCTTCAAAATAAATATTAAAATTTGAACTTCTCATTTTGTCAAATAGGAAAAATGATTGATTATTTTGTTGATCGGAGGAGATGGATGTACCAAAGAAGAGGACTGAGGGGCTCAATAAAAGGAGATTTTTATAATGGTATAAATGTGTATGTTGAATTCGCTTTAAGTAATAACGGAAACGATCCAGAAATTCGTTGTCCGTGTAGTAGGTGTAGACATTTGAACTATTTGTTACCAGATATTGTGAAAGTTCATTTGTGCCAACACGGTTTCGCAACCGAGTATTATGTTTGGGATCGGAATGGAGAAGTTGTAGCAAATACTTCTGTAGAGTCCGAAAGTGTCGTTAACGAAATAGTTTCAACGACCCGTATAGAAAATATGGTCGAAGATGCAGCACGATCAATGTTTCCTATGGCTGAAGTTGACGACGACGATGGAAATGTTGAAGAACCAAATATTGAAGCAAAAAAAAAATTATGATTTACCAGATGCTGCTAAGAAACCTATTTAGGATGGTTGTAAAAGCGGCACTCGGCTGTCAGTAATCGCAGAATACATTGCGATGAAGTCAAAATACAACATCACTGAAGCTGGATTTACGGCTGTTGTACAAGCTGTAAAAAGACATATGCCGCTTGATAATCTAATGTGTGAAAATCACTACGAAGTTAAAAAACTTATGTCGGCTTTTGGTTTACCGTATCAGAAAATAGATACATGTTTAAAAGGCTGCATGTTGTTTTGGAAAGAAGACGCAAACCTTAGAAATTATACAGTTTGTAACCAGGAGAGATACAAACCAAGAAAAAAGAAGGAGAAGGAAGTTCCGTACAAGCGTATGCACTACTTACCCATAACTCCAAGACTTCAAAGATTATATGCATCTTCTGTAACTGCATCTAATATGAGATGGCATAACGTGAGAACGGAGGAAGAGGGTACGTTAACACATCCGGTCGATGGAGAAGCATGGAAGCATTTCGATAAAACGTATCCAAATTTTACAGCGGAGAGTCGAAATGTTAGATTGGGATTATGTATGGACGGTTTTTCTCCATTTTCTCAATTTGGTTCTAAATATTCATCCTGGCCCATTATCGTCACACCGTATAATTTAACTCCATGGATGTGTATGAAAACGCAATATATGTTTCTTACTGTTGTCGTTCCTAGCCCCGACAATCCGACACAAAGAATCGATGTATATTTACAAACGTTGATTGAGGAGTTAAAAATACTGTGGAACGAAGGAGTAGAAACATACGATGTGTCCAAGAAGAAAAAATTTCGTATGTTCGCTTCTTTGTTGTGGACTATAAGTGATTTTCCTGCCTATGCAATGCTTTCGGGATGGAGTACTGCCGGTCGTCTAGCATGTCCATATTGCATGGATGAAACACGAGCGTTTTCTTTACCTCATGGTAAGAAAATTTCATGATTTGACTGTCATCGATATTTTCTCCATGTAAATCATCCCTTCAGAGGAGACAAGAAAAACTTTTTAGCTAATAGAGTAGAAACCAGACAACCACCGACGATTTGGTCAAGCGAAGACATATATGAACTTGTTAAGGACTATCCAAAGATATATGAAACTGGCGAGCAAACAGAAATTGAAGACAAATCAGTTGTTTATAACTGGTGCAAACAAACTATTTTTTGGGAGTTGCCGTATTGGAAACATCTTCTACTTCGCCATAACATAGATGTGATGCACAATGAGAAAAATGTATTTGATAATGTTTTTAACACAATTATGAATGTGAAAGGGAAGACGAAGGATGATTTGAAATCAAGACGTGATATAGAAGAATTATGCAAACGTCCTGAGCTTCATATAAAACCAAATGACAATAAAAACCCAAAGCATGTTACGAATTAGATAATAATCAAGTTAAAGCTGTGTTAAAATGGGTGGAAGGGTTAAGATTTCCTGATGGGATATCATCAAATCTTCGTAGATGTGTTGACTTTAAAATGGTAGATTGAGCGGAATGAAAAGTCACGACTGTCACATAATGATGGAAAAGTTATTTCACGTAATGTTCAAAGAACTACTGCCGTTAAAAGTTTGGAAGGTAGTAACAGAGCTTAGTATGTTTTACAAAAAGCTTTGTTCGACTACTTTAAAAGTGCAACATTTACGTAAACTTGAAGTGGACATTCCTATATTGCTTTGAAAATTAGAGAAAATATTTCCGCCCGGTTTTTTTAATGTGGTGGAACATTTACCTGTTCATCTCTCATCTGAAGCACGACTTCGAGGTCCTGTCCAATATGGATGGATGTATCCATTTGAAAGGTATGTAATATGTTATAATGTAATTTAATTGCATTTGAAAGATGAAGTTAATATAAATTAATTTTGCATAGATATTTGAATCATCTGAAGAAAAAAGTGAGGCAAAAAGCACGAGTTGAAGGTTCGATATGCAAATCTTACATCGAAGAAGAAGCTTCATTCTTTTTCTCTCACTATTTCAATGACCATGTGAATATTTCATTTCAAAGTGTTCCTCGTAATGACAAAGGCGACGAACAAGAGTCCTCTCAACCAATGTTATCTATTTTTAGACAATATGGTCGGCCTTCTGGAAAATGTGTAGAAATATGGCTAGACGATAAAGATCTTCATGTGGCACACACTTATATTCTTCTAAATTGTGCCGAGGTTGCACCGTTTGTTAGGTAATCTAAAATAATAATTTATGTTTTATTCTTTTCTATAATGCATGCGCGTGTATAACCTAATGTAATAATTTGTTTATATAAACAATATTTATGAACGTGAACATCCGAAGGGAGATCTCGGTAAAGAATTTTCTGGTTGGTTTTCAAATTACTTTTATGAGCCGAGAAATTGTGTTGTTGACGAAGGGTTGAAACATCTTGCGATGGGACCAAAAAGAGTGGTCAAGACATATCCAATATATTTCGTCAATGGATATAAATTTAACACCAAAGAATACGGTGCAGAAAAATTAAAAAATAATACTGGTGTATTTAAGGATTCTAATTCATAAAGAGGATTCTAATTCTAATTCATACGGTGCAAAATTCATACATATAATTTTACATAAAGAGGTAGTATAAATTCAATGAATAGTTCAATTACGATTTGACTTTAAGGATTCTAATTTTCAAATACAATTAGTACTCGAATAACATTACAATTTCAACTCCAAATTTTCTAATTCCAAAATACTATAATATCTTATTCAAATCACAAGAAAATCCAAAAAAAAATGTTATAAAAAAATATGATGTCTTATAAATAATACATATGCATTGACATTACGAAGGTTTCGTAGCTTCTGCCACCTTTACTTTGTTGATGATGTGAAGCTAATTGCACCATACTAGTTTTTCTTTTTGTCGGGCCCATAAACTCTAGCAATAGGAACTGTATCAAGATTGTGTAAGCCTGCTATGTCATCACCATTAACTTCCAGCATTTTCTTTTCCTCGTCTTTCCCCTAGAAGTGCTTGCATTTGAAAAGTAAAACTTAGTTTTGATTAAAAATGGTTGAGTACAGCAAAATAGAGCTTTGCAAAACTAAGCTGGCAGTTTTAAAAAGTGAATTTGTAGATCGGTTTGAAAACCGAGTTAAAGCCCATTTGTGCAAAAATGAGTTATAAGCATAGGTCTAAAACTCGCAATTGAGTTTTGCAGCTCAGTTTTGAAACTAAGTTCTGCAACTTAGTTTCTAAGCTGCACCTTAGTATCCAAAATGCTCTAAGTTTTGCAACTTGGTTTGGAAAATGAGTTTCAAAACTCAGTTTGGAAATTGAGAGAACCAAGTTGCAACAAAGGCCCAACTATCACCTCCACTGTAAAGTACACAAGAAAAAATCAAAATGACTGCAAGGAAACACCTTCTCCACTTGCACCATTTCCAAACTTAACATTAGATACATTAGTTACTGATAAATACCTTCTTTGTTTTTTCTTAGTAAATATCACTTATATATATATATGGCCTGCTACTTGAACACAAAATTAAACACAAAATGGTGACACAAAAGATCTGGACAATTGGATTTTTTGTCTTTATGGGAAATGTGGAATTCAGGGGGCAATCCAATGGTGAAGATTCTTTGTGTCACCAATTGTATCCATATTTTGTATCTAAATAGACTTTCCCATATATATATATATATACATACATATATATATATATATATATATATATATATATATATATATATATATATATATCGACATTCCCATATAATTGGTATATACCAATTTAAGGTTCAGTATGTCAATTCCCCATATTTATATTGCTATGTCAACTATTTACATTAACTTATTTTCTATGTTATTATCAATATTTGTCAGAAACATATAGAAATTTAAGTTAATAAACAAAGGATATGAACAATTAATTTAAGTACCATGTTATATAACTGGAATATACAAATTTTAAAACATATATATCAAAATTGGAATTGAATAATCAGTAACAATAATTTCTACATTTTTAGCGATATACAACCTCATTATAAAAATTTGACGTACTTTCTCATTACTCGAACATTAACCAGCTGATTCATTTTCTTGTTTTGAATTTTGAGTAGGATCATGGTTTAAGTATGTCTCTTTGGCAAAAAAAAACTTTTTTGTGCAACATTTTCTATTTTTTTCTTCAAAATAAGGCTGTGATTGTTTATATTGTATAAAATACTTTTAAGTTTCAGTGATAATGGAAGTTTTAACTAAAAAATTTATAAAATAAAAATTAATAAAATTTTCTATTAAGTGGAATAAGGTTTTGCTAGAGCTTCGAATTTTGTCAATATGCCAATGTCATCCCATTTGGATCAAAGATCGGTAACGAAAAAACTATGTAAGCTAAAAAAAGACATGTGATACATTTTAGTAAAATTAAAAAGAAATAAGTGGCATGTAGCTAGTAAATAGTTGGTTACTTCGTTTTCCAAGATCAACTAAAGATCCAAATTTTTTTAACATAGAATTTAATTTTCTCTCATAAATAAACTAACTTTTTTTTAGAATCACATTCAGGCCACGCATGACATCTGCTCAGTGACAGCGATAAGAAACTTAAAAAAATTAAAGCGCGCCTACGTTTGACATGTCAGATTTGCGTGCCATATATGTGACATGAAATGTAATGCACAAATTAAAGTTGCATGTGAGCATGATATTCAAAAGAACCATGTTAAAAAAGATAAAGCTGCATACCTTTAATCAACAATATTTTAGTTCTGTCTTTCTTGTTTTGAATTACATCGATATTAACAAAAATAGCACCATGGCAAGCCTAAAAATAGGCATCTGTTTCTTAGTAGAGGATGACAAAAGATATGGTTAAATTTATAATTTGAAATACTAAATAAATAGGTACACTGTCAATAAATTATCTACCGGTTCTACAAAAGATGTTGAAAAAAGAAAAGATTGATGGGTGAAACATTGCTATGTGTACACGTTTTCACTTTTGTATAAAGATTTTGTACATATTTCCTCCTAATGCCCACTTAACTGGTAGCATTTAAATGCAAAAATTTAGGATGAACCCTAACATGATCCATACCTGCTCTTAATTATATGAAAAGTACAAGATTTATTTCAATAATGCATTCTATTTTCCTAGTGTATAACCCGTGCGTTGCACACGGTAATGTTGTAAAAGAAATTGTCAAATATACATAGTTAAATAGTCGACGTACAATGTAATATGCTAATGTTAAACATATATATTTTTATTTTAGCATGTTAAAATGTTATGTTTTCATAGTAAGATATATTCAAAAATTATTTTCGAATAGTTAAAAATAATCATGTATTCATTATTTTCATATTCTAACCATTTAAAATGATAGATTTTATTTTGAATTAGTTTTACGATAATATTTCTAAAGTTTAAGGAAATTATATGTTAAACATATTATTTTATTGATTTATACGTTTAAAAAATGTATATATATATATACTTTCCAAATTTTATATTTTAAAATATTTTATGTAATTTTAAAATAAGTGTAATTTATACTTTGAAATTAAGAAATTATACGTTAAATATGACCGATATACCGATGCATGTGAAACAATTTTTAGCGTTTATGTATATGATAAATTTCAAAGAAAAATATAGATGTAATATGTTCCTTTTTGAAGTAATATTTAGTAAATTCATGATCGTGTGTGTTTTGATGCGCATGCGCACCCGCACATGTGCATGATGATGAATTTTAGATGTCAAATTGCAAATCTGTATTGATAAAATTTTTAAATATAACATGAGGTATTAAGGGAAAAACTATTTTTTTAATTTACTAAAATTTTGGATAATAATAAAGTAATAGAATGTATCTCTTGCATTGCACACGCTAATTCTGTAAAAACATTATACTCATTCTTTAATTTTGTTAAAATAAAATTTGTTATGAAATGTTCGATATATCAATCATAAAGTAAATGTTTTGTATGCCTATAATTTTTGTTAAGCGATTCAGATATTTTTATATTTGAAAGAAATATCTACCATGTGTTACTACTAATACGGTATATAAATTGAAATTGTCATTTTGTTTATAAATTACCAAAGACATTAATGAGTATTAATTACTTGAATTTATAGTGTTTGGATAATTTAAATACAAAGATTTGAATGTAAAATAATAAAAGAAAATTGATGAAAACTTTGTAAATGACTGTAGAAATTATAAAATCTCGGTATGTATGAATATAAAATCATGGAAAAAATTAACACAATATTTTGGATAACTATAAAATGATAATTTATATGGATTCAAAAAAATGAAGAGAATTAATGAGTAGGGGTGAAAATTTTATAATTATTGTGATGATTTGTGTTCTTTAAACTACAATCATTTAACTAATAATTTATTAAAATAAATAATTATACATTAAAGTTGTTCGTATTGTTTTTTATGTGATCCATATTTATACTGTTTTGTTACAGTGAGCGCGATATTTTATTGACATGGTTATCTATATTATTTATTAGAAAAATTAATAAATAATGGTTAATTAATTTTTTTAAATGATTTATAATGAAATTATTTAATTAATTTAAATATACGGACTTAAATGTAAATTGTACATGAAAATTGAGGACTTTGAAAATAATTGTAGAAAGCAGAAAGTATAGATTTTTGAATGTAAAACAATATTGTAAAATTAATAAAATCTTATAAACAATTCAAAACTAATGCATTGTATTAGGTCTTTAAAATAAATTTTAAATAAATATCTAGAGAAAATTAAGGAGAGGTGAGAGAAATGCTAGAATTAATGTGAGAGCTAGAATTTGTTCTACTTTGCTATTATTTAATAGATAGGTTATAAACACACTAACTAATAATAGAGGAAAAAATTGTGCATAAAAATATCATGCATGATGCATTCATTCTCGACAAGTCATTAGCTGGAATTGTGGGCTGGCTCCCCATGATCTAGGATTCCTATTTTCCCAGCAATTCCGGTTTGATTTACATATGTACGAGATTGTTAGACATGAACCCGATTTAGCATCAATTTACATATTAAACCCATGCATTTGCCACATTTCACATTATTTATTATATACGCTCGTTCATCTTCCAAAGCAGTTACTCGTCTCATTAACCAAATTAACTGCTTTTGAATATTATATCAATTATTTATTGGACTTCATAGTAAATCCTACTACCTAAATTAAAAGGACATCACGTTAATTAAATCCTAGGGTTAACAACATGTGCGAGTTAGAACACAACACCCACCATGTATAGTTCACATTAGAATACCACTTTGAAGACACAAAGATATGTTATATATGTAAATAATTAAAGACCGTGTTTAATCTTTCCCTATACAATAGTAAAATGTATTCACCTAAAGGGACTCATAATTGCCCATGCTCTCTTTACCATGGAAGTTATCATACCATCCTATATAGGGGTAGCTGTAGAAATATATGACTTGTGAGAAACAAAGAAAAACAATATACCCCTATGTTCTAGTCTATTGAAATGATGGTTCCCTAATAAACTTATATCTAACATACTAGTGTAGTATTACTACAGATTTATGAAATCATGAATTAAACTTATTTTTTGGGCAGGGCAGGGATACTCCAAAGCCAAAGTCTAAAAGTATTATAAAGCTTTTACTGGGATAACAAGGATTCGGAAACCAGGATTCAACGTCATTGCAATTCACTAAATCATTAAAGAAAACAGTTTAGACAAACACAGGTACTCAAAAAAGTGGATAAAAGCGCTTGTAATATTCACATACAGTTATAAAAATTTAGGATATTTTGTGGACAGAAAGAAACATAACATGCTTAACCAATAATTGAAGAAAAATAAAATCAAAATGCATACCGTTTAACTACAAAGAATCTTTAAAACCCGAACTCCCATCATAATTCCCCACTTTCCAAAATTGTGTACTCTCTTTCACCGCCGCCGCCACAACGGTCGGTGCCATACTGTCTATCGTCGGCAGTGGATCAAGAAAGCCAACAGGCAAAGCTTTGTGCTTTTTTTCTTTTACCAGATCCATCCAGAATCCTGGACCTCTTATAGGTCCTGACAAACCTACATCGTTCTCACCACCGTGGTTGTTCTTGGCTTCGAAGTCGCTACCACTGCTACTGCTAAGATCGATGCTGTTGATAGGGTAAGAAGCAGCGGTAGGATTAAGACCTCGAGGAAGAAGTGGGATGTCGAGTTTGACAACGACTGAATTGAGAAAGGGTCGGATTAGGGTAACTCTAGTGGGTTTAGCCCACTGAATATTCAGCCCTGAACCGGGGATGGGCACCCAGTGGCCAGGCGTCCATAAAATGGATGCCAACCCCACTACAAAACCTCATTCCCTCCCCTCCTCTTCGCACTTTCCCCTTAATTTTCATTTTGATTTTTTTTTAAATTAGAAAAGCTAAACGAAATGTTGTCGCATCCAACCAAAATCGTCCGAAGAACGGTTCACAGACATCCAGCGGAGCAAGCTGGATCGTTATATGTTCCTCCGCCACCTTGAGTTTCACCAGACGGTCTACATGTACTACACGAGCTTCCAGATGGTTATCGGCATAAAGCCGAAACCGCTTCGATGACCATACAGGTATAAATTGCACATTAATATATCTGGTTATTTTTATATGTACATCACATAATCATATTAAATTACTGTTACTCTATCAAAAATTATTAATTCATAAATTATCTTTACGACCATTACATTCA
Source organism: Allium cepa (assembly GCA_030765085.1). Classification (NCBI taxonomy): domain Eukaryota; kingdom Viridiplantae; phylum Streptophyta; class Magnoliopsida; order Asparagales; family Amaryllidaceae; genus Allium; species Allium cepa. The sequence goes on along the minus strand of CM060931.1, from coordinate 1,039,838,677 downwards.
TTGTCGGGGTAGTTGGGCTAAGTGCATTATCCAGTTTTATGACTCTCTTCCCGGTCCTATTATTGAGAGGCTATAGGCTAGCCCTATTGGTCTTTTTTTGTCGATTAGGCATGTTAAGTCTTTTGATCGACCTCTCATTCAGGCATTAGCTGAGAGGTGGTGGCCCACAACGCATACGTTTCGTTTTTTAGATTTTGAGCTTGGTATCACCCCAGTTGATTTCTACGTGTTCACTGACATTGAGATTGGACGACATGGTCTTCGACCTTTTCCACTTGATGATTTATACGAATCCCCCAATCTGTTTACTGTGTTTCTACCATTGATAGACGTTACCTGCGTCACTAGTGGTTCTGTTAAGTTGACTTACCTGCAGCTAATGCACACATCTCTTTTTCTATTACAATTCTATTCTCAATTCCATAATATTGAAAGTATGTCTCATCCATTTCAATCATATAACGAAGCGATGAATATGGATAGCTGGGATTTTGATTTCCAACCCTTTCAAAATGTTCATCTCCAGACCGCTCACCCTCTATCCTTCCATTCTTCTGCTCCATGGTCTGGCGATGAAGATAAGGATTTGTGCTATATTTACTGTCATTTTTCTAACGACTCGGTAAAGGAAAATGACTAAAGTGGAGAGGCATTTTGGTCAAAATTCATGACTGCGTACAACAAAAAACATGTTGAAAAGACGAGGTCAATGTCTGCAATCACGGGTCATTTTGGGAAGATTAATTGACAAACACAATTCTACGAGATGCAGATTCACAAAATAAGAACAGCAAATCTAAGTGGAATGGGTGGCGAAGCTGAATTGATAGCGTTTTGAAAAATATCATTTTTAATTTATATTCATTTCTCATCACTTTGTTAATATATCATTTTGTATTTCTGTTTTTTTAAAAATAATTGCGAACGATCAATTTTTGAAATTATTTCCAAGAGAAAATGGTATAAAGAACCCCACTATGATCAATTTGCAAACTGCTATGACTTGCTTGTTAGTTAACAAAAATGGAGCTCAAACACCGCAAAAAGCTTAAAAGATATCCATACGAAGTCGAAGGGTAAGAAAAAACAAGTCGATCTAATTATAATTCTAGCCCAGACAATTCTTCTCATATGGCTCTAATGTATACCTAGATTACGAAGACGAAGAAGCAGAAGCCCGCATTTGATGAAGATGCTAGACCGATGGGGCAACGAGCAGCTAAGAAGAATATCGCTGTTCAATCTCAAATCGATTCCCGTTTAGCCCTAATGCATGAAAAACATGCTAGAGAAAATGCAGAACGTCAAAGAGAGAGTGCGGAAAATCTTGCCGTGTTAAAAGAATTGACCGAGATTGAGAAGGGCCGGTTTGAGCTAGAGCGGCAACGCCGAGAGACCTTAGTAATGGAAAAGGATGTCACCGAAATGGACCCAATTACAATGCAATATTGGATGGAGTACAAACAATGCATTGTTGAGAGTAGATCAGGAACAAAACATATGTAGTTGACATATTCATGTGATATTTTTAGTTATTGCAGTTTAAATATCCATATACCTTCAGTTTATATTTTCAATCATGTGCTATTTTCAGTTTTAAAATATTCAATGGTATATCATTTTTTGATACATTCTATAAATATCAATATAGATTTACTTCACCAAACAAAACTGATATTACAAGCATAAAAATTATAGCATTCTACTCTTCGTTACAGAAATAAACAGACAAACAAATGTAATTAAACAAAGAGCCACCATCTCGAACTACTGATTTCCATGAGAATTCCAAATATGCTCCATTAAATCCCTTTGGAGTCTATTATGAATAGCTGCATTGCAATATACTTCATGATAATCGTCATGAATTGCGTACTGTCCTTCATTTCGTAACGTGGCTGTGCGAAATAATTCGGGGGGTTGTCTTGCCCCATCATACTCAAAATTGGAATAGTCCATACCGCGTTCATCTTCAATGATCATGTTATGCAGAATTATATAACATAACATAATTATAGTCATTTTTGATCTCTTCCATAATCTACATGGATTACTGATCATTGCAAACCTTGCTTGAAGGACCCCAAACGCCATTTCTACATCCTTCCTTTGTCCTTCCTGCATTGCAGTAAATTGTTTCTGTTTTGTCGTCATTGGATTTGCAAATGTCTTTACAATCGTACTTCATTTGGAATAAATTCCATCTCCTAGATAGTATTCATGCTCATATGTGTTATGACCAAGAGTAAATGATACGGGAGTTGACTTACCTTGCGCCAAATCATTAAACAGATGAGATCGTTCGACAACATTTAAGTCGTTAAGAGAACCTGGCATTCCAAAGAAAGCATGCCAAATCCACAAATCATGAGAGGCAACTTCTTCTAAGATGATAGTTGGTTTTTTTCTTTGCCGTTATATGCTCCATGAAAAGCTTTTGGACAGTTCTTCCACTCTCAATCCATACAATCTAGACTTTCAAGCATTCCTGGCCAGCCTTTGCTTTCATGCATTTTACGCAAACGCGTTACATCTGCCTTGTTTGGAGAACAAAGATATTCAATCCCATAATTGTCCACAACTGACTGACAGAAGTGATCTAGGTTTTCCAATGTCGTACTCTCTGCAATACGATATTCGTCGTCAAGGGCATCAGTGGGTGTACCGTACGCTAACATCCTCAAAGCTGCGGTCATTTTTGATTCCCATTCAAACCTAGTTTTTTTGCAGCGTCCTACTTGTAAACAATATAATTATTATTCTGTTGAATGCTTTCGAGAATTCTTAAAAATAATGGCCGACTCATTCTGAATCGTCATCTAAACATCTCTAGACCGTAAGTTGGATCACGGGCAAAATAATCTTGCATAAGTGTTTTTTGAAATGTTTTTTGGTTACGGTTAATACATTTTCGACGCACAACTGAACCGCCATGTTTGTCAGAAGTTGAACCATATGCTTCACGGTATATCTCCATCAGTTCCTTCTTCCCTTATAGATGCGTTAACGCATATGCTTTATCTTCAGAGTCACTGTCGCATAGCAATATAGCTTTTATTAAATTTTCAGACATTCTTTGATATTTGAGGATAATTGTTTGATATTTGAATATTTGTTAGACTAAATTGTGGTGAACAAGTATGAGATCTAAATGGTTATATATATAGGACTAATTCTTGAGTGGAGAGAAGGTGGTTCAGTGTGAGGTCAAATCACGTATTGTAGCCACGTTCATTTGTCGGTCACGATTCTCTGCTTTGTTGAGTGGAGACAAGGTGGATCAGTGTGCGGTCAAATCATGTACTATAACCACGTTCATTTGCCGGTCAAGATTCTCATGCTTTGTTGAGTGAAGACAAGGTGACTTAGTATGCGGTCAAATCACGTACTGTAGTCACGTTCATTTGCCGGTCACGATTCTCTGCTTTGTTGAGTGGAGATAATGTGGCTCAGTGTGCGGTCAAATCACGTACTATAGCCACGTTCATTTGCCGATCAAAATTCTCTGCTGTTGAGTGGAGACGAGGTGGCTCAGTGTGTGGTCAAATCACGTACTATAGCCACGTTCATTTGCCGGTCAAGATTCTCTGCTTTGTTGAGTGGAGACAAAGTGGCTCAGTGTGCGGTTAAATCACGTAGTGTAGCCACGTTCATTTGCCCGTCAAGATTCTCTGCTTTGTTGAGTGAAGAGAAGGAACATCCATTATATAAATTCACAAATCGTTATCTTTTTAAATCATTTAAAAACTTAACATTATTCAAACTACATTGTCCAACATGACATTTACGTCTCATGAATTGAAGTTGCTTATGCAGTACTACATACAAACCGATGAGATGTGCGACAATCAGGAGTTAATGGTAATTCATTTTTGAGACACTCTGGCTGAACTGTAAACAACAACATGGTTGTCAAGTCAGACGTACGACTCAAGAGGTAAGGACTGCATACGGAAACTTTACTAGGGCATGCACGCGTTACACAAAGATTATCAATGAGGTAATGTCGGAAAATGTGTTCGAGAATACACGTTCGGCTTATGACGGTCGATACAATTTAAAATACCGCACTTTGTTCACAGGCCATGATGCGTACTTCATATGCCAAAATTGGCTAGAAAGATTTGGATGGCCTTAAGATAACAGTATTGCTAGTTGGTTATGTAACGATCGTTAATGTGTAGAGAGCTTTTTGAATTGTCTTTTCAAATAATAATGTCTGTTGTTGTTGTCAGATCAAAAAGTAGTGGTAGCACATAAATTAAATAGACCTGTTTGTTTATACATGCGCTTTCTGATTTACTTATTCATCATTCATAATCATCTTCCTCACTCACAACAATAAATTCTTCATCACAATGCCTTCTTGGCCTTCTTCTATCGATTCAGATGCATGTTACGTGCCTATGGAAAGTCCACATACTGATGAGGATTGGCTTATCAATTATCAAGAACAACACTATGAAGATGTCCGCGGTCAGTTTCAAAATCTTGACAGCTGAGACTTCAGGAAGTGGTTGAACCACGATATGAACAACATGTTGTCCGTCATGCATATAAACAGCCAGAGAACCAGGTCAAGTAGTTCAACCTCCCACTGAGCAAGCAGTTGAATCGTACCCAGTTTGTTGTCGGTGCGGGTATGGAGTTGAAGTTGTAGTATGTGCGGATGGACAAAATATTGGTTGTCGAATCCAAATATGTCAATTCCGGCCGAATGGTTGCAATTACGCAGAAGAGTTGGATGATCCTTTATGTCCAAGGGATATAACATATGCAAACGAACTAGAACAAGAGATGAGACGTCTTCGACTTTCTTTACAAGAGTTGCAGTTTAATCGTCACGTCTAGTTTCTTTATATTTGTGTTCTATTATTACTGTGCTGTTTTTTATCAGTGTTCTATGTTCGTATATCTTCAATTCTAATGTCACTATTAGTTTTTTATGTTTATATATCACTAGTTGGTGCTTATAAGTATACACAAACATATTGAATTCACAGTATACACAAACATATAGAATTCGCGGTATACACAAACATATAGAATTCACAGTATACTCGAACATTATTATCCAAAATTCAAGAAAGTAAAATTATATAAACATAAAGAATACACAGTATACTCAGACAATGACATAAGTACATAAGCTATAGGAACTGCAACATATAATAAAACGTCCACTATGCATATACTAAAAGGTATATAACTAAAGGGATGCAATGTCGTCGTCGTCAGCATCATCACCATCATTCCCATCACCACCATCATCATCTCCGTCGTCGTCATCATCATTGCCATCACCATCATCATCTACGTCGTCATCATCGTCATCCACATCGCCATCCTCCTCCTCGTCCTCATCATTTCCATCATCCTCATTCCCATCGTCCTCATCTAAACCACGAGCATCATACCCACTGGGACCAGCATCACCTCCGCCTAATGATTCGAAAGGCTCATATACAGCAAGTCTAGCTGATAGCTGATCAATTTACGCCTCCAGCATCTGTGTATTCTGCATGTACATATCATGCATGGTGTGTGTATGTGCAAGAGTCATATCGCGAAACACACTAAGTGAAACTCTGGCCTGTTCCAATCTAGCAGCATACTAGATAAAGATAATATTTGAAATAATAAGAAACTAAGCATAAAATAAAGGAAAAATAGTAATAAACAACAAACGTACCTCATACGGAGGATATAACCCGACTAAAGGCACACTAGGATAGTCGGGGTGATCTGGAAAGAGTAAAGGCTGCTCAATTAAAGTACATGTCACGTCATATGCTCTAAAGTAGTATCAGGCTCCAACTGCATGGGAGTCTGGGAGAACTGTGACGGAATCGAATCAAATGAAACCTGCGGTACCGGCTGCCATGTGAGGTCCTATATGATCAGAGTTGACTCCACGAACATAATCTGGTACGATGAATCTACGAGGTGCTACTCTAGCCCAATAAGCATCGTAATCTCCATCGACGAAGAAAGTACTACTATCCACCCACCCAGCTTGTCGTAGAGCATCTAAGTACTGATCGCCAATCACCATATGTCTACCCCACGAACATACGGACCGTTTATAGCTGTTGCAGGTCGGAATAAGGCGGTGTGCAGCAGGGGAGGGGGGTTGGATTTGGGGGGGGGGGCGCTTGGGCGTCCAACCCTGTCGCCCATTTTATGGACGCCAGACCTAGCGCCCATAAAATGGGCCCCCCTTTAAATGGGCGTCCAAGCCCAGTTTAGGATTCTGAATTGAATTCTGAACTTTAAGCTGAATTGTTACCTTGTATTTGATGACTGGCGATTATTTTTGAGCAAATTCAGTAAGTAATGGCACGACTGGAGATGCCCTTAGGGTTAGGAATGAGATATGTTACCCATTTACAATTTTGCTAAAGTACATTGTAGTTAATTTTAATTCGACTCCAACTCACAACGATAAAAAAGCATTGGAATAATAAAAAATGTAAATGTGTATTTTTAGTAACGCGTTTGTTTTATTGCAATGCTGAGGTATGGTGACTAACCTATAACGCAAGTAAGTTTTGGCAATTGAAAAAAAAGTGTTGCAAAATAACTGTTATGGTCACTCATTCTCGACACCCAACAAAAATACATTTGTTCGCTCTTGGATCCAACTTACCCTTTCTCTTATGAACATAGGCCTTGATAACCAAAGACTCTCAGGAATGAATATTTTAGAAGCTTGCCTTTTCATAACTCTTCAGGGATTTTCATATCTATGATTGTAGAAGGTGTTCGGTCCATAAAGGAAATCACTATAGATATTACGTCTGCCTAACTTCCCTTCTTCAAAGTGATGGAGCTTTGGGTATGCCATAGGAAAAACTATGTGATTTGATTGTACCTTAACTCTTATAGTAAATCTAGTTCAAAATAAAAGCATTCCTTTGGTTTGCTTCTTTTATATGTAAATATACATAACGCAACTAGTGCATTATAACATATATGTAGAAATTCCTTGGATAAAATGTTTTGTCGATCATAGTTAAAATAACGCTCGTATCCTTGATTATTGAGTCGGACAAAGAAATGCAAACACTTACTATAAAATGTTCCTTTTCGTTGGTATTTCAAGATTGTCATAGCGATATACCAGCAAAAATAGTGTACAAAATCTTATTCATATAATAGACAATGATTTACTCATGACTGTTGGTGTCAATAGGTTAGAGACTCATGGTCATTTGAATTGATTACCAATTGACTCATCTAGAATCTTCTATAAATTATTTCCCTTGAGCCAAATAGAAGATCTCGTGTGACTACGGAGTATACGTCTTGTTCGATGATAACACATTGTGTGTGGTGTATTTGTGTAGGGACATCTTAACCAACTCATCTATTATCTTTCATATGTTTGATGTACATATATTACGCACTAAACACATTTGTGCTTTATTTATAAATTTTAATATATGTTTGTGGTTATCAAAAGAGAGAGATGGAAAGATATTGCAATCAATTATTTCCATTTGATGTTAATAAATATATGTTTCTATTTATCGTGTTTGTCGAGTTTTTATGTAGTAACGGGATTGCAAAATGGTGGACGACAATCAAATGATATACTAATTATACTAATGCGAGGAGTTATAGAAGTACAAAATCATCTCATTCAACTGTCACTTCATGAAATTCATGCATACGATCACCTGTACCAAAAGCTTCTTCAAACAAACAGCAAAAATTCAAATGCTAAAATTTCATATTTCAAGGAACTATTCAAATGGACTGAGATGTTTCTTAGACTGAAATATTTTCTTCTTGATCATTATATTAATTTTCATCATCAATTTTTACACATTTGATATAAAAAGAATTTTTTCCCTTGTTTCTCATAAAGTTCTATCTGATTAAACAAAAAAAAATTCCCAAGAGTCTAGGGTATTGAATATCTTAATAAAACAAATTTGTGCAAGGATCTACAATATTCATCAGTTATAGGCCTGTCAATGGATGCATTCAGACGCGGTTAATGTCATATCCGCATCCACATCCAAAACCATTTTTAGACATCGAATATCCGCATCCACGAATACGGACGGATATCGGATAATTATCCTATCCGCCAACGATCGATAAATCAAGAATTACAAAAAATAAATTTTAATTTAACATAAATATTTTTCAATCTCATTGACTACAAAAGTGTTAAAAATTAACAAATATGATGATAATAAATAGTTTCAAGCAGCTAATAAGCATTAAGCGCATATAATATAAACAACCAACTTAGTAAAATAATAAACGAATATCAATTACTACATTAAAATACACATAATTTGAAGTATAATTTTGACATAAACCGGATGGATAATTTTCGAATACGGATGTCTTCGTGTGTACATCCGCATCTGTTTCTTCGAATATCAAATATTTATCCGCTTTTCGAATGCGGATGCGGGCGGATTTCGGATTTTTTGAGCATACGTTAAGAGCTCTGATCAATTACGCGTTCACTTCTCAAACATCTTCATCATGAAGTAAGGCATAACCATTCCTTTCGATTTAAATATTATACAACATTAGCCATCCAGTACATCGACTGTTAGGGTTGTCTCGCATGTTTAATGGAGAAACGACGGTTTGGATTGAAGAAAAGTCTCACATCGCTAAATAATATGAAGAAGTGGTATATAAATATGGGTTGGTAGGCACGTAACATAAGGGATTCCTTTTGTTACAACAAAGTGTGTGCCACGTGCTGGAGATGGGAAGCTCGTTCCGACCGTCGTTACACAACATCGACATCTCGTTCATGTATGAATATCATAATCACAATCACCAGATTCAGGTAATAGCAAATTGCAACTGCAAACAAATCAGCACCTCCTGGACAACAACTCCATGCTAACATCAAGCACACTCCGAGCAAACAAAGATAAAACACAGCCAAACACAACTTAGATCATCACCAGCGACCAACATCACCGAACCGTCTCCAGATCTGCACTATTCTCACCTAAATGCCAAACATTCGACACAGCCAGTGCGAGATTTGACTGACCCCAACGCAACCAAAGACCCATCGTTTCTCAAGTGCCACATCCTCATCAATGGCACCTTTATATTTTAAGGCAGCGACGGTAACTCCAACGAATTAAAATTGAAACTGCGCTCACATAACCCAACAGCATTATCTTTCAGATCTAACATCGCCTTCAATCAAGACCTCAATGCAATCACTAGGAAAGGCAGCGTGACTTGACTCGACCAGACATTGGTCTTCTCAATAGATTGACGAACTTGACTTCGAACAAAGCTTTGACACCAAAACTTTAGAATAGCAACAACAATCGAAGAAAGGAACTCGACATCGATGCTATGAACATCTAGATTGTAAGACAATTGCATCAGTTTCATTTCAAGACTTCGGTGGTAGTCTTTGCAGTGGAAACGAAAGAGATAGAGCATATCAAACTATTAGGCAAAAGGAAATCACTGCAATAGTGTTTTAAACCGACAACAGCCTTGAGATTTATCTCTAGCAGCGAGCGTTTGATTTTTGAAGAAGCCATGACTTTTTTGGAAGTAAGTGAATAAGATAACTTCATCCAAACCAAGATAGTTCAAAGGAGAATTTCATGTCGGCCCCTCCATTTTATATTTTGCACATAGGAACATTTAGTCGTTTAAGGAGCATTGTTTATTTATTTTTAATGTCAAAATCAAGATTTTTCTAGGATTGAGCCACGAGGTTTGTAGTTCATGACTTGGGATTCGAGCTGAAGTATTACTAGACATATGATTAGAATAGACATTTTAGCGAAGCGTTGTGAGCTTATGAATTCGCAAGGGGTTGAATATTTAATCTTAGTACAATCACAGCAGTAGGGATTAACGAGTTGGTAGCCGAAGCTGGATGTATATGCGTATTCTTTACATTTTGCATTTACATTTCTACACTTTATTTTAACTGTTTACATAAAAAACATAAAAAATAAAAATACTCTCATTCCCCTGCTATGATATATTGCACTATCCTACAAGTGGTATAAGAGCGGTTTGTTAGGACAAACCTAATATCATTAATCACCATAGTTGTAGTTTTAGCAAGAGTCGGTCCATCTTTAGACCATCCAATTTTAATGGAATGGAATTTTCAAATTGGAGATCTAGAATGTGATTTATTTAAGGTGTGTTGGTTTTCATATTTGGGATATCATTTAAAATGACTAGGATAAGGTTGATATATCCGTGCTAATGCTATGAACATCCTTATCTTTGGACTTGATAAAACTAAATTTAACAATTTCTCTCATTGTTCAACTGCACAGCAAATGTAGAACACTTTCGATGAAAAATATGATGAAAGGGTCAGTGATTATAAAGAACTTTCCAAAATTGATACAAGAGTAGAACAGTTTTTGACGGGATACACAGAAGACATTTCAAATGATGACGGTGAATGTGGCAGTGGTGATGACTCAACAAATCATGAGATAAAGTGATTTTTTATATAAAGATTTACTTATGTGTCATGAATAAATCAGAACTATCGATAGCCTTAAATTGAAAAATAGCAAACTGAAATGTGAAAAATCTGAACTACTTCATAAAAATGATAAATTGAAAAAGAAGCTTAAAAACATTAAAAAAAATTGAAAATTGTGATTGCCAAGCATGTTTGAATTCCGAGAAAGATTTTGTTGGCTTCAATCGAAATTCTCAAATGCTTGAAATGGGAATTTTGATTTTATGGAAAGAAAAACTAGTTAATTTGCAAGAATAACACTAAATAAAAAGAGAAGGAGAATTTTAAGAAATTTGAAAATTCCAAATTTGAAAAATGTGGAATTTTGGAAAAAGAAAATTCGGAGAAATCTGAGACGATCCTAGATGAGCAGCAAAGAAAATCGAAAGCTTAAAAAAAAATTTGAAAATCTTGAATGTGGAAAATGGGCAGATTTTTAAAAAGAATTGATGGACATTAAAGAAAATCTAAGAACCCTTAAAAACGAAAACATGATTATGAGAAATAGCAAAACTGATATTATTTACATAAATCACGAATTGTAAAAAGAGATTCAAAAAATCAAAGATTTTGAAAAAATTGAATATAGATATGCTTGAAATTAAGCTAAAATAAAATAGCTTGAAAATGAAAACACGGTCTTAAGGAGAAATGATTTAAAAAAAAGAGAAATTGCAATTATTAGTGTTCAAAGTAGATAAACGAAAACAATCTTTTAATCCAAGATCAATGATCTTAATTTATTCTTAGAGAATTTCTAATAGAAGAAAAATCATTTAACGTATTACTGGGTAATCAACTCTTTGCTAATAATGGAAAATGCCTTGGATTTGGAAAAGTGTCAGATTGTAAACAAATGACTTGTAACATGACTAAGTGGAGAATTGTGTTTCCTAAATGCGTGAAGTGTGGCAAAATTGAACATAATCATAGTAATTGTCGTAGTAGGAACATAAATAAACAAGAAATAAATTTGGGTTTCTAATGGTACAATTCTCAACATGCACGGTTTGTTAGATAAACAAATTTCGATATCAAAGTTTTCAAACATAAAAAAAGGACCTAAAGCATTTCCTAGCCACTATACGACGATGGGCTAAGGAACAATAACGATGTAAATACATTTTGAGTTGCTCCACACATTTGATGAGAAATATTACAGCCATAGTTTAAGAAAATGAAATTGAGATCCATGCATTTTGAAAAATAATGGTGAAATCGAACGCAATTTCAAAGGTAAGCAATGATACAAGTTATGAACTCTATTTCACCGTTTATTTTCTAATTTGAATCTGATTTTCTGACATTGGTGTGATGAAATGGTAATAACTTAAGCTCTGAAGCTCTAATTTGCAAAACTATTTTTTTTTTTGAAAATACATAGAAAATTCTACAAGCTTTATAATTTGAGATTTTCCAATTAAGATCTTAAGCCACTAAAAAACTGCAAGCAATTCAATACAGTATTTGAAAAATGTTTCAAAACTTTTTAAAATGGTTATAGTATATTGACCATAACTTGTGCTTTAACACTCTGAATTATAAAATCAAAGATGCTTGAACTTTTTAGAGAAAACACTTCAATCTCATTATGACTTTTTGACGATTCATTTTAGAAATATTTGAGAAAATGCATTCAAGTCAGTATATGGTTAATAATCAGTCCAGAAGTGTTTTGAACACAATTGTAGTTAATCGACGATAAGTTGAACATTGTAACTCCGATTTCGGAAATTGTTCGAGCTATGGAAATAACATAGGTAATTTTTTTCTTCATGTTTTGATATTTTGCCGAGTCATATCTTAAAATCTTGAAAAATAGCAGTCTAGTCGGTAAGTTGATTGAAAAGTTGTTATGAATTGTTCGAACAAGCCATAATATTTTAGACATAACTTTTGATCAGTTTTCCATTTTGACCTGAAACCATTTTCTTGATTAGAAACTTTAAATTTCCAAAACTATCATCTATTGTTCGAAACCAAATTCCGAACACAAAATTTTCAAACAATGGTTTCAAAATAGATTAACTTTTCAAAACAACATGGCCGACGTTCGGAAAATGAGAATGATGTTATGACTTAAATGTGATTATGATATTCTTCTTTATGAGATGATATTGTATTTGGCATTTTTGCTGGTGACTAACAAATCATATGTTCAAGAGTTTTTTTGCGGCCGTTTGACATAGGCGATTTGGTTGACAAATTAGAATGTGAAGCATATTCGAATGACATTATGGAATATGTAGTATGCTTCTATGATGAAGCTTATCTTTCGTATTTGACATTGATAATGAAAGTATGTTGTATCGAGCTTTCGAGGATAAGATTATGCAATGATCGGTTTTTTATGACATGATGGTTGATCAGAAGAAATGCGAAATTTGTTGTCACCGCCACAAAGAAGCTGTTAACACACCATGTTGTATCTAAGATTTCAGTGTATGCCACCATAGGAACGTAAAGAATACAAGTGGTATCATGAAAGCATAATTCATTCTTTCTTGCCAGAGTATTTTTTACTTTTAAGATTCTTCGAGTTTGATATTTTTATGTCTCGTACGTTTCACGGGTTGATTGATATTTCATACTTTTTTTCATGCACATGTGGAGAGCTTGATTTTTTTTATTGATTATTTTATTTACAACAGTCCAAAATATATTTTTACTTCCTTAGATTATTTGAATTGGAAAAATAAAAAAAATTATTGAATGAAAAACCCGAAACCATGTTTTTAATTTCTTAAGGTTTTCTTCATACTCTCAATATTTATTCATGTAGTGAATATTTTGAAATGAGGCATTTTGGTTGAAATTTTGACATGAATTTTGATACGAAATTCTTTTGACATGAGAGACTTGACTAGAAAATTTTGTTATGGAACTTCTTGAAATGATTTTTTAGTTATTCAACATTTGACATGATTTTTGGAGCAGAGTTTTTTAAATGAAAATTTTGAACTCAGTGATGAAATCTTTTGAGATAAGTCTTTAATATTTTGATATTTTAATATATGTACCATTGTACCATTTGACCATGTGCTTCTTTACTACACATATTGCTTTAAAAAATTATATATTGTATTTTAAGACTAGAATACGACTTTGAAAATATTTTTGAAATATTTACAAAATATTTCCTTTTGGAACCATATCATGGTTGATTGAATTTTTTCGGGTTTGTCAAAAGTATTGGTGTTGATTACATCGATGTTTAAGGACACAAGATTTTATTTTGGATTAAATAATAACATTACGACGTTTAAGAAGCATACTTTAAATTTTCTATTTTTGACTATCGCTTATCTCGCATCATCTTTGAATCTACCATTTGTTATTCATATTCTATCAGCTCATATTTTTCACTGTTATGCTTGTGTTGGATAAATCGGTATAAACTTAAAGGTAGTAAAGATTGGTTGGCTTAAAAGTCAGTATCGAGGACAAGTCTTGTACATGTCCCACATGAAAAATAAAGCACTTAATATATTATAAATTTTGACGTTAAATGGCTATAGGCCTATGCACGAAAAATAGATGCGATATGAGTGTCATATTACCTGAGGTATCCGGTCAGTGCTGAATTTTTTAGCGCATGTGTATATACACTCATCAAGTAATGCTTCTCCCTAGTCGAATAGCCCTCATGCAAATGCATCAATGTAAGTATCTCTTTTTTTATATAAAAAAAGGTACTTTATATACAACAAATCACCGTGACACCATATTACATGTCAATAACCGTTCGAATAACGCTGCGTAAGTTTCAAACTTGTGACCTCTCGCACCGAAGCTAAATTACTTAACCACGAGGACAATGGTGTTTGTCATCATTGTAAGTATCTTGATCTCATATGTAATAAGTTGGGAAAAATCCATCGTCACATAAATATTTTACCTAGATTATTATGATATGATTTCTAGTAAGAATGATTGAGTTCGTTGTCATTTCAACCTCACATATCTAACTATATCTTGTTTATCATACATTTTCTAGTCATAGGATATGTTTCATTCAATATAGTTGCTATGATTTATGTTTAATTTTAATTAAATATTTAATGTCATATTTTGGCCATGTTTTATCATTTAGTGTTCTCTTTTTCACCATGTTAATTTGATATTTATGCTTTTGATGAAAACAAAAGGGGGTGAGAGATGTTAAGCTTTGGTGTTATTTTTATTCATGAATATATATTTCACATATGTAGGGAGAGCATATCGATAGAGGAGTATTTTATACATACTAAGACATTGTGCTATGATTTTGTATTTACGTTATCGGGTACACACTCACCATGTGTTACATTTGTCTAATCTAAATCTTTCGTTTATTTTTCATCAAAAAGTGGAAGATTGTGGAGTACATAGCTTGTTTGATGATAACAGAAATATATCTGTAAATGGAGTATTTTTGTAAGAGAAACTTAACAGACTCATCTAATGCTTTTCATATGCTTGAAGTACACGTAATACATATCAAACACATTTACACTTTATTTATAAATCTTAATATATGCTTGTTATTATTAAAAGGGAGAGATTGTAAAATTTTGCAAGTAGTGGTATCTGTTTGATATCAGTAAACATATATTTGTATTTAATTTGTTTGTTGAGTATTTATGTAGTAACAGGATTGCAAAAAAGTGGATGATTGTCAAATGATATATTAGGTTATACAAATGCAATGAGTTATGGAAGTACTAAAGTATCTCATTCAAGTGTCATTTTATGAAATTCATGCATATAATGTATCCATACAATAGACTCCTTCAACTAAACAGCAAAAGTTCAAATGCTCAAACTTCATATTTCGAAGAACTACTCAAATGGCCTTAGATATTTTTTCTATCGAGATATTTTCTTCTTGATCATTGTATTAACTTAATTCCTCAATTTTTATACATCTTATACAAAAAGAATTTCCCCCCTTATTCCTCATCAAGTCCGACCTGATCAAACGAAAAAAATTCTTAAGAATCTAGGGTATTAAATATCTTATAATAACAACTTTTCTATGGATCTACAATATTCCTCAATTACACGTTTATCTTCTCAGGCATCTTCATTATGCATTAAGGCATAACCATTGCTTTCAATTTAATATTGTACAACATTAGCCATCCAATACACCAACATCTTATGCATCTATGAATATCATCACCACTATCACCAGATTTAGGTAATAAGAGCAGGCACCTCCTGGATGAAAACTCCATGCTAGCATCAAGCATACTCCGAGCAAATAAAGATAAAACATAGCCAAAAACAGCTTTGATACCTACCAGCAACCAACATCACCGAAGCATCTCCAGATCTGAGAAACATAAGTTTCGAATTTACGTTCCATATTTACGTTTCGCATCTGCATTTCTATATTTACATTGCGCGTTTACTTTCCACATTTACGTTTTCGCATTTGGATTAGTATCCAAGCTAGGTATATTTGTGTGTTCTTTACATTTTGCATTTACGTTTCCACACTTTTTAAATTTGATTATCTGAGAAATTTTGAAATAGCCTGTTCATCCCCTTTAAGGTATATTGCACGATCCTGTAATCATGATGTGCAATAGTCATTTGACTTGGGAGTACCGTGGTGTTATGTTCAGAAACCTTACTTTAACTATGTTTAATCATGTGCTATGGTTTCACATTCGACTTAGGGTTATTATTGATTGTAATGACTATTTAGTCCTTATGAAGGAAAATAGAGGTAGTGGGCTTGACGTTTGTTGCGAGCTCGAGAGTTCTACGATGTTGACATATTTATACTCCTTGAATCTTTCAGATGATGAACCAACGCAACTTCACATTGTTAGGAATTTTGCGAATGTATTGGAATAGTTTTCAGTTTCTCTCCTCATTAGGAAATAAAATTCCATGTTTATTTAAGAGGAAGATGCGAAGCCGATTGTCTTACCTATTTGGCGCTTGGCTCCGAGAGAAAGAAGAGAATAAGAAACTAAAAAATTCAAGATTTCAAAAAAGAGACTTATTAGAGAAGTACATCAAAGTGGGAAGCCCTCGTCTTGTTTGCTGTTAATGCGGATGGATCCTAGAGATTGTGTGTCAACTAGAGAATTGAACAAATTGGTAGGAAAGAATAAATATCATCTTCCTCATATTGATGACTTATTCTACCAACTCTAAGGAGTGAATATTTTCTCTCAACTTGATCTTGCTACCGGTCATCGTCAACTAAAGGTGGTTAAATGTTTTGAAAAACTTTAGAACCCTCGATGCATTATATCTTACTAATGGTTTGTAATGCCAGCGTTACGAATGAATTGACATACTTTTTCAATCTAACGAGTTGTGTCTTGTAACGTCCTCCATTCTAGGTCTGATACTAAGTGTTATGGATGCTGTAGTCATCCATAGTATTAATTTCCGGTGATAATATGTGGGTATGGTAATCATATCAATACTATCAAAAGCACATGAATATGAAAACTTTTCGAACGCAATTTAATTAAAAACTTTTGTATTTCATTTTATAATAAGAATTCATATTTATTACATAATCTCGTTCGATCCCACGTTCAAAGAAAACATAATTATTACAAAATACTCCAAGAGCGACATATGGAGATGCCCCATTGGTTGATCAGAGTCTAATAACTGGTAATTATACAATGTTCCATTACATCCATTCAAGCATATAAAACGATGCAACGTAAAACAAAATCACCTAGTAATAGCTAGCTTGCCTCCTGCATGTCTCCGTAAGCTTATTTGTCTGACTGGAAAACCTGAAAACCCTACCCATGGCCTATTCAATTGAGTATTTGAGAGTTTAAGGGGAAAAAAAAATTTGGATCAGATAAACTATCTAGTGTGAGTAATAACCTACCATTTTGAACCAAAATAGATATCTAGTGAGACCACGCCATTGAGCGCAATGGGTTTTCCCCTCACTGGTATCTTAACCAAAACATATCAACCATATAATATGCTCCCGCATCCACAATGGTTAAAACATAATAAATCATTTGAATCATGCAACATGTAATGGACTACCCATCCTAATTTATTTGACTATCCATCTTAATTTCATCTGACTATATATTTTAACATCAAATGACTATCCGTCTTATATTTATGTGGACTACCTATCTCACATGTGTACAATATATGGATTATCTATCCCCTACCATATGGACTACTCATCACACATGGTTTAACCATCTAAACCATGTGGACTTTCCATCACACATGTTTCATTCACTTTTAAATTATGTGGGCTATCCATCACATTTATCATAATTTTCATAAAATGATAATGAACCCTTCATTAACCATATAGAGACAATCCATCTCAAACATTATATGTACTATCCATCACACATTCCATAGTTTTCCTAGAATGACTATGAACCCATCACTTTTCAATTTAAACAACAATTAATCTAATTTACCCAAATGCCCAACCTATGTATATAGGTATCCCCAATTAGGCTAACCAACCCATAAACTTATAGCAAGTCGTAATAATACACATTGGTATCCCCAATATTTGTGATGTCGAAATTATAAAATATACGGCAAATCAAATATAATACACATTTTATCCCCAGTGAATAGTGTCAAATTCGTAAACTTATGGTATATAGAAATATAAAACACTGGTATCCCCAATGAATAATGTCGACATCATGAAACATATGGCTTACCGCCATTAATATAGCAAAGTAGAAGAGTTACAGCATTCATGCCGTTAAAAAATTAAGGAATCTCTATCCAAGCTTTGAAAACCAAATTTTGATTTTATGGATCATATGGCTAACTGCCAAAATCATAAGGTTATCGACTTTTTCAAAGCATAGGCTATCTCGCCCTTTCTAAAACATACTTTTAGTTTGCATAAAACAAGGCCTCGCCGACATTGAAATAGAGAGTTGCAGCATCAATGCCATATGACATAGTTACTGAAAACAATTAAACAAAGAATGCCAACATTGATATACTGCGACATCAATACCTTAAGCTGAACTCAGTTACTTACAACATTTGTATAAGCATGTCGAAATTATTATACTTTGGCTATTGTGCCGCTTACATGGAAAAATTAGTAGCATCATTGCCATAACATATAATGATATCGAAATAGAAAAATTGCAGTATTGATTTAGGATGCCAAATATTGTCGGCATTTATAACTCATGATGTCAATATCTTATATACCCACGAGATGCGGTATTCCCATAAGGACAATGTCAGATGCATGACCCAATACATTACATATTTACGATACAAATATCATATGCATTGCTTCATGTGAATGATGTCTATTCCAATATAGCTTACAATTGCAAAGTGAGACCACCTACTGTTAATGCTGAACATCATGGGGATGCCGCATATCGGTGGCACTGTCGTAATTATTATAAAAACTGTTTTATTTCTATTAAAAACAATTTTTTTTACCAACTCTTATTCCTTGTCAAATTTCTATTGGTTGAAAACAAACTTTACCGGTTTCTTTTCAGAAAACAACCTTAAGTCGGTTTTATACTTCGAAAAATAACAATCAACTTAATTAATTAATACCCTTAACTAATATTAATTTAAATGCTTTTCTAGCATAAAAAATTCATAAAAAATACATACTCTCTTAGGAAAAATCCCTAAAATTCATCAAAAATCAAAATTAATATATTCTTTTATCTATAAAATTTTTGAAACCAAAATAATTATTTAATTATTTTTAATAATTAAAACCTGAAATAAACACTTTTTTCTCCTTAGGAAATTCATAAAATGTTTGTTTTAACTTGAAAATTTTCAAAATTAAAAATCCATCTCCAAAATAATGTTTTATACAACATACCATAAAATAAAATCAATTAGAGATGAAAAATTTATGTTTTACCCTTAAAACCCATCTATATAATTTCATAAAAATTCCATAACTCATTATTCTATTCAAATGACGACACAAACAATTATAACATGATGATAGCATCATAATCACATTAGAAATCATCCATAACTGAGATCAAACACAAGCAATAGAGATGGTTGCTATTGTTCTACTTAAATTAGACGATGGAGTTTAGTTTCCTTAAGTTTTTTCCCTTTTGAATCCCATAATTTTCTGTTCTTTCTTCCTTAGTACTGGTCAACCTCTCTAATTTTTTCTTTTGATTGTTTTAATTGTAAAAATAGGAAATGAATTAGATTGTGAGGGGTTAAGGGATAAAAGGAAGATTTATTCCTATTTTTCTCTTCTTATTTCTTCTTTCCTATGTTAAATTTTAACAATCTTATTAGCTAATTAGTTATGGCCCGACCTTGTAATTATCAAACCTCATCCCATGTCCCACCACATTATTCTATTTAATCTATCCAATTAAATATCTAGAATAATGTTAATCTAAAATTAAGGATGTTACAGACTCCCTTCCTAAAAGAATTTCATTCTCGAAATTCAGTAAGGACTACACGATAAGCCTATCAACTATGCAAACAACTGTAACAAACAATGCTAATATATTCTACCAGCTACAAAGTTTATATAACAATTACAGAACATACCCTCATAACAACTCTGGATAGGTATCCCTAATTGTGTCCTCTATTTTCCAAGTACAATCTTTCTCATTGTCACTCCACTAGGACTTTCACCATTCTGACTGTCATGTACTTTAGCTTCTTCTCATCTCTTGCTATAGCATAAATTCGTCATCTAACAAAAGTTAGATATGGTTCTACTATTAAATCTTCCAATGGAGTCGGAGCAACAATAGTCTCTGTGTCATGTACCTACTTCCTAAGATAAGAAATATGAAAAACATTATGGACTCCTGCCAGACTACTCGATAACTCTACTTGGTGCACAATCTTTCTGACCTTCTCTATGATAGGAAACAGTCCAAAATATCTTGGTGCCAATTTTGCTAAATTTCTAAATCATACCATACCCTTCATTGGTGATACCTTAATGACAATATGATCTCTAATTGAGAACTCTAGACCTTTATACCTCTTATCTACATAACTTTTCTACCTAGATTGATCCTCCTTCATCCGTGCCTAGATCAACTCAATCTTTTTTGTGGCTTCTCTCACCATATCTAAACCAAGAACTATCATGTCTTCGATTTTCTACCAACATGCTGGTGATTTACACCGCTTTCATATAAATCTTCGAAAGGTTCCAATTTTATACTAGTTCGATAACTATTATTATAGGAAAACTCAAATAAGTGCAAATGGTCTTCCCATGATCCACCAAAATCTAGTACACAATCTCTCAACAAATATTCAAGTACCTTATTAATTCTCTCTATCTGTTATCCATTTATGGGTGGTAAGCGATACTCATCTTAAGCTTGGTACCTAATACATCCTGCAGACTCTTACAGAATTCACTAGTAAACAAAGTATCTCTATCACTGACTATACTACTAGAAATTCCTTGCGGTCTAACTATATTTTTCATAAATAACTTAGCCAATATAGGTACCGTCCTTGTTGACTTAATGGGAATGAAATGCGCGCTCTTGGTCGGTCTATCCACTATAATCCAAATACTTTTATTTCCCCTATTCGACCTTGGCAACCCATTAATAAAATCCATGGATATAGAATATCATTTTCAAATCGGTATATCAAAAGTCCGAAACAATCCACTTGGCATTTGATGCTCGCCTTTCACTTCCTGACAATTCAAATAGTGCTTTACACATAAGCCTACTTCCCTTTTCATACCATTCTAGAAGAAACTCATTTTCATATCCCGACACATCTTAGTTCCTCCAAATGAATAGTAAACTTCGATCGATAACACTCCGTAAGAACTTCTCTTCTTAGGTCACAAACATTCGGAACATACAACTGTTCCTTCTTCCCTAACCATCCATTCTGGTCAAGATTAAAACCCTCTAAATCATCAAAATCTTCTAATCCTTTCGATTTGCAATGGATCATATCTCCGCTTAGAAGCAATCCTTTCGATCAATACTGGTCGAACTTCTAAACATGACAATATGGCGGTACTCTGACAAGAACTAGCAGTCGATCTTAACTGCACTACAAGTTGTCAACGCTTCTAAATATTTCCATTCCGCTATCATAGCTAACACCACATCCTGATGTTTCCGCTAAGTGCATCGACAAATTTATTTCCTTTTCCTAGCATATACTTAGTACCAAAATCGTATGCAGCTAAAATCTCTAGTCATCTCTGTTGTCTCATTTCAACTCTCTCTGAGAGAATAAATACCTCAATGACTTACGATCCTTAAATACCTCAATGACTTACGATCACCATCTTGGGTCTCTTCCAATTATTTACAGCTTCAATCTTAGCTGGATACATAGACAACCCTTCCTCTAAAACTACATAGCCAAGAAACTTCACTTGTCATTTTCAAGACTGACACTTCGAAAACTTTTCTTTTAGTTGATGTTTCTTCAACGTTTCAAGTACTATTCTAAGACGAATCTAATGATCACTCGCATCCCTATAATATATCAAAATGTCATAAATATACACCAACATAAACCTATCCAATGTTGTTGGAAAATTCATTTCATTAGATCCATAAAAAAACAGCGCATTAGTCAATCTAAATGGCATACTAACCACTTGTATGGACCATATCTTTTTCGAAATACCATCAAAGGAATACGGTCCTCCAGCACCCTCAATTCACGGAACCATGTCACTAAATCCAACTAGGAAAATACTTTGGCACCACTCAACAGATTAAATAAATCATCAATTCTCAACAAAGGGTATCTATTCCTTGTCATCTTCTCATTCAACTTACGATAATCAATACATAACTCAACGACACGTCCGGTTTCTTTACGAACTCCACGGTCGCTCCCTAAGCCGAACTGCTTGGTCTAATTAAATTCTTTCCTTTTAAGTCCACTAGTTGCACCTTTAACTCCTTTATCTTGGTAGGTGTTATTCTGCAAGATGGTCTACTTACGGGTTTGGCTCTAGGCACAAGATCTATTCGAAACTCAGTAGTTTTTTCATAGGTAGTCCCATCACTAGCTCAAAAATATCTACAAATTCTCTTACAACTAAAACCCGACTTATCTCATCTTCCACCTCTATTACACCCAATAAAGCACAAATTTCTGAACTCGAACTCTCAACCGAGTATATAATTTGATCACTGCTATTATGGTGTCTTAATGATATTTTCCTATCTTAGAAAAACGCCCTAACATCATATTTTCTCACCCAATCCTTACCCAAAATAATCCCAAAGCACACAAAATCAAACACAAACAAACTACAGGCAAAATTATGACCTAACAACTTAAAATCTAGATGGTCACATTTCATCTCAAGAGTTGGATATCCTTCTATTGAATTCACGACCCTTAAGGAAGTAACGAGGTATGATAGTCCTAAATCTAACTTATCTGCCAAACACTGAGAGATAAAAGAATGTGATGCATCCGTATCAAAAAATACTCTAATAGGCATGCCATGAATCAAAAGCATACCTCCCATCACAGCCTTTCCCTGATCTTTTTCTATTGGCCAAGATAATGATGCTCCAAAAAAAGACCTTTCCTTTTTCCGCCTTGGCCACTTCTGGACATTTTTTCTTGTAATGCCTCACCTTGTCGTAGTTGAAACACTTCACATTCTTCTTCCCCACAACCATCTTACCATCACTAGATCGACACTCATCAGCGTAGTACCCCTTTTTATCACACTTATAACAGACCATATCAGTTTTCACTTTCTTAGGAGCTCAGTTGGCAGCTCCACCCTTCTGAGTTCCTTTCCTCTTGATGAACTTTCTCTTTTTATTTTGACAACTATGGGATTCCACCTGCTTATCCTTCCCAAAAATTGAAAGCGTTTCTTCATTACTTATATCCATCTCCACCACTACGTTCGATGAATCCCTGAGATGTGGCATAGTTGCCCTAGCAACCTCCGTCTTAACCCCAGGCAAACTTTTCATTCCTCTTAAACATAATATTAATGGTGGCATATCCATACCTGGATAGCTCATCAAATTTAGTAGCATACTCCAGTACAGACATCTCTCCTTGCATCAAATCAACAAATTTCCTAAGCAAGGTTTACTTGGCTACTTCAAATAAGAACCCCTCCTCAAATCTCCTATGAAATTCAGCCCAAGTCAATTCCTCTTATGGTACACCTACGGTCACCCTATTCCACCAGTATAGTGCCGCTCCTTGCAAATGCCTAGAAGTCAATCTACTTTTATGCTCATTGTTCAACCCTAGATCAGCAAAAATCCTCTTACAGTGCAATAACCAGTTCTCCACTTCAATAACATCCTCAGTTCCAAGAAAATGCTTTCCTTCTAAGACTAGTATAATCATGATTTAGCTTGCTATAGTTATTGTCAACTGGCACCATGGGGTTAGCTCCTCCCGCATTAACAACATTACCTCCAGCCAAACACGCAGCTGCTCCAGCTTGCATCATATTGACAAGGAACTGATACATAGTCCCCATACCTACTAGTGGGGTTCCAGCACCTACAACGACATTTGCATTTTGGTTAACATTTGCTTGTCGATCTTGGTTCCCTCTAGTATTGGGTCGAACATTTCTATTGGTTGTAGTTCTTCATCTACATAGATTCACTCTTCTGTTTCCTACTTCCATATCCTGCCTTCTCCTAATCTACATACGAGCCTTAATAAGATGTAGAAAATGATCAAAGAGAGAGAAAGAGAGAGAGAGAGAGAGAGGAGAATACATACTTATATGTAGCAAATTCAAGTATGTTACTATGGCGTTATCCCATGCGCCAATCTTATTCTCTAATTCATTGGATTATGTTTTCAAATCTCTTCTAATCTTTTGAATTTTACATAAACCTATGCTCTGATACCAAAACTGTAACAGTTCACATTCTGAGGCCCGAAACTAAGTGCTACAGATGCTGCAGTCGTTTGTAGTATTATTTTTCAATGACAAAATATAGTTATATTAATCATATCAATAATATCAAAAAACTTGAATATGAAACTTTTCAAATAAAATTTAATAATAAACTTTCATATTTCATTTCACAATAAGATTTCATATTCATTACATAATCTCATTTGATCTCATGTTTAGAGAAAATATAATTCTTACAAAATACTCTAAGAGCGGCATATGAAGATGCCCTCTTGGTTAATCAAAGTCTAATACTTGGCAATAATACAATTTTCCATTACAACCATTCAAGTAGATAAAATGACAAAGCGAAAAATAAAAGCTCATAGTAATAGCTAGCTTGTCTCCTGCATATCTCCGGAAGCTTATTCGTCCAGTTGGAAAACCTTAAAACCCTACTCCTGGCATACTCAATTGAGTACCCGAGAGTTTAAAAGAAAAAAAACTTCGGATCAGACAAACAATCTGGTGTGAATAATGAGCTACCATCTCGAACCAAAATAAATATCCAATGAGATTAAACCATTGAGCGAAATAGGTTTTCCCTTCACTAGTATCTTAACCAAAATATATCATCCATATACTGTGCTCCTACATCATTCACAATGGTTAAAACATAATAAATTAACATTTGCAACCATATATTATGCTCCTACATCATCCACAATGGTTAGAACATAATAAATAAACATTTGCAATGATGCAACATATGAAGGACTACCCATCCAAATTTATTTGACTATCCGTCCCAATTTCATCTGACCGTCTCTCTTAACTTCAAATGATTATCCATCTTATATTTATGTGGACTACCCATCTCACACGTGTAGAATATATAAATTAACTATCCCCTACCACATGAACTACCCATCACACATGGTTTGACTATCTAAAATCATGTGGACTATCCATCACACATGTTTCATTCATTTTAAACTATGCAAGCTATCCATCGCGCATATCATAAGTTTTCTAGGATGACTGTGAACACTTCATTAATCATATAGAGACTATCCATCTCAAACATTATGTGGACTATCCATCATGCTTTCCATAATTTTATTAGGATGACTATGAACCCATCACTTCTCAATTTGAATCACAATTAATCTTATTCATCTAAGTGTCCAACCTATGTCTATTGGTATCCCCAATTACGTTGACAAACCCATAAACTTATAGCATGTTGAAATAATACACATTGGTATCCCCGATATATCTGGCAATACGTGGAGTAACTCCTGATATAGCAGTAAAAGCAAGACATGTAGGCGGGTCGACTCATCAAGCTCCTATTGAAATAGGATCTACATAAGGTAAAGCACTCGCCATTCATTGGTTATTAGGGGCATCTCAAAAATGCCCGGATTGAAATATGGCTTTCAAATATGTCACGGACATAAAATTAATGGCAAGTCAATGTAATATGCATCGGTATTCCCACCGAGTAATGTTAAATTCATAAACTTATGGCATATAGAAATATAAAACGTTTGTATCCCCAATGAATAATGTCAATGCCATAAATCATATGGCTTACAGTGATTAATACAGAAAAATAGAAGACTTACATCATTCATGCCGTTAAAACAATAATGAACCTCTAACCAAGATTCGAAAACAATATTCTAAGTTTATAGATCATAAGGCTATCTACCATAGTCATAAAGTTATCGACTTTCTTAACATATAGGATATCTCGCCCTTTTTAAAACATACTTTTACTTTGCATAAAACAAGACCTCACTGGCATTGAAACAGAGAGTTGCAGCATCAATGTCGCATGGCATACTTGCTAAAACCAATTAAACGAAGAATGTCGACATTGATATACTACAACATCAATACCTTGAGTCGAAATCAATTACTTACAGCGTCATTATAAGTATGTCAAAATTATTATACTTCTGGCTTTTATGCCGCATACATAGAAAAATTAGCGGCATCATTGCCGCAAAGTAGATTGATATCAAAATTGATGAATTGCAGCATTAATTTGAGGATGTCGAAAAACATCGGTATTAATAACCCACAATATCAATATCTCATATACCCATGAGATGCGGTTTTCCCATAATGGTAATGTCAGATGCATGACCCAATGCATCACATACTTACTGTATAAATATCACATGCATTGCTTCATGTCAATGCCGCCTATTCTAGTATCACTTAAAGTAAAATGCTACAACCTAGTTAATGTCAAATGTCAGGGGAATGCCATATATCGGTGGCATTGCCGTAATTATTGAAAAAACTATTTTATTTCTATTAAAGCATTTTCTTTTTACCAACTTTTATTCCTTGTCAAATATCTATTGGTTGAAAAAAAAAACTCTACCATTTTTTTTTCAAAAAACTACTACAAGTCAGTTTTATACTTCTAAAACAATAATCAACTTAATTAATTAATATTAATTTAATGCTTTTATAAAATAATAAATTCATAAAAATTTGTAAGTGCATGGGATAAATCCCCAAAATTCATCAAAAATCAAAATTAATATATTCTTTCATTTATAAAAATTTCAAGACCAAAATAATTATTTATAATGGTTAAAACCCGAAATAATCACTATTTCCTCTTTACGAAATTCATAAAATATTCATTTTAACTTGAAAAATTATGAAATTAAAAAACATCTCCAAAATAATGTTCTGTATAACATACCAAAAAATCAATTCAACTAGAGATCAAAAACTTAGATTTTACCCTTAAAACCCGTCTAAAAATTTCATAAGTCGTTATTCTATCCAAATAATGATATAAACAATCACAACATGATTATAGCATCATAATCATTTCATAAATTATCTATAGCCGAGTTTAAATATAAGCAATAGAGATGGTTAACCATTATTCACCTTAAATTGGATAATGGAGTTGAAATTTGATGGAGTTTAGTTTCCTTAAGCTTTTCCCTTTTAAATCTCTTGATTTCATCTTTTTTCTTCCTTAGTAATGGCCGCCTCTCTAGCGTTTTCTTTTGTTTTTTTGTAATTGTAAAAATGAGAAATGAATGAGACGATGAGGGTTTAAGGGATAAAAGGAAGATCTATTCCTATTTTTCCCTTCACATTTATTCTTTCCTATGTTAAGTTTAAAACAATCTTATTAGTTAATTAGTTAAGACCCGACCTTGTCAATTAACAAATCTCGTTCCCATGTCGCACTACTTTATTCTATTTATTCTATCCAATTAAATTTCCTAAATAATGTTAAACTAAATTAGGGTATAACATGCCTTTTGGGACCAACTAAGTAAATTTATGGTATTGTACGTGGATGATATATTGATATTTTCCAAAGTGAAGAAGAGCACAAATTGCACCTGAAAGAAGTGTTGGAGGTGTTAAGATGAAATCGTTTGAAGGCAAAGTTTTCTAAATGTTACTTTCGGGGAAGGAAAATTCTATTTTTGGGTTATGTCATATCCAAGAATGGTATTTCCATTAATCTAAGTAAGGTTTCCGCAGTACAAGATTGTAAGGTACCGAGTAGTGCAACCAAAGTTCATAGTCTCCATGGTTGGCAGGATATTACCAAAAGTTCATTAAGCATTTTACGATGGTTCATACACATTTGACACATTTAAATAGGAAGAATTAGGTTTTCTATGGGATGAACATAGTGATGAATCTTTCACTAAGATGAAGAATTTGCTAGTGATTTGTTTCTTGTTATTCTAGAAGGAGCTAAATTGTTTACCATATACACGGATGCTTTTGGTATAAGGCTTAGTATAGTTCTTGTGCAAGAAGGAAAAGTAGTTGTGTATGCTCTTAGGGAATGTAAGAACCATGGGAAGAATTAGCCAACTTATTACTTAGAGCTTGCAGCCATTGTCTTTGTTCTAAGGATATAGAGACATTATTTGTTGGGTGAGAAGTTTGAGCTATTTATCGATCATAAACCTTTGAAGTGTTTTTTTTCGTAAAAATATCAATCGTATATAACAAAGATGGATGGAATTTCTAGAATCATACGATTTTGGAATTTCTATACTCCCATAAATGGGAATATTGTGTCAGATGCTTAGAGTACAAGGCATGTTATGTTTGGTTCTATGTTTGTTGAGTAGAAGGGTTTGGAGTATGCTGTCGAGATCGATTTTGACCTTCTATGATGTGTTGCTCGTCTTGTTGGCAATATTAGAAGTTAGACCTATAGTTAGCCATCAGATCGATTATACCCAAAGACTCGATACGAGCATTATAGAGATCTTGGATAGGATTGAAAAGGGAGAGAAGTCCAACCATATTGATCAATATTCTATCGAACAAGCGGTTGGCTTCAAAGGGATGGTTGATTCTATGTTACCAAGGTGGAATATTTGATTAATAAAGTATTTCGAGAGTGCCATCACTCTAGGATAATTATTCATCTCAATGGAAATAAGATGCATAATGATGTAAAACACACTTATTATTGGAACCGTATGAAAATACGTGTTCTTGAATTCATAGAGAAGTGAGTCAAGGCCAAACAAAAGAATCCTGTTGGTTTATTATTCCCTTTGGAAGTAAGAACATATTTCCATGGATTTCATAAATGGTTTGTTGTGGATTCAGAAAGAAAATAGGAGCATATGGGTCATTGCGGACCACTTGACAAAAAGTATTCATTTAATTTTGGTAAAGGTCAAAGACAATTATGTCTTTAGCAGCGTTGTATGTGTAGAAGATACCGAGGTTACATGGTATGCCCTCTTGTATTGTGAGTGGTCGTGTTCCCTTCTTCATGAATGGTTTTTGAAAGAGCATGCAACATGCATTGGATATGGAATTGAACTTAAGTAGACCTATCATCCCCAAGCCTAATAATGTTAGGCTATGCCCTAGGGGAAATTTTGTAGCTTATTTTAAATCATTATCTCTATAATAAAATCTCGTTTGAAATAAAAGATGTTTTTCCTTTTATTTTATACTTGTAATAATGTGTTATATTGATAAATTGTTTAATTTAATATATTTAATAGAAAATCCAAATGTTGTGTTTTGTGATAGTAGCTACAATGTATTATAATCATGAGCATTTTATCACTGCATAATAAATATATCGTTTTAAATATTCCTAGTCAAGATGTATTGAGACCGGATATTGATATGTCCGTTGAGACTAGAGTATGCAATACTTTTTAAGTGTTGGGCAGTGCTCATGGCTAGTGGGGTACCAAGGGGATACATACTGATTGTTATTGGATAACTAAAAACTGACGCACTTGATAATTTTCTATTGGTTAATATAACCAAGGTCAAACAGGAAATATCAAAGCGATAATAATACATAGTTTCTTGACTTGATAATACCGTTAAACTTCAATGTGGAACTCCACATTCATTATAATTCAACCATGGCATGACATCCATCGAACGACTACAATTGTGTTCGAGTTAAAGTATTGGAAGTGAAACTCTGTTTAATAGAGAATTCGTCTCCTTGGTTATACGAAGTTAGTATTGTGGTCAACTCAAAGTTAAAGTCTTTGGCCGGAGCAGTTCGACTAATAATAATTGTTATTGTTGAGCCAAGAACTTTGTGTTTAGACTGTATAAGATGGATGTAGATGATATTGGAATTTTGACCAATGCCAAATTCCATAAACTCTGATGTGATATAATTTTGATGAAGAGAATTGGTGTAAATAATTTCCACTTTTGAGGACCACTTAAAATAGTAAAATTGAATTTTACTGAAATTATGTAAGTAATAAATTCAACCAAAATGTCGCACCACTAGATAATGTGAAATGTTACTTTTTGAAATGGTCGATATTGATCGTTGACTGAATTTACACCTATTAGTCACACAACTACAATATTGAATACCCCGAATGCCACCTTATTTTACTTAATTATAAATGTTTAAAAATTTATTTGATTTATTTGAATCAGTATTGAAAATAATGTATATATAAAATTAAATATGCATGTAACGATGTACTTTTGAATTGGATTTAAAATGTAAAATTACAAATCTGGTTTGAATTTGCATATAAGACCATTAGCATATAGAATGGTCGACCATATGGAGGGGGTTAAGAGGGTAAGATATTTTAATATAAGGGTTTGAATTGGTGGAGAAAGAAGGGGTAAAAAACTAGATCTAGATCTCCTCTTTTCTCACCCTCTCTCTTCTTATTTAAACCCACCACCCTCTTCATTGGTGAGGTTACTTTTCTAGCTCCTCTCCTTCCCTTAGGTTGTGAGTATAAGACACTATTCAGACTCTCTTTTTTAAACAAAATATATGTTTAAATAAAATTAAATCAAAGGTGCATAAATCTCTTTAGTTATAGCAATTTTTGGAAGTGACGGAATTAGATTTAAGGAGAACATTCAATTCAACGTGCAAGGTGTTATAACTAAGCCACAATTGAGATAACTTTTAATTTATGTCAATATTATATTTATGTGATCATCCCCTCTTTTGTATGTAGGTTATAATTATAGCACGAATTCATATGTGTTTGATGTCATATTAAACAAGAATGTGTTAAGAAAAAAATTGTTAATTTGTATATGATCGTATTCTTTTTGGCCATAACCTAAAAAACCTTTTTTTCGAATTTAAAAATAAGTAAAAAAAATTTACATTAAAATTGAATTTTTAAAACCACCGTTATATATATGTATTATTAAAAAATTAATATTTATTATCTTTGCATGTATATAGAATAAAATAAAAATGTTTTCTTATACATATGTATTTTATTTAAAAACCGCATGTAATTTTAGTTAACTTAAGAATTATTGAATTGTATTTGTAATATATATATACATACACACACACGTATACAAATACAAATATACATATATTTTATAAAATAAATTTTATACGAACTCAACCTTTTACGTACGGAATTTTTTAAAGAAAACACTATTTAATCTGTACAGAATAATGCATAAAAAATTGATTTTTAAAAAAAAATCCATGTGCCCGAAAATGAATAATTATTATATATTTTATTTTATGAATAATTGTACAATATTATTTGTATTTACATATAAATTTGTATTTTATATGATTTATATTATTTATACATATTGTTTTATACATTTCTAAAAAAATATAAAATAAAATTTTCGTGTCTATATGTAAATATAGTTTTTGAAATTAAAAGTAAGATATTTAAACTTGAATTTGAATTTAAAAGGATTTTCTAGAACTAGATCTAATTTTAGATTTGATTTTTTAAAGAATTAAATTTGAATTTAAAATTGTTTTATATTTAAATTTATATATAACCATTTTACACATAAATATATGTATGTATGTATTTACTTTTATACTTATATGTATATATATTAAATAAGTATATTTTATATTATAATATTATTTTATAACAGCATAAAACGAATACATGCACAAAGGGACTAATGTATCCATTGCGATGTAAATCTCAACACTTAGATACGAGCATGTTAAACCAAGTACACATTTTATATTGCACGTACACATACATATACATGTATGTTTGATACACACACACACACACATTATATGTCGCTTGTATAAACAAATAAAACCTTTATATTAATCTATTAAATAAAACAATGATTTTATTTAAAAAAATTAGATTGTATTTAAATTAATTTAAATTTCATTAGCCTAATACGATCCATGGTAAAAAATTGAAATTTACTTATTTAACCCACTGCATGCTGGCCTAGATTCATGATGTAGGCAACTAATTATGCTTACCCCTTTAGCAGGGTGTCTAGAAAAGCAGTGTCAAGATGGAGTTTAGGTAATCAAGTACTTTGCCCTACCTGGTCACCGGCCTAGCCCGAAAGATGAAGTAAGCCCAAAGGTTATTTCTAGTTTGAAAGATCCAATTTGAATTTGGGCTTTGGGCTAATTTTTCAAAACCTATTTTGAAATTAAAATAAAATTTTAAATTTTAAAAGTTAAATTCAAAATAAGTAGAAATTTTATAAATGTTATACATTAATTTTCGAAACTGTTTTGAAATTTCAAAATTTAATCTCGAAAATTATTTAATATTAATTATATTATATATTGAATTAAATAATTAATTAAGTAGTTATTTAATTAAATTAAATAGTACATATATATTGATGTATGTTACATTATCTTAAACAGTTTGAGGTAACGTACGTATATATAATTATCAAAATAAATTATGATTAATCAAAATTGTTTGATTAAATAAAGTAACTAAATGTTAATTAATATATAATAAAATACATACATATATATACATATACACATTACACACACATATATATGTATTGTATGTATGTATATTCAGATATATAAGTATATCTATAAATGTTATAGTGTACACATTCAATTTAAAATGTTTAATTCAACAATATATAATTAATTGAAATGTTAATTAAATATTATTTTTTAAGTTACAAATCAATATAAGATTAATTTGTATATGAGTTAATTAAATTAAAAAAAGTTACATAATAATTAAAACTTATGTAATATGAATGTATAATAAAAGATGAAACAATAAGATACCCTGGCTAGATTTAAGGAATAAATATATGCACATAGTATGTATATCGTCATTTCAAATGTGTCTGACACTTAAATCATTAGGGTATTTCATAAGAAATGCGTTATTCCATAAGTTGATATCACTCTATTAAATGTATATTAAAGATTAAGAATCTTTAACACAACTATTATCCTCTACCATTTATATATTAGTAGATTACTTGTATACTTCTTAGTTGTTGATATTCCTTAAGCTAAAGTGTGGTACCGTTAGTATATTGAATTAAAATATATGTAAGTATTTTTTGATATTCCTCAAGGTAGATATATTTTTACCTAAGACGCTATGAGATGGTAGATACGAGTGAATATTCTCTTCTTCCTTAAAGTCAAAATGAGATTAAGACAAAGATAATAGATTAGGAGTTGTATTTTATACAACCAATAACGTGTTATCCATCGCTTCTGGGCCTATGATTCATTGATATTCTTCATGGTCAAAATTCCAAGATAAGCAATCCTAACACCCACCAAAGAAGTCGAAAAACTTCTATGTTTCTTCTTAGGGTTTTGAGAAATACAAAAGTATAATATAAGCTTATTAGTAAAATGAAATGTAATTTTTAAACCTTACTAATAATCTAAGAACATCTACTATGAATCAGTGTCACAATCTACCTAATTAAATTTGAAGAAAATTGTCTACACTAAAATACATTATTTTAAAAATGACAAAATCACTACACCTAACTACATTGATAGGCTAAGAGCAATTAAGATAGCACTCACAAATGATAACTTAAGGTTATAGATAACCGAACTTCCAAAGATTAGATCGCTGAAGATGCAAACCCCAAACTTAAATACGTTTATAATAATTGGCACCTAACATAGAAATCGCCCATGTTTACATCCCATCTACATTAGACAAAATATTACAGAGATAATACGAAAACATAAATGTCCATTAGTTCTTTGATAGCGTCAAAGATTTGTTTGGGGAACAATCACATTCCGCATAATATGAACTTACGAAGAAACTGTTTAACAAGAAGATGTCAAAAGACGTGAAAGTTGATGATTATGTCTTAATGATAGAAGGCTATATTGATAGACTTGCTCATTTAGATGTGAGATAAGCAACAGGCTACAAATGGACTTGATCTTAGGATCTCCTACTCCACATTTGAGCTATTCATACTAAGATATATTACGAACCAATTTAATGTAAGTTTTGTGGACCTGCTCAACATATTGAGATTTACTGAATCTTCATCTAAGGATTAAGACGTCGTGCTTGTGGCAAAGGATAAAACCTAATCTTCGAATGGTTCGAAGAAGAGGAAATGGGTTAATAAGAAGAACAAGAAGACTATTCCATCTAATAAGGATGAGTGTCATCACTGTCACAAGAAGGGTCATTGAAAACAAAATTTTCTAGGGTAGCTAAAGATTGTCAAAGAGAAGAAATGGTATAGTTTTGGTACTCCTAAAGGTATATTTATGATTCAAAATTATTTTGCAGTCAATAAATTTTCTTGGTTTCTGGATAATGGATCTAAAACTCATATTTACAATTGATTACAAGGAATTAGGAATAGACGTCAAAGTGATAAAGGGCGAAATTGGACTTCAAGATGCTAATGTGTATCTGGCAGATGCAATGGCTGTTGGAGATTATCATTTAGCTTTGTCAAATTAATTAGTTTTAATATTAAACAAGTGATATTATATTAGAAGGTTTATGTACGATATAATTTATGTGTTTATATTGTCTAAGACTAGATATGTTTTCCATTGTGTTAATAATGTTATGAACGTTATGTTGAATCGAAATAGAGTCTACTATGGTGTTTGGATTATGTCATTTACGTGATTAATACTAATTATGTCTGCGATGTGAATAATTCTTCTAATGTCGACACAAATAATAACTATCTTCAGTATTATATGCTAAGTCTTATAAGTGAGAAAGGATTACGCAAATTGAAAACTGAAGGTTATCTCTCATCATTTGATTCTGAATCATTTGATATGTGTGAGTCGTGTCTCAAAGGAAAACTGACCAAGCACCCCTTTGGTGGAAGCAATGAAAGTGTTAATGAACTCTTGGGGTCTTGTACATACTTATATACATAACCCAATGCCTATAGTTACCAAAGGTAATTATTATTATTTGTGCATTTACAGATTATTTCTCAAGATAGGATATGTGTAACTTATGAAGAACAAATCTGATGACTGTGAGAAATTTATTAAGTATAAAAAAAGGTCAAAAGTTAGATGAACCACAAGACTAAAATATTTCGTTTCAATCAAGGAGATAGGCACGTTGGACAAGAGATCTAATAATATTTGAAAGATGATGGGACTATCACTTAGGTTACTTCGTCATATACTCTGCAATACAATGATGTTTTGGAGCGAAGGAATCAAACCCTTTTAAATATGGGTCGTTCCATGATGAGTAAATTTGAATTACACTTTCCTATTGGGGATATGTGCTATAAATATCAAGTAGAGAACATTCCAAGCAACCTCAATAACAAAATAAAAACGGCTCTAATGGCAGCTTCTAACTAGCTCTTGCGATATTCCTATTTCTTCTGGTGCTTCTCTCGCCTTTTTTCATCTCTTCTCTCCGTATATTCTTCTGCGTCTCTATTGTTCTCTCGGAGCTTGATTGTTGGCTTTGATGCCGATCTCGTTTGAGGGAGAGTTTATACTCTCTGGCTCGTTTGTGCGCAATTGCCCCCTCTTTCGCCTCGATTGGCGCCGCCATCTTAGCTCTGACATCTGGGCCGCTATCGGTGGTGATTAGTGGTCCCTATTCGATCGAAATTAGGGCTTACTGTTTGGCCTCTTTTAGGGATCTTTGCCGATCTCATTTTATTGTGGTCGAGAACTATTTTCTGGAGATTTTGCCTGTCTCGAATGAAGGTTTGCAGGCTCGATTGTCGCCCAGTCGTCGTCTTGAACTGGCTGGTGCTGTATCGGAGGATGCGAACTTTCATTGTGGGGTAGATGATGGTGCGAAGGGGGATTTCATCACCCTATTTGAACCGATGCTTAATTTCTCTGCCTCTTGCGAGTTGCTGCCATGTGGGGATGTTCCTCTGTTGGTGGGTTCGGTTTTATGTGGTGATGTTATTTTGGGTAATGATGTGACTGAAGGGGATTTAACCGCCTCTTCCAGTCTTGTTGTTGCGGCTTGCGGGCAT
Source organism: Allium cepa (assembly GCA_030765085.1). NCBI lineage: Eukaryota > Viridiplantae > Streptophyta > Magnoliopsida > Asparagales > Amaryllidaceae > Allium > Allium cepa. The sequence continues at coordinate 1,039,802,573 of CM060931.1, read as the reverse complement.
GAGCCTGATCTTTTGGGTTGCGATTCTCAAGCGGGGTGTCTCGATGTATTGTGTAGCGACGCCTTCCAAGCTTGGTTGTGGGGCGTCTCGCTTCGTCGTCCTGCTCGTCTCAATGCCTCTGGTGTTTTTGTGGATGTTGCTTTGACTGAAGGGGAGTTCATCGCCTCTTCCGGTCATGGTGCTATGGTTTGTTCGCCTGAGTCAGATCAGGTGGTTTGTTTATCTCGGGCTGAGTTTGTTGTTGTGGCTATGGGTTGCTATGCTTCTTTGTCTTGGTTTTGGGTCGATGTACTGAGCGGTTTTGTTCGACTTTATCACGATGCTTTGGATTGTGAGCATTTTCTGGTTGATTGTCTGGGTTTTTCCATCGTTTCGGTGCAGCAGGTGAGTGGAGGCTTGTCCTGTCAGGTGAGTCTCTCTACTATTCCTTCATGCTTGGTCGTTGTTGGTGGTTTTTCAGCGGCTTGTTGGTTAGTGGCTGATGCTTTGTTTATCGTGTTTATGAGCCATGACACGCTATGGTGTGTGCTTCCTGACTATGCTGCCCTGATTTTGTTTGGTGGCGTGTCAGGTCCTTTTGGCATTGAACGCTCCGTTTGGAGCGATCAGTGTGGGTATTTCTGTTGGTTTCTTGTTCTGAGCCATAGCGAGGCCTGGTCTGTGTCGTTTATGGCTTGTATTCGGTTTTTTGTTCTAGTTGTCTTTCTATGGTATCTGCGGAGTTTTTTCCTTGACTGGATCGATTGGCTCGGGTGATATTCCAGCCCTGGTCGCATAGTGACCACTGATTCGGTCCACTATGTGGGAAGTCGGGAACATTGCCAGCTTTTATCGATCCGATCGGGTGATCTCTCTGCTAGGACCATATTGCGAACCTCACCCTACATACTTTGTGTTCCCCTACATACTTTCGGCCGGCTCAGCTTGATCTGGCTTCTCCAGAACCTCCGTCTGTTTGTTGTTCTTCTCTTTGTTCGCTTCCTTCTTCTTCTTGTGTCTTATCGATCTCTATTCCGATGCTTAGTTTAGAGGAGATTGCGATCGTTAATGATCGACTATCTCGTCTAACTAAGAACTCGGCTCCTTCTAGATCTCCAGCTAGCCATACAGGCTCGTTGGAGGCAATCGGAGCTTCTGCAGAGTCCGAGCTTCGGCTCGAGGTTGCGCATCAGGCTCGGCCCTCTCGCCGCAGACCGAGAGGTGCACCGACCATTCTTCGCACTATCCGCACTCGCTCTATAGCGGCGACTGAGCAGATCGATCGATCGGCTCTTTCCTCATTGTATAGTTCCTGAGTTGCGATTGTTCAGCTTCTCTTGTCTTGATTTCTTCCTTTCCTTGTTTCTGCTAACATGTCGAACCTTCTCTTCTGGAACATTCGTGGTATTGGCAATGAAGCTTCTTCTGCTAGGCTTAAGCGTATTGTCCGTAAGCATTCTATTTGCTTGGTGGCTCTTTTTGAACCTTTCTTGGGCCTTGGAGCGGCCACCAAGGAGGTTCTTTCGCTTGGGTTTGGTGGTGCTTTGGCTAATGTGTCGGGTAAGATCTGGATCCTTTGGTCCAAAGACTGTGTTGTTCGTCCTGTTTTCGACTCGTCCCAGCTTCTCTCTGTTTTGTGCTCCTCCCCCCTCTTCCCTCATCCGTTCCTTTTTTCGGCTGTGTACGCCAAGTGTGATCGGTTAGAGAGATTAGCTCTCTGGGATGACATTCTGTCACTTGCTGATATGGGATTCGCGTTCTCTGTGGTAGGTGGGGATTTCAATGTTGTCGCTAGTCAGGCCGAAAAATTAGGGGGGCTGGCCATCAATCGGCAATCGGTTTCGGACTTCAATTCTTTCATTGTGAGTTCCGGTTTATCAGAAATCCCTTTCGTGGGTTCTGCTTATACTTGGTCTAACAATCAGGAAGGGCCGCTTCGGATTCTTTCCCGTCTTGATAGGATTTTTGGATCAGCTGATTGGTTTAATCTTCCTTTCTCCTTTTCTATTACTCATCTTCATCGATCTTGCTCTGATCATGCGCCTCTGGTGCTGCGATGTTCCTCTCGTTCTTCGTCGGGGCCTTCTTCTTTTCGATTCCTTAGTATGTGGAATTCTCACCATGATTTTCTCCGGGTTGTGTAGGAATCGTGGTTAGCTCCTATTGATGCTGCTCCCATGGGGGCTTTCTTTCAAAAAATGAAACGTCTTAAGGCTTGCCTAAAGACGTGGAATATTCAAGTTTTCAGGAACATTTTTGACCGTGTTCGTGCGGCTGAAGAGTCTCTAATCGTTGCCGAATCTGAGTACGACGTGACTCCTTCGGCTGAAAACAGGGATAATTGGGCTAGTGCCCAAATGGCTTTCTCCTCGGAACTTCGTATTGAAAACTCATATCTGCGCCAACTGGCGAGAGTCAAATGGGTTGTTGAAGGTGATGCGAATTCCAAATTTTTCCATTCATCCATTCACAAGAAAGCCAACTTGCTTTCTATTCGCGAGATTTTGAGATCGGATCTCTCTGAGGCTTCAACTCCTTCTGAAGTTAGAGAGGTCGTTGTATCTCATTTCCAGGCCTACCTAGGTTCTTCCTCTGTGTCTGACCCGGATCTGGACCTCCTGTCCTTCATTCCTCGGCTGGTCCCTTCGGAGGAAAGTGCAGCTTTAGCTTATCCGCCTTCGTCGGATGAGATTCGTAAGTGCGTCTTTGCTCTTAGCAAGGATAGTGCCTGTGGGCCAGATGGTTTCAACGGTTCCTTCTATCGGAGTGCTTGGTCTATCATTCAATCAGACTTCTGTCTGGCTATTCAACAGTTCTTTTCTGGTTGCATTCTTTCCATTAGCTGGTCCTCCACTAATTTGGTTCTCATTTCCAAGAGTGATAATCCTCGGTCTTGCGTGGATTATCGCCCGATCAGCCTTTGTAATTTCTCTAACAAAGTGATTTCTAAGGTATTGGCCAAGCGTTTGGCTCCGTACCTGGATCGCATTATCTCCTCCTCTCAGGCGGGTTTTGTAAAAGGACGTTTGATCACTGATAGCGTCCTTTTAGCCCAGGAACTGATTTCCCAGATTGACAAGAAAGTCAGAGGTTCTAATATTGTTTTTAAACTTGATATGGAAAAGGCCTACGATCGTATGTCGTGGTTTTTCGTCATCAAGGTTCTTTGTGCCTTCGGGTTTCCTGAAACCCTCATCGATTTGGTGTGGAGGCTCATCTCCAACTGTTGGTTCTCTGTTTTCATTAACGGATCGGCTAATGGTTTTTTCAAGGCGGGTAGAGGGCTTCGTCAAGGTGATCCTCTATCCCCTTATCTTTTTGTGATAGCGGCTGAGGCTTTCATTCGAGGGATCCACGTCTTAACAATGTATGGCCAAATTCATCGTTTCGGACTCCCCAGTGGGTGTCCACTCGTCTCTTCTCTTTCCTTTGCGGACGACATTGTCATCTTCTCCAATGGTAATCGAACTTCTGTTCGGTGGCTCATTCGGTTCATCCACCTTTACGAGAGGTGTTCGGGTCAACTGGTCAACTCTTCAAAGAGTTGTTACGTCCATTCGAAGGACATGGAGCCTTCGAGGGTCTCCTGGATCGAATCGTTTACCGGCTTCAGGGAAGCGTCTCTTCCTCTTCCTTATTTGGGTATTGCCCTCTACAGAGGTAGGAAACTTAACGCCCTTTTCGACCCTCTGACCGACAAAGTAAGGGGTAAGATCATCCGTTGGAATGCGTCTCTTCTGTCTCTTGCTGGTAGATTGGTTCTCATCAAATCTGTTTTAGGCTCTTTGGGCACTCATGTTTTCGCCGCTATGTCCCCTACTTCTTCCTTTTTTCGATCGTTCCAATCTCTGGCCTCCTCCTTCTTCTGGGGATCGAAGGTCGACAATCACCGCCATCACTGGGTATCCTGGGATGTTATCTGTCGTCCTAAGATTGAGGGTGGACTTGGCTTGCAAAATCCAAAGGACATTTGTTCGGCTTTCGCTTGCAAGTTGTGGTTCAGGTTTGGTTCTAACGATTCGCTTTGGGCGTTGTTCCTTCACGCCAAATACCAGAGGTTGGCCTCTGTTGGCTTCTCCAGTTCTCCATCATTCGCTAGTGAGACTTGGAAGCATATGCAATCGGTCAAGTTGTTCTCTGATTCTCATGGAGGCCAATCCGGATGCGACGGTGGCCCGTTTTCTATTCGTAAGGTCTGGCTCTCTACTCGTTCTCCCGCCCCCGCTATCCCTATTTTCTCCTTCATCTGGGATGCTAGAATCCCCCCTAAAGTGTCTCTCTTTATGTGGCGAACCCTTCATAATGGATTGCCAGTTGATGAGAACCTTCAGCGGATTGGCATTTGTTTTGTTTCCCGTTGCAGATGCTGCGGCAACGGTGAAACCGAATCGGTGGACCATATGCTTTTTTCTGGTTTCACCGCCAGAGCCTGCTAGAACTACTTCGGAAATTTAATGGGTATCCGCGGTAGCGTTTCCTCGTCGAACGACCTTCTGGGTTCCTGGTGGATCGGTAGTAGCAGTAAATCTCTTCGTTCTATCACCAGTCGTTTGATTCCTTGTCTGATTTGCTGGCACATCTGGTGTGCGAGGAATAAGGCTATTTTTGAGGAGTCGCCTATAGATCCTTTTTCCGTTATTCGGCGAGTTAGAATGATATTTTCTTGGCGTTTCGAGGTAGACCTTTCAGGGGCTCAGTCAGCTCTCGTTCTGGTCTCCTTGCGGCCCTGCTTTCAGCCTTCCGTTAGAACGGGAATTGGTTGATCTCTGATCTCGAGACTTGTGTCTCTTGCTCGTTGGTCTTCTTGTTTCCTTTTTCCCTCCTCTCCCCCCTTTGTATTTCGTCTTTTTTCTGGATCATGATTTCAGGTTTTGGTATGTTGGCTTGGTTGGAGCTATTCTTTCCGCTTAAGGGTGTTGCTTGGCTGAAGGACTTTTGGCTCTTTTTCTCGGCTTCCAATTTTGCTGTTCTTTGGATGTTGGGCGCTTTGTTGGGTCTTTTTTTCATGTGAGCTAGTCTTATTTCTAGCGGTTGCTGTGCTCGGTTGTCTTCCGACATCGGCATCGGGCGGTGGCATTGCCGGAGCTCGATGACGATGTTTGATGGGCGGTGGTTTATCCGGAGCTCATCGTCTTTGTTCCATGCCAGCTTCCTTCTCTCGTCGCCGTTCTGACTCGCCGACTACTGGGGGTTTTAGTCTTTTGTTCTTCCTATGTATGTCTTTGGATGTAATTTGATTGGTATAGTTGTTGTGCTTTGCTCTTGGGTTACCTGTCAGGCATGTTGACAGCTTTTTGGTGATGGTTAATAAATTCTGTTTGATTAATATATATATATATATATATATCAAGTAGATGTTGAATTTTATACTTAGGAATCTGTTCCTAAGATTCCATAGGAGCCGTGGCATGGGAATTAACCCAATCTCAATATTTAAAGGTATAAGGTTGTCCAGCCTATGTTATGAAATTTGGTCCCAATAAACTTAAGGCAAGATCGGTATTGCTTAAACACATAGAATATCCCAAGAATTATATAGAGAATGTTTTCTATTATATTAAGAAATAAAAGGTTATTTTTTCTAAACATGTAGTCTTTTAAGAAAATAAATTTCTATCAACGAAAATTAATAACGAAGTTGTAGAACTGGATGAGATCCCAAGTCTAACATAAAAACCGAATTAGTAGGAGGAACAAATTCACCTGTATACAATAACACACGGCCTATTAGAAGGTATAATAGAGAATGCTATCCACCAAAGAGATACAATTGTTTTCTCATGGATGACGAGAAGGAGGTCTGTGTCTTAGATGATGACAGTCCTTACTCATTCCAACAAGCACTACAAAGTAAAAACTCTGCACTTTGGCTGGGAGCTATAAAATTCAAAATGGATTCCATGTATGAATACAAAATATGGATTTTAAATGACACGCCCGAAGGGATAAAACCCATCGACTGCAAATGGATTTTTAAGAAAAATACAAAATGTAGATGGCCATGTGGAGACTTATAAAGCAAGGCTAGTTACGAAAGGATTTCACCAAATTCAAGGTGTTGCTTACGATAAAACATTTTCACAGGTAATAATGCTTAAGTCCATTCCGATAATGCTTGCTATTGCTGCATTCTACGAGTAAGAAATATACAAAATGGAAGTAAAAACGACATTTCTGAATGGTGATTTAGAAGAGACCGTCGATACGTTGCAGCCCAAGGGTTTGGAGGTTGGTGGGAGTGAGGGCAAGGCTTGCAAGTTATTAAGATCCATTTATGGATTTGAACAAGTTTCAAGGGGTTGGAATAAGTTTTTTGATAAGGTAACTAAAAAGTTTGCTTTTTATCATATCACAGAGGAAGCCTGTGTATACCAAAAGGAAAAAAGAAAATGCTATCGTGTTCTTTGTTTTATATGTTGATGATCTACTATCAACTAGCAATGAGGTTTCTTTACTACAATCTGTGAAAGCTTGGCTTTTTAATAATTTTTTAGATGAAAGATTTGGGAGAAGCAACTTATGTACTAGGTATGAATATCTATCTAGGCAGATCTAAATGGATATTGGGATTGCCCCAATTCATGTACATAGGTACTGTATTGCAAAGGTTCAGTATGGAGAATTCCCAGCATGGAAATGTACCGATGCAATCAAGAATCGTCCTTTCAAAGAAGGACGCTCCTCAAAATGATGCCGAGAAAGAGCATATGAAGAGGATACCATATGCATTGATAATCGATTCCATAATGTATGCCATGCTATGTATTAGACAAAATGTTGCATACGCATTAAGATGCGTAAGCCGATACTAGCCTAATTCTGAGGAAAAACATTGGACTGTCATAAAATGTATACTAAAGTAATTAAGAAATGCTAGAGATTTATTCCTTATATATGGAAATAGAGACCTCCTTATGAAGGGGTATACATACTCTAGCTTTTAGAGTGATATCGTCAATAGTAAGTAAGTGTCATGTTACGCCTTTACATGGTGGGTCCGTTAGTTAGAAAAGTTCCCAATAGGAAATATCTGCCAATTCCATGATGGAGGCCAAGTACATAGCCCTCAATGAAGCAGCTAAAGAAGCGGTTTTGATGCACAAATTTATGAGGGGCTTGGAGTGATTCTCGACATAAAGAATCCGAGGATACTGTTTTGTGACAACAATGGTTGATGTAGATTGTAAAGGAGCCTGAAGCACAAAGAAATCAAGAACATACCTTGAAAGGTTTACCTAATTAGAGAATTTGTTGACAATAAAGAGGTCGTGATTCAAAGAGTAGATATAGATGACAACATAGCAGATCCATTCACGAAAGGACTAGCTCGATCAATTCTCGTCAGCCTAATCGACAAAATGGGATTGAGATTCCATAATTGACTCTAAGGACAAGTGAAAGATTGATGGAGTTAGTGGTATGCTTTGAAGAAAATTCTATAATTTATTGTAAATTACTAACTCTATAATAAAACCTCGTCCAAAATAAAATGTGTTTTTCTTTCCATTATATACTTGTTATAATGTTTATATTAATTAATTGTCTAATTTAAATATATTTAATAGAGAATCCATAAATCGTATGTTTTGTGATACTAGTTACAATGTGTTATAACCATGAGCAATTTATGATAACATAATAAACATACCGTTGTAAATACTCTTGGTCAAGATGTATTGAGACCGGATATATCAATACATCCATTAAGGCTAGAATACATAAAGCTGTCCAAAAGTAGGGTCGTGGACTGCATATAACTGCTGGGGGCACCAAGAGGTTACGTACTAATAGTTATTAGATAAATATATAATGTTTCTGTAACGAACTGCCATTTTGAACCGTTCAAATCGACGATCATCCACTCATGTCAAACTTGAATTGCTCAAAACAACAGACTGTTAATTTATATTTGACAAAACTCAGCATATACAGTAAATAAAATCTGTCACAGAATCACAGACACAGAGTAATACAATAATAAACCACGGAATAGATAAATAGTAGTTCATGAGCTACTATATAAACAACATAGTTTGAAACAAAATACAACAAAAAATCTTAATTACAAAAGCAACAGACAAGTCTGGACATAATCAACTGGAAACAATTGTGGTAATTGCAAAGCTGAATAAATAAGAGATAGATCTTTAAGCAAAGCTCCAAAGATGAGCCAAATGCCATGACACTTAGTATGAACCGAACATAAAGCAAAACACAAAACACTCGAGTCAGGATTAACATTCTTATACCAGTAAATTAAACTCAAGTGAAATGTCAACTGAAATACAAAATAACTTAAAGGATGTTTGGGATTCTCATCCTCTAAGGATCTGTTAAACTATCTACATACATAGTACAATACGCTACATAGATAATGTATACAGTAAAGTAAACAATCAAAATAGCGTTAAGGCGTTACCCATATCCTCCTTAACACATTTTATATATTCTCGTAGTCTATGCAGTACCGTAATTTCTCCGTGAACTGGAGAGCTACCAGAGGACACTCTATAGGTGCGGTACAAACCAAACTCGTAGAAGACGTGATAAGACATGTGACAAGGCATGCGAGGCAATGCCAAGGTAGGATTCTACTGTTTGCACTCCCAGACTGGTGGTAACGCATAGCAGCTACTACCGCCACCTTGAGACACACTTCCAAATCAAAGGTGCACCCAACCAAATCACAAAGTAATAGAGTGGTATCGAAGAAATGTGCCCGATCAGAGGAGCGACCTCACTTGCCCTGGTATAACTCCTGTTTTAGCCACATCAAACTGACTCGCAGGAGTTAAGGCTACGTTACCTCATACAGAATCATCGTCAAACCATCCTAATTCATTCTGGAATCTCCACCACGTGCACAGTTGTTAAAGTGGTTTTCGGTATTGGCAGAGAGTATTACAATATCCGATTTCGATCTCTTTAACAACCAAACGCTTATTTCACACCGTGGTCATTTATTTAAAAACAGTTCATACTTCATATTGAAATATCATATACATTTCAAAGTCATGTCACTTTCGAAATCATATTACTTTAAAAATCATATCACTTTAAAAAAATCATTATTCACTTTAAATCATTTTCATTTCGAATAATCATAATCACACAATAGTTTGTATATTAAAATAATTTATATATTAAAATAGTTTCAAACTAGAATGTGGTTTCTTTCAATTTTACAAATCAATTCAAATCGACCTTTTAGTTCCAAATTCAATTTAAATCAATCTCAATTCAAATTCTCATTAAAACCATTTTAATTTATCGACATCAAATCCATATTTGAACTACAAATCTAAACCATTTCAATTTTAATAAGTTTCAAAGTTAAATATTCAAACATTTGCATTAACCCAATTTGATAAATATATATTTCCAAATTCAACATTTAATTTTATTTAAATTTGAAATTATTCGCTAAATAATTTTTAATAACATTTAAACAAATCTCATAATACAAATTTAAATAAAATTAATAAATCAAGTATCTGACTTTAGATATATTTAAAATTATAAAATATTCACCTAGTCACCTTTTATAAGCATTTAAATAAAATTTCCAATTACAAAATTAAACCAAAATTTAATATTCAACTTTATTTAAATTTTACAATATTCATTTAATAACCTTTAATTAACTCAAGTTGTAAAGTCATACCTTTCAAAATCTCAAAATAAGTTTCTAATTAAATCTTAGTTATATTAAATTCCTAACAAATCAAATTACAAATTAACCTAATTTATCATCCCAACCTTTTGTTTTATTAAAGTTAATACAAAATATATTTTCAAAATATTAATAATTTGTAAATACATATTAAAACATATCATATTATATTAGTTAAAGTAATTTCGTATTAAATTTATCTGTATCAAGTATTATCATATTAAATCTTATTATTATTGAATCTATTTAAATCTTATTTATATATTTAAAAATATTAAAATTATAAGTAAAATCTTAAAAATTTATATTTTTCAAAAGTAAACTTATAAATTTCAAATTTTCAAAACATATAATTTTAAAAATCTAACGTTTACACATATATTAAAATTAATCTTCCGATTATATTTTAAAATAAATATTTATTAAAACTCATATATCTCCTTTCAAACTTTGGAAATAATTTTGAAAATAGATCAACGGTGTCCATATATAATTTTCTATCCTATGGTCAAGTGATATAGATATTTATCATTTCAATCCGCAATAATTTAATATTTACGGGTATATATCATTTCAACCCGAAATCCAAAATTTCAAAATCAATGAAAATCGCTTGGATTTATCATTTCAACTCATAATGATTTTCCCTTAATCTATAGATCATTGGGTATGTATCATTTCAACCCATAGGAAATTTCTAAATTAACATGGAACCTGATGAGTGAGAACTGATGTGATAATAATATAACATATCAATAATAAGCATATATCATCAGTAACAAATTTAAATATAATATATACAACAAGTTATGATGTCATATGTGATAGATAAACAATTGTAAAAAATGCCATATCATACTAAGCAATTAAATAACTTAACAGTTCAAATTTATCAGCATATTTCAATCATCATTTCATGTGAATTAAATTTACTAAATATAAGAATGCTAGTCATGAGTGATTGCTCACATTTCGAGGCTAGAGAACAACGATGGCAAAGATAGTGACGCGGATACAGATATAGATACGAGCAAAGCAAATCAAAAGCTGTTGAGCTTTTCATATAGCGACGAACAAAACAACAAACTGGACATCGACGAAGCAAGCAAGCAAACCATTTGAAATCGATATGAAACAAAATATATACATATTTGTATTAAATATATATCTACATAAATTATATTTTAAAATCAACATTCAATTTAAAACGCATATCAAAATAAAATCTTTATATATTTTAAAATCGATATTTAATTTAAAACACATATTAAAATGAAATATCTTCATTTTATATTGAGAATAAATATTTATTAAAATACGTATATTTTTCTTTCAAAATTCTCAAATATATATTTAGTCATAATATATACACATTATTTTATAACAAAACCTAAAATAAAACATTTAAACATATACATATACTTTTAAACATATAATATCTATATATACTTTTTATTATATAGACAGCACACAAAATGGAACTTTATAATATATATATATATATATATATATATATATATATATATATATATATATATATAATACCTCTTTATAAATATACTTTTCTTTTATAAAAGGAATGCTTTGGTTTACTGTCCGATTTTATGGCGAGGAAGCAAGATCTGATGCGACGAGGGATTTGTCATCACAGGAACAGTAGGGATTTCAGCAGAAAATGTATTGCAATTGGAAACTAAAGGAACTTGACTACAGCATGAATCAATAGCCACTTTCAATACACCCAAATCAGAAATAGGAACCGGGTTTCCAAAATCGAATGCAGACTTAGGAGGCACACTAGTAGAAATTTCATCAACTAGATGATGGTTTCTGGTCTCAACATTGGAATCCTAGGGATGTTTATCAAATTGAAAAATCAAGAGATTTGTCAACAACCTATATGTTACCAGATGCAATCATAGGCGGTGGAGATTGGTTGCAAGGGGAGGCGGAAGATGGATGCTACGGGAAGGAACACGGAGGATAGCTGATGTGTTTGGTTGTCGTGGTGCGGGGTTGACATGAAGCAGGCAGAGTGGGTCAGGGGAGATAGGCGAAGCCTGATGTAGGGAGCGGAGAAATGGCAGCAGTTTGAGTGAAGGCTTGGCGAGGCTATGGCATGGATTGTTGCGTTTGTGGGCGATGCTAGGAGATGCTCAAAGTAGTGACTGATGGGAGGTGAAGCGTTGGGTTTTGTGGAAGTTGCTATCGGTTGTTGAAAGGTGGTGTTTGCTTAGAGGATCGGGGATCAGATAGCTACAGTTTGGTGGTGTTCGGCATGGAAATGGGGTGACGGACGGGGTCTGATTGATGATGGGCTGAGGCGAGTGATGGGAAGAGGGAGGACAAACTACGGTGATCTGTTGGTGAATTGGCTGTGGTGTTACCAGTGAGGTGCGGAGGGCTAGAGGTCGGTGGCTGATGTGGGCAAGGGTGGAGGAATGGTTGCATGGACGAGGGTTTACAGGCAATGGAAAACGAACATGAACAGGGAGCAAGAATTTCTCAAACAACACAACATGGGAATTTTCATTTTGTAACTGTTATAACCGTTAGTAATTAAATTCCCAACCATTTGTAGCAGGTATGTTATATTTTTTTTATACATATTTTGTAACGTTTATAGCCATTAGGAATTTTGGTGTTTCCAACGGTCATGACCGTTGGGAATTTTGGAAATTCCTAACGGCTATAACCGTTGTGAATCACGGTTATAACCTACGGCTACTTTTATATTCCCAACGATTATAACTGTTGGGAATTATGGCAATTCCCAATATTTATAATCGTTGGGAATTATGGTTATAAACTACGACTATTTTCACATAACCGTTGGTAATTTCTTGCGCACATAGGCAATAGCAAAACTACCAACACTTGTAAGTGTTGCGAATTTGGTATAGCTGAACTATATCTTATTCAGCATCTAATAGTATTTCAATCATCTATATCTGTACGAATTTATAACAATGGAAAACACAAAACTAAATTTCAAAACTAACATATCATCAAATTATTAAAAAACATCAAACATACGAAATTGTACATTTGAAATTCTACAAAGTTCATTGTGATAAATTCAAATTTCACTACTACAACATATTTAGAATCTTACAAATAATGAATACGACACTCCAGCCAACTACAAAAACACCATCAACTAACTCGAACAATGTATAATGACCATTTTGAGGTGCATCAAAAATTGGCTCATCCGGATTAAGAACATCCTCTACCCAAACAACCATTTCTCCATCTCCAACCCTTCTACCGTGACAAATCTTCAGCACTCCAAGATATCCTTAGTGACAATAATTGCACCGCTTGTCTTTCAACCGTAGAGGATCCAATAACATCACTAGATGGAGTAGGAGTAGGGATATGATGGTGCTAGATATGCGAACCTATTTCTGTTTTTAGTGTCAACGAATTCGTTCCAATCTGACTAACAAGTTGCCTAATACATTGTTGCATTTCAGCTAGAGTTGATTCGTTATTCTACTTTCTTCATGCATTTGATTAATCTTATGTTGCATCTCCATTTTCCATCGTTTATCTTCATTCTCTTTGTAGTTAATAATTGTTTTTAAAGCTTGTATGAGTTTTACGTGCTTCGCATTAGATGTAGAACTAATTACACGGCAATGGCTTTTTTTTATCATTTCTAAAAATTCAGCAACGGCATCTCTTTTAAAATCATCCAAACCAACTACTTCTTCATTACCATTAACATTAGCTTTTGATTTTTGTCTCTGTTCTGCTACTTCTATTAAAGCCTGAATATTAAAACAAATTGATATAAAAATTCATGAGAGTATGTTATTAGCAGAACACAAGTCCAGTCTAGAGCAAGCCAACATATTTGTTAAAAATTATAAAACTGGCTGGTATCATGAAAGCAGCATGAAAAATGGTACAAAAATCGTAATATTACTACGTTAGGACCCGCTTTATAGAACAATAGCATATTTGCAAATTATCAACAATATATAAGTTGTTTAGCGTAGACCACATGGGTTCTCAACTTAATTTTTACATGTATTTACGGTTTCATACTCAAAAGCAATGAATACATCTTTCGGACACCAGATAAAGGACTTAGCAAACAGCATCAGCATTCCGTGGTTAATATCTAGAGATTTTAATAATTGTGTACTTTCCAAATCTAGCAGAACAGGCCCCAATAACAACTCAAGAAATGCAAACGTAGACCTTTATAACCCAATGCAGTGCACAAGACTGCGAGGAATAAATTACAGTGAAAATAAATGTACTTAAAAGAGGAGGAAAAGGCTAGTCAACACACAACAAAATAGATAAGACATTATAAATTTATAATTTCCGTCAACACTCCTTGATGCTCACGCAATAATAATGAATCAATAACGAGTGACCGTTCTCCTGTTTTAATAAATATTTTATTGTTAAAAAGGGAAGCAAAGCGCACTCCTTTAATATTTAAATGCATGGACATAGAAAAATGGCTACAATTATGTCATTAAAAATGCTTCACATAACATGGCAATAGGTAATCCACCTTTTTTTTCTTAGTTAACTGATGAAACACACACCTCGACTCGCGACGACTCAGTCTCCATCCACGACCCACAACACCACGATCCACGACTCAGTCTCCATCCACGACACACGACTCACCTACATCCCCGACTCAACTACATCCCCGACCCACGACTCAATTACATCCCCGGCCAAAACCCTAAGTCGCGAACGACTTACTTTTTTTTCCCCCCTCCATATGTCGCGCGCGAGCTACCCAGGAAGCGGCCGACCTATTGATGAATCCGAACAACCCTTAGTCGCAAATCCATCACTGAATCGTTTTCCCCCAATTTGCAGCGACTTCCCATATGTCGCGAACTACCTTATTTAGGTCGCGAGTCCTTGTTGCCGTGCTAGCTGTTAAGTCGCGAAGAAGCTCCATTAAGTCGCTGACGAGTCTCTTCCATCCTAAGTCGTTACCGAGCTATCTTAAGTCGCGTGAAGCAGATTTTAGGTCGTTACTTTCTTAAGTTTCAGTCGTGTACTATTGTATAGGTCGTATTTCTTATGTCGTGTGCTGTTTGTCAAGTCGTGTACTGTTTTGTGTTGTAATTTTCTTAAGTCATTTGTGTTGTGTCATAAACCCTATAAGTAGGGATGTAATGTCATTGTAATAGGTGGTTGATTTTTTTTGAATAAAATTCTCTTTTGTTAGCTTTGTGCTTTCAATTTAAATCGGTAGTTGAGTGTAATCTCCTATCTCCACCTACGTCATTCGAGTGCGCTCGAATCTTCGTTTGTGAAGCCGATTCACGGAATCTTGTGCGCAAGATCAGCGTCGAAGAATCGTAGATCTTTCATCACGGTATCGTGCACGATCAACGTGTTAAGGATAGCTAAAATTCGGTATCTTCGGATCAACGAATTTGGACATATCAGTATTTCTCAATCCACCGATTTCTGCTTTCATCGTGATATTAATTTTCTGTTAATCCGCTGCGTCAGTTTGGTATCAGAGCGACTCTTAGCCAATCATAGCTAAGTCGATCTTGAGACGAAGTTTGAAGTTGTTCATCGTGTTCATATTGAAGTTGCAACAAGATTGGAGTATTTGATCCATGGCCTTTTGGGTCAAAGTGTACAAAAGTGTTGGAATTTAAAGCGTGAGCCGAGAGTTGAAGCGTCAATTTTGGTATCATTTGTTGAAGTTAGGCCGTGTATACTTGTGAGAAGTAGCCGAGCCTTGTGAAGTTGTTTTAGAAGTTTGAAGCCGAGCTAAGGAGCCGTGACTTGTTTGATTTTGTGTTGAAGTTTTGATTTGTTGAAGTTTGGAGATTTGTTGAATTATTTGAGAAGTTCAATCATGCCACCGAGACGAGCTCAACGTCATCGCAAAATTAATGCTTCGTATGGAAGAGAAGAGGCCGATGAAATGGAGCAACGAATCCACGAGAGTTTTACTGAAAAGTTGAATGAAGGAATCGGCCGATTAGAGAGAATGATGCTTGAAATGAATCAAAGTAGAAGAAGAGTTTCACCTGAATCGAACCATGGGGGAAGTAGAGCTTCGATACATTCAGATCGAGAGAGAAGAGAAGATCAAGATCATAGAAGTGTTGACAATCGTGATAGAAATATTGATCGAAGGAGTGGTAGTAGAGATGTTGGAGGTCGTGATCGACATCGATATACTTCGGATTTTGATGAGGAGTTTGATGGTGATAGGGGAAGTGTTCATTACCGAGATAGAGATCCAACACGACGTCAGCATCGAGATGTAGTGGATGATCGTCGATGGGAATCGGGTATGAAGATGGAAAATTTTGAATTTAAAGGTGGAATGGTAGCTGAAGAATTTCTTGATTGGTTGTCTAATGTTGAAGAGATCTTTGATTTCAAAGAGATTCCGGAGAATCATCGAGTGAAGTTGGTTGCTACTAGGTTGAGGGGGAGAGCTTTGGCATGGTGGCAGCAAACTAAACTTACGAGAGAGAGAATGGGGAAGTCAAAGGTTGAGTCTTGGGATAAGATGAAGAAGTTGATGAGAGCTACATTTTTACCTTACAACTATCAATCACTTATGTACCAGAGGTTGCAGAACTTGAGGCAAGGAACGAAGGCTGTTAATGATTATGCTGACGAGTTTTATCAACTGATTGCTCGAAATGACATTATGGAGACAGAGGAACAGTTGACTGCTAGGTTTGTTGGAGTGTTGCGAATGCAGATCCGGGATATGGTTAATATGTTTGATCCGAGATCTGTGGCTGAAGCGCACCAGGAAGCGTTGGCTTGGGAGAAGCAAGGAAGACGAGGAGGTGGTGTGTTTACAAATTCCAACAATCAAGTGAAGGGTGCCAGTGGGAATTCCAATGTTTCTAAACCTGTCAGTAAACCTGTTGTGAAGGAAGGTGAGAAGGCGAAGGTTAGCAATGAGTTCAAATGTTATAATTGCCAGGAAATGGGTCATAAAAGCAACGAGTGTCCGAAGCCAAAGAAGAGAACGATGATTGCTGAAGTTGAAGTTGAGGATGTTGGTGAAGGTGATTCTAGTCCAATGGAGGAAGATGAACAGGATATCGCATCGGGAGACGAAGGGTGTAATCTAATGATGAGGAGGTCTTGTTTAACACCGAAACAAGAGGATGAAGCTAGTTGGTTGAGAAGTAACATCTTTCAGTCGACATGCACTATATTGGGGAAAGTTTGTAAGTTTGTAATTGATGCAGGGAGTTGTGACAATATTATCTCTACTGAAGCTGTGAGAAAATTGAAGTTGAAAACGGAGAAACATCCTAATCCTTACAAGTTAGCGTGGTTAAGAAAAGGAGGAGAGGTGAAGGTGGATAAGCGAGTTCGAGTTTCATTTTCTATTGGGAAGAAATATAAAGACGAGATTTGGTGTGATGTAGTTGAGATGGATGTTTGTCATTTGCTTTTGGGAAGACCGTGGCAGTATGATCGAGCAGTGCAGCATGACGGTCGAACCAATAGTTATAGTTTTATGTTTGAAGGCGTTAAGATTATTTTAGTTCCAAAGAAGAGACAGTAGGGAGAGAGTAAATCTGAGGAGATTGAAGAGATAAAAACCTTGCTATCGTTGAAAGAGTTTGTCAAGGAAGTTGAAGATGAGCCTGAAGTCTTTGTGCTGATTGGACGAGATTGTAGTGAAGAGGTTGAAATCCCAGAAGAAGCGAAGCCAGTTTTGAAAGAATTTGAGGATGTATTTCCAGAAGAGTTGCCTAAGGAGTTACCGCCACATAGAGACATTCAACATCAAATCGATCTTGTTCCGGGAGCAGTATTACCGCATAGACCACATTATCGAATGAGTCCGAAGGAACATGAAGAGTTGAGGAGGCAGGTGGAAGAGTTACTTGAACAGGGACGTGTGCAGGAAAGTTTAAGTCCATGTGTTGTGCCGACTTTGTTAGTACCGAAAAAGGACGGGACGTGGAGGATGTGCACTGACAGTCGAGCCTTGAATAAGATTACTGTGAGATATAGATTTCCAATGCCGAGGTTGGATGACTTGCTAGATCAGTTGAGTGGGGCTACTATCTTTTCAAAGATTGATTTGAAAAGCGGATATCATCAAATTCGGATTAGACCTGGAGACGAATGGAAGACAGCCTTCAAGACGAGAGAGGGGTTATACGAATGGTTGGTTATGCCATTTGGTTTATCAAATGCACCTAATACATTCATGCGGGTGATGAATCAAATCTTTAGACCATTCATTGGAAAGTTCGTGGTGGTTTATTTCAATGATATTCTGATATATAGCAGGAGTATGGAGGAGCATGTTCAACATTTGAGGGAAGTACTGATTATTCTTCGTGAGGAACAATTTTATGCTGCTACGAAGAAATGCGTGTTCATGACGCATAGTGTTTTATTTCTGGGATATGTTGTGTCAGGAGAAGGTATACAGGTGGACCAGAATAAAGTTGAAGCAGTCAGGAATTGGCCACAGCCAAAGACAATTACGGAAGTGAGAAGTTTTCACGGGCTAGCGTCATTCTACCGAAGATTCATTCCACACTTCAGTAGCGTGATGGCTCCAGTTACTGATTGCATGAAAGGGAAATAGTTTGTATGGTCAGAGGAAGCGGGGGTTGCTTTTGAGAAGATCAAGGAACTATTGACGACAACACCGATTCTCGTTTTACCAGATTTTCAGTTGTTGTTTGAATTGCATACTGATGCGTCGAAGGTGGGAATTGGTGGAGTCTTGAGTCAGAGTGGGAAACCCGTTGCTTATTTCAGTGAAAAGTTTTCAGGGGCGAAGATGAGATATAATACTTATGATGTTGAATTCTATGCTGTGGTACAAGCTGTTAAGCATTGGAGACACTATCTATTTCAGAAAGAATTTGTTCTATTTACTGATCACGAAGCGTTGAAACATTTACAAGGACAAGACAAGATTTCAGCGAGGCATGCATCGTGGATTGCCTATTTGCAACAGTTTACTTTTGTTGTCAAACACAAATCAGGAGTGACGAATCGGGTGGCTGATGCTTTGAGCAGGAGGAATCATTTGTTGACAACGTTGAAGGTTGAAGTGACCGGATTTGAATTATTGCCAGAGCTAATTGAAGAAGATCCTTACTTTGTAAAATTTGTTGAAGAGGTAAAGGAAGGAAGCACTGATGAATTTGTGTTAGTGGATGGTTTTCTGTTTAAAGGAAATCGTTTATGCGTACCGGATTGCAGTTTGAGAATGAAGATTATAAAGGAGCTACATGAAGAAGGCCATGTGGGTCGAGATCGTACTTCGCAGTTAATTTCTCAATCTTATTTTTGGCCGTCAATGAGGAAGGAAGTGGAAAGATTTGTGGAGAGATGTCATATCTATCAGGTTTCAAAGGGAACGGCTACGAATGCGGGGTTATATATGCCATTACCCGTGCCTATTAGACCATGGGTTGATATTAGTATGGATTTTGTGTTGGGTTTGCCGAGAACTCAGAGGGGGAATGATTCTATATTTGTTGTGGTTGACAGGTTTTCGAAAATGACACATTTTATAGCCTGTAAGAAGACAGCGGATGTCGTTCGAGTGGCACAATTATTCTTTAAAGAGGTGTATCGATTGCATGGTTTACCAGAATCTATTGTTTCTGATCGAGATACTAGATTTTTAAGTCATTTTTGGCTTAGTTTGTGGAAAATGGTAGGAACGAAGCTGAAATTTAGTAGTGCTTATCATCCGCAAACAGATGGGCAAACAGAGGTGGTGAATAGATCGTTGCGAAATTTGTTACGATGTCTTGTGAAAGACAATTTGAAGAGTTGGGATTTGAAGTTGTGTCAAGCTGAATTTGCTCACAATCATGCAAATAACCGAAGTACAGATTTCAGTCCATTCCAGATTGTATATTCAAGCTTACCAAAGGGGCTGTTGGATTTGGCAATAGTGCCACAACCAAAAGTGACAGTTAAGCGGGCTGCTGATTTTGTTGATGGGTTAACAGAATGCCATAGAATCATTCAAGAACGATTGGGAAAGACAAATGAGAAGTATAAACAAATGGCGGATAAGAAACGAAGAAGTGTTGTCTTCAAAGAGGGAGATTTTGTATATGCCGTTTTGACGAAAGATCGTTTTCCGGTTGGCACTTATAACAAGTTGAAAGCACGAAAGATTGGTCCAATCGAAATCTTGAAGAAGATCAATAATAATGCGTATCGATTAAGGTTGCCAGAAGAGGTCCATACTTCTGATATTTTCAATGTCAAGCACTTAATTCCGTATTATGAGGAGGAACTTGACGAAGATGACGAGAGAGTGAATTCGAGGACGAATTCCTTCCAACAGGGGGAGGATGATGAAACACACACCTCGACTCGCGACGACTCAGTCTCCATCCACGACCCACGACACCACGACCCACGACTCAGTCTCCATCCACGACACACGACTCACCTACATCCCCGACTCAACTACATCCCCGACTCAACTACATCCCCGACCCACGACTCAATTACATCCCCGGCCAAAACCCTAAGTCGCGAACGACTTACTTTTTTTTTTTCCCCTCCATATGCCGCGCGCGAGCTACCCAGGAAGCGGCCGACCTATTGATGAATCGCGAACAACCCTAAGTCGCAAATCCATCACTGAATCGTTTTCCCCCAATTTGCAGCGACTTTCCATATGTCGCGAACTACCTTATTTAGGTCGCGAGTCCTTGTTGCCGTGCTAGCTGTTAAGTCAAGAAGCTCCATTAAGTCGCTGCCGAGTCTCTTCCATCCTAAGTCGTTACCGAGCTATCTTAAGTCGCGTGAAGCAGATTTTAGGTTGTTACTTTCTTAAGTTTCAGTCGTGTACTATTGTATAGGTCGTATTTCTTATGTCGTGTGCTGTTTGTCAAGTCGTGTGCTGTTTTGTGTTGTAATTTTCTTAAGTCATTTGTGTTGTGTCATAAACCCTATAAGTAAGGATGTAATGTCATTGTAATAGGTGGTTGATTTTTTTTGAATAAAATTCTCTTTTGTTAGCTTTGTGCTTTCAATTTAAATCGGTAGTTGAGTGTAATCTCCTATCTCCATCTACTTCATTCGAGTGCACTCGAATCTTCGTTTGTGAAGCCGATTCACGAAATCTTGTGCGCAAGATCAACGTCGAAGAATCGTAGATCCTTCATCACGGTATCGTGCACGATCAACGTGTTAAGGATAGCTGAATTCGGTATCTTCGGATCAACGAATTTGGGCATATCAGTATTTCTCAATCCACCGATTTCTGCTTTCATCGTGATATTAATTTTCTGTTAATCCGCTGCGTCATAAACCCATGGCAGATGAAAGGGATCTCAAAGAATGGAATAGGTTAAATATTATTTGTAATACAGTTTAAATAATACATGACCATTTTCATCGTTTCCAATGCTCCTGTAAAGCATTCATGATATAGCTTAAGAATCTAGCTTTCAACAACTTTCTTTAGCTAATGTCAAATTCAGTTTAAATGTAGCATGTTGAGGTTTTATTTTTGCATTCATGGTTGAACCAAAAACATAAGAATGTTCCCGTAAAGCATTCATCGTATAAAAGAAAAAATGCAACATAAGCTTGTGTGGTGATACTATATTTGTAAATTAAATAAACAAGCAGGAACATTAGTAAGCGTTGTGATTAAATATAATATTTTCTATTTAGTTCAAACTAGAGAATCAAATCTAAAATAACACCATCTTAGTTGATTTAAAGTGGTTGGTTAGTCTATTAACTTAATGACTGCACAAATCGATAATTAGGGCTATGGTTGGTTCGAGTCATTTTGTATGGCAAGCTACTGGTATGATAAAAAATAAAAACATGTTCTTGATCAACTAAAGTTTAATTGCTACTTCAAATTTGTCGATCAGGTAAGTGATGAAAAAGCTTGAAAGTTTGTAAAGATTTGTGTCACAGCATCAATTGAAACTAAACTATGTATTCCCAAATACAAGACTTTTCTTATTTTCAAATTCATAAAGATTGGTGCAACATCATCAATCAAAATAAAAGTTAATTGTTATTCACATCAAACGCTGTATTTCAGAATTTGACACTGGACTGTACTTCATTTTTAAGTAGCAAACCACTTGAACTCTTAAAGCAAACTCAAAGAATTACCAAAATTCTAATTTAAATATTTTCATCAATCCTGTATTGGTGGAAGTAAAACTAATATTAATTGGATCACTATTACAAACTCATTATGTGCACATAAAAATGAGCGATAAATATGAGTGTTGACATACAAAAAGCATGATATGATCAAGATAATGGCTGTCTCATTGTCTATACTATTGAGTGTTTATAGAACCATAAGAGATTGTAGGTTGGTCAGTCATTTTATTCGTTTTACTGGCCGAACCAAGCTGAATTTAAAGAAGAAAAAATGTAGAGAAGACGCTATGTAGTTAGGCAAAGAGAAACATGTTTTCTTCTATTCAATTTATTTGTTTTGTTAGTTCTCTAAACGCATTGCAAAGCTGATACACAAACTAGGCAGTTTAGATATTCAATTTAAAATGCTCTGGCTTCACATTTTATAATAAACATAAACCTTATATTCTACTATCTTAAAATAGAGCGGAATCTGTGCTTGGATGATCGGGAATGTTATGGAGGTCTTGTTGATGGGTGATATATATTACAAACTTGTAAATGATTTGTATTGAACTTTACATTGTAATTTATCCACTGTCAAGGAATATTTGTACGATGTAATATAGGTATATGTAGTGGAGTTAACAACATATTCCAGTATTTATTCATAGTAACTTCAATTTGTGCTTAATGGATTGAACATATATATTGTTATAGATGAATACTTACGCGGTAAAGATTATTTATCAGTGAGAAAATGTTAAAAGTGTTAAATACTGTAGTGTGTAGAAGACAAGATGTTCGGAAGATCAAACCTTCAAAGCACGAAGGATGGAGTCGATAGTGGTAATGTTTGATCATATTGTATTTAACCTGCCTGTAACTTCAGACCAGCCGTGGATAGTCCTTTGCAAAGCTTTTGCTCATTTTTGTATAGTTGTTCAAAAATATAATTATGAGTGCTCATTTAATATTGATGACATCTCTTTCTCTAAAATATTACTAATCTTTATACGATTGATTAGTAAAGACATATTGACAGTTGTCTATACGCATAAATAAATTCAAATAAACGCCAAAAAAAAATGTTTTTCTTTGCTAACAACAGATAAACAATAAAGTATAAATGATAGCTAAAGTTATCATTTAATACGAATTTAAATTCACATTGCTAAAAAATAAAACTAAACAAATTTTACCAATAGGATTCGATTAATTTTGATAAATAATTATGTAAACTTCTTTACAGTAACTAAAATAAGATATTGAAAAGTATCGATATAACAACTTTTAAGCAGCAGAAGAAGAAATCTATAAATACATAAGTTTACAATATAAGCTAAGCGTTTAAGAATACAACAAATTAACATTTAGTACACCAGTGTAATACTACAAAACGTGTTGTAGTTTGCCAACAATAACAGGCTTTCTCCCTTTTATTCAACATTTATCTCTTTGATGCATAATCATATTAAGTACTGGAATACATATACATTTACACACATACACACACATATACATATGTGTGTAGAAGAAAAATGATTAATTTTTGTGGCATATGCAAATTTGGAATATTTTTCATATTATTAGCATATTTTTTCAATATCCAATAAGTTTATTACAAAGAACAGTATGCCCCATAGTTTACATTTATTGTGGGTATAAGTTGCAGCAATTTTTCTGTCAGTGATTTACTTAGATTTACCATCTAGTATATGAATTTGTTTGGTTTACACATCATAATTAGATTAGCTATTTGGTAAAGCCACAAATGTATATTAATATTAATTACAAACCATTTATGTCTTCTGCTCGACTTATACTTCTACGCTTTTTTTTTATCAAACCAGGTTACTGAAATAACATTTACAATCAATAGTTTTTGAATGAAAAAAATAACGGCGTTAAATTTGTATAATTTTTGGAAGAAAAAAACAATGAACTTAGTTGTTGAAGTAACTTGCAGCAAAGTTGCTGCAATTGCTTGTTGTAATACAACAAGTTTAGTTACTGCTCTAAGCAGCATTAACATCTTTTAGTTGCATTAACACTTCATCATTAGCATGATCAATCAAATCAATCAAAAACATACATATTTTTCTGCTGCACACGGAAGCACCACTTTGGTTTTTCTACTTGTGTGTGTGACTTTCCATGCTTTTGCTCGTGTAGGCTTGCATTCCGGATTCTTCGCTTCCTACATGAATATATGTGAATTCATTGGTAAATTATGCATACCATTAAGATTAAATATACAATAATGACTACATACCAATTCTTCATAAAATCGAGTATATGATTTTCTTTCCAAAGTATGAATTAAGGTATTTTTTCTTTTATTTGCATCATTTGTTTTGTATTGTTTTCTTTTCTTATCAGTGTACTCAATATCAACGAATTTCTCCCACTGGACTTTATCAATATCATTCGGACGGTTATCAATCGCAATGCGTCTAGGTAAAATTTCTTTATCTTTCTTCAAATATTTGTCTCGTAGCTTTGATTTTTCCATCTAAAATATTGTAAAAAACCTCTCTCCAAAATAGGTCGAGAAATAGTTGGATCTAGATTCATGTCAAACTCTTTTTATAGAAGCAAAAGAAAAATATCGAAACAATTGTTGGTTGATCCTGATTCATGTCAAAGTTAAATATAAAGGGTAATCACTTATCAAATGTTCTTTTTTTTTTGAACTGGTACTTTATATACAACAAATCAATGAGATAACATATCTCATGTCAAATAAATGTTTAAAAGCAAGTTTCGAACTTGTGACATCCTGCACCAAGCCGAATCATTTAACCACTTGGACAATAGTGCTTGTCAAACAACAAACATGAGACTCAAACCCAGCACAAATAAAATGGGTTATCAAAATAGGAGAAAACATCCTACATAAAATGGGTCATTATTGCAGAATTGCACAAATACTCTCAGCTTAGAGTCATAAATTTAGAATCTACCATAAGACATAAATTCAATTGGTACGTTTTCAGGCCAGTAGTTAGAGATATGGTTGATGACATAAATTTATGACATTTCATCGTGAGACGGGACTTCAATAAAACCAATTAACTATCAAATTTAGTTTATATGAATTAACCAATGTTTTGTGTAAATCTTTAAAACATAAATTTTGTGTTATACTACTCCTAAATTTACTTTTCATCATGAGATAGGACCTCAATAAAACCAAATGACTACCGAGATAAAAGATATAGAGCAGTCATAAAAAATAGGGCCAAAAACTAACAAAATGAATTCTCTCGTTTTCTTACAATCAGTGTCATTAATTCACTCATTCTCATAGAAAAAGCTACCCTCGTTTTCTTACAACCAGTGTCATTAATTCACTCATTCTCATAGAAAAAGCTACCCTCGTTTTCTTAGAACAGACTAAGTCCTATTGTAAATCTAAAAGGTTATAATTTTGATGATATTTCCATGTGAAATCAAAAGTTTAGGTGCTCTCAGTGGCAAGTAGAATGTTTGATTTGCTAAATAATATTTTCATGGAAGAAAAGACATGACTTAAATGAGTAAATAATTGAAGCAAAATACGGTAAGTGATTTTTATAAATTATCCTTATAAAAGCTGTCTACTTTCCTTCATTCGTCGTAACTAACCGGAATGAACGCACGAATCAAAACCCCACAACGAGAACTCTATTTTTTCGCATCTCTACCCTTAGTACCATCCACTTCAACAATTATTGAGCGCTTTTTATTTGTTGGTGGAGGAGCAATGTCTTCTTCGGTGCTTTCTTGACACTGTGATGCATTGTTGCAACTAGTTGACATTCTGCAATATACACGTTAACTTGTGAATCAGTTGATAAATCAAGCGATCATAACATAAAAGGTTGGATAGTATTTAATATATAACTATAAACAAATAGAATACCTTTAGTGCAAAGATGGAAATCAATACAAAAATGACTAAGCATCAAGCATTATATGGATTCAATACATCAAACAAAAAAAGCATGTTTTACTACTGCAAAATTCATATGTCAACATAGATTCAATACATTAGACAAAAATCAGACAAACCATCACTAGTTACAATCATGTTTTCCTATCTAGATTCCTTGCTTAGGCGAATGTCATCAATCAAGTCTTAGACGAATGTAGTACAATGGACCAATAAGGATTTTGTATAGCTTTTATGTAAAAGATTTGTCTTGCTTCAGATTCAAGAATGACGGGCTCATCATGTTCTCCATTACTACTTTTAAGCTTCTTTAGATTTACCATCGGTAAACTAGAGTCCAGAAAAATCTTAAACCCACGTGTTTTGTTGGCGATATTTACCCAGTCACAGTAGAATACTACATGTTGAAAATCATAATAATCAACCTCAGTGATCTCCTTGATAACACCATACCAAGTAGTATCATCATCCATAAGATTTAAATCTTTTGCACTTGTAATAAACGTTGTAATTGCATTCATGCAAACACCACTATCTTGTGTTGAATGAGCGTTGCCGTAGTGCTGGAGAGAAAATACATAATCATTGATCCTATATTTGAGATGAGTTTTGGCTTCCCACGTTGGACCACTAACATAATATTATAACAATGAACTCATGCATTTTTCTTCCATTAACTGTTAAAACCACTAAAATATATTAAATAATGTTGTAATTGTGTAATAAAACTATCGTTTTCTTGAAGCCTAACAAACCTTGATGTGCAACTAATTAATGAATTCAGATTATACAATAACTTCTGCCTTTGTTTGAAGTCTTTTTTTATTACGATGGCATCTTCTAATGACAATATACCGCAACAAAGTAAACATGTTATATATTAAGTAAATAGAAAGCAATTTATAATTTGTAAAATTAACACTAACCTATAATAATCATCTAGATCTGGTTATCCATTCTAAAAAGTATCCATCTTCGAATTTGTATGCGTTGTATGCCACTTAGCTTGATAGTTTTACCCTCAATAATGAAGCGTTCGTATGTATCATTACCATTCTTATCCAAGAATGATGCTTGTTTAGAGCTATGATTTCCAGCACGTGGATCTGGCATATACTCGATTGCATACCTAACGGATTCTGAAACAAGACATGCTTCGACAATTATAACGAACCAAAATTTTTAACGGTATTAATAACGTAATTAACAAAATTTTTGATGAAAATAAATAATTAAATTTAGGAATGAGAATTTGATATTTATGATGCGTCTAGTTAAACATAGCAAATGGAAAATCTTCATTGATAAATATGAAAGTTAGTTTTGTTGTGTAATTTTTAGTTTCAATTTAAAATCAGTCAGTTTGATGAAAATAAAATATTTTTGAAAGCTAAATATTTTTATATAATAAAAATGTTGATCATTTTCGGAGCGAGACGTCATATTCTATTTTACCAAATTTGGACATCAATAGCTCCATTTACCTTATTCTCGGCGTTTTAACAGCATTTTTGGCAACGAAAATTGGAATTTTGATAGGATGATTGTATCACTCATATTTGGTACTGTTCTGTTCGTCTCGTCATGCTGATCTCCATACTATATTCATTTGTGCATTTCGGCGTCCGGTGCACGGCGAAATCTACAAAATGGTTAGCCGTATCGGTACTCGTACAAGTCCTTTTGTTTCCCTGTGTCCATTCGTTTGTTTCTCGAGACAACAAACAGCTATTTGCAACCGAACTGCTGACTTTTGTTATTCCCATGACTTTTGTTATCCCACCATGTCTAGTTATATATTGGTTCGTTCATATTTTTGGGTTCTCTTCCTTTCTTTGATCTGTTCTTCTCTATATAAAATATAAGCTATATAAATAAAGCATTTATTTATTTGGTACCCTGCTAGCTCTCTTCCACCCATGCTCTCAGCTTCACAACCTATGCCAGATTAAACCACTCATCCCACCTACCTCCTATAGCAACACACTGCCTCCCAAAAAAAATCATGTAGCTGTGAAAAAGAAAACCCATAGCCCGATCCCACTGTCCCCACCTCTTCACACCACCAAACTCAAGCCTCTCCATCTCCCCTTAGCGGATCCACCTCCTCTCACTGATTTGAGCCACCGTGTTCATCACTGAGTATGCCAATGGTCGAATCCAAAAACCCATCAACCATCCTGCCACCTTTAGCCTTAGTCGCAACCTCCTCATAGCCACCATCAGTCATGCAAGCCACCCCATGCATCGCCTATAGTCCACCCGTCGTTCTCCCGCGTCAGACATAAGCCCATTGACCCGCCCCTCCTCCCCATTTTATTTTCTCCGTTGACCAAAAAGCTCCATGCGGTCGAGAACCATGACGGCTACCGCTTCGATCTCCAACCCTCGCTGACGCTCTCCACCCAAGCTTCATGCACCGTGGATCATCCAGCCCACCTTGCCAGCCCAAACTCCATCAACATTATGCAGTCAACCTCGTTCACCTTGCTTGCCACACCTTGCTCCACCTATACATTAGCTCCTCACCCTCCCCATGCAGTGCACGCAACCCACCAGACCCGCAAAACTCGATTCTTCCTCTCCGAGCCCAAGTCCGCCTGCTTCGCGCCGAACGCACATCCTCTGATAGACCCGTACAGCCCACAGCTCATCACTTTGGCCTCGCCTGTAACTCCACTTTGCTTTTATACATATATATACTTATATATATACACTTATATATATATATATATATACTTATACATATACTTTTATATAGGACCAGTCTTACCAATTTACTTTATATATATACATAATTTGTGTGTTTATATATATATATATATATATATATTATATCAGTTTTATATCATTTGTTGTTTATGTATAAGTTTATATAGGTTGTATATAATCTAGTTGTTTATATATATAAATTTATATAAGTGTATACATGATCTGTTTGAGTTTAAACATATATATTGTAATAAAGTAAGTTTATATTGATTTTTATAATATATATTGATTTTAAAATATAACATGTATGTAAGTTAGATTAGTTTATATATCAGTTTCTATTAGTATACGTGAGTTTGGGTTTCAAATATATATATAGAGATTTTATTTTATGTGTGATTTGAAAATATATAGTTTAAAATTTATTTTAGAAATTTTTTGTATATAACATATATTTTAACTTGTTCCGTCAATTCCAAACTTCCAGCTTTTCTTTGATCATCAAATTCGCATTCATCGTACTTTACTTTGAAATTTGTTGCTCGGATTTACAGCTCAGTTCGTTATCAAATTTCTCCAACCTTTAAAGGTGAGCAATCACTCACGATTAACATTCTTATATTTAGTAAATTTAATTCACTTGAAATGACGATTGAAATGTGTTGTTAGATTAGAATTGTTAGTTATTTAATTAATGAATATGATATGTAATCATTTAAAATTGCTAACCTGTGTTAATTGACACATGACACCATAACCTGTTTTATATATTATATTTAAATTTGTTACTGACGATATATGCCTATTATTGATATTTATGTTATTTTCATATTGTTCTCACTCTGTAAGTTCTCTTTTAGTTTAGAAATCCCTATGGATTGAAATGATACACACCCGAACGATATAATAGATTAGGAGAAAATCGTTATGGATTGAAATGACAAATCACAGCGATTTTCGTTGATTTTGAATTTTGGGATTTGCGGGTTGAAATGACATACACCCGCAAATATTAAATTATTGCAGATTGAAATGATAAATATCTGTATCACTTGACTATAGGGTAGAAAATTATATACGGGCACTATTGGTCTATTTTGAAAAAAAATGATCGCCAAAGTTTGAAAGGAAATATATGGATTTTATTAAATATTGATTTTTAAATTATAATATAAAGAATTTATTTTTATATGTGTGTAAAATTTAGATTTTCAAAATTATATGTTTTGGAAGTTTTAAATTTATAAGTTAGTTTTGAAAATATAATTTTCAAGATTTTCCTTATAATTTTATTATTTTAAAAATATATAAAATAAGATTTAATACAAAATACATTTAATAATAAGATTTAGTTAAATAAAATTTAATTTAATTGGTTTATAATATGTCTAATTATTTATTTAAAGTTATATTTATATTTAATTTTTTTTTAACTTTAATAATAATGGTTGGGAAGATAAACTAATGTTGACTTGGAATTTAAATTGGTTAATAATTGAATTTAAATAAGAATTAATTTGAACTTATCAATTTTGAGATAGATATTATTGATAACTTGATTTGATAAAAGGTGATTAAATGAATATTAAAAATTGAGACTGAATATTAAATATTGAGTTAAATTTATAAATTGAGATATTATTTAATTGTTATCAAAATGATTAAGTGAATATTTTCCATTTTGAATAAAATTAAAGTTAAATGATGAAATATAAATGAAACTTATATTGAAATGTTTGAATATTTAAACATTGAATCTTATTGGAATTGTAATGATAGTGCAAGCCTGGATTAGAAATCGATAAAAACTGAAATGGTTTATTGAGAATTAGAGTTGAATCTTTAACCTTTTAAATTGAAAGTGTAGAACAGGGATTGACTTAAATTGAATTTTTGAATTTAAGTCAATTTGAATCGATTTGTGGAATTGGACGAAACAATTCTAATTAGGAAACTATTCCAGTATAATCTCATTAAATAAATATAAACTATTTTTTATTTACAACTATTTTAATATATAAATTATTTTAATATATAAACTATTCTAATTTATAACTATTTTAATATATATATATATATATACTATTTTCAATATGTAAACTATTTATGTTCGAACTGTTATGATTACGGAAATGTTATGATTTTAAAAGTGTTATGATTTCAAAGGTGTTATGATTTCGAAAGTGTTATAATTTTGAAAGTGTTACGATTCTGGAAATGAATATTATTTATAGTGAACAATGATATCGAATTGATATGGTTTGAAATGAATATGATATTTTGATATGAAGTGTGAACTATTTGAAATGAAATGACCACAGTGTGAAATTAGCGTTTGGTTATTAAGGAGACCGGGATCGGATATTGTTAAGGAGACCGAAAACTACTCTAACAGCTATGTACATGTTGGAGATTCCAGAACGAAGTAGGATGGTTTGTCGATGATTCTATATGAGGTTTTAGCACAGCCCTGACTCCCGTGAGTCAGCTTAATGTGGCTAAAACAGGAACCACGTTGAGCCAAATGAGCTTATTCCTCTGATCAGGCACATTTCTTCGATACAATTCTATTACTTTGTAATTTGAATGGGTGCACCTTTGATTTTGGAGTTATTATCGAGATGGCGGTAGTAGCTGCTATGCGTTACCACCAATCCGGTTCTGCAAAATAGTAGAATCCTAGCCTGGGCGTTTTCTCGCATGCCATGTCGCATGCCTTATCGCGCCTTCTACGTGTTTGTTTTGTACCGTACCCATCTGGTGTCCTCTGGGCAAACCACCAGTTTGGTGGAGCTTATGGCATTGTATATACTATGGGAATATATAAAATGTATTAGGGTGGATATGGGTAACGCCTTAACGCTATTTTAATACTTTACTTTACTGTAGACACTATTATAATAGTGTATTGTACTACATAGTAGATAGTTCCACGGATCTTTATTGGATGGGTATTCCACGGATCCTTAGTGGATGGGTATTCCAAACATCCTTTAAGTTATTTTGTATTTCAGTTGACATTTCACTTGAGTTAAATTTACTAGCATAAGAATGTTAAACCTGACTCAAGTATTATATGTTTTGCTTTATGCTCGGATCAGACAAAGTTTCATAGCATTTAAGACTCACCTTTGGGAGCTTTGCTTGAAGATATGATTTTGTCCAGTCAGATTTCCAGTTACTTAAGTTTATTCCAGTTGTTTTGTTCAAACTGGCCATTGGCATTTGTATTAGCATGTGACGACCCGTAATTCTTAGGCATTTAAAATTAGAATATTTAATTGATTTTAAATATTTAAAAGTTTAATTTTTAACTTGAATTCAAATATCACCATTTATTGGGTAATTTAATTATTAAATAATCTGAAGTTGGGTACAATGTTGAATATGGAGTTTTAAGCCTGTTAAAAATAATTTGAAGGCTTGTAAAATTTATAATGATAATACTGAAGATAGTAGAAGTGTTAAAATTGAATTTGGAAGTGCGTTGTTAA
The DNA here is from genome assembly GCA_030765085.1 of Allium cepa. Classification (NCBI taxonomy): domain Eukaryota; kingdom Viridiplantae; phylum Streptophyta; class Magnoliopsida; order Asparagales; family Amaryllidaceae; genus Allium; species Allium cepa. The sequence goes on along the minus strand of CM060931.1, from coordinate 1,039,770,676 downwards.
GTTTTGAAATTTTATCGTTTAAACTGATATTTAAAAATAGCCTTCTGAGGCACAGTCTCGGAATTCGACAAAACTAGTTCCATTGGATCCGTAATATTGTATTATTGTCGGATTTCAAATTTTGTAGTGTTTGGAGTTGTAGTGTGAGCATATGATATATAAACGCGTTGAAATTTATATCGAATTCGATTTAATAACTGGATCCAAAAAACTATCTTCTTCATACGATCGAATTAAGACTCGAAACTTTTTCCATTGCGTTCGGAATAGTGGTATAATATTAGAAACGCCTAGTGGCACGCCTCGATAGGAGGTCAAGTTTTTAAGTTGCATTTATCGGAACGGTTCGAATTTGAATTTAAATTGAATATTTATATTAGTCAACTGCAGTTGAAATTATTTCACATCAGAGCTTTTTCGTTTCACCTCTAACCACTGTAGCCTTCTTTTGCATGCCACCTCCTTTCAAACATCACGTTTTCTCCTTACCATTCAGAATGAAGTCGAACGAAATCAAGAAAAAAATATACCTCGAGCCTATCTTCCTTTGATGGCCGAGCATCTTTCCTCTAAAATTTCAAATCAACAGAAAACTACAGTTCAAAAATTAAATGGCCGAGTCTTCTTGTTTGATCAATTTCTTTTCCTCCCTTCATTCTCTCGAATTTTTCGAAATCCAATTCACCTGTAATGGGGGGCATCGCATCAATAGGAACGCGATTCGAAATCGTGATTCAAAAGGGAGGCTCGTCGATTTTGGGATTGAGTGGGTTCCTCGATTCAAGTGAGGCGTCGAGATATGGGTCATGTGCGTAAGGTATGGCGATCGATGCGCGCGCAACAGTAGAGTCGTCGACGAACTCGGTTATGGCATGCGTGGCAACTCACGATTTTTGGGTTATGCTAGCTTGAGAAGGTGAGCCGCGATCTATTGCGATGACTGACGGCGGCTACTGGAGACGAAATTCGACAAAGTCATAGGGTTTTGGGCTGCGATGTGTAGTTCGAAGGTCTTTGAGCTCGAGTGTTGTCTGTGTTGTAAGCATTCTCAGTTTATTTACTGATTTTGATGCATAACAGATTTCTAATAATAAATGTTGATATGCCTGCCTATTTTAAATTGTAGGTTAAACAGAGAAATTTTTACAGACAGATTTTTGAAATTTTATATATATAAGAATTTTAAATGCTGAAATTTATGTAAAGGTTAGATTCTTTATTTTTTTAGTATATATATATATGTGGTTTCAACGGAAGAATAAATATACATATACATGTAAAAGGTACGAGCTTATTTTGAAATAATAGATTTGGAAATTAATTTGCTCATATAATTATTTCAGTTATTTAGTAATTTATTAAAGGAAAGAAAAATTAAATTAAATTATTGAATGGAAAATTTATTGTTTGGTTAATTCAAATAGTAATAAATCGTGAATTGTTTATTCATGGTTAAAACCGTGAAATCAAGTCGGAATTGGATTTGGATTGCAAACAAATCAAAGGCGAGTTAATCTCATACATCTGGGTTATTTAAATTTAAATAGTTTAGTTTGAATAATTGGTTGAATGATTGAATTGATTTGATGTGCTATATTTTATAGTAATATATATATATATAGTATATATTGGAGTGATTGATTTCCCACATTATATAGCGGATGAGACCCTATGCGTCGCATGATAGCGGATGATATTATATAAATCCCATATACCGCGATATTCCACCTCGAAGTGGAATTGGTATTTTATGTTGTGCTAACATCTGTGGATGCAGGGAAACAGGTTGGAAGGATCCAACTGGATTCCTCAACATTTATTTAGATTATTTAATATTCTCTGTTATGATTATTTGATGCTCTATGATGAATTATATTGGAATATTGAATGCTATAGTTTGCTTGAACATTTCGGTACACTGAATTATCAAAATATATAGGGAATTGGATTTTTGAAAAGAAAATAAAAGTGTGAATTTGTAAGTAAAATAATTATAGATAATTTGAATAAATTGAAGGATAAATTGGAAAAGAATAAAAGTGATTTTTAAATTCTAATAAATAAATTTCGAGTATGGAAAGGGGATTTTGAATAAACAAAGAAATAAAGAATTTTAAACTTTAAGTGATATTATTTAAAGGAATAAAGAATTTATTTTAAAATCCAAGTTTCAAATTTATTGAAATAGATAAAGAAGTAATTTATTTCAAAATGGAGAAAATTGGAAATCAATTTGGAAATTGATTCAAGTGTTTGAAATTGGAAATTTAAAGGAGAATCTGACTATGGAATTTATAAACTGGGTTTATAAAAGTGAAGTAATATATCAGTGGATATTTGGAAGGATAAATTCACGGTGGGAATTTATTAAAGAAATGGGAAAATTTGTTTAAAAATAAAAAGTGATTTATTTTTAAAGGATGTAAAAGAAGTGTATTTGTCTGGATAGCCAAGTACGTTTTCAAAGTAAATTTTTAAATATAAGTTAAAGGCTTTAATCTTGTTTTAAAAAGCATGTTTTAAAAAAAGTTATTTCTAAATGTTTAAAATTCTAAAGTAAGTATTTTTTTCAAACCTATTATCGTAGTAATTATTTTAAGGTGACTTGGTATTTTGTTTTAAAAAGAGAAAAATCTAGATTTATATTTTATAATTAGCTTTATTTTAAATATTCTTAAAGTATTTATTTTAAATAAAGTATTAAAGTAAAATTTTCTAAATTTAAATGTTTTAAAGTATATTTCATAATAAAGCATTTTAAATTATTTCAAAAATCTTGAGTTTTTGTGCTTGGTGCTTTCAGTTGAAATAAATAGTTGGGAATTTATTTCATGAAAAAAGTGTGATTTGGATACTGTTTCAAAAAAAATGGAAATGGAAATATATCTTGCGAAGATATTTTGAGATAAACAAATAATATGGAGAAATTATTTTTGGTTGATGGATGTTATAAATGTTAATTGATAGTTAAATAACCGACTATCAATATTGGCTAATGCGCTGATCGTTTCGAAGAGACCGGGATCGAGATTTATTTCTCGAAAACCGCTTCGATCCGGTTTGTACGTTTTCGTGAGGAAGACAAGTTTGGATTCGAAGATGGAGCAGTGATATGCAAGGGCTAGTCGCTACTAATCCTGAGGAGATTCCAAAATGGATGTATTAGGAGTAGTGCCTTCGGTTCCGTTCGAACCCGAGTAGACAAATGCTTTCGGAACATCGTCAGGTGGACGATGGGCATTCTAAGTGAAACGTTCTAAAAGGTAACGCTCAACCTCAAGCGTCATCAACCGGGAATGACTAAAAATCATGGGTTATGCAGCAACGCTAGGTGGGTAGCATCCATGTCAGGGTGAGGTCATCCCTGTTTACATGTCCCTTTTATTTCGGCTTAGTGGTGCAGTTGCTGATCACAACCGTAGGGTGATCTTACTCGGGATTATCCAGTAAGGGGTAGTCCCGGTCTCATGTTGCAGGGGGTCGGGAGTGATCCTCGATATGATGATCTAGACCAGGTACCTTGATATGCGGTACCTCAGTGCCTATTTATTAGTTGGAAATCCATTCTCCCTACGTGCCTTTTACGAGTTTTGTTTGTATTACCCACGATTGTGGCTAGTAGCTGAAATTTAATAGATGTAACAATTTCTGCTATTTTGATAAGTATTTGTAAATAGACCCTATTATAATATCATAGGATTTTAATAAAAAGTGTTTTGGCTATCGTAAGGTAATAACCCGACATGTTTATTTATGGCATGGTCTTACGAGATGCTTTTGTTTTCAAAGGACTTTTGAAACTTTAACAATCAATTTGAGTGTGATTTCTCACGCTGGTATTCCAGACTGACTCGGGTATTATTTAACTGTAATGCTCGGGTCTGGCCGAGTATTATAGGATATAGGATATGATGCGGTGGAGCTCAGGAGATGAGCTGGATGGCGATACGTACTTCCGTACTTGATTATTGTTCCGCTGTGTATCCAATTGTATGTTATTGATGTTGTTGAACTCTGATGATGTACTCTGATGATGTATGTGTAAACAGATATAGTTTTCTTTTGTGTAAAGATCATTGAATATCTATTATATTTTATTCCGCTGCGTTGGTAAGATTCTATTGTTGTTTTCTGTTTCTATTCTTCTACCTCTTCTTCTTTAACCCTAATGGTTCGTATTTCTATTCAACTTGAGTTGATTGATGTAGAGTAGTGTCGACTCAAGGGGTACGGAACCGCGGGTCGTTACATTTGGTATCAGAGCTGAATGTTAAGCGAGAACCTTGGCTCTGGTGGGAATTATTCATAGAATAGAGTCCGTAGTACTCTAGAATGAGTTTGATTGTATTAATAGATATGAGCGTGTATTTGTTAGTGAATATAAAATTCTTTTTATATTGTGTTGATTTATCGGTTGAGTGTTTATGAATTCTGGTCGATGTGTGGGACGCCATGTCATCGATAGGGTTTTCTAAACTCTTGAATGAGTTAAACTTACACAATATAGTTTTCAAATTGGGTAAATGAAATAATTTTATCCTAAATTATTTTCGAATATAAAAGAAAAGTTTCTGAAAATTATTGGTTGCTTGGATGTTAGGAATGATAATACTAAATTATTATCATTTTTGTGTGGAAATTTAACTAGAAATTGAAAATAATAACCAAAGATTAAGGAATAAATTAATAAAATAAATGGGATTTGTAAATGTGATTTATAATTGAATAAGGAATTGAAATCATAATTAAAAAATAAGAAACAAATTCATATACAAATGAGATTTGTAAATGTAAACTGTAAATGTGAATTATAAATGTGATTTATAATTTTAAAATAGAATTCCAAAGAAATATTGAAAATGTTTCTGAAAGAATTTAGGATTTGAAATTTTGGAATTTTAAATTCCTTTGAATTTGAAAATGATTCTCAAAAAAATTAGGAAAAATAATATATATTTGAGAAATATTTTTGAATCGGATTTGAAATCTAGAGAGATTTGGAATTTAAAAAATATTTGAAGGTTTTTAAAAGAGATAAAAGAATTGAAATCTTTTCGATCGCTGGAAAATAATTCCGATGATGATCGCGACATCATCAGTGTTCATTTTCGAGTGTCCAAGAGGGGGATTTCTACCTGGATGTTTTGGATTAATGTTTGTTTGCGAATTTGGTTCAATTTTGAAAATGCAAAGGAATAGTTTGGTTTAGATATACATGTTTTCAAAATTTAATTTTGGACATTTTAGTAATGGTTTAAACTCTGGAGTTGGTTTGAAATGTTTTGGTATGTTTAAGCAAAAACTCTGGAATCTTATTTAAAATGTTCTGGAATAATGAATGAGTTTGGAAACTTATAAAATTTGAAGATTTTTTTAGGGTAGAAAATTTTAACTTGGGAAAAGGTTAAAAATCTTAAGTAAGTAAGAAAACGAAAATAAGTTAGAATGTAAGCCAATTAATTTAAGTGAATTAAAGGAAGTTAGCAACAGAAGGTAAGTAAATTGGATAACTTCTAGAGACTTAAAATTTGAATTAAATTAGAATGTAACTAAACCAAGTTAAATAAAAAGTGAATGTGAGGAAATAAATCTAAGTAGGCTAAAGGAAATAAGTAAATGAAATAAAATTTATTAGTTAGAAATGAAATTTGAATATTGGATAATGTTTGATTTGAAATTGTGTAAACTGAGGTGTAGAATTAGTTCAAATGGACTAAAAATAATTAATGTTTGGAAATAAATTTATTGGTTGAAAATAAATTTGTGAATGAACAAATGAATTTATAATTGTAAGTAAATGAAATGAAATTGGATATTGGAAGGAGTAAGCCAAAATAAAAATGTATTTGGTATTTTAGAAAGTGAAGTAGAAATCTAAACTCGAATTATAAGTTAGATTGAACTCAAGTAAAGTAATAAAATGGTTTTGAAGATTAAGAAAAATCAAAAATCAAGTGTGGGATTATAAATTGAAAGTGTGGTCGAATGGAATTGAATTGGATTAATATAAATTTGGTGTGAGTTGTAAACAAATTCAATTCAAGCATAAATTGAATGGCCTTATTATTATTAAATTCAGTAATGAATTGTTAATGTGAATTAAAATTTAAAAATGAATGAAAGAATAAATTAATCGAATGAAATAGTGAAATGTTTGGGATTTGATCAAAGGAAAATCAAATCAAAGATTTAAATGGAAGTTGGTTGAATAAAATAAACTTTAGTTATTGGGTGGAATTGTTTGAAGAAAATAAATAACTTAAGAAAATTATGAGACGGTTATTTAATATATTGGTTGTCGAGTTTAATAAAATGGTTTGGAATCAAACTTTTTGGATATGAAAGAAAATGCAATGAAAAGAGTGTGAATAAATTAAATGGGATGGAATCAAGTGTAAATTGAGTCGGAATCAATTTAAATGGTTATAAGGCTTAAGTAATGATTTATTCACATTAATATTTTCGAATTGCATAAGAAAATGGATCGTTCGATGTAAACGGGATTAGATAAAATTTTGTGAGTTATTAGAAGTAAAATAGGATGATTTTGAAATCAATTGGAATGAGTATAAGTTTGTTTTTCTTAGAATGAATAAAATATAAGCGAGTAAGTTGTAAATCACTTAAGCCGAATGAAATGGTTTGAGAATTGGTTGTAAGCAATTGTAATAAATGTCGGAACCTTATATGTACTTATGGAAATTATATAACGTGCATTATATGTGGAATTTATGTGTTTAGCTATTGAAAGCAAGTGAAATGTTAATAAATTTCATATATTTAGTACTCACATGTTTGAATTGAGTAAGTACAGGTACGGGGAAGCCATTTGGCTGGATTTGGACGCGCTAATTGCTAAATAAATAAGCCGCTTGTTTAAAAATGCTAAATAAAGGTACGCCTATGCAATAAAAATAGGAAATATGAAATGTTTTTGTTTTTCCGACAGTGTGGGTCGATGCATATATATATTTATATCTCTTGTCAAATTGTAAAAGCTCCTCCGAACAAAGGAGACTCTGCCAAAAAATTTCGAAAATTTTGGGAGTTAGAATTTTTTTTGGGAATTTTTATTGACGACAAAACGATTTCAAATTGGAAATTGAAATAAATTAGTGGATGAAACTAATTTAAAATAAAGATATGAATCAGTTATAAATGGAAGATAAAATTCAATATTCAGAGTTGAAGATAAATTGAATTCATATGGAAATGTATAAAATGATTTAAAAGCTATGATTGGATATTATTGCTAAGTAGGATATGCAGATATTATAAAGGGAAAGAAGAGTTGGTTTTGATTTTAGATGATAAATTTGAATTGTTCGACAAAAAAGTATGTGTTTAAATTTCAGTATGAAATTTGATTGGGTTATTGATCTAGCCACTTGGCCTTTTGTTTTCTTTTGGAGTTTTGGGAGCCCGCAGAGGCATTTTGTAGTTGTACCGAGCTAGCCGCGCAAAGGAGACGTTGGCAAAAAAATTTCGAAATTTACGGAGTTAGAAAATTTTTGAGAAAATTTGGATAAATCAAAAATTCGGTTTAATTTGAAATTTGAACGATTGAGCAAATAGTATTGTTTGAAAACTATGGGGGAGTTTAGGAAATTAATAAGAGTGTAGTGTCTTTAAATGACAAGGTTGTTTGGGTTGATGTTAAACTGTTTGGTTTTGAAAAACAGTAATGGGTATTGGATCATTCTTCCTAACAAGTAATTTCGATGACGAAATTCTTTTAAGGAGGGAGGAATGTGACGACCCAGAATTTTAAGGCATTGAAATTAGAATATTTAATTGATTTTAAATATTTAAAAGTTTAATTTTTAACTTGAATTCAAATACCACCATTTATTGGGTAATTTAATTATTAAATTAAATAATTTGAAGCTCGGTACAATGTTGAATATGGAGTTTTAAGCCTGTTAAAAATAATTTGAAGATTTGTAAAATTTATACTGATAATACTGAAGATTATAGAAGTGTTAAAATTGAATTTGGAAGTGCTTTGTTAAGTTTTGAAATTTTATTGTTTAAAGTGATATTTAAAAATAGCCTTCCGAGGCACAGTCTCGGAATTCGACGAAACTAGATCCATTGGATCCGTAATATTGTATTATTATCGGATTTCAAATTTTGTAGAGTTTGGAGTTGTTGTGTGACCATACGATATATAAACGCGTTGAAATCTATATCGAATTCGATTTAAAACTGGATCCAAAATTTTATCTTCTCCATACGTTCGAATTAGGGCTCGAAATATTTTCCATTATGTTTGGAATAGAGGTATAACATTAGAAACGCCTAGTGGCATGCCTCGATAGGAGGTCAAGTTTTTAAGTTGCATTTATTGGAATGGTTCGAATTTGAATTTAAATTGCATATTTATATTAGTCAACTGCAGTTGAAATTATTTCACATCAGAGCTTTTTCGTTTTACCTCTAATCACAGTAGCCTTCTTTTGCACGCCACCTCCTTTTCAAACATCACGTCTTCTCCTTACCATTCAGAATGAAGTCGAACAAAATCAAGAAAAAAATATCTCAAGCCTATCTTCCTTTTATGGCCGAGCATCTTTCCTCTAAAATTTCAAATCAACAGAAAACTACAGTTAAAAAATTAAATGGCCAAGTCTTCTTGTTCGATCAATTTCTTTTCCTCCCACCATTCTCTCGACTTTTTCGAAATCCAATTCACCTATAATTAGGGGTATCGCATCGATAGGAACGCGATTCGAAATCGCGATTCAAAAGGGAGGCTCGTCGATTTTGGGATTGGGTGGGTTCCTCGATTCAAGTGAGGCGTCGAGATCTGGGTCATGTGCGTAAGGTATGGCGATCGATGCGCACGCAACAGTAGAGTCGTTGACGAACTCGGCTATGGCATGCGTGGCAAGTCATGATTTTTGGGTTATGCTGGCTTGCGAAGGTGAGCCGCGATCTGTTGCGATGACTGACGGCGGCTAATGGAGTCGTGATTCGACAAAGTCATTGGGTTTTAGGCTGCGATGTGCAGTTCGAAGATCTTTGAGCTCAAGTGTTGTCTGTGTTTTAAGTATTCTCAGTTTATTTACTGATTTTGATGCATAACAGATTTATAATAGTAAATGTTGATATGCCTGCCTATTTTAAATTGTAGGTTAAACAGAGAAATTTTTACAGATAGATTTTTGAAATTTTATATATATATATATATATATATATATATAAGACTTTTAAATGCTGAAAGTTATGTAAAGATTAGATATTTTATTTTTTTAGTATATATATATGTGGTTTCAAAGGAAGAATAAATATACACATACATTTAAAAGGTACGAGCTTATTTTGAAATAATAGATTTGGCAATTAATTTGATAATTATTCCAGTTATTAAGTAATTTATTAAAGGAAATAAAAAAATAAATTAAATTAAATTATTGAATGGAAAATTTATTGTTCGGTTAATTCAAATAGTAATAAATTGTGAATTGTTTATTCAAGGTCAAATCCATGAAATCAAGTCGGAATTGGATTTGGATTGCAAACAAATCAAAGGTGAGTTAATCTCATTTATCTGGGTTATTTAAATTTAAATAGTTAAATTTAAATAATTGGTTGAATGATTGAATTGATTTGATGTGCTATATTTTATAATAGTATATATTGGAGTGATTGATTTCCCATATTATATAGTGGATGAGACCCTATGCGCTGCATAATAGCAGATGATATTATATAAATCTCATATACCGCGATATTCCACCTCGAAGTGGAATTGGTATTTTATGTTGTGCTAACATCTGTGGATGTAGGGTAACAGGTTGGAGGGATCCAACTGAATTCCTCAACATTTATTTAGATTATTTAATATTCTCTGTTATGATTATTTGATACTCTGTGATGAATTATATTGGAATATTGAATGCTATAGTTTGCTTGAACATTTCGGTACACTGAATTATCAAAATATATAGGGAATTGGATTTTTGAAAAGAAAATAAAAGAGTGAATTTGTAAGTAAAATAATTATAGATAATTTGAATAAATTTAAAGATAAATTGGAAAAGAATAAAAGTGATTTTTAGATTCTTTCTAATAAATAAATTTCGAGTATGGAAAGGGGATTTTGAATAAATAGAGAAATAACCAATTTTAAACCTTAAGTGATATTATTTAAAGGAATAAAGAATTTATTTTAAAATCCAAGTTTTAAATTTATTGAAATAGATAAAGAAGGAATTTATTTCAAAATGGAGAAAATTGGAAATTAATTTGAAAATTGATTTAAGTGTTTGAAATTGAAAATTTAAAGGAGAATGTGACTATGGAATTTATAAACTGGGTTTATAAAAGTGAAGTAATATATCAATGGATACCTTGGAAGGATAAATTCACGGTGGGAATTTATTAAAGAAATGAAAATTTTTGTTTAAAATAAATAGTGATTTATTTTTAAAGGATGTGAAAAGAAGTGTATTTCCCTGGATAGCCAAGTACGTTTTCAAAGTAAATTTTTAAATTTAAGTTAAAGTCTTTAAGGTTGTTTTAAAAAGCATGTTTTAAAAAATTATTATTTTTAAATGTTTTAAATTATAAAGTATTTTTACAAACCTATTATCGTAGTAATTATTTTTAGGCGACTTGGTATTTTGTTTTAAAAAGAGAAAAATCTAGATTTATATTTTATAAGTAGCTTTATTTTAAATATTCTTAAAGTATATATTTTAAATAAAGTATTAAAGTAAATTTTTATAAATTTAAATGTTTTAAAGTTTATTTCATAATAAAGCATTTTAAGTTATTTTAAAAATCAAGAGTTTTTTTGCTTGGTGCTTTCAGTTGAAATAAATAGTTGAGAATTTATTTCATGAAAAAAGTGTGATTTGGGTACTGTTTCAAAAGGATTGGAAATGGAAATATATCTTGCGAAGATATTTTGAGATAAATAAATAATATGGAGAAATTATTTATGGTTGATGGATGTTGTAAATGTAATTGATAGTTAAATAACCGACTATCAATATTGGCTAATGCGCTGATCATTTCGAAAAGACCGGGATCAGGATTTATTTCTCGAAAACCACTTTGATTCGGTTTGTACGTTTTCGTTAGGAAGACGAGTTTGGATTCAAAGATGGAGCAGTGAAGTGCAAGGGCTTGTCGCTACTAATCCTGAGGAGATTCCAAAATGGATGTAGTAAGAGTAGTGCCTTCGGTTCCGTTCGAACCCGGGACGGACTTGTATGGACGAATGCTTTCGGAACATCGTCAGGTGGACGATAGGCATTCTAAGTGAAACGTTCTAAAAGGTAATGCTTAGCCTCAAGCCTCATCAATCGGGAATGACTGAAAATCAGGGTTATGCAGCAAGGCTATGTGGGTAGCACCCATTTCAATGTGAGGTCATCCCTGTCTAAATGTCCCTTTTATTTCGGCTTAGTGGTGTGGTTGCTGATCACAACCGTGGGGTGATCTTACTCGGAATTATCCAGTATGGGGTAGTCTCGGTCTAGTGTGCAGGGGGTCGGGAGTGATCCTCAGTATGCTGATCTAGACCAGACACCGTGACAGGTGGTACCCCAGTGCGTAGTCATTAGTTGGAAATCCATTCTCCCTACGTGCCTTCTACGAGTTTTGTTTGTATTACCCACGATTGTGGCTAGTAGTCGGAATTTAATAGATGTAACAATTTCGGCTATTTTGATAAGTATTTGTAAATAGACCCTATTATAATATCAGAGGATTTTAATAAAAAGTGTTTTGGCTATCGTAAGGTCAAAACTGACATGTTTATTTGTGGCGTGATGTTACGAGATGCTTTTGTTTTCAAAGGATTTTTGAAACTTTAAAAATCAATTTGAGTGTGATTTCTCACGCTAGTATTCCAAACTGACTCAGGTGTTATTTAACTGTAATGCTCGGGTCAGACCGAGTATTATAGGATACATGATATGATGCCGTGGAGCTCAGGAGACGAGCAGGATGGCGATACGTACTTCCGTACTTGATTATTGTTCCGCTGTGTATCCAGTTGTATGTTATTGATGTTGTTGAACTCTGATGATGTACTCTGATGATGTATGTGTAAACAGATATAGTTTTCTTTTGTGTAAAGATCATTGAATATCTATTTTATTTTATTCCGCTGCGTTGATAAGATTTTGTTGTTGTTTTCTGTTTTCTCTTCTTCTACCTCTTCTTCTTTAACCCTAATCGTTCGTATTCTGTTCAACTTGAGTTGATTGATGTAGAATAGTGTCGACTCAATGGGTACGGAACTATGGGTCGTTACATAGTAACTCCTGTGTATTCGAGATATCTGTTGTATTTTGTTGTAACTCTGATGTTTATATAGTAGCTTCACGAACAACTATTTATCTATTCTGCTGCTTATTATTATATTACTCTGTGTCTATGATTCTGTGATTGATTTAATTACTGTATATGCTAAGTTTTGCCAATATAAATTAACAATCTATTGTTTTAAGCAATTTAAGTCCGACATGCGCGGATGCGAATGGTTCGAAATGCCAGGTCATTACGACAACTGAACCTTCCACATATCGTTTATTGCTTGGTATGTTTTTACACTCCTTCATTTCTCTGAGAAAACATAAAACAATTTGCATTTTTATATTATCGTTGTGTAAAAATTTGGATTATAATTATTAACAAGAATGTCTCACCTTTCAAATGGATACATCCATGTATAATTAACTGGTGCGCAAAGTAGTGCTTGATCAGCTAAATGCGACATTAGATGTATACTTATACCAAAAAACCGAGTGGGAATATAATGGACCAACACACATAACACCTCTATAATCATATCTTTGGTAGCTTGGACATGCTCCAAATCAAAACCTTTGAACAAATAAAATTGAAGTACAAGCATACTTGCAAAATCATGCACCTCAAGTCAAGGAACTTTGTAAATGCATGTTGAATCATGACAAGCAAAAAATGTTAGATAATAATGTAATAGTCATATGACTTCCTAATATTCAAACTAGGTGGTTGAATGCTTAATAAGTTGCCTAACTTAGTTCCAAAGCATGATAGAAGTTCTACTCTTTTAGAACTTGACAACAGTAGATCTTGTAAGCTTTATAAAATGCAAATTTAGAGGATTTTTTGGTTTTATCGAATAACAATTTAATAAAATGCTCTGCCACATTCTTCTCGGTATGCATCATGTCTATTTTATATCGCACTTTGTTATCCCATTTTTTGTTCAAAACTGGAATATCAATGTTGTGTGCATTTCCACCACGACCGGAGCAAGAAGAAGCAAGCAAGCGTACATAAGTCAGGGATTTCACTCAAGGTTCAAATATAAAAGTTCATTCGGTGAAGCCATGCGAGAGTCTATTCAGTGGTCGAGTTTCGAGTTTCATTCGGCATTAGAGGTTAAGGCTTCATTCGGCAGCTTCATCCGGCATTCCCAATGCCAAAGTCCATTCGGCATTCCCAACCCCCCAAGCCAAGCCGAACCAACTCACCTCTCATCTACCACCGAATCACCACAACTCCGTGCACTACCGGACTAACTACTACCGGACCAACTCCATGCCAAGCCAATCCACTCACCACCGAATCATGTCCCACCGAACCAAACCAAGACCGGACCACCCAACTCCGAACCAGGTGACCACCGAACCAAGGCTTCTCCATCCTTCTCTCCAAGCATGACCGAACCAAGCTCCGCCGAACCAGATGTGCCAGTCCAGATTGCATCAGCCCAGGCCCGCCAGCAGCTATAAACATCCAAGACCCCTGCCCCCAGCCTCACTCTATAAATAGAGGGGCAGGGGTACAACAATGGCAGACAAGTTGGAGAGCTCAAGCACGGAAGGAACTCTCAAACAACATTCATATACTTGTATACAAAGCTTTGTACTTGTAAAATGAAGAGAAAAAGGAGAATAACATATAAGGTGGACGTAGGCACGTTCTGGCCGAACCACTATAAATCGGTGTGTCTTTTACAGTTTAGTCCCTGCTTTTTACATATTTGCATAAATCACCCAAATCGCTAAGAACAACATATAACCAACTAAATCATACGACTTTGGGGTGTTTGCCCATTTTTTGCGCAAACATTTTGGTGCTTTCACTGAGAAATTGAACTCAAGGACCTACCGCCTGGAAGTTGAATTTGAGAGTTTAGAGATTCAGATTGGAAGAGTCATGGCGAGACAATCAAGCAGAAGGCCAAGGCCAGAGCAGAGTCAACGGGAAGGGAGTCAAGAGGCTTCCTCAGGAGCAAACCAAGCTTCAGCCTTCATCACCAGGGATGAGATGGAGACTATGATGAGAAGACAAGAGGAGATGATCCAGAACTTGCTTCGGCAAATTGGGCAACTTGGAGCACAAAACCAAGGAACAACTGGAGTTCAGGACGCAACTGGAGTTCAGAACGGGGCAGGACCGTCTGGCGTAGCACCAGAGCTAGGGGGCACTCATGCAGAGCATGTTAATCCGACCCCGGGAAGAGAGATGGGGGCATCCGAGCCACCTGGTAGCAATAGAGGAATGAACGTTCAGCCAGAGAGGCATACACATGAAAACTCCCACGGACTCGGGGGGCAGGTCGAAGGCAGTGAACGAGGACTACAGCTTAGAGACAATGACAGATTAGCAGAGATGGTTAGAAGAGCTATGAGAGGCGGTTTGGTAAACAAAGACTTGGAAGATGTAAACATGAGTCCTTTTTCTTCTGCAATTAGGATGGTTAGGAACCCACCAGAATTCAAGCTACCATCAGTAGAGATGTACGATGGGAGGACAGACCCTGCGGTCCATCTTACTAAGTATATGAGGCACATGGAAGTGCTGGGGGCATCAGAGGAGATCATGGCCCAGTGCTTTCCACTGTATTTGACGAACATTGCAGCGTTATGGTTTAGGCAACTGGAGAGCGGCTCCATAGGAACGTGCGCAGATTTAACTGAAAGATTCATGAGGCAATTCAGGGTTCATATTGCGAGACCCAAGAATGTGATGACTTTGGCAACCTTGAAGCAGAAAACTGGAGAGACTTTGAGGAGCTTTCTAACGCGATTTAATGCGGCGGCAGCATCAGTGGATCGACCAGATCCATCTATGGTCCTGATAGCGGCTGTATCTAGAATAGCTGATAGCACAGAGTTCAAGAATTCATTAACCAAGGACCCGCCTATGAATCTGGGAGAGTTCTATCATGAGGCTGAAAAGTTTCTGCGTTTGGAAGATGCTAGTGCAGAAAGAGAGGAAGAAGATGACGTTTACGCAATCAAGAGCGGAAACCCACCTGGAAAGGGTGCGGAGACTAGCAAAGGAAAGAGAAAGGCTGAGGATAATGATGACAGGTCAAAGCGGCAAAGGAGGGAGCCGCGATTCATCACTCACACTGAGATGAATGAGAGTCTGGAACGAATTTATCAGGATACCAAGGGGCAGGTTCCGTATCGTAGACCAATGCGAAGGGATCCAACCTCTGACGAAAGAAAATCAGATAAGTTTTGTGTATTTCATGAATTAAACGGTCATAACACTAATGATTGTAGGCATTTGAAGGACGAGGTGGAAGGGCATATCAGGAACGGTATGCTCCTTCAGTATGTGAGGAGGCGAATTCCAACAATGGAGCCAGAGCGACCACCGTCTACATCGGCTAGAGGTGACCCTGGATCGGGGCACCGTTTGATTATCCATTGATTGCTTGATTAAAATAACGATGAACAAGTTGTAAACCTCTCGCTAACGCGGTTAAATCATTTACACATGTGAGCGATCGCGCACGATCCATAGGCATGCTCTGAATGACTACCAGCCGCGTTATAGTAAGAGTTTACGCTTCGACATCTTCATTCTGCTCTTTGCTTTGATTTTGATTTGAACATTTAAATTCTTCCTATTTGGACATGTCTGCTGTAAGGTTCATATGATTATTGCTTTAACATTTACAATTCTATGGAAAAATTTACTTGTATGCCCGTGGATCGCGAACGGTCCACGAGCACCTTTTGCATGGCAGCGAACTGCCAAAGTTTTCGATTCGGAAACTCCCCCAAATAATAACTCCAGCACTGATATTATTAAGTCCCCCCCCCCGGGGCACACACAACTCGCCTCGAACGGCACCCGACTTCGAACAGTCACAACTCGCCTCGAACGGCACCCGACTTCGAACAGTCACAATTCGCCTCGAACGGCACCCGATTGCGAACGGTCACAAATCGCCTCGAACAGCACATGATCGCGAACGGTCACAACTCACCCCGAACGGCACAACTCCTCTCACCTCAAATGGCTCGATCGCGAACGGTCGTCATTTGGGGTCCCCCACTTGACCGCGCTCTGTCGCACTTTACCTCGAATGACTCGATGCCGGACGGTCGTCATTTGAAGTTGAGCGCTTGACCTTGAACGGTCACATTTCACCACAGATGACTCGATCCCGAACGATCGATACATGGATTTACGCACTTGACCGTGCACTGTCGCACTTTACTTCGAATGACTCGATCCCGAACGGTCGTCATTTGAAGTTGAGCGCTTGACCTTGAACGGTCACATTTCACCGAAGATGACTCGATCCCGAACGATCGACGCATGGATTTACACGCTTGACCGCGCACGGTCGCACTTCACCTCAAATGACTCGATCATGAACGATCGTCATTTGAAGTTAGGCGCTTGACCATGAACGGCTGCGCTTCATCCCAAATAGCTCGATCCCGAATGATCATCATTTGAGGACATATGAAACTACCAAGCTCTTTACAGGACATCAACAGGATATGAACATCCAGCTCATGGCATTACAAAACACGCCTTCCTATCGCAAGGCATATTTTGGGGGGCAAAGTGTTATCCCATTTTTTGGTCAAAACTAGAATATCAATGTTGTGTGCATTTCCACCATGACCGGAGCAAGAAGAAGCAAGCAAGCGTACATAAGTCAAGGATTTCACTCAAGGTTCAAATATAAAAGTTCATTCGGTGAAGCCATGCGAGAGTCCATTCGGTGGTCGAGTTTCGAGTTTCATTCGGCATTAGAGGTTAAGGCTTCATTCGGCAGCTTCATCCGGCATTCCCAATGCCAAAGTCCATTCGGCATTCCCAACCCCCCAAGCCAAGCCGAACCAACTCACCTCTCATCTACCACCGAATCACCACAACTCCATGCACTACCGGACTAACTACTACCGGACCAACTCCATGCCAAGCCAATCCACTCACCACCAAATCATGTCCTACCGAACCAAACCAAGACCGGACCACCCAACTCCGAACCAGGTGACCACCGAACCAAGGCTTCTCCATCCTTCTCTCCAAGCACGACCGAACCAAGCTCCGCCGAACCAGATGTGCCAGTCCAGATTGCATCAGCCCAGGCCCGCCAGCAGCTATAAACATCCAAGACCCCTGCCCCCAGCCTCACTCTATAAATAGAGGGGCAGGGGTACAACAATGGCAGACAAGTTGGAGAGCTCAAGCACGGAAGGAACTCTCAAACAACATTCATATACTTGTATACAAAGCTTTGTACTTGTAATCTGAAGAGAAAAAGGAGAATAACATATAAAGTGGACGTAGGCACGTTCTGGCCGAACCACTATAAATCGGTGTGTCTTTTACAGTTTAGTCCCTGCTTTTTACATATTTGCATAAATCACCCAAATCGCTAAGAACAACATATAACCAACTAAATCGTACGACTTTGGGGTGTTTGCCCATTTTTTGCGCAAACACACTTTATGGCCACTCCGTTACTCTGAAGAAAAAAGAATCGACTTTTATACCATGCGGGTATTACACCATCGTCATTCTCATTTACAAGGTGTTCATCATGATCAAAACCATCCCCTATTCGCTTCTTTTTTCTATTCAATGTACCGACTGTGTATTTGATATGAGCAATTTTCGCTAAGAGAGCCGATCCAGTCAGTCATGTTGGAGGTTCCTTATACTCTATAGCTTTATATCATCCATGTTTTGGTGCTCTATATGGTTGACCATTCTTTAGAAATCCTATGTACTTCGTATAAACAATCTTATTACCAACGTGTTCCACCTCGGTCTCTGTGGCACAAATAGGGCATGCTTTATATACATGAGTCACACAATCCAATAGATCCCCAAATGTAGGTAGATCATGAATTCCCCACAATAGCACTGCTTTCAATGTGAAATACTCTTTCTTGTCCATGTCAAATGCAGACACTCCTATTATCCAAAGTTGCTTCAACTCATCCACATGGGATTCTAAATATACATCAATATCTTGACTTGGTGCTTTAGGTCCAGGAATTAATAAACACATCATTTGAAATTCTGATTTCATGTACAATGAAGGAGGTAAATTAGAAGGAACCATATACACAGACCAAAAACTATAACTGTTAGACTGGATTGTATTAGGATTGAACCCATCGGTAGCGATTCCAAGCCAAACATTTCGAGCATTGTTAGCAAACACTGGCCACTTATTCTTAAACGATCTCCATTCAGCTGAGTCGATAGGATAACGCATGGAATTCCAATAAGATTTTGCTTCACTATGCCATAACATTTTTCGAGCTATCCATGGTATAGTGTACAATCTAGTTAATCTAGGGATTAATGGAAAATAGTTTAGAACTTTTCTTGGTTGCTTTATGACTTTTACAATTTCACCTTTATCTTTAACTTTAAATCTCGAAGTATGGCAAAGAGGACATTCAACGGCATCTTTATTCTCCTTACAAAATAATATGAAATTATTTTCGCGAGCATGTATGCACTCTATATTCATTCCCAAATCCTTTAATTTTTGTTTCACCGTGGGGTATTTATCCGGTAGTGTATTTTCATTTGGAAGCCACCTTTTCAATCTCTTCAACAACCCGGTCACACTGTTTCCTGACCAATTGAATTCTTTTTTCAAATTATGTAGCTCTATAAGGACACTTAACATTGTAAGAACATCTTCACAAGAAGAATATGGTTTTTCATTTTCTTTTCTTTTATACTTGTGGTAGTTTCTTCCCTGATAACCAATACTGATACCGTGAATGCTATCGTACACACCAAATGCATTGTCAACATGGTTTCCAAGAGCACCTTCTACATGGTTTTCCACTCGAGTTTGATGGGAGATGTAAGCCTTATTAGCGTTAACATTTGGTGTAGGATTGATTACTGCATCTTTTTCGTTTCTCTCACCATGAAAAAACCACTCATCATATGTTGGATCTATACCGTAAATGATTAAGTGTTTCACGACTGTTTTGAAGGATAGTTTCTTTGAATTTCTACACTTTTTGCAAGGACAACTACACATTTTAAAGTCAGGCGGTGCATGCTGCTTTGCAAAGTTTATAAAACATCGAACCCCCTGTATGTACTCATTGGTGTTCCTATGTCGACATCTAATCCACTCTGCAAGAACATTTATCTCTTCCTGTCATTTCATATAAACACAAAAAAATTATGTAGGTTGCCTGTTTGGACTTGTATTTACACAAATATTTACCGAGAATGTATTAAGATTTGTGTTGTGATGCTTGTTTATTACATCAATTAAAAATGTGATGATACTCTACCGCTATTTGATATTGGTTATATAAGAAAAAATCAATAACATATGGCCATTAGTAAGTGAGTGGAAGAAAAGAAAAGATAGGAAAAAAAGAGCAGAGATGAAGAGAATGAGATATGGAATCAAAAACTTATGTTATTGAGAATTGAACATACTTCACTTACCATCGTAGAAAATTCAAATAAGCACTTCAGTTATTTTTTAATTTTTAGTTTATTGGTTTTTACTTTGATGGTCGGTCATCCTACTTCCCATTACAAACACAATAATGTAATTTCATTTCATAAATCATTTCAGATTTAATGATTCAGCATAATTTAGACAGAACTTTCCTTTTGTTCCCCATATTGTACACAAATGCGTGTAAACAGGGAACATGAAGGAAGTGCTATCGAAATTTTGTAAACCGTTTAAAATGAAATGATTTATAAAATGTAATTACTTTATTGTGTTTGTAACTTGTCCAATACAGGGAAAAATCTGCCAAATATTGTAGCAGATGAATATAGATGTCCGTTCTGTTAAAAAATGAATATCCATATAACGATCATATACAACACTTGTTAGAGGGAGCCAAAAACTCTGTAAGGGAATAAAAAATAAAACACATTTTACAATTAATATTTCAACAACTACAAGAACTATTTTATAATATTCTTGATTCATATAGATCTTCTTAATCTTTATCTTGCATTACATTGATTCAAAATCATAATCATCGTGTACCTTAGGTTGCAAGTAGTCTTCAAAATTCTTTTCTTGTTTAAGTTGTAAGAATCTTTACCTTTTAGGAAGGTTACACAATGAATACACTAAATAGCATTCATAAAAAAAAAATTATTTCCTAAAATATTAAATTGAATAAGAACGTCAATTACTCCTCATACATCATACACCAACTAATTTTTTATCCAGTATCTGTACAATATAAAAAACAATAACAATAACTCAAAAACAATATAATCATTTAATTCATTGATATTTTCAAGCCCAATGCCCATCATCTATTAAATATAAGACCTTTTCATGTTTTCTAGCCATGAAACTTTTGACTGTGTATAATCTTTTAATTATATATTAGAAACAAAGAAATGAAGTTCATTGGCATTCGTTCATCCTTTTTTAGTCTTTTTACATATTCGTTTAAATACCTAATTCGTTCGTTCATCCTTTTTTCTTCGTCTTCCTTTTTGTTTTGTTTTTTTGCTTTTTTTTAAAGAAAAAGTTTCATCAAGATTCAAAAGCATAGACCTGAACTTCAGGCCCGTTGCTAACTATAGAGGATGTGAGTAAATAATACCTATAGAATACTAGTTGGACCCTTATACAACCCATTTGACCTATCTCAGCCAAAAAATTAATATTCCAGAATAATACAAATTGCATCCAATGACTCCTAGCTAATCCATAAATAATCAACTTATAAATGTCATAGCATTTAATAATTTTGAATGCCGAAACTTTTATATGTAAATTGTTCTATAAATCTGTTACTTGAACATAAATGTAGAAAAAATAGTTATTTATCGCAATATTAAATTTCATTAATAGTGAAATTTTATTCTATATTTTAGGAAAACATGTTTTTCCTAAAAATTTTGGCACCTCAACCTCTCCTGCTTATCTTGATTTCAAGTTACTCTATATGAAAATTATCTCGAAGTATAGAGTTAATCACATGTAGTTAACATAGAAAATTTTGCTTAATATTTTTTGAACTAGTATGGGATAACAAAGTTTTAACGTATACATTTTAGGTGAAACAATTATTTGATTATTTCAGTTTGAATTTAATTTTTAATTCTAGAGAAATGAGGAAGAAATACCAAAGTGTAAATAGTATAAGCTAGATTCAATGAATCTGTGCAAGGTACAAACACAAGCTATATATCAAATCCTCCTTAAAATTACTAGTTGTTCGGCATGCACATAAAATTACCTTCTTTTAAAAAAAAAATGCCTAAAATTATTAATTTAAAATTTTATATGGTATTCATTAAAAATTTCAAAATATTAGCAAATAAAAATCCTTTTTTTAAAGTTGGAACTAAAGAGAAAACATACATCACCTTAATTATATACCCACCTTTTGAAATGATAGCAAATGTTAACTATTGTCGTAACTGTGTTTTTAGCATTTAATCTCACTTGTAAAGGTACTTTGAAAAATTAGTAGTCAAATCAAAATATTTTGATACTTGAAATAAATTTTGAAAAAAATCTAACCTCATGAAGTAATTAAACTGAAGTTAAATTAATTTTTCTATGCGTTTAGGATTAAATAAAAATATAACTGTGGTCAAGATTAGAATTGAAACTGAGACTTCATATGCAGGATACTTGTGATCAAACCAAAATATTGACAAACACATATTTTATTTTATAGTTGCAATTCTATCCTTGTAGTTCTAATTACAAGTAAATAGGCACAAGGAAGAAGTTGCAAAAAAAATTAGTCTCAGGGACAACAAGTTTGCTTTTTAGTTTGAAGGACACTTTTTAGTGTAAACTGAAAATGATAGTTACAACTATCATTCTGCGATTTACACTAAAAAATGTTCTTCAGGCTAAAAAACAAACTTCTTGTCCCTGGAACTAAAATTTTCTCTAACCTTTTCCTTTAGCCTAAAAATCCCTTCTAATTATTATCATTATATTTCAACAGATTCTGGTGAAGGATTCCTAGCCCGTGACATCGCTTTCATGAACATAGCGGGCCCCCAAAAAAGGCCAAGCGGTGGCCCTTTGCGTAAACGCCGACGTAACTGCAATTTACCGATGCTCAGTCTCCAGCTACCAAGTCAACACCATTATATTCTTCTCTTATTAGTTTTTGATGTTCATGTTAATCGCAAAAGTTTTTTATTATATAATCATTTAGTATTAATATCAACATGCTTACCTCCACTTATGTACAAAGGTCAAGTCTTAACTCGCGTTTAAAACCATTGGTTTTTGTTTTAATCATAATTAGATGTTCCGCTTGCCTAAGACTTTGTCTTGTACCTCTAGGAACTTAGACTTTGACTTGCATCATGTGTTTAAAGAGTGTTTAACTTTTTTCTAATTTAATGATTACTTAATAGAAAGATAAACCAAAGAAAAAAGACGGATGTGATGCAAAATTCATTAGATATCAAATGGCATAAGACTGGATGACCGATCTTTAATGCAATTCCACTAACTCTAACAATGTAAGCGTAACCATTTATTTCTCCCTAGCACACGTTACCTTTACTCGATCAAACCGTTATAAATAAAGGATTTCCCAATCTAAGTTAGCCCCTAACTAGATATATAATAATAGGCCAAAATATACATCGGATTATATGGTAAGTATATAATGGTCATCTATCGTCCAAGCGGAAGGCTATAGTGCTAATGGTGTAATCAAATGTTGTATATGTGATATTATATGGTAAGTATTAAACTTTTTTACAGTTATATCCACACAGCAAATTATGTATACAAGAAATTATAGTCAAGTACAAAATTTCTCAACGTTTTAGCCTCAATGACAGACCTTCAATATTTTAGCCTAAAGGACAACTTTCTTTAAGTATCAGTTTTTAGTTATTAATAGCAGTTTTTAGGTATCAGTTATAGTTATTGGTAGCAGTTTTTAGGTGTCATATTTTAGTTTAGTAGCAGTTTTGAAAGAATGTTTGTCCTTATGAATAATTTTAAAAGAATGTTTGTCCTTTTGATTAATTTTTAGGAGAATGTTTTTCCTTATGGTTAAAATATTGAGGTCGTGTCCTTGACTCTAATAATATACAAATTTTTGTCCTTTAAATTAATTGCCCCTATACAAGAGTTTTTTTTTTTTTCGATTTTTACACCTAAGCTCTATATAAGCATGTGAAAAGAATAAAATTTGTAGATGTGAATTTTGAAAATGAGTAGGTATAATAATGAGAAAAAAACATATTTTTGTGGTAAACTTAAATGAAACTATTTGTGAAATAAGTTTTTTGGTAAGGTCTAGTTGCACTTGCGTAATTTACGCTTTCTACGTAGAAATAAAAAAATAAAAAAATAAAAAAGAAGGAGACGACGAAAGACTAAGAATGAAATAAATCAATATGTTGAAATAACCTAAATAGTTCTAAAAATAAGTGAATATATAATCCTTCCTTCAGTGTTACACATCAAATATAGTACATACCAAACTATTATTTTCAAGCGCATTGACAAGGAAGGTGAAACATAAAATGTACCATAGTAGTAATTTAAATATGTTCATATATAGATTAAATTAGGAAAGAATCAAATGCATGATTTAGTGTCATTAACCTTATCGCCATTTCTTTGTTGTTTTCCCTATTATCAAATAGTATAGTACAAGTATTGTCAATGATTTGTTACCTAATAAACGGTTTGGTTCACACACATTATATTTAAATAAAACATTACCGTAAATAGATTAAAATGATAAATCCATTATTCATTTATCTCTTACCAATGTTATGTTCATATTTTGGCATAAGTAATCGTGTCATTTTAAGTCATAATTTATTAATACAAAATTTCTAACTTAATATTCAATGCATGGACAAACAGGTGGTTAAGACATCGACGTATAGGTTAAAGTTATATTAGCGTTAATTGATATTCAATGCATGGATACAGATCCCTGATCGTAATAAGTGTAGCATGAGAATTATTAGATGTGGCTAATAAATCAAAATATTATTAGGTTAGTTGGAGAATATATTTATAGAGAAAATTATAGCAACCTAATATTCAATTAGAAAATGAACAGGAACTTCACGCCTAGTAATTGAAGTTAGTTGTTAGAAGTACACACAAATAAACATATCAAAATTGATTTTTAAAGCTAGGGCACTTCCTATGAGTTTCCATACAGATAAACAACTATCATTATTGTCTATCAAAATCTAATTTAGTATTGTATAAGATGTTGTGTAACATTAGAGGTTCATCCCCTATAATCATTAAAAGATTCAACCTTTGTAAAGTCGCCTTTTGGACGATCAACTAATTAAATTAAAATATATAATGTTTATTCGATGCAAGACTGTATGGAATCATATTTCTTGTATGAACCTGAGTGTATAAATATTTAATTGGGAACTCGATTTGTGTAAGGGAAATTCTCTTTATAGTTTTGTGACTATGCAATTAAATGGTAGATTGTAGAAGCCACTGCACTATTGACTTTTTTTTCTTTCTTTTCTTTTTTTGGGTAAAATCACAAAAATCTTGGGAAAAATGGCATCTTTTTTATCAAACTGAATTTTCTTTTTTCCCTAAAAAAATTTAATTTTATGCGACAGATCTTTTTGATAAAATTAAGCTCTTCCCTTAATTGCAGAACATTTGCACAATCAAAATTATTTTTACCCATTTACATGAAATATGAATATTGTTGAATAGACTGTGAAATTTGTGACTTTTACTTTACACCATTAATATTTTTGCAAATATTTGTAATATAGAAAATTTTCACCAAAACATATAACATGTGGATATTATTGTAAAAAAGTTTTAAGAGGTTTATTTTTACAGAACGATCTGAAATCATGTCACTTCAAAAACTAACTTAGAATCAATGTAAGAACAATGTAATACTTGTCATCAGCATTGGAAAGCTTTTTTGTTTTGTTATAGTTATGAAACTAGACTATATTGACTAAAATTTCATTATAATAAAGGCTCGTTTAGTTACTTTAGAAAAGTAGACCGAAAGAATAAAAAAAGTCCATCAAATAGCATCATATTGCTAAAGACTATCAAAATATGTCAGGTGAATGATAATTTCCAAAACACAAAATAGAAAGTATGGCTTACAACTTCACATCAATGATGAAGGTAGTTCAAACTATCAAAACATAAATTTACAAGTCAAGTAAAGAACAAAAAAGAAAAAAATCCCAAAATTCAACATCAACATGCTGAACCAGTATATTCTAATTCAACATCTCAAAATCCCAAAATTCAACATCAATGAGTCAGCCAAAGAATATAATCATATTTGTGGAGCAAGTAGAAATGATCAATCATTCTCAAAAGTCAACTAGATGATTAATAGAAAAGAGTATAAAAATACTTCTGCTCAAATGGTAATAAATACAAACCAGTATATTCTAATTTAGAAGCGTGGAAAAAACGAAAATTATTACCTGACTTTGAAGAAGGGCAAAGGTGGTGAAAGAGATGGGTGGAATTGGCGAAAGAAATGGATGGAGGCTTTGAAATTACGGCGGTAGGCAGGTAACTCATTGGATCTAACAAACGCTGGATTGATGGCTAAAACCTATTTTGCATTAGGGAAGAATGATAGAAGCTAGAAGCTGACAAACAATTGAAGCAACAATTGAAACATAAATGACGACTCTATCGAACGTCTTTCAGTTATCTACAAAAAGCCCAAATTTTGTCACGGAAATAACCGTGACAATACAATGTAACAATAATAACCATTATAAATTTCCAAAAATGATAATCGTGTCGAAATGATACAAAAAAGTGTGATAAAATGGTCTGTTTGGTGTAGTGCAACTATGTATACGAACTAAAATATATTATTAATATTACTTTTTCAGAGGACAGAAATGGACGAAGTGAAACGAAGCATAAAGAAAGGTGAACGAACCATAAGAAACGAAAGTAACCAGATTTTATAAAATGAAGCTATGGGAATTGTAAAAGTCATGATAGTTGAATTTAGGGGAAATAAATGCTAGTGGCTATTAGTTTCAACCGAGTAATAACTGAATAGATACAGGACAACTCAAAAGACTAAAATTGGGTACCGTTACGCTAACCATTTCGATTTTGCCGTATATCGGACGCCAAAATGCATGAATAAATATATCGGGGAGATCAACATGACGAGGCGAACAGATAGGTACACAAATATGAGTGACATAACTCGCCTATCAAAACTCGATATTTGCTGCCAAAACTGATGCTAATTCACCGAAAATAAGATAAATGTGGCTAGAGCAGTCTAAATTTGGCAAAACGACATATGACGTCTCACTCAAAAAATGATTTGCAATTTTATTATATAAAAATATTTATATTTTGAAAATGTTTTATTTTCATCAATTTAACTAATTTAAATTGAAATTGAAAATTACACAACAGAACTAACTTACTTATTTTCAAACAAAAATTTACCGTTTGCTACGTTTAAATAGACGTATTACAAATATCAAATTTTCATTTCAAAAATTTATTATTTATTTTTTGTGAAATATTCAGTTAATTACGTTATAAAAATCATTAAAAATTACGGGTCGTTACACTCACCGCCACTCAAAACTTTTCGTCTCCGAAAAGGAACGAGATAGAGGAATAGAAGTAACAGAAAAGAAAGATAGGTTCAAAATTCAAATTACAAGATACAACAATAAATTCAAACCATATAAATTTCATTAGTTTTAAAGTTGATTATAATTAACCAATTTGGTTTCAATCTATTTCGTTAATCAGTAAATATTTATTATATTCACATTTGATTGTTTACGATTCAATGTATTTTCATCTAGTTGATTTGCTTTTATTTTATTAACATTTGTTACAAAATGTCCTTTGAAAACAAATTTACTTTATTTAACTTATTATTTTATCCATTTAACTCTAGTTAAGTTAATTTCTCTGCAAAATTCAATTTCACGGCTTTTTGTAATTTTCCATTGTATCGCAAATAGTTTTCAAAATATAAATTTATATATTACCTGTTCATTTCTTACGTTGATATTCATTTACTTAAATAGTATTTTCTTTTTATTATTCAATTTATTTCACTTACATTTTTATACCATAACTTAATATATAACATTCATTATAACAAGTTCATTTTTATTTACAAATTCCCTTACAAAATACATTTGTGGATATCCTATTACTTATATTTATACTATATACTATTCAATTACATATTCTCATTACATTTTAAACTTTTTCCACATAAGTTACATATGTTTTAGAAATGCAACTAAATATTATACAAGTAAATTTATCCTAGTTTAACTGTTTCAATATTATTTCTCATTTTAAACATTTCAATTATTCAAAAAAAATTCTTTATTTCAATAATTGAAAACCATCGCTTAACATAAAACTTAAGAGTTAAATTTTCGGTTTCACTTCAAACCATTTTTAAATAAACATATAAACATATATATATATATACACATTTTATTAATCAGATCAAATTCAAGAAATTCAAAACAAATCCATTTCCAAAACAAAAGTGTAGCAATACTACTAAGTGGTCTCTCCACCCTGAGACTCGAAAATGAATGTTGACGATGCTGCAGTCATCACTGAAATTATTTTCCAATGATAAAAGAGGAGAGTACTGACTTATTTCTTTTAAAATTCTTTGAAGACAATTTCTACTTGAAAACACTTCAAATAATAATCTTCCAAAACTTTAAAACCAAATTTGAAAGGCACCGAAAATTTAATTCTCAAATCCTTAATTTAAATACACTTTATTTATAAATCGTTTTAAAATTTTCAACTTCTTGTAACATACATGAATAGTTAACGGTTCACGAATGATAACAAACAATGAATGATAATCTAGTATTATCATTTCTAACAACCAATTCATTAAATTATTTAATTTCAGAAAAATATAATCGTAAAAAAAATTATTTATTTACCAATTTTAAAACAATTTTGTGTCACTTTGCTCTGTTCAAGTGTTTTGGAATTACTATCGATAGCGTAAGCCAGACGAATCGATCGAAACCCAAAATTCAAACTTAACAACTCAAATAGCATAATATAAAACATTTTATATCAATTACAAATACACTCTGTAATGACCCGTAATTTCGCTACTTCAAAAAAGGAGAGATTTCATTTGTTTTAAATTTTAAAAGGTCTAAAACTTAAATAAACAAGTTATATATAATAGATAATAATAGAGAAATTATTTATTCTTATAGTTGATAATTTAAAAGGTAAAAAATTTGAATTTTAGAACAAATCAACAAAAGTTAAGTTTTGTTAAAAATAAATAAATGCTTATATAAATTGGTTTAAATATTTATTTAAAAAGATAAATCTTATTAAAAACATCTAATAAAGATAATAAAAGAATATTAAAAGATTTGAAGTATGTTAGTAATCGTTTTACAAAAATAACCAAATTTTGTCACATTTTGTCAGTTTTTAAAATTAGAGATTTTGATATTATTTAAATATGATTTTAAAATATAAAGAGACATGTTTTGATTTATTTAAAGAAGTAAAAAATTCATTTTTAAATTTGATTTACATAAATAAATAGTTCAACTAAGACGTCAAAATGTGACCGTAAAACATTTTGTCGATTAAAAGTTGTCGCAACGTTGCCGCACCTTTATTTTCTTATATAGGAACATATATTCAAATAATATAAGTATTAATTAATTCACTAATCAAGTTTACTTTTACTAAATAAGGTTAAAAGCTTCTAGAAAACAATTAAGAAAAAATAAGCACAAAAAGACAAAAATGTCATTTCAAAGCAAAAGGTAAAACATCAAATCAAAAAACATAATTATTACTTACTTTACTTAATATCTAAGTGAAAATGACATAAAGTAATGATTCCAAATGTGATGTTAAATATTGAAAAAAAATAAGATTACTTTATAAGTAAGTAAGGGTATTCTGGTCTTTTTACAAAATATTATTTTAATCCAAAACTTTTCTATAAATAAGGCCACCATTCTTCCACTTTCTTTCACACCATTTTCTACCTTCTTCTTCTTCCTTGAAGCTCTCTTTAATGGCTTTTTCTTCTCTTCCAAATTCTTACTAACTTTTTCAAAACCATATCAAATCAATTCCAAACACCACCAAACTTTGCCAAAGGCCTTAAAATACCATTTAAACATGGTTTAGCACCTAAGAAGTGAAGAAATGATGGAGGAAGGCAAGGATATAGGATGGCCGAACCTATAAAGAAAAGGAAGCATGTTGGAAAGCTTCAGAGCAAGAAAAAGAGAAGGAAGTACCGTTGATTTCATTCCAAGGAGCTAGGAGCAAATTCAAGGTGCCGTGGAAGCTCTGTCGGATTTTCGGTAGTTTGAAAGAAGAGATCTATGGAATAAAGCAAAAGAAATGGAGTAGAAATTGGTGTTGTTGCATTGAATGTTGGTAGGAAGTTATTCTTTTGGTTAAATGTTAGTACTCTTATTTACTAATAAATTCATAAATTATTTCAAGCATAAATGATTGAAAAGTTTAAATATGTTGAATGATCAGATGTTTGATAACTTGGTTGATATTATGGTTGATTATATGTTTGTGATATGGATGATAACTTGGTTTGATAAATGATAAGATAAATGACTAGAAATTAACTATAGTTAATTCCTTGGAAATCAAATCCATATAAATGTGTGTAGGAAAATTATCTTGCCTCTTAATGATTTCGAGATATCTAAAAAAGATTGAAATGATACTGTAATAATGCAATATTAAAATATGAAATGAAATGAAATACGAGTTTGAAATATAAAAATATTGTTTAAAATGAGTTTAAATGATTTAGATATGTTCTATAAATATTTAAATCTGTTTCCAAGAAGTTTGAAAAGAAATTAAAAAACAAGTCAAAACTATGCGTGTCGCGTAACGGTAGTTCGCGATTTCGTGCCAAAAAAGTTAAATAAGTGTACAAAGTGGAATATAGCTCGGAATTCTTCGAGATAATAATTTTTTGGTCTGTTATATCCATATTTTTCCAATGAAGAAATAAATCAATATTTCATTAAGTAGATTTTGAAATATGTCCAAAACAATTTTCTAAAAACATCACGGTTTTGCAGTTCGGAATCCAAAATGGGATTCCTTTATAAATGAATTTTTTAAATGTTTTAAAAATATAAAACGAATTTGATACATCTATTAAAATGGTTTAAAAGATATTTGGAACGGAAAATATGAATTTTCAAATATAAAAAGTTTTTTAAATCAAATAAGCTTATATAGCACTTTCCGCGGCACTTTTATGCTGTGAATTCTAAAATCTTTTGAATATGAGTTTAAACTTAATAATTCTTTTCTAAATCTTTTGTGAATGATTTTAAAGGAATAATTAAGTAATGTAAAAATGATTTGGAAGTTTTAATAAGAGTTTGAATAAGTGGTTAAGAAGAAATAGTTTACACCACTTAAACAAAAAGTGAAGAAAGTGAATGTAATTACAAACCGAGCATGCGGAAATGACTAGTACTTTATCTCGCCTGTAAGATCTGAGATGATAAAACAATGTGTCTAACTAAGATTAGGGATGAAGCAACCAGTGTCCTGAACTTAACTAGCCTATGTTTTCTCTTCTTAGGCAGGGATGGAACAGATCAAAAGGAATGCCCGGATGTTCTAAAAGATCATATTCAAGTTTTTCCAAGTTAAAAGACAAAGATATACATGATGTAGGATTACTTGTCATTAGTCCCTGGAGGTGAAATTTTCCATTAGTCCCTGGAGGTGAAACTAGCCATTAGTCCCTGAAGGTGAAACTTGCCATTAGTCCCTAGAGGTGAAATTTACCATATTTAAAGCAGCAGTAGTACTATGTTATGAAAATCTTCGATTGGCAAGAATATGATTTGAAGTTAAGAAAGAAATCTTTGATTAAGATTTAATAAATGATTTGGGAATATTTTCCCTAAGTTTAAAGTTATAACTTGAATTTAAGAAATCTTTGATTAAGATTTAATGAATGATTTGGAAAAGTTTTCCTAGGTAAAAGAGAAAATGATTAGGATTTAAGAAAGGTTTAAATAAACAAAATGATTTGATAAATGAGGCTTAATGATTCTATATACATTTGAAAAGAAAATGGAATAACTTGAAAAGATTATATCTAAGAAAGATATTTGTTTTAATAGATGAAGTAATTGATTGATGATTGATATCCACGTACGAACTTAACATCTTTTTAAAGCGATGATTGGCTCGAAGGAACCGGAGTCAGATTTGGATGATTCCTTTCTGAAAACCACTTCGAACCAATGTATACGTTCAAAAGTGAAGACATGTTGAAGATGATGATAATTGAGGATCGTGGATCTTCGTTGCATGAAGAGTGCTTGTTGAACATCTCTAGTTGGCCACCATTATAGAGTTATTTATAGCAGTGGTCTCCCCGTGATGGAGATTTTTTGGATTGCAAGAGCTTCTTGCCTAGTAACGGCCGAGAAAAGTGCCTTCGGTTTCTTTTAGTTCTAGAACGAACTTGTATGGATGTTTGTCTGACATTGTATTCTAAATCACATTTGAGTGGTTTCTATAAACGTATATCAGTTGATGGCGGAGGAGGAAACTTCTCTTATCTTAACGCCCTTACCCGAGACATATGAGCTCAGGAAGTTATACTTTTCTAGAAATCAGTCGTGTAACGTGGAATGGCAGTGTGGCATTCAAAGTGGAACCTGTTATGATCAAAGCGTGGTTTTGTATGAAAAGCGTGGCTTTGAAGAAATTGAACGTAGCCTCACGAGCCTCACACCCCAGTTATGATGGGATTCTATATGGTCAGATGTATACTCGCATTTCGGATAGTAGTGATTTGTGTTATCAGATGTTCTGAGCCCTAGGTACCAGATACGTCTGGGCCTCAAGGCATTTATTGCCCCATGTGGATAAAGTAGTTAGCTTGAGAAAAGTAGGGAACTACCGATTATCAGTTGTAGTTTAGCAAGTATAGTTCCAAGTGACTAGTTTGAGAAAAGCGATTAAGGCACCATGGGAACTATGTTTGTTATGCTTGTAACGAAGAAAAGGTCACTAGTTTCCTATCATGTTGGAAACCCAATCCCAATACGAGATTTACGGTTTTGATTGTATTCCTAAAATAGATGTAATGACTTGCAAACATTTCAGCTACCCCTTTTTGGTATTATATATTCCGTTCGGTATATTCCGTTGACCCGGTTCAGATATATAATCTTAAGTCTAAATATTGATACCTTATTCGAATAAGTTTATTTGCAAATGTTTTCAAAGAGATGTCATAAGAAATAATATCAATGGTTTTGATATAAAAGTGTTTTGGTTATCATAAGTTAAAAACCCGTACGGGTTTATGTATGGACGTGGTCTTATGAGATACCTTCTTTTTAAAGGTTTTGATAACATCATCATGATCTACACATTTTGACTTTCGAGTATCTCATGCTGGTTTATCAAACCTGATTCGGATATTTTCAATACTCAGGTCAAATCCGAGTAGTTTCAGGTTGAGTTGAATCCGGTTGGAGTTTCCAGAGGAAAGCTGGAGTCTTCATCATCGAATGGACATATTCTATTATCCGCTTTACTTAGCGAGGTCCGCACATGATAGGGGGTTCTCGCTTCTTTTTAGGTAGCGAATGGACGACTCTTACTCCTACATGTCCCTAAGAGCGAGTATCGAAGGGTTGGTTTCAGTCGAGAGGCTGGCCGTAAAAGAAAAGCGTGAGGTACCGATGTAAGCTATAGGGGAAAATGGCCGCTGTCGATGGTTGAAAAGCCTAGATCATTACATTCGGTATCAGCGCTGAAGGTTAAGCGAGAACCTTGGCTTTAGTTGGGTAAAGACACATCAGAGATAGGGTTAGTAATACCCTAGGATGAGTAACCCATTAGCGATAGGGTTAGTAACACCCTTGAATGAGTTTGAGTGTATTATATATGAGCGCGTATTTGTTAGTGACTAATAAAATATTTAGTGTTGATTTATCTGTTGAGTGATTTATGGATTTTGATCGATGCGCCTGATCATCGTTATCGATGAGGATTCCTAAACACTTGAACAAGGCGAACCAACACACTGATTTTGAAAAAATTGTTAAATGAAATAATTTTACCTAGGATTATATTTTGAATATAAAGCGTATATTTTGAAAAATTGTATAGTTGCAAATGAAGATTAGTGGAATTTAAATATGAACGTCTTGTGATTTGAATTTCACAGTTTGACTATAAGATGTTTCATAAAGATAATCGATAAGTAAGAAATCTGATAAGGAAATTAAAATCTTTAATACTTATTTGAAACAATAAATTAAGAAATGATAATGTGAAGTTATTATCATAAATTGATAAATTGTTTGATTTAAAAGTTTAAGTACAAATACCTTGTGAATTAAGTTTCACGATTTGACTATAAGGTGTTTGATAATAAGATTTATTTAAGGAATGAACATATAAGCTGAGAATGTATTTAAATAATAGAAAATGATTTTGTAAAAGTTATATATAAAAGGAATGAGAATTTAAGTTCGATTAAAACAATTGTGGTAATTTAAATGAAGTTAATTAATATAAGATGAAATGAATTTAGAAGTTTTACAAAGTAATCTCTAAAGGATTTTGAAAATGGTTTTATTTCAAATTAGAAAGAGATATTTTATGATAGTTAGTTCGATTGGATCAAAAATAAACTAGAAATGGGCAAGTGATGTGTTCGGATGACAACCACTTCTCTTAAGTATTACTCTTCTTGTTATGAGGATATATGATACTATTGGTAGTACCCAGTTCCTTGAATTGCTTTGGAGTTATTCGATCTATATAATTTTCTTAAGTGAAAGAAATAATGTGAATCATTGATTAGTAATCTTTATAAAAGTATTTAAACCAAAGATAAATTGGGATCGCTAATTGATAAGATAAAGCGGGATTCTCGACGATTTTGGATGGTCGAAAATTTCCGAATCATACCTAACTCAGAGCTAAGGAATTTATGAAAACCAAAAAATTGCGAAATATTCTAAATAAATGAAATTGGATAAGTATAATTTGTAAATGTGATTATAAACAAAAAAGGAAATTATAAGAAATGTTTTACTAATGAATTCTAGCATTAATTAAGAATTGAACTTAAGGCTTTAAAAGTGATTGATTTACATAAGTTATAAGATGTAATAAACTTAAGTAATAGATTTATAAAATGGTACATAAATAATATTAGCAATAAAGGAAATATACTGAGTTAAAAGGTTGTGGGAAAACTTTTTTAAAAGATAAATAATATTTTGAGTGAAAAATGGTTTCTTTGGATCATTTTCTAAGTAATAGATTTATAAAATGGTACATAAATAATATTAGCATTAAAGGAAATATACTGGGTTAAAAGATTGTGGGAAAACTTTTTTAAAAGATAAATAATCTTTTGAGTGAAAAATAATTAAAGTAATTATATAAAGAATCACCTTTATAAAGTGTTTGACCTTAAGATAAAAGTTTATAAAAGTTTTGAAAGTTAATAAATACATATGTTATATGTAGATCATCTCATCACACAATTTTGACCTAAGATTCGAGTTCGAAACTTTGAAGTGTTTACACTGATCCGAAAAAGGATTTATCACCCGATTCTTGACGATGAACATTGATGAGAATTGTTGGTTAGATACTTTGGTTTTCTATCATGGTTGAGAGCTATGCAAGGGAAGAAAAGGTTCCAATCTTGATACCTGATCAGAGTCCGCACTAGTGGATCGAGGGATCGATACTAGTTTGAAAATAAAGTTGTGTATTCGAATAGGAGATCGAATGAGATATTTCATACAGATGATCTGTGTATATCATATGGAATTAAATTTGAAGATAAAGGTTTTAAGCAAACTTTTTTTAGGGAATTTCGAGGACGAAATTCTTTTAAGCATGTGAGAATGTAACGACCCGCAATTTCGCTACTTCAAAAAAGGAAAGATTTCATTTGTTTTAAATTTAAAAAGGTCTAAAACTTAAATAAAAAAGTTATATATAATATTCAATAATAATAGAGAAATTATTTATTCTTATAGTTGATAATTTAAAAAGTATAAAATTTGGATTTTAGAATAAATCAACAAAAGTTAAGTTTTGTTAAAAATAAATAAATGCTTAAATAAATTGGTTTAAATATTTATTTAAAAAGATAAATCTTATTGAAAACATCTAATTAAGATAATAAAAGAATATTAAAAGATTTAAAAGTATGTTAATAATCGTTTAACAAAAATAACCAAATTTTATCGCATTTTGTCAGTTTTACATACACCGTAAAATTAGAGATTTTGATATTATTTAAATATGATTTTAACATATAAAGAGACATGTTCTAATTTATTTAAAGAAGTAAAAATTTCATTTTTAAATTTGGTTTACATAAATAAATATTTTAACTAAAACTTCAAAATGTGATCGTAAAATATTTTGTCGAAAAACGACGTTTTTCGATTAAAAGTTGTCGCAATGTCGTCGCACCTTTATTTTCTTATATAGGAACATATATTCAAATAGTATAAGTATTAATTAATTTACTAATCAAGTTTACTTTTACTAAACAAGATTAGAAACTTCAAAACAACCAAGAAAAAGTAAGCACAAAAAGACAAAAATATCATTTCAAAGCAAAAAGGTAAAACATCAAATCAAAGAAACATAATTATTACTTACTTTACTTAATGTTTAAGTGAAAATCACATAAAGTAATGATTTGAAATGTGATGTTAAGTGTTAATAAAAAAAGATTACTTTATAAGTAGTAAGGGTATTCTGGTCTTTTTACAAAATATTATTTAATCCAAAGCTTTTCTATAAATAAGACCATCATTCTTCCACTTTCTTTCACACCATTTTCTACCTTCTTCTTCTTCCTTGAAGCTCTCTTTAATGGCTTCTTCTTTTCTTCCAAATCCTTATTAACCTTTTCAAAACCATATCACATCAATTCCAAACGCCAGCAAATTTTGCCAAAGACCATAGAATACTATTTAAACATGATTGAGCATCTAAGAAGTGAATAAATGATGGAGGAAGGTAAGGATATAGGATGGCCGAACCAATAAAGAAAAGAAAGCATGTTAGAAAGCTTCGAAGCAAGAAAAAGAGAAGGTAGTACCGCCAATTTCATTCCAAGGAGTTAGAAGCAAATTCAAGGTGCTGCGGAAGCTCTGTCAGATTTTTGGAAGTTTGAAAGAAGAGGTCGATAGCATAAAGCAAAACACAAATGGAGTAGAAGTTGCTGTTGTTGCATATGAATGTTGGTAGGAAGTTAATCTTTTGGTTAAAGGTGAGTACTCTTATTTACTAATAAATTCATAAATTATTTCAAGTATAAATGAGTGAAAATTTTAAATATGTTGAAGGATTAAATGTTTGATAACTTGATTGATATTATGGTTGATTATATGTTTGTGATATGGATGATAACTTGGTTTGGTAAATTATAAGAGAAATGATTAGAAATTAACCATAGTTAATTCAATGGAAATCAAATTCATATAAATGTGTGTATGGAAATTATCTAGCCTCTTAATGATTTCAAAGTGTCTAAAAACGATTGAAAATGATACAATAATAATGTAATATTATAATATGAAATGAAATGAAATATGACTTTGAAATATAAAAATATTGTTTAAAATGAGTTTAAAATGATTTAGATATGTTTTATAAACATTTAAAAGTGTTTCCAAGAAGTTGGAAAAGAAGTTGAAAAACAAGTTAAAACTACGCGCGTCGCGTAACGGTAGTTCGCGATTTCGCGCCAAAAAAGTTAAATAAGTGTACAAAGTGGAATATAGCTCGAAATTCTTTGAGATAATAATTTTTCGGTCTATTATATCCATAGTTTTCTAACGAAGAAATAAAATCAAGATTTCATTAAGTAGATTTTGAAATATGTCCAAAACAATTTTCTTAAAACATCGCGGTTTTGCAGTTCGAAATCCGAAACAAGATTCCTTTATAAATGATACTTTTAAATGTTTTAAAAAATGAAATAAATTTGATAAATCTATTAAAATGGTTTAAAAGAGATTTAGAATGGAAAATATGAATTTTCAAGTATTAAAAAGTTTTTTAAGTCAAATAAGATTTGGAATGGAAGATATTCATAATGTAGGATTACTTGCCATTAGTCCCTAGAGGTGAAACTTGCCATTAGTCCTTAAAGGTGAAACTAGCCAATGGTCCTGGGAGATGAAACTTGCCATTAGTCCCTGGAGGTGAAATTTACCATATTTAAAGTGGCAGTAGTACTATGTTACGAAAATCTTCGATCCGCAAGAATATGATTTGAAGTTAAGAAAGATATAATTGATTAAGATTTAATGAATAATTTGAAAATATTTTCCCTAAGTATTTAAGTTATAACTTGAATATAAGAAAATCGTTGTTTAAGATTTAATGGATGATTTGGAAAAGTTTTCTTAAGTAAATGAGAAAATGATTAGGATTTAAGAAAGGTTTAAATAAACCAAATGATTTGATAAATGAGGCCTAATGATTCCATATATATTTGAATAGAAAATGGAATAACTTGAAAAGATTATATCTAAGAATGATAGTTGGTTTAAAAGATGAAGTAATTGATTGATGATTGATATCCACATATGAACTTAACCCCTTTTTAAAGCGATGATTGGCTTCGAAGGAACCGGAGTCGGATTTGGATGATTCCTATCCGAAAACCACTTCAAACCAATGTATATGTTCGAAAGTGAAGAAATGTTGAAGATGATGATAATTGAAGACCGTGGATCTTCGTTGCGTGAAAACTGCTTGTTGAACATGCTTTGGTTGGCCCCCATTATAGAGTTATTTATAGAAGTGGTCTCCTCATGATGGAGTTTTTTGGATTGCAAGGGCTTCTCGCCTAGTAATGGCCGAGGAAACTGCCTTCGGTTTCGTTCATCCCTAGAACGAACTTGTATGGATGTTTGTCTGACATTTTATTCTAAATCACATTTGAGTGGTTTCTATAAACGTATATCAATTGATGGCGGAGCAGGCAACTTCTCTTAGCTTAACACCCTTTCCGGAGACATATGAGCTCAGGTAGTTATATTTTTCTAGAAATCAGTCGTATGACATGGAATGGCAGTGTGGCATTCAAAGTGGAACATGTTATGATCAAAGCGTAGTTTTGTATGAAAAACGTGGCTTTGAAGAAATTAAGCATAGCCTCATGAGCCTCACACCCCGGTTATGATGAGATTCTATGTGGTTAGATGTATGCTCACATTTCGGATAGTAGTGATTTGGGTTATCAGATGTTCTGAGCCTTAGGTACTAGATACGTCTGGGCCCTAAGGAATTTATTGCCCCATGTGGATAAAGTGTGTAATAGTCCCATTTTTTCGACTTTCGAAAGTCGACATCGATATGTCCACTGTATCGAATGCCGAACAATCAAATGCCGGAAAAACCGAACCATTAGGGTTTAAGAAAAAGAAGATAGAAGAAGAAGCACAAACAATAAACAGAATCTCACATTTCGCAGCGGAACAAATATAATAGATAAATGAATATCCTTAAAACAAAGAACTATATCATTGTTACATTACATCACATTACATCATCAGAGTGTACAACAGCGAACAGCGGAAAGGAAAATTACATATATAAGTGATACGCCTCGCCATCCAGCTCCAACTCCTGTTTCCCACAGCAACTTCTTGAATTTGCTCACGAATAATGATAACCTGACTCTGGGCTGCCCGTGTGGAAAATTATGGGCACCAGAGTTTAGAAAGGGAACAATAAACTCTGAGTCAGTCGTGGGACTGGTGTGAGATCTTAAAAACGATTACTTTCATAAAGAAAATAAAAAGAAATCTGCTATGCTTTTGGAAAATGAAACTACCATAAGGCCTCCCGCCACACACACAATGCAAACGCAGAATTGGAGGAGATTTCTACTTATGATAGTCAAACTTGCTTAATACGCAAAATCCTTTCGATATTATTATTGGTGCATAGTGCAGAAAACATTTCGAAAGTATAATATTAATCTTTGTCAGCATAGACATTCTGAACTATGCCTACTATAGCTACCATCTAAACAGTGGAGACCACCATAAGCAAATGGCAGGTTATACAACTAAAACCGTACAAGGCGCGTATTAGAATTTGGATTTCCAATAAATGGTCAGGTAAGGAACTTCTTACTGCCGCATGGGCATGCCTCTGGAGGGATGTCCCGAGAACCTACCCGGATCTCTGCCAACACAAGGCCGGGTTACCTCTGTAACTAGGTAACTACTACTCGAGTATGTCATCTCTCGGTCCTTTGGAACCTTTATCTGAGGATCCTCAACCACAAAGCACCAACCATAAAGTAAAATAAATTTGCGGCAACAACATAGGTAAAATATCTGGCTCCATACCATGATACTATTCTTTTCCAGAAGGAAATGACATACTCTAAAGGGCGTGACCCTCATAATCTTACCGCATCTTTCCTGTTTCGACCATTTTCGGGGTGAGGTCCAATGAGGTCTCGTCCACAAATCTACACTTTTCATAAAGTCATGCTTTGATCAACAAATGATCAGCAGCATTTCATATGTCACGTTACCAAATTGAGAATGTGTTACTAGTAACAATCAACTACATAACCTCTGAGCTCGTACGTCTCAAAGAAGGGTGTTAAGCTAAGAAAATAAATTCTCCGCGACCAACAGAAATGTATTTCATAGAAACCAGCTTTACATCTCAAAGTGTAACGTCAGACACACATCCATACAAGTCCGTTCCGGGGTCGAACAGAACCGAAGGCACTTCAAAGAAGCCCTTGCAAATCCGGATATTCACAAATCACGTCCGGAATCCCCATCATAAAGGTGACAAAATCTCTATACCGGAGCAACCCGATGTAGACACATTCGACAGGTAATCCTTACGCTTTCGAAAATACCCGGTCTTCAACACCGTCTTCAAATACAACCCCATTTCGTCATATCGTTATTCGGAATGGGTTATATGTCACAAGGTCCTCTCTCGGCTAATCCCAATAACGAGCGCTTATTTTTAAAAATAAGTGTTACATTCAGATTTCAACAAATCACAACAATTTTCACTTTGATCTTTTTAAGTAAAATTTCCAACACAATCACAAAGGTTCGATGTGGTTTTTGGATATCCACTTGGAATCCGACCCCTGGTGGCATCGAAATTCAAATGTCGTTTAAAGGCAAATATCGATAGTCGGTTATTTAACCATCAATCAACATCCACAACAATTTCCAGATTTAAATAATTTTCCCCAATTATTTATTTTCAAAATATCTTCGCAAGGTGTATTTTCACACTTCAACCATTTGAAAACAAATTTCAAATCACTTTTCACTCGCTGAATAAGATTTCCGATATTATTTATTTCCACTGAAAGTCTGCCGAGTTCAAATACTTTAAAATACTTTAAATTACTTATCCAAGATATATACTCGAAAACATTTAGATAAAATTATTTCAAAACATTTAATTAAATATTAGTTATGAAAATATTATCAAGTCTAAATTAACTTTAAAATAAAATTAATAGATAGGGTATAACTATTTTAAATAACCAGTTTCTAAACAAATATCAATTTAGTCTTTAAATAACCACTTCTATATTAAAATAAATCTTTACTTTAAAGATTCTCAAAATAACTCAAGTAAATAATTTCTCCAAAATAATCTTTCTTTAAAACAATTTTCACAACTTCAATTTCATTTTTATAGACTATATTGAAAACATACTCGGCTTTCCAGGGAAAGTAGGCCTTCCATTCCAAAATGGTTCATTCAAATCAATTTATAAATCCTTTTGGATTTACTTTAAATTTACATTCCAAATCCGTAAATTCCTTTCCACACTTTTAAAAATAAAACAATATTTATTTTTAAAACAAAATTCCCTTTCCTTTATAAGATTCCCATTGTGAATTTAAATTCCCAAATATCCACTGATATATGATTTTCAAATCGATTCCCAAATATTCACTTTCAACACCAAAACCATTTTCAGAATTGGTTTTCCAAAATTTATTTTTAAACATCAAGTCAATTTTAGATCGATTTCCCAAATACTTATTATTTCTATCAAATCAATATCAAATTTATTTTCTAATTTATTTTCAAAACACCAAATCAAATTTCAAATTGATTCTCAAATTCATTTTAAACACCAAATTTATTATCTTTTGAAACAAATTCCTTCTTTTGAATTTATTCAATTTTCTAAAATTAATTTATTATAAATTTTCTACTAAATTTCAAAAAATCCAATTTTATTTATTTCTGATATCCTACGATATCAAAAATATATTCGGCTAAATTATAGCCTTCAACAATTCCGATCATCAATATAATCATCCACAAATTATCAATCGACCACATCACGCATATGAAATTATATTCATACAAATTTGAGCAATCCAGTTGGATCCCTCCAACCTGTTTCCCTGCATCCACAGACGTAAGCACAACAATTAAATACCAATTCCACTTCGAGGTGGAATATCGTGGTATATGGGATTTATAAAATATCATCCGCTATTATGCGGCACGTAGGGTCTCATCCGCTATATAATGCGGGAAATCAACAACTCCAAATACATATATAATACCAATTCCACTTCGACGTGGAATATCGCGGTATATGAGATTAAATATAATATCACCCGCTATTATGCAGCGCATAGGGTCTAAACTAATATAACTAATAACAAATCAATCATCCAAGCACACAATCAACAGTTTCAAATTTAACTATCACAATTCAACAATCAATCAATAACTGAAATTTTCAATTATTAAAATTTGAGTGAGAAGATCTCACCTTTTGCTTAAGCATGCAACCATTTTCCAATCCGGACTTGTTTCTCCATTTTAGACCTTGTATCACACAATTATATGATTTTGTTAATACTCGAACTAATCGAATAATTTATTTCCTTTTTAATAAATTTAATTAATCAGTGATTCTTTTTATTTTAAACAAATCATTAAAATTTAAACTAGTTTTCTTTTTATATTCTCTAGTAATCAAAATATTTTCATAAGTTAATTAAACCAATTATTTACCATTATTCATTAATTTGAATATCTAAAACTAAATATGAAATTTACAAATGGATATTTATTTTTATTTTTGAACTTCATATATATATATATATATATATATATATATATATATATATATAAACTATTCTTTATAAAAATCCAATCTTTATATAAAATCCCTATTTCCTTGCCAAAACCTTATCTATATACAATTTTCCATTTATCTAAGTATCTTAAACATGTAAGTATATATACATGTATATTTATTTTTACTCGTATTACTTTTCGTAAACAGTAAAAACAAGATTTACTTTACTATTTATTATTTTTCTTTTGCATATACACATATATCAAATTTAAATAAAAGAAAATAACTCAGAAATACCTCGTTGTCTA
Organism: Allium cepa; assembly: GCA_030765085.1. Classification (NCBI taxonomy): domain Eukaryota; kingdom Viridiplantae; phylum Streptophyta; class Magnoliopsida; order Asparagales; family Amaryllidaceae; genus Allium; species Allium cepa. Next base: position 1,039,727,949 of record CM060931.1, on the reverse strand, counting down.
CCAAACCCAAGACCTCCATCACCATGCATCGATCCTCTCTGCCCTCAATGTTCGTCATCGCGTGAATTTCCCAAATTGAACGAAACCCTAGCTTGATCACTCGATCGGCCCCAACTTTTACGCGCGCCTGGTCGTGTTGCTCCCCTGACGCCGCGAAACCCTAACTCCTTTGATGTCGCATCGCCATGCCACTGCCTGAAGGCTCACATCGGGCGCGTGCGCAAACGCGCGTTAACCCCTTCCTTTGTCAAGCTCGAGATGGCGACTCGATGTCGCCGTCGCCAACCACTACCATGCGTGCGAGCCTTCGTCATCGAATCGATTTTTTTTAATTTAAAAATTTTTAAACAAGAGAAAGGCACGCTATAATCAAGAACGAGCTCAATTTTTTTTCTTTTTCTTCTGCTTTTGAAATGATTTGCGGGAGATTGTAAAGCTATGGGGAGACAAGGACGAGACGTTGGCGTGTGGAGGAAGGTAGGGCTTGATTTTTAAAATTTTTATATTCAAAATATCTCGTATTACCTAACTCGAAATCCTGAACTCCTATCGAGGCGTACCGCCTAGCGTTTCTAATGTTATACCCCTATTCTGAATGCATTGGAAAAAGTTTCGAGTCCTAATTCGATCGTATAGAAAAGATATCTTTTTGAACCAATTATTATATTGAATTTGATATAAATTTTAGCGCGTTTACTTATCGTACGACCACACGACAACTCTGAATGCTACGGAAATTAAAATCCTATAATAATACAATATTACGGATCCAATGGAACTGGTTTCGACGAAATCCGAGACTGTGCCTCGGAAGGCTATTTTTAAATATCGATTTAAACAATATATTTTCAAAACTGATTAAATCGCTTTCAAATTCATTTCTGTAGCTTCCATTATCTTCAGTATTATCAATATAAATTTCCTAAGCTTTAAAATATTTTTAATCAGCTTAAAACTGAAGATTCAAATTTTTATCCAACTTCAATAAATTAAATTCAATAATTAAATTGCCAAATCCATAGTTAATTTTGAAATTAAAGTTAAACTAACTTCCAAATAATTAAAATCGATTAAATATTTCATTTTCAAATATTCAAAATTCTGGACCATCACATCCTTCCCCTCATAAAAGAATTTCGTCCCGAAATTACTAGTCAAGAAGAATGATCCTTAACTCATTTATTATTATTTTCCCAATCCAAATAGTTTATCATCTTACCAAAACAAATCTTTTTATTTAAGACCCATCATTTATTTAACTAGCTTTCCAACTTCAATTATAAGTTCCAAACAACATTGTTTTCTCAATAATTCAAATTTAAATTTAATTTCAAATTTTAGACTTTCGAAATTTTCTCAAAATTTTCCTAACACCCTAAATTTCCAAAAAAAATCGCCAGCATCTCCTTTGCGCGGCTAGCTCGGTACGACTACAAAATGGCACCACAGGCCCTCAGGTTCCAAAAAGAAAACAAAACGCCAAGTGGCTAGAAAAAAAAATCACCGAATTTCATATAGAAATTTAAATACATACCTTTTTGTCGAGCAATTCAAATTTATCTTTGTAATCTCAATTCCAATTTTTCTTCTTTTTTTCCTGTAACATACATGTATATTCTACTGCCATAATATTCAATTACAACATTCATATATCATTTTGCACATTTCATTACAAAAGTTTGAATACTTACTTCTTACACCATCTTTACTTCATTATTTAAGTTATATGTCCATTTTCATTTAACTTTACATTTTCATTTTCATTTGAATTCGATTTACACTTTCAATTCTGTTTGGATTCAATTTATCTTCTGAATATTGAATTTTATCAATTATCTTTCATTCACAACTGCACTATTTTAAATTTGTTTCATTTACTAATTCATTACAAATTCCAATTCATTTTATCTCAAACCATTTTTTTATTTCACCTTTATTATCTTTAGTTCACTTCGAACTAATTTTATAACTTCATTTTTTTTCATGCAATTCAAATTGGTTTCCGATATTCAGTTTTCAATTCCAGTTTTTATTCTTTTGTTCATTCCCAAAAATTTATTTTCAATCCACCATTTTGGTTTATACCCACTTATATTTAAACTGGATTTCCAATTCAATAAGAATTTAATTCGCCTTTCATTTATAAATATTGAATTCAATTCATTTCAAACCATATTAGTTTGTCATTTCTCCAATTAATTTCACTTACTAATTTCATTTCAATACTTCGCTTTGTTTATCATAAATCAAATTCAATTCCAATTCCAGTTCTATTTACTTACAAATTCGAAATGAATTTCAACATTTAATTTCACTTTCATTTACTTGCAACTGTAAATATATTTATTCATCGAAAATTTTATTTCCCACCTTAATAAATTTTTATTCCATAACTATTTTTATTAGATCCCAGAGTCTTTTCATCTTTTAAAAATCATTTTTGAAATCAATTCAAAATATCTTTTGAATTTCTCAAAACCAAACCCAGCTTTCCAAACAGCTTCCATTTTAAAATAATTTGACAGCAATTCCTCTTTTGGAAACCCGAAAATGAATACCGATGATGTCGCGATCATCATCGAAATTATTTTCCAGCAACTGAAAAGAATTTAGAACTTTTATCCCTCCAAAAACATTTTTTTTCAAAACCCTTGAAAACTATTTCCTATCCCAAAAGGAATTTAATTTCCAAACTTCCCGAATTTCAAATATTTTCAAGAACATTTTCAAATATTTCTCTGGATTTCTATTTCAAATTATAAATCTCATTTACAATTTACATTTACAAATCCCATTTGGATTTTTATTTTCTTAGCTTTTGGTTTTGATTTCAATTCCTTATACGATGATGATAATAATTTAATATTTTCGCTTCCTAACAACCAAGAACCATATATTATAATAATTTACAGAAAATTTATTTCTTTTATATACGAAAATAGTTTGGGTAAAATTATTTCATTTACCCTATTTTAAAACGATATCGTGTCGAATTTGTTCTGTACAAGTGTTTAGAGATCCCGATCAATAACGTTAATTACTCGTATTGACCAGAATCCATATACCACTCAACAAACCAATCAACACAATATAAAACAATTTTATATTCACTAACAAATACGCGCTCGTATCTATTATTACACTCACACTCATTCTAGAGTACTACTAACTCTATCTCTAATGAGTAACACCCAACAGAGCCAGGGTTGTCGCTTAACCAAATGCTCTGATACCACTTGTAATAGTCCCATTTTTTCGACTTCCGAAAGTCGGCATCGATACATCCACTGTATCGAATGCCGAACAATTGAATGCCGGAAAAACCGAACCATTAGGGTTTAAGAAAAAGAAGATAGAAGAAGATGCAGAAACAATAAACAGAATCTCACATTTCGCAGCGGAACAAATATAATAGATAAATGAATGTCCTTTAAACAAAGAACTATATCAGTTGTTACATTACACCACATTACATTATCAGAGTGTATAACAACAAACAGCGGAAAGGATAATTACATATATAAGTGATACGCCTCGCCATCCAGCTCCAACTCCTGTTTCCCACAACAACTTCTTGACTTTGCTCACGAATAATGATAATCTGACTCTAGGCTGTCCGTGTGGAACATTATGGGCACCCAGAGTTTAGAAAGGGAACAATAAACTCCGAGTCAGTCGTGAGACTGGTGTGAGATCTTAAAAGTAGTTACTTTCACAAAGAAAATAAAAAGAAATCCGCTATGCTTTTGGAAAATGAAACTACCATAAGGCCTCTCGCCACACACACAATGCAAACACAGAATTGGAGGAGATTTCTTCTTATGATAGTTAAACATGCTTAATACGCAAAATCCTTTCGATATTATTATTAGTGCATAGTGCAGAAAACATTTTGAAAGAATAATATTTATCGTAGCCAGCATAGACATTTCGAACTATGCCTACTATAGCTACCATCTAAACAGTGGTGACCACCATAAGTAAATGGCAGGTTATACAACTAAAACCGTACAAGGCGCGTATTGGAGTTTGGATTTCCAACAAATGGTCAGGCTAAGGTACTTCCTACTGCCACATGGGTACGCCTCTGGAGGGACGTCCCGGGAACCTACCCGAATCTCTGCCAAAACAAGGCCGAGTTATCTCCGTAACTAGGTAACTACTACTCGAGTATGCCATCCCCCGGTCCTTTGGGACCTTTATCCGAGGATCCTTAACCACAATGCAACAACCATAAAGTAAAATAAATTTGCGGCAACAACATAGGTAAAATATCTGGGCTCCATACCATGATACTATCTTTTTCCAGAAGGAAGTGACATGCCCTAAAGGGCACGACCCTCATAACCTTGCCGCATCTTCTCTGTTTCGACCATTTTCGGGGTGTGAGGTCCGATGAGGTCTCGTCCACAAAGCTACACTTTTCACAAAGTCATGCTTTGATCAACAAATGATTAGCAGCATTTCGTATGTCACGTTACCATATTGAGAATGCATTACAAGTAACAATCAACTACATAACCTCTGAGCTCGTACGTTTCAGAGAAGGGTGTTAAGCTAAGAAAATAAATTCTCCGCCACCAACAGAAATGTATTTGATAGAAACCAGCTTTACATCTCAAAGTGTAACGTCGGATACACATTTATACAAGTCCGTTCTGGGATCTAGCGAAAATGAAGGCACTTCAAAGAAGCCCTTACAAATCCGGATATTCAGAAATCACGTCCGGAATCCCCATCACAAAGGTGATAAAATCACTATACCGGAGCAACCCAGTGCAGAGACATTCGACAGGTAATCCTTTCGCTTTCGAAAATACCTGGTCTTCAACACCGTCTTCAAATACAATCCCATTTCATCGTGTCGTTATTCGGAATGGGTTTTATGACACATGGTCCTCTCCCTGCTAATCCGAATAAAGAGCGCTTATTTTTAAAAATAAGTGTTACATTCAGATTTCAACAAATCATAATAATTTTCACTTTGATCTTTTAAATAAAAGATCCATCACAATCACAAAGGTTCGATGTGGTTTTCGAATATCCACTTGGAATCGGACCCCCGGTCGCATCGAAATTCAAGTGTTGTTTAAAGGCAAATATCGATAGTCGGTTATTTAACCATCAATCAACATCCACACAATTACCAGATTTAAATAATTTTCCCCAATTATTTATTTTCAAAATATCTTCGCAAGGTGTATTTTCACACTTCAACCATTTAAAAACAAATTTCAAATCACTTTTCACTCGCTGTATAAGATTTCTGATATTATTTAATTCCACTGAAAGTCTGCCGAGTTCAAATACTTTAAATTACTTATCCAAGATATATACTCGGAAACATCTAGATAAAATTATGTCAAAACATTTATTTAAATATTAGTTATGAAAATATTATCAAGTCTAAACTAACTTTAAAATAAAATTAGTAGAAAGGGTATAACTATTTTAAATAACCAGTTTCTAAACAAATATCAACTTAGTCTTTAAATAACCACTTCTATATTAAAATAAATCTTTACTTTAAAGATTTTCAAAATAACCCAAGTAAATAATTTCTCCAAAATAATCTTTCCTTAAAACAATTTTCACAACTTCAATTTCATTTTTATAGACCATATTGAAAACATATTCGGCTTTTCAAGGAAAGTACACCTTCCATTCTAAAATGGTTCGTTCAAATCAATTTATAAATCCTTTTGGATTTACTTTAAATTTACGCTCCAAATCCGTAAATTCCTTTCCACATTTTTAAAAATAAAACAATATTTATTTTTAAAACAAATTTCCCTTTCCTTTATAAGAATCCCATTGGGAATTAAATTCCCAAACATCCACCGATATATGATTTTCAAACCGATTCCCAAATATTCACTTTCAACACCAAAAACCATTTTCAGAATTGGTTTTCCAAAATTTATAATTAAACATCAAGTCAATTTTAGATTGATTTCCCAAATACTTATTATTTTTATCAAATCAATATCAAATTGATTTTCTAATTTATTTTCAAAACACCAAATCAAATTTCAAATTTATTTTCAAATTTATTTTAAACACCAAATATATTATCTTTGGAAACAAATTCCTTCGTTTGAATTTATTCAATTTTCTAAAATTAATTTATTATAAATATTCTACTAAATTTCAAAAATCCAAATTTATTTATTTCTGATATCCTGCGATATCAAAAATATATTTAGCTAAATTATAGCCTCCAGCAATTCCGATCATCAATATAGTCATCCACAAATTATCAATCAATCACATCACACATATGAAATTATATTCATACAAATTTGAGGAATCCAGTTTGATCCCTCTAACCTGTTTCCCTACATCCACAGACTTAGCACAATAATTAAATACCAACTCCACTTCGAGGTGGAATATCGCAGTATATGGGATTTATAAAATATTATCCGCTATTATGCGGCGCATAGGATCTCATCCGCTATATAATACGGGAAATCAACAACTCCAAATACATATATAATACCAATTCCACTTCGAGGTGGAATATCATGGTATATGGGTTTAAATATAACATCACCCGCTATTATGCGGTGCATAGGGTCTAAACTAATATAACTAATAATAAATAAATCATCCAAGCACACAATCAACAGTTTCAAATTTAACTATCACAATTCAACAATCAATCTATAACTAAAATTTTCAATTATTAAAATTTGAGTGAGAAGATCTCACCTTTTACTTACGCATGCAACCATTTTCCAATCCGGACTTGTTTTTCCGTTTTAGACCTTGTATCACACAACCATATGATTTTGTTAATACTTGAACTAATCGAATAATTTATTTCCTTTTTAAGAAATTTAATCAATCAATGATTCTTTTTATTTTAAACAAATCATTAAAATTTAAACTAGTTTTATTTTTATATTCTTTAGTAATCAAAATATTTGCATAAGTTAATTAAACCAATTATTTACCACAATTCATTATTTTGAATATCTAAAACTAAATCTGAAATTTACATATGTATATTTATTTTTGAACTCATATATATATATATATATATATATATATATATATATATATATATATAAACTATTCTTTATAAAAATCCAACCTTTATATAAAATCCTTATTTCCTTTCCAAAACCTTATCTATATACAATTTTCCATTTATCTAAGTATCTTAAACACGTAAGTATACATATATATATGTATATTTATTTTTACTTGTATTACTTTTTGTAAATAGTAAAAACAAGATTTACTTTACTGTTTATTATTTTTCTTTTGCATATACATATATATCAAATTTAAATAAAAGAAAATAATTCAGAAATACCTCGTTGTCTACCGAACCTAGAACTCCATCACCAAGCCGTCGATCCTCTCTGCCCTCCACGTTCGTCATCACGTGAATTTCCTAAATTGAACGAAACCCTTGCTTGATCACTCGATCGGCCCCACCTCTTACGCGCGCCTGGTCGTTGTTGCTCCCCTAACGCCGCGAAACCCTAACTCCTTTGATGTCGCATCGTCATGCCACTACCTAAAGGCTCACATCGGGCGCGCGCGCAAACGCACGTCAACCCCTTCATTTATCGAGCTCGAGATGGCGACTCGATGTCGCCGTCGCCAACCACTACCGCACATGCGAGCCACCATCATCGAATCGATTTTTTTTTTTGAAATTTGTAAATTTTTAAAGAGGAGAAAGGCACGCTATAATCAGGAATGAGCTCAAATTTTTTTTCTTTTGCTTCTTCTTTTGAAATGATTTGCGTGAGATTTGTAAAGAAGTGGGGAGACAAGAACGAGACGTTGGCGTGTGGAGGAAGGTAGGGCTTGATTTTTAAAAAATTTGTATTCAAAATATCTCGTATTACCTAACTCGAAATCCCGAACTCTTATCGAGGCGTGCCGCTAGCGTTTTTAATGTTATACCCCTATTCTGAACGCATTGGAAAAGGTTTGGAGTCCTAATTCGATCGTATGGAAAAGATAGCTTTTTGAACTAGTTATTATATTGAATTTGATATAAATTTTAGCGCGTTTACTTATCGTACGACCACACGACAACTCTAAATGCTACGGAAATTGAAATCCGATAATAATACAATATTACGGATCTAATGGAACTGGTTTCGTCGAAATCCAAGACAGTGCCTCGGAAGGCTATTTTTAAATATCAATTTAAACAATATATTTTCAAAACTGAATAAATTGCTTTCAAATTCAATTCTGAAGCTTCCATTATCTTCAGTATTGTCAATATAAATTTCCTAAGCTTTTAAATATTTTTAATCAGCTTAAAACTGAAGTTTCAAATTTTTATCCAACTTCAATAAATTAAATTCAATAATTAAATTGCCGAATCCATAGTTAATTTTGAAATTCAAGTTAAACTAACTTTCAAATATTTAAAATCGATTAAATATTTCATTTTCAAATGTTCAAATTTCTGGGTCGTCACAAAGTGGTTAGCTTGAGAAAAGCAGGGAACTACCTATTATCGGTTGTAGTGTAGCAAGTATAGTACCAAGTGACTATTTTGAGAAAAGCGATTAAGGCACCGTGGGAACTATGTTTGTTATGCGTGGGCCGGATAAAATGTCAATAGTTTCCTATCTTGTTGGTAATCCAATCCCAATATGGGATTTTCGGTTTTAATTGTATTCCCAAAATAGCTATAATGACTTGCAAACATTTCAGCTACCCCTTTTTGGTATTATATATTCCGTTCGGTATATTCCGTTAACCCAGTCTGGATATATTACCTTCGACTTAGTCCAGATATTGATATCTTATTCGAATAAGTTTATTTGCAAATGTCTTCAAAGAGATGTCATAAGAAATAATATCAAAGGTTTTGATATAAAAGTGTTTTGGTTATCATAAGGTAAAAACCCGTCCGTGTTTATGTGTAGACGTGGTCTTATGAGATACCCTTCTTTTCAAAGGTTTCGATAACATATTCATGATCTATACATTTTAAATTTTGAGTATCTCACGCTGGTTTATCAAGCCCAATCCGGGTATTTTCAATGCTCGGATCAGATCCAAGTAGTTTCGGGTTGAGTTGAAGACGGTTAGTGTTTCCAGAGGACAGCTGGAGATCTTCATCATCGTATGGACATTTTCTATTATCTGCTGTACTTAGTGTATTTTGTTTGATGTTTGTCGGCAATTGTAAGGATAGATGTTTATAACTGTCCAAGCTGAATTTAGGTTAGACTCTGGTATTGTATTTAAAATTTTCCGCTGTAAAGATTATTATTGAAATAATATATATTATTCCATTCATGTGAGATTCTGTTCTGTCTTTATTTTCTTTCTACCCTTAATGATCCGCTTATTCATGCAATTTGAGTTGGACATGTGCGCTTTATTGTGGATACAAACGATATGGAAAAACGAGCCATTACACACTCCCTCACCGGACGAATCGAGAGTGAATTTTAGAACAAGAATAAAGATTCAATTTAGGGGGAATTCTAACTAAGAAGGTAGGCTCGAAAGGAAAAAAGACAATTAAATTACAAAAGAGGCAAGATGGATAAACTTATATTAATCACGATGACCTTGACCGGGTCAACCGACACTTAGAAAAAATGGGAATACCATCAATAAAAATGGGGACAAACATGTCGAGAACATCGTGGAAAACGAGATTCTTGAGATCGACGAAGAAGGTAGGAGCATTGGTTTATCTAAAGTGCACGACTAACCATTCATAGAAACCATTCATCCAGGAGGAAGGACAACTGGTCGAGCTCCAGGAATAGGATCGATATGAAATTCAATTTCTAATAGAGGAGGTGGAGGAGTCGCTTCACCCAAGACATCTGAAAAGAGTTGAACAACATGGGTGGAGTCAATATCACAAGGCTGAGAATCCAATGAAAAGATGAAACTGCCTGCATAATCCAGAGGCATACGACATTTGATCGCAAGAGAATTACCCCGGTGATCGACAAGAGAAATGGTTCGGGCTTTTGTAAGAAGGAACAACATCGAAACCGAGGACATAGAAATCTCCGGTAAATCGACGCCTGTTTAAAGGAGTTTTACCTCTTTAAAATCATACTGAGGTTGGCGAGACCACCGATGGGATGAGTCACACGAAAGGATGAAGTTGCCAATTGAGATGGCAAGATAGGCTCAAATTTATTACTAAGATTAACAAAAATAGAGCTATGGGATGCTCAATTATCAAACGAACAAAGACAGGAAAAGACAAGAATGTATCTTAGAACAGAAGGAAAAGTTCCAAAATTTAAAAGAAATCTTAATTCAAGAGGATCCTAGCGAAGATTTTCAAGCTCGAACGAAGATGATACTATTATTGATTCTACTCATTCTAGGGTATTACTACCCTATCTCTAATGAGTTTTACTCCATATGCTAAGTTTTTTCTAAACTAGAGCTCTGATACCACTTGTAACGATCCACCATTTTGATCCTTTCAAATCAACAATCATCCACATATGTCAGACTTGAATTGCTCAAAACAACTGACTGTTAAATTATATTTGGCAAACTCCATATTTGTAATAAATAAAATCAATCATAGAATCACAAACACAAAGTAATATAACAATAAATAGCGAAATAGATAAATAGTAGTTCATGAAGCTACTATATAAACAATAGAGTTTGAAACAAAATACAACTGAAAATCTCAAATACAAAAGCAACAGAAAAGTCTGGACATAATCAACTGGGAACAACTGAGGTAACTGCAAAGCTGAATAGATAAGAGACAGATCTTCAAGCAAGGCTCCAAACTCCAAAATGTGAGCTAAATGCTGTGACATTTAGTCTGACCCGAGCATAAAGCAAAAGACAAAACACTCGAGTCAGGATTAACATTCTTATACCGGTAAGTTCAACTCAAGTGAAATGTCAACGGAAATACAAAATAACTAAGGATTTATGGGATTTCTATCCTCTAAGGATCTGTTAAACTATCTATATACATACTACAATATGCTACATAGATAATGTCTATAGTAAAGTAAACTATTAAAATAACGTCAATGTGTTATCTATATCCCTCTTAACACATTTTATATATTCTCGTAGTCTATGTAGTACCGTAATTCCTCCGTAAATTGAAGGGCTATCAGAGGGCACTCCATAGGTATGGTAGGTAACGCATAGCAGCTACTACCGCCCACCTCGATACACACTCCCAAATCAAAGGTGCACCCAATCAAATCACAAAGTAATAGAATGGTATCGAAGAAATATGCTCGCTCGGAGGAGTGATCTCACGTGGCCCGGTATTTAGCCCCTGTTTTAGCCACATCAAACTGACTCGTGGGAGTCAGGACTACGTTAACACCTCATACAGAATCATCACCAAATCATCCTAATTCATTCTGGAATCTCCACCATATGCATAGTTGTTAAAGTGGTTTTCGGCATTAGCAGAGAGTATGATAATATTAAGCATTATTATATTAAATCTTCTTATTAAATTTATTTACGTTAAGTAATATTATATTAAATCTTCTTATTATTATATCTATTTTAAATATTATATATTTAAAAATAATAAAATTATAAGTAAAATCTTAAAAATTATATTTTTCAAAACTAAACTTATAAATTTAAAATTTCCAAAACCTATAATTTTAAAAATTAATGTTTACAGATATATCAAAATTAAAATCTTTATATTATATTTAAAAATCAATATTTATTAAAACCTAAATACTTTCTTTCAAACTTTGGAAATCATTTTCAAAATAGATCAACGGTGTCCATATATTATTTTCTATCCTATGATCAAGTGATATGAATATTTATCATTTCAATCCGCAATAATTTAATGCTTACGGGTATATATCATTTCAACCGAAATCCCAAAATTTCAAAACCAATGAAAGTCGCTTGGGTTTATCATTTCAATCCATAACGATTTTCCCCTGATCTATGGATCAATCGGGTGTGTATTTTTTCAACCTATAGGGAATTTCTAAATTAACAGGGAATTTGCAGTGTGAGAACAAATATGATAATAATATAACATATCAATAATAGACATATATCATCAGTAAAAAATTTAATATAATATATACAATAGGTTATGGTGTTATATGTAATAGGTAAACAATTGCAGAAAATGGCATATTATATTTAGCAATTAATAACTTAACAACTCAAATTTATTAGCATATTTCAATCATCATTTCATGTGAATTAAATTACCAAATATAACAATGTTAATCGTGAGTGGTTGCTCACATTTCGAGGCTAGAGAACAATGATGGCGAAGATGGTGACACGGATATGGATATGGGCACGAGCAGAGCAAATCAAAAGCTATTGATCTTTCCGTACAGTGACGAACAAAACAACAAATTGGACAGCAATGATGCAAGCAAGCGAGCCATTTGAATTCGATAGGAAACAAAATATATAAATGTTTGTATTAAACCTCTCTCTATATATATACAGATTATAAATCAATATTCAACTTAAAACACATATTAAAATAAATCTTCATATATTTTAAAACTGATATTTAATTTAAAACACATATTGAAATGAAACATCTTCATTTTATATTGAAAATCAATATTTATTAAAATACATATATTTTCCTTTCAAAATACTCAAATATATATTTAATCATGATACACACACGTTATGTTATAGCAAAACCTAAAAAAACATTTAATCATATACATATACTTTTTAAACATATAATATATATATATATATATATATATATATATATATATGTATGTATGTATGTATGTGTGTGTGTGTGTGTATATATATACACTTTTATATGTAGACAACACACAAAATGGAACTTTATTATATATATAATACCTCTTTATGAATGTACTTTTCTTTTATAAAAAGAATGCTTGAGTTTACTGTTCGAGTTTACGATGAGGAAGCAAGATCTGAGGCGATAAGGGATTTGGCATCACAGGAATAGTAGGGATTTCAGCAGATTGCAAATGGAAACTATAGGAACCGGACTGCAACATGAACCAATTGCCACTTTCAATACACCCAAATCAGAAGCAGGAACCCAGTTTCCCAAATCGAATACAAACTTAGGAGGCACAACGACAGCAATTTCAGTAACTAGATGATGGTTTCTGGTCTCAACATTGGAATCATAGGGAGGTTTATCAAATTAACAAATTTAGAGATTTGTCCACAACCCATATGTTACCAGATGCAATCATAGACGGTGGAGATTGGTTGCAAGGGGAGGCGGAAGATGGATGCTACGGGGAGGAAAGCGAACGAGAGCGGATGTGTTTGGTTGCCATGGTCCGGGGTTGAGATGAGGCATGCGGAGTGGGTCAGGGGAGATAGGTGAAGCCTTATGTGGAGATTGGAGCAAACGACAGCAGTTTTAGTGGAGGCTTGGCAAGTTGCATTTCTAGACGATGCTAGGAGATGTTCGGAGCGGTGACTGATGGGAAGTTAAGCGTTGGGTTTTGTGGAAGGTGCTATCGGCTGTTGGAAGGTGGTGCTCGGGTGTGTTCGACTTAGGGGATCTGATGGCTGCAGTTTGGTGGGGTTTGGCACGGAAATGGGGTGATGGACGGGGTCTGACTGATGATGGGCAGAGGCGAGCAATAGGGAGAGGGAGGACGAACTACTGTGATCTGGTGGTGAATTGGCTGTGGTGTTGCCAAGGAGGGGCGGAGAGCTAGAGGTCGGTGGCTGGCGTGGGCGAGGGTGGAGGAATGGTTGCGTGGATGAGGGTTTACAGGAAATGGAAAAAGAACCTGAGCAAGAATTTCACAAACAACTATGTATACGAACCATATGTATACGAACCATACGAACCAAAATATATTACTAATATTTTTTTTCTTTTCCGAAGATAGAAATGGACAAAGTGGAACAAAGCATAAAGAAAGTTGAACGAGCTATAGGAAATGGAAGTAACTATGTGAATAGTAAAAGTCACGACAGTTGAATTCAGGGGAAATAAATGCTAATGGCTATTGGTTTCAACCGGTTAATAACTGAATAGACATAGGTAAACTCAAAAGGCTAAAAGTGTGTACCGATACGGCTAATTGTTTCGCAGATTTCGCCGTATGCCCGATGCCGAAATGCACGAATGAATATATCATGGAGATCAGCATAATATGACAAACAGAATGGTACACAGACATGAGTGACATGACACACCTATCAAAACTCGATATTTGCTGCCAAAACTGCTGCTGGCTCGCCGAAAATAAGATAAAATAAGGATATTTAGATTTAGAAAATGTTTTATTTTCATCAATTTAACTAATTTAAATTGAAATTAAAAATTACACAACAGAACTAACTTACATATTTTCCAACGAAAATTACCTTTTGCTATATCTAAATAGACGCATTCCAAATATCAAATTTTCATTTCAATTTTTTTTTTTTTTTTCATGAAAAATTCTGTTAATTACGTTATAAAAATTGTTAAAAATCACGGGTCGTTACAGAGTCGCTCAATAGTTTTTTGTTGGTTAATATAACTAAGGCCAAGCAAAAAATATAAATTTGACAATATTACATAGTGCTCTCGAATTGAGAATACTGTTGAACTTAATTATGGATACTATACTTTTATTGTAGTTAAATCGTGGTATGACATCCATTGAACCACTATAGTTGGGTTTAAGTTGAAGCATTGGAAGTCAAACACTATTTAATAGTTAATTCATCTTGTCAATTATATGAGGTTAATATCAACGTCAACTATAATCAAGTTAAAGTCAAAGTCTCCAGCTAGAGTAGTTCGGTTAATAATAATTTTATTATTGAACTAAGGACTGTGTGTTTGTACCATACAAGTTGATGTGAACGATATTAGATTTTTGACTGATATCAAATTCCATAAGTCCTAATGTGATGTAGTATTAATGAAGAGAATTGGAGTAAATAATTGTCACTACCAAGGACTGCTTAAACGGTAGAATTGGATTTTACCGAAACCGTGTAAACGATGAATTTAACAAAACTAACTTGCAATGTGAGAACAATAGGATAATATTATAAAATGACGTAGCACATCAATGGAAAATATAATCATAATTAACAGTTTAAGTTATATATATATATATATATATATATATATATATATTCAAGCTATGGCGTCATATGTCAATTAATATAGGTAAACAATGGCAGATAATAACATATCGTACTTAACAATTTAACAATTCAAATCTAACAATATATTTCAATCCTCATTTCATGTAAAATCAATTACTAAATGTTAGAATGTTAATCTTGAGTGATTGCTCACTTTTCGAGGCTAAAGAATATGGAATGAGAAGCAACTGACACGGATACGTACATGGATACGGACCCGGCACAGGACATGACAAGTCAAAAATCCACGACAAGCACAAAAGCAAATTTACTTTGAGAATTCGATGAAAAACAAATATATATGCATTTGTGATATATCTATATACATTTGTTTTTTTATTGAAGGGACAAAAAAATATATATATGACATATGTAACTTTCAGCCGAACAATATATATATGTACCACATATATGCAGCAACAAATATAAGCTAGGATTGAATGAACAATATATATATATATATATATACATATACATATACGTATATATATATATATGTATGTATGTATCAAAAATAACTTTCATATATTTATTTTCTAAACAAGTAGAGGAGAGGGTTTGGGAGAGTTGTCGAGTGGTTGCTTGCGGCTATAGGTGGTAGGTTTGCGGGTGAGGTCAACAAGGCGGATGATGGCCGGAGTCTGGTGATGCTGAGTGAACGAAAATGACAGGCGATGGTGGGTGGATCTGAGGTCTTGGAAAGGGCTGGGGTTGCTAGTCGATGGTGGGTTTCAGGTGGTGGGGATTCGAATTTGGCCTCCTTGATAAGGGTTGCGGCCGAGGACAGAGGCGGCACGAGAAAATCGAGAGAGAGGGGATTTGAGGGACGGGTTTGTAGGATCGATTTCACCATAGAGGGGGGTGAATAGGGTGTTGCTATCAATTATAAAATTATTGCGAAAGATTATAAAATTATTTCAACACAGATATATCAAAATAGCAGCACAAATAATAACAGAATAATAAACGCAGAAATAGAACGACATAGAATTTACCCAGCTTTGGCAAAATCCTGCCTACGTGCTGCCCCCAAGGTTTCTATTAGAAATTAAGCAGTCAGATGCTTACACATGTAAACTTGCGGCACCCGCTATCGACTAGTCTTAACTCTACGCTCAAAACCCTGCCACAACTCAGCCACTGAGTTGCGAATTCTCAAACTACGCCACGTAGTTTGTCCCTAGTCACACGACTAGAAATTACAATTTTAAAAGAGAAATTAAAAACACTTTTAAAAAATGAAATAAATAAACCCTAATTTAAATATAATAGCCCAAATAAATTATAGTAGTCGGCCCATAAATGTGAATGCCCTTTATACTATCTCGTTTATTTCTTCGGCCCGTCCTTCTTCCTTGTGAAAAATATTAGCTTCTTCATTGCTTGTTCGTTTCTAAAAAATTAGGGTTTTTTGAAGCGCCGCTTCAATTTATCATTCGATTATATGCTCTTAAATGATTGCTCTGTCGAATGACCATCTCTTTGATTTTGCGCTCGGCCGCTCCAATTTGATCAAGTTCGATTTTTGCTTCGGTATGTAATATATGCTTTTGTGCTTTAATATTTCTCGTACTTGAACTAGATGGATTTGAAAGCCGATGATGAATGGGTTTATATAGGATTCGAATTCCTATTTTCTGTTCATTTGAATTTGTCATTTAATTTATCTCGGCCATTGATTTTCGTATGGATGCTAGTGATGATTTCTGACTTGTTCCAATTCGTATATTTGTTACTTGATTCCCACGGTGTTGATTTCTGGCTTCTTGGCTACCACGGTTCTGACTTTGATCTGTTTCTTTGATATTGAACTGTTGACTTCGGTCACTTGACTTTTTTTATGCGATTCCATGACTTGATAATGTCTTTAACCATCACCATTGCATTCATATTGTTTCTGGTCATTTTAATTTGAACTGCATGTGACTTTCAAACTTGATATTGATTTTTGTTAACTCGTGTTTCTCATATTACCTACGTGAGAAAACAGTGACTTTGACTTTGCATTTTCTTTGTGTATTGTCACTGCATACATGTTTATCATGTATTTCACCGTATCATAATTTTGTGATTGACTTCATTCTTTGTGCTCGATTTTGGCCATTGAATTTTTCTCTACAGCTTGTCTGGTTCATTGTTTCATGTATGCATATATGTGCTATCATCTTGTACATCTCCGTCAGGCATAGTTCTGCATTATTGTGTCTATACATTTATTGTCACCTCTAGTTTACCTTGAACTTCAACTATGCTCGAGTCTGGTTCATATTGTATTTGCATGCTTAGGTTGTAACTGGAACCATATGTATGTTGTATATTTGCTCTTTGTATTTCTTCATGCCTCTTATTGTGTGGTCATGCAGTTGAACTACTCTGGTTTCATGATATCTGGTTGTAGTTGAGTTTGAGCCATTTGTTTCAGCTACCATGTGTATACATACATTAATGCATGTATATATGTGTTGTATTTTCTTGTAATCTTCATTGCACTGTGATTCCTCTAGCCTGTTTTCAGTTTGCCTGTACTCTAGCCTTCATGTATACTTGATGTGCGATGTGCATTTGTAGTTGAATTGTGTACATTTGTGTTCTGATAGCACTCGAGTCTTGTTCAAGTTGCAGTAATACTGCTTGCATTCTGGTCTGTTGGCACTGGTTCGTGTATATGTGCAGTTTCACTTTGTTTGCAGTTTTGCCCTTGTTTGGTTTGTGGTGCACTTGCTTGCTCTGTTGTATTGTGTTGTCCTGTTGCACTATAAGCTTCATGTGTACTTCTTTCTTGCTTTAGCCTGAACTGGTCTGGTTTGCTTCCATATAATGGCTGGTTTGAGTTTTGCTGTCACTACATGTATGTATACATGTGTATATACATATGTATATATATGTTTGTGCATTGTCTTCATGTAGTTTGTACCACTGCCTTTGTGCACTGTTTGGTTCATATTGCATTTGTACATTTGGATTTGGGTCGAGGCTTGTTTTAGTTGTCTTGACCATTTTCATGAACTTGCACCTGTGTTGAATCCAGTTTGGAGCTCGGGTTTGACCTTGTGCTAATATTGTGGCATTATTTTTATTGCACTTGAGTTGAACCCGGCGTTTTGGGTTTGACCTGTGCTCACATGTCCTTGTAATTTTATCAAGTGTATATATATGCACGACCTTGTGGCATATCCAGTGATATACTGTGTATATCACAAGCTGTTCGTGTATGACGAATTCAAAATGATGACGAACAACCCAAATAACTGTGGCAAATATTATTTTCAAAATCAAATTTTATTTTATACTGCAAAAATATTTTATTTTTAATTTTACTGCATCAATGTATATTTTTGCAGATTGCTCAGATGCTGGATTCACATTGGAATGAAGTTGAAGATAAATACGAGTGTGAGTGATATGTAGTGAGGTGCAAATGTAAATGTGAATTGTGATGTAATCAAATTTGTATTGTAATTTAAATTGTATATATATAGTGAGAGCTTGAAATTTGTACTATTCAAAAATTGTAATAAATATTTGTTTGAATAAAATTTCTGTTTGAATTCAAATTCTGTATTATTTATTTTATTCAACAAATATTTATTTAATCTATGAAAAAATAAAATAGTACATTAACAAATACATTTAAATGAATGTATATATGTTTATTATCATCAAACAAAAATCATATACTCGCATATTCCACAATCTACCCCTTGTGATGATAACAAACATATATTTAAGATTTTGAATTTATTAAATGTATTTGATTATTCAATTTGCTCCCCGTATTTGAATCCTTCCTCTCTATACAAAGCTCCCCCTTCATATATGCATACAATTAAAATTATGCAAATGAGCCTAGATGCAAATAGAAAATATTTGACCTTTTATTTGTCAAAATCTTAACTTTTCTCTCCCCCTTTTGTTATCAGCAAAAGAGTAATAGTGTCAGAAAAATAGAGATAAAGTGATCGATATTAGTACAACATTAAAACTCAATCGAATATAAATATTAAATTTCAATAAAAAATCAAACAAAAATCATAAATACTTTGTTAGGTGCATATTCCACTTTTAGAATGATGCGAATGATGTCAACATATAAAACCATACAGTTGTGTCTATATGTGGTATATTTATATCAGGAATTTGAATATCTACCAACCATGCATAACCGTTAGGACTTTAAATGAGATTAGCAGCATTCCAATTTTATTTTAAAAAAATGAATTCAAGTATCTTCTAACCACGCATAGCCGTGAGGACTTTTAAATGGGATTAGAATCAACTTGTTTATTTAAAAAATCAATTTTGATATGCGTTCCATACATGCATAACCGTGAGGACTTTTAAATGAGCATGGAAGCACATAACAAATTCCAAGTAAATTAACCATGCATAACGGTGAGGACTTTTAAATGAGAGTGAATACTTTGGATTTTATTTTATTTTATTTTATTTTATTTTTATTTTTTATTAAAAAATATAAAATGAAAAACGAATGATTCCTGTTTGAAGTACCACATATCGACAAACTATATTGAATTTTGATGAGTGATGGTCGTTAGAAATAGGATAGAAATAGAGATGGTCATGGAATTTTTACCAACAAAGAGTTTTTATAACTCTTGTTCAAATTTCTAAATAAATTTACTAAATATATCATCTCAAATTATAATATATGATTAATATTAACACTCATCACTTTTTCAATCATTATTTATCCTTTCAATAATTATTAGGGAGTCAGATTAGTCAATGTAATCCTTTAAAATCATATTCAAAATATTACAAAACTAAATTTTCCAAAACGACTAATCTGATACAAGGTCAAAAATGATTTTCTAGAAGGGGTTTTATAAGAAAAATTTCTGCTATTTGAAAATTATTTGAAATGAAAAATATGCAGATATTTTCTTAATAAATGATGCAATTACTGAATGTCTCAACTTAAATCGCGTTCCACTAGTAATTTTTCTATCAACTAGATTACCAGCGTAATCTGCATCTGAATGTTTCATTAACTCAAAATTATCATTAATTGAATTTGATAGACCAGACCATGAAGTGTGCATCAAAATATCTTAAAATCAATTTTAACAGCTTTTTAAATAACATTCTCTTTAATTTGAATTGAAACCGTGTAAATAATCAAAACCGTGAATATAGAGTCAGCCGTAAAATAACCAAATGAATTATCATTTACCAACAAAACACTATCATTAATCCAAACCATTACATATGAAGTAGTTCAAAGATTCTAGAGATTTTTATAGTGTTCTTGGCATAAGAATATAATTGGCCAACAATTTTGAATAAGTCAAAATCAAAATCATCATTTATTTCATCATCACATTATTGGCTGATTTAATTCAGACTACGTTGCAGATTATCACATTTAATATATCGTTCAAAATATACCATTACCTGTTTGACCTTTACGATAATTTTTCGTTGTTATCCATTGTGATTCTGTCACCTTTGTACTAGGCTAAGGAACTATGCTTTGACGCTCGTTATGTCCTTGGAACAGCCAGAATCCAAGTTAACACTGATGTTGTTCCTTAGCCTGCCACCATACCTACACGATAAAAGGTTATTGTGGCCTATTTGTTTTTATAGGTCCATTGTTGTTAGTGGCAGAATATTTTGAATAATTTTGTGGAGACCCAAAACTATTTATACATGTTCCTTTCGGCACCCAGATTTGTTTAACTTTGAGAGATTTTATATTTGTACCTCTTGGAACCCAAATTGGAATGGTTTTTACGTGTTTGGGCCTATACCAACAATTATTTTGACTGTGTCCTAATTTTCTACAAATTGTGCACATTGAATCGACTTGGTTAATTTCTTTTCTTACAGTTTTAGATTGATTATATACAAGTCCTTGTCTAACTGTATTAACTGTTTGTTTTTCTAATAGCATGTTCAACGATTTTTCACTTTTTGACAATTTATCTAAAGTCGTTGACAGTTGTTGGACTTATGTTTTGAGAGATTCATTTCCGTTTAACAATTGTGTGCACCTTTTAATAGAATTTTCTCTTCTCGTATTTTCACTCTCTTTCAAAAACAGAATTTCGTTTTCAAGCGATTTGATTTCGATTTCTGATTTTTCAATCTTTTCTTCAAATGTTGGACACTTATCACACTTAGGGATCCTACTTTGATAGGTTTTAACTAATTGTTCAAGCTGTTCATTTACTTCTATCAAACTATCTCTTTGTGATTGAATTTTAGCATACTTCTCCCTAAGTCGTTCAAAATAGCCATTTACTTCATGGAAATATATAAGTAATTCTGAGTGAGTGAGTTTTGATACCTCGCTTGGCTCGTCATCGTCGCTATCAGTTATATTACCTTGAAGGCACATATCTACTTTCTCACACTCACTGCTAGTACTTTGATTATATTCATCACTTGTATTCCATGTGGCTGCAAAATTTCTCCCATTTGATTTCTTTTCAAAGTCGCGTCGATTTTGAGGACAATTGGGCTTGATGTGTCCGGGTTGGTTGCACTTATGGCAGATAATTTTTCGTTGTTCTGTGTTATCTAAAACTTTGATTATTCTGCTTTTTAATTTTTGATTAGAGCTGGATTTCCATATTTGCAGTTCCACCTTTTTAATTTCTTTATTACAATTTCCAACTCTGCTGCTCCATCATCATCATCGTCATCATCATTTTCAGTTGTTCCTTTGAGGGCTATTGATTTCTTTTGAGTATCTCCTCCTTCACGCTCTTCCTTGAATTTCATTTTAGCTCAAAGTAGTGAGATTTCCGATGAGTTCTTCAACTTTGGTCCGTTTTAAATCTTTCGACTCTTGAATGGCAGTCACTTTTGCTTCAAACCTTCGTGGAAGGACTCTGAGGATTTTTTGGACTATCTCCAACTCTGTGTATGATTTTCCAAAAGCTTTTGATTTGTATACGATATTGGAAAGTCGTCCATACATCTCTTTAACATTTTCTTCCTTGGCCATTGTAAAATTCTCGTATTTGCTACTCAGCATGGTAAGGCGAGATTCCTTGACTTGAGATGTTCCTTCGTGAGTCACTTCTAGTGTGTGCCATATTTCCTGTGCTTTTAGACAATGTGAGACACGATTAAATTCAAATTGATCTAATGAACAAATAATCGAATTCATAGCTTTGGCATTAGTACTCTGTAACTTATTTTCTAGATCTGTCCATTGATCCTTTGGTTTATTTATTTTCTGAATATTTACAATTATAGTTGGTGCTCTATACGCTGTCTCAACAATATCCCAAGCATCAATGGTTTTCAGAAAAATTTCCATCCTATTTTTCCAGTAAGCATATCCACCATTGAACATTGGTGGTCTAACTATGGATTGACCCTCAGCAAAAGCAGTAATAAAAGAAGCCATTTTAAAAATTCAAATATTTTTTTTAAAAAAAATTCGTTTTTGAAAAAAAAATAGTTTTTGAAAAAAATCAAATTTTTTAAAACAAAAATAGCTTTTGTACCTTGCTCTTATACCACTTGTAGGATCGATTTCACCCTAGAGGGGGGGCGAACAGGGTGATGCTATCAATTATAAAAATTGTTGCAGAAGCTTATAAAATTATTTCAACACAGATATATCAAAGTAGCAGCACAGATAATAACAGAATAATAAATGCAGAAATAGAATGTATATATGTTTATTATCATTAAACAAAAATCATATACTCGCATATTCAACAGGGTTTGGGTTCAAACGGCTACTCTAGCGTTTGGCTTCTAAGGAAAGGCTCGGCTGATGTGTTATTAGTGATCGGGAGGAAGTGTGGCATGCATGTCAGGCATGAGGTGAGGAGAGGCCAATGAGTTACAGGGCGAAGGTAGAGGCTGTGTATTGGAGGTTTTTCGATGGAGGGTTGTATATGGCCGCGGCACAGGGACATGGTGGATGCTGAGTCAGAAGTTGTGTGAGGGTGGAGGGAAAGGTGAGGAAGGTTGGCGTTTGGTTAGGTGGAGAACAGGGCGGCGATGATGGGTATATGGCGGAAAGTGGAGGGTCGGTAATGGGCAGTGGCATATGTCAGTGGGCTATGGTGGCGGTTGAGGGAAGGTAGGACCAGAGATGGTGGCAAAGGAAGAAGGAGGAGGGAGATGTATTGCTCAAGCTGTTACGGTGAAAGAAAGTTGAGTTGAGGAGGCGTGAGTAGCATGGAACCGATGTTTTAGGGAGATAAAATATGAAAACTGTATATATTATTATTATTATTATTATTTGTTCTTTCTAAAGAAATCAACAGACTGAAATGAAGATTTGCAAACGAAACAACATATATTAACCATTGGGAATAGAGAAAGCCGTGCATGTGAATTCGAAAAATAATAAAAGAAAATGGCTGTTTCTTTTAGATGTTGGACAACGAAAGGAAATAAGGAAAACAAAAATTTAAAATGGGTATCGATACGGCTAATCGTTTCGCAGATTTCACCGCATACTAGACACTGAAATGCACAAACGAATATACCATGGAGATTAACACGATGAGATAAAAAGAATGGTCCACAGATATTAGCGATATGACCGTCCTATCAAAAGTCAATATTCGCTGCCAAAATGCTGCTAAACCGCCGAAAATAATATAAACGAGGATAGAGCAGTCCAAATTTGACGAAACGAAATATGCCGTGTCACTCAAAAAATGTTCTACATTTTTATGATATAAAAATATTCAGATTTTGAATATATTTTATTTTCATCAAATTTTCAACCGATTTTAAATTTAAAACTGAAATTTCATAACAAAACAAACTTTCATATTTTCAGATGAAAATCTTCCATTTGTTGTGCTTCAATAGACGCATATCAAATATCCAATTTTCAATGCTAAAATTCTATTATTTATTTTTATGAAAAATTTAGTTAATTATGATATTTAAAATCGTTAACATTTACGGGCCATTACAATAATTAAATCAGATGATCTGTGGCTCGAATTCAATTGAGCACATGGAAACAGTTGAATGATGACAGGAATTAAGCTATTAATGTATAATAGTTATAATATTGTACCCTATGTATTAAAAAAACCATGTCACGTTGCCATCACATTTCCCTTAATTAATTACATGAATTATAGAAATTCAATGCAAAATCTTTAAGATATTTAACTTTAAAATCTCTTTTACATTTCTTATTTTATTTAATCTCACAGTTGATGAACTTGGACCGTCATGCATAATTTGTAACTATCATGGAGTTCAACGCTAATGTGAACATAAGTTGACAAAATTAATAATTAATAAACTTTATATATAGGTATCACCAAGCATATACTTCAACTTATTTTAATTTTTCAACATCTAAAAATTGATACAATATTGAAAATAAAATGGCAGTACAACACAATTTATCAATCAAACAATTGTTACTAAACACCGTGATAAGAAAAGGTCGACTCAAAGAGATGATTTATCTCTAATGTACCTTCAACGAAGAACAATGCACATGTCCATAAACTAACAAATGATGATAAAATATCTCTCTCAAATGATGATTATGGTTGGGATGATAAATTTATTTCTAAATTGGTAAGTGAAATATCAATTAAAAATTTTAGAAAAATAATATAATTAAATTTTATTATCTTATCAATTTTCTCTTTATCTTTTTGTAGGTAATCTTTTGGGAGAAAAATGGACGTCCTTGATTATGAAAATAAATTGAATAAAAAATCACTATATAGGAATAAACTATGATGATTTAATACTTGTAGTTATAAAAGAAATCAAACATTTATTAGTTGAACTTTATAGACATTGCAGCCTTTATTATTAACAAAGAAATCACAATATATCTCTACTTTTGTGTATTCCAATTTCGAAATAGAGTTTAACTTACATTAATGTTTGTTAACAGTATACTTATCTTGTCTTTGATGTGGTGTTGGAATACAGTTTCATTCGAATAATCTTGTTGTTGCCATTATCGTTACCTTAACAAGTACCATAAGCTGCTATGTAAAACAAAGTATTTAAGATTAAAAATTAGAAACCTCACTAACTATATTTAATTTCTAGTCGGCTATATATCAAAGACGAATAGTCATAGAAAACAAAATAGAAGAACAAATATTTTAAGTGATGAACAAAGATAAATGCATCGTGTAAGAGATTGAAAAGGAAGAAGACCTATGACTCATGAACAAAGAGAAAGTTATCTAGCATAATGTAACAAACCGGATTTTCGACCCTAAAAAATCGATACTAATACGCCCACTATATTATATGCCAAACATTCAAGTGTAGGAAATACCGATCTGTTATGGTGAAAGAAGAAGGTAGAAGATAGAGAAAACTAAAACAACACAGAATCTCACAACACAGCGAATAATATATAATACAACCATGATCTTTACAGAAAGAAAACATCTTTTTCATATATACAATATCAGAGTACATTAGACTTATCCTTAATATTTGGACAGTTATAGAAACCTATCCTCACATTTGCAAATATACAGACTCTATAATATAGCGGAAGTAAAAATACGCGAATATGTCTTTCCCATCCAGCTCCAAAATATCTAGCCAAACCTTGGAAAAACATGCTTGGTCTGACCCGAGCATTACATGGAATAATGCTCGGGTCAGTCTAGTAAACCAGCATGAGTAAAACTCGATAATAAGTAACATGCAAACTGATTTCTACATTTGAAAACTTTTCAAACAAAGGGTATCTCGTAAGACCACACCGCACATAAAAACGGACAGGTTTTTAACCTAAGGATAATCGAAACATTTTTTTATCAAAATCCATTGATATTATCGTAGTGTCTAGGTTTAAAGTAAATAGATAAAATAGCTTAAATGCTTGCATCTCACATTCCAACATACTAGGCTCTACAATCGAAAACATAAGGAACGTATTAAAGATTGGATTCCAACTAGTGACTATAGTATTAGGGTACCACCCGCCACAGTACACCTCTAGAAAAATGTACCGAGGTTGTACCTAATGACCCCTACCAATACAGAACTGGCCTACCCCCTGCTAGATAGTACCAAATATGTCATCACCCTGATTGCTTTGCAACCTTAAACTGAGAGCTCACTTGAATTCATTGATGATTGTGTATATATCTAGAAGGGTGATGATATACTCTAATAGGTGCGACCCACATGGTCATGCTGCATATCCCCTGTTTTAGTCATTCTCAGTTGATAAGGCTTGAGGCTAAGTTTTACTTTTCTGAATAACAATCCATCTTGGAATGCTAACGCTGCCCTCCAGGCATGAATGCAATGCCATTATTCATCCATACAGGTTCGTTATGGGTCTGAATGAAACCAAAGGCACTAACTCTACTACATCCATTTTGGAACCACCCTTAAGATCAGTAGTAGTTTCTCTTGCACTTCAAAGAGCACCATCTTCAATCATCATCAAGATTTCCACTCAAACATACATGTTGGTTTAGAGTGGTTTTCAGATATATATATATATAAATCTGATCCCAGACTCTCCGTACCAACAACCGATAATTTCCGTTGACTCATTCCCGGTCCTTTTAGAAGTAAGTATTCGAGTCCTTACCGGAAACTCAAATTTTACATTCATACTTTCTAAGTCAAATTAGACCAAATTTGATAGTCAGTTATCTAACTATCAAATTATAACAACAAAATCTGGAGATTTAATTACCCAAAGCAATCACTAAGTCTCAAAACCATTTTCATTTCTAAATCTCCTTTCCCAACCATTTATCAACATTCATATACTTATCTCCTTTACATAAGTATATTCACAAAACATTTATAAGATTTCTCATTTCCAAATCATTTAAACGGATTTAAATACATTATTTAAATTGGATGAAAGGATAACTCTAAGCATTATTCCTTTGGTGTTAATTGTGGAACGGATGTTCCATACCATCATTTTTTAAAAGGCCATCATCGAGAAACCCAAACCTTGAATTCCTGTTGTAATTATCTTCAATAAATCCTTTTATAGATTTCCCTTACCTATGAAATCCTTTTTGCTTTAACCTAAACCCATTTACAAAACATTTATCAACCTCCATACTCATTTATGAGACTCTTTATAAATATTCAAACCCGATTATACAAGCTTCTTTATAAACTTTCAAACCTTATATAAAACTTCCCTTTCAAGACATCCAAACCCATTTATAAAATCTTTTTATAAACACTCAAATCTATTTCTAAAAATCCTTTTATGAATACTCCAAAATTATTCATAAACTTCTTTATATAATATTCAAACTAATTGACAAATCATTCTTCAAATATCTTGTTCAATATAGAATAACCTTGAATACCATTTTAAAAGAAAATGAAATATTAACTTCCCAAAACCAAACGGAGGCTTAGTGACTACAATGAGTCATTAAATTTATGTTTACTTATCCATGTTATATCATGAGTATTGCCTAACATCAGATATGTAAGAGATTCACATATAACATACAATCAAACATAGTTAGATGTCCAAGTTACAAATATAGATACATCCA
Source organism: Allium cepa (assembly GCA_030765085.1). Classification (NCBI taxonomy): domain Eukaryota; kingdom Viridiplantae; phylum Streptophyta; class Magnoliopsida; order Asparagales; family Amaryllidaceae; genus Allium; species Allium cepa. The sequence continues at coordinate 1,039,700,347 of CM060931.1, read as the reverse complement.
TTATTAATGAAAAATGTACATATAAAAATATATTCTATATGCTTAAGTTACCGACCGCTTATTGAAATTAACTTGCTTGCGTTTATCATATTACTGATATTCAACATTTGTGCTAAACATAAGTCAACTTACTTCCTATAAACGTGTCAACGTTTCGTAATCACTACTTTAATCCATTTAGCAACTTAATGGTTCAGATGAGAGATCCTTTTATTTGAAATTAATTACCTTTAAAAGAAAATTAATTTAAAACATAACCGATTAAGTTTAAAAATAGCGGCGAAAAGAATAAAATATATTCAATTAGCTTAAACCCTAATTATATCTTAATTAACATAATGAACTTAGCTAAGTCCAAATTAACTTCCTAATTTATCTTAGTTAAGTTTTAAACAATTGATTATTTGTTAAACCCAAATTAATTAAATAATCACTTAATTAAAAAATAATTAATCAACTAATTAACTTTATTAAATAATAATTAACTATTTAATTACTTCTTAACTTCATGAATCATTAATTAAAAACTTTATTAATCACTAATTAATCGTTAACATTTTTTAAGTGTTACTTAACCCTTAATCACTTACTTATTTACCAATTAAGTACTAATTACTTCAAATTAATTTATTAAATAAAAAAATTTAAATTATCTAAATCTAACTCCTTTTATGTTACTAATCAAGTTTGGAAAACTTTTACAAAACATTCCAAAACAAAACATTTTAAAACGAAAATCGACAATTTTATCGAACTGTGTCCATAGCGACTATCGCTATGAACGCAATTTGCTTAAACTTACTTTAAGTGAAATACTTTGCTTATTCCTTACCATTACAAGTTTTGAAACCTAATTTTGAAAGTTTTTAAAACTTAAAAACAAAGAAAAAACTTTGTAACCATTTCTAAAATTTAAAACTAGAAAATTTAGGCGGTGTTTGGTTAAAAAAATGAATTTTGATTTTTCTATTTTCAAATATATATGTCAAATATGAGAGGGGTAAAGTGACGACGGAAGTGATGGAAGAAAAATGGAGGGACAACGAAAGGGATGGAAGGATGGTAGAAGTAAGGATTGTTTCTCGTGCTTCTATTATTTTCAAAACACGAAAAAGAAAAAAATTGTTTTTTTATTTTGTATGTTAATTTCGTTTTCTAAATTGGTCGTTTTCGACAATATACATGTGTCTTGCACATTTTTGTATGGATGAAAACCCAAAACTGAAAAGCGCAAACCAAACCACCTCTAGTTTTGATTCCAGACCGATCTCACGTCCGTCGCAACATACAAAGGTGTAAATTTTGTAATTTTTACACAACATACAACTAGTTTTGATGGCAACCATATCATCAACATGCCATACACCGACATCATAATCTTACAACCATACATACCACTTTAAACATCCAAACATGATGTTTAACATCCAAACACAATATTTAACATCCAAACCATGTTAACCATAAATCGCAAATGTATATCATTATCATCGTATGATATTTTAACAACATAAACTACGGATTTCCACAATGTATAGTCTATCGAAATAAAGATAGTTTTTTTCTAAAAATGAAATAGTTTTACTCATCGAAAATCTTTGAAACCTGAAATGCCTTAGAAGCACAAAAATCATCCCAAAAATATGTCATCTTCCACGTGACTTTTGGACATATTAATCTTGGATTTTGATAAATTGATCGAGAAAAGTTTTAGAAAATTATTTTCTCTTCAAATTTAAAAAAGAATCACTCAAATCCGATTCCGTTTGAGGTAGATATGGTTAAAAGAAAAAGAGCTTTTTTCGGACCTGAATTTCTGAGTTTAAAAGTACACTAGAAAGAAATGAGATTTCAACATACCTAAGCTTCAAAATAGAAAAAGAGTTAAAAGAGAATGTTGCAGCTCTTGAAATTTTATATGATTTGGAAAAAGAAAATCTTGATTTGGTGTAACATAGGGAAAGTTATGGCCGAATAAAGTGGAGGAAAAATAGAGAAGAAAAAGTTTTAAAACAAGTTTGCATCTTTAAAACAATTTAAAACTTTTGATTTTAAAAAAGACTTAATACTAACATAAGAAACCATGAAACATGAAATGGAGCTTAGGAAAAAGAAAGTTGAAGATGTAAATGAGATTTGTGTATAGGTGTGTGTATTTATAGACAAGAAAAATTGGTAAATGTCTAAACTACCCTTTGCGTAAAATAATATAACATGTCATGACATGTTACATCACATCACCATCCTTCCTCCCTCTCTAGTCACGTCCCCTTTCTCTAGTCGTATCCCCAAGGCTCATACTTGGATGATGATGATGGCACTAAAGAAATGACAAGGATAAGTGTGTATTTTGTATGTATGTATATATATATATATATAAGTGTATATGTGCATATATGTTATTATTTTTAAAACCATGACTTGTCACATCACTTCCTAAACATAATTAACATAAGATAATATATTATCAAGTGTATTATTATATGGTTAATTATATACTATATATGTGTGTATATGCAGTGCATAAAGGAGAATAATGTTTCCGACAACTTTTCAGTGTCGAAAAGTCGAAATTCCAAAAAACATTCTTCGGTTATATTTTCTATTTTTCTACGAACTATCTATTTTTGGTAAAAAAATTAAAAACTATTTTACCCTCATTATTAAATAATTAAAATATGTTTATTTGTAAATTAAAACCCATTTATTTAATATATAAACTTAACTTGAATTTCCAAAGAAATATATAAAACCGATGATATCAACTATCGATGCCATAAATAAATTTTATTTTCAAAAAATAAAATAAATTATTTTATTTCATAATCTTGTTTGAATACATATATCTGTGTATGTATCTAAAGCCATGCACTATTCTTATTGTTTAAAAGTAGTTTTATTGAAAAAACGATTTTCGAATTTTTAATCGATATTTTACCTAGGACGATACTTACAAATTTTAAATATTTTACCTGGATAATTTGTTCACGGATATTTTTCCCAAAAAAAATTATTATTATTATTTACCACTTAAAACATGATTATTACTTACTTTTAAACGCATATCTAAGCATTTTAAAAATCAACATAATTTATCCAAGTGATAAATTTGCAGGTCGTTACACATAACTTCGTGAAATGTACCGACAAAGAAGTGATAGTCTCAAAATGCAACTTTGGGAAGAAACTTAAATAATGTAGGTAATGAATACTGTAATTACCAATAAGAAAAAATTGTGAGAATACAAAGAGAACAAACAGAAACAACATCTATTAAAGAAAGAGAAACATTATAGATGAGATACTACAATCTAACCCGAAGTAACGATGACCATCACAAAATGATAATCAACTGCAAGAGCGCTAAATGGTGAAAAGAATTGTTAGAACTCATAATGTTGAAAAAAGTTCAAATATCACATTGGATTCCGTAAACACTTATTGAACCAACCAACATTTTACCAATGTTGTTTTGCAAAATTATTTCAATGAGAGACTTAATCATTGTGTTTTTTATGTAGAAGAACCATACTACCCTCAATATATTCAAAGAATGAGCTCTTGGAGCTTTACAAGGATATAGGTAGTGATGGTATTCAATTTAGAAAAATAATTGATCGTATAACCATGTATTTTGTTTACTTTGGTGGGAGTGGATGTCAATAAAACCAAACAAGTAGAAGAGCTGGCATTTACACTTTCTATGCTCAAGGATGTATATATCATAATATTAGAAGCCTCCTTCCTAAAGAAGGAGATCGACCAAGATTGCTACAATTACACATACACACATGGTACCGATAATGAAACTAAAAATCAAATGGCTGAAAATGAAGACTTGAATAAAGGAATAATGAAAAGGATACAAGGTATATTGGATGAGAATAATGATTTTGCTCAATACTTTTGTCAAGTTTCACAACTTCCCAAGATTCAAAATCATAAATTTATAATTAAAGAACAACCATTTCAATAGAAATATATACTATCTACAGCTTCACAAGTTTCCATAATGATAGTTGGTTAAGACGAGACAAGTCTAATAAATAGTGGGGACATTATTCCACATACGATGACATGTCAGCTTATGAGAATTCTAGAAACGCTTGGTTGTTATGACTCACAACATTACCCTCTCCTACTACCTGATGAAAGTTATGGTTGAGACCTTAACAACCACAATGGAAATGGAATTCCTATTACATGTCTTTAGTAATATGCTTATATTTTGCTGGTGCAAATAGCTTTACATTCATAAAAATATAAATTAATAACTAGCATCATCGTATAATGAAAATCGATTAATTATTGGATGCAAATGTAAAACACAATTGATGTACAATGGATTTCATTCTTTGGCATCACACTAGAAGTCAAACAAAAATAAAATAGACATGAAGATCTAACAGTTGAGATACACCATCACAAAGTGTCTTTATTTGGGTTCCAGCATACTTTCTTAACAAAAATGAATATGCACATAGAAAAAACTATAGTAATTCTTTTATATATTCCGTTTTTCGAATTCTAATCAACCTAAACTTTAGATTCGACATGAAGATACTTCTCTTTTCTTACATAAAGGAGGGTTATTGCCATAATATGTCATGGATAATTATGTGAAATTTGAAAGTGGTAGAATAAGACAATTTCGTTAACAACAATATCATATCGGATTAGAATTGTATGTCGGATTTCAAGATGCGTTGGATGCTGGAGAAAATAATGCGGGTATGACACTTTCCCTTCTCTTTGGTCTAATATACAATATACATATACATACATATGTACGTACGTATATATATATATATATGTATACACACACACAAACGTACATATATATAATTATTTTATAATCAAATTAATTTTTTTATATAGGTAACATTGGCAGACGAATAATACTTCCCTCTTTGTTCAATAGAAGTCCATGCAATATGTTCCAATGTTATCAAGGTGCAATGACTTTAGTATAAAAGTTTGGAAAGTCTGATTTGTTCATTACAATGACATTCAATCCTATATAGGATGAAGTCACACCAAAACTATCGAATGGACAAACTTGTCAAGATTGTCCAGATCTTACTACTAGAATTTTTTGTGCAAAATATGAAATATTAAAGCATGATATATATGACAAACAAGTTCTCATGGTGGTTGCATAATATGTCCCTGTCACCGAGTTTCAAAAAAGAGGATCACCCCATAACTATACGCTTATTATTCTAGATGACGAAGAGAAATTAGATAGCCCAAATGATTATGATGCGGTTGTAAGAGATGAAATCGCAAATTATGATGAAAAACTAGAGTTGTACAATGCCATCCTCAAATGGATGCTTCTTGGGCCATGTGGAAGGCAACGACCAAACGCCCCATGTATGAAAGACGAAAATTGCAAAAAAAATATCCTAAATAATTTTCACCCAGCATTATCTAAGGTAATGATTCATAACCTATTTATCGAAGGTAAGACGATGGTATAAACATCACATTAAACAATGATGGTGACATTGTTAGGCCGTTATGGTGGTGATTAACATTATCTTATACAAAAACTGTTACCATACCAGTTCTATTGGTAAAGTGAAAATGGAAACCATTACTTTGCCATTACTGCTGGTAAAATGATGAGTGTTATACTGGTAGATTGGTATACGGTGGTCAGTAATGGCAAAATTACTAGTAAATAAAGACACCAAAAGTGTGTTGTATTATTTTTTGATAATGATAAAAGCAAAACTAAGTTAATTGTTATTGAAACTAATTCTACTAATGCATATATATATATATATATATATATATATATATCTGTGTGTGTATGTCTATATATATGTATGTATGTATCAATATGTGTGTGTGTGTGTGTATATCAACACATCAATTTTATTAGTTGGCATCAAGAAATTACTTGATTCATCACAAGTTACTTACGACTATATAAAAGATTAGTTTCACTCATCTCAAAAGTAAAAGTTGAAAAACTGTAACGACCCAGAATTTTTATTAATTTAAATTTGAATATTTAATTAATTTTAAATATTTAAAAAGTGAATTTATAAGTCAAATAAATTTTTATTTGAATTTTTGGATTTAATTGAATTATTAAATCGATAATTTAATACGTTAAATTATGGAAATAATTGAAAATAGAGTTAAATATGATAGAAAATGATTTGTAAAATTTTATTTTATCATGTTGAAGTTAGGATGATATTTTAGAACTTTTAAAATCGAATTAAAAGTTAATTTGTGAAAATTGAATATTTTAATATTTAATAATCGACTGTAAAATAGTCAATTTTTGAACAGTCTCAGAATTGAACGAAACCAGTTTCATTGGATCCGTAATAGTTAGTTATTACCGGATTTCAATTTTCGTGTCAATCGGAGTTATCGTTTGATCGTGGCAGCTCGAAACGCATCGAATCGTTTTTAATTTAAATTTGACGAGTGAAAATAGCCATTTTTCAAAAAGTCTCGGATTTCGACGAAACCAGTTTCATCGGATCCGTAATGTGATATTATTGTAAGGTTTCAAATTTCGTGTCAATTGGATTTACCGTTTGTCCTGTACAAATTAAAACGCCTAGAAATCGGTTTAAATCGGTTTAATTCAAATTGAACGTTTTCAGCCATAACTCGCACATACTTCCGAATTAGCTTCCGAAACCTGTTCCATTGTGTCCGGAACGCGGGATAAACCCTAGGTACGCTGGTTACGGCGTCTAAATCGGAGTTCGGAATTCCCGGGATGAATAGTGTTTACGCTTGGTTTTCTTTATAAATAACCCCAACCCTTCATTTAGAAAATAAAAAAAATAAAAAAAAACAAACCCTAGCCGCCACCTAGGTATGAACGGCCAGCAGTTCATCAACTTCCTCCCTCAAAATCTCTCAATCCATTCATCGATTCACGAAGCCATCAACTACAAAGATGTAGAGCACATCAAGATCTACAAGATCAACGGCTATGATCGCGAATGGCTTCACGAATCAACGGGAAATTGACCATGAAGTGGCCGTTCATCATCACGTGCGCACGAGAAACTAGGAGGCCGAGCCCTATGGTGCTTCAGCCGAGTGGAGGGGTGGTCGTGTGCTTCGCATTGGTGGTGTTGTGATCGAGTTTCATTGAGTAAATTGTTTGTAAAATCAAACCCTAGATGAACTTGGATGGGTTCTTGCGTTTGTTATTTGCTGTAGAAGTTGCGTGCAAAATGAAGAGGAGGGAGAAGGATGGGGACGGCCAAGATCTGTTGGATTGGGATCCTATGGCTATAGATGGATATAGGTTATAAATTATTAAGTTTAAGTTGTAATTATTAAGTTTAAATTTGTGTAAACTTCAAAAATTCATATCTTTTTCATACGAGGTCGAAAAAATGCAAACTCAGTTGCGTTGGAATCGTATGGACGAGCACTACGCGATGGAGTTGGTTTGGAGTCGTTTGGAGTTAGTGAGAATTTCGGGTAAAATTAAACGCGCGTTTAATTTTATTCGAAATAAATCGCTAAAACGGAATTTAAAACCAAGGTGAGAATTTCTCACTCAATCGAATAGATTCCGATTTTATTTTAAATAGTTAGATTTAAAATATTTGAATGCATGTTTGAATGATGACTGTAAATTATTGATTGTTAAAATAGACATTATGCGCCGTTAGTAAGCGGATGTTATTTAATATAAACATATACCGCGAATATTTCATAAACAGTGAAATTGGTATTATATATAATATCAATATATATATATTGGCATATGTATATATTGCAGTTGATTGATTTCCCGCATTTTTTGTTTAGCGGATGAGACCCTATTACGCCGTTAGTAAGCGGATAATATTTAATAAAAACATGTACCGCGATAATTTCGTACTGGAGCGAAATTGGTATTGTGCTAATGTTTTTGGATGCAGGAAAACAGGTTGGAGGGATCCAACTGGATTCCTCAACAGTATTTATTTTATTTCAGATATTTTGATATTTGATGGATTTTCATATTGATATATGATATCGTTGTAGTCGTGATTGACTATTTGGTGTGTAGCATCATTGGACCCAGATTTTGGGATTTTAAAATGTTTTTAAAGTGATTTTTGAAAAGATAAAATATTTTTTTGGAATTGATCCATTATAAATAAATGAACGTTATAATTTTTAAAGTTATAAAAATTATAATTTTTGTGAAATATAGTTAAAAGCTGATTTTGAGAAATATGGGTTAATGATGTTATAAAATAGGTTAAAATGGATTTTTAAATTTATTATAAAAGTTTGAATTTAGAATTTATAAAATTTGATTATTTTATAAATCAGAATGATGAAATTATAAAGGAATTTAAAGACGTTTTAAAAGAATAATATAAATTGATTTATATTAAGAGATTTATAAATAGATATTTATAAATCGAAATATTGACATTATAAAACGAGTTTTTATAAGTGTTTGAATGAAGTGAAAAATGAATTTCATAATAGAATGAAATTTATAGAATTATAAACTGTGAAGTTATAAATGAAATTTATAAATAGTAAGATTTATAAATTTGGTGAAATTATTTGAAGAATAGATTGATTAAATAAATAAATCTTATAAGTTATAAGGTTTATAAATTGAAAAGTCTTTAAAAAGAACGATTTTGTAAAATAATCGTTTTATAAGTAATTAACTTATAATGTGAACGTTTAGTTTATAATTTAGTTATAAACGGGAATAGGTTAATAAAGGAATTTATAAAAAGGAAGTTTTTATAAATAAATAGATATGGAATTTATAAACGTTGTTTTATAAATTCGCAAACGACTTATTTTGATAAGTTAATTGTTATAACTTAGAAATAGAGTTATATTCACGTTTTTAGACGGTGAATAATCCTTTGAAAAAAAAAAAAAAGGATGAGATTTGTTAACGTAGTATATTAACGTTTTTGAATAGTGAATAATACGTTAAAGAAAATGTTTTAGAATGTGATATTTTAAACATAATTAAAACGATCTAACGATGTTTTAAAAGGTGTTGAGATTCGAAACCATAGATTTTAACATTTATTGTTGAAATAGATGTTTCGAGAAATGAAAGGAAATGGTGGACTATAACACTGTTGTTATAGTAAATGATTTCCGAAAGGAAATGTTTTTGATTAGTATTGGGATTTATATATCTATTTTAAATTCGAATCCCTATACTAGTGATTTTGGGTTGTCGTAACGATGTTTTACGCAACATTCGTTTTGGCCCAAATAAATATGTTTAAGAGAATGATTTCCTTAAAGAATGAATTATATACTTAATTCGATTTAAGTATATTGAATATTTTCTAAGTATTGAAAATAAAAGGAACTTGTGAATTACTTATGAATAAATAAGTATGGAAATGTTTTCCTATATGAAGTGAATGATTAGAATTTATCTTTGTCTGAAGATAAATTGAAAAGAATTATTGAAATCGCATATGCATGGATATTTTGGAAATATAAATTCATTATGGAATTTATATGTGAAAAGTGGAATTTGTATAAAAATAAATATTGATTTATTTTTGAAGTGTTGAAATTATATATCTTGTAAAGATATTTTGGAAAATAAATAATTTGGAAAATTATTTGGAATCTGGTGATGTATGCATATCCATTGATAGTTCAATAACCGACTATCAGTATTTCCCTTTGAATGGGTATTTGATGTGAATTGATTGAATTTGAATGCACACTTATTTTTGAATAAGCGCTCACTATTCGGGTTAACCGGGAAAGGACCATGGGGTCGTATAACCCACTCCGAATATGTGATACGTCGTTGTAAATCGCATTTGAAGATCGGTGTTGAAGACCGGTATTTGCGAAAGTGATAGGATGAACTATCGATTGACTTTGCACCGAGTTGCTCCGGTATTGAGTTCTCCATATGTGATGGTGAATCTGATCAGGATTGTGAATATTCGGATTGCAAGGACTTCTTTGTAAGTGCCTTCGGTTCTGTTCGATCCCGGAACAGACTTGTATGGATTGTGTGTCTGACATTACAATTTGAGATATAAAGCCGATTTCATTCAAATATATTTCTGTTGGTGGCGGAGAATTTATTCTTTGCTTAACACCCTTCTTTGAGACGTACGAGCTCAAAGGTTATATAGTTGAAGTTATCAGCGATATATTCCCAAATTTGGTAATGTGACATGCTGAGTGTTGCTGAAATGATCATTGTGTTGATTATTGTGATAGGATCATCTATTTGATCGTCTATCTTAGTGATCATTGTGTTGATCATTTGTTGACCCAAAGCATGGCTTTTTGTATAAAGTATGTTTTTGTGGACGTGACTTCGTCGAGCCTCACATCCCGGAAATGGTCAAAACAGGAAAGATGCAGCAAGGTTATTAGGGGTTGCTGTAGCTCCCCTTAGGGTATGTACATTTCCTTCTGGATAGAGGTTGTATCATGGTATGGAGCCCAGATATTTAACCTATGTGGTTACTACGAGTTTATTACTTTGTGGTTGTTGGTTATCGGGATCCCGTGAAAAAGGTCGTTTACGATCGGGGAATGGCGTGCTCGTGTCAGTAGTTACCCAGTTAGGGGTAACCCGGCCTTGTGTTGGCAGAGTTCCGGTTTGGTTCTCGGGGATGTCTTTCCAGAGGCATTCTCATGTGGCAATGGGAAGTTCCTTGGCCTGACCATTTGTTGGAAATCCAAAGAAACAATACGAAACTTGTACGGTTTTAGTTGTAGAACCTGCCATCTAATATGGTAGCTATTAGTAGGCATAATATAATGGTACCTATGCTGGCTAAGATTTATATTCTACTTTCGAAATGAATTTTTCCTACACTATGCACTAATAATAATATCAAATGTTATTTTAAATGCGTATCAAGCATCTTTGACTATCATAAGGAGAAATCTCCTCCGATTCTGCGTTTGCATGTGTGTGTGTGCGGGAGGCCTTATGGTAGTCTCATTTTTAAAAGCATTGCGAATTGATTAAAAATATTCCTCTATTTTGATTTTAAAGTTAAATAAACTGTTTTGAGTTCTCACACCAGTCACATGACTGACTTGGAGTTTATTGTTTTCCTTCCTAAACTCTGGGTGCCCACCAATTTTCCACACGGGCAGTTAAGAGTTAGGTTTATCAGGATATTCTGGATATTCTGGAGTTGCTGGAGGCAAGCTGGATGGCATGGCGTATTACTAGTTTATATAGTATTTCTTTTTCCGCTGCATTGTTTGTTGTTGTATGTAGTTGTACACTCTGATGTGATGATATGATGTAATAAAATGTGATGTAATGTAATAACTGATATAGTTCTTTGTTTAAAGATTATTCATTTATTATTATATGTTGTTCCGCTGCGAATTGTGAGATTCTGATGTTGTTCTGTTGTTTTCTGTCCCGTCCTATTTTCTTCTGTTTTTTTTCTTTTTCCTCTATTCTCTTTTTCTTCTACTTTAAAATTCTTCTATCTTCTATTTTTCAAATTCTCTGTTTTCTAAAAATTGTCTATCTTCTTTTCCCTCTATTTTTCTTTTTCTTTCTTCTTTTTCTCTCTTCTTTCTTTTCTTTTCTTTTTAAAACCCATAACTTCTCGGTTTTCGGCCTTCGATATTCGGCAGTCGATAAAGTGAGTGTCGATGTCGGATTCTCGAAAGTCGAAAATCCGAAGCGTTACATTTGGTATCAGAGCTTATGGTTAAGCGACAACCATGGTTCTGTTGGGTATTACTCGTTAGAGATAGAGTCAGCAGTACTCTAGAATGAGTTTGAGTGTAATAATAGTTATGAGAGCGTATTTGTTAGTGAATATAAAAATTGTTTTATATTGTGATGATTGGTTTATTGAGTGGTATATGAACTTTCGTCAGCGTGGTCCGCAAGACTATGCCGAAGGGGTTTCTAAACACTTGAATAGAACAATTCGACATAATATTGTTTTAAATTGGGTAAATAAAATAATTTTACCTTGATTATATTTGATATATAAAGAAATAATTTTTCAAAATTATTAAAGTGTATGTAAGTTAATTGTTAGGTTGTTTGAATAATCTAAATAAAAGAATAATTGTATAAGTAAAAGAATTATAAGAATTGAATTATAATTAAAGTGAATTACAGTTGTGAAATAAACTTATATATACAAGAAGTAAAATTATATGAATATGAGTTGTAAATAAAAAATGAATATAAGGTTAAATAAAATATAACTTAAGTGTTGTTGAATGGAATTGATTTTGGTATCGAAGTAAATAATCAAGTGGATTAAAAGAAATGTGAACTTAAGTTATGTGAATGAAATTCAACTTTGTAATTGAATTCAAATTAGAAGTGAATAAATTTGAATAAAATTGAATGTGGATTGGATTTAATTAGTGAATGCAAACTAATTAAAATTGAATGAGAATGAATGTTAGAAAATCCAATGTAAATAAATCAAATGTAATTTAAAGTGAAAACCCATTCATTGTATATGAATGAGAATATGAATGAATATATGTTAGTTATAAATGATAATTGGATGATGGTTGAATATATATTGCTATTGTTGCATTTGCTATGTGACATGTATAGTCATCATGTTGGTATATATAGTTATTATGTTGCTACGTGTTGTATATCGATACTATGCTTTATATGCATGTTTCTCATGTTGTTTGTTGAGTGTTTAGTAGGTGCGGATCGCGTTGCTTCGCATTTGGAGTTCGCTTTTGCGCTATATTAGCCGTATATGCTTGCTAATAAAATATAAGGTACATATCTCGGATTAAATATCGTACTTTTACACTTTTTTTTTCCCTTCGGGATGCCTCATTACTTGATGAGATGTATATTTGTGATATATATACTGTCATTTTTTTTTCGGATCGAGCCGCGCAAAGGAGACTATGGCGAATTTTTCCGAAAATTTAAGGCGTTAGAAAAATTTGAGAAAATTTTGGGAAAATTTTGAAAACTTTAACTTTGTTTTGGAATTGAAAGTTAAACAATAATAGTTGCTTTTGAAAAGATAACTAAGTATGATTTGAAAACTTAGTAAAGATTTGTAAGAAGTTTAATTATGAATTTTGGAAAGTTAATAGATTTTGTAACCTTTCTTACTTGTAATTTCGAGGACGAAATTCTTTTAAGGGGGAAAGATTGTAACGACCCAGAATTTTTATTAATTTAAATTTGAATATTTAATTAATTTTAAATATTTAAAAAGTGAATTTATAAGTCAAATAAATTTTTATTTGAATTTTTGGATTTAATTGAATTATTAAATCGATAATTTAATACGTTAAATTATGGAAATAATTGAAAATAGAGTTAAATATGATAGAAAATGATTTTTAAAATTTTATTTTATCATGTTGAAGTTAGGATGATATTTTAGAACTTTTAAAATCGAATTAAAAGTTAATTTGTGAAAATTGAATATTTTAATATTTAATAATCGACTGTAAAATAGTCAATTTTTGAACAGTCTCAGAATTGAACGAAACCAGTTTCATTGGATCCGTAATAGTTAGTTATTACCGGATTTCAATTTTCGTGTCAATCGGAGTTATCGTTTGATCGTGGCAGCTCGAAACGCATCGAATCGTTTTTAATTTAAATTTGACGAGTGAAAATAGCCATTTTTCAAAAAGTCTCGGATTTCGACGAAACCAGTTTCATCGGATCCGTAATGTGATATTATTGTAAGGTTTCAAATTTCGTATCAATTGGATTTACCGTTTGTCCTGTACAAATTAAAACGCCTAGAAATCGGTTTAAATCGGTTTAATTCAAATTGAACGTTTTCAGCCATAACTCGCACATACTTCCGAATTAGCTTCCGAAACCTGTTTCATTGTGTCCGGAACGCGGGATAAACCCTAGGTACGCTGGTTACGGCGTCTAAATCGGAGTTCGGAATTCCCGGGATGAATAGTGTTTACGCTTGGTTTTCTTTATAAATAACCCCAACCCTTCATTTAGAAAATAAAAAAAATAAAAAAAAACAAACCCTAGCCGCCACCTAGGTATGAACGGCCAGCAGTTCATCAACTTCCTCCCTCAAAATCTCTCAATCCATTCATCGATTCACGAAGCCATCAACTACAAAGATGTAGAGCACATCAAGATCTACAAGATCAACGGCTATGATCGCGAATGGCTTCACGAATCAACGGGAAATTGACCATGAAGTGGCCGTTCATCATCACGTGCGCACGAGAAACTAGGAGGCCGAGCCCTATGGTGCTTCAGCCGAGTGGAGGGGTGGTCGTGTGCTTCGCATTGGTGGTGTTGTGATCGAGTTTCATTGAGTAAATTGTTTGTAAAATCAAACCCTAGATGAACTTGGATGGGTTCTTGCGTTTGTTATTTGCTGTAGAAGTTGCGTGCAAAATGAAGAGGAGGGAGAAGGATGGGGACGGCCAAGATCTGTTGGATTGGGATCCTATGGCTATAGATGGATATAGGTTATAAATTATTAAGTTTAAGTTGTAATTATTAAGTTTAAATTTGTGTAAACTTCAAAAATTCATATCTTTTTCATACGAGGTCGAAAAAATGCAAACTCAGTTGCGTTGGAATCGTATGGACGAGCACTACGCGATAGAGTTGGTTTGGAGTCGTTTGGAGTTAGTGAGAATTTCGGGTAAAATTAAACGCGCGTTTAATTTTATTCGAAATAAATCGCTAAAACGGAATTTAAAACCAAGGTGAGAATTTCTCACTCAATCGAATAGATTCCGATTTTATTTTAAATAGTTAGATTTAAAATATTTGAATGCATGTTTGAATGATGACTATAAATTATTGATTGTTAAAATAGACATTATGCGCCGTTAGTAAGCGGATGTTATTTAATATAAACATATACCGCGAATATTTCATAAACAGTGAAATTGGTATTATATATAATATCAATATATATATATTGGCATATGTATATATTGCAGTTGATTGATTTCCCGCATTTTTTGTTTAGCGGATGAGACCCTATTACGCCGTTAGTAAGCGGATAATATTTAATAAAAACATGTACCGCGATAATTTCGTACTGGAGCGAAATTGGTATTGTGCTAATGTTTTTGGATGCAGGAAAACAGGTTGGAGGGATCCAACTGGATTCCTCAACAGTATTTATTTTATTTCAGATATTTTGATATTTGATGGATTTTCATATTGATATATGATATCGTTGTAGTCGTGATTGACTATTTGGTGTGTAGCATCATTGGACCCAGATTTTGGGATTTTAAAATGTTTTTAAAGTGATTTTTGAAAAGATAAAATATTTTTTTGGAATTGATCCATTATAAATAAATGAACGTTATAATTTTTAAAGTTATAAAAATTATAATTTTTGTGAAATATAGTTAAAAGCTGATTTTGAGAAATATGGGTTAATGATGTTATAAAATAGGTTAAAATGGATTTTTAAATTTATTATAAAA
This sequence comes from Allium cepa, assembly GCA_030765085.1. Lineage (NCBI taxonomy): Eukaryota > Viridiplantae > Streptophyta > Magnoliopsida > Asparagales > Amaryllidaceae > Allium > Allium cepa. The sequence continues at coordinate 1,039,684,924 of CM060931.1, read as the reverse complement.
GTTTGAATTTAGAATTTATAAAATTTGATTATTTTATAAATCAGAATGATGAAATTATAAAGGAATTTAAAGACGTTTTAAAAGAATAATATAAATTGATTTATATTAAGAGATTTATAAATAGATATTTATAAATCGAAATATTGACATTATAAAACGAGTTTTTATAAGTGTTTGAATGAAGTGAAAAATGAATTTCATAATAGAATGAAATTTATAGAATTATAAACTGTGAAGTTATAAATGAAATTTATAAATAGTAAGATTTATAAATTTGGTGAAATTATTTGAAGAATAGATTGATTAAATAAATAAATCTTATAAGTTATAAGGTTTATAAATTGAAAAGTCTTTAAAAAGAACGATTTTGTAAAATAATCGTTTTATAAGTAATTAACTTATAATGTGAACGTTTAGTTTATAATTTAGTTATAAACGGGAATAGGTTAATAAAGGAATTTATAAAAAGGAAGTTTTTATAAATAAATAGATATGGAATTTATAAACGTTGTTTTATAAATTCGCAAACGACTTATTTTGATAAGTTAATTGTTATAACTTAGAAATAGAGTTATATTCACGTTTTTAGACGGTGAATAATCCTTTGAAAAAAAAAAAAAAGGATGAGATTTGTTAACGTAGTATATTAACGTTTTTGAATAGTGAATAATACGTTAAAGAAAATGTTTTAGAATGTGATATTTTAAACATAATTAAAACGATCTAACGATGTTTTAAAAGGTGTTGAGATTCGAAACCATAGATTTTAACATTTATTGTTGAAATAGATGTTTCGAGAAATGAAAGGAAATGGTGGACTATAACACTGTTGTTATAGTAAATGATTTCCGAAAGGAAATGTTTTTGATTAGTATTGGGATTTATATATCTATTTTAAATTCGAATCCCTATACTAGTGATTTTGGGTTGTCGTAACGATGTTTTACGCAACATTCGTTTTGGCCCAAATAAATATGTTTAAGAGAATGATTTCCTTAAAGAATGAATTATATACTTAATTCGATTTAAGTATATTGAATATTTTCTAAGTATTGAAAATAAAAGGAACTTGTGAATTACTTATGAATAAATAAGTATGGAAATGTTTTCCTATATGAAGTGAATGATTAGAATTTATCTTTGTCTGAAGATAAATTGAAAAGAATTATTGAAATCGCATATGCATGGATATTTTGGAAATATAAATTCATTATGGAATTTATATGTGAAAAGTGGAATTTGTATAAAAATAAATATTGATTTATTTTTGAAGTGTTGAAATTATATATCTTGTAAAGATATTTTGGAAAATAAATAATTTGGAAAATTATTTGGAATCTGGTGATGTATGCATATCCATTGATAGTTCAATAACCGACTATCAGTATTTCCCTTTGAATGGGTATTTGATGTGAATTGATTGAATTTGAATGCACACTTATTTTTGAATAAGCGCTCACTATTCGGGTTAACCGGGAAAGGACCATGGGGTCGTATAACCCACTCCGAATATGTGATACGTCGTTGTAAATCGCATTTGAAGATCGGTGTTGAAGACCGGTATTTGCGAAAGTGATAGGATGAACTATCGATTGACTCTGCACCGAGTTGCTCCGGTATTGAGTTCTCCATATGTGATGGTGAATCTGATCAGGATTGTGAATATCCGGATTGCAAGGACTTCTTTGTAAGTGCCTTCGGTTCTGTTCGATCCCGGAACAGACTTGTATGGATTGTGTGTCTGACATTACAATTTGAGATATAAAGCCGATTTCATTCAAATATATTTCTGTTGGTGGCGGAGAATTTATTCTTTGCTTAACACCCTTCTTTGAGACGTACGAGCTCAAAGGTTATATAGTTGAAGTTATCAGCGATATATTCCCAAATTTGGTAATGTGACATGCTGAGTGTTGCTGAAATGATCATTGTGTTGATTATTGTGATAGGATCATCTATTTGATCGTCTATCTTAGTGATCATTGTGTTGATCATTTGTTGACCCAAAGCATGGCTTTTTGTATAAAGTATGTTTTTGTGGACGTGACTTCGTCGAGCCTCACATCCCGGAAATGGTCAAAACAGGAAAGATGCAGCAAGGTTATTAGGGGTTGCTGTAGCTCCCCTTAGGGTATGTACATTTCCTTCTGGATAGAGGTTGTATCATGGTATGGAGCCCAGATATTTAACCTATGTGGTTACTACGAGTTTATTACTTTGTGGTTGTTGGTTATCGGGATCCCGTGAAAAAGGTCGTTTACGATCGGGGAATGGCGTGCTCGTGTCAGTAGTTACCCAGTTAGGGGTAACCCGGCCTTGTGTTGGCAGAGTTCCGGTTTGGTTCTCGGGGATGTCTTTCCAGAGGCATTCTCATGTGGCAATGGGAAGTTCCTTGGCCTGACCATTTGTTGGAAATCCAAAGAAACAATACGAAACTTGTACGGTTTTAGTTGTAGAACCTGCCATCTAATATGGTAGCTATTAGTAGGCATAATATAATGGTACCTATGCTGGCTAAGATTTATATTCTACTTTCGAAATGAATTTTTCCTACACTATGCACTAATAATAATATCAAATGTTATTTTAAATGCGTATCAAGCATCTTTGACTATCATAAGGAGAAATCTCCTCCGATTCTGCGTTTGCATGTGTGTGTGTGCGGGAGGCCTTATGGTAGTCTCATTTTTAAAAGCATTGCGAATTGATTAAAAATATTCCTCTATTTTGATTTTAAAGTTAAATAAACTGTTTTGAGTTCTCACACCAGTCACATGACTGACTTGGAGTTTATTGTTTTCCTTCCTAAACTCTGGGTGCCCACCAATTTTCCACACGGGCAGTTAAGAGTTAGGTTTATCAGGATATTCTGGATATTCTGGAGTTGCTGGAGGCAAGCTGGATGGCATGGCGTATTACTAGTTTATATAGTATTTCTTTTTCCGCTGCATTGTTTGTTGTTGTATGTAGTTGTACACTCTGATGTGATGATATGATGTAATAAAATGTGATGTAATGTAATAACTGATATAGTTCTTTGTTTAAAGATTATTCATTTATTATTATATGTTGTTCCGCTGCGAATTGTGAGATTCTGATGTTGTTCTGTTGTTTTCTGTCCCGTCCTATTTTCTTCTGTTTTTTTTCTTTTTCCTCTATTCTCTTTTTCTTCTACTTTAAAATTCTTCTATCTTCTATTTTTCAAATTCTCTGTTTTCTAAAAATTGTCTATCTTCTTTTCCCTCTATTTTTCTTTTTCTTTCTTCTTTTTCTCTCTTCTTTCTTTTCTTTTCTTTTTAAAACCCATAACTTCTCGGTTTTCGGCCTTCGATATTCGGCAGTCGATAAAGTGAGTGTCGATGTCGGATTCTCGAAAGTCGAAAATCCGAAGCGTTACAAAAACAATCTAAATAGGAAGAATTATCATAAATTGGACCATAAATACCTTCGTAAAGTTCCATAAACTTCAACAAGTGACCATTATTTGGATTAATTTTATAGTAAAATCATAGGATTACAAACATTGGTAAATCTACCATTACCACTGGTTTTTACAACTCCTTAACGTTGAATTTACCGTTATCATTGGTAAACTTAGCATTACTGTACCGATAATACTGGTATACTGATAAAACTAAATATTGGTTACCAAGTGTTTATTAGTGGTATGATACTAGTATATTTACTGTTAGCATAACAGCCTTAGATATTGTAATGGATAATCATTGGGTGGTTCCATGGAAACCTTGGTTGTTGAAGAAGTATGATTGTCACATTAATGTTGAAGTTTGTTGTAGTATCAAATCAGTCAAAAACCAATACAAGTAGGTATACAAAGTGTAACGACTCACCTTTTCGACCCCTAAATGTCGATTCTATTACATCCCTGGTATTCGTGTGTCGAACATTTAAGTGTCGGAAAGAAAAATTATTAAGTAAGAATAAAAGAGAAGGAAATAAACAAGGAAGAAGGAACACAATGTTAGAACCTCACAACGAAACAATCATATATAATCTCAAAGACAGTATAAACTATCATTCTAAGATATTAAGTTTTTAGAGTTACAGTAATCAACGCGAACAATTATAACATCATGTCCTTATAAATACTAATGATACAATAGAAATGCAGTAGAAATAGGAATACCATAATAGGAAATTATCCAGCTCATCTCCAGAAGCTCCAAAGTATCCACGGCTAAATCTGGAAACATACACGGGTCTGACCTAAGCATTTTAAGAAAATAACTCCCGGATCACTCTGGTACACCAATGCGAGAAACTCACACTACAACAAAATGGACTTTTGATAGCACGAACATATAGCGTTCCCGCATACCACCTTTGATACGCTGTGCAAGCTAGGGTTACTACCGCTGTTCGATTTGGTAATTTTAGTGTACAACGCTATCCAGTAAAAAGGCGGGCTGGAGACAAATTTGTGCGGGAGATAAAAAAAAGCCATGTACTATTTGGTCACCTCCTCCCTTAAAAAATATTCTTCATTTCACTTTATCACCTTCGTAAGCATTAGCCACTGTCATCATCACCTCTAGAAACCCCGATCGCGTAACCCTAACCACCATCGCCAACAATTGATCGATGTCGTAAGCTCTCACTCGCACAGTCGATCCTTAAGCGTCTCCGATTTGAACTTCCTAAGAGGTATTATTATATAATTTTAATTGTCATTACTGTGCCTAAAATTTCTTTTTAACATAATTAGTGGGTAGAAGTTGATACACGCTTAAACATGGGGATATATTTACGTTTCTTTAAAAGTTTACATTCGTACAAGAATTACATATAGCTGCTATCTATTATATTTGTTGTTATTGTGATTGAAAAACTCATCTCTTTGTTATTTTGTGGTGGTTCAATTGCCAAAGCAATTCGCGATGCCTTGGGAGTTTCCTTTGAGTTTTCCTCTATCGCTGCTTAACTAATTTAGCTAAAATTTATGTTTCTTCCTCTAGTTTTGTATCAACATTCTATTATTTTGCATGTAGACCTCCAATATGATATAATGTCAAATGTTGTTGCATTATTGATTTTGCTAGAATGTGACGAACATGGATTTTGTAGGGAATCTAATATTGGGCTCTAAATTTGACTATGGTTGCTCATTTTTCTGACAACCATTTATTTTCTTTTTTAAACTAAATCTTTTTTTCCTTTCTTTTATTTTTAAAACAAGCCTTGTTTTTTCCATTTCTTTTGACGTCAAAGTTTTTTCACAACTGTACTTCCTAAGGTAACATTTAATTTTTAAAGTTACAAGTTTTTGATTTATTCTGCAGTACCATTTCTTTTAAAATACTTTTTTCCAAAAATGTGTGCATGTTTCTCAAGGTTAGTTTGTTTTAGGAAAGTTCCCAAATCGGGTGTGTTTGGGCGATTTTAATATGAACAATGAATGTGAAAGTTCATCCAATCATGGCATTTTGTGGTCGCCAAAGTACCAAAATCATACAGTCACTACAACAAACAAGGGTTTCTATATCATTCATTTATAGCGTTTCAGCCTCTAGTTTTATTAAATCCAAACAGAACAAAAAACTCATAAATACCGAACGCTACACATTTCAAGTCTATTACTTTATATTAAAGCAGGAACTTTCCAAAACTGACGTGAACTCCTTTGCTTTTCTCATTTCAAAATACCACTTTCTTATCCGCTTCAGCAATTTTTTTCCCTACTTCATCTCGAACTGCTACATCGCGTGCTACCGCCAACTTCCTTCTCTTCCTACTTCATTTCCCTCTTTACTTCCTAACACGGTATTGCCGAATTCCGCCCCTCTTTGCCTCCTTCCTTCTTCCTATCCACTGCCTCCTCCCCTCCCTCCCTGTCACTCATCCCCACAAAATACTCACCGCCATCGAAATCCTTTCCCACTCAACATCAGCTGTGACCAACTTCCTTTTCAAATCTACATGTTCCCTTTTCCAATCTTCAGGATGACTTCCCAGCCCAATTTGGCCTGCTTTGCCCCTTTCCTCCCCCTTACCGCTCGTTCCAATGTACATGTAACCGCTTCCTTCCTCAGCATATTTGAAGTTTTATTTTCTTCTGTGCCAACTGATTTACTATCTTTTCACAAAATAAGACTTATGCTTACAGTTTACGTAAAAAACGTAATTTCCGTTGTAAATGATTTTCCCCCCTTTTCTTTGTTTTGCTATGAAGTATTCGATTGACGATTTGATGGCTGTATGGCTCAGATATGTTTAGTCCTTCCTTTTTTTCCTTCGTTCTGATGATTCCTTAAATCGACATATGGTGCACGTTTCGTTGTATGTTAGTAAGCAATCATTTGTTTCAGGTTCAACATACTCTTAGTTCCTCAGTGTAACCAGAGAAAGTGAGCTTAAATTACTACCTGTGTATCTTTGGTCAGATACCATCAAATTGTTGGTAAAGATAGAAAAATCCTCTACTCTGTTCCGTTTTTGTATGCCCTCACTAAACTACGACATTATATCATAATCAACAACTTGCGTAGCACTACCAACTTCTTTTATCGCTTAGGCACGGGTAGTTTAAATTCGATAGTTAAACGATAAGATATCCTATCCTATAGTTAATACCTGCATGACCGGTAACTATGAAAGGTATTATTTAATTGGCTGTAGCCTTACATGTACTGCATGTATCTTATTTTGTTGCCCATTATCATCCTTACCTTATGTTGTTGCCGAAATTCCCAAATTTGGTTTGATTTACTTGGTAACACTACAGCTCAGAACATATTTATGATCTAACTCAACTCCTTAGTGTAACAATAAGATAATTATGATAAGAAAAGGGGGTCGTACATGATCGAGATCACTTACTGGTTCGATGCAAGGTTCAGTTTAAGACATATTCAATGTTAGTTGTTACAAGGTGTATTAATTTTAATATGACATAATATGTCCGCTTGATCAGTTGTCCCAGCAAACGAATTACTAACCAGTGTATTTATGTGACATGAACTAAAATTTTATTGACTATCATTTATAGTTACATTGTACGAAATTTAATACGTTAATATTTACCACGGTATGGTATTTCATGGTTTTCTATGTGGATTAAAATAACCAAAAAAAATTGCGCTCCATGTCCGCATTTACGCATTACCAGTTAACCTGAGTAGACTGTATTCTTCATCAGAAAACTGTTGTTGTCCACTGCTTGATTAATGTGCCCACTTTTGTGGTTTCGGTTTACTAAAAAGGTTATACTACAATATATTGCTCAACCTGGATAACTATTTTGCTACCCATACACAAGGATTTTCAACGTAAATTATACAACCATCCAAGTGGACCAGTTACTAATTTGGTTTTTTACGTAAACCCACTTTTACTATTTTCATTTCAGATAATGCTTACTTTAATTTTAGATTCCACAAATTTAAATTAGTTTAAATTTTTTTTCCTCCAGTACAAATGAATACAACCCTATTTTTAGCATTTTCCTCCCTTTTTTGGTTTTACGTATGAATGGCTTATATATTTTATGGGTACAAACCAGTTTTTATCGGTATGCGAGCTTTGAAATTTTTTTATAGGAAATTACGGGCTCCTGCAACCGTACAGTAATTACAGTTTAATATCACTGCAACATTATGATTGTTTCAATTTTTAGCATAAAAAATGATGTTTTCACAAACCGGCTGTACTTTCTTAATCTGTATTTACCAAAATAGCCGTCACTTTAAAATTTCGTATTGCTAGGCTTCGTCATTTACTTTTCACTAGTTAACTCTTAGTTTGCTGTCCATTACATATTCAAATAGTTACGGTTTATCCATATTGCTTCACCTAATTTACTAATATCATTTTCAATTCAGTTCAACTTTTCAGTCCTTGATTTTTTTCCATAATCAAACTGGGCTAGTTGCTATTTTCAGTAGTTGTTGAATATAAATTTTTACCCGTTTATTATTACCAACTCCTCTTTCACATTAACGGCTTGATTTGCACTATTGCAGTCTCATAGGTTTTCGACAGATTTTGGATACAGTTCAGTGTCGTTCCTCAGCAGTTTATGTACAAATGTTTCAACCCTGTTTACTTCATTTTTCCTACAGACATATTATTACTACAATGTTGTCGATATCTATTTAGCTACCTGTAAACAAGGATTACCAACATAAATCACATAACGCTTTGGTTGGACCAGTTACTAATTTCTTTTAACTCTGCTGTTTGCTTTTGGAGGCAATCAACATCCGTTCTGTTTGAATGGAAGTTATACCGATCATTGTGCAGTTGAATTCATGTCACGCTGCTTTAACGGTTGAAACGTTATTCAGCCTGCCTAGCTCTGTCTTCGCTCAATTTTTAGTGCATGTTGATTTGGTAATATTTTTCCACAATCCTTTCCGTTTTTCATTTTTTGAAACATATGCATTTCTGTACTTCACTGTAAAAGCAGTTAACTATCTTTTTAATTTAAGTGAAGTACGAACAAACCCACTTCGGTGCCCATATTGCTTCTCCTACAACTTAACCTTTTTTGCTTTTCGAAACATATTGATTTTTGTACTTCAGTGTAAAATAAGTTAATCATCTTTTCGATTTAAGTGAGCCACGAACAAACACACTTTACTGTGCATATTGCTTTCCCCCCAACTTAAGTGCAATGCGTTTATTTAGGGCATCTCCAATATTACGGGCTGAATATTCAGTGGGCTGAATATTCAGCCCATAATTGGGTGGGGGCGCCCAATGGCCAGGCGCCCATTTAATGGGCGTCTGGATGGGCGCCTGAGGCAGGGCGCCCATAAAATGGGCACCGCCCCCCTCCCCCTCATTTCTCTTCCCTTTTCGTTTTCAAATTTTTTTTAAAATTAGAAAATTATCCAAAATGCCGCCGCGTCCAACCAAAATCGCCCGAAAAACGGTTCAGAGACATCCAGAGGAGCAAGCAGGACCACTACACGTTCCGCCACCGCCTGGAGTTTCACCAGACGATCTACGTGTTTTACATGAGCTGCCAGATGGTTATCGGCATAGAGCCGAAACCATTTTGACGACCATACATGTATTAATCAACCCTTACTATAACTTGTTATTTTAATTTGTACATTACATGCTCATATTAAATAACCCTTACGCTATCAAAAATTGTTGTTTCATTAACTATCTATAGGACTATTACATTCATTGTCGGGGTAGTTGGGCTAAGTGCATTACCCAGTTTTATGACTATCTTCCTGGTCCTATTATTGAGAGGCTACAGGCTAGCCCTTTTGGTCTATTTTTGTCGATTAGGCCTGTTCAGTCCTTTGATCGACCTCTCATCCAGGCATTAGCTGAGAGGTGGTGGCCCACCACGCATACGTTTCATTTTTCAGATTTTGATCGACCTCTCATCCAGGCATTAGCTGAGAGGCATTAGAAATCACCCCAGTTGATTTCTACATGTTCACTGGGATTGAGATTGGACGACAGGGTCTTCGACCTTTTCCATTCGATAATTTATACGAGTCGCCCAATTTGCATACTGTTTTTTTTACCACTGATAGATCTTACCTGCGTCTCTAGTGGTTCTGTTAAGTTGACGTACTTGCAGCATTACATCACCAGTTATATAGCTAGAGCCGATATGATGGATGCAGTTACTAGAGCATTTTTGTTGTACCTGTTTGGTTCGACCTTTTTTTCGAACCAAAAAGGTACGGTTAGACTTGGCTATTTAGCTTCCCTTGCCCGATTAGACCAGCTACATACTATCGACTGGGGCACGACGATATTAGGCACCCTATATACCGCTCTACATTCATTTGCGCTTGGCGATGTCAGGCAGATGTATGCTTTTTGGTATATTTTGCCGTTATGGTACTACGAGTACACGGTAAACATGCATCCCCGCATCCAGGACACGGCTAGTCAGGCTGCTGAGCATTACTTCCCTAGGATGAGACGATGGGAGACCATGCAGTACGTAAATCATGTCCCCTTAGGTGTACGGCATGACTTGATGGAGGCTAGGTCACAGCTGGATATGCGTAGTCGTGGTAACATCATTCGGACTCCTTGGGCCTCACATTGGACTCATCTAGCAGATGCAGGTCTTCTAATGGACGACCATCCCTTGATGGTTGCGTATTCAGTATCTAGACGTAGGGTTGCTTTGCATACGCCTGCATTTATGCTTATGTGGTATTTGGGAGAGAGATGTGCTTATCGGATTACGGGTGATCGTCGTATACCATACGATCATTTATCCTGCGAGGACATGTTTGGTAGACATAGGGTGATCGATGATCAGTACTTACATGCTCTACGACAGGATGGATGGGTGGATAGTAGTACTTTTTTCATCGATGGGGATTACGACGCTTATTGGGCTAGAGTAGCACCCCATAGATTCATCGTACCAGATTATGTTCGTGGGGTCAACTCTGATCATATAGGACCTCATCTGGCAGCCGGTAGAGTTCAGGTACCGCAGGTTTCATTTGACCCGATTCCGTCACAGTTCTCCCAGGCTCCCATGCAGTTGGAGCCTGATACCACTTTTAGAGCGTATGACTTGACAGGTTCTTTGATTGAGCAGCCTTTAGTCTTTCCAGATCACCCCGACTATCCTGGTGTGCCTTCAGTCGGGTTATATCCTCCGTATGAGGTACGTTTGTTGTTTACTGTCATTTTTCCTTTATTTTATGCTTGTTTTTTTATTATGGCTTTTGTCATCTTTATGTAGTATGCTGCTAGATTGGATCAGGCCAGAGTAGGGTTTGGTGTGTTTCGCGATATGATTCTTGCACATACACACGCCATGCATGATATGTACATGCAGCATACACAGATGCTTGAGGCTCAGATTGATCAGCTATCAGCTAGACTTGCTGTATATGAGCCTTTCGGATCATAGGGCGGAGGTGATGCTGGTCCCAGTGGGTATGGTGCTGGTGGTTTAGATGAGGACGAGGGGGATGATGGTGATGGGGATGACGAGGATGACGATGTAAACGATGATGATGATGATGGAGATGATGATGATGCTGGTGACGGAGATGAGGATGATGACAGTGACGAAGATGGTGATGACGGTGATGATGCTGACGATGACGACGCTGCCTCCCTTTAGTTGTATACTTTTTAGTTTATGCGCATGAGTATATGTACTTAGGTCATTATTTCAGTATATTGTGTATTATTGATATGCTGTCACTTTCTTGGATTTTGGATTATAATGCTCGTGGTTACTGTGAATTCTATATGTCTGTGAGTACCGTGACTTAAACATGTTGGTGTATATTATTATTTGTAGGTGTCCGTTTAAATACGAACTATATGTTGGTGTACAATGTGAATACTTTATGTTCGTTTAACTAGTGAATGATTCAAACATAGAACGCTTATAAGAAACGACACAGTAATAATAGACCGCACATATGAAGAAACTAGACGTGACGATTAAACTGCAACTCCTGTACAGACAGTCTAATACGTCTTATCTCATGTTCTAGTTCATTTGCGTAGGTTATGCCTTTTGGACATAATGGATCACCCAACCATTCCGCGTAATTGCAACCATTCGGCCAGAATTGACATAGTTGGATTCGATGCCCAATATTTTCTCCATCCGCACGAACTACAACTTCAACTTCAAACCCGCACAGACAACAAACTAGCTGCGATTCAACTTCTTGCTCAGTGGGAGGTTGAACTACTTGATCCAGGTTCTCATGTTGTTCATATTCCATACGTACAACATTTTGTTCGTATCGCGGTTCGACCACTTCCTGAAGTCTCAGCTGCTCAAGGTTTGGAAACTGACTACGGACATCTTCATAGTGTTGTTCTTGATAATCGATAAGCCAATCCTCATCAGTATATGGACTTTCTGTAGGCACGTAACCTGCATCTGAATCGATAGAAGAAGGCCAAGAAGGCATTGCGATGAAGAATTTATTGTTGTGAGTGTGGAAGAAGATGATTATGAATGATGAATAAGTAAGGCAGAAAGAGAATATATAAACAATACGCTTTTGGTCGCGGTACTTTTTGATCTGACAACATACATTACACTAGGGCATATTCAAAAACAAACATTAGACATAGGCATTAGCTTTGACAACAAAAGCAGACATTATCATTTGAAAAGACAATTCAAAAAGCTCATGATACATTAACGAACGTTACATAACCAACTATCAATATTGTTATCTTAAGGCCATCCAAATCTTTCTAGCCAGTTTTGACGTATGAAGTACGCATCATGGGCAATGAAGGGCATGCCATATTTTAAATTGTATCGACCGTCATAAGTCGAACGTGTTGTCTCAAACACATTTTCCAATATTACCTCGTTAATAATCTTTGTGTAACGCGTGCATGCCCTAGTAAAGTTTTTGTGTGCAGTCCTGACCTCTTGAGCCGTACGTCTGACTTGAGAGCCCACATCGTTGTTGTACAGGTCAGCCAGAGTGTCCCAAAAATTAATTGCCATTGACTCCTGATTATCGCACTTCTCATCGGTTTGAATGTAGTACTGCATAAGCAACTTCAATTCATGAGACGTAAATGTCATGTTGGACATTGTAATTTGAATAATGATAGGTTTGTAAATGATTTAAACGTATAACGATTTGTGAATTTATATAATGGATAATGAGCAGAGAATCTTGATCGGCAAACGAACGTGGCTACAGTACGTGATTAGACCGCACACTGACACACCCTCTATCCACTAAACATAGCAGAGAAACTTGACCGGCAAACGAACGTGGCTACAGTACGTGATTAGACCGCACACTGACACACCCTCTATCCACTAAACATAGCAGAGAATCTTGACCGGCAAACGAACGTGGCTACAGTACGTGATTAGACCGCGCACTGACACACCCTCTATCCACTAAACATAGCAGAGAATCTTGACCGGCAAACGAACGTGGCTACAATACGTGATTAGACCGCGCACTGACACACCCTCTATCCACTAACCATATAGATGTCATACTTGTTCACCACAATTCACTCTAACAAAACATTCAAATATCAGACAACTATCCTCAAATATCAACAATGTCTGGAAATTTACTAAAAGCTGTATTGCTTTGCGACAGTGACTCTGAAGAAGAAACGTATGCGTTAGCGCATCAACAGGAGGAGGAGGAATTGATGGAGATATATCGTGAAGCATACGGATCAACTTCTAGAAAACATGGTGGTTCCGTAGTGGGTAGGAAATATATCAACCGCAACCAGCAAGCATTTCACAAAACACTACTGCAAGATTACTTTGCCCGTGATCCAACTTACGGTCCAGAGACATTCAGACGACGATTCAGAATGAGTCGACCATTATTCATAAGAATTCTCGAAAGTATTCAGCAGAATAATAATTATTTTGTTTTTAAGCAGGACGCCGCAAAAAAACATGGTTTGAGTGGGCATCAAAAGATGACTGCAGCTTTGAGAATGTTAGCATACGGTACACCCGCCGATGCCCTTGACGATGCATATCGTATTGCAGAGAGTACGGCATTGGAAAACCTAGATCACTTCTGCCAGTCAGTTGTGGACATTTATGGGACGGAATATCTTCGATCTCCAAACGAGGCAGATGTAACTCGCTTGCGTGAAATGCATGAAAGCAAGGGCTGGCCTGGAATGCTTGGAAGTCTAGATTGTATGCATTGGGAGTGGAAGAACTGTCCAAAAGCTTTTCACGGAGCATATAACAGCAAGGAAAAAAACAACAATCATCTTAGAAGAAGTTGCCTCTCATGATTTGTGGATCTGGCATGCTTTCTTTGGAATGCCAGGTTCTCTTAATGACTTAAACATTGTCGAACGATCTCATTTGTTCAACGATTTGGCGCAAGGTAAGTCAACTCCAGTATCATTTACTCTTGGTCATAACACATATGACCATGGATACTATTTAGGAGATGGAATTTATCCCAAATGGAGTTCGATTGTGAAGACATTTGCAAACCTAATGACGGCAAAACAGAAACAATTTGCTGCGATGCAGGAAGGACGTAGAAAGGGTGTTTGGGGTCCTTCAAGCAAGATTTGCAATGGTAAGCAATCCATGTAGATTATGGAAGAGATCAAAAATGGCTACAATTATGTTCTGTTGTATAATTCTCCATAACATGATCATTGAAGATGAACGCGACATGGATTATCCTGATTTCGAGTATAAGGGGGCAAGACAACCACCCGAATTGTTTCTCACAACCACGTTACGAAATGAAGAACAGTACGCAATTCATAACGATCATCATGAGGTATATCGTAATGCAGCTATTCATAATAGACTCCAAAGGGATTTAATGGAGCATATTTGGAATTCTCATGGAAATCAGTAGTTGAAGATGGTGGATCTCTGTTTAATTACATATGTTTGCCTTTTTTATTTCTATAACGAAGTGTGTAATGCTTCAATTATTATGTTTGTAATGTCATTTATGTTTGATGAAGTAAATCTATTACGGGCATATACATAATGCATCGAAAAAATGATATACCATTAAATATTGTTAAACCGAAAATAACACTTGATTACCTAAATGAACTAAAGGTACATGGAAATGTAAACTGCAATAACTAGAAATATCAAATTAATACGTCAACTACATATGTTTTGTTCCAGATCTACTCTCAACAATGCGCTGTTTGTACTTCATCCAATATTGCAATATAATTGGATCCATTCCGGTGACATCCTTTTCCATTACTATGGTCTCTTGGCGTTGCCGCTCTAGCTCAAAACGACCCTTCTCAATCTCAGTCAATTCTTTTAACACGGCAAGCTTTTCTGCGCTTCCTTTCTGACGTTCTGCATTTTCTCTCGTATGTTTTTCATGCATTAGGGCTAAACGAGAATCGATTTGAGATTGAACAGCAATTTTCTTCTTAGCTGCTCGTTGCCCCATCGGTCTAGCGTCCTCATCAAATGCGGGAACTACTTCTTCGTCTTCGATATCTTGGCATTCATTTGAGGTCATATGAGAAGAATTGCCTGGGCTAGAATTGTAAGTAGATCTACTTGCTTTTTTCTTCCCCTTTGACTTCGTCTGCACATCTCTTAAGCCTTTTGCGGTGTTTGAGTTCCATTTTTGTTGACTAACAAGCAAGTCATAGCAGTTTGCAAACTGATAGTAGTGGGGTTTCTTTGTACCATTTTCTCTTGGAAATAATTTCAAGAACTGATCGTTCGCCATTCTCTTCTACAGAAACAGAAAAACAAAAACAAATTTTAACAAAGTGGTTAGAAATGAATGTAAATTAAAAATGTGATTTTACAAAACGCTACCAATTCAGCTTCGCCACCCATTCCACTTGGATTTGCTGTTCTTATTTTGTGGATCCGCGACTCGTAGAATTGTATTTGTCGATTAATCTTCCCAAAACGATCCGTGATTGCAGACATTGATCTCGTCTTTTCAACATGTTTTTTATTGTACGCACTCATGACTTTTGCCCAAAACGCCTCTCCACTTTGGTCGTTCCCCTTTACCGAGTCGTTAGAAAAATGACAATAAATATAACACAAATCCTTATCTTCATCGCCAGACCATGGAGCAGAAGAATGGAACGATAGAGGGGGGGCGGTTTGGGGAATTCCATTTTGAAAAGGTTGAGAATCTAAATCCCAGCTATCCATATTCATCGCTTCGGTATATGATTGAAACGGATGAGACATACTTTCAATATTAAGGAATTGAGAATAAAATTGTAATAGAAGAAGAGATGTGTGTATTACAATCTGGATAACATTCTGATATATGTAGTGAAATCATAAATATGACCGTTTATAGCCGTTGTAACTGAAATATGACCGTTTATAGCCGTTGTAATTTGAAATATGACCGTTTATAGCCGTTAGGGGTGAAAAGGGGGGAAATATGGCCGGTAGGGATGGATATTTGGGAGGGGGGGTGGGCGCCCATAAAATGGGCGCCATGGCTTGGGCGCCCATTAAATGGGCGCCCAAGCCCAGTTCAGGATCTTGAATCAGATCCTAAACGTTAACCTTAATATTAAGGTTGAATTGAACGACTGGAAATCTTTTTTGCTCAAATTCAGCAAGTAATTGGACGATTGGAGATGCCCTTAGCATTCGAGCGTTTGTTACCAAACTTAGGTTTGTAAGATTTTATACATATTTGAATTCTAGAGTACATACGACAAATGTCATTCCTCTTATACTCGTTCCACATTTTTGATCTCTCTACTTTACATTCAATGGTCGGTGTTTGAGATTTGATTGTTTGAAGGACATAACGTTGCCACTTATAATGTAGCATGGGCCTCCTTTTAATTTGCTACAGACATAATTTGTATGTGATTATCGTAGTTTTGGATGTGTCATGATATCACATATATAGAATGCTATTTTAGAAGCCTCGTCAGTTGAGTTATTGAAAAAAACTAATAACAACGAGCTGACAAATGCCACAAAGCAAGTAGAGGAAATAACGAAAGAAAATTTTCAAGTATAATTACAGTGGAAACTGTGAAACTAAGGTGAAAACCATAGAGCAGGAAGCATTTAGTACAAGTTACATGGGGCCGAAAGTAGATCCACCAGTCCCTAGTCAAACTCAGTCTAAAGTTGCATGTATTACAGATAAATAAATGTTTGAGTTAGGCAACACTACAGTAGGAGTGCATATGTTTCACTTTTATTTTCTGCTTATTAACATTTAATCTATGCATGGATAATGAACTAAAGATAAAACTTCGAATATCAGTTTTCCGCACGTCCCTTTCAGTAACCATGTGTTTAAATGCTACTTCTAGTTAATATTTGTTGTCCATCTCTATAAACACTGGAGCTGTTACTCAGCAGACAAGAGTAAAATATTAATATTATCATAAATAGTTTATGATTTGTTAGTCTTTCTTTCAAAAAATTATCCATCAGTCTCATATCTGTATTTCTAAGCATCATACCTCCCTTTTCCATAGTGAATACTTAGTTTACTGTCAATTTGTAGATTCAAATATCTATGGTTTATCCAAACTGCTTTAGCTATCCAATTTCTATTTACTTCAACTTTCCATTAACTGATTATTTTTTATCATCGCACCGGAGTCCTAACTATTTTTTTTAGTCGATGAATTTAAATTTTTACTCCGTCTGTTATCGGCAACCCGTCGTTTACAATACATGCTTGATTTGCACTATTGTTGCCTCATATATTTTCGTAGGTTTTGGATACCATTCATTTTTTGTTCATGGGTTTATCTATGAATGCTTTACCCATATTTTTTTTCATTTTTTTGTTTTGGTATATTTTTACTACAATGTTATTGGCAACAATTTTGCAACATGTAAACAAGGATCATCAACGAGAATTACATTACACTCTGATTGCACCAGTTACCTCTTTTTTTAAAGGCTAGTTTTTGCTTGTGCATGTAGCCAACGGTTTTGCTGTGTAAACAGAAGCTGTACTGGTTGTTGTACGATTGAATTTACAGCATGCTAGTTTAAGAATTGAAGCTATAGTCAACCTATGTGGCTTGTTTTCGCACAATTTATCAGACCGTGCTGAATTGGTAACAGTTTTTCATATTCCTCTCCTTTTTGACTTTTTGAATCAAATGCATTTCTATACTATAGCTCAAAACCTGCGACTCATCTTTTCAGTTTAAGTGCAGCGTGATTAACCACGCTTTAGCGTCTAGAATGCTTTTCATACAAATTCAGTGATATGTGCATATTTATCATTTAAGTGTTCCTTAACAAACTTTAGTTTATAAGAATTTTTCAATATTCCAATTTCAAATTGCAAACGTCAACTGTGATTTCTGCTATACTCATTCCAATGATTTGATCTATCTATATCATATTCAATGGTCGGAGTTTCAGCTTTCATTATTTCAAGGATGTTGGCTATACAGGAGCTAGTTTGTCTACCAAGTTTATTTGATTCTGTTGTTGCTTAGTCAAGTTTTCTTAAATAATGCCTACTCTTTAGGGCAGCATGTTCATTTGAATATTTCCTTAGCTTTTCCACGTTTTAAGTTAGTGTTGTATGTGGTTGTTCTTTGCATCTTTCCAATTCCTTGTAAGGCATATAAAAGCTATCTGTTTTTGTACTTGAATTCAATAGAAAAGCATTCTCTGTGTGCACAAAGTTAGAACTCTAAGTTATCAATTTTGGTATCAGAGTAGAGAGCAAGTGTAGGAGAAACTTTTGAGAAAGAGTCAAGCAATGGCAGCGGAAAACAACTTCGTTTAACCTGCTATACCTAGATTTGATGGTCACTACGACCATTGGTCTATGTTGATGGAAAATCTCTTACGATCAAAGGAGTATTGGGGTCTGGTAGAAAATGGAATTCCTAAAATAGCTGAAGGAACTCAAGCGACCGAAGCACAACGCAAAGGCATTGAAGAGGCAAAGCTGAAAGATCTCAAAGTAAAAAACTACCTCTTCCAGGCTATTGACAGAAGCATAATAGAGACTATTCTCAATCGAGACACTGCCAAAGACATATGGGACTCAATGAGACAGAAATATCAAGGCTCCACTAAGGTGAAAAGAGCCCAGCTACAAGCTCTTAGGAGAGAGTTCGAGGTACTTGGGATGAAAGAGGGAGAAACAGTAGATGCTTATTTCTCTCGAACATTGGCTATTGCGAACAAAATGAAGGCACATGGGGAACGGATGGAGCAGTTGGTGATCGTGGAGAAAATACCGAGGTCTATGACCAAAAAGTTTGATTATGTTGTTGCTGCTATTGAAGAATCCAATAATATGAATGCTATGACGATCGACGAGCTTCAAAGTAGTCTGCTTGTTCATGAGCAGAGAATGACTACTCACACAAAAGGAGAAGAGCAGCTGTTGAAAGTTGCGCTTGATGAGAATGTTGGAGAAAGAGATGGCAATAAGTATAGTGCAAGAGGTAGAGGCCGAGGAGGCTTTAGAGGTAGAGGAAGAGGCCGAGGAAGAGGTTCGTTCAACAAAGCACTAGTAGAATGCTATAAATGTCATAAATTAGGCCACTTTCAGTATGAGTGCCCTGACTGGGAGAAGAGTGCAAACTATGCGGAGCAGGACGATACAGAGGAGATGTTATTGATGGCACATGCTGAGATAAATAATGCCAAAAGAGAACAAGTTTGGTTTTTGGATTCCGGATGTAGCAACCATATGAGTGGAGATAAGAAATGGTTCAGTGAACTAGATGAGGAATATAGGCAATTCGTGAAGCTCGACAACAACTCCAAAATGGCGGTGATGGGGAAAGGTAACATTAAATTACATATCAATGGTGTTACACATGTGATAACAGATGTGTATTTCATTCCGGAGTTGAAGAGTAATCTACTCAGCATCGGACAGTTGCAAGAAAGAGAAGTGACGATATCTATTCAGGATGGAACATGTCGAGTCTATCATCCTCGTAAAGGCTTGATCATACAAACAAATATGACTACTAACAGAATGTTTGTAGTCACTGCAAGTATATTGCCTAAGGTTTCTGCATGCTTTAAGACCACTACACAAGATATCACTCAATTATGGCATTGTAGATATGGACATCTTAGTTTTACAAGGCTGAGAACACTGCATTTTGGAAGGATGGTGAAAGAGCTACCGAAGATCATGGCCCCAAGCAAGATGTGCCAAGACTGCATGATCGGAAAACATCGCAGAGAAGCTATACCTAAGAACAGTAAATGGCATGCATCTCATCCGCTTCAGTTGATCCACTCGGACATATGTGGCCCTATTACACCCGAATCAACCAGGTTTAAAAGGTACACAATTACTTTCATTGATGATTTTAGTCGAAAGTGTTGGGTTTATTTCTTATCTGAGAAGTCACAAGCTTTTGTTACATTCAAAAGTTTCAAAACCTTAGTTGAAAAGGAAACAGGCTTATATATTCAATGCCTACGAACTGATAGAGGTGGTGAGTATAATTCTCAAGAATTCAAAGCATTTTGCAGTGAAAACGGAATTCGTAGACAACTAACCACAGCATACACTCCACAACAAAACGGGGTGACAGAGAGGAAAAATCAGACTATCATGAACATGGTTCGCAGTATGTTGTCCAGGAAGGGAGTTCCTAAGGTATTCTGGCCAGAAGCAGTCAATTGGGCAGTTCACATTCTTAATCGAAGTCCAACCGCTTCCGTAGAAGATATTACTCCCGAAGAAGCATGGAGTGGAGTGAAACCATCGGTGCACCACTTTAGAGTTTTTGGTTGTGTTTCTCATGTACACATACCTGAAGCGAAGAGGAAGAAACTTGATGATAAGAGCCTGAAGTGTGTGATGTTTGGAACGAGTGATGAATCCAAGGCGTATAGGCTGTATGATCCTGTGGGAGAGCGTATTATTATTAGTAGGGATGTAATCTTTGAAGAGGATGAGAACTGGGACTGGGATAAAAATGCAGAAACTTTGAAACTGGATGTGCTGAAGTGGAACGAGGAAAAAGAAGCAAATGAAAAAGATCAAGGTGTCGAAGAACAAGAAAGTATTAATGATGATAATAATGATAGTGGTTCTTCCTCAAGTGAGACAATAGAAGAAGGCCTGGAGGGAAAAAGGACCAGAAAAGCTCCGATCTGGATGGAAGATTATGTAAGCGGTGAAGGCATATCGGAAGAAGAAGAAGAGCTACAGAACATGGTGTTGTTTACTTCTGGTGCTGATCCAACTAGTTATGAACAAGCTTGCAAGGATATCAAATGGAAAACAGCAATGGACCAAGAAATTCAGTCAATTGAAAGGACGAAACCTGGGAGCTGTGTAACTTGTCGAAGGGAGCCAAAACAATCGGAGTTAAATGGATTTTCAAATCAAAATTGAATGAAAAAGGTGACATAGACAGATACAAAGCTAGATTAGTTTCAAAGGGGTATTCTCAGGAGTATGGAATCGATTACACTGAAGTCTTTGCTCCAGTAGCAAGATGGGACACCATTCGGATGGTGCTTGCCCTTGCTGCACAAAGGGGTTGGAAGGTGTATCAACTTGATGTGAAGAGCGCATTTCTTCATGGGGAGCTTAATGAGTCAGTTTATGTGGATCAACCACAGGGGTATGTGAAGAAAGGCGACGAAGAGAAAGTTTAAAAACTGAAAAAGGCATTTTACGGTCTAAAGCAAGCTCCTCGTGCATGGTACAGTCGCATCGAAGCTTATTTTGTCAAGGCAGGATTTGAGAGATGTCCGTATGAGCATACACTGTTTGTGAAGACCTGTGAAAGAGGTAATATACTTATTGCAAGTTTGTATGTTGATGATTTAATTTTTACTGGGAGTAACATAAGTATGTTTGAACATTTCAAATCATCTATGAAACTTGAATTTGAAATGACTGATTTGGGTGAGATGCGCTACTTTCTTGGAGTTGAAGTGATTCAGGTAAAAATGGAATATTTATGTGTCAAAGGAAATACGCAAAAGAGGTTTTGGAGAGATTCAAGATGGACAAATGCAACCCAGTCAGAAATCCCATCGTTCCAGGTGTGAAGTTGATCAAAGATGATTTCAGCAAGAAAGTTGATGCTTGTGTGTACAAACAAATGGTGGGATGTTTAATGTATATGGCAGCTACTCGACCTGATCTTACGTATGTGATTAGTTTGGTGAGTAGATTTATGGAGAGGCCTTCAGAACAGCATATGCAGGTGGTGAAAAGAGTGTTTCGGTACATTAAAGGAACATTGGACTTTGGGGTTATGTATAGGAGAAATGGAAGTGAAAACTTGAAGCATACTCGGACAGTGATTATGTCGGAGACTTAGATGATCGTAAAAGCACATCAGGCTATGCCTTCATGCTTAGCAGTGGTGCAGTGTCATGGTCGTCGAAAAAGCAGCCTGTTGTCACTTTATCAACCACTGAGGCAGAGTTCATTTCAGCTGCAGCTTGTGCCTGTCATGCTATATGGATGCGAAGGGTATTGGAGAATCTTGGCCATGCTCAAAGAGAAAGCACAGTTATATTATGCGACAACAATTCAACAATTAAATTATCAAGAAATCCAATGCTACACGGAAGGAGCAAACATATCGACGTACGCTTTCATTTTCTTCAAGATCTTACAAAGGAAGGAGCCATCGAGCTAGCTTATTGTGATTCTAAAGCTCAAGTTGCTGATATCATGACGAAACCGTTGAAGCTGGAGTCTTTTGAGAAGCTTCGCATGATGCTTGGGATGTGTGAACTGCAAAGTTTAAACTGAATGCAAGGTGTATTCAGTTTAGGGGAGGCTATGTTGGCTATATAGGAGCTAGTTTGTCCACCAAGTTTATTTGATTCTGTTGTTGCTTAGTCAAGTTTTCTTAAATAATGCTTACTCTTTAGGCCAGCATGTTCATTTGAATATTTCCTTAGCTTTTCCACGTTTTCAGTTAGTGTTGTGCGTGGTTGTTATTTGCATCTTTCCAATTCCTTGTAAGGCATATAAAAGCTATCTGTTTTTGTACTTGAATTCAATAGAAAAGCATTCTCTGTGTGCACAAAGTTAGAACTCTAAGTTATCAAAGGACAGATCATTGCCATCTATACTTACGCATGGGCCTCCTTCCAATTTCATAACGTAAATGATTAGTATGCGATTATCCTAATGTTAGGTGTGCCATGGTATCCCATGTACAGGATTATATTTTTAAACCATCATCATTTTAATTATTGAAGAAAAATAATAACGACGAACTGATTGATGTGGCAAACAAATTGGTGGAAATGATAAGACAAAATTTTCAAACGTAGTTAAGGTGGAAATTGTGATAATAAGGTGAAAACTAGAGAGGGGAAAGCATTTCATGCAGATTATATAGGGCCGAAGATGCATCCACCATTCCCTAACCAAACCGAGACTAATATTTCATGTAGTTTAGATAAATATATAGTTTGAGTTAAGCAAAATTATGGTAGGAGCGTATATGTCCTAGTTTTATGTTATGTTAGTTACCAGTTAATGCATGCACGGATGATGGACTGAAGATACAACTGTGGATGTCAATTCTGCACAAGTCCCTTTGAATAATTATGTCTTTGAATGCTAATTCCGCTTAACACTTGCTGTCCACCACTATGTATAGTGAAGCTATTTCTTGGCACACAAGGTTTATGAGTACTCAGTCTATAGGTCCAGGTAAATAAGGTTTATGAATATACAATTTATAGGTCCAACTACAAATGTTCCCTATTTTTCATGGTTTTGTTCATTCCGAACATGCCTACTTTTATTGACTAAAAACATGACCATTTTCTTCTCTATTTGTTATACTGTTTACAACCTGCTCTTACTTTAGGGTCGTAATGTTAATTGTCTGAACAGTGCACATACCGTTTAATGGATCTTCTGGACTACAATGGAGGTTCTGTTTCAAAGGGATTTCGACAACATATACGAGCTTATAATTCTATTTTTGCTTTCATGTCGATGGGTGGGAATGTTGATAACTCCATAAACAATGGTCGTGGTCCATATGTTCTATGATTAAATGGTTAGAACCACCATCGAATTTGCTCGCTTCTACCGACGACGGGTAAACCAAAATTTGCTTAGTTATACTTTTACGACCCCAGTAATGAAGTCAGTAATTGGGTTTCGTCGCGTGGTGAAAGAATGATGTAAAATTTAGATGTGGGTATTGTCAACAATCTAATACGCATGTTCAACCACTACAGCGAGTTGGCGAAAGTTTTAGGATGGCTAGAGATAGATTTCATGCGTTGGAGTACTGGCCTATCACCGTCAGACTGTTGGAGAGGCGTTACAGGGATGGACGACAGTACAATTTACCAACTACATCGGAGATTGCAGCATTGATTGATAACACAAATGTGGATTTGTGTGGTTGTCATGATATTGTGATTGCAGATAGAAATGGGGTACTAAAAAGGATTAGTGAAAAGCACCATTCTTTTATGTCCATGCAATATCCGCTTTTATTTCCTTATGGTGAGATGGTTTCCCGTGTGATATACGAGATAGAGTATTCGATGTATGTTTAGAAACTAAAAGAACGACTGTGACAATGTAGGAATAATACGCCTATCTTATTCAGCGCAGAGTGGAAGATGGCTCGGTTCTGTTATGGGGTAGTAGGCACTTCCACTAGTTTATTATAGACAATTACACGTGTATTGAAGAAGACAGACTGTCGTGGGTACAGAGTAACCAAAGTATGTTACGATGTGAACTTTACAGGGGTCTGCAAGATGTAATTATGGCTGGTGACACGAGTGCATATATGATAGGAAGAAAGGTTGTTCTACCCTCCTCTTTCATAGGAGGTCCTAGGTACATGGTGCAAAACTGCCAAGATGCTATGGCCATCTATCGGTGGGCGGGATCCCCATATTTTTTCTGTAATGTTTACGTGCAACCCAAAGTAGCCTGTGATTGAAATGTCTTTGCTCAACATTCTCGGTCAGAAAGCTGAGGATAGACCGGACATTGTTTCCCGTGTTTTCCATATGAAGCTTATGGAGCTACTGCGTGACATAAAGACAGAATGTCATTTCGAAAAATTCAAAGCACGTAAGTTTGATAAATTCTTACTAATGTTTCACATTTTTTAATGTACTTTCATCGGCTTAGCTTATTTTTTATATATCTTTTTTTTAGTTTTTTACACAATTGTATTTCAGAAAAGGGGACTGCCGCATGCTCATATACTTATATTTGTGTTTGGCGTTCAGATACCAAAGACTGTTTGCCAAGTTGACGTAGTGATTAGTGCTGAGATACCAGATAAACACGTGGATCCATGCGGTGATCTATTTGCTTATCATTCAGTATGTCGGTACATGATTCATGGTCCATGCGGTTACGCAAACCCTGGATGTGCTTGCATGGTGGAAGGTTCTTGCTCTAAGCATTATCCTAAACAATACAGGAACGAAACCAGTTTTGACAAAATTGGATTTCTTATGTATAGATGACACAATAATAGGTTGTCAACCAATACGAAAAATGGGTTTTTGCAGGTTGGGTTATGCCTCATAATGTTGATTTAGTTGTCAAATATCAAGCACATATCAATGTAGAGATATGTAATAGAGCAAGGTCTGTTAAATTCCTATTTAAGTACATCAACAAGGGGCATGATAGAGCAACTGTTGTTATTGAAGATAGTGTGATCAAAGAATGCACGTTAGTTCGGAGGTTGATGAAGTAAAAACTTATTTGGACTGTAGATATATTTCAGCTTTAGAAGCATCGTGGCGAATATTTGAGTTTGATGTTCAATAACGCTCTCCAGTGGTGAGAGGTTAATGTTTCTTTTGCCGGGAGAGCAAACTGTGTATTTTGATGATTCAGAACAGTTAAATGATGTCCAAGGCAGGCGTAATCTATGCAAAACTATGTTCAACCAGTGGTTGGAGACTAATAGAACATGCCACGCAGCTCGCCAACTTACTTATACCGATTTTCCTACTAAGTGGGCATGGGATAAGTCTATGAAGGAGTAGAGGATGAGGCAGAAAAGGGAATGTATTAGCAGGATACATTATGCACATCCTATGTTAAGGGAGAGGTTTTATGCGTATGCTTTTAAATATTGTTCACATCCCTATTTGCTATGAAGACATTAGAATAGTAAATGGCGTTGTTTTCAACGCCTTCAAAGACGCATGCCTTGCACGGGGTTTGTTAGGAGATGACAATGAGTGCGATGAGGCATTGACTGAAGTTGCTTCATGGGCATCTCCAAACTGTATACGAGATATGTTTGCAACGTTGTTGTGTTTTTTTGAGGTTTCAGATGCCAAAAAACCATGGGATAAACATTAGGGGAAGTGTAGCGAGGATAGGGAATGGAGGTACATACGCAGGAAGGGATGTGGGTCACATGAGATGTCTTCGAATATGGTGAGATCAGAAGCATTACTTGCTTTAGAAAAGATATGCTTAGAAACAACAGATCGCTAACCAAGTATTGGTCGGTAGGGAAAGCCGACCTTGGAAGTTTTTATTCGGTGGATAACACACTTCTATACGACGACGTGGACTATGACTATGATTTGTTACGCATGGAAGCAAAACAGTCAGTGCCATTACTAAACTTAGAGCAGAAAATGGTTTTTGATGCCATAGTCTACTCTATTCGTAACCGCAATGGAGGTTTTTTGTCTATGGAAGTGGGGGGACAAGGAAGACATCTTTATGGAATACTTTAGCATGCACTATACGAGCGAAAGGTAGAATTGTACTGGCGGTAGCATCTTCTGGCATTGCATCACTTCTACTTCCTGGTGGGTGAAATGCACATTTGAAGTTCAAAATTCCTATGAATCTCGATGACATGTCCACCTGCAATATTTCCAATCTTCGTGTTTGGCAGATTTACTTAGACATACAGATTTGATTATTTGGGATGGGGTTCCTATGGTCCACCGAAATGTATTTGAAGCATTTGAGAAGCCGTTGTCAGATATAGCCTCCAATGACTCGAATAACGATAATGGTCAAATTTTTGGTAGGAAGACAGTTTTACTGGGTGGGGATTTCAGGCAGAAACTGCCTGTTGTTCGTAAAGGCACAAGAGAGATGACTATTCGCTCTGCTATAAATTATTAACCTTTGTGACAAAAGTGTAAAGTTTTCACTCTAACAACAAACATGAGATTGAAAAATAACAACTTACCAGATGATGAAAGATCAAAGCTGTTGTCGTTTTCTAACTGGATTTTAGACGTAGGCGAAGGGAAGGTGATGTCTATGTCCTTAGATGTGGGTGAAGAACCTACTTTGATTCAAATACCGGATGAATATCCTATACCCAATGCGGATGATGTCATTCATACAATTGTGGAAATGACGTATCATGATTTGGATAAGAATTAACTAAAAAAATCCTATTTGCGGGAAGGGTGTATTCTGGCTCCAACAAACGATTTTGTTGAAGAAATTAATTCCTATGCAATTGATCTGATAGGTGGTACCATGCAAACTTATTACAACACAGATTCAATCATCCATATGTCTGATACAACCAAAGAACATCATCTTATGTATCCTCTCGAATTTTTAAACATGTTTTCAGGCCTACCGAATTATGAGTTACGCTTGAAGGTGGGTGTGTCAATAATGTTGATGAGGAATCTTAACCAGAGTCTAGGTTTATGCAATGGGACGAGATTAATTGTTACGCCACTATCGGCGAAGGTTATTGAAGCAGATCTTGTAACGGGGAACAATGTGGGTAGGAAAGTATTGATTTCGAGGATAATTTTAACCTCTGACGATACGAAGTGGCCATTTGTCCCGCGTCGACGTCAATTCCCAGTTAAAGTCTGTTTTGCAATGACAATTAACAAAAGTCAGGGTCAAACTTTGAAGTAGGTTGGAATTTATTTGCCAAGGCCAGTTTTTACACATGGACAGCTTTACGTAGCACTGTTTAGAACGACACCAATGTCTGGGTTGAAGACATTGTTTGGCACTAGTAAACCGGGTTTTCAAAGTACACTCAAAACATCGTCAACAAGGAAGTCTTCACAAATCTTGTTGTTATAATGTCTGTTATCCATCATTCATAATTTTTAAGTACTGATTTTAAAGGTCACATACAATTATTGTAAAGTGATGTTCAATGTATTTCACATGAAATAGGTGTGGAAGGCGTAGACGATCCCTTGATGATTTAAGACCGACGTCACATTCTGCTGATAATGGTATCCGGTAATTTGTTTGCAAACATCAATTCATTACAAAGTTTGAAATCTATACATTATTTACTGAGTCTACTATCTTTAGAGTAAAGATAAATTAAGTGTGATAACTATGTGCATTGGTGTACGGTGTATTAGTAAAGATTTCGTTTTACAGAAACATCAGCATAATAAAAAAACATGAAATAATGCCATGAATAGATCACCATCAGAAGAAAATATATTACTATACTAGCATACTTCATATAAGTGCCTGATTTGCACATGCTATACTTGGCTGTTACTGGAAATCTGTGCGTACAACATTGATATATTTGTGAAATTAAAATTTGAAATACCGGTACATGTAGATTGTATGTTCAACAACACTTGGATGCACGCCCTGCTTGTGAAAATACAGATGTTGTCTGCTCAGTTTTCCTACGTAAACTAATTCCAATGTCGGATTTGTAATTGGTTACCATGTATTTTATAATTATACCTTCAAATTCCATGACCAGCTCCAACCCATGTTTGAGTAGCCATGCTTTCAACATGGTAATATATATTTTATAATATATTTACCTATCCTCTTAACACTACATCAAAATAGGCAAATTCTAACATTTATAAGTGTTACAAATAATTTCAGTAACACTTTTTAAGTGTTACTAATGGACTGTGAGAAATGGAGCAGCCAAATTTGTAGCACTTATAAGTGTTACAAACCTATGTATTACTAACACTTATAACTGTTGGTACCTAAATATACGGTGACTCTTATAAGTGTTGGTAACGAAATATACGATAACACTCATAAGTGTTGGTACATAAATATACTTTAACGCTTATAAGTGTTGGTAACGAAATATACGGTAACACTTATGTGTTGGTACATAAATATACGGTAACGCTTATAAGTGTTGGTAACGAAATATACGGTAACACTTATAAGCGTTGGTACAGAAATATATGGTAATGCTTATAAGAGTTGGAAAATGATTATTTAGTAACACACATATATACCAAAACTTAAACGCAAAATTTAAATATAAACACTCTGCAAATAATGGTTTCCATATCATAAATAATTCATCATACATATTCAATGCAAAGTTTAAATGCTCTGCAAATGTAGTATAATATATCATAAACAATTATTTATATATCTAAAATGCCACAATGTCATATATTCAGATAATATTACAACATAAGCTTCAAAATACACTTAAAGTTTAACTTACGGTTAACCTAACCATTCCCGATCATCCACTCCAAACTCTAATGGTTTTGAATATTCTTCAACGTCAAATACAACAATCCAAAGCGTCCTTCTTCAAGTTCCTTCATTTAGTATAAACACTCGATAAAAACTTATACCTTCAAAAAAAATCAAAAGGTTAAAAGACTGAGTTAAAACTCAGGTTCTAAATTTTTTTGTATTTATGAATTCGCAAACTCAGTATGCAAAATACATGTTAATCAAACTCAATTAGCATTTGCTGCAAACCCAATTTACATCGATTTTGCTACATTCTCAGTTTGTGTGTTCAGTTTGCAAGCTCAGTTTGTGTGCTCAGTTTTGCAAAATAAGTTTGCATGCTTAGATTTGCAAACTCTGTTGCATGCTTGGTTTGCAAACTCTGTTGCATGCTGGCAGTGTTCAATCGTTAAAAATAAACATGATGGTAAAGATTTGCTAATGTGGAGTGTGTTGTAAATAATTTTGTGTACTAATGAGAAAGTTTACTGAGAAACTGAAAATTTTCAAAATCAGTTGGATGCATAAACAAAATATCTTAAAACCATATTTATTAACACTATCATTAAAACCATCCAGGCATCACTGTTCTCCTACTCCAAATCAAATCCAGACATTACCTCCCCATCCACCTTGACCATCTTCATTCTACACCATCCGCTTGCACATACCACACAACACATCATCCTACCAGCAATATACTGATTAACACTCCATCAAACCCATTTAGAAAAACACACCGCTGACATAACACACTGCTGACCATTCACCAACCCACTGCCTTACATTTTCTTACAACCTCCCCACTTCTATCACCAACCAACATGCAAAAACAACTCCTTCATTTCAACTGACCAAATATCACCTTCGCTATCAAAAGCCATACAACATTCAACAAATAACTGCGCTACTGCCTCCAAGAAAACTAGCAGACCATCGACCTTCAACTCTTGCCTCAGCCATAACTCATCCAGCATCGACAATTCCACTTCTTCCACCAAGCAACCATCTCCACCAACCTACACCATATCACTTCACTAACTCTAACCACGCCTCGACCATACAACAACACATTCTCCTACGTCTGAAATCGCCTCCAGTCATCAGCAAAATCAAACCACAATTCCTCACCGCTCTCGGTTCGAACCATCCAATCACCCAATTCCAACAACGACCACCATGCAACGGCAAAGCCATCGACAACCGCCACCGAACAACGCCACAATAGACATAGCCATATCCAATACTCATGAACACACTTACTTCTCATAAACACTCACTGCTCGAACTAATTTTTGAATTTTGATTATCGAACCAATTTTCCCAATTGTCGAACAAGTTTTTGGTTGCGATTTTGATTTGAGAATTAGCAGGAGATTTGAATTTTGGTTGCGTCGAATTGAATTGCGGTTTAGAGAGAATTTTTGAAATTTTGAGAACACTTGCGATTAATTGAAGAACACTATTGTTAATTTGGATGCATTTTTCTTATTCATGAACTTATTTTGTTTTACGCACTTGAAAATTTTATTATTTACATGAGCTGGGTGGGCTTCTATTTTATTTTATTTTGTATTGTTTTGTTTTCATTTTGTTTTCCATTTTGTTTTTTAAAACCAAAAAAAAACATGTTTGTGCAGGGCTTTTAGGATTGACTGCATTTTCTTTCTTTTAGGTGTTTTCTTTTGATTTAATTTGTTCAGCTTTAGTTCATGTAAGTCTTTAAAACCATCATTTATCTGCCTTTTAATTTGCTTCTAAGACCAACAGAAGTTTAATTGTCTGTAATATTTATTAACACTGTCATTTATCTTCAACATATTGACCTACATATTCGACTCCTATGTCTTGAATGTCATGAAGTGAACTAGGTATAAAATTGATGATCATAGACATAGATAGCATGAAGTGAACTAGGTATTCATAGAAGTTTGTCATGGACATACATATTTTATAAATTTTTGAAATGGAGATTGATCTTCAAAAGTGACAGATTTAGATTCCCGACAAAAAATATACCGGTAATTTTAGCACAGGAGCACCTTAAATATGCAAAAAGTGGATTATCCTATTTTTTAAAATTTTCTTTCAATTGGCATTATTCAAATGATTAGATATCATAGTAAGCTGAGGTCCTTATAAACTAAAATTGTGATAACAAAAACAGCTTTAAATCAAATAAAGGCATAAGGCTTATATTGGTTTATAACTCAATGACTTGGTTGATCCATATTTTGATACAAAATAATCACGTTGTTTGATCTTTTTGTACAAATCCAATATTATCGCTATAACATATATGAACAATAGCGTCGTATCAATTTTCCCAAACGCAATATTATATCTTACATATCATTCCATAGCCATAAATAAAGTAGAATATATGATAGGTATATAAAATGATATTACTTGATTTATGCTTGGTAACCACTTTCAACATGAATAAAACAGTATGTAAACATATAAATGTTAATGTCTTATACTGTAAAATTAAGTTGTGGCTACTTCCACTCATGTTTTCAAGCTATGACTATAAAATTAATGAAATATACTATAAAATTTAATGCAATATAGAATTGGTAATCATCTTATATTTTTCAGTTGTGACTACTTTCACCTTAACTGATTTTTTATGTAGTATTTTCTTCTCTCAAAACCTTATTTTCTTCTCTCAAAACTTCAAATACTTTACTACTGTCTGACACTAATTGATGACAAGAAACAAATTTTGCGGCTAAATTCCTTTCCAGTTCCAAAAAAATAAATACAGTAGGATGCATACATTATAATGTTTTAAGAGAGATAATAAATTATATAGGTTAGCCTGGCACGAAAAAAAGGAAAGCTCATATACACAATATAAATGTAGTTACCTGACTTCATGCGACTTGATTTCCTACTCTCCCTTGCTATTAGCTCATGTGAATGGTAGTGGGTCCCACATGTTAATTAATTTATGGAAAAAAGTTGCAACAGCCAATAATATGGTGAGTGCAACCGAGTAATTCCCTGAAGCGATTGAGCATAACAAAGCTCTGTACTTCATTACTTCTTATTTTCCCATATTCCAGCACCATATAAACATAATAAGGTTGGAAAATCAATATATACTTTTATATACATTTTACCCACATACGCTAACCCTTAACTTTATATTAATCGTTACATCGAATTCAATGGAGAAATTAAGATGAAAATGACAATAGAAGTTTAAATATTCATTCCTACATCTAATTTAAAGTTAAATCGAAATAATAAACGAGACTTATTTAATATAGAAAATCAAGTAATTTATTGACCGATACGTTTACATGTTAGTAACAAAGAGAAGCCAAACTATTAGTACTACTGTGTAATGCATGATATAGTACACATCACCAGTGTGATTCAAAGTGTGAAACCCACCTCATCATACAAACAGGACAACATGCAGTAAGTACAAAATTTCAGTATAGCTAATATCATTTAATTTATAATGCATTGTTAGTATACTAAAAAACTGCAACTTCATATATCAATATAATTGTGAAATCGTAACTGTAAAAGAATTTAATATTTTAAGCCCAATTACAGTGATGATTAGAATTTAGTATTAGTTTCTAAGAAATCAAAAAATTTAACAACAGTGGTTTGATTTCAAATTATATCATAAACTCAAAACTCATTTGTTACCTTTTTAGGCTTCCAAACTTTACTGCTAACAGAGATGAGACCATTTTCTTTATTTCAAGTAACGATCGCTGAAGTGCCCAACACTACCCATTTAAAAAATTTCATCTTTATTTCATATTTTGATTTCATCTGACAGTGAGCTGTGTAAGCTTCTTGGTGGATGCTATAATCTGCTGAATTCAATTGGTTTTCATTTTTTTCAAACAGTTCTTATGAAGATGATTCTGGGGCGTGAATACCATTGCTCTAGATAAATGCAATGGAATTGAATGAACATATTTGCTGTACAGTTGTAAAAACGAAGCATAACAACCAACTGTTGCAACAGCAAAAATACAAAAATCAATGACATTATGCATATGAAATTATTATGGTTTATGGCATGAAAATAATAGTAAGACTGTTTGCATACATTACTTACAAAATGATGAATAGCTGAGTTTTAGCTACCATTATTGGAGAGTTCTGTAATAGATTAGTCGAAGTGCTAATTTCGCATGTTGTGCTTATATAATTTGTACAGTATTTACATTGGTGGTCATATGTTATATTTATAATTTTATTCTAGCATGAAAGTTATGTGCTTATTAGTTTACTAATTGGTGACCTGACTGGTAAGTAAAGCTAAGAAAGAACTTGCAATGATTGAACTGTTACATAAAATCATCCAAACTGAAGATGAATGTCATATCAGTGTCAAACAAAGAATGGAGAATCTACTTCACAAACAAATGCAATTTTATGGATCTGAAGGACCAAATGAAGGAAAAATTTGAATCATCCTATTTACCGTAGACAAAATGATTGAACATCTTTTGTCATCAAAGGTATGCATGCTGACAACAGAGATGTAGTTCCATATAATCCAATTCTTTCAAAAATGTCAAACTGTCACATAAATCTAAAGGGATGTGCAAGTGTACGTGCTGATAAAATATATACACAAATACATATACACACACAAAACTTTTGATCCATGAAACAAATAACATCCAAGTTTATATGCAAATTAAAATCTGCATCCGTGCCATCGGCACGGGCTCCATACTAGTATCATTTTATAGCAGTAGTTTAATTATCAAAATTTGATCTATTTTTGTTTTCTTCTTAGAAAGAACAAGGACATTTTATAGCAGTAGTTTAAACGCACTTGTATACATGGTGTTAAAAATTGTTATCCCCACTATCCTTATTTTACACGAACGGTTTTAGTTACTCACTGCATAAATTTAATTTTTTTTCGCATTTTTGTCATTTTATTCCGTGAATATATTTAGTATAATTACATCACTATAGCAATTTTTCGATGAATTTGGGAAACGTTTAATACAATAATTTTGAAGGAGATGCCCTGGCAAACATGAATCTTGTGGCTAAGCGAGTATCAAAGTGGGGTCATAGAGTTAGATTGTGCAAATAAATACGACTGATATTATTGACAATTTGGACCCATGCATGATCTGCCAATTATCATTGTCCAGTATATCACTGTCAACTACAACAATCTTACTGTGCTATTATTCATGTCAAATAGTCTTAGACAAGTACAGATCAATAAGAGGAAAACATACATAAATTGTGATCAATAAGTGGCAAAAACACATTCACTAATATTTCTAGTCTCCCTGTAATTTTAGTTAGCAGCTATATTTATGAATCTCATAGTTCACGACATTTCAATTAATTCATATCACATTTATTGCAAATTCGGTGTAGATGACATGTTAATAAAGACTTACATGATTTCTGCAGGATTCCAGATGATGGCATAGTTATGAAATGCTGCAGTAGGATCGAATCATAGATGAAATTGCATCTCACGTCCTATAATGCTGCCATCTCCGCTCCCTCTTACATAAACATTCGTCTATAATGTGTATGGCTTTCTTGGTATTATGCCCAGGAATTCTATGTCTACTTCATCGTGGACAACCCACAACCCACTACGCCAAACACAATCGCGTCAACGGACCTACTCCACCTGCAAACAAGCCTCCACAACCTCAAACACCCCAGATCAGTGCAACCTGCAGCAATTGCCACTTCATCTCCAAAATTCGAAACTGCAACAGCAACAATTCAAACAACCCACCAGCAAACTACAGTCAAGACTTGCTCCACCATTCATATAACCATACCGACCATAGTAACTTCAACTGTGCCGACAATTATTACAACCCACTACAAGACTTCTCTTAACTCATTGCCATCCCAACAACTTAATATACCGTCACCATCAGCTCCACCATAGTCTACGACTTCCTTCATCAAAGCTGGATATCATCCACTGTCCACCAGACAACCAATGAAGCTATCGTCACCACCCACTGTGCCCATACACCGCTAACATCCTTACTACAACACTCCCTCGGGACACAGCTCCTCCTCAAAACTGCCTAAAACTAGCAAAACTCACACTGAACTGCTAACCACCAGTGACAAACTCCACACCCATCATCGCACCTGATCACACTGACAACATCCACTCTTCCTCATCAGTCTGTTGTCGATGATAGCAAATCCCTAATCTAGAAGCAAAAAAAAATCGCGACCAGCCCCAAATCGAAAATCCAATAATCAACGAACCCACAACCTCTAGAATCGCCTCCTTACCACTAACCGGCCATCTTCAATCCACGAATTTGCTCAAACCCGAATCCACCGCCTCCTTTAAACGCGACTGAGGCATGGCCATGGTTGTTCGGACTTGATTTGGTAGTACGGCATGGCCATGGTTGAAATGAGGGTAACTAGGGTTTAGGCTCAACTTCGATTCGAGCATCAATTGTTGCATTCGAGGTTGGCGTTGGATTTTCTGGAGTAGCAATCTCATTTTTTGGAGCAGCAATCTCATTTTCGTGGAGAAGAGCATTAGGTCGTCCCAACCGACGTTGATTTGTAAAGAGTCGCTGAGAAGGAGAAACCTAAATTGGAAACTAAAAAGTGCGGCCAAAAACGAGAATGAGAATGGATAAGTATGGGAAATGAAACGAATGCTAAATTACAAACAAGTGCACTTGGTCATGGATTTTTTACAAATTTACCAATCATTGTAACACTTATTTGTGTTATATATCATAAGTAATGTGTTGTAAAGTTTATATAGAAAATTGTTTATTTTTACCAACGCTTTTTCAGCTATTCTTACACTTATTAACTATTAGTAGTTTGTAACATTTGTAAGTGTTAGAAATTTACAAATACAAAATGTTGCGAAATCATCAATTTGGTGTAGTGATATATGAGCTATTCAGTTATAATTGCACTATAACATGTAATTTCAAAAGCGATCATTGTACACCACAAACTGTTTGACCATGGTACCATTTGATTTTATTTCCATTTTTCTTAAACAAATGTTATTTAAGTGCTGTTGCAGTCGATTAGACTGTCCCTCTACGCACTATGCGTTACATATAGTTAGCCCTTTCCTTAAACATAGACAAATTGTTTTCCTTCTCAATACTGTATTTTTTTGTGATGGTTGAAAAAATTCAATTTTTTTTCTACCAGACCGATCTTTGTCATATATATATCTGATTTACAAATCCAGCATAGCCAATATATTCTGGAGACACATATTTGTTTGCAAATTATGCAACTGTATTCAGCCAAATAGAAAGTCCTTGGCGCTCTGTTATCACTGGCGTAACAGCGTACTTGGTTTGGTACGACTTGATTGCTGTGCTCACCACCCAACTTCTGCCTGCCTTAATTTCAGACAAATTTTACGACCTCTTTGAGAACCAATTATCGGTTAAATTAATTGCCCATGTGATTAGCTAAGACATGGCTGATTTACAACCTCCTAAACAATTACTGAGTGGAAAGGAATTTCATGCATGTTCTCCAATACTGTAGTAAATGTATGGTTGGTTTTTTTTTTATTTAAAATAGTAATAAACGTTATTTAACCGATAATGGAGAAAAAGGATCACTTGCATCTGCTGAGGGCATAAATTGTGTAATGAACAATACCTTTAAATGAGATGAAATTGTCAAAAGAAAACCCATGCGATATATCAGAGTGGATGTGAATTATACCATTCAGAAAAGTGTTTGCCAAAGTTTTCTTCATAAAATTGTTGGTGGAGAAAATAAGGAAAAACAACGGTGAATTAATAACAATGTGCCCAAAATCTTGGAATTTGTTAAGAACGTTACTCAAAACTCCATACTGTCGAAAAAGTAATACTCAAATGCTATCCACACTAATCAGATTGTCAAATACCATTACAATGGATGCAATCCTCTATCAAAATAGAATCAAATTTGAATTGAAGGATACTCCTAATGGATCGGGTTGAAGATATTACTAACAATGGGAAATTGTTTGGAAATTAAGATGCAAAAAGTTATTGTCGTGATCTTGGTCACTGAAATTAAACCGCTGCAGTTGAGAATGGAGGGAATTCAAAATCAAATTTGAGGAGTTTGACACTACCATAAAAAGAAAAAATAATATAAAGGTGAGAGCAGAAAGGAAGTAAATTGTTGGGGTGGTTTTAATACTTCCAAATAATTTGACGACAGGTTCAACGGACTTCGTATTTGTTTTAGCTTATGCTGCTATTGTTGTACTGTGCCAAATTTACTTGTAGTTACTTTGTTTTACATAACTTACATTAAATACAACAAACTCACAAACACATACATACATATATACCTACTTACATACATAAAGAAAAAGCTAGGACCAATAGACATGGTTTAGTTTGTGAATATACATCGTGAACAATTTGTGCAATTTTGACATAGTTGATATCCAAGATTTCATAGTATCATTCTAAGCTTATGCTGATGCAGGTATAATTGGTCAATTTGATGTTGGCTTCTAATCAAACTGAAGCTGAAGATGGTTGCTCCAAATGAACGCAAGCATACTGTCTGCATTGGTGTTCTAAATTCTAATCCTACTGCAGTGAGCACATTTCAATATGAGTGGATATCCAAATTACGGAAACTTCATTCAGCTCTTCTACATCTGTTTAAGGATATTTTAATGGCGAGTATTTTCTGTGGTGAACTTAATTAGTTCTGTGTGTTTTTGTTATGGCTCTTCCCTCTGCTGTCTATGGAAGGAACTGTTATTCTGTACGTCGGTACTGTATTTGTATAGATGTTAGATGATATATTGACGCAGCGGATTAACAAAAACTTGATATGTCGATGAAAGTAGCAATCGATGGATTGATGAATACCAAAATGCCCAAATTCGTTGATGCGAAGATACTGAATTCTAGCTATCTCTAACACGTTGATCGCGCACGATACCGTGAAAGAAGATCTTCAATTCTTCAAGCGTTGATCAAGCGCACTTGATTCCGCGAATCGGCTTCAACAATCGTTGATTCGAGCGCACTCGAATAACCGAAAGTGGAGATAGGAGATTACACTCAACTACGAATTTAAGATGAAAGCACACAGCAATCAACAAGAAATTTTATTCAAAAATCAACCACCAAAAAGTTACAACTCACTCCCTATTTATAGAAGTTTCACACTGACCCAGACCCTTAAGTCGTACACGGCTTAACACACTCCGACTCACGAGTTACATCACCACACACATGACCGACTCACGACTCAACTTAGGTCGTTGCTGACCTAACATCATACCGACCTAATAATCAACGGCTCAAGACTCAAAGTAAAAATACAAACAGATAACGACTCAACGAAAAACAAATTACAACACACGGACTCACTCACATGCAGACAACACAGCGGTTCAACCTAGGTCGTGAACGACTCATTACTTACAGACCATATGACTCACGACTTAATCAACACAAAACAACTCCATACAGGACGACTTACGACTTACATCCTCTCAACGACTCAAGCTCCCAAACTCATAGCTTCTGCGACTCAAGTTCTCCCGCTCCCTGCGGCATATCTCCTCAAACGACTTAACTGAGTCGTGACCTGCTTCCGACTCAAAGCTTTTAATAGCTGGAACTTTCCCCTGCTTCATGATAAGTCATGGACGACTTATAGATAAGTCGTTGAGTCGTGTACGACTCATCAAACTCGAGCGACTTAAACCCTTAAGTCGTAACTCCTTTTCCTTTTCTTGGTTAGGTCGTAGCTCTTTCCCATGTGACTCCTTAGGCTGACTCGTGCACGACTTACGAGTTAAAACCGAAACTTCCTTAGGCCGACTCGTGCATGACTTAAGAGTTGGAACCGAAGCTTCCTTATCTTGTGAACGACCTAACCTCTGAACTTCTGTAGATCGTGCTGCATCATTCTCCCCTGGTTGAGAAAAATTCGCCCTCGAATTTGTAAATTCTTCCCCATCAGATTGTTTATCTCCATAATATGGCACAAGATGCTTAACATTGAACACGTCAGAAGTGTACACATCCTCCGGCAGCTTCAACTTATAAGCATTTTCATTAATTCGTTTCGCAACTTCGACAGGACCAAATTTTTTGGCTTTCAACTTGTTATAAGCGCCCACTGGAAAACGATCCTTCGTTAACACAGCATACACCAAATCACCTTCGTTAAATTCAACATTTCGTCGCTTCAAATTTGCAGTTCGCTTATACTTCTCATTTGACTTCTCCAATCGTTCTTGAACGATCTTATGACATTACGTCAATCCTTCAACAAAATCAGCAGCTCGTTTACCTGTCCCTTTTAGTTGTGGTACTACCGCTAAATCCAACGGTCCCCTGGGTAAATTTGAATATACAATCTGAAATGAAATGAATCCCATACTACGATTCACTGCATGATTATGAGCAAACTCTGCCTGGCATAACTTCATATCCCAACTTTTCAGATTGTCCTGTACAAGACATCGTAACAAATTTCCCAACGATCTGTTAACAACTTCTGTCTGTCCATCTGTTTGCGGATGATAAGCGCTGCTAAAGTTCAACTTCGTTCCCACCATCTTCCACAAACTAAGCCAAAAATGACTCAAAAATCTGGTATCCCTGTCTGAAACAATAGACTCCGGCAACCCATGTAAACGATAGATTTCCTTGAAAAATAACTGAGCAACACGAACAGCATCCGCCGTCTTCTTACAAGCCATAAAATGCGCCATTTTCGAAAACCTGTCCACCACAACAAATATAGAATCATTCCCCCTTTGAGTTCTCGGCAAACCCAAAACGAAATCCATGCTGATATCAACCCATGGTTTAGTTGGTACAGGTAACGGCATATACAATCCTGCACTGGTCGCTGTTCCCTTCGAAACCTGACATATATGGCATCTCTCCACAAATCTCTCTACCTCTTTCCTCATTGACGGCCAAAAATAAGACTGGGTAATTAACTGCAATGTACGATCTCTGCCTACATGGCCTTCGTCATGTAACTCTTTGATAATCTTCATTCTCAAGCTGCTATCTGGAATACATAACTTGTCCCCCTTGAACAGAAAACCATCAACCAATACAAATTCATCGGTATTCCCATCCTTAACTTTCTCAACAAACTTTGCAAAGTAAGGATCTTCTTCAATCAGTTCTGGCAATAGTTCAAACCCAGTCACTTCAACTTTCATTGTTGTTAATAAATGACTCCTCCTACTCAAAGCATCAGCTACCCGATTCGTCACCCCAGACTTGTGTTTGACAACAAAAGTAAACTGCTGCAAATAGGCAATCCACGATGCATGTCTCGCAGAAATCTTATCCTGTCCTTGCAAATGCTTCAACGTCTCATGATCAGTGTAAAGAACAAACTCTTTCTGAAATAGATAATGCCTCCAATGTTTAACAGCTTGCACAATTGCATAAAACTCAACATCGTATGTATTATATCTCATCTTTGCTCCTGATAACTTCTCACTGAAATAAGCAACGGGTTTTCCACTCTGACTCAAGACTCCACCAATTCCCACCTTCGACGCATCAGTATGCAATTCAAACAACAACTGAAAATCTGGTAAAACAAGAATTGGTGCTGTCGTCAATAGTTCCTTGATCTTCTCAAAAGAAACCCCCGCTTCCTTTGACCATACAAACTGTTTCCCTTTCATGCAATCAGTAACTGGAGCCATCACGCTACTGAAGTGTGGAATGAATCTTCGGTAGAATGACGCTAGCCCATGAAAACTTCTCACTTCCGTAATTGTCTTTGGCTGTGGCCAATTCCTGACTGCTTCAACTTTATTCTGGTCCACCTGTATACCTTCTCCTGACACAACATACCCCAGAAATAAAACACTATGCGTCATGAACACGCATTTCTTCGTAGCAGCATAAAATTGTTCCTCACGAAGAATAATCAGCACTTCCCTCAAATGTTGAACATGCTCCTCCATATTCCGGCTATATATCAGAATATCATCGAAATAAACCACCACGAACTTCCCAATGAATGGTCTAAAGATTTGATTCATCACCCGCATGAATGTACTAGGTGCATTTGATAAACCAAATGGCATAACCAACCATTCGTATAACCCTCTCTCGTCCTGAAGGCTGTCTTCCATTCGTCTTCAGGTCTAATTCGAATTTGATGATAACCACTCTTCAAATCAATCTTCGAAAAGATAGTTGCCCCACTCAACTGATCTAGCAAGTCATCCAACCTTGGCATAGG
Organism: Allium cepa; assembly: GCA_030765085.1. Classification (NCBI taxonomy): domain Eukaryota; kingdom Viridiplantae; phylum Streptophyta; class Magnoliopsida; order Asparagales; family Amaryllidaceae; genus Allium; species Allium cepa. The sequence continues at coordinate 1,039,643,813 of CM060931.1, read as the reverse complement.
AAACCTGTAACGAACAGTAATCTTGTTCAAAGCTCTACTATCGGTACACATTCTCCATGTTCCATCCTTCTTTGGCACCAACAATGCTGGTACTGCACAAGGACTCAAGCTTTCCTGAACACGTCCCTGTTCTAACAACTCTTCCACTTGCCTTCGTAACTCCTCATGTTCCTTCGGACTCATTCGATAATGTGATCGATGTGGTAAAACTGCTCCCGGAACAAGATCAATTTGATGTTGAATGTCTCTCAGTGGCGGTAACTCCTTAGGCAACTCTTCTTGAAATACATCTTCAAATTCTTTCAAAACTGGCTTCGCTTCTTCGGAAATTTCAACCTCTTCACTGCTTTCACGCCCTATCAACACATAGACTTCAGGCTCCTCTTCAACTTCTTTAACAAACTCCTTCAAAGATAGCAAAGTTTTCAGCTCTTCAATCTCCTCTAGCTTGCTTTCCTTCTGTTGTTGCTTCTTGGGAACTAAAGTGATTTTAGTACCTTCGAACATGAAACTATAGCTATTAGCACGACCATCATGTTTCACTGCTCTATCAAACTGCCATGGTCTGCCCAACAACAAATGACACACATCCATGTCCACAACATCACACCAAATTTCATCTTTGTACTTCTTTCCAATAGAAAAATTAACACAAGCTCTTCGTCCAACCTTCACTTCACCATCCTTCCTTAACCATGCTAACTTGTACGGTTTAGGATGCTTCTCTATTTTCAAATTCAACTTCCTTACTGCTTCAGTAGAGATAATATTGTCACAACTCTCAGCATCAATAACAAACTTGCAAACCTTTCCCAGAATAGTGCATGTCGACTGAAAAATATTGCTCCTCAACCAACTAGAATCTTCCTCTTGCCTTGGTGTAAGACAAGATCTCCTCATCATAAGGTTACAACCCTCATCTCCGGACAATAAATCTTCCTTCTCAACAAGTGGTGAATTGGAATATTCAGCTTCTATTTCCTCATCCTCAATCTCTACAACCATCACTCGCTTCTTAGGCTTTGGACATTCATTGCTTTTATGACCCAACTCCTGACAATTGTAACATTTGAAACTGCTATTAACCTTTGCCTTCTCAATCTCCTTCACAACTGGTTTACTGATAGGTTTAGGAACATTAGAACTTCCACTAACACCCTTCACCTGATTGTTGGAATTAGTAAACACACCACCTCCACGCCTTCCCTGCTTCTCCCAAGCCAACGCTTTCTGATGTGCTTCTGCAACAGATCTTGGATCGAACATATTAACCATATCCTGGATCTGCATTCGTAACCCTCCAACAAATCTAGCAGTCAGTTGTTCTTCTGTCTCCATAATATCATTTCTGGCAATGAGTTGGTAAAATTCATCTGCATAATCATTAACTGACTTCGTCCCTTGCCTCAGATTCTGCAACCTATGGTACATGAGTGATTGATAGTTGTAAGGTAAAAATGTAGCTTTCATCAGTTTCTTCATCTTCTCCCATGATTCAATCTTTGACTTTCCCATTCGTTCACGAGTAAGTTTAGTTTGCTGCCACCACGCCAAAGCTCTCCCCTTCAACCTAGTAGCAACCAACTTCACTCTTCTATTCTCTGGAACCTCCTTGAAATCAAAGATCTCTTCAACGTTTGACAACCAATCTAAGAATTCTTCAGCTACCATCCCATCTTTAAATTCTGGAATCTCCATCTTCATTCCCGATTCTCAACGACGATCATCATCTACATCCCGATATGAATTTCGAACTTGGTCTCGATCTTGATAATGAATGCTAGCTCTATCACCCTCTTCATCAAAATCAAATGTACGTCTATATCGATCTCGACCATCAACATCCCTTCGATCACGCATGTCTCTTCTACTATGTCTCTCTTCATCTCTATATGGCTCATCTACAAATTCTCGTGGAGTTCTTCTCTCTTCATGTCCATAGTCATGGTGATCTCTTCTCGATGAAATTGATGTTTCTCTTCTCTCTCTAAAAGATTGCGGTGATACCCTCCTCGCTTCCGTAACCGATGGCGAAACTCGGTTTCCTCCATGGTTCGAGATTGGTGATCTCCTCCTTTGAGTTTGATTCAAATCATTCATCAATTTCTCTAACTTTCCAATGCCTTCATCAAATTTCTCATTAATACGTTGTTCCATAAGCTCGGCTTCTTCTCTTCTATACAACGCTTCAATATTTTGATGACGATTAGCTCTCCTTGGTGGCATGATTGAAAACTTCTCAAAAACTTCAACAAATACTTCAAGACTTTCAACACAAGTCAAACAAATCTCGGCTCAATTCAACTTGGCTCGGCTTAACACTTCAAACAATGATACCAAAAACTGATGCTCGGCCTATACTTAACACGATGTCATGCTCGGTCTTCACACTTCATCACAAATCAAATTCAAACACCTTCCAACTCTTTGTTCCAAAATGGAATGGATCGAAAGTCTCCCTCTTGTTGCAACTTCAAGATGAACACGATGAATAACTTCAAACTTCAAATACTTGGCTCCAAGAATCAACTTAGCTATGATTGGCTAAGTATGGCTTTGATACCAAAACTGACGCAGCGGATTAACAAAAACTTGATATGTCGATGAAAGTAGCAATCGATGGATTGATGAATACCAAAATGCCCAAATTCGTTGATCCGAAGATACCGAACTCTAGCTATCTCTAACACGTTGATCGCGCACGATACCGTGAAAGAAGATCTTCAATTCTTCAAGCGTTGATCAAGCACACTTGATTCCGCGAATCGGCTTCAACAATCGTTGATTCGAGCGCACTCGAATAACCGAAAGTGGAGATAGGAGATTACACTCAACTACCAATTTAAGATGAAAGCACACAGCAATCAAAAATAAATTTTATTCAAAAATCAACCACCAAAAAGTTACAACTCACTCCCTATTTATAGAAGTTTCACATTGACCCGGACCCTTAAGTCGTACACGGCTTAACACACTCTGACTCACGAGTTACATCACCACACACATGACCGACTCACGACTCAACTTAGGTCGTTGCTGACCTAACATCATACCGACCTAATAATCAACGGCTCAAGACTCAAAGTAAAAATACAAACAGATAACGACTCAACGAAAAACAAATTACAACACACGGACTCACTCACATGCAGACAACACAACGGTTCAACCTAGGTCGTGAACGACTCATTACTTACAGACCATACGACTCACGACTTAATCAACACAAAAAAACTCCATACAGGACGACTTACGACTTACATCCTCTCAACGACTCAAGCTCCCAAACTCATAGCTTCTGCGACTCAAGTTCTCACGCTCCCTGCGGCATATCTCCTCAAACGACTTAACTGAGTCGTGACCTGCTTCCGACTCAAAGCTTTTCATAGCTGGAACTTTCCCCTGCTTCATGATAAGTCGTGGACGACTTATAGATAAGTCGTTGAGTCGTTACGACTCATCAAACTCGAGCGACTTAAACCCTTAAGTCGTAACTCCTTTTCCTTTTCTTGGTTAGGTCGTAGCTCTTTCCCATGTGACTCCTTAGGCTGACTCGTGCACGACTTACGAGTTAAAACCGAAACTTCTTTAGGCTGACTCGTGCACGACTTAAGAGTTGGAACCGAAGCTTCCTTATCTTGTGAACGACCCAACCTCTGAACTTGTAGATCGTGCTGCATCATATATGCATGGTCTGACTGTGTACAACTCAATATTAATGTATTTGTACACAAGTTGTCTGATTAACTAGGACGTAAAACCCAACGAATTTAATTCTTCGCTCACTTATTTTCTGCTGTTGTCCTAGTCCTACCCGTAACAGTACGTAGTAGGTTCCCTTTTGCATGGAACACCATTATCAAACGTAAAGTGTACGCGTAAAACATGAAGAAAATAATAAATTCATCCCAGGTCTTACGAAACAGAGAACGTTATTTTACAATAGTCAATGTATAAAAATCATATATGATGGTTAAAAGGTGCTACCAAAAATGATTGATCTGGCTGTTTTATTTATAGTACAAAAAATGAAACTTGGTTAGAAAATATGCTAACTTCACGCAACTCTACTATGTAACGGATTGTAGAATCTGGGGGAAATTGTTTGAGTTAAACCATAAATTTTTAATTATATCAGAGTGAACATGGTACCATCTGATTTTATTTCCATTTAAGTACAGTACAGCTAGAATGCTGAATATATTTTCTTCCATTTGTATGCATATACCTATTATTTCATGGTAAAATCACTGTTTCAGCCTCTGTATTATTACAACGTGCGGATTAAATAATAGTTACCACATTACTTTGACCTAGGCATAATGGGCGACCACTAATATCATACTACAACCGTAACTTAATATTTATTTGGTTTAGGCTACATTACAATAGATTTAAAGCAATATTTTAGACGCATTCGTATTTTAATCTAAAAAAGACAGCAGTTACAGCCGAATTTTAGTTACTGCCTAAGGTGTGGACCAAACCCATCATAAAAACACGAAATTACTAAAATAAGCGGGTGAGAGATTTTAGCCACAACATGTTTCACAACCGTAGTGCAACCTCAATACACGATCTTCGTCCACTCATAATATCTTCCATAACTATATTACAAAAGGATTGGAAACAAAAATATCCCCTCAAATTCAGATAGTTAATTACTCTTTCAGCCGCTACCTGCAACATGCAGTTGCTTGCAAAATGCAGGACTGTGGCTGTATTATTTCTAATATTTGTAATTTTTTTCCAACGTATGGCTCCTCAGAAATGGTATTACAAATTAAATATTTACTGCCGCAGAAAGTGGAAAGTTAAGTTTATATGAACCGTCACACGGGAGTTCGCCCACGTTCCTTTTGAACACGCCGTTTTACTAAGATAGTTTGAGCTCTTCTTTCTCCATTACGTAAATTTGCAATAACTTCTATTTTTCTTCTCAACTGGCTTACTACAATGGCTGGGAATAACCTATTGCTCTCAGAACTGGTGTTTGGTACAAATTGGAATACCGTTTGTGTCCGGGTGGCTAAACTATGGAAATTAATCAGTCAGGGAACGAACGAAGTTTACGCATTAAACATGTAATTTGTCAACAACGAGGTATGGCATTGACTACCATTGTTGTTGGGTCGGGTAGTATGCTTCAATTTTTTCCTCCCCTCCTTCCGTTGATATCCATACAACTAAGTGAACACGTTTTCAGTCGCCTGTGCACTATGAGTGGTATTAAGTTTGATTATACTGCACTTTGTTTTACACCCGTGCTGCCCCTGCTCTACAAGGATGCAACGGTACTAATTTGTATTCTTGCATGTACTTTGTTTTCTGCACTTGCATTTCGCAACTGGGACGTTTCTACTGTATGGTTCATACGTAGCAGCAAAATATTTAGTTTACTTTGTTTGGTCCCATTTCTCAACTTTGCTGTGGGATTAATGACCAGTTTGTTCACATCTGACACAAGCAATACTGTATTTTTCGAACCACCATCCCAATTTACCGCAATACAATATGACATCCGCTGTCACTCTACGTGCTGCTACCTGCGTCTGCTACTTTCCGTTGGCATGTGGACAAGTCTATGTATCACAAACTATCGCCTCCAACTAAAAGTAGATGTTATTTGTGACAAGGAAATGAGAAGGTGGCAACAGTTCGAAAACATATACTGCATCAGTTTGAAAGCGTATTTGAAGAACCTTCGGTGTACGATGTGACACGGTTCAACGTCCAAAATGTCGAAACAACATATAAAACTGTACATGATGACTGTATAATAGTTCTACAAATAGATATCTGAGCAGCGAAGGTAGCAGATGCAGTGGAAAAAATACCACGGTATAAGTTTGTCTTTGTTGATGAAAACACACTTATAACCTGGCTATGCCATATAAATAACCTTACAGGTACTTTCCCCCCTCCACATATATCACATGTTTCCATTACTAAAATTATGTGCACTCATGTTGTACATTTGTGACTTAGTACAGATTTGGATGGTATATTACGAACTATGACTAATTTATTTGCAATAACTTCTAAAAGTGGAACATAAAACAATGAAACGAGAGTTGCATGTATTAATTTTATTTACCAAGTAGTGGGAATACAAAGTTTTGTGTCACTTTGGGCGAGCAAAAGGTATTTACTTGACCAATCCATGATAAACAAGTTTGAGAATTCACCTATAGTTGTTATCACCTCACTGACAGTCGCAACATACGGTCGTATGCTACTGATTATTATACTTGCTTCCCACCGCCACAAAACAACTACCCTCTGATTTATATTTTTCTTTGTCGGGTGCATTTACTTTCAGTTCTACTAAAGAGACAAAAATATATCTGAACATTGATTTGCCTGAACTAGCTGTCATTAAAAGCATGTATGCTTTTTATACATGCTGTTCGTACGTTTCACCCTTTAATTTCATTTGCCTCCGTTTATTTACACTACATAGATCCAACCACCATGATAGAAAAAAAGTCGAGTATATAGACCACTCCGCTAGTGACCGTGCTGCTGTGTTAGAAAGAATGAACACTACGCTCACCGAGCATTTGACTGACGTCAGGAATGCAAACTGTCGAGTACATTGTTCTGACACCCACTGCATGCATAATCGTAAAAGTTGACTGCCCCCATACATCCCCTTCCACCGATTGGTCATAATTTTTTTAATCCTATCATTTAGCTACTGTTTGTAGTCAGTGCATTCACCAGTTTAGAAAAAACAAAAGATAAAAGTGAACTCTACTTTTGAAAGTTTTATGTGCGTCGACTGCAACACAGGTTTGATATGTGGTTTGTCCGTACTATTATGAATTGCTAATTTTTTTTTGCTAATCTACTGATTCCTTCCCGATCCTTCCTTCATCATGTCTGTGTACCACTGCTACTGCGACAAAAAAATTTCAAATTGCAAATTAACATTTTGTATGATGTTTCTCTAATAACTTTGCAAAAAGCATGCCTTGCGATCCAAATTTTGTACTGATTGCCATATGCGGGTTATAAACAATGGTTGACCTGCATGCTTCAGTGGCTTGATAAATTTATTGACCAGATTTAAGTGGCCACATCAACAGTTATATTATGACAATGCTAAGTAATTTCGTATGATTATATTTCCACAATAAACAAATGGGTATGTAGTTTAACTGATAGAAACGCGCACTACGCATTTCTGATGTACCATGCATGAGTATAGTTGGTTTAAATAGTCTATCTGTGTCATGTTGTGATCAAAAATTATTACTGTCCTAACTAAACCCCATCAGTAGATATGGAATGCTTGACAATCGACCAATTGGTTGAGATAGGTTAATACATAAATTTAATGCCAAACTCCCTTTGAAAGAGCTGTGCCAAGTGTAACAAATGTATTTTCCACTGCTCAACTAGCGGGTAGAATCAGGGAAAAAAATTATATGCACAACTGCCACAGCAGGATTGTTTATATGACTCTTTGCTGATGTGGAATTCAATTTTAATAGGCGAACAGTGTACAACGTATAAACATTAGCATATATAAGCTGTCCGTGTGTAGATTGGAGTATTGCATAGGTTTTGTTTAATGAAATTAGCTGTGCACATAGTACGCTTGCAGTACGTTTTTGTTTCACTTAATCATGCTTTGGGTAATGTTGTGCTGACCGAATTTTAGTGTAGTATGTTGTTATTTTTTTCCGCTGTATTCTACGTCTCCTATTATCCTCCTCTGCTTTGCGTTGTTAATCACATTCTACCATTTTAATCCCTTCTGTATTAGCGCTCACAAGTTCTTCTGCCAGTTGTCATATACTTAATTCAATTCAGTGATTGTAGTTTGTCCATTCTCCATTTTGGAAAAGAAATAAATTCTCATCCACTTGTCGGTTTGACTTTCAGCATTTGCATTTTCAACTTCAAACGTTTATGCCAATATAGCTATTAACTTATATGAACGACACTTTTATTCAGGGAAGAATATATGTCGTGTCAACAATCATTGTGCAATTGAAAAGTTCTACCCGGAGCTATCTCTCCTGTGCGGTCTGCAAATCTATAGTTCTCTTTGAGCGCACCAAATATTTCTACTCCGGATGCCATCGAATGGTTGCCCATCCCATAAACAAGTACCATTTGTTGGATTCTTTGTTCTGTTTTTTCTTTCTTTTCTCGGGAAAAAATAACTATGAACACCAAAAATATGTGTTAGGTACCGTTTAAATGTTGACATATTGGACTCCTCTACGTCTTCTACTATCACCGATTTTGATTAGGAAGCGGAATGGCTACTCGGACATAAGGTTGACGACAAGCTTGCTATCCTTAACTCAGTAAAAAAACATAATTACATATTTTATTATGTTGTTCATTTAACTCTGCCCTTTAATATAAAGTATATGTATGTGGATGTATATATATCATATTATTACCTCATTACTCACGTTGGGACAGACAACTTTGTTCATGCTCATTTTACACCGCTAACTTTACCAACTTCCTGCACATATTATTCGTCCTAGGTTGTAAATATTATTTCCTAAATAAATAACAACTATACTGTTACAAACCGGTTTTCATTGTTTTGTTCTTAAATAATGTTGTACCTTATATATCTCTCTCAAGGCATATAGCCAGGCTGTCATGTGGTTAAATATTACTATGGGTTTCAAATTATTATTCAAAATGTACAGACTCCAATTTGCTTTGAATATGTGAATATTATTTCCCAAATAAATAACAACCATACTTTTACAGCACGGTTTTCATTGTTTTTCATTCGGTGAATGAGACATACTGGTCGTCCTGGGTTGTCAGTTTAACACACATTATGGCGTACCATTATTCAAGCGCAGTAACATACTCTGCTTGGAACCTGTAGATGGTAGAATCCCGAGTGACACACTAACACATACAAATTATAACTATACAACTATGTGAATAATGACACTTTCCCTAAGTTTTGTACTTCTTCTGTTCCATCCCTTTTCAATTTGTACTGACTTATTTAATTCGCTTTTTCTACTCTCCTCACAGTTACGTAGCTAGGCAATGCGTTGTCCACAATTAGATTTAGCTGTGCTACTGCACGTCTGAATACCATCCACGGTATTATTTCACTTGTATTTATACTGCTACGCAACCTTTGAACCCAGTTGATAGTAACATCAATAACGGCATGCCGTACATAGTGTGGTTTAAAAAAATGTTTAATGCTGTAGGAAAATGGGGACTGGAAAATCGACAAGATTTTCCACCATCTCTCGGAGACCGAAGCAATATTTGAATTCAGACCGAGTAACTATGAGATGAATAATCCTGACGCCTACCTCACTACCAGAAAAATCATGAAAAACGTAGCTGTGAGTGAGACGATTTGTTCTCAAACTTGGTTATGCATTAACCTATAATTTACATATTTATTTTTCTCGCTTATTAACGTATTCTTTTGTTTCCCAATATTTGAAAGTTACAGCTCACTCCACCCAGCGATCAAAGTTCTAACTTAGTTTATCTCTCAAAGACGGATAAGCTGGACACACCGTAGGGAGCAAACCTCAAAGGGAAAAAACATATTACTCAGGTTTGATCTGTAATCATCACGATTCTGCGTCTATGCAAGTGGTGTCAAAAAAATGACATTCATTTGTTTACTAGGACGACGATAGTGTCATTCATCCAGTCTTACGTGCTTCTGATCCACCACACCCCAGAAAGATATTGAGAAGAGGAAATTTTATTCAGGTGCGGACTTTTTTACTGTTTTGTTCACCACTTCCTGTTGACAGTTTAACAATGCGTTCTTTCCTTGTGCCAAGTACTTTGTCAATTGACAAATATTATATGTGACACACAACGCTTAACTGATCATCCTATGGTACGTTCTTGCATGAGTTCACAGTGCACCTATTTGTCCATATCAAACGTTACTTGACTGCTGTATGTATGGATACTCCCGTCTATAACTGTTTCGACTTTCAAATCAGTACTACGATACTGTATATTTAGTTCATATTGACACCTTCTACTACCTCAACATGTTTTGTACTTCCAAACATAAACCATGTTTTTTTCCTTATCTACAGGATGTTGATACAGATCAGCAGACCGCAGCATCCACTGGAATTAAGATTCGAGAGAAGAAGAAAAGAAATTAATTTGTACCATTTCATGATTTCATATTTGTTGTGAATTCATGTTTTCTGTCTGTAACTACTACATTTCCGTTCAATGTAGCCATCAACTATTTTTTTCCCTTTTCACGATACCTCGTTTTTCACTTTTTTTTTTTACTGTACGTTAGGATGTATGACATTGACTTTGTTTGCTTTCGTATGCATTATATATGTTCCTTTTTTATAATACTTAGCTCCGGCCTTAAATTACTATTTATGACTATCGTTGTTACTTACATTACCATTGTAATTATACACCATGTCTGTGCTGACATATGAATTCGATTTACACTGCCCATTAACATGTATATGAAATATATGATCACTATTCCGTTCTACCATTGCCTTTCTACTACTGAGATTATAATTCACGGATCATTACAATGTCCGTGTGCAAAGCACGAGCTACTCACTAGTATATGCATAAATCTACTACTTAAAGTTTTAAGCAGAAACTTCTCCATGCTGATGTGGCCATATGTAGTCTTCTCAATTCAAAATGCTGCTCACTTAATCACTTTTCTTTTTTAACTTACAGCACGTTGGCGGATCGTGTGCATCCCACCCCCTCTTACTTTTCTCTCTACCTCTTTCAACTGCTCTCCCTCTATCTCCATGTATGTCCTATCTCAAAACACCCAAAATTCCATCTCCTTTCCCCTAATTTTTTCACGTGCTTCCCACCCCTCTTACTTCCCCCTCAACCTCCCCATGACTACTCTCCCTCAACTCCATCTCTGTGCTCTCTCGAAAGTGCCCAAGCTTCTATCCATTCTACCCGATTGCTTATTTCAATCAGCAATCCAGGCCTCTCCCTTGCAACTACTTGCCATCGCCCTTATATTCGCAATCGCTAACCAACTTTAGCACTCGCGTTTGGTGACTGAACTCGATTAGATCACTACAGTGTGTACCGACTAGAGCTCCACCCGGGCACTGGGACGACGTGTTTGCGGTGACCAACAACTTCGACCCTCCTATATTTACGTATTTGTTATCTTCTAATTGAATGCAAATTCAGTATTTTTGCGCTGCTAAATAATTGGAGTTGCGGAATTTAGTTCTCTTTATCGTATATTCGTAATATCTGCTTCGGCAATATTTCAAAGTATAGTTAATAATTTTTTAGGGTGTTTTTGGTATGAATGATGTTATATTGTTGCTATTTTTCTTTAAAATAATGTCTATTGCATTTCATTTCAAGCAACTTTCAGCTGTTATATTGTTTTCTCAACTGTAGAGTGCAGATGACTGTATATATATTGAGAATTGGGCATTATAATCCTCCAACAATATTGATGCTGTCATATTGACTTTCTTCAATATTACCATCTAGCTTGGGCGCTGTACTGGGTGGTGATATTGTGGATTCATGTGGTACAAAAAATGATATGTTTCCACCTATTTTCAAGTTAATGTCTTGTGACAAATGATTCGTTCCTTACCCTCACTGTTTTCATCCTACTTTTTTCTTCATCTCTATATGAACACGGGCTAGGCATGATATTTTCCATGACATAGGGTTGTATATAGGCATAATGTTTAAAGCCGTTAACACTGCTATTAAACTACCATCTCAATGATTTCACTTAGCACTCCCACATGCTGTCGATGCCGATGTATGTTCTTTTTGTTGATGTTAGCGGTAGTGATCTTGAGTACACCATTATAAATTAAATTTATGTTTCAATTTGGTCGAGGTCATTGTGGATTTATGCTCTACACGTTTTTACTGCTCCTACATTATCTGTTGATTATTGTTGCCAATAATACTGTTGATTGCTTATGTTTTTCACCATCGATCTTCATTATTCTCATGGATTTTCTTCTTGCTGCAAATATAGAATTTTTTTAGTTTAAGTTGTTCAATTGCCTGCTTTACTGGAACTTTTTTCTGGATCCCCTGCCCGAGGTTAGATTACTTCTTTCTGGTTTAAATATAAAATATTTGATAGTATAATATGTTTAATTCACCATGGTGTATCTTTTTTATGCAAAGATAATGCTTGTGGAATTTATAATGTCACAAAAGCATGCCCTTAATTCTGTATTGAGTTGAAATTTTATATTTCTATGACTGTACAAGTTGTAAAGCATAAGAATGCAAGACTTGAATATTGGAGTGCATTCAAACTGACAGAACAACAACGAAATAAGAAGACATGCATGAATAATAATTACTTCTTACATCCAAAAGCAGGGATTAAAATTTTTAGTCCTACCGTTGTCTGTTTATACATCTGAAACATATTTACCCTTTACTATTTTTATGGTTTCAGTACGTTGTAACATCTTATCCATTTTTCATCTCTAACTTTATTTTGTTTTCTCATCTATACTGCTTCTTATAGTAATGTACTCTGGAAAAGGGAGGTATCAATCAATTTCCGCTCAAATTTGACGAATCCTACCGAGACAAAGGAATTTTCACACGTATTTCAATCCTTCTGACAGTATTTCGGCATTTTTTGTTAAGGAGTGCACGCATGCACATATTTATTTATTTATAGTTTTCCTTCTTTAATAATGATTTCAAATATTCCTGGCATGTTTATGTATGTACGTTAATATGTAAATGAATGAATGCTGCATGGAGTTTAGAAGCATAATCGATATAGTCAAAGGGTATGAATATAATATCAGCAAGTTTTAATGCAACAAGTACCCAACTGCTCGCAACTATATGATTAAAAATAAAAATCCATGATAATAATACATTAATGGATCACTCAAGATAATAAAATGGCTTAATGACCTTAAAATATATGCAAGGTTGATGCAACATAACCATATATGAAGGTTGTAGCAGTCATAAAAATAAACGGTTGTGTCAGCAAACCTGATATTAAAACTTGGGGGATGATATATCAAAGATGAAGTCATATATAATAATAAGTATAAGATATACAATAAACATCTACTAACACTATTGGATGATGTTGGGTTTAAATTCGAAAGAATTTTATTTTATTTTATTTTATTTTTGTTGCTATTTTTGTTTTTGTAGGCGCATAGAAATATAGACTATCATTTAATTTTACTTTTAACCATCAGGTTAATATAATCAATTCTTTTTACATACAAAAGAAGAAATATTAAAAGGCAATGATATACTTGAACCATTTAAAATAACCAAAATAACGCTTCATTGTAGCAAAGCAACAAACCCATGTAGAGATATAGTTAATTTTCCATTCCTCTTCATATTCAGATTTAATCAAATCAAGCTTAAAATTGATATATTAATGAATTTGCATTATGTGTCAAAATTAATGTAAATGGGTTTGTTGATATCTAAGAGTGGAGTTACTGATTCAGTAAAAGCAATATGGAGTGTGGTATTAATGATGATTATCAGTGATATTATTGATATATTATATTGATAAGTGTACGTTAAATTTATGTTACTAGCATTATGGATTGTATTTATGTTATATTGATGCAACCACTATTTATTAATTTCCAATTCGTTTTTAAAACATTATTATTTACATTGATGCTCATATCTGATATACCGGTCATGGGCTTAGTCGATTTTTTGATGGAAGAGTGATCCTCCAATCAATGAGATCAATTGAAAATATTATTTAATATAATGTAAAAACTACCAACAAGCCTGGTTGTTGGCAATACCCATTCAAATATATGCTAGAGAGCAATCATGCTTAATAATGAAGCAAAAAACGGATCGTCCGATTGATGATCGACTGTTAAAATGATTCAAACTATCGAAGATAAGAGAATAAAATTAACAATAATTTATGTTAATAGACTAATTAAATATAGCAAAGATTAATTATTATAGCTGCAAGTTGATTTAATTTAATGTTCAATACGCTAATTCAATGATTAAAGGTGGACTGAAACATACTGTGTTGAACAGGCTTTCGTGACAAGAAATGTATACGCCGGTTGCTGCATGACTTAGAAGTGTGTGAGAAAAATGCAATATGAGTGTGGATGAGGAGAGTTAAGATAAAATGCTATGGCAAGTGCAGACTAAAAAATTGAAATCCGAAAGTAATATGCTGGAAAACTTGCTAGGACAGAGCGATGTAAACTGGGTAGGAGCGAGTGCAGGTTGCAACCAAAGCTTTGCTCGACTCAAACATTGTAATGCAGACTGTAGAGATGAAGAATGCACTTGGAAAGCTTGACCATGCACTGGTAAGTACCGGACTGGAAAGAAACAGAGATACCCTTAATCATAGGCATTGAACTACTACTAGACTAGATCGAAGTAGACTAAACTGCCTGAAGCACTTAGGTACGCAACGTTACAAAAGAGCTACAACGAAGTAGACTGAAACAAAGTTAACTGAAGTGAGCTTAATGGTGGATCGAACTACGCACCGCTAAATATTGAAGATGAAGTCTGAAATGTAGTATGATGCCCATTGCTGACATGGGTTTGCATATATTCAAAGAGCGAGTTGAAATAGCATTCGTTTAACTAAATTTTACTACATGAATGCTTGGTCTGGAGATGCATTGGTAGCTTTAATGTAGAGAGTACGTACATGTTTCATAATGCACTGACATGGCAGGTATCGATTGAAGCAAAATTGTAAGATCTTTGGCAAGTTCAGCTGACTGTTAACCTCCAACATCACCACATGCACTGATTGAGAATGCTCACACATGCACTAGATCTGCATGGTAGTATATGCTGATCGTGTAGCACATGTGCTTGACTCAACAGTACATAGAAGCCCATTTAATGAAAGCAGGTTGAAGAAGAGATGATTGTGTAGCATTATAGCTGATGCACGACATGAAGCCCTGATAGCATGGCTTGAAGTGAAGCAAAAAAATTAGTAGCTCTGAAGCATAAAAATGAAATAGAAAGCGACCATCCCGAGCAAACACTAAGTTGCCCTTACTGATCTGGTGATAGTGCCGAATTGATGCAATAAGTGGTCACTGATCTAAACCCTAAACTGATGCATGGGATTAAAGCGCTTGATTAGGAGTTCATAAGGATAAATTGAAACTCTGAACTGACCAGAGGCATCGGTGAAGGATAAACTAACTGATTAGAGGCATCGATGAAGGATAAACTGGGTTTAGCCGATATTTTCAAAGAAAAATTATTTATATTTTAGACCATTTTCTCTTCCTACCGAGATACATCCTCAAAATTCCAAGCAACGTTGTTCTATTGTTTTCCCATTTATCATTTACATTCCGATTACTGCTTTAAATTAACATTTTTAACGGACTGTTTCATTATTGGCAGGTAACCGATGATCCAGGAAAGATGGTTGTGGTGCAAAGGAACTTGAGAAAACTTGGAATTAAGGAGATTGCTAGAACTGAAAAGTTTTTACATAAATATGAACTAAAAAACATATTTTGTCATAATATTATTGTTGTCAACTTCTACTGATATTTATATTACTCCTATAGATAGCTGTATATTGAGAGAAAATAGGAACGAACTCTACGTTTTGGAGATTCTCCACAGCTTCATAACCAAATTTTGGAAGTGGCAAGCTCAGACTTCACAGGTCCAAAAGATCAAAAATGCAAAATTTTGAAATTTACCAATTTCTTCTGTCTTCCGATGTGGACTGGTCTGGTTCCAACAATAGACTTGGAACCCATTACATGATGCGGTCTAAATTCATCATGTTAGGACTAAATAATTAAGTTTGCTCATTTAGTACAGTATCTAGAAGTTACGTCTAGGATTGAATCATTAACTAACATGCCTTATCTTTTATCTTTAACTATTTAATTTAATATTTCACATATGTTTGTTTCATCTCTTCATTAGCACCAAATGTACTGGTATGGTCATCTTACTGTTTGAAGTTCATCCAGTACAGTTGTATTTATTTATACACATTTCTCCATGAGACGACATCTGCACAACTACATTGGTAAGAAAAATAGTCTGACATTTAAATTAAAAACATACCCCCTTTACGAAACATAGCGTATTATTCGACAAACTTACCATATGGAAGTTTTTCTTTCGTCATGCTTCGTTACATTGTACCAAACTAACATAGGTATGCTGCAAAGCAGTGGCTGTGTGTGCTATATTGATCGGTGTAATTATACCATTTGCCGGTAATAATAAATGCCCATTCTAGATTGTGTGTTCTGAAACAAAATATGATATGTTGCAGGAAAATAGGGTGCAAAAAATTGACCTGATTTTTCACCATATGTCGGGGACTGAAGCATTATTTGAATTTAGATCAAGTAACTATGAAATGAATAATCCCGATGCTTACCTCACTTCTAGGAAAATCTCTAAAATCATAACTGTGACAGGGACAGTAAATGTTCAGTCTCGAATGGCCGTTAACTTATAATTTATGTAGCTACAACTTCACTTTTATTGACGTTGTTTGCTGTTTTCCATTATTTAAAAAATTACAGCTTACTCGGCTAAGCGATCTAAGCTCTAACTTAGACTGTCTCTCAAATATGGATAAACATACCTTGTAGTCTGGGACAGACATCAAAGGAAAGAAACAGACTACTCATGTTTTATCTACAATCTCGATCACTCTTCTGTACTCATTTGACCTTTTGCGTAGTCATGACATTTTGTTTTGTTTATCAGGACAACAATCCTCTGATCCACCAAATAGTACGTGCTTTTGACCCATCACTACCCAAAAAGACGCTTAGAAGAGGAAATGTGATTCAAGTAAAAAAATTTAAAATATTTTATTCCACATTTAATTTTGTTGGTGGTGATTTCAAAGCATGTACAATTACTACCTGCGCATTATTTATATCTACAAGTATATATTATATGTCGCGTACAAGGCAGCACTGTACATCTCATGCTACGTTGTTGTAGTAAATAATTATATAGTAGTTCTTCATTACCGACTCATAACTGATTTTTGTACTTATGAATACTCAAACTTTGAACCGTTAAACCTTCAAAATCCATATTTTATTTACTTATCTTAAATTAAAAACATTAACCGATATTACTCTTACCTGTTTTATGCTTACAAAATCAAACTGCGTCTTATTTTCCATATACGTAGAATGGTGATATAGAACAGCAGGCCACAGTAGCACCTGAATCAAGATTCGAAGAAGAGGCAAAGAAATTAATTTCTAGAAGCTTATGATCTCATGTTTTCGCTATAATTCTATTTTTAGCTACCAATTTTCTGTATGTTGTCCAAGTCACCTTTTTTTTAATCGTTAAATCTTTTTCATCTTCTTTTTTTAAATTGTACGTCGCGACGTATGATGACTGTATCAGTTTGCTTTCACCTACAGTACGTATTTGCATGTTTTATAATTGCAACTCCAACTTTTTATTACATTGCTTACCCATGTTTGTTCTGCTCATATGTATGAATGCTTTAACTATATATCAAGACTGTGCTGACATATGTATTAGCTGTACATTATGCATGACTATGTATATGAAAAATATAGTCACTTTCTATCCTCAAATCGCCTTTCTGATGTGACAGTTGAAAGTTAAGAGAAATAACAATGCCCGTGTGCGTAGCCCGGCCCCTCCCTTGTTGGTCATAAATTTAACATAAACGCTATTCATACAGAATGCAGGCTCTTTTCATTTCCCTTGATTGCCTCCTAAAATTTCATTTCCCACCGACTTTCCTCTCTTCCTCTCCAAACTCACAGATTTCATGCCATGGATTTAAATTATCGCAACCTGATTGCCCTTGATTTCATTCATCACAAAGCTGATTTCATGCCACATCTCAGTGCGCCAAATCCTAGTTTCGCAGCTCCGGGCAGATCGTCCTTGCCTCTTCATATTCGATCATCGATCCTGACTGTTCAGATCTTAGTATCCAAACCGTAGTCTCGCTTTTCGCTATTTTAGGTATTTTTCTTAAACCCATTGCTTCTTCTATTATTGTTTAGTTGATTGGCTTCTTTAGAAGTGCCTTGTTTAGAATTACCTTGTTTAGTTGACATCATATCCTTGTCGGAGAATTTCACTCCATAATTAAAGTTAAGTTCATTACTGTATACATTAGTCTTATCCTTATTTGTTTTGGTAGCCTTCCTATTGCAGTTTTTTGGCGTTCGTTTGGTTTGAATTTTTAGGTGATTGTTTTATTGCAGCTTATTCAATTTTTTCTAAGTATTCAAGATTATTTATAAAATAAATGATATTTTTGTGAATTTATTTGTGTTTAAACTTTGAAGTATTAAATATAGTCTGAATGGTTGAGCACTTCATTATTTTCTTAAAACAATGCATTTTTATAAAAAGTGTTTTTTTTTTGAATCATAGAATTGTTTTTGAACTTGTGCTTAAGAACATGAGAATTAGCTATTTGTATGATCTGGTGGATGAGAAAGCACAGCTTAGGTTACATGCGAGCGTGGAGATGCTAAAACTTGGTTCTCTTTATCTTCATAGGATACAAATGATATTAATATAAGTTTGATTAAGTAAAAACTAATGTTGAATATTGGACTTCCGTATTAAAATGTATATGTTTCTTTAGGCAGTCTACGTTGAAAGTGGGTTTTTAAATCTTCTACATTCGTAGTTACCTCTTTTTTCATATTATAGATTTTCCTTTTAGTTTGAAAAGGAAATTTTCTTACACGTTTTGTTCTTCCTGACAACATGCTTTTTTTTTTGATTTTTTTGAAATATTGATCCTCTAATTAAGGAGAGCACTCATAATTTTATTAAAATAATAATAAGATCCACCTATAAGTCCGATGGAAGACATTACAAAGTTAGGTAGGATTGAAAACAAAATATGAGATCATCACTTAGGTGATCATCTGATGAAAAACACTGAACAAATAAATATATTTACATTATATTTTGTGAAAAAACAAAAAAGAAAACTAAAGATATTGCATGTATGCGCTACAGATGTGGAAGAGGACTGTGCGTCCGTATGGGTTATTTGAAACAGAAGCAAAAAGGAGCTGGCATGTGAAGAACTGGCAAGGAGAAACTGACCGTGTCAGGCAAAAGAATAGTTACAACAAGAAGACCAGCAAAAGTTGGCTGAAGATGCATGACATTGAAGGCAAAAGAACTGGGCATGCACGCAAGGTAGTAGAACGAAGGTGATATAGGCTAAAGTGGGGGCAGGATGAGCCTGGCAAATGAAGATGTCGATTGAATGCTACTTAGCAGAAGCTGTTGGAAGACAATCAACAGTGTGGAATGACAAGACAGGCTAGAGAAATAGGCATAAGAACACTACCGAGGCTTGTCTGGCATGACCGAGCAACTAGGGTACACTGCATGAACGAGTAACAAGGCACTGCGAAAGCCACATGTTGGAGTACTACAACTGAATTGAAATGTGCCAGAGAAGCTGTGTATGGTCAGAGAGGGTAAGTGCCTATCTTGAATGCTGAATGAATGAGCTTCAGGGCAACATGAAGTGAGCTACAGAACAAAAGGTGGAATATGTCGGACTGTAGCTTCATCATGAAAGAATGTGGCAAGCATGAAGCTGTGACTACATTCTTTTGCAAGGTAGGTTTATAAAATAGCAATTTTGTTTTCTTTTGTATGCTATACATAATAGTCTCAGATTTTAATAGCGACAACAAAAATAATGATTAATACCTTCAAATAAAACTCATATAATCTAATTTAGACCTATATAGGCATATAGTTTGAGGGTACAATTAAATTTACTTTATTTTTAAGGTCCATCTCTAATAAAATACAATTTAAAAATAGTTTGAAAAACTGGTTTTCTTCGTTTGCAAATGACCAAATACCCTTTGATAAGGCTTTTATAGTGTAAATTAGACAAATGACCAAATACGTATTTTATCTTCTTTGACTCTTGTTAGGGACTTACCACAAAGTTGAACCTAAATGTCATAATTATATTGATTCATAATTATATTTATTGAAATTTGTCTGTTCCAATCATTCGTAGAGCTTAATATTTGCTTGTTTTCTAGATGATTCCACTACAACAAAATGACCATTTTACAACTGCATTTTTACAACTGTCACAAAATGCCAGTTGTAATAAAGGTTTTTCACAACTCTTTTTTTCATAAAGTTGTAATAAACTTATCTTCAACAACTATTTTATTTTGTCAGTTGTAATAGATGTCTATTACAACGTTTTATTTTTGTCAGTTGTAATAGATATTTATTTTTAACAACTCTTCTTTTTTGAAAGTTGTAATAGATGCCTATTACAACCTTTTTTGTCTACCACTTGTAATAGTTGTCTAGTTATAACAATTCTTCTTTTTTGCCAGTTGTAACAGATGCCTATTATAACCCTTTTCATTTGCCCATTGCAATAATTAATTAATAATTATAATTAAATAACAATGCTTTCAAATAATTAATAAACAATTAATAATAATTAATAATTACTATTAAATAATAATAATTAATAATTAATTTTAAAATATGAAATAATTAATATTAACAATCATTGTTTAATAATAATAATTGATAATTAATTAATATTATTATTAAATAATTAATATTAATAATTATAAGAAGTAATAATTAATAAGTAATAATTAAGTTTAGTAATTATAAGAAGTAATAACTAAGAAGTATTATTTGATATTTAGTAATTTACTTTTGATAATTAATAATTAATAATTACGATGTTTTTTTAGAAAGTTGTATAAACTTATTTTCAACAACTTTTTTTTACTAGTTGTAATGGAGGCCCAACTAATATTAATAATAAATAATATGAAATAATTAATAATTAGGAATATTAATATTTAATAACAACCTTACAAATTAATAATAATTAATAATAAATATTAAATAATTAGTACTTAATTATATAATTATTAAATAGTAATTAGTTTTTAAAAATAACTATTAAATATTTTGTAATCAATAATTGGTAACATATACATAATGATTAATAATTAATAATAGATAATAGTTACTATTAAACAATAATAATCTATAATTAATTTTAAACATGAAATAATTTCTATTGATAACTAGTAGTAATTAATATTTAACTAATAATTAATAAATCAATGATCAATAAATAAATAATAAATATTTAATTAATAATTAATAATTTATAAATAATCATTACTATTATTTAATAGTAACTTAATGCTATTAATAATAAATAATTTATTAGTAATTCCTATTAATAATAA
The DNA here is from genome assembly GCA_030765085.1 of Allium cepa. Lineage (NCBI taxonomy): Eukaryota > Viridiplantae > Streptophyta > Magnoliopsida > Asparagales > Amaryllidaceae > Allium > Allium cepa. The sequence goes on along the minus strand of CM060931.1, from coordinate 1,039,622,538 downwards.
ATAACTAATAATTTATAAATAATAATTACTATTAAATAACTAATAATTCCTATTAATAATTATTAATTAATAATAATAATGTTCTTTAAAATTAAAAAATTAAGAAATAAAATTTATAATAAAAATTAATAATATCATACGCATCCAGATATTCTCTTTTATGACTAATTTCTTTGACATACATAGGTATTTCTTTTGGTTTAACTAGCTAAATTTTTGGCTCCTTTGCTTCTAAATTTTTGGCTCCAATCCTCAAATGTTTTGCCTCCAGTCCTATTTCTGACTGTAAACCTCCGTCTTCTTAAACAGTTGATTAAAAAAATCACTGCACCAAAAAAATACTCCCGTCTCAAAAGGCTTTTCTCCTCAACAAAAATCATTCCTCTTACCACAGCTCACTTTCTCTCTCCCCATTCTCTTGTTCTACCTTGCCTCCGCCCGCATTCCCGGTGTCTTCACCAATGGTCCATGGCAGTCCGCCCATGCCATATTTTACGGTGGCAGCGACGCTTCTGGCACTATGGGTACTTTTTCCAAAATCCCCCTAAACTCGCCTACGTTTTCCCCAAATTTTCATTTCTAATTCCTGTTTATTTTTGAAAAATAGGTCGAGCATGCGGGTACGGAAACCTGTATAGCCAAGGGTATGAAACGGACACGGCGGTGCTGAGCACGGCGTCGTTTAACAACGGCTTGAGCTGCAGCTCTTACTTGGAAATCAAATGCATGAACGATCTGCGTTGGTTCCACAGTAGAAGTCCGCCGATTATCGTGACGGCGACCTAATTTTGCCACCTAATTTTGCTCAAGTGTCTAATAATTGCAGGTGGCTGTGAGCATTTCGACCTAGCGATGCTTGTGTTTTTGAAGATCGTTGAGTATAGGGCCAAGACTGTGTCTATTGCTTACCGAAGGTAATTTTTACATTTTTATTTTATATTCTACTGATTTCTCGAAATGTAGCAAGATTGGTAAAAGTTTTCTTGCGATTCGTTCGGTGAAAACTTACAAAATAACCACCAACTTTTTTTCCTTTTGGTACGGAGAGTAGTTCAAACTTAATAAATATGCATCATAACTGGATAGTTTTGAAATCAAAAAATTTCAGTTTTCGAAGAACACATTTTAGTGAAAAAAAGAACTGTTACCTATTAAAATCAACTATTTTAAGGATATTAGAATCAAGGTCAAGTTACTTAGAACAATACAATTTGTAAAGTAGGCTTAAAATTGGGAGATTTGTAGAAAATGGTCACATTCCTGATGTAAAGTAAATGTGCAGAACAAGAAATAAGATTTCATTTACTTTGTTAAGAAAATAGGCATTACCTTTTCAAATCATGATATATTATACTTATAGCTTTTGCAGTGAGCGGATCTAGCATATATAATACATGAGGCAGCAACAAACAACAATGTATCGATTGGAAGGTGGTGAGCAGCACAGTTTAAACAAGAGTAGTAGGTATTGCTGAGTGAAGAAATGTAACGATACTGAAGCACTGTAGTTGACATAATACTGAAGTCTATCTGAACTCTGATAAAAAATATAAGCAGTTCACCTTTATGGGGAGATGTTGAATTAAAGCCAGGGGCTGTTAAAACGGTTGGGGTGAACTCTGTTTCAAAACAGAATGGTAGTGCAGGCTAATGCGTTATCAGATGTGTTTGAGGAGTCAGGTGAAGTTGAAGGTGAACAATCGGGAATACAGCAAGAAATAGGCATGGAGCATGAATATAACAAGTCGAAAAGGTGTGAAATTCTTTTTTCTTGTTTGGAAATTAGAATAAAATTTTGATTTCTCCTTTTATTTTTCTGACCTTTGACATCCATATTTCACACTTTGTAAATTTTAGTTCAGTTTTGTAAAATGATGCCAGTGGTGTATATCTCTATAGTACCATCATTTTTGTTTCACTTGAAAATATGCAACATAATCTCCTTGTAGCTGACAATATTTGGTCGCATAAGATGGAACCAAGCTTGTTATATGCACGACTATTAATGAACTTAGTAGAGCTTAAAATGTTTTGTCCTCTTTTACATGGTCAGCAAGTGCCTAAACTATTCCTAGTTTAGTACAACTAATTGTAATTAGAAGTTTATGTTATGTTTTAAACTTGGATTGGAGGAGCAAGTGAAACTGAAGTTTGTGAGGGATAGAGTTACCGATGCCCTGAATGCAACTAAAGCTACCGTTGAAGAGGGAATTGTGCCTTGTATATGCTTTTTCCTATCATGTTCGGTTTATACCTTCTCTTGTGTGAAATTATTTATATAAATCCTACTATTTCTTCATAGGTGGCAGTGTTGCCTTGCTGTATGCATGCAAAGAATTAGAGAAGTTGCAGACAGCTTTTGGAACAAGATCATGCAAACGTTGATGCTGCTAAAGGTTTTTGTTTCTTTTGATTATGAGAAATTTTTATATGAATTTCACATCCTTGCTTCTATATGTGAGTTCAGTATGATTTCTAAATGATATTTTATATACATATATAAGTGAATATGCTGATATGGTAAAGGCTAATATTATTGACCCATTGAAAGTGATCAGGACTACCCTAACCGATGCTGCAAGGTATAAAACTCCCTTCCAATCAATAGAAAGTATTTTCATTCCTCATATTGATATGTACTTTTTTGGTTTTGCGTTCATTGTAGCTAGAAATACATCATGATTATATTTAAATTTTAGAAAGGTAATTACTCCAAAGATTAAAATACTAACCAAATTATTATTATTATGAACAGGTGCATTCCATATAAAGTCAATACCGATAAGCACTATGACGGTGATCGACCGTGGCTTGGCGTAAAGACTTCGTTGCCTTCGACTAGTGTATTTCCTTAGGGTATGTGTTTTGCAATACAAAACTTTATCTTTCTTATGTATTTTGTGTTGTATCCTATTTTGGAATGGTTATGTGAGAATGTTGTTTTGGTACTATTTTAGTTGGTGATGTGAACGAATACTTTAGATTGTTTTATTTGGTATGTATTTTGTTTTGTTAGAATTATATAAATATTAATATTTATGAAAGAATTTGATTCAGTTATGTATATTTATAATTTTGGTAAATTATTAAATGGTGCATGCAATTATATTTTTGGGTTTAAATTGCAATTGATGTGGTTGCAATTAAAGTATATTGCAACTGTGGAGGAGGTCGTAGAACATACTAAACTGCAACTGTGTTTAACAGTTGTAGTAGGTCTAACTACAACGGTGGCTACGTAGTTGTAAAATTGTTATTTGCAAGGGTAAGAAACAGTTGTAATATACAATATCACAACGATTATATGCAACTAAAGAACACAGTTGTAAAAAATTGATAGTCTTTTACAACTTCTTAAAATACGACTGTTGTTCCACCGTTGTAATATATCTTTTACAACTGTGTTCCATCGTTGTAATATGCCTCTTTTGTTGTAGTGTTCATTACAAGTATAAATTTTTCTTTAAATATGACGATGAGATATTTACTATTTGGAATTGTGATGTGTTGATTTTGACTTCATCTGAATGTTACTAATTGTTTGAAAAATGAGATGAGGATTTTTAATAAATACATTTTAAGTTTGATCTTTTTTATTTAGGTGATGAAGTTGTTAGCTCCTGTTTCAAGAACCAGTTTGTTTTTTTCCAGATAGCTTGGCTACAACTGCGGTAACTCATACTCTGCTTAATCATGCAAGCACATGAGGACCTTTCATATTTATTTTTGTAGTTCGTGCAACAAAAGAAACATGACATCACTATAATAGACTTATTTCTAGAATGCAAGGCAATGAGAAAGAAATCTGGGTTGTTAAGGCTTACATTTTTAAACAGGCGTGAATTCTATCTACTATATTTTATGTTAAAACCTTTTTAATTCCTTTTCTTTAAAGAAAAACAAATTGTTGATAAGGCTTGCATTCTTTTCTTGGTCATTTCTAATCAAAGAATTTTGTTTCAAATTAGATGTTATGAATAATTGACATCCCTTTCATCATTGTGAAGTTAACGGTGATAAAAATATACCCTTGACATGGATGAATATAACTGTCCATTCTTTATTGAGTCAATGAAATATCACTGACTGTATAAACAGTTCAGTCAACGATGCTACCCAAAGTTTGTTTCTACACGCTTCATACAGCAAAAAATGACTAATATGTTTCAACTTGCATAAAAGCAGTGGTCTATAGCATATTTCATTTAACTTTAAAAAACTAGGTTTGGACCATTAATACATGTAATACTTAGTTCAAATACTTTGTTGAGACTTTGCCGATCTTTGGATTTTGTTAGAATTGTATGTGAATAAATGTAACAATCTTGTTTTGGAGATTACCTATCAATACTAAATTATAATGGTAATTAAATTAAAATTGAAAACAAGAAATTATTGTCAAGGACAAAATTTCACAGCTTTTTAGGCTCAAGGACAGACCTTCAATATTTTGTCCTGAAGGACAACTTTCTGTAGGTATCAGTTTTTAGTAATTGATAGCAGTTTTTAGGTATCAGTTTGTAGATATCGGTAACAATTTTTAGGTATCAGTTTTAGCTCGGTAGCAGTTTTGTTGTCCTTATGAATAATTTTGGAAAATGTTTGTCCTTATGAATAAATTTTAGAAGAATGCTTGTCCTTGTGGTAAAAATATTGAGGTCGTGTCCTTGAGGCAAAAAATATACAAATCTTTGTCTTTTAAATTAATTCTCCCAATTGAAAATTTTAAATTGTTTATTTTCAATGAACAATGAAATTGGAATTAAAATGGTGAAAATAAAGTTTAGAACTTTACTTTATTTTGTTTGGGTTGATAATAAATGGAATATGGGCTTTAAAAATAGAAAACGTTTTCTATTTTAGAGAAAATGCAATAATTACATTAATTGTTGCCCATTTCCTTCTTTTATTAATTTGTAGAAGTGTTTTATTTTTAAGGGTGGTTTATTAAATAAAAAGGTGGAAATTGGTTTATAAATGTGTTCTAATTATAAATTTGAGTCTAGAATGGTTAGCTGTATTTTTCTAAGCAATAAAAATATTTTGTTGAATTTTAAAAGTTAAAAATGTAGAATTTTGCATTTAATTGTGAAAATTGTGTATTTTTATGAAATAAAGGAATAATAAAAATGTTTCAAAAATAAAAATTAATCTTTGTATATAGTGTAAAATATTTTATTTCATATGTATGTAAGTTTACATATTTGAATTGTGTGAAAATTTGAAGCAAATAACATTTGTTTGATAATATAGTGTAAAAATGTACATATTTGGTTTTAAGTGTTAAATAAATTCACTTAGCCTAATTAATTCTTTCTTAATTATTGGGTCCACGGTCTATTAGTGCTTTTAATCAGATAGAGGGAGTGAGAAAAATATTTACAGTACGTTCAAAACCTCATCTTCTTCCACTTCAAGCTATAAAAAACCAAACTCCGCTATTTTGCAAAATCAAAGCCTCCAAACTCAAAAATTAATTCAAGCAAACCGTAAATTCTTCAATCTAAGGTGTAAATCTAAAGGTTCTTACAAGCTCTAATCTCGCTAAAAGCTTCAAATTTGCTACTGTAATCTGAGTTTTAGCATCTAGTCAGCAAGGTGAGTTGAATAGCTCATAATTCTAGCTGAAGCCAACGCTTCAAACTGCTCAAATCAGTGAAAATTTTGCTTTGTAATTTGTTTTTACTTTCAATTTTGTTTGTGTCAAAACCTTCTCTGGTTGGTATTTTGCATGCTAATATCTTTCAATCCCGGCAAAGAAATGCTGCCGGATTTTCTTCTTATGATAGTTCAGATGTACTAGTATATGCTTGTAAAATTTCATTTCAAAATATTGTCATTTGAGTGTTCAAAACATAGCTGCAAAATCAACACAAACCCCGATTTTTGCCTGGGCATATTTCGTTTGAGTTGCTGCAAACATGGCTTGAGTCCATGTTTTGAGCTCATGTTTGAGACATCATAACTCTTTCATTTTTTACTGGAATTCATCGATTCTTTTTTTGTTTAAAAGATAAAGTTTTCTACTATATGCGTATCAGTTTTCAGCTCAATTTGAGGTTGTTTGGTGTTTTGTTTCATGCCTAAAAGTTGAATCCGAAATGGTTTTCAGGCCTGCACATTTGTTTTTTTTTAACTTTTGCAAACATAGCTTGAGTCCATGTTTGAGACAGTGTAGCTTTTTTATTTCCAATAGAAATTCATTTATTATTTTTTTGAAAGATGAAGTTTTCTAGTATGTGGATATCCATTTTTAGCTCAATACGAGATCGTTTGGTCCTCTGCTTCAAGCCTGTATTTTGAATCCAAGATGGATTTCAGGCCTGAGAATATTTTTGTTTTTGAACTGTTGCAAACATGGCCCGAGTCCATGTTTGAGACAGCGTGACTTTTTTTATTTCCACTAAGAATTCATCGATTCTTTTTCTGTTTGAAATCTGAAGTTTTCTACTATACACATACCAATTGTTAGTTCAATCAGAGGCCATTTGGCCACCTGTTTCATGTCTAAAATTTGAACCCAAAGAAGATTTCAGACCTGGGTATTGTTTCGCCTATGCATTTTATGTTCTTTATCCGTCTGACTTTTGACTTTTACCCATGTTTTTGTGATTATTTCAAAAATTTTAGAGGCCGTGATGTCTATCAATAGACTAACGAAATTTTGGAGATATTAAAATTCAAATTTTGGATTAAATTTGAATTTAGTTTGAATTGAATTCGAATATCGGTTTGAGTGATTTCTTGGGTTTTTATTCGTTTTCGAGCATGGATTTTTCCAAACCTTTCTGAAATAATTTTTGAAATAAATGGGCATTTCAAATGATTATTATATAGTATTTTAAAATTATTTTTCAATTATAAAATCTATTTATTTATTGTAACGAAGAAATTTCAAATATTGGTTTTAATAGTAGTTTCGAAAAATAGTTTTCAAGGCTAGTTTTCTCTAATAAATTATTTAAATATAAAATAAATATTTTGCATTATTAAAGCATATGATAAAGAGAATTAAGCGGTTTAGTAAAACACGTGGTATGAGACAAGTGCGTTTACTGTTTCGGTTAATTCCGGACTTGTACGATCGAAGTTATTAGAGGTTATCGATTTTGAGTTGTTTTGCCATATTAGGCGTATTTTGAGTTTTATAATTCCTATTTAGAGGAATTTTCAAAGATGGAAAATATTTGGTGAGTTTTATGGTTTGAGATCTCCTATTTTAAGAGTATAGTCGATGAGAACCATCATGATGTATTTTTTATACTCGTCGATGAGACGAGGCGATCTTGAGTTGAGATTTCCCTATTTCGAGAATTTTGGTTTATGAGAAACCATTATGAGACTTTATTGCACTTGCTGATGATACGAGGCAAGATATGAGATTTCTGAGGTTTGAGATTTTGTTTTTATGACGTGGAATTAACTATCGGTCAGTAAACCGTTTAGTGCGAACGTGTGGTATGAGACATACGTTAACACTTTTTGGGTTCCTTTTCGAGAGTTTGTGACATATCCACTAGTATGCCATTGCTATAGACCTTCGGGCCATCTGAGTATGTGACTTCGGTCACCACGAGTATGACCTTCGGTTCTACGAGATAAGTACCTAATTTATAAATAGCACTGGACAAGAGGTGCACGGGCAACATTGCTTCGGCACTGCAATCGGGGATCTGGTCAATTCGAGTTTACTGAGTTTTCTAAGCTTTCTGTTTTATTACGATATCACCATCTTAAGAAGTTTTATTACATCGATAGCCTAGTGCTATATGAGATGTTATATATATATGGTGATTTTGCTTTCATGAGATTTGAACTCTTATTGAGTTCCTTGAGTTAAGAGTATAAATGATTTCATGATTTTATAAGATATTCTGGAATTTACCATTTAGGCAATACGAGTTTGAGTTTTATATACATTTATATCGATGAGATGGGGTACAATTGAGTTTGGAGATTCTTCTATATTTGGGATCTATATTGGCATTCCATGGCATTCTAAGATTTCATTTATGAGGATGGGATGAGACATATTTGAGTGTTGGGATTATCATATCTGAGAATGTTTTATGTTTGCTGTTTTGGCGAGAGTTTGTATTAATGATTCTCTTATTTAGGAGATATGGTCCATCGAAACCATTATAGTTATCACTGAGATTTCACCGATGATATGAGGCATGTTTGATTCCTATTAGTGTGTTATCATCGAGTTTTCTTCTTCTGAGGCTAGATATTTAAGTGATATTATGTCACTTGAGTAATGAGTATGTCTTTATTATTTCTTCTCATTTGAGAAGCGCAATCATCCTTTCCTTTTGATAATTAGTATCATGCTCTTGGTATGGTATCTTCTTGTTCAAGAGGATACTCAACCCTTTACTTATGCTTCATATTGTCGTCTATCCTTATTAAACTGATCTTTTGGCTAGACTGACCCATGTATTTTATACTCGTGTCAGACCGAGTTTGTTTCAGGTTAGACATTTACTTTTGGACTTAGCTTTGCCTTGAAGCTTCTGCATGGATATCTTCCTATCATCTTTTAATTTTAGTCATTTTGGAGTTGTATTTTGAGATGTATATTTATTGAACTCGTGTATATAATGTGGTCGTCATACCACAATTGATGTATCATTTCTATTGTATTAGGATGTATCAGCGCGTGTGTGTATATATATATCTGTGTGTGTGTGTGTGTTTGTTGTTCTGTGATGTGATGTACATTTTGATGTTGTATTTTGTTCTAATAGATCTGTTAGCCACCCATAGTTTTGTATTAAGCACTTATTGGATATGTCAATCCACATGAGTTGGAAAAAATAGAGCACTAATCGACGTATTCAGTAAATGTTTAAGACAAAGCTATACATGGTCGCTCCTAACCAGCCCTATTCTTCGCATTAGCAAACAAAATTACCCTGTAATTCTCTTTGTCGATGTGAGTCTCAGGGTGGGGCATCACAGCTCGGTATCAGAGTTGAGTTCAGAACAAAATATGATAAACATAGAACATAAACATATATCACGGTACATCCAAGTATAATATGAGTGTTACAAATTCCTTAATCATCGTGCCATTTATCTTATCGTGTCCTTTGTGGTTGAAGTTTGGGATATGTCTTGGAATATACTTTATCCCGTAGTATTCCATAATTGAATTGATTATATCTTACCTTAAGAGTAATCCTAATCGTGATTGTTTTATTCGAGTCCTGTTCGGTACAGGTTCTTGACACTCATCCGTATTGGAGGAATTTGTTGATCTTTTTTGATGTTCTTATCTTGTTCTTTTGTGAGGATTGCGTATCCTATTGAGGGGATCTGCAATATTAGGTGTGATGTTTGAGGATTTTGGGATTGTTGCTTGTAGCTTATCTTTTCATGCGTATTAGCATGCTACTTCTATCTTGAGTTTGGAATGATTTAAGATGGAGTGACTTGCGTATTATCAAGCTACATTCTGTGATTCGAAGGATCCTATACTTAGGTGTCCTAATTTGGCTAATTTGTTGTTTCTTGTTCTTTGGAATATTAATGATGATTCCAAAGTCTCTGTATTCACTCTTGAGTTTCGAGATGATGATGATATATCTTAAATTCCAGTCATTGTGACTCTATTGATTTCTGTGAGTCCGTTTCGGGTATGACACCTAATCGAGCAATCGATATTGTACTGACCTCATTCCCAGTTCTTAGACTTTCGGTCATCCTTCCAAGAGGATTCCCACTAAGGAAATGAGGTAATCCTTGGAATTTAATTGATATTGTCATTCTTACCTCTTTTGAGATAACCTTTTTGGGTACTTATTTATAGGCTTAGTAATATTGCTTCACCCAAAGTAATGATTTCTCGTTTGGGTTCTTCTCATTTGAGAAGATATTTACCCTTACTTTTATATCTCATTTATCTATTTTTAATCAATTGAGTGGTGCAGGGTCATTCCTCAGCTTGACCATGCAATGATTTTTCATGAGCTACAAGTCGTAGAGGCTAGTGTTACTCTTACCTCATTCCGCACTCATTATGAGTCTTGTGATGGTTCGTTATACCATTCGGAATAACGAACACTCCAGTCTATTCCATCAATCTTGAGGATCGAGTATTCTGGAAATATCTCGATGAGCTCTATTTGTGCTCCTTGATTTTGAGAATAAGTAATAATTGTTTTTTCAAATTTTTTGAAAAAAAAATTGAAGATATGTTTCTAAGAAATTGATTTTGTATTTGGGGAAAACAAAGAAAATTTGAGTATTATATATGAGATATTTCTTTTTAAAGAAAATGAATTTTTGCGTTGGGTTGTCCGTCTAGAGCATTAAGAATTCTAGTCGACGCGTTTGGCCAACGTTAGGAATTTCCTAAACGCTGTGATGAGATAGTCAGACATGGTAAATTGAGTTTTAGTAAGTAAAGTTTGGAAATAATTAATATGGTGGAGTATTAATTTATTTTAAATGTTTAATGAAGCCAGTGAACCATAGTAAGTGTTGGATGAGTGGCGAGGGAGTTTTGATCATTTGACTAACTCTGCAGCCAACCGATGGGGTCATTCACTATAAATCAATGGTGAGCAATACCGTTATATTATTTGAAATTTGAGAAATTGAGTATGGTAATTTTGGTAAGTAAAGTGAATAATTCTAACTGAATGGATGTCTTAATTAGAAGAAAATATCGTTTGATGCTTTGATTAATAAAATGATGTATTTACAGTAAAAGAATACTTTGGTTTGAAAAATTAAAATATTAACTGAATATTTTAGTACAATTTATTAATGATGACTATAAAATTTGTTTTGACACATAATTATTTGAATGATAGTAGAGGATAGATATAAAACTCTATCTTAAGAGAAAATAAAGAAGTGTTAGTTTAGAACATTAGTATAAAATTTGTGAGCCAGTTTTTATTTTAAACTTAAAGGGTATTAAAACTTGTGGGTTTGAAATTGCAAAAATTCTTTTGAACAAGTTTGAATTAATTGTCAACTTTTATAAGTTTTATGTTCATAATTAGATGGAAATTTAGTAGAAATGTGAATTTGGATTGTTTTGATAAATGAACAATTCATATAGTATAATCATTTTTATAATATTATACTAGTATGGCCCATGCTTCGCACATGTGCTGTTTGTATTATTGTATGCGTTTGATATTTTGTTTAAGTGCACAACATGTAAACGGAAAGCAAGGGCATTTTTAAAATTTCAAAAAACACCAAGTAAATTAGTTCAATTAATTTTCTTTATTAGTAGTAAAGATACAGCTCTCCATACATAGGAGACTCCATCAGTTTCTTCGGAAATTTCAAACACTTAGAAAATTTGAGAAAAAAAGAATACCCGTGGAAGAATTAGAGAATAAACAACTTAAAATTTATTGACTCTAAGGAAGAGTAATGAATTTAAATTTAAAATCTAAGTAAGAAGTTTAGAATATTTCAAGTGTTGATTGTGGTTATAATTATAAAAACTATTGAATTTTGAAACTCTAAGAATTTTTGATTGAGGGTTTATACATATATTTTAGTTCCTTGTGTTTATCTTACTCTCGTGTTATTTTATAACGACGTGCATTTATGCGGTCGTTTGAGTATGCCTTTGAAGAAACCATCTTTTGATTAATTTATCTTGCCTCTTTTGTGTCTATCTAGTATTGGTGTGGTTCCTTCCGTAATGTCATACAAAAAATCGTATCGTAATCATTTTGTTGGTTAAAGTTCGGGCTGGAATTGTGCTAAATCACATCCCTACTCAAGGAACTTATGAGAAATCAATCCCATTCGATTGATCCTTTGTGTAGCATCTTGTTGTGTTCTCATTCAAAGGTGAAAATCTTTCGAAATCTTGTGTGTCGCTCGAAAAATTCAGTGGATCACTAATTCAAATATTACCACTTTGGAAATTATAGAATTAATCGAGCAAGCCTTATCTTAGTTTTCTACCATTCTATTTTGAGATTGAGAGAATTTTTAAACTCGAGTTGTTTATCTTTATTTTAATTGATAAAATTAATAGGTTGAATATAAACTCTCTAGAAATTGCATGGACGCAATTTTGTTAAAGGGGGAGTCTGTAACAATCATGGTTTGGAGATTACCTATCAATACTAAATTATAATGGAAATTATAATTTAATATTATAAATTAAATTAAAATTGGAAATTTTAAATTATTTATTTGTAATAAACAATGAAATTGGAATTAAAATTGTGAAAATAAAGTTTAAAACTTTATTTTATTTTGTTTGGGTTGGTAATAAATGGAATATGGGCTTTAAAAATAGAAAATGATTTCTATTTTAGAGAAAATGCAATAATTACATTAATTGTTTCGCATTTACTTCATTTAATAATTTTTAAGAGAAGTATTTTATTTTGAGGATGGTTTATTAAATAAAAAGGTGGAAATTAGTTTAAAAATGGGTTTTAATTATAAATTTCAGTCTAGAATGGTTACTTATGTTTTTATAAAAAATAAAAATATTTTTGGTGAATTTTAGAAGTTAAAAATGTAGACTTTTGCATTTAATTGTGAAAATTGTGTATTTTTGTAAAATAAAGGATTTAAAAATAAAAATTTTTCAAAAATAAAAATTAATCTTTTTATATGGTGTAAAATATTTTATTTCATATGTATGTAAGTTTACATATTTTAATTGTGTGAAATTTGAAGAAAATAACATTTGTTTGATAATATAGTGTAAAAATGTACATATTTGGTTTTAAGTGTTAAATAAATTCACTTAGCCTAGAATTAATTCTCTCTTAATTATTAAGTCCAAGGCCCATTAGTGCTTACAATCAGATAGAGGAAGTGAAAAAAATATTTACAGTACGATCAAAACCTCATCTTCTTCCTCTTCAAACTGTGAGAAACCAAATTCCACCACTTGGCAAAATTGAAGCTTCTATTGAGATTTGAACTCTTATTGAGTTTCTTGAGTTAAGAGTTTTGATTATTTCGTGATTTTATAGGATATTCTGGAATTTTCCATTTAGATGAGTCGAGTTTGTGTTTATATACATTTATACCGATAAGATGAGGTACAATTGAGCTTGGAAATTCTTCTATATCTGAGATTTATATTGACATTCTGAGATTTCATTTATTCTGATGAGGTGAGGCATATTTGAGTTTTTGGATTATCATATTTGAGAATGTTTTATATTTGCCATTTTGCCTTGAGTTTGTATTAATGATTCTCTTATTTAAGGGATGTGGTTCATCGAAACCATTATAGTTATCATTGAGATTTCGGCGATGATGTGAGGCATGTTTGATTCCTATTAGTGTATTATCATCAAGTTTTCTTTTTTTGAGGTTAGATATTTAAGTGATGTTATGTCACTTGAGTTATGAGTATGTCTTTATTATTTCTTCTCATTCGAGAAGAGCAATCATCCTTTCTCTTTGATAATTAGTATCATGCTCTTGGTATGATATCTTCTTGTTCGAGAGGATACTCTACCCTTATGCGTAATATTGTTATTAAATTAATGTTTTGGCTGGACTAACCCATGTATTTTATACTTGGGCCAGACCGAGTTTGTTTCACGTTAGACATTTACTTTTGGACTTAGCTTTGCCTTGAAGCTTCCACATGGATATCTTCCTGTATTCTTTTAATTATAGTCTTTTTGGAGTTGTATTTTGAGATGTATATTTATTGGACTCATGTATATAATGTGGTCGTCATACCACAATTGATGTATCATTTGTATTGTATTAGGATGTATCAGCATATATGTATATGTATATATATATGTTTGTAGTTCTGTGATGTGATGTATATTTTGTTGTTATATTTTGTTCTGATAGATCCGTTAGCCACCTATAGTTTTATACTAAGCATTTATTGAATATGTCGATCCACATAAGTTAGGAAAAAATATAGATCACTAATTAACGTATTTAGTAAATGTTTAAGACAAAGCTATAGATGGTCGCTCCTAACCAGCCATATTCTCCCATTAGCAGACAGAATTACCCTGTAATTCTCTTTATTATTGTGGATCTCGGGGTGGAGCGTCACAATTAATAATTATAGATATATCTTTTGGCACTTATATTCGCTACATGATTACTTATTGCAGCAATTCACTGTGTAATTGGTATTATATCTATCTATATTTTTTGTACTTTCTTAGGTTATTCTTTTGCATACTTTGGCCAATTTTGGGCGCAATTGCTCCTACAGGTGTACATATTTGTTTCTTTATTTTGTAAGCCAATGGAGAAACATTCTATGACAATATATATGTTTCAATTCTAACAAGGAACCATCTATATATTTTGTTCCTTGTTAGAATTTTATGTGAACAAAAGATGGTTCCTTGTTAAAATAGAGTGCGAGTGAGGGTAATAATTTTCCAAATGGTTTAGGTTATACAAATGTAAAGATTGGCCATCCGATTCATGAATGGTAACCGAGAAAAAATGGAAAGCATCGAACTGATTCAAGTGTAGTTTAGGGATTTGTTCGTCCAAGTGTAGTTAATGGTCGAACCTAATGCTTAACAAAGCTGAATGCAAGGTAACACTCAGTAATTGTAAATCTTCCACAACTTCTATATTCTAACATACTATGTATTTCTACATGCTTCTCTTCTCCACTTTTTTCCTCCTACATGTTAATCCATCATTGTTATGATAACCACTTTGGCATGTTCAACTCTAACCAAATTACCTATTGCTTTAACTTTCAAAGTGAAATATTATGAATTTCTTTCAAAACCAACTATAATGCATTGCTGTTACTGAAAAAATAATGTTAAATCAAGAAAAAATTAGTACCATTTTGATGTTTTGGTTTTGATAAAAGTAAAGAGAATTAACAAGGACTTTGGAAAGGTCCACTTCTTGATTATGATAGTATAAGCTATAATATCATCCTCTATACAGATTAGATTGGATTGTGGAATCAAAATACTGAGTTATAGGAACATCATAGTTAAAGTCATTATCCTAGTTTCCAAATGCCGAAATCTATACTTTACTTATATCCTCCATATGTCCTTTATAGTTCGGATAATGACGACTTGTGCAACCTGTTATCTTTCTTATTTTTTTCATTTTAACAACTAATTTCTCTTCCTACTTCTGTATGTTGGACAAGATAAGTAATAACTAAGGTCTTCTGAGAGAACCTCGAAGCCATGCTAATCCATCCTTTTTCCTTTCATGGATTTTGTCTAGCACTGCGAAACTTGTCTTTGATTTACTTACCTTTTGTCGTAAGATATCTTTTCATGTTAGTTAAGGAACATAGAATGATGTCAGGTTTCTTTGAACATTCAAGACATCATCTGCAAAAGAGAGTGAAGAAACCATCAGGAATCTGTGAGGAATCGAATATTTAACTATCTCATAAATTCTATTAAGCTTGTGAATGCCCTTGTTAAGTAATCCGGTTGCAATTACAAAGATGGTTGGTGACAGTGGTCTCCTTGTCTCACTCTGCAATTTGATTTGAATCACATGTTCACTTTTCAGTTGACAAATTTGGAGTACCAATAGTTTGAGAATCATCTTCAAATCGACTTTGGTCACGTCTAGTTTGTTATCCTCTCTTTTTATTCTCTCTTTTGTCTGCATATCTTTCTTTATCCTGATCATAGAATGAAAGAACTTTGAGTTTGCATCCCTCTCTCCGACTCACTTGATCCTTGCTTGTTATCTCCTGTACATAGTTTATTTTGTCGTTGAAGTTGTATTCTATCTTTATCCTTCCCTCTATGTGACAGACCCTCTTCGTAAACAGCTTTCTTTAGTATCACTTTATTTTCAGAACTTCCTACCTAAGATGTTCTAAAATATGGTCAAGCTTTACTGTCTTAACTGTAATTTTCTATTGTTAGCACACGGAAATAGATAGATCGAATCATTCACTGATCATGCAATGCTTCAGGCTTTCAGTATAAACTCTTCATAAGCAGGAGTATAGGAGACGGTAGGGGTGAGGACATTACATTTTCATTGTTTTGGACATGACTGGGTAAGGAGCAGCTCAAGAATCATTAGCGCTCAGACCTACCATTCCCATCATTTGGCATTCCCAATTTCTCGAAAGTTTTCTGTAAAATGATGAATCAGTTTATTGTAGTAAGACTAGTAATGTTGTAAGAATCAGAGAGATAGTATAATTGCATAAATGAAATGTATTGCTTTTTTTTTTGTTAACCAGTTCTGTACACAAAGCTCTGCATTATATACAAGCGTAAAAGATGCTATATTGCCCCAACCTGGGTATCAAGTCCATACCCGAATACACATAGGAAAAGATAAAATGTTTACACCGTTCATTTTATCATTCTAACTCCCCCTTCAAGTTTAGCTAGGGTTTTCCTCTCTTGTCCCCATTTTTGCGCCGCCATCTTCAACTCGTAACTCCTCTTTCAATTGAGTGAAATGCTTTGTTGAGAGCGGCTTGGTTAGTATGTCTGCTCTCTGAAACTGAGATGGTACATGATTGACTCTCATCTTCCCTTCTAGAACTTTTTCGCGAACGAAGTATAGATCTACCTCTATGTGCTTCGTTCGTGTGTGTAAAATTGGATTTGAAGAGAGTGAGACAGAGCTTAGATTGTCACACCAAATTATGGGAGTGATTGTGTGATTGATCTGAATTTCAGTAAGTAGTGATGAGATCCAGGCGATCTCTGCTGTAGTGCTGTCGATTTCTCTATACTCGGCTTCAGCGCTGGAGCACGAGATTGTAGCCTATTTCTTTAAGCTCCATGAAATTGGGTTGCAACCTAAGTATACGCAGAACCCTGTTGTGGATCTTCTATCGTCTAGATCTGACGCCCAATCTGCATCACTGTAAGCTTGTATGTTCAAACCCTTTTTATTGTTAAGATGCAGTCTATGACTCATAGTTCCCCTCAGGTATCTTAATATATGTTTCACTACTTTCCAATGATGACTGAGTGGTTTATGCATGAACTGGCAGACCTTGTTTACACTGTAACTTAAGTTTGGCCTGGTTATTATGATGTATTGTAGTGCTCCTACAACACTTCTATATTGTTTCTCATTTGTTATGGCTTCTCCAGAGTCTTTTAATAGCTTGAGACTTCTAGTCATAGGAGTGGGGAGTGGTTTTGCCTGATCCATATTTGCCCGTTTTAGTAAATTTTGTATATATTGTTTCCGACATAGAAACATTTCTGAATCAGATTTTCTGATTACTTCCACTCTAAGAAAGTAATGTAAGTCACCTAGATCTTTTATAGAGAATGCTTTGTCAAGATGTTTGATTGTCTGATTCATTGTCTGATTGTCATTATCGGTGATGATAATTTCATCTACATAGACCAAAATATAAGTGATCTTTTCTTGTTTGTATTGCACAGACAAATAGTTGTCTGACTCGGTTGGAGTAAATCCCAGACCTTTCAGTGTTGACTAAAGCTTTTCATTCCATACACGTGGAGCTTGCTTTAATTCATAAATGGCCTTATGTAATTTGCATACTAGATTACTGCTGCCCTCATTTCTGTAACCTTCTGGTTGTTCCATATATACATTCTTATTTAAGTCTCCATTAATGTGACGCCCCACTCCTAGACTCACTCTAGCAAAGAGTATTACGGGGTAATACCGTCTGCTAGAGCGGAGAATGGAGTATAATGGAAGTGACCATGTGTAATCAAGCTATAACTATCTACTGAATACGTCGAAACGTGGTATCTATTTTTTTTCTCAAGTGGTTCGACATATCCAATAAATATTTAAAATGAAATTACGATGGCTAAAGATCTATCAGAACAAACATAATAACTAAATGATAAAATCATCACAGAACAGAATAACATAACAGATACAGAGTCTCAGAACAAAACATAGTCAATACAGATCCATATATATCATAAGTGGGTACAAGCCTCTGCTTACACATGTAAGTCAAAAATATGTACAGATAAGTCTGAATAACAAAGTAGCATAAAGCGGACAATAAGAAAGCTATCTAACAGCATAGAAGACAAGTCCTGAGCGGAAGCACAGAGCAAGCTAAGTCCAGAGCCTAACCTGAAACAACTCGGTCTGACCCGAGTATAAAACACTCGGGTCAGGCTAGCTAAATAATCAGTTAGATAAACTGAGATATAATAATGCCGTAACATAGAGGATAAGGTACTTCTCCATAGAGAAGAGCGATGTAAACCACATAATATAATAGACGATCACATAACCATCAACCAATAATAAACTCTCCAAAGAGATAATCAACACTCAAGTGTTGAGTAAACAATAATGCCTCATATCATCGGCGTAACAAAAGCTATAAATAGTTGCCCATAAGCGATAACACATAATATGGAATCTAACCATATATCAATGCCAAAGCAAAGATATATCGCCAAGGCAAAGGGAACATACCCCAAAAGACAATGCAACATAGTAAAACACATATCACTCAAGCGGTGACGAAAGACCAACTCCAAAAATGACATGGAAATCATCAGAAAAATGCACGTGCAAGACCAGAGTCGTTATCGCCAAGTACTGTAGTTTTGTGGTACCACACGCCCAGGGACAAAACGCGCGATTGGTGACACCCCAAGGGGTAAATGCCCAAAGGCACGCACCAATAATATTGCTCACATGAGCAGAATGTCCAGAGACCGCCAAAAGGCAAATGACCCAGAGGTCCAGTACTAGCACGCAACAGACAAATGTGTCAAAAACTCTCGGAAAGGAACCCGAAAAGTGTTAACGTGTGTCCCATACCACCCATTCGCACTAAACGGTTTACTAACCGCTAGTAAATTTCACACTCAAAGTAGTAAAAGGTTCACCTTATATCATAGGTAAACTAGACCCATATGCCAAAACGATCAAACAGACAAGTTAGGAATTAATCGAAAGGATAAACTCACGTATCCCATACTATGCGGTTTACCCAATCATTTAACTCTCCTTCTCATTCGCTCGACAGTGCAGAAACGTGTAATTTTGTATAGAAATAATAAGTTGGAGAAAACGAGCTTTTAAAACAATTTAAAACCACTTTATAAACCGCTTTTGCAATCTATCTTATTATAGAGATACTAAAATTTTATACTTGAAAATAATATATAATAATTATTCCAAAAACCAATTTAATTGAAAAACATTTCAAAACTCATTTATAAAACCCATGTACGAAATCCAGAAAGAATCATCAAGAAATACAGAAAAATATCAGAAGTTCAAACTTATAAAATTCCGATAAAAACAAGCTGTGAGTGCAAGTTCAACAACAGATATATACAAGTTAACATGGTTGAAATGACCTAAAATTTGTAGAAACAAAGTTCAACATTTGCACTTTAAATTAAAATAAGAATCACCAAGTTCCGATAAGAGGCGAGGAAACTGCGATGTCTCAAAGTCGCACTCATGCAAGGAAATGAATACACAGGAAAAACAAAGGCCAGCGGCTTGTTTAGCCAGTTCGCCCCTATTCAACCCAAAATTTGATAAAGCACGAAACATGAAAGTTATAGAGGATATTCTAAGATTTCCATAACATAAAAAATTATAGAATTCAGATAAGAAATGAAAAGGTTACGATGAAAACAATTTTCAGATCTGAAGTTCACTACGGCTGTCGTTTTAGTCTCGGGACAGCGAGACTAGAATGAACTTTAGACCATGTAAACTTCAAAATTTCACAAAACTCAAAACACAAAGGTTATAGTAGACAATCTACGCTTTTCAGAACATCAAGAATCGTCAATTTTGAACATCAAATAAGAAAGATATGCTTAAATTACCAATGACATTTAGCACAGAAAATTACGGTTTTACAGTGACAGGGCAGCAGGTTTACATCATGTTTTTCGATCCTCTATGTTCAGTATTTTCGAAAGTGTTCAAAATGAAAGTTGTCACACTCTTTTTAAGCTTTTCAGAACATCAAAAAAAAAAAAAAAATCCTAATTTCGATTTAAAATGAAAAGATATGTGCAATTTACTAACAGCAAATCGCAAATGAACATGCAACAAATACAATTGAAAAATTTTCCCTTGAAATCTCAATCTAAGCTAGAAATGTGAGTTTTCAACTCACCTTAGGATTTATTGACAGCAAACTAGTAGATTTAGCAAGTAAAGCAAGGAGCTTTGGCCTTGATTTGGTGCTAGAAAACTTATAGCATTGATATTGCTCTTCTCCTTCCTCAATTTTTACCCTAAAACTTAATTTACCCTAAAACACAAAAATGAAATTTCCCTCAACAATCAAACCTACAAATTCAGAATAAGATAAAAATAAGATTGAGAAGTTTACCTGGATTTTACTGGATTTTATTTCAATTTAGTTGATTTTAAAACCATAATCTTTGCTCTAACTATGGTTGCATTGGGAAGTTTGTCTCTGTTTGATAGTTCCTGAACGTATAGGAGAAGGATTTGTTTCTCCTACTTAGCAAATTCACTAAGTGTCTAAATGGACTGCTATAAACTTAAAGCCCAAAACCCTCAATTTAAATAAACCAACTTGTAAATTAACCATTCTCTAATCACATTTTATACCATTTTAAAACACTGTTATCTCATAGGTTAAGACACCTAAAAATTACTGTGAGTACGCTAAAGATAAGTTTGTTAACTACTCTTTTCAACAAAATGATAAAACATAGATTTCACAATCATTTGACCCTTCATTTTTATTATTGAAAATGACACTTTTTAACATATAAAAAGAAATGTGACAACATGATAATTAAATCAATTAAACCCCAAAAATCATATTTTCTTAC
The DNA here is from genome assembly GCA_030765085.1 of Allium cepa. Classification (NCBI taxonomy): domain Eukaryota; kingdom Viridiplantae; phylum Streptophyta; class Magnoliopsida; order Asparagales; family Amaryllidaceae; genus Allium; species Allium cepa. The sequence continues at coordinate 1,039,601,788 of CM060931.1, read as the reverse complement.
TTAATTAAACATTACAAACCATATAAAAATATTTTTACATCCAAATTTTTTTTCTTTCAATATTACGCATTTTTATTAACATTATTAACCATATGTAACTTTTAACACATCATTAAAATTAACAAAAATTACCATTTGACCATTATTTCCGCAATAATTGCACTGTATCAAATTAAAACCATTCGATGCTCACTATTATCCCAAAATAACATACTAAAGTTTTTAAAAATTTATTTTCTTCATTTTATATTTATTTACAACAAATAAATGTTGAATTAATTTTATTTATCCCTATTTAAATGAAATTACCATCAAATAAACATAATTTTAGTATTCTCACTTTATTTACAACCAAACATCTTAATCTCCATTTTATTACACCAAAACCCATTGTTTATTTTAAAAAGAACAATTTTAACAAATTTTACATCTAAAAATTTATTTTGTTCCTCCATTTTAAATTAAAATCATCGTTATAATTTATCTTTACAGGTAATCACAAAACCAGGGTTGTTACAGACTTCTCTCCTTATAAAAAAATTGCATCCTCGCAATTTCCAAGAGAAAAGCTGTATTCAACATAATTTATTCCATCTTAGCAAAGGAAAAATAGACAAGCTTGGTTTAGAATTATCACCCTCAACACTGGAAGATTTAAAGCCAGGATAAGATTACTCGATAAATTTTCTGGTTTCTTAAGTACTATCATAGGGATTTGTAGACTATTAAATTTTCAAAAGAGGAACATTCTTATTTCGAAGGTGTTTAATCTTCGAAACGACTACACGAGTAGAATTCGACACAATACACAAGTCGGTGAGACTCGTGATCATGCAACACAAGATAATTAACAATCGAGATTAAATCTCGAAGATTTGACGAAATTGGGTTACCAGGAACATATCATTAATACCTAAAACTGAACAGAAAATGATGCATGAAAGCAATCGAACCTAGGCATGCAGTAATAGTAGATGGTCCTATATAACTAGGAGCCAACTTTTCAAATATACTGAATCGCACTTAGCTCCTTTAAAGGAGTAACACAAATAAGCACAATCATCAAAAGAGGATTTAACAAAAGATAGGTGGTATTTCAAGCTACCATCATAACACATGACTGCATGAATGCAAGTCATCACAAGAATCGCACTAAGGTAAGACACACAAGAATGGATTACAAGAAATTTTGTCAAAAATTTGTTATAAGAGTTTTCGCTCAAATCAATTTTCTTTTATACACAAAACTCAAGTTTGAAATTTTTTTAAAGTCTCTTATTTAAATTTTCAGTTCAATTGTCTTTACTTTAAATTTAAAGTAAATTAAATTAGAGTTGTTCCATACTCTAATTCCAAAAAAATAAATATACTACAATAAGTAATATTTCTTTTTCCCATTATATTTATCAAATATTAAACCATTTTACTTTATGATTTAAAAGGACACTTATTAGACCCTTCATCGATGGCTTTAAATATTCACTAATTAAATTTCTCAATTTTTTTCCTAAGTGTTTAATTTTTCGGAAAAATTCGGTGGAGTCTCCTTTGCATGGAGAGCCCTTTACAGTTTCATAAATATGAATTATAGATATACATCAACCATAAGGTCGAAACCCAATACACACACACACACACATATAATTCTTAACACATAAACACTTAGCAATTCATACCTTTCATTTTTAGCGTTTAAAATGCGAGCATGCTTGCTATTATACTTACTATTTTGCTAATTAATCATTCAAATATCCTCTTGAATCTGCACTTAACTTATTGAAACATATTAGCATGCACTTATAAACATATGAAGTATTAAAATCATAATTTAAATAAGACAACAACTCAAAACTTCAAAATTTTCAAATCCAGACCTGCTATAAAGACTCATACTTTTGACATAGTAAAACTCATAATATGAAAATATTCATAAAATATAAGTTATTCTACTCAGCAAAGGCTTTCTAACGATATAAAGATCATCAAAATCGGATTTACGTTTTGAAATTTATGCCCAATTTACTTTTAGCTTTAAACTCAGAAATTATAAAAGAGGGCAGAGATGTCCCTCAGTTTTCAAACTCATTTTTGAATAACTAAACTAATAACTAAAATGCAAAATTTTCAAAAATTATACAAAGATGATTTCTAGCTTACTTAAGGCACTCTCTTTTGCAAAAATAATGGACTCATTTGGATTTGTAAATCATAAGTTATCGCTGTTTTAAAACAGCACTTTTTAATCAAAATTTTCTGGCACAAGACCTTTTATTGTCAAAATTTTCAAACCATTATCAAATTCAAACTACATAATTTTAGGTCAAAAATCTTTTCTCTAAGACATTTATTACGTGATCCTTTTCTCCGACATATTGATTTTAATTTTTTTTTAATTGCTTTCACAATTAAAAATCTTATCTTGCTACTCTATTTATTATTATTTCTAGCTTTTCACAAAAAATTTGCATTTTATAATAAAGAAATCTGTTATATCCAATTTTCTCTAAATCCACAAAGCTAAACAATTATTTTATTATCACTTAAAACTAGCCAAGGTTGGTACTTAATTCAAACTTGTTTTCAGTTGAACTTCACAAATACATAATCAACAAGTTTTAACACTATTTAAATTCATAACCAAACTTACTCTAATGGTTTTGCTCCTTATTAAATTCCATACTAATTCAAAGCACCAAAATAACATTTTCTTAAATTATCCCAAAGGCACACTTTTTTTCACTTGTTATTAATTAAATGATTAGATGTTTAAACTAATCTTCATAACTATCCTTCTACTTTCTACTAAACCTCATTCTAATCAATATTTTAGTTCCTAAACAATTCTTTTTCTTAATTTGTATACTTTGTTTTATTAATCACTATCACATGATAGTTTCATTCAATTAAGATATTTCCTTAATTAAAATTATTTGCCATTTAAATGAATTTCCATAAGGTAATATTTTCCAAAATGGTTTACCCAAAAGCTTACTTAAGCATTTTAAATTTTTCATGTATGTAAACTTTCACAAACATGAATATAACCAATAATGAATACAATTTATTTAAATGCAACCATATTCAAATTTTCCAATTATCAATTTATAAAATGATAACATCTAACTAATACATTTATAGTGAATGACATTATCAAGGACTACAAAGTTGACAAAGATCAACATTGCCTCTCCATTGCCCTCTATGTCACACTATTTTCATAAGTCCTTAAGTATATATAAAATACTTATCTCAAATGGCAATTTGAAAATTTCAAAGTCTTTGCAATATCTATATATTTTTCCATTCAACATCCATATTAGTAAATATTATTTATTTCCATTTCAAAATCATGTATCACATCGCCTCGTAAGCATTTAGGAACCCTATCGATAACGCTGATCAGACGCATCGACCAGAATTTTTAAAATACTTATTAGCCAATTGACACAAGAAATTATAAAACCTGTTTTGATTTCTTAAGGAATCTCAAACTTGGTTGTAACAATTTTTATTTTCAAAACATAGAACATTTTCTAATTATACACCATACAATCAATTCATAAAACAATCAAGTTATACACATAAGTACATCCCTTGTTAGAAAGATTTTCCATTCACATGGATGCTTTCTTTCCCAAAAATCATTTTAGAATTTTTACTTCTTTAAAATGCATCCATTAAATTCCTAAACATTAAATTTTTTATTTCATTTTAACCTTTGGATAAATACCACTTATGGATTAAATATCACTTTCAAAATTTAATCTTTCCAATAATTCTTGCGTTAGCTACAACTTGAAGACACCGCAAGTTCTTATCATTTGCATTGAGTAGGTTTCTAACTCTCAATTATATCACCTACTCAATATTATTTCAACAATTACTATGCTAACACACATTCATGCAATTATCAACCAAATAAGCATTTACTAAAAACAAAGCATTAAATGTGCCCAGCGAAAACGGTCACGCCATTTCCACTGTGCAACTCTAATCACTAAGGTTCAAAAAACATAATTTAATCTAAGCCATCTGAGGTCTAATTTCTCCTATTTTTTTTAAAATAGTGATATTTAAAACCCATATAATGTTTTCAAACTTATTATCCATTCTAATAAAATGAAAAAACTAAAGGCACGATTGAGGAATACGATAGTGGAAAATTATGTTATCACTTGTATTATACTTGAATGTACTGTAATATGTATTTCTGTTCTGTGTTTATCATATTTTTTTCTGAGCTTAGCTCTGATACCAAGCTGTGACGCCCCACTCCTAGACCCACTCGAGCAAAGAGTATTACGGGGTAATACCTTCTGCTAGGGTGGAGAATGGAGTATAATGGAAGAGACCATGTTAATCAAGCCATAACTATCTACCGAATACGTCGAAACGTGGTATCTATTTTTTTTCTCAAGTGGTTCGACATATCCTATAAATATTTATGACGAAATTACAATGGCTAAAGATCTATCAGAACAAACACAATAACTAAGTGATAAAATCATCACAGAACAGTATAACATAACAGACACAGAGTCTCGGAACAATACATAGTCAATACAGATCCAAATATATCATAAGTGGTACAAGCCTCTGCTCACACATGTGAGTCAAAAATATGTACAGATAAGCTAAATAACAAAGTAGCATAAAGCAGACAATAAGAAAGCTATCTAACAGCATAGCAGATAAGTCCTGAGCGAAAGCACAGAGCAAGCTAAGTCCAGAGACCTAACCAGAAACAACTCAGTTTGACCCGAGCATAAAACACTCGGGTCAGGCTAGCTAAATAATCAGTTAGATAAACTGAGATATAATAATGCGGCAACATAGAGGATAAGGTACTTCTCCATAGAGAAGAGCGATGTAAACCACATAATATAATAGGCGATCACATAATCATCAACCAATAATAAACTCTCCAAAGAGATAATCAACACTCAAGTGTTGAGTAAACAATAATGCCTCATAAATCGGCGTAACAAAAGCTATAAATAGTCGCCCATAAGCGATAACACATAATATGGAATCTAACCATATATCAATGCCAAAGCAAAGATATATCGCCAAAGGCAAAGGGAACATACCCCAAAAGACAATACAACATAGTGAAACACATATCACTCGAGCGGTGACGAAGGACCAACTCCAAAAGTGACATATAAATCATCATAAAAATGCACATGCACGACCAGAATCGTTATCGCCAAGTACTGTAGTTTTGTGGTACCACATGCCCAGGGGAAAAACGCGCGATTGGTGACACCCCGAGGGTAAATGCCCAAAGGCACGCACCAATAATACTGCTCACATGAGCAGAATGTCCAGAGACCGCCAAAAGGCAAATGACCCAGAGGTCCAGTACTAGCACGCCAACAGGCAAATTGTCACAAACTCTTGGAAAGGAACCCGAAAAGTTTTAACGTGTGTCCCATACCACCCGTTCGCACTAAACGGTTTACTAACCGCTAGTAAATTTCACACTCAAAGTAGTAAAAGGTTCACCTCATATCATAGGTAAACTAGACCTATAGGCCAAAACGATCAAACAGACAAGTTAGGAATTAACCGAAAGGATAAACTCACGTATCCCATACTACGCGGTTTATCCAATCGTTTAACTCTCCTTCTCATTCGCTTGATAGTGCAAAAACATTAAATTTCTATAGAAATAATAAGTTGGAGAAAACGAGCTTTTAAAACAATTTAAAACCACTTTATAAACCGCTTTTGCAATCTATCTTATTATAGAGATACTAAAATTTTATACTTGAAAAATAATATATAATAATTATTCCAAAGACCAATTTACTTGAAAAACATTTCAAAACTCATTTATAAAACCCGTGTACGAAATCCAGAAAGAATCATCAAGAAATATAGAAAAATATCGGAAGTTTAAACTTATAAAATTCCGATAAAAACAAGCTGTGAGTGCAAGTTCAACAACAGATATATACAAGTTAACATGGTTGAAATGACCTAAATATTTGTAGAAATAAAGTTCAACATTTGCACTTTAAACTGAAATAAGAATCACTGAGTTCCGATAAGAGACGAAGAAACTGCGATGTCTCAAAGTCGGACTCATGCAACGAAGTGAATACACTGGAAAAACAAAGGCCAGCGGCTTGTTTAGCCAGTCGCCCCTATTCGACCCAAAAATGATAAAGCATGAAACATGAAATTTATAGAGGATATTCTAAGCTTTCCAGAACATAAAAAATTATCGAATTCGGATAAGAAATGAAAAGGTTATGATGAAAACAATTTTCAGATCTGAAGTTCACTACGGCTGTCGTTTTAGTCTCGGGACAGCGAGACTAGAATGAACTTTAGACCATGTAAACTTCAAAATTTCACAAAACTCAAAACACATAAGTTATAGTAGACAATCTGTTCTTTCCAGAACATCAAGAATCGTCAAACTTGGACATCAAATGAGAAAGATATGCTTAAATTACCAATGACATTTAGCACAGAAAATTACGGTTTTACAGTAATAGGGCAGCAGGTTTACATCATGTTTTTCGATCCTCTATGCTCAGTATTTTCGAAAGTGTTCAACATGAAAGTTGTCAGACTCTTTTTAGGCTTTTTAGAACATAAAAAAATCCTAATTTCGATTTAAAACAAAAAAGATATGTGCAATTTACTAACAGCAAATCGTAAATGAACATGCAAAAAATACAATTGAAATTTCTTACCTTGAAATCTCAATAAGCTAGAAATGTGAGTTTTCAACTCACCTTAGGATTTATTGGCAGCAAACTAGTAGATTTAGCAAGTAAAGTAAGGAACTTTGGCCTTGATTTGGTGCTAAAAACCTTATAACCTTGCTATTGCTCTTCTCCTTCCTCAATTTTTACCCTAAAACTTAATTTACCCTAAAACACAAAAACGAAATTTCCCTCAACAATCAAACCTACAAATTCAGAATAAGACGAGGATATGATTGAAAAGTTTACATTGATTTTACTGGATTTTATTTCAATTTATTTGATTTTAAAACCATAATCTTTGCTCTCAACTAGGGTTGCATTTGGAAGTTTGTCTCTGTTTCATAGTTTCTGAACATATAGGAGAAGAAGTTGTTTCTCCTACTTAGCAAATTCACTAAGTGTCTAAATGGACTGCTATAAACTTAAAGCCCAAAACCCTCAATTTAAATAAACCAACTTGTAAATTAACCATTCTCTAATCACATTTTATACCATTTTAAAACACCGTTATCTCATAGGTTAAGATACCTAAAAATTAATGTGAGTGCACTAAAGATATGTTTGATAAAACATAGATTTCACAATCATTTGACCCTTCATTTTTATTATTGAAAATGACACTTTTTAACATATAAAAAGAAATGTGACAACATGATAATTAAATCAATTAAACCCCAAAAATCATATTTTCTTACTTAATTAAACATTACAAACCATATAAAAATATTTTTACATCCAAATTTTTTTTCTTTCAATATTACGCATTTTTATTAACATTATTAACCATATGTAACTTTTAACACATCATTAAAATTAACAAAAATTACCATTTGACCATTATTTCCGCAATAATTGCACTGTATCAAATTAAAACCATTCGATGCTCACTATTATCCCAAAATAACATACTAAAGTTTTTAAAAATTTATTTTCTTCATTTTATATTTATTTACAACAAATAAATGTTGAATTAATTTTATTTATCCCTATTTAAATGAAATTACCATCAAATAAACATAATTTTAGTATTCTCACTTTATTTACAACCAAACATCTTAATCTCCATTTTATTACACCAAAACCCATTGTTTATTTTAAAAAGAACAATTTTAACAAATTTTACATCTAAAAATTTATTTTGTTCCTCCATTTTAAATTAAAATCATCGTTATAATTTATCTTTACAGGTAATCACAAAACCAGGGTTGTTACAGACTTCTCTCCTTATAAAAAAATTGCATCCTCGCAATTTCCAAGAGAAAAGCTGTATTCAACATAATTTATTCCATCTTAGCAAAGGAAAAATAGACAAGCTTGGTTTAGAATTATCACCCTCAACACTGGAAGATTTAAAGCCAGGATAAGATTACTCGATAAATTTTCTGGTTTCTTAAGTACTATCATAGGGATTTGTAGACTATTAAATTTTCAAAAGAGGAACATTCTTATTTCGAAGGTGTTTAATCTTCGAAACGACTACACGAGTAGAATTCGACACAATACACAAGTCGGTGAGACTCGTGATCATGCAACACAAGATAATTAACAATCGAGATTAAATCTCGAAGATTTGACGAAATTGGGTTACCAGGAACATATCATTAATACCTAAAACTGAACAGAAAATGATGCATGAAAGCAATCGAACCTAGGCATGCAGTAATAGTAGATGGTCCTATATAACTAGGAGCCAACTTTTCAAATATACTGAATCGCACTTAGCTCCTTTAAAGGAGTAACACAAATAAGCACAATCATCAAAAGAGGATTTAACAAAAGATAGGTGGTATTTCAAGCTACCATCATAACACATGACTGCATGAATGCAAGTCATCACAAGAATCGCACTAAGGTAAGACACACAAGAATGGATTACAAGAAATTTTGTCAAAAATTTGTTATAAGAGTTTTCGCTCAAATCAATTTTCTTTTATACACAAAACTCAAGTTTGAAATTTTTTTAAAGTCTCTTATTTAAATTTTCAGTTCAATTGTCTTTACTTTAAATTTAAAGTAAATTAAATTAGAGTTGTTCCATACTCTAATTCCAAAAAAATAAATATACTACAATAAGTAATATTTCTTTTTCCCATTATATTTATCAAATATTAAACCATTTTACTTTATGATTTAAAAGGACACTTATTAGACCCTTCATCGATGGCTTTAAATATTCACTAATTAAATTTCTCAATTTTTTTCCTAAGTGTTTAATTTTTCGGAAAAATTCGGTGGAGTCTCCTTTGCATGGAGAGCCCTTTACAGTTTCATAAATATGAATTATAGATATACATCAACCATAAGGTCGAAACCCAATACACACACACACACACATATAATTCTTAACACATAAACACTTAGCAATTCATACCTTTCATTTTTAGCGTTTAAAATGCGAGCATGCTTGCTATTATACTTACTATTTTGCTAATTAATCATTCAAATATCCTCTTGAATCTGCACTTAACTTATTGAAACATATTAGCATGCACTTATAAACATATGAAGTATTAAAATCATAATTTAAATAAGACAACAACTCAAAACTTCAAAATTTTCAAATCCAGACCTGCTATAAAGACTCATACTTTTGACATAGTAAAACTCATAATATGAAAATATTCATAAAATATAAGTTATTCTACTCAGCAAAGGCTTTCTAACGATATAAAGATCATCAAAATCGGATTTACGTTTTGAAATTTATGCCCAATTTACTTTTAGCTTTAAACTCAGAAATTATAAAAGAGGGCAGAGATGTCCCTCAGTTTTCAAACTCATTTTTGAATAACTAAACTAATAACTAAAATGCAAAATTTTCAAAAATGATACAAAGATGATTTCTAGCTTACTTAAGGCACTCTCTTTTGCAAAAATAATGGACTCATTTGGATTTGTAAATCATAAGTTATCGCTGTTTTAAAACAGCACTTTTTAATCAAAATTTTCTGGCACAAGACCTTTTATTGTCAAAATTTTCAAACCATTATCAAATTCAAACTACATAATTTTAGGTCAAAAATCTTTTCTCTAAGACATTTATTACGTGATCCTTTTCTCCGACATATTGATTTTAATTTTTTTTTAATTGCTTTCACAATTAAAAATCTTATCTTGCTACTCTATTTATTATTATTTCTAGCTTTTCACAAAAAATTTGCATTTTATAATAAAGAAATCTGTTATATCCAATTTTCTCTAAATCCACAAAGCTAAACAATTATTTTATTATCACTTAAAACTAGCCAAGGTTGGTACTTAATTCAAACTTGTTTTCAGTTGAACTTCACAAATACATAATCAACAAGTTTTAACACTATTTAAATTCATAACCAAACTTACTCTAATGGTTTTGCTCCTTATTAAATTCCATACTAATTCAAAGCACCAAAATAACATTTTCTTAAATTATCCCAAAGGCACACTTTTTTTCACTTGTTATTAATTAAATGATTAGATGTTTAAACTAATCTTCATAACTATCCTTCTACTTTCTACTAAACCTCATTCTAATCAATATTTTAGTTCCTAAACAATTCTTTTTCTTAATTTGTATACTTTGTTTTATTAATCACTATCACATGATAGTTTCATTCAATTAAGATATTTCCTTAATTAAAATTATTTGCCATTTAAATGAATTTCCATAAGGTAATATTTTCCAAAATGGTTTACCCAAAAGCTTACTTAAGCATTTTAAATTTTTCATGTATGTAAACTTTCACAAACATGAATATAACCAATAATGAATACAATTTATTTAAATGCAACCATATTCAAATTTTCCAATTATCAATTTATAAAATGATAACATCTAACTAATACATTTATAGTGAATGACATTATCAAGGACTACAAAGTTGACAAAGATCAACATTGCCTCTCCATTGCCCTCTATGTCACACTATTTTCATAAGTCCTTAAGTATATATAAAATACTTATCTCAAATGGCAATTTGAAATTTTCAAAATCTTTGCAATATCTATATATTTTTCCATTCAACATCCATATTAGTAAATATTATTTATTTCCATTTCAAAAGCATGTATCACATCGCCTCGTAAGCATTTAGGAACCCTATCGATAACGCTGATCAGACGCATCGACTAGAATTTTTAAAATACTTATTAGCCAATTGACACAAGAAATTATAAAACCTGTTTTGATTTCTTAAGGAATCTCAAACTTGGTTGTAACAATTTTTATTTTCAAAACATAGAACATTTTCTAATTATACACCATACAATCAATTCATAAAACAATCAAGTTATACACATAAGTACATCCCTTGTTAGAAAGATTTTCCATTCACATGGATGCTTTCTTTCCCAAAAATCATTTTAGAATTTTTACTTCTTTAAAATGCATCCATTAAATTCCTAAACATTAAATTTTTTATTTCATTTTAACCTTTGGATAAATACCACTTATGGATTAAATATCACTTTCAAAATTTAATCTTTCTAATAATTCTTGCGTTAGCTACAACTTGAAGACACCACAAGTTCTTATCATTTGCATTGAGTAGGTTTCTAACTCTCAATTATATCACCTACTCAATATTATTTCAACAATTACTATGCTAACACACATTCATGCAATTATCAACCAAATAAGCATTTACTAAAAACAAAGCATTAAATGTGCCCAGCGAAAACGGTCACGCCATTTCCACTGTGCAACTCTAATCACTAAGGTTCAAAACACATAATTTAATCTAAGCCATCTGAGGTCTAATTTCTCCTTTTTTTTTAAATAGTGATATTTAAAACCCATATAATGTTTTCAAACTTATTATCCATTCTAATAAAATGAAAAAACTAAAGGCACGATTGAGGAATACGATAGTGGAAAATTATGTTATCACTTGTATTATACTTGAATGTACTGTAATATGTATTTCTGTTCTGTGTTTATCATATTTTTTTCTGAGCTTAGCTCTGATACCAAGCTGTGACGCCCCACTCCTAGACCCACTCGAGCAAAGAGTATTACGGGGTAATACCTTCTGCTAGGGTGGAGAATGGAGTATAATGGAAGAGACCATGTGTAATCAAGCCATAACTATCTACCGAATACGTCGAAACGTGGTATCTATTTTTTTTCTCAAGTGGTTCGACATATCCAATAAATATTTATGACAAAATTACAATGGCTAAAGATCTATCAAAACAAACACAATAACTAAATGATAAAATCATCACAGAACAGTATAACATAACAGACACAGAGTCTCGGAACAATACATAGTCAATACAGATCCAAATATATCATAAGGGGTACAAGCCTCTGCTCACACATGTGAGTCAAAAATATGTACAGATAAGCTAAATAACAAAGTAGCATAAAGCAGACAATAAGAAAGCTATCTAACAGCATAGCAGATAAGTCCTGAGCGAAAGCACAGAGCAAGCTAAGTCCAGAGACCTAACCAGAAACAACTCGGTTTGACCCGAGCATAAAACACTCGGGTCAGGCTAGCTAAATAATCAGTTAGATAAACTGAGATATAATAATGCGGCAACATAGAGGATAAGGTACTTCTCCATAGAGAAGAGCGATGTAAACCACATAATATAATAGGCGATCACATAATCATCAACCAATAATAAACTCTCCAAAGAGATAATCAACACTCAAGTGCTGAGTAAACAATAATGCCTCATAACATCGGCGTAACAAAAGCTATAAATAGTCGCCCATAAGCGATAACACATAATATGGAATCTAACCATATATCAATGCCAAAGCAAAGATATATCGCCAAAGGCAAAGGGAACATACCCCAAAAGACAATACAACATAGTGAAACACATATCACTCGAGCGGTGACGAAGGACCAACTCCAAAAGTGACATATAAATCATCAGAAAAATGCACATGCACGACCAGAATCGTTATCGCCAAGTACTGTAGTTTTGTGGTACCACATGCCCAGGGGAAAAAAGCGCGATTGGTGACAACCCGGGGGTAAATGCCCAAAGGCACGCACCAATAATACTGCTCACATGAGCAGAATGTCCAGAGACCGCCAAAAGGCAAATGACCCAGAGGTCCAGTACTAGCACGCCAACAGGCAAATTGTCACAAACTCTCGGAAAGGAACCCGAAAAGTTTTAACGTGTGTCCCATACCACCCGTTCGCACTAAACGGTTTACTAACCACTAGTAAATTTCACACTCAAAGTAGTAAAAGGTTCACCTCATATCATAGGTAAACTAGACCTATAGGCCAAAACGATCAAACAGACAAGTTAGGAATTAACCGAAAGGATAAACTCACGTATCTTATACTACGCGGTTTATCCAATCATTTAACTCTCCTTCTCATTCGCTTGATAGTGCAAAAACATTAAATTTCTATAGAAATAATAAGTTGGAGAAAACGAGCTTTTAAAACAATTTAAAACCACTTTATAAACCGCTTTTGCAATCTATCTTATTATAGAGATACTAAAATTTTATACTTGAAAAATAATATATAATAATTATTCCAAAGACCAATTTACTTGAAAAACATTTCAAAACTCATTTATAAAACCCGTGTACGAAATCCAGAAAGAATCATCAAGAAATATAGAAAAATATCGGAAGTTTAAACTTATAAAATTCCGATAAAAACAAGCTGTGAGTGCAAGTTCAACAACAGATATATACAAGTTAACATGGTTGAAATGACCTAAATATTTGTAGAAATAAAGTTCAACATTTGCACTTTAAACTGAAATAAGAATCACTGAGTTCCGATAAGAGACGAAGAAACTGCGATGTCTTAAAGTCGGACTCATGCAACGAAGTGAATACACTGGAAAAACAAAGGCCAGCGGCTTATTTAGCCAGTCGCCCCTATTCAACCCAAAAATGATAAAGCATGAAACATGAAATTTATAGAGGATATTCTAAGCTTTCCAGAACATAAAAAATTATCGAATTCGGATAAGAAATGAAAAGGTTATGATGAAAACAATTTTCAGATCTGAAGTTCACTACGGCTGTCGTTTTAGTCTCGGGACAGCGAGACTAGAATGAACTTTAGACCATGTAAACTTCAAAATTTCACAAAACTCAAAACACATAAGTTATAGTAGACAATCTGTTCTTTCCAGAACATCAAGAATCGTCAAACTTGGACATCAAATGAGAAAGATATGCTTAAATTACCAATGACATTTAGCACAGAAAATTACGGTTTTACAGTAATAGGGCAGCAGGTTTACATCATGTTTTTCGATCCTCTATGCTCAGTATTTTCGAAAGTGTTCAACATGAAAGTTGTCAGACTCTTTTTAGGCTTTTTAGAACATAAAAAAATCCTAATTTCGATTTAAAACAAAAAAGATATGTGCAATTTACTAACAGCAAATCGTAAATGAACATGCAAAAAATACAATTGAAATTTCTTACCTTGAAATCTCAATAAGCTAGAAATGTGAGTTTTCAACTCACCTTAGGATTTATTGGCAGCAAACTAGTAGATTTAGCAAGTAAAGTAAGGAACTTTGGCCTTGATTTGGTGCTAAAAACCTTATAACCTTGCTATTGCTCTTCTCCTTCCTCAATTTTTACCCTAAAACTTAATTTACCCTAAAACACAAAAATGAAATTTCCCTCAACAATAAAACCTACAAATTCAGAATAAGATGAGGATATGATTGAGAAGTTTACATTGATTTTACTGGATTTTATTTCAATTTATTTGATTTTAAAACCATAATCTTTGCTCTCAACTAGGGTTGCATTTGGAAGTTTGTCTCTGTTTCATAGTTTCTGAACATATAGGAGAAGAAGTTGTTTCTCCTACTTAGCAAATCCACTAAGTGTCTAAATGGACTGCTATAAACTTAAAGCCCAAAACCCTCAATTTAAATAAACCAACTTGTAAATTAACCATTCTCTTATCACATTTTATACCATTTTAAAACACCGTTATCTCATAGGTTAAGATACCTAAAAATTAATGTGAGTGCACTAAAGATATGTTTGATAAAACATAGATTTCACAATCATTTGACCCTTCATTTTTATTATTGAAAATGACACTTTTTAACTTATAAAAAGAAATGTGACAACATGATAATTAAATCAATTAAACCCCAAAAATCATATTTTCTTATTTAATTAAACATCACAAACCATATAAAAATATTTTACATCCAAATATTTTTTTTCAATATTACACATTTTTATTCACATTATTAACCATATTTAATTTTTAACACATTATTAAAATTAACAAAAATTACCATTCGACCATTATTTCCGCAATAATTGCATTTTATCAAATTAAAACCATCCGATGCTCATTATTATCCCAAAATAACATACTAAAGTTTTCAAAACTTTATTTTCTTCATTTTATATTTATTTACAAAAAATAAATGTTGGATTAATTTTATTTATCCCTATTTAAATGAAATTACCATCAAATAAACATAATTTTATTATTCTCACTTTATTTACAACCAAACATCTTAATCTCCATTTTATTACACCAAAACCCGTTGTTTATTTTAAAAAGAACAATTTTAACAAATTTTACATCTAAAAAATTATTTTATTCCTCCATTTTAAATTAAAACCATCGTTATAATTTATCTTTACAGGTAATCACAAAACCAGGGTTGTTACAATTAAGAAATGCATTATTTACGTCGAGTTGTCTGGCCTTCCATCCTCTACGAAGAGCTATGGTTAACATAATCCTTATTGTAGTTGGCTTGATAACTGGTGAGAATGTTTAATTGAAATCGAATCCGTATTGCTGATTATACCCCTTTGCTACCAGTCTTGCCTTACATTTTGCAATGCTTCCATCTGGATTTCTTTTGACTTTGTAGGTCCACTTACATCCCACTATGTTTTGGTCTTTGGGTGGTGGTACCAGATTCCAAGTTTCATTTTTTATGAGAGCGCTATATTCATTGTCCATGACTTGTTTCCAATTGTTGTTTGTGATGGCTTCACTGTAGTTTCTTGGCTTAGTTGTGTCAAGTTGGACATTGTATGTTTTTGGTTTAAATATTCCACTTTTTGATCTTATAATCATATGGTGTCCTGAAATTTCAGGTGGTGGCTCTTGAATATGTGTGCTTTCATTAGTATGTTGAGGCATGGATGAGGAGGTTTCTCCTTGACTTGGATTGACATCACTCTTTTGACTTGCATTGTGGAAGGAGCTGGAGGATTCAGGTGAATCATGACCTGATCCAGTTCCACTACTGGGTAGAGTGTGTTGTGATCCTTGGTCTCTCTGCACACTTCCATCAGATTTGTTCCATTCAGGTATAGTGGGTATAGAAGGTATTGGAAAGCTGTTTTTGCTGTACACTTTCTTGTTTGCCTATATATTCTTGTCTGCAAAAGGAAAAATATGTTTATTAAATACTACATGCCTTGAAACATAGATCCTACCATCATTGCTTAAGCATCTATACCCTTTCTGATTATTTTCATATCCTATAAATGTGCATGGGGCAGACCTGAGACCTAATTTATGTTTATTATATGGTCCGAGACATGGAAAACATAAACAGCCAAAAGTCTTTAGACTTTTATAGTCTGGTTTCACCCCCAAATAGCACTTCTATGGAAATCAGATGCTTAAGACCTTTAGTAGGAAGTTTATTAATTAAGTATACAACAGTATTAATGGCTTTTGGCCAGAATTTCACAGGTAAAGATGCCTGAGCCAGTAGAGTTAAACCAGTTTCCACTATGTTCCTATGTTTTCTTTGTGCTATACCATTTTTCTCAGATATATGTGGGCAAGTTGTTCTGTGAATAATGCCTGTTTTCTGCAATATTCCTTTAGTGGCTTATATTCACTCCCACCATCTGTTTGCATAATTTTGACCTCATTGCTCAGTTGTTTCTCTACTTGAGTTATTAATTGTATTACAGCCTTTTGTGTATCTGATTTTGACTTTAAGAAATATATCTATATATATCTAGAAAATAAGTCAATGAATGATATATAGCACCTGTAGCCGTAATCTGAACTTATAGGAGCTGGACCCCATAGATATGTTACAACCACTTGTAGTTGTTTGCTGATAACTGTTGTTGAACCTGTATGTGGCAATTTGTGGCTCTTGCCTAGTGACAAAAAGTACATACAAATGGTAGAGAGAGATCAACAAAAAATTTATTACTCAACAGTACTTGTTTTACAGTATCTACATTGGGATGTCCTAGTTTATAGTGCCACTGAGTAAATGTTTCTTGATCATTTATAACATAAGATTTAGTGCTGTTACAATACATGTTTCTTATGTTGCTCTTTCTTGTATTCCCAAGATTGAATTTGTACAGCTCTTTGTGCAGTTTACCCTGTAACATTATGTCTTGACTTAGTGGACCCTTAACTAGACAGAATTTAGGGTGAAACTCAAAATACACATTATTATCATTGGCAAATTGAGACACACTCGGTAGATTTTTCTTAATCTGTGGTATTCTCAATAGATTATTAAGGTAAAGAACCCTTTTACATGGAACAATGCTTGTTCCAACATGTATGATTTTTAGAACTTCACCATTCCCCATAAGAATAGAATGCATACCTGTGTATTCTTTATTGCCAAGATTGAGATTCTGCAAGTTGTTTGTGAGGTGATTGGTTGCACCTGAATCTAGGTAACATTCCTTTTCTACTATCTCCTCAGTTCTGTTAAGTCTTTCTGTGTTAAACTTTGAGTTCTTGAACTTTCTAAATGACTGCCTTGCCTTTGATCAATATGTGCTACATTTGCACTGGAATTTTGATTTCTCTGATTTGATTGATTTTGTTGATTTGAGTAGTAGTTGATATTGAGTCTGAAATAACATTGCTTGGCTGTATGCCCTGGCTTTTCACAAATTTGACATTTTTTTCTATTGTTATTCCATCTTACATTTCTTCCTCTACCTCTCTATGTTGCATTGTTTCTTTGACTGAAATTTTCCTGCCCAGTATTCTGATTCTCTTGTTACTTCCCTTGACTTCTTTTTCTTGAATTTGAAGCATAGTTAAGGGATAATTCCATGTTATATTCTTTTCTCTGTTCAATTCTTCCTTTATGAGCTAACAGTATTGAGTTAATGTACTGCATGTTGGGTAGATCTTGTTGTGATGAAATAATTGCTACAACAGATTCATATTCACTGTCCGAACCATTCAAAATGGTCAGTATCTGCTCTGTCTTTGATACTTTATGTCCTGCTGTGTCAAGAATATCATAATATGATTTCACTTTAGTTAGATATTCACTCATAGACATGTTTTCTTTCTTGAGATTCTGCAGTTGCCTCTTATAATACATAATTCTTGCAGCTGACTATGTGTTGAAATTTTGTTCTATTGCAGACCATATTTCGAATGATGTTTCACATCCAACAATCTATGATATTAAACCTGAACTGATAGAAGAGAGTAGCCATGCAGCCAGTAGACTATCTTGTCTCTGATAGTTGATGAATTCTTTGTTGATGATCTTTTCTCCCGTGCCATGAGTTATCATCCTTGCTGGTATAGTGGCAGTTCCATAGAGAAAGTCTTCCAGTCCATACCCTCTTATACTAGTTTCAACTTGATACTTCCATAATATAAAGTTGTTTTCATCAAGTATTGTTGTAACTAAATTATTCTTTGGCTTTATGATCTTGCAGGAATTTGTTTCAGCAGTTGATGAATCTTGGTTGCTTGATCTTGACCCTTCCTGGTTCTTCACTCCACTGGTTGCTGCTAATGTAGTGTCTCATCTCCTACCATGGTGGATTATGAGGAAGTGCAGTTGATATTATCTGATATTGGAGATCAGATGGTGCAACCAATCTTCTTGATTCCAGGAGAGGCACTTTTGCAGGGAATTCTTGCTACATGGATAGGTAAACTTAACCCTCAGATGATGAGATAGCAAATCTGAGAGCAACCAGGAGGTGGATGATGATAACTATCTGACACCTCCTGGGATGGCTCAGTGATGAAGCGATGATTCTCTGATGAGGAACTGACAGTGATCAGTTTTCGAATTTCTGTCATTTGACAGATTTCAGTGCTCTGATACCATGAAAGATTTCTGTAAAATGATGAATCAGTTTATTGTAGTAAGATTGATAATGTTGTAAGAATTAGAGAGATAGTATAATTGCAGAAATGTAATGTATTACTTTTTTTTGTTAACCAGTTCTGTACACAAAGCTCCACATTATATACAAGTGTAAAAGATGCTATATTGGTCCAACCTGGGTATCAAGCCCATACCCGAATACAAATAGGAAAAGATAAAATGTTTACACCGTTCATTTATCATTCTAACTTTTCCAAAACCCGTTGATTTGATTCAGTCATACAAATTGACCTTTTAATTGTTACTTCCTCTTCCATTTGCGCATAACATTTGGATGTAGTTTAGAGTTGGCATCATAAAACCTATGCTAAACAGACGGAACTTAATGTAATTTATTCGTAAATGATACACACAAAAAACTAGTTAAAAAGTGTGAACTTCAGATTAGCAAATGAAGGTTAGATGAACAGAAATGCACAATGTTTTATGCAACATGAAACCACTAGACTTTCCTAAAGCAAATGACACTTTAGCAAATACAAGTAAAGCTACTCAGAAAATCGATGTAAAATGAAAACCGACTGTTTAATTTCGAAACCTGGAGAAAATTTCAAGTTTAAAAACATGTATATCAAAATCAACAAAATTTGAAAACGACCAAAGGAAGACTTGTACTAATGAAGTAACAGAGATAACGATACGTTTTCAAAATACCAAGCAATATATTCCATTGGAAAATTTAAAGCACACGATATTTCATGAAATTCGATATGCTTGAAATCATATATCCATTCGAAGCTTATATCTCTAGAAGTTGATATAAGTAGTTATATATGTGAAACTGTAAGGGATCTTATATTCAAAAATTTTGAAGGCTGGTATTCATCCAAAAACTCACAAATGTGTAATCATGATTCTGTTATGTTTTGAAAACCGAACCCTTATATGTTTCTAAAGAAAATTCGTACATCAATTATCCCAAAACTAAAATCCATGTTGAAATTAAGTAATTTACGAAAATGAACCTCTTTGAAATCTGTCATTTTTAAAATCAGTGTACCAGCAAGCGTGAAATCAGCAAATCTAGTAAGCTTAAAATTAGAAAGCTTGAAATCAAGTAATAATATAAAAAATTTGAATCTAAAGCATTATTATCGAAATTTTATAAAAATTGAGGAATTCTATAAAAATGAACTAATCTTTATAAAAAAATTGCTATGTTAACTAAGTTTGATGAAAACTAAACAAGTTTGTCAAAATTAGCTAATTTTATAAATTTTTAGCTATGTTAACGAAGTTTTATAAAAATTAACTAAGTTTATAACAATTAATTAAATTTTTTAAGAAAATAACTAAGTTGACAAAGCTTATACAAAATAAACTATTTTTTCATAAAATTTAAATTAGTAAACTATTGTTTATAAAAATTTGCTAACTTAACCAAGTTTTATGAAAATAACTATGTTTACAATAATTAACCAATTTTATAAAATTAATAACGTTTAATAAAAATTAACCGATGTAACTAAATTTTATAAAAATTCAATAAATTTATACCAATTGACTAAGTTTGAAAAAATCAATTAAGTTGACTAGGTTTAATAAAACTAATTATAAAAATTAACTAAGTTAGCTAAGTTTTATAAAAATTAAATAAGGTATAAAAAATAACTAAGTTTATAAAATTTTATTAAGTTTTAAAAATGTAACTAAATTAATAAAATAACTAGCTTATAAAATTAAACTAAATTTTGTAAAAACTAAGTTAAATAAGTTTTATAGATCTTTAACTAAGTTTTTAAAGTTTGTAAAATTAATTAAGTTTTATTAAAATTAACTAAGTTAACTAAACTCTATAAAAGTTGAATACGTTCACAAAATTAACTATGTTTTATAAAAATTTAACTAATTCAATCGAGTTTCTAAAAATTTACATGCATATTTTGATGTAAAAAATGATGTTTGGTAAATCTCATTTATTGCTTGTTTGCCAATAAAACTTGTCCAAATTAGATAATATTTTATGCCCAAAATTGAAAAATGGAGCACAATATTGCAGTTGTGATATTGCAGACCAAAATAGTGTATTGAGTTTCCATGATGCAGTGTAATGCATCGGGAACTACTTATGTTTAATTTTCTTTTTAGATAATTAAGAAGAAAAGCAGAAAAATTTTCTCTACTGTTCAATGTAATTGTTTTCAATGGACCAATTTTAAGCAAAGTATGATTATCACTCCACATAATTTTAAGCCAACTGCTTAATATACATCTTGAACAAAAAAATTCCACTCTGCACTTAAACTAATCTTTGATGTTTGCATTTTCACTAAGTTATTTAACAACAATTTCACTTTCATATTTATGGCTAGAAAAATGAACATATAAAAGTTCAGGTAATACAAATGGTACATTGCAGATATACATATTAGATTTATATTCACTTGTATGCCTTTCATATAATTGTTTATGCATATATACATTATCAATGCTTTCACTTGGTTCAAGTACCTAGATTTTCTAGCTGCTCCTATGTTATAAATTAAATAATGGTAGTAGAAAAGCTAAATAGTTTAGCATAGCCTTCTAGCAAATGACATGCATATTTAGTAGAATCATATGTGGATAAGGCATCTCGCATCTATAAGCCTGTGTGTTTTTGTTCAATCCCCAAATTGAATCTATGACATTATATTATTTTTTTGATGTGAGCCTAATCGTGTTAAATTTCACATGCAGGTGAGTTGACTTTGGATACAAGTGAGTAATGAACAATTAAACAGCGACACGGAAAAGAACTATAAAGAACCAGAGACTGAAATATATGGTTCTGATGACCATCGTTGAATGAGTGTCTTAATGTTTAAGCCTTCCCCTATAGGATGAATAGAAGCAATGCACTTACACAATGATTTTGCTAATGAGGGAAATGGAAGAGAAGCATGGACAAGGGAAATGGGGCTATTTCGTTCTGACGGATCAAGGATATTGTATGGTAAAGAAAGAAGATTTTTAGAAGACTTCAACATTCATTTAGGAGGTTATATCTTTAAATTAATTTACGTTATAGCATTTGGTTTTCTCTAATATTTAATTTAATCCAGAACCTAAGTTGGGAATTCCTTTCGACATGAAATTTTAGGTCATTTACCATTAGTTTGTATGCCAACAATCTAAAAATTCTACCACTAGACAACACTAACAAAACGTGACTTACTAGAAATTCAATACTTTGTCCCTTCCCCATGCCAGCAAAACTTGTGCTTGATTTAGAACTGTATGGTTTAAGGTTATCCTGACCAGCTCATTGTCAATTAATATAACCAGTTAAATGTAAATCGTACTTACGTCATGTGTAAAAACTGATAAGCGCTTAAAGGAATAATTAGCATTATGCTTTTATTAAGTTTTGTTTGTATTCCATTTAGATAGTGTTCTATTTCTAAAGGGTTAAAATTTTAATCAACGGAATATCATTTAAGTATGATATCAAATCATACCTTGAAATGGTTATGAATCCAATGGTAAAAAATGGAAGTAAGATGATCAAAATCTGAAGTGGGATAGTCCTGATTTCATTTATGATCGCCGTCTCAATTATGATTTTGATTAAAATTAAACATGGTATTTGATTTGGTTTGATTTACCAGTTTAAATTCATTCTCTTCTGATTATGATTGAAAGCTAAAATTAAACACGTAAATAACTTTATTTTCTTTGAACCTCTGTATTATAGTTCATTCTCCTCTAAAATCAATCAAAAAGAAACATGCCCGTTGATACATTAATCCCTTTTGTTCAATCATATTGCTATTGAGAATGAAGACTATTGGAGATCAAATTATCGATGTTTTTTCTTTAACAGTCTCACTTTAAATTCTTTTTATGGCCATAGTCCATAGTATAAGACCTGTAGGAACATTTGAGATTAGAGAAATCAATGAAAACAATGCTTACATTATGTTGTCATATATAATTAGGGAACCACCTCATATTCTATAACTGGATCAAGGCTATTTACTCTGACATTAAAATTTTCTTCGATTGGAATGGATCATCACAGCCACTAGATCATCCTTCTGATTTCTATGATTTTCATGTAAGTTGTTTGAAGTAATCTCCATTTATTTCAAACTTGTTATGACATGTTTTCATTTCACTGTATATTAATATCGTACTAAGAAAATAATGGTCATATATGACAGGTTTATACTTTATACATTTGCATCCAATATATTATTGGTGGTCCATTTCCATTAGGTTAATCGTACATCGAATACTGGACCAATGGTATAGTTACACATTACACAACTTCCTTTTTTCAAATAAATAAAATTAAAAATTTTACTACTCATTGTGGGTTTTTTACTTGTATAATAAAATAATAGCAGGCTTTTAAAGAAAGACGGTGCTTTCATGGGTCAAGGCAGGGAAGATAATCCTTATCCAGTATTAATCAACTACAATTAGTTTAATGTGATGTTTAAGTCTTCTAGAATAGAAATAACACAAAATGAACTATAATTACTCTAGCAATGGTGTGCTATTTTCAAAGAGTTTCAGTAAAAACCATATTTTAACATAGGAATGGGAAAAATCAGAGTTTGATATATGACTTGTATAAGAAGGTGAATTCCAATATTGGTTGCCGATGCATATGAACACATGTAGATTTATTATAATTTTTTACTATGAAAAAGAATTGCAGATTTTAATCTTCATTCATTGTAATTTCAATATCGAATGTGGGTTCTTTTGAATGTTTGGCATGTAAAACTATACTAGCATGCTCCTTTAAATGATTTAGTTCACAATTACTAACATCTAGTTTGTGAATGTTTGACATAACAATTTCTAACATCTAGATTGCTTATTTGATTATTGCAGATGTTAGAGAGAAAATATCAAAAGCAAAGTAAGAGAACTCATTTGTTTGACTGACCTATAAGTAGGTTGTTGATGCAAATATATATATGAAAAATATGAATGGACATTAGAATAGTTGTTCAAATGATATGTATCAAAAACTATGTATGGATATGGGAAAAATTGTTTGAATGATATGTATGAACTACTTTATGAACATGCCAAATTTTTTTGAACGATATTATGAAGTATTGTGCTTTAATTTACATATTTTTTGTTAGCGAAAATCTTTTATATTTATATTCAAAGCAAAAAATGGATAAATGGATATTATATATGGGAAAAATTGAAATAACGATGGAAAAAACATATAAATTAATATTACATTTAATAGCGTTTAAAAAATGTCATCGTATATAAAACGCTATAGAAAGTAACCATAGGGACATGAATAACAAACTCTATAATATAACTAAATAAATGCTATAGAAATATGCACGAAAAAGGCTATAGAAATATGCAAACTAGTGCTATAGAAATATGCAAACCAGTGCTAAAGAAATATGTAGACTAACGCTATAAAATATGCAAAGAAAATGCTATAGAAATGTCCAGTTTAAACGCTATAGGAAGTAACCATGAGATAATATTTCCTATAGCATTTTTGCTTAATAGTACTGAGAAAACGCTATAGAAAACTTATTTTCCATGGGTTCTTCGTTCCTGCTATTTAAAATTTACGGTCTACAATAGCATATCATTCCACAGTGTTCTTTGAAGCTCTACTATTAGGTATAATAGCATTTTTTAAATGTTATGAATTCTCCAGTTTGTTGTAATGAGTAAAGTGCAGCCTCCACCAAAACTTTGAACTTGTGTTATGGAAGATTGAACATGAATTGCTTGTAATAATAACCATGATACAAAAATTTTTAAGAGATCCAATCATGGCAGTGTGTTTCACTGTAGGAGTTGAGTTTGGAGTTGTAGATGATATTAAGAAGCAATATCCCATGAAGTAAGTTGATATGTTGCCACTGATGAGGGCTTCTAAGGATGGTGCTCGCATACTGATGTGACCTAAAGACTAGGTAGGCTCAATAGAAGGCGCAACAGAATGGGAGATGCTACCTTAAGGGATCTTGCTTTTGAAAGACAGTTGCCTTTCTGAAGACTTAATAGATGGTATGGTCATGAAATTTATCCAACAAACTAGAGTTAAAGATGAGGAGATATAGTTGAAAGACTGACCTTAAGTGTTCACTGATTACTCGATTTCAAAATTGGCAGTGAACGCTTGAACATGCTTCATGGCACATCGGCTGTTGAATAGGGAAGAAGGGAAGAAAATATATATGAACTATTATTTCCCTGTTTGGGTGAAGACTTCTATGACGAATTATGTGGGAAATATGCTGCCCAAGGATGTGGCAGAGACTGAAATTTGGGTTGCATTGAGGATATCGAAGAATTTTTTCTTGGAAAGTTTTTTGATGAGAGGCGCGAAATCAATTTTTGAGGTAAGTTTGATGATAAATTTTGGGTATAGATATAGGCTACGAAACTGCTGTAGTTAGACTGTGACATGTAGGAATTTATTCATTTTTAAGTAAAGTTAACTCTACACACGTACTGATATAAACTTATATTTAACTTATGTTTGTTGCATCATTTGGGTTTGCAATGTTGAATTTTTTGATGCTTCAGCCATTGTTTCCTCCCATGCTTCTGTTTATCAAGTTTTGTTCATGTCATATAATCAGTTTTCTTAGGTGATGCTCTACATCCTTTATTTCTACAAATTCTTTTTGCTACCCAATCAAGTCATATATGTGACAATTCTCTTGTTGGAATAATAGTAACTTCTATTTGTTTGTTATTTATGTTTCATGAATGCAATTTTTTAAATATTTTAAAGTCAAATTTCGTAGATACTGGACAAATTGAACCGTCTGATTTGACGTGTATCATTTTACTCATAACGGGAATTGGCAAGTACCTTATATAAGTTTGAGTGTGAAAACTTTTTAATGAGCAAGCAGTATACAATCATCTCAATAGGATCATTCAAACAATACCCAAGTGGTTTAGAATTTTAGGATTTTAATCTCAAAAGAAAATACTGGGTAGCAGATGACAGCCACCCTACAGCTTTGACTTACTTGAATTTTAGAAAATCAAGTAAATATATATTTGAATTTCTAAACTCATGCATGCAAAACTGTAAGTTATTGTAGTTTAATTCAAATATATAATTGCATTAAATTCAATTCATCACATCATTCAAATTCAATTCATAGTCACATCATTTTAATTTAAACACTCCAAAAATTAGGGCTCAAAATTCGAAGTAGAATTAAACCGATTATAAAATACACACCCGATGTTTATGCTGTCATCCAATGCCGAGTAACTATTCTACTACTTTCCACCGCATTTTCAAAATCATCATCGCTATCGCCAACCCGTAGGTTTACAAAGTTTGACATAAACTATCTAAGTGCATGCATCCACCCTGCATACTAGCACTATAGATAATGGATTGATTTGTGATGCCGATTAGCGATGCAAAGCCGCTAAAACAATGGCCGTTACTAAGGCTGGCATCTTTGAAAAATAATTTTGTGTCTCATGTGCCATATTCTAAAAAAATGGACATGCCAAAAGTGATATCTACTTTCTCCTAGGCTGGCATCTATGAAATTACGATTTTTAGTAAAATAATTCTCTCTAATATTTAACATTACAAAATTATTTTGGAAACTATTTTCACTGAAATTTACATTTTGCAGGCTAGATTTAAATTGGATGAGGAGAGGCAGAAAGTACCCATTTTTCAACAAATGGAATGCATCTGGAGAGCATCAAAAAGCAGGTTAGTTAGATCGACTAATCTGCTTTTTATGGAGACCAACTTCTGATCTTATCTACGTTGAAGATGTTGTAGGCTCTACAGTAGCGTGGCCAGGCTTAAAAGTTGTAACAGAATCAAGGTATGGTAAGTATAAATTGTTTCTTCTATAGATACAAAATTTAAGATGTATACATATTTGAACATGTGATTTAACTCTTGACTATGTACCACTATTATCATATAGGTACATTGTAGTACAATTATATAACAAATTAGTTCATCAAAGATTCCCAAATCAATTAGTTTACTAAGGCGAAAGTCCGCCATGTGCACCTTATGAAAAAATATTTTATCTTTCGATGGCAGGATAATCTTAATTTATTTTTTATTAAGTTAATCACAAATGTATGCGATGATTGAAATAATGTTGATTGACAAGTAAAATAAAAACAAGTGGTGGTAGTTTTCTGAATGGATTTGACAACATACTTTAAAAAAATTAAATTAGATAACAAAAGCCATAAAATTCTGCTCTGATACTATGTAGAAATACTTAACAGGAAAAAAATTAATACCAAAAAAACAAACAAAAAGGAAAAAATAGAAAAGAAAAGGAGGGAGAAGAACATGAATATAATTCTACATCTTTACTAATTGATCAAAACCTATTACATAACATCTAGTTATAATTGTGTTTCATAGATTAAGTAAACATGAGAAAGGAAAATACAGAGTAAAATGAAAATACAATTGAGGCAAATACAAATATAACAATACATGGAAATATAAAATAGACAACTACAAAATGCAATTTTAAAAAGGGAGATATCCTTGAACGCCGATATATCCCGGCATATCATATGGTTCAAGTTATAATTATTAAATTTGGATGATTCAAATATTTGTTAAAGAGGAAGGAAATTGATTAATTGATTCATTCAAATCAATTAATTTGGCTGGTATATGGAAGGATATTCTGAAGGAAACTAATTAATTAGTCAATCAATTAATTAGTCGATATATTTGCTATATGAAGAAATAAATGATTAGGCATGGCGAATAAATCAACCGAAGAAAAGATATGGAAACCAAGATTACGCCATCTATTTGTACTAAAATCAAATCTTGCAATTTGGAAAGATATTTGGGTAATCAGGAAATTGATTTTCTTAATCTCCAAGCAACTCTTCATTATCAAGTCTATTTAAATGAAGAAATTTCATCTTCATATGCAAGCAAGTGTGTGAGAGTATCCACCGTTATTCTTCCCTCTCTTTTGTACTTATTTTTTTAGTGAAATAAAAGAAGTTGTTCGGTCTCCGTGGACGTAGGATATTTATATCCGAACTATGTTAAATCTTCCGTGTCTCTTAATTCTGTTATTATTTCTGTGAGATTGCATAATTTTTTTTAAAATGTCATTGGTATCTAAATAGGCAATACTAGAACCTGATCAAATAATACATTTCCGCTCAAATTAAAACAAAATTCACTATAGTTTGGTATCAGAGCTAGTGTTATTATTCTTGTTTGGATATTAATGGCTACTTCTTGTAAGTTTGTTGGTAGGTCTGGTGTTAATTATAGAGTAATATGTTATGATGGAAAATGAGATTTTGGTACTTGGAAGATGAAGATGGAGGCTGTATTAAAGAAGGAGAAGACTTCTTAGGTTATTTATGCGCCTGAGAAATTGAAAGGTATTGATGCAGCTGATTTGGAAGAGATGGAAGATGAAGCTCTCACAACAATTTAGTTGAGCCTTTTAGATGAAGTTCTTAGAGAATTCTCTCAGAAGAAGACGGCGAAGGAACTATGGGATGTATTAACGGATGCATATCAAGACAAGTCTCCCACTGATCAGATTATTCTTCAGCAACAACTCTATTCGTTCAAGATGAAGCCTGGAGATGATCTAATGGAGCATGTAGATGCTTTGACGACTTTGATTATAAACCCGAAGGCAGTGAAAGTTGATATTACCGATGAGGCTCAAGCTGTGATCCTCTTATGGTCCTTACCTAAGGAGTATACTGCTTTTGTAATTCCATGATTTATGGCCGCAGTAAAATTAGCCTATCTGATGTAAAGTTTGTTCTTCATAATGAAGTATTAAGAGGTAGATTGGCGAGCAATAGCTTGGATAGTGATACCGAAGGCTTATCTGTTCAGAAAGGTAGAGGCCAAAGCAGGTCGAAAAAAGGTGGAGGACGGAATTCTTTACGGTCTCAGTCTAGGGGGCCTTAAAATTTTACTTATCATTATTGTAAGAAACCGGGGCACTTCATAGCACAACATCCCAATCTTGAAGGTAGAAGGAAAGATCCAAAGCAAATCTCAGCTTCTACAGTAGAGAAATCAGATATAGAAAGTGACACGATGTATTTACAGTTTCTGGCACTTCTAGGAAGAGCAACTTATGGCTGATTGATTCTGGCACATCCTATCATATGACACCTGATAAGAATTGCTTTTCCACTTACCATGAAATTGATGGAGGAGAAGTTCTGACGGATAATGGTGTTTCTTACCGAATGGTGGGTATTGATAGCATGATGATTAGGATGTTTGATGGTGCTACTTGTACGATCATCGATGTTAGACATGTACCTGATTTGAGGAGGAGCTTGATCTCTGTTGGGGCATTGAGTAGACTTGGCTTGAAGATTGTAGTGGAAGCAGAGAAAATAAAGATATCGAAGGGTTCCATGATTGTTATGAGAGGTGTGAGGGCAGGAAATCTTTATCTATTAAAGGGCACTACTGTAATTGGTGAATCAACTTCTGTTACATCGGTTGATTCAGATTCTTCTACATTATGGCACTTATGGATGGGTCACATCGGTGAGCGCAACATGGATGAGTTGAGAAAACGAGGATTGATTGATGGAGTTCATCATTCAAAACATGGTTTTTGTGAAGAGTGTGTTCTTGGAAAGCAGATGAAGATTTCTTTTGGTATATGAGAGCATAAAGCATAAGCTGTCGTGGAGTATGTTCATACAAATGTCTGGGTTCCCTTCCCTTGTCAGTCTTTAGGTGGAGCTAGATATTTTGTTTTATTTATAGATGATTTCTCTCATAGAGTATGGGTATACTTTCTTCAGTCAAAGAGTGAAACCTTTGCCAAGTTTCAAAAGTGGAAATCTATGGTTGAGAAGCAGTCAGGGAAGAAATTGAAAGTTCCCCGTTCAAATAATGACGGTGAATTTGTTTCACAGGAATTCATCGATTATTGTGAGTCTTAAAGCATTAAGAGGCATCACACTACATTAGACGACCCCAAGTCTAATGGAGTTGCAGAAAGGATGAATCAGACATTATTGGAGAGAACAAGATGCCTCAGACTGACTGTTAAATTGAAGAAGGGATTTTGGGCTGAAGCTTTATGTATGGCGGCTTTCCTCATCAACCACACACCTTCTACTGCCATAGATATGAAGATCCCTGAAGAAGTATGGAAAGGAGAGCCTGTTAGCTATTTATTTCTCAGAGTGATTGGTTGTCCAGCTTATGTGCATGAGAGCAAAGGGAAGCTAGAACCTAGAGCTCGCAAGTGTATTTTTCTAGGTTAATGGAGAGGAGGAAGGGATACAAGCTGTGGTGTCCTATTAGCAAGAAGATCATTATGAGAAGGCATGTTACTTTTGATGAGAAGGCTATATTGAAGGTGGAGCCTTCCTCATCGGATGACAATGAGAGGGCATGTGAAGAATGCCGAACACAAACCAAGTCATCTGTTGATTCTTTCCATAGACATTCAAATGGTGTTTCCGATGACACCGTGGTTGATAAGGATAATATAAATGTTGGTACATAGGATCAAACTCAAGGTGGAGCTTATTCAGAACCTAGGCCTGCCAGACAAAGAAGAAAGCCTGAGTGGCTTGATGAGTTTGTTGGATTGAGCATCGAAGATATTAACTTCAATGATATGGCAACATATGCTTTGAATGTTGTCCATGATGAGCCCTGTGACTATAGAGAAGCTGTCGCATTAGTTAACAGTTCCAGTTGGTTAGTTGCTATGGAGAAGGAGATTGAATCATTGCATAGAAATCATACTTGGGATTTGGTGCCTCTTCCCACCAACAAGAGAGATATTGGATGCAAGTTGATCTATAGAGTGAAAGATGGTGAAAATGGTAATCTCAGATACAAGGCAAGATTAGTCGCAAAGGGGTATGTTCAAAAGAAGGGGGTAGAGTATCATGATATCTTTGCTCCAGTGGTTAGGCATACTTCTATTCGTATTATTTTGGCATTATTTGCTCATTAAGATATGGAATTAGAGTAACTAGATGTCAAAACTGCATTCTTGCATGGTAATCTAGATAAGGAGATTTATTTAAAGCAGCTGGAAGTGTTCATTGATAGTAACAGACCAGACTATGTTTGCAAACTCAATAAATCTCTATATGGACTGAAGTAGTCTCCTAGACTATGGTATAAGAGGTTTGATAAGTTTATGCTTTCACAGGGATACTCTAGAAGTTTCAAAGACCAGTATGTTTATTTCAGGAGATGTGATGGTGATATGATTTACTTGTTGTTATATGTTGATTGATTGCATCTCGGAGTATGGTCAGAATTAAGGAGTTGAAAGCGGAGCTCGGTAGAGAGTTTGACATGAAGGATTTGAGAAAGGCATAAACAATATTGGGTATGAAGATAAGCAGGGATAGGAAGCAGAGAGAGTTAAGGCTCACTCAAGCGCAGTACATTAAGAAGGTCATCTCTCGATTTGGAATGGAGAAAGCTAAACCGGTTGGCACTCCATTAGGCTCGCTTTTTAAGTTGTCAAAAGGCTTATCTCCCTCATCGGAAGAAGACAAGAGGTATATGGCTGATATACTTATTCTAGTACTGTTGGTAGTCTTATGTATGCGATGGTGTGCACAAGACCAGATTTGGCCCATGCAGTGGGTGTTGTGAGTCGATATAAACCCAGGCAAAGAATATTGGCAAGCTGTGAAGTGGATTTTTAGATATCTTCGAGGCACTTCTTCGGTGGGTTTGTTATATGGTGGAGTGGATGGCGACATCTTTCTTAGAGGACACTGTGATTCTGATTATGCTGGGGATAGAGATGCTAGGAAGTCAATGTTGGACTATGTTTTTACACTTGGCATAGGCTCGATTTCATGGAGATCAAAGCTGCAATCTATCATAGCTTTATCGACTACCGAAGCAGAGTTGATATCTATTGTGGAAGCAATAAATGAAGGATTATACTTACTTCAGTTGTTGGGTGATCTTTCATTGGTGCAGGGGGACAGTACAGTTATTTTCAAACAGTCAGAGTGAGATTCATCTTGTAGAGAATCCAGTTTATAGTTCATGAACGAAGCACATTGATGTTAGAGGTTTCTTTCTTATGCTTGAGGAAGAACGAAG
Source organism: Allium cepa (assembly GCA_030765085.1). Classification (NCBI taxonomy): domain Eukaryota; kingdom Viridiplantae; phylum Streptophyta; class Magnoliopsida; order Asparagales; family Amaryllidaceae; genus Allium; species Allium cepa. The sequence goes on along the minus strand of CM060931.1, from coordinate 1,039,569,898 downwards.
CAAGATCAAATTGTTGAAAGTGAGTACTTTGGATAATCCTTCAGGTATGATGACAAAGTCACTTCTAAGGACAAGTTTGAGCATTGCTCAAACTTGATCAGTTTGATACATGTTACTTGAGCGCCATGGGGCACTAGACCCAACAACTTATATGTCGACTGCTTGATAATAAGGTGATGAAGAGATTTGTTATATTTGAATCAAGGTGGAGTGTTAAATTTGGATGATTCAAATAATTGTTAAAGAGGAAAGAAATTGATTAACTGATTCATTTAAATCAATTAATTTGGCTGGTATATGGAAAGATATTTTGAAGGAAACTAATTAATTAGTCAATTAATTAATTAACTAATATATTTGCTATATGAAGAAATAAACGATTAGGCATGGAGAATAAATCAATCAAAGTAAAGATATGGAAACTAAGATTACGTCATCTATTTGTACTAAAATCAAATCATGCAATTTGAAAAGATATTTAGGTAATCAGGAAATTGATTTTCTTAATCTCTAAGCAACCTTTCATTATCAAGTCTATTTAAATGAAGAAATTTCATCTTCATATGCAAGCAAGTGTGTGAGAGTATCCACCATTATTCTTCACTCCCTTTTGTACTCTTTTCTTTAGTGAAATAAAAGAAGTTGTTGGGTCTTCGTGGACGTAGGATATTCATATCCAAACCACGTTAAATCTTCTGCGTCTCTTATTTCTGTTATTATTTCTATGAGACTGCATAATTTTTTTAAGTGTCATTGATATCTAAATGGGCAATACTAGATCCTGATCAAATAATTCACTTTTGCTCAAATTAAAACAAAATTCACTGTAATAATTTTGCTTGGACATTACATAGTGTGTTACATGTAAACATAGTACTCAAACTCATACTGTATATTATGAGTTAGATATCGTAATCCAAAAAATGTCACAAGTTCCAGTTAAAAGAGAGCTTTAGTTTTGAACACCAAGCATCCAGAAGCCAGAACATGCATTATAGGTAAATAGAAGATACAAAATCTTGATTCTTTACGACCAAGCAAAAAATCACTTATCTTAAAAGGACACAGCACACTCTATGTCTTATTCTTTAAGACTCTTTTTGAAGTTTTTCACTACAATCATGCACTAATTATATTGCTTAAAAATGTATATAATCCATCTTTTGTTCTTAACAAAATAAACATCAATTATATTAGTTGACTTTATGACATCAAGAGTTATTGCATTTTGATCGAAAACTAGTATTGACACGAGTTTCTTTCTTTTACCGAGACTTGGAAACAGTTCGTCAACTATTTAAAAAGAATCTATCAAAATTTTGGATTATTTGACTAAATCGCCTAAATTATTATTAGAAAGAGAAAGAAAACTAGAACTGTAATTTTTCATACAGCTTATTATGTTTTATCTTTTGATAAATTTTGTATACATGTTGATGCTGCAAAATACAATTTCTTGTTTGACACAACTATCACTACTTAAGACCGTTCATATTTCATTCTGGCATTATTATTCTAATATGAATTGCTGACCAAAGGTAGCAAATATTATTTTTCAAACCAAGTAACATAAAAAATACATGTAACCGTGTTATATGAACAACATATCTCACAATTTAATTTAATTTTGAGGCATTAGTTTGTATTTGTTGATGCATTAATAAACAAAAGGAAAATAAGACAATCTAAAAAAAGAAAGAGATGATTAAAAGTAAAAGACCTCTTACTTATCAACTGTTTCAGTCAAACATATCTATAAGCCAAGTTTTGAAATAGGGAACATCGTTTATTTCTGTATGTGAAAGAGCACTCAAAGGAGTGATTGTAATCTACCATATGAACATTATTTAACGTCTATTTTACTAGGAATAACACATGTTAAAATGTTCAAATAGTATAATTAATGAATAAACTTGCATATCCTTCACTAAGAGCCATGTAATCTACATCTGCAAGGTCCACTTTTTCTCCATGATAATGTTCCTTGATCTAATAAAAAAATGTAAAATTGAGATTTTGAGGATTTTGATGTACATAATTTTTGGTTCAAGTCCTACAATTTAAATTAGTTTTATTCTTGACCTTATAATAGTTACATTGCAGCAACCCCCGTAAGGATGTATTTGAGCATTAATCTTAGGCTAGGTATGTGTGTGTGTTAAGTGTGCGCGCCTTATATGTCTCCTGCATAAGTCATGGTAACGTTTTTAGCCAGCGATGAGTTTTTGTTGCTAAAACTTGAAATCAAGCAACTTTTTTGTTGCTAAAACTTGAAAATGAAATCAAGATTTTGACTTTGCAAGATGTATTTTTTTTATCCTTCTCATTTCTATGATATTTTCATAACTTGAAAAATTAAATATCAACATTGGATGTTATTGACTCGTAAGTTCAATTTCAAAATGAAGAAAATTAGCACTATGTAGTTTCCAGTTTCAGAAACTGTAATTAAAAAAAATCCAATTTAATAAAAAAAAATTCACTTAAGTTAATTTATAGTACTTAAAGTTAAATGTATTTGAAATTCAAAATCATATTAAAAAGTTGAACGTTCATATTCAGAAAGATTTGTAGGTTGAAATTAAAGGTTAAGATTTCTAATTTAGGAACGTCAAAAGTTAAAAGTTTCAACCTTAAAAGATGAAAAAAATAAATTTTTTAACGGTACAGTGTTTAAGACTAGAAACTAAAATTAAAAGAAGTGTTATAAAAATTAATATCAAATTTAACAAAAAAAGGTTAAGTAAATAAAATCTCTAAAATATAAATATTGCATATTTTTATTTTATAAGTCAATTTAAAATTTAAATTACTTCTGTAGCTATTTATAAGTCAATTTATTTTATAACTCATATTTTTATTTTAGTTAACAAAGACATATTTTTATTTTATAACTATTTGAAATTTTAATTACTTAGGTACGAATGAATCCAAATATAACATATATTTATTTTATAATTCAATTTATTGAAAATATTCTTGAAAGAAATAATTATATTAGTCAAATTGGACATATCAATGTTTAGTGCAGCGTAATATTTTAAAAAATGTGCAGGAAAGTGACAACACTAACATAGAAGGAGTTGATTCAACAAACGCGTGTTATGGTGGAACAGCTGCTCTGCTCAACTGTGTCAACTGGGTGGAGAGAAATTCATGGGATGGGCGTTATGGACTTGTTGTGTGTACAGATAATGCGGTATGCTATCAAAATATTCTCATTGAGCTACGATCATATGGTGTTAGTTTATGTGATCAAATTCATAATTCTAGTTATAGTTGAATTGACAAGTATACTAATTCACTTGCACCATTTAATAACAGTTTACTATTTTCAAGAACAATTTGTATCCCTCAGAGCAAAAATTTCAATTATTTTTTGTCACTTACATGTCCGTATAAAATGTATGTCTATTTTTTATAGGTTTATATGGAAGGGCCAGCTAGGCCAACTGGTGGTGCAGCTGCAACAACAATGTTGATAGGGCCAAATGTGCCTATAGTTTCCGAGAGCAAATATAGAGGGACCCACATGTCTCATGCCTATGATTTTTACAAGCCTGATCTTACAAGTGAATGTCCAGTATGTTTCTGTTTTGATCTATGATTAAATGTGAATTTATTTTATTGCATTCGAACTGATGCAAGCTAGGTTCTTTATTTGTAAATTAAGGTTAGAACTTTTTTTTGAAATGGTACTTTAGATACAACATGTCACTGGGACAACAAACCACAAATCATGTGTCAATAAATGTTCGAATCACGCTACACAAGTTTCGAACTTGTGACTTTTTGCATCAAAGTCGAATCACTTAACCACTAGGACAATGGTGCTTTAAGGTTAGAACTTAGAACCCACTTTAGAATGAAAGGATTTAATATTACCATTATACTAATGTGTTCCTTGCGAGCATTTATTTGAGATAACAAACTGATCTGTTCTATGATTGATTTCATTTTTTTTAAAGTTAAATCTTATTATTTTCCTTGCCCAGTTATAAAAGCAAGGATAATATAGCTTTTTATTCATATGGATTTGTGTAATTAGAGAGCTCTTGCATCAATTAAATTTTCTTGTAGGTTGTTGATGGAAAACTTTCACAAACATGCTATCTCATGGCACTTGATTAATGTTACAACCGCTTCTATAACAAGTAAGTTTGAGTGAATATTCAACCATTGTAAATTGATCTTCGACTGGAATTCTAGTTGATGTTAATTATCAGGTATCAGAATTTTCGAGGGAAAGCAGTTTTTAATTTCTGATGGAAATTATTTTGTATTTCATTCCCCATACAACAAGGTATACTAGTGATTTCAAATAGACTCTCTAACCACCTGCCAACACATACTGGTTTGTAGAAACTATGATCTGACAATAAATTATTATATACTATTTTCCAGCTTATGCAGAAAAGTTTTTCTCGATTGTACTTTATAACTACATGCGTAAATGCAGGTGTGTTACAATTGTTCCATGTAGTAATAGTGTTTTACCTTGTAATATAAATTTGTAAGAATCAAGAGTATTGTTCATACTCATGAATCAAAAGGTTCAATACGATTTCATGTTTGTCGCAGAGAGATTAGGTTGAAACCCTAAAATAGAGATGTCCTCAGCTGATAGTTTTTTTTCATAATGATATATATATATATTGTATATTATAACATTTTTGGTTGGGTATTCCAAAAACATTTCTACTTTATGAAGTAAACCATTTTTTTAAATAATTTGCATCTAGCCCTATTGCAAAGTATGATAGGGAAAAGTTTGAGCCATTCGCAACCTTGTCCAGCAGTGAAAGCTAACAAATTCTTGACCGTAAAAAGGTAATTTGAGCAAGCACTTATGACCTAGTTACATACATCCTTTAGACTATGGTTCTAACTTCTTGAACACTGCACTCAAGTGTCTCAACAGGTTGCGAAGAGCTTGTATAATGAGAAGGTTCAAACGGCTACATTGGTACCAAAGCAAGTTGGAAACATGTATACTGCTTCTGTATGCTGCCTTTGTATCAGTCCTTCACAACAAAAATACTATTTTAGTAAAATCCTTTGCTTTTGTGGACATTATATATCTTCATACAACATACCCTCTAGTTCATTAAGTAAGAATATACTGTTATCGAATCTAGGCTGGTCAACGTATAGTTATGTTCTCATATGGAAGTGGCTTGGCTTCTACAATGTTCCCATTTAGGATTAAAGAAGGTCAACATCCTTTCAGTGTATCAAATATCATTAGCATGATGAATGTTGGAGGAAAACTTAAATTCCGTCATGTGGTATGTGTTGATCATCTTTCTTCCTTGAAACACCAAATACTTGCAATTTTATGTCATTTCGTTACTCTATTGGAATAGTGATACTGATGTATACGCCAATCTAATCAAATTTATGAAATATTTTAAAGATTTACAATGAGAATTTGAAATCAAATCAAATATGATTTGTAACAAAATGGAATTTTTTTATAGAACTTATTTATGTGATATATTTGTTTGATGAAGTTATTGTAATTCTATAAAGATAATTAATGTCCCAAAAAAAGGTTGCTTAGAGCATCAGCAGCTAGTCCACTGGCTTCTAAATTACTGTTCTTACCAGGTCATGTGTGACGACCCGGAATTTTTAGCAATATCAATTTAATAATTTTTGATAATAATTAAATTGATTTGATCATTTTATATTATAAATCGATAAGTTAAAATTTATTTTAAAGATTAATGATAACAATTTGTTAATATCTTTTAATATTTTTCTGACAATATATATAAGCAAGATTAAATTCTTCTGAAAGTTTATAATAATTTGATTTGGAAACATTTATTTTTGGTAAATAGGAAGTTTTCAATGTAATAAAACTTTTATTCAAATTGTAATATATATATATATGTATGTATATATATATATATTGTAATTTGAGATTTGTTTTAAAATTTAATATGGAAATTAACAAATTTAATGTTAGAATGTTTCTATTTGAAATGTATATATATTTGTATATATATATTTGAAATAGGAATTTTATTTAACCTAAATTTAATAAGTGTTTTCAAAAACTTTAATATATATGTAATTTGTGATTTGAAAAGTTAATTTGATTTATACTTTTGGAAATGATATTTAAGATTTAAATTAAAAGTTCATTTGTTTAATAGTCTTTCAATTTTAATTTTAACACAAGATAAATTCGTTTTAAAATCATAAGAGTTAAAATAAATTTAATTAAAAGCATAAATAAATTATAAACTAACATGAAGTTACTTTTATATTTATCTAAAAGCTTATTTTTAAAAGATAAGTATGCACATTTTACAATCATATAAATATTTCATAATAAAATCAATAAGTAAGCATTAAATGCACATTTTCATATAACCTAATCACATATACATATTACATGCAAGGCTTAAATAAATTATTAAAAATAAAATAACATCTAAAAGAAAACATTAACTAAACATAACAATACTTGTAAACATTTTAGTATGGGTTAGAGACAAATGTAAATTAAATTGCTTAGGTGTAAGTTAATCAAAACATAAGAGGTGACAAATGTCATTCTCTTTAATAATTAAATTTAAAATTTAATTGTAAATAAAAGATGGTTTTATTCTTCAGCAAAAGATTTTCTTATTATCAACTAAAGCGTGAATACAAATCTGAAAGAAGCAAAGATCAAAAATGAATACAGATCAATAACCAAGATAAAGGAAAAAAATGAAGACTATAAAGAATCTGGAAATTACAAGGGAGAAGAAACTTGAAAAATATGCTGGATTTTCAAAATCAGAGGCAAGCAAGATGTAAACTTCAATAATTCAAATGCTCGGCTGCAAGATTAAAATTCAACATGCAATTTCATTTTCAAGTCCATCAGTAATCAATGCAAAGAATTCTGTAAATAGCATGCAAGATAATTGAAGCCTGGAAAGAAGAAAATGCAGTCTCTGTCTTCCGTTTTTCAAAGGTGAGTAAACACAATTTTAAAAACAGATTTGAATTTTTAAAATGGATCTTGATCTTGTGGAATCATGATGATTCATCTGGATTTTTAATTTAAACTAATTGCATGATTGAAATATAAATGCTTGATGTCTGAGTGATTAAACAGCTCTGTAGAATATTTACAGGTAGCATTTACATGTTAAAACCAATAACTTTAGGTTGAATCCAAATTAGCCTATGATTCATGAACAAAGTTTGTTTGAAATCAAGGAATGTTTCATCTAAAAATACTTATAGATTTTTAAAATGGATGTTTGGTTCAAAATTTGCAAATTTGCAGTAGTAATCAAACTGTGTCCAAAATTTTATGAATTAAAATTTGTAGTTTTGATTTCATAATTGAAATAATGATAGAAAATTATGATTTTTAAAGGTTAAATCATAAATTTTAGATTGGTATTTAGTGGGAAATTTGTGAATTACTATTTTGGGGGTTATGGCCGATTCTGGGTGATCGACGACATATCAATGGACGTGTTGGTGTGTGGGGATAGAGGGGCCTAGGGTGGTCTCTGGAAAAATACTGAGGGGGTCGGCCGATGGCCATGATGGCCATCGTGTTTTGTAGTGTGGAACTCGAAGCAGGAAGATAGGTGGGAAGCACGGGGTGTTTGCTGCTTTTACTCGGGGAAGTCACTGGGTTTTTGTGTAGCTTACTCGGGTTTTAGTGAGGTCACTCGAGTATAGCATATTCAGGCTTTAGATCTAGGTGTTTAGTTGTTAATGCAAAGAAAAATTGATTTTAGGAATTAACCTTTTAAAAAAAAAGGTTGAACAAGTTTCAAAATTAAATTTGTTTCAAAGTTATGTTTTAAAACAAGTTTATATATTTTAAAATATGGGAGTTTTAAAATAAACTAAGTAGATTTTAAGATAAAATTTGTATTAAACTTTAATAAATAAATTTGGAAAGGTTTTAAAGATTTCAAAGTTCAATTTAAAATATGTTTAATTATAATTTATTTCTAAATATTTAAGTAAAGATAAATAATAAAGATTTAGAGATAAATAAAAATAAAGATTATCTTTAATTATTTTGAATTTTATTTAATTGAAGATAAATACATTTGTAAAGCTAATTGAGATAATTAAATTATTTTTAATTATCGAGTTTTATTTGTTAATAAATGATTTAATTAAGATAATAGTTTCTTAATTAAGAATCTTTTTAATATGGTAAATTAAAAAGAATCATTTAATTAATTTTAAATGATTAAGTTAAATAATTAATTAAATAATTAAATTGTGATTAATTAAAGATAATCACTTTGGAGTTGATTAAGTATAATTTCTTGGTGAAGTAATTAAGTAATTAAGTGGTTAATTATTTGAGGTAATTAAGTAAAAGATAATTACTTTATGAAAAGTAATTAAGGAAATGTGATTAAGAGTTAATCACTTTAGTTATTTAAAGAATTAATTAATAATTAGTTAAAGATTTAAATTATTTGATTAATGATTAATTAATAAAAGGGATTAAGAGTAATTAATTAAGTGATTAATTACTAGTTAAAGTAATTAATTAAGAAAGAAATTTAATTAATGAAGTAATCATCAATTAATGAAAATAATTAATTAATTATTAATTAATAATTTGAGAATAATTAGTTTATAATTAAGTCTTAATTACTAAATGAAATTAAAGTAATTAATCAAAGGTGATTAATTAAAAAGTAATTAATTAAGTATGATTAATTAAGAGTAATTAATCAAGTGTGATTAATTAAAAGTGATTAATCAGGTGTAATTAATTAAAGGTAATTAAGGAATAATTATCAGGATAATTATGGAATAAATTAATCAAGGTTGATTAATTTAGAAGGTAATTTAAAGGTGATTACTTAGTATAATCTGGAAGTAATTAATCAGGAAGATTAATTAATATGGTAATTAAGTAAGAATTACTTTAAGTAATTGAGTGATAATTAATCAGGGAAGATTAATTGAGATGGATAATTAAGTGATGTTAATTAATTAATTTGTAATTAATTAATGAATAAGTAAGTTGGATTGATGATAATCCAAGTGATTAATTAAGAATTAATTTAATTAAGGAAGAATTAAATTAATTGAGTGTGGATCAAACTTTATATGAATGATGAATGTTTGGTTGATAAGTATCATTGGATGAGTTAATGATATTGGTTGTTGATGGATGACATTGATTGATGGGTGATGATGTGAATATGCTATATCTGAATGTGATATATATATATGTTGCTATGTGATATGTATAGATGCATGTGATAATAGATGCTTATCTATCTGTGTAATATGATACACGCATTTATGTTAAGTGATATTTTCTGAAATATCTATTGTTTAAATCCCTTAAGTACAACTTGGACATTAAAATGGCGTTTGGTTTCGATGAGACCGAGATCGGGTTTCCATATTTGGATATCCGAAAACCACATCGATTCCAATTAAACGATAGGTCGTTAATCCACGTGGAGCGAGTGAAGACTCTAGGTGTAAGGGCTATACGTCAGTATAACTCTGTGGGTGATTCCGTAATAAGTTTGACGGAATAATGCTTATAGATTTGAGATGGTGAATTAGAATGCAAGGGCTATGGTCGTTGACTCTGAGGGTGATTCCAAAAAGAGTGCAACGAGATAGTGCCTTCGGTTTCGTTTGAACCCGGAACGAACTTGTATGGATTGAATGCTTTCAGCACATCGTCAGGCAGACGATGAGCATTATAAGATAATTGGTCCTATAAAGGTAATCGCAGCCTCAAGCCTTATCAACCGGGAATGGCTAAAACAGGGAAGGTGCAGCAAGGCTTCGTGGGTCGCTCCCACTGGAGAGCAAGATACATCCCTGTCTAGAGGTCCCTTTATATTTCGGCTGTGTGGGCAGTTGGTCTGCAGCCAACTACGGGGTGGTCTTGTTCGAGACTGTTCAGTAAGGAATGGTCCCGGCTTTGTGTTGCAGGGGAGTGGGAGTACTCCTCGGTACGGTGATCTAGGCCACGTACTATGACGGGCGGTACCCCAGTAGCCCTGCCATTGATGGAAACCCATTTTCCCTATGAGACCCTATGGTTTTGTTTGTATTACCCACTTTTGTGGCTAGTAGCTGGAATTTAATAAATGTAACAATTTCGGCTATTTCTTATTTACTTGAAAACCTTAGACTCTATTATAATATCACTGGATTTCCTATCAAATGTTTTGGTTAGCGTAAGGTAAAAACTTTTCCATATTTATGTGTGGGAAGTCTTACGTGATACCTTTTCTTTTCAAATGATTTTCTAAAGTTAAGCAATCTTAAACCGTTTACTCACACCAGACCCCTGTCTGACCTGAGTGTTTATTTTCTGTTTTATTAAACTCTAGGGTACTCATATTATATATGAGTAGTCAAGTGATTCAGGTTGTCTCTTGACGAATTCTGGAGGAGCTTTGGAGCAGGAGGCTTCAGCGTGTAGATATATGGTTAGAGTTTCCGCTTTGTGTTATTCTGTGTTGAGGTTCTTGTATTGTATTAGACAGAAATGTTATGACTGTCTAGATTAAGATGTATAGTTGTGTACTACGATGTATATGATACTATGTATATGTTCTATATTATATTTAAATCGTTCCGCTGTGAGATTCTGATGTATTGTTTTCTCTTTCTTCTCTTTCTTTTCTTCTTCTATCCCTTTCTTTCTTAATTAGTGATGCGATTTTCCGGGAGTGGAAAGTCGGGTTGCTACAGTTGGTATCAGAGCATTAGGTTGAGTGAATACCTAGGCTCTGGAGTGGTGACTATCTTGAGAGAGCGTACTTGTAATTTATACACACACACACAACTATCTAATCGGTTGGGTTATCTGTTCGGATTTTCCAACATAGGTTATAAAGGTAGATAAGTTAGGAGTGTGTGGAACACAACTACCACTAATGGAAGAGGTTTATATGTTGTGGTTGGAGGTGTTTATCGAGATGTAGACCTAATACCGTCTGGAATAAGTTTTGTAGATTGGTGAAAGGATTTCTTTGAGTCCAAAAGAAGTATTTTCAAGGATTTGAGTATATTCTTGAAGTGTAGGGTTGATTTGCTCTCAAATGAGCAGGGATTTCCAAGAGTTGAGTTGTCAGCTGAGCTGAAGCAGAGGTGGTATCTTGGTGGCATCAAGAAGGAATGGCTGTGTGATGTGGTGCAGTTTCCATAGATGGTTCTGAAGATGTTTCTTTTGGAGCCAGATTTAGATGGAGCTAAGGGAACTGTGATGTCTGCTGCAGTGAAGATTTGAATGTTTAGAGATTTTTCTGGATCTCAAGTAAAGGTGTCTTGTCTATATTGAAGTTTGAGACTAAGGTCGATGAGTTACCTCATTTCAGACATGGTCTCATTTGTTTCCTTAAGAGATAGGTGGTTGGTTTTTGGTTTGGAGCCGAGTTTCTTGAGAAGATGTCTACTCGTCTCAAGGATCTTTTAGAGGATTTGGATGTTAGTTTTGTGTTTCAAGAAGCTTCTGGTTGAGGAAGATCTTTGGTTTAGCTGTATCTTTAAAGTGAAGTTAGGAAGTAGCAGCATAGATCTGTTTCTTCGATGATTCAGTAATCTTTGGGATTCTACTATCAGCAGACCAGGAAGATAGTGAAAGCTTATCCATTTCTTTGGAAGGCTCAGCAGAGTAGGATATCTGTTGGAAGTGATCTATCATTTTATGGTAGATAAGCCATTCTGGTAAGATTTATTTAGAATAGGAAAAGTTGTTCTAGTTGGGGAGACAGTTCTTTGGAATCAGAACTGAGAGGGATCGCAAAAGTGACTTGCAATTAGTTTGGGAATCTTTGAGTATTCTTTAGCTTGGGAATTGAGGCATCTCAAGTAGAGGTGAAAGCTATGGAAGTAGTCAGAGATTCTCCAGATGTTTTTGAGAGAATCTGAAGTTGTCCCGAATCGGAGATTGAGTTTTCTTATCAACTTGGAATTCAGGAGTAATTTTGATGGTTCAACCATGTAGTGGGATGACACTTAGAGCGAGAAGAGTTTGGTGAGGCAGCTCAGGGCTCTTTGAAGAAGGATTGATCATCTTATTCTAAGTTAAGATTCTGTTTAGATGTTTGATCAAGAAGAATGGTCACTAAGATTTTATGAGTCAGATAAACTATGCATGGAAAAAGATTGTGTTTGTGTTCTTCGATGGCATTCTTATCTGCTCTAGATCAGAGTTGTGCAGCGGAAGCCAGTTGGCAGTTATTCTGGTATGAGAACAACCGGGAATTGTAGTAAAGGGATTTTTACAGGAAATTCAAGTATGAAGGAATTTTCCGGATTTGGTAGGTAAGGTTGTCAAGTACAACTGTTTGGCTATTTTAGATATGAGATATAGGTTTAAAGTCCATTGATGTTTGTGGAATAGAATTGTATTTTGGATTTCAGCAAATTACTTTTGGAAAGCCGTTTTGTTGAGTAGGATCTGGAAATTTGATTTGAGTTGGTCCTGTTGTTTCTTGAAGCAATCAGCAAGAGTTAGGCTGATCAGGAATTTTAGAGGTGACTCAGGCTCATCTGAAGAGTTATGCAGTTAAGAATTGAGGAGATTTGGAATGTGCAGTTAGAGTTTGGATTTTGACTTGGTTTTATCCAATCAAAGGAATTATAAGAGATTGGGTAAAACTGGAGAGCTAGCTCCAGAGGTATTTTGAGTTTTCCCTGTGATCTCTGGAGATTAGATTTTGACTTACAAGATTGAATTGCCAGTTTGGATAGATGGAATTCATTGAATTTCACATATCTCTAAGGAATATGTGTATGATTCTTCGAGTGATGGAATCAGTAGTTAAGAAGGATTTGGTAGTTGGGCTGGTTTTGAGTGTAGTCTGATTTCTGGTTCAGATTGGTAGGATCAGATGAGAGGAATTCTTGGTTTTAGTAATGTAGTTACTTAAGATTTGTAGAGCGAGTATTCCAGTATAAGAATCTGGAAACTCTTGGTAATATTAGTAAGTTCTATTCAGAATTTTTCTGGATAGATAAAATTGTTTGTTTGAATTGATTGCTATGATTGATTGTGTGATTGCTGTGTGAAATTTAAATTCTTTAGCTAGGGTTATTAAATTATCTTTGCTTTTAAATTTCGAGGACGAAATTCTTTTAAGGGGGGAGGAATGTGACGACCCGGAATTTTGAGCAATATCAATTTAATAATCTTTGATAATAATTAAATTGATTTGATCATTTTATATTATAAATCGATAAGTTAAAATTTATTTTAAAGATTAATGATAACAATTTGTTAATATCTATTAATATTTTTCTGACAATATAAATAAGCAAGATTAAATTCTTTTGAAAGTTTATAATAATTTGATTTGGAAACATTTATTTTTGGTAAATAGGAAGTTTTCAATGTAATAAAACTTTGTATTCAAATTGTAATATATATAAATGTATATATATTGTAATTTGAGATTTGTTTTAAAATTTAATATGGAAATTAACAAATTTAATGTTAGAATGTTTCTATTTGAAATGTATATATATTTGTGTATATATATTTGAAATAGGAATTTTATTTAACCTGAATTTAATAAGTGTTTTCAAAAACTTTAATATATATATAATTTGTGATTTGAAAAGTTAATTTGATTTATACTTTTGGAAATGATATTTAAGATTTAAATTAAAATTCATTTGTTTAATAGTCTTTCAATTTTAATTTTAACACAAAATAAATTTGTTTTAAAATCATAAGAGTTAAAATAAATTTAATTAAAAGCATAAATAAATTATAAACTAACATGAAGTTACTTTTATATTTATCTAAAAGCTTATTTTTAAAAGATAAGTATGCACATTTTACAACCATATAAATATTTCATAATAAAATCAACAAGTAAGCATTAAATACACATTTTCATATTACCTAATCACATATACATATTACATGCAAGGCATAAATAAATTATTAAAAATAAAATAACATCCAAAAGAAAACATTAACTAAACATAACAACACTTGTAAACATTTTATTATAGGTTAGAGACAAATGTAAATTAAATTGCTTAGGTGTAAGTTAATCAAAACATAAGAGGTGACAAATGTCATTCTCTTTAATAATCAAATTTAAAAAATTTAATTGTAAATAAAAGATGGTTTTATTCTTCAACAAAAGATTTTCTTCTTCTCAACTAAAACGTGAATACAAATCTGAAAGAAGCAAAGATCAAAAATGAATACAGATCAATAACCAAGATAAAGGAAAAAAATGAAGACTGTAAAGAATCTGGAAATTACAAGGGAGAAGAAACTTGAAAAATATGCTGGATTTTCAAAATCAGACGCAAGAAAGATGTAAACTTCAACAATTCAAATGCTCAGCTGCAAGATTAAAATTCAACATGCAATTTCATTTTCAAGTCCATCAGTAATCAATGCAAAGAATTCTGTAAATAGCATGCAAGGTAATTGTAGCCTGGAAAGAAGAAAATGCAGTCTCTGTCTTCTGTTTTTCAAAGGTGAGTAAACACAATTTTAAAAACAGATTTGAATTTTTAAAATGGATCTTGATCTTGTGGAATCATGATGATTCATCTGGATTTTTAATTTAAACTAATTGCATGATTGAAATATAAATGCTTGATGTCTGAGTGATTAAACAGCTCTGTAGAATATTTACAGGTAGCATTTACATGTTAAAACCAATAACTTTAGGTTGAATCCAAATTAGCCTATGATTCATGAACAAAGTTTGTTTGAAATCAAGGAATGTTTCATCTGAAAATAGTTATAGATTTTTAAAATGGATGTTTGGTTCAAAATTTGCAAATTTGCAGTAGTAATCAAATTGTGTCCAAAAATTTTATGAATTAAAATTTGTAGTTTTGATGTCATAATTGAAATAATGATAGAAAATTATGATTTTTAAAGGTTAAATCATAAATTTTAGATTGGTATTTAGTGGGAAATTTGTGAATTACTATTTTGGGGGTTTTGGCCGATTCTGGGTGATCGACGGCATATCAATGGACGTGTTGGTGTGTGGGGATAGAGGGGCCTAGGGTGGTCTCTGGAAAATTACTGAGGGGGTCGGCCGATGGCCATGGTGGCGGCGGAAGGCAATTGTATCTTGGTGCCCTAGTTTTTAACATAGTATGGAACCGTGGTGATTTCATCACCACGAGATGATCGAGTGGAGCGGGATTCGAGTTGATGGAAGTGGGGATGGGGACGAGTTCACGGCTGTAGGAGGTGGCACTCAAGGTGGTCAGATTGTCGAGGGGGAACTCGGTGGCAGTGATGAAGTGTGATATTGCTTCAGGCAATTTGGGGTTAGATGGCTCGTATTTCGAATCTCGATCATATTTAGGTTTCTGGGTGTCGCGTTTCAACGTTGAGGTCGAGAGAGACTCATCGGAGTTGCGACGATGGTCGCTGGTGGAAAGGTGGACGGTGCACGTTGCACGGTGCAAGGGGTATCTGGAAGTATTGGGTTCTGGGATGAGTAGGGAGGAGACTCGAAGATGACATCGTGTTTTGTTGTGTGGAACTCGAAGCAGGAAGATAGGTGGGAAGCACGGGGTGTTTGCTGGTTTTACTCGGGGAAGTCACTGGGTTTTTGTGTAGCTTACTCGTGTTTTAGTGAGGTCACTCAAGTATTAGCATATTCAGGCTTTAGATCTAGGTGTTTAGTTGTTAATGCAAAGAAAATTTGATTTTAGGAATTAAGTTTTTAAAAACAAAGGTTGAACAAGTTTCAAAATTAAATTTGTTTCAAAGTTATGTTTTAAAACAAGTTTATATATTTTAAAATATGGGAGTTTTAAAATAAAATAAGTAGATTTTAAGATAAAATTTGTATTAAACTTTAATAAATAAATTTGGAAAGGTTTTAAAGATTTCAAAGTTTAATTTAAAATATGTTTAATTATAATTTATTTCTAAATATTTAAGTAAAGATAAATAATAAAGATTTAGAGATAAATAAAAATAAAGATTATCTTTAATTATTTTGAATTTGATTTAATTGAAGATAAATACATTTGTAAAGATAATTGAGATAATTAAATTATTTTTAATTATCGAGTTTTCTTTGTTAATAAATGATTTAATTAAGATAATAGTTTCTTAATTAAGAATCTTTTTAATATGGTAAATTAAAAAGAATCATTTAATTAATTTTAAATGATTAAATTAAATAATTAATTAAATAATTAACTTGTGATTAATTAAAGATAATCACTTTGGAGTTGATTAAGTATAATTTCTTGGTGAAGTAATTAAGTAATTAAGTGGTTAATTATTTGAGGTAATTAAGTAAAAGATAATTACTTTATGAAAAGTAATTAAGTAAATGTGATTAAGAGTTAATCACTTTAGTTATTTAAAGAATTAATTAATAATTAGTTAAAGATTTAAATTATTTGATTAATGATTAATTAATAAAAAGGATTAAGAGTAATTAATTAAGTGATTAATTACTAGTTAAAGTAATTAATTAAGAAAGAAATTTAATTAATGAAGTAATCATTAATTAATGAAAATAATTAATTAATTATTAATTAATAATTTGAGAATAATTAGTTTATAATTAAGTCTTAACTAAATGAAATTAAAGTAATTAATCAAAGGTGATTAATTAAAAAGTAATTAATTAAGTATGATTAATTAAGAGTAATTAATCAAGTGTGATTAATTAAAAGTGATTAATCAGGTGTAATTAATTAAAGGTAATTAAGGAATAATTATCAGGATAATTATGGAATAAATTAATCAAGGTTGATTAATTTAGAAGGTAATTTAAAGGTGATTACTTAGTATAATTTGGAAGTAATTAATCAGGAAGATTAATTAATATGGTAATTAAGTAAGAATTACTTTAAGTAATTGAGTGATAATTAATCAGGGAAGATTAATTGAGATGGATAATTAAGTGATGTTAATTAATTAATTTGTAATTAATTAATGAATAAGTAAGTTGGATTGATGATAATCCAAGTGATTAATTAAGAATTAATTTAATTAAGGAAGAATTAAATTAATTGAGTGTGGATCAAACTTTATATGAATGATGAATGTTTGGTTGATAAGTATCATTGGATGAGTTAATGATATTGGTTGTTGATGGATGACATTGATTGATGGGTGATGATGTGAATATGCTATATCTGAATGTGATATATATATGCTGCTATGTGATATGTATAGATGCATGTGATAATAGATGCTTATCTATCTGTGTAATATGATACACACATTTATGTTAAGTGATATTTTCTGAAATATCTATTGTTTAAATCCCTTAAGTACAATTTGGACATTAAAATGGTGTTTGGTTTCGGTGAGACCGGGATCGGGTTTCCATATTAGGATATCCGAAAACCACATCGATTCCAATTAAACGATAGGTCGTTAATCCAAGTGGAGCGAGTGAAGACTCGAGGTGTAAGGGTTATACGTCAGTATAACTCTGTGGGTGATTCCGTAATGATTTTGACGGAATAGTGCTTATAGATTCGAGATGGTGAATTAGAGTGCAAGGGCTATGGTCGTTGACTCTGAGGGTGATTCCAAAAAAAGTGCAACGAGATAGTGCCTTCGGTTTCGTTCGAACCCGGAACGAACTTGTATGGATTGAATGCTTTCAGCACATCGTCAGGCGGACGATGAGCATTCTAAGATAATTGGTCCTATAAAGGTAATCGCAGCCTCAAGCCTCATCAACCGGGAATGGCTAAAACAGGGGAGGTGCAGCAAGGCTTCGTGGGTCGCTCCCACTGGAGAGCAAGATACATCCCTGTCTAGAGGTCCCTTTATATTTCGGCTGTGTGGGCAGTTGGTCTGCAGCCAACTGCGGGGTGGTCTTGTTCGGGACTGTTCAGTAAGGAATGGTCCCGGCTTTGTGTTGCAGCGGAGTGGGAGTACTCCTCGGTACGGTGATCTAGGCCACGTACTGTGACGGGCGGTACCCCAGTAGCCCTGCCATTGATGGAAACCCATTTTCCCTACGAGACCCTACAGTTTTGTTTGTATTACCCACTTTTGTGGTTAGTAGCTGGAATTTAATAAATGTAACAATTTCGGCTATTTCTTATTTACTTGAAAACCCTAGACACTATTATAATATCACTGGATTTCCTATCAAATGTTTTGGTTAGCGTAAGATAAAAACTTTTCCATGTTTATGTGTGGGAAGTCTTACGTGATACCTTTTCTTTTCAAAGAATTTTCTAAAGTTAAGCAATCTTAAACCGTTTACTCACACCAGACCCCTGTCTGACCCGAGTGTTTATTTTCTGTTTTATTAAACTCTTGGGTACTCATATTATATATGAGTAGTCAAGTGATTCAGGTTATCTCTTGACGAATTCTGGAGGAGCTTTGGAGCAGGAGGCTTCAGCGTGTAGATATATGGTTAGAGTTTCCGCTGTGTGTTATTCTGTGTTGAGGTTCTTGTATTGTATTAGACAGAAATGTTATGACTGTCTAAATTAAGATGTATAGATGTGTACTCTGATGTATATGATACCATGTATATGTTCTATATTATATTTAAATCGTTCCGCTGTGAGATTCTGATGTGTTGTTTTCTCTTTCTTCTCTTTCTTTTCTTCTTATATCCCTTTCTTTCTTAATTAGTGATGCGATTTTCCGGTAGTGGAAAGTCGGGTCGCTACATCATGTTTTCTTACCTTACTCTCTTTTATGGAGTTTTTGTTTTCCATTTTATAAACCAAACCGAATCTTCGTTCTTCAAATCATAATTACCAAGCATCCCAAAAAAAATTCTATGGACTAGCTCCTGATGTTCTAAATGGACAGAAGCCATAGTCATACTAAACTATCCTTTAACAATAAATAGATTGTACATAGTTTGTATACATATATTTTTAGTCCTATATATATATATAGTTATTTTGCAATACAGTACCCGCAACATTGGCTTGCTACATCATATTTTAAGTCCTAGCTACATTTTTTTTCTTCCTTTAAGATCCATTTACTTTGTGAATGTTTGATATAACAATTATTAACATCTAGATTGCTTATTGTATTAATGCAGATGTTAGAGAGAAAACATCGAAAGCAAAGCAAGATGAACTAAATTATTTGACTGGCTTATAAGTAAGTTGTTGATGCAAATATATATGAAATATATGCATGGACATTAGAAGGTTGCTCAAACGATATGTGTGAAATACTATGTATGGATATGAGAGAAATTATTTGAATGATATGCATTAACATGCCAAAAGTTTTGAACGATATGTATGAAATATTGTGCTTTAATTTACATATTTTTTGTTAGTGAGAATCTTTTATGTTTATATGCAAAGAAAAAATGGGTAAATGTATATTATATATGGAAAAAACTGAAACAACAATGGATAAAACCTATGTATTAATATTCCATTTAATAGCATTTAAAAAATACTATTGTTTATAAAACACTATAGAAAGTTACCATAGGAATATGAATAATAAACGCTATAGTATAATTAAATAAACGTTATAGAAATATGCATACCAAACGCTATAAAATATGCAAAGAAAACGCTATAAAAACGTGCAGTTTAAACGCTATAGGAACTAAACATGAGATAATATTTCCTATAGCTTTTTTGCTTACTAGCACTAAGAAAATGCTATAGAAAATTTATTTCTATAGCGTTTTTGTTCCTGCTATTTAAAGTTTATGGTCTACCATAGCATGTCGTTCCACAGCGTTCTCTGAAACGCTATAGTTAGGTGTAGCAGTTTTTTTTAAATGCTATGAAAGCCCCAGTTTGTTCTAGTGTCGAGAAATAGGGGTGACATGTAACACTAACTATTAAGATCATACGGATTTTCGAAATGGTTTTCCCCTCAAAGAAACAAACTATTCATTTAGTTTGACATATGGTGATATGATGGATCTTGTTTACAGTATAGCACATAAATCATATCAAATAGTTGCTGCATAAATTTCACAATAATAATATGTATACAATCAATACTGCTAAGGCACGTTCGTATATGGGTTGTTTTCCGTGGAGATGCCCTCCGGTAAACTGAAGCATATCTCAATGACAAGGATCGGAAACTATTTTCTGAGCATCATTTATCTCTAGATGGGATATACTATAAGATAAACATAGTTGGATCATCCTCGGTGTGTGATTCGGATCATATCAACTCCTGCTAGCAACAATCGATAAGCATCCATAAATCTGGAGTTGATATACCCTTGAGGTCAACTGAACCCCTTGGTCATGCCCTATCTCTGTTTTCTATCATTTTTTCTATGTCAAGGCTATGTTAGGCATCTCTCACACGAGTCTTCATCACTCGAACAGAACACGAATGCATGATTGGATTCCATCATCTCATACAAATCACAAATCACTATATGGATTCGAGCATCTCGAATAGATATCGAACCTCCATATAAGTTCCCCACATCTGAATCTTCTAACGAATGCTAACATCGAACTCTCTCTTGGAATACTCCTCAAGATAGACAGTCCCAACATCATTTGAAGTGTTAATGCTGACCTCTCCCTTGCACTTAACCTTAGGATAGAGTGTTCAACTCTTTAACATTCCACTTCATATCCGATTCTAGAACATAGATCATGTATATGGTTTTAGAGTGGTTTCAGGTTCGAGTCATCTCATATAAGTACACTCTTCTATTTTACCAGACTTTCCAAAACCAATCAATGAATTTCCAGTAAACTCAACTCCGATTATTTTAGAAATAAATGGACAATATATAAGAACGAAGATCGTCTCTTAACCATTTATGCAGACGGATTTCCTTATCATTTGTCCTAGAAGAACACACGAGTTTATATGTACAGTATAATACCCTCAAAGTTAATTGTACCATATACTTCTCGTTTTTCTTCTAGATATTCCCATAATTATATTTGGACAATTTCGATAGTCGGCAAATTGACTATTTGGTATAAGACAGATGTTTGTAAATGGAAAACAATTCTAGTATACTTTCCATGAAAAAATGAACATACAAAACACTATCAAGTCATAAAAAGCACGATAAAGCCACACAATGTTTGGTTAAGCTACTTAAGCAACTCCTAATCCCTTTTATTTAATTAATCCATTTATTAATTAAAAATTCATTTATTAGTAAACTTCTTTTATCAAATAAACTTATATCTTTTTTCAAAAGATTCCATACTTATAATTTCCCTTTAAATTTCCATTTTCACGATCTAAGTACTTTAGGATTAAGACTAATGTTACATAAACATTGTCGCTACAATTTAAAACCAATTTTCTTATGCTTATTTTTAAAACATTCTTTTAAGTGAATATTAATCACGCATCCCTAAAACCAAAGTTAATTCAAACTGCATCCTCCCTGAAAATAAGTTGTAAAGTGGGTCCCTAAAATTATTTTACTGTAGCAGCATATATTTTTCGTGCTTTTTTGCTTCAGTACTTAAAAAAATTTCAAATTTTTTTAAATATTATAACTAGGTTTTTGAAAGAAAAAAAATTGCAAACATATCTGCAATTATTCCATATGATTGTAGATACGTCTGCAATTATTCATTGAATAATTATATTCGATAAACATCTGAATAATTGTAGATATGTATGCAATTATTCCATATAATTGCAGATATGTACGCAATTATTCACTAAATAACCACGTTGAATCAAAATCTAAATTGTAAACATGTCTGCAATTATTCCATATATTTGCAGACATGTATGCGATTATTCACCGAATAACAGCACATTGATTTAGCAATCATGATATTTATGTAAATATCTGCACTTATTCCTTAAAATTGCAGACATATCTGCAATTTTTAGTTACAAAGGCATGCTATCCAGAATAAGTGCAGACATGTCTATAATTATTCTCTAAAATTGCGTACATGTCTACAAGTATTCCTCAAACATGCTGAGTGTAATTTTTTTCCTTTTCATCCTTTTTTTGGAATTTTTTAACATGAATACGAAGATAAATATTAATTGAAATAAATTTTTAAATTTGGAAGTTTTTTTTGTTTTGTTATATTTTTTTTTGATGATTTTCAGAAAATAAGGACCTAATTTACATACTTTTTTCCACTGGGGATTTTGTGAATTTTGAAACCTATCAAGGGCCTGTGCCAAAAGTATCCTTCTTTTAAAGATCTATTTATATTCATAAGTATTATAAAAAAGGGTTTAAAACGAATGCTATTAACACATTATCATGACAAACTCAAAAACATTCTTATACTTGTTTCTATCTTTACAACCATTTGTTTTGAAATCTAAGTTCATAATCGATCAAGTTCAGTATTTGACTATTTAACTATCAAGTTCTTAAAATGGTTGCTTATAGAAATCAATAATTCATAGGCTTAACTCATTTTCGACATTCCAACTTTACTATTCCTCATTCAAGTGTGAAGCCAGCTAAGTTAGAGCACTAGTTGCATCAAATCCTTGCCTAGACACCTCATTCTTGAATCTTACAAATAGATAAGTCTAACTCATTGGCTTTTAGTGTTATTTATAGTATTAATGATTTCAATAAACAATAAGAAATCAACATGATTAACACGTTTCTGACATTTTCCGACTTATTATTCCTTGGTCAAATGGGAAGTCTGGTAAGTTAGGGCTCTATTGCTCCGTTCCGATAACTCTTACAAATAGATAAGCCTTATTTCGTCGGCTATTAGTGCTGAGCATAGTTAATTACTTTTCAAACTAGAGATTAAATAAACCATTTTAGAAAATATTTATTACATAAGATTAAAAATAGTCAACATATTTTATAAAAAGTATATATACGTAACAATGATTTTAAAATACTTTATAATACTTATAATAGGTTTTAAAAAAATTACTCAAAATATAACTTGAAAATAACAAGTTTATAAAATCTTTAAAAACTTAAGAACGACATGTTTTCTATATATTTTAATAAAACATATCTTTTTAAAAAATTCACAAATAATTCTTAAAAATTCATAAATATCTCAAACCACTTTTGAAATAATCTAATAGGATTTATTAAACCCTAGTAAAAAGAATGAAACAAAATACCTAAATCTAAATATCTTTTCAAATATTTTAAGTCCAAAAATCAAGTCTAAAGGGGATTTTTAGCCGCTTTCAAGATGCTACGTAACTTTTTACTATTCAAGTTTTTAATAGCAACAAAAATACATATAAAACATTATAAACAT
Source organism: Allium cepa (assembly GCA_030765085.1). Taxonomy (NCBI): domain Eukaryota; kingdom Viridiplantae; phylum Streptophyta; class Magnoliopsida; order Asparagales; family Amaryllidaceae; genus Allium; species Allium cepa. Next base: position 1,039,546,738 of record CM060931.1, on the reverse strand, counting down.
GGTGAGAAACTTTAAAGGTTCAAAGTTCTATATCAATCACCAAAAACAAGCCAATTCACAACTGCATATATAGCGACAATCGCTATAAGTGCACTTTCAAATCCATGTCTGATCTAAACCAAGTCCATCTATAAGCTATGTGCTTTGTTCAAGGTCTTATCACAAGTCATACAAGTCCATTCTAAGTTCGTTAAAGTCCATATACATGGATCACATATGTCATTTACTTTTAAAGTAAGAAATCCAAACCAATGTTTTAACAGAAGTTAACAACAATTCAAACAACATATATGCAATCAACACAACATATGTATGTGTTATTTTTTCATTCAAAGTGAGGTGTTGTAACGCCCTACCCCAAGATCCACATTAACAAAGAGATACATAGTAATTTTGTCTGCTAATGTGGATGATATAAAATGAAGTCGAGATTTAGAAAAAATGAAACTCAGAAAATCACACACATTCATTGCTTCAGCCTCTTTACATATGTACATATAATTGGGCCTACAAAACAATTGGCCCAACGATTACACAGCAATATTTACAACCCGAGAAAACTAAGAAAATGTAAACAACTACCTGTACATTATTTACACAGCAATATATACATTATTTACAACACATTTTGTATATCTTTCTGATAACACCCCCTCTCAAGTTGGTGCATAGATATTTATCATGCCCAACTTGTTACACAGATATTCAATTCTAGCTCCACTTAAAGCTTTTGTGAAAATGTCAGCGAGCTGTTCTTTGGTTTTGACATGCTGTGTAACAAGTCCTTGTTGTATTTTTTCTCTCACAAAATGACAGTCCACTTCAATATGCTTAGTTCTTTCGTGAAACACCGGATTCGATGCAATATGCATAGCAGCTTGATTATCACAATTCAGTATGACAGGTTTAACAATCTCAAGTCCAACTTCACCCATAAGATGATCTATCCACATTATTTCACAAACTGTTTTGGCCATGGCTCTATACTCAGATTCAGCACTTGATCTTGAAACTACATTTTGCTTTTTACTCTTCCATGAAATCAAATTACCACCTACAAATATGCAAAAGCCAGAGGTAGATTTTCTGTCTACCTTAGACCCTGCCCAATCAGCATCACAAAAACATTCAATTTGAGCATGTCCATGGTTTTTATATACTATTCCACATCCAACAGTTCCTTTGAGATAGCTTAAAACCTGTTTTAATGCACTCCAATGGTAGACAGTAGGTGATGACATAAATTGACTTATTACACTTACAGAGAAAGAAATATCAGGTCGTGTAAATGTTCGGTAATTCAGCTTTCCTACTAACCTTCTATATCTATTTGGATCTTTGAATAATTCACCCCCTTCCATCATGTTATTATTCTGTAGAATGGGTGTAGTGCTTGGTTTTATCCCTAAATTTCCAGTTTCTTCCAGCAAGTCAAGCACATACTTCCTTTGAGACATGAAAATGCTTTCATCACTTCTTGTGATTTCCACTCCTAGGAAATATTTCAAATCTCCCAGGTCTTTAGTATAGAATTGTTTATGAATGAAGGTTTTAAGAGATGAAATACCCAATTCATCATCACCAGTAATCACTATATCATCTACATAAACAATTAGTAAAATTATACCAGCTTTAGTATATTTATGAAACACTGAATGATCACATTTGCTCTTTACCATGCCAAAACTTTCCATAGCATTACTAAATTTCCCAAACCAGGCTCTGGGACTCTGTTTTAATCCATACAATGATTTCTTAAGTTGACAAACAAGGCCACTTTTTCCTTGAGCAATAAATCCAGGTGGTTGGATCATATAAACTTCTTTTTCTAAATCCCCATGGAGAGATGCATTTTTTATGTCTAGTTGATGTAACTTCCAACCATAAGTTGCTGCTAAGGAAATGAATAATCGAATAGAAGTTAACTTTGCCACTGGAGAAAAGTTTCAGAGTAATCTATACCATATACTTGAGCATATCCCTTTGCAACCAACCTTGCCTTTAATCTGGCAATGGACCCATCTGCGTTTGCTTTCACAGTGAATACCCATTTACATCCAATGGGTCTTTTATTCTTGGGTAACTGAACTAAATCCCAAGTTTTGTTATATTCAAGAGCATCCAATTCTTCAACCAAAGCAGCGTGCCATTTAGAATTTGATAAAGCTTCTTCAATGGTTTTAGGTATAGAAACAGATTCAAGGGAAGCAACAAGTGAATGAGTAGATAATGGGATATGTTCATATGACACAAATGAGGAAATAGGATATGTACACTGACGTTTTCCTTTTCGTAAAGCAATAGGTAAATCATATTCAGGGTCAAATGTAGACACTGGTTCATGTGGAGGTATGTTTTCTGGCTGAGGAAGTATAGTTGTATTATGATGAGGTGATGAGGCATTAGTGTCAACATAAGGTTCCTGTTGAACTTCATATACCTCATGTACAAGGAATTCATCATTTTCTATCTGAACTTGATCATACGTACTTGGTGATGATTGAAAAAATGGTGTTTCTTCAACAAAGGTGACATCAATGGATACAAGATACTTATTTAGAGAGGGACAAAAACATCTGTAACCTTTTTGCAAATGAGAGTAACCAAGGAATATAAACTTTACTGCCTTTGGATCAAGTTTGGATATATGTGGTCTAACATCTCGAACAAAACAAATACAACCAAATATTTTTAGTTTAATGGATATAATGTTTTAGTTGGAAAAAGGATTTTATATGGAACATCACCATTCAGAACAGTTGATGGCGTACGATTTATAAGGAAACATGTCGTTGATACAGCATCAGCCCAAAATTGTTTGGGTACATTCATATGAAATAACAGAGCACGAGTAGTCTCAAGAAGGTGTCTGTTTTTCCTTTCAGCTACCCCATTTTGAGGTGCTGTATCTACACATGATGTTTCATGAAGTATTCCATTTTGATTCATAAAAGTTTGAAATTGAGTTGAGGTATATTCCTTTGCATTATCACTTCTCAAAGTTTGAATAGAAACATTGAATTGAGTTTTAATTTCAGCACAAAATGAACAGAATATTGAATACAACTCAGAACGATTTTTCATAAGAAATAACCAAGTTACACGAGAATAGTCATCTAAAAATGTAACAAAGTATCTAAATCCAGGTTTAGAAATAAAAGTTGCAGGTCCCCAAATATCAGAATGAACAAGCTCAAATGGACAGTCAACTCTTTTATTTACTCTTGGACTCAAACTAACTCGATGATGTTTAGCATATTGACATGACTCACAATTTAATGATTGAACAGAACTAAATTGTGGACATAGCTTCTTTAAAAATGAAAGAGAAGGATGACCTAATTGGCAATGAGTTTTTAATACTTGTGAAACACTTGAACAAGTAACAGATCTAGTATTAACACAAGGAGTGTCAAGAACATACAATCCCTTTGACTCATGTCCTTTACCAATAATCTGTTGCGTCATAAGATCCTGAAATATACAATGAGATGGGAAAAATGAGATAGAACAGTTTAGCTTCTGAGTTAATTGACTCACTGATAGCAAATTGAATGCAAGCTTGGGTATATATAAAGCAGATATCAATGGAAAAGGTGAATGGTTTGAACTAATTGTTCCAAACTCTTGAACACTAGAGGAAGAACCATCAGCTAAAGTAACATTATGAGTGGAAGTTTGTGATTGAAGATTTGTGAAGAGAAGACAATTACCTGTCATATGATCGGTTGCACCAGAATCAAGTACCCATTGAGTTTTATCTGGACTTATATATCTACTGTTGTTTGCAATAGTAGAGATTATTGGTGTAGTTGATCTTGTGTTTTTGCCACATTAGCTATCTGTGCATTCGAATTTCCAAGTTGCATTTTCTTGTTTTGTAATTTCAGCATTCAAACTTTGTATGTCCTGGATTCTTACAGTATGCACATGAATTTGTATTCACCATGCGATATCCAGATACACCTGTATCTCTCTTATGCATATTCTGTTCTTGTTTCCATGGTACATATTTATCATTTGAACTTATTAGAGCACTATTATTTTGAGCAGAGACATATGTGTTTGAAATTGAAGTTTCAGTTCGAAGTATCCTTCTAAAAACATCATTTAATGAGATTACATCAGATCTAGATAGAACTTGTGCTTTAGCCGATTCAAATTCAGATGGAAGCCCTGCTAAAAAACTCATAATAGCCATTTGCTCTCTTTGTTTTTGTTGTACTTTAACATCTGCACTAATAGGAAGCAGCGTATTAAACTCTTCATAAGTCTTCTTGAATGCCATAAAATAGTTCATAAGAGACTGATCATGTTTCTCAACCCGATAAAATGATTTACATATTTCATACATTCGATTCAAATTTCCCTTTCCAGAGTATAAAAACTCCAAATAATCCATAAGTTCCTTGACAAATTCACAATGATTAACCAGACTAATAATATCACTATCAATTGTATTTCGAATTTGAAGAAACAGTCGAGCATCATCTCGAAACCAAATCACCGCTTCTTTGTCTGATGAATCTTCTTTCGGTGGATCTTCTCTCAAGTGATTATCCTTATCAATACTTCTAAGGTATAATCGAATTGTTTTACTCCAATCAAAATAATTTGATTCGCTTAATTTGTGCTCTGTTATCTTCGACATCATCGGTACAACTTCCATTACTGATTTAACTTCTCCCATAGCTCAAAGAAAAGATTGAGAGATGTAGATCTGAAATTTGAATTTAACCGTGCTCTGATACCATGATATAAAATGAAGTCGAGATTTAGAAAAAATGAAACTCAGAAAATCACACACATTCATTGCTTCAGCCTCTTTACATATGTACATATAATTGGGCCTACAAAACAATTGGCCCAATGATTACATAATAATATTTACAACCCGAGAAAACTAAGAAAATGTAAACAACTACCTGTACATTATTTACACAGCAATATATACATTATTTACAACACATTTTGTATATCTTTCTGATAACAGTGGAGAATAAGGCTGGTTAAGGGTGACCTTCATAGTCTTGCATTATATAAGAGCTAAGTATGTCGGTTTTGGCACTTATTTTTTTCCATTTTATCTCGAGTATTCAATATACTTAATTCCTTTCTAATACATTACTATGGTGGCTACAAGATCGATTCAGTAACAAAATATGATAACAATACAATCTCAAGTCACAGAACAGCAACACAGATAATATACATATATACATACACTTACATCGAATGTAATACAACAGGCCACAAGTGATATTCAACCACAATATATAAATACATACCCACAAAATAATAGATACATCATAATGTTCCCAAACAAAAGGCTACTACACAAAAACTATGCCATAACCAAAGTGATGAAGAAGCCCAAAAGGTAAAGATAGCATAGGTCCAAAGGCAAACTTGCAACTCGGTCTGACCTGAGTAATAAATAAACGGGTTAAGCTAAGTAGAACTTGATATTAGCAAAAGATAAAGGAATACAAGTGCATAAGGGAAACATTCCCTTAAAAGAAAAAGGAATGATATAAAAAAGTCTACTGATACAACTAAGAATAGGTGTTCCATAAATGACCAAATTTAATCACACGATAAGGTTTAAAATGGCATGGACGTTTCACATTCAAAGGGCTATACAATGTAAGTGAACACAAGCAGTATGTAAGCTATAAGTGAATCAATAAAATCTCCAAATCAAAACTCATGAAATTCGATACGAGTTCATAATCCCAATATCAAAATCACCGTAAAATAACATATATATAAGCCTTTCTCTAATTCAAGGCTATAAGTAAATTCATCATCCCAAATTGGTGGAATCGAAATAAAAAACTCATAAAAATTCCCCGGATTGGCCAAATCCCATTTTCATGTTGAAGCGATGTTGCACGTGCCATTCCCCCCGGTACTATATATATATTAGGTACCTCTCCCAGATGACCGAAGTCGTAACCCCAAATGACCCGAAGGTCTATAGTACTGTCAATCCCAAAATGTGTCACAACACCCAAACAGGAACCCAAAAAGCGTTAACGTGCGTCCCATACAACACGTTCACACTTAACAGTTTACTAACCGCTAGTCATTGCCACATTAGAAAACAGAAATCATCATAAAATCTCAAAAATCAGAGAACTCGGACTCACCTCATCTCATCGGCAAGTAAACACTATAATGGGTTCTCATAGATTATACTCCTAGAATAGGAGATCTCGAACCACCGCCCGCTAAATATTGGCCTTCCCAGATAATTCCTAAAGATAGGAATTATAATCTCAAAAACCCGCCGTTAATTGGCTAAGTAACTCGGAAATCAATAACCTGGATTGTTTTGATCGTACAAATCTGGAATTAACCGATAAAGTGCCCATAGCATGGGATTTACTAAACTGTTTAGTTCTATTTCTCATACATCCAAAAGGTGTAAAACCATTGTATATTATTTATAAAATTATTTACTTGAGAAAAGATAAATACTTAGCAATTTTATGAAATCATTTTGAATCAATTTACTAAAAATTCTGCTTGATTATATCTAAAATACTTTGAAATAATTTAATAATAATTTGAAAATGTTTTATAGCAAAGATTTCAAAAACCAAACTATTTGGAAATTTTCTCAAAATTTATTTAGAAGAAATAGTGCTTGAAATCGAGGAAAAACGAAGAAATTACCCCAAATCTATATTTGAATTCAACTCAAATTTAAATTGAATTTTTAAATTCCAAATTCCTCCAAATCTCGACAAATCTATTGATTGATATCATAGCCCGTAGTCATCATAAAAATTGTCTAAAACTTTGCATAAGAATTGGTTACAAAAATCATAGATATAAGTAAGAAAACAAGGAAAAAAGGCTCGAATAAAAGAACAATAGGCGCACGTACCTGGGCCAACAGGCGCTGACCTAGGTCAGTGGCTAGGTCGACCTAGAGACTGTTGGGTCGACCTACCTATCGACTCCGGCTACGGAGTTTATTTTCTAGGCGATTCTTGCTTTGTATTGAACTTCCAGAAATATATTTCACATAGGAAATAGATGAATTAAGGATTGAAATTTGACACGCAATAATTTTAACAACCAAACAAAACTTCAAAAAAGACCGGCAGCAATTTGAGAGAAAATCAAAGGGTTATGGATGCTCAATGTAGAAATCTGTAACGAGAAACTCACAAAACAACTAACAGAGAAATATATATAAACAGAAGCTTTTCTGAGAAAATTTCTTACAGTGACTCAAGTTTTTGGTTAGCATTGTGAGTGTTGAACTCACCTCTGTGATATAGCAAAGATTTTGATAGCAAGCAGCGAACTTTGGAGGAGAATTGGAGCTTCAAAGACCTGTAAAAGCTAAAACAAAGACATGCACAACAAAAGAAATTGGTTACAGAAAATTCATACCTAATTCTAAGATTTTTGATGAAATCTTCGAGTATTGGTGGAGATCACCTTCCCTAATCTCTCTATTTGATTGATTTCCTTCTTGGATTTGCAGATATTTTGAGTGGAAATTGATTTATATGAAGGAAGTCATTGATTTTCTCTTCTTTTTTTTCTATTTTCGGTATACGAATGCTTTGAGATGGAAGAAGAAATTTACTTATTGTTAATTTCTTCTTACCAGAAATCTCTAGATAATGGATTAGGGTTCTAAATCCTTATCTAATTAGCCCAAGAATTAAATACTTAGAGAAAAACAAGGCTATGTACATCTTTTAACCTATTTTATCAAATATACACATATTTCTTAATATAAACTCAAATAAAAAAGTATGCAACCAATTGTTATGAAACACAAATTGTTATTTACACAAAATAAAATTTATTTCAACAATAAAAATGTATGCTTATAAATCAAACCATATTTAAACAATATTTTACAATTTTCACAACTTACACTATTTTATTACAAAAAACACTATTTCCAATCCAATAATTTGTACAAAAATTGTTTTCTTGTCAAATAAATTGTCATAAATCATTTTATCTCTTTTTAATAATAAAAATATTATTTAAAACAATATTTTTTTTAATAAAACACATATTATCTTCATATTTCTAATTTAAAATTCAGTAGAAGATTAATATTGGTAATATTTTCCAATCTTGTTGTATTTACCCAAATAAAATTACAAATTGTTTTTTTTTCACTCCAAGTTCTCAAAATAAAGTTTTTAAAATTTCATTTCATTACTTTAGATTTATTTCAACAATTTAACTTTGAAATATATTATCTAATTAATTTATTAGCCCCAAACTAATAAATACCCAATATTTCAATTTATTTGATCAAATACTTATCCAATCAATATTTAGTCCCATATTCATTCCCAAATAAACAAAATATAGTCTCAAATTTTATTTTATTTTCCCATTCTATCTACAAAATTCATTGTTTATTCCAAAAAACCATTTAAAATCTCTAATTATATTTTAATTTAGAATATTAAATTATAACCTCTGTTATAGTTTAATATATATACAGGTAATCTCCAAACCAGGGTTGTTACAAACTCCCCCTTAACAAAATTGCATCCTTGTAATTTCTAGAAAAGAGTTTGCATTCAACACATTTATTTCATTATTCAAAGGAAGGATAGACAAGCACGAGATCAAAATTCCTCACTCTCTACTCAAGACAAAAGAAGACCAAGATAAAATTGCTCAATAAATTCTATGATTACGCAAATATATAAGTCGGGATTAGAGGACTGTGAAATATCTTCAAGCAACACTTCATGATTTTGAAGGCATCTTGCCATCGAAACAAGAACATAAAAGAAAAAGTGCAACCAAAATCAATCGAAAGTTATTGATTTCACAAAAGTTTCTCGAATAGAGTTGGGATTCGGCATCGCTTTATCCGAACTTCAACTACAAACTGATGATTTTCCATATGTCACTACGGAAAGACATAGTGATACTAAGATAACAACAATTGAGGTAAGAAGACCCGATGAGAGATGGTTACTTAAAAGATCACCCTACTCAAATGACCGCAAAATGCTTGTCGTTAGACTATTGCACTAAGGCAAGCAATCACGATGAACACAATAGATATAAATTTTAATTTACAATTAAAATTTATTAGACCTAGAAATTCATTATCTTCGAAACCATGATCTAAATTTTTGTTTACAATCAAAATTCTTAAAGTTCCAGAGCTCATTGCCTTTAAATTCAAATGTCAATTTTCAACACTTAGAAATTTTCCAAACTCCTTCCTGTAGTTCTTATTAAAAAATGACAAATAATTTCAAACACATATTTCCCTTTTTTATTCCAAAATTAATTTTTGAAAGAATTTTATAATTTCATCTCAATAATCCTTAAGATAAAACTTTAAAATTTACTACTCTTTATTTTCAAATACCCAAATTCTCATAACAAACTCCATCTTTAACATGAATAACTTATTTTAAAGTATTCAATAACCATTTTTTTCAAACAAAGTATTATCTAATCATTCAATGATAAAACATACATTTAAACTTATATATTTCAAGTACAATAATGGCATTACCGTGCCATTGATTTATAACAGATAACACGATTGATTGGCTGTAGCTTTGACCAAATGATCAAAACCACCTTGCCACTCATCTTCTCTCGGTATGGTTCAATGGCTGCATATGTCATCCAGAATAAAATTTAATTCACAAATATTTTTATTTCTTTTCTAAATTTCATCTCATTAAAACTTAATTCATCGTGTCTGATTGTCTCATCACAGCATTTAGAAAATTCCTATCGATAACGTTAATCAGGCATATCGACCAGAATTCTTAAAGCACTTGATGGATAACCCAACACAAAAATCATCTTTTATAAACAGAAATTCCTTATTTTTAATTCTCAAAGTGTTCTTTATTTATCTCAAAACACAAATCCAATTCTTTCTAGAAATATAACTTTAATTTGAAAAATTTGAAAACACAATTCATTACATAGACCCAAAATCAAAAACACAAAAAGGGACTTAGCGTGATGTTCGTTGAATGTACTCGATTCACAAGATTGAGAGAATAGTTTGGAGTGTTCGTCATTCCCAACGGTATAACGAACTACTCAGAAACTCAAAACGAGTGTGGAATGCGACAAAAGAACACTATCCTCCGCAACTCGTAGCTCAAGGAGATCGATATAGGGTTAAACTGAAGTATGACCCTAATGCTACTCAATAGATTAAAAGGAATAGATGAGATTTAAGGGTAGGGGCAAGACATCTTCTCAAATGAGAATGACAACACAGCAACATATCACTACTCCGATTGAAGCAATATCATAAAGCCTATCAATAAATGACTATTCAAAAAGGGTATCTCAAAGAGGTAAGAATGACAATATCAATTAAATTCAATAATTCACCTCATTTCCTTAGGGGCCATCCTCGTGGAAGGATGACCGAAAGGCTAAGAACAAGAAATGAGGTCACTATAACACTCGATTGCCCGATTGGATGACACACCCGAAACGGACCTACAGAAATCCACAACGTAACAATGACTGGGATTCGAGATATATCATCAACATCTCGAAACTCAAGAGTGAATACAGATACTTCGAAATCATAATCAATATTTCGAAGACAAGAATTAATAAACCAACTAAATTAGGATACCTAAATATGGAATCCTTCAAATCACAGAATGCGGCTTGATAAAATGCAAGCTATTCCATCTCAATTCACTCCAAACTCTAGATAGAAAATAGTGTTCCAATATGCGTGAAAAGATTAGCTACAAGGAACAACCACAAAATTCTCAACATCATACCCAAATATTATAGATTCCCACAATAGGATTCATAATCCTCAAAGAAGAACAAGATAAGAACCAACGAAAAGCATCAACAAATTCCTTTGATGCGGATGAGTGTCAAGCATCCGTATCGAAGAGGACTCAAAATAGAATGTTCATGAAAAAGAATAAAACCTTCCAAAATGGTAGGAGATAACCTCGAGACTGAGATGCACTACCAGAAGCTTGAGCCACATTCAGATTCCCCAAACTTGTAAGGACATGCTGAAACTATATGTCCTTCCTTCTTGCAATAATGGCACTTAGGGTTTTGAGGACATTCTCTAACTAAATTATCTCTAAAACCATAATTGAAGCACGCCAACACTCTAGCTGAAGGTGATGTTGCATCAGAATGAGAACTAGAATTGTCTTGCTTCATCTTCTTCTTAGGAGGAAATGATTGGGATCTCTGAAAGGGAAATTTCTTCTTATTTGAGTTCATTTGAACCTCGACCTCATCACTACTATCCCTTTCTTTCTCGATGGCTTCAAGGTGAAGCACCGAATCCACAAGCTCGTCGAACGAGAGCTTAAGCTGAAGCATGAGCGACTTCTTCAAATATTTCTTAAGTCCAAATACGAACTTAAGATTCTTCTTGTATGGGGTACCAATGAATTCGAGCCCATAATTGGATAGAGACTTGAAGGAGGATAAATAATCTTACACAGAGGATTTTCCCTACTTCAACTCATAGAAGCGACGTGCAAGGAAAGCCTTCTCTAATTTTGGCACGAACTTAAGCTCAAAACAATCTCGGAAATGTTGCCATGTAAGATTAGGCTCGTTTATCTCAGCTATAAGGAGCTCGTACCAGTCTAGTGCACGTTCTTGCAGCATAATCGATGTCACAAAAACACGATGATGATCGAAAATCTCCATGCGAGTGAAGATGCGCTCGCACGTTCGAAGCCAAGCCTGAACCACTAAAACTTTCTCAGAGCCTTTGAATGGCTTGCCTTCGAGATGGTTGAAGTTGCCACACATACGCATAAATGTAGATTTGCGTGGAGGAGAGGAATGAGTAAGTGTGGAAGGCTGAATGTTCCTAAGAAGCTCAAGAATCTTGTTAGTCAACATATAAACTCCTTCAGGATGAGAACCACTAGACGGCCCCGCTACCCGAAGTGCGACTTCTACCTCTTCCAGCCATTTGCTGAAAGTTAAGATAAGCTAGGATTATTCATAGGGGTAGATATTAGAAAATTGGAATTCATTAAATAAGGAATATTATGGAATTTATAATTAACATTCCTAAACATATTCCTTTCTATCCACCCCCAAAGAGCTCAAAAGGTTAAGGATAAGGTTGGATTCACTATGATTTTAGGGATGATGTTTACACTTATATTATACTTGATGTATGGTAATTGTGTATACTGTTTTGTGTTTATTACATTTTGTTCTGAATCCAGCTCTGATACCAAGCTGTAAGGCCCCACCCAAGACCTACATTAACAAAGAGAATTACATAGTAATTATGTTTGCTAATACGGAGAATAGGGCTGGTTGATGGCGACCATCATAATCTTGCATTAGATAAGAGATAAGTATGTCAGTTTTGGCACTTACTTTTTTTCATTTTATCTCGAGTGTTTGACATACTTAATTCCTTCCTAATACACTACTATTGTGGCTACAGGATCGATTCAGAAACAAAATATGATAACAATACAATCTCAAGTCACAGTACAACAGCATAGATAATATACATATACACTTACATCAAATGTAATACAACACGCCACAAGTGGTATTCAACCACAATATATACATACATCCCCACAAAAGAATAGATACATCATAAGGTTCACAAACAAAAGACTACTACATTAAAACTATGCCATAACCAAAGTAGATGAAGAAGCCCAAAAGGTAAAGCTAGCATAGGTCCAAAGGCTAAGCCGTAACCCGGTCTGACCGGAGTAATAAATATACGGGTCGGGCTAACTAGAACTTGATATTAGCAAAATATAAAGGAATAGAAGTGCTAAGGGAAACATTCCTTTAGAGATAAAGGAATGATATAAGAAAGTCTGTTGATACAAATAAGAATAGGTATTCCATAAATGCTCAAATTTAATCACATGATAAGGTTTAACATGGCATAGATGTTTCACATTCAAAGGTCTATACAATGTAAGTGAACTTAAGCAATATGTAAGCCATAAGTGAATCGACAAAATCTCCAAATCAAAACTCATGAAACTCGATACGAGTTCATAGTCCCAATATCGGAATACCATAAAACAATAGATATAAGCCTTTCTCTAATTCATGGCTATAAGTAAATTCATCATCCTAAATTGGTGAAATCGAAATCAAAAACTCATAAAAATTCTTCGGATTGGCCAAATCCCATTTGCATGTCGAAGTGATGGTGCACGTGCCATTCCTCCAATTACTATTTATATATGTATTAGGTACCTCTCCTTAGTGACCAAAGTTGTAAATCTCAGACGACTGAAGTCGCAATCCCGGATGACCTGAAGGTCTATAGTACCGACAATCCTAGAATCTGTCACAACTCCCAGATAGGAACCCGAAAAGTGTTAACGTGCGTCCCATACCACATAATCACACTTAACGGTTTACTAACCGCTAGTCATTGCCGCATTAGAAAACAGAAATCATAATAAAATATCAAAACTCTGAAAACTCAGATTCACCTCATCTCATCGGCAAGTAAAACACTATAAAAGTTTCTCATAGATTATACTCCTAGAATAGGAGATCTCGAACCACAACCCGCCAAATATTGGCCGTCCTAGATAATTCCTAAAGATAGGAATTATAATCTCAAAAACCCGCCATAAATTGGCTAAATAACTCAAAAATCAATAACCCAGATAGTTTCGATCGTACAAGTCCGGAATTAATCGATAAATTAAAACTACGTGTCCCATACCACGGGTTTTACTAAACCGTTTAATTCTCTTTCTCATACGTCCGAAAAGTGTAAAAACATTGTATATTATTTATAAAATAATTTACTTGAGAAAACGACATTACATAGTAATTTTCTGAAATCATTTTATAGACATTTTATTGAAAATTCTGCTTGATTATATCTAAATTATTTTGAAATAATTCGGTAATAATTTAATAATAATTTGAAAATGTTTTATAATAAATATTTCAAAAACCAAACTATTTTGAAATTTTGTCAAAACTTATTTGGAAGAAATAGTGCTTGAAATCGAGGAAAAACGAAGAAATTACCCTAAATTGATATTTGAATTCAATATAAATTTAAATTCAATTCAATTCAAATTTAAATTGAACTTTTAAATTCCAAATTCCTCCAAATCTTAGCTAATCTATTAATGAATATCATAGCACATAGTCATCACAAAAATCATCTAAAACTTTGCATAAGAATTGGTCACATAAATCATAGATATAAGTAAGCAAACAAGGCAAAAAGGATCGGATAAAAGAACAATAGGTTCACATATCTAGGCTCGAATAAAAGAACAATAGGCTCAAAGACCTGTAAAAGATAAAACAAAGACATGCACAACAAAATAAATTGTTTATAGACAATTCATACCTAATTCTAATTTTTTTAATGAAATCTGTGAGCATTGGTGGAGATTACCTTATCTAAATCTCTCTATTTGGTTGATTTACTTCTTGAATTTGCGGAGATTTTGAGTGGAAATTGATTTATATGAAGGAAACCATTGATTTTCTCTTCTTTTTTTTCTATTTTCTGTATACGGATGCTTTGAGAAGTAAGAAGAAATTAACGTATTGTTAGTTTCCTCTTACTAGAAATCTCTAGATTATGGGTTTTGGGTTCTAAATCCTTACCCAATTATCCCAAGACTTAAATACTTAGTGAAAAACAAGGCTATGTACATGTTCTAACCTATTTTATCACAATATACAAATTTTCTCAATATAAAATCAAATAAAAATGTATGCAACCAATTGTTATGAGACAAAAATTGCTATTTTCACAATATAAAATTTATTTCAACAATAAAAATTTATTCTTATAAATCAAACCATATTTTAAAAAATATTTCATAATTTACACTATTTAAAAAACACTATTTTCAATCCAACAATTTGTACAAAAGTTATTTTCTTGTCAAAAAATTACCATAAATCATTTTAACTCTTTTTAATCATCAAAATATTATTTTCAAACAATATTTCATCTTTTATTTTAATAAAACACATATTATCTCCGTATTTCTCATTTTAAATTCAAAAAAAGATTAATATTGGCAATATTTTTCAACCTTATTGTATTAACCCAAATAAAATTATAAATTGATTATTTTCATTTCAAATTCTCAAAGTAAAGATTTTAAAACTTTATTTTCATTACATTAGATTTATTTTAACAAACTAACATTGAAATACATTACCTAATTAATTTATTAGCCCTAAACTAATAAATACCCAATATTTCATTTTATTTGACTAGATACTTATCCAATCTATATTTAATCCCATATTCATTCCCAAATAAACAAAATAAAGTCGCAAACTTTATTTTTTTTCCATTTTATCTACAAAATTCATTGTTTATTCCAAATAAACAATTTTAATCTCTAATTATATTATGATTTACAATATTAAATTATAACATCCGTTATAATTTAATATATATAGGTAATCTCCAAACTAGAGTTGTTACAGGTGTTAACTCACCTTTAACCATAGAAACAATCAAGACCCAAGAACTAAAGTCCAACCCCACCATGAAACCGCCATTCCTTCTCCTCCTTGCTTTTGCACTTGAATTTAGCTTCCTCCTCCTTGGTATTGCTTACGGCCATTCCATGGTAGGGGAGTGTGACTCTAATTCTTCATGTTTTGGCTTGGTGGAAGGTGTTCTAATATTATAATAAGCGTTGTGGAAAAGTTTGAAGTGAACTGAAGTTGATTTGCAACCTTTTCATTTAGAACATTTAGTAAAGAAGGAGATGAAGAAACCACTAGAAAATCTTGGATTCTGTTTGTGAATTCGTGATTATACTCCAAGTGTATGCCCCTCCTTTTATAGGCTTAATAAGGTGCTCTTTCGCCTTGCACTCATCTCCACCATTCCATGGAAGCTTCACCTCCCATCACCTCTTCTTTGTGTCTCTTCTTCTTTACGCATATTACTCTTATACCCTTCTCATAATATCTCTTATCCATATGGAAGCTTCTAGAACCTTACTAGCTTAGTAAAGAGAGTGGGTGTTTGTTAATTAGTTTCTAATGTGTTCTTTTGATCATTTTTCAAGTGCACAACTATTCAAACAACTTATATCGATCGAAAAGATCTTTATCGATAAACCAATTTTTAGTGACGTTATCGATTTCTCTTTGAAGAATATACTTTTGTAAACGTTTTTTAAAACAAGCATACCATCATTAGTTATGATTTAAAAGGGGGTTAATAAGTTTATTAAATCATTTTAATAGCATTTAAACTAAGATTCAAATATTTAAATAATTCAAATATTTAAATACGAGTAGTCCGAAATTCTGGATCATTACATTCTCCCCCACATACAATATTTCATTCTCGAAATTCTAACACGAACAACCAAAGAGATAATCACACATTGATACTTAATAGCACCATAATCATTAGCAAATAAAGCGCACATTTTGCTCAGATTCAAAAGCCCTCTCATCATCCAAGGATGATGAACAACCTACTAAGCGCACCCTACGCTCAACAGCCTCAGGTTATTACTTACATGATTGTTATGATACCTCATAAAAAATCGAAGAATCATTACCTAAACCCTCCATAAGTCAGTAAAACAGAATATGCATATATATTAAAGAATGTACAATGCATGTGGACCATCCGTGCGCAATATCCGATCTGATCACTTGCTCGATCATATAAGTTTCACTTTTAAACTACGATAATCAATTGACCACTCTTGTGCAGACTCTGATCTGGTTTCTTGATTAGAAACCTCCTTTCTCCTTACGTAGTCGTATACTATAATAGAAATCTTCGAGACTATATAAAAAATGTAACATCCACCTACTTGGAGGCCCAAAACTAACGACTATGGATGCTGCAGTCATCCGTAATTATTAATCCTCGGCGGTCAAATACGATGAAGTTAGATTCATTGATACGCAGAAACACATGAATACGGAAAAAATTTAAAATTCAAACAAAATTACATATCATTTCAAAATATTTTCAATTCATTACATAATCCCAAACTCGCAGACCACGTTCAGAGAAAACATATTTATTACAGCATACGCCCTAGAGCGACATATGAAGATGCCCTCTTGGTTGATCAGAGTATATACAGGCAATATAAAATCTATGCCATTACAAACAACATAGCGGAATTAAAAGAAAAGAGAACTCTAAATAGCTACCATGCCCCTTGCATGTCTCTGAAAGCTTATTCGTCTTAAGAAGTACCTGAAAACCTCAACTCTCAAACTACTCAAAATCAATTGAGTTCCCGAGAGTTTAAGAGGAAAACATAAACTTCGAGTCAAATATAAAGCTTGGTACGAATAATAATCTGCCATCTCAAATCATTTAGATATCTAGCGAGACCATGTCGCTTAGCGAAACGGGTTTTCGCCTCACAAGTATCTTAAAAACTTTATAAAACCATATATTGTGCTCCTGCATCCACAATAGTTAAAAAATTTCAAAACAGTATCATATGATGATATGCAAAACAAATGAATCAATTTTGGATTACCCATCCCCATTCATTTTATACTATCTGTCTCAAGTACAGTTTCTAGGTATACTATTAACCTATTAGTTTTCATGGGCTAACTAATAACTAGTAAAATATGAAGCACTCTCTATCCTATCACATAGTTTTCATTCGGATCACTACAAACCTATTGGTAACTCCAATATATTTACTTTTATCCTAGTTTTCATAAGTTGACTAGGAACCTATTGGTGACTCCAATATCTTCTCTTCTTATCCTAGTTTTCATGGGTTGACTAAGAACCTATTGATATCTGTGAATATCTTAATCCGGGTATAGTTATCATGGGCTAACTACGAACCTACCGGCCCCTGTCGGTATCAAATCATAGTTTTCATGGGCTTACAATGAACCTACCTTTCTAACATCTTCCTTTATACATTGTTTTCATTGGCTAACTATGAACCTATTGATCCCTGCCAATACCTTTTCCTGTATACAGTTTTCATGGACTTACTGAGAACCTATTGGCACTTGCCAATATCTTTCTTTTATATTTAGCATCCTATATTCTGGTCTTCTTGACCTCCTGGATGCAATTCTACTCATTCAGTAGTTTAATCAATTTATATTCACTACTGGATTAACCTAGCTGTTTCGTCTACCCTTCATCCCCAAAATGCAGTTATAGGTCCATTATTATGTGAATATATATTTATATTTGAAGAAGCAAACATAACAACATAGCAATATCACTCCTGTGGGTTTGATATAAAACATGGTAATTTTTTAACCTATTATTTTATCAAAAAAAGCTTCTTCTCAAAACCCTTACAAACTTCCTTAATTTAGCCATGGGTTTTTCTTTTAAAAACAGAGTTTGGGTTATAAAGCCTTTCGATACCTTTGAAACCTAGTTTTCGACTTCATAGGATGATCTCATTGGAAAGCGTTAAATTCTATCTTCTAAACATTAGGTTTTTGCCTTTTAATACTTTAAAACCTTCCTTTCCAAACCTTTCGAATGTAGTAAAGTATTAATATTTAACCTTTAAAAGCTTAGCTTCGAAACCAATTAAAAGTACCCCTTTCGACACCAATGGAAGTAACCATTCCAAAATCATTGAAAGTCCCTCTTTCGAAACCATTGGGTTTATACATAAAATATTATTTGGGTCAAAGTGAATATAGGTACAAGCATCTCTTTCGAAACCATCATTTACCATATATAAATACATTGGGGAAAACTTGATGTATTGGCACCATCTCTTTCAAAAGCATTTAACATCTGGGTAAAATATTAGAAGGTTGGCGTCGAAACCCTTTTCGAAACCATTACTGATGTGCACGTAAATGTGCATATTTTTACTTTCATTTTAATCTAATTTAATAAAATAAATGAGCATATATGGTGTTTTAAAATGTTTAAACCAAAATTCAAATTATTTTCAAATCGCCATTTATTCATCTTCACATAGGGGTAAAATGGTCATTTTTGTGCATATATTAATTTGAGAGTATTTATATGCACTTTTATTTTTATTTGGAGGAAAACTGGATGGAAATTACAGGAGGCTTTATGTATTCATGCATGCACAAGGATGGAAACAAAGGAATAATGATGGAAATAATTCAACTCATGCATCATAGAGGACCACACCTACCCACTTACCTTAATATAAAATTAGGAGCTAATGCACAAGTTAGTGGAGGTTAAAGTTACATGCACACTTAATCATGGTTTAATTAGAGACCAATGATAACTTGGTGACTACACTTCCTAGAGGGGTATTTTGGATAGTCCCCTAAACTATGCATTTGGGTTTTAGGCTTGTATAAATACCTCATATGTTCATGTAATTAAGCTCTCAGCCTCCTCTTGTAGTTAGTTTAGTTTGAGGCTCAAAACAAAACAAAAACTCTCTTTTCTTTTTAACGGTTTCTTAGCCTTTTACGTGTAGTTTTCTTAATGTAATTTTAATTCAAGTTCTTTGCCTGTTTATTTCTTCTTATGTTAGTAGTGTAGGTCTTTTATTTATGAAAGTAAATTAGTTTTTTTTTTTAAATTTAGTTAGCCGTCTTTTCCTCTTGTTTTTGTTCATGTTGAATTCGGCATATGTTGATATGATAATAAATATGAGAAGCTAAACCCTTTCAATTTAGGTGTAATGGAGCTCTCTTAATCATATAGATTCAACATTTTGTTAATTTTTGATCTCTTTTTGTACCTAATGGAAATGTTTGATGTGGTTGTACTTTGTTGTTTTAGCTTTGAATTTGATAGTCTATGTTGTTGACACCAAATACGCTATACTTAAACAAACATAAACATAAATTATCTCTTTATTTACATATGATTATGGTAATGAAGTGATTTTAAAATCAAAATTCGATGGTCTATATTATTAATCAATAATGCGTAGATCATGCTTAGAATAGATTTTATTTTCAAGGTCATTGTCAATTTTCATGAAAGTTAGCAAGTGATTTAGTGGGTATGTTAAAGTTTGATGGCTTATGTTGGGCTATTTAATAGCACAAATATGTCATACTTATGATAAACATATCAACTAAATTCACTAATGACCAAAATAGAGGCCGTAATTTCATTTTGTTGATTTATGTGATCATGAGATGGAAATTACCTCTAAACTGTCTTCTACTCTCGTATTTTTATCCACTTTTATTTTTTGTTAGTTTCTAGAAATTTTTAGCTAATCACAATTTCAATTCTTGGTTTAATTTTATTAAATATAAATTTTAAAATCGGTACAATTTCTTACAGATCGACCCATACTCGCCACGTACTAGAATTATACGTCATGCGCTTGCGGTTATTTTTTAATTAAAATTTTTTCAGCTATTTTTTAAACCAATAGGAGTTAGCCGATTAAACAAATTTTTGACGTTGTTGCCGAGGAATTTAATCTGATTTTATTTTTATTCGTTAAATTATTTTTGTTTGATTTTATTGCGTGTTTGTTTTGTGTGTTAATCTGCATTTTAAAAAAAATGTGTTGCGTGTTTATGTGTGATTTTTGCTTTCATTTTGATTTGTGTGATTGCTGCTATTCTATTTGCATTTGTATTTGCATTCCAATTTAAAAATATATGTACACACGCACAATTTCATTTGAAAAAGAAAAAAATATTCCATTCCACATACACATTTTTTTTCATACTCCTGCCTTCTTCAATTCTGCTACCACTTGCCTGCAACATCCTTATAACAACCCATCAATTCCACTCCGCTGTCCATCACAGCAGCAACCATACTTCACTGCTTATCAAAGCATTCATTCACCGTGATACATACTGACTCACGACCTTAACATCATCTGTTGAGTTTCGGCATTCCCGCGTACCGTACGCATTCGCTTCACCGTGTCTATCAGAGTCAACGGTCGAAGTCTCGCATGCCGGCGTCCCGATTGAACATCTCTCCATCGCCTCCATCGAGCATATAATCTGGTCTTGGCAAGACATTGTAACAAAAGGAATCCCAAATGGTACGTGCCACCAATCCCATATATATACCACGATTATTCTGAATATTCCGCGATGTGGGACTTTAACCATTCAATCCACGCACCCACTCCATTTACAATGCGAGCCACACCTAACATCATCCTCTAACCATCTTCCTACTTGACCATTACATTCACTTTTTTTGCAACTGCATAACAATCACCCTGAAACCATACATCATTCCACTGTCTACATTTTCTCTCTGTGATAGCCTGTGCACCAAAACTGTGCACAAAATTGTGCACACACTTGCAAAACTACAACACATCAAAACTGCTGCCTTGCACCTGCTTTCAACACATCTCTGTCAACTGTCATTCACACACAAAACTACTACTTTGCACCTACCACCATCCACATTACTTATGCATATACACTGCCACAAGCCACTTCCTACACCAGTCCTCCACCACATCACCCACAACCACCGGCCTCACCTTCAAACATCACTTCTGCCTTTAACTCTATGCACCACCCCGTGCACACATCACTAAATACACCATCAAAACAACCCAGTAAACATAACAACACATCCCTTCTGTACCATTTTGCTACTGCACTGCTTCGATTCCTGCTACCCTACTGCTAACCGAACATCAACCACCACATTTCCACTACACATATACCACTGTCCATACATCAGCTTCACATCCGCTCCACACTTCAAAACAAACCTCATCAGCCGCCATATTTCATCCATATACAAACCATAATCACTCTCTTCCCCTGTCACAACCACTTGCCTTCCTTCAACTACAGAAGCCACAACATTTCTTCACAGCCTACCACTGCTGGAACTAAAACTGCCAAACTTCTGCCTCCTTACCTACATTATCACATACATTCACACTGCCTTACCACACAACCCTTCAACATCCCAACCACTGCGTATCCCAAACCATTCATCCATACAACCACGTTGCCCTATCAGTTCATCACTTCAACACCGCTTCACAAGTACATCACTTTACATAACCATCATCATACCCAACCAACCAGAGACCATCCTCCTACCACTACATTGCAGCATACATAACTCCTCCACTCACTTGACCACGATTGCACACCAACCTCACAACATCCATTGCCTTAACAATCTGCACTTTCTTCAACAGTGCACTGCCTTGTTGCTTCTACACTTCACCTCACAAAACATCATGAACCATCTCTTTGTTGCCTCTTCCACTAACAACTGCAGCCATTAAAAAACCAATGCAACGTCTCCAAAGACAAATCCAAACAACGCTCCCTGCAGCTACCCAATCACCTTCAATCGAACCGCCAATAACCATCGCCTCCATCACCCCAATAACCGCCAAATCTGCCTGCAATGGTGCTTCGAGCTCTCCTCTTTTCAGACCCATGACCGAAATCCTTTTTCACTAAACGTCGCGATTTCCTTTTTTATTTTGTTTTTCAATGAAGAACAAGCGATTAATTTTGGATTTCGATTTTGTTTTATACAGAAGAGAACAAGTACATTATTATAAAAGTAATTATATTTGGTAGGGGGCTTGGAGTTCTTTTTTAGTTGAGTCGGGCATTATTTAATTTAGATTAAAAAAATTCTAGCAAGTATTTTCAATTGTTTAAATATCATTTGTTTTAAGTTTCTTCTTTGTTATATATTAAAAATATACAGAAAAAACAAACAAAAGAATATTTTGTTTTATCTTGTTCAATTTTACCGGTTGCAAAAGGAATCGCTGCTAGAAATTATGATGCTTTACCTACTTATAAAAGAAATAAAAAATCATCGCTTAAAATATAAATTGCTAATAATTCTGCATGCTCTGGTATCTTTCCCTTATCTCATGTTTTTCTTTTCACTTTGTATTGTTGGTTGCTTGCATTGTATAAAAAAAAATTCAAAAAACAAAAAAAATCCATTCGTAATTGCATTGTTAATACAAATTTAATTTCAGTTTTGCTTTTCATCTTAGAATTTTAAATAATAATAACGGTTAAACATCGAACTTAAGGGTGTCACGAGCTCACCTATGCCTTAATTGTATATTGACAAGTTGTCATCTTTCGACAATTTAATTTCTTAGTTCCTAGGCTACGGCAGAGGAATAAACATTAATAATTATTACGGTGATTCGTTAATATTATAGTGGTTGTTTTTTCTGAAGGTACTAAAACCTTCGGCTGCATTGTTACGATGATTCGTGGTGCACTGATAAATCTTGTCTGTTACCTAGCTGAGAACTATCTTATTTGATTAAGACAAGCTATGATTATATAATTTTGGCTTAGGGGCTATTAAGAATAGAAAATTGTAATTAAGTACATTGCATTAACTTAGTTGTATTGGTTCATGCATATTTAAAAAAGAACAAAAATTCAAAATCCAAAATTAAAAAAATTGTAAATATTTCTTAACTTAAATTTTTTAATCCTTTGAAAATTTTCAATCAAAATAAAAAATCCAAAAAAAATTGGGTTAGTTTTATTTTAGAAAAACACAAATCCAATAAAACACGATCTTTTCAAGAAAAACATTAAAATAATTGAAAATCCAAAAACAAAACGAAAGTCAATCTTCCTTTTAAAAAATAAATCCTTCTTGGTATATATTTTTCATTAAAGATTTTTTTTGAAAATGTTTGAATTTCCATATTCACAAGAATTTTATAATAGTTTTGAAAATCAATATAATCCATATAGTTTCACATCAAATTCTTACGGATATTTTAATGACAACTATTTTACAAATAATTTAAATTTTGAGCCAAATTTTTTTCAAAATGATGACCAACTCTCAAATCTTGAAAAGAATACTGAAACGATTTAGTCTTTACTTGAACAACAAAATCATATGATCGATAACTTGAGTAATTCATATCTGTGCAATAATTCAAGTCAAGGATTTGAAAATAATCAAAATTTGAATTTATTTCAAAATTCAAATGATTTCGATTATAATCCATGCCGATTCAATTTCGAACTCCAAAATGAATTTCAAAATCAAAAACGAAAATGAAAATAACTGTTTATATGAATTAGGCAATGGGAGCTATTTCAATGATGTTGAAAAAAATTTGTTCTCAACAATTTCAAATTGAAATTCTCAAGTTAACATTATAAATTTGATTTTGTTGAACAAATGGAAGAAATTCACAAAGATCACACAAATTTGCTGTTTAAAACATATATGAAACATCGTGGGAAACAAAATCAAATCCCAACGTGTGAAGAGTCAAATAATAATCCACCTTTTACCAACATTGACGATTTTCAAATGACAACTTTTGAAATTGAAAATGACGATTTTAATGAAGTTGTTGAAAATACGGTAATTGAGTTGAATTTCAATTCTTTCAAAGGGTGAGAAACTCGATTTAAAATTCGATCTTCCTTTTTATGATATTGAAAAATTGAGCAAAAAATTTTTGGATTTTGAACTTGACATATGAAATGAAGTTGTGAATAATTCAACAAAGGAAAATGAATCTAGTGAACACGTTTTCTTTGGACTTTTTGAAAATGGGTTGTCGAATTCTGAAGGGGAAGATTTAAATCGCCATTTTGATTTTAAAATTGATAATTCTGAATAAGTTTTCAATGATAATTTGACTATCAAATTGGTGAAAATAAACTTGAACTTCAACCAATTATTCTATCGACCCTAAAAATCATCGAAAATAAAACACTTCATACAATTTTTAACAAAACAACATTCGTTTTTCCAGATCAACATTCAACTTCGAAATCTTTTATGGTTTGGTATTCTAAGCTTAAGCGGTATCTATCAATTTGACGAGACAAATAAATTGTTCTTCGAAAGACCGTTCCATTTACTCTTTAACGGTTTATTGTCTGATGTCGTGTAAGTAAAAACGGTTTCATTTTTATGCAAATATAGGCCCTATTTTTTATTTTTTTTTATTTTTCTTCTTTCACTTGGGTTCAATGTGGGGACACAGTCAAATTCAAGTGTGGGGAGAGTCTCATCTTTATTTTTAATTTTTCATGGTTTACTTCGTTTTCCTTCTAAAACAAAAAAATTTCAAAAAAAAAGAAAAAATTAATCTCAAAAGCAAATTTTCTCTTTATCGTTTTAATTTATTTTTAAAGAAACATTGTAGGATAAATATATGATTTTGATTATTAAATTGAAATTTTTGAAAATTCGTCTCAACAAAAATAAAATGAAGTTTGACTACAAGTAAAAATGGTTTAACTAGTATATAGGAAGATTCATGGGTGATAATTATGAAGTGTATCCTAATTAAAAATCTTTGTTTAAAAAAGTTGTGGATTTAAGGTAAAGAATATAACATTTTTGATCTTATTAGTTAAATGGTGCTAAGATGATATTGTAAAACTCTCTCTACTTAAATATATATATAATATAACATAAATAAAATAGTTTTTATGAAAATAATTAACCCTAGAGTCATGTGTTCACACGCAAGTGTGCACACTCGCCCTGCTCTATACCCATTTCACATAAGCCGCAAGACAATGCACGATCGGTATACCTGGCATCAGTTTATCGGAGTTAGATGTATGTATATTAAAAATTTTATTAATAATGCCTACAGTCGATAGGTGTACATGCTTGTATGTTCGCTCGCCACGCTCTGTATCCCCCTCACGTAAGCCCGTAAGGCAGTGCATGGGTAATATATCCGGCCTCAGTTTATCTGAGTTAGGCAGATATAAATATTTTTAATATCAATAAAAATTTCAAATAAAGAGAGAGTAAACAATTGAAATCCAAGCACTATTTTTACTTTCTTGATTTGACTTGTTATTCAAAATAAATGTATATACCACTTTGAAAAACTTTGATAATCAACTAAGGATCCATTTCAAAGTTACATTGTGTTAACAACCTAAACAACTAGCCAAACTATAGTCTATTTGTCATGTTAACTTAATTTATGTTTGAAATTTTGACAAGTAAAAGGACTTAAATTTCTTGATAATGACCAGAACTTGTATTTAACTTATTCGTGTTAATTTAAAAGTAAATCATTCATTTGTAAATATTTTCTAAACTTGCATTCATCTCTTTATGAATAAATATTGCATTTAGAAAATTTTCATTTCGTATTTGGATTTTGTAGATAGTATCCGCTGGAAACCCTTACGAGACAACACTCATCCTGCTAGGGACACTAGAGATTTATCCTCTTGTTGCATACGCTCAATGCAATTGTGCTTTCTGTGAAAACAGATTTATCTCAGTTCTAGTTTATTCGAGGACGAATAAAAAGATAAGTGTGGGGGTATTTGATGTGCACGTCAATGTACATATTTTTACTTCCATATTTAAGCTAAATTTAATTAAATAAATGAGCATATAGAGTGTTTTAACATGTTTAAACCAAATTCGAATTATCTTCAAATCGCCATTTATTCATCTTCATACATGGGCAAAATGGTCATTTTTGTAGATAAATTAATTTGAGAATATTTATTCGCGCATTTTATTTTTATCTGTAGGAAAATTAGATGGAAATTATAAGAGGCTTCATGCATTCATGCATGCACAAGAATGAAAATAAAGGAATGAAGATGGAAATAGTTCAACTCATTCATCATGGAGGACCCTACCTACCCACTTTTAGAGACGAATGATAACTTGATGGCCACACTTCCTAAAGGGGTATTTTGGGTAGTCCCCCAAAATATGCATTAGGATTTTAGGCTTGTATAAATACCTCATATGCTCGTGCAATTAAGCTCTTAGCCTCCTCTTGTAGTTAGTTTAGTTTAAGGCTAAAAAATAAATGAAAACTCTCATTTTCTTTTTAATGGCTTCTTAGCCTTCTTTCATGTAATTTTCTTAATGCAATTTTAATTCAAGTTATTTTCTTGTTTATTTCTTCTTAAGTTAGTAGTGTAGATCTTTTACTTATGTAGTTTTTATTTTATTTTAATTAGCACTTTTTTCCTCTTGTTTATGTTCATGTTGAATTCTACATTTGTTGATATGATAACAAATATGAGAAGCTAATGCACTTCAATTTAGGGGCAATGAAGCTCTCTTAATCATGTAGATTCAAAATTTTGTTAATTTTTGATCTCTTTTTGTATTTAATGGAAATATTTGATGTGATTAAACTTTATTGTTTTAGCTTTGAATTTGATAGCATATGTTGTTGACACCAAATAGGCTATGCCTAACAAACATAAATACAAATTACCTCTTCATCCACATATGATTTTGGAAATGAAGTGATTTTAAAATCAAAATTTGATGGTCTATATTACTAATCAATATTGAATATATCATGCTTAGAATAGATTTTATTTTCAAGTTCATTGTTAATTTTTATGAAAGTTAGCAAGTGGTTTAGTGGGTATGTTAAACTTTGATGGCTAATGTTGGGCTAATTAATTGCACAAATAGGCCATATTTATGATCAACATATGAACTAAATTCACTAATGACAAAAATAAAAATCATAATTTCATTTTTTGATTTATGTGATCATGAGAAGGAAATTACCTCTAAATTGCCTTCTACCCATATTTTTAGCCATTTTTATTTTTTATTAGTTTCTAGAAATTTTTAGCTTAACACAACTTCAAATCTTGGTTTAATTTGATCGAGTAGAAATTTTAAAATTAATACAATTCCCAATGGATCGACCCGTACTCGCCACGTACTAAAATTGTATGTTGTGCGCTTAAGGTTATTTTTAATTTAATTTTTTTTTGGCATTTTTCTAATTCGATAGAGATTTAGCCGTGAAACAATTACCTTAGAAACCCCTAACCCCTTTCGAAAGCTACGGGAAGTGGATTAAACTTATAAAACGAAGTACCTTTTCGACATTATTGATATCTTCAACGCCGTCGAAAGGTTATAAAATGGCAACAGAATTTCAATTGTGTCGGAACCCCTTCTTTCAAAACATTCTTTCATAAGTAAAGGAACCCGGTCGAAAGCAATCTTAAGCTAATGGCAACCCTTTCAAAAACTTTTAAATCCTTTTTTGAAACCATATGCTTCGACTCGTCGAAGGCTAAACAAAACAATGGCAGATGCTTTTTCTTTTTAAAACAAACCAAGGTTTCGACTCCTTTGGAAGCCATGCTTTCGACACTTAACCTTTCGGTATCTCCAATCCATTGCGTACCATCATGGTGATACATTGTGTATTGGTTCCGGCATAGTTGGTTTCGACTTACATGAAGAAAGAAGCTTCTGTGTCGAAAGATGCTTTCCATACTAGGCGGAACCAATTTTAAGAGTATATCTGATTTAGTTCTTCTTAAAGTAAACTTTTCTCTAACTAATCTGTCACATGTCAAACCAAATTGGTTGCATTAACTTTTTTAATTTTTTTTTTTCAAAAATAACTGCGAATAATTTAGATCTAAACCATGGTTAAGCTAATCGAATAAGCCCTTCCATTAGAAAAACCAATTTTGTAAAGAAATCCATCTTCTAAAACAATTTATTTTGCATTGCAAAGCACATTAGAAAAATCACTATAAATTCCAGAAATTCACTTTAATCATGTTATCTAACATAAAAATTTCAGACCCAAATTCTCAATATATTTTCCAAAATAAATTTATAAACCCAAATAACCATATTTTCCTTTGAAAATTTATAATAATCTTTCCATAGCTTAGAAAATTATCAAAATTGAAACCCAAATCCAAAATCTTGTTTCTCATAATAATTTTTTTTCCATGGCATTTAAGCACCGTTAAATCTTGGTTTTACGTTAAAACCGTGCTTATCCTCTATTAAACAATCTTGTTTAAACCATATAAATTATAAATCAAGCATATCATCATCCAGTATATCATAAAAACAAATTTACCCTTAAATTCGAAAATATACAATTCAAAACAAAATAGAGATTGAATTATTATTCACCTTGATCTAGATTAGGAGATTGGATTGATATCGATTCCTCTAAGCTTGATTCTCTAGCTTTTAATTTGAATTCTTCTTCTTCTCTTAATAGCCAGCCATTCTTATGCTTTTTATTTTTGCGTTTCAAAATGATATGAGTAAGGAATGAAATGGTAAGAATGAAATATATAAGGGTAAGGGTCATTGGGTGGCAAATTCCTAATATGCCCTTATTTAATTTGATAAACCCAAAACCCATTCTTAAGCCCGTTAATTTTATATTAGGCTCGACCTTAATTAAATTAATTCAAGTCTAAATCCCCTTATTACTTAACATTTGCATTATTATATTTAATTTATCTAACTAAATCTCTTAAATAATGTTATCAAAAATTAGGCGTATTACAGGCTCTAATCCTTAAAGAATTTCATCCTCGAAATTCAGTAAGGACTAAAAACTAAACAAAGCAATCATCTGTAAGGACTCTAACTACCATATACCTGACTGGGAATTATCTACATAAATCTAATATCGACACACCCTCAAAGCAAATCACGATATGTATCTCAAATCCTGTCCTTTACTCCTAAGTACGGTCATTTTCGTTTTCTTTCCACTGAACTTTCACCAACTTGACCGTCTATTTCCTCAATCTTTTCTCAACTCTCGCTGCAACCCGAACTGGTTGTCTAACAAAAGTGAAATCAAGCTCTAGTACCAAAATCCTCCAACACTGTTTGAGAAATAGTAGTCTCTGGATCACACACATACTTGCGAAGATGGGACATGTGAAATACATTATGGACATCTGCCATACTGCTTGGCAACTCTACTCTGTATGCGAGGTTTCCAGTCCTTTCTAAAATCTGGAATGGACCAATATATCTCGGTGCCAATTTCCCAGACTTCCCGAACCGTGCCACATCCTTCATTGATGATACCTTTATAAAAGCCTGTCTCCAACTGAGAACTTTAGGTCCTTACGCCTCTTGTCTGCGTAACTCTTTTGTCTGGATTGAGCTTCCTTCATCCATTCTTGGATCAACTCAATCTTCTCTGACACTTCCCTTACCAAATCTGGACCTAATACTAATTTTGTCACCAGACTCCAACTGACATGCAAGGGATTTGCATGGCCTTCTATACAAAGCTTCAAAAGGCACCATTCATATACTAGTCTGGTAACTATTGCTACAGGAAAACTCAACCACATGTAGGTGATCCTCCCAATATCCATAAAAACCCAACGCATAAGCTCTCGACAAACCATCGAGTACCTTGTTGACTCTCTCTGTCTGCCCATCCGTTTATGGGTGATATGCTGTACTCATCTTAAGCCTAGTGCCTAACACATCCTGCAGACTCTTCTAGAATTCTCTTGTGAATAAATCATCCTGTCACTGACTATGCTACTAGGAACTCCATGGAGTCTAGCTATGTTTCTTATGAACAACTTCACCAAAAAAGGTGTCGTCCTGGTCGACTTTACTGGAATGAAATTGGCACTCTTGGTCAACCTATCCACAATGACCCATATACTCTCATTTCCTCTACTTAACCTTGGCAACCCATCTATAAAATCCATGGATATAGAATTCCAATTCCAAACTGGAATCTCTAGAGGCTATGTAATCCGCTCGACTTCGGATATTCGACCTTCACTTGTTGATAGTTTACATACTGCCTAACCCACAAGCCAACATTCCTTTTCATACCTTCCCAATAGAAGCTCCTCTTCATGTCATGATATATCTTGGTCCCTCTAGAATTGATCATGAACTCGAATCGATGACATTCCTTAAGAACTTCTCTCCTCAAGTTCTCAACATTTGGAACACATACTAGTCCCTTCTTTCTCAACCATCCTCTCGAGTCAAGACAAAAATCTTTCAAATCATCGACCTCAGTTCCAACCTCAAGCCTTCTAATCCTCTCGGCTAATAGTGGATCCTCCTTCTGCTTATTGGCAATTCTCTCGATCAACACTGGTCGAACAAGGACAACATTGGCAGTACTCTTAATAGAACTAGCATTCGATCTTTTAGGATCGATTTCACCCTAGAGGGGGGTTGAATAGGGTGATACAGTTAATTATAAATTATCGCGGAAGCTTATAAAATTATTTCAACACAGACATATCAAAATTATAGCAGCACAGATAATAGCAGAATAATAAATGCATAAATAGAACGATACGGAATTTACCCAGCTTCGGCAAAACCCTACCTACATGCTGCCCTCAAGGTTTCTACTAGAAATTAAGTAATCACACGCTTACACACGCAATCCCACGAAACTCGCTACCGACTAACCTAACTCTACGCTCAAAACCCTACCACAACTCAGCCACTGAGTTGCGAATTCTCAAACTACGCCATGTAGTTTGTCCCCTAGTCACACGACTAGTAATTACAACGTTCAAAAGAGAAATACAAATTAAAAACAATTTAAAAACAATTAAACGAACACAAAGCATTTAATTAAAAATAAAATCCCAAAAAAAACATGCCGGCCCCAAATTAAAAAAAGGAATCCCCTTTCACTTTTCTTACGTATTCGGCCCGATTCCTTGCTTTGAAAATGGCTGCCTATTGCTCGTTCCTCTTTGATTAAAAATTAAGGCTTTGAGATTCCAGCTTTAAATTGATCGATCGAATTGGGATTTCGCTTTCTTGCTTTGTCGATCGATCGTCTCTTCACTTTGCTCACGGCTCCTTTGATGATCGAGTTCGATCTTGCTCCGGTATGTAATTTGTGCTTTTTTCTTTTCTAGTTTTGCTTACTTGAACTCGATTGCATTTGTAGCCAATGATGATTGGGTTTTTTGTATAGGGTTCGAACCCCTTGATTTTCGTTCGTATATATTGTTAGAATTTGTCTTCAGCCATTTGATTATTCTTGAACGATGGTGATTTATCTGACTTCTTCAATTCATATAATTTCATTGCTTGATACTTACGGTGTTGATTCTTGACTTGGTCAATTTACTTGGCCACCATGGTTTCGAATTTGAACTGTTCGATTCCGTTCTTTTTGACTTCGGCTTGTGATATTGTTCATGTGATGATTTCTGACTTTCGTGGTTGAACTTGCTACTTTTGGTTTCTGACTTGGTTCGATGTTGGCTTCGGCACTGATTGAATTCGTTGCTGTAACATACTTGACTTGTTTTGTTCTTTGTGCTTGTTAACTACTGCTTCTCTGTCTTGTTCAACTTGATTTTGCTTGATGTTGTGCAGTTGAGCTTTGTTCGAATTTGTATCCCTTGAGTTTGCACATGCATTATCCAGCTTCACAGTTGCATACATGTTGTA
Source organism: Allium cepa (assembly GCA_030765085.1). NCBI lineage: Eukaryota > Viridiplantae > Streptophyta > Magnoliopsida > Asparagales > Amaryllidaceae > Allium > Allium cepa. The sequence continues at coordinate 1,039,514,592 of CM060931.1, read as the reverse complement.
TCTGCATTAACTTCTTGTAGCATTTGATTCTGATACTTTTCGAGGCTTGTTCTGTCCAGATTCATTTGAACTTAGTTGTAGCCTTTATGCATTGTTCATGTCTTTAACTTGTACTGTCCAGTTGAGTTCACATGTATTGAGCTCTGGTTGTGCATGCTTTGTTCTTGTAGTCTTGTATATTGCACACTCTGACCTTCATGTACTCTTGCTGTGCATTTGAGTTGAAGTATTCCTCTATTTAGTATTGGTGCACTTGGTTTGTGATTTACTGTTGCATTACTGTATATGCTTCGAGTCATTGTTGTTTGGATTAGCTTGTGGTCTTTTCTGGTATCACTGGTGCATGTGCTTGTGCATTGACAGTTGAGGCAGTGCCAATGTTATTTGTTTCAGTTCATTGCATTGTCCACTGTTATATATGTTTGCATTCTGGTTTCTCTGTCTTTGATGTTGAGGCCTGTGCTGCTGCATTGAATTGTTTGGTTGACACACTTGTAGTTGTACATTCATGTGTTTATTCCTTTATGTGGTCTGGATTTGCTTTGAGCACATTTCTGGTTTTCATGGGGTTGATGTGTACTGTGCCTCGAGTGTGCTTGCACCTGACCATTTTATTAAACTTATATATTCGAACTGCACCTGTGTTGAATCCAGCTTGGAGCTCGGGTTTGACCTTGTGTTGATATCGTGACATTATTTTTATAGCACTTGAGTTGAACCCGGCGTTTTGGGTTTGACCTGTGCTCACCTGTCCCTATAATTCTATCAAGTGTATATATCGGTGTGCACGGCCTTGTGGCATATACAGTGATACACTGCGTATGTCACAAACTGTTCGTGTATGATGAATTCAAAATTAAATGATAATGAAAAATCCAAATATCTTAGGCAAATATTATTTTCAAAATCCACATTTTATTTTATACTGTAAAAATATTTTATTTTCAATTTTACTGCGTCAATGTATATTTCTACAGATTGCTCAGATGCTGGATTCACATTGGAATGAAGTTGAAGATCAGTACTAGTTGAGTGAATAAGTGATATGTAGTGAGGTGCAATGAAAATGTGAATTGTAATTTAATCTAATTTGTATTGTAATTGAAATTGTATATAGGGAGAGCTTGAAATTTGTACTATTCAAAAATTGTAATAAATATTTGGTTGAATAAAATTTCTGTTTGAATTCAAATTCTGTGTTATTTATTTTATTCAGCAAATATTTATTTAGTCTACGAAAAATAAAATAGTACATTAACAAATGCATTTATATGAATATATATATGTTTATTATCATCAAACAAAAATCATATTATCGCATATTCAATAATCTCCCCCTTTTGATGATAACAAACATATATTTAAGATTTTGAACATATTAAACGTATTTGATGATTCCATTTGCTCCCCCTATTTGAATGCTTCCTCTCTACACAAAGCTCCCCCTTCATATATGCATACAATTAAAAAAAATGCAAATGAGCCTAGATGCCAATAGAAAATATTTGATCTTTACTTGATTTTATTTGACAAAATCTTAACTTTTCTCTCTCCCTCATTTGTAATCAGCAAAAGAGTAATAGTGTTAGAAAAAATAGAGATAAAGTGATCGATGTTAATCCAACAATAAAATTCAATTGAGTATAAATATTAAATTTCAATAAAAATCAAACAAAAATCATAAATACTTTGTAGGTGCATATTCCACTTTTAGAATGATGGGAATGATGTCATCATATAAAACCATACAGTTGTGTCTATTTGTGGTATATCTATATCAAGAATTTGAATATCTACCAACCATGCATAACCGTTAGAACAGTTAAATGAGATTAGTTGTATTCCAATTTTTTTTAAAAATGAATTCAAGTATCTTCTAACCACGCATAACCGTGAGAACTTTTAAATGGGATTAGAATCAACTTGTTTACTTTAATAATCAATTTTGATATGCGTTCCATACATGCATAACCGTGAGGACTTTTAAATGAGCATGGAAGCACATAACAAATTCCAAGTAATTCGCCCATGCATAACCGTGAGGACTTTTAAATGAGAGTGAATACTTTGGATTTTATTTTAATTTATTATTATTATTATTATTATTATAATTTTTTTTATTTTATTAAAAATGTAAAATGAAAAACGAATGATTCCTGTTTAAAGTACCACATATTAACAAACTATATAGAATTTTGATGAGTAATGGCCGTTAGAAATATGATAGAAATAGAGATGGTCATGGAATTTTTTTCAACAAATTTTTTTTGCAACTCTTATTTAAATTTCTAATTAAATTTACTAATTACCATCTCGAGTTATAATATATGATAAATATCAATACTCATCACTTTTTCAATCACTATTCATCTTTTTTCTTGATAATTAGTAGGGAGAAAAAAATGTTAAATATGTAGAAGATCAAATTTCTAAAACACTAAGCTGAGACATAATTTACAAAAACTATTTTTTGGTAGGGGTTTTGTAAAAATATATGCCAATTGAGAATCGGTTGAAATGAAATTTATGCAGATATTTTCCTTGGAAATATGATCTCTAATAAAATGATGTCTAATGTCTATATGTTTTGTTCATGAGTGATGAACAGGATTATTTGTGAGATCAATTGCGCTTTTGCTATCACACATTAGTGGTACACGTTTAAAATTTAGACCATGGTCTTGCAAAGTTTGTATCATCCATAAGATTTGAGTAGAGCAACCACTCAAAGCAATATACTTTGCCTCTGTGGTAGATAACGCAATACAATTTTGTTTTCTACTTGACCATGCAACTAATGAATGTCCTAACATAAAGCATGCACTACTAGTACTTTTTTTTATCAACTAGACTTCTGGCATAGTCCGCATCTGAAAATCCTTTTAATTCAAGATTATCATTTGTTGGATACCAAAGACCAAATCGTGGGGTGTGCAACAAATATTTTATAATTCTTTTAACGGCTTTTAAATGAGATTCTTTTGGGTTAGATTGAAATCGTGCACACAAGCAGATAGAAAACATGATGTCAGGTCTAGAAGCAGTAAGATAAAGGAGTGATCCAACCATACCTCTATATTGCTTTTGATCAACTGCCTTACCTTTTTCGTCATTGTCAAGTTTAATAGTTGTGCTCATAGGGGTTATGGTTGGTTTAGCATCTTTTAATCCAAATTTGTTGATAAGTTCCCTAATATATTTTGTTTGAGAAATGAATGTACCTTTATCGCTCTGTTTGACTTGAAATCCTAAAAAGATTTCAACTCTCCAACCAAGCTCATTTCAAACTTTTCCCGCATAACTTTTTCAAATTTCTCATACAACAAATTGTTAATAGCACCATAAATAATGTCATCAACATATATTTGAACAATTAAAAGATCATCGTTTTCATGCAAAAGAAATAGTGTGGTGTCTACACAACCCTTTTTGAACCCATTTTCAAGAAGATAAGTACCGAGGCATTCATACCAAGCTCTAGGAGCTTGTTTTAATCCATATAATGCCTTTTTAAGATTATATACATGGTTAGGATATTCATGACTTTCAAAACCTTCTGGATGTTCAACAAATAAATCTTCTTTTAAAATTCCATTAAGAAATGCACTTTTAATATTCATTTGTCTTAACTTAAATCCTTTGTAGCAATCAAAAGCTAACAATATCCTAATTGATTCTAGTCTAGCTACTGGTGCAAAAGTTTCATCGAAGTCAACTCCTTCAATTTAATTATATCCTTTAGCGACTAATCTAGCTTTATTTCTAATCACATTTCCAGATTCATCACATTTATTTTTGAAAATCCATTTTGTTCCTACGACTGGATAATCCTTAGGCCTTGGTGCTAGACTCTAAACATCATTTCGCCCAAATTGATTTAACTCTTCTTACATAGCCATAAACCAATTTTCATCATTAAGAGCTGTATCTATGTCTTTGGGTTCTATTTCTGAAATAAATCCACTATATAGACACAGATCACACAAATTTCTAAAGGAGGAACGAGTTTGAACACCTGTGGTAGGATTTCCTATTACCAATTCTGGAGGATGATCTGCTTTGAATTTCAATCTTTCTAGATCTAGATTCCTTCGGACTTTTTCGTTGTAGTTTCTTTTGGTTTTTCATTCTCATCTTTTTCATTCTCCTCTTCAACATTGCTTTTGACCATTTCCAGTTCATTAATGCCTTCATCAAACTTCACATTGATTGACTCCATGACTGTTTTATTCCCTTTGTTGTAGACACTATAAGCTTTGCTTCTAGAAGAGTATCCCATGAATATGCCTTCATCAGCTTTTGCTTCAAATTTTTCTAATCGATCACTTGTATTGAGAATATAGCACGGACACCCAAATACTTTGAAGTAGTCAATGTTTGGTTTATTTTTGAACCATAGCTCATAGGGTGTTTTGTTAAGAATCGGTCTAATCATAACTCTATTCATTACATAACAAGCTGTATTTACTGCTTCTACACAAAAAATGCAAAGGTAGCTTACACTCATTTATCATAGACCAAGCCAACTCTTGCAATGTTCAATTCTTTCTTTCAACTACTCCATTTTGTTGTGGAGTACGTGGTGCAAAAAATTCTTGATTAAAACCATTTTCATCACAAAAGTTTTCAAATTTATAATTTTCAAATTCTCCACCATGATCGCTTCTTAACGAAACAATAGGAACTCCTTTTTCAATTTGAACTAATTTTGCGAATTTTGTGAAGTATGAAAAAGTTTCCAATATTTTAGCCAAGAAATATACCCATGTATATCTTGAGTAATCATCAGCTAACACAAAGCATTATTTCTTACCACCTAAACTAGCAATGTCGTTAGGTCCAAACATATTCATATGAACTACTTCAAGAACTCTAGAAGTGTTTACATTGTTTTTGGCATGAAATGATGATTTTTTACGTTTTCCCATGGTACATTCTTTACATAAGTTTTCTGTTTCAAAATCATGTGATGGCAACCCTCTTACCAAAATTTTCCTTTATAATTTGTTTAACAAATTCATGCTAGCATGCCTTAAAGTCTATGCCATAAAATTACTTCTATATCCTTAGCTACCAAACATTTGGAAAGGGTGAGATCATCAAAAGATAGAGAATATATATTACCTTTCCTCTTACCTAAAAATAAGATTTCTTTTGATGATTTCTCAAATTTGCACAAGTCAGAATCAAAAATAACATTCATACCTTTATCTTATAACTGGTTGATTGATATTAAATTGTGGTGCAGATTTTCAACATATAGTACGTCATTCAAGGTAAATGTATTGTTACCCACTTTACCTTTACCGACAATTTTACACTTGTCATCGTTACCCATTGTGACTCTGCCACCTCTGTACTTTTCTAGGCTAAGGAACTTTGATTTATCGCCTGTCATGTGTCTGGAACAGCCAGAATCCAAGTACCATTGCTGTTGTTCCTTAGTGTGCCAGCATACCTACACGATAAGAGAGTTTAGTGACCCATTTGTTTTTATAGGTCCATGATTGTTAGTGGAAGAATATTTTGAAAAATAATTTTGTGGAGATCCAAAACTATTTATATATGTTCCTTTCGGCACCCAATTTGTTTAACTTTGAGAGATTTTATATTTGTGCCTTTTGGAACCCAAATTGGAATCGTTTTCACCTGTTTGGGTCTGCACTAGCAATTGTTTTGGTCGTGTCCAAATTTTCTATAACTTTTGCACAATGAATTTACTTGATTAATCTTATTTCTAACATTTTTAGATTTATACCCAAGTCCTTGTCTAACTGTATTTATAGTTTGTTTTCCTAATAGCATGTTCAACGATTTCTCACTTTTTGAAAATTTATCTAACGTCGTTGTTAGTTGTTGGACTTGTGTTTTGAGAGATTCATTTTCGTTTAACAATTATGTGCACCTTTTAATAGAATTTTCTCGTCTTGTATATTCACTTTCTTTCAAAATCAGAATTTCATTTTCAAGTGATTTTATATTAATTTTTGATTTTTTAATTTCTTCTTCAAACAATAGACACTTGTCACACTTAGGGCACTTATTTTGATAGTTTTTAACTAATTGTTCAAGTTGATCATTTAATCTATCAAAGTATCTTTTTGTGATTCAAGTTTAGCATATTTCTCCCTAAGTTGTTTAAAACACCCATTTACCTCGTGAAAATATATAAGTAATTCTGAATGAGTAAGTTTTGATACCTCACTTGGCTCGTCATTATCACTGTCAGTTATTTCACCATGAAGACACAAATTTGCTTTTTCACTTTCACTTCCAGTGCTATCACTTCCACCTTCGTCGCTTTCATCCCAAGTAGCTGCAAAACTTCTCCTTTTCAGTTTCTTTCCTTGACTGAGTCGATTTTGGGGACAATTTGGCTTGATATGACCGGGTTTGTTGCATTTGTGACAAATGATTTTCTATTCTTCTGGATTATCTAGTGCTTTGTTTAATCTGCTTTTTAGTTGTTGATTTTTGACCGGATTGCCATATTTGCGATTCCACCTTTTGAATCTTCTTACTAATAGAGCTAGTTCTGCTTCACCATCATCATCATCATCTTCGCTTTCAGTTGTCCCTTTAAGAGCTATTGATTTTTTTCGAGTGTCTCCTCCTTCACACTCTTCCTTGAATTTCATCTCCAGCTCGTAAGTGGTGAGGTTTCTGATGAGTTCTTTGACTTTCATTTGTTTCAAATCTTTTGATTCTTGGATGGCAGTTACTTTGGCTTCAAAACTTCATGGAAGGATTCTGAGGATTTTTCCGACTATCTCCAATTCTATGTATGATTTTCCAAGAACCTTTGATTTGTATATGATATTGGAAAGTCGTCCGTACATTTCTTTGACATTTTCTTCCTTTATCATTGTGAAATTCTCGTAATCGCTACTTAGCATGGCAAGACGAGATTCTTTGAGTTGAGATGTTCCTTCGTGAGTCACTTCGAGTGTATGCCATATTTCCTGCGCGGTTAGACAATGTGAGACACGATTAAATTCAGCTTGATCTAATGAACAAATAATCGAATTCATAGCATTGGCATTAGTAATCTGTGACTTATTTTATAGATTTGTCCATTAATCCTTCGGTTTTTTTATTTCCTGATTATTTACAATTATAGTTGGTGCTTTATACCTTGTCTCAACAATAACCGAAGCGTCAATGGTTTTCAGAAAAATTTTCATCCAATTTTTCTAGTAAGCATATTCACCATTGAATATTAGTGATCTAACTATGGACCGACCCTCAGCAAAAGCATTATAAAAAGAATCCACTTTAAAAATTCAAAATTTTAAAACAAATATTGGTTTTTGAAAAACGAATTTTTTGAAACAAAAGTTGACTTCTAATCCTAGCTCCGACACCACTTGTAGGACTGATTTCACCCTAGAGGAGGGGTGAATAGGGTGAACTGTTAATTATAAATTATTGCGGAAGCTTATAAAATTATTTCAACACAAATATATCAAAATTATAGCAGCACAGATAATAACAGAATAATAAATGCAGAAACAGAACGACACAGAATTTTTCCAGCTTCGGCAAAACCCTGCCTACGTGCTGCCTCCAAAGTTTCTACTAGAAATTAAGTAGTCACACGCTTACACACGTAAACTCGAGACACCCGCTACTGACTAACCTAACTCTATGCTCAAAACCCTGCCACAACTCAGTCACTGAGTTGCGAATTCTCAAACTATGCCACGTAGTTTGTCCCTTAGTCACACGACTAGTAATTACAACGTTTAAAAGAGAAATAAAAATTAAAAAACAATTTAAAAACAATTAAACGAACATAAAGCCCTTAATTAAAAATAAAAGCCCAAAACAAAACAAGGCCGGTCCCAAATTAAAAAAGGAGTCCCCTTTCTCTTTTCTTATGTATTCGGCCCGACTCCTTGCTTTGAGTTGATCGATCGAATTGGGATTTTGCTTTCTTGCTTTGTCGATCTATCGTCTCTTCACTTTGCTCACGGCTCCTTTGATGATCGAGTTCGATCTTGCTCCGGTATGTAATTTGCCCTTGACTTTCATTCGTATATATTGGTTTGAATTTGTCTTCGGCCATTTGATTATTCTTGAACAATGGTGATTTATCCGACTTCTTCAATTCATATAATTTCGTTGCTTGATACTTAAGGTGTTGATTCTTGACTTGGTCAATTTACTTGGCCACCATGGTTTCGAATTTGAACGGTTCGATTCCGTTCTTTTTGACTTCGGCTTGTGATATTGTTCATGTGATGATTTCTGACTTTCGTGGTTGAACTTGCTACTGTTGGTTTCTGACTTGGTTCGATGTTGACTTCAGCACTGATTGAATTCATTGCTGTAGCATACTTGACTTGTTTTGTTCTTTGTGCTTGTTAACTACTGCTTCTCTGTCTTGTTCAACTTGATGTTGCTTGTGAAAGTGCGGTGTGTATACAATTATATGTGCTAATATAGTATACACGGATCGTGTAATATGGATTACAATACAAATGCGGAAATAGATGATAATAGCATTGTAAATAGAAAAATCACACCAGAGATTTTTATACTGGTTCGGAGCACCGTCCTACGTCCAGTCCCAGACTTCTATCTGGATTTTCACTATTAACTACCTCGCTTCACCCGGAGGAACAGGTTTACAACACCCGAACAACCGAACGGGATTTCACGCCTCTAATACACTGAGGACTTCAACACTTGCCTCTTACAACACAGAGGACTTCAACAAAAGAACAAATACAATTGTTGTTGACAACTTGTGTTCTTGAAAACACGGATTTGTCACTAGCAGTACACCCTTCCTATAATCTTATCCTCAAAGTATGCGATATGATGTTTTGAAAAGATTAAGGAAAGTATATTATTGAATCAAAGGATATGAAATAGTTTCAAAGATTCAATAAATAATTTAGAGCTTTTATAATACAGAATTGAGATCAGAGATTAGATTAAAAGAATATATGAAATCGTTGTTTTTTAATCAACGAATTGGATGAGTTTATATAGATAAGAATGGTTGCAACTCTTTGCCATTAAGAGATATGATCTTTGGTGAAAGGTTAAGAGATGCAACCGTTGGAGAAGAGAAGTGTCTTTTGGAAAAATTGTTTTCTGTTCAAAAACGGTCGACAGGTTAAAAAGTGACCAGTAGACAGGAATTTAAAATATATATACGTTATGTGCATGTGTGCACGTTCATTGTGCATTTTACATAGAAACGGTCGACCGTATGATTATTAACCGGTCGACCGGTTCCTGTTAATTTGCACAATGAATGTGCAATGCTATAAAATGTATATATATCGATTATATTGAGGTGCATGATTATTTTAGGATAGATTTTAACAAGTTTTTAACTATTACAATATCAAATAATCAACCTATAATCTATAGTAACATAACCTTGTTTTGTCGATCGCCTTATTTGTCAGAAATCAAAACTTTCATAAAACTTGTGACTCAACATTCTCCCCCTTTTTGATTGATGACAATATATATCTGCAAAATCTTAATCTCCCCCTGAGTACGTGATCTCTTTCTCTTTGAATTCTTATAAATGTATGTTCCTGCAAGCAATTGTTAGCCCTTTCTCCCCCTTTGTCATCGACAAAAAGGAGTAACAGATACTAGAATATGATATGCATAGAATGAATATGATATGAATAGAAAGATAAATTACTAACACATCAAAAGCATAACAGAGTTTACTACAGAACATAATGTCAATTGAAAATCATAAATAACGACACTATTTAGTACAAGTGTCGATGAATGTTTTTAAAGAGCTAAAACATAATAGAATCTAGGATGAAGCAGATCGTATCTCCTCTTCATCATCATCATCGTCATCATCATCTTCTTCTTCCTCATCATTGTGCCCTCTAGATGATTCACCATGTCCATGACCACTCTTTCCTGTAGATTCGTCAGATGATGTCCAGGTGAAAACTGGAGCAGCAGGACGTTTTCCTGGGTCGTGTGCTTGAACAGAGGTGGATGTGGAACAAGATATAGCATCCCATAGCATACCAAAGAATGACTTGACCTTATTGAAGCGCTTATCGATTTTTGAGTCCATGCGCTTGAGACGTGATTCAAGCAAAAATTGGTTACGCGCGATTGTTTCAAGTGATTCTTTTGTTGATGACTTTGATTTTAAAAGTTTTACTTCATCGGAACGAGGACGAGATGAAGTTGCTCGTTGTTTCCTTGGTCCTCTTTGTTGCCATTCTTCGAAAGGCATAATTTCAAGATAAGGTGGAGGAAGCTTCATTCGCTTGATGGTGATGGAATCAATGCATTTTGGTTTTGAGGTTGCAAAATCAGGAGGATTGACCCCACAAGCTAACAAAAGTCTCATGATATATTCATTGTAAAAGAAATGAGGCCGGGTTGAGTTATTTACCTTGAGAATTTCATCAAAAAGCATGTGAACCCAATTGATTTCGATTTCACCATAGATAGCATAGAGTGCCTTGAAGTTTTCTTTCTACACTGCATCATAATTTCCAAGTCTAGGAAAAAGAGAATGCATCAAGACCCGATGAAGTAACCTGGCTGTCGGGCGAAGTCCAATAGACTTAGTGCCATCGCTATTGTCTTCTATAAACTGATGACTGGTACTATTTCGAGTGAAAACTTCGCAGAAGGTAGATGAAAACTCTTCGCCTCGATTTGGTATACCAAGTATAGAGGCAATTCTAGCATGAGTAAGAAAAATTTGCTTTCCACAGACCATAGACCAGATGACGCCGTTTGGATTATCAGGTTGATATTCATCAAGATTCATGTTGGCGTAAAATAATTTAATCATTAAATGATTTATCTCCACACTATTTGCCGAAAAATCTATCAATGGAGTAATGTTGGCATTATCGGCTAACCTCCGAACTCCGTAAGCCGTGAAATCATCAAATTTGATGAAAGAGCCTGGATGAAACTTGTAATTTGTCATTTGATTCCATCTTGTTACAGCAATTGGAGTTTGAAGCCATTTTTTGACGGAGATGGTAAGAGATGAAGTTTCAGAGGTTGCTCCTTTCTTTGATTTCTTTTGAGGAGGAACCATTGTTGGAGGATTTGTAATTTGGGAATTGAAGAATGGGAACTAGGGTTTGTGATTTGGGGTAAGAGAATAGTTTGAGTAGAGAGTGAATTAGGGTAGAGGGAAAAGTAACGTATAGGGTTATATAAAAAAAACTGAAAATACGACAACCGGTCGACCTAATGTTTTTGGGCGGTCGACCGTTTTCAACCAGAGAGCAAACAGTCGACCGGCTATAAAAGGGGCGGTCGACCGGTCGTGGTCTGTTGTGATATTTCAGTTTATATTTAGAGTTTTTATCATATATCAACCTATATTATTTATATTTTATACGAAATACAAAATATAACCTTCATTACATAAGAGATAGATAAAGATAAAAACTATATATATATATAAGTTTAATGAGAAAGTTCGTCATTAGAATTATCGTTGTTTCCTTCAATACGTTTCGACCATGGACTCCATTGTTTCTGAGCTCCTTCATTCTTCTCATAGTTCCGATCCCATGAGTTAGGACTTTTGGATGTTGATGGCCTAGACGGCATTGGTTCATGCACGTCATGTTTGTTGGAACCGCAGAAAAATGTTGCCAACTTTTCTAAAACAGACAATCGGGCCGACGTCCGTTGTTGCTCGTGATAAAGTTGACTTTGCCCGTAATGGAGTTGTCTCTGAAGGTCTATCTGATGTTTCTGGTAGTGGTGTATCTCATCGATTTGAGCTTTGGTACGAGGAGAATAGAATAGTGTCCGCTTTACTCGTTTTGAATTTGGAGTTTTATCAGACATACAAGAGCATTGATGATGACAACGTGAATTTTGTTTTGGAGTTGTAGGAGAATAAAACTCCTCCGATTCAGAACTCGTAATTGAAATGTATGTTTCTTGAGCACATTTGTCACAAATGTGAGCCATAGTGTACGTTGTATAGAATATTATGGTTTGATAAAAAGAAAGGATGAACAAAATATAAAATGTTTGCAAATTTATATATAAGTTTGTTATGTATAACCTATGGATGTGAGTTACTGAGAAATTTTAACCAAGAAAATATAAGCAGAAAATTTTTTGTAAGTCTAAAAATAGCTTTCTTTTTAAAACTGAGTTTATAAGATAAGAAAGTAAAGAATGATCAAAAAAAAAAATTAGTAAAGTGAATTTAACCATTAAATAAAGCAGTGGCTTATATTTAATGTAAAAAAAAAAAATATAGTTTATGTAATAGTTGTAGTTAAAGGATAACTAAAGAGAATAACTAAAGAATAACTAACAAGAAGATGTTCTCTTAGTCAAGATTTTTTCTTGAAATTAAACCAAGCTCTCTTCGTAATCTAATAAAATTAGATTCGAGCAGAGGCTTAGTAAAAATGTCTGCTAATTGATTGTCAGTATGAACATATTCAAGACATATATTTCCTTTGTCAATATTATCTCGAAGGAAATGATGACGGATATCAATGTGTTTGGTTCTGGAGTGATTTACTGGATTTTTAGAGAGATTTGTAGCACTAGTGTTATCACAGTATATAATAGAATTTGATAAATGAATATCAAAATCTTGAAGTGTTTGTTGCATATATAGTACTTGAGTACAAGCAAGAGCTGCTGATATATATTCAGCTTCACATGTTGATAGTGAAACACAATTCTGTTTCTTACTGAACCAAGAGACAAGTGATTTTCCAATAAAATGGCACGTACCACTTGTACTTTTTCTATCCGTTCGTGAGCCACCGAAATCAGCATCACTATATGATACTAATTCAAATGGACATTCTTTTGGATAAAAAAGACCGAAATCCTTGGTATTATTAAGATAACGAATTATACGTTTTACTGCTCGTAGATGTGATTCCTTTGGATCGGCTTGAAAACGAGCACATAAACAAACACTCATTATTATATCTGGACGACTAGCTGTAAGATAAAGAAGAGAACCAATCATGCTTCGATACAATTTCTGGTCAACATTCTTACCACTTTCATCTTTGTCAAGATGTGTAGTTGTACTCATAGGAGTTGGTTTACCAGATGTATTTTCTAATCCGAAGCGTTTGATAAGGTTTTCACAGTATTTTTCTTGATTAATAAAAATGTCGTTTGAAAGTTGCTTTATTTGAAGTCCAAGAAAATAAGATAGTTCTCCCATATGAGACATTTCGAATTCTTTGGTCATAATATTTGCAAATTCTTTGCAAAGTTTATCGTTTGTTGAACCAAAGATGATATCGTCTACATATATCTGGATAACTAGAATATCTTTTCGAGAATGTTTAATAAACAAAGTTTGATCGACTTTGCCTATTTGAAATCCTGAGTTAATAAGATAGCTACGTAGTCGTTCATACCAAGCACGAGGTGCTTGTTTTAACCCATACAGAGCTTTCTTAAGTTTGAACACATGGTCAGGATATTTTTCATATACGAACAGAGGAGGTTGTTTGACATAGACATTCTCTTTGATAAATCCATTGAGAAAAGCACTTTTGACATCCATCTGATAAATTTTGAAATTATGGTGACAAGCAAAAGATAATAGAATTCTAATAGCTTCTAGTCGAGCAACTGGTGCAAAAGTTTCTTCATAATCGATACCTTCTTCCTGATTATATCCTTGTGCTACTAATCTTGCTTTATTTTTGGTGATATTGCCTTGTTCGTCAGCCTTATTTTTATAGACCCATTTAGTACCAATTACTGACTGATTAGTTGGTCTTGGAACAAGTTCCCAAACGTTATTGCGCTCAAACTGATTTAGTTCTTCCTGCATGGCAATGATCCAGTAATCATCTGTAGCAGCTTCTTTTGGATTCTTAGGTTCGATATTTGAGAGAAAAGCGACATGACCCATTTGATTGAGTTGACTCCTTGTTCTGACATGTGATGTTATTTCACCGATTATATTTTGAGGCGGATGGTCTCTTAATATTCTTGGTGGTGATTGTAACTCACATATTTGAGGACTATTCTCAATAACTATTTCTGAGTCAGAATCAATATTTGTGATGATTTGATTGTCAGTGACTATTGATTCGTCATCATCTGATATAGTGTGAGGGTGCTGATAGATTTCATCAAAAGAGACATGAAGTGATTCTTCAATAGTTTTGGTTCGTTTATTAAATATCCGATAGGCCTTACTTCGTTCCGAATAACCGACAAATATTCCTTCATCGGCCTTTGGATCAAATTTGCCAAGCTGGTCTTTTGTATTTAAAATAAAGCACTTCGATCCAAAAACTTTGAAGTATGAGATTTTAGGCTTTCTTTTGTTAAATAACTCATAAGGAGTATTCTTGGTAAGAGGTCTTATGGATATACGATTTAAAACATAACAGGCAGTTGCCACAGCTTCTGCCCAAAAATGTTTTGGTAAGGTGGTTCCATTCAATAATGTTCTTGCACATTCTTGTAAAGTTCGGTTTTTCCGTTCTACAACTCCGTTCTGTTGTGGAGTTCTGGGAAACGAAAAATTATGATATATACCTTTCTTTGTACAAAATTGTTCAAATTCATTATTTTCAAACTCTCCGCCATGATCACTTCTTATATTTTTAACTTTAATCCCTTTTGATTTTTGAATTCTTTTGACGAAAGATTTGAAATGATCGAAAGTGTCACTTTTATTTTTTAAGAAAATTGTCCATGTATAACGAGAGAAATCATCAACAATTACAAGCACATATTGATTGTGATTTATTGATTGAACTCTAGTAGGTCCAAATAAATCCATGTGTAGTAACTCAAGTGGTTGTAATGTTGATATGACTTTCTTGGATTTAAAAGATGATTTGGTCAATTTTCCTACTTGACATGCGTCACAAATGTTGTCAACTTTAAAACTCATTTTGGGTAGTCCTCTAACTAGATTGTTTTTGGCTAGCTTGTCAATAGTTCTGAAGTTTATATGACAGAAGCGTTTGTGCCATAGCCATGGATCATTGTCATTAGCCACAAGACACATATCTGAATTATGATTAATGTTCATATTCAAAATATATATATTTCTGTCTCTATAACCTTCGAAAACCAAATTATGGTCTTTATCTAGAATACTACACTTATTATTTGAAAATGAAATAATAAAACCCTTGTCACATAACTGACTAATACTTAGCAAATTGTGTTTCAAATTTCTAACTAGCATGACATTAGTAATAAGAGGTAAGTTAGATGTACCGCAATTGCTCACATCGCCTTTGCCGATGATATAGCCTTTTGAATTGTCTCCAAAAGTGACGGAGCCACCATCTGAATATGTAATATTTGTTAATAAACTCTTGTCTCCTGTCATGTGCTTTGAGCAACCACTGTCCAATATCCACTTTCCTCTTTTCTTAAGTGGGACCTGCAAAAAATAGAATTAAGTCCATGGTACCCACTTTTTATAGGGTCCTAAGAGTTAGGTCTTAGGAGTCCAAACCCATATGGGTCCGGTATCCCCTTTATATATATAATTATTATTAAAATGCACAGTATTCATGAATTGCTGAATGTATTTGTTCCTAATCAAATTGTTATTTGTTTTAGGAACCCATATTTTGATAGTCTTGACATTTTTCTTTTGAAATTTCACAACTGGTTTTGGTTTGGAATATAATAAACTAAGATTTTTCTTAGCTTCAGTTTTTTGTACTTTCTTCTTCCTTTTATTTCCAAGATGTTTCTTGGTTTCTTGTTTGTTATATCCCAATCCTTGTTTGTCTGAAATAGATTGTGAACTTTCAATGATTTTTGTCAAATTTTCTCGACCTTTGTTAAAGTTAGAAACATTTTGAGTAATGTCATCAAACTTTGTTTGTAAGCTAGCTTTTTCTAGGTCTAGAATTTTGACTTTTGCTTTAAGCTCATGATTTTCAGTAGTTAGAGCATTATTTTTCTCTTTTTGAGCTTCTATTTCTTGACTCAAAAGAGATATTTGAGAGTCAACATTAGATGATGATTCTTGAATATTTTCAAGTTCCTCTTCTAATATTTTCTTCTCATCTTTTAACATATCTCGTTCAAACTCTGCTCTACTTAAATCTGCTTTGACTATTTTTAATTGACGTTTTATGTCTTTATATTTGACTATCAATTCAGCATTAATATCAAGTAATTCATCAAATGTAGGAATTTGTACCTCATCTTCTGTTGCCATAAAACAAACATTAGCTTGTTCATTCTCTGAATCACTTTCACTTTCTGATGAAGATGACTCTGAATCATCCCATGTTACTGAGAAAGCTCGTTTCTTAGATTTGTCCTTCTTATATTTGAATTTGTCATTTTCTGACTTCTTCTTTTGTTCTGGACAATCCTTCTGCATGTGTCCCTTTTTGTGGCAATTGAAACATTCTATAGCAGATGAAGATGGTTTGTTTGATCCATGTTTCCTTTTATTGTAACGACTGGCTTTTCGATATTTTAGGAATTTTTTGAATCCTTTCGCAATGAATGCCAAATCTTCATCTTCAGAATCTGATTCATTTTTATCTTTCTCAACATGAAATGCTACATTTTTCTTTTCTTCTTTCTGTTCTTTTCTAGCCTGCAAATTTGCTTCATAGGACATTAAATTTCCTATCAATTCATCTGGCTTCATGACGGAAAGATCATTAGCTTCTTCGATTGCTAATACTTTTCCTTCCCATTCACTAGTCAGAGAATGTAGGACTGTTGAAACAACATCGAAATCAGAATACTTTTGTCCTAAGCCAATAAGTGCATGGTGAATAGTTTGAAACCGTGAATACATGTCATTGATTGTCTCATTTGGTATTATTTTGAAATTTTGAAATTGACTTTTTAGCATGGCTATTTTCGCTTGTTTAACCTTGTTAGTACCTTCATGAGTGATTTTTAGTGTTTGCCAAATTTGATATGCAGTAGTGCAGATACTAACACGGTTATATTCATTTTGGTCTAATGCACAGAACAACATATTTATTGCTCTTGCATTTACGGCTGCTGCCGTTTTCTCAGCTGTAGTCCATTCTGAATAATCAGTTGTTGGATTTACTATTTCTCTTTGAGTGGCATTCCAAGCATCATAGCTATTTGATTGCATAAAGAATGACATACGTGTTGCCCAATAACTATAGTTAAGACCATTGAAAAATGGAGGTCTTTGTGTCGATTGACCCTCCGTGTAAGTGGTGTTTTGAGTGCTAGTACTTACGTTATTTGCCATATTACTATAATATATCAAATAACTGTGTTACGGTTATATGATGACCGGGCTCTGATACCAATTGAAAGTGCGGTGTGTATACAATTATATGTGCTAATATAGTATACACGGATCGTGTAATATGGATTACAATACAAATGCGAAAATAGATGATAATAGCATTGTAAATAGAAAAATCACACCAGAGATTTTTATACTGGTTCGGAGCACCGTCCTACGTCCAGTCCCAGACTTCTATCTGGATTTTCACTATTAACTACCTCGCTTCACCCGGAGGAACAGGTTTACAACACCCGAACAACCGAACGGGATTTCACGCCTCTAATACACTGAGGACTTCAACACTTGCCTCTTACAACACAGAGGACTTCAACAAAAGAACAAATACAATTGTTGTTGACAACTTGTGTTCTTGAAAACACGGATTTGTCACTAGCAGTACACCCTTCCTATAATCTTATCCTCAAAGTATGCGATATGATGTTTTGAAAAGATTAAGGAAAGTATATTATTGAATCAAAGGATATGAAATAGTTTCAAAGATTCAATAAATAATTTAGAGCTTTTATAATACAGAATTGAGATCAGAGATTAGATTAAAAGAATATATGAAATCGTTGTTTTTTAATCAACGAATTGGATGAGTTTATATAGATAAGAATGGTTGCAACTCTTTGCCATTAAGAGATATGATCTTTGGTGAAAGGTTAAGAGATGCAACCGTTGGAGAAGAGAAGTGTCTTTTGGAAAAATTGTTTTCTGTTCAAAAACGGTCGACAGGTTAAAAAGTGACCAGTAGACAGGAAATTAAAATATATATACGTTATGTGCATGTGTGCACGTTCATTGTGCATTTTACATAGAAACGGTCGACCGTATGATTATTAACCGGTCGACCGGTTCCTGTTAATTTGCACAATGAATGTGCAATGCTATAAAATGTATATATATCGATTATATTGAGGTGCATGATTATTTGAGGATAGATTTTAACAAGTTTTTAACTATTACAATATCAAATAATCAACCTATAATCTATAGTAACATAACCTTGTTTTGTCGATCGCCTTATTTGTCAGAAATCAAAACTTTCATAAAACTTGTGACTCAACAGCTTGATGTTGTGCAGTTGAGCTTTGTTCGAACTTGTCCCTTGAGTCTGCACTTGCATTATCCAGTTTCACAGTTGCATACATGTTGTATCGGCATTGACTTCTTTTAGCATTTTAGTCTGATACTTTTCGAGGCTTTTTCTGTCCAGATTCATTTGAACTTAGTTGTAGCCTTTGTGCATTGTTCTTGTCTTTTACTTGTATTGTCCAGTGAGTTCACATGTATTGAGCTCTGGTTGTGCATGCTTTATTCTTGTTGTCTTGTATATTGCACACTCTGACCTTCATGTATACTTGCTGTGCATTTGAGTTGAAGTGTTCCTCTGTTTAGTATTGGTGCACTTGGTTTGTGATTTACTGTTGCATTCTTGTATATGCTTCGAGTCATGGTAGCAGTGACTTGAACTTTTAGCCTATGGTTTGTAATCTCTGATTCATTATTGACTTCGTTGTTGTTTGGATTAGCTTGTAGTCTTTGCTGGTATCACTGGTGCATGTGCTTATGCATTGACAGTTGAGGCAGTACCAATGTTATTTGTGTTAGTTCATTGCATTGTCCAATGTTATATATGTTTTCATATTGGTTTCTCTATCTTTGATGTTGAGGCTTGTGCTGCTGCATTGAATTGTTTGATTGACACACTTGTAGTTGTACATTCATGTGTTTATTCCTTTATGTGGTCTGGATTTGCTTTGAGCACATTTCTGTTTTTCATTGGGTTGATGTGTACTGTGCCTCGAGTGTGCTTGCACCTGACCATTTTATTAAACTTGTATATTCGAACCGCACCTGTATTGAATCCAACTTGGAGCTCGGGTTTGACCTTGTGCTGATACTGTGACATTATTTTTATTGCACTTGAGTTGAACCTGACGTTTTAGGTTTGACATGTGCTCACCTGTCCCTGTAATTCTATCAAGTGTATATATCGATGTGCACGACCTTGTGGCATATACAGTGATACAATGTGTATGTCACAAGCTGTTCGTGTATGATGAATTCAAAATTAAATGATGATGAACAACCCAAATGACTGAGGCAAATATTATTTTCATAATCCACATTTTATTTTATACTGCAAAATTATTTTATTTTCAATTTTACTGCATCAATGTATATTTCTGCAGATTGCTCAGATGTTGGATTCACATTGGAATGAAGTTGAAGATCAGTACGAGTTGAGTGAATGAGTAATATGTAGTGAGGTGCAATGAAAATGTGAATTGTAATTTAATCAAATTTGTATTTGTAATTGAAATTGTATATAGTGAGAGCTTGAAATTTGTACTATTCAAAAATTGTAATAAATGTTTGGTTGAATAAAATTTCTGTTTGAATTCTAATTATGTGTTATTTATTTTATTCAGCAAATATTTATTTAATCTATGAAAAATAAAATAGTACATTAACAGATACATTTAAATGAATATATATATATATATATTATCATCAAACAAAAATCATATAATCGCATATTCAATAATCTCCTCCTTTTGATGATAACAAACATATATTTAAGATATTGAACATATTAAATGTATTTGATGTTTGCATTTTGCTCCCCCTGTTTAAATGCTTCCTCGCAAATGAGCCTAGATGCAAATAGAAAATATTTGACCTTTACTTGATTTTATTTGACAAAATCCTAACTTTTCTCTCTCCCCCTTTTGTTATCAGCAAAAGAGTAATAGTGTTAGAAAAAATAGAGATAAAGTGATCGATGTTAATCCAACATTAAAACTCAATTGAGTATAAATATTAAATTTCAATAAAAAATCAAACAAAAATCATAAATACTTTGTTAGGCGCATATTCCACTTTTAGAATGATGGGAATGATGTCATCATATAAAACCATACAGTTGTGTCTATTTGTGGTATATTTATATCAAGAATTTGAATATCTACCAACCATGCATAACCGTTAGGACTTTTAAATGAGATTAGTAGTATTCCAATTTAAAAAAAATGAACTCAAGTATCTTCTAACCACACATAACCGTGAGGACTTTTAAATGGGATTAGAATCAATTTGTTTATTTTAAAAATCAATTTTGATATGTGTTCCATACATGCATAACTGTGAGGACTTTTAAATGAGCATGGAAGCACATAACAAATTCCAAGTAATTCACCCATGCATAACCGTGAGGACTTTTAAATGAGAGTGAATACTTTGGATTTTGTTTTAATTTATTATTATTATTATTAATTAATTAATTAATTATTTATTTATTTTATTAAAAATGTAAAATGAAAAACGAATGATTCCTGTTTAAAGTACCACATATTGACAAACTATATAGAATTTTGATGAGTAATGGTCGTTAGAAATATGATAGAAATAGAGATGGTCATGGAATTTTTTTTAACAAAAAACTTTTACAACTCTTGCTTAAATTTTTGAAGAAATTTACTAATTATACCATCTCAAGTTATAGCATATGATAAATATCAATACTCATCTCTTTTTCAATCACTATTTATCGTTTTTCTTGATAATTAATAAGGAGAAAAAATTGTTAAATATTTAGAAAATCAAATTTCTAAAACACCTAAGCTGAGACGTAGTTTACAAAAACTATTTTCTGGTAGGGGTTTTGTAAAAATATCTGCCAATTGAGAATCGATTGAAATGAAATTTATGCAGATATTTTAATTGCAAATATGATCTCTAATTAAATGATGTCTAACATCTATATGTTTTGTTCGTGAGTGATGAACAGGATTATTTATGAGATCAATTGCGCTTTTGCTATCACACATTAGTGGTACACGTTTAAAATTTAGACCGTAGTCTTGCAAAGTTTGTATCATACATAAGATTTGAGCGGAGCAACCACTCAGAGCAATATTGTCTGCCTCTATGGTAGATAAGCAATACAATTTTGTTATCCACTTGACCATGCAACTAATGAATGTCCTAACATAAAGAATGCACCACCAGTACTTTTTCTATCAACTAGACTTCCAGCATAGTCCGCATCTGAAAATCCTTTTAATTCAAAATTATCATTTGTTGGATACCAAAGACCAAATCGTAGGGTGTGCAACAAATATTTTATAATTATTTTAACAGCTTTTAAATGAGATTCTTTTGGGTTAGATTGAAACCATGCACACAAGTAGGCAGAAAACATGATGTCAGGTCTAGAAGCAGTAAGATAAAGGAGTGATCCAATCATACCTCTATATTGCTTTTGATCAACTGCCTTACGTTTTTCATCATTGTCAAGTTTAATTGTTGTGCTCATGGGGGTTCTGGCTGGTTTAGCATCTTTTAATCCAAATTTGTTGACAAGTTCCCTAATATATTTTGTTTGAGAAATGAATGTACCTTTATCATTTTCATGCAACAAAAATAGTATGGTGTCTACACAGCCCTTTTTGAACCCGTTTTCAAGAAGATAAGTACCGAGGCATTCATACCAAGCTCTACGAGCTTGTTTTGATCCATATAATGCCTTTTTAAGATTATATACATGGTTATGATATTCATGACTTTCAAAACCTTCTGGTTGTTCAACAAATACATCTTCTTTTAAAATTCCGTTAAGAAATGCACTTTTAATATTCATTTATCTTAACTTAGATCCTTCGTAGCAATCAAAAGCTAACAATATCCTAATTGATTCTAGTCCAGCTACTGGTGCAAAAGTTTCATCGAAGTCAACTCCTTCAATTTGATTATATCCTTTAGCGACTAATCTAGCTTTATTTCTAATCACATTTCCAGATTCATCATATTTGTTTTTGAAAATCCATTTTGTTCCTACGACTGGATAATCCTTAGGTCTAGGTGCTAAACTCCAAGCATCATTTCTCTCAAATTGATTTAACTCTTCTTGCATAGCCATAAACCAATTTTCATCATTAAGAGCTGTATCTATGTACTTGGGTTCTATTTCTGAAATAAATCCACTATATAGACACAGATCACACAAATTTCTAAAGGAGGAACGAGTTTGAACACCTGTGATAGGATTTCCTATTATCAATTCTGGAGGATAATCTGCTTTTGACCATTTCTAGTTCATTAATGCCTTCATCAAACTTCACACTGATTGACTCCACGATTGTTTTATTCCTTTTATTGTAGACTCTATAAGCTTTGCTTCTAGAAGAGTATCCCATGAATATGCCTTCGTCAGCTTTTGCTTCGAATTTTCCTAATTGATCACTTGTATTGAGAATATAGCACGGACACCCAAATACTTTGAAGTAGTCAATGTTTGGTTTATTTTTGAACCATAGCTCATAGGGTGTTTTGTTAAGAATCGGTCTAATCATAACTCTATTTATTACATAACATGTTGTATTTACGGCTTCTGCCCAAAAATGCAAAGGTAGCTTATACTCATTTATCATAGACCTAGCCAACTCTTGCAATGTTCAATTCTTTCTTTCAACTACTCCATTTTGTTATAGAGTACGTGGTGCAGAAAATTCTTGATTAAAACCATTTTCATCACAAAAGTTTTCAAATTCATAGTTTTCAAATTCTCTACCATGATCACTTCTAAATGAAACAATAGGAACTCCTTTTTCAATTTGAACTAATTTTGCGAATTTTGTGAAGTATGAAAAAGTTTCCGATATTTTAGCCAAGAAATATACCCATGTATATCTTGATGTAATCATCAACTAACACAAAGCATTATTTCTTACCACCTAAGCTAGCAATGTCGTTAGGTCCAAATAGATCCATATGAACTAGTTCAAGAACTCTAGAAGTGCTTACATTGTTTTTGGCATGAAATGATGATTTTTTAAGTTTTCCCAAGGTACATTCTTTACATAAGTTTTCTGTTTCAAAATCATATGATGGCAACCCTCTTACCAAATTTTTCCTTTTTAATTTGTTTAAAAAATTCATGCTAGCATGCCCTAAAGTCTATGCCATAAATTTACTTCTGTATCCTCAGCTACCAAACATTTAGAGAAGGTGAGATCATCAAAAGATAGAGAATATATATTACCTTTCCTCTTACCTGAAAATAAGATATCTTTTGATGATTTGTCAACAATTTTGCACAAGTCAGAATCAAAAATAACATTCATACCTTTATCACATAACTGGCTGATTGATATCAAATTGTGGTACAGATTTTCAACGTATAGTATGTCATTCAAGGTAAATGTATTGTTACCCACTTTACCTTTACCGACGATTTTACACTTGTCATTGTTACCCATTGTGACTCTACCACCTCTGTACTTTTCTAGGCTAAGGAACTTTGATTTATCGCCTGTCATGTGCCTGGAACAACCAGAATCCAAGTACCATTGTTGTTGTTCCTTAGCCTGCCAGCATACCTACACGAGAAGAGAGTTTAGTGACCTATTTGTTTTTATAGGTCCATGATTGTTAGTGGCAGAATATTTTGGAAAATTATTTTATGCAGACCGAAAACTATTTATATATGTTCCTTTCGGCACCCAGATTTATTAACTTTGAGAGATTTTATATTTGTGCCTTTTGGAACCCAAATTGGAATCGTTTTCACGTGTTTGGGTCTGCACCAGCAATTGCTTTGATCGTGTCCAAATTTTCTACAACTTGTGCACAATGAATTTACTTGATTAATCTTATTTCTAGCATTTTTAGATTTATACCAAAGTCCTTGTCTAACTGTATTCACAGTTTGTTTTCCTAATAGCATGTTCAACGATTTCTCAATTTTTGAAAATTTATCTAAGGTCGTTGATAGTTGTTGGACTTGTATTTTACGAAATTCATTTTCGTTTAACAATTGTGCACCTTTTAGTAGAATTTTCTCCTCTTGTGTTTCCACTTTCTTTCAAAATCAGAATTTCATTTTCAAGTGATTTTATATTAATTTTTGATTTTTCAATTTCTTCTTCAAACAATGGACACTTGTCACACTTAGGGCACTTATTTTGATAGTTTTTAACTAATTGGTCAAGTTGATCATTTAAATCTACCAAAGTATCTTTTTGTGATTCAAGTTTAGCATATTTCTCCCTAAGTTGTTCAAAACACCCATTTACCTCGTGAAAATACATAAGTAATTCTGAATGAGTAAGTTTTGATACCTCACTTGGCTCGTCATTATCACTGTCAGTTATTTCACCATGAAGACACAAATTTGCTTGTTCAGTTTCACTGCCAATGCTATCGCGTCCATCTTCGTCGCTTCCATCCCAAGTAGCTACAAAACTTCTCCTTTTCAGTTTCTTTCCTTGACTGAGTCGATTATGGAGACAATTTGGCTTGATATGACCGGGTTTGTTGCATCTGTGACAAATGATTTTCTGTCCTTCTGGGTTATCTAGTGCTTTGCTTAATCTGCTCTTTACTTGTTGATTTTTGATCAAATTGCCATATTTGTGATTCCACCTTTTGAATCTCCTTATTAATAGTGCTAGTTCTGCTTCACCATCATCATCATCTTCGCTTTCAGTTGTCCCTTTAAGAGCTTTTGATTTTTTCGAGTGTCTCCTCCTTCACGCTCTTTCTTGAATTTCATCTCCAGCTCGTAAGTGGTGAGGTTTTCGATGAGTTCTTAGACTTTCATTTGTTTCAAATCTTTTGATTCTTAGATGGAAGTTACTTTGGCTTCAAAACTTAGTGGAAGGATTCTGAGGATTTTTCAAACTATCTTCAATTCTGTGTATGATTTTCCAAGAGCCTTTGATTTGTATATGATATTGGAAAGTCGTCTGTACATTTCTTTGACATTTTTTTCCTTTGTCATTATGAAATTCTTGTATTTTCTACTTAGCATGGCAAGACGAGATTCTTTGACTTGAGATGTTCCTTCGTGAGTCACTTCGAGTGTATGCCATATTTCCTACGCAGTTAGACAATGTGAGACACGATTAACTTGAGCCTGATCTAATGAACAAATAATCGAATTCATAGCTTTGGCATTAGTAATCTGTGACTTATTTTCTGGATCTGTCCATTAATCCTTCGGTTTTTTATTTCCTGATTATTCACAATTATAGTTGGTGCTCTATACCCTGTCTCAACAATATCCCAAGCGTCAACGGTTTTCAGAATAATTTCCATCCTATTTTTCCAGTAAGCATATTCACCATTGAACATTGGTGGCCTAACTATGGACTAACCCTCAGCAAAAGCATTATTAAAAGAAGGTCACACGCTTACACACGTAAACTCGCGAAACCCGCTACTGACTAACCTAACTCTATACTCAAAACCCTGCCACAACTCAGCCACTGAGTTGCGAATTCTCAAACTACGCCATGTAGTTTGTCCTCTAGTCACACGACTAGTAATTACAACGTTTAAAAGAGAAATACAATTTCAAAAACAATTAAACGAACACGAAGCCCTTAATTAAAAATAAAAGCCCAAAACAAAACAAGGCCGGCCCCAAATTAAAAAAGGAATCCCCTTTCTCTTTTCTTATGTATTCAGCCCGATTCCTTGCTTTGAAAATGGCTGCCTATTGTTCGTTCCTCTCTGATTAAAATTTAAGGCTTTGAGATGCCGGCTTTAAATTGATCGATCGAATTGGGATTTCGCTTTCTTGCTTTATCGATCGATCGTCTCTTCACTTTGCTCACGACTCCTTTGGTGATCGAGTTCGATCTTGCTCCGATATGTAATTAGTGCTTTTTGCTTTTCTGGTTTTTCTTACTTGAACTCGATTGTGTTTGTAGCCGATGATGATTGGGTTTTTATATAGGGTCCGAACGCCTTGATTTTCGTTCGTATATATTTGTTTGAATTTGTCATCGGCCATTTGATTATTCTTGAACGATGGTGATTTATCTGACTTCTTCAATTAATATAATTTCGTTGCTTGATACTTACAGTGTTGATTCTTGACTTGGTCAATTTACTTGGCCACCAAGGTTTCGAATTTGAACCATTCGATTACGTTCTTTTTGACTTCGGCTTGAGATATTGTTTATGTGATGATTTCTGACTTTCATGGTTGAACTTGCTACTGTTGGTTTCTGACTTGGTTCGATGTTGACTTCAGCACTGATTGAATTCATTGTTGTAGCATACTTGACTTGTTTTGTTCTTTGTGCTTGTTAACTACTGCTTCCCTGTCTTGTTCAACTTGATGTTGCTTGATGTTGTGCAGTTGAGCTTTGTTCGAACTTGTATCCCTTGAGTCTGCACTTGCATTATCCAGTTTCACAGTTGCATACATGTTGTATCTTCATTGACTTCTTGTAGCATTTGAGTCTGATAATTTTCGAGGCTTGTTCTGTCCAGATTCATTTGAACTTAGTTTAGCCTTTGTGCATTGTTCATATCTTTAATTTGTACTGTCCAGTTGAGTTCACATGTATTGAGCTCTGGTTGTGCATGCTTTGTTCTTGTAGTCTTGTATATTGCACACTCTGGCCTTCATGTATACTTGCTGTGCATTTGAGTTGAAGTATTCCTCTATTTAATATTGTTGCACTTGGTTTGTGATTTACTATTGCATTCCTGCATATGCTTCGAGTCATGGTAGCAGTGACTTGAACTTTTAGCCTTTGGTTTGTAATCTCTGATTCATTGTTGACTTCGTTGTTGTTTGGATTAGCTTATGGTCTTTGCTGATATCACTGGTGCTTGTGCTTGTGCTTGTGCATTAACAGTTGAGGCAGTGCCAATGTTATTTGTATCATTTCATTGCATTGTCCACTGTTATATATGTTTGCATTCTGGTTTCTCTGTCTTTGATGTTGAGGCCTGTGCTGCTGCATTGAATTGTTTGGTTGACACACTTGTAGCTGTACATTCATGTGTTCATTCCTTTATGTGGTCTGGATTTTCTTTGAGCACATTTCTGGTTTACATTGGGTTGATGTGTGCTGTGCCTCGAGTATGCTTGCACCAGACCATTTTATTAAACTTGTATATTCAAACTGCACCTGTTTTGAATCCAGCTTGAAGCTCGGGTTTGACCTTGTGCTAATATTGTGTCATTATTTTTATTGCACTTGAGTTGAACCCGGCGTTTCGGGTTTTGACCTGTGCTCACCTGTCCCTGTAATTCTATCAAGTGTAATTCAAATCCACAAAGAAAGTAGGTGCATTCATTAACTCAAATGGCATTATTAACCACTCATACAAACCATATCTTCGAAATGCTGTCAAAGAAAGGTTATCCTCCACCACCCTCAACTGATGGAACACTGTTGCCAAATCCAATTAGGAAAACACCTTGGCTCCACTCAACTGATCAAACAAATCATCTATCCACGGCAGAGGGTATTTATTCTTTATCGTCATTTCGTTCAGCTTACGATAGTCGATACACATCCTCAATGACCCATCTTGTTTCTTCACGAATAACGCGGTCACTCTCCAAGGCGAACTGCTTGATCTAATAAAATTTCTTCCTTCTAGATCCACCAGTTGCACCTTCAGTTCCTTCATCTCTATCGGTATCATCCTGCTAGTTGGTCTCCTTACAAGTTCAGCTCCAGGTACAAGATCTATCTGAAACTCAATAGCTCATTTTGGTGGTAGTCCTGTGACTGGCTCAAACCCATTTGCAAACTCTCTTGAAATTCGAACCCGAGTTAGCTCTTCTTCCACTTCCATTACACTTAACAAAGCACAACTACTTCGGTCAGAATTTTCTACTGAGAATATAATTCGGTTATGACTATTAGGGTGTCTCAAAGATATCTCCCCATCCTGGCAGAATATCCTGGCCTCATACCTCCTCAACCAATCCATACCCAAAATGATTCTGAATTCTACGAAATATTAAACATACAAACTGCATGCAAACTTATAACCTAACAAATCAAGTTCTAACCGGTCACATCTCATCCCCAGAATTGCATACCCTCCTATTAGATTCACAACCCTAAGGAAGTAACAAGGTATGCGGGTTCTAAGCATAACCTATCAACCAAACAATGGGATATAAATGAATGTGATGCACTGGTATCAAAAAATATCCTAACTGTATACTGTGAATCAAAAATGCACCTTCAATCATAGTCTTTCCTTTATCAGTAGCATTAGGTTTAGCTGATGATCCAACAATAAAAACTTTCCCATTATCCGCCCTGAATGGCTCTGGACACTAGTTCTTGTAATGCCTAACTTGATCACAGTTAAAGCATTTCACATTTTTCTTGTATGCAGCCTTTTTCCCTTTCCTGACCGGCACTTAGTTGTGTAATGATCTTTCTTGTCACATTTGTAGCATACCAAATCAGCCTTTTTCTTCTTAGCAACATCCCCTTTTTGGGCTCCCTTCTTCTTAAAGAATTTTCTCTTATTCCCTTGAGGACCCTGCGATTCAACTGGCTTTTCTCTAGCAGACACAACAAGCATCTTTTCATGGCGAATGGCCATCTCCACCACCACATTGCAAGGTTCTTCGATATGGGTCATGGTTATTCTAGCAAGCTCAGGCCTCAATCCTCGAATGAACCTCTTATTCCTTCTGATGTCAGTGTCAACCATAACATATCCATATCGAGATAGCTCATCAAGCTTGGCAGCGTACTCGATCACTGACATCCCTTCTTGAATTAGATCCATGAACTTCCTCATCAATGCCAACTTAGAAACCTCAGGCATAAACCTCTACTCAAACCTTCTCCTAAAATCAGCCCATGTCAGCTCTTCCTTCGGAACTCCAGTAATAACACTATTCCACCAATGAAGCACTTCCCCTTGCAATTTCCTAGAGGCTAGCCTTCTTTTTTTTCCATCATCCAAGCCTAGATCAGTACAGATCCTTTAACAACTTAGTAGCTAATTCTCAACCTCAATAGCATCCTCCACTCCAACAAACGACTTTCTACCCAAGCTGGTGTAGTATCTGCTTAGCTTAACATAGTTATACCCAACTGGAGCCACATGATTAGCTCTTCCAACATCACCAGCAACTCCAGCTTGCAAAATATTTGCTAACAATTGATACACTATCTCCACATCTACTTATGGATTTCCAGCACCTACATTGGCTTCAATATTTGGAGTAGCATTAGCCTATCGACCTTGGTTTCTCCTGATATTAGGTCGAGCATTTCCGTTGGTTGTGGTGCTTCCTCCACCTAGATTTACTCTTTCATTCCCTACTTCCACATCTTCTTTGTCGTAAATCTGCATAAGAGCCTTAGTAAGGTACAGAAGAATGGTCTAAGAGGGAGAAGAATACGTACTTATGTAAATACATGCACATATATATGTGTGTGTGTGTGTGTGTGTGTGTGTGTGTATCAAATACAAGTACGTTACTATAGCGTTAACCCAAACCCTGATCATATTTTCAAATTCATTGGATTATGCTTGAAAATCTGTTAGGTTTAACTTTCTTTTAAAGTTTCATAAACCTATGCTCTGATACCAACTTGTAAAATCCCCAACTTTGAGGCCCAAAACTTATGGCTACGGGTGCTGCAGTCATCCATAGTTATTAATCCTCGGCGACCAAATACGGTGAAGTAAGATTCATTGATACATAGTAATACATGAATATGGAAAAATTTTAAACTACAAAAAATCATGTACCATTTCAAAATATTTCCAATTCATTACATAATCCCAAACTCGCAAACCACGTTTAGGGAAAATATATTTATTACAACATACGTCCAAGAGCGACATATGAAGATACCCCTTTGGATGATCAGAGTATATACAGACAATAACAACTATGCCATTACAAACAACACAGCGAAATCAAAAGAAAAAAAATTCAACATACTATCATGCCTTTTGCATGTCTCCGAAAGTTTATTCGTCTTAAGAGGTACTTGAAAAACTCAACTCTCAAACTACCCAAAATCAATTGAGTACTTGAGAATTTAAGCGGAAATCACAAATCATTTAGATATCTAGTGAGACCACATCGCTTAGCGGAGTGGGTTTTCCCCTTACTGGTATCTCAAAATCTTTATAAAACCATAGACTGTGCTCCTGCGTCCACAATGGTTAAAAAAATTCAAAACAGTATAATATAATGACATGCAAAACAAATGAATCAATTCTGGATTGCCCATCCCCATTCATTTTTGACTATCTGTCTCAATTATAGTTTTTATGTTTACTATCAACCTATTAGTTTTCATGGGCTAACTAATAACCAATAAAATATTAAGGATGCACTGACCTATTAAATAGTTTTCATTGGAATCACTATAAACCTATTGGTAACTCCTATATCTTTACTTTTATCCTAGTTTTCATGAGTTAACTAGGAATCTATTGGTGACTTCAATATCTTCTCTTCGTATCCTAGTTTTTATTGGCTGACTAGGAATCTATTGACGTCTGTCAATATATTAATCCGGATATGGTTTTTATGGGCTAACTACAAACCTACTGGCCCCTGCCAGTATCAAACCATAGTTTTCGTAGGCTTACTATGAACATATTTTTTTGACATCTTCCTTTATACATAGTTTTCATTTATTGGCCCTTGTCGATATCTTTCTTTTATATTTTAGCATCCTATATTCTGGTCTTTCTGACCTCCTCGATGCAATTCTGCTTATTTAGGAGTTTAATCAATTTATATTCACCACTGGGTTAACCTAGCTGGTTCTTCTACCCTTCATCCCTAAAATGCAGTTATGGATCCATTATAATGTGAATATATTTATATTTGAAGAAGAAAACATAACAACATAGCAATATCACTCTTGCGGGAAACAAGGTTATTTCCTTTAACTTTTTATTTTATCGAAGAAAGCTTCTTCTCAAAACCATTACAAACTCCCTTAATTTATCCATGGGTTTTCCCTTTTAAAAATAGAGTTTGGGTCGTAAAACCTTTCGATACCTTCGAAACCTAGCTTTCAAATTCATAGGATGGCCTCCTTCTAAAGGATTAAATTCTATCTTTTAAACATTAGGCTTCTGCTTTTTAATACTTTAAAACCTTCCTTTCTAAACCTTTCAATTGTAATAAAGTATTAATATTTAACCAATAAAAGCATTGGTTCGAAACCAATTGAAAATACCCCTTTCGACACCAATGGAAGTAAGCCTTCCCAAATCATTGAAAGTTTCCCTTTCGAAACCATTGTGTTTATTCTTAAAATATTATTTGGGTCAAAGTGAATATAGATGAAAGAATCTTGTCGAAACCATCCTTTATCATATATAAAAAATCAGGGAAAATTTGATAGCGTCGGCACCATCTTTTTCAAAGGTATTTAACATCTGGCTAAAATATTAGAAGGTGAGCATCAAAACCCTTTTCGAAACCATTACCTTCGAAACCCTAACCCCTTTTAAAAGCTACGGGAAGTGGTTTAAACTTATAAAACAAAGTACCCTTTTGACACCATTGATATCTTCAACACCATCGAAAGTTTATAAAACAACACCAGGGTTTCGACTAGGTCAGAAACCCTTCTTTCAAAACATTCTTTCATAGGTAAAGGAACCCAGTCGAAAACAATCTTAACCTAAGGGCAACCCTTTCGAAACCTTTTAAATCATCTTTCAAAACCATTTGCTTCGACTCCGTTGAAGGCAAAACAAAACAAAGGCAGGGGCTTTTTCTTTTAAAAACAAACAAAGGTTTCGGCTCCTTCGGAAGACATGCTTTCGACACTTAACCTTTCGCCTTTCTCCAATCCACTACATACCATCATGGTGATACGTTGTGTATTGATTCCAGCATAGTTGGTTTCAACTTAGATGAAAGCAGAAGCTTCTGTTTCGAAAGGTGCTTTCCAAAGTAGGCGGAACCAATTTTCTGAGTAAATATTGTTTAGTTCTTCTTAAACTAAACTTTTTTCTAACTAACTTGCCATATGTCAACACCAGATTGGTTGCCTAAGCTTTTACAAATTCTTTTCCAAAAATAACTGCCGCTAATTTAGATCTAAACCATGGTTAAGTTAATCAAATAAGCCACTCAATTAGCAAAACCAACTTTATAAAGAAGTCCCTCTTCTAAAACAATTTATTTTTCATAACAAAGCACTTTGGAAAAATCCCCAGAAATTCCATAAATTTACTTTAGTCATGTTATCTAACATATCAGAATTCCAAGTCCAAACTCTCAATATATTTTTCAAAATAAATTATTTATAAACCCAAATAACCATATTTTCCTTTGAAAATTTATAATAATCTTTCCACAGCTTGAAAATTATCAACTGAAACCCAACTCCAAAATCATATTTCTCATAACATAAAATTTTCCCATTGCATTTAGACTTCATTAAATCTCGATTTTACCTTAAAATTGTGTTTATCCTCTTTTAAACAATCTTATTTAAACCATATAAATTATAAATCATGCATAAATCATCCAATATATCATAAAAACGAATTTATCCTTAAATTCAAAAATATACGATTCAAAACAAAATAAAGATGGAATTATTATTCACCATGAGCTAGATAAGGATACTGAATTGAGATTGATTTTCCCTAAGCTTGATTCTCTAACTTTTAATTTGAATTCTTCTTATTCTCTTAATTGCCTGTCATTCTTATGCTTTTGAATTTTGCGTTTGAAAACGACATGAGTAAGGAATGAAATGGTAAGAATGAAATATATAAGGGTAAGGGTCATTGGGCGGCAAATTCCTAATATACCTTACATAATTTGATTAACTCATAACCCATTCCTAAGTCCATTAATTTTATATTAGGCTCATGCTTAATTAAATTAATTCAAGTCTCGATCCCTTTATCACTTAACATTTACATTATTTTATTTAGTTTATCAAATTAAATCTCCTGAATAATATTATCAAAAATTAGGGGTGTTACAAAAAAATCTATATCAATTGTTAGCCATCAAGAATAGTCTGAAAATCCTTGTTCGGATCGATTTATACCACCTTGGAATCACGTGCTCGAATATTGGATCAGAACAGTCGTATAAATAAAACGATGTATGTACAATTTACGTATTCGCCATATGGTTTCTTAACTATGCCAATTCTTTTTAACCACATTCATTTATCCAAATGGTATATTATTTAGTACAAAAATCATTTATGAATACTTTCATAAAACCTAACTTTAATTTTACCAACATTTCATAACTTAATTTCATACTCATATAATACTCCATTACATCCTAAGAGTATATACAAACATCAAATTTGTAACAAGTATGTTTAACAAATTTAGAACTTTTTTTTAACTTGTTATCTTCTTATATAAACTCAACGTTATATTTTTTAAAACACTTAACCACAAGTTCTATAACAATTCAGAAGTTCCCGACTATCAAAAATATTCGAAAATCCCTTTTCCTTTTAACAAATTAAAACGACCAAACAACATATCATATCATGATGCATGTTTATACTTTCCTAATACTTAAGCTACATGTGTCCATGAAATAACTTAACAAGAAAACTTTAGAACTAAACACTGTTTTTCATTTCTAATCATTTTGAAATAATATATACATATAACTTTTGTATATCAAATCATACTTTGGGATTGTATCAAAAATTTTTTTAGCAAAGTTAGAAATCCAAAAATGAATGCCGATGATGTTGGAGCCATTACAAAAATTATTTTCAAGTGACAAGAGTGAGTTTAGTACATTCAATTTATACCTTTAGAACTTAACCAAAATCATTTCAAAACGGTATCAAAAACTTCATAAATGTTATTAAATACCACGATCTCAATTTCATAAACTGATTTCTTAAATACTTACTTTCAAATAATACTAATATTATTTTCTCCAAAATCTTGAAAAACCATTTTCATAGTCATCGGGATTTAAGTTCTTAAATTATTTATTTAAATCTTTTCATTTATAAATTATTTTTATATAAGATTGCTTTCTTATCTAAATCATTTCACAAATGTATATTTTTTTTAGATTATAATAAATAATTCTTATTAAAATTCAATTTTAATCCAACATTATCATCAAACGCCTTATATTCAAACCGTAAAGCTTAATTCACAAGGTGTTCATATTTAATGTTTCCACAAATTTACTACCCAGCCCATGGTGTAAAAATGTAAATTTCTTATAAGTCAACAAGTATAGTAAATGCTCATAAACTGGCCAAGCATAACTAATCGAACAATAAATTATAATAATTGAATATTACAATTTTCTAACAAACAAACACACATATCATAAATAGATTTATCAATTATTTTTGAAATTATTTTCCTTTACATATAAAATATAATCCTAGATAAAATTATTTCATTTACCAATTTTGAAAATAATGTTGTATCGGTTTGCCTTGTTCAAGTGTTCGAAAACCCTTATCGATAATATTGATCAGGCGCATCGACCAGAACTCATAAACCACTCGATAGACTTATTAACGTAATATAGAACATTTTTATAATGCTAACAAATATGCTCTTACATGTATAATACTCTCAACTCATGCTAAGGCATTCCATTGCCTTATCTCTTAATGAGTCCTACCCAACCAAAGCCAAGGTTCTCACTTAACCATCATCTCTGATACAAGATGTAATGTCCCACCTTTTTTAGGCTATGATTACAGATGGTGCCTAGTATGGGAATTTGCAGCCAGCTTATCGACTGCACACCAATCCATAAACGGACATGTAGGGGAAAAAGTCTAAGCTTCGTCACAGTTCACAAATTGAGAACCCCATATCATGCATGCATAATTACTAGATATGATAAATAATGTCTAGAGTATACACATAAATCATATCAAATAGTTGGTGTAGGAACTCCACAACAATAATAGGTATACAATCAATACCGCTAAGGCATGTTCATATATGGATTATTTTTCGTCGAGACGCTTCTAGTAAGATAAAGTGGATCTCCATGACAAGGATTGGGGACTACCTTCCTAACATCGTATATCCCTAAATGGGATATACTCTAACGTAAACATTACAAGATCACCCTCGATGTGTGATCCGGATAATATCAACTTCCGCTAGCAACAATTGATTAGCATCTCTAAATTTGGAGTTGATTTACCCTTGAGGTCAACTAAACCCACCTAGCCATGCCCCTTCTCTATTTTCTATCGTTTTCCCGATGTCGAAGCTATGTTCGCATCTCTCATACGATTCTTCATCACTCGAACAAAACATTAACCCCCATGAATTCCATCGTCTCGAACAGATCACGAATCACTACATGGATTCGAGCATCTTGAACGGTTCTCGAACCACCACATATCTTCCCTGCATAAGTCTTCTGATAAATGCTAACTTTATCCTCTCTCTTGGAATATTCCTCAAGATAGACAGTATCACACAACAGCACCATTTGAAATTCTAACGTTGACCTCTCCCTTGGACTAACCTTAGGATAGAGAGTTCAACTCTGCACCATTTCACTTCACAAGTACTTCCAGAACATAGATCGGGTATATGGTTTTGAAGTTGTTTCGGGTTTGAGTCATCAAATACAAGCACACTCTTCCCACTTACCGGGATCTACAAAACCAATTGACGAATTTTCGGTAAACTCTATTTTGGTTCTTTCAAAAATAAACAAAGAATACATAAGAGCGGAGATCAACTTCTAACCGTTTAAGCAGACAAATTTCCTTATAATATTCCAAGAAGAACACATGAGTTTATACGTACAATATAGCACCATTGAAGATAACCATACCATATTTTTTAGATATTCTTAAAGTTATATTTGGAAAAATTTAATAGTCGACCGATCAACTATCTAGTACAAGATAGATATTTGTAAATGGAAACCAAGTCTAGTATACTTTCCATAAACAAATGAACATACAAGATACTAGCATGATCAAGCCACACAAAGTTTGGTTAAGCTACTTTAGCAACTCCTACACCCTTTTATTTAATTATTCCTTTTATTAGTTAAAAACTCCTTTATTAGTAAACTTCTTTTATCTAAAATATCCATTTTAATGATCTAAGTACTTTCACAAATTTATTCAAAAGGTTTAAGACTAATGTTACTTAAACATTGTCACTACAGTTTAAAACCATTTCGCTTATGCTTATCTTTAAAACATTCTTTTAAAGATCTATTTACATTCACAAGTATAATAAAAAAAGGGTTAAAATGAATGCTATAAACACAATGTCACAACAAACTCAAAAACATTATTATACTTGTTTCTATCTTTACAACCATTTGTTTTTAAAGATCTAAGTTCATAATCGGTCAAGTTTAGTATTTAGCTAGTTAACCATCATTTCAAAAAATGATTGCTTATAGAAATCACGATTCATATGCTTAACTAGTTTTCGAAATTTTAAATTTACTGTTCCTCATTCAAGAGTGAAGCCCGGTAAGTTAGAGCACCAGTTGTATCAAAGCCTTGCCCAGACACTTCATTCATAAATCTTACAAATGGATAAGACTATTTCGTCGGCTTTAGGTTAGGTATAGTATTAACGATTCTAATAAACAATAAAAAATCAACACGATTAACATGTTTCTGACATTTTTTGAGTTACTGATCCTCGCTCAAAAGGTAACCTGGTAGGTTAGAGCTCTATTGCTCCGTCCCTACTCGACATCACCTAACTCTCACAAATAGATAAGCCTTACTTCATCAGCTTTTAGTGTTAAGCATAGTTAATTACTTTTCAAGGAAGTAATTAACAATTAATCAATTGGCTATTAAGCAATTCTAACCTCTTTACAAATTGGTTTTTATACCTTAAAACCCTTTAAAAAGATACATATATATATATATATATATATATTTATAGTAATTTATTTATAAAATAAGATATTAACTAAACCATTTAGAAGATATTTATTACATAAGATATAAAATAGTCAACATATTTTCTAAAAACTATATATACCTAAAATGCTTTTAAAATTATTTTTAATACTTATAATAGGTTTTAAAATATTTACTCAAAATATTACTTGAAAATAACAAGTTTATGAAATCCTTAAAAACTTGAAAACGACATGTTTTTATATATATTTTAATGAAATATCTCCTCTTTAAAAATTCACAACTAATTCTTAAAAATTCATAAATATCTCAATTTTTTTTAAAATACTCTAATAAGAGTTATTAAACCCTTGTAAAAAGAATGAAACAAAATACTTAAATCTAAATATCTTTTCAAAAAATTTAAGTCCAAAAATCCAGTCTATATGGGGCAGTTTTACATAGGTGAAGTTCTAACTGTTTTTGAGATGTTATTTAACTTTTTACTACTTAATATTTTAATAGAAACTAATAATCATATAAAATATTATAAATATTATGAGCAACCGTTAAGGATATCTTTACAAAATTCCATAGCAATCGTAAAAAACAAGGCAGTTCATAACTGCATCTATAGCGACTATCGATATAAGTGCACTTTCAAATCTGCGTCCAATCTAAACCAAAGTCCATCTATAATCTATGTGCTTTGTTCATGGTCTTGCTACAAGTCCAATCCTAGTTTGTTCAAGTCCATATACATGGATCACATGTGTCACTTACTTTCAAAGTAAGAGTCCAAACCAAAGTTTTAACACAAGTTAACAACAATTCAAACAACATATATACAATCAACACAACACATGTATGTGTTATTTTTTTATTTGAAAGTGAGGTGTTAACCACCTTTAACCATGGAAACAACCAAGATCCAAGAACCAAAGTCAACGCCACCTTACAACCACCTTTCCTCCTCCTCCTTCTCCTTGCTTTTGCACTTGAATTTGCCTTCTTCCTCCTTGATATTTCTCACACCCATTCCATGGTAGGGAGTATGGCTCCATTTCTTCATGTTTTGGCTTAGTGTAAAGTTCTCAAATATTATACTAAGCCTCATGGTGAAGTTCGAAGTGATTTGGAGTTGATTTTGAACTATTTCATTTACAACATTTAGTGAGAAGGAGATGAAGAAGCCGCTGGAAAAGCTTGGATTTGTTTTGTTAATTTGTGTTTATACTCCAAGGGTGTGACCTTCCTTTTATAGGCTCAATATGGTGCTTTTTAGTCTTGCACTCACCCTCACACCATGCCATGGAAGTTACACCTCCCATCACTTCTTCTTTATGTCTCTTCTCCTTTAAGCATATTACTCTTATACCCTTCTTATAATATCTCTTATCTATATTGAAACACCTAGAACCTTCCAGGCTCAATGAAGAGGTATGTATTAATTAGTTACTAATGTGTTCATTTGATCATTAGTCAAGTGAACAAGAGTTTGAACAACTTGTATTGATCAAAAAGTTGTTTACCGATAGACCATTTTTCAGTCACTTTATCAATTTCTCTTCGAATATTATATTTTTGTAAACAATTTTCCAAAACAATCTTACCATCATTAACTATGATTTGAAAGGGGTCAATAAGCTTATTAAATAATTTTAATAATATATAATCCAAGATTCAAATATTTAAATCATTCTGATATTTAAGTACAAGTTGTCTAAATTTCTAGGTCGTTATACAAAGGTTCAGATTGTGATAGTGGAAATTCGATCAACGACTTAAATTGATGAAATTCAAAAAAATTTAAATGCAAGGTGGATATGCCTCCAAAAGGTGTTTTGGAGACCTTTTGAATTCTTCTGGCACATAGTTTATCCTTCAATTCAACATCTATAGATATACCTTCAAAGTAGAAAACAAGTGACTTATGATGCTAACCAGATAGTATCTAATGTTTTAGTGGATGAGAACCTCTATACATCAATTATAATTGAATTCTTCAACACAAACTCACAAGATTAAGAAGCAACGTAGCTTTTATATCGTGAATTTCCAAAGAATTACACATGGATATCAGATATTAAAAAGTGGCCATGAAGAGCATCACTTAAGAAGATCATTGGATGAATTTACAATGTTTCTCCATCAGAACAAGAATGTTATTTCTTGCAAATTATTTTGAATCATGTAGAGGAACAACATAATTTGGCTACCTTCTAACCATCGACGGTACAAATACCTAATGTTTCAACAAGCAATGTTTTAAGAGATCGGATTACCTAAAGAAGACCAAAGTATCAAGGCATTTTTTGGTTGAAGCATCGAACACACGAATTCCATCATCCTTAAAAAGATTATCTGCAACCATCTTAATTTGTTGTGCACCAACGAGAGTCGGAAAATTACGGGAATAATTTTTTTGCTACATGGTTGAAGATTATCAAAGCTCAAGTACAATGACTCAACCTACTTGATAATCAACTTCTATGCGATCTTAATCACCTATTAGTGAATCCTTATAACCTAATATCTTATTTTGATATTCCAATTATTAGGAATGATATAAATGATAATTCTCTTACTTCAAAATTAATACAGGAGCAATATTCTATTATAACACCTGAAGAGGACTTTACATTTTCCAAAAAATTAAATGAATCTCAAATGTATGCATATACTACAACTACTACTGTAGTTTACAATAAGAAGAGAAAAATCTATTTCATAGGTGGCCTCGGTGGGACAGGAAAGACCTTTATTTATCGAGAAATAATTACAAAACTTAGATAAGATAGTTTGATTGCACTTGCAATGGCTACAGTGGAGAAAGATGCAACAGTCTTACTAGATGGTTGTACAACACATTCGCAGATTAAACTCCAAATCAATCCAACTTCCAAATAAATGTGTACGATATCTAAACAGTCTAAAGTAGCTAAACTTATGAGTTATTGGTTGTTTTTATTTGGGACGAAGCAACATTGACCCAGGATATGCTTTTGATGCACTGTATATAACTTTAACAGATATATTAGGAACTGATATGTTATTTGGAGGTAAAGTTATAATCATCGGAGGTGATTTTAGACAAGTATTACCATTTGTACAAAACGGTACAATAACATAAGCAATTGATTCATACATAATTAAATCTTTGTTATGGTAACATGTAGAAGTAATCTATCTCACTCAAAAAATGAGGGGAAATGAAGATCCATTTTATGTAGATTACCTACTATGAGTTAATGTTGGAGAAGATCCACATATATGGGAGAACATAATAAGAATACCAGATGAAATTGTTATACCATGGGAAGGTAAAAAATCAATCATTATTCTCATAAATTTAGCTTTTCCAAACTTATACGTTAATCTATTCAATACACATGTTTACATGGGCTTTAATAACCCCACTCGATGAAAATGTGGATATGTTAAATGATCAAGTTATAAACCTTCTTCCTGGTGATCATTATGCCTATCACTGTTTTGATTCTATGAAGAAGATATAAGAAACCTATACCAGCTTGAATATTTAAATTCAATAAATTTTATTGGTTTACCCTCAATAAATTGGTGTTGAAGAAAGGTGCACCATTATGCTATTAAGGAACCTTGATCCAAAATATGGGTTATGCAATGGTATGCAACTTACTGTCTTGAACTTCACAAAACTATCATAGGTATAGAGTTTTCCATTGGTCACTTTGCTGGAATTCGATTCTCTTAACAAGAATGCCTGTGAAATGCTCTGAAGATACCCGTTTACCATTTACTTTAGTATGAAAACAATTCCTTATAAGATTAAGTTTTGCTTTAACTATTAATAAAGCTCAAGAATATACAATTCCAAATGAAGCAATTTACTTACCCTAAGATGTATTCAACCATGATCAACTTTATTTTGCATTTTCAAGAGGAGTTTCAATGATAAACACTAATGTTTTAGTAAAATCGGTGAAGTTTCAGGGGCAATGCGGTACCTACACTAGAAATGTTGTGTACAAGGATGTGCTATTACCTTCAAGAGAACAAATTTTATTTCGCTTTATGACGTTTGACACATATTTTAAACAATTTTTATTTTAGTTATTTTTTTGAACTAATATATGCTTACATAATAACAATTATAAAAATGGTAAATCTTCATTTTATTGATTATTTTATATTTGAAAGTTCAATGTCATGCATGCAATTTGCACTTGCAAATCATGTGTTTTTCTATTATATACATACATACATACATACATATACATATATATATATATATATGTATGTATGTATGTATGTATGTATGTATGTATGTATGTATGTATGTATGTATGTATGTATGTATGTATGTATGTATGTATGTATATTCTTGCATTTTTGAAATCTATGGCTTTTTACTAAAATTTCGTACGCACATGCACAACGCGTGCCATGGGGACTCGTATTATATAATATTATACACACATATACACACATATTATGCCAAAATCAATTTACGAACTATTACATAATATATATGAATTAAATTTTTAACATCTAATATATTTAAATTTTATAAAATTTAAATGTATACATAAAATAGATTTCAGCCAATAAAGTAATTATTATTGTTTAAAATTTTAAATTATCGAAGTAAAATTAGTTTTTATTAAATTGCCAAAAATAATTTTACTATATGTACATTAAATTTCAATATATAAATGCATGTAAAATTTGTAAATAAATATTATTATATTAAAAAATATTTAAATATATTTTGGTTAGAATTTTTTTTCGATTCAAAATTAATAGAATGCATATATTATTTTAATCTTATACCAATGCAAATGAAAATAAATAAATTATCAACGTTTTAAACTTTAAATTTCTATTTAGTAATAAAAAATTATTCACATTGTTGCTCCATTTTCTTGCAAGTAATTAGCTGGTCATTTTAAGGCAATCTGACCCAATCAAAGCCAGCCTAACTATTCTGTAATCGACATGCATATAACAACCCAATCCCATATGATGGTCTCAAACTATCCCTTCCATTCAAAAAGGCATCAAGGTGAGTCTTGTTCACCTCATCCACATGCATCCTTCATATTTTAGCAAAATCTAGGCAAGGCCGCACCAGGTCCATTCTGGCTTAGCTTAGTAATAACCAGTCTTCCTATGTTAACATTCTTCCAATCCAACTCTAAGTCAACAAATTCACTAGGCGTCACTCTAGTTGACGACCGGTACCTCTCCCAGCTTGCCTCAATAAGTGGCACATCAAGCAAGATTGGATCAAGCATAGCTTGTCCTTAGCCCGAATTTAGTACAACTGCCTCCGGCCAGTCCCAAGTAGCCCTCCTATAGCCTGGCACACAGCTAGTCTTATGTAGCCCTCCCGATCACCTTGCACCCGACCAAATATCTTCCTAACATGGCATTAGCGAAATTCCAAGTTTCTTTCATATTATCGATAGCCGGTCGACCAGCTCAGCAAGATTTTCCATATAAGCAATCAAGTAAACTTCAAGTTATCCCTCCACCTATCTGAAGCATTGTAGCTGGGCAGCTGAACTGATGTGGCATAACATTAGCATTAAATGCGCATTTAATGCCAAATCGAATTAATTGTGAAGCTTATGCCTGGTGCAAAGGAGCAATGAATATATTTTCATCCACCGCACATCTTCTTACACCTTGGTAGTTATCGTTCATTTGTCCTTGTAGACATATCAACGTTCAGGTGTTTTTTTGCTAGTTCTACAACTTAATCTCAACCATTAATCATCCACATCTGCTACTATAATTATCTCCTGCATAGCAACTTCAAAAGGGTTAGAATATAGATGGATTCTGAATACTACACAGAATTCAAGACTCTTGATGCCGTAAGTCCTTAAGATTACACAGCTTTTTTAGTCCTCTTTGGCAGTTCCTTGTAGTTTTAAGAGAAATATATATTAAGAGAACTTCATAATGGATGTAAGCAGCTTTACCGAACCACTCTAAACTTGTGTTATTTGCCTTTAAAATACGAATTTAAATTCTCATTTTTCACTTTAAGCCAAGTAATTAGAAAAAAATCTTTTCTCTTAATCACTGGTTGGGAAACTAGTCGATATTTTAGCACTAAAAGGAGGGCCTTGCACTAAAGATCTCACCTTTACAACTTTTCTACGCTATAAAGACCTGATCACACGTGTTACTATGGACAATCTCTCTCCATTCAAAGGTAAAAACTTCATCCTACACGCAACCAATGGAAATATTCTCACTAGTGCTACCCAGCCCAATCTGGGCATCAACAAAGAAATATAGCTTACTATGATCAATGTAGAAATATAGGCACATGAAGTGAATCACTTGAGGACGTAGCTGGATGCTCAAGCCACCATAAACTGTGTCCTACCAACTCTTACGACGGCCGACTTGGTCGACCTGTTAGCTTATTGGCCTATGGCTCCCAGTGGTTATGAACTCCTAAAGACCATCGAAGTTCAGGAGAGCTTGGTACCTAAAACTCCACTTACGAACGGCGACATCCATCCCAAAGGTATGTTGTATGTGTACCTAGTCAAATTGATCTCGCCGCTAATGTGGCTAGGCCTGTGGGGCCAAATCATCATTGCCCCCTTCAATGGAATGATCACCAGCCTTCGAACACCCACGAACTTCTTCTTTTGACCATCTCAGTGGAAGCCCCTTGGTCATCGAGATGGCACACGTGGCTCTCTTGGCACACTTTAGTTCCTATATGGTTGTGGTTGAAAATAGAAAAGAGAAGAACGAGTTGGTCATTTAGATCACCCTTTATGCATAGAAGGGAGATTTTCTACTCGTCATCACCATTCTTCACGTCGTTGTCAATCTCCTACTCCACCAAGGCCCAGGCTGAGCCCTCAGACCATGGTCCACTAGAAAATCTCACAATAAGCTGATGTATGCCTAAAGAAAAAAATGCATATCCTCCGCTAGTAGCTCAACAGAATGCAAGCCCGTAATGCTGAGGGCCAGGCATTCTTAGATGATGAAAACGAGGAGCCATTCTCCAACGAAGTCATGGATACTTACATCCATCTGTAGTATGCTTTTCCATATATTGACAAGTATGATGGGGGTGTAGACTCATCTAACCACATTACGGTGTTTAACTCCATCACTCGTGCTGGCCAACTTTCTTCCTTAGCTAAATGTTTGCTCTTCCTCTCCAATCTCTTAGAATTGGCCTTCTGCTGGTTCTTACATCTGCAACCGGGAATTATCAGCTCTTGGGCT
This sequence comes from Allium cepa, assembly GCA_030765085.1. Classification (NCBI taxonomy): domain Eukaryota; kingdom Viridiplantae; phylum Streptophyta; class Magnoliopsida; order Asparagales; family Amaryllidaceae; genus Allium; species Allium cepa. The sequence goes on along the minus strand of CM060931.1, from coordinate 1,039,470,447 downwards.
CAATTTTTCACAAATTTCAAGACTCGTTTCTTCATGTCCCATGCGCGTGTCATTTGGAAAGTGAGCTAGGCAATAGCAGACAAGGTCCTTTTCAAAGCTTGCGGTCATATGTCAACCGCTTCAACAAAGAACTCACCCGAGCTAGGGGTGCGAATGTGAGCAGCTTGGTCATGGCCCTATGTTCAAGGATAAGATACAAGTATAGGATATGAAGAGAGCTCTAAATATAGCTAGTTTCATCCCTAACTGACTTTTATCAATGAGAAAATGACATGATGAAGATAGAGGACGCAGATCATTTGAACAACAACAATGAGGCAAGGCATCAAGGTCAAGCTAGTTCTCACAGCTGCAACAATTGCTAAAACAAGGGTCGTCAAGCCGACACTAGAAGGCATCTGGAGGCCTTTACTTGGTACAAATCCAAGTATAATAAATACTCTCTTTTGAACAGGGACATCACCACTAGGAATAGAGCTCAATTTCATAGGCTTGCCGCCATTAAGGACGGGAAGCAAAAGGAACCTCATCGCAAGGCAAGTATCGCGAGTTCCATCAAATAAATGGCCACTATATGATAGACTTCCATATGCTATAGGATGAAATTGAAAGAATCATCCAAGAAGGATTACTCTTTGATGTTGGATCGAGTAAAGATCAAATCATAAAGAGCAGTAAAATCAGTCTCCCTAGCCTAATAGTGCCAATGTCCAAGCCGTCATCAAGGTCCTAACCATATGCAGCGGCCCGCACATAACTGGCAGCACCCAAGGTGCATCATTCCTGTATCAAAGCGAAGTTGATACTACTAGGAAAATTTATTTGTTGCAATCTCGGGCATCCAGGGTGCCCCGACTTGGATTAGAACAACCAATCACCTTCACTACCGAAGACAAGGAAGTAGTTTGCTAACCAATCATGACCCTATGGTCATTTCTCTTGCCTTGGCCAACTACAATGTACAGTGGGCCTTTGTGGATTAAGGCAGTACGATCAATATTATATTTATACACGTCCTTGAAACTCGTTGGCTCCCTACCACCAGCTTCACCTCATGGGCCATGCCCATTTATGGCTTAGTGGGTGTAAGCATTGCTTCGATGGGCACAACCATGCTTATAACAACTTTCAGTCAAGAGCCTCTCGCTGTTAAGATCCAAGTAAACTTTGTAGGGTTGATTGTCCGTCTGCTTATAACCATTAATAGGATAACCGATGCTTGCTGAGTTGGACGTCATCGTCTCCTATAACCATCTTTTCATGAAGTTCCCTGTCTAAGACTAGATCAGAGAAACCATGGGCAATCAAAAGGCGGAGGAATGTAATGGGACTTCCATTATGTTGGAAATGAGGTGCATTCTCATGCTGTAGCAAGAGCATTCAAAAATCATCGATGGGTTTCTCAGCAGATTTAATGAATTAGCAAGCATCTTGGTTCTTGCTAAGATCCCTCTAAACTTGAAGCATTGTTAGCTACCGCTACTCCCTCATAGCCAGCCACCTCATCTAAGAACCGAGGGCATCACAACCTTGATTCAAACCCTTCATTACATATAAGTTTTCCCATCTACAAGCACTTTGAAGAACCTCACAGCTCTATGCGCTCATCTCATGCCATTGCAAACTGCTACTCTACATCCAGTCGGTACCCAGTCTGTAATGATGACTGTACCCCTACCGCCTTATTATTACGTTGATATTAACATATCCTTCGAAAATGGCATTTATGCAAAATAAATACATGAGCTATTAGATATTCAAAGCGCTCTGCTAAATAAGTCATACACAGATAAATAAGTAAAAGCAACAACAAGATTTTTAATCAAAGTTTAAAGCAAATGATCGGTTTCATTCAAGTCAAAGAATGCAAAGGAAAAAACACTCACCCCTTCTAGGCTTGCAATGATATTATTATCACTAACTAGTTAAAAAGAAGAAAGGGAGAAGAAGAAGAAGAACACATGTAGAAAAGTTTAGAAGGTCCAGCTTCAAATGCAAAGATGAACTCTCCCGGCGCTCCAAATTATCAAGAACTCTTTGAAGAAAGGGGAGTATGCTGCCATCTTCGAAGCCTTCTACATCGAATTTCGTAAGAGATCTTGAAAATCTCCTAGTCAACATCGCTAAAAGGACAAATCGGACTTTTGTTGTGACATTGAAGGCAGAAATTATAGCCACTACACCAGTAAGGTGTTAAAGCGTCCAAATTGGCCTTGGTTCAGAACTACCAAAGCAAGATGGAGAGGAAACTCGCTAGCTCCAAATGGCCCATTGGCATAACAATTATGGTCGATCACCATTATAGGCCTGGCCAGCAAGAACTAGTCCAAGCCAAGTGGTAAGGTAAGATCCATTTCAAGAATAAGGTTCCAAATGACGGTTTGAACTACAATCAACTATGAGTTATAGTATTATGGATTATAAGGCTAATTAAACACTTGAGGAGGGTGAATAGTGTTTTCTAACTTTTGTAAATCTTTTTAAATTTCTTTCAAGTTAAATATTAAATTTCAAATTAACAACACAGAATTATACTATTAAACAGTCACAGATGTAATCACAAATAAAGATAAAAGCGGTAAACCAAGTAAAAAGTTAAAGATATGACACCAGGAAGCTGTCGATACTGAATTATACTATTAAACAGTCACAAATTAACAACACAGAATTATACTATTAAACAGTCACATACGTGTCTTTAAACGGCAAAAGGAAAACCCAATTACAATCTCGATTCTGAAGCTGCGAGACACACCCTCCTGATTTTCCAAGCTCAGGGCACATCCACTTGATCTGGATAGGCTATAAGCACACCCACTTAGATTTCAAGGAAACCAAGCATAAAAACTTGATTTGAATAGCCTATAAGCACACCAATCAAATAAAATAGAATTTGATGGTTTTTCCAAAGAAATTTTTTTGAAGTTTATATACAATGGATCCAATAACCTATTGGACAACACTTCGTTGATTTGAGAGAGAAATGATTCTAAAACTGTAAGAAAGCAGTAGTGAATTAATAAAATAAAGTTTGAATTGATTCTATATGATTTTGAAGAGAATATAGTATATTTTTAATGGTGTTTTCACGGGAGTAAGAGGATGGGAGAAAATAAGTTAATTACCATCAAAAAATTTGTTTGAACTCCCTTTTATATAGTGAATAAACATACGTCTCCATTTTGTGAAGAGTTGCGATGAATAGATGCTTCTTTTCAAAATTTGAAAACCATTTGGTAGCACGTATATCAATTATCATCTCGGCATATGTCAGTATGCATGTCGAATTCGAAAACTTGTTTCTTTTAAAATGTTTTGAAATCCTATACTTTGTAAATATTTTGATACGTTGTAAAATGGTTTGAAGATAGCTTATAAACATTTTGAACTTTGAAAAACTTTCATAAAATATTTTTAAATTTATTTTGAAAATTTATTTTGTTTCATAAATATAAAAGATAGAAAAATAAGAGATAGAGATCTAAGATTACTACAAGAGACTTTAACAGTATACTATGACTCTATATGCTATTATTGTTTTAAGATCTTCATATCTTCATCTTTGTACTCATGAGTCTTGTTAATATCATGTACTATATACAATATAAAATAGAAAACATTAATAAATATATTTCATATGAATTTATATTGCTATTATAAAGGTTGTTATCATAAAAATCAATAACCGAGGTATTAATAATTTCTACCTTTTTGACGATCACAACCATTAAATATTCCTGTATATAAAATATGATATATCTGCCCTGAGTTAAATAACTCCCCTAGATATATGCATATGCATATTTTATTTTCCCCCGCCTTTGTCATCAATAAAAATGGGTAAAAATAAAAGCTCCCCTAATTAAAATACTTAGAAGCTATAAAGTCAAAATAAATAAATAAAAATATTTTAAAGCATACTAAACATGATACAATAATGATATATAGAGATCAAAAAGATTTTATTTATTCAATTCAAACCATACATATCAAACTATCAATCCAAATATAAACAATCAAACCAAAACAAACAAATTCAATCCAAATATACACACCATACCTTAGTCAAAACCTAATAAACCAAACAAGTAATATACTTAAATTTATGGTTTCCTTTTTATTATAGGAGAGGTATGAATGGGGCAAAAGGGATAGTGGACATAAAAGTTTCCTTTTTGTTCCATGAGATTTCCATGCCAATCGAAGCAAACTTCAACAACATATTTGACTTCATTGTCATCTTTAGCATCATCCTGTTCTTTTTCTTCTTCCTCATCTTCCTCTTCCTTATTATCCATAGAATTGTGAATGACAAGTTTAGGAGTATTCTCTTCGATTTTAATTGGATTTGCTTCGTTATCCAATAGTGCTTCTGGAGATTGCGAAGAATGGACTCTTGCTTCTCTTATTATTTCAAGAGACGTAGTTGAAAGACCTACGTTTCTGAAATTACATTGAGTACATGCTTTAGATCATCTTCAATATTAATCACTTTGGCCATGGTGGTGGTTTTGAAGGGGCCTAGAGTGGGGTTTCGAAGGATAAGGGAGCGGTCTCTTCTCTTGGACATTTAGAACTTGAGGAAGCCATTAATTTTATGTTATTTTGAATTTTACAAAAAGAAGAAGACTGGAAAATGAGGAAGGGATCGAAATTTGATGGTTATAGAGCCTCATTTCGATTTTTGAATTTTGGAGGGAAATTGTTTTTAAAATTCTACAGTACAAGTCAACATATACACAGAATGTATGTCGACGTGTATGTGCAAATTTTATCAATTTTTTCAAATATTCATTTCATATATTGTTATAATAATATTTCAAAGAAAGAATATATTCCTAACTCTCTTATAAGTTTAATAAAAAATATTTGAGTTAATGGTTTTGTTAAAATATCAGCTATTTGATTCTTAGTATTTATAATTCGAGTGAAGTTACTTTTTTATTTACATTCTCTCTTAGAAAATGATGTCTTATATCTATGTGTTTGGTTCTAGCATGACATGTTGGATTTTTAGATAGATTTATTACACTAATTTATCATAATATATGACTCATTTCAAATTCCTTAGCCATTATCTCCAAAAATTCTTTATTTAACTTTTCATTTGTTGATCCAAAAAAAAATCATCTACGTATATTTTTGTAAGTTGAATATCATTATTATTTCTATTGATAAATAGAGTATTTTCTACTTTTCCCATTTCAAAATTAGATTGTAATAATTAGGATTTAAGTCTATCATTCCATGCTCTAGGAGCTTGTTTTAGATTATATAAAACTTTCTGTAATTTATAGACGTGATTAGAAAGTTTTTCATCTTCAAAAAGTGGAGGTTGTTCAACGTAAATATCTTCTTTAATAAATCCATTCACAATGGCACTTTTGACATCCATTTGAGATATTTAAAATTATTATGATTTGCAAAGTTAGTAGAATTCTAATAGATTCTAATCTAGCTACATGAGTTCACCAAATTTACACCTTTCTGACTAAACTTTGAGCGACTAAACGTGCTTTACTTCTAATGAATTCTCCTTGTCCATTCGTTTTATTTCTGTAGACCCATTTAATTGCTATTACAGACTTATTTTAAGGTCTTGGGACTAAGTCCCAAACAACATTTCTGGTAAACTGAATCAGTCCACTTAATAGCAAGAATTCATGAATCATCCAATGATGTTTCTTTTGGATTTATAGGTTCAATGGTTGAGATAATAGCTACATTACTCATTTTATTTTAATTCTTGTTTTTACAACAGATTCTATATTTCTTAGAATATTTTATACAAGACGATCTTTTAAATATTCTATTCGTTTATTTGGATGTAAATTTTCAAAATAGTTATTATTTTCATCATTAATGATTTTATGATTTGTAATTTAATTAGTTTTATTAGTATCTTCTTCATCAAAAATGGAATTATTGATTTTAAAATTCTCATTAAATGAAACATGTAGTGTCTCTTCAATGGTGTTAATTATGGTATTGAAAACTCTGTAACCTTTACTTCTGTTAGAATAACCAATAAAAATTCCTTTGTATGATTTAGCATCAAATTTAGCTAAATTATCTTTTGTGTTTAATATAAAACATTTAACGCCAAAAACTCTAAAATAAGACTCTTTAGGTTTTTAGTTATATTATAATTCATAAGGAGTTTTCTTAGCTAAATGTCTTATTAAAATTCTATATAGCATGTTGTAGCAATTGCTTCAGTCCAAAAACTTTTAGTAATTCACTATCATTTAACATCATTCTAGCACTTTCTTATATTGTTCTATTTTTGCGTTTCAAAACTCCATTTTGCTATGGTGTTCTTGGAAAAGAAAATTTATGTATAATTCCTTTCTTGTTACAAAACATTTTCAAAATTCTCAATTTCGAACTCTCATTTTCAAAAGGAAAAACAAGAACAAACAAGCACTTTTTGTAGTGGTTTGGCAAATTCGCCAGAATACATCCATTTTAATTTTATTATTTGATTGTTCCTCTTTGGAATACAATGAATAAAACTCAAATCCGACCACAATCTAGTAGATCATGGACTCGATTTGATTTTCTAAGTTGATGTTGGAAGAAGATCGAGAAAATCCAAAGTGCCAAAGGTCAAAACAAAAGCCTCTCCCAGTAGCCATGGGCCTTCTATTTATAGGAGAATCTCCCACCGATGTCGTTAGATCATGAAATACCAGGTCAAACTCTAAATCTGAGAAAGTATGAGGCAAGATGAAGTCCTGCATAACATAAAACCATTTTGGTACCGACGTGAATCATGTCAATATTGATCTGATGAAGCATTTCATGCAAATCCATTGTCTCTCTTATATCTTGTTTTCAAGTTTCAATTTATCAAGCTCCGAGCACTTTTGCCTTGGAAATCAGTTTGTTGCCGAGAAGTTCTAACATATCTAGTACATATCCTTTCCATCAAAGCTTTTTGGAGTTGCTCATCCAATCCTTCAGAAATGGGCCTCAAGACGACCACTATCCATTAGTTCCCTGACCATAGCTCTAGTTTTCCCAAAGTACATGAAAACATCTTGGTGCGGACCTGAAAAGTGGTCAGTACTGACCTCTCCATTCATTATACTTTTCACTCTAACTCTTTAAAGTCCTTTCCATTTAAATCCTAAGCTAGCTTCCAAGTCCTTAAACCATTTCGCCTTCATCCTAACATCCAGATTCATTTGAAAGCCGCTCGTTCGAAAAGCTAGATTAAACATGCTTCTTCGTATCATCGTTCTTGATGTTCCCCAAGTCTCTAGAGTCTTTCCTTCAACATTCCTAAGTTCAATCCATCTGCTTGTGTCTATTCTAAGACTATGGATAATTTAACCATATCGGTTAACCTCAAAGTACGCATTATGAATGTAAGGCATGCTTTACTTAGGGACAAGTACCAAGAGTGATGAATTATTGGTAGTTGAGCTCTCCGGCTATCCATTAATCCAAGTTGTGGTGAATCATCTGATTCCTTTGGATTCATTTGTACATCAAAGGTCGTTCTAGACCATAATAGCTAAGGACTCTTGCCCTTGCTCAAGCATCAATTGTAAATCATATTCCTTTATAATTATCATGTCATCTATCATAAATAATGTTTATTGTATCATTTTCCATTGTCAATGTCATCCCATGTTTGTCGAGGATTAAGTTATCATATTTCAATGCCGTCCCATGTTTGACCAGAATTTAGGTTATCATAGATCAATATCTATATCATCTCGCGTTTACCCAAGATTTATCTATCTTAAATTAATTATATATATCATGAAATCATGCTTCAATAATTACAGTGGTGCATTGCCATTGATTGGAACGTTCGTTTAAAATTATCTAGCATCTCCAAGCATCCCATTATAAGTATGACCAATTGAATCGAGGCAATGAAAATCACTAATCAATTGGTAATCATTATCAAATCATAGGGCTTTCAATTCCTAAGGACAAGTTTGGATCTCAGTGGATCGCATAATATGTCTAATTTAGGGTCTGATATCTCTTCGGATCGTATATTGATGTTGAGTCAAATCCATTTGCTCTCCAATAAGGGGACTCAACGTCCGAGCAACTCCATTCACTCACTCTTCATTAAGGGGACCTACTATCCTGTACAAGTCTGTCCATTCGCTCTCCAGCAAGGAGACTTGCACCTTATGGTTTAGATCCTCATCTCCCAGGTCAAGAGAACCATGTCCAATCAGTGTATGTAACATTTTCGAAGGGTTCACTAATCTCCGTCGGTGTTTCATAAGTAGTATTAGTTTATCACGTTCAAATATTTTCCAAATCAAACATTCATTCAAAAAATCCAAAACATGACGAAAAACATGAAAGATGCTATGCGGTAGGATCGTGTAATATGGAATAACGGAATAGTCTAGGTAGATAAAGTAAATAAAAGCAAGGTAGACACCAGGATTTTATACTGGTTCGGACCTCTAGTCCTACGTCCAGTCCCTAAGCTTCACTTAGGAATTCTACTAACTAAAAACTCTCTCTTAACCCGGAGGAATAGGTTTACAATTTACCCGAACAACCGAACGGGATTTCTTGCCTCAACTACCGAAGAGGACTTAAACTTAATTAAAAACAATATTCGACTTGTTGTGTTCTTGTCAACACTAATGAGTCTAATGTAGTACAATGTTCCTATGATCTTATCCTTTAGAGTATGCAACGTGTTTGTGAAGATTTAGGAAATGTGAATTGCTATGAATCAGAAGAGTGTTATAAACAAAACAGAGATTCAAGAAATAGATTGGTGATTACTTTGAAAACTTTTAGAGAATATAAAATATGTTCAAGAAAGTAGTGAGGTTAAAGCATAAGAGAATTGGTGAATTTAAGATGTTAGAACCATGTATTTATATGTGTAGAGGAAATGTACTTTTTGGCTAGAGATGAAAACAAGAGATGCTTCCATTTCCATTGGAGAATGGTTGCAACTCTTGGGAGGAAGAAGGTATCCTTTTAGAAAAAATTCACAGGTTTAAATTCAGTCGACTGAGCAGGGTTTTCAGTCGACTGAAAAATGTATAGTAAAATTTTCAGGAACAAATTCAGTCGACTGAGTAGGGTATTTCAGTCGACTGGAGATGTGCATGTTTATATATGTGTAACAGGTTTAGTCGACTGGGCATACCTGTTCAGTCGACTGAACTTTTGATTTTTGCATAGTGAATTTTTATTATAAAATGATTTATGAAATGTGTACTAGTGTTTGTGCAAGACTCTTGAGGATAGATTTTAACAAAAAATCTAAACGAAGACCTATATAGAAATCATACTTATGTTTATCCTTGGTCTTTGTCGTTCTTCCTTTAGCTTTGCACATATTTCTTCCTTTTTGTTGAAGCACATTGTCATTGATCAAAATATATCATATCAATATTCTCCCCCTTTTTGATTGATGACAATACTGACACGTGTAGTGATGTAATTATTTCCTCCCCCTGAATATATGCACTGTCTTTTCTACAAAACAAGGTTAGTAACATAGATTTCTCCCCCTTTGTCATCGACAAAAAGGAAGTAAAATCGCAGAAGTATATTGTCAAAACAATCACTGATATGCATGACTATAGAATGAAGCATAGAATGTAGCATAAATAAATAAAACATAGAATATAGCATGAATGTAGCATAAGTAAATAAAACATAGAATGTAGCATGAATGTAGCATAAATAAGTAAAACATAGAATGTTGCATGTATGAAACATAAAAGGCTATTTATACAAGCCCTTTTGATTAGTGTTTTTGAAATTAAAAAAACCATAAGAGAGTTATTCATCTTTATCCCAATCGTATGAGTCTTCTCTCTCTCCCCTTGGTTCGCGAATAATAGGTCCACCTGTGGGTGGTCTATAAGCTCTTCCATCTTGACCACCGCTATTCCTACTTGTGCTACTTGGATTTTCTTCGGATGACTTCCATGTAAAAGTTGGTGCCGGACGCTTTCCACGGGAGGTTGAAGTAGTAGTGGAGCTCGTGCATGAGATGGCATCCCATAATTTATTGAAGAACCCTTTAATTCTATCAAGTTTGTGGTCTACCTTCTTGAGGCGATTATCAAGAATTTGTTGATTTCTTGATAAAATTCCTAACGATTGATTGGTAGTAAAACTTGGTTCAATGATATGAATTTCATCATCTTGGTTGAAAGGTTCTTCATGTTGAGCTTGAGGAGGTTGTTGTGGTTCTTGATGTCTAGCTTCCCATTCGGCAAGAGATATAATGCGAGGAGGTCTATCCGGGAGTTGCATAAGGCTTATAGTCCGATGATTAATTTGATGAACCATGGTATTTTCGGACTCCGATAATGGCGTATCAATGTTGAAGAGAAGTCGCATGATATACTCACCAAAATATACCGTTCGCATTTTGCCATTATTGAAAGTAAGAAATTCATCAAGAATTAATTGAACCCAATTGACTTGAATATTGCCTCAAATAGCATATAGTGCTCTATAATTGTTTGGGTATATAATTTCGTATGAGCCCATTCGAGGAGTGATTGTTCACATAAGAGCTTTGTGGAGAAGTCTTGCTCTTGGTCGTAAGGAAGTTGACTTCATATCCCGGATGTTGATGTTATCATCCAAAAATTGATGATTTATGTTGTCTCGGATATGTGGATTAAATTCTATTTCTTCAAGCTTCCTTCCCATGTTAGAAGATCCTAATATGTGTGCAATTCGGTCTAGGGAGAACCATACCTTTTTGCCGCACTCCATACTCCAAACACTATCGTTTGGATTTCTTAGAGTTTGGTGTCCAAGATTAAGATTTGCATAGAACAATTTGACCATAATGTGATTGATTGCATGGTCATTTTGTTTTATGTCTAAGAGAGAAGTTAAACCTGCTCGATCCGTCAAGGCTTGTATGTTATATGTTTGGAGCTTTGAAAATCAACAAAGGAGTGTTCAAAGATCCGAGAATTCTTCATTTTATTCCACCGTGTGACCGCCACTCCATCATAAAGCCATTGAGCAATTTGTGCGTCAATTGGCTTGGAGGAGGTTGAAGTTGAAGCCCTTGATCTTTTGGGAGCAATTTTTGTGAGAGTTTTGAGAGGGATTTTGAAAATTATGAAGATTGGGGGCTAGGGTTTTGAAGAGTAATGGGGAAGAAGTTGCTTTTTGGAATGGTAAAAGTGAAAAGTAAAGGTAGGAATTGGTGGTAAAAAGGAAAAAGTAGCATGGGAAAAGACGTTCAGTCGACTGAATTGTCTGTTCAGTCGACTGAATTGTCTGTTCAGTCGACTGAATTTTTGGCCGAAAATTTTCTATGTTAAATTCAGTCGACTGAACAGAGTTTTTAGTCGACTAAACTATTGTGTAATTATTTTCTGCCTTGTGTTCAGTCGACTGAGCAGTAAGGTTCAATCGACTGAACCTTGAGTTTTTGGTGTTCTAAATTTTTAAAGCAAAAATTTCAATAAACGATTACAATTGTATAGACATATTACAATATAACAACATGATTTGGCCACCGAAATAATCATTTCTTTGGAGATGGACTATTTTTCTTTTTGCATTTTATTTCCTTCATTCGCCATATAGTTTTTTCTCATGAATTTGGACTATATTGAGGAGTTTTTGGCGACATCCAAGGATTCACGGGATCGACTGGTGTATGGTATGACGAAGATGGATCATACGAACTAACTGGTCGAGGTAGGGGCACAGTCACATCATTTTTCTTTGAACTACAAAAAACGTAAACCGATTTGCTCAAGAAAACTTTATCGTCTAGCCGTTACTTTTTGTTCAAAATATAATTCTCGTTGAAGATCAATTTGTTGTTGTTGAAAGTGATGAATCTCATCAATCTTTCTTTTCGTATCAGGTGAGATAAAAAGACCACGTTTAGCCTTCTTCAATTCCGGTGTGCAGCCAGTTCGATAATTTTGCCATTTATAAACCGGTTCATGCTTTGGTGTTGGTGTTGGAAATTTTGGTGAAGTAGGTGAGTTATCGACTGAGGAGGTGATGTTGATTGGAGTGTATGAGTTGTTGGAAGACATTTTTGTATAGAATTTTCAAACTTTTTAATTTTTGAAAATAACATATGTGTAAACGTATATATATAGTATAAAAGTGTTAAGAAAAATGTGGGGGTAAATTAATAAGGTTTTAGAACCAATCATTGTTTCATTGGTTACAAAAAAAATTGGTTAGTAATGGGTGGATTAGAGACATCCTTTAATATATTATGTAGCTAAATTGAAACATATACATTGAAATTTTTTGTTTTTGTGATTCAGTCGACTGGGCAGAGTTGTTTAGTCGACTGAGTTTTATAATTTTTATAACATTTGCTATAAAACATCTTTAAAAGAAATTATTCCTAACTCTCGTCGTAATTTTATAAAAGAGTTTTCTAATAAAGGTTTAGTAAATATATCGGCAATCTGATTTTCGGTAGAAATATGTTCTAAATTTATGATTCCTTTTTCGATATTGTCACGTAGAAAATGGTGACAAATATCAATATGTTTTGTACGAGAATGATTTATTGGGTTTTTAGATAAATTTATTGTACTTGTATTATCACAAAATATTGTAGAATTTGTTAAATTTATATTAAAATATTTAAGTGTTTGTTGCATATAGATGTCTTGAGTACATGCTAAGGCGACAGATATATATTCCGCTTCACATGTGGAAAGCAAAACACAATTTTGTTTCTTACTAAACCAAGATACAAGTGATTTTCCAATGAAATGGCACGTACCACTTATACTTTTTCTATCTGTTCGAGATCCACCAAAATCAGCATCACTAAACGATACTAATTCGAATGGACACTCTTTTGGATAGAAAAGACCAAAATCTTTAGTATAGTAAGATATCGCATAATTCGTTTTACAGCTCATAAATGTGATTCTTTAGGGTTAGATTGAAAACATGCACACAGGCATACACTCATCATTATGTCTGGTCTACTAGCGGTTAAGTAAAGTAAGGAGCCTATCATACTTCTAAACAATTTTTGGTCTACACTTTTTCCATTTTCATCTCGATCGAGATGAGTGGTGGTACTCATAGGAGTAGGTTTAGCAGAAGTGTTTTCCATTCCAAAACGTTTAATTAGATTAGCACAATATTTTTCTTGGTTTATGAAAATTCCATTTGTTAATTGTTTAATTTGAAGTCCGAGAAAATAGGATAATTCTCGCATATGAGACATTTCGAATTCATTAGTCATTATATTTGAAAATTCTTTACTTAAGTTTTCATTTGTCGAACCAAACATAATATCATCTACATATATTTGAATTATTAGAATATCTTTAGTAGTATTTTTAATGAAAAGAGTTTGATCTACTTTTCCAATTTGAAATCCCGAATTTAGTAAATAACTTTTAAGTCTTTCATACCAAGCACGAGGTGCTTGTTTAAGACCATATAGTGCTTTCTTTAATTTATATACATGATCCGGATATTTTTCATGTATTAATAAAGGAGGTTGTTCAACGTATATGTTTTCTTTTATAAAACCATTTAAAAATGCACTTTTAACATCCATTTGATAAAGTTTAAAATTGTGAAAGCATGCGAAGGCTAATAGAATCGTATTGCTTCAAGTCTTGCAACTAGAGCAAGAGTTTCTTCAAAATCAATACCTTCTTCTTGATTATACCCTTGTGCTACTAGTCTAGCTGTAACGACCCAGAATTTTTATTAATTAAAATATGAATATTTAATTAATTTTAAATATTAATAAGTGAATTTATAAGTCGAATAAATTTTATTTCGATTTATTGGATTTAATTGGATAATTAAATCGATAATTTAATACGTTAAATTATGGAAATAATTGAAAATTGAGTTAAATATGATTGAAAATGATTTGTAAATTTTTATTTTATCATATTGGAGTTAGAATGATATTTTAGAACTTTTAAAATCGAATTAAAAGTTAAATTGTGAAAATTGAATATTTTAATATTAAAATCGACTAGTGAAAATAGTCAATTTTTGAACAGTCTCAGAATCGAACGAAACTAGTTCCATTGGATCCATAATAGTTAGTTATTACCGGATTTCAATTTTCGTGTCAATCGGAGTTATCGTTTGAGTGTGGCAGCTCGAAACGCATCGATTTATTTTTAATTTTAATTTGGCGAGTTAAAATAGCCATTTTTCAAAAAGTCTTGGATTTCGACGAAACTAGTTTCATCGGATCCGTAATGTGATATTATTGCAAGGTTTCAAATTTCAAGTCAATTGGATTTACCGTTTGTCCTGTACAAATTAAAACGCCTAGAAAATCGCTTAAATCGGTTTAATTCAAATTGAGCGTTTACAGCCATAACTCGCACAGATGTCCGAATTAGCTTCCGAAACCTGTTCCATTGTGTCCGGAACGCGGGGTAAACCTTAGAAACGCTGGTTACGGCGCCTAAATCGGAGTTCGAAATTTCCGAAATGAATAGTGTTTACGCTTGATTTTCTATAAATACACCATTCATAAATTAAAAATAAAAATAAAAACCTAATTTATAAAACCCTAGCCGCCACATTTAAAACCAATGGCCAGAAATGTTCCAACTTCTTCCCTCTAGATCTTCCAATCCGTCAACAATTAGAGGAAGTTGTCAATGGAGAGGGGAGTGAGAGCTACGATCTGAATGGTGGTGATGTAAAACGGAGACTCGAGGAAGGAGAAAAGGGGGGCCGTTCATAGCCGGCTGCGTACGTATTTTCGTGCTCATCAGGTGGCCAAGCTCCACCATAGGGGGGCCGAGCATGGAGGGGGTCGAGTGCTTCGCGATGGCTGTAGTTTGATCGAGTTTCATCGAGTAATTAGTTTGCAAAAGCTAACCCTAGTTCGTGATGATAATGGGTTCGCGTGCGTTCTTTTGGCTGTAGGTCGCGTGTTTGGGGAAGGAGATAGGGCACGGCCCTGATGTGTTTGAGATGGAAATGGACGGTAGTGATATGGCTTAGGTTATAAATTAGTTTATTTATGTTGTAATTTAGTTATAAAATCGTGTACAAACTTCATAAATTCATAACTTTTTCATACGAGGTCGAAAAAATACGAAATCAGTTGCGTTGGAATCGTATGGACGAGCACTACGCGATGGAGTTGGTTTGGAGTTAGTGAGAATTTTGGGTAAAATTAAACGTCCGTTTAATTTTATTCGAAATAAATCGCTAAAACGGAAATTAAAACCAAGGTGAGAACTTCTCACTCAATCGAATCAGTTTCGATTTTATTTTAAATAGTTAGATTTAAAATATTTGAATGCATGCTTGAATGTTGATTGATATCTATTGATTGTTAAAATAGACATTATACGCCGTTAGTAAGCGGATGTTATTTATTAAAAACATATACCGCGAATATTTCATAAACAGTGAAATTGGTATTATATATAATAGCAATATATATATATTGGCATATGTATATATTGGAGTTGTTGATTTCCCGCATTTTTTTGTTTAGCGGATGAGACCTTATTACGCCGTTATTAAGCGGATAATATTTATTAAAAACATATACCGCGATAATTTCGTACTGGAGCGAAATTGGTATTGTGCTAATGTTTGTGGATGCAGGAAAACAGGTTGGAGGGATCCAACTGGATTCCTCAACAGTTTTTATTTGATTTTAGATATTTTGATATTTGATGGATTATCATATACGATATATGATATCGTTGTTGTCGTGATTGACTATTTGGTGTGTAGCATCATTGGACCAAATTTTGGGATTTTAAAATGATTTCAAAGTGATTTTTGAAAGTATACGTTTATAAAATATTTTTGGAATTGGTCCATTTTAAATAAATAAACGTCATAATTTTTAATGTTATAAAAATTATGATTTTTGAGAAAAATAGTTAAAAAACTGATTTTTGAGAATATGATGCTAACGATTTTATAAAATAGTTTAATCGGGATTTTTGAATTTATTATGAAAAGTTGAAATATAGGATTTATAAAATTTAATTATTTTATGAATCAAAATGGTGAAATAATCAAGGAGATTAAAGACGTTTTTAAAATATTAATATGAATTGATTTATATAAGAGATTTATAAATGGATATTTATAAATTGAGATATTGAAATTATAAAACGAGTTTTTATAAGTGTTTGAACGAAGTGAAAATGAATTTCATTAAAGAATGAAATTTATAGAATTATAAACGGTGAAGTTATAAATGAAATTTATAAATAGTAAGAATTATAAATTTGTGAAGTTATTTGAAGAATAGATTTGGTTAAATAAATGAATCTTATAAGTTATAAGATTTATGGTTTGGAAAGTCTTTAGAGGAACGATTTTGTAAAATAATCGTTTTATAAGTATTCAACTTATAATATGAACTTTTAGTTTATAATTGAGTTATAAATCGAATAGGTTAATAAAGGAATTTATAAAAAGGAAGTTTTTATATATAAATAGAAATGGAATTTATAAACGTTGTTTTATAAATTCGCAAAGGACTTATTTTGATAAGTAAATTGTTGAAACTTAGTAATGGAGTTATATTCACGTTTTTAATCGTGAATAATCCTTTGAATTAAAATGAATAAAAGGATGAAATTGTTAATGAAGTATATTCACGTTTTTGAATAGTGAATAACACGTTAAAGAAATTGTTTTGGATTTGGATGTTTTGAATAGAATTAAAACGATCTAACGATGTTTTTAAATGTGTTGAGATTCGAAACCATAGATTTCAACATTTATTGTTGAAATAGACGTTTTCGAGAAATAAAAGGAGATGATGGACTATAACACTGTTGTTATAGTAAATGATTTCCGAAAGGAAATGTTTTGTATAGTATTGGGATTTATATATCTATTTAATTTCGAATCCCTATACTAGTGATTTTGGGTTGTCGTAACGATGTTTTACGCAACATTCGTTTTGGCCCAAATAAATATGTTTATGAGAATGATTTCCTTAAAGAATGAAATATATACTTAATCTCGATTTAAGTATATTGAATATTTTCTAAGTGTTGAAAATAAATAAAATTTGTGAATTACTTATGAATAAATAAGTATGGAAATGTTTTTCCAATATAAAGTGAATATTAGAGAATTTATCTTTTTGAAGATAAATTGAAAATGAATATTATAAATCGAATTGAAGTCGTATATTCATTAATACTTTAGATTATAAATTCACTAAGGAATTTATAAAAGAAAGTGGGATTGGTTTAGAAAAATAAATATTGATCTATTTTTGAAGTATGAAATATTATATCTTGTAGAGATATTTTGGAAAATAAATAAATTGGAAAATTATTTGGAAACTGGTGATGTGTGCATATCCAGTGATAGTTCAATAACCGACTATCAATATTTCCCTTTGAATGGGTAATTGATGTGATTTGTTTGAATGTGAATGCTACACTTATTTTTGAATAAGCGCTCACTATTCGGGTTAACCGGGAAAGGACCATGGGGTCGTATAACCCATTCCGAATATGTGATACGTCGTTATAAATTGCATTGAAGATCGGTGTTGAAGACCCGGTATTTGCGAGAGCGATAGGATGACCTGTCGATTTACTCTGCACCGAGTTGCTCCGGTATAGAGTTCTCCATATGTGATGGTGAATCCGATCAGGATTGTGAATATCCGGATTGCAAGGACTTCTTTGTAAGTGCCTTCGGTTTTGTTCGAGCCCGGTACAGACTTGTATGGATTGTATGTCTGACATTACAAGTTGAGATATAAAGCCGATTTCATTCAAATATATTTATGTTGGTGGCGGAGAATTTATTCTTTTAGCTTAACACCCTTCTCCGAGACGTACGAGCTCAGAGGTTATATAGTTGAAGTTATCAGCGATATATTCCCAATGTGGTAATGTGACATGCTGAGTGATGCTGAAATGATCATTGTGTTGATTATTTGTGATAGGATCGTTTATTTGATCGTCTATCTTAGTGATCATTGTGTTGATCATTTGTTGACCCAAAGCATGGCTTTTGTATAAAGTATGTTTTTGTGGACGTGACTTCGTCGAGCCTCACACCCCGGAAATGGTCAAAACAGGAAAGATGCGGCAAGGTTATGAGGGGTAGCTCCCTTTAGGGTATGTACATTTCCTTCTGGATAGAGGTGGTATCATGGTATGGAGCCCAGATATTTAACCTATGTGGTTACTACGAATTTATTACTTTGTGGTTGTTGGCTTTCGGGATCCCGTGAGAAAGGTCGTTTACGATCGGGGAATGGCGTGCTCGTGTCAGTAGTTACCCAGTTAGGGGTAACCCGGCCTTGTGTTGGCAGAGTTCCGGTTTGGTTCTCGGGGATGTCTTTCCAGAGGCATTCTCATGTGGCAATGGGAAGTTCCTTGGCCTGACCATTTGTTGGAAATCCAAAGAAACAATACGTGACTTGTACGGTTTTAGTTGTAGAACCTGCCATCTAATATGGTAGCTATTAGTAGGCATAATATAATGGTACCTATGCTGGCTAAGATTTATATTCTACTTTCGAAATAAATTTTTCCTACACTATGCACTAATAATAATATGAAATGTTCTTTTAAATGCGTATCAAGCATCTTTGACTATCATAAGGAGAAATCTCCTCCGATTCTGCGTTTGCATTGTGTGTGTGTGCGGGAGGCCTTATGGTAGTCTCATTTTTAAAAGCATTGCGAATTGATTAAAAATATTCCTCTATTTTGATTTTAAAGATAAATAAACTGTTTTGAGTTCTCACACCAGTCACATGACTGACTTGGAGTTTATTGTTTTCCTTCCTAAACTCTGGGTGCCCACCAATTTCCACACGGGCAGTCGAGAGTTAAGGTTTATCAGGATATTCTGGATATTCAGGAATTGCTGGAGGCAAGATGGATGGCATGGCGTATTACTAGTTTATATAGTATTTCTTTTTCCGCTGCACTGTTTGTTGTTGTTGTTGTACACTCTGATGATATGATGTAATGTAATGTGATGTAATGTAATAACTGATATAGTTCTTTGTTTAAAGATTATTCATTTATTATTATATGTTGTTCCGCTGCGAATTGTGAGATTCTAATGTTGTTCTGTTGTTTTCTGTTCCGTTCTATTTCCTATCTCTTCTCTATGCTCTTTTCCTTCTATTTTAAAATTTTCTATCTTCTGTTTTCTCTCCTCCCTATTTTCTATCTTTTTCTCTGCTCTTTTCTTAATTTCTTCTTTCTTAAACCCATAACTATTCAGTTTTTCGGCAACGAAAATTCGAAGCGTTACATTTGGTATCAGAGCTTATGGTTAAGCGACAACCATGGTTCTGTTGGGTATTACTCATTAGAGATAGAGTCAGTAGTACTCTAGATTGAGTTTGAGTGTAAAAATAGCTATGAGAGCGTATTTGTTAGTAAATATATAAAATTGTTCTATATTGTGATGATTGGTTTATTGAGTGGCATATGAACTTTCGTCAGCGTGGTCCGCAAGACTATGCCGAAGGGGTTTCTAAACACTTGAATAGAACAATTCGACATAGTATTGTTTTAAATTGGGTAAATGAAATAATTTTACCTTGATTATATTTTATATATATAAAGAAATAATTTTTCAGAATTATTTAAGTGTATATAAATTGATTGTTAGGTTGTTTGAATAATCTAAATTAAAGAATAATTGTATAAGTAAAAGATTATAAGAATGGAATTATAATTAAAGTGATTTACAATTGTGAAATAAACTTATATATATAAGAAGTGAAACTATATGAATATATTTATGAATATGAGTTGTAAATAAAAATGAATTTAAAGTAAAATGGAGTATAACTTAAGAGATCAAAGTAAAATTAATAAAGTTAAGTGATGAATATAAACTTGAGTTATATAAATGAATTGGATTAATGGATTGAATATTAATCAATTAAATGTGAATAATTGATATGAAATAATGAATGTAAGTGTAATTCATTAAAATCTAATGTTATTAGAAGTTGAATAGTTGAATAAAAAAATCAATTAATTAAACCAATTGAAAGCAAAGAAGTTTGGTTGTAATTGATATACATTGGTTGTTATATGATTGTTAGTGATTGTATGTAATTCATTAGGTTAATGAAATTGAAAGCTAAAGTAATTGAAATTCAATTGGAAGTTAAATGAATCTTAAATGGAATTGAATTTGTTTTGGAAGTGAACCAACTTGAATATGAATTAGTGAATATAAACTAATTGAGAATGAATGTTGATAACGTCCACTGTTAATGAATCAAATATGAATTAAATTGAAAACCAATTCATTGAATATGAATGAGAATATAAATGAATATTGATATTAGTTATGGATTATAGTTGGTTGATGGTTGAATATATTGCTTTTCATACATTTGCTATGTTGGCATATATAGTTATTATGTTGCTATATGTTGTATATCGATACTATTGTCTATATGCATGATTCTCATGTTGTTTGTTGAGTGATTAGTAGGTGCGGATCGCGTTTGCTTCGCATTTGGAGCTCGCTTTTGCGCTATATTAGCCGTATAGGCTCGCTAATAAAATATAAGGTACATATCTCGGATTACATACCGTACTTTTACATTTTTTCCCTTCGGGATGCCTCATTACTTGATGAGATGTATATTTGCGATATATATACTGTCATTTTTTTTTCGGATCGAGCCGCGCAAAGGAGACTATGGCGAATTTTTCCGAAAATTTAAGGCATTAGAAAAAATTTGAGAAAATTGGAAAATTTTGAAAACTTAAACTTTGATTTTGGAATTGAAAGTTAAATGATATAGTTTGGTTTTGAAAAAGATAACTAAGTATGATTTGAAAACTTAGTAAAGTATTGTAAGAAGTTTAATTATGAATTTTGGAAAGTTAATAGATTCTATAACTTTTCTTACTTAATAATTTCGAGGACGAAATTCTTTTAAGTGGGGAAGATTGTAACGACCCAGAATTTTTATTAATTAAAATATGAATATTTAATTAATTTTAAATATTAATAAGTGAATTTATAAGTCGAATAAATTTTATTTTGATTTATTGGATTTAATTGGATAATTAAATCGATAATTTAATACGTTAAATTATGGAAATAATTGAAAATTGAGTTAAATATGATTGAAAATGATTTGTAAAATTTTATTTTATCATATTGGAGTTAGAATGATATTTTAGAACTTTTAAAATCGAATTAAAAGTTAAATTGTGAAAATTGAATATTTTAATATTAAAATCGACTAGTGAAAATAGTCAATTTTTGAACAGTCTCAGAATTGAACGAAACCAGTTCCATTGGATCCGTAATAGTTAGTTATTACCGGATTTCAATTTTCGTGTCAATCGGAGTTATCGTTTGAGTGTGGCAGCTCGAAACGCATCGATTTATTTTTAATTTTAATTTGGCGAGTTAAAATAGCCATTTTTCAAAAAGTCTCGGATTTCGACGAAACCAGTTTCATCGGATCCGTAATGTGATATTATTGCAAGGTTTCAAATTTCAAGTCAATTGGATTTACCGTTTGTCCTGTACAAATTAAAACGCCTAGAAAATCGCTTAAATCGGTTTAATTCAAATTGAGCGTTTACAGCCATAACTCGCACAGATGTCCGAATTAGCTTTCGAAACCTGTTCCATTGTGTCCGGAACGCGGGGTAAACCTTAGAAACGCTGGTTACGGTGCCTAAATCGGAGTTCGAAATTTCCGAAATGAATAGTGTTTACGCTTGATTTTCTATAAATACACCATTCATAAATTAAAAAAATAAAATAAAAACCTAATTTATAAAACCCTAGCCGCCACATTTAAAACCAATGGCCATAAATGTTCCAACTTCTTCCCTCTAAATCTTCCAATCCGTCAACAATTACAGGAAGTTGTCAACATGAAAGTTGGAAAGGGGAGTGAGAGCTACGATCTGAACGGTGGTGATATAAAACGGAGACTCGAGGAAGGAGAAAAGGGGGGCCGTTCATAGCCGGCTGCGCATGTATTTTCGTGCTCATCAGGTGGCCGAGCTCCACCATAGGGGGGCCGAGCATGGAGGGGGTCGAGTGCTTCGCGATGGCTGTAGTTTGATCGAGTTTCATCGAGTAATTAGTTTGCAAAAGCTAACCCTAGTTCGTGATGATAATGGGTTCGCGTGCGTTCTTTTGGCTGTAGGTCGCGTGTTTGGGGAAGGAGATAGGGCACGGCCCTGATGTGTTTGAGATGGAAATGGACGGTAGTGATATGGCTTAGGTTATAAATTAGTTTATTTATGTTGTAATTTAGTTATAAAATCGTGTACAAACTTCATAAATTCATAACTTTTTCATACGAGGTCGAAAAAATGCGAAATCAGTTGCGTGGAATCGTATGGACGAGCACTACGCGATGGAGTTGGTTTGGAGTCGTTTGGAGTTAGTGAGAATTTTGGGTAAAATTAAACGTCCGTTTAATTTTATTCGAAATAAATCGCTAAAACGGAAATTAAAACCAAGGTGAGAACTTCTTACTCAATCGAATCAGTTTCGATTTTATTTTAAATAGTTAGATTTAAAATATTTGAATGCATGCTTGAATGTTGATTGATATCTATTGATTGTTAAAATAGACATTATACGCCGTTAGTAAGCGGATGTTATTTATTAAAAACATATACCGCGAATATTTCATAAACAGTGAAATTGGTATTATATATAATAGCAATATATATATATATTGGCATATGTATATATTGGAGTTGTTGATTTCCCGCATTTTTTTGTTTAGCGGATGAGACCTTATTACGCCGTTATTAAGCGGATAATATTTATTAAAAACATATACCGCGATAATTTCGTACTGGAGCGAAATTGGTATTGTGCTAATGTTTGTGGATGCAGGAAAACAGGTTGGAGGGATCCAACTGGATTCCTCAACAGTTTTTATTTGATTTTAGATATTTTGATATTTGATGGATTATCATATACGATATATGATATCGTTGTTGTCGTGATTGACTATTTGGTGTGTAGCATCATTGGACCAAATTTTGGGATTTTAAAATGATTTCAAAGTGATTTTTGAAAGTATACGTTTATAAAATATTTTTGGAATTGATCCATTTTAAATAAATAAACGTCATAATTTTTAATGTTATAAAAATTATGATTTTTGAGAAAAATAGTTAAAAAAACTGATTTTTGAGAATATGATGCTAACGATTTTATAAAATAGTTTAATCGGGATTTTTGAATTTATTATGAAAAGTTGAAATATAGGATTTATAAAATTTAATTATTTTATGAATCAAAATGGTGAAAAAATAAAGGAGATTAAAGACGTTTTTAAAATATTAATATGAATTGATTTATATAAGAGATTTATAAATGGATATTTATAAATTGAGATATTGAAATTATAAAACGAGTTTTTATAAGTGTTTGAACGAAGTGAAAATGAATTTCATTAAAGAATGAAATTTATAGAATTATAAACGGTGAAGTTATAAATGAAATTTATAAATAGTAAGAATTATAAATTTGTGAAGTTATTTGAAGAATAGATTTGGTTAAATAAATGAATCTTATAAGTTATAAGATTTATGGTTTGGAAAGTCTTTAGAGGAACGATTTTGTAAAATAATCGTTTTATAAGTATTCAACTTATAATATGAACTTTTAGTTTATAATTGAGTTATAAATCGAATAGGTTAATAAAGGAATTTATAAAAAGGAAGTTTTTATATATAAATAGAAATGGAATTTATAAACGTTGTTTTATAAATTCGCAAAGGACTTATTTTGATAAGTAAATTGTTGAAACTTAGTAATGGAGTTATATTCACGTTTTTAATCGTGAATAATCCTTTGAATTAAAATGAATAAAAGGATGAAATTGTTAATGAAGTATATTCACGTTTTTGAATAGTGAATAACACGTTAAAGAAATTGTTTTGGATTTGGATGTTTTGAATAGAATTAAAACGATCTAACGATGTTTTTAAATGTGTTGAGATTCGAAACCATAGATTTCAACATTTATTGTTGAAATAGACGTTTTCGAGAAATAAAAGGAGATGATGGACTATAACACTGTTGTTATAGTAAATGATTTCCGAAAGGAAATGTTTTGTATAGTATTGGGATTTATATATCTATTTAATTTCGAATCCCTATACTAGTGATTTTGGGTTGTCGTAACGATGTTTTACGCAACATTCGTTTTGGCCCAAATAAATATGTTTATGAGAATGATTTCCTTAAAGAATGAAATATATACTTAATCTCGATTTAAGTATATTGAATATTTTCTAAGTGTTGAAAATAAATAAAATTTGTGAATTACTTATGAATAAATAAGTATGGAAATGTTTTTCCAATATAAAGTGAATATTAGAGAATTTATCTTTTTGAAGATAAATTGAAAATGAATATTATAAATCGAATTGAAGTCGTATATTCATTAATAATTTAGATTATAAATTCACTAAGGAATTTATAAAAGAAAGTGGGATTGGTTTAGAAAAATAAATATTGATTTATTTTTGAAGTATGAAATATTATATCTTGTAGAGATATTTTGGAAAATAAATAAATTGGAAAATTATTTGGAAACTGGTGATGTGTGCATATCCAGTGATAGTTCAATAACCGACTATCAATATTTCCCTTTGAATGGGTAATTGATGTGATTTGTTTGAATGTGAATGCTACACTTATTTTTGAATAAGCGCTCACTATTCGGGTTAACCGGGAAAGGACCATGGGGTCGTATAACCCATTCCGAATATGTGATACGTCGTTATAAATTGCATTGAAGATCGGTGTTGAAGACCCGGTATTTGCGAGAGCGATAGGATGACCTGTCGATTTACTCTGCACCGAGTTGCTCCGGTATAGAGTTCTCCATATGTGATGGTGAATCCGATCAGGATTGTGAATATCCGGATTGCAAGGACTTCTTTGTAAGTGCCTTCGGTTTTGTTCGAGCCCGGAACAGACTTGTATGGATTGTATGTCTGACATTACAAGTTGAGATATAAAGCCGATTTCATTCAAATATATTTATGTTGGTGGCGGAGAATTTATTTTTTTAGCTTAACACCCTTCTCTGAGACGTACGAGCTCAGAGGTTATATAGTTGAAGTTATCAGCGATATATTCCCAATTTGGTAATGTGACATGCTGAGTGATGCTGAAATGATCATTGTGTTGATTATTTGTGATAGGATCGTTTATTTGATCGTCTATCTTAGTGATCATTGTGTTGATCATTTGTTGACCCAAAGCATGGCTTTTGTATAAAGTATGTTTTTGTGGACGTGACTTCGTCGAGCCTCACACCCCGGAAATGGTCAAAACAGGAAAGATGCGGCAAGGTTATGAGGGGTAGCTCCCTTTAGGGTATGTACATTTCCTTCTGGATAGAGGTGGTATCATGGTATGGAGCCCAGATATTTAACCTATGTGGTTACTACGAATTTATTACTTTGTGGTTGTTGGCTTTCGGGATCCCGTGAGAAAGGTCGTTTACGATCGGGGAATGGCGTGCTCGTGTCAGTAGTTACCCAGTTAGGGGTAACCCGGCCTTGTGTTGGCAGAGTTCCGGTTTGGTTCTCGGGGATGTCTTTCCAGAGGCATTCTCATGTGGCAATGGGAAGTTCCTTGGCCTGACCATTTGTTGGAAATCCAAAGAAACAATACGTGACTTGTACGGTTTTAGTTGTAGAACCTGCCATCTAATATGGTAGCTATTTGTAGGCATAATATAATGGTACCTATGCTGGCTAAGATTTATATTCTACTTTCGAAATAAATTTTTCCTACACTATGCACTAATAATAATATGAAATGTTCTTTTAAATGCGTATCAAGCATCTTTGACTATCATAAGGAGAAATCTCCTTCGATTCTGCGTTTGCATTGTGTGTGTGTGCGGGAGGCCTTATGGTAGTCTCATTTTTAAAAGCATTGCGAATTGATTAAAAATATTCCTCTATTTTGATTTTAAAGATAAATAAACTGTTTTGAGTTCTCACACCAGTCACATGACTGACTTGGAGTTTATTGTTTTCCTTCCTAAACTCTGGGTGCCCACCAATTTCCACACGGGCAGTCGAGAGTTAAGGTTTATCAGGATATTCTGGATATTCAGGAATTGCTGGAGGCAAGATGGATGGCATGGCGTATTACTAGTTTATATAGTATTTCTTTTTCCGCTGCACTGTTTTTTGTTGTTGTTGTTGTACACTCTGATGATATGATGTAATGTAATGTAATAACTGATATAGTTCTTTGTTTAAAGATTATTCATTTATTATTATATGTTGTTCCGCTGCGAATTGTGAGATTCTAATGTTGTTCTGTTGTTTTCTGTTCCGTTCTATTTCCTATCTCTTCTCTATGCTCTTTTCCTTCTATTTTAAAATTTTCTATCTTCTGTTTTCTCTCCTCCCTATTTTCTATCTTTTTCTCTGCTCTTTTCTTAATTTCTTCTTTCTTAAACCCATAACTATTCGGTTTTTCGGCAACGAAAATTCGAAGCGTTACATTTGGTATCAGAGCTTATGGTTAAGCGACAACCATGGTTCTGTTGGGTATTACTCATTAGAGATAGAGTCAGTAGTACTCTAGATTGAGTTTGAGTGTAAAAATAGCTATGAGAGCGTATTTGTTAGTAAATATATAAAATTGTTTTATATTGTGATGATTGGTTTATTGAGTGGCATATGAACTTTCGTCAGCGTGGTCCGCAAGACTATGCCGAAGGGGTTTCTAAACACTTGAATAGAACAATTCGACATAGTATTGTTTTAAATTGGGTAAATGAAATAATTTTACCTTGATTATATTTTATATATATAAAGAAATAATTTTTCAGAATTATTTAAGTGTATATAAATTGATTGTTAGGTTGTTTGAATAATCTAAATTGAAGAATAATTGTATAAGTAAAAGATTATAAGAATGGAATTATAATTAAAGTGATTTACAATTGTGAAATAAACTTATATATATAAGAAGTGAAACTATATGAATATATTTATGAATATGAGTTGTAAATAAAAATGAATTTAAAGTAAAATGGAGTATAACTTAAGAGATCAAAGTAAAATTAATAAAGTTAAGTGATGAATATAAACTTGAGTTATATAAATGAATTGGATTAATGGATTGAATATTAATCAATTAAATGTGAATAATTGATATGAAATAATGAATGTAAGTGTAATTCATTAAAATCTAATGTTATTAGAAGTTGAATAGTTGAATAAAAAAATCAATTAATTAAACCAATTGAAAGCAAAGAAGTTTGGTTGTAATTGATATACATTGGTTGTTATATGATTGTTAGTGATTATATGTAATTCATTAGGTTAATGAAATTGAAAGCTAAAGTAATTGAAATTCAATTGGAAGTTAAATGAATCTTAAATGGAATTGAATTTGTTTTGGAAGTGAACCAACTTGAATATGAATTAGTGAATATAAACTAATTGAGAATGAATGTTGATAACATCCACTGTTAATGAATCAAATATGAATTAAATTGAAAACCAATTCATTGAATATGAATGAGAATATAAATGAATATTGATATTGGTTATGGATTATAGTTGGTTGATGGTTGAATATATTGCTTTTCATACATTTGCTATGTTGGCATATATAGTTATTATGTTGCTATATGTTGTATATCGATACTATTGTCTATATGCATGATTCTCATGTTGTTTGTTGAGTGATTAGTAGGTGCGGATCGCGTTTGCTTCGCATTTGGAGCTCGCTTTTGCGCTATATTAGCCGTATAGGCTCGCTAATAAAATATAAGGTACATATCTCGGATTACATACCGTACTTTTACATTTTTTCCCTTCGGGATGCCTCATTACTTGATGAGATGTATATTTGTGATATATATACTGTCATTTTTTTTTCGGATCGAGCCGCGCAAATGAGACTATGGCGAATTTTTCCGAAAATTTGAGGCGTTAGAAAAAATTTGAGAAAATTGGAAAATTTTGAAAACTTAAACTTTGATTTTGGAATTGAAAGTTAAACGATATAGTTTGGTTTTGAAAAAGATAACTAAGTATGATTTGAAAACTTAGTAAAGTATTGTAAGAAGTTTAATTATGAATTTTGGAAAGTTAATAGATTCTATAACTTTTCTTACTTAATAATTTCGAGGACGAAATTCTTTTAAGTGGGGAAGATTGTAACGACCCAGAATTTTTATTAATTAAAATATGAATATTTAATTAATTTTAAATATTAATAAGTGAATTTATAAGTCGAATAAATTTTATTTCGATTTATTGGATTTAATTGGATAATTAAATCGATAATTTAATACGTTAAATTATGGAAATAATTGAAAATTGAGTTAAATATGATTGAAAATGATTTGTAAAATTTTATTTTATCATATTGGAGTTAGAATGATATTTTAGAACTTTTAAAATCGAATTAAAAGTTAAATTGTGAAAATTGAATATTTTAATATTAAAATCGACTAGTGAAAATAGTCAATTTTTGAACAGTCTCAGAATTGAACGAAACCAGTTCCATTGGATCCGTAATAGTTAGTTATTACCGGATTTCAATTTTCGTGTCAATCGGAGTTATCGTTTGAGTGTGGCAGCTCGAAACGCATCGATTTATTTTTAATTTTAATTTGGCGAGTTAAAATAGCCATTTTTCAAAAAGTCTCGGATTTCGACGAAACCAGTTTCATCGGATCTGTAATGTGATATTATTGCAAGGTTTCAAATTTCAAGTCAATTGGATTTACCGTTTGTCCTGTACAAATTAAAACGCCTAGAAAATCGCTTAAATCGGTTTAATTCAAATTGAGCGTTTACAGCCATAACTCGCACAGATGTCCGAATTAGCTTCCGAAACCTGTTCCATTGTGTCCGGAACGCGGGGTAAACCTTAGAAACACTGGTTACGGCGCCTAAATCGGAGTTCGAAATTTCCGAAATGAATAGTGTTTACGCTTGATTTTCTATAAATACACCATTCATAAATTAAAAAAATAAAATAAAAACCTAATTTATAAAACCCTAGCCGCCACATTTAAAACCAATGGCCAGAAATGTTCCAACTTCTCCCCTCTAGATCTTCCAATCCGTCAACAATTAGAGGAAGTTGTCAACATGAAAGTTGGAGAGGGGAGTGAGAGCTACGATCTGAACGGTGGTGATGTAAAACGGAGACTCGAGGAAGGAGAAAAGGGGGACCGTTCATAGCCGGCTGCGCACGTATTTTCGTGCTCATCAGGTGGCCGAGCTCCACCATAGGGGGGCCGAGCATGGAGGGGGTCGAGTGCTTCGCGATGGCTGTAGTTTGATCGAGTTTCATCGAGTAATTAGTTTGCAAAAGCTAACCCTAGTTCGTGATGATAATGGGTTCGCGTGCGTTCTTTTGGCTGTAGGTCGCGTGTTTGGGGAAGGAGATAGGGCACGACCCTGATGTGTTTGAGATGGAAATGGACGGTAGTGATATGGCTTAGGTTATAAATTAGTTTATTTATGTTGTAATTTAGTTATAAAATCGTGTACAAACTTCATAAATTCATAACTTTTTCATACGAGGTCGAAAAAATGCGAAATCAGTTGCGTTGGAATCGTATGGACGAGCACTACGCGATGGAGTTGGTTTGGAGTCGTTTGGAGTTAGTGAGAATTTTGGGTAAAATTAAACGTCCGTTTAATTTTATTCGAAATAAATCGCTAAAACGGAAATTAAAACCCAGGTGAGAACTTCTCACTCAATCGAATCAGTTTCGATTTTATTTTAAATAGTTAGATTTAAAATATTTGAATGCATGCTTGAATGTTGATTGATATCTATTGATTGTTAAAATAGACATTATACGCCGTTAGTAAGCGGATGTTATTTATTAAAAACATATACCGCGAATATTTCATAAACAGTGAAATTGGTATTATATATAATAGCAATATATATATATTGGCATATGTATATATTGGAGTTGTTGATTTCCCGCATTTTTTTGTTTAGCAGATGAGACCTTATTACGCCGTTATTAAGCGGATAATATTTATTAAAAACATATACCGCGATAATTTCGTACTGGAGCGAAATTGGTATTGTGCTAATGTTTGTGGATGCAGGAAAACAGGTTGGAGGGATCCAACTGGATTCCTCAACAGTTTTTATTTGATTTTAGATATTTTGATATTTGATGGATTATCATATACGATATATGATATCGTTGTTGTCGTGATTGACTATTTGGTGTGTAGCATCATTGGACCAAATTTTGGGATTTTAAAATGATTTCAAAGTGATTTTTGAAAGTATACGTTTATAAAATATTTTTGGAATTGATCCATTTTAAATAAATAAACGTCATAATTTTTAATGTTATAAAAATTATGATTTTTGAGAAAAATAGTTAAAAAAACTGATTTTTGAGAATATGATGCTAACGATTTTATAAAATAGTTTAATCGGGATTTTTGAATTTATTATGAAAAGTTGAAATATAGGATTTATAAAATTTAATTATTTTATGAATCAAAATGGTGAAATAATAAAGGAGATTAAAGACGTTTTTAAAATATTAATATGAATTGATTTATATAAGAGATTTATAAATGGATATTTATAAATTGAGATATTGAAATTATAAAACGAGTTTTTATAAGTGTTTGAACGAAGTGAAAATGAATTTCATTAAAGAATGAAATTTATAGAATTATAAACGGTGAAGTTATAAATGAAATTTATAAATAGTAAGAATTATAAATTTGTGAAGTTATTTGAAGAATAGATTTGGTTAAATAAATGAATCTTATAAGTTATAAGATTTATGGTTTGGAAAGTCTTTAGAGGAACGATTTTGTAAAATAATCGTTTTATAAGTATTCAACTTATAATATGAACTTTTAGTTTATAATTGAGTTATAAATCGAATAGGTTAATAAAGGAATTTATAAAAAGGAAGTTTTTATATATAAATAGAAATGGAATTTATAAACGTTGTTTTATAAATTCGCAAAGGACTTATTTTGATAAGTAAATTGTTGAAACTTAGTAATGGAGTTATATTCACGTTTTTAATCGTGAATAATCCTTTGAATTAAAATGAATAAAAGGATGAAATTGTTAATGAAGTATATTCACGTTTTTGAATAGTGAATAACATGTTAAAGAAATTGTTTTGGATTTGGATGTTTTGAATAGAATTAAAACGATCTAACGATGCTTTTAAATGTGTTGAGATTCGAAACCATAGATTTCAACATTTATTGTTGAAATAGACGTTTTCGAGAAATAAAAGGAGATGATGGACTATAACACTGTTGTTATAGTAAATGATTTCCGAAAGGAAATGTTTTGTATAGTATTGGGATTTATATATCTATTTAATTTCGAATCCCTATACTAGTGATTTTGGGTTGTCGTAACGATGTTTTACGCAACATTCGTTTTGGCCCAAATAAATATGTTTATGAGAATGATTTCCTTAAAGAATGAAATATATACTTAATCTCGATTTAAGTATATTGAATATTTTCTAAGTGTTGAAAATAAATAAAATTTGTGAATTACTTATGAATAAATAAGTATGGAAATGTTTTTCCAATATAAAGTGAATATTAGAGAATTTATCTTTTTGAAGATAAATTGAAAATGAATATTATAAATCGAATTGAAGTCGTATATTCATTAATACTTTAGATTATAAATTCACTAAGGAATTTATAAAAGAAAGTGGGATTGGTTTAGAAAAATAAATATTGATTTATTTTTGAAGTATAAAATATTATATCTTGTAGAGATATTTTGGAAAATAAATAAATTGGAAAATTATTTGGAAACTGGTGATGTGTGCATATCCAGTGATAGTTCAATAACCGACTATCAATATTTCCCTTTGAATGGGTAATTGATGTGATTTGTTTGAATGTGAATGCTACACTTATTTTTGAATAAGCGCTCACTATTCGGGTTAACCGGGAAAGGACCATGGGGTCGTATAACCCATTCCGAATATGTGATACGTCGTTATAAATTGCATTGAAGATCGGTGTTGAAGACCCGGTATTTGCGAGAGCGATAGGATGACCTGTCGATTTACTCTGCACCGAGTTGCTCCGGTATAGAGTTCTCCATATGTGATGGTGAATCCGATCAGGATTGTGAATATCCGGATTGCAAGGACTTCTTTGTAAGTGCCTTCGGTTTTGTTCGAGCCCGGAACAGACTTGTATGGATTGTATGTCTGACATTACAAGTTGAGATATAAAGCCGATTTCATTCAAATATATTTCTGTTGGTGGCGGAGAATTTATTCTTTTAGCTTAACACCCTTCTCTGAGACGTACGAGCTCAGAGGTTATATAGTTGAAGTTATCAGCGATATATTCCCAATTTGGTAATGTGACATGCTGAGTGATGCTGAAATGATCATTGTGTTGATTATTTGTGATAGGATCGTTTATTTGATCGTCTATCTTAGTGATCATTGTGTTGATCATTTGTTGACCCAAAGCATGGCTTTTGTATAAAGTATGTTTTTGTGGACGTGACTTCGTCGAGCCTCACACCCCGGAAATGGTCAAAACAGGAAAGATGCGGCAAGGTTATGAGGGGTAGCTCCCTTTAGGGTATGTACATTTCCTTCTGGATAGAGGTGGTATCATGATATGGAGCCCAGATATTTAACCTATGTGGTTACTACGAATTTATTACTTTGTGGTTGTTGGCTTTCGGGATCCCGTGAGAAAGGTCGTTTACGATCGGGGAATGGCGTGCTCGTGTCAGTAGTTACCCAGTTAGGGGTAACCCGGCCTTGTGTTGGCAGAGTTCCGGTTTGGTTCTCGGGGATGTCTTTCCAGAGGCATTCTCATGTGGCAATGGGAAGTTCCTTGGCCTGACCATTTGTTGGAAATCCAAAGAAACAATACGTGACTTGTACGGTTTTAGTTGTAGAACCTGCCATCTAATATGGTAGCTATTAGTAGGCATAATATAATGGTACCTATGCTGGCTAAGATTTATATTCTACTTTCGAAATAAATTTTTCCTACACTATGCACTAATAATAATATGAAATGTTCTTTTAAATGCGTATCAAGCATCTTTGACTATCATAAGGAGAAATCTCCTCCGATTCTGCGTTTGCATTGTGTCTGTGTGCGGGAGGCCTTATGGTAGTCTCATTTTTAAAAGCATTGCGAATTGATTAAAAATATTCCTCTATTTTGATTTTAAAGATAAATAAACTGTTTTGAGTTCTCACACCAGTCACATGACTGACTTGGAGTTTATTGTTTTCCTTCCTAAACTCTGGGTGCCCACCAATTTCCACACGGGCAGTCGAGAGTTAAGGTTTATCAGGATATTCTGGATATTCAGGAATTGCTGGAGGCAAGATGGATGGCATGGCGTATTACTAGTTTATATAGTATTTCTTTTTCCGCTGCACTGTTTTTTGTTGTTGTTGTTGTACACTCTGATGATATGATGTAATGTAATGTGATGTAATGTAATAACTGATATAGTTCTTTGTTTAAAGATTATTCATTTATTATTATATGTTGTTCCGCTGCGAATTGTGAGATTCTGATGTTGTTCTGTTGTTTTCTGTTCCGTTCTATTTCCTATCTCTTCTCTATGCTCTTTTCCTTCTATTTTAAAATTTTCTATCTTCTGTTTTCTCTCCTCCCTATTTTCTATCTTTTTCTCTGCTCTTTTCTTAATTTCTTCTTTCTTAAACCCATAACTATTCGGTTTTTCGGCAACGAAAATTCGAAGCGTTACACTAGCTTTATTACTAGTTATATTACCTTGTTCGTCTACTTTATTTTGTAAACTCATTTTGTTCCTATAACTGATTGATTATTAGGACAGGCAACTAACTCCCAAACATCGTTACGTTCAAATTGATTTAATTCTTCTTGCATAGAAACACTCCAGTAATCGTCTATAGATGCTTCTTTAGGATTTTAAGGTTCTATTGTTGAAATAAAAGCAACATGTCCATTTGATTTAGTCGACTTCTTGTCTTAACTTGAGAATTCATTTCACCTATTATATTTTGCGCTGGGTGATCTCGTAATATTCTTGGTGGAGATCCTAGTTCATTATCATAATTTTCAAGGTTTGTATTTTCTATATTTATAAATTCTTCATCATCTTTTATACTCAAATTTTTATTAAAATTTTCATCAAAAGATATATGTAAAGTTTCTTCAATTATGTTTGTTCGTTTATTAAATACTCGATATGCTTTACTTCGTTCAGAGTATCCTACGAAAATTCCTTCGTCGGCTTTTGGATCGAATTTTCCTAGTTGATCTTTTGTATTTAAAATAAAACATTTTGGTCCAAATACTTTAAAAAAAGATATATTTGGTTTTTTGTTATTAAATAGTTCATATGAAGTATTTTTAGTTAATGATCTAATTAATATACGATTTAATACATAACATGTAGTAGCTATGGCTTCTGCCCAAAAATATTTTGGTAGAAAAATTCCATTTAACAATGTTCTTGCACATTCTTGTAATGTTCTATTCTTTCTTTTTACAATTCCATTTTGTTAAGGAGTTCTAGGAAATGAAAAATTATGATTTATTCCTTTCTTTTTACAAAAAGATTCAAAAGCTTCATTTTCGAATTCGCCTCCATGATCACTTTGTATATTTTTAATCTTCAAATCTTTAATGTTTTGAATTCTTTTGACAAATGTTTTAAATTGCTCGAAAGTGTCACTTTTATTTTTCATAAAAATAGTCCATGTATATCTTGAGAAATCATCAACTATTGCAAACACATATCGATTAGGATTAATGGATTGAACTTGTGTTGGTCCAAATAAATCCATATGTAGTAATTCTAGTGGTTGTAAGGTCGAAATATTTTTCTTAGATTTGAAAGATGACTTTGTTAATTTTCCTTTTTGACAATCATCACAAAGATTTTTTTATTTTAAAATTTATTTCAGGTAAACCTCTTACTAATTCATTTTAGAAAGTTTTCTAATAGTTTTAAAATTGATATGACAAAATCTTTTGTGCCATAACCAAGGATCATTATCTTTGGCTAGTAAACACATATTTGTGTTATGATTAATTTTGATATTTAGAACATAAATATTCCTATCTCTATTTCCCTCAAAAATAAGATTTTGGTGTTGATAAAAAATACTACATTTATTTTTCGAAAAAGTTATTTTAAAACCTTTGTCACAAAGTTGACTTATGCTAAGTAAATTATGTTTTAGATTTTCAACTAATGAAACATTTGTAATAAAAGGTACCATAATTGCTCACATCTCCTTTGCCAATGATATAGCCTTTTGAATTGTCTCCGAAGGTAACCGAGCCACCATCAAAGTATGTGATGTTTGTAAGCATATCTTTGTCTCCGGTCATGTGTTTTGAGCAACCACCGTCTAGTATCCATTTCTTCTTTTTGAGTGGGACCTGAAAATAAATATGAAATTATTGGTACCCACCTTTTTAATAGGGTCCTAATAGTTAGAGTTTAGGAAACCAAACCCAATTTGGTTCAGTATCCTTTTTGTAAATATAGTTTTTATTATTATGAACACTATCCATAAATGTTTTAATATATTTATTCCTAATTAAAATATTGTTAGTCTTTGGAGCCCAAATTTTATTATCTTGGTTTCTACTTTTGTTTTAATAGGTTCTCTTGATAACATTTGTTGTTTTGAATCAATATTCTTCTTAAAATTTGCATTTTTCTTTTTAAGAATTTTTTAATTCTTTTTATATCCTAATCCATGTTTACTTAAAGAGGGTTGATAATTTTCTAAAATCTTAGATAAATTTTCTCTTCCTTTGTTAAAGTTAGAAATATTTTTAGTGATGTTATCTAATTTAGCTTGAAGACTATTATTTTCTAACTCAACTTGTCTAATCTTAGTCTTTAACTCATGATTTTCAGAAATAATTATATCATTCTTTGTCTTTTGAGTTTCAATATCTTGACTTAAAAGTGATAATTGAGATTCTGAATTTGAATGAGATTCTTGAACTTTTTCAAGTTCTTCTTCTAAAATTTTCTTTTCATCTTTTAACATATCTCTTTCAAATTCAGCCTTGTTTTGATTTTCACGAGTTTCCTTGAGTTTCTTTTTAAGATTTTTTATTATGTTCAAAAGTTCAGTATTTACTTTAATTAAATCATCGAAAGTTAAATTACTAACCTCAGATTCTTGAGCCATAAAGCGTACATTTGCTTGTTCATTGTCGCTACCATTTTCACTTTCAGATGAAGAAGAATCTGAATCGTTCCATGTTACAGAGAATGCCTTCTTTTTGAATTTCTCTCTCTTGTTTTTATGAATGAGAGCTTTCTGATTCTCCTTCTTTTGCTCTGGACAATCCTTGTGCATGTGACCTTCCTTGTGGCAGTTGAAACATTCTATATTCGAGGATGTAGGTTTGTTCACAAAATTCTTATTGAATCCATTTTTATTTCTTTTTCTATATCTTAAGAATTTCTTGAAATTTTTGGCTATAAATGCTAAATCCTCATCTTCAGATTCTGATTCTTCCTTTTTCGCATGAAAAGCTACATTCTTTCTTTCTTGAGCTTGACCTTTCTTAGCTTGCATATTTACTTCATATGACATAAGATTTCCAATTAATTCCTCTTGTTTCATTGTAGATAGATAATTTGCTTCCTCAATTGCTAGTACTTTTCTCTTCCATTCATCCGTGAGTGAATTTAGAACTTTAGACACAATGTCAAAGTCCATGTATTTTTCTCCTAATCCTATTAAGGCATGATGAATGTCTTGAAATCTTGAGTACATGTCATTGATGGATTCATTTTGTCGCATTCTAAAGTTTTGGAATTGGTTCTTCAGCATGGATATCTTTGTTTGTTTGACCTTGTTTGTGCCTTCATGTATGACTCTAAGTGTTTCCCATATCTGATATGCAGTAGTACATATGCTAACCCGGTTGTATTCATTTCTATCCAGGGCGCAAAATAGCATATTCATAGCTTCGGCATTTGCACTAGCTTCATTCTTCTGAGTTTGTGTCCATGTAGGATAATCGGTCGTGGGTACAAAGAATTCTGCTTGAGTGGCATTTCAGGCTTTGAGTAGATTGTCCTTCCGCAAATGTAGAGCTATAGGCAGATGTTGTGCTTGTACTTGCGTTATTTTCCATATTATCAATATGTCTAATAACAGTGTTATGGTTATAGGACGACCAAGCTCTAATACCAATTGAAAGATGCTATGCGGTAGGATCGTGTAATATGGAATAACGGAATAGTCTAGGTAGATAAATTAAGTAAAAGCAAGGTAGACGCCAGGATTTTATACTGGTTCGGACCTCTAGTCCTACGTCCAGTCCCTAAGCTTCACTTAGGAATTCTACTAACTAAAAACCCTCTCTTAACCCGGAGGAATATGTTTGCAACTTACCCGAACAACCGAACGGGATTTCTTGCCTCAACTACCGAAGAGGACTTCAACTTAATTTAAAAATATTCGACTTGTTGTGTTCTTGTCAACACTAATGAGTCTAATGTAGTACAATGTTCCTTTGATCTTATCCTCGAGAGTATGCAATGTGTTTGTGAAGATTTAGGAAATGTGAATTGCTATGAATCAAAAGAGTGTTATAAACAAAACAGAGATTCAAGTAATAGATTGGTGATTACTTTGAAAACTTTTAGAGAATATAAAATATGTTCACGAAAGTAGTGAGATTAAAGCATAAGAGAATTGGTGAATTTAAGATGTTAGAACCATGTATTTATATGTGTAGAAGAGATGTACTTGTTGGCTAGAGATGCAAACAAGAGATGCTTCCATTTCCATTGGAGAATGGTTGCAGCTCTTGGGAGGAAGAAGGTATCCTTTCAGAAAAAATTCGCAGGTTTAAATGCAGTCGACTGAGCAGGATTTTTAGTCGACTGAAAAATGTATAGTAAAATTTTCAGGAATAAATTCAGTCGACTGAGCAGGGTGTTTCAGTCGACTGGAGCTGTGCATGTTTATATATGTGTAACTGGTTCAGTCGACTGGGCATACCTGTTCAGTCGACCGAACTTTTGATTTCTGCATAGTGAATTTTTATTCTAAAATGAAATTTATGAAACGTGTACTAGTGTTTGTGCAAGACTCTTGAGGATAGACTTTAACAAAGAAATCTAAACTTAGTCCTATATAGAAATCATACTTATGTTTATCCTTGGTCTTTATTATTCTTTTTAGCTTTGCACATATTTCGTCCTTTTTGTTGAAGCACATTGTCATTGATCAAAATATAGCGTATCAACATAACAAACATCCTAAACATCCATCCTATCAATGATTGCTTCCAAACATTCAACTCAAAGCGTACCTAGAGACTAATCGAGGTCCCATACATGTGTAAACATCTTGAGAGTAATATTGTCTTACTTATTCAAAAAAAAATCAAAATTCGGGAATCAAACCTGACTCCTATCAATCCTAATCATGTGATAATCATTCTCGACCTAGATCCACGGTCGTATCTCGATATATTTGCTACAGATGGTGGATGATTTTGTTGTGACATTATAACTTGGTTCCTTACATATTGTTGTAGTGAGTTATTTCGATCCTAATCTTTAATTATATCTCCCAAATGCTTGAATTTATTTGTTCTTGCCCATCTAACTCGTGGAATAGGAAAAACTTTCCAAACTTCCCTCCCAATCTATGGGTTCACTGTTAGCAGGCTTATGGTAGGGAATCTACACCTAAATATCCATGTAAATCCTATTTGGGGTTTCAGTTAAATAGGCGTAGGAGGAAAATTTCAGTTCCCTCCTTTGCCACTTCGTTCCTCCGAAGTTTAGATTTTCACTTTCCTTTGTCCTTTCCATATCCTGTTCTAGATTGCCCTCCACTATCCATAGCATTAACTTTAGCATCTTCTGCTTTAGCATCCTCCTGAAGTAAGTATCTCTCAGCGTTATGATAGAACTCTATAAGATCCATTGGTGTATTCCTTTCCATAAAAACTTTGAAGTCGGTCTTATTCACAACTACAGACACTGCCACTATCAGAACTGTCGATGGATCCATCTTATGAACCCCAATGGCTGTAGTGTTAATCTAGTCAGATGGGTCTCTTCGGCCCACTTCTTTACGCTCAAAAGCGTTATTACATTTTTCGATTGAGAAATGTGAACTCTAAACTATCTTATGAATTTTTTTACCAATTCGGCCCACATGCCTATGGACCCTATTCTCAACTGACTAGACCATATTGTAGCCAACCCCATCAAATACATTGGGAAACACTATCCTGTTACTTCTTCATATGCACCTAACACTCCATATGTCGGATGTATCTCATCAGAATGGTCGAATCTATCCTCGTGTTGTACATTTCCAGCATCAGTAGCTTGAAATCAGTTGGCTTCCTTTTGTATCAGATGTTTGGGTTGGATAGGTTTTTGTTTACATCCTTCAAACTCTGGTCTAGAGGTCCATCTCTCACTATTCTTCTAATCATTTCAACTATTTGGTTGTTGTTATCAAATAAAGGTCTCTGGTCCATAGATCCACCCTACCCCTTACTCCTATGGTGACCTTCTATCTCCAACTCTTATTGTCGTGCATTCGTATTCTGATCTATATTTATGGCTCTGGCATCGTCCACTCCCGGCATCCTAGCTCGTCCTAAGCCCAAATCAATAGTGCACTTTTAAATTCATGTCGGTACCGACCTAGTTCAGGTCGGCACCAATTTGGCCATGGGAGCTCTATTCCAGTTTGCTCTACTCTAACTCGCCTGCATTACTTTCTAGCCTCTGGTTCTTCATGTCGGCTACCCTGGCTATTCCTTATCGTCCCATCCTTTTGAAAAATCCCTTTAGAATTTCCAGCCGTCGAGCCATTATTCCATCTTGCATCTCTTTCATAACCCTTTCTATTTCTTCCCGATCACATAAACTGATGGATTTAAACTTGAGGACATCTCCTGGTTACCTGCATTCTCTGGTTGACTTCCTTTGGTAATAGCTTTGGTAGTAAGCCTCTGCATCTCTTCCAAACTTTAGATCCAAGCTCGTTCTTTGTGAAAGCATCAAAAATGTTGTGACAAAAGTTGACACAACACCCCAAAAGCAAGTAGATTTAGAAATACCAAGCTAAAGTGAAGGAAAAATAAGAATAGACAAGCACTTTTTATAGTGGTTTGGTCAATTCTTCAGCCGATGTCCATTTTAATGTTATCGTTTAATTGTTTCTCTCCAAAGGAAATGAATTCAACTCAAATCTGACCATAATCTAGTAAATCTCGGATTGGGTTTAGTTTTCTAAGTTGACGTGGAGTAAAAAAAATGAGAAAATCCCAATTGCAAAACATCCAAAAGAACAGCCCTCTTCAAGTAGTTATAGGCCTTCTATTTATAGTTGAATCGCCCGTCGAAGTTGTTGGATCATGAAATACCATATCAAATTCTAGATCCGATAAAGTTAGATGTAAGACAAAGTTCTCTGTAGCATAAAATCATATCGGTATAGACATGAATTATGTCGCTACCATTCTGATTTGCTTCGTGCAAATCCCTTATCACTCTTATATGTTGTCATTTAGCTTCAATTCATCAAGCTCTGACCATTTTTGCCTTTGAAATCAGGTTGTTGCTGAAAGGTTCTATTACGTCTAGTACTTGTCCTTTCCTACAAAGCTTTTTGGTGTTTCTTGCCTACTTCTTTAAAAATGGTCCCCAAGATGACCACTTTATACATTGGTTCCCGACCATAGCTCAAAAGTTTTCCAGAGTGCATGAAAACATATCGGTATCGACCTGAAAAGTGGTTGATACTGACCTCTCCATTCAATATGATTTTCACTATAACTTCGTGAAGTTCTTTCCAATGCCATTCTAAGCTTGTTTCCAAGTCCTTGAACCACTTTGTTTTCATCCTCACGTCCAGATCTATTGGAAAGCCGCTTGGTCCAAAAGCTAGACGAAAACATGCTTCTTTGTATCATCGTTCTTAATATTACCCAAGTTTATGGAGCCATTCCTTCATCATTTTAAAGTGTACTCCTTCCATTCGAGTCTAGTTTGAGGCTGTGGAATATTTAACCATAAGCAATGTATATATAATTTAGATGCATTTGCATTCATATTTAATTAATATACATGGTTAATTAATTACTGAACATTGAAATATCATATGAAAAAATGTAGCATTAACATGTGCATGTATGTATGGTGATATATAAACATTATCAAACAATGAACATATATGTAATATATAAAAGTTAACAAAATATATACCTGATAAAATGTTGCATATAATTTACAAGTTGTTTGATGCACTCTCCTAGATCCATTTTAAATCGATCTCCTAGCAATGAACAGATTGGAGTACCTTTATTTTGATTTAATTTGATGTGTTAGGGATGAAAGTATTTTTGTCATAATAAGGGAAAAGAAGCTCATGGCCATAACATGGGAAAAAGAAAGCCAAAACGAGAAAGCAATGAATGAGCGATAAGTTTATTCAAATAGAGAAAAGAGTGCAGACTAGTTCTTCTCCTTTTATTATTACTTTATTAACCTATTTTAGATATGGTATAGAATTCCAAAACTACCTCCCATCTCCTTTATAGGCTGACCATAACACATGGAATATGGGCCATTACACATTTTTAAACCATTAAGTAATTAACACCATTTAAATCATATTTAAATGTATATCATAATTGTATATCAATACGCACATATATAACATTTAAACACACACCCAATTAATTACTAATGCACCTAGAAAATACTTATATCATCCAACACAGAAAAT
The DNA here is from genome assembly GCA_030765085.1 of Allium cepa. NCBI lineage: Eukaryota > Viridiplantae > Streptophyta > Magnoliopsida > Asparagales > Amaryllidaceae > Allium > Allium cepa. Next base: position 1,039,428,698 of record CM060931.1, on the reverse strand, counting down.
AAATAAACGATTGTCATTGATAAATATGAATCGATTTAATTGATTTATAATAAATCAATTAAAATAATAAATTAATTAAATCGTATGGTATTTCAAAGAAATCACCAAAAAGGTTGTGCAACTCATAGGTGTAAATTCAATTAACAATTAATATCAAACTATAATATTCAGTTATCGCCTTTGATAATGGAGTGACAATTTGGTCGAACTTATCACTTATACATCATTGTCAGTAAAATCCAATTTTACAAATATAAGCAGCATCTTTTAAAAATGATTGTTTACAACAATTCTCTTCGTCAACATAATACAATTTTAGAACTTATGGAATGTGGTTTTGGTCAAAACTCCAGTATCGTCCACATTTAACTTGGTTGTTCCATAAACAAAGTCCTTGGTTTAATATTAACATTTATTATTAACCGTACTGCTCTGACCAAGGACTTTAACTTTGAGTTGACTATATTTGACCGTGATACTAATCTTATATAACTATGGAAACGAATTCTCTATTAAATAATATTTCATTTCCAATACTTGAACTCAGACCCAACTAAAGTCGTTCAATGGATGTTATGTCATGATTTAACTTTAATCAAAGTGGCATATCCACATTGAAGTTCAATGGTATTTTTAGGTAAAAAGAACTGTGTAATATCATCACTTTGAGATTTCCTATTTGAACTCAGTTATTATTAACTAATATAATATTCTTGAGTGATTCATTCAGTAGCTATCTAGTAATTATCTGTATATAACCCTGTGGTGCCACCAATACCTGTAAGTAATACATTGCCTAACATTTGAAGAGCGTTACGGACTCTAGTCTCAAAAATGAGCCATTATTCTTTATTGAAACATTTTGGCTAAGAATATGCAAAATAATATGTTATTTTATATTGTGATAATTTTCTAATGGTTATGTAATGACCCACTATTTTAGACAATTCAAATCGACAATAAGCCACACATGTCAGACTTGAATAATTCAAAGTAACTGATTGTAATAAAATTTGGAGCAAATAAAACCAATCGCAGAATCACAGACACAGAAATCTCAGAATAACTCGCAGCGGAAATGAAAATACCATAGTAGTCCATGAAGCTACTATAATAAAGTCTCAAAACAAAATACATAATATCAGTCTGAAAAACAAACACAACAGAGATCCCAAATACATATAAGTCCACTAATACAATAGCTGAAATAGAACAACTGAACTGAAATAGATAGATAACTAGATAAACAAAATCTCCAACGATTCCTAGCTCCAAAAAGAGAAATCTAAAGCTGTGAATACTCAGGCTAACCCGAGCGTAAAGTAAACACAAACACTCGAGTCAGAACATACATACTTATACAATATAAACCAACTCTAGTGAACTGTAGTAGAATTCACAATAACTTAAAAGATGCTAGGGATCGCCCATCCTCTAAGGATCCGTTAAATCATAAATTAAACAGTAATAAACGCTATCATAGAAATGTCTATATTAAAGTAAACTATGCAAATAACAGTGCTAATGTGGCTAGGGTAGCACAGAGCTGCAGCAATCGCTCACCTTTAGTCACACTCTCAAATTGAAGATGTACATCCAAAAATCACAAGGCATACAGAGAAGTGTACCCGTGTTAAAATTTCAGAAAGGTTTATAATTTCAAATTAAAATCATTCATTTAAACCATAAAAAGGTGGAATCATTATACGTTCAAATCAAACATTAAATTCCTAAAATTTTAGCTTTTACAGAGTTCATTTATTCACTTAAATACATTAAAACGTGAAATTTCACCTTTCGTAGCACTTAGAAAATGCTATGGTAAGTTACATTTGAAAACAGTTCAATTCAGCAAAGACAGCATTTATAAACTGCTGCAGTATTAGTTCAGTTATATTCAAAAATCTCATTTCAGCCAACTGTAGCACTTATCAAGTGCTACAATAGCTTTTTTTATTAATTTCAGATTTTAGTTTTAGTTTCTGCTACTACAGCACTTACCAAGTGCTATAGTAGTTCTTAGTTAATTTTAGCCTTTACTTCATTTGTATCAACCAAGCACTTACAAAATGATGTAATATCCTATACAACAGATTTTAAGTTAACTTCAGAAAATGGTAGCATTTCTGAAGTGCTGTTAATTCAATTTCCAGCTTTCAATACAATTTCAACAACAATTAAACTTCAATTTAAACCATTTTAACTTAAAAATCATATTTTTCCACTCAAAAATGTTCATTTAAATACCCTTTAATTTATGATTTTTATAAAGTAAATTTTATACAAAAAAAACAAATTATTAATAGTTCACTTATTAATTTCAAGCATACAATTTTCTATTTTTTGTAACTTAAAAATTAACTTAAAACTTAAGTTTTAATTACCATTTCAAAATAAAAATATAATTTTCCATTTATTTTCTTAACTTAACCATTATTTTTAAACCAAATTCTCAAGTTTCCAAGTCAAGTAATATTTCAAATTACACTTTTAAGTATTCATTTATTTAACCATTTTAATTCATAGAAAAATCAATAACACTTTAATAAGTCATTTTAAATTCAAGTGTAATCAAATTATCATATTTCATGTACTTAACTTAAACTCCATTTTAAAACAAAATCTCAAATTTCAATATTAAAGTTTGACCATATTGACCAAAATTCACATTTCTGCAAAATATTCTATTTATTCATGTTTGGACATATAATTCATATAAAAATCAAAATTTATATTTAAAATAACAAAATTTATTCAATTTAGATAAATAAAATAAAGTTTTTAAATCAGAAATCAATTTGAAATAAATCAAAATATACAATTAAAATAATCACAAAATACAGGGTTGTTACACTCTCCCCCACTCAAATCTTTTCGTCGTCGAATAGAACGAACAAGGAAAAATAAGAAAAAGCAAGATAGAAAAAAAAGTAGTACCTAAAACAAACAATTCTGGATTCGAAGCATAAATGCTCTCCTCTGTCTCCCAAGTACAACCCCGATCATCCGTACTCCACTATACTTTGATCAGACTAACAGATTTCCTTCTTAGCTGCTTCGTACCTCTGTTGACAATACGAAGTGGCTTCTTCTCGATAGTCAGATTAGGCTCTATATCCAAAATATCGAGAGTAGAAGGCTGAACCATAAGAGATGGGTTATGAAGATACCGATGAAGATGTGAGACGTGGAATACATCATGCACTCCAGAAAGCTTCTCGGGCAATCCAAACGATAAGCCAAAAAACCAACTCTTTCCACAATGTGGAAAGGACCCTCGAAGAGGAAGAAGGTAGGAGAATAGGAATAGCTAGAAGGGAAAATAGGTTGAAAGACAAGGATGAACCATTATTTTAAAACTATAAATTTCAATTTGAATTTTTTTAATATTGATAACATTTTAAACATTTTATAATATGATGAATAGTCATTTGATTCAAATTTGTTAGTTCAAAGTAAACAATATTTAAAACATTTTAAATTATTTAGAAAGGAAAAATAAATGATCAAAATATCCTTTATATAATACTTTATCAAAATACTTTTACAACTCGATGTCTTAACAAGTTTACTCTCATTCCTACAGACTCTGGCCGTGCGTTGATCAGGCGCAAAGCTAGAATTCTTCAGGTACTTAGTGGACTTGTTTCAGCACCCAGTGAAAATACTGAAAAACATTTAAAAACAGATATGGAAAGTACAATCCAAACAAAACAACCAAACCAAAACATTGTCTAACATGGATCGCAGATACACAATGGTTACGCCTAGATCCCACAGGAAACATCCGTATTCATAAGCTATCTCGGCCCTGCGAATTACGCCATGATGACTAGTAGACCACAGGTACATAATGGTTACGCCTGGATCCTCCAGGAAATATCCGTACCTGTAAGCTATCTCAGCCTGCGGATTTCAATACTGAAAACGAGCTACATAGATCGTAGATACACAATGGTTACGTCTGGATCCCTTAGGAAACATCTGTACCTGTAAGCTATCTCAGCCAGGCGAATTACGCTATGCAGTCGCGCTCGTAAGACCATGGAGAACACCGTGGAATTCGATGGACAATCGAGTATCATATTCGAAAAACCCAAATCAGAGAGAATAATATCGATAGAATGAATCCACAATGTGGCCAAAAGCGGATATCAAGCAGAAGGCACTTTCCATATCTTTCCTTCGAAAATATGTATCATATAGTACCTTTCATATGACATTTAATTATCATACTTATACAAAGTCCATCATATATAAGATTGCATTTTCAAATCGAATACTTTTCAAATCAATAGTATATCAAATCACACTTATATAGACTTCGATTATAAGATTTCTCTTTTCAAATTGAGTACCTTTCCAAAACGATAGTTTTCAAATCAACTTCATACTTATACAAATAAATTTTATAGAAGTTCGGTAACTCCTAAGTCAAGTATTTAATAAAACAAGGTTCTCAATTTCAATTCCTTTCAATAACGTTTCAGTTTCAAAATCAAATATAATTTCGCCAAATCATTTCTTCCAAATTACATATATTCAGTTTAAAAGTTTCTCAAAATAATAGATTTAGAAAATAATCCAAATTTCCAAATCAACAAAATTTATGTCAAACAAATCCATTTCTAAAGTCATCCTGTAAATGCTGGGTTTAAATTTCAATCTATTTTCATAACCACATCTTTTCCTCAAGAATCACTTATCTACAAAATGATTACCAATTCTATACCTTTAAATCCTTTTTTGTTTATTTGAAAGATCTTCTTTACCTTTGAAAATTATTATTATTATATATATAGTTTTATAAAAGATGCTACTAAGTTAAAACATGTAACTAAATTTTATTCAAAATATTTTGAAAACTAAATTTTTATTCAAAACGTTTCAAAACTAAATTTTATATTAGTATAATTCAAAATAGTTTATTCATTAACTTAACAAAATAGTTTCAAACTTATTTAAATTATTAAAACATACAAAACTAAACTTATATACTTTGTCAAACTTACATACAAAACTAAATTAAATTAACCTTGATTTGGAAGTGCTCGAACTTTAAAAATAGTCGAAGAAACCAAAATTTTCAATCCAAGAGTTGGAAATCAGCAACAAATCAGTAAATCAATTCCAATAGATAATGTTATACCAAAAAAAATCTGAAACTCGAGGACTGAACACAGGAGTTCGATTCCTCGAAATTCAAATTCAAAAACCTTCAGTTATGAATCATTTTATATAAATCAAATTAAATACAAATTTTTCAAAATTTCAAATCCTTTCGAAACTTCAAATTCTCGTTTTTAAAAGGTATATAATCCTTATCAAAAACATTTCACTATTATATATCAAATGTAGTCATCCTTATCAAAATAATAATTTCGATGTATGCACAATTTCAAAATACAACCAAACACAAATTTCCAAGGGATGATTCATGGATAGATTTCAAACAAACAGAGATTGGAATTTAAAGGAAATCTAATCAAATAGAATTCTGATTCGAAGATAAGCTCGAATAAAGATGAGAAAATTTAGTTACCATATAAAAGATGGATAAGCCTTTATGAATTACGGGCGACCTTAACTGGTCAACTGTGACTTCAGGAATATAATCAATGCGGAAATCTAAGGCAAATCAACATTCGAATGCCAGAGATGGAATCCAGGCATAGAAAAAGGTTGATAGCATCGTAAACCGAGGGTATAAAAATCTCCGGTGAATCAATGCCAATTGTAAGGGAGTTTCACCCATTTACAAATCATTCAAAGATTTACGAAATCACCAATCTTTATAGAGGTCATTCAAAGTGGAGTTATGAAATGCTCCAAAATCAAAGGAATACAAATAGGGGAGACAGGAATGGATTTCAGACCAAGTGGGAGCGTTCCAAAGTTCAAAGGAATTCAAATCGATAAGAATCCTAACCAAATAGATCACTAACAAGGTGGATACAGAAGGGATGAAGTTTAGAAGAACTTGATTTCAAAATAAGAAATTTTTATACCAATATAATCTTTGAAAATCCTTTAAAATCATTTGAAAATCATTTTAGACTTCGAAAATACGATCTCTCACAAAGAAATGATTCTGAGATTGATTTCACTCATTCTAAGGTATTTCTACCCTATCTCTAATGAGTTTTTGCTCCGTAGGCTAAGGTTTGCCTAAAACCAAAGCTCTGATACTAAATGTAATGACCCACTATTTTGGACCACTCAAATCGACAATAATCCACACATGTCATACTTGAATAATTCAAAATAATAGATTGTAATAAAATTTGGAGCAAAAAAACCAATCGCAGAATCACAGATACAGAAATCTCAGAATAACTCGTAGCGGAAATAAAAATACCAAAGTAGTTCATGAAGCTACTATAACAAAGTCTCAAAAAAAAATTACATAATATCAGTCTGAAGACAAACACAATAGAGATCCCAAATACATATAAGTCCACTAATACAAGAGCTGAAATAGAACAAATGAAATGAAATAGATAGATAACTAGATAAACAGAATCTCCAGCGATTCCTAGCTCCAGAAAGAGAAATCCAAAGCTATGAATACTCAGGCTGGCCCGAGCGTAAAGTAAACACAAACACTCGAGTCGGGACATACATACTTATACAATGTAAACCAACTCAAGTGAACTGTAGTAGTAATGCACAATAACTTGAAAAGATGCTTGGGATCGCCCATCCTCCAAGGATCTGTTAGACCATAAATTAAACAGTAATAAATGCTATCGTATAAATGTCCATACTAAAGTAAGCTACGCAAACAATAGTGCTAATGTGGCTAGGGTAGCATAGAGCTGCAGCAAACGCTCACCTCTAGTCACACTCTCAGATTGAAGATGTACACCCAAAAATCGCAAGGCATACAGAGAAATGTACCCATGGTTAAAATTTCAAAAAGACTTATAATCTCGAGTTAAAATCATTCATTTAAACCATAAAAAGGTGGAATCATTATACCTTCAAATAAAGCATTAAATTCCCAAAATTTTAGCTTTTCAGAGTTCATTTACGCACTTAAATACATTAAAATAGTGAAATTTTAGCTTTCACAACACTTAGAAAATGCTACGGTAAGTTACATTTGAAAACAGTTCAATTCAGCAAAGACAACATTTATAAACTGCTGCAGTATTCGTTCAGTAATATTCAAAAATCTCATTTCAGCCAACTGCAGCACTTATCAAGTGCTATAGTAGCTCTTTTGTTAATTTTAGATTTTAGTTTTAGTTTCTGCAACTACAGCACTTACCAAGTGCTATAGTAGCTCTTAGTTAATTTTAGCCTTTAGTTCATTTGTATTAACTACAGCACTTACAAAATGATGTAATATCCTTTACAACAGATTTTAAATTAAATTCGAAAAATGATAGCATTTCTGAAGTGCTATTAATTCAATTTCCAGCTTTCAATACAATTTCAACAACAATTAAACTTCAATTTAAACCATTTTAACCTATAAAAATCATATTTTTCCACTCAAAAATGTTCATTTAAATGCCCTTTAACTTATGATTTTTATAAAGTAAATTTATACATAAAAAACAAATTATTAATAGTTCACTTATTAATTTCAAGCATACAATTTTCTATTCTTTGTAATTTAAAAATTAACTTAACACTTAAGTTTTAATTACCATTTCAAAATATAAACTTAATTTTCCATTTATTTTCGTAACTTAACCTTTATTTTTAAACCAAATTCTCAAGTTTCCAAGTCAAGTTATATTTCAAATTACACTTTTAAGTATTTATTTATTTAACCATTTTAATTCATAGAAAAATCAATAACACTTTATTAAGTCATTTTAAATTCAAATTTAATCAAATTATCATATTTCATTTACTTAACTTAAACTCCATTTAAAAAAAATCTCAAATTTCAATATTAAAGTTATATTTCAACTTTCAACTTAAACATTCATTATTTCATATTTTTAACTTATAAAAAAATCATTAACACTTTATAAAATCATTCAGTTTAAATCAAAATATCATAATATTTACATCTTAAAATACTTTAAAAATTCCAGAAAAATATATATATAATAACCACGGGTCTGTATAATATGTTATAACCTAGATCAAGTGATACAGATAATATATCATTTCAATCTGTAATTTACAAAGAAAAATCCGGGTTCTATCATTTCAAACCCGCAATCCCAAGTAAAATATAATAAATAAAAATCGCTTAGGCCTATCATTTCAGCCCATAACGATTTTTCCTTATTCTAATGTCCGTTCGGGTATGTATCATTTCGACCCATAGTGATTCTATTCTACAGGGAACTTGCAGTGTGAGAAACAGATATAAATAAACAGTATAGCAACATATGGCAGTAATAGATGATACGACAGGTTTATAATAGGGTTAGCATCATATAATATCGTATAATTCATATCACAGGAGGTATAACATGAGATAATATTTCGACACATTCACTTGTTGTGAATTCACTTATTATATAAGTATAAATGTCATGAGTGAATACTCACCTTTTTACGATGGAGTTAGCCAATCAAAACACACAGAACAAATCCAAAAAGCACGATATGGCACGACGCAGCACGACTATTGACTCAAGCGGGAAGAGAGGGCCAAGATAATGATCTTGTAAACAACCAATAACACAAATAATATACACATGAATATTTAACCCAAAACAATATAGAAACCAATGGAAATAAAAAGCAATAAGAACAAGATAAATTGATCTTGATTTTACCACTCCAATGCTTGGACTAAGAGGAACACATACACGGCCATGATCATGCTTTGGCTCAGGTATGGCATCACAAATGCACAGCAACATGGAGTAAGTGAAGGGTAGGAGTTATAACATGTAGAATATAAAGGGACAAGGCAAAAGGCAAGGGTTTGGTGCATTTTTGGCTCGGCCAAAGGCAAGTGGTGCTCGGCTATGTCATCATATGGGTCAAGTTAGATCTGGTGTTGGCTGAAGTGGTGGCCAGAGGAGGTGTAGCTACTGGTGGTGGAGGATAAGGGGGTGGCAGAGATGATAAATGAAGGTGTGGTGAAGTTTTTGGCTCGACTAGCATAGTTTTGTGGAGTGCTTTGCAATGTTTTGTGGTGATAGCTTCCTTTATGAGTCACGATCAGATCTTTGTCAAAGGAGAGGCTGATGGTGCTACCATGGATGATGAAGTGGTGGTCGGTGGCGAAGAAGTGGAGTAGAGGCCGAGCTATGCATAAGAAGAAGCAAGGCAAAAATCATGTAAAGAAGAGAAAATGAGAAAAATGGAAGAAGCCACTTCCAAAAAATTTTCTTTTTTCCGTGAGTTTGAGATGAGAAGGAAAGAAAGATTTTCACGTGAAAAAGTGAAGAGGAATACACAACAATTAAAAAAGAAATGCATGGCTATAAGATGAAACGAAAAGGCAAAAGGAAATTCAAAAGACAAGTACATGAAAAGTCACTAGAAAATGAATGGACATTTGTCTCTTTGAATTTCCATTTCTTTTAAATCAAAATAAACTAATAAACTTCAGTAAATAAAAACAAAAGGCGAACAAAATAATGTGAAAAAGAAAGTAAATAATTATTCTTAAGAAAAAGAAAAGTAAATAAAGAAAATAGTTATCATATTGAAACTAGAATTAAAAAAAAATGAACATTTGAAAATTACAACTACACTTTTAAAAATATTTTAACAATAAAATATATACATAACATGTCATATTACATATATGCACACATTAGAACAGACAAAAAATTATTTATATATATTAAAATAAACAATTTTGTTAAATAAATCAATTTACATACAATAGTGTAAAAAGTAAAACTTTCACAATATTAACCGGATTTCAACGAAACGCAAAGCAGTATTCTTGAAACTTTATTTATTTTCATAATTAAAGATAAAATTAAAAAATTCAAATCTTTAAATTTTAAATTTAAAAGTCAAAGTTTGACCATATTGACCAAAATTCACATTTCTGAAAAATATTCTATTTATTCATGTTTGGACATATAATTCACATAAAAATCAAAATTTATATTTAAAATAACAAAATTTATTCAATTTAAATAAATAAAATAAAGTTTTAAATCGGAAATCAATTTAAAATAAATCAAAATATATAATTAAAATAATCACAAAATACAGGGTTGTTACAGGTTACAACTTCTTGATTATTATCATATAACGTATCATTTAAGAATTTATTTTAATACACTTTTGATTAATTTATTTAATTTATTATAAAGTATATAATAGAAGTTAAATACCTTTATTATGAGAAAGAATGTTTATAGAGTTGGATATACATAAAAAAACTACATAGTTTCCACTAGGCAATACGCCTAACACTTTAAGCTTCTTAATATATGGTGGGCGTTCCACTATTGTAACAATGCGGAATTTTATAAATTTGATTTGGGAATATTTAAATTATTTTAAATATTCAATTAAAGGTTTTAATAGTTAAATAACTCTTTAAATTTTATAACTAATGATAGAAAATCCATTTTTGAATTTTATATGCATAAATACATAGTTCGACAGAAAACTAAAAATGTGACCGAAACCCGCTTTGTGGATTTCCAGCTTTCATCGAATAATAAGTTGTAGAAAGTTATTGAACCTTTGTACACATTTTAAAACAACAATTAAATGTGTGATAAGTTAAGAAAGGAAGAAACATTTATTTTGAAATGTAAAGATAAATGAATATAATAATAATAAGAATTTATAAACATAAATTATATTCAAATTTGAATTTTGAAGTGATGATTAGATGGCTTGAGTATAGAATTAAAGAAAGGTACTCATACCTTTCAAATTTCCACCATGTTTTATATGTGTTAGTACTTGGTTGAATTAGGAAAAGATGGTAGGAAGAAAAATGATAAAAAGGGTATTTATGTCTTATAACATTTTGTTTCATTTATAAAACTAAGATTTTATCTCATCTCATCTTCATTTTTCGCTTTGCATTTACTTTTCTTCTTCTCAAATTTGATTTCATTCTTCCTTCCTTACCTCTCTTTGTATTTTTTGTAAATAAAGGAAAGATATTCCATCTTCCACCTTCAAAATTCACTATCTCCTAATTTACATAGAATTAACCAAAGTGTTCAACACGGAAGTTGTTCACTTCCAACTCTTGTGTTTTTGAAAAATGATAGCACGATTCTTTTTTAGCATTGTGGCATGTAATGACCCACCTTTTTTGACGGTTTAAATTGACAATAAACCACACATGTCAAAATCAAAGCATTCAAAAAGGAGGATTGTTATGGGGTAAATAAGAAAAAGAAGAGAAAAGAAAGAAAAGCAACACAGAATCTCGCAGCAAAACGACAAAATATAATAATCAAATAAAAAATTCATAAAGTTGTTTTATAAATAATATTTGATTACACTTTTACTATACCAATCAGAGTAATACATACAGCATGAATAAATAAAATAATATAGTAGAACAACATGTTATGGTGGAATATATATATATATATATATATATATATATATATAATTAATTAATAAATAGTATACAAATCTCTGTCTTCGTCCTCCAAAAATAAAGTGGTCTTCAATACACTGAAAAGCTCAGACTGACTCGAGCATAATGAAAAACCAAAACACTCGAGTCAAAACTAAAAGATCCTATGTAAGTTAAACCAACAGTAAATAAATATGAGTATAATGGAATTAGAGATGTATACCGGATTTTACATCTCCTATCCGGTGTCCAACGTGCGTGCAGTAACTTAAGAGATGCTTGGAATTTCATCTCCTAAGGGTCCATTAAACTATCTACATACATAGTACAATACGCTATTACAATATGTCTACAGTAAAGTAAAGTATTAAAATAGCGTTAAGGCATTATTATACCTCCCTTAACACATTTTATATAAATGTCGTAGTCTATACAGTATTGTAAACTCCACCATAAACTGGTGGGCTATCAGGGAGCACTCCATAGGTACGACACAAACCAAACTCGTAATGGGTGCAATAAGGCATATGACAAAGCACGCGAGGCAATGTCCAAGGTAGGATACTACCATTTTGCGAAACCGGACCGGTGGTAATGCATAGCAGCTACTACCGTCCATCTCAGAACACATTCGCAAAATCAAATCGAGGGGTGGCCACCAAATCAATCACAAAGTAATAAATATTGTATCGAAGAAGCATGTCTGATCGGAGGTGCGACCTAACTTGGCCTGCCATGGCTCCTGCTTTAGTCATATCAAGCTGACCCGGGGGTCAGGGCTGCGTCCATACCTCATACAGTAACGTTCGCCGAACTATCCAACTTTATACTGGATTCTACACCATATGCATAGTTCTTAAAGTAGTTTTCGGTACTGGCAGTGAGTATGGCAATATCTGATCGCTATCTCTTTAATAATCAAATGCTTATTTCACACCGGATGGTTCTTTTACATTTCCAAAACCGATTCATAATTGATATCAAATTATCATATTTCAAAATCATATCACTTCTGAAATCATATTCACTTTTGAAATCATATCTACAAAATAGATTAAACCCTCATTTCAAAATCACCATATTTATTCAAATATGTCATTTCACTAGACAAATATTATTTCAAATTCCAACGTAGGTTATAACATCATTTAACCATATTCGCTTTTAAATCAAGGATTTAAAATATAAAAAATTCAACCTTGTACAGTTTGAATTTTAAAAAATAGTTTTGGATGGTCATACACAATTTTACATAGTTTTAAATAGTTTAAATTAGTTTTAAAAATAGTTTAATTGTTTAAAATAGTTTTAATAGGTTAAAATAGTTTTAAAATAGTTTAATAGTTCAAAACAATTTTAATAGTCAAAAATATAATTAATATAGTTAAAAATAGTTTTAATAATTAAAATTAATAGTTTAAAATAGTTTTGATATAGTTGAAGTAGTTTTGAGAATCTAAATAATCTGAATTTCAAAATAATAGATTTTTAAACAGTTTATATTGAAATAATTTATTTGAAAATAGTATTGAATCAAATTGTTTCTTACATTTTCACAAATCAAGTCCAAATCAACTTCAGTTCCAAAATTCAGTTTAAATCAATCTCAATTCAAAGATTTGAATTCAAAAGGCTAAAGTTTCAATTCAAATTCTCATTAAAACCATTTTGATTTATATCGATTTCAAATCCATGTTTGAACTACAAACTTAAATCACATCCAATTCAATAGGTTCCAAAGTTTAAAATATTCAAACATTTTAAATAACTCAATTTTGATGAATTTCATTATTTTCAAAATTCAACTTTAAGATTCAATTTAAATCCTTTAACAATTCATTTAAACCAGTTCAATTTTAACATTTTAAAAGCTTGGATTTTGGAAATAATTCAGTTCATATAAATCAAATTTTATTTCATAATATCATTGAACTGGATTCAAAATTAAGAACTTAAAATCATTTAATTTAGCTAACCAGTGTCCGTATTTAATTTTCTCCCATATGGTCAAGTGATACGGATATATAATATTTCAGTCTGCAATAAATTCAAATTTACGATTGTATATCATTTCAACCTGCAATCCTGAGTTAAAATTCAAAATCCATAAAATTGCTCGAGTTTATCATTTCAACCCATTAAAAAATTTCCTTAATCTATAAGTCAATTCGGGTATGTATTATTTCAACCCATAGTGAATTTTCCTAATAGAAAACTAAAGGAACTGCAGTGTGATAAAAATATATAATTAAAACATGCATCCAATCATCTAAATATCAACAATTAAACATCCATCACAATCATCATTCAAATCAGCCAGTAAATCACAATAATTAATTGGTTATCATTATCGGGTATTCAATTAACAATTCATATTCAATATTAAATTAAATGCAATTAAATTCAATATAAATTCAAATTAAACTCGAATGACTATTTAAATATACCAAACAGCAATCAATCAATTTCAAATCACATCATAAATTTAACTAACATAAGATGGTTTATCATTTGTGAGTGGGTTAAAACATTCACCATTGCTTTTCATTGATTTAAAGTAAAATTAGGTCCAAAAATCTAACAGTCTCAGAATCCAACCAAACGAGTTCCATAATGTTTGGAATTTCGATACCAACGGAGAAAACTACGTTGAATCCGAGCTCGTATGCAAAAGATATGATAATTAGAACGATTGAAATTTAAATTAGAAAACAATAAAATATATACCAAATCACTACCTCAATATGTGTAACCCTAGTCTCGAACCAGAAATCGCGCACGTGACCTGAGCCACAACCGCCATCGTTCAATCAATTTTTGCCGCTGCCATGTCAAGCTTCGATACAATCCACGACCACCTTCAGCTGCTTGAGTTGCCATCGCCGACTAGCTATTTCTTTGAGTTCTGGTGAATTCTGACCAAGTCACGATGAACGACAACCACCATAAGACCATCCCGGCGTGGCTCCTATTCCAGTCATATCAAGCTGACCTGAGGGGGTAGGGCTGCGTTCATACCTCATGCAGTAATGTTCACAAAACCATCCTACTTCATTCTGAATTCTCCACCACATGCACAGTTGTTAAAGTGGTTTTCGGTATTGATAGAGAGTATGACAATATTTGATCTCGGTCTCTTTAACAGCCAAACGCTTATTTCACACTGGATGGTTCTTTTACATTTCCAAATCGATTCATAACTAATATCAAAATATCAAATTTACTTCAAAATCATATCATTTTCGAAATCATATTCACTTTCAAAATCATATCACTTTTGAAATCATATCAACAAATTAGATTAAACCCTCATTTCAAAATCATCATATTTACTTAAAATATATCATTCACTATAAAAATATCATTTCAAATTCCTACGTAGGTTATAACATCATTTAACCATATTTGCTTTTAAATCAAGGATTCAAAATATAATCAACTTAACCTTGCACCATTTGAATTTTAGAAAATAGTTTTGGATAGTCATAAACTAAATAGTTTAAAAAAGTTTTAAAAATAGTTTAATAGTTTAAAAAAGTTTTAAAAATAGTTTAATAGTTTAAAATAGTTTTAATAGTTTAAAATAATTTTAAAAATAGTATAATAGTTTAAAATAATTTTAATAGTTAAAAATAGATTTAATAGAGTTTAAAAAAGTTTTAATAGTTAGAAATAGATTTATTATAGTTTAAAATAGTTTTTAATAGTTTATAATAGTTTTGATATAGTTGAAGTAGTTTTGAGAATCTAAATTTCTGATTTTTTAAATTATAGATTTTTAAATAGTTTATATTAAAATAATTTATTTTGAAAATAGTATCAAATCAAACTATTTCTTCCATTTTCATAAATCAATTCTATATTAACTTTAGTTCCATAATTCAATTTAAATCAATCTCAAATCAATGATTTCAATTCAAAAGGTCAAAAGTTTTAATTCAAATTCTCATTAAAACTATTTCAACTTACATCAATTTCAAATCCATGTTTGAACTACAAATTTAAACCACTTTCAATTCAAAAGGTTTCAAAGTCTAAAATATTCAAACGCATATAATAACTCAATTTTGATAAATTTCATTAAATTTCAAAATTCACCTTTAAGACTTCAATTTAAATCCTTTAAACAGTTCATTTAAACCAATTTCAATTTCAACATTTTAAAAGTTTGGATTTTGAAAGTAATTCAGTTCTTATAAATTCATAATATCATTTATCTGGATTCAAAATTAAGGATTTAAAATCATTTAGTTTAACCAATCCGGTGTTCGTATATAATTTTCTACCCTATGGTCAAGTAATACGGATATGTATCATTTCAACCTGTAAAAAATTTAAATTTACGAGTATATATCATTTCAACCCGCAATCCCGAGTTAAAATTCAAAATCCATAAAATCGCTTAAGTTTATCATTTTAACCCATAACGATTTTCTCATAATCTATATGTCCATTTAGGTATGTATCATTTCAACCCATATTGATTTTTCTTAATAGCAAACTAAGGGAACTTGCAGTGTGATATCAATATATAATTTAAACATACATCCAATCATCCAAATATCAACAATTAAAGATCCATCACAATCATCATTCAAATTAGCCAATAAGTCACAATAATTAACTGGTTATCGTTATCGGGTGTTCAATTAACAATTTAAATTCAATATTAAATTAAATGCAATTAAGTTCAATATAAATTCAAATTAAACCCGAATAACAATTTAAATATACCAAACAGCAATCAACAAATTCCTAATAACATTATAAATTTAATTTAACTAACATAAGATGGTTTAGCATTTGTGAGTGGGTTAAAACACTCACCTTAGATTTTTCGACAATTTAAAGTCTAAACTAGGCCCAAAAAACTAACAGTCTTAGAATCTAACCAAACCAGCTTCATAATGTCCAGAATTTCGATACGATCGTAATGAAGAAAACTGAACGTGAATTCGAGATCGTATGTAAAAGATGATAATTTGAACGATTGAAATTTAAATTATAAAACAAATAAAACAATAAAATATATACCACGTCACTGCCTCAATACGTGTAACTGTATCCTCGAACCAGAAGTTGCGCACACCACTTGAGCCACGAATGCCTTCATTCAATCAATTTTTGCCGTCACCACGTCGAGCTTCGACACAATCCACCTATGCCAATGTCCTTCACTAGCTGAGTCGCACATGGCCAAGGGGCACGACCACCTCCTGCTACTCAAGTCGCTACCGCCGAGCTATTTTCTTGAATTATGGTGAGTTCTGATCAAGTTACGATAAATGACGACCACCATAAGACTTGCTCGACCTCCTCTTCCCAACGCAACTTCCTGATTGTTGATTGGATGAATATTCATCGTTGGATCACAAAACCCTAGAAATGGGCGGCTGAGAAAGATTTCCAATTTCTGGAAAAACGATTATTTGAATGCAAAAACGAATAGTAGATCTATGTTGCGCTTGTCGATAGCTTCCCAACGATATATAATATGACAAAGTTTGATGAATTTGAATTTTGAAATTGGTTTTTGAAATTGAATTTAGGGATTTGGAATTGAAATTAGGTTTCTACTATTGGAGAGAGGAGATATGAACAAATGAAATAAACTATACGTATAGGAAACTAGAAAATAGAGACTGCTAGGGTTAGAAAAATCTATTTATATAGGGAGATGGATAGGAATGAATAACATATCGAATTGATTTAAGAAAATAAATGACCCGAAACGCCTGTTCCGTTTTCAAAATGAAAGTAGGTCATCCAATATATCGAAATGTAGGTTTTTGATATTTTTAAACTCAATGTAACTAGTTTCAAGCCCTAATTCAAAATTATATAGAAGTTACCTTTTAAAATCAGCTTATTTTAATTTAATTCATTAAATTGATTTATGCGTGTTTTGAGTCGCACGATCAAACGACAAGTCGGATCGCTACGAAACTTGAAATCCTACAATAATTCACTGTTATGGATCCGATGAAACTGGTCTCATCGGAATCCAAGACAGTTGCCAAAATGGCTAGTTTTCATGTTAACTAAATAATTATTATTAAATCAATTTAATCACCTTAAAATTCAAATTTAATAGTTAACAGTTTCCATCGTTCTTAATTTCATATAAATTTATAATCTTTTAAAACAAATTTCCTATGTCCAATCCAATATTAAATATTGCATTAATTACAGCGTTCAATTGCGATTGCAATAATTTCATTAATTATAGTTTGAATTCCAATAAATTTATTTAATTTAATTTACATCTTATTATTCAATCATCCAATAGTAATATGAATTCATTTGACATTAGATCACTTCTATTACATTCTTATTCTATAGTTATCATCCTAACTCATATTAGTGTAATTTTTAATTGTATTAATTTCATATTGATTTCCATATTATTTCAACTAGTTAAATAATAAAATATCAATTAAAACAATCATTACACATTAGTAATTCAAACACATTTCTGATTTATTGCTTATACAAGCTAATAAATCTACTTACCAATTAATTGATTTCATATTCTAAAATAAACCTATTTCAATTAATAAAACAAACTTTTATCGTTAATACAACATTGAATTTGTTCCTTATTTACAATTATAACCAAATTAACTTTACTATTATTCCAATTGATTGTAATTACATTAAAATAATTATTAACAACATCCAAACAACTTTATTAAATCATATTCTAATTTTTTTCTTATTAATAAATCATAAATTTTAATCTCTCTCAACGTTAAATTCTAAAATCTTATCAAATTTAATATTCTTAATTACCAAAATTTATGGGTTATTATATGGCGTAAATGCCTTAATCAGTGGTCGTCAAGAGATGAAAAAAAAATTTGTCAATCACGAAATAAAGATTTGAGCATATGGGTGGGTCTGTATCGTCGAGTGGGGATTTTTAGCGGTGATCGTATGATTTTTAGAATCCTCGGGTCATTGTGGTGGTTAAACGAATTGATTTTGTTCATATCAATGATAAAGTGGAGGTCGAGGGGGTCAACGTTGGTGTCTAGAGCAGAGTTAGGTCATGGCAGAGGTAATGAAGGTGGTTGGCGGTGGAGCACTGGTCGGAGGTGGTTGTGCGAGGTCGAGTTAGGGTTTAAGGTATGAATTTTGGATTCCATTTTTTTCCATATGCTACGGTGATAAAGGTGACCAGGTTGGCTATGGAGTGGTAGGAGATGAGGCGTCGGTCGAGCAGATCTCCTAGCAGTGGCAGCAGCAGGGCTGGTTGTTGTGGATGTGGTGATGGGGAGCGAAGGAACATATCAACTTTTAATACCTAGGTGCGGTTTTTGAGATGATAGATCGATTTTGGTTGTGGATGATCGGATCAGGCATCGAGATTGCTAGCATGAAGAGCAAGGCAAGATGGGTTTGGGGGGATGCGTAGATTTGACGATGGTTGGTCGGAGCATGGTGTCACATGTACGCATGCACGTCGGTGCACTAGAGGACGATTTTGGGCTTTTTAATGGATGGAGAGAAGATGGAGTTACTGTAGGGGGTGGATGCGGTTTGAATGGAATTGGGCTTGGCCTGTGTGAGTTGAGTGAGAATCAAATTTATCTATTTGTTTTAAATTTATATAATTAAGTGTTAAGTTTAAACTGCCATATATTGTTTATTTTAAATTCGACTAACCTGTGGATTTTTTGTTAGACTCATATTGATGAGTACAACACTAGGTATAACTTGTTGATAGTTTGGATGAAGTAAAATTTATGATATTGTAACAGCAATATAATTTAATTTAATTTCATTATTTTAAATAATAACGTGGTTAAATCGAGAACACTTCATTGGTGTTATCTATTTAGCCAAACAAAACATAGTTCTATTATTATAAATGGAATATATTATTTTGGACATCTACTTAGCAGAATAGAACATCATTCTACCATAATTAAATGGAATAGATTATTAATGACATCTATTTGGCAAAATAAATCTCCATTCAGCTACTATATTAGTTTAAACATTTATGTATATGCAATTAATATGTGGATTAATTAATATTGGATAAGTGATGGATTAGCTAATGATTACTAATTGATTTTATTTACATATATGCCAACTTATGTACCGGTTAATTAATATGTAGATATGACTTGGAATGTGAATTAAAATAAATGGTAGCTTGTTTAAGTATCATTGTGGCCGCTAAGCCTCTTTCTGAATTTGAAAGGTTATGTATTTAAATTAACTTCAATTTTATAACAATTTGAGGTTAAGAGTTTATTTTATTATAAATGATTTTAATTATTTTATAAATGATGTAAATTAATTAATTATTCAGCTAATAACGTCTTAAGGTTTGTTATTTAATTATTTAATTAATTTTGTTTAAAGTTATCTAATTATATTATTAATGATGTTTAAGATATTTAATTATATTATTAATATTGTTTAAGTTAATTAATTATTTTATAAATGATGTTCTAAGTTGATTAATAATTTATTAGTGATGTCTAAAGTTAATTAATTGTTTTATAAAAGGAATTTTTCTTAATAAAAGGATTTATTTAAGGGATATTTACAAATGATAGTGAAGGAGATTACAAATGATAGTAAAGGATTTTTATAGGAGATATTTTGCTAGAAAGATAGATAAATGGTGTTTTATAAATAATGGAGTGATTTATAAATGGTAATTTATAAATAAAAGTATGGATTTATAAGTGATATTTTAAAAATAATGAAGTTTTGTGTTAAATATATAAGATTTATAGAAATGAGTTTAGGATTTATAAAAGAATTTTTATAAACAATTTCGAAAAAGATTTTTATAAAGGAATTATAAAGGAAGAGTTATAAAAGAGTTTTAAAAATAGAAAGGAATTTTATAAATAATTTTAGAGATTAATAGAAGAAGTTTTATAAATAAATTAAACAGATTTGTAAACATGGAATGGGTTTATAAAAAGAAAATTTTATAAAAAGATGAGATTTGATTTGGTAAATAATCCTTCTTAAGCATGGTAGTATGGAATCATTCTTTCCATACTAAATACCGTAGAAAAATGGTTTGGGTTTAGAGGAAGTAATGGTTTATACGATATTTTATTGGCCCATTTAAATGTGAATTTGGAAAAGAGGAAATATTCCTTAGGTCTTGTTAATATACTTATAAATTGTGACAAGTACATGAATATATTTTTTAAGTATTGAAAGTATAATGTTTTGTAATATACTTGTACTAGTGAGATAAGCACATGAATGTTTTTTTGAGTATTGAAAGGAATATAAAGGGTTTTTCAAAACATATTTTGTGAAGGTATTTTGAGAAAAATAAATGAAAAGGGATTTAATTAATGAACGATTAATTACTAGAGGGTTAGTGGATCTTACATGGAATTTAATCTATGTTTGATTGTTTTTTTATTTGATAGTTAAATAACCGATTATCAAATTTTGGCCAAAATATAATTTTGGAAATATCTAGGAGAAACATGGGAGTTATATGACACAGTCATCTTCAATGATGTTGTACTTGCATATAAATTTTGTTTTGTTCTCTTAGGATAAAGGATAAGTAAATCCATCGCTTAAACGATTAGAAGGTAATCTCCGCTCATATGTATTGTTTGATTATTTTCAAAAGAACCGGAATTGTGTTGACCGAAACTATCGATCGGGTTTTGAAGCGATCGGTATGTAAGGGAGTGTACTTATATCATATCACTCGAAATCTAACCATTTCAAAACCATATGCGCATTTTATGCTTTGGAAGAGGTTCGAGACTCGTTCGAGATGATGGAATAGACGGGATTATTTAAAGTGCAAGGGCTACATGCTACCAATCCCGAGGGTGATTCCAAAATGGATGTAGTAGAAATAGTGCCTTCGGTTTGTTAATATCCTAAACAACTTGCATGGGTGAATGCTAGCATTGCTTTGTTGCCTGGAGGAAAGCGTTAGCATTCCAAGTAGGAATTGTTAGGAGGAAAAGGTAAAAGCATGACCTCATAAGCCTCACAATCCGATAATGATTAAAACAAGGATGCTCGCGGAGCAATGTGGTCGGCTAATATTAGGAGCATCATTCCTCGATCAAGATTTGATTTTATGGATTTTGGTGTGTGCATGGGGCTGTTATGGGGGTAATGTTTGTAGCTCGATACCCGAGGGATGATGTAATCTAGTATGTCATGTTGGCAACCGGTTCTATGTTCGTAGAGGTCGATAGGTTCGACCTCGAGTACATTTGATCTAGAGCTGTACTCTGTGGAAGTAGTCCCTTACCTTGCCATGTTGGAATCCAATCTTTAATACGTGCCTTTACAGAGTTAGTTGTATCCAACTATATTGAAATGTGAGATGCAAGCATTTTAGCTATTTTATAATACCCCTAAAAATTATTGTAACATCACACGACTTCCTATAAAATGGTTTAGTTATTGTAAGGAACTCGTCCACGAAACACCCCCACACTCCTTAGTATACACAAGAAGGGCACAACAAAGGATATGGTGCGTTATAGGTATAGCTAAACCATCATAGAGACTAAGATTCAAAAATAAGTAAAAACACTGAAAACATTTAAATAATAACTTGTCATTCAAAATTAAACTTCATTTTGAAATAAATCATAAAAACGTGACATGTCTCAAAATAGCTCAAATTCACGTCTCATGAAAAATACATCTTATATGATCATAATCATCTCTACTACTAATAATCATAATCATAATCAGAGTGCAAAAGTAACAATCATAATCATCTCTACTACTAATAATGTAAATTCAATGAACTAACTTCATCCGTGTCTTTCTGAAGTACACGAAATGGCCTTACATTTTCCGTCAGCTCCGCATGCCCTTCCATTTCCTTTATCGGGGAAAAATCTGATTGTGTCTCTTTCCAAATTCGTCCACGTTCTAAATTCAATTCCTCATAACCTAGATTTCATTCATCGCCATCGTCCAATTCCAAGAAATAACCGAGCAATATCTTCTACTGAAGTTCTGGTCAATTCTCGGTGCATGAATGGTGATAGAAACAGCAGCTGGGAAAGGAATTCGACTGGGGAAATACGATATTGGCAGAACCCTCGACGAGGGAAATTTTGGTAAAGTCAAGTTTGCCCGCCACGTCGACAATGGACGCCCTTTCGCCATTAAGATTCTCGACCGGAAACGGATACAGTCCCTTAAGATCGACGATCAGGTACTCAACGCCCGTCAAGGAATATAGTCTGGAAATGGTTGGATGAAACTTTAGTGTTGATTTTGGCTAATTATTGTACTGTTGTTATAGATCAAGAGAAATATTAATACTTTGAAGTTGCTTAAGCATCCTAATGTTGTTAGTTTGCATGAGGTCAGTATTCAAATTTTTCTTTTATTATTTTGATGATCTGTTGTATTTTGATTTATCGTGTGTAGATTATTTTGGTATTCATATTTCACTGTGTAACTAAGAAGATTGAATTCTTTGAGAAGGAAAACCAAAATATTATAATAATGAACTCTAAAATTTTTTATGATTATATCAAACAGGAAAAGTGGCAATAGCTAGATTGAGTAATCATAGTAATAAGCTATTCGTTACTTTCCATGAAAAAAACTGAATTTCGCTGTTATTGAGAACAATTATTTAAATATGTTTCAAAATTATGTTTTGTATGTCTACATTAACATTATGTATGTCTAAGTTAACATAAAACTCAGGAACAAATTACAAGTAATGTTTGTTGTTAAAGCACAATTATAACACGTACTTGGATTGAAAGTCTAACAGAGTCAAGGTGGAATTAAGAGCTATAACTAGGATACTTCATCATACATATCATTTACTGCTATACTTCCAATTCAAACTTCCCACAGTAATTTTTGGAATCATAACAATGGTTCAGAAGTGAATTGATTAGGTTGACTATAAATAAAAATAACAACTATACGAGTTCATTCTAAGTAGTTAACAAAACTCATATGAAGAAGTCAGTAGTGAATCAAAAGGTGATGAAATAAGTCATTGTAAAACATGTTCTAAGTGCATTAGAATTCTATTGATCACGATTGTTATCTGCACATACATTTTATATGCCTAACTTTGATAAATATCACTAACCGATATCAAGAAAAGGCTCTATCATATTTAAGGTAAATCATAAAAAATGTGGTTTTTATTGTTAATTTGTTGAAGTCATACTTGATTTTGAGAACTTTAAGTGCGTCTAAAGAAAAAAGATCCAAATATTTGTTCCACTTGAGATTAATTTTACATAAATTAGGTTTGGATGGTTTAGTTTGAAAATTAGTTTTCAAGTTTTCATTTGTAATTTTCCTTCTTTTAACAAGATAAATATTTTAGTTTTCTTTATGTCCTGGCAGTAGATTCGATATATCCCGTTAAATGATGCAATTTTCTCTATCTACAAGTTAAGTTACAGGGACTAATGCTATTTATTTCCATTCAATTTTCATAATGAACAGTTCATTTTTTCTTCTCTCTAACGTAAATGCCTATAGTTTTTCAATAGGGAAAGAAATATGATACCGCCTGTATCAAAGCTTTCATGAGCTTATGCTTTTGTATTTTTGCCTTGCAATGAAATCATTTGGTCTCAAATTATCGTTTTCTCTAAAGCACTGTTTAATCAAATAAATATGATGATGTTACTGTATGTTGTAATTTAACTTCACATCGGGTTTGGTTTAAATGGGCATTATCCTTTTGTTATGAAAAATTATATTACTTGCAGATGTTGTTTGGGTTAAAACAATTATCAATGTGTGAGACAAGCAAAAGCATATGTAAAAGCAACACGTCATACAATATGAAACAGTTTCGATTTTGTTTTTTTGTCACGATCATATATTTGTTATCATCATTTATATTTTTCTAAGTTGTATTTTAAATTATATGCTATATTTCAAAAGCAGTATGTGAAGGATGGAAGAAAATTAAATTCGTTAACAGATTTTCAAAAAATTCAAACCGTTCATATCCTTATTTGAGAAAAGCATTATTAAAGAAACTCTGCTTTTGAATAAGAGGTTTTTCAACAGGCACGGTTATCGAATTTGGGTGGGTTTTTCAATATTTAGTCATCAAACACCGAACATAGTGTAATTATTTTTACGATTGGGTCCGATTAGATTTTTTGCCCTCTCTTGTCCAGAAGTATAGTCCCTTTAATAATAGACTTTGAAAAATAGCTAAATATTTGATATTAAAAAAAGTGATACGTATACAAGAAATTTTATAAAGCTTATATGTTGCTTGATTTGTTGTATGATGAATGATGTATTATTTTATCACTAATAATTATATACATTGAGTGTACCCTCAAAACAAAATTTCCATTCTAAATTAACAGTCTCTCAAAATCAAACATCACCTCTTGGGTTGTAGGCTGGATCTTTATGTTTACTTTTATGATTAGTGCATATTATCTAACTCAAATTCAAAAAGATTGCTAAGCTTTCGAACATTTATTTGCGACTAAACCATGTGTATTTTAAGAGTTAATGTATACTTATTTTTATATCATAATCCTTGGATATCGTCTTATTTAAAATTCAAATACATTTTAAAGTTTTTAGCTCCTAACCCAGATAGTATTAAATTTCATTGTTTAACTTGGGTGCCATTAAAGAAATGTTGATAGTGACCAGTTTTTATATATAATGAAATATAATGCATTTGTGTTCATTTAGTTTTTTTGATAGGCTTCAAATTGACTTCCATGGAAAATATTTAGTGTTATTGGCCTAGGTAGAAATGATATCAAATTTCCATTTAATTATCGTAAAATGAAACCGATATAAACATATATTGCAGGCTTTGATATCATTTGAAAATGCTTTACAACATGTACATGGAATGAGATCAATTAATACTATGAAATCTTTTACCTGTAGCAAGTATGAAAATTGCAGAGTTAGCAAATCTGAAGATGTTAATGTTTCCCTACAGTGGAATCATGTTTAAATATATTTCTTGACATATCTTATGGTACCGAGCATTCTACAGATCGTGAATTTTACTTATGGCCTACCTTTGATATATGTTGGCTGAAGTGAGTAGGCTAAACATGCATATTTTACTATTTATTTTGTTGAGTGATTTCAGCTGTAGAAAGTTAAGTTTATTTTGACAAATTCAACTTAAATTGCAGTTGTTGCTTTTAAGTAGCATTCTTACAATATTCTTTTGCGGGGTTGTTATGTCAACACTGTACTTGGCACAATATGACTGAAAGTTCAAGGGTTGCCACAAAGTCTGTAATATATCTTTAAATACAGTTAAATAAAATTTTTATTCGATTACCAAATTAGTTTATGCATGATCAGCATAGATATGCTACTATGTTGTCATTTATTTTTGAAATTTTCCCTTCCTCTTTATTAGCATGGATGCGCTGAATATAGAAAAGTGTAAATTTGTCAGAGATAGATATGTATATTATTTACATTTGGTGAAGTATAATGTCTATAAATCAAAAGAAGTTTCAACAATCTTTATAAGAGATTTCGATCTTCTGTTGTGGCCAAAAAATAGACCATCTATATATTTGAGCTTCTATATCAATGCTTGAGTAATCAAAATCAAATTACTGTGTTATATTTTATTCAGTAGTTCAAAAAGTTGTTAAAATATTTCTCCTGATAGATAATTATTCCAAGCAGTACCTGAAACTTGAACTTACCATGCGTACACACATAGTGATTCATCTTTTCATGACATCAAGCATACTTTTTCTCAAATGGTATGTACTATATGATCCACTTACATGAAAAGACAAAATAATAAGAGTCTTAGTTTCTTCACTGGCAACAACCATTCCTCATCGGCACATCGTCAGTTTTTACTTTCTTGTCATCTCTGCATTTCACTTCAAGCATATACATCACACTGCTGCCTTATTGCTACACTATGCTCTGCATACCCGTTCAGCCTTTTCAGTCTGGGCCACAGTCTGGTCCTTCAGATGTAGCTGCTTGACCTTCATGTGCATATATATAAGTCGGCATTCTAACTCAAGAATGATCAGCTCAATGCCAGTCATGCAGGCTGCTGTTCACTTTATAAACTTGCAACTTTGTATAATCATGCAGGGCAGCCCATATGCTTTTATATGTTGTTCATTTAACTTGCAAGCTACCCACTATGTTGCTGTTGTAGCAGTTTATCCATACGCGAGCCTATTCCTCTTTGAAATAGGCCATATTCTTCGGCATATTGTGGTTGCTTGATTCCCTCAGACCACCTACTAGCAACGCTTTCTCCCGCACTGTACCTGCTAGCACTCAGCCTATGAAAGCCATTCATTTTGCTTCATGTATAGACTACCATTTTAGTGGCTTCTCCTATTCAAGCCTTTTCAGCTGCGGCCTATCATTTCTGTCTACACTGGCGTCTTGCTACTTCATGTTATATGCGTCCACTTGCTACTTCTATATATGATCCACTTACTTAAAAAATTCATAATATATGTAAATTTTAATGACTTCATTTTTACTCTGCCGACATGATGATTGTATTTTGATTGTAATAGTATTTTTCTTTTGTGATTTTGTCAAATATGAAGCACTTTGTTGGTACTAGGAAAAATATACATTGCATGATATTTAAGCTAAGAGCATCTCAAATAGTTCTTCATTCAGTTTGATAGCTCTGATAAAGTAATTTGAATGTAATATTAAAGTTAATATATCCAGTTTAAGGATTAAGATTCTGAATTGCATGTGAACTCATTAATGATTTGAATTCATTCGCTTATTATATAACTGTTTAATGTCAAATGTTTATTTGTAACATCTCAGCAAAAAATAACATCTAATATTAAAATCTAGGATATTAAAAGCTATGCACTATCAGTGCTAAATGTGTTGAAAATTCATCAGATATAATGCATTCAATTATGTATAATTTGACCCAGACTAAATTATAACCCAGTACACGTCAATATCATTTTAAAAAAAATGCTTCAACAGTAAAAAATTTCACAGAATTTCAGTACTATAAGTAAAAACTACTAAAAACGCTGCCCATAGAATACAGCTACGTGGCTAATGGAACAACCGAAGTCACAAATGAACGTGTGGGACCCACAATCAGTAAAAAACAAAATTTAAAAATATATAATGGTCGCGAAATGAAATATTTGCTCCCGCTAATAAAAATCAATAAAACCAATGCTATAATAGAATATCAGATGAATTAAAAAAGATTAAATATAAAATATTGAGTCGTCTTCCAGACCCAATGATCGATATATACAAGCCATACCATTTTACATTTAACGGGCTAGGATTATTTGTTAGTCATCATAACTTAGATCTTTGAGTCATATTCTTTTTAGTCATGTCTTTTTGGTTGCATTCTCTCAATAATCGTCTTGTCAACAATAAGTTTTCATGTTGATCAGCAGCATCGTAATAATAACTTCATAACTTTTAACCAAACAATAAAGTTTGCTTATATGCCACCGATACCAGCTCCATTAAGATAGAGATTACTTTTAACCAAAAAGAAATGTAGCAATTATCCGAGTCCATACTAAAAAATAAAGTAATCGGCTATAATGAAGTGAAGGAAAAGATTTGCTTATGGAAATGATAATATAGATCAATAAGTTCCAAAATAACAAGATAAATGATGGAGCTTGCGAAAGAATAGAACTAAGAAAAGTGAGTGAAACATTAATTACAGTAAAAAAGCTTGATGCAAGAAAGAAAAAATAATTAACGTTTGGACCAATAGTGATAAGCATAATAACCATCAAATAAGTTATAGTGAAGGGAATAAAACATGGTATTTGAAAATGACAGACTAAATGTTAAGACATTAAAGTAATTAAATGTAAGTCTATATGGACGTGCATATATACTCTACACTTCATACAAATGTGTTGTTGAATTAATGTATGACATTATGATTAGAGCATGCCCTCTAGGCATGCATATACACTCGTAATCTTAATAATCATAATAGTCTCTCTCACAGATGCCAATTCCATCATAAGAAAAATGAAAAATTAGAAAAGCAAAAGAATACATTTGAATGAGAAAGCTTCGGAAATGAATCTCCAAGCAACCTGAATCAACTCAACTTTGCTGACCTATTGGGGGGAAAAAGGGAAATAAAGGAGTGGATCAGACAATAAGTCTGGTGAGTGAAAGTAATTACTAGCATTTCTAAGCAAGATAAAGTTAATAGACTAAGCAATAGTTCTAGCATGAAAGGAAAATACATAAAATATTTGATTCAATTTGCATGTTTTCTTAGATTTTGATTTGATTATTTTCACTTCTCTTACTGCTATGATTAGGTTGAAAATTCTAATTCTATCTCAGCTGTTAACTTGATTAGGCTAAAATCCTAATTCTACTCGTTGATCGGCCTATTCTATCTCTGTTGTGCCAATGTGAACCAATCATGTTGGACATAACAAAAGGCACCTCTTAAGAACTTAAGACGCGGTAGCAAATAATTTACCCTAATCGATGTTGCATGCATGGTCATCACGATACACACTAACTGTCACCTCCTATTTGATCCCTTATTTACCCTAATCAGCATAAGCATTCACTGCCTCACCTAGACCATTGTCCTAGACCTAAAAGGGAATGCTGCCCAGCCTCACCTAACTATTGTGGGACCATCAGTTCTAGACCTACAAGGGAATGCTGCTTGTACTGGTCCTCACAAATAATCTTCTAGTTTTGCGCCCCTAACCCAAATCCACAGATTTGAGCCTCTATTTATTGGCCACTTATTTACCCTAATCAACATAAGCATGTCCCAGCCTCACCTACCATTGTGAGACCATCAGTCCTAGATCAGAAAGGAAATGTTGCAGGTACGACCCTTATTTCTACATTTTCTTATTAACTTAATCCAAGTTTTAAAATAAGCCTCTTTTGTTATTTCTTTCTTTGCTCTACTTGCTTATTAACTTAATCCAAGATTTAAGTTTTAAAATAAGCCACTTTTGTTTTTCTCTTCTTTCTAATTATAACCAACATGTTATAATTGTTCTTGCAACTGTTACTCTTCTATTTTCTCTTTTTAGTTATAACTACTAGTTATAATCATACTTGCAAATATCTTAAATTTTCCTATTTCAGTCTATCTCTGTTTTCTTTTAGTCTTTCATATTTTACAGCTGATTTCTGTAAATTTAGTGTTTTCCTATTTCAATATATATTAGTGAATTTTTTCAATATTTTATTCACGTCAAAAAGTAATAAAAAGAAAGTAACATTTACAGGCTAAATTTCAACTTAAAACAGATGTAAATAACTGTAAATAACTACGAATAACTGTAAATAATTACAAATAACTGAATGAAAAAGCTGAAGAAAATAGACTAGAAAAAACTTCTAAAATTTATTTAAAAATAGACTGTAAATAAACTTACATAAAAATTGTCTCAAAATTGTAGAAAAACTAGTCCTTGGCCAGCCGGTGTTCCTTAGCTCTAGTCCTTGGCCTTGCTGGATCCACTCCTAGGGCTTAGAATATTTTTAGCAAAAAGATTTCCACCCTAGAAAAATTTTCTATTTAGGGTTCTGCCCCAGGCAATGAACCTAATTGGGATAGGATAAAGTATGAATGAGAAAAATAGTTGGGCCTAAGGTTCTGTTTATAGTGTGATTAGGGATCTCAAGCCGTCGAATTTGAAGATTAAATTCGGTGCAAGCACGTCATATCCCCACTAGGAACCATCGAATGCAGCTAAGAACGCACGAGATTTGAAGAAAATTGCAAAATAGATTGTTCGACTTGTACCTAGACGAAATAAAAGGCAGGTGTTTTGGCAGGTCGACCTAGCTTCATTGGGGGTCGACCTTTAGGCTGACCCGACCTTTGCATAGGTCGACCCCTATGGGGTCTATTTTCGTTTTTGGGTCCGATTCTTATTTCTCTCATAACTTCTTCATACTAGCTTGGATTTCGATAAGTTATATATGAAAATTGATCAAAAAATTGCCACGGAGTGTGACGACCCGAAATTTTTAAGCAATTGAAATTGGATTATTCAATTGATTTTGAATATTTAAATGTTAATTTTTAACTTGAATTCAAATATCACCAATGACTTGATAATTAAATTATTGAATTATATAGTTTAAGCATGGAATCATATAATTTGAAATTGGATAAAACGCTGAATCTGGAGTTTCAAGCCTGTTAAAAAAAATAATTCGAAGGCTTATAAAAATTTATATTGATAGCACCGAAGGTAGTGAAAGAGTTAAAATTGAATTTGTAAGTGTTTTGATCGGTTCTGAAATTTATATCGTTTAAATTAAATTTTAAAATAGCCTTTCGAGGCACAGTCTCGGGATTCGACAAAACCAGTTCCATTGGGTCCGTAATATTGAATTAGTATCGGATTTCAAATTTCGTAGTGATCGGAGTTGTTGTGTGAGCGTACGAGAAGTAAATGCGTTGCAAATTTAATTGAATATATATATATATATATAATATTCTTTCTTATCAAACTTTTCTTTAGCCGAAATCCTTCCTGAGCAAGCCGACTTCCTTTTACATCGTGTTCCCTCTTTTATAAACATCACGCAAATTTTCAGAAACACAATCATCGTTTCCCTTCTCCTTTATAAAATCAACTGCAGATTCGAAAGCTGGGAAGAAAAAGAATGTGCTTTGCTTTTTCCTTGCGAGCAGAACCATACAAACTCTCGTTCCTCCCCTTATTCAATTAAAATTCTCAAATCTGTTCGAGATAAAAACAAATAAATATATACTCAGCTCGTAAAAATCGAATGCAAAACTAAGCATCGACCGAGCTTTTCACTCTATATCGTACGCGCGAGCAATCGAAGATCTGTGAATCGAATTCGTGGACTCGGAGGGGATGAGAGTTCAGGGATTCAGTGTCGCGAGTGGAGTTTCGCGTGATTGTGGGGACGACAACGATCGCGATTGGTAAGAGGTCGAGGCGGCGTCGTCGTTGATTTGTGGTTGTTCGAGCGACGATTGGGATGGGAAGGTGAAGTCGCGAATGGAGGCTGCAGCGACGCATGGTGGAGGAGACGCGCTCGCTAGGGTTGGTCGAAGCCTTGGTTTGCATCTCTTCTGTGAGGTACAAGATAATTTTCTGATAAATTAAAATTTATATAGATTTAAAACAGATATTTTAGGAAATTATTATAAATAGGATTTTTTTTTGATTTACAGGAAAAAAAATATATAGATCTATAAAGATATGTGTATATGAATATAGGAATCCAAAAGGGAAACCAATTTTTATAAAAAAGTATATGTAAGCACGCATATATGTATATATGGGAGAAGTTAAAATAATAATAATAATAATAATAATTTATAGATAAGAGTTAGAGAATATGTGGTTAGTACAAATTTATGTATTTATTGAAGCTATGTGATTTATCTTAGTTACTAAACATATTTATTAAAAGGAAATATGTTTAAAAATAAATTATTGGTTTAAACCCAACTTATTAGTTTAAAATAATTTACTGGTTAATTAAAATTATAAAATGGATAATAAATTTGTGCAATTAGTCAAATATTGATAAATCCTATAATGCTTGTACAAGGTCAAAAAAAATGGAAACAAGCTGGTTGGGAAATGGGTTGCAAACGGAATAAGGTGAGTTAATCTCACTCAGTTTAAACTTAAATTTAAATGATTGATTTTAAATAATTGTTGGATGGTTGAATTGATTGATGTAATATAGTATGATATTTTGGAATTGGTGTATTATGTTGTGCTAACATCTGTGGATGCAGGGAAAACAGGTTGGAGGGATCCAACTGGACCCCTCAACTCTTATTTAAATTATTTAATATTCTCTGTTATTATTAGCTGATATTCTATGATGGATTATATTGAAATATTGAATGCTATGGTTTGATTGGAAATTATTGGATATGATGAATTACCAAAAATATATAACTTGGATTTGGAAAGATAATAAAAGAAGTGAATTTGTAAGTAAAATAATTATAGAAAATTTGAATAAATTTAAGAATCAATTGGAAAAGAGATAAAGTGCCCTTTAAATCTTAAGTTTAATAAGGGAAATTTGAATAATCAGAAGATTAATGAATTTTATATGTTAAAAGAATAAAACATTTATTTAAAATTTAAGATTCAATTTATTGAATGAATAAAGAAGTAATTGGGAAAAGGCTGAAATTCGTATATTTCAGTAAAAAAATGTTTGAAATCAAACGGAAGATAATAATAATAATAATAAAGACCAAAATTAACGAACTTTGAAATGAATTAAGAAAGTAAAGATATTTATTTCAAATAGAGTAAATTGGAAATCAATTTGGAAAATTGATTTAAGCAATTGAAGTTGGAAATTCTCCCTGAATAACCAAGTACGTTTTTGAAGTAAATTTTTAAATATAAGTTAATAGTTTTAAATTTTTTTTTAAAAAGGTATGTTTTGAAAAATTTATTATTTCTAATATTTAAAGTCTAAAGTAAGTATTTCCTTTTAATTTATTATAGCAGTAATTATTTAAAAGGTGATTTGGTGTTTTGTTTTGTAAAAGTGAAAATCTAGTTTTTTTTATATTTATTAAGTAACTTTATTTTCAAATAGTCACATAGTATGTATTTTTAACAAACTATTAGAATAGTTTTAATTTAAATGTTTTAAAGGTATATATTTTCAAAGTAAAGTATTTTAAATTATTATAAAATCTAGTTTTGTGCTTGGTAATTTTCAGAGGAGATAGAAAATATTTGGAAAGTTTATTCTGGAAAGAAAGATGGTTTTGAAACTGTTTTCAAAGGATTGAAAATAGAAAATATATCTTGGGAAGATATTTTGAGGTCAATAAATAATTTGGGAAATTATTTATTGTTGGATGGTTGTTTGTGAATATAATTGATAGTTAAATAACCGACTATCAATATTGGATAATGCGTTGATCGTCTCGAAGAGACCGGGATCGAGATTTATTTCTCGAAAACCACTTCGATCCGGTTTGTATGTTTCGTGCGGAAAAAAAAACGATTTCGGAGTCGAAGATGGAGCAGTGAAGTACAAGGGCTAGTCGCTACTAATCCTAAGGATATTTCCAAAATGGATGTAGTAGGAATAGTGCCTTCGGTTCCGTTCGAACCCGAGACGGACTTGTATGGATGAATGCTTGCGAAAACATCGTCAGGTGGACGATGGGCATTCTAAGAGATATTGTTCTAAAAGGTAACGCTTAGCCTCAAGCCTCATCAAATGGGAATGACTGAAAATCAGGGGATATGCAGCAAGGCTAGGTGGGTAGCACCCAAGCAGGGTGAGGTCATTCCAGTCTAGATGTCCCTTTTTATTATTTCGGCTTGGTGGGCGGTTGCTGATCCCAACCGCGGGGTGATCTCACTCGGAACTGTCCAGTAAGGGATGGTTCCGGCCTTGTGTTGCAGGGGATGAAGGGAGTAATCCTCGGTACGGTGATCTAGGCCCCGTACTGTGACAGGTGGTACCCCAGTGCCTAGTCATTGGTTGGAAATCCATTCTCCCTACGAGCCTTGTACGAGTTTTGTTTGTATTACCCACTCTGTGGCTAGTAGCTGGAATTTAATCATGTAACAATTTCAGCTATTTTATAAGTACTTGTATATAGACCCTGTTATAATATTAGAGGATTTCTATAAAAATTGTTTTAGCTATCGTAAGGTAAAAATCCGACATGTTTATTTGTGGCGTGGTCTTACGAGATGCTTTTGTTTTCAAAGGATTTTTGAAACTTTAATAATCAATTGGGTGTGATTTTCTCACGCTGGTATTCCAGACTGACTCGGGTGTTATTTAACTGTAATGCTCGGGTCAGGCCGAGTATTATAGGATACAGGATTGATGCAGTGGAGCTCAGGAGACGAGCTGGATGACGATACGTATTACGTACTTGTTTATGTATATATTCCGCTGTGTTAAGTAGCTGTGTATCCAGATGTATGTTATTGATATTGAGCTGTGATTGATGTACTCGGATGATGTGTGTGTGTATATATATATATATGAAACAGATATATATTGGTTTTGTGTAAAGACCATTGTTTATCTATTTTATTTTATTCCGCTGCGATGGTTAGATTCTGATATTGTTTTAGTTTTCTCTTCTCCTACCTCTTCTTCTTTAACCAAAATGGTTCATATTTCTGTGCAACTTGAGTTGATTTATGTAGAATAGTATTGACTCAAGGGGTACAGATTTGCGGGTCGTTACACTTGGTATCAGAGCATAGGTTGGTGATAACCTTGGCTCTGGTGGGAAATTACTCATTTAAAATAGAGTCCGTAGTACTCTATAATGAGTTTGAGCGTATAAATAAATATGAGCGCGTATTTGTTAGTGAATATAAATTGTTTTAATATTGTGTTGATTGGTTTATTGAGTGGCATATGAACCTTCGTCGGCACAGTCTGGACAACTATATCGAAAGGGTTTCTAAACACTTGAATAGAACAATCGACACAGTATTGTTTTAAATATGGGTAAATGAAATAATTTTACCCAAAAATACATTTTGATATAAATAAAAGTTTTGTAAACTATTTAATCTAATATATGGTTGCTTGGATGTTAGAAATATGGATATTTAAATTATTATCCTTATTGTATGGAAAATTTAACTAGAAATTGAAAACGTAACTAAAAGTTAAGGAAATAAATTCATTATAAATGAAAGTTATAAATATGAATTATAAATGAAATTTATAAATTGAAATATAATCAAATAAGAATTTGTATAAGCATAAACTATATAAATGAATTATAGTTAAAATTGATTTAAGCAGGATCTGAAAATTTAAATCCCGGAGATTTTGAAAGTGTTTTGAAGATAAATAATAGCACAATTGTTTTGGAGATATTTCTGAAAGGAAATTGTTTAAAAGGGATTTTGAAAGTGATATAGCATTGAAATCACTTGGATTATTGGAAAATAATTCTGATGATGACGGCCGCATCATCAGTATTCATTTTCGAATTTCTAAGTGACGGATTGGTGCCAAAATTGATTTGTTTAGAAAAGCTTGTTGTTTTTGAAAATTTCAAAAGAAATTTGTTTGAAAGAAAAGCCAGGATTGGTTTAAAATTTTCGAGAAATAAGATTTGAGATGTTGGAGATTTCAAAATGTTTGCAAACCAAAGATCGGATGTTTTAAAATCCTGATGAGATGGGTTGTAAGTTTATAAATTGAGATGAGTTTTAAATCAGGATGGAAATATGAGCTTTGAATGTTGAAATTTAAGCTTTGGATAATGGAATATAAATCTAAAGTGAAAAGTTAGAATGAAATTAACGTGGGTTGGAGAATAAAATTTAACTGGATTAAAATAAATTGAATAAGCTGAAAATAATATCCAGTTGTATTCAAATTTAGTTGCAATCGAATTGAGTTAAATAAAACTAAGTTAAAATAAAATTTGAATTGGAATAAAAATTCAATTGAATTATTTGATGGAATTAGATTCTTACCTAAACAAATGGAAAATAAATTGGATAAGAATTGGAATTGAAATAAATAAATTAGAATGACTAGTAAAAGAATTAAAATCCAAGGTAACAAAAATATGCTTGGGATATAAATAAATAGAAGGCTTGAGTTAAAAATAAAAGATGAATATATTCAAGCTTATGATGAATGGAATTGTATAAAACAATAAGTTGTGACTTGTTAAATTTGAAGGTGAGATAGAAAACCCAAAATAAATATTTTTGATGAATTGAAAAATAAATAAAAATCCAAACTTGAATTATAAAATAATGTGAACTAAGAAAATTAAATGAAGTGATATTTGAAAATAAAATCAAGTATTGTGCTATAAAAAGGAGAGAACTAATTTGTTAATAAATTAGTTAATGAAATTGAATAGTGAGTTTATGATGAGGTTTGAAAATAAACTCAAGTTATAATTAAATTTGACTTATATTGTCGATGAAGAAAATATAATTAAAAGTGGCCTTGAAATTAATTAATTGACTTGTGAATGAAATTGCATAAAAATGGTTTATAAATAAATTGGAACAGTTGAATTAACATGGAAATTGTAGAAGTTGCTTATGGAAAAATGTTTGATGTGAATTTCTTTTAGAATTCATATGTTTTAACTATTGCAAGTAAGTGAAATGTGTTAAACTTCTTATATTTGGCACTTACAAGTTTAAACTGAGTAAGTACAGGTACCTGGAAGCCGTGAGGCTGGATTGGGTGGTGCTATATGCTAAAAATAATAAGCCGCTTGCTTAAAATGCTAAATAAGGTACGCTTACGAATAAAAATAGGAAATATGAACTGTTTTTGGTTTTTCCGACCGTGTGGGTCGATGTATATATATTTATCTCTTTTGTCAAATTGCAAAAGTTCCTCCGTACAAAGGCGACTCTGCCAAAAAAATTCGGAAATTTTGGGAGTTAGAAAATTTTTGAAAATTTTTGGAAAATATTGTTAACGACAAAACGGTTTAAAACTGGAAAATTGAAATAAGTTAGTAAATGAAACTAATTAAAGAAATGACATGAATTAGTAATAAATGACAAATAAAATTTATATATGCAGAATTAAAGATAAATTGAATTCGTATGGAAATGAAAGATTCGATTTGAATAGAAATAAATATAAGCTGAAGTGGTAAGATGAAAATGGGTATAAGAAACATATAAAATACTTATACTAATTTAAGGAAGGAATAGTGAATTCTTAATTGGGAATTGATACTACAAATATAATCTAAGTTAATATTTGAATGAATATTGACATTTGGTAGGGAAGTCGATAAAATGTTTTTGGAATATTGTGATTGGATATTATTGTTATGAAAGATATGCAGTTATGAAAAAGAAAAAAGAAAATTGGATTTGATTTCAAATGATAAATTTGAAATGCTCGACAAAAAGGTATGTATTTAATTTCTGTATGAAATTGGATTGGGTTTTTGATCGAGCCACTTGGCTTTTTGTTTTCTTTTGAGATTTGGGAGGCCGTGAGCCAATTTTGTAGTTGTACCGATCTAGCCGCGCAAAGGAGACGCTGGCGAAATTTTTCGGAAATTTAGGGAGTTAGAAAAATTTTGAGAAAATTTTGATAATTCAAAACTTGGTTTTAAATTGGAACTCAAATGATTAAACAAAGGTATAGTTGGTTAGATGTTGAACTGTTTGGTTGTAGGGAAGTAGTAAACGGATATTGGATCATTCTTCCTAACTAGTAATTTCGGGGACGAAATTCTTTTAAGGGGGAAGGAATGTGACGACCCGAAATTTTTAAGCAATTGAAATTGGATTATTCAATTGATTTTGAATATTTAAATGTTAATTTTTAACTTGAATTCAAATATCACCAATGACTTGATAATTAAATTATTGAATTATATAGTTTAAGCATGGAATCATATAATTTGAAATTGGATAAAACGCTGAATCTGGAGATTCAAGCCTGTTAAAAAAAAAATCGAAGGCTTATAAAATTTATATTGATAGCACCGAAGGTAGTGAAAGAGTTAAAATTGAATTTGTAAGTGTTTTGATCGGTTCTGAAATTTATATCGTTTAAATTAAATTTTAAAATAGTCTTTCGAGGCACAGTCTCGGGATTCGACAAAACCAGTTCCATTTGGGTCCGTAATATTGAATTAGTATCGAATTTCAAATTTCGTAGTGATCGGAGTTGTTGTGTGAGCGTACGAGAAGTAAATGCGTTGCAAATTTAATTGAATATATATATATATATAATATTCTTTCTTATCAAACTTTTATTTAGCCGAAATCCTTCCTGAGCAAGCCGACTTCCTTTTACATCGTGTTCCCTCTTTTATAAACATCACGCAAATTTTCAGAAACACAATCATCGTTTCCCTTCTCCTTTATAAAATCAACTGCAGATTCGAAAGCTGGGAAGAAAAAGAATGTGCTTTGCTTTATCCTTGCGAGCAGAACCATATAAACTCTCGTTCCTCCCCTTATTCAATTAAAATTCTCAAATCTGTTCGAGATAAAAATAAATAAATATATACTCAGCTCGTAAAAATCGAATGCAAAACTAAGCATCGACCGAGCTTTTCACTCTATAGCGTACGCGCGAGCAATCGAAGATCTGTGAATCGAATTCGTGGACTCGGAGGGGATGAGGGTTCGGCGATTCAGTGTCGCGAGTGGAGTTTCGCGTGATTGTGGGGACGACAACGATCGCGATTGGTAAGCGGTCGAGGCGGCGTCGTCGTTGATTTGTGGTTGTTCGAGCGACGATTGGGATGGGAAGGTGAAGTCGCGAATGGAGGCTGCAGCGACGCATGGTGGAGGAGACGCGCTCGCTAGGGTTGGTCGAAGCCTTGGTTTGCATCTCTTCTGTGAGGTACAAGATAATTTTCTGATAAATTAAAATTTATACAGATTTAAAACAGATATTTTAGGAAATTATTATAAATAGGATTTTTTTTTTATTTACAGGAAAAAAAATATAGATCTATAAAGATATGTGTATATGAATATAGGAATCCGAAAGGGAAATCAATTTTTATAAAAAGTATATGTAAGCACGCATATATGTATATATGGGAGAAGTTAAAATAATAATAATAATAATAATAATAATAATTTATAGATAAGAGTTAGTGAATATGTGTTTAGTACAAATTTATGTATTTATTGAAGCTATGTGATTTATCTTAGTTACTAAACATATTTATTAAAAGGAAATATGTTTAAAAATAAATTATTGGTTTAAAACCAACTTATTAGTTTAAAATAATTTACTGGTTAATTAAAATTATAAAATGGATAATAAATTTGTGCAATTAGTCAAATATTGATAAATCCTATAATGCTTGTACTAGGTCAAAAATAATGGAAACAAGCTGGTTGGGAAATGGGTTGCAAACGGAATAAGGTGAGTTAATCTCACTCAGTTTAAACTTAAATTTAAATGATTAATTTTAAATAATTGTTGGATGGTTGAATTGATTGATGTAATATAGTATGATATTTTGGAATTGGTGTATTATGTTGTGCTAACATCTGTGGATGCAGGGAAAACAGGTTGGAGGGATCCAACTGGACCCCTCAACTCTTATTTAAATTATTTAATATTCTTTGTTATTATTAGCTGATATTCTATGATGGATTATATTGAAATATTGAATGCTATGGTTTGATTGGAAATTATTGGATATGATGAATTACCAAAAATATATAACTTGGATTTGGAAAGATAATAAAATAAGTGAATTTGTAAGTAAAATAATTATAGAAAATTTGAATAAATTTAAGAATCAATTGGAAAAGAGATAAAGTGCCCTTTAAATCTTAAGTTTAATAAGGGAAATTTGAATAATCAGAAGATTAATGAATTTTATATGTTAAAAGAATAAAACATTTATTTAAAATTTAAGATTCAATTTATTGAATGAATAAAGAAGTAATTGGGAAAAGGCTGAAATTCGTATATTTCAGTAAAAAAATGTTTGAAATCAAACGGAAGATAATAATAATAATAAAGACCAAAATTAACGAACTTTGAAATGAGTTAAGAAAGTAAAGATATTTATTTCAAATAGAGTAAATTGGAAATCAATTTGGAAAATTGATTTAAGCAATTGAAGTTGGAAATTCTCCCTGAATAACCAAGTACGTTTTCAAGTAAATTTTTAAATATAAGTTAATAGTTTTAATTTTTTTTTAAAAAGGTATGTTTTGAAAAATTTATTATTTCTAATATTTAAAGTCTAAAGTAAGTATTTCCTTTTAATTTATTATAGCAGTAATTATTTAAAAGGTGATTTGGTGTTTTGTTTTGTAAAAGTGAAAATCTAGTTTTTTTATATTTATTAAGTAACTTTATTTTCAAATAGTCATATAGTATGTATTTTTAACAAACTATTAGAATAGTTTTAATTTAAATGTTTTAAAGGTATATATTTTCAAAGTAAAGTATTTTAAATTATTATAAAATCTAGTTTTGTGATTGGTAATTTTCAGAGGAGATATAAAATATTTGGGAAAGTTTATTCTGGAAAGAAAGATGGTTTTGAAACTATTTTCAAAGGATTGAAAATAGAAAATATATCTTGGGAAGATATTTTGAGGTTAATAAATAATTTGGGAAATTATTTATTGTTGGATGGTTGTTTGTGAATATGATTGATAGATAAATAACCGACTATCAATATTGGACAATGCGTTGATCGTTTCGAAGAGACCGGGATCGAGATTTATTTCTCGAAAACCACTTCGATCCGGTTTGTACGTTTCGTGAAAAAAAAAACGATTTCGAAGTCGAAGATGGAGCAGTGAAGTGCAAGGGCTAGTCGCTACTAATCCTAAGGATATTTCCAAAATGGATGTAGTAGGAATAGTGCCTTCGGTTCCGTTCGAACCCGGGACGGACTTGTATGGATGAATGCTTACGAAAACATCGTCAGGTGGACGATGGGCATTCTAAGAGATATTGTTCTAAAAGGTAACGCTTAGCCTCAAGCTTCATCAAATGGGAATGACTGAAAATCAGGGGATATGCAGCAAGGCTAGGTGGGTAGCACCCAAGCAGGGTGAGGTCATTCCAGTCTAGATGTCCCTTTTTATTATTTCGGCTTAGTAGGCGGTTGCTGATCCCAACCGCGGGGTGATCTCACTCGAAACTGTCCAGTAAGTGATGGTTCCGGCCTTGTGTTGCAGGGGATGAAGGGAGTAATCCTCGGTACGGTGATCTAGGCCCCGTACTGTGACAGGTGGTACCCCAGTGCCTAGTCATTGGTTGGAAATCCATTCTCCCTACGAGCCTTGTACGAGTTTTGTTTGTATTACCCACTTTGTGGCTAGTAGCTGGAATTTAATCATGTAACAATTTCGGCTATTTTATAAGTACTTGTATATAGACCCTCTTATAATATCAGAGGATTTCTATAAAAATTGTTTTAGCTATCGTAAGGTAAAAACCCGACATGTTTATTTGTGGCGTGGTCTTACGAGATGCTTTTGTTTTCAAAGGATTTTTGAAACTTTAATAATCAATTGGGTGTGATTTTCTCACGCTGGTATTCCAGACTGACTCGGGTGTTATTTAACTGTAATGCTCGGGTCAGGCCGAGTATTATAGGATACAGGATTGATGCAGTGGAGCTCAGGAGACGAGCTGGATGACGATACGTATTACGTACTTGTTTATGTATATATTCCACTGTGTTAAGTAGCTGTGTATCCAGATGTATGTTATTGATATTGAGCTGTGATTGATGTATCTGATGATGTGTGTGTGTGTGTATATATGAAACAGATATATATTGGTTTTGTGTAAAGACCATTGTTTATCTATTATATTTTATTCCGCTGCGATGGTTAGATTCTGATATTGTTTTAGTTTTCTCTTCTCCTACCTCTTCTTCTTTAAACAAAATGGTTCGTATTTCTGTGCAACTTGAGTTGATTTATGTAGAATAGTGTTGACTCAAGGGGTACGGATTTGCGGGTCGTTACACGGAGCCAATGGTGCAACTTTCATAACTTGATTCTAAAATTTCACAAACTTATTTCATTATTAAATTAATTCATTATTATAGCAAAAAAATTTGGGTTGTCGCATTCTCCCCTCCTTAAAGGATTTTGTTTTCGAAATCTTCGAGGACGAAAGAATGAAATATATTTTTTCATCCAAATTCTACAACTACATATTCAACCATCATCCATACATTCATTGTCCTTAAGCTTTCTGATGCAATTTATGATATATGCAATAGTGTAGTGTCGTTGTCCTTAACTATTGCAAAAGATTATGCAGTCTACTGATTCAGTCGTCCTCCTTTTTATGCAATCATATCCGTGCCACGTATCCAAATGAATGCAAATTTCCTAATGATAACTGAGAGTTCTACATACATGCTACAATCATCATCCAAAAGGAATAATCATATGATAACCACTCATTATAGCAACCATGGAAATAAAAATGCAAGTGCGCATACATCCATATGCATATGCTTTAGTGGCCTACTTAGGCTGATCCCTAAGAGATAATAGTGCCTAGTGTGTGTATGCGTCCATTAGCATCCACTAGCAAACACTTGCAAACACTAGAGTCCAATATACATAACATGTTCTAGTAACATGTTTACATTTAGTCCTACCATCCATAGGTTAAACCCTAAGATCTACCCTCTCAAAGGATACTAAAGGAAGGAACTTCTTCAAAACTAAAGATGGAAATAGGAAATTCAAGACGTACCATCGAAAAGATACGGACAACAGGTATGTATTTTCTTTTCAGCCTCCCACGTAGCGTCCTCAATACTATCTCCCCACTGCACCTTAACCAAAGGGACTTCTTTTTTCCTAGGTTTCTTGATATCATGTCCAACGATCTTGGTAGGAATGCGGTGAATTGATAATTCTCTCTCCACTTCAACTTCCAATTCCACAACCTCTGCTGAATCATGTAAGCACTTTCTTAAGTGCAAAACATGAAAAACATCATGAACTCCTACGAGCCTCTCTGGTAGCTTTATCCGATAGCCATCTTCCCTGGCCTTTCCACAATGGGGAACGGTCCTATGAATCGGGGAGCAAGATTCCCATTTGATCCAAACTTCACTACCTTTCTGAACAGAGACACCTTAACGAAAACCAAATCTCCTACCTCAAAATCAATATCCCTTCCCCGCTTAACTGCATATGATTTCTGTCTATTTTGGGCCGTCTTCCTTCTTCTTCTAATCAAATCAATCTTTGCTAAATTCTCTCTAACAATGTCAGGACAAGTAGCAACCTTCTATAGACTCCAACCAGCACAAAGGCGACTTGCAAGGTCTTC
This sequence comes from Allium cepa, assembly GCA_030765085.1. Taxonomy (NCBI): domain Eukaryota; kingdom Viridiplantae; phylum Streptophyta; class Magnoliopsida; order Asparagales; family Amaryllidaceae; genus Allium; species Allium cepa. The sequence continues at coordinate 1,039,385,419 of CM060931.1, read as the reverse complement.
CATAAAGGGCTTCAAAAGGATCCATCCCAAATCTAGCCTGAAAACTATTTTTATAGGCAAATTCCATGAAAGGAAGGTGCTTCTCCCAAGTCCCTCCAAAATCAAGAATGCACATTCTCAACAAATCCTCAAGAACTCTATTAACTCTCTCCATTTGGCCATCTGTTTGAGGGTGATAGGCTGCACTCAATCTAAGCTGTGTATCTAAAGCCTCTTGCAAGCTCCTCCAAAACTTGCTAGTAAAGATAAGGTCTCTGTCGGTCACTATGCTAGAGGGAACTCCATGAAGTCGGACTATCTCACGAACTTATATGGATGCCAAATAAGTTTCTTTCCTCTTACTCTTGACCGAAATGAAGTGGGAGCTCTTAGTCAAACGACCTACAATCATCCAAATACTAGTATTCCCCTTTCTAGATCAGGGTAAACCATCTATGAAGTCCATCGAATCACTATGCCCCTTCCATTTGGGTGCATCCAATGGTTGAAGCAATCTGCCAGGACTCTACTATTCCGCCTTACCTCTTTAGCACACAAGATACTTAGCCACAAACTCTGTTGCATCCTTCTTTATGGAACTCCAATAAAACACTCTCTTCATGTCCCTATACATCTTATCATCGCCCGGATAAATAGTCATCTGAGAATGGTGTGCCTATGCTAGAACTGCTCTTATAAAATCAACAGTGTGGGGAATACAAAGTCTTCCATCTCACCTTAGCCACCATTTACCATCGATGGAATAGCATTGGAGATGTCTAGAGACCTCTCCTCTGCTAATCCTATCCAGAATATCCACAAGCTTTGAAACTTCTCGCCGCTTTGTGCCAATCTGATCTATAAAGGTACGCTTAACCTTAAGTGATTCCAATAGCCCAGGGGTAATGCCCACCAACACGTGTATCACAAACGGAATGCTAATTCCATGGTTGCTAACCATCACAAATTGAGCCGAAGCTCCACAAACGGCCCGAAGACCATGGGTTGCTACCCCACCAAATTGAGTCGAAACTCCACAAAACGGGGTTTAGTCTCCCTCGCAGACAAAGAGACATCGCACATTGCTAGTCTAAATCACAAAGATGATCGTCATGATCATCAAGAAGTGTCAATTACACTAAGCTAGTAAATATATGAGTTTAGCATCATGTCCCATAACCACTAGCTTAACTTAAATATTTACGAACAAATTGTAAGTTTCCACTAGAAAATTGTCACAAGAGATTCAATCGAACAAGTCCAAGAATTAACCGAACAAGTAAACGCAAGCGTTTCATACCACTTATTTTACTAAGCCGTTTAATTAGATTTCTTATACGAGTGAGGTAAAGGTTTGTGTATACTAGTAGATTGGAAAACGGTTTTATAAACGAGTTTGATATTGAAAATATAGTTGAAATCGTTTTGATGAAGAGGTTTTGATATTTAATACTAGTATTGAAACCTTTATATTTTTAAAGTGACAAATCACAAAAATGATTGTAGAACAATCAATCACTAAAACTCACATTCGAAGACGTGAATAAAATCCAAAGAAATCGATACCAAATCCATAGAAATGGATATTCCCAAAAATCACGAAGAAAATGTCATCAAAGTCAATAACAAATGATAACAACAAAAAGGGAATCAAAACGAATCGATTAAAGTTGGAAATATACTCAAAACTTGGCAAATAGGCAAAACTAGGGATTTCCAGACGTCTGAGGGGTTGTCCAGACGTTTGGATTTGGTTTCTGGAAATTTCCCAGAAAACCATCCAGACGTCTGAAACCTAAAATCAGACATCTGAAAAACATTCAGACGTCTGGTTTTGGTTTCTGGAAATATTCCAGAAAACCAACCAGACGTCTGAAAACACAAATCAGACGTCTAACCTTATTCCAGACGTCTGAAACAATAATTCAGACGTCTGAAATTAGCCACTGCCTTATTTATTCTTCTGCCGTATTTTATTTTTCTCCAGGTTGCAAAACCAGACGTCTGGCATTGGTCTCCAGACGTCTGAAAACCTGGTAAGGGCAACAATTTGCCTAGGTCATATGGCCCAAACAATGTCGGAAGCGATCGAGCGAGCAACGACGACTAAGGATTTACGTCAAATGACAGCCCGGCCTTATAGGCTCTTCGATACACCCCAAATATCGTAATCAAACATCCATAAAAGGATTTTCACAAAAATTGGAATATTCACCCATTCGATCCAAATCAAAAGCAAATGAATATGCACAATGTTACGAATTCATACCTAACCACAAAGATGGATATAGACATAGATGTGAGATAAAAATCTCACCTTTTCACAAAATCAAACAAGACGAAGCTTGAAAGCAAATGGAGAATCAACCTCTCTTCAACACAACCCAAATGAGCTTGAATCTATGCTCAATAACAAGAACATTCCCAAAATTAGGTTTAGGAATTTCTGAAATTGGTAAGAGAATAAGTTGGAGAAGAAGAAGAAGAAGCTTACCAATGGGTTCTCTTGAATTTGGAGCTAGGAATTTGAAGTTGCAAGAGGAACTAGGGTTTTGGAGTTTTAATTGCCAATCTCTCGCTCCATTAATGCTAAAAAAACTGAAAAGAGAAAGAAGTGAGGGAGAATGGGGAGAGTGGTTCACCTTTGGAGTATAAGTTAAAACATAGGGCTGAGCCCAAAACCAAACCCAAAGTGAAAAGTAGCAAAAATCAACTTTCTCCAAACATATCGAAGCTTATACCCAAAAAGGTCGCAAACGGCATTTTAAACTGAATGGGAGTGGTCCCGAGTCCTAATTCGACCGTATGCAAAAAGTAGCTTTTCGGACTAATATCCGACTAACGATAAAATATTTAAATAAAATATTTAAATATAAAATCGATAAATATGCGGGTTGTTACAGACTCCCCTCCTTAAAGAAATTGCGTCCTCGCAATAATTAAGAAGGAAATATAAGGAGTAACAACCATAGAAGCATATTAACACAAAAGAAAATTTGAATCAAGAAGTTCACCATAAAGAGCACGAAGGAGTAAATCCGAAAGTTTTCGTTCGATGAATTCTCAAGATTTCACATGAGCAATCCTTAGGATTTGAGAACCATTTAACTTCTATCAAAAAGAATATCTTTATATCGAAGGCGCTCAACCTCCGAAGCAATGATGCGAATGGAATGGTGTTCAAAAGTCAAATTTGGTGAAACTTCAATCCCTCAATAATACCGGGCTGAAGAATAAAAACTGGAAACATAAAAGCATTTCCATAGTTAAAAGACGTGGAAAACGTCAAAAATAGCAAAAAGTTGAGCCGGTGCAACGGCGTAGTACAAATACGGTACACCCGAGAAACTAGAAACTCGAATAATTTGGAGCACCGACGTAGTACAAAGGCGGTACGTCCAATGAACCAAAAAGCCAAGTCATTGATGTAGTGCAAACGGTACATCCAATGAATCAAAAAGCGAAGACATTGATGTAATCAAACATCAAAGTCATTGATGTAGTACAAACGGTACATCCAATGAATCCAAAAATAAAAGACATTGATGTAGTACAAACGGTACATCCAATGAATCAAAGACACTGATGTAGTACAAACGGTACATCCAATGAATCCAAAAAGAAAAGACATTGATGTAGTACAAACGGTACATCCAATGAATCAAAAGCAAAGGCATTGATGTAGTACAAACGGTACATCCAATGAATCAAAGACACTGATGTAGTACAAACGGTACATCCAATGAATCCAAAACGAAAAGACATTGATGTAGTACAAACGGTACATCCAATGAATCAAAAGCAAAGACATTGATTTAGTACAAACGGTACATCCAATGAATCAAAGACACTGATGTAGTACAAACGGTACATCCAATGAATCCAAAAAGAAAAGACATTGATGTAGTACAAACGGTACATCCAATGAATCAAAGACACTGATGTATTACAAACGGTACATCCAATGAATCCAAAAAGAAAAGACATTGATGTGGTACAAAAGGTACATCCAATGAATCAAAAGCAAAGACATTGATGTAGTACAAACGGTACATCCAATGAATCAAAGACACTGATGTAGTACAAACGGTACATCCAATGAATCCAAAAAGAAAAGACATTGATGTGGTACAAAAGGTACATCCAATGAATCAAAAGCAAAGACATTGATGTAGTACAAATGGTACATCCAATGAATCAAAGACACTGATGTAGTACAAACGGTACATCCAATGAATCCAAAAAGAAAAGATATTGATGTAGTACAAACGGTACATCCAATGAATCGAACTCAAATATTCCGGAACACCGACGCAGTACAAAAACGGTACGTCCAATGAACCGAAGCCCGAATGATTTCGGAACACCGATGTAGTACAAAAACGGTACGTTCAATGAACCGAACACAATAAAAGAACATCGGACGCAAGTTCATAAAAGCAATGAGATGAAACTCAATAAAACGAAGTACATCAAAACGCCCGATGAACTTGATAAAAAGATAATTTCATTTAGTCATCAACAAAGAAACAACCCCTTGTTGCTTACGACTAAACGCATTGGCAACACGATTTCCCCTTCGGGAATAAAAAGAATATCAAGATCATAAGAAGCTAGGAACTCGAGTCAACATGCAGTTCCTTAAGAGAACATAAATATTCCAAAGATTTATGATCGAGGTAGAGAACAAATTTCTCATCCAAATATGATGATGCCAAATTCCAAAAGCAAAAACAATAGCCACGAACACTAGATCATGAGTGGCATATCTAGTCTCGATAAGCTATAATGATTTAGAAGCACAAGTGATAGCACGTTCTCCTTTGCAAGAGAATGGCATTCCAAACCAATACGACTAGTATCGGTACAAATAGCAAAGTCTTGGTTCCCCTTCAGGAATCACAAGAATAAGAGTATTGAAAGGAAGGGTTCTTTTAAATAATCCTCTTTCCTGAAAAGCTAAAACTTTCAAAAATCAAAATTATTTCGATGTAAAAATATTTCTAGAAGAATTTACATTTTACAAGTCAATATATCGTGTCTGATTGTCACATCAAAGCATTTAGGAAATTCCTATTGATAACGTTGATCAAGCGCATCGACCAAAATTCTTAAAGCACTCAACGGGCAATACAATCACAAAATCATCTTTTATAGGACAAATAAATCACTTAAAAAGTTTTAAGAATATTCTTTGTTCGTTTCAAGAACAAAAATCCAGTTTTACTTATAAATAAATCTTATGAAAAAGATTTGCAAAATTTTAAATTACTATTTTCATCCAAAATCAATAAATACAAGAATGGTCTCATCGAAATATTCATAAAATATTTGATATATAAAATGGATGAAATAAGCTGGACCAATTGAATGACAAAATAAGTCACTCATAAGAATCATAACGAGTGCGGAATGCGGTAAGTGGTGCTAACTTCCGCAACTCGTAGCAAACGAAAACCGGTGGTAAAGTCAAATTGAAAAGACCTTAACACTACACAAAAGATATTGCTTAGGTGAGATCCTAAGACAAGCTCAAAAATACCAGATTTTTTTTTTTCAAACGATATGATTGAGAGAAATAATACTTTCCTTATCATGCGGGTTTTAAGGAATAAAATAATGCCATCAAATTGGAATCAAAATCACAAAGGAAAAATAGAAATCTGCTTAACAGATTGAAAATGTCAAAGATGAATAATCCACTCGGAAAAATAGGATATGGGCTTCACAATTTAAGCCAATCCTTACAGAAAAAGTCAATTCCGAAGCCAAAGTAAATATCGGCTCGGAAAGAAAAGTCACATAAAACAATCTCGACATCTAAACAAAAGCAAATTGAGTGTTGCGGATCTACCATCCGGATTCGCAATTCTCAATGAAGTCAACAAGCCCAAAATATTTAAAGAAAAAGAATTAAAAAGTCCTTTTGATATAATATAATGAGATGGAGCCCATATCAAAAAGAACTCAACTAGGAAGACCACGAAATAAAACAATGCCATCAAGGATTGAGTGAGAAATACCTTGACCAAAAGAAGAGTTGCTAGGGGCATGCAGCTTTCCTTCTCTCTTGCTTGGAAGCTTAGGGCACGAAGATAAAAGATGACCCGAACCTTTGCAATAGCGACAAAAGAGGGGTCTCGGACACTCCCTTGCATAGTGGTCTGTTGAACCACAATTGTAGCATTGTCCACTACTAGAGGTAGGAGTCTTTGCTATCGGAGTTTGCTGCTTCCCTTTCTTATTAGAATTGGGGCGTTTGAACTTAATTGGCCGCTTTGAGTTATTGTTGAAGTTCTGTTGGGCACGCACAACTTCAACATCACCTTCATTATCGGCCTCTTCAAGACGAAGAGCGATATCAATAAGCTGATCAAATGAAACCTCAAGTTTCAGAAGTAATGGCTTCTTAAGATTCTTATTCAAGCCATAGACAAATCTCTGATTTTTCTTCATCGGGGTATTAATATACTCCACCCCGTATTTGGACAGAGATTCGAAAGATGCGACATAGTCTGTCACAGAAGATTCACCTTGAACAAGGTCAATAAAATGCCGGGCCAAAGTTACTTTTTCGGCCTCCGGCACAAATTTCAATTCGAATCTTTCTCGGAATTGCTCCCAAGTGAGATCCACTTCAACGATTTCAGAAATTAAAAGCTCATACCAATCCAATGCTCTTTCTTGGAGCATGCTAGAAGCCACTTGGACTCGATGTAGATCAATAATGTTCATGCGAGAAAAGATGCGATCGCATGATTTGAGCCAAGCTTGAATTTCCATAACACTCTCGGATCCCGTGAATGGCCTTCCACCCAAATCGGTATAGTCTCGGCACAAGCGTGCAAAACCGGATCTAGGATGAGTAGGCTCCTGATTGGGACCAGCTGTTTGAGCGTTCTTGACAAGATCTAAGAGCTGCTGGGCAGACATAAAAACTCCATCCAGGGGAGTAGCACTAGATTGACCGACACTGGGACGGCCAGGTCTAACCATTTCTCTTCTTTAAGAAAGAAAGAAAGAAGAGGAAAAAGTTATTCTCAGAATAAATTTCAATCAAACTTGATTGATAAAACAAGGAATCATAAAGAAAATAGGATGAATCGGTTCGAAGACTCGAATTAAACCCTAAAGCACGACTCCTAAGATGGACTTAGGGCGATGATCCTTGTTAAATTATTCTACATTGTTCCGAAGTTTGGCTCTGATACCAAGCTGTGACGCCCCACCTCTATACCCATGCTAGCCAAGAACATTACTGTGAATGCTGTCAACTAGCACGGAGAATAAGGCTGTTGAGGAGCGACCATCTGTATAATTGCTTTGTGCGAGTACCGATATACCGGATAAAAATATAACTTTTCATCTCAAGAGGAAATCCGACATACCGACACAGACTCAAAGCTACTACACAGTGGCTATAAAGGTCTTCGGAAACAAATATAGAAATAAACATAACACAAATCAGTCACAGATAATTCATATCACAAAGGCGGAAATAGATATGAATATTACACATGAAAGTGTATATCAGAGTAGTGGTCTAAAAGATCCACAATATCACAAAAGAATAGTTACATGAACTACACAAAAAAATAAGTATACATTATGGAGTCTATATCTCAAATGTATACAACAAAAACTACTAATCTAAGTAGTTAACCAAAAGTCAGAGGAATCAATCCCAAGAGAGAAGTCAAGCAGAAGCGCCTGTAACATCTCGGTCTGACCCGAGTATTATTTAATAAGAAAATAATAAACGGATCAGTCTAGCTATAAATATCAGGTGAAATGATACAGAATAAGAGATATGACTAAACACATAATAATCACTATGCCAAGCTGTGATATATATAAGTAATTGAAAATCAACAAGAGATTAATCAATATCACCAAATCTACACAAGAATCAAAGAAATGTCATACTCCTTATTTCGTTCACCAAACCACAAATATTGACGATAATATCAACATCAATCACAAAAGTCAATGACGCACAAATTCACCAATGCACAAATATTGACAATAATATCAATGTCAATCACAAAAGTCAATGACACACAAATTCACCAATGCACAAATATTGATAAAACTTATCAATGGAAATCACGAAAATTGGTGAAACACAAATTCTAGAAATCATCTCAAGAAATCCAGAAATCACAAAGGGGGGGAGGCCTATCACAAACGGGAGCATAAAGCCCACCAACACGTGTATTACAAACGGAATGCTAATTCCATGGTTGCTAACCATCACAAATTGAGCCGAAGCTCCACAAACGGCCCAAAGACCATGGGTTGCTACCCCACCAAATTGAGTCGAAACTCCACAAAACGGGGTTTAGTCTCCCTCGCAGACAAAGAGACATCGCACATTGCTAGTCTAAATCACAAAGATGATCGTCATGATCATCAAGAAGTGTCAATTACACTAAGCTAGTAAATATATGAGTTTAGCATCATGTCCCATAACCACTAGCTTAACTTAAATATTTACGAACAAATTGTAAGTTTCCACTAGAAAATTGTCATAAGAGATTCAATCGAACAAGTCCAAGAATTAACCGAACAAGTAAACGCAAGCGTTTCATACCACTTGTTTTACTAAGCCGTTTAATTAGATTTCTCATACGAGTGAGGTAAAGGTTTGTGTATACTAGTAGATTGGAAAACGGTTTTATAAACGAGTTTGATATTGAAAATATAGTTGAAATCGTTTTGATGAAGAGGTTTTGATATTTAATACTAGTATTGAAACCTTTATATTTTTAAAGTGACAAATCACAAAAATGATTGTAGAACAATCAATCACTAAAACTCACATTCGAAGACGTGAATAAAATCCAAAGAAATCGACACCAAATCCATAGAAATGGATATTCCCAAAAATCACGAAGAAAATGTCATCAAAGTCAATAACAAATGATAACAACAAAAAGGGAATCAACACGAATCGATTAAAGTTGGAAATATACTCAAAATTTGGCAAATAGGCAAAACTAGGGATTTCCAGACGTCTGAGAGGTTGTCCAGACGTCTGGATTTGGTTTCTGGAAATTTCCCAGAAAACCATCCAGACGTCTGAAACCTAAAATCAGACGTCTGAAAAACATTCAGACGTCTGGAGGAAAGTCCAGACGTCTTGTTTTGGTTTCTGGAAATATTCCAGAAAACCAACCAGACGTCTGAAAACACAAATCAGACGTCTAACCTTATTCCAGACGTCTGAAACAATAATTCAGACGTCTGAAATTAGCCACTGCCTTATTTATTCTTCTGCCGTATTTTATTTTTCTCCAGGTCGCAAAACCAGACGTCTGGCATTGGTCTCCAGACGTCTGAAAACCTGGTAAGGGCAATAATTTGCCTAGGCCATATGGCCCAAACGATGTCGGGAGCGATCGAGCGAGCAACGACGACTAAGGATTTACGTCAAATGACAGCCGACCTTATAGGCTCTTGGATACACCCCAAATATCGTAATCAAACATCCATAAAAGGATTTTCACAAAATGAATATTCACCCATTCGATCCAAATCAAAAGCAAATGAATATGCACAATGTTACGAATTCATACCTAACCACAAAGATGGATATAGACATAGATGTGAGATAAAAATCTCACCTTTTCACAAAATCAAACAAGACGAAGCTTGAAAGCAAATGGAGAATCAACCTCTCTTCAACACAACCCAAATGAGCTTGAATCTATGCTCAACAATAAGAACATTCCCAAAATTAGGTTTAGGAATTTCTGAAATTGGTAAGAGAATAAGTTGGAGAAGAAGAAGAAGAAGCTTACCAATGGGTTCTCTTGAATTTGGAGCTAGGAATTTGAAGTTGCAAGAGGAACTAGGGTTTTGGAGTTTTAATTTCCAATCTCTCCCACCATAATGCTAAGAAAACTGAAAATAGAAAGAAGTGAGGGAGAATGGGGAGAGTGGTTCAGTTTTGGAGTATAAGTTAAAACATAGGGCTGAGCCCAAAACCAAACCCAAAGTGAAAAGTAGCAAAAATCAACTTTCTCCAAACATATCGAAGCTTATACCCAAAAAGGTCGCAAACGGCATTTTAAACTCAATGGGAGTGGTCCCGAGTCCTAATTCGACCGTATGCCAAAAGTAGCTTTTCGGACTAATATCCGACTAACGATAAAATATTTAAATAAAATATTTAAATATAAAATCGATAAATATGCGGGTTGTTACAACATGCCCCCAAGAAACCATCTCCTTACGCCAAAAGTGACACTTCGAGAATTTTTCTTTCAACCGATGAACACGAAGTGTACGAAGAACCTCCTCGGGATGAATAGCATGTTCTTCCATACTCTTGGAAAACACCAAAATGTCATCCACAAACACTGCAATAAACTTATTTAGGATGTCTAAAAAAGCACAACTCATCAGATCTACAAAATAGGCTGGGCATTGGTCAGCCGAAACGGCATAACCAACAACTTAAAGAATCCATCGGGTGTCATAATGTAATAACCCGGATTTCTGGGCATTGTAATTAATGAGATAATTGGGTTAATTAATAGAAATACTAAATTATATATTGAACAAATGAATCTGATTAAATAAATATTTATAATTGTAATTGTGCTGTATATATATACATAGATTTTAAACAGAATTATTATATACACGTTAAATTAGTATTTGTTTAAAAATATGTATATGCAAAATTGACTTGAAATTTAATTTAATTTGGATATTTAAATTGAAGTTCAAAAGTTAGATATATATATATATATATATATATATATATATATATATCTTAGATTTTACTTTGATTTTAAATTATATTTTAATTTATATACATAAATTTCTTTAAATACTCTAGTATAAATGAACAAAGTTTATTTCAAAAGAAAGACAATTTTTAAAATAAAACAAATAAATTTTTATTATAACATAATATTTGGTTTGAAAACTTTGAAATAAAATTGAATTCAACATTCCTTTTCTTTTTAAAATGTTCTCTTTTGAAAAATTAGTTTTTTAAAAAGAATTATTTTAAATTATTCAAATAAACATTAAGATGTGTAATTTTATATAAGAAGTTCATATGTATTCATTTAAAGGCTAAATGAAATAAAACATTTATAAACCTTTATAAAATCAAAGAAATTTATTTTTAAATTAAAAGTGTACATATGTTAAGCATTTAAATTATAAGGAAGACACTTGTAATTACTTTACAAACTTAAGTAACAAGTGGCATGCTAATTTATTTTTGAAAATAAATTATTATAGATAAGAAAATCTAGAAAATTCATTTAGTTCAAAACATTATCTTCATTTGAAAACTGATAATCAGATTTTAGAAAAGAAATGCAAACCCAAACACAAATCCATCTAAAATCTGGGAAAAAAAACCAAATTCAAAACAAAATCTGCAAATTTGAAAACTGTATGAAGTTCAATTCAACTTCAACTCTAAGCAAAAAAGTATGGAGATCAACTACAAATCTAAAACCAAAGGAAAAGGGGATCAGCTGCAAATCTAAATTAACTGCTCCAAAATTAAAATCAACTTCAACAGCAAATTGCAAAACCCAGATTCAACTAGCACTTAACAGTTCTAGGGAAAAAATGAGTTTGCATCTGGATTTGCCATCTGCTTCTTCTATAATAAGGTGAGTAAAACTTGACAAAAATTGTTATACCTTGAACTAGCATGCTATGATCCTATAAGTATGATTTGAATTTAACTGTGCATGTTGCTTACAATGATTTTAAGCACATAAATGGGTGTGAATATTTATATTCATCACTGTGGTATAAAAGATAAGTCCCTGTTTTAACTGAAGAGGTGAGTAACCTTTTAAATTTAAAAATAGGTTGCATGCTAGTATGTTTTGATAAATAAGTATTGTTTGTGTATTGTTGAAAGTCTGATGTGAATATGTTATGTGTGCTTGCTGTTTTTATTTATTTATTTATTTGCCTGTTCTGTTTTGATTTTCCAGGCACTGTATTTTATCAAAATACTTATCTCTTAATTCAAATTCCTGATAGAATGAAAATTTATAAAGTGAAGTTGTTGACTTTCTGAAGTTAATAATTAAAACTTCAAGTAAGTTTTAAAAAAAATGTTGCCTCTGTAAACCTAGTAAAACATCAGTGCATGTGATTTTTACCAAAATTCAAATATGTTAATTTTTTGATTCAGTTTCATAAATTAAAAGCATTAACTATAAATTGATTTTTAAATCAAGAATTGGGATTTTTAGGTATTAGATGAAGTTGCTATCGGGTTTTGAACTGAAATTGAATTTTAAGCAAATTCTAGTGATTTTTGAATTGGGTAGTCTCGGGCTTTTTCTTAGTACTAGAGGGGTGTTTGTTGAAGCTAGGAAAAATCTTGGATGGTGAATAAATTTATCAGAGAGATTGCAGTTTTGAAATTTTCTTTTACACCCTAGTTTTAGCTGTGTTTGGTAAATCGATCACCATGGTTAGAATAGTTGATCGAGTGTCATGGTATTTGGGGGTTTAATGGATTGGCCCTAGTTGAAGTTGAGGCCGGAGGGGTTGATCGTCAGGTGGTCTGAACGGTGACTTCTTGCCGTTGACAGGTTTTGTGGGGGGGCCTGTTTCTTTTTCCAGGTTTGGTTAGGGGTGGGAACTCGAATTTGATTTTGAGTATAAGTTGGATTTGTGGATGATCGTGGATGGATCAGAGGGCAATGGTCGTCGTGCTCAAGGCAGAGGGGATGACCGGTGGTGGCTAGGACCACCGTGCATATGCACGGAGTAGCGATATGTTCAGGTGATGTTTTGTTTTAGGAGATGTTGTACTCGAGTTCACACGGGAAAACTTGATCATTTGCTCGAAGTTATTGGGTATGTGACTCGAAGTTAAAGAAGGGGAGGCTCAGGTATTTTAAAATGGTTACAGGTTTTCAAACCTGTTTGTTCTGAAAATTTAAAATGAAATTTTTAAAAAGGGTAAAGTAAAGGTTTAAGCAAAGATTGAACCAAGTTTGAAAACTGTATTCAGAATCGAATTTGAATCTTAGTTTGACATAATTTAAGTTTTGAAATTAAGATATTTTAAACAACTTTAAATTGTTTAATAGCTGGAATTTAAAAGCAAAACTTTAAATAAAACCAGAGGTTAAATCTAAGTTTAAATTTGGAAATCATAATCCAGTTTGAATCCATGTTTGAAAATAAAGGAGGTTTTAAAATTTTAAATATTTAAACAATCTTGGATGTTGAAACATATTTAAATAGGATTTGTATTTTAAAATGAATGTGAGTTTAAACTTCCTTTGAACTTCTTTATAAAATAAGAAATTATTTAGTATCGGTTTTAAAAAGGTTTTAAGATGTTTTTTAAAACTTTGTTAAGGTTAAGTTTGGTTTTTATTTTAAATTTAAAAGAAAATAAAATTTGAAAACAAATTTTAAAGTAAATTGTCTTAAACTTACTTTGTTAATGATAATGTAATCTTTAATAAGAAATGATTTATTTTAAAGTAAATCAAAGATTTAATGATTATTAATTCATTAAATTTGTAAGGTAATTTAAATAATTTAATTAATTAATTTAGTTAGTTAATTTAGGATTTGAATAAGTTAATTAAGGATAAATTAAGTAACTACGATGAATTAAATTTGAAATTAATAAGGATTAACTTAAGTTAATTGCTTAAGAAAGGTAAATGGTTAAATAATGAAATATTTGACTTTATTTAATTTTAGAATGATTAATCAGGAATTAAGTACTCAGTGTAACTAAGTTGATGTGGTTAATTTTAGTTAATTAATTAACTTTAATTAATTAAAGGTAATCAGCTGATGTTGGGTTAGGTATAATTACTTAAGGTAAATAATGGGGTATAATTACTTAGTGAAGTAATTAGTGGAATTACTGGATGTAATTAGTTTAAGGAAATTACTTGTTAGGTAGTAATTAAAGGATAATTACTTGATGAAAGAAATTAAGTAATGATTACTCAGTGTAACTGAAGGCTTAATTTACATAATTAACCAAGGAGTTGGATTAATTGATGAAGCAATTAAGTATAGTAAATTTCTGATTGTGATTAATCAAGATTGATTTATAAATGTAATTTAGTTAAAGGTTAATTATTATATGAAATTTAAGAATAATTAACTTAGTGAAAGTAACTAGAGCATCATTAATTAATGTAATTAATGAAGGTGATCAATCTTGCTTATTAATGATTAAATGATGATGGGTGCTTTGAATTGGTTGATATCTCTGATATGAATTGCTTTGTGATATGATATGTTGGATGAACGATGATAATGTGACTATAAATCAATTATGAATTGCTGTGTAAAAGTGTTATCCAATAATAAAAGTTGAATTGTAATTAATCGAATAGCTTAGTTTAAGACGACATTGGATTCGAAGAGACCGGAGTCGGGTATTAGTAAATATCCGAAACCACTTCGATTCTTTATAGATTGATATATGAAATCAATGGGACGGTATGGAATGAATTTAGTGAATTGGATCATTTGATTTTGAGTTTTGGTACTAGAAATCGATGTGTGAAATAAGTGATGCTTATAACAACTTGTGAAGTTGAAAATCTAAATGAGTTACCCCGGGTTTTAAATAGGTTGTATGTTTTGGTATTCCTTGTTAAATGAGTTTACTCACGCTGGTTTCCAGCATGACCCGGGTGTTACTTTGATGTAATGCTCGGGTCAGACCGAATATTACAGATTTTCAGGTAAGGACGTTCTGGAGCTCAGGAGGGGAGCTTGATGGCAGGAGCGTATGGAGAGGATTCTGATATAGTATTGTGGTTATCTGGACAAGTTGTTAAACTATCCAGTATTGTATGGGATATTGTAACACTGATGTATAATAATATAAATGTACTGATACGGTCTTCTTTGTAAAACCGTTATTTATGTGATATTATATTTTATCCGCTGCGAATGTGATATTGTGTGTTTCTTTTCTGTTCTTCTTCTTCTTTCTCTTTCTTCTTTTCACTAACTATCTGGAAATTTCGGTCCGGGTTGTTACATGTGGTATCAGAGCTGAAGGTTAAGCGAGAACCTTGGCTCTGGTGGGTATAGTTATTAAGGATAGGGTAAGTGGTACCCTAAGATGAGTTAAGTATATATATATGAGAGAGCGTACTTGTTATTTTCTTATATAAAGTTTTTTTTAAAAAGATTTCAAAGGTAAATGAATCTTATATAAGAAATAGATTATCTATTATGTTAAGGAAATTGGTTGTAGTATTAATTAAATTAAAAAGTAATAGTAAGAATTATGTGGTAATAGAATTACGACTAAATTGAAATTAAATTAAAGACAAGTTTGAAATGGATTCAAGCTGAAATTAAATCTTGAAATTGGGAAAGGTTTCAGGATAAGGATAATCAATTAATTTATGTAATTAATTAAACTTATTTAACGAAATTAATTAATGGATGACAATTGGAATTGATAAATAAGAGGGAGTTACTTCATGAAGTAACTAGAGGTAAGTAATTTAAGGGAAAATTACTTAATGAAGGTAATTAAGAAATAAGTTAATTACCGAATGTGATTAATTAATGATGTAACTAATTTAAAGAAATAAAAAAAATATTATTTAAGGAAATTGAATAAAATGGTCCTATTTCAAACAAGGGTTGTTTGAAATTTTAAAAGAATTTATTTTGAATTAAAACCAAAGGTGGTTTAAAAATTTAAAAGTGTAACTTGGTATGTAGATGAAATTAATATATATATATATAGGTGGATATACATAATATCAAAGATGGTTTGAGATAAACTCTAAATATTGGGTTTTAAATTTGGCATAAGATGTGTAACCCAAAGTGATAAGTTTTTGAACTTAATAACTGGGAAGATTATTTATGTGAAGTTCAAAATTTGAAATGGAAGATTCAAATTGGGTAAGATTTACTAGGTTAAGTGAATTGAGCTTAACTTGAGGAAGAGTTAAATAAGTTGGAATGATCAACCTGAATTGAAAATTTCAAGATGAAGTTGAAATTTAACTTGGGAAGTTAAATGGTTAATCTGAACAGGGAGTTTGTGTGATCTCAAATGGGTTTGAGATCTGGAATTTGGAATTTGATGAATGTTTTAAAATGGAATTTTGGAATTTGGACTCAGAATTGAATTGTTTAAAAACTTTAAGGGAAAATTAATTTAAAGGAATTAAATCAACATTTGAAGTATTAACTCGAATTTATATAATTCGAGATGGTTTAAATTTGAAAATTGAATTAGTTCAAATTGAATTTGATTTGAATGAATTGAAATGGTGATTGAAGATGTATGAGTATAAGATTCAAATGGAAATTTTGAATTGGGATTAATTCAAACTGGAGTTGAAATGGATTGGAATTGAAGTGGGTTCAATTGAATGGATATTAGTCCAAAGTGATTGGAATAACTTGGGATTGTAATTAAAGTTGAATATGTTTAAAATCAAATGGAATTTGATTTAAATTTGAAAAGGAATTGAGAATTAATTCAACTTGAATTGGGAATGAATCAAATTCAATGGAAATTGAAATTATTTAAATTGGAATTGGGTCAATTTAAAAGGAAGAGGAAATTTAAATTGAACAGTTATGACTCTGGACTATTTTTAATATAAATTGTTTTAATATAAACCTATTTTTCCAAGCTATACATTATATATACAACCTTTCTTTTAAAAGACAAACCATCTTATACTTGTTTTACAATTATTTTTGAAACTGTTTAACAATTTTCCAACTGTTTTATAAACTAATTACTATATTTCAACTGTTTTACAAAACTAATTTCTATCTTACTATTATACTGCAATAATCTAAAATTTCTATAATTATTTAACTATTTTCTGACTATTTTACACCTATTTTACAAACTAGTAATTATTTTCCAACTACTTATTTATTTTTAACTTTTCAAGCTATTTTCTAAATTTAAACTGGACAGAGTTTAAACTGTTATTGTTTAAATACCCAATCGAGACAAGAATAGAGGTGATAATCCAAATGGATTAAAGTAATTGTGAGTAAGTAAATGAAAATCAAAGTGAATATGAATAGAAACGAAATTAATTTGGCTAATAACCAATAAGACAAATACGTAGGGTGTACGTATGTTATTTTATTACCATAGTGATTTGATCCAGATTCGAGCACAGAATTTCGAGATAGTTAAATTGATCCGAGTGGAATTTTTCACTCGATTTTCGACGGCGAACCTGGATATGGGTTGTTGATTTGTTCTGGATATTCTCTATCACAGTTATGACTATGCAAGAAGAATGACGGTTTCTGATCAAGAAACCAGATCTGTGTCCGCACTAGGAAGTCGGGTGCACGATACTAGTTCGGAAATGAAATTGTGTGATCGAGTGAGCGATCAGATTGGTACAGCGTACGAATGATATGTGTACATCGTACGGATTTGAATTGAAAAGAGTAATCAAATTTAAATATTTGATTTTGAGTAAACAGAGTAAAATATCTTTGTTTTATAAAATGATACTCCCCTTGTTGAATCTCTTGCCAGAAGAAAAGGATTTTGAAGGTGTTTTGAAAAGAGTTTATACAAGTTTGAAATGATCCAAAGTTTTGAAAATTATATATATCTGTGTGTGTGTGTGTGTGTGTATATATATATATATATATGTATGTATAAAGGATCTTATGAGGATTTTTGGAAAAAGGTTTTGGGAACCTATGGATCTTGGAAAGGCTTTTGATTTTTGGGTAAAATCAATATTTAATTTGGAAAGCCTAGTTTGAGAATTATCGATTTTGGAATAATCGATTTGGTGTAATGGAGCTTTGTATGAGATCATACTAGGTGTATGATTTAAAGATACTATATATGTATAGTATAAAATATTTTGATGATGGCTCTGGGGAAAAAGGCACTCCCTTGGAATGGACTTCTCAGGAGTGCCACTGGGTGGTGCTGCCTTGAGCCCTAAGGGGGGTTCTAAAGTTGATCCTGTGAGGAGTCCGGACAAAACTAGTTCCTGAGGATTTTTGGGTAGCGAAAGTCGAGAGCGTTGATGCCTACAGGGGCATTTGGGTTATGCTGTGACGACAGGGTAACTCGATGTCACTGTGATCTACTGTGGGGACCATAGCGAAAATCATGTGGAGGATGAGTGTCAACGGTCTACACTTGATTTTGCCGAAAAGGCAACGCAACATCGGTAGACTGCGATCTATGGTCAAGTGGAGTGGAGAAGTTTCATTCTTTTGGCAGCGAAATTCAAGGGCGCTGATGCCTATAATTATATGGGTTTTTGATGTGATAGCAACGTAATCCCAGTTGTAGCTGTGATCTGTAGCGGGTTCCATGGCGTAATTGAGGAGCGCGGAGGCCTATAGTTATCTATGGATTTTGTCGAGATGGCAACGTAACCATCGGGTTAACTGCGACCATGGATGTGGGTGATGATTTCCAGAGCATTCTCACCAAAGATATTTCCTCTATTTCAAAATGTTTTCTATATTTCCAATAAAATTATTTTTCCAAGTATTTTCACCCGGTGTTGAAAATTGGGTCTGCTAAGTACTTATAGAATTTCAGTCGTACGCCTGATCAACGTATGACCGAATTTCTGTAAGAACAAGGATGGACTGGTTGAAACATCGAGTTATAAAAAGTATTTTCATAAAATTATTTTGGTAGTATTACAGATTTTAAAAGTGTTTTATAAATGATTAAAGAATATTTTAACTGGTTTTAAAATATTTGTAAATTTTGGCTTCGTACCTTTTCGAGGACGAAAAGATTCTAAGGGGAGAGGAACGTAATAACCCGGATTTCTGGGCATTGTAATAAATAAGATAATTGGGTTAATTAATAGAAATACTAAATTTATATATTGAACAAATGAATCTGAATAAATAAATATTTATAATTGTAATTGTGTTGTGTAACGATCCTGAATTTTGAACAATTTAAAAATGATAATATTTAATTAATTTTAAATATTCGAATGATGATTGACTTGAATTTCAAATTTTCAGTATAAATTGACGATTAAATTTTAGAATTTAATCTATTTAAGTTGAATAAAATTTGAATTCGACTTTTGAGTTGAATTTGAATATTGAATTTGTATTTAAATTTGTAACTAATGACTTAGAGAAAAATAGTTTGGATTTACGAATTATTTTTATGTAAATTTATAAATTGATATTGATAGTTGAACTGCAAAACGTTTATATGTTTACTAAAGAAAATGATTTACAAGACAAAATTTAATTTAAATTGAAATAAAAAAATATATATATATAAAATAATATAATAAAAAAAATAAAAATAAAAAGTATACACTGCCTTACCTATCAGCCAAATTCACGCCTTTCATCACGCCGTAACCCACGCTAATACACGTTCTTCCTTTTCTCTTTTATACCCTACCCCTTTACCCCAATTCATGCCGATACCCATTCCTCCATCACTTCAGAATTCACACGAAAGAGAAAATTAATGGCGGCTTCATCTCGTTTCGTTCGTTCCTTGTTTCAAAGCTAGGCCGTTCCTCTTCGTCCCCCTTTCAACAAAAAATAGGGTTATTCAAAATTTAAGGCGTCGGCGACAACTTCGAGTTCGATGCTTCGTTCGACTTCAACTCGCTCGCGGCCTCTACAAAGCTAAGGTGAGTACTTTGGTACTCACATCTAATTCAACGTTTTAATGATTGCTTGCTTGTTAAATTTCGCGACTTTGAATTGCTCGATTTATTGATCCTCACAATTTTGAAAGCTTGTTGACTTCGGTCCTTTGATTTGTTAAAATTAGTTGCTGTGATGAATTTTTCTGGGTTCATAGTTCGAATTTCTGGAAATTTAAACTTTGTGATTTTGTCCTTGCTTTGACTTCGGTCTTGATAAACTGGCCGCCACGGCTCGTCTCTGTTGACTGTGGCCTTCGTAGATGAACATACTACTGCCATTTGATTTCGTTTTAATTTAACATTGCTTCGATTTGTGTTTTGCTGACCACCACAATGTCGACTTATGACTTGTTCAACTAGTAAATGCTTTTACTGTTATGTTATTTACTCCATCCACTTTCTGGAGCATTTCTTCCATGATTTATTGCCTTGATCTTCTGGCCCTTGTGAGCTTCGTCTCTGGCCATCTTCTCTGTTGTACTTGTAGCTGCATTATATGGTACATTGCCGTTGCACTGAAAGTTTGCATTTTGTTTGCTTTGACACAAATGCTTCACTTGACCATTTGTATACATATATCTTATGTTTCTCTGTTGCACTTTGATCATGGTAGTCTGCACTGCTTCATGTTGTATTCATCCCCTGTTTGCTCTGTACTTTCAGGGCTAATCATCTGTATACATACATTCATGTATGTATATAGTTGTATGACCATTGACTGCACTCTGTAATCTTGAGTTGCATTTCATCCTTCACTTGAGCATTGCATTTGTGTGTTTGTATGATTTGTCTGCATCTTTTTCATACTGCTGTGATGCAGTTTCCTTCACTGTTGTATCTTTGGAGTTTGATACTGTTGCATTTGGTATTGCTTCGACCACTGTCTTGCATCCACTCCAAGTTTGTATTGTTTTGGTCTGGCATCTGTATTTAGTCTGGATTCTTTTGGAGTCCAGTTCCATTCTGGTTCATGTTGAGCACTGTTACACTGTCATTCTGGCTTGTCTGCATTGCACTTATATTCTTGTATAGCCTGGTCTTGAGCTCCAATCTATGACCATGTGCAGTTTTGTGGTTTGTATGTTTATACTTGCATTTGTATTGCTGTTGCATGACTTCATGTAGTCTTCATTTTTGCCCTTTTGACTTCATGTAGCATTTTCGGTTATCAAGTGGCATTTAGTCTTGATGTTGTACATCACTGTATTTATGATTTTGAGTCATTGATTTTGAAATTAGTACTATAACTGACATGTTGCACTATTTAGATGTCTTGACCTCATGCTGCTTTGACCTGTTGCACTATAACTACACATGTGAATAAGTACATCACTGTATTTTTGACTTGGTTGAGCTTGTCACTGTGTTGCACTTGCTTGACCTAGTTTGGAAGTTGCACTTGGCATTTATGTGCTTACTGTCCCATACTTATGATCAGTTTTATGGAAGTTCCTTTTTGGTTGCATTTTTTGGATTTTATTGACTTGGGCTCGAATATTTGCTGTGCCCTTGTATCCAAGTGGAGGCTGCATTCTTGTTGCAGTTTTCCCCTTGAAATGTTTGTGTTGGTCTGGACTTGAAGTCTTGATAGCATTGTTTGCTTTACAGTTGCCCTTGCATACTTGTGGTGACTGAAATTTTATTTGTACTGCACGGAGTCAAATTCTTATGTGCTTTGATGCTATTTTTGATTTGTTGAAGTTTTGCATCTGAGTTTTCTTTTGATGCAGTCTCGTGATCTTGTGGTGGCTGCATTCTTGTTGCAGTTTGCCCCTGATCGCTGCATTTGCGTTGAGTCATGATAGTTGTGACTTGACCTTTGCGTTTTGTGATTAATGATAACATGTATATGCATACATGTTGCCAGTTGCCTTTGATTGGTACTGATGTTTTGTGGCCTAAATATTGTGTGTTGTGGTGCTACATTTTGGTGCCCTCACCTCATTCTACTGTTTTCTGTAATCTGTACCCCTGCCTTTGCGCATTGGGTCATTCGAGCCTTCGTGCTTTGTGTACTTGTGGTGACTGCATTCTTGTTGCAGTTTTCCCTTGTATTTATTAGTGACTGCAGTTTCGTTTTTTATGCAGTCTTGCTCTTGTCGATTTGCGTTGCATTGTTGCAATGGGATTTAGTTTTCCATAAATTCATTTGAGTTGAACCCGACTTCTTCATGGGTTTTGACCTTATGTTTGTCTATGAGCTTTCATAGAGCTTTTGTGTATTTCCACACTGTATTGGCGAGGCAGTGCACGCGTGCGTGCACTACAGCCAATCGACATTGATGTTTTGAATGATATTTCAATTGTTTGAATTGATTTGATTTAAAATGACAATTTTGTTGTTAATTGCCGTTTAGGCAATTTTGTTGTCATCTAAATTTTCTTCATCAGTAATCCTTCTATCTATCTGTGTTGAAAATTTAAATCTGCTGACTTATTGTTGTAACACTTTTAAGTGTTATATTCACCGTTATCCGATTTTCTTTGTTAAAAGGATCGGATAGGTGAATTTATCTTTGACTGTCGTCTAATTGTCAATTGATTATTATTGCTTCTATGCACTAATAACTGAGTTTGAATTAGACTGAACTGTGTATTATTTTCTTTTGAATATAATACTCGGGTCAGACCGAGTATTTTTACAGCTTGAAGATTTTCAGGCCGCGAAGTTAGAGAGAGAGGGGAAAGCACTCCACTAAAGTTTTTTTTCTGGAAATTTTTTCTTGTACTCAATAATAAAAGAAATATTTTGCTGTATAAAATTTAATGCATTGTACAAACTCTGATATATGTAAGAAAATTATTTATGAGAAATATATGATTGTTCTGTGATTCTGTGGCTGATTCTGTTTAAACTCTATAAATTGAACAACAATCCGTCATTTTGAACGTTTCTAGTTGGTTTAATTACCGACTGGGGGCGATCAGGGTGGCGGGTCGTTACAAAAGTGGTATCAGAGCTTTGGTTTACACAAAGCTCAGTTTATGATGTTTAATATGAATAGTTACTAGGATCACTTTAAAGAAAACGTTTTTCAAATTTAAGATAAGTATGAAATTGTTTTCTTTGAAAAATAAAAGGTATTTTGAAAATTCAAAATTTTTTTCGAAAATTCCCCTCTCTAAATTTAGGTTTGCGATAGTTTCTCTTCGGTGAGATCTCCTTAGATTTGAGTTTCGATCATTCGGAAACTCATTATCGAATTATTGAGACTTATGAAAAATAAAATATAAGTGAAGTGAATTAATGAATTGGTTTGAATCGAATATTTTGAATATCTACAAAATAATAAATTGTGAAATGAAATAACATTTCAATTTAGTTATAGCCAAGAGGATAATTAAACTATAACTTGGGAATTTGACTCTGAATTCTTCTGAAAATTGATTTCAAATGTTTTGAAGAACGATTTAGTGAATAAATGGATTATAAGTATTTAAACTTATAAATGGATTTTTTGGTATATAATTGAGTTATATAAATTGAATTGAATTAATAAAAGAGATTTATAAATCGAAGTTTATAAATAGAAATGGAATTTGTAAAGATTGTTTATAAATTCGAAACCAATTGAATTTGATAAATGAAAAATAGGAGTTATTAAAGGAGATATATTCGTGATTTTGGACAGCGAATTATCCTTTAAGTTAAATATTGTGATAGTAAATGTTGGTTGGGAATTTTATCCACGATTTTGGACGGTGGATAATCTTTTAAAAGTGTAGAAACACTGAATTGAATAGATAAGTATATTCACGATTTTGGACAGTGAATATATTATTGACTGAAACGGATATGTTTTAGGGAGGTGATATTATGAAATGAGGTTAATGTGGAAATATGAATTTAATGGAACTAAGTCGACGAATGACTTACTAAAGAACTAGTTGATTATTTTTGGGAATAGAAAAGCAAATGCAAAGTTCAAATGAGATTTAGATTTCAAATTTGAAGTTGTCAACATGATAATCCATTATAGGTTTAATAAATTCAGTGATGAATTTGAATTTAAACGTGTGGAAAATTAAATTAAGTGAAAAACTTAATATTGAAAAGTTTGAAATTGGTTTAAAACTAATATTATGAAAAGTATGAGGAATTCAAACTATGAATTAAGTTGAAGTTGAAATTGAAAAAGTTAATGGTTTTAAAGATGTTTTAAAATGCATTAAGTATCGAATACATAGATTTCAACATTCATTGTTGAAATAGACGTTTTCGAGAGAAAAATAAGGAAATGGTGGACTATAACACTGTTGTTATAGCAAATGGTTTCCGAAAGGAAATGTTATTTATAGTATTGGGATTTATATATCTATCTTAAATTTCGAATCCCTATACTAGTGATTTTTGAGTTGTTGTAACAATGTTTTACGTAACATTCGTTTTGACTCAAATAAATGTATTTAAAAGAATGATTTCCTTAAAGAATGGAATATATACTTAATTTTGATTCAAGTATATTGAATATTTTTCGAGAGTTGAAAATAAATGAACTTGTGAATTACTTATTAAATAAGTATGGAAATGTTTTCCAATATGAAATGAAAGGTTTGAAATTTTATCTTTTAAAGATAAATTGAAAAAAAAATGAATATTTGAAATTAGTTTCAAATGGTTAAGTTGGAAAATTATGTATCTTGTAAAGATATTTTTTGAGAAATTTGAACGATCAGTTCAACTTGAATATTTTTCAAAAAGATTGAATCTTGAGTTAAAATTGAGTTTAACTTTGACATCAAAAACAATATAAGTTGAGCTTTGAATTTTGGATAGTCGATTTGGATTGTATGTCTAGCATTGTGAATTGATGACATAGCAATTAATCTCTATTAAATATATATCTGTGGTGGCGGAGAATTTATTCTTTTAGCTTAACACCCTTCTCTGAGACGTACGCGCTTAGAGGTTATATATCGGTAGACATCAATTATGTGTTGAGAATTGACGATGCAACGTGAAATCCAAATCGAATGTGAAGTCGATAATGAATTGGATTATGAATGTGAATTAGGTTTGAGATAACCTTAAATTTTCAAATCGATTTAGAGGAAAATTTTAAGTGAAATGGAAAATTTTGGAATCCTCTATTTGTTATGAATGTGAATTGAGTTTTCGTAATTTATATATGTGAATATAATAAATCGAAAACCATCAGTTTGGAAAGTCATTATTATGAAAAGTCCTGTGTAGGTTTACATAGGTATGATAAGTACGAAATGTGAAATGAAGTACTATATGTATATGACACATGTTTTCTAAAAACTAAGGATATGGAAATGTACCTTTCATTTATTATTTGTGAAGGTGATTGGAACTCGGTGGAGTGTCCATTGGAAATCGTAGCTACGTAGAATTTCCATTAGTGGAATGTCCATTGGGACTGACTGGGATCCCCCACGATGGATCATCGTGTTTGGGATTAGGTGAATTGATGCTGGCGTAATTCGTGGGGCGTGATGCCTACAGTTACAAGCGATTCCACTGGGATAGTGGCGCAACCGCCGTGTAAACTGCGATCTAGAAACCGAAGCGTAATTTGAGGGGCGTGATGCCTACGGCCACGAGCGATTCTACTGGGATAGTAGCGTAACCGCCGTGTGGACCGCGATCTAAGGCGACAACCATGGCGAAATTCAAGAGAGATGAGAAATCTAAGGTTACAAGCGATTCTACTGGGATAGTAGCGTAACCGCCGGGTAAACTGTGATCCATGGGGGAACGTGCTTTCCATATCCATTTTTAAAAGAATTTTAAAAAAGTATTTTCACTGCGAGTTGAAGCAAGTATATTTAGTACTTGGAGATTTTTAGTCTTGCGCCTGGCCAGCGTATGCCTAATGTCTGTAAGAACGACAATGGACTTGTTAAACTTCGAGTTAGCAAGTATTTTCAAACTTTGAATAGAAAATCAATAGTCTGAAATTAGAATTACATAATTCTAATCTAATGAATTAAGGAAGAAGATTTTTAAAAATATCTTGAAAGCACACAGCTTTGGAAAAGATGTAATATGCAAATATTTAGCATGAAAGATTTCAAGTTTAAAAATCTGAGTTTTGTAAGTCAAAAATTTGGTAAAAAGACTTTTGTGTCTTGATTATAGAAATCGATGAACAAAACTGCTGAGATAAAATAAATGGAATGAATCCTATATTTATTTATAAGATTCGAACTTATTAAATTGTGTTGGGTATAAATATCGGTGAGATTTTAGCGATCGTTTTTCCTAACTTATAATTTCGGGACGAAATTCTTTTAAGGAGGGGAGATTGTAACGATCCTGAATTTTGAACAATTTAAAAATGATAATATTTAATTAATTTTAAATATTCGAATGATGATTGACTTGAATTTCAAATTTTCAGTATAAATTGGCGATTAAATTTTAGAATTTAATCTATTTAAGTTGAATAAAATTTGAATTCGACTTTGGAGTTGAATTTGAATATTGAATTTGTATTTAAATTTGTAACTAATGACTTAGAAAAAAATAGTTTGGATTTACGAATTATTTTTATGTAAATTTATAAATTGATATTGATAGTTGAACTGCAAAACGTTTATATGTTTACTAAAGAAAATGATTTACAAAACAAAATTTAATTTAAATTGAAATTAAAAAAAAAATATAAAATAATATAATAAAAAAATAAAAATAAAAAGTATACACTGCCTTACCTATCAGCCAAATTCACGCCTTTCATCACGCCGTAACCCACGCTAATACACGTTCTTCCTTTTCTCTTTTATACCCTACCCCTTTACCCCAATTCATGCCGATACCCATTCCTCCATCACTTCAGAATTCACACGAAAGAGAAAATTAATGGCGGCTTCATCTCGTTTCGTTCGTTCCTCGTTTCAAAGCTAGGCCGTTCCTCTTCGTCCCCCTTTCAACAAAAATTAGGGTTATTCAAAATTTAAGGCGCCGGAAACAACTTCGAGTTCGATGCTTCGTTCGTCTTCAACTCGCTCGCGGCCTCTACAAAGCTAAGGTGAGTACTTTGGTACTCACATCTAATTCAACGTTTTAATGATTGCTTGCTTGTTAAATTTCACGACTTTGAATTGCTCGATTTATTGATCCTCACAATTTTGAAAGCTTGTTGACTTCGGTCCTTTGATTTGTTAAAATTAGTTGCTGTGATGAATTTTTCTGGGTTCATAGTTCAAATTTCTGGAAATTTAAACTTTGTGATTTTGTCCTTGCTTTGACTTCGGTCTTGATAAACTGGCCGCCACGGCTCGTCTCTGTTGACTGCGGCCTTCGTAGATGAACTTACTACTGCCATTTGATTTCGTTTTAATTTAACATTGCTTCGATTTGTGTTTTGCTGACCACCACAATGTCGACTTATGACTTGTTCAACTAGTAAATGCTTTTACTGTTATGTTATTTACTCCATCCACTTTCTGGAGCATTTCTTCCATGATTTATTGCCTTGATCTTCTGGCCCTTGTGAGCTTCGTCTCTGGCCATCTTCTCTGTTGTACTTGTAGCTGCATTATATGGTACATTGCCGTTGCACTGAAAGTTTGCATTTTGTTTGCTTTGACACAAATGCTTCACTTGACCATTTGTATACATATATCTTATGTTTCTCTATTGCACTTTGATCATGGTAGTCTGCACTGCTTCATGTTGTATTCATCCCCTGTTTGCTCTGTACTTTCAGGGCTAATCATCTGTATACATACGTTCATGTATGTATATAGTTGTATGACCATTGATTGCACTCTGTAATCTTGAGTTGCATTTCATCCTTCACTTGAGCATTGCATTTGTGTGTTTGTATGATTTGTCTGCATCTTTTTCATACTGTTGTGATGCAGTTTCCTTCACTGTTGTATCTTTGGAGTTTGATACTGTTGCATTTGGTATTGCTTCGACCACTGTCTTGCATCCACTCCAAGTTTGTATTGTTTTGGTCTGGCATCTGTATTTAGTCTGGATTCTTTTGGAGTCCAGTTCCATTCTGGTTCATGTTGAGCACTGTTACACTGTCATTCTGGCTTGTCTGCATTGCACTTATATTCTTGTATAGCCTGGTCTTGAGCTCCAATCTATGACCATGTGCAGTTTTTTGGTTTGTATGTTTATACTTGCATTTGTATTGCTGTTGCATGACTTCATGTAGTCTTCATTTTTGCCCTTTTGACTTCATGTAGCATTTTTGGTTATCAAGTGGCATTTAGTCTTGATGTTGTACATCACTGTATTTATGATTTTGAGTCATTGATTTTGAAATAAGTACTATAACTGACATGTTGCACTATTTAGATGTCTTGACCTCATGCTGCTTTGACCTGTTGCACTATAACTACACATGTGAATAAGTACATCACTGTATTTTTGACTTGGTTGAGCTTGTCACTGTGTTGCACTTGCTTGACCTAGTTTGGAAGTTGCACTTGGCATTTATGTGCTTACTGTCCCATACTTATGATCAGTTTTATGGAAGTTCCTTTTTGGTTGCATTTTTTGGATTTTATTGACTTGGGCTCGAATATTTGCTGTGCCCTTGTATCCAAGTGGAGGCTGCATTCTTGTTGCAGTTTTCCCCTTGAAATGTTTGTGTTGGTCTGGACTTGAAGTCTTGATAGCATTGTTTGCTTTACAGTTGCCCTTGCATACTTGTGGTGACTGAAATTTTATTTGTACTGCACGGAGTCAAATTCTTATGTGCTTTGATGCTATTTTTGATTTGTTGAAGTTTTGCATCTGAGTTTTCTTTTGATGCAGTCTCGTGATCTTGTGGTGGCTGCATTCTTGTTGCAGTTTGCCCCTGATCGCTGCATTTGCGTTGAGTCGTGATAGTTGTGACTTGACCTTTGCGTTTTGTGATTAATGATAACATGTATATGCATACATGTTGCCAGTTGCCTTTGATTGGTACTGATGTTTTGTGGCCTAAATATTGTGTGTTGTGGTGCTACATTTTGGTGCCCTCACCTCATTCTGCTGTTTTCTGTAATCTGTACCCCTGCCTTTGCGCATTGGGTCATTCGAGCCTTCGTGCTTTGTGTACTTGTGGTGACTGCATTCTTGTTGCAGTTTGCCCTTGTATTTATTAGTGACTGCAGTTTCGTTTTTTTTTATGCAGTCTTTCTCTTGTCGATTTGCGTTGCATTGTTGCAATGGGATTTAGTTTTCCCTAAATTCATTTGAGTTGAACCCGACTTCTTCATGGGTTTTGACCTTATGTTTGTCTATGAGCTTTCATAGAGCTTTTGTGTATTTCCACACTGTATTGGCGAGGCAGTGCACGCGTGCGTGCACTACAGCCAATCGACATTGATGTTTTGAATGATATTTCAATTGTTTGAATTGATTTGATTTAAAATGACAATTTTGTTGTTAATTGCCGTTTAGGCAATTTTGTTGTCATCTAAATTTTCTTCATCAGTAATCCTTCTATCTATCTGTGTTGAAAATTTAAATCTGCTGACTTATTGTTGTAACACTTTTAAGTGTTATATTCACCGTTATCCGATTTTCTTTGTTAAAAGGATCGGATAGGTGAATTTATCTTTGACTGTCGTCTAATTGTCAATTGATTATTATTGCTTCTATGCACTAATAACTGAGTTTGAATTAGACTGACCTGTGTATTATTTTCTTTTGAATATAATACTCGGGTCAGACCGAGTATTTTTACAGCTTGAAGATTTTCAGGCCGCGAAGTTAGAGAGAGAGGGGAAAGCACTCCACTAAAGTTTTTTTTCTGGAAAATTTTTCTTGTACTCAATAATAAAAGAAATATTCCGCTGTATAAAATTTAATGCATTGTACAAACTCTGATATATGTAAGAAAAATTATTTATGAGAAATATATGATTGTTCTGTGATTCTGTGGCTGATTCTGTTTAAACTCTACAAACTGAACAACAATCCGTCATTTTGAACGTTTCTAGTTGGTTTAATTACCGACTGGGGGCAATCAGGGCGGCGGGTCGTTACATGTTGTATATATATACATAGATTTTAAACAGAATTATTATATACAAGTTAAGTTTGTATTTGTTTAAAAATATGTATATGTAAAATTGACTTGAAATTTAATATGAATTTGGATATTTAAATTGAAGTTCAAAAGTTAGAAATATATATATATATATATATCTTAGATTTTACTTTGATTTTAAATTATATTTTAATTTATATACATAATTTCTTTAAATACTCTAATATAAATGAACAAAGCTTATTTCAAAAGAAAAACAATTTTTAAAATAAAACAAATAAATTTTTATTATAACATAATATTTGGTTTGAAAATTTTGAAATAAAATTGAATTCAACATTCTTTTTCTTTTTAAAATGTTCTCTTTTGAAAAATTAGTTTTTTAAAAAAATTATTTCAAATTATTCAAATAAACATTAAGATGTGTAATTTTATATAAGAAGTTCATATGTATTCATTTAAAGGCTAAATGAAATAAAACATTTATAAACCTTTATAAAATCAAAGAAATTTCTTTTTATATTAAAAGTGTACATATGTTAAGCATTTAAATAATAAGGAAGACACTTGTAATTACTTTACAAACTTAAGTAACAAGTGGCATGCTAATTTATTTTTGAAAATAAATTATTATAGATAAGAAAATCTAGAAAATTCATTTAGTTCAAAACATTATCTTCATTTGAAAACTGATAATCAGATTTTAGAAAGAAAATGCAAACCCAAACACAAATCCATCTAAAATCTAAAAAAAACCAAATTCAAAACAAAATCTGCAAATTTGAAAACTGTATGAAGTTCAATTCAACTTCAACTCTAAGCAAAGAAGTATGGAGATCAACTACAAATCTAAAACCAAAGGAAAAGGGGGTCAACTGCAAATCTAAATTAACTGCTGCAAAATTTAAAATCAACTTCAACAGCAAATTGCAAAACCCAGATTCAACTAACACTTAACAGTTCCAGGGAAAAAATGAGTTTGCATCTGGATTTGCCATCTGCTTCTTCTATAATAAGGTGAGTAAAACTTGACAAAAATTGTTATACCTTGAACTAGCATGCTATGATCCTATAAGTATGATTTAAATTTAACAGTGCATGTTGCTTACAATGATTTTAAGCACATAAATAGGTGTGAATATTTATATTCATCACTGTGGTATAAAAGATAAGTCTCTGTTTTAACTGAAGAGGCGAGTAACCTTTTAAATTTAAAAATAGGTTGCATGCTAGTATGTTTTGATAAATAAGTATTGTTTGTGTATTGTTTAAAGTATGATGTGAATATGTTATGTGTGCTTGTTGTTTTTATTTATTTATTTATTTGCCTGTTCTGTTTTGAATTTCCAGGCACTGTATTTTATCAAAATACTTATCTCTTAATTTAAATTCCTGATAGAATAAAAATTTATAAAGTGAAGTTGTTGACTGTCTGAAGTTAATAATTAAAACTTCAAGTAAGTTTTTAAAAAAATGTTGCCTCTGTAAACATAGTAAAACATCAGTGCATGTGATTTTTACCAAAATTCAAATATGTTAATTTTGTAATTCAGTTTCATAAATTAAAAGCATTAACGATAACTTGATTTTTAAATCAAGAATTGGGATTTTTAGGTATTTGATGAAGTTGCTATTGGGTTTTGAACTGAAATTGAATTTTAAGCAAATTCTAGTGCTTTTTGAATTGGGTAGTCTCGGGATTTTTCTTAGTACTAGAGGGGTGTTTGTTGAAGCTAGGAAAAAGCTTGGATGGTGAATAAATTTATCAGAGAGAGTGCAGTTTTGAAATTTTATTTTAAACCCTAGTTTTAGCTGTGTTTGGTAAATCGATCACCATGGTTAGAATAGCTGATCGAGTGTTATGGTATTTGGGGGTTTAATGGATTGGCCCTAGTTGAAGTTGAGGCCGGAGGGGTTGATCGTCAGGTGGTCTGAACGGTGACTTCTTGCCGTTGACAGGTTTTGAGGGGAGGCCTGTTTCTTTTTCCAGGTTTGGTTAGGGGTGGGAACTCGAATTTGATTTTGAGTATAAGTTGGATTTGTGGATGACCGTGGATGGATCAGAGGGCAATGGTCGTCGTGCTCAAGGCAAAGGGGATGACCGGTGGTGGCTAGGACCACCGTGCATATGCACGGAGTAGCGATATGTTCAGGTGATGTTTTGTTTTAGGAGATGTTGAACTCAAGTTCACACGGGAAAACTTGATCATTTGCTCGAAGTTATTGGGTATGTGACTCGAAGTTAAAGAAGGGGAGGCTCAGGTATTTTAAAATGGTTACAGGTTTTCAAACCTGTTTGTTCTGAAAATTTAAAATGAAATTTTTAAAAAGGGTAAAGTAAAGGTTTAAGCAAAGATTGAACCAAGTTTGAAAACTGTATTCAGAATCGAATTTGAATCTTAGTTTGACATAATTTAAGTTTTGAAATTAAGATATTTTAAACAACTTTAAATTGTTTAATAGCTGGAATTTAAAAGCAAAACTTTAAATAAAACCAGAGGTTAAATCTAAGTTTAAATTTGGAAATCATAATCCAGTTTGAATCCATATTTGAAAATAAAGGAGGTTTTAAAATTTTAAATATTTAAACAATCTTGGATGTTGAAACATATTAAATAGTATTTGTATTTTAAAATGAATGTGATTTTAAACTTCCTTTGAACTTCTTTATAAAATAAGAAATTATTTAGTATCGGTTTTAAAAAGGTTTTAAAATGTTTTTTGAAACTTTGTTAAGGTTAAGTTTGGTTTTCATTTTAAATTTAAAAGAAAATAAAATTTGAAAACAAATTTTAAAGTAAATTGTCTTAAATTTACTTTGTTAATGATAATGTAATCTTTAATAAGAAATGATTTATTTTAAAGTAAATCAAAAATTTAATGATTATTAATTCATTAAATTTGTAAGGTAATTTAAATAATTTAATTAATTAAGTTATTTAGTTAATTTAGGATTTGAATAAGTTAATTAAGGATAAATTAAGTAATTAAGATGAATTAAATTTGAAATTAGTAAGGATTAACTTAAGTTAATTGCTTAAGAAAGGTAAATGGTTAAATAATGAAATATTTGACTTTATTTAATTTTAGAATGATTATCAGGAATTAAGTACTCAGTGTAACTAAGTTGATGTGGTTAATTTTAGTTAATTAATTAACTTTAATTAATTAAAGGTAATCAGCTGATGTTGGGTTAGGTATAATTACTTAAGGTAAATAATGGGGTATAATTACTTAGTGAAGTAATTAGTGGAATTACTGGATGTAATTAGTTTAAGGAAATTACTTGTTAGGTAGTAATTAAAGGATAATTACTTGATGAAAGAAATTAAGTAATGATTACTCGGTGTAATTAAAGGCTTAATTTACATAATTAATCAAGGAGTTGGATTAATTGATGAAGTAATTAAGTATAGTAAATTTCTGATTGTGATTAATCAAGATTGATTTATAAATGTAATTAAGCTAAAGGTTAATTTTTATATGAAATTTAAGAATAATTAACTTTGTGAAAGTAACTAGAGCATCATTAATTAATGTAATTAATGAAGGTGATCAATCTTGCTTATTAATGATTAAATGATGATGGGTGCTTTGAATTGGTTGATATTTCTAATATGAATTGCTTTCTGATATGATATGTTGGATGAACGATGATAATGTGATTATAAATCAATTATGAATTGCTGTGTAAAAGTGTTATCCAATAATAAAAGTTGAATTGTAATTAATCGAATAGCTTAGTTTAAGACGACATTGGATTCGAAGAGACCGGAGTCGGGTATTAGTAAATATCCGAAACCACTTCGATTCTTTATAGATTGATATGTGAAATCAATGGGATGGTATGGAATGAATTTAGTGAATTGGATCATTTGATTTTGAGTTTTGGTACTACAATGGATGTGAAATAAGTGATGCTTATAACAAATTGTGAAGTTGAAAATCTAAATGAGTTACCCCGGGTTTTAAATAGGTTGTATGTTTTAGTATTCCTTGTTAAATGAGTTTACTCACGCTGGTTTCTAGCATGACCCGGGTGTTACTTTGATGTAATGCTCGGGTCAGACCGAGTATTACAGATTTTCAGGTAAGGACGTTCTGGAGCTCAGGAAGGGAGCTTGATGGCAGGAGCGTATGGAGAGGATTCTGATATAGTATTTTGATAATCTGGACAAGTTGTTAAACTATCCAGTATTGTATGGGAAATTGTAACACTGATGTATAATAAATAAATGCACTGATACGGTCTTCTTTGTAAAACCGTTATTTATGTGATATTATATTTTATCCGCTGCGAATGTGAGATTGTGTGTTTCTTTTCTGTTCTTCTTCTTCTTTCTCTTTTTTCTTTTCACTAACTATCTGGAAATTTCGAGATCCAAATTTCCGGGTCGTTGCATGTGGTATCAGAGCTGAAGGTTAAGCGAGAACCTTGGCTCTGGTGGGTATACTCATTAAGGATAGGGTAAGTGGTACCCTAGGATGAGTTAAGTATATATATATGAGAGAGCGTACTTGTTATTTTCTTATATAAAGTTTTTTTTTAAAAGATTTCAAAGGTAAACGAATCTTATATAAGAAATAGATTATCTATTATGTTAAGGAAATTGGTTGTAGTATTAATTAAATTAAAAAGTAATAGTAAGAATTAAGTGGTAATAGAATTACGACTAAATTGAAATTAAATTAAAGACAAGTTTGAAATGGATTCAAACTGAAATTAAATCTTGAAATTGGGAAAGGTTTCAGGATAAGGATAATCAATTAATTTATGTAATTAATTAAACTTATTTAATGAAATTAATTAATGGATGAGAATTGGAATTGATAAATAAGAGGGAGTTACTTAATGAAGTAACTAGAGGTAAGTAATTTAAGGGACAATTACTTAATGAAGGTAATTAAGAAATAAGTTAATTACCGAATGTGATTATTAATGATGTAATTAATTTAAAGAAATAATAAAAAAATATTATTTAAGGAAATTGAATAAAGGGGTTTTTAGGCTAAAGGAGAAAGTTAGAAAAAAATTTAGTGTCAAGGACAAGAAGTTTGTTTTTTAGGCTGAATGATACTTTTTAGTGTAAATCACAAAATGATAGTTGTAACTATCATTTTCAGTTTACACTAAAAAGTGTCCTTCAGTCTAAAAACCAAACTTGTTGTCTCTTAGACTAATTTTTTTTGCAACTTCTTCCTTGTGCCTATTTACCTGTTGAATAAAATGGTCCTATTTCAAACAAGGGTTGTTTGAAATTTTAAAAGAATTTATTTTGAATTAAAACCAAAGGTGGTTTAAAAATTTAAAAGTGTAACTTGGTATGTAGATGAAATTAATATATATATATATAGGTGGATATACATAATATCAAAGATGGTTTGAGATAAACTCTAAATATTGGGTTTTAAATTTGGAATAAGATGTGTAACCCAAAGTGATAAGTTTTTGAACTTAATAACTGGGAAGATTATTTATGTGAAGTTCAAAATTTGAAATGGAAGATTCAAATTGGGTAAGATTTACTAGGTTAAGTGAATTGAGCTTAACTTTAGGAAGAGTTAAATAAGTTGGAATGATCAACCTGAATTGAAAATTTCAAGATGAAATTGAAATTTAACTTGGGAAGTTAAATGGTTAATCTGAAGGGGGAGTTTGTGTGTTCTCAAATGGGTTTGAGATCTGAAATCTGGAATCTGGAATTTGGAATTTGATGAATGTTTTAAAATGGAATTTTGGAATTTGGACTCAGAATTGAATTGTTTAAAACTTTAAGGGAAAATTGATTTAAAGGAATTAAATCAACATTTGAAGTATTAACTCGAATTTATATAATTCGAGATGGTTTAAATTTGAAATTTGAATTAGTTCAAATTGAATTTGATTTGAATTAATTGAAATGGTTGTTGAATATGCGCCTATATTATTTTTGTTTGATGATAATAAGCATATATACATTCAGTTAAATGTACTTGTTAATATACTATTTTATTTTTCACAGATTAAATAAATATTTGCTGAATAAAATAAATATCACAGATTTTGAATTCAAACGAATATTTTATTCAAACAAATATTTATTACAATTTTGATAGTACATTTTCAAGCTCTCGCTATAACTATACATTTTCAATTACAAAACATTTCTGATTACATCACAATTCATTTTTACATCTTCACCTCATTACATATCACTCACACTCGTATTGGTCGTCAACTGCCTTCCAGTTTGAATCCAGCATCTGAGCAATCTGCAAAAATATTCACCAACGCAGTAAAATTGAAAAAGAAATATTTTTGCAATATAAAATAAAATATGATTTTTGAAAATATTATTTGCCTCAGTTATTTGGGTTGTTCGTCATCATTTATATTTGAATTCATCACACACGAACAGCTTGTGACATACACAGTGTATCACTGTATATGCCACAAGGCCGCGCACATCGATATACACTTGTTCGATTTACAGGGACAAGTGAGCACAGGTCAAACCCAAATACGGGATTCAACTCAAGTGTAATAAAACAATGTCATTCAGCACAAGGTCAAATCAAAGACGGGTTCAACTCAAGTGCAACATAAATAAGATCTCGACTTCAGCACAAGGTCAAACCCGAGTTATTGAAACTGGATTCAACTCAAGTGAAATTTCTCAAGCCAACTTGAAACAAGATCAAGTCCATCCCCACACAAGGAATGAACACACGAAAATGGAGTGCAACTACAAAGATGCAAGCACACTCAAACCAGAAGCATGCTCGATGCAAAAATCCAAACCAGGTTCAAATTATACAAGCTCCAGAAGGACAATGCATGTACAAGACTCAGAGACCAAGCAATGAACAACATGGATGCAACAGATGTATGGTGACGCACAAGCAAGGCTAAGGCACAATTAAACACTGTACTCAGGTGCACAGTGCTACAACACAAAAGTTTCCAAGTAAATTACAAAATGACATCACACAATGAATACATAAACCAGACTCGAGCACGCATGAAGCTTAAGCAACAATAAAACTGAAGCATGGCAGATCAAAAAAAAGAAAATCAAAGCATGTACAAGTTGTAATATGCATATGGTCAAGCTGTTATTCAACACGGTGTAGCATGTACACAATGTCAACCAAAACATATGAAGACTACACATATACAAACCACAGATGCAACCGATCAGTTCGACATGTACATGAAGGCAGCAAAACAGTGGCTCAACAAGAACACTTGCAACAGTGGTGATGCAGTGGCAACTACAGAATGCTAACTAGAGAGGAAATGAAAAAGCACCAGGCAAAGACCAATATCAATGCCCAAATTCAAAACTGTATATATGCACATATATGAAGACTCAAGTCACAAAAGCAGACAACATTTGAGTACATCGAACCAGCAAGTCTCAGCATCAACAAAACCAAATTCATTGAACTTGAATGACCAGACCGAAGATAATGATATACAGGTCAAATTCGAAATCGTGGTAGCAATCATAATTGACCAAGTTAATAATCAAAGCCTTGACCATCATGTTAAAATACCGTAAGGTTCAAGCAAATAGAAGAAGTCAGAAATCATATCAAACATAGAATCAAAATCATACGGCCGAGCTAAAGCAATTGACAGTTTCAAATAAATTATCAGACGAAGTCGTATATGAAATACGAACGAAAATTCAGGGCATTGAACCCTATATAAACCATTCAACATCATCGGCAAGAGATCAGAGTTCGAATACGAAAATCGAAAGGTAACAAAGCATAAATTCTTATCGAACTCATCGAAGTAGCCAGAGAAAGCAACGAGAAATCGATCGAGCAAGGCAACTCTCGTACAACCACAGATTCGATCGAAGTAGTAACGGCTCTTCGAAAGCCCTAATTTGGATCAAGTACAAAAGCCCTAATTTTGCAATCAGGAGGAACCAGAAGAACATGACCACCATTATCTCAAAGGAACGGAGCATATAAAAAAAAAAGATCGGGTCAAAATAATAAAAGGTGTCGGCCTTTATCTTATATTTAAGAGTTTTATTTTATAAAGGGTTTTTATTCGAAAGTAGGGTTGTTTTTAATTTAAATTGTTTTCAATTTGTATTTTCATTTTTTAAACCATTTAATTTTCTAGTCGTGTGACTAGGGGACAAACTACGTGTCGTAGTTTGGGAATTCGCAACTCGGTGGTTTAGTTGTGGCAAGGTT
This sequence comes from Allium cepa, assembly GCA_030765085.1. Lineage (NCBI taxonomy): Eukaryota > Viridiplantae > Streptophyta > Magnoliopsida > Asparagales > Amaryllidaceae > Allium > Allium cepa. Next base: position 1,039,347,612 of record CM060931.1, on the reverse strand, counting down.
TTGAGCGTAGAGTTAGATTAGTCAATAGCGGGTATAGCGAGTTTACGTGTGTAAGCGAGGGACTATCTAATTTCTAGTAGAAACCTTGGGGGCAGCACGTAGGCAGGGTTTTGCCGAAGCTGGGTAAATTCTGTGTTGTTCTGTTTTTTCTGTTATTTATATTCTACGATATCTGTGCTGCTATTCTGTGATCTGAATTGAATATTTTATAAGCTTCCGCGATTAATTTTTATAACTAACACTATCACCCTATTCACCCCCCCTCTAGGGTGAAATCGATCCTACAATGGTGATTGAAGATGTATGAGTATAAGATTCAAATGGAAAATTTGAATTGGGACTAATTCAAACTGGAGTTGAAATGGATTGGAATTGAAGTGGGTTCAATTGAATGGATATTAGTCCAAAGTGATTGGAATAACTTGGGATTGTAATTAAAGTTGAATATGTTTAAAATCAAATGGAATTTGATTTAGATTTGAAAAGGAATTGAGAATTAATTCAACTTGAATTGGGAATGAATCAATTTCAATGGAAATTGAAATTATTTAAATTGGAATTGGGTCAATTTAAAAGGAAGAGGAAATTTAAATTGAACAGTTTTGACTCTGGACTATTTTTAATATAAATTTTTTTAATATAAACCTATTTTTCCAAGCTATACATTATATATACAACCTTTCTTTTAAAAGACAAACCATCTTATACTTGTTTTACAATTATTTTTGAAACTGTTTAACAATTTTCCAACTGTTTTATAAACTAATTACTATATTTCAACTGTTTTACAAAACTAATTTCTATCTTACTATTATACTGCAATTATCTAAAATTTCTATAATTATTTAACTATTTTCTAACTATTTTACACCTATTTTACAAACTAGTAATTATTTTCCAACTACTTATTTATTTTTAACTTTTCAAGCTATTTTCTAAATTTAAACTGGACAGAGTTTAAACTGTTATTGTTTAAATACCCAGTCGAGATAAGAATAGAGGTGATAATCCAAATGGATTGAAGTAATTGTGAGTAAGTAAATGAAAATCAAAGTGAATGTGAATAGAAATGAAATTAATTTGGCTAATAACCAATAAGACAAATACGTAGGGTGTACGTATGTTATTCTATTCGCATAGTGATTTGATCCAGATTCGAGCACAGAATTTCGAGATAGTTATATTGATCCGAGTGGAATTTTTCACTCGGTTTTCGACGGCGAACGTGGATATGGGTTGTTGATTGGTTCTGGATATTCTCTATCATAGTTATGACTATGCAAGGAGAATGACGGTTTCTGATCAAGAAAACAGATCTGTGTCCGCACTAGGAAGTCGGGTGGACGATACTAGTTCGGAAATGAAATTGTGTGATCGAGTGAGCGATCAGATTGGTATAGCGTACGAATGATATGTGTACATTGTAAGGATTTGAATTGAAAAGAGTAATCAAATTTAAATATTTGATTTTTAGTAAACAGAGTTAAATATCTTTGTTTTATAAAATGATACTCCCCCTGTTGAATCTCTTGCCAGAAGAAAAGGATTTTGAAGGTGTTTTGAAAAGAGTTTATACAAGTTTGAAATGATCCAAGGTTTTGAAAATTATATATATATTTGTATACATATATGTACAAAGGATCTTATGAGGATTTTTGAAAAAAGGTTTTGGGAACCTATGGATCTTGGAAAGGTTTTTGATTTTTGGGTAAAATCAATATTTAATTTGGAAAGCCTAGTTTGAGAACTATCGATTTTGGAATAATCGATTTGGTGTAAAGGAGCTTTGTATGAGATCATACTAGGTGTATGATTTAAAGATACTATATATGTATAGTATAAAATATTTTGATGATGGCTCTGGAAAAAAGGCGCTCCCTTGGAATGGACTTCATAGGAGTGCCACTGGGTGGTGCTGCCTTGAGCCCTAAGGGGGGTTCTAAAGTTGATCCTGTGAGGAGTCCGGACAAAACTAGTTCCTGAGGATTTTTGGGTAGCGAAAGTCGAGGGCACTGATGCCTACAGGGGCATTTGGGTTATGCTGTAGCGACAGGGAAACTCGATGTCACTGCGATCTACTGTGGGGACCATAGCGAAAATCATGTGGAGGATGAGTGTCAACGGTCTACACTTGATTTTGTCGGGAAGGCAACGCAACATCGGTAGAATGCGATCTATGGTCAAGTGGAGTGGAGAAGTTTCATTCTTTTGGCAGCGAAATTCGAGGGCGCTGATGCCTATAGTTATATGTGTTTTTGCTGTGATAGCATCGTAACCCCAGTTGTAGCTGCGATCTGTAGCGGGTTCCATGGCGTAACTGAGGAGCGCGGAGGCCTACAGTTATCTATGGATTTTGTCGGGATGGCAACGTAACCATCGAGTTAACTGCGACCATGGATGGGGGTGATGATTTCCAGAGCATTCTCACCAAAGATATTTCCTCTATTTCAAAATGTTTTCTATATTTCCAATAAAATTATTTTTCCAAGTATTTTCACCGGGTGTTGAAAAATGGGTCTGCTAAGTACTTATAGAATTTCAGTCGTACGCCTGATCAACGTATGACCGAATTTCTGTAAGAACAAGGATAGACTGGTTGAAACATCGAGTTATAAAAATATTTTTATAAAATTATTTTGGTAGTATTACAGATTTTAAAAGTGTTTTACAAATGATTAAAGAATATTTTAACTGGTTTTAAAATATTTGTAAATTCTGGCTTCGTTCCTTTTCGAGGACGAGAAGATTCTAAGGGGAGAGGAATGTAATAACCCGGATTTCGGGGCATTGTAATTAATAAGATAATTGGGTTAATTAATAGAAATACTAAATTTATATATTGAACAAATGAATCTGATTAAATAAATATTTATAATTGTAATTGTGTTGTATATATATACATAGATTTTAAACAGAATTATTATATACAAGTTAAATTTGTATTTGTTTAAAAATATGTATATGTAAAATTGACTTGAAATTTAATTTGAATTTGGATATTCAAATTGAAGTTCAAAAGTTAGAAATATATATATCTTAGATTTTACTTTGATTTTAAATTATATTTTAATTTGTATACATAAATTTCTTTAAATACTCTAATATAAATGAACAAAGTTTATTTCAAAAGAAAAACAATTTTTAAAATAAAACAAATAAATTTTTATTATAATATAATATTTGGTTTGAAAAGTTTGAAATAAAATTGAATTCAACATTCTTTTTCTTTTTAAAATGTTCTCTTTTGAAAAATTAGTTTTTTAAAAAAAATTATTTTAAATTATTCAAATAAACATTCAGATGTGTAATTTTATATAAGAAGTTCATATGTATTCATTTAAAGGCTAAATGAAATAAAACATTTATAAACCTTTATAAAATCAAAGAAATTTCTTTTTATATTAAAAGTGTACATATGTTAAGCATTTAAATTATAAGGAAGACACTTGTAATTACTTTACAAACTTAAGTAACAAGTGGAATGCTAATTTATTTTTGAAAATAAATTATTATAGATAAGAAAATCTAGAAAATTCATTTAGTTCAAAACATTATCTTCATTTGAAAACTGATAATCAGATTTTAGAAAAGAAATGCAAACCCAAACACAAATCCATCTAAAATCTGGAAAAAAAACCAAACTCAAAACAAAATCTGCAAATTTGAAAACTGTATGAAGTTCAATTCAACTTCAACTCTAAGCGAAGAAGTATGGAGATCAACTACAAATCTAAAACCAAAGGAAAAGGGGGTCAGCTGCAAATCTAAATTAACTGCTGCAAAATTTAAAATCAACTTCAACAGCAAATTGCAAAACCCAGATTCAACTAGAACTTAACAGTTCCACGGAAAAAATGAGTTTGCATCTGGATTTGCCATCTGCTTCTTCTATAATAAGGTGAGTAAAACTTGACAAAAATTGTTATACCTTGAACTAGCATGCTATGATCCTATAAGTATGATTTGAATTTAACTGTGCATGTTGCTTACAATGATTTTAAGCACATAAATGGGTGTGAATATTTATATTCATCACTGTGGTATAAAAGATAAGTCCCTGCTTTAACTGAAGAGGTGAGTAACCTTTTAAATTTAAAAATAGGTTGCATGCTAGTATGTTTTGATAAATAAGTATTGTTTGTGTATTGTTGAAAGTATGATGTGAATATGTTATGTGTGCTTGCTGTTTTTATTTATTTATTTATTTGCCTGTTCTGTTTTGATTTTCCAGGCACTGTATTTTATCAAAATACTTATCTCTTAATTTAAATTCCTGATAGAATGAAAATTTATAAAGTGAAGTTGTTGACATTCTGAAGTTAATAATTAAAACTTCAAGTAAGTTTTAAAAAAAATGTTGCCTCTGTAAACCTAGTAAAACATCAGTGCATGTGATTTTTACCAAAATTCAAATATGTTAATTTTTTGATTCAGTTTCATAAATTAAAAGCATTAACTATAAATTGATTTTTAAATCAAGAATTGGGATTTTTAGGTATTAGATGAAGTTGCTATCGGGTTTTGAACTGAAATTGAATTTTAAGCAAATTCTAGTGATTTTTGAATTGGGTAGTCTCGGGCTTTTTCTTAGTACTAGAGGGGTGTTTGTTGAAGCTAGGAAAAATCTTGGATGGTGAATAAATTTATCAGAGAGATTGCAGTTTTGAAATTTTATTTTAAACCCTAGTTTTAGCTGTGTTTGGTAAATCGATCACCATGGTTAGAATAATTGATCGAGTGTTATGGTATTTGGGGGTTTAATGGATTGGCCCTAGTTGAAGTTGAGGCCGGAGGGGTTGATCGTCAGGTGGTCTGAACGGTGACTTCTTGCCGTTGACAGGTTTTGAGGAGGGACCTGTTTCTTTTTCCAGGTTTGGTTAGGGGTGGGAACTCGAATTTGATTTTGAGTATAAGTTGGATTTGTGGATGATCGTGGATGGATCAGAGGGCAATGGTCGTCGTGCTCAAGGCAGAGGGGATGACCGGTGGCGGCTAGGACAACCGTGCATATGCACAGAGTAGCGATATGTTCAGGTGATGTTTTGTTTTAGGAGATGTTGTACTCGAGTTCACATGGGAAAACTAGATCATTTGCTCGAAGTTATTGGGTATGTGACTCGAAGTTAAAGAAGGGGAGGCTCAGGTATTTTAAAATGGTTACAGGTTTTCAAACCTGTTTGTTCTGAAAATTTAAAATGAAATTTTTAAAAAGGGTAAAGTAAAGGTTTAAGCAAAGATTGAACCAAGTTTGAAAACTGTATTCAGAATCGAATTTGAATCTTAGTTTGACATAATTTAAGTTTTGAAATTAAGATATTTTAAACAACTTTAAATTGTTTAATAGTTGGAATTTAAAAGCAAAACTTTAAATAAAACTAGAGGTTAAATCTAAGTTTAAATTTGGAAATCATAATCTAGTTTGAATCCATGTTTGAAAATAAAGGAGGTTTTAAAATTTTAAATATTTAAACAATCTTGGATGTTGAAACATATTTAAATAGGATTTGTATTTTAAAATGAATGTGAGTTTAAACTTCCTTTAAACTTCTTTATAAAATAAGAAATTATTTAGTATCGGTTTTAAAAAGGTTTTAAAATGTTTTTTAAAACTTTGTTAAGGTTAAGTTTGGTTTTCATTTTAAATTTAAAAGAAAATAAAATTTGAAAACAAATTTTAAAGTAAATTGTCTTAAATTTACTTTGTTAATGATAATGTAATCTTTAATAAGAAATGATTTATTTTAAAGTAAATCAAAGATTTAATGATTATTAATTCATTAAATTTATAAGGTAATTTAAATAATTTAATTAATTAATTAATTTAGTTAATTTAGGATTTGAATAAGTTAATTAAGGATAAATTAAGTAATTAAGATGAATTAAATTTGAAATTAATAAGGATTAACTTAAGTTAATTGCTTAAGAAAGGTAAATGGTTAAATAATGAAATATTTGACTTTATTTAATTTTAGAATGATTAATCGGGAATTAAGTACTCAGTGTAACTAAGTTGATGTGGTTAATTTTAGTTAATTAATTAACTTTAATTAATTAAAGGTAATCAGCTGATGTTGGGTTAGGTATAATTACTTAAGGTAAATAATGGGGTATAATTACTTAGTGAAGTAATTAGTGGAATTACTGGATGTAATTAGTTTAAGTAAATTACTTGTTAGGTAGTAATTAAAGGATAATTACTTGATGAAAGAAATTAAGTAATGATTACTCAGTGTAATTGAAGGCTTAATTTACATAATTAATCAAGAAGTTGGATTAATTGATGAAGTAATTAAGTATAGTAAATTTCTGATTGTGATTAATCAAGATTGATTTATAAATGTAATTAACTTAAAGGTTAATTATTATATGAAATTTAAGAATAATTAACTTAGTGAAAGTAACTAGAGCATCATTAATTAATGTAATTAATGAAGGTGATCAATCTTGCTTATTAATGATTAAATGATGATGGGTGCTTTGAATTGGTTGATATCTCTGATATGAATTGCTTTGTGATATGATATATTGGATGAACGATGATAATGTGATTATAAATCAACTATGAATTGCTGTGTAAAAGTGTTATCCAATAACAAAAGTTGAATTGTAATTAATCGAATAGCTTAGTTTAAGACGACAGTAGATTCGAAGAGACCGGAGTCGGGTGTTAGTAAATATCCGAAACCACTTCGATTCTTTATAGATTGATATGTGAAATCAATGGGATGGTAAGGAATGAATTTAGTGAATTGGATCATTTGATTTTGAGTTTTGGTACTAGAAATCGATGTGTGAAATAAGTGATGCTTATAACAACTTGTGAAGTTGAAAATATAAATGAGCTACCCCGGGTTTTAAATAGGTTGTATGTTTTGGTATTCCTTGTTAAATGAGTTTACTCACGCTGGTTTCCAGCCATACCCGGGTGTTACTTTGATGTAATGCTCGGGTCAGACCGAGTATTACAGATTTTCAGGTAAGGACGTTCTGGAGCTCAGGAGGGGAGCTTGATGGCAGGAGCGTATGGAGAGGATTCTGATATAGTATTGTGGTTATCTGGACAAGTTGTTAAACTATCCAGTATTGTATGGGATATTGTAACACTGATGTATAATAATATAAATGTACTGATACAGTCTTCTTTGTAAAACCGTTATTTATGTGATATTATATTTTATCCGCTGCGAATGTGAGATTGTGTGTTTCTTTTCTGTTCTTCTTCTTCTTTCTCTTTCTTCTTTTCACCAACTATTTGGAAATTTCGGGATCGAAATTTCCGGGTCGTTACACATAAATGATGTCTTATCAATGCTATCATCGGCGACCCTAAGCTAAAATCCAGTGGTTAAGTCGAATTGAGAAAATATTGAAGAGCCAACCAAATGATCAAAAAGATCATCTATCCAAGGAAGTGAGTAACGGTTCTTCTTCATGAGCTTATTCAACTCTCTATAGTCCATGCAAAGTTGAAGGGAACCTTCCACCTTTGTAGCAAAGACAACTGGCGCTCTCCACTCAGATATGCTCTGTCTGTTGAAGCCATTCTTCAATAGCTCACCATTCTACTTGCTTAATTCCTTCCTCTCCCTAAGAGCCATTTTTCTCATGGGCAATGCCACTGGCTTAGCATTGTCATTCATTTAGATCCTAAAGTCAATTTCCTTCTTAGGGGGTAGTCCCCTAACCTCCTCCAAAACTCTGGGAAATCTCTAACAACTGGAACTGAATCAGACTCTCCTGGTGATGAATCAAGGGATAAAGGAAGCACAGCATGACTGACTCCTGTGGGTTGTAAGAAATCTTGAGAGTCCTTCCGCTATATGTCTCTAGTCTAACGACTATCCTCTTGCAGTCTAATATCGCACCATAAGTGGACAACCAGTCCATCCCAAATCATCCCATATCTCGAAAATCCTAGTACATAAGCATCACGGTCAAACTCTACGCCAAGTATAAAAAATTTCAAACCCTTACAAATCATGGATAAATGTCTTGATCCTTCTACGGGGTTTGAAACAACTATAGGGTCTATGTGCAAACAACCAAGGCACTAGAAATGAAAGAATTCGATGCTCCAGAGTCAAAAGGAGTCCGAATAGGAAAATCCAAAATAGAGATCAAACCATCTACAGAGACTTTCCTACCTCGATCCGATCCACTACTAGAAGATGCTGCATCTAAAGACTGTACTTGCACCTTGGGTACCTCGATCCCGAACCTTTCCCGAAATCTAAACAAACCAATGTCTCTAACCTCTATCTCTCGAATCACCCACCAATAAGAAGTTTCTCCCTTCAGCTGCCAAGATGCAAGTTGAACTCTCTATCGGTCCTCCAGACTAATAGCCTAAATATCTGCTCCGTATTTCTCAACCAAGTTCATGCCTCCATGAAATCCTACGTGCCAAAAAACGTCTTGCCTCCTAGACTAGCGAAGTCCTTGCATAGCTTAGAAAAATTGGCTGCTGTAGGTGGATTAATGAGATCTCCATCCGCCAGTGCTACATTAGGTGCTTGATTTTACACCTCTGGTATCGTAACTTGGAGGTATCTACAGAACCAGCCAGGGACTTGGACACCCTCTGGAAGATTTGGTGGGTCCGGCATTCTGTGCAAAGAAAAGAAAATTTAGGCTTGAACAAATAGAAAGAAAGTTGAATTGGACTTTAAGGGAATTTTTTTTAAAAACTCTCTTATACTTGGAAACTATTTCTAAGAGTTGCTTTTTGAAAAATAGTTTGAAATGTGTTACCTTCGAAAATACTTTACTTTTAAAACATGTTTTTAGGAATCTTGTAACCTTAGTCTCTGATGCCAAATGAAACACACCGCACCCCTTAATATGCCCAAAAAGGGCAAACCAAAGGATATAGTGCGTTATAGGTATGGCTAAAGTATCAAAGAGACTAAGATTCACAAGACAAATAAGTAAAAACAACGGAAACATTTAAATAATAACTTGTTGTTCAAAATTAAACTTCATTTCGAAATAAATCATATAACATGGCATGTCTCAAAACTGCTCAAATTCACGTCTCATGAAAAATACATGTTAATCTTACATAATCAGAGTGCAAAATAATAATAATAATAATAATAATAATAATAATAATAATAATCCCTCCCACAAGTTCTAAATCCATCATAAGCAAAACGAAAAAGAAGAAAAGTAGAAGAATACATCTAAAACGAGAAAGCTCCGAAAATGAATCTCCAGGCAACCTGAATCAACTCAACTCTACTGAACTATTGGGGGGAAAGGGGAAATGGAGGAGTTGGTCAGACAATAAGTCTGGTGAGTGAAAGTAATTACTAGCATTTCCAAGCAAGATAATGATAATAGACCAAGTAATAGTTCTAGCATGAAAGAAAATACAGAAAAGATAAAACTGGGGGGAAATAGTGTTTCTGATTTTGGTTGACTGTTTGCTTAGATTGTTTGATTTGATTGTTTGCACTTGTCTTAAACTGTTGTGATTAGGCTGAAAACTCTAATCCTATCTCAACTGCTAACTTGATTAGGTTGAATTCCTAATTCTACCTATTGATCGGCCTATTCTATCTCTGTTATACCATTATGAACCAATCCTGTTGGTCACAACAAAAGACACTTCTTTAGCGCTTAGGACGCGGTAGCGAATTATTAACCCTAATCGATGTCGCAGGCTCGGTCATTGCCGGTACACACTAACTATCGCCCCCTATTTGACCGCTTATTTGCCCTAATCAGCATAAGCGTGCCCAACCTCACCTAACTGTTATGAGACCAATAGTCCTAGATGTGAAAGGGAATGCTGCCCAGCCTCACCTAACTGTTGTGCGACCATCAGTCCTAGATCTGAAAGGGAATGCTGTCGGTACTGGTCCAAACAAACAATCTTCTAATTTTTCGCCCCTTGCCCAAATCTCCATATTTGAGCTTCTATCTATTGGCCATTTATTTACCATAATCAGCATAAGAATATCCCAGCCTCAATCAGTCCTAGATCTAAAAGGAAATGCTGCTGGTACGGGTCTTACTTATGTATTTGCTTATTAACTTAATCTAAGTTTTAAAATAAGCCTCTTTTGTTATTTCTTTCTTTGCTATATTTACTTATTAATTTAATCCAAGATCTAAGTTTTAAAATAAGCCTTTTTCGTTATCCCATCTTTCTAATTATAACTTACATGTTATAATAGTTCTTGCAACTGTTACTTCTATTTTCGCTTTTTAGTTATAACTACTAGTTACAGTCACACTTGAAAATATCTTGAATTTGCCTATTTCTGTCTATCTATATTTTATTTCAACTTTTCTTATTTTACATCTGATTTCTTTAAACTTAATGTTTTTCAATTTTAATGCATATTAGCAAATTCTTTGCTTATATTTTGTTTGCATCAAAAAGGATTAAAAAGAAATTAACATTTACAGGCTAAGTTTCAACTTAAACAGATGTATATAACATTGAATAACTATAAATAATTGTGAATAACTAAATAAAATAGCTGAATAAAATAGATTGGATAGAACTTTTGAAATTTACTTAAAATAGATTGTAAATAAACTTACATATAATTTTTCTAAAAATTGTAAAAAAACTGCAACTATTGAGATCCATATTATTTTAAATTACTTAAAAATCAAAAATAATTACAAAACACTCACTTGTGGTCCTTATCTCTAGGCCTTAGCCTTTCTGGATCCACTCCTAGGGCGCAGAATATTTTTGTCAAAAAGATTTCCTCCCTAGAAAATTTTCTATTTAGGTTCAGCCTCAGGCAATGAACCCAATTGGAAGAAAATATAAATGAGAAAAATAGCTAGGCCTATGGTTCTATTTATAGTGTGACTTAGGGATCTCAAGCTGTCGGATTTGAAGATTAAATCTGGTGCAACCACTTCATAGGCTCACTAGGAACCGTTTAATGCAACTAAGAACACACAAGATTTGGCAAAAATTGTAAGATAGGTTGTTCGGCTCGTACCTGGACAAAATAACGTCCAGATGTTTTGGCGAGTTAAACTAGCTTCATTGGGTATCGGGCTATAGGTCGTCCTGACCTTTGCATGGGTCGACCCCTATGGGGTTTAATATTTTTTTTGTTTGATTCTTATTTCTCTCATAATTTCTTCATACTAGCTCGGATTTCGACAAGTTATATATGGAAATTGATCAAAAAATCACCATGGACCTAATGGTGCAACTTTCGTAGCTCGATTCTAACAATTTCACAAGCTTATTTTGTTATTAAATTAATTCATTAGTTAATTATCATAGCTCAAATTCTGGGTTGTTACAGTCCGTGTTTATGTGTTGCATGGTCTTATGAGATACCTTTATTTCGAAAGGTTTTATAATATTAAAATCCATTTGATTATATTTCTCATGCTGGTTTTACCAGAATGATCCAAGCGTTATTTTTCTTATAATGCTCGGGTCAGCCCGAACATATTTTTCAGATTTAGCTGGACACTTTGGAGCTTCAGGGGATGAGCTAGATCCTCCAAAATGTATTCCCATAATTTATCTTCCGCTGTTTATTCTTGTCTATATTTATCAACAATTGTAAGGATGGATTGTTATAACTATTTAGGCTGATGATACGTTGTTTTGCTCTGATGATAGCATGTCTATTAAATCTCTTTTTTGGTCAAGACTCGTTGAATATTATATATTACTCATCACATTATGAGATTCAATTCCATCTTTTCTTTCTTTCACCCCTACAATATGCCTTTTGGCACTTGGATGTTCGGCACGTAAATGCCGTGGATGTATTAGTGTTGACTTCTAAGGATCGAAAATGGGGGTTGTTATAGTTGGTATTAGAGCTGAAAGTTAAACGAGAACCTTGGCAATAGTGGGGTAAAGTTATTAAAGATAGGGTTAATAACACCCTAGAATGAGTTTGAGTGTATATATAAGAGTGCATATTTTCTATTTTTATAAAAATGTTTTATATTTTATTGATTGATCTATTGAGTGGCATATAGATTCTGGTCAATACGAGTAGCTACTATTATTCATAGAGATCTCTAAACACTTGAACAAGGCCAACCGATACAGTATTGTTTTAAATTAGTAGATGAAGTTATTTTAACTAGAAGTGTATTTTATATATAAAATAATAATTTTTAAAAATTAAAATATTCATTTTTGATATGTTTGTTTGTTAGGAAGTGATAATATTCACCTATTTTCATTTAGGGTTTTTTTAGTCATGCACATCCAACTTTGAGCATTGACTGTTGTTTGGTGTTTTATAAGTAACTTTCCTTTTTAAAGCATGGGTTGGGTAGATAGAAATTGTGGGAAGATTGAAACTGAACATCGTGTGAATTAATTTTCACGATTTTTTTAACTATAAAACGTTCAGTGATAATGTTGGGCTAAAAATTCGATTTTAATAAAGATGTTTAGTAAAAGAAAGCTAGAATATTTTAGAATAAATATTTGAGAAATGAATTTTTATAAAAATGATTTTTTAAAAGAAGTTGATTTTATAAAATGATTTATAAAATATGGTTTAATAATAATAGTGTAGATTTAAGTAGAAAATTGTGGACTTGAATCCTAATGCTTTTGAGAAATAATTTCTAAAGTTAAGGGAAAATTATAATAGTATTATTTGAAAGTATTGTGAATAGAATTTTTTTAAGGGATTTTTAAGAAGATAGAAAGCATAGAATTCACTTTTGTTGTTAAAAAATAATTCTGATGATGACAGCAGCATCATCGGTGTTCATTTTCGAGTTTTGTTGTGGCAAGTGCTACCATAGCAATGTTGCTATAGAATTTCTTGATAAAACAGATTTCGATTTAATCCCAAAAGCATGATTTGATTTACAAAAGGAAATAGGTATATTATTATTTCAAATGATTTTGAGAAAAGTAGTAATAGTTTTACTTGAAATTTGTAACGACCCGTATTTTACGTGTCGATGGATCGTAGAATTTACAGGTCGTTAGTGTTGTTTGTGGTGTTCCTAGCCTGAGTCGTATAAGGAGATAACTCGTGTGGTTAGTGTTGAGTCGTGACCGACTCATAGGCATTGCCGAGTTAAGGGTTGAGTCGTGACCGACTCATAGGATAGGTCGTGTACAAGTTACGACTCATAGGATGGAAGGCTTGGGAGTTAGGTCGTTTGAAGGATAGGTCGTAGGTAGGGGTGAGCGACCTAAGGAGCTAACGGGTTAGGATGTTAATGTGTTGAGAGTTAGGTCGGTTGAGCGACCTAGGATAGAGGAACGACCTAAGAAAGTGACCGACCTAGTGGAGAGCGACCTAAGAGGGGGTAGCGACCTAAAGGTTAGGCGACTTAGAGATGGACCGACCCAGGAAAGTAGCCGACTTAGGGTTTAGAGAGGCATGCTTGAGTCGTTGGTAGATGAGTCGTTAGGTCGCTAGCGCGACCTAAAGGAAATAGGTTGAGTCGTGAGTCGGCTATGTTGTTAGGTCGTAGCATGATAGGTCGGCAACGACCTAAGTTAGGTCGGAGGCTTTTGTATTGTGTGTTTGTTAGGTCGTTGGGGACATAGGTCGGCAGGGGTTTGAGTCGGCACTGGTATTAAGTCGTAAGTCGGCATGGTGGTTAAGTCGTCATACGACTTAGGACTTGGGATATGCGGCCTGTGTTTTAGGTTATGTCTGGGTTGTGTCGTAGGTCGTTAAGGTTATAAGTCGTTAGGTCGGCCTTGGGCTTAAGTCGGCCTTGTTTGTTAGGTCGCAGGGGGTTTAGGTCGTGAGACCCTGTGTGTTTGGATAAGCCGTAGGTCGCTAGGGCGGGCTGGTTTTAGGTCGTAGGTCGTTGGAGTGTTAGGTCGGGGACGACCTAAAGGGCGACGACCTAAGGGTTGTTCAGCCTATAAATAGAGGGGTTTGGCTCACTTTTTGGCACCGGTTTTTGAAGCGACGAAGTGCTGCCATTTTGGGAACTCGACTACAACATTTCTTCATCTTCTTTTCTCCATTCCAATCTAATTCTAACATCCATCCAAGATCGAAGATCGAGATCGAAGATCCAAGTGCCAAAGTTGAAGATCTTCATCCGTTCGAGCTAGAATTCATCGATTGGAGCGAGATATTGCCGGATCAAACCTTGATCTTCGCTGTCCAGATCTGAAGTGTGTAGTTTTTGTAGTGTTTGGGTGATTTGGTGAGTGGTAGTTATCTCTCACGCGGATCCAAAGGAGTATATTGGATTGGTGGCATGTTTGGGTGTTAAAGTTAGAGATTTCATGCATTTTTCTTAGATCGAAGTCTAGATCCATGGTTTTTGAAGATGTTTACTTATGCAAGTTTGTTTAATAAGCATTAGAGACAAAACCCATGTTTTATAATTGATAGATCTATGCTAAAAACCATGATTTCACATATGTTGGACTTTTGCTCGTTTATTTACGAAATTGCCATTATAGTTGATATTGCTTAAATTGCTTAATAGATCTTGTTTGAATGATTGATTATTTGAATGTATGATTGATTTGATTGTTTCCAAGTTAGCTAGTAGTTGATTTGGAACAAGATGATGAAAGAGGATTCAAAAGCTATGGAAGAAGGCTCTTGAATGGTGAAAGCTGCTTAAGGCATATGTAGCGGATGTTGAAGCTCATATGTATAGATTGGATGATGTTGAGATGGGACTTTGCCATGATTTGATGAGGCAAACCATGTTGTTGAGTTGAGACGTTGCTTTGATGCGATGAAGCGAAGTATGATGTGAGTCTTGGCTTAATCCAAGCAGGGATCATTCCAAGCATGTTGATAACTTGAAGAGTAGTTCAAGTTGGTTGATAATGGATTGTTCAAGAGGTAGCTTGAGCTTGTATGAGGATAGTCGTCAAGAAGGATGGCTAGGAGGCTTGGATCTCGTCGTTGTTGAAGGTTCTAGCATGCTCAAAAGCAAGAGTACATGGGGCGCCCATAACGACTACAGGTAGGTAGTCGGGACACCCAAAAGACTACAGGTAGGTAGTTGAGTACTCTGGGCAAAGTAGATAAGTCCTAGGCACAAGGCAGTGTGCGGAGTTATGGTTAGAACCGGGGTTACCATTAGCCCTTGACAGATGGTCATTCAACTAACGGTGAAATCGAGGCAAGGATGACAGTGATAGCCAGAGTCATGGATGTTTGGTTGTATTATCATTCGGCTTCAAGAGCGGTGTTTTCTGGGTGCTTATCTGATCTTGGTTTAGGCCTTGGGGGTTTGTATTTGGAAAACATCGTCCTTGACTCGAGTGGTATTCGCTTTACCTTAATTGTCTATGTTGTTATGCTTGCTTCTCCTTAGTGTATGTCTGGGGCTATCACTGTAGAAAGAGGTGGAGTGGGATGGTTTGGTTCCTATTCCTTTTATCCTTTATGCTCTTTTGGTATGTTTGATAGTTAATTTACTGCTCACTAAGACTTTGTCTGACTCAAGGTTTTATGTCTCCTCTTATTACCTTGGGCTGTTCATCCATGTTTGGGATGGGCAGACTAGGTAGCAGGTGACAGGTGCTGCGCTAGGAGTTCTACGCTGAAGATGACGAAGACGAGCAGGAGGCTTTGCATATTGTTTTCTTACTATATGTACTGGGTATCCGCTGCTGTATTTGGTTGAGTGATTTGTAGTGAGGCTTTCATGTATGGATTTGAGTAGATGATTGTACAAAACTACTGTGATGCTTATATGATGATGTTCTGTTCTATGGAGCTTCACTATATTATATTTCTCTATTGTATTTTATCCATGCGCTGTGAGTTATGCGATAGAGATTCTTTTGTTTTGTTTTACCCTGACTATCGTCCATGGCTGCCTGGCACGCCTTTCAGCGCATTATTTCCTTGTTTTGGTGCGGGAGTCATGGGCGGTCGTCACATTTGGTATCAGAGCGCTTTGGTTAATGGATTTCAGCCAACGCTCGCTGACGTAACTACGTATGAGAGACGTAATTGTATTTTGATGGATGATTACTATATATAATATAGTAGCCTAGAAGGATTTGAACTCCTTATGCAGTTGTTTCTTAAGGTGTTCTAATCATTCTTATTACAGATATTAAGGATGAGTCGAAGAGGGAGACCAGCTGCAAGGGAAAGCCGTGCTGATGAAGGAGCTGTTGATTATGGAACTATGTTCGAAGCGATGATGACTTCGATCATGAGAAGGATACCAGCTTCAGGATCATCAGTGGATGTGGGAGTTCAAGTTCAAGCTCCAAGACCGGTGGATTTTGCTAAGCTTTGCAAGGATTATACTTCTCTTGGAGGAAAAGCTTTCTTGGGGACGGAGTCGACTATTGAGGTGCAGAGATGGATTGATGCATGTCGAAGGATCTTTGGTGACTTAGGGATTGAGGATGCAACTAAGAGAAAGCTTGCATCGAGACAGCTTCAGGGAAGAGCTGCTGATTGGTGGAATTCTATCACCATTGATACCCCAGAAGAAGAGATTACTTGGGAGCAATTCCAAGTTAGATTTGAAGCCAAGTTCATCTCTACGGCTCAGAAGTCTGTTTTGTTCAAGAGGTTTGTAGAGCTCAAGCAAGGTGGGAGACCAGTTCTTGAGTATATTTCTGAGTTTGAAGCTTTGTCCAAGTATGCCAGATCGTACATTGATTCTCCCTATCAGAAGAATGAGAAGTTTGTGACTGGTCTGGATGCTTATCTTGGGAGGCAGTTAGTGGATCATTTGGACGATCCATTTGAGAAGCTTGTGGAGAAAGCCCTTAGGCATGAGAGTTTGTTTCCTAAGGAAAGTTCTGTTGTTGCTGTAACCAGGGAAGGATCTAAACCACACCAGAATGGCAATAAGAGGAGGAAGCAGCAGCAGCAGAAGGGTAAGGATGGCCAGAAGAAGCCGAAAGGCGAAGTGACTTGTTATAACTGCCAACAGAAGGGCCATCTTTACAAAGATTGTAAGAATCCCAAGGTGCCGGGAAAGTGTTATAACTGTGATAAGCTGGGACATATCAAGAAGGATTGCCCAGAGCCGAGGAAAGATAGGCAGATTGTGCAAGCCTATGCTTTGGGAGTTGTGCCGTCGTCTTCAAAAGCTCCGACTGCTGAAGAAAAGGGGAAGAGTGTGGTGGTTCAAGGTACTCTTTCTATTTGTGGTGTTCCAGTTAGAGTGTTGTTTGATACTGGAGCGTCGCATTCTTTTGTTTGTGATGATTTGGTAAGCCGGTTAGGTATGAAACCGGATATTGTTGATAGGCCATTGGTTGTGACTAATCCGGTAGGGGGTTCGTCATGTTTGTGTATGTTATGTCGTGGTCTAGTTGTGTCGAGTCATGATTGCTCGTTTGTTTGTGATTGCTTTGTTCTGAACTTTGCGGGGTTCGGAATTATTTTGGGTATGGACTGGCTTAGGAAGTATGCGGCAAGGATTGATTGTGAGAGGCTTGAGGTGACAGTCGGGAATGTGGAAGGGCGAAAGGTTGTGATACGATGTAAGCATGAAGAAGGCGTCTTCATGAGCTTCATGTATTCGCTAGTTGTTCCACGGGATGGACTGTCATCAGTGCCTATTGTGAATGAGTTTGGTGATGTCTTTGAGGAAGTCAAAGGGTTACCGCCGCATAGGGAGATCGAGTTTCGTATCGATCTAGTTGAGGGAGCCAGACCTGTTGTGATGCCTCTTAGGCGGATGGCACCGAGGGAGCAGCAAGAGCTGAAGGTGCAAGTTGATGACCTTTTGCAGAAAGGATTCATTCGGAGAAGTGTGTCCGAATGGGGTGCGCCAGTTGTGTTCGCAACCAAAGCGGATGGATCGTTGAGGTTGTGTGTGGATTATCGTGAGCTGAATAAGGTGACTAAGAAGAACAAGTATCCATTGCCGAGAATAGATGACTTGTTTGATCAGCTTCACGAGGCTAAGGTGTTTTCTCAGATGGATTTGGCAACGGGATTTCACCAGTTGAGAGTGGCAAAGGATAGTGTGCCGAAGACTGCTTTCAGGACACCATCCGGGTTTTATGAGTGGCTGGTAATGCCGTTTGGATTGACTAACGCGCCAGCATATTTTGTGGATCTTATGAATAGGGTATTCAGAGATCAGTTGAATAAGTTCGTGCTTGTGTTCGTGGATGATATTTTGGTTTACTCCAGAACCGAGGAAGAGCACAAGACGCACTTGAGGATTGTTTTGGGAATTTTGTGGAAACATCAGCTGAAGGCTAAGTTTTCGAAGTGTCACTTCTGGAAGAGTGAAGTGAGGTTCTTAGGCCATGTTATCTCTGGAAATGGAATAGCGGTTGACCCCGCTAAGGTGGCAGCGATCCAGGATTGGGTTAGACCTAAGAATGCATCTGATGTGAGAAGTTTTCTTGGATTAGCAGGATATTATCGTCGGTTTATCAAAGACTTTTCCAAGATAGCTGCACCGTTGACAGGATTGACGAAGAAGAACCAAGTGTTCAGATGGGATGATAAGTGTGAGCAAGCTTTCGTAATCCTGAAAGAACGACTGACAAGTGCTCCTGTTTTGACTATTCCGAGTGGGAATGATGAGATGGTGGTTTACACCGATGCATGTGGCACTGGACTAGGAGCGGTGCTAATGCAGAAGGATAAAGTTGTTGCGTATGCTAGTCGACAACTAAAGCCGCATGAAAGGAATTATCCGACTCATGATTTGGAGTTAGCGGCGATTGTGTTTGCTTTGAAGATGTGGAGACACTATCTATTGGGAGTTAGATTTGAGCTGTTTACAGATCATAAGTCGTTGAAGTATCTGTTTTCCCAAAAGGATTTGAATCTTCGACAGCAACGGTGGCTAGAGTTCTTAGCATCGTATGATTTTGGTATAGCCTATACTCCAGGGAAAGGTAACGCAGTGGCTGATGCGTTAAGTCGAAGACATGCAGGATTGGGAGCCATGTTTTCGGAATGGAAGAGTCTTGAGTATTTGGCTGGATTTGATTTCAGGCCTAGATGTGAATTGGAACCTGAGATGTTGGCAAACTTATCGATAAGGCCTACTCTTGTGGAAAGAATTGGTGAGAGGCAAAGGGGAGATGATAAGCTTATCAAGATTATCCGTGATTTGGAATCCGGATTGGATCCAGAAAAGGATAAAGGATTTGAAGTCGATCGAGAGGGTTGGCTTCGAAAGCAAGGGCGACTAGTTGTTCCCGATGTAGATGGATTGAGAGATGAAGTTCTGAGGGAGAGTCATCACTCGAAGTTGACAATTCATCCAGGTGGAAATAAGATGTATCGGGATATGAAGAGAACCTACTACTGGGAAGGTATGAAGAAGGATGTTGGGAATTTTATTTCCAAGTGTATGAATTGCCAGTTGGTGAAAGCTGAGCAGAAGAAGCCCAGTGGATTGCTTCAGCCATTAGAGGTTCCTACATGGAAGTGGGAGCAAGTGTCGATGGACTTTATCGATGGTCTACCTAGGACAAGAGCAGGGAATGAAGGGATTTGGGTCATAGTAGATCGTTTGACCAAGAGTGCAAGGTTCATTCCTGTTCGATCGACTAGGACTGCATCGAAGTTGGTTGAATTATATGTGAAGTGGATAGTTCGTTTCCATGGTGTCCCGAAGAGTATAGTGAGCGATCGAGATCCATTGTTCACTAGTAGATTTTGGAAGAGCTTCCAGGAAGTTTTGGGAACTGAGTTGTGTTTGAGTACAGCTTATCACCCTCAAACAGATGGTCAGACTGAGAGAGTCAACCGAGTTTTGGAAGATCTTCTTAGAGCATGTGTTTTGGACTTCGGAGGATCATGGGAAGATCACCTTCATTTGGTGGAGTTTGCTTATAATAACAGTTATCAGTCGAGTATCGGTATGGCACCATATGAGGCATTATATGGAAGACCGTGTAACTCTCCGACATGTTGGTTGGAAACTGGAGAAAAGCTGATACTTGGGCCAGAGATGATTCGACAGACTTCAGATTGTATAGAGATCATTCGGCAACGAATGAAGGCAGCCCAAGATCGTCAGAAAAGTTATGCCGATAATCGTCGTAAGGATTTGGAATTCGACGTAGGTGATATGGTTTTTGTGAAGATTTCTCCTCTGAAGAGTGTCATTAGATTCGGGAAGAAAGGAAAGTTAACTCCGAGATTTGTTGGACCATTCCCGATTATCGAGCGAATTGGAAAGCTCGCTTATAGATTGGAGTTACCGGAAAAGATGGCGGGTGTGCACAGTGTTTTTCATGTATCTTATCTACGGAAGTATATGCACGACCCAACTACGGTGGTTTCTGCTGATAGCTGTGAAGACTTGGAGGTTGATCCAGTTGTTTCGAGACCTCGTAAGCCGCTTCGTATTGTTGAAACCGATACGAAACAGCTTAGGAGGAAAACGATTACGTTGCTCAAGGTACAATGGAGTGATGATGTTAACGACTGTACATGGGAGGAGGAAGAGAGGATGAAGGCAGCTCATCCCGGACTCTTCGAGGTATGGCCCTAAAGTGTCGTGACATCTCATGAATTTGTAGCTTGTTCTCAGTCTTAGAATTCTGCATGCTAGGTTAGAATTGGTTGCATGGTTTGTTGATTGCTTTGGATGGTAGGCATGCAGAATATCTTTGATTTCTGATTGTTTGCTTGGAATTTCGGGGGCGAAATTCCTAAGGGGGAGAGAATGTAACGACCCGTATTTTACGTGTCGATGGATCGTAGAATTTACAGGTCGTTAGTGTTGTTTGTGGTGTTCCTAGCCTGAGTCGTATAAGGAGATAACTCGTGTGGTTAGTGTTGAGTCGTGACCGACTCATAGGCATTGCCGAGTTAAGGGTTGAGTCGTGACCGACTCATAGGATAGGTCGTGTACAAGTTACGACTCATAGGATGGAAGGCTTGGGAGTTAGGTCGTTTGAAGGATAGGTCGTAGGTAGGGGTGAGCGACCTAAGGAGCTAACGGGTTAGGATGTTAATGTGTTGAGAGTTAGGTCGGTTGAGCGACCTAGGATAGAGGAACGACCTAAGAAAGTGACCGACCTAGTGGAGAGCGACCTAAGAGGGGGTAGCGACCTAAAGGTTAGGCGACTTAGAGATGGACCGACCCAGGAAAGTAGCCGACTTAGGGTTTAGAGAGGCATGCTTGAGTCGTTGGTAGATGAGTCGTTAGGTCGCTAGCGCGACCTAAAGGAAATAGGTTGAGTCGTGAGTCGGCTATGTTGTTAGGTCGTAGCATGATAGGTCGGCAACGACCTAAGTTAGGTCGGAGGCTTTTGTATTGTGTGTTTGTTAGGTCGTTGGGGACATAGGTCGGCAGGGGTTTGAGTCGGCACTGGTATTAAGTCGTAAGTCGGCATGGTGGTTAAGTCGTCATACGACTTAGGACTTGGGATATGCGGCCTGTGTTTTAGGTTATGTCTGGGTTGTGTCGTAGGTCGTTAAGGTTATAAGTCGTTAGGTCGGCCTTGGGCTTAAGTCGGCCTTGTTTGTTAGGTCGCAGGGGGTTTAGGTCGTGAGACCCTGTGTGTTTGGATAAGCCGTAGGTCGCTAGGGCGGGCTGGTTTTAGGTCGTAGGTCGTTGGAGTGTTAGGTCGGGGACGACCTAAAGGGCGACGACCTAAGGGTTGTTCAGCCTATAAATAGAGGGGTTTGGCTCACTTTTTGGCACCGGTTTTTGAAGCGACGAAGTGCTGCCATTTTGGGAACTCGACTACAACATTTCTTCATCTTCTTTTCTCCATTCCAATCTAATTCTAACATCCATCCAAGATCGAAGATCGAGATCGAAGATCCAAGTGCCAAAGTTGAAGATCTTCATCCGTTCGAGCTAGAATTCATCGATTGGAGCGAGATATTGCCGGATCAAACCTTGATCTTCGCTGTCCAGATCTGAAGTGTGTAGTTTTTGTAGTGTTTGGGTGATTTGGTGAGTGGTAGTTATCTCTCACGCGGATCCAAAGGAGTATATTGGATTGGTGGCATGTTTGGGTGTTAAAGTTAGAGATTTCATGCATTTTTCTTAGATCGAAGTCTAGATCCATGGTTTTTGAAGATGTTTACTTATGCAAGTTTGTTTAATAAGCATTAGAGACAAAACCCATGTTTTATAATTGATAGATCTATGCTAAAAACCATGATTTCACATATGTTGGACTTTTGCTCGTTTATTTACGAAATTGCCATTATAGTTGATATTGCTTAAATTGCTTAATAGATCTTGTTTGAATGATTGATTATTTGAATGTATGATTGATTTGATTGTTTCCAAGTTAGCTAGTAGTTGATTTGGAACAAGATGATGAAAGAGGATTCAAAAGCTATGGAAGAAGGCTCTTGAATGGTGAAAGCTGCTTAAGGCATATGTAGCGGATGTTGAAGCTCATATGTATAGATTGGATGATGTTGAGATGGGACTTTGCCATGATTTGATGAGGCAAACCATGTTGTTGAGTTGAGACGTTGCTTTGATGCGATGAAGCGAAGTATGATGTGAGTCTTGGCTTAATCCAAGCAGGGATCATTCCAAGCATGTTGATAACTTGAAGAGTAGTTCAAGTTGGTTGATAATGGATTGTTCAAGAGGTAGCTTGAGCTTGTATGAGGATAGTCGTCAAGAAGGATGGCTAGGAGGCTTGGATCTCGTCGTTGTTGAAGGTTCTAGCATGCTCAAAAGCAAGAGTACATGGGGCGCCCATAACGACTACAGGTAGGTAGTCGGGACACCCAAAAGACTACAGGTAGGTAGTTGAGTACTCTGGGCAAAGTAGATAAGTCCTAGGCACAAGGCAGTGTGCGGAGTTATGGTTAGAACCGGGGTTACCATTAGCCCTTGACAGATGGTCATTCAACTAACGGTGAAATCGAGGCAAGGATGACAGTGATAGCCAGAGTCATGGATGTTTGGTTGTATTATCATTCGGCTTCAAGAGCGGTGTTTTCTGGGTGCTTATCTGATCTTGGTTTAGGCCTTGGGGGTTTGTATTTGGAAAACATCGTCCTTGACTCGAGTGGTATTCGCTTTACCTTAATTGTCTATGTTGTTATGCTTGCTTCTCCTTAGTGTATGTCTGGGGCTATCACTGTAGAAAGAGGTGGAGTGGGATGGTTTGGTTCCTATTCCTTTTATCCTTTATGCTCTTTTGGTATGTTTGATAGTTAATTTACTGCTCACTAAGACTTTGTCTGACTCAAGGTTTTATGTCTCCTCTTATTACCTTGGGCTGTTCATCCATGTTTGGGATGGGCAGACTAGGTAGCAGGTGACAGGTGCTGCGCTAGGAGTTCTACGCTGAAGATGACGAAGACGAGCAGGAGGCTTTGCATATTGTTTTCTTACTATATGTACTGGGTATCCGCTGCTGTATTTGGTTGAGTGATTTGTAGTGAGGCTTTCATGTATGGATTTGAGTAGATGATTGTACAAAACTACTGTGATGCTTATATGATGATGTTCTGTTCTATGGAGCTTCACTATATTATATTTCTCTATTGTATTTTATCCATGCGCTGTGAGTTATGCGATAGAGATTCTTTTGTTTTGTTTTACCCTGACTATCGTCCATGGCTGCCTGGCACGCCTTTCAGCGCATTATTTCCTTGTTTTGGTGCGGGAGTCATGGGCGGTCGTCACAAAATTTTTTAAAGTGTATATATTTTTGAGATTTAATTTTGAAGTAAGGTAGATTTTCTTTGGATTGGTTTAGGGAATTGGTCTCGATTTGTTTTGATGACCTAAATAATCTTATAAGTGATGAGTAAATGTTTTCCTAAGAGAATGTTGTAGTACACTTAGTAAACTATTCTCTTTATCATGATACGATAGAAATGTGGTTAAAATCAAAAGGAATCTAAAGCAAGTTGGTAATTGGTATTTCGTTAAAAACTATTTGTTTGGAAATATATACTGCATTATTTCAAAACAGGAAACTTTGGAAAGAATAACTGTTTTATGTTAACTAGTTCGAGTAGCCCAAAAATAATTAAAAATGGTAAAGAGGCGTGTTTAGATGGAAAGCACTTCTCTTAGGCATTACCCTTCTTAGTAAGGGGATATATGATACTATTAGATAGTACCCGGTTCCTTATTATTATCTTGGGGTTACTCGGGCTATATGTGTGTGTGTGTGGTTAAAATAAATAGTATCATTTCAAAAAGGGGTTAAATAGAATATTGGTAGAATATTCAAATTGGCATATATATATATATAAGTTATTTATACGTGCATCGATATATGATATTGGTAGAATATTAAAATTGGACTTAAATAGAATAAATACTAAATAGGATTTGGAATTTTTAAGGCTGTTGGCCAAAGGTGGTAGAGAGGAAGTGTTTACAATTTTGAACTGAAAAGGCGAAGGAGTAATTAAAGGAAGGTCAAAGATCTATGTCCTTCAATCGTCTTTTATTACTACCTTCTTAAAAGATTTGATTAATTAGTTTTTCTTTCCTTTCGCTATCAGCAAACAGCTGAAAGTTTCATGGCCTTCATCACTTGAAAAATCTCAAAAACCAAACTCAAATAAAATCAAATTATTAAAGGTGGTTGTTGTCTATTGATTCTTGAAAAATCTTAAGGTTGATTCCGTTTAATTTAGGAGATTTTTTCATCATTTAAGGTGCAAATTTTTGGTTACATCTTAAGATAAAATTCAAATTTTATTTAATCATATATTAATCCTTTTCACATGGTTTAGATCCTATACATGCTACATATGATCTATTTGTATTTTCATTTTTCAATATAATTCATATCTCTTTCTACCATACCTCAATTAGTTAAATGTTCATCATGTTAATTTAATTTAGATTCCCTTTTGCGCTACACCTTAATTGATCATATGATCATTATGTTGATATACTTTTGATCATTTATCTCATATGATTATTTGTTCATATTGTTTACAAAGTTTAGATCTGATCTTCTATAATGAATTTATATGTGCCAAAGTAATTTGATCTATTTAGTTGTGTTTTTAGAAATCATTGGGTAATAAATAAATAAAACAATTTTGATTGAATACCATTTTTAATTTAGTATAAATATGTTACAAGGTTATTTAATCAATTCTGATTTAAAACTATTTTTACTAATATTTAGTTAATTTTGATTGTTTATACATACCTTTAAAATGATAATGTTTACAACAAATTTCCCACAGTCTCATAATAGGCTCAAACAGATAAATTGGACTATAAAATGATGAAGAAATTAGTAAAGGAGCTTAGAAGATGCCAAGATTGAAGAAATCAATGATTTGGCCATGTTTCAGAAATGAAAAATAGGTTAGTACCAACTTGATTAGTACCGACGTGATTTATACCGATATGGTTAGAACCAATATGATGTGGACCAATAGAATTGGTACAGACATGTTTAGTATTGACATGTTTGTTACCGACGTGATTTGAGAACTATCAAGAATGAAAAAAGGAAGGACTACGCTAAATTTGACTAAGTTTTGGATAATGAAACCATGTCGATACCTACATGATTTCATAAGCACTGAACTTATTTAAGTTCTTGATTTGGCTACTTTGTAAGGTGGTACTCATGCTATGAAGGAAAAATGAAGTTTTGACACATAAAATCATGTCTGTACCGACATGATCATGCTGCACCGAGATGATTGGTCATGTCAGCACCAACATGATTGGTTTCCTCAGGAAATGTGCATGACGACCTATTCATCATGCTGGAACTTTGGATCTTTGGAATACTAACTCGTTCAAACCCAAAATTGCAAAATTTAGGCTGGAGTTTCTTTATAAATATTAGCATTTCTTCAACTAATAAAGGACTTTTCGATCTTTTTCTTCTTCCCATAACCCTTTAAGGTGAGACAAAGATCTATATCATTGTGACAAGAAATTGATTATAAATCTAAAAAGAATCAATTGATGCGGATAACTAAATGGATGTAGGTCGAAGATTTTGTCGAACCATTATAAAAAGATTGTGTTTTTCTACATTTTGTGTTTGATTTCTTCCTTTTTATATTTTAAATTCATTTTTGAGTGATGTTGGGACAATTTTTGTAATTTCATTGCGAAAGACCTAAGATCTGATTTAAAGAAGATGAAAATGCTTACTACAAGGAAAATCACGGCCTACGAAAGTCAACAAGGGCATGGGGCAGCCAGGAGATGTCTTTAAGTTTAGATCCATCTATTATCTATGTTACCAAAGTTGATATGGAAGGGATGATGAAAATGATGCAAGAGAGATTGATGTCTCGGCAAGATGAGAGGATGAATGGATTCTTCCAAAGGATGGAACAACAAAGAGCAGCCAGAGTTGTTGAAAATCAAAATAAGAGGACAGAAGGAGGATAAAATGCACAAGGTAAGTGAGTAGAACAGGTTAGGACCAACACCCAATGCACTGACAGGTAGGTATCGAGAGCAATCATGTCGGTACCAACATGTTTGGTCAGTGAGGCATAGTTGATCTGAATTTTAAGCATGGAAGGGTGCATTAGTTGGATAATGTTAAGGCTCGGTACTGGGATTAGAAAGCAAACTTGTAGGCGTTGTGATTAGAACCAACCAAAAATTCCCCATAGCAACGAGGAGCATGAAGAAGAATCAAAGGCATGCATAGCCTTAGACATTTCGACTGAATCAAGATGATAGAATAGCTTAGGGATAAGACGGATGTTTTAGGTAGGAGTCCCAGGATGGAGTTTAGAGGATGTGAAAAGAAAACCCCTTCACTCCAAACATCGGATATGCTAGGAATCCTCTTGATTTCAAGTTATCTACCTTGGAGCCGTATAATGGAAGGACGAATCCAACGGTTCATTTAATGAGATACATCCAACATATGGGTGTGTTCGAAGCTTCAAAGGAACTGATGGGACGGTACTTCCCACTATAATGGATCCATCAGCACGTGGACCGAATTAGTGGAGAGATTTTTGAACCCGTTCAGAATACACAGAGCACGATTATGAAATGTGACGACACTCTCAAGTGTGAAGTAGAGGGAAGGCGAAACTTTATGGAGTTACTTGACCTGGTTCAATGCAGCAGCCACTACAATGAAGAAACCAAACTCATCCATAGTTCTAATGGCTATGGTTCCTGGTGTCGCTAATAAGACTAAATTTTAAGAAGGCTTTGGAAAGGGATCCGTTGATGGATCTAGTGGATTTCTTATATCAAGATGAGAGATATTTGTGCTAGGAGGATGTGGAAGCAGAAAATAGTTAAATAAATGCCGTGAAAGATAGAGAACCATTCAAGGCAGGATCTAGAAAGGATAATGTAAATGGAAAAGGTAATGATGGCTTTGAACAAATAAGTGAAAGAGGAGGAAACTGAAGTTCCTCTCTTGCACTGATTTTACCGGGACCCGAATTAGGATCTATCTTGATACTAGAGGGTGGATCTATCTTGATACTAGAGGGTGGATACTCTATAGTAAACCCGTTAAGAGAGAGCCCACTAAATGGGGAAGGAAATTTGAAAACTACTACCTATGCCATGAACTGGATGGGCTTGAAACCTATGAATGTAGACATTTGTGAGACTTGGTCAAAGAACATGTTCGGAGTAATTGGTTGCAACAATATGTGAGAAAGTATATAATGTTGGCATAAAACCATAGCAATGTAGCATGAGCAACCACCAGCTATAGCACATATACCCGATCGCAATAGAGGATCTGGGCCGAACATAGTTATCTTATGATCGGGATGGATTAGAGTTAGGTGTATTTTCTGCACTTTAGTTTTTATTTAAATAAACTATGAAGGATTACTGCCAAGCTATTAACACATATACGAGATCTTAAACAGTCCCATGAGCATGCTCTAAGTTAAAGTCCAAGAGTAATCCTTGATTGGATTAGATGTTTTGATTTTTGCTTGATGCATTTTTATTTGAATAAGGATATTTGAAATATGATGATGGATATTTAATGAAATTTTATTTTGATATTGTTAAGGGATGCTAACGAAACTTAATCATCCCTGACATTAGGTAAAATGAACTAATAGATTATGTTTCTCCCCGATCGAAGCGACAAGGTCATGAACTATGAGATGCAAGTGCACTTGTTAGAGAGCGAGCGGATGAACTTATATGAAATAGAAAAACCTCTTAGTGAATGGATGGACTCGCCTTGGATATTGTTTCCTCTTGCCAAAGAGCGAATGGATGAGCTCAATCTAGATTTATGATTATATAATCTAGAAAGCTCAAAGCTTAACTTCAAGGTCCAAATAACTTTTGATTTGAAATGATTTTATAGTGATTGCTGAATGATTGAAAAATGTTATTGCCTCAATTCTGTTGGACATACTTATGGTAGGACGTTGGGTGATACTAGACGATTTATAATTAACGTTCCGATCGAGGATAATGCATCATTATGACTTATAACATAGGATAGCATAACATATGATCTATTTATGATAATGATCCCAATGGAATGCGGTATGATATTAATTCATAATATTTTAAACCACGAGATAGTGTAGGAAGACTATGGTTTATGATTAATATTTAAGCAAGGACTTGAGTCCTTAGCCATAGTGGGTCTAGAATGACCTCTAATTTGAATGTTAATTTGAAGCAAATAGATGATTTGCCATGATTAAACCATTAGAAAGCTAGAGAGTGCAACTTATGACAATTTTTCCCATATTGATAGATGTTCTTGAGAAAAGCATGCTTTTTATTCACAAAAGTGTATTTTGAGGGGTAAATGTTTTCCGCAAATTTTCTACGGTCTCAGAGTAGATTCAAATAAATTAGACAACAAAATGGTGAAAGAATAAGTCAAGGAACTAGGAAGATGCCAAGATGGAAGAAATTAAAATTTTAGCCAAGTTTTAGAAATAAAAACTAGTTGGTACCTACATGATTGGTACCGACATGATTTGTACTAACATGATTGATACCAAAATGATTTGTACTGAAATGATTGGTACCGGCATGTATAGTACCAATATTTTGGTACCGACATTATTTGGGAACCATCAAATTTAACTAAGATTTGGACAAAAAACATGTTGGTACTGCCTAGATTTAGCCGGTACCGAAATGATTTAGATCTTGATTTGATTGCTTTTGAAGCTGATGGCTTGAGCTATGAAGGAAAAATGAAATTCGAATGCAATAAGTCATGTCGATACTGACATGATCATGTCTGCATGGACATGATTGGTTGCCTTGGGAAATAGACCCGATGACCTATTCTTCATGCTAGCACTTTGAATAGTAAAATATTAACATGTTTAAACCCAAAATGATGAAATTTGGGTTGGATCTCCTTTATAAATAGCAGCCTACCTCAACTAGCATGATTGTGTTTTCCTTCTATTGTTTGATTTCTTCATTTTTATATTTGATTCATTTTTTAAGTGATATTGGGGTGTTATATCAATTTTTGCCACGACAGAATAAATGTGGCACATGTTATTATTTTGAATATAATTTTTTTAGATGTTATTTACATAAATGTAAAAGTTATTTCAATTTTTAAAAAAATCTATTAGTGGACTTCTATGTAAAATCATAAAATATTAGATTTCTTCTAAAGTTGAAAGTTAGGTTTGAATTTGTTAACTTTAAGTTTATATATGTATATATTAGATAACAAACTTTATATATATATATATATATATATATATGTTGTTTTAAATATTAAAACATAGTTTGCAATTATTCATATATGGATATATGTATGTTTCTATTATTTTAACTCATATTTTATAAAATTAACTTTAATGTAAAACTATAAAATTAAAATTTAAAACTTTTTAATTATATATGTGTGTGTGTGTGTATTTATAAATCAAAACCGCAGATAACAAAGGCTATATAAAGGGACAAATGAGTCTGTTGCAGTGTAAATCTTAGCACCTACAAACACTCACATTAGCCATGCACACCTCATAATTGTAGCGTATGCACTTTACATATCTAAATGTATTTGATAACTATTTAAACTAAGAATAATTTTTTGACATACTAAATAAAGTAAATATTTTATTTAAAATATTTTAGATTGGATCTAAAATCCATTTAGACTTCATAGGCCTAACAAAGATCTAAAATTAAACTTTTTTAAACTCACCCCTTTAACCCATTGCAATCTTGCCCGGTTTCTTCAATCGTATAAGAGCCTCGTAGCTTATGCATTATTAATTAGCAATGTTAGGCCTAATCGATTAAAGTCTGCCCATTTAATGGGCCATCTAGAAAGGTAATGTTGAAAGTTGGGATTAGGTAATCATGTGTTATACCCGACCTGGTTACTGGCCTGACTTGAAATATTAAATAAGCCCAATGGTTATACGTAATATAAAGGCCAAAATTGATTTTGGGTATTGGGCTTGTTTTGCAAAATATGTTTTGAAAATTTAAACTATATATTGAATTTAAATGTTAAGTCTAAAATATAGCATGCTATAAATTTTATAAAAGATTTTCAATTTTTTTTGGAATTAATAAATTAATGTCAAAATATTTATCCTAATTATTTAGTTAACTGGAATAATTTAATAAATAGATAAATAATTAAAAGTTATTTAATTAAACTAAAGCATATATAATGATAAATATATATATATATACTTATAATGAAATTTTACGGTAAATGACAACAAAAATTTCAAATTTAAATAATATTACTTAATTAAAAAAATTTATTTAACTAAATAAATTAAAGATGAGTTAATAAATAATATACACGTATAATGATATTGTACATAATTACTATATAGGATATAGTACGGATATAGTTATTTTATATGTGTCTAACACTTGAATCATGAAGGCGTTTCAAAAAAATACATTATTCCTTAAATCGATATCACTTAATTAGTGCTTATGTGTGTATATGTTAAAGATTATGAATCTTTAATATAAGTTATCCATATATATTAATCGATTACTTACATACACTTTACTTGTTGAGTTTCCATTATCTATGAATGTTATGTGTAGTATTATTAATATATTAACTGGACGAGGTAAGATACATTCCTATTTGTCGTTCAAGTATATGCCTTATACTTTGACCATCATGAAATGGTAGGTACTAGTGAATAATCTCTTTCGTTTTGTTCAGTTTCCTCAAGGTCAAGATGAGATTCGGAAAAGACGATGGGTTTGGAGTTGTATATGTTACAACTGACAAAGTGCTATTCATCGCATGCGAGCCTATGGTTTGGTGAGTTTCTTCAAGGTCAGAATCTCAAAGCATGCGAGTCATAACACCCACTAGAGAGGTCGAAAGATTTCTATGTTTTCTCTTAAGGTTTTGAAAACATAAAAATCTAGTGTGGACTTATTAAATAAATAACATATAACCATTTTACCTATATCTAATGTTATAAGAATATCAGCTACACTTAAATTGTCATAATCTATTTAAATTTAATTTACAACAAAATGACCAATCTAATACTCTTTTTTAAAACAAAAATCTCTTCGGCAAACTATGTTGACTAGCTCAGAGTGATCAAGATAGCACTGACATATGAAAAGTTATGGTCATCATTAAATGAACCTCTGGGAGAGAGACTCGTTTAGGGTATTGACCCTAAGATAGTTAGGTCTTATAATACTTGGGTAGCCGATTGTGAAGTCGCTCAAGTGTTCATATTGTCTACTTTAGACAAACCTTTTCAAAGGCAACACTAACATATGTATATCAATTAAATCTTTGAAAACCACATATCTTTATTTGGGGAGAAATCTTGTCTTATAAGGTACTAGATTACTAAGAATTTTTTCAACATGAAGATGAGTAAGGGCAGCTATGTTGAGGATTTTGTCTTAGGTATAAAAAGCTATATCAATAGATTTTCAAAGCCTAAAATGACTATAATGAAGAACTAAAAATGGACTGACTCCATAGTTTGGATGTTCATTTTGAATTATGATACGAACCAATTATGATTAAACCTCATCAAGTTATTAAGTATGTTGAGGTCAGCTGAGGCTTTGTTCAAAGGTCATAACTTTGCATTGGTTGTAAAAGGGAAGGTGTCATCTTTGAAAGGTTCGAATATGCAAGTAGGGTTCTAAGAAGAGTAAGAAGGATGCTCTTGTTGACAAAGATGGATGTAACCATTGTCACAAGAAGGGGAGTAGGAACTGGAACTGTCCGAACTACCTAAAATTGGTCAAAGAGGAGAAAAAACAAAATTCTACCACTCCTATCGATATGTTTATGATTCAAAATTATGTTGTAACAATAAATTATCTTGGATTTTATACTCGTATCTTTGATTCATTAGATGAACTTAGAAGCAAACGACATGTGGCAATAGGTGAAATGAGGCTTCAAGTTTTTAATGGATCTAGATGCAATTGCAGTTATGCCTAGGATTTAGTCTTGAATAATTGTTGCTACATAAGGAAGTTTATTTGCGGTATTATATACATTTCAAGATTATTTGAAAACTGGTTAAGGTTTACATTGTAATAACAGTATTAGGAATATTGTGTTTGGTGGAAATAATACATGCGATGTTGTTGTGGATAATGGAAATTATTTACTTAATCTTAATCGAACTTTTGTTGTCTATATTCTTCTAATTTTGACAAAAATAATAATTATCTATGGCATTGTAGGATGGGTCATATTGGTGACAAATGATTGCAAAAATTGAAAACCAAATAATTCTTGCCATCATTTGATTCTGAATCATTTGATACTTATGAATCATGTCTAAAAGGAAAAATGAGCAAGTATCCCTTTAGTGAGAGAAATGACAGAGTTTATGAACTTGCAGGTCTCGTGCATACTGATGTATATGGTCCAATGCCTATAATTACAAAGATAATATTTCGTACTTTCTAACTTTTATTGATGATTTATCAAGACTAGGATATGTACGTCTTATGAAGAATAAATCCAAAGTATGCGAGGAATTCAAAAGGCAAAAGAATGAGGTTGGAAATCAGATGAACCATAAGAAAAAGTACTTCAATCACAACGAGGAGGTGATATGTTGGACAAGATTTCGAATAATACTTAAAAGATAATTGGATTATCTTTTATATACTCCACCTATACTCTATAACACAATGCTATTTTTGAAAAAAAAAGATCGAACCATGTTAGATATGGTTCATTTCATGATGAGTTAAGCTGAGTTACCTCTTTCCCGTTAAGTATTTGAACTGGAAACTATAGCGCATATGTCAAAATTTATACCTGTTAAATCTATGCCTAAGATGCTAGATGAGACTTGACACGGGAAGAAACCTTACCTCAACTTTTTAAGGGAATGGGGTTGTTCAGCCTACATTAAGAATATTAGCCTCAATAAACTTAAAGCTAGATCGGCATTGTGTAAAGTTATAGGATATCTAAGGAATTCCAAGGGATATATTTTCTACACGGCCGAGGAGCAAAAGGTTATTTTTCCTAAACATGTCTTTTTGAAAAAGGAATTTCTATCAAAAGCAATTAACAGTGAAGTTATAGACTTGGATAAGATTTGAGAAACCAACATAAAAGCTGAACCGGTGGAAGAATCAAATTCACTATTATACAAAAAAAACATAACCTATTAGAAGGTCTAGTATGGAATCTCTTGCATAAGAGAGATACTATAGTTTTTTGTTGATGGCCAAAATGAGGACTTCTTCTTACAAGACGATACTCCTCTATAACCCCAATAAGCACTATGGATTATAGACTCTACATTTTGGCTTGAAGCTATAAATGTGAGGTGGATTCCATGCATGACAAAAACGTACAAACTTTGGCTGATATACCCATATGGATATGACCCATAGGCTGAAAATACATTTTTAAGAAAAAGCTAAATGAAGATGGACATGTAGAGACCTATAAGGCAAGGCTAGTTGCGAGTAGGTTTCATCGGATTCAAGTTATTGATTATAAAAAATGTTTTCATCCATACTCATGCTTAAGTCCATTTAGATAAGGTTTATCATCTCTACATTCTACGACCACGTAATATCGCAAGTGGATGTGAAAAAGACATTTCTAAATGTGATTTAGAAGAAACCATTTATATGTTGTAGGTTGAAGGTTTCAAAGTCTGTGGTAGCGAGGGCGAGGCTTACAAATTTATTAAGATCAATTTACGGTCTTAAGCAAGCTTTAAGAAGTAGACATAAGTGTTTTGATAAGGTAATCAAACATTAGGTTTTTATCAAAAAACAGAGGAAGCGTGCATATATCGGAAAGAAAAGGGAAGTGCTATAGTGTCCATAGTCCGGTAATGATGATCTTCCCCTGATTTGTAGTGACATTCCATTGTTTCAATCAGTGAAAGATGGTTGTCCAAGAACCTTTCCATGAAGGATTTGGAAGTAGCAGCTTATGTGCTTGATATTATGGTCTATAAAGATAGATCTAAGAGGTTGTTGGGATTATCCCAATCCCTATACATAAACACCATACTAAAAAGGTTTGGTATGGATAATTCTAAGCACGAAATTGTTTTGATATAATTTGGAATTATCCTTTCTAAGAAGGATGCTCCTCATTCTAATGAGGAAAGGGAGTGTATGAAAAGGATATCATATGCATCTGCAATCGGTTCCATCATGTACATTATGTTATGTACTAGACCATATATAGCTTATGCATTAGAATGCGTAGGTTGATATCATAATAATATGGGAGAAAAACATTGGACAACAAAGAAATGTATTCTTAATTATTTGAGATAGACTAAAGATTTATTTCTTATATATGGGATGGTGAACTCTTTATGAAAGGGTATACGATTCAAGCTTTAAAGTGATATCGATGACAGTAAGTCTATGTCTGGTTATGTATTTACATTAAATGGTGGAGTGGTTATGTATACTAAAGATTTATTTCTTATATATGGATGGTGAACTCTTTATGAAAGGGTATACGATTCAAGCTTTAAAGTGATAGCGATGACAGTAAGCCTATGTCTGGTTATGTATTTACTTTAAAGTGATTTTTAAAAAGATTTAAACAATAAATTTCTTTAAAACATCTTTAAGACTTCTAATTTATGCTTAAAAATCTTCCTTTGAAAATATACTTAGCTTTTCAGAAAATACACTTTCCACCCCAATATAGCCCGTCTAATTATTTATAAATCCTTCTCGATTTAACCCAGTTTAATTTACGTCCAAATCCCGTAAATTTCCTTTCCCACATTTTTAAAAATAAAACTGCACTTTTATTTTTAAAACGAATTACCGTCTCCTTATAAATTTCCACCATGAGTTTAAAATCTCAAATATCCACTGATATTTATTTCAGTTTATTTATAAACCTAGTTTATAAATTCCTTAGTCTCATTCTCCATTTAATCACTATTTTCAAAACACTGAATCGATTTTCCAATCGATTCTCTGAATTAAATCCCCTTTGAAATTTATTCCACGATTTAACCAAATATTATTCCAAAATCCATTAATTCCAGATTCATTCCTTTATTATGATTTAAAACCTTATTTGAGATCTGAAATATCAATTTCGTACTCGACTTCAAAATTCTCCTTTTATTTTCCTCCAACCCTATCAAAACTTGAATTTAAAAATAACTCCTTTGTACTTAAAAATCGATATTTCTTAAGTCATCACCTTTGAAGTCCTTTAATTTACATTTATTTAAAGACCTTTTTTCTTCATATTCCGGAATTTATTAAATAGGGTTTTAAAAATAAAATTGTTATTTTTTCCCTACATTCTTTCCTTCCCAATTCGTCGAACTCGCTATAAATACTTTACTCAAAATTTCCTTTTATTTCAAAAATCCAATATTTATATTTTCGATATTTTAAATGCCAAAAATATATGCAGCAATATCATAGCATCCAGTAAATTAAATTTCCAATATAACTGATCATAGATAAGTCAAATAAATCACATCACTGAATTAGGAATATCTTTGATTCATTAGAGGAACTTAGAAGCAAACGACATATGGCAATAGGTGAAATGAGGCTTCAAGTTTTTGATGGATCTAGATGCAATTGCAGTTATGCCTAGGATTTAGTCTTGAATAATTTGTTGCTACATAAGGATGTTTATTTGCGGTATTACATACATCTCAAGATTATATGAAAACTGGTTATGGTTTACATTGTAATAACAGTATTAGGAATATTGTGTTTGGTGGAAATAATACACGCGATGTTGTTGTGGATAATGGAAATTATTTACTTAATCTTAATCGAACTTTTGTTGTCTATATTCTTCTAATTTTGACAAAAATAATAATTATCTATGGCATTATAGGATGGATCATATTGGTGACAAATGATTG
This sequence comes from Allium cepa, assembly GCA_030765085.1. Taxonomy (NCBI): domain Eukaryota; kingdom Viridiplantae; phylum Streptophyta; class Magnoliopsida; order Asparagales; family Amaryllidaceae; genus Allium; species Allium cepa. The sequence goes on along the minus strand of CM060931.1, from coordinate 1,039,311,463 downwards.
CAAAAATTGAAAACCGAATATTTCTTGCCATCGTTTGATTCTGAATCATTTGATACTTATGAATCATGTCTAAAAGGAAAAAATGAGCAAGTATCTCTTTAGTGAGAGAAATGACAGAGTTTATGAACTTGCAGGTCTCGTGCATACTGATGTATATGGTCCAATGCCTATAATTACAAAGACAATCTTTCATACTTTCTAACTTTTATTGATGATTTATCAAGACTAGAATATGTACGTCTTATGAAGAATAAATCCAAAGTATGCGAGGAATTCAAAAGGCAAAAGAATGAGGTTGGAAATCAGATGAACCATAAGAAAAAGTACTTCAATCACAACGAGGAGGCAATATGTTGGACAAGATTTCCAATAATACTTAAAAGATAATTGGATTATCTTTTATATACTCCACCTATACTCTACAACACAATGCTATTTTTGAAAAAAAGGATCAAACCCTGTTAGATATGGTTCATTTCATGATGAGTTAAGCTGAGTTACCTCTTTCCCGTTAGGGATTTGCACTGGAAACTATAGCGCATATGTCAAAATTTATACCTACTAAATCTATGCCTAAGACGCTAGATGAGACATAGCACGGGAAGAAACCTTACCTTAGCTTTTTAAAGGAATGGGGTTGTTCAGCCTACGTTAAGAATATTAGCCTCAATAAACTTAAAGCTAGATCGACATTGTGTAAAGTTATAGGATATCTAAGGAATTCCAAGGGATATATTTTCTACACGACTGAGGAGCAAAAGGTTATTTTTCCAAAACATGTCTTTTTGAGAAAGGAATTTCTATCAAAAGAAATTAACAGTGAAGTTATAGACTTGGATAAGATTTGAGAAACCAACATAAAAGCTGAACCGGTGGGAGAATCAAATTCACTGTTATACAAAAACACATAACCTATTAGAAGGTCTAGTAGGGAATCTCTTGCACAAGAGAGATACTGTAGTTTTTTGTTGATGGCCAAAATGAGGACTTCTTCTTACAAGACGATACTCCTCTGTAACTCCAATAAGCACTACGGATTATAGACTCTACATTTTGGCTTGAAGCTATAAATGTGAGGTGGATTCCATGCATGACAAAAACGTACAAACTTTGGCTGATATACCCATATGGATATGACCCATAGGCTGAAAATAGATTTTTAAGAAAAAGCTAAATGAAGATGGACAGGTAGAGACCTATAAGGCAAGGCTAGTTGCGAGTAGGTTTCATCGGATTCAAGTTATTGATTATAAAAAACGTTTTCGTCCATAGTCATGCTTAAGTCCATTTAGATAAGATTTATCATCTCTGCATTCTACGACCACATAATATCGCAAATAGATGTGAAAAGACATTTCTAAATGTGATTTAGAAGAAACCATTTATATGTTGTAGGTTGAAGGTTTCGAAGTCTGTGGTAGCGAGGGCGAGGCTTACAAATTATTAAGATCAATTTACGGTCTTAAGCAAGCTTTAAGAAGTAGACATAAGTGTTTTGATAAGGTAATCAAACATTAGGTTTTTATCAAAAAACAGAGAAAGCGTGCACATATCAAAAAGAAAAGGGAAGTGCTATAGTGTCCATAGTCCGGTAATTGATGATCTTCTCCCGATTTGTATGACATTCCATTGTTTCAATCAGTGAAAGATGGTTGTCCAAGAACTTTTCCATGAAGGATTTGGAAGTAGCAGCTTATATACTTGATATTATGGTCTATAAAGATAGATCTAAGAGGTTGTTGGGATTATCCCAATCCCTGTACATAGACACCATACTAAAAAGGTTTGGTATGGAGAATTCTAAGCACGAAATTGTTTCGATATAATTTGGAATTATCCTTTCTAAGAAGGATGCTCCTCATTCTAATGAGGAAAGGGAGTATGAAAAGGATATCATATGCATCTACAATCGGTTCCATCATGTACATTATGTTATGTACTAGACCACATATAGCTTATGCATTAGAATGCGTAGGTTGATATCATAATAATCTGGGAGAAAAACATTGGACAACAAAGAAATGTATTCTTAATTATTTGAGATACACTAAAGATTTATTTCTTATATATGGGATGGTGAACTCTTTATGAAAGGGTATACGATTCAAGCTTTAAAGTGATATCGATGACAGTAAATCTACGTCTGGTTATGTATTTACATTAAATGGTGGAGTGGTCAATTGGAAAGTTCCAAGCAAGAGAAAGTAGTCGATTCAATGATTGAGGTTGAGTACATTAGTCTCGACAAAGAAGCAAAAGAAGTGATTCAGATGCGTAAGTTTATACCTAAGATAGGAGTGTTTCCAAATAGTGAGATATCTATTACATTGTTATATGACAACAATACGGCGATGCAGATCGCAAAGTCACCTTGTTCTCACAAGAAGTTAAGATGCATTCATCCTAAGGTCCACCTTATTAGAGAGTTTGTCACTGAGTCCTTAGCGCAAGTGGAGATTAATAGAGTTAGGGGTATGCCCTAAGAGCAATTCTATAATTGTAAATTATTAACTCTCTAATAAAATATTAATAGAAATAAAAAGTATTTGTCTTCTATTATATGCTTGACATATTATGATATTTTAATTAATTATATTTAAGTATATTAAATAGAAAATCCTTAAACGATATGTTATGTAATAGTAATTACAATGTATTGTAATCATGAGAATTTTAATACATTAAAATGACATATTATTTTAAATATTTCTAATCAAGATGTTTCGAGATGGAATATCGATATATCCAATGAGATTGGAGTATGTAATGCTCTCCAAATGTTAGGCAATGTATTACTCATGACATTTGGGGCACCAAGGTGTTACGTATTGATAGTTTGGATAATCATCTAATGACACACGCAAGAGTTTTCTATTGGTTAATATGACTAAGGTCGAATAAAGAATCTCAAAGTGACAATATTACATGGTTCTCTTGACTTGAGAATAATGTCGAATTGTAATGTGGACACTCCGCTTTGTTTATAGTTAAAACATAGCAAGACGTCCATTGAACAAATAGTAGGTCTCAGATGAAGCAATGGAAGTGAAACAATACTCAATAAAATATTTGACACCTTGATTATATGATGTTAGCATCACGATCAACTATAGTCTGTGCAAAGTCAAAGATCTGACCAAAGCAGTATGGTTAATAATAATAGTTATTATGGAACAAAGTACTTTGTGTTTGGACTTACCATGTTGAATGTGGATGATATTTGAATTTTGGTCAAAACCAAATTCCGTAAGTCCTAATGTGATATAGTGTTGATAAGGTGGATTGGTGTAAACAATTGCTGCTACTAGGTACCACTTATAATTAGCAAAATTAATTTTTACCGAAAAGATGTGTAAGCGATAAATTCGAAAAAAATGTCACACTACTAACTAAGTTTACGTATGAACGTTAATATTCGAATTGTTCGATATTAATCGCTGGTCGAATTTACAGTTTGAGTCTCGCACCTGTAATTATGAATACTCTAAAGAAGCTACATGATTTGATTAATTTATAATTATTTTAAATTAATTAAAATATTTGAAAAATATTAATTATTAAATTTTATTTGATGCTTGGATACCATTACTATTTAATGAAATGTGTATATAAAAAAGTTATGTATACGCGTATTGATACACGATATTGGTAGAATACTTAAATTGTATTTAATAGAATTAATGCTGAATGAGTTTGGGAATTGTTAGGCTAAATTTGCCTTATTCTATGGCTAGCCAAAGTGGGGGAAGGAGAAGTGTTTTCAATTTTGAATTGAAAAGGCAAAGGAGTAATTAAAGGTGGGCAGAAGATCTATATCCTTAAATCTATACTATTATATTACTAGTCAGTTCAGTTTCAAGCTCACGGAAGCCTTCACCAAATTTTAGAAATGAACAGTCCCTTTTTTTCCTTTCCTCTTCTGTCTGCCTTTGCTCCGTCCAATTTAAAAATGAAGTGTCGCCATACATACTTACTCCTTTCTCTCTCCCATTTCAGATGCAATTCTAGCACTGTCCCTCCCTTTCGATTTTCACTTCTCCACTCCGTACTCTAATCTCCTGCGTTCAACATTCATTTCCCTCAATTGTTAACTCAGTTCGAATCCTGAAACCATATCCCAAGACAAACACGGATCCCAAATCTTCGGCGACTTCGCGGCTCTTATGGCTGGTTTGGATTACGGTAGGAAGGAAAGGGACTCCTATGATGCCATTCAAATCAGCATTAATCGGGTCCAGATCTGCCAAACCGCTATCGTTTGAAGACCTTTTTCAGTTCCTTCAAAATACCAACAAACAGATCCAGTTCTAGTATGAATTTTTCCTACTTCAAACTTTTTTTAATGTTTTCGAACTCGATATATCAGTTGTCCTTGAAAACTGTATTGAAATTTAATATCGTCTTCCTTCTGTTCGTTGTATCCTTTTCTGTTTGATGCATTAATGGAACAACTGTTCGTTGTATCTGAATCGGTTTGCAACATAGTAGGAGTAAATCTAAATCGGAAACTCATGACAAAATCCTAAAACTAAGTTAAATTTCAAAGTCTTTGGGTATGTCAATTACACTGTGATAATTCTAAAAAATGTTAAACTGTTAGTTGTTTTGCTTTTTGGTTATATAGTCTTAGGAATGCTTGGATATATTACTTATTGTGTACCTGGAAGCAATGCAATATTATAATATGATATTCAAAATCATAAGAAACAATACTTACCACGCAGTTGAGTAGCATTAGATTTTTTTTTTTTAGAACAAGGCTTTAAATAGTTTCAGTAAAGAAGCAACCTTGACATAGTCAGAATAATTACCCCTTCCAAACTCAAACATGATTGCAGAATTAATAATCAATCCACTCTCTTTTTTAATACAAGTGGAATTTATAATTTTGCAATAAAGAAGAAATGATTTCGATCTTAAAAAAATTGACCAACAACACTACTGATGCCCAGAGGTAGATGTTTTGTATGGCTAAAGTAGTCACTTAAATAGACATTGTATTTATAAGATAAGATGAAGGTTAGTTTTCAAACATTTCCCGCTGCATTCCAATACTCTTATTGTTTTACAGATGTTTCTTCTCCAAATACATTTACCTGTTTTAATTTAAACCTCCTTTTTTTTTACTGTACTCAGGCTTAGAGGTGATGAAAAGAAAACTATATTATTATACTCTACCACATAAACTAATATATTTTAGTTTCTTATGACACTGCATTACAACCTACATGGTTTTAAAAAAATTATGCCACTGGTACGAATAGCTTTTTTGTTTCTGTTATACCCAAGTAACTTACAGCATTTCTAACTCATTCAGCATTTACTAATTTACTTTAATCATCCAGTTATTCTGCTACAAATAATCCACTTAGTAAATCATGATGGTCTTAGCTATGAACCTTTTCTATTCTCTGTCTTTTGGTTGTTGCAAAAAGTATAAACATGTAATTACATATTTCTACAAACTGTCATGTCTATGTTATTTTAACTTTGATATGCATATTGGAATGATTTGCAAATGAACTTTTATCATTTTCACCTCAAAATAATGTTACAGTGTTTTATGCAGATGAGATGAATATTCTTGAACTAAACAAGAATTTTTAAAAACGTCATAGCACACAAATCAACTTCGAATCATCAATTTGTTTTCCCATGGTCAAAAGGGGACATTTTTGTTATGGTATTGAAGCTGATGTGGTGCATCATGAAAGCTAACTGATCGGTATATGATTTACATGAATTTCATATGATGTTCTTCATCAATTTATTGTACTAGAGATACTTATTTGTAGTTTATTGCAATACTATATGAGTTACATTTATTATGAAGTATCATCTTACTTTATGTTCAACATCATTTATTATTGTTTCCCATATACACCATGTTGTTCTACTCAATTACTATTTGGTTAATTGTTAACTACTTATGACAGTCTACAATTAATCTATTTCTAATTGTTTCCATTCAACTGTCTATCAAGTATATCAAAATGATATAATTCTAGGCAATTATATGTATTACTCAACATTGTTAAATTCATTGACAGTGAATCCTCTTAGCTCTTATACTGCAGGAATTGAATTTTTTTTTCAATCTGACATTCTGATCCTGAGCATGGACTCATGGTATACTCAAGGATGGAATAAGAAGCTCACCCATAGAATATAACGATATGATGTTATTTTATATTTCACCTTGATCCTCCTAGCAATTAGACAATAAACAATGTTTTTCTTTTATAATGTTAACTTACCATAAAAGTATATGTGCACTGTGCTCGACTTTTGCACTGTAAATAGTCTGTACTTTGAAAGTTTTAACTTTACTATTTGTACACCCATTATTTTAATCAAATGAATCTACACTGTTTTTTACGACCCGTCTGGATAAAGACACCCAAACAAATAGTAATATGCATTTTTCTAATAGTGCATGAAGATACTAATTTATAATTTTTACTGTTCTTGATTTTGGGATGTGCAGATTTTCAAATACTATTTCTTCTTAATCCTCTTGAGGCAAAATGGATTGGATTCATTGATAATTAAATCAAAAGTCACATAATATAAATCAATCCTTGTCAAAAGTTTCTTTTTTGAAATTGATATGTGTTTGCTACTATCTCTAGCGCTGCTGAAATCCACTTTCATCGCCATCAATATATTTTGTTACGTAGCTACCGGGTGAGTTCATATCTTACTCATGCTACTCAGTACTAAATAGTTAAAGTAATTCAAAAAATTATTAAAAACCCACTATTTTTATTATAATGTCATTATATCTAAATAATAGGAAGGACACATGGTTTACTTTATACTTTGGAAAACTGACTGTTTATTGACTCGGTTTTTACCTTTTACACTCCACAAGATTTTTTAAAAATGGACATACAAATTTTTTATGCAATAATTTCTTTTCTTTTGCATTAGAACTTTACTTCGCCTACATAGTTTTAAACTGTGGACTACGGACTTGAGTTATGAATTAAATAACGTTGTACACAGTAATGGTTGTTATGAAGATTGATGATTGATGATTTATTTAACTATAATATAGAGGTTTACTAGCAAGATGTGCACATAAATTTTTCATTTTTTATTAGTAATATATGTTTAGCTATTTGCAATTATTACATTAGATCTCGACAGAAGTTTTTTTATCATCTACATTATAATGTGTATGAACATGAAAACTCGACCAATGTTTCCTTACAGATATTAAGAAAAAAGGTGTTCAACTGATCGGTTAGCAGGCGGAAAAAAATATTATAACCTGTAGTATTTGCTCCTTTTAATCTCCTTTTGTATATGTATAGACTTGCACGATGCAAATATGTGATTATATAATACATAAGGTGGTTGATCAATATTGTGCAAAATGTATTTTCACAATATCTACACTATTATTTCATATTTATCTGCTACCATGCTAATATTATTTGTGTGTGAGTTTTTCATCAAGGCTTCAAAATGTTAGGTGAGGTATGAGTGAAACATGTATACAGTGAAAATATCTTTTATCCAGAGAAAAAATACATCCCCTACTGAGTTTTTAAACTACATAAATGACTTCTGCCTGTTTATATTCCTACCTGTTACAGCATACAATATAAGACAAAGGTATTATAAATTGAAACTGAACAGTTTCCATTTAATTTTAACTGCAAAAGATTACCAAAGGTCATAAGATATTACATCTACATTCTTATATAACTTAGCAGCCAACTATTATTTAGCTAAATCATTATTTTTTTCCACCTTTTCCAATCGTGAATACTATACACTCACCTGTAAAATCACTTACTGTTGACAGTGTTGAAGCAACAATTCGAGTTCGCGTTGCCAGGCTGTGGGACTCCATCAATCTAAAAAGCAATGATGTTTTTGGAATCAATATTGTAACGACCCAGAATTTTAATTAATTTAAATTTGAATATTTAATTAATTTTAAATATTAATAAGTGAATTTATAAGTCGAATAAATTTTATTTCGAATAATTGGATTTAATTGAATAATTAAATCGATAATTTAATATGTTAAATTATGGAAATAATTGAAAATTGGGTTAAATATGATTGAAAATGATTTGTAAAATTTTATTTTATCATATTGGAGTTAGGATGATATTTTAGAACTTTTAAAAATCGAATTAAAAGTTTATTTGTGAAAATTGAATATTTTAATATTAAAATCGACTAGCGAAAATAGTCAATTTTTGAACAGTCTCAGAATTGGACGAAACTAGTTCCATTTGATCCGTAATAGTTAGTTATTACCGGATTTCAATTTTCGTGTCAATCGGAGCTATCGTTCGATCGTGGCAGCTCGAAACGCATCGAATTTATTTTTAATATTAATTTGGCGAGTTAAAATAGCCATTTTTCAAAAAGTCTCGGATTTCGACGAAACCAGTTTCATCGGATCCATAATGTGATATTATTGTAAGGTTTCAAATTTCGTGTCAATTGGATTTACCGTTTGACCGGTACAAATTAAAACGCCTAGAAAATCGTTTAAATCGGTTTAATTTAAATTTAACGTTTATAGCCATAACTCGCACAGATGACCGAATTAGCTTCCGAAACCTGTTCCATTGTGTCCGGAACGCGGGGTAAACCCTAGAAACGCTGGTTACGGTGCGTAAATCGGAGTTTGGAATTCCTGGATGAATAGTGTCGTTCGATTCTCTATAAATAGACCCTCCTCTCTTTAGAAATAAAAAAAAAAGAAATTAGGTTTTATAAAACCCTAGCCGCCAGTTCAAACGATTAATGGCCGAAATTGTCTCAACTTCCCCCCTCAATCTCTCCCAATCTACAAACATTCACGCGAAATCACCAACTAAGAAGTTGTAGAGGATGGAGAGACGAGTAAATCTATACGGTGATGATCAACAATGGAGATCAGAGGGGGAGCAAGAGGGGGCCGACACTAGCTACTTGCGCACGGTTTTCCGTGCAACATAGGGGACCGAGCTTCATGAGGATGGAGCCGAGCATGTAGGGGATGGAGGCGCTTCCATTGGCGTTCCCTGATCGAAGTATCATCAAGTGTGGAGGTTGCATAAATTAAACCTAATTTTCGTGCTTTGGGTTCGGCTGTTACAGATGCTACGCGAGTGAAGATGGAGTTGGGGGAGATGGTGAACGTGCAGCCTGGATCTGATGGACAGGATTTGCACGGCTCTGATTAGTTTAGGTTAAAAATTTATAAAAGAAATTGTAATTTATTTATGTTTTAAATACGTGTAACTTCATAAATTGATATCTTTTTCATACGAGGTCGAAAACGCGCGAAACCAGTTGCGTTGGAATCGTATGGACGAGCACTACGCGATGGAATTGGATTGGAGTCATTTGGAGTTAGTGAGAATTTTGGGTAAAATTAAACGTCCGTTTAATTTTATTCGAAATAAATCGCTAAAACGAAAATAAAATCAAGGTGAGAACTTCTCACTCAGTCGAATCCGTTTCGATTTTATTTTAAATAGTTAGATTTAAAATATTTGAATGCTTGTTTAAATGATGATTGTTATCTATTGATTGTTAAAATAGACATTATGCGCCGTTAGTAAGCGGATGTTATTTATTAAAAACATATACCGCGAATATTTCATAAACAGTGAAATTGGTATTATATATATAATAGCAATATATATATATTGGCATATGTATATATTGCAGTTGTTGATTTCCCGCATTTTTTAGCGGATGAGACCCTATTGCGCCGTCTATTAAGCGGATAATATTTTAAATCCCATATACCGCGATAATTCCGTACTGGAGCGGAATTGGTATTGTGCTAATGTTTGTGGATGCAGGAAAACAGGTTGGAGGGATCCAACTGGATTCCTCAACAGTTTTTATTTGATTTCAGATATTTTGATATTTGATGGATTATCATATCGATATATGATATCGTTGTTGTCGTGATTGACTATTTGGTGTGTAGCATCATTAGACCAAATTTTGGAATTTTAAAAAGGGATTTCAAAGTGATTTTTGAAAGTATACGTTTATAAAATATTTTTTTTGAATTGATCCATTATGAATAAATAAACGTTATAATTTTTAAAGTTATAAAAATTTTGATTTTGAGAAATACGGTTAAAGATTGATTTTTGAGAAATATGGGTTAATGTTTTTATAAAATAATTAAATTGGATTTTTGAATTTATTATAAAAGTTTAAATATAGGATTTATAAATTTGATTATTTTATAAATCAAGAGAATGGTGAAATTATAAAGGATATTAAAGATGTTTTAAAATAATAATATAAATTGATATATAAGAGATTTATAAATTGATATTTATAAATTAAAAATATTGGAATTATAAAACGAGCTTTTATAAGTGTTAGAATGAATTGTGAATGAATTTCATAAATGAATGAAATTTATAAAATTATAAACGGTGAAGTTATAAATGGAATTTTATAAGCAGTAGGTTTATAAAATTTATAAAGTTACTAAAAGAATGGTTTTGGATAAATAATTGAATCTTATAAGTTATAAGATTTATAATTATGAAGTTTAAAAGAACGATTTTGTAAAATAATCGTTTTATAAGCATTTAACTTATAATGTGAACTTTTGGTTTATAATTGAGTTATAAATCGAATAGGTTAATAAAGGAGATGTATAGAAAGGAAGTAGTTATAAAACAAATAGAAATAGAATTTATAAACGTTCTTTTATAAATTTGCAAACGACTTATTTTGATAAGTAAATTGTTGAAACCTATTAATGGAGTTATATTCACGTTTTTGACTGTGAATAATCCTTTGAAATAAAATGAATAAAAGGATGAAATTTGTTAACAAAGTATATTCACGTTTTTGAATAGTGAATAATATGTTAAAGAAAATGTTTAGGATGTGATATTTTAAACAGAATTAAAATGATCTAACGATGTTTTAAATATGTTGAGATTCGAAACCATAGATTTCAACATTTATTGTTGAAATAGATGTTTTCGAGAAATAGAAGGAAATGGTGGACTATAACACTGTTGTTATAGTAAATGATTTCCGAAAGGAAATGTTTTGTATAGTGTTGGGATTTATATATCTATTTTAAATTTCGAATCCCTATACTAGTGATTTTGGGTTGTCGTAACGATGTTTTACGCAACATTCGTTTTGGCCCAAATAAATATGTTTAAGAGAATGATTTCCTTAAAGAATGAAATATATACTTAATCTCGATTTAAGTATATTGAATATTTTCCAAGTGTTGAAAATAAATAGGTTCATGAATTACTTATTAAATAAGTATGGAAATGTTTTCCAATATAAAGTGAATATTTTGAGAATTTATCTTTTTGAAGATAAATTGAAATGAATAATTGAAATCGTATATGCATAGATATTGTGAAATATAAATTCACTAAGGAATTTATAAAAGAAAGAGAATTTGTTTAAAAATAAATATTGATTTATTTTTGAAGTATTGAAAATAATATATCTTGTAAAGATATTTTGGAAAATAAATAATTTGGAAAATTATTTGGAATCTGGTGATGTTGTGCATATCCATTGATAGTACAATAACCGACTATCAATATTTCCCTTTGAATGGGTAATTGATGTGATTTGTTTGAATTTGAATGCCACACTTATTTTTGAATAAGCGCTCACTATTTGGGTTAACCGGGAAAGCACCATGGGGTCGTATAACCCATTCCGAATATGTGATACGTCGTTATGAATTGCATTTGAAGATCGGTGTTGAAGACCCGGTATTTGCGAGAGCGATAGGATGACCTGTCGATTGACTCTGCACCGAGTTGCTCCGGTATTGAGTTCTCCATATGTGATGGGAAATCCGATCAGGATTGTGAATATCCGGATTGCAAGGACTTCTTTGTAAGTGCCTTCGGTTCTGTTCGAGCCCGGAACAGACTTGTATGGATTGTATGTCTGACATTACAAATTGAGATATAAAGCCGATTTCTTTCAAATATATTTCTGTTGGTGGCGGAGAATTTATTCTCTTAGCTTAACACCCTTCTCTGAGACGTACGAGCTCAGAGGTTATATAGTTGAAGTTATCAGCAATATATTCCCAATTTGGTAATGTGACATGCTGAGTGTTGCTGTGAAATGATCATTGTGTTGATTATTTGTGATAGGATCATTTGTTTGATCGTCTATCTTGGTGATCATTTCTATGATCATTTGTTGACCCAAAGCACGGCTTTTGTATAAAGTGTGTTTTTGTGGACGAGACTTCGTCGAGCCTCACAAACCGGTAATGGTCGAAACAGGAATTGTGCGGCAAGGTTTTCAGGGATCGCTTCCTAGGGTATGACCATTCCTTCTGGAAAAGGGTAGTATCATGGTATGGAGCCCAGATACTTACTCATGTTGAAACACTTATTATTATGGTGTGATGTTGGTTAGAGAGCTCTCGTTTAAAGGTTCCAAAGGACCGGGGGTGGCATATCTGAGGGTTTGTAATATCCCTTGGGAAAAGGGGTTCCCGGCCTTGTTTAGCAGAGAACGGTGGTTCTCGGGGCGTCCTTCCAGAGGCATTTCCATGTGGCAATGGGAAGTTCCTTGGCCTGACCATTCGTTGGAAAATCCATTCTTCAAATACGAGCCTTGTACGGTTTTAGTTGTATAACCTGCTATGGAATGTGGCGGTAACCCGCTATTGAACATGGTAGCTATAGTAGGCATAGTTCGAAATGTCTATGTTGGCTAAGATTTATATCTTTATTTTCGAAATGAATTTTCTCTACACTATGCACTAGTAATAATATCAAATGTTCTTTTAAATGCGTATCAAGCATCTTTGACTATCATAAGGAGAAATCTCCTCCGATTCTGCGTTTGCATTGTGTGTGTGTGCGGGAGGCCTTATGGTAGTCTCATTCTTAAAAGCATTGCGAATTGATTTTAAAAATATTCCTCTATTTTTATTTTTAAAGATAAATAAATTGTTTTGAGTTCTCACACCAGTCACATGACTGACTCGGAGTTTATTGTTTTCCTTCCTAAACTCTGGGTGCCCACCAATTTCCACACGGGCAGTCAAGAGTTAGGTTTATCAGGATATTCGGGAATTCAGGAGTTGCTGGAGGCAAGCTGGATGGCATGGCGTATTACTAGTATATAGTATTTCTTTTTCCGCTGCACTGTTTGTTGTTGTACACTCTGATGATATGATGTAATGAAATGAAATGTAATGTAATAACTGATATAGTTCTTTGTTTAAAGATTATTCATTTATCTATTATATGTTGTTCCGCTGCGAATTGTGAGATTCTGTTGTTGTTCTGTTGTTTTCTTTCAGTTCTATTTTCTATCTTTTCTCTCTTCTTCTACCTCTTTCTTCCTCTTTCCTTTTCTTAAACCATAACATTTCGGGTTTCCGGCCTTCGATTTCTCGGCAGTCGATAAAGTGAGTATCGATGTTGAATTTTCGAAAGTCGAAAATTTTCCGGGACGTTACAAATATGCAGTTGCTCGATTATAAGGTTAGCTCCACTAACAGTTTTTTTTCTACATTGAAATAGAACAGTCCATTAAATAGTTTAAACGATTTTATAGTCCTGAGGTTGATGATGGATTGATATAAAAGGAAGAACTGCAGTTACCATTTTTCAAAAACAACCTACGCTAACTACTAGATGCTTGACCAAATTTTTACTCTATGCAATCGTGCCTTACTCCGTTTGAGATAAACTTCATCTTTTCCATTCTAGCCTTACAATCAGCAATCTATTCTTTACTACTGGCCATACTTTTAATCATCTTATAAATAATCTGAATCCAATTAGTTATGCAGACATATACATGCATCTCGAACTTAACTTGGATTGTGACTAGACCCTATATGAACAGACACTACATAAAAATTACTGTCATTATTTAACTGTACCTTCAGTCTAACCTGAATAAATTGATAATAATATTTTCCAACCTTTGATTCAATTGTGCCAATCCTATCTGTTATATAATAGTATTAAACAATTCATCAGTATACCGACATGTTTTATAATATCATCATCATTACACGGCATATATATATATATATATATATATATATATAGTTATACTGTTCATGAAAGAAATTGACCATGTTTATCAGAAAAACAAAGGTAGAAATATATCTAACATGCTCCATACGATTGGAGAAGACCCCTATTAATATCATACTTCACTTCATTTACTTACTTACCAAAATCAGTTTCCACTACTATTCATAATATTGTACATTAATCAATGCCAACTTTAATCCTATCAGGTCATGTTCTTGCTATTTTATAATGATTTTAGAAATATCGACAAGCTTCTTTTGCATCTATAGCCACAACAATGGCAAAACCTATGCCTATTTTGGATGTATAAGAGATGATTAAAAAACTTTATAACTGACCCCTACATGTCAAACTTAATTTGACTTGCTCTTTTGTACAACTACTTTTCTGTACCTAAAATTTTTGTGGTCAATGCAGTGTTCTGATTTTAGGTGGTTTACCATTTTGGTCTACGGCTAAAGTACTATGTATTTTATCCCTCTGATCTATTAGTTGACTGAGCTATAAGTCATGTTTACATTTCTTTCCCTCAAACAATAGAACTGCTCAACTATCTCAATATAAATAATGCCCAAAACAATAGTCATTCTTTACACGTTTCCGCAACTAAATATCTTGCAAAGTAGCGCATGCGTTCGAAAGAATTCGTTTTCTACTTAAATCAATTAATAGTTCTTTTAATATAGTATATAGCTTGATGTCTATTTTGTAAGAGGGTTATATAGGGGGTAGACAAATATATGACTTATCTTCATTGAATGGCATTTTGTGCACGCACTTTTTAGATTAATTATATCAAATTACACCTCCTACTATGCTTTATATTTTAGTAAGGGAAAATTATGATGCTAACTATACACTTGCTTCATCGACAGGTAACAATCGGCTCTGATACAAATGGACCATTGATCGTTATGGATTTAGAAAGCTTCTACAAGTGACTGACCAACCACAACTTCAATACAATGGTACACAATATATTGTTAGCACTTTGAATATATATTTCCTTTTGTACAACAGCTTTTTTTATTAAATCTGAATTGAAAATTTTCATCATGCCATTTTCTTTCACTTGATTTGGAAGTTAATCATATAAACAGTTAACTGAAAGAAAACAAATCTGCTTTTCGCTAAATATGTGCTTATGACTTGATCTTCTCTGTTGAACAACCAATATTACATGTGTAAGAGTATATAAGTGTCGTTTCGCTATACTTTTTGTAGTTGACAATTTATGGGTCATTCAGAAAAAGCCTGAACCAAAAATATGTGGGAAACTGTATCCTTTTGATAAAGTAGACAATATAATACTATGCCAACATTATCTTTTGCATAATAACATAACCAAAAATTTATGAAATTTCATGGGACACCGACATTTGTTTCACTGTTTTTTTTTAAGTTCATTAGAAACGTATTTCAGTGGTTTTTGAAGAAATGCCAAAATTTTCACACTTAGAAAAAAGCAATTACTGTCTGCGAAGACAAAGCTATCAAATCGAATCTTAATACTTGCTCCAATATAACAAACTATTATCTATTCACTTTATTCACACTTTGAAAAACAACTAAGATTTGTTTAACATTTGTTTTGCGGATGAAGGCCGTATCTATATGTCCTTTTTTATCACCTACATACACTCAACGGCTTTGTAAATAATTAACTAAATTGCTTACTTTATGCTTAGTTTATTGGTAATGATGCAGTTATTAAATTATATAGTCCTATATAAGACTTTTAAAAACAGGTTTCCTACTATCTTTTGAATAACATTCTTCTTCTATGCGGTTTCAATATCATGATTAATTATCAAATTATGTTTACTTTACTATTATTCGTAACAAAATTAACAGAGCATGCGCGCGCGCACACGCACATAACAGCGAACCATTGGTAACTTTTGTGGCATTAGTAAATCATTTATGTATGTATAATTTAGGTATATATAAAGGTATAAAATTAGCAACAGTTCGTCAGATATTTAACAGCGAACCATATTTCCCAATACTTTTGTTACTTCTTAAATGTAATTATTTTATGTCATATGATTTACACACTCGGGGACAAACACACATTAGTTTAAAAATATTTTGTTATTCTGATTTCTGCAATATTCAGTAAATGCATTGTTTAGTTCGTGATCATTTAATTACTGTTTGTTTCAAAGTTGAACAATAATTAGTTAGCAACTGCTCATTGTATTTCTTCCACTACTTCACACTTACTCATGTTGTATTACCCAGGCTAAATATTAAGCTGCTAATAATAGCATGCCAAAGACAGCCGCAATATGTCCACGTACACACTACGTTGACAGTTGGGATTATGTTGCTTCAACTCTTTTGTTTTATTGTTGGGTTTCAAATTTAATAATATACTTACTGTTGGAGAATTAGTTACATTAGTGCTTTTAAATGCATGCTTCGAAAATAAACCCTCAGCATTTTTTACTATGCACGCATGATTTTTCTTTCAGACGCAACTACCTAATTGACATAATAATATATTCTGGTGTACCTTTCTCTTTAGAGTTAAATATTGACTGCTCAGTCATGTAATTTTTATCGATTTTCGAGTCGACTGTGATATCTTTTTTTTAATGAGCAACATACCTATAGGACTGCATGATGCTTTAGGTCAATTTTATTCCGCAACATGCGTATCTTTTTGTTTGGAATTTCACTTATTTCACGGCTTTTTAATTCAATTTTCCGATTCAAGGGAAGCCTTCTGCCCGATACATCTTCTATACAGTTTTCATATATTCTTAGATAGTTGTCAAAATAGAAAATTTTGCCAAATAAATGACTGCATTTGTGAGCAATTTTTAATAAAATTTATTATACAATACATATAACTACAGCCCGTGTGCGAAGCACGGATTCGCGCTATTATCATTTATTACCTTCTTAAATGATTTGGTTTATTAGTTTTTCTCTCCTCCCTCTATCAAAACATAGCCAAAAAATTTATAGCCTCTATAGCTTTAAAATCCAAAAACAAAATTAAAGTAAAATCAAATTATTAAAGGTGGTTGTTGTCTCTTGAATCTTACAAAATCCAGAGGTTGATTCGGTTGAATCTATGAGCTTTATTCATCATTCAAGGTGCAACTTTTTAGCTGCAGGTAACATTCTTGTTTTATTCAATAATATATTGATCATGTTCACATAGTTTAGATCCTATGCATGATACATTTCATCTGTTTTTATGTTGCAATATAATTTTGATCCCTTTCTACCACACCTCGATTAATAAAATGTTTGTCACGTTAATTTAATTTAGATCCCCTTTTATGCTACATCTCAATTGATTATATGATCATTACGTTGATATATTTTAGATCCTTCATCTCATAAGATTATGTGTTCATATTGTTTATATCGTTTAAGTATGAATAATTTATAATGAATTTATAAGTGCCTAATTTGTTTGATCTATTTTGTTGTTGTATGTAACGACCCAACTTCCAAACTCCAGGAAGTCGCATCGCTAAGAAGAAAGAAAGGGATAGAAAAGAGAAAAGAAAGGAAAGAAAGAAACAAACAACATCAGAATCTCACAGCGGAATCGAATAAATTATAATATATCACATAATACTTTACATAGTATCATATACATCAGAGTATACAGCTAATGCAACACAAACTAGACAGTTATAAACATTTGTCTAGCAATTACAATTCAAGTATATCAGAGAAAACAGATACAACGCAAACACAGCGGAACCACTAAAAATATCTACACGCTGAAGCCTCCTGCTCCATTATCTCCTCCAGAACTTGTCAAAGCAATCCTGAATCACTTGACTACTCATACATAATATGAGTACCCAAGAGTTTAATAAAACAGAAAATAAACACTCAGGTCAGACAGGGGTCTGGTTTGAGTAAACGGGAATAAAGTTGCTTAACTTTAGAAAATCCTTTGAAAACAAAAGGTATCACGTAAGACTTCCCACACATAAACATGGAATAGTTTTTACCTTACGCTAACCAATACATTTGATAGGAAATCCAGTGATATTATAATAGTGTCTAGGGTTTTCAAATAAATAAGAAATAGCCGAAATTGTTACATCTATTAAATTCCTGCTACTAGCCACAAAAGTGGGTAATACAATCAAAACCGTAGGGTCTCGTAGGAAGAATGGGTTTCCATCAATGGCAGGGCTACTGGGGTATCGCCCGTCATAGTACGTGGCCTAGATCACCGTACCGAGGAGTACTCCCACTCCCCTGCAACACAAGGCCGGGACCATTCCTTACTGAACAGTCCCGAACAAGACCACCCCGCAGTTGGCTGCAGACCAACTGCCCACACAGCCGAAATATAAAGGGACTTCTAGACAGAGATGTATCTTGCTCTCCAGTGGGAGCTACCCACGAAGCCTTGCTGCACCTCCCCTGTTTTAGCCATTCCCGGTTGATGAGGCTTGAGGCTGCGATTACCTTTATAGGACCAATTATCTTAGAATGCTCATCGTCCGCCTGACGATGTTCTGAAAGCATTCAATCCATACAAGTCCATTCCGGGTTCGAACGAAACCGAAGGCACTATCTCGTTGCACTCATTATTGGAATCACCCTCAGAGTCAACGACCATAGCCCTTGCACTCTGACTCGCCATCTCGAATCTATAAGCACTATTCCGTCAACTCATTACGGAATCACCCACAGAGTTATACCGACGTATAGCCCTTACACCTCGAGTCTTCACTTGCTCCACTTGGATTAACGACCTAACGTTTAATTGGAATCGATGTGGTTTTCGGATATCCAAATATGGAAACCCGATCCCGGTCTCATCGAAAACAAACGCCATCTTAATGTCCAAGTTATACTTAAGGGTTTCAAACAATTAACTCATTTCATTATCATCTAATTCACACTGATAAATAAAGTACATATCACAATAGATAATCACATTCATATCATAAACAGATAATCTGTATCATCTCAAACAGATAATCATTCAACCAAATAATCCATCACAAACCATCATACTTAAACCAATCTTCCATATCATGCAGATACAACTAATCTCATTACTAAGATCACAACCATTCAGTCAATAACATCCATAAGCAATGATTCATTAGCCATCAATTATAATTAATTTAAAATGAATTAAATTAATTACAACCATCTCTAATTAATTTAAAATAAATTAAATTAATTAACACTTCTATAAATCCTGCTTAATGTCCATAAATTAACCAACCCAGTTAATTAATTATCTACTAGGTATTTAACTTGATTAAGCACTTTTGATTAATCATTCACTAATTACAATGAGTAATTAGTCTTTAATTAATTTCACAAATTAATTAACCTTAATCATAAGTAATTAACATTTAATTACTCATTTGTTAATTAATTATAATTAATTATATTTATCCTTAATTAATTACAATTAATTAATCACTTATTTAATTAATTATTACTTAGTTAAACAATCATTAATCACATCATTAATATTAATTAATGATCTGTAATATTTAAATAAATTACTTAATTAAAATAAATTACATTTAGTAATTAATCTAATTATTAATCACCTTGATTAATATTAAATTTAGTAATTAACTTCTTTAATTACTTATTAATCAAATTAATTATCCAATAATTAATTATCTTAATTAATTAATTCCTTAATTAATTCCAAAAGTAATTATCCAAATTACTAATTACATTCCAGTAATTATCATTATTACTTCTCTAAGTAATCCTGCTTCATCAATTACATTAAGTAACTACACTCTTAAAATCATTAGATGATTTACTTAAATTAATTAAACTAAATTAATTAACTCAAATAAATCACATATCAAAATTAATTACAAAAGTAATTAATTCCTTAATTGCTTTAACAATTAATTATACTTAACAAATTACAATTAATTAGATTCAATTAATCAATCTAGTTAAATATCAAAATTAATTACATTAAATAATTACTTAATTATCCTTAGATAATTATTTTTATTAATTAACAACATTTCAATAATCACATACTTAAGAAAATTTGAATTAGATTAATTATTAATAAATCATTTCTAATTAATAGATTAATCTAAACCATTATTTAAAATCAAATAATTATGTAAATCCTTAATTATCTTAAATATTTTCAAAATAACTAAATCACTTATCAAATGACTCATTTATATTCAAAATGTATTAATACAATACATTTCTAAATTTAAATTCAAATTCCATTTTAAAATTAATATTTAAAATGTTTAACTATTAAACATTAATCTAAATTAAATAATTATAAACCATACAATAAAATGAATGTTTGAAGAACATTCATTACTTAAATATACAAGAAAGATTTGAAATAAATTACTTGATTAAAATAAATTAAGCTTTTGAAAATAGATTGATTAATTTTACTTCAAATTAACATTAAACACTTCATATTTTTATTCAAATATTAAAGAATAAATTCTTTCAAGTTTTAAAACTTACTTGAAATCAATTTCATTTTCAAATCTATTTTTGAACATTCGAATATGTTCATTCATCACTTTTTTTTTAAATTTACAAACTGTTTTGAAATCAAAACTGGTTTTCAAAGAAACTTGAAAACAGTTTTTAACTTGATTTCAAAACAAGTTTAAATCTTGCTTAAACATTTAAATCTGTTCAAATTTAAAAAACTAACAAAAATTGTTTGAATAAAAATCTGGGTTTTAAAGATAAACCTGAAAACTGTTTTAATTTTGATTAAAAACCAAATTTAAATCTTGTTTAAATTTAAGATTTATTTTTAAAAAAACTTTGAACTCAAAACTACATTTGAATTCAGATTCAAGTTATACTTGAATCAAGTTTCAACTTAAAAATATGAATTCATTAAAAATTAAAAACTGCAAAATCTCTCAGGTTTTAAAATTGTAACCAACTTACCCGAGAAACCCAACTATTTACTTCGAGTTTCCTAACCCCTTACTTTGAGTCAAAATCACAAAAACCTGAGAAAGCCTTCAAGTCAAAAACCCTGCACACCCCATATGTTCACCAGATTCCAAACATGCATGGTGCATATACACCGGAGCTCTGATCAACTCCTGACACCCTAGGCTACTCCCCCTAGTTGCCTACCATCTCCTGACATAGGTACGATCATCAGAAACCTACTGCAACTCGAAATTCGAAGTTTGAGAAACCACTGCAACCTGAAACTCATCTACACCCTATAGCCAAACCTGTCAACAGCCCATTAGCTCGTCTCTGACCATCATCATCGCTGCAATTCCAGCAAATAACCCATCTACACCCCCTCTACAACCTCCCAAATCCCACTCTTACTCGATGCAGCAGAGAGCATGTGCATAAACTAAGAACTGCAACACTTAAAACTAAAGTTTTGAATACCTAGAAATCCCCAATCCATACCACCTGTCTCTCTCTCCGATCATCTATCACCAAAATTTCCACCATTCTCACATCAATACTCCACTAACATGAAGCATCTAAACACCTAAAATCCACTAGCTTAACAGATTATTCCCAAATTTCCACTTCTGTTTAAAACAGAAATGTCCACCCCCCCCCCCCCCCCAACAGTTTATTTAAATATGTACTATTTGTTTTAAATTGCATAAATTCAATCATGCATTCAGGTTACATACTGATTTATTGATTTAAGCTGTCTGGTATTGGTTTTCTTTTCAATGATGATTGGTTTTATAAAAAAAATACATTCTTTTCTATTTGGTTCAGTGGTAACAGAAAAAAATTTCAAAGGCAACAGTTTTATTTGAACTAACTTAAAATTTATAAATCTAAATTTACACCAAACTAACATATTTGCTTACACAAACTTTGCTTACTGAAATCAATTCTAGAGGTAAAGAATTTCTATTAAAGAAAATTTTAGTTACAAACTAATTATATTTGCAGATTCAAGAAATCAGCAACACACAAACATATGCATATATGTTCACATAGAGCAATCATCACAACATATTTTTTTCTGCTAATTTATATGCATAGAGATCACAGGCTTTTTGCATGATGAAGTTACTCAATTCATTTTTTTTCTCTAAAACAGAGAGTAGAACAAATTTTGCCTAAACATGTTTTGATTTCTGTGTATTTAAAAACTTAGGTTCTGTAAGTTATGTTTGATTTTGATTTTTAAAGAAACTGTTTTTTTTTTTAAATAAGAAGCTCACTCACATGATTTATGAAGATGCAGAGCACAAATTTCAGAGATGTAGATTTCAATTTCCAGGACCCTGTTTTGAAATGCATCTTGAACCTGAATGTTATTTGCAAGTTGAAGTTTCTTTATCTTGATGATGTAAACTGTTGAACTTGCATGCAGACTCCAAAACTTCATATGCTTAGATTTGGAGTTGAATTGATCTTCATTTTGCAGATTTTTGGAAGGTTTTGGTTTGCAGATTTTAACATGCATTTGTTTTAAGTTTTTGATTTACTGAAATCTGATTTTCAGGTTTCATTTTGAAGAAAATGTTTTAACCCAATGCTTTTGTTATATTCTCTTATCAATATAATTTAAATAATAAGTTTTAAAACAAATGCCACTTGTTATGTTATTATCTCAAACTTTTACAAGTGTCTATTTTATGTTTTAAGAATTTAACACATATGCATATCAATATTTAAAAGCAATTTCTTAATTCATAATTGTATTTAAATTTATTTTAAAACCATCTCTAATTTATTTTAGCATGTTTCAAATGTTTTATTAACATTAGCCTTGAAAATAATTACATGTCTACTATAAACTTCTTTTTAAAACTTTACATTTTAAATGTTTGCTTAATTATTATTTTCAAAATAACATTCTTTTAAAACTAAATTTAAAAGAAAAGATTTTAAGAAGAGAAGAAATGTTGAATTTATTTTATTTCAAAAGGTTTCAAACTAAATGTTATACTTTAACATGAATGGATTAAATTTATTTCAAAGAAAACAATTTTTAAAACAAACAAATAAACTTTTATTATAAAACAAAATTTAAACTATATTTATTTTTATAAACAAAATACTTACTTGCATTTCTATAAAGATATAAGAAAGATTTTTAAAACAAACTTTTGAAAAGTTTTCAATACTAATTTTAAATCAATTTACAATTTATACATATATATAATAATAATTTAAAATATCCTTTATTAAATTTAAATTAAAATTAAAATCAAATCTTCTATTTACAATGTATACACATATATACATTATAAATAAATATCTTTAAATTAATTTAAAAGATGAATTTTATCATTTAAATATTTTTAACATTTGAAAACAATCAGATTAATTTATTATTATTAAATCAATATTTCACATTTTAAAATAATTATTAAAGAAATTATTAAATAATTATTGCCTAAATTTCCGGGACATCACATTGTTTTTCGAAATCATTGTTTAATAACAAATTTGATTAACTACTATTTTTTGAAAGAGGCTATGTGGTAGGATCGTGTAATATGGAATACTGAAATAGTCTAGGTAGATAAAGTAGGTAAATGCAAGGAGACACCAGGATTTTATACTGGTTCAGACCTCTCGTCCTACGTCCAGTCCCTAAGCTTCACTTAGGAATTTCACTAACTAACACCCTCACTTCACCCGGAGGAATAGGTTTACAACTTACCGAACAACCGAACGGGATTTCTTGCCTCAACTACCGAAGAGGACTTCAACTCAATTACTAAAATACAATATTCGACTTGTTGTGTTCTTGTCAACACTAACGAATCTAATGTAGTACAATATTCCTATAATCTTATCCTCGAGAATATGCAATGTATTTGTGAATATTTAGGAAATGTGAATTGCTATGAATCAAAAAGAATGTTATAAACAAAAACAATGATTCAAGCAATAGATTAATGAATGCTTTGAGAGTATCTAAAAATATGAACAAGAGAATAGTTAGATTAAAGCAAGAGAATTCGGTGAATTAAATGATGTTAGAATCATGTATATATATACTTGTAGAAGAGATGCATATGTTGTCAAAGGTTGCAAACAAGAGATGCTTCCATTTCCATTGATGAAAGGTTGCAACTCTTGGGAGGAAGAATGTGTCTTTTCAGAGAAAATTCGCAGGTTCAAATTCAGTCGACTGAGCAGGGAATTCAGTCAACTGAAAATATGAAGTAAAATTTTTGGGACTAAATTCAGTCGATTGTGCAGGAAATTCAGTCGACTGAAACTGTGCATGTGTATAAATTTGTTCCAGTTTCAGTCGACTGGCTGTTCCTGTTCGGTCGACTGAACTTATAAAATCTGCATAGTTAAAACTAAATTAAAAAATGAAGTTTAACAAAAAAATTTAGTGCTCGTGCAAGCTTATTGAGGATAGATTTTAACAATACATCAAGACTAAGACACATGTAAAAACATACTTTAAGTTTGTTTGGTCTTCATCTATCTTCCTTTAGCATTTGCATATATTTCTTCCTTGTTTGTAAAAGCACATTGTCATTGATCAAAATCTTCGCGTATCAATATTCTCCTCCTTTTTGATTGATGACAATACTGATTTATTCTAGAGATGTTTTACTTACTTTCTCCCCCCGAATGTATGCACTATCTTTCCTACAAAACAAAGTTAGCACCATATATTTTCTTCCCTCATCGACAAAAAAGAACTAACAGCAGTAATAATATATCAAAACAATCACTGAATCATAGAGAATATTTGCATAAGCATGAATTAAGAGAAATAAAAATGTTGTGACAGACAAGCATAAAATGGCTATTTATACAAGCCATTAGAAAGTTAAAAATACATATCAAAACAACAAAATTACTCATCCTTATCCCAGTCATATGAACCTTCTCTTCCTGTTGGTTCACGTATGACGGGTCCTCCTGTTGGTGGTCTGTGCGCTCTTCCTCCTTGGCCACAACTAGCTCCGCTTGCGCTGCTACTTGTATGCTCTTCGGATGTCGTCCATGTAAACGTAGGTTCTGGGCGTTTGCCGCGAGATGTCGAAGCAGTAGTGGTGCTTGAGCACGAGATTGCATCCCAAAGCTTGTTGAAGAATCCTTTGATTTTATCAAGCTTATGATCTACCTTTTTAAGACGAGTGTCAAGAATTTGTTGATTTCTTGACAATATCCCTAAGGATTGGTTGGTAGTGAAGCTTGGGTCAACAAGACGAATTTCATCATCTTGCTCGAGATGTTCTTCATGGCGAGGTTGAGGAGGTTGTTGTTGTTGTTGTTATTCTCGATGTCTTGCTTCCCATTCGGCGAGTGATATTATGCGAGGAGGTCGAGATGGGAGTTGCATTAGGCTTATGGTCCGATGGTTAATTTGATGGACCATTGTATTCTCTGATTCAGGTAATGGTGTATCGACATTTAGGAGAAGTCGCATGATGTACTCTCCAAAGTAAATAGTGTGCATTTTGCCATTGTTGAAAGTGAGAAACTCATCAAGAATAAGCTATACCCAATTAACTTGTATATATTGCCAAAAATAGCATATAGAGCTCGATAGTTATTTGGGTAGACAATTTCGTACAAGCCCGTACGAGGAGTAATCGTTCTCATTAGGGCTTTATGGAGGATTCTCGCCATAGGTCGAAGAGAGGTGGACTTAAAATCCCTAAAATTGATATTATCATCCATGAATCGATGGTTGATGTTGTCACGAATGTGTGGATTGAATTCTATTTCCTCTAACTTTCTCCCGACATTTGGAGACTCTAAAATATATGTTATTCTATCCAATGAAAACCAAACTTTCTTTCCACACACCATATTCCAAACACTACTGTTTGGATTTCTTGGAGTTTGGTGTCTAAGATTAAGATTAGCATAAAATAATTTTACCATTACATGATTAATGGCATGGTCATTTCGTTTCAAATCTAAAAGAGAAGTTAAACCTGCCGGATCTGTTAATGCTTGGATGTTGTAGGTTTGAAAACTTTGAAAATCAACGAAAGAATGCTCGAAAATTCGAGAATTCTTCATCTTGTTCCATCGAGTGACAGCGGTTCCATCGTTAAGCCATTGTGCTATTTGAGCATCAATTGGCTCGAAGGATGAAGAAGAAGAAGCTCTTGCTCTTTTTGTTGCCATTTAGGTGAGAATTGATTTGATTTTGAGGAATTTGGGAGCTAGGGTTTCGAAATTAATTTGGGGAAGAAGGTTTGTAGGAGGTAAAAGTGAATTGGTAGGGTAAAATTTGATGGTTAAAAGGGGAAATTTTGCCTGGGAAGTAGCGTTCAGTCGACTAAATGTTCTGTTCAGTCGACTGAATCAAAGGCCGAAGTGCTCTGTGATAGATTCAGTCGTTGAGCAGTACATTAGTCGACTGAATTTTGTTGCTGAAATTTTCTGTTGAATTTTTAGTCGATTGTGCAGATGGTTCCAGTCGACTGAACTTTGTATATATTGTTTTCTTCATATTTTCAGTCGACTAAGCAGGGGCATTCAGTCGACTGAAACATGCATTTTTGTTGTTTCAGTTAATTTTTGAAATTAAACAATTTATTTAAAGAAATAGTTACAAAAATTATTGATGTAACAACATACAAATATGTCAAAAATTAACTATTTCATTGGGGATGGACTTGAAAACTTCTTTCCTTCATTCTTCATGTAATTTATTTCCCATGAATTCGGACTATATTGAGGAGTTTTAGGAGACGTCCGAGGATTCATAGGATCGATTGATGTACGATAAGATGAAGAAGTATCAAGAGAGCTAACGGGGAGAGGTAGGGGTTCAGCCACTTCGCTCTTCTTTGATCCACAAAGGCGTAAACCGATTTGTTCTAGAAAGCTCAAACGTCTTGCCGTAACTTTTTGCTCGAAGTATAGCTCTCGTTGAAGATCTATATGTTGTTGTTGAAAATAATGAATTTCATCAATCTTTCTTTTTGTGTCAGGTGAAATAAAGAGTCCACGTTTTGCCTTTTTAGATTCTGGAGTAAAACCAGTACGATAATTTTCCCATTTGTAAACAGGCTCATGTGCAGGTGTTGTTATGGGAAGTTTTGGCGATGTTGGAGTGTTATCAACTGACGAGGTGATATTAATTGGAGAGAAGGAGTTGTTGGATGACATTTTATATTTAATTAATATTTTATTCGTAAAATCAAGATGAAAATAAAAGCATTTTTAAGAGTTTATTTATAATAGAATTTTACTAAACAAATAACGATTATAATTTAATAAGAATTTTTAACTGTATAGAGATTTAGTGGTAAAGAGGATTTTGTTAAAATGTATGTTTCTTATTTAATAATTCAGTTTTACAAATGTGTGGTCTATAAATTATATAATGTAACATATAACATAGCTGAAAATATTTGAAATTCTTATTCAGTCGACTGAACATTTTATTTTAGTCGACTGAAATGTGGGAATATTAATGTATTTCTAATTAATATCTTTAAAGGATATTATACCTAATTCTCATCGAAGTTTTATAAAGTAGTTTTCTAATAGAGGTTTAGTAAATATATCGGCGATTTGATTTTCGGTAGAAATATGTTCTAAATTAATTATTCCTTTTTCGATATTGTCACGTAGAAAATGGTGACGAATATCTATATGTTTTGTATGAGAATGATTAACCGGATTTTTAGATAAGTTTATTGTACTTGTATTGTCACAGTATATTGTAGAATTTGTTTAATTTATATTAAAATCTTTAAGTGTTTGTTGCATATATATAACTTGAGTGCAAGCTAAAGCAGCTGATATATACTCTGCTTCGCATGTCGAAAGCGAGACACAATTTTGTTTCTTACTAAACCAAGATACAAGCGATTTTCCAATGAAATGGCAAGTACCACTTGTACTTTTTCTATCTGTTCGAGATCCACCAAAACCAGCATCACTATATGATACTAACTCAAATGGACATTCCTTTGGATAGAAAATACCGAAATCTTTAGTTTTGTTAAGATATCGCATTATTCGTTTTACTGCTCTTAAGTGTGAATCTTTAGGATCGGATTGAAAACGTGCACATAAACAAACACTCATCATTATGTCAGGTCTACTAGCGGTTAAGTAAAGTAAGGAACCTATCATACTTCTAAACAATTTTTGATCTACACTTTTGCCATTTTTATCTCGATCAAGATGTGTAGTGGTACTCATAGGAGTAGGTTTAGCAGAAGTGTCCATACTGAATCGTTTAATTAAATTAGCACAATATTTT
Organism: Allium cepa; assembly: GCA_030765085.1. Classification (NCBI taxonomy): domain Eukaryota; kingdom Viridiplantae; phylum Streptophyta; class Magnoliopsida; order Asparagales; family Amaryllidaceae; genus Allium; species Allium cepa. The sequence continues at coordinate 1,039,283,230 of CM060931.1, read as the reverse complement.
TCTTGGTTTATAAAAATTCCATTTGTTAATTGTTTGATTTGAAGTCGGAGAAAATATGATAATTCTCCCATATGAGATATTTCGAACTCATTAGTCATTATATTTGAAAATTCTTTACATAAATTTTCATTTGTTGAACCAAAAATAATATCGTCTACGTATATTTGAATTATTAGAATATCTTTGGAAGTATTTTTAATAAAAAGCGTTTGATCTACTTTTCCAATTTTAAATCCCGAGTTTAATAAATAACTTTTAAGTCTTTCATACCAAGCACGAGGTGCTTGTTTGAGACCATATAGTGCTTTCTTTAATTTAAATACATGATCCGGATATTTTTCGTGTATAAATAAAGGAGGTTGTTCTATATATACATTTTCTTTAATAAAACCATTTAAAAATGCACTTTTAACATCCATTTGGTAAATTTTAAAATTGTGAACAAGCAAAGGCTAATAGTATACGTATTGCTTCCAGTCTTGCAACGGGAGCAAATGTTTCCTCAAAATCAATACCTTCTTCTTGATTATACCCTTGCGCTACTAGTCTTGCTTTATTCCTTGTTATATTACCTTGTTCGTCTACTTTATTTTTGTAAATCCATTTTGTTCCAATTACTGATTGATTATTAGGACGGGGAACTAATTCCCAAACATTGTTACGTTCAAATTGATTTAACTCTTCTTGCATTGCGATAATCCAATAATCATCTGTTGATGCTTATTTTGAATTTTTAGGTTCTATTGATGAAATGAAAGCTACATGACCCATTTGATTTAGTTGATTTCTTGTTCTAACTTGAGAATTTATTTCTCCTATTATATTTTGAGTTGGATGATCTCGTAATATTCTAGGAGGAGATCTTAGTTCATTATTATTATTTTAAAGGTTTGTTTCTTCTATATTTATCAATTCTTCATCATCTTTTATATTAAAAATTTTATTAAAATTTTCATCAAAAGATATATGCAAAGTTTCTTCAATTAAGTTTGTTTGTTTATTAAAAACTCGATATGCTTTACTTCGTTCTGAGTATCCTACGAAAATTCCTTCATCAGCTTTTGAATCGTATTTTCCTAATTGATCTTTTGTATTTAAAATGAAACATTTTGATCCAAATATTTTAAAATAAGATATATTTGGCTTTTTATTATTAAATAGTTCATAAGAAGTATTTTTAGTTAATGGTCTAATTGATATTCTATTTAATACATAACATGCAGTAGCAACGGCTTCTGCCCAAAAATGTTTTAGTAGAGAACATCCATTTAATAATGTTCTTGCGCATTCTTGTAATGTTCTATTCTTTCTTTCTACAACTCCATTTTGTTGAGGAGTTCTAGGAAAAGAAAAATTATGATTTATTCCTTTCTTTTCACAAAAAGTTTCAAAAACTTCATTTTCGAATTCGCCTCCATGATCGCTTCGAATATTTTTAATTTTCAAATCTTTAGTGTTTTGAATTCTTTTGACAAATGTTTTAAAATGATCAAAAGTGTCACTTTTATTTTTCATAAAAATAGTCCATGTGTATCTTGAAAAATCATCAACTATTACAAATACGTATCGATTATGATTAATGGATTGAGCTTGTGTTGGTCCGAATAAATCCAAATGTAGTAATTCTAATGGTTGTAAAGTTGAAATATTTTTCTTAGATTTGAAAGATGATTTCGTTAATTTTCCTTTTTGACAATCATTACAAAGATTTTTTATTTTAAAGTTTATTTTGGGTAAACCTCTTACTAATTCATTTTTAGAATGTTTTCTAATGGTTTTAAAATTTATATGACAAAATCTTTTGTGCCATAACCAAGGATCATTATCTTTGGCAAGTAAACACATACTTGAATTATGATTAATATTCATATTTAAAACATAAATATTTCTATCTCTATTTCCTTCAAAAATAAGATTTTGGTTTTGATCAAAAATACTACATTTATTATTCGAGAAAGTTATTTTAAAACCTTTGTCACACAATTGACTTTTGCTAAGTAGATTATGTTTTAAATTTTCAACTAATGAAACATTTGTTATAAAAGGTAAATTTGATGTACCATAATTGTTCACATCTCCTTTGCCAATGATATACCCTTTTGAATTGTCTCCGAAGGTAACCGAGCCACCATCAAAGTATGTGATGTTTGTAAGCATATCTTTGTCTCCGGTCATGTGTTTTGAACAACCACTGTCTAATATCCATTTCTTCTTTTTGAGTGGGACCTGAAAATAAATATGAAATTATTGGTACCCACCTTTTAATAGGGTCCTAAAAAGTTAGAGTTTAGGAAACCAAACCCAATTTGGTTTAGTATCCTTTTTATAAATATAGTTTTCATTATGATGAACATTATCCATAAATGTTTTAATGTATTTATTTCTTATTAAAACATTGTTAGTCTTTGGTATCCAAATTTTGACTACCTTGTTTTCTACTTTTGTTTTAATAGGTTTCTTTAGCAATATTTGTTGTTTTGAATTCATATTCCTCTTAAAATTTGTATTTTTCTTTTTAGGAATTTTTGACTCCTTTTTATATCCTAATCCATGTTTACTTGAAGAGAATTGAGAAATTTCTAAAATCTTAGATAAATTTTCTCTTCCTTTGTTAAAGTTAGAAACATTTTTAGTAATGTCATCTAATCTAGCTTGAAGACTATTATTTTCCAACTCAACTTGTCTAATCTTAGTTTTTAACTCATGATTTTCAGAAACAATTATATCATTCTTTGTTTTTTGAGTTTCAATTTCTTGACGTAAGAGTGATAATTGAGTTTTCGAATTTGAATGAGATTCTTGAACTTTTTCAAGTTCTTCTTCTAAGATTTTCTTTTCATTTTTTAACATATCCCTTTCAAATTCAGCTTTGTTTTGATTTTCATGAGTTTCTTTGAGTTTCTTTTTAAGAGTTTTTATTGTGCTTAAAAGTTCAGTGTTTATTTCAATTAAATCGTCGAAAGTTAAATTATTTACCTCAGATTCTTGAACCATGAAGCATACATTTTCCTGTTCATTGTCGCTATCACTATCATTTTCGGATGAAGATGAATCTGAATCGTCCTATGTTACAGAAAATGCCTTCTTTTTGAATTTATCCTTCTTGTTTTTGTTGTTGAAATTTTTCTGATTTTCCTTCATTTGTTCTTGACAATCTTTTTGCATGTGTCCTTTCTTGTGACAATTGAAGCATTCTATATTTGAGGATGAAGGTTTGTTCAAGAAACTCTTTTTGAACCCGTTTTTGTTTCCTTTTCTATACTTTAAGAATTTCTTGAAGTTTTTGGCTATAAATGCTAGATCTTCATCTTCAGACTCTGATTCTTCCTTTTCCGCATGAAAAGCAACATTCTTTCTTTCTTGAGCTTGATCTTTCTTAGCTTGCATATTTACTTCATACGACATATGATTTCCAATCAGTTCGTCTGGTTTTATTGTAGATAGATCATTTGCTTCCTCGATTGCTAGTACTTTTCTCTCCCATTCATCAGTGAGTGAATTTAGAACTTTAGACACAATGTCAAAGTCTGTGTATCTTTCTCCTAGTCCGATTAGAGCATGATGAATGTCTTGAAATCTTGAGTACATGTCATTGATGGATTCATTTTGTCGCATTCTAAAGTTTTGGAATTGATTCTTCAGCATGGATATCTTTGTTTGTTTAACTTTGTTTGTGCCTTCATGTATGACTTTGAGTGTTTCCCATGTATGATATGCAGTAGTACATATGCTAACATGGTTGAATTCATTTCTATCCAGGGCGTAAAATAGCATATTCATAGCTTTGGCATTTTCACTAGCTTCATTCTTTTGAATTTGTGTCCATGTAGGATAATCGGTTGTGGGAACAACGAACTCTGCTTGAGTAGCATTACAGGCTTCGAAACTTGTTGCTTGCATATAAATCCTCATCCTAGTAGCCCAGTAGTTGTAGTTTAGTCCATTGAATAGGGAGGGTCTTTGGGTAGATTGTCCTTTCGCAAATGTGGAACTATAGGCAGATGTTGTGCTTGTACTTACGTTATTTTCCATATTATAATAAGTCTAATAACGGTGTTATGGTTATAGGACAACCTCACTCTGATACCAATTGAAAGAGGCTATGCGGTAGGATCGTGTAATATGGAATACTGAAATAGTCTAGGTAGATAAAGTAGGTAAATGCAAGGAGACACCAGGATTTTATACTGGTTCAGACCTCTCGTCCTACGTCCAGTCCCTAAGCTTCACTTAGGAATTTCACTAACTAACACCCTCACTTCACCCAGAGGAATAGGTTTACAACTTACCCGAACAACCGAACGGGATTTCTTGCCTCAACTACCGAAGAGGACTTCAACTCAATTACTAAAATACAATATTCGACTTGTTGTGTTCTTGTCAACACTAACGAGTCTAATGTAGTACAATATTCCTATAATCTTATCCTTGAGAATATGCAATGTATTTGTGAAGATTTAGGAAATGTGAATTGCTATGAATCAAAAAGAATGTTATAAACAAAAACAATGATTCAAGCAATAGATTAATGAATGCTTTGAGAGTATCTAAAAAATATGAACAAGAGAATAGTTAGATTAAAGCAAGAGAATTCGGTGAATTAAATGATGTTAGAATCATGTATATATATACTTGTAGAAGAGATGCATATGTTGTCAAAGGTTGCAAACAAGAGATGCTTCCATTTCCATTGATGAAAGGTTGCAACTCTTGGGAGGAAGAAGGTGTCTTTTCAGAGAAAATTCGCAGGTTCAAATTCAGTCGACTGAGCAGGGAATTCAGTCAACTGAAAATATGAAGTAAAATTTTCGAGACCAAATTCAGTCGACTGTGCAGGAAATTCAGTCGACTGAAACTGTGCATGTGTATAAATTTGTTCCAGTTTCAGTCGACTGACTGTTCCTGTTCGGTCGACTGAACTTATAAAATCTGCATAGTTAAAACTAAATTAAAAAATGAAGTTTAACAAAAAAATTTAGTGCTCGTGCAAGCTTATTGAGGATAGATTTTAACAATACATCAAGACTAAGACACATGTAAAAACATACTTTAAGTTTGTTTGGTCTTCATCTATCTTCCTTTAGCATTTGCATATATTTCTTCCTTGTTTGTAAAAGCACATTGTCATTGATCAAAATCTTCGCGTATCAATATTCTCCTCCTTTTTGATTGATGACAATACTGATTTATTCTAGAGATGTTTTACTTACTTTCTCCCCCCGAATGTATGCACTATCTTTCCTACAAAACAAAGTTAGCACCATATATTTTCTTCCCTCATCGACAAAAAAGAACTAACAGCAGTAATAATATATCAAAACAATCACTGAATCATAGAGAATATTTGCATAAGCATGAATTAAGAGAAATAAAAATGTTGTGACAGACAAGCATAAAATGACTATTTATACAAGCCATTAGAAAGTTAAAAATACATATCAAAACAAAAAAATTACTCATCCTTCTCCCAGTCATATGAACCTTCTCTTCCTGTTGGTTCACGTATGATGGGTCCTCCTGTTGGTGGTCTGTGCGCTCTTCCTCCTTGGCCACAACTAGCTCCGCTTGCGCTGCTACTTGTATGCTCTTCGGATGTCGTCCAGGTAAACGTAGGTGCTGGGCGTTTGCCGCGAGATGTCGAAGCAGTAGTGGTGCTTGAGCACGAGATTGCATCCCAAAGGTTGTTGAAGAATCCTTTGATTTTATCAAGCTTATGATCTACCTTTTTAAGACGAGTGTCAGAATTTGTTGATTTCTTGACAATATTCCTAAGGACTGGTTGGTAGTGAAGCTTGGGTCAATAAGACGAATTTCATCATCTTGCTCGAGATGTTCTTCGTGGCGAGGTTGAGGAGGTTGTTGTTGTTGTTCTTGATGCCTTGCTTCCCATTCGGCGAGTGATATTATGCGAGGAGGTCGAGATGGGAGTTGCATTAGGCTTATGGTCCGATGGTTAATTTGATGGACCACTGTATTCTCTGATTCAGGTAATGGCGTATCGACATTTAGGAGAAGTCACATGATGTACTCTCCAAAGTAAATAGTGCGCATTTTGCCATTGTTGAAAGTGATAAACTCATCAAGAATAAGCTGTACCCAATTAACTTGTATATTGCCAAAAATAGCATATAGAGATCGATAGTTATTTGGGTAGACAATTTCATACGATCCCGTACGAGGAGTAATCGTTCTCATTAGGGCTTTATGGAGGATTCTCGCCATAGGTCGAAGAGAGGTGGACTTAAAATCCCTAAAGTTGACATTATCATCCATGAATCGATGGTTGATGTTGACACGAATGTGTGGATTGAATTCAATTTCCTCTAACTTTCTCCCGACATTTGGAGACTCTAAAATATGTGCTATTCTATCCAATAAAAACCGAACTTTCTTTCCATACACCATACTCCAAACACTATTGTTTGGATTTCTTGGAGTTTGGTGTCCAAGATTAAGATTAGCATAAAATAATTTTACCATTACATGATTAGTGGCATGGTCATTTCGTTTCAAATCTAAAAGAGAAGTTAAACCTGCCGGATCTGTTAATGCTTGGATGTTGTATGTTTGAAAACTTTGAAAATCAATGAAAGAATGCTCGAAAATTCGAGAATTCTTCATCTTGTTCCATCGAGTGACAGCAGTTCCATCATAAAGCCATTATGCTATTTGATCATCAATTGGCTCGGAGGATGAAGAAGAAGAAGCTCTTGCTCTTTTTGGTGCCATTTAGGTGAGAATTGATTTGATTTTGAGGAATTTGGGAGCTAGGGTTTCGAAATTAATTTGGGGAAGAAGGTTTGTAGGAGGTAAAAGTGAATTGGTATGGTAAAATTTGGTGGTTAAAAGGGGAAATTTTGCCTGGGAAGTAGCGTTCAGTCGACTGAATGTTCTGTTCAGTCGACTGAATCAAAGGCCGAAGTGTTCTGTGATAGATTCAGTCGACTGAGCAGTACATTTAGTCGACTGAATTTTGTTGCTGAAATTTTCTGTTGAATTTTTAGTCGACTGTGCAGATGGTTCCAGTCGACTGAACTTTGTATATATTGTTTTCTGTCATATTTTCAGTCGACTAAGAAAGGGCATTCAGTCGACTGAAACATGCATTTTTGTTGTTTCAGTTAATTTTTGATATTAAACAATTTATTTAAAGAAATAATTACAAAAATTATTGATGTAGCAACATACAAATATGTTAAAATTTAACTATTTCTTTGGGGATGGACTTGAAAACTTCTTTCCTTCATTCTTCATGTAATTTATATCCCATGAATTCAAACTATATTGAGGAGTTTTACGAGACGTCCAAGGATTCATAGGATCCACTGGTGTACGATAAGATGAAGAAGGATCAAGAGAGCTAACGGGGTGAGGTAGGGGTTCAGCCACTTCGTTTTTCTTTGATCCACAGAAGCGTAAACCGATTTGTTCTAGAAAGCTCAAACGTCTTGTCGTAACTTTTTGCTTGAAGTATAGCTCTCGTTGAAGATCTATCTGTTGTTGTTGAAAATGATGAATTTCATCAATCTTTCTTTTTGTGTCAGGTGAAATAAAGAGTCCGCGTTTTGCCTTTTTAGATTCTGGAGTGAAACCAGTACGATAATTTTCCCATTTGTAAACAGGCTCATGTGCAGGTGTTGGTGTGGGAAGTTTTGGCGATGTTGGAGTGTTATCAACTGACGAGGTGATATTGATTGGAGAGAAGGAGTTGTTGGATGACATTTTATATTTAATTAATATTTTATTCGTAAAATCAAGATGAAAATAAAAGCATTTTTAAGAGTTTATTTATAATAGAATTTTAGTGAACAAATAACGATTATAATTTAATAAGAATTTTTAACCGTATAGAGATTTAGTGGTAAAGAGGATTTTGTTAAAATGTATGTTTCTTATTTAATAATTCAGTTTTTACAAATGTGCGGTCTATAAATTATATAATGTAACATATAACATAGCTGAAAATATTTGAAATTCTTATTCAGTCGACTGAACATTTTATTTTAGTCGACTGAAATGTGGGAATATTATTGTATCTCTAATTAATATCTTTAAAGGATATTATACCTAATTCTCGTCGAAGTTTTATAAAGGAGTTTTCTAATAGAGGTTTAGTAAATATATCGGCAATTTGATTTTCGCTAGAAATATGTTCTAAATTAATTATTCCTTTTTCGATATTGTCACGTAGAAAATGGTGACGAATATCTATATGTTTTGTACGAGAATGATTAACCGGATTTTTAGATAAGTTTATTGTACTTGTATTGTCACAGTATATTGTAGAATTTGTTAAATTTAATTAAAATCTTTAAGTGTTAGTTGCACGTATATAACTTGAGTGCAAGCTAAAGCAGCTGATATATACTCTGCTTCGCATGTCGAAAGTGAGACACAATTTTGTGTATACCTGTGTAGTTAATTCCCCGCTATTACCCCACTACAACCCCGCTATATCTCATAGCGGATTTCTACTGCTACGTTTTTTCCATATAACCCCAAAATATAGCCTTTCCGCTTTAATCCCTGCTATTTCCGCTATATCCCATTATTTCCGCTATATTCCGCTATTTCCGCTATATCTTTTTTAATAAAATGAATTGAAAAATTGCATTTATACATTATAAAATTATGAAATTAATTTATTTGATTTAATTTTTGAATACTTTTAGAAATGAAAATATTCTAATATTCTACTGAATTCAATTATGTTATATAACAGATTTTCGTTTATTTAAAGTATATTCGCACGTGTTTTTATTTAAAGTTATTTATGTATTATTCATTATTCAATTGAATGGTAATTTTTCATTTAATTACCATTTATATATTTGTAAAAACATTAAGTACGAGTTTTATATGCTATTTTAGAGCCATCCGCTATATCCCGCTATATCCTCGCTGTATCTCCGCTATGACTTTTTGCACCACCACCGCTTTGAATCTACCGAGCGCATTAACTGCATAGGTGTATACATGTATGTATGTGTGTATATATGTATGCATGCCAATATTTATTTTAAAATCAAAACTATAGACAACAAAGGTATATATAAAGGGACAAATGAGTCTATTATGGTGTAATTCCCAGCATTTGCATACAGCTACATTAGCCATGCCATTTCACATTCGTAGCACATGTAGTTTCTACACATAAATGTATTTGATACACTTATGAGTTAGAACTAAAAAAAAGGTAAAATAAATTTTTTATTTAAAATGTTTTAGATTGGATCTATAATCCATTTAGACTTCATAGACCTAATAAAGAGCTAAAATGGATTTTCTTTTGAATTTAACTTATTTATTCCGCTACGAGCAAGCCTGGTTTTTTCAAGTTGATGTATTTTCATATAGTCAAAGTGTTATTCATTTTATTCTAAAGGCATCCTACAGCTCTGATAAAAAAGAATACTGATATTTGAGTCTTCTTTCTTATGTTAAAGGAAGAACGTAACAAATTCAAGTTAATAAAGGTGCATACCAAAGTCAGCCCTTTAGATATGCTGACAAAGTTGCTTCCTTCTGACTAACTTGTAAGTACATAATTTTCTCTTGAGAAAAATTACTTGTCACACTTCCTTCTTACTCCCCAAATCTATAAAGAGTTCTAAATCTTAAATCTCCAAAACCTCACAAATCGAAACTCTTTCCTCATCTCCTTCAACCCTTCCTTCCTCCTCCTTGTGTCGCCTTCTCTTCCACCATTCAAGCCCTCATATCCTCCTGCTTATTTTGGCCACAAATCACCACCCAAAGAGAAAACCCTACCCCTCATCTCCTAGCCATAGACGAGCCCTCTTTGTCTCTTCTATTTCATAAAAAACAAAGTTACATATTTTATTTTGGAGATCAATTGATTCTAGCTTGCTTTTCTTTGGAATTAAGATTCAAACTCATAGCTTTGTTTGTCAAATATTTCCTAGCCCCGAAAGGTGAGTTATTCACTCACAATTTATAATCTTATGCTAAGTGGATGAATATCAGTTGATATGTTATTGAAATGTTGCAATAGTTAAGAAATTTTGCGTACTTTGATTATGATTTGATATGACATATGTTCACCTACGTTCCCTTATTACTTTGACATGATAATTTTTATTGATATTATTTTGTTTGTTCATAAAAATAGATATGATGATATGGCTATTAATATGCTTCATGATGTTAATATTAAATTTATATATTGAAAAGAAAAATAAAACGTTATATTGATTTAAAGGTTGACATTTTTGTGATGGAAATTGTCATTGGTGTCTTATGTGAAATATATGTGTGAAAATGAGAGAGAAAAAAGAAAAAGAAAAGAACAAAATTTATATGGATATATGTGTTATGTTGTAATATAGGAAATCACCTAAAGTGCTATGTTAGAAATGATTGCATATTAAGTTATATTATGGTAGGAATTTTATGTCACATTCCATGCTAAAATATGTAGTTAATTATGTAAGCGGTATGCCCTAGTATAATAATGTAATTTATTACATATATCTAATTATGTGGTCAATCTTGTCGAAGTAGCAGTGTTTGTTTTCTTTTATATACTTCGTTATATATTATGATATAATTAATTAAGTAATTAATTTAAAGTATATAGTAGGAAAATTCTAAAATAAAAGGTTATGTGATTAAAGGTGCAAATAGTTGCAGCTGTGAGTAATTAATCACAAAATAAAATGTCATTTTGTTTTAAATATCCATGGTTAAGACGTTTTAAGAAAAGGATATCGATCCATTCAATGAGACCATAGTGCATAGCAATCTCCAAAAGTTGGGATGTGTATTGCTCATGGCAGCTGGGCCACCAAGGGGTTTTTGTAGTTACTGGATAACTATGGAATGACTCGCCCAAGGGTTTCCTATTTGTTGAGAAAACTAGGCCATTTAGGAAATCTCAGTATAACAATGCTACACAACTCCTTTGACATGAGAATACCATGGAACTTCAATCTTAATACTCTACTTTAACTGCAGTTAAACCATGACGTGACTATCCATCGAGCAACTATAGTTGGGTTTAAGTGAGGCATTAGAACTGAAACACTATCCGACAAAGAGTTTGTTTCCACGGTTGTATGGGATTAGCATCACGGTCAACTGTAGTCATCTCAAAGTCAAAATCTCTAGCTAGAGTAGTACAGTTGATAATAAATGTTATTATTGATCAAAAGACTTTATTTTTGGTCTAACCATGTTAAATGTGGATAATATTGGAATTTTGATCAATACCAAATTTCATATATCCTAAAGCGATATAGTTTTGACACAAAGAAGTGTGTAAATTATCATCACTAAAGGTACCGTTTAAGAAATTTTGAAATTAGATTTGACTAAAAAGATCTGTAAACAGCGAATTCAGCCAAAACTTCATACCACTAGCTATGGTGACATATGAATGTTAATATTTGAATTTTTCAATATTATAGTCGACTGAATTCATACCTCAGAGTCTCACAACCGCATTTGTGAATTCTCTGAAAAATAGCATGATTTAATTAGTTTATAAAATGTTGTAAATTAATTAAATTACTAGATATTCAAGAAATATTAATTATTAACTTATTTGATGTTTTGAGTATTATAAGTAATTATTTGTATGTGTATATAAAAGTTATATATGCATGTATCAATAGACGTTATTGGCATGTATTTAAATGGGGTTTAAATATAGTTAATTACTTGACAAGCTTTTTGGAAAATTAATCCATGCAGATGAGAGGGAAAGATTGGCTTGATTGAAATTCAAAAAATGAAACGAGGACATTTTTAAAGAAGGAATATTAAAGGTTTATATTCTTTCCTTAAAACAAATATCTCCTTTTCATTTCTTTATTCAATATTCTTTCATCATTCCCTCATCCATGGCCACCACCTTTATCTCTTATGGGAAATAAATTTCCATTTTTTATACCCAAAATCACTTCAAATAAGATAAAACTAAGTGGCTCATCTGATTCTAGCAAAGTTTTGATTTTGATTTTAGGATTTTGAGGAGGATTTGCAGATCAAGGTGTCACTAGTTGGTTAGATATATATATGTTACAATTTCTATTTCTATTTCTATTTTTATATTTTAGTAGTTTCTTCTTATCATAATTTTATGTATATATTATTGCCTCATCTTGATTATGGTTTATTTTTATATTCTAAACAACTAATTGATCAATTTGGTTTGGTTTAATTTGATAGATTAAAATCAGAATGCATACATGTTCAAAATTATGCTTTTAGCCATAAATATGGTTTTACTAAAAGTGCAATCGCTTTCTTATCATGAAAATTGGGTAATATCAATGAAGTCTTTTTTTTAGGTTAGTTTAAATATGAATTAGAATCCATCTCTTTCATCTAGAACAAAATGAAATATTCCTTAACTCGCTTCACCTCCAAGCTTCTTAATCACAATGCGGCTCACTTCCCCATGGCTTAATTAATCAGTCCCCTTAACTTCTCATAGGACCTAAGACTAATGAACTTCCTGAACCTAAGTCACTTCCTAAGTTACCTAATGCTAGGCTCATACCTTAAGTTACATAATCCGGCGACAAGTCCAGCTAAGGACCTTGGTTAGCTAATGCCTTCTCTTTAGTATAAATTTTATGTAATTCAATTATCTAGTTTAGAATTTGATCATTTAGAAACATAAAATTCGTTGATTTCTTATTTAAGTTAACATATGTATTTGATTTCAAACTTTTGGTTGTTCTAAAATTAAAAAAGAGGGTTTGTTGAAATTTTCTTATGTATATGTATGTATGTATATGTGTGTATAAATATGTATGTATGTATGTATATGTATGTTCATACGCGCGTGCGTGTATGTTTGTAATTGGATTAGAACAAGTTAACATAACTTGTATGTGTAACTAATTGCAAATTATTTTAATCTCATTATTGCATATGTGTGTGTATTGTATGATATTAATACGAAGAGATATTTTATATTAGTCAACTTGATCTAGATCTGAATTTGATCTACAAATCAATCTCAGATTTAATTTACAATTTTGTTTTGTAACTTTAATTTAATCAATCTATGTCAGATTCTGTCAATTCAACCCTTATGTTACTAAAACATGTTTTTTTGGAAAAAATTTATATCTATATATGTATAATAACTAAAAAATTAAATTATGGCAATCAATATTCAAAAATATATGTATGTATGTATGTTAACAGAGATTATACGCATGGTAGATATAAACCTCAATATATACACATGTATATATTGACTTTGTCATTGTTTGTCATATCATCATGCCATATCCTATTAGGTCTGTCAATGGATACCCGAAAAATCCGAAATCCGTTCGGATTCGTATCCAAAAAATGGATATTATCCGATATTTGAAAAGCGGTTGTGGAAATTCGATATCCGAAAGGAAAATTGGATGCGGATGCGGATATGGGCATAACTATATCCGAAAAACATCCGTCCAATCCGAAATTTTATGTGTGTTGTCATTTTGTCATTATGTATGTTGCTATTTTATCCTTTGAATTGTTGTAATATCGTATAAACTTGTTTGATATTATGTGTGTTGCCATTTTGTCATTTGAAAAATTGATTAGTATTGTAGTGTGTGTATTGTCATTTGAGAAATTGATTGTTTTAGTTCAAAAATATTAATATAATAAAAATCTTATTCAGTTTTGGATGTGGATATTTTGGATGTTTTCGAATATTCGAAAATATCCGCTTTTTATTTTCGGATGCGGATATTTTCGTATATTCGAAAAATATCCACGAATGCGGATACAGATGTTAATTCTCAGATATCCACGAATCGAATACGGATTCAGATGCATACTTAAATTTTCGGATGCATATACAGTCATATCTGCATCTGTTTGCATACGTTGACAGCCCTATATCCTATATTGTTATTAATTATTGTGTGTATACATATTAGATTTAGTAGTCCATATATAAATCATTAATTGGTTATCCATACATTGAAGGATATGGTCTGATTATTAGATTTAAAATTAAAGGAAAGTTTTAAAAGAGAGAAATGAAAACTTTCATTCTATAAATGAAACAAACCTTCCTTTCATTTGATTTAATTTGATTCAATATATTCTTTCATCTATGGTTGACCACTCCCTTCTCTACCTCTCTTGGTTATATATTCACATTAAAAATATATAATTAATTGGACTAATTAGATAAGCCAAACATGCAAAAAAAATAAGATTTTACTAAAAAAGTAGATCGGATCTAGTATTAACTATTAACTTCATAAGACCATTAAGATCCAATTAGGGAAATTCTTTTGAAATTTATCCATTTCACTCGCTGATAAATGGGCCAAGTTCCTTCAAAGATATTAGAACCCAAATGGACTCTGTAGTCAAATTAGTCAAAATTTAGGGCCAACTAATGAAATTTTCAATCGTACGGTTGTCTTAGAATAGTAGTGTCTAGGCTCGGGGTTGAATAATCAAGTGTTTTCTCCTTCCTGGCTACTAGCCTGGCCCAATGGGGAGAGTAAGCTCAAAAGGTTAGCTACAAATTTAAGACTCGGAGTTTTTTAGGCCATGGCCCAATTTAAAAATTAAGATTTGAAAATTTGAAAAATATTTTAGTTTAAATGTTAAGTTTAAACATAAAAGGAAATTTTCATAAAAGTTATAAAATAAATTAATAAAATTTAAATTTGTTTTGAGAAATTAACGTAAAAAAATTTGGACCTTTTATAAATATTTAACTAATATGATTAGTTCAAAAGACGATTATTAAAAGTTAATTAATATACACACACAGAACAATAAAGGTTATAGTTGGATATTCATCTAAAAATTGATTATGGTAAAATAAATAAAATTTCACAATTTATTGACATATTTAATTAAAATGTTTAATTAAATAAATGAATTATTTGACGAATGATCAATTAAAATTTAATTAAAAATAAATAATGATATATATATAACTATAAGATTATAGTTAATAATTCATCTTAAGTAGTTTAGGATGAAAAAAATAAACTTTAATTAAAATTAGTTAAATAAAATAAGAATTAAAACTAATTAAATATGATTCATAATTAAATATCATTTAATTAATAAGATTAAGTTAATTATATATAATCCAATTAATAATCTACATGTAACGTTAATATAAGTTAATTAAATCATAATAGTTATAAACTATTTAAACTTATATAATTATATCTTTACTACTAATAAAGGTAATTCATTGAATAGATTTACTCGGTGTCGTTTGGAATTTCCAAAAATACTCTTATACCCACTATTCCCGGTACGCACTCCTACGCTTCTTCTCACCGCATCTATTCCTCTCATTCTCCCTCTTCGGTCCTTCAACCTAATTCGTTTCCTTCTAAATTCGTCTACAAAATTCTCGCTTTTATTAATCCCCAAATTAAATCTCACCATTGACATAGCTTCGACGCAACCTTCCTCAACGTCGCTCTTCCTTAACTACGAGATAGCAAAATTGAATTGAAAAGTAATCGATGTCAATTCTAGTATATGTTATCTTCATTACTAATGCCAGCATTAATATGCACTGTAACGTATTTATGTAATAATCATCTTTACTGATGTTTCCATAATATTCGACTCTACTATATTTCTAAATCACAAAAATATCATAAAACACTAACGATTACCCTAAAGGTGTTGGCTTTAAAATTTGCGTTTCAAATATAAGTTTATAGAATCATAAATACGAATGAATTTGTCCTTAATCATAGTTGGATTTGATGGATGAACTATTTTCATGATCATATGTGCGTTATGCATTATTTCCACTTATATTTCAGTAAATTATAAGGTGCAACTTGATAATGTTTACGTTAAACGATGTTATGGCTTTGTGAAAATATATATAATATAAATAGTTGTGTTGAATAAATTTTATGTTCCCCTTAAATTAGTTGTATGATATGTTTGTAAGTATTGGTGTTCAACAAGTTTTATACTTTTGCATCCATGTTTTTGCGCTCTTTATTTATGAATTTTTGGCTAAGGAATAAGTGAGCGGCAGAGATTAAATTGGTCCATCGAGACATCGAAATAGAGTGATCATTGAGTATTTTGATGGTACGTTGTTGCGAAACAATTTATTTTATTATTTAGGGATTGACCAAAGTATCAGTCAGTATTTGATCATTGGACTGAAGGTGTGAGGGGTGTCTGTTTGACAGTGCAATGCTATTTTATAATATCCGTACAATATGAAGCAAGTATAGAAAGTGTAGCATGACCGCTCAAATATGGTGATAAACCACCATCAAGAATCATGTGAGGGACATAAGTAGTAAGCTTCAGGAATTCAAACGGACAAGCTCACGGCTCATCAAAGCTCCCCTTATAACTTTCACCTTGTTACCTAGTGTCTTGACCGGACTACCAAAGACTTGATGAAGAGACTTCGTTCGCCATCTGTCCCCGTTCGGCACGACCAGGCCATTCGGCATCTATGGTCGTTCAGCATTGAGGGTCATTCGGTATTGTATATCGTTTCGCATTGAGGGCCGTTCGGCATAGCATGGTCGTTCGACATTCCACACTGCTCAGCATCCAGACGACTTTCGGCATTGAGGGTCGTTCGGCATGTCAGAGTCGTTCGGCATTCCACACTGCTTGGCATCTAGACCACGTTCGGCATGTCAGAGTCGTTGGACATTCCACACTGCTCGACATCTAGACTTCGTTCGGCATTGAGGGTCGTTCGGCATGTCAGAGTCGATCGGCATTCAATCTCAACTGGCATGAAGCTCGTTGGGCATTCCGGCCTCATTCGGCATCTCCCCTCGACCGGCATCGGTTCTCGTTCAGCTTGCACTCTTCACTCAACACATCGCCTCGTTCGGCATTAAAGAAGCGCTCGGCATTTGTGGTTCGGCACACAGAGTTTACTCATTTTAGGACGGACTGTTTAACTACTAGGCCCACCAGGGAAGTCCAACCTATCTTCGTCTATAAATAGAGAGGCAGGGGCACAATGAAAGGGACCTTTTTTCGAGAACACCGGGGAGACTCTGCCGCATTCAAGACTCATTCAAGACTTATCTTTTTTTGTTTAATAATTGCAATCAAATAGTTGGTGTACGGATTATATCTGTCACCAGTTGATAAGTAAAGCAATAAAAGATTAACCTCGAAGTGGACATAGGCAATTACGCCGAACCACTATAAATCTGGTGTTCTTATTTCCTGCATTTAGTTTAGCATTCTTTTCACCGTTTACATTTACTTTATTCACTAATCTCTCTATATAATCTCTCTTAAGGGTGTTAGTGACCAATTCTGGTGCTAACATTTTGGCGCTTTCACTGAGAACCAAATTCTCAGGACGATAGGATCTACTTTGTAGCTACTGGGTTGAAAAATCCCCCGAAGGAGATCCGATTTATTCATTGGACGTCGTTGAATCTATTCAGAGTTCCAACCAATAACTCTATTATGGAAAGAACACACACCCGATCAGCCTCTCATAATGCGGGCGTCCATGAGACTTCCAGTGTGCAACAAGTTGGACCTAGCAACCAGCAAGCAATTCAAGGCGCAGGGCCCTCCACCCAAAATCAAACGGAAGTCGTTTCCGAACAGAGTTCAACGACTTGATAAGAGAACTCAGGGAAAGTAGAAGGCAACTTGCTGAGCAGATTCAAGCCAACACTAATCTTATGACTCAGCTTTCCCAGTAGCAGCATCAGAATGCTGAAAGTAGTCCTGCTCCTTATTCTTCATCCGATAGCTCGACCTCAGCTTATGAACCTCTTAGGCGTAGATGCCGTAAGACAGAAGTTGCATAGGCAGGTGCCATTGATCGATCCGCTAGGGATCAGGCACGTGAGGAGACCAGACGTCCGGCTCACCAAGACCCAAATCAAGCTGACCTTCAGGACGCTCGATTGGCCGACCGCCAACAGGCGGGACATCAACCAGCACGGTCCCGTGGAAGGAACCCAACCTTTCGTCCTCCGTACAAACTCCAAACTTAACAGCCATGGTCAGACAGTTAATGAGAGAGAACCAAGGCTTGACCAACGAAGATTGAGGAGTGTTCAAGAGTCATACTCCCTTCACAGATACTATTCTACAGGCTGAGTATCCTAGGAAATTCAATATGCCGACTATCCTAGCCTACAAAGGGAAGACTGACCCTAGGCAACACGTGATGAGGTATGAATGGATGATGGATTCTACAAGGGAAAATGACGCGACTAAGTGTAGGTGCTTCCCAATCACTTTGCCTGGAATCGCCACCATGTGGTTTACTCGACTTCCTCCACGGTCTATATCTAGCTTCGACGAGTTGGTGATGAAATTTGTTGAACAATTCAGGATACATGCCACTCGTCCAAAGGACGTGATGTCCTTATCAAGCGTGATCCAAGCTCCGGGAGAGTCTTTGAAAGCATATTTGCAGAGGTTTCGTGTTACCGCCACTAAAGTTAACAACCCTAACGACCATGCAATCTTGATGGCGGTAATGCGAGGTGTAGATCCAAACTCGAGGTTTGGAGATTGGTTGGGGGGAAAACCCCCAACAACGTTGGAGCGATTCTATTCCAAAGTTCACCAGTTCATAAGGAGGGAGGAAGCGCGATGGATGAGATGGGATAAGGCGCCAGAGCCTGTTTAGGACACTGTGAAAAGTAACATTGTCGTGAAGCAATCCGGCGATAGATCGGGAAAAGTTCAAGTCAACGTCCAAAACAAGCCTGGGCAGGCTAAGGGATCCGGAGGCGGAAATCCTGAAAAGAAAAAAGAGACAGGGAAATGGAATTCAAGGATTCCGGTCTACAACAAATACACTCCCCTAAATATGTCTCTTGAAAACATTTACCTATCTACATGTAACACCTTCCAATACAGAAAGCCGCATCCAAAGGAGTCCACTGAGGAACAGAAACGGATGGGGAAGTACTGTCGCTTCCATGAGACCCACGGGCACAATACTGAGGAGTGTAGACACCTCCATGATGCCATAGAAAGGTTAATCAGGTAGAAAAAGCTGCAGGAATTTGTTAAGAACACACCAGAGGGTAGGCAAGGAACGTCGGACCCCAGACGCGGGCAAGCTCCACGCCACCTAGAGGAACCTGCCCGGACCGTAGGTAGGTTGATCATAAACACTATAGTCATAGGACCTCATCCTGCAGACAAGAATTGGCAGGAGATGTAGCGATATGCTACCTCCTTGAGCCATGCGAATTATGAATGTTGTTCGAATGTGGAAGATGGAACCCCCGCAAAACAACAACGCATGTTGACAAACGATATAGTGTTTAGGAGTCGAGATGCAGACAAGGTGGAGGCTCCTACTATCGACCCAATGGTCATATCTGCAACGATCGGGCCAGCTTACGTCAAAAGAATTTTGATTGATTGTGGAAGCTCTATCAACATCATCTTCACGAAAGCTTGTGACCAAATGAAGATGGAGATAAAAGATTTAAAACCATGCAAAGCCTATTTCCACGACTTTAATGGTGCTGCAACCAACGCAATGGGGTATGTTGAGTTATCAGTTGAACTGGGGGAAGGTGAGCATAGGAGAGTGTGAAACCTATCGTTCATAATAATGGATGTTGACTCTCCATACAATGTATTTTTGGGTCGTCCGGCCCTGGCAGAGTTTAGGGCCGCTTTGGCCCCATGGTGTTTAACATTAAAGTTTCTGACAGACAAAGGAGTTGGTGTAGTACATGGAGATCAGGCGACCGGTCGTGCATGTTATGTGGCAGAGCTGAGAGAAGCTCAGCGAAGAGAAAAAGGGAAGGTTGCGGACAGCTCCGTCCACATCCTAAATACTGATGATTGACAAGTAATGCCCGAGCTTTGGCTCGGGCGACATTCTTGGATCCTTAGAGACATAGATCCGAGAGATGATGATGGGGAACCCAGGGAAATGAATGCAGCATCGACTGAGCTGACCATCGATATTCCAGTCGGTCGAGATGACCCATCACGAGTTCTTAAGATTGGATCACAACTCTACCCTTCAGTGGTCGAGGACCTCACTGATTTCCTCCGAGCGAATCTAGATGTTTTCGCTTGGACGCATTCTGATATGTGCGGGATTTCTCCCACTATTGCGAGTCATATGTTGAACATAGACCCAAAATACGTTCCTTTGAAATAGAAAAGGAGAGGCATGGACCCGGAGAGGTCCGCTGCTCTCAAAGAGGAGGTGGACAAACTCAAAGCCAATGTGTTCGTCCGCGACGCCTTCTACCCCGAATGGGTATCTAACCCTTTGCTGGTAAGAAAAGCGAATGGAAAGTGGAGAACTTGTGTTGATTACTCCAATTTGAATAAAGCATGCCCAAAGGATAGTTTCCCTTTACCTAGAATCGACCAGCTCGTCGACTCCGCCGCCGGACACGAATTATTGTCATTTATGGATGCGTATTCGGGATACAATCAGATCTCGATGCACATTCCAGACCAAGAACACACCAGCTTTGTCACAGATGTGGGGTTATATTGCTATGTAGTAATGCCTTTTGGATTGAAATACACTGGAGCAACTTATCAGCGTCTGATGAATCGAATGTTTAAAGACCAGATTGGTAGAACAATGGAAGTCTATGTGGATGACATGCTCGTGAAGTCACGACAGTTAAGCGACCACATCCGAGCTTAGCAGAGATGTAACAACCCGATATTTCATCCATTCGCATCCGCACATGTCGGACTTCAATTGCTCAAAACACCGTGTTGTAATAAATTTGGAGCAAATGAAATACAATCACAGACACAGAAATATCAGAATAACTCGCAGTGGAAATTAAAATACCATAGTAGTTCATGAAGCTACTATAACAAACTCTCAAAACATAATACATAATATCAGTCTGAAAAACATATACAATAGAAATCTCAATTACATAGCAGTTTATCAATACCAAAGCTGAAATAGAACAACTGAAACTGAAGGGATAGATAACTAGACAAGCAGAATCCCCAGCAATTCCTAGCTCCAGAAAGAAATCCAAAGCTAAGCTGTAAATACTCAGGCTGACCCGAGCGTAAAGTAAAACACAAAACACTCGAGTCAGGACAATATATACTTATATAATGTAAACTAACTCAAGTGAACTGTAGTAGAAATGCACAATAACTTAAAGGATGTTTGGGATCACCCATCCTTTAAGAATCAGTTAAACTATAAATTTTACATCCCGTGGTTAAAATTTCAAAATGGTATTTTATACTTCAAACTCAAATGTCATTTCAAAATTCAATATCATTCAAAATCCATTTCAAAATATCAAAAATATAATATCTTCCAAACCACATTCATTTTTATTTAATTTAAATACCATTACAAAACACATTTCAAAATAGTTTATATTTCAAAACAAATTACTTCATTTTAAATCATAAAAATGAAGTTATTATATTTAATAATTAAATTATTAAATTTACAAAGTTTTGGTCTTTCAAAATTCATTTATCCACTTAATTTATCAAAACAGATGAAAATTCAACTTTCGCAGCATTTAGAAATTGCTACGGAAAGTTACATTCAAAATAGTTCAATTTAATAAAAGATAGCATTTAAAAAGGTTGTAATAGGGTTACATTAGTTTCAAATAAAACTTAGTTAAATTCAATAATTATAGCATTTACAAAAATGCTATAATAACCTTAAATTAAACTTAGCCATTTGGTTCATTATTATCAACTACAGCATTTACAAATGTTGTATTATCATTTACATTAGAATTAATAGCATTTCAGAAATGCAGTTAATTAACTTCAAGTATTCAATATAATTTCACAAACAATTATATTTTTATTTAAATCATTTTTAGCTTATAAAATCATATAATTTCACTTTTAAAATAATCATTCAAATACCCTTATATTCATGATTTTTTAAAGTTAAATCTCCATTCAAAAATCAAAATTTAATAATAATTCACTTATTAAATTCCAACATTAAATTTTAAATTCATTATATTAAATTTAACTTAACATTTAAGTTTAAAATTTTCAAATATAACTTAATTTCATTTTTATTTACTTAACTTAAAATTCACCTTTAAGCCAAATTCACAAATTTCCAATTTTAGTTATATTTCCAAATTTCAACCTAAATATTCATTCATTTCAGATTTTAACTTTATTCAAAAATCATTGATATATTATAAAATCATTTTAAATTCATTTAATTCAAAATATCATAAATTTATCATATTTTCATATTTAATTTAAATTCCATTTATCACCAAATTTTAGTTTCCAAAATAACTTACATTTCAGATTTTCTAACTTTACCATTTATTTATTTCACTTATAAATTTTCAGAAAATCAATAATGCTTACAAAAATAATTTTTAATCAAATTTAAATCAAAATATTATAATATTTACATTTCTAAAATAATTTAAAATTTTTAGAAAAACATATTTTAACAACGGGTCTGTATTTCATTTTCTAGCCTAGATGAAGTGATACGAGTAATATATCATTTCAACCCGTAATTTACAAAGAAAACCGGTTTGATCATTTCAAACCCGCAATCCCAAGTAAAAGAAAATAATTGAAAATCATTCAGGCCTATCATTTCAGCCCGTAACGATTTTCTCCTATTCCAAATTCCGTTCGGGTATGTGTCATTTCAACCCATAGTGATTCTAGTCTACAGGGAACTTGCAGTGTGATAAACTGATGAAAATAACAGAATAGCATGAAATAACAGTAACATATGGTATAACAAGTGTAAATATAGGTGTGAACTTCATATGAATATAATATAGCAGTTATAACAGGATGATATGCATTTACAGATTCAGGTGATGTCAGTTTATCACTATATAAGTACATATTAGTCTGGTGAGATTTACTCACCTGTTTAAGCTGAAGATGACAACCAAAACACACGACAAGGAATCTTCAAAGGCACGACAACATGAATAAGATTTGAGATCGGGAGAGCCAAAGATTAATTTCCTTAAATATATCAATCAAAACAAATACAAACATGAATTACAAACCAAGATATTACAAAACAATGCTAGGAATAAATACACAATTCAAAGCTAGAACTTTTGCACTTGCATTCAACCTTGTATGCTTTAGCTATGGACTGGAAAGGCACTGTTATGGGATGGTTTTGAATCAGGTTTGGGTTCAATAGGGTCGGCCATAACATGGATATGAAGGAGATGAAGTGTATAGGCATGCATAACTCAAATCAAGGTAACCAAAGTAGAATTTCTGTGCATAAATGGTTCGGCTCTAAGCATACATAGGCACGGCCAGGCCTGGTAGGGTCATGTACTGATGTGGCAGGGGTCTCAAGTCAGCAAGTGGCTGGTGGTGATGATGCAAAGGTCGTCCAAGGTGATGTGGTGGAGTGGTGAAGGTAAAGGAGCTTGGCAATGCATGTTTAGGTGGAGTTTGCTCAAATATTTGGTGGATCTACATCATGGATTGCCACGGCTATGGATGGACAGTGGGCTGGAGGGGATGGCAGCTGGTTGTGGTGGTGGTGGAGTTGGCTATGGTGGTGGAGGAGCAAGGGCTGAGCTACAAAGGTGAAGACAAGTGCAAAGAGATAAGGAAAACAAGAAGATAAGCGAAAAAGAAGAAGAACTTACCAAACTTTTGCTTCAGGAGTTCATGGCCGAAATTTTTTGATGAGAAACTTTTATTTTCGTGAAAAAAGAAGAGAGAAGTGGCTGAAGCAATCAGAAAAGAATCGACCAAAATAATGATGCATTGATTGAAAATAAAACGGCGGAATACAAAAGGACTTAGGCAAATAAATGGTCTCAAACTCTTTATATTTCCATAATTCCTTTTGCAATTTTTAAATAACTGAAAAATGCATATAAATTCAGATAAAAACACGAAAATTTATTAAATAAACAAAAATATATAAATAAATATTAATTATATATAATTAAATTAAGAAAATAGCAAAGAAAAGGTAAACTATGCTAGAAAATTTGAAAATAAATGAAATGAACTTTGGAAAAATTTTGTGTACTTGAAATTTTTTTATAAATAAAGATAAAGACACAAAAATAAAATGCATGCATAAAAATAAATAAATAAATTTTAATTAAATATAATTTAAATGAAGAAAATAGCAAAAAAAATGGAAACTAGCCTTTAAAAATAGAAAATATATGCAATAAATTTTGGAAAAATTATTTTATCACTTTAAAAATATCAAAAAAAATATACATAAAATAACATATTAACACATATTAAAATAAAATATAACAAAGAAAATATGATATATATAATCTAAAATAGACAAAATTGCAAAATAAAACAAATTATACTCAAAATTGAAATGTGCATAACTTTCACAGTTTAAGTCCGCTTTCAACGAAACAAAAAGCAGTATTCAAGTTGTTAAATACATTTTCATAATAAAAGATAAAATTTAGGATTTTAAATATTTAAATTTGAAATTTAAAAGTCAAAGTTTGACCAGTTTGAACAGAAATTCATCTTTCAGTAAAATATCTAATTTATACCTGTTTGAAATTATAATTCACATAATAATCAATACTTATATTTAAAAATGAAATGTTTGAAATGAAACAAGTTTTAAAAAATTCAAAATGAAATAAAGTCAAAATTAAAATAAACATAAAAATCTAGGGTTGTTACACTCTCCACCACTCAAATCTTTTCGTCCTCGAAAAGGAAGGAAGCGGAGAAACAACAAGAAAGAGCAATAGGTTGGAATGCATCCCCGAAAGAAGGTAGGGAAAAAGATAGCTAGGAGGTAAAGCAGGTTGAAAGACAAGGATGAACCATTATTTGAACCATTATACATTTCAATTTAATTTTTTTTTTTTTTAGTATGATGAATAGTCATTTGATTCAAATCTGATGGTTCAAAGTAAACAATATTTAAAACATTTTAAATTTTTAGAAGGGAAAATAACTGATCAAAATATTCTTTATATAGTACTTTATCAAAATACTTTTATAACTCGATGTCTTAACAAGTTTATCCTCGTTCCTGTAGATTCCGGCAGTGCGTTGATCAGGCGCAAAGCTAGACTTCTCCAGGTACTTAGTAGACTTGTTTCAACACCCAATGAAAATACTAGAAAACTTTTTTAAAAAAAACAGATATGGAAAGTACAATCCAAACAAATCAACCAAACCGAAACAGTTGTCTAACCATGGATCGCAGATACACAATGGTTACGCCTGGATCCCCTAGGAAACAATCCGTATCCATAAGCTTTCTCAGCCCTGCGAGTTACGCCATGATGACGAGTAGAATGCAGGATACACAATGGTTACGCCTGGATCCCCCAGGAAACAATCCGTACCCCCAGGCCAGCTCAGCCAGGCATTTGCGCTACTAATGCGACCTACATAGAGTGCAGGATACACAATGGTTACGCCTGGATCCCCCAGGAAACAATCTGTGCCCCTAGGCCAGCTCAGCCAGGCAGTTGCGCTATGCAGTCGCGATCATAAGACCATGGAGATCGCCATGGAATTCGATGGACACTCGAGTATCATATCCGGAAAACCCAAATCAAATAGAGAGAATAATATCGATAGAATGAATCCACGGTGTGGCCACAAAGCGGATATCAAGCAGAAGGCACTTTCCATATCTTTACTTCGAAAATATGTATCATATAGTACCTTTCAAAATCACTTTCAAATATCATTCTTATATAAAGTCCATTTTATATAAGATTTCATTTCAAATCAAATACTTTTCAAAATACTAGTATATCAAATCACACTTATATAGATTTCGATTATATAAGATTTCACTTTTCAAAATTTGGGTACCCTTTCAAATCAACAGTTCCAATTCAACAGTTTACTTATACAAATCATTTTTATATAAGTTCGATAGCTCCCAAATCAAGTATTTAATAAAACAAGGTTCTAAATTTCAACCAATTTCGATATCAAATAAATTTTAAAATCATATATGATGTCACCAAATCATTTCTTTCAAGTTATACATATTCAGTTTCAAAATTTATTAAAACAATAGGTTTAGAAAATAATCCAAATTTCCAAATCAACAAAATTTAGGTCAAATAAATCCATTTCCATTTCAAACATGTATTCACTTCAAAAGTCATAATACTTTCAAAGTTATGAATATTTCGAAACTAAAATACTTGAAATCATTACACTTTGAAAATCATAACATTTAGAAATCATGCATTTGAAATCATAAAACATGCCCTTAATTCTTTACATTTCAATTTTTTTTTCAATTAAACCAAAATCTAAAATTTCCAATTTTAATTCAATTCAAACCATCAGTTTCAATTTAGTTTTCCAACAAAACCATTTCAAATATTATCAATTTCAAATATAGATTTGATTTACAAAATAAACTATTAAATCTTAAATATGTTTCAAGGCTTAAATATACCATATTTCAAACTAAATTTCATAATTTCATATATCTCAAATTTTACTTCATTATTACTTACATATGTCATTATTTCGCAACATTACATTCGATCGCTCGCTTGATCACACAAGTTCGCTTTCGAACTAGTATTGTCCATTCGACTTCCCTAATGCGGACTTCGATATGGTTTCTTGACTAGAAGCCATCAGTCTCCTTGCATAGCCATATACTATGATAGAGAATTCTAGAATCAAGCCCAAAATCCATATCAAATGTTCGCCATCAAGAATCAAATGAAAAATCCTAACACGAAATGGTGTAATTCACCTCGAACTTGTGTACTCAAACTTGGATCAAATTAATTATGCGAATAAAACAACGTACGTACAACTTATGTATCTGTTCCAACTTGTTAAATAAATAGTTTTATAAAGATGTTACTAAGTTAAAACATTTAAAACCAAAATTTTCTCAAACATTTGAAGACTAATTTTTATCCAAAACATTTCAAAACTAAATTTCATATTAGTATAATTCAAAATAGTCTTATTTATTTGCTTAACAAAACAGTTTCAACTTATAAAAAAACCATATTATTTCATACTTGAAACATACAAACTAAACTTATATTCTTTATCAAATACCTTATACCTTTCAAAAAATTTAGCTTTGAAAAATTAACCTTGATTTGGAAGTGCTCGAATCTTAAAATAGTCGAAGAAGTCATATTTTCAATCCAAGAGTTGAAAATCAACACTAAATCAGTAAATCAATTTCAAAAGTTAGGTTTCAAAATCTGAAACTCGAGAACTGAACACCGGCTTACTTTAAATCTTTTCAAATATATATATATATATACGGATCTATCTTTCGAATATCAAACCATACTTCGAAATCTGAAATCAAAATTGGTTTCACAAAATCATCGCAGAGCAAAGCTACTAGAGTGGCCTCTCTCTCACTCAGAAACTCGAAAATCAATGTCGATGATGCATGCATTCATCACCGAAATTATTTTCCAGCGACATAAGTGAGTT
This sequence comes from Allium cepa, assembly GCA_030765085.1. Lineage (NCBI taxonomy): Eukaryota > Viridiplantae > Streptophyta > Magnoliopsida > Asparagales > Amaryllidaceae > Allium > Allium cepa. The sequence continues at coordinate 1,039,255,831 of CM060931.1, read as the reverse complement.
CTGGACTTCAATTAACTTTGAAAAACTTCTTTGAAATTCCTTCGAAATCATTGAAATTCATTCGAATACAGTTGAAACATTTCTTATTTGAAATATATATATATATATCTTTAAATCATATTACTATATATATTTTCCAAAATCTTAAAACGGATTTCAAAATACCGGAATTCGATTTCTCGAAATTCAAATTCAAAACCCTTCAGTTATAAATCATTTTTGTATAAATCAAGTTCTTATAAAATTTTCAAAATTTCAAATTCTTTCGAAATTTCAAATTTTCATTTTTGAAAGGTATATAATCCTTATCGAAAACATTTCACTTTTATATATAAAAATATGGCCATCCTTAATAATTTCGATATACGCACAATTTCAAAATACAACCAAATACAAGTTTTCAAAGGATGATTCAGGGAAGGATTTCAAACAAACAAAGATTCAAAATTAGAGGGACTCTAATCAAATAGAATTCTAGTTCGAAGATAAACTCAAACGAAGATGAGATAATTTAATTACCAAATAGAGTATAGATAAGCCTATATAAATCGCGGACGAACTTAACCGGTCAACCGAGACTTTAGGAATATAATCAATACGGAAATCTAAGGCAAATCGACCTTCGATCGCCAGAGATAGAATCCGGGTAGAGCAGGAGATAGATAGCATCGACATCTGAGGATACAAAAATCTTCAGTGAATCAATGCCAATTATAAAGGAGTTTCACCCCATTACAAATCATTCAAAGATTTACGGAATCGTCGCTCTTTAGAGAGGTCATTCCAAAGTAGAGTTACGAATGCTCCAAAATTAAAAGGAAAAATGGGGAAAACAAGACTGGATTCCAGAACAAGTGGGAGTGTTCCAAAGTTCAAGGAATCCTAGTCGATAAGAATCTTAACCAAAAGATTTCTAACAAGGCGGATAACGAAGAGATGAAGTTTAGAAAATCTTGATTTCGAAATAAGAACATTTTTATACCAAAATAATCTTTGAAAAATCTTTTAAAAATCATTTTATACTTCGAAAATACGTTCTCTCACAAAGAAAGGATTCTGAGATTGATTTCACTCATTCTAGGGTATTTCTACCCTATCTCTAATGAGTTTTTGCTCTGCAGGCTAAGGTTTGCCTAAAAACCAAAGCTCTGATACCAACTGTAACAACCCGATATTTTTAGCCATTCGCATCCGCACATGTCGGACTTGAATTGCTCAAAATACCGTGTTGTAAATAAATTTGGAGCAAATGAAATACAATCACAGAATCACAGACACAGAAATATCAGAATAACTCGCAGCGGAAATTAAAATACCATAGTAGTTCATGAAGCTACTATAACAAACTCTCAAAACATAATACATAATATCAGTCTGAAAAACATATACAATAGAAATCTCAATTACATAGCAGTTTATCAATACCAAAGCTGAAATAGAACAACTGAAACTGAAGGGATAGATAACTAGACAAGCAGAATCTCCAGCAATTCCTAGCTCTAGAAAGAAATCCAAAGCTAAGCTGTAAATACTCAGGCTGACCCGAGCGTAAAGTAAAACACAAAACACTCGAGTCAGGACAATATATACTTATATAAAGTAAACTAACTCAAGTGAACTGTAGTAGAAATGCACAATAACTTAAAGGATGTTTGGGATTGCCCATCCTTTAAGAATCAGTTAAACTATAAATTTTACATCCCGTGGTTAAAATTTCAAAATGGTATTTTATACTTCAAACTCAAATGTCATTTCAAAATTCAATATCATTCAAAATCCATTTCAAAATATCAAAAATATAATATCTTCTAAACCACATTCATTTTTATTTAGTTTAAATACCATTACAAAACACATTTCAAAATAGTTTATATTTCAAAACAAATTGCTTCATTTTAAATCATAAAAATGAAGTTATTATATTTAATAATTAAATTATTAAATTTACAGAATTTTAGTCTTTCAAAATTCATTTATCCACTTAATTTATTAAAACAGATGAAAATTCAACTTTCACAGCATTTAGAAATTGCTACGGAAAGTTACATTCAAAACAGTTCAATTTAATAAAAGATAGCATTTAAAAAGGTTGTAATACGGTTACATTAGTTTCAAATAAAACTTAGTTAAATTCAATAATTATAGCATTTACAAAAATGCTATAATAACCTTTAATTAAACTTAGCCATTTGGTTCATTATTATCAACTACAGCATTTACGAATGTTGTATTATCATTTACATTAGAATTAATAGCATTTCAGAAATGCAGTTAATTAACTTCAAGTATTCAATATAATTTCACAAACAATTATATTTTTATTTAAATCATTTTTAGCTTATAAAATCATATAATTTCACTTTTAAAACAGTCATTCAAATACCCTTATATTCATGATTTTATAAAGTTAAATCTCCATTCAAAAATCAAAATTTAATAATAATTCACTTATTAAATTCCAACATTAAATTTTAAATTCATTATATTAAATTTAACTTAACATTTAAGTTTAAAATTTTCAAATATAACTTAATTTCATTTTTATTTACTTAACTTAAAATTCACCTTTAAGCCAAATTCACAAATTTCCAATTTTAGTTATATTTCCAAATTTCAACCTAAACATTCATTCGCTTCACATTTTAACTTTATTCAAAAATCATTGATAAGTTATAAAATCATTTTAAATTCATTTAATTCAAAATATCATAAATTTATCATATTTTCATATTTAATTTAAATTCCATTTATCACCAAATTCTAGTTTCCAAAATAACTTACATTTCAGATTTTCTAACTTTACCATTTATTTATTTCACTTATAAATTTTCAGAAAATCAATAATGCTTACAAAAATCATTTTTAATCAAATTTAAATCAAAATATTATAATATTTACAATTCTAAAATAATTTAAAATTTTTAGAAAAACATATTTTAACAACGGGTCTGTATTTCATTTTCTAGCCTAGATGAAGTGATACGGGTAATATATCATTTCAACCCGTAATTTACAAAGAAAACCGGGTTTGATCATTTCAAACCCGCAATCCCAAGTAAAAGAAAATAATTGAAAATCATCCAGGCCTATCATTTCAGCCCATAACGATTTTCTCCTATTCCAAATTCCGTTCGGGTATGTGTCATTTCAACCCATAGTGATTCTAGTCTACAGGGAACTTGCAGTGTGATAAACTGATGAAAATAACAGAATAGCATGAAATAACAGTAACATATGGTATAACAAGTGTAAATATAGGTGTGAACTTCATATGAATATAATATAGCAGTTATAACAGGATGATTTGCATTTACAGATTCAGGTGATGTCAGTTTATCACTATATAAGTACATATTAGTCTGGTGAGATTTACTCATCTGTTTAAGCTGAAGATGACAACCAAAACACACGACAAGGAATCTTCGAAGGCACGACAACATGAATAAGATTTGAGATCGGGAGAGCCAAAGATTAATTTTCTTAAATATATCAAACAAAACAAATACAAACATGAATTACAAACCAAGATATTACAAAATAATGCTAGGAATAACCACACAATTCAAAGCTAGAACTTTTGCACTTGCATTCAACCTTGTATGCTTCAGCTATGGAATGGAAAGGCACTATTATGGGATGGTTTTGAATCAGGTTTGGATCAGTTTTGGGTTCAATAGGGTCGGCCATAACATGGATATGAAGGAGATGAAGTGTATAGGCATGCATAACTCAAATCAAGGTAACCAAAGTAGAATTTCTGTGCATAAATGGTTCGGCCCTAAGCATACATAGGCACGGCCAGGACTGGTAGGGTCATGTACTGATGTGGCAGGGGTCTCACGTCAGCAAGTGGCTGGTGGTGATGATGCAAAGGTCGGCCAAGGTGATGTGGTGGAGTGGTGAAGGTAAAGGAGCTTGGCAATGAATGTTTAGGTGGAGTTTGCTCAAATATTTGGTGGATCTACATCATGGATTGCCACGGCTATGGATGGACAGTGGGCTGGAGGGGATGGCAGCTGGTTGTGGTGGTGGTGGAGGTGGCTATGGTGGTGGAGGAGCAAGGGCTGAGCTACAAAGGTGAAGACAAGTGCAAAGAGATAAGGAAAACAAGAAGAATAAGCGAAAAAGAAGAAGAACTTTACCAAACTTTTGCTTCAGGAGTTCATGGCCGAAAATTTTGGATGAGAAACTTTTATTTTCGTGAAAAATGAAGAGAGTAGTGGCTGAAGCAATCAGAAAAGAATCGACCAAAATAACGATGCATTGATTGAAAATAAAACGGCGGAATACAAAAGGACTTAGGCAAATAAATGATCTCAAACTCTTCATATTTCCATAATTCCTTTTGCAATTTTTAAATAACTGAAAAATGCATATAAATTCAGATAAAAACACGAAAATTTATTAAATAAACAAAAATATATAAATAAATATTAATTATATATAATTAAATTAAGAAAATAGCAAAGAAAATGTAGTTATGCTAGAAAATTTGAAAATAAATGAAATGAACTTTGGAAAAATTTTGTGTACTTGAAATTTTTTTATAAATAAAGATAAAGACACAAAAATAAAATGCATGCATAAAAATAAATAAATAAATTTTAGTTAAATATAATTTAAATGAAGAAAATAGCAAAAAAAATGGAAACTAGCCTTTAAAAATAGAAAATATATGCAATAAATTTTGGAAAAATTATATTATCACTTTAAAAATATCAAAAAAAAATATACATAAAATAACATATTAACACATATTAAAATAAAATATAACAAAGAAAACATGATATATATAATCTAAAATAGACAAAATTGCAAAATAAAACAAATTATACTCAAAATTGAAATGTGCATAACTTTCACAGTTTAAGTCCGTTTTCAACGAAACAAAAAGCAGTATTCAAGTTGTTAAATACATTTTCATAATTAAAGATAAAATTTAGGAGTTTAAATATTTAAATTTGAAATTTAAAATTCAAAGTTTGACCAGTTTGAACAGAAATTCATCTTTCAGTAAAATATCCAATTTATACCTGTTTGAAATTATAATTCACATAATAATCAATACTTATATTTAAAAATGAAATGTTTGAAATGAAACAAGTTTTAAAAAATTCAAAATTAAATAAAGTCAAAATTAAAATATAAATAAAAATCTAGGGTTGTTACAAGAGATGTTTGATATACTAAGGCATTGCGGGATGAAGATCAACCCTTTAAATTGTTCTTTTGGCGTTGTATCAGGGAAGTTCTTGGGTTTCATTGCGAATGCACGTGGAATTGAAGCTAGGCCGGAAAAGATTCAGGCCATTCGGGACATACAAGTGCCCAGAATTATAAAGCAAGTACAAAGCTTGAACGGAAAGGTGTCTGCACTGAGTCGATTCATATCCAGTGCCATGGATAAGTGCATTCCTTTCTTTTATGTGATAAAGAAAGGAAAGAGGAATTTCGAGTGGTGTAACGACCCGGAATTTTGGGCAATATAAATTTAATAATATGTATAAATAATTTAATTGGTTTGATAATTTTCTTTATAATTTTAATTTAATTTGGTAAATTTAATCTTTTAAAGGTTAATGGATTTTTAATCCGGCAATATTAATAAGATTTGTTTGTCAAAGCTAATAAAATTTTGTTCTGTTTATAATATATACATTTGATATATATTGTGAATGGAAGATCTTTTGTTTTAAATTAAAGATTGAATTTTCAAATTGTAATATATATGTTTGTATATTTTATAATTTGAGTTATTTTGGAATTTAATTTAATCAATTGATAATTTATAATGTTTGAATATTGTGGATTGAAGCTTTGGTTAAGAATCAATATTTTTCAAAAGTTAATTTAATTCAATTGTTTTCAAATATAAGGTAAATGTTTATTTTTAAAAAGAAATTTAGTCAATGTTTTATTTTTGTTTTCTTTAAAATATTTAAAATAAAATGGTTATAGATGTATATTTATATTATAACTAGTTTCATAATAATTTTCTTTAAAGATTTAACTTGTATATTCATACATAAGTATTCATTTATAAAGTAACTTAAATAATTAAGCTTATATTACATTTTAATTTAATAAAAATTTATTAGAAATATAAAGACAAATGTAAACATGTTAAGGCCTCTCTAAAACATATATAAGTAAGTTATATTTACCTTTAAATTAAATAAAAATTTATAAAAAAAATGCTTAAATACAAATGTAACCATGTTAATCATCTTTGAAACATTTGTAAACAAATTAAACAAGATGAATGACACTTGTTCAATTTATTAACAAGTGGCCTTCATTTTATTTATTTGAAATTTAAAATATAAGAGAAAATTGTTTTTCCTCTTTCATTTTCCAAAACTTTCTTTCTTCATTCTTTCATGTATTAATGGCAACCATAAAATCTTTCCCAAACCTGAAATTTTAAAATCCAAAAGCAAATCTGAAGACTCTAATCTGCAAAGAAAAAGTAAATCTGGAATTAAAAACTGCAATTCAACAAACCTGCAAATTTACAACCTGCAAATGCAAATGAAGTTCAACTGCAATTCAAATAAAGATCTATTTCAACTTTTAACCATCAATTGAAGCATGCAAAAGGATTTTTCAACTAAAAGAAAAATCAAAGCCATTTTTTTTCAGATTTGATGTTCAAGAACCTAGAAGTATTAATACTGATCTTCCCTGCATATTGAAAAGGTGAGTAAATTATATTTTAAAAACAGTTTTGATTTGATTTTTAATTGAATGTTGCATGCAAATGGATTTGAGTTTGATGATGTATTTTAGACTACCTGAATGTATGTTTGTTAAATTAAAAAAAATATGGAATGCCTGTATAATAATACTGTTATTTTATAGGTTTGATTTTCTCTTTGAAATTCAATAGCTTGATTTTAAATACAAACTGGATATTGCTTTGTAGATGAAAGTTGTTTGTAATTACATAATTTATCATCTAAAAATAATTATAGGGTTTAAATTTGAAAGAGTTACTCAAAATTTCCAATTTACAGAGGAAAATCAAATTTGGGCAAAAATTTGTGATTTCAATTTCTAGTTTTGAATTTATAATCGAATTACAATAGAAAAGTTATGATTTTTAGAGTTGCTGTCATAATTTTTAATTGTGTATTTAAGTTGAATTTTGGGTTTGAAGGATTTAGGGATTTTTATAAACTGTGGATGTTATACTTGATAGTTTGAGTTGATTCTTGGATTGTAGCTAGCATGTAAGTTGTAGATTATAGGAAAAATACCTTTGATTTTTTTTAATGTGTAATTTGATTGTAATTAATCAAATTAGGGTTTAGTTGTTATTGGGTTTCGGCTTGGCTGTAGGTGATTTCGCGATGAACGTTTGTGGGTTGTTGGCATTCGCGCTTGGGGAGGTTGACGATATGAGTTGTGGCATCACGATGGAGTGGTCGGCATTGCTCATCGGTGTCGAGAATGGTTGGCCGTGGGTGGTTTGGTTCGAGTTGTTTTCGCAGTTTTGGTTCGAACGATCAAAATTCGATTCGATGATGCTGTGATTGATCTGAGTTTGGGATCGTGCTCGCGAGTGATGTTGTGACCGAAGTAGGTCGTCGCGATGAACGATGGAGGCCGACGATGAAGGTGCATGTCCTCCGTGATTGGTTTATGCACTGGGAAGTTTCGTGTTGGGGAAGACGAATGGAAACTCGAGGGAACTCTCGTGTTTTTGTTGAGTCGACTCAAAGATGAGAGGGTTGGGGTTTGGCTCGGTGCAGGATCGTGATGATGTTGTGGTTTGCTCGAGTGTTTAGAGAGTATGGGCTTCGGGTTAACTACTGTGTAATTATTAAAGGCTAATTCAACTTGTTATTGAATAGTTTGAAGAGTAGTTGCAAAGGTAACTCGAGTATGAATAATTGAAAGATCAAGCTTCAATATTGTAAACAAGTTTTAAAGTTAAAATTTGTTATTTTCAAATAAAGGAAAACCAAACGTTTAAAGGTGAAATTTTAATTTATATTTAAGTTTAAAAATGTTTTAAGATGTTTGTTCTGAAAATAATTATTTTAAAATAGATATGTTTAAATTGGATAATTAAAGAATTTTAATTTGATTTCTAAAATTCCTTATTTCCAAATAAGGTTGTTATTATGATTTTGAATCTAAATTGAATAAATTGTTTAAGTTGTTAAAATTGGATTAATTCAAACAGTTTATTTATAAAATTAAATAAGGTTAAATTATTTGGATAATTAATTTAAGAATACTTATTTAATATGATTTGTTAATAAGTTAAGTTTGATTAAGATTTATGGTTTTCTTAATTTATTAAAGTTTTGCTTTAATATTAGAAGTTAATTAATTAATTGTTTAATTAATTTTAAATAATTAGTTAATTATTTATTTAATTTTAAAATAATCACTTAATTATGGATTTATTAAGCGTAATTACTTAATGAAGTAAATTAATGGTTAATAATTGAATGTAATTAAGAAGGTAATTACTTATGGAAGTAATTAATGGAAAATTACTCATGGGAGTAATTAAATGAAATGATTAACGGATAATCACTTAATGTTATCAATTAAGGAATTGACTAATATTTTTGTTTTGAAATTAATTAATTATGAAGTAATTAATTAATTAATTAAAGAATTAAGGATTGGTTAATGATGAAAGTAATCACTTGTTAAGTAATTAATTAAGGAAGTAATCAAGAGTTATTAATGAAGTAATTAGGAATAATTACTTATGTAACTAATTAAGAGTTAATTACTTAATTAATTTAGTTAATTAATTAATGTGATTAATTAATTAATTAATGAGTTTAACTTAAGATTAATTACAAGTGTAACTAATTAAAATTGTAACTAACAAATAAAGAGAGATTAGTTAATTAAGTTTTATTTATTTATTTAATTATTTAATAATTACTTAATAAAGTAATTAAAGATTAATTAATTAAATTAATTAATCAAAGATTAATATAATTAAATTAGAAGTTAATTAAATAAGAAGTTAATTAATTCAGTTAAGCATTTACAATTTGTTAATTACTGATTATGATTAATAGAATGATTAATTATAAGTTAATTATTTAATTAATTAAAGTAATTATTAATTAATGAGGATCATTAATTAATGTGATTAATGATATCAATCAAGGTTGATTAATATAAGTGATTTAATTTTAGTGTGATTAATTAATTGTAATTAATTAAGGTTTAATGTAATTAGTTATGATTGATTGATAAATGAAGTAAAAGTATGATCATTAATTATTGTAATTAATGATAGTAATTAGAGGTTAATTACTGTATGTGGTTAAGGATAATTACTTAAATGTAATTAAATATAATTAATCACGGACGATTAATTAAGGAAGATCATTAGAGATGATTGATTAATTTATTTAGAATAAATTATTGAGGAGGATTAAGGGTAATCCATTTGATTAAGAGTTAATCAATTATGCTTTAGATGATTGGTTGATATTGGTTGATTGATTAATATTGGATGGTCAATATTGAGTGAATGATATTGGGTGATTGATATTGGTTGATACTAGATGTTTTGAGTATTTATGATATGTGATATGCTGCTGTGTGAGATAAATGATTGTTATAAATTATCTATTGTGATAATATGATTCATCTATCTGTTTATATCATCTTGAATATGAGTTTAAACTGTTTAAACCCTTAATTACAACTTGGACATTAAAATGGCGTTTAGTTTCGGTGAGACAGGGATTGGGTTTCCATATTTGGTTAATCGGAAAACCACATCGATTCCAATTAAACGTTAGGTCGTGATTCCAAGTGGAGCTCTGTGAAGACTCGAGGTGTAAGGGCTATACGTCAGTATAACTCTGTGGGTAATTCCGTAATGAGTTTGACGGAATAGTGCTTATAGATTCGAGATGGTGATTTAGAGTGCAAGGACTATGGTCGTTGACTCTGAGGGTGATTCCAAAAATGAGTGCATTCGGTTTCGTTCAAACCCGGAACGAACTTGTATGGATCGAACGCTTTCAGAACATCGTCAGGTGGACGATGAGCATTCTAAGATAGATGTGTTCTATAAAGGTAATCGTAGCCTCAGGCCTCATCAACCGGGAATGGCTAAAACAGGGGAGGTGCAGCAAGGCTTCGTGGGTAGCTCCCACTGGAGAGCAAGATTTTCCCCTGTCTAGAAGTCCCTTTTTATTCGGCTGTGTGGGCAGTTGGGTCGCGGCCAACTGCGGGGTTGTCATGTTCGGGACTGTTCAGTAAGGAATGGTTCCGGCCTTGTGTTGCAAGGGAGCGGGCGTACTCCTCGGTACGTTGATCTAGGCCACGTGCTGTGACGGGCGGTATCCCAGTAGCCCTGCCATTGATGGAAACCCATTCTTCCTACGAGACCCTATGGTTTTTTATGTATTACCCACTTTTATGGGTAGTAGCTGGGATTTAATAGATGTAACAATTTCGGCTATTTCTTATTTACTTGAAAACCCTAGACACTATTATAATATCACTGGATTTCCTATCAAATGTTTTGGTTAGCGTAAGGTAAAAACTTCTCCATGTTTATGTGTGGGAAGTCTTATGTGATACCTTTTTCTTTTCAAAGCTTTTTTCTAAAAGTTAAGCAAATTTTAACCCGTTTACTCACACCAGACACCTGTCTGACCCGAGTGTTTATTTTCTATTTTATTAAACTCTTGGGTACTCATATTATGTATGAGTAGTCAAGTGATTCAGGTTTGCTTGATGAATTCTGGAGGAGATATGGAGCAGGAGGCTTCCACGTGTAGATATATATTATGGTTCCGTTGTGTTTGTTTGGTATCTGTTTCTGTTGTACTAGAATTGTATAGTTAGACAAATGTTTATAACTGTCTAATATCTGTTGTATAAGTTGTGCAGTCTAATGTAATATGATACTATGTAATATTTTATGTGATATATTATATTTCATTCGTTCCGCTGTGAGTTTTCTGATGTTATTGTTTCTTTCTTTCTCTTTCTTTTCTTCTTATATCCCTTTCTTTCTTCAAGATGATGCGATTTCCGAAAGTTAGGAAGTCGGGTCGTCACAAGTGGACTTCTGACTGCGAGGAAGCATTCCGAGCTCTGGTCAGACATCTAGAAAGCTTCCTGGTGCTATCAAAACTAATTGACCATGAAATGATGTATGTATACCTAGCAGTATCCCAACAGGCTATTGGTAAGGCTTTGGTTCGCGAGGAGGACGGAGTTCAAAAGCCAGTATATTATGTCAGTAAATGTTTGATGGGGGCAGAAAGAAATTATCCTAGGATTGAGAAACTAGCCTGTTGCTTGGTGATTGCATCACGCAAGAGCTTCGCCCATACTTCCAGGTGCATTCGATCAGTGTTTACACCGATCAGCCCTTGCGACAGGTACTCCAACGACCGGAAACTTATGGAAGGATGTTAAAATGGAATATTGAGTTGAGTCAGTTCGATATTACCTACCTTCCACGAAGGGCCATACAGGGGCAAGAGCTAGCAGATTTCATTGTTGAATTCACCATGATAGATGAATCAAACGCCCACAATGTCATACCTCCCGTTCGATGGAAGATGTACACCGATGGGGCATCTAACGACCGATGTTCAAGGGTTGGCATAGTTCTGGTAACTCCTGAGAACCGATCAGTTTGCTACACTTTGAAGCTCGAATTCACAGCAACGAATAACGAAGCCAAGTATGAAGCATTGATTGTCGGCTTAAGACTTATCAAAGAGCTGGAAGTAAGATTGGTTGAGATCTTTTGCGACTCGCGACTGGTGGTGTACCAAGTGCGGGGAGACTATCAAGCAAAGAGGCAGAGACTTGCCCCGTATTTGGTCCGAGTTCAAGAGTTGCTAGCGAATCTCAAGTATTGTGACATTTCACATGTCCCGCGTGAGCAAAACAGAGCAGTCGATTCATTGGCAAAATTTGCAAGTACTGGCGATGCGCAGTAGATGAGATTGTTTTCTGTTGAAACCTTACATGTTCCGAGCATAAATATGATGGAGGTAGATTTCATGTTAGAAATAGAAATCGAGAAGGAATCATGGATGACCCCATTCAAAAAATACTTGTTACACGGGGTCGTGTCCAAAAGAAAGAGCAAAAGACGACAATTCATTCGTAAGGCTTCACGTTATGTAATGCAAGATGGAGTAATGTATCGGAGGGGATACTCGACCCCCTTACTCCGGTGCATTGCCCATGATGAGATAAAATGAGTCCTGAAGGAAGCCCATGAAGGCGAATGTGGTGACCATACCGGAAGGCATATGCTAGCGAAGAAAATCCTCCGCTATGGATACTATTGGCTAACTGTAAATCGGGATGCCACAGACTATGTGAGAAGATGTGACAAATGTCAGAAATATGCGAAAATCCCAAGAGCTCTGCCGATGGAACTCACATAAATGGTTAGTCCTGGCCATTTGCAATGTGGGGGATTGATATAGTCTATTCCTTACCCCTATCCAAAAGGTGGTGCAAAATACGCAATAGTAGCGCAAGTGGGCAGAAGCAGAGCCTTTGGCCACTGTCACCACCAAAAAGGTCATCAATTTTGTTGTACGAAATATTATATGTCGTTTTGGCCTTCCACGAACCATCATTACAGACAACGGAACTCAATTGGAAAGCAAAGAGTTCAAGGAATTTTGCCAAAAATATGGTATTGAGAAGAAGTTTGCAGCAGTTGCTCACTCGTAAGCCAATGAACAGGTGGAAGCCGTAAACAAAATAATCAAATCCATATTGAAAAAACGTTTGGAAAAGGCTAGAAGCAAGTGGGTGGACGAGCTTCCAACAGCGCTTTGGGCTTACAGAACTACCCACAAGTCCGTGACTGGCCACATTCCATTCGCATTGGCATATGGCATGGAAGTTGTCATACCCGTAGAACTTGAAGTTCCATCGCATCGGGTAACTTATTATGACCATGAGTCAAATCAAGATCTTTTGCTGGAATCATTGGACTTCATTGATGAAAAGCGTGAAGAAGCTAATTTGAGAGCGGCCGCATATAGGCACCGAGTCGCTCGATATTATAATGAAAAAGTTCGATCGAGAATATTTGGCGTGGGTGATCTCGTTTTGAAACGAGTTAAGTTCCATCGCATATGAGCCCCGCATGGGAAGGTCCAAACGTCATTGAATGGAAGCTTGGAGAAGGAACTTTCAAGCTAGCGACCTTTGATGGTGCGACACTCCCCCGAGCATGGAATAGCGAGCATTTGCGGCATTACTACACTTAGTTCATTTCTTTCATATTTTGGTTGCATTTATTTCCAGCAAGTTTTTATTCCTACTTTGCGGCATGCAATAAGACAATTTAGCTTGTTTACATTAATAAAGGCTTGAAGCCATTTTCTCCATGGATTGTCGATGTTTCTATGTATGATAACGCTGTGACGAATAAATAAGAGATACATTATTCTATCTGACGTACGAACGCGCACGAGCACTTAAAATACCAAGTCCCCGGGATGTGGACTAGAGTACTCTGAGTCCCTAGAGTGCGGACCAGAGTATAAACGACTCAAAATCTCCAAGTCCCCAGAGTACGGACTGGAGTACTCTGAGTCCTCGGAGTGCGGACTAGAGTATAAACGATTCAAAATCTCCAAGTCCCCGAAGTGCGGACTGGAGTACTCGGAGTCCCCGGAGGGCGGACCAAAGTATAAACGACTTAAAATCTCCAAGTCCCCGGAGTGCGGACTGGAGTACTCTGAGTCCCCAAAGTGCGGACCAGAGTATAAACGACTTAAAATCTCCAGGTCCCCGGAGTGCGGATTGGAGTACTCTGAATCCTCGGAGTGCGGACCAGAGTATAAACGATTCAAAATCTCCAAGTTCCCGGAGTGTGGACTGGAGTACTCTGAGTCCCCGGAGTGCGGACCAGAGTATAAACGACTTAAAATCTCCAAGTCCCCGGAGTGCGAACTAGAGTACTCTGAGTCCCCGGAGTGCGGTCCAGAGTATAAACAACTCAAAATCTCCAAGTCCCCAAAGTGTGGACTGGAGTACTCTGAGTCCCCGGAGTGCGGACCAGAGTATAAACGATTCAAAATCTCCAAGTCCTCGGAGTGCAGACTAGAGTACTCTGAGTCCCTGGAGTGCGGACTAAAGTATAAACGATTCAAAATCTCCAAGTCTTCGGAGCACGGACTGACGTACTCTGAGTCCCCGGAGTGCGGACCAAAGTATAAACGACTGAAATGTCCAAGTCCCATAAGGGTAGACTGAATACAAATGACTTGAAGTCATCGAACCCTTGGCGTGCGGAATGGAAAATATTCTAAGTACCCGGAGCGTGGAATAAAGAATGTGCAATACCAAAAAATTATCGACTTATTCGAAGATGAATTGAGAAATTTATGTAACTCGCAATAGCTTGGGTTTTGACCACAATTATACAGAAAATCAAAGAACGGAAGTCTTCTGAAAGGCAGAAGAACTGAGCTTTATTCATCAAAAATAAGTTTCTACTACAACACCACCGAAGTTCGGAATCCAAAATTTATTTACATGAACTACGAAAATAAAATAAAAAAATACATAATCTAAACTAACTCTCGTTGAACGAGAGCGACGACTACATCTTCGACTTCTTCGACCTTTTTCCAGACGACTCCTCTCCCGTGCGTTTGCCCTTGATAATTTTATTTGATGGGGAAGTGACAACTGAAGAAGTACGGGGAACTTCCATGGGCTTGGACCCATCAGGAAGGATGACATTCAACGGCTTATTCAAAGGATCGTCTAGGTCCACAGCTTGAGGCTCAACTTTGATCTCAACCGTCTTTTTCTTCTCCTTCTCAAGCTGCTCCTTTATGCTCAGTTTAGATGTGTGTTCAGAAGCGCCTATATTCGATTTCATAACTCCCATCAATGGGAGAAGAAGTCTCAGACTTATCCTCATCAAGCGCTCCGATCACCTGAGCATCCGGACCGGGAGCCTCTCCTGCATGAGTGTCATCACTTGTCTTTTCCTTCACGTCCTTAGTGACATCGCTCCTCGAAGTGGGCTCGGGATCGGAATATCCTGCACAAAATCATGAAAAACAAGTATTAGGACACGATGGCTCCTGGTGAAAAACGACAACTTTTGCAATGTTAAAGTGAAGGGTTATCTACCAGGTTCCAGCTGGCTCTTAGCCGTCTGAGGGGTATCACCCTCTGGAATTGGAGACAGAATGTGAACGCCAAGGTCGGGTTCCTCCGGGTCATAACCGTTGTGTTGCTCAAAGGGATCAAGTATCGGCTGATCGGCCAGCTGAGTGGGCGCATGAACTTGGGACTCAATCCCGGATGGACCAGCAATAACCTCTTTCCCTTTCTTTGAGGGGGAGCCCTTGTGGTAAAGAGCTTTTCCCGCAGACAGGTCCGAAGGCTCGTTTCCCTTAAGAAATTCTTTTATCAAAGCTCCTTCATCAACCTCCTTGGTACCGGGTTCGACCTTCCTGATTTCTACTAAGATCTCCCACGCCTCAGCTAAAGATTTGAGGTATCCCTTACCCGGAAAAGTTAAGTCTTGTTGCATGAGGACGTGGGCATTGAATTCTGCAATTAGCGGGTCGAACATGCTTTTGACCTCCTCCCTACCTGCTTCTTTAGCCGCCTCAAGGCGGGAGTCGACCTCCACAGACGCTATTTTCTTGCCCTCTTAACGGGCTTCATTCATTAGCATCTCAACCTTAGAAAGTTCATCCTCAAGCTTCGCCTTCAGAAGTCGTGTGGCAACGATCTCGTCACAATGTCGTTGCGACTCTTCTAGGGCAGCGTTCTTTTCCTCTTTTTATTTGCGGAGTTGCTCCTCTAGCTCCGTAACTAGAAGCGCAAAGGCGTCCCTCTCCTTCTGCACTGAGTCTTTCTCCAAAGCTAGAGCCCGACAGCGCTGGACAGCCTTGTTGATTTCTTTCTTATGGGTTGATTCCAGACGAGTTACGGCTTCGGCAGTATCTTTGGCACTCTGTTGGGCGGCTTCTAACTGAGACTTGTAAGAAGCAAACTCTTCGTCCTCGGCTTTGATAATATCTTTATCGTGAATAGCCTCAAGCTTCAGGTGATCTATCTCATGCTGACGCTCTATGGAAACTTCCGAAACTTTCTCGGCTAAGTGCACGAACGCATCATATTGTATGTAGACATCATTGGTACAAGCGATGGCACTTTGCTTGACATGCCCTGGAATATGGTGAATTGTCGGAAGAAACTTTAAGCCATCAAAGCATATCTTCGAAAATGAGGCTTTAAGTTCAGCAAGTCGTTCAGCAACTGTTGGATCGGTTACGGGAGTAAGAGGAGTCCGTTTGGTGACCGCAGGCGTCTTGTGGGATCTCGAGATTGTCTGGTAGTTGATGAACCAGAGTGTTGATCCCGAGGTGCCTTAGGCTGAGACCCCTTATGTCCAGATTTATCTTTGTTGTGCTCCGGTTGAGAAAGACGATCGCAAGGATATGAGGGCTGGTTATAAGTTTTTCTTCAGTGTGATGAATCCCAGCGGTGTAGTCTCGGTCGCTAGATTCATCTCTATCTCGACGCCAGTCGGATCCCGAATCCCGACCAGATTGATAGAAAATCGATGATCTGCAAAGGTGGTCAAGTCCACGCATGCGCCCCATGTCACCTACACAAAGTTTAAATAATGGTGAGTTAGCAAAGAATAGGGTGACGCCGGAAATTTTGATTGCAAGGTGGAGTGCGAGTGCTTGTGTGTGTCCTAGTGTTTTCCCCCGATGGACCAGTTTCTTTACTAACAAGAGTTTTTTCTCCCTGGTTTTGGGCTTGAACACTTGTATCACCTCTTGCGGGCGAATGAAGCTTAAGGGCCTCTGGATCTTCAAAGTCATAATTGAGTAGATCATCAGGTATGGACAGGTTCGACAAGCCTTTTAGTGAACTTTCTAAATGCTGTGAGGAAGCTTCTTTCTCCACTGGAATAAGAGTAACTTTAGAAGTTCCACCGACTATTTTCCTCCTCAGCCTGTATGTTAGTTTCTTCTTCCCCTTCGAAGGGGAAGGTGACATCTCGATGTCATGAACTTCGATTACCGGATCCCGAGTGGGATTAGTGTTCTCATTTTGTGCCTCAGGCATTTCAGTTTCCTTAATTCCCTCATCTTCTAGTGTGTCAGGGGCGTTACGTGTTGAAGACTCAGCTTTCTTTTTCCCTTTGCCAGAAGCAGGCCTGGGTATTGTGACGCCCTGAGGGAGGCTTATCCGACGACCTTCTACCAACAGCCCGAACTTTGTAAGCGTCTAATTTGAAATGAGAGTTCTGATGTCTCCGTCTTCGACGGGAATGGCTCGAATAGCTTCGACGGCTTCAGAATATCCGAGGCCCTCGGGACGTGGGTTGATACCTGAAAAGATGGAAGAGAGTTAGAAAGGGTACAGCTTCGATCAAACATGAGTATCGACCCAGGAAAAAGACTTACTTCCTTCCACCCATCTCCTCACGAAACCGGGAGGATAGCGCACATAAAACCATTCCTGTTTGTACAGGGCAAACTTGCTCCATGCCCAGTTAAGATTTGACATTTGTTGTACGGCTCGAGAAACAAGAAAGACGGGCTATCCTTCTGTCTCTTGATGCAATCTATGTATCAAATATCGCTCGGAGTCGGAAACCTAGAGAGGACACTCATGAAGAGGATACAAGTGCCATAGATGAATGCGTGGCTATTTGGGTGCAGTTGCGACGGAGCAATGTCGATGTACTGCAACACGTGTCGAAGAAATGAGTTGAACGGTGGCATGCTGCCAACCCACCACATGAATTTGTTGCAAGATGTGTATCCGACCGGAGGAAAGTGTGGACGATCATGCCCCGATGGAACTACCACATCATCAAAGGGGATTCCGTGGACAGAGCAGATCCGACGGAGCATACTTTCGTTAATTTTTGAAGCCTGAGAATCGATTCGGTCATCTAGAAAAATCGCTGCCTCCAAAGCGTCGGGAGCCAAGTCGACAGATGTAGTCACAGGGTTCGGAAAGTCTTGAGCGGGGGTAGCTGACGGATGTGAAGTATCTATACTTCTTGTCGAGAGGATGGCCCGGGTCTATCTGAGATCGTAGAGGGAGCTAGATTTCCTAGACATCTTTAATGAAGATTGAATCTAACAGAGTACCTGTTTGAACTATACTTGAAAAATGATCGACGTTAGACTTAACAGCATAAATATTTCCCCCGTGTGGTATGTGAACTAGTGTGATCATTCAAATATAAGTGCTGAGAAATTAAAAGTCAGAGAGTTGGTGATATAAAGTTGAGCTATGAACTTTCATCTTCGAAGACCGCCATCGCTGACCGTCTCCGAAAGCCTGTCTTATGATGTTTACGATTTTGGACTCGGACAATGGCACTGTATGTTGAAGGCAATTATCTGTTTTTATCGATTTAAATTTAGACTTATGATTGTTGAAACTGGGGAGTTATCAGTCTGGATTAGTTTAATATGCCGGTTTGCTTAAGTCCTTGTCCTTGTTTTTGTCATATGATTAAGCATGGGAAATAAGTGAATTCAGGGAGGGTTATGTTCAAGTTGGAATGATTTCGACTGTTGCTATCTATTTATCAAAGGTCAAGGCCAAGCGACACTTGAAACACACGGCCTAAAGGCCGCTCGGCCTAAATACCATTCGGCCTAAATGCCGTTCGGCCTAAATGACGCTCGGCCTCAATCCCGTTCGGCACGTCACTCTTCCAACTCTTCCTCTTCGCCGTTCGTCACGCGACAAATCATGCTGAACCATGCTTCTGTCGAGCCGCATCGCTCGGCATTCTGCCCTTAACATTAGTTTTCCTCTTTCCCTCCGTCTCTCCCTACCGGCATAGCCGAGTCCTTCGACGGGTCATGCCGAGCCATGCCGATCGGCATCCTACCCAGTTCCTACTTCATTTCTGTTTTTTCCTCCAACCTCGTTCGGCATGGAGAGAACATGCCGAACTGTGGCCGTGCCGAGCCACACCACTCAGCACACTAGGCCTTAACTCCAACTCCACTCCCATGCTCCCTTTTAATCACTCAGCATTAAGAAATCGTGTCGAGCCACATTTATACATCATCTTCCAACTCCATCCTTTCCACAACCTAAATATCCTACAAGGTGGTCGGTCGACCACCACTTCAACTCGCACACTACCTGTCGTTCGGCATCCCAACCCTTACCATCATCAGACGGCCAACGCCTTCTTCCATCTTCCTCTTCGCTCAATCCCAAGGCCTGTTTAGCCTTCCTAATCTACACGACTATCATTGTTCGTAGGTTAAAAGAAAGTTATGAGTTCAAGTCTTTTCTTAGCTTATACTTAGAGAAGAGGGTAGCGTTTCGGTGATATGCTTGGTTTGGAAGAGGAATCTCCTCAAGATTGTGGTTGAGAGCAGTTGAGAAGTGACGTATAGGACTTGGGAGTTAGAAAGGAAGTTGAATTATTGGAAGAGTGTGAAGGGAGGCAAGTTCGTAGGTTCTGAAATGCGGAGGTGAAAAGTAAAAAGAGAAGAAGAAGTGAAATGCGACCTTTATAGGGAGAAGAAAGAAAGTCGAAGGGACAATGACCGGTAGAACCGGTCAAAGTGCATCACCCGCTTGGCATCAGCTGTATCGTTCGGCATTTATATGTCGTTCGGCATCGGCATGACCTTTGGCATACACTGACTCACTCGGCATTCAAGAGAAAGTACCATCGAGGAAACGAAACCAAGGCTTGAAGCAAAACATGGAGAACTCGTGACTCAAAGCGTATCATGTTCATCCACATAATACACTTTGGGGGGCAAGTGTTACCTAGCGGCTTGACCGGGAAACCAAAGACTTGATGAAGAGACTTCGTTCGGCATCTGTCCCCGTTCGGCACGACCAGGCCGTTTGTCATCTATGGTCGTTCGGCATTGAGGGACGTTCGGTATTGTATATCGTTCGGCATTGAGGGCCGTTCGGCACAGCATAGTCGTTCGGCATTCCACACTGCTCGGCATCCAGACCACGTTCGGCATTGAGAGCCGTTCGGCATGTTAGATTCGTTCGGCATTCCACACTGCTCGGCATCTCGACCACGTTCGTCATTGAGGGCCGTTTGGCATGTCATAGTCGTTCGGCATTCCACACTGCTCGACATCTAGACCTCGTTCGGCATTGAGGGTCGTTCGGCATATCAGAGTCATTTGGCATTCAATCTCGACCGGCATGAAGCTCGTTCGGCATTCCGGCCTCGTTCGGCATCTCCCCTCGACCGGCATCGGTTCTCGTTCGACTTGCACTCTTTACTCAACACATCGCCTCATTCGGCATTAATGAAGCGCTCGGCTTTTGCAGATTGGCATTTATGGTTCGGCACACAGAGTTCGCTCATTTTGGGATGAACTGTCTAACTACTAGGCCCACCAGAGAAGTCCAACCCATCTTCGTCTATAAATAGAGAGGCAGGGGCACAATGAAAGGGAGCTTTTTTCGAGAACACTGGGGAGACTCTGCCGCATTCAAGACTCATTCAAGACTTATCTTCTTTGCTTAACAATTGTAATCAAATAGTTGGTGTACGGATTGTATCTGTAACCAGTTGATAAGTATAGCAATAAAGATTAACCTCAAAGTGGACGTAGGCAATTACACCGAACCACTATAAATCTGGTATTCTTATTTCCTGCATTTAGTTTAGCATTTTGTTCACCATTTACATTTACTTTCTTCATTAATCTCTCTACATAATCTCCCTTAAGGGTGTTAGTGACCAATTCTAGTGCTAACACACCTACTTGTTTTATGTTTCATTTTCTACATATATTGAATTATTTCTACCTATTTTCAACTATTTTTATTGAACTATACTTGAACAATCTATATACAAGTGCTTAGTTTGTAACTACCAATGTAAAAGAAAAAATGTACTAAACTATCAATATTTTGTACTGCTTGCAATTAAACACATCTCCTGCCAACCTTTACAGTTGTTTATTTTAACGTTGTTGGGAAATTTAATTTTAAAATGAATTGTTAAAATAATAAAAAGAGTATAGAACACCCCTCTTATTGAATGATCTCATATTGTGGACAACTATAAAGTGGTTTTATTTAAATATAAGATTACAAAAGAAAGGATGAGCCTTCTAGACACCCAATGTTTAAAATTTTATGTTTTATAATCATTTTAATGATATAGTTTATTATATTTTTACCAATGCAAGTTAAAGATTGTTATCGACAAAAAAATGCAAGGCATAATTTTTTTATTCATAGATTTATAAAAGTAGAAATATATTAAATATAGCTCAAAATTAGTATTTCAACTAAAACAATAATAAAGACAATAACATAAATTAAGTTTAACATACTAGGGTAAAAAAGAATAGTAGTATGCCCATAGTGAGTTTGACACCCTTTAATGTCTCTTCACCGATCATTCACCTGAAAATCATAGTAACAGATGAAGTTAGCTTCCATGGAAAAAACATTATAATAAAGCTTTGAATAGAAGAAGCATCACTCACATGCAAATGGAAGTAAATTAAAATCAGAGAGTACAAGTTTAGCTAGGTGGAGGAGTGACCCCATAGGTAAGTAGAAGTTGAAGAGTGAGGAGGCAAATAGTGGTTCAAATTAAGCAACTTGAGTTTAATGATGGTGCGGAAACAAATAGTAGCCTCGATCCCAATCAAACTCTACAACAGCGGACAGTACTGGTTGACCATCAGGTTGCCCAACTGGATGTGAACCAGCCTACCTAGCAAATCCACGCATGCATACATCTTCAATGATGTCTTGATTATCCGTTTGAGTATTGTTAGTTGTGTATATATTTGTGGTATATACTTGAGAAAATGAAGAAAGACGGAAAGGAATAAAACTTTAATTTAACTAGAGATGTCTGCAGTAAATGAAGCTAAAACCCTACACCTTAAATTATGAATCCACTTTCATTACATAGCCAATAAAATAAAACTAAGGTAGCAAATAATGTATAAATTATTTTCCAGGTGCTTTTTAATTATACAATATATTGTTAGTATCATCCATTATTTTAGAATGTTGCGGTTGAGATGAAAAACTAATAGTTAATATAGTTCTGTGTGGTCTAGGAACCTAAAGAGCAGTGATAACATCTTTGACAAATTTCTTATTTATGTAAGTGCATTGTACTACTCCAAAATTATAGTGCATCCTTAATTCCTAATTATGATCAAATCTATTAAATCTCTTCGATTGGGGACCAAATGAAAATTCAAACTTATTAGCAATTTATTCAATTTATTTAATAACATGCATCAATCCATTTGTTTCCAAAACTAAATTTTTCAATAATTATGCCATACCAATGCATTGCTTTATTAATTTATTTTTTCCATACGGTTTTATGCTATGTTATAGAGTTGGTAGGTTACTAATTTTTGTCACCTCAATCTGCTATTTTCATTTACATCTTCTATCGACAAGCACTTATCTTAAATTTTCTCCTTTTCAAAATTTATTCTTCCTTGAATCTAAGGTACGTATTCGTCTTTTTTAATCTTATCCATACCAAGGCCGATTTTATGTTTTTATTATTAATAAGAATCAGAAGCAATTAGTGACTTTGAATTTACTTAAATATACATATACATATACATACACACACACACACACACACACACACATATATATATATATATTCAGTAAATATTTCTATTGTAAATTATTTGAAATGCTATAGGTCAAAAGATGCATCATCACTGCTAGGATTTCTAGAGTTGGTTGTTATTTTTGTATTTATTTATGGAATTTAGATGTCAATCCAATTTTTAGTGCAAATTGTATCAAATCCAAGAAAATATGTTGTTAGCCTAATTTTTATTAAGTTGTTGAACAAATTGTTAGATGTTGGCACACAGTTATTGAAAGTGCAATGACTTTATCATTTTCATTTCTCTCAGATTGCTTGGATTTGATAATTTTGGAGCATTTAATTATGTTAACTATGCATTTTGTTTTTCCTCTTGCACTCACGATTGCATTGATTAAGGTAGTGCCATAAATAAGTATAAACTGCACTTATAGGCATCTAACAGCTAGATATTTTTTAGTTCAATAAAAATTATCGGATGAGTGGATGTTACAAGTGCAAAAGCTTTGGTAGTCACGACACTTTTATTTTAAGCAGTTTTGTTGGTAGTGTTGGTAAAAATTTGATAGTGAAATTACATTGATGGATGGTCGGAAAGGAAATGATCGTGGAGGTTGCAAACTGATGGCCAGATTTCGTTCATGAATGAAGGTATTTTCGAAATTCCAAAAAGACATGGTGAATATTCATTGAATTTTGCTATTAACAAAAGAACTGAAGTCATGCTGTGAAATGATCATGTATTCACATACATTTTCATTCAAGTTTCAATTTAGTATAGAGCATATGCATGTAGAAGTACAAATATTATTTCCACTTCCAGTAATACAAAAATAAACTAAAATAAAAGAAAGGAATGGTAAAACTTTAGTATTACGAAAATTTTCTTTTATGACCGTTCTTCAGTTGTCTCTGTCTTCTCGGACACTAATTTAGGTTCAGTTTATGCTGGAAATGCTGCTGTCAAATCTACTTCCAGTGGTACAAATATAAATGCTTGCACATTGTGATTAGATGCAGGTCCATCTGGACATGCATATACACTTATATGCATAAATCACATTTGAGTGGAATACTAAAATAAACCTAAAACAGATTTTTGGAATAGGTACATAAGTAAAGTACAGGTAGCACGATTTCGGATGTGTCCGACACTTGAATCACGATGGTATTTCATAAAAATACATTATCCCTTAAATCGATATCTTTTTAATATATAGTTATGAATCTCATATATATGTATATGTATATGTATGTGTACGTCTATGTGTATGTGTATGTGTATGTGTATGTATATGTATATGTATATATATGTATATGTATACATATACGGGGTCGGCTATTTGAGTGCAAAATTAAACGCAAATAGTGACATAAAAGATCAGAACCATTAAAAAATTTATCTTTATGGGAAAGGTGAAATTCAGGGGGCAATCTAATGGTAGAGATTTGTTCTGCCACCAGCTATGTCTATATTTTGTATCTAAATAGGCTTTTCATATATAAATATATATATATATATATATATAAAGTTTGTCCTCTATCACTTATATATTGATAGATTACTTGCATACTCACTATTTGTTGAGCAAGTGCAAGGAAGGGATGTTATATGTAGTACCGTAATATATTTCTCAAATGAGGTAGATACATACATGTATTTGTTGAGCAAACTCAAGGTATGTATACTATATTTAAGCTCTAGTGAAATGATAGGCACGAGTGAATAATCTCTTTGAATTCTTAAGCAAACTCATGGATGAGATTGAGATTAGGATGAAGACCACGGATATGAATTTATATGATACAATCGATAAAAAGCTATATATCGCTTGCTGGCCTATGATTTGAGTAAACTGAATACCAAGGCAAGTGAGTTCTAATACTCACTAGAGGAATTAAAATATTTTTATATTTCTCTTAGGGTTTTGAGAAATATAAAAATCTAGTGCGAGTCGTATTAGAAAATGAAATGAATACATTTAACCTTTCTAATATTGTAAGAACATATGCTATAAAAATTAAGATTGTCTACCACAATAAATTTGTGCAACTAATCTAATTGATAGAATTGTTTACCAATTAAAATATAATAATGAATTAATAAGGATCGGCAGAGAAATATAAGATAAACTTACTAATAAATTATTTGACATGTTATCACTTCAAGACCCATGCAAG
Organism: Allium cepa; assembly: GCA_030765085.1. Classification (NCBI taxonomy): domain Eukaryota; kingdom Viridiplantae; phylum Streptophyta; class Magnoliopsida; order Asparagales; family Amaryllidaceae; genus Allium; species Allium cepa. Next base: position 1,039,231,050 of record CM060931.1, on the reverse strand, counting down.
AGCCAAGCGTAACAACCCGGAATTTGGGTTGTTAGTTTTGAACATTTAATTCATTTTAAATGTTGAATTTGGATTGTTAATTGATTTTGAAATATGGAGATTTGGGTTGAATTAATAAAATGAGTTATAATTTCAAATATGGCAACTTAATTGGATTCGAATAAATAATAATACAATATTTGAAATTTGGATAATTTAGGAATCTGGAAATAAATGAATATGAGATGGTTTCTAAAGCTTATTTAAGTCTAGTTGGATTTAAATTTTGGTATTGGACTTTTGGATGGAATCAAAAGTCGATAAGTTAAAATTGGAATTTTTTATATTAATTTAATAATGGAATTTAATATATCTCTACTATTAATAAAGAAAATTGGTTGAACTAATTTACTCGGTGTCCTTTTGAAATTCCAAAAATGCCCTTGCTTTTCATTTACGTGTTTGCACTCAAACAAAACATCAACGTATACAATAATAAAAACAGCCCGTGCGCGAAGCACGGGTCCATACTAGTAGTAATAATATAAATAATCAGATTTTGGTTTAAAATAAATTAGATGATTTCTAATGTGAATATAAATTCTATATGATTTATAATTTAAGTTAGTAAAGTTTTAAAAGTGAGGTTTTAAATCATTTTGAAATTGCTCAATTTAATCGACGAGTTAAAATAGCCTTCTGGGGCACAGTCTTAGAATTCGATGAAACTAATTCCATTGGATCCATAATAGTTAATTATTATCGGATTTCAATTTTCGTAGCATTCGGAGTTACCGTTTGTTCGTACGGGTGAGAAACACGTTGAAATTAAAAGTGAAAATTTAATATTTTAAATCGATTCAAAAGCTATCTTCCACATATGATTGAACTAGCCTTCGAAACACGTTCCATTGAGTTCGGAATGTGGGTAAAACCTTATAAATGCCTGTTGGCACATTTCAATTGGAATTCGTTTGAAAGTTAATTAATTTGAACATATATTATTAAATTAATATATAAATTGTATATAAATTAATATATAAATTGTGTATATATATAAGCATTTTCTACAGCGAACCCTAAGAGAAATTCACGTCCCGCCACTAAGTTATTTCAATGGCCGAAAATCCTTAAGATTCACCTCAATTTTCTACCAAATCCACTACTCTTTAGCAGATTCTTCCAACTAGAAGATCGTAGAGGGCTTCGAGATCTACGATTGGATGGTTGTGATCGAGTATAGCGTAGTGGATCTCTTGAATTTTGCTCGCGTTCGTCCTCCAGTTGGTGGCATATTTTGAAGCGATGGCGGCACCAGGTGGGGTCGGCCTTTGGCCATGGCAGCGTGGGTGAGGAAGCTTTCGTCCTACGTCAATGGATCGGCATATCGATCATCAGAGGGGAAGCGGCACTTGGTCAAAGCATGGAGGTCGATGGTTTTTTTGTTCGTTGTTTTTCACATGGAAGAAGATGGTATCGGTGGCCCGATTTATTTTCTGTTGAGTCAACGGCCGCGATTTGTTCGGTGTATATAATAAAAATAATAATAATAAGAGTTTTAAATTATATTCAAACTTTATAAATTCATAAATTTTGCATGCATTATCAGAATTTGACGAAACTGGAAGCATCAGAATCGTAGCGACAAGTGCTACGCAGTGGAGCAGTTCTGGGAATGGTTAGAGCTCGTGAAAATTTTAGATTAAATCAAAGGCGGTTGATTTAATATAAAATTGGAACGCTCGGCATTTTTAACGCAAGGTGAGATAATCTCACTCACATCTGTATTACTGGTTAATTTAATTAGCTTAAATTTAAAATATTGATTGATTGATTGATTGTGATATTATATATATAGTAGTATATATATTGGAGTGATTAATATTCTCGCATTATATAACGGATGAGACCTTATGCGCATCGCATAATAGTGGATGACCCTTTTATACCGAGTTATCCCCCTCGAAGTGGGATTGGTATTTTTATATTGTGCTAACATTTGTGGATGCAGGAAAACGGGTTGGAGGGATCCAACTGGATTCCTTGATTATTTTTCATATCTGTGATATGTTATGTGATATCCTGTGTTAGATTGAATTGGAAATTAAGTTATTCGGTGCTATGGTTTAGATGAATATAAGTTGGTATTTTAAATATATGGAATAAAATGAATTGGGTTTTTAAAGGGAAATGAAAAGAAATTTTTTAAGTAAATAATTATTGGGAATTTGGATAAATCGAGTAATAAATTTAAAGGGAATTTAAATCAGGATATCAGTTTGAAAATGATTAAGTGCTTTGAAAACTGTGATTTAAAAGGAAATGAGGAATGGAAATTTGTAAACTGGATTATAAATGAAGTGGATAAATTTGGAAGTATAGATTCTGATGGAATTTATAAGAAAAGGTGAAATTCATTTTAAAAATAAAAAGGGGATTTTATTTAAAAAGTTGGGAAGTATATTTTTCTTGGAAAACTAAATATATTTCCAAAGAAGATTTCAAAGTATTAACTAAAGTTTAAAAAATGTTTTTTTAGAATCTTTTAGAAAATTTATTATTTTCATTACTTTTAAGTGAAAGGTAAATATTTATTTAAGTTAATTATGGTAGTTAATTATTTTTAAAAGGTAAATTAGTATATGATTTTTAAAAAGAAATTTTAACTTAAATATTTGATACAATAAATTTATTTTAAAAGGTAATTTTGGTTTAAGTTTTGCTCAGGAAACTCTTATAGAATTTCATAAGTATTATTTTGAATAAGGAATTTAGTAGCTTTATTTTAAATAATTTAAGTATATATTTTTGAAAGTGATTATAAGGAAATGGAAATGTGTTTTTAAAAATAAAAAATGGTTTATTTTTAAAGTGTCAAAGGGAATTTATGGGATTGGGACGTAAATTAAATGGGGATAAATCGAGCAGGATTTATAAAGGATTATATGGGTTATATTGAAATGGGAAGTGTATTTTTCTAAAAAGCCAAGTATATTTTCAAAGGAAATTTTTATGTATAAGTTTTAAGGTTTTAAAATTGTTTTAAAAGAATGTTTTAGAGAAATTTATTATTTTAATTGTTTAGAATTTTAAAGTAAATCTTATTCAAATTTATTTTAGTAGTAATTATTTTAAAAGTTAAATTAGTATTATGTTTTTAAAAAGAAATTTTCTAATATTTATACTTTATATAAAACATTATTTTTAAAATGGTTTGTGGCTTAAGTTTTACTTGGAAATTTATCATAGAATTTCATGACTATTATTTTGACTAAAGTGATTTAAGTAGTTTTATTATTTTTAAATGTTTTAAGTATATATTTTAGGGTAAAGTGATTTAAATTATAAAAATCTAATTTTTATAAGACTGGGTGTTTTTAGTGGAAATAAAATGGTTAAATTGATTGTTTATTTGATCGTTAAATAACGGACTATCAAATCTGGACCTAAATATGACTTTGGAAATATCTAGGAGTACAGGAATTATATGGTACAGTTACCGTTCGAGGTGCTATACTGTACGGTAAACTCGTTTGTTCTTCTAGGCCGTTTATGGAAATTCGTCCACTAACGATTAGGAGGTGAACTTCGATCTTATTCTCGTTTATGTATTTCCTAAATAATCGGGGTTGAGTTTACCAAAAATAACGAACATTGTTTCAAAGAGACCGAGATCGGATTTATGATCCGAAAACCACTTCGATCCAACGAGAACGCTTTCATGATGAAGACAAGAACTTGGAGTCGAAGATGGAGCAGTGAAATGCAAGTGCTAATCGCTACTAATCCTGAGGGTGGTTCCAAAATGAATGTAGTAGGAGCAGTGCCTTCAGTTCCGTTCGAATCTGGAACGGACTTGTATAGATGAATGCTTTCAGAACATTGTCAGGAGGACGATAAGCATTCTAAGTGAGATGTGTTCTAAAAAGATAATGCTTAGCCTCGAGCCTCATCAACTGGGAATGACTGAAAATCAGGGGTTATGCAGCAAGGCTAAGTGGCTAACAACCAACTAGGGTAAGGTCATGCCTATCTAGATGTCCCTTTTATTCGGCTGTGTGGGCGGTTGCTGATCCCAACCGAGGGGTGATCTTATTCGGGCTATCCAGTAAGGAGTAGTCCGGTCTTGTGTTGCGAGGGATCAGGGTAGATCCTTGGTATGCTGATCTAGACCAAGTACCATGACAGGCGGTACCCCAGTTCCTAGTCATTAGTTGGAAATCCATTCTCCCTACGTGCCCTTTACAGTTTTGATTGTAGAGCCTAGTAATTGCTGGAATTTAATGAATGTAACAATTTTGGCTATTTGAATCAGTATTTGTACTTAGACACTATTATAATATCAGTGGATTTTATAAGAAATGTTTTGGTTATCGTAAGGTAAAAACTCGACATGTTTATTCGTAGCGTGGTCTTATAACATACCTTTATTTTTCAAAGAATTTTGAAACTTTAATAATCAAGTTGAGTGTATTTTCTCATGCTGGTTTTCCAGATTAACTCGGGTGTTATTTTATTATAATGCTCGGATCAGACCAAGTATTATAAATACAGGATGGGATGCTGTGGAGCTCAGGAGACGAGCTACATGGCGGGACGTATCACACGTGCTTGAAGTATATTCTGATGTGCAGTATAAGATGTATAGTCAGATTTTGTGAGGACAAGTTAATATAACTGTTCAGTAATTGTTTTGATTGTGATGTACTTCGATGATGTAGTTTATAAATAGATATGGTTTCTTTTTGTGTAAAGATCAGTTATTATCTATTATATTTTGTTCCGCTGCGATTGTGAGATTATGTTATTTGTTTTAGTTCCTTCTTTCTCCTGCCTTCTTTTTTTCCCTCAGCAATCTGTCTTTTCCAGCACTCGATCGTCGGCATAATATACAGTGGCGTATTTGTGTCGATTTTCGAGGCTCGAGAGGGACGGGTCGTCACACCAAGCGATTCAACTACTACATACATTCGTACCTTGGTCACTTAATTATTTATTTCTTCGAGACAATGTATGTTCTTTTATGAGGTTTGAACTCTAAAGCAATACAGGATTATGGATTTTTAATCCATACTAGATCATATACAAAAGTTGTATGATTATCAGTCGTGTCGGTAATATATGAAATCCTGATGAAATTGTTTCATACGAATAAAAAAATAAAGCATGGTGCAACATCATTTGTTTGATGCAAAGAATACAATGAGAATCTTGTTGTGCTAAAAACAAAGAAAGACCAAGGGACAAAGACAAACCTTGGAATTCGATCACTGAAATGTCAGTTTCGATTAATTTACTTAAGTGCAACCTATTCAGTGTCCTTAAATGTTAAGGATGTCCGGAAGCACTTTTGTAAAGAATTCGATGCAGTCTCGTGAAAAATTATCTTTGGATGATTTGACCGTTTGGAATAAAGGAGAATAGATTCCAAGTACATTATCAAAATACAATTTTGACAGTTGTACCCAAAAGGATATGATTCATTAACCATGGGTATGTCATTGAAAGGAAGACAGTGGCAATTGGAATAAAGTAAACAACATTGATGAAAATAACCTTGTAAATTATAATTGTTGAAATTAGCGTAGCAGAATAGTCAATAATGTGCTTGCATTAATTCGAATTCTACCTGCAAAATTATCATCCAATATGGCCATGAATTATGGTGCATCTTTGTTAAAGCAGAAATTTCAAATAATGATTTACAATAGACTGTTTTGCACATGATAATCAAAATGTTATAACGCCTGTAATAGCGACAGCTGAATTTGTAGGTATTGGATAAGATCCAAGAATTAATACGCCAGTATCGTTGGACAAGCATCAGAATTTGACAAATATTTTGACAAAGAAAGCAAATAGTTTGATTATTAATCAAGATACAGATGAACCATAAGTCGGTAAGAAAGAATATTGTGTGGAATTAAAATATTTCTAAAACTATTAGTAAGGACGTTGAGATTTTCCCAAACGATATACGCAGACGCCGTATTAAATTAACCAGTATATCTCAACATAAGTTGAAAGTCTATGTCTACATAATAGCCGTTTACAAATTTATAAAATCAATAAGTATACGTCGACATACAATTTGGAGATATGCCGACATACTATACGTTGGTTGTAACCTCGAAACTAAATGGAAAGACATATCATTTTACCCTTTCGTCAAATGACACTTCTCTTCATTTCGTATATAAGAGCCACAGAAAACGATTTTTTTAACAAAATCTCGTTATTTTCTCTCTCTTTCTTATTTGCTACTTTGTAAATAATCTCTCTTACTACTATACACATATACTTTGTGAATTCGCATTATTTCACTCTCATTCTTTATGAATTCTCAAGCTACAAGAGATCTGAGAGTTCTTACTTGAATTATCTATCATTCTACTTTTTGATTATATCCTATTCCTCAAAAATTTCAATTACAAACTGCAAATGGAGCATTACAAGTTAATATTGATTTTGCAGTAGAAAAATCCAACGTAAATCCGCTGCTATGAATATTCGATATTTGTAAACTTCAAGTCGATAATCTAGTATCGACTTAATGAGAAAAGTTGCGTGAGCTTACTGACATTTTTGTATTGTTCGTGTAACTATAAAAATTTCAAAAAATAATAATATTTTACCGATGTTTTTTCAACGGATACATAGGTCTCCTCCCAAACTCATTTTAAATAAAGTGTCGCCGGTAAACCTTAGCTAAATAGTGAGGAAGTGACGAGGGATAATTTTTATGCTTACACTTTTTTTCTTGCATATCCGTCGGTAATTTGCCATTGATCCTGATGCTTTAGCATGGGTTTAGCGATAAATTTCTTTTATTTTTGTCGCTGATCTTACGATGATTTGCAAAGGTTTTGATAACCGTTTGTCTATTTCAACGACGTTTTAATGGCAGTTTTATTTGAAAATTCCACCGATGTCCTCTTTCTGTTTCGTCGGTAAAAGCTATTTTTTTTATTATAGCTTTCCCTACGCAGTAACCATCAATAGTTCGACATTCAACAATAAAATTACCTAGAGAAACATATATATTCACTTATATAAAAAGGATAGCATAAACGAAAATAAAATTGCAATTATAAATCCGTTCATCGTATACATAATAAATTGAACTCTAAGCAATAAAACTATGCAACTAGTGCTAATATCCCATACAAAAAACCATTTCATCCATACCCATTCGTTAATATCCCATACCCATTCTAAACAACAAACCATTCAACCAGTGCTACTGTTATCTCACATAAAAAAAAACTACCATCCATAGCCATAATATCCAAACAAAAAACCACAACATTCACTACAAAGTATTTCCAACTACAATACCTGAAAAGGGCTTGCGAAGATGACAATGATGAAGTGTCTTCATAATCAAATCCATCGTGCCTCGTAGCATTGCCATCTCTTATACCAGATCCATCGTGCCTCATAGCATTGCCATCACCTTTACCGTGCTTGAAAGTTCTCTCTATCTGCCTTCTGTTGCTGTTACACGATACATGTTACATGATAATGATAATGCGTATTCCGATTATATTGTAAATAATATATTATACATAAGGCAAATCATCAGAATTTTCAGCAGTTAATATATTCCATAATACACAAAGCGACACCAAATATATATCCAAACCTCTCCAACATTAGCACACAGACTGAAAGTGCTGTCGAAACAAGAAGTTGTTAGAACAGAAGCATAGATTTATAGAGTGTTCACAATCAGGTATTCTTGCTTTTAATTCATCCGTTGAAGGATAGCATAAAGATATTCTCTGATTTAGACATGAAAAGGGAAAAAATAATCTTAAACATCGTCTTGTATCTTAATAACCGAAGAAGAAAAACTTCTACAATAAGAAGGACAAAGGAGAATCTGTAAGACTTGGTTGCGAATGAGCTGGCCCAAAAGCAGACAACTACGCAAATTGATTTCAGTAGATGTGCGCAAATAGTCAATGACTCAATGATAAACAAACGTGACAGCCTCGTACGTTTTCTATTTGGTTAGAAAGATTAAGGTTGTTACTCAACTATCAATCAAGAGATGGACAAAATACGTTGCTTATATTATATTATCAGATTATTATATAATATACATATGTGGTTGCATAAATGCGTTGATCGCGATATTGAACAAATCTATTACGTGCTCTACATCGCTGTCAAAACCGTTAAGGATCAGAAGGGTTTGGAAAGAAGTGAGCAGGGGATAAACTGTTCAATCCAACTTTACGATTATGTGCTCCTCCATCTACCTTTTTTCATACACAAATTAAGTTAATATTTAAACACCAATTTATCTAACTCTCTCAACGTTTATTTTATTATTTAAACACAGCCTGATAAATCTAGTTACCTCGTCTAAGCTAAATTACAGTTGACCGAGCATATATCTATTTTCAGTCTCAACGTGTAAGGAATAAACATAGGAAGAATGATTATTTATGTGCAAGCTAAACTACAGTTGGCGGAATCTAATTTAGTTAACCATAAATTCCCATTTCCGCTCCAATCAGATTCTAAGATAGAGACTTCTATGTAACAAATGTTATAGAGCATATTGATGGATTTTTTATGAATTATGTGTAAGATTTATAACAATAAAAGCTAAGTCTTTTTAGATCTCATGATATGACATGATACTTAAGTACATGATAGCATAGATGGAAGATCACAGTGAGTACTGTTGAATTTAACTAATTTCTGGCTATCCATATATCAATTTTGAAAAGATGTTTAAATAAATCAGGTTATGTTTGCTAGCAGGTAGTTTTGGATGGTTTGGATATTCAGACGGACATCCAGCCCACTAATTACTCATTTGAAACTGCAGTTGTTTCATACTGCTAATGTTACACTGAAATCTAGCTTCAATGCAATTTTACATTAAAGAATATAAAACCAAAACAGTGGTTTAGTTTCAGAGTAGGGTATCCATAAAAGAAGCAAATAACAGAGACGGCCGTGCATAAAAAGTTTCAGCTTATGCTCTCCAAAGTGAACTTGATTGACAATATACTGTATAATACCCACCAAATAAGGTTGGTATGCTAATCTTTACAGTTTCTATTGAGATTTAATATTTTTAAAGGATGGTGCCAACTGAAAGGAGTATTGAATGAAGTTGTTTATTTGTATGTGTTTGTTTGGTTATAAAAGTTAAATCAAAACATTGCGCAAACCAAGAATCTAACGTATCTGATTAAATACCAAACAACGACCACAATGAATCTTTGACTATACTTCTTCCAACCCTCACTGCAATATAATATATGACCATAAATTTAAACATAATAAAAGTACGGATGGATAATCTGTTAAATGTAATTCTAGATATTTTTAATTTTCGGCACAATGTTTATGATTTTTCTTCCATAGTAATAAAATCATAGCACGAAAATGTACATAATCATAAGATATGAAAGAACATTGAGTACTAATTCTAACACTCTGACCATAAGATGTTTAGTACTGATTCTAACGCTCTGACGATAAGATTGAGGAAAGTAAGAAGTTTTAAATAATTTCAACAAATCGATAACAATAAGACAGTTAAGCAGCAAAACAATGTGAGATGAGAGAAACAATCAACATATTCCAAGAAACTATGACAGCTTAAAGGGACACATAATACTTTTTTCTTAACATAACCGAACTGTACTTTAATCATTATTAGGATCATCCAATCAGGAAAATAACACGTAAAAGAATACAAAAAATTAATGCCTTGAGGTGCAAGATTGAGGATAACCATGTGTGTGTGTGTTTTCTTATTATACTAAACAACAACAGTTCACAAATTAATATACAGAAAATAGAATTAACTTGAATGTATGTGCTTGTGTAGTTAGTTGTGCAGACTGAAGCTTAGTTACACAAAAGATTATACCTTTGTCAGAAACCAAATTTTAATATTTCCATAATTCATAAATTGAAAAAATAATCCATTCATTATTAAACAAGTTATTTCTAATTGTATAACCTAAATATTTGTGTGCCCAGATAGGATAATAAGATTCAGAACATAATCTAAATGAAGATAATGAGATTTGTGTTGGAATTCCTAATAGAAGTGTAAATGAAATACACTTGTCCCACATCGTCAAAACTAAAAACAAAGCTAAGTATATAAATAGCTTCCTAATGAAGGGGTTAGGGGCTCGAGGCACTCAAATATTTGTTTCGTTGTGAGGAGGGAGATCATGCATCATCACCACACGCGCGCGCCGCCACCGTCTGTTCGACCGAACCGGGTCTGAGTCTAATATGATTCTATTTTTACTGCAAAACTGAACCGGATTTTCTATAGTTGCAGGCTATACGAACAGGTGCGGATCTGTTCAGAAGCAGATGCGACACGAATGGATGCGAGTAGGAGGCGGGTGCGACTCGACTGAAGAAGCGCAGATGCGGCACGAATGGATGCGAGGAGCAAATTCTCATTCAATTCCAATTCTATTTCTTCTACCTCTCTACTTCTCTATACAACAAAGCAAATCACAGAGTTGACATACTCGTTACAATCTCGTGCAAATTACGTCTGTTGTATCTTGGGAGAATTTAAATAAAAATTCTTAAGGAAATTGTTTCGACCAGCCTCAGACGGAATTTCCTTAGTTAAATGGTCAGATTCTAGTCTATTTTTATACATCATTCTTTTGTTTTCCCGGTTTCTACGTTGTGCTATTTTTTACAATAGTATAACATTGTTGTTGTAATTTAATTACGACATAGTCATTGCTTAAATTAGCTAATACGGACTTTCAAAGTAGTGGAAATCTGATTGATAAACTTATGAGACGAGTTTATAATTGATTATACTCTGTTTTGGTATACTAGATATATAACATCTTAAGAATTTTTCTGTTTTTACTGAAACAGAGATGACAACGATTGAACTATCAACAAAACCTACTACTCACAACAAGCCTGATCCGTTCAAAGGAGATGGTGATGACTTCATAATATGGCAAAATCCAATGTTATTTTATTTCATCACACTCTGTCTGCAACAGTATCTCGAGAAGGAGGAACTGATTCCTGCACCAGGCAAGGAATCAGATGTTATATGTGGAAACATTCCGATTTTCTATGCATAAACTATATTCTGAATTGTCTCGACAAGGTGCTATACAAAGTATATCAGCCTCTAAAGACAGCAAAAGTACTGTGAAATGCACTTGCCACGAAGTACAAGACGCAGAATATCAGTCTTAAGAAATTCATTGTAGACAATTCATGAACTACAAGATGGTTAACTCCAAACCGGTGACTGCTCAACTGCATGAACTGCAAATCAGCATTCATGAACTCAAAGCAGGTCATAAGGTTGGAGAATCGTTTTTGGTTGAAGCCGTCACGGGAAAACTGCCGCCGTCATGGAGAGATTAGCACAACTATCTAAAGCATAAGAAAAAGGAAATCTCTTTACATGATCTCATAGTCCGACGAAAAATTAAAGCAGATAACCGTGAAGTTACAAAACCAAGCAAGGAGGCATTTGTGGCTGAAGGGTCAAAGACCAAAAACAAAAAGAAAAATTTTCAGAAGAAAAGGAGAGCTCTAGACAACAAACTAAAAGACAATAAACGAACCAAAATGTTTAATGGCGAATGTTGGATTTATGGAAAAGTTGGACATGCTGCTAAAGATTTTAGACACAAAAGGAAACACAACAAAGAGGCAAATATAGTGGACAACATGGAAGTACACGAGTCCAACTTCTCAGCATATATGAATGCAATTTGGTTCAGAATCCTAACCAATGGTGGATAGACACAGACGCTGCTCGTCTTGTCTGCTCTGACAAATTCATGTTTTCTACATACCAAAAATTCGATCACGAAGAAAAACTTTATATGGGTAATTCTGCAGTATCCATGATCGAAGGCAGTGGCAAAGTAATCCTCAAGTTTACTTCTGGAAAAATTATCAAGTTGAATGACGTGCTCCACGTTTCAGACATACGCAAGAATCTCATCTCTGGTGCAGTACATCGAAGAAAGGATTCAAAATGGTGTTCGAGTCAGACAAGATGGTTCTGTCCAAAGCTAGAATGTATATTGGAAGGGGATATTTATGTGATGGCCTATTTAAGGCAAATGTAGCCGTTATCGGCAATAAACTATGTATTCTGATTGTGCTATAAATAAAATTGAAGTTTTTTTTATTTGTTTGAGCATGAAAATTTTACTATGACAGGATAGATTGGGACATATAAATTTTCAAAATGAAAATATTATCAAACTTGGGATTAATTCCGAAATTCCAAGTAGATAAGAACTACAAATGTGAGACATATGTAGAAGCAAAAACGATTAAAAAAACATTTTCAATCTCTTGATAGAAGCACCGAACAACTAGGCTTGGTTCATGCAGATTTATATGATTTTAAATCGTTGCCCATAAGAGGTGGGAAAAAATACTTTATCACGTTTATTGACGATTATACGCGATATTGCTATGTATATCTTTTGAATAGTAAAAATGAAGCAATTACATCATTTATAAAGTACAAGGTTGAGGTGGAGAATATGAATCACCATTTGAACAGTTCTGTGCCGAAAATGGTATAATTCATTATACAATGGCTCCATATTCACCATAATAAAATGGTGTAGCCGAGAGGAAGAACAGAACGTTAAAAGACATGATTAATGTCATGCTCTTAACATCTGGTCTACCGACGAACTTGTGGGCGGAAGTCTTAAATATGTCTAATCAAATATTAAACAAAGTCCCTCACAATAAAATAGGAATAATTCCATATGAGTTATGAAAAGGACACAAACAAAGTTTTAAATACCTCAAAGTGTGGGGGTGTTTGACAAAAGTTCCAGTTCCGCCTTCCAAAAAAGTCAAACTTGGACCAAAAACGGTATATTGTTACTATTTAGGGCCAGCCCAAAATAATAGTGCCTATAGATTTTTGATATTCAAGTCTGATATAGCTGATATTCATGTAAATACAATCATGGAATCTAGAAATGTCTCATTCTTTGAAGACGTGTTTCCGCCTGTGTAGTTAATGTCCCACTATTACCCCACTACAAACCCGCTATATCTCATAGCGGATTTCTACCGCTACGATTTTTCCATATAGCCCTAAAATATAGCATTTCCGCTTTGATCCCCGCTATTTCCGCTATATCCCGTTATTTCCTCTATATTCCGCTATTCCCACTATATCTTTTTTAATAAAATGAATTGAAAAATTGCATTTATACATTATAAATTATGAAACTAATTTATTTGATTTAATTTTTAATATATTTTCAGAAATGAAAATACTGTAATATTCTACCAAATTCAATTATGTTATATAACAGTTTTTTGTTTATTCAAAGCATATTCGCACATGTTTTTATTTAAAATTATTTATGTATTATTTATAATTCAATTGAATGATAATTTTTCATTTAATTATCATTTATGTATTTGTAAAAACATTAAGTACGAGTTTTATATGCTATTTTAGAGCCATCCGATATCCCGCTATATCCTCATTGTATATCCGCTATGGCTTTTTGCACCTCCACCGTTTTAAATCTACCGAGCGCATTAACTGCATAAATTTCCGCACAAAGGAATGAAGGGAATAATGTCCCTAAAAGGACAAGAGAAGAATCAAGCAATTCACATGAAGGTGAAACTCATCATGAGATTGAGGAAGTTGAACCAAGAAGAAGCGTAAGGGCTAGAACTTTCAAGACATTTGATTCAGATTTTTTCACATATGTGTTAGAACACGAACCTCAAACGTATAAGGAAGCAATGTCATCTTTTGAATCTTCATGTTGAAAAGAAGCAATCCAAAGTGAGATTGATTTATTTCTAAGTAATAATACTTGGGAAATTGTTGATATTCTACCTGGAATAAAACTTATTGGCAGTAAATGGATTTTCAAGAAGAAAATGAAAGCAGATGGCTATATCGACAAGTATAAAGCCAGATTAGTAGCCAATGGATATCGTCAAAAAAGAAGGAGTAGACCTTTTTGATACATATTCGCCGGTAACACGAATAACCTCTATAAGAATGCTAATAGCAATTGCATCGATTTATAATCTAGAAATTCATAAAATGGATGTAAAGACAGCATTCTTAAATGAAGATCTCGATGAGGAGATCTATATGGAACAACCTGAAGGTTTTGTTTCCAAAGGAAATAAAAACAAGGTCTGTAGATTAGTAAAATTATTATACGGACTAAAATAAGCTCCAAAACAATGGCACGCAAAATTCGATAGTGTCATGATGAGAAATGGTTTTTGTATAAATGAATGCGATAAGTGTGTTTATTATAAGCAAATTGGACAATCATATGTGATGATTTGTTTATATGTAGACGATATGTTAATATTTGGTCCAAACACTCAGGTAATAGAAACCATAAAGAAGATGTTAATTAGCAATTTCGATATGAAAGACTTAGGTGTTGCAGACGTTATTTTGAAAATCAAAATAATAAGAATAATGGAATTGAATTATCTCAGTCGCACTATGTAGACAAAGTGGTTGAAAATTTTTAAAATTTTGAAATTAAAGGAGTAAGAACACCTTTTAATCCATCAGAAGTACTGCATAAAAACACTAATGAAAGTGTAATGCAACTAGAATACTCTTGTGCAATAGGATGTCTCATGTATCTCATGAATTGCACAAGACCAAATATAGCTTATGCAGTAAGTCGACTGAGCAGGTATACAAGTAATCCAAGAAAGGAACACCGGAAAGCACTAATGAGAGTGCTTGGATATTTAAAAAATACCACAAATTATTTCTTACATTGTGGAAAATATCATGTCGTCTTAGAATGATAGAGTGATGCAAACCGGATTACTAATTCAAAGAAATCAAAATCAATGAGTGTTATGTATTTACCTTAGTAGGGCAACAGTGTCATGAAAATCTACTAAACAAACATGCATAGCTCGATCCATTATGAAATCGAAGTTCATCGCTTTAGATAAAGCAGGCGAAGAAGCAGAATGACTTCGTCATTTTTTAGAAGATATTTCATTTTGGCCTAAACTTGTACCAGCCATATGCATACACTGTGATAACCGAGCTGCGCTAAGCAGAGCGCACAATTTTGTGTATAATGGAAAGTCATGACACATTCGTCGATGTCATAACACAGTTAGACAGTTACTCTCAAATGGGATTATTTTCATAGATTATATGAGAACAAATGATAACCTAGCGGATCCATTTACTAAAGGTTTATCAAGAAAGAAAATTGATTGCGCATCGAGGGGAATGGGTTTAAAAGCCTAAACCAACAAGAGTTACCTTATACGGAAACATATCCTAGCAACTGGAGATCCCACATACTAGGATCAATAGGAAAACCAGTTATGAGTAACTCAAGAAGCAATGCATTTGTTTGGACCTAGTCCTACTTCATTCCTATTGTGCAAAATATAATGCATGCCTACAGAAGTAGTTAAGGTTAAAACTATGTTTTTTAATGATGAGCATATCTTAAAAATAACAAGTGGGGTATATGTATGATACTCTTAATGGTTGTGATCACATATGTTAGTGTGAGTTGGGTCGGCTCTATGAGAATATTAAAGGCTTATATTTTCTATAAACACTCGCAGAACCTAAAATAGTTCGGGACCAAAATGAACACAACCAAGAGATTGGATGAGAAGGGAATCAATGCTTCGTAAAGTTATTGTCTGAATATACGATAAAGGCCGACGGTTCAAGATGAAATAATTCACTGATTAGCCAAGTAAATCCGATAAGTTTTAACTAAGAAAAGTTCAAAATGAAATATCTACTTATCCACGATAAAGCATGATTCCATATGTACTCTGTGATATTTCGTTTTGTGTGGGGGAAAAGTATATTATCATTCATGTCGGGGATTGTTGGAATTTCTAATAGAAGTGTAAATGAAATACACTTGTCCCACATCACCAAAACTAAAAACAAAGCTAAGTATATAAATAGCTTCCTAATGAAGGAGTTGGGGCCTTGTGGCACCCAAATGTTTGTTTCGTTGTGAAGAGAGAGATCATGCATCACCACCACACACGCGCACACGCCACAGCCGTCTGTTCGACCGAACCAGGCCGTGTCGGATCTGGGTTTGGGTCTAATATGATCCTATTTTTATTGCAAAACTGGACCGGGTTTTCTGAATACGACATGAATGGATGTGAGGAGCATGCGGGTGCGGTCCGTTAACGAACAGTGGCAGCTAAAAGGAAAAGGGTGCGATACATGAAGCAGACGCGACTGTTTGAAGGAATGTGGACGAAATTATAAATAGGAGAGAATGCTGATCACATTCTCATTCAATTCCAATTCTATTAATTCTTCTCCTTCTCTACTGCTCTATATAGCAAATCACAGAGTTGACATACTCATTACAATCTCGTGCAGATTACGTCTGTTGTATATTAGAAGAATTTAAATAAAAATTCTTAGGAAAATTGTTTCGACAAGCCTCAAACGGAATTTCCTTAATTAACTGGTCAGATTCTAGTCTACTTGTATATTCTTATACACCATTATTTTATCTTTCCGATTTCTACGTTGTGCTATTTTTTACGATAGTATAACGTTGTTATTGTAATTTAATTATGACATACACATTGCTTAAATTAGCTAATACAGACTTCTAGATTAGTGGAAATCTGATTGATAAACTTGTGAGACGGGTTTATAATTGATTATACTCTGTTTTGGTATACTAGATATATAACAATTTGTACCCAAATATTAGTGTGAAGTGGTCCGATATCAACAGCTCCTAGCACATGGCATAGAACAGCCTTCTTCCCCGCTATCCTCCTCCCTGCCTTCATGCACTCTACAATGGCCTGACGTAGGAGCTCGAGGACCATGCCCGGGTTAACAAAACCTCTAATAGCCTGCTGTACGATTAGATGTTGTATAAATTTCAGCATCATTTGGAATTCCTAAAGCAATCAAAGTCCAAAATCAAGCAGCTTTCCGAATACATATCTTGTCGGTTCATAAAAAATAAAAAAGGATGCAATGCTAACCGGGCTTGTAGCTTTCAGAATACATATCTTGCCGGTCCAATATCCAAGTCATCGCGTTTATTTTCTAGGTAACATGGTGTGATTGTATAATGGAAACAAAAGATTGTATAATGGCAAGAAAATATGTGCTTTACTTGTGGTAAGTGTGCTTCAGGCAAATTAAATGATTAACTGGAAAACATGTTCATTTTATATACAAGGCTACTGTCTTCACTTTCTAATTACAAATATTCAGTTTTGTAAGATCTTAAAATATTTATCTGATATTATTATTTGTCCATGAAGTTATAATACATGAATACAAATAAAAAAAACAAGAAGAAACTGTATGAACTCATCATACTACCTAGATCATCGTACCTAATTGTGTATTAGTTTTCTCAATGTGCTGAAAGAAAATACTTGAATACATCAACCGTCCTAACTTTTTTTTTATATACATTTTCCTTTCGCCACAGCCCCTAACCATACAGCAGAATTTGGGACAGTTTTACAATGACCAACAAAAGAAGTACAGATTCAGGTACATGGCAATATTGCTTGAAAAGTAGCATCTTCTTTGAGACTATACCTATGTATAAAATAATAGGAATGCAAACTAAGTAGTGCTAAACAAATTACTAAACTTACAAACCATTCCATTTCATCTTCGTATTCCTCCTGCATTCTTCGATTATACCTATTTCATCTTATACTTCCATGTTTTGAGTTTTTACGCCGATTTAGGCACGACCACTCCAAGCCAACGCTCCTCCAGATCGGCCGTCGACTTGTGCTCGACCACTCCACATCGCACACACGTCGCCTAGCTCGCACCCCCCTCTCCTTTCTAGCCACGCAACCATCCCTGCCCTGCCTGATCGCATCGATTGTTTGTGTTTTTTTTACACGATTGTTAGATTTAGGGTTTAGGGTTACGAATTGAAAGAGGGGATCTCGGTCGTTTTTGGATCATTTGTGGGTTGAGGATAGTGAAGAGAGCCTGGATATTTTGGGGTGGAAGATCTGCAATAGAGTTCGAAAGAACTCAAAGAAGAGTAGGCGATTTGAGATTTAAGGGGTAAAGGGATATTTTGGCGGCGAGTGAATTTGAGGAAGGAAACAGGCGGCATAAATTCGAATTTCGAATTTTACTTCCGGCCTGCAGGTATTAATAAATTATTAATTATCAATTGCTCCTATACAGGAAATTATTGGTAAGGACAAAAATTTCACAGCTTTTTAACCTTAAGGACAGACTTTCAATATTTTATGCTAAGGACAACTTTCTGTAGGTATCAGTTTTTAGTTATTGATAGCAGTTTTTAGGTATCAGTTTGTAGTTATCGGTAGCAGTTTTTAGGTATCAGTTTTTAGCTCGGTAGCAGTTTTGTTGTCCTTATGAATAATTTTGAAAAATGTTTGTCCTTATGAATAATTTTTAAAAGAATGTTTGTCCTTATGGTAAAAATATTGAGGTCGTGTCCTTGAGGCAAAAAATATAGAAATTTTTGTCCTTTAAATTAATTCCCCCTTGCTTATATGTATTGGTATTAGTATTAATAAATTATGTTATAATATATGTAAATATATTATAGTGAATATGCTATGTACTAATTTGTATTTAGTTACACATCGTGAGATCAGTTCTATTCCAAGCTCTCAGACCTTTATATAAAGGAGCTAATGTAATAAAAATGTATGATTAATCTCGCCAGGGAATAAAATATTTTCTCTCTTCCTTTAATGTCTTCTTATTCTATAACACGTTATCAGCACGATCTCAAAATAAAAGGAAAATTTCAGATCTGATTATAAATCTTCAAAGTGGTAAGCTATTTCTGATCTAATTCTATTTGAACATCTTTTTTTTGTCTCTGTATTTTAGATCTCGTTTCGTTTAGATCTTAATTTTTTTATTCTAATTTTTCAGATCACTTGTAGATTTTATTATCATGTTCAAATGATATTATTTTTTTAGATCTGTAGAATTAAATCATAAGATTACTTATTAATTTTTATTAATGTATATCCATTTTTTTATGATAAATTTGAATTTGATCTGAAACTAAAATTGCTTCATAGACTAAAATGAATTTTAGACCTTATTCTATTAGTTTTCTTTTTAAATCTTATCTATCATAGGTCTAATTTTCCAGAATTCATTTTATATATATATATATATATATATATATATATATATATATATATATATATTATCTCATATATCTTACTCTATTAATCTTATTATTTTAGATCTCATTTTATCGTAGACCTAAACTTTTAGATCTCATTCCATTGTTTGGTGAAAAAAAAGGTTTTCATTTTGAAATCTTTTTTGTTTAGATTTCGGTTTGAATGAGGACTATAGAAATGATTTTGCTACATGATTTATATTTACAGAACAAATATTTTATTGTTTCTTAGAGAAACAAATAGAAGGATAATACGTATCTAAAAGATTGTATTAAGTTTATATGAAAGAATAACCTGAAGTTCATTTGTGCGAAGGTGAAAGATTAAAGTTTTCATAAGCTGGAATAAAGCCATGAAAAAAAAAATATAAGCGAGCAATTCCAGAAGAAGATGTTGATACGTCCAGAAGACATAACATAAAAATAATATGTTGAAGTAACATTAGAAATGTGGTAAATAATATTTCCTCGAAAAGAAATAGTATTATGATTCTTATTTTGAATACAATTATGAAGAATCCTCTTGTTTCATTGTGTTTATCCAATATTGGAGACCCGAAGTTCTCAAATAAAAATTATGCATATAAATTTGTATTCCTAAAATAGGAGATTTTATATCAAAACTCTATAAATTTGAGATGTGAAGCGTTGCATTATTAGAAAAGCTAATTTAGACTATGGTAAATCCTAACCATGTTTGCAATCAAACCTAAAGTTTGATAATGAAAATCAAATTGTATCATTTAGGATCTAAAGTATTAAACAACGACTTTACTTTAAAGTAAAATTGGAACCTGAAGTTCCAAATTTTTTTGCCAATGGTATTACCTACTAAACCAAATAAATGTAAAGAAATTTGTCCACTCCGGAAGTGGTGATAATAAAAAAAATCTCTAGAAGATATTTGTTGATATATTTGGTGTTTTTATTAAACCAAATAAATACGTAGAAATATATCTACTCTCCTGCTCTCTATCTTTTTAATAGAAAACAAGATATTCTAACAGGAAGTTTATTTCCTAATTTTTTTTCTTCTTCCATGCATCCAATCATGCCTTTCAAAATGTAAAATATAATATATCAAATTTCCTTCTTTTGGCTCATCAAGTAAGTATTTTGGATTCTTCATAAAATGAATGTTAATATTTATATACACATCAATTATGTTATATTATATATAAAATTCATTCATCTTTCCTCTTTCAGCAAAGAGATATTCCAATGTTTACTATTTTGTATGCTTAATCTTTTACCTATTATTGTCATGTCACAAAAATATACTTATTGATGTTATCAATAGCTGTAACTTATACAATATACTTTTTAGTTGCCAAGTCAAACTATTTTGCTTTTCATGATATTATTCATACACTATGTGATGTACAAATTTTCTCTATCTGCTTAGCTTACAATATGTAGATGGCCATGTATATTAATTCATATGTTAATCAATAGTAATTAATAAATCATTAAATAAAATTAATTGATTAATGAGAATAGTCCAACAAAGATGCATATGAATACTTCATACATTTATTCTTCTTTTATATCTCTTATTGTAGACAAGGATCATAACATATAAACATGGTATATATTTATGTTTCTCATTATTGCAGTTGTTATGAATTAATAAATGGTATTTAATACTGCCTATTTATATTCTTAAATCTGCCTATATTATAAAAATAAACATGATAAAGTCAGCGTAATTTTTTGTCATAGTCGCTTTTATATATTATATTTGGTTGTATTTTACTATTTTCCATATCATTTACTTTTTTTTATTTCCACTTATAGTTGGTAATATGATAAACATAGCCAAGCTTGAATTTAAAGCTTTGGACTTATTAAAAGATAACTTTTTCTGTCATAGTAATTGGATGTTGACATCTAATTACAATCTCGTTGCTTAGAAAATGCCATAAAAATGACGATGCAATAGGATAAAACAATGGCTCTTATATTTTTAAAGTGTCATGTCCATGACAAACTTAAAATAAAACATTTAACTGAAAAAGATCATCTTTACCTATGGAACTCCCTGAAGGAGCATTATGACCACCAAAATATGGTCACACTTCTAAACACTAGACACGAGTGGTTGAACTTGAAGTTTCAAGTCTTTATCTCTATTAGGAAATACAATTCCTCTATATTTAGCATTACTTTTAAACTAAATTTGTGTGAAAGGATTGTCTAGTAATACTAACCTGAAGTTAGATCATATCTTTGAAGTTGATGACGGAAACTTCATTAATGATGAAAATGTAAGTGCAATGATAAATGATATGGTCGAATTGATCAATAGTAGCAGCCTAAAGTCTGCTATGTGGATTTTATTTTATTCAGTTCAATAAATCAGTTGGAAGTTTGTGCTTGTATGTTTTTCCTTTCATAATTAACTGAAATAATGTACAGATAATATTGGCTTTAATTAGTAGTCTATTTTAAATTTTTGGAAAGTACTAGCATTTATTTATGCTTATAAATTTAGTAGTTGACTAACTATATTGTCCTTTTTTTAAGGTATGGACCATCAATATTTGAGTGATAATATATGCCTACTAGATAGTGCAACTACTCATATGATTTTGAAAAACTAGAAGTTTTTCTTTGAACTATCTGAAAATATTTTGGAAAAAAATTTCAACGATAGCATCTGCTAATATAATTGAAGGGCCCAGAAGAGCCCATATAGTATTACCAAATGGTACATATATCTTAATTTAAAACATATTATGCTAAAGCAAATTTAAAAGAATTTTGTTCAGTTTTGAAGATATATAAATGAATAGTTACCATATTGGAACTATAATGAAAATGTCAAAGAATATCTTTGCGTTATTTATAAAATTGAAAGGCAGAAGCTTATTTTAGAAATATTGGATACAATTTCAACTAGATAATATTTCACGAAATTTGGCATAATTGAATCCCATATTTAAACATGAGCTAGAAGCTCACAAATATCACTTGAATGCATCTTATCAATTGATAAAAGAATTATTCTCTTATTATTAATATGTATGGTGTATTTACTATTAGCAATATGATAATGGATCAAAATGAGAATCCAAAGATGATTATTATTTGATGTGACAATGTTCCTCAACATTGAAGAGGAGGATAAAGGGATACAAGTTCATTTTGATCATCAATGTCAAATTTTTATTAACATGTATAATGATGCAAAATATTAAGTAAATTGAATTAATTATTAATTGAATCCCTAAAGGATCAAAATATGTAAACCACATCTGAAATATGGTACAAAAGTTAGTTCGAAATACTTTTAGAGTAAGTAATAAAGATGTCAAATAAAAGAGGTGAGTGTCCTTGAAGAAACACTTAAGAGTGCTCTTGAAGAGACTAATGACATGATTGTCAAATTACCCTAGAAGTGGTTTAGATACCTAAAACATGATAATTAAAGAGATCTCAATAAATCATGTCTAGAACTGATAAGAAATAATCATCGATGATAAATTTGTAAATAATAAATCACTTATGTTTATAAATAGATTAAAGATCTTTAATTAAGGAAAAACATGACTGGCCATCATGAATCATTTACTAATAGAGAAATATGGACATGTAGTCCGTAATGTAGCAAAAGTACTTGAAATGCTTAATATACCCCGAAGGTATAAATATGGTTTATTTCATATTAAGTGATGAAAGTATACAAATTCCTGAATAATATAAATAACTTTGGTGGTTATAAAGAAGGCAAAGAACAAGGAGCATTGATTACAACCTACTTTTAAGCATTGTTGTAATGAAAATCTTGATATAATTCATGATGAGTAGATTACTTCCTATTTTTAAGTATCATTGTAATGAAACTCTTAATATCCATTGAAGTGATAGTTGCGATAGCAAATACTTATTAAATACAAATTTCTAGAGAATATATATAACTTTTGTAGTTATAAAGAATGCAAAAGACGTGAAGTGTAGATTACAAATTTTTTCTAAGTGTTGTTATGATGAAAATCTTGATATACTTCAAGATGAGTAGATTACTTCCTTCTTTCTAGTAATGTTGTAATAAAAATTTTAATATTCATGAAAGATGTATAGTTGCAATGCGCAAAACTAATTTGAAGCACAAAAATGAAAGCACATCAAGTGTTTTTCATAAAAGTAGCATACAAAATGCATAAAATGCAAACCATATTTGGAAGTAACAATCTTAGAAAATTTGATTGTATCGAAGAAAACTATTAATAAATTGTATTATTGATGAGATTCATATTTATAGATCCAGAAGTATCTATAACCAATTTGAGTTATCGAAAGATGAATATGAATTCAGAGGAAAATTTTAAATCAGTGGGAGCGTCCATAAGTATTTTATAATGCACTCTTTTTCCTTAACTAAGATTTTTCCCACCGGGTTTTTATTAGTAAGGTTTTAATGAGGCATTGTCTTGATCCGGAAGTATCAACTCCCCAGTAACATTTGAAATTAAGTTACAATGTACTCTTTTCTCTTATTTAAGATTTTTCCCGTTGGGTTTTTCTTACTAAGGTATTAACGAGGCATTGTCTTGATCTAGAAGAATCAAACGTATTTTCAAGAAATAACATCTCAAATATGTTATTTAAGTTAAACTGTATTTTTAACTTGACTAAGGTTTTTCCCATCGGGTTTTCCTTTGTAAGATTTTTAATGAAGTATTAAATTGATCCAGAAGTATCAAACTCTATTTGATGTAGTAAATTATTGAAATATGACATACTATATTGTATTCTTTTTCCTTCACTAAGATTTTTCCCATAGGGTTAAACTTAGCAAGGTTAAGTTTGATCCAGAAGTATCAAGCTTCATTTAAAGAAACAAGAAAATAAAATATGTCATTGTATTCTTTTTCCTTTACTAAGATTTTTCCCATTGGGTTTTTCTTAGTAAGATTTTAATGAGACATTATTTTGATCCCGATGTATCAAACTCTTTAAAAGGAATATCATTGTATGATATCTATGATTTCAAGTTGCACTTTTTTTCTCGTTCAAGGTTTTTCCATTGGGTTTTCCTAACAGGGGTTTTTAATGAGGCAACAGACAATATTCATAACAACTTAATGGAAGTATTAAAGCAAGATAATAATGAGAAGGAGAAATTGTCGTGGACGCTTCAAATGTAATAATTTCTAGCTACTATATGAGTATTCAAAATTTTGAAGACGCACATTCAAGGGGGAGTGTTATAATATATGTCAATATATTATAGTGAATATGCTATGTACAGTTTTGTATTTAGCCCCACATCGTGGGATTAGTTCTATCCCAAGCTCCTAGACTTTTATATAAAGGAGCTAATGTAATGAAAATGTATGATTAATCTCAGTAGTGAATAAAATATTTTCTTCCTCTTCCTTTAATGTCATCTTATTCTATAACAAAATATTAATTATCTGTTGCTAATTGTAAATCATTAATTATTAAATATTAAATTAATATTTATAAGTTACTAATTATAAACTATTAATTATAATAAATTATTAGCTATTAATTATTTATCATTAATTATGTACTTTTGACTCATCAATTATAAAAAACCTATTCTATATTAAATATATATTATAATTTATACATTATTATTATAAATTATAGATTTTTAATTATTAATTATAAAAAATAATTATTGATTATTAATTATTGTTTATATATTATTTATTAGTAGTCACTAATATCGTTATGTAAACTCAGAATTTTCATCGGTTATTAACAAAATTTCCTTGAAAGAGAAAGACAATAATAAATTAAGGTTGTTACAAATTAATATTTACAACAGTCATGAAAATAACTAGGGAATTTTATTTGAACAAAATGAGAGAAGTACAAAAAAAAGTTTGAAGCTAAAATTTTGCAAAAGAGGAACTAACAAACGTTATTATAAATTATTAAATATTAAGTATGTATTATTATTTATATATTTTTATTTATACATTATTATTCTAAATTGTTAACTATGATTTATTTATCAATAGTTAATTATAATAAATTATTAATTATAATTTATAAATTATTTATTGATAATCACTACTTAGAGTAAATTACAAAATATCAATTATGAAAGTTATCATTTATAAATTATTAATTATGAATTACCACTTAAAAATTATTAAGTATCAATTAATAGTTATCAATTATTAATTTTTAATTATAGTAAAATTTTACTACAAATACAATAGATGGGTAGGTTGTTTTTAGTGAAAATGATTATTTTCAAGAAAAATTCTTAACCAAATAACTTAGTAATATCAATTTTTTAATTTTTTTATAAACTTGGGGAAAATATAAATATTTTCAACGGTCAAAACCAATAAGTTGTTATAGATCTCTATTTGTTAAAAATACGCTTACTACAACTGTAATAAAAAGGATTTCTTAAAAATACGTTTATTACAATTGTCAGGAAAAAAAGGTTGTTAAAAAGTCAGTTATTACAACTGTCAAGAAAACACAGTTGTTGAAAACCCTTTATTACAACTATTATTTTACGAACGTTGTATATAACTAGTTGTAAAAGGATCATTTTCTTATAATGCCTTAAGAAAGCAGTACTCAAAACATTTATTAGGATTAAGGGATGGCATGATTATATCCTAAAGCAACTATTTAAATTGCAGTAAACAAGCATATGAGAAAATATATGGTGTCTAATACATGGTATTAAGCATCAGAAATCCACAATAACCAAGGGTAGAATTCTAACTAAACTTCAAAACAATGATGAATATGAAATTGCGATCAATTGCTAAAAATGGCCTAATTCAACAAATACAGAACAAATGTCATCCGAACTTCAGAACAAGTGAAATGGTTTGTCAAGTTAAACATTGTGCTTATAAGCGTTTATTATCTCTTGGTTTTGTTAGAATTCTAGTTTAATACATGATTTTTAAACAGTGTATGATAACTATAAAAAAAATTAACCTTCTAAAACCATGAAGTCGAAATCAAAATCCCCATAAAATGAAAACATCATTTTGGTTAAATAGTCAAAATACCCAAATACGAAATAACAAACCCCTAATTTTGAACCTCTAGATATGCACATTACAAAAGCAAAACTTCATAATTTATAAATAATATAAATTTATTTAATTGCATTAATTAAAAAAATTAAAACAAAAATATAATAACAAAAATAATTATTTATAACGAAATAATTAAAATGCCCCTTTAGAATGCCTCTTTTGTAACACAAGAGCACGTTCCCTTTTCGCGAATCATTCCTCTTTTGTGTCCCTTTCAAATTCCCCTTTCGTATGTCTCTTTCGTTTCGCATAAGAACGCACTCATAAATTATTAACTGCTAATTATAAATTATAAATTACTACTTTTTTTATCATAATATTTTAAATAACTGTAAACATATTCTAAACTTGTACATGTGTCAAAGAAGATAGTTATATTTGAAAACCTATAGATGCGAATGGAAATAATAATTTACAAGGTAATGTTTGTATTTTTGTAATTTTGATTTTTTTTTTAACATTTTGGAATTTTCTAAAATCTTGAATATTTTACAACAAGTTAGGTTTATTTCAAAATTTAACTTTTGAATTTTGGGAAAATTTCAAAATTTTACATTTAAACTTATGAATATTTTAATTCGTTTTGAAATTTTCGAAATTTTAAATTTATTGAAATACTAAATATAATTATCAATTATGATTATTAAATGTTAGGTACTAAATAATAAGTATTACTTCTTAATTATCAAAGATTACTTATTAATCATTAATTATTCAAAATTAAATGAAATTGAATAGTAAACATTAGTCTTTGTTAATTTTTACTTCTTAATTATTTACTAGTAATTATTAATTAATCTACCTTAATTTGCAATGGAATTTCGCATCAAAACAAAACCGTCGGTAAATTGATGCAATTTGTGACGGTTTAGTAACGGATATAATAAGTGGATGATGATGATATAGAAAATTGAAATATACAAAACTTAAAATTATCCCTTGTAAATCACTCGCCAGTCCGTTGCAAATTCGGTGTTGGAATTTTCCATCGCTAGCGTTCGTCGCTATTTTCAGTTTTTATTATAGTGGAGGTCTATATGATCGTTGTACTAAAGACTACAAGATTTTGTATTTGGAAGACATGATTTCTTGTAGAATTACTCTCCACTTCCTGAATTACAAAGGTGCATTCTGCCACCCACAAATATTTTGAAATGTATATGTGTTCTTGAGCACTAGTGGAAAGTTAAGAGCCTATGGACATCATGCCACCCAAGAAAGTTAAGATAGGCGTGTCTGTCGCCTGATTCATTGTTATGTGCACTTGCCACCTACGGAATGGCAAGAATTAATTATAATGGAAATTATGTACGAGGTATATGAATAGATGTAGGATTGAGAATATGAACCAGTATAAAAATTCCTAGCATCACTCTTTTGCTTACTACTTTTTATTCCACATTTATATTATTATCTGCTTATGATCGTGGTTCTGAATTGATAACTTTGAAAATTACAAGTTAAATCATTAATAAGTTTAATACACTATTTTTCCCACCTCTAGTATTATAATAGAATTAAGATCCATTCCGCACAAGTATTGGGTTATCTCCCATAACCAATATGGAAGCGTTATCAATGTATTAAATGTGACAAACTTCGACTTTTGAAGCGACGGGTATGGGGTTACCAATGCATTGAATGATATCACATTCATGGAAAGTAAAAACATTCTCGAAGTATATAAAAAGGAAAAAAATTCCGGAGGACGGACAACAATTCAAACAATTTAGGAAATGGAAGTGCTATCAAATCAATGTATTGAATGTGACAAACTTGGACATCAAAAGCGAGACTGTCAAATCTAAAGATACAAAAGAATTCACCAAAAGTTGATTCGATCAAGAAAAGGAAGCAAGCGTTCATAGAAATATGGGAAGGTTACGATGCTACATCAAGCAATGCTAATTCAGAAGTCGAAAACAACGAGGTATGTTTTATGACTTAATATGAACATGAATCTAATATTAAGAAGGACAAATGGATACTGGATAGAGAATGCTCAAGGCACATGACAGGAAATCCATGACTATTATCAAATTTCACTTACAAAGATGGTGGAGTGGTTAATTTTTGGACATTACTAGAAGGGAAACGTCATTAGCATAGACAACGTCGCTAACTCTAAAACTTCTATTGTTTTAAATGTTTTATTGTTTAAAAACTTGAAACACAACCAACTATGATAAAAGGCTTTAGAATAAATTTTTAAAATGACACATATTACATATTAGATCAAGATTCTAAAACTATATTTGAAGGAATTAGGTAAGGAAAATTTTATGTGTTCAGTATGAAAGTTTCAAATGGTAACTTATGCCTTATGGCTGAATCAAATGGCCCTTGGATTTTGCATAAAAGTTTCAGACACTTAAATTTTAAACATCTATCAAATATTGTTAAATACAAACTTGTGAAAGGCCTCCCAAAGATGAACTTCAAAGTAGAAATTTTTTCTAATGCTTGTCAAATGGGAAAACTCCATAAGTAATCATTCAAGTCTAAGGATATGATATCGACTTCACGCCCTTTAGAACTCTTCATTTAAATCTCTTTAACCATCTCAAGTTCAATCAATTAACTATATTAAATATTTTTTTGTAGTCGTAGATGATTTTTCAAGATATACATGGATGATTTTCTTAAAACATGAAAATGAAGCTTTTGAAATGTTTAAAAGTTTTGCTGAAAGAATTCAAAAACAGAAATCCCATAAAATTTATTGACTTGTATATGTTATATACTGCCTAAGGCTTATAGTACAACTATGTACTACCACCTAAGTACCCAATTTCAAAAAAAGAAAATTTCTTACAATTAAAACTATAATGAAAGGAGAATTCGAAAATGAAAACTTTGAAACATTTTGTAATAAGAAACGAATAACTTATAATGTTTTTCTTTCCTAGAACCCTTCAACAAAATGTAGTCACAGAACTTAAAAACAGAATTATTCAATAATGTGCTAGAACATTATTAAATGATACTAAATTATCTAAGAATTTTTTGGGATATAGCTGTTACAACAACTTGTTATATTCTAAATAGAATTTTGATAAACCTCTAACAAAGAAAACACCGTATGAATTATTCTTAGATAAAAAGCCAAAAGTTTCTTATTTTAAAGTATTCCAAATAATGACAAAGAAAATATTGCTAATCCAAATAATGAAATATTGAAAATGAAACTAATAGTAATGCAGATATAAATGGGAGTAAGTTAACTAAAACTAGAATTTTAAAAGATCATTCTATTGAGAATATATTGGGAAATTTTGAATCCTTTATAAGATCTAGGAATCTATTAAACAAAATGCGTAATGTGACATTCACTTTAACAAACAAACCTAAAAATCCTAAAAAGCATCATCGGATGATTCATGGATTCTTTCTATGCAAGAAGAGTTGAATCAGTTTACAAGTAATGAAATTTGTGAACTAGTTTCTTGATCTAAAAGTCAGTCGGTTATAGAAAATAAATGGGTTTAGAAAAATAAAATAAATGAACTCGGAGAGATTGTAAGAAATAAAACACGGTCAGTAGCATGAGTTTATAATCAAGAAGAAGGTATATATAAAAACTTTTGCTCCTATGCCACGATTAGTGGCTATAAAAATATCACTCGCATTTGCAAATTATAACAACTTTGAACTGTATCAAATGGAAGTAAAAATGCTTTCTTAAATGAAGTAATAAAAAAAGTATACGTTGAACAACCACTGCTATTTGAAGATGAAAAATTCCCTAACCATGTTTACAAATTGGAAAGAGTATCATATGGTTTAAATCAAGCGCCTCATGCTTAGTACGAAATACTAAAATCTTACTTAATTCAATTGGGTTTTGAAATAGGAAAAGTAGACACAACACTGTTTATAAAAAGGATTAGTAATAATATTCAATCAATACAGATTTATTTAATGATATGATTTTTTGTTCAACTAATGAACAATCAAATTTCAAATTTTCAAACATAATGACAAACAAACTTGAATTGAGTCATATGAAAGAACTAACTTTCTGTTTAGACTAAAATTAAACAATTAACTAAAGGAATATTTATAAGCCATGAAATATATGCTAATGAACTTGTAAAAAGATTTGCAATGTTAAATATAAATGGAAATCCTACTACAATGGAATTTGAAGTAAATATAAGTAAAGAACAAAAACCTCGATGCACGTTCGTGCGCGCGCGTGTGTCTTCTGCGCAATTCTTATTTTAGTGAATGGCATGAGCTCGAACAGAATTTGGGGATTAAGGTTAGCAAATGAAAGTCTTCGGAACCGGTTAGATGGGGAGAAGAATAAGTAACGATTAGAAACTAAAATGAGGCTTTAATGGGTCATTGAGTTTAATTCCAATTTTGTCCCTTTTATTTCTATTACACTTATTTGTTTATAATTATTTTATAATCTAATTGAAGTTGATTTACACTTCTTTTATGGAATATAAGTATTTTAACAATACTGTTTTATTCAATCGACTATTGTTCCACTCTGTTTATATATTCAACATATTGATACAAATGAATTTATTTTTCTATTATTACAATGATATAAAATATATTTATACTTTAAAATATTTTATATAACAATCCAGAATTTTAGTCATTTTAATTTGGAATATTTAATTGGTTCTAAATATTTAAAAATTAATTTTATAAGTTAAATAACTTGAATTTCAAATATAGCAATTTATTTGATAATTAAATTGTTGAATTTAATATTTAGAATTGTTTAAATAATTAAATCTTGAATTTGATGTGAAAAATGATTTTGAAAGTTGATTTAAATTCTATTAGTAAAGATAGTAAACTTTTAAATTAGATTTAAAAGTAACTAATTTGGTTTTTAAAATAATACTTTTAATTAACGTATGGAAATAGCCTTCCGGAGCGCTATCTCGGATTTTGACGAAACCAGTTTCATTGGATCCATAATAATGATTTATTATTCACCGATAAAATTTGTGGCAATTGGATGTATCGTGTGATTGTACGAGTTTGAGAGGCTTATAAATTAATTACAGAATTTATATAGTATAATGGGTTTGAAAAACTATCTTCTATATACGATCGAATTTTGTCCTGAAACTAGTTCCATTGAGTTCAAAATAGGGGTATTACATATAGGATGCCAGGTGGAAAGTCTCGATTGGAGTTCGAAAATTTCGAGTACCTAAAATAGGTATTTTAGTGAATAAAATACCCATATCGTCACCCATACAGGCCACACCCACCCACATACAAAGCCCATACCCCACATCTTCTCTTCTTTTCTTTTATACATTCCATTTCCAATGAACAAAGCAAGGCAAGAAAATTAAAAATGGCAAATTCTTTAAATCCAAAACAATCCACATAAAAAAAAACAATTTGAAAGCTTATACCTTTAATCTCTTAAGGAGATTCGCTTCATTTCTATATGCATTAGGAAATGTTCATGTGGGGTTTTATTTGTTATCAGTGAAGTCGCATGGTGGTTTTAGGCTAGGCTTTAGGATTTAATGGCAATTAAGGAGGCGTTAGGTGAATCGAAGATGGATTCAAGTTTATGGTGGAGTGTGGCATCTCCGGCCAAGTTTCTGGAGGATGCGGTGCTAAAGGGGGATCTGTGACGTCTAGATACAGTGCTCGAATAGTCAAGATCATGTTTTTCTAGGGGGATCGAGTGGGGGTTTAAGGCAATGGTCGCGAAGCTCATCGAACATGGAGTTCGCCGGTATTGGTTTGAGGTGATTTCGTTAAGAATTGGAGGAGAATTAGTCGATTGAGGTTATGCACGGTTGGGTATCTCTGTGTGTGTACAGGGTGTGGTTTAGTGGAGGGAGAAGAAGGATTTAAATGTAATTAAAGTTAATTATGTGATTAGTTAATTATATTATAGTTTAAAATATCGATAACTTGAAATTTGAATAACTCTCTCGTATGAGGTCCAATTGAGGTGCAGATTTTTGCTGTGTGTTCTTGATGATGTAAACTTCGCAATGGAATCAGTTTCGATGAATTTGGAAACAGCTGAAATTTAGGCTAAATCGGACGTTGTTCGATTTTAGTTCCAAAGCGGAATGCCTCGGCGACAATTGGAATAATGGTGAGTTAAACTCACCTTTTCTGCTAAACAGTAATATTATATAGTTGATAAAAATTGTTGATTGAATGATTTACTATTTTATCAGTTGGTTTGGATTTATTCTCGCCCTTAGAGCGGATGACCCTTTATATATACCCACCTAGTAGCAGATAACCCATATTATATAATTATATACTGTTTGTAATGCAGGAAGACAGGTTAGAGGGATCCAACAAGATTCCTCATCGATGTTGATTTTATTTACATCTTCACTATTAATAATGAGAATTCCATAAATAAAATTCAACCGTGTCCTTTTGAATTTCCCAAATTACCCTTTACATCTCTATAAAAAAATAAGTGGCAACTTCTGGTAAATAATAATGGGACTATCAGATGATGTGTATTGGCCTAAAATCACTATAGGTTTCGGCTCCATGACAACAGTGAGTGATGATGACCCAATTCCTATTAAAGGCAATGCCACTGCCTCCCTAAATGTACGTCAACCTCGGCAGATCAAATTCAACCAGCTTGATAAAACTGCAACCTACAAAATGAATATACTAGATAAAGAATCTGTCAATAACATATGAGTTTCCAGAGAGAATCCTGATATAAAGCTTGGATATATCATTGGGGTAAAAATATAAGTATAATGTTGACATAAATACAACCTTTAGACTGCGTAGAATGGTGGTAGGAGTTGCATTGGAATATGTCTTTCCTTTATATTCTCGATATCAAGGAAGTCCTAAAAAAGACTGAATTATGCTTTCGCCTTCTTTTTTAATGTTAGCCTCAAATCAATAGTTAATATGGGAAGTAGCGAAAAGTTTATTTTAAGACCTTTGGGAATTTTACATGCCTCTGTGTCCAATATAATTGTTTTTCACTATTTGACAAACAATTTATTTCTAAATAACACCACAATGATGTGACTTTGTTCAATAATCAATTTATGCTTTTGAACTATGTTTGTCTAACAGTCAGTTGTATCAAGGATAAAATAAAATAAAATTTAAGATACATCACTCCTTTGCTACTTAAATGGCGAGTCTCAAATTAATAAAGAAGTGCGGTAACAAGTAGGTTGCATGCTAATTGGTTGCAGAGGCATACTATGTTGTAACATAAGATGTATACCTAATTTGAATTATAACATCAAGTGTCATTGAAGTAACGACCCTTTTTTTCCTAATGTTGCATATTTTTTTACGAGAATATAATCTTCTACCAAAAAATTAATTTCAAAAGAGGTTTTGTTTCCTAATCTGCCCGTATGCAAAGTACGAGCCTTGCACTAGTGTATATATATATATATATATATATATATGTTGATATATATATGATTTGTGATGCAGGTGGAAACAGGTTGGAGGAATCAAACGAGATTCCTCGCCAATTATTAAAATGTTTTCAATAATATTTTTATTGAATGATTATGGAATATCCAACCTGATTGTAACCCTATTGTTTATGACATTGTTATATTAGTAACCAAAAACACTGTAGTGATAGGAAAAGAATATTGATATTGGTTAAGCATCTGTAAGCTATTGGCCATAAATTAGAATTCTAAAAATACTATAAATTGCCATTTGAGTTAGAAATGGGTTTTTGACATAGGAAATGATTTTAAATCCGAAATTGGGTTTCAGAAATATTTTGTTTTAAAGGATTTAATTTCTATTTTATTCCAAACTTTTTATCTATCTTTTTCTAAGTTGTTTATTTATATGTAACATTGTTTTAGAAAGTTATTTATTATGCATTCATTATTTTAAAAAGTCATTTATTTATATTTAATATTGTTTTAAAGTTATTTATTTATTACTAATATTAAAGTTATTTATTTATATTTACCGTTGTTTTAAAGATATTATCAATATTTTACTATTTTAAAAAGTTAATTATTCAAATAATTAATATGGTATGAAATTAAAAGTAACGATTATTAATAATATTTTGGAAGTTAATTATTATTATATATAGTCATGATAAGTATTACTTATTATTATTTATTTAATAATGTTTTGAAATAATTAAATATTATTTTTAAGATGTTGTGAAGTTAATAGTTATTATTTATTTATAACGTTTGTTGTTAATAATTATTATTATATAATAGTGTTTAAATTAAATGATTGTATTTAATTATACATATTTTCGAGACTCATAAATAGAGTTTATAAACATACTTGGGGTTTATAAGGGAAGTTTTATGAAATGGTTGAAGACTTAAAAGGGGATTATTTATGAGGTGAAGGAGTTTTATAAATGGTTAGATATTTATAAATGAATTTTAGAAATGGGTTTATAGAATTATAAGAGGAATTTGATAGATAGTTGCATGGATTTATAAAGGTTTTTTTTAAAAGACTTGAGAAATAATTTATAAATAGGTTACAAATGGTTTTAGGGATTTATAAATAGTTTATAAACGATTTTAGAGATTTATATAGGAATTTATAAATGATTTGAGAATTTTACAAAAGGAAATCTTTCTTTATTTTACAAATATACTTATACCATTAAGATAAGTATATGGATGTTTTTCCAAGTGTTGAAAATATAGAGATTTGTGAATATATCTTTGTAAAAGTATATTGATACAAGTATTTACAAGATGAATTTAATAAATGAAAAGATTTATTAAGGAGGCAAGAGCTTACTTATGTGCTTAACCAATGTTGGTTTTCCCCATGGAAACAAATCCCTTATTTGAATGTTTGTTTATTTGATAGTTAAATAACTGGCTATCAAATTTGGACCCAAAATGTAATATGGAAATATCTAAGAGAAACACATGAATTATATGGCAGAACCATCTCCGAAGATGTTGTACTGTACATATAAATCTCATTTCATTCTCCTAGGACAAATAATAAAGAAATCCGTCCACTAACGGTTGGAGGTGAATTCTGCTCTGATCTATGACTGTTTATTTCCTAAAGAACCGAGTTTGAGTTTACTAGAAATTATAGAAAGTTGTTTCGAAGAGACTGGGATCAGATATGCTATCTGAAAACCACTTTGATCACACTTAAGTGTTTCAAAATGAAGATACCTTGAAGATGATGGAATTGAAAACAGAGCTCTCAAGCATTTCGTTCAGTCCCAGAACAAACTTGTATGGATGAATTTTGGCATTGCATTATTGCCTAGAGGGCAGTGTTAGCATTCCAAGTGGGAAGTGGTATGTGAAAGGTAAACGTAGCCTCAAGCCTCATCAACCGGGAATGTTTAAAACATGGGAGATGCAGCAGGGCTAAGTGGGTTGCTCCCTAATAGGGTATGATCATTCCTATCTAGAGTCGATATTATCTCTTATTTCATGCTTCGGGGACCATTAACGGAGGGGTGATCATATTCAGTAATATCTAGTAAAGGGTAGGCCAATTGTGTGTTAGCAGGAGTTCCCGACGAGGTCTTTGGTGTTATTTTATCTAGAGATGCACCGTGATTGGCGGTACCCAGTAGTCCAGTCATTGTGTGGAATCTATTCTCAAATAAGTGCCGTACGGACTTAGTTGTGCCCACCGATGCTGAAACATGAGATCCAAGCATTTCAGCTATATTCATATTTTACTTTGACCCCTAAACATTATTATAATATCAATGGATTTTCTATAAAAATATTTTGCCTATCGTAAGGTTAAAACCCATCCGCGTTTATATGCGGCGTGGTCATATGAGATCCTTTATTATCAAAAGGTTTTTAAAACATTAAAATCAGTTGAGATGCGTTTTCTCACGCTGGTTTTCCAAACTGACTTGGGTGTTGTTTTATTATAATGCCACCGAGCATATTATATATAGTTTGGATGCTTTGGAGCTTCAAAGACGAGTTGGAGGCTCAGAGACGTATCCACATAAATGGTTATTTTTCCACTGTATTCATTATTGTATTTTTTAGAAATTGTAAGGACAAGTTGTTATAGCTATCCATGATGAAATAGGCAAGTATACTCTGATTGATGTATGTATATCACATTTCTTCTTTGTGTAAAGATTTATTGTATATTATTGATTATTCGTTCTGTGGTAAGATTTTGTGTTGTTTAGTTTCTTCTTGTCTACTCTCTTCTTCTTTTTCCTAACCATCCGCCTTTCTATTCAATTTTAGTGGATCATATGCGGTTGACTACCCGCTTAAACTATACAGAAAAGTAGGTCGTTACATGTGGTATCATAGCCAGGTTAAGTGGGAACCTTGGCTTTGGTGGGGTACTCATCATAGACAAGGGTCAGCATCACTCTAAAATGAGTTTGAGTGTGTGTGTGCGCGTGTGTTTTTTTTGGGCGCGTATTTGTTATTGATATAAAAATGTTTTATAGTGTGTTGGTTGATCTGTTGAGTGGCTTAAGGATTTTGGTCAATACGAGTAACAAATGTTGTTGATAGTGATCTCTAAATACTTGAACGGAGCAATTCGACATAGTATTATTTTGAAATTGGGTAAATAAAATAATTTTACCTTGATTATATTTTATATATAAAGGAATAATTTTCAAAAAAATATTATAGTATATATGGTATGTTTGGTTATTATAGAATGATAATATTTGATCATTATCATTTATTGTTTGTGTTATAATAAAAGTTGTTATTATTATAATGTAAACAAGATAAACAATTAGGAAATGGTTTTATATAACTGTAGTGAAATTATATATATGAGGAAAATTTATAAATATGATTTGTAAAAAAGGATTAAAGGATGGGAATTGGAGAATTTAAGTCCCGTTGATTTTGGAAATTATTTTTCAAAGTTTTGGAAAATAATAATAATATTATTTAGAAAATATTTGAATGGAAATATTTTAAAATGGGATTTAAAAGAAATAGAAGCACTGAACTCACTTCGGTCGTTGGAAAATAATTTCAATGTTGACTCCAGCATCATCGACGTTCATTTTCGTGTTTATAACAGAGGAATTGCTACTATTGGAGTTTCGTTTTAGTAAAACTAGTTTTGATTTTAAAATTCAAAAGTATGATTTGAAATACCAAGGAACTGTTTATAGTGTTGTTTCAAAATAATTTGAAATAGGAACAGGATGTTTAAACTCTGAAAATTTTCATTTAAGTGTTTTATGAAAATGTGAGCAAATAAGTTTTTATAACTTATAAATTCTGAGAATTAGCAAGTAAAACAAAATTTTAAATTATTGAACATGCATGTTAATTTGAAATGAAATTTAACTTAAGTTAATTTTAATAAAATGAATTTCAAAAAGAAATTTAGCCTAAAGTTAGGTTAAATGAAATAATTTTTGAAATGAAATTGATTGTGGTTTGAAAAGAATTAACGAAATAAACTAATTAAATAAATTAGTAAATTATATATGGTTTAGAATGTTGTTTGATAAGACTGAATAATACAGTGAATTAATGGAATGAGTTAAATGAAATTGAATTTTATTTAAAACGAGTATGAACTTAAGCTATGAAGTGACAATAAACATGAGAAGGGTTGTATATAATGTTTATAATAAACTTAAGTGAAAATTGATGGAATGGTTCTTAAGTGACATACTAAGAAATAACTAAATGTGGATAAAGCAATACGGATAATGATTATGAATAAATGAATGTAAATAAAAGAATTTAAATAATAAGAAACCAATTGAAGAAAAAAACATAAGTTGTATCTAGATTATTTTATTAACATAACTGTTTGATCCAGATTCGATTACATGATTTCGAGATGAATTACACTGGTCCGAATAAGGAGTTTTCACTTGATTTCGATGTTGAACATTGGATATGGATTTTTGATTAATTTTAAGATTCTCTATCATAGTATATGGCTATACAAGGAGAATAACGGTTTCTAATCAAGGAACCGATCTGATTCCGCATTAGAGTGGTCGTGTGGATGATACTAATTCGGAAGTGAAATTATGTGATCGAACGAGCGATCAGATTTGGTATTGCGTACGGATGAATATGTACTCGTGCGGGCTTTAATAAATTAAATGTTGAAAATTGAAAATGCAAAACAATATGATTATGAATTATATGATTGGATATCATTGGTAAGTAAGATGCAGGTATATAGAAGCAAAAGCTAGTTTGATGCCTTTGGTTTCACGAGTAGAATTTGGTTGCTCGACAAACAAGTGCATGTTTGTATTATTATTTGGTTTGATGATTTTATGATTGAGCCACTTGGCTATTGTTTTCTTTTGTTGGTTTGGGCCCATAGTGGCAGTTTGTAGTTTTTCGATTGAGCCGTGCAAAGGAGACGCTAGCCAAATTTTCCATAAATTTAAGGCTCTAGAATTTTTTTGATAAAATTTGAAGAATTTTTTGTAAATGAAATTTGATTTTGAGTTATAGCCTGAAATAATTGAATGGATGGAAATTAGTTGGTACGGTGAATGAAGTTAACGACTTAAAAGTAGTTTGGAATCTATTATAACTAATTGGTTTTGAAAAGTTAATGATTTTGGGTGTAATTCTTACTTGCTAATTTCGAGGATGAAATTCTTTTAAGGGGGAAGGATGTAACGATTCAAAATTTTAGTCATTTTAATTTTGGATATTTAATTGATTTTAAATATTGAAAAATTAATTTTATAAGTTAAATAACTTGAATTTCATATAAAGCGATTTATTTGATAATTAAATTGTTGAGTTTAATATTCGGAATTGTTTAAATAATTAAATCTTGAATTAATGTGAAAAAAAATATAATTTCGAAAGTTGATTTAAATTTTATTAGATAAGAATGAATATAGTAAACTTTTAAATTAGATTTAAAATAATTATTATTTTTTAAAATAATTTGTTTTGATTAACGTGTGGAAATAGCTTTCTGGAACACTTTCTCGGATTTCGACGAAACCAGTTTCATTGGATCTGCAATAGTGAGTTATTATTCGCCGATGAATTTCATGACAATTGGATGCATCATGTGATCGTACGAGTTTGAAACACTTATAAATTAAATACAGAATTATATAACATAATAGGGTTGAAAAGTTATCTTCTGTATACGATCGAATTTGGTCCTAAGACTAGTTCCATTGAGTTTAGAATAGGGTATTACATATAGGACGCCAGACGGCATGTCTCAATTGGAGTTTGAAAATTTCGGGTACCTAAATCTAAGTATTTTAGCGAATAAAATAGTATACATACCTATTTTTAGGCTATACCATCACCCATACATGCCATACACACCCGCGTACAAAGCTCATACCCACGTCTTCTTCTCTTTTATACATTCCATTTCCGGTAAACAAAGCGAGGCAAGAAAATTAGAAATGGTTAACTCATTAAACCTAAACAATTGAAATAAAAAGAAAACGATTTGAAAGCTTAGCTCTTTAATCTCGTGAGGAGATTCGCTTCTTTTATATATGCATTGGGCAATGTTCATGTATGGTTCTAGTTGTTATCAGTGGAGTCGCATGGCAGTTTTAGGATATGCTTTTGGATTTAATGGCGATTAAGGAGGTGTTAGGTGAATCAAAGCATGGATTCGAGTTTCTGATGGA
The DNA here is from genome assembly GCA_030765085.1 of Allium cepa. NCBI lineage: Eukaryota > Viridiplantae > Streptophyta > Magnoliopsida > Asparagales > Amaryllidaceae > Allium > Allium cepa. The sequence goes on along the minus strand of CM060931.1, from coordinate 1,039,191,220 downwards.
GTGTGGCATCTCCGGCCATGTTTCTCGAGGATACAGCGCTAAAGGGGGATCTGTGATGTCGAGCTACAGTGCTCGAATGGACAATGTCGTGTTTTTCTAGGGGGATTTGAGCGGAGGGTTTAAAGCAATGGTCGTTAAGCTCGTCGAGCATGGAGTTCGTCGGAATTGATTTGAGGTGATTTCGTTAAGAATTGGAGGAGAATTGGTCGATTGAGGTGGTGTGCGGTTGGGTATCTCTATGCGTGCATAAGGTGTGGTTTAGTGGAGAGAGAAGAAGGATTTAAACGTAATTAAAGTTAATTATGGGATTAGTTAATTATATTATAATTTAAAATATCGATAACTTGATATTTGAATAACTCTCTCATACGAGGTCCAATCGAGGTGCGGATTTATGCATTGCGCTTGTGATTATGTAAGCTTTGCAATGGATCTAGTTTGGATGAATTTGGAAATAGATGGAATTTAGGTTAAAGTTGGACATCGTTCGATTCTAGTTCCAAACCAAAACGCCTCGGCAACAATTGGAATAATGGTGAGATAAACTCACCTTTTGGCTAACTGGTAATATTACATAGTTGATGAAAAAAAATGTTGATTGGAAGTTTGGATGATTTACTGTTTTATCAGTTGATTTGGACTTACTCACGCCCCTAAAGAGGACGACCCTTTATATATACCGCCTAGTAGCGGATGGCCCATATCATATAATTATATATTATTTGTGATGTAGGGGACATGTTGGAGGAGTTCAATAGAATTCCTCATTACTATTGATTTTATTTACATATATATATATGTGTGTGTGTGTGTGTGTGTGTGTTGATATGTATACAAGTTGTGATGCAGGTGGAAACAAGTTGGAGGAATCCAACGTGATTCCTCGCAATTTATTGAAATGTTTTCAATAATATTTTTGTTGAATGATTATGGAATATCAAACCTGATTGTTAACCCTATTGGTTATGACATTGTTATATGAGCAACCAAAAACCCAACCGTGATAGGAAATCAATATTGATATTGGTTAAGCATTTGTTAGCTATTGGCCTCAAATTTGTACTCTAAAAATACTATAAATTGCCATTTGAGTTGGAAATGGGTTTTTGACACGGGTAATAATTTTAAATCCGAAACTGGGTTTCGGAAATATTTTCTTTTCAAGGATTTAATTTCTATTTTATTCCAACCTATTTATCTATCTTTTTCTAAGTTGTTTATTTATATGTTACATTATTTTAAAATGTTATTTATTTTATTGTTTTAAAAAGTCATTTATTTATACTTAACATTGTTTTAAAGTTATTTATTTATAATTAATATTGTTTTAAAGTTATTTATTTATAACTAATATTGTTCAAATTTATTTATTTATATTTAGTGTTCTTTTAAAGATATTATCAATATTTTACTATTTTGAAAAGTTCATTATTCAAAATAATAACGATTATTAATAATATTTTGGAAGTTAGTTATTATTATTATTTATAGTCTTGATATATTTTTAATTATTATTATTTATTTAATAATTTTTTGAAATAATTAAATATTATTTTTAAGATGTTGTGAAGTTAATAATGATTATTTATTTATTACGTTTGTTGTTAACAATTATTATTATATAATAGTGTTTAATGTAAATGATTGAATTTAATTATAGATTTTTTCGAGACCCATAAATAGAGTTTATAAACAAACTTGGGGTTTATAAGGGAAGATTTATGAAATGGTTTGAAGACTTAAAGAGGGATTATTTATGAGGTGAAGGAGTTTTATAAATGGTTAGATATTTTATAAACGAATTTTAGAAATAGGTATATAGAATTATAAGAGGAATTTTGTAGATAGTTGCATGGATTTATAAAGGGTTTTATAAATGACTTGAGAAATAGTTTATAAATAGGTTATACATGGTTTTAGGGATTTACAAATAGTTTATAAATGATTTTAGAGATTTATATAGGAATTTTTAATTGATTTGAGAATTGTATAAAAAAGAAATCTTTCTCTATTATATAAATATACTTATACCATTGGGATAAGTATATGGATATTTTTTCAAGTATTTTTTAATATGGGGATTTGTGAATATATCTTTGTAAAAGTATATTGATACAAGTATTTACAAGATGAATTTAATAAATGAAAATATTTATTAAGGAGGCAGGTGGTTGCTTATGCGCTTAACCAATGTTGGTTTTCCCTACGGAAATAAATCCTTGATTTGAATGCTTGTTTATGTAATATTTAAATAGCCGACTATCGAATTTGGACTCAAAACATAACTTTGGAAATATCTAAGAGAAACAGATGAGTTATATGGCACGGTCATCTCCGATGATGTTGTATTGTACGTATAAATCTTGTTTCGTTCTCCTAAGACAAATGATAAGGAAATCCTTCCACTAACAGTTAGGGTGTGATCTCCACTCTTATCTTTGACTGTTTATTTCCTAAGGAACTAGGTTTGAGTTTACCGAAAATTGTTGAAAGTTGTTTCGAAGAGACTAGGATCAGATATGTTATCCGAAACCACTTCGATCCAACTTAAGTATTTTAAAGTGAAGACATCTTAAAGATGATGGAGTTGAAAATAGAGCTCTCAAGCCTTTCATTCAATCCTAGAACGAACTTGTGTGGATATATGTCGGCATCTGTGTAGTTAAAGCGCTTGGCAGAATCAAAGCGGTGGAGGTGCAAAAAGTCATAGCGGGGATACAACGAGGATATAGCGGGATATAGCGGATGACTCTAAAATAGCATATAAACCCGTACTTAATGTTTTTACAAATATATAAATGGTAATTAAATGAAAAATTATCATTCAATTGAATTGTAATTAATACATAAATAATTTTAAATAAAAACATGTGCGAAATACTTTAAATAAACGTAAAACTATTATATAACATAATTGAATTTAGTAGAATATTAGAGTATTTTCATTTCTGAAAATATATTAAAAACTAAACCAAATAAATTAGTTTCATAATTTTTATAATGTATAAATACAATTTCTCAATTCATTTTATTAAAGAAGATATAGCGGAAATAGCCGAATATAGCGGGAATAACGAGATATAGCGTAAATAGCGGGGCTTAAAGCGGAAAGGATATATGTTGGGACTATATGGAAAAATCATAGCGGTAGAAATCCGCTATGAGATATAGCGGGGTTATAGCGGGGCATTAACTACACAGGTCGGCATTTTATTGTTGCCTATAGGGCAGTGTTAGCATTATGAGAGGGAAGTGCTATATGAATAGTAAACGTAGCCTCAACCCTCATCGGCCGAGAATGACTAAAACATGGGAGATGCGACAGGGCTAAGTGGTTTAGTCCCAAGTGTGGTATGATCATTCCTATCTAGAGTCGATATTGGCTCTCGTTTGTATACTTCGAGGCCCATTAATGGAGAGGTGATCATATTCAGTGCTATCCAGTAAAGGGTAGGTCGGTCTTATGTTGGCAGGGGATCCCGATGAGTTCCTCGGTGTTATTTGATCTAGAAATGCACCGTGACGTGTGGTACCCCAGTAGCCAAGTCATTGTATGTAATCCATTCTCCAATAAGACCCCCATACGGACTTAGTTGTGCCTAAACATGTTAAAACATGAGATGCATGCATTTCAGTTACATTCATATTTTACTTTGACCCCTAGACATTATTATAATATAAGTGAATTTTCTATAGAAAATGTTTTGGTTATCGTAAGGTAAAAACCCATCCGTGTCTATGTGCGGTGTGGTCTAACGAGATACATTTATTTTCAAAAGGTTTTTGAAACATTAAAATCATTTGAAATGTGTTTTCTCATGCTAGTTTTCTAGACTGACTCGGGTATTATTTTACTATAATGCTCAGGTCAGTTTGAGCATATTACAGATGTAGTTTGGATGCTTTAGTGCTTGAGAGATGAGTTGGAGGCCTAAAGACGTAAATGGTTATTTTTCCATTGTATTCATTGTTGTATTTATCAGAAATTGTGAGGACAAGTTGTTATAACTGTCCAGGTTGGTATAAGGTAGTGTACTCTGATTGATGTATGTATATCACATTTCTTCTTTGTGAAAAGAAATATTGTATATTATAGATTATTCGTTCCGCTGTGAGATTCTGTGTTGTTTAGTTTCTTCTAGTCTTCTCTCTTCATCTTTTCCCTGATTATCTGCATTTCCGTTCAATTTGAGTGGATCATATATGGTTGATTGCCTGTTTAAACTGTACGAAAAAGTGGGCCATTACATTTTATATCCATTTAAACATTTTATTTTGAATTTCAATATTATCTAAAAAGGAATTTATTAACTAATTTAGTTTTCTTATAACAAAATCCATTAAATAGACTTTAGTTGAATATAATTAAAATCCAAAATAATAATTATCAAAATCAAATTCAAACATTTCTATTTAATTAAACTATTTAATATCACCGCTTTAAAATCAGGTTGTTACAGACCTTCCTCCCCGATATAAATTGTCCTCGTAATTTCATATAGGAATACATGATACACAGTCAAATTATAACTTTCATTCGAATTCTACAATCGAGTTAAGACTCATGCAATTCTCTAAGTGGTTAACATTAGAATCAAATTTATCATATGCTATAAATTTAAATAGACTTATTTATTAACCTTTATCTCTTCGCATAAGAAATTTATTAAAAAAAATTCAAGTGTTAGAATTTTCAAAAAAATTCGACAGATTGTCCTTTGCACATAGAGCTGTTTGCAATTTCACAGTTATAATATATACAATATACATCGACCACATGGTCAGAAACACAATATATATTAATATTCTAACACTTCTATATTTTAATCCAAAAGTGTACCTTTATTTTAGCATTTAAAGAAACTTACTTTACTATTTTGTGAGCAAAGCACCCTAAAGCCACCATATTCTATCCATTTTGCCTTTTTGTACCTATATATAACTCAGTCCAAAGTATATGTCTCATATAAATAAATTTTATAACACAATATTCATGTTAATGATTTGTCTATAAAATACCCTTAGCTACCTCAAAATACGTATTTTATATTTACTGCAACCACTTGGTAGATGAAACTTATGTATTAATATTAATTATGAATGTTTTACAAATAGGATAAGGAGATGAATTCACACAAATTTAAGTCATAAGAGAATTAGTTAAAATGGTGTCCTTTGGAATGTGTATACTATAGATTCTGAAGGTTTAGTCAGTAGCATTGATTCCAGTGGGGTTGAAGTGCAAACACTTGCAACTGCTCTCAAAGTAAAATGCACATTAATGAAAAAAAAGACAAACATTACTTGACAATTTAGGAAACAAACCTTTTCTAACAGTTATAATGCATGTACGACAAAGAAACTATACCAACCCTATAACTAGCCTAAATTTCAACCTAGAAAAGACCCATCAAAACTTAGATCCATTCTAAGGTCAGTTGTTGGTAGAATTAAGAAAATAACAGTATGGAGCTATAACTAAACTTTCAGAACCCATAGCGGATGGAACAAAATATAATAGCAAAGTGTACCTATTTATTTCAAAACCATAAAAATATAATAATACAAAATTTCATAAAAACCGTAACATAATATCCATCACAACAATTGTCTAAATACATGAATACACATAAAAGCAAGTAATTAGAACAAATACTTTCACAAGCCAAGCTTCTCCATCTCTATGCATCGTCACCGCCATCACCCTGTCCTTAACCTGTGTTGTAATGAGGAGGGAGTCAGAATAGCAAGTATCTGGTGAATAAAATCCTCGAGTCTTACCTTTTCGGTACATGGGCAGTATATTTCAAAATAAAAATATGTCTATGAACATAAAACCATTAAAACCATTTAATACTTCTTTATAAGGAAAGAAGTTGGGTCCAATCACTTAATACCTTCCATTCCAAAAGCAGGTTTCTAAAATCGCATATCTCAATCATACGTCATAAATAGCTAATAATTCGATACCCAAGCCACTTAATACTTTCAAGTGGAAAATAGGCAGATTCTTGCCATATAAGACCTTAATTAAGGCAGTCTGCATCATTTAAAACCTATTTCCAAAAGCGTTGTCCTCAATAGTACTATCTAGTTGACATCATATGAATCTCATAGGCCACTTAACACTTCCAAGTGGATAATAGGCAGACTCTGGTCACTTAAGACCTTAATTAAGGTAGACCCCATCATTTAAGACCTATTTATAGAAGCGAATCCCTGTAGAGAACTACCTAACATGTCCCCTTGGCCATTTAATACTTCATCCGAGGAAAAGAAGCGGGTCCAATCACTTAATACCTCAAGACTTAAGCAGAACCTTCGTCTTATGACCTATACTCATAATGACATCTCACATTAGTCTGCTATTCGTAGGAACCGGTAGCCAGATTGCTACGTAGATTTTCCCTATAGAATTTGTGACCAACCTTGCATCATTACAAATATTCATCACAAAAACACCTCACATCAATAAAAGTGTACACATCTGCTGGTAGCCTCAAAGTGAAGGGCAGACTTCCATCATGTAACTCTATTGACCTCGCATCCCTATGACTTAGCCACAAATCGATTACTCTCCGTACATGCACACGTGCACACACACACTCACTCATCTCATCGTTTCATAAATAAGGCCTTCTAAGAAATCTTCCTTATTACGCCATAAAATAATAATTAGGCTAAATAAGAGTTCCTCTTATTTTCTCCTCACAATCAATTACCTTCGTATAGGGAAAATAAAATGTAAATAAACGCCTAATTAACTACACCATATACGCAGTAATTATACGTTAATTACATAAATAGAGATACATAAATATTTGCACCTAATAAGTTTTAAATGCACAGATTTTACGCCCTAAACTAGCATTAAATGCCAATCCTCTAACCAAATATTATTACAAGTCCTTTATCTTCAAATTCCCATGATTTAATGGGATTCTAATATCCAAAACGGAGAATAAATATTCATAACCAAAACTGCAATAACAGACTTGTAAAGGAACTCAATTTATTTCCCCAATTCAATGGAATATCTTAAACAATACGAATTTCATCTAAACCTCATATTCTATTCAACTCCTCTTTTACAAAGAAATTGATAAGAACAAGTGGTGTAAACTATGAATAGAATTCATAATCCAAATCCCTTATTTTACTGAAGAATTGGAATTTGGCCCAAAGAAGAAGAAGAAATGGAATAGACTATGGAATTATCAAAAATTGCATAAACAAAAAAAATTCCATCAAATTAATGTAAATAATTGGGAATCTCAACATAGAATTGACATATTGAAATAAAAAAAATTAGGGGATTTTATCTATCATATTTTCGAAATCCCAAAATCCCTAAGGCCTATACAAATCCCAAAAGAAATACACTAAAAATTGCTGAAAAGAAATACTAAGGTTTCCACTCAAATAATAGCCTTAGCTTCGCATTCCTTGGATTTACATGCCCCACAATCTCTTCCAGAAACTCTCTCTTTCGATATACACACACACACAATATGGAAGAGGTATATATTTTTTTATTAGATTCATAATATTCAGAGGAGAATAAAATAAGAATAGGTTAGAGGAAGAAGAAATCAACAGAAATAGATTGGATTCTTACCTGAATTCTCTACGGAGTTTCTGAATCTAATTTGAGGAGATAACAATGGCAGAGTTTTGCTATTGTTCCTAAGATATTTATGGATAAAAGCGAAAGGTCTATGGTCTAATTTATAGTGGTTGGAAACGCACCAGAACCGTTGAATGGGAATAAATTTAAATGGATAAATTTGGAACGCACAACTCATTAAAATAGGCTGCACAACAAGGAAGTAGTCGACACCCATGCTCCAAGCGCTCGACCCCTACGGTCGACCCTTTGAGGTGCTGGTTCGACTTCTTCCCTTATTTTAGGAAGGTATTTATTTTATTTTACCGTTGTTTTATTTATTGATTTCATAACCTTATTAATTTTTAACATTAATTGATCAATTTTAACGCTACATAACCCTCAAGTCTAATCGCAATTAATTTCAAATTTCAAATTAGGGAATTAATTATTTATTTGAATCCTGTTTAAATTACTTTAAATCTTAAAACTTCAAACGCTAATAACTTCTTCGTAAGAACTCCGTTTTCAGCATATTATGTATGGAAATTAATCAGAATTTCACCATGAATGCAACGGTATAACTTTCATGGTCAAATTCCAACTTTTATATTATTTCCATTTTCCACCTTTCGCATTTATTTAAATTTACTCATTTATTTATGGCTCATTTCATAGGGTGTTATATTCTTCCCCACTTAAAAAGGATTTTATCCCAAAATCTTTCAAGGTGTGGATAGCATAATGTGCAATAACATCTATTTTATACAACTAAGTTATCAACACAACCATCTACTAAACCAATAGTGTAGTGTGATTATGTACAACATACATACTAAAGTGAGCTCATTCCTAGTCAACGCTAGCGTGAGTTTGTAATCATATCATGAAAGTATGTATATGTATACCCTAAACATGCACAAAAATTTCTATATGAGTGTAAAATGGTTGTGAAAAAAATGTAGGCACCATCTCCTACCATCCAATCTAGCAACCAAAATCCTAATTCTAAGGAGAAAATTTTCTAGAGAAAGGTTTAAGATGAAGGGTCCTCATACCTCCCATCAGATTTTCTTACCATTGTACTCAAACCTATCTAATTCTTTATTGTGGAGCCTTCGAACTCCATGCCCTACGATGCACGCAGTAGCACGGGACACTATTGCCTCCATCTTAAAATCTTCCAATGGATTAGGCTCTATAACAATTGCTATACTATGAAGGTATTTCCTTAAATGCAAAAACGTCATGGACTCCAGCCAAAATAAAAAATTTCTTTTTTTCCTCATATTGGGGAAAAGCCTAATAAATCTGGTGCCCACTTTCCAACTACCCAAATCGTATGCTGCCTAATCAATTCTGACTTTCCAAAGTCTCGAAATACAAATCCGCCCCGAGTAGAATTTATCGATGGTTTTCCACCCACAATTTGACAATTTGCATGGCCTCCCCAAAAAATGCTTCAAGGGTGCCATACTAATCGTCGATTGATGACTAAATCTTATGCAATTATACTAAGGGTAAGCGCTACTCCTAAGGTCCTCCAAAATCCAAGATGCAAGCTCTCAACAGATCCTCCAAGTTTTCATGCATTCCTTCAGTTTATCCGTCGGTCTTCATTCGGTAAGAAATGCTCCGATTCAACGAAGTTCCTAAAGCTACTAGCAAACCCCTTCAAATTTGTAGTAAACTAAGGGTCGCTATCACTAACGATGCAAAGTGAAACTCCATAAAGCTTTATTGGAGTACTACGGTTCCACTACTTCTAACAGAAAATTTCTTCCACCTTCATCTTAATCCTTGATCAATAGAAAATTCCATTCTCAGTCCTATGCATTTTCTCTTTTCCTTGCATGGTGGAATTTTGTGAGCTAAATCCCTTATGTTTCCTAAAATATATTGTTTGCAGATTTAAACATTTACTCACTCTAGGCTGCTAACCTAATTTCCTCATTAACTTCCAGTTTCACCTATGGTCTATTGCTAGTTAAATGTTCCCATAAAATTTCCTTATTTACTTTTCTTTCCAACATATATCAAGTGGTTTAAATCATATTCATAAAGTCTACATAGAAATAAAACAGAAATATATTTTATACCACACCATCACTTTTCCTGTAACAACCTGCAAATTTTACGATTATATATTTAAATGTTTTATTTAAATATAGCATCGTTGGTAGAATTTAAAGTCCAAAATATGACTTTTTGTAAACGGTGGAATGCGGACTCGAGACCATATCCATTGAGTTCGAAATGGCATTTACGACCTTTTTGAGTATAAACATTGATACGTTTAGAGTTGATTAGAATTTTGGTGTTTTCATTTGGGCTTTGGGCTTTGGGTTTGGGTTTCAGCCCACTAACCTAACAAAGGACCCAACTCTTCTACCTAATAATTCCTACTCCATTCTCTTCATTCATTCATTCCGTTATTCCTTACACTCTCAAGCTACAGGAAAGAATGGGGGAAAAGATAGAAAATTAAAATTCCTAAGCCCTAGTTCTCTTAGGAAATTCAAAGTTTTTGCTCTAAAATCAAAGAGAATCTTAGGTAAGCATCATCTTCATCTTCTCCATCTCAATCTCTCTTCAATTTTCAGAAACTCCTATAACCTAACTTAGGAAAAAACTTCACCTTTGATAATAGATTGAAGATTCTAGAGGTGTATTGAAGAGGAATTGGTCTTGCTTTGTTTTAAAGCTTCTCATTCGTTGTTTTTGAGGTTTAAAGGTGAGTTCTTGAACTCACATCTATGTCTATAGCTTTAATTGCTACTAGGTATGAATTCCTAACATCTATTTCATGTTCATTTGCTTTGATTTGAATTGATTTGATGAATTTTTCAATTTTGGTGTTTTGAAGTCAAAATCTTTAAAAATCCTATCTTGGATGTTTGGACATATTGTTTGGGGTGTATCGAAGAGCTTATAAGGCTTAGTTGTCGTTTGGCATAAATCCCTAGTCTCCGTCACTCGTCCGATCGCTTCCGAATCGATTTGGCCATCATTGGCCTAGGCAAATTCTGCCCAGGTCCAGATGACCAGACGTATGGTTGAAGAACTCAAACATCTGGTAGGGGTCCCTGGAAAAATGATATAACGAATGCAGAAAATAAAATCGCAAACAAAAGAACCAGACGTCTGGCTAGGGGTTTTGGAGATTTTACAGAAAAGGAAAAATAAAAAGAAAATGGCCGAACCTCAAGTCAGACATCTGGTCATGCCAGGTCAGACGTCTGGTCCTGTTGCCTTTTGACCATTTTGCTTATTTTCGACAAGAATTTCAATTTTTATCGATTTTTGTTGATCCGATTAGTTGTTGTCATTTATGACCGACTTTGATGACTTCTTTAATGGATTTTTGGAAATATCCATTTCAGATTTGATATCGATTTTTATGGTTTTAATTCACGTTGTCGAATTTGGATTTTGGGTGATAGATTGTTTTTACAATCATTTCTGTGATTTGTCACTTTAAAATACGAAGGTTTTTTATAGCAGTAGTAAATATTCAAACTCTCACACAAAAACGGTTTCAACACTATTTTTAACACAAAACTCGTTTTTAAAACTGTTTTCCAATCTATTAGTATATATAAACTTTTACCTCATTCGTATGAGAAATCTAATTAAATGAATTAGCAAAACAAGTGGTATGAAACGCTTGCATTTACTTCTTCGGATAATTCTTGGACTTGTTCGATTGAAATCTCATGACAATTTTCGAGTGGAAATCTACAATATGTTCGTAAATATTTAAGTTAAGCCAGTGGTTATGGGACATGAAGCTAAACTCATTAATTTACCAGCTTAGTGTAATTGACACTTCTTATTGATCAATGATGATCATTTTACGATTTAGACTAGCGATATACGACGTCTCTTTGTCCGCGTGGGGACTGCCCTGTTCTGTTAAGCTTCATCTCATTTTTATAGGCCGGCGACCTATGAGTTTCATGGAGTTCGGTTCATCAGACGTACCGCTGTTCTACGTCGTTGTTCCGAATTATTTGAGTTTCGGGTTCCTCAGGCGTACCGTTGTACTACATCGTTGCACCGGCTCTATGGTTAGCGACCATGGGATAGCGACCCGTTTGTGATACACGTGTTGGTGAGTTTTCATGCTCCCGTTTGTGAAAGGCCTCCCCCTTTTGTGTTTTCTGGATTTCTAATTATTGATTTCTGTAATTTGTGTTTCACCAAATTTTGCAATTGGCATTGATATGTTTTGTCAATATTTGAGATTTGGTGAATAAGTTAAAGAATGTGATATTATTTTTAGATATTTGAGGAGATTTGAGATATTGTATGATTTTTGTTGTTATCAAATGTATGCTTGTCGAAGTATGACATTATTTTTATCATATATTTTTGTTGTATCTCTTATCCTCTCTCGTTTTATATGATATTTATAGATCCGTTTATTATTTTTCTTCTAAAATAATACTCGGGTCAGACCGAGGTGTTATAAGTGCTTCCACTTGACTTCTTAACAGGGACTAGCTTCTTACTTTTGGCTAACTACTTTAGCTTAGTAGTTTTTGCTTTTATACATTAGATAGAGACTTCTATATGTATACTTATTCTTTTGTGATGTTGTGGATCTTGTTTGACCACTACTTTGATTTACACTTCTATGTGTTATATTCATATCTGTTTCCGCCTTAGTGATATGAATATGTGTGATTGATTTTGTGTTGTGCTTATTTTATATTTGTTTCCGAAGGCAACATAGCCATTGTGTAGTAGCTTTGAGTTTGTATTTGATATGTCGGATTTCCTCTTGAAACGAAATATATGTAGCATTATCTGACATATCGGTACTCGCACAAAGAAATTACACAGATGGTCGCTCCTCAACAGCCTTATTCTTCGTGCTAGTCGACGACATTACTCTGTAATGTTCTTGACTAGTGTGAGTATAGAGGTGGGCCGTCACATTTCCAATAACTAAGGAAGACAACTAGTGACTATAATCCAAGAACTCCAAAAGAAATATTTATCGAAAGTTGCCATTTATCAGTTAATATAAATGGTGTTGAGGTCCTACCACTACTTTCTAAATTAAGATGGGCAATATTTAATATTTCATTCCATTGCTACCCATTTTCTTAGTTTTCCTTTTTCGGTCTTCAACAAATGTCGTCCGTTTATTGCTTCAATTAATATCCATAGCAGTTGACCATTATTGTCTGAAATAGAACTTTTCAATTAATCCTTCTTCGGGTTTTCAAAATCATTTCATTACTTAAATTTCTTTCTTCCTCAAATGAAATATCAAGTTTTCTTCATCGGTGCCCATTAGATTACTTTTCCTTCCATTAGTTACAAATTTATTGCCGGTTAAATTTGCAATTAACATCTATAATTCCTAATCCATCAATTACCAACTAATACACATATAGTCGTAATCTATGCTACATATATATTCTAGTCGTTTAGCGTAGCTATACGATATCTATATTTAACAACTAATTCTACAACTAGAATACTCATTTTCGTACTTTAATTTATCGAAGCTATCTTTTCAAAAAAATTACCGTCATAATTCCTCATAAATTAACCACAGGTGAACGTTTTGCTTTATTTGAAATAAAAAGGAATTATTTCTTTTTCTTTTTGTTGAAATAGGTAGTGTAAACTATGGAAAAGAATATCCATCTCTTACACATCTCTTTCCTTTCTAGTCCTTCTTACTTCGAACAATGCACTTCTATACAAATTTCTGGGAATTGGATAATTTATGGAATCAAATGAAAATTGCTTCAAAATTAAAATATAGAAATTAATATTAAATGGACAACCTAATTTACAACCCAATTATAGATCTAGGATATCTTTACACTTTACCAATTTCTTCAAATAGAGGATTCAGACTGACTTCAAATTTCCAGATCAGGTTGTACATTCTATTTCTATTTTACTCGTATCCTAGAAAAACCCTTAAGCTATCCTACCAAGATCATGATCCGTATCTGCTCCATATAATTTTATAAAATCATAAATTTCGCACACAAAATAAAATATTTTCATACAAATAAACTTATTTAAGAATAAGTATTATTTTTTTCATTTCTTACAATACTCAAAACATGGAGTATCAAATTCAATACATCCATCTTTGAAAATTAAACTATAATAAAAACGTTTATTAAAGGTTCAAAATTCCTTTGTTCCCAAATAGGAATAAAATAATCTCCCTTTTAAAAACTTTCCTTATCAAAAAAAAAAATTTCCTTAAAAGTTAGACTTTCTAATTTATGGCATTCTAAATTTTCTTAGTTTTTCAAAAAGGAACTTATGAAAAACTTTCCTTTCAATAGCTTACTAAAATAAGTATTTCATCCTTTTTGAACATAGGATTTTTAACTTAAAAGATCCAAAACTTACTTATCTTTCCAAAAGCAATATGTTAGATCATTTTTGTTTCAAAGAGTTTTCTAGCTATATGAACTATCGTTTACAAAATAGTAAATTTTTCACAATTGTCGTTTCAAAATAATAGTTATTCCTTCTAAAGCATACAATAATATTTATTATCTTATCACTCATAATATACTATTATTTGATGAAATATATCTCCTAACTTTGCTGCAAAACTCTTAAAATCTCTTGCAACACTTTTCTTTATAAAATCCAGTATTATTATTATTCAAATAACTTTTGTATTCAAAATAGAAAAAACAAATAAAATTCTCATCTTTACACAAATGCTTTTCCTTATACAAAATATCTAACTTATTTATCAATCATCATTTAAATCCAATCAATGGTCAAAGGCACCTTTTATAACTTTATACAATAGAAAAATAGATGAAGTAGACAAAGACAACTTCTATCTTACACTATTACTCCTTTCAATATCCCATCTATTAGAATTCACAATTCTATTATTACCTAAATTCCAGCAATTATTCTCTTCATCAACTTATATGGGAATGCTCTCCTTCCTATACTATCAGACATTCCTTTCTTTCGATTTTCTATTTCTCTATCCCATAATAGGTGTTATTTCTAACTATAAACCCCAAAAAAAGAGTTTTAAAGAAAGAAATTTTAGGTTTATAAGCAAGAAAAAATAGAAGGATTAAAGTACCAAAAAAGTTGAAATCTTTTTAATCAAATTAAAAAGCATAACGATTGAAAACGTTTTGTAACAACCCATAAACTTATCACTTTGATAAATTATATTTATTTTTAAAATATTCAAATATAAGTTTTTTAATATAAATTATTATGTTTTGAATAGTAAATAATAATGGTAATCTTATTTTGAATAAGTATTTATGAAAATATATACTTTGGAAGAATATCCATAAGGTGAAAATTGTTTTATCGACAAACCACTCTATAATCGCTAGAGGTCGTGCACAGAACTGGATACATACACTTATTTATCCATTTAAACAAGAATATGAAATAAAATTATTTATTTTATATTTAGAAATAAAATATATTTATGACATCATCAATAATGTCATCATATTTAATAATTAATTAATGAATTTAAATTGAGATTTTAATGACTTAATAATTATTGAATTATTTGAATAATTGATATAAACGATAATAATTCATTTTAATTAGTTATATAGTAATGATAAACCATTTATAATAGTTTTACAATGATATTTACTTGATTTGAAAATATAAAAAATTCGTAACGATTTATCGGTACGACGACACTTTTTGTAAACAATTGTTTAATATGGATTATATGGTTTTATAATTGAAATGTGATCATTTTAATTAATTACTAATGATAAGAAATTAGTTTTCAAATTATGTTTACATTTATATGTAATTTAATTTATAAGTGAAGACGTGACCAGAAATCGAAATCGGAATTCGTAACGGCTTGATGTAAAGAAGTCGTGCAACGTTGTTTATATGTCCTATGCACATATATAACATACACATGCATGCCCTACCATATACACATGCCCATGTATAAATACAAATTACATACAGGCACATATGCATAAATTTAAATATAAATATGCATATATATTAACAATTATTTTAGATATTTTAGACAACTTCATCCATAAGATTTAAAGTCAATGCACATGCTATGATAAGATGGTGGTGATGATAGGCGGTGTAAGCGTGAGCACATGGAGGTGAGGAGGAGAACATGGTGATAAAAAATGGTGATGTGATGGTATGGAAATATCATGATATTTTTGCAAACTCTAGCCTATAAATACATACACATTATCTACATAAATCCTCATTTCTTCTTCTTCTTCTTATGAAGCTCTTTAATGGCTTCTCATGTTAAGAAAAGTTATAAGAAAATTATGATATATATATATATATATATATATATATATAATACATACATACATCATCACTACACTTCCAAAAACAAACCAAAACCACTCCTCTACCCTTTATACACCCACGACCCACCACATACCCATGTTTGTGTAACATCCTGATTTTTCGACGCCCGAAAAACAGAACCATTAGATTAAAAATAAGAAGGAGATAGAACAAAAAATATAAACAATATCAGAATCTTATCAACGCAGCGGAATAAAATATAGTAGGTGATAACAGATCTTTACACAAAAGAAATTATATCTGTTTTATGCATACATCATCAGAATACAGCATCATAGTTCAATACAATCACAACACAACTCAGGACGGTTACAATATCTTGTCCTTCCAAAACTGAACACACAGTGGAATATACAACAAATACGTCAGATACATCTTGCCATCCAGCTCGTCTCCTGAGCTCTACAGCAGTCCATCCAAAATCTGTATTCTATAATACTCGATCTGACACGAGCATTATAGTTAAATAATACTCGAGTCAGTCTGGAAAACCAGTGTGAGAAATCACACTCAATTGGATTACTTAAGTTTTCAAAAGTCCTTTGAAAATCAAAAGCATCTCGTAAGACCACGACACAAATAAACATGTCGGGTTTTTACCTTACGATAACAAAACATTTCTTATAAAATATTCTGATATTATAATAGGGTATATATACAAATACTTATTCAAATAGCCGAAATTCTTACATTTATTAAATTCCAGCTAATAGGTGTATAAACAAAACCGTAAAGGCGCGTAGGGAGTATGGATTTCCAACTAATGACTAGGCACTGGGGTACCACCTGTCACAGTACCTGGTCAAGATCAGCGTGCTGAGGATCCCTTCCGATCCCCTGCAACACAAGACCGGGACTACCCCTTACTGGATAATCCCGAGTGAGATCACCCCACGGATGGGATCAACAACCGCACCACACGGCCGAAATGAAAAAGGACATCTAGACAGGGATGACCTTACCCTAATAGGAGTGACCCACTTAGCTTTGCTGAATAACCCCTGATTTTTCAGTCATTCCCGGTTGATGAGGCTCGAGGCTAAGCGTTACCTTTTTAGAACACATCTCTTAGAATGCTCACCGTCCACCTGACGATGTTCTGAAAGCATTCGTCATACAAGTCCCTTTCGGGTTCGAACGGAATCGAAGGCATTACTTCTACTACTTCCATTTTGGAATCACCCTCAGGATTAGTAGCGATTAGCTCTTGCACTTCACTGCTCCACCTTCAAATTCCAGCACTTGTCTTCCTCACGAAACGTTCAAACCGGGTCGAAGTGGTTTTCGGAAAATAAATCCCGATCCCGGTCTCTTCGAAACGATCAGCGCATTGGACAACATTGATAGTCGGTTATTTAACTATCAAATAACATTGACAAACAATCATCAAGCCATAATAATTTCTCCCAAATTATTCATTAACCTCGAAAATACCTTTGCAAGATATTTTTCCACTTTTCAATCCTTAGAAAACAGTTTCAAACCATCTTTCTCTCGCGGAAATAAATTTTCCAAATATTTTCTATTTTCATTGTAATCACCAAGTACAAATATCTTAGATTTTAAAATAATTTAAAACACTTTATTATAAAATATACTTTAAAACATTTAAATTAAAAAAACTACTTTAAAACTTATTTAAAAAATATATACTTTAAGAATATTTAAAATAAATTACTTTATAAAATATAAAACAAAATTTTAAAATAAAAGTTAAGTCAAACTAAATTTAAAATAAGAGATTACGAAAATTCTATACAAGTTTTTAAATTAAAACTTTAACCAAACTATCTTTTAAAATAAATTACTTTATAAAATATAAATATTAATAATTATCCTTTAAATAATTCTACTAAAATAAATTTTGAAAATATTTACTTTAAAATTTAAAACATTTAAAAATAATAAATATTCTAAAACATTTCTTTAAAACAAAAATTCAAAGTCTTTAACTTATACAAAGTCTCTTTTTAAAATATACTTGGCTTTCCAGGAAAATACACTTTCCATTTCTACACTTTAAAAAAAATAAAGCACTGTTTATTTTTAAAAAAAAATTCACATTCCTTTATAAATTCCTACCATGAATTTATACTTTCAAATATCCACTGATGTTTTATTTCACTTTATAAACCCAGTTTATAAATTCCATAGTCTCACCCTTCTTTCAAAACACAGTTTCAAATACTAAATCAATTTCCAAATTGATTTTCAAAATCACTTCATTTTGAAATAAATTCCTTTACTTCTTAATTTATTTCAACCTATTAATTTCAGATTTTACTTCTTAATTATGATTTAAAATATTTTAATCAGAAAATACCAATTATATTTTTTTTCTTTTCAAAATCCTTCTTTTATCTTTTCCAACAAATTTAAACCTTGAATTTTAAAATAATTCTTTATCCCTTTAAATAATTTCACTTAAGCTTTAAAATTCATTATTTCTCTTTTATTCCAAATCTCCTTCCCATATTCGAAATTTATTTATTAGAATTTAAAAAAAAATCCACTTTTATCCCTTTTTCTTTTATTTCTTCAATTTATCCCAAATTCTCTAAAATCATTTTACTTAAAAATTTTATCTTTTAATTTTCTTTTCAAAAATCAAATCTATATATTTTTGGTAAATCCGTATGCCTAAATATATTCAATCACACCATAACATCCATTATTTCCAATTACCATCGTAATCTATCACAGATTATCCAATAAATCATAACACATAATATTTAAACAAATCTAAATATTTTGAGGAATCCAGTTGGATCCCTCTAATCTGTTTCCTTCATCCATAGATATTAGCACAACAATTAAATACCAATTCCACTTCAAGGTGGAATATCACGGTATATGGGATTTATAAAATAGCATCCGCTATTATGCGACGCATAGGGTCTCATCCGCTATATAATGCGGGAAAACAATCACTCCAAATATATATGTAATACCATTTCCACTTCGAGGTGGAATATCACGGTATTGGGTTTATTATAATATCATCCGCTATTATGCGGCACATAGGGTCTAATCCAATATAACAGATAATAATTTATCATCCAAGCACACAATCAACAAATTTTAAATTTAACTATTTAAATTTAAATTAAACCCAGATGAGTGAGATTAACTCACTTTGATTGTCTATGCAACCCAATCAAAACCAGCCTGTTTTCTTCACAATTTTCTGGACCTTGTATAAACATTATACGATTTATTAACATTCGAACAAATTGAAAAATAGATTACCATTTATAATTTTGATTTAAACTAATAATTTAGTTCCAACTAACTTTAAATGATAATCCTAATTTGCATTCTCTTCTTCTTTCCTTTTTTTAAATAATCTATATCTAAACCTTATATACATACATATATATATATATACATATATGAATATATATATATATGTATATATATATATTACCAATTTACATGTTCTATATACTAAACATTTTCTCAAGTTCATTATTGTTGAAACCTAATTTGAATTCAAAATGAAGTAAAAATAAAATAAAATAAAAACAGAGAACCCATCCCCAGGAAACAACCATCCTAGACATCTGAACGCAACTGCGTCTTCGCCATCCTAGCCTTCGACGAAACTCACGAACTCAAAACAGCATCACACGAACCACACTGCAGCGGCCACCAAGCTTCATGCTTCCCCTTTTAGCATGGAGACCGCATCGAGACCTCACTGTCAAAAGCTTCCAAACGTGAACACTTCCAGACAAATAGCACATCATCATCACCCATCGCTTCTTTCCCTCACCACGACGTCGTGGCCTTCAATTCCTTGCGCACACACCGGAGTGATCCGAAACCTCCATGCCACTCGACTTATGTCGCCGCCCAAACCCAGAAGCACCACTTTCCCAAATTGCGACTACCCAGATTCGATTGGATTAGGATAACTGGAGGAGAGGGTAACTCGCGAGACTCCATCTATGCACCACTTCGCTCGGCAGCTCGTATTATTTCGATTTTGATGAAAAAAACTCTACCGCCATTTCTTTTCATTTTTATGAATTTGTTTTGAAAAGAGGGAGGTTGATTTTGATTTGGATTAAAAGAGAAAGAGTGGCCATTTTTATCTCTAATGTGGATTCGAACGAAAATGGCTTTTGTTTACAAATATAAAAATTTGATTTTCCTTTAAAATACTCGGCTACGAATTAAAGAAGAAATTGAGACGCGTGTTATAATAAACAGAAAAGAAAGAGCACGTGTCTCAGGGGTGGACAGCTGGATGTGTTAAGTGAATTAAAGAGAAAATATTTTTTTTTTTAAATTTTAAATTCAAATTTTAAATTATCTCGATAAACTCTCGAAAACTTGAACTCCTGTCGAGGCATCCCGCTAGGAGTTTATAATGTTAAACCCCTATTGAGAACGCAATGGAAAAAGTTTCGAGTCCTAATTCGATCGTATGGAGAAGATAGCTTTTTGGATTCAGTTACCATATTAAATATCCGATATAAATTTCAGCGCGTTTATCTATCTTATGCTCACACAATAACTTCAAACATCATGAAAATTGAAATCCGATAACAATACACTATTACGGATCCAATGGAACTAGTTTCGTCGAAATCCAAGACAGTGCCTCGGAAGGCTATTTTTAAATTCAATTTAAACTATATATTTTTAAAACTGAACCAAACATTTTCAAATTCAATGTTAAAAGTTCTATTACCTTCAGAATGACCATTATGAATTTTCTAAGCATTTAAAATATATTTAACAAGCTTAGAATTCCAGATTCAACATTTTCCCAACCCAATCATTAAATTTAATATATAAATTATCAAATAAATAGCGATATTTGAAATTCAAGTTAGAAACTAACTTTTAAATATTTAAAATCAATTAAATATTTCAATTTCAAATACCAAAAATTCCTGGTCGTCACATTCCTCCCCCTTTAAAAGAATTTCGTCCCCGAACTTACTAGTTAAGAGGAATGGTCCACAACCCTTTCATTATCTTTCCAAAGCCAAACAGTTTTTATCAACAACCGAAACAATCTTCTATAAAAGACACATTATCATCCTTATTAACTTTCCAAACCTATACATAACTTCCAAAAAACATTACTTATTCAACCATTCAAATTTTAAATTATCAAAAAAATTCCAAAAAGTTTCTAACTCCCTAAATTTTTGAAAATTTTTGCCAGCGTGTCTTTGCACGGCTAACTCGGTACAACTACAGAATGCCTCTACAGGCCCCAAATCTCAAAAGAAAACAAAAAGGCCAAGTGGCTAGACTAGAAAGACATCAAATTTCATACAGAAATTTAAATACATACCTTTTCCGAGCAAATTTCAATTTATCTTCAAAAAAATCAAAAATCTCAATTTATCCCTTGCCTTTAAAACACCTGTATACTACTAAGCAATAATGTTCAATGACAACATTCAAAATCGCTTTACACATTTCTTTACAAAGGTTTTCATATCTATTTCATTCACATCCGTACGATGCACATATATCATCCGTACGCAATACCCAATTTGATCTCTCGCTCGATCACACAATTTCACTTCCGAACTAGTATCGTCCACCCGACTCTCTAGTACGGACTCAGATCTGGTTTCTTGATCAGAAACCGTCATTCTCCTTGCATAGCCACAAACTATGATAGAGAATTTCCAGAATCAATCAAAAATCCATATCCAGAGTTCGTCGTCGAAAATCAAGTGTAAAATCCCAACCCGGATCGATATGATTACCTCGAAATTCTGTGCTCGAATCTAGATCAAATTACTATGCGAATAAATAATATACGTACATCTTACGTATTTATATCCATTGATTATTTACTTTATCAATTCTCTTTTATTCACATTATTTTTGGTTTCCATTCTCATATTCACAACCATCCCATTTCACAACTTCCAGATTAATTTTCATCCATTATTAACTTAGTATTTTCAATACCAAATTTACTTAAGAATTTTCGCCCTTAGCTTTTCTTTAGTTTAATATAAGCACTTTATATATTCTTATATTATTACTTTCTCTTACCACTTGGTTTTTATCTTCATTAAATCAAATTGGATTCCAACTCTAAATAAATTCGATTTGCTTCAATTTACAAATTAATTTCAAATCTCAATACTATCTCCAAATTTTCATTCCAAATTTTCATCTTGAATTTAATTCATCTTCAAACTTTGAATATTTAATTTTTATCAACTATCTTCCATTCCCAACTGGTTCATATCATTATTTAGATTAGTTTCACTTTCTAATTTATCTTAAGTCTCAAACAAATATTTTTATTTCCAAACTTTTGTTATTTTGGTTTACTTCAAATTAATTTTATAACTTCACTTATTCTTTTCACATTTTAAAATATCACCCCAACATACAATTCCAATTTATCTACTTACCCTCTTGAATCAATTAGTTCACTCACTAATTTTATTCCAGTTCTTTATTTTAGTCAAATCTTGACTAACTTCCATTACACACAATTTAAATTAATTCCCAATATTCAGTTTCAATTCTATTTTCTTACAAATGCAAATTCATTTGTCTATTCAAATTTTATTTCCATTCCATTTACCAACCATCTTTAATTGGCTTATGTTTCTAACTGTATTCTCTAGTCACACTTACCTTTATTTGACCCTTTTCAAGTTGAATCTAATTCCAAAAATTTCAATAAAAAGTTTATTTCTAAACTTTTACTTCTTTTAGTTCCTTTACAATTCACTTTCCTCAACACAATCTAAATTGATTCCATTATTCAACTTTAATTCTAGTTCATTTACATACAAATTTAAATAAATTTGTTTTCCCATAAATTTACTTCCAATAAAATAAATTTTAAATTCTTAGAACTTTGTTCCTTTAGTCCATTTAAACTATATTTCTCAATTCCACTTAACATAATTCAAATTGATTCCAAGACTAAAATTTTCAATTCATTCGCTTACCTAATTAAATCAATTAGTCTATTTACTAATTTTATTTTCAATCCATTGTTTGTTTAGTACAATCTTGACTAATTTTCCATTTACCTAAAAATTCCAAATGAATTTCAACATTCATTTTCACTTTCATTCAAATGTAAATTCATTTGTTTCTTCACAAATTTATTTCTCACTCAATAATTTTTATTTTAATAGTCGTTCCATTTTGTCTAGTCTACTAGACTTTTCCTCAAATTCACTTTAATTTAACTAGATTCAATTATCTTCTATTTCCATTCAATTTTTAAATTTTCTTAAGTTTCTAACTTATTAAAATTCCATAAACATTTTAAATAAGATTCCAGAGATTTCAACAATCATTTGAGTGTTTCAAAATCATTTTGAAATCAATTATATCCAAAATCCCTTGGTATTAAATTACCATTTGAATTTAAAAATCCAAAGGTTTTACCAAACCAAAACTTCAATATTTCAAAACTCATTTTTGAAATCCATATTTCAATGGCATATCCAATTATTCCTTGAATTTTTAAAACCAATCTAGTTTTTTTGCAAACAACTCCAAATTAATCATTCGGGTAGCAATCCCTCTTTTGGAAACTTGAAAATGAACATTGATGGTGCTGCAGTCATCACCGAAGTTATTTTCCAGCAATCGAAGAGAGTTTAAATGCTTTTACCCCTTCAAATATTTTTAAATTCCAAATCTCTCCAGATTTCAAACCCAATTCAAAAAAAATCTTCAAATATTATCACCATTTATTCCAAAACCCTTGAAAATCATTTCCAAACTCAAAATAAATTTAAACCTTTCCTAAAATTCCACATTCCTATCCTGCCAATTCACATTGAAACATTGCTCTGGAATTTTTTTTATTTCATCTTCAATTATAAATCACATTTATAAATTTTATTTTGTTAACGAATTTATTCCTTAATCTTTGGTTATAATTTCAATTCTTTATTCAACTTCCACTTAACGATGATAATAATTTAATATTATCATTTCCTAACATCCAAGCAACCATAAATAACTATAATAATCTATGAATAAAATTATTTCTTTTATATACAAAAATAATTTGGGTAAAATGATTTCATTTACCATATTTTAAAGTAATACTGTGTCGGTTTATCTTGTTTAAGAGTTTAGAAACCCCTATCGATGACATGGCGTCTCATACATCGGCCAGAATCCATAAGTACTCAACCGATAAGTCAACACAATATAAAAATAATTTTTATATTCACTAACAAATACGCGCTCATACTATTAGTACATTCAAACTCATTATAGAGTACTACGGACTCTATTTAATGAGTAATTCCCACCAGAGCCAAGGTTCTCGCTTAACCTTCAGCTTTGATACCAAATGTAACGACCCGATTTTTCGGGCCCCGAAAAACCGAACCATTAGGTTAAAAAGAAGAAGGAGATAGAAGAAAAAATAGAAACAATATCAGAATCTTACCAACGCAGCGGAATAAAATATAATATATGATAACAGATCTTTACACAAAAGAAATTATACCTGTTTTATACATACATCATCAAAATACAACATCAGAATTCAATACAATCACAACACAACTCAGGATGGTTAAAATATCTCGTCCTTCCAAAACTGAATACATGGCCGAATATACATCAAATACGTCGGATACGTCTCACCATCCAGCTCGTCTCCTGAGCTCCACAGCAGTCCATCCAAAATCTGTATTCTATAATACTCGGTCTGACTCGAGCATTATAGTTAAATAACACCTGAGTCGGTCTGGAAAATCAGCGTGAGAAATCACACTCAATTGGATTATTAAAGTTTTCAAAAGTCCTTTGAAAATCAAAAGCATCTCGTAAGACCACGCCACAAATAAACATGTCGGGTTTTTACCTTACGATAGCTAAAACATTTCTTATAAAATATTCTAATATTATAATAGGGTCTATATATAAATACCTATTCAAATAGCCGAAATTGTTACATTTATTAAATTCCAGCTAATAGGTGTACAAACAAAACCATAAAGGCATGTAGGGAGTACGGATTTCCAACTAATGACTAGGCACTGGAGTACCACCTGTCACAGTACCTGGTCTAGATCGGTGTATCGAGGATCCCTCCCGATCCCCTGCAACACAAGACTGGGACTACCCCTTACTGGATAATCCCGAGTGAGATCACCCCATGGTTGGGATCAACAACGGCACCACACAGCCGAAATGAAAAGGGACATCTAGACAGGGATGACCTTACCTTAATAGGCACGACCAACTTAGCCTTGCTGCATAACCCCTGATTTTCAGTCATTCTTGGTTGATGAGGCTCGAGGCTAAGCGTTACCTTTTTAGAACACATCTCTTAGAATGCTCACCGTCCACCTGATGATGTTCTAAAAGCATTCATCCATACAAGTCCGTTCTGGGTTCGAACGGAATCGAAGGCACTACTCCTACTACATCCATTTTGAAATCACCCTCAGGATTAGTAGCGATTAACCATTGCACTTCAGTGCTCCACCTTCGACTTCCAGCACTTGTCTTCCTCACGAAAACATTCAAACAGGATCGAAGTGGTTTTCGAGAAATAAATTCCGATCCTGGTCTCTTCGAAATGATCAGTGCATTGACCAACATTGATAGTCAGTTATTTAACTATCAAATAACATTTACAAACAATCATCAAGCCATAATAATTTCCCCCAAATTATCCATTAATCAAAAAAATATCTTCGCAAGATATTTTTCCACTTTTCAATCCTTAGAAAATAGTTTCAAACCATCTTTCTCTTATGGAAATAAATTTCCCAAATATTTTCTATTTTCACTGTAATCACCAAGTACAAATATCTTAGATTTTAAAATAATTTAAAACATTTTACTATAAAATATACTTTAAAACATTTAAATTAAAAAAAACTACTTTAAAACTTATTTCAAAAATATATACTTTAATAATATTTAAAATAAATTACTTTATAAAATATAAAACAAAATTTTAAAATAAAAGTAAAGTCAATCTAAATTTAAAATAAGAGATTACGAAAATTTTATACAAGTTTTTAAATTAAAACTTTAACTAAACTATCTTTTAAAATAAATTACTTTATAAAATATAAATATTAATAATTATCCTTTAAATAATTCTACTAAAATAAAATTTTAAAATATTTACTTTAAAATTTAAAACATTTAAAAATAATAAATATTTTAAAACATTTCTTTAAAACAAAATTTTAAAGTCTTTAACTTATAAAAAGTCTCTTTTTAAAATATACTTGGCTTTCCAGGAAAATACACTTTCCATTTCTATACTTGTAAAAAAATAAACCACTGTTTATTCTTAAAACAAATTCACATTCCTTTATAAATTCCTACCGTGAATTTATACTTTCAAATATCCACTGATATTTTATTTCACTTTATATACCCATTTTATAAATTCCATAGTCTCACCCTTCTTTCAAAACACAGTTTCAAACATTAAATCAATTTCCAAATTGATTTTCAAAATCACTTCATTTTGAAATAAATTCCTTTACTTCTTAATTTATTTCAACCCATTAATTTCAGATTTTACCTTTTAATTATGATTTAAAATCTTTTAATCAGAAAATACCAATTTCATATTTTTTTCAAAATCCTTCTTTTATCTTTTCCAATAAATTTAAACCTTGAATTTTAAAATAAATTCTTTATCCCTTTAAATAATTTCACTTAAGCTTTAAATTTTATTATTTCCCTTTTATTCCAAATCTCCTTCCTATATTCGAAATTCATTTATTAGAATTTTAAAAAAAAAAATCCACTTTTATCCCTTTTTCTTTTATTTCTTCAATTTATCCCAAATTCTCTAAAATCATTTTACTTACAAATTTTCTCTTTTAATTTTCTTAATCAAATCTATATATTTTTGGTAAATCCATATGCCCAAATATATTCAATCACACCATAGCATCCATTATTTCCAATTACCATCGTAATCTATCATAGATTATCCAATAAATCATAACACAGAATATTTAAACAAATCTAAATATTTTAAGGAATCCAGTTGGATCCCTCCAATCTGTTTCCCTACATCCACAGATATTAACACAACAATTAAATACCAATTCCACTTCAAGGTGGAATATCGCGGTATATGGGATTTATAAAATATCATCCGATATTATGCGGCGCATAGGGTCTCATCCGCTATATAATGCGGGAAAACAATCACTCCAAATACATATGTAATACCAATTCCACTTCGAGGTGGAATATCGCGGTATATGGGTTTAATATAATATCATCCGCTATTATGCGGCGCATAGGGTCTAATCCAATATAACTGATAATAATTTATCATCCAAGCACACAATCAACAAATTTTAAATTTTACTATTTAAATTTAAATTAAACCCAGATGAGTGAGATTAACTCATTTTGATTGTCTATGCAACCCAATCCAAACCAGCCCGTTTTCTTCACAATTTTCTAGACCTTGTTTAAACATTATACGATTTGTTAACATTCGAACAAATCGAAAAATATATTTCCATTTAAAATTTTGATTTAAACTAATAATTTAATTCCAACTAATTTTAAATGATAATCCTAATTTGCATTCTCTTCTTCTTTCCTTTTTTCTAAACAATCTATATCTAAACCTTATATATATATATATATATATTTTACCAATTTACATGTTCTATATACTAAACATTTTCTCAGGTTCATTATTGTTGAAACCTAATTTGAATTCAAAATGAAATAAAAATAAAATAAAATAAAAACAGAGAACCCATACCTAAGAAACAACCAGCCTAGACATCTGAACGCAACTGCGTCTTTTCCATCCTAGCCTTCGACGAAACTTACAAACTTAGAACAGCATCACACGAACCACACTATAGCGACCACCAAGCTTCATGCTTCCCCTTTTAGCATCGAGACCGCATCGAGACCTCACTGTCAAAAGCTCCCTAGCGCGAACACTTCTAGACAATAGCACAACATCATCACCCACCGCTTCCTTCCCTCACAACGACGTCGTGGCCTTCAATTCCTTGCGCGCACACTGGAGTGATCCGAAACCTCCATGCCACTCGACCTATGTCGCAGCCCAAACCCAGAAACACCACTTCCCTAAATCGCGACTATCCAGATTCGATCGGATTAGGATAACTGGAGGAGGGGGTAACTCGCGAGACTCCATCTACGCACCACTTCGCTCGGCAGCTCATATTATTTCAATTTTGATGAAAAAACTCTACGGCCTTTTCTTCTCTCATTTCTATGAATTTGTTTTGAAAAGAGGGAGCTCGGTTTTGATTTGGATTAAAAGAGAAAGAGTGGCCATTTTTATCTCTAATGTGGATTCGAACGAAAATGGCTTTTGTTTGCAAATATAAAAATTTGATTTTCCTTTAAAATACCCGGCTACGAATTAAAGAAGAAATTGAGATGCGTGTTATAATAAACAGAAAAGAAAGAGCACGTGTCTCAGGGGCGGACAACCGGATGTGTTAAGGGAATTAAAGAAAAAAAATATTTTTTAAATTTATAATTCTAATTTTAAATTATCTCGATACACGCAACTTGAAAACTAGAACTCCTATAGAGGCGTCCCGCTAGGCATTTATAATGTTAAACCCCTATTCAGAGCGCAATGGAAAAATTTTTGAGTTCTGATTCGATCGTATGGAGAAGATAGCTTTTTGGATTCAGTTACTATATTAAATTTCCGATATAGATTTCAGCGCGTTTATCTATCGTATGCTCACACAACAACTTCAAACATCACGAAAATTGAAATCCGATAATAATACACTATTACGGATCCAATGGAACTAGTTTCGTCGAAATCCGAGACTGTGCCTCGGAAGGCTATTTTTAAATTCAATTTAAACTATATATTTTTAAAACTGAACCAGACATTTTCAAATTCAATGTTAAAAGTTCTATTACCTTCAGAATGACCATTATGAATTTTCTAAGCATTTAAAATATATTTAACAAGCTTAGAATTCCAGATTCAACATTTTTCCAATCCAATCATTAAATTTAATATATAAATTATCAAATAAATAGCGATATTTGAAATTCAAGTTAGAAACTAACTTTTAAATATTTAAAATCAATTAAATATTTCATTTTCAAATACCAGAAATTCCAGGTCGTCACAGTTTGGCTGAGCACTAAGGGGGAGAATGGTCAAGGCCTTGAGCATAGGGGTAAGGAAGGAGCGATGGCGTGAGCTTGGAGGAGATGAGAGGGCAAAGCTGAGAGCTAGGTGGTGGTAGAGTGGATGGTCGTGAGTATTTGAGGTGATGGGAAATCTTAGCCGTGAGCTATAGGGGAGAGTAGAGTTGGAGAAGTTTTGGTTAGGTTCAGTAATGATTTAGTTGAAATTAATAATGATAATTGAAGTGTGGATTGAATGAATGTTAGTAGGAAATTTGGGTTTGAATAAAGGTGAGAAAACTTTCTTAAGTTAATTTTAAATTTAGTTAAAAATAATGATATGAATGTTTAATTAATAAATTAATATGCTTGGTTGAAAATTGATTGATAACTTGGTTAAGAATATGGTTGATAATTTGGTTACGATAAATTATGAGAAATCATAATAAAAATGGTTATTAATTAACCCTAGTTAATTCAATGAGAAATAAATCCAAATAAATAAATGTATGGAGTTTATTGAGCCTCTGAAAAGGTTGGGAACGAATATTATAATAATATAATATTATGAAATATCTTAAAAGTGAATATGAGATTTAAATGGAAAATATTACTTAAAATGGTTTATAAATATTTTATACACAATAAAACTTAGTTTGGAGAAGTTTTAACAAGTTATGAAAATTAAGTCAAAATAAGACGTATCGCGTAACAGTAGTTCGCGATTTCGTGTTGGAAAAGTCAAACGAAAATATAGAGTGGGATATAATTTGGAATTTTTTGAGATAAATTTTTTTTGAACTATTATATACATATTTTTCAAATGAAGAAGAAAAATCAAAATTTCATTATGAAATTTTTAGGTAAGACCAAATCAAGTTTTCAAAAATATCGCAGTTTGGTAGTTTTGTAAATTTAAATGGTAAATGTTTGAATTGGACATTTTTAATCTTTCAAAAAAATATGAAATAAATTTAATAAATATGTTAGAATGTTTTAGAAGAGATTTGAATTATAAAAATGAACATTTATGAAATAAAAATTGTGTTTGATCAAATAAGCTTAAAATCACTATTCGCCGCACTTTTCTATAACAGTTTTATGTAACTTTTATAAAACATAGTTTTAACTTAATTATTTTCCCCCAATCTTTTTAGTAATCTTTTCAAATGAATAATTATGTATTTTAAAGATGATTTGGAAGTTTTACATTTATTTTAAAAGAGTTTGAAATAAATGGTTAAGAGAAAAATGGTTTATAATCCTAATTAAATAAGTGATATAATCTTGGCTCAAAAAACCGATGAGTAGATCTGATTTTTCTATTCACGAGATTTGTATATGAGGTGCTTAAACTAAGGAGTGATTAGGAGTGACCAGTGCCCTGGCTCACCTGCATTTTTCCAGGGCGAGGGATATATATGGTCGAAATGTCGAAAACGAAACAAGTATAAAAGATTTAATTTTCATCGAAATGTCGAAAACGAAACAAGTATAAAAGATTAATTTTCATAATTAACTAATTACTACTTAGATTGTATAATATATTCTTCTTATACTTGATGTTAAATTTCGAGGAGGGAACTAGTATTATTTTTGTGAATTTAAAAGGTGATTTCACTGTTATTCGATAAATAGTACCCGTTGAATACGGAAATTAGTATTGAGTATAATTAATGTAATTTCTATGGATCTTTATTTTTTTCTACTCAATACTAAATGGTTTGGTTTTATAGTAAATGATGCCTAAAATAACATCGTTTTTGACCCGTTTAAAGGTTATGATTTCAAAATGGAAAATCTTTGTTAAGATTTAAAAGATTATGACTTGAAAATAAGAAACCTTCATTAAGATTTAAATAAATAATTTGGAATTTTTTTCGAATTATATGGTAAAATGATTTGGAAATTATTCCAAGATTAAAAGCTTTAATTAACATGAGAATTTGATAAATGCGCCTTAGTGATTCCATAAACTCTTGAGAAGATAAATGGAATAGTTGAAAAGAATATATCTCTAAAAGATAATTGAATGAATGGAAAGATTAATTAATTGGATGATGTTTGATAATCACTCATATACTTGACATCTTTTTATCAATGATTGGTTCGGAGAAACCGGAGTTGGATTTGGGTGATTCCTATCCAAAAACTACTTCGGACCAATTATACGTTTAGCAGTGAAGACATGTTGATGACAATGATTTTGAAGATGGAGATCTTCATGATGAAGAGTTGTTTGCCACAAGCCCCATGATTTCATATTATATATATATATATATATATATATATATATATATATAAAGTGATAGTACTATTTTGTTATGAAAATCTTTGGTACAAAGACTATTCCCTACTAATCCTATGGGTGATTCCCAACATGATGTAATAGGCGAGTAACTTCGATTTGTCATGTTCCTGAATAACTTGTATAAATGAGTGTCTGACATTGCATTTCTAAAACCACATACATTGATCTCTACAAACGTACATCTGTTTGGTGGTGTAGTAGATAACTCTCTTATACTTAACATTCTTCTCTGAGATGTGCAAGCACAAAGGTTGTACATTCATGGAAGTTGATAGTGTGATGTTAGAAATGGAAATGTGGCATTCGAAGTGGAACTTGTTATGAGAAAAGCAAAGCATGGCTTTGTGAAAAGCAAAGCATAGCTTTATAGAAATTGAGTGCAGCCTCACAAGCCTCACATCTCAGTAATGGTAGGATAATTATGTGGTCTGCACGACATATATTTCGGCTATCGGTTTTATGAGTATGAGAGAGTTCGGTGGAATCTTGATCAGCAAAGGCATCTATTGCCTTACGGATAGATACAACAGTATCTGAGTCCTTAGATGAGTAGTCGTTGGGTATGCTGATCCATCGAAGTGGGCAACATAGTATAGTGGTGTCTAAGTCCTCGAATGAGTGGCCATTGAATACTATATTTGTTGCACTAAGAGTTCACATCGAAAGAAAAGGCCACTGGTTCCCTATCATGTTAATTCCAATACAAACCTATATGGTTTTGGTTGTAGAACCTAGTATGCCGTCAAATTTATCAAATGTAGAAATTTCGGCTATTTTGATATATTATTTGAAAAGTGTTTTTCAAAGGAATGTCATTAAAGATAATACAAATTATTTTGGTATAAAAGTGTTTTGGTTATCGTAAGGTAAAAACCCATCCTCATTTATGAGCGACGTGGTCTTACGAGATACCCTTATTTTCTAAAGGTTTGATTTACATCGAACTGGTTTATACATTTAAAAATTGAGTTTTCTCATGCTGGTTTATAAAGCCAGATTCGAGTATTTTTAATACTTGGGTCAGATCTGAGTGGTTTTAGGTTTAGCCGAAGACAATTGAAGTTTCCAAAGGAGAGCTGGAGGTCTTCATCGACGTATGGACGTATGCTATTTTCCACTGCATTTGTTTTGTTGTTTTTCAACAACTGTAAGGACAAAGATTTATAACTGTCCATGCTGAATATTAGTTTCTTATATATGTATGTAAAGTTTCCACTATAAAAGATTTTGTGATTAATAATACTGTTACTCCTTTCATGTGAGATTATGTTTTCAACTCTGTTTCTATCTTTATTTTCTTTTCCCCTAACTATCCACTTTTCATTAAAATTGGGTTGGACATGTATGCTTTATTGTCAACTTAAAATGTATAGAATTATGGGTTGTCACGGTTGGTATCAAAGCTTAGGTTGGACTAACAACTAGGCTTTGGTGGGGGTAAAACTCATTATTAATTGGGTTAGTAATACCCTAGAATGAATGACTCATTAGAGAAAGGGTTATTAACACCCTAGAATGAGTTTCAAATTATTATATATATGAGCGCGTATTTGTTATTTGATATAAAAATATTTTGTGTTGACTTATCTATTGAGTGGTTTATAGATTTTGGTCGATGCGCCTGATTACTATTATCGATAGGGATTCCTAAACCCTTATGTTGATACACGAAGATTTTGATCAATGACAATGAGCTTCAACAAATAGGAAGAGAATGCAAAAGCTAGAAGAAGATCGATGAAGACCAAAGTATAAACATTAGTATGATTTTCTATGGGTCTTAGTCTAGATTATTTGTTAAAATCTATCCTCAAGAAATTTGCACAAATATTAGAACACATTCACATGTTTCACTGTGCATACTTTCATACTTCAGTCGACTGAACAGACATGGCCAGTCGACTGAAACTGTACACATATACAAAATTGCACAGTTTCAGTCGACTGAATTACCTGTGCAGTCGACTGAAATTGTTCCTGAAAATTTTTCTTCATATTTTCAGCCGACTGAATCTCCTGCTCAGTCGACTGAATTTAAACCTGCGAATTTTCTCCGAAAAGACACCTTCTTCTTCCCAAGAGTTGCAACCATTCATCAATGGAAATGGAAGCATCTCTTGTTTACAACCTTTGACAACATATGCACCTCTTCTACAAGTATATATACATGATTCTAACATCATTTAATTCACCGAATTCTCTTGCTTTAATCTTACTATTCTCTTTTTCATATTCTCTAGATATTCTCAAAGCAATCACCAATCTATTGCTTGAATCACTGTTTTTGTTTATAACATTCTTTTGATTCATAGCAATTCACATTTCTAAATCTTCACAAACACATTGCATACTCTCGAGGATAAGATTATAGGAATATTGTACTACATTAGACTCATTAGTGTTGACAAGAACACAACAAGTCGAATATTGTATTTTAGTAATTGAGTTGAAGTCTTCTTCGGTAGTTGAGGCAAGAAATCCCGTTTGGTTGTTCGGGTAAGTTGTAAACCTATTCCTCCGGGTGAAGTGAGGGTGTTAGTTAGTGAAATTCCTAAGAGAAGCTTAAGGACCGGACGTAGGACGAGAGGTCCGAACCAGTATAAAATCCTGGTGTCTCCTTGCATTTACCTACTTTATCCACCTAGACTATTTCATTATTCCATATTACACGATCCTACCGCATAGCCTCTTTCAATTGGTATCAGAGCTTGGTCGTCCTATAACCATAACACCGTTATTAGACATATTGATAATATGGAAAATAACGCAAGTACAAGCACAACATCTGCCTATAGTTCTACATTTGCGAAAGGACAATCTACCCAAAAACCTCCTCTATTCAATGGATTAAACTATAACTATTGGGCTACAAGGATGAGGATTAATATGCAAGCAACAAGTTTCGAAGCCTGGAATGCTACTCAAGCAGAGTTCATTGTACCCACAACCGATTATCCTACATGGACACAAAATCAAAAGAATGAAGCTAGTGCAAATGCCAAAGCTATGAATATGCTTTTTTGTGCCCTGGATAGAAATGAATTCAACCGTGTTAGCATATGTACTACTGCATATCAGATATGGGAAGCTCTTAAAGTCATACATGAAGGCACAAACAAGGTTAAACAAACAAAGATATCCATGCTGAAGAATCAATTCCAAAACTTTAGAATGCGACAAAATGAATCCATCAATGACATGTACTCAAGATTTCAAGACATTCATCATGCTCTAATCGGACTAGGAGAATGATACACATACTTTGACATTGTGTCTAAAGTTCTAAATTCACTCACTGATGAATGGGAGAGAAAAGTACTAGCAATCGAGAAAGCAAATGATTTATCTATAATGAAACCAGAAGAATTGATTGGAAATCTTATGTCGTATGAAGTAAATATGCAAGCTAAAAAGGATCAAGCTCAAGAAAGAAAGAATATTGCTTTTCATGCGGAAAAGGAAGAATCAGAGTCTGAAGATGAGGATCTAGCATTTATAGCCAAAAATTTCAAGAAATTCCTAAAGTATAGAAAAGGAAACAAAAACGGATTCAAAAAGAATTTCTTGAACAAACCATCATCCTCAAATATAGAATGCTTCAATTGTCAAGAAAGGACATATGAAAAAAGATTGTCAAGAACAAATGAAGGAAAATCAGAAAAACTTCAAAAACAAAAAGGATAAATTCAAAAAGAAGGCATTTTCTGTAACATGGGACGATTCAGATTCATCATCATCCGAAAATGATAGTGATAGCGACAATGAACAGGCAAATGTATGCTTCATGGCTCAAGAATCTGAGGTAAATAATTTAACTTTCGACGATTTAATTGAAGTAAACACTGAACTTTTGAACACAATAAAAACTCTTAAAAAGAAACTCAAAGAAACTCGTGAAAATCAAAACAAAGCTGAATTTGAAAGAGATATGTTAAATGATGAAAAGAAAATTCTTGAAGAAGAACTTGAAAAAGTTCAAGAATCTTATTCAAATCCAGAAACTCAATTATCACTTTTAAGTCAAGAAATTGAAACTCAAAAGATAAAGAATGATATGATTGTTTCTGAAAATCATGAGTTAAAAACTAAGATTAGACAAGTTGAGTTCGAAAATAATAGTCTTCAAGCTAGATTAGATAACATCACAAAAAATGTTTCTAACTTCAACAAAGGAAGAGAAAATTTATCTAAGATTTTAGAAAATTCTCAATCCTCTTCAAGTAAACACGGATTAGGATATAAAATGGAGTCAAAAATTCGTAAAAATAAAAATACACATTTTAAGTGGAATATGGATTCAAAACAACAAATATCAATAAAGAAACCTATTAAAACGAAAGTAGAAAACAAGGTAGTTACAATTTGGGTACCAAAAACTAACAATGTATTAATAAGAAATAAATGTATTAAAACATTTATGGATAATGCTCATCATAATAAAAACTATATTTATAAAAAGGACACTAAACCAAATTGGGTTTGGTTTCCTAAAACTCTAACTTCTTAGGACCCTATTAAAAAGTGGGTACCAATAATTTCATATCTATTTTCAGGTCCCACTAAAAAAGAAGAAATGGATATTAGACAGTGGTTGTTCAAAACACATGATCGGAGACAAAGATATGCTTACAAACATCACATACTTTGATGGTGGCTCGGTTACCTTCGGAGACAATTCAAAAGGCTATATCATTGGAAAAGGAGATGTGAGCAATTACGGTACATCAAATTTACCTTTTATAACAAATGTTTCATTAGTTGAAAATTTAAAACATAATCTACTTAGCATAAGTCAACTGTGTGACAAAGGTTTTAAAATAACTTTCTCGAATAATAAATGTAGTATTTTTGATCAAAACCAAAATCTTATTTTTGAACGAAATAGAGATAGAAATATTTATGTTTTAAATATGAATATTAATCATAATTCAAGTATGTGTTTGCTTGCCAAAGATAATGATCCTTGGTTATGGCACAAAAGATTTTGTCATATAAATTTTAAAACTATTAGAAAACTTTCTAAAAATGAATTAGTAAGAGGATTACCTAAAATAAATTTTAAAATAAATAATTTTGTTATGATTGTCAAAAAGGAAAATTAACGAAATCATCTTTTAAATCTAAGAAAAATATTTCAACTTTACAACCATTAGAATTACTACATATGGATTTATTCGGACCAACACAAGTTCAATCCATTAATCATAGTCGATACATATTTGTAACTGTTGATGATTTTTCAAGATATACATGGACTATTTTTATGAAAAATAAAAGCGACACTTTTGAGCATTTTAAAACATTTGTCAAAAGAATTCAAAACATTAAAGATTTGAAAATTAAAAATATTCGAAGTGATCATGGAGGCGAATTCGAAAATGAAGTTTTTGAAACGTTTTGTAAAAAGAAAGGAATTAATCATAAATTTTCTTTTCCTAGAACTCCTCAACAAAATGGAGTTGTAGAAAGAAAGAATAGAACATTACAAGAATGCGCACGAACATTGTTAAATGGGTGTTCTCTACCAAAACATTTTTGGGCAGAAGCCGTTGCTACTGCATGTTATGTATTAAATAGAATTTCAATTAGACCTTTAACTAAAAATACTTCTTATGAACTATTCAATAATAAAAACCAAATATATCTTATTTTAAAATATTTGGATCAAAATGTTTTATTTTAAATACAAAAGATCAACTAGGAAATTTCGATTCAAAAGCTGATGAAGGACTTTTTGTAGGATATTCTGAACGAAGTAAAGCATATCAAGTATTTAATAAACGAACAAACTTAATTGAAGAAACTTTGCATATATCTTTTGATGAAAATTTTAATAAAAATGTAAATATAAAAGATGATGAAGAATTGATAAATATAGAAGAAATAAACCTTGAAAATAATAATGAACTAAGATCTCCTCCTAGAATATTACGAGATCATCCAACTCAAAATATAATAGGAGAAATAAATTCTCAAGTTAGAATAATAAATCAACTAAATCAAATGGGTCATGTAGCTTTCATTTCATCTATAGAACCTAAAAATCCAAAAGAAGCATCAACAGATGATTATTGGATTATCGCAATGCAAGAAGAATTAAATCAATTTGAACGTAACAATGTTTGAGAATTAGTTCCCCGTCCTAATAATCAATCAGTAATTGGAACAAAATGGATTTACAAAAATAAAGTAGATGAACAAGGTAATATAACAAGGAATAAAGCAAGACTAGTAGCACAAGGATATAATCAAGAAGAAGGTATTGATTTTGAAGAAACATTTGCTCCCGTTGCAAGATTGGAAGCAATACGTATATTATTAGCCTTTGCTTGTTTTCACAATTTTAAACTTTATCAAATGGATGTTAAAAGTGCATTTTTAAATGATTTTATTAAAGAAAATGTATATGTAGAACAACCTCCGTTATTTATACATGAAAAGTATCCGGATCATGTATTTAAATTAAAGAAAGCACTATATGGTCTTAAACAAGCTCCTCGTGCTTGGTATGAAAGACTTAAAAGTTATTTATTAAACTCAGGATTTAAAATTGGAAAAGTAGATCAAACACTTTTTATTAAAAATACTGCCAAAGATATTTTAATAATTCAAATATATGTAGATGATATTATTTTTGGTTCAACAAATGAAAATTTGTGTAAAGAATTTTCAAATATAATGACTAATGAGTTCGAAATGTCTCATACGGGAGAACTATCATATTTTCTCGGACTTCAAATCAAACAATTAACAAATGGAATTTTTATAAACCAAGAAAAATATTGTGATAATTTAATAAAACGATTCGGTATGGAAAACACTTCTGCTAAACCTACTCCTATGAGTACCACTACACATCTCGATCGAGATGAAAATGGGAAAAGTGTAGATCAAAAATTATTTAGAAGTATGATAGGTTCTTTGCTCTATTTAACCGCTAGTAGACCTGACATAATGATGAGTGTTTGTTTATGTGCACGTTTTCAATCTGATCCTAAAGATTCACACTTAAGAGCAGTAAAACGAATAATGCGATATCTTAACCAAACTAAAGATTTCGGTCTTTTCTATCCAAAGGAATGTTCGTTTGAGTTAGTGTCATTCAGTGATGCTGATTTTGGTGGATCCCGAACGGATAGAAAAAGTACAAGTGGTACTTGCCATTTCATTGGAAAATCACTTGTATCTTGGTTTAGTAAGAAACAAAATTGTGTCTCGCTTTCCATATGCAAAGCAGAGTATATATCAGCTGCTTTAGCTTGCACTCAAGTTATATACATGCAACAAACACTTGAAGATTTTAATATAAATTTAACAAATTCTACAATATATTGTGATAATACAAGTACAATAAATTTATCTAAAAATCCGGTTAATCACTCTCGTACAAAACATATAGATATTCGTCACCATTTTTTACGTGACAATATCGAAAAATGAATAATTAATTTAGAACATATTTCTACCGAAAATCAAATTGCCGATATATTTACTAAACCTCTATTAGAAAACTCCTTTATAAAACTTCGACGAGAATTAGGTATAATATCCTTTAAAGATATCAATTAGAGATGCATTTGAAATATTCACTCATTTCAATCGACTAAAACAATCTGTTCAGTCGACTGAATGAACATATCAAATATTTTTCGGAAATGTTATATACTACATTATATAATTTATAGACCATACATTTTTAAAACTGAATTTTTAATAAGAACCATATTTTTCTAACAAAATTCTCTTAACCATTAAATCATTATGCGGTTAAAAATCTAAATAAATTATAACCATTAATTGTTTGGTAAAATTCTACTATAAATAAATTCTAAATTTTTTTTATTTTCACATCTCGATTTTACGATTAAAAGCTTAAACAATTTCAATATAAAATGTCGTCAAACAACTCCTTCTCTCCGATCAATATCACCTCGTCAGTTGATAACACTCCAACATCGCCAAAACTTCCCACACCAACACCAGCACATGAGCCGGTTTACAAATGGGAAAATTATCGTACCGGTTTCACACCAGAATCGTAAAAGGCGAAAAGTGGACTCTTTATTTCACCTGATACAAAAAGAAAGATTGATGAAATTCATCACTTTCAACAACAACAGATAGGTCTTCAACGAGAGCTATACTTCGAGCAAAAAGTTACGGCTAGAAGGTTAAGCTTTCTAGAGCAAATTGGTTTACGCTTCTGTGGATCAAAGAAGAACGAAGTGGCTAAACCTCTACCTCGCCCTGTTAGCTCACTTGATCCGTCTTCATCTTATCGTACACCAGTTGATCCTGTGAATCCTTGGATGTCTCCTAAGACTCCTCAATATAGTCCGAATTCATGGGATATAAATTACATGAAGAATGAAGGAAAGAAGACTCCAAGTCCATCCCCAAAGAAATAGTTGAATTTTGAAATATTTATATCAATATTTTTGTAACTATTCCTTTAAATAAATTATTTAAATTTCAAAAATTAACTGAAACAACAAAAATGCATGTTTCAGTTGACTGAAAGCTCCTGCTTAGTCGACTGAAAATATGACAGAAAACAATATTTACGAAGTTCAGTCGACTGAAATGATCTGCACATTCGACTAAACTTTCAAACAGATAATTTCAGCAACAAAAATTCAGTCGACTAAATATACTGCTCAGTCGACTGAATCTATAACAGAATACTTCGGCCTTTGATTCAGTCGACTGAACAGCATATTCAGTCGAATGAACGCTACTTCCCAGGCAAAATTTCCCCTTTTTACCATCAGATTTTACCCTACCAACTCACTTTTTCCTCATACAAACCTTCTTCCCAAATAAATTTCAGAACCCTAGCCCCCAAATTCCTCAAAATCAAATCAATTCTCATCCAAATGGCACCAAAAAGAGCAAGAGCCTCTTCTTCTTCATCCTCCGATCCAATCGATGCTCAAATAGCACAATGGCTTTATGATGGAACCGCTGTCACTCGATGGAACAAGATGAAGAATTCTCGAATTTTTGAGCATTCTTTCGTTGATTTTCAAAGCTTTCAAACCTACAACCTTCAAGCGTTAATAGATCCGGCAGGTTTGACTCCACTTCTAGATTTGAAAAGAAATGATCATGCCATTAATCATGTAATGGTAAAATTATTTTATGCTAATCTTAATCTTGGACACCAAACTCCAAGAAATCAAAACAATAGTGTTTGGAGTATGGTGTGTGGAAAGAAAGTTTGGTTCTCCTTGGATAGAATAGCACACATTTTAGAGTCTCCAAATATCGGGAGAAAGCTAGAGGATATAGAATTCAATCCACATATTCGCGACAACATCAACCATCGATTTATGGAGGATGATATCAACTTTAGGGATTTTAAGTCCACCTCCCTTCGACCTATGGCAAGAATTCTCCATAAAGCCCTAATGAGAATAATTACTCCTCGTACGGGATCGTACGAAATTGTCTACCCAAATAACTATCGAGCACTATATGCTATTTTTGGCAATATACAAGTTAATTGGGTACAGCTTATTCTTGATGAGTTTCTCACTTTCAACAATGGCAAAATGCGCACTATTTACTTTGGAGAGTACATCATGCGACTTCTCCTAAATGTCGATACGCCATTACCTGAATCAGAGAATACAATGGTTCATCAAATTAACCATCGGACCATAAGCCTAATGCAACTCCCATCTCGACCTCCTCGCATAATATCACTCGCTGAATGGGAAGCAAGGCATCAAGAACAACAACAACAACAACCTCCTCAACCTCGCCACGAAGAACGTCTCGAGCAAGATGATGAAATTCGTCTTGTTGACCCAAGCTTCACTACCAACCAATCCTTGGGGATATTGTCAAGAAATCAACAAATTCTTGACACTCGTCTTAAAAAGGTAGATCATAAGCTTGATAAAATCAAAGGATTCTTCAACAAGCTTTGGGATGCAATCTCATGCTCAAGCACCACTACTGCTTCAACATCTCGCGGCAAACGTCCGGCACCTATGTTTACATGGACGACATCCGAAGAGCATACAAGTAGCAGCGCAAGCGGAGCTAGTTGTGGACAAGCAGGAAGAGCACCTAGACCACCAACAGGAGGACCCGTCATATGTGAACCAACTGAAAGGGAAGGTTCATATGACTGGGATAAGGATGAGTGATTTTGTTGTTTTGATGTATATTTTTAAACTTTCTAATGGCTTGTATAAATAGCTATTTTATGCTTGTCTGTCATAACATTTTTATTTCTCTTAATTCATGCTTATATTCTCTATGATTTAGTGATTGTTTTGATATATTATTACCGCTGTTAGTTCTTCCTTTTTTTCGACGAAAAAGGGGGAGAAAATCTATGGTACCAACTTTGTTTTGTAGAAAAGATAGTGCATACATTCAGGGGGAGAAAGTAAGTATATACATCTCTAGAATAGTATTGTCATCAATCAAAAAGGGGGAGAATGTTGATACACGAAGATTTTGATCAATGACAATGAGCTTCAACAAATAGGAAGAGAATGCAAAAGCTAGAAGAAGATCGATGAAGACCAAAGTATAAACATTAGTATGATTTTCTATGGGTCTTAGTCTAGATTATTTGTTAAAATCTATCCTCAAGAAATTTGCACAAATATTAGAACACATTCACATGTTTCACTGTGCATACTTTCATACTTCAGTCGACTGAACAGACATGGCCAGTCGACTGAAACTGTACACATATACAAAATTGCACAGTTTCAGTCGACTGAATTACCTGTGCAGTCAACTGAATTACCTGTGCAGTCGACTGAAATTGTTCCT
This sequence comes from Allium cepa, assembly GCA_030765085.1. Taxonomy (NCBI): domain Eukaryota; kingdom Viridiplantae; phylum Streptophyta; class Magnoliopsida; order Asparagales; family Amaryllidaceae; genus Allium; species Allium cepa. The sequence goes on along the minus strand of CM060931.1, from coordinate 1,039,149,041 downwards.
GAAAATTTTTCTTCATATTTTCAGTCGACTTAATCTTCTGCTCAGTCGACTGAATTTAAACCTGCGAATTTTCTCCGAAAAGACACCTTCTTCTTCCCAAGAGTTGTAACCATTCATCAATGGAAATGGAAGCATCTCTTGTTTACAACCTTTGACAACATATGCACCTCTTCTACAAGTATATATACATGATTCTAACATCATTTAATTCACCGAATTCTCTTGCTTTAATCTTACTATTCTCTTGTTCATATTCTCTAGATATTCTTAAAGCAATCACCAATCTATTGCTTGAATCACTGTTTTTGTTTATAACATTCTTTTGATTCATAGCAATTCACATTTCCTAAATCTTCACAAACACATTGCATACTCTCGAGGATAAGATTATAGGAATATTGTACTACATTAGACTCATTAGTGTTGACAAGAACACAACAAGTCAAATATTCTATTTTAGTAATTGAGTTGAAGTCCTCTTCGGTAGTTGAGGCAAGAAATCCCGTTCGGTTGTTCGGGTAAGTTGTAAACCTATTCCTCCGGGTGAAGTGAGGGTGTTAGTTAGTGAAATTCCTAAGAGAAGCTTAGGGACTGGACGTAGGACGAGAGGTCCGAACCAGTATAAAATCCTGGTGTCTCCTTGCATTTACCTACTTTATCCACCTAGACTATTTCATTATTCCATATTACACGATCCTACCGCATAGCCTCTTTCACCTTAAACAAGGCAAATCGACACACTGATTCGGAAAATTTTGGGTGAATGAAATAATTTTATCTAAGATTTTATTTTATATATGAAGAAATAACTTTTGAAAATTAGAATATTAATTTATGGTGTGTTAGTTTGTGATTAAAGGAATGGCAATACTGTCGTTTGTTCATTAAACAAACACTTTGTGGATTAAGTTTCACGATTTGACTATAAGATGTTTGATAATAATATCAATGAATTTGTATAAGATAATAAAATAAGCATGTAGTATAAAAAAGTATTTTACACAAATAAAATAATTTTGAAGAAGATGGATATGAAAGATATGTCATATAAATTTTTGAGAAACTAAATTTTAGGTATTTTGAAAAAGAATTATGAAATTTTAAAAGTAAATAAGTTAATATAAGATGATTTTATAAACAACTAATGAATTTTTGAAATGAAGTTTCAAATAAGAAGTTTGAAAAGTAAGAAAGTCTCAATTGATAACTAGTTTGAGTGGCTCGAAAATAACTAAAAATGAGCAAGGGATACGTTTGGATGGTAAACACTTCTCTTAAGTATTACCCTTCTTGCTAAGGGGGTATATGATTCTATTGATAGTACCTAGTTCCATGGTATTATTTTGGAGTTACTCAATCTTTATAATTTTTCTTAGGTTAACAGGATAATTTTGAATTATTAATTGATAAGTTAAATCAAGGTTGGTTAAAAAGGAATATATTATAATGAGAGAAGTTGATTGTAATTTTGAAAAACAAGAGGTAAATTATATTTTAAATTAAAATGATTCCTTTGAGATGAAATGTTTTCCTTTAAGAAGAATATTTAGAAATAAATATTTAGAGTGATTATATATAAAGAAGCATCTTTAAAAGATAAAAGTTTTATGAATTTTTTTTAATAAAGACTTTTGAATGTTAATAAGTACATATAGGCACGTAGATCATTTCGTCACACGTTTTTGGTCAAAGGTTCGAGTATGGAACTTTGAAGTGTTTACACTAGTCCAAAAGAGGATTTATTACCGATTTTTGATAGCCGATGGGGGTTTATGATTGGGTAGTTGAGTTTTCTATCATAGTTGAGGGCTACGTACATTATATGGATGATCTATATTAATTTTATGTTTGTGTACTTGATTCAAATAGTAGATTGAATCAAATATTACGTAGGGATGATCTATATACATCGTACGGGAGTAAGTTTAAAAATAAATATATAAATATTTTGGACAAAACATGTTTTGTTTTGGAATAATTTCGAGGCCGAAATTCTTTTAAGGAGGAAAGTTTGTAATGGCTCACAAATTTATCACTTTGATAAATTATATTTATTTTTACAATATTCAAATATAAGCTATTTTAACATAAACTATGATGTTTTGAACAATAAATAATAATGGTAATACTATTTTGAATATGTAATTACAAAAATACGTACTTTGAGAGAACATCAATAAAACGACTGAAAATCGTTTTATCGATAAACCACTCTATAAACGCCAGAAGTCGCGCACGGAACTGGATATATACACTTATTTATCCATTTAAACAAGAATATGAAATAAAATTATTCATTTTATATTTGAAAATAAAATGTATTTATGACATCATCAATATGTCATCATATTATTTAATTAATTAATGAATTTAAATTGGGATTTTAAAGAGTTAATAATTATTTAATTATTCAAATAATTGTTTTCAAGTGGTAATAATTCATTTTAATTAGTTATATAGTAATTATCAATCATTTGTAATAGTTTTATAAAGATATATACTTGATTTGAAAATATAAGAAAATTCGTAACGATTTATCGATACGCAACACTTTTTGTAGACAATTGTTTAACATAGAATTATATGGTTTTATAATTTAAACGTGATCGTTTTAATTAATTACTAATGACAAGAAATTAGTTTTCATTTTTTTGCATTTATATGTAATTTATTTTATAAGTGAAGATGTGATCGGAAATCTGAATTGGAATTCGTAATGATTTGACATAAAGAAGTTATGCAACGTTGTTTATATGTCTCGTGCACATAGATAACATGCACATGCACGCCCTACCACATGGATATGTATACACACAGATTACTTACTTACACATATTCATACATTCACACACACACACACAGATATATATATATATATATATATATATATATATATTAACAAATATCTAAGGTATTTTAGATAACTTCATCCTTAAGCACTAAAAGTCAATGCACATGCTATGATAAGATGGTGGTGATGATAGGTGGTGTAGGCATGAGGACATGGAGGTGAGGAGGAGCGCATGGTGATAGAAAATGGTGATGTGATGGGATGGAAATATCTTGATATTATGTTGCAAACTCTAGCCTATAAATACACACATTCTCTTTATAAATCCTCACTTCTCCTTCTTCTTCTTTTTCTTCATATGAAGCTCTTATATGGCTTCTTCATATTGAGAAAAGTTATAAGAAAATTATGGTAAATAAATAAATACACACACACACACATCATCATCAGTACACTTCCAAAAATAAACCAAAACCACTCCTCTAACCTTCATACACCCACGACCCACCCCATACCCATGTTTGGCCGAGCACTAAAGGGAAGAATGGCCAAGGCCATGAGCATAGGGGTAAGGGAGGAGTGATGGACTAATCCTGGAGGTCGTAGGAGGCAAGGCCGAGAGCTAGGTGGTAGTAGAGCGGATGGCCATGAGCATTTGAGGTGATGAGAAGTCATAGCTGTGAGCTATAGAGGAGAGTGGAGTTGTTTTGGAGAAGTTTTAGTTGGGTTAAGCAATGATTTAGTTGGAGTTAACAATGATAATTGAAGTGTGGATTGAATGAATGTTGGTAGGAAGTTTGGGTTTGAATAAAGGTGTGAACACTTGCTTAAGTTAATTTAAATTTAGTTAAAAATAATGATATGAATGCTAATAAAGTAATATGCTTGGTTGATAATTGATTGATAAGTTGGTTGATTATATGGATGATTATATGGTTGATAACTTGGTTGGGATAAATTATGAGAAATCATAATAAAAATGATTAGTAATTAACCCTAGTCAATTCAATGAGAAATAAATCCATATAAATGTGTGTATGAAGTTTATTGAGCCTCTAAATGATTTTGAAATATAAAAAGGTTGGAAATGAATATTATAATAATATAATATTATGAAATAGCATAAAAGTGAATAAGAGATTTAATATGGAAAATATTAGTTGAAATAGTTTATAAATGTTTTGTAGACAATAAAATTAAATTTGGAGAAGTTTTGACAAGTTATTAAAAATAAGTCAAAATAAGGTGCGTTGTGTAACGGCGGTTCGAGATTTCATGCCGGAAAAGATAAATGAATATATAGTGTGAAATGTGGCTCGGAATTCTTCGAGATAAGAATTTTCCGAACTATTATATCCATAGTTTTCGAATGAAGAAGAAAATCAAACTTACACTTTGAATTTTTTTAGATAAGACCAAATCAAGTTTTCAAAAATATCGCGGTTTGGCAGTTTTGTAAATTTGAATGGTAAATATTTCAATTGGATATTTTATTCTTTTAGAAAATATGAAATAAATTTGTAAATATGTTAAAATGTTTTAAAAGGGATTTGAATTATAAAAATGACGTTTACGAAACAAAAATTATGTTTTGATCAAATAAGCTTAAAATCACTATTTGCATCACTTTTATACGACAGTTTTCCGTAACTTTTATAAAACATGGTTTTAACATAATTATTCTTCCCCAATATTTTTAATAATCTTTTCAAACGAATAGTCAAGTATATTAAAGATGATTTGGAAGTTTTATATTTATTTTAAAAGAGTTTATAATAAATGGTTATGGCAAAAATGGTTTATGACCCTAAGTAAATAAGTGATTTAATCTTAGCTCTAAAAGTCGATGAGTAGACCTGATTTTTCCATTCGTGAGATTTGGATGTGGAGTGCTTAAACTAAGGAGATATTCAAAAGCAACCAGTGTCCTGGCTTACCTGGCCTCTTTCCTGGGCTACGGATAGATAAGCTCGAAATGTCGAAAACGAGACATGTATAAAAGATTTAATTTTCATAATTAATTAATTACAACTTGGATTTATACAAATAATCTCTTATACTTGATGCTAAATTATGAGGATGAAACGCGTATTATTCGTGTGAATTTAAAAGGTGATTTCACTCTTATTCGACGATTAGTACATGTTTAATACGAAAATTAGTATTGAGTATAATTAGAGTAATTTCAATGGATCTTTCTTTTTTTCACTTAATACTAAATGGATTTGGTTTGCAGTAAATGATGTCTTAAATAACATCATTTTTGACTCGTTCAAAAGTTATGGTTCGAAAATGGAAAAACTTTATTAGGATTTAAAAGGTTATGGTTTGAAAATAAAAATTCTTTGTTAAGATCTAAATAAATAATTCGAAAATGTTTTCCTTTGTAAATGGTAAAATGATTTGGAAATTATTCCAAGATTAAAAAGGTTTAATTAACCAAAGAATTTGATAGATGAGGCTTAATGATTCCATGTACTCTTGAGAAGATAAATGGAATAGTTTAGAAGATTATATCTCATAAAGATAATTGAATGAAAGGAAAGGTTAATTAATTGGACGATGTTTGATAATCACCTATATACTTGACATCCTTTTATCGATGATTGGTTCAGAGAAACCAGAGTCGGATTTGGGTATTTCCTATCTGAAAACCACTTCGAACCAATGTATAATTTCGAAACTGAAGACATGTTGAAGACAAAGATTTTGAAGATGAAGATCTTCATATGGAGGGCTACTTTCCACTAGCTCTACGAATTCATATTATATATATATATATATATATATATATATATTGTGGCAGTATTGCTCTGTTATGAAAATCTTTGATACAAGGACTAACCTCTACTAATTTGGGGGTGATTCTCGATAGGAAGTAATAGAGGAGTACCTTCGGTTTGTCCTATTCCTGGACAACATATATAGATGAATGTTTGACATTGCATTTCCGAAACCACATACATCGATCTCTACGAACGTACATCTGTTAGGTGTGTAGGAGGTAACTCTCTTATACTTAACACCCTTCTCTGAAATGTATAAGCTTGGAGGTCGTACATTTATGGAAATCAATAGTGTGTTATTAGAAATGGAAATGTGACATTCAAGGTGGAACTTGTCATGATAAAAGCAAAGCATGACTTTATAGAAATTGAGCGTGGCCTCATGAGTCTTACATCATGTTAATGGTATGGGTAATTATGTGGTCTTCTGGACTTGTATTTCGGCTATTGGTTTTATAAGTATGAAGAAGTCTAGAGGAATCTGGATCCTCAAGGCTTCTATTGCCTTATGAACAGATACAGCGGCACCTGAGTCCTTATATGAGTAGCTGTTGGGTTCGCTGATCCATTGAAGTGGATAACATAGTATAGTGGCGTTTGAGTCCTTAGATGTGCGGCCATTGAATGCTATAGTTGTTGCACTAAGAATTTCACAATGAAAGAAAAGACCACTAGTTCCCTATCATGTTGGAAATCCAATTCCAGTATGAACCTTTATGGTTTTGATTATAGAACCTAGTATGCCATCAAATTTAACAAATGTAACAATTTCGGCTATTTTGATATGTTATGAAAAGTATTTATCAATGGAATATCATTAAAGATAATATCAAATTATGTTGATATAAAAGTTTTTTGGTTATCGTAAGGTAAAACTCATCCATGTTTATGAGTGGCGTGGTCTTAGGAGATACCCTTTTTTTCTAAAGGTTTGATTTACATCAATCTGATCTATACGTTTAAAATTTAAGTTTTTTCATGCTGGTTTATCAAGGCTGATTTGGGTATTTTTTAATACTCAGGTCAGATCCGAGTGATTTAGGGATTAGCTGAAGACGCTTGGAGTTTTCAGAGGAGAGCTGGATATCTTCATCAACATATGGATGTATTCTATTTTCCACTGCGTTAGTTTTATTTTTTTCCAGCAATTGTAAGGATGGAGATTTATAACTGTCCAAACTAAATATAAGTTTGACTCTGATATATGTATGTTAAATTTCCACTGTAAAAGATTTTGTGATTAATAATATATGCCATTCCATTTGTATGAGATTATGTTTTCTACTTTGTTTCTATCTTTATTTTCTTTTCCCCCTAATTATCCGCTTTTTCATTCAAATTGGGTTTGACATGTGTTGTTTATTGTCCACTTAAAATGTATAAAATTATGGATCATCATACTTGTAATTAGAGCTTAGGTTAAGCGAACACCTAGGATTTGGTGGGGTAAAACTCATTACAGATAGGGTTGGTACTAGCCTAGAGCGGGTGACTCATTAGAGATAGGGTTATTAACACCCTAGAATGAGTTTGAGAGTATTATATATACGAGCACGTATCTATTATGTGATATAAAAATGTTTTGTCTTGATTTATCTATTTAGTGGTTTATAGATTGCGGTCGATGCGCCTGATCACCATTATCGATAGGGATTCCTAAAGACTTAAACAAGGAAAACAGACACATTGATATTGAAAAATTTGGGCAAATGAAATAATTTTATTCAAGATTTTATTTTATATATGAAGAAATAACTTTCAAAAATAGGTATAGTTACTTATGGTGTGTTAGTTTGTGATTTAAGGAATGATAATATTGTCGTTTGTTGATTAAATAAACATTTTGTGAATTAAGTTTTACGATTTTACTATAAGATGTTTGATAATGATATAGGGTTAAGGTTAATGAATTTTCATAAGATAATAAAATAAGAATGTAGTATAAAATTGTATTTTACATAAATAAAATAATTTTGAAAGAGATGGATATGAAAGATATGTTATATAAATTTTTGAGAAACTAAATTTTAGGTACTTTGGAAAAGAAACATGAAATTTTAAAAGGAAGTAAGTTAGTATAAGATGATTTTATAAAATGGGTTTATAAAATGGGTTTTATAAAAAAATAATCCATATTGGATCTTCTAAAATAAATTTCAAATAAGAGATTTGAAAAGTAAGAAAGTCTTAAATGCTAACTAGTTTGAATGGCTCGAAAATAACTAAAAACGGGCAAGAGATAAGTTTGGATGGTAAATGCTTCTCTTAATTATTACCCTTCTTTTTAAGGGGATAGAGGATACTATTGGTAGTACCCAGTTCCTTGGTATTATTTTGGAGTTACTCAACCTATATAATTTTTCTTAAGCCAACAGGAAAATTTTGAATTATTAATTGATAGGTTAATATTAAGGTTGGTTAAAAAGGAATATATTATAATGAGAGAAGTTGATTGTAATTTTGGACGAAAGGTAAATTATCTTTTAAATTGAAATGATTCCTTTTGAATGAAATATTTTCCTTTAAGAAAATATTTGAAAATAAATATTTAGATTGATTATATATAAAGAAGCGTCTTCAAAAGATAAAAGTTTTATGGAAAGCTTTATAAAGATTTTTGAATGTTAATAAGAATATATGAGGTACATAGATCATTTCATCACATGGTTTTGATCTAAGATTCAAGTACGGAATTTGAGGTGTTTACACTAGTCTGACAAAGGGTTTATCACTGATACTCGACGACGAACACTTATAAGGGTTTATGATTGGGTACTTGAGTTTTTCTATCATAGTTAAGGGCCATGTAAGAGAAACGAAGTTTTTTGATCAAGAAGCCTGAATTCAAATAGTAGATTGAATCAAATTTTGCATATAGATGATCTATATACATCATATGGGAGTATGTTTAAAATAATCATTTTGGACAAAACACTTTTTGTTTTGGCATAATTTCGAGGATGGAATTCTTTTAAGGAGGGAAGTCTGTAACGACCTGCAAATTTATCACTTTGATAAATTATATTTATTTTTAAAATGTTCAAATATAAGCTTTTTAACATAAACTATGATGTTTTGAACAAAAAATAATAATAGTAGCCTTATTTTGAATAAGTATTTACAAAAATATGTACTTTGAAATAATATCGATAAAACGGCTGAAAATCGTTTTATTGATAAACCACTCTATAATCGCTAGAAGTCGCGCACTGAACTAGATGCATACACTTATTTATCCATTTAAATAAGAATATAAAATAAAATTATTCATTTCATTTTTGGAATAAAATGTATTTATGACATCATCAAAAATGTCATCATATTATCAATTAATTAATCAATTTAAATTGAGTTTTTAAAGATTTAATAATTATTTAATTATTCAAATAATTGTTTTAAAATGATAATAATTCATTTTAACTAGTTATATAGTAATGATAAACCCTTTATAATAGTTTTATAAAGATATAAAGATATATACTTGATTTGAAAATATAAGAAAATTCGTAACGATTTATTGGTACGACAACACTTTTTGTAAACAATCGTTTAATATGGATTCATATTGTTTCATAATTCAAATGTGATCATTTTAATTAATTACTAATGATAAAAATGAATTTTCAAATCTTGTTTATATTTATATGTAATTTAACCTATAAGTGAAGATGTGATCGGAAATCGAAATCAGAATTCATAACGGTTTGACGTAATGAAGATGTGCAATGTTATTTATATGTCTTGTGCACATATATAGCATACACATGCATGCCAACCATATACATATGCACATGTATACATACAGATTATGTACATACACATATGCATACATTTAAACATATGTGCATATATATAAACAAATATCTAAGATATTTTAGATAACTTCATACTAAAGCATTAAAAGTCAATGCACATGCTATGATAAGATGGTGGTGATGATAGGTGGTGTAGGAGTGAGCATATGGAGGTGAGGAGGAGCACATGGTGATAGAAAATGGCGATGTGATGGCATGTAAATATCATGATATTTTTTTGCAAACTAGCCTATAAATGCATACACATTCTCTTCATAAATCCTCACTTCTCCTTCTTCTTCTTCTAATGAATCTCTTTAATGGCATCTTCATGTTGAGAAAAGTTATAAGAAAAATATGATATATATATATATATATATATATATATATATATATATATATATATATATATTTTGTGTGTGTGTGTGTGTGTACACACACACACACACACATACACACATCTTCACTACACTTCCAAAAGCAAACTAAAACCATTCCTCTACCCTTCATACACCCACGGCCCACCCCATACCCATATTTGGCCGAGCACTAAGGTAGAAAATGGCTAAGGCTGTGATCATAAGGTTAAAGAAGGATTGATGGCGTGAGCATGAAGGAGATGGGAGAGAAAGGTCGAGAGCTAGGTGGTGGTAGAGCGAATGTCCATGAGCATTTGAGGTAATGGGGCGTCTTAGTCGTGGGCTATAGTGGAGAGTGGAGTTGTTTTGGAGAAGTTTTGGTTGGGTTTAGTAATGATTTAGTTGAAGTTAACAATGATAATTGAAGTGTGGACTGAATGAATGTTGGTAGGAAGTTTGAGTTTGAATAAAGGTGAGAACACTTGCTTAGGTTGATTTTAAATTTAGTTAAAAATAATGAGATGAATGTTTAATTAATAAATTAATATTCTTGGTTGAAAATTGATTGATAACTTGGTCAATTATAAGGTTGAATATATGGATCATTTTATGGTTGATAACTTGGTTGTGACAAATTATGGAATATCACTATAAAAATGGTTAGTACTTAATCTTGGTTAATTCACAAGAAATAAATCCATATAAATTTGTATATGGAGTTTATTGAGCCTTTAAATGATTTTGAAATATAAAATGGTTGGAAATGAATATTATTTTAATATAATATTATGAAATAGCTTAAAAGTTAATATGAGATTTAATTTGGAAATTAATTAAAATGGTTTATAAATATTTTATAAATAATAAAACTCAATTTCGAGAATTTTTGATAAGTTATGAAAGTCAAAATAAGTCGGCCGCATAATAGTAGTTCTTGATTTCGTGCCGAAAAAGTTAAAGGAACATACATAGTGGAATATAGCTCGGAATTCTTCGTGATAGGAATTTTCTGAACTATTATATCCATAGTTTTCTAGTGAAGAATAAAAATCCAAATTTCATTCTGAATTTTTTTTGTTAAGACCAATTGAAGTTTTCAAAAATATCGCGGTTTGGAAATTTTGAAAATTTAAATGGTAAATGTTTAAATTGGATATTTTTAATCATTAGAAAAATATGAAATAAAATTTATAAATGTTTTAAAAGGACTTGAATTATAAAAATGAACATTTATGAAATAAAAATTGTGTTTTGATCAAATAATCTTAAAATATTATTTGCAGCACTTTTCTATGATGTTTTTCCATAACTTTATACAACATGGTTTTAAATTAATTATTCCCCCTAGCCTTTTTAGTAATATTTTCAAACGAATAATCAAGTATTTTAAAGATGATTTGGAAGTCTTATGTTTATTTTAAAAGAGTTTAAAATAAATGGTTAAGAGAAAAATGGTGTATAACTCTAATTAAATGAGTGATTTAATCTTGGCTCTAAAAGCCGATGAGTAAACCCAATTTTTCTATTTGTAAGATCCGGATGTAGGGTGCATAATCTAAGGAGATGTTCAGGAGCATCTAGCGCCCTAGCTCACCCAGCCACTTTCCTGGACGAGGGAAAGATACGGTCGAAATGTCGAAAATGAGACAAGTTTAAAACATTTAATTTTCATAATTAATTAATTACTACTTGGATTGTATAAAAATTATATTCTTATTCTTGATGTTAAATTCCGAGGAGGGAACTCATACTATTCATGTGAATTTAAAAGGTGATTTCACCGTTATTCGACGAACAGTACATGTTGAATACAAAAATTAGTATTGAGTATAATTAGAGTAATTTCTATGGATCTTTATGTACCCCTAATTTTAATAACATTATTCAAGAGATTTAATTAGATAAATTAAATATAATAATGTAAATATTAGAGAGATAAGGGGATTTCAATTTGAAAATTTAAAATAGAAGTCGTGCTTAATTAAATAAATGGGCTTATGAATGGTTTGAATGTTAATTAATTAACACAAGGGTATTATAGGGTAATTTCCGCACTTTATAATCTCGTTTCCACTTTCTTTTTCACGTTCATTTTCTCAAAAACACAAAACGTAAACAAAAAGAAGAGAAAGTTGGACATAACCTAGGGAAGAAAAGGGAAAATTAGTCAAGAGCTAAGGAGTTAAAGCAAGAAGGATTAATCTCAATCAAATCTCAAATTCTTTATCCTAATCAAGGTGAATAATGATCAAAACCATCTCTAGTTTTGTTTTCATGATCATTTGGTTTTCGGGTTTAAGTTTAAATCCATTATGATTATTTTGATGATGATATGCTTGGATTTTATGATATGTTATATTCAAACAGGTTTATTTGATAATTGTTTCACGTAGTTTTAAGGCTAAAATCATTCATTTTATGTTTCAAATGCCATGAGGAATTTATATGTAATGATAAACATGATTTTGTTTAATTTTTATAATTTTCCAAGATATGTAAAATTTATTATCAACTTTCAAAAGAAAATATGAATTATTGGGTTTAGAAATTAATTTCGGAAATTATATAAAGAATCCGGGTCCGAAATTTTTGTATTTAGATAACATATTAAAATTGAATTTCTGTAATTTTTGGGGATTTTTCCTAAGTAATTTACGATGAAAATTAATTTATTTTAGATGAAGGACTTGTATGTTTTAATTGTTTAGCTTAAAGAAGGGCTTATTTGCTACATGGTTGTAATTAGATCAGAAATAATTTCGGCAGTTCTATTTTGGTAAAGAATTTGAAAAGTTTATGTCAATCAATTAAATGTTTACAAATAGGCAGGTTAGTTAAAAAGAAATTACTTTAAATGGCATTAAAACAGCCTTTATCTAGAAATATTGCTTCGCCATTATCAGAAGCTAACCTTTCGACCCATTACTCTCGCCTCGGCCAAGTAGAAACCAACCAAGTCGAAACCAACCAATGCCGAAACCAATACGCAAGGTATCAATACGATTAGTACGTAGTGGATTGGAGAAGGATGGAAGTTATGGTGTCGAAACATAGCTTTCAATGGGGTCGGATCCTTTGTTTTATTTTCAAAAGATATGTGCTTGCCTGGTTTTAATGAATGCTTTTAAAGGAGTCGAAACCAATGCTTTCGAAAGAGTCTTTTAAATAGCTTTTGAAGGGCTTGCCGCCTTTTTGTTTAAAATGTAGCTTTCGAATGAATTACTTCATTTTTAAATCAACGCTTTCGAAAGGGTAGATTAAACCTAGTCGAAACCCTGCTGCCGACCTTATGCCTTTCGGATGTATTGAATTCGTCAATGCTTTCGAAAGGTATCTTTTATTATTTAAATATATTAAGTCGCTTCCTATAGCTATCGAAAGGGTTTTAAGGTTTTGAAGGCAATGGCTTCAAAAGGGGTTTCGAAGTCATCCTTTTAATATTTTACTTAAGTGATAAACGCTTTCGAAGGGATGGTTCTGAAGCCATCAGTTTTTCCCCAATCATTTTATTTAAAGATTAATTGTTTCGAAAGGGGTACTTTCAATGGTTTCGAATGGGGTACTTTCAAATGATTTCGAAGCTATGCTTCTGTAATTGGATAGTAATACTTTAATGCATTCGAAAGGTTTCGAAAGAGAGGTTTTAAAGTGTTTCGGAAGGCAGATGCCTAGTGTTTTGAAAAGAAGATTTAAACTCTTTCGAAGGAGGTTTTCCAATGGTTTCGAAAGTAAAGGCTTATGGTTACGAAAGCCTTAGTTTTTAGAGTAAAGAACCCAATCTCATTTTTAGACGAAAATCATGGCATAATAAAGGAATTTTAAAGTGGCTTTTAAGTATGATGGTTTTAAAGAAGCTTTCCTTGATATAAATAATGGGTTAAAGGGATTAACCAAATTTCCAAGGGGAAATGATTTCAAAGATATTAAACCAAAGATGTTGGTTTTATTTTGTATGCACTTCTTCTATAAATATATTCACTAAGTAATGGACCCATGACTATATTTTGGAGACGTGCAGGAGGCATGATAGCTATTTAGAGTTCTTTTCTATTTTGATTCCGCTTTGTTTTGTTGTAAAGGCAAAGTTTTTTAATTGCCTAGTTATATATACTCTAATCATCCAAGAGGGCATCTTCATGTGTCGCTCTTGGCATATGTTGTAATAATTACATTTTCTTTGAACGTGGTTCTCATATTGGGATTATGTAATGAATTTGAAATGATTTGGAATGGAATGTGAAATTTGTTTTATGATTTTAAATTTTTTCAATATCCATGTGTTTCTGTTATGTCAATGTATCTAACATTACCATATTTGGTCGCCGAGGATTAATAATTATGGATGAATGCAGCGTCGTAGCCGTTAGTTTTGGGCCTCATGGTGGGGGATGTTACAAGTTGGTATCATAGCATAGGTCTATGGAAACTAAAAAGAAATTTAAACCTAAAAGTTTTTTCAAAATATAATCCAGTGAATCAGAGAATAAGATCGGGGTATAGGATAGCACTATAGTAACGTACTTGTATTTGACATATATACATATATATGTATGTATGTATATAAATACATATTCCCCTCTCTCTTAGACTGTTCTTATGTATCTTACTAAGGGTCGTATGCAGATTTACGAGAAAGGAAGATATGGAGGTAGGAAACGGAAGTGGAAATCTCGACAGAGGAAGCACCACAACTAACAAAAATGCTCGACCCACCAGAAGGAACCCGAGTAGACAGGCTAATGCTAAACAAAATGCAAATTCCAATGTGGGTGTTGGAAATCCATAAGTAGATATGGGGACGACGTATCAGTTCTTCATCAATCTGATGCAAGAAGGAGCACCTGCTGGAGTTGCTGGGAATGTTGAAGGACCTACTCATATGGCTGTAGTTAGGAATAATTATGCTAAGTTGAGTAGAGACTATACCTGTCTTGGTAGGAAGCCGTTTATAGGAATAGAGGATGCCATAGAAGTTAAGAATTGGCTGTTGCATTGTGAGAGAATCTTCACTGATTTGGGTTTGGATGATGAGCAGAATAGGAGGCTGGCCTCTAGGCAGTTGCAAGGGGCAGTACTTCATTGGTGGAATAGTGTTACTGCTGGAGTTCCGAAGGAAGAGTTGACATAGGAAGAGTTTCGAAGGGGATTTGAGTAGAAGTTTTTGTTTGAAGTTTCTAAGTCAGCACCGTTGAGAAAGTTTATGGATTTGGTACAGGAAGTTATGTCGGTAATCGCGTATGCTACTAAGTTTGATGAGTTGTCCTGGTATGGATATGCTACTATAGACACCGTCATAAGAAGGAACGAGAAGTTTATCCGAGGATTGAGACCCGAGATTGTTAGGGCAACCCTACCACATCCCCGTGATCCTTGTATTGTAGTTGTGGAGATGGCAATCCAACATGATGAGATGCTTGCTATTTATGTGAGAGAAAAGATGGTTGAAACCCAGGGTTCTCTAGAAAAGAAAAGGAAGTTCTTTAAGAAGAAGGGAGCCCAAAAGGGAGAGGTTGCCAAGAAGGCAAAGGATGATTTAGTTTGCTTCAAGTGTGATAAGAAAAGTCATTATGCTCATGAGACGGTCAAGCAAAGGGAAGAAGGCTGTAGATAAGAAGGGTGTGAAGTGCTTCAACTGTGATCAAGTTGGGAATTATAAGAACCAGCAAGCAGTCAGGGCGAACAAGGGAAATGTTTTTGCTATTGGACCAGCATCTGCTAGGCCAACTGCAGCTGAAAAGGGAAGATTATAATATAAGATATGCTTTTGATTCAGAGTATACCAGTTAGGGTACTATTTGATACCGGTGCATCACATTCATATCTCAGTGTTTGGTTGATAGGTTATGCTTAGAACCAACATACCTTATTACTTCCTTAAGGTTTGCGAATACGATAGGAGGTTATGCAACTCTGGGGATGAGATGTGACCAGTTAGAACTTGATTTGTTAGGTTACATGTTTGCGTGCAGTCTGTACATTTTTGATTTCGTAGACTTCGGGATCAGTTTGGGTATGGACGGTTGGGTAAATATGAGGCTAGGATATTTTGCCGGGATAGGGAGATATTGCTAAGACACCCTGATAGTCATAACCGAATCATATTCTCAGTGGAGAATTCTAACCGGAGTGGTTGTGCTTTGTTAAGTGCTATGAAAGTGGGAGAAGGGTTAAGTCAGGTTCGAGTAGCAAGAGAGTTTACAGATGTCCTTGAGCCGGTTACAAGACTTCCACCGAAACGAGCTATTGAGTTTTGGATAGATCTTGTGCCAAGAGCTGAACCTGTTAGTAGACCACCTAGCATGATGACACCGACCGAGATGAAGGAATTAAAAGTGTTGCTAGTGTATCTAGAAGGGAGGAATTTTATTAGACCAAGTAGTTGGCCTTGGTGAGCAGCCGCGGTGTTCGCGAAGAAACCAGATGGGTTGTTAAGGATGTGTATCGACTATCGTAAGTTAAACGAGAGGACGATTAAGAATAAGCATCCTTTGCCAAGAATTGATGATCTATTTGATCAGTTGAATGGAGCTAGAGTATTTTTCCAATTGAATTCAACGATAGGTTTCCATCAGTTAAGAGTAGCAAAGGACAATATTTTAATGAAAGCATTTCGAACTAGGTATGGTTCATATGAGTGATTAGTAATGCCATTCGGATTAATGAATGCACCTGCTTTCTTCGTGGATTTGATGAAATCAGTTTTTTGAGAGTACTTAGATAGGTTCGTGTTGGTGTTTATAGATGACATTTTAGTATACTTTAAGGATGAGAGAGAGCATATGGATCATCTTAGAGTAGTTCTTGAGACGTTGAGGCAGCATCAGCTGAAGGCGAAGTTTTCCAAATATCATTTTTGAAAGAAAGAGGTTAAGTTTCTTGAAAATTTGGTTTCATAGAAGGGCTTATCGGTTGATACAGATAAGATCGAAGCTATTAATAATTGGAAGAGACCAGAGATCGTGACTGAGATTATAAGTTTTCTTGGACTTTCTGGCTATCACCGGAGGTTCATTAAGCATTTCTCGCGGATAGCAGCACCTTTGACTAATTTAACCAGGAAGGATGTGAAGTTTATCTGGTCCAACAAATGTGAGGAAGCATACCTTAAGTTAAAGCATTTGTTGACTAATGCACCTGTGCTAGTAGTTCCAGACAGAAACCAAGGGTTGGTGGTGTATACCGATGCATGTAGAACTGGATTAGGAGCTATGATAATTCAGAAGGATGAATTTTGTTGCCTACGCTTCCCAACAACTTAAACCGCACGAAGTGAGATATCCTACTCATGATTTGGAGTTGGCAGCAATGATCATCACATCAAAGATTTGGAGATATTATTTCTTAGGGGAGAGATTTGAGCTATGCACAAACCATAAGTCCTTAAGGTACTTATTCTCTCGGAAGGAGTTGAATATGAGATAGCAGAGGTGGCTGGAGTTTTTGGCTGCCAATGATTTTGGTATAGAGTATACTCTTGGGAAAGGAAATAAAGTAGCAGATGCTCTTAGCAGAAAACATTAGAATGTGGTGTTAGCTATGTTGGAAGAATGGAAAGATTTAGAAACTCTGACTACTTGTAGTGTGCAGTTAAGATCGACTGCAAGTTCTTTACAGAGTGTCGCTATGTTGTTCTGTTTAGAATTCGACCAGTGTTGATCCAAAGGATTGCTTCTGAGCAGATGGATGATCCAGTATTAGCCGAGAGGATTAGAAGGCTTGAGGTTGGAACTAAGATTGAAGATCTAAAGGATTTTAGTCTTGACCAGATAGGATGGTTGAGAAAGAAGGGATGGTTGTGTGTTTCGAAAAGTACTTGGAGAATGTCATCGATCCAAATTTACGATTCATCCTGAAAGGACTAAGATGTATCAAGATATGAAAAGGAACTTCTATTGGGAAGGTACGAAGAGAGATGTTGGCTTGTGGGTTAGGCAGTGTGCAAACCGACAACAAGTGAAAGTCGAACATCAGAAGGCGAGTGGGTTACTTCAACCTTTGGAGGTACCAGTACGGAAAAGGGATTCAATATCCATGGATTTTATAAGCAGGTTTCCAAGGTCAAATAGAGGAAATGAAAGTATATGGGTTATAGTGGACAGGCTAACCAAAAGTGCCCATTTCATTCTAGTTAAGTCAACCAGAACAGCACCCATTTTAGCTATGTTGTTCATGAAGAACATAGTTAGACTACATGGAATTCATAGTAGTATAGTTAGTGCCAGTGATGCTGTGTTTACTAGTGAATTCTGGAAGAGTCTACAGGATGTATCAGTTACCAAGCTTAAGATGACTACTACGTATCACCCTTAGACGGAGGTGCAGACAGAGAGAGCCAATAAGGTACTCGAGGACTTATTGAGAGCTTGTATATTGGACTTTGGTTGATCTTGGGAAAATCGCCTACACTTAGTGGAGTTTTCCTATAATAGTAGTTATCAGACTAGTATAGGAATAACGCCTTTTGAAGCTTTGTATGAAAGGCCATACAAATCACTAGTATGTTGGTTTGAGACTAGAGACAGATTAGTCTTAGGTCCAGATCTGGTTAGAGAGGCGACAAAGAAGATTGAGTTGATTCAAGAAAGGATGAAGGAAGCTCAATCCAGAGAGAAGAATTATGCAGATAAGAGGTGTAAAGACCTAGAATTCTTAGTTGGAGATAGGGTTGTCATTAAGGTATCACTAATGAAGGGTGTGGTACGATTTGGAAAATTCAAAAAACACGCCCCGAGATATGTTGGTCCGTTCTTAGTTATAGAAAGGACCGGGAAGCTCGCATACAGAGTAGAGTTGCCAAGCAGTGCAGGTGTCCATAATGTGTTTCATGTGTCTCATCTTTGCAAGTATGTGCATGATCCGGCGAATATTATTCCTCCAACAGGGTTGGAAGATTTGATAGTAGAGCCTAATTTGACTTTTATTAGAGAAACAGACTGGGTTGTAGCGAGAGACAAGAAAAGCTAGGGAACAAGACAGTCAGGTTGGTGAAAATTCAATGGGACGACAAAGAGAAGGACTGTACTTGGGAAACAGAAGACATGATTAGAGATACTTATCCTGATCTGCTTTAAGGGTATGTCTATATTAGATTTATATAGATAGTTTCTAGTTAGGTAAGCTAGTATGGTTGTTAGGAGTTGTTACAGATGATTGCTATGTTTAGTATTTATCCTTACCGAATTTCGAGGACGAAATTCTTTAAGGAGGGGAGTCTGTAACACCCCTAATTTTTTTTAAAATTATTCATGAGATTTAATTAGATAAATTAAATAGAATAATGTAAATATTAAAGAGATAAGGGGATTGAGATTTTAAAATTTAAAATAGAGGCCATGCTTAATTAATTAAATAAGCTTATGAATGGTATAAATGTTAAATAATTAACGCAAGGGTATTATAGGGTAATTGCCGCACCTTATAATCTCATTTCCACTTCCTTTCTCACATTCATTTTCCCAAAAACACAAAACTTAAAAAAAAGAGCAAGCTGGCCATAACCTAGGGAAGAAAAGGGAAAATTAATCAAGAGCTAAGAAATTAAAGCAAGAAGGATTAATCTCAATCAAATCTCAAATTCCATATCCTAATCAAGGTGAATAATAATCAAAACCATCTCTATTTTTTTTTTATGATCATTTGATATTGGGTTTAAGTTTAAATCCATTATGATTATTTTGATGATGATATGCTTGGATTTTATGATATGTTATATTCAAACAAGTTTGTTTGATAATTGTTTCACGTGGTTTTAAGGCTAAAATCGTTCATTTTGTGTTTCAAATGCCATGAGGAATTTATATATTATGATAAATATGATTTTGGAGATGATTTTTAATTTTTATAATTTCCAAGCTAGGGAAAATTTATTATGAATTTTCAAAGGAAAATATGAATTATTGGGTTTAGAAATTAATTTTGGAAATTATATAAAGAATTTGGGTCTGAAATATTTATATGTTAGATAACATATTAAAAGTAAATTTCTGTAATTTTTGGATATTTTTCCAAAATAATTTACTATGGAAATTAATTTATTTTAGATGAAGGACTTATGCGTTTTATTTGTTTATCTTAAAGATGGGCTTATTTGCTAAATGTTTTTAATTGGATCTAAAATAATTTCGACAGTATTATTTTGGTACAGAATTTAAAATGTTTATGGCAAACAATTAAATGTTTACAAATAGGCAAGTTAGTTAAAAACAATTACTTTAAATGGCATTAAGACAGCCTTTACCCAGAAATGTTGTTTCGCCAATATCAGAAGCTAACCTTTCGACCCATTACTCCTGCCTTAACCAAGTCGAAACCAACCAAGTAGAAATAAACCAATGCCGAAACCAATACACAAGGTTTCAATATGATTAGTAGTAGTGGATTGGAGAAAGGAGGAAGGCATGGTGTCGAAACATAGCTTTCGATGAGGTCAAAACCTTTGTTTGATTTTCAAAAGATATGCGCTTGCCTGGCTTTAACGAATGCTTTCGAAGGAGTCGAAACCAATGCTTTTGAAAGAGTCTTTTAAATAGCTTTCGAAGGGGTTGCTGTCTTTTTGTTTAAAGTATAGCTTTTGAATGAGTTACTTTGTTTTTAAATCAAAGCTTTTGGAAGGGTAGATTAAGCTAAGTCGAAACCCTACTGCCGACCCTATGCCTTTCGAATGTATTGAAGTCATCAATGTTTTCGAAAGGTAGCTTTTGTTATTTAAATATATTAAGCTGCTTCCTATAGCTTTCGAAAGAATTTTAAGGTTTTGAAGGCAATGGCTCCAAAAGGGGTTTCGAAGCCATCCTTCTAATATTTTACTTAAATGATAAATGCATTTGAAGGGATGGTTCCGAAGCCATCAGTTTTTCCAAATCATTTTATTTAAAGGTTAATGGTTTCGAAAAGGGTACTTTTGTTAATATTTCACTTTGACCCAAAAGATAATTTTAAATATAAACCCAATGATTTCAAAAGGGATACTTTCAATGGTTTCGAAAGGGTACTTTCAAATGGATTCGAAGCTATGCTTCTATAATTGGATAGTAATACTTTAATGCATTTGAAAGGTTTTGAAAGAGAGGCTTTAAAGTGTTTCTAAAGGAAGATTCCTAGTGTTTTGAATGAAGATTTAAATGCTTTTGAAGGAGGTTTTCCAATGGTTTCAAAAGTAAAGGCTTAAGGTTCCGAAAGCCTTAGTTTTCAAAGTAAAGAACTCAATCTCATTTTTAAAGGAAAAGCACAACATAATAAAGAAGTTTTAAAATGGCTTTTAAATATGAAGTTTTTGAAGAAGCTTTCCTTGATATAAATAATGGTTAAAGGGATTAACCAAATTTCTAGGGGGAAATGATTTCAAAGTTATTAAACCAAAGATGTTGGTATTATTTTGCATATGCTTCTTCTATAAATATATTCACCAAGTAATGGACCCATGACCGTATTTTGGGGAATAAGGGCAAAAGAAATCAGGTAGGTTGACCCAATAGTGAATATAAGTTAAGTAACTCCTGAATGAGTAGAATTGCATCTAGGAGGTCAGATAGACCAGAATGTAGGATGCCATAAATATCGATTAAAGAAGCTGTCAGATAGATAGGTTGATAGTAAACCCATGAAAACTATGTCTAGAAAGAGTTATTGGCATGGGCCAATAGGTTTGTAGTAAACCCATGAAAATTATATTCGGATTAAGTTATTGATAGATATCAATAGTTTTCTAGTCAACCCATGAAAACTAGGATAAGAGGAAAGTATTGGAGATACCAATAGGTTAAGGGAGAACCGATGAAACAATGAAGTTATTGGTAGGGGCCAATAGGTTCTTAGTGATTCCATGAAAATTATAAAACCGGACAGGGAGTCCATAAACATTAAACAAGTTATTAGTCAGCCTATGAAAACTAATAGGTTAATAGTGACCCTAAAATCTATAAATGAGATGGTTAGTCAAAATGAAAGGGAATAGTAATCCAGAATTGATTTACCTGTTTGCAAATCCTCATAATATTTTGAATTGTTATGTTTAACCATTGTGGATGCGGAGCAAAATATATGGTTTTTCGCTACACCAAAATAGTGATTTTGCAACATTTACATTTGTTAATTCCTAACACTTATAAATGTTATTGACTACTAATGGTAAAAAAGTGTTAGGGTATCTGAAAAGTGTTGGTAAATATAAATAATGTTTTGTATAAACTTTGCTACACATCTATTATAATTTGCAACACAAAAAAGTGTTAGAATAGTTGGTAAATTTGTAAATAATTCATGGAAAATTGCACCCCTCCGTAATTTTGCATATTTTCTTTTTCTAACACTTTCCCATTCCCATTCCCATTTATCGACCGCATAAGTTTTAGTTTCAATATTAGGGTTTCCATTCTCAGTTGGCTCTCGACATATCAACAACTCTCGATGTCTCCAGGCAACTTTGGCGGCTTAACCGATCTTCCCTTAGCACATACTCAAAGCAACATCGAGCAGCTATAGACATAGACCAACGTCTCAACATGCGAATGTTGATTTGGCGCGTCATCTTTCCAGGCAACATCAATCAGACATTGACAGCTCTAGCGACTTTAGGTTCTGCATATAATCTTTCCAAGCAACTTCAGGTTCGATTTTGATTTTGTATATTGAATTATCCGTGCGTATAACTTCTTCTTGACTTATCTGAGGTTATTTGTAAATCTATTTCTATTTACTTTTTATTAGAAGATTACATATTATTTGTGCATTATGTATACAAATCTAAAAGTGGTTTATATGAACTGCCTTTTGTCATATAGTATATTTTGTTATTGTTGTCTAATAATTGTCAGTATTGTTGACTTTTATTTGACAATCATCATTTTTATACCAATGTTTTTATTCATATATTTAGCTTTATTTGAAACTAATTTATAGTTTATGGATTGGAAATGATTTATTTATTAATAAATGCTAAAAATATGATACTCCAGTAGCATAAGGGTGATTGGCTATTGCATTTTGCTAGGTCTTGGATTTATTGTGGTTCAGTTTGATTTCATATATTTTAAAAACAATCACTGTCCTACTGGTTAATTTTAAAATGATAAAACGATAAATATTAATTTTATGTGATGTTTCTTTACATTGTGTAGGAGCTTTATTTGTTTGTTTATTTCTTTTGTTGGAACTTTATGATTATTAGAAATTTTGTAACAGATTACAATTAGCTTGTTTTTGATTCTGTTATGGCATTGTAGAATTGATGCACGATATAAAAAAATGTCAACGTAAAGCTTACTAAGCACTTACAGTGAATAACTATAGCTAATTTTTCCTAACCTCTTGCATTTCTCTAGCATTTCTGGTCTTCCAAATTTGCATTCAGACCAAAAATGTATCGACCTTTAATTAATCACATGGTACATTAGCAAGGTTGCAATTAATATGATGGTCGTCTGTAGCTCTCTCCTTCTATTCATCCCTTTAAAAGTCCACTAATATCCCATCTTAAAAGAAGTTAAGTCTTCCATCTGCCTCTTTCATAATTTTCATATTCATACACTCCAAGGTTCTTTCCTTCTAAGGTATTGTTAAAAAAATGTGTATGATGCGATAGAGATGATGTTCCTTTCCCTTATTGATCGAATTTGATTACAAATAGCAAATTTAATATCTCTCTTTGGAGAAATTAAGCCAATGTTCTAATCTGCATGCTTTCATTAGATAAAAATATTATTTTTTAGAAAAATCATTTACTGAAATATTAAGAGAATAATCAATTTGAGGCTTGTTTCTCAAAACATTTACAATTACTGCCAAAGAGATTTCTAGGCTTGGGTGCTTGTATTGCTCTATCCTTCCTAGATGTTTGAGACTATTATATCATTATTCCTTTGATATTTGTTTATGCTTATATTAAATGGGAAAGACACGCTAAAGATGATGATCCTTTCCTTACGATGATTAACTTTCATTATAATTTGCGAGTTTTATATTTACCTTAGGAGAAATCAAGCCAGTGTTTTGTTCTCATGCATGCACTATACAAGGATGTATAGTTACATTGTTTAAAATTTATGTTTACTACAAAGATGATAAAAACAATCAATGAATCTTGTTTCTCCAGAGTCAAAACATTCTAGCGGTCTAATAGAATTTGTCTCCCCATGCTCAAGTGCTTATGCTGCTTGCTCCTACCTACTTTGTTAGAATAGTTTTTGATTATTATTCTGTTTACTTTCTTTTTATAAGATTGTAAGTTTATTTGTGCTCTATGTGCATACATACATACATACATACATACATATATATATATTGTAAGTTTATTATTCTTATAATTTTAGACATTGTTTTACTTAAATCCAAGTATAATAATTAATTATATATTTAGTATCTTAAATCAACTATAATTTGGGTTACATAAAACAAGAGCAAAAAAATATAAGATACTAAAATACCACCTTATTTGATTTTTTTGTTCCCAACTATAAATAAAATTATATCTTATGTTAACCATAAGTATTTTGTTGGCTTACGTACAAAAATATAAGATGCTAAATACTAGCTTATTTGTTTAATTTTTCATTGTCAACTAATAAAATTATATCTTATATCAACTATAATTATATTGATTATTTATTTGATTCATATATCCATTGTTGGTCCTTTTCATTTTCCCCATTTTTTCTCTTTTTTCCTTGCTTTTATTTAAACTTTTATTTATATATCCATTCATTTATTTGATTCATATAAGTATATTTAAACTTTTATTTGATTTGCAAAATTGGGTATGGAAAATAGTTCTTTCAAGCTTTAGCGTCATTTGGGTTACTATTTATTTCATTAATCTTATGATTACCATCTGCTTTTGAACTGTATTGATTTATTTTGATGGACACTTTGTGTTTTTTTAGAGAAAAGAAAAGCTGAATCAGCAAGTATTAAAGAGGAATACTAGATAGACCCTTTAAGGATTACAGAGAAAAGGTGATTCATATTGTAAATTTCTTTTTTGTGTAGTTATAACTATAGCTATCATTAAGCAAACTTAAAAATTTCTTGCTCAAATTGCTTGACTTTGATTTGAGACAACTCCAAGAAAAAATAATAATAGTTCCAGTAAATTCATTCATGTGATTAAAACAACAATTGAATTATTCCTCTTTAATATCTTTATGGCTATACTGTTTGATCATTTATTTTATTTTTTATACCCCTTGAGCTAGATTAAAGCACATTCAATTCCAATATCTTGAGTACAAAAATTTGCATATGATTTGAATAGTATGAAAGAGAAGATGGTACAACATGATAACATGCAGTTGTAGCCTTATTTTTTCGTTCATTTTACCCGGATAAAATGAATTACTATATCTTTGTGACTTTCTATATGATTCCACCAATAATGTGATATTTGTTTGTGATCGTGTATGGTTAGTTTTAGCTACAAATTCATAATATGTGTTCAGCTTTTGTATTTAGAAGACTTGAAAAATGTTCATAAGCAACAAATATTAGTTGTGTGAGTTTTACTCTTGAAAAACATTAGTTTATTGAATTTTAAAACATAAAAGTTTTGCAGTTATTCATTTAGGAATATATGTATATTGGTATGTTTTATATGGCTTGAAAACTTATACTCCTATGCACCATAAATTTATTGAACTTGTTTGCCGAGTTTTCCTTGCATGGTACATGTTTTTCATTGTGTAGTACTTTCCTTTGCTTGTAAACTTATATATTTAGTCTCACTTCATTGTTGAGTTTTCCTTGCCTACTATATTAGTGTTTCATATGTATATTCATCTATTGAGCCAGTTTGTTGTATCATCAGTTTAAACTAAGGCCATGCTGCCTCAGTTTAAACTTAGGCCGATGATCTCAGTTTTTAACCTAAGGCCTATAGCCTTAGTTTTTAATCTGAGGACATGCGACCTCGGTTAAAACCGAGGCAGATTGCCTCCATTAAAACCAAGCCTCCGTTTATGGTTGGTGGCTGGGATCATGCTCAGGTGATGTGCAAAGCTGTTTGAGTGTGAAAATTGGCTTTTGCGAATGGTTGTAGCTGGTGAAAGTTGTTTGAGGAGGTTGTGAAGAGAAGTTGCCGATGGTTGGGGTTGGAAGTTAGAGCGAGGCTGTTAAAATACAATGTAAATGCAAATGAAAATAGAGATTGAAACAAAAACAGTGAACACAAAATGTATACTTCAATTGAAAAATGTTTATGCAGTATTTTACTTGTCATAGAAAACAACAAAGTGCAACATTTTATAAATTTATCACTTTTTATTGTTAAATTATGTGTTATCACTTTGATTACTACTTGTCATTCCTTTTTAGTATAAATTTCAGTTTAATATTGTATTGAATGCATGTAGGCACTTGTCGAAGAAGCAGAAGAAAAGAGAAAACTGGATGGTAGTTCTAGTGGTGATGGTGAAGTAGAAGATCTTAAAAATGATCCAATTGCGAAAGTGTTTGGTTCCGATAGAAAGAAAAATTATTGTCGAGAAGTAAGTTCAACTTCTTCTATGAAACAAGTAAAGAAATTTTTTTGCCTCACTTATTGTCTTATCTTTTGTTATTGCAATTTGATATTAGCGTGGAATTGGCAAACTATGTACTGGTAAACATGACTATGTGTTGAACTTCTCTTTTGTTAATTGATGCTCTATTTTATTACCATGATTATGAAAATTGTTTATTAATGTTGATTGGGTTATACTTAATTTGTTAAATTAAGATAATATTTCACACTAAATATAATCTACATTATATCTTTCAACATTTACATTATCGATAAGCGGTTATTTGTTTGCATATATTTGTAACACTTATAAGCATTGGAAGATATTTTTCCCCAATGCTTCTAAGCGTTGGAAGATATTTTTCCCCAACGCTTATAAGCGTTGGGATATATTTTCCCCAACGCTTATAAGCGTTACAAATAAATGCCCACGCCCCTATAGCGACACAAATAAGTGTTACTGAAATTCTTGGAAACGCTTATACTCGTTGGGAATCCACTGTTTTGGTGAAATGTTTATAAAGTTTTGGATAAGATACTTGTGAGGGGGAAACCCGTTCGGCTAAGTGGCATGGTCTTACGAGATATCTAAATGGTTTGAGATGGTATGTTATTATTCATACCAGGCTTTATATCTGACCCAAGGCTTATGTTTTCCCCTTAAACTCTTGGGTGCTCAATTGATTTTGAGTAGTTTGAGAGTTGAGGTTTTCAGGTTCCTAGTTAGACGGATAAACTTCCAAAGACGTGAAGGAGGCATGATAGCTACTTAGAGTTTTTTTTTCTATTTTGATTCCATTGTGTTTTGTTGTAAAAGCAAAGTAGTTTAATTTCCTAGTTATATATACTCTGATCATCCAAGGGACATCTTCATATGTCACTCTTAGCGTCTGTTGTAATAATCATATTTTCTCTGAATGTGGTTCTTGTATTGGGATTATGTAATGAATTTGAAATGATTTGAAATGGAATGTGAAAGTAGTTTTATGATTTTAAATTTTTTCCATATCCATGTTTCAGTTATATCAATGTATATAACATTACCGTATTTGGTCGCCGAGTATTAATAACTATGGATGACTACAACATCCGTAGCCGTTAGTTTTGGGCTTCCAAGTGAGGGTCGTTACACTTTTTTCTGCTAAATACTAACGGTTTGGGTTTATAGTAAAAGATATCTTAGATAAAATCGTTTTTGACCTGTTTAAAGGTTATGATTTGAAATTGAAAAATCTTTGTTATGATTTAAATGGTTATGGCTTGAAAATAAGAAGTCCTTGTTAAGATTTAAATAAATAATTTAAAAATATTTTCCTAAGTAAATGATAAAATGATTTGAAAATTATTCTAAGATTAAAATGATTTAATTAACCAAAGAATTTGATAAACGAGGCTTAGTGATTGCATATACTCTTGAGAAGATAAATGGAATAGTTGAAAAGAATATATCTCTGAAAGATAGTTGAATGAATTGAAAGATTAATTAATTGGATAAGATTAATTAATTGGATGATGTTGGTAATCACCTATATACTTGACATCTTTTTATCAATGATCGATTTGGAGAAACGAGAGTCGGATTTGGACGATTCCTATCTGAAAACCACTTCTAACCAATGCCTACGTTTGGAGGTGAAGACATGTTGAAAACAATGATTTTGAAGATGGAGGTTATGATGACCTGCCCTTTTGACCCTCGAAAATCGACATAAATACGCCTATTTTATAACATGCCAAACGATCGAGTGCCGGAAAGACAGATGGTTGAAGGAAAGAAAGTAGGCAGAAGAAAGAAGAAACTAAACAAAACAGAGTCTCATAGCAGACTAAAAAACATATAATATAAATAGTTCTTTACACAAACCCAAATGTACTATACATATCTCACATCAGAGTACACAAATCAATAATTACCAGCCTGAGTATTTATAACAACCTGCCCTCACAACTGTTGGTAATTTCAACAAAACACTACAAGGGAATAAAACAAGTACGGGAATACATCTCGGTCTCCAGCTCGTCTCCTGCGCTCCATAGCATTCTAACCTTTTTAAAACCCATTAACTTTTCTAGAACCCAATTAGTTAAATCCTACATTCCCTTCTCTAAATCCTTTTGGTTTTATCTAAAAAAATTAGCTTCGTTCCTATTTCCAAAAGCCTTGATTCTAATACGGTTCAAAAATCAACTCTCTAGTTAACAAAAATTTTCCAAAAATTTCAAAAAAAATTCTCTAGCACCTTAAATTTTTGAAATTTTTTGATAGGGTCTTCTTTGTACGGAGAGCTCTTTTACAATGTCACAAGAGGTATAAAATATATACATCGACCCACACGGTCGAAAAACACAATATATCTCAAGATATAATCATTTCTTTATTATATGGCGTAGGTGTACCCCATATTAGCGTTTTAAGCGAGCGATTTATTTATATGCATTTACGCAATCAAAATCTATCCAACAACTTCCTGTAACTATACTTACTCAAAATAAGCACATAAATTTTCGTAAACATGAAATTTTATAACATTTCGTTTATTTAACTAGCTAAAAATACAA
The DNA here is from genome assembly GCA_030765085.1 of Allium cepa. NCBI lineage: Eukaryota > Viridiplantae > Streptophyta > Magnoliopsida > Asparagales > Amaryllidaceae > Allium > Allium cepa. The sequence goes on along the minus strand of CM060931.1, from coordinate 1,039,120,263 downwards.
ACTTCATAACCCAAATGTGCCAATCATATATTACAAGCAATTTATATGGTTCCAATACTAATTTAATTCCTTTCCATGGGTCCATATATCATTTCATTCAATTCGACATGATTTAGAACAAAATTTATTGCATTCAATTTATATTTACAACAAACAAACTCATATCCATTCCAAATTGATTTCTATGTGCTTTAGTTACATAAATTCACTTCTATTCAATTTCAAATTGATTCACAATCAATTTTATTTGTATTCCCTTCATTATTGACTTTCATTATATGCAACTCCATTTTATTAAACTTCAATTTATTCCTTTTTAAATTGACTCTAAATAAATTTCTTCTAATTTCCATTTGATTTATATTCAAGTTATCCACCAACTTTGTTCGCTACATGTTGTATTAAAAAACATTCCAAGCCATGTTAATTTATCGATGAACCCATTTCATAAATAATCACTTTTAAGTTTTCATTGCAACCAAATTCCATTCACCTTTAAATTGATTTTTATTTAATTTATTTGCTTTCATTTACTTAGTATACCAATTTATACTATATCATTGGGAAATCATTTCACGTAAACCAATTCTCGAACAATTTATCATAACATGGTTCATGCACTTGTACTTCGATTAACTTTACTTCCAACTTATTTTACCTCTTTTCCATTCACTTTCATTAAATTTACATAGTGCTATTCACTTTATTTTATAGCGAATGACATTTCATTTCATGCTAGTTTATTTATGAACCTTTTCATAAGATTATTTATAAGGTTTATTATAAACATTCCATATCAATGCTTAAGTTATATTCAGCTTTAAAACTTGTTCATACCCAATCTTATCAAATCCATATCCCAAATATCATATTCAACTCATTTACTCTTATATTGAATTCATTTCCTGTTATCAATTTCTTAACCATTTAACTTGGTTATATTTTTTCCACTTCCCTAGTTTGATAAGTTACACCAACTTATTTATTCACAATTTCTTGAATTTCCACTTAAGTATACTCACATTCAATATTTATAACATATAGTTATACAACCACTTCACAATTCATGTTTACATTTAATTTACTCAATTCTAATTCACTCTCTATCCAAAAATTCAAATTTTGAATTTCCATTTCTTTACTATAGTATCGCTATTTTCATTTAGGTTTCACCATTTCATTTTCAATTCATAAGTTCAAGAACTTATTTACTTAATATCTCATATTGCTTACTTGAGTCTATTTACATCTTATAATCATAACTCTGCATTATCTATATCACTTAATAGCTTAAGTATATCCTTTTCATTCAACAATCATAACTTATAGTTATAGAATCATTTTACATTTCTGGCTTAACATTCCATTCAATTCAACTCCAATTCACTTTCTTTAACTTATCTTAAGTTAAATTTTAATTCATAATATTTATTTTAACTTACTCAAGTTAAATTTTAATTCTAAGGTTTAAAATTCACATTTTACTTTCTTATTTATACCAACGTCAAATTATAGTTTCAATAACTTATTTTAACCTGGCTTCATAAATCATTTAAATGGAAATCCTAGAATTTAATCACCGGATTTTTATTTCAGATCATTTTGAAATCATAAACATGCGTATATTCCCTGGGTATATCAAATCGCACTATATAAATCTTAAAGCCACTTGGTTTTTCCCAAAACAGTTTCCCTTTGGAAATTTCTAAAACAAACTTGTTTATCAAACAAGTCCAAAACAAATGAGCACAGACAATCACTATGGTAGCAATTCATCACTTAGAAACTCAAAAATGAATATTGATGATGTGGCTATCATCACTAGAATTATTTTCCAGCAGCTGAAGTAAGTCCAGTGCTTCCTTACTCGAAAAATTTACTTTAAAACAATTTTTATTCAAAAACTTCTCCAAAAATAATATCACCATTCTTCCTTTCAAACACTTTGGAAAACATTTCCAAAAAGCTCTAAGATTTAAAAATTCCCAAACATCTAGTTCAAACCCAATTTTAAAAAAATTTCAAAATTTCTAAGATTTAAATTCTGGTTTAAATCAAATTTTAGTTATACCCCTTTGTATATATCATACTTATACAATTTCTATTTGGTTATACATATATACCCTTTTCAAAATTTATAATTTGTTTGATTTTTATATTAACAACCGACATTCTAAGCATATGCAGTATAATAATTTCAAAACATTATTTCTTTTATGTTAAAATATAATTTTGGGTAAAATTATTTCATTTACCCACTTTAAAACAATACTATGTCGGTTTACGTTGTTTAAGAGTTTAGAAACCCCTATAGATACGGTTGTACTTCCCGTACCGATCAGAATTCATAAATACCCAACTGATAAGTCAACACAAAACAAAAACATTTTATTTTCACTAACAATTACGCGCTCATATCTATTAATACACTCAAACCATTCTAGAGTACTACTGACTCTATCTCTAATGAGTAATCCCTCACTAAAGCCTACGTATATCGCCAACCTAAGCTTTAATACCAACTATGTCGACCCGTCCTTTCGACCCTCGAAAATCGATATAAATACGCTAATTGTATAACATGCCGAATGTCGAGTGCCGGAAAGACGGATTATTGAATGAAAGAAAGTAGGTAGAAGAAAGAAGAAACTAAACGAAACAGAATCTCACAGTGGATAGAATAACATACAATATAAATAGTTCTTTACACAAACACAAAACTGTAATATACATATCTCACATCAGAGTACACAAATCAATAATTACCAGCCTAAGAAGTTATAACAACCCACCCTTACAATTGTCGGTAATTTCAACAAAACACTACATTGGAATAAAACAAGTACGGGAATACGTCTCGGTCTCCAGCTCCTCTTCTAAGCTCCATAACATCCTAACCTAAACCTGAAAAACTCGATCTGACCCAAGCATTATAGTAAAATAACACCCGAGTCAGTCTGGAAAACTAGCGTAAGAAAACACACACAATTTGAAATTATTAAAGTTCCAAAATCCTTTGGAAAACAAAGGTATCTCGTAAGACTACACCACAAATAAACACGACGGGTTTTACCTTATGGTAACCAAAACATTTCATATCAAAATCATCTGATATTATAATAGTGTCCAAGTACAAATACTTATTCAAATAGCTGAAATCGTTACATTAATTAAATTCCAGCATACTATGCTCTACAAACAAAACCATAAGCTCGTATTGGATAATGGATTCCAATGAATGACTAAGTATTTTGGTATCATCTATCACAGTACAGGTCTGGAATAACATACCGAGGACCATGTCGGGATCTCCTGGTAAACAAGACCAGACTATCCCTAAGCCGGATAGGCCGAATATGCTATCACCGTGGGTGTTCCCACCCATTTCTGTGCTCCTTCCATAAATCATAGTAATAATATCCGAGGGTATCTAGAAAGGTAATAAACATACCCTAATTGGGTGCTACCCACTTAGCCTTGCTGCGTCTCCCTTGCTTTTCAGTCTTTTCGGTTGATGAGGTTAGAGGCTACGGTTACCTTTTTAAGGAAATTTTCACTTAGAATGCTCATTGTCCTCCAATGGTAATGTACTGATAACATTCATTCATACAAGTCCGTTTTAGGTCTGAACGAAACCGAAGGCACTATTCCTACTACATCCATTTTGGAATCACCCTCAAGATTTGTAGCGATTATCCCTTACACTTCACTGCTCCAGCTTCGACTCCATGCTCTTGTCTTCATTTCGAAAATGTACTCATTAGATCGAAGTGGTTTTTCGGATAGCAAATCCGATCCCGGTCTCTTCGAGACAATGCTCGATATTTTCCAGTAAACTCAACCCCGGTTCTTTAGGAAATAAACAGATGAAAAAAGATCGGAGATCACCTCCTAACCGTTAGTGGATGGATTTTCTTATCAACGTCCTAGAAGAACGAAACGTGTTTATACGTATAATATAGCACCTCGAACGGTAACTGTACCATATAATCCCCGTGTTTCCCCTAGATATTCCTAAAGTTATATTTAGGTTTAGATTTGATAGTCGGTTATTTAACTATCAAATAAACAATCATTAAACCAAATATTCCATTTTCCACGGAAAACCTCCAAGTCTTATTTAATTTAAATTTTAAATAAATTAAATCTCTTTATCCAAAAGTATGTACTTATCTTATCGAATTTAGTATATTCGCCAATTTATTTATTTTTTCAAAAATACCTGAAAAATCTGTTAAAAAAATACGGAAAGTACCACTACGGTATCAAACCATGGAAACAGCTCAATACACACACACACACACACACGTCTCTATCTCAGAGAAATCCAAAACTTAATCGGAGGCGCTCACTGCCTCCGATTACGCCATGCGAGTATACCATTGCTTCCCGAAAACTTTATCAAAAAATTATCTCCAAATAATGCTTTTAAGTTCTAAAATAAATTTTCAAGTTTAATCTAGTCAAATATACTTAAATAAAGGTTATTATACAAAGCCATATTAATATTTTATAATTTATGCTTTAAACAAAAATGCTGACTAGTTCTTAAATAATAATAAATCTTTAACAATCATTATAAAGTAACTAATTAATAACTAAATATTCTTTAAACAATTTAAAATAATAAAATAACCGGTTTCCAGAATATTTTTAACACTTTTAAAGTTACCAAGTTAAAATTTTAAAATCCTCTTTTTAAAACAAGCCCAATTCCTCGATTTTAATTTCATCTCAAAAATTTGGAAACCTTACCTGAATCTAGTATAACCAATTTTATACTTATTTCCAAATCCACTTCTCTTCTTTCGATCTATTAAAAATATTGATTTTAAAACCTCCTTTATTTAAAACAAGTGCCACTTAAGCATTTATTATAAAATCCTTTTATAAACTTTATTCCGAAATTCCTGTTCACAATAGCCCGAAATAGTTGCATTACAATTCCAAAACCATTTACATTATCCAATAGATTTACCCTAAAACTCTATATAAACATTTACTTCAAAATCCCTATTTACAATTCTTTGCCAGTTTAAACCATATTTTATTGGTATTTAAAAACACCAAAAATCCAAGTTAACAGCCATAACATCCAATCAATTCAAATCACATAATAACCTATCACAGATTTATTCAAACAAATATATATCACTATATATGCAATTAAATTCAATATTTTGAGGAATCCAGTTGGATCCCTCCAACTTGTTTCCCTACATCCACAGATGTTAGCATAACATAAAAATACCAATTCGGCTTCGAGGCAGAATATCGCAGTATATAGGGCCATCCGCTATTATGCGGGGCGCATAGGGTCTCATCCGCTATATATATGCAGGAATATCAGTCACTCTAATATATATATATATATATATATATATATATGTACTACTATATATATAAACATCATTAATTAATTTTAACTATTTAAAATTTATACTGAGAGTCCAAAATTGAGTGAGATTAACTCACTTTGAGTTTTAATTTCGCCAAACGCTCCAATTTTAAATTAAATCGAACACGTTCGATTTAACCTAAAAATTTAACTTTCTCTAATCGACTTCATATCTGCTCCAGCGCGTAGTGCTCGTCGCCGTGATTCCGTCGCCACTTGTTTCATCCGATTTTGACCACGTATGGAGAAGATATACATTTTTAAACATCATATTAAATAAAATAGTTTATTTCCATTAGTTACAGTGATTAGCCGTTAATCACCTTAATTAGTTTTCCTTAATTCTTCTTCCCTGGTGAAAAACATAAGTACGCATGAACCCATCATCGCATGCATTTTCTGATGGCAGCTCCACGCTTGCTCCACTAGAACACAATCTGGGCACACCACGTCGAAGCCCTACGCTTGTTGCACAATCGCCTGAAGCCCTGTGAAGCTCGACGCCTTCCTCCCCTCCAAATTCGTGCATGAACGGCCAACAAATGCGACCAAAATCCAGCTCCAAACTGATGATAACTCAGATCCATCGTTGGATCTGTAGTAATTGACACACTCTATGACTTTCGTTTAGGAAGTTTCTGATAATAGTTTATGGATTTCGAGATATCAAGGTAGAAGTTTCGAAGATTTCGGCCATTGAACGAAATGGAGGTGGCCGGGTGAATTCTAGGGTTTGTTACTGTTCATGGTGTATATATAGGTGTATACATTATTATTGTCTCTATATTTCACACGAAATTTTTGACGAACTCCAAACGAAATGTGACGTCTGGCATTTATAATGTTTTACCCCTATTCCGAACACAATGGAACACGTTTCGAGGCCTAATTCGATCGTATACAGAAGATAGTTTTTCGAATCGAATTAAAATATTAAATTTTCGATATTTATTTCAACGCGTTTCTATCCCGTACGACCAAACGCTAACTCCAATCGCTATGAAATTTGAAATCTAATAATAATACAATGTTAGGATCTAAAGGAATGAGTTTCTCAAATTCTGAGACTTTGCCCTGGAAGGCTATTTTAACTCGTTAAATCGAACTATTTTCAAAATCGTCGAAATCGTTTACAATTTAAATTTTTAAAACTTACCAACTCCATCATAATTCAAATATAATTTATGTCCATATTAGAAATCACTTCGATTCATATTAAATCAAAATTCAATTATTTACACTATTGCCGTATATTAAATTTCACTATTAAATTAATATATAAATTTCCAATTTCTAACATATCGACTTTTAATTCCATTCAGAAGTCCAATATTATAATTCTAATACCAACAGAATTTAGATTGACTTAAAAATCATTTTTTTCACGTTTAACTCTAGATCCACATAATTACGCAGTTTCAAATATTAAATTTATACTTACCAAATCCAATTAATCGCTATACTTGAAATGTTAAACTATTTCACTAATACAACCTAATCCTCCATATTCAAAATCAATTAATATTTCAGTTTCAACATCTAAAAATAAACTAAACGTACGAAATTAAACGACCAAAATTCCGGATCGTTACAGAGATCTTTATGATAAACGGCTGCTTGCCACAGCACCGCGATTTCAAATTATATATAGTAGCAGCAGTGCTCTGTTATGAAAATCTTTGATGCAAGGATTACTCCCTACGAATCCTAGGGTTATTCGTGATAGGATATAATAGGAGAGTACCTTCGTTTTTTCCTGTTCCTGGACAATTCATATGGATGAGTGTCAGACATTGCAGTTCCAAAACCACGTACATTCATCTCTACAAACGTACATCTATTTCACTCATATATTACATTCTAAAACCACGTACATGCTAAATAAAATAAATGACACGGAATTTAAATTCAAACAGACATTTTATTTAAACAAATATTTATTACAATTTTGAATAGTACAAATTCAAGCTCTCACTATATATATAATTTCAATTACGATACAATTTAAATTATATTACAATTATCATTTACATATGCACGTTGCTATATTTCACTCATTCACTCGTATATTATCTTCAACTCTATTCCAGATTGAATCCAGGATCTGAGCAATCTGCAAAAATATACACTGACGCAGTAAAATTGAAAAGAAAATATTTTTGCAGCGTAAAATAAAATGTATTTTGAAAATATTATTTGCCTCAGTTATTTGGCTTGTTCGTCATCATTTAATTTTGAATTCATCATACACGAACAACGTGTGACATGCACAATGTATCACTGTACATGCCACAAGGCCGTGCACATCGATATACACTGGATAGAAATGCAGGGATAGGTGAGCATAAGGTCAAACCTAAATCAAAAGTCGGGTTCAATTCAAGTGAAATAAATATCAAGTCACGATATCAACACAAGGTCAAACCCAAGCTATGAGCTGCATTCATCGCCGGTGCATTGTAAAATTGTCAAGTATAAGTGAATATGGAACATGCATATAAGAAGTGGTGCACTGCAAATACAAGCACAATATGTACAAAATCAGTGCAACAGTAGTGAACATGCATATGACTCAAGACCAAGCTAGTGAACAACAAGCGAATGACTCACAACAAATATGCAGTAGTCCACATCAACCAGAGCTACAAAACTTATAAACAGTTCGATAAGCCAAGACATCAAGCCAGAGAAGACTGCACGGATATATACATGAAGACCAAGCAACTATACACATGAAGTCAACATGAAACAAGAACAAGAAATTTAAAAGATATGTGTGCATACACATTAAAACATGACTATAGGCTGAGAAACCGAAATCAAGTGGAGTCATTAAGGCTACACGGCAGTAGACAAAAATGCAATGCATCACTGAAACACAAAGATCAGGCCTCAACAAAAAAAATGAAACAACATTGCAAACAGGTCACACATGAATACAGTATACATATACAGTGACAATATGGGTGCAGTGAAGACAGTAGCTCGTGGCTACAGCAACACGAACACATGCCAGTGAAATGACAACTAGCAACAAATAAATCAAAGGACCAGAGCACAAGTGTAGTATACAAGCAAATGCAGTAACAATATACATGTACTCGAGGCAACAGGGAAGCAGTGCAGCAGTTCAAAATGGAAACCAATAGAGTGTCAAGACGAGCATACACATATACGATACAGTGATGTAGTGTACAAGGCCGAGACAAAATCAAGCAGGAAATTTTAAAAATAACACAATGTACAAGTGCAAGATCAAGTAGAAGTTTTGAACAAAGACAGAGAAGCCGAAGTCAACAAGCACAAAAATCGGAACCAAAGTCAGAAAGATCAAAACTTCCAAATAATCACAATATCGCAGTGGCCAAGGAATCAAATCAAAATCGGGGCCGTGATAGCTAAGCAAGATATACAAATTGAACAAGTCAGTAAACAATCTCAAGCATTCAAACATAATCAAGTGGCCGAACAAAATTACTGACGAATTCAAATGGATTTATACGAATGAAAATATAGGAATTCGAATCTTATAAAACCCAATCTTCATCGGCCGTAAAATGCATTCGAGTTCAAGAAACAAAGAATAATCATTCAACTCGAATCAAAATCGAGCATAAGCATATTGGAAAAGCAAAAATCACATACCATCTTAAACATTCAAGCTCGATAATTTTGAAGAAGCCGAAAGCATATCAAGAGACAAACGATCGACAAAAGCAAGGAACGAGAAACATCTATTCGATCGATCAAAATTTCCAAAGCCCTATTTATTGAAAGTGGAACGAGCGTGCAAATGAAAGAGGTCGACATTTTTACAGAGCAAAGCAAGCCAAAGAAATAAAAGAGAAAAGGGACTGGCATATTTTTAGTGATAATTTATTTTGGGCCATTTTTTATAAAAGCTTTTGGGCTTATATTTTCAATTAGGATTTTGTGTGTTTTATTGTTTTAAATTTGTATTTTTTTCTTTTGAACTTCGTAATTTCTAGTCGTATGACTAGGGGACGGAATACGGTGGTGCAGTTCGAGAATTAGCAACTCAGTGGCTGAGGTGTGGCAGGGTTTTGAGCGTAGAGTGAGGTTAGTCGATAGCGGGTGTCGCAAGTTTACGTGTGTAAGCGTATGTCCACTTAATTTCTAGTAGAAACTTTGAAGGCATCACATAGGCAGGTTTTTGCCGAAGATGGGTAATCTGTGTTTTCTATTTTGCGCTATTATTATCCTGCTATTATCTGTGCTGCTATTACTCTGCTATATCCGTGTTGCGATTATATACTTCAGCAATAAATTTTTATAATTAATAGTATCACCCTATTCACCCCCCTCTAGGGTGAAATCGATCCTACAATTATAACATAATTTGACTATATTTTATTAAATAAATTCCAATAAGGATAAAAATAGATAAATCTCATCATGGAATCTTTTGAAACATTTAAACAATTAAAATAATAAATCCATCAAAATTTTGCAACTTCTAGAGCCAACATCGCTTTATAAAACATAATTCTATAATATGGACATATTTAGCAATCAGAATTGATTTTCGACAATTCCGATCACAAAAACAATGTATGCACTTCTATATAAGTTAATAAAATTCAATTTGCAATCAAATAAGGTTCCGTTTGCAAATTAGCCTCTTTCAATCACAAAACAATCTATATATCACCAAACAATCAATCAAACATTAGTATGCAACAATATATCATTTAATTCAATCATTAACACCCAAGTTGTGACAACCTGGATTTTAATGTTAATTTGGTAATTAACTGATTTAAAATTATCGGAATATTAATTTTGATTAGTCGAAAATCTTCGGGCTGTTACACTTGGTATCGGAGCTGAAGGTTAAGCGAGAACGTTGGCTCTGGTGGGGATTACTCTTCAGAGATAGGGTCGGTAGTACCCTAGAATGAGTTAAGAGTATTATGTGAGAGTGTACCTGTTATTTTCTTATATAATGTTTTACAAATGGTTTAAAAATGATCTTTATAAGCTTATATTTCGGTATATAAAGAAATAATTTTTCTAATTATTATAGTATATTAAGGTAATTGGGTGTTGTTATTAAAATGAAACAAAAGTATAAAATTAGTGGTAATATATATAATCAAATAGAGTTTGGGTAAGGATTAACTATACAAATAAGTTAAGTTAAAATGGATACAAACCTGCTCTGATACCAGTGTAACAGCCCGACGATTTTCGACTACTCCAAATTAACATTCCAATAATTTTAAATCGGTTAATTACCCAATTAACGAAGGTTAAAAATCCGGGTCATCACACAAGTATTATAACATGATCAACTCTATCAAAGCGTGTAAATTGAATTCTTATTGATAGATATAGAAGTGTGAGTTAAAAATAGCTTACCTCAAGAAATTGCTAACGAAGACTTCCCCATTTTTGCTCCAGTCCGAACCCGAACCCTCTTTGCCTTTAGTCATTGTGGCACAAGAACTCGCGCTACTAAACCATGTTATGAGCAGTGAATCTACAAAAATTTATATGCGATAGAACTTTCACCTTCAACCCCCTTACATTCATCGAGGCCAACAACTAACAGTCGATTCCGTCTATGTATTAAAGCTCTCGTCAACCTTCTAGCATCCATTAGCCTCCACGTCAAGTGCCCCATCGAGCCTAGGTCGCCATTGCCTTCAGCCACAGCTAGAACGATCGCGTCCTCAGACTGTGGTCGCAATCCCTTCTCACATATCCACAATGTCGCAGCCATGCACGTTCGCGTATATATATCCATGCACGTTCGTGTATATATATTCAACGCAATTCTTTTTTCCCTTTGGTATTTATTTTGCTAAATGGCATGAGCTAGAACGAAATTTAGGGACTAGGGTTAGCAAATGAAAGTTGTAACGACACGCAAATTTAAAACTTTGATAAATTATATTTTTTCTTTAAAGTATTAAATTACAAGCTTTTTTTAACATAAAATATGATGTTTTGAACAACAAATAATAATAGTGATCTTATTTTGAATAGATACTTACAAAAAATTTACTTTGGAAGAATATCGATAAAATAAGCAAAAATCATTTTATCAATAAATCACTTTATAATTGCCAGAAGTCGCATATTGAACTTGATACATACACTTATTTATCTATTTAAACAAGAATATAAAATAAAATTATTTATTTTATTTTTGGAAATAAAATGTGTTATGACATCATCAATAATGTCATCATATTTAATAATTAATTAATTAATTAAAATTAAAATTTAATGATTTAATAATTATTATAATTATTTAAATAGTTGTTTTAAAATTATGATAATTCATTTTGAATTAGTTATATAATGATAATAAATTATTTATAATAGTTTTATAGAATATATACTTGATTTGAAAATATAAAGGAAAATTGATATCGCTTTATCGATATAATATCACTTTTTATAAATAATTATTTAATATTTTTTTTTTGGTTTAATAGTTAAAATGCGACCATTTTAATTTATATATAATAATGAGAAATATTTTTCAAATTTTGTTTACAACTATATCTATATTAACTAAGAAGTAAAATTATGAAGCGGAATTCAAAACGATTTAACGTATAGAAGTTGTTCTAAGTCATTGCAACCTTATAAGATAAATATGCACACATATATGCAAACATATGCATGTCATACATGCACGTACACATACAAATAAACTACATACATATATGTATATAAATGAAACAAATATCACGATATTTCTCTTATACTTCACCTTTAAGCATACAAAAGTAAATGCACATGGCATGGAAAAGAAGTGAAGTGATGGAGGCACATGAAAAAGGGATCAACCTGAAAAATGATGGGAAGGGAAGAGAGTGGGTTGGCACATTGTGTAGGAGATGTGATGGAAGATATTTCCAAGTTTTTCCTATAAATATGCCTCCGTACCCTCTCGTTTCCTCAAATTTCTACTTTTACTTCTTCTTCTTCATTCAAAGCTATTTAATAGCTTCCTAAGTCATGGAAAAGTTTTGCCAAAATATCTCCAAAATGAAATAAAATTATATACACATATATATACAAAGTCGAATCACCTCAAAACACTAGCCAATCATCTCCTACACCATTCTACAACTCACGACCACCCTCCATCACCACCTAAGGCTGAGTGCCACCACTCCAAAGGTCAAGTATGAGAGCATCAAAGAAGAAATAGAAGGTTCAAGGAGCTCCGGAGCAAGAAAAAGATGGGGAAGTGCTGCCGAAATACCGCAGTTCCCGCCAGGTCGATTTAAAAAGCAATGGAAAAGTTTGGTGGAGTGGATATAAATCGTGACTACTCAATGTTTGTTAAATGGTAAATAGTCTCTATAACTATTTTTAAGTATGATAATATGATAATTTAATATTTTAATGATTTTGTATGAATGGTGACTATATGGACAATTATATGGTTGATTATATGGACGATTATATGGTCGATAACTTGGGTGTGATAAATTATGAGAAATCATAAGAAATCATAATAGAAATGGTTAAGTAATTAACCATAGTTAATTAATGAGAAATAAATTCATATTTATATGTATATGGAGTTAATTAGCTCTTAGTGATTTTTGAATATATAAAAAGGTTGTAATGAATATTATAATATTATAATAATATAATATAGAATAGAAGTGAGAATAAAATGAACGTGGAAATATTATTCAAAAATAAAGTTTAAAATGGTTTAAAAATGTTTATAAACATTAAAATTCAAATTGAATATTTTTTGATAAGTTATGATGATTGAGCCAAAACTAGATGCATCACGTAATGACAGTTCGCGATTTCGCACCGTAAAAGTTTAAATCCATTTATAGAATGGAATATGAATTCTTTGGGATAAGAATTTTTGAACTATTATAATCATAGTTTTCGAACAAAAGAAATCGATCAAGATTTCATTTAGTGGATTTTGAAATATGAGCAAAACAAGTTTTCAAAATAGTTGCGGTTTGGTAGTTCGGTAACCAGAAAGGAAAATTCTTTAAAATTAATAATTTCAATGCTTTAAAAGTATGGAATAAATTTTATAAATATTTCAAAAATGTTTTAAAAGTGATCTGATTTATAAAAATAGATTTGTAGATGATAAAAGTTGTTTTGATCAAATAAGTCTTAAAATCACTATTCACGGCACTTTTTGCAGCAGTTTTTAATGACTTTTGAAATATGGCTTTAAACTTAAGTGTTCTTTCCCAAATATTTTATAAATGTTTTCAAATAAATAATTAAGTAATTTAAGATGATTTGGAAGTTTAAAAATCACTTTTAAAGGAGTTTAAATATTGATTTAAAGAAAAGCTGTTATAAATAAGTGATTTAATCTTGGCTCTAAAAGCTGATGAGTAGGCTGGACTTTTCTATTCGTGAAATCCGGATGTGAGGTACTTAATTTAAGGAAAGGTTTAGGAGCAACCGATGCCCTGGCTCACGTGGCTTCTTTCCTGGGCGAGGAATAGATAAGGTGAAATGTCGGAAACGAGATAAGTATAAAAGATTCAAATTTACAAATTTAATTTCATACATCTTCGATTACATTGCAAAAATCTTCTTATACTTGATATTAAATTTTGAGCAAGGAACCCGTACTATCCGTGTGAATTTAAAGGGTTCACTGTTATACGATGGATGGTAAAGGTTGAATACGGAAAATAACATTGAGTAAAATTGAAATAATTTATAAAGATTCTTTTTTGCACTCAATATTAACTGGTTTTGAATTTACCATCTTAAATAACTCAATTTTAACTCAATTAAGAGTTATGATTAGAAAATAAGAAATCTTTGTTAAGATTTAAATGAATGTTTTGGAAATGTTTTTCCTAAGCAAAAGGTTAAATGATTTGGAATTATTCAAAGATTAAAAGGGTTTAATAAACTAAAGGATTTGATAAATGAGTCCTAATGACTCCATATGCTCTTGAGAAGATAAATGGAATAGTTGAAAAGAATATATCTCTCAAAGATAATTGAATGAATGGAAATATTAATTAATTGGATGATGTTTGATAATCACCTATTTGATCGACATCCTTTTATCAATGATTGCTTCATAGAAACCCGAGTCAGATTTAGATGATTCCTATTCCAGAAACACTTCAAACCAACTTATACATTTGAAAGTGAAGACATGGTAAAGTCAATGGTTTGGAAAACGAAGATCTTCATGATGTAAGACTGCTTGCCACTAGCCTCTCAGACAATTCTCATATATATATAGTGGCAGCAGTACTCTGTTATGAAAATCTTCGATGCAAGGACTACTCGCTACTAATCCTATGAATGATCCAAGAGGTAGTAGGAGGAGTGCCTTCGGTTTGTCCTGTTCCTAGACAACTTGTATGGATGAGTGTCTGACATCATATTTCTAAAACCACGTACATTGACCTCTACAAATGTACATTTGTTTGGCGGTGTAGGAGGTAACTCTTTTATACTTAACACCCTTTCCTGAGACGTACGAGCTTAGAGGTTGTACATTCATCTTTATTTTCTTTCCTCCCTAACTATCTGTTTTTCGTTCAAATTGGCTTGGACATGTGTGGTTTATTGTCAACTTAAAATGTATGAAATTATGGGTTGTTACAAAAGTCTTTGGAACGGACCAAATAGGGACAAGAATAAGTAATGATTAGAAACTAATATAAGGCTTAAATGGGCACTTGAGTTTAATTTCCAATTTTTCCCCTTTTATTTTTATTGCACTTATTTATTTATAAATATTTACATTCTGAAGTTGAGTTACACTTCATTTTACGGGATATATGTATTTCGACAATATAATTTTATTCAATCCAATACCATTCCACTCTGTTTAAATATTCAACATATTAATACAAAAGAATTTATTTGTCTACTGTTTTAATGATATAAAAATTATTCATACTTTAAAATATTTTATATCCATTAAAACATTTTATTTTGAATTTTCATATATTATTTAAAAAGGAATTTATTAACTAATTCAATTTTATCATAACAAAATCCATTAAATAGACTTTAATTGAATATAATTAAATTACAAGATAATAATTATTAAATCGAATTCAAACACTTCTACATAATTAAACTAGTTTAATATTGCCGCTTCAAAATGGGTTGTTGCAGCTTGTCATGCCTTAATTTTGAATTTCCACTCCCACGACCTCTTATTAATTTTCTCCTTTTGGTTGTTGTTATCATTATTGGGTCTCCAACCTCATTTAAGTCAATGTCCATGACTTCGCTCTTGTTCTTAACTACAGCCACATCTTTGTTGGCTTCGATCGCCTTTTTCCTTTTTTGAATCAATATATGTCTTGAGTACTTGCTGCACGATCTCTTCCTTCTTCGTTTTCTTTTCTTCATAAGCTTGTAATGAACCGAGAAGTTCCTCTATTGCCATGGCCTCCAATTTTTTCATCTCTTCGATGATGGTGACAACATATTCGAACTTTGGATCTAATGATCTAAGAATCTTCCTCATAGTTCTTACATCATCTAACTTCTCATTATTTCTTATCCCATTAACTTTTGAGAAGTAATCAGAGAGAAGTTCACCTTCTTTCATATACAAAGTTCCAAACTATCCTCTTAAAGTATGAAAATGTACCTTTTTGACATGATCGGTTTTTTTTTGAAATGGTACTTTATATATAGTATGTCATTGGAATAATATATCACATGTCAATAAACGTTCGAATCATGCTACGCAAGTTTCGAACTTGTGGCCTCTCGCACCAAAGCCGAATCACTTAAACACTTGGACAATGGTGCTTGTCTATCGGCTTCTTTGTAAGATGTTCGAAGCTTCTCTCATGCTTCTTAAGCTAACTTTGCTCCTGAAACATTCTCAAAAGTATCTTTATCCAATCCTTGACAGATTATACAAAGAGCCTTCTTGTCTCCCTTTATTGAGTCTCTTAAACTATCCCTTTAAGTTTGAGATAGACTACCTTCATTCTCATGTTCCGTGTAGCCTTTTTTGACTATCTCTTATACATCATATACTCCAAGAAGAGCCAAATGATAGTTAATTTTGGGGAGCATTGGGACTTGGAAGGAAAAGCAGCTATTCGCCATATTTTTAGGAAGATCTTCAAGCTCTGATACCAATGCTGGAAGTTTTCTTAATAGCGAATAGATGTGATTTTAGAAGAAGATAGATGATAGATTGGAGGGAAAATACAATTTTTTTACAAGGAGGAAATATAACTTTATTAAAAGGAGGAAATATAACTTTATTACAAACTTGATAATAAGTTCATTCTTTTTTCTTACATCCAAAATGAGTGAATACACCTCTATTTATAGGAGTTCGCATCTCAAATAAACTGTATGGATTCACTTAATCTAATGGTTCTCTATAAATATCTCCTAAATATTCTCTTATAAAGTTTCAAATATATTATTCCATATATATCTAACATAAATTCTAGATTCTGAATATTTTTTGCACGGATAAATCTAGATTTGCAAAATAAAGTGTATTTCCAACAGTATGTATGTATAAATGGCAAATATATACATGGTACATATAAATCTCAATATGTACACATGTATATATCAGCGTCATCACCTTCTCTACATATAAATCTCAATATGTACACATGGTACAGAGAAAAGGGAAAGGCATCCATCTCTAAATGAAATAAAATCTTCATTAGTTTGATTGAATTCAATTTAGTTTATTATTTTATCTATGATTGACCACTCCCTCCTTTATCATTTTGATGGTATATTCACACTAATTATATTTAATTAATTAGATTGATTAAATAATGAAAAACATTCAAAAGAAAATAAGATTTTATTAAAACAACTAGATTTGATCTAGTGCTAAATATTAGACTTTATAAGCTTACTATGATCCAATTAGACTTTTTTTTTTGAAATTTAAACATTTCATCTGATGCTAAACAAACCGTGTTCCTTCACCAGAGACAAGATTGAGCATTGTTCAAACTTAACTAGCTTAGTTCCAGCTAAATATAGTGTCATGGAGCGCGGATCCAATAGCTTATAGATGATGATTTAATTCACTTGAGAGAGATATAGATATTTAGAGTAGGTTGAGTATAGAAATGTGACTCAAACATACCATCATATGAAAGAAAAATGAAGCAAATCAATTAATTTAATTAATTGATTAATCAAATATACAATAAAAGGATATATATAAAACTAATGCAAATCAAATATATATATATATATATATATATATATATAAATGGTATAAAAATGGTGACAACAAAATGGATTCTCGAAACCTTAGGCAACAAGGAGGATGATGAATGGAGGTGGTCGGAAGGAGGTTAGATGGAAGGGGAAATAAACTTTTGCAGAGGATCCAAAAGAAACACCAAGCTGGCAAAACTTGGGTCGGGGAAAAAGCCCAGATCATAGGCTGAAGCATTAGGTAATAGGACTGAAATAGAAGGCAAAGTTAATTTCTTTCAACATATAAATGATGGGAAGGAATCATATCAATTTATTGATGATGAAGATTATGTTAGGGCCAACTCAATGTGGAAAACCTCAATTTATGTCTACATAGAAGGTGAAAGGTCTTACTTTGTGTATTTAGTGCTTACATTAATTGAGTATTGAGCCCTAAAGGCTCGTGGGATGTCTACCCTAAAGCAAATGATTTTTATTTGATAAAATTATAGAGAGAGGATGATTATGTAAGGGTATTAAAAGGAAGCCCATGGTCATGGATAATAATTTAATTTTTATGAGGAAATGGGATGTAGATTTCAATTTTGAACATGCTATGTTGACAACTTACCCAGTTTAGGTCAGGCTTAACAACTTAAATATAGCATTATGAAATATGAGATGTATCAACAAACCTGCTAACCTAATTGGAAAACCTTTAGACATAGATGAGAACACTAGACAGGTAAAAGAATCAATTATGCAAGGGTTATGTTAGAGTTACAAGCAACATCTGATATGTCCAAAACTATCAAAGCTGTAGACAAACATGGTAATGTGTGCACATAGGATGTGGAGTACGTGCCACCTCGATGTTGTGAGTGCAAGTATTTTGGTTATAGAACACAACAATGCAATATAATAACAAACATAATAAAACAAATTTGGATAGATAAGCTAAAAAGCAGCAATACGACATCCACTAGCTATGCACAACCAAGTAGCAATACAACAACTATTAGTTATGCACAACCAAGTAGCAATACAACGACTATTAGTTATGCATAACCAAGTAGCAATACAATATCTACTAGTACTAGTAATGCACAACCCCCTACAGTGAGTTCCCTAAAAAATACCACAACAACAAAAATGATGTACAAAATGTTGTAGAGGCTACACCTAAAAAACCTTATTTACACATACTATCACCAAAAGCTAACGAAACACACGAGCCTGCAAAAAGTCAAAATCAAACCAATAATCATGTGCAGATAGCTGAGCACTTCCCAAGTCTGACAAAGGACGCTGAGATTGTGTCTGGTATTGTTGATGAGAAGAAGGAGGAATTACTTGCCACTATAGAGGAAATTCAGAAATTAATATACAAATTGACACGAGTAATGAAGACAGCGAGGAAGAAATGTTGGAAAATATATAATGCCATATGCAGAATACATAAAAAAGTTGAGGAAGGCGATGAGAAGGTATAGCTAAAGTAGTTTCTGCTCCTATTATAAGAAGTAAAGCTACTAAATCCTATTGTCAGTGATATGGTTGAATGTTTGAGGTTTAAACACTAATGTCAGGAAGTTAGACCTCTATAATCTAAAGGCTAAGTATAGGCCCTCAATTTTAGCAATTCTTGAAAACAAATTAAGTGAGGAAATTATAAAGATGTTTAAAATACAAATGGGGAATCGATGGGAAATTATGCACGATAGTTCCAATACTGATAAAGGTAGAATTTTGGTTCTTTGAGATAAAGAAGCATAGTCTACCAACTTATTTAACCAGCGACGATGAATTACTTTAGCCTGCAAAATCTATGGGGGACTGGAAAAAAAATTTCACTTTTGTTTTTTGGGCCTTTACTAGAACTACCTTAAGGAAACAACTATTCACAACTCGAAACAAATTCATAAACTATGGGCTATGGTTGGGGACTTTAATTTGGTGCTAAGAACAGATGAAAAAAAGGTGTAGCAACCCGCAACTTAATGGGCCTAATTTCGACAAAAATCATAACCCAAGTCCATCAAAGCACAAATTGTTGGATGTGGTACCTGCAAATAAGCATGAGCATTATCAGAGATTGATAGAAATATAAACTCACAATGGAAATAATAATAGGATAAGAATACTGATTACGTCTACTACCTTAGAATTAATGGTATTTCTTGGATAACGGATTGTCATATCAGCATCGAGCATGAAAGAAAGAAGACTCTCCAACAACAAAGCACCTCCATCTCCAATGGCCTGTTCCTTTAAATATATCCTGTTGGTTGTAATGAGGAAGGGGGTCAGAACAACGTTCTGGTGGCTGAAAAAAATATAAACTATCCATAAGATAAACTTATAACGATAGGTTTCCATTTAATTTTTATGTCCATTAAGGTTAGCAACTCTAAGTAACTTTGTATTACACACACGATTACATATTTTACCCATCCCAAGATATGAAATACTAATAAAGCCATATCAACCGCCTAATAATTCCAAACCCATTATCCACTTAGTACTTCTAAATATGAAGCAGGCTTCTATAATACTTTTAAAAGAGAAATAGGCAGACTCTGTCATTTACGACCTTAATTGAGGTAGACCTCATCATTTAAGACATATTCCCATGGTGGTTTTCTAATAATGTTGTCGATAGTAAGTGGGTCCTAGCTATAAGACCTCTAACCACTATTTAAGGCTTCTGACATTTAATATCCACTTATTACCATATTTATTGCCGGTAAAATCATATTCATGTAATAAACGGTACCTAAGCCACTTATACCTTTTTATTAGGCAGACTTTGGTCATTTAAGACCTTAACTAAGGCAGACCCTATCATTTAAGACATATCCCTAAGGCATGCTCCTAAATGGTACTACTATTATTATGGCTTTAGCAATGTAAGAGACTGTACCCAAGGCACTTCATACTTCCCTGTGGAAAATAGGCAGACCCCATCATTTAAAACCTATTTTAAAAAGCATGCTCTTCAATGGCACTATCTAGCTATCATTGTTTGGAAATCTCTTGGGTTACTCAATACTTCTTTTATAGGAAAGAGAAGACTTTATAATCACTTACGACCCCAAACTTGAAGTGAACCCTTCCTGAAATATCCACTCTCACTCTTTAATTATAAATATGGCATCTCATTAGGTTACTTCTTTCGGTAAGGAGGAAGACTCTTCAGTCACTTAAGACCTCAACGCTGAAGTAAACCCTTTTTAGAGACATCCTTATTTATTCATTTGGAATATCACTATGTTACTTAATACTTCCATTTAGGAGAGAGGCAAACTCTTTAGCCACTTAACACCTCAAACCAGAAGTGAACCCCTATGGAGATATCCCTTACCGCTCCTAATTCTAAATTTGGACTATTTAATACTTTCCAATTAAGAAAGCAAGCCCAATCTCTCACATTGTCATGGGTCGTTGGATTAATGATATCTCACATCAGTATTAAGTACACCCGACTACTGGTAGCCTCAAAGTGAAGGACGGTCTTCCATCGACTGACTCTACCGACCTTGCATCACTAACCTACTAAGTCCAATTAACCATTCTAAGTCTTTATTTATACTATCTTAGGTAGCATTGGACTTAGCTTACTAATTTCCTTTTTATTCAAGACACTAAAATTTACTTTAAATATTTATCTACTCATAAATTTACATTTTAATGCTCATAAATGTTAACCTATCTATAAAATTCTAATGGACATTTCCTACATTTATGCATGACTACTAATTTCAAATTAGTAACCTTTTACATTTATTCCATTTTAATCAGTCCCATTAATCCGTTTACCATATTAATTTATTGCAACTCTCAAATTTATTACCATGTATTGGAGCAATAACTTTTTAAATTCTTTTCTCATTAGTTAATTATTCTAAATGAGAATATTACGTGCAAACGTCGTTATTAGCTTTTTATTTAATTATTATAAGCGTGGTAATTACGTACGAATATTTACTTTTATTAAATATGTTCCAGTTATATACCTCTACTAAAATATAATTTTCCATGTTAAATTGTCGAAATCATATCTAAAATGATTATCCGCTATAATTTCCATAAATTGGTCCAAAACAAAAGATTTAACTTTAAAATATAAAATATTGCATCGTTTGAAATTATAAGGAATAATCATTTCTTTTTATTATCGTCATAGACGGTGTAAAGTATAATGAATTCATACTTTACACATCTCTTTCTCTTTTTATTTGCATCTATTCCTTGTTAGATCAGACGCTGTATCTTTCTAAAAGGTAAAAAATCAAACTAATTTACAAATATTAAACAGATCTAAATCTAACAATTCCAAATATAGACAAGTTTATATTCTAACAAGATTAGGGTAACAATCCAAATTTATATCATTATTGTACAACCTAGTTTAGATCTGGAATAAATTTCATTCAAATCAATATTCTAAATCCATACTTTTGGACTGAATTGCAAATTAGGTTGTATATAATGCTAAATTAATTCATAAACAAGAACATGTAGGCGATATTTATTGTATTTAGATCGTATGCAATTCTTTGTCTACAACTCCTATATAATTATCCAATTAGGCATAAAAATCAAATAAACACCAATGAGATAATTTTCATATTATAACAATCTATAAACTTCCCACTCACCTTTTAAAAGCGATCCAAATCTCTAGATCTGAAATAGAACCTTTAATTCATTTCAAATCCTTTTTAATTCAAGAGATATGTATAAAAGGGTATAAAATACTTAGAATTATATATCTGAGAAGAGATTTGAGATTGGGAGAGAAAATAGATACAAATACTTAAATATATAAATAACCTCAAATAGGCATATGGTTGATCTCTTCTCTTTCCCTTTTTATTTGATTTCTACTCTTCTTCAATTTATATGAATATAGATAAAAATATCTTATCTTTTATAATTTAGAAAGAAAGTGGAGAAGAAGAAATGACAGAGCTTCACTACTGCCTCCATTAAAATATGAGAAGAGAATGGAGGGTTATGCTTGAATTTATATGCGGTAGAATCAACTAGAGCCATTCGATCGAAATATATTAAATCCAGACTGTTGCGGCCTAGGTTTACTTGAGCCGCCAGGTTGCCACTGGTCGGCCGCCCTTGGATGACCGGTCGACCGTCCCCAATGGTGGGTCGGCATGTAGGTCCAGGTAATTAATATAAAAACACTACTTAATTCTTATTTAATTATTTTCATTTTACATTCATTTTTCATCTGTAACTTCTTCGTTTGAACTCCGATCGCAAAACTCCAAATCTGAAAGTTGCTTAGAATTTTTCCATGAATGCAATGGTGCAAATTTCATGGTCAAATTCTATCGTTTGCAAAAAATCTATTTTCGGAGCCTAATTAATTAACAAACTAATTAAATAACCAACGCAAAATTATAGGGTGTTACAAAGGGTAGACTTACATTAAAAGTTTGCCAAATTATAGGGTGTTAAAAATGTAGACTTGCATTTAAAGTTTGCTAAATTGCTGAATTCAATGATTGTACGCTAGCAAGTGGATTAATTGAAACATTCCACATGGGCCTGAAACATGCAAGGAAAAGTGGTGAGGTTAAAAAAACAGTATCAAGATTAGATAAATCATTAGGAAATATAGAACTTTTCAATCAAATTAATTTTTTTAAAGCTAATGTTCTTCCCAATCCCACTACTAACCACTGTGTTCTTCTTATACAATTCAATAATGAAGATCGAAATAAAAAAGGGAAGCTTTTCAGATGTGCTAACTATTGGCCTTTATATGATGGATATAGTGAAGCGGTAAATTTTACAGAAGTTCAAATCATGTTGGAAATTGTATATACATATATGTGATGCTGGTAAAAACCATGAAGAACGTACTCATTGGATACAAAAAATTGTCCAAAATCTTCAATGGGTTTTAAAATTCAAGAAGCTATAGAAGTTTAATATAAACCGGATGTAGACCCACATCATGGGGGATTCGACGTAGACTATTTTTCATCACAAACACAACTGAAGGAAGAGTTGAGAAAGAAGGCAACGGACATAAAAAATACCAAGGAAAAGTGGCTTATAGAGGGAGATGAATGTAATAAAAAAAATTAGACTAAAAATGTCTCTAAAAAAACCAAAACAATATAACCAACCATTTGAACGAAATGGGGGAAATAGTGGAGAAACTTCAAGATCTTGAAAGCAATTTCTTACTTTACAGAAATATACAATGGGAAGTACAGTCAAAAACATACTTGAAATACACACTAGATGTAGGATTTCTCTAGAAGGAAGGCAAATACTGATATCCAGAATACAAGAAGGAGAATTGAAAAGTTCTCACTTCTCGATTCATGATGACTCCAAGACCGGATGGCATATGGGCACATTTCTCCAAAATGCACTGGGTAGACCTAAAGGAAAGTATGTTAGTTGCATGTCAAGAAGCTTTAAATACCGGTGAGTTTATTCAGGAGATAAATCATACATTTATTTCGTTGATACCAAAAGTTCACAAACCAGTTAAACTTGAGGAATACTGACCTATTGCATGTTGTAATTTCATATACAAAGTGTTAAGTAAAATCATTTGCATGAGACTGAACAAGATATTTCCAAACTTAATTTTACCATGTCAAAGTGATTTTTATCAAAGGCAGATATATAGCTGAAAACTCTCTTATGGCTCATGAATTAGTGAAAGACTTTAAAAAAAGGGTGCAAATGAAATGTGTTTGAAAGTGGACCTCCATAAAGCATATGATAAGGTGAATAGAGTTTATATATTATATATGTTGAAGTCTATATGGATACCAAACAAGATATTAACACTTATAGCTTAATGCATCAGTTCACCCACATACTCTGTGCTGATCAATATAATCCCAAAAGAATTTATACATGGTACCACTACAATAAAACTATCCTTTTACAACACATGTTTTACAATGGGCCAAAAAATTGTTGTAATAGAAACCTTTTACCACGGTTTTCTTAAGCCCGTTGTAATAGATGCAGTTTTTTCATCTTCAATTATACCTATTACAACGTTGTCAGCTGGCCCGTTGTAATAGATATCAGTTTTCGTGCCTATTTGTCTGTTGTAATAGATGCCTATTACAACCATTTTCTTTTGTCCGTTGTAATACATTCCAATTTTACAATAGTCGTAAAATGCCCGTTGTAATATATGCCAGTTTTTGATAATTAATAATTAATAATTATAATGCTTTCTTCAAAAATAATAATAATAATTTATTAATATTTAATATTTAGTTATTAATAATATTAATCATAGGTTATATTTTTTGAGGAAACGTTCACTATAGAAGAAGACAGAATTATCTTATTTTTTTGCAGTATTTACTATTGCTTTAAATATGATAACAACTAATAATTTGTAATTTGTAATTAATAATCAATAATACTCACTTAATAATTTACAAATGGTTATTTATAAATATTAATCATAAATATCAACTTATATACATGACATTATTAATAATTTATAATAATTAATAATTATTAATAAATAATTCATAATTCCTAATTATTATATATAATCAATAATGAATTTTTTATTTAATAATTTTTTATAGTTAATTATTATTAATTAGTAAATTACATTGAAAATTTATTAATTACATTTAATAATTAGTAAATATAATTGAAAATAAATATCAAATAATTAATAGTTAATATTACTATTAAATAATTAATAATTAATGACTAAATTTTAATAATTAATATTTAATAATCGATATTTAATATTTAATATTTAATATTTAATTAACTCTTAAAATATTAAAAATCAATTATAAATAATAATATTATTAATCATATGTTAAATTTTTTTAGGAAACGTTCACCATAGGAGAAGATCGAATTATGTTAATTTTTTTGAATATATTTACTATTGCTTTAAATATTATAATAATCTATTATTTGTAATTAATAACCAATTAATAATTTTTAAATGGTAATTTATAAACAACGATTATAAATTTCAACTTATATAGGATATTATTTATAATTTATAATAATCAATGATTATTAATAAATAATTTATAATAATCAATGATTATTAATAAATAATTTATAATTAATAATTATTATCTATAATCAATAATTAATTTTTAATATTTAATAATTTATTATAGTTAATTATTAATAATTAGTAAATTACATTTAGTATTTATTAATTCTATTTATAAATATAATTAATAATTAATAAATATAATTAATAATTAATAAATATAATTAATAATTAATATAATTAATAACTAATATTAAATATTACTATTAAATAATTAATAATTAACATTTAATAATTAACATTTAATAATCAAAGTTTAATATTTAATATATAATTAATTTATAATTTTAATAATTATTGTTTAGTAATTTACTATAGTTTAATACTTAATAATCAATAATTATTGCTTAATTTACTATTTGGTAATATATCCGGTAATTAATAATTAATGATTAATAGTCACTATTACTAGTTAATAATATATACATAATAATTAGTATTTAATTATTAATATTTAATAAATTAAGAAGCAATAGGTAACAATTGATAAGTAAATTAATAAATAAAAAGTAATTTTTAATAATTAATAATTATTATAAAACAATTTTTATTACATAATTTATGACTAATATATAATTAAGACTAATATTTAATAATTAACAATTAATAGGAAACTAATATTTACTAATTAAGAAGTAAAATTTATTATTTAGTATACACCGCCCTAGAATACATTCGTCATATCAGTTTCTTTCGCCTACGTCGCCTCCTCCGATCTCTATCAATCGTAGCTACTCCACTAGATTCAAATATTAATTTTTTTAGTAATAAAAAATTAATACGTAATCTCTAATAATCAAGAATTAATATTTATTATTTCATAACTATAATTGATATTTTTAATATTTCAAATAAAAAGTCAAAATTTTCTAAAATAAATGTAAAATTTCAACTCACTACCGCCTTCTCCCCTCCAATACAAATTTCAAAAAAAAAAAAAAAATCTTTCCCTGCAAATGCAAATTTTTTAGCTAGCTACGCCTCCACTCCTTCTCCAACTAACGAAAACAAGAGGGAAAAAAGGTCTCTCCTCTTATAACAAAGAAAAGATTAGTTATATTCCTTCTTTAATCACGGTCGCCACAAATAAATTAAATTATCCAAGTCGAAACCCAGTTCCAAATTTAAATCGAAATCCAAATTAAAACCTCTTCTCAAATCCAATCCAAATCGGAAAATAAAATCTACATCAATGATGGAAGATGGGTGGATTTGGGCTTTGGATTGAGGGTTTGCGGGTTTGTTTGTTTCAAGTGGTGGATTTGGGGGGATTGCTGGAGTTCTTTGGGTCGCGATTTGCTGGAGATGGTCACAGATTTAGGGTTATTGAAGTTGCGTGTTGGAGTTCGGGTTATGGAATCAGGGGTTTGTTGAAGTTTGGTGATTTGGGTAAAGGGGAATTTTTTGGTTTTGGTTGATGGCTGTGTAGAAATGTTGAAGCCAGGACAGTTTTGGGGTAGTAAGTGGGTGAGGCTGGAGAAGTTGGAGCTTCTATTTGGATGTTGGAAGAGATGATTCAGATGTTGATTTGCTAAATGGGGGCGTGCCGTTTACATCAATATACAGAAGTTTGTTCAATTTCAGCTAACTGTCAACGTTGTCGCTCTCATGGTTAATTTTGAATCAGCGTGCAGCACTGGTATATTTATATATAACAATGGGTTCCTTCTCGGTTTTCTTCCTTAATACTTTTTATCATTCTTCTCTTTTCTTTCAAACTTCTATATCTCAAGCCCTATGCATTTTTTTGAAATGGTGAAATGACTTGTGCCTAAGTCAGAATAAGTTATGATTATTGTGCAATAATAATAATAAATTGTGATCTCTTCTGTTTTCTGATACTTGTGAACTACAAGACTTGAGTTTACATTTATTTTGAATGAGAATTGAGTTATATATTGAGAAGGGCAACAGGAAGAATTTAATGTGTAAGAGAAGAATTGAATTGTCGTTCCTATTTACTTTTGGTAGTATATTTACAGCACTTATTACGTTGAAGATGCACATGAAAATACTTGTGCATCAAAGTTGGACTGGCAAACCAGGTATAAGATTTGAGTAGGGATTGCAAAGGGTCTAACATTTCTACGTGAAGAGCCTATAATTAAAATTGTTCACCGAGACATCAAGGCAACAAACATTTTGCTTGACAAAAATCTCAATGCAAAAATATCTGATTTTGGTTTGGCTAAGCTCAACGAGTAATAAAACACTCACATCAACGCTAGGGCCGCAGGTACAAGGTGAGTATGCATATGTACTATCATATCATTTATTATTCTAATTTTATATTTTGCTGCTCTTATAATGGCGTAGATTCTAGGAAGCTAATTAACATTCAAAATAAATGCGATCCTATAGATCTTGTTTTGTTAATGTAATAATTTTGCTTTTCATTCTGTTTGTGCAGTGCTTACATGGCTCCTGAATATGCATTGAGAGCATGGTTCGACATTCTGCCCGGCATGCCGGCATTCCGCACGTTCCGTCCCGGTTCCGGCAGTGACCGGAACGGAGCACGATTCATATCTCGATTTCGGATCTAAACTAAAAAAGGATAGAAATAAGAAAAATTGTATATCAAAACACTCAAATAATGAAAAGAACATAACTCAAAGCATTAAATCACGTAAAAGCAAAGAAAGAAAATACCTAACAAGAATGACTGGAATTAAGCACGGAGACGGCCACTGTATGGAGGAGGCAACTATAATCATGGCTTTTGGTTTGATCACCGAGCAACTTTCTTTTCTTCTTAGACGGGATTTTTATTTTTATGGAAAATTTGAACTGGATTTTGAGTTTGGATTTGTACGGTGGCAGGTGTTAGTGTAATGAAAGGTAATTTAGGGCTTACTATTGGTATATTGGATAGTACTTGTTACTGGTCTGTTGTATAGGGCTTTTGAAATTTGTTACTATGCAGAAATTAGCAGTGTTGAATAGAATAACGTTTTGAATATAAAATTTTGATCCATCCAATCTAACAAACATGTAATAAATTAGAAATGGGGATATAACAGGCATGAAAGTAGAAATGAAAAGTTGCTAGAAAAATATTGAAACCGAAAACGGAATTTTAACAGAATTTTCGAAATTTCCGAAATGGAACGGAAATTTGAATAATTTCAAATGAACGGAAGGGAACTGAAAAACGAAAATTCGAACCTTCATTGTGAGGATATTTATCAAATAAGGCTGATTATGGAGTTGTTTTGTTAGAGATTGTTAGTGGAATGAGCAATTACACGTTACAAACCTATGGATGAGCATACCAATCTTCTTGATTGGGTAAGTTCATAAGATTTATTTTCTACATTGCAAAAATCTCACTCAGCATACTTATGGGTTGTTTTGGCAGTGGTCGAGGAAAAAGACAGTGAACACAAATGTGAACTTAAATGTGGCTGTGTTTGTTGCAACATAATCAGTAATATGGAGTTGTCGATTTTTTGAATTCGGTTGGTTCGGAGATTTGGGGTTTGCGAGGAAACATTGGTTGTTCCTATTTGTTTATCTGGAAACTGTCAAGCCTGAGATACTTTATTATTTACAGCCAGAGTCTGAAAGTTGCTCGCCACATCACTCAAAATTTATTGTCGAGTTCACTACTTTGCTGTTTTCAGCCAGGTTAATACCTTAAGGCAGTTATAATGGTGTTTATATAATTTGTATAGTTGATGCTGCTAGAAATGATGAGACTATTGTAATTATTATTTGTATTGTATGTATTCAGCTTCTTTTATACTTGTTTGGCTTAAACGACAATGATTTATAATCATATTAAGGCTTTATGAATGATGTGAATGTTTGATTCGTTTTGGCTTTTTAGTAATTGTGAGTAAGATCTGCATATATGCAACATCACCGCTCTATTTTTTTAATTTTGCATTATTTTAACAATGGGAAGAAACATTTATAAAAGACATTTATAAGAACGGTCGATGTCTATTATGGCTAGGGCATATTGCAACGGTCCATACCCGTTGTAAAAGACTATTTTACAATGGTTCTACATCATTGTAAAAATGTTTACAACGATGGCTTTTACAACTATTTTAAACTATTGTAAAAAAATTTGTGTCTATTACAACATCACATAATAAGACGAATGTTGGTCCATTGCGAAACCTCTATCACAATGGGTATTGTCCATTGTTAAAAGGGTATTTTGTTGTAGTGTACTAGAGGACATTGACAATGTACTCTTTATCTTACTACCTATTTGCAGTTGTTATGGAATGGTTTACGCTTCAGATGGAAATTTCATGTCATCAGAAGAAAATTAGACCTATATATAACATATAACCACCTACCACCCACTTAATTTATGATTATGATCTATTAATTGTGACCAAGGCAGAGTCCTCAACAATTTCTTATATCATACAAATATTCAAACAGATGGAAATATTGGCAGGTTTGAAAGTTAATGAGTTAAAGACCAAATGCTAATTTAACAAATTCTGTAAAAATAAGCAAAGTTATGTAGAAGAACTGGGGTTCAAGTGGGATTGTTCCTATCAAATGTCTTGGAGTTGCTCTCTCAAACAATGCAATAACATATAAAGAATGTGAGAAACTAATAGACAGTAATAGAGAAAAACGTACGATGGGGTTGGAGATCTAAACTTTTATCATTTGTGGACAGAGTAGAACTTGTACGCATAGTTATCACATCCAAAGTTAGATTCTAGTTACAAACTTTTCAAATTTTAGATTGTTCAATTGCTAAAACTAATGCATTGTGTGCAAACTTTGTTTGGATAGGAAGTCTACACAAAATTAGCTATAAAGAATGTTAAAGTTAAAAGGATTGAATGTGAATGAAATATCTTTTAATCCTATATTGCCAAAATTCAAAATAGAAACGAAGTATATCAATATCCTTCTCATGAGGAGGTTGGGGCCTTGGGGCACCCAAATGTATACTTCATTGTGAAGAGGGAGGCCATGCTTCACCACCACACACGCGCGCACGCCGCCGCCGCCGTCCTACCGAACCGGGACGGGTACGGGTCTAAAATGACCATTCTTTTGGCTAGACCATTGTTTAACGGTTTTGGACTTCGGCTGAAACTTGGCTGGGCCTGGAATTTGAAGAGAAGCAGGCGGGTGAAAACGAACGTGGGTTTTGGACTGAGGAGGCGCGACTTCTGAAGCAGGCGCAAAAACGAACAGGTGCGACCTATTACGAAGCAGAAACGGGAAGCATTTTTTCTGAAAGCATGCGACCCGTTATGGAAAAACGGATGTGGCCCGTTAGCAGGCGCAGTTTAATTTTTGGCGAACGGATGCGGCCTATTCAAAATGAATGGGCGCAACCGATAAACAGCAGCAGCAAAAGGCAGAAACGTGCGGCCTTTTACATGGAAACGGCCGCGACCGTTTGGACAAACGGGTGCAGACGCGACCGTTCGAAGGGATACGAACCAACTATAAATAAGGAGGAAAACTGATCACTTTCCTTACTGAATTTCCAATCCTAATATCTCTTCTCTTCTAGTGACTGCTGTTCTCGTATTCAAATCACAAAGTGATATACTCATTACAATTTCGAGCAGAATTCGTCTGTTGTATCTTGGGAGAACTTTGAAATAAAATTCTTAAGGAAATCATCACGACGAGCTTCAGACATAATCCGGTTAGAATTCTAGTCTGTTTGTATATTTATATACATTATTCTATATTCTATCCGTTATTCTGCTTATATTATTTATTCAAAATATTATAACGATGTTGTTGCAACTTATTTACAACATTCATATTGTTATAATAATTAATACAAAATTCCTGTGTAGTGGAAATCTGAGTTATAAACTTGTGCGACGAGTTTACAATTGATTATTCTCTGTTTTGGTATACTAACGAACAACATTTTAAGAATTTTACTGTTTTCTTACTAAAACAGAGATGGCAACAGTAGAATTTTCAAAGAATACTACTCACAACAGACCTGAACCATTCAAGGGAGATGGTGATGATTTCTTGACATGGCAGAATCAGATGTTGTTTTATCTCACCATACTCAGTCTGCAAAAGTACCTCGAGGAGGAGGAACCGATTCCTGCACCAGGCAAGGAAGCAGAGGTGAATACGTGGAAGCATTCCGATTTTTTATGCAGAAACTATATTCTGAATTGTCTCGACAAGGTGCTATACAAAGTATATCAACCTTTAAAGACATCAAAAGTACTCTGGAATGCACTTACCACAAAGTACAAGACGCAGAATATCAGTCTTAAGAAATTCATTGTAGACAAATTCATGGACTACAAGATGGTTGACTCCAAAACAGTAACCGCTCAACTGCATGAACTGCAAATCATCATTCATGAACTCGAAGCGGAAGGTCATAAGGTTGGAGAATCATTTTTGGTTAAAGCCATCATGGGGAAACTACCGCCGTCATGGAGAAATTACCGCAACTATCTAAAGCATAAAAAGAAGGAAATCTCTTTACAGGATCTCATAGTCCGATTAAAAATTGAGGCAGACCACCGTGCAGTTACAAAACCAAGCGAGGAGGCATTTGTGGCTGAAGGGTCAAAGACCAAAAACAAAAATAAGAATTTCCAGAAGAAAAGGAAAGCTCAAGACAACAAACCAAAAGACAACAAACGAACCAAGAAGTTTAATGGCGAATGTTGGGTTTGTGGAAAAGTTGGACATGCCGCTAAAGATTGCAGACACAAGAAGGAACGCAATAAAGAGGCAAATATAGTGGATAACATGGAAGTAGACGAGTCCACCTTCTCGGCGGTGGTATCTGAATGCAATCTGGTTCAGAATCCTAACCAATGGTGGGTAAATACAGGCGCTACTCGTCATGTTTGTTCTAACAAATCCATGTTTTCTACATATCAGAAATTCAATCACGAAGAAAAACTCTACATGGGTAATTCTGCAGTTTCCATGATCGAAGGCAGTGGCACAGTAATCCTCAAGTTTACTTTTGGAAAAACTGTTAAGTTGAATGACGTGCTCCACGTTCCAGACATACGCAAGAATCTCATCTCTGGTGCAGTCCTATCAAAGAAGGAATTCAAGATGGTTTTCGAGTCAGACAAGTTGGTTCTGTCCAAAGCTGGAATGTATATAGGAAAGAGATATTTATGTGATGACCTATTTAAGGCAAATGTAGCCGTTGTCGGCAACAAAAATATGTATTCTGATTGTGCTATTAATAAAATTGAAGTTTCTTATTTGCTTGAGCACGAAATTTTGCTATGGCATGATAGATTGGGACACATAAATTTCCGCAAAATGAAAACATTATCAAACTTGGGATTAATTCCAAAATTCCAAGTAGATAAGAACTACAAATGTGAGACATGTGTAGAAGCAAAAATGGTCAAACAACCATTTAAATCTGTTGACAGAAGCACCGAACCATTAGGTTTGGTACATACAGATTTATGTGATTTTAAATGACTACCTACAAGAAGTGGGAAAAAGTATTTCTTTACTTTTATTGACGATTATACGCGATATTGCTATGTATATCTTTTAAATAGTAAAGATGAAGCAACAACAGCGTTTATAAAATACAAGGCCGAGGTAGAAAATCAGTTAAATAAAAAGATCAAGATACTAAGATCTGATCGAGGTGGAGAATATGAATCACCATTTGAACAATTCTGTGAAGA
The DNA here is from genome assembly GCA_030765085.1 of Allium cepa. Classification (NCBI taxonomy): domain Eukaryota; kingdom Viridiplantae; phylum Streptophyta; class Magnoliopsida; order Asparagales; family Amaryllidaceae; genus Allium; species Allium cepa. Next base: position 1,039,086,953 of record CM060931.1, on the reverse strand, counting down.
AAATGGAATAATTCATCAAACAACAGCTCCATATTCACTACAACAAAATGGTGTAGCCGAGAGGAAGAATAGAACGTTAAAAGATATGATTAATGCAATGCTTTTAACTTCTGGTCTACTGACGAACTTGTGGGGGGAAGCCCTAAATATGTCTAATCATATATTAAATAAGGTTCCTCACAATAAAACAGGAACAATTCCATATGAGATATGGAAAGGACACGAACCAAGATTTAAATACCTCAAAGTGTGGGGTGCTTGGCAAAAGTTCCAGTTCCGCCTCCAAAGAGAGTCAATCTTGGACCAAAAACAGTAGATTGTTATTATCTTGGGCCAGTCCAAAATAGTAGTGCCTATAGATTTTTTGGTATTCAAGTCTGATATAACTGATATTCATGTAAATACAATCATGGAATCAAGTGATGCCTCATTCTTTGAAGATGTATTTCCGCACAAAAGGAATGAAGGAAATAATATCCCAAAAAGGACAAGGGAAGAATCAAACGATTCACATGAAGATGAAACTCATCATGAAATTGAGGATGCTGAACCAAGAAGAAGTGTAAGGGCTAGAACTTCCAAAACATTTGGTTCGGACTTTTTTACATATGTATTAGAGCACTAACCTCAAACGTACAAGGAAGCAATGTCATCTTTTGAATCCTCATGTTGGAAAGAAGCAATCCAAAGTGAGATTGATTCAATTCTAAGTAATCTTGAGAAATTGTTGATATTCCACCAGGAATAAAACCAATTGGCTGCAAATGGATTTTCAAGAAGAAAATGAAAGCAGATGGCTCTATCGACAAGTATAAGGCCAGATTAGTAGCCAAAGGATATCGTCAAAAAGAAGAAGTAGACTTTTTTGATACATATTCGCCGGTAACACGAATAACCTCTATAAGAATGTCAATAGCAATTGCATCCATCTATAATCTAGAGATTCATCAAATGGATGTAAAAACAACATTCTTAAATGGAAATCTCGATGAGGAAATTTACATGGAGCAACCTGAGGGATTTATTTCCAAAGGAATTGAAAACAAAGTCTGTAGATTAGTCAAATCATTATACGGACTAAAACAAGCTCCAAAGCAACGGCACGCAAAATTTGATAGTGTCATGATGAGAAATGGTTTTTGTATAAATGAATGTGACAAATGTGTTTATTATAAACAACTTGGACAATCATATGTGATGATCTATCTATATGTGGACGATATGCTAATATTTGGTCCAAATACTCAGGTAATTGAGACCATAAAGAAAATGTTGATCAACAATTTCGACATGAAAGACTTGGGTGTTGCAGATGTTATTTTGGGAATAAAAATAATAAGAACACCTAATGGAATTGAGTTATCTCAATCATATTATGTAGAAAAAGTGATTGAAAGATTTCAAAATTTTGGAATTAAAGGAGTAAATACACCTTTTAATCCATCATAAGTACTGCATAAAAACACTAATGAGAGTGTAATGAAACTGGAATATTCTCGTGTAATAGGATATCTCATGTATCTCATGAATTGCACAAGACCAGATATAGCTTATGCAGTAAGTCGATTGAGTAGGTATACGAGCAATCCAGGGAAGGAACACTAGAAAGCACAAATGAGAGTGCTTGGATATTTAAAAAATACCACTACCTATTCCTTACGTTATGGAAAATATCCTGCCGTCTTAGAAGGATATAGTGATGCAAACTGGATTGCAGATTCAGAGGAATCAAAATCAACAAGTGGTTATGTCTTTACCCTAGCAGGGGCAGCAGTGTCATGGAAATCTACTAAACAAACATGCATAACTCGATCCACTATGGAATCAGAGTTCATTGCATTAGATAAAGCAGGCGAAGAAGCAGAATGACTTCGTCACTTTTTAGAAGATATTCCGTTCTGGCCTAAACCTGTACCGACCATATGCATACACTGCGATAACCAAGCAGCGCTAAGCAGAGCGCAAAACTTTGTGTATAATAGAAAGTCACAACACATTCGTCGACGCATAACACAGTTAGGCAGTTACTCTCAAGTGGAACTATTTCCATAGATTATGTAAGAACAAATGATAATCTAGCAGATCCGTTTACTAAAGGTTTATCAAGAGAAAAGGTTAACTGCGCATCGAGGGGAATGAGTTTAAAAGCCTAAACAAATAAGAGTTATCTTATACGGAAACCTATCCTAGCGACTGAAAATCCCACGGACTAGGATCAATAGGCAAACCAGTTCTGAATAACTCAAGACATAATGCATTTGTTTGGACATAGTCCTATTCCATTCCTATGGTGCAAAATATAAATGCATGCCTACAGAAGTATTAATAGGTTAAAACTATGTTTTTTAATGATGACCATATCTTGGAAATAACAAGTGGGATATTTGTAGGATACTCTTAATGGTTGCGATCACTTATGTAAGTGTGAGCTGGATCGGCTCTATGAGAATTTTACAAGGCTTTAAATTCTCTATAACACTCGCAGAACCAAGTAGTGTTCAGGACCAAAATGAACACAACCAAGAAATTGGATGAGAAGGGAATCAATGCTTCGTAAAGCTTATTGTCTGGATATACAATAAAGGTTGACGGTTCAAGATGAAATATTTCACCGATTAGCCAAGAAAATCTAATAAGTTTTAACTAGGGAAAGTTCAAAGTGAAATATCTACTTATCCACGATAAAGCATTAATTCCATATATACTCTGTGATATTCCACTTTGTGTGGGGGAAAGAATATTATCATTCATGTGGGGGATTGTTAAAGTTAAAAGGATTGAATGTGAATGAAATATCCTTTAGTCCCATATTGCCAAAAATCAAAATAGAAATGAAGTATATCAATAGCCTTCTCATGGGGAGGTTGGGGCCTTGGGGCACCCAAATGTATACTTCGCTGTGAGGAGGGAGGCCATGCTTCACCACCACACATGCGCGCACACCGCCGCCACCGTCCGTCCGACCGACTGACCGAACCGGGCTCAGGTACAGGTACGGGTCTAAAATGACCATTCTTTTTGCTAGGCCATTGTTTAACGGTTTTGGGCTTCGGCTGAAACTGGGATGGGCCTGGAATTTGAAGAATAACAGACGGGTGAAAACAGACGTGGGTTTTGGACTAAAGAGGCGCGACTTCTGAAGCAGTCGCAAAAACGAACAGGTGCGACCTGTTACGAAGCAGAAACGGGCAGCATTTTTTCTGAAAGGATGCGACCCGTTATAGCAAAACGGATGCGGCCCGTTAGCGGACGCAGTTTAATTTTTGGCGAACGGATGCGGCCTATTCAAAATGAATGGGCGCAATCGATAAATAGCAGCAGCAAAAGGCAGAAACGTGCGGCCTTTTACATGGAAACGGGCGCGACCGTTTGGACAAACGGGTGCAGACGCGACCGTTCGAAGGGATACGAACCAACTATAAATAAGGAGGAAAACTGATCACTTTCCTCACTGAATTTCCAATCCGAATATCTCTTCTCTTCTAGTGACTGCTGTTCTTATATTCAAATCACAGAGTGATATACTCATTACAATTTCGAGCAGAATTCGTCTGTTGTATCTTGGGAGAATTTTGAAATAAAATTCATAAGGAAATCGTTACGACGAGCCTTAGACATAATCCGATTAGAATTCTAGTTTGTTTGTATATTTATATACATTATTCTATATTCTATCCGTTATTTTGGTTATATTATTTATTCAAAATAGTATAACGCTGTTGTTGTAACTTATTTGCAACATTCATATTGTTATAATAATTAATACAGAATTCCAGTGTAGTGGAAATCTAAGTTATAAACTTGTGCGACGAGTTTATAATTGATTATTCTCTGTTTTGGTATACTAACGAATAACAAAGAACTCCTTAAAAAAAAGATCGGTGTTGGTCTTTAAAATCTATTTAAGTTGAAACAGGTCTATGGCCTTAAGATTATTTGGAAGATCTTGGAATCACTTAATCTACGGGCAGTCTGGATGAGATCTAGATACATCATGGATAATTTTTGGACTATAAAAATCGATATTAATGCCTCAATTATATGAAAAAACATTGTAAAACAGAGAGAGCAGCTGGAAAACTTCGTGGAAAGACAGATTGCATATGGTAATGAAACTGATTTATGGAAAGATCTTTGGTTGAATAGTTTAAGTTTCATTGATATGATGGGATGGGACTGTTACCCAACAAATGACACGCCAAATATGAAAGTAGCAACAATCATAGCTGAAAGCAACTGGAACACTGACATGCAAATTGTTACCTGAAGGCTAAAACAAGAAACAGAAGCTACTCCGGTATATACTGGAAAAGATAATGACATCTGGGCTTGGTAGGGCAATTCCAAAGGGCAATTCAAATTGTATGAGACTTGGGAAGATCTTAAAACACACCACCCTAAAATAGCACAAGGTGATATGAAGCAGAAATAAATATAACCCTAAAATGGTACACACTACATACAAAGCTTTAATCTTTAGGCTTCATTCTAAAGATAGACTACTTAGCTGGGGATTGTACAAGAAGACGGATGCAATTTTTTTAAAAGAGAAACGGAAATACATAATCACTTATTCTTTGAACGCAAATACAGTAAAAGAGTCTGAGCATCCAAAAACTCAAATGCACGAATACCGAAGTTGTAAAACCTCTAGACGAAGAGATTGCTTACCTAAACTAGTGGAGTAATGTATCGTATCTTGTTGAGGAAATCTTCAAAATTAGCTTGAAAATGTTGAAAATTAAACTTGACTTTGGGCTAGATTATTGGAATTAATTTGGGCCACAAACAAAGAAGTAAAGGTAAAAGAGAATTCTAGAGAAAGTTAGAAAAAAACATCTAGATAGAATTATCTAGATATATGTTGTCATGATAGAAGAGGTTCTAGAATTTTCCATTCTCAAATTGTAATAAAATAACTAGAATCTAGAGTTTTCTTGTCTAAAGATATTTTGTATGAAAGTTATAGAAAACTCTAGAGAATGGTTGTATACCGTAGGATCAAACACATCTCCACCGTTCATTTGAGATGTGAATTACTATAAATAGGAGTGGTGTATCAATTGCAAGCAAGCAAAAAATTGTAAGCAAAAGTTTGTAATAAAGTATAACTTTCTCCTTTAAAATCAATCTCTCATTTCACACTTGCTATCCAATTAATCTTCAACTTGAAAAATTTATAACATTGGTATCAGAGCGAGGTTCTTAGTCAAGAAAATATGGCAAGCGGCATGACACCATTTCAAGTTCCATTGCTAAAGAGGGAGTACTATGATAATTGGATTATTCGCATGAAGGCGTTGCTCGGTTCACAAGATGTGTGGGATATCGTTGAAAATGGGTATATTGAACCCATCGATATCACCACTTTATCCCAAACACAAAAGGATAATTTAAAGGATTCAAGAAAGAAGGATCGTAAGGCTCTTACTCTCATTCATCAAGGCTTAGATGAATCTATGTTTGAGAAGGTAGCAAGTGCGCAAAGTAGTAACGAAGCATGGGATATTTTGGGGAATGTATTCAAAGGCATCAATAAAGTGAAGAAGACAAGACTACAAACTATGCGAGGTGAGTTTGAAGCTTTACATATGAAATCAACCGATTCGATTGATGATTATTTTTCACGAGTTTTGGCATTAGTAAATCAAATGAAAAAATATGGTGAAAAATTGAAGGACTCTAGAGTGGAATTCTATGATCTTTAGATTCAAAATTCGATTACATAGTTGTAGCTATTGAAGAATCTAAAAATCTAGAATCCATGACCGTTGATCAACTCATGGGATCACTTCAAGCCCATGAATTTTTTTTAAAGAAAAGGGTTAAAGAAGAGCCATTGGAGCAAGCTCTTCAAACCAAACTCACCTTAAACGAGAATGAAACTTTAGAAATATAAGAAGTCATAGCCAAAGAGGAAGAGGTCGAGGTCAAAGCTGTGGAAGAGGTGGTTACAAATTTTTCAATAAAGAGGAGAGAAGCCAAAACGCATATGCTACAAGAGGTCGAGGAAGAGGAGGAGACATGAAACAAAATGGAAGATCAAGGTATGATAAAACACAAATTAAGTGTTACAATTGTGATAAATTTGGGCATTTTTCTTCCGAATGTAGATCTACTTCTAATAAAGTTCTAGAGAGATCTAACTTTGTTAAAGAAGAGAAAGAATATTCTACACTACTTTTGGCACAAAAGGGAGATGCATGTGGTGATAACAATACATGGTATTTGGATACGGGGGCTAGCAATCATATGTATGGAAGAAGGAACATGTTCACAGAGCTTGACGAATCAGTAAGTGGAAACATTTATTTTGGTGATGAATCTAAAATTCCAGTCAAGGAAAAAGGGAAAACTAAAAATATCAATTCGCTTAAAAAATGAAAAACATGATTTTATCTCTAACGTATATTATGTGCCTAATATGAAAAGTAACATTCTAAGCTTGGGGCAACTTTTAGAAAAGGGATATGACATTCATATGAAAGATCGTAGCCTTCTCATGAAAGATGCTAAAGGAAATCTAGTTGCTAAAGTAGAAATGTCAAAAAATAGAATGTTTCCACTCCATATTTCAAATAATATTGCCAAATGTTTAAAAGCATGCTATAAAGATACATCATGGCTTTGTCACTTGAGATTTGGACATCTTAATTTTGGGGGTTTAAAGTTGTTAAAGAATAAAAACATGGTGAAAGGTTTACCACGAATCGATCATATGAATCAACTATGTGAAGGGTGCTTATTTGGAAAACAACCAAGGGAAAGTTTTCCAAAAGAATCCAACACAAGGGCTAAAGAACCACTAGAGTTAATTCACACCGATATTTGTGGTCCAATAAAACCGTGCTCACTTGGAAAAAGTAATTACTTTGCTTTGTTTATTGATGATTATAGTAGAAAAACTTGGGCTTATTTCCTTAAACAAAAGTTCGATGTATTTGATGCCTTTAAGAAGTTTAAAGCTTTTTTAGAAAATGAAAGTGGTTATAAGATAAAAACCATGAGGTCCGACCGAGGTGGAGAATTTACCTCTAAAGAATTTGAGAAATTTTGTGAAGAAAATGGAATTCACCGTCCCTTAACCGTCCTGTATACTCCACAAAAAAAGGGGTCGTAGAAAGGAAGAATAGATCTCTACTTAATATGGCACGGAGTATGTTGAAAAGTAAGAGAATTCCAAAAGAATTTTGGGCCGAAGCCGTTGATTGTGCAGTGTACTTAGCTAATCGCTCTTTAACTCGAAGTGTGTGGAACAAAACTCCCGAAGAAGCTTGGTGCGGAAGAAAACCATGTATAACACATTTGAGAGTATTTGGAAGCCTAGCATATTCCCATGTGCCGGATCAAAAGCGTTCCAAATTGGATGATAAAAGTGAAAAATATATATTCATTGGCTATGACTCAAGGTCAAAAGGGTATAAATTATATAATCCTATAAATGGAAAAGTTGTTGTTAGTCGAGATGTGGAGTTTGATGAAGAAAACACTTAGGATTGGAGCACACAAGAAGATGATTATAATTTCCTTTCCTTTTACGAAGAAGAAGAAAGCAGTGATGTGCAAGAAGAGCCGACTAGTCCAACACCGTCATCTCCATCAAGCACTCATCAAGAAACTCCACAAGAAGAAAGCTCAAGTGAAAGGATGTCGCGCATGAGATCTTTACAAGAACTATACGAGGTAACACCACTTTGTGATAATATTACTTTATTATGTTTTTTTGCAAATTGTGAGCCAATAGATTTCGAAGAAGCAAAACAAGACAAAAGATGGAGGAGTGCTATGGATGAAGAAATCAAAGCTATTGTGAAAAATGATACATGAGAGATAGCTGATTTACCTAAAGGACATAAAGCTATTGGAGTAAAATGTGTATACAAAGTAAAGAAGAACGCTAAAGGAGAAGTTGAAAGGTATAAAGCTAGATTGGTAGCCAAAGATACAAGCAAAGAGCAGGTATAGATTATGACGAGGTATTTGCTCCTGTTGCCCGTTTAGAAACTATAAGATTATTAATTTCTTTAGCGGCTCAAAACAAATGGAAAATATATCAAATAGATGTGAAATCGGCTTTCTTGAATGGTACTATAGAAGAAGAAGTTTATTTGGAGAAACCACTTGGTTATAAAATTAAAGGACATGAAGATAAAGTTTTAAAATTAAAAAAAAAACACTTTATGGTTTGAAACAAGCCCCTAGAGCATGGAATAGTAGAATTGATAAATATTTTCTAGAAAATAACTTTATAAAATGCCCCCATGAACATGCTCTTTACATAAAGACAAATCAAAGTGGAGATATCTTGATTGTATATTTGTATGTGGATGACTTAATCTTTACCGGAAATAATCCAAAAGCATTTGAAGATTTTAAGAAGGAGATGAGTTTAGAGTTTGAGATGACCGACATTGGACTCATGTCATATTATCTTGGTATCCAAGAGATTCAAAGCGAGCACGGAATATTTATTTCACAAGAAGCATATGCAAAGGAAATAATGAAGAAATTTAAGATGGATGGAAGTAAACCAGTTAATACCCCAATAGAATGTGGAACAAAGCTCTCAAAATATACCCAAGAAGATGTGGATCCCACACTATTCAAGAGTTTGGTTGGTAGCTTAAGATACCTCACATGCACAAGACCCGATATACTTTATGGTGTTGGGCTCATTAGCCGCTATATGGAAGCTCTTACAACATCACATTTGAAGACTGCAAAAAGGATTCTTCGATACGTTAAAGGTACAATTGATTTTGGTTTGTTATACTCAAGTTCTAATAATTTCAAGTTAATTGGTTACAGTGACAGCGATTGGGCTGGAGATGTTGATGATCGTAAAAGTATGACTGGATTTGTCTTCTTCATGGGACATACACCCTTCACCTGGAGCTCAAAAAAGCAATCAATTGTGACGCTTTCCACTTGTGAAGCTGAGTATGTTGCTGCTTCAACTTGTGTTCGTCATGCTATTTGGCTTCGAGATCTATTGATGGAGTTGCATATACCACAACACAATGCAATAGAAATTTACATGGATAATAAGTCAGCTATCGCTCTAGCCAAGAATCCCGTCTTTCATGAACGAAGTTCACACATCGATACACGTTATCACTTTATTCGAGAGCAGATTGCAAAAAAGGAAGTACAAGCAAAGTTTATTAACTCAAAAGAACAAGTAGCAGACATTTTTACAAAGGCATTAAAAAATGAAGACTTTCAAAGACTGCGGAAGATGCTTGGAGTGACAAAGTCAAGTTTACGGGAGGATGTTGAAAATTAAACTTGATTTTGGGCTAGATTATTGGACTTAATTTGAGCCACAAACAAAGAAGTACTAAAAGAGAATTCTAGAGAAAGTTAGAAAGAAACATCTAGATAGAATTATCTAGATATATGTTGTCATGGTAGAAGAGGTTCTAGAATTTTCCATTCTAAAATTGTAATAAAATAACTAGAATCTAGAGTTTTCTTATCTAAAGATATTTTGTATGAAAGTTATATAAAACTCTAGAGAATAGTTGTATACCGTAGGATCAAACACATCTCCACTGTTCATTTGAGATGTGAATTACTATAAATAGGAGTGATGTATCTCAATTGCAAGTAAGCAAAAAAATTGTAAGCAAACGTTTGTAATAAAGTACAACTTTCTCCTTTAAAATCAATCTTTCATTTCACACTTGTTATCCAATTAATCTTCAACTTGAAAATTTTCTAACAGAAAACCTACAGTGGCACCTCCGGAGAGAAAGAAACGCATGTGCTTTCAACAAAAAAGAAAGAACTGAGTTTGATATGTCGAATCTGAAAGCGCGAGAAGTTGCAGTTATAATTCAGAGAATTCCAAAGAGAACTCGCCAACAAAATGGAACTAGAACGACGACTATTGGCAAAGTGGAGTTGGAAGGAAGAGAGCATAGAAGATCAAAGAGATGATCGGCGGCCACCATAGTTTTTTTAAGTAACCTAACCTAATTGGAAAGTTTGTGTAAGGTAGAGAATGAAGTAAATTATTATGTAAAGTTGTCTATGTATCTTAGTTAGCTTGAGGAGTACGTGTGTGCTGTTTGGCATGCAAAGCCCACTTTAAAATAAATTTGACCCACTTTCAAAAACAATGCAAATCAAATCTTGGGAAAATGAAAATATTTTCAAAACATGTACGAAATTGATGGTCTTTTTACTTAAGCAACTGCATCTTCTTCCGAAAATCAGCTTTATTCTAATCATTGAGAAATCCCTATCAGGTGCGTTATCTCTCATCTTTGATGAAAAAGTAAAGTTGTTGGATTTCCATGGACGTAGGTACATCGAACTACGTTAAATTTCTGTATTGCTACATATTTTTCTGCTTATTTACTTGCGATGACTGCTCGTATTTAAATTGTTCTTCTATCTTTATTTATTTTTTTATTTTATTTTTTTGAATAAATAGATAGTTTTCCAGTAGGCTAGATTTCGTATTTCTGCTGTAGAATGGATTTTTCTCTTAACGTATTGAATACGCAATAAGTTTTAGTCCAAGAAGGATGCTTTGATCTGTGGAGTAAAGTATGTGGTTTGAAAATGTCATGAAAACAAAATTTTTAAATATAGGCAGCCAGTTGTTGGCTTGAAGTACTATTAACCCAGGTAAGACGTGCTGAATTTGTCCAAAAAAGTGTCAAATTGACCACTGGAAAGATTTTGCCCACAAAGCTTAAAGGCATCCTACCTTAAAGGCTCACATAGACATCCAACCTTAAAGGCTCGTTTTCTTATAAAAGTGTTTGCTCTTATATACAATATAACAATAAGAAAGATTTTGCCCACAAAGCTTATTTTTGTGTTTGGAGTTGACTGTAGTTTTGGATGATTATATCAAATTTTCTCTTAGCCCATTCAAATATTTCCATATACCATTTTCTCTTTACGCGATTTTCACTCAAACGTTTTTCTTGGATAAGGTAATAAGTTTTATTTCAAGGAGTCACTTCTAAAAAATTAGTTTTAAGACAATTTACAGAAAAAAATAAACTAAATTATCAGTTACACTTATACAGAAAATAATGATAAATGAATTTATTATTTTCTTGTATAACTTAGAAAGATAAATGAATTTATTATTTTTCTGTTAATTGTCCTTAAACTAAACATTCAGTGCTGTTCTTACTTATTATCGTGCGATAAGAAGTTTTTCTAACTTAATTTCCACTTTATTACTTATTATATGTTGAAGGCAATTCATAGATGATCCTAATAAAAAGCGACATCCTAGTCTGCGGATGTACATGTTTTATGAAGTTAAAACTTAGATTTAACCCTGGAACGTTCTTTAATCAAGTCTTTTTTACCAGATCAGCATTTCAAGTATTAATTCATTCAATAAATTAATTAGTTGTTGTGATTAGTTGTCATTTATCAATAACCAACTTCTAGGAAACATGATGCCTACGATTTAGTTGCTTAAAGTATAAGCTTTAGTGAATTTTGAAAGAAAAGGTGCATGAGTGAACTCTTAACAGTTCTGTGAATGAATTGTTTACACGAAATTTAGTGATAAAATAAGCGGTGGGGCGTTATGTTCTTCCATGTCAGTTACATTCCAAGTAAATGATGATTCAATTTGTTCACCTAACACCTTACAGTAAACGCCCATCTAATCTAAAGTGATAGGGCACCTAATTACCATAATACTGTTCTTATTTTAATTATGATACATACTAATAGGATTTTAGCTGGCAATTAGAGAATCAAATCTTGACTACTCTTTATTTGTTTGATCTTAATAGCTGTAAAATACAACTACGGTCCATTCATGCTTAGTTCCATTATTTTGGTAGGGAACAAAAGACTGTAATGGACCCATATGAACTCACCTTTCCCGAACAAAGCCAAATCATGAACATTCTTTAATCATTTCAAACTTCTAAACAACAAAACGTTTTGAAGATAATGATTTCTATTTTTATTTTAATTTTAAAAAAGGTGCTGATTAATATATAACTAATTTATATCCAAATGTATATCCTTTTTTAAGCAGTCTTTAATCATTTCGTAGATATCAACAACTCCTCGTCAGTGTACTATATATATTTTGTACGCCACTAATCCCAATGTAGCAACATTGTTACTTTCTGATTTTGACACTATGGAGATGGCTCGAGTTCAACTAGAAAATCTAAAATCAGAAGTGAAATTTGAGCGAAAGCTTAGAAAAAGAGCAGAATCACTGAGTCAAGCACTCGCGCAGGAACTGTCTGTAGAGAAAGAAGCCAGAGAAGCTACTGAGAAAGTATGTGAAGATCTTCTACAAACATTGGTTAAAGAAAGAAATAAAATGAATAAAGCGATCGAGGAGCTAGAAGAAGAAAGGAAAATGATGAGAATAAGTGAAATAATGAGAGAAGAGAGAGTTAGAATGAAGCTCACGGAAGCAAAGATTGTAATGGAGGTTAAGCTGAGAGAGATGGAGGAAGCTATTCAGTTAAGAGATGAAATGGGTGTGAACATTGATTTAATGGCGATATATGGCGAGGTTAATTTCGGCAATGATGATGAGTGTCATCCAGAAAAGAAGGTTTTCTCTTGCAGAAATAGCAAGGATAAGAAACAGTTTGTTGCAAAATAAGATAGCTTGATATAAAAGTTTCATGGGATCAGTGTTGTGCTTTATTACGTGTATCAGTTTTTAATACCTGCTTGTTACAGGTTACAAGAGCCTCTTCTAAAGGACAATTTTTTTATATAAAGAATCGATCAGGCTGTTCTCGAGATGTGCCTTGAATCTAGGCATACCTAGGCGCATAACATTATCAACTATATATGGTTATTGATCCTTGTGTCTTATTAATAGAAAATAGATACTTATATTTGTATCTAGTTGAACTTTATTTCAGAAAAGAAAACCACCTTTGGCAGTACGAACACACTATATCTTTGAAATATGTCTCCCATAACTGCTTTTGCTGTTAGATTTAAAAATTAGATCCTGGATGTTACTAATGAGTGGAGTAGAGGTGATTTTTATGTGGGATGAAAGTGAGACATGGGGATTGAACTAGGAATTACAAATGTAATTACTGACATTTTTTTTTCACATGTAAGCTATAAAATATCACCCACCCTGCTTCCTATTGTCATTCAATTCCCACAAGTAATGCATTTGAATTATCTATTTTTCTCTAAACTTCGTGCTAGTTTGATTCTTTGGGATTAAGTCTACTTGCTAACCGGTTGCATTCAAAATGGAATATCATCTTGTTTTGACGTCCGTATGAAAATATAAAGTCGAAATTCTTGTATGAAATGGAAAGAGTTAACTGTACCTTGCTGCTATATGTAATTATCCTCTAGATAATTATATATATATATATATATATATATATATATATATATATATATATATATATATATATTGTTTATGGTGGAAAGGCAGCTGTAGCTTAGTTATTTTTGTATCAACTATTTCATCTATAAAATCAGTTTAGTTCCTATCGTTAACGGTAGTATCATCATCATCATCCTCTGGTACTAGAGTCTGTCGTCTGAAGGGTGTACATACTCTGCTGCTACAACTTCTCAGCACGAACAATTTAGTAATGTTTTTGCCATGCATCATGCCAGCGATCGAAAAGCAAGTGACCGGTGTTACATTAGAGTATTAGATTCATTCATTTTTTTTAATCCCCCTAAGCTTACTTCACTTCTGTAAGTGATGGACACAAACAGTAGAATACATGAGCATGAATGTTTTGTTTCGCCATTTTATTTTGATGGGTTTGAATTTAAGATTGTTTGTTTGCATTTTTGGATTTGATTGTGATGATGATAGCTTGGTTTAACAAGGGAATTGCTAGAGAGCCAGGCATGTCAGGGATGTGCGGCTTTCAACCAAATTCATGGAGGTGCATTGATTTTATTCATTTGATAAATCTTCAGCCATTGGATAGTTTGGCACCTAATTTCCTGACCCGACTTTCCGGCCTTATAGCTTTTTCCATTTTATAAATAGAGCATCTCCGACTCATGATTTTTTTGACCTGCGGTCAATTATACATCATCAACATGTAATCTAGTTCAAATTTTAATTTTCAATGTCAATGCTAATGACAATGTTAGAATGATTTGATAAAAATTTTATTAGACATTGTCAAGTGCAATGTCTATTTATAGACATTCTCACGATATGAAATAATAAATATAAATAATAGGGTAATATTTTATCTATCCTTTTGATTTATCAAATTTTGATTGGGACATAGTCAATTTTTTTCTATAATTACATTTGCATTAGTATAGGTTTTTTCTTTTTAGCATTGGATTAGGTTTATTCTTTTTAGTGTGATGTTTAATTTCTAGAAATTATATTGAATTAACATTGATTTATCTCTTGACATATATGTTTTAATTAACATTACATCCTATTTACAATGTAGATGCTTTTAAAAGCGAACTTATAGATCTCGAAGGACCGGTGATGTGGCTGGGAACATTGAAATCTATTAATGTACGAGGTGTAATCTTTAATTGTTGGTGGGGATATTGTGGAGACTCATGCCTCATACAAATATAATTGGCACGGTTGTAGTATGCTCTTTCCAATGGTAAATGACTTGAAAAATTAAACTGTAAGTTCAGTCATACCTACAAATTTTATTAGTAAAATAGTAACCGCTTATGTTTGTCAGGAGATTATATTTTTCAACTTGTTTTGTTTGTAGTGTTGCAAACACAGATATGTTAAAAAGGAAAGAAAACAAGAAAGTGTTATATTATGTATGTACATGTGTCGTCTGTTTGTCCTGCACTATTTTTACTATTAGCACCGGTGCATTTGTATTGCTTATGATATATTTTGTATTTGTGCTTATTTCAAGGTGACTGTTAATTTGGCTGCGGTAATATACAGTTGTATGGTACATGCTGGATAAGTGCTTCACAAATTTTTATTCCTTTTACGAAGATGCTATTTCATGAATGTTCTTTTTGAACTTTTTTCCCTTCTTAGAAGTAGTCATTTTTTTTTTCTTCAGAAAATTACAAACGAAACCAGAGGCCAAGCATACGTACTTCATTTTATGAAATGCGAGAAAAATAGCATATTACCCACCAAAAGGTAGTATTGCATGAACACCAGTGCACCAAAACGTACATAAAACATAATCTTTTTTCAATTCATTTGCGAGGTTCAGCTTTATCCATAATTATATTGACCTTATTTTCTAGCTAATTTGAAATTCAATTATAATGGATTAAAAATAAAATGAGAAAATGCACAAAAGAGTACATGAGAAAGGAAGGAGACAAAAGACCGCGCAGATGGCATGGACACAGGACACCACAATCATCAAAAAAGTGAACTAGGATGTCATTTGCAATACTTAATCGTTATTTATAATTCTTTTTTAATATTTATTTTATTTATAAGGAATTATTTCTAACAACACGAATAAATTGTTATCGAACATATTATCATTACATCTAATTGAAATTTATTCAAAACTTCAATAAAAAATTTGTTTCAACTTATACAACCAAATATTGATTCTCCATCACTGTTTGGCTGAACTAGTCTATTTATTATTTATTTAGAGTTGGTTAAAAATAAAATTAAGGCATAAAGAAAAGGATGGAAGCAAAGTTAGATTTCCCTCATTTTGCACTTTCCATCACGTAGATTCATTTTCTCCCTCTTGCAATTTTATGAGCATAACTTTGATACATCATGAAGTATCAAAATTACAAACGGTATGACACGTTACAAATGTTAAAATATACTGCATGTGGACATTAATTTCATGGTTTAACTTTTATCATTTAGTACATAAGTCATAAGTTGAACCACTATGTATAAAAGTTTAATAAAGCAAGGAGACATCGTCGTTTTCTTATTTTAGATTTTTCTTCTTTTTTGTAATTTTCAAATTGAAATACTCAATTCTACTTAATTTAGTATATTCTCAAGAAAAGCATAAGTTCAAATCTTATTAACCACGTCGATATCTAATATATTGTAGAATAACTCAACTTTGCTTGATTAACTATATTCTTAGGCATCCAATGCAATTAACCTCATTTATTTGGTATACTAGGACAAACCCATGCCACTTACACAAATTCTTTTAAAACAATATACGTATATATTTTTTGTTCCTAATAAAATAAATTTAATATATACCAACATATAAGTTGTCGAGTGACAGTGATAGCTCCATAAATGATAAACACGGTATAAATAAAATAAATAATAGCAAAAAACACATGAATACAAACGTTTTCAGGTATTTATTCTAATCACACGGTTCATTTTACAAAATATTATAAACCAATCAAGTTTTCTACTTTATAAATATTACTTCAGAAAAGAAAGATGCCTGCATTTTCTAGCTCAATGTAACATATTAACTCCTTTTTTTTTATTGAACATTTCGTTTTCTCATCTTTTTAAGAAAAGAGAATCATCAGATATCATGAATCATTGACTATGATTCAAATGTGGATCCATGCACTTTGAACATTATAAGACAACGTAAACCTACCAAACCCATCACATGCAACACGAATGTATTATCAGATAATAAATTTGAAATAGAGAATTCAAGTGGTGTAGGTGAAGCCAATTAGTATAATAAGAAATGACAGCTTTTAAAATATAACAATATAAAGATTTCTGTAATACACCTGTAATGACTTGCCTCTCGTAATACCTAGAATCTGTGCACCCAAGCTACCAGATTATCAAATGGTGTCATGAACGATGTCCATTAAAGATAAGATATAGAGTGCATTGAAAATCATAGTCATATTTATCTCAACAAACCAATTCTTACAATGGAAGGTTATATAATATCGACATAAACATGTAGAAGACTATATGCATAGCATATAAAAAGACATTAGATTCAATATCATCCATAGTGTAAATGTACATTAAATATCATATTAATACATGTCTTAAAATAATACATATGGTCTACACGTCAATACATAAAAAATGACAGATATAATCATAGCAGTAATATAGCTGCTACTCAATGAATTGCCTCGAACTAGTAGAGACCTCCATCTCTAAGTCAACATACATAAAGAATGTACAACAAAAAAACTACAAAGAGAAGATCAAACATAAAATCTAGTAAAAAGAACCACTAATCGGCATGATTACTAATATGTTACTATATCATGAACAATAGCAAAACGACAATACTCGTGGTAATGAAACCATACGCCAGACTTCATCCAACTAGTTAGCACAACACTACTATAGTGCTACCTTGTATGATACCATATATAAACAACATGGCACCAACTGCGATTCAATCATCATATCTTAAGCTACTAGGCCATGGGTCCTCAAGTAAGGCCAAAATTGTAACGACCCAATTTTTCGACGTCCGAAAGTCGACATCAATACGTCCATTGTATTCAATACCGAACAATCGAATATCGGAAAATCGAACCGTTAGGGTTAAAGAAGAAGAAGATAGAAGAAGAAACAGAAACAATAACAGAATCTCACGTTTCGCAGCGGAACAACATATAATAGATAAATGAATATCTTTAAAACAAAGAACTCTACCAGTTTTACATTACATTATCAGAGTATTACAACAACAAAACAGCGGAAAAGAATATCATATACTAGTGATACGTCTCGTCATCCAGCTTGCTCCTGATCTCCACAGCATACTTCTAGACTCGCTCCAGAACACTGAGAACCTAACTCTAGGCTGCTCGTGTGGAAAATTATTGGCGCCCAGAGTTTAGAAAGGGAATAATAAACTCCAAGTCAGTCATGAGACTGGTGTGAGATCTTAAAAACAGTTATTTTGCACAAAGAAAAGGAAAAGAAATCCGCCATGCTTTTGGAAAATGAAACTACCATAAGGCCTCCCGCCAAACACACAATGCAAACGCAGAATTGGAGAAGATTTCTCTTTATGATAGTCAAACATGCTTGATACGTGAAAACCTATTGATATTATTATTAGTGCATAGTGCAGAAAACATTCTGAAAGTATAATATTAATCTTAGCCAGCATAGACATTTCATACTATGCCTACTATAGCTACCATCTAAACAGTAGGTCATCACCATAAGTAAATGGCAGGTCATACAACTAAAACCGTACAAGGTGCATATTGGTGATTGTATTTCCAACAAATGGTTAGGCTAAGGAACTTCCTGGGCCACATGGGAACACCTCTAGAGCGACGCTCCGAGAACTTAACCAGCTCTCTGCCAACACAAGGCCATGTTACCTCTGTAACTAGGTA
Organism: Allium cepa; assembly: GCA_030765085.1. Lineage (NCBI taxonomy): Eukaryota > Viridiplantae > Streptophyta > Magnoliopsida > Asparagales > Amaryllidaceae > Allium > Allium cepa. The sequence continues at coordinate 1,039,068,689 of CM060931.1, read as the reverse complement.
ACTACTACACGAGTATGCCATCTCCCGGTCGTTAACGACCTTTATCCGAGGATCCTCAACTACAAAGTAATAAATTTGCAGCAACCACATATGTTAAATATCCGGGCTCCATACCATGATACCACCCTTTCCAAAAGGAAATGACATACCCTAAAGGGCGCGACTGTCATAACCTTGTTGCATTCTTTCTGTTTCGATCATTTACGGGGTGTGAGGTCCGACGAAGTCTCGTCCACAAAGCTACGCTTTTCACAAATCCATGCTTCGATCAACAAATGATCAGCAGCACTTCGTATGCCACATTACCAAATTTGGAATATATCACTAGTAACCATCAATTACATACCTCTGAGCTCGTACGTCTCAGAGAAGGGTGTTAAGCTAAGAGAATAAATTCTCCGCCACCAACATAAATGTATTTGATAGAAACCAGCTTTACATCTCAAAGTGTAACGTCAGACATACATCCATATAAGTCCGTTCCGGGATCGAACGGAACCAAAGGCACTTCAAAGAAGCCCTTGCAAATCCGGATATTCACTAATCACGTCCGGACTCCCCATCACAAAGGCTGATAAAATCTCTATATCGGAGCAACTCGGTGCAGAGACATTCGACAGGTAATCCATTCGCTTTCGAAAATGTAATCTCATTTCATCGTATCATTATTCGGAATGGGTTTTATGACACAAAGTCCTCTTTCGGTTAATCCGAATAATGAGCGCTTATTTTTAAAAATAAGTGTCATTCAGATTTCAAGTAAATCAAAACAAATTTCCACTTTGATCTTTTAAATAAAAGATCCAACACAAAGATTCGATGTGGTTTTCGAATATCCATTCGGAATCCGAACCCCGGTCGCATCGAAATTCAAATTCCATTTAAAGGCCAATATTGATAGTTGGTTATTTAACTATTAATCAATATTCACAACATTCACCAAATTTAATTAATTTATTCTCATTTATTTATTTTCAAAATATCTTCGCAAGATATAATTTTAACACTTCAACACTTTGAAAACAAATTTCAAATCACTCTACTTACGTGGAATAAATTTCCAAATATTTATTTCCACTAAAAAATTTGTCGATTTCAAATACTTTAAAATAATTTAAATCACTTATCCAAAATATACTTGGAAACAGTTAGAATAAAAACTATTCGTAAACACTTATTTAAATATTAGTTATGAAAATGTTATACCAATATCTCATATAAAACTTCAAGTCCAAATTAATTTTAAAATAAAATTAGTAGACAGGGTATAACTATTTAAATAACCATTTTTTAAAACAAATATCAATTAAATCTTTTAAAATAATCACTTCTATAATTAACTTAATAAATATTTACTTTAAAGATTTAAAAACAATTCCCAAAAATAATTTCTCCAACAATATTCTTTCAAACCAATTTCTAGAATTTTAAATTTATATTTAAAAATCTACTTTGAAAATATACTAGCTTTCCAGGGAAAACACACTATCCATTCTAAGATGGTTCATTTAAATCAATCAATAAATCCTTCTTCATTTATTTCAAATTTACATTCCAAATCCGTAAATTCCTTTCCACGCTTTTTTTCAAAATAAACCAATATTTATTTTTAAAACAAATTTCCCTTTCCTTTATAAACTCCCATTGTGTATTTAAATCTCCAAATATCCACTGATATACGATTTTAAAAATTGATTTCTAAATATTCACTTTCAAACACCCAATCAAATTCCAAATTGATTTCCAATTTATTTTCAAATATCGAATCAAATTCCAAATTGATTTTCAATTTATTTTCAAACACCGAATCAAATTCCAAATTGATTTCCAATTTGTTTCCAACACCAAATCAAATTTCCAAATCGATTTCCCAAAGATTTATTTTTAAACACCAAATCGATTTCCAAATCGATTTCTAAAATTTGTTACATTTTTAAAATAAATTCCTTTATTTTTCCTAAACTATTTAAAATCCGAATTTAAAATAAATTCTTTAACTATTAAACACTATCACTTGAAATCCATTTATGAAAATCTTTTCCCATATTTTGGGATTTATTCAATAGGATTCCAAAAATAAAACTTTATCCTTTTAAAATTCCTTCTTTTTAATTCACCAATTCTTAGAAATGAATTTACTTAATGTTTTGTACTTTAATTTTCAAAAATTCAATTTTATATTTCTGGTATCCTACGATACCAAAAATATATTCGGCTAAAGCATAGCCTTCAACGATTTCAATCACAAATATAATCATACACATATTATAAACAAATCAACACACAATATTGAAACAAATTCAAATATTTGAGGAATCCAGTTGAATCCCTTTAACCTGTTTCCCTATATCCACAGATGTTAGCACGACAATTAAGTACCAATTCCACTTCAAAGTGGAATATCGTGGTATATGGGATTATATAAAATCATCCGCTATTATGCGGCGCATAGGGTCTCATCTGCTATATAATGCGGGAAATCAATCACTCCAAACATATATATATATATATATATATATATATATATACTACTATATATATCATAAACAAATAATCAGTCAATAACTGCAATTTTCAATTATTAAATTTGAGTGAGAAGATTTCACCTTTGATTACGCATGCAAACCATTTCCAATCCATCTTGACTCGTTTTCATGTCTTTTGACCTTGTATAAAAATTTAGATGATTTTATTAATATTCGAATCAATCGAAAAATCAAATTCCTTTTTAACTTGTATATTAAAATAGAAATAAAATTTATACTTTATTGTAAAACTAAAATGTCATATCTATATAAATTTCAAACATGCATGTGTATATTTTCTTTTGAAACCATATATATACACTTATAAAAATAAACTATATTAAAAATCTAATTTTCTATAAATTCTTATATTAATTTTCTATTTACTGTAACTTTTAAACAAATTATAATTTCTAAAACTATATATATATTTATAAATTGGAAAAAACCCTTCATACGTATTTCACTGTAAATAAATTTTTCTTTCTTTTGCCTACGTATAAACCTTTATCTATTTAATTAAATTAATAATAAAACAATATACCTAACTGACCTGAGACTCCATCAACGACGAACACGCGACAGGCGAACCACGCTTTTATCCCCATAGACTTCCCATCGTCGACGAAGACCTTGGAATTCAACAGTCGAACACAATCGACGACGCGCCACGATCTGGCCTTGACTCCAAACATCACGATCGCCTGATGCACCGCGAACCACTTCAACCCTAACCATAGTCGAACATGGTCGCCTTCGCCCTGCTAGCGCCGTGCCGCCGTAAACTGCTTCGCTTGAATTCGCCATCGCTACAGGAAATCGCGACCCAAGGCGAATCAGATGCGCCGCCTTCCACCATCGATCGCGACCACCTCGTCGTGAAGCCCCAGCCGTCGTCGCCTCCCCCTGCTCGTGCTCGAGATTGATTGAAAGAGACGTGCTCCATTTTTTCCTCTTCGTTTTTTTTTCTAATTGAATTTCGAACGAGCCCGACTGTTTTTTTTAAAATGAATTGAAGATGTGTTCGGCCATTGATTTTTGTTTAAGGAGAAATTTATTTTTTTATTTTTTTCTAACCAACTCGATTTCTTATCTTTTTTTTTGAAAAGTGGAAGAGGGCACGTGCTATTAGAGGGAATACATGGTTGATGAGATAAACAACATGTTGAATTCACATATTTTTTTTGTTCTTAGCTTGTTAAACTATCAAATTAAATTTAAATTTGAACTTGAACGACTCAAAATCGAGTCGAAAATCTCGACCTCCAATCGAGGCATGCCGCTAGGCATTTATAATGTTATACACCTATTTCGAACGCAATGGAAAAGATTTCGAGTCCAAATTCGATCGTGTGAAGAAGATAGCTTTTTGGATCAGTTATTAAATTAAATTTCGATAAAATTTTCAGCGCGTTTTTTATCGTACGGCCAATCGATCGTTCCGAATGCTACGAAAATTGAAATCCGATAATAATACACTGTTATGGATCCAATGGAACTGGTTTCGTCAAATTCTGAGACTGTGCCTCGGAAGGCTATTTTTAAATATCGATTTAAACGATATAATTCCAAAACTGAACAAGCACTTCAAATTTCAAATTTTAACACTTCCATTATCTTCAGTATTGTCAATATAAATTTTCTAAGCCTTGAAAATATTTTTAACAAGCATAAAACTGAAGATTTTAATTTTTCCCAGCTTTCAATAATTAAATTTAATAATTTTGATTACTAAATTCATTCTGGTATTTGAAATTCAAGTTAAACTAACTTCCAAATATTAAAATCAACTAAATATTTCAATTTCAAACATATAAAATTTTCGAGTCGTCACATTTTCCCCCTTAAAAGAATTTCGTCTCGAAATTACAAGTTAAGAAGAATGATCCTTAACCCGTTTACTCTTTTCCCAAAGCCATACAGTTTTATCAACTTGCCAAAGCAATTTTTTATATTAAAGATCCATTATCACTTCTTCTAACTTTCCAATATCTTCCATAGATTCCAAACAACATTGTTTAACTCACAATTCAAATCTAAATTTAAATTCAAAATTTAAATTATCAAAATTTCTCAAAAAAATTTCTAACTCCCTAAATTTTCATAAAATTTCGCCAGCGTCTCCTTTGCGCAACTAGCTCGGTACGACTACAAAGTGCCACAATGGGCTTCCAGATTTCAAAAAGAAAACGAAAAGCCAAGCGGCTAGACAAGAAAGTCATCAAATTTCATACTAAATTTTTTAAATACATTCCTTTTTCGAGCAATTCAAATTTATCTTCGAAATCAAAATCCAATTCCCTTTACATTTAAATCACCTGTATATCCTACTAGCAGTAATATCCAGTTACAACATTCAAAAACATTTTGCACTTTTCTTTATAAAAGATTCAATGTTTATTTCATTCAAATCCGTACGATGTACTTACATCATTCGTACGCAATATCAAATTCAATCACTCATTCGATCATGCAATTTCATTTTCGAACTAGTATCATCCATCCGATTTCTTAGTGCGACTCAGATCTTGTTTCTTGATCAGAAACCGTCATTCTCCTTGCATAGCCATAAACTGTGATAGAGAATTTCCAGAATCAACCAAAAATCCATATCCAGGTTCGCCGCCGAAAATCAAGTGAAAAATTCTAACTCAGATCGATATAACTATCTTCTGTGCTCGAATTCTGGATCAAATCGCTATAGGAATAAAATGATATACGTACACCCTATGTATTAATTCCAATTGATTATTAGCTATATTAATTTTCTTTTGTTTTATTCACATTTGATTTTCATTTCAATACACTTATTCACAATCACCATTTCACAATTTTCAGTTTATCTTTTATTCACTAATCAATTTAGAATATTTTCTCAACTCAAAAATTACTTAAGAATTCTATTATCCGTCTCTTAAGTTCAAGTATTCTATATACTTCTTATATTTATTTTCGCTTCACAACTTTGGTTCATATCTACTTATATTTAAACTAGATTTCAAATTCCATATGAAATCAATTTACCTTTCATTTATAATTATTGAATTCAATTCATTTTCAAAACATATTTAAATTTGTTATTCCTTTAATTAGTTTCACTTACTAATTTTATTTCAATACTTCGCTTTGTTTATCAAAAATCAATTTCAATTCCAATGCCAGTTCTATTTACTTACAAATTCGAAATGAATTTCAACATTCAATTTCACTTTCATTTACTTGCAATTGTAAATTTATTTATTCATTCACAATTTTATTTTCCACCTTAATAACTTTTGTTCCATAACTATTTTTATCAGATTCCAGAGTCTTTCCAACATTTCAAAAATCATTTTTGAAATCGATTCAAATTATCCTTTGGATTTCCAAAACCAACCAGGTTTTCCAAATAACTTCAATTTAAAATAATTTGGCAGCAATTCCTCTTTTGGAAACTCGAAAATGAACATCGATGATGCTACAGTCATCACCGAAGTTATTTTCCAACGACCGAAAAGAGTTTAGTGATTTTATCCTTTTAAAAACATTTCTCCAAAACTTTTCAAAACCATTTCCAAATCAAGGGATTTGATTTCCAAAATTTCCAAATTTCAAATCTTTTCAAAAGCATTTCCAAATATTTCTCTGCAATTCTATTTCAAATTATAAATCACATTTACAGTTTACAAAAATAAAATCCAATTTGTATATGGATTTTATTTTCTTAGCTTTTGCTTATGATTTCAATTTCTTAGTTAATAATCAATGATAATAATCTAGTATTATCACTTCCTAACAAACAAACAACCATATATAACTATAATAATTTACGAAAATTTATTTCTTTCATATATGAAAATAATTTGGGTAAAATTATTTCATTTACCCGATTTTAAAACAATATCGTGTCAAATTGTTCTGTGCAAGTGTTTAGAGATCCCTATCAATAACATTAATTACTCGTATTGACCAAAACCCATATACCACTCAACAAACCAATCAACACAATATAAAATAATTTTATATTCACTAACAAATATGCGCTCATATCTATTATTACACTCAAACTTATTCTAGAGTACTACTGACTCTATCTCTAATGAGTAATTCCCATCAAAGCCAAGGTTGTCGCTTAACCAACTACTATGATATCACTCTGTAACGGTCTAGGCTTTTCAACCATCGACAACGGCCACTCTTGACTGGTAGATTTTTCAACCATCCCAGGCCCACTGTGGCATACAATGGTACCCTGTCCTTGCTTTTACGGCCAGCCTTTCGACTTCTTCACCCAAACGGTTAACCAACCCTTCCCTAGGGACATGTAGGGATAAGAGTCTCTCGTTCGCCACCAAACGCAAAACGAGAACCCCCTATCACGTTGTTTTAAGCAAGGTCAGTCATGGGACTGATGTGAGATCTTAAAAACAGTTATTTTGCACAAAGAAAAGGAAAAGAAATCCGCTATGCTTTTGGAAAATGAAACTACCATAAGGCCTCCTGCCACATACACAATGCAAATGCAGAATTGGAGAAGATTTCCTCCTTATGATAGTCAAACAAGCTTGATACGCAAAACCTTTTGATATTATTATTAGTGCATAGTGCATAAAACATTCCAAAAGTATAATATTAATCTTAGCCAGCATAGACATTTCGTACTATGCCTACTATAACAACCATCTAAACAGTGGGTCATCACCATAAGTAAATGGCAGGTTATACAACTAAAACCGTACATGGCGCGTATTGGTGATTGTATTTCCAACAAATGGTCTATAGCGACCCGACTTCCTATCTCCAGAAAGTCGCATCGCTGATGAAGGAAGAAAGGGATAGAAGAAGAAAAGTAAGAGAAAGAAGAAACACAACAACATCAGAGAACTCACAGCGGAACGAATGAAATATAATATATCACATAAAATATTACATAGTATTGTTTTACATCAGAGTACACAACTTATACAGCAGATATTAGATAGTTATAGAACATCCGTCTAACTATACAACTCAAATACAACAGACACAGATACCAAACAACATAGCGGAACCATAATATCTACACGTGGAAGCCTCCTGCTCCATTACTCTTCCAGGATTCGTCAAGCAACCTGAAGCACTTGACTACTCATACATAATATGAGTACCCAAGAGTTTAATAAAATAGAAAATAAACACTCGGGTCGGACAGGGGTCTGGTGTGAGTAAACGGGTTAAAATTTGCTTAACTTTAGAAAACCTTTGAAAAGAAAAGGTATCACGTAAGACTTCCCACACATAAACATGGAAAAGTTTTTACCTTACGCTAACCAAAACATTTGATAGGAAATCCAGTGATATTATAATAGTGTCTAGGGTTTTCAAATAAATATGAAATAGCCGAAATTGTTACATGATTAAATTCCAGCTACTAGCCACAAAAGTGGGTAATACAATCAAAACCGTAGGGTCTCATAGGAAGAATGGGTTTTCCATCAATGGCAGGGCTACTGGGGAACCGCCCGTCACAGTACGTGGCCTAGATCAACGTACCGAGGAGCCACCCTAACTCCCCTGCAACACAAGGCCGGGACTATTCCTTACTGAACAGTCTCGAACAAGACCACCCCGCAGTTGGCTGCAGACCAACCGCCCACAAAGCCGAAATAAAAAGAGACATTGACGCATCGGATAATTAACAAAACGATATGGATCGATGAAAGTAGAAATCGGTGGATTGAAGATACTGAAATGCCCAAATTCGTTGATCACAAAGATACCGAATTCTAGCTATCTTCGACACGTTGATCGCGCACGATACCATGAGAGAAGATCTTCAATTCTTCAAGCGTTGATCAAGCGCACTTGATTCCGCGAATCGGCTTCAACAATCGTTGATTCGAGCACACTCGGATATCCGAAAGTGGAGATAGGAGATTACACTCAACTACCAATTTTAGGATGAAAGCACACAGCAATCAAACAAGAAATTTTATTCAAAAATCAACCACCTTGAAATGTACAACGCACTCCCTATTTATAGCATTTTACAACACAGCCCTTAGGTCGTCCCCGACCTAACACTCACGACTCACGACTCATCCAAGGTCGTTAGCGACTTAGCAAACAACACACCTATGTACATCACGCGACTTACCATAGGTCGTTAAGGACCTATATTACAAGACTCAGCATGACCCAGGTCGCACGCGACCTATCCACCTTGCGCTTCAACACCCAGCGACCTAACACAAAGAAAAGCGACTCAACGTAGGTCAACAACGACCTAACACATACAGAATTACAATCACGCGACCTAATTACAACGCACATGACCTACGACTTAAGTACAAACGACTCAAGCACATAACGACTTAACAAATTCAACGACTTAAAACACACGACTCACGACCTATACTTGATATGACTTAACGACCTAAACAAGGTCGCGACCTAACTCCAAGTAGTTTAACTCTTCAACGACTTAACGTAGGTCGGTACCAAGATAAGGTCGATGCGACCTAAGTATTAGCTTCTGGATATCTTCACACGACCTAACTTGGTCGTAGGTCGAGACTGTCTTCAATGAAATATCGGAGCGACCTATCTTAGGTCGTAACTCGGCACAGTTAGCTCGTTCTTCATCACTAGGTCGTACCCAACCTAAGACATGTCTATTAACTCGTAAGTCACTAGGTCGTATTTCACTATGTCGGAGCTCGTTAGGTCGGAGCTCGTTAGTTCGGAGCTCTTCATCTTGTGACTTCTTAGGTCGTACTCGACTTAAAAACAAGTTAGGTCGGATCCAACCTATGTCTTTGTCTCTCTGGGCTGCATCATCCTTCCCTGGTTGAGAAAAATTCGTCCTCGAATTTGTGCCCTCCTCTTCCATACCAAGCTCATCTCCATGATACGGTATAAGATGTTTAACATTAAACACGTCAGAAATGTACACATCCTCCGGCAGCTTCAACTTATAAGCGTTTTCATTAATCCGTTTCACAACTTCTACAGGACCAATTTTACTGGCTTTCAACTTATTATAAGCACCTACTGGAAAACAATCATTCATTAACACAGCGTAAACCAAATCACCTTCGTTAAATTCAACATTTCGTCGCTTCAAATCTGCAGTTCATTTATACTTCTCATTTGCCTTCACCAATCGTTCCTGAACGATTTTATGACATTCAGTTAATTCATCAACAAAATCAACAGCTCGTTTAACCGTCCCCTTTGGTGGTAGAACTGCTAAATCCAACGGTCCCCTTGGCAAACTTGAATATATGATCTTAAATGGACTGAATCCCGTACTACGATTCATTGCATGATTATGAGCAAACTCTGCTTGGCATAACTTCATGTCCCAACTCTTCAGATTATCCTTCACAAGACATCGCAACAAATTTCCCAATGATCTGTTAACGACTTCTGTCTGTCCATCTGTTTGCGGATGATAAGCGCTACTAAATTTCAACTTCGTTCCAACCATCTTCCACAAACTTAACCAAAAGTGACTCAGAAAACGAGTATCCCTATCCGACACAATAGATTCTGGCAATCCATGAAGTCGATAGATTTCTTTGAAAAATAACTGAGCAACACAAACAGCATCTGCCGTCCTTTTACAAGCAATAAAATGCACCATCTTCGAGAAACGATCCACCACAACATATATCGAGTCATTTCCCCTTTGCGTTCTCGGCAAACCCAACACGAAATCCATGCTGATATCAACCCATGGTTTAGTCGGTACAGGTAACGGCATATACAACCCTGCATTTGTCGCTGTTCCTTTCGAAACCTGACAGATATGACATCTCTGAACAAACCTTTCAACTTCCTTCCTCATCGATGGCCAATAGTAAGATTGAGAGATTAACTGCAATGTTCGGTCTCTACCCACATGTCCTTCCTCATGAAGTTCCTTTACTATCTTCATTCGCATGCTACAATCCGGTACACACAATTGATTCCCTTTGAATAAGAAACCATCAATCAACACGAATTCATCAGAACTTCCCTCCTTGACTTTCTCAACATATTTCTTAAAGTAAGGATCTTCTTCAAGCAATTCTGGCAATAGTTCAAACCCTGTCACCCCAATTTTCATTGTCGTTAATAAATGACTCCTCCTACTCAAAGCATCAGCTACACGATTCGTAATCCCTGACTTGTGCTTCACGACAAATGTAAACTGTTGCAAATAAGCAATCCATGATGCATGCCTCGCGGAAATCTTGTCTTGTCCCTGTAAATGTTTCAACGCTTCGTGGTCTGTGTAAAGAACAAACTCCTTATGAAACAGATAATGTCTCCAATGTTTCACTGCTTGCACTACAGCATAAAACTCTAAATCATACGTACTATATCTCATCTTTGCCCCTGATAACTTCTCACTGAAATAAGCAACTGGTCTTCCATTCTGACTCAAGACTCCCCCAATTCCAACCTTCGACGCATCGGTATACAATTCAAACAACAACTGAAAATCTGGTAAAACAAGAATCGGTGCTGTCGTCAATAGTTCTTTGATCCGTTCAAAAACAACTCCTGCTTCCTCTGACCAAGAAAACTGCTTTCCTTTCATACAATCAGTAACTGGTGCCATCACGCTACTGAAGTGTGGAATGAATCTTCGGTAGAATGATGCCAACCCATGAAAACTTCTAACTTCAGTGATAGTCCTCGGCTGCGGCCAATTTCTAATTGCTTCAACTTTACTCTGGTCCACCTGGATTCCCTTCTCAGACACAACATATCCCAGAAATAAAATACTTCGAGTCATGAATACACATTTCTTCGTAGCTGCATAAAATTGTTCCTCACGAAGAATGATTAACACCTTTCTCAAATGCTCTACATGCTCCTCTGTACTCGCACTATAAATCAAAATATCATCAAAGTAAACTACAACAAACTTCCCAATGTACGGTCTGAAAATTTGGTTCATCACCCTCATAAATGTACTCGGTGCATTCGATAGACCAAACGGCATAACCAACCATTCATATAATCCTTCCCTCGTCTTGAATGCTGTCTTCCATTCGTCTCCTGGTCTAATTCCAATTTGATGATATCCGCTCTTCAAAGCAATCTTCGAAAATATAATAGCCCCACTCAACTGATCTAGCAAGTCATCCAATCTTAGCATAGGAAATCTATAGCGAACAGTAATCTTGTTCAAAGCTCTACTATCGGTACACATTCTCCATGTTCCATCCTTCTTCGGCACCAACAAAGCTGGTACTGCACAAGGACTCAAGCTTTCCTGAACACGTCCCTGCTCTAACAACTCTTCCACCTGCCTTCTCAGTTCCTCATGTTCCTTCGGACTCATTCGATAATGTGGTCTATGCGGTAATACTGCTCCCGGAACAAGATCGATTTGATGTTGAATGTCTCTCAGTGGCGGTAACTCCTTAGGCAACTCCTATGGAAATACGTCCTCAAATTCTTTCAAAACTGGCTTCGCTTCTTCTGGAATTTCAACCCCTTCATTACACTCTCGCCCGTTCAACAAAAACACTTCAGGCTCCTCTTCAACTTCTTTAACAAACTCGTTCAAAGATAATAAAGTTTTCAGTTCTTCGATCTCCTCTAGCTTGCTTTACTTCTGTTGCTGCTTCTTGGGAACTAAAGTGATCTTAGTACCTTCGAACATAAAACTATAATTATTAGCACGACCATCATGTTGTACTGCTCTATTAAACTGCCATGGTCTGCCCAACAACAGATGACACACATCCATGTCCACAACATCACACCAGATTTCATCTTTGTACTTCTTTCCAATTGAAAAATTCACACAAGCTCTTCGCCCAACTTTCACTTCACCACCCTTCCTTAACCAGTTTAGGATGCTTCTCAGTTTTCAAGTTCAACTTCTTCACTGCTTCAGTAGAGATAATATTGTCACAACTCCCAGCATCAATGACGAACTTGCAAACCTTTCCCAGAATAGTGCATGTGGACTGAAATATATTATTCCTTAACCAACTGTTTTCCTCTTCTTGCTTCGGTGCTAAATAACTTCTCCTCATCATTAAATTGCACCCTTCATCCCCGGATAATTCTTCTTCCTTCTCAACATAAGGTGAATTAGAACATTCAGCTTCCACATCCTCTTCTTCAACCTCTGCAACCATTGCTCTCCTCTTCGGCTTTGACATTCATTGCTTTTGTGACCCAATTCCTGACAATTGTAACATTTGAAACTGCTATTAACCTTTGCCTTCTCAGCCTCCTTCACCACTGGTTTACTGATAGGTTTAGAAACATTAGAACTTCCACTGGCACCCTTCACTGGATTATTGGAATTTGTAAACACACCACCTCCACGCCTTCCCTGCTTCTCCCAAGCCAACGCTTTCTGATGTGCCTCCGCTACAGATCTTGGATCGAACATATTAACCATATCCTGGATCTTCATTCGTAACCCTCCAACAAATCTAGCAGTTAGCTGTTCTTTTGTCTCCATAATGTCATTTCGAGCAATCAGTTGATAAAATTCATCAGCATAATCATTAACAGTCTTCGTCCCTTGCCTCAGATTCTGCAATCTCTGGTACATAAGTGATTGATAGTTGTAAGGTAAAAATGTAGCTCTCATCAACCTCTTCATCTTATCCCAAGACTCAACCTTTGACTTCTCCATTCTCTCTCTCGTAAGTTTAGTTTGCTGCCACCATGCCAAAGCTCTCCCCCTCAACCTTGTAGCAACTAATTTCACTCTTCGATTCTCCGGAACCTCCTTGAAATCAAAGATCTCTTCAACATTAGACAACCAATCCAAGAATTCTTCTGCTACCATTCCACCCTTGAACTCTGGAATTTCCATCTTCATACCCGATTCCCATCGACAATCATCATCCACATCTCGATATGAATTTCGAACTTGGTCTCGATCTCGATAATGCATGCTAGCTCTATCACCCTCTTCATCAAAATCAAATGCACGTCTACATCGATCTCGACCATCAACATCCCTTTGATCACGCATGCCTCTTCTACTATGTCTCTATTCATCCCTATATGGCTCATTTTCAAACTCTCGTGGAGTTCTCCTCTCTTCATGTCCATAGTCATGGTGATCTCTCCTTGATGAAATTGATGTTTCTCTTCTCTCTCTAAAAGATTGCGGTGATACCCTCCTCGCTTCCGTAACCGATGGCGAAACTCGGTTTCCTCCATGGTTCGAGATTGGTGATCTCCTCCTTTGATTTTGATTCAAGTCATTCATCAACTTCTCTAACTTTCCAATGCCTTCATCAAACTTCTCGTTGATACGTTGTTCCATTTGTTCGGCTTCTTCTCTTCGATACAATGCTTCAACATTTTGATGACGATTAGCTCTCCTTGGTGGCACGATTGAGTCAACACAAACACTTCAACAAATACTTCAAACTTCACAAATATTCTTCACAAATCAAACACACACGGCCTCAACCTTGACTCGGCTCGTTTCAACCCTTTAATTCAAACAACCAGGCATGACTCAAACTTCAAACAAACTTCACCAAGGCTCGGCTACTTCTCACAAGTATACACGGCCTATACTTAGTTCGGCTCAACAAATGATGCATGGCTCACACCCTTCTCCAAAAATTCAAACACTTTCTGGACTTTGATCCAAAATGAAATGGATCGAAAACTTCAAACTTGTTGCAATCTCGCAATGAACACGATGAACACCAAACTTCAAATTCCTTGGCTCCAAGACTCGTCTTAGCTATGATTGGCTAAGTCAAGCTCTGATACCAAAAACTGACGCAGCGGATAATTAACAAAACGATATGGATCGATGAAAGTAGCAATCGGTGGATTAAAGATACTGAAATGCCCAAATTCGTTGATTACAAAGATACCGAATTCTAGCTATCTTCGACACGTTGATCGCGCACGATACCGTGAGAGAAGATCTTCAATTCTTCAAGCGCTGATCAAGCGCACTTGATTCCCCGAATCAGCTTCAACAATCGTTGATTCGAGCGCTCTCGAATATCCGAAAGTGGAGATAGGAGATTACACTCAACTACCAATTTTAGGATGAAAGCACACAGCAATCAAACAAGAAATTTTATTCAAAAATCAACCACCTTGAAATGTACAACGCACTCCCTATTTATAGCATTTTACAACACAGCCCTTAGGTCGTCCCCGACCTAACACTCACGACTCACGACTCACGACTCATCCAAGGTCGTTAGCGACTTAGCAAACAACACACCTATGTACATCACGCGACTTACCATAGGTCGTTAAGGACCTATATTACAAGACTCAGCATGACCCAGGTCGCACGCGACCTATCCACCTTGCCCTTCAACACCCAGCGACCTAACATAAAGAAAAACGAATCAACGTAGGTCAACAACGACCTAACACATACATAATTACAATCACGCGACCTAATTACAACGCACACGACCTACGACTTAAGTACAAACGACTCAAGCACATAACGACTTAACAAATTCAACGACTTAAAACACACGACTCACGACCTATACTTGATATGACTTAACGACCTAAACAAGGTCGCGACCTAACTCCAAGCAGTTTAACTCTTCAGCGACTTAACGTAGGTCGGTACCAAGATAAGGTCAATGCGACCTAAGTAGCTTCTGGATATCTTCACATGACCTAACTAGGTCGTAGGTCGAGACTGTCTTCAATGAAATATCGGAGCGACCTATCTTAGGTCGTAACTCAGCACAGTTAGCTCGTTCTTCATCACGTCGTACCCGACCTAAGACATGTCTGTTAACTCGTAAGTCACTAGGTCGTATTTCATTAGGTCGGAGCTCGTTAGGTCGGAGCTCGTTAGGTCGGAACTCTTCATCTTGTGACTTCTTAGGTCGTACTCGACTTAAAAACAAGTTAGGTCGGATCCGACCTATGTCTTTGTCTCTCTGGGCTGCATCAGACATCTAGACAGGGATGAATCTCGTCCTACTTGGGCATGACCCACTTAACCTTGTTGCAACTCCCCTGCTTTAGCCATTCCCGGTTGATGAGGCTTGAGGCTGCGGTTACCTTTGTAGGACATACTTATCTTAGAATGCTCATCGTCCACCTGATGATGTTCTGAAAGCATTCAATCCATACAATTCCGTTCCGGGTTCGAACGGAACCGAAGGCACTATCTCGTCGCACTCATTTTGGAATTATCCTCAGAGTCAACGACCATAGCCCTTGCACTCTGAATCACCATCTCCAACCTATAAGTACTATTCCGTCAACTCATCACGGAATCACCCACAGAGTTATACTGACGTATAATTCTTACACCTCGAGTCTTCACTTGCACTCCACTTGGATTCACGACCTAACGTTTATTTTGGATCGGTGTGGTTTTCGGATATCCAAATATGGAAACCCGATCCCGGTCTCACCGAATCCAAACGCCATTTTAATGTCCAAGTTGTACTTAAGGGTTTTAAGTAGTAGATATTCAGAAATATTGCTTAACATAAATGGATGATTCACATTACTCAAATAGATAATTCATTATTATCACGTTCATCCGTACATCTCACAAAGCAGCATATATATATCACATCTCATATCATCACATATCAATCAATGACATTCAATATCATCCAATATCATTACTTCATCCAAAGATACTTATCAACCAATCATTCATCATCCATAACAAGTTTAATCCAAACTCAATTAATTTAATTAATCCTTAATTAAATTAACTCCTTATTTAATCACTTGGATTATCATCAATCCATCTTATCATTCATTAATTAATTCCAAATTAATTAATAAACATCACTTAATTATTCTCTTTAATTAATCATTCTTGTTAATTATTACTTAATTACTTTAAGTAATTATTCCTTAATTACAATATTAATTAATCACCTTGATTAATTACTTCTTAATTATCCGAGTAATTATCTCTTAGTTACCCTTTAATTAATCATCCTTGATTAATTATTATTTAATTACCCTGATAATTATTTCTTAATTATCCTTTAAATTAATCATACCCGATTAATCACCTTATTAAAATTAATCGTACCTGATTAATTACTTATAATTAATCATATTTAATTAATTACTTTTAATTAATCACATTTGATTAATTACCTTTAATTACATTTATTAATTAAAACTTAATTATAAATTAATTATTCTTAAATTATTAATTAACAATTAATTAATTATTTTCATTTATTAATGATTACTTCATTAATTAAAACCTTAATTGATTACTTAACAAGTAATTAACCACTTAATTAAATTCTCTTAATCCTTTATTAATTAACCATTAATTAAATAATTTAAACCTTTAATTAATTTTTAATTAATTCTTTAATTAATAACTCAAGTGATTAATCTTTAATCACATCCACTTAATTACTTTTATAAGGTAATTATTTCTTACTTAATTACCTCCTGTAATTAACCACTTAATTACTTTACCTAGTAATTATACTAAATTAACTCCAAGGTGATTATCTTTAATTAATCACAAATTAATCACTTAATTAATTACTCTACTTAATCATTTTAAATTTAATTAAATGATTCTTAACTTCTTATATTATAAAAATTCTTAATTAAGAAAACATCATTTTAATTAAATCATTTATATTAACCAATAACACTTGATTATTAATAATAATTGAATTATCTCAATTATTCTCACAATTATTTATCTTTAAATAAATCAAAATTCTAATTTACATAAGTTAAATCTTTATTATAATTGATTATCAAATTCTTAATCATTAAACTTATTTAAAATAAATTATATTTGAAATCAATTATAATTAAAATAATTTTAATCATTCAAATAAAACTTTTGAATTTTCCCAAAGTTATTAAATAAAATTTAATACAAACCTATTATTAAATTTCACGTATTTATATTTTTAAAACTTTTATATTTCAAAATATAAGAACTTAACTTTAAACAAATTTTAGTTTTACAATTAAACTTGTTTAACTTTTAGTTTAAATTTCATCATCTTCAAAATCAAGTTCCTTTAGGTTCCAAAATCCTTTAAAAAAAACTGTTAAGTTTTAAAAACCCTGAACAATCAATACAACTCAACCAACTCGAGCCATCTGTAGAAACTCACGCGACAACTCCGAGTAAACTAAACAAAAACCCCGAGTCTTCCCCTACCCTATGCCTGCTTCGAGCTCAACCAACACGAACCCGAGGTCAACTTCGAACTCCTTCCATACCTTCCCAAAACCACTACAGAAACACACGATCGTGCACGTCTACATGCACGTCGCCGCCGGTCGACTGCGAGCTCCTCTCCGGCCTTCACCAAGTCGTACTCGACCACTACATCGTATCGCGCAACCCAGAAACTAGAATATGACCGTGAATCAAATTATTCCTATCGAACCCATCAGTTCGAAACTCCATCACCAATAAATCCACTCCTCCCCGGCCATCCAAGCCTCGAAACAACCCACAACCTCCACCCTAACTTCGCCACAACCCCCATAACCTATGACACGAGTGCGGTCTACTCCTGTGACGCCCCACCTCTATACCCACGCTAGCCAAGAACACTACGGTGTAGTGCTGTCGACTAGCACGGAGAATAAGGCTGTTGAGGAGCGACCATCCGTGTAATTTCTTTGCGCGAGCACCGATATGTCAGATAGAAGTAACATGCATTTTATTTCAGGAGGAAATCCGACATACCGATACACACCCAAAGCTACTACACAGTGGCTATAATAGTTTAGGACAAAATATAAAATAATAACATAGATATTATAAATGCGGAACACAGATAAAACAGAAAGTCTCATATATATAATAACTGATGTCAGTTACAATACATTTGACACGGTGCATATGATACAACTACCACGGTCGACTCAGGAAGTTATATATACAAGTACATTATCGACTAATATACATGAATACATATCAATCTATGCTATGACACGACAACTCCCAAAAGATATGAAAGGTCTTCATAGCTCAAACAGCTACCCAAAGCAAGATATCTACGACCTGAAATAACTCGGTCTGACCCGATTATTAAATTCAAAAGAAAATAATACACGGGTCCGTCTAATTCAAACTCAGTTATTAGTGCACAGAAGCAATAATAATTAAGTAACAAATATACGACAGTTACGATAAATCTCGTCTATCCGATCCTTAAATAAAGAAATCGGATAACGATAAATATAACACGTAACAGTGTTAAACAACAAATCAGCAAATTAAACCAAATCAGAATACAATTCAGAATATTGAATTGAATAAACAAAACAGTTCAAACCATTGAAATATCAATTAAAATATTAATTCGAGTAGGGCTACAGTACACGCACGCGTGCACTGCCTCGCCACTATAGCATATGGAATATGCAAAAGATCAATAAATCAAAACAAGATAGAATATCATAAAAGCCATACCGTGTGGCTGCAGTTCACGCTTGCGTGCACTGCCCTGCCACTATAGTGATAATGTACCCAAAAACTCAATTCCGTGTGGCTGCAGTTCACGCTTGCGTGCACTGCCTTGCCACTACAGTAATGATGTACACAACCTGGCACAAGGTCAAACCCAAACTATCAGCTGGATTCAACACAGGGCAGGTATACAGGCTACGACTTCAAGCATAAAGCAGTTCAATATTCAAGAAACAATGAAAAACAATGGAACCAACTCAAAACAGTCACAACAAGGAGACAGCAAGAAAACTGCAGGGGTCAAGTCACGACTATCGTGACTCAACACAACTACAAGGAAATGAACCAGAGGAAGTCTCGATATAAAGCAACAGCAAACTCAAAAACAACACAAAAGTCCACAAATTCTACACGACTATAAGCATCAGTGCACAAGGGCAATGACCCGTACGTATACATGAACCAGCAGAAGCAATTGAAGTGCTACAGTGGAACAACAAGGTACAAAGGCTATAAGTGAAACAAATATGTGTGCCCGAGATAAGGCAACCCAGTGACAAGCAAAAAGACCACTGCAACATAAATACAAGTGCAGAACAAAATTTTGAAACTTAAACCAACAAGAATCCAAGTAAACAGGTGCATATTCAAACACATGAACCACTGACCAAATCCAAACAACACCCATGCACAAATATGAAAATACAACATAATATATATCAGTGGGCATAAATAATCACTGAACAAAGGAGCAGCCTCAAAGGATAGATGAACAAGTCCGGATGTAATGCATAAAAGCAATATGTCAGGTTCAGTTCAACATAGCATAAACAGGTGAACCAAGAAATGGACACAAAGGTCAAGGGCAAACAAGGATACACAGGGAAGTGTACAGCCAAAACCAAAATGGAATGCAGGCTACAGATTGCAATTTCAATAAGACAACACATAACTCGAACAATGGTCAACCATACATGCATACACACATATGAATGTATGTATGCATATATATACAGATAAGTCAACCAAACAATTCGAACTACATCAAGAGCCGAAGCCACAGTGAAACTCAAGTGTTTAATAATACAACTCGAAATCAATTTCACTTAAATAAGTAGATCATAAATGCTCAAAGATAAGGCAATGCAGCAGCGACACAGAGGTGACAGCATGGTGCTACAGGCCAACAAAACACCAAAACAAATGTACATAAAATACATATATGTACTACTCGAATAAACAAGTGGACAGAGCATAGACAAGTGACAATGAACAAGTCAGGGTCAAAGCACTAATGCATATAGACCCGAAGACCAATTGAGGAATCAACTATAAATGTACTGCCTCACAATTAAAAAGAGCAACATCGAGGCCACCATGAACACAGTCAAGGCAGCAAGTTTAATCATGAAGGTCGAAATCAAACAAAAAACAGGTCGTGATGGATACACAACACAGTTTAAGGCCATGTAATCATGAACTAACATATCCAGATAAATCAAGCCAAAACGACATGCCGTTCAAAATCAAGTCAGAGCCTTGAAAATCAAGAAATCAACGCAAGTCAAAACATCGAAGCTGAGGCCAACAAGTCATACCAAATTAACAAAGTCAGATAAAACATCAACATCGTAACATAATCGAATGGCCAAGCAATAATCAAGTGACGAAAGTGTGAATAAAATAATCAGATAACTCACTTTCATAAAATAATCAAAAGGTCGAAGATAAATTCGAAATATACATGAGGTTGAATTAGATGTGAGTAAACTCACATTTGTCGATGCGAAGACGAACTCGAACCCAGTGCCGAAGCATCCCAGCGATGAGCAACCGATAGAGCAAGGAATCGAGTTAAATTGAGCGGTTGAAGTCGCGAATTGCACGAAGCCCTAATTTGGATCGAAGGACGAAAACTAGACCTCCATTTTTATTTTTTTTCGTTTATTTGGTGTTGGGTTTTTGAAATGAAAAGAATAAAGGGGGCTGGTCATAATGCTTTGCAAATTTATCACAATCCAAACAAATCAAACGTGGGCCGAGAATTCAAAGCCCAAAAATCATTTTAACCATTTATAAAAGAATTTTAACACAATTTAAAAAACTTCAATTGGTAATTAGCGAAAATATTAATCGTTTAACGTCGATTATCAATTGATGCGAAATACCGGGTTGTTACAACTCCGGTAGCCTCACGACGCCGTGAAGCCATGATGAACACGTCGACAATATACAGGGTATAAAATCCTACTTCGAACGATTACGGCCACCACAACCAAAGGTAAATCACCAAACTATTTTTCCCATAGTCACCGACGCTCCCTCCACCTCCGTGCTCAACCACGTTGACCAATTTGCCGCCGATCGCCATAGATTGGCCATTCTACCTAAAACAGAAAATTCCAGAATTCTCTTAAATTACTAATCTAAAAATCATGATACAAATTTCAAAAATCATGATTTGGCATTATGAAATCAATTATGTAATTCAAACTCAAAATTGATTCGATTAATTTTTTGACGCATATTAAAAAATTTACGGTAAATTTCTAAATTTGAACTAAATATCCATTATAAAAACCTATAATTATTTTTAGAAGGAAGATTGCATGATTTCAAACAACTATTGTTTACAACTCATAGGCCGATTCGAATCAAAAATTCAGTTATTGAATTTTATTATGAAATTTGAAACTGTGTTATAAACACAGTGACATTTTTTTTATACAGGCAATCTATATACACAATTCAAACATGCATCAAATTTTTAATCCAAGCTTTCAAATAACATCAAGATACTCAATTCCCAAACATGATGAAATTCAGATTTTAAACTGTTTTTAAAAGAAATCCATTTACTCACCTTGTTTGCAGAAAACAGAAAGTGTTTTCCAGGTTTGATTTCGCTGCATTCTTCTTGAATTGATTTGCATGCTGAATTCTAATCTAGCTGCTGTTTTCAGATCCATGTTGAAGTTTTACATCTGTTGTTGATTATACTTGCATGCCTCTAATTTCTATTTGAAAAAATCTTGCATTTGAATTTTGAATATCCAGCATATCTTCTTCTTGTTTCCAGATTTCTTCATTTTTTTCAGATTTTACAAATTTCAGTATTTTACTTCTTTTGGTCTTTGTTTGGTACTACATTTTTGTTGAAATGAAGATAATGTTCAGCTGAAAGTAAAACATATTTTGTATTTTACAATTTAAATTTAAATTTAATTATTAAAGAGAAAGACATTTGTCATTTTAATGTTTTAAGGATCTTACACATAAGCATATGATTTACAAGTGTCTTAACATGTATACTAAATGTTTTACAAGTGTTATTATGTTTAATTGATATTTACAAAAGTATTTTCCTA
This sequence comes from Allium cepa, assembly GCA_030765085.1. Lineage (NCBI taxonomy): Eukaryota > Viridiplantae > Streptophyta > Magnoliopsida > Asparagales > Amaryllidaceae > Allium > Allium cepa. Next base: position 1,039,046,424 of record CM060931.1, on the reverse strand, counting down.
ATGTTTTATTAATGTTTTAAATGTTATTTTCTTTTTAATAATTTATTTAAGCCTTATATAAGTATTTATGTAATATTTAGATAATTATAAAATGTTTTTATCTTATAAAAATAAAGTTTAGACTTTAATAAATATTTCAAAAGCAAATTCATATAGGCATTTATAAATAACTTATATGTTAGATCCAATTTAATATAACATATGTTTATGGATTTGAGAATTTAATTTTAACTTTCTATGTAAAGTTTTAGAACAATCTATCTTATGATAAAATTAAAATGAAAGAATAATAAAAACAAATAAACTTTTTTTTAAATTTAAATCTTATTTAAAACTTAAGTACAAAATATATATGTATCTATATTAAATAAGAAATTAACTTTGTTATAGAAATTTAAATCTCAAATATCATTTCAAAAACATTAAATCAAATTAACATTTCAAATTACAAATTATATGTTTATAATAAAGTTTGAAAACACTCATTAAACTCAAATCAATATTTCCCTATTTCTAATATATACACACACAAATACATACATATTTCAAATAGAAAAACATTTTAACATTATATTTGATAATTACTATATTAAATTTTAAACACAAACCAAATCATAATATATACATTCATATATATATATATTACAATTTGAATATATAGCTTTTATTTTATTAAAACTTCCTATTTACAAGATATATATATATATATATATATATATATATATATATATATATCATAAACAGAAAATATATTGATTAGCCTTCGGAAAATTAATCTTATCAATTTTAAATTACCAAAATAAATATTTCCAAATTAAAATACTATAAATTTTCAAAGAATTAAACTTACCAATTATATATTATCAAGAAAAATGTTGATAGATATTAACAAATTATTATTATCAACCGTTTTAAAATAATTTTAACTTGTCAGTTTATAATGTAAAATGATCAAATCAATTTAATTATTATCAAAGGTTATTAAATTGGTATTGCTCAAAATTCCGGGTCATCACATTCCTTCCCCCTTAAAAGAATTTCGTCCCAAAATTTAAAAGCAAAGATAATTTAATAACCTAGCAAAAGAATTTAAATTTCAAACAGCAATCACTCAATCAATCATACACTATCAATTATAGTAACCAAAGCAACCAATTCAAACAATTAATTTTATCTATCCTGACAAAATTCTGAATAGAACTTCCTAATATCATCTAGAGTTTTCCAGCTACCTATTCTGGAATACTCGCTCTAAAGCATCTTATGTAACTATATTACTATAATCAAGAACTTCCTCATCCGATCCTTCAAATCTAAACAAGATATCAGACTAAACTCAAAACCAGCTCAACCACCAGATTCTTCTAAATTGCTGATTCTATCACTCGAAGAATCATACACATATTCCTTAGAAATATGTGAAATATAATGAATTCCAGCTATCCGAACTGGCAATTCAATCCTGTAGATCAAAAACTAATCTTTAGAGAACACAGGAAAAAAACTCAAAATACCTCCGGAGCTAGCTCTCCAGTTTTACCCAGTCTTATATCTCCTTTGATCGGATAAAACTAAGACAATATCCAAATTCCAATTTTACATTCAAAATTTCCTCAATTCTTAACTTCATAACTCTACTGATGCTCCTGAGTCACCTCCAACTCCCCGATCAGCTTAACCCTTGCTGATTGCTTCATGAACAACTGGACCAAAAATCAAACCAATCACCTGATTCTACTTAACAAAATGGCTCTCCTAAAAATTTGCTGAAATCCAAAATACAACTCAACTCTACAAGCATCAGTGGACTTCAAACCTACATCTCTTATCTGGAATAGCCAAACAGTTGTACTTGACAACCTTACCTACCAAATCCATAAAATTCCTTCATACTTGAATTTTCTATAGAAATTCTTTAATCCAAGAAACTGCAACTCCCGGTTGCTCCCATACTAAAATAACTGCTATCTCGCTTCCGCTGCACAACTCTGATCTAGAGTAGATAAGAATGCTATCGAAGAACTCGAGCACAAATCTTTCTCCATACACTGTTCATCCAATCCATAAAATCTTAGGGACCATTCCATTTGGGCAAAACTTCCCAACAGAATCTTAACTAGAGCTAGATGATCAATCCCTCTCCAAAGAATTCTAAGCTTCCTCACCAAACTCTTCTCACTCTAAGAGTCATCCCACTACATAGTTGAACCATCAGTATTACTCCTGGAATCCAAGTCGATAAGAAAACTCAATCTCCGATTCGGGTAAACTTCTAATTTCCTCAAAAACATCTGGATAATCTCTGACTACTTAAGTAGCCTTTACCTCCATATGAAATGCCTCAATCTCAAACCAAAGAATACTCAAAGATTTCCCAAACTAATCGCAAGTCACTTTTGCGATCTCACTCAGTTCAGATGCCAAAGAACTATCTCCCAACAAGAACAGCTCTCCTAATTAAGATCAATTCTTCCAGAATGGCTTATCTACCAGAAAAACTGATAGATCACTTCCAACAGATATCCTTCTCAGCTGGGTCTCCCGAAGAAATGGATAAGCCTTCACTATCTGTCTGGTCTGTCGATAGTAGAATCCCAAAGATTTCTGTGTCATCGAAGAAATGGATCCATGCTGCTGCTTCCAAACTTCACTTCAATGCTACTGCTATGCCAAAAGATCATCCTTAACCACAAGCTTCTTGAACACAAAACTATCACCCAGTTCCACCAAAAATCCTTGAGACGAATAGACATCTCCTCAAGAAACTCGGCTCCAAATCAAACACCAAGTACTTATCTTCCTAAGGAAAACAATGAGACCATGTCCGAAATGAGGTAACTCATCGACCTTAGCCTCATACTTTAAAATAAATAAGACACCCACCCTTACTTAAGATCCAGAAAATCTCTAAACATCCGAATCTTCACTGCAATAGGCATCACAGTTCCTTCTACACCATCTAAATCTTGCTCCAAAAGAAAATATTCAGAACCATCTATGGATACTACATCTCATCACACAGTTATTCTTTCTTGAAGTCACCAAGATACCATCACCTGCTTCTACTTAACTAATAGATTCAACTCTTGGAATTCCCTGCTCACTCGAGAGAAAATCAACCTCACACTTCAAGAATATACTCCAATCCTTGAAAATACTTCCTCTAGGATCAATGAAATCCTTTCACCGATCTACAAAGCTTATTCGAGATGGTATTAGGTCTACAATCTCGATAGATATACCTCCAACTACAACATATGAGCCTCTTCCATTAGTGGTAGTCGTGTTCCACACACTCCTACCTTATCTACCCTTATAGCCTATATTGGAAAATCCGAACAGATAACCCAACAGATTAGGTGTATATATATATATATATATACACATATACATACATACAAATTACAAGTACGCTCTCTCAAGATAGATATCACTCCAGAGCGTAGGTGTTCACTTAACCTAATGCTCTGATACCAACTGTAGCGACCCGACTTCCTATCTCCAGAAAGTCGCATCGCTGATGAAGAAAGAAACGGATAGAAGAAGAAAAGAAAGAGAAAGAAGAAAAACAACAACATCAGAGAACTCACAGCGAAATGAATGAAATATAATATATCACATAAAATATTACATAGTACTATTTTACATCAGAGTACACAACTTATACAGCAGATATTAGACAGTTATAAAACATCTGTCTAACTATACAACTCAAATACAACAGATACAGATACCAAACAGCACAGCGGAACCATAATATCTACACATGGAAGCCTCCTGCTCCATTACTCCTCCAGAATTCGTCAAGCAACCTGAAGCACTTGACTACTCATACATAATATGAGTACCCAAGAGTTTAATAAAATAGAAAATCAACACTCGATTCAGACAGGGGTCTGGTGTGAGTAAAGTGTTTGTGTCAAAATTAGGCACAACACTCTTCGGGAGTCGTTGAAGAGATAATAGTCAAGAATGTAAGTTCAAAACAGATATAATCTAACAAAAACTCCAATCAACAGTAAAGTAAATGCGTAGACAAGCGATTTATAGTGGTTAGGCGTGTTGCCTACGTCCACTGTGAAGTATTTTGACGTTTTATTGATTCTCCTTCAATGCTTACAAGTTGTTGCAGCGATCAACAGCAAGTTACAACTGGAAATTCGAAATCAACAGTAAAATTATGATGTAAGGTGATGGAGATCTCGATCCGGCAGAGTCTGGGCGCTTGAGAGTCGAAAGATCCCTTTTCTGTTGGTTCTGGAGCTCTATTTATAGATGTAGGCTACTGATATTTCGCTGAAAACTCGGGAGACCACTTCTGGAACGTGAGGGGGCCCACACGCCCGGTCTCAGGAAGTTTGGGCCCACTTTGGGATCGGTTCAAACTCCATTCGAATCGATCAAGAATTCGTCCATTCGAGGTGAAATTTGGCATGGACATTCTTCAACATGTATTCAAGCTTCTGTGAAAATTTCGTGGCATTTGGATCGGTGGATTGAGAGATATGATGGATTCGAAATAGGGTTCACGGCGTGGCTGTTTGGTTCGAAACCATGCATTCGAACGGACGGTTTCGAAACCATGGTGGCACGTGGCTTCGTGTTGACGTGGAGCGAAAACTTCGAATCGATCCGGTCTTCACTCCGTGTTGACCGCTTCGACTCCATATATCTCGACGCATTCGAACCGATGAAAGACACGTCATCATGGTTGGTTGACCCAGTGGTTTCGAATGAAGCTTCACAGGTGGGTTCGAACAAGGTCTCTGTGATGGGTTCGAACAAGGCCTCTATGATGGGTTCGAACAAGGCTTCTGTGATGGGTTCGAACAACCAAAGCTTTGTGGATTCGAACAAGGATCTTTGGTTGGATACGAGCCTCGCCAACTCTCCGTGGTCATGAGGTCTACTGACGCGAACCAGATGGATTCGAAGTTGATGGAGTCGAGCCAAAGCACTCCGATGGGTTCGAAGTCCATCGGTTCGAAGGCGATCGATTCGAATGGTGCATGATGATGGGTTCGAAGACAACCACCACGATGGGTTCGAAACCAGTGTGTTCACTTCAAATTGGACCTATCATAACTTGAGCGTATGAACTCAGATTGACTTGAAATTTGAGATGTCGACTTCTACGGTCTTTCTTGTCGTGTCCTATCAATTGTAGCACAATCTGGACTCGGAAAAAATTCAGCGATATCCATAGCAAAACGAAGTATGACCAATCTCTGAGGCGAACTATTCTTCGTTTTTCGATTGATCTTTTGGTATCGCGGCTTTGCCAAAAAGAGGGATAACATTTTGCCCCCCAAAGTACATCTTGTGGGAACATGACGTGCTTTGAATAGCTACAACTTCTCTTCGAACAATCATTGCTCTCTTTTTGTTGAGACTCGTACTCTGTATTGCTGCAACCTTGCGTTGATATGATTGATCGATGTATAATAGCGCTTAGCCGTTGGCTGTTGCATTTGTAACAAGATAAGTGTTTGATCCCTGCAAATGCTTAGAATCGAATGTTAGTTCGATATATATGCACATATGCTAGTTTGATCTTTGTTAACGTCGTGCGTCTACAAGTCGTTGTTAGTTTGGTTTGCTATTGAATTTCGTATCGATTCTCTCCTGAACCGATTTTGAAATTTGAATTGAGACAACGCTTGATGGTTGTTTTGGAAGGTTCCTTCGTATCGATCCTCTCCTGAGCCGATGTAGAAGGTTGAAGGAAACGACTCAGCGTTGCATGTTTGCAATGCTTCGAACCGATGTGTTGGAGTATAGATGGGTTCGAAATCCACATTCGTATGGATGGAGTATACTTGTGTTGTGATGGGTTCGAAGCTGACATTCGAGCCGATGTGAAATGATGGATTCGAACTAGCAGTTCGTATCGATGGATTATGGATGGATACGAAGTCGCTGATGCGAACAAGGGCTTCGAATCGATGCGCCCACTGTTTGTTTCGCATCGATGCGGCTCGTCACTCTGCTGTGTGCTTCGTATCGATGAAGTGTGGGGGTAACTTCGAACCCATAGGGCCCTAGGCGGATGGTTTCGAAGGCAGACTTCGAATCGATCTGGCACTTGACCGGTTGTGACCGGTTGGGTTAACTGGGATACGAAGCGGCCCGGTCAAAATCCAAACTCCATATAAATAGTAGTGGGCCTGCCACTTTTTCACTTTTCACTTTTTACTTCTGCCTTGATTTTTTTGTGCTACGCATCGTTTCGAAGCTTCAAAGGAGAAAACACTGCATCGCGTATTCGAACCAATCCATATCCAAGACCTTAACTCCTCGAATCCATCACGTAAACTAGGTAATTAGCCTCGATCCAAACGGCAAAGCTATTTCGAATCCATCTCTTCATCGGTTGCTCGCTTCAGTGATTGGCAAAACCAGATCTGGTTTGGGAAGGCTTCGAACCGATACGTGAATTCGAGTTCGAATCGATGATGGCGACGTCATTTTTCTTGGATTTCGTATCGATCTCTTGGATGACCTTATGGGGGTGACACAGTTCGCACCGATTGATGGATTCGATGGGTTCATTCGAGTTGATGGATTCGAACCCATCGGCTATCGTATCGAAGTTTTCAACTTTACATCGATTCGAAGAGGATCGATTCGAACGATATCGATGTTAAGTTGGGGGTTTCTGATCGGTGCGAATTGGCCAAACAAGGATCGGTTCGAAGTCATCCATTCTTGATCGATTCGAACTCGACACCTGATCATCGTTTCGAAGCACGCTTTCCATTCATCGATTCGAATTGACGTTAGGTTGGTTTCGAATGGTGTCCCTGTGATCGATTTGAACCCTCTATGATGGATTCCAAAGTTTGACGTTTCTAAGCATAACTCCGACGAGCTTCATTCCTGCATATTTGGACTGCATATTTGACCACCTTTCGAAGCTCATCGATGGAACCATAACGACTTCTATTCAAATCAAATTTCCATCATACAAACGGTTCAATGATGACGGTCAACGATGACGGTCATTGTTACTGGACTCCGTAGCTTTGTCGTTTGTATATTTCTTTTAACTCTGCGATATTTATTCAAGTAATGCATGGCACTGCACAACATACATTCATACACTTTACACTGGGGAACGCACGGGTTCTTTGTCGTCTAACGATGGTTTCTCATGAGTTAGCTAGTTATGGAACCTTCAAGTTCGCAACAGCAGGAGGTTCAAAGCACAACTTCTCCAAGACTAGAGGTTCCAGATATTGAACTGAGATCATTGGTCCGGCCCCGGACGAACTTCCCGATGCGTCCTTCATTGCCAATCCGTCGGATTCCGTTCAATCGAATATTTCTGAAGACATGTTGGGGAGAATATGCTTGAGGCACGGCCTGTCACTGGACGACGTCTTATTGCCGGGGCCGAATGATAGACCACACAACCCGCCGGAGGGGTATACAGCATTTAATCGCCACGCTTGCGCGGCTGGGACACTTCCTCCGTTCAACGAGTATATAAGGGAAGTGTTGTCTTTTTTGAGGATTGCTCCATCTCAACTACACCCGAATGGGTATGCCTCCGTGAATAGTTTATTCATGGTCTTCATGGAGTACCTTCATAGACCACCGATCCCGACCGAGATCAGATGTCTATTTAATTTCAAAACTCGAGGTGATTATCCTTCCTTCACATTTCTGAAAGCGGTGAGGAACTGCCAAGTGGTCACTGGGTCCTGGACCAGGTTGAGCTACTATAGGACGGAATGGTTCTATGTCGGTGTCCTCCGGGGTTTGCCCGGCGATGGTTATTCAGACGTGAGTGTAGCTGAGTTATTAAGCAATTACTAAGGCAATTGCGGTTAAAGCGAAACTTATGTTTTTTCTCTTTTCTACAGCGACGATTCAACGACCTGAGGGTGAGCACTTTAAGGAGATGGTGCGAGTGCTTCGAGAGGTCCCGAGTGGAGATAGAGATATTGAGCTGCTCTTGACGGATAGGAATCTCCGAACGTACGAGTTGATTGAACGAGGGAAGAGCATACTGTTTGACAGGGCACTAAGGGTTGTCTCTAAAAAACGAGTCAAACACAAGAAGCCCAAAGTTATCGTAGCCGAGGAGGCTGATTCTGAAAGAACTCACACTGACGACGAGCCGTTGTTGGAGCCTACAGACGTGGTTCAGGATGTTGAAGAGCAAAGGAAAGGCAAGGCAGCCGTCGTCACGTCAACTAAGAAGGGGAGATGGAAGTCGGTTGTCACGGCCCGATCCTCCCCCGGAGTTAGAATTTTCGAGATGTCTCCTCCGCGAACTGAAAGTCTTTACGAAGGGCTTACTGACCTTCCAATCCCGGATGATGTGTCTTTTCAACATGACGCCGGGTTGGAGGAGTTCTATCGTACTCTAGAATTGAGCGAGCCTTTTATTACTAGCTCAGTCGACACTTCTGGTTGGTCGGGGGGAATACATATTCACACACATTTCACGACACCACATAGCCCTTAGTCCTAGGTCATCGGTTTCGAGAAACCACTAACGTTATTCTCATTTCGCTTTGCAGATATCATGACTGGACATGGTTCGATGCTAGGGAGCCTATGACATACTCGCAAATCTTCCTCATACTACGAGTCACAACGGAGAGAAGGAGACAGGGGTCATGATCGCAGGTACTCCGGGTATTCTAGTCAAGAACGGAGAGATAAGGATTACAGGCATCGGTCTCGATCGCGCACTCCTCCTCCAAGAGTTCCTATACAACCTCCTGTCCATGTTTCTCGTCCTTCTGATTCCTCGTACTACCAGTCGGCTTCTCAATCTTCTAAGTATGAATCTCACCACCCCAGATCTGAGGCAATGCCTCCAGTAGTTGCGGAACAACCTCATACTAAATTTTCGGGAGAGGGAGCAATCAGGCTTGCTCAACTGAAGAAGGACTTTCCAAATATTTTCTTCGATAACTACATCTTTCCTCTTCACTTGAAAAGAATTCCGCCGGAGGCCGAGCAGATGGCGCACGATTATGTGCACGATTTTTATGCCCAATATAGGGCGTGGTATAAGGCTGCCGAGAAAGCGTCGACATTGGCCTTTGAGCGTGGGGCCACCATCGAGAAATTGCAGGCTGAGTTGGCTCAAAAGAGCCGTATTATTGATGTGTTAAACACTGAAGCTGAATCTTCTCGGAAGTTTGAAATGGAGGCTATCAAAAAAGCCGATGAAGCCCAGGCAACAATGGATAGGATGAAACGTGAGCACTATGCCATGGTAGAGGACATGGGCCATCGAAACACCATGGTTACTACCGTGAGGGCCGCTGCCCTAAAGGAGTTGAACGAGCTTAAGTCTAGATTCGTCAAAATCGCCAAGGATAGGGATGATGCGAATAATGCAGCCCAGGAGGCGTGTGAACAAGCCGTGATTCTCCGGACTGAACGGGATGCGGCAGTAGCCAAGGTCCAAGCGGTTGAGACGGAGGTTGAGGAGAAAGTTCAACAGGCGGAGGCCAGGCTGGAGGCTGATATTGAATATTTGCTTATCACTTACAATGCCAACGTGTTGAGACATCGAAATTTGGCCTGGCTCCAAGATTACCCGGTGCACCTCCGCAACGCTTGGGATCGTTTGGTTGAGGAAGAAGAGGAAGCACATCCGGATGAATAGGTCGACCGATTTGAACTTGAAAACCGGTTGTTGACTGATGATGAGAAGAAGGTCCTCCATGACGCTATTATTGCTCAAGAAAAGGAGATGATCGGTGGTCGATCTCTGGAGGTTGGAGAGGGGTCAGGTGTTGAGCATTACTCTACTGTTACTGAAGCCACCGCTCCACCTTCGGTAGTGCCTGTATCTGTGGTCGGTACACCACCTGTTCCTGCTTATGACCCAGAACAACCACGGTTATCTCCCATTCGGGAGCATACTTCTGAGGCCGCTCAGTCGTCCGCAAGTCAAACTGGGGAAGGTATTCCGAACTTATCTCAAGTGTTTTCCAAATAGAGAGTTTGTTCTGAAGCAGTTACTGATAACCTCTTCTTATCTTTGTTTAGTGACTGGAGTTACTTCGATTGCCGTGACCCAAGAATCAAGCAAAGGGGATAAAGCCATTACTACTGAGACTACCGTTGTTACTGCAGTATCAACCGAGGTGGCGCAGGGGAGCGGATTATCTCTTGAGGAACAAATGCTGAGCGAGCTGCTCGGTGAGCAGGGTGGCTTCTCCACAAACCTGCCGTCCATCATTAGTGACCTTCCGCCGACCTCCAGCTCTTCAATGCAGACTGCGGATGCCCCTAGTCAAGCCCAGACGATTCGTGATGAAGAGATCTTGGCCGAGATTCAAGCTGAATTAGAAGCTACGGGGCAAAGCGGTAGTGTTGGTGGTGGCACTATCCCATCTTCCGCTGCGGGTCCGGTCCCTCCTACTCCTCCAGCAGGGAGCCTTCATTTAGATTCGAGCTCTGAGGAGTACATTGACATTATGCCCCCTGCTGGAGAGTAGCCACCGGAGAGGAGGCCGTCAAAAAGAAGGATTTCCGTTCCTAGCGATTCTGATGACGAACCGCTGATAAGGAAGCCAAGAAAGAAGGAATAAATCGGCCTCCCAAGCAGATTTTTTGGTAGATAGGAACTTGTTTTCGTTTTTTGTTAGTAGGCCGTGTATAGATGCAGGTTCGGCCCCTGCTAGTAGGCCTTCTTTTTTGGGAAAACTTATTTGCATGTAAGTCCTTGTCTTCAGTTAGTTGAAATAAAATTTAGTTTCTTTGTTTCAACTCTCATCTCTTTTGTGATAAAGTGTTTGTAGTGTCTCGTTTTCAGTCCGGCGCACTTGTGGTGTTTTTACCATCAAGTAGAGTTTGTTTTTATTTGCCAAGTCTGAGACTCTTGGTCGCAAATTGTAATCGATAAATACTCGAACTTTGGACATTGTATCGCTTTGGTTAGCGATTAACACTTAGCATTTTTTCCCCTAGTCTCGGGGAATTGCATTTGTGTTCCGGTGGTTGACTGTGTTTATTGCAAACTTTAAGCACGTGTCCCCATTCTGGGGACTTAAGATAATTTGAGACTGATAATCCGGTTCGCACTCCGGGAACTCGAGAGTTATCGATGTTTGTAACACGGTTCACGCTCTGGGAACTTGGAATTGATGTTCACATTCTGACTCACACTCTGCGAATCTCATAGTTAGTATTATCATTTCAGTTCGCACAACAGGAACTTTTACTTGGTGTTTGTGCGCCAATTCACGCTCCTGGAACTTGGAGAAAACATGCATGTTTGGGTTCGCACTTAGGGAACCTGGAATTGATGCTTGTACTCCAACTCGCGCTTCGGGAATTTGGAGTTAGCCGCTGGATGGTCAGTCACACCTATTTGGGCTTTTTAGGAATTTGTTCACACTCTGGGAACTTAAGATAATTGTAATCGATAACTTGGTTCGCACTATGGGAATTTGAGAGTTATCGACGTTTGTAATACGGTTCGTGCTTCCGGAACCTGGGATTGATGTTTATACTCCATTCACATTCTGTGAAGTTGGAGTTCGCACAGATGCTTCGGTTCGCGCTCTGGGAACCTGTAATCCACATTTATGCTCCGATTCACGCTGTGGGAAGTTGGAGTTCGTTCGCACTCTGGGAACGAATTGTTGAATGTTTATACTCCAATTCACGCTCTGGGAACTTGGAGTCCGTTCGCGCTGTGGGAACGAATTGTTGAATGTTTGTACTCCAATTCACACTCTGGGAAGTTGGAGTCCGTTCACGCTCTGGGAACGAATTATTGAATGTTTATACTCCAATTCACACTCTGGGAAGTTGGAGTCCGTTCACGCTCTGGGAACGAATTATTGAATGTTTATACTCCAATTCACACTCTGGGAAGTTGGAGTCCGTTCACGCTCTGGGAACGAATTATTGAATGTTTATACTCCAATTCACACTCTGCGAAGTTGGAGTCCGTTCACACTCCGGGAACGAATTATTGAATGTTTATACTCCAATTCACACTCTGGGAAGTTGGAGTCCGTTCGCGCTCTGGGAGCGAATTATTGAATGTTTATGCTCGAATTCACACTCTGGGAAGTTGGAGTCCGTTCGCACTCCGGGAACGAATTATTGAATGTTTATACTCCAATTCACACTCTGGGAAGTTGGAGTCCGTTCGCGCACTGGGAACGAATTATTGAATGTTTATACTCCAATTCACACTTTGGGAAGTTGGAGTCCGTTCGCACTCCGAGAACGAATTGTTGAATGTTTATACTCCAATTCACACTCTGGGAAGTTGGAGTCCGTTCGCGCTCTGGGAACGAATTATTGAATGTTTATACTCCAATTCACACTCTGGGAAGTTGGAGTCTGTTCTCGCTCTGGGAATGAATTATTGAATGGACTGTCGTGTGTTGGTCCAGTTCAGCCTTTGATGTGATGGCTTGCCCCCGAGCTGGGGTTTCACTTAGTGAGTGGCCGGTCGTATCGCAGTCACTCGCTATTTGAATAAATTCCATTATTTTATGGAACTTAGCTCTTCGTGTGTGGTGTTTGTTGAACGTTGCATTCGGTGAATCACAGCTCTAGCTTGAAGAGATAGTATTTTATTGTTGAAATAAGAAAATACGGCAAAGTCAGTGCCTTATTACAAATTCAAATTTCAGAATATAAAGGAAACTACAAAATATTCATGGGTTGAAGGAGCCTGTCATGTGTGACAGTGACGAGGATCTTCGTCGTTCCAGGCTCCTGAGTAAGTAGGTCCGCCACTGACGGCGTTTATCATCAATCTTCCACGAGGACAAGTTGAGTCCTCCTGTCTTGGTCGATTGGGTTCATTGTTTGGATTTGATGGGCCCACTTCTCTGGGCTGCGGTGTCCGCACAAACTGTTCCAGCTTCCTTTCTCTGATCAGTTTTTCAACGAGGTCTTGTAAGTGGCGACACACGTTTGTATTGTGCCCGTAGCTTTCATGGAACCTGCAAAACTTTCCAGTTTGGATTTGTCTTTCTGACGATGGCCTTGCCGCAGGCTTTTGATATTGAATTGTTCCACGGGTTTGTAAGTACAAGTCCTCTAGTGATGTATTTAGAGGAGTGTAACTGTCAAACATTGGATTCTTGCGCTGTGGGCCACGAGTTTGATCTTGTTTCTTAATTTGATTCACGCTTTCTCTTCGCCGAGCTTGTTTATTTTTAATGTTCAACTGAACTTTTCCGGAGCTCTCACCGGACTGTTTTATTGCAACATTGCTTTGGGTCCCTTCCGTATTTGGCCCTGCGTCTGTTTGCTTCCTAGACTGTTTCGCGTCTTCCCGTCTCAGGAATTGAGCTGCTTTGGCATGGAAACGGTCCAATGACGCAGGTGGTTTCCCAGCTAGCCAATTACCGAATTCGGAATCGGGGTCGATCCCCTTAGTCAATGCCATAAGGATGGTGTTATCGTTTGGATTGCTAATCTCCGCACATGCCGTATGGAATCTCTCTAAATAGTGTCTGAGCGTCTCTCCTGGAGCTTGGGTGACACTGGACAGAGTGTTGACATCCTTTGGCCTTGCAACGTGCATGCAGAATTGCGCAATGAATTTTGTGGCTAACTGATCGAAGGAAGAGATGGACCGTGGTGGTAATCGAGTGAACCACATGGTAGCGATGCCCCCCAAGGATATGGGGAAACTACGACACTTCACTGCATCGTCAGCTCTGCAGCATTCATCGACCATTCATATTTTAGAATATGTTGGTTGGGGTCGGAGTTTCCCTCGTACATGGGTAGAGTGGGCATTCGGAATCGCCGTGGGGGTTCAGCATTAAGAATATCGTCCGTAAAGGGAGTGTGACTTTGGGAAACTCCCCAATCGTCGTTTGTGAATTCCTGACTCTCACGGATCATCTGACGTATCATAGTCGAAAGATCCGGCATTTATGCCGGAGTATGATCATGTTCCATACTTTGAGTTTGAACCGGATATCGTCGACGGTCCAAGTCTCGCCTTCTCGGCTCATAGTCCTCTGGGACATACGGTTCAGGAGTATGCCCGCTATGACGACGGTCCAGGTCCGACTGATCTTGGGCGTCGACCCTTGGTTCAGCCGCAACGTTAGTAGTGCGGTATTCTACGGCGTGGTGAGGAACGGCACCTCCTCGGGAGGAGGGTCCGGTTTGGAAACTGGCTGACGGACCAACTCTAAGTTGTCCAACGGTCAATGTCGGTTGATTTCCAATGGGTGGCATACGACCCCCATCTAGCCGGGGTCGCGGAGGCCGGTTATGATAATCAGAGGACGAAGAACTTTCGCTGGACGTGCGAGAGGCATGGTCTCTTATGGATCTCTTTTGTTTCTGGCGATCCAGCTTGTTGATTAGCTCAGCGTTAGCGCGTAGCTGCTCTTCTAGCTATTGCCGACTCTGGGTCAGCTCTTGGAGTAGCAACTGCAACTCTTGTCGGGTAACCGGTCCCAACGGTTCCGAGTGCCCAGCGACATCTTGATTAGATGGAGGTGGGGGCACAGGATTTTGTCTATCCTGTTCTTCTTGATTGATAGCGTTTGAGGTGGTTCTTGTGCTAACCATCTTGAGAGTTGAATTCCTTTCCTAGACTTTATGCAAATCTGAATAGAAGGGAAGGAAATTGGATTCAATGATCTGGATCTATCTCTTGGATTTATTCAATCCGGTATCGATGACAGATCCAACGAGCAGGAGAAAATCTGGGTTTTCTCAGTGAAAGCACCAAAGTGTTTGTGTCAAAATTGGGCACAACACTCTTCGGGAGTCGTTGAAGAGATAATAGTCAAGAATGTAAGTTCAAAACAGATACTATCTAACAAAAACTCCAATTAACAGTAAAGTAAATGCGTAGACAAGCGATTTATAGTGGTTCGGCGTGTTGCCTACGTCCACTGTGAAGTATTTTGACGTTTTATTGATTCTCGTTCAATGATTACAAGTTGTTGCAGCGATCAACAGCAAGTTACAACTGGAAATTCGAAATCAACAGTAAAATTATGATGTAGGGTGATGGAGATCTCGTTCCGGCAGAGTCTGGGCGCTTGAGAGTCGAAAGATCCATTTTCTGTTGGTTCTGGAGCTCTATTTATAGACGTAGGCTGCTGATATTTCGCTGAAAACTCGAGAGACCACTTCTGGCACGTGAGGGGGCCCACACGCCCGGTCTTAGGAAGTTTGGGCCCACTTTCGGATCGGTTCGAACTCCATTCGAATCGATCAAGAATTCGTCCAATCGAGGTGAAATTTGGCGTGGACATTCTTCAACATGTATTCAAGCTTCTGTGAAAATTTCGTGGCATTTGGATCAGTGGATTGAGAGATATGACGGATTCGAAATAGGGTTCACGGCGTGGCTGTTTGGTTCGAAACCATGCATTCGAACCGATGGTTTCGAAACCATGGTGGCACGTGGCTTCGTGTTGACGTGGAGCAAAAACTTCGAATCGATCCGGTCTTCACTCCGTGTTGACTGCTTCGACTCCATATATCCCGGCGCATTCGAACCGATGAAAGACACGTCATCATGGTTGGTTGACCCAGTGGTTTCGAATGAAGCTTCACAGGTGGGTTCGAACAAGGTCTCTGTGATGGGTTCGAACAAGGCCTCTGTGATGGGTTCGAACAAGGCTTCTGTGATGGGTTCGAACAACCGAAGCTTTATGGATTCGAACAAGGATCTTTGGTTGGATACGAGCCTCGCCAACTCTCCGTGGTCATGAGGTCTACTGACGCGAACGAGATGGATTCGAAGTTGATGGAGTCGAGCCGAAGCACTCCGATGGGTTCGAAGTCCATCGGTTCGAAGGCGATCGATTCGAATGGTGCATGATGATGGGTTCGAAGACAACCACCACGATGGGTTCGAAACCGGTGTGTTCACTTCAAATTGGACCGATCATAACTTGAGCGTATGAACTCGGATTAACTTGAAATTTGAGATGTCAACTTCTACGGTCTTTCTTGTCGTGTCCTATCAATTGTAGCACAATCTGGACTCAGACAAAATTCAGCGATATCCATAGCAAAACGAAGTATGACCAATCTCTGAGGCGAACTATTCTCCGTTTTTCGATTGATCTTTTGGTATCGCGGCTTTGCCAAAAAGCGGGATAACATAAACGGGTTAAAATTTGCTTAACTTTAGAAAACCTTTGAAAAGAAAAGGTATCACGTAAGACTTCCCCACACATAAACATGGAAAAGTTTTTACCTTACGCTAACCAAACATTTGATAGGAAATCTAGTGATATTATAATAGTGTCTAGGGTTTTCAAATAAATATGAAATAGCTGAAATTGTTACATGATTAAATTCCAGCTACTAGCCACAAAAGTGGGTAATACAATCAAAACCGTAGGGTCTCGTAGGAAGAATGGGTTTCTGTCAATGGCAGGGCTACTGGGGCACCACCCGTCACAGTACGTGGCCTAGATCAACGTACCGAGGAGCCACCCTAACTCCCCTGCAACACAAGGCCGGGACCATTCCTTACTGAACAGTCCCGAACAAGACCACCACGCAGTTGGCTGCAGACTAACCGCCCACAAAGCCGAAATAAAAAGGGACATCTAGACAGGGATGAATCTCGTCCTACTTGGGCATGACCCACTTAACCTTGCTGCACCTCCCCTGTTTTAGCCATTCCCGGTTGATGAGGCTTGAGGCTGCGATTACCTTTGTAGGACATACTTATCTTAGAATGCTCATCGTCCATCTGACGATGTTCTGAAAGCATTCAATCCATACAAGTCCGTTCCGGGTTTGAACGGAACCGAAGGCACTATCTCGTCGCACTCATTTTGGAATCATCCTCAGAGTCAACGACCATAGCCCATGCACTCTGAATCACCATCTCGAACATATAACTAGTATTCCGTCAACTCATCACGGAATCACCCACAGAGTTATACTGACGTATAGTTCTTACACCTCGAGTCTTCACTTGCACTCCACTTGGATTCACGACCTAACGTTTATTTTTGATCGGTGTGGTTTTCGGATATCCAAATATGGAAACCCGATCCCGGTCTCACCGAATCCAAACGCCATTTTAATGTCCAAGTTGTACTTAAGGGTTTTAAGTAGTAGATATTCAGAAATATTGCTTAACATAAATGGATGATTCACATTACTCAAATAGATAATTCATTATTATCACATTCATCCGTACATCTCACAAAGCAGCATATATATATATATCACATCTCATATCATCACATATCAATCAATGACATTCAATATCATCCAATATCATTACTTCATCCAAAGATACTTATCAACCAATCATTCATCATCCATAACAAGTTTAATCCAAACTTAATTAATTTAATTAAACCTTAATTAAATTAACTCCTTATTAAATCACTTGGATTATCATCAATCCATCTTATCATTCATTAATTAATTCCAAATTTATTAATAAACATCACTTAATTATTCTCTTTAATTAATCATTCTTGTTAATTATTACTTAATTACTTTAAGTACTTATTCCTTAATTACAATATTAATTAATCACCTTGATTAATTACTTCTTAATTATCCGAGTAATTATCTCTTAGTTACCCTTTAATTAATCATCCTTGATTAATTATTATTTAATTACCCTGATAATTATTTCTTAATTATCCTTTAAATTAATCATACCCGATTAATTACCTTATTAAAATTAATCGTACCCGATTAATTACTTATAATTAATCATATTTAATTAATTACTTTTAATTAATCACATTTGATTAATTACCTTTAATTACATTTATTAA
Source organism: Allium cepa (assembly GCA_030765085.1). Classification (NCBI taxonomy): domain Eukaryota; kingdom Viridiplantae; phylum Streptophyta; class Magnoliopsida; order Asparagales; family Amaryllidaceae; genus Allium; species Allium cepa. The sequence goes on along the minus strand of CM060931.1, from coordinate 1,039,028,683 downwards.
TTAAAACTTAATTATAAATTAATTATTCTTAAATTATTAATTAACAATTAATTAATTATTTTAATTTATTAATGATTACTTCATTAATTAAAACCTTAATTAATTACTTAACAAGTAATTAACCACTTAATTAAATTCTCTTAATCCTTTATCAATTAACCATTAATTAAATAATTTAAACCTTTAATTAATTTTTAATTAATTCTTTAATTAATAACTCAAGTGATTAATCTTTAATCACATCCACTTAATTACTTTTATAAGGTAATTATTTCTTACTTAATTACCTCCTGTAATTAACCACTTAATTACTTCACCCAGTAATTATACTAAATTAACTCCAAGGTGATTATCTTTAAATTAATCACTAATTAATTACTCTACTTAATCATTTAAATTAATTAAATGATTCTTAACTTCTTATATTATAAAAATTCTTAATTAAGAAAACATCATTTTAATTAAATCATTTATATTAACTAATAACACTTGATTATTAATAATAATTGAATTACCTCAATTATTCTCACAATTATTTATCTTTAAATAAATCAAAATTCTAATTTACATAAGTTAAATCTTTATTATAATTGATTATCAAATTCTTAATCACTAAAATTATTTAAAATAAATTATATTTGAAATCAATTATAATTGAAATAATTTTAATCATTCAAATAAAACTTTTGAATTTTTCCAAAGTTATTAAATAAAATTTAATACAAACCTATTATTAAATTTCACATATTTATATTTTTAAAACTTTTATATTTCAAAATATAAGAACTTATCTTTAAACAAATTTTAGTTTTACAATTAAACTTGTTTAACTTTTAGTTTAAATTTTGATCATCTTCAAAATCAAGTTCCTTTATGTTGCAAAATCTTTAAAAAAAACAAAACCGTTAAATTTTAAAAACCCTGAACAATCAATACAACTCAACCAACTCGAGCCATCTGCAGAAACTCATGCGAGAACTCTGAGTAAACTAAACAAAAACCCCGAGTCTTCCCCTACCCTATGCCTGCTTCGAGCTTAATTAACACGAACCCGAGGTCAACTTCGAACTCCTCCTATATCTTTCCAAAACCACTGTACAAACACACGATCGTGCACGTCAACGTGCACGAGACTGCCGGTCGACGGCGAGCTCCTCTCCGGCCTTCACCAAGTCGCACTCGACCACTACATATCGCGCAACCCAGAAACTAGAATATAATCGTGAATCAAATTATTCCTATCGAACCCGTCAGTTCGAAACTCCATCACCAGTAAATCCACTCCTCCCCGGCCATCCAAGCCTCGAAACAACCCACAACCTCCACCGTAACTTCGCCACAACCCCCAGAATCTATGACACGAGTGCGGTCTACTCCGGTAGCCTCACGACACCGTGAAGCCACGATGAACACGTCGATAATATACATGGTATAAAAATCCTACTTCGAACGATTACGGTTACCACAACCAAAGATAAATCACCAAACTATTTTTCCCATGGTCACTGACGCTCCCTCCACCTCCGTGCTCAACCACGTTGACCAATTTGCCGCCGATCGCCGTAGATTGGCCATTCTACCCAAAACAGAAAATTCTAGAATTCTCTTAAATTACTTGTGATGACCCGGAATTTGAAAGCAATATCAATTTAATAATATGAATTAAAAATTAAATTGATTTGATAATCTTTGTAATGAGATTTGAATTAATTTAATAATCCAATAAAATAAATAGGTATTGTTTTAACTTTAATTAATAAATAAATCATGTTTTCTATAAAATTTGTATCTTTAGTAAATTGTGAATTATGATTTTATTTAAAAGTTAAATTTAAAAAAAAAAATTCATAAATAAATATGGTTTTAAATACCTAAGATAAATATTGATGATTTAAAAAAAAAATATGTTTAACCCAAGTCTAAAATTTAAATAAATGACAATAAGGTTTATTTTCTTTTAAATATAATGTGATAAAATAAATAACTTACTAATAAGAAGACAATTTCTTTTAATATTTATGGTTATTAAATATTGTTATTTCTAAAAATATAATAATACATTGTTTCAACAAATAAATTTTTAATAAAAATAATTGTTTCCCAAAATTCAAATTTGTACTTGTATTTGTAAATAAACTGGATTTCAAAATTTTATTTTGAACTTGAATTCAAAGTTTTTAAATTCTAAAGTATAAATGTTTTTAATTTGTTTTGATTTTGAATTATTTGTATAAGTTTAATTTTATAAATATAGTTTGATTTATTCATTTTAAAATCTATATACATATGAATAAATACATGATTAACTAATTTATATAAACATAGGTTTATATTTATCATGTATTAACATCTAAATAAATAATTAATTAACATTTGGGACAAATGTAAACATCTTACAAATTAAACGAGCATGTGTTAATTAATTAACATACTTACTTGACAAATGTAATATGTAGGGATAAGTGTCATTTATTTTAAATTTTCTTTTATAGAATCAAATTTCAGCCTATTTATTTACAAATCTTCTTCCCTTTCTTTTTTATTTTTCTAAATTCAAAGCCAAGGAGAAAATTGAAACAAATCCCCTCAAAAACTTAAATCTGAAAACACCTCCACTAAAACCCAATTCATAAAGTCAAATTCCTATAATCTTTTTAAATCCATGAAATCGAAACCATTTTCAAAATTTAATCAAACATGCAAAAGTTCTGAAGCATGCATTGTTTCAAAATCTGGACATTGTTCTCTGCATACTATCTGAATCCTGCATCTCTGGAATTCAATCCTGCATATTTCTCAAATAAAAAAATCACCTGCATGCAAACCATTTGTCTTCAAACCAATTAAAAGCATGCCTGCATTATTTCAAAATCTGGAAATCAGCAAGCCAGCATCTTTTCAACTAAAGAAAGTCAGTTACAAAGCAAATTTGCAGCATGCATACAGTTTTAAGTAAGGAGCAATTCAAGTTTTGACAAAAAGGGGGGACTGCATATTTCCAGTTTTAAAAGCTTTTAATCTGGGGCTCTGTCTTCCAATTTAAAAAGGTGAGTAACTTTATTTTTAAAAAAAAATTAGTATACTTTCTGGTTGCATGCTTGTGATGATGGAATGAATATGTTTGTGTGAACTTGTTGTGTATACATATGTGTAAGATATATGCTTCTGTTTTAACAGAATTTACTCCGTTTAATATTTCATGATTCATGTTTTTGATTTGAATGCAATCCTCTCTGTAAAAAATTATTGTTAGGACTTGTTTTGTAAACAAGTTGTTGATTAAGGTTTAAAAACTTGATTTAATTAAATTAAAAACTTGAGTAGCTCTATATATCATAAAACATCAGTGCATGCTCTAAAAAAATAAAATTTCAATCTGTGAAATTTATAGATTCAGTATTATGAAATGAATACACAAACAAAATCATGATTTTTAACACCTAAATCATAATTTTTAAATTTGAAATAAGGGTGCAGTTCTGTGTTGGACATAAAATGGAAATAGGGGATTTTTGGTTGATCTCTGCAAATGGAAGGGTCGGGATTCATCTTGTGGATAGAGGAGTAACAAATGAAGCTTGGAAAAATCAGTGATGGTGATGCAGATCACCATGGAAGCAGTGGTGATAGTTTAATTCTGGAGCGCTAGCTTCTCGTCTTCTACAATCGATCGAGTGCAGTGAGGATTTGAGGGACGATGGCTTGACCGTAGTTCAAGTTGTGGCCGGAGTTGCAAGATTTACGGTGGTCGAAGGATGGTGATTGAAGTGATGACAGGTTTGGGTCGTTTCATTCTGCTGTTTTCCAGGTTTGAGTTAAATGCTCAAACTCGATTTCGTGATGATGTAACAGATCTGACGATCGGATTTGGCTTCGAGGGTGATCGCTGACATGTGTGGATCATCATTAATGAACGGAGTTAGCTGCCGTGTTGGTGCATGTGCACAGAGTGCCGTGTCGTGTTGAAGTTTGCTTGTTTCTGTTTTGAATGCGAGTTAAGGGTGAATTGACTCGAAGCATGTGGTTGGGTAGCTCGAAATTTTTGGTTGGTGAACCCGAAGTAGTTTTGGGTAACGCGGGTTTAAAGTTTGGAAGCAGGTTTTGTCAGAAACCTGTAACTATGTTGAAATTTAGAATAAAATTTAAAACCCTGGACTTGAATGAAGGAAAGTTTTAAATCTAGTTTTCAATCTGAATTTAAGCTTTAAATCTTGTTTTCAAAACCTGAATTTAAGTTTAGGTTTAAAAATAGATTCAAGATTGAATTTGAATCTAGTTTGGGAAATAATTTGTTTTAAATTAAAATTTGACTTAATATTCTTAAGTGTTTAAGAAGTTAAATGGAATTAAAGAATTTAAATTTAAATGGAGTTTTGAAATGTAGTAGAGTATTTAATCAAAGTTAAATCAGATTTTTAAATTTGAATTTCAATTTTGATTTGAATCTTAAGTTTTGAAATAAAGTAAAGTTTATAAATTTAAATATTGTAAACGAGTTTAAAAGTTAAAGTATACTTTAATAATCTGAGATTTAAAAGGAAATTAGTTTAAAATCTTTAAATTTCTTTTATAAGTATTCTTTAACATATGATTTTCAAATTTTATATTGGTTAAAGATAATTTGGTTTCATTTTAAAGTTTGAACTTAAAATGAAAATTGAATTTGAATTTGAAATAAATATTTTCAAAAAGTATTTAAGAATGATAATTTAACCATAGATAAGAAAAGTTTTATTTTAAAGCAAATTTAAAATTTAATGATTAATAATTTCATTAAATTATTAAGGTAATTGAATGAATAGTTTATGTAATTAGGATAATTAAGGGTTTTAAATTATTAATCTTATGTTTAAGTTAATTAATTAAGGATAATTAATCCATAATTAAGGATCATTAATTTAATTTAATTAATGATTAGTAATTAAATAAATCAAGAAATTATGAATTAAGTAAGTTACAGTTAACACTTAATTAACTAAATAATTAAGGTTAATTAATTAAATGTTAAAGATTAATTAATTTAAAATTAATAATGATTGATGAAAGTTAATTACTTAAGAGAAGTAATTAAAGTTTGATGAATAGTTAATGAAGGTCATTAACTAAGGATTATTTAATAATTAATTAATATGATTAATTTTTAATAAATAATTAGATTAACTAATTAATGATAATAAATTGTGAAATATATTTAAGTTAATTACTAAATGAAAGTAATTAAGACATTAATTACTTAATATAATTAATGGAGTTTAATGTGATTGGTTTGATTAATTAATTAAGTTTAATTAATTATAATCACTTGATGATTTGGTAAATAATTACTTAATGTAATTAATGAAGTACAATTACTCAGTAAAGTAATTAATGATAATTACTTGATGTAATTAGTGGATAATGATGGAATTGTGAAATAATTTGGATTAATTAATCAAGGAATTAATTAAAGGAGTTAATTCAGGTGTAATTAATTTGATAAGTAATTAAGGGAAGTTAATTACAGATTGAGATTTATCAAAGGTGATTAATAATTATGGTTTAAGTGAGATTAATTACTGAAGATAATTAATCTAATGGAGTAATTAATTTAATTAAGATTCATTAATTAATATAATTAATGATGTAATTAAGATTGATTAATTAATATTAATTAATAAATAATACGTAATTAAGGGTAATTAATTAATCGTAATTAGTTAAGATTAAATGTAATTAATTATAGTTACTTAAATAATGAAGTAATTTAAGGTCAATTACTGTATCTGGTTTAGAGTAATTAATTTTGTGAAATTAATTAAAGTATGATTAATCAGGATTGATCAATTAAGATGATAAATTAGAGGTTAATCATTTAATTAATTTGTAATTAATTAATGATAATATAAGCAAGATTTACATTGTGTAAGTAATTAATTTAATTCATTTTAAATTAATTAAAGACGATGTAATTAATTTAATTCATTTTAAATTAATTATAGATGGTATGATTATAAATAATTGCTTATAGATGGTTGATATTGGTTACCTTGAATGGTTTGAATCTCAGAGATGAGATTAGTAATGTTGTTTGATATGGATGCATTGGTTGCGCTGTGATATTGATATGGATTATCTTTTGATAGTGATAAATGTGGATTATCTGTGATTATTATAATGATAATTATCTGTTGTGAATCTATGAATTATCTATCTGTATGTATATAGATAATGTTATTGAATTGCTTTAAACTCTAAAACAACTTGGACCTAAAAGACACGCTTTGGATTTCGATGAGACCGGGATCGGGTTTCCATATTTGGATATCCAAAAACCACATCGATCCAAATTAACTATAGGTCGTGAATCTTATGTGAAGAGTGAAGACTCGAGGTGTAAGGACTATTGGTCAGTATAACTCTGGGGTTGATTCCGTGATGAGTTTGACGGAAATAGTACTTATAGGTTCGAGATGGTAATTCAGAGTGCAAGGGTTATCGTCGTTAACTCTGAGGGTGATTCCAAAATGAGTGTAACGAGATAATGCCTTCGGTTTCGTTCGAACCCGGAACGAACTTGTATGGATTGAATGCTTTCAGAACATCGTCGGGTGGACGATGAGCATTCTAAGTGATGTGTCCTCTAAAGGTAATCGTAGCCTCAAGCCTCATCAACCGGGAATGGCTAAAACAGGGGAGGTGCAGCAAGGCTTCGTGGGTAGCTCCCACTGGAGAGCAAGATTTACCCCTGTCTAGAGGTCCCTTTTTATTCGGCTGTGTGGGCGGTTGGTCGCGACAACTGTCGGGGTTGTCTTGTTCGGGACTGTCCAGTAAGGGATGGTTCCGGCCTTATGTTGCAGGGGAGCGGGCGTACTCCTCGGTACGTTGATCTAGGCCACATACTGTGACGGGTGGTACCCCAGTAGCCCTGCCATTGTATGAAATCCAATAAGTGCCAACAGTTTTGATTATATTACCCACTTTTGTGGCTAGTAGCTAGAATTTAATAAATGTAACAATTTCGGCTATTTCATATTTACTTGAAAACCCTAGACCTATTATAATATCACTGGATTTCCTATCAAATGTTTTGGTTAGCGTAAGGTAAAAACTTTTCCATGTTTTTGTGTGCGAAGTCTTACGTGATACCTTTCTTTTCAAAAAGGTTTTTGAAAGTTAAGCAACTTTAACCTGTTACTCACACCAGACCCATGTCTGACCCGAAGTTTATCTTTTGTTTTCATAAACTCTTGGGTACTCAAATTTTTACGAGTAGCCAAGGGATTCAGGTCAGCTTTGACGAATATTGGAGGAGCAATGGAGCAGGAGGCTTCTGCGTTAGATATATAGTATTCCGCTGTGTGTTCTTTGTTGTCTCTGAGTTGTATTATGTTGTAAATACTAGAAAGGTGTTTATAACTATCTAGTATGTGTTGTATATCTTTGTACTCTAATTAGTGGTTGTTAACTATGTAATATTTTTAATATAATTTATTCGTTCCGCTGTTTAGATTCTGATGTGTTGTTTCTTCTTCTTCTCTTTCTTTCTTTTTTCTATCCCTTTCTTTCTTATTAACGATACGACTTCTTGGAGATATGGAAGTTGGGTCGTTACAGTGGTATCAGAGCATTAGGTTGAGTGAATACCTAGGCTCTGTAGTGGTGTCTATCTTGAGATAGCGTGTTTGTGAGTTTAAATATATTTATATATATATTTATATATTTCTACCTATCTGTTGGGTTACCTGTTCAGGTTTTCCAATATAGGTTATAAAGGTAGATAAGGTAGTGGTGTGTGTAACACGATTACTACCATTGGTTGGAGTTTGTATGTTGAGGTTGGAAGTGTATCTGTCGAGACTGTAGACCTAATACCGTCTCGAATAAGTTTTGTTGTGTTGAAGTATTTCATCGATCTCTGAGGAAACCTGTTAAGGTTCGGAGACATCTTTGAAGTGTAGAGTTTGGTGAGTAGGGTTTGGATCTGTTCGGTTGAGCTGGAGCAAGTGATGGTCTTTTGATACCTCAGGAAGTTGTAACTGCGTGATGAGATGCAGTGACTATGGATTGTTTCCGAAGATGTTTTCTTTGGAACAAGTTTGGGAAGTGAGTCTGCTTCGATATTGTGGCTGGATTCAGCAGGATGTTGTGGTGTTTCCGTTTGCTTTGAAATTCGAGTTCCTTGGAGAACTTTGGATTAGGAAGTTTGGTATTGGTGTCAGCAGTGCAGCTGGAATGTTCTGTGAGCCGACAGGGAGGTCTTGGCTGAGTAGTTTTTCTGAAGATGGAGTTCAGAAACTGATGAGTGAATCCGTCTCTTCAATGGATTGATTAGACCAATGTAAGCTGTTTTGTTTAGTAAAGAAAAAAACAGTTTTCTTTGGAAATTTATCTGGGTGGATCACAAAAGTGACTTGCGATTATTTAAGTGTTCTCTTGGATCGTTGAAGATTTTCTGGATGTCTTCTGGGAAGACAGAAGTTCTTTCGCATCTGGAGATTGAGTTTTCTTATCGACTGGTATTCCAGGAATGGAACCGGTGGTTCTGTTTAGTTGAAGAATGATTCCTAGAGATAGAGTTTGATGTAGCAACTCAGTTTTGAAAGAATTTCTGAGTTTTCTTTTATGGATCTGTTGAACCATATTTTTGGAAGGTGATGTCCAGTTGGTGTTTGTGTTCTTCATCAGTATTTTCTTATCTACTTCGGATCAGAGTGGTGCAGCGGAAGCTTTTTGGAGGTGTTTCCGATTATCTTTTCCGGATCAGGAGAAGTTTGTAGTTTTCTGCTGGTTATGGAGTAGAATTGTGTTTTGGTTTTGGATTGATCTTGAGGCGATCATTGTGTTGGGTTGTTTTTGGTTCTGATTATTTCTAAAGGAATCAACAAGGGTTAAGCCGATTAGTTTGGATGTTGGAAACCCAGGATCGTCCGAAGACCTTTGAGGATAAGGGACAGAGAAATTTGAGATTCGAAGTTGGAGACTTCGTTATTGTTGGAGTTTTCTCTGATTCAGTAGCTATAAGTTTTGGGTAAGTCTGGAAGGCTAGCTCAGTGATTTTTGGATCTCTTCTCTGTGTTTTGGTTGGATCAGTGTTTGGTTTTTCAGGATTGAATTGTCAGTTAGGAAACTGGAATTCGATGAGTTTCACGTATCTCTGAGGGAGTACGTGTATCGTCTATCTCTGGTTTTAGAACCAGCAGTTATAGAGGTTGGTGTTGAGTCAGACTCGTCTGTAGTCTGATATGCTGTCTAGTTCTGTAAATCTTGATGAGTAGGTGCTCTGTAGCTAAATAGTATTGATTGTTTGGAATCTATAGAGCGAGTATCCTAATATTTATACCGCGGAAACTCGTAGAAGTTCTATCCAGAATTTTCTGGATAATTAGATTTGATTGATTGGGTGAATTGATTGCTATGGTTGTTAGCATATCATTGGTATATGCTTGTGTTTTAAAATTAAATCTTTAAATAGATTATTAAATTACCTTTGTTTTAAATTTCAGGGACGAAATTCTTTTAAGGGGGATGGAATGTGATGACCCGGAATTTGAAAGCAATACCAATTTAATAATATGAATTAAAAATTAAATTGATTTGATAATCTTTGTAATGAGATTTGAATTAATTTAATAATTCAATAAAATAAATAGGTATTGTTTTAACTTTAATTAATAAATAAATCATGTTTTCCATAAAATTTGTATCTTTAGTAAATTGTGAACTATGATTTTATTTAAAAGTTAAATTTAAATAAAAAATATTTCATAAATAAATATGGTTTTAAATACCTAAGATAAATATTGATGATTTAAAAAATATATGTTTAACTCAAGTCTAAAATTTAAATAAATGACAATAAGGTTTATTTTCTTTTAAATATAATGTGATAAAATAAATAACTTATGAATAAGAAGACAATTTCTTTTAACATTTATGGTTATTAAATATTGTTATTTCTAAAAATATAATAATACATTGTTTCAACAAATAAATTTTTAATAAAAATAATTGTTTCCCAAAATTCAAATTTGTAGTTGTATTTGTAAATAAACAGGATTTCAAAATTTTATTTTGAACTTGAATTCAAAGTTTTTAAATTCTGAAGTATAAATGTTTTTAATTTGTTTTGATTTTGAATTATTTATATAAGTTTAATTTTATAAATATAGTTTGATTTATTCATTTTAAAATCTATATACATATGAATAAATACACGATTAACTAATTTATATAAACGTAGGTTTACATTTATCATGTATTAACATCTAAATAAATAATTAATTAACATCTGGGACAAATGTAAACATCTTATAAATTAAATGAGCATGTGTTAATTAATTAACATACTTACTTGACAAATGTAATATGTAGGGACAAGTGTCATTTATTTTAGATTTTCTTTTATAAAATCAAACTTCAGCCCATTTATTTACAAATCTTCTTCCCTTTCTTTTCTATTTTTCTAAATTCAAAGCCAAGAAGAAAATTGAAACAAATCTCCTCAACAACTTCAATCTGAAAACACCTCCACTAAAACCCAATTCATAAAGTCAAATTCCTATAATCTTTTCAAATCCATGAAATCAAAACCATTTTCAAAATTTAATCAAACATGCAAAAGTTCTGAAGTATGCATTATTTCAAAATCTAGACATTGTTCTATGCATACTATCTGAAGCCTGCATCTATGGAATTCAATCCTGCATATTTTTCAAATAAAAAAATCACCTGCATTTCTGGAATTAGCCTGCATGCAAACCATTTGTCTTCAAACCAATTAAAAGCATACCTGCATTATTTCAAAATATGGAAATCAGCAAGCCAGCATCTTTTCAACTAAAGCAAGTCAGTTACAAAGCAAATTTGCAGCATACATACAGTTTTATGTAAGGAGCAATTCAAGTTTTGACAAAAAAAGGGGGGGACTGCATATTTCCAGTTTTAAAAGCTTTTAATCTGGCGCTTTGTCTTCCAATTTTAAAAGGCGAGTAACTTTATTTTTTTTTTAAAAATTTAGTATAATTTCTAGTTGCATGCTTGTGATAATGGAATGAATATGTTTGTGTGAACTTGTTGTGTATACATATATATAAGATATATGCTTCTGTTTCAACAGAATTTACTCTGTTTAATATTTCATGATTCATGTTTTTGATTTGAATGCAATCCTCTCTGTAAACAATTATTGTTAGGACTTGTTTTATAAACAAGTTGTTGATTAAGGTTTAAAAACTTGATTTAATTAAATTAAAAACTTGAGTAGCTCTGTATATCATAAAACATCAGTGCATGCTCTAAAAAAATAAAATTTCAATCTGTGAAATTTATAGATTCAGTATTATGAAATGAATACACAAACAAAATCATGATTTTTAACACCTAAATCATAATTTTTAAATTTGAAATAAGGGTGCAGTTCTGTGTTGGACATAAAATGGAAATAGGGGATTTTTAGGTGATCTCTGCAAATGGAAGGGTCGGGATTCATCTTGTGGATAGAGGAGTAACAAATGAAGCTTGGAAAAATCAGTGGTGGTGATGCAGATCACCATGGAAGCAGTGGTGATAGTTTAATTTCTATAGCGCTAGTTTTTGAAAGGGTTAGTAAATCGGTCTTCTCGTCTTCTACAATCGATCGAGTGCAGTGAGGATTTGAGGGACGATGGCTTGACCGTAGTTCAAGTTGTAGCCGGAGTTGCAAGATTTACGGTGGTCGAAGGATGGTGATTGAAGTGATGACAGGTTTGGGTCGTTTCATTCTGCTGTTTTCCAGGTTTGAGTTAAATGTTCAAACTCGATTTTGTGATGATGTAACAGATCCGACGATAGGATTTGGCTTCGAGGTGATCGCTGACATGTGTGATCATCATTAATGAACGGAGTTAGCTGCCGTGTTAGTGCATGTGCACAGAGTGCCGTGTCGTGTTGAAGTTTGCTTGTTTCTGTTTTGAATGCGAGTTAAGGGTGAATTGACTCGAAGCATGTGGTTGGGTAGCTCGAAATTTTTGGTTGGTGAACCCGAAGTAGTTTTGGGTAACGCGGGTTTAAAGTTTGGAATAAGGTTTTGTCAGAAACCTGTAACTCTGTTGAAATTTAGAATAAAATTTAAAACCCTGGACTTGAATGAAGTAAAGTTAATCTAGTTTTCAATCTGAATTTAAGCTTTAAATCTTGTTTTCAAAACCTGAATTTAAGTTTAAGTTTTCATGGTTGGATTTGAATCTAGTTTGGGAAATAATGAGTTTTTAAATTAAAATTTGACTTAATATTATTAAGTGTTTAAGAAGTTAAATGAAATTAAAGAATTTAAATTTAAATGGAGTTTTGAAATGTAGTAGAGTATTTAATCAAAGTTAAATCATAATTTTAAATTTGAATTTCAAATTTGATTTGAAATCTTAAGTTTTGGAAATAAAGTAAAGTTTATAAATTTAAATATTGTAAACGAGTTTAAAGTTAAAGTATACTTTAATAATCTGATATTTAAAAGGAAATTATTTTAAAATCTTTAAATTTCTTTTATAAGTATTCTTTAACATATGATTTTCAAATTTTATATTGGTTAAAGATAATTTGGTTTCATTTTAAAGTTTGAACTTAAAATGGAAATTTAAATTGAAATTGAATTTGAAATAAGTATTTTCAAAAAGTATTTAAGAATGATAATTTAACCATAGATAAGAAAAGTTTTATTTTAAAGAAAATTTAAAATTTAATGATTAATAATTTCATTAAATTATTAAGGTAATTGAATGAATAGTTTATGTAATTAGGATAATTAAGGGTTTTAAATTATTAATTTTAAGTTTAAGTTAATTAATTAAGGATAATTAATCCATAATTAAGGATCATTAATTAAATTTAATTAATGATTAGTAATTAAACAAGTCAAGAAATTATGAATTAAGTAAGTTACAGTTAACACTTAATTAACTAAATAATTAAGGTTAATTAATTGAATGTTAAAGACTAATTAATTTAAAATTAATAATGATTAATGAAAGTTAATTACTTAAGAGAAGTAATTAAAGTTTGATTAATAGTTAATGAAGGTCATTAACTAAGGATTATTTAATAATTAATTAATATGATTAATTTTTAATAAATAATTAGATTAATTAATTAATGATAATGAATTATGAAATTTATTTAAGTTAATTACTAAATGAAAGTAATTAAGACATTAATTACTTAATATAATTAATGGAGTTTAATGTGATTGGTTTGAATTAATTAATTAAGTTTAATTAATTTTAATCACTTGATGATTTGGTAAATAATTACTTAATGTAATTAATGAAGTACAATTACTCAGTAAAGTAATTAATGATAATTACTTGATGTAATTAGTGGATAATAATGGAATTGTGAAATAATTTTGATTAATTAATTAAGGAATTAATTAAAGGAATTAATTCAGGGTAATTAATTTGATAAGTAATTAAGGGAAGTTAATTACAGATTGAGATTTATCAAAGGTTATTAATAATTATGGTTTAAGTGAGATTAATTGCTGAAGATAATTAATCTAATGGAGTAATTAATTTAATTAAGATTCATTAATTAATATAATTAATGATGTAATTAAGATTGATTAAGTAATATTAATTAATCAATAATAAGTAATTAAAGATAATTAATTAATTGTAATTAATTAAGATTAAATGTAATTAATTATAGTTAATTAATTAATGAAGTAATTTAAGGTCAATTACTGTATCTGGTTTAGAGTAATTAATTTTGTGAAATTAATTAAAGTATGATTAATCAGGATCGATTAATTAAGATGATGAATTAGAGGTTAATCATTTAATTAATTTGTAATTAATTAATGATAATATAAGCAAGATTTATATTGTGTAAGTAATTAATTTAATTAACTTTAAATTAATTAAAGATGATGTAATTAATTTAATTCATTTTAAATTAATTATAGATGGTATGATTATAAATCATTGCTTATAAATGGTTGATATTGGTTACCTTGAATGGTTTGAATCTCAGAGATGAGATTAGCAATGTTGTTTGATATGGATGCATTGGTTGCGCTGTGATATTGATATGGATTATCTTTTGATAGTGATAAATGTGGATTATTTGTGATTATGATAATGATAATTATCTGTTGTGAATCTATGAATTATCTATCTATATGTATATAGATAATGTTATTGAATTGTTTTAAACTCTAAAACAACTTGGACCTAAAAGACACGCTTTGGATTTCGATGAGACCGGGATCGGGTTTCCATATTTGGATATCCGAAAACCACATCGATCCAAATTAACGATAGGTCGTGAATCTTATCTGAAGAGTGAAGACTCGAGGTGTAAGGACTATTGGTCAGTACAACTCTAGGGGTGATTCCGTGATGAGTTTGACGGAAATAGTACTTATAGGTTCGAGATGGTGATTCAGAGTGCAAGGGTTATCGTCGTTAACTCTGAGGGTGATTCCAAAATGAGTGTAACGAGATAATGCCTTCGGTTTCGTTCGAGCCCGTAACGAACTTGTATGGATTGAATGCTTTCAGAACATCGTCAGGCGGGCGATGAGCATTCTAAGTGATGTGTCCTCTAAAGGTAATCGTAGCCTCAAGCCTCATCAACCGGGAATGGCTAAAACAGGGGAGGTGCAGCAAGGCTTCGTGGGTAGCTTCCATTGGAGAGCAAGATTTACCCCTGTCTAGAGGTCCCTTTTTATTTGGCAGTGTGGGCGGTTGGTCACGACAATTGTCAGGGTTGTCTTGTTCGGAACTGTCCAGTAAGGGATAGTTCCGGCCTTGTGTTGCAGGGGAGCGGGCGTACTCCTCGGTACATTGATCTAGGCCATGTATTGTGACGGACGGTACCCCAGTAGCCCTGCCATTGTATGGAATCCAAAATCCAATAAGTGCCAACGGTTTTGATTGTATTACCCACTTTTGTGGCTAGTAGCTGGAATTTAATAGATGTAACAATTTCGGTTATTTCATATTTACTTGAAAACCCTAGACCTATTATAATATCACTGGATTTCCTATCAAATGTTTTGGTTAGCGTAAGGTAAAAACTTTTCCATGTTTATGTGTGGGAAGTCTTATGTGATACCTTTCTTTTCAAAAAGGTTTTTGAAAGTTAAGCAACTTTAACCTGTTACTCACATCAGACCCATGTCTGACCCGGATTTTATCTTTTGTTTTCATAAACTCTTGGGTACTCAAATTTTTACGAGTAGCCAAGGGATTCAGGTCAGCTTTGATGAATATTGGAGGAGCAATGGAGCAGGAGGCTTCTGCATTAGATATATAGTATTCCGCTGTGTGTTCTTTGTTGTCTCTGAGTTGTATTATGTTGTAAATACTAGACAAGTGTTTATAACTGTCTAGTATGTGTTGTATATCTGTGTACTCTGGTAGTGGTTGTAAACTATGTAATATTTTTAATATAATTTATTCATTCCGCTGTTTAGATTATGATGTGTTGTTTCTTGTTCTTCTCTTTCTTTCTCTTTTCTATCCCTTTCTTTCTTATTAACGATATGACTTCTTGGAGATATGGAAGTTGGGTCGTTACATTACTAATCTAAAAATTATGATACAAATTTCAAAAATCATGATTTGGCATTATGAAATCAATTATGTAATTCAAACTCAAAATTGATTCGATTAATTTTTTGACCCATATTAAAAAATTTACTGTAAGTTTCTAAATTTGAACTAAATATCCATTATAAAAACCTATAATTATTTTTAGAAGGAAGATTGCATGATTTCAAACAACTATTATTGACAATTCATAGGCCAATTCGAATCAAAAATTCAGTTATTGAATTTTATTATGAAATTTGAAACTGTGTTATAAACACAGTGACATTTTTTTATACAGGAAATCTATATACATAATTCAAACATGCATCAAATTTTTAATCCATGTGTTTAAATAACATCAAGATACTCAATTCCCAAACATGATGAAATTCAGATTTTAAACTGTTTTTAAAAGAAATCCATTTACTCACCTTGTTTGCAGAAAACAGAAAGTGTTTTCCAGGTTTGATTTCACTGCATTCTTCTTGAATTGATTTGCATGCTGAATTCAAATCTAGCTGCTGTATTTCCAGATGCATGTTGAAGTTTTACATCTTGCTGTTGATTATACTTGCTTGCCTCTAATTTCTATTTGAAAAATCTTGCATTTGAATTTTGAATATCCAGCATATATTCTTCTTGTTTCCAGGTTTCTTCATTTTTTCCAGATTTTACACATTTCATTATTTTACTCCTTTTGATCTTTGTTTGGTACTACATTTTTGTTGAAATGAAGATAATATTCAGCTGAAAGTAAAACTTATTTTGTATTTTACAATTTAAATTTAAATTTAATTATTAAAGAGAAAGACATTTGTCATTTTAATGTTTTAAGGATCTTGCACATATGCATATGATTTACAAGTGTCTTAACATGTATACTAAATGTTTTACAAGTGTTATTATGTTTAATTGATGTTTACAAAATTATTTTCCTAATGTTTTATTAATGTTTTAAATGTTATTTTCTTTTTAATAATTTATTTAAGCCTTATATAAGTATTTATGTAGTATTTGGATAATTATAAAATGTCTTAATCTTATAAAAATAAACTTTAGACTTTAATAAATATTTCAAAAGCAAATTCATATAGGCATTTATAAATAACTTATATTTTAGATCCAATTTAATATAACATATGTTTATGGATTTGAGAATTTAATTTTAACCTTCTATGTAAAGTTTTAGAACAATCTATCTTATGATAAAATTAAAATGAAAGAATAATAAAAACAAATAATTTTTTTCAAAATTTAAATCTTATTTAAAACTTAAGTGCAAAATATATATGTATCTATATTAAATAAAAAATTAACTTTGTTATAGAAATTTAAATCTCAAATATCATTTCAAAAACATTAAATCAGATTAACATTTCAAATTACAAATTATATGTTTATAATAAAGTTTGAAAACACTCATTAAACTCAAATCAATATTTCCCTATTTCTAATATATATATATATGTATATATATGCAAATACATACATATTTCAAATAGAAAAACATTTTAATATTATATTTGATAATTACTATATTAAATTTTAAACACAAACCAAATCATAATATATACATTCATATATATATATATATATATATATATTACAATTTGAATATATAGCTTTTATTTTATTAAAACTTCATATTTACAAGATATATCAATATATATATATACACCATAAATAGAAAATATATTGATTAGCCTTCGGAAAATAAATCTTATCAATTTTAAATTGCCAAAGTAAATATTTCCAAATTAAAATACTATAAATTTTCAAAAGAAGTAAACTTACCAATTATATATTGTCAAGAAAAATGTTGATTGATATTAACAAATTATTATTATCAACCGTTTTAAAATAATTTTAACTTGTCAATTTATAATGTAAAATAATCAAATTAATTTAATTATTATAAAAGATTAATAAATTGATATTGCTCAAAATTCCGGGTCATCACATTCCTTCCCCCTTAAAAGAATTTCGTCCTCGAAATTTAAAAGCAAAGATAATTTAATAACCCAGCAAAAGAATTTAAATTTCAAACAGCAATCACTCAATCAATCATACACTATCAACTATAGTAACCAAAGCAACCAATTCAAACAATTAATTTTATCTATCCTGACAAAATTCTGAATAGAACTTCCTAATATCATCTAGAGTTTTCCAGCTACCTATTCGGGAATACTCGCTCCATAGCATCTTATGTAATATATTACTATAGTCAAGAACTTCCTCATTTGATCCTTCAAATCTAAACAAGATATCAGACTAAACTCAAAACCAGCTCAACCTCCAGATTCTTCTAAACTGCTGATTCTGTCACTCGAAGAATCATACACATATTTCTCAGAAATATGTGAAATATAATGAATTCCAGTTATCCGAACTGGCAATTCAATCCTATAGATGAAAATCTAATCTTTAGAGAACACAGGAAAAAAAACTCAAAATACCTCTGGAGCTAGCTCTCCAGATTTACCCAGTCTTATATCTCCTTTGATCGGATAAAACTAAGACAATATCCAAATTCCATTTTTACATTGAAAATTTCCTCAACTCTTAACTGCATAACTCTACTGATGCTCCTGAGTCACCTCCAACTTCCCGATCAGCTTAACCCTTGCTGATTGCTTCATGAACAACTGGACTAAAAATCAAACCAATCACCTGATTCTACTTAACAAAATGGCTCTTCCAAAAATTTGCTGAAATCCAAAATACAACTCTACTCTACAAGCATCAGTGGACTTCAAACCTACATCTCTTATCTAGAATAGCCAAACAGTTGTACTTGACAACCTTACCTACCAAATCCAAAAAATTCCTTCATACTTAAATTTTCTATAGAAATTCTTTAATCCAAGAAATTGCAACTCCCGGTTGCTCCCATACTAAAATAACTGCTATCTCGCTTCCGCTGCACAACTCTGATCTAGAGTAGATAAGAATGCTATCGAAGAATTCGAGCACAAATCTTTCTCCATACACTGTTCATCCAATCCATAAAACCTTAGGGACCATTGCATTTGGTCAAAACTTCCCAACAGAATCTTAATTAGAGCTAGATGATCAATCCCTCTCCAAAGAATTCTGAGCTTCCTCACCAAACTCTTCTCGCTCTAAGAGTCATCCCACTACATAGTTGAACCATCAGTATTACTCCTGGAATCCAAGTCGATAAGAAAACTCAATCTCCGATTCGGGTAAACTTCTAATTTCCTCAAAAACATCTGGATAATCTCTGATTACTTAAGTAGCCTTTACCTCCATATGAAATGCTTCAATCTCAAACCAAAAAATACTCAAAGATTTTCCAAACTAATCGCAAGTCACTTTTGCGATCTCTTTCTGTTCAGATGCCAAAGAACTATCTCCCAACCAGAACAGCTTTCCTAATCAAGATCAATTCTTCCAGAATGGCTTATCTACCAAAAAAACTGATAGATCACTTCCAACAGATATCCTGCTCAGCCGAGTCTGCCGAAGAAATGGATAAGCCTTCACTATCTGTCTGGTCTGTCGATAGTAGAATCCCAAATATTTCTGAGTCATCGAAGAAATGGATCCACGCTGCTGCTTCCAAAACTTCACTTCAATGCTACTGCTATGCCAAAAGATCATCCTTAACCACAAGCTTCTTGAACACAAAACTATCACCCAATTCCACCAAAAATCCTTGAGACGAATAGACATCTCCTCAAGAAACTCGGCTCCAAATCAAACACCAACTACTTATCTTCTTAAGGAAAACAATGAGACCATGTCCGAAATGAGGTAACTCATCGACCTTAGCCTCATACTTTAAAATAAATAAGACACCCACCCTTACTTAAGATCCAGAAAATCTCTAAACATCTGAATCTTCACTGCAGTAGGCATCACAGTTCCTTCAACACCATCTATATCTTGCTCCAAAAGAACATCTTCAGAACCATCTATGGATACTGCATCTCATCACACAGTTATTCTTTCTTGAAGTCACCAAGATACCATCACCTGCTTCTACTCAGCTGACAGATTCAACTCTTGGAAAATTACCTGCTCACTCGAGTGCAAATCAACCTCATACTTCAAGAATATACTCCAATCCTTGAAAATACTTCCTCTGGGATCAATGAAATCCTTTCACCGATCTACAAAGCTTATTCAAGATGGTATTAGGTCTACAATCTCGACAGATATACCTCCAACCACAACATATGAGCCTCTTCCATTAGTGGTAGTCGTGTTCCACATACTCCTACCTTATCTACCCTTATAACCTTTATTGGAAAATCCGAACAGATAACCCAACAGATTAGGTATATATATATATATATATATATATATATATATATATATATATATATTACAAGTACGCTCTCTCAAGATAGATATCACTCCAGAGCCTAGGTATTCACTTAACCTAATGCTCCGATACCAACTGTAGCGACCCGACTTCCTATCTCCAGAAAGTCGCATCGCTAATGAAGAAAGAAAGGGATAAAAGAAGAAAAGAAAGCGAAAGAAGAAACACAACAACATCAGAGAACTAACAGCGGAACGAATGAAATATAATATATCACATAAAATATTACATAGTATTATTTTACATCAGAGGACATAACTTATACAGTAGATATTAGATAGTTATAAAACATCTGTCTAACTATACAACTCAAAGACAACATATACAGATACCAAACAACACTGCGGAACCACAATATATGCACGTGGAAGCCTCCTGCTCCATTACTCCTCCAAAATTCGTCAAGCAACCTGAAGCACTTGACTACTCATACATAATATGAGTACCCAAGAGTTTAATAAAAAAGAAAATAAACTCTCGGGTCAGACAGGGGTCTGGTGTGAGTAAACGGGTTAAAATTTGCTTTACTTTATAAAACCTTTGAAAAGAAAAGGTATCACGTAAGACTTCCCACACATAAACCTGGAAATTTTTTTACCTTACGCTAACCAAAACATTTGATAGGAAATCCAGTGATATTATAATAGTGTCTAGAGTTTTCAAATAAAAATGAAATAGCTGAAATTGTTACATGATTAAATTCCAGCTACTAGCCACAAAAGTGGGTAATACAATCAAAACCGTAGGGTCTCGTAAGAAGAATGGGTTTCCATCAATGGCAGGGCTATTGGGGTACCGTCCGTCACAGTACGTGGCCTAGATCAACGCACCGAGGAGCCACCCTAACTCCCCTGCAACACAAGGCCGGGACCACTCCTTACTGAACAGTCGCAAACAAGACACCCCGCAGTAGGTTGCAGACCAACCGCCCACAAAGCCGAAATAAAAAGGGACATCTAGACAGGGATAAATCTCGTCCTACTTGGGCATGACCCACTTAACCTTGCCGCACCTCCCTGTTTTAGCCATTCCCGGTTGATGAGGCTTGAGGCTGCGATTACCTTTGTAGGACATACTTATCTTAGAATGCTCATCGTCCACCTGTCGATGTTCTGAAAGCATTCAATCCATATAAGTCCGTACCGGGCTCGAACGGAACCGAAGGCACTATCTCATCGCACTCATTTTGGAACCATCCTCAGAGTCAACGACCATAGCCCTTGCATTCTGAATCACCATCTCGAACCAATAAGTACTATTCTGTCAACTCATCACGTTATCACCCACAGAGTTATACTGACGTATAGTTATTACACCTCGAGTCTTCACTTGCACTCCACTTGGATTCACAACCTAACGTTTATTTTGGATCGGTGTGGTTTTCGGATATCCAAATATGAAAACCTGATCCCGGTCTCACCAAATCCAAACGCCATTTTAATGTCTAAGGTGTACTTAAGGGTTTTAAACAGTAGATATTCAGAAATATTGCTTAACATAAATGGATGATTCACATTACTCAAATAGATAATTCACTATTATCGCATTCATCCATACATCTCACAAAGCAGCATATATATATATATATATATATATATATATCACATCTCATATCATCACATATCAATCAATGACATTCAATATCATTACTTCATCCAAAGATACTTATCAACCAATCATTCATCATCCATAACAAGTTTAATCCAAACTTAATTATTTTAATTAATCCTTAATTAAATTAACTCCTTATTTAATCACTTGGATTATCATCAATCCATCTTACCATTCGTTAATTAATTCCAAATTAATTAATAAACATCACTTAATTATTCTCTTTAATTAATCATTCTTGATTAATTATTACTTAATTACTTTAAGTAATTATTCCTTAATTACAATATTAATTAATCACCTTGATTAATTACTTCTTAATCATCCGAGTAATTATCTCTCAATTACCCTTTAATTAATCATCCTTGATTAATTATTATTTAATTACCCTGATAATTATTTCTTAATTATCCTTTAAATTAATCATACCTGATTAATCAACTTATTAAAATTAATCATACCTGATTAATTACTTATAATTAATCATATTTAATTAATTACTTTTAATTAATCACATTTGGTTAATTACCTTTAATTACATTTAGTAATTAAAACTTAATTATAAATTAATTATTCTTAAATTATTAATTAACAATTAATTAATTATTTTCATTTATTAATGATTACTTCATTAACTAAAACCTTAATTAATTACTTAACAAGTAATTAACCACTTAATTAAATTCTCTTAATCCTTTATTAGTTAACCATTAATTAAATAATTTAAACCTTTAATTAATTTTTAATTAATTCTTTAATTAATAACTCAAGTGATTAATCCTTAATCACATCCTCTTAATTACTTTTATAAGGTAATTATTTCTTACTTAATTACCTCTTGTAATTAACCACTTAATTACTTCACCAGTAATTATACTAAATTAACTCGAAGGTGATTATCTTTAAATTAATCACTAATTAATTACTTAATTAATTACTCTACTTAATCTTTTAGATTTAATTAAATGATTCTTAACTTATTATATTATAAAAAAATTTAATTAGGAAAACATCATTTTAATTAAATCATTTATATTAACTAATAACACTTGATTATTAATAATAATTGAATTATCTCAAATTTTCTCACAATTATTTATCTTTGAATAAATCAAAATTCTAATTTACATAAGTTAAATCTTTATTATAATTGATTATCAAATTCTTAATTATTTAAAATAAATTATATTTGAAATCAGTTATAATTAAAATAATTTTAATCATTCAAATAAAACTTTTGAACTTTTCCAAAGTTATTAAATAAAATTTAATACAAACCTATTATTAAATTTCACGTATTTATAGTTTTAAAACTTTTATATTTCAAAATATAAGAACTTAACTTTAAACAAATTTTAATTTTACAATTAAACTTGTTTAACTTTTAGTTTAAATTTTGATCATCTTCAAAATCAAGTTCCTTCAGGTTCCAAAATCTTTAAAAAAACGAAACTGTTAAATTTTAAAAACCCTGAACAATCAATACAACTCAACCAACTCGAGCCATCTGCAGAAACTCACGCGACAACTCCGAGTAAACTAAACAAAATCCCCGAGTCTTCCCCTACCCTATGCCTGCTTCGAGCTCAACCAACACGAACCCGAGGTCAACTTCGAACTCCTCCCATATCTTCCCAAAACCACTACAGAAACACACGATCGTGCACGTCAACGTGCACGTCGTCGCCGGTCGACGGCGAGCTCCTCTCCGGCCTTCACCAAGTCGCACTCGACCACTACATCGTATCGCGCAACCCAGAAACTAGAATATGATCGTGAATCAAATTATGCCTATCGAACCCATCAGTTCGAAACTCCATCACCAGTAAATCCACTCCTCCTCGGCCATCCAAGCCTCGAAACCACCCACAACCTCCGCCGTAACTTCGCCACAACCGCCAGAACCTATGACACGAGTGCGGTCTACTCCGGTAGCCTCACGACGCCGTGAAGCACGATGAACACGTCGACAATATACAGGTATAAAACCCTACTTCGAAAGATTATGGCCACCATAACCAAAGATAAATCACCAAACTATTTTTCCCATGGTCACTGACGCTCCCTCCACCTCCGTGCTCAACCACGTTGACCAATTTGCCGCCGATCGCCGTAGATTGGCCATTTTACCCAAAACAAAAAATTCCAGAATTCTCTTAAATTACTAATCTAAAAATCATGACACAAATTTCAAAAATCATGATTTGGCATTATGAAATCAATTATGTAATTCAAACTCAAAATTGATTCGATTAAGTTTTTGACCCATATTAAAATTTTTACTGTAAATTTCTAAATTTGAACTAAATATCCATTATAAAAACCTATCATTATTTTTAGAAGGAAGATTGCATGATTTCAAACAACTATTGTTCACAATTCATAGGCCAATTCGAATCAAAAATTCAGTTATTGAATTTTATTATGAAATTTGAAACTGTGTTATAAACACATTGACATTTTTTTTATACAGGCAATCTATATACACAATTCAAACATGCATCAAATTTTTAATCCAAGTGTTCAAATAACATCAAGATACTCAATTCCCAAACATGATGAAATTTAGATTTTAAACTGTTTTTAAAAGAAATCCATTTACCCACCTTGTTTGCAGAAAACAGAAAGTGTTTTCCAGGTTTGGTTTCACTGCATTCTTATTGAATTGATTTGCATGCTGAATTCTAAGCTAGCTGCTGTATTTCCAGATGCATGTTGAAGTTTTACATCTTACCGTTGATTATACTTGCTTTCCTCTGATTTCTATTTGAAAAATCTTGCATTTGAATTTTGAATATCCAACATATCTTCTTCTTGTTTCCAGATTTCTTCATTTTTTTCAGGTTTTACTTCTTTTGATCTTTGTTTGGTACTACATTTTTGTTGAAATGAAGATAATATTCAGCTGAAAGTAAAACTTATTTTGTATTTTACAATTTAAATTTAAATTTAATTATTAAAGAGAAAGACATTTGTCATTTTAATGTTTTAAGGATCTTACACATATGCATATGATTTACAAATGTCTTAACATGTATACTAAATGTTTTACAAGTGTTATTATGTTTAATTGATATTTACAAAAGTATTTTCCTAATGTTTTATTAATGTTTTAAATGTTATTTTCTTTTTAATAATTTATTTAGGCCTTATATAAGTATTTATGTAATATTTAGATAATTATAAAATGTTTTTATCTTATAAAAATAAACTTTAGACTTTAATAAATATTTCAAAAGCAAATTCATATAGGCATCTATAAATAACTTATATTTTAGATCCAATTTAATATAACATATGTTTATAGATTTGAGAATTTAATTTTAACTTTCTATGTAAAATTTTAGAACAATCTATCTTATGATAAAATTAAAATGAAAGAATAATAAAAACTAATAAACTTTTTTTAAAATTTAAATCTTATTTAAAATTTAAGTACAAAATATATATGTGTCTATATTAAATAAGAAATTAACTTTTTTATAGAAATTTAAATCTCAAATATCATTTCAAAAACATTAAATCATATTAACATTTCAAATTACAAATTATATGTTTATAATAAAGTTTGAAAACACTCATTAAACTCAAATCAATATTTCCCTATTTCTAGTGTGTGTGTGTATATATATATATATATACACACAATACATACATATTTCAAATAGAAAAACATTTTAACATTATATTTGATAATTACTATATTTAATTTTAAACACAAGCCAAATCATAATATATACATTCATATATATATATATATATATATTACAATTTGAATATATAGCTTTTATTTTATTAAAACTTCCTATTTACAAGATATATCAATATATATATATATATATCATAAATAGAAAATATATTGATTAGCCTTTGGAAAATAAATCTTACCAATTTTAAATTGCCAAAATAAATATTTCCAAATCAAAATACTATAGATTTTCAAAAGAATTAAACTTACCAATTATATATTGTCAAGAAAAATGTTGATAGATATTAACAAATTATTATTACCAACCTTTTTAAAATAATTTTAACTTGTCAATTTATAATGTAAAATGATCAAATCAATTTAATTATTATCAAAGATTATTAAAATGATATTGCTCAAAATTCTGAGTCATCACATGGTCGGGCTAAGAAACTTCCTGGGCTACATGGGTACACCTCTGGAGGGACTCCCTGAGAACTTAACCAGTTCTCTGCCAACACAAGGCTGGGTTATCTCTGTAACTAGGTAACTACTACACGAGTATGCCATCCCCCGGTCATTAGCGACCTTTATCCGAGGATCCTCAACCATAAAGTAATAAATTTGCAGCAACCACATAGGTTAAATGTCTGGGCTCTATATCATGATACCACCCTTTTCCAGAAGGAAATGACATACCCTAAAGGGCGCGACCCTCATAACCTTGTCGCATTCTTCCTATTTCGACCGTTTCTAGGGTGTGAGGTCCGACGAAATCTCGTCCACAAAGCTACGTGTTAGCACCAGAATTGGTCACTAATACCTTTAAGAGAGATTGTGTAGAGAGATTAATGAAGAAAGTAAGTTAAACAGAGGATAATATGCAGATTTAAATACAGAAATACGAACAACGGATTTATAGTGGTTCGGTGTAATTGCCTACGTCCACTTTGAGGTTAATCTTTATTGCTTTTCTCGATAATCGATTACAGATACAATCCGTATACCAATTATATTGAATACAATTGCTAAGCAAAAAAGAAAAGTCTTGAATGAGTCTTTAATGCGGTAGAGTCTCCCCAGTGTTCTTGAAAGAAGGTCCCTTTCACTGTGCCCCTGCCTCTCTATTTATAGACGAAGATGGATTGGATTTCCCTGGCGGGCCAGGTAGCTAAGTAGATTGGCCCAAAAAGAGTGATCTCTGTATGCCGATCCATAGATGCCGAATGGAAAAATGCCGAACAAGGCACGAATGCCGAACGGTATCCTCATGCCGAACGAAGTGATGCCGAACACCCTGATTGCCGAACGAGGTATTTGTGCTGAAAGACATTGGATGCCGAACGATCCCGAATGCCGAACGAGATTTATGCCAAACGAAGTGATGTGCCGAACAAGGTTTGGATGCCGAGCAGTATGGATTGCCAATGACTCTACCACGCCGAACGTCCATAGATGCCGAATGATATACAATACCGAACGTCTCTTAATGCGAACGCTCACGCATGCCGAACGTCCCATAGATGCCGAACGATATACAATACCGAACGTCTCTCAATGTCGAACACTCACGCATGCCGAACGTCCCATAGATGCCGAACGATATACAATACCGAACGTCTATCAATGCCGAACGCTCACTGTTAACGCTTAAATTTGAACGCTAACACCCTGGTGTATAAGATGTGATTGTGAAAGCACCACCCGTTTGTACGGGAAACAGAAATAAGCAGAAAGTATGTAGAAAAACGGTAAGAGACACAGTATTTATAGTGGTTCGGCTTATAATCCAGCCTACGTCCACTTTAATCTTTTTATCACTAGTTTGATTACAATTCTTTACAAGATCTTTCAATTACAACACACTTCAAGTGATAGGATATGTGAAACAAGTAGCTCAAGCTTTGATGTTGACAGTCATCTTCAAATCCATGGTGAATGTGGATGATTCCTTCATGGAGTTCCTTTAGAAGTTTGTTGGATCTAAAAGGCTTTGAAGTCGTCTGGAATTCGGCAGAGTAATGGCGCTTGAAGAAAATGAGCCCCCCCCAAAAGTTTTTTTTCCTCGTTCAAGTTAGGGCTGTATTTATAGGTTTTTATCGGAGTTTGGTCGTAGGTCGTGACCGACCTAAGTAAGGTCGTAGGTCGCAGTCGACCTAGAAAGCTCTGGCCCTCCTTCCATAAGAACATACGTGCTGATTCGTACAAGTCCAAGGTCGTGAACGACCTATCTCCAGCGGCATGCAAAAAGGCGGCTCCTTTGTTCATACAGATAGGTCGAGAGCGACTTATCCTAGGTCGTTAACGACCTATCATAGGTCGTGGGAACTTTCCTGTAATCAAAGTACTCCGTTAGGTCGTTGGGCAGTATCTTTATCTCCAAGTGCTAGGTCGTCTTCGACCTAAAGTAGGTCGTAGGTGGGCAACGACCTAGGGGATGGAACCTGACCTATCTCAATTGTGCTTGGTTCTCTTCTCAGCGAGTTGATAGGTCGCGTACGACTTATTATAGGTCGTAAGTCGGCTGAGACTTAGGTCGCTGAGATCACTTCGTCCTTAGGTCGGTAGGCTATGGCTTTCTTTAGGTCGCATATGATTTAGGTCGCTGATCCTCTTAAGTCGTTAGGTCGCGGAGCTCTTAAACCACTAGGTCGCGGGCTCCCTTAGGTCGCTGAGAGCCGCTAGGTCGCGGCCTTTATTAGGTCGTAGCTTCTTGTTAGGTCGCGAGGCATTTTTAGGTCGTAACACTTTAGGTCGCTTCTTCAATTTGGTCACTAGGTCGGCAATTCTCTGAGTCGTTAAACTTGGTCACGTCTTAGGTCGCTAACGAAGAGGAGTTAACATTTGCCCCTCGAAGTATACGCCTAGGTCGTAGGTCGTGTACTTCGATCTTCTTAACTCGCGCTCTGATGAGTTGTTAGGTCGCAAGCGACCTATTGAGGAACTAGGTCGTGTGTGACGATCCACTTTCTACTCCTCTGGGGTATAAATAGCCTAGGTCGTTCCTTCCTCATTTCATCTGTTTTAACACCTCATTCTGCCATTAACAGCATCTCGCGATCTTGGAAAGCAAACCAGAGTCCAATCATCCACCGATTCGACCTCGCCATTACATTGTGTAAGCATACCTGATCTCTATCCACCCCACGATCATCACCGAACCAGGAATTTCTCATCTCCGAATCTCATAGCAATTTCGTGTGTCGTTTTTCGTCTTTTGAGTCAAGTTGTGGTCGATTTTGATCGCCATTAGTTGTGATTTATGAAAGCACAGTGTTGAGTTGAATTAGTGATTGATCGGAGATGCTTTCAATCGCCTCTTGGATGATTCGGTGGTACGTAGGAATGACGGACCTCTCGAAGAGGATGATGGATTTCATCGTGAGTGATAATGGGTTATTGGGTCATAGTTCATCGGGATGGTGTGATATTGCGTGGAGAGGGAGTTGGTGATTTAGAAGATCTGAACGACTTAAGGATCCTTCAAATCTGCGACTTAACTCCTAGGTCGCGCTGAGATTCAAACGACCTAGGACTTAACAAATTTGCACATGAATTTCAAGCAGGACGACCTAAAAAATGAACAACCTAATCTTTTTTGCGGCATAAGCCGTAGGTCGCAACCAAACTTGGACTATGGGAAATCTGCACTGCCTTGAACCTTTTAACTTGCACAGCGCGACCTAATGAACCCCGACCTATGCTAGGTCGCTGGACGACCTATGACTTATGAAATTCCGAGATGACTTGGTTGAATTGAACTGGATTGTTTAATCTCAAATTCTGTTGCACTTTGTTGTAGATTATCTCTCATGCTAATAACCTGTTAAACATGACATTTGCAGAAAACCGGGACGAATATACTGCCATTGACTGCCCACATCAAATGACAGATTAGTTGATAAAGAATAATTAACTTAAATGAACTGTGTGAATGAAATGTTGTGAACCAATGAACTCAAGTGAAGTGCTAAAGCAAAACTTAAAATATCCAGTTAAAGCTGATTCGTTTGCATTAACACAATACTTGAGCGTTATATCAACAGGTCTTGGAATTTCATAGCTGACTAACTGTCAACCAACTTAATTTCAGTTATGTTTGAATTCCTCTTGTTGTTGTTTTTTTTTTTTTTTTTTTTTTTTTTTTTTTTTTTTTTTTTTTTTTTTAGTTCCGCACAACACTTCACACTTTTAGGAAACGTGCACCTTCATATTTGAATATCCAGTTGCTTGTGTAGAATGACTTCTCAATTAGAAGAAGCAGGACAAACTGGGGAGATTTTTCCAGTTGCTAACCGATTGATCGATCCCCCAGAGAGAATGCCAACCACTCTGAACCACAAGGCTTTTCGCCAATTATGCATCCAGTTTGGCATCGCCGAAGCAGATGCTCTACTTCCCGGACCTAATGACTTTGCTGACCAACCACCTCACGGTTTTGTTGCCGTTAATCGCCAAATGTGCTCAAGCGGAGCGATTCCTCCTTTTAACGAATTTCTTCGACAAACCCTTCTTCGGTTAACTATATCTCCCTTTCAACTGCACCCCAATGGTTATGCCATCTTGATGGGGTTGGGCGTGCTATTCAGGAAGACGCTTGATCGCCTCCCTAGCTTTGAGGAAATCTGCTATTTATGCACATTTGCGAAAAATAAAGACCATCCTTCTATCATTCTTGTGAGAGGTGCGAGAAATCGCAAACTCATTTTAGATTTGCCCGAGAGTGCACACGGGTTTTTGACTCAGTTCTTTTATGCTCGTTGCCCTCCAGGTTTTTATGCCATCTGGAGAATAGGAAGTAAGACTAGTGTTTCCATTTTTTTCGTTTTTGAAACTTTTTCCGAGATCCGAACTTTCAGTTGCTAACTTCATTCTTTGCTCTTTTCAGCACTTCCCCTCCCTTCTAGAGATCCGATTCATAAACAAGTTTTCGAGAGGTTGAGTGCCGTGGCTGCGGAAGAAAGGAGCATAAAATTTCTGCTGAAGGATGAATTTTTACACCAATACGGGCCTCTACATGCTTCTCGTTCTACGCATGCTCATGAAGTTCCAACAGAAGTTCCCGATTCCCCGACGAAAACTCCTGACGCCCCGGTTACTGTCGAACAACTCGCATCAAAAGAGTCTAATATTGAAGCTTCATTGGTGAAGTGTTCCACTTTTACCGACATTATGGGGTCATCCAGTAAGACGGTGCTTGCCCCGATCGAGGAAGAAGAAGAACCTTCACAGTCTCTCGGGGGATTAGCTGATGTAGGAATTGAGAAAACAAGTCCCACCAAGCATGATGGTGACGATGTTTATGAGGGGTTGAGTGACATAATAGTGACTTCGCAGGAGCTTTTTAGAGATGACGTATCTAAAATTATCTCTCCTGTAATTGAGGCGACGTCTCTTCTTCGACAAACGCCAACACAAACATCAACTCCTCATACCCAAGCTATCATCACCTCTACACCAAAGAGTGGTTTGTAGCTTAATGCGTGTAGCTTGCACATCACACAACACTTAGGATTTTTTGGCATTTGTTCACATTTAACTTCTTTTCTCTGGTAGTTTTTAAGACTTGTTATTTTTGCCTTTCAGATTCCTCTATGGGGCGCAGCGGTAGCGGTTCTTATTACAAAGACTTTCGACGCTATGGAGGGCGTGGCAGCTATGATTACAAGCAATACTATACCGATTCCAGAGAGACCAATGAGCAGAGAGCTGCGCGAAAAGCTGAAGAGAGGAGAAGGTATGAAGAACGTCATGAGGGAGCGGGCACGCGACATGAATCCTTCCCAAGGGATGATGACTCCCATAAACGTAAAACGCACGATGATAGGGGGAAGAGCCATATTGAGGATTCGAGAAAGCGGACCAAACTTGGCGAGGAGCACGTGCCCGTGACATCTGAGAGACCTAGTGCCTCAGTTTCTATTGACATCCCTTCCGAATCTCCTGCTCTTGAAGGAAGTGCCATCCAAACACTTCTCAACAGGCCTTCATACCACGTTGAAAGGGGGCCCCCGACTTTGCAGAGCCGATTCCCGAACTGGTGTTTGAGGGGGGTACGCTTCGACCTTGATTTGGTCCCCATCGACAAAGAAGCTATGTACAGAAATCTCGATGCTGTCAAGCTTGATATCGATAGAATGTCTGGATGGCAAAAGCTGGTTGATGAACTTCAAAGAGTTAATCGGGCTAACATCGAAGCAATGCTGACCATGGAAAATGACAAATCAGAATGGCAGAAGATTCTTGATCAACACAACGCTGAGATGAAGGAGATAGCCGAATACAATGAAAAACTCGAAGCTGAAGTAAAGCAGCTCAAAGATGATCTTGCCTCTTCTACTAATACTTACACCCAAAGAGAAGAGGTATTGCAAAAACAAGTGCGAGATGCGCACGCCAGCCAGAGGGACGCTGAAGCTAAAGCTGAGAGGTTGGAACAAGCTGTAGAGAACCACCGCACTGATGTCACCCAGCTGCAGAATAAACTGAGCGCCCGGGACATGGAGATTGAAGCGCTAAAAGCCCAACTTGCTCAGACCGAAAAAGATCGAGATGAGGCCATGGCTGGCAAAATCGCAGCCGAAGAAACTGCTCAGACCATGGAAAACGATATCAATTCGACTTTATTCGATTTTTATTTACATTGTGTCTTGGGACGCGGCAGCCTCTCTTTTCTTGGTCCTAAGTATGAAATCACCCTGGCCGAGGTGTGGGAAGCTGCTCTTAACATGTTTAAAGACGCCGGGTATGGCGATGAAGATTTTGAGGCGCGTTACCTGGATGAGGGAGCTCGCGCTGCTCTTGCGAAGGGGCGAGAGCAACTTGCCAGGATGAGAACTGGAATGGCGGAAGAGGAACGTTCTGGAAAGGAATTAACGCTTACTTCCTCTGTCCAACCTCCAGTTTCTCCTGTGGTTGACATCACGGGTTCTAGCTCCTCTACTCCGTCTGCAACTAAGACAGTAACTGAAACTACAAGTGCACAAGGCGGGGATGAAGGTGGTGAAAGCAACGAAGCACAGCGATATGAAATCAGCCTCAGAGATCCAACTTCCCCAGGTAAACTTGACACCGGACCAGCCCAAGTGGTGAACTGCTCGTTCGCTCCTTGTGAACTTGACGATCTTCTTGATTATTTTTCGAATGTCAATGAATTCCCGACTTTTGACGAGCCGTCATCCCCTCTCTTTTCGAAAGATACTGATATTTTAAGTTTTTTCTCCTTTGTAGAGAAAGCACCGAGTCAAACTCAAGCTTCTTCTCCCCCGGTGATCCTTCCTCCATCTCTTCAAGTAGCGCCTCCTTCTGCCTCGCAACCTGGGTCACAAGAAGAACAAATAGAAGCTCTCCATGGCCTGGATGATCCCGTTGCTTCGCAAGAGCAAAAAGATGAGGGACTTGAGGGAGGTGACATATCTCCGGAGCGGACTCCTTCTGACGATATAACTTTATCTAAACTTGCCACTCCAGGAAGTGAGTCTTCCTCAAAGAGGAGAAGGAAGCAAGGAGCATCAAGGAGGAGAGGGAAGATAATCACTGCCACTGAAGAGGAGCCAGAAGTTGGGCCAGCTGCGCCTACCTCTCCTTCCTCCCTTATACCCACTGGTCGACCTGAAAAGCTGATCATTCGGCCGGGTAAAGGGTCTAAAGGCAGCAAAAAGAAGTGAAGATCTTCAGTTTCTAGTTTTTTTTGTGTTTTGCATGTACTGGCCGAGAATTGTGCGGGTACCGGCCCCCGCTTTTCTTTATTTTGAAACCTGTACCTGCGTTGTAATTGAATAAAATGATTCCTTGAATAAAATGATTCCTCGTTTGTACAAACTTTTGTTTGAATTAAAGAATACATTTGTTATTTGTTTTGGCATGAGTTTATTTGATATTGCAGCGAGCTTATGGTATGTTACTTGAGCGTTACCTTTTGCTGGTTTAGTTATACCATATTGTGTGTAATTATACTATATTGCCCCCATTCCATAAGTATGCTGCAATATTCTATACCTCGAGGGGACTTACACTCTTATTTGCTAAAGAATAATTATTTTATTCTTTAAAGAAAATTTTATAGAGTACAACTCCCTTCGTATAAGTTTTTACGCTTGGTCGTTCGAAGAAATCACTTTTTTCTTTTGCTTATGTGCATATCTCATCAAGTGAATTCCTCTATGTGGTAAAGCGGACCTCTGAAGGGTACTTTAACTTCTTTTCTTTTTACGATCATTTCCCACAGTAGGCAAATTACTTTTCCTTTGAAAGTTAAAGTACGCTTTTGATGAGGATTTTTTTTTTATAGAAAGTTGTACCTCTGAGGAGGGATTTTTTCACGTTTCAACACTTGGAAGTTTTATTTCAATCTCGGTGAAACGTGTACCTCCAAAGAGTTATGCTTTAGAAATCCTTTTCACGTTTCAACACTTGGAAGTTTTATTTCAATCTCGGTGAAACGTGGGTTTCCAAAGAGGTCTTTTTTCTTAATTGTGTTCCCGGGAGGGGGTTGTACCTCTGAGGAGGGATTTCTCACGTTCCAACACTTGGAAGTTTTATTTCAATCTTGGTGAAACGTGTACCCCCAAAGAGTTGTGCCTTTGAAGAAAGCCTTTTCACGTTTCAACACTTGGAAGTTTTATTTCAATCTCGGTGAAACGTGTGCTTTCAAGAAGGTCTTTGTTTTTACATTTCAACTTTGGTGAAGTGAAATTCCGAAGAGCGGCTGCTACACTTCAACTCCTGGCGAAATGGGCCTCCGAAGAGGGCTTTTATTTTGTTTACATTTCAACTCTGGTGAAGTGAAATCCCGAAGAGCGGTTATAACACTTCAACTCCTGGTGAAATGGGCCTCCGAAGAGGGCTTTTATTTTGTTTACATTTCAACTCTGGTGAAGTGAAATCCCGAAGAGCGGTTATAACACTTCAACTCCTGGTGAAATGTGCCTCAGAGAGGGTTTTCATCGCCTGGAAGTTACTCTCTCATGGTTGGAGGGTCATGACTCCTCCAATCTTTTTTGTTGAGTAGAGAACTTTCTTTTTTGTGGCATATGACCCATTAGAGGTCTTTTATTATCCGAAGAGTTGTGCCTCCGAAGAGGACTTGTGGCGCTGATGGTAGCTTTGGTTGTTCCTCTGTTCACTTGCTTATGCCTTTTCAGCGATCCCCTTTTTTTTTCACAAGTGGCTTGTTTAATCCAAGGAAGTGTACCTCATTGCCAGGCAAGTTCGTGAGAACGGGCACTAGCTTCCTAATTGGATGTTTGTTTGTTTAAACAATCTCAATTTATCAGCAAGGGCTCGTTCCTATCGAAATCATTAGCCGTTCAATTGAAGCATTTCCTATCTAGGATTTGAATTCGGGGTCTTTGTGACTTGAAATTTGTTTGTTGAATGATGGTGAGAATCGCTCGGTCTTATTATGCGCAAGTTTTATCTCCACTGTCTGCAAAAATTTAAATCGATATTTCAGCAATACATTTTGTGTATTTTTATATCGAAAACAAAGCAAACATATAATGATAATAAGGAACACAAGATTTATAGTGGTTCGGCCATGAAATTGGGCCTACATCCACTTTATATTCTTTCATTATTTACTTGCATCAGTTTCACAATTGCTTTCAATTACAGGAATCATACATTCATAATTCTTTTTACAATGTTTCAACAAAATTTTCAAGTAAAGTATGGACGCAAGTGATTGCTGTTCCATGCCCTTGGAATTTGATCTCCATCAACTGTGGTGAGCTTAAATGTGCCGTCAAGAAGTTTCTGACCTATCACATACGGTCCTTCCCAATTTGGCCCAAACACACCTGTCGCTGTCATAATTCTTTTTAGGACTAGATCTCCAATTTCAAAGCTGCGTTGACGAACTTTGGAATTGAAATGTCTGGCTATCCTTTGCTGATGAGCTGCAACTCTGAGGTTAGCTTCATCTCTTTTTTCATCAAGGAGATCCAGCGCTTCAAGTTGCAGCTTTTCATTTTCTGCTTGATTGAAATGGATTCTTCTGTGTGAAGGGACCTCTGTTTCAACCGGGATCATTGCTTCCGATCCGTATGCTAACGAAAAAGGAGTATGCCCAGTTGCAGTTTTGTGAGTAGTTCTGTATGCCCATAGTGCAAGCGGTAGTTTATCGACCCAACCACCTTTTGCTCTTTCGAGTTGCTTTTTGATGGTTGATTTGATGATCTTGTTCACTGCTTCCACTTGCCCGTTTGCCTGCGGATGAGCTACTGCCGAAAAGCTTTTCTGGATTTTGAATCGCTTGCAAAAATCCTGGAATTCCTCGCTTTCAAACTGAGTACCATTGTCTGTGATTATTTTCTGAGGCACACCGTATCTGCAAATGATATTCTTAGTCACAAAATTTATCATCTTTTTGGAGGTGATAGTTGCCAATGGTTCAGCTTCAGCCCATTTAGTGAAATAATCTACAGCAACAATGGCATATTTGATTCCAGATTTGGCGGTTGGTAAAGGTCCGATCAAATCTATTCCCCAAATCGCAAACGGCCACGGACTGGTCATTTGTGTGAGCTCAGTAGAAGGTGCTCTAGGAATTTTGGCAAATCTTTGACATCTGTCACATTTTCGAGAGTAATCTGCAGCATCTCGATTAATTTCTGGCCAAAAATATCCATATCGGAGAATTTTCTTTGCTAAAGTTTGACCACCTGAATGATCCCCACATTCTCCTCCATGTACCTCTGATAGGATTATTTTGGCTTCTTCTTTGGATACACATCGAAGCAATGGCATTGAGAATCCTCGTCTGTATAATTGACCATCCTGGATTATATATCGAGAAGCTTTTCTCAGTAGCTTTTGTCGTTCTTTAGAGTTTTCTGGTAAAGAGCCATTGAGTAGATACTTTGTTATTGGAGTCATCCATGATTCTTGCTCTTGCGACATACTCATAACCCAATCGATATCCATTTCATCAATGCTCGGATTTGACAAAACTTCCACTGGAACTAACCCTAAGGATTGGGCTTCGCCAGAACTTGAGTATTTTGCGAGAGAATCTGCTTTCATGTTTTCTTCTCGAGGAATATGACTTATCGTGTAATGGTCGAATTCACATAAAAGTTCCCAAGCCTTTGACACATAAGCGGGCAGATTTCCTCCTTTCGTTTGAAACTCCTTCTTGACTTGGCATACTATAAGCTGAGAATCACTGAAGATCTGTAACGCTCGAATGTTTAGTTCTTTAGCAATTTTCAAACCAGCGATCAGAGCTTCATATTCTGCTTCATTGTTTGTTGAAGGAAATTCTAATCTTAGCGCATAGCATAATGACCGGCCTTCAGGAGTTCCAAGAACAATTCCAGCACCTGAACAGTAATCATTTCTTGCGCCATCTACAAACAACTTCCATTGGGTTGGGGAGTTCTCGATTGTTTCTTCCTCGCTGTTACCCTTGTCTGTAAATTCTGCAATAAAATCTGCCAAAGCTTGTCCGTTGATCGCTTTTCTAGGATGATAAGTGATGTCATATTGGCTCAATTCAATATTCCACTTTAAAAGGCGGCCCGAAGTCTCAGGGCGAAACAAGACTTGCTTTAAAGGTTGATCAGTGAGGACTTTGATAGGATGAGCCTGGAAATATTGCCTCAACTTTCTTGAGGCAATCAATAGACAAAAGGCGAGTTTTTCCAACTTGGAGTAATTCATTTCTGCCCCAGTGAGTCTTTTGCTGATATAGTAAACTGGATGTTGAATCCTTTTGTCTTCCCGTACCAGCGCTGCACTTAAAGCATGAGATGAAACTGCCAAGTATATAAGAAGATCCTCGCCATCGCCGGGCCTGGAAAGTATTGGAGGCGTTTCCATATGTTGAATCAATTCTTCAAAAGCTTTCTGGCATTCGGGAGTCCAGTCAAAGTTTTTATTTCCTTTCCTTAGAGCGTCGAAGAATGGAATGCATTTATCAGTAGCTTTGGATATGAACCGACTTAAGGCGGCAATTTTTCCATTGAGACTTTGCAATTCCCTCTTTGTTTTAGGAGCTTTGACTTCTTTTAGAGCAGTGATTTGAGCTGGACTAGCTTCAATGCCCCTAGCGCTCACGATGAAACCCAAGAACTTCCCAGATTCTACCCCGAAAGAACATTTTAAAGGGTTAAGCTTCATTCCGTATCTTCGGAGAATTGCGAACATTTCTGCTAAGTGTTCGATGTGATCCACTGCTTTCTTAGATTTTACTAGCATGTCATCAACGTAAACTTCCATAGTCTTTCCCAACTGCGGTTTGAACATAGCATTTACCAGTCTTTGGTATGTTGCCCCCGCATTCTTCAACCCAAAGGGCATAACTCTGTAACAGTAAAGACCGACATCGGTGATAAAGCTTGTGTCCTCCTGATCTGGCTCATGCATCATGATCTGATTATATCCGGAGTAGGCATCCATAAAAGACAACAATTCATGACCCGCTGTTCCATCTACCAGTTGATCGATCCTGGGTAATGGGAAGCAGTCCTTGGGACAGGCCTTGTTTAGATCTGAAAAGTCGATGCACACTCTCCATTTACCATTGGCTTTCTTAACTAGCACTGGATTTGAAACCCAATTTGGATAGGTAGATTCTCTGATGAAATTATTCTCCATGAGCCGGTCAACTTCCTCTTTCAATGCTGTCGACCTTTCTAGACCTTGGATTCTTCTTTTCTGCTTTACTGGCGTGAACTTTGGGTCAATATTCAGAGCATGTACCGCAACTTCTGGGGATATTCCGCACATATCGGCATGGGTCCAAGCGAAAACATCCAGGTTTGCTTTCAAAAAAGATATCAAGGCATTCTGAACTGACACATTAAGTTGTGAACCCACATTCAGCACCTTGTTTGGGTCCTTCAGATCAACGGGCACCGGTATCGTTGTTTCTGCTGGTACCACCCTACTCTCCCCCGCACTGGCCTTTCTAGGATCCATCACTTTTCGTGCCCCGCTATGCTCGCCAGTGCAGGGTCCGCCCTGTAGTTGCTATAGGGTTGGTGTTTTGATGCGGATTGGGGTTGCCGCATCTTTCCCCATTTCTCTCTTCCTTGTTTCTCGCAGCTCTGTCATATAACATTCTCGCCCAGCGTTCTGGTCTCCTTTAATAACTCCTACCCCATTGTCTGTAGGGAATTTAATAGTAAGACACCATGGGGCAAGGACAGCTTTGAATGCAGCAAAAATAGGTCGACCAAAGAAAGCATTATAAGCAGAAAATTCATCTACTATCACAAAAGTCTGCTTGCGAACTACTTTTCTTTCTCCTTCTCCGAGTTCCACAAGCAAGTCAATGGTTCCTACTGGTTGCTTTGGCTCCCCAGTGAAGCCAACAATCTTCTGAGATGAGGCTTGCACATCCGCCATCGGGATTCTCATCTGGTCAAACGTTTTCTTGAAGAGGATGTTGCAAGATGCGCCGCAATCAATAAGAACTCTTCTGACAATAGCCGGTCCAATACCGGCCGAGATGACTAACGGGTCCAAAGTAGGGGCCTCAATGCCCGTGGAATCTCTAGCCCTGAACACAATATCATCATTAAAAGTCCTTTGTTGTTTCAGGGGTGTAGAGTCCTCTAAAACAAAGACATTCTCTTCAGTTGGCATATGTTTCAGAGCTCGAGTGTACCTCTCCATTTCACCCCAGCTTCTGCCTGCTGGGTGGGGTCCTCCTGTGATGACATTAATAACTGGCCTTCCAGATTCATGTCCTGCGGCCTTCTCATTTGTCCTGGGCTGATGAGCAAGAGCTTGTTGCCCCTGACCTGACGAAGCAGGATCATTACCACTCTTCTTCACAAATTGCTGCAGCTTATTTTCTCTTAGCAATTCTTCGATTATATTTTTCAATTGACGGCAGTCGTCTGTGTCATGACCAGGCTGATTATGGAAGCGACAGAACTTCCCACTTTGCACAGCTTTTCTTCCGGTTCTGAGAACAGGAGGTTTGGGATACTCAAAAGAATCTTTTGTAGCCAGGTAGATGCGCTCTGGTGTCTCTAACAAAGGAGTATATTCTGATGGCTTGAAGGATCGAGGCTTCTTTGAATTGTGTTGTTTCCTTCCATCATTATTTTCTCTTTTCTGTCCCACAGATCCATTCTTACGTGGCGCAGCAGTGTTGTCTTCAGCTTTCTCTACTGTTGCCTTTGCCGGGACAGGACGGCTTTCCAAACGCATGAATTCATCCGCCTTTTTGTAGAACTTTTCCAGAGAATTTGGCTCCTTCATGTTCAGCCACTTTCCGAATTCACTTGACTTATCAATAGCTCTCATCAAATAGGTCAAGACCATGCGGGGTTCTGCATTATCCACCTCAGCTAACGCTATATTAAAGCGATTTAAAAAAGACTTAATAGTTTCCCCCGGATTCTGTTCCAAACCGGACAACGACATGATGTCTTTTGCCTTTGAAGCATACAGCCTAAATTGCTCTTTAAATTTCCTGGTTAGGTCTGAAAACTGATCGATGGACCGGACAGGCAGTTTTGTGAACCAAAGCAGAGCTACCCCTTCCAAATACACAGGAAAATAGCGGCATTTTATCTCGTCAGAAGCTCTGGCACCTGTCATGTGCCAATCATATTTGTACAGGAACTCATTTGGATCACTTGTCCCTTTGTAAGCTGGAATGGTCGGAGGGACGAACTTCCTTGGGAATTCAGCTTTTAGGATCTTTTCAGTAAACGGAGTCTTGCTCGGAGCGAAACCCCATTCTTTCTCATCTTCGACCCTTTGCATACTTTCTTTCATAATCTGTCGAACCATACCAGAAAGATATTCTTCGTCATTCCTATTTCTGGATCCTCCAGCCTCAGGCAATGTCTGTTCAAAGGGGCTAGCAGCCCTTTCGGGAATGTTTCTAGTTTCAGCATCATGGACATTACCGACAAAGTTCCTTTCATTATTCGCAGGTTGACGGTTTGCCCCGAGCAGATCGTTTAACCTATTCAGAATCAGAGCATTCTGAGCATTCTGAGCTTCCAATTGCGCGTTCTGGGCATTTATTTGCTGATTCAACCCAAAGATAGCAGCGTCCAATTCTGCTTTTGAAACTCCAACAGCTGGAGTGGCTTGATTTGGTGTTGGGGAGGCGGAGGTTCCCTCTTGAATGTTTGCAGATCTCACAGATTTACTTTTCCTTCCAGGAGCCATGATTTCGGATAGACTTCTGGTTCTTAAAGAAACTCTATCTACAAATCTTTCTGAAACAATGATGATAGATGTCCTGAGTTCAACTCTCAATGAAAGCACCAAAATGTTAACGCTTAAATTTGAACGCTAACACCCTGGTGTATAAGATGTGATTGTGAAAGCACCACCCGTTTGTACGGGAAACAGAAATAAGCAGAAAGTATGTAGAAAAACGGTAAGAGACACAGTATTTATAGTGGTTCGGCTTATAATCCAGCCTACGTCCACTTTAATCTTTTTATCACTAGTTTGATTACAATTCTTTACAAGATCTTTCAATTACAACACACTTCAAGTGATAGGATATGTGAAACAAGTAGCTCAAGCTTTGATGTTGACAGTCATCTTCAAATCCATGGTGAATGTGGATGATTCCTTCATGGAGTTCCTTTAGAAGTTTGTTGGATCTAAAAGGCTTTGAAGTCGTCTGGAATTCGGCAGAGTAATGGCGCTTGAAGAAAATGAGCCCCCCCCAAAAGTTTTTTTTCCTCGTTCAAGTTAGGGCTGTATTTATAGGTTTTTATCGGAGTTTGGTCGTAGGTCGTGACCGACCTAAGTAAGGTCGTAGGTCGCAGTCGACCTAGAAAGCTCTGGCCCTCCTTCCATAAGAACATACGTGCTGATTCGTACAAGTCCAAGGTCGTGAACGACCTATCTCCAGCGGCATGCAAAAAGGCGGCTCCTTTGTTCATACAGATAGGTCGAGAGCGACTTATCCTAGGTCGTTAACGACCTATCATAGGTCGTGGGAACTTTCCTGTAATCAAAGTACTCCGTTAGGTCGTTGGGCAGTATCTTTATCTCCAAGTGCTAGGTCGTCTTCGACCTAAAGTAGGTCGTAGGTGGGCAACGACCTAGGGGATGGAACCTGACCTATCTCAATTGTGCTTGGTTCTCTTCTCAGCGAGTTGATAGGTCGCGTACGACTTATTATAGGTCGTAAGTCGGCTGAGACTTAGGTCGCTGAGATCACTTCGTCCTTAGGTCGGTAGGCTATGGCTTTCTTTAGGTCGCATATGATTTAGGTCGCTGATCCTCTTAAGTCGTTAGGTCGCGGAGCTCTTAAACCACTAGGTCGCGGGCTCCCTTAGGTCG
Organism: Allium cepa; assembly: GCA_030765085.1. Classification (NCBI taxonomy): domain Eukaryota; kingdom Viridiplantae; phylum Streptophyta; class Magnoliopsida; order Asparagales; family Amaryllidaceae; genus Allium; species Allium cepa. Next base: position 1,038,987,207 of record CM060931.1, on the reverse strand, counting down.
CTGAGAGCCGCTAGGTCGCGGCCTTTATTAGGTCGTAGCTTCTTGTTAGGTCGCGAGGCATTTTTAGGTCGTAACACTTTAGGTCGCTTCTTCAATTTGGTCACTAGGTCGGCAATTCTCTGAGTCGTTAAACTTGGTCACGTCTTAGGTCGCTAACGAAGAGGAGTTAACACTCACGCATGTTGAACGTCCTATAGATGCCGAACGAACGAGATCAACGCCGAACGAATCATATGTGCCGAACGACGCTGGAAGCCGAGCACTTTCTAATGTCAAACGCTCCTAAATGCCGAGCGATCTCGAATGCCAAGCATTCTCTAATGCCGAACGATCTGGATGCCAAACGACTCATAAATGCCGAACAGTATGCTAATGCCGAGTACTTAGTTGTCTGGTCAAATCTCCACGTAACACTTGCCCTTAAAAGTGCATCACGTGGTCGAATGTGGTGTGCTTTGAATCACGTGTCCACTGTGCTTTGCTCCGAGCTGTGGTTTAGTTTCCTCAATGGTGACTTCCCTTGATTGCCAGGTGAGGTGATGTGTGCCGAACACCATGCTAATGCCGAACAGTATAGCCGAAGCCGAAACGCTCCATGTATGCCGAATGGCTTTGTATGCCAATGTCGAACGATGTAGCTTTGACCGGTTCTACCAGTCATAGTCTCTTCGACTTCCCCTCTTCTCCTATAAAAGTCGACATTTTCCTTCTTCTTCTCTTTTCACTTTTTACCTCCATTATTTTTTCAAGAACTTGCAACTTACCTCTCTGGAATCCATCACGCTTTTCCGAAGTTAAGTTCTAACAACCTTCAATCCTAAACTCACAGATCCTTGAGCTCTCTCCGTACTCTTCTGTAAGAAGCTTTTGATCACCCTCTCAAACTAGGAGACATTAGATATTACTCGAATTTGTGAATCTTTCATAGATCGTAGAGAGTAGGGGGCGTGTGAATAAGGGCGATGAATTAAGGCTCGGTAGTGTTCTAGGGCTGGAACTTAGTATGCTCTTAGGTGCTTGCGAGGTAGATGGATCGGAGAAGAGAAAGGTGGAAGGTGCAGGTTGATACGGCCATGGTTCGGCATGACCTCTCCATGCCGAACGAAATTGGAGTGGAAAATTTGAAAGGTAGCGGGGAATGGACAGGATGCCGATCAATGTTTTGGCCGAACAGCGCTTTAGCCGAACGGCTCGAATGCCGATCGATACATAGGCCGAACGATGCTTAGGCCGAGTGATAATTAGGCCGAAGATATTTCGGCCGAACGATACTTAGGCCGACCAATAGTTTGGCTGAATGATACTTAGGCCGATCAACATTTACTTTGCCTATTCTTATGACAAAAACAAGGACAAGGACCTATGTAAACTAGCACATCGAACAAATTTGGATTGATAACTTCCTAGTTTCAGTAATCACAAGCTTGAACCTAAATCGACAAAAATGGATTATTTCCTCTAACATATAGCGCCAATGTTTGAGTCCGAATTAAAAACATCATAGGGCAGGTTTTTGGAGACGGTCAGCGATGAAGGTCTTTGAAGGCGACAATTTGAAGCTCAACTTTATACCATTAACTCCGTGACTTTCAATTTCTCAGCACTTATATTTGAATTATCACACTAGTCCACACACCACACGGGGGGAACAATTGTGTTGTTAAATCTAACGTCGATTGTTTTTCAAGTATAGTTCAAACAGGTACTCTATTAGATTCAATTTCTACCAAAGATGTCTAAGAAATCTAGCTCCGCCACGATCTCAGATAGACCCGGGCTGTTTTGCAAACAAGGAGTCGTAGATACTTCAAACCCGTCGACTTCCTATGCTCATAACTTAGCTCCCGATGCCCCGGAGGCCTCAATTTTCTTGGACAACCTGGTCGATTCACAGGCTTCGAAGATCAATGAAAGTGCACTTCGTCGGATATGCTCCATCCACAGAATCCCCTTCGACGACGTATTAGTTCCATCGGGGCACGATCGTCCACACTTGCCCCCAGTTGGATATACAGCATGTAATAAGTTTATGTGCTGGGTCGGCAGCATGCCACCGTTCTACTTATTTCTTCGGGACGTGCTGCAATACATTGACATTGCCCCGTCACAACTGCACCCGAACTGTCACGCCTTCATTTACGGTAAATACATCCTCTTCATGAATGTCCTCTTCAGGCCTCCAACCCCGGTGACATCATATATATATATATATATATATATATATATATATATATGATCAAGAAGCGGAAAGATAGCCCCTCTTTCATGTTTCTCGAGCCACACCACAAATGCCAAATCTTAACTGGGGCATGCAACAAGTTCGCCCTGTACAAGCAGGAATGGTTTTATGTGCGTTGCCCTCCTGGTTTCGTGAGGAGATGGGTGGAAGGAAGTTAGTCTTTTCTCTCAATCGATATTCATGCTTGGTCAAAGACGTGCCTCTTGTAACTCTTTTTTCCATCTTTTCAGGATCAATCCACGTCCCGACGGCCGCGGATATTCTAAAGCCGTCGAAGCTATTATAGCCCTTCCTGCTGACGAACGGGACATCCGAACTCTCATTTCAAATGAGTCACTTTCGAGGTTTGGACTGTTGGCAGAAGGCCGTCGGATAAGCCTTCCTCAAGGCGTTTCCATACCCAGGCCCGCCTCTGGTAAAGGGAAAAAACAAGCTGAGTCTTCAGCACGCAACGCTCCTAGTGCACTAGAAGAAGGAGAAATCAAAGAAAATGAAACACCCGAAGCACAAGATGAGAATGTTGGTCCTACTTAGGGCCCATTAGTTGAAGTTCATGACATCAAAACATCATCCTCCCCTTCGAAGAGAAAAAAGAAACTGACGTACAAGATAAGGAAGGAAAAAGTTGGTGCAACCTCTAAAGTTGCTCTTATTCCAACAGAGAAAGAGGCTTCCTCACAACGTTTAGAAAGTTCTTTAAAGGGCCTCTCGAACCTCTCGATACCTGACGATTTACTTAATTATGATTTCGATGATCCGGAGGCACTTAAACTTCACTCGCCCATCAGAGGCAATGCAGACGTTTAAGCCCAAACTCAGGGAGAAAAAAATCCCATTAGCAAAGAAACTGGTCCGTCGAGGGGAAACACTAGGACACACACAAACAGATGCACTTCACCTTGCACTTAATTTCCGTCGTCACACTACTCTTTGCTAATTCGTTGTTTTTAAATTCTGTGCAGGTGACATAGGGCGTACACACGGAATCGATCGTCTCCGCGGGTCGTCTATCTTCCATCACTCTGGACGGGACTTAGGTTTCGGAAGACGTCGGGATAGAGACGATGATGGCGATAGGGATAACCATTCCCGGGACTCATCATCTCGAAAGAAATCATATTATCAGTCCAAGTACCACCAAAATCCCTCTTTGCACTCGAAACAAAGCAAAGATAAGCACGGCCATAAGGGGTCGCAATCTGATGTCCCTCGAGATCAACACTCTGATTCCTCTTCCACATGACAATCCCGGGATCGTCACAGGAGAGCTGAACTTTCAAAGCCGTCTCCTCCTGTTTCCGCAATAGATCCAACAGTATCGGAGAGACTGGCCGAGCTTAAACTTCCAAAGATCTGCTTTGATAGTCTGAAGTTCCTTCCGGCGATCCACCATATACCTGGAGATGTCAAGCAGAGCGCTATCGCCTGTACCAATGACGTCTATGTTCAACATGACACGTTCGTTCATCTCGCTAAGAAAGTGTCGGAAGTCTCCATGGAACGCCAACATGAGATTGATCGCCTGAAGCTTGAGGCTATTCATGACAAAGACATTATCAAAGCTCAGGACGAAGAGATTGCGTCTTATAAATCTCAACTTGAGGCCGCCCAGTAGAGCGCCAAGGATACCGCCGAAGCCGTAACTCGTCTGGAATCGACTCAAAAAAAAGAACTTGATGAGGCGGTACAACGCTGTGGGGCTTTGGCTTTGGAAAAAGACTCGGTGCAAAAAGTGAGGGATGCATTCTGTCTCCGGGTTATAGAACTTAAGGAGCGACTTCGCAAAGAACAAGAGGAGAAGATTGCTGCCCAAGAAGAGTCGCAACGGTATTGCGACGAGATCGTTGCAACGCGACTCCAAAAGGAGAAACTTGAGGGCGAGGTTTCTAAAGTTGAGGCGCTGAAGAATGAAGCCCACGAAGAGGGAAAAAAGATAGCATCTGCGAAAATCGACTCCCGTCTTGAGGCGGCCAAGGAAGAAGGTAGAGAAGAAATCAAAACCATGTTCGACCCGCTTATTGCCGAATTCAATGCATGCGTTCTCATGCATCGGGACTTAACTTTTCTGGGCTAGGGCTATCTCGAATCTTTGGCCGAGGCGGGAGGGACTTTAATTGAAATCAAGAAGGTCGAACACGGTATCGAGGAGGTTGATGAGGGGGCCTTGATAAAAGAATTCCTTAAGGGAAATGAGCCTTCGGTCCTGTCAGCGGCAAAAGCCATTTATTGCAAAGGCTCCCCTTCAACAAAAGGGAAAGAAGTTATCGCCGGTCCATCCGGGATTGAGTCTCCAGCTCGTGTGCCTACCCAGCCGGCCAGTCGGCCGATACTCGATCCTTTTGAACAGCACATCAGCTATGACCCGGAGGACCCTGGCCTTGGTGTTCATGTTTTGTCCCCTATTCCAGAGGGTGAGACCCCCCGACGGCTGAGAGCCAGCCGGAACCTGGTCAAAAACTCTTTTGCTTTAACATTGCAAGAGTTTTTGTTTTTCATCAGAAACTATCGCATTCTAATACTTGCTTTTCTTGATTTTATGCAGGCCATTCTGATCTTGATCCCACTCCGAGGAGCGATGTCGCCAAGGAGGTTAGGGGAAAAAGGAGTGAAGCCACTCACGCAGAAGAGGCTTCCGGTCCCGATGCTTAGGTGATCGGAGCGCTTGACGAGGACAAATCTGAGACTTCCTCTCCCATCGACGGGAGTTATGAAGTTGAAATTACAGGCGTCTCTGAGCACACATCCGAACTGAGCATGAACGGTGGCTTGATAAAGAGAAGGAAGAGACGATCAAGATCAAGGTCGAACCTTAAGCTGTGGACCTGGACGATCCTTTGAACAAGCCGTTGAAGGTCATTCTCCCAGGCGGGTCCAAACCCATGGATGTTCCTCATACTTCTTCAACTATCACTCCCCCATCAAAGAAAGCTATCAAGGGTAAATGTACCGAGGAGGAGTCATCGGGCGAAAAGTCGAAGAAGTCAAAGAAGTAGTCTTCGCTCTCGTTCAACAAGAGCTAGTTTAGATTATGTAATTATTTTTGTTTTCGTAGTTTATGTAAATAAATTTTTGACTCCGAGCTTCGGAGGAGTTGTAGTAGAAACTTATTTTTGATGAATAAAACTTAGTTCTTTTCCCTCTCAGAGGACTGCTGTTGTTTGGTTTTTTGGTATAACCGTAGTCAAAACACGAGCTACTGCGAGTTACGTGAACTTCTCGATTCGTCTTCAAACAAGTTGACAACTTTTTTGGTATTTGCACATTCTTGTATCCCATGCTCCGGGGACTTAGAATATTTTCCAATCCGTACACCAAGGGCTTGATGACTTCAAGTCATTTATATCCAGTCCACACTCAGGGGACTTGGATATTTAAATTGTTTATACTCGAGTCCGCGCTCTAGGGACTTGGGAGGTTTGAATTGTTTATACTCGAGTCCGCACTCTGGGGACTTAGAGTAATCCAGTCCACACTCCGGGGACTTGGAGATTTCGAATTATTTATACTCAAGTCTGCACTCTGGGGACTTAGAGTACTCCAGTCCGCACTCTGGGGACTTGGAGATTTTGAATCGTTTATACTCGAGTCCATACTCTGGGGACTTAGAGTACTCCAGTCCGAACTCTGGGGACTTAGAGATTTCGAATCGTCTATTCCTGATTCCACACTCTGGGGACCTAGAGTACTCCAGTCCACACTCTGGGGACTTGGAGATTTTGAATCGTTAATACTCAAGTCCGCACTCTGGGGACGTAGAGTACTCCTGTTCGCACTCTAGGGACTTGGAGATTTCGAATCGTTTATACTCGAGTCCACACTCTGGGGACTTAGAGTACTCCAGTCTGCACTCCGAGGACTTGGAGATTTCGAATCGTTTATACTCGAGTCCGCACTCTGGGGACTTAGAGTACTCCAGTCTGCACTCCGAGGACTTGGTTATTTCAAATCGTTTATACTCGAGTCCGCACTCTGGGGACTTAGAGTACTCCAGTCTGCACTCCGGGGACTTGGAGATTTTGAATCGTTTACACTCGAGTCTGTACTCTGGAAACTTAGAGAACTCCAGTCCGCACTCTGGGGACTTGGAGATTTCAAATCTTTTATATTCGAGTCCGCACTTTGGGGACTTAGAGTACTCCAGTCCGTACTCCGAGGACTTAGAGATTTTGAATCACTTATACTCGAGTCCGCACTCTAGGGACTTAGTGTACTCCAGTCCGCACTTCGGGGACTTGGAGATTTCGAATCGTTTATACTCGAGTCCGCACTCTGGGGACTTAGAGTACTCTAGTCCGCACTCCGGGGACTTGGAGATTTCGAATCGTTTATACTCGAGTCTGCACTCTGGGGATTTAGAGTACTCCAGTCCGCACTCCGGGGACTTGGAGATTTCGAATCGTTTATTCTCGTTCGTACGTCAGATAGAGTAATGTATCTCTTAGTCATTTGTTACAACGTTACCATACACAGAAACATCGACAATTCATGGGAAAAAGAAATGGCTTCAAGCCTTTATTAATGCAAATAAACTAAATTGTCTTTTTTCATGCCATAAACTAGGAATAAAAACTTGTTGGAAATAAATGCAACTAAAATATGATAGAAATGAACTAAGTGTAATAATGCCACAAATATTCACCATTCCATGCTCGGGGGAGTGTCGCACCATCGACGGTCGCTAGCTTGAAAGTTCCTTCTCCAAGCTTCCGTTCGATGACGTATGGACCTTCCCATGTGGGGCTCATGTGTGATGGAACTGGGAAAACTCGTTTCAAAACGAGATCACCCACGCCAAAGATTCTCGGTCGAACTTTTTCATTATAATATCGAGCAACTCGGCGCCTGTGCGCGGCCGCTCTTAAATTGGCTTCTTCGCGTTTTTCATCAATGAAGTCCAACGATTCCAGCAAAAGATCTCGATTTGACTCAGGGTCATAATAAATTACCCGATGTGATGGGACTTCAAGTTCCACGGGTATGACAGCTTCCATGCCATATGCTAATGCGAATGGAGTGTGTCCAGTCGCGGACTTGTAGGTGGTTCTATATGCCTAAAGTGCCGTCGGAAGCTCATCCACCCACTTGCCTCTAGCCTTTTCCAAACGTTTTTTCAATATGGATTTGATTATCTTGTTTACAGCCTCCACTTGTCCATTAGATTTCGGATGAGCAACCGCTGCAAACTTTTTCTCAATACCATATTTTTGGAAAAATTCCCTGAACTCTTTGCTTTCAAACTGAGTTCCATTGTGTGTAACGATGGTTCGTGGCAGGCCAAAGCGGCATATGATATTTCGTACCACGAAATTAAAGACTTTCTTGGTGGTGATAGTGGCCAAAAGCTCTTCTTCTACCCACTTGGTAAAGCAATCGACCGCAACAATCGTGTATTTTGCACCACCTTTGGATAGGGGTAAGGAACCGACTATATCGATCCCCCACATTGCAAATGGCCAAGGACTAACCATTTGTGTGAGTTCCGTCGGCGGAGCTCTTAGGATTTTCGCATACTCCTGGCATTTTTCACATCTTCTTACGTAGTCTACGGCATCTCTATTTACAGTTGGCCAATAGTATCCATAGCGGAGGATTTTCTTTGCTAACATCTTCCCCCAGTATGGTCGCAACATTCACGTTCATGGACTTCCGTAAGGACTCATTTTATCTCATCATGGGCAATGCACCGGAGCAATGGGGTCGAGAATCCTCTCCGATACATTATTCCATCCTGCATTACATAACGAGAAGCCTTACGAATGACTTGTCGTCTTTCGCTCCTTCTTTCGGGCATGGCCCCGTGTAACAGGACTGCTTGAATGGGGTCATCCATGACTCCTTCTCGATTTCTGTTTCTAACATGAAATCTACCTCCATTATATTTATGCTCGGAACATGTAAGGATTCAACGGAAAACAATCCCATCTGCTGCGCATCGCCCATGCTTGCAAATTTTGCCAATAAATCAGCTGCTCTGTTTTGTTCACGCGGAGCATGTGAAATATCATAATGCTCCAGATTCGCTAGCAGCTCCTGAACTTGGGCCAAATACAGGGCAAGTCTCTGCCCCCTTGCTTGGTAGTCTCCACGCACTTGATACACCACCAGTTGCGAGTCGCAAAAAATTTCAACCGATCTTATTCCTAGTTCTTTGACGAGTCTTAAACCGGCGATCAATGCTTCATACTCGGCTTCGTTATTCGTTGCTGTGAATTCGAGCTTCAAAGCATAGCAAACTGATCGGTTTTCAAGAGTTACCAGAACTATGCCAACCCCCGAACGACAGTTGTTAGATGCCCCATCAGTGTACATCTTCCATCGGACGGGAGGTATGACATTGTGGCTGTTTGATTCGTCTGTCATGGTGAATTCAGCGATGAAATCCACTAGCGCTTGCCCTTGTACGGCCCTTTGCGGAAAGTAGGTAATATCAAACCGACTCAACTTGATATTTCACTTTAACATCCTTCCGGAAGTTTTCGATCGTTGGAGTACCTGACGTAGGGGTTGGTCAGTGTAAACACTGATCGAGTGTGCCTGGAAGTATGGGCGAAGCTTGCGTGATGCAATCACCAAGCAATAGGCTAATTTCTGATCTTGGGATAGTTTATTTCTGCCCCCTTAGACATTTACTAACATAGTAAACTGGTTTTTGAACTCGATCCTCTTCACGAAACAAAGCTGTACTGATAGCATGTTGAGATACTGCCAAGTACACATACAACATTTCATGGTCTATTGGTTTCGATAGCACTGGAGGGCTCTCCAAATGGCTTACCCGAGCTCGGAATGCATCCTCACAGTCGGATGTCCACTGAAAATTTCATTTTCCTTTCTTTATCACGTCGAAGAAAGGAATACACTTGTCTGTAGCTCTGGATATGAATCGACTCAGCACTGCCACCTTTCCGTTCAAGCTTTGTACTTGCTTTATAGTTCTGGGCACTTGTATGTCCCGAATAGCCTGAATCTTTTTACGGGTTAGCTTCAATTCCACGTGCATTCATAATGAAACCCAAGAACTTCCCTGATGCCACGCCAAAAGAGCACTTCAAGGGGTGGATCTTCATACCGTATTGTCTGAGTATATCAAACATTTCTGCTAAGTCTCAGATGTGGTCGTTTGACTGCTGTGACTTCACGACCATGTCATCCACATAGACTTCCATCGTTCTACCAATTCGGTCCTTAAACATTCGATTCACCAGGCGTAGATACATTGCCCCCATGTTTTTCAATCCAAAGGTCATTACTACATAGCAATATAGCCCCATATTTATGAAAAAACTAGTGTGCTCTTGGTCTGGAATGTGCATCGGGATCTGATTGTATCCTGAACACGCATCCATAAATGACAATAATTTGTGTCCGGCGGTAGAGTCGACGAGCTGGTCGATTCTAGGTAAAGGGAAACTATAAGTTCAGAGTAATCAACACAAGTTCTCCACTTTCCATTTGCTTTCTTCACTAGTACCGGGTTAGATACCCATTCAGGGTAGAGGGCGTCGCGGACGAACCCATTGGCTTTGAGTTTCTCCACCTCCTCTTTGAGAGCTCGGACCACTTCGGGTCCATACCTCTCCTTTTCTGTTTTACGGGAATGTGTTTCGGGTCTATGTTCAACATATGACTCGCAATTGCTGAAGAAATCCCGCACATATCAGAGTGTGTCCAAGCGAAAACGTCCAGATTCGCCTGGAGGAAATTAGTAAGATCCTCGGCCACTGAGGGGTCGAGTTGTGATCCAATCTTAAGAACTCATGATGGGTCATCCCAGCTGACGAAGCTGACTGGAATGTCGATCGTCAGCTCAGCCGATGCTGCATTTGTTTCCTTGGGTTCCCCGTCATCATCTCTCGGATCCATGTCTCTAAGGATCCGAGAATGCTACCGGAGCCAGGGCTCGGGCGTTACTTGTCAATCATCAATCTTTAGGATGTAGACGGAGCTGTCCGCAACCTTTCTCTTCTCTCTCCGCTGAGCTTCTCTCAGTTCCGCTACATAACATGCACGACCGGTTGCCTGATCGCCATGTACAACACCGACTCCTTTGTCTGTCGGAAATTTTAATGTCAAATACCATGGGGCCAAAGCAGCCCTAAATTCTACCAAGGCTGGGTGACCCAAAAAGACATTGTATGGAGAGTTAACATCCATTACTACGAATGGTAGGACTCGCACTCTCCTACGCTCACCTTCCCCCAGTTCAACTGGTAGCTCTATATACCACATCGCGTCGGTTGCAACACCGTTAAAGCCGTAGATACGGGCTTTGCATGGTTTCAAATCTTTCGTTTCCATCTTCATTTGGTCATAAGCCATCTTGAAGATGATGTTGACAGAGCTTCCATAATCAATCAGCATTCTTTTCGTGTAAGCTGGCTCGATTGTTGCAGATATAACCATCGGGTCGATAGTAGGAGCCTCCACCTTGTCCGCGTCTCGACTCCTAAACACTATATCGTTAGTCATCATGCATTGTTGCTTTGTGGGGGTTCCATCTTCCATATTCAAACAACATTCATAATCCGCATGCCTCAAGGAGGTAGCATATCGTTCCATCTCCTGCCAATTCTTGTCTACAGGATGAGGTCCTCCGACAATAGTGTTTATAATCAATCTACCCACAGTCCGAGCAGGTTGTTCTGGTTGGCATGGAGCCGGCCTGCATTCGGGGTCTGACGTTCCTTGCCTTCCATCTTGCGGGTTGTTGACAAATTCCTGCAATTTTTTCCGTCTGATTAACTTTTCTATGGCGTCATCGAGGTGTCTACACTCCTCAGTATTGTGCCCATGGGTCTCATGGAAGCGACAGTACTTCCCTATCCGTTCTGTTCTTCAGTGGACTCCTTTGGACGCGACTTTCTGTATTCAAAGTTTTTACAGGTAGATAGATAAAAGTTTACAAGAGAAGTATTCGGCGGGGTGTATTCATTGTAGGTCGGAATCCTTGGCTTCCATTTTCCCGCTTCTCTTTTCTTTCCGGGATTCCCACCTCCAGATCCCTTGGACTGCCCAGGCTTGCTCTGGGCGTTGACTTGAACTTTTCCCGAACTATCGCTGGACTGCTTTACGACGATGTTACTTTTCACGGTCTCCTGAACAGGCCCTGGTGCCTTATCTTATCTCGTCCTCAAGCCTCCCCCTCCGTATGAACTGATTAGCTTTGGCATTGAATCGTTCCAATGTAGCTGGGGGCTTTCCCGCCAACCAATCTCCAAACTATGAATCTGGATCTACTCCTTGCATTACCGCCATCAAAATTTCGTGGTCGTTAGGATTGCTAACTTCAGTGGCGGCGACATGAAACCTCTGTAAGTGCGCTTTCAAAGACTCTCCCGGAGCTTTGGTTACGCTTGATAACGACATAACGTCCTTTGGACGGGTAGCATGTATCCTGAATTGTTCAACAAATTTCATCGCAACTCGTCGAAGCTGGATATAGATCGCAGAGGAAGCCGATTAAACCACATAGTGGCGAATCCGGACAGAGTGATTGGGAAACACCTACATTTAGTTGCGTCATTTGCCCTTGCCGAATCCATCATCCATTCGTACCTCATCATGTGTTGCCTAGGGTCAGTCTTCCCTTCGTAGGCTAGGATGGTCAGCATATTGAATTTATTGGGGTACTCAGCCTGTAGGATCACATCGGTGAAGGGAGTATGACTCCTGGACACTCCCTAATCCTCGTTGGTCAGGCCCAGGTTCTCTCTCATCAATTGCCTGACCATGGCTGATAAATCCGGAGTTTGTATGGAGGGTGGGAGGTTGGGTTCCGTTCCTCGGGACCGTGCGGGTCGATGTCCCGCTTGATTTGGGTCTTGGTGATCCAGGCGTCCGGTCTCATCACGTGTCTGATCCCTGGCAGATCGATCGGTAGCACTTGCTTGTGCAGCTTCATCCCTACGGCGCAACGTGTACGCCTAGGTGGTTCATCTGCCGAGGTCGAGCTATCGAATTCAGAATAAGGAGCATGACTACTTCCAGCATTCTGATGCTGCTGGTGGGCAAGTTGAGTCATGAGATTAGTGTTGGATTGAATCTGCTCAGCAAGTTGCCTTCTGCTTTCCCTGAGTTCTCTTGTCAAGTCGTTGAACTCTGTTCGGGAAACGACCTCTGCTTGGTTCTGCGTGGAGGTTCCTGCGCCTAGAATTGCTGGTTGGTTGCTAGGTCCTACTTGTTGTACACTAGCAGTTTCATGGACATCTACGTTGTGAGAGGCCGATCTAGTTCGTGGTCTCCCCATGGTAGAGTTGTTGGTTGTAACTCTGAGTAGAATCAGCAGATGTCTTCTGAATGATTTAGATCTCCTTCGGGGGATTTTTCAATCCAGTAGCTGCAAAGTAGATCCTATCGTCCTGAGAATTTGATTCTCAGTGAAAGCACCAAAATATTAGCACCGGAATTAGTCACTAACACCCTTAAGAGAGATTGTGTAGAGAGATTAATGAAGAAAGTAAGTTAAACAGAGGATAATATGCAGATTTAAATGCAGAAAATACGAACACCATATTTATAGTGGTTCGGCATAATTGCCTACGTCCACTTTGAGGTTAATCTTTATTTCTTTTCTCGATAATCGATTACAGATACAATCCGTATACCAACTATATTGAATACAATTGCTAAGAAAAAAAGATAAGTCTTGAATGAATCTTGAATGTGGCAGAGTCTCCCTGGCGTTCTCGAAAAAAGAGAGATCTCTGTATGCCGATCCATAAATGTCAAATGGAAAAATGCCGAACATGGCACGAATGTCGAACGGTATCCTCATGCCGAATGAAGTGATGCCGAACACCCTGATTGCCGAATGAGGTATTTGTGCTGAAATACACTAGATGCCGAACGATCCCGAATGCCGAACGAAATTTATGCCGAACGAAGTGATGTGCCGAACAAGGTTTGGATGCCGAGTAGTATGGAATGCCGAATGGCTCTACCACGCCGAACGTCCATAGATGCCGAATGATATAAATTACCGAACGTCTCTCAATGCCGAACGCTCACGCATGCCGAACGTCCCATAGATGCCGAACGATATACAATACCGAACGTCTCTCAATGCCGAACGCTCACGCATGCCGAACGTCCCATAGATGCCGAACGATATACAATACCGAACGTCTCTCAATGCCGAATGCTCACGCATGCTGAACGTCCCATAGATGCCAAATGAAAGAGATCAATGCCGAACGAATCATATGTGCCGGACGACTCTGGAAGCCGAGCACTTTCTAATGCCGAACGCTCCTAAATGCCGAGCGATCCTGAATGCCAAGCGTTCTTTAATGCCGAACGATCTGGATGCCGAACGACTCATAAATGCCGAATAGTATGCTAATGCCGAGTACTTAGTTGCCTGGTCAGATCTCCAGGTAACACTACGCTATTCACAAAGCCATGCTTCGATCAACAAATGATCAACAGCACTTCGTATGCCACATTACCAAATTGAGAATGTATCATTTGTAACCATCAACTACATAATCTCTGAGCTCATACGTCTTAGAGAAGGGTGTTAAGCTAAGAGAATAAATTCTCCGCCACCAACAGAAATGTATTTGATAGAAACCAGATTTACATCTCAAAGTGTAACGTCAGACATACATCCATACAAGTCTGTTACGGGATCAAACAGAACCGAAAGAACCTCAAAGAAGCGCTTGCAAATCTGGATATTCACTAATCACGTCCGGACTCCCCATCACAAAGGGTGATTAAATCTCTATACCGAAGCAACTCGGTGCAAAGACATTCGACAGATAATCCTTTCGCTTTCGAAAATACCCAATCTTCCGCACCATCTTTAAATGCAATCCCATTTCGTCGTATCATTATTCGGAATGGGTTTTATGATACAAAGTCCTCTCCCGGTTAATCCGAATAATGAGCGTTTATTTTTAAAAATAAATATTCATTCAGATTTCAAGTAAATCACATCAAATTTCCACTTTGATCTTTTAAAGAAAAGATCCAACACAAAGATTCGATGTGGTTTTCGAATATCCATTTGGAATCCGAACCCTGGTCGCATCGAAATTCGAATTCCATTTAAAGGCCAATATTGATAGTTGGTTATTTAACTATCAATCAATATTCACAACAATCACCAAAATTAAATAATTTTCTCCCAATCATTTATTTTCAAAATATCTTCGCAAGATATAATTTCAACACTTCAACATTTTGAAAACAAATTTCAAATCACTCTCCTTATGTTGAATAAATTTCGAAATATTTATTTCCACTGAAAAATTTGTCGAGTTCAAATACTTTAAAATAATATAAATCACTTATCCAAAATATACTTGGAAACATTTAGATAAAAATTATTTCTAAACACTTATTTAAATATTAGTTATAAAAATGTTATACCAATATCTCATATAAAACTTCAACTCCAAACTAATTTTAAAATAAAATTAGTAGATAGGATATAACTACTTAAATAACCAATTTCTAAAACAAATATCAACTGATTCTTTTAAAATAATCACTTCTATAATTAACTTAATAAATATTTACTTTAAAGATTTAAAAACAATTCCCAAAAATAATTTCTCCAACAATATTCTTTTAAACCAATTTCTAGAACTTTTATTTCATGCTTAAAAATCTACTTTGAAAATATACTTGGCTTTCCAAGGAATATACACTTTCCATTCTAAGATGATTCGTTTAAATCAATCAATAAATCCTTCTTGATTTATTTCAAATTTACATGCCAAATCCGTAAATTCCTTTCCACACTTTTTTTAAAAATAAACCAATATTTATTTTTAAAATAAATTTCCCTTTCCTTTATAAATTCCCATTGTGAATTTAAATCTCCAAATATCCGCTGATATACGATTTTAAAAATTGATTTCTAATTTATTTTCAAATACTGAATCAAATTCCAAACTGATTTCCAATTTATTTTCAAACACCGAATCAAATTCCAAATTTGTTTCCAATTTATTTCTAACACCCAATCAAATTCCAAATTGATTTCCCTAAGATTTATTTTTAAACACCAAATCAATTTCCAAATTGATTTTTAAATTTGTTGCCTTTTTAAAATAAATTCCTTTGTTTTTCCCAAACTATTTAAAATCTGAATTTTAAATAAATTCTTCAACCATTAAATAATATCACTCGAAATCCATTTATTAAAATTCTTTCCCATATTTTAGGATTTATTCAATAGGATTTCAAAAATAAAACTTTACCTTTTAAAATTCCTTCTTTCAAATTCACCAATTCTTAAAAATGAATTTACTTAGAGTTTTGTACTTTAATTCCCAAAAATCCAATTTTTTATTTCTGGTATCCTATTATAGCAATAATATATTCGGCTAAACCATAGCCTTCAATGATTTCAATCACAAATATAATCATATACAGATTATTAAACAAAGCAACACATAATATTGAAACAAACTCAAATATTTGAGGAATCTAGTTGGATCCCTCCAACCTGTTTCCCTGCATCTACAGATGTTAGCACAACAACCAAATACCAATTCAACTTCATGGTGGAATATCGCGGTATATGGGATTATATAAAATCATCAGCTATTATGCGGCGCATTGGGCCTCATCCGCTATATAATGCGAGAAATCAATCACTCCATATATATATATACTACTATATATATATCACAAACAGATAATCAATCAATAACTGCAATTTTCAATTATTAAATTTGAGTGAGAAGACCTCACCTTTGATTACGCATGCAACCCATTTCCAATCCATCTTGACTCGTTTTCATCTCTTTTGACCTTGTATAAACATTTAGATGATTTTACTAATATTCGAATCAATCGAAAAATTACATTCCCTTTTAACTTGACAAACACGCGACAGGTGAACCACGCTTTTATCCTCGTAGACTTCCCATTGTCGACGAAGACCCTAGAATTCAACAGTCGAGCACAATCGACGACGCGCCACGATCCGGCCTTGACTCCAAACATCACGATCGCCTGATGCACGCGAACCACTTCAACCCTAACCACACTCGAACACGGCCTCCTTCGCCCTGCTAGCGTCGTGCCGCCATAAACTGCTTCGCCTAAATTCGCCATCGCTACAGGAAATCGCGACCCAAGGCAAATCAGATGCACCGCCTTGCACCATCGATCGCGACCACCCTGTCGTGAATCCCTACTCGTCGTCTCTCTGCTCGTGCTCGAGATTGATTGAAAGAGACGCTCTCCATTTTTTTCTCTTCGTTTTTTTCCTAATTGAATTTTGAACGAGCTCAACTGTTTTTTTAAAATGAATTGAAGATGTGTTCGGCCATGATTTTTGTTTAAGGAGAAATATTTTTTTTCTTTTATTTCTAACTGACTCGATTTCTTCTCTTTTTTTTGAAAAGTGGAAGGGGGATGCGTGCACTTAGAGGGAACACGTGGTTGATGAGATAAACAACGTGTTGAATTCACAGAATTTTTTTTGTTCTTAACTGGCTAAACCATCAAAGTAAATTTGAATTTGAATTTAAATGACTCGAAATCGAGCCGAAAATCTCGACCTCCAATCAAGACATGCTGCCAGGCGTTTATAATGTTATATACCTATTCCAAATGAAATGGAAAAGGTTTCGAGTCCAAATTCGATCGTGTGGAGAAGATAGCATTTTGGATCAGTTTTTAAATTAAATTTCGATAAAATTTTCAGCACTTTTGCTTATCATACGGCCAATCGATCACTCCGAATGCTACGAAAATTGAAATTCGATAATAAGGCACTATTACGGATCCAATGGAACTGGTTTGGCCAAATTTCAAGACTGTGGCTCGGAAGGCTATTTTTAAATATCGATTTAAACAATATAATTGCAAAACTAAACAAATACTTCAAATTTCAAATTTTAACAATTCCATTATCTTCAGTATTGTCAATATAAATTTTCTAAGCCTTGAAAATATTTTTAACAAGCATAAAACCGAAGATTCAAATTTTTACCCAACTATCAATAATTAAATTTAATAATTTTAATTGCCAAACTCATTCTGGTATTTAAAATTCAAGTTAAACTAATTTCCAAATATTAAAATCAACTAAATACTTTAATTTCAAATATCTAAAATTTCCGGGTCATCACAAAAACCCACATAGCATGGTCACTAATATAAGATCAAAACTTAATGATGATTTCAATGCATTGTCCCTGAGCCACAATCCTATCGAACCCGAATCGATGTACAAATTCCTAGCCGCTATTACTTAGTTGTCATAAGAACGGATGACAAGTAACTCGAGGTCCATAACCCTTGTTACAACGTAGCTCGAGGACAATGACCTATATCGTCGAGATAGAACGTCTTCTATCGCGGTGTCGATGTCATTCAAAGATACACATCTAACATAACAATCGTTTGTGCCCCAAATGCTCTATAAATATCTGATCACAAGGTCAAAGCCAAGGTATACAGACTTATGCAATATCATATGGAACTGTATATCATTATACCCTAGTTGTCACATCTCAAAAGTCATCGGATGACTATATAAAATTCACCCAACAAATCAAAGTGCACTGCAAACATCACCCGTGACCTCCTTGTCATCCAACAACATCGATACACCCTTCTCGTCTACCTTCAAATCTATGATTTTGGAATGTGTGTTGGAGTGAATCCCCTTGAGCTTTGAAATCAAAGTACTTTAAAACCTACTAAAACTTCATGCATTGTAGTCCGTGAGAAATAATGAACATTGATCCAAACTACGCCTCAATCTGAGTGCATATGCGAAGGTTGTCACGTCTCAAAGTTTCCACCAGAGGTGTAGCCTACATCTTCTCTTTATCAAAATTGTACTTCGCCGCTTCAACCAATTGAATGATGATCCCCTAGCAGTGACTATCCACCTGTAGGAATGCCACTTTGAATCTTGATGGGGTGAATTTCTCTAAGAAAATTTATCCCACTATTTATACTCCGTTCGAACATCGCTTTGGCTTTCCTTGCCCCGAGTTGAGCCTCATGACACTGCAACCTTACACCCGCTTACTACACCTTGCACTCAAGTTGCATCACCGACAATCCTCCATGGGATGAACGTGATTTGAAGTAAATTTGATGGACTTGAACGCTTTACAAACCATACAAATTTGACTACTCGATCAACCACTTCAACCCATATTTCCATCATTCATTGACAACTTCAACTATAATGGAATATCACTCAACAATTTTATAAATCACCAAAATCAACAGTTAAACACACAAAATTCAATTCATGCCATAAGTCATAACATAACAAGCTATATTAATTACTCTTTAAAAACATTTATTAACAAGAATCTCATCTCTAAAATTCAAGACCAAGCTCAGTACTCAAGCCCTAACTAACATTTGGATACTTATCATGATTATAACATATTTAGTAACCATAGAGTATAAATAATATATCAAACTCACCAAACCTTCCCAAAGCTTAAGTAAACGAAAGATTGAAATCTTCCTTCGAAGTCTAAAATCTGAATTATGGAGAATCTCCTAGCTTAGATGTAGATATCTAGCTTGGAATGATTTTGTTAAAAAATGCAAAAGTGATGATGATTTTACTATTAAAAACCTTAATTTTTTTGTAAAAATGAAGAGAAAGATGAGCATGAAGAGGCGAAAGGAAGATAGCTCATTTCAGAAGTATGTAACCCATATCTTGGCCGAATGACTTTTCTTCCCCTACTACTCTTTTCTTCTCATTTAAATAATATTATCTATTTTAATACAAAGTTTATATGCATTTCATATATAAACAATGTCACGAACACGATGGAATATGTCTCAAGTCCTGATTTATTTATCTTTAAAAATTCTTCTTTTAAATCATTAGTTTGTTTAATCCAATTAAACAATTGATTACTATGCATAAAATTATAAGCTATTACATTCTACCCTCTAAAAATGATTTCGCCCCCGAAATCAACAAGAATGGAAAAATGTATCAATTAACAATAATGTGTCTCCTCATAAACACATAGCATCATAATAACAAAACTAGAAAACTATCATAATGATATACAAAGAAATTTCTATATCAACATGCAATTCCGTTCAACTAAATGGAAATAAAACACTTAGAATAAACGGAGTTATACCGGTAAAAAATTCAGATTGGAAGCATGCATCTTCTCTTCATGGTCCCAAGTGCTATTTTTGAAACTCCTCCCTATTGGACTTAAGCTTCACAACCTTGTTTTGAAGTCGCCTGACCCTAATTTTCGTACTCTGAATATGTCCTTTAAGCCTTGAAACTTTTGGTTCCTTATCAACTTCCTCATATAGACTTGGCTTAAGAACTACGCTTGTTTTGTTCACACACTTATGTAAGAGTGAAACATGGAACACGTTATATACTCCAGATATCTTCTTCTGAAGACCAACTATATATGCAAGCTTTCTGATCTGTTCCACTATAGGAAATGACTCAATGAACCTAGATGCAAGCTTTCTTGAATTGCTATACCTCATAATTTTCTTCAATGGCTATGTTTTCACAAAGATCATCTTCAGTTTTGAATTCAAGGTAAATATATCTCTTGCCGACATAATACTTTTGTTGATTTGATATGCCTTTATCTTTTTCTGTACCAACTCGACTTTCTTTAAAGTCTCACCAATCATACATGGTCCAAGTATCATCTTATTGGTCATCTCCCACCAACATGTAGTTGACTTACAAGGTCTTTCACATAAAAGTTCAAATGGTATCATGTTGATACTGGCTTGAGAACTACTGTTGTATGCAAACTCAATAAGAGGCAAGTGATCCTTCCATGATCCTCTAAAATAAGGAATACAAGCTCTTGGCAAGTCGTAAAGCACACTCTTCACTCTTCTGGCTTAGCTATCAGTTTTCTTGGATTTTGTCCAGCACACAGTGGGTTAAATTGGTGAATTTAACTTTTTTTTTACCATTTTGAATCCTATTGGGCCTATGAAGTTTAAATTAATTTAGATCTTATCTAAATAAATTCTAAATAAAATCATTATTTTGTTTAATTGATTAATAAAAAGTTTTGTTTATTTATACAAATGATATTTACTGTGTACATATGTAAAAAATACATGTGTACATCAACATGCACTTGAAACACAAAATGTGTATATGTATTAATATGCCCGTATCAAAATGTTGGAATTTACATCGTAACGCACACAATAGCCACATATATTTATATGTAAAATAATTATATATAAATTTAAATATAAAATAATTTGAAATTTAAATTTAAATCTTCTAAAAATCAAATTTAAAATTATAATGGATTAAGTGTTTATATTTTATTAATTTTCCTTAAGTAAAAAATTTATTTTATAATATATATGTTTACACACACACACACACACATGTATATATATAACTACAATCTAATAATTCTTAAATTAATTAATATTACATCCGATTTTTAAATAAAAATATATGTATAAGAAAAGGTTTTTTATTTTATATGCATATATATATACAATAATGGTTTTAGAAGTTCAATTTTAATTTATAAAGGTTTTGGATAATTTTAAATTCGGAAAAAAATGTTTTTTTAGGTTATGGCATAAAACAATTTGATCGTATACACTTAAAAAATTATTAAAACATTCGTATTTCAAATGACAACAAACACATATATGAACTCATGGTATAATTCTAACATATATACAATGGTATAGATGAGCACATAAATATAATATTGATATAAATTAAATGCTAGCTCAGCTATGTCCTAGTTGTAACACCTTGAATGTTGAATTGTATGGTCTCTTAGAATTTGATTTTATCATATCCAGAGATTGCTAGTAACCGAAGAGATTTATGCATCTTTGATTTTATTTGATTTAAACTTGTATTTTGTTTGAAAGAAGAGAATGAATGGTTGCTGATACTTGCAATCTAATGGAACTATAAGATCTAGAAAATAATCTAAAATATGAAGAGGGTGGTGGGTTTTAATAAGAAGAGAAAAGGGGAGAAAAGAGGAGATCTAGATCCAATCTTTTACCTCTTCTTTCTCTACCAATTCAAATCCTTATATAAAAATGTTTCACCTTCCTATCCCCTCCATATGGCCTATCATTCCATAGAGTAATGAACCTATGTGCAACTTCGAAAATCATATTAGTAATTGTACATTTTAAATCCAATTCAAATATACATCGCTATCGTATGTTTATACTACAAATATAAATTTTATATATGCACTATTTTGAATTTCGATTCAAATAAATCAAATAAATTTTATAATTAATATTTCACCAATATTAATTAACTTAATTATTTTACAACAATTATAAATGTTGGGTGACTCATAGGTGCAAATTCAATCAGCGATTAATAACGAACAATTCAAGTATTAACGTTCACATGTCACCTTAGCTAGCAGTGTACCCAAATGATCTTATAGATTAGGGAAATCGTTATGGGTTGGAATAATAACCTAAGTGATATTATTGATTTCTGAATTTTGGGATTATGGGTTGAAATGATATATACTCGTAAATATTAAATTATTGCGGATTGAAATTATAAATATTCATATCGCTTGACCATAGGATAGAAAATTATATATGGACACCGTTGGTCTATTTTGAAAATGATTTCCAAAGTTTTAAAAGGAAATAGATGGGTTTTAATAAATATTGATCTTTTAATATAATATATAAATTTTATTTTTATATATGTGAAATATTTAGATTTTTAAAATTATATGTTTGAAAATTTTAAATTTATAAGTTAGTTTTGAAAATATAATTTTTAATACTTTACTTAAAATTTTATTGTTTTAAAAATATATAAAATAAGATTTAATAGAAAATAAATTTGACAATAAGATTTAATTTAATTTAATTATATACATAATATGTTTAAATATTTATTTAAATTTACATAATATTTTGAAAATTGATTTTGTAATAACTTTAATAAATTAAGGTTGGAAAGATAAATTGAAATTGGTTTTGTAATTTAATTGGTTTGAGATTTGAATAAATAAGAATTGATTGGAAACTTATATATTTTTAGATTTTGAAAGGTATGATTTTATAACTTGATTTAATTAATAGGGATTAAATGAATGTTTTCAAATTTAAATAAAGTTAGATATTTAATATTTAATTTTGATTTAAGTTTGTAATTTGAGATTTATTTGAATGTTTATAAAGTGATTAAGTGAATATTTTCAAAATTAAATATAATTGAAGTTAGATATTTAATTTGTTTCAATTTGTAATTTGAAACTTTATTTAAATATTTATAATAATATTTTCAAAATTTAATAAATTAAGATGGGATATTTAATATTGATTTAAATTTTTAATTTGATATTTTATTTAAATGTATTAAAAATGATTAAGTGAATATTTTCACATTTAAATAAAATTAAAGTTGAATTTTGAAATATAATTGGAATTTATCACATTGAGTTATTGTAAATTTTTGAATATTTAAACTTTGAAACCTATTGAATTGGAATGGTTAAATTTGTAGTTCAAACTTGGATTTGAAATTGATATAAATTAAAAATGGTTTTAATGAAAATTTGAATTAAACGAGATTGATTTAAAATGAATTTTGTAACTAAGGTTAATTTGAATTGATTTGTGAAATTGGAAGAAACAATTCTAATTTGAAACTATTTTCAATATAAACTCTTTTAAATCTATAAACTATTTTTAATATATAAACTATTTTTAATATATAAGCTATTTTAATCTATAACCTAGTTTTAAATATAGAAACTACTTTTAGTTTATAACTATTTCAATATATACAAACTATTTTCAATATTTAAACTATTTAAGTTGGTACTATTATGATTTAGATTTAATGGATTTAAATGCTAATATTTTGATATGATGGTTTAACATGTTT
Source organism: Allium cepa (assembly GCA_030765085.1). Lineage (NCBI taxonomy): Eukaryota > Viridiplantae > Streptophyta > Magnoliopsida > Asparagales > Amaryllidaceae > Allium > Allium cepa. Next base: position 1,038,964,102 of record CM060931.1, on the reverse strand, counting down.
TGTGGTTATGAATTTAGAAGTGAATATGATTTCAAAAGTGATATGATTACGAAAGTGATATGATTTTGAAATGAATATGATATTTTAATATGAAGTACGAACTGATTGAAACGACAATGACCACAGTGTGAAATAAGCGTTTGGTTGTTAAAGAGACTGGGATTGAATATTGTCATACTCTCTTCCAATACCGAAAATCACTTTAACAACTATGTACTTGGTGGAGAATCCAGAACAAAGTACGATGGTTTAGCGACATCTGTATGAGGTATGAACGCAGTCTTGACTCCTATGAGTCAGCATGATGTGACTCAAACAGGAGCCATGCCGGGCCAAGTGGGGTCGCTCCCCATATCGGGAACATTTCCTTAATACCATTCTATTGCTTTGTGAATTGATTGGGTGCACCTGGATTTGGAAGTGTGTCTCGAGGTGGATGGTATTAGCTGCTATGCGTTACCACCAGTCTAGATCCGCATAATGTTAGCATCCTACCCTAGGCATTGCCTCGCATACCATGGCATATGTCTTGTCGCGCCCATTACGAGTTTGGTTTGTATCGTACCTATGGATTGATCCCTAATAGCCACTAGTTTGGTGGATTTTACAGTACCTACGACATTTATATAAAAATGTGTTAAGGAGGATATGGGTAACGTCTTAACGCTTTTTTAATATTTTACTTTGTCGCAGGCATTATCTATATGGCATATTGTACTATGTATCTAAATAGTTTAACGGATCCTTAAAGGAAGTGAATCTCAAACATCCTTTAAGTTATATTGCATTTCACCAGACATTTCACTTGAATGGATTTAATAGCATAAGAATGTTAAATCTGACTCGAATGTTTTGTGTTTTTGATTTATGCTTGGGTCAAACTGAGTGTCACAACATTTGAGACTCACCTTTGGAGTTTGAAGCTTTGTTAGATGATCCGTCTTTTCTATTCAGCTTTCAATTATTTTAGTTGTTTACAGTTTTCAATTCAGACTTGTCATTTACTTTGTATTGGGATTTCTATGTATTGGATTTCTAATGTATTTTGTATCAGATTCTGATGTTCTGTAGCTTCATGAACTACTGTTTGTCTATTCCACTGCTTATTATTATATTACTCTGTGTCTGTAACTCTGTGATTGATTTATTTATTATGTATACCAAGTTTTGCCAAATATAAATTAACAATATGTTGTTTGAAGCAATTCAAGTCTGACATATGTGGATGATTGTCGATTTGAATGGTTTGAAATGCTAGTTTGTTATAGTTGGTATCAAAGCTCTGGTTTAGGCCAAACTTAGCATATGGAATAAAAAATCATTAGAGATACGGTAGTAATGTCCTAGAATGAGTAAAACTAATTACAGAATCATCTTTGTTTGAGCTAGAAATTATTCGTTAGGATCCTCCTGGATTAGGATTTCTTTTAAAATTTGAAACTTTCCCTTTGTTCCGAAATCCATTCTTGTCTTTTCCTGTCCGTGTTCTTCTTGATACTGGGGCATCCCATAGCTTCATTTCGGTTGATCTATATAATAAATTTGAGCACATCTTGCAAGCTCAATTTGCAACGTCATCCTTGTGTATGACTAATCTCATCGGAGCTCCTGCCAACCTCAGTATGATTTGTAAAGGGTTGAAATCCTTTGCAACAGGCGTGGTTCATTGGAGATTTCTACATCCTTTGTTATGATGCTATTATTTCTCGCAAAGGCCGAACCATTTCTTTAATAGACGACCAGGGTAATTTCTTTATGATCGAATGTCGATTGCTTCAGGATTATGCAGGCAGTTTTATCTTTTTACTTGATGCTCAGCCTAGTGATCTTGACTCCACCCTGATAGTCAGGGATTATCCCGATGTTTTGGTGAAGTCACTTCTCTACCTCCAAAGCGGGAAAGTGAATTCTGCATCGACCTTATTCTTGGAGCTCGAACTGTTGTCCTTCCTCCCAAACGAATGGTTCCTATGAATGGTTAGCCATGCCCTTTGGATTAACCAATGCTTCTGCCTTCTTCATCAATCTCTTGAATCGCGTTTTGCATGATGTTATCAACATGTTTTGTCCTGGTTTGGTTGATTATATTTTTGTCTTTCTAAGTCTCGGTTGACCCGGTTAAGGTCACCGCGATTAATATAAGCCTATCTATCTTTCCTCTTTGTAATTTAATTATCTTATCTTCCTTTCGAACCTATCTTCTTGATTAGAATTCTCTTGGATTAGGGTCCCTTTAAGTTTGAATCTCTATCCTTATTTTAAAATCCATTCTTGGATCATCTGGTGAGGGAGCGCATTTGTAATTGATATAAAAATGTTTTATATTGTATTATTTGAGCTGTTAAGTTTGAATTTTGGTTTCGATTGATTCGTCTGATCAACACTATCTATAGTAATTCCAAAACACTTGAACATAGCTAACTGACACAATATTGTTTTCGAAATTGGTAAATTGAATAATTTTATTTATGGTTATATTTTATATATAAAAGTATAATTTTTTGAAATTGGATAGTTAAATGAATTGGTTGTTAGAAATGATAATGCTAGATTATCATTTATTGTTTTGTCAACATCCCTAAACCATTAATGTTGTGCGTTATAAGGATATGGAATTTTATAAATATAGTTTATAATTCTGATTTGTAAATGAAACAAATTTAAATTATGGATTTGAGTATTTAATTTTCGATGCTTTCCAAAATTTGGTTTTCAAAGTTTTGAAAAAAATATATTATTTGAAAGTATTTTCAAATGGAAATTGTTTCCATAGAATTGTAAAAGAAGTAAGTCAGTACTCCCCACTTTAGTCGCTGGAAAATAATTTCGATGATGACTGCAGCATCATCGACATTCATTTTCGAGTTTCAAAGTGAGGAGACCACTTAGTAGCTTTTCTATACTTTTGTTTTGGAAAATGGATTTGATTTGAATTCCTTGAGAATGATTTGATATAATGTGTATATATATGTATATGTATACATTTATTTCAAAATGGTTTGAAGTGAAACCGAAAATTTAACTCTTAAGTTAAGTGATGATTTTCGAATATTGAAATAAAGCAAAATTTCTAAATAATTGTAATGTCTAAAATGAGAAATGGAATTGAAACAACTTGAAACAGTTGAACTAGGATAAAATTAATTCGTATAATACTCAATTGCATTCTAAAACATATGTATAACTTACATGAAATATTCAAAAAGTTAAAATGTTAGTGTGAATATGTAGTTGAAGGTTATACAAGAGGAGAAATCAAGTAATAAAATGTTCAAACTAAATTTTGCTTAATATAAATGTTGTAGATAAAAGGTGAATTTGTATAGTGCTCAATTACACTTAGAAACATTAATAAAACTTACCGGGAAAAAGTTTGAATGTAATGAGAATATGAAATTTGATAGTATACAATATAAATGTAGGTAATAAGATGTCCAAAAATGAAATTTATGGCTTTCAATTAATTGTTGTATCTGGTGCTATATATTTCGAATCTATCTTTCTTTTCTGTAGTTTCTATTCCCCTATCTCCTTTCTTTTTAGAAACGAAAAGTTTTGAGTGGCGGAGAGTGCAACGAATCGTAAATTTTAATGATTTTAAATAACGTGATTAACTTAATATTTCATGAAAATAAATAATAGAATTTTAGCAATGAAAATTTGATATTTGATATGCGTCTGTTGAAGCATAGCAATTGGCAGATTTTCATTTGAAAATATGAAAGTTTGTTTAGTTGTGAAAATTCACTTTTAAATTTAAAATCAGTTAAAAATTTGATGAAAATAAAATAAATTTGAAATATGAATATATTTTTAAAATAAAAACATAGAACATTTTCTGAGTGAGACGCGTATTTCGTTTCGTCAAATTTGGAATGGTCTAGCCCCGTTTATATTATTTTCGATGGTTTAGCAGCATTTTGGCAGCGAATGTCGACATTTTGATAGGATGGTTCGTATCGCTGATATTTGTATACCGTTTTGTTCGTTTCATCGTGCTGATCTCCATACTATATATTAATTTATGCATTTCGATGTCCGGTACGCTGTGAAATCTGCGAAAAGGTTAGCCGTATCGATACCCATTATAAATTTTTGGTTTTCCTTGTGCCCTTTCGTTGCCAGTGTCTAAACTAAACACCCGTTTGCTTTTATTATTTCCTGAATTCCTGTGCATGGCTTTCTCTACTCCCAATGGTTAATATATGTGTGTTCGTTTGCAAATCTTCATTTCAGTCTGTTGATTTCTTTAGAAAAAGAAACAACTGTATCTCCCTAAAACATCAGTTCCATGCTACTCACGCCTCCTCAAATCCACTTTCTTTCACCATGACAGCTCGAGCAACTCATCTCCCTCCTCTGTCTTCCTTTGCCACTATTTCCGATCCTTGCTCTCCCCCAACCTCCACCATAGCCCACTGACATATGCAACTGCCCATCACCGACCCTCCACCTTTCGCTATATACCCATCACAGCCGCCATGTTCCCACATGACCAAACGCCAACCTTCCTCACCTTTTCCTCCGTCCTCATGCAACCTATGACTCGACAGCCACCATGTCCCTGTGTCGCGCTCACATACAACCTCCACTGAAGAACCTCCAAGGTGTAGCCTCCACCTTCTCTTTGTAACCCATGAGCCCCTCCTCACCTCATGCCTGACACACACGCACCACATCAGCCGCCCTACTTCCTCCCGACCACTAATAACCCACCAGACGAGTCTCTCCTCGGAAGCCGAATGCCAGAATAACGGTTTGAACCCAAACCCGTCCATCAAATCCCCTCTCTCTCGACTGTCACGTGACACCTCCCCCTTTACACCGCCTCTGTCCTTGACAACAACTCCTATCTAGGCAACCAAATTGGAATCCCCACCACCTGAAACCCGCTATCGACTAGCAACCTCAGCCTATGCCGAGACCTCAGATTCGCCCACCATCACCTGTCATTTTCGTTCACCCGGCATCACCAGACTCTGGCTATCATCCGCCTTATCGACCTCGCCAGCCAACCACCTATAGTCACAAGCAGCCACTTGACAACTCTCTTAAACCCTCTCATCTACTTGTTTATAAAATATATATGAAAGTTATTTATGATGCATATATATATATATATATATATATATATTGTTCATTCGATCTCAGTAATATTTGTTGCTGCATATATGTGGCATATGTATATATTGTTCGGTAGAAAGTTACATATATCATATATTTTTTATCCCTTCAATATAAAAACAATTTTATAAATATATATCACACATATGTATATATATATTTGTTTTTCATCGAATTCTCAAACTAAATATGCTTTTGTGCTTGTCATTGATTTTTGACTTGTCGTATCCCATGTCATGCCATTGATATGTATATCATTTTATAGTATTATTCTATTGTTCTTGCACTACAAGTTCCCTATTAGTTTAGAAATCCTTATGGGTTGAAATGATATATACCCGAACGACCTTATAGATTAGGGAAAATAGTTATGGGTTGAAATGATAAACCCAAGCGATTTTATTGATTTTTGAATTTTAGGATCGCAGGTTGAAATGATATATACCCATAAATATTAAATTATTGCGGATTGTATTAATAAATATCCATATCACTTGACCATAGGACAGAAAATTATATACGGACGCCGTTGGTCTATTTTGAAAAGAAATAGATTGGTTTTAACAAATATTGATTTTCTTTAACATAATATATAAATTTTATTTTTATTTTTATATATGTGAAAACTTTAGATTTTTAAAATTATATTTTTTTGGAAATTTTAAATTTATAAGTTAGTTTTGAAAATATAAATTTTATGATTCTACTTATAGTTTTATTATTTTAAAAATGTATAAAATAAGATTTAATATAAAATAAATTTAATAATAAGATTTAATTTAATAAAATTTAATTCAATTAGTATACATAATATGTTTAAATATTTATTTAAATTTATATAATATTTTGAAAATAGATTTTGTAATAACTTTAATAAATTAAGGTTGGAAAGATAAATTGAAATTGATTTATAATTTAATTGGTTTGAGATTTGAATAAATAAGAATTGATTTGAAACTTATTTATTTTGAGATTTTGGAAGGTATGATTTTATAACTTGATTTAATTAAAAAAGAATTGAATGAATATTTTTAAATTTAAATAAAATTAGATACTTAATATTTATTTTTGATTTAAGTTTATAATTTGAGATTTATCTGAATGTTTATAAAAATGGTTAAGTGAATATTTTCAAAACTAAATATAATTGAAGTTAGATATTTAATTTGTTTTAAATTTGTAATTTGAAACTTTATTTAAATATTTATAAAAGTGTATTTTCAAAATTTAATAAATTAAGATGGAATATTTAAAATTGATTTAAATTGTAATTTAAATTTTTATTTAAATATATTAAAAATGATTAAGTGAATATTTTCAAATTTAAATAAAATTAAAGTTGAAATATAAATGAAATTTATCAACTTGAGTTATTGTAAACTGTCTGAGTATTTAAACTCTGAAACCTATTGAACTGTAATGGTTCAAAACTTGTAGTTCAAACCTGGATTTGAAATCGATATATATATATTAAAAATGGTTTCAATGAAAATTTGAATCGAACCTTTAACCTTTTAATTGAAATTATTGAACCGAGATTAATTTAAACTGAATTTCGTAACTAAGATTGATTTGAATTGATTTGTGAAATTAGAAGAAAAAATTCTAATTTGAAACTATTTTCAATACAAACTCTTTTAAATTTATAAACTATTTTTAATATGTAAACTATTTTTAATATACAAACTATTTCTAATATATAAACTCTTTTTAATTTATAAACTATTTTAATGTATAACCTAGTTTTAAATATATAAACTATTTTTAATTTATTACTATTTCAATGTATATATAAACTTTTTTCAATATTTAAACTGTTTAAGTTGATATTGTTGTGAGTTATAATGCTCGAGTATTTCTAGATTGATCCGGGTGTTATTTATTTATAATACTCGGGTCAGACCAAGTATTTTCCTAGATTGTCCATGGTATTTTGTAGATCTTGAAGGGGAGCTGGAGATTCATCTGTCGTAGTATTTTATTTTTCCATTTTGTTATATAGTATACCTATTGGCATTTGTATGGTCGGAATTTTATAACTGTCCAGCTGATAAGGTTTGTTTTTAACTCTGATATACTCTGTATGCTTGGAGTGAATATTTCTATTGTCCTTGTTATATTATATGTTGTCAATTCCACTGTGAGATTCTGTTTTTCTCAGTTCTCTGTTCTTTTCTTTTTATTTACCTAAACAATCCGCTGTTTCGTTCACTTTGAGTTGAATATGTGTGGTCTATTGTAAGCTCAAAGGGCATGGGAAAATGGTTTGTTACACTAAGGCTGCACCTGTAGAGCTAACGATCAACATTACGGCCAGCCATGGTGACCCATTACGGGTACTGAAGATTGGGTCACGGCTCAGTGCAATGATGATAAAGGAATTAGATGGCTTTCTCCGAAAGAGTCTTGATGTGTTCACTTGGACTCATTCTCACATGCGTGTGATTTCTTCGACTATCGCAAGACATCCATTGAATATCGACCTGAGGCATATCCCGGGGAGACAAAAGCATATCAGCATTGATCCAGAGGGATTTTCTACACTTAAAGAGGAGGTAGATAAACTCAAAAAATAGGTTTACCCACGACATTCTCTACCCTAAATGGGTACCCAATCCAGTTCTTGCAAGAAAAGCTAACGCAAAGTAGCAAACATGCGTCGAGTACTCTTACTTGAATAAAGCATGCTCGAAACACATCTTTCCACTTTCTAGGATCGACCAGCTGCTATACTCAACCATTGGACATGAAGTGCTTTCATTTATGGATGTGTACTCCGGATACACCCGGATCCTGATGCACGTCCTTGACCAAGAGCACACCAACTTCATAACCGATCTAGGGTTTTATGTTGTGATGCCATTCGAACTAAATAATGCTGAAGCTACTTACTAGAGACTGGTCAATAGGATGTTCAAAGACCGGATCGGGAGATCAATGGAAGTATATGTGGATGATATGCTTGTGAAGTCATGATGATCAAACGACCACATCGATGACTTAACGGATATGTTCTATTCTATCCGAAGATATGGAATGAAACTCAGCCCCTTGAAATGCTATTTCGGCCTTGCGTCAGGGAAATTCCTTGGTTTACTGCTTAACTCTCGTAGAACTAAAGCCAACCCTAAGAAGATTCAGGCAATCAAAGACATCTAGGTACCAAAGACTCAAGCAGGTATAGAGTCTAAATGGGAGGTCATCGCCCTAAGCTGATTCATCTCCAGGGCTACTGGCAATTGTACTATCTTCTTCGACCTAATTAGGAGATGGAAAAGAAACTTCGAATGGATGCATGGTTGCACTGAATCATTTTAAGCACCGGTAGATCACTTAAAGAGACCTCTGATCCTATCAAGTCGCCAGATCACAAAGATTTATACATCTATTTAGCTATGTCGGTACACGCCATAAGCACCGCAATGCTATGCGAAGAGAAACAGATCCAAAGACCAATATATGATATAAGCAAGTGATTTACAGGCTCACCCATTAAAGGATATACCGACCAGTAGTTACGATAGGTCTTACAGCAACCTTAGATGTCTCGAAGGTAGCTCAAATGGAATATCGAACTAAGGCAATTCGATATCACTTATTTCCCTCAAAGAGCTATCCATGGTCAGACATTAGCAGACGTCATATTTGAATTCACCGCATCAGAAGACTATTCGAAGAGCAGTGGAGAACCGATCAACGGATGGAAAATGTACACGGATGGAGCATCCAATGGTCAGTGTTCTAGAGGTGGAGTTGTGTTAATGAATCCTAAGGAATGATCGGTCTGCTACGCCCTAAAACTCCACTTCCTTGCAACAAATAACGAAGCTGAATATGAAGCTCTGATTGCTGAGCTAAAAATTGCCAGAGAAATAAGAGTGAAAACTTTACAATCCTTCCCTAACGGAGGAATGAAAAACGAGAAATCCTCCTCAAAGCCTCACGCTGCATCATCTAAGGAGTTATGTATGGAAAGGGCTTTCTCTATTCCCCTGCTTTGGTGTATCACCCATGCTGATATCAAACGAGTCTTAAAAGGGGTCCATAAAGAAGAATGCGGTGATCACACCGGGGGCAAACCCTGACAAGGAAAATACTCCGCTGTGGGTACTACTGGCCAATAGTCAATTAGCTGATCACGCTAGACAATGCAACGAGTGCTAGATGTTTGCAAAAACTTTAAGAATCTCGCCAATGGAAATTACTCAAATAGTCAATACATAGCCATTTTCCACTTGGTGTATTGATATCATCAGCTTCTTGTGATTTCTAAAGGTGGTGTGGAATATGCCATCATAGCAGCGGATTACTTCATCAAATAGGTTAAAGTTGAACCTTTAGCCGCGATCACAAAAAAAAAGTAATCAACTTCATTTTCCGGAATTTCATTTTTTGTTTTGGCCTTCCATGAACCATTATAACTGATAATGGAACCTAATTTGACAGCGCCAAATTTAAAGACTTCTACCGTTAGCATTATAATGAAAAGAACTTTGCAGCAGCTGCTCACCCTCAAGATATTAGAAAAGTCAAAGCTGTTAACAAAATCATAAAGTCCATTCCGAAGAAGCATTTGTAAAATGCTAGAGGAAAATGGATCGATGAACTCTCATCAGCATTTGAGCATACAGAACCACCCACAAGTCCATGACTAGCCTTACTCCATTCACCTTTTCTTACGTCTCCGAGGCCATCATGCCTGTATAACTTGAAGTCCCCTCTTGTCGAGGGGTTAATTACAACCCCTATTTCATTGTAAAATAATATATAAACAAGGAATTGTAATCCAATTGCAATTAAGTTAGAAGGAATTGGTGACGACTCATGAGTGTACAAGCGCATCAGCGAGACAATGAGAAGAACGTGTACCTGAATGTGCAATGTATATTCAAAAAATTAGACTTCTTGAAATCGAAAAAATTGAATTTTCACTTAAAGTTATTAAAGAAAAGACTAGATCAGACAGCCAAAGCTTACTGGCCCTACAAAATAGGACACATATAGCAACTAATGGAATACATTCCTAAATTTATACTATTGGAAATCGACTATGCGTCACAACGATCAATGAGGGATACAGCACTTTCAATGAAATGATGACGACTATTTAGGAAACTGGATGGATTTCGTTTCAGCAACTCTAACTCGCTTCGATTCAAAGCACGTCATGTATGCAACAGGACGTACTTTGCAAGGCAAGTGTTATCCTGCCTTTTGGCTCGGCTACATTCAGACTGACAAGACAAGTTAGACTATACGATCATCGAGACGACAACCCAGAGTGATGATTATTAGACTTAGAGATCAAGCGCAGGCAATGATATGAACTGAAGATCGACCGAGACCAAGAGATAGACTCTTCAGAATATTCTAAGTATGGAATAATGCCTCTCCTAGGCTAGGGACCAATGCCTATCCCTTTTCTAAGAGATCGGTACATATTCTCAATTTTTGTCCCAAACTTGGTAAGATCGATATAGAGTGACAAGGAAGGCCCCATGAGGCTGCATTTCAAGTTTTAAGTTATTTAGAGTTTATATGCTCAAGTTATGGGCAAATTACTTCACATATTAAAAGGGATCGGTATAAAAGTGATCGTCCATATTCAACTTTCCCTACATATTGCAACAATGGTCAATCAATAACTCAAAATCTATAGATGCTATCAACACAGAACTTAGAGTATAAGCTAACTAGGACATGTGGAACACCCCATAGGGATCGCATGACATTTGGAGCAAGTTTGAGTGATCGGCAGAAATCAGAATTCAACCAACACCACTTCACGGAAAATACGATATCTCACAAACTGTACGTCGGAATTGCATGAAATTTAAGGGGCAAGTAGCTAACATCACGGGGAATCCCTCATAGGATCACAGCCCATTTGAATGCATTAATAGGGACCGGTACCGATCCATAATGTGGGCCCCGATGGACCTACAAATTTTTAGGTAGCCTTGTCTTGGTCTCCCGAACCTTCTGCCAAAATTTGAGTCTGATCCATGCACATCTTTCCCTATAAATAAAGCATACATGGCATGAGAAAAAGGATCACTTCCTTCTCAACCGAGGCTCTGCCGTTTTTATTTTTCACTTTTGTACTATTAGATCCCAGCTGATCTCTTGTAATCATAATCAAGTGGAAGATCAGTAAATAGGATGTAGGCCAAGATTTCCGAACCACTATAAAATCTTTGTGTTCCTTTATGATTTTTGCTATGTTTTAATTTCATTCTTCATTTAATCTCTACTAGATTCTATTGGGTGTTGATGCATTATTTTAGCGTCAACACTAACATTCAATATTACCGTTAGCTATTAGATAAGTGTAAGTATGAAATTTTCATATTTATATCGTTTCTTCGAAATATAATTATAAGAGTGATTCACATGGTTGGAAATAATAACACAGTAACTAAACAGAAATACATCTCATAATATTGTGTGTGCCTTTAAAAAGAACACTGACAGTTAAAATCCAACAATCTAAAAGAAAAGAACAAACATTGGAAGGAAAAGATACAACACACAATAGAACCTAAAACACTATCTATAAGAAATAAAAAGGTCCCGCATCATGGATGGAGCTTGAACCATTGTTGTGACCTCAGAATGGTTCCAGCGTGGTGGCTGAGCACCGAAGGATAAACCTAATCATAGCTACCCATCTTAAGGATGATGTTGTGCTGAATGATGCGTACAACAAGATAGGCAATTGGATGCAGATTCTCTATCCTTCAAATACCGACATCTGGCATGTCCGCTATCTCAATATCCAAATCCACTCCATCAGCGGAAATCCTCAAAATATCTCTATAGTCATCGTCATACATCTCAATTTGGATTTCCTTAACCTCTGACTAGATGATACTATTGTGTTCATAAAAATTCGGCACCAAATGAGTGCCGGTAAGGCAAATGCAGTGCAGGTAGCATTCCCACTCAAAAGTCTCGAAGCATAGGATTTGTGCGAGTCTTGCTACCTTAAAAAGCTCTTTTATCCCAAAAGCAACAAGGCCTCCAAATTTCACCGGTCACTCCTAATGAAACTTGAAACCGACGGAGCTGAGGAAAGTGGAGATCTTTTGATCAATCCGGTCTAGCTACCAGAGTTCTTGATGAGTGACACTAGAATGGTGCGAGGAGGAACTAATAGTACGGAGAGGTACCATGGGCGAAGAAAATTAAGAGATAGGGTATAGATATGGAGTAGGGGTAGGGAAAAATCTAATATGTGGAAAGCAACGCAAAAGGGAGGTAAGGCTGCTACTCGTTGGAGAAGGGGAGAAATGCCATCGCTTGGAGGTGGGATGGGGGTGGCGGCTTCCAATTCGGAAGAGGAGTCGAGCTAAAAAATTAGCTTCGACTGTTGGAATGAGGGTGGATGGAGGAGCGGTGGCAATGGGTTTTCGACGCAACTTATAGTTGCGCTCTAGGATTGGGCTGTGCCAGAATCCACATAGCAGTTGACCGCCCTTGGTCAATAGGTTGACCGCTTATGGTTGACCGCTACGATCGACCAACATGGATCGACTGCTAGCCCAGATTTGAGCATGGTCTGAACCTAGACCCAAATGGGCTGGGTTAAATTATAACGTTAATAACAATGATAGTAATGTTGATTGTTTCGCGCCATTTTCTCCAACTTGACACTCTTCGAAAAAATCCTTACCCTTATCATGACGGTGTTCAAACTTACTGTCTAGCTTCTGAATCTTTCCTCCACTATAGTGCAGAACTTCTTTTTTATACTGCTTCAATCATCAAAAATACTTAAAAGCGATAATGTTCCAAATGCTACTTCTTGGATACTTCACATGGAAATATTTCTTCCAATATTGGCGGGTATAACAACACTTCTAACAACATACTACAATAAAATTAAATTTCATTCCTATTTTTTCTATCCTCCAAATCTATCTTATTTGTGAATACATAAATAGTGGTCAAAGGTCTCTATATTACCAATAGACCAACAATAATGATGCTGGGAACCCCTTTATATTTTGGAAGTATTAAGTGGCTGATAGACTTACGTTAGTATTTTGTACCTTTGGAAGTGTAGGTAGGTGAATTATGCTAGGTAGGAATATCATATGTGCAATATTGGGTTAAATTAGTTAAACTTAAATAGGTGACATGACAATTAAATGGAAACTAATCGGTATGAATTTATGTTATGGATACTGTATAAATTTTCCAGTCACCAGACCTTGTTGGCATGTTTATGCTTATGTGATAGTGGATTCTCGCATTGTGAACAGTAACGAAGCTTTGTCTTTTGTAAGTACACGTCTCGATGGGTTGGCAAGCTAGTAACCTAGGCAATTGAGAGGCCGCCCACTTTGAGTTTAGATTTTCATCAATCGTTGATAATTTCTCATGCTTACTTGTAGGAATCAAGTCCAAAGAACCATGCTTTGATGGACTCGGGTTTCGATTCTTGTCGAAATTTAGGCTCACTAAAGTCTGGGTTGTTTTTTTTTTGAATTACCTAGAGAACCAAGCTTCGCTTGTAAACTCTAGGGAAGTATGTGCCTGCCAAACACATACTTCGGGTACTTGTTACAGGGTTGTCAGTTTCGGGGCTCGAACTCGTGACATTCGATCACGCAGTCCGTACCATCAACCAACTGCGCCAACCCTGTTATATTTGGTATTAGATCCTAGGTTAGCAAATTGGAGGAATTATGATAAATTGAGAGAACGTGTTCGTACTTTCATATCTATTATCATTATTTTTACGTTAGACTCTAAGAATCCCAACTATAGAAATAGTTTTAGTTCCATTCCGGAGGAATGTGCATAGCAACTATGGGTTGAAAACATCTTAGAGCTTATTTTTTCACACCGACTCCGAATTACCCCACGAGTGTTGGCGATGTGTAAGGCGCTGATGATGAGGAGCATAAGTACGACATATGGAAAAATCTTGGAGACTGGAGAGTGTTTGACTTGATGGTTGAGATCTAACTACCTTATGATTTTGATGATGACTTGCAGTAGGAGATACACTATCATTCCAAATAAGTGGGAAATGGAACTCTTCATGTCACTAATGTTCGAAAACTAGTATTGGCGAGGGAGTGTCCATCAATCACCTTTAGATGGCAAATGGAGAAATTTAGTCATCCTTATTCTAAACCAATGAGAGAATTTTTGTAAATGATATTTTCGAAATGCCTTAAATTTTGAAAACAGGTTTTTTAAAGGATTTCTTTTCCCAAGGATTTATTCTGTAAATTTTGTTTTGGGAAGTTTTGAAATTTTAATTTTCAAATAAACATGTATGCCACTAAGTTGGTCGTGTTAAGAAATTTTTGGTTTATAAAGGAGTAAATTTTGAAATCCTTAAATATTTATATGTGTATATATATCAGCAAAGGCTTGATTTTGATTTTTGGCATGAAAATAGTTTTCCAATTCGAAAATGAGTTTAAAAGGGAGATTATCTTGCCCAGTGATTTTCCTGTTCATAAAGATTGAAGTTTCTAAAATTTTCTCTCTTTTAGGGGACAGACAAAATAGTAATGACATTTATTTTTATTGGGGTATGTTATTAGGAGTGTTGTTATACCCGCTAGCTATTGGAAGAAATATTTTCGTGCAAAATATGTAGGAAGTAGCAGTTGGAATATTATCGTGTTTTTAGTATTGCTGATGATTAAAGCAGTATAAGTCGGAAGTTCTACGGTATAGGGGATGAATATTTCGAAAGCTAGACGGTAAGCTTGAACACAATCATGATGAGGGAAAGGATTTTGTGGAGAGTGTCAAGTTGGGGAAAACGATGCAAAATGGTTAGCATACTATTATTATTGACTTATAAATTAACTTGCCCATTCGGGTCCAGGTTCAGACCGCGCTTAAATCTAGGCTAGAGATCGACCCTTAGAGATCGACCGTAAGTGGTTGACCGCTAGGCGAATTCGGGCAGCCCGAGCCTGGAATGCTATTATAAGTCACATCCAAAAATCCCCCAGCCGCCACTCCTCTTTCCTCCATTATTCCAATAGCCGAACCCAATTTTTTGCTCCTCCTCCTCCTCCTCCAAATTGGCATCTACCACCTCATTCCACCTCTAGGCAATGACATCTCTTCCCCTCTCCAATGCGTAGCAGCCTTACCTCCCGTTTGCGCTATTTTTCGCATGTTAGATCTTGCCCCATCACTACTTCATATTTAAACCCTATCTCTCCTTTTTCTACACCTATGGCATCTCCTCATATTGCTGGTTCCTCCTCGCACCATCATGATGTCACTTTTCAAGAACTAAGGTGGTTGGACCAGAATGATCAGAAGATCTCCACTTTCCTCATCTCCCCTAGTTTCAAGTTCCTTCAGGGAGACCCGTGAAGTATGGAGATTTCAATGCTTTCGGGCTTGAAGAGCTTTTTGAGCTGGCAGGATTCGCACCAATCCTATGCTTCAAGAATTTTGAGTGGTAATGCTACCCGCATTACATTCGTCTTTTCAATGCTCATTTAGCACTGAATTTTGATGAAGACAGCAGTATCATCCAGTTAGAAGTTAAGGGAATCTGGATTGAGATGTCCAACAACAACTTTGGAGATAATTTGGGGATTTCTGTGGATGGAGTGCATTTGGATGATATTGAGATGACCAACATTGTGACCTTACAATGGATATTTTCTTAAGATGTTGGGGTGGAGGTCGCGACAATGGTTCGAGCTTCAACCGTGGAGCGAGACCTTTCCATAGCTTATAGGTAGTGTTTTAGGTTTTGTTATGTGTTGTTTTATCTTTTCCTTCCAGTGTTTGTTCTTTTCTTTTAGGTTATTGGGTTGTAACTGTTAGTTGTCTTTTTATAGACATGCACGATATTATGTGATGTATTTATGTTTAGTTACTATGTTATTATTTCCAAACATGTGAACCGCTCTTATAAGTATGTTTGGAAGAAACAATATAAATATGTGAATCTCATACGGACGCTTACTAACAGTAAAATACAATGTTAGATTGAAAGTTTTAAAATAGAAATTCTTTTTAGTGGAAGATAGGTTATTTTTTTTGGAATCACGGGTAATTATTCCTATCCCTTAAAGGCTAAACTTTTTGAGTAACCGAGTATAATGACATTTTCAAAGAAAATATCAAGTTTTATGGGCTAAAGTTAGTTGTTGAATGTTAGAATATAGTTATTCGACTATGCCGATGTTATGATTGAATTATTAAAAAATATTTGAGGATAAAAATATTTTAAAAAGTTTGGCTTGAAAAAAATGTTTTGGGTTTTAATTATTTTTAATGCTCAAATAAATTTTAGAATTTATGTCACGGTTGGTTTCAAGGTAAAAGTTGCATCCACCTATTTTGAAAATTTATTTTTCAAGCGATGTACAAATTTTGAAAAAGAAAAAATTCAAAGTTTTTATATTTGGAAGGTCATATAGCAAGTGCAGGAAAGAAAAAAAGATTAGAAACGCAATTTTAGCGGTGCATTAGGATCGACGATGCGATAAATACAAAGGATAACAAGGGAAAAGCTATTTTAGCCTAGAAATTTCTATTTTCATACCTTATCGGCGACATATATGAGTCTACTTTTGGACTCAATTCTATCTTCGAGCTTGAAAATAAGCCTCCTTATGCATTTTATGCATGAAAAATTTGAAAAAAAATCCAAGATAGCGAGGAAATTTCCATTTTACAACAGGAAATGGGTTGCTTATAAATTGGAAGGAATGTAAAATTCTTCGCCTAAATCTCCTTTTTCTGGCATAGGAGTGACTTTTAGGAAGCGATATTTCGACATGTTATACTTTTGGTTGGTAGGAATTAGATGCAAATTGGTTGCACCTTACTTCTATTCCTAAGAGTATGGGGATTTTTGGTGAAACGATTTTTCAAAAATGTTTTAAAAAAGAAAGACATTCATATAGGAGGCCCCGATTTAGAATCAATCTGCATCTATATTTTCTATGTTGTGGTACACTATGCACATGTACACGTTGGTTGTTGTACGCTACTTGGTTGTGTAGTTTACGATAATTGCAAGCTAGAACCATGACTTAGTCATTGGTATAATTTCGGGGACGAAATTCGTCTAAGGGGGAAGAATGTAACACTCCGTAATTTAGCAATAGTTATTTAATTAGCTAATTAGTTAAGTAGACTCCAAAACTAGGATTTGTGCAAATGATGGAATTTGACCATGTTTGCACGATTGTATTCATGGTGAAATTCTGAGCAACTTTCATATTTGGAGTTTTGCGATCGAAGTCCAAACGAAGAAATTGCGGACGAAAAATAAATTCGGAATGAAAATAATTAAATTAACTTTAATATATTAAATACGAGGACCTACCGGTCGACTCTCTTTATTGGGTAAGTTTATCAGTAGCGGTCAACCCACTTGAAGGGCGAGGTCGACCGGTTGAGCCATTGCGCTAGGGTTAGCCTTAGTCAAGTGGTCTGGATTTAATATTTTAAATCTAATAACTGTGGTTTATTCTAGCGCCTATAAAATAAGGCCTAACCCTCTCTTCTCATCTCATATTTTTATGAAGCAGTAGCAAAGCTCTACTATTTTCTCTTCTCGACTATTTTCTAAATTATAAATTAAATATTTATATTGGTATATATAAACAAATTGGAGAAGAATAGAAATCAAATAATAGAAAAAGAATATATATATATATATATATATATATGTATGTATGTATATACCTTTACTTTACATATTTCTTGGAATAATAAGGAAATGGAGTCGAATCAAAAGTTTTACCTCAGATCTGGAGATTTGAAACGCTTTAGAAGGTGAGTGTGAATTTTTTTTTTAATGATTTTGAATCTATTCTACCGGCATACTTTTTATTTTTTATGTCTTATTTGTGAATTTTAGGCTCAAATTAGTGTATAAAATCATTGCCTACGTATTCTTGTTTTAAATCCGATTTGAAATATTGTTACACCTTGATTTGGAAATCGGTCCCGAAGATATTTAATTTAAAATGATGTGTAGTTTTATTCCAGATCTATATTTGGGATGTAAAATGTTGATATGATTTTGAATTTAGATTTTACTTAGTTTAATTTGTGGGAAGAACATCTGTTTGATTTTTATATGAATGGGTTTATTTCTCCACTTTTTAAAGAAAAAACGATGTTTGATTTAACAAAGAATATATGCAAATAAAAAGAAAGATATGCATAAAGTATAGATTTATTCTTTGTAGTTTACACTTTGATTCCAGATAAAAAGAAAGTATTCATTCCTTGTAATTTTAAATGGTGTCGAACTTTCCTTTTATTATCTTTTGTTTTAAACTAATTTATGGAAATTATAATGGAAATTCTTCCTAAGGAATCTAATTCCAGCAAATTTCGTATAGAAAGCATGTTCTATTTAAACATTTATGATTATAATATATTTTGGGTAGGATTAGGTAGTTTATATGTATTTATTGCGTTAAAAAATAAGGATAGCGTCTATTTATGCATTACGTTTGCTTAGGATAGGTTATTGCTAAATAGAATAGGAATGAGAATAGGAGAAATTAGAAAGGGTAGTAACTCCTATTAATGGGCAATAAAGGTAGAAGTTGCAAATAATTAATAGGATATATAAGATTGTAACCCCAATTACCCGGCAATGAATGTGAATTGAGTTGGGTATTACAGTTAGTTAATGTGGCATAGAATGTAGTTACTCCAATTAATGGGCAAATAAATGAGGAATGAATTAGGAGTTAATATTAATAGGTAAATGGATTAACATGATTGATAAAAATTGAATAGTTATAAAAAGGTTATTAGTTGGAAACAAGTAATTATACATAAATGTCTTAGAATGTCCGTTAGGATTATTATGGACAAATAAACATTTATGAATTATTAGAAGGTGATTTTTGGGTAATTAAGTATTTAAGGTAAATCTTATTACCTTAAATAAAAGGGATTAGTAAAATAAGTCCAGTATTTAACTAAAGAATAATACTAAGGCCTAGGATATGACCTAAATTTTGTATAGGTTTACGATAAGTATTTGGACTTAATAGATCGGGATATGAGGTCAGTATAGTCACACAATGGAAGACTGCCCTTCACTCAGAGGCTACAGCAGTCATGGCACTTACTACTAATGTGAGACATCACCAATCATAGGAACCATGACTACACGAGAGATAAGACATACTTTGGGGTTAGAGGTATTAAGTGGTTGTCTGAAGGCCTGCCTCTTTCCTAATAAAAAATATTAAATGGTCCAAATTAGTAACTAAGAGCAGTGAGAGATTTCTCCAAAGGGGTTCACTTTAGGTTTAAGGTATTAAGTGGTTGTAGAGTCCATCTCTCCCCTAAAAAGAAGTATTAAGTAACCTGGTGAAATTCCAAATTAATAATTAAGGGTGATAGTGAATATGTCGGGAAGGGTTCGCTTTAGGATTAGGGTCTTAAATGATGGTTAAACTACAGGATCCTTCATTTTCTTGTAAAAGAAGTATTAAGTAGCCCAATAAGATTCTAAGCGATGTCAACTGGATAGTACAGTGAGGAGTCTGCCTTGAGGCTAAGTATTAATTGGCAAAGCCCTACCTATAAATAGGTGTTAAATGGTCAAGGGTCTGCCTAGTCCTTAGTAATAAGGTATTAAGTGGTTGGGTGCTGTTTTTCACATGGCTAAGACATTAATGACGATAGATGCATTAGTATTATGGATATCATATATTATAAAGCCATAAACAATGGTCAAAGGTCATTATGTCTTGGACTAATAGGCCGACAATGACAATGCTAGGAGCCCACTTCATATTTTGGAAGTATTAAGTGGTTGATAGATTTACGTTAGTATTTTCTACCTTAGGAAGGGTAGGTAGGTGAATTATGCTAGGTAAGAATACCGTGTGTGCGTTATCGGGTAAAATTAGTTAATCTTAAATAGTAGACATAACAATTAAATGGAAACCAATTGGCATGAATTTATGTTATAGACACTGTATAGATTTTCCAATCACTAGACCTTGTTGGCATGTTATGCTTACGTGATAGTGTGTTCTCGCATCGTGAACGGTGGTGAAGCTTTATCTTTTGCCCTTTACATGTCCAAATGGATTAGCAAGCTAGTAGCCTAGGCAGTCGAGAGGCTAGCCGCTATGATTTTAGGTTTTTATCAATCTCTGGTAATTGCTCATGCTTATTTGCAGGTACCAAATCCAATGATCCGTGCTTTGATGGACTCAGGTTTTGGTTCTTGTCGAAATTTAGGCCCATTAAAGTGTGAGTTGTTATATTTTGTATGAGAGTAGGAAATTTATACATTTTTTATCATTTTAAATCTATTCTATTGGCATACATTTGATTTTTATGCCTAAATTTATCTTATTTGTGAATTGTAGGCTCAAAACCATCGCCTACATATTCTTGTTTTAGATCTAATTTGAAATATTTTGGAAGTCAGTCTCAAAGGTTTTTAATTCAAAATAATGTATAGTTTTATTCCAAATCTGTACTGCGTATAAAATATTGATAGGACTTTGAATATTGCACTATTTATGTTGAATTGTTGATTTTTTCGTAGTTTAATTTGTGGGAAGAACATCCGTTTGATTTTTATAAATGGGTTTCTTTCTTCACTTTTCATGGAAAAAGACGACGTTCGATTTAACAAAGAATGTATGCAAATAAAAGGAAGAGATGTGTAAAACGCAGAATTATTCTTCGTAGTTTACACTGTCTATTCCAATAAAAAGAAATTATGCATTACTTATGATTTCAAGCCAAGTCAATATTTCCTTTTGCTATCTTCTGTTTTAAACTAATTTATGGAAATTATAACGGACAATCTTCTTAAGGAATTCCAGTAAATACGGAAAGCATATTCTAGTTAAGTATTTATGATTAGAATATATTTTAGGTAGGAGTAAGTAGTTTATACGTATTTATTGCGTTAATAAATAAGAAGAGCATAGCTAAATTTGTTGCTAGGTGTTTGACGTGTCAAAAAGTAAAAGTAGAGTTGATCGCGAAAAGAATCATAGCAGCGTAAGACCGTAAAAAATCTTATATGGATAAATTGAGGAAATAACTTGAGTTTGAGGTTGGGATATGGTATTTATTAAGATCTCCCCTCTTAGAAAAGTAGTTATATTCGGTAAATCTGTAAAATTGGCAGCTAGGTTTGTTGGGCCATTTAGAGGTTTGGAAAAATATGAAAACTAGCTTACCGCATGGAACTTCCTGACAAATTGGCTGAGGTTCACAATGTTTTCCATGTTTCTCACCTTAGGAAATGCCTTCATGACCCTGCCATTAGAGTTCGGCCTAATCAGTTGGGGTATTTAGAGATAGAGCTGACAGTGCCCCATGCCATCTCATGCATTGTGAAGCATGAAGCTAGGAGACTTTGCAAAAAATTAATTAGGCTAGTTCGAGTACAATGGGGAGACAATCCAGTTTAAAGAACATGAGAAATCGAGGAGAAGATGAAGATCACTCACCCAGGGCTTTCATTGGTAAAATTACTCTCCACAATTAGGATTTTTGGTTGTGTCATGGTTGCTGGATTTGATGGTAGGAGATGGTTGCTACAATTTTTCAATATCACTTTGCACTCATATAAACATTTCTCTGCATGTTTAGGGTATTTTCATACATACTTGCATGACACGGTTACACATTCATGCTAGGATTGAGCTCATTTTAGTATGTTTGTAGTACATAATCACATTGCACTATTGGTTGAAAAGATGGTTGTGTAGATAACTTGGTGTATAATATGAATGTAATTGCGCGTTATGTTGTTTGCCCCTTGAAGTATTTTGGGACGAAATCCTTTTTAAGGGAAGAGAATGTAACACCCCGTAAAATAAACCAAAATTGGTTGGAGTAAATGGAATTTTATCAAAGTCAAAATTTGACCACGAAAGTTATTCTATTGTGGTCATGGTGAAATTCTGATCTGTTTCCATATATAATATGTTGAAAACGGAGCTCAAACGAAGAAGTTATGTGCATTTGAAATTTTCAGATTTAAATTAATTTATTTGAATTAAAATTCAAATGAGAAATTGAATTTAGGGTTTGAATTTCAAAAATCAGTTTGGGGGTTAAGTAATCATTTAATTAACGCATAGCGTTAAAGTTAGTTAAGGCACAAAATTAATTAAAAACCACGACAATAAAACGTTCCCAAAACAAACGTACCGGTCGACACCTAGCGGTCGACTGGTTGAAGAGGGGCAGTCGACTAGTTGATTTCAAAAAATAGCACTGACGTTTGGGTTCAGGACGTCTGTTGTATTGAGTTGTACACTCTTGATTTATCCGTTCTCACCTACCTCCATCCTACTGTTCTGGTGCGTTTCAACCCTTATAAATAGAACCTTATCCTCTCCATTTTGTACTCATATTATTTGGGAATTCAGTGATACTTTGCCATCATTATCTCTCCAAATTAGATTCAGAAACTCCGTAAAGAATTCAGATAAGAATCCAATCTATTTTCTATTTATTTCTTCTTTATCCAACCTATTCTTATTCTATTCCTCTCCGACTATTCTAAGTCTAATAAAAATATATACATCTTCACTGTTGTGTATATATATCAAAAAGAGAGAGATTCTAGAAGAGATTAAAAGGCATGCAAATCCAGGAAAGGCAAAGCTAAGGCTATGAGTGGAAACCTTAGTATTTCTTTTTCAATAATTGCTTAATATATCTCTATGGATTTGAATATGCCTTGGGGATTTTGGGATTGCGAAAATACAATAGATAAAATCCCTAAATTCTTTTTTGTTGAAATGTCAATTCTACATGAGGATTCTCAATTATTTATATTAATTTGATGGAATTTGTTTTGTTTATGTAATTTTTGGTAATTTCATAGTCTATTTCACTTCTCCTCCTTTAATTCAAGTTATGATTCTTCAATAAAATAAGGGTTTAGATTATGAATTCTATTCGTAGTTTACATAGCTTATTCCATACAAATTTCTCTTTATCTATTTTTGTGTAAAATAAGAGTTGAATAAAATATGAAGTTAAGGTTGCAATTCCTATTGTTTAGGATATTTCATTGAAGTAGTGTAATAAATTGGGTTTTTATGTTATTTACAAATCTCTTATTGCAGTTTATTTATTCCCTATTTTGGATAATAGAATCCTTTGTTTTGTGTATTGAAATCTTGGTAATTTGGAAGAAAAGGACTTGTAATATTTTGGTTAGGGAATTGACATTTAACACTAGTTTAAGGTGTACAAATCGCACGCATAGAATTTTTAGGCACGGATATTTAATTATTTCTATTAGCATAATTAACTTATAGCTATGGCGTATATTGCGTAGTTAATTAGGCATTTATTTTTCATTTATTCTCCCATTGGGAAGGTAATTATTATTTTAAGGCATAATAAGGAAGATTCCTTATAAGACCTTAACTTTGAAACAATGAGATGAGAATTATATATATGGAGAGTATTTAATTTATGGCTAAGTCATAAGGATGCAAGGTCAATAAAGTTACACAATAGAAGTCTGCCCTTCACTTTGAAGCTACGAGCATTTGTGTACATTTTCTATTGATGCGAGATATCCTCTATAATAAATATTTGTGATGACGTGAGGTTAGTACCAAATTCTGTAGGGTAAAGCTGCCAAGCTAATCGACTACCAGTTCCTGTGGATAGTCGGACTAATGTGAGATGTCATTATGAGATGGGCTACAATATAAAGGGCCTGCTTCGGGGTTTTGAGGTAATAATGTTTGTTTGAGAGCTTGCCTCTTTTCCCCAAATCGAGTATTAAATGGCCAAGGGGCTAGTTATTAGGCATGATGGGTGGTATCTCGATAGAGGTCCACTTCAAGATAAGGTACTAAGTGATCGAATGAGAGTCCGCCTTTCCATAAAGAAGCATTAAGTGACTTGAGAGATTCCATATAATTCCTACTAGATAGTCACCATTTAGGGGTCCATGTTGGGAATAGGTATTAAACAATGGATTCTGCCTGAATTGAGGTCTTAAATGGCTAGAGTTTGCATATTTTATAATAAAAGGTATAAAGTGACTTGGGTACTATCTCTTGCATTATTAGCTATTTATGACGCGGGGTTTGGGTCATGGGATTTTAGAAACCTGCTACTGCAATAGATAGTATTAAGTGGTTGATTTTGGACCCACCTCATTCCATTATAAGAAGTATTAAATGGTTTTATGTACGTAGACATATTCTTATTTTGAAATATATTGCCCAAGTTTTGGAAAGGTAAGACTCGAGATTTTTATTCACAAAATATTTTCTATTCTGACTCCCTCCTCATTATAACACACGTTAAGGATGGAGTGACGATGGAGAAGATTCTTAAAGGTGGATTAGCTTGGCTTGTGGTGGTTATTATTATTTTCTTTTATGGTATTTTTATGTTGTACCAATGTATTTAGACAAATGGTGTAACAAATCTAATGTTACGGCATTTATGGAATTTTGTATTGCGACATTTTGATGGTTTTGAAATAAATGGGTACAATTTTCTATTATATTTTATTCCATTCGTCATGAGCTCTGAAAGAATAGTTATTCCTCTGTATTGTTAACTCTTTTTCCAACCAACAGCCAACCTTAGAACGAATCAAAGTTTCAGTGAGCTTTTTTGGATCGAAATGTAGACCTCTTCTGGGGTAGGTTGTTACAGATTGAATGAGATCAGTTAATTTGAGAAATCATAAAAAATCTCTCAAATGAAGGAAGTAAACGAACTAAATCAACCAACGCTAAATAATGCATGAACTAACACTAGTCAGGTCGACCATGAATGGTCGACCATAGTCCATGGTGGTCGACCCGAAGGGTTTGTGAGTGTCAGTGAATTGTTTGTTTGAAACATTCCGGATTTAATCTAGTTTCATCCGACGATTAGCGCTGATTTGAATCTCTACAAATTAGAACCTAGGGCTTCACTTCAGACTCATTTATTTTCTAACGAGTGCAGAAACTCTATCATTTTCTTTTCTCCTCCAGAATTTCTAAGTACACAAATAGATCTAGATTGCATGGATATACTTTGGAGAAGAATAATAATGGCTAGGGGGTGGAAGATAGGTTCAAATCAAGTTGCTACAGTGAAGGTAAACTTTAGATCTAATCTTAATAAATAAATCTAGATCTCTTGTCTTTAATCCAATTTCTTATAGACCTGTATAATTGTTATTTGTAGATCCGAATAGGAAGTCAAAATGGAGAATATAGATAACTTAGATCAAGAGATTTGGCAATGCTAATTGAAGATGAGTGGGAATATTACATATTTTTATATAATATTAGATTATATGGTTACAAACCAATTCATATATGCCTACGAATTGAATTTAAATTATGAATAAATTTATAAATGTGAAAAGTTGGAGACATGAAACTTGCTTATGAAAATATGTAATGATTAGTTTTAGTTCTGTAATTGCATAAATGATTATTTTTATTTCTATAATTAGGTAACGATTAGATTCAATTCTACAGTAGCGTAATGATTAGATTTAATTCTGTAGCAGCGTAATGATTAGATTTAATTGGTATCTTTACAACAATTAAAATGAATAAAATCATAATGAATGTGTAATTATTAGGAACTTGTTTTATTTGACTGACATGAATTAAGTTGAAATTAATTTATTTTGTTATTTAGGTATTTATGATATTTTAATACACTTGAACTTGGATTGAATTTTAGTTCCAATATATTAAAATGTAGAAAATCTCAAAAGTTGGGTATTAAGTCATGAATAAAGTACAAATACCAATTAAAATAAAAGAAAGTGGTTTTGAGAAATAGTCAAGAAGAAGAATAGAGAATGAAATGGGAATAGATATGTTAGTTGGAGTCAAGAAATAAAAAAGCAAGGATATTAAGAAATTGAAAAACAGAAGCGGTAAGTGAATTGAAAAGGAAAAGTTAAACACATAGTAAAATAAGACTTATGGTCAACTATAAGAGTATGGAGACAATGAAAGGAAGAATGAGAATGTATAAATATAAAACATATGTGTGTGTGTGTATCCCCGGATATGCGTTTATCATGGTTGTAGATAGTTATAATTTAATATATAAATTATTAAAAGGAAATGAAATTGAGAGTTATTAGAGTAGGTTGAAATAATAAAGCATATTCAGCCATAGGACCCGAGGAGAGTATATGATTGCGGATAGATGAAGGGATACCCTCAAGTTATGTTAGTGCTTGGAATGGATCTCCATAATTATAGGTACTTGGCAGACCTTTTGCGAATGGCAAGACTGTACAAGCACTATAGAGTAGTATGCTTCAAATTGGTCAGAGGAGGGTGTTGCCTTGACTTCACTAGCCAATCTAAATGGGTGACAGGTGGGATCAGACTTATGCAACAGGGCACGCAGTGCTGGCGTGCGTGGGTACCAAAACAAGGGGAAGGAGTTATATATTTAACGAGCTCTTCATCAGTCCCTTGTAGTCAATGGGAAGGACATGGTTGTACCTAACTAATTTCTTCCGCCTACCAAGATTGTTCAGTTGGGTTATGCACTGTCACATTTGTTTATTGGTTTGTTTGTCTGATAGGGCAAGGCTAATTAAACAGTACAGAGATTCCTTCAAAACACGGATAGGGCAGAGGTGCATGGGCCAAGAATCCACGATATATATAAAGTAGACAAATGTAAAAATCTCCGAAGAATACATGACCTAATGGAGCAAAGGACATTAGTGCGCACTCTAGGATTTCCTCGAGTGATATTATAATCATGATGCAGCGAGAAGATGGATCATTACGAGATGCTGAGCGTTAAATACTAGTGGGGATAGTATCTAGGTCCATTAGTCGACGATGGAATACACACACACAGACAGGAGGTAGATGGGAACGGTTCGTACACAACGATGGAGTCGTAGCGACTAACCATAAAATCTAATATAACAAGAAATGGTGAAAAATCGGCATAAGCTAGTGTTATGTATAAGATATATAATTTACCAGTCACTAGAACATTATTCTAACCCTATCCTTATTACAACCCACAAGTTATAAAGAAGAACATGTACTGGTGCTTGGCATGTTCGGTATTGGCAAGGACACTCGACTTTGAAGTGTCAAATCTTGGTTAGTAATTGATGAATCTATTATATTTTAATTAGTCCGTTGTAAGTTATTTCGTTTGAGCTTTGATATGTTTCCTTTTTCATTTACAGGATACCAAATCAACAATCCACACTACGGTGGACCTGGGTTTTCGATTTAGCGAAAATTTAGGCTTTCTGGGGTGTAGGTTGTCACACTATATGTATTGATAATAATTTTGACTAATCAGTGTTATTAATATAGTAATGGTTTTTGTAGTGACCCTGAAATTCGAACACTTCGTCTTCAAACATCGAAACATTTTGAAATATAACTATATGTTATAAATATGATTTTATAACCTTCTTAAACATCATTAGTTAATAATTGATGACAGGAAACTTGGTTTTGAAAGTTTTTTGCAAAAATATATTTTTCGAAGAAAAATCAATAATGTAATCGAAAATCGGTTTACCAGTAAACGGTTTTTCGATTGATGCAAGTTGTTCGAAATCTTATGCCCTTATCTAATGATCAAATGAAAACATGAGCGACCAATTAACACACACACGCCTCTTCATAAAGCTTGGAATGCTGGAAGCTTTTATTAGGATAAGTGGTATTATCATGGGAGGGGTAAAATGGTAATTAGCATAAATGAGAAGTGACTTAAAGGAGAAATGATGGGAGGTGAGTCTTCCGTGGCATGAAAGGGGATGAAAGCAAGCTCAAAGAGTACCATTCCTAGCCTATATAAGAAGTGGCACAACCTTAGTTATCTTTCACAAATTCACAAAGCTTAAAGTTGAAATATCCATGTCTTCTTATTCTTCTTCTTTATAATTTCCTAAAGCAAACTATTTGCAAATCAAATCCAAATCAACTCAAACTTGGATTGAAGCATTACCACCACATTACAACACCTTCTACCTAGTTATATTATGAAAAATCAAATCCATACTCCTCCACCACTCGAAAGCCGTGAGCTTTGAGGGAGGTTTAGAGGGTAGAAAGCAAGTGAAACAAGATAAGGAAAGAAAGGAAGGTGCTAGCTTGGGTTTGGACTTGGGTTCTTGAATCTTAGTTGTTTGTTTAATAAAAGGAGAGCTAAATCGCCACTTTGATTGGAAATATAATTCATATTTTCTTGTATTTGTTTTTGTTAAAGTTGTCTAAACTGACTTGGTCATATGTTGAAAACAGTAGCTTACTTCTTGCCTTAAAAAACAAGTGACGTATGTATGGATTTGAACGAACCTAAATGGACTTGAATGGACTTATATGACATATAGTAAGGTCTTGGAATAAATGCATATGTTGTTGTCGAATATTGATTTGAACATAACTTGGATTTGAAAATGCATTTATAGGGATAGTCGCTATAGATGCAGTTGTGAATCGCCTTGTTTTTAGCAATTTCTATGGAACTTTATAGACAGATCACAAAGGGTTTCTCACCATATTTATAAATTTTTATATTTATTTTTTTCTGCTAAAAGCTTGGATAGTAAAAAGTTAAGTAACATCTCAAAAATGACCAAAACTGCACTTGTACAAAACTACTGCGTTTGAACTTGATTTTTTGACTTAAAAGGTTTGAAAAGATATTTAAATTTAAGTATTTTATTTCATTTTTTTACAAGTATTTTCTAACTATTATTAGAGTATTTTAAGAGTGGTTTGAGGACTTTATGAATTTTTAAGAATTAATAGTGAATTTTTAAAGAAGAGATTTTTATAATAAAAATGTTCTTTTCCAAGTTTTAAAGATTTTTCAAAATTGTTGTTTTTAAGTAATATTTTGAATAAATGTTTTAAGATTTATTAGAAGTGCTTTCAAGAATTTTAAAATTACATACAAATATATTTGAAACGGGATTACGAATTTCTTAGTGGCTAAATGGTTAATTATTTGATTACTTGTTTGAAAAGTAATTAACTATGCTTAACATTAAATGCCAACGAAGTAAAGCTTATCTATTTGTGCGAGCTAAGATCGATGTCGAGCAAGGACAAAGCAATTGATATCTAACATATCGGTTTTCCTCTTGGCTGAGGAATGGTAAGTCGAAAAATGTCAAAAAATGTGTTAATCATGCTGATTTCTTACTTGTTTGTGGAAATCATCAATACTATAATTAACACTAAAAGCCAACAAGGTAGACTTATCTATTTGTGAGATCCAAGAATGAAGTTTCTAGGCAATGATGCAACCATTTCTCTAACTTACCTAGCTTTACTCTTGAACGAGGAATACTTAAGTTGGAATATCAAAAATGAGTTAAGCGTATGAATATTGATTTGTACAAGCAATTGTTTTGACTAGATAATCGATTAGTTTATTATCGAACTTGACCTAATATTGACTTAAGAAGTTACCAAAAGGCTTCGCAATTTTATACCACTAAGAACCCTCAAAGAGGAGTATTGGTACGAAACGTCTATAGTTTCTGCTTACTTTTGAAAGAAATGGAATTGAGTTAACCGTAAATTCATTGATTGGTTTTAGAGAGTCAAGGATTGGTAAGTGTTCTACTTACCGAATACCACTTCAAAACTAATATACAGACTTTATGTTTTGGAAATGGTTGAGAAAGGGAATCTACGTGGAGATTCGAGATTTGTTTAGATGTTCGAATCCATGTAGTGATTCGTGATCTGTTCGAGTTATGGGAATCTGTTTGGGAATTCGTCGTCGAGTGGTGAAGATTTATGTGAAAGACGCCGAATGTAACCTCGACATCGAAAATGACTGAAAATAGAGTAGGAAGCACAACCTTCGGTTTCGTGACCCATGTTAGGGTGTTGTCAACTCCATATTTAGATATACTTATCGATTGTTGTCCAGCTGAAGTTGATGATATTTGGTTCACGTTGTTCATGTTTATGTTTGTATGCAGGGCCACTTGTGTTGTCCAAAATGGTACATTTTATCTAGGAAAATACGATGCTCGAAAGGTACTTTCTGATCTTTATGTAGGAGATTGGATTCAGCGTTGACCGAAGGGATCTCCATGGAAAAATCCATTATGTGAACATAATTTAGCGGTTTTAAATGTAACCTAAATATGTTGTGGTGTGACTAATGTAAGCATCACGACTAATTGATTTGATTATATCCTATACCCATGACAGTGTCTATCATATCACTATATTAAACTTAATGGATGGTTGGTCTCTTTTAAGGGGAAAATCGTTATGGGAGTCTGTATGGTCTCAATAGTTAGTGTTACATGTATTCATGTATCTCGATTTTTCTCATACCAGACTTATTTTCTAACACTCAGTTTTTTTTCCCTAAATTCCTTATGTACTATTTCGAGTAGATTGAGTCTGGCAGGTTTGAACTTGGATGCTTCAGAGTTCAAAAGACGAGCTGGAGGCTTCCATTATCTATTTATGTTGTTCTATATAGCCTTGTATATATTAAAATTGTGAGGACAGATAGTTATAGCCGTCCAAGTTGATAATTGTACATATATTTTGTAACTCTAAAATTCCTGTATTCAGGGTAACCCTTTGTATTGTTCTTTTGATATTATATATTATGGTTCAGTTGTGAGGTTCTGATATTGTGACGACCTACCTTTCATTCCACAGAAAGACATATCATCATTAAGAAAGAAAGGGATAGAAAAGAGAAAAGATAGGAAAGAAAGAACTAAACAATATCAAAATCTCACAGCGGAACAAATAAAATACATTACTTCACATAAGTATTTACATAATAGTCATATACATTAGAGTTACACAGCTTATCCAACACATTAGACAGTCGTGAACACCGGTCAATCATACAATTCAAAATCCAAACAAGAACATCAACACAGTGGAAACATAGATATCTATATACGCTGAAGCCTCTTGCTCCAAGTCTCCTCCATAAATTCGTCAAAGCCAACCTGAATCCCTTGGCTACTCGTACAAATTTGAGTACCCAAGAGTTTAAGAAAAACAGAAAATAAACTCTGAGTCAGACATGGGTCTAGTGTGAGTAAACCGGTTAAAGTTGTTTAATTTTGAAAATCATTTGAAATCAAAGGTATCTCGTAAGATCACGCCACAAATAAACATATTGGGTTTTTACCTTACGATAACCAAAACATTTTGTAGAAAATCTAGTGATATTATAATAATGTCTAGGGTTTTCATGTAAAATAGAAAATAGCTGGAATGCTTACATCTCACGTTCCAACGTAGTTGGGAACAATCAAAACGTACGACACTTATTGGAGATTGGATTCCATACATTGGCAGGGCTACTCGGGTACCGCCCGTCACAGTATCTGGTCTAGATCAGAGTATCGAGGATCCACCCTGATCCCTTGCAACACAAGACCGAAACTATCCCTTACTGGATAATCCCGAATAAGACAACCCTGCAGTTGGCCCGACCAACCGCCTACACAGCCGAATAAAAGGGACCTCTAGATAAGGGAAAATCTTACCCTACTTGGGTGCTACCCACTTAGCCTTGTTGCACCTCCTCTATTTTAGCCATTCACGGTTGATGAGGCTTGAGGCTATGATTACCTTTTTAGAACACATATCTTGGAATTCTCATCGTCCTCCGATGACGATGGTTTGAAAGCATTCATCCATACAAGTCCGTTACAGGTTCGAACGAAACCGAAGGCACCATCTCGTTACGCTCATTTTGGAATCACCCTAAGAGTTAACGACATTTGCCCTTGCACTCTGAACCTTCATCTTGATCGAAGGAACTATCCCCGTTATACTCATTTTGGAATCATCCTCAGAGTTAAGCACAATAGACCTCCCACTTTGAAATCTTCATCTTGATCTTTACTTGAGATTCCACGACCTATCGTCTAATTTGGATCGATGTCGTTTTCGGATATCCAATTTGAAATCCGATCCCAGTCTCATCGAAATTCAAATGCCGTCTTTTAAGGTCAAGTTGTTTTAATTTTTAACAATTCAATTTATTATTTAGAATAACATATTCACACAGATAGATAATTCACATTATCACAGATAGGTAATCCATATTATCACAATTCAACCAAAGCATCTCATATTACAGAGCAGCACGTATCACATATCAAAGATATCAAATAATCTAAGGCATTCAATATCAATCAATCATTCATAAGCAAGATTAATTAGATGTACAATTCCTAATTAATTCAACTTAATCTCCAAATAAATTAAATTAAATTAATCACTCTAATTACGTTTAAATCCTGTTTACTTAACATTAATTAATTACAAACCAGTTAATTAATCATCCTTTAATTATCCATCTTAATTAATCATCCTTCATTAATTATTCTTTAATTACATTAAGTAATTAGCCTTTAATTAATCATATAGATTAATTATCCTTTAACCATTCACATAAATTAACCTTTAATTGCTCTCATTAATTAATTATACTATAATTAGTTTCATTAATTAATGATCCTTAATTAATCACATTAATTAATCATCCTTAAATTACTTACATTAACTAATCCCTTTAATCAATTACTTTAATTAATTAATCCTTTAATTAATTACATTAAGTAATTAATCCTTAATACTTCCATTAAGTCATTATCCTTTGATTATTAACATTAATTAATTAACCCTTATTCATTATAATAAGTGATTAACCTTTAATTAATTTCGCTAATTAATTATCTCTAATTAATCACAACCTTAATTAATTAATTAAAGATAAGTTCTTTATCTTATTAATTACTCATTTAAATCTTATTTAATCTAAATGCTTTGAAATAATTTATACATAAATAATTTGAAACTCTTTGATTAATTAAAATTGATACACTTAAACTTCATTTGAATTTTTTTTAGGAATTAATTACATAATTAACCAAATATAATTACCTTTAAAAAAAATTTAAACATTTACTTTAGCATTTTTAAATCTTTGAAAACTTGTTTAAAACTTGTCTAATAAATTTTCTTTTGAACTTGTTTTATATTGCTTTGAAAACATATTCATTTTAAATACGCTTTTGAACTTGGCTAAATATTCTTTTAAAAACTAATCATTTTAATAACTTTAGAAAAACTTTAAAACTTGTTTAAACATTTTGCTTTGGAACTTAACAAATACTTTAACTTGGAATTTTTTTTTGTTTTGCCTTTAAACTTTGTACCTTTTCCTTATGCTTGAAATTTTGAATTTCTTTGCTTTTTATAAAACTATACATGCTTTTACATACTTTTTTGAAACCTGATTAACAACAAATCAACTCGAGCCAAAACATAAAATTCCCGAGTCAACCCCGAGCTATCCCCATGACACTCACGTTCTAACTTCCTTCGAGCCAACCTGCAGACACCTTCGAGATCGACCCAAGCCGCTCCTTCTTCCCCAATCCCTTAACAATGCCTAGGGACAAACGTACATGCGTGCACGTGCACGTCAATCTGACCGTCACCGACACCTCGTCGCTTCACTCGCAAGTCATCGACGACCCCCCCGAACCTCCCGGCCACCCAACTCCGACGATAGCAACGTAAAACAAAATCGAGCATCTCGACACAACCTGCAATTCAGACCTGATCGACCAAAACTACTCGCTCCGACGATCTTGTCCACCGAAACCTACGCTGGCCAACCAAAAGCTACTTCACGTCACCACGCTTCGATCCCCCACATGTGATCGCTTCTAGATCATCCACAACGACGAAATCGTCTCGAGAACCACTTCAACTAAAACTGGGCATAAAACCCTACATCACCGACGTACGGCGACCACGACAAACCCAAAACCCAGCGATCATTTTTCCTTCAATCGCCATCCTCCACAATACCTCCAGCCTTGATCACGATGACAAACACCTCGCCGACCGTCGAAATTCGACGGTGATACATAAATCGATCAACTCGAGATAACTCGAAAATTCCAAGCCTAAAAATCTTGAAACCACTATTAAAAATCATTGTTTTCTAACATGAACCAATTCATGAAATCCAAATATGAAATCGTAATCATTGATTTTTGACTTATATAAAAAAATTACTGTAATTTCCTAATTTTGAAATAATTACTAAATTTAAATACTTGATACTATTTTTAAAGTTGATAATACATTGTTATAGTCATTTTTCATTTATAAATCTTAGCCTAAAATCGATTACAGGGGTAGATATAAATTTTTGTATATGAAATTAAAGCCTGTAATACAATAGAGGCAGGTACAATCCTTTGCACAGACATGCACAGAACAATCTTCTTATGTTTATACATGCATATATAAATTCATGCATGCAAACATCATTCATTACATTACCACAACATTTTATTACATGTATCAAGCATAAGAACATATTTAAAACTGTTTTTAAAAAAAATTACTCACCATAAAATTGGAAATAAAGGAATATTTTTATCCGGAACTTGTTTTGATTTGAAACTGAAGTTGATTTGATCTTCTTAATGTTGAATTTGAATCTGATTTTGCTGAGTTGAATTTATTGCTAGCTTGATCTTAGGTCTAAACAGTTTGATTTTATTTTCTTTTTAGGTTCTTAGTTTTGTTTTTAGTTTTGAAAATGAAAGAAGATTGAGGAAGGAAAGTGAGAATGCTTTTAGCTGAAAACCAGTTTTTCTCTAAACCACTATATTATATATAATTAAATTTTAAAAGAAAATTGTTTGCCACTTTAATTGCATGATACTAAGCTTGCACATGTATTTTGCATGAATTCATTATTCTACAAATGTCTAATGCTTGTACTATATGTTTACAAATGTTTAAATCTTTATTTTATAAATTTCTTATGCTTTTATTTTAATATGTTTTATGTTTTCATTATATATATACTAAATTCATGTGTATTTTAAAAAGAAAGAATATTTTAAAGCTTTTTTTTAAATTTCATTTTAAATTTTAAATGAAAATGTACTAAATCTTTATAACAAATCCTATTAAGCTAAAATACTTTCAATAAATAAATATATATAGATATTATCTTAAATGTTTGAAAATATAGAGTTTATCTTTAAATAGTTTTTTTTTGAAAATTTATACATTGATTTTAAAACATATATTCCAAATCACAATATATACACGCACACACACACACACACACACATATATATATATTATAATTAGAAAACATATCTTTATTAGTTTGAAAAGATAAATTTTGCCAATTTAAATATTATTAGCTTTGAAAGGATAAATTTTGTTAAATTAAATAATTAGATTATCAATCAATATTGTCAAATTAAATTTAAAAAAAATTTATTAAACCAATATTGCCAAATTCAAATTATTATAAATGAAGATTATCAAATTGCTATTGCCAAAATTCCGGGTCATCACATTCCTCCCCCTCAAAAGAATTTCGTCCCTGAAATTTAAAAGCAAAGGTAATTTAATAATCCATCAAAAACTTATATATATTCAAACAACAAGCATACATACCAGTCATATACTAACAACCAATTCATTCAAACAAACAAACAAACTAACTATCCTGACATAATTCAGGATAGGACTTTCTAATACTATCTAGAGTTTCCCAGGTATAATCACTGGGATCCTCGCTCCACTGAATCCTAACTAGCTACACCACTATGCTCCTTAGCTCCTTCTCATCTTGACCTACAATCTGAACAGGATGTTTGACCACAGTCAAATCCGGCTCAACTTTCGAATCCTTCTGAACTGCTAGTTCTACAACCAGTGATGGATCACACACAAACTTCCTTAGATGAAATACGAGAAATACTTTATGAATCATAGCCATCCGGACTGGTAATTCAATCCTGTAGGCCAAAGTACCAATACTTTCGAGAACACGGAAATGTCCAATATATCTCGAAGCTAGCTTTCCAGTCTTACCGAATCTGATTGCTCCTTAGATCGATGAAACTTTAACAAAAATGAAATCTCTAACTTCGAATTCCAAATTCCTTTGTCTCTTATCTGCATAACTCTTCTGACGATCTTGGGCTGCCCTCATCCTTCTTGATCAGCTCAACCTTCGCAGATGCCTCTCGAATCCAGTCTGGACCAAGATTAAGACAATCTTCAGATCCTACCCAACAAGATGGTCCTCCCAAGATCCACTGAAATCCAGAACACAAGCTCCACTCCACAAGCATCAGTAGACTTCGAACTTACTTCTCCCATCCTGAATTGCTAAAACAGGTGCACTCGACAGCCTAGCCTTCAGATCCTGAAAAACTTCTTCACTCTTAGGAATCCACTTGAACTTTGCTCCCTTCATAGTCAATTTGGTCAAGTGAGAAGAAATCTTAGAGTAGTCCCTGATGAACTTCCTGTAGAAACCCTCTAATCCAAAACAAATGTGAATTTCCGTAGGAGTCTACAGTTGCTTCCACTCTAGAACAGCTGTTACCCTACTTCCGCTGCGCAACTCTGATTTGGAGTAGATGAGAATGTCGTCGATGAACACGAGCACAAACTTGATCAACACATTCCGAAAAACATGGTTCATCAGATCCGCAAAATAAGTTGGAGCATTGGTTAACCAAAAAGACATAACCAACCACTCAAAAAAACAGATGGGTTCTCTGAATGCAGTCAAGGGTACTATCTTCAGCTAAGTGAAAACCCGAAACTAGATCCAACTGAGAAAACACAGAAGTTTCAAGAAGTTGATCAAAAATCACCAACACGAGGCACGGGATACTTGTTCCTGATGGTCACCTTATCTAACTCCCGATGCGGGGCAAACCTTTGACTTCTTTGAGAATGACCAGAAAATCTTTGACAACTTCGATAGCTCCTATCTCCTGTTGAGAAGCCTACATCATAAGCAAAAGATTACCCAAGAAAACACTCAAACTATCGCAAGTCACTTTTGCGGTCCTACCCAATTCAATTTCCAGAACACTGTTCTCTCTTCACAAATCATAACAGCTTTATGCTTGTCTCTCCAATCCATCGAAGAAATAGGACCACTCTGCTGCTTCTGAATTCTACCTCTATGACACTGCTTAGCCAAAAGATCTTCCTGCTGGCACACATAATACTCCGTACTGCGATGTTGCTTCCCAGGTTTCCTCTTACCCTAATTCTTCCAATTCGGATTGAATTCCCTTTTGTCCTGATTGGAAGAATTCCCACTCGGTGTTGCCACAGATGCCAAATACTTCTTATCCATAAGCTCCTCAAACCTCAAAGCCATATAAACCAATTCCACAAATGAGCCTTTAAGATGGGCAGTCATCTTCTCAAGAAACTTGGGCCTCAAACCAAGCAAAAACATCTCATTGAACTTAGTCTCATACTTCGACACAGACAAACTCCCTTGCTTGAGATCCAGAAAATTCCTATACAGCCCAGTCTTCCTTGCGATAGGTATAAACTATTCCTCAAATACTTCCTTAAACTTGCTCTAAAAGAAAACATCTTCGGGAACATCCACAGTTACAGTGTCCCACTATGCAGCTGCTCCTTCCTGAAGTTGCCATGATGCCATCACTCTCTTCTGCTCATCCAACAGATCCAAACTCTTGAAAATCCGTTCGCACGAGCGCAACTAAGCTTGCACTTCAATGATGGACTCCTTACCTTAAAAAGACTATCCTCCGAGATTGGTGAAATCCTTACACAATGTCACAAAGCTTACTCGAGGCGGTATTGGGTTTACAACCTCGGTAGATACTCTTCCTCCTTCAACACTCGGACCTCTTCCATTTGTGGTAGTCGTGCTGTACACTCCACTACCCCTTCTACCTCTAGAACTCATGCGGGCAACCCGAACAGGAAACCCAAGAAATCAGGTAGACATACATACACACACACACACACACACACACACATATAAATACAAGCACACTCTCTCAAGATAGATATCACTCTAAAGCCTAGGTATTTTCTCAACCTAGAGCTCTGATACCAGCTGTGATGATCCGCCTTTCATTCCGCAGAAAGATGTACATCATTAAGAAAGAAAGGGATAGAAAAGAGAAAAGTTAGGAAAGAAAGAACTAAACAATATCAGAATCTGATAGCGGAACGAATAAAAACATTACATCACATAAGTATTTACATATAGTCATATACATCAGAGTTACATAGCTTATACAACACATTAGACAGTCGTGAAGACTTGTCAATCATACAATTTAAAATCTAAACAAGAACATCAACACAGCGGAAACATAGATATCTATATACGCTTAAGCCTCCTGCTCCAAGTCTCCTCCATAAATTCATCAAAGCCAACCTGAATCTCGTGGCTACTCGTAAAAATTTGAGTACCCAAGAGTTTAAGAAAAATAGAAAATAAACTCTGGGTCAGACATGGGTCTGGTGTGAGTAAACGGGTTAAAGTTGTTTAACTTTGAATATCATTTGAAATCAAAGGTATCTCGTAAGACCACACCACAAATAAACATGTCGGGTTTTTACCTTATGATAACCAAACATTTTATAGGAAATCTAGTGATACTATAATAGTGTCTAGGGTTTTCACGTAAAATAGAAAATAGCTCGAATGCTCACATCTCACATTTCAACGTAGTTGGGCACAATAAAAACGTACGACATTTATTGGTGATTGGATTCCATACAATGGCAGGGCTATTGGGGTAACGTCCGTCAGAGTACCTGGTCTAGATCAGAGTACCGAGGATCCACCCTGATCCCCTACAACATATGACTGGAACTATCCCTTACTGGATAATCCCGAATAAGACAACCCCACAGTTGGCACGACCAACCGCCCACACAGCTGAATAAAAGGGACCTCTAGACACAGGAAAATCTCATCCTACTTGGATGCTACCCACTTAACCTTGCTGCACCTCCACTGTTTTAGCCATTCCCGGTTGATGAGGCTTGAGGCTAAGATTACCTTTTTAGAATACATATCTTGGAATGCTCATCGTCCTCCGATGACGATGGTCTGAAAGCATTCATCCATAGAAGTCCGTTCCAGGTTCAAACGAAACCGAAGGCACTATCTTGTTACGCTCATTTTGGAATCACCCTCAGAGTTAACAATAATAGTTCATCTTGATCGAAGGAACTATCCCCGTTATACTCATTTTGGAATCACCCTCAGAGTTAACGAAAATAGACGTTCCACTTTGAATTCTTCATCTTGATCTTCACTTGAGATTTCACGACCTATTGTTTAATTTGGATCGATGTGGATTTCGAATATCCAATTTAGAATCCGATCCCGGTCTCATCGAAATCCAAACGTTGTCTTTTAAGGCCAAGTTGTTTTGAGTTTTAACAATTCAATTTATTATTTAGAATAACATATTCACACAGATAGATAATTCACATTATCACAGATAGATAATCCATATTATCACAATTCAACCAAAGCGTCTCATATTAGAGAGTAGCATATATCACATATCAGAGATATCAAATAATTCAAGGCATTCAATATCATTCAATCATCCATAAGCAATATTAATTAGATGTACAATTCCTAATTAATTTAACTTGGTTTCCAAATAAATTAAATTAAATTAATCACTCTAATTACGTTTAAACCCTGCTTACTTAACATTAATTAATTACAAACCAATTAATTAATCATCCTTTAATTATCCATCTTAATTAATCATCCTTAATTAACTATTCTTTAATTACATTAAGTAATTAGCCTTTAATTAATCACATAAATTAATTATCCTTTAACCATTCACATAAATTAACCTTTAATTACTCTCATTAATTAATTATACTATAATTAATTTCATTAATTAACGATCCTTAATTAATTACATTAATTAATTGTCCTTAAATTACTTACATTAACTAATCCCCTTTAATCAATTACTTCAATTGATTAATCCTTTAATTAATTACATTAAGTAATTAATCCTTAATTACTTCCATTAATTCATTATCCTTTGATTATTAACATTAATTAATTAACCCTTATTAATTATAATAAGTGATTAACCTTTAATTAATTTCACTAATTAATTATCTCTAATTAATTACAACCTTAATTAATTAAAGATAAATTCTTTATCTTAATTAATTACTCATTTAAATCTTATTTAATTTAAATGCTTGAAATTAATTTATACAAAAATCATTTGAAACTCTTTGATTTAAAATTGATACACTTAATCTTGACCATTTCGTAATTACATCATTAAACTTCATTTGAAAAACATTTAGGAATTAATTACATAGTTAACCTAATATAATTACCTTTAAACAACAATTTTAAACGTTTACTTTAACATTTTTAAATCTTTGAAAACTTGTTTAAAACTTGTCTAATAAATTTTCTTTTGAACTTGTTTTATATTGCTTTGAAAACGTATTCATTTTAAATACACTTTTAAAACTTGGTTAAACATTCTTTTGAAAACTAATCATTTTAATAACTTCAAAAAATCTTTAAAACTTGTTTAAACATTTTGCTTTGGAATTTAATAAACACATTAATTTGGAAAACTTGTTTTTGTTTTGCCGTTAAACTCTGTACCTTTTCCTTATGCTTGAAATTTTGAATTTCTTTGCTTTTTATAAAACTGTTCATGCTTTAACATATATTTTTAAAAACCCGGTTAACAACAAAACGACCCGAGCCAAAACACAAAATTCTCGAGTCAACCCCGAGCTATTCCCATGACACTCACGTTCTAACTTCCTTCGAGCCAACCCGCAGACATCTTCGAGATTGACCCGAGTCGCTCCTTCTTCCTCAATCCTTCAACAACGCCCAGGTAAAAACGTACATGCATGCATGTGCACGTTGATTTGTCCATCTTCGACACCTCGCCAAGTCACTCGCAAGACACCGACGGCCCCTACGAACCTCCCGACCGCCCAGCTCCGACAATAGAAACATAAAACAAAATCGAGCATCTCGACACAGCCTGGAACTCAGACCCGATCGACGAAAACTACTCGCTCCGACGATCTCGTCCACCGAAACCAACGTCGACCAACCAAAAGCTGCTTCACATCACCACGCCCTGATCCCCCACATGTGATCGCTCCTAGATCATCTACGACGACGAAATCATCTGAAGAACCTCTTCGACTAAAACCGGGCATAAAACCCTACATCGTCGACGTACGGCCACCAGGACGAGCTTAAAATGAAGCGATCATTTTTTCTTCGGTTGCCATCCTCCACACTACCTCCAGCCTTAATCACGATGACAAACACCTCGTCGATCATAGGAATTCGCCATAATACATAAATCGATCAACTCGAGATAACTCGACAATTCCAAGCCTAAAAAATCTTGAAACCACTATCAAAAATTATTGTTTTCTAACACGAATCAATTCATGAAATCCAAACATGAAATCGTAAATATTGATTTTTTACTTATCTAAAAAATTTACTATAATTTCCTAATTTTGAAATAATTACTAAATTTAAATGCTTGATACTATTTTTATACATTGTTATAATCATTTTTCATTTATAATCTTAGCCTAAAATCGATTACAGGGGAAGATATGAATTTTTATATATGAAATAGAAGCCTGTAATACAACAGAGGCAGGTACATTCCTTTGCACAGACATGCATAGAAAAATCATCTCGTATGTATACGTGCACATATAAATTCATGCATACAAACATCATTCATTACATTACGACAACATTTATCACATGTATCAAACATAAGTACAGATTTAAAACTACTTTTAAAAGAAAGTTTACTCACCAGAAAATTTGAAACAGAGGAACAGCTTTATCCGGAACTTGTTTTGATTTGAAAATGAAGTAGATTTGATCTTCTTAATGTTGAATTTGAATCTGATTTTGCTGACTTGAATTTATTGCTAGCTTGATCTCAGGTTGAAACAGTTTGATTTTATTTTCTTTTTAGGTTCTTAGTTTTGTTTTTAGTTTTGAAAATGAAAGAAGATTGAAGAAGGAAAGTGAGAATGCTTTTAAACCGAAAAATAGTTTTTCTCTAAAACATTATATTATATATAATTAAATTTTAAAAGAAAATTGTTTGCCACTTGTTAATTGCAAGATACTAAGCTTACACATGTATTTTGCATGAATTCATTATTTTACAAATGTGTAATGGTTGTATTATATGTTTACAAATGTTTAAATCTTTATTGTATAAATTTATTATGCTTTTATATTAATATGTTTTATGTTTTCTTTATATATATACTAAATTCATATGTATTTTAAAAAGAAAGAATATTTTAAACCTTTTATTAAATTTCATTTTAAAATTTAAAAGATACTAAATCTTTATAACAAATCCTATTAAGCTAAAATACTTTTAATAAATAAATATATAAAGATACTATCTTAAATGTTCGAAAATATAGAGTTTATCTTTAAATAGTTTTGATTTGAAAATTAATACATTGATTTAAAAGATATATTCCAAATCACAATATACATACATACATACATATATATATATATATATTTGTATATTATAATTAGAAAACGTATCTTTATTTGTTTGAAAAGATAAATATTGCCAAACTAAATATTATTAGCTTTGAAAAGATAAATTTTTTAAAATTAGATAATTAGATTATCAATCAATATTGTCAAATTAAATTTTAAAAGAAAATTATCAAACCAACATTGCCAAATTCAAATTATTATAAATGAAGATTATCAAATTGCTATTGCCAAAATTCTGGGTCATCATAGATATTGTGTTCTTTATGTCCTGTTCTACTCTTTTTCTTTTATTTTACCCTAACTTCTGTCTTTCGGGCACTTGGGTGCTCAGCATATGAAACTGTGGATG
Organism: Allium cepa; assembly: GCA_030765085.1. Lineage (NCBI taxonomy): Eukaryota > Viridiplantae > Streptophyta > Magnoliopsida > Asparagales > Amaryllidaceae > Allium > Allium cepa. The sequence continues at coordinate 1,038,921,237 of CM060931.1, read as the reverse complement.
TATTTGATGTCGACATTCAAGGGTCGAAAAGTCAGATCATTACATTTGTTATCAAAGCCCAAGGTTAAGCGAACACCTTGGCATTGGTTGGGTATGGCTCAGTAGAGATAGGGCATGCGACACCCTGGAATGAGTCGAGTTTATTATATATATGAGAGCGTATTTGTAAGTTCTATAAACCTATACCCCTCTTTTCTAGCTTTCCCTAGGAATAATATCTTTCTTTGAAATAACTCCAACCTTTCATATCCTAAATATATTTTGCTATGTTCAGGTTGAACATATGAGTACTCGAGATGTCAATGCTCAAGGTGGTAGAGGTAGATGCGATTAGGGTAGTGTCGTCATAAATGGTGGAGATCAAGCACCAAGGAATGTTGCTCTAGTTGGAGAACCAAGGGTGGATATTGTAGAGGATGTCACGCTGGTCAAGCCTTAGGTGAACTTTGTTTTGCTCTATCATGATTATGAGAGGCTACGAGGTAAGAGGTTTGCTGGTACGAAGACGATCATAGAAGTCTAGACTTGGATCAAATTATGTGATCGTATATTTGAGGATATGGAGTTAGATGACGCTATAGAGCATCGGTTAGCATCACGACATTTGATGGACATAGCAATGGATTGGTGGAGTTCTATCACTTCAAATATTCAAGAGAAGGATGTCTCTTAGGCCGAATTTAAGAAAGGATTTGAGATGAAGTTTGTCCCGGAGGCTGGGAAGACTTTGTTTTTTAGGAGCTTCCTTGACTTGAAGCGGGGGTCATGATAGAACGATTTGCTGCCTTATCTCATTTCAGGCATGGTTTGGTTGATAAGCCATTGAATAGGAATGAGATGTTCACCATAGGGATGTGCATAGAATTCAAGGGTAATATGACAAATCACATATTGGGGTCTTATGTGAATTTGTGGAACATCGGGTTGAGGTTTGAGAGATTAGCACTGAAGCCATCTATTACTGCCCCAATTGGGGACAAAAAGTGGAAGTTTCAGCTCCCGAGAGATATTTCTGGGGTATTTTGCCGTAAGTGTGGAAAGAAAGGGCACTTTTCTATGAATTGTAGGTCGGGTAAGGGAGGGAAGGTGGCAAAAACACCGTTAGTAATGGCACTGATTGTTAAGGAACCAAAGTTTGAGCCATAGATAGGCAAGGCCTAATTTGCACCAAGAAACTGCTACAACTACCACCAACTAGGCCATTTTTCTATGGAGTGTCCGATACTCCGGTATGGGGACCAACCTCGAGCTTTCGCACTAGCTTCATCATCTTCCATTTCTGCAGCTGCAAAGGGGAAGCAAGTTTTGAAAGATATTCTATATATTTTTGGCATTCCCATTCATGTCTTATTTGATACACATGCTTCCCTTAGTTTGTATCTTATATTCTTGTTGATAGATTAAAATTCGAGCCAAATGTAGCTTTGTATCCAATTTGTGTGTCGATGTTGGGGGCTTGGCCAATCTAAGTATGATTTGTTTAGGAGTTCTGATTTCTTTCTTCGTGCGTCACTTATGAATGAGGGATGGAAGAAACTGGTAGTGCCTTGTGATGAACCTATCTCTCTTATGAGTATTTTCTTTATTCTCTAGATGTGGAAGAGGAGGAGTTAGGTTCGACCATGGCTGCTTAAGAGTTTGAGGATCTCTTTTAAGAGGCATCAAGTTTACCACCTCATCTAGAGTTAGAATTTTTCACCGCTTTAGTAAAGGATGCAAAAAATATCGTGTTGGCTGTTCATAGACTTGCCCCGAAGGAGAGGTTAAAGCTAACAAATCAGGTTGCTGATTTGTTGCAGAATGGCTTGATCTGACCAGGTCGTTTGATTTGAGGAGCGCCCATCATCTTTACTACAAAGGTGGACAGTTCACTAAGACTGTGTGTAGATTATTGCACGCTCAACAAATAAACTATTAGGAATAAGTATCCTATGCCTAGGAAGATGAATTATTCGATCGACTTCATAGAGCTCGAATGTTTTCTCAATTTTATCTTGCTACAAGGTTCTATCAGTTGAGTGTGATAGATGAGATTGTACCCTTGATCGCTTTTAGATCCGACCAATTTTATGAGCGGTTTGTTATAACGTTTGGCCTAACTAATGCTCTAGCATATTTCGTAGACTTAATGAATTGAGTTTTCCAAGATCTGTGATTAAGTTTTTTCTTGTTTTTATCGATGATATTATAGTCTACTCTAAGATCGAGGAGGAACATTCACACCATCTATGGATTTTTCTAGAAACATTAAGAGAGCATGTCTTGAAGGCTAAGTTCTCGAAGTATTATTTTTGGCATTCAAAAGTTATTTTTTTGGTCATGTTGTTTCGGCGTGGGGTATTTTTGTTGATCCTGTTAAGGTTGTGGCTGTTCAAGACTAGAAGAGGTCGGAAAACGCAACTGATAGTAGGAGCTTTCTAGGTTTAGCAGGTTATTATATGATATTCATATATGATTTCTCAAAGATTACCTCTCGCTTAACGAATTTGAAAAAGAAAATTGTCAAATTTGTACGGACTGATAAATGCGAGCAAGCATTCGTAGAGCTAAAGGAAAAATTGACTAGAGCTCCCATTCTTAATATACTAGATAGAGGTGAGGATTTGATGGTTTACACTGATGCGTGTGGAATGGGTCTAGGTGATGTATTGATGCAGCAGGGAAGGGTTATTGCTTATGTGAGTTGGCGGCTCAAACCGCATGAAGCAAGGTATGCAACTCATGACTTGGGGTTGTTAGCAGTGGTATTTGCGTTAAAGGTGTGGAGGCATCGTTTGTTAGATGAAATGTTCGAGTTATATGTAGACCATAAATCTTTGAAGTATCTTACGCAAAAATACTTAAACATGAGGTGGAAATGGTGGTTGGAGTTTCTTGTGGCCCATGATGTAGATATCTTATACATACTAGAGAATGCTAATGTCTAACTAATGCACTCGATAGGAGGTATGCAATTATGGTAAATGTTGAGGTTTATGTGACGCTTTTTAGCTGTATCGAAGAGAATTAGCTTAGAGATCTTCGTTTTCTAGGGTATCTAAGCATATAAGCAAGAATAAAGCACCGGAGAGATGGCCGAGATTCAAGGTAGATAGCCATGGCATTTTCAAAATGAATGGTAGGTTATGTGTCCCGAATGTGGATGGGATTAAGCAGGATATTCTAGTAGAGAGTCACCATTCTAGGTTGATAATACATCATGGGATCACTAAAATGTATCAAGACATGAAGAGGACGTTCTGGTGAGAAGGCATAAAGAGGGATATTTCTATTTTTTGTAAAAAGGTGTGCTAACTGCCAACAGGTGAAAGGTAGGCACCAAAAGACGGTCGGACCGTTTCACCCGCTTGAGATTCCTAAGTTGAAATGGGAGATAATTTCCATGCACTTCATCGACGAATTTCCTAGGTCGAGAAGAAGTAATAAGGGTGTGTGGGTTATCAAGGATCAATTTACCAAGAGCGCACACTTCTTACCTATTAAGACTATGAGAAAAGCTTCTAGTTTGGCTAATTTACATGTTAAGGAAATCATCAGATTGCATGGTGTTCCTTGTGGTATCATGAGTGGTAGTGATATGATATTCATAAGCTAGTTCCAAATGGGTTTGCAAGAGGCCTTATGGACCGAGCTTAATTTGAGTACCGCTTACCATCTGCAGACTGGTGGGCAAATGGAAAGGGTGAAATAAGTGTTGGAAGCTTGCTTTGAGTATGCATTTTAGATTTTGGGAGTTCGTGGGAAGAACAAATACAACTTTTTGAGTTTTCATACAACAAAAATTATCATGACGGTATCGGAATGGCACCACTTGAAGCGTTGTGTTGAAGACCATACAATTCTCCATGATGTTGTGCAGAACCTGGAGATCATCTTGTGCTTGAGCTAGATATGAATCGAGAGGCGTTGGGTCGTAGAGATTCAGAAGTGAACCATGGAAGCACAGAATCGATAGAAGAGCTATATAGACAAGAGGCTTATAGACTTGGAGTTCTCAGTTGGATACTTCGTGTTTGTGAAGATTTCTCCGATGAAAAGTGCATTCCGGTTTGGAAGGGCTGGGAAGTTGGGTCATTAATATACGGGACTATTCCCGAGTCTAGGGAGGATTGGTGCACTCGCGTATAGAGTCAAGTTATCGAATAGGCTAATTGGTATGCAAATATATTTTAGTGTCGCATTTGCATAAGTTCTTGCAAGATCCTTCAATGACAGTGGAAGCATCGCTGCAAGAGGACTTGGAGATTGAGCCAAATTTGATTGTATTAAGACAGCTTGTTCGTAATGTTGATAGAGATACAAAGCGATTGAAGACTAATGTTGTAAAGTTCGTCAGGGTACAATAGAGTAAGGATGCTCGGGACTGTATGTGGAAAACAGAGAATAGTTTGAGAGGGTCATATCCAGATTTGTTCTTAGACTATAGATTTCTTATCTTAGTATCGTACGTCTTTTGTAGTGTACTCACCACTTAAGATAGAGTCACTTAATATGCATTTTGGGTTGTATTTTAGTTTATATATAGTTTCAACAGTATGCTATATATATCTTGTTTAACTATCTTCTTTGATTATCTTTCTTATTTGAATTACGAGGACGAAATGTTCCAAGAGGTGAGAATGTAGCGATCCTGAAGTTGGAACACTTTATCTTCAAACATAAAAACGTTTTGAAATATAATTAAGTGTTACATATATGATTTTATAACCTTATTAAACATAATTTAATTAATAATTAATGGTAATAAATTTGTTTTTGAAATTTGTTTACAAAAATGTATCCTTCGAAGAAAAATCGATAATGTGATCGAACATTGGTTTATTGGTAAACGGCTTTTTGATCGATATAAGTTGTTTGAACTCTTGTGCACTTGTCTAATGATCAAATGAATACATTAGCAACTAATTAACAAACACACCTATTCATAAAGCTTGGAATGTTCTAGAAGATTCTATTAGGATAAGAGGTGATTCTTCCATGGCATGAAGAGGGGGTTAAGGCAAGCTTAAAGAGTACCATTCTTAGCCTATATAAGGTGGGCACACCCTTAGTTATCATTCACAAATTCATAAAGTTTAGAGTTGAAATATCCATGCCTTCTTCCTTTTCATAATTTCCAAAAGCAAATTATTTGAAAATCAAATCTTAATCAACTCAAACTTAGAGTGAAGCCTTACGGCCATATTACAACACCTTCTACCTAGTTAGATTATGAAAAAGCAAATCCATACTCCTCCATCATTTGAAGGCCGCGAGCTTTAAGGGAGGTTTGGAGGGAAAAAAGCAAGTGAAAGAAGGAAAGGAAGGGATGGAAAGGAGGGTGCTAGCTTAGGTTTGGACTTAGGTTCTTGAATCTTAGTTATTTGTTGGATAAAAGCTAAGCTAACTCACCACTTCGATTGGAAATATAATTCGTATTTGCTTGTTTTTGGTTTTGTTAATGTTGTCTAAATTGGCTTAGACATATGTCGAAAACAATGGTTTAATTCTTCCTTAAAAAACAAGTGACATTTGCATGGATTTGAATGAACTTTAATGGACTTGTATGACATATAGAAAGATCTTGGAAGAGAGAACATAGGTTATAGTTGAATAGTTTTGAATATAACTTGGATTTGAAAGTGCACTTATAGCAATAATCGCTATAGATGTAGATGTGAATTGCCTTGTTTTTTAAGATTTCTATGGAACTTTGTAAGAATATCCTTAGGGGTTTCTCATCATATTTATAATGTTTTAATGTATGGTTATGGTTGTTGCTTTTAAAAGCTTGGAGTAAAAAGTTAAGTAACATCTTGAAAACGACCAAAACTGCACTTGTGCAAAACTGCCCCGTCTAGACTTTATTTTTTGACTTAAAAGGTTTGAAAAGATATTTAAATTTAAGTATTTTGTTTCATTTTTTTACATGTGTTTACTAACTATTGTTAGAGTATTTTAAAAGTAGTTTGAGGTCCTTATGTATTTATAAGAATTAAGTGTGAATTTTTAAAGAAGAGGTTTTTATAATAAAAAATGTTCCTTTACTAGTTTTAATTACAAACTTGTTATTTTTAATTAAAATTAGGATAAATGTTTTAAAATCTATTATAAGTATTTTAAAAGTATATACAAGTGATTTCTAAATGGGGTTAATAATTGCTTAGTGGCTAAATTGTTAATTATTTGATTACTTATTTGAAAAGTAACTTACTATGCCTAACACTAAAAGCTGACGGGGTAACGCTTATCTATTTGTGAGAGTTAAGATTAATGTTGAGTAGGGATGAAGAAATAGAGCCCTAACCAATAGGTTTCCCTTTTAGTCAGGGAATAGTAAGTCAGCAAATGTCGAAAATGTGTTAATCATGTTGATTTCTTACTTTTTTATATAAATCATTAATACTATACTTAACACTAAAAGCCCACGAGGTAGGCTTAACTATTTATGAGGTCCAAGAATGAAGTCTCTAGGCAAGGCTTTGGTGCAACCAGTATACTAACATACTTGGGTTCACTTTTGGATGAGGAATAATAAGTTGGAATGTCAAAAACGAGTTAAGCATACCAATATTGATTTGTATAAGCAATTGTTTTGACCATATAATCGATTAGTCAATTATCAAACTTGACCTAATATTGTTTTAAGAAGTTATCGAAAGACTTCACGATTTTATACCAATAAGAACCACCAAATAAGAGTATAGGTATGAAACGTCTCTAGCTTTCGCTTACTTTTGAAAGAACCGGAATTGAGTTAACCAGAAATTCATCGATTGGTTCTGATGTACCATACCTAATTTTTGATACCATTATCCAGAAGATTTAATCAGATAAACTAAATCGAATAATGTTGATAATGAGATTGAGATTTGTATAAAACATATAGGGTCGTGCTTAACCTTATGATAAATGGGCTTTAATTTGGGATTATTAGTTAGTTAACTTACACATAGGCTAAAATAGCCTTCTTATTATTTTACATGGTTATTACTTCTCCACTATGTCCATTCACTTTTCATTTATCTCATGGTCACAAAAAACTAAAACCTAAATCAAAGTCGGCCATTACCAAAGAGGAAGAGAAGGAATTTCAATATAAAAGCTAAGAATCAAGCTAGGAAGGATTAATCAACTTCAAATCTCAAGTTCCTAATCAACTTTAAGGCGAATGTCAATTCTTACCACCTCATTTTGGTTTTATAATCATGTGATTTCAGATTAGAATATTTATTTTGTTTCCATGATATATTGGATGATGATATGCTCGAATTTATTGCTTGTTTGATTTAAACCATTAAACTATATGAAATCCGTATGGTTTTAGGGCCAAAATAATGTTTTATTGATTTTAAAATGCCATGGAAATTTTTTACTTAACACAATTTGGTGACGGGTTTTAATTTTCAGAATTTTTCAAGCTACGGAAATTTTATTACGAATTTTTGATTGAAAATATGATACGATTGGGTTAAATATTTATTTTGTGAATTTTAGAAAGAAATTGGGTCTAAACGTTTAATATGTTTGATTATATGATTAATCAAAATTTCTGTGATTTTTGGGGATTCTTCCTAATGGTTTACTAAGGGAAATAAACTATTTTGAAAGAGGGGCTTTTCTACAAATGTCGGTTTGGTTATATTGAAAACTTCATTGTTATAATCCATTGATTATATCTGAATAAATGTGGTAGTTTTAATAGAAAAGTATTTGAAAAGTTTTAAGTAGAAAATCAAGGAGTTACAAGTGGAGGGATTAGTTAGAAAGCAATTACCATTTTTGGATATAACATGGCTTTTTAGAAAAAAAAAGGTTCCTCCTATTTCAGAGGAATACCTTTCGATTCCTTTACCTCCGCCATACTAGTCCAAAACCATCAGTGCTGAAACCCATTAATCCAGAACCAAGATGCATGGTACCAATGGAAATTGATTTGAAGTATGTCAGTAAGTAAGCGAAAGGTAGGGTGTCGAAAGCTATGCTTTCATCACAGTCGAAACCAAGGATTCAACATTGAAAAGATTAATGCCTGCTTAGTTTTTGAAGAGCCTTCGACCAATTCGATATCCTATAGAGTCAAAACCTTAGCTTGTTTTCTAAAGTTAATTTCCTGCTTTGATTTACTTAATGTTTTCAACATAGTCGAAAGCTAGGCTTCCGAAAGGAATTTTACAAACAACTTTTGAAGGGGTTTCTTTTTCTTTAAGTAAAAGCTTTCGAAAGGAGTTGGTTTCGACCTAGTCGAAGCCTAGCCACTACTCTACCTTTTGACCATGTTGATCAGTAATGCTTTCGAAGGGTTGCACTTGTTTTACCTTAAACCAAACCTTTTTCCTTAATGTTCTCGAAAGAGGTTGGGGTTTCGAAGGTGACGGATTCGGAAGGGGGTTTCGATCCAGACCTTCAAAATTTTGATTTATATTCTTTTGCTTTCGAACTAGATGGCTCTGACGCCATGAAATTTTCCCTCAAATTAGTTTTTATTGGTTTTGAAAGGGATACATTCGTACATAACCGTCTTGACCCAAATTATGTTTTTAGAGTAAAACCTAATGCTTACGAAAGGGTATTTCATTTGTTTCAAAACCTATGTTTTAAAGAACATTTTCTTGTTACCATCGAAAGGTCTTATTAGTTTCGATAGGTATATATATACTTAGAGTTTTGGAAAGACGATTTCTAATCTTTGAAAGAGGTCATCCAAGGGTTTTGAAAGTGGTGTTCAAGGTTTAAAAACTAATAACACGTTCTCATTTTTAAGGAAAAACCATAACATATGTAAATAATGGATTTTGGGAATAATATTCACATTGTTCTTAACCCATAACTTTATTTTAGGGGAAAGGGCAGAATAACCAGTTAGGTTGACACAGTAGTGAATATAACTCAACAAATGTTAAAATTTAAATTAAAGATATTTGGCAGGGACCAATAGGTACATAGTCAGTCCATGAAATCTATGATTTGATACTGGTGGGGCCTAATAGGTTTGTAATTGTCCCATGAAAACTATATCTAGATTAAGATATTGGCAATCAGCCAATAGGTTCCTAGTTAGCCCATGAAAACTAGGATAAGTAAAAAGATATTGGTGTTACTAGTAGGTTCTTAGTGATCCCATGAAATCTAAGAAATTGGACATATAATCTTCAACATTTAACAGGTATCTAGATTAAGATATTGGCAATCAGCCAATAGGTTCCTAGTTAGCCCATGAAAACTAGGATAAGTAATAAGATATTGGTGTTACTAGTAGGTTCTTAGTGATCCCATGAAATCTAAGGAATTGGACATATAATCTTCAACATTTAAAAGGTTAATAGTAACCTTAGAAACTATAATTGAGATAGATGGTCGGAGTAAATGGGGATGGGTAATCTGGAATTGATTTATTTGTTTTTCATATCATCATAATATTTTGAAATACTATGTTTTAACCATTGCGGATGTAGGAGCATAGCATATGGTCTTACAAATGTTTTATGATATTAGTGAGGGTAAATCCGTTCTGCTAAGCGGCATGGCCTCACTAGATATCTAAAATGGTTTGAGATGGTAAATTATTATTCATATCAGGATTTTTATCTGACTCGAAGTTTTTGTCTTCCCCTTAAACTCTCGGGTACTCAGTTGATTTCGAGTAGGTTAAGAGTTAAGGTTTCAAGGTGTCCTTTTAGATGAATAAAAGCTTCCGAGGACATGTAGAAGGCAGATTGTTATTAGAGTTCTTTTATTTCCACTGTGTTTTGTTTGTAAAGGCAAATTGTTTTCTTGCCTTTCTATATACTCTGATCTACCAAGGGGGCGTCTTCATATTTCGCTCTTGTCGTATTTTGTAATAATTATATGTTATCTAAACGTGGTTTGCGAATTGGGATTATTTAATCAATTTGGAATCTTCTGAACTGGAATGTGGAATTTGTTTTGCTGTTTAAATTTTTTTGTATTCTTGTGTTTCTATGTATCAATTTATCTAATATCGTCGTGTTTGGTCGTCGAGGATTAATAAATATAGATGACTACAAAATCCATAACTGTTAGTTTTGGGCCTCCAAATAAAGGGATGTTATAAATTGGTATAAGAGCATAGGTTTATGAAACTTTAAAAAACTAAAATTAAAAGATTTTCCAAACATAATCCAATAAATCAAATAATAAAATCAGGGTTTGGGTTAAACTATAGTAATATACTTGTATTTTCTATATATAGTTATATATATATAAGTACATATTCCCCGCTCTCTTAAATCGTTCTTCTGTATCTTACTAAAGCTCGTATGTAGATTTACGAGAGAAGGAGATATGGAAGCATCAAACGAAAGAGGAAATCCCGATGGAGGAAGCACCATAACTAATGGGAATGCTCGACCCACTACCAAGAGAAATTCGGGTCGTCCGGCTAATTCTAGTAACCAAAATGTTAATGCCGATGTGAGTGCTGGAAATCCACCAGTTGATGTGGGGGCGATGTATCATTCTTTACCAGGTTGATGCAAGCTGGAGCTACTACTGCTGGTGTTGCTGAAAATGTAGGAGGAGCTAGTCATGTGGTTCCAGTTGGGAATATTGCTTTGCTAAGTAGAGATTATACCTGTTTGGGTGGGACACCATTCTTGGGAACGGAGAGTGCCGTAGAAGTTTAGAATTGGTTGTCGCATTAAGAGTGTATATTTACCGATTTGGGTCTGAATGGTGGACAAAAGAGAAGATTGGCCTCTAAACAGTTGTAGGGGGTCAATACTACATTAGTGGAATTGTGTCACTGCTAGAGTAACAGAAGAACAATTAACTTGGAATGATTATAAGATGAGATTTGAGAAGAAGTTTATATCTGTATTTGCCAAGTCTGAGCTAATGGGGAAATTTATGGATTTAGTGCAAGGAGAAATGTCAGTAGTTGCGTATGTTACTAAGTTTGAAGAGCTCTATATATGGGTATGCTCTTATAGATACTGATATCAAAAGGAATGAGAAGTTCGTTCGCGGACTGAGACCCGAACTTTCTAGAATGACCATGACAATGATCCTTGTAATATAGTGGTGGAGATGGCTATTCGCCATGAGGAGTTGCTTGCTGATCTAGCTAAAGAGAAACTAGTGGACATCCAGGGTTATCAAGGGAAGTAGAGGAAGTTCTTTAAAAGAAGAGAGCCCGGAAGAGAGATACTGCTAAAAAGTCTAAGGCTGAGGTAGTTTACTATAAGTGTGACAAGAAGGGTCACTTTGCTAATGAATGCCAGTCAGGAAATGGGAGAAAGCTGCGAGTAAGAAGAATATGAAATGATTCAACTGTGATCAGGTTGGTCATTACAAGAATCAGTGTCCAGAACTAGTTAGGGAGGACGAAGAAAACATTTTTCCTATTGGACCAGCTAGGCCTACGATAGCCGATAAAGGAAAGACTGTGATAGAAGGTACGCTTTTGATTCAGAGTATTCCAGTTGCAGTACTTTTTGATACCAATGCATCTCATTCATTTATATCTTAGTCTTTGGTTGATATATTATGTTTAGAACCCACCACCTTATTACTTCCTTAAGGGTTGTGAATTCAATAGGAGGATATGCAACTCTAGGGTTAAGATGTGACCAGTTAGAATTTGACTTGTTAGCTCATAAGTTTGCATGCAGTTTGTATGTTATTAATTTCGTAGATTTCGGAATCATTTCGGGTATGGATTGGTTGGGTAGGTATGAGGCTATAATATTTTTCTAGGATAGGAAAATATCACTAAGGTACCTCGATAGTCAAAACCGAGTTATATTCTCAGTAGAGAACACTAACCGGAGTGCTAGTGCTTTGCTTAATGCAATGGAGGTAGAAAATGAGTTAAGTCAGGTCCGAGTGGCAAGAGAGTTTGTAGATTTCTTTGAGCCAATTACTGGACTACCACATAAAAGAGTTGTTGAGTTTAGAATAGAATCTTGTGTCAGGAGCTGAACCTGTAAGTAGACTACCTAGCAGGGTGACACCAACTGAGATAAAGGAATTGAAAGTGCAGCTAGTGTATCTAAAAGGAAGGAATTTTATTAGACCATTCCCGGGGAGCAGTCGCGGTGTTCGTAAAGAAACCAGATGGGTCGTTGAGAATTTGTATTGACTATCGTAAGTTAAATGAAAGGACAATTAAGAATAAGTATCCTTTGTCAAGAATAGATGATCTATTTGATCAATTGAGTGGAGCCAAAGTGTTTTCCCAATTGGACTTGGCAACAGGTTTCCATCGGTTAAGAGTAGTGAGGGGCAACATCCCTTTGACGACATTTCAAACTAGGTATGGATTATATGAGTGGTTGGTGATGCCATTTGGATTAACTAATGCATCTGCTTTTGTTGTGGATTTGATGAACCGAGTTTTCCAAGAGTATTTGGATAAGTTTGTCCTGTTGTTTATGGATGACATTCTAGTCTACTCTAAGGATGAGAGAGAGCATTAAGTTCATCTTAGAGTGGTACTTGAGACGCTGAGGCAGAATCAGCTAAAGACGAAGTTTACCAAGTGTCATTTCTGGAAGAAAGAGGTAAAATTTCTTGGTCTCATAGTTTTCGAGAAAGGATTGTCAATCGATGCAGATATGATCGAAGCCGTAAATGGTTGAAAGAGACCAGAGACAATGACTGAGATCAGGAGTTTTCTTGTACTTGCAGGCTACTACCGGATGTTCATTAAGAATTTATCATGGATAACAGCACCCTTAACTAAGCTAACTATGAAGGATGTGAGATTTCTTTGATTCAACAAATGTGAGGAAGCATTATTTATATTAAAGCATTTGTTGTCCAATGCACCCATGTTAGTAGTTCTAGACGAAAACCAAGGGTTGGTGGTATATATGCGGAACTAGATTAGGAGCAGTATTAATGCAGAACGGTAAGGTTATTGCCTATGCATCCTGGCAGCTTAGATCGCATGAAGTAAGATATCCTACTCATGATTTGGAGTTGGCAGCTATGATCCTTGCATTGTAGGTTTGGAGACATTATCTCTTAGGGGAGAGATTTGAGTTATATTTCGATCATAAGTCTTTACAATATTTATTCTCTCAAAAGGAGTTGAATATGAGATAGCAGTGGTGGCTTCTTATTATTTTGGTATAGAGTATACACTAGGAAAAGGAAACGAGGTAGCAGATGCTCTTAGTAGAAAACATCAAAATATGGTGTTTGCTATGTTGGCAGAGTGGAAAGTTTTGGAAGCTTTAGCCAGTTGTGGTGTGTAGTTAAGGTCAACTGCTGGTTCTAGTCAGAATTCCGCCAGATTGTCTTATTTAGAAGTTCGACCAATATTGATTGAGATAATTTCTTCTAAGATAAAGGAGGATCCTACATTAGCTAAAATGATCAGAAAACTGCAGGTTGAAACAAAGAGCGACGATTTAAAGGATTTTAACCTTGACCAGAGAGGATGGTTGAGAAAAAAAGGACGGTTGAGTGTTTCAAATATGAAGGGCATAAGGAAAGAAGTTCTTGAAAAGTGTCATCGATCCAAGTTTATGATTCATCCTGAAGGAACCAAGATGTATAAGGATATGAAGAGGAGCTTCTATTGGGAAGGAAAGAAGAGAGATGTGGTCTTGTGGGTTAGACAGTGTGCAAACTGTCAATAAGTGAAAGTTGAACATCAGAAATCAAGTAGGTTACTATAGCTTTTAGAGATTCCAGTTTGGAAATGGGAATCGAAATCCTTGGATTTTATAGATGGGTTCCCAAGGTCAAATAGAGGTAATGAAAATATATGGGTTATAGTGGACAAATTGACCAAGAGTGTCCATTTCAGTCCAGTCAAGTTAACTAGAACGACACCTGTTTTAGCCAAGTTGTTCCTATAGAACATCGTTAGACTGCATGGAGCTCCTAGTTGTATGGTCAGTGACAGAGATGCATTATTCACTAGCGAATTATGGATGAGTCTACAGGAAGTAATGGGTACCGAGCTTAATATGATTACTGCATATCACCTTCAGATAGATGGGTAGACAAAGAGAGTCAATAAGGTACTCGATGATTTATTGAGAGCTCGTGTATTAAACTTTGGTGGATCTCGGGAGGATCACCTACATTTGCTTGAGTTTTCCTATAATAATAATTATACAACAAGTATCGGAATAGAACCATTTGATGTTTTGTATGGAAGACCATGCAAATCACCAGCGTGCTGGTTGGAGACTAGAGACGGATTAGTCTTAGGTCCAGAACTGCTTAGAGAGACGTCAGAGAAGATTGAGTTAATCTAGGGTAGGATGAAGGAAGCTCAGTCCAAACAAAAGAGTTACGCAAATAAGAGGCGTAAGGACCTAGAATTCTTAGTTGGAGATAAGGAATCACCTGTGAAGGGTATGGTACGATTTGGAATGTTAGGAAAGTTAGCCCCAAGCAATGTAGGTCCGTTCCAGATTATAGAGAGGATTGGAAAGCTCGCATATAGAATAGAGTTGCCGAGCAATTTGGCAGGTGTCCATAATGTATTCCTTGTGTCTCATCTTCGCAAGTATATGCATGATCAAGAGACTGCTATTCCTCCGATAGGGTTAGATGACTTAGTGGTAGAGCCTAATTTGACTTTTGTTACACAACCAGTTTCGGGTTATAGATAGAGATGAGAAAAGATTAAGGAATAAGACAATTAAGTTGGTGAAAATTCAGTGGAGTGACAATGCGAATGAATGTACTTGGAAGACAGAGGACAGGATTAGAGATACTTATCCTGATTTTCTTTGAGGGTATATCTATACTAGGCTTATATGGTTTGTTACTAGTCAGTTAGACTAGTATTGTTCCTAGAAATTGTTACAGATGATTGCTACGTTAGTATTAAGTCCTTGCTAAATTTCGAGTACGAAATTATTTAATGCGGGGAGCCTGTAACATCCTTAATTTTTGATACCATTATTCATAAGATTTAATAAGATAAATTAATTAGAATAATGTTGATAAGGAGATTGAGATTTGAATAAAACATATAGGGCTATGCTTAACCATATGATAAATGGTCTTTAATTTGGGATTATTAGTTAATTAACTTATACATGGGCTAAAATAGCCTGCTTATTATTTTACATGGTTATTACTTCTCCACTATGTCGATCAAATTTTCATTTCTCTCACGGTCACAAAAATCTAAAACCTAAATCAAAGCCGACCATTACCAAAGATGAAGAGAAGGTATTTTAATCTAAAAGCTAAGAATCAAGCTAGGAAGGATTAATCAACATCAAATCTCAAGTACCTTATCAAGTTTAAGGTGAATAGCAATTCTTACCACCTCTTTTCGGTTTTATAATCATGTGATTTTAGATTTGAATATTTATTTTTTTCCACGATATATTGGATGATGATATGCACGAATTTATTGATTATTTGATTTAAACATTAAACTATATGAAATCCGTACAGTTTCAGGGTCAAAACTGTGTTTTATTGATTTTAAAATGCCATGGAAGTTTTTTATGTTAAGTAAAACATAATTTTGGTGACGGGTTTAATTTTCAGAATTTTCCAAGCTATGGAAATTTTATTATGAATTTTTGGTTGAAAATATGATACGATTGGGTTAAATATTTATTTTGTGAATTTCAAGAAGGAATTGGGTCTAAATTTTTAACATGTTTGATTACACGATTAATCCGAATTTCAGTGATTTTTGAGGATTTTTCCCAATTGGTTTACTAAGGAAATTAAACTATTTTGAAAGAGAACTTTTTTGCAAATATTGGTTTGGTTATATGGAAATACTTTAACGTTATAATCCTTTGATTATATCTGAATAAATGTTGCAGTTTTAATAGAAAAGTATTTGAAAAATTTTAAGTAGCAAATCAAGGAGTTATAGGTGGCGACATTAATTATAAAGCAATTACCATTTTTGGATATAACATAGCTTTTCAAAAAAAAGGGTTCCGCCTATTTCGAGAGGAATTCCTTTTGATTCCTTTACCTCCGCCATCCTAGTCGAAACCATTAGTGCCGAAATCCATAAATTAGAACCAAGATGCATGGTATCAATGGACATTGATACGAAGTGTGTTGGTAAGTAAGCGGAAGGTAGAGTGTCGAATGTTATGCTTTCATCATAGTCGAAACCAAGGATTCAACTTTAAAAAGATTAATGCCTGCCTAGTTTTTGAAGGGCTTGGACCAAGTTAATACACTGTAGAGTCGAAACCTTAGCTTGTTTTCTAAAGTCAATTTACTGCTTTGATTTACTTAATGTTTTCAATATAGTCAAAATCTAGGCATTCGAAAGGAATTTTACAAACTGCTTTCGAAGGGGTTTCTTTTTCTTTAAGTGAAAGCTTTCGAAAGGAGTTGGTTCGACCTAACCGCAGCCTAGTCGCTACTCCACATTTTGACCATGTTGACAAGTAAGACATTCAAAGGGTTGCACTTGTTTTACCTTAAACCAAACCTTTTTCCTTATTGTTTTCGAAAGGGGTTGGGGTTCCAAAGGAGACGGAGTTGAAAGTGTTCAACCCAGACTTTCGAAGTATTGATTTATAGTCTTTGCTTTCAAACTATATGGCTCCGACACCATTAAATTTTCCCCCAAATTAGTTTGTGTTGGTTTCGAAAGAGATACTTTCGTACACAACCATCTTCAAATTATGTTTTAAAAGTAAAATCCAATGCTTTTGAAAGGGCATTTCATTTATTTCCAAACCTATGCTTTAAAGAACGTTTTCTTGTTACCATTGAAAGGTCTTATTGGTTTCGAAAGGTATATATATTTAGAGTTTTGGAAAGAGAATTTCTAAGCTTTCAAAGGAGGTAATCTTGGGATTTTGAAAGTGATGTTTAAGGTTTCAAAACTTATAAGCCATTCTCATTTTCAAGGAAAAACCATGGCATAAGTAAATGATAGATTTTGGAAATAATATTCGCATTATTATTAACCCATAACCGTATTTTGAGAGAAAGGGCAGAATAACCAGTTAGATTGACCCAGTAGTAAATATAACTTACAGATTTTAAAATTTAAATTAAAGATATTGGTAGGGGCCAATAAGTTCATAGTCAGGCCATGAAAACTATGCTTTGATATTGGTAGGGGCCAGTAGGTTTGTAGTTTGCCTATGAAAATTATATTCGGATTAAGATATTGGTAGTTAGCCAATAGGTTCCTAGTTATCCCATGAAAACTAGGATAGGAAATAAGATATTGATATTAATAATAGGTTCTTCGTGTTCCCATGAAAACTAAGTAATTGGACAGATAGTCCTTAATATTTAACAGGTTAATGTTAACCTTAGAAACTATAATTGAGATAGAGGGTCAAAAAATGGGGATGAGTAATCCAGAATAGATTTATTGTTTTGCATATCATTTAGTATTTTGAAATATTATGTTTTAACCATTGTGGATGCAAGAGCATAGTATATGGTTTTATAAATGTTGTATGATATTAGTGAGGGGAAACTCGTTCCGCTAAGTGGTGTGGTCTCACTAGATATCTAACTGGTTTGAGATGGTAAATTATTATTCATACTGGGTTTTTTGTCTGACTTGAAGTTTTTATCTTCCCCTTAAACTCTCGGGTACTCAATTGATTTCGAGTAGGTTAAGAGTTAAGGTTTCCAAGTATCCGTTTAGACGAATAAAAGCTTCCAAGGACGTGAAAAAAGCATATTGTTATCAGAGTTCTTTTATTTCCCTATGTGTTTGTTTATAAAGGAAAATTGTTTTCTTGCCTATCTATATACTCCGATCTACCAAAGGGGCATCTTCATATGTCACTCTTGGTGTATTTCGTAACAATTATATGTTATCTGAATGTGGTTTGCAAATTGGGATTATGTAATCAATTTGGAATATTTTGAATTAGAATGTGGAATTTGTTTTTCTGTTTAATTTTTTTCCATATTCTTGTGTTTTTGTGTATCAATTTATCTAATATCGTCGTGTTTGGTCGTCAAGGATTAGTAACTATGGATGACTGCAGCATTTGTAGCCATTAGTTTTGGGACTCCAAATATGAGGATGTTACACCTGAAGAGTCCGAGATTGGTAAATGTTTTACTTACCAAATACTTATCCAAAACTAGTATATGGATTCTACTTTATGGAATCGGTTGAGAAAGGGTATCTATGTGGGGATTCGAGATCTGCTCTAGATTCCCAAATCCATGTAGTGATTTGTGATCTGTTTGAGTTGTTGGAATCCATTTAGGGATTCGTGTTTTGTTCGAGTGGTGAAGATTCGTGTAAAAGATGCGAATGTAACCTCGAAATCAAAAATTATTAAAAACAGAGTAGGGTGCACAACTTGGGTTTAGTACGCAATGTATGGGTATCATCAACTCCATATCTAGATATACTTTTCGATTATTAGCCAGCGGAAGTTGATGATATTCGGTTTTTTTTCATGTTTATGTTCGAACGTTGGGCCGCTTATGTTTACCTAAATGGTATAGTTTATTAAGAGATATATGATGCTCGAAGGGTACTTTCTAACCCTTATGTAGGATATTGGATTCGGCGTCGACCAAAGAGATCTCCACAGAAAAATCCATTTTGTGAACATACCTCAGTAGTTTCAAATGAAACCTAAATATGTCATTGTGTGACCAATGTAAGCATTACAGCTATTGATATGATTATATCCCACATCCTAGACATTATTTATCATATTACTATATCAAACTCAATGAATGGTTGGATCTTTTGAAGGGAAACCATTACGAGAGTCCGCATGGTTTTCAATAGTTACTGTTACATGTATTCATGTATCTGAGTGTTCTCATACCAGACTTATGTCTGATGCTTGGTTTTTGTTTCCCTAAATTCTTTGCATACTCTTTCAAGTAGCCTGAGTATGACAGGTTTTAACTTGGATGCTTCAGAGTTCAGATGACGAGCTAGAGGCATCCATGTCTATCTATTTCTATTTATGTTGTTCCGTATAGCCATGTATATATCAAGGATAGACGGTTATAACTATCCAGGCTGATGATAGTACTTATGTTTTGTAACTCTAAAATTCCTGCATTCAAAGTAACTCTTCGTACTGTTCTTTTGATATTATATATTATCGTTCTGCTGTGGGATTCTAATATCGTGTCCCTTATTTCTTATTCTATTCGTTTTCTTTTATTTAACTCTAGCTTTATCTTTCCGGCACTTGGGTGCTCGGTGCATGAATACCGTTGATGTATTTAGTATCAATATTGGAGAGTCAAAATTCAAGTCGTTACAGTTCTCATATACAGTGATTACTATTATCATAAAACCTTATAATAAGTACAAGCGTATTTGGCAACAACTTATTACTAATATCTTTATTTAGAAAAAATTAGAGGCAAAGATAATATAATAAAAAATATGGGACAAAAAATAAATCCGCTTGGTTTCAGACTTGGTACAACCCAAAATCATCATTCCTTTTGGTTCGCACAACCAATTTTTTTCTGTAGGTCTACAAGAAGATGAGAAAATACGGAATTGTATAAAGAACTCTGTATAAAAAATAAAAAAATATCCTTAGGTTTCGAAGGAATTGAACTCTAAAGAAAAATCATTATTGACAGTCCAAGACCTATATTAGCTTACAAGCCATATATAAGCTATTATTTTCTACTTTTCATTTATATATAGCTTACGAGCCATATATAGGCTGCTATTTCCTACTTTTCATTTATATATATATATATATATATAGTTTACGAGCCATATATAACCTTCTATTTGATACTTTTCAGTTATATAGAGAATAACTTATAAGCCAATATAATGGAACTGTAGAAAAAAAAAGTATTTAAAGTAGTAGCTTATAAGCTTAAATAAACTTGAAAAAGGGGTGTTTTGAGTACATACTCAGTGAATCTCATACAGTAAAGTCAACTCCGGATCCAAAAAGATTTCTCATATCACAGTCATTACCCTAGCTAAGCAATGTTCAAACATTTTCAAAGAATCATCTCATTGATTATCTCCTAATGAACTTACACAAGTATTATGCATGTTATAACCGAGATGGTTATTCAAACAAATTATAACAATATCAATGTTTGATGTTTATAAGAATTTAAGTTTATATTCTATATATTGACTAACTTTATATGTTAATGTTTTTGATTCACTTATGGGAAGAATAAAGCACTCGTTTATAAGGGAATATGTTAGCAAAATGCAATCACTTTGTAGGATCTTTCACTTATCTACGTTCTATAAATTCAATTGGGGCAAAAAATAATTTTAATACACAAAATGCCCTTCGACTTAATTTTATGTAAATTAAGTCCCTCGTCGTATCTTCTCTTTGCAACCAGTTGTTATTCTTGTACCCATGTTATTATTTCATATCTTACTTTAATTTCAGTATTAGAAATGCAATAACTTTTAGAAATATTGTATCAACAAACTAGTTTCATCATTAAATCGCAAATTTTAAGATCTTTTAACTGATATGCATTATGCATATATAAATATCTAATCATTGGTTTTTTTTGGAATTGTAACTTTTCCATATAAATAACAAATTCAAAATCATTAATTTTATCATTCAAATCAATAAGTTCAAAAATAATAAATATGCAGTTAAAAGTCAATTTCGCATTTGGTATGCACTTAAAATTATAGCTGCATTATAGTAATGCAGCTACAATAGCATTTTCTTAATGCAATTAAATTCTACATTATGATCGAATATAACTGCATTTTCTTAACATAGTTAAAATATAAAGCGCATTAATATTGAATAAAATTATTAAATGCTGCCAAAATTAATCACGCATTACATAAATGCAGTTGCATCAATTTAGAAAATGCTATTCGGTTATAATTTCATTTACGAAAAGCATTTGAATTTAACTTCATTTGATTAATGCAGTTAAATTATAACTATGTTAAAACTAAATAAAATTATCAAATGCAGCCAAAATTATCAGTACATCACATAAATGCAGTTTAATTAGTTCAAAATGCTATTAAATAATAATTCATTTTCTTAAAGCATTCAAATATAACTGCATTTTTCTAATGTAGTTGAATTATAAAGTGCATGTGTGGATTAACCTAATTTTTCGTAATAATTAATGTTGCACAAAACAATGATATGTCCTAAATATGTAAGAGTTAATTCAAAAGATCTACTGAATTATCATTGCATTTTCTAAAAGCATTTGAATCAACCTTATATTGTTAAAGCACAATAAAAATGCAGTATAATTAATTCAAAAGATGCTATTAAATTATAATTGCATTTTCTAAAAGCATTTAAATTCAATTGCATTTTTAATGCAGGTAAACTATATAAATATCTAGTCGTTGATTTTCTTCTTCTTTTTTGAAAAATATAGCTTTTTGTATAAATAATATATTCAAATAAATAATTTTATCACTTGAATACTAAGTAAAAAAATAATAAATCTATAATTAAAGTCAATTTTGCATTTGGTATGCACATAAAATTATAGCCGCATTATAGCAATGTAGCTACAACTACATTTTCTTAATGTAGTTGAATTTGATGTATCCACAAACAAAAGATAATTGCATTTTCTAAAATCATTTAAATTTAACTGCATTTTTTAATAAAGTTAAATTATAAATGTATCAAAATTGAATAACAACAAATTCTGTCTAATTTGGTTGAAAGATAATAACTGCATTATCTTAATGCAGTTAAAACAACTATATATAAAATTATGGTAATCTAAAATAAATGCAGTCAAATAAATGTCGACATATAAAGAAGTAACAGAAATAACTTTATTGTCTAAATGAAGTTTAAACCAAAATGTAAAATTATGATTTTCAAAATTTTACTTTCAGGATCAACAATGGATATCATTGGAAACTTTATTACATTTATGATTTAATGGTGAAACGATTTTTAAATCTGATTAATCTACAAAAGATTATGACAATTTAAACATTTGAATTAAAGGAGATAGCAGATGTTGTTATTTGTCTAATGTAATGTTAAAGGAGCAGGGACATAATTTATAAAAGATTATAGAAAGAGATCCTCTTTACATTTGAAATAATAAATAGGACCCGAAGTTAATATTCCAAATTCAACTTATCATACTTGAATTAATAGTAGTTTCAACCATTAACACCCTGC
Organism: Allium cepa; assembly: GCA_030765085.1. NCBI lineage: Eukaryota > Viridiplantae > Streptophyta > Magnoliopsida > Asparagales > Amaryllidaceae > Allium > Allium cepa. The sequence continues at coordinate 1,038,899,194 of CM060931.1, read as the reverse complement.
CTATGTTACCAACTTCATTTTCATGCCATTTCCATTACACAATCTATTCCGGTCCTTAACAATTTTTTAACTTCAATTACCGTATCAGCAAATGAATAGTGCAATATATGCACCAAAATACTTCCCCATTGGTATTTAACAAACACACCCTTGTTTGAAACCTTTTGGGGGATATCTTTTATAAACTTATTAAATTTTTTTAACTATTAGGTCATATGTATCTTTACTTCCCTTTTACATTATATTAAAAACATGCATATCAAAAAAAAGTTGTTACATTAGTTTTATTTAGCAGCTCGACCCAAGGTGAATTTCGACCTACACAAGAGATTAAATTGGACTCCAAAATAGATATGAAAATTACTCAAAAATAAAAGTTGCCAAAAATTAAAACTTGATGACTCACCTCATGGAAAGAATGCTTTACCACACATGACAATAACACATTTAATTATTAATATTATACTACATTTTATATTGTGTTAAGCATGAAAGTTGGAAACTTCCTTCGAACTGGGCCCTAGGCCATCACCAAAATGGCCTAGGCCTAGGGTCTGCTATGTTATTAAGAGAAGTATTCAAAAGGATCTTAAATAAGTCATTGCCAAAGATACTCATTGAACCTATACAACAAGGGTGAACTCTTGATCGAAGAGGTTCTTCCCATTACAATCGCCGTCCAAAGCATATTTCATAAGTTTTTAATAGTTTTTAATAGGGGTTATTCAAATAGCCTATAAGTCTATCAATGTTTGAATTTAGTAATTATAAAAATCAAACTAATATTCTATCATGTTGATTGATTTTAAATTTTATGGTTTAATTCACAAGGGGAACAATATTTTAATCATGCTATAAGGGGATATTGCAATTGTTATAATTTCAAAATGTATGATTACAAGATTAAAGGTCATGAGATTAAACCAATAGTTTGGCTCAATTGGTTGGCAGCTCAGACTATGGTTCTAAAATTTTAGAATATTCTTACTACAAAATAAACTATTCTTTTATTGCTTAAAAGAAACTGCATCCAATATAAGAAATTGTACCTCCTATGTAAATAGAAAATAAACATTCAAGATTTCTTAAAGGCCGCAACTATTTGTGGCAGTATTAAGATTGGGTAACTAAGCCATTTATTCAAACTACTAGATAACATATGACTAATTCACAAAAAATTATTCAAATTTATTCTAACATTTCACTCCCTTAAACTGGATACTGCAAGTTCCGGTTTATTAAGGACTAACTGAACTGCTATCTTCAAGCACGCATACTCTAAGTTTCTAAAGTAGTTTCTCAAATACTTTTATTCTGAGTGGTTTAGTAAAATTACTTGCCAGTTGATCTTCATTTTTTTTGAAAATAAGATCAATCACATTAATATCTACCAAACCTCTTTGAAAATGATAGCGCATATCAATGGGCTTAATTCGCCCATGTAAAACTGGATTCTCAGATAACTTAATTACTAAAATTGTGTCGTAGAAAGTACTATTGCTTCCATGTTGAGGAAATCGCAATTCATGCAATAATCTTCTCAACCAAATAGCTCGACACACACTTGTCGCAGCGGCTACATAGTCTGCTTTCGTTGTTGACAATGTAACAAGTGGTTGTTTTTTTATGACCAAAATATTGCTCCCAGACCCATTATAAATACACATCCCAATATGCTTTATCTATCATTGATATCATCAGCATAATCAATATCACTGTAATCCACTAAGTTAGATCGCTCACCCATTTTGTAAAAAAAATTCTAAACTCGCTTGTTCCTTTTAGATACCTAAGAATCCTTTTTGCTGCATTAAGTTGCATAGTTGTTGGTGTATCCACATAATGACTAATCATGCTTACTGTGTACTAAATACCAAGCCTTGATGTTGTCAAATACATAAGACTTCCCACAATTTTCTTATATAAACCACTATCCACTTCTTTGCCCGAAGGATCTTTTGTGAGTTTTTCTCCAACTTCAATAGGTCTACATGCTGGATTGCACTCTTGCATTTAAAACCATGCTAAATTTCAATAATATACTTCTTTTATGATAAGAAAATTTCATCATAATACTGAGTCACCAAGCAACATTATAACTAAGAAAATAGTGCATACTTCCTAGATCAGTCATCTCAAACTCCCCCATAGTCGACGTTCTGAAATCATCAAACATTTATTCATCGTTGCCTATATAGTTCAAATCATATGCATACAAGCACAACCAAACACTTCCCATCAGCTCCATATTTTGTAAAAGGTGTAGGTTCAAAAGGATACTTTTTAAAATATGCATTTGCAAAATAAATTCCTATACAACTATACCAAGCTCTAGGCGCTTGCTTCAGTCAAATAGTGCCTTATGTAATTGATACACCCACTTCTTGCTTCCATCCTGTACATAATCAAGAGGGTGATTAATATAAATCGTGTCATTCACTTCGCTAGCTACGAAGAAATGTTGATTTCTTATCCAGTTGAAATATAGGCCATAAATAGTGTGCTGCTAATGCCAGTGTGATTTGTATCATGCCATGCCATGCAACTGAAGCAAAAGTCTATTCATTTATTCAATGTCTTTGTTTATACCCTTTAACAACTAATCTTGCTTTAAGTTACTCCACTTTCCATTTTCTTTTAATTTTGTTTTGAATACCCACTTTACACCAATTGACTAATATCCATTTATGAGATCTGTTAATGCCCATGTGTGGTTCTTCTCAATTGCCTTGATTTCATTATTCATTGTATATTACCATTTTGAATCATAAACCATGTCTTCATAAGAAATAGGATCACTTTTTGAAAATAATGTAAATTATGTAATTGGATCGTAGTCTTTAAATAGAGCAAAATGTTAGAAATTGATACCTGAGATTCCCACATTGAAGTGCTGAAAATCTAGGAGCAATAGTTGAAGAAGAAGAAGAAGAGGGAGTCGCAGAGTAGGAAACGATGGTGCTTCAATTCGATAGTGGAAGATTTTGGGTTGGTGCTGAGAAGCCTAGGGCAGTTTTTGGAGCGGTAAAGAAAAGAAGTGGAGTGGCAAAGAAAAGAAGTGGAGTGGCATTGTTCTTTGGAGCTGCTAAGAGGAAGATTGCCGAACCATAATTATCGTTTGGTGTTTTGAAGCGGAAGAGAAGCATATTTTTCATTTGGTAAAATGGAGGAGCGGAAGGAAAGAAAATCGTCGAACGAGTTGTTTCGTCCGGTGATTACTGAACGAAATTTTGGCATGCTGAACGAAATATTTCATTTGGTATTTGAGCATGCCGCACCAATAGGGGAGATGTCGGTCTAAATTTTTCGCTCGGCATTTTGCCGAACCAAACCTTAGGACTGCTATATAGTAGCTACCCTTCCTCATTCCTTTACTCTATAAGTAGTAGAGCTTCTGGAAAGCAATGGAAGCCATCCTAGAGAGCTGAAACTCTGTAGAATTTTGTCTGTATTGTAAATTCTTCTTATGTATAGCATCCAAAAGTGAATCAATCTTGTAACTCTAATCTTTCAGTGATTAATAAAATCTCCTCTCCCCAAGTGGATGTACATTACCTTGCGGTAGTGGAACCACTATAAATACTAGTGTTATTTATTTTTCTACATTGCATAAATCTATGATTGTCTGTTCTGATATTTATCTCCGTTTGTATCGTCTCACTACAATCACGATCCAGTTGTTTTCCGCTGCTTTGGGTTTTTTATTCCCTTAGACTGATCATCTGAAGGGATTATCCCCAACAGTCTGGTATCAGAGCCGCAAGGCTGATTGAGGAGTGCTAGACACTATGGTAGGAGATGAAGCGACTCCAGATGTTATAAGACCCTATACTAAAGGGATGTATATCATGTCAGGATCATAGTTGGCAATTGAGAAATGAAATGGTGATAAAGACTTCGAGAAGTGGCAATGGAGGGAGAAGGCTGTTCTAATGAGGAATGAAGTCCATCCTTTACTGTTTGCCCCTGAGGAGTTGACGGTTGACATTTCAGTCGTGGAAAGGAAGGAGATGGAGAAATGGGCGTTTACTACTTTACAACTAGCTATGGGAGAGAATGTCATCTCAGAGATCAGAAGTGAGACCACTGCTAGGGGCATTTGGACCAAGCTAGAAAATCTCTACTTGAAGAAATCTCTGACTAACCGTTTGAATTTACTAAAGACATTTTTACCATATGGATGAGAGAGGGTATTCAGTGAAAGAACATCGTAATTTCTTTGATGATCTTGTGATAAAGATGAAGACTGTTGACTTGAAGATGGCTGAGGAGACAATGATTCTTCTGTGTTCTTCTCCAGAGCGTTACACGGGTTTCACTAATAGCCTTATCTTCGCTAGAGACAGATTGGCAGTGGAAGATGTGAAGTCAGGCCTTCTATCTGAGGGCTTGAGAGATCAAATGAAGGAGATAAGTGAAGAAAGTAGAGGTGGAAGTAGTAGTCATGACCTGTTTATTGAAAGAGGTAGAGAGGATAAAAAGAATTGGCACTCTAGAGGGCATTCCACGTCTAGGAAGCCTAATAATGGAATGAGAGCAGAGTCTAAGGACGGGAAGTGCTTTATCTGCAAGAAATCTGGTCACTAGAAAAAGGATTGTCCATATTTGAAGAAAAAGGATTGCAAGAAGATGGATCTTTATCATTTGCGGTGGATAAGTCTATATCTGATGATGTGTTGTCTGCAGCAGTAACGGATGTCTCAGACCATTGGGTGTTGGACCGGGGAGCATCTTTCCATACGACGCCTAATAAAGATTACTTAGTTCTTTCGTTGGATGAGATGGAAGCTCTATTATTATGGGTAATGATGCTAGCTGTAGAGCAATGGGTGAAGGTACAGTGAGGATCAGGATGTTTGACAGACTGATATGCACTTTGACAGGTGTCCGGTATGTTTCAGGTGTTCGGATCCTTAATTTCTTTGGGATGCAAGGTAACTATCGAGAAGGATAGTCTGAAGGTTTTGAGAGGTGCACTAGTACTTATGAAAGGAGATGTGTTTCGAAATCTGTATTTTCCAAAAGGAACCACAGTTCTTGGAGAATCGTGTGTTGGAGTACATAGTTCTCATGCATTGGATGCCACAAAGCTTTAGCATCTCAGATTGGGTCTTATTTCAAAGAAGGGCTTAGGGTTGCTTCGGAGATGGAAGATGATCAAAGGACAAAGCTTCGACAACATGGACTTTTGCCAGCAGTGTGTGTTAGGCAAGCAAACTAAAGTATCTTTTGAAGTCGGACTCCATAGATCGAGGCAAGTACTTGAGTACATGCATATAGATGTTTAGGGGCTAGTTGCTACTCCTTTCTCTTGGAGGAGCAAAGTATTATATCTCTTTCATTGATGACTTTTCTCGAAAAGTATAGGTGTATGTGATGAAGATAAAATCGGAAAATTTTGAGAAGTTCAAAGACCGAAAAGTGCTTGTTGAGAACCAATCTGGTTCTGGGTTGAAGATGTTGAGATCCGACAATGGCGGTGAATTTGTCTCTAGGGAGTTGCTCAATTTCTATTGACAGCATGACATTTAGAGATATTTCACTAGACCTGAGGATCCGTAATCCAATAGGGTTGCAAAAAGGATGAACATGACCCTATAGGAGAAGGCTCATTACTTGAGATTGACGGCGGACTTGTCTAGAGGCTTTTGGGCTGAGGCATTATCAATTGTTGCGCATATCATAACTCGAATTCCGTGCTCAGCCATTGATGGGAAGATTCCAAATGAGAAGTGGAGAGGTAAATCAATGTATCTTGGTTACTTCAAAAATTTTGGTTGTCCTGTGTATGTTCACCATATAAGTGATGACAAGTCGGAGGCTAGAGCATACAAGGGCATACTAATGGGATACATCGATGGTAATAAAGGATATTGAATTTGGAACCCTGTCGATCGGAAGATTGTTCATTCCAAACATGTTACTTTTGATGAGTCTACTATATTCAATCCGAAGGAGAAGCTACCAAGCACATCAGAAGATTCTGATAGGCCTAAAGAGATGAAAGAAGTTCCCATGTTCCAGCCAATTAGTAGAGTTGTTGTTGATGCTGTCGAGAAAAATCCAATTGACGAAACATCACAGAATAGTCCACATGTACCTTCTAGTAGCGCTGGTGATGGGCATGGATCTAGAGAAAGTTCATTTCAAGGTGGAGCTGAAAGGAGTTTAGGTGAAGCAGTACCTACCTGGGTCAGTCGTAGAACTATTAGACCACCCGAAAGGTGTGGTAATCGGCAGTTTGCAAACATTAGCCTTTATGATCAGTTTGACTATGCCCTACATGTGGATCATGAGGAGCCGCTTGACCGTGATGAAGCTTTAAATTCATGCGATAGTTTGAAGTGGATGTGCGCTATGGAAGAGGAGTTAGAGTCATTGAAGAAGAACAAGACTTGAGATTTGGTACCACCTCCTTAAGGAAGTCGAGCTATAGGCTACAAATGGGTGTTCAAGTTGAAGGATGATAGGAGATACAAGGATAGACTAGTTGCTTAAGGGTTTTCACAAAGAAATGGATTGGAGTATGATGAGATATTCTCTCCAATAGTGAGTCATACGTTCGTCCGAATTTTGCTTGCTATCGTCGCAACTCATGACTTGGAGCTGGATCAACTGGACGTGAAAATTGCTTTCTTGCATGGAGATTTGTATGCAACCATCTACATGAAGCAGCTAGAAGGATTTTTTGTAGATGAGAAGGAAAATTAGGTTTGCTAATTGAAGAAGTCATTATACGGACTTAAGTAGTCACCTAGACAATGGTACAAGAGGTTTGACTCTTTTATGCTCTCACTTGGTTATGATCGTAGCATCAAAGACGATTGTGTATACTCCAAGCATTTAAATAATGGTAGATGAGTGTACCTACTCTTATACGTGGATGATATGTTGATTGCTTCCAAGGATAAGGCTGAAACTGATAGTTTGAAGTTAAAGCTAAAAGCGGAATTAGAAATGAAGGACCTTGGAGAAGCAAAGAAAATTTTAGGTATGGAAACCCAAAGGGATAGAAAGCTAGGACTTTTGAATCTCATTCAAAATGGTACATTTGAAAGATTCTTGCTTGGCTTAGCATGGAAGGGGCAAAGGCCATCAGCACACCTATGCCTTTACACATACAACTTTCTTGTAAAGGTTCTCTGATCTTGGAAAAGGACAAGGCTTATATGATGAAGGACCCATATGCAAGTGCACTTGGCAACTTGATGTATGCCATGGTCTGCCCTAGGTCTGACATTGCACAGGTTGTTAGATTAGTGAGTAGATTCATGGTGAATCCAAGAAAGACACATTGGAAAGCGGTGACGTGCATGTTCAGATACCTTAGAGGAACTCCAAACCATGGAATTGTTTTTGGCGGTAGAGAAAGAGATTTCAGCTTGGTTGGTTTTAGCGATTCTGACTATGCGAGTGATAGAGATCGAAGGAAGTCAACCTCCGGATATGTGGTCACCATTGGTGGGAAAGCGATCAGTTGGAGAGCGAGGTTGTAGACGATTGTGGCTTTGCCTACTACAGAGGCAGAGCTCATAGCTGCGATTGAAGTGGCTAAGGAGGCACTTTACATGAGGCGACTGTTGTGTGATTTGGGATTCGTATATGAAGGCATGGATGTGCACTTTGCAATTCATTTAGCTGAAAATCTGGCATTCAGCTCGAGGACGAAGCATATTGAGGTGAGAAAGTCATTTCTTATCTGGATTAGTGAAGAGAAACTAGTTCGTCTTCAGAAAGTTCACATAAAGGGGAATGCAATAGACATTTTTACCAAATTGTTGCTTGTTGCCAAGTTCGAGCATTGCTTGGACTTTATTTGCTTAATGAAGTGCTAGGTGCCACGGGGTGCATGGGGCGAGGGGGGAGGGAGAGTTGAGATGGTTCATGGAGACATTTGTTTTCATGGAGGAAATTGATAGGTTCCACACGAACAGGGTACTTCGAACACTTTGTTGACGGGCGGTGACCTTGCCGAAGTTCATTGACAGAGTGTAATGGATGATGGCATTGCCGAAGCTCATTGGGTAAGTATCCATTGCTTGGAGCATGAAGGTGTAGATGGAGTTGGAAGGTTTATTTGGTAATCTGGTATCAAGGTGGAGATTGCTAGAAATTGATATATGAGATTCCCAAATTAAAGTGGCCGAAACCCTAAGAGCAATAGTTAAAGAAGAAGAAGTGGTAGTCACGGAGAAGGAAGCGATGGTGCTTCAATTCGGCAGTGGAAGATTTTGGATCCGTGGTGAGAAGGATAAATCATGTTTTTGGAGTGGTAAATAAAAGAAGTGGAGCGGCGAAGGTGAAGATTGCCGAACCATAATTATCGTTCGGTGTTTTGGAGCGGAAGAGAAGTGAATTTCTCGTTTGGTAAAATGGGGGAGCGGAAGAAAATAAAATTGCCGAATGAATTGTTTCGTCTGGTGATTATGGAGCGGCATTTGGGCATGCTGAACGAAATATGCTATTCAGCACTTGAGCATGCCGCACCAATAGGGGAGATGCCGGTCCAAATTTTTCCCTTGGCATTTTACTGAACCTAACTTGATGCATGCCAAACCAAACTTCAGGATTGCTATATAGCAGCAACCCCTCCTCGTTCCTTCACTCTATAAATAGTGGAGCTTCTGAACAATAATGGTAGCCATCTTAGAGAGCTGAAACACTGCATAATTTTATATGTATTGTAAATTCTTCTTATGTATAGCCTCCAAAAGGGAATTAACCTTGTAACTATAATCTTTTAGTGATTAATAAAATCTTCTCTTCCCAAGTGGACATACACTACCTTGCGGTAGTGGAACCACTATAAATACCGGTGTTATTTATTTTTCTACATTGCATAGATCTATGACTGTCCGTTCTAGTGTTTATCTTTGTTCGTATCGTCTCACTACAATTATGATTCAGTTGTCTTCCGCTGCATTGGGTTTTTTATTCCCTAGACCGATCATCTAAAGGGATTTTCCCCAACACAAATTTGATAATAAAATCATCATTATTAATAGCATTTGGCACGACATAATCATTCATCCATGTTGGTTTTGTCCTCAACCGTGTATGCCTAGATGCAAAATATTTTCACCTTGAGCATCAGAAATTGTAGACGATTCTGTAGTAGTAGTGACATGTATGTTACTTTCATAGTAAACTTCGAAAGATGTTGGTAGTTGTGGAGTAGTGGTGATAGGGGTGATTGAGTGGGTTGGACTATGGAAATCCTTTCACCGTATACGTCAACATTTTTAACAGGAACATCCCATGACATCAAACACAACATCTCGACTAATGGGAGCCCTCTTCGTGACTAGATTATATAATTTATATGTCTTTGATTATTGATGAAGGCCAATAAAAGTACACTTTTATCCCTTATTATCAAGTTTTATTCACTTCTGATTTGGAACGTGTGCATTAGTTATGCATCTGAAGATCCTTAAATGAGCAATATTGGGCTTGTTTCCACTCCATGCTTTTTCTGGCATCATATTACACACAACTGTTGTAGGACTTCGATTGAGAATATGAATACTCCATATAACAACCTCATGCAAAATACGCATTGGAACACTAGGAGTACCCAACATGCTTCTTACATCTTCACATTCTCCCATTTTTCTACTCCATTTTGTTGTGGCGTGTAAGCTGTAGTCATTTACTTTTTGACGCCTTCACTAGCACAAATTTTTTATGAATTTGTTAGTAAGATTTTTGGTCTTACAACACTCCAAATGAAAATGAAATTTTACCTTACTAATTACCTCAATGATTTTGAATTAGAAAAGTTAAGTAATATTAAATTTTCCATTTGGTAGTAATTACACTGCTAGATGCTTACACAATTAGGTAGCTCCACTTTAACTATTTGTTAAAATGTCAGATCGTGCTAGTATTTGATTCTAGTATAGAAAGTTAAGATCTGGTAAAGAAAAATAGGTATGTAAATAAAAAATGCAAAAATAGTAAAGAATACAAGGAATTTACATGGTTTGGATGTTAACAAACCTACGTCCATGGAGGACATCTTTCTTCATTTTTTTGGAAAAAGTTCTCATGGCAAAGAGTACGACAAAATCTTAAAAGTATTCACAAAGCGGAAAAGGTAAAGGTTCTCCTTCTTGCTATAGTATTTTTTCTATTTATAATATGATGGTGCACGTGGATTGCCATTATTTGTTTCTCACTATTGTGTTTCAATCCTTGGATCTTGCTAAATGTCGTCCATCCGCATTATTTATTTGATATACCCGGATTATTGAATGTTCTTGGCGGGAATTTTGAGAGGAAAGCTAGATTTCTTGAAATTATGGCGAGATCATTTGAAATAATGGCCGGCAAAAACCTTAAATTTGAATAGATTCTGCACTCAGGTTCTTGGGAGGATAGTAAAAGTTGCTTTGTTGATTATGAGGCATGGTTGGCATGTTTATAGTGAGGTTGTACTAATTGGTATGTGATTGTTTAGAGATACCTATGATCTGAGTTGCTCTTATTGCATGGATTGCTAGTAAAGGTAATCTCGTATCTTTGCTACTTTCTTGTAAGTGTGGATCTGCAATGCAGCGTCGCTCGAGTGGTATGTGTGTAGCCCTTTGGGATGCTTTTGACTTCATGTGGTAGCCCTCAGTATGCGCAGCGTAAATACGAGTTGAGGGTGTTAACAAAGTATGAGTCTGGGAATGTCGGCAGCGTAGTTTAGTCATTCTTTTATTATGGCTTGTGGATGCAATACTTCATCATCTGCTTCTAGTATTCTTGTGACTTATATTATTAGTGTGGTATTTTGTTCTATTGTGGCTTGCTACCTTTCAGTTGTAGTTCTTTTGGTTAGATCGAGTATCATGACCACATACCAGCCTTTGTGCAGTACCAATTGGATCATTCCAATCTCTTCTCCTTTTGTCTTAAATTTTTGTGAGATTATCTCTTTCGGATTTGTGCTTATTTAATTCCCATTTAATTTAGCTTGTGAAACATGGGTGTAACATCTTGCACCATAAGTCTACAGCGACCGTGGATCGATGTGGACTTATCTCTATTCATTCTTGTTCTACGCATCTTATGATCGGCTTTTTGGATGTTGTCTTCCATGTAAATTTTGTCATGCATTTAGCGTGGTTTTCCTTGTTGTTTGGGGAAAGACCGTTTGTTGTTTATATGCCATGTAGTTGGCGTGATTATTGAACAACAGTGGTGTTCTACAAAAAATTATTTATTATGTTTTGTTTAGTGTTACTGTACTCATTTCTGAGATTTCCATTGTCGTTCATATTTTGTGTCGTCGATACAATAATTGAACGGCGGCGTCAAGCCATGAAATGTTATTTTTGCTCGTAGTTTAGTATCACCATTCTCATTTCTAAGATTGCCATTATCGTTCATAGCTGCATTATTGAATGATGGCGGTGAGCTATGAAAAGTGGTTTTTTCATGTGTTTGGCATGGTCTTTCCATATGACTTAGGGGAGAACTGAGTTTTGACTGTGAAGTTAGGACATGTATTTACAACCTTAGCATGCGCATGGTTTTTATGCTAATACTGGTTGTCTAGTATTCTTATGTCCAGCGTGCTATGTTGATAGCATTAACATAGAGGGGTTTTTATACTGGTTCGGACCATCAACTATCCCTACAGCCAATTTGGTTGAGAGAGCTGAATTGCATTTTATGGAGCTCCATTTCGATAACTATGTCGGGCAGTCTAATATTTACATCCAGTTCCACTAAAAAGTCGATCTACACTGAGAAGTATTTTTTATGGTTGTTTTGGATCGTCTAATATCCCTGCGTCTAGTTCGGCTGAGAAGCCAATTTACGTTAAGCAGTACTTTTGGTAGCTGGTTCAGGCCATCTAATATCCCTACATCTAGTTCGACTAAGAAGACAATTTGCATCGAGTAGTATTTTGATGGTTGCTTCGGGCTATCTAATATCCCTACGTCTAGCATAAGTATTTAACTATTTAAGAGAATTAACATAGAGGCAATTTTATACTGGTTCAGGCTGTACAATATTCGCATGTCCAATTTATTGTATTATTACTTTATAATAGTAATTATAATGTACATTAAATTAGCAATGTAGATCATACAAAGTAAGGTCGAGGTGCTCTGAGTTCCAAGTTCTTGGAACTAGGTTTCCATCAGGTCTTGATAGTCGCTATGTCCCATTTTCTAATGCCTTTGCTATGAATAACAGGCCTTCCCAATTCGGACCCAATGCTTTGTCTGCTGCATCCTTTGTGTCGGTCGTTACTCTTTGCAGTACTATATCCCCTTTACAGAAGTTTATCTTTTTTTGAGCTTGGCATTAAATTTTCTACCATTCTTTGGTAATATGTGGCCGTACTACTGCTGCTTCATCCCTTCTTTCCTAGATGAGGTCTAAGGTGGCTTATTCCAATTTCCTATTCTTTTCTGTTGTGTATGATATTCTTCTATATGATGAGATCTCTACTTTGATAGAAAGCATGGCCTCATATCTATAGGTTAGTTAAAAAGGGGTATGGTCGGTTGGAGATTCGGTTGAAGTTCGGTAAGCCCATAGTACTATAGATTGTTCTTCTATCCAGTTAGGGCTGTCAATGGGTACCCGAAAAATCCGATATCCGTCTGAATCCGTATCCGAAAATATGAAAAATATCCGTTATCCAAAAAGCGCATACGGATATCCAATATCCGAAAAGCTTTTCTGATACGGATATGGTTATAGTGGTATCCGTATCCGAAAAATATTCGTCCGATTAATTGATGCATATTTATATAATTTAAAATAGGAAAATAGGGCTATGAGTGTTTAACTTTTGAATATTTTTGGATACACATACATATATTAGTATAAAACAATGTTTTATCACCATATTTTTTATTTCTTTGTTTTTTATAAACAATAGTACAAAAAATGTTTTATGTTGATCTAAAATTTTCATTTATACCTTTAAATTTATCAATTATTGGCAGAGCGGATAAATATCCGATATCCGTCCGTATCCGAAAATTAAGCGGATACGGATATCCGATATCTGAAAATTAAACGGATATGGATATCCGATATCCGAAAATGATTTCGGATACGGATACGGATGTGGCACTATCCGTATCCGAAAGCATCCGTTGACAGCCCTATAACCAGTTGCCTTTTGCTTTATGTTTCCTTTTATTTAATAGCTTCTTGATAGTTTTGTTTGCTGCTTCTATCTACCCATTTGCTTGTGGGGGAGCGATTGAAGAAAATCTTTTTATTATGTTATTCTTCTCACCATAGACAAGGGGCTCTACATCTATGCATTTAGTAAAGTAGTACATCGCCACTATAGCATATTTAGCACCTTCCTTTGACATTGATGTGGTCCCATCAAATCTATGCCGTATATATCAAATGGATATGGGCTTCCAAGTGACATGAGCTCATAGGATGGCTGTTTGGGGATACTTGCAAATCGTTGACATCGGTCACATCTTCTTACAAATTCCTTTCTGCCCTAAAGCACTATAGGACAATAATAAACTTGCCTTAATACTTTATTTGCTAATTTGTTTCCCCTTGAGTGATCTCCGCATTGGCCTTCATGCGCCTCTTTCATGACTCGTGCCCCCTCTTCTTTGGAAACATGCCTAAGATAAAGGGTTGAATACCCTCTTTTGTATAATGCGCCATCAAAGAAGGAGTAGTATGGAGACAGTTATCTTATTTTTCAGGCTTCATTTCGATTCAGGGGTAAGATTCCGTTTAGTAGGAATTGCTTAATGGGATTCATCCAGTTATTCTCCTCAGTTTATTAAAGCGAGGGTTCAACCGAGGGTTGATCTTGATTCCCTACTATCTCATGACCTCGCTTCCTTGAATGGCATCCCAGTGGGCACAAATCAGGATTAGTATTTGATTTGATTCCTTTATTCTTGGCTCTGCTTGATGCCCGATTGGTACTACCTTCATTTCACTAGCCACTTTGATGCTAGCAAGCTTTGCTAAGGAGTCTGTGGATGAGTTGTTTTCATGGGGAATTTGTTCTATCCTAAATTGTCAGAACTGCTCTAGCAGCTTCTTAGACAGTCCGCATATTTAGCTAAAATTGGTTCCTTTGCTTGGTAATTGCCTTACACTTGGTTCACAACTAGTTGGGAATCACTATGAATTTTAATGTGGGTTACCTTCATTACTTGGGCTATTTTTAGGCCTATGAGGAAAGCCTCATATTCCGCCATATTGTTGGTTGCTTTGAAACCGAGTGTAACACCCATAAATTTTATTTACATTATTCAGGAGATTTAATTAGAATAAATTAAACAGAATAATGTAGAGTGATAAGGAAGCTGAGGTTGATCAATAAACTAAGTGGTTGTGCTTAATTAAAACGCGTGAACTTGTAATTGGTTAAGTGTTAGCTAATTAAACATAAGGGTATTAGGGTAAATAGCTGCCCATATTCCCACCTTTATACCATTACCTCAAGGCAATACACGTTCATGAATCATAAGAAAATTTTTAAAACATAAGAAGTAAAGGAGCCGACCATTTGGAAGAAGAGAAGAAGGCAAAATCAAATCTAAAGCTCAGGTTCAAGCTAGAAGAAACCAAACTCAATCAGTCTCCAATTTCCTTATCCAAGCTAAGGTGAATAATAATCACTACATCTCTATTTTTAGCTATATAATTATATGTTTTCGAATTTAAGGATAAATTCATTTTTATGATATATTGGATGATGATATGCATGATTTATAATTTATTAGGTTAAACAATATGGTTTCAAGGGAGATATGCATGGTTTTAGGTAAAAACCCAAGGTTTCAATATTTTTAAATGCTATGGGAAAATTATATGTTAAGGAAAAATATGATTTGGAGTTGGGTTTCAATTTTTATAATTTTTCAAGCCATGAAGAATTAATTATGAATTTTCAAAGGAAAATATAGTTAATTGGGTTTATAAATAAAATATATTAAGAATTTGGGTCTCAAATTTTGATATGTTAGATAACTTATTTAAAGTGAATTTTTAAAAATTTTGGGGATTTTTACTAAGTGATTTGGTACGAAAATTAAATTATTTTAAAAGGGGGACCTAAATGATTTAATTGTTATCTTAATAGGAAGGGCTTATTTGTTAAATATTGCTTAGTTTTAGATTTGGAAAAATGCGGCAAATTTTAGTAAAGTAATTTGAAAGTTTAAGATAGCCAATCAGATGTTTACAAGTGGGCAAGTTAGTTGCAAAAGGTTTACTTTATTTGGTAAAAATAGCCTTTTGCTCAGAAAAATGGGTTCCGTCTTCTTTAGAAGGACCCTTCGACTCAAACCTTTCACCCCCAACCTAGTCGAAACCTTCTAGGTCCAAACCAGTAAACCAATACACATGGTGTCATTCCGATGGAACGTAGTGGATTAGGGAAAGGCGGAAGGTAAAATGTCGAGACGTAGCTTTCGAAGGGATTGGTTCCTTTGTTTTAAAAGAAAAGCGCCTGCCAATTTATATTGGTCGAAACCTATGCTTGCAAAAGGTATTTCCAAAAGATTCTTTCGAATAAGAGGTGTCGCCTTTGTTTTAAAGAAGTAGCTTACGAAGGAGTTACTTAGATTTCGTTTAAAGCTTTTGGAAGGGGTAGTTTCGACCAAGTCGAAAACCTTCTGTGAATTGATGACCATTTGATGGTATTGAAGACATCAAAGCTGTCAAAAGGTGCTGTTGTTTTTATAAATGTAAGGTGCTCCCTAATGCTTTCGAAAGGGGTTAGGGGTTTCGAAGGCAATGGTTACGGAAGGGGCTTCGAAGCTAACTTTCAATTTTTTTACCCAGATGTTTTAAAGCTTTCGAAAGGATGGTTTCGACACCATCAAACTTCCCCAATAATTTTTGAATTAAAGAATGGTTTCGAAAGAGATGCTTTTGCCTAAGTTCACTTTGACCCAAAAAGATGTTTTAAGTATAAACCTAATACTTTCGGAAGGGGGACTTTTAATGATTTCGAATGGTAACCTTCATTGGTTTTGAAAGGGTACTTTCAAGTAGTTTCGAAGCTATGCTTCTATGATTATATGATAATAATTTAACATGGTTGAAAGGTATCGAAAGAGATGTTTTAAAGTATTCAAAAGGCAAGAGCCTAGTGTTTTAAAGATAAATTTTTATGCTTTCGAAAGAGGTCATCAAATGAGGTCAAAAGCAAGATTTCGAAGGTGTCGAAAGCGAGGTTTTGAAACCCAAACTCAAATTTTAAAGGAAAAACCTATGGCTAAATAAAAGAGTTGTGAAAGGATTTCAAGTATGTAAATTTAAAGAAGTACTTCCTTGATAAAAGTACTGGTTAAAGGGATTAACCATGTTTTACATATAGTGCTTTCAAGGACCTTAAACCCATAGGAGTGGTATTGTTCAGTTGTTGTGTTTGTGCCTCCAGACATGAAAATATTCACATGATAAAAGAACCATAACTGTATTTTGAGGATAAAGGGGTAGAATAACCAGTTAGGTTAACCCAATACTGAATATAATTTGATTAAACTTCTGAATGAGTAGAATTGCATTTAGGGAGTCAGGGAGGCAAAAGTATAGGATGCTTAAACCTTAAAGTTGTCCGAGAGATAGGTTCATAGTAAACCCATGAAAACTATGGTTAGGAATTTATTGGGAGTAACCAACAGGTTCGTAGTAAACTCATGAAAACTATATATAAGGAAGGTTAGCAAGGGCCAATTGGTTTGTTGTAAACGCATGGAAACTATGTCCGTGTTAAGAATTCCCATCGGTAAAAAAAGGTGCCTAGTCAACCCATGAAAACTAGAATATGAAAGAAGTTAGGAGAGGTAATGGTAGACTCCTAGTCACCCCATGAAAACTAGGCTAAGAAGGTAGTTACTAGAATAATCTGTAGGTTCCTAGTCAAGCCATGAAAACTAGGAAATAAGATGAGTTATTGAAATGACCAATAGGTTCAGGGGAATCCATGAATTAATTAAGTTAATTGGCAGGGGCCTGTAGATTCTTAGTGATCCCATGAAAACTCTAAAATAGGACAGCGTGTCCATGAATTATAAAAGGTTATTCGTAAACCCATGGAAACTAATACGTTAATATTGACCCTAGAAACTATAAATATGACGGGGAGTCAATTAACTGGGGATGGGATATCCAAACTGTTTACATATGTATATCCTCATTATGTTTTGAAATGTTATGTTTTAACCATTGTGGATGCATGGGCACAATACATGATTTTATAAAAAGGGTTTTAGGATACTAGTGTGGGAAAAACTCGTTCCGCTAAGTAGCATGGTCTCACTAGATATCTAAATGGATTGAGATGTTAGATTATTATTCATACCAGACTTTGTGTCTAACTTAAAATTTTTGTTTTCCCCTTAAGTTCTTGGTTACTCAATTGATTTTGTGTAGTTTGAGATTTAAAGTATCCAGGTTCTCTTCTTAGACGAATAAAGCTTCGAGAGGTGTGCATGAGGCGGTTAGTTATTTAGAGTTATCTTTTTCCGCTATGTATTTTGGATGTAAAGTCAGACTTATTAGCCTTGCTATATACTTTGATCAACCAAGGTGGCATCTTTATATGTTGCTCTTGGTGTGTTGTGTAATAATTATATTCTTCTGAACGTGGTAAACATTTGCGAGATTTTGTAATGAATATGAAATGTGGAAATGTGTTTTTACTTTGTTAAAGATTTTTCCATATTCTTGTGAACGGTGTATCAAAGTACATAACACCGCCATATTTGATCGTAGAGAATTAATAATTATGGATGACAACAACATCCGTTTTGTTAGTTTTGAGCCTCCAAGTAGGGAGATGTTATAAGTGGGCAACAGAGCAAAGGTCTATGAAACTTTAAAAGAAAGTAAAACCTTTTGGAATATAATCCGATATATTTGAAATATGATCGGGGTTTGGTTTAACGCCATAGTAACGTACTTGTAATTGATATATAGATATATATATATATATACATACATATATAAGTATGTGTTCTCCTCTCTTTTAGACCGTTCTTCTGTATCTTACTAAGGCTCGTATGAAGATTTACGAGAAAGAAGATATGTAAGCAGGAAATGGAAGGGGTAATCTAGGGGGAGGAAGCACCGCAACCAACGAAAATGCTCAACCTAATACCAGGAGGAATCAAGGTCGCCAGGCTAATGCTAATCCAAATGCTGAGGCCAATGTAGGTGCTGGAAATCCGCCAGTAGATGCGTGGATGGTGTATCAGTTGTTGGTCAATCTGTTGCAAGATGGAGTTGCAGGTAATATTGGAGGAGTTAATCATGTGGCTCCATTTGGGAATAACTATGCAAAGTTGAGCAGGGCTATACTAGTTTAGGTGGAAAGCCATTTATGGGACGGAGGATGCTGTTGAAGTTTAGAATTGGCTGCTGAGCTACGAGAGGATCTTTACTGATCTAGGATTAGATGATGGACAAAAGAGGAGGCTAGCCTCTAGACACTTGCACGAGGCAGTGCTCCATTGGTGGAATAGTGTGAATATTGGAATTTCGAAGGAAGTGTTGACGTGGGCTGATTCTAGGATGAGGTTTGAGCATAAGTTTTTATCTAAAGTAGAAAAGTCGGCGTTGATGAGGAAGTTCATGGTTTTAGTCCAGGAAGAAATGTCGGTAATCGAGTACACCGCTAAGTTTGATGAGTTGTGTCGATATGGATATGCGTTGTTTGATACTGGCATCTGAAGGAATGAGAGGCTCATTCGAGGACTAAAGCCGAAGTTGGCTAGAATGACCATGATGCATGTTCGAGAACCTTGTAATGTGGTGGTAGAGATGGCTATTCGCCATGAGGAGATGCTTGCTATTTTTACCAGGGAGAAACAAGATGAATCCCAGGGTCCTCAGGGGAAGATGGGGAAATTCTTTAAGAAGAATGGAGCCTAGAAAAAGGAGGCTGCTAAGAAGGCAAAGGCTGATTTGGCGTGCTTCAAGTGTGATAAGAAGGGCCATTATGCTCATGAGTGCTGGATGGAAA
The DNA here is from genome assembly GCA_030765085.1 of Allium cepa. Classification (NCBI taxonomy): domain Eukaryota; kingdom Viridiplantae; phylum Streptophyta; class Magnoliopsida; order Asparagales; family Amaryllidaceae; genus Allium; species Allium cepa. The sequence continues at coordinate 1,038,880,215 of CM060931.1, read as the reverse complement.
AAGGGAAGAAGTCTACAGAGAAGAGGAATGTGAAATGCTTTAATTGCGACCAAGTTGGGCATTACAAGAACCAATGTGCCGAGCCATTCAGAGCAGATAGAGGAAATGTTTTTGCTATTGGACCACCATCTTCTTCTAGGCCTACAATAGCATAGAAAAGGAAAACTGTGATGGAAGGTATGCTTTTTGATTCATAATATACCAGTTAGGGTATTATTTGATGCCGGTGCATCACATTCATTTATATCACAGTATTTGGTTGATAGGTTATGCATTGAGCCCACATATCTTGTTACTTCCTTAAGGGTTGTGAATCCAATATGAGGGTATGCAACTTTTGGGATGACATGTAACTAGTTAGAACTTGATTTGTTAGGTCATAAGTTTGCATGCAGTCTGTATGTTTTTGATTTCGTAGATTTAGATATCATTTTGAGTATGGATTGGTTGGGTAAGTATGATGCTAGGATATTTTTCTAGGATAGTAAAATATCGTTGAGACACCTAGATAGTCATAACCAAATCATCGTCTCAATGGAGAATTCCATCAGGAATGTTTGTTCTTTGTTAAGTGCCACAGAGGTTGGAGAAGAGCTTAGTCGGGTTCGAATAGCAAGGGAATTTGCAGATGTCTTTGAGCCGGTTACGGGATTACCACCGAAACAAGCTATTGAGTTTTGGATAGACCTTGTGCCAGGAGCTGAACTTGTAACCATACCTCTAGCAGGATGACACCGACAGAAATGAAGGAATTAAAGGTGCCGCTAGTGGATCTTGAGGGAAGAAATTTTATTAGAACAAGCAATTAGCCTTGGAGAGCAGCCGCGGTGTTCGTGAAGAAACCAGATGGGTCGTTAAGGATGTGCATCGACCACTGTAAGTTGAATGAAAGGACGATCAAGAATAGGTATCCATTGCTGAGGATTGATGATCTGCTTGATCAGTTGAGTGGAGCCAGAGTGTTTTCCCAGTTGGATTTGGCAATAAGGTTTCATTAGTTGAGAGTGTCAGAGGATAATATTCTATTGACTGCATTTCAAACTGGATATGGTTCGTATGAGTGGATGGTGATGCCATTCAGGTTGGCGAATGCACCTGCTTTCTTTGTTGATTTGATGAACCGATTCGTCTGAGAGTATTTAAATATATTCTTGTTAATGTTTATAGATGACATTCTGATATACTCTAAGGATGAGAGAGAGCATGAAGATCATTTAGGGTCCTACTAGAGATGCTGAGGCAGAATTTGATAAAGGTGAAGCTTTTCAAGTGTCATTTTTGGAAGAAAGGGGTTAAATTTCTTGGTCATGTGGTTTCAGATAAAAGATTGTCAGTCGATCCAGATAAGATCAAAGTTTTGAAAAATTGGAAGAAACCAGAGATGGTAACCAAGATTAGGAGTTTTTTTTGGACTTGCTGGCAATTACCGGAGATTCATTAAGGATTTCTCATGGATAGCAGCACCTTTGACGAAGTTTACCAGGAAAGATGTGAAGTTCATTTGGTCCAAAAAATGCGAGGGAGGGTTCCTTAAGTTAAAGCATTTGTTGACTAATACTCTAGTGTTAGTAGTTCTCAATGGAAACCAAGGGTTATTTGTATACATAGATGCATGTGGGACTGCATTGGGAGCAGTTTTGATGCAAAAGGGCAAAATCATTGCTTACACATCTAGGCAGCTTAGACCGCACGAAGTAAGATATCCTACTCATGACCTAGAGTTTGACGCGATGATTTTTTCCTTGAAGATTTGAAGGAATTATCTTTTGGGGGAGAGATTTGAGTTGTATACCAATCATAAGTCTCTAAGATACTTATTCTCTCAGAAGGAGTTGAACATGAGACAGCAGAGGTGGCTAGAGTTTTTGGCTGCTTATGATTCCGATATAGAGTATACCCTTGGAAAAGGAAATAAGGTAGCATTGCCCTTAGTAGAAAACATTAGAATGTGGTGTTAGCTATGTTAGCAGAATGGAAGGATCTTGAAGCTTTAGCCAGTTACGGTGTGCAGGTATGATTTACTACTAGTTCTAGTCAGAGTACTGCCATGTTCTCCTGTTTAGAAGCACGACCAGTAGTGATTGAGAAAATTGCTGCTAAACATAAGGAGGATCCATTATTAGTTGGGATGATCAGAAGGCTTGAGGTTGCAACTGAGGTCGATGATTTGAAAGATTTTTGTCTTGAACAGAGAGGATGGTTGAGAAAAAAAGGACGGTTATGTGTTCTTGATGTAGAGAACTCGAGAAGAGAAGTTCTTGAGGAATGTCATCGATCCAAGTTTACGATTCAGCCTAGATGGACCAAGATGTATCAACATATGAAGAGGAGCTTCTATTGAGAAGGCATGAAGAGAGATGTTGGATTGTGGGTTAGGCAGTGTATTAACTTCAGCAAGTCAAGGCTGAACATCAAAAGCCGAGTGGGTTTCTTCAACCTTTAGAAATTCCAGTCTGGAAGTGGGATTCAATATCCATGGGTTTTATAGATGGGTTGCCATGGACGAATAGGTAAAATGAAAGCATATGTGTTATAGTGGATAGGTTGAACAAGAGTTCCCATTTCATTCCAGTCAAGTCAACCAGGGCGACACATGTTTTGGCAAAGTTGTTCATGAAGAACGTAGTTATACTTCATGGGATTCCTAGTAGCATAGTCAGTGACAGAGATGCATTATTCACTAGCGAATTTTGGAGGAGTCTACAAAAGGTATTAGGTACCAAGCTCAAGATGGGTATAGCTTATCACCCACAAATGGATGGAAAGATAGAGAGAGTTAATAAGGCACTCGAGGATTTATTGAAATCTTGTGTATTGGACTTTGGTGGATCTTAGGAAGATCACCTACATTTGATTGAGGTTTCCTATAATAATAGTTATCAGACTTGCATAGGAATGGTGAATTTTGAAGCTCTGTACGGAAGGCCATGCAAATCACTAGCATGTTGGTTAGAGACTGGAGATAGATTGGTCTTAGGTCCGGATTTGATTAAAGAGGCGTCAGAAAAGATTGAGTTAATTCGAGGACGGATGAAGGAAGCTCAATCCAGATAGAAGAGTTACGCAGGTAAGAGGCGTAAAGACATGGAGTTCTCAGTGGGAGATAGGGTTTTCATTAAATTATCACCTGTGAAGGGTATGGTACGGTTTGGGAAATTGAGAAAGTTGGCCCCGAGATATGTTGGACCATTCCAGATTGTTGAAAGGATTAGAAAGCTCGCATATAGAGTAGAGTTGGCGAGCAGTTTGATAGGAGTCCATAATATATCCATGTGTCTCATTTTCGCAAGTATGTGCACGATCCAAAGTCCACTGTTCCTCAGACAGAGTTGGAGGACTTGGAAGTAGAGCTTGATTTTGCTTTTGTTAGATGGCCATTTCGGGTTGTAGCAAAGGATGAGAAAAGACTGAGGATCAAGATAGTCCAGTTGGTCAAAGTTCAGTGGAGCGACAACGAGAAAGACTGTACCTGGGAAACAGAGGACAACATTCGAGAGGCTTATCCTGATCTACTTTGATGTTATGTCTATATTAGATTTATATAGATTTGCTGCAAGTCGGGTAAAGGCTAGTACGGATGTTAGGAGTGGTTACATATGATTGCTATGTTTTCTATTTAGCCCCTACTGAATTGCGAGGACGAAATTCTTTAAGGATGGAAGCCTATAATACCCTAAATTTTATTTACATTATTCAGGAGATTTAATTAAAATAAATTAATAGAATAATGTCGAGTGATAAGTAGATTGAGGTTGATCAATAAACTAAGTGGCCATGCTTAATTAAAATGCATGAACTTACAAAAAGTTAAGTGTTAGCTAATTAAACATATGGGTATTAGGGTAAATAGCCACTCATATTCCCACCCTTATACCGTTACCTCTGAGCAATACACGTCCATATATCATAAGAAAAATTTTAAAACATAAGAAGAAAAGGAGCCGGCCGTTAAGAAGAAGAGAAGAAGGCAAAATCAAATCTAAAGCTTAGGTTCGAGCTAGAAGAAATCAATCTCAATCAATCTCCAATTTCTTTATCAGAGCTAGGGTGAATAATAAGCACCACATCTCTATTTTTGGCTATATAATCATATGTTTTCGGATTTAAGGGTAAATTCATTTTTATGACATATTGGATGATGATATGCATGATTTATAATTTATTTAGATTAAATAATATGGTTTCAATGGAGATATGCACGGTTTTAGGTAAAAACTGAGGTTTAATGATTTTTAAATGCCAAGGGAAAATTAAATATTATGGAAAACATGATTTTGGAGTTGGGTTTCAATTTTTGTAATTTTCCAGGTCATGGAGAATTAATTATGAATTTTCAAACAAAATATGGTTAATTGGGTTTATAAATTTATTGTGGAAAATATATTGAAAATTTGAGTCTGAATTTTTGTATGTTAGATAACATAATTAAGGTGAATTTCTAGAATATTTAGGGATTTTTACTAAGTAATTTAGTATGGAAATTAAATTATTTTAAAAGGAGGACCAAAATGATTTAATTGTTAAGTTAATATGAAGAGTTTATTTGTTAAATATTACTTAGTTTTGAATCTGAGAAAATGCGGCAAGTTTTAGTTAAATAATTTGAAAGTTTAAGATAGCCAATCAGATGTTTACAAGTGGGCAACTTAGTTAAAAAAGTTTGCTTTATTTGGTAAAAACAGCATTTTACTCAGAAAATGGGGTTCCGCTTTCTTTAGAAGGACCCTTCGACTCAGACCACCGCCCCTAACCTAATCGAAACCTTCTAGGTCGAAACCAGTAAATCATTACACATGGTATCGTTCCGATGGAACGTAGTGGATTGGGGAAAGGTGGAAGGTAGAATGGCGAGAGGTAGCTTTCGAAGGGTTGGTTCCTTTGTTTTATTTTGTTTTAAAATAAAAGTTCTTGCTTATTTATAATGGGGTTTCGATATGTTCGAAACCTATGCTTGCGAAGGTATTTCCAAAAGAGTCTTTCGAATAAGAGCCGCAGCCTTTGTTTTAAAGATTTAGCTTACGAAGGAGTTACTTAAATTTTGTTTAAAGCTTTTGGAAGGGGTAGTTTTGACCAAGTCAAAAACCTTCTGTGAATTGATGACCTTTCGATGGTATTGAAAACATCAAATCCATCGAAAGGTGTTGTAGTTTTTATGAATGTAAGCCGCTCCCTAATGCTTTCGAAAGGGGTTAGGGGTTTCGAAAGCAATGGTTTCAAAAGGGGTTTCGAAGCTAACTTTCAGTTGTTTTCCCCAGATGTTTTAAAGCTTTCGAAAGGATGGTTTCTACACATCAAAATTCACCAATACTTTTTGAATTAAATAACGGTTTCGAAAGAGATTCTTTTGCCTAAGTTCACTTTGACCCAAAATGATGTTTTAAGTATAAACCCAGTACTTTCGAAAGGGGGACTTTCAATGGTTTTGAAGGGCAACCTTCATTGGTTTTGAAAAGGTACTTTTAAATGGTTTCGAAATTATGCTTCTATACTTATAAGATAATACATTAACATGGTCGAAAGGTTTCGAAAGAGATGTTTTAAAGTATTCAAAAGGCAGGAGCCTAGTGTTTTAAAGATAGATTTTTATGCTTTCAAAGGAGGTCATCCTATAAGGTCGAAAGCAAGGTTTTGAAGGTGTCGGAAGGTTGTAAAACCTAAACTCAAATTATAAAGGAAAATCCAATAGCTAAATAAAGGAGGTTTGAAAGGATTTCAAGTATGTAAATTTGGAGAAGTACTTCCTTGATAAATGTATAGCTTAAAGGGATTAACCATGTTTTATATATAAATGCTTTCGAGGACCTTAAACCCACAGGTGTGGTATTGTTTAGTTGTTATGTTTGCTTCTTTAGAAAATAAAAAATTCACATGATAAAGAACTAGCTAGGTTAACCCAATAGTGAATATAATTTGATTAAACTCCTGAATGAATAGAATTGCATCCAAGGAGTTAAGGAGGCCAAAGTATATGATGCCTAAACCTTAAAGTTGTCCGGGAGATAGGTTCATAGTAAACCCATGAAAACTATAATTAGGAAGTTATTGGGAGTAACCAATAGGTTCATAGTAAACCCATGAAAATTATGTATAAAGGATGGTTGGCTGGGTCCAATTGGTCTGTAGTGAACCCATGGAAACTTTATCCGGACTAAGAATTAACATCAGTCAAAAGGTTCCTAGTCAACCCATGAAAGCTAGGATAAGAAAGAAGTTAAGAGAGATATCGGTAGGTTCCTAGTCAACCCATGAAAACTAGGCTAAAAAGGGAGTTATTGGAATAATCCATAGGTTCCTTGTCAAGCCATGAAAAGTAGGATATGAGATGAGTTATTGAAATGACCAATAAGTTCATGGAAATCCATGAAATAATTAAGTTAATCTGTAGGGGCCTATAGGTTGTTAGTGATCCCATGAAAACTCTTAAATATGACAGGGCGTCCATGAATTATAAAAAGGTTATTAGTGAAAACTAATAGATTAATATTGACCCTAGAAACTATAAATATGACAGGGAGTCAATTAACCGGGGATGGGATATCCAAACTGTTTATATATGTATATCATCATTATATTTTAAAATGTTATGTTTTAACCATTGTCGATGCTGGAGCACGGTACATGGTTTTATAAAAAGGATTTTTGGATACTAGTGAGGGGAAAACCCGTTTCGCTAAGTAGCGTGAACTCACTAGATATCTAAATAGATTGAGATGTTTGATTATTATTCATATTAGGCTTTATGTTTGACTCGTAGTTTTTGTTTTTCCCGTAAACTCTTAGGCACTCAATTGATTTTGAGTTGTTTGAGATTTAAGGTATCTAAATTCCCTTAGACGAATAAAGCTTCCATAGGCGTGCATGAGGCTATTAGTTATTTAGAGTTATCATTTTCTGCTGTGTATTTTGGATGTAAAGGCAGACTTATTAGCCTTACTATATACACTGATCAACCAAGGAGGCATCATCATATGTCGCTCATGGCATATTTTGTAATAATTATATTTTTCTGAATGTGGTTAACGCTTGTGGGTTTATGTAATGAACATTAAATGTTTTGAATGCAATATGGAAATGTATTTTTAATTTGTTAAAGATTTTTTCAAATTCTTATGAACTTTGTATCAATGTATCTAACACCGCTATATTTGATCGTCAACAAATAATTACTATGGATGACTACAGGATCCGTAGCCGTTAGTTTTTGGCCTCCAAGTAGGGGGATGTTACGCCAAGCCACACTACTTCGTACAACTTCTGTCCATTTGGAATGCTCAACATATGCCTAATTCCTACCCTCTATTCATTTGATGCTCCATCTACGAACAACTACCAGAACTGTGGGGTGCTTGCTTCTTCTTTTGATTGGGATTTAGCTAGTAAGGTGCATTCTGCAATGAAGTCTGTGAATACCTGGCCTTTGGTTGCCTTTCTAGGACAATAGGTGATGTCGTACTGACTAAGTAACATCTCCCACTTTAATAGGTGGTCTGACATTTCTGGCTTCTGTCATTTCTGCTTAAGAGGTTTGCCTATAAGGACTTTGAGGGGATGCACCTGAAAATAGGGCCGCAACCTCCTTGCTATAAGGAGTAGGTTGTAAACCAGCTTTTCAATGATTAAGTAATTCAATTACGCTCCTGAAAACCGCTTGCTTATGGAGTAAATGGGCCTTTTGGTCCCTCAATCTTCTCGTATCACTATAGCACTATTAGCTTTATCGTTTACTGCTAAATAAATATACAAGTCCTCACCTATCACCGGTTTTGATAATAAGGAGTATTGACCAGATGATCCTTTAGATTCTGAAATGCAACTTTGCATTCCTCGGTCCATTCGAAGTTTCGCCCATTCTTCACTTGGTCGAAGAATGGGATGTACTTGTCTGTTGCTTTTGATATAAATCCGATTAGTATCTCTACCCTACCATTTAGACTTATCAGATCCTTTTATTTCTTTGGGATTCCTATCCCACTTATTGCCTCAACCATCTTAGGATTCGCGTCAATGCCACATGCACTTGCAATGTATCCTAAGAACTTTCCTAACTTGACGGCGAAGGTGCATTTTAATGGGCTCAACTTCATACTCTATTGCCTTAGGACTCCTAATGTCTTCTCTAAATCTTGGACATCTCTTGATGCTACCTTGGACTTGACCAGTATGCCATCTACATTTACTTCAACATTCTTTCCTATATGTTTTGTAAACATCGTATTAATCAACCTTTGGTAGGTTGTTGCTGCGTCGTTGAGCTCGAATGGCCAAATTTTGTAGCAGTACAACCCTTTGTCTGTTATAAAGCTAGTATGTTCCAGATTTGGCTCAAACATGGCTGTCTGTTTGTATCTTGAATATGCATCCATAAATGAGATTAGCACATCCCCACTGATCGCGTCTACTAACTAGAATTTCCAAGTAGGGGAAAACTATCCTTCGGGAATGCCTAGTTGAGGTCGGTGAAGTCTAAGCACGTTTTGCATTTCTCGCTGGGCTTCCTTACAAGCATTGGCTAGCAATCAACTTTGGGTAGTATAGTTTTCCAATGAATCCATTCTCCTTTAACTTCTTTGTGTAGAGCATTGTACCTATCCTAGTCCATAATTCTACGCTTTTGTCTGACTGGATGGGCATCAGGGTCAATATTGAGTGCATGACAGATTACTGATGGATCAATTCCTACCATGTCTGAATGTGCCCAGGCGAATACATCTGCTGATTCTTTAGAAAGTCTATTAGTACAATATAGGCATCTTCATCGAGGTTCTTTTCGATTTCGAGAATCTTCATGGGGTCTCCTAGATCTATTTGTACATCTTTGAGTTCATCTACTGGCTTTAGCTCTTTCTTCGATGCCTTAATCTTGGGTCTATTTCATTTTTCGTTCTCTCCTCCAGTGGTGAGTTTACCAAGGATGCCTATTTGTGGGCTTCTTAGGAGAATTACTATGCTTAAACTGAATTGTACTCATCAGTACCAATCTTATGCATATATGCTCTTTTTTATTTCCTTGTTGATTTCGGTGGTGCAGGATTATCCATTTCTACACTAATTTAGGTACTTAATACCAATTCAGTTTTACGAACTGGTTTGCCTTCTTTATTGTTATTATCATTATAAATATTAGAAGAGACGCAAGAATAATTTCAAACAATTTTATTACTAGATGCAAGGTTTATATTGTATAATTCTCTAGCTAAATCTTGTTCGTCTTTGACTGACCGTATTCCTGTAGGAGCATTGAACTTCATTAGCTTATCTTTTTGGGATATGATGACTCCCATATCTACCAAAACTAGTCTTCCTAGGAAGGCATTGTACAGTGAGGATTCGTCAATAACTAAGAAGTTGGCATAGAATAACTTGTGCAGTGGGGCAGTCCCGACGGTAACGAGCAAGCATGTAGATCCCACCAGGACGGTGGAAATATTGTTGAAGCCAAAAATTGGTTCATAACTTGATTTTAGGACTTCTGGTGGAAGTTTCATCCGATCATGTGCAGACTTGAAGATGACACTGACCGAGCTCCCTAATCAACGAAAACCTTCTTTATAGTGCAGTTTAATATTAGCAGTCTAATAATGAGTGGGTCTTGGTAAGGGAAAACAACCCCTACCGCGCTAGCTACTGTGAACATTATCTTTAGCATAGTCTTTTGCTTGATATGGAAGATTGACCTCTGTTGTACCCTCGCTTCCAACACATACCTTTCTTGTTCCCTCTTACTCATACTTGTAGGATGTGTCCCACCATGAATTGATGCAATCAGGTTAGAGGGGGTCCCGACTTGATTTTCATTTGGGTCAGGAGTTGGACCTCCCGCTCTGCCTTCACTATTATTCTTATGAAATTGGCCTAGGTATCCTTTCTCAATTAGTCTTTTTATCTTGTTCTTCAAATGTCGATAGTTGTTGGTATTATGACCATTAACTCGGTGGAAGTGACAATACGTCCCACCTTGTTTCTTCTTTGGTTTCTTTCCACTGTTAGGGAAGTTATAAGCAAGTTTTGACTTGGTCATCTCATATATCTAACTGGAATTGTGAGTGAGTAGGGTTCCTGTTACAAAGTTAACTTTCTTCTATCTCTTTTCCAGATGGTGATATCCTTCTGTCCCCTTTTTCCTATCATAGCTATGGCTAGAAGTCTTCTGAATTGGTGTGGTTGAACCAGATTCTTCCATCTTGATCTTTCCACTGGCTCTCTCATAAAAGGCCTTCATTTTGTGGTATAACTTTCGGTTATTCTTCTACTACATTGGGTCCCCTTCCTAATCTTGGCATGGGCCGCCATTAGTAAGGCTCCTTCATCACTCACTCCAATCCTAAAGGCTTCAAATTTGAAACACTCAATGAAGTTGCACAAACTTCCATTCTCGCCTTACTTAACGCAGGACATCGTGTTTTCATTAGGTGAAGTTTCTCTTCCTAAATTGAACTATCTCGAAAAATCCCTAGATAGCTATCGCCATGAACGGACCTCTCTAGTTTCAAATCTTCTAAACCACCTGGATACTGCTCTGGCTAATAGACCAGGAAAAGCTTGCATCCAACCATCCTTCCAACTTTCAAAACAAATATATGATATTCAAATGTACAGAGGTGATCGTCTGGGTTTGTATTCCCATTGAATTTATCAATACTAGGCCTTGAAGTTGTTAGGAAAATCTGTTTAATTGATGATCTCGCTGAGTGGAGAAGATCCTTCCTCCCTCATCTTCTCCCCAGTTCCCTATTGGCTAGTTCGGCCAACTGATCTACACGGGCTTTTAACTGACAAATTTTGTTTTCTTTGGGCTCTAACTATATCGATTACGCCTTAAACAGTGAAGTGACCTCATCCTCCTCATGAGTAGATCGAGTTTGTTTCTTAAGCAGTCGAGGAATAATATTAGCTGGTTTTGTCTTAATTTTTGGATTTACTTGGATCTTTTATTTCAACTTATATCAACTCTTAATCCAGCATCATCATTCCTATCATTAGCAGTGTTATTATCGTATACTCAGCAGAGTAGGTGAAAAAAGGCGATGAGCTATGGACCGAAGTGGAGAGGATGGTCTCCAAGTAGTATGTTGGGACATAATTTTTTCTAGCCCTTCCATTCGTTGGTTAAATTGGTTTGTGAAGGGTTGGAGTGTGGTCATGAGGAGATCTACAGGGACTTCAATCGCAGTACCTACTTCATTTTGGGCTCTTGAAGTTATGAGCGATTTGTCTGCAGTCTTTGAGGCCGAGTGTAAGTGTTCTTGAACATGTAGGATAGGTGAATAGGTGGGATTCATAGTGCGTGGAATGAATGTAGGTAAAGTTTAACTGGATGTAGGGAACAAATAGGGGTTCAAGCCCTCTTTCTAGCGCCAAAAAATGTTAGTAAAATTTTTGGTCTTACAACACTCCAACTGAAGATGAGATAATTACCATACTAATTACCTCAATGATTTCGAATTAGAAAAGTTAAGTAATATTAAATTTTCCATTAGGTAGTAATTGCACCGTTGGATGCTTACACAATTAGATAGTTGCATTTTAACTGTTTGTTAAAATGTCAAATCATGTTAGTACTTAGCTGTAGTATAGAAAGGTAAGATCTAGTACTGAAAACTAGGTATATAAATAACAAAACACAGATATAGTAAAGGACACAAGGAATTTACATGGTTCAGATGTTAAGATTCCTTCGTCCATGAGGAAAATCTTTATTTTTTTTCTATTCTAGTATGGGTTTTCATGATAGAGAGTACATTAAAATCTTAAAAGTACTCAAAAAGTGGAAAAAGTAAAGGTCCCCCTTCTTGCTACAGTATTTTTTCTATTTATAGCATGATGGTGCATGCGGATCGCCATAATCAGTTTCTCATTATTGTGTTTCAATCAATGGATCTTGCTAGTGTCGTCTATCCATGTTATCTAGTAATATACCCAAATGCTGATGTGTTTTTAGCAGAAGGTTTGAGAAATAAGCAGGAATTCTTGAAATTACGGCAGAATCATTTAAAATGATAATGGAAAACCTCTAAGTTGAATTGAATCTTCAATCGTGCTCTTGGAAGGACAATAAAAGTTGCTTTATCAGTTTTAGGGCATGGCTAGCATGTTTAGAGTGAGGCTATACTAATTGGTGTATGATTGTTCTGAGATACTTGTGATTTGACTTGCTCTTATTACACAGGTTATCAGTAAAGGTGATCACATATCTTTGCTACATTCCTGTAAGTGTGGATCTGCAATGGAGCGTCGCTCTAGTGGCCCTGTGTGCAGCCCTTTGGGATTCTTATGACTTTGTGTGGTAGCCCTTCAATATACATAATACAGATCCGATTTGAGGGTGTTAACTTTTAAGATTTGGCTTTATGGAGATGATTTCTGGTAGCGGTTGACATCTATATAAGCAGTGGTGATGTTTAGTTGGAATCGTGTTTGGATTTCGAGTCTGATGTTTGGATTTGGGTATGGTTATGTCGTAATTAGGTGGTTATTTCAAATTCGTGGAGATTGTGCTATTATTTGGGTTGCATATAGTGAAAAGATTGTATAAGAGTTGTGGTTTGGTGGTGTATGAGGATTGTATGAGAGTTCATTTAGGGAGTTTGGATTGTTTGAGGTAGATGATGATGGATGTTTTCATATGAGGCAGGCAGCAACAAGATGATTTTTCCTGTATGAGATGATTGTTTGTTCGATGAGGTGAAGTGTGCTAGTGGGATGTTGATTTGCAAGCGATGGAGATGCTGCTGAAGCAAGGCGGAGGGGATGTTGTTCAGTGATAGAAGGAAGTTATTCAAGGTTAGATGATACTGTTTAGTTGTGATTTCTAGTGGCGAGGTTGGCTTGTTGAAAGTTTGGAGAGAAGAGGACATATGTAGTGTTGTTTGGTGGAGGAGGTTGGTGGTTGGCGATTTGTTGCTGGTTGTTGGTTTTTGTAGGGAATTGAGGCAGTTCAAGCGGGGCAGGCGGGGAGTGTTTGGTTGAAGTTTTGCAGATTTGGGGAGGAGTTAAATATGGAGTGTGATAGTTTATGTATATTGTGGTAATTGATTCTAAGGCAATGGATAGTTCTATGTTGATGGGAATTCAGTCTGTATAGGTTGACATGGAATGTGGCAAGGGATGCTTTGTTTGTTGAAGTTGTGGTTGATTGACTTTGCTGTTCTTATGTGGATGGTTTTGGAAAGTAAAGCGGGGAAGGATCTGAAGTTACTGTGTTGAAGAATGAAGAGTAGGGCAGTGTGATGATTGTATGATGGTTGCTTGAAGAGGTTATGATGTAGGCTAGAGATAGAAGTGGAGATGGTCTTGCAGATTTGAAAATGGAAAAATAGCACTAGAAAACAAATTTTTTATTTTAAATGCAATGTATCACAAGCAAAATGAAACCGTGAACACAAAACAGAGAGCAACAGTGAACAGAAACCAGTGAGCTGCAATAGGGAATGAAGTTTGCACTTTAAAAAACCAATGTACAACAAACAAATGAGCTATAGAATGTAAAAAAAGCATACAAGAACAGGAACAAATGCACAATAAACAAATTGTAACAAAGGCACTAAGAGTTTTTTACGCAAAACTAGCATAAAATAAAATAAAAAATAAAAAAATTAAGTCAAAGAGTAAAATTGAAATTAAATTTCTCTTTCCGGGAATGGTGCTAAAAACTTATTCGGAATTGGATTTTCTGTCGATCAGAAAACAGTCGAATTATATCATTATAAAAACCGCAAGCGCACTGGTACAATCATAGTATGTATGCAAGTGCGGATCGCTCCACAAGGAAAGCAAAATTTTCAAATTCACTCAATCAAATTATCCTATTAAGCTTTGAAAATGTTATTAACTAAAAAGTAGAAAAACTAGAGAAAGATTAAAATTAAAGCAATAAGAAAGAAATTTAGTGGCAAATCCACTTTCTTATTCAAATAAATCAACAATTATTAAATTTATAATCTCTCATTTTTAACACATGTAGAATTAGTGGATGTATTTATTATAAGTATGCTCTATTTGTGTTATTAACTAACACAACTTAAATTATCAATCTTTAATACATCATCCAAACCCACTTGTCAAGTATAATGAAAATGATTATGAAATTGAACATAAAATCTATTTTAAGCATGATCCGTATACTAATTTTTTGATTAAGTAACATAGAACATCACATTTTGATTCTACTTTCACTTTCTTATCAAAATCAATTAGTTAGATGAAAATGTAACTTGTGTTTATATTAGATTAAGTATAGCCTATTTGTGATTAACAACATAGGCTATCAAATTCACTAATAAACAACAAACTTCCATTAACATCAAAATTTACATTAAAACGCAAAACAAGATATCATAAATGAAATCATTGAATTTACATGATTCATGAGAGCTTCATTACCCCTAAATTAAAGAGTTTAGCTTTTCATGGTTTAATTCATATCAACATAGATTGATTTCAACATAAATAAAATTAAAGAAAAAACTAATTAAAGAGAGATAATTAAAAAGAAGTAGAGAGCTAACTAATTTTATAAAAATAAATCTACGCTAATTGCATAAAATAAATCTAATCTACTAACATGAAATAAAATTGCACAACAAAAAGCACGAAATAAATGTGCATAAAGGAGAAGGCCAAGAAGCCATTAAAGATAAATGAACTTCCATTTCAATTTTGTGCCCACTACTTTTCATAAAAAAAGAAGACGTATTACATGTAAGATAAGAGGGTATTTATACATGTTCTAAAACCCTAATATCTTTTAGGAAGCTACCAAATTTTCCCTTGACTTTGTGTGGCCTCCAAGTCATTGTTAAAATTAATTAATCCTCCATTGACATGTGCTTTTGTTTCTAAATGTTGTCCATTTAACAATTGGGTAAGTAGGCTCCTCCATCAAGTGTAATTCTTTTTCTTTTCTTCTTTTAGCTTCCACTACATGTGCATGCATACATCCATGAATCCTCATCTAATTTGCGCTCAATTTCTTACAAAATAAAATTAAAATGTGCGAATAAATTTTCTCAAAATAAATGCATACACAAAATTATCATTTTGCTTCAAATGTAGATGAGTAAATGATGATTTGAAAACACTTTTATATTGGTTAAAACATGTAAAAATATCCTAATATGTCCTTTATTTTAATAAAAAATGATTAAGTAAGAGAGTAAAAATATACATTTTTACATGCACATCATTAATAATGTATGAGCTCTGAGAATGTCAGCAGCGCAATCCATTCTTTCTTTTATTATGGCTTGCGGGTGTAGTACTTCATCATCTATTTCTGGTATTCTATAACTAAGCATGGTATTTTGTTCTAGTGTGGCTTCCTACCTTTTAGTTGTAGTCCTTCTGGTTGGATCGTGTATCATGACCGCATACCAACTTTTCTACAATACCAGTTGGATCACACTAATCTCTTCTCCTTTTGTCTTAATTTTTATTGTGAGCGCAGCTCTTTCAGTTTTGTGCCTTGTTTTATTCCCCTTTAATTTACCTTGTGAAACATAGGTGTAAATGATTTCATTCAAATTGTACTCCCCGCCACAGTCGGATCAAATAGCCTTTATAAGAGTTCCTGTTTCTTTCTTAACAAACTTCTTAAAAACACTAAATATATTAAAAGCTTCATATTTTACATGAAAGAAACAAACCCACATTTTGTGACTAAAATCATCAATAAATGTTATGAAATACCTTTCATTTCCATTTGAACGTGGTTCTATTGGGCCACATATGTCTATATGAACTAATGACAAAATTATTTTTGACCGCAACACCTAACCTCTAGGAAATGGAAGACGACGTTGTTTATTGTCGACATAATCTTCACAAACATTCCATTAGATGCCAATTTTCGACAAGCCATCCACCAAATTCTTTTGTTGAAGAAGACTTAACCCTTTGAAGTTCAAATGACCATAATGTAAAAGCCACAGCCATGATACATCATTAATCATATCTGAAAAACAAAAAGGCCCATCAGTTTGGATATGTAAAGGAAAAATATGGTCTGATGACATATAAACTTCTAGAACTAATTTTTCTCTTGATTGTCTATTCCACATAAACCATTCTTAATAATAATAGCATAACCTTTCTACTTTTATTGTCCTATAATTCAAAGATTGCTCTTCAATCTTTGAACAAAAAACACATTGGAAATATATCTCTAAGCGTTATTTAGGGTTAAAAATTTAACATTGCCTTTTCCGATGACTGAAATATAAGAGTGGTCACCCAATTCTACAAAACTTTGAAATGATTCATCAAGCACGCTAAACATAGTTTTGTTTTTGCATATATATTTACAAGCTCTAGTATCAAAATATCAAAAATCTTGATTACTTTTTTCTTTATATTATAAAATAGAAGAAGATATTCCTCTTTGGTCTTAGCAGAATTTGATTCCTCACCTTATAGGGAAAATGTCATTCGACAATATGAAAAATAACGACCATACTTATGACATTCAAAGCCGTAGATGTGAGATTTATCTTTACTTCCTCTTTGATTGTAACTTTGTACCCTATTCATCGATTATTTGATATCCTTCCTCGACCCCTTCCTTTATTGGAACCACTTCCATTAAGAGACAATTTATTTTTAGAAATTGTATGTGCAAATCCTACTCCACTGCAACTACTTTATGTGTGTTGATTCATTGCTCATGAATTAATAGAGAGCTCAACAACTCGTCAATTAACAGTGTGTCCAAGTCCTTTGACACATCAATTGATGTAACAATCCACCTCTATACCTATACTTCCAAGGAGTATTTCTAGGTAATTCTATCAGATAATATGGAGAATGAGACGATATTGGGTTGTCATGTGTGAATATTCCTTTGGACTAATACTTGTACATATTCAAAAATTGAATATACAACTCACCTATACATACCCATTATCGGCACAAAGCAAAAAACACATTCATTTTCTAGGATGGAATAATACACAATATAAAATATACCACAGAGACCATAGAGTAATCAATGCAGTGTTAACATATAACATAAAATATACACAAATCCGAGTGGGATATATAAAATAGGTCAAACTCTCACTATCACAAAATATACATTTTACATCCAATATGCAATACAACATCATACATTCATGAAATATCATAATATGCAATAATATACAATAATACTGTAGCTTCCATCTATTTACAACATCCACAAATTGGTCATCTTGTCCCTAAACATGAAATGTTTCGGACTGACTCGAGTATCACATGAATAACACACGAGCTAGACTATATCTAGAAGGTAATGTCAATATATAATAGCAACTTGCATGGTCAAAACAAGTCTACCTCATAGTGATAGTGATCATTTCAAGTCTGTTAACATCATCCACAACCATGTCCATATACCATCATTCATAGTAAGGAATAATCTGTGACGACCCATATTTTGGAAGGTTTAAATCGACAATAATCCACACATGTCCAACTCAAACAATCCAAAACACTGAAAATCAATGGGGTTTGTTAAGAAAAATAAGAAAAGAAGAAAAAAATATAGAATCTCGCTACGGATGACAAAATATAATTATTAAATAAACAGTTCATGAAGCTATTTATACTATACATTTGATTAAAATTTTACAGCATCTATCAGAGTTATATATACAATAGAACAATAGAAAAACATAGCGGAACAAACAATGTGGTGAAATAATACTAGTAATAATAATATACCAATCTTCATCTTCGTCCTCTAGAAGATAATCTTCAATGTGCTGAAAACTCAGGAATGACCCGAGCATAATGAAAAGACAAAACACTCGAGTTAGGAATAAAATATCCTTATGTAAGTCAAATAAATATCACATATAATAGGAGTGTAATAGTATCAGAGATGTTTATGAGGTTTCACATCTCTTATCCAGTGTATAACATGCGTGCAATAACTCAAGAGATGTTACGGGATTTTCCATCTCTTAAGGATCCATCAAAATATCTATATATAGAAGAATATGCTATATATGTAATGCCTAATGTGACGCCCCACCTCTATGCTCACAATAACAAAGAGTATTAAAGGAAATACTGTCTGTTATTATGAAGAATAAGGCTGGATAGGAGCGGCCATCCGTAGTTAGGCCATACACTAAAATTGGTTACCTCGATAGGAGTGGTATATATTTTTATTTTCTCATCTCATATTTATTTACTCCCATCGACACACCCAATCCTAGTATAAAACGAACTACGATGGTTCATAATAGTTTAGGACAATATATATAGTAATAACACAGATAATATAAATGCGGAACACAGATAAAACAAAAGTCTCGTATATATATATAATAACTGATGTCAGTTGATATACATGTGATACAATACATATGATACAACTACAACTGTCGACTCTGGAAGTTACATATACAAGTACATTATCGTGAATAATATACAGGAATGTACAACATCCTATACAAATATACTGACTACTAAACATGACGACGACTACTCCAAAAGGTATGAAAAGACTTCATAGCTCTAGCAGCAATCCAAAGCTAAAAATCTACAACCTGTAAATACTCAGTCTGACCCGAATATTACATTCAAAAGAAAATAATACACGGGTCAGTCTAATTCAAACTCAATCATTAGTGCACAGAAGTAATAATAATTAAATAATGAATAGACGACAATCTCAATAAATCTCGTCTATCCGATCCTTAAATAAAGAAATCGGATAACGATAAATATAACACGTAACAGTGTTAAACAACAAATCAGCAAATTAAACCAAATAAGAATACAATTTAGAATATTGAATTGAATAAACAAAACAGTTCAAACCATTGAAATATCAATTAAAATATTAATTCGGGTAGGGCTGCAGTACACGCACGCGTGCACTGCCTCGCCACTACAGCATATGGAGTATGCAAAAGATCAAATAATCAAAACAAGATAGAATATCATAAAAGCCATACCGTGTGGCTGCAGTTCATGCTTGCGTGCACTGCCTTGCCACTATAGTGATATTGTACCCAAAAACTAAATTCCGAGTGGCTGCAGTTCACGCTTGCGTGCACCGCCTTTCCACTACTGTGATAATGTACACAACCGGGCACAAGGTCAAACCCAAAAATAAAAAGACGGGATCCAACTCAAGTGAAATTTTGGAAAATAAACAAAATGCAACGGTCAAGTCACTGCAATCATGACTCAACTCAATGCAACAACCAAAGTCAAGGCGACATGAAGAAAGCAACTCAACTGTCCAGATCCAACAAAACTAAAGAAGCATAGGCATAAGTGGATAGTGAACCCAAATACTATACGAAACAGGTATGTAACTGTCTCAATTGGTCGAGACAGCTACAATAAATAATCAAACTCGCGAAATACTTCAACTACGCGCCAACAGTATGATGGTCAGGCGACCTAACAAACATGCACATGCCTAGGCTATCCGAGCATGATGCGACAAAACAGTAAACGCAACCTGAACAAGAATTAAACAAAGGTGGCAACAGGAGACTACATGATGGACAATTATGCAAGTATATGCAACGTGAACCAACAATGCACAATCTAACTGGAGTTAACTAAGTAGAATTGACGCAAATGCACTGCACTAACCCATACAACATGAAGAGGGCAGTTTATTAACTAGCTGGTGATACACGACAGTGGACAAAAAGTACAGCAGTTCAAAATGTCAATAAGTAACCAACTGCACTTCCAACTGAAACTGCCTCAAAGTGAACAAACAATTACGAATCTAATGAAGACACATATAAGAGCACCCGTGAATATGTTTGTAGTGCCGACAATTATGATAACAGTTGCATAAGTATATAACAACTAACGAATGCAACTGATAAATGAATAATGCGAGCCAACATCCATGACACAGCCTCAAAAATAAAATGGCTATAAATAACCATATATGAAAACTGCAACAACTCAAGTCAGTGGAATCAGCCTCTACAAAATCAAAATGTGTAAATACAACTAAGTTCAAATAAATATAGGCAGTAAGCTCCAAATATAATGCAACAGTGCATATATGTAACAAGCATACTGCACCCAAGATGAGTCAAAACAGCAAGGCACGACAACAAATTCCAGTGAAGTCAAAATGAAAACCAATGCATCAAGTATGCGCAATTAATGCAACCCAGTTCAGTTCATGAACTGAGGGAAGCTACAAGAGTACACTACACCAGACTAAATGCCATCAAGTAAACAATTACAAAATCGAATGAAGACACAGCCGAATGAAGGTGTAAGCAAACAGAGATATGGTCAGAACCAAACAACATCTCAAGGCTGATGCCATATAAAGTGTTCCCTGGTGGGAAAGGGATATACAGTGACGATATGATGCAACAGTGGAAATGGTCAAGAAAATAACCAGTAAGCATCGTGAACAAAATACTACACTTCAAACAAAAATGGAGCCATTACCAGAAGGTAAAACTCAGCAGTGTACATATGAAGACCATAGTGCAAAAGTGATCACAAATGTACAGAACTAATCTATTGATCAACCTGGCCAAGAATTTATATATATATATAGCACAGTATGGAAGCAGTAATGCTCAAGAATGAACAGAAGTGATAAAACCACGGCAAGTTCAAAATACACATCAATAAAGTCGAAGCCGACCAAAATTCACGCATCAAAATAGGTCATAGGCAAAGCAAAACAACATCGAAGTTACCAAGAACGAAAATAAACTGTTTAAAGTTAGAATCGATCAAAACACTCGAATTGAACAAGTCATAAATCACTACCAAGCCAAAAATCATCAACATACACATGAATGACTGAAGCACAGTATAGAGAACGAATTAGATGTGAGTAAATAAAATTTACTCACCTCATCCTGACGAGCACAGATCCATCGATCGGCAAGCAAATACGAGCGAAATCAAGAATCAACCCTAAATTGGAACAAAGGAATGAAGCCCTAGTTTGATGAACGAATGAGCACGAACGATTGAAGCCGCCATCATTTATTTTATCTCGTATGTTTAATTTAGGGTTTAAAAACGAATGAGCAAAATGAAATGGGGACGGGTCGAATTGAATTAAAATGGGAACGGCATCGAGAATATTAAAGAAATATTGGGCAGAGATTGAATTTTTAAGGCCCAATCAACATTTCACAAATTATTAAAGGATTTCAGTCCAAAATAAAAACATGGTCCACAAATCAAATTTTTTTTTCCAAAGACCACAAATCCTTTTTTTAAAATTTATAAAAGAATTTCAAAAACTTCAATTAGCAACAATATTAATCGTCTAATGATGATAAGAAAATAATTGCAAAATCCCGGGTTGTTACAGACTCCCCTCCTTATAAAAATTGCGTCCCCGCAATTTTCATAATTAAAGTTGTCTATAACTATTATTATCCTAACATAAACTGGTTAAGTTAGAAAAATAAAGATCGAGAACACAAACACCAAAGAAACCTTTCAGTTCCATAAAAGAAATTCACAAATTCTCAACAAAATCTAACTATCAAATAGATAATCAGAAAGCAACAAAACTGAATAAATACAATTATTAGCAATATTCAATTATCAAAACGATAATAAAATCTCAAATCAACGAATATTCGATTGTCAAAAACGATAATCAAATCTCAAATCAACAATTATTCGATTATCAAAAACATTAATCAAATCAACAATTATTCGATTATCAAAAACGATAATCAATTCTCAAATCAACAAATATTCGATTATCAAAAACGATAATCAAATCTCAAATCAACAATTATTCGATTATCAAAAACGACAATCAAATCAACAATTATTTGATTATCAAAAACAATAATCAATTCTCAAATCAACAAATATTCGATTATCAAAAACGATAATCAAATCTCAAATCAACAATTATTCGATTGTCAAAAACGATAATCAAATCAACAAATATTCGATTATCAAAAACGATAATCAATTCTCAAATCAACAAATATTCGATTGTCAAAAACGATAATCAAATCAACAATTATTCGATTATCAAAAACAATAATCAATTCTCAAATCAACAAATATTCGATTGTCAAAAACGATAATCAAATCTCAAATCAACAATTATTCGATTATCAAAAACGATAATCAATTCTCAAATCAACAAATATTCGATTATCAAAAACGATAATAAAATCTCAAATCAACAATTATTCGATTATCAAAAACGATAATCAAATCAACAATTATTCGATTATCAAAAACAATAATCAATTCTCAAATCAACAAATATTCGATTATCAAAAACGATAATCAAATCTCAAATCAAAAATTATTTGATTATCAAAAACGATAATCAAATCAACAATTATTCGATTATCAAAAACGATAATTAATTCTCAAATCAACAAATATTCGATTATCAAAAACGATAATCAAATCTCAAATCAACAATTATTCGATTATCAAAAACGATAATCAAATCAACAATTACTCGATTATCAAAAACAATAATCAATTCTCAAATCAACAAATATTCGATTATCAAAAACGATAATCAAATCTCAAATCAACAATTATTCGATTATCAAAAACGATAATCAAATCAACAAATATCTAATTATCAAAAACGATAATTAGAACTCATATCAACAAAAATATTCGATTATCACAAGCGATAATCAAATCAACAAATATCTAATTATCAAAAACGATAATTAGAACTTATATCAACAAATATTCGATTATCACAAGCGATAATCAAATCAACAAATATCTAATTATCAAAAACGATAATTAGAACTCATATCAACAAATATTCGATTATCACAAGCGATAATCAAATCAACAAATATCTAATTATCAAAAACGATAATTAGAACTCATATCAACAAATATTCGATTATCACAAGCGATAATCAAATCAACAAATATCTAATTATCAAAAACGATAATTAGAACTCGTATCAACAAATATCCAATTACCTGCAGATAATTGGAACAACAAATATCTAGAATCAATTAAGATAATCTAGAAAATCAACATAAATGGTGGATCGATCCCAACAAATGACGAGTTTTAGCTACGCCGCACGTGCATCAACATATGGCCGAAGCCTACCAAGTGCCCAACATAATTTTGGCGCCCAACAAATGATCCGAAGGTCCAACATATGACCCGAAGGTTCGGTACTGGTATTGACCCGAAGGTCCAACATATGACCCGAAGGTCCAACATAGTGGCTCGAAAGCACACGAAAATCATCATATATTCAATTAACGAGTCCGGAATTAACCGAAATAGCAAACGCACACGTCCCATACCACGTGTTTTACTAAATCGTTTGATTCTCTTCATCGTTTCCTTGAACGTGTAAAATCATCAAAATCATCAAAACAACAATTATTTCAATTAACGAGTCCGGAATTAACCGAAATAGTAAAAGTGTGGTTCCATACTCCGCACTTTCGCTACATCGTTTAAATCTCTTCATCGTTTCCTTGAAAGTGCAAATTGTGTATTCCAAAAATAACATTTCACATTCTCAAACGGACAAGTCCGGAATTAAGCGAATCAGTAAAAGAAAGAGGTCATAATCCTCGATTTTTCTGAAACGTTTAAGTCACTTTCTCATTCTTCTGAAAATGCAAACTGTAAAA
The DNA here is from genome assembly GCA_030765085.1 of Allium cepa. NCBI lineage: Eukaryota > Viridiplantae > Streptophyta > Magnoliopsida > Asparagales > Amaryllidaceae > Allium > Allium cepa. The sequence continues at coordinate 1,038,856,614 of CM060931.1, read as the reverse complement.
ATTTTGAAAACAATTTCATTTATTTTATAAAAGTAAATAATCTACATTCTCAAATGAACAAGTCCGGAATTAAGCGAATCAGTAAAAGAAAGGGTTCATAGTCCTCGATTTTGCTGAATCGTTTAAATCACTCCCTCATTCTTTTGAAAGCATAAACTATAAAAAATTTGAAAAACAATTTTTTTTTAAAACGATTTTCAAATCCGTGATAAAAGAAACAACATTAGTGACAATTTCAATAAGAAAATTGTACTTCTCAAAACACCATAGAAACGAATCTCGGAATCAGCATTGCGGGATAACCGCTTGAAAATCCACTTTAAAATATGACGGATACTGAAGTCAAAGCGACAGTAACTTTTAAACGTCAAAATCTCATCAAAATAATTTGCATCAAAATATAATATCAGTGAAATTTCATTCATTAAAAATGTCAACAAAACACTGTGCTTCAAAATTTAGCACAAGTGTTAAAATTCCGTTATAAAATAACGGCAACAAAATACGTTTCATAACCAAGCATCGGTTCAACGTAACATTAATGTAGTAACGTGCAACATAAATTTGCACGTATACCGTAATATGAACAAAGAAATCATTCAAATATATCTTCAATGAAGATAATTCAAAACAGCAGAAATCTCAACAAATTCACATAACTGCAATCGCTTCGAATTCTCAAATTGGATTCGAAATTTTCAAAGAAAACAAATTAAACACAGTTATGTAAACAACAGATGAAATTTATTTCAATTTCATATTTTGATTTTTAAATCAAAAAGTTATCAGTTGTACTCAGCGAAGACAGTCGCTGTTTCCGCTGTGCACTTTGATAAACAGAACACACTCAATCAATCATCAAAACACAAATTCACTTTTATTTTTAAATAAGGAAATTTTAAAAATTTCTTCATAATTTTAAAACTTTAGTTTTAACTCAAAGCACAATAAAACATCGACTAATAGTTGTAACACATGTTCCATCTAAGTTATGTTTTATATTATGTCCATAAACCCCAAGCTCTGATACCAACTGTGACGCCCCCACCTCTATGCTCACAATAACAAAGAGTATTAAAGGAAATACTGTCTGTTATTATGAAGAATAAGGCTGGATAGGAGCGGCCATCCGTAGTTAGGCCTTACACTAAAATTGGTTACCTCGATAGGAGTGGTATATATTTTTATTTTCTCATCTCATATTTATTTACTCCCATCGACACACCCAATCCTAGTATAAAACGAACTACGATGGTTCATAATAGTTTAGGACAATATATATAGTAATAACACAGATAATATAAATGCGGAACACAGATAAAACAAAATTCTCGTATATATATATATATAACAACTGATGTCAGTTGATATACATGTGATACAATACATATGATACAACTACAACTGTTAACTCTGGAAGTTACATATACAAGTACATTATCGTGAATAATATACAGGAATGTACAACATCCTATACAAATATACTGACTACTAAACATGACGACGACTACTCCAAAAGATATGAAAAGACTTCATAGCTCTAGCAGCAATCCAAAGCTAAAAATCTACAACCTGTAAATACTCGGTCTGACCCGAGTATTATATTCAAAGGAAAATAATACACGGGTCAGTCTAATTCAAACTCAATCATTAGCGCATAGAAGCAATAATAATTAAATAATGAATAGACGACAATCTCAATAAATCTCGTCTATCCGATCCTAAAATAAAGAAATCGGATAACGATAAATATAACACGTAACAGTGTTAAACAACAAATCAGCAAATTAAACCAAATAAGAATACAATTCAGAATATTGAATTGAACAAACAAAACAGTTCAAACCATTGAAATATCAATTAAAATATTAATTCGGGTAGGGCAGCAGAACACGCACGCGTGCACTGCCTCGCCACTACAGCATATGGAGTATGCAAAAGATCAAATAATCAAAACAAGATAGAATATCATAAAAGCCATACCGTGTGGCTGCAGTTCATGCTTGCGTGCACTGCCTTGCCACTACAGTGATAATGTACCCAAAAACTAAATTCCATGTGGCTGCAGTTCACGCTTGCGTGCACTGCCTTTCCACTACTATGATAATGTACAAAACCGGGCACAAGGTCAAACCCAAAAATAAAAAGACGGGATCCAACTCAAGTGAAATTTCGAAAAATAAACAAAATGCAACGGTCAAGTCACTGCAATCATGACTCAACTCAATGCAACAACCAAAGTCAAGGCAACATGAAGAAAGCAACTCAACTGTCCAGATCCAACAAAACTAAAGAAGCATAGGCATTAGTGGATAGTGAACCCAAATACTATATGAATCAGGTATGTAACTGTCTCAATTGGTCGAGACAGCTACAATAAATAATCAAACTCGCAAAATACTTCAACTACGCGCCAACGGTATGATGGTCAGGTGACCTAACAAACATGCACAGGCCTAGGCTATCCAAGCATGATGCGACAAAACAGTAAATGCAACCTGAACAAGAATTAAACAAAGGTGGCAACAGGAGACTACATGATGGACAATTATGCAAGTATATGCAACGTGAACCAACAATGCACAATCTAACTGGAGTTAACTAAGTAGAATTGACGCAAATGCACTGCACTAACCCATACAACATGAAGAGGGCAGTTTATTAACTAGCTGGTGATACACGACAGTGGACAAAAAGTACAACAGTTCAAAATGTCAACAAGTTACCAACTGCACTTCCAACTGAAACTATCTCGAAGTGAAGAAACAATTATGAATCTAATGAAGACACATATAAGAGCACCCGTGAATATGTTTGTAGTGCCGAAAATTATGATAGCAGTTGCATAAGTATATAACAACTAACGAATGCAACTGATAAATGAATAATGCGAGCCAACATCCGTGACACAGCCTCAAAAATAAAATGGCTATAAATAACCATATATGAAAACTGCAACAACTCAAGTCAGTGGAATCAGCCTCTACAAAATCAAAATGTGTAAATACAACTAAGTTCAAATAAATATATGCAGTAAGCTCCAAATATAATGCAACAGTGCATATATGTAACAAGCATACTGCACCCAAGATGAGTCAAAACAGCAAGGCACGACAACAAATTCCAGTGAAGTCAAAATGAAAACCAATGCATCAAGTATGCGCAAGTTAATGCAACCCAGTTCAGTTCAGTGAACTGAGGGAAGCTACAAGAGTACACTACACCAGACTAAATGCCATCAAGTAAACAATTACAAAATCGAATGAAGACACAGCCGAATGAAGGTGTAAGCAAACAGAGATATGGTCAGAACCAAACAACATCTCAAGGCTGATGCCATATAAAGTGTTCCCTGGTGGGAAAGGGATATACAGTGACGATATGATGCAACAGTGGAAATGGTCAAGAAAATAACTAGTAAGCAACATGAACAAAATATTGCACTTCAAACAAAAATGGAGCCATTACCAGAAGGTAAAACTCAGCAGTGTACATATGAAGACCATAGTGCAAAAGTGATCACAAATGTACGGAACTAATCTGTTGATCAACCTGGCCAAGAATTTATATATATATATATAGCACAGCATGTAAGCAGTAATGCTCAAGAATGAACAGAAGTGATAAAACCATGGCAAGTTCAAAATACACATCAATAAAGTCGAAGCCGACCAAAATTCACACATCAAAATAGGTCAAAGACAAAGCAAAACAACATCGAAGTTACCAAGAACGAAAACAAACTGTTTAAAGTTAGAATCGAGCAAAACACTCGAATTGAACAAGTCATCAATCACTACCAAGCCAAAAATCATCAACATACACATGAATGACTGAAGCACAGTACAGAGAACGAATTAGATGTGAGTAAATAAAATTTACTCACCTCATCCTGACGAGCGCGGATCCGTCAATCGGCAAGCAAATACGAGCGAAATCAAGAATCAACCCTAAATTGGAACAAAGGAACGAAGCCCTAGTTTGATGAACGAACGAGCACGAACGATTGAAGCCGCCATCATTTATTTTCTCTCGTATGTTTAATTTAGGGTTTAAAAACGAATGAGCAAAATGAAATGGGGACGGGTCGAATTGAATTAAAATGGGAACGGCATCGAGAATATTAAAGAAATATTAGGCAGAGATTGAATTTTTAAGGCCCAATCAACATTTCACAAATTATTAAAGGATTTCAATCCAAAATAAAAACATAGGCCACAAATCAAATTTTTTTTTCCAAAGACCACAAATCCTTTTTTTAAAAATTTATAAAAGAATTTCAAAAACTTCAATTAGCAACAATATTAATCGTCTAATGATGATAAGAAAATAATTGCGAAATCCTGGGTTGTTACACCTAATCAGTGAAATAAATATATTTTTAGCGTTAAGGATTTACATTAATCCCTCTTAATACGTTTTTAAGCATTATCGTACAGTTTTCATATAATGCCCCAATAGCACATCAGAGAATAGGGATGCATCGTGATATGACTACACAAAAGCAAACTTGCAGTGGTCACGTATAAGGATAAAAGTATGACAAGGCACGTGAGAAAATGCTCAATATAGCATACTACTAGTTCGGCTCGCAGGGCTGGTGGTAACGCATCATATCCACGACCGCCCACCGCGTCTGTCCATCCCATATCGAGTCAAAGGGAGGTTATCCCAAATCAAGGCACGCTAATTGAAACCAACATCAAAAGTAATAGTATGGACCAACTCTAAGAAGAAAATCGAAGAACGGATATCCTCTAGGGGTAGCTAACTCGATTGGCCCTGTCAAGACGTCCTGTTTTAGTCATTTCCAAATTGGCACAAGTGCTGGGGTCTATCCATCATCGTTCTCTTTCTTCAAATCCAGAAAACGTACAACAAGTCCAACCACTTCATTCTGGAGTCTCCTCCATATACACAGTTGTTAATGTGGTTCCAATATTGACATAGAGTATGCCAATAAGTGGCTCTAATCTCTTTAGTAACCAAATATCGTTTTACACACCGATTGGTTCCTCTAAATTTTGAAAACGATTCATACCTGATATCACAGTATCATATTTGCTTCAAAAAATCATTCATTTCAAAATATCATATTTACTTAAATATGTCAATTCGGTTCGATATGACATTTTCACCTCAAAATTCGATTCAAAATACAATTTAGGTTATAACTTCATTTTAACCATATTCACATTTAAATCCATAATTTAAATATAAACAGTTCCCACTTTGACCCGTATGAATTTTAGAAAATAGTTTGAATAGTTTTAAATAGTTTAAAAAGTTAAAATAGTTTGAGTATTGAAAATGGTTTATATAGTAAAATAGCTTGGAAACTCCAAATAATTTGAATATTAAGAAAGATAGATATTGAATATTTTATATTAAAATAATTATTTGAAAATAGTTTCCAAGTCAAACCGATTCAATTCCAAATCTTTCAATTCAAATCATCTTCAATCTTGATTCAATTCAAATCGACTCAAATTCGATTTCATTTCTAATTAATTTTAAATTTGATTCAATGATTCGATTCAGTGGTTCAAATTCCAATTCAGTTCTTATTTTAAACCATTTCAATTTATATCGATTTCGAGTTCGATTTCAAAATATATTTAAATCATTTAAATGAAATTTAACTTCGATGTTCATTTCAATATTCAAATATTTAAAATAATTCAATCTCGAGCCTAAGTTCGAAATATCAATTCGAATCCCTATACTTGGAAATATTTCAAAGTTCGAATAAAATTCAAAACTTTAAAGCAATTTAATTTCTATTGTTCCAGTCATATTCCAATCATAACTTCAAATTTCAAATTAAATTCTTTAAAATAATCTCTTTTAACTAATTTTAAATTCAACATTTCAAAACCCAAATTGGAAACTAAGTCAATCTTTATAAATTTTATTTTTATTTCTTTAAATCAAAATCATTTAAATAGGTTCAAATTCAAGAATTTAAAACCATTTAATTTAACCAATTCGGTGTCCGTATATAATTTTTTATCCTATGGCTAAGTGATCAGTTATTTCTATTTTTAATTTAGGGATGGATATATATCATCTCAATCCAAAATAAATGTCATGGGTATATATCAATTAAACCTATTTATTAATTTATTCGAAATAATTAAAATAACAGTTTTATATCCTGTCAAATAATATATAGGGTGATAACATGATATATATAAAATAAATAAACATCCAATCATTCAAAATATCAAGTCATCCATCACAACCAACATCCAAATCTTTAAAAATATCACAACAGTTGACTAATTATTAAATATCTGATTTTTTACTAGCACTTTAATTTCAGTTTCACTTAAATGTCAATTTTAATTCCTAACAGTCAATTCATATGTCAATTAAATTACCAATCAAAAGTAAATAAAATAAATCGCTTCATAATTTCATTTTGACTAACATAAAATGTTTTAGTAATTTGTGAGCATTTAGAAAACTCACCTTTATTTGAAATTGAATATTTTTGTAGCTACAAATAAATTCCAGTTCGATCCATATCATAGACGATGTCGATACAAATCCAATACAACTCGTTTTTCTCGAATCCGATCTCGTATGAAAATGTTATATGATAATTAACGTTTGATATAATTTAAAATAAAATTAACGTAATAATTAAAAAATATAAAAAAAACAAAACATAAGCCTTCAATCACCTGCTCACGCGCGCGTCCTTCTTCCCTTGGCCTGAGCTTTGTTCGCGACACACGTTTCTTTATTATTTTAACCGAATGATGATCCCCAGTGCGTCGCCGCCAGCGTCGAGCCCTGCCGACCTCCCATGCGCGTCTCCGACCACCAATCGCGCGCGCGAATGACAAAGAGAACCCAAAATCTGATGACGAACGTAGCTCTCACATGGCCACCATGCGACATTAATTGACTATCTGACCATCATCTTGTAAGGAGATCAAGATCTACGTTTTTCCTTTTGGAATCGTTTAACTTCGTTAAACGGATTATGAGAAATCGATGAAGAAAGATCGGCCATTTTTGGCCACTAAACGATATAAAAGAGGAAAGACCGTGTGATTTTCTTTTAGGGTTTTGTTCGTGAGAAATGAAATGATATGGCCTTATATATAAATTTTCGACGCTATTACACATAAATTTTCTAAACTCCAAACGAAACGTGTCGAATGGTGTTCTATATGTTATATCCCTATTTCAAACACAATGGAACTAGTCTTGAGAGCCAATTCCATCATATTCAGAAGATATCATTTCAAAATCGAATTACTTTAATTAATGTCCTTTAATCAATTTCTATGTGTTTCAAGCTAGCACGGCCAAACGCTAAGTCTGATCGCTGCGAAACTTAAAATCCTATAATAATTCACTATTATGAATCCGATGAAATAGGTTTTATCAAAATCCGAGACAATGCCCAAAAAGGCTATTTTTACACATTAATTAAGACATGTAATTTTCAAAATCAATCTAATCACTTTAAATTCAATTTTAAAAGTTAACAATTTCCATTCTTCTTTAAATAAAATTTAAATCAACTTCCACATCATTTTCATTCATATTAAATTCAAGATTCAATTATTCAAATAATTTCCAATATTAAATTTAAACAATTCAATTATCCAGTAAATCGCTACATTTGGAATATAAGTTATTTAACTTATAAAATTTATTTCTAAAAAAATTCAAATAATAAAACAGCAACTACACTTAGTTCCACCCCTTTTTGTTTAAACTATTCCAACAATCCAATTTCGATGAATTCCAATATTAGAATTTCAATAAATCCCAATGTTAGATTTCAAATGAATTTTAGTTATCAAACAATTATTTTATTTACATCTAAATAAACATTTATTATTCAATCCCAGACTATTGATTATAAACACATTCAAAATAAAAAACTTATTTCAATACCTGTTATTGCCAAAGTCTTCGAAATTGGTTATTTAATTTTTTTATTCAAGTTCATATTCAACAAACTACATTAATAAATCATTAAATTTTATTTCTAACCATTTTTCTTCAATAATTATATTTAAGTTAATAATTAAATAGTTAAAAATATGGGTCGTTACAATCTCCCCCACTTAAAACTTTTCGTTCTCGAAAAGGGGTTAAGTAAGGAATTTAACATTTGATATAATTTACTCAAAAAAATCATACAAAACTTTAAAATCATATTTGCGAAACCTTTATCACTGCAACAATCCGGGATTTTCAACCCTCGAAAATCGACATCAATACGTTCACTGTATAGCATACTGAGCAATCGAGTGCCTGAAATACCAGACCATTAGGGGTGAAGAAGAAAATGATAGAAGAAGAAATAGAAACAATAATGCAGAATTTCATAATCGCAGCGGAGCAATATATAATATATAAATACAGATCTTTATACAAAAAGAACTATAATTTTTTTATACATACAATCATCAGAGTACAACAATTAATACATCAATATGGACAGTTATTATAGCTTCTCCTCATCAGTGCTGACTATACGGTCTACACACATAGCGGAATATAATCAAGTACGTGGTATACGACTGAAATGCTCCCGCTGTCTCCTGAGTTCCATATCATCCTAACCTGAATCTGGAATACTCGACCTGACCCGAGCATCATATTAAAATAACACCCGAGTCAGTCTGGAAAACCAGCTTGAAAAAACACACTCAATTTGAATTATTCTTGTTATCCAAATCCTTCGAAAACGAAGATATCTCTTAAGACCACGCCACACATAAATATGATGGGACTTTACTTCACGATAACCAAAACATTTTATATCAAAATCATCTGATATTATAGTAGTGTTTATAGAAAATAGATTAGAAAATAGCTGAAATGCATGCATCTCACATTTCAGCATGGTTGGGCACAATCAAAATTGTACAGGCTCGTAGTGGATATTGGATCTCATACAATGACTGAGCTAGTGCGGTACCACCATACACAGTACATCTCTAGAAAAATGTACCAAGTATCTCGCCTGGATCCCCTGCCAACACAAGACCGGCCTACCCCTTTGCTGGATAGTACCCGAATATGTCACCACGGGTGTTCCCACCCTAATCGAGCACTCTTTCTTTCATTCACAACCATATCCATAATTATAATATATCCAAGGTTATCTAGAAAAGTGATAACATACCCTACTTAGGTGCGACCTACTTAACCTTGCTAAATCTCCCATGTTTTAGTCATTCCCGATTGATGAGGCTTAAGGCTACGTTTACCTTTAGAATAGCATTCATACTTAGAATGCTAACACTGCCTTCCATGTGACAATGCAATGGTAGCATTCATCCATACATGTTGTTCTAGGTCTGTACAAACCAAATCTCTACATCAATGTCTCCATTAGCCTTTTGATTTCACAGTTCGCAATGCACAAATCGGATCGAGGTAGTTTTCGGATAATTAAATCTGATCCCGGTCTCTTCGAAACGATCAACCAATTTGGCCAAATTTGACAGTTGGTTATTTAACTATTAAATAACACGCATAAGCAGTCACTAGGCCTATATTTTAAGCCTTCAAACATTTATTTTAGAATATTGTCACAAAGTTATATATTCAAATCTCTTTTAATATTTCAATATTTCGAAAATGATTTCAAATACTTAAATCCATAACAGGATATTTCAGTCCATATCAATACTTAAAAATATTTCTTTCCAATTCCATTTATAATTAAACATTTTGATAAATATTTCTATAGCTATAATCTCGTAGTTAAAATACTTCAAATCCTTCCAGTTCAATACTTAAGAAATACTAATAAGTATATTTTCCCGAAATCATTTTATTTCCAAAACTAAGGAAATATTCCATTTATTTCATACTTCTCTAACATCCTTTACCATCTATTCGTAAATTCCTTAACTCATTTGTAAAGGATTCTATAAGATTCCGAGATTCATAAATTACTTTCCCTTAAAATTTCAAAATTCGATTACACTTGTCTGTAATTCTAACTACCCATTTCTAACCTCTTTTATGAATTCTAATTCATTTTTGAATTTCTCGTATATCAACATTATGGAATTTTACTTAAGCCAACAGAATTCCATTACAAGATTTCTCTTATAAAATTATATTCGTTAAATAAACTCCATTTACAAATCTCAAGAGGATTCATAAACACATCCTAATCACTTGCCTTTAAATTCCATGTATAGAAAAATAAGTATTTTTCAGCAACAATAATTTATTTTTAAAATACGTTTAATTAATTATTAAAAATATTGAAACACTTTAAATAAACATGGATAACTCATTCCCAATTCATCTTTAAATAAAACTAATTAATTTACAAAGCCTATTATAAAAATTAGAATTTAACTCAATTAATATTAGATATTTGAAAATTTTAATTTCCAAAATGTTTTCAGTACTAAAACAGCTATAACTACATAATTTATTTTTAAAATTCAACATGACCGTTCTTATATTTATAAACCCCTCTCGATTTATTTCCAATCGATTCTCATTTCTAATTCCACGACTATTCCAAATTCCGAAAATAGAATCCATTATCATTTTCCTAAACCGATTTCCGTATCTCACTTTGAATCCCTACAGTGGATTTATATTTCCAACTTATCAAATGATACTCATTTCACTTTATTTATAAACATCGTTTGTAAATTTTATAACTCATCTCCAGTTATTGCAGATTTATATGCATCAAATCTCATTTGATTTCCAAATTCCTTCTGAATATCTATTTCAATTCTTTTTTCTATATTTCATCAATTTAAAATCATTCCACTCTATTTATAAATATCATTCATGGATTCATAAACTTATTCTTGTTTTTCTCTGTTAATAACAGATTATATCATAAAATCCATTTTAAGTCGATTTCCATTTTAAAACCAATTTAGAAATTTATTTCTATTAAAACAAATTTTGTTCCAAAACCATTCAAAAATTCGATTTCAACTTTCATTTAAAATTTTAAAAATATCATTAAAATATATTTTTGTAAATTTCCTTGTATAATTTAATTTCAATATATATTTGTTTGGAAACACTTTGCAAAATAGTTAAGTGAATTTCAAATCAAATCCTTTTTATTTGCTGCACATCCATTCCTTATTGAATATTCCAAATCAATATAAATATTTTATTTCCACAAATCGCCCTTTGAATTCCGTTTTAAAATTCAAAACAATTTCTTTATGATTTTTGAAACACCAAATCAAGGCCAGCGTTACTGTAGCATTCAATCAATCAAATCATAACATAATCTATAATAGGTTATTCTAACACATCGTATATTACTATATATGAAATTAAAATCAACATTTTGAGGAATTCAGTTAGATCCTTCCAACTTGTTTCCCTGCATCCATAGAGATTATAACATAAAATACCAATCTCGCTTCGAGGCGGGATATCACGGTAATATAGGGTTATCCGTTATTATGCGGGACACATAGTGTCTCATCTGCTCCAATAGGTGGAAATATGTCCAATTACTAATATATATACTACTATATTTAATATAACATCCAACTGACAATAATATATCAATTCAACCAGTCATCCGAAAATAAATTTTTAATTGCTATAAATTAAACCAGTCAACCAAATTGAGTGAGATTTACTCACCTTGATTTTTAATTTGCTAAACGTTCCAATTTAATTCTTTTGTACACATTCCGCAGCTCCGAACCCCACATGATTGATTCCATTTGATTTACACATTGTATGAAGAAGTTATAAAATTCATTAACATTCAAATTTTATATAACATAATCAATTAGTTTTAATTGCCATTAATTTCTTAATTATCTTAGCTAAAAGAAAAATGGTCGTTACTTTTATCACAAAATCGTGCTTGTTCCCAGAAATTGACCTTCCCTCGAATGCTTCTCCTCGTCGCCATACGCCGCCCTTGCCTAGCTCTACAACCGTCTACTGCGTTCTTTTCTAAATCAACAACAAACATAAAACCAAGCCATGTTCCACCTGAACATCACTGAAGAGGAGTGCAGATTAAGGATCTTAAGGCTAATTTAACACTAGAGGGGGGGTGGTGAATAGTGTTTAAAGGATTATAAGACTTATATGGACTAACTTAAAAATTCAGATATAAAAAAATGCAGAACTAAATCATAGAACAATCACAGTGTCAAACACAGATGCAGAAAGTAAATAAAAAGCAGTAAAAGGAAAGAACACATCGGATTTATACTGGTTTGGAGTTACCCTACATCCAATCCTGCACCAAGGCAAACATCTCGTACAGATTTTTATTATACCAATGTCGAGATTACAATCCTCAATTACTAATGGCATTGAAGTACCCTCCTGTCTCTCGAGTCCGGGGCAAATTCTCTTTATTTACAGGACACAAGATCACCCAATTGATTTCCAGGCACAACCACACCTTATAGATAAACTCGATAAACTTTTGATTACAAATTGATCCTATAACTCTGAGTAGCACTTTGATCTTCGAGAGAGGGCAGAGAATCAAACAAGAATGAGATTCTAATTTGATTCACTTGAGAATTTGGCAGAATTTCATCATGATCTTAAAAGAGTGAAAATTTTGGAATATGGATTTGTGGAGAAGGAGTGAAGAAAAATAAGAAAATATTTTGTTAAAAAATTCGTTTATGAAGGCTTTTCATAGACCACCAATGGCAATAACCATTTGCGAAGAGATTTAAACGAATATACACTTCTTTTGAAAATTGAAACTTTGGAATTCAACGCCACCATGTCGACATTCTTAGTTAAAAAACTATGTAAAATTTGTTTTGAAAATGGTATTGAATGGAGAACAAGAAGAAATGATTCTGGAGTAAAATAAACTAATTTTCCTATGTTTTAAAACAAAGAAGAGTAGAAAAATATATTTTTAGAATGTATATATAAATTTGATTTTAAATCTCAAGTATATATATATATTATAAAGAATATTTAAAAATCAGAGGATAGTTTTAAAAACAAACGAAGTTTAAAACAAGAGTTTATTTAAAAACAAAAACAAAGAATATTTTAAGGCTAAAACATCTTTTTGAAAATCATTTGAAAAGATAAGTTTTAAAAGCTAAAACATTTTGGAAAGCAGTTTTGCAAATCATTTTGAAAAATCATTTTGAAGTACTTTTGCACGCTTCTTCCTGCAGAATACCTCATCACATCAGGACTGGAGAACTTGTACAAAACTAGAATGTTCATGGTTTTGTAAGCCACTTGTCATAGGTTTGTGAGCTACTTGTCGTGGGTTTGTAAGCCACTAAGAAGGTAGAAATGGGTTCCATCCCAAATGAAACATGGAATGAAGATTTCCGTGCTATCATGAAGTTTTAACAAAAACTAGACATTTATCTTGAAATCTTGATCTAGATACTCTAGAGTCTTCAATCTTGATATCTCCATTCTGAATCTTGAGTCTTGATTCTTTATACTGATCAGTCTTTAGTATTCAGTTCATGCATATATATATATATATATATATATCCTGCATATACATATCTGTCTAGACAATGGTGTTAGTATATATTTTATAATAAGATAAGTTAAAAAGGTTGTTGTCATCAAAACCAACACCTCAGTTCCTAACATAATCCCCTTTAATGATGATGACAACCTGTATTTATAAAATATACTTACCATACATAATTCCTATCAGAACTCCCCCTTACTTCATGACTCCCCCTCACTCCAATCATAACTCCCCCTTACTCCAAGCTAACTACTATTTTGTAACTTCTCCGCCTTTGTCATCAACAAAAAATCTCTTATTAATAAATTCTTTGAACTTGATATAAGATAATAAACAATAACACAATAGAGTAATCCATATATAAGTGTAGTAAGTGCTAAGTGTGATCATAAGTGTGAAATGTGATCATAAATGTGAAATATGATCATGAGTGTGATCATAAGTGTAATCCATAAGTAAATCAATCATCGTTCAATCATATTTACAGTAATTATTCAGTCCAATCATATATACAAACCATACCAAATGTTTTAAATAAATCAAGTCGATCAAGTTTAAACACACCAATCAAATCAAACAAATAACATACAGAATGAATAGACATTCCTAGGTACTTCCACCCATCCATCTTCTCCAAAGATAGAGTCTGCTTTGATGGCATCCCATTCTTCTTTATCTTTGTCAAGAGTGACTGGTGGATTTCCTTCAAGATTGTCCTTATAAAGAGCTGATATCATCCAACGAAGGGCATCGAAATGTCTCTCTTGCTCCTTGATCATCTGCATTTGACTCAATTCTAAGCGGCGTTGATTACGAAGTATGGACGTACGGATATTCTTGAAGGAAGCGAGAGTTTCCTCAAGATTATCACTTAGATTCTTAATCAAAGAAGTCATAATTCAAGAAATACGAAGAAATATGAAAGGGGGTGATTAGAAATGAAGTTTGATAAATTATTCTAGAAGAAAAAGGTATAAGTAGGGGGTAAAAAGTCGTTTAAAATGAATATACACAAGTTAGTTACATGAAATTAAAATTTGAAAGTGTAGCTACTTTTTGCCCGTTGTATGTCGACATGGGGGGATGGTAGATGTCGACCTGCCTCTGCCTAAAGTGACAATTTGCTTTATTTTGAATATTATGAACAAATCTATGCAACTAGAATTTGTATAATATAAAAACAAGCAATTATAGAGACAAGCGAAGTTGAATAATAGGAAATAAATGATTTCATTAATGATTCTAGTCAACATTACATAAAATAATATAATATTAACTAAAATAAAGGAAAATACATGGATAGAATTGAAGTAAACAAGATAACATGAACTAAAACTAATTAGATGGAGATGAAGAAGATGATAGTCCAAACTTTCTACTAACTTTCCCGAAGAACTTGTCAATTTTATTGGAAATCTTATCCATTTTCTTACTCATTAATCTTTTGAGTGTCTTTTGATTTTCCACTATAATTCTTTGATTATTGAGAATGGTCTTACTGGATGGATTAGCGGGATTAGTAGGATATTCAATACTCTCTAAGGAAGTTTCTTAATCTTCCCCTTCCTCCTCTTCAATTTCCATCCCTTCCTCTTCCTCTTCTTCTTTTTCTTCTTCCTCCATTTCTTCCAACTCTTCGTAAGCAAATATTTCTTCCTTTTCCGTACGTGTTTCATATGGTTGAAACACTAATGGAATTTGCATAAGGAAAATGTTTCCATGGTTGAACACTTTTCTAGTTATAATTTCTTCCCTTTTGAAATCAACTCGAAAGAAATTAAAAATACGAGTGAGATAAATTCCATGATATAATGTATTTTCACCCATAGTAAAATTCTTGGGCCTTAGCTCATCCAAAATAACTTGAGCCCAATTAATATCATAAATTCCAAAAATTGCAAAAAGAGCTTTGAAAAAGTTTCAAAGTTGGGTTGTTGTAGCTTCTCGATCATGATATAAGAGTGTGTTGAATAAGAAGGTTAACAATTCTTGCTTTTGGACGAAATAACGATTTTTGAATTCGAAATTGTCATCCCCTTCAAAGATGTGATGAAATGTCTCTTGATCATTTTCATTTATTTGAAATTCCAAGAGATTCATTTCATTATACTTGCATCCCAAAATATTTCCTTAAATTTCAAAATCCAAAACTATTTGTGTTCCTTTAACACTACTCAAAATTTGTCCATCTTGTCCATCATAAAAACCGTGATTCAAATTCGCATAAAACATCTTAACAAGATTTAGATAACATACAAAATCATTTTGTTTGTTATCTACTACACTAACAATAGAACATTATTGAAAAAGATTTTCAATTTCATAAGAAGGAAAATCTTCAAAAATAGCAAATTTCCCCGTATGAATTTTACTAAAGTTTACATAGTTGATGTAAGCTTTGATAGCTTCTGGGTCATTAAAAAGAAAGTTTTTTATAGCATTTGGAAGCCTAATGGTGTTAGGAATGCTTGACGAGGCCATTGAAGATGTTTGATAGGAGTTGAAGATAATGAAGATAAATTTGAAATTTGGAAATAAAAGTGAAAGGCGATGATAAGGAGAGTGAATTAAATAGAGATTCTATAGACATGTTTTCTTGTCAAGAGGCATTTTTCCAGAGCATTGAAGTTGGTGAAAAGGTGGAGCGAAATTCAAAAGTCTGAATTCAAATTTTGAAATCAAATTCTGAGGGGGATGTCAACATGGGTATCCGGGTATGTTGACATGTGCCTATTGAATCGAAGGACAAGTGTCTATTCCTA
This sequence comes from Allium cepa, assembly GCA_030765085.1. Taxonomy (NCBI): domain Eukaryota; kingdom Viridiplantae; phylum Streptophyta; class Magnoliopsida; order Asparagales; family Amaryllidaceae; genus Allium; species Allium cepa. The sequence goes on along the minus strand of CM060931.1, from coordinate 1,038,840,375 downwards.
ATTTCTAATAAATGTATATATTATATCCTATATTCTACTTATATAATTCCTGTGATAACATTAAATATCATAATACTTAAATGTTAATAATTTAAAATTTAAAATATTATTAAAATAATATTATTTTTGAATTTAAAATTCAAATTTCAAGGGATAAATTTGAATTTAAAATTCAATTAATTTAAAAAATCAAGCAAACAAACAAGCATCCATTCAAATAATAAAAATTAAAAATAATGTAAATGCGTACCTATTTTTAGATCCATACTCCCATCGTCGTCTGATTCATGAATAGCAGTGAAACACAGATTTGAGTTATCCGTCTTCTTTTCATCTTCACTGGATGATGAGTCTGAGTCATCAAGAGTTGCTATGTATGCTTTCTTTCTTTCTTGACGAATCATTATTTGAAGGGAACAACTGTTTATCTAGATACGGACAATCTTTCCTATGATGCCCGACTTTATTGCAAATATAGCATCCATCATTGTTGACGTTCTCCATATTATTTCTGGAATTCTTTTGATCATTTCTTTTGTAATTGTTCATTTTTCTATATTTTAGGAATTTTCGAAAGTTTCTTGTCATGAAAGCAATCTTCTTATCACTGTCTGGTTCCGAATCTTCAGTTGTTGCATTAAATGCTAATGGCTTCTTTTTTATAACCTTGTTTTCTCTTCTTCCTTGCAGTTGAACTTCATAAGACATCAGATGCCCAATCAATTCTTCTATTTTCATTAGATTAATATCATTTGCTTCTTCGATTACAAGTGTCTTTTGATCCCATTCTGAAGTGAGTGAATTTATAATTTTTCTGACTTGATCTTCCTTCGAAAAGCTTTTTCCCAGTGCAATTGGTGAATGAACAATATCTTGAAATCGACAATACATGTCGGAAATGGACTCATTTGCATGCATTTTAAACAATTGAAACTGAATATATGGAAATTTTAGTCTGTTTAACTTTGCTTGTTCCTTCATGAGTAGTTTGCAAAGTTTTTTAGATTTCAAATGCAGACTTACAAATAGACACTCTATTAAACTCATTCCTATCGAGTGAACAAAATAATATATTTATGGCCTTTGAGTTATTTTGTGCAACACCCTTTTGCTCAGCAGTCCACTGGGAAAAATTGGTAGTTGGTTCAACATACTCAGTTGTGTGATATTCCAAGTGTCTAATCTTACTGATTATAAATAAATTTTCATTCTACAAGCCCAATATGCATATATAATTACTGCCATTGAAAAATGATGGTCTAACGTAGACAAACCTTTAACAAATGAACTAGTGTTAGTGTTAACAAAACTAGTGCCAGAGTTGACATTACCAGTGTTGGTAGCCATTAAAACAAGTTTCAGATTATGAAAACTATGAAAATCTATACTCTGATACCAATTGAAAAGAGTGCAGATTAAGGATCTTAAGGCTAATTTAACACTAGAGGGGGGGGTGAAAAGTGTTTAATGGATTCTAAGACTCATATGGACTAATTTAAAATTATGATATAAATAAATGCAGAACTTAATCACAGAACAATCATAGAATCAAACACAGATGCAGAAAGTAAATAAAAAACAGTAAAAGAAAGAACACACTAGATTTCATACTGGTTCAGAGTTACCCTACATCCAGTCTTGCACCAAGGCAAACATCTCGTACAGATTTTTATTGTACCAATGTTGAGATTACAATCCTTAATTTCTAAAGGCCTTGAGGTACCCTCCTGTCTCTCGAGTTTGGGGCAAACTCTCTTGATTTACGGGACACAAGACCACCCAATTGATTTCCAGGCACAACCACACCTTATAGATAAACTCGATAAACTTTTGATTACAAATTGATCCTATAACTCTGAATAGCACTTCAAAATTCAAGGGAGGGCAGAGAATCAAACAAGAATAAGATTCTAATTTGATTCACTGGAGAATTCGGTAGAATTTTGGCACGATCTTAAAAATATGAAAATTTTAGAATATGAATTTGTGGAGAAGGAGTGAAGAAAAATAAGAAAATAGCTAATTAAAAAATTCGTTTGTGAAGGCTATTTGTAGACCACCAATGGTCATTACCATTGGTGAAGAGATTTAAATGAATAGACACTTCTTCTGAAAATTAAAACTTTGGAATTCAACGCCACCATGTCGACATGGGGTATCCCATGATGTCGACATTCTTAGTTAAAAAACTATGTAAAATTTGTTTTGAAAATGGTATTGAATGGAGAACAAGAAGAAATGATTCTGGAGTAAAATAAACTAATTTTCCTATGTTTTAAAACAAAGAAGAGTAGAAAAATATATTTTTAGAATGTATATATAAATTTGATTTTAAATCTCAAGTGTGTGCGTATATATATATATATATATATATATATATATATATATATATATATAAAGAATATTTAAAAATCAGAGGATAGTTTTAAAAACAAACGAAGTTTAAAACAAGAGTTTATTTAAAAACAAAAACAAAGAATATTTTAAGGATAAAACATCTTTTTGAAAATCATTTGAAAAGATAATTTTTAAAGCTAAAACATTTTGAAAAGTAGTTTTGAAAATAATTTTGAAAAACCATTTTGATGTAGTTTTGCAAGCTTTTTCCTACAGAATATCTCATCACATCAGGACTCGAGAACTTATACAAAGCCAGGATGTTCGTGGGTTTCTAAGTCATTTGTCGTAGGTTTGTAAGCTACTTTTCGTGGGTTTGTACGCCACTAAGAAGGTAGAAATAGGTTCCATCCCAAATGAAATTTGGAATGAAGATTTTCGTGCTATTATAAAGTTTTAACAAAAATTAGACATTTATCTTGAAATATTGATCTTGATACTCTAAAGTCTTCAATCTTGATATCTCCATTCTGAATCTTGAGTCTTTATACTGATCAGTCTTCAGTAATCAATACCTATTTATTTATATATATCATGCATATACATATCTAAACAATAGTGTTAGTATATATTTTATAATAAGATAAGTTAAAAAGGTTTTTGTCATCAAAACCACCATCTCGGTTTCTAACAGTCATTCCATCCCCTCCAGCAACCGCGCACCCACACTCTTAGGCCGCGTCGACCTTGCCGAAGTGGGAGAACACATCGCGACGTTTTTCAATTCATGACCCACGTCACCTCACCATTACACTAGCATGCATACGCCAGATGACCGCCTCCAACCCAGCATCATCATCTAGCCCCAGCGCTTCATGCGAAGCTTTTTTTTATTTCTCGAGTTTGACTAATTTCGATTTTTATTTTTATTTTATACGAATTTGAGTTCGTTTAGAGAAGAAGATGGAAGAGGGGAAACATGATTTATAAAAGGAAGAGGGCATCTTGTATGAGAGAGTAGGGTGGCTGAGATATAGATTCGGCCGTCTATGATTTGAATATTTTATTTTATTTTATTCAAATATCTCACATTACATATCTTAAAATTTTAAACCCCTATTGAGGCATACCGCCTGGTGTTCCTAACGTTATACCCTTATTCTAAACGCAATGGAACTCGTTTCAAGCCCCAATTCGATCATATGTGGAAGATAGCATTTTAAATCCAATTAAAATATTAAATTTTCAATATTTATTTAAACGCGTTTCTAACCCATATGACCAAACGGCAAATCCAATCACTGCGAAATATGAAATTCGATAATAATACAATATTATAGATCCAATGGAACTGGTTTCATCGAATTCCAAGATTGCTCCCCGGATCGCTATTTTAACCCGACGACAAAATTGACGATTTCAAAAATTAACGAAATCACTTGAAATTCTAGTTTTAAAAACTTACTAACTCAATTCTAATTCAAATAAAATTTATATCAACATTAGAAATTGTTTCGATTCATATTCAACCTAATTTCAATTATTTACCATTTCCGTGTTATGATAAATCGTTACATTTGAATTTTAAACTCATTCTATAATTTCAACCCTAAATCTTCATATTCAAAAAATAAATTAATATTCCAAGTCAATATTTAAAACCATTTAAATATCAAAATCAAATGTCAGAAAATCCGGATCGTTACAATCGCACTTCCACTTTGCCACTCCGATATCAGCTTTAGGAAAACTACGACTTATTTATAAAAAACAAGTTATAAAATTTTAAAATCTCAAAAAATTTCTAACACCCGAATTTACAAAAAAATTCGACAGTGTCCGCTTTGAGCGGTCGACCGGAAAAATTTATAATATATGAATAGAATGAAATATACATCTCATCTCAATGATGAGGCATCCCGTAGGAAAAATACAAACGTGTGGTATGTAATCCGAGATATGTACCTTTTTATTATTAATACGAGCGAGTTCGCTCCTATTAAGCAAGCAAAAGCAAACCCAATCCGCCTATACATCCAAACGATCTTCATATGTACCTATCTCAACTCAAATTTGAATATTAGTCACTTATAATAAGATACATAAACATGTATGAGTTAAATAGAACAATATAACATAAATTATGAATCCAAACCACAAACAAATGCACTAATACACAACCATAACAATCATATGCAGTTAAAACCAGCAATAACATGATTTGCAACAAAAGAAACCGTTCAAAAATTAATATTCATCCAGTTAATTCATAACCATTCAAATTTACATTATTCAATGTTTGTAGTTAATTTATACACTTCATTCTTATTAACATCCATTCTTTGTTAACATTTAATTGGTTTACTTCCAGTTTATTCACATCTATTTCATTTACATTCAATTTATTCAAATTTCAATTATTTCACTTTATGTTTAACACACTTCATATAATATCATTTATGAACCATTTTATAAAATCATTCCATTTGATCTTATCTAAATTAAATTTATTTCATTACCTCCTAGTATATTCTCTTTAATACCAATATCATTTATAAACCATTTCATAAAACCATTTAAGCTTATTATAAACATTTTATAAAACATAACTTATGTTTATTTATTTTTCTTTTCATAAATTAAGTTCATGTTGATTCATTGATTCACTTCATTAGTTCATTTTATTAATTCATATCGTTAACTTTACATCGGTAAATTTATTTTATAAAAATTCATATTAATAAAATTTTTTTGTGTACCACAATCAATTTCATGCAACTATTCTTAAGTTAACTTTTATCTTATAATTCATTTCATTAACATATTTCATTAATTCATTTCATTCCACTTGACTTAAGTAAAATTTCATTTCATAATTCAAATTTCAGCTTTCTTATTTCATTAATCATTTCTTAAGTTTATAATCATTTTATACAGATGTATCTTCTTTTACACAATGTTATTCAAATTATAATTATCTCAGAAAGCTACAACTAAATCTTGAAACATCCTTCGCAATTTTTTTATTTTTTTATTTTATAAACAATTTACAAAGATATTATTTAATTTATTATTTGCTTACCTTCTCTTAAGTTCATATCTAAATAGTATCTTCTTTTTACTACTTAAATTATTCATTTAACAGTTCTTAGGACATTGACTAAATATATAATATTTCTTATAAAAACATAATTTTTATTTTTTATCTTTTATATAAATTCTTTAAACACAATTTCAATTTGAAACATTTTTATTTCTTAAGTTCAAACTTGTATTATATTCTATTACATATTCATATTTTACATTTCAACTTTTAAACATTTCTGGTTAATTTTATATATGTTTTTAGAATGTAATTCAGTGTTATACTAATTTATCTTATTAATTTCAGTTAACAAGAATGTTCAATAATGTGCATATGTTTAGATTTCCATTAACTTGAAATTTATGAGCTACAATTTAACTTCTTATATTTCATTTAAAAACTAAGCTTCAGTTTCTTATTCCCCATTTTAGAAGTTTCCAACTATTTAAAAAATCACTTTATTTCTATAACTAAAAATCGTTAATTAACAGGAACTTAAGAATTCAAATTCTGGGTTCATTTCAAATCAATTTGAAATAATATATATACTCATATCTTTTATATATATCAAATCATATTTAGAAATTTTAAATCAAAATCTGTTTATTAAACCTATTAAACCAAATGCGTAGCAAAACTACTAAGTGGCCTCCTCCACTTTGAGACTCGAAAATGAATATCGGTGATGCTGCCTTCATTACCAAAGTTATTTTCCAGCTACAGAAGAGAGGTATACATGACTTATTTCCTTTTAATTCTTTTTGAAACACTTCTATTCGTAAATATTTTTAAATAATACAAATTATTATATTACAATCTTAGAAAACATTTTTAAAAGCATCGGAATTTAAGTTCTCAAATTCTCATTTTTAAATCGTTTCTATTTATAAGATATGTTATAAATATACTAATACAATTCCATTACCTTATTATGAAAACATTTTGTTAATTTAAATCTTTATGATCGTTATAATTAGATTTCAATCAATCTAATTATCAAACATTTTGTGAAATAGAGTTCACAAATTATTCATTTTTAGTTTAATTCAACCAATAATCGATGATAACTAAATGTCATCATCTCCAAACAACTAACATCCATTAATAATCATACATGTTTGTGAAATTTATCATTTTATATATAAAATATAATTTAGGTAAAATTATTTCATTTACTCTCTTTGAAAACAATATTATGTCGACTTGCCTCGTTTAAGTGTTTGGAAACCCCTATCGATAACATGGCGTCCCATGCACTGACCAGAATCATAAACGAATCAACGGATAAGTAAACACAATATAAATTTTTTTATAACACTAATGAGTATGCGCTCTCATATATATATATATATATATATATATATATATATATATAGACACATACTCCAATAAACTCATTCTTGGGTATTACTACCATATCTCTAATGAGTCAAACCCCACAAAGCTAAGGTTATCGCTAAACCAAAGCACTGATACCAACTGTGATGACCCACATTTTAAAAGGTTTTAATCGAAAATAATCCACACATGTCCAACTCAAACAATCCGAAACATAGATAATCAATGGGGTTAATTAAGAAAAATAAGAAAAGAGGAAAACAAATACAGAATCTCACAGCGGAATCACAAAATATAATAACCAAATAAACAGGTCATGAATCTGTTTATACTATACATTTGATTGAAATTTTACAACATCTATCAGAGTTGCATATACAACAGAACAATAGAATACTGCAGCAAAACAAATAATGTGGTGAAATAATACTGGTAATTAATTATAAACAATCATTAAGATATGATTCACAAGCTTTAAAATAAAGAAGGGTTTAAAGCAAAGTTATAAATTAATTATAAACAAGGTTTAAAACACAATTTTGTAAAATTAATTAGAGTGAGGACTTAAACATAATTTAAGAAACATGTGACAAATGTTTAATAAGTAACAACATATGACTACAAGTGTTAACTAAAACAATAAGTGGCGAGATAATATTTTTAGAATTATAGGAAAATATGTAAAAGAAGAAATCTGGTTATCTACCTCAGTCCAAACCATCTCTTTATTCCTTTTATTCAAAAAAAAAATTTCATCTACAAACCTGTAAACCAAAGAGAAATCAGAAACAAGAAAACTGGAAAAACTCAAGCCTGAACCAAATCAAAACCTTAGAAAAAACAATTCAAACTTGAAAAGGAAAATTTCAAGCCAATCAAGCCTGAAATCAAAATGATGAGAAACCTGGAAATCAAGATAGTTTTGAGTTCAACCTGGAAAGCTTAAACTTCAAACTGGAAACAAGCAAATTTCAGGATCTTTTCAGCAAATCAAATCCAAGTTTCAACTTTAGATCATCATTTCCAGATCAAATGCAGAGTGCAGTTCAACATTCGAGTTAAAGAAAAGAAATTGCAGTTTCAATTCCAGATTTTAAGTCCAAGGCTTGTTTCTCTGTCTCTCATTTCCAGGCCTTTGCTTCCAAAATAAGGTGAGCAAACTTGACCCTGCTATGTTTCTTTTGTGTTGGATCTGTGTTTGAAGTATGTGCTTGTGATTGTGTGAATATTTCTGCATACATTTGTATATGAAAACACAAGAATAGTGGGATGTATGTCTGTGTGTATACACAGATATATCTCTGTTAACAACATATTAACAAACTTGCAGGAAAAAAATCATATCTTTCTGCATAATCAAATTTAGGTTGTGATTATAAAAGAGAAAAGGACTGTATGAAAGTAATATAAATTTTAAATATACTTTTAAGTATTAAAAATAGATGGATTTACTGGACAAGTTGAAAACACGGTAGAATTATATTTTTTTCAAAATTTAATTGATTTAAATCTGAGTTTCAATTACATAATCTTATTAGTCTTCCTGAATCGTGAATTTTAAAGGGGAAATCGAGATTTTTAGTATAGCATCGTTCGAGAAATTTGAACTTGAACAGAAATTGGGAATGCCGCAAATTATGGTGATCACGAGGTCGTGGGGTTTCGAGCTTGATGTCAGAGGCGCTTGGGTGATTGTTGAATTGGAGAAAAATGCTAAATGATTTTATAATTCCTCATGGATGAAGATTTAAGTCAATCTACAGTTTTAACCTAGTTTTTAGTGAAGGTCGGATTTTGGGTTCGTACATCATCGAAGTTGAACTGGAAGGTTGCGCACTGGAGGGATCGAATCATGCAAGTAAGGTGAATGTTTGGTCGAAGTTTCGGAGGGTCTAATGACCGGAGGTGGCCATGCGTGGTGATTCTTGGATGAACAAGTTTTTTTCAGTGGAGTTGTCGTTGCTCGATTTTGTGTTGATGGGTTTTCGAGTTTTCTGGGTTTACGAGATCATCGACGAGGTGGTCGACGGTGTGTGGGTGATGGTGGCAGTGACCAGAGGTGGTCGGAATGGCGTGCACGTACACGCGTGTACGTTTGTGCATTGGGTAGAATAGTGTAATCGAGGAAGAAGGTGGTTTCTCGGGTTCGAGCTCGAGATCTGGTATGTTTGGCTCGAATGTGTTCGAATGAGATTGGCAAGTAACAGTTTTTAAGATGTCAAAATCAAAAAAACAAAGAAAGAAAAAAAATAGAAGAGAAGTTGCTCAGTAGAACGGGATTTGGCCTGGGTTACTGGAAACGATGGCAGGGTTTTAAGTTTAAAATATTACTAGTTTTAAAAAGTCTTACATTTAATTTAGTTTAAACAATTTTCTAATCAAGGCTTTTCAATTAAACTTGTTTTGTTTAAGTTAGAAATTAATTAAAGAGTTTTATTCTATTTATATAACCTTTGTTTTTGAAAATAAACTTAATACTTTGATTAAGTAAATGATTAAAAAGGATGAGGTGTTTTAATCTTGAATTGAACTTAAAGAGTTTAAGTTTAATTATATAATTATGTTAAATTCATTTTAAAGGTTATCACTTAATGAAATTAAGGAGTAATTACTTTATGTAATTATATTAAAGAATTAAGATTAATTGATGAAAGCGATTAGAGGAAAATTTATGTGATTAATTTAAAGAATAAATACTTAATAAAGGTGATTTAAAGGTTAATTACTTGATTCATTCAAGGATAATTTAATTAATGAGATTAACTAATTAAAAGGAAATTAATTAATTACAGATGAATTAATTAAGGATTAAAGTTAATCAACCAAGTGATTAAATGATAATTATTTTATTTATTTATGTGATTAGGGATAATCACTTATTATAATTAATCAAAGATGATTAATTAAATGACAATTAATTAAGGGTTAATTAATTAATTTCATTAATTAATATTAAATGATTAATTTGGGTAATTTATTCATAAGTAATTAGTTTAATTTAAAATTTTCAATTGAATTAATAAAGGATGAAATAATTAATTAATCCTATTTTAAAATGAGTACTGGATGCTTGAATTACTTATGGATGACTGTATTATATGAGATTCCTTGAATTGATTATCCAATCTGATTTGTGATATTCTAATTCCTGATTTGAGCTGCGAATGGTGATGTAATTTAATTTTTTGTGATGTAATATAATTATCTGCGATGAACTTATATTTACTTATCTGTGGTCTACAAATAAAGATAAGCGTTATAGTTATACCGCTTATCAAATATCTTGTTGTGTTTAAATCTGTGATGATTGATGTTGTTGCACTATTGTTTGTAAAACCCTTGGACTACACTATACACACACGAGTATGGATTGCACGAGGAAATCGGTTAAGTCACGGATTTTAGAAAATAATTTTTTTAAAATTGAATTTTGAATTCAAATAGTTTTGGAAATGGATTTGGATTAAATATAAAAAGCTTTTGAAAAAGGATTTCAAAGATAAAACGTTATTTCGAATAACTTAATAAAGTTTTTAAAAATTTAAATAATTTGGTTTGAATTTGAATTCAAAATTTGAAACTGAATCCTATAGTTGGAAATTATGATTTGAAAAGGTTATACAAGTTATAAATGTGTTTATGGGTTTTCAACCATTTAAAAATGTATTGTTTTGGGAATTTGAATTTAAACCAAGCCTTATACTTGAAAGGCTTTAACTTGTATAAATGTAACCGGATTTTTCCGAAACGAAAACTATTTGTTTTCAAATGATAATAGCTTTCATATAAGGAAAGGATTTCCAATTTGTGTTAAAAAGTTTCAAGTTTGAAATAAAATTGTGAATTGTTTTGAAAGCTATGAATGAACCTTTGTGAAAGACTATTAAACCTTGTTTTGAAATCGAAAAGGATTTTAAATGATGAATCTTTTATATAAAAGATCTGAATTGGAAACGAGTTTGAAAGCTATTAAATCTTTGATTTTAAGATTGAATGAGTTAATCCAAACTGAAATGGGAATTGGTTCAAAATCTATGAAGGAATCTTTATGAAATTTTTGGTGAACATTGTTTTCAAACATAAGAAGATCTCAAAGATAGATCTTTGGTTTAAATATTGGAAATGAATCTTTGTGAAAGATTAGTGAACTTTATGAAGTGAATCTTTTTGTTCAAAAGATTAAAATGGTAATTTGTTTAACCATTTAAATGGAAAGTTTTGGGTTTTAAAGTTATGACTTAACTGAAATCCCATTATCCATATTTTTTTAAATATTGCGCTCATTATTCCGTTTAGCCGGAAGAGGACCTTGTGTCATATAACCCATTCCAAATAATGATATAACGTTATGGATAGCATTGGAAGACCGGTGGTGAAGATCGGATATTTTCGAAGGCGAAAGGATGTGTGTCTGGCATTACACTTTGAGATTTAAAGCTGGTTTCTATCAAATACATTTCTGTTGGTGGCGGAGATTTATTGTCTTAGCTTGACACCCTTCTCTGAGACGTACGAGCTCAGAGGTTATGTAGTTGATGATTACTAGTGATACTTTCCCAATTTGGTAATGTGACATACGAAGTGCTGCTGAACATTTGTTGATCAAAGCATGACTTTGTGAAAAAGTGTAGCTTGGTGGACGAGACCTTATCGAGCCTCACAACCTAGTAATGGTCGAAGAAGGAAAGATGCGGCAAGGTTTCAGGTGTCGCACCCCTAGGGTATGTCCATTCCTTCTGGAAAAGGGTGGTATCATGGTATGGAGCCCAGATACTTAACTCATGTGGACACTGTATATTTATTACTGTGTGATGTTGCTTTGTGGATTGAGAGCTCTCGGATAAAGGTTGCAAACGACCGGGGGTGGCATATCTTAGGTTTTACTCCCGGGAAGGGGGTAAACTGGCCTTGTGTTGGCAGAGAGCCGGGTAGGTTCTCGGGGCGTCCCTCCAGAGGCGTACCCATGTGGCAATGGGAAGTTCCTTGGCCTGACCATTTGTTGGAAATCCAATCATCCAATACGAGCCCTTTACAATTTCAGATGTATTACCTGCCACCTCAGGTGGTAGCTATAACAGGCATAGTATAATGGCACCTATGCTGGCTAAGATTAATATTATACTTTCAAAATGTTTTCCACTATGCACTAATAATAATATAAAAATGGTTTTCACCTACCAAGCATTTTTGACTGTCATAAGGAGAAATCTCCTCCAAGTGTGCGCTTGCATTGTGTGTGTGGCGGGAGGCCTTATGGCAGTTTCATTTTCCAAAAAGTATTGCGGATTTCAATATTTTCAAAAAAATTCCTTTGTTGTTTGTTTAAAGATAAACCTTTTTTGTTTGCTCATACCAGTCCCATGACTGATCCGGAGTTTATTGTTCTCTTTCTAAACTCTGGGTGTCTACAATTTTCCACACGGGCAGTCTAGAGTTGGTTTTTTTCAAATAGTAGATATCGATTCAGTAGCTTTCAGCTTTCTCTTTGGAATTCTCTCGAGACTTTGGATATTGAAGTCTTTGGTTAGGACGACTGACCTTGCTTAGCTTGGTGCAACTTGGGGGTGGTTCGAGCTATCTATGGAGATTGCTGATATTGGCGTTTCTTCTGGAGTTTCAAGTTCTAGTTGTTTCCGCTGCTAGTTCATTAGTGTTTCTGTTGTAGCATTTCATTGTATCTATGATATTGATCATTGTTGTATATTTGGATATTGTATCATTGGAATTGTATATGACATTCATTCTTTTCTTCCGCTGTGTTGTTATACTTAATGTGTTATAGGCTCCGGCGAGCCGGATTCGGCGTTCGAATCTGCGACATTTGAATATTGGTGAAGTATTTGGTGCCGATTTTTGAAGGTCGAGTCAGGGTCGTTACAGTGGTATCAGAGCTGAAGGTTGAAACTTTAGCCCAAGAGTATAACACATTAGGTAACTCATTAGAGATAGTGTGACGACCCGAACTCGATGTCCGACAACAACATCAAATTCGTATCGCCGGAGCTTGCAACAACATTAGATGATAAGTAACACAGCAGAAATAAAAGATGATATCGCTGATACAACATGAATACAATATCCAATACATCAATTTGATACAATGATAATCATCAACATCAGAGAAAACAATACAAAATACAGCGGAACACGATACAATATGATAAGTCTTCACAGAATCCAATACTGCAACTCTGATCCAAAAGCTCCAAAGACAAGGCTCCCAAAACTCCAAGCTCGATCCACCATAAAGGTTACACAAAGATAAGAAAGTCCGTCCGTGGGCTCCAAAGACTCCAAAATGATCAAATAGAAGGCTGAAGGCTACCAAAACGATATCTACTACCTGACTATCTGGAAAACCAAACTCTAAACTGCCCGTGTGGAAAATGGTAGGCACCCAGAGTTTAGAAAGGGAACAATAAACTTCGGGTCAGTCGTGGGACTGGTATGAGCAAACAAAAACATTTGGTCTTTGAAACAAACAGAAGGTTTTAAGTTTTGAAATCCGCGATGCTTTTTGAAAATGAAACTACCATAAGGCCTCCCGCCACACACACAATGCAAACGCAGAATTGGAGGAGATTTCTCCTTATGATAGTCAAAAATGCTTGATACGTGAAAACCATTTAATATTATTATTATAAGTGCACAGTGGAAAACAATTTCGAAAGTATAATATTAATCCTAGCCAGCATACGACTCTTCCCCGTATGCCTACTATAGCTACCATGTTCAATAGCAGGTTACCGCCACATTCCATGGCAGGTTATACAACTAAAACCGTACGAGGCTCGTATTGGGTTGAATGGATTTCCAACAAATGGTCAGGCTAAGGAACTTCCTGTTGCCACATGGGAACGCCTCTGGCGGGACGCCCCGAGAACCAACCTGTTCTCTGCTAACACAAGGCCGGCTACCCCCTTCCCGGGGAATAAAACCTCAGATATGCCACCCTCGTTCCTTTGGGACCTTTAACCGAGGATCCTCTACACCAACAACATCACACAGTAATAGATATATACTACAGTGCCCACATGAGTAAGTATCTGGGCTCCATACCATGATACTACCCTTTTCCAGAAGGAATGGTCATACCCTAGGGGAGCTACTCCTGAAACCTTGCCGCATCTTTCCTGTTTCGACCATTACCGGTTTGTGAGGTTCGATGAGGTTTCGTCCACAAAGCTACGCTTTTTCACAAAGCCATGCTTTGATCACAAATGATCAACAAATGATCATCCATCACACAGCAGCACTTAGCATGCCACACTACCAAATTGGGAGTATACCGCTGATAACCTTCAACTACATAACCTCTGAGCTCGTACGTATCAGAGAAGGGTGTTAAGCTAAGAGAATAAATTCTCCGCCACCAACAGATATGTATTTGAAAGAAATCGGCTTTATATCTCAAAGTGTAGTGTCAGACACACGACCATACAAGTCTGTTCCGGGTTCGAACAGAACCGAAGGCACTTCCGAAGAAGCCCTTGCAATCCGGGTATCCACAATCCCGATCGGACTTCCCATCACTTAGGGAATCTCTATACCGTAGCTACTCAGTGCAGAGACAATCGATAGGTCATCCTACCGTTCTCGCAAAAACCCGGTCTTCACCACCGGTCTTCAAATGCTATCCATAACGACGTATCATTATTCGGAATGGGTTATATGACACAAGGTCCTCTCCCGGCTAAACCGAATAACGAGCGCAAAATTTTAAAAACATATGGATATGGATTTTAGTTAAGTCACAACTTAAATTCAAAACTATTTCAAATGGTTTGCACAAATTACCATTTCAAATCTTTAACCAAAAAGATTTATTTCACAAAGTTCACCTAGTTTCACAAAGATCCATTTACGGATTTCAAAACAATTTCCATTTCGAGTGGATTAATCCATTTAATCTTTAAATCAAAGATTTAACTACGGCTTTCAAAAAAAACGTTTCCAAAGGTTCATTCATAACTTGGAAAATTGTTTTTCAATTTAAACTTGAAATTCCTATAATACCAATTTGGAAATTCATTTCTTATATGGAAGCTTTTACCATTTGAGAACAAGCAGTTTTCATCTTGGAAAACCAAATATTTAAATTATACAAGTTTCTCGAACTTGGGTTAAATTTAATTCTCAAAACGACACTTTGTTTTAAAAACCCATAAAAACTTGTACGACCTTTTACTTCATAAATTCTCAAAATAGAATTTAATTTCAAATTTTGAATTCAATTTTAAATTGAATTATTAAGTTTCAAAACTTTATTAAGTTATTCAAAATAACCTTTATTTTAGGAATTCTTTTCCAAAAGCTTTTCATTTTAAAACCCGATCCATGTTCAAAATCATTTAGATTTAAAAATTTAATTTTACAAACTATTTCAAAAATCTGTGACTTAACCAATTTCCACGTGCAACCCATATTTGTGTGTGTATAGTGTAGTCCAAGGGGTTTTACACAATAGTGCACAACATCAATCATAAGAATATCGATAAGCGGTATAACTCATAACGCTTATCTTTATTCACCGATTCATAGATAAAGTAAATTTATCAATCACAAAGATTTACTATTACAATTCGATGTGGGTTTCGGATAACCAATTGGAATCCGACTCCCTGTCGCGTCGAAATTCAAATGTCGTTTACGGGTCAAAGGGTTTGCATATCCATATAACAATATATTCATCACAAATAGAACAGCTCAACACAAAGCGTCACATAGCATCACATCACATATCAATAAATCAATCCATCACAGAACATCCAATAACAATCAAACAACTACAACTAGGATGAATAAATTGGGTGGTTTAATTTATCAACAACATAATTACTTTCATTAGTAATCTTTTAATCAATTATTATTATCATTAATTTCAATTGATTAAGTTTTACTTACTTTCATTAATTAATCATTTCTTAATTAATTAACTTAATTAATTAACCCCTTTATTGTAATTAATTACATTTTAATTACCTATTCCCTAATTAATTACTTTAATTAATAAACCTTTAATTATTGATTAAATCTTAATTATAATTAATTATCCTTAATTGATTAAATGATTTCTTAATCACTTTAAGTTAATTAACTTTTAATTACCTTCTCTTAGTCACTTTCACTAAGTAATTACTATTTTTGTTAAATCATTCATAAATTACTTGATTAATTAAATTGACTTATAAATCAATTTTATCTTACTTACTTTCATTTATTAATCCCTTATTAATTACAATAAGTAATTTTTTTTAAATCAATTCAATAACTTTGGGGCTTTTAACATTTCCTTTGAAACTTATCCATCCATTAATATATTTTAAAACTTTGTTTAAATCAAAATTTCTTGAAACTTCGTACACTTTTTTTTATTTTTTTTTATTTTTACTGCTTTTAATTACCGAGCAAAACTTACTTTCTAGTTTTTGAAACTAGATCATCCCTCGGCCCAATTTTTTTTCCTTTCGGCCCAGTCCACCTTTCTAAACCCATACCCCAAAATAACAATCCTCTTCCATCCCCTGTTTTATTTTTTTATTTTTATCTTCATTCGTTTCTTTTTCTTCCAAAACTTCATCCTCTCCAGATACACACGTATACGCGTGCACCTGCACACGAAGCTCCGACACATCCAACCACCACCGCAACGCCCAGCAAGTCGGCAATGACGTCCCCAAACCATCGAGCTACTCGACAGCCTCGAACGAATCACCCAAACGAATCGAGCTTTCAGCTGCAACCAGAGACCCCAACCTCATCAGCAAAACCCTCGTATCACAGTGCTCCGACCATCTTACCCTCTGAAACCACCACCGCACCTCCACAACCCTTCCACTAAGCCACCACCAGAACGCGGTGCAACTCGATCTACCAGAAAGACACTGCCGATCCAAACTCTCGTCTCAACCAAAACTAGGGTTACACGAGAAAATCCATTACCGCCGACGCCTCAACACTCTGATCTCCACTCTGACAATTTTCCCGAGTCCTCTGATCATCGATGCAACTCAATGCGAAACCCCGACAACCCCAGTAACGTTGACCACCGGCATCTCTTAAAAACTCAATTTTTTTTTTGGTTAACCCAGAATTTCTCACAAAATTTTCAACTAAAAATTTTGATCTTTGTTTTAAAAATCATATTTTCCCAAATCAATTCAAATTATAAACATGAATCAAGTAATCTCGACATTTGGTTTATCATGTTGTTTGGCTTACTGCTGTGTTGCTTGATTTTTTTTCCCAGATAATGTAGGAACAAATCATTCTTAAATATTTTTTTTTAAATCTCAGTTTAAACTTAAACAAGGATAACTTGTTTTGAAAATCCTAAGTCTACAAGAAATGTATAGAGGAGAGATGAATTTATGTTAGATGCCCATGCCTTTTATTCAAACAGAGGACCCAAAAATTTACATGCATAGTCATTCTCATGTGTATATGTACATGTAAGCATAACTTGGCAACCACATAAACAGTTATCATAAAAAAACATCAAGCATCAAGCACAGAAAAATAGGATATTCAAGTTTGGAATCAAAAAGAAAGGTTTGCTCACAGAATTTCGAATCATTGATTTTTCTGGTTTAACAATTTTTACTGTATTTTATCATATATATTTTTTTATAACTACTAAATTTCTTTTTTTTGAACCTATATTTTTTTTAAATCCAAATCAGGTAAATACAAATATTTTTCTTTCAAAGATCATCACCTGAATCCTTTTAGATTTTGAGATACGTATTCTCTTTCTTAAATTTGGTTAACCTGCTACAAAAGGAGACACCTATATGTATACACAGACCTGCATGTCTTAAATCTGTATTACTATACACATGCAACCCAAATTTACTCAATCATTTAAGAACATCTCATATCATACTTCAGAGATCAAGATATATAGGTTTTAGATAAGGGGAGTTTGCTCACCTGACTGTTAACAGAGGAGAACAATGGTTGTTTTCTGATGCTTTGCTTTTGAATTTGTTTTGCTTTGGTTTTCTTTTTCCAGTATTTTTCTTTGCTTTCCTTTTGATTTCTTTTTTTTCCTTGCTATACCCTGAGTTCCCTCTGCTTGATTCTTCCTGAATCTGCTATATCCTATTTGATGCTTTGTTATGATTTTTTTTTCAGTTTGATCTTGAGATGATCTACAGGTTTTTGAACTTGCATTTGCTTTGAATCTGGTTCTAGCTTTTGCTCCTCAGGTTTGATCTTTGTTTATGTGTTTCCAGGTTGAAACTTTGATTTCAGAAGATTTGTTTTTCATGCTTTACTTCAACATTTACCCAGGCCTTATTCTCTTCCAGATCTGGTTCTAGCATTTTTGAAGAGGGGAGGAATTTTGAAAGTTGAGTTTGAAGATGGTTGAAGAAGATTATGCTTTAGTTGAGATGAAGCTGAAGTTTAATTTGTTTTCAGATTTTGAAAAGTGGAATGGCTGGTCATTATTACTTGCATGTTCCCCAAAATTTAATTCAAGAGAAAACAAAATTTCTTTGCCACTTGTACAAATTTTCCTTTGTATGATATACACTTGTAGCTTGTAGGGAGAATTATGTTTAAATCCTTTGACTCAATTTGTTTTGTAAATTTTTGTTTAATCCTCCATGTAATTGTATTTTTATGTATGCATATGTCTTAATTTTAAAAATTGTTTATGTTTATATTTTCATTTGCTTATATCCTCACAAATGAAATCTCTATTGTTTCACATTCAAACTTAAGTCTTTGCTCACTATTTTATGTACAACTATCTTATACATTTTATACTCATGCAAAATAATATATACTTTCAACTTTTCAAAAAGGAAAGAGTGGTTTAAATATTTTGATTACATATTAACAAGTAATTACTTTTATTTATATAAGTGAATTTCACATACAAATAATATTTTGAAAATGAGTGCATTAATTTTTTATTAATTTCAACTTCCAAATATATCTAATATATTTAAAATTTAATAATTTAAAGCTCTTACTAATTTAAAATTTAATATATAAAAAATAAAAACAACCCTTTTACTAATTTAAAGCTTTTAACACTATTTTATTTTTAATACATTTTTATCCTTTAAATTCAATATTTATTTATAAAATATTTATTCTTGTATTTTCAAATCAATTTGTTATTTATCTTTAAATCCATATTTATTTTTAAATCAAATTTTATTTTATTTTTATAAAATTACTTATTTCTAAGTTTTAACCAAATCCTACTTATAATCTAAAATCTTAAAATCATTCAAGAAATTTCCTAATTAACACATGAATAAAATTTATAATTTATTTTTAAAATTAAATAATTGCCAAATTAATTGTAGTTAATTTTCAGGAATGTTACAGATTCCCCCCCTTAAAGAAATTTCGTCCCCGAAATTTGCTAGGGAGACGAGGAAGAATAGATGATAGATAAAGAACGATTGATCAGATCAGATCGAAATATTTATTCTGCATTCGGTTTACCAAATCAGAATATCAACAAATATGAGAATCAACTCATTCAATTACGAAATAATTGGGTTATTTAATCTATGGAGTATACATGGGTATTGGTTAGTTAGAAAGAATAACTAACCGTTCGTAGAATATATCGAAACCCAATGAAACAGACAAAAATGGATTCGACTACGATTTCAGATTCAAGATTTAACTCATTTATGGTTTGCTAAGAAATAAAACTAGGTGTAGCTCCTACAATGAACAAACTTGGAAATTTAATCGTAAACAAGAAGGTTACCTTATAAAATTTCCTTTCCTTTATCAGCCCTTGAGGTTGAAGAATCGCCCCTGACTGCGTATCTCTTTGCTACTAGAGCTTCCTTCCTTACCGGACAGTCGTTGATCCTATGTCCTGGCTTGCGGCAATGATAGCATCCTGTAGATTCTTGATCTGGCCTCATAAATGGCTCTCTCAATCCTGGCTTCCAAGGATTCTTACATTTTTCCGAGTAGTGGCCTTTCTCTAAGCAGTTGAGACAAGTGACTTCTTTTAGCTTTTTCTTTTGAGAATTCTTCTTTTCTTTATATTTCCTCGATTTCTTTCCACCAAACTTCTTTTTCCTCCAACTCAGATTACTTGTGTTTCTATCCTCCTCTGGAACTTCCTGCTTATCCAGAGTGTCATATCTATAACCCATATCAATTAATTCAGAAAAGGATTCCTTAACGTGAGTAGTCATCCTCTCCTGGAATTCCTTGTTCATTCCCCGAATAAACTTTTCATTCTTCTTTAACGGTGTATTCACCAATTCTGGACCAAATCGAGATAATTCATTGAATTTGTTCAAGTATTCCTCAAATGATAAGCTTCCTTGCTTCAAATCCACGAACTCCTGGTACATTCTAGAGATACCAGCAGACGGCATATATCGCTGCTCGAACACTTCCTTGAAACGACTCCAAGTGAATTCATCCGCCGGTTCATCTAATGTAATAGTTTCCCACCAAGCTAAAGCCTCTTCCTGGAGTTGCCAAGAAGCTATCAATCGTATCTGATCATCTTCCAACTTTAGTCCTTTGAAAATCCTTTCACACGATCGAATCCAGGCTTGTGCTTCGATAACTGATTCTTTGCCAGTGAATGGCTTTCCACCAAGTCTAGAAAAGCTTCGATATAAATCAGCTAGATTTGATTGAGATTGAATAGGAATATCTGTCGTTGCAGGGCCTTGACCAGTTGAAGTGGCACTTGCCTGTCCCCAATCTCGTCCTCTTCTTCCACTCATTCTCACTATCTGTGAATAGTAAGAAAACCGATTTAGGCATTCGGACGAAATATCTTAGAGAATAACAACAGATAAAGGGAATAGATTGAGAAATTTGGATTTTGGTTTCACTGGTTACACTCATTCTAGGGTATACTTCATCCTATCTCTGATGAGCCATATAATGTGTTACACTCCATAGCTAAAGTTCTTACTCAACCTTTAGCTCTGATACCAAACTGTGACGACCCGAACTCGATGTCCGACAACAACATCAAATTCGTATCGCCGGAGCTTGCAACAACATTAGATGATAAATGACACAGCGGAAATAAAAGATGATACCACTGATACAACATGAATACAATATCCAATACATCAATTTGATACAATGATAATCATCAACATCAGAGAATACAATACAAAATACAGCGGAACACGATACAATATGATAAGTCTTCACAGAATCCAATACTGCAACTCTGATCCAAAAGCTCCAAAGACAAAGCTCCCAAAACTCCAAGCTCGATCCACCATAAAGGTTACACAAAGATAAGCAAGTCCGTCCGTGGGCTCCAAAGACTCCAAAATGATCAAATAGAAGGCTCAAGGCTACCAAAACGATATCTACTACCTGACTATCTGGAAAACCAAACTCTAAACTGCCCGTGTGGAAAATGGTGGGCACCCAGAGTTTAGAAAGGGAACAATAAACTCCGGGTCAGTCGTGGGACTGGTATGAGCAAACAAAAACATTTGGTCTTTGAAACAAACAGAAGGTTTTAAGTTTTGAAATCCGCGATGCTTTTTGAAAATGAAACTACCATAAGGCCTCCCGCCACACACACAATGCAAACGCAGAATTGGAGGAGATTTCTCCTTATGATAGTCAAAAATGCTTGATACGTGAAAACCATTTAATATTATTGTTATAAGTGCACAGTGGAAAACAATTTCGAAAGTATAATATTAATCCTAGCCAGCATACGACTCTTCGCCGTATGCCTACTATAGCTACCATGTTCAATAGCAGGTTACCGCCACATTCCATGACAGGTTATACAACTAAAACCATACGAGGCTCGTATTGGATTGAATGGATTTCCAACAAATGGTCAGGCTAAGGAACTTCCTATTGCCACATAGGAATGCCTCTGGCGGGACTCCCCGAGAACCAACCTGTTCTTTGTTAACACAAGGCCGGCTACCCCCTTCCCGGGGAATAAAACCTCAGATATGCCACCCCCGGTCCTTTGGGACCTTTAACCGAGGATCCTCTACACCAACAACATCACACAGTAATAGATATATACTACAGTGCCCACATGAGTAAGTATCTGGGCTCCATACCATGATACTACCCTTTTCCAGAAGGAATGGTCATACCCTAGGGGAGCTACTCCTGAAACCTTGCCGCATCTTTCCTGTTTCGACCATTACCGGTTTGTGAGGTTCGATGAGGTTTCGTCCACAAAGCTACACTTTTTCACAAAGCCATGCTTTGATCACAAATGATCAACAAATGATCATCCATCACACAGCAGCACTTAGCATGCCACACTACCAAATTGGGAGTATACCGCTGATAACCTTCAACTACATAACCTCTGAGCTCGTACGTATCAGAGAAGGGTGTTAAGCTAAGAGAATAAATTCTCCGCCACCAACAGATATGTATTTGAAAGAAATCGGCTTTATATCTCAAAGTGTAGTGTCAGACACACGACCATACAAGTCTGTTCCGGGTTCGAACAGAACCGAAGGCACTTCCGAAGAAGCCCTTGCAATCCGGGTATCCACAATCCCGATCGGACTTCCCATCACTTAGGGAATCTCTATACCGTAGCTACTCAGTGCAGAGACAATCGATAGGTCATCCTACCGTTCTCGCAAAAACCCGGTCTTCACCACCGGTCTTCAAATGCTATCCATAACGACGTATCATTATTCGGAATGGGTTATATGACACAAGGTCCTCTCCCGGCTAAACCGAATAACGAGCGCAAAATTTTAAAAACATATGGATATGGATTTTAGTTAAGTCACAACTTAAATTCAAAACTATTTCAAATGGTTTGCACAAATTACCATTTCAAATCTTTAACCAAAAAGATTTATTTCACAAAGTTCACCTAGTTTCACAAAGATCCATTTACGGATTTCAAAACAATTTCCATTTCGAGTGGATTAATCCATTTAATCTTTAAATCAAAGATTTAACTACGGCTTTCAAAAAAAACGTTTCCAAAGGTTCATTCATAACTTGGAAAATTGTTTTTCAATTTAAACTTGAAATTCCTATAATACCAATTTGGAAATTCATTTCTTATATGGAAGCTTTTACCATTTGAGAACAAGCAGTTTTCATCTTGGAAAACCAAATATTTAAATTATACAAGTTTCTCGAACTTGGGTTAAATTTAATTCTCAAAACGACACTTTTAAAATTGGTTTAAAAACCCATAAAAACTTGTACGACCTTTTACTTCATAAATTCTCAAAATAGAATTTAATTTCAAATTTTGAATTCAATTTTAAATTGAATTATTAAGTTTCAAAACTTTATTAAGTTATTCAAAATAACCTTTATTTTAGGAATTCTTTTCCAAAAGCTTTTCATTTTAAAACCCGATCCATGTTCAAAATCATTTAGATTTAAAAATTCAATTTTACAAACTATTTCAAAAATCTGTGACTTAACCAATTTCCACGTGCAACCCATATTTGTGTGTGTATAGTGTAGTCCAAGGGGTTTTACACAATAGTGCACAACATCAATCATAAGAATATCGATAAGCGGTATAACTCATAACGCTTATCTTTATTCACCGATTCATAGATAAAGTAAATTTATCAATCACAAAGATTTACTATTACAATTCGATGTGGGTTTCGGATAACCAATTGGAATCCGACTCCCTGTCGCGTCGAAATTCAAATGTCGTTTACGGGTCAAAGGGTTTGCATATCCATATAACAATATATTCATCACAAATAGAACAGCTCAACACAAAGCGTCACATAGCATCACATCACATATCAATAAATCAATCCATCACAGAACATCCAATAACAATCAAACAACTACAACTAGGATGAATAAATTGGGTGGTTTAATTTATCAACAACATAATTACTTTCATTAGTAATCTTTTAATCAATTATTATTATCATTAATTTTCAATTGATTAAGTTTTACTTACTTTCATTAATTAATCATTTCTTAATTAATTAACTTAATTAATTAACCCCTTTATTGTAATTAATTAAATTTTAATTACCTATTCCCTAATTAATTACTTTAATTAATAAACCTTTAATTATTGATTAAATCTTAATTATAATTAATTATCCTTAATTGATTAAATGATTTCTTAATCACTTTAAGTTAATTAACTTTTAATTACCTTCTCTTAGTCACTTTCACTAAGTAATTACTATTTTTATTAAATCATTCATAAATTACTTGATTAATTAAATTGACTCATTAATCAATTTTATCTTACTTACTTTCATTTATTAATCCCTTATTAATTACAATAAGTAATTAATTTTTTTTTAAATCAATTCAATAACTTTGGGACTTTGAACATTTCCTTTGAAACTTATCCATCCATTAATATATTTTAAAACTTTGTTTAAATCAAAATTTCTTGAAACTTCGTACATTTTTTTTACTGCTTTTAATTACCGAGCAAAACTTACTTTCTAGTTTTTGAAACTAGATCATCCCTCGGCCCAATTTTTTTTCCTTTCGGCCCAGTCCACCTTTCTAAACCCATACCCCAAAATAACAATCCTCTTCCATCCCCTGTTTTATTTTTTTATTTTTATCTTCATTCGTTTCTTTTTCTTCCAAAACTTCATCCTCCCCAGATACACACGTATACGCGTGCACCTGCACACGAAGCTCCGACACATCCAACCACCACCGCAACGCCCAGCAAGTCGGCAATGACGTCCCCACACCATCGAGCTACTCGACAACCTCGAACGAATCACCCAAACGAATCGAGCTTTCACCTGCAACCAAAGACCCCAACCTCATCAGCAAAACCCTCGTATCGCAGTGCTCCGACCATCTTACCCTCTGAAACCACCGCCGCACCTCCACAACCCTTCCACTAAGCCACCACCAGAACGCGGTGCAACTCGATCAACCAGAAAGACACTGCCGATCCAAACTCTCGTCTCAACCAAAACTAGGGTTACACGAGAAAATCCATTACCGTCGACGCCTCAACACTCTGATCGCCACTCTGACAATTTTCCCGAGTCCTCTGATCATCGATGCAACTCAATGCGAAACCCCGACACCCCCAGTAACGTTGACCACCGGCATCTCCTAAAAGCTCAATTTTTTTTTGGTTAACCCAAAATTTCTCACAAAATTTTCAACTAAAAATTTTGATCTTTGTTTTAAAAATCATATTTTCCCAAATCAATTCAAATTATAAACATGAATCAAGTAATCTCGACATTTGGTTTATCATGTTGTTTGGCTTACTGCTGTGTTGCTTGATTTTTTTTTTCCCAGATAATGTAGGAACAAATCATTCTTAAATATATATATATTTTTAAATCTCAGTTTAAACTTAAACAAGGATAACTTGTTTTGGAAATCCTAAGTCTACAAGAAATGTATAGAGGAGAGATGAATTTATGTTAGATGCCCATGCCTTTTATTCAAACAGAGGACCCAAAAATTTACATGCACGGTCATTCTCATGTGTATATGTACATGTAAGCATAACTTGGCAACCACATAAACAGTTATCATAAAAAAAACATCAAGCATCAAGCACAGAAAAACAGGATATTCAAGTTTGGAATCAAAAAGAAAGGTTTGCTCACAGAATTTCGAATCATTGATTTTTCTGTTTTAACAACTTTTACTGTATTTTATCATATATATATTTTTATAACTACTAAATTTTATTTTTTGAACCTATATTTTTTTTAAAATCCAAATCAGGTAAATACAAATATTTTTCTTTCAAAGATCATCACCTGAATCCTTTTAGATTTTGAGATACGTATTCTTTTTCTTAAATTTGGTTAACCTGCTATTAAAGGAGACACCTATATGTATACACAGACCTGCATGTCTTAAATCTGTATTACTATACACATGCAACCCAAATTTACTCAATCATTTAAGAATATCTCATATCATACTTCAGAGATCAAGATATATAGGTTTTAGATAAGGGGAGTTTGCTCACCTGACTGTTAACAGAGGAGAACAATGGTTGTTTTCTGATGCTTTGCTTTTGAATTTGTTTTGCTTTGGTTTTCTTTTTCCAGTGTTTTTCTTTGCTTTCCTTTTGATTTATTTTTTTTTCCTTGCTATACCCTGAGTTCCCTCTGCTTGATTCTTCCTGAATCTTCTATATCCTATTTGATGCTTTTTTGTGATTTTTTTTCAGTTTGATCTTGAGATGATCTACATATTTTTGAACTTGCATTTGCTTTGAATCTGGTTCTAGCTTTTGCTCCTCAGGTTTGATCTTTGTTTATGTGTTTCCAGGTTGAAACTTTGATTTCAGAAGATTTGTTTTTCATGCTTTACTTCAACATTTACCCAGGCCTTATTCTCTTCCAGATCTGGTTCTAGCATTTTTGAAGAGGGGAGGAATTTTGAAAGTTGAGTTTGAAGATGGTTGAAGAAGATTTTGCTTTAGTTGAGATGAAGCTGAAGTTTAATTTGTTTTCTGATTTTGAAAAGTGGAATGGCTGGTCATTATTACTTGCATGTTCCCCAAAATTTAATTCAAGAGTAAACAAAATTTCTTTGCCACTTGTACAAATTTTCCTTTGTATGATATACACTTGTAGCTTGTAGGGAGAATTATGTTTAAATCCTTTGACTCAATTTGTTTTGTAAATTTTTGTTTAATCCTCCATGTAATTGTATTTTTATGTATGCATATGTCTTAATTTTAAAAATTATTTATGTTTATATTTTCATTTGTTTATATCCTCACAAATGAAATCTCTATTGTTTCACATTCAAACTTAAGTCTTTGCTCACTATTTTATGTACAACTATCTTATACATTTTATACTCATGCAAAATAATATATACTTTCAACTTTTCAAAAAGGAAAGAGTGGTTTAAATATTTTGATTACATATTAACAAGTAATTACTTTTATTTATATAAGTGAATTTCACATACAAATAATATTTTGAAAATGAGTGCATTAATTTTTTATTAATTTCAACTTCTAAATATATCTAATATATTTAAAATTTAATAATTTAAAGCTTTTACTAATTTAAAATTTAATAATTTGATATATACAAAATAAAAACAACCCTTTTACTAATTTAAAGCTTTTAACTCTATTTTATTTTTAATACATTTTTATCCTTTAAATTCAATATTTGTTTATAAAATATTTATTCTTGTATTTTCAAATCAATTTGTTATTTATCTTTAAATCCATATTTATTTTTAAATCAAATTTTATTTTATTTTTATAAAATTACTTATCTTTAAGTTTTAACCAATCCTACTTATAATCTAAAATCTTAAAATCATTCAAGAAATTTCCTAATTAACACATGAATAAAATTCATAATTTATTTTCAAAATTAAATTAATTGCCAAATTAATTGTAGTTAATTTTCAGGAATGTTACAGATAGGGTGAAGTTTATCCTAGAATGAGCATATCCCTAAGATATCTGTCCGAGTGCCTCAGTAAATTCTCTTACTATTCACCGATAGTATATATGAGTGCAAGAAGAGGACGAGATAGGGGATATGGAAATAGCACTACAAATGGTCAATGCCCTGTAACAACAACGGAAATAAACTTTCTCTATCAATCTCCTTTGATTCATCTTTTCAATTCTTTGATGATTCCTAGCAGCTCCAGGAAGAAGCTTTGATATATTTGCATGGGACACAAACTCCAGATGGGTCAGAATTGTTTGTTTGGATGAATTGTTTTCTTTGGTTACTATGGTTGATAGGTATACTTTGGTTTCTATACTAAAAAGTTTTGGGATTGTATCCATATATTTATCTATTGTTTGGGTCCAGATATATCCTACGAACGATTGGTTATCCCTTTGAACTAATCAATGCCCATGTATATTCGTAGATCTGGTGACCAGAGTATCTTGTAGCATTGTATGAGTTCGTTCTCATATTTATTGATGATATTCTGATTTGGTAAGCCAAATGCAGAATAGATATTCAACTTGATCTGGTGATTCATTACTCTATCTTTCATCTATTCTTTGTTGTCTCCCTACTTTCAAATTTCGAGGACGAAATTTTCTAAGGGGTGGAATCTGTAACATTCCTGGATTTTAGCTAAGAATAATTAGATAATTAATTTAATCTTTGGGATTAAATTTTGAAATATTTGGTAATTAATATAAAACAGATTGAAATAGAATATGAAATTAAGATTCAAATTTAAACATCTTAGAAAATAAATTTGTAATGTGATTTATTTATATAAGATATGATTAAATAAGATGTATCTTTATTTAAATAAATGGAT
Organism: Allium cepa; assembly: GCA_030765085.1. Lineage (NCBI taxonomy): Eukaryota > Viridiplantae > Streptophyta > Magnoliopsida > Asparagales > Amaryllidaceae > Allium > Allium cepa. The sequence goes on along the minus strand of CM060931.1, from coordinate 1,038,812,384 downwards.
TTTAATTTGGAATTTGATTATAAATAAATATTGGATTTATCAAACTTTATATTTCAAAGAACTAATACATATATATAGTTAATTGTAATAATGAATAATTTGATTCCAAATCAGTTTTTATGAAATTGTCTAAGTATAAAAATAAAATGTGATTTTGAAATTAAATAAATGTATTGAGAATAAAAGTGACTATTTGTTAATATGTGATCAAGATTTTTTTTTAAACTATTCTTTTCTTTAAAAGTTGTACAAAATAAATGATAAGAAAAGTATGAATGTAAAATGTATAAAAATATATGTATATTAAAATCTTGAACTAAATTAAAAATTGTAATGTGAAGATGATGTGATAAAGATTTAAATTATGTTTCTTTTATATACTTGAAATAAAATATAGTTAGTATAAATGTAAAGTTTTGATATTGTAAATATATCCTTTGAAAATATAAGTATAAAATAGATAAAACATGTTTCATGAATAAAAAAAAGTAAGGTCTGAAATATAATTTATTAATATATATATAAGTTAAAAAAATTAAGATATGATTCACAAGCTTTAAAATAAAGAAGGGTTTAAAGCAAAGTTATAAATTAATTATAAACAGGGTTTAAAACACAATTTTGTAAAATTAATTAGAGTGAGGACTTAAACATAATTTAAGAAACATGTGACAAATGTTTAATAAGTAACAACATATGATTACAAGTGTTAACTAAAACAACAAGTGGCGAGATAATATTTTTAGAATTATAGGAAAATATGTAAAAGAAGAAATCTGGTTATCTACCTCAGTCCAAACCTTCTTTTCATTCCTTTTATTCAAAAAATTCTTTTCATCTACAAACCTGTAAACCAAAGGGAAATCAGAAACATGAAAACTGGAAAAACTAAAGCCTGAACCAGATCAAAACCTAAAAAAACAATTCAAACCTAAAAAGGAAAATTTCAAGCAAATCAAGCCTAAAATCAAAATGATGAGGAACCTAGAAATCAAGATAGTTTTGAGTTCAACCTGGAAAGCTTAAACTTCAAACTGGAAACAAGCAAGTTTTAGGATCTTTTCAACAAATCAAATCCAAGTTTCAACTATAAATCATCATTTCCAGATCAAATGCAGAGTGCAGTTCAACATTCAAGTTAAAGAAAAGAAATTGCAGTTTCAATTCCAGATTTTAAGTCCAAGGCTTGTTTCTCTGTCTCTCATTTCCAAACCTTTGCGTCCAAAATAAGGTGAGCAAACTTGACCCTGCTATGTTTCTTTTGTGTTGGATCTGTGTTTGAAGTATGTGCTTGTGATTGTGTAAATATTTCTGCATACATTTGTATATGAAAACACAAGAATAGTGGGATGTATTTCTGTGTGTATACACAAATATATCTCTGTTAACAACAGATTAACAAACTTGTAGGGAAAAAATCATATCTTTCTGCATAATCAAATTTAGGTTGTGATTATAAAAGAGAAAACGACTGTATGAAAGTAATATAAATTTTAAAAATACTTTTCAGCATTAAAAATAGATGGATTTACTGGACAAGTTGAAAACACAGTAGAATTAGATTTTTTCAAAATTTAATTGATTTAAATCTGAGTTTCAATTACATAATCTTGTTAGTCTTCCCTGAATCGTGAATTTTAAAGGGGTAATCGAGATTTTTAGTATAGCATCGTTCGAGAAATTTGAAGTTGAACAGAAATTGGGAATGCCGCAAATTCTGCTGATCGCGAGATCGTGGGTTTCGAGCTTGATGAGAGAGGCGCATGGGTGATTGTTGAATTCAAGAAAAATGCTAGATGATTTTATAATTCCTCATGGATGAAGATTTGAGTCAATCTAGGGTTTTAACTTTGTTTTTATTAAAGGTCGGATTTTGGATTCGTACATCATCGAAGTTGAACTGGAAGGTTGTGCACTGGGGGGATCGAATCATGGAAGTAAGGCGAATGATTGGTTGAAGTTTCGGAGGGTCTGATGACTGGAGGTGGCCATGCGTGGCGATTCTTGGATGAACTAGTTTGTTCAGTGGAGTTGCTGTTGCTCGATTTTGTGTTGATGGGTTTTCGAGTTTTCTAGGTTTATGAGATCATCGACGAGGTGGTCGACGGTGTGTGGGTGATGGTGGCAATGACCAGAGGTGGTCGGAATGGCGTGTACGTACACGCATGTACGTTTGTGCACTGGCAAGTAATAGTTTTTAAAATGTCAAACTCAAAAAAACAAAGAAAGAAAAAAAATAGAAGAGAAGTTGCTCGAGTAAAACGGGATTTGGCCTGGGTTACTGGAAACGATGACAGGGTTTTAAGTTTAAAATATAACTAGTTTTAAAATGTCTTACGTTTAATTTAGTTTAAACAATTTTCTAATCAAGGCTTTTCAATTAAACTTGTTTTATTTAAGTTAGAAATTAGTTAAAGAGTTTTATTCTATTTATTTGACCTTTGTTTTTGAAAATAAACTTAATATTTTGATTAAGTAAATGATTAAAATGGATGAGGTGTTTTAATCTTCAATTGAACTTAAAGAGTTTAAGTTAAATTATATAATAATGTTAAATTCATTTTAAAGGTTATCACTTAATGAAATTGAGGAGTAATTACTTTGTGTAATTATATTAAAGAATTAAGATTAATTAATGAAAGTGATTAGTGGAAAATTTATGTGATTAATTAAAAGAATAAATACTTAATAAAGGTGATTTGAAGGTTAATTACTTGATTCATTTAAGGATAATTTAATTAATGTGATTAACTAACTAAAAGGAAACTAATTAATTAAAGATGAATTAATTAAGGATTAAAGTTAATCAACCAAGTGATTAAATGATAATTACTTAATTTATTTATGTGATTAGGGATAATCACTTATTATAATTAATCAAAGATGATTAATTAAATGACAATTAATTAAGGGTTAATTAATTAATATTAAATGTGTAACGGCCCGCTAACCCACACCCCTTGAGTCAACACTATTCTCCATCACTCAACTCAAGATGAACGGAAATACGAACCATTTGGGTTAAAGAAAACTATATTTGTTTTATACATACATCATCAGAATACATCATCAGAGTTCAACAACAACAATAACATACAATCTGGACAGTCATATAAACTTATCCTCAAAACTGAATACACATCGGAATAATAATCAAGTACGGAAGTACGTATCGCCATCTAGCTCGTCTCCTGAGCTCCACAGCAACATGTTCTGTATTTTATAATACTCGGTCTGACCTGTGCATTATAGTAAATAACACCCGAATCAGTTTGGAATACCAGCGTGAGAAATCACACTTAAATTGATTATTAAAGTTGCAAAATTCTTTTGAAAACAAAAGCATCTCGTAAGACCACGCCACAAATAAACATGTCGGGTTTTTACCTTACGATAGCCAAAACACTTTTTATCAAAATTCTCTGATATTGTAACAGTGTCTATAGAAAGTAAAATAGAATCTAGCTGAAATGCTTGCTTCTCACATTTCAGCAATAGTTAGGCACAATCAAAATCGTACAGGCGCGTAGGGAGAAAGAATTTCCAACTAATGACTAGGCATTGGGGTACCACCTATCACAGTACGTGGCCTAGATCACTGTACCGAGGATTACTCCCAATCCCCTACAACACAAGACCGGGACTACCCCTTACTGGATAATCCCGAGTAAGATCACCCCACGGTTGGGATCAGCAACCGCACCACTAAGCCGAATAAAAGGGACATCTAGACAGGAATGACCTTACCCTAATGGGCGCTCCCACCTAGCCTTGCTGCATAACCCCTGATTTTCAGTCATTCCCGGTTGATGAGGCTTGAGCCTAAGCGTTACCTTTTTAGATCGTTTCACTTAGAATGCCCACTGTCCACCTGACGATGTTCCGAAAGCATTCATCAATACAAGTTTGTCCCAGGTTCGAACGGAACTGAAGGCACTGCTCTTACTACATCCATTTTGGAATCATCCTTAGGATTAGTAGTGACTAGCCCTTGCAATTCACTGCTCCATCTTCGACTCCGAACTCGTCTTCCTCACGAAAACGTACAAGCCGAATTGAAGTGGTTTTCGAGAAATTAATCCCGATCCCGGTCTCTTCGAAACGATCAGCACATTGGCCAATATTGATAGTCGGTTATTTAACTATCAATTTACATTCATAAACATCCGTCAAACAATAAATAATCTCCTAAATTATTTATTAATCTCAAAATATCTTCGCAAGATATATTTCCACTTTTCAATCCCTTTTGGAAACAGTTCCAAATCATTTTCCTCTCACAGAGTAAATTTCCCAAATATTTTCGATTCCTACTGAAATCACCAAGTACAAACACTCTAGATTTTAAAATAATTTATAACACTTTATTATAAAACATACTTTAACATTTAAATTTAGAAAACAAACTACTTTAATACTTTATTAAAAATATATACTTTAAGAACATTTAAAATAAAGCTACTTTATAAAATATAAACTAAATTTTCTTCTTTTAAAACATAATACCAAGCCACATTTAAATAATTACTACTATAATAAATTTGAAAATGACTTACTTTAAAATTTAAACATTAAAAAAAAAATTTCTAAAACATACTTCTTAAAACCACTTTAACTTTTAACTTATACTTATACATTTGTTCTGAAAACGTACTTGGCTATCCAGGGAAATAGCTTCTCTTTCACATCCTTTGAAAATAAATCATTATTTATTTTTAAACAAATTTACCCATTCCTTTAATAAATTCCCATCGTGAATTTTATTCTTCAAATATCCACTGATATATTGCTTTGCCTTTATAAACCAAGTTTATAAGTTTCATATGCTCAACTTCCTTTTAAAATTCCGATTCCAAACACTTAGAACAATTTCCAAATTGATTCCCGATTTACTTCATTTTGAAATAAATTTCTTTACTTACTCAATTTATTCCAAAACCCATTAACTTCAAATTTTTATTTCTTTCTTATGATTTAAAATCTTTTAACTGAAAAATACCAATTTCAGATTCCTAAAAATTCCTTCGTTATCCTTTTAAATAAATTTAAACCTTAAATTTTAAAATAAATTCTTTATCCCTTTAAATAATATCACTTAAGTTTTATGATTCACTATTTTTCTGTTTATTCAAAATCTTTTTTTCCCATACTCGGAATTATTTACTAGAATTTAAAAATCGCTTTTATTCTTTCCCAATTCATTCTTAAATTTATTTAAATTCTCTATAATTATTTCACTTAAAAATTCCCTCTTTTATTTGCTTTTCAAAAATCCAATTCTATATATTTTGATAACTCAGTGTACCGAAGTATATTCAAGCTAACCATAGCATTAATATTCCAAATATAATTCATCACAGAATATCAAATATTCATAACATAGAATATTAAACAATCTAAATAATTTTTAAGGAATACAGTTGGATCCTTCCAACTTGTTTCCCTGCATCCACAAATGTTAGCACAATATAAAATACCAATTCCACTTCAAGGTGGAATATCGAGGTATATGGGATTTATAAAATACCATCCGCTATTATGCGGCGCATAAGGTCTCATCCACTATATAATGCGGGAAATCAATCACTCCAAATATACTATGTATATTACTATATAATATAGCACATCCAATCAATTCAGTCATTCAACCAACTATTGAATTTAACCATTTAAATTTAAATTAAAACCAAGATGAGTGAGATTAACTCACCTTTGGTTTGTTTGCAGTTCACTTCCATTTCGGTTTGTTTCTTCACAATTTTGACCTTGAATAAACATTTATACAGTTTATTAATATTTGAATAAGACGAACAATTTATTTTCCATTTAATAAATTTAATTAACCAATGATTTTATTTTAAACTAATAATTTAATTTTAAACTGGTTTTCTAATAAAAAAATATTTTTATCAACTAAAGTAATTGAATAAGTTTATTAAACAAATCTATCTCCATAATACATTATTAATAATAAACTAGTTAGTGAAGATATGTATATAATTTTAAACAGATAATTTTACATTTATATATTTCTTTGAAACTCATTTACTTATAAAATACATTTATATAGATTTAAAATCTAATTCTTTTTTACATTTAAAATTCCTATCTATTTTCCAAAATCTTAACTATGTTCATATTTCCTGTTCTATACAGGTTTATCACAGCAACCTTATTTTATATAAATGTGTTTCCCTTTAAATTAAAAATAAAGTTTTCAATTTAAATCAACAAAATACAGAAAGACCCATACCTGCTTTCCCAAAACAAGCACGCCGGCACGCTAATCCACAATCAGCAATACACGGTGTCATCCCCTCTACCAAAGCCAGAACCTCAACCTCCCCCTTCGAGTCGCAACCAAACCAATCGACAGTCCTAGCCCAACTCGATTCGCCACACGCGCCTCTGCCCTTAAAAATAGTGACTCATTTAGACCCCTAAATCCATACGCGCATCAATCCAAGCACGCTTCCTCGACGCGGCCTTGCTAGCGAGCCCGAGTTGCTCCTCGATCTGGTCAGGGGATTAGGAAAGGATAATCGAGGTTGAACATCTTCGCGATTAGAAAGATGGAAAGGAAATTTGATTTTTTTTTGACATCGAATTGAGGAAGGAAGAGAAATTAATTGACGAGAAGACTTCGGTCATTATATTTTCTTCGATTCATTACTGGAGAGGCTCGCGATTACACTTACAAAATGTTTCGACCATTTTACTTTAAACAGTTGTTCTATTTTTTTGACTTTGGACGAGAGGGATAAGATATAATGTTGAGGAAGGCATGTTCGAGAAGGTAAGCCCTGATTGTTGACAGGTTAAAATATTTTTTTTAATAATAAATATCTCATTTAATGCAACTTAAAATTCCGATACCCTATCGAGGCTGCTGCTAGGCGTGTATAATGTTATACCCCTATTCTGAACGCAATGGAAAAGGTTTCGAGCCCTTATTCGATCGTATGGAGAAGATAGCTTTTTGGACCCATTTATTATATTGAATTTTCGATATAAATTCCAGCGCGTTTATATATCGTACACTCACAACACAACTCCGATCACTACGAATATTGAAATCCGATAATAGTACAATATTACGAATCCAATGGAACTGGTTTCATCGAATTCCGAGACTGTGCCTCGGAAGGCTATTTTTAAATATCGATTTAAAGAATATATTTTCGAACTGAACAAAATAGTTTAAATTCAACTTTTAAAAGTTCTATTATTCCCAGTATTATCAATATAAATTTTCCAAACCTTTGAAATATTTTTAACAAGCATAAAACTCCAGATTTTATATTTTACCAAATCTCTAATTATTATATTCAATAAATTTAATAGCCAAATTCAAACTGATATTTGAAATCCAAGTTAAACTAACTTGCAAATATTTAAAATTAACTAAATATTCCAATTTAAAATGCCTAAAAATTCCGAGTCGTCACATTCCTCCCCCTATAAAGAATTTCGTCCCCGAAATTACTAGTTAAGAAGAATGGTCCAATACCCGTTTTCTATTTTTCCAAAACCAACTGTTTTTAACAACTTCCCAAAATAATCCTTTTTATTAAAGACACGTTATCGCTCTTACTAACTTCCCAAACTCTCCCATAGTTTTCAAACAATACTATTTGCTCAATCATTCAAATTCCAATTTAAAACCAAATTTTGAATTATCAAAATTTCCTCAAAAATTTTCTAACTTTCTAAATTTTCGAAATTTTTTGCCAGCGTCTCCTTTGCACAGCTAGCTCGGTATAACTACAAAATGCCTCTACGGGCTCCCAAATTCCAAAAGAAAACAAAAACCCAAGTGGATAGATCAAAAGCCCAATCAAATTTCATACAAAAATTTAAACACATACCTTTTTGTCGAGCAATTCAAATTTATCTTCTGAAATGAAAACAAATTTTCCTTTTCCTTTATAATATATGTATATCCTATATAGCAATAATATCCAATCACAACATTCAAAACATTTTATTGACTTCCTTACAAAATTTCAATATCTATTCATTCGAGCCCGTACGATGTACTTATCATTCGTACACAATACCGAATCTGATTGCTTACTCGATCACACAAGTTCATTTTCGAACTAGTATCGTCCACCCGACTTCCTAGTACGGTCTCAGATATGGTTTCTTGATCAGAAACTATCATTCTCCTTGCATAGTCATAACTATGATAGAGAATTTCCAAAATCAATCAAAATCCATATCCAGGGTTCACCGTCGAAAATCGAGGGAAAAATCCTAACTGGAATCGATATAACTATCTCGAAATTCCATGCTCGAATCTGGATCAAATTGCTATGCAAATAAAATAATATAGTACATCCTACGTATTTATCTTAATTAATTATCAACTATATCAACTTTCATTTTATTCACATTTATTTGATTTCTATTCAGTTATTCACAATTATCACTTTTATTAAATCTTCATTCAAATATTAACTTAGAATATATTCCTAATACCAAATTTTACTTAAGAATTCACCATTCCATTCTTAAGTTTAATATAAGCAATTTATATGCTTCTTTATTTATTTTCACTTCACCACTTTAGTTTATAGCTACTTCTATTCAAATTGGTTCTCCCATTTCCATATGAATTCAATTTATCTTCAAATCTGAATATTGAATTTTACCTTCCATTTATAACTGATTCATATCATTATTTTAAATTAGTTTCATCCACTAATTTATTTCAATTTCCAATTTTGAAATCGTTTTGTCGCTAACAAAAATTTTCCCAAATTTTTTTCTAACTCCCAAAATTTTCGAAATTTTTTGGCAGTCTCTTTTGTACGGAGGAGCTTTTGCAATTTGACAAGAGATATAAATATATATACATCGACCCACACGGTCGGAAAAACAAAAACAGTTCATATTTCGTATTTTTATTGCGTAGGCGTACCTTTATTTAGCATTTTTAAGCAAGCGTCTTATTATTTTAGCAATTTGCACGTCCAAATCCAGCCAAACGGCCATCCGGTACCTGTACTTACTCAATTTAAATATGTATGTGCCATATATAGGAAATTTATTTACATTTCACTCATTTCCAATAGCTAACACATGGATTTCATAAGCCATACCTACCCAACAGCACTTAAAAGTAATTAATAAGGTTTTAATCACCAATTCAATTGCTTTCACTCGCTTTTCTTACCCTTGCATTCACTTTAAGTGATGTACAACTCACTTACTTACCTTCAATTCATTTATAATTCCAAACAAACTCATATTCATATCAACTAATTCAAAAATTCAATCATATTTGATTCCACTAATTCATAGAGTTTTATTAAATCTCGATTACGTCAAACGACAATCATTTCTATACAATTTCGATGATATTCACTTAATGGCATATCCACTTTAGTTTTTAACTACTTCTAATCGATTCCAACTCAATTTTCATTTAATTCATTTCCATTTTAACTTACATTGTATTTTATTTCGTATTTGCATAAGTTCCATTCGAACCCATTTTATCTAGCTCGACACATTCCATGCTTGTATATTACTAACCATTTCCAAATTAATTCAACCCAAACTTTATTTAACGGACTTTCACTTTTACTCGAAGCCAAACTTCTATTAAATTTAAACTTAAGTTAATTTACTTTCTTCAAATTATCTCAACATCATAACCTAAGCTAACTTCTATTTATTTGATTCTCATCAACTTCAATTACCCCACTCTTTATCCATTTTAATATTATCCCATTCTCAGTTTGTTAAAATAATATCCAAGTTTATATTTAGCCCATTTACACTTGAATTGGATTTATTTGCAACCTAAATCATTTCGATTTTAATCCAATTCCATTCCATTTGACAACATTTCCACTTACATTTAATTCATTCCCAAATGTATTTCAAACCAATTCCATTCCAATTGTTTGAAGGGATTCCCAAACTTCTATTTTACCAAATTAGGTTCCATTCCCATATCTCACCAACATATTCAATTTACTAACTTGTTCCATAAACATTTTTAATTAAACCTCTAGAGCTTAAGCCATTACTTAGACACTCAAAACATTTAAACCAATTCCAGAGTCTTCAATAATCACTTAAGTATTTCAAAAAAATCATTTGAAATTATTTATATCCAAAATTCTTTGGTAAATTCCATTATCTCTTTGAATTTCAAAACCAACCTAGTTTTTGCAAAAAATTCCAATTCAAAATCTCCAGGCAGCAATCCTCTCTAGGAAACTCAAAAGCGAACATCGATGATGCTGCAGTCATCACCGAAGTTATTTTCTAGCGAGCGAAAGAGTTCAATGCTTTTATCTCTTTAAAATCCCTTCAAACATTTTTAAATCCCAAAATCTCACTAGACTCTAAATCCAATTCAAAAATATTTCTCAAATAATACCACTATTATTTCTCCAAAACCTTTGAAAACCATTTTCAAATCCAAAGGAATTTTAAATTTCTCAAAATTTCAAATACCAAATTTTTTCTGAAACATTTCAATATTTCTCTGAAATTCTATTTCAAAATTATAGATCACATTTATAATTCACATTTACAAATCCCATTTATTTTATTAATTTATTCCTAAATCTTTGGTTAATATTTCAATTTCTTATTCAATTTTACACATTAATGATAGTAATTTAATATTATCATTCCTAACAACCAAACATCCATATATAACTATAATAATTTACGAAAAAATATTTACTTTATATACAAAAATAATTTGAGTAAAATTATTTCATTTACCCTATTTAAAATAATACTGTGTCGGTTTATCTTGTTTAAGAGTTTAGAAATTCCTGTCGATAATATGGCATCCCACACATCGACCAGAATCCATAAACACTCAACCGATAAATCAACACAATATAAAAACAATTTTATACTCACTAACAAATACGCGCTCATATCTATTAATACACCCAAGCTCATTCTAGAGTACTACGGACTCTATTCTATGAGTAATTCCCACCAGAGCCAAGGTTGCCACCAACCTAAGCTCTGATACCAACTGTAACGACCTAGGCTTTTCAACCATCAGTAGCGTCTCACTCGACCAGTAGGCTTTTCAACCATCTCAGCCCCGTCGTGGCTCACATTGGTACCTAGGATTTGCTTTTACAGCCAGCCTCTCGACTCGCAACCAACCCCAAAAGGCCTTATACTACCCCCGGGGACATGTTGGGGTAAGAGTCTCATGTTCGCCACCTAATGCAAAGCGAGAACCCCCTATCATGCTGTAATGTAGCAAACCCGATCCTGATCTCTTCGAAACGATCAGCGCATTGTCCAAATATTGATAGTCGGTAATTTAAGCATCAATTTACATTCACAAACATCCACCAAACAATAAATAATCTCCCCAATTATTTATTAATCTCAAAATATCTTCGCAAGATATATTTCCACTTTTCAATCCCTTTTGGAAACAGTTCCAAACCATTTTCCTCTCACGGAGTAAATTTCCCAAATATTTTCAATTCCCACTGAAATCACCAAGTACAAACACTTTAGATTTTAAAATAATTTATAACATTTTATTATAAAACATACTTTAGCATTTAAATTTAGAAAAAAAAAACTACTTTAATACTTTATTAAAAATATATACTTTAAGAATATTTAAAATAAAGCTACTTTATAAAATATAAACTAAAATTTCCTGTTTTAAAACATAGTACCAAATCACCTTTAAATAATTACTACTATAATAAATTTGAAAAAGAATTACTTTAAAATTTAAAATAAAAAAAATATTCTAAAACATACTTCTTAAAACAACTTTAACCTTTAACTTATACTTATACATTTGTTTTGAAAAAGTACTAGGCTATCCAGGGAAATACGCTTCTCTTTCACATCCTTTAAAAATAAGTCACTATTTATTTTTAAACAAATTTACTCATTCCTTTAATAAATTCCCATCATGAATTTTATTCTTCAAATATCCACTGATATATTGCTTTACCTTTATAAACCAAGTTTATAAGTTTCATATACTCAACTTCCTTTTAAAATTCCGATTCACAAACACTTAGAACAATTTCCAAATTGATTCCCGATTTACTTCATTTTGAAATAAATTTCTTTACTTACTCAATTTATTCCAAAGCCCAATAACTTCAAATTTTTATTTTTTACTTATGATTTAAAATCTTTTAATTGAAAAATACCAATTTCGGATTCCCAAAAATTCCTTCATTATCCTTTTTAAATAAATTAAAACCTTAAATTTTAAAATAAATTCTTTATCCCTTTAAATAATATCACTTAAGTTTTATGATTCACTATTTTTCTGTTTATTCAAAATCTTTTTTTCCCATACTCGGAATTGTTTATTAGAATTTTAAAATCACTTTTTTCTTTCCCAATTCATTCTTAAATTTATTTAAATTCTCTATAATTATTTCACTTAAAAATTTCCTCTTTTATTTTCTTTTCAAAAATCCAGTTCTATATATTTTGATTACTCATTGTACCGAAATATATTCGAGCAAACCATAGCATTCAATATTCCAAATATAATTCATCACAGAATATTAAATATTCATAACACAGAATATTAAACAATCTAAATAATTTTTGGGGAATCCAGTTGGATCCCTCCAACCTGTTTCCCTGCAACCACAAATGTTAGCTCAATATAAAATACCGATTCCACTTCAAGGTGGAATATCACGGTATATGAGATTTATAAAATACCATCTGCTATTATGCGGCGCAGAGGGTCTCATCCGCTATATAATGCGGGAAATAAATCACTCCAAATATACTATGTATACTACTATATATAATATAGCACATCCAATCAATTCAGTCATTCAACCAACTATTGAATTTAACCATTTAAATTTAAATTAAAACCCAGATGAGTGAGATTTACTCACCTTTGGTTTGTTTACAGTTCACTTCCATTTCGGTTTGTTTCTTCATAATTTTGACCTTGAATAAACATTTATATAGTTTATTAATATTTGAATAAGCCGAACAATTTATTTTCCATTTAATAAATTTAATTAACCAATGATTGTATTTTAAACTAATAATTTGATTGTAAACCGATTTTCTAATAAAAAATATTTTTATCAACTAAAATAATTGAATAAGTTTATTAAACAAATCTATCTCCATAATACATTATTAACAATAAACTAGTTAGTGAAGATATGTATATATTTTTAAACAAATAATTTTACATTTATATATTTCTTTGAAACTCATTTACTTATAAAAATTCATTTATATTGATTTAAAATCTAATTCTTTTTAACATTTAAAATTCCTATCTATTTTCCAAAATCTCAACTATGTTCATATTTCCTGTTCTACACAGGTTTATCACAACAACCTTATTTTATATAAATTCGTTTCTCTTTAAATTAAAAATAAAGTTTTCAATTTAAATCAACAAAATACTGGAAGACCTATACCTGCTTTCCCAATACACGCACGCCGACACGCTAATCCACAACCAACAGTACACGGCGTCATCCCCTCTACCAAAGCCAGAACCTCAACCTCTCCCTTCGAGTCGCAACCGAACCAATCGACAGTCCCAACCCAACTCGATTCGCCACACGCACCTCTGCCCTTGACAATAGTGACTCATTCAGACCCCTAAATCCATACGCGCATCAATCCAAGCACGCTCCCTCGATGCGGCCTTGCTAGCGAGCCCGAGTTGCTCCTCGATCTGGTCAGGTGATTAGGAAAGGATAATCGAGGTTGAATGTCCTCGCGATTAGAAAGATGGAAAGGAAATTCGATTTTGTTGACATCAAATTGAGGAAGGAAGAGAAATTAATTGACGAGAAGACTTCGGTCATTATATTTTCTTCGATTCATTACTGGAGAGGCTCGCTTATAATTACATAAGGTTTCGGCCATTTTATTTCAAACTGTTGTTATTTTTTCTGACTTTGGACGAAAGGGATAAGATATAATGTTGAGGAAGGCGTCCGGATGTGATTAGGGATTATCCGGATTTGCAAGGGCTTCTTTGAAAGTGACTTCAGTTCTATTCAAACCCAGAACAGACTTGTATGGATGTGTGTCTGACATTACACGTTGAGATGTAAAGCTGGTTTCTATCAAATACATTTCTGTTGTTGGCGGAGATTTATTCTCTTAGCTTAACACCCTTCTCTGAGACGTATGAGCTCAGAGGTTATGTAGTTGATGGTTACTAGTGATACATTCCCAATCTGGTAATGTGGCATATGAAACGTTGCTGATCATTTGTTGATCAAAGCATGATTTTGTGAAAAGGTGTAGCTCACAACCCGGTAATGGTCGAAACAGGAAAGATGCGGCAAGGTTTCAGGGGTCGCACCCCTAGGGTATGTCCATTCCTTCTGGAAAAGGCTGGTATCATGGTATGAAGCCCAGATACTTAACTCATGTAGACATTGTATATTTATTACTGTGTGATATCGCATTGTGGATTGAAAGCTCTCGGATAAAGGTCGCAAACGACCGGGGGTGGCATATTTTAGGTTTTACCCCCGAGAAGGGGGTAAACCGGCCTTATGTTGGAAGAGAGCCAAGTAGGTTCTCGGGGCATCCCTCCAGAGATGTACACATGTGGCAATGGGAAGTTCCTTGGCCTAACCATTTGTTGGAAATCCAATCATCCAATACGGGCACTTTATGATTGCAGTTGTATTACCTGCCATCTCAGGTGGTACCTATAGTAGGCATAGTATAACGGTACCTATACTGGCTAAGATTAATATTATACTTCCGAAATGTTTTCCACTATGCACTAATAATAATATCAAAATGGTTTTCGCGTGTCAAGTATTTTTGACTGTCATAAGGAGAAATCTCCTCCAAGTGTGCGCTTGCATTGTGTGTGTGGCGGGAGGCCTTATTGTAGTTTCATTTTCCAAAAAGCATTACGGATTTCAATGTTTTAAAAAAAATTCCTTTGTTGTTTGTTTTAAAGATAAACTGTTTTTGTTTGCTCATACTAGTCCCATGACTGACCTGGAGTTTGTTTTCCCTTCCTAAACTCTGGGTGCCTATAATTTTCCACACGGGCAGTCTAGAGTTGATTTTTTCAGATAGTAGATATCGATTCAGTAGCTTTCGGCTTTCCCTTTGGAATTCTCTGCAGACTATGGATATTGAATTCTTTGGTTAGGACGACTAACCTTGCTTAGCTTGGTGCAACTTGAGGGTGGTTCGAGCTATCTATGGAGATTGCTGATATTGGTGTTTCTTCAGGAGTTTCAAGTTCTAGTTGTTTCCGCTGCTAGTTCATTAGTGTTTCAGCTGTAGCATTTCGTTGTATCTATGATATTGATCATTGTTGTATATTTGGATATTGTATCATTGGAGTTGTATATTTGGATATTGTATCATTGGAGTTGTATATGATATTCATTATTTTCTTCCGCTGTATTGTTATACTTAATGTGTTATAAGCTCCGGCAAACCAGATTTGGCGTTCGAATCTACGGCATTTGAATACTGGTGAAGTATTCGGTGTCGATTTTCGAAGGTCGAGTCAGGGTCATTACAACTTGAAATCAAAATATCATATTCGCTTCAAAAATCCTTCATTTCAAAATATCATATTTACTTAAAATATGTCAATTCAGTTCGATTTGTTATTTTCAATTCAAAATTCGATTTGAATTACAATTTAGATTATCACTTCATTTTAACCAAAATCGCATTTAAATTCGTGATTTAAATATAAACGTTCCCACTTTGACCAGTATGAATATTAGAAAATAGTTTGAATTGCTTTAAATAGTTTAAAAAGTTAAAATAGTTTGATATATAATAGTTTGAGTATTGAAAATGGTTTATATAGTAAAATAGCTTGGAAAATCAAATAATTTAAATATTTAAACAGATAGAATTTAAACAATTTATACTAAAGTAATTTATTTGAAAATAGTTTCCAAGTCAGATTTATTCAATTCCAAATCTTTCAATTCAAATCATCTTCAGTCTCAGTTAAAATTAATTTCAAATTTGGTTCAACAATTTGATTCAGTGGTCTAAATTCTAATTCACTTCTTATTTTAAACCATTTCAATTTTATCAATTTCGAGTTCGATTTTAAAATATCTATCTAAATCATTTAAGTCAAATTTAACTTCGATGTTCATTTCAATGTTCAAATCTTTAAAACAATTCAATCGCGAGCAAAAGTTCGAAATATAATTCTAATCCCTTTACTTGGCAATATTTCAAAGTTCGAATAAAATTTAAACTTTAAAGCAATTTAATTTCTAAATTCTAGTCATATTCCAATCAAAACATCAAGTTTCAAACTAAATTCTTTAAAATAATTTCTTTAACTAATTTTCAATTCGATATTTCAAAACTCGAATTTGAAATTAATTTAATCTTTATAAATTCACTTTTTATTTCTTTAAATCAAAATCATTTATATAGATTCAAATTCAAGAATTTAAAACCATTTAATTTAACTAATCCAGTTTCTGTATATAATTTTATATCATATGGCCAAGTGATCAGTTATTTCGATTTTTAATTTCAGGGAAGGATAAATATCATTTCAATCCAAAATAAATGTCATATGTATATATCATTTCAACCTATTTCTAATTTATTCGAAATGATTCAAATAACAGTTTATATCCTCTCAAATAATATATAGGGTGATAACAGGATATATACAATAAATAAACATCCAATCAACAAAAATATCAAGTCATTCATCACAAGCAACATCCAAAACAGTCAAAATATCACAACAGTCGACTAGTTATTAAATACTAGATTTTTTTTACTAGCACTTTAATCTCAATTTCACTCAACTGTCAATTTTAATTCCTAACAATCAATTCATATATTAATTTAAATGTCAGTAAATTACCAATCCACATTAAATAAAATAAATCACTTCATACTTTCAATTTAACTAACATAAAAATATTTTAACACTTCATGAGCATTAAAAACACTCACCTTTATTTGAAACTAGAATTTTTTAGCTTCAAATAAATTCCAATTCGATTCTCTTTCATAGACGACGTCGATACAAATCCAATGCAACTCCTTTCGCTCGAATTTGATCTCGCATGAAAAAGTTATATGGTAATTAGCGTTCGATATAATTTAAAATAAAATTAACATAACAAATAAAATTAAAAAAAAAACCTAAACCTTCAATCGCCTGTTCATACGCACGTCCTTCTTTCCCAGGCTCGAGCTTCGTTCCCGACACATGTCTCTTTATTTTTTTTATTTTTAACCGAACGACGATCCCATGCGCGCTGCCGCCAGCGGCAAGCCCTTCCGAACTCCCCTACGCATCGTCGGCCACCTATCGTGCATGCGAACGACAATGAAAACCCAAAACCTGATGACGAACGCGGCTCTCCCATGGCACCATACAACATCAATTGATGATCCGATCGTCCATCTTGTTGAGGCGATCGAGATCTACGTTCCTTTTGTAATCGTTTGATTTTGTTGAATGGACTATGAGAAATTGATGAAGAAAGATCGACCATTTTTGGCCATTTAATGATATAAAAGAGGAACAGCCGTGTGATTTTTTTTAAGGTTTCGTTCGTGAGAAATGGAATGATACGACCTTATATACAAATTTCCAACACCATGACGCATAAATTTTCCAACTCCAAATGAAGCATGCCGCCCGTCTTTATATATTATACCCCTATTCCAAACACAATGTAACTAGTCTCGGGAGTCAATTCCATAATATTCAGAAGATAGCATTTCAAAATTGAATTATTTTAATTAAAGTCCTTTAATTAATTTCCACTCGTTTCAAGCTCGCACGGTCAAACGATAAGTCTAATCGCTACGAAACTTTAAATCCTATTATAGTTCACTATTACGGATCTGATGAAACACGTTTCGTCAAAATCCGAGACAGTGCCCAAAAATGATATTTTTACACGTTAATTAAGATAAGTAATTTCAAAAATCAATCTAATCACTTTTCAATTCTAAAAGTTAGCAATCTTCATTCTTGTTTAAATAAAACTTAAATCAACTTCCGACAGCATTTTCATTCATATTAAATTCAGGATTCAATTATTCAAATAATTTCTAATATTAATTTAAACGATTATTTATCCAATAAAACGTTATATTTGAAATATAAGTTATTTAACTTGTAAAATTTATTGCTAAAACGAATTCAAATAATAAAACAACCACTACACTTAGTTCCACTTCTTTAATTAAACTATTCCAATAATCCAATTTCGATGAATTCCAATATTAGAATTTCAATATATCCTAAAATAAGATTTCAAATAAATTTTAGTTATCAAACAATTATTTTATTTACATCTAAATAATTCAACATTTATTATTCAATCTTAGCTATTGATTATAAACACAATCAATATATAAAACTCATTTCAATACTTATTATTGCCAAAATCTTCGAAATTGGTTATTTCAAAATTTTATTCAAGTTTGTATTCAATAAACTACATTAATAAATCATTAAATTTTTATTTCTAACCATTTTTGTTCAATAATTATATTAAGAACAATAATTTAATATAGTTTAAAATACGGATCATTACATAGCCTATCGTCATATCAAATGTCACATGAATGAATTGAGTGAAGCATCGTCCAAACAACCAAAACAGTACAAACATAATATTCACCGATGTATATCTTGACCGTCAACCCCACTAAGAGAAAGGAACTCTCAACTACATAGCCTTAAGCGATATATAAACAACAAAATATGCAGACTCTACATAATACGTAAAAATAATGCACGATCCTTCTCGACCAATAATCCTAATGAGTGAGAGGACTCTCGACTGAGTGATCCTAAGAAGTACGTACAATAAATCACATCAGAATATCTCTCAACCACTAGCTTTAAGAAAGAATGAGAGACAAGCACACGGCCAGTCTCTAATGTTTTACAGAAATTCTGCATGTAGCTGGTCTAGGATTGGGCCATCTCAGATGATAGATGAGCACACATCAATTCCCTAATATCATATAATCATTGTGTCTCTAGTGAGGTGATAACATCAAATAACTCATCAACGATTGATCTACCAAAGTTATCCAAATGGGAGACTAACATACTGTAGCACTACTCTAGGAAACGCTAATGACCACAACCCATTTCCTAAGGTTCCTTTAGTTACTCCTAGAACTGTGATGCACATATCCTTCGCTTGTCATAAAGATGCTGTTAGTCTAAACTGTGCATTGGTCATGACTCCTAATTGCCCTTAGTAACGGACAGTTGGTCCTTAAGTGCCATTGGGGCAATGGCTCTAATGAGAGTTAAATCTCTCAAGTTCATCAACTCATCAAATGACAAAATGGATCTAGGGTGCGACCCCACAATCAGGAACATTATGATGGATACTAGCTTATCTTGTGGTTCCTAATATTGTGATGTCCATAGTGACGTGAACCTTATAACGTAGATTCCTAATCAATACTCTCGACTCCATAAGTCCCAATAAGTGTATCACTGCATAATAAATCCTTGATTACTAGCCCTAGGAGTTAATAATAATACTCAACTAGTTAATCCTTAGAGGATAAATCTGTAAATTTTAATACATCTTCAACTTGTAGGCCTTAGAGAGAAAGAGACCACTCGGGCACTAAATTCATATGACTCAACTCTAGACGATTGCATAAATTTTATAACCCTCTAATGATAAGTGAAATTTAACTACAAAAAGCAATTGAACATATAACAGCTCAAGCGACCCATACTACCGGCTGTTACTTGCTCGTTTACTCGATGCTCATAAAGTACACTCACTACACACAATAATATTCCATGTAACAACTCCAAAGAAAAATTGAAGTGATACTAACGAAAGTCCAATACTAGACAGCATAATAACTCTTTTATTCAATATTCTCATCACATATAAAAAACACAATCAAAACACACAATAAAACTATTATTTGATTCGATAGAGGTTTTATTCATACACTTTTACAAAATCATCGACAAAATTTAAAACATCATTGTTAAATTTAAAGAAGGTTAAATTACAAAATTTTCATTATTTCCTCAAAATCCTTTTACAGTCCCGAGAATAAAGATTTGCAAACCTCTTGTTCAGTTACAAGGAAATCTACATATCAAACCTTAATTCATTTCAAATCCTTTTATATACTTTTAAAAATAATTCATAACTTTGAAATTATTCTTTAATAATTTAAATTAACAATTCCATATTCCAATCAAAATAATTTTCCAAGGACATAATACGAAATTCCATAAACAATGTGTTTAAAATCACATTACAACTCAAACTCTCTTTAAGTTACCCTAAAAAATAATTTATCAGACTAAAGTTCTCTTTTATATCAACTCTTCTAAATATTTAACATTAAGCAATATATATTTATATAATTTACTTGTATAACAAGATCCCAAAATTTCACTTTTCTAGATAATTGAATTCAAACACTTTATAAATATTTCTAAAGCAATTTAAATCTACTTCCTTTTATTTAAAATAATCAAATCTAAAATAAATCACTTCCAAAAGTTATACTTCAGAACATATGTATTAAATCTCATAAAGATAATTTCCCTACATTAAGTAAATTGAATTCAACTTGCTATTACTTCCGAAACATTATTTTACAAACTTCTAATGTATTAAATCCAAATAAAATTAACTCGCCACTTTAAATATACGTTTTAAATATCATTTTTTAAATTCACTTGTATTTTTCCATAGTCGTCGATAATAAAAAGAATTTAATATTCAAATATTCACTTACTTAATGGAATCCTAAAAATCATCTTGACAGTTCATTTTCATGCAATTCTAAAAAATATTCCAAATTTTATATTTTGTAATAATAATGATAGTTTCAATATTAACTAAAACTTATTCCAAAAACCCATACTGAAATCTAGTATATTTATTCAAAACATCCAATTTAAATTCATTTATCCCCTTCCGATTAATTTCAAATGTTGCTTCAACCAACTTGCAAACATTTATTCTGTGTGCAATAACGCATGAGGTAAGTGTGCCTAACATGCAACCAAAATCTCATCATAACACAAGTAAACAAGGATAAGAAATTCATTTTAATCCATATCAATCGAAATTTATCGCTCAACAATTAAGGAAAAGCATTGATAAATAGATCTAGACATAGATGTGAGTTACAAAGATAACTCACCTTATTGGTGTTTCCTCTTCTTCAAACAAGCACACAAAAATCCCTAAATCCAAGATTGCTCAAAACTCTGGTGTTCCGCCCTTCTTCGTCACCAACTGCCTTTCTATATTGCTCTACTGAATTCACTTGCAGCTAAGCCTTTTTTTCACCTAAATTAGCTGTCACCTCCTCATGCTGACCATAACATAACCTTCGAGGTCACACACCACTGGCACAACTCTATGGTCGAGTTGCCCTCCTCTGCTTGCATGCTGATGTCGCACGTCTCCAGATGTCGATGGACGTGTGCCCTTCTTATTTCTTTTGCATGTGTTTATCCTTTTTCCCTTCTAGAATTCGAAAATTAATCTAGGGGATTGTTCAGGATGAAATAGTAGAATAGGTTTGGGCTTGGACTGGGTTAAGGAGAGGTCTGGAAGACTTGAGATGGATAGAGAATATATTTGAGCATTATTATTTTCACTTAAGCCCTTTATGTTAATAAATTTCATCTTGTCCCTTATAATAGAAAATTAAACTTCTATATTCACGTATTAATAATTTTATCAAATATTAGTGCATATATATTCAATTAAATTTAAATTGATATTTATACAAAATATAGTTTAATAGATTACCCACGATATTAAATCCAATATATATTTTACCTTCATTGATTTTTGTTAATATTTAACAAGAATCTCTTTTCATATATTTAAACTATATGAAAAGCATTTACAAAAAATATATTTTGTATCCATTTAGATACTTTATTCAAATTCAATATCTTTTTTCCAAAAGAATCAATTTCAACCTATTAAATTAAAAATCCATTTATAATTAAATCTCAATAAATGATATTTTAAAAAAATTAAAATTATCTAGAAATCGAATTCAAACGTTCTTTTTTAATTAAAATAATTTATTAGACAAGCGAAGAAAGTTGGGTTGTTACAAACATTCACCATTAACAAAATTGCGTCCTCTCAATTTTCTACGGGAAGAACATTATTCTCAACTCATATTTCCTTAACCTTCTACATTCCATCATTATTAAATCAACTTGATTCTATATATGACTTATCACAAACAAAGAACAATCTTCCTTTTCATTATCTTACCATATGCTAAGAATTTAATTATATTCACTTGACGACTTTCTATTTTCCACTTACGATATAATTAGACAAAAAAATTTAAGTGTCGAAATTTTTGGAAAATTCCGATTGAGTCACCTTTGTAAGGAGACATTCCAAAAATTTAACATGCATATAATTAAATAATATACATATTTAAAGAGATATCCCAATAATGGGGCATCCCAAACATAGGAAACAACATAATATAATATATATCTACCACACCATACAAGTAAAACATACCTTGAATTGCATTTTTAAGCATGTTTTCTTAACTTTTATGCAGATAAAAGCATGCATGCACCGAAATCCAATTCGTAATAGCTTCATGTACCTATAATAGGCTCACAAAATCCATACAAGATCGTATATATAAACATAAAGTAGTATAGCATTTATATTACAAAAAAACAAAGTTGCATTTATCATTTCGGTGACTTTGCAACTAAGGTTTAAGTCTTAAAATTTAAAATTTCTTAATTCTTCTAAAACCAAAGTTGTAGCATAATCAAATAGCTTTTCAAAACATCTTTCGAATCTTGAAAATGTAGTTTGCATTAAAAGTTACAGTGATTTTACTAAACATTGCAAATTTTGAAATAATTTTCTTTATACCGCCACTCTTTAAAAATGTCGGTTTTGCCTAGCAAAGAACAAAATTTTGCGTAACTTCCAAAGCATAACTTGTTTCTTATTATCTTAGCTTTCAAATAATTACAAGATCGTCAAAAACGGTCAAAGCATTTAAAAGTTATAATCAAAACAATATGATGCCCGAGCTCAGATTGAATAAATTTGTACAAAAATTGGGTTCGTTTTAAAACAGTTCTAAACATTGGTAAACCTTAAAATTTTATAGAGCACACAAAAGAAAAGTCATTCTTCATTGTCATAGCTTTACAAAGAATGTAAAATCAACAAAAAGAGATAAATAGTTCGAGAATTATTATTAAATCAATTTGTTGTTCTAGCTCAGAAAAATTTTCGCAACATAAATTTGTCTTTATCTAAAACAACCACTAGTATTGTTATACTCCATAATTTTGGAAAGTGATTGGCATGAAGGTTGTTACTTATAAAATTACCTTTCTAATGAAATAAATATCGATAAAGTTCGATCACTATGTCAAAAGTGATGGCTATGTTAGCCAAGCACTGTAACTTATTTTTTTCAAAACTTTAATAACAAATTTTCATCTCATTTAAACTTAAATTCTCCACTTTAAAGAAATAATGAAAGTTTATAAAAGCATTTTAAACAGAGTTGTATATTTTGAAATTATAATTAGTGTTACCATTTCGTTTACTTTTATTTTCTAATTTCATTTCGTAAGAAATTTTCCAAACAACTACATCATACTCAATTTCAATTCAAAGTTTCATTTTTTTGGCTCGTAGTATTTATACAACGTATGTACAATACTTCCATTAGAGAAATACGTTTAAATTTTCAATATAATTCTACTATATATATTTTTCTCAAATGATAGCACCTTTTTTTTGAAATTATACTTCATAAGTCTTCCACTACATAAGAATTTTTTTCATTCAAAAGTTCCATAAAACTTCTAACTCAAATTATTACTCTCGTCTTGCATTTTTCCAAATACTTAAGATTCTAGATTTTTTTTTTAAAATGATGTCTCATTCATTATTATCTTATTTTAAGTTTTCTAAAACTACATTTCATTATAATTTGTTAGAATAAATCTTACTTCATGATCCACCAAACAATTTCTTCTCTTATTATATTTGAAATATAATAACATTATATTTTAAATATAATTATACTTCCAAATACATACACACACAAAAATACATGTGTGCACGTGCATACAAATACGCTCACATCATCTATTCAAAAATCTCACCAAATCTCAACTTGCTTCTCTATATATTTGTCACCTTTTAGTAGTGTTATTATTACTACTAATTCTCAAAATAATTTACTCTATTCATATCAAAGTATCATTATAACATTTTAAAAATATTAAAAAAATTAGGTGTTGTTTTATCTCACCTCTAAACATATTTTTTCAAAATATTGTTTATAATATTTTCTCAAAATATTGCTCTCTTTCCAAAACATGTATACATATTTTTTCAAAACATGGTATTTTTTCCCAAGATATCGGATTGCTCTTTGAAGCATTGTATAATTTTTTAAAATATTGTATTGAAATGTCTCATCCTAGTGTTTAGGAATCCTTATCGATAATGTTGGCCAAACGTATCGACCAGAATTCTTAAAGCACTCAACGGAAAAATTAATACAAAATTTTACTTCAAAAATTATTTTAAATATTTACATACATGCATATAAAATTAATTAATTAAAATGTGAGATGAATTTAAATTGGATGTTTACTTTAAGTATGCATGGATGTATGAGTGTAATGTATGGATGGTGGTAAGTGAAAAATTATTTGAATGTTCAAGAAATTAACTATAATAAAAAAATCCCTCATTACTAACAATACAAGTAAACATCCATCAATCAACCATTCATATCAGCAAGTAAGAATTCATATGTTTTTTTCCATTCAATGTCTTACTTATATATATACAGTATTATTGTTCTTTTATAAAAATTTTCCATGATTCCCTTGCGATTTGGGAAAAAACTACTGTTTTAATAATCTTGGCTTCATCCAGACTTTTATGGGTTTGCAGCTATGAGTGAATTCAATCCTACGCTCAAGACTGATCCTAAATAATACATTGATTTAATTATTTAACTATTAGCACAACACAACACATATCAATCAAACAAACACATGTGCTTACCAGAAAGTAATCTATCAGCTTCCACTGCACAACTTCGATCACAATTTTATCATTCAAGTCAAGCCCATGTCATCACAACTTATTTATGTGACGTATCCAATATGCGAGATTCAGATTAGGGCCTTTTAAAGCTTCCATAACAAGACAACTCTATTCTTACTTCAAAGCCACTCAGAGGTCTATTCCACTTCATCAATGCCGATACTACTGGTCGAACAATTTACTCCTACCTCTTCAACCTCCATCTATTTCTCTGCATCTCATACACAGAATTACACACAAAAAAATAGAAAAAAATATATAATTATATAATAAGAAAAATACAAATACCTTTCCAAATGATCACCTAGTAATCATCATATACTCCTACTATTACTTAAGTATATACAATAGTCCTATCACACACCTATGGGGAGAGGGACTCTAAGTCTCATCTATGGTCAAAACTCATGCCTCTTATATTTTATATTGTTCTAAACCTACTTTGGTACCAACTGTAATACTCCACATCTATACCCATACAACCAAAGAGTATTACTAGGTGATACTGTCTAATAAAAAGAAGAATGAATGAGGCAATATTGGATTGTCACACGTGAACACTCTTTTGGGCTAATACTGATACATATTCAAAAATCAAATATACAACTCACCTGCCCAAACCCAGTAATGGCATAAAGCAATAAATTTGTGCGTTTTCCAGGATAGAACAACGCGTAATATAAGATACATCCCATAATATATCATATTCCAATCAAAATAATTTTCCAAAGCCATAATATGAAATTCCATAACCAATGTGTTCAAAACCTACATTATAATTCAAAACCCTTTTTAAATTACCCTAAATAATAATTTATCAAACTAAAGTTCTCTTTTATATCAACTCTTCTAAATATTTAACATTAAAACATCAATTTATATAATTTACTTGTATAACAAAATCCCAAAATGTCACTTTTTAAAATAATTTAATCCAAACACTTTATAAATATTACTAAAGGAACTTAAACCTATTTTCTTTATTTAAAATAATCAAATCTAAAATAAATCACTTCCAAAAGTTATACTTAATAATATATGTAATAATCCTATAAATGATGATTTCTACACAATAAGTAAATTGAATCCAACTCGTTGTTACCTTTGATACATTATTTTACGTTTCAATTTATTAAATCCAAATAAAATTAACTCACCACTTTAAAATATACGGTTTGAATATCATTCTTTTTAAATCACTTATATATATTTATAATCATCGATAATTAAAAAATTAATTTTCAAAAATTCACTCACTTAATGAAATCCCAAAAACATCATCCAAACAAATCATATTCACAAAATTCTCAAAATTATTCCACTTTTTATATTTTCCATTAATAATAATATTTTCAATATTAGTTAAAATATCTTCCAAAAACCCAAATTTACATCTAATATATTTATTTGAAACTTCCAATTTTAATTCATTTGCCCTATTTTGATTATTTTTGAATGTTGCTTCCAACCACTTACAAACATTTATTTTGTGCACAATAATGTATAAGGAAAGTGCGCCATAATTTTTGTTATAAATTTAATTAAGTGTGACGACCCAGAAATTTTTAACATTTGAAATGGAATATTTAATCTATTTTAAATATTTAGAGGTTAGTTTAACTTGAATTTCAAGTATAACTATGGATTTGGCAATTTTATTTTTAGATTTAATTTTTGAAATTTGGGTAAAATATTAAATCTTCAATTTTATGCGGATTAAAACTTATTTGAAGGCTCGGAAAATTTATATCGATAATACTGGAAGTAATAAAACTTTTAAAAGTGAATTTAAAAGCAGTTTATTCAATTTTGAAATTATATCGCTTAAATCGATATTTAGAAAATAGCCTTCCGAGGCATAGTCTCAGAATTCGACGAAACTAGTTCCATCGGATTCGTAATATTGTATTATTATCGGATTTCAATTTTTGTAATGTTTGGAGTTGTCGTTTGGCCGTACGATAAGCAAACGCGTTGAAAATTGAATCGAAATTTAATTTAATAGCTGAGTTCAAAAATCTTTCTTCTCCATAAGATCGAATTTGGACTCGAAACCTTTTCCAATGCGTTCGGAATAGGCGTATAACATTATAAACACCTAGCGACACGCCTCGATTGGAAGTCAAAATTTTAAGTTGCATTTATCGAGACGTTTGGAATTTTAAATAAAAATATTTCTAAATAAACCTTCTCCTGCAAGCCACTTCCTTTTCACATCACATCCCTTCTTTTACTGACAGTCGAACCTTCCTTTTAAACCTTCGTTCAAAAAAAAGGGGCAGCTCTTTCAGTTCGAACAAATCAACGAAAATCGATCAAATAATGTCGCAGCTCTTCCCTTCAGAACGCCTCCCAATCTTGAGCCGTAACGTGCAGCTACGAGCTAGAGGAGATGGCTGCGAGACTCGACGTGGTTCAGGTGCAATTTGTGTGGGGCCGCATTGATTTGTTAGGGTTTTCGCGAGTTCGATTTCGCGTGAAGGAACTTGGTGTTTTCCTTTTGCATGCGGTGCTCGAGTGAGCAGATTGGTCTCGGCGACGAAGTATGGCGACATCGAGCTTCGCAAATGGAAGGGGGTTTTCGATGTCTCTATCTTCGGCATCTTATGGGAGGCGCGCGTGAGATTTTGGTGGTGACGTTGCATTCGAGCTAGGGTTCCAATCGTCTTGAGCTTAACAGTGAGGTAATTCATGTTTTGTAAATTTAAATAGAATAAATAAATATCTATTTCTATGCAGAAAAATTTATTTTATAGTAGGTATATATATACACACAAATTTCTGATATATATATATATATATATATATATATATATATATGTAGAAATATATATGGATATAGGCAGTAACACATGCAGTAAATATATTTTGTTCTGCGGTGAAAAGTAAAACAGTAAAGGGAGTTTTTGTTTAGTTTAAAATATGTGTATAGGTTTGAAAAACAGGATTTTATTTTACAAGTGAAAAAAGGAAAAGTATTTGGGATAGGTAAGATTTAGAAAAAAATTATATATAGGATTTTAAATGTTGAAAAGATTATTTAAAATTTGTCTTTGAAATCCAATCGGCATTCATATATATATATATATATATATAAGGGTTTATATATGGGAAATTTGACTTATATAAATTGCTAATATGCAGTTTTAAAATGAAAATAAAATAATTTATTTACAAGGAGGAATAGTTTAAATTAAATAATTAGTGGTTAAATCTATTTCAAAGAAATTAATTTTTCGATTAGTTTAAAGTCTTAATAAATTATATAATTATTGGTTACAAGGTCAAAAATCGAGAAACAAGCCGGAAAGGAAGTGGATTGCAAATAAAAAGTTAAGATGAGATCTTCTCACTCAAATCATAATAATTGAAAATTTCAGTTATTGATTGATTGTTGAATTGTGATAGTTGAATTTAATTGTTGATTATGTGCTTGATGATGAATTTATTACCAGTTATATTAGTTTAAACCCTATGCGCCGCATAATAGCGGAGGTTATTATATTTAAACCCATATACCGTGATATTCCACCTCGAAGTGGAATTGGTATTATATATGTATTTAGAGTTGTTGATTTCCCGCATTATATAGCAGATGAGACCCTATTGCGCCGCATTATAGCGGATGATATTTTATAAATCCCATATACTGTGATATTCCACCTCGAAGTGGAATTGGTATTTAATTGTTGTGCTAACGTCTGTGGATGTAGGGAAACAGGTTGGAGGGATCCAACTGGATTCCTCAAATATTTATATTAGTTTCAATATTGTATGTCGATTATTGTAATCTGTGTGTGACTATTTGTGATTGAAACTGTTCAAGGCTATAATTTAGCCAAATATATTTTTGGTATCGTAGGATACTGGAAATAAATAAAATTGGACTTTTAAAATTAAAGTTGAGAATCTGTAGTTATTTTTGAATTGAATAAATCTAAAAGAAGGAATTTTAAAAGGATACAGTTTTATTTTTGAATCCTATTGAATAAAATTCCAAAATATGGAAAATAATAATAATAAATGGATTTCAAGTAATAATATTCAAAAGGTGAAGAATTTATTTAAATATATATATATATATATATATTGTTGGAGGAATTATTTTTAGGAATCATTTTAAACCTTTAAAGTAAAGATATATTTAATTAAGTATAGAAGTGATTATTTAAAGTTTTAAATTGATATTTATTTTAGAAATTGAATATTTAGATAGTTATATCCTATCTATTAATTTTATTTTATTTAAAAAAAATTATTTTAGACTTGAAGTATCATATGAGGTATTGGTATAATATTTTCCTAACTAATATATAAGCAAGGGTTTCAAAATAGTTTTATTGTTAATATCTCTAAGTATATTTTGGATAAGCATTTCAAATTATTTTAAAATATTTGAACTCGGTAGATTTTCAATGGAAATAAATAAATATTTGGAAATGTATTCCACGTAAGGAAAAGTGATTTGAATTTTTTTTTCAAAAGTATTGAAATGTGGAAAATGATTTGAAATTTATTTTCAAAGGATTGAAACGTGGAAAGTAATTTGAAATTTGTTTTAAAATGGTTGAAGTGTGAAATATATCTTGCGGAAATATTTTGAAAATGAATAATTTGAGAAATTTATTTAAATCCGGCAATTGTTATGGATGTTGATTGATAGTTAAAAACCGACTATCAATATTGGCCTTTTAATGGCATTTGAATTTCGATGTGACCGGGGGTCGGATTCCAAGTGGATATCTGAAAACCACATGGAACCTTTATGATTATGATGGATCTTTATTTAAAAGATTAAAGTGAAAATTGTTGTGATTTGTTGAAATTTGAATGTAACACTTATTTTTTAAAATAAGCGCTCATTATTCGGATTAGCCGGGAGAGGACTTTGTGTCACAAAACCCATTCTGAATAATGATATGACGAAATGGGATTGCATTTGAAGACGGTGTTGAAGACCGGGTATTTTCAAAAGCGAAAGGATTACCCGTCGATTGTCTCTGCACCGGGTTGCTCCGGTATAGATATTTTATCATCCTTTATGATGGGGATTCCGGATGTGATTAGTGAATATCCGGATTGCAAGGGCTTCTTTTGAAGTGCCTTCGGTTTCGTCGATCCCGGAACGGACTTGTATGGTTGTGTGTCTGACATTACATTTTGAGATGTAAAGCTAGTTTCTATCAAATACATTTCTTTTGGTGGCGGAGAATTTATTCTCTTAGCTTAACACCCTTCTCTGAGACGTACGAGCTCAGAGGTTATGTAGTTGATGGTTACTAGTGATACATTCCCAATTTGGTAATGTGGCATACGAAGTGCTTCTGATCATTTGTTGATCAAAGAATGACTTTGTGAAAAGTGTAGCTTTGTGGACGAGACTTCGTCGGACCTCACACCCCGGAAATGGTCAAAACATGAATCGTGGCAGCAAGGTTATTTGGGGGTAGCACCCCCTAAGGGTATGTCCATTTCCTTCTGGATTATAAGTGGTATCATGGTATGAAGCGCAGATACTTACTTTGTAGTTGCTGCAAACTTATTGCTTTATGGTTATCGGTTGAGAAGCGCTTCAGATAAAGGTTGGTAATGACCGGGAGGTGGCATACTCGTGTTAGTTGTTACCTAGTCATAGAGGTAACCCGACCTTGTGTAGCAGAGATCCGGTTAGGTTCTCGGGGACGTCCCTCTAGAGGCATTCCATTTTATGTGAAAAGTTCCTTTGCCCGACCATTTGTTGGAAATCCAATCATCCAATACGAGCCCTTTATGGTTTTAGTTGTCGAACCTGCCATTTAACATGGTAGCTATAGTAGGCATACTATAATGGTACATATGCTGGTTAAGATTAATATTATACTTTCGAAAAAAATTAACACTATGCACTAATAATAATATTTAAGAAAAATCTCGTATCAAGCATTTTTTACTGTCATAAGGAGAAATCTCCTCCAAGTTGGCGCTTGCATTGTGTGTGTGGCGGGAGGCCTTATGGCAGTTTCATTTTCCAAAAGCATAACGGGTTTCTCTTTATTTCTTTGTGAAAATAACTATTTTTAAGATATCCCTTCAACACAACATAGGTCATTGAAAGGATCTCGAACGACTCACCAAAGCACGAAAGCCAGGATCTTTCAGAAAATGGATTCCTATTTGAAAAGTGCATAACCGCGTGATTGTTACTCTTAGACCTACAATTCAAATAACTGGAAAAAAGTTTTGAATTCGCTCAAAAAAAAACTATTATTGTCAATCCCAAAAATATGATTTCAATGCCACACCAGTCCCATGACTGACCTTGCTTATCTTTGTGAAACATGATGGGGGGATCTCGCTTTTTGTTTGGTGGCGAGCAGGAGCCTCTTACCCCTACATGTCCTCTTTAAGGGGTTGGTTAGCCAAGACTGGCCGTAAAAGCAAGGGCAGGGTACCATTGTATGCCACGGTGGGGCTGGGATGGTTGAAAAGCCTACCAGTCGAGATTGGCCACTGTCGATGGTTGAAAAGCCTAGACCATTACAGAGTGGTATCAGAGCATTCGGTTAAGCGATAACCTTGGCTCTGTTGGGTGTTACTCATTAGAGATAGAGTCAGCAGCGCTCTAGAATGAGTGTGAGTGTAATAATAGGTATGAGCGCGTATTTGTTAGTGAATATAAAATTGCTTTACATTGTGTTGATTGGTTTGTTGAGTGGTATATGGATTCTAGTCAATACGAGTAATTAACGTTATTGATAGGGATCTCTAAACACTTGTACAGAACAAATTTGACACGATATCGTTTTCAAAATAGGGTAAATGAAATAATTTTACCTAAACTATTTTTGTATATAAAAGAAATAAATTTTCTGTGAATTATTATAATATATGGTTGCTCGGTTGCTAGGAAGCGATAATATTAAATTATTGTCATCGTTGTATGAGGAAGTGAAACCGTAACTCCAAAGTTAAGAAATAAATTTACATACAAATGGAATTCGAGAATGTGAATTGTAAATGTGATTCGTAATTTGAAATGGAATTCCAAAGAAATGTTTGGAAAAGAATTCGAAAATTTTGGAGATTTAGAAATTTTAAATCCCTTTTGGTTTGAAAATAATTTTCAAAGGTTTTGGAAAAGTGTTTTGAAGGGATAAAAGCTCTAAACTCTTTTCGGTCGTTGGAAAATAATTCCGATGATGATCGCGACATCATCGGTGTTCATTTTCGAGTTTTCAGGAGAGGAATTGCTGCCAAATGATTTTAAATTGAAAATGGTTTGCCAAAGTTGGGTTTGTTCTGGAAATACAAAGGGTTTTGGATACAAAATTGACTTCAAAATGATTTAAGAAATTGTTTAAAACTCTGGAGTCCTATTTAAAATGGTTATGGAATAATAAGCAAGTTTGAAAACTTAGGAAATTCAGATTTAAACTGAAATTGACTTGAGTTAATCTGAATAAAGGTGAATTTGAGAAGTCTTATAGACTATATGATTGGAATAAAATTATTATGATGGAAAATACAATTGCGAATGAATGAATAAATTTGCAATTGTAAGTAAATGAAAGTGAAATTGAATGTTGAAATTCATTTCGAATTTGTAAGTAAATAGAACCGGAATTGGAATTGAATTTGGTTTGTATTAAACAATGGGAAATATTGAAATAAAATTAGTAAATAAAACTAACTAAAGGAATGACCAAATTGAATATGGTTTGAAATGAATCGAAATTCAATATTTATAAAGAAAGGAAAATTGAATTCATATAGAATTGGAAATCCAGTTTAAATATAAGTGGTTATAAACCAAAATGGTGAATTGAAAATAAATTTTTGGGAATGAACAAAAGAATAAAAACTGGAATTGAAACTAAATATTGAAAACCAATTTGAATTGTTTGAGATAAAATGAAGTCGAATTTGTAATGAATTGGAATTTGTAATGAATTGGAATTTGTAATGAATTAGTAAATGAAACTAATTCAAAATAGTGAGATGAATCAGTTGTGAATGAAAGATAATTGATAAAATTCAATATTCAGAAAATAAATTGAATCCAAATAGAATTGAAATTGTAAATTGAATTCAAATGAAAGTGAAAATGCAAGATAGAATGAAAGTGGATATATAACTTCAATAGTGAAGTAAAAATGGTATAAGAAGTAAGTATTTAAACTTTTGTAATAAAATGTGCAAAATCATATTTGAATGTTGTAATTGGATATTATGGCTAGTAGAATATACAGGTATGTTACAGGAAAAAGGAAAATAGGAATTGGGATTTTGATTTCGAAGATAAAATTGAATTGCTCGACAAAAAGGTATGTATTTAAATTTCAGTATGGAATTTGATGATTTTCTTGTCTAGCCACTTGACCTTTTGTTTTCTTTTGAAATCTAAGGGCCCATGGTGCCATTTTGTAGTCGTACCGAGCTAGCCGCGCAAAGAGACGCTGGTGAAATTTTTCGAAAATTTAGGGAGTTAGAAATTTTTTTGAGAAATTTTGAAATTTGAATTTAAATTTAAATTGTTAAAGAAAACAATGTTGTTTGGAACTTATCATTGAAGTTGGAAAGTTAGTTGAATTAATGATGGGTCTTAAATAAAAAGATTTGTTTTGGTAAGATGATAAAACTTTTGGATTGGGAAAATATTAAACGGGTTAAGGATCAGTCTTCTTAACTAGTAATTTCAAGATGAAATTTTTTTAAGGGGGAAGGATGTGACGACCCGGAAATTTTTAACATTTGAAATGGAATATTAAATCTATTTTAAATATTTGGAGGTTAGTTTAACTTGAATTTCAAGTATAACTATGGATTTGGCAATATAATATTTAGATTAAATTTTTTAAATTTGGGTAAAATATTAAATCTTCAATTTTATGCCGATTAAAAATAATTTGAAGGCTTGGAAAATTTATATTGATAATACTAGAAGTAATAAAACTTTTAAAAGGGAATTTAAAAGCAGTTTGTTCAATTTTGAAATTATATCGTTTAAATCGATATTTAGAAAATAGCCTTCCAAGGCACAGTCTCAGAATTCGACGAAACCAGTTCCATTGGATCCATAATATTGTATTATTATCGGATTTCAATTTTCAAAATGTTTGGAGTTGTCATTTGGCCGTACGATAAGCAAACGCGTTGAAAATTAAATCGAAATTTAATTTAATAACTGAGTTCAAAAAGCTATCTTCTCCATACGATCGAATTTGGACTCGAAACCTTTTCCAATGCGTTCGGAATAGGCGTATAACAATTACAAGCGCCTAGCGGCACGCCTCGATAGGAAGTCAAAGTTTTAAGTTGCATTTATCGAGACATTTGGAATTTTAAATAAAAATATTTCTAAATAAACCTTCTCCCGCAAGTGACCTCCTTTCCACATCACGTCCCTTCTTTTATTGACAGCCGAACCTTCTTTTTAAAACTTCATTCAAAAAAAAGGGGCAACTCTTTCAGTTTGAAAAAATCAACGAAAATCGATCAAGTACCTCA
Organism: Allium cepa; assembly: GCA_030765085.1. NCBI lineage: Eukaryota > Viridiplantae > Streptophyta > Magnoliopsida > Asparagales > Amaryllidaceae > Allium > Allium cepa. Next base: position 1,038,777,780 of record CM060931.1, on the reverse strand, counting down.
GCTCTTTCCTTCAGAACGCCTCCCAATCTCGAGCCGCACGTGCAGCTACGAGCTAGAGGAGATGGCGGCGAGACTCGATGTGGTTCAGGTGCAATTTGTGCAGGGCCGCATTGATTTGTTAGGGTTTTCGTGAGTTCGATTTCACGTGAAGGAACTTGGGGTTTTCCTTTTGCATGTGGTGCTCGAGTGAGCAGGTTGGTCTCGGCGACGAAGTATGGCGACATCGAGCTTCGCAAATGGGAGGGGGTTTTCGATTTCTCTGTCTTCGGCGTCTTGAGGAGGCGCGCGCGAGATTTTGGTGGCGACGTTGCATTCGAGCTAGGGTTTCAATCGTCTTGAGCTTAACATTGAGGTAATTCATGTTTTATAAATTTAAATAGAATAAATAAATATTTATTTCTATGCAAAAAAATTATTTTACAGTAGGTATATATATACAAATTTCTGATATATATATATGTAGAAATATATATGGATATAGGCAGAAACACATGCAGTAAATATATTTTGTTCTGCGGTGAAAAGTAAAACAGTAAAGAGAGTTTTTGTTTAGTTTAAAATATGTATATAAGGTTTGAAAAACATGATTTTATTTTACAAGTGAAAAAAAGAAAAATATTTGGGATAGGTAAGATTTAAAAAAAATTATATATAGGATTGTAAATGTTGAAAAAATTATTTAAAATTTGTCTTTAAAATCCATACCGGCATTCATATATGTATATATATAAGGGTTTCTATATGGGAAATTTGACTTATATAAATTGTTTATATGCAGTTTTAAAATGAAAATAAAATAATTTATTTGCAAGGAGGAATAGTTTAAATTAAATAATTAGCGGTTAAATCTATTTCAAAGAAATTAATTTTTCGATTAGTTTAAAGTGTTAATAAATTATATAATTATTGGTTACAAGGTCAAAAATCGAGAAACAAGCCGGAAAGGAAGTGGATTGCAAAATAAAAAGCTAAGATGAGATATTCTCACTCAAATCATAATAATTGAAAATTTCAGTTATTGATTGATTTTTGAATTGTGATAGTTGAATTTAATTGTTGATTATGTGCTTGATGATTAATTTATTACCAGTTATATTAGTTTAAACTCTATGCGCCGCATAATAGCGGAGGTTATTATATTTAAACCCATATACCGTGATATTCCACCTCAAAGTGGAATTGGTATTATATATGTTGGAGTTGTTGATTTCCCGCATTATATAGCGGATGAGACCCTATTGCGTCGCATAATAGTGGATGATATTTTATAAATCCCATATACTGCAATATTCCACCTCGAAGTGGTATTGGTATTTAATTGTTGTGCTAACGTCTGTGGATGTAGGGAACAGGTTGGAGGGTTCCAACTGGATTCCTCAAATAGTTAAATTAGTTTCAATATTGTGTGTTGATTATTTGTAATCTGTGTGACTATTTGTGATTGAAACTGTTGAAGGCTATAATTTAGCCGAATATATTTTTGGTATTGTACGATACCGGAAATAAATAAAATTGGACTTTCAAAATTAAAATTGAGAATCTATAGTAAAATTTATTTTTGAATAGAATAAATTTAAAAGAAGGAATTTTAAAAGGATACGGGTTTATTTTTGAATCCTATTGAATAAAATTCCAAAATATGGGAAAAAGTTTAATAAATGGATTTCAAGTAATAATATTCATAAGGTGAAGAATTTATTTAATATATATATATATATTGTTGGAGGACTTATTTTTGGGAATCATTTTAAACCTTTGTAGTAACGATATATTTAATTAAGTATAGAAGTGATTTTTTAAAGTTATAAATTGATATTTATTTTAGAAATTGAATATTTAGATAGTTATATCCTATCTATTAATTTTATTTTATTTTAAAAAAAAGTTAGTTTGGACTTGAAGTATCATATGAGGTATTGTATAATATTTTCCTAACTAATATCTAAGCAAGTGTTTCAAAATAGTTTTATTTTAAATATCTCTAAGTACATTTTGGATAAGCATTTTAAATTATTTTAAAATATTTGAACTCAGCAGATTTTCAGTGGAAATAAATAAATATTTGGAAATGTATTCCGCGTAAGGAAAAGTGATTTGAAATTTTCTTCAAAGTATTGAAATGTGGAAAATGATTTGAAATTTGTTTTCAAAGGATTGAAACGTGGAAAGTAATTTGAAATTTGTTTTCAAATGGTTGAAGTGTGAAATATATCTTGTGGAAATATTTTGAAAATGAATAATTAGAGAAATTTATTTAAATCCGGCAATTGTTGTGGATGTTGATTGATAGTTAAATAACTGACTATCAATATTGGCCTTTTAATGGCATTTGAATTTCGATGCGACCGGGGGTCGGATTCCTAGTGGATATCCGAAAACCACATCGAACCTTTGTGATTGTGATGGATCTTTATTTAAAAATGAAAGTGGAAATTGTTGTGATTTGTTGAAATCTGAATGTAACACTTATTTTTAAAAATAAGCGCTCATTATTCGGATTATCCGAGAGAGAACTTTGTGTCACAAAACCCATTCCGAATAATGATATGATAAAATGGGATTGCATTTGAAGACGGTGTTGAAGACCGGGTATTTTCAAAAGCGAAAGGATTACCCTTCGATTGTCTCTGCACCAGGTTGCTCCGGTATAGAGATTTTATCATCCTTTGTGATGGGGATTCCGGACGTGATTAGTGAATATCTGGATTGCAAGGGCTTCTTTTAAAGTGCCTTCGGTTTCGTTCGATCCCGGAACGGACTTGTATGGTTGTGTATCTGACATTACACTTTGAGATGTAAAGCTAGTTTCTATCAAATACATTTCTGCTGGTGGCGGAGAATTTATTCTCTTAGCTTAACACCCTTTGCTAAGACGTACGAGCTCGGAGGTTATGTAGTTGATGGTTACTAGTGATACATTCCCAATTTGGTAATGTGGCATACGAAGTGCTGCTGATCATTTGTTGATCAAAGCATGACTTTGTGAAAAGTGTAGCTTCGTGGACAAGACTTCGTCGGACCTCGCACCCCGGAAATGGTCAAAACATGAATCATGGCAGCAAGGTTATTTGGGGGTAGCACCCCCTGAGGGTATGTCAATTTCCTTCTGGATTATAAGTGGTATCATGGTATGGAGCCCAAATACTTACTTTGTGGTTGCTGCAAACTTATTGCTTTGTGGTTGTCGGTTGAGAAGCGCTTCGGATAAAGTTTGGTAATGACCGAGAGGTGGCATACTCGTGTCAGTTGTTAACTAGTCACAGAGGTAACCCGACCTTGTGTGGCAGAGATCCGGTTGGGTTCTCGAGGATGTCCTTCTAGGTGCGTTCCATTTTATATGGGAAGTTCCTTTGCCCGACCATTTGTTGGAAATCCAATCATCCAATACGAGCCCTTTATGGTTTTAGTTGTAGAACCTGCCATTTAACATGGTAGCTATAGTAGGCATACTATAATGGTACGTATGCTGGCTAAGATTAATATTGTACTTTCGAAAATGTTTTCACACTATGCACTAATAATAATATTTAAAATTGTTTTCTTGTATCAAGCATCTTTGACTGTCATAAGGAGAAATCTCCTCCAAGTTTGCGCTTGCGTTGTGTGTGTGGCGGGAGGCCTTATGGCTGTTTCATTTTCCAAAAGCATAGCGGATTTCTCTTTATTTCTTTGTGAAAATAACCGTTTTTAAGATCTCATACCAGTCCCACGACTGATCTGGAGTTTATTGTTCCCTTTCTAAACTCTTGTGGCCCACCAATTTTCACACGGGCAGCCTAGAGTCAGGCTATCAGGTCATTCTAGAATTCAGAAGTTGCTGTGGAGCTCAAGAGGCAAGCTGGAGAGACGTATTATTTATACTATGTAGTATCTGCTGCGTTCGGGTTTGTGTGAGACAAATTTCTATGTAGGCAACTCATTTATAACTGCCAGTGTTGTGTGTTGTTATTGTACTCTGGTGTTGTATTGTAATAACATATACAACCCTTTCGTTTTAAAGATTATTTTTCTATTGTACATTGTTCCACTGCGAAATGTAAGATTCTGTTGTTGTTTTCTGTTTTCTTCTTCTATCTTCTTCTTCTTTAACCCTAACGGTTTGGTTTTTCGGGATTCGACTGTGCGGCATTTGATACAGTGGACGTATTGATGTCGACTTTCGGACGTCGAGAAATCAGACATGTTACATTAAGAGTTATGTCCACGGGTGCAGCGTAGTGGAAACGAGGCTTGGGTTCTGGTAAAAAGACCCAGGTTCGATTCCTACCATGTGCTTCCCTATCCTATATAAATTTACCCGGGGGTATAGGGGCTTGGATCAACGGACGGTTTTACAATACCATCCTCAGGAGTTTGCCTGTCCGCTGGGTTCTCCTGGGTTTTCAGAAAAATAAAATGTGTATGCTTAACAATCAACCAAAATCTCATTACAACATAAGTAAAGAAGGATAAAAAATTGAATTTCAATCCGTATGAACCAAAATTTATCGATCAATAATTAAGGGAAATCAATAATAAATAGATTTAGATACAGATAAGAGTTACAAAGATAGCTTAACTTATTGATGCTTCCTCTTCTCTCAAAGAAGCATACAAAAATCCCTAAATCCAAGATTGCTCAAAACTCTGGTTTCCTACCCTTCTTCATCACCAACCGCCTTTCTTCCTTGATCCGTCGATTTCACGTGCAGCTAAGCCCAAAAAATGTTTTCGTTCACCTAAATTAGCCGTCATCTCCTCACGCTTGACAAATCATCTCCTTCCATGTCAAACGAACCACAAGCGCAACCCTATAGTCGAGTTTCCTCCCTCTGCCTGCGCGTCGATGTCACGTGCCTCCACATGTTAACAGTTACATGCCCTTCTCTCTTTTTTGCATGCATTTATCTTTTTTTTTCCTTCTTGAATTTGGAAAATGATTTTGGAGAGGGATTAGGTTGAGAAAGTTGAATGGGTTTAGGCTTGGACTTGTTTAAGGAAAGGTCAAGAAGACTTGAATTGGTTAGAGAATATACTTGAGCAGTATTATTTGCAATTACGTCCTTTATATTAATAAATTTCAACTTGCCCCTTCTAATATCAAATTAAACTTTTATATTCACATATAAACAATTTTATCAAATATTAGTGAATTTATTTAAATTTAATTAAAATTGATATTTTTACAAAATATAGTTCCATAGATTACACATGATATTAAATCCAGTAATTAATCTACCTTCATTAGTTTTTGTTAATATCAAACATGAAATTCTTTACATATATTTAAACCCTGAAAATCATTTTAAAATATATATTTTATAACCATTTAAATATTTTATTCAAATTCAATATTTATTCTAAAAGAATCGATTTTAGTTTATTAAATTAAAAATCCATTTATTGTTAAATCTTAATAAATGATATTTTAAAAAATTAAAATTATCCAGAAATGGAACTCAAACATTATATTTTTACTAAATAATTTATTACACAAGCGCAAAAGGTCGGGTTGTTACAAACACAAAACATAATCAAACTTTGGTAACGACTTTCTCTATTATAATGTAACACACATTTTCTCACCATATATACACATCTTATTTGCTATTGTAATAGTCTATGAAAAGGAATCTAAAACTGAATCTCCTATTTTTATGCATGGAATCTCAAATTCCGCCCAAAGAGCTTGAAGCTATGCCTTCTTCACCTTCTTTATTCCTTGTTACCTTTTCTTTATTGAGTCCGAAATTTGACTCAAAGTTCCTTTGGATAGAATTTTCTCCAGGATTTATCCATTTATCGCTTGAAACACATAATTTTTATAATTCAATTTTTTTAGTTTATGCTCCTCCAACTTTGTTCTTTGAGCATCTAAAGGGTTCTGGCTCCGTTTGTTTAAAATGCTGAATTCTGAATTTTGATTGGTGAACTTTGAAGTTTGAATGCCGAATTTTGAATAAGCACTTATTTGTTTGTTTGCATTCAACATTCAGAACAAAAAACAACATTCAAGACAAAAAATAAGCACTAAAAAAGTTCTGAATTATTTTTTCTAAATAGATGACTTTATTCAGAACACTGATAAAAAACAAATAATGCAGAAAGTTCTGATTTTTAAACCAGAATTTGGATTCAGAACTTTTTGAAAAAAAACAAACGTGGCCTTAGTTCCTTTTCTGATTATTGTTCAGAGATGCTTGTTTCCATAAGAAACCAACACTCTAGCGATCAAGATGTCCATCAAAACCTGGAATAGACGGTTGTGGGAAAGATTCAGATTCCATTTATGAAATAAAACCTCGCTCTGATATCAGAATGTTAGAATATTCTTACCGTAAAAACTGTTCTTTTATTGCTCAAAAGAAACCTCGTCTAATACAAGAAACTGTACTTCCTATATAAATAGAAAATAAACAAGAAACTATACTTCCTATATAAATATAAAATAACCATTTAAACTTCCTGAAAGAGCACAACTATCTATGACAGTACTAAGACTGAGTAACTAAGCCACTTATTCAAACTAACAAATAACATACGACTGATTCACATAGGATTATTCAAATTATCCTAACATAAATTTATAAGTTAAATCCTCGAGATCGACACTCACTGGCATTAGCGAACAAAGTTCAAAAAATGTATGATTTAAAGAATAATTATTACAGTGACAATTTGTACATATAATTTAGTTTTAAATTTAGCTATAAGAACAATCAATTTTTTCATTATATCGAACAGTATTGAACTGTCTCTTACTATTTTATTATATTAAAAGAATTACTCCAGGAATAGAGTTGCACCACTCCAACTATTATGAATTGCATAAAACAATTTAATTAAGGTAAAATAACATAACATGACCCTAAATCCAAACATGAACAAGATAACATAGACCTATTGATCTTAACATTAAACCATTTAACAACATCTTCACATAATGACCAGAGGAATAAAGAAAGTTACAGTTTCGATTTTTGTTCAATAAAACCTCAGAATTGTACCTGCTTAGCTGACCGAAATAATTAAGAGTCAACTCATCACTTGCCACAGAGTAGTAAATTAAATACAAATCTTCATCATTATCAGTTACTCATCTATGCTATTATATTATTACTGAGTTGCATTTCAAGGGTGCACAAGCCCCTGAGTATTTTGTGAAATGGTTAGTCTTTTGTACTATAATATTAAAATTGAATTCCTCTACAAGCTCTTTAATTGTTCTGATCTTTCATTTTCACTTTTGTAGTCTTCCGTCTGGTATCAATCAATTATATTTTCAATTATATTTAATGATTTAATGAAACATCCCCCTCTCTCACCACTCCTATAGATTTTTTCCTACTCCTCTTTTATGTTTTTAATGAATTTTTCTCATCCTTTGTACGCATTGTAATTTCATCTTCCATCTTTCCTAAATTTTCCAAAATTCTAAACTTCCATACATTAGCAGAAAACAATTTCCTTAAAATTTTCGTGTTTATATATGCCGCCAGTTTTCGCTCCACTAATATTGCTACGAATTATTTGCATAGTTGCATGTTTTGTTGCACCTCAATCTTAATAATGCTAACGTTAAACAAGGGTTGTTTAAAAATGAATCATCTCTCATACTGCGCTATGGCATAGGCGACGAATTAGCACGGGTTAATATTATTGTGGTATATTGCTTCTCTTCTCTAAACAGGTATGCTATAACCCTAATTTTTCCATTTCGGTTGTTTTTTTGCTTTTTTTCTTCTATTTATTAATTTGTTCAATCGTTTTCAGGAACTTCCCCTTCGACTCAATCCATTTTTGAGATTCTATTTGTCGAGCATAACCCTGATTTCAATATGTCTATTATTAATTTCAATTTCTTTTACTATTAATTTTGCTTTATTTTAGTTGCTTCTTTTATTCGGTCCATGCTTAACTCTCTTCATGTTAGTCTATATTTAGTACTTTTGCTCTTTTGCTTGGATTAATATAGTCGACATGTATTACTATCTACTTGCCTTTTTGATTAGGCCTATTTGTGTTCGTTTCAAATTATAATGTTTATTTATTGACACCATTGGTGAGTGAAAATATAAAATTAGTACTCAAATCATTAGTTGTCAATATAATCTCCTTTTTTTACCATTATGAAGTTTAGATTTTGTTGTTCTTTCGGTTAAGGCTTCTCTTTTTTTATTCAAGGACAAACAATTATATTGCTGCTAATTAATAACACCTTTGCTATTTCGGTTGAGCAAAATTTTTTTACAGGTAAAATTGCCAAGAATCATACTGTAGTTATGAATAAGTATTTTCACTATCTCCACAACTTAAATAAGTTGAGGGATTCATTATGGTATTTTCCTTCTTATTAGCAATGTGAAAGTGGTCTTACAAATGTAAATTTATTTCATAAGAATACCAAAGTTATACATTATTTACTTCCAAATTATGATAATTTAGATCACATAAGGAGTGAAAAGGTTTTGCAGCTATAATTTCTTTATCGCAAGCACTTAGAAGAAGTGTTTTAAACACCCGATCCAACGATGATTTGACCATGTTTAATCTTTGACCTTAGAGCATTACGGTTTTGAAAATCAAATAACCTTGCATGAATGAACCGGCGGGCTAATCTTAAAACCTTGAAAAAATCTATGGACCAACCTCTTTGAATCACGAAGTTACTCAAATTTAAGAAAAATATTGGCTATAATTATACCTTTCAGTGCACAAAGTAGAGGAATAAATTGTAACTATAATTATACCTTTTAGTGCATAAATTTTCTCTGTTAACAAAGCAATTCGTTTACTTGGCTACGTATTCATTTGTTTCCTAAACTATTCATGATCTTATTAGTGTAGAAAATAACTAAATGAAAGATATATTAGAATAATGGTTTTTTTGCTTTTTAAGTTGTCTTCTTGGTAAAAATATCTATTGTAGTATTAAGTGGTGCTATTTTTAGTTCACAAAAATAAATTTGAATTAGAAAATTTACTACCAAGAACTTGATCTTAATAAAGCATCATTTATACATGAGGTATGCTAGGTTTTATTATGACTTTAGTTTTGATATTCTCAATTATGTAGATTTATTAATTTCTATATATGGATATTGCAAATTTATTACTACAGGTAACTACATTAAATATATTATCAACGTTTAGTTTCATTTTAGAAAGATTACACAATCATACTGTTGATGTTGATTTATTTGTTTACTTATTGACATCATATACTTTTCCTTGGAATCAAAGCATGTATACTAAAAAATAATTTCAGTTCATTTTTTTAGTTGTTTCACCTGCCAATTGAAAAGATGGGTGAAAAACTATATAATTAATTGATGTTGAGGAAAGTAACTTCTATGCATCAAGTGAATAAATGGGTATGAAATCATGTAACTAATTGATGATGGGAATGGAACTACGGAGTAGCAAGGGATGAGATGGCTACTTTTAGGTAAACTAATTTTTAAGCTACTTTTTAGTTGCAATATTAGGTCATGTCAGCTGAAGCTTGACTTTCTTCTTATGCTCATTAAATTAGCATATTTATTGCTTTTGATTTTCTTGGTACTTAAAGCACCTGTAACATGTCAACAATATTAATTCATTATCACTATAACATGTCTTTAATGATACATTATATTTTAATTTTGGAGTATTAGCAAAGAAAATTTCAATTGTAAAGCAGTTACTAAATGCGGTTACCAATACTTTTTGATTTTAACTAACATATCGCCAACTCACACACTTTTATAGCTTAAAAAATATATTAACAATACGTGAAAATATATTTTTATTAAAAGATTTATTTCCTTCAATAAATCACAAGTATGTGTATATACGTAGCTAGGCCTCATATTTAATGAAATGAAGTAACCAAAAAAAGAAAGATTGCATGATAAACTTTATTTATTGAATGATGCACATTAGTTGATTTTGTTTCCAGTTTAGTCTACCAATGTTTTTGGAATTAATACCACCTTAATTCTTTGATTTAATTGCAACTAGCCATTGGAACTTTTATTGCACTGACTGCATCAGAGTATACTTGAAGTATACAAAATTTTAATTAGTAATTTGTACCCCTGTTTTAACATGAACTTACAGCAGATATTGCGACTGATGTAGAAAGCTCATATGAAAATTAAAACACCGCATTCATTAAAACTTAAGAGGTTGCAGATTTGAAGTTAACTCCACGATAATAGTAGAGAACGGTAGACAAGTCAAAATAATAGGCAGGTTGAATGAGTAAGGTAGCATTGCTTCATTCATAATTAGTTTGTCTTCGTTGGACATGAACACTGACAGAAACAAGGAGGTAGACATATATGTGGTGGATTCCATTACCATGGATGCATAAAGGGAACACGAGGTTGTCATTATCTTCAGTGCGTGGAATTTGTTGATGATAGGTAGAGCTACATGGATGCAACAACTTATACTATCAGTAAACTATGATAACACTATTATAAAATATATTAAAATATGTGGTATTTATAAAAGAAAATTAAAGTTGTGCATCCACATATATTTTACAGTAACAATGAACTCTCAGTAATTTGATCAACTGTAATTTAGTATAGTTTTCATACACATTCGCAAAGCATTCAAATTGTTAATGTTGTGGTCTGCCTCCAAAATAACTGGAAGGTTTTATATTTTTCCCGCCGTGTTTGTTATTATTTCAATCGAATACATCCATGTGTAAGGGCATTCTATCCAAACTAAATTATTTTGCAGCAGAAGGAATATGCCCATCATTTTCTTAGCACACATGAAGCTTACGTGGTAGAACTAATTCACAGGCATGTACATTGTTTTTCGTAATGTGGGTAATGTGAGACAACATTGAGGAGTTGATTTTCATTTCAATTTTATTCGATCACCTTTAATTCAATTTTTTTTAGTACCGATGAACTAATTAAAGATGGGATAGCTTTATTTTGAGCTTGCTTTTTAGCATTTATCTTTAAAAAAATTATGTTATTAGCTCTTTTGTGGGAGGTTAGATTTTCTTAACTACTTTTTGATGGTTGTAGATGTGTCATTTGTTGCCTTATTGATCTTATAGATGTCTTCATTCTTATCCAGTTTATTATGCCTTTGATATTTTCTTATAAGCAATTACCTTCTAATCGCTATAAATTTGCACCGATCGGTCAATAATTAATATGAAAAGTATAAAGATGTAACAACTAGTGAATTATCATTTGACAACTAATAACTTTTTGATTCGTGTTATAAATAGATTACCTTTTATTTTTGAAATTTTAAATGAAAACCGTGTGCGAAGCATGGGTTCGCACTATTTCATAGAAGTAGAGATGCTTTGGATAATCTAATTTCACAACTGATATATTGCCAAGTGCATTCTGCCTTTCCCATACAATATGGTCATCGGGAATCCCAATGGAAGAAGAAGACTCATCATCAACGAAGGGAGGAGAAATTAGAAGGAACAATGTCATAAGGAAGAAGTAGGTATCTTGGGAAAGAGCCAATAGGAAGAGCAATTACGAGAGTGGAATCATGGACTAAATTTTTTATAATCAGAAAACTTGCTTTACTTTTTATTAACTACAAGGAAAATGGATAACATTTAATAATTTATTATCGATAAAATTAGGGGTATACCCTAAGGTCAATTATGCAATTTGGTTATGTAACTTTAATTCTTGCGAGAAATCTTATTCCAAATTATTATTCCATAGTTTTTGCATAGATAAAAGTGTCTTTTGGTGTTTATAATATGGTAATATTCGAGACGGGTAAACTATTAAATTTTGAAGTTTTATTTTATTCCGACTATATCTAAATCTATAGGTCTATAAATAATTCTATCATAAGTTAAATGTTAATACCAAAAACTCAGGCGACTCAATGATAAATTATAACCTATGCAACGTAATACAATATAGACCATGCGACATTAACATGTAATTTTAGCTTTTACAGCTCTTTACTAACTACCTTGTAAAATCTAAAGAGTGCATAATAATGTTGAAGTCTGAAGATATAAACTCCACAGCAACACTACACAAATGTATATTGCTAGAACTAAGGTCTAAAAGTCCATACTAGCTTGCAATGTAGACCAATCAACAAGATGATCGATTAGCTACTTAACTTCAATAAGGACTCAAATATAAGTCATTTGTGTCTCAGTTAATAAAATTTGGCCAAACGATGTCGTATCTTGGTAGATATCTCAAGCAAATGTGTCATGTCAAAATTCGGTATGGTTACAATACCTCTATAAAGCGATTCAATCAAAAAGAAATGCCAAGAGCCATGCTCCTTCAATAAATAACACATCGTTAATCTGCAACACTTAGCATGTAATCAAATTATGATAAGTGTTAGAATCAAAACCCTCTAAATTGCCATGTAATAATCTGCAATTTTTGCTTAATAATAAATTGTAATTCGTCGTTTAATGAACTTGACTTAAAGAATTTTTTAAAAGATGAATGAATTAGGACTCAAGTAATATTCCCTTGGGTTCATAATGTCGTTTTTATATGAAAAAACATATAATGTTTCTTGACATCAGAATGGATTACTGAAATATTAAGAAAATGGGAGGTAGGGGGAAAATGGTATTTTGGCCCATGTTGCCTATATCGTTCCTAAAATGATTCATATCCTTCACCCGATTCATTTCTCTTCTTCTATAAAGTTTTCCAAGCTTAAAATCTTCACAGCTTCCACAATGCTAATTGAAAATCCTGAAATATATCTCTAAATTCAAATTAGGACATTCTTTACAAATACATACCTTCAAATTCAAAATTGAAGAAGATAAGAGAAGTATCGAGCAAATCAAAGGAAAGCTTCAAATTGGGTTACATTGAAGCTTGGATTTCTAAGGACTTTGGTTAAGGTGATCTCTTCACTAAGCTATATGGTCATTTGATATTAAAATTATGATAAATGCTAAATGTAGGTTAGGGATTGAGTAATGAGCTTGACTAGGGTTTTAGAGATGAGAATCTTGTTAAATAAATGTTTTTGAAATATAAATCATATAAATTGATGTGTTGGGATGTTTGGTACGAATTGAATTTTGTTTGTGTGTTTGTTTATTGATTTTGGTGATAGACAAGATTATTACGTAGTGATTACATTATAGTTAAAGTTGTCATTAAATGATGGAATATGGAGTTGAAGTAATGGATCAACTAGTTAAAGCTGTATAGTTTGTAAAGCATTCGAGTTTCAGGATGATTTGTTGAATTGCCTTCTCATGGTATTCGTCCCTAAGTGGATCGTCGATGATACGAACTCGAGTGCGAGATGTAGAATTGAAATGATCGATCAAGTTATTAAATATGAATGGTTGTGAAATTTATTCATTTCCTCAAATTCACTCATCCAGTGCAAAGTTCCACGCATAAGAATCTGGAATGACTTATAACAAGGGCGTGAATTCACGTCTAATGATATCTCTGCAATGTACATTAGTGATATGGAGGAATATGTCAAAGGCCTTCAAGGGACATTAACCATATCAAAAAATGTGTGAATTCATCAAATGAGATATTTGGATAAAATAGGATCCCTTCATAGGTGGCATAGAAGAAACAGTATGCCATTTGGAGCTATGGATCAAAAGATATAGACATTTGAAGTTCTAGAGGGAAAACTAGCTTGGCACAACCAATCGATCGATTGGTGGTTCCAATTGATTGATTGAACCCTTGAGTGAACCTGATAACTTTAGTGCATTTTTGAGGCTGTTCAATCAACTAATAATGGTCAATCAATCAACTCATTTATTGTGCAGTCGATTGGTTAACTGCATAGTGAACTGCACGATTGTTCATCGCCTAATTCAGTTGAAATTTCAAAATGTGATAACTTCCGTATACATACTTGAAATAAGGCACTATTTGGACAAGCATTCATCATTTTTCAAGGATTATATTCATTTAGTTTTTTAGCTTTTGGAATAACTCAATTTCATAGCCTAACTAGGACCCATTGCGGCACGCATTGTAAAACCGTATATTTTGAGATAAATCGGAAGGGTGGAATGGAGGTGTTGAATGACATAGATGATGTAGGAGATGTGCTTTAGTTTTTATGGTAACTTTTATAGAGTTGTTGGGTGGTTTTTTAGATCCAAGGTTAAGGTATTCCTATATATGATCCCATACGATATTGCATATATGAAGTAAATCTGTACTTCTTAGCGTAGAACTCAGGATCCAGAATTCATAGAAGTATGGCATTAGTCATATACTAGTGAATATATGTAGTATTGATCTTACATTAGTGGTCGTACATGATTGAAGCATGCGTTGTATTGATCTTATATTAGTGACCATACTTGTGGAAGTATTGTAGCATTAGTATTATATTAATGGCCATAGTTAATGGCTTTTGGCCTTATCTAGAGACCCATGACCCATTAGCCTAATGTTAGGATAAAAAATTGGCATAACACCCCCAAACAAATATAATAAAGTAGATATGAGAAGTAATAACATTGGAAACAAAAAAGACACTAACATTTATCATGGTTTGGCAAATTCTATGGTCTACATCCACTGTAATTTTATTATTTGATGTTTTTTCAAAAGTACAAGAGCTTTACAGTTCAAATCTAGTCTAGGATAGCAAAGAGTTGGCTCCTCAGTGACAAGATCCAAGAAGAGATAGAAGATGAAGAAAAGAATGACTAAAGTCCTTTATCATCACTTTAGGCAAGCAAATCGCCCACTGAAGTCACTGGATCATGAAAGACTAGGTAATACTCCAGATCCGAGAAAGTAGGAGGGAGACAAAGTCCCTCCATGTAATGACCCAAAATTTTTAACGCTTCGAATAGGAATATTTAATTTTAAATATTCAAATTTGATTCGAATTTAATAAATAGTAAGAAATTCCAATTTTAAACAAAAAGACTTGATTTTTATAACTTATTTTAAACAGATTTATAGGATTTTTCAATGATTTTTAACTTTGAAAACATTTAAATTATCGTTTGACGTATTTATGGATAACGTTGTTATTTTTAAATTTCTTATAATATAATAACCAGTGTATTTTATTGTTGATTTGTAACCATGTTGCATTTTGGTGCACGATCGTATTTTTGTTTATGTCGTTCACGGTTCGTACAAGAACAGAATATTGTGTAGTAGGATACTGCAATTCTCTCTTTTCAAACCTTTTAAAAATCAAATCAAAAGGTCAAATATTTTAACATGACTTGATGGTGTGTTGATAGATGGCTTGAAATTTTGTTTTGCTCAAGAATATAGTTTTACTTGAAACTAAAGTAAAGTTTGTTTAGCAAGTTCAACACTTTTCTTTATGTTCTTTTTCCATCTAGTTTCCTCTTCCCTTCTCTTTGTATTTTCCAGAAAGAATAATAATGTCGATTGTTTTGAAAATCAAAAATCAAATTGTGTAGTAAGCTAAAAATCATGAAATAAATTATATCGAGGTTTTTAAGGCGAGATCTTCTTCTTGGTATGGGTTGAGAGGTGTGGTCATTGTTGGTCAGGGTGGGGGTTGTAAGACAGCCACAAGGGTTTGAGCTTGAGAGAGTTTTAGTTGACATTATGCAAAACTTAGGTCATATTTGAGTTTGTGGTGCAAAATGGAGTAGCTGGTCGAGGTTTGGTGGCGTCCGATAGTCTATGGAAAAATGCATCTCTTGAGAAGTCTGTAGCAGGCGTACAGGTTGCATTCGTCCTAGAGGAGGTGAAGTAATGTCAAAGGTGCCAGTGGGTCGGGCTCGAGTAGTGAAAGTCGATGGCGTGGTTGGTTCATCAAGTAGTAGGTCAGAGAGGAGGGAGAGGTGCACGGCCATGCATATTTGTTCGTGTGCAGGGAAGAAGTTTTGCATGTGGAAAGAAAAAGGGAAGGAGTGGGTTGAGTTTGGTTTTGGTGGGCTGGGCCCATTTTTGTTGTAGGTTGAGATAAATTTTAATGATTTGTTTTAAATGTCTATATAAGTATGTGTTAATTTTAAAATACCATAACTTACTCATAAGAAATCTGATCTACCCGCGGGTTTTTGCATTGGATTCATAATGACATCTTGAGCACTATGATATAAGCAGTTGATAGTTTAAATGAAATATAATTTTATGACATCTAGAGAAATATATACTATATATGTCTTGATAAAATATCAGTATCTATATTTTACATAATATCTTATAGTTGTTATCATTAAAACCAATACCCAAGATACTAACAATCTTTCGTTTTTTGATGATGACAACTTTGTATGTGAAATACATTAACTCCTCCTAGGTTACAAAAATCCTCCTTAATATATGTCTATATTTTATATATTTCTTCTCATTTGTCATCAACAGAAATAACTAACTAAAACTATAACTCCCTCTAACTAAGATACTATAGTAATAATTATAAGAAAGATATGTAGGAAATGGTGAGAGATAGCACAAATCATTAATAGTAATCATGCTAAACTATATATTCATTCATTATCATAGTGCAACGTAATTATAATCTAGCAAATCCTAAACTATCCATATATATACAAAGTAAAACTGTCAAATCAAATCAAATATACATACCACACATTAAAACAACCATGACAAATTAACTACAATCCTAACATGACTTCTTAAAGATTGGGGATTTTTGAATAGGGCGGTGAGGATAATGAAGGCAAAAGTTCCCTTTTTGTTCGATGAGATTTCCATCTCGATCAAAACATACTTCTTCGACGCATCGAACTTCGTCATCTTCTTCCATCTGTTCGTCCTTCTCCTCCTCTTCTTCTTTCTCTTCTTCCTCATCATCGTTGCCTTGAATGTGGTTATGAATAGTCAAATTTACAGACTCGTCTTCAATAACTATTGGATTCGTAGGATTATCCAATAGATATTTTTGCAAATTGCGAAGAATTCTGCTTTGCTTCTATTGTTCTTTGGTCATACGAAGTTGCACCACTTGAATTTCAGTAAGCATTTGCAGAATATTCTTTATTTCACCCTTCATTTTAGTGATCTTGGCCATAGTAGAGCTTTGGAAGGGCTTGGGTAGGAGAAGGGAAGGAAAATGGTGGACTTTCTTCTCTAGAACATTTAGGGTTAGAGGAAGCCATGGTTTGTTTATTTCAGAAGTTTAAGATAGAGAGAATACAGAAAATGAAAAATAAATTTGAAATTTGGTTATTATATACCAACAATCTGAATTTTGAAGGAAAAAAAAAGATTTTACCGTTATATGTCGACATATGAGGGTAAGGTATGTCGACATACATAGTATTATTTTGATTATTTTGTTTTTCTTTATATTTCGTAATTTTTACTTCATTGTTTTTATATTTTCGATAGAGAACAAATTCCTAACTCTCTTCTTAACTTAATAAAAGTTGTTTGATTCAATGGTTTTGTTAATATACTAGCTATTAGATTTTCAATGTTTATAAATTCAAGTGATATTATTTCCTTATTTACATTATCCCTTCGAAAACGGTGTCTTATATCAATGTTTAGTTCTAGCATGATGAGTTGGATTTTAGATAGATTAATCGAATCTGTATTATCACAGTATATTAGTGATTTAGTAAAATTTAAACCAAAATCTTTTAATGTCTGTTGCATATAGATAACCTGTGAATAGGCTAATGTTGCTGAAATATATTCTGCTTCTATTATGACGATGCACATTTCAGAATGTATAAATCGATAATTATCCACAAATGTCCAACTTAAACAATCCGGAACATGATAATCAATGGGGTAAATTAAGAAAAAGAAGAAAAAAGAAGAAAGCAAACACAGAATCTCATAGCAGAATGACAAAATATAATAATCAAATAAATAGTTCATGAAGCTGTTTACTATACATTTGATTATAATTTATACAGCATTTATTAGAGTTATATATACAACAGGGACAAATAAAATAATGCGGCAAAACAACATTATGCGGGGAATAATCCTAGCAATAATAATATACCAAATCTTTATCTTCGTCCTCCTGAAATGATCTTCAATGCGCTGAAAACTCAGGGCTGACCTGAGCGTGATGAAAAGACAATACATTATAGTCAGGACAAAAATATCCTTATGTGAGTAAAATCGGTATCACATATAACATGAGTGTAGGGGTGTCAGAGAAGTTTATGGGGTTTCGCATCTCCTATCAAGTGTATAACGTGCGTGCATTAACTTAAGAGATGTTACGAGATTTTCTGTCTCCCAAGGATCCGTCTAAATATGATATTTAGTAGAATATGTTATATATATATATATTGTCTAACCAGTAAAATAAATATTTTTCTTAGTGTTAAGGCTTTAGATTGATCCCCTTTGATGCATTTTTAAGCATTGTCATACAGTTTGCATATAACGCCCAGTAGCATGTCGAAGAATAGTGATGCGTCGTGATATGACAACACTAAACCAAAATTGTAAGGTCTCGTATAGAGATAAAAATATGACAAGGCATGTGAGGCAATGCCCAAGGTGGTAGGATACTTCCAGTTCGGGTCAGAGGGCTGCTAGTAACGCATCGCAACAATGATCGCCCACCGCGTCCATCCATCCCATATCAAGTCAAAGAGAGGTTATCTTAAAATCAAGGTGGACCAATCAAAACCAACAACAAGAGTAATTATGGACCAAGTCTAAGAAAATCGAAGAACGGATGTCCATTAGGGGTAGCTAGCCTGCTTGGCCCCATCAAGCCGTCTTGTTTTAATCATTTCAAATTGGCCCAAGTGCCGTGTTTATACATCATCGTTCTCTTTCTTCAAATCCAGCAATGATGCCAAATCCAACCACTTCGTTCTTGAGTCTCCTCCACGTACAAGTTGTTAAAGTGGTTCCACTATTGACAGAGAGTGTGCAAATAAGTGGCCCCGGTCTCTTTAACAACCAAACGTCATTTTACATACCGGTTGGTACTTTTATGTTCCAAAATCGATTTATACTTGATATCAAAATATCATATTCGCTTCAAAAATATCATTCTTTTCAAAATCATCATATATACTTCCGAATATGTAAGTTCGGTTTGATATGTCATTTTTACTTCAAAAATTCAATTGGAATTACAATTTACGTTATAACTTCATTTTGACCCAATTCGCGTTTAAATCCTTGGTTTAAATGTAACGCTTCCGATTTTTCGTTGCCGAAAAACCGAAATGTTATGGGTTTAAGAAAGAAGAAAGGAAGAAGAAGTGAAGAAGAGAGAAATTAGGGATAGGGAAAAGAAGATAGAAAATTTTAAAATAGAAGAAAAAGAGAATAGAGAACATAGAAGGGGAAAGAAAAATAGGACATAATTTTAAAATAGAACGGAACAGAACAGAAAACAGAACAACATCAGAATCTCACAATTCGCAGTGGAACAACATATAATAATAAATGAATAATCTTTAAACAAAGAACTATATCAGTTATTACATTACATTTTTATTACATCATATCATCAGAGTGTACAACAACAACAAACAGTGCAGCGGAAAAAGAAATACTATATAAACTAGTAATACGCCATGCCATCCAGCTTGCCTCCAGCAACTCCAGAATATCCAGAATATCCTGATAAACCTTACTCTTGACTGCCCGTGTGGAAATTGGTGGGCACCCAGAGTTTAGGAAGGAAAACAATAAACTCCAAGTCAGTCATGTGACTGGTGTGAGAACTCAAAACAGTTTATTTATCTTTAAAATCAAAATAGAGGAATATTTTTAACTTCAATTCACAATGCTTTTAAAAATGAGACTACCATAAGGCCTCCCGCACACACACACATGCAAACGCAGAATCGGAGGAGATTTCTCCTTATGATAGTCAAAGATGCTTGATGCGCATTTAAAATAACATTTGATATTATTACTAGTGCATAGTGTAGTGGAAAATTCATTTCGAAAGTAGAATATAAATCTTAGCCAACATAGACATTTCGAACTATGCCTACTATAGCTACCATCCAAACAGTGTTGCGACACCATAAGTGAATGATAGGTTCTACAACTAAAACCGTACAAGTTTCGTATTGGGAATTGGATTTCCAACAAATGGTCAGGCCAAGGAACTTCCCATTGCCACATGAGAATGCCTCTGGAAAGACATCCCCGAGAACCAAACCGGAACTCTGCCAACACAAGGCCGGGTTACCCCTAACTGGGTAACTACTGACACGAGCACGCCATTCCCCGATCGTAAACGACCTTTCTCACGGGATCCCGAAAATCAACAACCACAAAGTAATAAATTCGTAGTAACCACATAGGTTAAATATCTGGGCTCCATACCATGATACCACCTCTATCCAGAAGGAAATGTACATACCCTAAAGGGTGCTACCCCTCATAACCTTGCCGCATCTTTCCTGTTTTGACCATTTCCGGGGTGTGAGGCTCGACGAGGTCACGTCCACAAAAACATATTTTATACAAAAGCCATGCTTTGGGTCAACAAATGATCAACACAATGATCACCAAGATAGACGATCAAATAAACGATCCTATCACAATAATCAACACAATGATCATTTCAGCAACACTCAGCATGTCACATTACCAAATTGGGAATATATCGCTGATAACTCCAACTATATAACCTCTGAGCTCGTACGTCTCAGAGAAGGGTGTTAAGCTAAAAGAATAAATTCTTCGCCACCAACAGAAATATATTTGAAAGAAATCGGCTTTATATCTCAACTTGTAATGTCAGACATACAATCCATACAAGTCTGTTCCGGGCTCGAACAAAACCGAAGGCACTTACAAAGAAGTCCTTGCAATCCGGATATTCACAATCCTGATCGGATTCACCACCACATATGGAGAACTCAATACCGTAGCTACTCGGTGCAGAGTAAATCGACAGGTCATCCTATCGCTCTTGCAAATACCGGGTCTTCAACACCGATCTTCAATGCAATTATAACGACGTATCACATATTCGGAATGGGTTATACGACCCCATGGTCCTTTCCCGGTTAACCCGAATAGTGAGCGCTTATTCAAAAATAAGTGTAGCATTCACATTCAATCAATTCACATCAAATACCCATTCAAAGGGAAATATTGATAGTCGACTATTGAACTATCAATGGATATGCACAACATCACCAGATTCCAAATAATTTTCCAAATTATTTATTTTTCAAAATATCTTTACAAGATATATAATTTCAACACTTCAAAAATAAATCAATATTTATTTTCATACAAATTCCACTTTCTATTTATAAATTCCATAATGAATTTATATTTCAAAATATCCATGCATATCATTTCAATTATCCATTTCAATTTATCTTCAAAAAGATAAATTTTAATTATTCACTTCATATTGGAAAACATTTCCATACTTATTAAATAAGTAATTCACAAATCTTTTTATTTTCTACACTTGGAAAATATTCAATATACTTAAATCGAATTAAGTATATATTTCATTCTATTAAGGAAATCATTCACTTAAACATATTTATTTGGGTCAAAACGAATGGTGCGTAAAACATCGTTACGACAACCCAAATTCACTAGTATAGGGATTCGAAATTAAAATAGATATATAAATCCCAATACTATGCAAAACATTTCCTTTCGGAAATCATTTACTATAACAACAGTGTTATAGTCCACTATTTCCTTCTATTTCTCGAAAACGTCTATTTCAACAATGAATGTTGAAATCTATGGTTTCGAATCTCAACACATTTTAAAACATCGTTAGATCGTTTTAATTCTATTTAAACATCTCATTCAAAACATTTCCTTTAACATATTATTCACAGTTCAAAAACGTGAATATACTACGTTAACACATTTCATCCTTTTATACATTTTAATTCAAAGGATTATTCACTATTCAAAAACGTGAATATAACTCCATTAATAGGTTTCAACAATTTACTTATCAAAATAAGTCATTTGCGAATTTATAAAACAACGTTTATAAATTCCATTTCTATTTATTTATAAAAACTTCCTTTTTATAAATTCTTTTATTAACCTATTCCAGTTTATAACTCAATTATAAACTAAAAGTTCATATTATAAGTTAAATACTTATAAAACGATTATTTTACAAAATCGTTCCTCTAAACTTCATAATTATAAATCTTATATCTTATAAGATTCAATTATTTATCCAAAATTCATTCTTTCGATAACTTTATAAATTTTATAAACCTACTGTTTATAAAATTCCATTTATAACTTCACTGTTTATAATCCTGTAAATTTCATTCATTTACTAAATTCATCTTCACTTTATTCAAACACTTATAAAAACTCGTTTTATAATGTCTATATTTCAATTTATAAATGTCCATTTATAAATCTCTTAATATAAATCAATTTATATTATTCTTTAAAAACATCTTTAAATTCCTTTATAATTTCCCGTTCTCTTGATTTATAAAATAATCAAATTTTATAAATCCTATATTTAAACTCTTTATAATAAATTCCAAAATCTCAATTTAAACTATTTTAAAAAAATCATTAATCCATATGTCTCAAAAATCAGCTTTTAACTATATTTCACAAAAACCATAATTTTATAACTTTTAAAATTATAACGTTTATTTATTTAAAATGGATCAATTCTAAAAATATAGTATATTTTCAAAAATCACTTTATAATCATTTTAAAATCCCAAAATTTGGGTCCAATGATGCTACACACCAAATTGTCAATCACGACTACAACGATATCATATATCAATATAAAAATCCATCAAATATCAAAATATCTGAAATCAAATAAAACAGTTGAGGAATCCAGTTGGATCCCTCCAACCTGTTTCCTGCATCCATAAACATTAGCACAATACCAATTTCGCTCCAGTACGAAATTATCGCGGTATATGTTCTTATTAAATATTATCCGCTTAATAGCGGCGCAATAGGGTCGTTGAATACGTCGAGCTCACGGAGATCTACAATCTTCTAGTTGACACTTTCTTGAATCAATGCATGGATCAAGAGATAAATGAGGAGAAAAGATGGTGTTTTCTGGCCGTTGAATAGGGAGGTGGCGGCTAAGCAAATTAGGTTTAGGGTTTGTTATTTTTTTTTTATTTATGAAGGTTATGGTGCTATTTATAGAAGGAAATCGAACACTATTCATCCGGAAATTCCGAACTCCGATTTACGCGCCGAAACTGACGTACCTAGGGTTTATCCCGCGTTCCGGACATAATGGAACAGGTTTCGAAAGCTAATTCGGAAGTATGTGCGAGTTATGGCTGTAAACGCTCAATTTGAATTAAACCGATTTAAGCGATTTTCTAGGCGTTTTAATTTGTACAGGACAAACGGTAAATCCAATTGACTTGAAATTTGAAACCTTACAATAATATCACATTACGGATCCGATGAAACTGGTTTCGTCGAAATCCGAGACTTTTTGAAAAATGGCTATTTTCACTCGTCAAATTTAAATTAAAAATAAATCGATGCGTTTCGAGCTGCCACGATCAAACGATAACTCCGATTGACACGAAATTTGAAATCCGGTAATAACTAACTATTACGGATCCAATGGAACTAGTTTCGTTCAATTCTGAGACTGTTCAAAAATTGACTATTTTTACTAGTCGATTTAAATATTAAAATATTCAATTTTCACAAATTAACTTTTAATTCGATTTTAAAAGTTCTAAAATATCATTCTAACTTTCATATGATAAAATAAAATTTTACAAATCATTTTCAATCATATTTAACCCAATTTTCAATTATTTCCATAATTTAACGTATTAAATTATCGATTTAATTATTCAATTAAATCCAATAATTCAAAATAAAATTTATTTGACTTATAAATTCACTTATTAATATTTAAAATTAATTAAATATTCAAATTTTAATTTCTAAAAATTCTGGGTCGTTACATTAAATATAAACAGTTCCCACTCTGACCAATTTGAATTTTAGAAATAGTTTGAATAGTCTAAAATAATTTAAAAGTTAAAATAGTTTAATAAAAAATAGTTAGAGTATTGAAAATGGTTAATATAATAAAATAGCTTGAAAATCAAAATAACTTGAATATTCAAAAGATAGATTTTAAGTCGGTTTATATTAAAAAAATTATTCAAAATAGTTTCAAAGTCAAACTAATTCAACTCCAAATCTTCCAATTCAAAATATTTCCAATTTCCATTCCAATTTAGATCGATTCAATTCCGATTCCAATTCGAATTAACTTCGATTCCAGTTTCAATTCAAATCAATTTCAATTACGATTTTCATATTAATTCAATTTCGATTTTGAATTAATTAATTTCAATCTCAATTCCAATTTGAATTAATTTAAATCCAATTCTCAATTTTTAAACCATTTCATTTTATCAATTTCGAGTTCGATTTCAAAATATCAATTTAAATAATTTAAATCAAAGTTCGATATTCCTTTCAATATTAAAATCTTTAAAAATAATTCAATCTCGAGCCAAATGTTGAAATATCAACTTATATCATTTTTACTTAAATAACTTCGAATTTCAGCTTTTATTCTTTAAACAATTCCTTTATAAATTTTAAATTCAATATTTCAAAACATGAATTTGAAAATAATCCAATTCCCATATTTCAATTCAATTTTTATTTTTATAAAAAAATCACTTGAATAGATTCAAATTCAGGAATTTAAAATTGTTTACTTTAATTTAACCAATATGGTGCCCGTATTTAATTTTCTATCTTATGGCTAAGTGATCGGTTATTTCGATTTAATTTCAGGGATGAATATATATCATTTCAATCCAAAATAAATGCATATGTATATATCAGTCCAACTTATTTCTTAATTTATTTGAAATAATTCAATTAACAGTTTTATATACCATCAAATAATTTACAGGGTAATGCAGGATATATAAAATAAATGACATCCAATCGTCCAAAACATCAATCAATTGACATCTAGTACAATCAATCATCCAAACAGTTAACATATCACAATAGTTGACCAATTATCAATAGTCGAAAATTTTACTAGCAATTTAATTAAAATTTCCATTTAACCATTAACTCAAAATTCCTAACATATAAATTTCTATGTCGATTTCTATGTTAGTTAAATTCCCAAACAATAATCAGTAAAATTAAATCACCTTAGGATTTCGATTTAACTAATGTAAAAATAATTTACCCATTTGTGAGCGTTTAAAACACTCATCTTTTATTTGAACTGAGATTATTTTTGGCTTCAATTAAATACCACTTTGATTCTACGCCAAAGCCTTCATCGACACGATTCCAACATGATTCGTTTCATTCAAAACATACCTTGTATGAAAAAGATACTTAGTTATAAACATGTGATTTTAATTAAAACTAATTAACTTAATTAACTAAAAAAATTAACTAAGAAAACATGTACCCTATCTTTCCCTCTTCGCTTGAATTCTTAGAACCAAAACATGACCCAAACCACGCGACCAATCCCTCCATACGCATGTGCCATTAGACAGCCGGACCACCATCCAATGCCGCAACGTCGAGCGCCTTGGCCATCTCCAACATCGCCTAAAGTGCGGCAGCTTCCACCTCCACCATTCGGAAGAAAATACCCAAAAACGTGCGACCCTATATGCGTCGATTTTGGAAAATCTGAGACATTATGCCACGACCCCACAGTTGGACGTGTAGATCTCATCGAGATCTACATTTTCTCTTTTAGAAGATTTTTATTTCGATGAATGGATTAGAAGAAAAGAGGAGAGAAGTTTGGATGAATTTCGGCCACTAAAGGATTTGACCGAGCGGCCGTTTTTTATTTCTAGGGTTTGATGAAAGAATGAAATGATACGACCTATTATATAAATATCCGACCCAGTCTATCCACGAACATTTCAAACTTCAAACAAAGCGTGTCGCTTGGCGTTTTATATGTTTTACCCCTATTTCAAACACAATGGAACTAGTCTCGAGGCCTAATTCGATCGTATGCAGAAGATAGCTTTTCAAAATCAATTTATTTTAATTAAATTCCTTTTAATTAATTCCACGCGTTTTAAGCTCGTACGGCCAAACGATAAGTACGATAGCTAAGAACTTAAAATCCTATAACAATTCACTATTACGAATCCGATGAAACTTGTTTCTTCGAAATCCGAGACAGTGGCCAAAATGACTATTTCTACACGTTAATTAAGGCAAGAAATTTCCAAAATCAATGTAATCATTTTAAATTCAATTTTAAAAGCTAACAATATTCATTGATGCCTAAGTAAAATTTTAAATCAACTTCCGACATCATTTTCCTACATATTAAATTTAAAATTCAATTATTTATATAATTCCCAACATTAAATTTAAACAATTTAATTATTCAATAAATTACATTAATAACCATTAATTTCAAATTAATTTTAGTTCTTAACAAATATTTTATTTTCATCTAAATAATTCAGCATTTAATATTCAACTCTAGTTATTGATTATAAACACATTAATACATAGAATTTCATTTCAATACCAATTATTGCCAAAATCTTCGAAATTGTTTATTTCAAAATTGTATTCAAGTTTATATTCAATAACTATATTAATAAATCGTTGAATTTTTATTTCTAACCATTTTTAATTTAATAATCATATTAAATTTAATAATTTAAAATAGTTAAAAATACGGGTCGCTACATTCTCCCTCACTCAATGCTTTTGGTCCTCGAAAAGGGGTTAAGTAAGGAATTTAACATTTGATATATTTTATTCAAAATAATCAACTTATAAACATTTAAAATCTTATTTTCAAAACTTTTACTACGCTCTCGCTATGCCACTTTGATATCAGTTTTATAGAAATTACAATTTAGTCATAAAAACAAGTTACAGAATTTTAAAACCTCAAAATTTTCTAACACCCGGATTTGTGGGAATTTCGGTAGAGTCTCCTTTGCGCGGCTTGATCGGAAATTATTTACAATACAATGCATAACACAAATATATATATCAAATATACCAAATATACGTCTCATCTCAATGATGAGGCATCCCGAAGGGAAAAATTATAAAAGTGTAGTATGTAATCCGAGATACATGCCTTATCATTGTTAATACGAGCGAGTTCGCTCATAATAAGCAAGCAAAAGCATATAAAATCCGTGTATACATCCAAATGGTCTTCACATGTACCTATCTCAACTCAATTTAGAATATTAATCGCTTATAACAAGATACAGAACATGTATGAGTTAAATAGAACCACATAATATGATTTTGAATCCAAAGCATAAGCACAAGCATAAATACACAACATACAACAATCATATGCAATCAAAATAGTAATAACAATGGTTTACAACAAAAGAAACCATTCAACCATCAATATTAATCCAATTAATTCATAACTATGTGAATTTTCATTATCCAATGTCAATATTTAATTTATACACTTTATTTCTTATTAACATCTAAATTTTTATTAACATTTAATCAATTTGCTTCAGATTTATTCATATCTATTTCATTCACATTCAAGTTATCCAATTCAATTTGTTCGATTCCAATTGTTTCACTTTTTGTTTAACATATTTTAATACAACTTCGTTTATGAACCATTTTACAAAATTATTCCATTTAACCTTGTTTAAGTTAAATTTTATTTATTACTACTTAGTATATCCTCTCTGATACTAATATCATTTATAAACTATTTAAGTTTATCATAAACATTTTATATAACACAACTCATTTTTATTATTATTTCTTCATATCTTAAATTCATATTAATTCATTGATTTATTTCATTCATTATTCATATTAATATTTTTTATCACTTAAATTCATATTAATGAATTTTTCTTTTTATCACAATCAATTTCATTCAAATTTTCTTAAGTTAGTTTCCATTTTATAATTTATTTCATTAACTTACTTCATTAATTTATTCCATTCAACTTGACTTAAGTGAAATTTCATTTTATAATTTAGATTTCAACTTTCATATTTCATTTATCACTTCTTATGTTTATAATCACTTAATACAGATATATCTTCTTTTACACAATATTATTCAAATTATAATTATCTCAAAAATCTATAATTAAATCTTAAAGCATCCTTTGCAATCTTTATTTAATTTTTTTCAATCAATTTACAAAGATATGATTTAATTTATTATTTGTTTACCTTCTTTTAAGTTCATATATATCTAAAGAGTATTTCTTTTTTTACTACTCAAATTAATCATTTAACATTTCTTAGAATATTAACTAAATGTATTACATTTGTTTACAACGACTTAATTTAATTTTCATAAATGTTTCTTTCAACACAATCTCAAATTGAACATTTTTATTACTTAAGTTCAACTTGTATAATATTATATTACATATTCATATTTAACATTTAAACTTTGTAAACATTTTGGTAAGATATGTGTATGTGTGTGTGTGTTTATAGAGTGTAGTTGAGTATTATACAAATTTGTCTTATTTATTTTAGTTAATAAGAATGTTTAATAATTTACACAATTTTAAATTTCCATTGTCTTGAAATTTAAGAGTTATAATTCAAATTCTCATATTTTATTTAAATACGCAGCTTCAATTTATTATCTATCATTTTAGAAGTTTCGAACTATTCAAAATAATTCACTTTATTTTCTACAACTGAATATTATTAATTAATAGAAACTTAATAATTCAAATACCGGGATCATTTCAAATCATTTTTGAAATAATATATATACTCGCATCTTTTATATATATTAAATCATATTTAAAAATCTTAAGTCAAAATCAGTTTATTGAATCAAAAGCATAACAAAGCTATTAAGTGGCTTCCCCCACTTTCAAACTCGAAAATAAATGTTGAGAATACAACCGTCATCACCGAAATTATTTTCCAGCAACAGAAGAGAGGAGTACAATATTTATTTCCTTTTAATTCCTTTTGAAACAATTTCTATTTGTAAATATTTTTAAATAATAGTATTTTTTTTCAAAAACTTAGAAACAATTTCAAAAGCACCAGAATTTAAATTCTCTAGTTTTCAGTTTAAATTCATTCTTTTAACTTAAACTAAGATTATATTTTTATTTCATAACTCGTTACTTAAGTTTATAAACATCCATAACTCAAATTGGTTAAATTAGTATTTCCAAACTTGGTTTTACAACTTATTACTTAATATTCAATTTATTTTATAAATCTATTCATTTCATAATTTAAACTTAAAGTATTTCTTACCGTTTATACTTAAGCGTGTCAACATTTCTTTATTTAACATTCCCATATTTGATTAGTTAACATTCAATTTAATTACTCACATTAATTTCACTTACTCATTTATTCTCATTCAATTTCTTTTTACGTATATAATATATAATTTAGGTAAAAATATTTTATTTACCCTATCTTAAAACAATATTATGTCGACTTGCCTCATTTATATGTTCAGAAACCCCTGTTGATAACATGGCGTCCCATGCAACGACCGAAATTCATAAACAACTCAATAGATAAGTAAACACGATATAAAACCTTTTATAACACTAACAAGAATGCGCTCTCATATATATACACTCAAGCAACTCATTCTAGGGTATTACTACCCTGTCTCAAATGAGTCAAACCCATAAAGCTAAGGTTATCGCTAAACCAAAGCTCTGATACCAACTATGACGGTCCACATTTCAGAAGGTTTAAATCGATAATAATCCATACATGTCTAACTTAAACAATCTGGAACATAGATAATCGATGGGGTTAATTAAGAAAAATAAGAAAAGAAGAAGAAAACAAACACATAATCTCGCAGTGGAATGACAAAATATAATAATCAAATAAACAGTTCAATAAGCTGTTTACTATACATTCGATTATAATTTATGCAACATTTATCAGAATTATATATACACCAGGGACAAATAAAATAATGCAGCAGGACAACATTATGCAGGGAATAATCCTAGTAATAATAATATACCAAGCCTTCGTCCTTCAAAAATGATCTTTAATGCCTTGAAAACTCAGAGTTGATCCAAGCGTAATGAAAAGACAAAACATTCGAGTCAGGAACGAAAATATCCTTATGCGCGTCAAATCGATATCACATATAACATGAGTGTAGTGACGTCAGAGATGTTTACGAGGTTTCATATCTCCTATTTAGTGTATAACATGTGTGCAATAACTTAAGAGATGTTACGGGATTTTCCATCTCCTATGTATCCGTCAAAATATTATATATAGTAGAATACACTACATGTAAAATGTCTAATGTGTAAAATAAATATTTTTCTTAGCATTAAGGCTTTACATTGATCCCCCTTAATGCGTTTTTAAGCATTATAATACAGTTTGCATATAACGCCCTAGCAGCACGTCGGGGAATAGTGATGCACCGTGATACGACAACACTAAACCAAAATCGTAGGGTCTCGTATAGGGATAAAAGTAAGACAACGCACATGTGGCAATGCCCAAGGTAGGATACTACCAATTCGAGTCGTAAGGCTGGTGGTAACGCATCGTAGCCACGATCGCCCACTACATCCATCCATCCATCCATTCCATATCAAGTCAAAGGGTGGTTATCCCAAAATCAAGGTGCACCAATAAAACCAACAACATGAGTAATAATACAAACCAAGTCCAAGAAAATCGAAGAACAGATGTCTGCAAGAGGTAGCTGGCCCACTTGGCCCTGTCAAGCCGTCACGTATTAGTCATTTAAATTGGCACAAGTGTCAGAGTCTATCCACCATTGTTCTCTTTATTCAAATCCAGCAACGACGCCAAATCCAACCACTTCATTCTGGAGTCTCCTCCTCATACATAGTTGTTAAAGTGGTTCCAATATTGACAAAGAGTATGCCAATAAGAGGCCCCGGTCTCTTTAACAACCAAATGTTGTTTTACACACTGGTTGATACTTTTATATTCCAAAATCGGTTTATACTTGATATCAAAATATCATATCCGCTTCGACAATATCATTCGTTTCAAAATCATCATATATACTTCCGAATATGTCAATTCAGTTTGATATGTTATTTTTCACGTTAAAAATTCAATTCGAATTACAATTGAGGTTATAACTTCATTTTAACCCAATTCGCATTTAAATCAATGATATATATAAACAGTTCCCACTCTGACCAGTATGAATTATAAAAATAGTTCGAATAGTCTAAAATAATTTAAAAGTTAAAATAGTTTAATATAAAATAGTTGGAGTATTGAAAATGATTTATATAATAAAATAGCTTGGAAAAATAATAATTTGAATATTTAAAAGACAGATTTTAAATCAGTTTATATTAAAATAATTTTATTTGAAATAGTTTCAAAGTCAAACTAATTCAATTCCAAATCTTCCAATTCGAAACGTTTCCAATTTCCATTTCAATATAAATTGATTCAATTCTGATTTCAATCTGAATTAACTTCGATACGCATTTCAATTCAAATCAATTTCAGTTATGATTTTCATATTAGTTCAATTTCGATTTTGAATTGAAATTAATTTCAATCTCAATTCCAATTTAAATTAATTTCAATCCAACTCTCAATTTTTAAACCATTTCAATTTATCAATTTCGAGTTCGATTTCAAAATATCAATTTAAATCACATTTAACTTTGGTATTCCATTTAATATTCAAATATTTAAAAATAATTCAATCCCGAGATAAATGTTGAAGTTTCAACTTATATCATTTTTACTTAAATAACTTCAAATTTCAACTTTTATTCTTAAAACAATTCCTTTATAAATTTTAAATTCAACATTTCAAAACTCCGAATTCGAAAATAATCCATTTCCCATTTTTCAATTAAATTTTACTTTTATAAAATGAAATCACTTGAATAGAATCAAATCCAAGAATTTAAAATCGTTTAATTTAATTTAACCAATCTGGTGTCCGTATATAATTTTCTATCTTATGGCCAAGTGATAAGTTATTTTGATTTAATTTTAGGGATGGAAATAAATCAATTCAATCCAAACTAAATGTCATAGGTATAAATCATTCCAACCTATTTCTTAATTTATTTGAAATAATTCAATTAACATTTTTATATATTGTCAAATAATTTAGAGGGTGATACAGGATATATAAATAAATAACATCCAATCATCCAAAACATCAATCAATTAACATTCATCACAATCAATCATCCAAACAGTTAATATATTACAACAGTTGACCAATTATCAATAATCGGAAATTTTACAAGTAATTTAATTCAAATTTCCATTTAACTATTAACTCAACATTCCTAACATATAAATTTCTATGTCAATTTCTATGTCAGTTAAATTCATAAATAACAATCAATAAAATTAAATCACCTTAGGATTTTGATTTAACAAATGTGAAAATAATCTAGACATTTATGAGTGTTTATAACACACCTTTTATTTAAAATGAAAATATTTTCAGCTTCAATTAAATATCACTTTGATTCTACGCGAAAGCCTTCGTCGATAGGATTCCAACGTGATTCGTTTCATTCAAAACGGACTTCGTATGAAAAAGATACGTAGTTATAAACATTTGATTTTAATTAAAACTAATTAACTTAGTTAACCAAAACAATTAACTAAGAAAACCCGTACCCTATCTTTCCCTCTCCGCTCGAACTCTCAACACACAACATGACCTAAATCATGCGACCAATACCTCCACACATGCGTGCCATCTAATAGCCGGACCACCATCCAATGCTGCCACGTCAAGTGCCTCGGCCATCTCAAATATCGCCTAAAGCGCGGCAGCTTCCGCCTCCGCCATTCGCAAGCAAATACCGAAAACGTGTGACCCTATATGCGTTGATTTTGGCAAATCTGAGACGTTACGCCATAACCCCACCATTGGATGTGTGATCTCATCGAGATCTACGTTTTCCCTTTTCGAAGTTTTTGATTTCGATAAATGGATTAGAAGAAAAAGAGGAGAGAAGTTTGGATTAATTTCGGCCATTAAAGGATTTGAACGAGTGGCCGTGTTTAATTTCTACGGTTTGATGAAAGAATGAAACGATGCAACCTATTATATAAATATTCGACATAATCTATCTACGAACGTTTTGAACTCCAAACGAAGCATGCCACCTGACGTTCTATGTTTTACCCCTATTTCGAACACATTGGAACTAGTCTCGAGGTCTAATTCAATCGTATGCAGAAGATAGCTTTTCAAAATCAATTTATATTAATTAACTTCCTTTTAATTAATTTCCATGCGTTTCAAGCTCGCACCGCAAAATGATAAGTTTGATCACCATGAAACTTGAAATTCTGTAATAATTCACTATTACAGATCCGATGAAACTGGTTTCGTCGAAATCCGAGACAGTGGCCAAAATGGCTATTTCTATATGTTAATTAAGATAAGAAATTTCCGAAATCAATTTAATCGTTTTAAATTCAATTTTAAAAGCTAACAATCTTCATTGCTGTTTAAATAAAAATTTAAATCAACTTTCAACATCATTTCCTTCATATTAAATTCAAAATTCAATTATTTATATAATTCCCAAAATTAAATTTACACAACTTAATTATTCAATAAATTACATTAATAACCATTAATTTCAAATTAATTTTAGTTATTCAATAAATTACATTAATAACCATTAATTCCCAAAATTAAATTTACACAATTTAATTATTCAATAAATTACATTAATAACCATTAATTTCAAATTAATTTTAGTTATCAACAAATATTTTATTTTCTTATAAATAATTCAACATGATATTCAACTCCAGTTATTGATTATAAACACAGTCAATACATAGAATTTCATTTCAATACTTGTTATTGCCAAAATCTTTGAAATTGTTTATTTCAAAATTGTATTCAAGTTTATATTCAATAATTATATTAATAATCGTTAAATTTTTATTTCAAACCATTTTTAATTTAATAATCATATTAAATTTAATAATTTAAAATAGTTAAAAATATGGGTTTTTACATCTATCGTAAACAGAGATACAGGGTTTTGTTTCTTACTAAACTAGGAAACCAAAGAGTGTCCTAAAAAGTGACAAGTTCCATTTGTACTTTTTCAGTCTGATTTTTAACCATAATAGATAGCATCACAATATGAAATCAATTCAAAGGAGTCTTCTTTTGGGTAAAAGATTCCATAGTCTAACGTGTTACTAACATATCCCAAAATTCATTTTACAGATTTTAAATGAGTTTCTTTAGGTTGAGATTAATATTTTGCACAAAGACAAATATTATGCATTATATCAGGTCTACTAGTAGTTATATAGAGTAGTGATCCAATCATTCCTTTATATAATTTTTTATCTACATCTTTCGAATTTTCATTTTATTTAATTTTTCATTGCTTTCCATAGAAGTTGGTTTGCCACTGGTATTTGACATACCAAATTTCTTAACTAAATCTTTAACATAGTCTTCTTGAAAAATAAAAATTTCATTACTTAGTTGTTTTATTCTTAATCCTAGAAAATCATTTATTCACCCATATAACTTGTTTCAAGTTTTTTAGTCATTATTTCTGAAAAATCTTTATTTAGTTTATTGTTGGTAGATCCAAAAATGATATTATCTATAGATATTTATATTATTTGAATATCATTTTTATCTCTTTTAATAAAAGCGTACTATCTACTTTGCTTATTTCAAAATTTTATTGTAATAGATAGGATTTAAGTCTGTCATACCAGGCTCTTAAAGTCTGTTTCAACCTTATAAAGCCCTCTTTAATTTGTAGACATTATTAGGTAGTTTTTCGATTTCAAAAGGTGGGGGTTATTCTACATAAACATCTTCTTTAATAAAACCATTTAAAAATGCACATTTAATATCCATTTGATATAACTTAAAATTGTTATGATTAGCAAAAACAAGTAAAATTCGTATAGTTCTAATCTTGGTATGGATGCAAAGGTTTCATCAAAATCTATTCCTTCTTCTTGACAATAATCTTATGCAACTAATTGAGCTTGATTTCTCACAACCTCTCCTTGTTCATTTTTTTTCTTCTATATACCCATTTAGTTTCTATTATGGATTTATTCTCAAGTCTTGGGACTAATTCACATACACCGTTTCTTGTAAATGGGCTCATTTCCTCTTACATAGCAAGAATCCATGAATCATTAGTTGATACTTTCTTTGGATTTTTATGTTCAGTAGTTGAAATAAAAGCAATGCTACTCATTTTATTTAGTTGATTTCTAGTTTTAACAAAAAATTCAATATTTCCATGTATATTTTCTACAGGATGATCTTTCAAGTATTTTGTTCTTGTATTAGGATGTGAATTCTCTGAATTATTATTATTTTCGTTTTCGGTAATCTCATTGTTACTAATTTCGTTTGGGTTATCAATGTTTTCTTGTTTATCAATATTTGGCGTATAAACTTTATAATTTTCATCAAATGAGACATGTAATGTCTCTTTAATAGTATTAGTTCTAGTATTGAAAACTTTATAAGCTTTACTTCTATTCGAATATCCAATAAAGATTCCTTTATCAGATCTAGCATCAAATTTATCCAAATTATCTTTAGTGTTTAAAATAAAACATTTATTACCAAAAACTGTAAAATATGATACTTTAGGCTTTATATTACAGAATAATTCATATGGCGTTTTTTTACTTAATGGTCTTATTAAAATTCTGTTTAATATATAACATGAAGTACCAACTGCTTTAGCCCAAAAAAAATTAGGTGAATTGCTATCATTTTGCATAGCTCTAGCGCACTCTTGAATCGTCCTATTTATATGTTCTACTACTCCATTATGTTGCTATGTTCTTGAAAATGAAAAATTATGAGCTTAAAAATTTTATTTTTGAATTCTCCACCGTCATCACTCCGAATAGTTTAAATTTTACTAGACAATTGATTTTGAATTTGTTTAAAAAAGATTTTAAACATTTCATAAGCACCACTTTTAAGTTTTAAGAAAATCGTCCAAGTAAACCTAAAATAACCTTCTACAATTACATATGCATATCTACTGTAATTTACAGATCGTATCTATAAGGGACCGAAAAGATCTAAGTGAAGAAGTTCAAGGGGTTGAGAGGTAGAAATCATATCTTTTGATTTAAAAGAACTTTTTCTACGTTTTCCTAGTTGACATGCATTGCATATATTATTGTCCTTAAAATTCATTCTGGGAAGACCTCTAACTAGATCAATTTTAGCAATTTTAGATACTAGTTTGAAATTTCGACCAAAACTTTTATGCCAACTTCCAGGATTACTTGATTCAGCCAAAAGACACAAATTATCATTTGAGATTTTCATACTTAATATATATATAATAGTCCCGATTTTTCGACTTCCGAAAGTCGACATCGATACATCCACTGTATCGAATGCCAAACAATCGAATGCTAGAAAAACCGAACCATTAGGGTTTAAAGAAGAAAGAGGTAAAAGAAGAAACAGAAACAATAACAGAATCTCACATATCGCAGCAGAACAAATATAATAGATAAATGAAAATCTTTAAAAGAATCACTATATCAGTTACTACATTACATCACATTACATTATCAGAGTGTACAACAACAATCAGCGGAAAGACGTATTACATATATAAGTGATACGCCTCGCCATCCTGCTCCAACTCCTATTTTTCACAGCAACTTCTTGACTTTGCTCCCGAATAATGATAACCTGACTCTAGGCTGCCCGTGTGGAAAATTGTGGACACCGAGAGTTTAGAAAGGGAACAATAAACTCCAGGTCAGTCGTGAGACTGGTGTGAGATCTTAAAAACGGTTATTTTTAGAAAGAAAATAAAAGAAATCCGCTATGCTTTTTAGAAAATGAAACTACCATAAGGCCTCCCGGCACACACACAATGCAATCGCACACTTGGGGGAGATTTCTCCTTATGATAGTCAAACATGCTTGATACGCAAAATCCTTTTTAATATTATCATTAATGCATAGTGTAGAAAACATTTCGAAAGTATAATATTAATCTTAGCCAGCATAGGTACCATTATATTATGCCTGCTATAGCTACCTCCTGAGGAGGCAGGTTATACAATTGCAATCGTAAAGGGCTCGTATTGTTTCTTTGGATTTCCAACAAATGGTCAGGCTAAGGAACTTCCTACTGCCACATGGGTACGCCTCTGGAGGGACGCCCTGAGAACCTACCCGGATCTCTACCAACACAAGGCTTGGTTACCTCTGTAACTATGTAACTACTACTCGAGTATGCCATCCCCCGGTCCTTTGGGACCTTTATCTGAGGATCCTCAACCACAAAGCAACAACCACAAAGTATATATAAAATATTTGCTGCAACAACATAGGTTAAGTACCTGGGCTCCATACCATGATACCACCCTTTTCCAGAAGGAAATGACATACCCTAAAGGGCCGGACCCTCATAACCTTGCCGCATCTTTCCTGTTTCGACCATTTCCAAGGTGTGTGGTCTGATGAGGTCTCGTCCACAAAGCTACACTTTTCACAAAGTCATGCTTTGATCAACAAATGATCAGCGGCACTTCGTATGTCACGTTACCAAATTGGGAATGCATTACTAGTAACAATCAACTACATACCTCTGAGCTCGTACGTCTCAGAGAAGGGTGTTAAGCTAAGAGAATAAATTCTCTGCCACCAATAGAAATGTATTTGATAGAAACTAGCTTTACATCTCAAAGTGTAACGTCAGACACACATCCATACAAGTCCGTTTCGGGATCGAACGGAACCGAAGGCACTTCAAAGAAGCCCTTGCAAATCCGGATATTCGCAAATCACGTCCGGAATCCCCATCACGAAGGTGATAAAATCTCTATACCGGAGCAACTCGGATATTCGCAAATCACGTCCGGAATCCCCATCACCAAGGTGATAAAATCTCTATACCGGAGCAACCCGGTGCAGAGACATTCGACAGGTAATCCTTTTGTTTTCGAAAATACCCTGTCTTCAACACCGTCTTCAAATGTAATCCCATTTCGTCGTATCATTATTCGGAATGGGTTTTACGACACAAGGTCCTCTCCCTACTAATCCGAATAACGAGCGCTTATTTTTACAAAATAAGTGTTCAATCAGATTTCAAACAAATCACAACAATTTCACTTTGATCTTTTAAACAAAAGATCTATCACAATCAAAAAGGTTCGAGGTGGTTTTCAGATATCCACTTGAAATCCGACCCCCGATCACATCGAAATTCAAATGCCATTAAAAGGCCAATATTGATAGTCGGTTATTTAACTATCAATAAATATCCACAACAATCGCTAAGATCTAAATAATTTCCCATTTATTATTTTCAAAATATCTTCACAAGATATATATTTTTAACACTTCAACCATTTGAAAACAAATTTCAAATCACTTTTCACTCGTGGAATAAGATTCCCGATATTATTTATTTCCATTGAAAGTCTGCCGAGTTCAAATATTTTAAAATAATTCGAATCACTTATCCAAAATATATTTGGAAATATGTAGATAAAACTATTTTAAAAGATTTATTTAAATATTAGTTATGAAAATGTTATATAAATGTCTCATATAAAATTTCAAGTCCCAACAAATTTTAAAATAAAATTAGTTGGATAAGGTATAACTATTTAAATAATCGTTTCCTAAAACAAATATCAATTTTAACCTTTAAAATAACCCCTTCTATAATTAATTAAATAAATCCATACTTTAAAGTTTTGAAACCAGTTAAGAAAATAATTTATCCAAAGTATCCTTTCTAAAACCATCCTTAGAATTTTTTTAGTTTATATTTATAGGCTACTTCGAAATCATGCTCAGCTTTTCAGGGAAAATACATTTTCCATTTCAAAATGGTTCATTCAAATCAATTAATAAATCTTTGTGGAATTATTTTAAATTTACGTTCCAAATTCGTAAATTCCTTTCCACACTTTTAAAAATAAACAATATTTATTTTTAAAACAAAATTCTCTTTCTTTTA
The DNA here is from genome assembly GCA_030765085.1 of Allium cepa. Taxonomy (NCBI): domain Eukaryota; kingdom Viridiplantae; phylum Streptophyta; class Magnoliopsida; order Asparagales; family Amaryllidaceae; genus Allium; species Allium cepa. The sequence goes on along the minus strand of CM060931.1, from coordinate 1,038,738,902 downwards.
TAAATTTCCCCATTGTGAATTTAAATTCCCAAATATCCACTGATATATGATTTTTAAATCGATTACAAAAAAATCGTATACAAATACTAAATCAGTTTCCAATTTGATTTCTAAATTTACTTCGACACCAAATCGATTTTCATTCAAATACCAAATCAATTTTCATATTGATTCCCCAAAGATTTATCTTTTAACACCAAATCAATTATCAAAATTATTTTTAAAATAAATTCCTTTATCCTTTCCAAATTATTTAAAATCAATTTTTTTTAAATAAATTCTTCGCCTTTTAAATATTATTATTTGGAATCCCTTTATTAAACATTTTCACCATATTTTGGAATTTTATTCAATAGGATTTCACTATAGATTTTCTACTTAATTTGAAAAATCCAATTTTATTTATTTCTGGTATCTTACGATACCAAAGATATATTCGGCTAAATTATAGCCCTTAATGATTTAAATCATAATATAATCATGCATAGATTATAAATAAATAAACATACAACATATGAAACAAAATTAAATGTTTGAGGAATCCAGTTGGATCCCTCCAACCTGTTTCCCTGCATCCACAGATGTAAGAAAAACAATTAAATACCAATTCCACTTCGAGGTGGAATATCACGGTATATGGGGTTTATAAAATATCATCCGCTATTATGCGGCGCATAGGGTCTAAACTAATATAACTGATAATAAATTAATCATCCAAGCACACAATCAACAATTAAATTTAGCTATCACAATTCAACCATCAACCAATAACTGATATTTTAATTATTACTTTGAGTGAGAAGATCTCACACCTTTGCTTTTATTTTGCAATCCATTTTCCATTCTGGCTTGATTTCACGATTTTTGAACCTTATATAAATATTAGATGATTTAATTAATATTTGGAATCAACTGGATGATTTTAATTAACCAATGATTTTTATTTTTACTAGTGATTTAAATCTAAACAAATTTTCTTTATAAAAATCTTTTAGTAACAAAAATAATTTTTAAATTGTTAATAAATAAATTAAACAATTAATCACCCAATCCATTGTTCAAAAAAAATTTAAACATGTATACTTATTTTATTTCTGAAACTACATACATATATAAATTGAAAACTGCTTATATATATAATTTTCACTGTATATATATTATTTCTGCTTGCATATAAAATTTTACTTCTGCATATACGTATGAATTTAAAAATAAAAAGAAATCGCCTTAAAATCATTTTAGAATAATCTTGTAAGTTTATATATATATATATATATATATATATTCTGTTTATATACATATTCATTTAAATAAAATAAAATAAAAAATTATACCTTCACTGCCTCCAATAGACGAAACCCTAGCCCACGAACTCTGTTGCCTCAATGTCGTCGTGAAAAAAAATTCGATCGCGATTTCGAGCTCCCCACATACGAACGCACGCCGTAGCTCCACCACTGCTTACTGAAACGAGCCTCCCCCTTTCTCATCGCGATGCCACATCGCATCGCCCCAGCCCTCGACTCCACGCGCCCCCATCCCTTGGCCTTGTATGCCGTCGCACGAACCCGAAATCACCTCGATAAAAATCGCGACCCTGAAGCACTTACCATGCTCCAAACAATCGCCCGCGCGAGCAAGTTCGAGCAGAGAAAACCACGATCTCCCCTCCATCGTGTGCCTGCTTCAATCGCCAGCTGATTTGATCGAGTTCGAATTTTAGGGGAAACGAACGAATTCGATTTCGTGAATTTCGTTTTCTCTTTCTTTTCTTTTTATTGTAGGTATAAGTTTCCAATTGGATTCAACAGGAAGAAGGGCATACGTGACTTAGATGTGAAGGAAGGCGGCTCAGTACTCGTAGTGTAACAACCCGCATATTTATCGATTTTTATATTTAAATATTTTATTTAAATATTTTATTGTTCGTCGGATTTTGGTCCGAAAACCTACTTTTTGCATACGGTCGAATTAGGGCTCGAGACCACCTCCATTGAGTTCAAAATGCCGTTTGCGACCTTTTTGAGTATAAACTTCGTTATGTTTGGAGAAAGTTGATTTTTGCTACTTTTTCCCGCTTAGGGCTTTGGTTGGGCTGAGCCAATTAGCCCCTTAACTCAGTTCCAACCCTCTCCTCTTCATTCACTTCTCTTCTATTTTCCTAACACTCAAGCTCAAGCAAAAATGAAGGAAGAGAATGGGAAATAGAAATTCCTAAGCCCTAGCTTGCTTTGCAAATCCGTCTCCTTGCTCCAAAGTTCATGAGAACCCATTGGTAAGCTTCTTCTTCTTCTTCTCCAACTCATTCTCTCTTTAATTTCAGAAATTTCCTAAACCTAATTTAGGGAATGTTTCTCTTTTAAGCTTAGATTCAAGCTTGTTGAGTTGGAATTGAAGAGTGCTTGTTCTTGCCATTGCTTTCAAGCTTCATCTTCATAAATTTAGTTTAAAGTTGAGATTTTTATCTCACATCTATGACTATAATTATCTTTGGTTGTTGGGTATGAATTCCTAACACTTCTTCATGTGCATTTGCTCTTGATTTGGATTGGTTTTGTGAATATTCAAATTGTTTGAGTTTTTAAGTCAAATTTGTGTGAAATCCTTTTATGGATGTTTGATCATGTTTTTGGTGATGCACCGAGGAGCATATAGGGCCGAGTTGCCGATTGGCATAAACCCTTAGAGCCAATGTTCGTCCGGTTGCATTTTGGAAGAATTTGCTCTTCATTTGAATAAGGCTGAAAAACAGCCCAGGCATGATTCAGTCGACTGAAAACTCTGTTCAGTCGACTGAACCTGAAACCCAAGAGTTTCCAGGCATGATTCAGTCGACTGAAAAACTCTGCACAGTCGACTGAAACTGGAAACAGAAAGTTTCCTGAACCTGGAAAATTTCCAGGCACAGGGTCAGTCGACTGAAAACTTTGTTCAGTCGACTGAACCTGCTGTTTTTAGTCCAATTTTCCATTTTGGATTGAATTTCCAATTTAAATCGATTCGTGATGATCCTATTTATTGTCATCATTTATTATCATCTTTGATGACTTATTTTCTTTGGGAATTTTAGATATATCCACTTTGATGGACCCTTTATCGATTTCATTGGATTTTTATTCACATCTTCGAATGTGATCTTTGTGATTGATTGTTTCTACAATCCCCCTTGTGCTTTGTCACTTTAAAAATATAAAGGTTTTCTATACTAGTAGTAAATATCAAAACTCTTTCCTCAAACGATTTCAATACTATTTTAATACCAAATTCGTTTATAAAACCGTTTTCCAATCTATTAGTATATACAAACCTTTACCTCACTCGTATGAGAAATCTAATTAAACGACTTAGTAAAACGAGTGGTATGAAACGCTTGCGTTTACTTCGTCGGTTAATTCTTGGACTTGTTCGATTGAATCTCTTGTGACAATTTTCTAGTGGAGATCTACAATTTGTTCGTAAATATTTAAGTTAAGCTAGTGGTTATGGGACATGAAGCTAAGCTCATATATTTACTAGCTTAGTGTAATCGACACTTCTCTTTGATCATGACAATCATTTTAGGTTTTAGACTAGCATCGTGCTATGTCTTTGTGATTTGGTTCATCGGACGTCTCGCTGTACGACGTCGTTGTTCCCTTTGATTGTGATTTGGTTCATCGGACGTCCCGCTGTACGACGTTGTTGATCCTTTCCTTGTGATTTCTGGATCTCGTGTGTTGAATTCTGGAATTTATGTTTCACCAACTTTTACGATGGGCATTGATATATGTGTCATATATTGTGGCTTGGTGAATGAAATTAGGAGTATGACATTCCTTTTTATCTTGAGTAGATTATTGTGATATTGATTAATCTCTTGTTGATTTCCAATTTACTTATTTATCACAGCTTGGCATTGTGATTATTATATGTTTATGTCATATCTCTTATTATATATCACTTCATCTGATATTTATAGCTAGACTGATCCGTTTATTAATTTCTTATTAAATAATACTCGGGTCAGACCGAGATGCTATAGGTGCTTCTGCTTGACTTCTCTCTTGGGATTGATCCCTCTGACTTTTGGCTAACTACTTAGATTAGTAGTTTTTGTTGTATACATTTGAGAGATAGACTCCATAATGTATACTTATTCTTTTGTGTAGTTCATGTAACTATTTCTTTTGTGATATGTGGATCTTTTTAGACCACTACTCTGATGTACACTTTCATGTGTAATATTCATATATATTTCCGCCTTTGTGATATGAATTGTCTATGACTGATTTATGTTATGTTTATTTCTATATTTGTTTCCGAAGAAATTATAGCCACTGTGTAGTAGCTTTGAGTTTGTGTCGGTATGTCGGATTTCCTCTTGAGATGAAAAGTTATATTTTTATCCGGTATATCGGTACTCGCACAAAGCAATTATACAGATGGTCGCTCCTCAACAGCCTTATTCTCCGTGCTAGTTGACAGCATTCACAGTAATGTTCTTGTCTAGCGTGGGTATAGAGGTGGGGCGTCACAGCTTGGTATCAGAGCCAAACTTCGAAACAATATGGAATATTATAACAAGGATCATCGTCCTAAGTCCATCTTAGGAGTTGTGCTTTAGGATTTAATTCGGGTCTTCGTACCGATCTATCCTACTTTCTTTTATGATTCCTTGTTTTATCTATCAAGATTGCTTGATATTCATTTTGAGAATAACTTTTTCCTCTTCTTTCTTTCTTTCTTAAAGAAGAGAAATGGTTAGACTAGGCCGTCCCAGCGCCGGTCAATCTAGTGCTACTACCCAGGATGGAGTATTTATGTCTGCTCAACAACTTTTGGATCTCGTAAAGAATCAAGAGTTTATCTATGCTTTGAGTAAGAACCCCGAAATGGTTCTACCTTTGAAACTAGAAGTTTCTTTCAATCAGCTTGTGGATGTTACTCTTCTTCATGGAGAGATTGGTAAAGGAAGTGTTTGTGATATTGGGACTTCCAAGAAGAGGCATATTAAGTTCAAGAGCCTTAATCCCAATAAGAGAGTGAAGCAAACTACTTTTGTAGCAGAGACTCCAATCCCTTATCATGGAGGATGCTACAATTGTAATTCTAAGGAACACTACGCGAATATGTGTCCAAAACCCCATTCTTGTCGCTATTGCAAGAAACCGGGTCATCTTTTATCTGCATGTCCTAAACTTTTGAATAAGGACATGAGAAAGCTAAATATTGTGCAAGCCCCTAGCAACTCTTCTCTTAGTCAAGGTATTTTACATTTAATCCTTGATGACATTTGCTTTGTGATTATCTTGTTCATGTTCTTTTTGATATAGTTTCCATCTCACTATTTTATATCAAGAAGAACTTGTTGATTCTTTCTTTTTTAAACATTTTTGGGCTTGATGACTTCTTTGAGGATTGTGAATCCGGATGGTAGATCCGCAACACTCAATTTGCTTTTGTTAGATGTCGAGATTGTTTTATGTGACTTTTCTTTCCGAGCCGATATTTTTGCTTTGGCTTCGGAATTGACCTTTCTGTAAGGATCGGCTTAATCATTGTGAAGCCCATATCCTATTTTTCGAGTGGACTATTCATCTTCGACGTTTTCAATCTGTTAAGCAGATTTCTATTTTTCCTTTATGATTTTGATTCCAACTTGATGGCATCAATTTATTCCTTAAGCCCACTTATAAGGAAAGTGTTCTCTCATTCATGTAGTTCGAGAAATTTTCTGGTATTTTTGAGTTTGTCTTAGGATTATCACCTAAGAAATCTTTTGTGTGGTGTAAGGTCTTTTCAGTTTGACTTTACCACCGGTTTTCGTTTGCTACGAGTTGCGGAAATTAGCACCACTTACCGCATTCCGCACTCGTTATGATTCTTATGAATGACTTATTTTGTCATTCAATTTGTCCAACTTATTTCATCCATTTTATAAATCGAATATTCTATGAATATTTCGATGAGACCATTCTTGTATTTATTGATTTTGGATGAAAATAGTAATTTAAAATTTTGCAAATCTTTTTCATAAGATTTATTTATAAGTAAAACTGGATTTTGTTCTTGAAACGAACAAAGAATATTCTTAAAACATTTTTAAGAGATTTATTTATCCTATAAAATATGATTTTGTGATTGTATTGCCCGTTGAGTGCTTTAAGAATTTTGGTCGATGCGCTTGATCAACGTCATCGATAGGAATCTCCTAAACGCTTTGATGAGACAGTCAGACACGATATATTGACTTGTAAAAATTTAAATTTTTGTAGAAAGATTATTACATAAAAGTATAAATGTAATTTTGAAAGTTTTAACTTTTCAGGAAAGAAGATTATTTAAAAGAAATTCTTTCTTTTCGATACTCTTATTCTTGTGATTCCCGTTGGGAACCAAGACTTTATCATTTGTACCGATACTAGTCGTATTGGTTTGGATGCCATTCTCTTGCAAAAGAGAACGTGCTATAACTTGTGCTTCTAAATCTTTATAGCTTATCGAGACTAGATATGCCACTCATGATCTAGTGTTCGTGGCTATTGTTTTTGCTTTTGGAATTTGGCATCATCATTTTTGGATGATAAATTTATTCTCTACCTCGATCATAAATCTTTGGAATAATTATTTTCTCATAAGGAACTTCATGTTGACTCGAGTTCCTAGCATCTTATGATCTTGATATTCTTTTATTCCCGAAAATGGAAATCGTGTTGCCAATACGTTTTGTCGTAGGCAACAAGTGTTGATTCTTTGATGATGTCTGAATGGAATTATCTCTTTCCTTTTGATTCATCGGATGTACCGTTTGTACTACATCGATGTCTTTCCTTTTGATTCATCGGATGTACCGTTTGTACTACATCGATGTCTTTGCTTTTGATTCATCGGATGTACCATTTGTACTACATCGTGTCTTTGCGTTTGATTCATCGGATGTACCGTTGTACTACATCGATGTCTTTGCTTTTGATTCATCGGATGTACCGTTGTACTACATCGATGTCTTTCCTTTTGATTCATCGGATGTACCGTTGTACTACATCGATGTCTTTGCTTTTGATTCATCGGATGTACCGTTGTACTACATCGATGTCTTTCCTTTTGATTCATCGGATGTACCGTTGTACTACATCGATGTCTTTCCTTTTGATTCATCGGACGTACCGTTGTACTACATCGATGTCTTTGCGTTTGATTCATCGGATGTACCGTTTGTACTACATCGATGTCTTTCCTTTTGATTCATCGGATGTACCATTGTACTACATCGATGTCTTTGCTATTAATTCATCGGATGTACCGTTTGTACTACATCGATGTCTTTGCTTTTGATTCATCGGATGTACCGTTTGTACTACATCGATGTCTTTGCGTTTGATTCATCGGATGTACCGTTGTACTACATCGATGTCTTTGCTTTTGATTCATCGGATGTACCGTTGTACTACATCGATGTCTTTTCTTTTGATTCATCGGATGTACCGTTGTACAACATCGATGTCTTTGCTTTTGATTCATCGGATGTACCGTTGTACTACATCGATGTATTTCCTTTTGATTCATCAGATGTACCGTTGTACTACATCGATGTCTTTGCTTTTGATTCATCGGATGTACCGTTTGTACTACATCGATGTCTTTGCTTTTGATTCATCGGATGTACCGTTTGTACTACATCGATGTCTTTGCATTTGATTCATCGGATGTACCGTTGTACTACATCGATGTCTTTGCTTTTGATTCATTGGATGTACCGTTTGTACTACATCGATGTCTTTCCTTTTGATTCATCGGATGTACCGTTTGTACTACATCGATGTCTTTGCTTTTGATTCATCGGATGTACCGTTTGTACTACATCGATGTCTTTGCGTTTGATTCATCGGATGTACCGTTGTACTACATCGATGTCTTTGCTTTTGATTCATCGGATGTACCGTTTGTACTACATCGATGTCTTTGCTCTTGATTCATCGGATGTACCGTTTGTACTACATCGATGTCTTTGCTTTTTGATTCATCGGATGTACCGTTTGTACTACATCGATGTCTTTGCTCTTGATTCATCGGATGTACCGTTTGTACTACATCGATGTCTTTACTTTTGAATTCATCGGATGTACCGTTTGTACTACATCGATGTCTTTGCTTTTGATTCATCGGATGTACCGTTGTACTACATCGATGTCTTTGCTTTTGATTCATCGGATGTACCGTTTGTACTACATCGATGTCTTTGCTTTTGATTCATCGGATGTACCGTTGTACTACATCGATGTCTTTGCTATTTGATTCATCGGATGTACCGTTGTACTACATCGATGTCTTTTCTTTTGATTCATCGGATGTACCGTTTGTACTACATCGATGTCTTTGCTTTTGACTCATCGGATGCACCGTTTGTACTACATCGATGTCTTTGCTTTTGATTCATCGGATGTACCGTTGTACTACATCGATGTCTTTGCTTTTGATTCATCGGATGTACCGTTGTACTACATCGATGTCTTTGCTTTTGATTCATCGGATGTACCGTTGTACTACATCGATGTCTTTGCTTTTGATTCATCGGATGTACCGTTGTACTACATCGATGTCTTTGCTTTTGATTCATCGGATGTACCGTTTGTACTACATCGATGTCTTTGCTTTTGATTCATCGGATGTACCGTTTGTACTACATCGATGTCTTTGCGTTTGATTCATCGGATGTACCGTTGTACTACATCGATGTCTTTGCTTTTGATTCATTGGATGTACCGTTTGTACTACATCGATGTCTTTCCTTTTGATTCATCGGATGTACCGTTTGTACTACATCGATGTCTTTGCTTTTGATTCATCGGATGTACCGTTTGTACTACATCGATGTCTTTGCGTTTGATTCATCGGATGTACCGTTGTACTACATCGATGTCTTTGCTTTTGATTCATCGGATGTACCGTTTGTACTACATCGATGTCTTTGCTTTTGGTTCATCGGATGTACCGTTGTACTACATTGATGTCTTTGCTATTCGATTCATCGGATGTACCGTTTGTACTACATCGATGTCTTTGCTTGGGTTCATTGGGCGTACCGTTTTTGTACTATGTCCCAAATTGTTTGAGTTTCTAGTTTTTCGGGCGTACCGTTTTTGTACTACGCCGTTGCACCGGCTCAATTTTCTGCTATTCTTGACGTTCCCCACGTCTTTTATCTACGGGAATGCCTTAGGGATTCCGGTTTTCATTCTTGAGCCCGGTGTTATTGTGGAAATTGAAGTTTCACCAGATTTCTTGCTAACTCTTTTGTGCACTTTATGGTGAACTTCCTATTTCAAATTTTCTTTTGTGTTAGTATGCTTCTATGGTTGTTACTTCATATATTTCCTTCTTACTTATTGCGAGGACGCAATTTCTTTAAGGAGGGGAGTCTGTAACAACCCGCATATTTATCGATTTTTATATTTAAATATTTTATTTAAATATTTTATCGTTCGTCGGATTTTGGTCCGAAAACCTACTTTTTGCATACGGTCGAATTAGGGCTCGAGACCACCTCCATTGAGTTCAAAATGCCGTTTGCGACCTTTTTGAGTATAAACTTCGTTATGTTTGGAGAAAGTTGATTTTTGCTACTTTTTCCCGCTTAGGGCTTTGGTTGGGCTGAGCCAATTAGCCCCTTAACTCAGTTCCAACCCTCTCCTCTTCATTCACTTCTCTTCTATTTTCCTAACACTCAAGCTCAAGCAAAATGGAGGAAGAGAATGGGAAATAGAAATTCCTAAGCCCTAGCTTGCTTTGCAAATCCATCTCCTTGCTCCAAAGTTCATGAGAACCCATTGGTAAGCTTCTTCTTCTTCTTCTCCAACTCATTCTCTCTTTAATTTCAGAAATTTCCTAAACCTAATTTAGGGAATGTTTCTCTTTTAAGCTTAGATTCAAGCTTGTTGAGTTGGAATTGAAGAGTGCTTGTTCTTGCCATTGCTTTCAAGCTTCATCTTCATAAATTTAGTTTAAAGGTGAGATTTTTATCTCACATCTATGACTATAATTATCTTTGGTTGTTGGGTATGAATTCCTAACACTTCTTCATGTGCATTTGCTCTTGATTTGGATTGGTTTTGTGAATATTCAAATTGTTTGAGTTTTTAAGTCAAATTTGTGTGAAATCCTTTTATGGATGTTTGATCATGTTTTTGGTGATGCACCGAGGAGCATATAGGGCCGGGTTGCCGATTGGCATAAACCCTTAGAGCTAATGTTCGTCCGGTTGCATTTTGGAAGAATTTGCTCTTCATTTGAATAAGGCTGAAAAACAGCCCAGGCATGATTCAGTCGACTGAAAACTCTGTTCAGTCGACTGAACCTGAAACCCGAGAGTTTCCAGGCATGATTCAGTCGACTGAAAAACTCTGCACAGTCGACTGAAACTGGAAACAGAAAGTTTCCTGAACCTGGAAAATTTCCAGGCACAGGGTCAGTCGACTGAAAACTTTGTTCAGTCGACTGAACCTGCTGTTTTTAGTCCAATTTGCCTTTTTGGATTGAATTTCCAATTTAAATCGATTCGTGATGATCCTATTTATTGTCATCATTTATTATCATCTTTGATGACTTATTTTCTTTGGGAATTTTAGATATATCCACTTCGATGGACCCTTTATCGATTTCATTGGATTTTTATTCACATCTTCGAATGTGATCTTTGTGATTGATTGTTTCTACAATCCCCCTTGTGCTTTGTCACTTTAAAAATATAAAGGTTTTCTATACTAGTAGTAAATATCAAAACTCTTTCCTCAAACGATTTCAATACTATTTTAATACCAAATTCGTTTATAAAACCGTTTTCCAATCTATTAGTATATACAAACCTTTACCTCACTCGTATGAGAAATCTAATTAAACGACTTAGTAAAACGAGTGGTATGAAACGCTTGCGTTTACTTCGTCAGTTAATTCTTGGACTTGTTCGATTGAAGCTCTTGTGACAATTTTCTAGTGGAGATCTACAATTTGTTCGTAAATATTTAAGTTAAGCTAGTGGTTATGGGACATGAAGCTAAGCTCATATATTTACTAGCTTAGTATAATCGACACTTCTCTTTGATCATGACGATCATTTTAGGTTTTAGACTAGCATCGTGCTATGTCTTTGTGATTTGGTTCATCGGACGTCCCGCTGTACGACGTCGTTGTTCCCTTTGATTGTGATTTGGTTCATCGGACGTTCCGCTGTACGACGTCGTTGATCCTTTCCTTGTGATTTCTGGATCTCGTGTGTTGAATTCTGGAATTTATGTTTCACCAACTTTTATGATGGGCATTGATATATGTGTCATATATTGTGGCTTGGTGAATGAAATTAGGAGTATGACATTCCTTTTTATCTTGAGTAGATTATTGTGATATTGATTAATCTCTTGTTGATTTCCAATTTACTTATTTATCACAGCTTGGCATTGTGATTATTATATGTTTATGTCATATCTCTTATTATATATCACTTCATCTGATATTTATAGCTAGACTGATCCGTTTATTATTTTCTTATTAAATAATACTCGGGTCAGACCGAGATGTTGCAGGTGCTTCTGCTTGACTTCTCTCTTGGGATTGATCCCTCTGACTTTTGGCTAACTACTTAGATTAGTAGTTTTTGTTGTATACATTTGAGAGATAGACTCCATAATGTATACTTATTCTTTTGTGTAGTTCATGTAACTATTTCTTTTGTGATATGTGGATCTTTTTAGACCACTACTCTGATGTACACTTTCATGTGTAATATTCATATATATTTCCGCCTTTGTGATATGAATTGTCTATGACTGATTTATGTTATGTTTATTTCTATATTTGTTTCCGAAGAAATTATAGCCACTGTGTAGTAGCTTTGAGTTTGTGTCGGTATGTCGGATTTCCTCTTGAGATGAAAAGTTATATTTTTATCCGGTATATCGGTACTCGCACAAAGCAATTATACAGATGGTCGCTCCTCAACAGCCTTATTCTCCATGCTAGTTGACAGCATTCACAGTAATGTTCTTATCTAGCGTGGATATAGAGGTGGGGCGTCACACGTAGGGTGGCTGATGGAGACGTAATAGGGTTTGACTTAGGGATTTTATAATATTATTTAATTCCAAAATATCTCGTTTAACATATCTCAAAATTCTGAACCCCAATTGAGGTATGCTGCTAGGCGTTTATAAGGTTTTATTCGTATTTCGAACACAATGGAACGTGTTTTGGAGGCTAATTCGATCATATGCGCAAGTTACGGAAGTAAACGATCAATTTTAAATTAAATCGATTAAAATAGTTTCTATGCGTTTTGAGCTGTCAGGGTCAGACGACAACTCCGATTGCTATGAAAATTGAAATCCGATAATAATACCACATTACGGATCCAATGGAACTGGTTTCGTTGAATTCTGAGACTGTGCCTCGGAAGGCTATTTTTAAATGTCGATTTAAACAAAAAAAATTCAAAACTGAATAAATTATTTCCAAATTCAATTCTGAGGCTTCCATTATCTTCAGTATTATCAATATAGATTTTTCAAGCCTTTGGAACATTTTAAATCAGCTTAAAATCAAGATCCGATATTTTACCCAATTTAAATAAATTAAATTCAATATTTTAATTTCCAAATTCATACTAAATTTTGAAATTCAAGTTAAACTATCCTCCAAACATTTAAAATCACTTAAAAATTTTCAAATTCAAATACCAAAAATTCTGTGTCGTCACAATATAAATGTTTCATTTCCTATTACCTTCAAAGATAATGTTTGACTCATTATCTTCAATGTGACATTATCTTTTACGAATTTAATTTGAAACCCTTATCACACACAATTGACTAATACTCAACAGATTATGCTTTAAATTTATAACTAACAAAACATTAAAATAGCCAGAGTTTTTGAATTACCGACATTGTTGATGCCAATCACATATCCTTTATAGTTGTCTCCAAAATTTACCGATCCACCGTCTTTGTAAACTGTATCTTTCAAAATCTCCAGATTTTCTGTCATGTGTCTTGAGCATCCACTATCCAATATCCATTTGTCCTTTTTGATATATAGAGTTTGATCATTGGGTGTTTGTTCATCAAAAGCCATGTAACACATCTGTTCCTGCAATTTATACCTTTTCAAAAGATCACGTGAATTTTTATAATGAATAGATGCAAATTTAGGAAACAACATTAATGATTTTCAAATTACCTTTTTGATAAAAATGTAACAAATATTATCAAAAATTTCCATTGAAACGTTTTGTAAAAATCAGATGATGAATGCTTTGAAAACCAATGCTCTGATACCAAATGCGAGTCAGCGGAATAGGGATCTTAAGGCTAAATTAACATAAGAGGGGGGTAAACGGTATTTAAATGATTATGTTAATATTATTCAAATTCTTTAAGATGTTACTTGGAATGATGTAATTAATAATCATAGAAATAATCACAGAATTAAAGTACATATAAAAGTAAATGTAGTAAAAGTAAAAAGGAAAGAACGCACCAGCATCTGGTTCGGAGTTTCCCTACATCCAATCTCGCACAATTCCTTGGACAGATTTTTTTTCAACTAGTAAATGAAAATACAATCTCGATTTTAAGGCTATGGGACACAACTTCTAGAATTCCGGCCTTTGGATAGAGCCACTTGATTTTCGGGCCATAAGCATACCTACTAGATTTACGGGCTACTAAGCATACCCACTTGATTTAATTAGGCTATAATCACACCTACTTGGATTTCAAGGATACCAAGCAACCACGGAGTATAAGAGTATGATTTGATAAAGTTTACAGACATAGATTTTGGCGTTGATTATAACTGATCATACAACTCTTGAATAACACTTGATCTAAAAAGAGTATATGAGAGAGAATCAAATAGTGATGACTGAATTTGATTCTACTTGAATTTCGGCAGAGTTTCGATAGAAATTGCTTTAGAAATCAATAGAGTGAAAAGAGGAGAGAAAAATGAGAAAGTAGTTAATGAAAATTTGTTTGGAAGACTGGTATACATATGAAAATAATGGTCGTCCATTCACGAAGAGATACGACGAAAAGACACTTCCGTTCAAATTTTAACTTTGAAAAATACGGTTAGTATGTCGACATACTTGCAGAGGATATGTCGACATATCCCTTTGTATTTTGATAAATTACTTAGTAATTATTTTCGAAAATATTAACTTTTGTAAAATATTTTGAAATTTTGTACAAATATTTAAACATAGTTTATACATATTTGATCATATTAAACTTAATAAAACTTTATAAAATAATTTTAAAGATTTAATAAGAATATTTAATATAATGTAAATAATATATACAAAATCAATATAGTTATGAATTATTAAAGTATAGAAAATAATTCAATACATATAAACTTAGAAACACTAAAATAATATCTTTAAAAAAATAAGAGATTTGAAAATCATTTTGGAAATATTTTGAAAAGATTATTTTAAAAATAGAATATTTGAAAAAAAAATTAAAATAAGATTAGAGAAGGAAAGAGAGACGAGGAAAGTGCTATCAAGGTTTTAACATAAATTCTATGACTCTATAACTTATTTGGAATATCTTGAAATCTTGAACTCTTCAATACTCATGAGTCTTCATTCTTGAACTCTTGAATCTACTTCTAATATCAATATCTTGATATTGTATAGTCTTTTTAATCAATACTTATCTAATATCCTACACTATATACTATATATATCTTGATAAATCATTAGTATCTATATTTTAGATATGTCCTATAGTAGTTATAATCAAAATCAATATCTAAGGTTCGAATAATTTCAGAGTTTTATAAAAGAAGTTTGATAAATTTATTTGGAGATTTATAGAAATGATTTTAAATTTAAAATGGGCTTATACAAAGGGGATTTTATAAAAGGAACGAGTTTTGATTTTCATAATTAATCCTTCTTAATTATGGTGGTATGGAAACATTCTTTGTATACTTAACACCGAAGGATGTGTGGTTTGGTTTATAGTAAGAAACATTTAAATGATATTTATTTTAACCCATTTAAATATAAATTTGGAAAGGGCAAAATCTTCCTTAAGTTTTATTATTATAGTTATACCATTGAGATAAGTATATAGATATATTTCCTAAGTATTAAAAGTATAATGGGTCGTGAATATACTTATACCGATGAGATAAGTATATTAATGTTTTCCCAAGTATTGAAAAGAGTATAAAGGGTTTGTGAATATATCTTTTGTGAAGGTATTTTGAATCAAATAATCGAAGAGGATCTTATTAATTGAAAGATTTATTTATAGAGGCTTAGGGGATCTCATATAGAATCCAATCTATGATTGATTGCTTGTTATCTGATAGTTAAATAACCGATTATCAAATCTTGGTCAAAAAATAACCCTGGAAATATCTAAGAGAAGTTATATGGCATAGCCATCTTCGATTATACTGTACTATTCGTGTAAAACGCATTTTGTTCTCTTAGGAAAAATGGTAAGGAAATTCGTCCGCTTAAACAGTTCGGAGGTGATCTCCGCTCTTATGCACTATCTGATTATTTCCAGAAGAACCAGAGTTGAGTTCACCGAAACTATTGATTTGGTTTTAGAGCGACCAGTAAATTGGGGAGTGCGCTTATATGAGATGACTTAAAACCGTAACCACTCCAAAACCATATGTGCGTTCTACACTTTTGAGTGGTTCAAGACTGGTTTGAGATAAACGAAGATGGAGTTCTTTTAAGTGCAATGACTACTTGCTACTAATCCTGAGGGTGATTCCAAAATGGATGTAGTAGTAGTGCCTTCGGTTTGTTCATATCTTGAACAACTTGTATAGATGAATGACGGCATTGCATTGTTGCCTAAAGAGTAGTGTTAGCACTCTAAGCAGGATTTGCTAAGAAAGGAAAAAGATAATTATGACCTTACAAGCCTCACAACCCGTTAATGACTAAAATAGGGGATATGCTTCAGGGATATGTGGTTTGCTACCATCAGGAGCAATCATTCCTCAATCTAAATCGATATTTACGATTTGATATGCATGTACATGTGAAGAGTGGACCTAGGGATGGCGCACATTGTTATGTATAGGGTAAAAACAATTGATCTATACATTAATTGTATATGTTACTTCATTTTTTGTTAAATTTTAATTATGTTATTTTAAATAATAACGTAATTAATTATTTATACTTCATTAGTAATATCTATAGGGCCAAATAAAGCATTAATCTATTAAATTAAAACGGAACACGTTATTTTTTGACATCTATTTAGCAGAATAAATGCTTGTTTTGCTCTAAATTAAATGGAATGGAT
Organism: Allium cepa; assembly: GCA_030765085.1. Taxonomy (NCBI): domain Eukaryota; kingdom Viridiplantae; phylum Streptophyta; class Magnoliopsida; order Asparagales; family Amaryllidaceae; genus Allium; species Allium cepa. Next base: position 1,038,722,583 of record CM060931.1, on the reverse strand, counting down.
TGTCGATGACGTCTCTTTGGTAGAATAAAACCCTGTTCTACTATTATATAAAATTGTACATTTATTCTTATGCCAGTTAATTAATATGTGGATTTATTAGTATTGGAAACAATGATGTGTTGATTATTGATGGTAAATTATTGATTTGATTTACATATATATTGCTTATGTGAATACTAGTTATGTGACTTGAAAGTCAAATTGAATTAAATGGTAACTTGATTTAGTACCATTATGGTCTCTAAGCCTCTTTCCGTACTTTAATTTTTATGCATTTAATTTAACTTCAATTTGAAGTTAAATGTTTATTTAATTTTAAAGATGTTTAGAGACATTTGGTTATATTATTAATATAGTTTAAAGATATTTAATTAGATTTTCAATGAGGTTTAAGTTAATTAATTATTTTAATTAATGGTGTTTAAGTAATGAATTGTTAAATTAATAGTATTTAAAGTTAATAAATCAATGTAATTAATTATATTTAAAATTAATTAATTGAATTAATTAATTGGGTATAAGTTAATTATTATTTTATTAAAAATGTTTAAAGTATTTAATTATTTTATTAAAAATGTTTAAAGTTATTTTATATTATTATTAATATTTTTAAAATACGTAATTATATTAATTATGTTGTTTAAAGATATTAGTATTATTGTTGTGTAAGTTAATTAATTGATTTAATTATGGTTTAAGTAAATTAATTAATTTAATTGTTGATGGGTTAAGTAAATTAATTACTTTATTAAGGATGTTTCAAGTTAATTAATTTATTTTATTAGTGTTTTTTTGAAATTAATAAATTATACATTTATGATATTAAATGTGATTAAATTAATTATATAAATGTGTTTAATAATAAAAAAGGGTTTATAGAAGGAACTGTACTTTACAAATGATATTTGTAAAAGGGATTTACAAACGATATTTTGGTAAATGGGATTTCCAAATGATATTTGGTAAAAGAACTATATAAACGATATTTTGTAAAGGAATTTTTAAGTGATATTTATAAAAGAAGCTAATAAATGGTAATTTGTAAACAAAGAAAGAATTTATAAGTAATATTTTAAAGATGAAAAAGGTTTGTAATCAACATATAAGATTTATAAACATGGGTTTGGATTTATAAAAGAATTTTTATAAAAGGATTATATAACAGATTTCTATAAAGGAGTTTATCAAGGTAGGTAGCAAAGAGTTTTATAAATAGAAGGGATTTTATAAATCATTTTGGAGTTTTATAAAAGAAGTTTATAATTTTTTTTGGAGATTTATTAAAATGATTTATAAATATGAAATAGGATTATAAAAAGAAAATTTTATAAAAGGAATGAGTTTTGATTTTCTTAATTAATCCTTCTTAATTATGGTGGTACGAAACTTTCTTTTCATACTCAACACTAAAGGATGGGTGGTTTGGTTTATAGTAAGAAGGTATTTTGAATCAAATAATTGAAGGGGATCTTAATAATTGAAAGATTATTTATAGAGGCTTACGGGATCCCATATGGAATCAATTCTATGATCGATTGCTTGTTAGTCGATAATTAAATGACTGACCATCAAATATAGAACTCTAGTAATATTTAGGAGAAACACGAGAGTTATATGGTGCAGTCATCTTCGATGATGTTGTATAGTGCATATAAAACTTGTTTTATTCTCTTAGAACAAGTGATAAAGAAATCTGTCTGCTTAACGGTTAGGAGTTGGTCTCCGCTCTTATGTATTATCTGATTATTTCCAAAAGAACCGGACTTCACTGAAACTATCGATTTGGTTTTGAAGCGACTGTTAACTGAGGAAGTATACTTATATAAGATGACTTGAAACTATAACCACTCCAAAACCATATGCGTGTTCTACACATTGGAAGTTGTTCAAGACAAGTTCGAGATAATCGAAGACAAAGTTCACCGAAATGCATTGGCTACTTGCTATTAATCCTAAGGGTGAATCCAAAATGGATATAGTAGAAGAGGTGCCTTCGACTTGTTCATATCTTAAACAACTTATATGGATGAATTCTGGTATTGCATTGTTGCTTGGAAGGAAGGTTAACATACCAAGTCGGATCCGCTAAGAGAGGAAAAAGGTAATCATGACCTCACAAGCCTCATAACCCGCTAATGACTAAAACAGAGAATATGCTTTAGAGCTATGTGGTTCGCTACCATTAGGAGCAGTCATCCTTGATCTAGATTCAATATTTATGGATTCGGTATGCACGCGCACTAGAAGAGTAGGCCCGGAGGTGTTGCACATTGTTATTAGCCTTGGCGCTCAAGGGATGATGTAATCCGGTATGCCATGTTAAGGGGGGCAGCCATCTCTAATTCATAGGGGGTCCATGTGAGGTCCTCGGTATATTTTTCTAGAGGTGTACTGTGGTAGGCGGTGCCTTAGGAGCCCTATCATTGATGGAAATCGAATATCCAATACGTGCCCCTACAGATTTAGTTGTATATCTATTATACTGGAATTTAATTAATGCAACACTTTCGGCTATGATTAATATTTATTTTACCTAGACCTTATTATAACATCATTGGATTTTGTATTAAAAATGATTTGGTTATCGTAAGGTACAAGACTGTCCGTGTTTATCTACGGCATGGTTTTACGAAATACCCTTATTTCTGGAAGGTTTTTTATTACATTAAGTAATGCAGTTGATTGTTTTTCTCATGCTGGTTTTACCAAACTAATCCGAACATTATTTATCTTATAATATTCGAATTAACCCAAGCATATTTTCCAGAGTTAGCAAAAACTTTAGAGCTTCAAGTGGTGAGCTGGATCCTCCAAGGCATATTCGCTTATTTTATCTTTTGTTGTTTCATGTTGTATGTATCAACATTTGTAAGAATGGGTTGTTATAACTGTCCAGACTGATGATAGATTAGTACTCTGATTTGTGTATGTATATGAAAAGTTTTCTTTTTGTGAAGATTATTGGTATATTATATGTTACTCGTCACGTTTGTAAGATATGTTCTGCATTTCGTTTCGACATGATTTGCTAAATGTAAACCACGTGATTATCCCCTGCTTCATCTTGCATCTTCGATTCTTTAACCCTTGGGCACTTATGCCTAGTAATTTGCTTGATACGGAGGCGATCTAACTCATCTGCTATTTGTCTTTTTCTGCATAGCTTTTGGGAGTTGTTCACCTAGTACTTAAGAAATGATCCCCAGGACGACCATTTTACCCTCATTTCCTTGACCATGGTATCAAAGGAAAGTTTAGCCTATAAAAATAGCTCGGTACCAACATGAAATCATGTCTGTACCGTCCTCTTTTTCCTTGTGTACCTTGACTCCAAACTCTTTGAAGTCATTTCCTTTGCCATTCCAAGCTTACCCTAAGTCCATGAACCATTTCATCTTCGTCCCGGCATCAATATTTGTTTGAAAGATAATTGGTTTAAAAGCTACATAATACCTAGTATTTGACATTTCAGTCAATATTAATGCCATAATACTTTGTATGTGGTAGTTTTATTGTATAGTGTAGCATGATAGTAGAACTGTGCTAACTTGTTGGATACAGGTGAAGATGCAGGTTAAGGTATAGTTCCATTACATCGATCAGTGTTATTTGGTATTATGTATGATATATTATCAAATTAGCAATCATGAAGATCAATGGTATTTCTTTTTTGCTAGAATTTATGTCTAACCATCTCTTTGTTATTTCTTTGTTATTTATTCTAGGAGTAGTCGACTAAGAGATGATATCTCTACTACCTTGAGGCAATTCATAGAGCCATAGCTATATTACTGCGATTCATGTGATATGATTCTAGTATTCTACATATTTATGTTGATAATATATATTTATATTCTTCCGCTATGATAACTAGTTTGTTGAGATATATATGCTTTGCAATATTTATTGTGTTTTACATATCTTACACTTCATGGAATATCGTCCGTGGCACTACTGTAGGATCAAATTTCTTGTAAGTGTGGATTATGGGTGTTATGGAAAGCTGATTGTTACATTTAGTATCAGAGCATAGGTTACTCGATCACCAAAAATTAAGATAAGTTGAGCGAGCGTAGTTTTTATTTTGGATATACTTATGAATATAGCATTTACACGCCCATAATTTTTTTTTAGTGTTGTATACTATCTTTTGGGAAAGTTGCTAATTATTCTTATATATCAATAATCCTTATGAGTCTTTCCAATCAAGCATCGACAGCTAGAGGCAATGTTGGGGCTCTAGATCTATACATGCTAGCATGGTTCTAGAGGTACTTAAAGGCTACTACATTAGGCACTCCAACTTCAATGGATTCCCTCCTGTATCGGCAGTAATTGAGGTGATGCATATTCGTCCATCGCCTTTGCCATCTGTTCCTCTCCCTGAGGCTCTATAAGGATCTTATTCTTAGTTAAGCTCCGATGGCTATGGAGATCTTATTGAAATGGCATTGTTAAATTCGTAGAATAGAGATACCCTGGAGAAGGAAGACTCCAAAGTTAAAGTGAATCCACATTTCCGAGTCAAGAGGAAGATAAAAGGTTTCGAGAATGGAAAAGGCTAGGATAAGAAGGGAGTAGTGTTTTGTGATAAGTGTCGTTTGAAAGGGTGTTTCACTAGAGATTGCAAAGTCCACCTCCAAGCATTGAAATGCTTTGGTTGTGGCCAAAATGACCGTCTTAAAATTGATTGTCCATCTCTTTGAAAGAGCAGACAATAGTCAAAGCTTATGCTATCCATGTTATTCCTAGTTCGAGTGCTCCTGCAGAGCTTAATAAGGGGAAAATTTCATTATGGAAGGTGTGCTTTCCGTTTATGACTTTTCTATTCATGTTTTATTCATGCCGAAGTTTCATAATCTTTTGATACTAGTCATCTTATTGATCGTTTACACCTAGTTCCCCATGGTATTGATGGCTCTCTTGTGTCAAATACTATTGGGGGATCGGTACATCTTTCTAATATATGTAGAGATAATAAATTATCTCAGGATAGGACCGGGTTTACTGATAATGCTTTTATGCTTGGGTTTTCATGCTATGAAATTGTACTAGGGATGGTTTGGATGACGAAGCTTAGGATTATATTGTGATGACCATGTTGTTGGATCTGGCCCATTTGACAACGGATGAAATGGGTAAATTTAAAAAAAAAATTACCTATTCGAATCTTAATGGGCTATGTAAACTATTAGTAAGCATTAGATCACATCCATGACGTATATTTTAAAATGTTTTTATATTTGTATACATGATGTATATATTAGACATAAACATATATATATATATATACGTATGTATGTATGTATTTCTAAACGAACATAATTGTGTTATAAGCATGTGTACATGTGTATATGCACACACGGATATTGGGATTTAAATCTGTTGTGTATGTAGATATATTATACTTATATATTGATAAATTCATATACATATTGTTTGCACAAAAAATGGCCAAACATCTCAAAACTATTTTTTGCCAAGCTATGAATACAGGGTATATAACGTAGTTGTTTTATTAATATTATGATTGATATTCAGAGTGGAGATCACATATTGGTTATGCAAAAAGTGAATTGCAGTAAAGTAAGGAACACAAAGATTCATAATAGTTTTCCAAAATGTGCCTACGTCCACTTTCCGTTTTCATTATCCTTCGTATAGGTCTTTGGTACAATGCTTGGGGTAACAAATATGATGATTTGTTGCTTAATTGAAAGTAAGATATAGACCTTAGGAAGTATATTTGCCAATGCCTATTTGTTTATTCTTGTTCAGTTTTTCCTGCTTGGTCGTTCTGTTTGGCTGTTCATGTTCAGCTATTCCTATTAGGTTGTTCCTGTGGGTCTATTCCTATTTGGATATTTCTGTTAGGTTGTTCCTTTCTTTTCTGACTTGTCTACCATTGTTGATGTAAGCTTGGCTCTCCAAAGTTCTCTGACATTATTGTTGGATGCTTTGGTATTCATAGAAGCAAAGGTATAGGGAGGTCAGGCCAATAAAATAGCCAGTTTTCCTATATAACATGCTCGATTCAGTTATTTCCATATACGGAAAATACACTCCAGAACTTCCATATATTCAACATTACCTTTCCATATATGTTGTTTTTAGTCCAACGGTAATTGGCTCAGTGGGTGGCTTGGAGGTAGTTGACTCGGTGGTGCTTAGTTCGGTGATTATGTCATGCTTCAACCATGCTTGGGTTCGGCAGTAGGTTATTGAATAGGAATCTGTGTTCAGTAGGTAGTGTCCGATAATGCTTGGTTTGGCGATGCCGTTGTTTGGTGATGCTTTTGTTTAGTAGTGCCTTAGTTTGACAATGCCTTGGTTCGGTGATGCTTTCATTCAATAATGTCTTGGTTCGACACCCTTTCAATCACCAAACAAGAATTCATATCTGGTAGTTCCACTATCGAGCAAGGAATCTTATCTAGTGTTCCTACTATCGTATAGGTGAAGATGGAGCTATTTTTCCTTTGTCTTATCTTATGTTTCCACTTGTATTGCTTCATGTTTTCTTTTGGTCTTCTTGCCTTCTTATCCTAGCACTTTTGGCCAAGTGATGATGCTTCGATTTCCAGTTGCTCCGGTGCCTATTAGATCTCTCTAGATTGCATAGAACAATTATGAGTTGCTAAATTTGTGACTGGCAAAGTTCCGATGTTGTGATTCCTAGGGTTGGTCATGTATAATTCGATGCTGGATAATGGACTGGATGATTGAAGATGATTAGATAAAGCTGATATGATTCTTTTTATCCGAAGTGCTCTAGAGTTTCAGTTAGGCTAGATTGTATAAGTGATTTCTATAGCTCTAAGTCTGTCTGCCATTATTGCTCATTCGTCCTCTCTCTTAGTTATGCTTATCCATAAGGTATTTATAGATGTGAGGTTCGGTAGTAATCTATTAGATAGAAAATGGTTAGGCAACAAATGGTTAGGACTCATACCAGATCATTTCTCCTGTTCTATTAAATAACACGCTTGCCAGGAATCGAACTCCTAACCTCTCCATTGGAAGTTTGGCACACGACCACTTAAGCTACACATATTTTGTGTACCATAACTCTTTCATTTTAAGTTGGAATTGAATAAAACTTTGACCAATAGCTTTGTATCATTGAGTAGAATATTCCAATGCCATTAGATGTTCCTTTTGCTTGAAGTAGAGAGTATCTATAAAAGGTTAGGCGTAGGTTGGTTGGTTGGTGGATTGATTTTTAGGATGGTCATATCTTCCAATCCATAGCTCGTATTAAGATGTGTTTTTAACTTAGATACATACCATGTCCTTAGGAACATTTTATAAGTGATTTGAGTATAATTTAGACTATGTCAAATTTACCCCCAACACTTCGTCATGCCTTTGTGCTTACATGATGACGCCTTTATTGTGTAACTTTTGGCCATTTCTACGTTCCTTGATGTTTATTCGTATTAACCATGCTGTGGGAAAAATTCCCGTAACACTTTCCCCCTAAAGCATACTTTCATAGAATATAAAGTATGCTTCGTTTCATCCAAAACTATCTTTTTTTTCTCATGCGATGGTTATCTCGAACCTTGAATATCTATATCCTTATTGATGTCCTTTCGTTAATTTTTCCGCTGCTAGTATGTTGTAGAGCCTTTTTCACTTCGAGGAAAGCTGGTTGATCATTCCAAGACATATTTTATTATTATGACTTTTGTAGTTTGTGCTTTCTTGGTAGTATAGTCATCTAGAATGATTTCCAACTGATTCTCATCTCTGTTTAGTCGGGAGATGCTTTCTTTAGCTCAACCTCCATGCCCTTGGGTCTTGAGAGTTGTGCGTTGTCTAATGAAAATTCCAAGTCTATCGAGGTGCTTTAAGGAATGGAATATACTGAAGTTCCATGCTATATGGATGAGATGATGTATATTTTATTGAGTAGACTTCGGTTTCGCTGATTAAGATTATTAGTCATAATGTACTTTTCCTAAACAATCTCAAAGAGATTTCATTAGTGACCCCTTCACCATTACCATGCATACTTTTATAGATCAATGACCAATAAGTTCGATAAGGTACGTGATTATTATTGAAGGGTGCTTGGGTTTGAGACATAATGTTTTATGATTTGGGCATAATTTTGATTGTGCTCTTGTTTTGGCCTTATTTTTGATTGATGTTTCTCATAGCTTATACTTTATATTTTCTGTATGAACACTTACACAAGCGCGTATATAACTTATAGCAATTTTAAATGAAATTATCATAGCTGATAAGGATGAGTTGTTGCATTGTATTTGTATAGTATCCTTACTTAGCCATTAGCTCATTAGCAAGTTTTTTTAAATTGCTTCCTTACATACTTGTATAGGGTCCATCACTGACAAGTTCAATACTGTGAGCATACCAACAAAGTAGTTAAGTGTTATTTATTAGCTCTTCCCGTAGTTTTCCATTGCCCCCGACATACTGTCACATGAACAATCACTAGAAAGTTCGGCTAGCTAAGCAACTTCTGATGGATTGCCATTTCATTGCTTCCTTACACACTTGCACTGGATCAATCACTGTCAAGTTCGATAAGGTGAGCGATCTCTGGTGGACTCCCATTTCTTTGCTGCCTTGCACACTTGAATAGTATCAATCACAAGTTCGTAAAGGTAAATGATCTCTGGTAGAGTGACTTTGTAATCCAACCTTGTGTGTCCATGTTAGTTTCCAGTTTCTTTGTCTTGGGTTTAGGCGATCCCACCTACATCATAAGGCATGAATAATTGCTATGCCCAAACAGATTAAGTCTAGAGGGCAATTATCAACAACGAACACCGAGTCATCGATCATGTCTTGATCTCGAGTAAATCAGTATGTTGTTGCCTACCAGAATTTGTGGGCTGATTATCAATGATAAAGTACATGGTCGGTGGTTTAAGTCCCGACCATGGGCATGTCTCGTCCATAATTGCCAGCTAAGGTTTGCGGGCCGATCATCGATGGCGAACTACCCAATCGATCATGTCCTGATCGTGGGCAAGTCTTATTCACCATTGTCAGTCAAAGTTTTCGGGCCGACTGTCAATAGAGAACTACCCAATCGACGGTCATGTACTGATTATGGGTAAGTCTAGTCCACCATTGTCGGCCAACGTTTGCTGGTCGACCTCCAATGGCAGACTATCCAATTGGCGGTTTTGTCTTGACTGTGGGTAAGTCTGATTTACTATTGTCGGCCAAGTTTTTTGGTTGATCATCAATGGTGAACTACCCAGTTAACAGTAATGTCCTAACTATGGTTCTGTCTTGTTCGCCATTACCGGCTAAGAATTATGGGCTTATCATCAACGTTGAACTTCCCTATTAACGATCATGTCATGATCGTGGATAATTCGGTTCATTGATGTCGGCCAAGTTTTTTCCAAGTTTGTTGTGATGTGCTAGAGTCAAGTGCCCCCTGGTATGTAGCGGCCTTGCCACTATAGTCCTAGAAATTAGGGATTTAGTTGGTAAGGGCTAGTTGTTCTCGGGGTAGTTTGGTAGCACTGATCGTCTATCATGGTTTCACATACCTTACCAATGGGGTTCGAAAAAATCATGATGATTGAAAATACACCTATTCATAATACATGCAGTTTCAATAGTCGATATGCAAAAATGAAACAAAGATATTGAGCATTCCATGCTCTCCTGATAACAATACCATATATTCTCTAAGATATAAACCCAGTTCCTCAAATCTTTATTTATGACATACGATCCTTTCAAGATCAGGTCAACCTTGGTCGAGGGAAAATATATTCCAAGAACAAGTCTACATCCTCAAGGGTGGGTGATGCTTTACTTTTGAGTTGCATCACTCTCCTTGGTCCATGCATGTGCCACATCTTAGAAGTTTATGAATCCCATGCTATTGATTTCCTTCCATTGCTCGAGATAATCTGCAATCGGACTTTGTACTTAGCTCTACCTCTATGACATTCATCATGTCTTTTAGTATACTCCATAGCCTAATTGTTAAGAGTTGTCCAGGATTACTCACATCATAAGGTCTCCTTTTCTAGGGTTTAACCTCTAGTGTGGTCTTCATAGCTGCCCTGATGTACATTGTCCAACATTTCCTTAGCCTCTCATATAGTCGTGCACCTTAACAGCAAGTTAATGAAACTCCTCTATATGGGACGATGTCCTATATAGTGTACCGAGTCACCTTACACATTACCTTCTTTGCTTCATTTTGGTTTAGGGTGAAATTTTTACTAGGACTAACCCAAAAAGTGTTCTATTTCCCGACCTAGCCAATTTTTTCAAATCATTGGTCGATTTTCCTCCCATGAGATGCGCTTAACCACATAGCATTCTTGCACATTAAGCAAAGCCTTCGCCCTTTTTCTTTTTTAAGTGGTATGCAACTCGTTCTCCTTTGATTTATAACTCCCAAAGTGCTAGATTCACAGCCATTTGCAAGTCTCTAAGGATACGTAATGTCATGATTCCCAGTTCTTATGCTATATCTAATCCTCCTATTAGTGTATTATACTCTACATTCTGTCTAGCCTATAAGGTAAGAGGCCTATCCGCCCGTAAGGGTCGACGACATTTTTTTCTTACCCATTCATTAGTATTTTCTCTCACTTTTGTTTGTTTTGCATAGTTAAATTGCATGGTGTTATTATGCCTCAATTATTTCTATCATCATTCAAAATTTATTCATCAAACTAAGTCATACCTTTGCATTATTACCTTTGCATTCTATGAGGGTACTCGGTCTTGGAGCATCATACTTTATATTCATATGAAGTTAAGTCTTTTTTTTAGGCTTGTTAGTAAGATTAACCCCCACTATCTCTAGTGGTGTCCGGTCCCACTTCCGGAATGGGTCATCATTATGCTCCACTATCTTTGGAAGGGCTAAATCTAGTCTCCCGTTATTACTAATGGAGTCAAACCCTATCTCTGGGACTAGGAAATGTATGCTTCGCTCTCTGATTACTCCATATTTCACAATTTTTATGCACTTTTTTCTTAGGATATCTAGTAGGAGGACACGCTCTAATGTCCAAGGTAAGGGGGAATACAACACCGTTCCGCCAAGTAGGGTTCGCACCCTTTCTTCGTAGTGACTCATTTCCTTCGCTGGACTGCGGTCTAGAGTTTGTGGCATTCCCGGTGGACATAACTTAGTGTTTCATCCTAGAACATAACTATGAGATTTGTCTTCATTCATTAGTCTCATGACCATAAACCTCATGGAACATGCAGTATTTGTTGGTTTTCATCTCTATCGCAATTGACTTTTTATCCTCAATTCATCATAATCCATGGTTTTTCTAATAAAAAGATAGATTCTTTCTGGAGTCTCTATGTAATGCCCTACCTTTATAGCCAAATTATCGAAGAATATTATAAGAAACATCATTAAGTAATATGCAGAATAAGGCTGGTTAGACCATCCGTAAAATTGCTTTGGACGAGTATCGATACTTCGAATAATGTGACTATATTTTTCTGTCTTTTCTTACAAGTAGTAATTTGACATATCAGTCAAGGTGAAAAATAATAATACAAGGGATTTATATGATATGAAATAATACATAACATAATATACATAGAGACACAATCACATCCTAGAGGAACAAAATGTAATACACATTACATAGCAGAAAGTGAGTCTTAAAATAGAGTACAAAGTTCAATATCCAAAAATATGCATCATAGTCTCATCACTAACCAAATCCAAAATATCATACACATATATACATATACATACGACACATACTAACTGAAGAGATAACAAATGGAAATCTCTCTAAGCCTAATGACGAGATAACAACAAGTTACATATTGCAAAATCCTCTCAAACTCCAAACAGGCACATGAATCCATGGTCAATGTCCCTAAAGCTGAAATGTTTCGGTCTGACCCGAGTATTATAAAATAAAGGGGTCAGACTATCTCTAAATATTCAAAAGGGTGAGAACAAGATATAATACAAGGATACATGACATATAGAAAAATATAGGTGCCATATACATAATAAGTCATGGGAATTGTCTAACACAGGATACATTTCAAGTTACATGAATACTTAAATCACAAAACACAAAATAAATCACAAATCCTCAAAATGCATATAAACAAACAGAAATCATGAAAACACAGAATAATCACAAAACCCAAAATTCCAAAATAAATAATAATACCTCAAAATCTAGGAAAACCAAATTCATAATGATCATAATGATCGTATTCATATCGTGGAAAACAAAAGGTAGTATCACTCACACCGATCTGATACCAATGATCATTCGTACCATGAAAACAAAATCTCAAAGTCCAAGAAACATAACTCAAAGATCAAAGGAGATATAACTCGTACCAATCACAAGGGTTGTAGAAAAATCCATGAGTATACTTCTTAAGGATCTATCGGCCCCCGACTGGAAACCAAAAGAGAGTAAACTCTAAAGTGCCAAATACCATCACTCTTAGTGATCAAAAGAACTTAATCGAAATGTCACATGCCGCCTGGTGAAATTCAAGTATTTACTAGAAGCTAGTAAATCTCACTTATTACTGATACCATTGGAAAACCTAAACTATATTCACTTAAGGATCTATCAACCTCCAGCCAAACACCAAAGGAGAATACAATCCTAAAGTGTTAGTTACTTTCCAAAAGGTAACCATAAGAATTCAACCAAAGCATCGCATATCACCCAGTGAAATTCAAGTATTCGCCAATGGTTTAGTAAATTCCACTCAAAAATTCTATTCAATGAGTTGTACCATATTCAACGAAGCGTTACTTGAGAGCGTTTGAACCAATCAATAACACTAAGTTGATAATTAGTGTTCCCCATATTATAGAATTAAGGCTCTCAAAGTGTTTTAATTCCAGATCCCAAAGTTACACAAAAAAGCAAAAATAACATATAAAGAGCCAAATGTTAAATCCAATAAAAATCGGATAAGAGTATATGGTTTTGAAAATAAATAATTTAATTTAACGTAGAAAATGATTTCTAAAACCCTTTAGTTATATACTTACTTTCAAACTATTCATTTAAAAATCCATAAACTCAATTATTATTCAACTCTATATAGATATTCACCATATGATAAAATACTCCATAAAACCGAATTGTTCTAAAAATGCACTTATTATTATATACACCAATTTCTATAAAAGATTTTTAGTTTTATAAATCATATTCCAAAGACCATATATAGTTATAAGTCCATTTACTTTATAAACCATAAATACTCGTATTTCCAAACCCATATAGGTATTTAAACATTTGATTAAAAATAACCCAGTTTGTACTTTAAAATCATTATTATTATATAATATATATATACACACATTTTCAAATATTCTTTATAAAATAAAAAAATTTATACTTAAAAAGATTTAGAGAAAACGATTTGATTTGAAATTCAGCCTTTTGGTAAATCTAATTGAAAACGTACGATGAAATTGTATGCATTGCTAAAGACCCGTAGAACAACTCTGTAGTATAATAATTTCAAAATAAATTAAAAAATTCATAATTCAGAATTGCCAAAGTAGCAATGAGATCGGCATGGAAAACAACATCAAAATTAAGTAAATAGCGAAAAGGAGCAAAACGAACGAATGAACGGGCGAACGACGCAAACTGGGGTTTTACTTGGAACTGAAATAGCTCCAGTTTTACATGCCACGAGTACACTGAGGTGCCAACCAGTGCACCTATGCTAGCAAATCCTGGGGCTATTTTCAGCTCCAGGTCACCCTCTGACGGTCTGATTTCACTCATTTTTCCTCCATCGGTCGTCTTAAGGTCTGGAGCACCGAATTAGCACTCATTCAAGCTTACAAACATGTACAATTAAATGCTAATTTAAATCATAAAGTAAGGGTTTTAGAAAAATAGAGTTTCTTAAAAAAAGAAATGAACAACATAAGAGATTGGAATCAATTCTATACCGAGTTCATCCAAAACAACGACCTAAAACTAACATTCAATTGTAGATTCAACCAATAACTGAAACCATAAGATTAATCTAACCATAAGCATGTAAATAATCTAGAGATAGTTTGCGTGAGTTAAACGTAACTCGTTTTTTTAACCAATTGAATTTGCTAAACACTTCTATTTAAGCTTTGCAATCCTATTTCAGCAAACCCTAGATAATTCTCAAGCAAAATAATCACAAAACCCGCAATTTAATTTATTGCAAAATTGAGATACAAAATTCCTATTTGTATATAAGCAAGTTTGTAACCATTACCTGGACTAACTAGCTTCAAAAAATTGTTTGATTTGCTAAGGTTTGAAAGAAGGATATTTGGTTTACTAATTTTCAGTTTATAGTATATGAAAATGAATGTACAATGAAATAAGAAAACGGATTTTCTTCTTAACTAAATGGGCTTGGGTGCTTCATGGACCTAATAAGCGAAATTTTTATTATTCTCTTCTTATTTCCTATTTATAAATCACCAATTTACACTTAAACAATGTTTACTCAACATATTTTGATTTCTCAATTTTTCCAAACCAACCAACAAATTCAAATTCTCATTTCTATTAATATCGAAATACCTTGTAAGAATTAAATATAACTTTTGAAAATAACAATCATTTTCATTATTTTTAATAAAAATAAATTATTAATTGTGAATTCTCGTTTTAAACAGTAAATCTCAATATTAACATTTGATCCTAACAAATTTAAATAAGGGGTTTTTTGGCTTAAGGAAAAAGTTAGAGAAAAATTTAGTTTCATGGACAAAAAGTTTGTTTCTTAGGCTGAAGGACACTTTTTATTGTAAATCATAGAATGATAGTTGCAGCTATCATTTTCAGTTTACACTAAAAAGCATCCTTCAGACTAAAAAGTAAACTTGTGTAATTATTCATAATTAAACTTAATTAATTAGGCAATTAATAAGAGCATTATTACACTCTTTAAGCTATGAACATGAAAACTCGCTCCGTTATCTGAAAATTTTCCTACCTTGAAGCTCTTTGTCTCTAACCTGGTTAACATTTCCTAGTCCTGCTTCGATATCAAAATCCTCCGATGGCATAAACATTTAGGCTTGGTAGTATTAGTCCTCCAAGTTTGTAGTTGAATTTTTCTTAAGTTCCCTGTAAAACTCTGTTTTCCTGTTAACTCTTGAAATAACAATTATAGTGATTGTTTGTTTACTACGCTGACTTATAGTGGCATACATAGCGTTGAACCATGCAAGATTGTTTCGTAAGTTTTCTCCATCCTTTTTCTTAATACCCAAGTGTTAACGGATTAGTGCTCTAAATGACTAAACCAAATAATCAATAAGTATGACAAGAATAGAAGAAAGCAATGACATATTACTTCCTATGTAGCTCCTCCATATGCTGATTGTAGCACCTCGAATGTGGTCAAGGGTTTGTTTTCCAATGTATGGTTCCATAGTCAATGTCTTAAAATCTGGAAGTTGACTGCATATTGGATGTTCAGAGTGAAAGGATACCGGTTCATCTTATCAACCTTTAGTCTCTTGCTCTGCTCACTTAACACTCGACACACATGCCTAGGGATTCGCTCGTTCGCTGCTGAATGCTTCCTTAGGTTGCTTGGTGGGCCACGTCGTGTTCCCTGCGTAATTCAGGAGGTCCCATTTTGACAGCCAAGAATGTCGTTCTATCAGTAGCATTGACTTCTAGTGGGACATCCTTCCTTGGTCCGATATAGGCTACATCGTCGTTCGGGTACCGATCAGTTCTGCATCAAGACAATTTGGTTCGAGCTCTAGCCAGTTTGGTTTGTGGAAGTCTAGATTTCCATGGCTTCTTACTGCCTTTCATGCTCCCTTGCATCCATTCTTCATAGGTCGCTAACAAAATTCTGAACTTAGTCTTTCTGGACCTCCATTGGTGTTGCTTACCCCATGATCTAAGGAATCTCCTAGCAAACTTCATTCTAGGGTTCACTCCATTATACATGTCATCGGCACGAACTTTTTATCCATGTTATGAATTCCAGCTGTTGTAGCGTTAAACTGGGATAGGTACTAACGCAAGGATCATCTTCCCTTTGCTTCACATCAAAAAAGTAGTATCTATCCTCGGTTGTTGAACCTGTACCTGGAATTTACTAATAATTTCTCCTTTAACATCTTCCAAGAATGAATTAATCCTTGGGGTAAACCACCAAACCACATAATGGCTAAGTTTCGAAAAAATAAAGGGAAGCACTTGCACAAGGCTTCCTCCGTAGTTTCGCTCATTAGCACGTGCAAGGTATGTCATTGTCAATGTACTATGAGGTTAATTGGTCCTTTATACGACTCCATAGTAGGCATCCTGGTAGTTCTATCCCTAGGGAGAAGGCACTGCTAAATCTAACTCCAATTCCTTACTCCACTTGTTCACATCAAACACATTATCCAATGATTTGAGCTATCCTAACCTTCGATTCAGGTGACCATAGTAGGCATCCTGAAATCTCTGTGGCTCTTAGTAGTTCTAACCTAGGGAGAAGGTACGGCTAAACCTAACCCCAATTCATCACTCTACTTGTTCACGTCGAACACATTATCCAATGATTCAAGACATCCTATCCTCCAATTTGGTTAGAAACAATTTTTTCATCCTATCTATTATGACTTAATCTTCGGTTTCGAGATTGGTCATGCCTCTACATCGATCCTTATGATCGTTTTGTCCTCCATTGACCATAATTTCAATGAGGGAATGAGAGCAATTTATTGTAGATGCCCCTGATTTGGCATCATTCTGATCTGGTTCGATGCCATACCGATTCACGGTATAACTACGAGCTAAACTTTTACTCGTTTCATCCCTTCAGCATTTCTACTTCTATCTCTTTGACTTTTTTCATCGGATTCCTTATTAGAGTGTACGCCTTCGCCTTTTGGATCTCTTAGACTGGGATCACATTTGTGTTCCAATGTTGTGACCAATAGTTTGCAGCTGCCCAAACATGTCATAAGTTGGTCCACCACTATTTGCCATTGAGAAGTGAAATATTCATTTAGATTTTCCACAACTCTATCCAGTTTGCCTTTAGTAATTAAATCTACTAGAAATGGAATTCTTGCTGAATGATCATTCTAATTGGAAGTTGTTTGATTGGGTGCGCTGATGTTCCCTACATTCCAGCTGGTAGCACCAGCTTTATTCTTAGATTCAAAGGCATGTTGACAATTGACTCTTAGTGAAAGAACCATAAATGTTTGCCCAAAAAATAGGCAAACACCTCCAATCTATTTGTTGCAAAGATGTGAATACAGTGCGTATAACGCTGCTGTTATATTAGTATTTGATTGATTTTCAGAGAGCAAATCATGTGCAGGTTATACATAAAGTAAATTGCAGTATAGTAAAGAACATAAAGATTTATAATGATTCGGCAAAAATGTGCCTACATCCACTTTCCATTTTCGTTTTATCCTTCATATAGACCTTTGGTCCAATGCTTGGGGTACCAAATTTAATAATCAGATGCTTAATTAAAGTAAGATATTGACCCAAGGAAGTCTGTTGGACAATATGTGTTTGTCTGTTCCTGTTAGGCTATTCTTGTTCGGTTGTTTCCATTCGATCATTCATGTTTGGCTATTCTTGTTCCGCTGCTCTTGTTATGCTGCTCTTTTGAGCCTGTTCCTATTCGACTATTCCTATTAGGTTGTTCCTGTTTTCTATGACTTGTCCTCCATTACTTAGTAAGACTGACTCTCTAGAATTCTCTCCCATTGTTGTTGGATGCTTTGGTTTTCATACTAATGAAGGTAGAGGGAGGTCAAGCCAATAGAATAAGCAGTTTCCCTGTATAAGATGCTCGATTCGTTTAATCCCATATATAAAAGATATGCTCTAGAACTTCCATATATACAAGTTTTCCTTTCCATATAAGCTTTGTTCGGTCCGGTGGTAATTGGCTTCATGGTTGTTTTCTCGGAGGTAGTTGGCTAGGTGGCGCTTAGTTCGTTGGTCATGTCATGGTTTCGGCTATGCCTATGTTTGGCTTGCGGCTACCGAACATGAATCTATGTTCAATAGGTAGTGTTCGACGATGCTTGGTTCGACTGTGCCTTGATTCGGTGATGGTTTTGTTCAGCAGTGCCATGGTTCGTATTGCCTTAGTTTTGTGTACTTTATTTTGGCTATCCCCTGGTTCGACATCTTTCAATCATCGAACAATAATTCCTATCTAGTAGTTCCATTACTGAACAAGGAATCTTGTCCAGTGTTCCTTCTACCGGACATGTGAAGATGGAGCTGTTTTTCCTTTGTCTTGCTTTAATTATGTTTCCACTTCTATTGCTTCATGTTGTCTTTTGGTATTCTCGCCTTCCTATTCTAGCTCTTTTGGCCAAGTGATGATGCTTTGATTTCCAATTACTCTGACGCCTGTTAGATCTCTCTGGATTGGTTACAACAATTGTGAGTTTTGGTAAAGATACGTTAGGTAGTAAATGGTTAGGCGGTAAACATTTAGCTTTCCTATAGACCATTTCTCATGTCCTATAAAAATAATGCACTCGTTAGGAATCCAACTTCTGACCTCTCCATTGGAAGTTTGATGCACAACCACTTGAGCTACTCATGTTTTTGTGCCGTAAATCCTTTATTTTAAGTTGGAATTGAATGAAACTTGGACCAATAGCTTCGTATCGTTTAGGAGAATATTCTAATTCCTTTAGATGTTCCTTTTTCTTGAAGTAGAGAGTATCTCTCCAAGGTGGGGCCATGATCGGTTGGGGGGTGGACAGAATTTAAGATGATCGTATCTTCGAATCAGTAGCTTGGATTGGGATGCATTTTCGACCTAGGTGCATTTCCTGACCTTAGAAACATTTTTTGAGCATTTTGACTTTATTTTTAGACTATGCCAAATTTTCCCCTAACACTTTGCCTTTCCCTTATGCTTACATGATGATGCCTTTGCTATGTATCTTTTGATTGTTTCTAGGCTCCTTGACGTCTTATTCACCATGATGTGGATGGAAATATCCAAAACACATATCAACTGGATATAAGTATACATATGTGTAAATATACTAAAATATATGTATATGGTTTATCTACATTAATACTATATATATATATATAATTTCGGCATATGGATGTATATATTATATATTGTCATAGATCTATATATATTCGAAATAATTGTATATAAATGTAATTAGTTAGATTTATCAAAGAACATCAATTTTTCAATATTAATATTTTTTTCTTAATTCGAATCCAATTTTAAATATGTCAAAATATTTTATATTTAAATTTTAGATCAAATGAGGCTATTTCAAAAATGTTTCAAAACTCAAAATATTAAAACAAATATCGAATGAAAGCTAACTCAAATAAATTAATTTTAAATACACACACATGTGTGTGTGTATATTTACAATATTAATTTCGATCTAAATAAATATTGATAAAAAATATTATAAATAGAAATTTATATGTAATAAATAATATATAATTGGTAATTAATGATTTAATTATTTTTGGGAAAAAATATTTTTTACTATGAAAACCTGTGTGAATTTTTCTCTCATAGGGCCAAAAATAGAAATAACAGAAAATACATATGCACATTTAGTTTAGTCAAAAATTAGTTTAAAGATAATTATGTTTATAATAAAATAAATCTAATTTAAAATATTTATACAAGATAATATTTTCATATGGCCAAAGTCAATATTATACAATCCATTTTAAATTTCAATATGTTATAAGTAACAATTAAATCAAAAGAATCATATTTTAATTTATAAACCGTTAAGTAAAATTATATATATGTATATTTCTATATGATATATTATATATACACACACTAGTGCAAGAGGGTGTAAACATATAAGTTCGAAACAAAAAATATATTTCCTAATAGCTCTTGTTACTTATAACACCTCGATCTATAATTGACTTATATGATCTTCAATTCTTCACCATAATTTGCAACAAGACGAGTGTTATAACTTTTGAGCTGTCGTTGGATGTTTTTGGGTCAAATTGTTTTAGCCTTAGAGGCATGGTCTTCTAGAAATAATGGAGTTAAGGGAATGAAGCACCGGGTAGAAAAAGAGCGGCCATGCGTTGGTATTTATAGAGGGATCAAAGGAGAATCATCTTCCACCCTTTACTCCATCTTCCATACCAATTCAAAATCGATCCAACTCATTTTCCTCCTCCCCATGGCCGGCCATACCATGACTAATAATGGGTTAAAATATCTCTTAACCCATCAAGCAACTATTTCGAATTAAATCCTATTTAAATATATCGATATCGTTTGTCGATATGTGTACATATCATATTTATATATACATCCAAACAATTACTAATTGCACCTAAAAAATTTCCAAAAGCCACCCCATTCATTAAAAACACCTCCAAACATTATAAAACGTGCTAATAGCTAACATTTCTCAAATAATAATTAATTTAATTTACAACCGCGGTAAACTTATTCAGTCGTGTGGTATTTTGAAGAATTCAAAATTGTGGTTGTGTACTCATGGATGTGAATTCAGTCGGCAATTAACATTGAAGAATTCACATATTGATATTCACACAGTAAACTTATTAAGTCATATGGTATTTCGAAGAATTCACAATTGTGGTTGTGTACTCATAGATGTGAATTCAGTCGGCGATTGACATTGAAGAATTCAAATATTAATATTCACACAGCATATTAGCTGATGATGTGATAGCTTGGCTGAATTCATAGCTTACAGAACCTTTCGGTAAAATGAAATTTTAAATCACCATAAGCAATACCGTTAAGTGAATATAGAGTATACACACGTTATCATTGTCAACACTATATCACTTTAAGATATATGTAGAGTCTGGTATTGGTATAAAACTCCAATAATATCCATATTCAACTATTTAGACCCTTTACAAAGTCCCTAGTTCAATAATATCGCATTATTATTTATCATTCTACTTTAGCCAAATATTTTAACTTTGAGTTGACTATAGTTGACCATGATACTAACCTCATACAACTGAGGAGATGAATTCACTATTAGATAATGCTTCACTTCCTACACTTTAACTCAGACCCAACTATAGTCCCTTGAAGGTCACTATGCCATGAATTAACTATAATCAAAGTGAGTATTGTACCAACCTATACCTTAATAGGCCTAATTTTTGACTAAATCGAAAACCCAAGCCATTTAAGGTACAGATTGTTGGTGTTGGTAACCTCTAATACACATAAGTACATCAAAAAGCTATCTATACGAACTCACGGTGGAATAGTAAAAAATAACAAAACATATATACCAACTAAGGCTACTACCGTAGAACAAATATTATTCCTTGGATATCTAGTTGCCTTGTCAGTACAGAGCATGAATGAGAAGACCCGCCCACCTACCGTTCCAATCATCATGTGGGTTATAATGAGGAGGAAGTCAAAATAACATTCCGTTGATCAGTAAATCACATTTTTATCCATAACACTAGTCTATGCTGATTGATTTCCATTTAATTATTATGTCTGTAATTTATGAATTAGGCATTTAATTCCACATATATGTACAATACGTCCAACCAACTTCGAGGTATAAGTATATACATTTGTATATGTATAAGCATCGATGTACTTCGCTAAAGGAAACCCCAGCCACTTAATACTTCTTAAATAAGGAAGAGGCATACCCAACTGCTATTTAATACCTCAACCTCGAAGCAAGCTCTCCATAATGCAATCGATGGTCAGTCAGGTCTAACTACGTAGGCCGATGACTCCTAGATACGACTTCTAATTTAATTAGCCATGTTACTAATGCATCAAAGACTTATTTGAGGGTTAACTAGTTAACCTCCAATCAAACAAATTACCAACCGGAATTTAAGGATAGCGCATATCCTATACGAACTTTACACTAGTAGGAAGTGTATCTTGTCTAGGCTTAACGGACTTATGTCCAGACTTATGTCCAGCCTACTATTTAATACCTCAACCCCGAAGTAAACCCCTTGACTCCCTAAGGTACTTAGCCATGTCATAATTCAAATCCAAGGTGAACACATCGGTATATTTTCTCATATCTATACGCAAATGTATATCCCCACTAGTCATATAGTTGGAGAAGTCTCACATCAGTAATAGGTACACACAATTATCGGTAGTCTCTCGCGAATGGAGGACTTCCATTGTGTAACTATACTGACCTTGCATCTCAACCTCTACTAAATCCAGTCATTTATAATTAATTTACATGGGCTAGACGCAATAATTCACATCCATCGTAAATGTATTATTGAGGCCATATAATTTCAACTATGGAAATTATTACACCTCCAAGGTTCATTTATTAGTATTCATATGTTATTAAATGTCATTAAATGTCATTTACTGCTTCTTTTACCTCCAATTATTGTCCTTTAAAATGGAAGTTTATTTTCAAATTGACAAATATCAATGACATCCATTTATTTGTAAGTTTCAAAATTAATTTATCATAATTATTTAATTTCCTTGATTAATGTCATGTTTGATCTCTATAATTAAATTCATTGAATGGATTAATACCCATATTTACTTGATTACTATAACTTCTCATTAATTGTGTAATTATTGTCCATTAACATTGCAACTTCTATAAATCTTTAATTCATCTCATCATTCATACATTAGCATTTTGTTCATTATCAATATAATAACTGACATTTATTTATTCCTTAAACTTATACTTTACTTTTTATATATATATTTAGTTGGTGTATATGGAGTTAATTACTACTAGTTTCTAATTAATTTTTATAATTATTATATTTATCTTCATTGCACTTAATGCTATTGCAATGGGTTATTTATATTTTCAATTATGACTTTTTAGTTTCTACATTTAGGGGTTTATAAATATACACTTATGTGTGAATTCCAAAAAAAATACATTCATTTCTATATTTTAATGCATTGTAACTATATCTTTTCCGAAAAGGAAATGTTACCATCACAAACTTTCCTTAATCAGAAGGAATTATGTCTTTTTATTTTTTGAAATAAACAATGCAAACTATGGAGAAATTCTTACTTTGCATATCCCTTTTGTTTAGACATGTGAATATTACTTATTATTTCAAAACAATGTGCTTTTCATGTATAACTATGAGGTTGGCCAGTTTACGGAAATTCACACGGAGATTAATATAACTAGATACATTCTCAAATTCCAATGAATTAAAATACAGAAAATTTAAATCCCTAAATCAAATTAGAACATCCCAATGGATGATTAGCAAGTTTGATAGTTTACAACCTGAATAATAAAAATATGGAAGTAATTATAAAATTCTATCAATATTATATTTCACAAATTGTAGGGATTTGTTACTACCAAAAATCACTTCAACCCTATCAAAGCCCAAAAGATTATGAAGGAGAGTTTCATGAAGAACAATAGTGATAGCAAGGCCTTTTAAAAGAGTCAGAGGGGTGCTTCTATAAGTATTAAATGAATTATGGGCTTCCGAAGGGGTCGAAAGAGGTCAAGACAACCCTTCTACTTTAGTTGATACCTTTCGCAAGAGATCAAAGTAAGGGCTTCCTTTTGACATTACCCCTTTCGCATATATCAGACCTTTCGAGACGAATGGTTCCGTCACTGTCTACCTTCCATAGGAGAAGATTCTACCAAAATCTCCCTTTCGAAAGCATGGTTTTGCAAAGACTAGCCTTACGAATCGGTTGAGCCCTTCGACAAATTTTAGGGAGATTTCATATCCGTAAATATTGCTTCCGCAAGCGTCAGAAGATGGACTTTTGCATTAATAAAAGGGGATTGCCTTCGAAAGCCACCTTCCGCAACCAACCAAGTGGATGCTTTCGTAGCAATTGATCCTTCCATGGGGGTCACATCATCATTTACCATTCCATCCTCAATGAATACTTCCACAAGCATCAAAATAAAAGCTTTCGAAAGCATCATTTCCTTTCACAATTATTGTTTATATATCTTACGCATATGTTTGGACATCCTTTCGTGCTTATCCAAGACATTTATAGCAACTAAGTACTGTTTCTATACCTACCGAAGGAGTTTAAAGCTTCTAGATTTTATGCGAAAGAAGCATTAGAGGGACACTTTTGAGTCAACAACGGCGGAAAGTCATAAAGGGATTGCGAAAGGGTCCAGCCTGTGCCTATAAATAAGATCCTAGGGTTGCTGTTTGAAGGATTCGAATTTATTGCTTCCATGCTTATACTTTTCTTGAGTTTGTAAATCTTAGTTTCTAAATCAAATTAGGGACATCACTTCATTGAAATACCTAAGCCCTTGTATTCATAAAATTATCAATAAAGTAAATACATAGCAATTTCGAATGCATGGAGTCTGATTCACTGCTTACATGTGATTCCATCTATTGAACACGTGCACTTATACCTTTCGAAAGGGTTCCTTTTGAAGGAATAATATCATTTCGATTCAGTTGATACCTTATGTTACCATTAGATTATGACCTTGGTCTACTCCAACTAATTCGAAAGGGAGTTTCAAAGGGGTCACTCACTCCTTTAGCCTTGCTTTAGGGTGTTGATAAGATTTCTTGTTAACATTTTTGGAGCTAGAAGCAGGGCTTGGACTTCCATCCTCGTTGAATTACTAACACCACCTTTCCCTACCTTAAGCTATTCTACGCCTACCCTTGGCTAGTACGATGAACCGTAAATGGAAAAGATCACAACAAGAGTCTTCAGAACCACAAGTGGTAAGGCTAACTTGTCAAATCAGCAATGACTCTTGAAGTTATCAAGAGAAAGTGCTTAGGATGGAAGCACTAAGGATTGTAAATGAGAAAAAGCAAGCAGATTTATATGATCCTTATAATTGGAGCATGAACCAATTTCATGTTAGACATGCACCCCTCTTTGCTTTAGGGGAAACAAGATCAAGGGGTGATAATTTGTTCGTCCAGATGAAGAAGGCCATTCAATTCTACGCTAAAGGAACTATACTTGTAAACGGGATGATGGTCGATTACTACACACTTTCTCAAAAATAGCATAGAGCAACAAGTGGACTGTTACCTCCATACGAGCTTCAAAAGATTCTAAAAAGGAAGTTGGTCATCGAGGGTGAAGCTCCTGAATCAAGCAACAAAAGATCTCGAAATCAACCTCAAAAGACACGTTTAAAATCAAGACTCCTTAAAAAATGCAACTTGACTACATCAATCGAGAACATCTACTTACTAATAAAAAATGAACTCAATTACTGGCCATCCAAAAAGAAAGAGCCCATGTACGAAAGAAATCTAGAAGGACCTTACTGCTATTATCATATGATGAATGAACACGAAAGCAATCAATGCAGGGCTCTTGAAGGAATGATCATCAAGTTTTACAGGCAAGGAAAGATCAATAGATTTGTAAAGAAATCTTAGATGAATTCAATAAAGACTCATTCGAATAAGAAAATCTACATGGTTGGGAGTAAGAATCTCCTTAAAACTAGAAATTACCTTAAATGGTAAAAAGCCTTTGTCTATGCCAAGATGGCCAAGTCAAAGCGCCTCCTGGAGAAAGGCCAGAGTAATCCTTTATCGGCATCATGCTATGGCCAGGTTAAAGTATCTGCAAACCTTGCGTCACGCTATAGCTAGATCAAGGCACCTCTTGGAGGGGGACGGAGTAAGCCCTTGAACGTGCAATGCTATGGCCAGTTCAAGGCACTACCCAGCCTTCAGTCCCGCTTATAAGACCTGGTTGGAGCACCTTCTGGAGTGAGGATGGAGTAAGCCCTTGATCCCGCCATGCCATGGCCTGGTCAAGGCATCAGACAAGCCTTCAGTCCCGCCTATAAGGCCAGGTTGGAGTGCCTTCTAGAGGTAGGTCGGGCAAGTCCTTGAATCCTGCTTGTAGATAAGCTAACCAAGCGAACCAAACAACGACGGACTAAGAGTTCAAGCCCAAGGAGTGGCACGCAAGCATTAACAATATACAAAGCTTAAACGATGGCGCATATCAAAAGAATCGAGTACCTAGAACTAGAGAGGTAACACAAACCAAAAGATTAGAATAATCAAAGTCCAAAGAGTGGTGCGGAACAAAAGGCACAAATGAGCATTTCTGAACTATAATTATTCAAATAATGATTTGTAAACTTTTCTTCTTATTGCTAGGAACGGATTTCTAATCTTTTATTATTTCAGGACGATAATTCCTAGATTGCATTCATTATTAGATATGAATTTATGTCCTTTGGCTAATCTAGGTTTTAGGTCTTCTATTATGAATTCATGCTTCCACTATATCCAAAAGATGATTTCTGGATGTCACTTATTAATAACTGAATCTGGGATTCAGGTCTTCTACTATTAATTTCTAAACCTCACTCATTAATGCCTAAATCTATGTTTCGGGTCTTCTGTTATTATGGATCTCTAGTCTTCTATTAACTTCTAGATGATGATTTTTGGATCTTTCTTAATAATACCCGAATCTAGGTCGTAAGTCTTAAATTTTGGACTACATTTATCAATACCCAAATCTAGATTTTAGGTCTTCTTCTATTATAAGGGGTTTATAGACTCCAATTATTTGTCCCCAAATGAGGATTACTAGTCTTCTATGACTCATTTCCGAATGATGATTTCAGGGCTTTTATTATCATCGGAGAATTGTTCTTTGTCTTTTATCAATTATTCCCAGAAGAGAGTTTCTAAACTTCTATTATTAATCCAGATTCGTATTTTTGGCCCTCTATTATTAATTCCATAGTTAGGTTTTTGGTCTTCTATTAATAAAACTAAAGTCAAATTTCTTGTCTTTTCTCATCATCACCAAAATTGGATCTCAGGACTTCTATTAATTTCCATTACTCTTAGATTTAGATTTATGGAATTCTATTATTAGGAATTCTAATACTATCCCCAATAATATGGACAAACTATTGAACATATTCTTACATAAATCTCAAATTAATGATAAGAAGAATTACCTACTTTGCACTTTTCAGGAAAATAAGATTAATAAGGAAGATCAAATGATTCAACAAATACAAAAAACCTAGCTAAAATTATCAAGAATCAAATTCAGAAACAATAGTACAAGTGCAGATAAGGGATTTAAGCCAATAATATTTATATAATCTACAAAAATATTTTACAAAGTATATTATACAATACATTAAGATATTGGCACCAAAAAATCAAAAACGTGTGTTCCTCAAAGGTCTTGTGTGATCTTATCTAGATTCTCAGAAGTCAGGGGATCAACAATGTGGCGTGGTGCCACATAAAGAGTTTCTTTTCTTTTTCCTAATCTCATCGGCATCATCAATAGATTCAATACAAGTCTTCAAAGCATGATTGAAAGCATTATTAGCCCCTTTAAGGGTCTTGTTCTGTCTTTCCAATTTAGCAATATGTTTTTGAAGAAGATGTCTTTCACGTTCGAGTTTTTGAATTTTGGCCACGTATTCATTAATGTGTTGTGAGTATATTTCTTTTTGGTTATTGTCGAAACAATTCATCATTTCAAACTTGACTTTTCGGCGCCATTCGCACACCACTTTTTCATCCAAACCTGAAGGAGGATTTGTTGTAGCAGAGAATTTTCGAATGGCTAAGGAACAAGACCTTGTTGATCTCTCAGCAGTTGGGGTGATCGGAGAAATCAATAAATTAATATTCGAGATATCACCTTCCATGATGAATTCCAAAAATTTACACCATGCTTAGCTATCCTTCAGCTTTATTTCCAAATCGCTTACCTGTTGTAAAAGCTTGGACATCTCACGATCGAAGTCGGCCAAAGGATTTAATTTAATTTGATGTTTCAATTGAGAAACCATCTCATCTTTCTTTTTAATATTTTCTTCGAGACTAGTAATTTGATCATTAAGACCACTGATGATCGCCTTTTGAAGCAAAAGTTTCCTACGCCATTCCAGCGCTAGAGTATTGCTATAGAGCTTGGTAGACAATGGATCTTTAGATAAGCTCCTCTTTTCAAGATCAAGAATCAATATATCCCTAAGAATAGTGAAACGAGATGAAGGATCCGACGAAAGTGATGTAGTCATTAACTTTGTTCCCTATAAAATGAAAAAGAAATCAGTACCCAAAGAACAAATTTCTTTTATTACAATAATAGGGATTACAACTCAAGAAGAAATAAGGCAGAGGGTATAACATCATTGCTATAACCAAGTTCTCTCTTTCCCCTATCACACTTAAAATCTGAAAACAACATTTTAACTTTTTTCTAAAGAGTTAGCCAAAAGAGTAATTGTTGATTCAAAAGTGGTATTAAATCCTTCTAGGGTAACAACTAGAGGGCATTTGCTATAATCCCATTCTCCAACCGAGGGACTATCACGACCACAAATTGATTTCATATGGTATATTTGAATTTCCTTAAGAAGCTTTTCCTTTTCCTAACCTAGAAAATCAAAGTGAAGTCGGGGATGTCGCATGTAAAGCTTTTTAGATCTCTAAGAAAACAATATCTAGCCAATTTTGATGATTTCAAGAGCGAGGACTTTTCTATGTAATCTCTTCTTAACTTGACAAATTTTCATATGTAATCCCTAGTAACATGGCTGCTTGAGAGATGTTTACGTTGTCATAACGGAATAAAATAAAACTAAGAATAAACGGTCTAAAACGGTAAGGACCATAGATCAAGATAATTACATGATTTCAAATTTTCTTTCGGTTCATACAAGATTGATCTTTTAAATATTTCAAAAATGAACATATCTTTATGATTTTTGTGTTTTTATGGAGGCAATATGCGAGAAATTGAGTAAACCCGTGGTAAGTTCTAGCAAGCCCCCAGGTGGGGATCAGACCCATGTTCATCCAAATATCTCCTATGTAGGTATCTAAGCAGACCCCCACTGAAATCACCCAAGTATGAGTAATCCATAGTTGGATGTCTACAATAAGCTTTATACAAAAATTTGACCAAGATATCTTTGTCGTCGATAAACGTCCAAAATAGTGGCATCATTTCTTGGTTCTTCTCCAAAAGCTTATCATAATGAAGACATGCCTTTTTCAGTCGAGGGGGTGCTTCTTGATCTTTGAAAGATATTAACACCACAACACTTTTATTAAGCCTATAGTACTTACCAGATAGCTATTTATCTAACTCCCTATATAGGCCATTTACTTCTGCCTGTTTCTTTTCAAGCTTTGTCTTATAAAGGTATATATTTTCTTCCTTATCTAAAATGGTAAGATATTAGCTAGGGTTATCTTGAAAATGAGAGCCATTTTGGTAAAGAATCCCATAGCTGAGAAATTGAAATCAAGGTTTGTAAAGTTTGGTTCTTCTCTTTTTCTCCAACACTAAAATCGGTATCTTTTCTTTAGGGACCAGGGGAGTCGAGGAATTTAGTCCGATCCACTTTATGGATAGTAGGATCAGGGTTAATTTTTCTTGATCCATCTTCATTATTTAGATCCTTAGAAGTGTCACTGTCGTTGCCTCCAGGAGTATCATCATGATCGCCCTCATTGTCACTAGCATCCTGACCTTTACCATCATCATTATAGTTATCATCAGCATTATCATCGTCGTTGTCATCTTCATTAATGACGACTTCATTGTTCTCTTTGTCTTCTCCTCGTTTGAGTCAAAATCCTTCCCATAGGAGGAACCTCAAAAGATAGGAGTTGGGTGGCACTAATTTCCTCTTTGTCAGGAACCTCAATCCCTTTCTCCATTTTCTTGATCTTAGCCATAAATCTTTCAATTAGCACGGGTCAAGAGAAGGAAAACTTAAATCCAGGCACTTTTATGTGTTATTGGAATAACTTATCATGAGCGCATCCTCATAAGAATTTACAATAATATCATTCAAAGAAGTGCTTAGAAACTGATACACTTTTCGCTTAGCGTTGGAAATAGCGCTGATAGCTTTGGGTAAAGGATCCCCTTTCTTCTCTAACCGTTTTTTTAAGAGAAATACACTTCTCCGTAAGTGAAACATATCTAGCATAAACCCTGATTTTTTCATCCTTGGACTCTTTCAAAGTCATTTTTAGAGCCAAAACTTCATTAGCTAACATCTATTTAGCCTTCCTCTCATCAGAAATTGTAGCCTCTTCCTGAGCAAGAGAAGCACTCAACCTTTCTTGTTCCCTCACTACGTTATCTTTGGCTGTAGTCAAGGTAGTGATCTGATTATTTAAAGTTGAGACTTTTCCCCGAGCTTTGATGTTTCAGCAGAGGACTTAGAAACATCTTTCTAAAGAGAGTACCAGCTTTTGGCGATCTAAAAGGAAAATGTAAGACATGAACCAGGATTCGATACAAAAATAGTAATAAGAAAATCAAACAGTATAGAATATACCAGAAGTTGTTGTTCGATAAGAGATCGACAATGACTCGCTAAATAGGTACAGAGGTGGGTGGCTAAATTGTAGAAAACAATGAGGAGTGCACAATCAACTACACAACATTCTCAAATTAGGTAGGAGGCACTGGTGACAAGGGTCTTGAGGGATTCAAATCTTGGAAAGGAGTTGAAGTGCCTAGATCCTTTTACATTTGATCAGTAATGCTAGGAGAATTAGATACAACAATATGAGATATAAAGTCATCCTTCTAAGGAACCAATTTTGATAGGTAGTTGCAGAAGGTAAGTCATCCATAGAAGAAGTGGGATCGGGGTTAGGATCCTCTAAAGCCTTGTCGTCACCAACAAATTCACTCTCTTTCGAGGTAAGAGAAGACTAGATATCAGTAGTCTTGGCTTTCTTGGGAGCAGAGCCTACGGCAGTTACTTCGCTTAATTTCCTTTTTGCAATCATTTGAAACCTAGAAATGGCTTGTGTCAGAGCCAGAGCATCAGATTCCGATGATTGAGAGGGTGGATCATTTGTAATTAATTCAGCTGGAGGAGCGGCTGTTAAAACCAAAAGGCACAGATTTGCAAAAAAATTTAGGGATTAACATGAAGGCAAATTACGAACAATATACTTAAGTTTACTAGGTAGATTTGGACAAATTGGGGACAAGGATGAAATTTTTTTAAGGTCACCCAAATCTAAGAAGTGTTTGCTTTTCAAAGTGTATTGGATAAGAGGAAGTTGTCCAAGAATCTTCTGGCCTTCTAGTATGAGGGAATGTTTTTGGAGGTTTCTAAGAGTCAGCAACGTAAGTCTATTCCCAATATGGTTTGAAGCAGCAGTCATTAACTTTACGATTCTCTTATCTTCATCGTCAAGATCCTTAGGAGCAGGGCCTGATAATAAAACATTATTCAACAAAAGAAAACAAATTAATAGAAATAGGGCAATGGTCCCTCCAATGTTTGGAAAGCATTTGACGTAGAAGAACTGTGTTTCCTTATCTTTAAATTTGTTTATTCCCTATGAAACCAATTTTATGGGAGGATTAATCTAGAAAATCTGGTTGCTCAAATTGTTGAGTTTAACAAGGCATGCTAAATAGTTAAGAACATCAGCACTCAGAGTAGGAATTCTTGACTTTAGGGCTATGAGCTCCAAAGAGACAAGGCATGTGTATGCATTGGGTGATAGCTAGATAGAAGCAATGCCAAGATGACTTAAGAATCTCGACAAGAACTCTGGAAATGGGATGAAGCCCCCATGCCAAATATGAATGGTGGTATAAGCAAAGTATCCCTAAGGAGGATTTCGAATTATGTCGTTATCGCCAAGAGGGATAGCTTCAACCCCTATTATCCCAAAATCGTTGAGGATTGCATCACTCATCTTGAGAAGTTATAAGAGAGTGCCTTAAAACTGTCTCAACCTTCTTTGGAGAAGATTCTAATTTTGGAACAATATCCTTGTTAGATTTCTTAGAAGTTCTTTTGATAGCCATGATCCTGCCAGGTGATATAATTTCATTAAAGTTATGACTTATTCAACTACCAATACCTTTCGAAGGTGTCGGAAGCCTATTACAATGGATCGACTACCCACCACAGCACTTGGTTCCATGCCTTCGAAAGGGTCAAAGCTAATTAGAACTGTGTGAATCATTGAGCTTTCGACAGTGTCGAAACCATTATTAACACCCCCCATTTCATGGCATACATTTACTTTGACTTACCCTTCAATAACGTCAAAATCCACAGATTTTACTCTATTCTATAATAAGTGTAGCTATCCACGTAATATCTATTTGAAAATACAGATTGTCGAAACTCCATACTCTAATTAAGTTGAAAGACTTGAAACAAAGTGGCATTGACACTAACAGAAGGACATTGAGACATTTTGACAATGTTTTGTTGGAAAAATGATAAAAGCTACATTCCTATTGACTATTGTGGGTTTCGAATAAGCCAAAAAGGCATAATAGTGTTTCGAAAGTGTCAACAATAAATTGAGATAATGCAAACAGTAGTGTTATCTCGGTCTTGGGGTATCGACTAAGTCGAATGGTTGATTAATGTTTTTGACGATGACAGAAAGTATATGTTTCTTAATTAAATTTACAGTAAGGACCGTTAGTTTTTAACTCTTAGTATCCTTCAAGATAAATTAAAGACATAATGGTTTCGAGTTTGAATCTGCATCCAACAGCGGTAAATAACCCCAGATTAGGCAAATTCATGTTCAAACCCGAATTAATGCCATGGATTAATCAAAATCAGCATGAAATTCGTATCTAAGATCATCTTATATGGCTGATTAACTCAAATCATTTTCAAAATTCAAAATAGTAACACGGACTTAAACCGTAGAAATTTGAATTTAAAATTGAAAAAACACTAAAAATTAGTTTCTAATTTGAAATCATAAATACTCACCTCAAATCTGAGAGTTTCGCCCTTCTAAATTTTGAGATTGATGGAAATTTGAAGAATATAATTCTTTCTTTAGAAATTTTCAATTACAGATGAAGAGAGAGGAAAAGGAGGAGTGTAATTTATAAGCTGAAGGGATGAACGGATGACTATCCGATCAGATTTAAGTAAATGGTCGAGATCGGCTTAGGAATACCAATAGGCGGGAAAGTTTTGTGCCGAAGCAATGGAAGGTGCCGTATTAAAACAGTTGACTTGAAAAGTCAAGAGCATCCCTTCGCCGAGAGGCAAATGTTACTATAAAAAATCACTTCTGTTAGTCCCTGAGAAGATGATTTTGACGACAACAGCCTTAGAATAAGATTATAAAATAAATATTAACATTGTAGTTTAGATATATATGTATATGCAGGATTTAACCATGCAGGTATCAAGAATGAAGACTGTACAGTATAGAGATTCAAGATATCAAGATTGAAGACTCATGAGCATCAAGATTATCAAGAGTTAAAGATTTCAATAATAAGTAATTTAATTAGGAATTTTGTTAAAAATCCTAGAAAAGGACTGGCATCTTAAAATCCAATTTATTCGTGGAATGGAATCCACTTCGAGCCTGTTAAAGGGATGGAACCCTAAGTATGATGGAACCTACGAAAAATCTAGCAGAACATTATTTTGTATCCACTAACATTTATTCAAATATTTTTACAAAATTATATCTTGTTTTCAAAATGATTTCAAAACCTTCCTTTTAAAAAGAATCAAAAACATCTATCCTGGTTAAAAAATACTTTTAGCCTCAAAATAATCTTTATCTTCAAATTCAAATTACCCTTGGTTTTAAATTATCTTTTAATTATAATATATTTAACTTTTAATATTTATACTTAAATTTAAATACAAGATTATAGTAAAATTATATATATATTATTCTCTATACTTATTTATGTATTTTAACTGTAGTTAAGAATATTTTTAAAGTTTAAAATAGTTTTAGTACAAGATAGAAGTTGTTTTCAAAGAAAAATAAATTACCAAAAATACCATATGCTTGTCGACAGTGGCAGTTGATTTCAGAATTTTGAATTTCAAAAGAAGTGTCTATTCGTCATATCCTTTCACGAATGGACATGACTGTTGTTCTACTATAAATAAAGGCAGTTTTAAACGAATTTATATTCATATTTTTCTTTGATTTCACTCCTCATCTTCTTCCACATTTCTTTACACATACTTTTACCATTACTCTACCGAAATCACCATTGAATCTAACTAGATCATATCTAGTTTGATTCTCTATCACTATCTCAACAAGATCTCAGTGCTATTCAGAGTTATAGGCTTCTTTGTAAATTATTTAAGCGAGAAAAGGTGTGATTATAGCCTGTGAAATCAATCAAGTGAGAAAAGGTGTGATTGTAGCTTGTGAAATCAATTGGGTGAACTTGTTTCCCGTAAAATCAAGTATCTCTACCCAGAGGATTGTGAATCTGGAGAGGTGTACCTGGTGGCCTTGAAATTAGGGTATAATTGTAAAAATTGCTTTTGAAAGGAAATTCGTACCTGCGTGCGGGACTGGATGTAGGGTAACTTCGAACCAATATAAAATCCGGTGTGTTCTTTCCTTTATTTCTTTTGCTTTATTTCTACATCTGTGTTTGATTCTGTGATCATATCTGTGTCTGAATATTGCATACATTTGTGTTCAAATTAACATAAACTCAAAAAAAAATAGTAATTCCTTAAAACACTATTCACCTCCCCTCCAGTGTTAATTCTAGCCTTAAGATCCGTAATCCGCATTTCTCACATTTGGTATCAGAGCAAGGTTTTCAAAGTTTCATAATCTGAATTTTGAAAAAATTTCAAAATGGCTGCCAACGCTGGTACTGTTAATACTATCAACACTGGTTCTGTTATCCCTGTCACTAGTTCATTTGTAGAAGGTCAGTCTACTGTCAAACCACCACTTTTTAATGGCAGTAACTATGCATATTGGGCATGTAGGATGAAAATATATTTACAATCCATAGGACTAGACACTTGGAACATTACACAGACTGAATATTTTGAACCCACGACTGATTTTTCACAGTGGACTGCTGAGCAAAAGACCGTTTCACAAAACAATTCTAAAGGTATGAATATTTTGTTTTATTCACTTGATAGGAATGAATTTAATAGAGTGTCAGTTTGTAAGTCTACATATGAATTCTGAAAAACTTTGCAAGCTACGCACGAAAGAACAAGCAACGTTAAAAAAACCAAAATTTCCATGCTCATAAATCAGTTTCAATTATTTAAAATGAATTCTAATGAGTCTATTTCAGATATGTATAGTAGATTTCAGAATATTGCGCATTCCCTAATATCCTTGGGAAAGGAATTTTCGAAAGAAGATAAAGCCAAAAAAATCTTAAATTCTCTTACTCCAGAATGGGATCAAAAGACACTTGCGATCGAAGAGGCAAATGACATCAGTACCTTAAAGATAGAAGAATTAATTGGAAATCTAATGTCGTTTGAAGTCCAAATGATTGAGAGAAGAGAAAGCAAAACATCTAAAAAGAAATCAATGGCATTCAATGCATTGACCAATGGATCAGACTCAAACAGCAACAATGATGAAGAGATAGCGTTTACGACCAAGAATTTTCGAAAATTTTTGAAAAACAGAAAGAAGAATAATATCAGGAGAAACAACTATAAGGACTCTGGAAATCAAAATGTAGTGCCAAACTATATCAAGTGTTTCAATTGTGATGAATCAGGCCATATCAAAAGACACTGTCCGTATCCAAATAGCCAAAATCTTCCTATAAACAATGATTCCGCAAAGAAACGAAAACGTGCATTCACTGCTACTCTAGATGACTCAGACTCGTCTTCAAGCGATGATGATCAGAAGACAGATAATTCAAATATGTGTTTCACGGCTGTTCACGACTCCGACGAATTCAGAGAAACGGACCTAGAAAAAGGTACACATTCACAATACATTGGTTGAAATTGCATGCTTAGAATTGAATGCTTGATTGGTTGATTTTGAATTGGTGTGTTGTTTGAATTTTAATTTTTTTTTTACTATTATTTTATTTTTATTTTTTTAATAGTATCATAATATTTTATGGAATATACTATAATTCTAGTAATATTCTAGATATATATATATATATATATATATAGACATTAAAAATAATAAATATGTATATATATTAGAATACTTAAGAGAAATAAATCATGAAAATTCAGAGACACCTGTCGACAAGGTCCCCACCATATTATCGACAAGGGTATAGAAATTTCAAATTCAAAATTTGAATTCAAATGTTGAATTTTCCTTCATCTTTTCACTTCATTTAAGACTATGAAAAGTCACCTTTTGACCAGAGAACATGTCCTTTAAGAATCTATTTATTCACTATCCCTTATCTCAACTTTTCTCTTTCATTTTTAAATTCAAACTCTTATTTCAAAATATCAAGCTCTCTACTCTCTACTCCAATGGCTTCTTCAAGCAACCCTTCCACAATGAGAATTTCCAGAAAGATAAAAGAGCAACTTTACAGTGATCCGGAGGCTATAAAAGCATATATCAACTATTCTAACTATGGAAAAGTCCATCCCGGGAAGTTTTCTCTATTTCAGTATTTCTCTTCTTGTGAAATCGATTTTCCTTTTGCAAACAATCAAGTTCTTATTCTTGTTGATGCTTCACAAAATGATTTTGTCTGTTATCCAAATCTTGTTAAAATTTTCTATGCAAATCTCAACCGTGGATTTTATAATGGAAATGATGATGAAATTTGGAGTAGTTTTAAAGGCACTAGAATCATTTTAAATTGTGATCTTTTGGGTACTATTCTCAATTGAAAGAGCACGAGAATGGATCTTACTAGTTTTAATATCGATGAAAATGATCGTGAGACATTTCATCACATTTTCGAAGGAGATAACTTTGATTTCATAAGTCGAAACTTTCGACCAAAAGCTAGAATTATTAATCTTCTTTTACAACATACTTTTACCCCAAGATCGGGGAGATTTAACAATCCAACTTAAAAAGTTTTCAAAGCACTTTTTTCTATTTTTGGAAATTATGATATTAATTGGGCGTAAGTTATTTTGAATGAATTTCGTCCCAAAAATCTTGAAATGGGTGAAAACACTTTGTATCATGGAATCTATCTCACTCGAATTTTTAATTATTTTGGAGTAGATTTCAAAGGAGAAGAATTTGTTTCAAGAAAAGTTTTTAATCACTCAAACATTTCTCTTATGAAAATTCCATACGTTTTTCAGCCATATGAAACTCTTGCCGAAAAGGAAGAGCATTTGGCTCATGAGGAGATGAAAGAGGAGGAGGAAGAAGAAGAAGAAGGGGATGAAATGGAAACAAAAGAAGAAGAAGAAAGTGAAACATCCTTGGAAAGTATTGACTATCCATCTAATCCAACTAAGAAAACCTTACTCAAAAATCAAAAGATCATTAGTTGAGAATCAACGGGCACTTAAACGATCCGTTAGTAAGAAATTGGATAAAATGTCATCCAAGATGAACAAGTTTTTCTCCAAAGTCAGCAAGAAGCTTGGATTACCTTCATCTTCGTCATCCTCTAACTAGTTCTACATTTTCATGTCTTGTTGTATTAGTTTTAATTTGTTTTGATTTGAATGTTCATGTAGTTCTTAATGTTCAATCATTGTATCGTTCTATTACGAAATGAAATTGAATTACTTTTCTATTATCTAGCTTAT
The DNA here is from genome assembly GCA_030765085.1 of Allium cepa. NCBI lineage: Eukaryota > Viridiplantae > Streptophyta > Magnoliopsida > Asparagales > Amaryllidaceae > Allium > Allium cepa. The sequence goes on along the minus strand of CM060931.1, from coordinate 1,038,685,085 downwards.
CCTATCTCCAGAATAAATGTTAGTATATTATATAAATACACACACACACACACAATTATTCACAAAATCAAAACGAGTCATCAGAATTAACTGACCCATATCGACAATCCCCCTTGACCATGTCGACAAGTACTGGTCAGGAATGACTTTTCATTTTAAATTTGAAATTTGAATAACTACCTTGTGTCTATTCATTTCAGACGAATTTCTACACTTATAAATACATATTTCTTCTAGAATTCATCAATCAGAATCATTTCTTATCTACATTATTTATATTTCTTCTCGCAAACTCAAATATGGACAATCCAATTCATAGTTTGACCAAGAATCTTGAAGAAACCCTTAACTCTTTCAAAAATATTCTCTCTTTCATCCTTCGTAATCAACGACACATAGAGTTGAGTCAAATGCAGATGATCAAGGAGAAAGAAAAGCATTTCGATGCGATACGATGGATGATTTCCTCCCTGTACAAAGATGAAAATGAAGCACATCCTCTAGTCTCTCTCAGCAATGAAAACGAAAATTGGGATGCCATAAAAGCAGACCCTATATTTGGAGAAGAAGGATGGGTGGAAGTTCCTCGTAATGTTTGATTTATTTGATTGCTTTGTTTGATTTGAATTGATTTCTTGGATTGATTTGATTTGGTTTGGTGTGGATTGATAATTGGTGTGCAAAACATAATATGTATAAACATTAGTTTCTTTCTTATCGTTATATGATCTTGCTTACATTTTCTACGCAAATGCAAATATAACAATAAATAATCAGTAAATGATTTGTGTTCTTATATTTGAATTATCACTATTATAAGTATTATCATATATGGATTCTTAGTTAGGATAGTTAGTTATTAAGGACTAAGTTTTAGTTTTAGAATTAAGTGATGATTATTTATGATAACACTATCATTATAACCACATGTCATACAGTTTTAGAATAAGGGGGAGTTATATAGTTTGGAGTTAGTTTTTTGTTGATGACAAAGGGAGAGAAGTATAAAATAGGATAGTTAGGCATAGATTAAGGGGGAATTATTAGTTTTAGGGAGAGTTATTAGGATAGAAGTAATATTTTATAAACAAAGGTTGTCATCATCAAAAAGAGGGAGATTGTTAGTCCCTAAGAAGATGGTTTTGATGATAACAACCATAGAATAAGATTATAAAATAAATACTAACATTATAGTTTAGATATATATGTATATACAGGATTTAACCATGCAGGTATCAAGAATGAAAAATGTACAATATAGAGATTCAAGATATCAAGATTAAAGACTCATGAGTATCAAGATTATCAAGAGTTCAAGATTTCAATAATAAGTAATTTAATCAGGAATTTTGTTAAAACTCCTAGAAAAGCACTGACATCTTAAAATCCAATTTATTCATGGAATGGAATCCACTTCGAGCCTGCTAAAGGGATGGAACCTTAAGTAGGATGGAACCTACGAAAAATCTAGTGGAACATTGTTTTGTATCCACTAACTTTATTCAAATACTTTTACAAAATTATATCTTGTTTTCAAAATGATTTCAAAACATTCCTTTTAAAAAGAATCAAAAACATCTATCCTGGTTTTAAAATACTTTTAGCCTCAAAATAATCTTTATCTTCAAATTCAAATTATCCTTGGTTTTAAATTATCTTTTAATTATAATATATTTAACTTTTAATATTTGTACTTAGATTTAAATATAAAATTATAGAAAAATTTTGTATACAATATTCTCTATACTTATTTATGTATTTTAACTATAGTTAAGAATATTTATAAAGTTTAAAATAGTTTTAGTACAAGATAGAAGTTATTTTCAAAGAAAAATAAATTACCAAAAATACCATAGGCTTGTCGACTGCCCCTAAGGAACCCTGTTGACAAGGTGTTGATTTTAAAATTTTGAATTTCAAAAGAAGTGTCTATTCGTCATATCCTTTGATGAATGGACATGGCAGTTGTTCTACTATAAAATAGGGGCAGTTTTAAATGAATTTATATTCATATTTTTCTCTGATTTCACTCCTCTTCTTCTTCCACATTTCTTTATATATATTTTTACCATTACTCTGCCGAAATCACCATTGAATCTAACTAGATCATCTCTGGTTTGATTCTCTATCACTATCTCAACAAGATCTCAGTGGTATTCAGAGTTATAGGCTTCTTTGTAATTAACTGAGCGAGAAAAGGTGTGATTGTAGCCTGTGAAATCAATCATGTGAGAAAAGGTGTGATTGTAGCCTATGAAATCAATTGGGTGAACTTTTTGCCCGTAAAATCAAGTATCTCTACCCAAAGGATTGTGAATCTGGAGTGGTGTACCTCGTCGCCTTGAAATCGAGGGTGTAATTGTAAAAATTGCTTTCGAAAGGAAATTTCTACCTGTGTGCGGGACTGGATGTAGGGTAACTCTGAACCAGTATAAAATCCAATGTGTTCTTTCCTTTATTGTTTTTACTTTATTTCTACATCTGTGTTTGATTCTGTGATCATAACTGTGTCTGAATATTGCATACATTTGTGTTCAGATTAACACAAACTCAGAAAGATTTAGTAATTCCTTAAAACACTATTCACCCCCTCCCCCCTCTAGTGTTAATTCTAGCTTTAAGATCTGTAATCTGCATTTCTCACAACTTCAACCCTATTGAAGCCCAAAAGATTATGAAGGAGAGCTTTATGAAGAACAATAATGATAGCAAGGCCTTTCGAAAGAGTCGAAGGGATGCTTTTGTTGAATCACTAGATTTGATTCATGACAAAGCAGTTTAGAAGAAAAAGAGAATGCACGATCAAACAAAAAGAGACAATTAGAGGACTATGGTGATATCGAGACTTTGAACCTATGTTTTCGCTATTTAATACTTGTGTTTGAGTCTTAGAAATTGTTAAAATCTATCCTCAAGTAGTTCGCACTTCATCGTTCTCATTTTGTTTAAAAAAATAGAGTTATCAGTGCACATACACTACAACCAGTCGTCTGGCTATAAACAACCAGTCGACTGACTGGTGTAAATGCACATATAAGCACTATTTAAATTTGTTGCATGGTTAGTCGACTGACCCAAATCGACCAGTCGACTGACCTGAACCCAGCTGTCATATTTTGAAAAGATATTTCCATTTTGCGAAAGGTTGCGATCCTTCTCTGAATGGGAATGGTTGCTTCTTTTGGTCAGAACTCTTTACCAATGGCAGTAATCCTTTGTCTACTATAAACACATGTTCCCAAACACTTCATATTTACCGAAAATCTTTCTAACCTTCTTATATTCTTCTTGTGCTCTCATACTTGCATTCAAATAGCAAATTAGCATTTTATTGATTTGAATCTCCAAATAAACTTTCATAATCTTCGATTCTTAGCATCACCTTCTTTTCATATCTTCACATACACTTCATATACTTGAGGATTTGATTATAGGAGGTTTGTACTATCAGAGACAAACAATGTCATCCGGGACACACAATGTCAGATATTCTTTTGTATTAGTGAAGTCCTCTTCTGCTGCTGAGGAAAAAATCATGTTCTGGTGCTCAGGCTGTGTATACCTGTTCCTCCGGGTTAAGTGCATATTGTTGTTTTAGTGAAATTCCAGAAGGAGTCTGGGACTGGACGTAGGATGGTGCTCCGAACCAGTATAAAAATCTCTAGTGTCATTTTTCTTATACAGCTTTTTATTCCGCACTATTTACTGTATTTCTATCATCATTATACTCTACATTATCATATATCCATATTACATGGTCTTACACACTTTCATTTGGTACCAGAGCAAGGCTTCATCTAACCGTAACATTGTTATTTGATTCTTTGCTAATATGGATAGCAGCACTAGCACTATAAGCACTAACACCAGTTTCGTAGAAGGTCAATCACTGCATGACCTCCATTTTTCAATGGTTTGAACTATAATTATTAGGCTACTCGTATGAGATTCTATATGCAATCAAATAGTTTTGAATCATGGAATATCACACAAAATGAATACACTCTTCCTACAGGTGAATACTCCATATGGACAAACACACAAAAATTAGATGCTTCTGCCAATGCTAAAACTATGAACAAGTTGTTTTATGCACTAGATAGAAATGAATTTAATCATGTTAGCATGTGTCAAACTGCTTATGAAATATGGCGAACACTTAAAATCACACATGAAGGGACTAACAAAGTCAAGCAAAGCAAAATCTCCATGCTCAAAAATCAGTTTCAAAATTTGAGAATGAAGCAAGATGAATCCATCAATGATATGTACTCCAGATTTCAAGATATCTATCATTCACTATTAGGATTAGGAGAAAAGTTCACTGATTTTGATATTGTATCGAAAATCCTAAACTCTTTAATGGATGAATGGGAAAGAAAAGTCTTGGCTATTGAAGAAGCTAATGGCATCTCGACCATAAAACCAGAAGGGTTAATAGGAAATCTAATGTCCTATGAAGTAAATTTGCAGGCAAAATGAGTATAAGCACAAGACAAAAAGAACATAGCTTTCATGCTAAAGAAGATGAGGATGAAGATTCAGATGAAGAAGATCTAGCATTTATTGCCAAAAATTTCAAGAAGTTCTTGAAATTCTGGAAAAACAACAGAAACAATGGAAAAAGGAATTTTCTAAGCAAACCATCATCTTCAGTACTTGAATGTTTTAATTGCCATAGAAAGGTCATATCTAGAAAGAATGTCCAGAACTAAGGAAAAAATACTTCAACAAGGACAGAAAAGATAAGAAAAGGAAAGCATTTTCTCTGACATGGGATGATTCAGATACCTCTTCATCAGATAGTGGCAGTGACAGTGAAAACGAGCAAGCTAACGTTTGCTTCATGGCTGCTGAAAACGAGGTTAGTGATTTTGCATTTGATGAAATGATAGAGATAAATTCTGAACTAGTTGACACTCTCAAAAATCTCAAAAGAAAATATAAGGAAACTCGTGAACATCAGAACAAAGCAGAATTTGAAAAAGATATGCTTAAAGACGAAAAGAAAATACTAGAGGAAGAACTTGAAAATTTACAAGAATCATTCTCTAATATTAATTCTCAACTCACTCTATTGATTCAAGAAATTGAAACTCAAAAAGAGAAGAATGACGCTATTGTTTCTGAAAATCACGGATTAAAGACAAAAGTAAAATTAATAGAATTGGATAATACTAGTCTCAAAACTAAGTTAGAAAGCGTCACCAAAAATGTCTCAAACTTTAATAAAGAAAGAGAAACTCTTTCTAAAATTATTGATAGCTCTCAATCTATTTCAAGTAGGAAAGGACTGAGATATGTTAAGAAATCAAAAGCTCTACCTAAAAGGGAAATTAGGAGAAATATTAAGCTTACTATAAAATAGTCAAAAGGGAATACTTACCCAAAAAACATAAAAATTTGGGCTCCTAAAACAAACAACAGTTTGATTAGGAATAAATATGTTAACACCTTTTTGGAGACAGTTCATAAGAATAAAGATTATATTTTCAAATGGGATACTGAACCCTCTTGGGTTTGGTTTCCTGAGATCTAACTCTTAGGACCCTAACAAAAGCTGGGTACTAATATAATTCCTTATTTCTGTAGGTCCCACTTAAAAAGAGAGGAAAATGGATACTCGACAGTAGTTGCTCAAAACATATAACAGGAGACGAATATATGCTATCAAACATTACTTACTCAGATGGAGGCTCCGTCACAATTGGAGACGGTTCCAAAGGCTATATCATCAGCAAAGGCGATGTGAGCAACAACGATATTTCAAATTTACCTCTTATTTCATATGTTTTACTAGTCAAAAATATGAAACATAATTTACTCAGTATCAGCCAATTATGTGACAAGGGTTTCAAAATCACTTTTTCTGAAAATAAATGTAGTATTTTTGATCAAAATCAAAATCTTATCATTGAAGGAAATAGAGACAGAAATATCTATGTTCTGAATATAAAAATAAACCATAATTCAGATATGTGTTTAATAGCCAAAGAAAATGATCCTTGGTTATAGCACAAACGATTCTGTCACATTAATTTCAAAGCTATAAATAAGCTTTCTAAAAATGATTTAGTAAAAGGACTACCAAAAATGAATTTTAAAATTGGCCATGTTTGTGATGCATGTCAGTTAGGAAAATTAACTAAGTCATCTTTTAAATCTAAAAAGGTTATTTCAACTTTACAACCACTTGAATTACTGCATGTGGATTTATTTGGACCAACATAAGTATAATCCATTAATCACAGTAGATATATGTTTTCAAATTGTTAATGGTTTTTCTAGATATGCTTGGACTATTTTTATGAAAAATAAAAGTGATACTTTTGATAATTTCAAAATTTTTGTCAAAAGAATTCAAAATTTTAAGGGATTGAAAGTCAAAAACATTCGGAGTGATCATGGAGGTGAATTCAAAAATGAAGCCTTTGAACATTTTTGTAAGAAGAAGGTAATATTCCATAATGTTTCGTTTCCTAGAACTCCACAACAAAATGGAATTATAGAACGCAAAAATAGAACCTTACAAGAATGTGCAAGGACTTTGTTAAATAGAAGTACGTCACCAAAACATTTCTGGGCTGAAGCAGTTGCAACAGCTTGTTATGTTTTGAATCATGTTTCTATTCGACCACTGACTAAGAATACTCCTTATGAACTTTTTAATGGTAGAAAACCAAATATTTCTTATTTTGAGTTTTCGGTTCAAAATGTTTCATTTTGAATACAAAGGATCGGCTTGGCAAATTCGATCCAAAATCCGATGAAGGAATCTTTGTAGGATATTCGGACCGAAGCAAAGCTTGTCGAATTTTTAATAAAAGAACCAATATCATCGAAGAAACACTTCATGTATCCTTCGATGAAAACTTTAATCAAATGCCAAGTATAAGAGATGATGAAGAATTCCTTAACAATATCACAAATATGGAAATTTTGAATTTTGAAATAATGAAAACATTGATCACAATAATAATGAAATAAGATCTCCACCTAGATTATTAAGGGATCATCCTTCCAATAATGTCATTGGAGAACTCAATTCATCTATTAGAACAAGAAGTCAATTGAATCAAATAGGCCATGTAGCTTTCCTTTCTCATATTGAACCTAAAAAAAATTAAAGAAGCATCATTGATGAAAATTGGTTAATCTCTATGCAAGAAGAGCAAAATCAACTCAAAAGAAATGACGTTTGGGATTTAGTTCCAAGGTCTGGTGATCAATCCGTTATTGGTATAAAGTGGGTCTTCAGAAATAAAGCTGATGAACAAGGAAATATTACTAGGAGTAAAGCTAGATTAGTTGCACAGGGATATAATCAAGAAGAAGGGCTCGACTACGAAGAAACGTTTGCTTTAGTCGCTAGACTAGAAGCAATACGAATCTTACTGGCCTATGCATGTTTTCATAACTTTAAATTATATCAAATGGATGTTAAAAGTGCTTTTCTAAATGGTTTTATAAAGGAAAATATTTATGTTGAACAACCTCCTTTATTCGTGCACAAACAATTTTCAGACCATGTCTATAAACTTAAAAAGGCCTTATACAGTTTGAAATAAGCACCTCATGCTTGGTACGATCGTCTTAAAAGATATCTAATAGACTCTGGTTTCGAAATTGGGAAGGTTGATCAAACTCTTTTTATTAAAAGAAACAAATAAGATATTTTAATTGTTCAAATTTATGTTGATGATATCATTTTTTTGGGTCCATAAATGAAAATTTATGTCAGGAATTTTCTAAAATAATGACCAAAGAATTTGAAATGTCACATATGGGTGAATTATATTATTTTCTTGGCCTACAAATAAAACAATTAGAAAATGGTATTTTTATAAATCAAGAAAAATATTATAACAATCTAATAAACGCTTTGGTATGGAAAATACTTCTGCCAAACCAACTCCTATGAGTACAACTGTACATCTTGATAAAGATGAAAGTGGCAAAAGTATTGACCAAAAATTATATCGACGTATGATTGGATCGTTGCTATATTTAACGACTATTAGACCTTACATAATGATGAGTGTTTGTATGTGTGCACGATTTCAAGCAGATCCCAAAGAATCACATTTGCGAGCAGTAAAATGCATATTACGGTATCTTAATAAAACCATGGACTTTGGACTATTCTATCCAAAGGAATGTACTTTTGAATTAGTGTCCTATAGTGACGGTGATTTGGGAGGAAGCCGGACAGATAGTAAGAGTACAAGTGGGACTTGTCACTTCATTGGACAGTCTCTGGTATCTTGGTTTAGTAAGAAACATAGTTGTGTTTCATTATCAACATGTGAAGTAGAATATATTTCTGCAGCTTTGGCATGTGCTCAAGTTATCTATATGCAACAAACACTACAATATTTTGGCTTTAACTTATCCAAATCAACTATTTATTATGATAATTCCAGTGCTATAAATTTATCTAAAAATCCTGTCAATCACTCACGAACAAAACATATTGACATTCATCATCGTTTTCTTCATGATAATATTGAAAAAGATTTGATAGATCTAGAATTTATTTCCTCTAACAAACAATTGGAAGATATCTTTACAAAACCTTTAAATGAAAATGCTTTCATCAATTTAAGACGAGAACTTGGAATCGTCTCTTTTAAAGATTTATAAGTTTTCATAAAAAAATTTCAAAATATATTGTTTTTTATTTGTATTTATATATATATATATGCAAAATTCATAACACAATTTTATAAAATTTTGATATGCAAAAGATAGTTTTCGTGCAAAAAAATTTAGCAAAAATAAAATTTTCCTTGTGACACTAGAAGGACTTGAACTCATGATCTCTTGGTTATAGACGTGTAATCGTTTCTTACCATTTGAGCTATATGTGTTTCTTGTCTCAACTAGAAGTTTGGTTATAAATATTCTCCAAAATTTCGGGTTACAAAAATATGTAGCTATTGGGGTTTGAACTCTGGTCTCATGGCTGGTAAATGTATGCTTTACCAGTTATGCTATAGTATTTCTTGCGGAGCTACATACTTTGGTTTAACTGATACCATATCAGCCCGCAACCATTCATTTTTAAATTTACTCTCATCCATTCCCTCTGTACATTATTTCCTCTGGCTCTTATTCATTCCAATTTCTGACCATCAAAATTCTGTTCCATCTCCCCTATATATATATATATATATATATATATATTTCGTATTATAGCTATCACCATTACCATTTCATTCTCAAATTCCTCAATATTTTTTCAATGGCTTCTCATGATTCATATGATTCCTCCAACTCTAAGCCATCATAATCCACACCATCATCAAATAGCTCAACTCCTTCTTTGGCCACTCCTACACATAAAAATGAACCAGCTCATGATTGGAGACAATATCACACTGGATATACACCAAATAGCAAGAAGTCAAGGAGATCACTTTTTATTTCTCCAAAACTAAAGAGAAAATAGACGACATCCACCACTATCAAAGGGAGAAAAATCAATTTGCAAAGAGAGATGCACTATGAGCAACAAATAAATTCCAGACGTCTTAGCTTAATAGAATCGATTGCCCTAAGATTTTGTGGCAAAGCACCAAAGAAAGACGTCATTGAACCTTCATCCTCTCATCAACCACATACATCTTGCTAGAATCCATAGGAACAAATTCCACAGCAACCTCCGGTATCTCCAAACTCTTGTAAATGCCAAAACTATTGGTCACCTCTATAACCTCACTTGAAAACACCATGATTGAACCAGATGAATGCTCTCCTTCGACGACTCCAAAATAATCAATTTCCTTACGTATTTTGTTCCATATTTATGTTTGCTTTATTCCTATAAGTTTTTATTCCATAAATCTTTGAATAAAATTGGAACAAACTGTTTTAAAATTCACTTTCATTTTTAACTACAGCCATTCGACTGAGATAAATAGGTCAGGTGATTGTTTACAGAGAACAAATGCTATCGGGTTTGCAACCAATCGACTGACCTACCCCGACCAGTCGACTAGCTGAACAAAATAACTATGGTCTTTACTTTTTGACCTTTTACCCCTTACTTTTCACTTTACCTTCTTCATATTTTTTCACCTTCCAGAAACATAATGCCCATTTTTCCCAAATTCTATCTCAATAACATAAAACTAATGGCTCCTCCAAGATCAAAACGATCTAAACAAGCCTCTTCATCTTTCGTTGATACTCATGTCTCCCATTGGCTATACGACGCAACGGCAATAGAAAGACGGGAGAAGATGAAAAATTCAAGGATCTTTGAAGGTTCTTTCATGGTATACTCTGATTTTGGAGCATATTCACTTCAAGAATTGATGCGGAGATGCGGATTAGAGTCACTACTCGACTACATTCCAATCACCACAACATTAACCATCTCATGATAAAGCTTTTTTATGCTGGTCTTAATTTTGGCCACCAACAACCGTCTAATCTGAATAATTGTGTATGGTGTTTGGTTTGTGGTCAAAAAGTTTTCTTTTCGCTTGATCGAAAGGCACATATCCTTCAATCTCCAAATGAAGGTATTGATTTGAATGATATCGAGTGCAGTATAAGATAGAGAGATAGAGTTAGTCACATGTTCATGGGTGACGATGTGACTGAATTGCGATCCAAATTTCTAAGGCCTAAAGCACGAATCTTGCACAAGACTCTTATGCATTCTATTCTCCCAAGAACCGGATCGTATGAATTGATATATCCAGAGAATTTCAAAGCTCTCTATGCGATATGGGGAAATATACGCGTAAATTGGTTACGACATATTTTGGATGAATTTCTTACCTTCCCCTATGGAAATATGCACTTTATTTACTTGGTGAGTATATAATGCGACTTCTTCTAGATGTCAGTATTCTTCAACCCGATTCAGAATTCTCTACTATCGGAATGATCAATATCTAGACCATAAGCCTTATGAAGCTACCGACAAGACCTCCACTATTACCATATACGAAGATTGGAGGCGTCAACAGGCTCAAAAACACTCTGGAGGTCCTATAATTAGAGAGCCGGAACCTCATCAAGAAGAAGAAGTTTTCCGTTTAGCTACCTCCTCCAACACCCATGAATCCATTAAAATCCTTTCCCAAAATCAACTTATCCTAGATTCAAGACTAAGAAAGTGGATAAAAACCTTGATAAAATCAAAGGCTTCTTCTCTACTTTATGACATGCCATATCATGTTCTTCCTCGACTGTTGCCACCTCCGTCGCTCAAGGAAAGTGTCCAGCACCTCGTTTTACATGGTCTACATCAGAGAAGCATACTAGTAGCGATACTAGTGGAGCAGGCAGTGGTGCTCAAGGCACTTCAAGGCTCGGTAAGAAGACTGCACCGGAGGAAGAATATAACTGGGATTTTGACGAATGAGCTTCTGTTGGTAGGTTGGTAAGTTTGGTAGATGTTCTTGTTATTTGTTGGTTGGTACTTTTATTTTTTAGTTTAACTCTATGAACATTTTTTAACAATTTGTACTTGTTATCCCACTTTTTGGTCAAAACTGGAATATCAACAAATTGGCAAAGGATGATGGATATTGGGATAGGAGATCGATTGAAAGCAAGGCGGCGGTCGATGTCGTCAAAATTTGGTTGAACTCCGATCGGGACAAAATTGATCGGAGATGATGATAAGGATTAGGAAAGGCTATGTTTCAAATTTAAGATTAATCGGAGTTCATATGAAGGAGTTATGATCGATGCAAGGTAGGAAAGTCATGCTGTTCGAATCCATCAAGGGGTCAAGGTGGCGCTCATTTCGAATCCATCGGATTCGAACCCATCAGGCTCGCATCGATCGAAGGCACGGCGCAAGGATGGTTTGAATCGGTACACCTCGTATCGATCAGGAAGTGATGGCTTCGAATCGATACCTTTCGTATCGATCAGCTTGCACACGGCACGATGGTCTTCGTATCGATCAGATGGGAAGGACAGGTGGACTTCGACTCGATGACGGCATGGATCTCCTTCGTATCCATAAGGTGTACACAGGTTAGTTCGTATCGATGGTGGTTCGAATCGATAGGATTCTGGATTCGTACCTATCGATACGAAAAGAGCGTTCGAGAAGGATACGCAGGGAGTCGACTTCATGGATTCGAAGGACTTATGGACAATTTTGAAGCGATCGATACGAACCAGGGAAGAAACGTTCAACGCGGCGACAAAGGTGGATCGACCTGGAGAATTCGTGACACGTCATCGATGCGCACGCACTTGGGATGGATTCGAAGCATGGATTAGAACCAGGCAGAACATACGAAGCTTTGATCTCGAATCGATCATATCTTCCAAACCGTTGATCCAAATGCAATGAAATTTTTACATGAGTCTACATACATGTTGAAGAATGTTCTCACCAAATTTCAGCTCAATTGGATGATTTCTTTAACGATTCGAATGGAGTTCGAATCGATCCCGATGTGGGCCCGGATCTCCAGAATTCGACCATATGGGCCCTCTCACGTGCCAGAAGCGGTTTACCAGATTTTTAGGAGAAATATCAGCCTCCTACGCTTATAAATAGAGCACCTGGTCATTCGGAAAAGGGGTCGGAGAATTTTAAGAGAACAAGCACGCCCGGACGCTGCTAGAAACATTCCACATCGTCATTTCTACTATTGATTTCAAATTTGGACTTTGTAACTGCTGTAATCACTTGTAACCAGCAAGGATAATTAATAAAAAGGATAAAAATTTGGAGTGGAAGTAGGCCGGAGATAGCCGAACCACTATAAAACTTGTGTCACTGCTCGTTATTTTGGATTTGCTGCTTATTATTTGCTGAGATCTGTTATTTGTGTTTGAATATTGTTTATTTGTATTCATACACTGGTGCTTTCACGGTATCTGGGGTTTGTGACCAATTTTGGCCCAAGCACTTTGGTGCTTTCACTGAGAAGACCAGCACCCGCTACATCGGATTTGAAGTTTGGATTTGAAGGTTTTAAGGAGTTCGGATTTGAGGACGATGACTAGGCAAAATAGTAGAAGGCAAAGGGATGAGAGAAGCCAACAGGAAGGAAGTCAACAGGCATCCTCCGGAGCTGGGGAAGGACAGGCTTCAATCTACATAACTCGGGATGAAATGGAAGCTATGACGAATTCTTTGCAGGAGAGATTGTTGAAGAACCAGCAGGAAATGGTGCAGACTATCTTTGAGCAAATAAGAGCTGTAGGGATGCAGAACTTAGGAATAGCTACAGCCACTGTGGATGCAGGACAGGGGACTAGGGTCGTGGAACCCAATGGAGGACGAGATACGGAGCCAGAAGGCAATCAACAAGGGCTTGGGGGCAGGCCCACGGGATCCAACACAAGAGGACCTCTGGAAGGAGTTCAACAAGCTAGAGCTAACGTTGCTGCTAGTGAACCACACGAGGAATATGTACCAGAGTTCCCTCGGGGACATGGGGGCAACCACCAACAGACAATACCGAATTAGTAGAAATCATCAGATGAACTGTGCGAGGTGGTTTGACCAACGGAGACTTGGCAGGAGTGAATAGGAGTCTATTTGCTCGGGAAATAAGGATGGCTCAAAATCCACCTAAGTTTAAGCTACCTAGCGTGGAGGTATATGATGGTAAGGCAGACCCAACTGATCACTTGATGAGGTACTCCGGACATATGGAGGTGCTGGGGGGCATCAGAAGAAGTGATGGCCCGATGCTTCCCTTTGTATATGACGGACTTAGCTGCAATGTGGTTTAGGCAGCTGGGAGAAGGATCTATCAGGACTTGGAGGGAATTGGTGGAAAAGTTTTTGGGACAGTTTCGGGTTCACATCAAGAGGCCGAAGAATGTGATGACATTAACATCAGTAAAGCAAAGGATGGATGAATCGCTTAAAGCTTTTCTAACTCGATTCAGTGCGGCGGTCGCTTCGGTGGATCGACCTGATCCATCGATGGTTTTAATGGCAGCAGTATCAAGAGTCAGGGAGGACTCGGATTTCAAGGTATCTCTGATACGAGATCCCCCACAGGATCTTGACGAATTCTTTCACGAGGCAGAAAGGTTCCTTCGGCAGGAAGATGCGAGTACGGATTTAAAGGTGAAAAGGGTTAATGCAACTCAGGATGTAGGACCATCCAGCAAAGGTTTGGATAAAGACAAAGGGAAAAGGAAGTTGGACGATGATTCTGGAAACGCTAGGAAGCGATGGAAGGAACCAAAGTTTTCCACATACACAGGATTGAACGAGACGCTAGAGCAGATATACCTGGATACTCGGAACCGCCTTCCTTACTGGAGGCCGGCTAGGAGAGAACCATCAGAACGGGAAAGGACATCAGGAAGGCACTGCCTCTTCCATGATTTAGATGGACATGATACCAACAGTTGCAGGCACTTAAAGGATATAATCGAGGAGCATGTAAGGAATGGACAGTTACAGCAATATGTCGAAACTCGGAATGCAACGGTAGAGCAGAAGCAACTACCGACTACCTCACGCCGTGATGATGTGAGGCCCAGGGATGATGGTCGATTGATCATCCATTGATCAGGATAATGTGAAATAAGTAGCGAACTACTGGCAAGCAACCAAGTCATTTACACATGAATGGGGACGGAGATAGCCCATAGGCATGCTCTGAATGATGATAAACTGCGACGCTGTGGTTTGTGAAATTTATCTTTTGCTTTTTGATTGGACACTGCTTTTCTTTTTGGATCTGGTTTTGGAGTTCGGATCGAACTCCTGGTTTTGCTTGCTTTTTGATTTGGGTTTTACTTTGGATGGTTTTTTTTGATTTTGAATGCTGCTTTGGATTTCTGGTTTTCTGGTTTGGATTTGGATTTTGGGTTGGATTTTGATTGGATTTTCATCTGGTTTTTGATAAATGGTCGTTGGGTATGGATTATGCCTGGCAAGGGATGAGTCACTTTGCCCGAACGTGGTAAATTGACTCATTCAGGTCGTCGAGTATGGACTATGCTCGGCAAGGGTTCGGAGTGACCAGGATTCGGCCTAGGACTTAGGCCCCATATTATCGATTATTGTATCAGGTCGTTGAGTATGGACTATGCTCAACAAGGGTCCGGAGAGACCAGGATTCGGCTTAAGACTTAAGCCACGACATTGCTCAACATCCAGGGACACTGGACCACGGTCGTCATGTGTGGATTGCGCTTGGCAAGAACCCGGAGAGGTTAGCTCAACGTCCAGGGACACTGGACCACGGTCGTCAGGTGTGGATTACGCTTGGCAAGAACCCGGAGAGGTTATGGATTCGGATATCGACTCGGAGAGGTCCTGGATTTGGTTATTGGCTATTGGATAAGGATGGATCAGGACTCGGCTGTCGAGTTCGAATGGATATGGAATTGGCTAAGGCTTTGTATACGGGATTTGGAATTGGGCATCGACTCGAAGCAGTCAAGGATGACATACTCTGGCAATATGGCTATGAAGTTTGGATATTGGAATCGGAACTATTCAAAACACGCCTTCTTATCAAAAGACATGTTTTGGGGGGCAAAGTGTTATCCCACTTTTCGGTCAAAACTGGAATATCAACAAATTGGCAAAGGATGATGGATATTGGGATTGGAGATCGATTGAAAGCAAGGCGGCGATCGATGTCATCAAAGTTTGGTTGAACTCCGATTGGAACGAAATTGATTGGAGATGATAAGGATTAGGAAAGGCTATGTTTCAAATTTCAGGTTAATCGGAGTTCATATGAAGGAGTTATAATCGATGCAAGGTAGGAAAGTCATGCTGTTCGAATCCATCAAGGGGTCAAGGTGGCGCTCGTTTCGAATCCATCGGATTCGAACCCATCAGGCTCGCATTGATCGAAGGCACGGCGCAAGGATGGTTCTAATCGATACACCTCGTATCGATCAGGAAGTGATGGCTTCAAATCGATACCTTTCGTATCGATCAGCTTGCACACGACACGATGGTCTTCGTATCGATCAGATGGGAAGGACAGGTGGACTTCGACTCGATGACGGCATGGATCTCCTTCGTATCCATAAGGTGTACACAGGTTAGTTCGTATCGATGGTGGTTCGAATCGATAGGATTCTGGATTCGTACCTATCGATACGAAGAGAGCGTTCGAGAAGGATACGCGGGGAGTCGACTTCATGGATTCGAAGGACTTAGGGACAATTTCGAAGCGATCGATACGAACCAGGGAAGAAACGTTCAACGCGGCGACAAAGGTAGATCAACCTGGAGAATTCGTGACACGTCATCGATGCGCACGCGCTTGGGATGGATTCGAAGCATGGATTCGAAGTATGGATTCGAAGCATGGATTCGAACCAGGCAGAACATACGGAGCTTTGATCTCGAATCGATCATATCTTCCAAACCGTTGATCCAAATGCAATGAAATTTTTACAGGAGTTTACATACATGTTGAAGAATGTTCTCACCAAATTTCAGCTCAATTGGATGATTTCTTCATCGATTCGAATGGAGTTCGAATCGATCCCGATGTAGGCCCGGATCCCCAGAATTTGGCCATATGGGCCCTCTCACGTGCCAGAAGCGGTCTACCAGATTTTTAGGAGAAATATCAGCCTCCTACGCTTATAAATAGATCCCCTGGTCATTCAGAAAAGGGGTCGGAGAATTTGAAGAGAACAAGCACGCCCGGACGCTGCCAGAAACATTCCACATCGTCATTTCCACTATTGATTTCGAATTTGGACTTTGTAACTGCTGTAATCACTTGTAACCAGCAAGGATAATTGATAAAAAGGATAAAACTTTGGAGTGGAAGTAGGCCGAAGATAGCCGAACCACTATAAAACTTGTGTCACTGCTCGTTATTTTGGATTTGCTGCTTATTATTTGCTGAGATCTGTTATTTGTGTTTGAATATTGTTGATTTGCATTCATACACTGGTGCTTTCACGGTATCTGGGGTTTGTGACCAATTTTTGCCCAAACAATACTAAATAGTCTTCTATGGATATTTGTTTCTACACTTGGTATTATAATTATTATTATGATATGTCTCCTTTTTGTCGATGACAAAGGGGAAGAAAAAGTATATGTACTAACTATTTTATACAGGTACAAGAAGTGTCATATATTCAGGGAGAGTTTTTATAAGTGTTATCTAGGTTAATTATATACAGATTGTCATCAATCAAAAAGGGGAAGAATGTTGAATCACTAGTTTTGATTCATGACAAAGCAGTTTAGAAGAAAAAGAGGATGCACGATCAAACAAAAAGACACAATCAAAGGACTATGGTGATATCGAGACTTTAAACCTATGTTTTCACTATTTTATACTTGTGTTTGAGTCTTAGAAATTTTTAAAATCTATACTCAAGTAGTCCGCACTTCATTGTTCTTATTTTGTTTATAAAACAGAGTTATCAGTGCACATACACTATAGCCAGTCGACTGGCTATAAACAACCAGTCGACTGACTGGTATACATGCACATATAAGCACTTTTTTCTTTTAAATTTGTTGCATGGTTAGTCGACTGACCCAAATTGACCAGTCGACTGATCTGAACCCAACTGTAATATTTTGAAAAGACATTTCCATTTTGCGAAAGGTTGTGATCCTTTTCTGAACACGAATGGTTGCTTCTTTTGGTCAGAACTCTTCACCAATGGCAGTATCCCTCTGTCTACTATAAGTACATGTTCCCAAACACTTCATGTTTACCGAAATCTTTCTAACCTTTATATTCTTCTTGTGCTCTCATACTTGCATTCAAATAGCAAACAAGCATTTAATTGCTTTGAATCTCCAAATAAACTTTCATAATTTTTGATTCTTAGCATCACCATCTTTTCATATCTTCACCTACAATTCATATACTTAAGGATTTGATTAAAGTAGGTTTGTACTATCAGAGACAAATCAGTGTTATCAAGAACACACAGTGTCAGATATTCTTTTGTATTAGTGAAGTTCTCTTCTGCTGCTGAGGTAAAAATCATGTGCTACTGCTTAGGTGTCTGTTCTGCTGCTCAGGCTGTATATACCTGTTCCTCTGGGTTAAGTGAGTATTGTTGTTTTAGTGAAATCCTAGAAGGAGTCTGAGACTGGACGTAGGACGGTGCTCCGAACCAGTATAAAAATCTCTGGTGTCATTTTTCTTATACTGCTTCTTATTTTGCATTATTAACTGTATTTCAGTCATCATTATACTCTGCATTATCATATATCCATATTACACAGTCCTACACACTTTCAGCTTTTGCAAGTACTAAATGAATTATAGGCTTCCAAAGGGGTCGAAAGGGGTCAAGACCACTCTTCCGCGTCAGTTGATACCTTCCACAAGAGATGAAAGTAAGGGCTTCCTTTGACATTACCCCTTTTGCATATATCAAACCTTTCAAAACGAATGGTTCTACCGATGTCTACCTTCCACAGAAGAAGATTCTACCAAAACCTCCCTTTTGAAGCATGGTTTTGCAAAGACTAGCCTTTCGAATCGGTTGAACCTTCCACAAGTATTAGGAAGATTTCACTTAAATCAGTATTGCTTTCGCAAGTATCAAAAGATGGACTTCCATATTAATCAAGGGGGATTGCCTAAAAGCCACCTTCCGCAACCAACCAAGTAGATGCTTTCGAAGAAGTTGATCCTTCCGTGGGGTCATCATTTACCATTCCATCCTCAATGAATGCTTCCGCAACCATCAGAATAAAAGCTTTCGAAAGCATCATCACCTTTCACAAGTATTGTTTATATACCTTCCGCACATGTTGGACACCCTTTCGTGCTTATCCAACCATCTACAACAACATAAGTACTGCTTCTATACCTATCGATAGAGTCTAAGGCTTCCAGATCATATGCGAAAGCAAAATTAGAGAGGCACTTTGGAGTCAACAACGGAGGAGGTCATAAAGGCATCCTTTCGAAAGGATGGATGCGAAAGGGTCCAGCCTACGCCTATAAATAAGACCATAGGGGTGCTGTTTAAGGGATCCGAATTCATTGCTTCCATGATTGTACTTTTCTTGAGTTTGTAAACCCTAATTTATAAATCAAATTGGGGATTTCACTTTATTGTAATGCGTATGCCCTTGTATTCATAAAATTATAAATAAAGTAAATACATGGCACTTGCAAATGCATGGAGTTTGATTCACTGCTTATATGTCATTTCATCTATTGAACAAGTGCACCTCTACCTTTCGAAGAGGTTCCTTTCGAAGGAATAAGATCCTTTCGACTCAGTTAATACCTTTTGTTCCCATTAGGTTACGACTTTAATCTACTTCAACTAATTTGAAAGGGAGTTTCGAATGGGTCATTCACTCCTTTAGCTTTGCTTTGGGGCGTTGAAAAGATTTCTTGTTAACGGGACTTTACTCCCTAAATTCCAGATCTAGGGTGTATATACCATTTCGTCGAAGTAAAACAATTTACTGAATATTTAGGCAACGATTTCAATTTAGATTCATTTAATAAGCCTACAATTCAATGATTTTCACATAGGCATAATAACAAAATTAGAATTTCAATGATATAAATTTAGTTTTTTGTTAATTACATAATTTTTCTACTCGCCTATTAGCTTTAAATCCCCAATCCAATTCCATTCTTCTTACTTGACTCCTTTTCTTTTCAACCAAAAATATGTATCTAAAAATGTATACATACAAATTAGATTTGCAGGTCTAATAAGAATTTAACTAAAGTGGAATCTACATTTAAAATTTCTAAACTTACCTTTTCCACATAGTTGATTCACTCCTTCCTTTCTTCTCTCTTATTTTCTGTCCTTCTCCAATGTATGTGTGTATTTATGTATGCATGTATTATTTTTATAATTTCTAGAAGTAGTGGAGAATGAAAAATGGAAAAGCTCCACTGCTCAGTTCAAAAAATATAAGAAGAAAAACGATGGGGCTAGGCATGTATTTATAAAAGCTGAAATCAATTATGTCTGTTGGATTATTATTTATCAAATCTGGATCGTTTAGGCTGAGGTTCAACCTACATCGGCCCTAACTAACCGATCGACCGTTCCCTATATGTGGCATCCCGGAAATTTGGGGCAATATCAATTTAATAATCTACATTAAAAATTAAATTGATTTGATAATATTTGTTAATAATATTTAAATTGATTTAATCATCTTCTTTTAAAATAAATATTTAACTGATGGTTTATATTTAAAAAGCTAGTAAATTGTTTTCTAATAATAAATATATATATATATATATATATATATATATTTGTGTATAATCTAAAGATCAGTTTTAAAATTTAATAAATAAGAATTTGTTTTCAAATACTAATGTTTTGATAATTTGCAATTTGGTTTAAAATATAGCTATTAAATAAATAATAATTTGGTTTTAAAGTATACTAAAGATAAAGTTAAAATTTGTTTAAATGATTTTGACTTAAATCTAAATTTAACAAAGGTTGTTTTGTTTTTGTTTAAATATGGTTGATAAAATAAGTAATTTATTTTTGTAGTGAATTTATTTTAATAATGAGTTTTTTTTAAAACAATAATAATAATGTAATATCTTTACAATGGATTTTAAATAAATAGGAATTATTATTTTAAACTTATGTTTATATATATACACGTATTTTGGAAAGCTATGATTTAAAATAAAATCTTTCAACAATGTTTAAAAATAAAACAAACTTTATAAATATGAAACATAAGTGTAAACCAAGTATAGGGTTATAAAAATAAGTCTGAATACATAAACTTAAGAAATTGTGATATTAACATAAGGATAAGAAACAATAAGTAAATAAAGTAATAAACCAAACAAATGACTAAATTTTTTTTTATAATATGTATGTAAAATACAAAGGCAAGTAATCATGTCTATAAAATAGATATGCAGGTAATCAAAGTAAAGTGTTTCAGGTAGGTAGCATATGTTTGTAGCTGTAAGCAACTATGCAGGCAAGACAAGAAGTGAAAATATAAAATGTGCCTGTAAAATGATTATGCAAGAACAATGTATGAATAAAAATAAGAAAAGAAATCAAACCAGATTTTGTATAAATATGTAGGTAGCCTGTAAATTAAGATGCAGGAAAGTAGTAAAAGAAATGCAAAGTTAAGAAACAAAGTAAAGTACAAAACATATGCAGGTAAGAGAAATGCAAAACAAAAAAAATCTGAACATAAAATTAGCTTAGTAGGGAACACAAAGTAAATTAGCATTAGAATGCTTTCATCTCAGCATAAACTTAAGTCATTTCGAATTGTATAAAAATCATTCCAGCCTCCCTAATGCAAAGAATCTTGCCTGATAGAAACAAATGAGTCTGATCAAGGAAGATAAGCTATACCCAGATATCACCTACCCCATGTACAAACTCTTCTATATTTATACTTATTTTAGTTCGTTCATTACAACATAGCAAATCTGAAATAATAACAAATGCTTCCATTTACACAAACTTAAGTAATATTTGTAACTCAACAAAAGCAAGGAGATTTGGAATATTGAAAGCAAAACAGTTCCCAGTTTTAAAGTTTAGGCTGTTTCAAAACAATGGTGCTCTGTTCCTTTTCTTTAATCAAGGTGAGTAACATCACCTTTGAAAGTTTAAATTTAAGATATGGTTGCTTGGTTGATGTCTGTAATATGTATGGTTGGGTATATATTTGTTTATTTTATCTCTGTATGTATGTGCATAGCTGTTCCTGTAGCATTTTGATCTTTGCTTCAAGTATCAGTTTGAATTAAAAATCATCATCTTTTTACTTACTTCCTGTTTGGATTAGGACCTAATCAAAAGTTTTTGGATTAGCATAGATGGATGTTTAAAATTTATAGGAAAGTTAAATATAAACTTGAGTAAGCTTGGAAAAAATGAAACAACAGAGCAAATCATAAAATAAGTCAAAATTTAATTGTCATGATCCATCAATTCAAGTTTATGAACTGATTACTAAATCAAAATTAGGATTTCTAAAAGCTATAATCACATTTTTAGTTGAGCTTTGAACATGTTTTACTGGGTTGATCAATTCGAGCATTTTGGGTTGCCTCTGGAAGTATTGTTGATCGGAGTGGTTGAGATTCGTTCTGGAGGAAGATGGGTGATCGGAGAGGCCATGAAAAATGGTCGGAGGCACTCTCGATCACTGTGGTGATGGTGGCTTTCGATTTCAGTGGGTAAACCTAGTTTTGCTATGGTTCAGTTTTGGGTCTCGTTCGTCTTTAATTGGTGATCGAGCTCGATGCGCTTATGGGGATTTGAAGAGGGGATGAAGACGAGGTTGTAGCCGGAGGCGCTGGCGTTCCGATGATTGGCATTGGGAGGACGGAGCGTTGACAGGTTCGAGGTGATGTTGCTCGAGTTGTTTCCAGGTTTGGAAATTTAACTCGATTTCGATTCGAGTTGCCATGACGATTTTGGGTGGTCGTGGTTGTGACTAGTGGTAGTCGGCGAACGTGTTGAGGTTCGTGTGGATGGCCGGATGTGGCTGGGGCTACGGTGCACGTGCACCGTGCCATTGAAGTGCTGGGTTGTTTTTTTCCGTGTGCAGAGTTTTTGACTGGGGGAATACTCGAGTCACTCGTGTATGTGACTCAAAGCAGAGGGAGGGGAGACTCGAAGCAAGTTTGGGTTCTCTCGAGTCGGTGTTTGTTTCCAGTTTTTTTTTTTGTGAAACCTGGCAGCAGAATTTGTTTCTAAACAAATTCAAATGAAACCCAAAAATAAATAATGGATTTTAACAAGTTTAAATCCAGTGAAGTATGAATTCAAAGTTTTACTCGAGTTCAAATCTGAAATAAAAATAAAGTTTTAAAACAATGAAAGATGGGTTTTCTTTCAGGTTTAAAAACCTGACAATTTCAGGTTTTGAAATTTAATTTAAAATCTGAAGAAAAAAATTTAACTGTGTTTAAAAACTAAAAGCTCAAAGTATAGATTCAAATGAACTTTTGAATCTAAGTTTTTTAAAAAAAAAGAATTTGGATTTTAAATCAAAAATTAAAAACCAAATTCTTTAAAAGCAAGTTAAACCCAAGTTTTAAATTCAAAGTTAAACTAATGAATTCAAGTTTTTCTTGAATTTAGATATGAGAAATAAATCGGTTTTAAAATCTAAATATATAAAACAAGTTTAAATCAAATAGTTTGTTTTAAAAAGTAATTAGTTTTCAAATAAATGTTTGAATTGGTATTTATAAAGTTCTTTTGAATAAAAGTTAAATAAATTATTCTAACTTGAATTTGCAAGTTAAAATATTAATGTATTTTGGAAATTTAAATTTAAATAAAGGTTAAGTAGTTTAATTTAAAGGCTTATCTTATGCAAGTAATAAATGTTATTTACATTTATTTAAAAGATTATAATTTGAATTTAAATTTGGTAAATGTTTAAACAATAATCTTTTTGAATCTTAAATTCAAAAATGGAATTTGGATTTAAATTTAAAATGTAATGTTCTAATACACATTAATATTACTAAGGAGAAAAATTATCTTAGGCATAATTTAGATATTTAAATGATTTAATGAATAAGTTAATTAAGAAATGACTTATGTATTTAATTTATAAATTAATAATTTAGACTAATTTATACTAGAAATTAATTAAGAAAGTAATTTAAGAAATGTTATTAGTCAATGAAGATAATTAACTAAAGATAATTAATAATTAATTAATATGATAAATTAGTTTAATTAATTAAGATAATCTTTTGTAAATTGTTAAGTGTAATTACTTAATAAAAGTAATTAAGAGGTTAATTACTTATTGTAATTAATTTTGATAAAATGATTAAATTAAGTTAATTAATTTAGTTTAATTAATTTAAGAAAATCATTTGATGAATTCATAAGTGTAATCACTTTGTGTATTTAATGGAGCATAACTACTTAAGGAAGTAATTAATGTTAATTACTGAATGTAATTAGTGGAAGATGATGTGTTAATGAAGTAATTTGGATAATTACTTTTGTAATTAATCAAGGGATTAATTAATGAAGATAATTAATTATGGGATAATTAATTTATTAATATGAGTAATTAAGGGTAGTTAATTACTGGTTGATATTAATCAAGAATGATTAATAATTGTGTTTAATTAAAGATTAATCACTTAATGTAATTTAATTTAAATAATGTGATTTAATTTAAAATCTAAATTAGAAATCATTAATTAATATAATTAATGATGTAATTAAGAATTGTTTAATTAAGGAATAATTAATAATGTGGTGATTAATTTATGTAATTAATTAAGGATAAATGTAATAATTCATATTCAATTAATAAATGAAGTAATTATATGAATAATTTAAAATAATTAAATTTGTGGAATTAATTAAAGACTAATTAGTTATTGTAATTAGAGAATGATTAATCAAGGGTGTTTAATCAAGATAAATATTTAGAGGATGATTAATTAATTTTATTTATAATTAATTAAAGGTTGTATAAGCAGGATTTATAGATGGAGTAATTAATTTAATTTACTTTAAATTAATTAGAGACAGAAATAGTTAATTTAATTCATTTTAAATTAATTATAGATTGTGATTCATAAATCATTGCTTATGGATGATATTTCATTTTTTGATTGTGAACTTAGATATGAGATGAGTAATATCTATGTGATATGGATGCTTGGTTTAAGTATGATAATATTTAATTATCTGTTTGGATGATAATATGAATTATCTGTTTATGATGATGATGTGATTATCTATTGTGATATTTTGAATTATCTATCTGTGTGTATATTGATAATATTGAATTAAACTGTTAAGACTAAATAGACAACTTGCCTTAAAAGATACATTTTTGATTTCGATGAGACCGGGATCGGTTTTCCATATTTGGAACATCCGAAAACCACATTGATCTAAATTAACGATAGGTCGGGAATCTGAAGTGAAGATGAAGATTCAGAGTGCAAGGGTTATTGTCGTTAACTCTGAGGGTGATTCCAAAATGAGTGTAACGAGATAATGCCTTCGGTTTCGTTCGAACCCGGAACGAACTTGTATGGATTGAATGCTTTCAACACATCGTCAGGTGGGCGATGAGCATTCTAAGAAATGTATTCTCTAAAGGTAATCGCAGCCTCAAGCCTCATCAACCGGGAATGGCTAAAACAGGGGAGGTGCGGCAAGATTAGGTGGGTCATGCCCAAGCAGGACAAGATCTTCTCCTGTCTAGATGTCCCTTATTTTTTGGCTGTGTGGGCGGTTGATTGCAACAACTGTCGGGGTTGTCTTGTTCGGGACTGTTCAGTAAGGAATGGTTCCGGCCTTGTGTTGTAGGGGGTCGGGAGTGATCCTCGGTACGTTGATCTAGGCCACGTACTGTGACGGGCGGTACCCCAGTAGCCCTGCCATTGTATGGAATCCACAATCCAATAAGTGCCAACGGTTTTGATTGTATTACCCAATTTTGTGGCTAGTAGCTGGAATTTAATGAATGTAACAATTTCGGCTATTTTCTATTTACTTGAAAACCCTAGACCTATTATAATATCACCGAATTTCCTATCAAATATTTTGGTTAGCGTAAGGTAAAAACTTACCCATGTTTATGTGTGGGGAGTCTTACGTGATATCTTTTGTTTCAAAGATTTTCAAAATTAAGCAACTTTAACCTGTTACTCACACCAGACCCATGTCTGACCCGGAGTTTATTTCTGTTTTTCCTAAACTCTCGGGTACTCAAATTTTTACAAGTAGCCAAGAGATTCAGGTTAGCTGTGACGAGTTCTGGAGGAGCAATGGAGCTGGAGGCTTCAGCGTTGTAAATATACATATAGTTCCGCTGTGTTGGTGTCTCTGTGTTGTTTGTGTATTGAGTTGTATTAACTAGGCAGGTGTCTATAACTGTCTAGTATGTGATGTATTATCTTTATAACTCTGATTAATGTTGTATATTATGTAAATACTTATGTGATTATTATAATTTATTCGTTCCGCTGTGAGATTCTGATGTTGTTGTTCTTTCTTCCCTATCTTTTCTATTTTCTCACCCCTTTCTTTCTTCAAGACGAAACGGTTTTCTGGTAGTGGAAAATCAGGTCGTCACACTATATAGTAGTCGGCCAACTATTTCAAGCGGTTGAGTGGGTCTCAGAATTTAATTAATACTATTAACGTTCAGTAACGATCTTATTTTATAATATTATTCAAGATCAATTTTGAATTCTTTTGAATTATTTTTGATTTAAAACTTCAAATGCTGCTAACTTCTCTGTTTGAACTCCAATCGCAGAACTTTATGTACGAAAGTTAATCTGAAGAGTGCGGCGAACGCGATGGTGGAAGCTTCA
Organism: Allium cepa; assembly: GCA_030765085.1. NCBI lineage: Eukaryota > Viridiplantae > Streptophyta > Magnoliopsida > Asparagales > Amaryllidaceae > Allium > Allium cepa. The sequence continues at coordinate 1,038,658,827 of CM060931.1, read as the reverse complement.
TGGCCAAATTCAAATGATTTTCTCAAATTCCATTTTGACCCTTATAAATTAATTATTAGTTCTTTTAATTAATTATTATTTATTTTATGGGGTGTTACATTCTCCCCTCCTTTAAAGAATTTTGTCATTGAAATTCCTCAATGGTTTGAACCACGTGCAACCATCTAAACTATCCAACCAATTAGTGTACAACCAATTTTGCAGCTAATCGTGTACAAGTGCACGGTGTTTCACAATGCATATGATATGCATGCTAAATAATACTAAATCGGTGCCTCTTATATGAATGTATTCTTTAAAACAATTTTGAAGCTATTGCACAAACAACCTATATATACTAGTAGTTTATACATATGTAAGTTTTCAAAAATCAAAATCTTTGTTTTTAGACAACAATTCTCATACATCTATGAATAAGAGTATGATTCATCCAATTTTCATCCGTTCCCTACCATCCAATACCTAACACACAATTTCAAACGTCTAGAACTTTGAAAATCCTATTTTCCTAAATATGTACTCTTATGCCGAAAAAGGAATTTAAATGGAGAATTTTATATTTCCACCCTTCTTTTGTGTCCATTGTACCTTGGAACTTTGTCTTTTTCCCCTAAATCTTTTTTCAAATTTTCCAAGTACAATTCGCATAAGGAGGTTTATTTTTATATTTTAAAACGGAAATATATTTTTAAAAACAAGTTTTTTTAATTATTGATAAGGTATGGAAATAGAAATTCCAAAGCTAGAGAAGCTTTTGCCCTTGTTATTATCTATGCTTTGTATATTGTCGCGTTTATTGAATAGTAAAATCTATATTCCTTAACGCATCGGCCCTTCCAACACTAAGTACATTGCCTTTGAAAATTAGAGATTTTCTCATTTTCCATTTAAAATACTTTCCTTTTCAATTAAATTTGTAAAATAGTTTGAAAATTTTAAAACTCACTTATTTTTAGCATAATTTTTCAAAAGCATTGGCCTTTACATCCTTGAAGCAAATTAAACCACATCGTAACGTAATCAGGATTCAATCAATGAGTTAATGCTTATTAACCTTAGCATAGTACACAGTAAATATTAAATTTTTGAAAACCTTTTATTTTATTTTAGAACAACAAATAATACACAAGTAAATTTATAAATTTCTGCTTTTAAGGCATAGGGATAGCCGGATAGGGACCCGTGAGTTTTGCAACAACCCTCCCTATTCTTCGCTTGCTAAAATTTATTTTTCCTAAAATTCTAAAGTTGTTGGGATTTAAGTATTCTTTATTTTTAGTTGCTAATTTAATTAATTTCCTAATTTATTTAAAAAAATTCAGCCTTACTTTACATTCATCGTTAGTTAAGTGTCCTTATGAGATTTCCTTATTTATATTATATTTCAATATATATAGCAGTCAAAACTCATCCAAAAAATTAACATAGTAAAAAAAAGGAATATATCTCATATCATATGCATTTTCAATACCCGAAAAGTGGAAACTAATGATTATAAACCAAATAATCGAAAAGAAGTAATTGCTAGAAGTCTCCCTTCAACATCAACTGTATTAATGATGTTGTGGCCTTATCATTTCTTACTTAAATAAAATGGACATTTCTAGTATGTCATTCTACTATAACCCACATGTTTTAACTTACCTTTTTGGCTTCTAACAAATAAGGTCGATCCATTACTTCAATTACTAAAACCAATTATACGATAAACTATGTATTTCCACACTGCAGTGGGTAAGAAATATAAACTACGCACATTAAGCATAACTTATCGGAACACTTGATTGATGGAATAACTTTCCTAGCACTTATCATGCCTTCTTTAATCCTAAGTCAATTAACGTCTTCTATGTGTGTTTGCCATCTTATTACCCTTTTCTCCAACTATAGTACTATCTTCTTTTAATCAAAATCTATTGATAGTATTCTGAAATTTTGATACTTATTTTCTTTATCTTTGATCTTTCATGCAAGTATACTTTAGAACTTACAGAAGTGTACTTTGGTACCATTTTCTATTCCTTTGTGAGTTCTTCTTATAATTTTCACACATAGCTAACAAAACATTTCAATGTTTATATCAATATTCTTTATATCCAACGGGGATTCCTTATTGCTGCTCTACGAACATTCATAGCTATTTTAGTCATAGCCTTAACTTTTATCCCGTCCTACCTACGCAATCATCCATATCTACTCTATTTCAAAGTTGATTCACTCTTTATAAAATTATTAAACTTCACAGTCATGAAGTATTTAACCCCGTTAGGATATTTTTAATTAAATTCAACAAGTGCTTGGTTTTCATAAAGAGCCATGAAAAACTCCTCATTTAACTAACTTTAACTGTAGGTATCATAAATTTTAAAACTATAATTTAGGATTTATGAAGTAAGTTTATTTATTAAGTTTAAATGTCAATGTTAGCAATTTAATTTAAAAAGATCATTTCCTTTAAACAGCACATTATTTCCTTCTTTTCAAATAGAAGAGTCAAGTTTTTATTGCATGAATAGTCATCAAATCAATTTTCCCATTATGGCCTTTTTACAATAGTGGATTACTTCTTAAATGCTAGGATTATTAACTCAAACCATTTATTAAGTTTGGCATTTAAAAACAAAATTGTAATACCAAACCATTTTTCAAAAATGCACTATTATAATATTTCTACAATATTTTCTATAACTTTAAACAATACAAAACGGAGTTGACAAGGAAAACTTTTATAGTATTATTTTCCTATTACTTATGCTATTTCCACTTTCAGACTTAGCGGAGACTCTAATAACATATAATGGGGATTTTAACAGATACGTGCAATTACTGCACATATTGATTTAAATTATTCATTTCTCCTTCATTTTGCCATTAATTTCTTACATTGTTTCTAATTAAACAGTTTTAATACAAATTTCTAACGTTGCTTCTATTTGAATTTCCTCGTGTTGCTGCTATTTAAATTCCTTCTGACTAAATTGCTTTTGTTTAAATTGCTCCTCCTTATATAGCTCCTTTTCTCTTTATTTGATCATTTTCTTCATTGGATCATTGCAATGTGTACGACTGCTACTTTAGTTGTTGGGATTTTCTCCATTAAGTTGAAACTGTTCACCTTTTGTGTATAAATCTAGTTTAGTTATTTTTCTCCGTATTTTCCTTATACCAGAATATTCATTTTATTTTCACTATTAGATGTTCTTAACCTTCCATTCTCTTTAACCCACATTTTCATTTATCCACTCCTTAAAAAGAATTTTAAAAATTTTAAATTTATAGAAATAGAAAAATCATTAAGCCAAACATACGCTCTATTTTCCATTCATTTCAAAAATAAAGGTTTTTGGCTATCATTACATTTTCTAGTTTTTCAAGAATCTATTCGAAATGAGTAATTTATATGCCAAAAATTTAGCATTTACTTGCTTCTTAAAAATAACAACTTTCAGTGATAGGTTTCTTCTATTTTTAAAATAAATTCTTTTAAAGCCATTTCAAATAATTTGCTTTAAAATCTTATTTTACTAAATTCTTTAATATGGGGTTAGACTTAGAAATTAGTTTCTATTAGTCCTTTATTTTGAAATTTTCTTCTTTCTTAATTATTCTTAATTTATTCTCAATAAGAATATAAAAAAATTCGGCTATCGTCTTATGGTGGTTGATGCATAGGTTCTTACGGGAACTTTCTAATTCCTATTAATATCTAACTTCCAAGCATTCACAACATATAGTTTCTTACTTCCCATCTGCCTGTATGAAATATACGTCATCAATCGACAATCTAATAAAATCCACAATTATGGAGTAGTCTAGGCCCAGCAAAAGGAGTCAAGTACCATCCAGCTTTAAGAAACCTTCTATATGTCGTGCTCATGCTCTTCCTAAGTCAATACCTTACGGTACGACCTACATCTTGTGGGGTAATCGGGATAGGTGTGCATATCTAACTTAATTTATTGTCCCAACTCATAGGTGCCTTATCCATCATTTTAGAATATGGTCACAACTACTTCTATAGCGGTAATTTGTAAAGTTTGGTGTGCAATATATATAATTCTAGGCAAAAATACAAACACGCTCACTAAACGTATCCTAATTGTTATGATCAACCAACTTAGGCTCTAATACCAAATGTAACAACCTACACCTTAACGGGCTCGACTTTCGACTAAATTTAAACCCAAGTCAATTAGATTATAGATCATCGATGTTGGTAACCTGTAATAAACACAAGTACAACAGAGAGCTATCTATTCATAGCCGATTAGTAAAATATAATAAATATATATACCGACTAAGGCTACTACTTTAAAACTGATATTATTCCTTGGATATTTAGTATTATTGTCAGTGCATAACATGAATGAGAAGGCATGTCCACCTACTGCTTCCATCTTGTACCGGTATAATATCCCTTTAAGTCTATCCTATGGGTTGTAATGAGAAGGGGTTCAGACTAATGTTCTACTAACTTGTATATTACATACTTTATCCATAATATCAGTTTATGCTGATTGATTTCCATCAAAGTGTTATGTCCACTATTTGTGGATTTGTCATTAATTCTATATATGTATACGATAAGTCCAACCTAGTCTGAGGTATTAGTATATACATGCGTGTATATATAAGCATCGTTATACTTCCCAAAAGGAAATCCCGACCACTCAAAGCTTCTTAAATAGGGAAGATGCGGGTGCAATGATCATTTAATACCTTGACCCCAAAGTAGCCCCCCTAACATAATCGATGGTCAACTGGCTCTAACCACGAGGGCCGATGACTCCTAGAAATGGCTTTGTAATTTAATTAGACGTATTACTAATGCATCTCAAATACTCTTCTAAGGGTTAACTAGACAACTTCCAACCAAACCAACAAGTAACTAAAATTTGAGGTTAGTGCATATCCCATACGAACTTTGCACCGTAGAAAGTATAGCCCATCTAAGCTTAACCCAAGTCTTTGCAAATAATTGCTCGGACAGATAGTGGTCTTGACCTATGTCCAGCCCTACTCCACAAACATAGGTTTATGAATAACGCTGACATAACATCGACCTCCAAACCCAAATCCTATTTAGATTTGCCTAATTCTAATCAAGGAAAACACCCACTACCTGTTACTTAATACCTTTGGTTTGGAAATAAAGCAGACCCCACTTTCCCAATTAGACGCTGTCATAGCTTATTTAAGACTCCTTAAATAGGGAGAGGTAGACCATTGGTAATTTAATACCTCAAATCAGAAGTAAACCCCTTGAATCCTTAAGGTACTTGGCCATTTGATACTTCTAATTCCAAGCGAACGCTTTGATATATTTTCCCAAACCTATACACGAAGTATATCCCAACGGGTCCAATAGTTAGAGATGTCCCACATCATTAATAGGTATACACAACAAGTGGTAACCTCTCATGGAGGGCATACTTCCGCTGTGTAACTATACTAACCTCGCATCCCAACTCGTACCAAATCAAGTCATTTATAATTAATTAAAATATTGGGCCAGGCCAATAATTCACATCCATCGCAAACGTATTATTGAGGCCATATAATTTTAATTATGGAAATTATTACGCCTTTTAAGTTCATCTATTAGTATTCATTTATTTACTTGTTATAAACTTCTTTTTATTTTACACATGAATATCTTTAACTTCTACCTTATTAATGTTATTAAATGTCATTTACAGCTTCTTTTACCTCCAATTATTGTCCTTTATCAATGGTCTTTTATATTTGAATTAGAAAAGTATCAATGACATTTATTTGTACACTTTAAAATTAATTTATCATGCCTGATTATTTTTCTTCATCAATGTCATATTCGATCTCTGTAATTAAATTCATTAAATGTGTTAATACCCATATTGATTTGATTACTATAACTTTCTATTAACTATGTAATTATTGTCCATTAACATTGTAACATCCATAACTCTTTAATTTATTGTGTCATTCATATTTTAGCCTCTTTTGTAATCAACATGATAACTAACATTTATTTATTTATTTCTTAAACTTATATTTTGTGTGTGTGTGTGTGTATAATTAGTGTGTATGGAGTTAATTGACGCGTTAGTTTTTAATACATTTGTAACTTTTATATTTATCTCTATTACAGTTAATGTTCTTGTAATAGATTATTTATATTTTTAGCTGTAACTTTTTAGTTCCTATATTTAGGGATTTATGAATATACACTTATGTGTAAATTCCATAAAAATATTTATTTCTAAATTTTAATTCATTAAAACTATATCATTTTCGAAAAGGTTACCGTAAAAAACTTTCCATAAACTACCAAAAGTGGGATTGTGATGCGTTCGCAATTACAAGGAATTATCTCCGTTTATTTTTATTGAAACAGATAATGCAAACTGTAGAGAAATCCCTACTTTGCATATCTCTTTCATCTGGACATGTGTATATTTCTTATTAGGGGAAAAGAAATTTAAGGACAAATTATAATATATATTTGTCCAAATGGACACGCGCATATAACTTTTACCGTAAGGACAAAGCCCAAAGCCCAGAAATAAATTCAAACAAAACGAAGAACTCTGTCCATCTTCCTCCTCCTTCCTTACACTCCAACAATCGGTAATTTTGCTCGAAACAAAGGATTCACGTTAATTTTCCTCGACATAAAAAAATGGCACCGCAAACAAGAAATAAATCTACATCTCCAACAGAAACTCAGAAATCGAATGTAGATGAAGAACGACCACAACAATCGAAAGCCGAAGAAAACCTAACTAAGTCGACAGCGAATCAACAAAACCAAAATCGAAATGTCGACGAAGCAGATGTTCAAAAAGTAAATGCAGAGATAGAAAAGGAAAACCTTCCTTTAGCACAAACGTTAGCGTCGGCACTAAAGAGAAAAAGCAACAAATTAAGGCTTAAAAAACCTACAGCAACAGAAGAACAAAACCAAAATAGAGAAAAAATGACAAAGAAAAGAGAGGAAAAAATGACAGCAAGAACAAGCAAACCAGAAATAAGTGAAAGTATACCAAAGAAGGTAACTATTAATATAAAATCAAACACAACAAAATTAGTATAGTTTTGTTATAGCAACATTGAAATACTAATAATTTCATTTTGTTAAATCTCAGTAAAAAGAAGATAAAGAAGCTGTGGATCAAGAACCGGACGAAGAACAACTCAATTCGGTAAAATATAAAACATCATAACTTTATACCATAATGTATATTTCAAAAATACTACCTGTAAATCATTTGGTAAAAGAAAAGGCTAATAGGTATAACAAACTGATACCCAGTTACTAGTATAATAGTCATTATAATTAAGCATAAATTGTTTGATAAAACAATAGTCAGTGACATTTGTTTCAAATATGATACAAACAAACAAATGATACCTACTAACAAAAACTGATATCTAATTACTAAAAAATAATACCTGGTTATATAAAAATGATACCTACTTGATACTTGATTACTGAAAACTGATACCTAATTAGTACCAACTGATACCTAATTAGTACCAACTGATACCTAGTAACAAGTAATAATAGTGTTTATCATTAAGCGTAAATTGTTTGATTAAATAATAGTCAGTATCATTTAGTTGAAATATGAAACAGATAAAAAACTGATACCTATTTACAAAAAACTGATACCTATTTACAGAAAACTGATACCTAGTTACAAAAAACTGATACCTAGTTACAAAAATCTGATACCTAGTTATAAAAATATGATACCTACTTGAAAAAATGACACCGGATTAGAGAAAACTGATACCTACTTAATACCAACTGATGCTTAGGTACTGCAAAACTGATACTTAGTTACTTCAAACTTGAAATTGTTGTATATTAGACAGAAGATATTTCACTACAACTAATACCCGAATCTATTATTGTTTTTAAACATAATTTATTTCACAGATAACTTACTGTCTTTATTTTGAACCAATAGGATGATGATGATTTTGTTGATGCTCATCCAAAATACATAAAAGAAAGATCGGAAACAAAACAGCAATCTGAAGACAAAAAACATGAAACAACTTACCGATGTGGACTGCAGGCAATATTCAAAACAGTAAAACTGATAAAACAAAAAAATGCTCTATCAAAGAAGCAAATGGATATAATAAAGAGCACTCCTTTCTACAACTTCTTTAGAGTTTTCTATGAAGAGAAAATTATGATGAAAGAATGCAAAAAGCATCAACACAATTTGGATGCTTTGTACAAATGCTACTCAGTTGTCGAAGATGCTTTCTTATTTTCCACAGAAAAGATGAAAGTTACAGCAACAGATATAAGTTTGATTTTTGGCCTACCACTAAAAAGAATTAACATTGAGCCGACTCAAAAAATGACAAACAAAACAATTCCAATGCAATGTAGAGAATTTGCAAACAGAAACTTCGGCAACAGCACTTATATAACAAGAAATGTTGTGGAAAAAAGAATAAAGCAAGAAGTTGCAAAAAAGAAAAAAGAGTATGAAGAAGACTTGCCAATGTTAATAGTAATTGAAATACTATTAACATTTTTCTTTCCAAACAACCAGCAAAAATTAAGATTGGGACTTCTTCCATACTTAATTAATGTAGAGACAATGCAATTAGTTTCTTGGCCACTGACGATAGAAAAGAATTTCAATAAATTTGTTAAGAAGTTCATTCATAATCCAAGAAATATGTCGGGATGCTGCATGCTTCCACTGGTAAGATTACTTATTAAAAAATTTATTAGTTATTTTTTTAACAAACATATCTAATCAATTCTTTTAATGTTAACAATATTACATTTGTGAGAAACTGGATCTCATTCAACAAAGACAATATTATACTCCAGCCTTACCAAGATTTGCAAAATGGGATTTAAGGAAACTCAAAGACAAAGCAGTCAAAGCAGTTTTTGATAATGTGAAAGAGGGTGATGTAAGTAAAAATTCCATTTCATTTTATGTTAATCAATATGCTTTAACTATTATGCATAATAAAGTTTTATTGTCGATCATTTATCCTATAGCATAAAACTAATACTACAGTGATCAAAAAATGATATCATAGCAAAACATAGTAAATAGTATCAATAACAAAAAATAGAATGCAAAAAACTGATACAATATGTTTACTTGCTTGAAACAAATACTAATAGTATCATAAACTGAGACAAAAATGCAAAAACTGATAACAAATGATTACATGCTTGAAACTAAATGTGGATGTATTCCAAACTGATACTAGAATGCAAAAACTGATACCTTATAATTTCACAATTTATATTGATGCTACAATCCAATAGCTGATACCATAATTGTACATATTAGAAACTGATACTTATAGTATAAGAAACTGATACTAATATGATTATAAACTGATACTTATACTATAAGAAATTGATACTAATATGATTGAACCTGATATTAATAGTATCAGAAAATAATCATAAATAAATATTTGTTTTATTGAATACAATTTTCTTTTTTCATTACAGTAAAAATTCAATTATCATTGCAAATTGATATCATAGCTTAAAACTGAAACAAATTTTCCAATACCAATTTTCTAGGTGAAAGAAATTACAAACCTCAGCCCATATGAAGAAAGTCTACTTCAAACAGAGACTGTTCAACACAAATTTCGCAAAATTCAAAAACAAAAGCATGGAAAGTGCAACGACCCAGAATTTTGGGTCGCTAAAATTGAACATTTAATTCGTTTTAAATGTTGAATGTGGATTATAATCTGAATTTTTTTTTTTGAAATAAAAGACTTTGATTAAGTAAATAGAATTGGTTAAATTTCAAATACGGGAATTTAATTGGAAATTGAATAATACTAATTCAATATTAGAGTTGGGGTAATTGGTAATTTCGAGTGTAAATGGAGATAAAATTAGATTCTAAAATTTAATTTAGGTCTAATTGGGTTTGAGTTTTAATATTGGACCATTGGAGGAAATTAAAGGTCAATAGATTGAATTTGGGCTTTTATATTAACTTAATAATAGGATAATAATATAAAAATGCAATTAATCGGATTTTGAGTCAAAATGAGTCAAAATGATTTTTAATGTGTTTATAAATGTTATATTTATTATTGTTAAGTTAATAAAAATTTTGCAAGTGAAAATTTAAGCGGTTTCGGCAATTTCGAAAATCGCTTAATTTAATAGACGAGTTAAAATAGCCTTCTGAGGCACAGTCTCGGAATTTAACGAAACCAGTTCCATTGGATCCTTAATAGTTAGTTATTACCGGATTTTAATTTTCGTAGCAATCGGATTTGTCACTTGACCCCGGCAGCTCGTAACGCATCGAAATCATTTTAATCAATTTAATTTAAAATTGATCGTTTAATTCTGTATCTCGTGTATACGATCAAATTAGCTTACGAAACCTGTTCCATTGTGTCTGGAATGCAGAAAAACTTTATAATCGTCTGTCGGAACGTGAGAATTGGAGTTCGTTTGCATACATGTTAAATTAAGAAGAATATTATTAAAATATTATTAAATTTATATTATATATTAACTTTTCAATCCAAAACCCTAATAGATATCAGAGCCGCCGCCACTTATATCGTTCATGGCCGAAAATACTCCTCGTTTCCACCAGATTTTCTCTTAATCCTTACATCTATTCAAGAAATCTTCTACTGGGATATTGAAAAGCACGTTGAGCTCTACGTTTCGAGCGGTGGAGATGGAGTTTCGTCGACGAGATGAGGGGATTTGGGGATGCGTTCGTAGTCGCTTTCAGCCCAATTTTCGAGAGAAGCACGGCACCGAGCTTCGTGTATTTCGGGGTGGAGGTCGAGTTGAGTGAGGGCTACTCTATGGTGGAATCTGATCGTCCTCGAATTCGACGAAGTTGAAGCAAATCGAAACCCTAAATCGTCGTATATGGGTTGTTTCCGTTCGTAATCATCCTGATGCTTGCGTGTGGAAGGGGAGTGCCGTGCGGCCTTGATTTCAAGCTTTGATCGTGCGGCCAGAAATTAGTTTGGGTATAATAAGATTAATTTTAAAAGAATTGTTTTGAAATTGGTAAATTAACTTTGAAAATTAATAACTCTTGCATGCTGTATCAGAATTTTACGAAACTGGCAACGTTGGAATCGCAGAGACGCGTACTACGTGATGGTGCAGATTCGGATTTATTCCGGGCAAGTCGAAATTTGGGTTAAATCGGACATCGTCCGGTTTAATTTAAATTTCGAACCCTCGCCGAAACTCAAGGTGAGTTATTCTCACTCACATCTGGATACTAGTAAAGTTAGACAGCTAATATTGACTGTTTGTTTGGATATTTAGCTGAATATGTTGATTATTTTCAAATTGAACCGATATATTTATAGTTGTGCTAATATTTGTGGGTGCAGGGAAAACAGGTTGGAGGGATCCAACAGGATTCCTCACATGTAGTAATTATCTTTATAATTGATAATGATGCATGTTTATATTGTGGTTGATAAATTTGGATTTAAATTTGTATTGTGATGTTGTTGGATAAACTGTAAACCCAGAATGATAATTTTAAAGGAATTTGAAGTTTTAATTATAAAGAAATTAACTTGGGTTTCAAAAGAAATAAAAAAAATTAATAAATAAGGAATTTAAAGGAATATAAAACTTAGAATCTGTTGGATGGAAAAACTGAAATAAAGTTGTATTGGAATATCGTTGGTTAAATTATAAATCCATAATTTAATTATAAATGGATAAATTGAATTCTAGAGAAATAAAGATATTGTTAAATAATGAATTTAAAAGAATTAATATTTGAAATCTATTTAGAATGGGGATTGTAAATTTGTAAATCTAGATTGATAAACAAAAAGAAAAGTTATCAGTTGGTAAATGGTAAATAAAAATTTATGTTATTAAAATATAAAACTAAATTTGAAACAATTTGACAGAAACCGTGAGAAGGATTTCTGTGATGTTTAAGTGGAAATGAGATTCTCTAGGAAAACCAAGTTCTAGTTTAAACTGATTTTATAAAGAGAAAGTTTTGAAATTTAAACCGGTTTAAAAGAGTGTTTGGAAATTTTTATTTTTAAAGTAACTATTTATAAATTAGTAATAGTAAAGTAATTATTCTTTTACAAATGGATTTGTTTTAAAAAGCTAGTTCTGACCTAAGTATATTGAAAAGTATTAATCTTATTACAACTCTATTTTTAAAATATAGTTTAACTAAAACCTTATTTTAAATTAAGTTATATCTTATAAATAGTTTTACTTTAAATATTTTGAAATTATATTTTGAGTAAATAATTAGTAGTAAATTTACCTATTTTAAAGTATATTTTAGAATAAAATGTTTTAATTATTCTAAATCTAAAATGTTTTGAACTTGGATATTTCCAATGGGAATATATGGTAAAGGATTTACCTTGTAAAGGAAAGAGCTCTGGAAATTGTTTTCAAATGGGTTTTGAAAATTTGAAAATAATATCTTTTAAAGATATTTGAGGCAAATAAATAATTTGAGAATTATTTATTGTGTGATGGATGTATATGGATGTTTATGAATATTAATTGATAGTTAAATCACCGACTATCAATATTGGACAAATGCATTGATCGTTTCGAAGAGACCGGGATCGAGATTTATTTCTCGAAAACCACTTCGATCCGGTTTGTACGTTTTCGTGCGAAAAACGTGTTTAGAGTCAAAGATGGAGCAGTGAAGTGCAAGGGCTAGTCGCTACTAATCCTGAGGATATCTCCAAATGGATGTAGTAGGAGTAGTGCCTTCGGTTCCGTTCGAACCCGGGACGGACTTGTATGGATGAATGCTTGCGAAACATCGTCAGGTGGACGATGGGCATTCTAAGTGAAAACGTTCTAAAGGTAACGCTTAGCCTCAAGCCTCATCAGCCGAGAATGACTGAAAATCAGGGGATATGCAGCAAGGTTAGGTGGGTCATGCCCAAGCAGGACAAGATATTTCCCCTTGTCTAGATGTCCCTTTTTATTTCGTCTTAGTGAGTGGTTGGTCGCGCCAACCACGGGGTTTATCTTATTCGGGAACGTTCAGTAAGGAATGGTTCCAGCCTTGTGTTGCAGGGAATGAAGGGAGTAGTCCTCGGTACGGTGATCTAGGCCCCGTACTGTGACAGGTGGTACCTCAGTGCCTAGTCATTGTTGGAAATCCATTTACCCTACGAGCCTTGTACGAGTTTTGTTTGTATTACCCACTTTTGTGGCTAGTAGCTGGAATTTAATCATGTAACAATTTCGGCTATTTTATAAGTATTTGTAAATAGACCCTATTATAATATCAGAGGATTTCTATAAAAAGAGTTTTAGCTATCGTAAGGTAAAAACCCGACATGTTTATTTGTGGCGTGGTCTTACGAGATGCTTTTGTTTTCAAAGGATTTTTGAAACTTTAATAATCAATTTGGATGCATTATTATCAGCTGGTATTCCAGACTGACTCGGGTGTTATTTCATTATAATGCTCGGGTCAGACCGAGTATTATTTGTTCAGGTCAGGATGCTATGGAGAAGGAAAGGAGCTGGAGTCCGAGACGTATTATATGTACCTATATATTTCTCCGCTGCTGTGTTTGTATGGTAGGTCTGTTTTGTGATTGTTGATGTATGAGATACTCTGATGATATGATGTATAAAACAGTGATAGTTTTTTTTGTGTGTAAAGTTCTATATTTACTATTATATTTTATTCCGCTGCGACTGTGAGATTCTGATATTGTTTAGTTTCTTCTTCTATCTCTTCATCTTTAACCCTAATGGTTCGTATTTCTATGCCACTTGAGTCGATTTGTATAGAATAGGGTTGATTCAAGGGGTACGGATTTGCGGGCTGTCACACTTGGTATCAGAGCTTAGGTTGGCGACAACCTAGGCTTTGGTGGGAAAATTACTCACTAAATAGAGTCGATAGTACTCTATAATGAGTTGAGCGTATTAATAGCTATGAGAGCGTACTTGTTAGTGGATATAAAATTGTTTTTATACTGTGTTGACTTATCGGTTGAGTGTTTATAAATTCTGGTCGGTGCGGGAAGTACAACCGTATCGATAGGGTTTCTAAACTCTTAAACGAGATAAACCGACATAGTATTGTTTTTAAAGTGGGTAAATGAAATAATTTTACCCAAAATTAGATTTTGATATAAAGGAAATTATTTTCTGAAATTATATATATTTTGATGTTTGATTGCTAATATTAAAATCAAATAGGAATTTAAAAGTTAATCTAAAATGTGAAATACATATAACAAAATAAATTCCATCAATATAAATTATATAAAAGGAAGAATAACTAAATTTGAATTGAACCAGAATTTAAATCCTAGAAGTTTTGGAAAGGATTTTAAATGTAATGAAAATAAAAGTTTGGAAATTCAAAATCCTGGGAAAGTTTAAAATGTTTGCTACAGTGTTTGAAGGCAATAATGGAATATTGTTTTGGGTAATATTTTTGAATGGGAAACTGTTTTGAAATGAATTTGGGAGAGTAAGAAGCATTGAACTCACTTCAGTCGCTGGAAAATAATCCTGATGATGCTGGCCACATCATTAGAATTCATTTTCGAGTTTCTAAAGTGATGGATTGCTTCCTTAATACTTGGTTATGGTATTGTATGGACTTGTTGGGTATAATAGTTGTTTTGGGAATTTCCAAAAAAAGGAAACAAATTGTTTTGGTACAAACAGATCGTTTTGGAATTTGGGGATTGGGTTTGATATGCCAAGAGGGAATATATTGATTTTTATTTTAAATGGTTTTGAGATAAAACCGGGTAAAAAGAATTCTGGAAAATTTTATTTAAATGAAGAGTAAAGTTAAAATGCATCAACTAATGAACTTATTTTGGTGAAGTTGATGTTAATAAGGAAGAAATGAAAATCTTAATCTTGGGATTACAATTTAACCTGAGTAAATGAAAGTGAATGAAATATATTGAAATAAACAGAAAATTTGAATTTAACTTGGATAAGTCAAAATAAATTGGGCTTAGAGTTAAATGAATTTGAATTAAATTAAAATGTAAGTTGGCTTTGAAATTGTGGGTCATTGTGTAATGAATTATACCCATAAGCTATTAAGTGTTATACTTATAATCTGGAATTGAGGATTTGAATTTTTGCAAAGAATTATATTGAAAGAAGATTTATATCCTTAAGAATTCAGTGATACATATATATATGTAAAATCTGAAATTGTGATTATAAGATGTAGATGGATTGAAATGAGCAATATGAGCTTTTAAATAAATAAGTTGATGAACTTATAAATAGAAAGTGAGATTATAATCACAAATGGGAAATAGTTGAATAGTATGGTGAATTTAAACTTAAACTCAAATGAAATGTGAATCGAGTTAAGGTAAAGTGGGATATTAAAGAAGGGAATGAACTTAAGTTAGTAAATAAATCTTGAATTTGTGTATGGGGAATTAAATCTAAATGAATTGAAATTAAATTGAATTGGATATAAAGGCGAAATGTAAATTGCTTATAACTGCATAAAGTAATGCATATTCTTAAGTTATTAAGTGTTATAATTTGAATATGTGCTTATAGAATGGAGATGGACTTAAATAAGCTATCTAAACTCTTGAATAGAAGTGAAATTGTAATTCATTAATGGAAAGAGTTGAATGGTGTGGCAATTTCAAAACTTAACTATAAATGAAATGTAAAGTATAATGAAGCAAAGTGAGAACAAAAAAAATGTGTGGGTGTTCTTAAGTTAGCAAATAAGTCTTGGACTTATGCATGGGGAAAGTGAAATCTGTTTTGATAATGAAATTGAAATTAAATTCCAGTTGTGTAATAAATAATATTGAAGGAAATTTAGATCCTATTTAAAGGAGTGGAAAGGAAGGGTAGAAAATTTGAATTTGCTAACTAAAATAATTGGAAAATGGTCATATTATCAATGAATTCAGAGTGAATTGAGGAAGTGGATTAAAACCTAATATGGGTTAAGTTATTGACGGAATTGAATTACAATTAAATGGAATGAGTATTGTAATGGAAATTTTGATAGTTTGGTCAAAATTTGGAAAGTGAATAAAGACCAGTTTTGGAATGGAATTTAAATTTGTATTAACAGATATTAATGTGTAGATGAAAATGGAATTCGGTTATATTGGGATAGTTGAATTGTAAATAAATTCAACGGAAGGAAATAATTTAAAGTGGTTTCTTTACTAATAAAATAAGTCTAAAATGGATTTAATAAATAGGCAAAGTGCATTAAAGTTTGTAAATGAATTGGAATTTGATTTGGATGAGAATCGAATGAAAATAAAATAAATTCAAAAATAAATTTGTAAATGAGAATTAGAATTGGAAGAATATACTAATCAAGTTTAATGGAATTGGAACTTGATTGAATGAAAATTTAATGGAAATGAAATCAAATTGTAAGAAAGACAAAACTAAATCGTGGATAAGCTTTATTAAGTAATCTTGAATGAAACTGGTTTAAATAATAAAAGTGAAATGCAAGTGAAATGAATTTTAATTGATTATTGAGAAGTAATATGAATAAAAAGAGTTGTAAATAATATAAAATGAGATGTTATTGATTTAAACTTAAGCTGAATGTATAAGTTAGTTGGATTAAAATTTGTAAATGATTTGATTTGGTAAGAATCAATTAAAATGGAAACAAATCGAGATATTATGGAATTGAAATCATTTAAGAAAAATGATGAGATGGTTATGTTTAAGCTTATGAAATAGCTTTAAATAAAATTTGTTTGCAAAATAAAATTTTGATGCAAGCAAATGACTTTTAAAATTGTTATTGTGAGAAAGAAAAAAAAAGTATAATGTAATAAAAATAAACTTAAGATGAATAATAAATTTGGAAAGTGAGAATAAGGGTTGATTTAATAATTGAAATGGAATAAACATGCTTGGATTATGAACCATGCAGAATTGAATAAAATTAATATGAATCTAGACTGGAATTAATTTTAAATGGTTATAAGCTTAAGTGGCAATTGTTTTGCTTGAATGACATGAATATTTGACTGTATTCAAAATTGAGTTGTTTAATGAGCATTTGAAATTGATTTTTTTTGTGAATAAATTGGATGGATTGGAATCTAATTTAAGAGTTGGTATATGAGTGTAATCTAATTGAGTGATTTTGCATATGAAGAAAAATGAATTATTAAAGAGATGTAAATGCTTCAAAATTGAAAATGAAGTTGGTTTGTAAATCCATTTAGAATTGAATTGAAATAGATTGCTATTAGTGAAGCATATGTTAATCATATTGAAATAAATGTGAATTGGTTGTAATAAATATGAATGGAACATAGCAAAACGTGTATGTAAATCCTTTTTATGAAATAACTTGAAGTTATGCAAAATGTTGTTTGGAATGTAAATGGATATGTTTGGCTTACATTATATTCGAAATGATGTTAAATTGCTCGTATCTTTGAAAACTGATATGTTTATTGAGTATAGCACAGGTGCGGGAGGCGTTCGAGAGGTTTTGGAGCACGTATATGCATTATATATTAGCTACTTGCTATTAAAATTTGCTAAAAAGGTACGCCTACGCAAATATAATTGGAAAATGATATATATATTGTGATATATTTTGGTTTCCGGCCGTGTGGGCCGATGTATACATATTTGTGTATCCTGCGATGTCGCAGAAGCTCCTCCGTACAGGGGAGACTCTGCCAAAATTTTCCGTAATTTTGGGAGTTAGAATTTTTTTTTTTGGGATTTTGGGAAAAGTTAATTAACTTGGGAAGTTATAAGTTAAAATTAAAGCTTTAGAATATAAATAAAGCAAATGGGTTTGAAATTGAGCTAAAGGTTTTGGGAAGTGTATATAAGTTTTAACTAGAGAAGTTTGGGTTAAGTTAATGAGTGTAGGAACATTCTTTCTACCTTAGCAAATTTCGGGGACGAAATTTTTTATAAGGGGGGAGGAATGTAACGACCCGGAATTTTGGGTCGCTAAAATTGAACATTTAATTCGTTTTAAATGTTGAATGTGGATTATAATTTGAATTTTTTTTTGAAATAAAAGACTTTGATTAAGCAAATAGAATTGGTTAAATTTCAAATACGGGAATTTAATTGGAAATTGAATAATACTAATTCAATATTAGAGTTGGGGTAATTGGTAATTTCGAGTGTAAATGGAGATAAAATTAGATTCTAAAATTTAATTTAGGTCTAATTGGGTTTGAGTTTTAATATTGGACCATTAGAGGAAATTAAAGGTCAATAGATTGAATTTGGGCTTTTATATTAACTTAATAATAGGATTTAATAATATAAAAATGCAATTAATCGGATTTTGAGTCGAAATGAGTCGAAATGATTTTTAATGTGTTTATAAATGTTATATGAATTATTGTTAAGTTAATAAAAAATTTGCAAGTGAAAATTTAAGCGGTTTCGGCAATTTCGAAAATCGCTTAATTTAATAGACGAGTTAAAATAGCCTTCCGGGGCACAGTCTCGGAATTCAACGAAACCAGTTCCATTGGATCCGTAATAGTTAGTTATTACTGGATTTCAATTTTCGTAGCAATCGGATTTGTCGTTTGACCCCGGCAGCTCGTAACGCATCGAAATCATTTTAATCGATTTAATTTAAAATTGATCGTTTAATTCCGTATCTCCTGCATACGATCAAATTAGCTTACGAAACCTGTTCCATTGTGTCTGGAACGCAGAAAAACTTTAGAATCGTTTGTCGGAACGTGAGAATTGGAGTTCGTTTGCATACGATGTTAAATTAAGAAGAATATTATTAAAATATTATTAAATTTATATTATATATTAACTTTTCAATCCAAAACCCTAATAGATATCAGAGCCGCCGCCACTTATATCGTTCATGGCCGAAAATGCTCCTCGTTTCCACTAGATTTTCTCTTAATCCTTACATCTATTCAAGAAATCTTCTACTGGGATATTGAAAAGCACGTTGAGCTCTACGTTTCGAGCGGTGGAGATGGAGTTTCGTCGACGAGATGAGGGGATTTGGGGCTGCGTTCGTAGTCGCTTTCGGCCCAATTTTCGAGAGAAGTACGGCACCGAGCTTCGTGTATTTCGAGGTGGAGGTCGAGTTGAGTGAGGGCTACTCTATGGTGGAATCTGATCGTCCTCGAATTCGACGAAGTTGAAGCAAATCGAAACCCTAAATCGTCGTTTATAGGTTGTTTCCGTTCGTAATCATCCTGATGCGTGAGGAAGGGGAGTACCGTGCGGCCTTGATTTCAAGCTTTGATCGTGCGGCCAGAAATTAGTTTGGGTATAATAAGATTAATTTTAAAAGAGTTGTTTTGAAATTGGTAAATTAACTTTGAAAATTAATAACTCTTGCATGCTGTATCAGAATTTTACGAAATTGGCAACGTTGGAATCGCAGAGACGCGTACTACGTGATGGTGCAGATTCGGATTTATTCCGGGCAAGTCGAAATTTGGGTTAAATCGGACATCGTCCGGTTTAATTTAAATTTCGAACGCTCGCCGAAACTCAAGGTGAGTTATTCTCACTCACATCTGGATACTAGTAAAGTTAGCCAGCTAATATTGACTGTTTGTTTGGATGTTTAGCTGAATATGTTGATTATTTTCAAATTGAATCGATATATTTATAGTTGTGCTAATATTTGTTAAATAATGAATTTAAAAGAATTAATATTTGAAATCTATTTAGAATGGGGATTGTAAATTTGTAAATCTAGATTGATAAACAAAAAGAAAAGCTATCAGTTGATAAATGGTAAATAAAAATTTATGTTATTAAAATATAAAACTAAATTTGAAACAATTTGACATAAACCGTGAGAAGGATTTCTGTGATGTTTAAGTGGAAATGAGATTCTCTAGGAAAACCAAGTTCTAGTTTAAACTGATTTTAAGAGAAAATTTTGAAATTTAAACTGGTTTAAAAGAGTGTTTGGAAATTTTTATTTTTAAATTAACTATTTATAAATTAGTAATAGTAAAGTAATTATTCTTTTACAAATGGATTTGTTTTAAAAAGCTAGTTCTGACCTAAGTATATTGAAAAGTATTAATCTTATTACAACTCTATTTTTAAAATATAGTTTAACTAAAACCTTATTTTAAATTAAGTCATATCTTATAAATAGTTTTACTTTAAATATTTTGAAATTATATTTTGAGTAAATAATTAGTAGTAAATTTACCTATTTTAAAGTATATTTTAGAATAAAATGTTTTAATTATTCTAAATCTAAAATGTTTTGAACTTGGATATTTCCAATGGGAATATATGGTAAAGGATTTACCTTGTAAAGGAAAGAGCTTTGGAAATTGTTTTCAAATGGGTTTTGAAAATTTGAAAATAATATCTTTTAAAGATATTTGAGGCAAATAAATAATTTGAGAATTATTTATTGTGTGATGGATGTATATGGATGTTTATGAATATTAATTGATAGTTAAATCACCGACTATCAATATTGGACAAATGCGTTGATCGTTTCGAAGAGACCGGGATCGAGATTTATTTCTCGAAAACCACTTCGATCCGGTTTGTACGTTTTCGCGCAAAAAACGTGTTTAGTGTCAAAGATGGAGCAGTGAAGTGTAAGGGCTAGTCGCTACTAATCCTGAGGATGTCTCCAAATGGATGTAGTAGGAGTAGTGCCTTCGGTTCCGTTCGAACCCGGGACGGACTTGTATGGATGAATGCTTGCGAAACATCGTCAGGTGGACGATGGGCATTCTAAGTGAAAACGTTCTAAAGGTAACGCTTAGCCTCAAGCCTCATCAACCGGGAATGACTGAAAATCAGGGGATATGCAGCAAGGTTAAGTGGGTCATGCCCAAGCAGGACAAGATATTTCCCCTGTCTAGATGTCCCTTTTTATTTCGGCTTAGTTAGTGGTTGGTCGCGCCAACCACGGGGTTTATCTTGTTCGGGACTGTTCAGTAAGGAATGGTTCCGGCCTTGTGTTGCAGGGGATGAAGGGAGTAGTCCTCGGTACGGTGATCTAGGCCCCGTACTGTGACAGGTGGTACCCCAGTGCCTAGTCATTGTTGGAAATCCATTTTCCCTACGAGCCTTGTACGAGTTTTGTTTGTATTACCCACTTTTGTGGCTAGTAGCTGGAATTTAATCATGTAACAATTTCGGCTATTTTATAAGTATTTGTAAATAGACCATATTATAATATCAGAGGATTTCTATAAAAAGAGTTTTAGCTATCGTAAGGTAAAAACCCGACATGTTTATTTGTGGCGTGGTCTTACGAGATGCTTTTGTTTTCAAAGGATTTTTGAAAATTTAATAATCAATTTGGATGCATTATTATCAGCTGGTATTCCAGACTGACTCAGGTGTTATTTCATTATAATGCTCGGGTCAGACCGAGTATTATTTGTTCAGGTCAGGATGCTATGGAGAAGGAAAGGAGCTGGAGTCCGAGACGTATTATATGTACCTATATATTTCTCCGCTGCTGTGTTTGTATGGTAGGTCTGTTTTGTGATTGTTGATGTATGAGATACTCTGATGATATGATGTATAAAACAGTGATAGTTTTTTTTGTGTAAAGTTCTATATTTACTATTATATTTTATTCCGTTGCGACTGTGAGATTCTGATATTGTTTAGTTTCTTCTTCTATCTCTTCATCTTTAACCCTAAGGGTTCGTATTTCTGTGCCACTTGAGTCGATTTGTATAGAATAGGGTTGATTCAAGGGGTACGGATTTGCGGGCTGTCACAGAAAGAAAAGAAAGTTTGAAGAAACCACAGAAACTGCACATTCATTTGAGGAAGATGTAAGCATCAGGATATTCCAAATGCATATGAAAGATTTGGAAGAAGAAACAAAGAAAGCAAAAAAAGAATTAGAAGTGGAAAAAAAGAAAAGAATTAAAGCAGAGCAAGAAGTTTTCAGGTTGAAAGAAGAGTTGAAAGAAATAAAGTTGAAACTGAAAGAGAATGAAGAGAAAGCATCACAGGCTGAAGACAACAACAATAAAGTTGAAGATGTTTTGAATGACAGTGAAGAAAATGGTGAAAATAAAAAGGAAAGTTTCAACCTACAAAGCAACATTTTACAAAATGAACTAGATGAAGATACTTTTGTACAAATGGAAATAGAAAAAAATGAAGAAAAAGCTGAAGAGAGTGTACAAAAAACAGCAGATAAAACAGAATAAATGAACAAACATATGCCAATCGAAATAGAAACTGAATTCGGTAAAAAAAACAAGCAGTGAAGAAAGACAATGTGAACATGAAGAAGAAAAACAAACTCCAACTGAAGTACACCAAAAAGAAGAGTTGGAAAAAGAAAGTGAAGTGCAGGGAGACAGCTCAGAAAATACTCAAACTCTTCAACAGGATACAGACGAAAAAAACAAAAGTATACCGTATGTCGCTTCAATGCTTGACTTTACCCCTCCATCCTTCAAGCTTTACGACACACAAGGCTTTGAAAGCGAAAAAACTGAAGAAAAAAAAGATGCAGAAGAACATGGTAAAACATCTGTTAGAAAAGGGAAACAAAAAGTCATAAAATCAACTGACAAAAAAATCAAAGAAACACAAAAAGGGACAGCTTCCTATATTCAAAGATTAAAGGCAAGAACAAGAGTGAAAAAGCAACGTGATAGCTTTGAATATGGGACGAAACAAAAGAAAGTTGCAAATAAGCAAAAACAGAAACCTGAAAAAAAGAAAATGTTGAAAACCAAAATGACCAAGACAATAGTCCAAAGCCACTTGCAATAATAGAGCCAACACTTTACGAGATAGGGCTTGGTCATTGCAAATGTTTGATCTACCTCAACGTTGAGCAACAAAATGTGATCAAAACTTTATTTTCATTAACAACATCATCACAAAAGTAAGTGTTCAAATATGTATATTAATTTTAAATATGAAATTAAGTTTATCTAACATATACAAATTGTTGTTATCAAAATAGTGTAGTGGCATGGGAAGACAATGACACGATCAGAGGAGGTTGTGTCATAACAAAGAATGCAATAAAACTTCTACTAGAAGGAGGCGAAACAGACGGGCAGGTACATAATAATTTTTTTCTTTACGTCAAAGCTGATACCAAAATGCACAACATGCTTAAATTGACCTTATGCTTTATTATTTTTATACTTATCAACATACACACCAACTACTAAGAGTAATGAAACTATTAACAATTTAATATTGCTCCACCAATAAAAAAAGTATACTATTCTGATTTAATTACAGATCATAGATTGGTACATTTCAAAATGTGGAATAGAAGACCACAGCTATGCTTTCACAACAACAATGACGGTAAATAAAACTTTAATATTCAAGTACATAATAATTGCTTCATTTATTATATCATAACTTATTTTCATATTAAACAGAAAGCAATTGTCTGTGATATGAAGAGTGTGAAGAAAAGTCTCATTCTCCCTATGCTAGAATCTATTGTACACGACAAATCTACTGAAAGTATATATTTTCCGTTGCATTGTGGTAACCACTGGACATTAGTAACTTTAACATACCCAACAATGCGTGCCACATTGATTCTAACCGCCCAAGAAGATCAAACGAAAGAAACAATTCAAGTTTAAAGGAGGCTATAAAATTGGTATGAGATTTATCTTTCTTTTAAAAAAATACTTATCACCGTGAATATGAGCTAAATTTTTAATATATTACCTGTTTTAGAGAAATGAAATAGAGGAAATGCTCCAAGAAATCTGGAAAAGCAATGACATAAAAGACATGGCAGTGAAACCAGATGAAATGCATTAGATAAAGTGTGCACAGCAGGGAGCAGACACGTAAGGTTTTTTCCATTATAATAAATGTTTTTGCATCATAATTTTCAATACATACTTCTAGACATCATTATATACCGTTTTTATTCAATTGAATTTGATTAATATTGAGAATTATTATCTCTCAATACAATAAACTTTAAATACAAATAAACATTTACTACAGGAAGAAAACTGATACCTACATAACAAGAAACTGATACCTACAGAAACAAAACTGACACCTACAAAAAATAAACTGATACCTACAGAAATAAATACATACTGTACTAGCATAACTGCTAAATATTTTAATTCAAAACATACTGTATTGTTGTACCATTATCTCTAAAATTCAAATTTTTGTACTAATTATAAACCTATTAATAAAGCAGATGAAAATTAATACTAATATTACATCTTGGTTTGAACAGGCTTGACTGTGGGATTTTTGTAATCATATTCATCATTTCGCTGAACAGAAGCAGGATACCAATTAAAATTGAAAAGAAAGATATATTATCAACAAGAGCAAGAATTTCACATGCAATATTAACAGACGATGAACACTGCTGGAGTCTGTCAAAATACATATCAAGCCTAGAAGAACAAAGAAAAGAAAGGAAATGAGTTCACATTGCATTATTTCACAATTAAATTTGATTCATGTGACGTAATGTTGTTATGTTGAAATGTATAGCTGTGAATTAATGATGTTCTGTTGTAATTTCATACTTATGAAGTAATGTTGTTCTGTAAGCAAAACACTGCTGCTTTTACTTCTAAAAACAATTCTAATCTTCTGGAATGACATGTTGTGGTGATGTTCTTTTCTTTTCCTGTTGTTTATATTATAACAAGATTAAATAATGTATGTTCTATCATCCAACTATGGATCCAACATAATATTATCAGTTTATGATACAACTATCAGTTGTAAGATGATATTATCAAATTTCATGTAATATTACAATACAAAACAGTAACTGGGAATCACTTCTTATGACTGATAAAATCAGTTTTGTTAAAACTTAAACTCAACATACTGTATGAAACAAGAATTAGTTCAGGTATCAGGTTTTGCAAATAATATATATTATTATAATTATTAAGGACTACTGCTGTAAATTATAGCACATATTATAATACACAAAACTGGTTCTAAAAACAAACAGAAACTGATAATAAAACTGTTTATATCCAATCATTGAAACATTATCTCCAACCAAATTAACTGATACCAAAAATGTAAAAGTGATACCAAAACTTAAAAAATGATACCAAAATTTAAAAAAACTGATACAGCTATAAACTGATAATATTTGATACTGTAAAAAAATGATACTATAAAAATGATACTGATACCAAAACTTCCACAAACAAACAACAGAAATCATACTGCAAAAACAAAAAAATGATACTATAATATATACTAAAATAGCTGAAATTATAATCAATTCCATAATATGCTATACTAAATACAAATTAATAACAAAAGGTTCAATTACTATAGACCACTGAAACAAGTCTCACATACACTTATTACTCTAAAAAAATTAAAAATATAAAATCAAATCATATCCTCTTTGAAGCTAGACAATTCCGTTTATTATGACCAAATTGCTTGCACTCGCCACATCTGTTTTGCTTGTTATGAAAATATGAAAATCCTCCTTTGCGCTTCACTGATGGTCTGCCAGCACCACGTTTCTCCTTTAGTGGCTTGATAACATATTGTATGCTACCATCAAAATAGGCCTATCATAATTTGGAATAGGATTTATAGCATTGGCATAAGAACATCGATAAGCATCAACAGTGAAATAATTCTCGACAAAATCATATACAGACAACTTTGACTTGTTCATGCACTTTATAGCATGAGCACAAGGAAATCCTGTAATTTTCCACTTGTTGCAACTACAAATGCGCTCCTTCAAATCAACACAATGAGAGTTTGGAGATTTCACTTCAAAAGCAAAATCAGAAGATTTATATACATCCCATCCAAACCCTTCTTCAATCAATTCATCAAAACGTAACTCCATAGAAGGACATAGACTTGTTCTCCACAAACGACATTCTTCTCTTCTTCTAGCCATTTGTTCCATAATCTTAATACGAATACCATCTAAACACAAAGTAATAGGCAATGCTCGTTCATTTAAAATCCAACTGTTAAAACTTTCTGCAACATTGGAACTATATTCACCATAACGTTTCCCTGGAAAAAATAAATCCACCCACTTATCAAATGGCTTATCCTTTAAAAATTAACACCAGCAACACCACCAATTTGACAAAACTTAGAATATGCTCCTTCAAATTCATATAGATTTGAAGCTCTAGAACACATTTTGAATAAATCAACAATAGACACATTTGCATTTTTGGCTTTCACTGCAGAAAGAAGATTTTGTTCCATATGCAAGTAGCAATAACTATGATAATCTGAAGGAAAAATATCACGAACACCTACAAGCAAACCTTGGTGGCGATCGGACATAAAAACTAAAGTACGCTCTTCTTGAAGCATTTGTTTTAAATGTTTCAAAAACCATGTCCAGTTATCCACATTTTCAACAGAAACTACACTCATAGCTAAAGGGAAGAAACCTGCAAACGAAAAAATAATTAGTAAAAAATAAAATAAAAATAACTACAACCATAAATATAAGACAATTCATAAAACTGATACTAACAGTAACAAAACTGATACCTAAAACCTGGTATGACCATTATAAAAATATTGATAAGCACAACATTATGCACATTAATCTTCATTATAAAACAACAAAGAAACAAAAAATGACATATTTCGATACAAAACAAATTCCAATACTACATAACTATAAATGATACCATATATGAACTAAGTGAAACTGATACTAATTATATACAAAAAATGATACTAATCTCCTGTTTAGCAGTATGAACATATTATACGAAATACACACTTACAATTTAATTCAATGAAAATTCTGATACTAGAAACTTGTTACTTATAAACTACATTTCTTAAAACTGATACCAACAGAATACAAATTATGATAAAAAATGTACATTAATAATTATGCCAAGTATTATAATCTCAATACAAACAAATCAAGTTTGAAAACAAACACATACCTTGATCACCATTTTTTGCAGTAGCACCCATCAATACACCAGGACGTCCCTTCAAGTGAGTAGCATCTAAGAATATCATAGGACGACAATACTTGAAACCAAGTAAACAAGCGCCAAAAGCAATAACCACCCTTTGAAATTCATTACTACAAGGATCAACATCCATATCAACATAACTATCTGGATTAGATTTCTTCACTGCTTTCAAATACCAACTCAAATCATTATAAGACAAAGCATCATTACCGTGCAACTCCATCAATGCAAGTTGTTTCCCATGATAAGCATAACCATAAGACAACTGAAAATTGTATTCTCTTTTAAAATCAAGTATAATATCCTTAGGCTTTTTACTTGGACAATCGCGGATCTCATCAATAATCATCGATTTAACAAAAGAAATAGATATATGTGGAGTATTCACATGTCTAAGACCAGCCCCACAAGAATGATCAGGAACCAAATTTCTGATAAAGAACCTTTTCAATTCTCCAGAATCACAGGAAGCATGGACTTTGAAAAGACAACCATCCTTATATGAAGAACAAATTATAGTAACTCTTGCAGCACAATTCTTTAAAAATACTAATTCATACCCCTTTTGAATTTGATATGCCATCAAAAACTCTCTAAAATGTTCAACGCCTCCAAAACAAAAACCAACAAAATTGGAAATACTTAATGTCGACCCTCTCCTCAACATATCTTTTAAATAACTTTTACCATTAACAATAACATTTGAACAGAAAGATACAAGAGAAGATGAAGAAGCAGAAACATAGGATGAACTTGAAATACAAGCACCATCAACAACTTCCAATTCACAACCCTTAACCTTAACAGTAAAACCAAAGAAAGAACTTTTCTTGTGTAATTGAAAACAAAGTATGCTCTGAATATCAGAATCAGTGTCAACCATAATAACTTTGCCCTCAAGTACATAAGAAATCTGAATGCAAGAAGGAGTTAATTGAGACCAATATCGGCATATCTCATTCTTCAAATCGAACAAAGAGCAATCGATACACAATCGAGTGCTAAAAGTATTATTATTCATCACAAACAAACCAAGAAGGCTGTTATCCCCACTTCCAAAAAATAAATAAAAAATAAACAGTAGTAAAAATATATTTGCGATTTAGAACAGTAATTATTCAATTTTACAAAACTGATACCTACTGTAGATAAAACTGATACCTAGAAACTGATTAAAAAAAATGATACTAAGAAAATATAAAAATGATACCCAGAAACTGAACCTAAAATACAGTAGTTTTCCACTCAATCATAAATTTATATACAACCCAACCAACGACACTTCTCCAATCATCCCAACACTAATGCAAGAAAATGCAAAATAAATCAAATGAAAAGTAACTACAAAACAACACTGCATAAAGAAACGAGTATAACAATAAAAAACCTGCTGGTACTTCCACAATCATCCATCGACGAATGAAAAAACAAAGAGGAGAACAACACTGCATATCATTCATAATAATAAACACAATTATAAATCACGAACAATTTTATTTAACTCGAATAGAAAAAAATCAAAAAAACAGATTGATATAAGCATACCTGAGAAAAACGAGATCACCGTACAGATATGAAAAGAACGAGATCAACAAAAGCACGGAAGAAGAAAAAAATAATCGTTGAAGTAGACGAAATTGAAATAAAGGAATAACGTTGATTGATATTACAATTAGGAGAAAGATAGTTGATCGCGACTCAAAATTTTGATCGAATGAAGAAGAAGAATAAGCGCGCGAGAATTGGGCCGCAAAACTAAAAACGCTAATTTGTCCTTTGAAGAAAAATATTTATGGGCCGTCCTTCATAAAAAAAAAGCCCCAAAATGTGTCCTTGAAGAAAATTTCCTGTTCTTATTATTTCAAGCGATGCACTTTTCATATAACTGTGAGGTTGAACAGTTTATTGAAACTCACATAGAGACTAATACAACTAGATTATACATTCTACAATTCCAATGAATTAAAATATATAAAAAAAATCCTAAATCAAATTATGAATAACAAGTTACATTTTACAACCCAGATAACAAGAGTCTGGAAATAACTATATAATTCTATCAATATCATATTTCACAAATTTTAGGAATTATCACCCTAAATTCCAAAAAATATGATGTTTATACCATTTCATTAAAGTTAAACAATTTACCGAGTATGTATGCAAGGATTTCAAGTTAGATTCGTTTATTTAAGCCTATAATTTAATGTTTTTCACATAGGCAGAACAACAAAAATTGAATTTCAATGATATAAATTTAGTATTATGTAAATCCCTAGATCCAAATCCATTCCTCACAATTGAATCCTTTTCTTTTCATCCAAAATATGTACTTCAAAATGTGTACATACTAATTAGATTTGTAGATCCGATAGGGATTTAACTTAAGTGAAATTTAAATTTAAAATTTCTAAACTTATCTCTTTCGCAAAATTGATTCACACCTTTCTTTCTTCTCTTTTATTTTATATCCTTCTCCAATATATATGTATGTATGTATTCATATATTTATATATAGTATATTTATAATTTCTATAAGCAATGGAGAAGAAAAATGGTGGAGGTCCACTGCTCAGTTCAGAAAATATGAGAAAAAAAGTGAAGGGCTAGTCATGTATTTATATGCATTGAAATCAATATGGTTGTTTAACCCAATATTCAACTTGCATCGGCCCTAACTAACCAGTTGACTACCCATATATAATGATCAACCGCTAGCGGCCGACCAGCTATTCCAAGCGATCGACCAATAGGTCGAGGAATTTAACTACTTCAACATTATGTAACGATGTTATTTATAATATTATTTAAACTGATTTTGAAATCTTTTTAATTATTTTCGATCTGAAAACTTCAAACTCTGATAACTTCTTTTTTGAACTCTGATAGCAAAACTTTATATGTGAAAGTTGGTATGAAGTGTTCCATGAAAACAATGGTGCAAGTTTCCTCTCTAAATTATGACGTTTGCTTAAATTCTATTTTTTAGCCATATAAATTAGTTATTAATTCTTATAATTAATTACTGTTTATTTTATAACACAATGTTATGTGTATATATATTGAAAAGTAAATAAAACAATGGTGCAAGTTTCCTCTCTAAATTTGTTTTTTAGTGCTTATGTGAAAGTAGAAGATTGAGATAGTAGTTTCCTCTCTAATTAATTACTGTTTATTTTATAACACGATATAGAAAAGTATATAAAAGAAAATAAGCACTAAATAATTTTTATTGAGTTACATATATATAACAAATTATATAATTACTACTAGAGCATACTACTATCTCAATCTTCTACTTTCACTGTGGGCCGATTATGGATTCTCAATCACATAATATTATTATTGTAGGAAAGGTTCATGGGATTCTCAATGTTTGGAATCACCCCTAGATCAATCATGAATTAGTGCATCCAAACCATTTGTTTAGCTGCTTTGCTCAGGGCAATGTACTTATCCACCATCATTGAATCAACTACTATCTCTTGCTTGAACTTTTCCAACTTACTACTCCATCGTTCAATGTGAATACCTAACCCAACATTGATTTAACATCATCGATATCAGTTTGGAAGCTCTAGTCATTGTAAGGAATCTTCATTTCCATAGATTAAAAATAAGTCTTTAGTATTTCGTAAATACTTAAGAATACATTTGACAGTCGCCTAATATTTTTTGCCAAGTTTGACTAGTATCAACATACTCATCCTAATGCATAATCTAGATCGGGTCTTATAAATAGCACAACATACACAATAGATTCTCTTTATTAGTATGAGGAGTGTCCTACTTCTAAAGGATAAATCCCGATGGCATTGGAACATTTCCATGCTTGGAATTCTTCATACTAAACGATTTCAGTATGTTGTTTATGTACAAAAATTAAGATGATCCTAGCAACCTTTGGAATCTATCTCTATAGATTTTAATATCTAGTGTATATGTTGCTTATCTTGAATCTATCATGAAGAATTTTTGGTCAACCATGCTTTCATTGATTGCAATAGCGGTACAACATTGCTAATCAGGAGTAAATTATCAACATATAGAACGATAAATATTATTGCGTTGCCTTATTCTTTCTGGTATATGCACGCTTCCTCTGTATTATGATAAAATCCAAATTGTTTGGTCACTTTGTCAAACACTTGTTCCAAATCCTCAAAGCTATTTTAAGACCATATATTTATCTTAACAGCTTACAAGCCTTTTCCTCATTCCCACTGGCCTCGAAACCTTTGGGTTACAACATGTAAACGGTCTCTTCTAAACCACCATTTAGCATGTCAATCTACCATATTTCATAGTCATATAAATTGGCAATGGAAAGTAATATCCAAATAGACTTTAGCATGGCTACGTATGAAAATATTTTATCGTCGTCAACACCTTGAATTTGACGAAAACCTTTCGCAAGTAGTCTTATTTTGTAGGTCTATACCTTTCCATCTGCATTTATTTCCTTCTTAAAGATCTATTTGTGGCTAATGGGTTCTACCCTATTGGTACATTATTCAAACTCCAAAATGCGTATATAGAATCCATCTCGAATTTCATAGCTTCAAGCCATAAGGCTGAGTCCTGACTTTATAATGCCTGTTGAAACGTTGGAGAGGTGTCATCCTCTAGGACACAATCCCCTTTTTCATCATCCATAAGAAAACCGTAGTTTCTCTATGGTGCATGAGATATTCTACTATAACTTTTAATAGGTTGTGTGTTATCCTATATTGGCGAATTTGATTTTTCAACATGTTAATTCTCAATGTTATTTCTCATATCTCATCCAAGTCAACAACTTCGCTGTTAAATTCTTTTGATGGAGGTTCCTTTTCTAAAAGGACAACATGTCCAAAAAACAATAACTTTTTGTTTCTCAATGTTATAGAAAATATATCCCAATATGATTTTTGTGCTATCCTATAAACTTATGCTAAAATGATCTTGCCTAAAGAATATTGAGGCTAATGTGCTTAATATAGACTGGACTACCCTACACCTGGATTTCTTTTCTAACCACATCTCATATGGTAGCCTGGGCATAGACTTAGATGACATCAAATTTAACCTACGCACCGTGGATTCTAATGAAAATCCTCGGTAGGAAAGAGTTAATTCGATCCCACTCATCATTGATCAAACCATACATAATTGGGTTCTATTCCTTCGCTCTGAAGCACCATTATGTTATGGAGTATAGGGTGGAGTGATCTGAGAGATGATCTTATTATCTTTTAAGTACTACTGGAGTTCTTATCTAATGTACTCATCTCCTCGATCGAATCAAAATATATTAACTTTATGGTTTGTTCGAATTTTAATTGTTTTTATACTCTTTGAATTTCTCGTAGAAATCAAATTTATTCTTTATAAGATATATATATCATTGTCTAGAGAAATCATCAATAACTGTTGCAAAGTATGAGGAATTTTTTTAGTCACTATTGGCATTGGGCTATATATGTTAGTATGTACGAGAGCCAAGAGTTCGTTAACTCTTTCGTTTATTCCATTTAAGGGGTACTTGGTCATTTTTCCTTTGAGAAATGACTAAAAAGAGCCAAATGATTCATAATCAAATGATAGAAAAAACCCTTTGGTTTTCAGTTTATGCAGTGTTTTGTCACTAATATGACCTAGCCTAAGGTGCTATAAAAACCATCTTTAGTATTAACACCAGAAGAACTATTAACATCAAATACATGTCTAAAGTTAAGTACATAAATGCCATGGTCCAAATCACCATTGCAAATATTATTTCCATCAAATACATGTTCATAACATTATTATACAATGAAAATCATATCCATTCTAAGCCAATGTGGACACAAAAACTATTTCGCAAATAAAATTTAGTACAAAAATAGCAACTATTCAAAACAATAACATATCCACTAGACAAACGTGAATGAAAATCTCCAACCACAGTTGTATTTACAACAGATCCATTGACAACTTGAAGGCTCATTTCTTCCTTTGCCATAGGTTGTCTACACCTAAGTCCCTACAATGAATTACGTATATGAGTTCCACATCTAGTATCTAAAATCAAAGAATTTTCATTGCTTACAAAATAATTTTAAATTATAAACATAACTTTATGAGCCGAGGATCCTGATTCCTTCTTATATTTTACCATCTTATGATAGTGTGGGCAATTCTTTTTCCATTGCCTCCTCTTATGACAATGGTGACATTAACCCATGTCATTAGACACCCTTCTTAACTTTCTTAACCCCTTGCTTTCTTTTCTTTGAACCGTTCGAAGATGATGCCTTTCCTTTCACAATGAGCACCACACCTTGATCCTTTAGTGAAATTCAGTTGATCGCGATATATTGAGTTGCTTAATAAGGCTCATTTCCACTTGGTTCATATTGAAAATGTAGCAACCCTGTTTTCGAGGCTATAATATCATACAAATTTAATTAAAATAAAATTGATCGTATTTGATTTTTAATAATATTTATTTCTAAAATTTCAGTTTTCTTCATTTAAGTTTATTTAATAATAGAATTGGTTTTAACAAATGGAATTAATTTATTATTTTCAAAAGATCTTTTTGAACTTGAATAAAATATTCATAGTAAAAATATATTACTTTTGTATTCCAAATAATTTTTATACGACTACAATAAATTGGAAATGAAGTTCAACTTGATATTAACAAAATTAACAATTTATGAATATGAATAATAGTTGAATTTAAATAATTTTTATAAATTGTCAAAATATTTTATGGAGTATAATATTGATCAATCTTTGATTGAATAAGAGTTTATTTTAAATTTGATAAAACATTAAAATATTTTCATATGTAAATCAAGAAGAATTTTGATGGAAATTTAAGTTTTGAAATGAAAATTTATAAAGAAAAATGAAGGGCAATATAGGAACAAGGGGAAAAGATTTAAATTACCTAATAATAATAGTTTACCTTTTCCCTTGTCACATTTCAGAACAAAAGCAAAAAAATCCACTTTCCTCTTTCCATTCTCAAAACAGCCTAATAACCTAGCCCTAATTCTCTTAATCTAAAAATCGCGGAATTGAAATCGAAGAGAACAAATGGGATGTGCGTTCGTACGGGGCAAGCTGGAGTTGGAAGCCCATAGCCTGGCCGACGACGAGGAGAAGCAACGCGGTTGGTAGCGACGATGAACGCTGCAAGGGGGGAGGATAAACTCGTGGAGGTGCATTGTGGCTGTCCACAACTGACGTCAACGACGAGGCCACGCATCGTGGTTGGCAACTCGAAGGCGGAATGATCGTCGATGCTACAGATGAGGCAGTTTCAGGTGGCGAAGGCAGTTCATGCAGTGATTTGGCGGAGCACTTAAGGTTGTCGATTTGGGTATAATTCAAGCATCGTTCTAGGTGAGATTTTTAATCTCACACAACTATATCTAGTAGTTTTGATGCCAATGAAATGTTGGCTTAGACCAATATATGAATAAATGAATTGTTTTGCTTAAAACAAGAATCGGTAAAAATCAAGGTTTTAGAAAACTGAATACTGTTAGTTTCTGATTTAGCACAAACACTCGTTGTATGCATATAATAGGTTATTGTTTTGGGTTTGAATGATTAGTTGAACCTGATATCATCTCCAGTTTGGTTAGCAACTTGCCAGAATCGACATGTCGATTATCAGAGATAAACTGAACAATCACCTAGGGAAGAACTGCCTAGGCAGTTCGTCGACCGGTCTATTACTACTGATCGACCGGTGAAGGTAACTAATAGGCAATTTACCCAGTTTCTGATATGTGTACTGTTTTTAATTGTTGCCTAGCTTTATGAACTTTTTGAGAATCGGCAAGATTGTCTCCTGATTTTGAACAGCAATGGGTTTTTGAAAGCTTGCAAATTCTTTTGATGATTTATATTAAAGAAAATAGGTAAATTATTAAGTATATAAAGAGTTTTGTTTTAAAGTGATTGAGAATAACAATTTAAAGTTTATAAATATTTATGAAAGTAAATGTATATTCTATATATGTATAAAAGATTTATTTTAAAAGGAATAAACAACAAGGTTTTTAAATTTTTTAAGATTTTATAAAAGGTAAATATATTTATATATAGATTCTTATAATAAAGAAAGTTACTAATTATGGAAAATATTAGGTTGATTTCTAATTTTTAAAGAAATTCTATTTTTAAGATTTAAAACCTTATAACTCTTTTCTTTGCATATATGAGTTTATGGATTTTAAAGAGGATAAGTTTGAAAGTAATTTATAAATAAAGCAATTTAGAAACCATTCTATATGATAAAATTATATTATTTGCTTTCAAACTATAAATTATTATTGGCCTTTATTGTGTTTAGACTTGGGCTATTTTTATGCAAGCTTAATTTGAATTTCCATTTTGAATTTTGTGATTTTCTATGAAACAAAAAGTATTAATAAACGATTGAATTGTAGGATTGGTATGGAATAATTCATACAATTCTTTCGCTTAATACTATAATTTCTTAAATAGAGTTTGAGTGAAATTTACTAACTTTTAGTAAATACATGAATTTACTATCTGGTATGGGATGGTTAGTTAAATTATTGTGATTACTTATGTGACAGTAATTAACACTTAGAGTTATATTATCTGAGGGTGTTTGGATTTCAGGCCGCTACATCTCCGAGAGACGATGATTCATTTTTCATCGATCTGCAAATCGATACATTCTTAAATTGGGTAGGCAGACCTATTCTGGAGGATTGGTTTTGTTATGGTATGAGACGGTTGCCCTTTCAACCCTTAAGTGGGTGTTATATGTAGATCTATCAGTTTATTTTGGGTATAGTAGACGATGTTTGCCTATTTTGTGGGATTAGACTATTACACTATGTGGTGGTCTTTTTTGTTTATTAGAATGTTATCAGTGTATTTTGGTTTGTTAGACTTTGTGTCACTGTTTTTAAACTAATAATTAACTATCATTATTATTTCATTAGTGATGATTGTTCTTCAGAGATTTTGAGATAGATGTTTAGTATCTTTTGGCTTCGAAGGATTTTGAATTGTTGTCACCTTATTTTTATGATATTCCATTTGAGACTTGATATGGATTTATGAACTGGTGATTTGGTTTGATAAGCCTTATTATAGTTAATTAGTTCTTAGGCATATTTTGAGATGACTTATTTTTATGGTTAAGTTGTAAATATATTTTTGAAATAGTTATTTTGATGGATGTGCCTTATTCTGATCATTTGTTCTAGCATGTTTTATTATGGCTTAATTATTGTTAAGCCATATGTTTATGATATCACTATCTCACCTTTCTATTTGATATAGTCTGACTCATTTATTTCTATAATACTTGGGTCAGGAAAAGACTCTACAGATACAGGAAATCGTTAATCTTTTGATTTTGGGCTAGCATTAAAGTAGACTATTTTGAACGTTTTAGTTTACTTCGTACTTATGTATTATCTAGTAGTCATTGTGTACCTGATAGAGTACTTTTAGATGTGATGTATATATTATATGGGTTTAGTACCGAGATTTTGTAGACTGACATTCTATTATTGTAAATAATGTATATTATTCCGCTGTGATATGTGATTCTGATTCTGATTTATTTATATTACATACTATTCTGAATATTTTGAATCAATGTGTTTATTACTTTGTATTAGTATTGTACACACCAAATTTTCAGTTCAGACCCACTAAAAGGTAATAAAGGCATGTCAGTATTAGTATAAAGATATATTCACGTTCGATCATTCTTAACCAACCGCATTCTTCGTGTTATTAGACGACATTACTTGTAATACTCTAAAATTATATGGGTATAGGGGTGGGGTCGTTATAGAACTTAAATATAAATGGCTTAAACTACAGAGTCGGTAAGGCTAGAATCAGTTCTACTTGCCGCTCTTTTCTGATCTTAACACCAATCTTAGAAAGTCTATAAATATAGTCTTTCATCATTATGGCATACTCCTCCACACTACTACCCTTACTCATCTTCATGTTGAACAATTTCTTAGCTATCTCATACCTTGTGGAAAGGGATCGCTCCCAAAGCAAATATTTGAGGCTATTGATGATTTTATGAACAATCATATTTTCGTATTGTCTTTGAAACAGTTTGTCTAAAGCAAATGATATGTAGGCTTGGGCTATGTCACAATCAACTACACAAGTGTTATAATATTTTACTGTTTCGGGATCCGCACCTTAAGCCGGTTTGGTTTCTAAAGGTTTGGTAATGACATACCATATTCGTTCTTAATTAGTGCTATCTTTATTTTGCTTATTTAATCACTATAACTAGATCTGGTTAGCTTTCCATTTTAAGAAAATAATCTTAGATTAGTTATTCTTCTACAAATTAATTTTAAGTAGATTAGTATAGTTTAGTATAACATATGTTCTTACAATATTTGAATAATTAAACATAGTCATTTCATTTTTCTAATAAGGCTCCATCCAGATTTTTCTATTTCTCAAAACCCTAAGAGAAATATATAAACCTTGTTATTTCTCTAGTGGGTGTTAAGACTCGCTTTCCCTAAGATTCTAACCTTGATTTTACTTAACAAATCATAGGCTCACACAGATGGACAATTCTTTATCAGATATATCTTATATAACTCCTAACAGTGATATTTACCCTTATCTCCATCTTGACCTTGAGATACTCAACAAAGCAAAAGATATTATTCACTCTTACCTATCATTTCTCAACGGCCTAGGTATACATGCTTATACCTTGAGTTTGTACAAAAAGTACAAGCATTTGTCTTATCTTGCTAAGAAATATATCAATAGCACTAGACATAACATCCCTACCTAAAGTTTACTCAACAACTAGTGCATATGAAAGTAATCTATTAATATATAAATGCAAGAGGGAAACTATATTAAAGATTAATAATCGTTAATATTTCTTATAGCGATATTGATTAAAGAAATAATGTATTTCTTATGAAATACCCTAATGGTATTAGAAACATCAGATATCACGGTATATATACCACATGTATGTATTTATTTCACAAATCTATTTTGGGTTCATTTCTATTCACTTGTATTTAATTTATACATATAATTATATAAGTTCAATTTTTTTATACCTTTTATAATTTAATCACCTTATATAATATTTATATGTATCTTATTTGCTAAAACAGTTGTAATTAATTCTAGTTCTTCGTTTAATTAACTAATTAACTAAATATAATTTAAAATTTCATAAATTGTATTTTATTCATCTCATACTATTTAAGAAGAACAATAACTATAACCTTATATATATATATATCAAAGTGTTTATATATATGTATATATATATCAATTAGCTATTTAATTAGTTATTTATTTAATTAATTTTTTAATAAATTTTGAAATTTTTTATTTTATTTATGTTAAACAATTTAAGAAAAATATTTAACTATAAACTCTATAGTTATGTATACCAACATATATAGAAATATTAATTAATTAACTTTTACTTAATTCATTATTTATTTGAAAATTTAAATTAAATAATTTTTATAAAATTTTTGAAAATTATTTAAATTTATTTCCGAAAACAATTTTGGAAATTTAAAATATATTGATTTTATTTTATACAATTTATAAAATCTTTTTATATTTTAAAATTAACTTTTAAATTTAAAATATATTTTAAAATTTTAAAATCTAATATTTGAAATTAGCCGAAGGCCAAAGTTAAATATGGCCCTTATATTTGGATCAACCTTTTGGACTTACTCCACCTATTGGGCTAAGCCAAGAACCTAGAAGGAGAGAATACTTATTATCCAACCCCAAGCCTAGATGCTTTTATTCTTAACATCCATTACACAAATAAGATTATTGGATGGCTCAAAATACTGACTAATAAATTTGCATAAACTAATTATCCTTTGATTCCATTATCGGGTTTGGGCCGTTCAACGGTAGGTGAAATGGATAAATTTCAAAAAAATCCCATGTTCGCATCTTAATTGGCATATGTAAACTATTAGTAAATATTAGATCCAATCCAATAATATCTTATTTTATTTTAAAATGTTATTTTATTTATATACGATGCACATTTGTGGTATAATATATATTTCTAAGCTAACATAGCACTATGATAAACATAAGCATACACGTGTATATGTACACACACATATGGATTTTGGGATTTATATTTATTGTATATACATATATATTATACTTATATATATATATATGATAAATTCATATACATATCAAAGAAATATAAATGTCTAAGTATATACATCTGTTAAATCTACTAAAATATATGTATATAGTTTTTATACACATATTATTAATATCGTATATATAGTCTAGTCATATATATTATATATTTCCATACATACATACATACATATATATATATATATTTGAAATAATTCTATATAAATATATTTAATTAAATTTATTAAGAATTTATCTGACTAAGTAAAAACATATTGATTTGAATTAAAATTCAATGCTTAAATTTTTCTTAATTCAAATCCAATTTTGACTATGTCAAAATATTTTATATCTAAATTTTAAATCAAATAAAACTACTTCAAAATGTTTCAAAATTCAAAATGTTAAAGCGAATATCAAATAATGACTGATTCAGATATATTAATCTAAAAAAATTGTATATTTACGACAATAATTTAGGATATATATATATATATAATATAAATATAAATTTATACATAATAAATAATATATAATTATTAATTAGTGAAAAAATTATTTCGCAAAAAAGGTTATATATAAACATCGTCATAATGAGATTTCATGTCTGACACAATGCTGTATTGAAAGGTATCAAATAGTGCAAATGAAGTTCATATTTTTCTTCAGTTGAAGGGATATTACCGGAAGTTCATTAAAGAATTTTTTTGCTACACCTTTAACCTGTCTAACTAGGAAGAACCAAACCTTCTTATTGGATGCATGTAGTGAGGACTCTTTTATTAAGATGAAGCTACTGTTGACTAGTGCTCCTGTTCTTTTTATTTCGAAAGGAGCTAAACCATTTACCGTGCACATGGATTCTTGTAGGATAGGACTCAGTGCGGTTCTTATGCAAGAAGTCAAAGTATTTGCGTATGCTAGTAGGTAACTTAAAACCCATGTAAAGAACTATCCAACGCATGATTTGGAGATGGCGAGCATTGTTTTTGCCTTTGAAGACATGGAAACAATATATATTAGGTGAGAAGTTTGAGCTATTCACCGATAATAAAACCTAAAGTATTTATTCTACCAAAAAAATCTCAATCTTAGGCAACAATTGTGGATGGAATTCCCAACGTCATATGATTTTGGAATTTCTTTTACTTCCAAAAAGAGAAATGTTATGGTAGATGCATTGAGTAGAACATATGCTATATTGGGTTCTATGTTTTTTGAATGGAACTGTTTGGAGTACACTACGAAGTTTAATTTTCTACCTATAATGTAATGCCTGACTTATTGGCCACGTTAGAAGTTAGACTTGCACTTATCGATCGAATTGGTTTTGGTCAAAGACTTGATGCAAGCATTGTAGAGTTATTAGATCAGATTGAAAAGTGGGAGAAGCCTAACCATATTGACCGATATTACATTGACAAGAAAAGTTGGCTTTGCGAGGATGGTAGGTCATGTGCTCTCATAGTTGAAAAGTTGATTGATAAAGTACTTCGAGAGTGCTATCTTTCTAAGATGACTATTCATCTCGATGGTGATAAGATATATAATAATAGAAAATGCATCTATTGTTGGAAGGATATGAAAAGACATGTTTTAGAGTTTATAGATAATTGCATGACTTGCAAATGAGTTAAAGTTGAAGAAAAGAAGGCTGACTGCTTATTATTGCCTTTGGAGGTTCCATATTGGAAGTGGGAACATATTTTCATGGGTTCATACATGGTTTACCATGGAGTCGAAGAGGAAATGAGAGCATATGGGTCATTATGGAGTGCATAACAGAAAGTGCTCATTTTATCAAGGTGAAGGTTTCGAGAACAGCTTGATCTTTAGCAAATATGTACCTGAGATAGTGATGTTACATGGTATACCCTCTAGTATTATGAGTAATCGAGATACAAACTTCACAATTGAGGTTTGAAAAGGCTTGCAACATACATTGGGCATGGAATTGTCTGCTAGAAGACTTGTTGAGAGCATGAGTTTATTATTTCGGAGGGTCATTGGAGGATCAATTGCCCTTTCTTGAGTTTGCATCCAAGAATAGCTTTGGAGCTAGTTTAGGCATGGCACCATTAGAAGTATTGCATAGAAGACCTTGTAAGTCACCTATATGTTGGTGGTAGACGACTGATAAGGTATTACTTAGACCGGATATGACCCATGAGACTTCAAAGAAAGTTGAATTAGACTGGAAAAGGATGAAAGCATCTCAAGATCGATAAAAGTATTATGCTAGCAAGAGACATATTGACCTTGAATTTGACGTTATTGATTTGATTTTTGTGAAAACATCGCCATTGAAGAAGGTTGTGAGGTTCGGTAATTCGAGAAAGCTTGCACCTGGGTTGTAGGGCATTTCCTATTGTAAATAGTTAGAAAGCTTGCATATAGAGTTAATCTTCTTGAGAAGATGTCTAGCGTATGCAATGTGTTCTATGCTTTACAATTAAATAAGTGTGTGTATGACATTAGTGTAGTTCTTGAGCCAAGTTAATTGGAGGAAGTCAAAGTAGAATCATAAGTTTCTATGCTTAGAGAACCTATTCGGATTGTAAAGAGTAATGTTAAGATACTTCAAACTGGTTGTGAAGCTTGTACGAGTCCAATGTGGTGAGGATTCTAGGAATAACATGTAACAATCCGCACTTCTAGACTCATGGATTTAACACATAAACATGACGTTCGAAATTACATCGTGCCGTCATGTTTTGATTATTTATATAGTATAGAGATAGATATAAATTTTAAATAATATACGCTTTCAGATCTCACGACAAAATATAAATAATTGAAATAACCAAAAAACCTCTGTTTAAGACCACAGAGACCAATATAGGAATCAACTTAATAAATATCTAGTAATAGCTAACTTTATAACACAACCAACCAAGCTAAGCAAGCACTTTGTTTGACACCGGAGCATCTCAATCGTTTATTTTGAGTCAGCCAGTAGATGAATTGCATTTAGAGACCAGTATAGTCGTAGACACTATTATAGTATCCAATCCCATTGGGGGATCGACCCATTTATATACATGGGCTATTAATGGATTCTAGGCATATCCTAGGTTGTTACATAAAACATAGGAGCCAAAATGTGCTTCCAGTTTGGAACTTTTTACTGTTATGACCCCATTTACTCTAGGTATTTTGTTTTTCATTTAGTTGATTAGAATTGCATGCTAATATAGAACTTGCTTTGTATTTCTATGGTTAGTTTACTAGTTTTGGTTGTGTGATGCTAAGTATATGTAGTGGCGGCACATGAATGTTAGTGCAACACATTATTACACACTTGATGATTTTAAGGGCGAAATCCTTTTAAAAGAGGGGAATGTATGAACTTATAATTTTCTCTTAGTAATAAATTGTTATTAGTTTTTTAATTGAAGATTAAACGAACTAATAACTTAAAAGGATTTTTTTAAAAGACCAGTGAATATTGATTCAATACCTATTCGGTTGAATTCATGATGTCGTTTACATATACAAACATATAAAATTTGTTAAAATCAAAATGGATTGCTAAAATGAAAAGAAAAGAGGAGTCGGGGCCAGAATGGTCTTTTGGTCTGCATCGCCTATATCATTTCTGAAATGAATCATCTTCTTCATCCAATTCATTTCTCTTCTTCTTTCAATAAAGAGAAAATAATGGTTTTTCGATCTTCAAATCTTCGTAACTTCCCTAAATTTCAACGATAATTCCAAAATAAATCTCTAAATTCAAGTTATGACATTCTCAATGAGTCCATACCTTCAAGTTCATATTTGAAAAAATCAGAGACATTTTACGGGAACCAAATGTAAACTCCAAATTGTGTTTCATTAGAGCTTTGGTTTCTAAGGAGTTTGGTGTGTGGGATCTCTTGTGACAACCCAGCTTTCTATGCCGTATAGATAAATAATAAATTTAATTAAAATAAAATTATTTGAATTCGATATTTGATAATTATTGTTTTGAAAACAACTTCTTATTTATTTGAAGGGTATTTAATAAAATATATTTTTTAATAAATTGAACTAAATTAATAAAAAAAATTCAAATAATATATTGAAATCGAATACAAAATATTTTATAAGTGTAAATTTAAATCAAAATCAAATTTATTTATAATAAATTGGAAGAGTTTTATAAAAAGAAAAGGGAAAGAAATAAATTAGTTTAAATTAGGCCCAAATCTATTTCAGCCCAAAGCCCATTTCTAATTCATTCCTTTCTTACTTTCTCTATATATTCCCCTCCTGCTTTGTTTCATAAGCCCAAACCTGCCATTTCTCCTTTTCAATCCAAACCTGTGCCATAGCCCCCAAATCAGATTTTCACACATTAATTTAAAATAATAATAATAATCACATTGCCAAGTCGCGACTAGGACATCATACATTGAAGGTGAGGCATTGCGTAGAGCACGAGTGATGACACTTGCGATAACATGATGCTGTGATTTAGTCATGCATGCAAAGGTGAAGGGAAAAAGCGGAAGCGGCTGGCTGAGTGACGAGCGGATGGCTGTGACTGGGGCAAGTGTAAGCAGGGTGATGCGACCTGGGCTGGTGGTTGAGTTGGGGTCGATAGCAACCGAAGGGAACTGCGCGCCTAATGTTGAAGGCATGGGCTACTAGCAATGCTTTGGTGGAGGCTAGATGCGATAGCCATACTTGGTTGAAACACATTAATTTGGTGAGTAAAATTATTTTTACTTACAATTATCATTTAAATCTATGCGTATTATTGGTTGATTGATATTGTTCGAATTGTGAATTGGTATTAAATAGTTGATTGGGTA
Organism: Allium cepa; assembly: GCA_030765085.1. NCBI lineage: Eukaryota > Viridiplantae > Streptophyta > Magnoliopsida > Asparagales > Amaryllidaceae > Allium > Allium cepa. The sequence continues at coordinate 1,038,614,914 of CM060931.1, read as the reverse complement.
TATTGGCATTGTTTGAGTGAGTTATATTTTAATAACTCACCAATATGATATATACCTTATTTTCTATAATTTGTTGATTGTTTGGTGATGTGTTGTTTGTTGATATGAAATTGAATTGCATATTTTTGATCGACTGTTGTTGTGATGAGATCTCATATTTTTGATCGATTGTTATTGTGATGAGATCACATTAGTAATTAATCGGAAGGGAATTAATTGATTAAAATGGAAGGCTATGAGAAATGAAATATTTTGGGAATAAATATTGGATTTTTGGAATGATTTTTATTGCAATTGGAAGTTTATAAAATAATATTTTGTGGTTATAGTGAGTGAAATGCAATTTGTTTACTGTATGGGAATTTTCATTTATGGAATTTTATTTTATGATTTCAGGAGATTATTCTTAATTGAAAATCCATATTGAAAAAGTAAAATTAATTAAATTCGTTGTTTAAAGGAAATCTTGTATTATAAACTTATTCAAATTATTATTTTCATTTATTTGAGAAAGATTTTAAAATGTATAAATTGTTTTTTAAAAAGGAATTTAAAGGATTTGGAAATTGATTGAAGTTTAATTTTATAGATTTCCACATGATAGAATAAGAGATTTGCAATTATTATTTTTGAAGCGAAAATGGGTTTTAGGAAAGAATGGAAATTTTAAATATTGATTTCTTTTGACTGAAAATTTATACTTGAAATTGTTTTGAAGATTTTGGGAAAATGTATTTTAAAACCCCTTCCAAATAAATAAATAATAGAATTTTATGTTTTGATTGTTATATATATATGTGTGTGTGTGTGTGTGTGTGTGTGTAACGAGGATTTAGAATAAACGGAGTTAGAGTACCATCTGGTATGGAACATTCGATAATACTTTTCCATTTATTCTTTGGACTTGTTATATAGAATAATTGTGCGATGATGAGTGCAATTTACAAGCATTGAGTAGACGGGCGAGTAACATCATGTGGTGTGGGATGCCTGAGATGATATTTATTGATTACTTAATCTAACAGGGTCGAATATACGGGGTATAATATTATGATGATGCATGTTGAGAGTGTGCAAGCTAAGCGGCATAAGAGTGTCTATTTATTATATGTACTCCTATTATACGTCTGGAAGTAAACCAGATTGGCTAGTATCCATCCTATCAGCCTCATTGCGAGGTCGCTCCACGAATTCATGGCACACTTGTTGATGTATATAGTTGAGAGCCACTGTCCTTGTGTCACTTAGGCCAGTAATCTGTTACCATTACGGGCACTTACAGGGTCGTGACCAACGCATAGCGTAATCTTGCACTTGATGGGTATTGGACCACGAAGGCCATCGAGGTAACTAAGATTATAGAAGTAGCGTTGATAGCCTGTGAGGAATGCTTCTGAAGCAGGCTAAGAGCCATCAGTCACCCATTTGGTTATTACTGATGAGATAGCATGAGATGGTATAGACATCTACTTATTCACCTATATGAGATAATTGTATTGTGGGTGAGAGTCAATCCGATTATTTGTCAAGATTGATGCCGAAATAGATATTTATGATGCTGAAGCATATAGGATTTAGAGTTCTGAGGATTATCCATGAACTTGAGAGTTGAGTGGATTCGTAGAAGTCTAAGAGACCGTATGATTATTTCATTAGCTAAGAGCCAAGTAGATTACTATGAGCTTGAAGGTTAAGATGATTATTATAGGTTATCAATCTTTTGGATTATTTATGAGACAAGAGCCTATATAGTTGTGTAGCCCTATACACATTGATTATACCGCTATCGAGGATAGCTAGAGATGATGGAGCATGGAGTTGGACCCTTTACATATCTTTGATATGGTTATCTGAGAGATGACCCTGGCTAACCAGGGTATGCCATGTTTATATTTCGTGTTTGTTTGATTTGAGTGATTGTCATGTGTTATATATATATATATATATATATATATATATATATATATATTGAGTGAGACGGACCCCGTGTATATCTACTTTACGATTATCTCCGAGATAATCCAAGGCATTGCTAAGAGCATGTCATGTGTTGTTGATGAGTATTGTACTTGATGATAGTACGATTATGGTTGTTTCACCTACTTGATTATATGCATGTTTGATGTGTTAATCGACTTTACTTAGAGATGGATTATCTTCTATATGCATGGTTTGAGATACGTTGACACTTGGGATATGCATGTGCCACTTGTGTTGCGGTTTTTCATACCATGTCGGTTGTTACTTTATATTGAAATCTACAATCTAGACATAGTCTGACTCATGTGTTATTCATTCATGTCAGTCCAAGACATTTCAGATTCAGGGATGAGTTGACCAGTTTGTCGATGTTGGGCATGGATGGAGGATAGAGTATTTGAATATAGTTTGTGTATTTGTATTCACATGTGTTCTTGCGTTATTGAGATGTATATACTGGACATGTTATGTATATTTTTAATGAAAGTGGGCATTTGATTATGCTTGTAGATCCACTTGGACTCGTGTATATTTATTATTATATGTTACCGCTGCATCGATGACTCTGTGATCTCCGTGATTTATTTATATTGTGTATTGTTCCATTTTGGAGGTGCATGTATTTATTGCTTTTTGCTGATATTATGTACGTATATGTGAGTTGTTTATGATTTTTAAAATACGTACCACTGCTAACCCAAGGGAATATTCACGTGTGAACCCCATACAATCTCATTCTCCGTATTATCTGACAATATTACATAGTAATACTTTTAGGTAGTATAGATATAAAGGTGGGGTGTTACATCTCTTTTCTAAGTTATATGATTATTAAAATCACGATAAATGCTAAATTTTAGCTAGCCCACCTTTAATGAGCTTGTTTGGAGTTTAAAAGATCAGAATCTTGTTAAATAATTTTTTTTGAATTATAAATCATATAATTTGACGTGTTAGTATGTTTGGGAGTAATTTAATTGTGTTTGTTTGATTATTGATTTTAGTGACATGAAGGATTGTTAAGTAGTAATTCCATTATAGTTGAAGTTGTCATTAAATGATGGAATATGGAGTTGAAGTAGTTGATCAAGTAGTTAAACCCGCATGGTTTGTAAACATTCAAGTTTCACAGTGATTCATCGAGTTGCCTTTAAGAGGTATTCATCCTATGTTGGATCGTCGATGATACGAACTATAGAATTGAAATGGTAGATCGAGTTGTTAAACATGAATGGTTGTGCAATATGTTCATTTCCTAAAAGTCATTCATCAATGCAAGGTTTCACCCGTCTGAATGTCGAGAAAATTATAACAAGGCCCTGAATTCGCATCGAATGATGTTCGTGCAACGTAACTTTGGTAATATAGAGTCGTACGTAGAAGGCATTCAAGGAAAAACAACCACATAAAAAATTATGTAAATTCATCATATGAGATATTTGGATTAAATAAGATTTCTTCATGATCACAATGAAAGAAATGACATGCCATTCGGAGCTACGGATCAAAGATATGTACATTTGAACTCGGGGGCAAAACCGACTAGGCACGGACTATCGGTCGACTAGTGGGACCAACCAGTCGACTGATTGAATCCCCGGGTGAACCCAAGAACTTTTAGTGCATTTTTAGGGGTGTTCAATCAACTGGTAACAGTCAATTAGTCGAATTTCATGTAGTATGGTCGATGGGTTAAATCTTTCAGTCGACTGTTCAGTTGTTCATCGCCTGGCTCGTTTGAAAATTCAAAATGCAATAACTATTGTATACAAACTCCGCTTGAGGCATTGTTGAGACAAGTGTCCATCATTTTTAGTGGACCACAATCAATAAAATTTTGGTAAGTTTTGGAGTTATTTGATTTTGGGGCCCAAGTGAAACTTGCTTCGACACATTTCAAAATCATATATTTTGAGATAGACCGAGAGGATGTATCGGATGTGTTGAATGACATGTAGATCATAAGTGATTTTGGAGACGCTTTTGATTCGTACGATCCATTTTAAAGAGTTGTCGGCTATTTTTTAAGATGTGACGACTACGGTATTTTGATTTATAATCTCATACAATAGTATATATATAGAGTAAGTTCGAACCTTTTGGCTTAGGCCTTGAGATTCGATATTTGTAGATTAATAGTATTGGTCTTATATTAGTAACCATATGTAGTATTGGCCTTATATTACCAATCGTACGTGATTTAAGCATGTTCAGTATTGGCCTTATATTAGTGAGTATATGTGGTATTGATCTTATATTAGTGACCATACGTGTGGCAGTATCGTAGCATTGGTTTTGTTTTAGTGGCCATACTTGACTATTGGTTGCCTTGCCGCAAGACCCGTGGCCCACTAGCCTATTATATGATGCTTGGGGTAAGGATTGGTGCAATGATGTTTGTATATGATAGTTTTATCGTATAGAGTAGCACGATAATAGAAATGTGCCAACTTGTTGGATTCATGTTGAGGCATGGTTCCATTTGTAGGATCTAGATTAACCCTAGAGGGGGGGGTGAATAGGGTTATAGAAAATTTTCTCGATTTAAACACAGAAATAAACTGCAGAAATAAATATGCTGAAAAGTAAATCACACACAAAATTTACCCAGCTTCGGCAACCCCTGCCTACTGCTGCATTCCCAGATTTCTATTAGAATTAAACAGTATCATGCTTACAAACACTCTACTAGACTCGCAGACCCTTTTGCTCCCGCTCACAAACACTCTGCTAGACTCGCACACCCTGCTCCCGCCTATAGAGTTTCGCTCACTCGCAAACACTGCTCCCGCCTATAGAGCTTTGCAAACTCGCACACCCTGCTCACTGAACTAATTCTAAATAGACAATCTGACACTACCTAAACCCTAGGTGGTGATTTATAAATTCTTTGACTCGAAAAGAAAAAACAACTTCAAAAATAACCGCAGGAGCAAAAATTAAAATACGAACTTTGGACCCGTAATTTTTGCTCAAATTAAAAAAACTAAAAACCCCCTTTTATAAAATTAAAACACTAAACCCCCTTTTAATAATAAGGCCGGCCCACTCCCTTATTTCACCCGATCTCCTTCAATTCTTTCTTGAGAATGGCGGCGATAATTCTTTGTTACAGAAATTAGGGCTTCGGCTTCTTTCTTGAATTAGGGCTCCGGCTCTGGATGATTGATACTCTTTGCTCGTGCTCGTTCTCTGATGTTTCGCGACTTGTTCTCCAATGATTCGCGACTTGTTCTCTGATGATTGATTGTTGTTGTCTTTGAGATCGTGAGTTGTTTGCAGCTGCTTCTTTTGATGACCGAGTTCGTTAAATTGGTATGTATTACTTTCGTTTGCTGGTTTGATTATTTGCCTTTTTCACTTGATAACTCGATGATTAATTTGCCGATGATGATTGGGCTTATATAGGATTTGAAATCCTATTTTTGCGTTCGTATATTCGTGTTTGAATTTGTCAATTTATCCATCTCGGCCACTCGATTATACTTGGATGCTTGTGATAAAATCTGACTTTGTCAATTTCGTATTTTTGATGCTTGGTTGACACGGCTTCGATTTTGACTTTGCTCGATTATGTAATGACCATTTCAAAGATACGCACTTTTTCATTTTACTTGTATAACACAGTGAATACTTGATTGACTAGTTCAACTTCGGTTTTGCTAGTATTTTGTTTGGTTCTTGAATTTCTCTGAACTGTTGAATTTCATTCATCTTGTAGTCTTCGACCTTCTTCACTGGTACTTGAATTTCAATCATGATGTTGTTTGGTTATTTGTTCATGTGATTCCCTATATTACTGCACTGACTCATGTATGCATTGTATATTACGGCTCTGACCATTTCATACTTGTATATTTGCAATGCTCGGCTTGAATTTATTCTCGGCCTTCATGTGCCCTTGATTTTTTTCTTCATGCTATTCACTGGATTAGACACGTGACCTTTCATATCTTGTTCTTGTGCATTTTGTTGTTGTTGAGTTGATATAGTCTGGTTTGAGTATTTGTTAGTGCATATCATCTTGTGTAAGTGCTTGTATCATCACTTAACCACCGCTTGGTTTGTTATGCACTGTTGCTTGAATCATTTTCACTTCAGTTGCTTATGTTGCTGTCATATACATTCATCAATGTTGTTTCACTGCCATACTTGATGATGTGGCCTATACTTGTGTACTTCTGGTATGCTGCAGCTTGCATCTTTGTTGCATTTGCTTGAGTTTGTGTCATCTTTACTTGCATTGCTGTACACTTTTGGTTTCATTGCTGCACTCGAGTTTTGTTACTTGTGGTCTTCATTCTGGTTGGCACTTGCATGCATTTCTGGTTGCTGTGCACTTTTGTGCTTGCATTTTGATGCAGTCTTCATTAGCATGCTACTGATTTGTCTGACCTGATCTGCATACATGATTGTTGCAGTCCGTTTTGATGTTGGTCTACGTTGCATTCATGTCATGTCGCCTTGTGTTGAATCCAGTTTCAAAACTAGGGTTTGACCTTGTGCTCGTGTCGTGATTTTCAATGTTATTGCACGTGAGTTGAACCCGGTTTTTCATTTGGGTTTGACCTGTGTTTGCCTGTCCCTGTAAATCAATCAAGTGTATATATCGGCGTGCACGGCCTTGTGGCATATACAGTAATACACTGTATATGTCACAAGTTGTTCGTGTATGATGAAATCAAATTTAAATTATGACGAACAACCCAAATAACTGAGGCGAATCATATTTTCAAAAATTATCTTTTATTTTTGAATTGCAAAAATATTTCTTTTTCAATTTTACTGCGTTAGTTTATATTTTTGCAGATTGCTCAGATGCTGGATTCAAACTGGAATGCAGTTGAAAATAAATACGAGTATGAGTGATATGTAGTGAGGTGCTGATGTAAATGTGAAATGTGATGTAATTGTAATCAAAGTTGTATAGTTATAGTGAGAGTTTGAAATTGTACTATTCAAAAATGTAATAAATATTTATTTGAATAAAATATCTGTTTGAATTCAAATTCTGTGTAATTTATTTTATTCAACAAATATTTACTTAAACTGTGAAAAATAGAATAGTATATTAACAAATACATCTAAACGAATGTATATATGTTTATTATCATCAAACAAAAATCATATAAGCGCAAAGTGCATATTCAACAATCTCCCCCTTTTGATGATAACAAACATATATTTAAGATTTTGAATGTATTAAATGTATTTGATCGTTCAATTTGCTCCCCCTATTTGAATGCTCCCTTTCTGCACAATACTCCCCCTACATATATGCATGCAAATAAAAATATGTAAATGAGCCTATATGCAAATTGAAAATTATTTGACCTTTGCTTGATTCTATTTGACAAAATCTTAACTTTTCTCTCCCCCTTTTGTTATCAGCAAAAGAATAACAGTGTTATAAAAATAGGGATGAAGTGATAGACATGAATCAAACATTTAACTCAATTAAATATAAATATCAAATTTCAATAAAACTCAAACAAAAATCATAATTACCCTTGTCAAGCGCATATTCCACTTTCAGAAGTAATGGGGATAAAATCATCAAAAATCATACAACTCTGTCTATTTGTGGTATATTTATTTCAGGAAATTTGAATATCTACTAACCATGCATAACCGTTAGGACTTTTAAATGAGATTAGTAGCATTCACAATTTTTATTTAAAAAATGAAATCAAGTATCTTCTAACCACGCATGACCGTGAGGACTTTTAAATGGGATTAGAATCAACTTGTCAATTTGAATCAATTAATTTTGATATGCGTTCCATACATGCATAACCGTGAGGACTTTTAAATGAGCATGGAAGCACATAATCAAAAATCCCAATAATTCACCCATGCATAACCGTGAGGACTTTTAAATGAGAGTGAATACTTTGGATATTTATTTTTATTGCTAAATATAATAAATTGAAGCACAAATAATTTCCTTCACAGATTTAAAGATATTGAAGAACAAATGATTTCCTTTGTAAACTACCACAAATTTACATACTAAATATGATCTTGATGAGTGATGGTCGATAGAAAGATGATAGAAATAGAAATGGTCATGGAATTTTTACCCAACAAAAAATTTTTATAACTCTTGTTATGAAATTCTAAAGAAATTTTCTAATTATACTTTCTCGAGTTATAATATATGATAAATATCACCACTCATCTCTTTTTCAATCACTATTCATCTTTTCGATAATCAAAGGGAGTCAGATTAGTCAAAATTTGTCATTTACAATCAAATTCAAAAATTATAAAATCAATTTTTCAAAAATGATTAATCTGTAAATATGGTCAAACATGATTTTCTCGAGGGGGTTTTATAAGAAAATTTTCTGCTATTTGAAAATTATGTCAAGTGAAAAATATGCAGATATTTTCTTTGAAGAAAAAACGATGCAGCAAATGAATGTTTCAAAAATTAATCACGTTCCACTAGTAATTTTTCTATCAACTATATTACCAGTGTAATCTGCATCTGAAATTAAATTTCACTCAATATTCACTCGTTGAACCATGAAGTGTGCACCAAGAATTTCAAACTTAACATCATTCTTTTGAATTTGAATTGAAGCCGTGTTAACACTCAAACAAATATCATAGTGCTAATTTCAGAAACCGTAGGATAAACAGTTATATTCATGAGTAATCAACAGTCAATCAACATCATAGTTATTTCAAAAAACAATTTCTTAAAATCAGCTTTCATATGAAAATTGAAATCGTGCAGATTTACAAGCAGTGACTAAAATGTCAAAACCAATATATCTACGTGTAGCATGAGTAACCATCATTTGACCGAACAAATTTATATAAATTAGTTCAAAATTGAAAATCTGATTGGTCATCAATTAAGCACAAATCAATGTCATAAATAAGAACAAGTCAAAAAATCATATTAATTAAGTCCGAATCAGTCAACCATCATAATTACTCCAAGTAATTCTATTTAAAAATGGTTGGTCAATATTTTGAAAAAGTCATAGAATCAAAATCATCATCTTTTGTACATCTCAATATTGGCTGATTTAATTCAGATTATGGTGCAGATTATCACATTTGATATATCGTTCAAAAACAAATTTACCTGTTTTACGTTTACGATAATTTTTCGTCATTGTCCATTGTGATTCTGTCACCTTGGTACTAGGCTAAGGAACTTTGCTTTGTCGCCCGTTGTGTTTCTGGAACAGCCAAAATCCATAGAACACTGTTGTTGTTCCTTAGCCTGCCACCACACCTACACGATGAAATATTTATGTGACCTATTTGTTTTTATAGGTCCATGATTGTTAGTGGCAGAATATGAAACATATGTTTGTGGAGACCCAAAACTATTTATATATGTTCCTTTTGGCACCCAAATTTGTTTGACTTTCAAAGATTTTATATTTGTGCCTTTTGGAACCCAAATTGGTATAGTTTTCACGTGTTTGGGTCTATACCAACAATTATTTCGATTATGTCCAAATTTTCTACAAAACGTGCACATTAAATTGACTTGATTAAATTTTGTGTTCCTATGACTATGAATTTCAACATGATTTCCAATTATTTCAGATCGAGCAAAAACACTTTTACTTTTTGCATTATCATCATTTTGTGATTTCCCAAAACCTAGTCCTTTTCTATTGTTAGCAAAAATTTGATTTCCCGATAACATTTTGAAAGATTTTTCTCCTTTTGAAAAGTTATTCAGGGATTTCTCAAGATTTTGGACTCTGGTTTTTAATGTTGAGTTTTCAGTGACAAGTGAGGTGCATCGATTTATAAAATCCTTTTTCCTAGTGTCGATGGTTTCCTTAAGATTCAAGTTTTCTTTTTCAAGGCTCTCAAAGTTATTCCTAATTTTTGATAGTTCCGAATCTAAAATTTTACATTGGTTACATTCTAGGTTTTGAATATTTTCAAGTTCAGTTTCTAACCTAGAATTTTCATGGGCGAGTTTCCTCCTTTCAGATTTCAGTTTTTCAATTTTAGATTCAATCGTATCAACTACTTTAGTAAGATCAGAACACATAAAAACAAGTTCTTTATAAGAAAACTCACCTGCCTCACTAGATTCCTCGGAGGTTGCTTCTGAATTTGAGCATGCCATAAGACACAAGTTAGCCTCCTCTGAGCTGCTATCCGAAGCTTCCTCTCCTTCTTCATCATCCCAAGTCGCTGCAGAGGCCTTCTTCTTCTTTTTCTTTCCTTTGTTGTCTTTGAGAAGCGGGCATTTTGGTTTGATGTGGCCAGGCTTGTTGCAGTTATAACACGTCAGTTCATTATCGGAATTTTCGAAATCTTTTGACCTATTGCCCTTTGTTTTCTTCTTGCGTGGCTTGAATCTAGACCATCTTCTAAGATTATTGACAGCCATTGCAAGCTCTTCAATTGGATCTTCTTCATCGCTTTCTTCTTTGCTCTTTAAGGCAATCGTCTTCTTCTTTGGTTCGGAGTTGTTGCGTTCTTCCTTTGCTTTTAACTCAAGCTCATATGTCATCAAGTTGCCAATCAACTCCTCCATGCTTAGTTTGCTCAGATCTTTCGATTCTTGGATTGCCGTGACTTTTGCCTCAAAGTTCATTGGTAAAACTCGTAGCACCTTCCTCACAAGCTCTACCTCAGTGAAGACCTTCCCAAGCTCTCTAGCGTTGTATACCAAGGTTGAAAAACGTCCAAACATGTCTTTTATGCTCTCGCCTTTGTCCATCACAAAGTTTTCGTATTCGTTGCTGAATAGGGCTAGACGAGACTCCTTGACTTGAGAAGTTCCTTCGTGTGTCACCTCCAAAGTATGCCAAATTTCCTGTGTTGTTGTACAATGAGAAATTCTATTAAATTCGTTTTTATCAAGAGCACATATCAAAGCATTCATGGCTTTAGCATTTGTCGTTTTCAATTTCTTATCGTTAGCATCCCACCTATCCTTAGGTTTAGGAATCTCAGTACCACCAACGATTATAGTGGGAGGTTTATAGCCAGTTTCAATAATATCCCAAACATCATAATCAATAGAACTAAGATAGATACCCATCCTAACTTTCCAATAAGCATAATCGTTCCCGTTAAACATGGGTGGCCTAGCAATAGATTGCCCCTCAGAAAAAGCATTGTTTTGTAGACTCATGACTCTAGAGTTAAATAAAAAATATACCGGGCTCTGATACCACTTGTAGGATCTAGATTAACCCTAGAGGGGGGTGAATAGGGTTATAGCAAATTTTGTCGATTTAAACACAGAAATAAACTGCAGAAATAAATATGCTGAAAAGTAAATCACACACAAAATTTACCCAGCTTCGGCAACCCCTGCCTACTGCTGCATTCCCAGATTTCTATTAGAATTAAACAGTATCACGCTTACAAACACTCTACTAGACTCGCAGACCCTTTTGCTCCCGCTCACAAACACTCTACTAGACTCGCACACCCTGCTCCCGCCTATAGAGTTTCGCTCACTCACAAACACTGCTCCCGCCTATAGAGCTTTGCAAACTCGCACACCCTGCTCACTGAACTAATTCTAAATAGACAATCTGACACTACCTAAACCCTAGGTGGTGATTTACAAATTCTTTGACTCGAAAAGAAAAAACAACTTCAAAAATAACCGCAGGAGCAAAAATTAAAATACGAACTTTGGACCCGTAATTTTTGCTCAAATTAAAAAAACTAAAAACCCCTTTTATAAAATTAAAACACTAAACCCCCTTTTAATAATAAGGCCGGCCCACTCCCTTATTTCACCCGATCTCCTTCAATTCTTTCTTGAGAATGGCGGCGACAATTCTTTGTTACAGAAATTAGGGCTTCAGCTTCTTTCCTAAATTAGGGCTCCGGCTCTGGATGATTGATACTCTTTGCTCGCGCTCGTTCTCTGATGTTTCGCGACTTTCCTAAATTAAGTCAAAATCTATAAATTTCAAAATCGCTTTCAGTTTCAATATATTTCAAACTTTGAATATTAAACAATTGGAACTAAGGTTGGAAATTTCTATTCAACAATTTAAAGTCCTATTTATTTAGTTTGAAGTATTTAATTGCATAATAAATCCGAAATCATTTAAATAAAACTGAAATTACTTTTAACTAAAAAAATTCCTTCAACTTATTTATACTAGAAATATTCATTTAATTCACCTTGAATAAAAATTCAGTTATAAATATCATACCTTTTTTTTTAAAACTTCAAGTTAATAAATTTTACATCAACTTATGAAGTTAAATTCTTAATTAAGCTCAATTCCAAATAAACTTTTCAATTAAACTGCCAATCTTAATTGATTTAAATCATTTAAAACTCTATATATTTTCAATATCTTAACATGTACTTAACCATATAATATAAAATAATCAAACTCCATTATTCAATTTATTTATTTTAATTTAACAAATTCATACATAGCTTAAATTCAATAATTTAACTATATATGTATATATAAAATAAGATTTTATATAATATCAAAATTTATATTTATTAACCGTATCCTATCCAAACCATAGAAATTATTTCAACAATAATTTTATATATGTACCGTAGTGCTTGTATATAATTTTCTATCCTATGGTCAAGCGATACAGATATTTATCATTTCAATCCGCAGTTTAAAAAATAAAATGCAGTTGTATATCATTTCAAACCGCAATCCCGAATGAAATGAAATGCATGATAACTTGCAGATTATATAATATAGAACACATCATCCATTCACCAAACATCATTCATCAACCATTTATTTCAATCATATCCAATTTGAATAAACATCAATAAATAGCATATAAAATATAACAGGTATCAACGAACAGTTTATGTTCACAAATAAATTAATAACTGTTTAATTGGAAGTTTATACGCAAAAATAAATAAATTTAACTGTCAAATTACATGCAATAATAAAATTAAATAACAATTTAATTTAAATAAATGCAATCTAACTAACATGATGAATAAAATATGCCAAACAGTCATAAATGAATTTCTACTCGTATCATAAATAATTTAACAAACATAAGAAGTTTTAGAAGTTGTGAGTGGGTTAAAACACTCGCCTTTCGAATTTAAATAGAATTAAAATTCAATTTAAACCCAAAAATTGGACAGTCTCTAAATTCGTCCAAACCAGCGTCAAAAGATCCGAAATTTTATTGCGATCCTAACAAAAAAAATCGCGTGTGAAACGGAGTTCGTATGAGAAAGTTACACGCGTTAAATCGCTTGAAAACAAAATTAATTTAAACAAACAAATAAACATACCTAACAAAAATATAAGCCACGTCAGCAAAAGCTTTAGCACGCTACAGGACCTCGTTCTTCTCCAGTACGAAAAATGAAAAAAAATCATTTTTGTAAAAGAATGCTTTTGGAGTTGCAAGAATAAGAGCTTTTGAATATGAGGTGTTAGGAAAATGTAGAAGAAGAAATAAGATGTAGGTTATTTATAATTAGGAAATGAATGTGGAGGGACAAAAATAAATGTCACGTTTTATTATTAAAGCTTCAGGCATTAATAATAGATAAGGGAATGTACGTAGGAATGGAAAAGTTTGCAAACGAAAGTAGAATTTGGTACGCATTTAGATTTTATCTACGCAAAATATAATATTTATACTTACCTTAAAAATGAGAACGTTCAATTTGTTTTCTCAAAATGATCTTTTATTTCCATTAAAACACCATTTTTGTTTAACACAAAACGTGCGTTTCCTTTATTAAATCTATTAATTGCAATCAACGTTTTCTTTCTTTTTAATTGAAACATTTGAATTACATTAATTGCAGTTACTTACAAAGTTAGATTTTAAAACAGACAACTAAAATGGATAAAGAAATAGAACAATTGTTTATTTAAACACGTTTATAAATTTATTGTCTATACACAAGCGTAATAAATAGATTATTTCCCTAATCTTGTAATCAGTCTGTAAGCTAAAGCACAGTTCAAATAAACATATATTTCTTTTTTTAAAATCAATCTTTCTGTTCTTATTTTAATGAAATTAAACGTACATTCACAGACGAAACATTCATTTTATTCGATGTAAAATTTTCTTCAAACTTTCCCTATATTTTCACAAAACATATGGTGCTTTTATTTACACCTACAATTAGTATTCTCTCTCCTATTAATTGGAAATTTTCAATTACATTAATTTCAGTTTATTAAGTTTCAAAATGGACTAAATGAATATAATGAGAAGTATAACAATTATTTCCTATCTAATAGTAATTTAAACATATTAATACACTATTCGCTACAAACAGTAATTATATATATTTCTTACTAAATAATAGTTTCTCATCTCTATAATCAATCTTTCAGTTGCCAAACATTTTTACTTAATGATTATTTGCTCTTTTACTAAAATTAATCATTCTTATTCTTTATTAACATTTATTATTATAATCGCCGTTATTAATTACATTCAAACAATGTCGTTAAATACACCTGACGTATGTTATCTTTTTTTTTTAATCTTACTGTAATACATGTTATTAGTAGAAGTTCAAATTAAGATCATAAACATATCTCTTAACATATGTTAACAAAAATAAAATCATAAATTTTTATTATTCTACCACTTATATTCCTTACTACAATTAACCTTTGGTATTCCTATCCATTAATTACACAAATAACATAGTTAATATTTGTTTGTCTTTCACTACATTAATACTTCTACATACATCTTAGATTTGTATCAACGGTTTTTTTTTTAAATTGTGAATCTTGTCAATTGCGCGTATTAATTAAGGTTTTAAACTCAATTAACAAAGTTTCCTAAGTCCAATCCTTTTTTACCAAATTTGACAATCCCTAACCATTCGTACTACATTCCCTATAAATGTAATATTTAATAGATTTTATTTCAAATTAACATACAACTTAATCTCCCTTAATTGAGATCTGATTCTCAAATTTTTATTTAACATATTAAATGAATAAATAACCTAAATAAAGGGTCACCTACTCACTTTCTTTCATTTACAAGTTTACTACTTGCCTACCCAGGTATAAATCCCATATATAACACTAATTAATTTCCAATAATACTGCATTATCCAATTATCATAAATTTGTTCAATATATACTCCTTTTTACTTATAAATAATTTATGTTCTCTGTGAATTCTCATTCACTCTTCCGTTACTAAAATTAAAAATCATTAGGTAACGTTTCCTCCATAACAGTATTAAAATTACTTAACATTCAAGAGGACTTTATTTCAAATAAATTGATTGACCAATAAATTAGGTAATATATAGTAATTGTTATTATACCCTTAAGATTTACGCTTGTTCTCTTCTATTTGGTTTATAGCCTAAGATAATATAACCAATCTAACTCTGTAAATAAACTTATTTTATTACCCAAATTATACATAAATTTATTACCTTTTACATCCCACTATAAACCAGTGTAACCATTAATACCACCCATATTATCATTCCTTACACTATACTGATCTTATTTAATTACCATTAACTATCTATTTTGTACAATAACTAAATGTTTACATTTGTTACTTATATTTAGTTTTATAACCAAATGTATCATGCTTAAATAAAATGAATTGGAGTTTCATTTAGATTGTTGACAATTGACTTGTATTAACATTGTTTCAGTCTAAATTTAGTTATCATTCCATTATAAAATTGCAATATTTTATTTCTTTTAATATTAACTCATAAAATATTATTAAAATAACAAAAATTTAACATCAAAAATTTATGGGTCGTTACACTCTCCCCACTCAAAACTTTTCGTCCCCGAAAAGGAAAAAAAGGGAAAAAGAAGAAATTAAAACAATACATCTTATCAAAACATTAACTTTATAAACAAATAAATTTACAAAATTAATTACTTTAAATAAGATATCCTAATTTATAACTATTTAATCTTTTATATTTAAATTATTAAAGTTTGGAAAAAAAAAATCTAAGTCCGAAATTTTCGGAAAATTTCGGCAGAGTCTCCTTTGTACGGAGAGGCTCGGAAGAAAAATAAAATATTAATTATAACAATATATATCATATATTTTCAAAATAATATATATCCCAACACGGGGAACAAAGCAAAATAATAACGCTAAAACCCGTAATCCGAAAACGTACCTATTTGTCGGGCAATAACGCTTATTTTATGGAACCAAAAGCAGTAACAATTGCTTCCATAACCTGTATTTTACTTATGTAATCCAAAGGGTTAACAATTTATAAAAAATGAAATATTTAGGTGGTTCACTAACAATAAATCAATACAGCAACCACTAATTTCAACAAACAGCGTACAAAATACAAAACAACCATTCAATCAAACAAACAAAAGGTTGTTCGGGTTCAAAACTTTTAAATTGCACGGAATGAAGAATAAACTACTAGCGCATCATTTACTCAGCAGCCTTAGATAAAACTAAATAGATTATTCATTCATCCAAATCCAAATTTAAAGTATCTTACCCCAAACAACCATAAACTAAACAAGCAACAATTCCAAATAATAAATCAAGCTCATTCTTATAATTTCATTTATTACTTTACATTTATTTCTTACAACTTTTATATCCATTCATTAATTTAATGTTTATTACACTTGTTTGTACTTATACTTATATAAATGTAATTCATTTTTCTCTTTTCATTTCATATTGCATAACTTCATTTGTTTATAGTATTCATGTGCAAATCAATTTCTTAGCACATTAATACATTAATTTAAGTCTACACTTATATATTTACTGCATTCATCTTTTCTTCATATTTTATTAATAAATAGCTTCAATCCTTTACTTAAGTTTTTATCTTCCATATATACTACTTAATTTTATTTATTTTCTTCCATTTATAATACCTACGTTTCTATTTCAATTAGTAGTCTTTTCAATTACACTTAAGATTATAATATTACAACATCAAATTCCTATTTATTAAGGAATTTCATAAATTACTTTCATTACCTCAAATTTATTACTTGTACAACATCTATTACATTTTCTTATTAACATTTCAACTTTTAATATTTGGTAAGTTATATATATGCATTTAAAGAATGTAATTGAAAGTTATACAAGTTTTCTCATTTCTTTTAATTAATTCATTGTTCAATAAATATTTACCTTTTCCTTATAAGTTACAATTTCAACTTCCTTTTTATTTCCTTTATAACTTAGCCTTAAATCTCTTACCTAAATTAGAGGTTTCAATTATTAATTACTTACCTTTCATTTCACTACGATAATTGAAACAATTAATTAATGGAAATTTAAGAATTTAATACCGGGTTAAAATTTTAATTTATTTTAAAACAATAGATAAATATATTCTTACAACTTATATATCTCTAATTATATTTAAAACAATTCAAAATTTATATATTTTTCAAAAATGAATCTGCAGTAGAACTACTGCAGTGGCCTTCCCCTTCGAAACTCGAAAATGAAAGTCGATGATGCGGCCGCCATCATCGAAATTATTTTCCAGCGACAGAGAGGAAAGTACAAAACTTATTTTCTCCAAAATCTTCTTTAAAATAATTCTTCTGAATTATAATAAATATTTATATCAGAAAGTACTTATAAACAATATTATTATATTCCAAAATTTATTCGAAAGAAATTTCAAAACCCTGGATCTTAAGTTCTAAATTTCCCAAATTTCATTTATTTTATTTTTCAATCTTATTTTTATTATTATTTATACACTTTATTACCAACAACCAATCTATTGCAGCCAAATAAAGATATTATTTGAAATTTTTTATTTTATATAGAAAATATAATAGGCAAAATTATTTCATTTACCTATGTTAAAAACAAATATTATGTCGGTCTGTCCTATTAAGTGTTTAGAAATCCCTATTGATGTCATAGCGTCCCATGCACCAACCAGAATTTATAAATACAAAACGGAACTAATTAACACAATATTAAAACCTTTTTATAACACTAACAAATACGCTCTCTCATATATATACACTCACCGACTCCCATAGGGTATTACTACCCTATTAGTAAAGAGTCAAACCCCACAAAGCTAAGGTTTATCGCTAAACCAAAGCTCTGATACCAGATGTAACGTCCCGCCTTTTCTCACGATTCAAATCGACACACATGCCAATTCAAACCATACAAAAGAGCTGATTGTTATGGGGTAAATAAGAAAATTAGGAAAGAAATAAAACAAAACAGAATCTCACGGCGGAAGGATAAAATATAATAATAAATATACAGTTCATAAAATCTTTTTACAAAACATTTGATTCTTTTTTTTATACAATAAATATCAGAGTTCACATACCAATAAATATCAATGCAGCGGAACAATATGAGTGTAGTGCACTAGTATAAATAATAATAATACTATAAATCTTCGTCTTCGTCCTCCAGAGCTAAATCTTCAAATCCTGAAATGCTCGGACTGACCCGAGCGAATTTGAAAAGACAAAAACACTCGATTCAGAACTAAAAGATCTTGTGTGAGTTAAATCAACTGAAGTAAATATAAGTGCAGTAACTTAAAAGATGCTAGGGATTCATAGCTCTTAAGGATCCGTTAAACTATTTACTATGTAGTATATTTTGCTATTATAATAGTGTCTATTTGTAAAATAAACTTACTTTTAAATAGCGTTAAGGAGTTACCCAATCTCCCCCTTAACACAATAATAGTCCCAGTAGTCCATCCAATATCATAGTCCCTCCTGATCGGGAAGCCACCAGAGGATACCACACGGGCTACGAGAGAAAACCAAACTCGTACAAGGCGCGACAGGATAGGTGACACGGCACAACTAGGCAATGCCAGGGTAGATATACCAATTACGCTTCCGGGTCGGTGGTAACGCGTAGCGCGCAGCTACCGCCCACCTCGAACAAACTCCCCCAAATCAAAGAAATCAAAAGTGAAGGTGGCCACCGAATCAATCCAAAGTCAGAGTATAGTATCGAAGGGAAGTGTCTGATCAAAGGTGCTACCTTATTAACCCGTCAATCGCTTCTGTTTTAGCCACCTTATGCCAACTCACGGGATTGGGTCCACGTATTTACCTTACAGGAAACGCCGCCACCAACCTACTTCATTCTGGAATCTCCACCGCGTACACGGTTGTTAAAGTGGTTTTCGGAGTTGGCAGAGAGTATGACAACTTCCGATCCCGGTCTCTTTAACAACCAAACGTTATTATAACACCGCGGCCATTTAAAAATAATTATACTTTCAAAACCAGAATAAAATATCTATTTCAAAACCGTATAAATACGATATCCTTTCCATTTCAAAACAAACTCATTTGATATTATTTTTATAAACCCCAAATTAATATAATATCATTCTATTTCAAATATATTTCTTTTCAAAAATCATATTGCTTTTAAAATTTATAATAATTGGAAACCAAACATTGAATTATAACTTTCAAACTATAATACTTCGAAAATTCATAGCTTTAAACCATAACTTCTATAACTTGGATGGTTTGGATATTCAAACGGTATATAGAATAAAATAGTTTGCATTTAAAATTACTTTATAAAATAAAATAATTTCCATGACTTACAATTTATTTTATTTTAAAAATTAAGTCAAAATCCATAAATTTCAAAATCGCTTTCAGTTTCAATATATTTCAAACTTTGAATATTAAACAATTGGAACTAAGGTTGGAAATTTCTATTCAACAATTTAAAGTCCTATTTATTTAGTTTGAAGTATTTGCATAATAAATCCGAAATCATTTAAATAAAACTGAAATTACTTTTAACTAAAAAAATTCCTTCAACTTATTTATACTAGAAATATTCATTTAATTCACCTTGAATAAAAATTTAGTTATAAATATCATACCCGTTTTTTAAACACTTCAAGTTAATAAATTTTACATCAACTTATGAAGTTAAATTCTTAACTAAGCTCAATTCCAAATAAATTTTTCAATTAAACTCCCAATCTTAATTGATTTAAATCATTTAAAACTTTATATATTTTCAGTATCTTAACTTGTACTTAACCATATAATATAAAATAATCAAACTCCATTATTCAATTTATTTATTTTAATTTAACAAATTCATACATAGCTTAAATTCAATAATTTAACTATATATGTATATATAAAATAAGATTTTATATAATATCAAAATTTATATTTATTAACCATATCCTATCCAAACCATAGAAATTATTTCAAAAATAATTTTATAGATATATACCGTGGTGCCTGTATATAATTTTCTATCCTATGGTCAAACGATACGGATATTTATCATTTCAATCCGCAATTTAAAAAAATAAAATGCAGTTCTATATCATTTCAAACCGCAATCCCGAATGAAATGAAATGCATGATAACTTGCAGATTATATAATATAAAACACATCATCCATTCACCAAACATCATTCATCAACCATTTATTTCAATCATATCCAATTTAAATAAACATCAATAAATAGCATATAAAATATAACATGTATCAACAAACAGTTTATGTTCACAAATAAATTAATAACTGTTTAATTGGATGTTTATATGCAAAAATAAATAAATTTAACTGTCAAATTATGTGCAATAATAAAATTAAATAACAATTTAATTTAAATAAATGCAATCTAACTGAGATGATGAATAAAATATGCCAAACAGTCATCATTGAATTTCTACTCATATCATAAATCAATTTAACAAACATAAGAAGTTTTAGAAGTTGTGAGTGGGTTAAAACACTCACCTTATGAATTTAAATTGAACTAAAATTCAATTTAAACCCAAAAATTGGACAGTCTCCAAATTCGTCCAAACCAGCGTCAAAAGATCCGGAATTTTATTACGATCCTAACAAAAAAATCGCGTATGAAACGGAGTTTGTATGAGAAAGTTACACGCGTTAAATCGCTTGAAAACAAAATTAATTTAAACAAACAAATAAACATACCTAACAAAAATATAAGCCACGTCAGCAAAAGCTTTAGCACGCCACAGGACCTCGTTCTTCTCCAGTACGAAAAATGAAAAAAAATCATTTTTATAAAAGAATGCTTTTGGAGTTGCAAGAATAAGAGCTTTTGAATATGAGATGTTAGGAGAAACAAAATGTAGAAGAAGAAATAAGATGTAGGTTATTTATAATTAGGACATGAATGTGGAGGGACAAAAATAAATGTCACGTTTTATTATTAAAGCTTCAGGATTAATAATAGATAAGGGAATGTACGTAGGAATGGAAAAGTTTGCAAACGAAAGTAGAATTTGGTACGCATTTAGGTTTTTATCTACGCAAAATATAATATTTATACTTACCTTAAGAATGAGAACGTTCAATTTTTCTCTTAAAATGATCTTTTATTTCCATTAAAACACCATTTTTGTTTAACACAAAACGTGCGTTTCTTTTATTAAATCTATTAATTGCTATCAACGTTTCCTTTCTTTTTAATTGAAACATTTGAATTACATTAATTGCAGTTACTTACAAAGTTAGATTTTAAAACAGACAACTAAAATGGATAAAGAAATAGAACAATTGTTTATTTAAACACGTTTATAAATTTATTGCTTATACACAAGCGTAATAAATAGATTATTCTCCTATTCTTGTAATAAGTCTGTAAGCTAAAACACAGTTCAAATAAACATATATTTCTTTCTTTAAAATCAATCTTTCTGTTCTTATTTTAATGAAATTAAACGTACATTCACAGATGAAACATTCATTTTATTGATGTAAAATTTTCTTCAAACTTTCCCTATATTTTCACAAGACATATGCTGCTTTTATTTACACCAAATAATTTACAATTAGTATTCTCTCTCCTATTAAATGGAAATTTTCAATCACATTAATTTCAGTTGATTAAGTTTCAAAATGGACTAAATGAATGTAATGAGAAGTATAACAATTATTTCCTATCTAATAGTAATTTAAACATATTAATACACTATTCGCTACAAACAGTAATTATATATATTTCTTACTAAATAATAGTTTCTCATCTCTACAATCAATCTTTCAATTGCCAAACATTTTTACTAAATGAATGTTTGCTCTTTTACTAAACTTATTCATTCTTATTCTTTATTAACATTTATTATTATAATCACCATTATTAATTACATTCAAACAATGTCATTTAATACACCTGACGTATGTTATCTTTTTTTTTAATCTTACTGTAATACATGTTATTAGTAGAAGTTCAAATTAAGATCATAAACATTTCTCTTAACATATGTTAACAAAAATAAAATCAAAATTTTTTATTATTCTACCACTTATATTCCTTACTACAACTAGCCTTTCGTATTCCTATCCATTAATTACACAAATAACATAGTTAATATTTGTTTGTCTATCACTACCGTAATACTTCTATATACATCTTAGATTTGTATCAACGGTTATTTTTTTAAAATTGTGAATCTTGTCAATTACGCGTATTAATTAAGGTTTTAAACTCAATTAACAAAGTTTCCTAAGTCCAATCCCTTTTTACCAAATTTGACAATCCCTAACCATTCGTACTACATTCCCTATAAATGTAATATTTAATAGATTTTATTTCAAATTAACATACAACTTAATCTCCCTTAATTGAGATCTGATTCCCAAATTTTTATTTAACATACTAAATGAATAAATAACCTAAATAAAGGGTCACCTACTCACTTTCTTTCATTTATAAGTTTACTACTTGCCTACCAAGGTATAAATTCTATATATAACACTAATTAATTTCCAATAACACTGCATTATCCAATTATCATAAATTTGTTCAATATATACTCCTTTTTACTTATAAATAATTTATGTTCTCTGTAAGTTCTCATTCACTCTTTCGTTACTAAAATTAAAAATCATTAGGTAACGTTTCCTCCATAACAGTATTAAAATTACTTAACATTCAAGAGGACTTTATTTCAAATAAATTGATTGACCAATAAATTAGGTAATATATAATAATTGTTATTATACCCTTAAGATTTACGCTTGTTCTCTTCTATTTGGTTTATAGCCTAAGATAATATAACCAATCTAACTCCGTAAATAAACTTATTTTATTACCCAAATTATACATAAATTTATTACCTTTTACATGCCACTATAAATCAGTGTAACCATTAATACCACCCATATTATCATTCCTTACACAATACTGATCTTATTTAATTACCATTAACTATCTATTTTGTACAATAACTAAATATTTACATTTGTTACTTATATTTAGTTTTATAACCAAACATATCATGCTTAAATAAAATGAATTGGAGTTTCATTTAGATTGTTGACAATTGACTTGTATTAACATTGTTTCAGTCTAAATTTAGTTATCATTCCATTATAAAATTGCAATATTTTATTTCTTTCAATATTAACTCATAAAAAATTATTAAAATAAAAAAAATTTAACATCGAAAATTTATGGGTCGTTACATATAGTCTTGAATTTACCTCCAAACTCAAGCACTTCATCTTAGCCTCAAAATGTTAAGTGTACAACATATAAGAAGAAATCCCTAAGGCAAAGGGCTTAATCGATCGTAGGTATGAAAGAGTTTATGATCATAAGTATTGAATCATATTAATAAAATAAAGAACAATAGATGCTCAAGCAAACAAGTTAATCGTTGTATTGAAAAAAATTATATTTGCATTTTTTTTTTGAAAATGGGTAAAAAAAACTTTATTATAAGCCTAAATAAGGTCGGCCCGACCCGTTACATTTAGCTATTAGTTCGCTAGTTCAACATACATCGCAAAATAAACAAAATAAAAGAAACTGCTTCGTCTTCCTTCAAGCTACCACGGAGGTTTCCATGTCTTCTCCAAATGAATCTTAGTATTTTCTACTTTTGGTACCATCCTTTGCAACGTCTTTTGTTCAACAGCTGATAAATCCGTAAGAGCACGTTTTCCTACTCTTTTCATGATTATTTGAGCATCTCTTCTGATCATTTCTTTGACTACATGCTCGTTTTTGTGGTTATTTTGAAAAATTCGTCTACTCCTCTCTTTCCACACATGCCAAACAGTAGTGGTTAGCAAAATGGAAGCAACTTTTCCCATTAAGCTTTTGGATTTCCAGCGTCTAGTTAGGTAGATCGCGATTTCACCTAGATATTCGTCTTGCAGGTTACAATTAAGAATTATCTTTTGTTTGTCCCGGATTACTCTGGTATACGCACAGGGAAAAACAGATATTTGTGATTTTCTTCCTCCACATCACAAAGAACGCAAGTCGAATTCTGTATTATCTCCCATTTTCTTAGTCTATCCATAGTAGGGAGTCTATGAATGAGAACCTTGTAAGTAGTTTGAGACATTTTAGGAGTACTTGCTCTATTCCAGACTATTTGAGTCCATTCAATTTCGTTTTCTCTTTCCCTGAGTTGTTCCCAAGCAAATTTTAGAGTGAATTTTTTTTTATTTGGTTTCCATATCCAAGAGTCAACCACTGTAGTAGTAGAACTTAAAGGAACGTTCATTATTTCCTGTTTTATTTGATTAGCTGGAGAAACAGAAGGAAATACCCATAAATTATCATGGATAATATTATCCAACATAAAGTCTCTTCCTCCATAAGTAGTAAAGTTGTCCCATATTAGTTTATTTATAACATTTTCATTATTCAACCAGGGATCAAACCAGAAGCTTGTGCTCTTACCAATTGCAATTTTTTTGCACATCAGTTTCTGAAGGTCACTTCTAGCCCTGAGAATTGTCTTCCATGTACCTTATGCATTTATATCCTCCTTTTGGAACCAGAAATTATCTTTTAAGTATCTTCTTCTCATCCATTCATCCCAAAGACCCTTTTCCACTTAAAATTTTCCAAGCCAATTTAGTTGTATAAGCTTTTTTCATATCCTTGAGATTTTTGAGTCCAACTCCTCCTTCATTTATTTTGTTTGCATAGAGTGTGATATGAGACTTTGTGAATTTCCCCTCTTCATATAAAGTTAGCACAAGCACTCTCAATTTTTCCAATGGATGCACTAGGAATTTGAAATGTTTGTAACCAAAATCTTGCCATCGATGTTATAACTGTGTGTGCCAATTCAATTCTTCCGGCAAAAGATAAAAATTTTGAGCTCCAACTTTGTAGCTTGTTTCTTATTTTTGTAACTAGAACTCCACATTCCATGTCAGTTATTATATTAGTTGATAATGGCACACTAAAATATTTAACAAGAAGCTGACCCTCTTCAAAATTAAGGAGTAAGCAAAAGGTCTCTTTGTTTCTACAGTGATCAATGAAGTAACATTTAGTCTTCTGCTCATTAACCTTCAGTCCAATAAATTGTTCAAGTTTGTGAAATATTTCTTTCAAACACATTATAGCAGTATGATTAGCTTTATAACAATAATAAGATCATCTGCATACAAAAGATGTGTTATTTGAGGTTGAATTTTTTATACTGGCTGTATTATGTTTTTGTGAGTGTAAATTTCCATCTGGAGAGTAAAGAATTCCATTGCAACAGTAAATAAGTAAGGCGATAGGGGGTCACCTTGCCTCAAACCTCTATTATTCTTCATAAACCTCTAGGTACACCAATGATTAATATTGAATATGTGGGTGAACTTATACATTCTTTGATAAGATTCAATATTTTGCCAGGAAAACCCATACACTTCAGCATATGAATGATAAATCTTCTATTTATTCTGTCATATGCCTTTCAAAGATCAACCTTTAAACATATTTTATGAGCTCCCTTCTTCTTGAAGTTCTTGACCATTTCATGTGCTAACAAAGAGTTTTCGGATATACTTCTCCCTTTAATAAATGCACTTTGGCATTCTCCTATGCATTCACATAGAATATATTTAATCCTATTGCAAATTATTTTACTTAGAATTTTATAGGAGGCATTACGGCATGAAATTAGCCTGTAGACCTGGATTTGTGCTGGTTTATCTTTCATTGGAATAAGGTAAATGAATGTGAGGTTCATTTCTTTTATTATTCGACCAGTGTCTAGAGCTTCCTGATATGCTAATCTCAATTTTTCTTTCAGGGCTTGCCAGTGGGTTACATAGAAATAAGAGCCCAACCCATCTGGCCCTGGGCTAGAGTCATGATGAATGGATTTAATAGCTTCCTCAATTTCCCTGCTTTCAATATCCCTGGTCAGCATATGGCATCCCCTTCAGTAACCAAAATTCTAGTTTTAACAACAGGTAATGAAAGTCTATGGGGTGGATCGTGTAGTGCATATGCAAGTATATGTGACAAAATATATGATGCAGCTAAAATAATATTAATCTAAGAATATTGAATAAGCACAGCAGAATTTTATATTGGTTCGGACCCCCCATCCTACATCCAGTCCCGAAGATCCCCTTTGGAATTCGACTATCAAAAACCCTCGCTTCGCCCAGAGGAATAGACTTGGTTACAATGAGTTGTTCTTGTCAAATGTGTGTTCTATCAAATGTGTGTTCTAATATAACACGGATGTTGACTAATTAGTAGAGTTGCTTCCAGTATATTTCTAAGGAATATTGTCTATGAAGAACTAAGTATATGGAAGAGTGAATACAAGTAAAGATTGCTAGAGTGCAGAGATCAAGAATATAGAACAGAGTATAGAATTAGAAAGCATAAGTAAGTGAAGTAAGTGTTTGATTCTTGATGCTATATATAGTTGTAGATATGTATCTTGGGTAGTTACATCCATTAATGAATCCTCTAAGGTTGCTTCTATTGATGGTGAAGAGTTGTGGCGAAGAGAAGCGGAGATGTCCATTCACATGTGGTAGTTGCAGTTTATTTATGAAGTTTGAGTTCGAATTCAGACGTCTGGTATTTGTTTCAGACGTCTGATGCTATATATTTTTTTTTTTGAATATAGTAGAGTATCAGACGTCTGGGTGTTATTACCTGACGTCTGATATGGTGCATGTCAGTTTTTGTGCATCCTTTCTTTTACTTTCTTGTACCTATCGACTTGCAGTCTCTTGTAGTGTCCTTTGAGCCTCGTTCTTGTCTTTCTAGTGATGTTGTTCTAGCAAGTACCTGTATATATAAACATATATGTATATTCAATTTCCATTGTATAGTTGTTGTCATCGAAACCGTAGATTGGATTTCCTAACATTCTCCTCTTTTTTGACGATGACAACTATACAATGTACTTAGATATTATTTTATAAATCTCCCCCTGAATATGTGCTTACCATTATTTCCCCCAATTTGGCATTATCAAAAAGCATTAATACAAGAATATGTATGATATAATCAATAATCATGCCCTTAGATAGTATGTACACATTAATCAAAAAAAATTATCTAACCGCCGTTTTATTGAAGTTAGCAATATATCGTGTGCAGTTTTTGTTTAATCTTAATTTAGATAGCATATACAAACTATTAATCAGGAATATTTACCGACCATCGGAAGGTTATAATATATCAATTTACTAAATTATTATGAATAGACGAAAGGTAACTAATTACAGCCAAAAAGCATTTTTATAACCATTAAACATAGTGATTACATGCATAGATTTTTGATTCCATTACAATACAAAAGATGGAACCTATATAAATATCTAAGGATTTTTGGGGGAAGCTTTGGCTTGATCATCTCCTTCATCTTTATTCTTGGAAGAACTAACTTGTATTCTAGGATATTTTGGAGTATGTTCTAGAGGTTCCTTTTCCTCTTCAAAAAGTTTAGAACGTTTTGAAGGAGAAGGAGAAGGCATTGGAGTTGGCCAATCTTTCGAAGGTGGTGTAGGGCCACGGCCTCTTTGGAGAACCTCTTTTAGAATAGATAATGTTGTTGAAAGCGATGTTTCAACTGTGGCTAGGCGAGAAACAAATGTTGTTGAAATGGAAATAATATCGTATTGATATGGTTTTTGAAGTGGAAATGATATTTTGGTTTTGAAGTATAAACTATTGTGAAATGACCGTGGTGTTATAATAACGATTGGTTGTTAAAGAGACCGGGATCAGATATTGTCATACTCTCTGCCAATACCGAAAACCACTTTAACAACTTTATACACGGTGGAGATTCCAAAATGAAGAAGGATGGTGGCGACGACCTATTGAGGTATATACGTGGACCCGACTCCTGTGAGTTGGCATAAGGTGGCTAAAACAGGAGCCATTGACGAGCCAAGTGAGGTAGCTCCTCCGATCAGACACATTACTTTGATATTATATTCTGACTTTGTGATTGATTTGGTAGCCACATTTAATTTTTTTGATTTGGGAGTGTGTTCCGAGGTGGGCGGTAGTGGCTGCTATGCATTACCACCAGCCCGGAAGTGTAATTAGTATATCTACCCTGGCATTGTCTAGTTGTTCCGCGTCACCTACCCAATCGAGACTACTACGAGCTTGTTTTGTGTCGTACCTATGGAGTTTCCTCTGGTAGCCTTCCGATCTATGGGTATTACGGTACCGCATAGACTATTGGCACTATAAAATGTGTTAAGGAAGAAAATGTAAAGCCTTAACGCTATTTTAATAGTTTACTTTACTATAGACAGTATTATAATAGCGTATGTTACGGCATAGTAGATAGTTTAACGGATCCTTAGAGGATGGTTATCCCAAACATCCTTTGAGTTATTTTATTTCAGTTGATATTTCACTTGAGTTGGATTTATTGATATAAGAATGTTAATCCTGACTCGAGTGTTTTGTATTTTGCTTTACGCTCGGGTCAGACTGAGTGATATAGCTTTTGAGACTCGCCTTTGGAGTTGGAGCTTCGCTTGGAGATCCATCCATTTATTCAGCTTGTAGTTATCCAGTTGATTCTAGTGATGCATTCTGATCTTGTATTTGACTATTGTATTCGAGACTTCTGTGTATCTTATTTCAACTCGGTTATATATATAGTAGCTTCATGAACTAATATTCATTTGTTTCCGCCGTTTATTTTTATATTACTCCGTGTCTGTGATTCTGTGATTTATTTATTTACTGTATATGCTGAGTTTTGCCAAATTTAAATTCACAGTCTGATATTTTGAGTAATTCAAGTTCGACATGTCCGGATGTGAATGGTTGAAAATGCCAAGATGTTACATGTGGTATCAGAGCTTTTGTTTTAGGCAAAACTGAGCATATAAAGTAGATTTAATTTCAAAATCGCTTTCGTACGTGCATGAATCTCTTCCTTCTTGACTCGGTTTTCCTTGAACTTTGTAACTCTCCCATTCACTCTGAAATCCATCATTGTCTTTCATATTCAAATTTTCTTGATCTTAGAGTATCCCATAACTCCATTGAATAGTTTGTTACCGGGTGAAACACCTTTACAATGGGCATCGATTCACCGAAAATCTCTCTATCCTCAGTTTAGATGCTGCCATCTCTTGCTATGCCCGAATTCTATCTCTAGTAATTGAATGTCGATTTGCCTCAGAATTCTGCATTGATCTTATTCTTGAAGTCACGGTTGACCTGTTTAAGGCTGCCCACGATTTATATAGGTCTGTCCATTCTTTTTCTCTTTGAAATCTATTTATCTCACTTTCGAACCTATCTTCTTAGTTAGAATTCTTTTGATTAGAGTCCCTCTAATTTGGATTTCTATCCTTGTTTGAACCCATTCTTGTATCATCGAGCGAGGGAGTATATTTGTATTAATATTAACTTTTTATATATTGTGTTGTTTGAGATGTTAATGTTGATTTTGGTTTCATCAATTCGTCTGATCAACGATGTCAATAGGAATTCCAAAACACTTGAACGGAGCAAACTGACACAATATTATTAGCAAATTTAGTAAATGAAATAAATTTTGTATGATTATATCATATATATGTAAATTTTCTGAAATTTAATAGTCAACTAAATCGGTTGTTAGAAATAATAATATTCGATTCTCATGTATTGTTTTGTAAACCATTGATTTTACCAACATATAAATAAATGAATTTATAAAATATGGTTTATAATTTGATTTGGAATCTAAATGAATTTAAGTTAACAATTTGAGATTAAAATTTCCTGTGATTATAAACTTTGGTTGTAAAGTTTTAAAGTGTATATTGTTTAAAATATTTTCTAATAGAAATCGTTCCTAAAGAATTTTGAAAATTTTAAATCAGTGCTCTCCTTTTTTTCATTGGAAAATAATTTTGGTGATGGCGGCCGCATCATTGACATTCATTTCCAAGTTTCAGAGTGGAGAGACCATTCAGTAGCCTTGCTACACTTTTGTCTTGGAAATTAAATATATGATTATAAATTTGATTTGATATATATAGTATATATATTTATCTCTAAATTGTTTGAAGTTAATCGAAAATTTAATTCTTAAATTTTATGTTGAAAGACGATTCAATTATAAATAAATCCAAATTTTTTGAATAAAGGTGAAATAATTGAATTGGGAAAATTTTACTTATATAATACTCAATTTCATTCTAATACGACTTACCTAAATTATTCAGAAGTTGAATATGAAATTGGGTAATATACAATATAAAATGATTTTATAAATAAAATTTGAGTGGTTATAATAAATGTGATACACTTAAATTTTAATTATAAAATTTTTAGTAGAGATAAATAGAATAATTAGTTGATTGAATAGTAAATGAGAAAATTAAATAAAATTCTGTTTTGAAAGAAACCTTTTTGTATCAAATAATTTAATCAACTCAATTAAATATCTTGAATTTAAAATCAATTATTGAAAATTAATTCGTTTAAATTGAAATTTATATAGTTTAAATTAATTGTTTATTTTGAATTTCAAATCTACTTTCTTTCTGGTTGTTTCTGTTCTCCTAACTCGTTCCTTTTCGGAGACGAAAAGTTTTGAGTAGGGGAGAGTGTAACGACCCGTGAAATTTTACTTGTTTTAATATTATATTTAACCAAATTTTTGAGAAATTTCAAATATTTGAATTTTGAGATATAAATTTAATATTTGGAATATGTCTATTTAAACATGGCAAATGGTAAATTTTCATCAGAAAATATGGAAGTTTATTTTCTGGTGAAAATTTTATTTCAAATCAGTTAAAATTGATGATAATAAAATATTTTCCAAACCTGAATATTATTATACAATAAATTTGTAAATCGTTTTCCGAGTGAGACGTAATATTTTGTTTCTTCAAAATTTGATTTGTTATTGCTTCGTTTATCTTATTTCTGATATTTTTGTAGCAGTTCTGGTACCGATTATCGACTTTTGATCAGATAATTGTACCACTGATATCTATATACTATTTTGATCATCTCGTCGTGCTGATCTCTACGGTATATTCAATTCTGTGTTCTAAAGTCTGATACGCAACAGAATCCGTGAAACGATTAATCGTATCGATATCCAATTTCAAACCTTTTGGGTTCCTGTTCTTTCATCTACCTAACTGTTGAAAATCTAACAGCCACTTGCTTTTCATATTCCCGTAATTATAATTTAACTGTTGCTTTTTCTTTGGTTTGTTCATTTTCTAACCTCGGTTTCACTCGAATACAATTTTATATAGCCTACTTATTTGCTTTTG
The DNA here is from genome assembly GCA_030765085.1 of Allium cepa. NCBI lineage: Eukaryota > Viridiplantae > Streptophyta > Magnoliopsida > Asparagales > Amaryllidaceae > Allium > Allium cepa. The sequence goes on along the minus strand of CM060931.1, from coordinate 1,038,583,447 downwards.
AGAAATTATTATAACATATACAACTGTTCATATACCATTAACTGATTACCTCAATTTCCATGGCCATGGAAAAAGCCATGTCGAATGCCTCATCCCTATTTTTTTCACCACCTCCTTGAAGTATAGCCGACTAGCATCCAAGCTTCTCTCCGCCTAACAAGCTACCACCTTTCTTCCCCTCTCCTTTTTCTTCCTCCTATCATCTAGAGGAAGCAAATAAAAGATATATAATATACAGTTTTTATAGCTGATTTCTTCCCTCTTTCCTTCCCTTCCCCTTACTAGCTTGCTCATGCCACCCCATCACCACCCTTGCCGAAGAGCATGTGCCACCTTCCCCACCTAGAAACAATGGCTTCCGCCCATGCAAACACCCTCTGCCCCAACCTTCCGCTTACCCAGGCGCGACCGAGATCCTTCAACTCAAACGGCCACTCAAGCTTCTCGTAGACCGGCCACCGCCACTTCTTCCAGCCTCGGCCTACCATGCATCCAGCCTCCCAGCCGTGCTCCTCACGATTGAATAAAGGTTTATATATTTATAAGTTTATACCAGTCTATTATACAAACTTGTTTATATATGTTTGCTCTTATATATATTTCGTTTCGTTTCTGTATATATATTTTACTTCAAACTAATGTATATATTTTTATATGAATAGGTTTATATATAAGCATAGAATTTGTTGTTATATATATGTACAGACTTTAAGTAATATATATATAAACTGTAGTTTTTTTAATATGCGTTTAAAATCATATATACGTAAGTTATATGTAAGTTATATATATACTAATGTGTTATACGAATAAGTATGTCATTATACATTCTTTCTTTCAATGGTTCTTTGCTTTATTTGGATATATATATATATATATATAATTCCCATATATTTGCTTATATATATTACCTAGCTACAGTATATATGTTTTATAAGTTTGTAAGTTTAGTAGTATATATATATTTAGTTGTCTACAAATTCTGTTTAGTTTTGGGTATGCATACATAAACTGAATATATATATATACATAGTTTGAAAAAAAAGAAACGTATGTATTATATACCTACTGTTAGCTACTATATTATATGGGTTATATATTTGGCAGTATTATACTATATATGTGTGTTTATAATATTTGGTTTATAAAGAATTTATATGTGTATGGTCTTTACCTGTAACTCATATGTGTCGAAGCTATGTTGTATATACATTGCGATTACAATATTTTATATTTGTACAGTGTATATATGTATAATTTAAGCTATCATGATTTTAATCATATATAGATATATTGATATACATATGATGGTACGCTTGTTAAAAATGCTACAGTATAAGGTTTTATATGATGTAAGTTTGGTTATATATATTTTATATACGCATGTGTTACAAGCAAGTCTGTTTGGATATAAGCTTATATATAAAGTACTAATATATAATTGATCTGGTGTACTTTTATATTTTACTTCTGTGAATTGTAGTGATGTATATATGCAATCTGTTGTACATTAAGTTTAGAGATTGATGTTTCGAATATAATGTATATATACACACGTTTAATTTTGAAAAGAAAGTAATATAATAATATATTTTCTGTATGTATCAAAATTGATTCTGATTAGCTCTCATCGTTTTCCCATTTATCAGCTTTGTCCGTCGTGTCTGTTTTCTTCATCGAATCGGGTCCGTCTAGTGTTGTTTTGGATTTCGTAGCTCATTCTTTGTCAAATTCCTCTAACCTCGAAAGGTGAGCAATCACTCACGATTAACGTTCTTATATTTATTAAATTTGATTTCAATTGAAACGACAATTGAAATATGCTGCTATTAGTTATTTACATTGGTAAATATATGTTGTTATCTGTATCTGTTCACTTGTGATATCTTACACCATTATCTATTATTTATATTGATGATATATGCCTGTTATGTTATTATTATATATGTTATCACTCTACAAGTTCCCTGTTAGTATAGAATTCCCCATGGGTTGAAAATGATACACACTAGAAGGATCCGTAGAATAGAAGAAAATCGTTATGGGTTGAAATGATAAACCCAAGCGATTTTCATCGAATTGAATTTACGATTGCGGGTTGAAATGATATAAACTCGTATATATTTAAATTGCGGATTGAAATGATAAATATCCGTATCACTTGACCATAAGATAGGAAATTATATACAGACGCCATTGGTCAATATATAAATATATATATATATATATTGAAATGATTTCCAAGGTTTTGAAATCGAATTTATTTAAGAATTATACTCAAATAAGTTTGATTCGTTATTTATTAAATTTGGGATTTTAAAGATATGATTTTATAACTTGATTTTTGATTAAAAATGATTTAAATGAATATTTCAAATTTACATAAATTGAAATGGTATATTTAGTTTTATTTAAATTTGAAATTTGAAGATTTATTTAAATGTTATTTGAATGATTAAGCAAATATTAAAAAAAAGTGAATTTGATATATATATATATATATATGGAATTATCAAATCTAGTTTTGAAATGTTTGAATATTTAAAGCTTTGAAAATATTGAAAGAGAAATGGTTTATTTTGTGGCTAAAAATCTGTATTTGAAATCGATATAATTTGAAATGGTTTATTTAGAAACTAAAATAAATTAAAATTGATGATTTGAGATTGGATTAAAATTGAATTTTTGGAATTCGAGTTGATTTGGAATCGATTTGTGAAATTTGAGGAAACAATTTTATTGAATAAAGTATTTTTAAATTATATTTAAAACTATTTTATATTTTACTTTATAAATTATTTTAATATAAACTATTTTAATATAAATCATTTTTAATATAAACTATTTTTAATATAAATTATTTTAATATACTAACTATTTTAGTATAAACTATTTTAACTTATAACTCTTTTATATAAACTATTTTACTTTATAAACTATTTTATTATATATACTATTTTAATATCTAAACTGTTTAAGTGTTGGAAGTTATGTTTTCAAAGTTACGAATTTCAAAGTATTATGTTTTGAAAGTGTTATAATTTCAAGTGTTTGGTTTCGAAAGTGTTATAACTTTGAAAGTGCTATGATTTTGAAAAAGGATATATTTGAAATGGAAATGATATCGTATTTGGTTTTGAAATGGAAATGACATCGTATTGATGTGGTTTTTGAAATGGAAATGATATTTTGGTTTTGAAGTGTAAACTATGTTGAAATGACCGCGACGTTATAATAACGATTGGTTATTAAAGAGACCAGTATCGGATATTGTCATACTCTCTGCCAACAGCGAAAACCACTTTAACAACCGTGTACGCGGTGGAGATTCCAGAATGAATTAGGATGGTGGCGACGTCCTATTGAGGTATATACGTGGACCCGACTCTCGTCAGTTGGCATAAGGTGGCTAAAACAGGAGCAATTGACGGGCCAAGTGAGGTAGCTCCTCCGATCGGACACATTCCTTCGGTATTATATTCCGAATTTGTGATTGATTTGGTGGCCACATTTGAATTTTTTGATTTCGGAGTGTGTTACGAGGTGGGCGGTAGTGGCTGTTATGCGTTACCACCACTCCGGAAGTGTAATTGGTATATCTATCCTGGAATTGCAAGTTATTCCATGTCACCTACCCTATCGAGACTACTACGAGTTTGTTTTGTGTTGTACCTATGAAGTGTCCTCTAGTAGCCTCTCGATCTGGAGGTATTACGGCACTTTATAGACTATTGGCACTATAAAATGTGTTAAGGTGGAAAATGTAAAGCCTTAACGCTATTTTAATAGTTTACTTTACTATAGACATTATTGTAATAGTGTATATTACTACATAGTAGATTATTTAACGGATCCTTAGAGGATGGTTGTCCCAAACATCCTTTGAGTTACTTGTATTTCAGTTTATATTTCACTTGAGTTGGATTTATTGATATAGGAATGTTAATCCTGACTCGAGTGTTTTGTGTTTTGCTTTACGCTTGGGTTAGACTGAGTGATACAGCTTTTGAGACTCACCTTTGGAGTTGGAGCTTCGCTTGGAGATCCATCTATCTATTTAGTTTGTAGTTATTCAGTTGATTCCAGTGATGCATTCAGATCATGTATTTGACTATTGTATTTGAGACTTCTGTGTATCTTATTTAACTCTGTTATACATAGTAGTTTCATGAACTACTATTCGTTTGTTTCCGCTGCTTATTTTTATATACTCTATGTCTGTGATTCTGTGATTTATTTATTTACTGTAAATGCTGAGTTTTATCAAATTTAAATTAAGAATCTGATATCTTGAGAAATTCAAGTTCGACATGTGCGGATGCGAATGGTTGAAAATACTAGGATGTTACATGTGGTATCAGAGCTTTGGTTTTAGGCAAAAACTTAGCATACAAAGCAGATTTAATTACAGACTCGCTTTCGTTCGTTCTTGAATCTCTTCCTCCTTGACTCGGTTTTCCTTGAACTTTGAAACTCTCCCATTCGTTCTGAAATCCATCATTGTCTTTCATATTCATATTTTCTTGATCTTGGAGTATCCCATAACTCCACTGAATAGTTTGTAACGGGGTGAATCTCCTTTGCAATGGGCATCGATTCACCGAAGATTACTGTATCTTCAGTTTAGATGTCGATATCTCTTGTGATGCCTGAATTCTACCTCTAGCGATAGAATGTTGATTTGCCTTAAAATTCTGCATTGATCTTATTCTTGAAGTCACGGTTGACCTGGTTAAGGTTGCCCATGATTTATATAGGTCTACCCATTCTTTCTCTCTTTGAAATCTATTTATTTCACTTTCGAGCCTATCTTCTTAGTTAGAATTCTTTTGATTAGGGTCCCTCTAATTTGGATTTCTATCCTTGTTTGAACCATTCTTATTTCATCGAGCGAGGGCGTGTATTTGTATTAATATTAAAATTGTTTTATATATTGTGCTGTTTGAGATGTTAATGTTGATTTGGGTTTCGATCGATTTGTTTGATCAGCGATATCCATAGGAGTTCCAAAATACTTGAATGGAGCAAACTGACACAATATTATTTTCAAATTTGGTAAATGAAATAAATTTTGTACGATTATATCATATATAAGTAAATTTTCTGAAATTCAATAGTCAACTAAATTGGTTTTTAGAAATAATAATATTTGATTTTCATTTATTGTTTTGTAAACCATTGATTTTACCAACATATAAATAAATGAATTTATAAAATATGGTTTATAATTTGATTTGGAAACTAAATGAATTTAAGTTAAGAATTTGAGATTTAAATTTATCGTGATCTAAACTTTGGTTTTATAGTTTTAAAGCGTATATTGTTTAAAATATTTTCTAACAGAAATCGTTCCCAAAGAATTTTGAAAATTTAAAATCAGTGCTCTCCTTTTTTGTCGATGGAAAATAATTTCGGTGATGGCGGCCGCATCATCGACATTCATTTTCGAGTTTCAAAGTGGAGAGACCATTCATTAGCTTTGCTACACTTTTGTTTCGGAAATTAAATTGATTTGAATTTCTAAAGTATGACTTGATATATTTTATATAGGTATATGATTATAAATTTGATTCGATATATATAGTATATATTTATCTCAAAATTGTTTGAAGTTAATCGAAAATTTAATTATTAAATTTTATGTTGAAAGACGATTCAATTATAAATAAAGCCAAATATTTTGAATAAACGTGAAATAATTGAATTGGGAAAATTTTACTTGTATAATACTCAATTTCATTCTAAAACTTACCTAAATTATTCAGAAGGTATGTAATTGGATTATATACAATATAAAATGATTTTATAAATAAAATTTGAATTATTGTAATAAATGGGATACACTTAAATTTTAATTATAAAATGTTAATAGAGATAAATAGAATAATAAGTTGATTGAATAGTAAATGAGACAAATTAAATAAAATTCTGTTTTGAAAGAAACCTTTTGTATCAAATAATTAAATCAGCTGAATGAAATATCTTGAATTTAAAATCAATTATTGAAAATTAATTAGTTTAAATTGAGATTTATATAGTTTAAATTAAATGTTTATTTTGAATTTCAAATCTATTTTCTTTCTGCTTGTTTTTATTCTCCTACCTCGTTCCATTTTGGGAATGAAAAGTTTTGAGCGTGGGAGAGTGTAACGACCCGTAAAATTTTACTTGTTTTAATAATATATTTAACTGAAGTTTTGGGAAATTTTAAATATTTGAATTTTGAAATATAAATTTAATATTTGGAATATGTCTATTTAAACATAGCAAATGGTAAATTTTCATTAGAAAATATGAAAGTTTATTTTCTTTCGTAAATTTTATTTCATTTCAAATCAGTTAAAATTGATGATAATAAAATATTTTCCAAACCTGAATACTTTTATATAATAAATTTGTAAATCATCTTTTGAGTGAGACGTCGTAATTCATTTCTTTAAAATTTAAACTGCTGTTGCTTCGTTTATTTATATCTAACATTTTTGCAGCATATCGGATACCGATTATCGACTTTTGATCAGATAATCATACCATTGATATATACATACTATTTTGATCGTCTCGTCGTGCTGATCTCTGTGGTATATTCAATTCTATGTTTTGAAGTTCGATACGCAGTAGAATCCATGAAACGATTAATCGTATCGGTGTCCAATTTCAAACCTTTTGGGTTCAGTTCTTTCATCTGCCTAATTGTAGAAAATCTAACAGCCACTTGCTTTTCATATTCCCATAATTATAATTCAACTATTGCTTTTCCCTTGGTTCATTCATTTTCTTACCTCGGTTTCACTCGAATATAATTTTATATAGCCTGTTTATTTGCTTTTGAGAAATAATTATAACATATACAACTCTTCATATACTATTAACTTGATTCCCTCAATTTTCATGGTCGTGGAAAGAAAGCCAGGCTGAACGCCTCATCCTCATTTTTTTCACCACCTCCTTGAAGCATAACCGACTAGCATCCAAGCTTCACTCCGCCTAACAAGCTACCACCTTTCTTCCCCTCTCCTTTTTCTTCCTCCTGTCATCTAGAGGAAGCAAATAAAAGAAATATAATATACAGTTTTTGTAGCCAATTTCTTCCCTCTTTCCTTCCCTTCCCTTTACTAGCTTGCCCACACTACCCCATCACTACTCTGGCCGAAGAGCATGTGCCACCTTCCTCACCTGCAAACAATAGCTTCCTCCCATGCAAACACTCTCTGCCCCAACCTTCCACTTACCCAGGCGCGACCGAGATCCTTCAACTCGAATGGCCACTCAAGCTTCCCGCAGACTGACCACCGCCACTTTCTCCAGCCTCGGTCGGCCTTGCATCCAGCCTCCCAGCCGTGCTCCTCATGATTGTATAAAGGTTTATATATTTATAAGTTTATACCAGTCTGTTATATGAACTTGTTTATATATGTTTTCTCTTATATATATTTCGTTTCGTTTCTGTATATATATTTTACTTCAAACTAATGTATATATTTTTATATAAACAGTTTTATACATAAGTATAGAATTTGTTGTTATATATATGTACAGACTTTAAGTAATATATATAAACTGTATTTTTTTATATGTGTTTAAAATCATATATATGTAAGTTATATGTAAGTTATATATATACCAATGTGTTCTATGAATAAGTATGGTATTATACATTCTTTCTTTCAACAGTTCTTCGTTTTATATGAATATATATGATTCCCATATATTTGCTTATATATATATATATATATATATATATTATCTAGCTACGACATATATGTTTTATAAGTTTTTAAGTTTAGTTGTCTATATATATTTATTTAGTTGTATGCATATTCTATTTAGTTTTGGGTCTGCATACATATACAGAAATATATATATATATAGTTTGAAAAAAGAGAAACGTATGTATTATATATACTTACTATTAGCTACTATATTGTATGGGTTATATATTTGACAGTATTATGCTATATATAAGTGTTTATAATATTTGGTTTATAAAGAATTTATATGTGTATGGTCTTTACCTGTAACTCATATGTGCCGAAGCTATGTTGTTTATATATTATGATTACAGTATTTTATTTTTGTACAGTGTATATATGTATAATTTAAGCTATCATGTTTTAAACATATATAGACATATTCATATACATATGATGGTACGCATGTTAAAAATGCTACAGTATAAGGTTTTATATGTTGTAAGTTTGGTTATATATATTTTACATGCGCATGTATTATAAGCAAGTCTGTTTGGATATAATCTTATATATAAAGTACTAATATATAATTGATCCAGTGTACTTTTATATTTTACTTCTGTGAATTGTAGTGATGTATATATGCGATCTGTTGTATATTAAGTTTAGAGATTGATGTTTCAAATAGAATGTATATATACACACATTTAATTTTAAAAAGAAAGTAATATAATAATATATTTTCTGTGTGTATCAAAATTGATTCTGATTAGTTCTCATCGTTTTTTCATTTATCAGCTTTGTCTATCGTGTCTATTTTCGTCCATCTACCGTTGCTTTGGATTTCGTAGCTCATTCTTTGTCAAATTCCTTTAACCTCGAAAGGTGAGCAATCACTCACGATTAACATTCTTATATTTATTAAATTTGATTTCAGTTGAAACGACAATTGAAATATGCTGTTGTTAGTTATTTGCATTGCTATATATATGATGTTATCTGTATTCGTTCACCTGTGACATCAGATACCATTATATGTTATTTATATTGATGATATATGTTTGTTATGCTATTATTCTATATGCTATCACCCAGCAAGTTCCCTATTAGTATAGAATTCCCTATGGGTTGAAATGATATATACCCGAACGATCTGTAGAATAGGAGAAAATCGTTATGGTTGAAATGGTAAACCCAAGCGATTTTCATTGAATTAAATTTGAGATTGCGGGTTGAAATGATATATACCCATCTATATTTAAATTGTGGATTAAAATGATAGATATCTGTATCATTTGACCATAGGATAGAAAATTATATACAGACACAGTTGGTCAATATATATATATATATATATATATATACATTGAAATGATTTCCAAGGTTTTGAAATCGAATTTGTTTAAGAATTATACTCAAATAAGTTTGATTTGAAATTTATTAAATTTGGGATTTTAAAGATATGATTTTAAAACTTGATTTTTGATCAAAAGTGATTTAAATGAATTTTTCAAATTTACATAAATTGAAATAGTATATTTATTTTTATTTAAATTTGAAATTTGTAGTTTTATTTAAAAGTTATTTGAATGATTACGTAAATATTTCAAAATAAATAATAGTAAAGTGAATTTGATATATATATATATATATATATATATGGAATTATCAAATCTAGTTTTGAAATGTTTGAATATTTAAAGCTTTGAAATCTTGAAATTGAAATGGCTTATTTTGTGGTTAAAAATCCGTATTTGAAATCGATATAATTTGAAATGGTTTATTGAGAAACTAAAATAAATTGAAATTGATGATTTGAGATTGGATTAAAATTGAATTTTTGGAATTCGAGTTGATTTGGAATCGATATGTGAAATTTGGGAAAACTATTTGATTATATAAAGTATTTTTAAACTATATTTAAAACTATTTTATATTTTACATTATAAATTATTTTAACATAAATTATTTTAATATAAATCATTTTAATATAAACTATTTTTAATATAAATTATTTTAATATACTAACTATTTTAATATACACTATTTTAACTTATAACTCTTTTATTTAAACTATTTTACTTTATAAACTATTTTATTATATATACTATTTTAATATTTAAACTGTGTTATGTTTTCAAAGTTATGAATTTCAAAGTATTATGTTTTGAAGTGTTTGGTTTCGAAAGTGTTATAACTTTAAAAGTGCAATAATTTTGGAAAAGGATATGTTTGAAATGGAAATAATATCGTATTTTCTTTTGAAATGGAAATGATATCATATTGATATGGTTTTTGAAATGGAAATGATATTTTGGTTTTGAAGTATAAACTATTTTGAAATGACCGCGATGTTATAATAACGATTGGTTGTTAAAGAGACCGGGATCGGATATTGTCATACTCTCTGCCAACACCGAAAACCACTTTAACAACTGTGTACGTGGTGGAGATTTCAGAATGAAGTAGGATGGAGGCGACGTCTGACTGAGGTATATACGTGGACCGACTCCCGTGAGTTGGCATAAGGTGGCTAAAACAGAAATAATTGACGGTCCAAGTGAGGTAGCTCCTCCGATCGGACACATTCCTTCGATATTATTTTCTGACTTTGTGATTGATTTGGTGGCACATTTGATTTTTTTGATTTGGGAGTGTGCTCCGAGGTGGGCGGTAGTGGCTGCTACGCGTTACCGCCAACCCAGAAGTGTAATTGGTATATCAACTTTGGCATTGCCTAGTTGTGCTGTGTCACCTACCCTATCGAGACTACTACGAGTTTGTTTTGTGTCGTACCTATGGAGCATCCTCTGGTAGCCTCCCGATTTGGGGGTATTACGGTATTCTATAGACTGTTGGCACTATAAAATGTGTTAAGGTGAAAAATGTAAAGCATTAACGCTATTTTAATAGTTTACTTTACTATAGACATTACTATAATAGTTTATATTACTGCATAATAGATAGTTTAACGGATCCTTAGAGGATGGGTATCCTAAACATCCTTTGAGTTACTTGTATTTCAGTTGATATTTCATTTGAGTTGGATTTATTGATATAAGAATGTTAATCCTGACTCGATTGTTTTGTGTTTTTCTTTATGCTCAGGTCAGATTGAGTGATACAACTTTTGAGACTCACCTTAGGAGTTGGAGCTTCGCTTGCAGATCCATCTATCTATTCAGCTTGTAGTTATTCAGTTGATTGCAGTGATGCATTCTGATCTTGTATTTGACTATTGTATTTGATAATTCTGTGTATCTTATTTAACTCTGTTATATATAGTAGCTTCATGAACTACTATTCATTTGTTTCCGCTGCTTATTTTTATATTACTCTGTGTCTGTGATTTCGTGATTTATTTATTTACTGTATATGCTGAGTTTTGCCAAATTTAAATTAACAATATGATATTTTAAGCAATTCAAGTCCGACATGTGCGGATGCGAATGGTTGATAATACCAGAATGTTACATGTGGGTTGGAGGATGTAGCTTGTTCTTGCTTTCTCTTAGAAACTCTAGGGTTTTTAGTTTTGGACGCCATGAAATCGTGCAAAATTAAGGAGATAGAGATTTGGAGAATTAGGGTTTCGGATTTGAAAGAAGAAACGAAATGAAATGTGAATTGGAAATTTGGGAAAAACAGTCGTTTTAAGGTCACGAATAAATCTCGATTGAATTTCAAACGTCTGTGAAGTGACTCGGATGTCTAATTTAACCCCAGTTTGAAGACAGTAAACATTGCCAGACGTTTGCGTGTTATTAGCAGACGTTTGGTATAGGTAGAATTGTAAGGAAAATAAAGTTTTGTAAGACGTCCGGATATAATGTAAAACGTTTGAAAATGGCCTGATTTTTATGTTAAGATGGCAGAGACTTTGTTCAGACTTCTGGTCGCAACTTCAGGCATCTAAAATAGATCGTTTTGTATTTTGTATAAGGCGGAGACAATTTCCAAACGTCTAGTTGTTTATAACAGACGTCTGATATATGCACAGGATTAAACAATGGTGTGATACAAGGGTGTTAGACGTGTGATGGCATTGATCAGACGTCTGAAATCTCCAGTATGACTAAAAATAGTCTTGTTTTGGCAGGTTTTGCTTGATTTTCGAGGGATCGTTTTATTAAAACATGATATTATTATTTTTGAAAATAAATAAATTAAAATACAATGAAAATAAACAAATTTATTTTTGATAAAGATGGAGCATTGCAATCTTCAGATTTGTTATCCTTCCATAGCTTGAGTGGAGATCAAATATTTCCATGTTCATTGGTTTTTGGAGAACCAAAGAATTGCCTAGGTGGAGGATCCCATGGTGTACGATAAGAGGCAGAAGGATCCAGAGGATTGCAAGGAATCTTAAGTGGTTCATGTATATCCTTTTTTCGTGAATTGCATAATTTGATCGCTACTTACTCTAGAAAACTCAGTCGCCTCGCAGTGACTTTTTGTTCGAAGTTTTCATAGTAAATCCATTTGTTTCTTTTGGTAATGATGTATATCATCGATTTTCTCCTTGGTGTTAGGAGAGACAAGTAGAGATCGTTTGGACCGTTTTTTGTCGGGGGTGAATCCAGTGTGGTAGGATGACCACTTATAGGTCGGCTCTTGACATGGTGTAGGAGTACGAAGTCGATGAAGGGTATCCGCTGAACTATCCGAGGTTGGTGTTGAAAAAGAAAGGTGAGAGTTGTCGGAAAACATATTTTCGTTTTGCCTTTGTTTGTTTTAAAAGGAACCAATATAAGATCTGTATTTTATTTGAAAATGAGGAGCTATTTATTCATGTTTTAAAAGGTTATAAATAGTTATTTTCAGAAAAGAAACACTTTAAAGAAATTATTGGTCAGTGTTAAAAGATTTTGTTTGTGGATTAAAACTTTTTAACCAAAAAATAGAATGAATTAAATTTAGAATTAGCTGATAAGATCATTAAGAGAACATATTTCTAAATCGCGTCATAGTTTAACAAACGTTTGTTCATTAAGTGGTTTTGTGAAAATATCTGCTATTTGATTCTCAGTACTTACATATTCTAATGTAATAATTATTTTTTCTACATCGTCGCGTAAAAAGTGATGTCATATATCTATGTGTTTAGTACGTGAGTGATTTACAGGGTTTTTAATACATTTGTTGCATTTGTACTATCACAATATATAGGTGATTTATCGATAATTTTTCAGAAATCCTTAAGCGTTTGTTGCATGTATATCACTTATGCACATGCTAAGGCCGTTGAAATATATTCAGATTCATAAGTGGATAAAGAGACACAGGTTTGCTTTTTTCCAAACCATGAAACCAACGATTGTCCGTTAAAATGACACGTTCTGCTAGTACTCTTACGATCTGTTTTACATCCACCGAAGTCTGCGTCGCTATATTAAACAAGTTCAAATGATGATCACTTAGGGTAAAACAAACCGTAATCTCTAGTACTAGATAAATATTATAAGATTTTGGTGAGACTCTTTTGGTTTTGCTTGAAATCGGGTACAAAGACATACACTCATCATAATGTCGGGTCGACTAGCAGTCAAATATAGTAAGGAGCCAATCATACTACAATATAATTTTTCATCAAAATCTTTTCCATTATCATCCTTTTCTAAGTGAACACTAGTACTCATTGGTGTTGGTTTGCTCGAAGTTTTATCCATTCCAAAACGACGTAATAAATCGTTACAATATTTTTCTTGATGAATAAAAATACCATTTTCAAGTTGTTTTATTTGTAAACCTAGAATGAAATTTAATTCACCCATGTGAGATATTTCAAATTCACTTCTCATAATATTTGAGAATTGAGTACATAAATTTTCGTTAGTTGAACCAAAAATAATACCGTCTATGTAAATTTGTACATCTAAGGTTTCATAATTTTCTCGTTTAATAAATAATGTCGTATCTATTTTACCTATTTGAAAACCAGATGCAATTAAATGATTCTTAAGACGTTCGTACCAGGCATAGGGGGCTTGCTTTAAACCATATAGGGCTTTGTGCAATTTAAAAACATGATCGAGATATTTTTCGTGAACAAATAATGGAGCTTGTTCTACATATATGTTTTCTTTAATAAAATCATTTAAAAAGCACTTTTGATGTACATTTGAAATAATTTAAAATTGTGATGACTTGCAAGAGCAAGTAATGTATGTATGGCTTCGAGTCATGCTATTGGAGCAAAAGTTTGGTCATAGTCGATACCTTCTTCTTGATTATAACCCTAAGCGACTAAATGTGCTTTATTCCTAACTATATTTCCGCTTTCATCTACTTTGTTTTTAAATACCCATATTGTTCCAAGAACTGATTGATTTTTTGGTCTTGGTACTAATTCCCAAATATTATTACGTTCAAATTGATTTAATTCTTCTTGCATGGCTATTATCCAAAAATCATCATTTGAAGCTTCTTTATAATTCTTTGGTTCAAAATTTGACACAAATGCAATATGACTTATTTGGTTAAGTTGATTTCTAGTTACTCTGGAATTAAAATCCCCAATGATATTATCTTGTGGATGATCTTTTATAATTCTAGAGGTGACACTAGAGTATTATTTTGTGCATTTGTCTCATCATTAGATGAGTTGTTGTATTTATTATAGGAATAGTTTCTTCATCATCATTAGTATGATTGTTAATGAAATTTTCATCAAATGAAACATGTAAACTTTCTTCGATTGTGTTAGTACATTTATTAAAAATTATATATGTCTTGCTACGATTCGAATATCCAACAAAGATTCCTTCATCGGCCTTCGGATTGAATTTTCCTAAATTATCTTTTGTATTTAATATAATAAATTTTGATCTGAAAGTTTTAAAGTATGATACTTTAGGTTTTCTTCCAAAAAACATTTCGAAGCAAGTATGTTTAGTCATAAGTCGTATGGTTATTCGATTCAAAACATAACAAGCCGTAGCAATAGCTTCAGCCCAAAATGTTTTGGTAAACCACTACCATTTAATAGTGTTCGTGCACATTCTGTGACGTACGATTTTTTCTTTCTACTACACCATTTTTTTGTGGTGTGCAGGGAATGGAGAAATTATGACTTATGCCCTTTTCATTAGAAAAATTAGTAAAAAGATCATTTTCGAATTCTCCACCGTGGTCGCTTCGAATATTCTTAATTTTCAAATCCAATTGAGTTTTAATCTTTTTAGCAAAAAATTTAAACATACCAAAAGTGTCACTTTTATGTTTTAAAAATAAGGTCCATGTATATCTTGAAAAATCATCAATTATTACAAAAACATAATTGTTGTGATTTATAGATCGTACTTGAGTTGGATCAAATAAATCTAAATGTAATAATTCTAAGTGTTGTTTTGTAGAAATAATATTTTAGATTTAAAAGTGCTTTTTTTTAGTTTACCGATTTGACAAGCGTCACATAAGTTTTCTACTTTATAATTTATTTTAGGTAAACCTCTAATTAGCTCATATTTTGCTAATTTATTAATATATTTAAAAATAATATGACAGAATCGTTTATGCCACAACCATGGATCGTCATGTTTGGCGGTTAAGCATAAGTTTGAATTTCGATTTATATTTATATTTAAGACATATATATTTTTGTTTCTAAAAGCCTCAAAAATAAGTTGTTTGTTATTGTTGAAAATATTACATTTATCTTTTTTGAAATTAATTTGAAAACCTTTATCGCATAATTGACTAATGCTAAGTAGGTTGTGTTTTAAATTTTCTACTAACAAAACATTTGTAATAATAGGAGAGTTAGAAATTCTAGAGTTGATGACTTCTCCGATGCCAACGATGTATCCTTTTGAGTTATCTCCAAAAGTTATCATTCCACCATCGATATATGTTATATTTGACAGCATTTTTGCATTTCCGGTCATATGCTTGGAGCAGCCACTATCAAGTATCAATTTCTCCTTATTTTTTATCTTTGGTACCTGCAAGATAAAAATGATTCAATTGGTACCCATATACTTTTTTAGGATCCTAGATGTTAGGAGGAGCAGGTAGCCATACCCAAGAAGGTTTGGTACCTTTATGAACATAATTATTATTATAGATTACATTATCTAGAAAATTATTAATATATTTTTGTCTAATCAAATTATTATTTTTCTTAGGAATCCAAATTTTTATGTTTTTGATATTCGTATTAGACTTAGGTGATCTTTTAGTCTTTTTATAAATAAAACTATACTTGTTAATATTATTCCCTTTCTGTTTAGGAATATTTTAAAATCCTATTACATTTCTATTACCTGAAGGTTTTGAAGTTTTGATAAGATTTTCCAAATCTGGTTTTCCTTTATTAAATTTTGAAACATTATTTGTAATTTTATCCAGTTTTTCCTTTAATTCAAAATTTTCAATGTTTCTATGTTACTTTTCAAGTTGATATTTTCTTTTAACAAGTTATCCTTTTCTAGTTTAAATTTTCCAAAATCAATAGGTAAAATCTCATATTCAACTAAACTACTTTTATTTTTTTCTTGAGGTAATTCTAGTTTCTCCTCTAAAATAATTTTTTCATCTTTTAACATTCCTATTTCAAGTTCTAATCAATTTATTTTGGCTATGTGTTCTCCATTCAATTTTTTAGTGTCTAAATTTATCATCTAATTCCATGCTAAGCTCTAATAATTCATCATAGCTAAGTTCGGGACATGCCTCATCAGTTTGTGCCATAAAACATACATTAGCTTGTTCTCCGTCACTATCGCTGTCACTATCTGATGATGATAAAAAAATCCGAGTCATCCCATGTTACTTTGAAAGCTTTCTTCTTTTTGAATTTTTCAAATTTGTTCTTCTTTTTATCATTCCTGAGCTTGGGATAATCTTTCTTCATATGTCCAAATTGATCACATTCATAGCATTTGATTGATGTTTGATTTGTTGAGCTTGATTTTCCTTCTTTCTGAATCTAGTCATTTTTTCTAAACTTCTTGAATTTTTTGTAGTTTTTGGCAATAAATACAATTTCTTCTTCGTCTAAGTTGGAGTATTCATTTGTTGCTGGAAATGCCATGTTTTTCTTCTCCGAATTTTGTTCTTTTCTTGCCTACAGATTAGTTTCATAGGACATTAAATTTCCTATCAATTCTTCAACTAAGAGTGTTGAGAGGTCATTAGCTTCTTCGATAGCTAATACTTTTCTTTCCTACTCTGGAGTTAAAGAATTGAGTATTCAAGATATTAAATCAAAATTTGTGAATTTAACTCCTAGTACCATTTAAATAGTTTGGAATCTAGATTACATGCCCATTATAGATTCATTTTGTTTCATTTTAAATGATGAAAATTGTTTTTCTAAAATTGAAATTTTAGTTTTCTTAACTTTGTTCATGCCTTCGTGTGTAACTTGTAAGGTACACCAAATATCATATACAGTGTTACATAACATGATACATGAAAATTCATTCTTATCTAATGAACAAAATAAAATATTTATAGCTTTGACATTATTAGAAGCTGCGGTTTTTTGTGCATCATTCCATGTGTTCATAGTAGTGTCAGGTGCTTCATATTTATTTTGAGTGGCGGACCAAATTTCTAATCCATTAGCTTCCATCAAAATTCTCATACGTGTTGACCAATATGCATAATTAGAACCACTAAAAAGTGGAGGACGTGTAGTAGAATGGCATTCTTGAAAAATACTTGCCATATTAAAGTGATTCAAATATGTGTTACTGTACTTTGATCAAACCTTGCTCTGATACCAATTGAAAGTCCACGGGGTGGATCGTGTAGTGTATATGCAAGTATATGTGACAAAATATTTGATGCAGCTAAAATAATATTAATCTAAATAAATATAGAATAAGCACACTAGAAATTTATACTGATTTAGACCTCCCGTCCTACGTCCAGTCCCAAAGCTCTCCTTCGAAATTCGACTATCAAAAACCCTCGCTTCGTCCGGAGGAATAGACTTGGTTAGAATGTGTTGTTCTTGTCAAATGTGTCTTCTAATATAGCACGGATGTTGACTAATTAGTACAATAGCTTCCAATATATCGGAATATTGTCTATGAAAAACTGAGTATATGGAAGAGTGAATACAAGTAAAGATTGCTAGAGTGTGGAGATCAAGAATATAGAATATAATATAGAATTAGAATGCGCAAGTAAGTGAAGTAAGTGTTTATTTTCTTGATTCTTGATGCTATATATAGTTGTTGTGATGAATCGGAATTTTTAAGCATTTAAAATTGGAATATTTAAATTAATTTTAAATATTTAAAGGTTAATTTTAACTTGAATTCAAATATCACAATTTATTTGATGATTAAATTATTAAATTAAATAATTTGAAGTTGGGTAAAATGTTAAATTTGGAGTTCTAAGCCTGGTAAAAATAATTCGAAGGCTTACAAAATTTATATTGATAATACTGAGGATAATAGAAGTTGTAAAATTGAATTTAACACTGATTTGTTCGGTTTTGAAATTTTATCATTTAAATTGAATTTAAAAATAGCCTTCCGAGACACAGTCTCGGAATTCGACGAAACAAGTTTCATTGGGTCCGTAATATTTTATTGTTATCGGATTTCAATTTTCGTAGTTTTCGGGGTTGTTGTGTGAGCGTACGATATATAAACGCGTTGAAGATTTACATCGAAAATTCAATTCAAATTTTATATGTATATTCTCATATAAGCAACCTTCACCAGCCGACATTCATGCACATCACGTACTATGTCTTCCCTCAGAAGCTAATGCTTTCATTTTAAAACCGAGCCTCTCCTTCTCTTTCAATAATCAAATCGGTGAATGAAAAAAAAGCTTCAAAGGAAAGAAAATGGCCGAATTCAATTCAAATTAAACTCGAGCCCTCTGTCTCTCAATTCCTCAGTTCTATTCACGAAGTTCCAATCGAACTCGTGTAGGAAAGAAAAGAAAAAAAAACCAAATCAAATCGTTCGAGATTCAATTAGAAATCGAAGCTGATCAAAATCAAAGTCGAAGTACCTTCTCTCTTGCGCGACATCAGGTCGGCCTCTGAATAGCGAGTTCGAACATTGAAGCGTGAAGTCGGGAGGAAGGGCGTAAGCGAGGGCGCGTGTGTTGGGTGGTGTTCGGCGACAAGATGGGGTTCTCGCTTTGTGAGGGCAACTGGAATCGAACTCAAGCTCGACATGTTGACTTCGGGGGATTTTCCTGCAGCTGCCGTGATCGAGGCTTCGTCGTTGGCTGTGGTGAGGTATATTCGATTCTTTTTGTTTATTTAAAGGTTTAATAACACATGTATGCAAACATTTCACAGAAAAAGAAATTCCTGATTTATAGATTTACATATATTAAAAAAAGTTTTACAATAAACAAAACTACTGTTTTGTTATTTACAAAAGAAAATAATAATATAACAACAGGTTTTATAAAACAACGATTTATATAAACTGTTGTTGTTAGAGAAAAAAGCGGAAAAGAAGAAAACAGATTTTCATATAAAAATATATAAGTATACATACATATTTTAATACAGAAAATAAGTATATATTAGGATCTTGGATAATATAGGAATTTATGAAAAGTTAGATTTTGAAATCTATAATTTATTTTCATAAATATATATGTAGTCTCAAAATGAAAAAAATAAAATAAATATGCATATTTTCACTTACTGGTTTAAAGCATGAAATAATGCATTATGGAGATTAACATGTTTAATCAACGTTTTTAATTTATTCGAAAGAAAATTGTTTTAAATTAAAATTATAAAATGCTAATGGATTGTTCGGTTAATTCAAATATTAATAAACCATACAATGTTAATTTAAGGTCCAAAATCGTGAAGAGAATAGCCAGGTTGGATTGGGTTGCAAAAAAAAGTCAAAGGTGAGTTAATCTCACTCAGCAGAATTTAAATTTAAATGGTTAAATTTAAATAATTGGTTGAATGGATGAATTGATTTGATGTGCTATATTATAGTTTATAATATATCTTGGAATGATTAATTTCTCGCATTATATAGCGGATGAGACCCTATGCGCCGCATAATAGCGGATGATATTGTATTTAAATCAAATATACCGTGATATTCCACCTCGAAGTGGAATTGGTATTTTATGTTGTGCTAACATCTATGGATGTAGGGAAAACAAGTTGGAGGGATCCAACTGGATTTCTCAACATTTATTCATATTATTTAATATTCTCTGTTATGATTATTTGATATTCTATGATGAATTATATTGGAATATTGAATGCTATGGTTTGCTTCAATATATTTCGATACATTGAATTATCAAAATATATAAATTGGATTTTGGAAAGAAAATAAAAGAGTGGAGTTCTAAGTAAAATAATTATAGCTAACTTGAATAAATTGAGAATGTAATTGAAGGGAAATGGAAGTGATATTAAGATACTAATAAATAATTATTTTAAAATTCAAAGTTTAAATTTATTTAAAAGGATAAAGAAGTAATTTGAGAAATCTAAAATTGGTATTTTCAGCTAAAAGTAATTTAAATCATAATTAAGGAATGAAATCTGAAATTCATAGATTATGAAATAAATGGAGTGAATTGGAAATCAATTTGGGAACTGATTTAAGTGTGTAAAATCGGGATTTTTAAAGAAGAATGTGGCTATGGAATTTGTAAACGGATTTATAAAAGAAAAGTAATATATCAAAGAATATTTGAGAAGAATAAATTCAAGGTGGGAATTTATCAAAGGAAATGAGAAAATTTGTTTAAAAATAAACAGCGATTTATTTTTAAAGAATGCGAAGAGAAGTATCTCTCCCTGAATAGCTAAGTACGTTTTCAAAGTAAGTTATTAAATATAAGATAAAAGTTTTAATGTTGTTTGAAAAAGCATATTTTAGAAAATTTATTATTGTTAAATGTTTAAATTCTAAAGTAAGTATTTTTTAAATCTATTACCTTGTTTAAAGGCGACTTAGTATTTTGTTTTAAAGAGAAAATCTAGTTTTATATTTTATGAAATAACCTTATTTTAAATATTCCTATAGTATTATCTTTAATTAAGTATTAAAGTAGTTTTCTAATTTAAGTGTTAAACCATATTTTAAAATAAAGTGATTTTAAATTATTTTAAAAATCTAAGTTTTGTGCTTGGTGATTTCAGTGCAAATAGAAAATGATTGGAAAATTTATTTTGTAAAAGGAAGATAGTTTTGAAACTGTTTTCAAAGGGGTTGAAAATGGAATATATCTTGCGAAGATATTTTGAGATAAATAAATAAATAATTTGGGAAATTATTTATTGTTTGATGGATGTTTGTAAATATTAATTGATAGTTAAATAACTGACTATCAATATTGGTCAAATGCGCTGATCGTTTCAAAGAGACCGGGATCGAGATTTATTTCTCGAAAACCACTTCGATCCGGTTTGTACGTTTTCATGGAAAACGATTTTGGATTCGAAGATGGAGCAGTGAAGTGCAAGGGTTAGTCGCTACTAATCCTGAGGATATTTCCAAAATGAATGTAGTAGGAATAGTGTCTTCGGTTCCGTTCGAATCCGGGACGGACTTGTATGGATGAATGCTTTCGGAACATCGTCAGATCGACGATGGGTATTCTAAGGGATATGTTCTAAAAGGTAACGCTTAGCCTCAAGCCTCATCAACCGGGAATGACTGAAAATCAGGGGTTATGCAACAAGGCTTGGTAGGAAGCACCATTTCCAGGTAAGGTCATCCCTGTCTAGATGTCCCTTTTATTTCGGCTTAGTGATGCGGTTGCTGATCCCAACCGTGGGGTGATCTTACTCGGGATTATCCAGTAAGGGATAGTCCGGGTCTTGTGTTGCAGGGGGTCGGGAGTGATCCTCGGTACTGTGATCTAGGCCACGTACCGTGACAGGTGATACCCCAGTGCTCAGTCATTAGTTGGAAATCCATTCTCCCTACGCGCCTTTTACGATTTTTGTTTGTATTACACACTCTGTGGCTAGTAGCTGGAATTTAACGAATGTAACAATTTCGGCTATTATAATAAGTATTTATATATAGACCCTATTATAATATCAGAGAATTTTAATAAAAATGTTTTAGCCGTCGTAAGGTAAAAACTCGACATGTTTATTTGTGGCGTGGTCTTACGAGATGCTTTTGTTTTCAAAAGAATTTTTGAAACTTTAGTAATCAATTTGAGTGTGATTTCTCACGCTGGTTTTCCAGACTGAATCGGGTGTTATTTAACTATAATGCTCGGGTCAGACCGAGTATTATAGAACACAGGATATGATGCTGTGGAGCTTAGGAGATGAGCTGGATGGCGATACGTACTTCCATATTTGGTTATTATTCCGCTGTGTATCCAGTTGTATATTATTGATGTGGAACTCTGATGATGTATGTATAAATAGATATAGTATTTTTTTTGGGTGTAAAGATCTATGATTACTTATTATATTTTATTCCGCTGCAATGGTAAGATTCTGATGCTGTTTTCTATTTTCTCTTCTTCTACCTCTTCTTCTTTAACCCAAATGGTTCGTATATCTATGCAACTTGAGTTTATTGATGTAGAATAGTGTTGACTCAAGGGGTACGGATCTGCGGGTCGTTACACTTGGTATCAGAGCTTAGGTTTGTGATAGCCTTGGCTCTGGTGGGAATTACTCATTAAATAGAGTCTGTAGTACTCTAGAATGAGTTTGAGAGTATTAATAGATACGAGCGCGTATTTGTTAGTAAATATAAAATTGTTTTATATTGTGTTGATTTATCAGTTGAGTGTTTATGGATTCTGGTCGATGTGTGGGATGCCATGTTATCGATAGGGATTTCTAAACTCTTAAACAAGATAAACCGACACAATATTGTTTTAACTAGGGTAAATGAAATAATTTTACCCAAAATTATTTTTGTATATAAAATAAATAATTTTTCTTAAATTATTATAGTTATATATGGATACTTGGTTGTTAGGAATGATAATATAAAATTATTATTATTAATGTATAAAATTGAATAAGAAGTTGAAGATAATAACCAAAGATGAAGGAATAAATGAATAAATAAATAGGATTTGTAAATGTGATTTATAATTGAATAAGATATTGAAACCATAATTAAAAACTAAGAAACCAATTCATATACAAATGAAATTTGTAAATATAAACTAAATGTGAATTATAGTGTGGTTAATAATTAAAATAAGATAAAATTCCAAAGTAATGTGTGAATATAAATTTAAAGAATTTGGAATTTGAAAATTTGGAAATATAGATTCCTTTGAATTTGAAAATGATTATAAAAAAAGTTGAAAAGATAATATACATTGAGAAATATTTTTGAATCGGATTTGAAAATTTAGAGAGATTTGGAATTTAAAAATATTTGAAGGGTTTTAAAAGAGATAAAAGCATTAAACTCTTTCGGTCACTGGAAAATAACTTCGGTGATGACTGCAGCATCATCGATGTTCATTTTCGAGTTTCCAAGAGAGAAATTGCTACCAAATTATTTTAAATTGGAATTGTTTGCAAAAGATAAATTTGATTTTAGAAATGCAAGGAATTTTGGATATATGTGATTTCAAAGGGAATTTTGAGATGTTAAAAGACTGTTTAAACTCTGGAATATTAACTAAGAATGTTTATGGCATATAATAAGTTTGATAACTTGTAAATTTGGAATTTGTTGAAATAAAATTCAACTTGAAAGAGTTAAATTAAAGGAAGTAGGAAACAAAATAAGATAGTAAACCAATACAATGTACTGAATTAAAAAGAAATGGGAATGGAATATAGATAAGTTGGAAACTTAAGGAAGTGTAAAAAAATTTGAATGGAAATAGAATGTAATTGAACCTAGTAAATAAAAGTAATTTTTTTTTACTGGAAGTGAATTTGTGGGAGGACAAATTTATTCAACTTTGTAAGTAAGTAAAATGAAAACTGAATAGTGGAATTTTAAATTGAATTGTGTTAAATTATGTGGAATGGGAAAATTAGTCAGGTTGGACTAAATTAAACAAAGTATTGGAATTAATATTTGTAAGTACTAATTGATTCAGGTGAGTAGGCACATGAGTTGAAAATTTGTATATTGGAATGATAATAAATGGAATTAAGTCCTTGCTTAACGAAATTCAAAAAGAATGGTGTAGCTAGATTTAACTGGAGTTAAGTCAAATAAAATTGAATTGAATTAAAATTCAGTAAGTTATAGAGAATATTAAATAGAATTGAATTCTTATTCAAATGAAATTAAAGAATGATAAGAAGTTGGATTAACTGGAAATGAGTTAAATAAAAATTTGAACTGGAATAAATAAATTCTGATGTCTTATAAAAGTTGGAGTTTATGAAAAGAATATAAGTGTGTGACTTATAAGAGAGAAAAAGAGAGAAATAAAGGCCAAAATAGAATTGAATTCAAGTTAAGTAATAAAGTGATTTTTGAAGATAAAAATAAAATATTGAATTAAAAGTGAGAAATAAACTAAATTTGGGATAAATTAGTTGATGAAATA
Organism: Allium cepa; assembly: GCA_030765085.1. NCBI lineage: Eukaryota > Viridiplantae > Streptophyta > Magnoliopsida > Asparagales > Amaryllidaceae > Allium > Allium cepa. Next base: position 1,038,559,280 of record CM060931.1, on the reverse strand, counting down.
TGGAAATGGAACTCGAAATTATTAACTTAGAATTGAACTGTGAATAGATAATAGAGTTTGGAAATGAAGCTTGAGTTATAAATAGAAACTTAATTTAGAATTGTAAGTGAATTAAATATGAATTGAAGTTGTATGGAATTAGATTAAAATAAAAATGGTTTGAGATGAAAATAAATCCAATTCAAGCATAATTTGAATGACCTTATTATTAATAAATTCAATAATGAATTGTTAATGTAAATTAAAATTAAAAAATGGATAAAAGAATAAACTAATCGAATAAATTAGTAAAATGGTTGGGATTTGATAAAGGGAAAAATCAAATCGAAAATTTAAAGGAAAGTTGGTTGAATAAAATAAACTTAAGTTATTGGGTGGAATAGTTTGAAGAAAATAAGTAACTTAAGTAAATTATGAGATGGCTATTTAATATATTGGTTGTCGAGTTTAGTAAGATGGTTTGGAATCAACTTTTGGATATGAAACAAAATGCAACGAAAGGATTGTGAATAAAATTAAAATGGGATAGAATCAATTTAAATGGTTATAAAGCTTAAGCAATAATTTATTTACATTAATATTGTCGAATTGCATAAGAAAATGGATCGTTTGATGTAAAGGGGATTATATAAAATTCTATGAGTTATTAGAAGTGAAATAGGATGATTTTGAAATCAATTGGAATGAATATAAGTTGTCTTGCTTAGTATGAATTAAATATAAGCGTATAAGTTGTAAATTATTTAAACTGAATGGAATGATTTGGAAATTGGTTGTAAGCAATAGTAATAAGTGTCGGAACCTTATATGTGCTTATGGAAATCAATGTGTTAGCTTTTGAAAGTAAGTGAAATGTTAATAAATTTCATATATTTGGTACTTATATGTTTGAATTGAGTAAGTACAGGTACCGGGAAGCCGTTTGGCTGGATTTGATCACGCAAAATGCTAAAATAATAAGCCGCTTGCTTAAAAATGTTAAGTAAAGCTACGCCCACGCAATAAAAATAGGAAATATGAACTGTTTTTGTTTTTCCGACCGTGTGGGTCGATGTATATATATTTATATCTTTTGTCAAATTGCAAAATCTCCTCCGTACAAAGGAGACTCTGGCAAAAAAATTCGGAAATTTTGCGAGATAGAAAATTTTTGAAATTTTTTGGAAAAAATTTTGTTAGCGATAAAACGATTGTAGATTTGAAATTGAAATAAATTTGGGAATGAAACCAATTTAAATAATGATATAAATCAGTATAAATGGAAGATAGAATTAAATATTCAAAGTTAAAGATAAATTGAATTCGTATGGAAATGGGAGAACCAATTTGAATAAAAATAGATATAAACTAAAGTGGTGAAGTGAAAATAAAAATAGGAAGCGTATAAAATGCTTATACTAAACTTAAGAAAGGAATGGTGAATTCTTAATTAGAAATTGATATTACAAATATATTCTAAGTTAACATTTGAATGAATGAATATTGACATTTTGTAAGGAAGTCGATAAAATGTTTTGAATGTTGTGATTGGATATTATTGCTATGTAGGATATACAGGTATTATAAAGGAAAAGGAAAATTGGTTTTGATTTCAGAAGATAAATTTGAATTGCTCGACAAAAAGGTACGTGTTTGAATTTCTATATGAAATTTGATTGGGTTTTTGATCTAGCCACTTGGCTTTTGTTTTCTTTTGAAATTTGGGGGACCGTAGAGGCATTTTGTAGTTGTACCGAGCTAGCCACGCAAAGGAGATGCTGGCAAAAAAATTCGGAAATTTAAGGAGTTAGAATTATTTTGAGAAAATTGGAAAACTTACAACTTAGTTTTGAATTATAATTTGAATGATTGAATAAATAATGTTGTTGGAAACTATGGAATGTTTTGGAAAGTTGGTTGAAGAAATAGTGGGTCTTTAATAAAAGATACGTTATGGCAAGTTGATAAAACTGTTTGGTTTTGGGAAAAGTAAACGGGTATTGGACCATTCCTCTTAACTAGTAATTTTCGGGACGAAATTCTTTTAAGGGGGGAGGAATGTGACGACCCAGAATTTTTAAGCATTTAAAATTGGAATATTTAAATTAATTTTAAATATTTAAAGGTTAATTTTAACTTGAATTCAAATATCATAATTTATTTGATGATTAAATTATTAAATTAAATAATTTGAAGTTGGGTAAAATGTTAAATCTGGAGGTTCTAAGCCTTTAAAAATAATTTGAAGGCTTATTAAATTTATATTGATAATACTGAGGAAAATAGAAGTTGTAAAATTGAATTTAACACTGATTTGTTCGGTTTTGAAATTTTATCGTTTAAATTGAATTTAAAAATAGCCTTCCGAGACACAGTCTCGGAATTTGACGAAACTAGTTTCATTGGGTCCGTAATATTTTATTGTTATCGAATTTCAATTTTCGTAGTTTTTGGGGTTGTTGTGTGAGCGTACGATATATAAACGCGTTGAAGATTTACATCGAAAATTCAATTTAAATTATATATGTATATTCTCATATAAGCAACCTTCACCAGCCGACGTTCATTCACATCACGTACTCTGTCTTCCCTCAGAAGCTAATGCTTTCATTTTAAAACCGAGCCTCTCCTTCTCTTTCAATAATCAAATCGGTGAATGAAAAAAAGCTTCAAAGGAAAGAAAATGGCCGAATTCAGTTCAAATTAAACTCGAGCCCAATCTCTCTCAATTGCTCAGTTCTATTCACGAAGTTCCAATCGAACACGTGTAGGAAAAAAAAAAGAAAAAAAACCAAATCTAATTGTTCGAGATTCAATTAGAAATCGAAGCCGATCGAAATCAAATTCGAAGTACCTTCTCTCTTACGCGACATTAGGTCGGCCTCTGAACCGCGAGTTCGAACATCGAAGCGTGAAGTTGGGAGGAAGGGCGTTAGCGAGGCCGTGAGTGTTGGGTGGTGTTCGGCGACGAGGTGGGGTTCTCGCTTCGTGAGGGCAACTGGAATCGAACTCGAGCTCGACATGTTGACTTCGGGGGATTTTCCTGTAGCTTCCGTGATCGAGGCTTCGTCGTTACCTATGGTGAGGTATGTTTGATTCTTTTTGTTTGTTTAAAGGTTTAATAACACGTATATGTAACATTTCACAGAAAAGGAAATTCCTGTTTTACAGATTTACATATATTAAAAAAAGTTTTACAATAAATAAAACTACTGTTTTGTTATTTACAAAAGAAAATAATAATATAACAACAGGTTTTATAAAACAATGATTTATATAAACTGCTGTTGTTAGAGAAAGAAAAAGCGGAAAAGAAGAAAATATATTTTCATATAAAAATATATAAGTATACATACATATTTTAATACGGAAAATAAGTATATATATAGGATCTTGGATAATATAGGAATTTATGAAAAGTTAGATTTTGAAATCTATAATTTATTTTCATAAATATATATGCAGTCTCAAAATGAAAAAAATAAAATAAATATGCATATTTTCACTTACTGGTTTAAAGTATGAAATAATGTATTATGGAGATTAAGTTGTTTAATCAACGTGTTTAATTATTTTAGTTACTAAAAATTATTCGAAAGAAAATTGTTTTAAATTAAAATTATAAAATGCTAATGGATTGTTCGGTTAATTCAAATATTAATAAACCATATAATGTTTATTTTAGGTCCAAAATCGTGAAGAGAATAGCCAGATTGGATTGGGGTGCAAAACGAAAAGTCAAAGGTGAGTTAATCTCACTCAACTGAATTTTAGTTTAAATTTTAAATGGTTAAATTTAAATAATTGGTTGAATGGATGAATTGATTTGATGTGCTATATTATAGTATAACATATCTTGGAATGATTGATTTCTCGCATTATATAGCGGATGAGACCCTATGCGCCGCATAATAGCGGATGATATTATATTTAAATCCCATATACCGCGATAATCCACCTCGAAGTGGAATTGGTATTTTATGTTGTGCTAACATCTGTGGATGCAGGGAAAACATGTTGGAGGGATCCAACTGTATTCCTCAACATTTATTTATATTATTTAATATTCTCTGTTATGATTATTTGATATTCTATGATGAATTATATTGGAATATTGAATGCTACGGTTTGCTTGAATATATTTCGGTACTTTGAATTATCAAAAAATATAAATTGGATTTTGGAAAGAAAATAAAAGAGTGGAGTTCTAAGTAAAATAATTATAGCGAACATGAATAAATTAAGAATGTAATTGAAGGGAAATGGAAGTGATATTAAGATACTAATAAATAATTATTTTAAAATTCAAAGTTTAAATTTATTTAAAAGGATAAAGAAGTAATTTGAGAAATCTAAAATTGGTTTTTTCAGTTAAAAGTATTTTAAATCATAATTAAGGAATAAAATCTGAAATTCATAGATTTTGAAATAAATGGAGTGAATTGGAAATCAATTTGGGAATTGATTTAAGTGTGTAAAACCGGGATTTTTAAAGAAGAATGTGGCTATGGAATTTATTAACGGGTTTATAAAAGCCAAGTAATATATCAGAGAATATTTGGGAAGAATAAATTCAAGGTGGGAATGTATTAAAGTAAATGAGAAAATTTGTTTAAAAATAAACAGTGATTTATTTTTAAAGAGTGCGAAGAGAAGTATATCTCCCTGAATAGCCAAGTACGTTTTCAAAGTAAGTTATTAAATATAAGATAAAAGTTTTAATGTTGTTTGAAAAAGCGTATTTTAGAAAATTTATTATTGTTAAATGTTTAAATTCTAAAGTAAGTATTTTTCAAATCAATTACCGTATTTAAAGGCGACTTAGTATTTTGTGTTAAAGAGAAAATCTAGTTTTATATTTTATGAAATAACCTTATTTTAAATATTCCTATAGTGTTATCTCTAATTAAGTATTAAAGTAGTTTTCTAAATTTAAATGTTAAACCATATTTTACAATAAAGTGTTTTTAAATTATTTTAGAAATCTAAGTTTTGTGCTTGGTATTTTAGTGGAAATAGAAAATGATTGGAAAATTTATTCTGTAAAAGGAAGATAGTTTTGAAACTGTTTTCAAAGGGGTTGAAAATGGAATATATCTTGCGAAGATATTTTGAGATAAATAAATAAATAATTTGGGAAATTATTTATTGTTTGAAGGATGTTTGTGAATATTAATTGATAGTTAAATAACCGACTATCAATATTGGCCAAATGCGCTGATCGTTTCGAAGAGACCGGGATCGAGATTTATTTCTCGAAAACCACTTCGATCTGGTTTGTATGTTTTCATGGAAAACGATTTTGGATTCGAAGATGGAGCAGTGAAGTGCAAGGGCTAGTCGCTACTAATACTGAGGATATTTTCAAAATGGATGTAGTAGGAATAGTGCCTTCGGTTCCGTTCGAACCCGGGACGGACTTGTATGGATGAATGCTTTCGGAACATTGTCAGGTGGACGATGGGCATTCTAAGGGATATGTTCTAAAAGGTAACGCTTAGCCTCAAGCCTCATCAACCGGGAATGACTGAAAATCATGGGTTATGCAGCAAGGCTTGGTGGGCGGCATCCATTTCCGGGTAAGGTCATCCCTGTCTAGATGTCCCCTTTTATTTTGGCTTAGTGGTGCGGTTGCTGATCCTAACCGTGGGGTGATCTTACTCGGGATTATCCAATAAGGAATAGTCCGGGTCTTGTGTTGCGGGGGTCGGGAGTGATCCTCGGTACTGTGATCTAGGCCACGTACCGTGACAGGTGGTACCCCGGTGCCTAGTCATTAGTTGGAAATCCATTCTCCCTACGCGCCTTTTACGAGTTTTGTTTATATTACCCACTCCGTGGCTAGTAGCTGGAATTTAATGAATGTAACAATTTCGGCTATTTTAATAAGTATTTGTATATAGACCCTATTATAATATCAGAGGATTTTAATAAAAATGTTTTAGCTACCGTATGGTAAAAACCCGACATGTTTATTTGTGGCGTGGTCTTACGAGATGCTTTTGTTTTCAAAAGAATTTTTGAAACTTTAATAATCAATTTGAGTGTGATTTCTCACGCTGGTTTTCCAGACTGACTCGAGTGTTATTTAATTATAATGCTCGGGTCAGACCGAGTATTATCGAACACAGGATATGATGCTGTGGAGCTCAGGAGACGAGCTGGATGGCGATACGTACTTCCGTATTTGGTTATTATTCCGCTGTGTATCCAGTTGTATGTTATTGATGTGGAACTCTAATGATGTACTCTGATGATGTATGTATAAACAGATATAGTATTTATTTTTACGTAAAGATCTATAATTACCTATTATATTTTATTCCGCTGCGATGGTAAGATTTTGATGTTGTTTTCTGTTTTCTCTTCTTCTACCTCTTCTTCTTTAACCCAAATGGTTCGTATTTCTGTGCAACTTGAGTTGATTGATGTAGAATAGTGTTGACTCAAGGGGTACGGATCTGCGGATCGTTACAGTTGTAGATAGGTATCTTGAGTAGTTATATCCATTAATGAATCCTCTAAGGTTGCTTCTGTTGATGGTGAAGAGTTGTGACGAAGAGAAGAGGAGATGTTCATTCACATGTGGTAGTTGCAGTTTATTTCTGAAGTTCGAGTTTGAATTCAGACGTCTGGTATTTGTTTCGGACGTCTGATACTATATTTTTTTTTGAATATAGTTGAGGATCAGACGTCTGAGTGTTATTACCAGACGTCTGATATGGTGCATGTCAGTTTTTGTGCATCCTTTCTTTTACTTCCATGTACCAATCGACTTGTAGTCTCTTATAGTGTCCTTTAAGCCTCATTCTTGTCTTTCTGGTGATGTTGTTCTAGCAAGTACCTGCATATATAAATATATATATATATATATATTCGATTTCCACTGTATAGTTGTTGTCATCGAAACCGTAGATTGGGTTTCCTAACAACTAAGTTCACTGGATAATCTCCATTGAATAGGTTAGTGAAATAATGTAACGAGAAATTTTAGTAATTTAAATTTGAATATTTAATTAATTTTAAATATTAATAAGTGAAATTTATAAGTCGAATAATTTTATTTCGAATAATTGGATTTAATTGAATAATTAAATCGATAATTTAATATGTGAAATTATGGAAATAATTGAAAATTGAATTAAATATGATTGAAAATGATTTGTAAAATTTTATTTTATCATATTGGAGCTAGAATGATATTTTAGAACTTTTAAAATCGAATTAAAAGTTAATCTGTGAAAATTGAATATTTTAATATTAAATCGACTAGTGAAAATAGTCAATTTTTGAACAGTCTCAGAATTTGACGAAACCAGTTCCATTGGATCCGTAATAGTTAGTTATTACCGGATTTCAAATTTCGTAGCAAACAGAGTTATCGTTTGATCGTGGCAGCTCGAAACGCATCGTAATTGTTTTAATATTAATTTGGCGAGTTAAAATAGCCATTTTTCAAAATGTCTCGGATTTCGATGAAACTAGTTTCATCGGATCAGTAATGTGATATTATTGTAAGGTTTCAAATTTCGTGTCAATCGGATTTACCGTTTGTCCGGTGCAAGCTAAAATGCCTAGAAAATCGTTTAAATCGGTTTAATTTAAATTGAACGTTTATAGCCATAACTCGCACAGATGTCCGAATTAGCTTCCGAAACCTGTTCCATTGTGTCCGAAACGCGGGGTAAACCCTAGAAACGCTGGTTACGACGCGTGAATCGGAGTTCGGAATTTCCGGGATGAATAGTGATTGAAAAATTTCCTATAAATAGCCCCCTCACTCAAATAAAAAAATAAAAAAAACTAAACCTAACCCTAATATTCATCAGCCGCCACTTTCTAATTCAAAGGCCAGAAATCTCCAATTTTCATTCCTTATAATCTTCCAATCCACAAACAATTAGAAGAAACTTTCAACACGAAAGTTGTAGAGGGCGACGTGATCTTTAAATCTATACGGAGTTGATGAATTTTGGAGCGTCGAAGGGGGAGATAAGTGGGGCCGACACCTACAGGTTGCGCACGAAATCCAAGGCTGTAGGGGGGGCCGAGTGCCACGTCCTTGGGGGCGGTGGTGCTCTTCGAGGCAAGCTTCAACATGGAACTATCTGATCGTGTTCAAGTTGCTTGTGGGCGGAGCAAAAATTAACCCTAGTTTGAACGTTGATGGGTTTAGTTCGGCAACCTGGAAACGTGAAACGCGAGAAAGAGGGAGAAGGTGCGTGCGGTGATGATGGGAGGGGGCAGTGGATCAACGGCCTGAATTAGATGTAGGTTTAAAATTTATTTAAATTTGTAAATTTAGTTATAAAAAAATTCGTATAAACTTGTAAAAATCATAACTTTTTCATACGTGGTCGAAAACGCGCGAAACAAGAAGCGTTGGAATCGTATGGACGAGCACTACGCGATGGAGTTGGATTGGAGTCGTTTGGAGTTAGTGAGAATTTCGGGTAAAATTAAACGTCCGTTTAATTTTATTCGAAATAAATCGCTAAAACGAAATTGAAATCAAGGTGAGAACTTCTCACTCAATCGAATCAGTTTCGATTTTATTTTAAATAGTTAGATTTAAAATATTTGAATGCATGTTTGAATGATGATTGTTATCTATTGATTGTTAAAATAGACATTATACGCCGTTAGTAAGCGGATGTTATTTATTAAAAACATATACCGCGAATATTTCATAAACAGTGAAATTGGTATTATATATAATAGCAATATATATATATATATATTGGCATATGTATATATTGGAGTTATTGATTTCCCGCACTTGTATAGCGGATGAGACCCTATTGCGCCGTCTATTAAGCGGATAATATTTTAAATCCCATATACCGCGATAATTCCGTACTGGAGCGGAATTGGTATTGTGCTAATATTTGTGGATGCAGGAAAACAGGTTGGAGGGATCCAACTGGATTCCTCAACAGTATTTATTTGATTTTAGATATTTTGATATTTGATTGATTATCATATCGATATATGATATCGTTGTAGTCGTGATTGACTATTTGGTGTGTAGCATCATTGAACCAAATTTTTGGGATTTTAAAATGATTTTAAAGTGATTTTTGAAAGTATACGTTTATAAAATATTTTTGGAATTGATCCATTTTAAATAAATAAACGTTATAATTTTTAAAGTTATAAAAATTATGATTTTGAAAAATACGGTTAAAGATTGATTTTTGAGAAAATATGGGTTGATGCCTTTATAAAAATAGTTAATCGAGATTTCTGAATTTATTATAAAAAGTGGAAAATATAGGATTTATAAACCTTGATTATTTTATAAATCAAAATGATAAAATTTATAAAGGAAATTAAAGATGTTTTAAAAGAATAATATAAATTGATTTATATAAAAAGATTTATAAATTTATAATTTATAAATGAAAATATTTGAATTATAAAACGAGTTTTTATAAGTGTTTGAATGAAGTGAAAATGGATTGCATAAGTGAATGGAATTTATAAAATTATAAATGGTGAAGTTATAAGTGAAATTAATAAATAATAAGATTTATAAATTTCGTGAAGTTATTAAAGAATGGTTTTGGGTAAATAATTGAATCTTATAAATTATAAGATTTATAATTATGAAGTTTAAATGAACGATTTTTGCAAACAAATAAATTTTAAGTATTTCACTTATAATATGAACTTTTGTTTTATAATCGAGTTATAAATTGAATATGTTAATAAAGGAATTTATAAAAGGAAGTTAATATAAAATAAATAATAAAGGGATTTATAAACATTGTTTTATAAATTCGCAAACGACTTATTTTGATAAGTAAATTGTTGAAACCTATTAATGGAGTTATATTCACGTTTTGATTGTGAATAATCCTTTAAAATAAAATGAATAAAAGGATGAAATTTGTTAACAAAGTATATTCACGTTTTTGAATAGTGAATAATATGTTAAAGAAAATGTTTAGGATGTGATATTTTAAACAGAATTAAAACGATCTAACGATGTTTTTAAACGTGTTGAGATTCGAAACCATAGTTTTCAACATTTATTGTTGAAATAGATGTTTTCGAGAAATAGAAGGAAATGGTGGACTATAACACTGTTGTTATAGTAAATGATTTCCGAAAGGAAATGTTTTGTATAGTATTGGGATTTATATATCTATTTTAATTTCGAATCCCTATACTAGTGATTTTGGGTTGTCGTAACGATGTTTTACGCAACATTCGTTTTGGCCCAAATAAATATGTTAAGAGAATGATTTTCTTAAAGAATGAAATATATACTTAATCTCGATTGAAGTATATTGAATATTTTCCAAGTGTTGAAAATAAATAGGTTCGTGAATTACTTATTTAATAAGTATGGAAATGTTTTCCAATATAAAGTGAATATTTTGAGAATTTATCTTTTTGAAGATAAATTGAAAAGGGATATTGAAACCTATTGAAAATCGTATATTAGTAGATATTTTGAAATATAAATTCACTATGGAATTTATAAAAGAAAGGGGAACTTGTTAAAAAAATAAATATTGATTTATTTTTGAAGTATTGAAAATAATATATCTTGTAAAGATATTTTGGAAAAAAAATAATTTGGAAAATTATTTGGAATCTGGTGATGTTGTGCATATCCATTGATAGTTCAATAACCGTCTATCAATATTTCCCTTTGAATGGGTATTTGATGTGATTTGTTTGAATTTGAATGCCACACTTATTTTTGAATAAGCGCTCACTATTCGGGTTAACCGGGAAAGGACCATGGGGTCGTATAACCCATTCCGAATATGTGATACGTCGTTATGAATTGCATTTGAAGACCGGTGTTGAAGACCGGATCTTTTTGAAAGCGAAAGGACAACTCGTCGATTGTCTTTGCACCGAGTAGCTACGGTATAGAGACTCCCTATGTGATGGGAAGTCCGGACGTGATTAGAGATTATCCGGATTGCAATGACTTCTTTGTAAGTGCCTTCGGTTTTGTTCGAGCCCGGAACAGACTTGTATGGATTGTATGTCTGACATTACAAATTGAGGTATAAAGCTGATTTCTTTCAAATATATTTCTGTTGGTGGCGGAGAATTTATTCTTTTAGCTTAACACCCTTCTCTGAGACGTACGAGCTCAGAGGTTATGTAGTTGAATGTTATCAGTGATATATTCCCAATTTGGTAATGTGACATGCTGAGTGTTGCTGTGAAATGGTCATTGTGTTGATTATTTGTGATAGGATCATTTGTTTGATCGTCTATCCTGGTGATCATTTCTATGATCATTTGTTGACCCAAAGCATGGCTTTTGTATAAAGTATGTTTTTGTGGACGTGACTTCGTCGAACCTCACACCTCGGGAATGGTCAAAACAGGAAAGATGCGGCAAGGTTATGAGGGGTAGCGCCCTTTAGGATATGTGCATTTCCTTCTAGAAAAGGGTGGTATCATGGTATGGAGCCCAGATACTTACTCATGTTGAAAACACTTTATGATTGTGTGAATTGATTGTGAGCGCTCGGTGAAAGGTCCCAAAGGACCGGGGGATGGCATATTCGGTCAGTTGTTACTCAGTTAGGGGTAACCCGGCCTTGTGTTGGTAGAGATCCGGTTTGGTTCTCGGGGATGTCCATCCAGAGGCATTCTCATGTGGCAATGGGAAGTTCCTTGGCCTGATCATTCGTTGGAAATCCAATTCCCAATACGAAACTTGTACGGTATTGGTTGTAGAACCTGCCATTTACTTATAGTGGTCACCACTGTTTAGATGGTAGCTATAGTAGGCATACGATAATGGTCGTATGTTGGCTAAGATTTATATTCTACTTTCGAAATAAATTTTTCCTACACTATGCACTAGTAATAATATCAAATGCTCTTTTTAATGCGTATCAAGCATCTTTGACTATCATAAGGAGAAATCTCCTCCGATTCTGCGTTTGCATTGTGTGTGTGTGCGGGAGGCCTTATGGTAGTCTCATTTTTAAAAGCATTGCGAATTGACTTAAAAATATTCTTCTATTTTGATTCTAAAGATAAATAAACTGTTTTGAGTTCTCACACCAGTCACATGACTGACTCGGAGTTTATTGTTTTCCTTCCTAAACTCTGGGTGCCCACCAATTTCCACACGGGCAGTCGAGAGTTAAGGTTTATCAGGATATTCTGGAGTTGCTGGAGGCAAGATGGATGGCATGGCGTATTACTAGTATATAGTATTTCTTTTCCGCTGTTTGTTGTTGTATATTGTTGTACATTCTGAAATATGATGTGATGAAATGTAATGTATAAAATGTAATAACTGATATAGTTCTTTGTTTATATATTATTCATTTATCTATTATATGTTGTTCCGCTGCGATTGTGAGATTCTGATGTTGTTCTGTTGTTTTTTCTGTTCCGTTCTATTTTCCATCTTCTTTCCTCTCTATTTTCTATTTTTTTCTCTCTTCTTCTATCCTTCTTCTTCTTTCTTAAACCCTCAGTGTTCGGTTTTCCGGCATCCGACTGATTGGCATTCGATACAGTGGACGTATTGATGTCGATATTCGGGAGTCGAAAAATCGGGTCCTGACAATGTGGTATCGGAGCATATGGTTAAGCGACAACCATGGTTCTGTTGGGTATTACTCGTTAGAGATATAGTCGGTAGTGCTCTAGAATGAGTTTGAGTGTAATAATAGATACGAGTGCGTATTTGTTAGTGAATATGAAATCGTTTTATATTGTGATGATTGGTTTATTGAGTGGTATATGAACCTTCGTCAGCACGGTCTGGACAACTATGCCGAAGGGGTTTATAAACATTTGAATAGAACAATTCGACACAGTATTGTTTTAAATTGGGTAAATGAAATAATTTTGCCTTGATTATATTTTTATATATAAAGGAATAATTTTTTAGAATTATTAAAGTGGATATAAGTTGATTGTTTAGTTGTTTGAATAATCTAAATAAAAAAAAATTGTATAAGCAAATGAATTATAAGAATTGAATTATAATTAAAGTGATTTACAATTGTGAAATAAACTTATATATATAAGAAGTGAAACTAATGAATATATTTATGAATATGAGTTGTAAATAAATAAAAAAATGGTTTGAATGTTAATCAATTGAATGCAAATAAAGTTGATATGGAATAATGAATGTAAGTGTTAATTCATTAAATTCTAATGTTATTGGAGGTTGAATAATTGAATGAAATGAATATAAGCAAAGGAATTTGGTTGCAATTAATATACATTGGTTGTTATATGATTGTTAGTTGATTGTATATAATTCATTAAGCTAATGGAATTGGAAGCTAAAGTAATTGAAATCCAATTTGAAATTAAGTGAATCTTGAATAGAATTGAATTTGATTTGGAAGTGAACCAACTTGAATATGAATTAGTGAATATAAACTAATTGAAAAAGAATGTTAGTAAGAACATCCACTGTTAATGAATCAAATGTGATTAAATTGAAAACCATTTCATTGAATATTAATGAGAATATGAATGAATATTTATTGGTTATGAATGTTAGTTGGATGATAGTTGGTTGATGGTTGAATATATTGCTTTTATTTCAATTGCTATGTTGACATATATAGTTATTATGTTGCTATATGATGTATATTGAGATTATCGTCTATATACATGATTCTCATATTGTTTGTTGAGTGATTAGTAGGTGCGGATCGCGTTTGCTTCGCATTTGGAGCTCGCTTTCGTGCTATATTAGCCGTATATGCTCGCTAATAAAATATAAGGTACATATCTCGGATTAAATATCGTACTTTTATACTTTTTTCCCTTCGGGATGCCTCATTACTTGATGAGATGAATATTTGTGATATATATACTGTCATTTTTATCCGGATCGAGCCGCGCAAGGGAGAGTATGGCGAATTTTTTCGAAAATTTAAGGCGTTAGAAAAAATTTGAGAAAATTGGAAAGTTTTGAAAACTATAACTTTGATTTGGAATTGAAAGTTAAACAATAGTAGTTGTTTTTGAAAAGATAACTAAGTATGATTTGAAAACTTAGTAAAGTATTGTAAGAAGTTTAACTATGGATTTTGGGAAAGTTAATAGATTCTGTAATTTTCTTACTTGTTAATTTCGAGGACGAAATTCTTTTAAGGGGGGAAGATTGTAACGACCCAGAAATTTTAGTAATTTAAAATTGAATATTTAATTAATTTTAAATATTAATAAGTGAAATTTATAAGTCGAATAATTTTATTTCGAATAATTGGATTTAATTGAATAATTAACTCGATAATTTAATATGTGAAATTATGGAAATAATTGAAAATTGAATTAAATATGATTGAAAATGATTTGTAAAATTTTATTTTATCATATTGGAGTTAGAATGATATTTTAGAACTTTTAAAATCGAATTAAAAGATAATTTGTGAAAATTGAATATTTTAATATTAAATCGACTAGTGAAAATAGTCAATTTTTGAACAGTCTCAGAATTGGACGAAACCAGTTCCATTGGATCCGTAATAGTTAGTTATTACCGGATTTCAAATTTCGTAGCAAACGGAGTTATCGTTTGATCGTGGCAGCTCGAAACGCATCGTAATTGTTTTAATATTAATTTGGCGAGTTAAAATAGCCATTTTTCAAAATGTCTCGGATTTCGACGAAACCAGTTTCATCGGATCCGTAATGTGATATTATTGTAAGGTTTCAAGTTTCGTGTCAATCGGATTTACCGTTTGTCCGGTGCAAGCTAAAATGCCTAGAAAATCGTTTAAATCGGTTTAATTTAAATTGAACGTTTATAGCCATAACTCGCACAGATGTCCGAATTAGCTTTCGAAACTTGTTCCATTGTGTCCGGAACGCGGGGTAAACCCTAGAAACGCTGGTTGCGGTGCGTGAATCGGAGTTCGGAATTTCCGGGATGAATAGTGATTGAAAAATTTCCTATAAATAGCCCCCTCACTCAAATAAAAAAAAAAAAACTAAACCTAACCCTAATATTCATCAGCCGCCACTTTCTAATTCAAAGGCCAGAAATCTCCAATTTTCATTCCTTATAATCTTGCAATCCACAAACAATTAGAAGAAACTTTCAACACGAAAGTTGTAGAGGGCGACGTGATCTTTAAATCTATACGGAGTTGATGAGTTTTGGAGCGTCGAAGGGGGAGATAAGTGGGGCCGACACCTACAGGTTGCGCACGAAATCCAAGGCTGTAGGGGGGGCCGAGTGTCACGTCCTTGGGGGCGGTGGTGCTCTTCGAGGCAAGCTTCAACATGGAACTATCTGATCGTGTTCAAGTTGCTTGTGGGCGGAGCAAAAATTAACCCTAGTTTGAACGTTGATGGGTTTAGTTCGGCAACCAGGAAACGTGAAACGCGAGAGAGAGGGAGAAGGTGCGTGCGGTGATGATGGGAGGGGGCAGTGGATCAACGGCCTGAATTAGATGTAGGTTTAAAATTTATTTAAATTTGTAAATTTAGTTATAAAAAAATTCGTATAAACTTGTAAAAATCATAACTTTTTCATACGAGGTCGAAAACGCGCGAAACAAGAAGCGTTGGAATCGTATGGACGAGCACTACGCGATGGAGTTGGATTGGAGTCGTTTGGAGTTAGTGAGAATTTCGGGTAAAATTAAACGTCCGTTTAATTTTATTCGAAATAAATCGCTAAAACGAAATTGAAATCAAGGTGAGAACTTCTCACTCAATCGAATCAGTTTCGATTTTATTTTAAATAGTTAGATTTAAAATATTTGAATGCATGTTTGAATGATGATTGTTATCTATTGATTGTTAAAATAGACATTATACGCCGTTAGTAAGCGGATGTTATTTATTAAAAACATATACCGCGAATATTTCATAAACAGTGAAATTGGTATTATATATAATAGCAATATATATATATTGGCATATGTATATATTGGAGTTATTGATTTCCCGCATTTGTATAGCGGATGAGACCCGATTGCGCCGTCTATTAAGCGGATAATATTTTAAATCCCATATACCGCGATAATTCCGTACTGGAGCGGAATTGGTATTGTGCTAATATTTATGGATGCAGGAAAACAGGTTGGAGGGATCCAACTGGATTCCTCAACAGTATTTATTTGATTTCAGATATTTTGATATTTGATTGATTATCATATCGATATATGATATCGTTGTAGTCGTGATTGACTATTTGGTGTGTAGCATCATTGAACCAAATTTTGGGATTTTAAAATGATTTTAAAGTGATTTTTGAAAGTATACGTTTATAAAATATTTTTGGAATTGATCCATTTTAAATAAATAAACGTTATAATTTTTAAAGTTATAAAAATTATGATTTTGAAAAATACGGTTAAAGATTGATTTTTGAGAAAATATGGGTTGATGATTTTATAAAAATAGTTAATCGAGATTTCTGAATTTATTATAAAAAGTGGAAAATATAGGATTTATAAACCTTGATTATTTTATAAATCAAAATGATAAAATTTATAAAGGAAATTAAAGATGTTTTAAAAGAGTAGTATAAATTGATTTATATAAAAAGATTTATAAATTGATAATTTATAAATGAAAATATTTGAATTATAAAACGAGTTTTTATAAGTGTTTGAATGAAGTGAAAATGGATTGCATAAGTGAATGGAATTTATAAAATTATAAATGGTGAAGTTATAAGTGAAATTAATAAATAATAAGATTTATAAATTTCATGAAGTTATTAAAGAATGGTTTTGGGTAAATAATTGAATCTTATAAATTATAAGATTTATAATTATGAAGTTTAAATGAACGATTTTTGCAAACAAATAAATTTTAAGTATTTCACTTATAATATGAACTTTTGTTTTATAATCGAGTTATAAATTGAATAGGTTAATAAAGGAATTTATAAAAGGAAGTTAATATAAAATAAATAATAAAGGGATTTATAAATATTGTTTTATAAATTCGCAAACGACTTATTTTGATAAGTAAATTGTTGAAACCTATTAATGGAGTTATATTCACGTTTTGACTGTGAATAATCCTTTAAAATAAAATGAATAAAAGGATGAAATTTGTTAACAAAGTATATTCACGTTTTTGAATAGTGAATAATATGTTAAAGAAAATGTTTAGGATGTGATATTTTAAACAGAATTAAAACGATCTAACGATGTTTTTAAACGTGTTGAGATTCGAAATCATAGTTTTCAACATTTATTGTTGAAATAGATGTTTTCGAGAAATAGAAGGAAATGGTGGACTATAACACTGTTGTTATAGTAAATGATTTCCGAAAGGAAATGTTTTGTATAGTATTGGGATTTATATATCTATTTTAATTTCGAATCCCTATACTAGTGATTTTGGCCGTAACGATGTTTTACGCAACATTCGTTTTGGCCCAAATAAATATGTTAAGAGAATGATTTCCTTAAAGAATGAAATATATACTTAATCTCGATTGAAGTATATTGAATATTTTCCAAGTGTTGAAAATAAATAGGTTCGTGAATTACTTATTTAATAAGTATGGAAATGTTTTCCAATATAAAGTGAATATTTTGAGAATTTATCTTTTTGAAGATAAATTGAAAAGGGATATTGAAACCTATTGAAAATCGTATATTAGTAGATATTGTGAAATATAAATTCACTATGGAATTTATAAAAGAAAGGGGAACTTGTTAAAAAAATAAATATTGATTTATTTTTGGAGTATTGAAAATAATATATCTTGTAAAGATATTTTGGAAAAAAAATAATTTGGAAAATTATTTGGAATCTGGTGATGTTGTGCATATCCATTGATAGTTCAATAACCGACTATCAATATTTCCCTTTGAATGGGTATTTGATGTGATTTGTTTGAATTCGAATGCCACACTTATTTTTGAATAAGCGCTCACTATTCGGGTTAACCGGGAAAGGACCATGGGGTCGTATAACCCATTCCGAATATGTGATACGTCGTTATGAATTGCATTTGAAGACCGGTGTTGAAGACCGGATCTTTTTGAAAGCGAAAGGACAACTCGTCGATTGTCTTTGCACCGAGTAGCTACGGTATAGAGACTCCCTATGTGATGGGAAGTCCGGACGTGATTAGAGATTATCCGGATTGCAAGGACTTCTTTGTAAGTGCCTTCGGTTTTGTTCAAGCCCGGAACAGACTTGTATGGATTGTATGTCTAACATTACAAATTGAGGTATAAAGCCGATTTCTTTCAAATATATTTCTGTTGGTGGCGGAGAATTTATTCTTTTAGCTTAACACCCTTCTCTGAGACGTACGAGCTCAGAGGTTATGTAGTTGAATGTTATCAGCGATATATTCCCAATTTGGTAATGTGACATGCTGAGTGTTGCTGTGAAATGATCATTGTGTTGATTATTTGTGATAGGATCATTTGTTTGATCGTCTATCCTGGTGATCATTTCTATGATCATTTGTTGACCCAAAGCATGGCTTTTGTATAAAGTATGTTTTTGTGGACGTGACTTCGTCGAACCTCACACCTCCGGAATGGTTAAAACAGGAAAGATGCGGCAAGGTTATGAGGGGTAGCGCCCTTTAGGATATGTGCATTTCCTTCTAGAAAAGGGTGGTATCATGGTATGGAGCCCAGATACTTACTCATGTTGAAAACACTTTATGATTGTGTGAATTGATTGCGAGCGCTCGGTGAAAGGTCCCAAAGGACCGGGGGATGGCATATTCGGTCAGTTGTTACTCAGTTAGGGGTAACCCGGCCTTGTGTTGGTAGAGATCCGGTTTGGTTCTCGGGGATGTCCATCCAGAGGCATTCTCATGTGGCAATGGGAAGTTCCTTGGCCTGATCATTCGTTGGAAATCCAATTCCCAATACGAAACTTGTACGGTATTAGTTGTAAAACCTGCCATTTACTTATGGTGGTCACCACTGTTTAGATGGTAGCTATAGTAGGCATACGATAATGGTCGTATGTTGGCTAAGATTTATATTCTACTTTCAAAATGAATTTTTCCTACACTATGCACTAGTAATAATATCAAATGCTCTTTTTAATGCGTATCAAGCATCTTTGACTATCATAAGGAGAAATCTCCTCCGATTCTGCGTTTGCATTGTGTGTGTGTGCGGGAGGCCTTATGGTAGTCTCATTTTTAAAAGCATTGCGATTTGACTTAAAAATATTCTTCTATTTTGATTCTAAAGATAAATAAACTGTTTTGAGTTCTCACACCAGTCACATGACTGACTCGGAGTTTATTGTTTTCCTTCCTAAACTCTGGGTGCCCACCAATTTCCACACGGGCAGTCGAGAGTTAAGGTTTATCAGGATATTCTGGAGTTGCTAGAGGCAAGATGGATGGCATGGCGTATTACTAGTATATAGTATTTCTTTTCCGCTGTTTGTTGTTGTATATTGTTGTACACTCTGATATATGATGTGATGAATTGTAATGTATAAAATGTAATAACTGATATAGTTCTTTGTTTAAAGATTATTCATTTATCTATTATATGTTGTTCCGCTGCGATTGTGAGATTCTGATGTTGTTCTGTTGTTTTTTCTGTTCCGTTCTATTTTCCATCTTCTTTCCTCTCTATTTTCTATTTTTCTCTCTTCTTCTATCCTTCTTCTTCTTTCTTAAACCCTCAGTGTTCGGTTTTCCGGCATCCGACTGATTGGCATTCGATACAGTGGACGTATTGATGTCGATATTCGGGAGTCGAAAAATCGGGTCCTGACAAATAAGCTATTGCTTCCTTCTCCAACTTACTCCGATTTGCAGCCTATTCTCCTTTTTCATCGATGACATTATAAAGATTATTATAATTTTGTCTAAGAGACATTTTTGTATAGAAAAACTTTGAGCATTCATCTCCTTCAATCAACCATTTTTCCTTGGCTTTTTGCTTCAAATCCATAGCTTGAATTTGCAATGCATTCTTGAGTTCATGTTGTACTTCCAAAAAATCTTTTTTTTAATTCATTATTGGTAGGATCTTTATCCAGTGCAGATTGAGCTTTTTCCAGGATTTCCTAAAGCTGTGTAATTTTATTTATTTGCTTTGTTCTACATTTGTTCCATTCTTTGAGTCTCATTTTAATGTGTTTAAGAGTCATAATCAAGATAAATGAGTTGTTTCCTTCAAAGATATCTAAAGTAGAATAATCAGCTGCCATGTAATAATCTTCACATAATGGCCAAAAATTGGTACCCTTCTCTATGTTGACTTGTATGAGTTCAATAAGGAGAGGGGAATGATCACTAGTAGAACAGGGAAAAATAGTTACTTTCATGTTAGGAAACAAGTTAATAGCCTCATCGTTCACAAGCACTCTGTCCAGTTTACAAGCAATCTTTTTAACTTCTCCATTCTCCATGTATATTTCAGTCCAGTGTGGGCAACCTCAGTCAATCCAGCAGCAATGACACAGCCATTAAATTTCTCCAGTTGGGATGCCTTCAATGTGAGACCACCAACTTTATCTTCAGCCTTTAGCATTGCATTATAATCTCCCATAGTGAACCAAGGACCATCTATTTGATTTGATATATTTATAAGATGTTTCCAAAGTGCTGAACGAGTTGATGCAGAGTTACTAGCATATATGAATGTAATGTGAACTGTCAAACCTCCAGTGTTTATAGCTTTTACTGTTATTTGTTGATCATTCATGCTTAGTAGTTTACATGACCAAAATTCACAACACCAAGCTACTAGGATTCTTCCTTTACAAGTAGAAGAGTTATTATGATATATACCCCAATTTGCCCCCAAAGTATAATGAAACTTATCAATATTATCATTATTCATTTTATTTTCAAGTAAACCAAATAATGATGGTTTATATTGATTTCTTAAATTAAAGAGGTCTAATTGTCTTTCACCGCTATTAAGACCTCTAATATTCCAGCAAATAATGGTCAATGGGAGGGTGGTGCCTTATCACTCCTCAAGTTTCTAGGAGCAAAGTTCTTTGGATCATGCTTACTTGCTTTCTTATTGAGCTGTTCTATGTATGCCTGATTTGGCTTAGTGCAAGTACTTGTTTTTGGATCAACATTCAACTCCTCATCACTGGAAGCCAAGTTTATGTTCATTTTATTAATATCTTCCAATGATTCAGGTTCCTTCTCATTCTGGTCTATCTCAACAAGTGCCTGTTTTTGTGCCTTATCCTAGAGCGAATTGTTCAACTTCTCATGTTGTTGGTTTGTTTGATCAATCTCAGGTTAATCCATTTTAGAGCTTGGGGAATAATCAGAGTGTATTTGACTATCAACAGTACTATGATATACTGAATCAGTGAAACTGCTGTCGGTGTTATGTGTATTTTGCTTGTCAATTGATTCCACGTGTATATTAACAGCTGTAGGTTTTTATGGGCGTTGTAATATATCTGGTTGATCTGATGTTTCATCTTGACTTCTCTGTACGTTGCTTGATCTTCCCGCTTCAACTAGATCGCTTCTCTGATCACTTGCACTTTGATCTATCACATTCTTCTCCTTAACCCTCCATTCTTCTATGTTACTTCTTGTACATTGCATTTATGTGTGTCCAAAACATAGACATTGTGTACATTTTGGAGGGACAAACTCATATTCCACATCTTGTTCATATTTTTTCCATTACTATCCTTAGCACGTATCTTGTTAGGTAGTTTTGAATCCGCTGTAATTTCTACAAGGACCCTTGCAAATCTATGTTTTCTCAGGTGTTTTGTATCCTCGTCCAATATTTTATTGGCTTGCCTATAAGACTAACAAGTTTGCTTATTCCTCTATTGCTCCACAATGCTAAGTTAAGATTCATTAATCTGATCCATATAGGGTGAGAATCTAGCATATCACGCTCCAGTCTTAAATTTGCTTCCCATCTTTTAATAAAAAGTAACTTACTATCCATAAACCATGGTCTATTTTCAATAATTTTTTAACAGTCTGATTCCAATTCAAATTTGACCAAGTAGTAGCCATTTTCTCTTGCAAATATGTTCCATCCCCCTTCTGGTTTCCATTTCCTTTTGATATATGCATTGAACTGGATGTAATATGGCCTTTTCCCTGCCATATATATGTATATAGAATTTTTCCACATACTAATGGCCTTTGCAAAGTCATCCCCATCAATTTTCACAAATTCTCCTTTATCATACATATTTTTTAATAAAATCGGACATTGTTATCTATGATCTCTTTGCAATCTGTGGCTTTTGTCCAACTTTTGATCTTTTCCTTCGAGAATACTTGAGATCTCAGCGCATCTGCATAGGTCAAACGAACATGTGTTGAGTTAGGGTTAACCGCCATCTTCTGCTTACCTTTTCTTCTGACCTCTTTCCAATTATCTTCTTCTTCTCCTTCCTAAGAAGGGACATCTGATGAGAAGGTCAAGTTCAAGTTAGGGTTCGATGATGAAGATGCAGCCGCCATAAGAAACTCAATTTAATTTAATATGATCTATAAATGTTTTATTTTACCATATCAAGATTTTAAAGGACAAAATTAAACAACCTCAATTACTGTAATTATAATTCTACGTTATTTTATCTACATATATATAATAATTTAACTATGAAATTTAAGAAGGAAAACAATAGATTAGTTTACAATTTCCTCTCTTTTATGTAACATACCAAAAGAAAAAGGAGTATACAAATGCATAGATTGTTCAAAATTATATGATCTAGAATAAGCCTCTTTTTATACTAAAATTTGAGATAGAATATCAGCTAGTTTTTATGTAAAGGATCTGTTTCTAAAAAACACAACAATATACTTTGTAAGTTTATTACCTTTATATAAAAGTCATTTAAAATATTTTTGATCAATTCAATCTTTCTCTAATATAATTATACACAAATAATAATTTGCAAAACAACTTAAAATACAATTTTCTCAACATTGACTCTGTTGGAAGTAAACAAAAGTATTAAAAAAAGTCCAAATCCCAGAATCTAATATCATTATACATTCACCAAGAAGTATAATGCTTAAAAAAATTATAATTATGTATATAGTTGATGAAAATTTCATTCATGCTTATCAACATATGAAAATGGTACCCATAATTAGGACTATTAGTCTGCCTTTTCACATACCTACTTGTTAGGTTCCTAATTTAAGCTTATTCATGCTAAAAAAATTCTTACTAAATTAGTAAAGTCATACAAAACATTAAACAAAATTCTTATATTAGAAAATAACCAAAATATAAGATATTCTAAAAGCAGAGTTTTGTAGCTTTTAGTGAATGTATATGTAACTCCTTTATCAAAGGAAATGTAAAATAACTTATTAGGACTTAGAAAAAGTTTCAAGATAGAAGTACTAATCTTAATTATTTATATTTTCAAGTATATAACATCATTTTGCAAACATTTCATTTATCAATATTTTATGAATCCACGGGATAGCCATGTTTTTCTAAAGATTCAAAGGGTTATAAGATCCACAGATATATAAACAAAGAGGAATTGAAGAAAAAAAATCTAACCATATCAAACTTTCATTATATCTCATCCCGAGTGATCGTTTCCATATTGTATTCTGTTTAGCAAAGATTCAATTTTTTTAAAATCTCACATTTCCTTCTCCAATGCCTCAAGCTACCGTCATGGAAATAATTTAATTTTTGCTTTTCAATTGATAAACTTTAGTGGAGTGAGAATGGTAAGAAGTAAGATATGAAAGCTTGTTGTGTCATGGATGGATCTCTGTCTTATAAACAAAATTTGATATGGTTACGGTGCAATCAATAATTTTCATCCATTCTTCAAGTTTCATACAACGATCCTTCAAATTTGTACACTCAATGTTGAAGGATTTGCAGATTTGCACATACCAATACTCGGAAATTTTAGGTATATCTGGAAGATACTTTTATTTTGAAAAAATTTATGGAGAGAAAGATGAAGTTTGATTACTATATTTTTTCCTAGAGAAGAGATGGATAAAAAAGGATGTGAAATGAACGTAGATTTTCTCCGTTCCTCTCTCACAAACAAAGTAATCTTAATAGTTAATATATAAAAAATATATAGAAATAAAAACGATCACCCATTAATATTGAATTAAAAAATGTTGCACAAAACTAAAGACTTCGACTTTTGTTGCATGCAATAGATATTTCTATATCAATACAGATTTATGATACACAGTAATGATATGACTTGACATCTGTGCAGTTAATGCCCCGCTATAACCCTGTTATATCTCATAGCGGATCTCTACTACTATGATTTTTCCATATAGCCCAAATATAGTCTTTCCGCTTTAAGCCCCGCTATATCCCGTTATTCCCGCTATATTCTGCTATTTCCGCTATATTTTCTTTAAAAGAAACGAATTGAAAACTATATTTATACATTATAAAAATTATGAAATTAACTTATTTAATTGAACTTTTAATATATTTTCAGAAATGAAATTTCTGTATTATTCTACTAAATTCAATTATGTTATGTAACATATTTATGTTTATTTGTAGTATATTCGTATATGTTTTTATTTAAAATTATTTATGTATTGATTATAATTCAATTAAATATTATTTTTTCATTTAATTACCATTTATATATTTGTAAAAATATTAAGTACGAGTTTTATATGCTATTTTAAAGTCATCTACTATATCCCGCTATATCCTCGCTGTATCCCTGCTATGACTTTTTGCACCTCCGCCGCATTGAATCTGTCGAGCGCTTTAACTACATAGCTTGACATATGCTCGACATACCACAAGCTAGTCATCCTAAAGGCTCATAGGGGTACCGATTAAATACATTAACTAGTGGAATAATGCAATGTGGAGTACTAGTGCACTAGCACAATAAATAAATGGAGCACTAGAGAAGATACTACTTTAAAAAAGACAAAAGTTAGTTATAACAAATTTATTAATTAGTCATTTCTATTTTTACCGGAATAGTTCATTACAATAGAATCTTAAGCTAGAATAGGGCCATTTGGCCATATGGTTTCTATAAAGATCTTATGAGGATCTATATATATGTAACAAATGAATGGAAAAAGAAATACTTGATGAAGATAATTCTTCTTGTTCGCTTTCTGGTCTCTTCAAAATGTGCACCATATCATTTGGTTCTTTCACTAGTGGAATTTCATGGCCCTCCGATAGTAATCATGACAATAAAAACAACTCAAATCGCAACTTGGTAAAAACTATTATTGAATCCGGTCTAATCAACAATTTTCCTCCTTATTGGAACTGCACACACTGCATTCTCTCCCTACTCACAATCTTTCACTCAACCCACCCTTTCAAAATCCTATGACAAACAACATAAAAACTACCTACACCACCAGCCTTCCCTTCACAGCATTTCAACAAACATCGTCTTCTCATTCACTAATATTCATACTTCACTCTTCACACTATATCTCCATTATGCAGTTAAAACCTGGCTAAAGGCTAGCTAAATCCTTATTACAACGCTTAGTGCTCTTTCGACCGCCACACATTTACAATTTAGCGCTATTAATCAGTAAATCTGCTTAAAGCCCCACTATTTACCGTTAGCCCGCTAAATTAGAGTTTTTTAGCATCTGCTTTAGCAAATTTAATATAAAAATTAAAATAACCCTTTCTTTTTCAAAAAAATATAACAAATGTTAGTTTATAGGTCTCAGCTCAAGACCCAAACGCTCAATATAAGTTATAATATTATTTCTAGTCCTCAAGTATGAACTGGATTGATCACAACATTTCTAGATTTTGTTACATAGGAGTAAGCATCGTTTCTTTATCCTATACTAATGAAGTGAGGCTGAAAATAAATCCATTTTAGAAGAAGAAAAATTACAATACATCGTTATGTACCTCAGTTATTTTTCACTATATCCTAAATTACCCTGCTATAGCTTTTTGGACCTCCATCACTATAGATCCACTAAGCTATTTAACTAAATAGTATCTCACTCACCTCCCTCGAAGTAATCGACCTCTAAAACAACAACAGCTATGCCGATCTCCGCCTTCATGCCATTGATTTACCCAACCTCCCCCACCACTATCTCAGTAGTAACTTCCTCTCCAGCTTAATCCCTCTAAATACGACAGTTGGAGGTACTGCAGTACCTCGCCCTCTCAAGCAGGATCCCTTCTTCCCTCAAGCTCAGCTCCTCTATCAACACTATAACGACCCAGAATTTCTGTCAATTAAAATTTGTATATTTAATTGATTTTAAATATTGATAAATGAAATTTTAAGTCGAATAATTTATTTTTCGAATAATTGGATTTAATTGGATAATTGAATCGATAATTTAATAGTTGAAATTACAGAAATA
Source organism: Allium cepa (assembly GCA_030765085.1). NCBI lineage: Eukaryota > Viridiplantae > Streptophyta > Magnoliopsida > Asparagales > Amaryllidaceae > Allium > Allium cepa. Next base: position 1,038,533,029 of record CM060931.1, on the reverse strand, counting down.
ATTGAAAATCGGGTTTAATATGATTGAAAATGAATTGTAAAATTTTATTTTATCATACTGAAGTTAGAATGATATTATAGAACTTTTAAAATCGAATTAAAAGTTAATTTGTGAAAATTGAATATTTTAATATTAAATTGACGAGTTAAAATAGCCATTTTTCAAACAGTCTCGGATTTCAACGGAACTAGTTTCATCGGATCCGTAATGTGATATTATTGTAAGTTTTCAAATTTCGTGTCAATCGGATTTACCGTTTGTCCGGAGCAAGCCAAAACGCATAGAAATTAGTTTAATCGGTTTAATTTAAAATTGAACGTTTATTGCCGTAACTCGCACGGATGATCGAATTAGCCTTCGAAACATATTCCAATGTGTCCGAAACGTGGGGTAAACCCTAGAAACGTCAGCCGGCATGCCTCGTTTGGAGTTCGAAAAATCCGGGATGAATAGTAATTCGTGAATTTTCTATAAAAGGACCTACATTTTCTTTTTTGCATCAAAACCCTAGGGTTTGAGCTCCAGCCGCCATTAGAATATATATCAATGGCCGAAACACAATTATCTTCCCCTCCAATTATCTTCTAATCCAAGCATCGATTCAGAAAGCTATCAACTATAAAGTTGGAGAGGGTGTCGAGTACTACAACTTCAACGGTTGTGATCGAAATCAAAGCCACGTATCAACGGCAATTTGGCTGCAAAGAGCACGCGTTCGCGCACGAATTCCCATTTAATGGAAAGGCCGAGCTTCACTATATGATGGGCGGTGGTAAAGGCGAGCACGAGCTTGTTAATGGTGGTCCCTGATCGATGCAAAAGTCGATGTTGGTGTGGAGGCTATTAGGGTTTGGACGGCTTTGGATGGGTGTGCTCGTGTGATGTTTACTGTAGAAGGAACGTGAGGGGGAGAAGGAATAGATGCAGTCTGGATTTGGGGGTACGGGATCCAACGGCTGCAAATTGATTTAGGTTTAAAAATTAAAATAAATTTGTTAATTTATGTATATAATAAATCGTTCAAACTTTAAAATATCGTATCTTTGTCATACGAGGTCCGATTTCGACGAAACGAATTGTGTTGGCTTCGTTTTGTCGAGCACTATGCAATGGGGCTGATTTGAAGTCCTTTGGAGCTAGTGCAAATTTCGGGTAAAATTAAACGTCCGTTTAATTTTATTCGAAATAAACGCGGAAACTGAATTGAAAGCAAGGTGAGAACTTCTCACTCAATCGAATTGTTTCGATTTAAATTTTAAATAGTTAGATTTAAAATTGGTTGATAGTATGATTGAATGATAAATTATTATCTATTGATTGTTAAAATAGACATTATACGCCGTTAGTAAGCGGAGGTTATTTATTAAAAACATATACCGCGAATATTTCACCGTATAGTGAAATTGGTATTATTTATGTACTTGGAGTTGATTTCCCGCATTTTATAGCGGATGAGACCCCTATTGCGCCGCCTATTAAGCGGATAATATTTTTATAAATCCCATATACCGCGATAATTCCGTGCTGGAACGGAATTGGTATTGTGCTAACATCTGTGGATGCAGGGAAACAGGTTGGAGGGATCCAAGTGGATTCCTCAAATGATTGAATTGGTTTCAATGTTGTGTGTTGATCTATTTATAATCTTTGTGATTATCTTTGTGATTGAGATCGTTAAAGGCTAAAATTTAGCCGAATATATTTTTCGTATCGTTAGATGCCGAAAATAAATAAAATTGGATTTTTGAAAATTTAAGTTGAGATTTCATAGTAAAATTTAATTTTGGAATTGATTCATTTTAAATAAATAAACATTATAATTTTAATGTTATAAAGATTATGATTTTTGTGAAATATAACCGAAATGTGATTTTTGAAATAAATAGTTGATAAATTTGTAAAATGGTTTAATTTGGGATTTTTGAATTATTATAAACGGTTTATATAAAAGGTTTATGAAATTGATATTTATAAATTAAAAATATTGGAATTATAAAACGAGTTTTTATAAGTGTTAAAATGAAGTATAAACGGATTTCATAAGTGAATGAAATTTATAGATTTATAAATTGTGAACTTATAAAATGAATAGATTTTGAAAAATAAGGATTTATAAGTAATTCACTTATTAATTGGATTTTGGCATTTAAATGAGATATAAATAGAATTTGTCCATTAAGGGATTTTATAAGTGGAAGTTTTTATAAAATAAATATAAGTGGAATATGTAAACGTTGTTTTATAAATCCGAAATCGACTTATTTTGATAAGTTAATTATTATAGCTTATTAAAGGAAGTATATCCACGATTTTGGATAGTGGAAAATCCTTTAGATAGAATGTGTAGAAAATGTTGAATTTGGTTAATGAAGTATATTCACGATTTTGGACGGTGAATATATATTAAAGAAATGTTTTGGGGAAGTGACGTTTTAAATAGAATTTAAAACGATTTAACGATGTTTTAAAATGCATTAAATATCGAACACATAGATTTCAACATTCATTGTTGAAATAGACGTTTTCGAGAAATAAGGAAATGGTGGACTATAACACCGTTGTTATAGTAAATGATTTCCGAAAGGAAATATTTTATATAATATTAGGATTTATATATCTATCTTAATTTTGAATCCCTATACTAGTGATTTTGGGTTGTCGTAACGATGTTTTACGCAACATTCGTTTTGACCCAAATAAAAGTGCTTAAGGGAAGTTTTCCTTAAAGAATAAAATATATACTTCATTTGAATTTAAGTATATTGAATATTTTCAAAATGTTGAAAATAAAATGTTTTGTGAATTACTTATTATTTAATAAGTATGGAAATGTATTTCCAATATGAAGTGAATGTTTTGAGATTTTATCTTTTAAAGATAAATTGAAAATGAATATTAGAAATCGATTTGGAAATCGTATATTCATAGATATTTTGGAAAGGTAAATTCGCTATGGAATTTATAAAAGAAAGAGAAATTTGTTTAAAAATAAACATTGATTTATTTTTAAAGTGTGGAAATGAATTTACGAATTTGGGACGTAAATATAATAAATCGGTAAGGATTTATTTAATTGGTTTAAATGAACCATTTTGAAATGAAAGTTGTAAAGTTGAAAATTGATTTGAAATTGGTTTTCAAATGGTTAAAGTGTTGAATATATATCTTGTAAAGATAATTTGAAAAATAAATAATTTGGGAAGATTATTTATAATCGGGTGATGTTGTGAATATTGATTGATAGTTAAATAACTGACTATCAATATTGACCTTTAGATAGGTATTTGTTGTTAATTGGGTGAAATTGAATGCTACACTTATTTTTAAATTATTGCGCTCGTTTTTCGGATTACCCATTCCAAATAGTGATACGACGTAATGGATAGCATTGAAGACTGGTTATGAAGACTGGATATTTTTGAAAATGGAAGGATTACCGTCGAATGTCTCTGCATCGGCTGATCTCGGATATAGAGATTTATTACCCTTTGTGATGGGATTCCGGACGTGATTAGTGAATATCCGGATTGCAAGGGCTTCTTTGGAAGTGCCTTCGAAGTTCAGTTCCGTTCGATCCCGGAACGGACTTGTATGGTTACGTGTCTAACATTACATTTTGAGATATAAAGCAGATTTCTTTCAAATACATCTCTGTTGGTGGCGGAGAATTTATTCTCTTAGCTTAACACCCTTCTCTGAGATGTACGAGCTTAGAGGTTTTGTAGTTGAAGGTTATCAGCGATATACTCTCAATTTGGTAAGGTGGTATGCTGAGTGTTGTTGTGTGATGATTATTTATTGATCATTTGTTGATCAAAGTGTGGCTTTGTGAAAAAGCGTGGCTTTGTGGACGGGACTTCGTCGAGCCTCACAACCCGGAAATGGTCGAAACAGGAATGTTGAGGCAAGGTTTTTTTAGGGGTCGCGCCCCTAAGGTATGTCCATTTTCTTCTGGATAGAGGTTGTATCATGGTATGGCGTCCAGATATTTAACCTATGTGGTTGCTGCAAATTATTACTTTGGGGTTGGTGGTATTGAGGATCATCGGATAAATGTCGGTAACGACCGGTGGATGGCATACTTTTTGTGGGAGTTATCAAGTTACAGCTTCATTGCACCCAGAAGCGTGTGGTAACTCGGCCTTGTGTCAATGGAGATCCGGTTAGGTTCTCGGGGCGTCTTTCCATAGGCGTATCCATTTCGGTGTAGGAAGTTCCTTTGCCTGATCATTTGTTGGAAATCCAAAGAAACAATACGAACCCTATACGGTTTTAGTTGTATAACCTGCCATGGAATGTGGCGGTAACCTGCTATTGAACATGGTAGTTATAGTAGGCATACGATAATGGTCGTATGTTGGCTAAGATTAATATTATACTTTCGAAATGTTTTCTACACTATGCACTAAAAATAATAAAAATCAAATGATTCTACGTAGTAAGCATATTTGACTATCATAAGGAGGAATCTCCTCCAATTCTGAGTTTGCATTGTGTGTGTGGCGGGAGGCCTTATGGTAGTTTCATTTTCCAAAAGCATAGCGAAATTATATTGATTTTCTTTGTGAAAAAAATTGTTTTAGTTCTCACACCAGTCACATGACTGACTCAGAGTTTATTGTTTTCCTTCCTAAACTCTGGGTGCCCACCAATTTCCACACGGGCAGTCAAGAGTAAGGTTTATCAGGATATTCTGGAATTCAAAAGTTACTGGAGGCAAGCTGGATGGCATGGCTTATTGACTAGTATATAGTATTTCTTTTCTGCTGTTTGTTGTTGTTTGTTGTTGTACACTCTGATGATGTAATGTAATGTAATATGATGTAATGTAATAACTGATATAGTTCTTTGTTTAAAGATTATTCATTTATCTATTATATGTTGTTCCGCTGCGATTGTGAGATTCTGATATTGTTCTGTAGTTTTTTTCTGTTCTGTTCTATCTTTTTCTTCTTCTCAAACCATAAGAATTCGGTTTTCTGGCATTCGATTGCTCGATAGTTGATACAGTAGACGTATTGATGTCGGTTTTCGAAAGTCGAAGAATCGGATCCCCACAAAGTGGTATCAGAGCATATGGTTAAGCGACAACCATGGCTCTGTTGGGAACTACTCATTAGAGATGGAGTCAGTAGTACTCTAGAATGAGTTTGAGTGTAATAATAGATACGAGCGCGTATTTGTTAGTGAATATAAAATGTTTTATATTGTGTTTGCTTATCCGTTGAGCTGTTTATGAATTCTGGGCGGTAAATGGGACGCCATATTATCGATAGGGGTTTCTAAACTCATAAACGAGATAAATCGACATAGTATCATTTTAAATTGGGTAAATGAAATAATTTTACCTCGATTATATTTTTATATATAAAGGAAATAATTTCTCAGAATTATTAGTGTATATAAATTGATTGTTGATTGTTGAAAATGTAAGAATGTATGCAAGTAAACAAAAGTTGTTTGAATAAGTTAAATTAAAACAACAATTGTAAAAGGATGAATTGTATAAGCGAAGAATTATAAACTATGGAATTATAATTAATATGATTTACAATGGTGAAATAATCTTACACATAAGAAGTGAAACTGTATGAATATATTTATAAATATGGGTTGTAACTAAAACTGAATTTGAAAATTTCGGAGATTTGGAAAGTTTAAATTCCTTTTGATTTTGAAAATGAATTTCAAAGGATATGGAAAAGTACCTTCCATTGAAAATTTGTGAAGGTGTTGGAACTCGGTATGAGTGTCCATTTGAATTGGAATCCCGCGTGATGGGATCATGTTGATTGATCATGATGTATACTAGCGTAATTCGAGAGGTGTGATGCCTACAGTTACAAGCGATTCCACTGGGATAGTGGCGCAACCGCCGTGTAAACTTCGATCTAGATGCCATAGCGAAATTCGAGGGGGGAGATGCCTACAGTTACAAGCGATTCCACTCGGATAGTGGCGCAACCGCCGTGTGAACTACGATCTATGGCAACAACCATGGTGAAATTCAAGAGATATGAAATCTACATATTACAAGCGAATCTACTGGGATAGTAGCGTAACCGCCGAGTAACTGTGATCTATGGGGGAACGTGCTTTCCATATCCATTTTTAAAATGGAATATAAATTAAGATAAGTTGAACAAAATTGGAATGTGAAATTGAATAAAAATTGAATAAAGTTGATCTTGTTGTCGAAATAAATTAATAAGTGAATTAATGAAATGAAGTCATTGAGGATATGAACTTGAGTTGTATAAATGAAATTCAACTTGGAATGTAAAATGAATTAGCAATTGAATTAATAAACGGATTGAACATTAATCAATCCAATATGAATGAATTGAATGTAAATCAATTGAATGTGAATAAATTGATATGAAATAATGGATGTAAATGATAATTCATTAATGCTAATTAAAAGCGTTGAACCACATTGAATGTAAAGAAATGTAAATTGAATAAATTTGGTTGTGATGAATGTACATTGGTTGTTATTTGATTGTTAATTGATTGTATATAAATTCATTAAGTGTTAATGAAGTTGAATTGATAAATTGAAAGCTAATGTAATTGAAATCAAATTGGAAGTTAAGTGAATCTTAAATAGAGTTGAATTTGATTTGAAAATGAACTAACTTGAATGTAAATTAGTGAATGTAAACTAATTGGAAACGAATGAATGAATGTTAATTAAAGTCCAATGTTAATGAATCAATTGGAAAACCAATTCAATGAATATTAATGAGAAGTGAATTTATATTGATTTGGTGGTTGCATTTGTTGTTTTGTTGCATTTGCTATATTGGCATATGTAGTTGTTGTAGTGATATATGATGTATATTGATATAATTTTCATATATGCATGTTTCTCATTGGTTTGTTGAGTGTTTAGTAGGTGCGGATTGCGCTTGCTTCGCGTTTGGAGCTCGCTTTCGCGCTATATTAGCCGTATACGCTCGCTAATAATAACTAATGTACATATCTCGGATTAAATATCGTACTTTTACACTTTTTTTCCTGCGGGATGCCTCATCACTTGGTGAGATGTATATTTTTGATATATATACTGTCATTTGTTTTTTCGGATCAAGCCGCGCAAAGGAGACGCTGGCGAAATTTTTTGAAAATTTAAGGCGTTAGAATATTTTTGAGAAAATTGGGAAATTTTTGGAAACTAAGTTGGATTTGGAAACTTAGTAAAGATTTTGTAAGAAGTTTAACTATGAATTTGGGGAAAGTTAAACACTTAAGAGATTTGAAAAATCAAATTTGAATGGTTTGTTTTGGAAAGTTAATGGATTCTGTAACTTTTTCTTACTTGGTAATTTCGAGGATGAAATTCTTTTAAGGGGGGAAGTATGTAACGACCCAGAATTTCTGTCAATTAAAATTTGTGTATTTAATTGATTTTAAATATTAATAAATGAAATTTTAAGTCGAATAATTTATTTTTCGAATAATTGGATTTAATTGGATAATTAAATCGATAATTCAATAGTTGAAATTACAGAAATAATTGAAAATCGGGTTTAATATGATTGAAAATGAATTGTAAAATTTTATTTTATCATATTGAAGTTAGAATGATGTTATAGAACTTTTAAAATCGAATTAAAAGTAAATTTGTGAAAATTGAATATTTTAACATTAAATTGACGAGTTAAAATAGACATTTTTCAAACAGTCTCGGATTTCGACAGAACCAGTTCTATTGGATCCATAATATGATATTTTTGTAAGGTTTCAAATTTCGTGTCAATCGGATTTACCGTTTGTTCGGGGCAAGCCAAAACGCATAGAAATTAGTTTTATCGGTTTAATTTAAAATTGAACGTTTATTGCCGTAACTCGCACAGATGATCGAATTAGCCTTTGAAACATATTCCATTGTGTCCGAAACGTGGGGTAAACCCTAGAAACGTCAGCCGGCACGCTTCGTTTGGAGTTCGAAAGATCTGGGATGAATAGTAATTCGTGAATTTTCTATAAAAGGACCTACATTTTCTTATTTGTATCAAAACCCTAAGGTTTGAGCTCCAGCCGCCATTCTAATATATATCAATGGCCGAAACACAATTATCTTCCCCTCCAATTATCTTCTAATCCAAGCATCGATTCAGAAAGCTATCAACTACAAAGTTGGAGAGGGTGTCGAGTACTACAAGTTCAACGGTTTTGATCGAAATCAAAGCCACAGATCAACGGCAATTTGGCTGCAAAGAGCACGCGTTCGTGCACGAATTCCCATGCAATGGAGAGGCCGAGCTTCACTATATGGTGGGCGGTGGTAGAGGCGAGCACGAGCTTGTTAATGGTTGTCCCTGATCGATGCAAAAGTCGATGTTGGTGTGGAGGCTATTAGGGTTTGGACGGCTTTGGATGGGTTTGCTCGCGTGATGTTTACTGGAGAAGGAACGTGAGGGGGAGAAGGAATAGATGCGGTCTGGATTTGGGGTTACAGGATCCAACGGCTGCAATTTGATTTAGTTTTAAAAATTAAAATAAATTTGTTAATTTATGTATATAATATATCGTTCAAACTTTAAAATATCGTATCTTTGTCATACGAGGTCGATTTGGAGGAAACAAATTGCGTTGGCTTCGTTTTGTCGAGCACTACGCAATGGAGCTGGTTTGGAGTCGTTTAGAGCTAGTGAAAATTTCGGGTAAAATTAAACGTCCGTTTAATTTTATTCGAAATAAACGCGGAAACTGAATTGAAAGCAAGGTGAGAACTTCTCACTCAATCGAATTGTTTCGATTTAAATTTTAAATAGTTAGATTTAAAATTGCTTGATAGTATGATTGAATGATAAATTATTATCTATTGATTGTTAAAATAGACATTATATGCCGTTAGTAAGCGGAGCTTATTTATTGAAAACATATACCGCGAATATTTCACCGTATAGTGAAATTGGTATTATTTATGTACTTGGAGTTGATTTCCCACATTTTATAGCGGATGAGACCCTATTGCGCCGCCTATTAAGCGGATAATATTTTTATAAATCACATATACCGCGATAATTCCGTACTGGAACGGAATTGGTATTGTGCTAACATTTGTGGATGCAGGGAAACAGGTTGGAGGGATCCAACTGGATTCATCAAATGATTGAATTGGTTTCAATGTTGTGTGTTGATCTATTTATAATCTTTGTGATTATCTTTGTGATTGAGATCGTTAAAGGCTAAAATTTAGCCGAATATATTTTTAGTATCGTTAGATGCCGAAAATAAATAAAATTGGATTTTTGAAAATTTAAGTTGAGATTTCATAATAAAATTTAATTTTGGAATTGATTCATTTTAAATAAATAAACGTTATAATTTTAATGTTATAAAGATTATGATTTTTGTGAATTATAACCGAAATGTGATTTTTGAAATAAATAGTTGATAAATTTGTAAAATGGTTTAAATTGGAAATTTTGAATTATTATAAACGGTTTATATACAAGGTTTATGAAATTGATATTTATAAATTAAAAATATTGGAATTATAAAACGAGTTTTTATAAGTGTTAAAATGAAGTATAAACGGATTTCATAAGTGAATGAAATTTATAGATTTATAAATTGTGAACTTATAAAATGAATAGATTTTGTAAAATAAAGGATTTATAAGTAATTCACTTATTAATTGGATTTTGGCATTTAAATGAGATATAAATAGAATTTGTCCATTAAGGGATTTTATAAGTGGAAGTTTTTATAAAATAAATATAAGTGGAATATATATACGTTGTTTTATAAATCCGAAATCGACTTATTTTGATAAGTTAATTATTATAGCTTATTAAAGGAAGTATATCCACGATTTTGGATAGTGGAAAATCCTTTAGATAAAATGTGTAGAAAATGTTGAATTTGGTTAATGAAGTATATTCACGATTTTGGACATTGAATATATATTAAAGAAATGTTTTGAGGAAGTGACGTTTAAAATAGAATTTAAAACGATTTAAAGATGTTTTAAAATGCATTAAATATCGAACACATAGATTTCAACATTCATTGTTGAAATAGACGTTTTCGAGAAACAAGGAAATGGTGGACTATAACACCGTTGTTATAGTAAATGATTTCCGAAAGGAAATATTTTATATAATATTGGGATTTATATATCTATCTTAATTTTGAATCCCTATACTAGTGATTTTGGGTTGTCCTAACGATGTTTTACGCAACATTCGTTTTGACCCAAATAAAAGTGCTTAAGGGAAGTTTTCCTTAAAGAATAAAATATATACTTCATTTGAATTTAAGTATATTGAATATTTTCAAAATGTTGAAAATAAAAAGTTTTGTGAATTACTTATTATTTAATAAGTATGGAAATGTATTCCAATATGAAGTGAATGTTTTGAGATTTTATCTTTTAAAGATAAATTGAAAATGAATAATAGAAATCGATTTGGAAATCGTATATTCATAGATATTTTGGAAAGGTAAATTCAATATGAAATTTATAAAATAAAGAGAAATTTGTTTAAAAATAAACATTGATTTATTTTTAAAGTGTGGAAATGAATTTACGAACTTGGGACGTAAATTTAATAAATCGGTAAGGATTTATTTAATTGGTTTAAATGAACCATTTTGAAATGAAAGTTGTAAAGTTGAAAATTGATTTGAAATTGGTTTTCAAATGGTTAAAGTGTGGAATATATATCTTGTAAAGATAATATGAAAAATAAATAATTTGGGAAGATTATTTATAATCGGGTGATGTTGTGAATATTGATTGATAGCTAAATAACCGACTATCAATATTGACCTTTAAATAGGTATTTGTTGTAAATTGGTTGAAATTGAATGCTACACTTATTTTTAAATTTTTGCGCTCGTTATTCGGATTACCCATTCCGAATGGTGATACGACGTAATGGATAGCATTGAAGACCGGTGTTGAAGACCGGATATTTTTGAAAACGGAAGGATTACCATCGAATGTCTCTGCATCGGCTGATCTCCGATATAGAGATTTATTACCCTTTGTGATGGGAATCCGGACGTGATTAGTGAATATCTGGATTGCAAGGGCTTCTTTGGAAGTGCCTTCGGTTCCGTTCGATCCCGGAACGAACTTGTATGGTTACGTGTCTAACATTACATTTTGAGATATAAAGCAGATTTCTTTCAAATACATCTCTGTTGGTGGCGGAGAATTTATTCTCTAAGGTTAACACCCTTCTCTGAGACGTACGAGCTTAGAGGTTTTGTAGTTGAAGGTTATCAGCGATATACTCCCAATTTGGTAATGTGACATGATGAGTGTTGCTGTGTGAGGATTATTTATTGATCATTTGTTGATCAAAGCGTGGCTTTGTGAAAAAGCGTGGCTTTGTGGACGAGACTTCGTCGAGCCTCACAATCCGGAAATGGTCGAAAAAGGAATGTTGCGGCAAGGTTTTTTTAGGGGTCGCGCCACTAAGGTATGTCCATTTTCTTCTGGATAGAGATTGTATCATGGTATGGAGTCCATATATTTAACCTACATGGTTGTTACAAATTATTACTTTGTGGTTGTTGGTATTGAGGATCCTCGGATAAAGGTCGGTAACGACCGGGGGATGGCATACTTTTTGTGGGAGTTATCAAGTTACAGCTTCATTGCACCCAGAAGCGTGTGGTAACTCCGCCTTGTGTGCGGAGATCCGGTTAGGTTCTCGGGGCGTCTTTCCAGAGGCGTACCCATTTCGGTGTGGGAAGTTTCTTCGCCTGATCATTTGTTGGAAATCGGAAAAAACAATACGAACCCTATACGGTTTTAGTTGTATAACCTGCCATGGAATGTGGCGGTAACCTGCTATTGAACATGGTAGCTATAGTAGGCATACGATAATGGTCGTATGTTGGCTAAGATTTATATTATACTTTCGAAATGTTTTCTACACTATGCACTAAAAATAATAAAAATCAAATGATTCTACGTAGTAAGCATATTTGACTATCATAAGGAGAAATCTCCTCCAATTCTGAGTTTGCATTGTGTGTGTGGCGGGAGGCCTTATGGTAGTTTCATTTTCCAAAAGCATAGCGAAATTCTATTGATTTTCTTTGTGAAAATAATTGTTTTAGTTCTCACACCAGTCACATGACTGACTCGGAGTTTATTGTTTTCCTTCCTAAACTCTGGGTGCCCACCAACTTCCGCAAGGGCAGTCAAGAGTAAGGTTTATCAGGATATTCTGGAATTCAGAAGTTGCTGGAGGCAAGCTGGATGGCATGGCGTATTGACTAGTATATAGTATTTCTTTTCCGCTGTTTGTTGTTGTTTGTTATTGTACACTCTGATGATGTAATGTAATGTAATATGATGTAATGTAATAACTGATATAGTTCTTTGTTTAAAGATTATTCATTTATCTATTATATGTTGTTCCGCTGCGATTGTGAGATTCTGATATTATTCTATAGTTTCTTTCTGTTCTGTTCTATCGTTTTCTTCTTCTCAAACCATAAGAATTCGGTTTTCCGGCATTCGATTGCTCGGCAGTTGATACAGTAGACGTATTGATGTCGGTTTTCGGAAGTCGAAGAATTGGGTCCTCACAAATTGGTATCAGAGCATATGGTTAAGCGATAACAATGGCTCTGTTGGGAATTACTCATTAGAGATGGAGTCAGTAGTACTCTAGAATGAGTTTGAGTGTAATAATAGATACGAGCGCGTATTTGTTAGTGAATATAAAATGTTTTATATTGTGTTTGCTTATCCGTTGAGCTGTTTATGAATTCTGGGCGGTAGATGGGACGCCATATTATCGATAGGGGTTTCTAAACTCTTAAACGAGATAAATCGACATAGTATCATTTTAAATTGGGTAAATGAAATAATTTTACCTCGATTATATTTTTATATATAAAGGAAATAATTTTTCAGAATCATTAGTGTATATAAATTGATTGTTGATTGTTGAAAATGTAAGAATGTATGCAAGTAAACAAAAGTTGTTTGAATAAGTTAAATTAAAACAACAATTGTAAAAGGATGAATTGTATAAGCGAAGAATTATAAACTATGGAATTATAATTAATATGATTTACAATGGTGAAATAATCTTACATATAAAAAGTGAAACTGTATGAATATATTTATAAATATGGGTTGTAATTAAAACTGAATTTGAAAATTTCGGAGATTTGGAAAGTTTAAATTCCTTTTGATTTTGAAAATGAATTTCAAAGGATATAGAAAAGTACCTTCCATTGAAAATTTGTGAAGGTGCTGGAACTCGGTATGAGTGTCCATTTGAATTGGAATCCCGCGTGATGGGATCATGTTGATTGATCATGATGTATACTAGCGTAATTCGAGGGGTGTGATGCCTACAGTTACAAGCGATTCCACTGGGATAGTGGCGCAACCGCCGTGTAAACTGCGATCTAGATGCCATAGCGAAATTCAAGGGGCGAGATGCCTACGGTTACAAGCGATTCCACTGGGATACTGGCGCAACCGCCATGTGAACTACGATCTATGGCAACAACCATGGCGAAATTCAAGAGATGTGAAATCTACAGATTACAAGCGATTCTACTGGGATAGTAGCGTAACCGCCGAGTAACTATGATCTATGGGGGAACGTGCTTTCCATATCCATTTTTAAAATGGAATATAACTTAAGATAAGTTGAACAAAATTGGAATGTGAAATTGAATAAAAATTGAATAAAGTTGATCTTGTTGTCAAAATAAATTAATAAGTGAATTAATGAAATGAAGTCATTAAGGATATGAACTTGAGTTGTATAAATGAAATTCAACTTGGAATGCAAAATGAATTAGCAATTGAATTAATAAACGGATTGAATAGTAATCAATCTAATATGAATGAATTGAATGTAAATCAATTGAATGTGAATAAATTGATATGAAATAATGGATGTAGATGTTAATTCATTAAAGCTAATGAAAAGTGTTGAACCACATTGAATGTAAAGAAATGTAAATTGAATAAATTTGGTTGTGATGAATGTACATTGGTTGTTATTTGATTGTTAATTGATTATATATAAATTCATTAAGTGTTAATGAAGTTGAATTGATAAATTGGAAGCTAAAGTAATTGAAATCAAATTGGAAGTTAAGTGAATCTTAAATAGAGTTGAATTTGATTTGGAAATGAACTAACTCGAATGTACATTAGTGAATGTAAACTAATTGGAAACGAATGAATGAATGTTAATTAAAGTCCAATGTTAATGAATCAATTGGAAAACCAATTCAATGAATATTAATGAGAAGTGAATTTATATTGCTTTGGTGGTTGCATTTGTTGTTTTGTTGCATTTGCTATATTGGCATATGTAGTTGTTGTGGTGATATATGATGTATATTGATATTATTTTCATATATGCATGTTTCTCATTGGCTTGTTGAGTGTTTAGTAGATGCGAATTGCGCTTGCTTCGCGTTTGGAGCTCGCTTTCGCGCTATATTAGCCGAATAATAAATAAGGTGCATATCTCGGATTAAATATCGTAGTTTTACACTATTTTCCCTGCGGGATGCCTCATCACTTGATGAGATGTATATTTGTGATATATATACTGTCATTTGTTTTTTCGGATCAAGCCGCGCAAAGGAGACGCTGGCGAAATTTTTCAAAAATTTAAGGCATTAGAATATTTTTGAGAAAATTGGGAAATTTTTAGAAACCAAGTTGGATTTGGAAACTTAGTAAAGATTTTGTAAGAAGTTTAACTATGAATTTTGGGAAAGTTAAAAACTTAAGAGATTTGAAAAATCAAATTTGAATGGTTTGTTTTGGAAAGTTAATGGATTCTGTAACTTTTTCTTACTTGGTAATTTCGAGGACGAAATTCTTTTAAGGGGGAAGTATGTAACGACCCAGAATTTCTGTCAATTAAAATTTGTATGTTTAATTGATTTTAAATATTAATAAATGAAATTTTAAGTCGAATAATTTATTTTTCGAATAATTGGATTTAATTGGAAAATTAAATCGATTATTTAATAGTTGAAATTACAGAAATAATTGAAAATCGGGTTTAATATGATTGAAAATAAATTGTAAATTTTTTTTTGTCATATTGAAGTTAGGATGATGTTATAGAACTTTTAAAATGGAATTAAAAGTTAATTTGTGAAAATTGAATATTTTAATATTAAATTGACGAGTTAAATTAGCCATTTTTCAAAACAGTCTCGGATTTTGATGGAACTAGTTTCATCGGATCCGTAATGTGATATTATTGTAAGGTTTCAAATTTCGTGTCAATCGGATTTACCGTTTGTCCGGAGCAAGCCAAAACGCATAGAAATTAGTTTAATCGGTTTAATTTAAAATCGAACGTTCATTGCCGTAACTCGCACAGATGATCGAATTAGCCTTCGAAACATATTACATTGTTTCCGGAACGTGGGGTAAAACCTAGAAACGTCAGGCGGCACGCTTCGTTTGGAGTTTGAAAAATCCGGGATGAATAGTAATTCGTGAATTTTCTATAAAAGGACCTACATTTTCTTATTTGCATCAAAACCCTAGGGTTTGAGCTCTGGCCGCCGTTCTAATATATATCAATGGCCGAAACACAATTATCTTCCCCTCCAATTATCTTCTAATCCAAGCATCGATTCAGAAAGCTATCAACTACAAAGTTGGAGAGGGTGTCGAGTACTACAAGTTCAACGGTTGTGATCAAAATCAAAGCCACAGATCAACGGCAATTTGGCTGCAAAGAGCACGCGTTCGTGCACGAATTCCCATGCAATGGAGAGGCCGAGCTTCACTATATGGTGGGCGGTGGTAGAGGCGAGCACGAGCTTGTTAATGGTGGTCCCTGATCGATGCAAAAGTCGATGTTGGTGTGGAGGCTATTAGGGATTGGACGGCTTTGGATGGGTGTGCTCGCGTGATGTTTACTGGAGAAGGAACGTGAGGGGGAGAAGGAATAGATGCGGTCTGGATTTGGGGGTACAGGATCCATCGGCTGCAAATTGATTTAGGTTTAAAAATTAAAATAAATTTGTTAATTTATGTATATAATAAATCGTTCAAACTTTAAAATATCGTATCTTTGTCATACGAGGTCCGATTCGGACGAAACGAATTGCGTTGGCTTCTTTTTGTCGAGCACTACGCAATGGAGCTGGTTTGGAGTTGTTTGGAGCTAGTGAAAATTTTGGGTAAAATTAAACGTCCGTTTAATTTTATTCGAAATAAACGCGGAAACTGAATTGAAAGCAAGGTGAGACCTTCTCACTCAATCGAATTGTTTCGATTTAAATTTTAAATAGTTAGATTTAAAATTGATTGATAGTATGGTTGAATGATAAATTATTATCTATTGATTGTTAAAATAGACATTATACGCCGTTAGTAAGCGGAGGTTATTTATTAAAAACATATACCGCGAATATTTCACCGTATAGTGAAATTGGTATTATTTATATACTTGGAGTTGATTTCCTGCATTTTATAGCGGATGAGACCCTATTGCGCCGCCTATTAAGCGGATAATATTTTTATAAATCCCATATACCGAGATAATTCCGTACTGGAACGGAATTGGTATTGTGCTAACATCTGTGGATGCAGGGAAATAGGTTGGAGGGATCCAACTGGATTCCTCAAATGATTGAATGGGTTTCAATGTTGTGTGTTGATCTATTTATAATCTTTGTGATTATCTTTGTGATTGAGATCGTTAAAGGCTAAAATTTAGCCGAATATATTTTTGGTATCGTTAGATGCCGAAAATAAATAAAATTGAATTTTTGAAAATTTAAGTTGAGATTTCATAATAAAATTTAATTTTGGAATTGACTCATTTTAAATAAATAAACGTTATATTTTTAATGTTATAAAGATTATGATTTTTGTGAAATATAACCGAAATGTGATTTTTGAAATAAATAGTTGATAAATTTGTAAAATGGTTTAAATTGGGATTTTTGAATTATTATAAACGGTTTATATAAAAGGTTTATGAAATTGATATTTATAAATTAAAAATATTGGAAATATAAAACGAGTTTTTATAAGTGTTAAAATGAAGTCTAAACGGATTTCATAAGTGAATGAAATTTATAGATTTATAAATTGTGAACTTATAAAATGAATAGATTTTGTAAAATAAAGGATTTATAAGTAATTCACTTATTAATTGGATTTTGGCGTTCAAATGAGATATAAATAGAATTTGTCCATTAAGGGATATTATAAGTGGAAGTTTTTATAAAATAAATATAAGTGGAATATATAAACGTTGTTTCATAAATCCGAAATCGACTTATTTTGATAAGTTAATTATTATAGCTTATTAAAGGAAGTATATCCACGATTTTGAATAGTGGAAAATCCTTTAGATAAAATGTGTAGAATATGTTGAATTTTGGTTAATGAAGTATATTCACGATTTTGGACAGTGAATATATATTAAAAAAATGTTTTGGGGAAGTGACGTTTTAAATAGAATTTAAAACGATTTAAAGATGTTTTAAAATGCATTAAATATCGAACACATAGATTTCAACATTCATTGTTGAAATAGACGTTTTCGAGAAAGAAGGAAATGGTGGACTATAACACTGTTGTTATAGTAAATGATTTCCGAAAGGAAATATTTTATATAATATTGGGATTTATATATCTATCTTAATTTTGAATCCCTATACTAGTGATTTTGAGTTGTCGTAACAATGTTTTACGCAACATTCGTTTTGACCCAAATAAAAGCGCTTAAGGGAAGTTTTCCTTAAAGAATAAAATATATACTTCATTTGAATTTAAGTATATTGAATATTTTCAAAATGTTGAAAATAAAAAGTTTTGTGAATTACTTATTATTTAATAAGTATGGAAATATATTTCCAATATGAAGTGAATGTTTTGAGATTTTATCTTTTAAAGATAAATTGAAAATGAATATTAGAAATCGATTTGGAAATGGTATATTCATAGATATTTTGGAAAGGTAAATTCACTATGAAATTTATAAAAGAAAGAGAATTTGTTTAAAAATAAACATTGGTTTATTTTTAAAGTGTGGAAATGAATTTACGAATTTGGGACGTAAATTTAATAAATCGGTAAGGATTTATTTAATTGGTTTAAATGAACCATTTTGAAATGAAAGTTGTAAAGTTGAAAATTGATTTGAAATTGGTTTTTAAATGGTTAAAGTGTGGAATATATATCTTGTAAAGATAATTTGAAAAATAAATAATTTGGGAAGATTATTTATAATCGGATGATGTTGTGAATATTGATTGATAGTTAAATAACCGACTATCAATATTGACCTTTAAATAGGTATTTGTTGTAAATTGGTTGAAATTGAATGCTACACTTATTTTTAAATTATTGTGCTCGTTATTCGGATTACCCACTCCAAATAGTGATACAACGTAATGGATAGCATTGAAGACCGGTGTTGAAGACCGGATATTTTTAAAAATGGAAGGATTACCGTCGAATGTCTCTGCATCGGCTGATCTCCGATATAGAGATTTATTACCCTTTGTGATGGAAATCCGGACGTGATTAGTGAATATCCGGATTGCAAGGGATTCTTTGGAAGTGCATTTGGTTCCGTTCGATCCCGGAACGGACTTGTATGGTTACGTGTCTAACATTACATTTTGAGATATAAAGCAGATTTCTTTCAAATATATCTCTGTTGGTGGCGGAGAATTTATTCTCTTAGATTAACACCCTTCTCTGAGACGTACGAGCTCAGAGGTTTTGTAGTTGAAGGTTATCAGCGATATACTCCCAATTTGGTAAGGTGGCATGCTGAGTGTTGCTGTGTGATGATTATTTATTGATCATTTGTTGATCAAAGCGTGGCTTTGTGGACGATACTTCGTCGAGCCTCACAACCCGGAAATGGTCGAAACAGGAATGTTGCGGCAAGATTTTTTTAGGGGTCGCCCCTAAGGTATGTCCATTTTCTTCTGGATAAAGGTTGTATCATGGTATGGAGTCTAGATATTTAACCTACGTGGTTGCTGCAAATTATTACTTTGTGGTTGTTGGTATTGAGGATCATCGGATAAATGTCGGTAACGACCGGTGGATGGCGTACTTTTTGTGGGAGTTATCAAGTTACAGCTTCATTGCACCCAGAAGCGTGTGGTAACTCGGCCTAGTGTCAGCGGAGATCCGGTTAGGTTCTCGGAGCGTCTTTCCAGAGGCGTACCCATTTCGGTGTAGGAAGTTCCTTTGTCTGATCATTTGTTGGAAATCCAAAGAAACAATACGAACCATATACGGTTTTAGTTGTATAACCTGCCATGGAATGTGGCGGTAACCTGCTATTGAACATGGTAGCTATAGCAGGCATACGATAATGGTCGTATGTTGGCTAAGATTTATATTATACTTTCGAAATGTTTTCTACACTATGCACTAAAAATAATAAAAATCAAATGATTCTGCGTAGTAAGCATATTTGACTATCATAAGGAGAAATCTCCTACAATTTTGAGTTTGCATTGTGTGTGTGGCGGGAGGCCTTATGGTAGTTTCATTTTCCAAAAGCATAGCGAAATTCTATTGATTTTCTTTGTGAAAATAATTGTTTTAGTTCTCACACCAGTCACATGACTGACTCGGAGTTTATTATTTTCCTTCCTAAACTCTGGGTGCCCGCCAATTTCCACACGGGCAGTCAAGAGTAAGGTTTATCAGGATATTCTGGAATTCAGAAGTTGCTGGAGGCAAGCTGGATGGCATGGCGTATTGACTAGTATATAGTATTTCTTTTCCGCTGTTTGTTGTTGTTTGTTGTTGTACACTATGATGATGTAATGTAATGTAATATGATGTAATGTAATAACTGATATAGTTCTTTGTTTAAAGATTCTTCATTTATCCATTATATGTTGTTCCGCTGCGATTGTGAGATTCTGATATTGTTCTGTAGTTTCTTTCTGTTCTGTTCTATCTTTTTCTTCTTCTTAAACCATAAGAATTCGGTTTTCCGGCATTTGATTGCTCGGCAGTTGATACAGTATACGTATTGATGTCGGTTTTCGAAAGTCAAAGAATCGGGTCCTCATAAACACCCTCGATCTTTCCTATAATTTGCTCTCCATCCTCTTCCTCCATAGAAAACAGTTACCTCCTCTTCAAATCTTAAATTGTTACCTCCTCTTCAAATCTTAAATTGACCCAACCCACAACCATTCGTGCATGGCCTTCTCCTAATTCTCTAGCTCATATTCATTGACCGAATCCTAACCCTAACTTCGTTGAAGGAACGCACTCCTTTTCTCATCCTCAAACTCACCAAATCCACGAAGTTCACCCGTGTTTGAATCATTAAGCTCGATGTCTCTTCCATCTTCTTCCCAAACACTAATTTAGATCTATACCTCTCACTCCTCGACTTCTTCCTCAGCAAATGCGTCATGTGGTTGCGCATCTTTGACCAAATACAAAAACTATTGGATTTGAATTGTATGACTGTGGTGAAGTGCAAAAGCATAAATGGAAAGATCCCTAGGTTTCAGGAATCTATTTTGATTGAACATGGAAATATCGCTTAGGATTCATAACATTGTTTTGAGGTGCTGCAAATATAGAACACAAAAGGCGATTTTAGGGTTGTGGTATCTACCGACTTGAGACAAAATTAATGCCTAATGACTTAGATGCACCATTCAAAGAGACACTAAAAGCGCTAGAAAAAATCTCACACTCAAATTGATGCTAGATACAATCACATATTCACTCGAATCCTCCACTAACACCCCCTCACCCATCGACATCAACTACAATCAAGTCGTCGAAAACTTCATTACCTCCTCTGTCATCGTTCTCTCTCTCTCTTTCTCTATCCTCTCATCTACAATGATATCAACTTCTCTTTCAATACCTCTCGCATTAAGTGTTATGACTCTAACCATCAGATACTCAAACCCATCTTCGACTTCCACATCGTGTTCACCGTCGACGAGACCGAGGCCGCCATTTTCTCCATTAGTGACCATAAATTCACACTTCTCTTGCTTTCCACCAACATCACACTTCTCATTTCCAAGCCCAATCGTCATCGTCACCGTGTGTAATGAGATCCTCTTCGACAACATCATCACTTTTGTCTTTGTCGTCCCACCCCTTGAAATCGTTGCCACCGTCTAATACTCCCTCCATTTCTCTCCCTTCGTCATAGATTTTATTCTCATCCACTTCCTATTCAACAAGCTTGATTTCATTCCACACTATTTTATATTAATCTCCCTCTCCACCATCACTTTCTCCTCATCAATCGCTCTACCCTGCGCAACCTCTTCCACGTGATTTCTCACCACCCCAAAACCCAAACATCAACGTCCTATCTTCTCTGCATGTCGACCTCATCTCCACTTTTAAAAAATATCACACTAGACAATACATATTGTATCTTCACACACAACAAGTACATCCTCTTTTTCACTATTGAAGGCATCGAGTCGTTTCGAGTAGATGATAATGATAAGACTCGGTCTATGCTTAACACATCGTAAAAGGTACATAAGGGTACCAATTAAATACAATGATTAGTGCAACAAATGGAACATGGAGAACTAATACACAAGCACAACAAATAAACATGGAGCGGCAAGGAAACCATAGTACTTGGCAAATGAAGACAAAAATTAGCTATAATAAATTTGTTAATTAGTCATTTCTTTATCTTCAACAATAGTTAACTACAATAGAATCTTAGGTTAGAATAGAACCATTTGGTGTATGGCTTCTAGAAAGATCTCATGAGGATCGATAAGATCTAACGAATGAAAAAAGAAGTGCTGAATGAAAATAATTTGCTATTGTTCTCTCTTCTTTCTTCTTTCTCCTCTCTCTCCTTTCAAAATGTGCACTCTTTAAGTTTTTACAAAATGATTGGTAGCAACAATAGGCTACCAGATCTAGATGTACTTCCTCGTTGGTACGTGGAAAGGAGGAGGGGATGGGGACAAGGAGAGTGAAAGATTTTCCACGAGATGGGAAATGGAAAGGGTTAACCCAATTGTTGGACAACAAGATGAAAAGTAATAAAAAAACATCTGGATAATACAGGTATCACCTACAGCTATATTTGGGTTGAACAATCGATTTTCAAGAAGCAAATCATCCAACATTGAAAACGGCAAAATTAAGGGACTTGAACTTCATCCAACAATGGAATCTCAAGATTATGTAATTACAAAATCAATAACATATCATCAACATTCATAACAAAATCCATTCCGAGGAAGTAAATACATGAAATAGTATGCACGCAAACATTCAAATGATAGAGGCAAGTGACATTTTTAACACAATAGAATACGGAAAAAATAAAAACAAAAATATCAAATGCTACCTCATTATCCAGTTCATCATGCGATTCCGCTATATAAAGAATATCAATATCCCATCCTCTCCTCACAATTCAAACTCATCATCAAGCTTCAGTGCCTCAGCTGCAGCCTCCTCATCTTCATCAATTACCAAATACGGATTATGCACTTCTGGTCTAAACTTGTACCCCGTAAACACATAGAAAGCAAGTGTAGCAAGCTCACCAGCCACAACACTAGTCCACAGATACCTGTACGAGGTTATGGTAACCAACGCATATACCACCACCCTCGTGAAGTATATGTAACAAATCACCACCACATAATACTGCCTAAACAATGTCAGCTTCATCAAATTAACAGCTGCTTTCCCATCCGTTCTAGCTGCTTCTCTAAGGTTCTTAATGGACCAAACTATAGGAAACAACACTGCACAACAACACAGCACATCAACTAGCAAGAAAATCTGCTTCCAAGTAACCCAATCCCTTGCATAAGGCCCTGACTCATCGATCACAACCTGTGCAATGTTCGCCACTATTTGTAGTGGGATAACAAACATCAAAACCTTCTTCTCCTTATCCTGCAAAAATGGTTTCAAAAACGACCATCCTGTCCCGATCAGAACTAGCAATGTAAACAAAGAAATCCCCTTCAAAAAGCTGAATATGTAGAACAGTACATCCCACCCATGCGCACTGCCTGTTTTCTCAATATAACTCTTATCCTCGGATTCACACAACAAGTTTATTGCTTTCAGTACCACTACCGCAAGCATGAAATAATGTATTCTAAATGCGGTATTACGTTTTTTAATTAATACAGAAACCCAAGCGACTGCCAAACCTGAATAAACCAGGAAAAACAGAAAGTAAATCTGAGGCAGAGCAGCAGATCCGGCTGATAAGTAAATCTTCTTGTTTGTAGAACGCTCTATGTTGTACATAGCCGAATCGACGACCATAGATACTTTTAGTTGCGGCATACAGCTGGCGAAGAGCAGCGTGTACTGCCCTGGATCTTTTACGTGGAAGACGGTGCTGAAAGATGAGGGATTGTCGTTGGTGAGGTGGTCGAAGGAGAAAACGATTTTGATGAGGTCGGACTGGAGGACGCAGGTGATGTCGAGGTCCTGGATCTGGTTGAGGACGTGCAGCCATGTGTCGCGGGTGGTGAGGAAGAAGGCAAACTGAGAAAGGTCGAGGTTGGTGGTGTTGGAGATGGAGATGGAGGAGACGTTGAGCTCGAGGATGCCGGTGTGTGTGAATCCGAATTCGTCAAAGGGGATTACGGTTCGTGCGTCGGATCGGATTCGGGTCTGGCGGATCTCGGCAGTGACGGTTCCAATAAGGAAGAGGATTGGGAGGAGGAAGACCAATTTAGAAACTGACATGTTTTGTTTTTTATTTTAATTTATTAATTAATTACCAGTTTCGCAGGAAAAAGATAACTGAAATTTGAGAATGGGTTGGTGAACACAAAGAAAAGCGTGGATTGAAGAGTGAGAACACAAAGAGTGTCGGCGGGGTTCGTTTACCAGAGAATTGTGCTTTTTTTTTTTTTATGTAGGATTTTCAAGAGTCGCGATATTGGCCTAATCAAAATCTGATAAATAAGGAAAATTTTCAAACATAAACTTGTTTGTGAAAACAATAACGCAAATAACCCTGTTTTGAAAATAATTACAAACATAGACCTGTTTCTGCCAGGTAGACGAAGGCGATTTTTGAAAATTCGCCTTCGTGCGAATTTTGAAAATTCGCCAACGGGCGACTTTTCAAAATGCGCACGAAGGCGAATTTTCAAAAATCGCCTTCGTTAAAACCCTGCACAAAACAAGACAGCAAGCAACCCTTCTCCCCACTTCCTCATTTCCCCAAAACAAAACAAAACCGAACCCAAAAGCCCCAAATTTCTCAAAACCTTCCTCCACTTCCATTTCTTCAATTTTTAGACAAATTCTTTCACAAATTAGTCAATGGCAAGCACGTCTGGTATAGAACAAGAAATAGGTACGAATCTATACCCATAATTTGGTATTTCTAATTTAGGGCATGAATTTGTTGCAAATTTACTTCGTGAACAAAAATTGTGCTTGTAAAGTAAAGCATTTGAATATCACCGTTGATAATTTGTACACTTTGAACTTGTTTGAACTAAGGTAGTTGTATGTGTACAAAATGCAATAGGTTACTTTGTAAAACATTTTAATATGTACAAAAAGTATGTTAAGCAATCGGTCGAGCATGAATTGTTTTTGCATAATTGTTTGGCTTCCACAACTTACTTCATTGTTTGTTTTCAAGCATATAGTTTGAGCATTTAATATTTTGAATATTGCATGTTTTGTTCTTTCATGCAAATAGTATTTATTTAATCACACAACTTACTTCATCATGATATGTGTGTGTGTGTGCGCGCGCGCTGTGTGGTTTTCTTCAAACCATGTTGCGATAGAGTGTACAAAATGCAATAGGTTACAACTAAGGTAGTTGTAGTTTATAAAAGGCATATTAAAAATCTATATGAACGACAAGGAGTTTACGTGCATTCATGCTACTTTGTGGGTTATGAAGTTGTCAATTTTTGGTTAGTGTATAATTTTTATCGAAATGAATTGATTTATAATATTTGTATCTTGTAGAGTATGTGGAGATGGAGCCCGGACCCGTTGATGGAAGGGTATTATTTCTTCAAGCACAGCATCGTACTTCTAACGATATATGGATGCAGGTGGTTTTTAAAAAAATATAATTTTGTGTTAGTTTATATAATTCCGGCTTTCTAATTATATATTTATCATTTGTTCAGCGCGACGATCCAGATACAACTATTGATCACTCCACATCGGTGAAGAAGGTGAGTTCAAGTCATCCAGGAGTATTGGCTGAGATTGAGAGGGCTGGTTTTTTACACATAATGAAGTTAGGATACATCCAGCTTGACCACTATCTTATCACTGCTTTGGTAGACAGATGGCGACCAGAGACCTCCACTTTTCATTTCCCTGTTGGTGAGATGACGATTACATTAGCAGATGTTGCCGTGTTGTTAGGTTTGCCTATTGAAGGCAATGCAGTGGCTTATGAAGGAGTGGCATATGACTATATGCAATTGTGTCATGATTTACTTGGTCTTGACCCACCCCCTGAACAAACAAGGGGCAATGAGTTTGTGGAAATCATGTGGTATAGACGTCAATTGTCGCACGATATTCCTGCTGATGCTACAGAGGCTCAGATTCAGCAGCGAGCACGTGCTATTATTTTGCACATCATTGTTTCTCGATTGATGTGCGATC
This sequence comes from Allium cepa, assembly GCA_030765085.1. Classification (NCBI taxonomy): domain Eukaryota; kingdom Viridiplantae; phylum Streptophyta; class Magnoliopsida; order Asparagales; family Amaryllidaceae; genus Allium; species Allium cepa. The sequence goes on along the minus strand of CM060931.1, from coordinate 1,038,507,417 downwards.
ATACAAAGACTCGGGTAGATCTGAAATGGCTACCGTATATTGCTGATTTAGGGGAGTGCGGTAAGTTTTCCTGGGGCAGTGCTGTGTTATCTTATACGTATATGGAGATGTCAAGACTCTCTCTTTTGGAGAATAAATCTATTGGTGGCTGTCTGACACTACTACAGGTTTGAAACAAACTCCAATAATTTACTGTTTTACATGATTTGTCTCATTTTTGGTCTTAACTTTTTCTTATGAATGCAGCTTTGGTCGTGGACTTATCTTCCAATCGGAAGATTGTTAGTAACAAACGTTGTTGTCGATCAGTCGATGCCGCTTGGGTCTCGGTATTTTTTTATCCTTTCAAATAAATTATACAGTGCAATTTCCATGTGTAATATATTCTAACATATTCTAACAGGTGGGTAGGACCAAAAAAAACGCGCCAAACTCCAAGACGGAGTGTGAAGTTCTATCGCAACGAGTTAGATGTGCTAGAGGATGACAAGGTTACTTGGACACCGTACACACAAGATGTGCTAGCACAGCTTCCAGCCATGTGTACAGCTGCTAGATACTTGTGGACTGCGAGAGTACCACTCCTATCTTACACCCAGGCTGCATTTCACTTACCCGACAGGGTTATGAGACAATTCGGCATGATGCAGCATATACCAGATGATGCGCCACCCTGCACGTCTACGTACAATGCAGAGGAGTATGTTGCCTACATTCAGTTGTGGAATGAGCGACATACAGCTACCCAGATTGAGAGGGAGCCCACCATCACGCTACAGCAGTACAAAAGGTGGTACTGGAACATAACACGACGATATGTTCTTACGGCGCCAGTGGAGGCAGTGTATAGAAGTCCGTACGTTCCCAGAGCACCACTTGAGAGAAACGTGGTAAGCTGATGTTGTAAGTAGTATATCAATTAGTTATGATAGTTGTGTCTCTGGCTAATTTCCATTCAACTTTACAGGCAGCTGGTATAAGCAGGGCTTGGGAAGAAGCTGAAAAGCTTCGCAGACGACAAACCGACGAGGAGGGGAGGAGGATGTGCATTAACATCCAAAGGATTCTAGATGTTGTATTGTGTAGGAATAAACTTGATAGGCCAAGACCTCCATCTCCACCTCAAGCGCTTGTGTACACCCGACGTCGGCCTAGAGGAGGTGCGGGTTCATCGTCACAGGGCACCTCGTCCCAAGGTGCACCGGTACACGAAGAATTTGTTCCTGGCCCATCTCAACCAACGCTCGCATTACCTTCGTCTTCCACTGCGCGCAGAGATCGGAGTAGCAGTAGCAGCAGCAGTAGCGGTTCTAGACCACTGGTAACGCGTCGGCGGAGAAGAAGCCCGCACGAATTTCATGATCTTCATGAGTAAATCCATATTGTTACTGGATGCGAGTAGTTAGAGGTTGTTTGGATTTGTAAAATTTGTGTTTGGATTTGTAATATCCGTACGAAGCAATATTGTTTGGCTTTGCAAAATGTTGTTTGGATTTGTAAAATTTGTGTTGTACCGTACGAAGTAATGTTGTTAGATGCATTTCGCTTAAATTTGAGATGTTGTATTTCATGAGCTGCATGTTAAATTTGTCCATTGAGCGACTGCTCTGTTGCCGTGTTGAATTTGAAAAATTTGAGATGTTGTACCTGCTGCTCTGTTTGCAGCAACAGGTTTGTTTGAGCGAATTTTGTGAATTCGCCCGTAGGCGAATTCTCAAAATTCGCCTGTAGGCGAAATTCGAAAATTCGCCTGAAGGCGATTTTCGAAATTTCGCCAATTCAACCCTGCACTGTAAAAACCAGTTGACCCTTCTTCCTTTGTCATTTCTTTTTGCTTCAAAATCGAACCAAAAACCTAAATTTGTGCAAAAGCAATCGCAGAAGTCACTAAGGTTAGTATTTTGTCATTTTTTTTCCTCTCTTCTAACAGATGGGTGTGTAGTACGCCAGTCTTCAATTTTGTTCAAATCGGAAAGGAATTCGACCCAAACCATGGTTGCAAATTTGACTAATTTTGGTATTTTCTTTAACTTTTATGTAGGCGAAAATGGATGATTGGGAGATCGATGATCAAACAATGATGGAAATATATGACGACTACGAACGGAATAAGGTTGCAGACGATGAGGTAGAATTTGTTCCGGAAACCCAAGTGGAAGATCTACCAACAGTGGGTGCTACAGAGACAAATGAAGAGACAAATGAAGAAGTAGAGAGTGAACTTGTTTGTGCTACGCGGGAAAATGTCGTACTCGAGAATCCCCAACCGGTTCAACAATCATTGCATACCAGGCTAATGACTGTACTTGCTCATCAAAACCCTAATACATCAAGTTCTAGCATCAGTGGACGTTCGGTACTTTGCTATTGCGGAGTTGAATGTAACATTGTTGTTTCCAAAAGTCAGAGGAATGCAGGACGTCGCTTTTACGGCTGTAAAGCGTATATCGATGCACAGATGCTTCAGGGGGTGAATAGTTGTAAATTTTTTGAATGGTTCGATCCTCCAATGACCAAAAGGGGGGTCCAATACGCGCTTGAGATGCAAGCTACGGTTAGTCGCTTGGAGAGGATGAATATTGCAATTCGCAATGAAATGCTTGCGGGGTGCTACCGGTTACCACGAGATTGACCGTATGTTTTGACGTAATGGTCGTAAAGTAGTATAATGTGGTTGTTGTTTGTGTATGCTTGTCTTTTATCATCTGTCCGTCCTGTATTTTCTATTGAGAGGTATCTTGTAGTTCAACAACGTAATAATCTGTTGAGTATTAGTGATTTCGGGTGTTTTCCTAGTGGCGACTTTTGTAAATTCGCCTTCAGGCGATTTCTCAAAATTCGCCTTAAGGCGGCTTTTGAAAATTCGCCTGAAGGCGACTTTTGAAAAGTCGCCTTCAAATATAAGTTTTTTATCTACTCAGCTTTTGCACTGGCCTCCTCATTTCCAAACACCAAGTTTTCAGATCTGAAGAACCCATTTTCTTTCGGCTTACAATTCCAAAAACCAAAACTCTATTTTCTTTCAATAATCAATTGGTTGTTGAAATAGAGTCCTTGCTAGTCTACGCAAACGTCTACGCTATATCTCTGTATACGAATTGGTAAGAAAATTACAAACCCTAGCTTTGTTACGTCCATTAAAATATTTTCATACAAATGTACAGAAATTGTTTGGTCAACTAGAAATTATTTGTATGTAGAATGGCTAGAAATCTCATTCCAACACTTTGCTACTACGACGGTGAATTGATCGTCGACGAACAAAAAAACGGAAAGTATGTCGGCGGTTTTTGTAAACCAGGGAGAGTACGCAAAGGTTGCACACTATTTGAGTTGAAAGAATCCGTATACAAAGCGACAAAAATAAGCGCAATCGAATTTGATATTGAGTTGGTGGTTAACTGGCCTACGGATTCAGGTTCAAAAGCAATAACACTCTCGGACGATGAGGATGTTGAAGTTATGTTTTCTGCGGTTAAAAAGTCCTTAGAGTTGTATGTTGGAAAAGTTGCAAAAGAAAATCTGCAAGAACATGTACAATCTCCTATCGTTAGTACAGGATTAGGGCATTTTACAGAAATGTTGGAAACTGATAATCCTTCAGCAAGCTTAGGTTCTCCTACTTACAGTAATCCATATGTACATGCTGAGGGTCATGGTCATCCTCCCATAAACTATGGGTTCATGCATTACATGATGTCGCAACCAACTCCAGAACAGTACTTTCCATACTACACACCACCTACGACGCATCCAAGGTATTAAACTTAACATTGGAATTTATTTTTAAATTACAATTGCTAATACTTTCTTCTAACACATTCAGCTTCCAACAACAAATGCATCTACAAAATGTCTGTGCTGAACAACAAAATTTTCATTTGCCGCAACCGTTATATCCTACTCCATCAGAAATGTATGATATAAGTCAAAGGTTTGTTTAGCAATTTATTTGAGTAATGTTTCCTATCTACTCTAGCTTCGTACTAAAATACTGTTGTAAACAGATGCACAACTATTGAAGATACTGCTGTAGAATGTGGTGCCGGACCGTCACAACACTCGCATGATTCCAATATTGACACCGATATGCATGTTAATATAGATGGAGACACCGGTCATGTTCCTGCAATTGATAGTATGGCTGTTGCGACGAGGACTAACAATGATGCGTGTTGGGTAGAACGAATGCAGGTGAACAATGAATCGTTAAACTACGACTTTCCGATTGTAGATGATGTTGAAGGTGATGGTGAAGAAGCTCAAATGGAAGTGCCGTTGGATGATGATCTATGTACTGCCCAAATGATGGCAAGATCGGTCGTTGCTAATCTACAATTTTCTGGGGAAAAATTTTCAACCGCGTGCATACAAAATGGATTTGCTGTTGGAATGGTATTTGAAAGTAAGCAAAAAATGCTACACCAATTAACCGAATGGTCCATTCTACATGGAGTTTCATACAAGCCGATCAAGTCGAATAAAACTATATACACCGCTATCTGTAATGTTGACACCAACTGTCCATGGAGAATACATGCAATAGTCTCAAAGAAATCGCAGTCTGGCTGGTGGGAAATCAGAAAGTTACCTAGCGAACATACCTGTGTCAATCCTACAGTTAATTCCAACCACAAGCAAGCCACTTCTGATTTTCTTGTGTCAAAAATCATGTCATTTGTCAAGGCCGATTTGGATATCTCAGCAGGTACAGTCCAAGTGCTTGTAGACGATCAACTGTTCATCAAAATTAGTTACATGAAAGCTTGGCGGGCATTAAACAAAACAATAGAAAGAATTTATGGTGACTGGGCCGAATCGTACGCGACTTTGCCTCAGTATTTCGAGGAAATAAAAAGAAGTAATCCGGGGACTGTAGGCCATGTGACCCACGATGAAGTTGGCGTATTTGATCGTGCATTTTGGGCATTTGGCCCTTGCATTACAGGTTTTCTACACTGCCGACCATTGCTATGTATTGACGGGACACACTTGTATGGTAAATACAAAGGGACGTTGCTTGTTGCTACTGCTGTAGATGCGGATGACTGTCTGTTTCCATTAGCTTATGCAGTTGTCGAATCCGAGTCATATGATAGCTGGGGTTGGTTTTTTTCTTGCATGCGTGAATTCATTCACAGTGTTTGCAATCGTCGTATTACTTTCATATCGGATCGGATGAAAGGAATTCCGAAGGCTTTACAGGAGAGGTGGCGAGAACCACACAAACATAGGTTCTGTGCACGACATCTTAAAGCTAATCTTCAAACGGCGGGTTTTAGGGATAAACGACTCACATCTTTATTTTATTCCGCTGCATGTGCTTCAGAAGTGGTTGAGTACAACAAAATCAGAGAAGAAATTAAAGCTACAAATTCACGAGCTCATGAATGGATTGAAAGAAGTTTAGGGAATTTTGAAGAAAATTGGGCCCTGTGCAAAGACGATGGAGGACGCTTTCATGTTATGACCACCAATGCATCCGAAAGTTTTAATGGTGTACTAAAAGGTGCTCGATCATTACCTATAAAAGCGTTGGTTGCACGAACCTTCTTTCGATCGGTTGAATATTTCTGTAAGAGACGAGAGACGGCGGACGCTATTACAACACGTTTGACTCCAAAATGGGAAGCTAAAATAGCAGATCGAGCTATTGAAGCACGTCGTTGTAAACTAGTTCGCTTCAGTCGAACCGAATGGCAAGTGATTCACTGCTACGGCGATGAATTTAAAGTGTTAATTGATGGTCCTAACTGCTCATGTACATGCAACATCCCCTTACTGCAAAAATTACCATGTGCGCATGTAATGGCGGCTTGTTCGGCACAGGATTACGGTGCTAACAGAGCACATCATGAGTTTGCATCAGAGTGGTACTCTGTTCGTAGTTACAAAGCTTCATATCAGCCAGAGTTTCATCCCGTGCGTGATAAGAGATACTGGAGACCATACACCGGTCCGCATATATTGCCTCCACCTACAAGAAGACAACCTGGACGACCTAAATCTACAAGGATAAAAAATGTTATGGACGAGCTTCAAACGCCTAAAACAAACAGGTGCAGCAAATGTGGATCGCAGGGCCATAACAGAAAGCGATGTACTGCAGCGACCTAACCTTCCTTTATCAAATGTACTGCGGCGACCTAATTATGCTTTCGGTGTATTCAACTTTAAAGACATGTAATTTCTATGTATCAAACTACCTAGTCATGTATCAAACTTAAATGAACTTTGCAATTGTAAGATTTGCAAGCTGATATGTACAAAAGTTGTTAGATTTGAAATTATATATCTATACGATTGTGATGTACTCAAGATGATATGAACTTTGCTTGCTGTCTTGTTTTGTGCAGGGTTTTAACGAAGGCGATTTTTGAAAATTCGCCTTCGTGCGCATTTTGAAAAGTCGCCCGTTGGCGAATTTTCAAAATTCGCCCGAAGGCGAATTTTCAAAAATCGCCTACGTCTACCTGGCAAAAACAGGTCTACGTTTGTAATTATTTTCATAACAGGGTTATTTGCGTTATTGTTTTCAAAAACAAGTTTATGTTTGAAAATTTTCCGATAAATAATGCGGGTTAGCGTGAAATTTTGACCAAATAGGTAATTTTGTATGATTTGAAGTAGGAACATTCGAATGATACCGGTAGCGCAGATTTGTAGACATAGAATAGCCTTAAGGTGGGTTTCCAAACCACCACCACCCCCCACCCCCTCACAAAACCCAATCCCTCCCTTTTTTTCTAAAGGTCCATTGTTGAAATTGTTAGATGTCAAGCACGTCTCACTGTTCTAACATCAACGATCAGAGATCTTAGAAGTTTTCGTATGTGAAACCAATTGCAAAACTAAAGTCCTTGTAAAAAATATTAAACCTTCAAAATAATTTATATTGTTTATAAATAATAAAAACATGAACAAAAAGAAATAACTTTATTCGTAACTATAGTTCAAGTTATACATCAAAAATAATATTAATTGTTTATGAACATTTTTCCTAGCCTTATGACTTGCAAAATTACTAATAATAGTTTCATATTTAAGTTCATTAATCATATCTTGTTCAATAGATAGAAGCGTCAAGTCATTCAATCTTTCTTGTGACATAATGGAACGAAGATAAGACTTTATTAACTTTAACTTTGGAAATTTTCTTTCGACCGAGACAATTGTAACAAGTATAGTCGTAATTATTCTATATGCAATTTAAGCATTAGGAAAACTTAACTCCATCGAACAAGAATCTATGAAGTTAAGCTACTCAATTGCTTTTGTTTATCTTTTGGCAAAATAACTTTCTAGATTTCTAATTCTGAAACTAGCTATATTCCATTAATACCGGAGTGCAAATCATGTTTCAACTATCTCTCAGGTTTTAAACAATAATCTTTCACTTTCTCATCATCTACAGAAGTATACTTTTTTAAATCAAACAAAACGCCAAACCTATCATCATATTCTTTTAATTGTTCAAATTGAGTCCGACGAAACATGATATTTATCCATAATTTGCAAAAAGTAATTAATCCGAAAAGACTCTTCTGGTGTTTGCATCGGTTATTCATCGTTCGTATTTTCATCGGACTGTTTTTCTATGAATAATTCTTTTTTGAGAAAAAATTAGTTTAACATCCAACATTTGGACTATCTCTTTAGTATCAATCATACTAGAGTTAAATCCAACGTTCCTTCTTTAAAAAGTCAATGAACTCTTATAATCGAGTGATAGTAACATCAATTTGCATACCTTTAGTTTGAAGAAACTTGATAACAATATTTATATTTTTCAATATTTCATACCAAATGCACAATCTGAACAAGAATTTAAAACTTTCAATCTCATTTGTTACATGACTTCTAGCTTCACTCTTCTGTATGATCGTTTTCACCCTATTTGGTGATGAACAGGGTGGTACTAATAATAATAAAAATTAATACGGAAATAAATATAATAATTGCAGCACAAATAATAGCAAAATAATAAAAGCAGAAATAGAACAACATAGATTTATCCAGTTTCGACAAAACTCTGCCTACGTGTTACCCCTAAGGTTTCTACTAGAAATTAAGTAGTCAGACACTTACACACGTAAACTTGCGACACACATTAACGACTAAACTAACTCTACGCTTAAAACCCTACCACAACTCAGCCACGGAATTGTGAATTCTCAAACTGTGCCCCTAGTTTGTACCTAGCCACACGACTAGAAGGTTACACAATTTAAAAAGAAATTACAAATAAAAACTAAAAACAAAGACTAAAACAAATCAAAAACCAAAACCCTATTATTTAAATTAAAGCCCAATAATAAAAAATTAGACCGACCTACTAATAAGAATAAAAAAAGGCCTTCCTCCTTTTCCTTTTCACTTCGTAGCTTTAGCCGTTCCTTTTTGTTACTCTACTCAAATTTAGGGTTTTGAAGATTTCCTTAAAGCCGCCACTTAATTGTCTTTCGTTCTTCGATTCGATTTGTTTGCTTCTTCAATTTGCTTATTATTGCTTCAAGGTCGAATTCGAATTTGTATTGTATCGGTATGTGATTTTTGCCCCTTTTGATTTTGATTGTGCTCGACTTTATGCTCTGTTTGTTTACTGTTTGTTTACTTGGGCTTGAGCTCAATAGATTTTATGCCGATGATGATTATTGGGTTATATAGGGATGAAAACCATATTTTATCGTTCTTATAATTCAAGTTTGAATTCATCTATTAATTTGCCCGGCCATACGATTATCACTTGAATGGTGCGATGAATTCTTGACTTGTTCATGTTACTGTATATTTCAAATTTTCGTGACTTGCTTTGGGTCGGTTCCGTTCATTACTTCTTTGACTTCAGCTCTTTGAATTTTGAGATCACGCATTGGGTTGATGTGTTTTTTGACTTTGACTTGTTTATTCAATCAGTGAATTCGAACATTTTTCTGACTTGTTCATCTGTTCCTTATCACTTCTGATTTTTTTTCAAAACTTTACTCACGGCTTCACAGTAACCTGCTGACCTTGTTCTTGACCCACAGCTGCTTTTCCATATGACCTTTTGAAAGTATTTGACTTTGTTTTGAACTGCAGCATATTGCTCTGCTTCGAGTTAAATTGGTCTTCTTGTTGCTTTGAGTTGTTTGGTGGTTTCATGAGTATGTTTGCATCCCTCAAAGCTTGCATACTTGATGTATCCTTTTGAGTTGCAGTCTTGTTGTTGTTTTTGGACTTACATTCTTGTACATTTGGAGTCTTTTGCATACTTTGAGTAATGATGGTCTCCATACATACATACATACATGTATGTATGTATGTGTGTGGTTGACTTGATTACATCTCTTTGAAAAAAATACAGTCACTTGATTACATGTTCACAACTGCTTGTGCACTGCTCTGTTGCTCGAATGCTTGCTTCATTTGGCCTTTGTTGACTGGTTCATTGGACTAATATATCTGTATACATATATACGCATATATGTAAACATGTGTATGTACTTCATGTTGTCTCTGGAGTAATTCTTGTAATTTGCATTTCATTTGAACTATGGTCATGAGTCTGCACTTGTACATTTTATTTATTTGATGATCTTGTTTATGAGTTGCTGTCATGATGACTCTTCATGTGTGATAGTCTTGTTGCAGTCTTGAGCATCGATGTTTGATCTGAAGCATGTTGCATTGAGTCCAATATTGTCAAGGTCGAAATCATTGTCTGTGTGGTCGTATCCTCTTGGAGTCTGATTGTTTTGACATTATGGTCTCGTTGAAGTGTGGTCTCGTGCTCTTGTGTCTGAATGTATTGAATAAACTAGTCTTTGGTTCGTGTGTGATGTATGTTGCATGCTCCATTCATTTGAGTCTTGTTGCACTAAGCTGCTAACTCATCTGGTTTTGAACTGGTGTTTTCTTTACAATTCTTCGAGTTGAACTACTGCTTTCATATCCATATATACTGATATGTGTTTGTGAGCCTGGTTCTTGTTACATGTCTGCTCGGGTCTCTGTTCCATGTGGTCTACACTTGATACTTTGTACATATGGTGGTCTGGGTTTATTGATGTGTTGAGCCTGATCATGTACATTTGAATCCGACCATTTTATTGAACTTTTATTCATGTTCGTTGACTCTCGTACTTGACCATTCTATTTTTGTTTTGTATTGCACCTGAGTCGAATCCACCATTTGGTTGGGTTTGACGTTGTGCTCACCTGTCCTTGCAATTTTATCAAGTGTATATCAGTATGCACAGCCTTGTGGCATGTACAGTGGTACACCGTGCATGTCACAAGTTGTTCATGTAGATGAATTCAAACAAAAATGATGGCGAACAGCCCAAATAACTGAGGCAAATAACATTTTCAAAACATACACTTCATTGTACACTGCCACAATATTTCTTTTTCAATTTTACTGCGTTAATGTTTATTTTGCAGATAATTCAGATGCTGGATATAGGCTGGAACAAAGTTGAAGATAAGAATACGAGTGATGAGTGAATATGTAGTGAGGTCAAACTTGTAAATTGAACTTTGTGTTGTAATCAAGATTGTAATGTAACTCAAAATGTATATATGTAGTGAGAGCTCAATTTGTACTATCCGAATAATTAATAAGATATTTATTTGAATTTGAATTTCGTGTTATTTATTTTAACCAACAAATATTTATTTAATTATGTGAAAAACAAAATAGTACGATAACGATTACAATTAAACGAATATATATATATATATATGTGTGTGTGTGTGTGTGTGTGTATATATATATATGTTTATTATCATCAAACAGAAAATCATATACTAGCATATTCAACAATCTCTTCCTTTCGATGATAACAAACATATATTAAGATTTTGAATTTATTAAATGTATTTGGTCATTGATGAAATCTATGTGCTCTAGCTATTGGAATGCTCCTCTCTACAACAAAGCTCCCCCTTCATATATGCATGAAAATAAATTAAAAATATGTAAATGAACCTAGATGAAAATATGCAAATAAAAAATAAAATATTTGAACTTTATTTGCCAAAATCTTAACTTTTTTCTCCCTCTTTTGTTATCATCAACATTAATACAACATCAATACCCAATCGTTTATACGTATTAAATTTTAATAAAAAAATCAAAAAAAAACATAAATACTATATTAGGCGCATATTCCACTTTAGAGTGATAGGGGTGATATCGGCATATAAAACCATATAGTTGTGTCTATTTGTGGTATATTTATATCAGGAATTTAAATACTTACTAACCATTCATAACCGTTAGGACTTTTAAATGAGATTAGTAGAATTCCTAATTTTTATAAAAAAATGAATTTCAAGTATCTTCTAATCATGCATAACCGTGAGGACTTTTAAATGGGATCAGAATCGACTCGTTTGTTTAATAATCAATTTTGATATGTGTTCTATACATGCATATCTGTGAGGACTTTTCAATGAGCACGAAAGCACATAATCAAATATTCCAAGTAATTCGCTCATGCATAACCGTGAGGGCTTTTAAATGAGAGTGGATATTTTGGATGTTTTTATTGCTAATTAACTAAAAACGACGAATTTTCCGTTTAAAATACCACAATTGACATACTATATTGGATTCTAATGAGTGATGGTCGTTAGAAATATGATAGAAATAGAGATGGTCATGGTACCAACAAAAGTTATTATAAATCTTGTTTAAATTTTAAAATAAATTTACTAAATATACTATCTCAAGTCTTAATATATGATTAATATCGACACTCGTCACTTTTTCAATCACTATTTATATTTTAGATAATCTGTAGGGAGTCAGATTAGTTAATGTAGTCATTTAAGATCAAATCCAGAAATAAATATAAAATCAAATTTCAAAAATGTCTAATTTGAAACGAAGTCAATAAAAACTATTTTCTGGAAGGGGTTTTAAAAAAATGTCTGCTAATTGAAAATCAGTTGAAATGAAAAATATGCAGATATTTTCTTTGAAAATGTGATGCAACTAATGTATTCTCTATGTCAAACACATTCTACTAATAATTTTTCTATCAACAAGATTACCGGTGTAATCTGCATCTAAATTTTCTTTTGACTCAAGCTCATCATTAGATATATATTATAGACAAAATCGTAGACTGCGCAACAAATACCTTAAAATCCTTTTTACAGCTTTTAAATGAAATTCTTTTGGATTTGAATTGAAACCGTGCAAATAAACAAACGGTGAACATAATGTCAGGTCTAGAATCAGTAAAATAAACAAATATATCCACCTGTATCTTGAATAATAATCAATCAATACAAAACAACATCTCTTATCATCTATACTTGCAATATAGTTGGTCCAAGCAAATCTATATGAAATAGTTCAAGGATGAAAAGATGATTGGTCAACATTTTTGCACAAATCAGAATCAAAATCAATATTTATTTCCTTATCACATAACTGGCTGATTTAAATCACATTATGGTGCAGTTTTTCAACACTTAATATATCGTTCAAGATAAATGTACCATTGCCTAATTTACCTTTACGATAATATTTCGTTGTTACCTATTGTGACTCTGCCACCTTTGTACTAGCTAAGGAACTTTGATTTGTCGCCCGTAGTGTGCTTGGAACAGCCAGAATCCAAGTAACACTATTGTTATTCCTTAGCCTGCCACCACACCTACACAAGAAAAGATTTTTGTGACCTGTTTGATTTTATAAGTCCATTGTTGTTAGTGACATAGATTTTGAAAAATATGTTTGTGTAAAACAAAGACGATTTATCTTTGTTCCTTTGACACCCAGATTTGTTTGACTTTAAGGGATTTTATATCCATGCCTTTTGGAACCCAAATTGATATGGTTTTCACATGTTTGGGTCTATACCAGCAATTATTGTGATTGTGTCCAATTTTTCCATAAATCGTGCACTTGGAATTGACATGATTAATTTCGCATCTAACACATTCAGTTTGAGTATATCCAAGTCCCTGTCTAATAGGATTAATAGTTTGTTTCTCTAATAACATATTTAGTGATTTTTCTCCTTTGGAGAATTTCCTTAAAGTTATAGACAATTGTTGGATTTTTGTTTGAGAGATTCATTTTCATTCAATAACAGAGTGTACTTTTTAATGGAATTTTCTCTCTTAGTGTTTTAACTTTGTTTCAAAATTAGAATTTCATTCTCAAGTGATTTAGTTTTAATTTTTGATTTTTTAATTTCTTCTTCAAGTGATGGACACTTATCACACTTGGGGATCTTATTTCGATAGTTTTTAACCAATTGATCGGGCATTTATTTAATTCTATCAAACTATCTCTTTGCGATTCAATTTTAGCGTACTTCTCCCTAAGTATTTCAAAATAGCCATTTACTTCATGAAAATACATAAGTAATTCTAAATGAGTAAGTTTTGATACCCTGCTTGGCTCGTCATTATCACTGTCAGTTGTCTCACCTTGAAGACACAAATTTTCTTTTTCACTCTCACTGCCAGTGCTTTTATCAACTTCATCGGTTTCATCCCAAGTAGCTGCAAAAATTCTTCTTTTTGGTTTCTTTCATTGGCTGAGTCGATTCTGAGGAAAATTTGGCTTGATATGACCGGGTTTATTGCACTTGTGACATATGATCTCCTGCTCTGTTGAGTTGTCTAGTACTTTGACTATTCTGCTTTTCAATTATTGATTTACAATTGGATTTTCGTATTTGTGGTTATACCTTTTGAATCTCTTTATTAATAGTGTCAGTTCGGTTTCTCCATCGTCGTCATCTTCACTTTCCGTTGTTCCTTGAAAGCTATTGATTTCTTTCGCGTATCACCTCCTTCGTGTTAGTCCTTGAATTTGATTTCTAGCTCATAAGTGGTGAGATTTTCGATGAGTTCTTCAACTTTGATTTGTTTCAGATCTTTTGATTCTTGAATGGCAGTAACTTTCGCTTTAAAATTTCATGCAAGGACTCTAAGGATTTTAATTCTGTGTATGGTTTTCCGAGAGCTTTTGATTTGTATACGAGATTAGAAAATCGTCCATACATCTCTTTGACATTTTCATCCTTGGCCATTGTTAAGTTCTCGTATTTGCTACTAAGCATGGCAAGGGGAGATGCTTTGACTTAGGAGGTTCTTTTGTGAGTTACTTCAAGTGTGTGCCAAATTTCCAACGCAGTTAGACAATGTGAGACACGATTAAATTCAATTTGATCCAATGAACAAATAATAGAATTCATAGCTTTAGCATTAGCATTCTGTAGTTTATTTTCAAGATCTGCCCATTGACTCATTGGCTTTTCAATTTCTTGATTATCTACCACTATAGTTGGTGTCCTATATCCCGTCTCAACAATATTCCATGCATCTACGGTTTTTAGAAAAAATTTCATTCTATTTTTCTAGTAAGCATATTCACCATACAACATGGGTGGTCTAACTATAGACTAACCCTCAGCAACAACATTATTAAAAGAAGGTATTTAAAAAATCGAAATTTTAAAATAAACATTAGTTTATGAAAAATCAAAATTTTAAAACAAAAAATGTTTTTGTTCCTCGCTCTAATACCACTTGTAGGATCGTTTTCGCCCCAAAGGTGGGATGAATAGGGTAATACTAATAATAATAAAGATTAACACGGAAATAAATATAATAATTGCAGCATAGATAATAGGAGAATAATAAAAGCAGAAATAGAACAACATAGAAATACCCAGCTTCGGCAAAACTCTGCTTACGTGTTGCTCCTAAGGTTTCTCCTAGAAATAAAGTAGTCAGACGCTTACACACGTAAACTTGCAAAACCCGCTAATGAATGACCTAACTCTACGCTCAAAACCTTGCCATAACTCAGCCACTGAGTTGCAAATTCTCAAACTACGCCTCATAGTTTGCACCTAGTCACACGACTAAAAGGTTACACAATTTAAAAAAATTACAAATAAAAACTAAAAACAAAGACTAAAACAAATCAAAAAACAAAACCATATTATTTAAATTAAAGCCCAACAATAAAAAATTAGACCGGCCTACTAATAAGAATAAAAAAGTCTTCCTCCTTCTCCTTTTCACTTTGTAGCTCTAGCCGTTTGTTGCACTTCTCAAATTCAGGGTTTTGAAGATTCCTTTGAAGCCGCCACTTCATTGTTTTTCATTCTCCAATTTTGTTCGCTTGCTTCTTCAATTTGCTTATTATTGCATTAGGGCTGAGTTCGAATTTGTAATGTATTGATATGTGATTTTTCCCCTTTTGCTTTTGATTGTGCTCGACTTTATGCTCTGTTTGTTTACAGTTGGTTTACTTAAGCTCGAACTCGATTGATTTTATGCTGACGATGATTATTGGGTTATATAGGGATGAAAACCCTATTTTATCGTTCGTATATTTCTGGTTTAAATTCATCTATTAATTTGCTCGACCATACGATTATCACTTGAATGATGCGATGAATTCTTGACTTGTTCATGTTATTGTATATTTCAAATTTTCTTGACTTGCTTTGGGTTGGTTCCGTTCATTACTCCTTTGACTTTGGCTCTTTAAAATTTGAGATCGTGTATTGGGTTGTCGTGATTTTTGACTTCGA
Source organism: Allium cepa (assembly GCA_030765085.1). NCBI lineage: Eukaryota > Viridiplantae > Streptophyta > Magnoliopsida > Asparagales > Amaryllidaceae > Allium > Allium cepa. Next base: position 1,038,491,860 of record CM060931.1, on the reverse strand, counting down.
CTTATTTATTCAATCAGTGAATTCGAGTATTGCTCTGACTTGCTTATCTATTCCTTATCACTTCTGATTTTGTTCAAAACTTTACTCATGCCTTCACAGTAACCTGGTGACCTCATTCTTGACCCACGACGTGTTTTCCATGTGACATTTTTATTGAAAGTATTTAACTTTAATTTGAACTGTATCTTATTGCTTTGCTTCGAGTTAAATTGGTCATCTTGTTGCTTTGAGTTGTTTGGTGGTTTTATGAGTATGTTTTCATCCCTCAAAGCTTTCGTACTCGTTGTCTCCTTTTGATTTGCAGTCATGTTGTTGTTTTTGGACTTGCATTCTTGTACATTCGGAGTCTTTTGACGTACTTTGAGTTCCATACATACATACATACATTCATACATACATATATATATATATATATATGTATGTATATATATATATATATATGTATGTATGCGTTTTTGACTTGATTGCATCTCTTTGAAGAAAATACAATCACTTGATTACATGTTCACAACTGCTTGTGCACTGCTCTGTTGCTCGAGTGCTTGCTTCATTTGGCCTTTGTTGACCGGTTCATTGAACTCATATACGTGTATACATATATATGCATATATGTATACATATGCATGTACTTCATGTTGTCTCTGGAGTAGTTCTTGTAATTTGCATTTCATTTGAACTGTGGTCATAAGTCTACACTTGTACATTTTTTTATTTGATGATCTTGTTTAATAGTTGTTGTCATGATGAGTCTTCATGTGTGTTGGTCTTGTCGCGGTCTTGAGCATTGATTTTTGATATGAAGCTTGTTGCATTGAGTCCAATATTTTCAAGGTCGAAATCATTGTATGTGTGGTCATGTCCTCTCGGAGTCTGATTGCTCTGACATTATGATCTCATTGAAGTGCGGTCTAGTGCTCTTGTGTCTGAATGTATTGAATGAATTAGTCTTTGGTTCATGTTTGATGTATGTTGCATGCTCCATTCATGTGACGACCCGGAATTTTCGAGCATTAAAAATCGGAATATTTAATTGATTTTAAATTGTTTAAAGGTTAATTATCAACTTAAATTATGAATGTCATGATTTATTTGACAATTAAATTGTAGAATTAAATAATTTGAATTGGATAAAATATGAAACCTGAGATTTTAAGCCTGTTATGAATAATCTGAAGGCTTGTAAAATTTATATTGATAACACTGAAGATAATAGAAGTTGTAAAATTGAATTTAACAGTGGTTTGTTCAGTTTTAAAATTTTATATCGTTTAAATTGAAATTTAAAATAGCCCTCCAAGGCACAGTCTCGGAATTTGACGAAACCAGTTCCCTTGGATCCGTAATATTGAATTATTGTCGGATTTCAAATTTCGTATTGATGGGAGTTGTTGTGTGAACGTATGTTATAAACGCTTAGCGGTACGTCTCGGTTGGGGATCGAGGTTTCGAATTGCGTAATTGTGACAATTCTAATTTAAATTTGAATTTATAAAAGATAAATTATATGTTTTATTCGTTTTAACACTTGGTAGAAATTTTTTTTACTCGCGTCTCCCTTCTTCTGAAGCCAAAGCCTTCTAACTCAAATCACGCGCCCTTCTTCTCATCTATTCGAACAAATATTAGAAAGAAAAAAAATTATAATAAAAAAAAAGAGAGGCTTCTGTCGTAAGCTAATGAGAGAAGAATATAGCTTGCTCTTTGCTAACCCTCTCGTAAACAAAAAAAAGGAAGCCGAGATCCCCTTTCCTCTCTTCTCATTTTCACCGTTCGAAAATATAAAAAAAATAAAAATGGCCGCCGAAATAAATCGCGAGTCTTCTTCGTTTAAAGTCTCAAACCCTTTCTTTTCGAATTAGTTCAAACTCAAAACCTAAATCGTGTTTCCTTTTCGTTCGTTCAAATCGAAAAAAGAAACGAAGACAATTAATCGCGAATGGGCTGCGGTCAGGCTCGGTTCGACGTAGCAGGTAAATGGAAACATGATGCCGTGAATGGCGGTGGCAATTTTGTGGGTGACGTGGGGTTTTGCGGCGAATCGTGGCAACAGGCGCGTCGATCTCGGCGTAGGGTTTTGGATCGGTTGACGTGAGGTCGCTCGGCAGAGGCTTGGTTACTCGAACCAGATTGAGTGTTGGAATTGGAATTTTAAGGGGAAGGTCGAGACAAGACTCGCGACTTCGTCGCCGAGGTGGTTCCCAGGCGCGGCAAATTCTTGTTTGAATTGCTTGGTCAGTTCATTTCCGAGAGGATTGGGTATCGATGTTCTGTAAGGTTCGAGCTTCCTTTTCTTCTCTTACTTGTCAATTTCAATTTCTGTTAAAAATAATAATAATAAGAATAAAATAAAATAGAGAAGCAAATTTTTACCAGAATTTTATTACAGTAACAGTTTAGCAAGATAGGTAGACATGCATGTTTTATATATTGAGGTAAACCGGATATATATATATATGTATATATATGAGATCTAGATAGTTAAGAAATGTTATATGGAGTAGAAAAAAAACAATAAATAAAAGGGCAAATCATTAAATAGATAGGCAGTTTCAAAAATGATAATAATAATAAACGGAATGAATACACATATGTACCTATTTTTATTTAAAGCTTAATTTTTAAATTGTTGGGAAATAATATGGTTAATCTGGTTAATTAACCTATTTATCCATTTAAGTTACTAAAAATTATTCAAAGAGAAAAAAAAAATTAATTAGTTCAAATTTAAATCACTAACCAATTGAATTTATTAAGTGGTACTTAACGGTTCGATTTTTTTTATTTTGAATATTAATAAAATCATCTAATATTTATTCAAGGTCCGTATTTGAAAGAAAACAAATCGAGAATGAAGTGGGTTGCAAAACAGGAAGCAAAGGTGAGTTAATATCACTCAGTTTAAAATTTAAATGATTGAATTTAAATAATTGATTGAATGGTTGAATTGAGTGATGTGATATAGTATAGTATCATTTGAAATTGGCATATTATGTGATGCTAACGTCTGTGGATGCAGGAAAAACAGGTTGGAGGGATCCAACTGGACCCCTCAACTTTTATTTAAATTATTTTATATTCTATTCTCTGATCTGATTGTTTGAGATTCTATAATGAGTTATGTGGACATATTGAATGTTATGGCTTGGTTGATATAATTTGGTATAATGAATTACCAAAAATATAAATTTGATTTTGGAAATGAAAATAAAAGAAGTGAAATTGTAAGTAAAATAATTATAGGATAAATATAAGAATAATTTGGAAAAGGAATAAAGTGACTTTAAAATTTTAATAAATAAATCTTGAGGTGGAAAGGAAAATTTAAATAAGCAGAAAGTTAATGAAACTTAAACTTCAATGTTATTGTTTAAAAGAACAAAACATTTATTTTAAATTTAGGATTTAAATTATTTAAGAAGAAAAAAAAAGAAATTGGGAATAACCTGAAATTTGTATATTTTAGCTAAAAGATTTAAAAATCAAATTGAAAATAATAATAAAGTCCATAATTAATGAAGTTCGAAATGAACTGATAAGTAAAGAAATTTATTTCAAATGGAATAAATTGGGAATCAATTTGGAAAATTGATTTAAGTGATTAAGATTGGGAATTTCTTTCTGAATAACCAAGTACGTTTTCAAAGTAAGTTTTTAAATATAAGTTAATAGTTTTAAAAATGTTTAAAAGGTATGTTTTGAAAAAATTTATTATTTCTAATATTTAATTTCTAAAGCAAGTATTTCCTTTTAATATATTATAGCATTAATTATTTAAAAGTGACTTAGTATTTGTTTTAAAAGTGAAAACCTGGTTTTATATTTTCTATAAAGTAACCTTATTTTCTCAAATTCATACAATATGTATTTTTAACAAATTATTTAAGTAGTTTTATTCTAAGTGTTTTAAAGGTATATATTTCAAAGTAAAGTGTTTTAAAATATTTTTTTTAAATCTGGTTTTGTGCTTGGTAATTTCAAAGGAGATAGAAAATAATTGGGAAAGTTTATTCTGAAAGGAAAGATGGTTTTGGGAACTGTTTTCAAAGAATTGAAAATAGAAATATATCTTGGAAAGATATTTTGAGGTTAATAAATAATTTTGGGAAATTATTTATTTTTGGATGGATGTTTGTGAATATTAATTGATAGTTAAATCACCGACTATCAATATTGGACAAATACGTTGATCGTTTCGAAAAGACCGGGATCGAGATTTATTTCTCGAAAACCACTTCGATCCAGTTTGTACGTTTCGTGCGAAAAACGTGTTCGGAGTCGAAGATGGAGCAGTAAAGTGCAAGGGCTAGTCGCTACTAATCCTGAGGATATTTCCAAAATGGATGTAGTAGGAGTAGTGCCTTCGGTTCCGTTCGAACCCGAGATGGACTTGTATGGATGAATGCTTGCAAAACATCGTCAGGTGGGCGATGGGCATTCTAAGTGAAACGTTCTAAAGGTAACGCTCAGCCTCAAGCCTCATCAACCGGGAATGACTGAAAATCAGGGGATATGCAGCAAGGTTAGGTGGGTCATGCCCAAGCAGGACAAGATAATTCCCCTGTCTAGATGTCCCTTATATATTTCGGCTTAGTGGGTGGTTTGTCGCGCCAACCACGGGGTTTATCTTGTTCGGGACTGTTCAGTAAGGAATGGTTCCGGCCTTGTGTTGCAGGGGATGAAGGGAGTAATCCTCGGTACGGTGATCTAGGCCCCGTACTGTGACAGGTGGTACCCCAGTGCCTAGTCATTGGTTGGAAATCCATTCTCCCTACGAGCCTTGTACGAGTTTTGTTTGTATTACCCACTTTTGTGGCTAGTAGCTGGAATTTAATAGATGTAACAATTTCGGCTATTTTATAAGTATTTGTATATAGACCTTATTATAATATCAGAGGATTTCTATAAAAATTGTTTTAGCTATCGTAAGGTAAAAACCCGACATGTTTATTTGTGGCGTGGTCTTACGAGATGCTTTTTTTTCAAAGGATTTTTGAAACTTTAATAATCAATTGGGTGTGATTTTCTCACGCTGGTATTCCAGACTGACTCGGGTGTTATTTAACTGTAATGCTCGGGTCAGACCGAGTACTATAGGATACAGGTTATGATGCTGTGGAGCTCAGGAGACGAGCTGGATGTCGATACGTACTCTCGTACTTGTTTATATATATATATATATATATATATATATATATATATATATATATTCCGCTGTTTAAGTTGTTATGTATCCATTGTATGTTATTGATGTGAGCTATGATTGATGTACTCTGATGATGTAATATATGTAAACAGATATATTTGATTTTTAATAAAGATTATTTACTATCTATTATATTTTATTCCGCTGCGATGGTTAGATTCTGTTGTTGTTTTTTTCTATTTTCTTCTTCTACCTCTTCTTCTTTAACCCAAATGGTTCGTATTTCTGTGCAACTTGAGTTGATTGTTGTAGAATAGTGTTGACTCAAGGGGTACGGATTTGCGGGCTGTTACAGTTGGTATCAGAGCTTAGGTTGGTGATAACCTTGGCTCTGGTGGGAATTACTCATTTAAAATAGATTCCGAAGTACTCTAGAATGAGTTTGAGCGTATTAATAGATATGAGCGCGTATTTGTTAGTGAATATAAATTGTTTTAATATTGTGTTGATTGATTTATTGAGTGGCATATGAACCTTCGTCGGCACAGTCTGCGCAACTATATTGAAGGGGTTTCTAAACACTTGAATAGAGCAATCGACATGATATTGTTTTAAATATGGGTGAATGAAATAATTTTACCCAAAAACATATTTTGATATAAAGAATAGTTTTTGTAAACTGTTTGACTAATATATGGTTGCTTGGATGTTAGAAATGATAATATTAAAGTATTATCATTGTTAAGTGAAAATTTAACTATAAATTGGAAATATAACCAAAGTTTGAAGGAATAAATTCATTATAAAATGAAATTCATAAATATGGATTATAAACGTAAATAGTAAATGGAAATATAATTAAATGGGAATTTGTATAAGCCTAAACTGTACAAAAGAATTTTAGTTAAAATTTGAATTAAAACAGAATTTGAAATTGTAAAACCCGGAGGTTTTGAAAGTATTTTGAAGATAAATAATAACCTTATTGTTTTGGAGGTTATTTCCGAAAGGAAATTTTTTTTAAATGGATTTTGAAAGTGATATAGCATTGAATTCACTTCAGTAGCTGGAAAATAACTTCGGTGATGACTGCAGCATCATCGATGTTCATTTTCGAGTTTCTAAGTGATGGAGTGCTGCCAAATTGATTTGTTCAGAAAAGCTAGTTGTTTTGAAAATTTACAAAGGAAATGTGTTGGGAATAAAACCAGGATTGGTATAATTTTTGAGAAATGTGATTTTGAGATGTTAGAGATTTCAAAATGATTTGGGACCAAAGTAGGTGTTTTTAAATTCCTGATGAGATAGCTGTAAGCTTATAAAATTGAGATGATTTTTAAATCATGAAAGAAATATAAGATTTGAATGTTGGAATTTAAATTTAAAAGGGAATGTTAAAAATGAAATTAACTTAGATTGGGGGAAATAAAGATTTTACTGGACTGAAATTAATTGGATAGGCTGAAATAATATCCAGTTGTATTCGAATTAAGTTGAAATTGAATTGAGTTAAATAAATTTGAGTTAAAATAGAATTAAATTGGAATAAAATTCAGTTGAGTTATGGGTGATATTGAATGGAATTAAATCCTTGAATAAATGGAAAATAAGTTGGATAAAAATTGGGTTGAAATAGATAAATCAGAATAACTTATAAAATAATTAAAAATCCTTGGGAATAAAATATGCTTGGGCTATGAATAAATAGAAGACTTGAATTAAAAATAGTAAGTTGTGACTTATAAAATTTAAAATGGAATACAAAGCCCAAATTTAATATTTTGATGAATTGGAAAATGAAAAGAAAATCCAAACTTGAATTATAAAGTATATTGAACTTAAGGAAATAAAATGAAGTGATATAAATTCAAGTGTTGGATTATAAATAAGGGAAGAACTAATTAGATAATAAATTAGTTAATGAGATTGAATTGTGAGTTTACGGTGAAGTTTGAAAATAAACTCAAGTTATAAATTAAAATTGATTCAAATTGTTGATGAAGTGAAAGTAATTGAGAATGAAGCTGAATTGTGAGTTAATAAATTGGATGGTAAATTGGAAGTGAATAATAGAATCAGAACTAGAGTTATTAAATTGAAAATTTAGCTTGAAGTGTTAACAAATTAAATATAATTGAAGTGTATCAGATAAAAATGTAAATGGATTAAAATAGAAATGTTTGAATGTGTAAATAAAATTCATAAGTGAAGATAACTTGGAAATAGCCAGGAAATAAATTGAATGGGTTAGATCTGAAAAGTTAAATTTTATAATAACTAATCAAATAAGTTTGAAATGAGATTGGATTGAGATAGAATCAAATTGAATTGAAAAGAGAAATTTGTTTGCAAAAAGGAAATGAGCTTATGAATAGAAAGAAAAAAAAGGGGAGATTTACTGGAAAATAAAATGGGCTTAAGTATAAAATTGGAGTGAATAAACTTAAGCTTAAATAATAAAAAAAAGGAAATGAGTTGAATTGCATTCAACTTAAAATTAAGTTTAATAATAGTGAATTGGATTTAAATCAAGTAAGAATAAATTTTAATTGAAATAAAATTCGGTGTGATGCCGATAATATTTAATGGAGTGAAAATGCTTAAATAAATAATTGTAAACCATTTAAATTATTAAGGGATTGAAATAACTTGAGACAATAAGGGAAATAGAATGTTTTGAGTTTATTAGAATGGTTTAAGTGAATGTGGATAAACTAATTATATTGAATTAATAAATGATGGAATAAATAAGTATCAAAAGAAATGTGGTTTAAATAAGTTGAGAAATGGTTATGGAATGAAATAGCTTGGATTGTTTCGAGCTAAATAAAATAGTTTGGAATAAACTAACATGGAATGAAATGTAAATAAATGGATTATAAATGAAATTTAATGGAATGTGTTGAGCTAAATAAATGATTGTGAATGGATCAAAATAAAAAGGAAATTTAATTGGAAATGAAAACGAACCTAAGTTGTTAATGGTTTTGAATAAACTAGCTTGGTTAATAAAATGATGTGCAAGTGAATGGATTCAAATCTGAAACGCAATGAAATGAGAATACATGGATAATGAATAAATCCAAAATGGAATAGAATTAAGCGTAAGTTGAGTTGGGGTCAATTTAAATTGATTATAAAACTCAAGTGCTTATTTATCCACATAAATCTCGTCAAATTGCAAAGAATAAATTGTTATTGAATGTAAATAGAAGTTATTAAAATGCCTTGGATGGATAGGAGTAAATAAATTGGTTTTGGGAGCGATTGAACTAAATATGTGTTCAGTTTGCTTAAGAATAAACAAAATGTAAGCGATTGAGTTTTAAACCATTCAAATTGATGAAGTGGTAAACAAATGGGTTGAAAACCATTTAAATTGAATGAAATGGTTTATAAATTAATTGAAACAGTTGAATTGGCATAAAAGTCTATAAATTGCTTACGGAAAAATGTTTGGTGTGAATTGCTTTTAGAATTCATATGTTTTAACTATTGCTAATAAGTGAAATATAGTTAAACTGCATATATTTGGCACTTACATGTTTAAATTGAGTAAGTACAGGTACCTGGAAGCCGTATGGCTGGATTTGGGTTAGGCTATTTGCTAAAAATAATAAGCTGCTTGCTTAAAATGCTAAATAAGGTACGCCTACGCAATAAAAATAGGAAATATGAACTGTTTTTGGTTTTTCCGACCGTGTGGGTCGATGTATATATATTTATCTCTTTTGTCAAATTGCAAAAGCTTCTCCGTATAAAGGGGACTCTGCCAAAAAATTTCGGAAATTTTGGGAGTTAGAAAATTTTAGAAAAACTTTGGAAAATTGTGTTAACGACTAGCGAATTCAAATTAGAAACTAAACTAAATTAGTAAGTGAAACTAATTAAAATAATGACATAACTTAGTTATAAATGAAAAACAAGATTTATATATTTAGAGTTAAAGATAAATTGGATTCATATGGAAATGAAAGAATCGATTTGAATAGAAATAGATATAAACTAAAGTCGGAGTAAAATAAATATAAGGAACACATAAAATACTTATACTAACTTAAGTATGAAATGGTGCATTCTTAATTGGAAATGGAATATCACAAATACATTCTAAGTTAATATTTGGATTAATAAATATTGACATTGGTAAGAAAGTTGATATAATGTTTTGGGAATATTGTGTTTGGATATTAGTACTAAACAGGATATGCAGGTATTATAAAAGGGAAAAGAAAATTGGTTTTTGATTTCAAGAAGATAAATTTGAAATGCTCGACAAAAAGGTATGTATTTAAATTTGGTATGAAATTTGATTTGGACTTGGATTTGGATTGAGCCACTTGGCTTTTTGTTTTCTTTTTGGATTTGGGAGGCCGTATAGCCATTTTTGTAGTAGTACCGAGCTAGCGGCGCAAAGGAAATGCTGGCGAAATTTTTCGGGAATTTAGGGAGTTAGAAAAATTTTGAGAAAAATTTCGATAATTCAAAATTTGGTTTTAAGTTGAAACTTGAATAATTCAACAAATAATATAGTTTGAAAACTATGGGAGAGTTGTGAAGTTAATAAGAATGATAATGGGTCTTTTATAAAAGATAGTTGGATAGATGTTGAACTGTTTGGTTCTAGGTGGATCATTCTTCCTAATTAGTAATTTCGGGGACGAAATTCTTTTAAGTGGGGAGGAATGTGACGACCCGAAATTTTCGAGCATTAAAAATCGGAATATTTAATTGATTTTAAATTGTTTAAAGGTTAATTATCAACTTAAATTACAAATGTCATGATTTATTTGACAATTAAATTGTAGAATTAAATAATTTGAATTGGATAAAATATGAAACCTGAGATTTTAAGCCTGTTATGAATAATCTGAAGGCTTGTAAAATTTATATTGATAACACTGAAGATAATAGAAGTTGTAAAATTGAATTTAACAGTGGTTTGTTCAGTTTTAAAATTTTATATCGTTTAAATTGAAATTTAAAATAGCCCTCCGAGGCACAGTCTCGGAATTTGACGAAAGCTGTTCTCTTGGATCCGTAATATTGAATTATTGTCGGATTTCAAATTTCGTATTGATGGGAGTTGTTGTGTGAACGTATGTTATAAACACTTAGCGGTACGTCTCTATTGGGGATCGAGGTTTCGAATTGCGTAATTGTGACAATTCTAATTTAAATTTGAATTTATAAAAGATAAATTATATGTTTTATTCGTTTTAACACTTAGCAGAAATTTTTTTTACTCGCGTCTCCCTTCTTCTGAAGCCAAAGCCTTCTAACTCAAATCACGCGCCCTTCTTCTCATCTATTCGAACAAATATCAGAAAAAAATAATAATTATAATAAAAAAAAGAGAGAGGCTTCTGTCGTAAGCTAATGAGCGAAGAATATAGCTTGCTCTTCGCTAACCCTCTCGTAAACAAAAAAAGGAAGCCGAGATCCCCTTTCCTCTCTTCTCATTTTCACCGTTCGAAAATAAAAATAAAAATGGCCGCCGAAATAAATTGCGAGTCTTCTTCGTTTAAAGTCTCAAACCCTTTCTTTTCGAATTAGTTCAAACTCAAAACCTAAATCGTGTTTCCTTCTCGTTCGTTCAAATCGAAAAAAGAAACGAAGACAATTAATCGCGAATGGGCTTCGGTCAGGCTCAGTTCGACGTAGCAGGTAGGTGGAAACATGATGCCGTGAATGGCGGTGGCAATTTTGTGGGTGACGTGGGGTTTTGCGGCGAATCGTGGCAACAGGCGCGTCGATCTCGGCGTAGGGTTTTGGCTCGGTTGACGTGAGGTCGCTCGGCAGAGGCTTGGTTACTCGAACCAGATTGAGTGTTGGAATTGGAATTTTAAGGGGAAGGTCGAGACAAGACTCGCGACTTCGTCGCCGAGGTGGTTCCTAGGCGCGGCAAATTCTTGTCTGAATTGCTTGGTCAGTTCATTTTCGAGAGGATTGGGTGTCGATGTTCTGTAAGGTTCGAGCTTCCTTTTCTTCTCTTACTTGTCAATTTCAATTTCTGTTAAAAATAATAATAATAAGAATAAAATAAAATAGTGAAGCAAATTTTTACCAGAATTTTATTACAGTAACAGTTTATCAAGATAGCTAGACATGCATGTTTTATATATTGAGGTAAGCCGGATATATATATATATATGTATATATATATATGAGATCTAGATAGTTAAGAAATGTTATATGGAGTAGAAAAAAAACAATAAATAAAAGGGCGGATCATTAAATAGATAGGCAGTTTCAAAAATGATAATAATAATAAACGGATTGAATACACATATGTACCTATTTTTATTTAAAGCTTAATTTTTAAATTGTTGGGAAATAATTTGGTTAATCTGGTTAATTAACCTATTTATCTATTTTAGTTACTAAAAATTATTCAAAGAGAAAAAAAATTAATTAGTTCAAATTTAAATCACTAACCAATTGAATTTATTAAGTGGTACTAAACGGTTCGATTTTTTTATTTTGAATAATAAAATCATCTAATATTTATTCAAGGTCCATATTTGAAAGAAAACAAATCGAGAATGAAGTGGGTTGCAAAACAGGAAGCAAATGTGAGTTAATCTCACTCAGTTTAAAATTTAAATGATTGAATTTAAATAATTGATTGAATGGTTGAATTGAGTGATGTGATATAGTATAGTATCATTTGAAATTGGCATATTATGTGATGCTAACGTCTGTGGATGCAGGGAAAACAGGTTGGAGGGATCCAACTGGACCCCTCAACTTTTATTTAAATTATTTTATATTCTATTCTCTGATCTGATTGTTTGAGATTCTATAATGAGTTATGTGGACATATTGAATGTCATGGCTTGGTTGATATAATTTGGTATAATGAATTACCAAAAATATAAATTTGATTTTGGAAATGAAAATAAAAGAAGTGAAATTGTAAGTAAAATAATTATAGGATAAATTTAAGAATAATTTTGAAAAGAAATAAAGTGACTTTAAAATTTTAATAAATAAATCTTGAGGTGGGAAGGAAAATTTAAATAAGCAGAAAGTTAATGAAACTTAAACTTCAATGTTATTGTTTAAAAGAACAAAACATTTATTTTAAATTTAGGATTTAAATTATTTAAGAAGAAAAAAAAAAGAAATTGGGAATAACCTGAAATTTGTATATTTCAGCTAAAAGATTTAAAAATCAAATTGAAAATAATAATAAAGTCCATAATTAATGAAGTTCGAAATGAACTGATAAGTAAAGAAATTTATTTCAAATGGAATAAATTGGGAATCAATTTGGAAAATTGATTTAAGTGATTGAGATTGAGAATTTCTTTCTGAATAACCAAGTATGTTTTCAAAGTAAGTTTTTAAATATAAGTTAATAGTTTTAAAAATGTTTAAAAGGTATGTTTTGAAAAAATTTATTATTTCTAATATTTAATTTCTAAAGTAAGTATTTCCTTTTAATATATTATATCATTAATTATTTAAAAGTGACTTAGTATTTGTTTTAAAAGTGAAAACCTGGTTTTATATTTTCTATTTCTCAAATTCATACAATATGTATTTTTAACAAATTATTTAAGTAGTTTTATTCTAAGTGTTTTAAAGGTATATATTTCAAAGTAAAGTGTTTTAAAATATTTTTTTAAAATCTGGTTTTGTGCTTGGTAATTTCAGAGGAGATAGAAAATAATTGGGAAAGTTTATTCTGAAAGGAAAGATGGTTTTGGGAACTGTTTTCAAAGAATTGAAAATAGAAATATATCTTGGAAAGATATTTTGAGGTTAATAAATAATTTTGGGAAATTATTTATTTTTGGATGGATGTTTGTGAATATTAATTGATAGTCAAATCACCGACTATCAATATTGGACAAATACGTTGATCGTTTCGAAGAGACCGGGATCGAGATTTATTTCTCGAAAACCACTTCAATCCGGTTTGTACGTTTCGTGTGAAAAACGTGTTCGGAGTCGAAGATGGAGCAGTGAAGTGCAAGGGCTAGTCGCTACTAATCCTGAGGATATTTCCAAAATGGATGTAGTAGGAGTAGTGCCTTCGGTTCCGTTCGAACCCGGGACGGACTTGTATGGATGAATGCTTGCGAAACATCGTCAGGTGGGCGATGGGCATTCTAAGTGAAACGTTCTAAAGGTAACGCTTAGCCTCAAGCCTCATCAACCGGGAATGACTGAAAATCAGGGGATATGCAGCAAGGTTAGGTGGGTCATGCCCAAGCAGGACAAGATAATTCCCCTGTCTAGATGTCCCTTATATATTTCGGCTTAGTGGGTGGTTGGTCGCGCCAACCACGGGGTTTATCTTGTTCGGGACTGTTCAGTAAGGAATGGTTCCGGCCTTGTGTTGCAGGGGATGAAGGGAGTAATCCTCGGTACGGTGATCTAGGCCCCGTACTGTGACAGGTGGTACCCCAGTGCCTAGTCATTGGTTGGAAATCCATTCTCCCTACGAGCCTTGTACGAGTTTTGTTTGTATTACCCACTTTTGTGGCTAGTAGCTGGAATTTAATAGATGTAACAATTTCGGCTATTTTATAAGTATTTGTATATAGACCCTATTATAATATCAGAGGATTTCTATAAAAATTGTTTTAGCTATCGTAAGGTAAAAACCCGACATGTTTATTTGTGGCGTGGTCTTACGAGATGCTTTTTTTCAAAGGATTTTTGAAACTTTAATAATCAATTGGGTGTGATTTTCTCACGCTGGTATTCCAGACTGACTCGGGTGTTATTTAACTGTAATGCTCTGGTCAGACCGAGTATTATAGGATACAGGTTATGATGCTGTGGAGCTTAGGAGACGAGCTGGATGTCGATACGTACTCTCGTACTTGTTTATATATATATATATATTCCGTTGTTTAAGTTGTTATGTATCCATTGTATGTTATTGATGTGAGCTGTGATTGATGTACTCTTATGATGTAATATATGTAAACAGATATATTTGATTTTGAGTAAAGATTATTTACTATCCATTATATTTTATTCCGCTGCGATGGTTAGATTCTGTTGTTGTTTTTTTCTATTTTCTTCTTCTACCTCTTCTTCTTTAACCCAAATGGTTCGTATTTCTGTGCAACTTGAGTTGATTGTTGTATAATAGTGTTGACTCAAGGGCTACGGATTTGCGGGCTGTTACAATTCATTTGAATCTTGTTGCACTAAACTGCTGGCTTGATCTAGTTTTGAACTGGTGTTTTCTTTGCATTGTTTCGAGTTGAACTTCTGCTTGCATATCCATATATACTGATATGTGTTTGTGAGACTGGTTCTTGTTGCATGTCTGCTTGAGTCTCTCTTTCATGTGGTCTGCACTTGATACTTTGTACATATGGTGCTCTGGGTTCATTGATGTGTTGAGCCTGATCGTGTACATTTGAGTCCGGCAATTGTATTGAACTTTTATTCATGTTAATTGACTCTCCTACTTGACATTCTATTTTTGTTTCGTATTGCACTTGAGTTAAATCCACCATTTGGTTGGGTTTGACCTTGTGCTCACCTGTCCTTGTAGTTTTATCAAGTGCATATCGGTGTGCACGGCCTTGTGGCATGTACAGTGATACACTATGCATGCCACAAGTTGTTCGTGTAGATGAATTCAAATGAAAATGATGACGAACAACCCAAATAACTGAGGCAAATAACATTTTCAAAACACACATTTCATTGTACACTACAAAAATATTCTTTTTCAATTTTACTAATATAGGCTGGAACAAAGTTGAAGATAAATATACGAGTGATGAGTGGATATGTAGTGAGATCAAACTTGTAAATTGAACTTTGTGTTGTAATCAAGATTGTAATGTAATCGAAAATGTATATATGTTGTGGGAGCTCAATTTGAACTATTCGAATAATTAATCAAATATTTGTTTGAATAAAATATTTGTTTGAATTTGAGTTTTGTTTTATTTATTTTATCCAACAAATATTTATTCAATTATGTGAAAAATAAAATAGTACAATAACTATTACATTTAAACGAGAATATATTTTTTTATCAAATAAAAAAAATCTTATACTAGCATATTCAACAATCTTCCCCTTTTGATGATAACAAACATATATTATGATTTTGAATTTATTAAATGTATTTGGTTGTTGATGAAATCTATTTTCTCCCCCTATTTGAATGCTCCCTCTCTACAATAAAGCCCCTCCTTCATATATGCATGAAAATAAGTAAAAAATATGCGGATGAACCTAGATGAAAATATGCAAATAAAAAGTAAAATATTTGAACTTTATTTGCCAAAATCTTAACATTTCTCTCCCCCTTTTGTTATCAGCAAAAGAGTAATAGTGTTATAAAAATAGAAATAAAATGATAAACTTTAATAAAACATTAATGCCCATCGAGTATAAATATTAAATTTCAATAAAAAAATCAAACAAAAATCATAAATACTCTATTAGGCGCATATTTCACTTTAGAGGGATATGAGTGATGTCAGGATATAAAACCATATAGTTGTGTCTATTTGTGGTATATTTATATCAAGAATTTGAATACTTACTAACCATGCATAACTGGTAGGACTTTTAAATGTAATTAGTAGTATTCCCAATTTTATGAAAAAACAAATTTCAAGCATCTTTTAACCGTGCATAACCATGAGGATTTTTAAATGGGATTAGAATCAACTCGCCCATTTAACAATCAATTTTGATATGTGTTCCACACATGCATAACCGCGTGGACTTTTAAATGAGCATGAAAGCACATAATCAAATATTCCAAGTAATTCACTCATGCATAACCATGAAGACTTTTAAATAAGGGTGAAACATTGGATGTTTCTATTGCTAATCAATTAAAAAATGACTATTTTTCCATTTAAAATACCACATTTTGACATACTATATTGGATTTTGATGAGTGATGGTCGTTAGAAATATGATAAAAGTAAAGATGGTCATGGAATTTTTACCAACAAAATGTATTATGAATCTTGTTTAAATTTTTAAAGAAATTTACTAAATATACTATCTTAAGTCATAATATATAGTTAATATCGACACTCGTCACTTTTTCAATCACTATTTATCTTTTCGACAATCAGTAGGAAGTCAGATTAGTTAATGTAGTCATTTAAGAACAACTCCAAAAATAAATATAAAATCAAATTTGTAAAATGTCTAATCTGAACCAAAGTCGGCAAAAACTATTTTCTAGAAGGGTTTTAAAAAAATGTCTGCTAATTGAGAATCGGTTGAAATGAAAAATATGCAGATATTTTCTTTGAAAATGTGATGCGACTAATGAATGTCTCTACATAAAACACGTTCTACTAGTAATTTTTCTATCAACTAGGTTACTAGTGCAATCTGCATCTGCATTTCCCTTTGACTCAAGGTTATCATTAGATAGATATCATAGACTAAATCGTGGAGTGTGCAGTAAACACCTTAAAATCCTTTTTACAGCTTTTAAATGAATTTTCTTTGGATTTGAATTGAAATCGTGCAAATAAATTAACAGTGAACATAATATCAGGTCTAGAATCAGTAAAATATACAAATATATCCACATGTATCTTGAGTAATCATCGATCAATACAAAACAACATCTCTTATCACCTAAATTTGCAATATAGTTAGTCCAAGCAAATCTATATGAAATAGTTCAAGGATGAAAAGATGATTAGTCGACATTTTTGCAAAAATTAGAGTCAAAATCAACATTTATTTCCTTATCACATAACTGGATGATTTAAATCAAATTATGGTGCAATTTTTCAACATTTAATATATCGCTCAAGATACATGTGTCGTTACCTATTTTACATTTATGATAATTTTTCGCTGTTACCCATTATGACTCCGCCACCTTTGTATTAGGCTAAGGAACTTTGATTTGTCGCCTGTGCCTAGAACAGCCAGAATTCATGTAACATTATTGTCGTTCCATATCCTGCCACCACACCTACACGAGAACAGATTTTTGTGACCTATTTGTTTTTATAGGTCCATGGTTATTAGTGACAAAAGATTTTGAAAAATATGTTTATGTAGACCAAAGACAAATTATATTTGTTCCATTTGGCACCAAGATTTGTTTGACTTTAAGGAATTTTATATTCATGCCTTTTGGAACCCAAATTGGTATGGTTTTCACATTTTTGGGTCTATACCAGCAATTATTATGATTTTGTCCAATTTTTCCACAAATCGTGCGCTTGGAATTGCCTTGATTAATTTCTCTTCTAACACATTCAGTTTGAGTATATCCAAGTCCTCTTCTAATAGGATTAACAATTTGTTTCCCAAATAACATATTTGGTGATTTTTCTCCTCTGGAGAATTTTTTTTAAAGTTGTAGACAATCGTTGGACTTGTGTTTTGAGAAGTTAATTTTCATTCAATAACAAAGTGCACTTTTTAATAGAATTTTCTCTCCTAGTGTTTTCACTTTCTTTCAAAATCAGAATTACATTTTCTAGTGATTTAATTTTAATTTCATGATTTCTTAATTTCTTCTTCAAGTGATGGACACTTATCACACTTAGGGCTCTTATTTCGGTAGTTTTTAACCAACTGATCAAACTTTTTGTTAACTTTATCAAACTATCTCTTTGCGATTCAATTTATCGTATTGCTCCCTAAGTCTTTCAAAACAGCCGTTTACTTCATTATAATATATAAGTAATTTCGAATAAGTAAGTTTTGATACCTCGCTTGGCTCGTCCTCATCACTGACAGTTGTTTCAACTTGAAGACACAAATTTTCTTTTTCACTTTCACCGCCAGTGCTTTTACCATCTTCTCAGTTTCATCCCAAGTAGCTGCAAAATTTCTCCTTTTCAATTTTATTTTCTTGGTTGAGTCGATTCTAAGGACAATTTGGCTTGGTATGACCGGGTTTATCACATTTGTCACATATGATCTCCTGCTCTTCTGAGTTGTCCAGTGCTTTGACTATTCTGCTTTTCAATTTTTTATTTAGAGCTGGATTTTCGTATTTGTGGTTCCACCTTCTGAATCTCTTTATTAATAGTGTCAATTTGGTTGCTCCATCATCATCATCATCATCATCTTTACTTTTCGTTGTTCCTTTGAGAGCTATTGATTTCTTTCGTGTATCACTTCCTTCTCGTTCTTCCTTGAATTTGATTTCTAGCTCACAAGTGTTGAGATTTCCGATGAGTTCTTCAACTTTGATTTGTTTCAGATCTTTTGATTCTTGAATGGCAGTAACTTTCGCTTCAAAATTTCATGGACGGACACTGAGGATTTTTCGGACTATTTCTAATTCTGTGTATGGGTTTTCGAGAGCTTTTGATTTGTAGACCAGATTAGAAAGTCGTCCATACATTTCTTTGACATTTTCATCCTTGGCTATTGTGAAGTTCTTGTATTCGTTACTAAGCATTACAAGGCAAGATTCTTTGACTTGGGAGGTGCCTTCGTGAGTCACTTCAAGTGCATGTCAAATTTCCTACGCAGTTAGGCAATATGAGACATGATTAAATTAATGATCCAATGAACAAATAATAGAATTCATAGCTTTAGCATTAGCATTCTACAGTTTATTTTCAAGATCTATCCATTGATCCATTGGCTTTTTAATTTGTTAATTATCTACCACTATAGTTGGTGTCTTATATTCCGTCTCAACAATATTCCATGCACCTATGGTTTTCAGAAAAATTTTCATTCTATAATTCCAGTAAGCATATTTACCATTGAAATGGCTGGTCTAACTATGGACTGACCCTCATTACAAGCATTATTAAAAGAAACTATTTAAAAAATCAAATATTTAAAACAAAAATTGGTTTTTGAAAAATCAAATTTTAACACAAAAAATGGTTTTTGTTCCTGGCTCTGATAACACTTGTAGGATTGTTTTCACCCTAGAGGGGGAGGGGGTGAATTGGGTGATACTAATAATAATAAAAATTAATGCAAAAATAAATGTAATAATTGCAGCACAGATAATAGCAGAATAATAAAAGCAGAAATAGAACGACACATATTTGCCCATCTTCGACAAAACCCTGCTTATGTGTTGTCCTCAAGGTTTCTACTAGAAATTAAATAGTCAGACGCTTACACACGTAAATTTGCAACACTCGCTAACGACTAATCTAACTCTACGCTTAAAATCCTGCCACAACTCAGCCACTGAGTTGCGAATTTTCAAACTACTCCCCATAATTTATATCTAGTCACAAGACTAGAAGGTTACACAATTTAAAAAGAAATTACAAATAAAAACTAAAAACAAAGACTAAAACAAATCAAAAACTTAAACCCTATTATTTAATTTAAAGCCCAATAATAAAAAATTAGACCGGCCCACTTATAAGAATAAAAAACATCTTGCTCCTTTTACTTTTCACTTCGTAGCTTTAGCCGTTTAATTTTGTTGCTCTTCTCAAATTCAAGGTTTTGAAGATTTCCTTGAAGCCACCACTTGATTATCTTTCGTTCTTCAATTCGATTCGCTTGCTTCTTCTATTTGCTTGTTATTGCTTTAGGGTCGAGCTCGAATTTGTATTTTATCGGTAATTTTTTGCCCCTTTAGATTTGATTGTTCTCGACTTTATGCTCTGTTTGTTTACGGTTTGTTTGCTTGGGCTCAAACTCGATTGATTTTATGCCGACCATGATTATTGGGTTATATAAGAATGAAAATCCTAGTTTATCGTTCATATATTTCTGGTTTGAATTCCTCTATTAATTTGTTCGGCCGTATGATTATCACTTGAATGATGCGATGAATTCTTGACTTGTTCAAGTTACTGTATATTTCGAATTTTCATGACATGCTTTGGGTCGGTTCTTTTTCATGTGGTCTACACTTGATACTTTGTACATATTGTGGTCTGGGTTCATTGGTGTGCTAAGCCTGATCTTGTACATTTGAGTCCGGCCATTGTATTGAACTTTTATTCATGTTCATTGACTCTCGTACTTGATCATTCTATTTTTGTTTTGTATTTCACCTGAGTTGAATCCACCATTTGGTTGGGTTTGACCTTGTGCTCACCTTGAAAGTTTGTGTGGGTCGGTTGTATGGATAAATATACTAATTTAAAAACTTGTGTGATATAGCAGCGGAAAATAGTCAATAAATAAAAGAAATGTAAAGCAGTAAGTAAATGACACCAGATATTTTTATACTGGTTCAAACTTCCCGTTCTACGTCAAGTCCCGGACTCCTTCTGAATTTACTAACACCCTCGCCTGATCCGAAGGAATAGGTACCTGAACAACCAATTAGGATTTCAATACACTTGCCCGAATAGCCGAACGGGACTTCTAGTACAAAGTATTTAGTTTCTTGACTTGATGTGTTCTTGAATAACACTTATTAGTCGATATAGTACACCCTTCCAATAATCTTCTCCTTTGTGGTATGTAGTGTTTGTACGTGAAGAGAATGGAAGATTTAAATAGAATTATCAATAGTATGCTTGAATGAACGTTTTAGAAAGCAAAGACTATAGAGAGTAGAATCAAAATAGAATGAAAAGAATTATAACGACTGTGGTTAAAAAGAATTTGATTCTTGGCTATATTTATAATGAATCAAGAGTTGTTTTCTTTCACGAACAGTAGTGCTGAAAATGAACGGAAACAACCCTTGAAGTTAAGATGTTTCTCTTCATTGAGAGAGGCATCTCTTCATTAAAAAACTAGCCGTTATATGAATTCAGCAGCTGACCCAGAAGATTCAGCCGTCTGATTCAAACCCGAAAATAAATAGTGCAAAAGACAATACATTCAGCCAGCTGACTCAGAGGATTCAACCGGCTGCATATTATTGTAAATATAAATTTACCTAGTATTCAACCGGCTGAATAGTTGTAGTCAGCTGGCTGAAATCTGTATCTTGTGCATGTGCATACTTCTAGGATATATGTTAATTTTGTTTTGCAACATACCACTTTGACGAGATTTTAACATATTTCTAACTAGACTCAGAAATAATAAAATATCTAATCTATCTTCGCATATTTCTAAATCCATCCTTCAAAGATTTATCTTCTCTTGCAAATTTGGTTAGTATACAATAATAATATAGCTTATATAGTTGTCATATTCAAAATCAAAGATTTCTAGATCTTAATATTCCTTTTTTTGATGATGATAACTATGTAAGTATAATACAATATAATTCAGAATACACTCTCACTGATTTGCTGCTCCCCCTATCGATATGATTTACCTTCTCCCCCTTTGTCATCGACAAAAAGAAGTAGTCGATAGAAGGTAAGCATAGATATGAAAAATAGAAATATCTTAAGTACATAGCACATCACAATATTCATCACTTATAAACGACATTTTTTACCATAGTTATTTAATTTAGCATAGTCATACATATATACATATATATATATATATATGTATGTATAAAACTATGTTGTAAAAAATCACATAACTACAATATATCAACATCACAGAAACATCGCAAAACATTACAGAACAAGCATAGACATATGCTCTGTTCAAAATTAAAGATTGTCACAAATACACATACAACATAATAATGTTAAACACAGAAGTTTATAGCTAAGTTATCACAAACATTTTAACCAAAAGTTAAAAAGAGATAAAATAAGGTTCATACCAAAATGTTTCATTCTTCATCCGTAGTATCCCATTCAAGAGTAGTCAAATCTTCAACCACTCCAGTAGAGGTTGACGAAGAACAAGACAGCTTTTTCCATATTTTGTTCAAGAAATCTTTTATAGTGTCAAATTTCATATTTGAGGATTTTTTTGAACTTTTCTATGCGTTGATTAAGCTTTACTTAATTTTTAGCTATTGTTTTTAGTGCATTCTTGGGGGTTGAATTGGGATCGATCCCATGAATGCCATCGTTGCTTTCCTCTTCTTCTTCTTCTGTTTCTTCTTCGGGTTGATGAGAAGAGGATGCAATATTCGTGTTTCGAGGTTGAAAAATACCTTGATTATGGTTTTCAACCCATTCTGGAAATGAGATGATATCATGATGAGGAAAAACTCGAGGAAGACCCTTTAAACTTATTGTTTTAGCTCCAATTTCACTTATAGTCGAATAGCAAGATTTGGGAGTCGGTACACCAAATTCAAAAGTATCCTCATGATATATGTACCATAGTGAATTGTCTTATATCTTCTTCGAACTTTGACATTTGCAAATTCTTCCGTTATTATTTTTCCCCAATTCACTTGTTTCTATGAATATAATGCATATAGGGCTTGAAAATCATGTTTGTAAATCTTCTCGTAGCTACCGGTTCTAGGTTGTAATGACCTTATCAAGGCTCGATGAATTAATCTTGCCTTTGGCCATAAAGCACTAGTTCGAAGATCAAGCATATCGTCGGATAAGAATAAATGAGAGACTTCATCTCTTCGAACCATATCGACATCAACATGATGAATGTCAATGCCTTGGGAAGGACAACGAAGTATGTGTCCTAATCGTTGCAAAGAAAGAGAAATTTTCACATCACATACCAAAGTCCACACATAGTCTTCCGTATTATGAGGGTAGTGATCATCTAAATTCATATTCGCAAAGAAAAGCTTGAATTATTTTGAGAAGAAATTTTTATGTTTTGAAGCTTGAATCTTTTGATACTTTTTATATATAAATGATGATGTTTTGAAGATTTCTGAATTCATATATATATATATATATATATATATATATATATATATATATTTCTATTATTTATAGAAATGCAGTTTATGGTATAATTTTTTAACAATTATAGACCATTACTAGTTTTAGATGTTCTATAAATAACTTTTAATAATTTCTGGTTGATATTAATTGCAAGTACGATATAGACAAGAATTACTAAATAGCGTAATGGAAATGACACTATACTTCTTCTTATGCAATCCTGAGTTCAAGTGCTAGTAGCTCCATTTTTTTTAAAAAATAATTATTTTAACTAAAAAAATCTTATAATTTTATAAATCTTTTAGTGATAAAATTCCTAGCTTTCTTCTTAACTTTATAAACGTATTTTCGTTTAATGGTTTGGTACAAATATTTGCAACTTGATTTTCTGATGAAACAAATTCTAAAAAAAAAAATTCTTTTTCGATATTATCACGTAGAAAATGATGTCTAATATTGAGATGTTTGGTTCGAGAATGATTGATTGGATTCTTAGATAAGTTAATAGCACTAGTGTTGTCACAATATATTGTTGATTTTTATAAATTTATTCCAAAATGCTGAAGTGTTTTCTACATATAGACGACTTGAGCACATGCTAAAGCAGTAGATATATATTCGGCTTCACACGTCGAAAGTGAAACACAATTTTGCTTTTTACTAACCAGGATACTAAAGATTGTCCAATGAAATAAAAAGTTCCACCCGTACTTTTTCTACCGGTTCGACATCGTTCATAATCAACATCACTATATGATACTAGTTCGAAAGAACATTCTTTTGGATAGAAAAGTCTGAATTCTTTAGTACTGCTTAAGTAACGTAAAATTTGTTTAACTGCTCGCAAATGTGATTCTTTAGGATTTTCTTGAAATCGAGCACATAAGCAAACACTCATCATTATATTAGGACGACTAGTAGTTAAATAAAGTAAAGAGCCTATCACTCTTCGATATAGTTTTTGGTCAACATTTTACCATTTCAATCTCGATCGAGATGAATTGTAGTACTCATAGGAGTAGATTTGGCTGAAGTGTTTTCCATACCAAAACAATTTATTAAATTGTTACTATATTTTTCTTGATTAATAAATATTCCATTTTTGACTTGTTTAATTCGAAGTCTGAGAAAATATGACAATTCTCACAAGTGTGGCATTTCAAATTCTTTAGTCATTATGTTTGAAAATTCTTGATAAAGTTTTTCATTTGTAGAACCGAAAATATTGTCATCAACGTATATTTGCATTACTAAAATATCCTTTTTATATTGTTTTATTAAAAGAGTTTGATCTACTTTTTCGATTGCAAATCCAGAATTTAAAAGATAACTTTTAAGTCGATCATACCAAGCACGTGGTGCTTGTTTTAATCCATATAATGCTTTCTTTGATTTGTATACTTGATCTGAAAATTTTTCATGAGCGAACAACGGAGGTTGTTCTACATAAACATTTCCTTTAATAAATTCGTTTAAAAACGAATTTTTGACATCCATTTCATATAGTTTAAAATCATGAAAATAAGCGAAGGATAATAAGATACGTATTGCTTCTAGTCTAACGGCAGGAGCAAATATTTCTTTATAATCAATCCCTTCTTCTTGATTATATCCTTGAGCTACCGATCTAGCTTTATTTCTAGTAATATTTCCTAGTTCATCGGCTTTATTTTTGTAAACCCATTTAGTGCCGATGATGGATTGATTTTCTGGTCTAGGAACTAAATCCCATACATCATTTCATTCAAATTGATTTAGTTCTTCTTACATTGCTAAAATCCAATAATCATATGTTGAAGCTTCTTTAGCATTTGTAGGTTCTGTCATAGAAATAAAAGCTATATGACCCATTTGATTTAGTTGATGTTGTTTTTTTACGTTTTCGTTAACTACACCAATTATATTTTGAATTGGATGATCTTTTAAAATTCTTGATGGATATTTCAAAACATTTTCTAGTTGATTTTCAGAAGTATCATTTTCCATATTTTTATTTTCAGTATTATGTTCAGTTTTACTTATTATATCATCGTCGTCGTATTTATTAGCTTTGAAATTTTCATCGAACAAAACATGAAGTGTTTCTTCAATGATTTTAGTTCTTAAATTATTAACTCTATATGCTTTACTACAATATGAAAATCCTAAAAAATTCCTTCATCTGATTTTGAATCAAATTTTCCAAGTTGATCTTTAGTATTTAAGATAAAATATTTTGAGCCAAATATTTTTAAATATGATATGTTTGGTTTTCTTCCATTAAATAGTTCGTATATAGTATGTTTTGTTAGAGGACGAATGGAAACATGATTCAAAACGTAACAGACAGTTGCTACTGCTTCTGCCCCAAATTGTTTTGGTAATGTGCTTCCATTCAATAGTGTCCTGGCGCATTCTTGAAGTGTTCTATTTTTCCTTTCTACAACTCCATTCTGTCGTGGAGTTCTTGGAGATGAAAAATTATGAACAATTGCTTTCTTGTTACAAAAAGTTTCAAATGATTTGTTTTCGAATTCTCCTCCATGATTGCTTCTAATATTTTTAATTTTCAAATATTTAGCATTTTGAATTTTTTATTCTTAAAGTTTTCAAATGTTTCATTTTTATGTTTCATAAAAAATGTCCAAGTGAATGTTGAAAAATCATCAAGAATTACAAAAACATATTTATTATAATTTATAGACTAAGCTTGAGTTGGTCCAAATAAGTCTAGATGTATAACTCAAGTGGTTGTAATGTTGAAATGATTTTCTTTGATTTAAAAGATGCTTTTGTTAACTTTACTAGTTGACAAGCATCACAAATGTTTTTAACTTTAAAGTTCATTGTTGGTAATCCTTTTACTAAGTTGTTTCTAGATAGTTTACTTATAGCTTTGAAATTTATGTGATAGAATCTTTTGTGCCATAACCAAGGATCATTTTCTTTAGCTATTAGACACATATCAATGTTGTGATTAATTTTCATATTTAAGAAATATATATTATGTTCTATAATTTCTTCAATATAAGATTTTTGTTTTGATCAGAAATATTGCATTTATTTTCTGAAAAAGATATGCTAAATCCCTTATCGCAAAGTCGACTTACACTAAGTAGATTGTGTTTTAAATTTTTGACTAATAAAACATTTGTAATAAGAGGTAAGTTAGATGTACCGTCATTGCTCACATTGCCTTTGCCGATGACATATCCTTAGAAGTTATCTTCAAAAGTGAAAGAACCTCACTCTGAGTAGATAATATTTGTCAGCATTTCTTTGTTTCCTGTCATGTATTTTGAGAAACCACTGTCCAGTATCCACTTTTCTCTTTTTTTTGGTACCTGTAAAAAATATTAAATTGACATTGGTACCCACTTCATACTATGGTTCTAAGAGTTAGGTCTTAGGAAGCCAAACCCAAGAGGGTTCAGAGTTCCCTTTAAAAGTATAATTAATATTGTTATGAATACTGAAAATAAATGACTCTATATACTTACTTCTTATGACGTTACTGTTGGTTTTTGGTACCTATATTTTGATAGTTTTCTTATTAGTAGTGTTAAATAAAGTTTTTTTGTAGTATTCTTTTTATACCTATCATATAACAAATCATATGATTTTCTAGAACTACTAGCTATGCCATAACCCAGACCTCTCTTACTTGAAGTAGGTTGGGATTTTCCAATAATTTTAGAGAGATTCCCTCTTCCTTTGTTAAAATTCAAAACATTCTTTGTAATACTTTGTAGTTTGTTCTTTAGACTCTCTATTTCTCTAAGATTTTACTATTGATTTTCAAATCATGATTTTCTATAGCTACTAAATCATTCTTGTTTTTCAATGATTCTAATTCTTTTTCAATCATTACGGGTTGAGAAGATAAATTTCTTTTTGATTCCTAAATTTTGACTAATTCTTCTTCAAGAATTTTCTTCTCATCTCGTAACATATCTACTTCTAATTCGCTCCTATTTAATTTTGCTAATGTATCTTTATTTGATCGTTTTTTATTCTTAATTATTTTTAAAAATTCAGAGTTTACTTCTATTAAATCATCAAAAGAGAATTCACTTACATCGTTTTTAGATGCTATGAAGCACACATTAGCTTGTTCGGTGTCGCTATCACTGTCAGATGACGAAGAGTCAGAACCATCCCAAGTAACTGAAAAAGCTAGCGTTTTCTTTTTGAACCGTTTCTCATTTTTGTTTTTCTTGAGTTCCGGACAGTTCTTTTTTATGTGACCTAATTGATTGCACTCGTAGCATTTTAGAGATGAGCTTAAAGGAAAGTAGTTTTGACCTTTACTGCTTCCAAATTTTTGTTCTTTTTGAATTTCAGGAATTTTCTAAATTTTTTGGCCATGAATGCCATATCGTCAACATCTTCATCGTCTGATTCTTCTTTCTCGACTTGAAATGCTATTGTCTTACGGTCTTGTGCTTGTACTTTTCTTGCCTGTAAATTTACTTCATACGACATTAGGTTTTCTATCAACTCCTCTGGTTTTATGGTTGAAAGATCGTTAGCTTCTTTGATTGCTAAGACTTTTCTTCCCATTCATCCATGAGAGAGTTGAGTAATTTTTAACAATATCAATTTTTTATTTTTCTCCTAGTGCCAAAAGTGAATGATATATGTCTTAAAATCTTGAATACATATCATTTATGGTCTCATCTTGCATCATTCTAAAGTTCTGAAATTAATTCTTAAGCATAGATATCTTACTTTGTTTAACTTTGTTAGTACCTTCATATGTAACTTTAAGTGTGCACCATATTCCATATCCAGTAGTACACATACTAACTTTACTGAATTCATTCTTATCTAGTGCACAAAATAACATGTTCATTGCTTTCGCATTTGCAGAAGCATCTAATTTTTGAGTGTTAGACCATTCTGCAAAATCATTAGTAGGAACATGATATTCTTGTTTTATAATGTTCCATGCATCAAACTCATTTGATTGTATATAAACTCTCATCCTAATTGACCAGTAAGTATAGTTTAGACCATTAAATAGTGGTGGTCGTGCAGTGGATTGTCCTTTAGTGAAATTAGAGTGACTATTGTTATCCATATCAACAAATATGAGATAACTTTGTTATGGTTATGTAATAACCGTGCTCTGATACCAAATGAAAGTTTATGTGGATCAGTTGCATGGATAAATATAATAATTTAAATTTTTTTGTGATATAGCAGCGGAAAATGGTCGATAAATAAAAGAAATGTAAAGCAGTAAGTAACACCAGATATTTTTATACTGGTTTGAACTTCTTCTTTTACATCCAGTCTCAGACTCCTTCTGGATTTACTAACACCTGCACTTCACCCAGAGGAATAGGCACCTAAGCAACTGAATAGGATTTCAATACACTTGCCTGAGCAGCCAAACGGGACTTCCAACACAAAATATTTAGTTTCTTGACTTGATGTGTTCTTGAATAACACTAATTAGTCGATATAGTACACCCTTCCTATAATCTTCTTCTTTGTGGTATGTAGAGTTTGTACATGAAGAGAATGGAATATTTAAATAGAATTCTCAATAGAATGCTTGTATGAACGTTTTAGAAAGGCAAAGACTATATCTAGTAGAATCAAAATAGAATAAAAAGAATTGTAATGATTGTGGTTAAAAAGAATTTGATTCTTGACTATAGTTATAATGAATCAAGGGTTGTCTTCTTTCACGAACAGTAGTGCTGAAAAGGAATGGAAACAACTCTTGAAGTTGAGATGTTTCTCTTCATTGAAGAGAGGCATCTCTTTATTAAAAAACTAGCCATTATATAATTCAACAGGCTGACCCAGAAGATTCATCCGTCTGATTCTAATCCGAAAATAAATAGTGCAAAAGACAGTACATTAAGTCGGTTGACTTAGAGGATTCAGCCGGCTGAATATTGTGGTAAATTTAAATTTACCCAGTATTCAGCCGGCTGAATAGTTGTAGTCAGCCAGTTGAAATCTGGGTCTTGTGCATGTGCATACTTCTTAGATATATGTCAATTTTGTTTTGCAACATACCACTTTGGTGAAATTTTAACATATTTCTAAGTAGACTCATAAATGATAAAACATCTAATCTATCTTCGCGTACTTCTGAATCCATCCTTCAAAGATTTATCTTCTCCTGCAAATTTGCTTAGTATACAATAATAATATAGCTTATATAGTTTTCATATTCAAAATCGGAGATTTCTGGATCTTAACACACCTATCCCTACAATTTTATCAAATGCACATCGATGTGCACGACCTTTGGCATGTACAATGATACACTATGCATGCCATAAGTCGTTCGTGTAGATGAATTCAAATGAAAATGATGACAAACGACCCAAATAACCGAGGTAAATAACATTTTCAAAACACACACTTCATTGTACACTGCAAAATATTTCTTTTTCAAATTTACAGCGTTAGTGTTTATTTTGCAAAAAATTCAGATGCTGGATATAGGCTAGAACAAAGTTGAAGATACAAATACGAATGATGAGTGAGTATGTAGTGAGGTCAAACTGGTAAATTGAACCTTGTGCTGTAATCAAGATTGTAATGTAATTGAAAATGTATATATATAGTGAGAGCTCAATTTGTACTATTTGAATAATTAATAAAATATTTGTTAAAATAAAATATTTGTTTGAATTTGAATTTCATGTTATTTATTTTATCCAACAAATACTTATTTAATTATGTGAAAAATAAAATAGTACAATAACAAATACATTAAAACGAATATATATGTTTATTAACATCAAACAAAAAATTATATACTAGCATATTCAACATCTTCTTCGTAGGTACCTTGGTGCTATTGACAAGGAAATATCTCTTATTTCTATACTTTGATACCATATAGATTTTAGTGCTTCAATTTGACTTTCCCAACACGTGTCAAATAATGGCTTAAAAATACAACCCGATATATGATCTTTAAAATTTTGACATCTCTATATGGATGTAGAAAATAAATTAAATATTTATTAGATCATCCCAAAGAAAATTAATGCTTTCGGACATGATTTAGCCATATCACATAGCACGGGATTAAGAATATGACAGCCACATGGTATGTAGAAAGCTCTTAAATTTATTTCTAATAATTTTTGTTGCACCCCTTTGTTTTTTCCTTTCATATTTGATCTTTTATCATAACCTTGTCCTTTGCTATCGTAAATATCAAGCTTAATATATTTAACTTCTTTAAGCTTATTAAAAATCCCAAGTCCAGCGATAGCGGACCTTCTTACATCCCATGTTGTATATATGTATCCCTTAAATCTATCTTTGTTTATTAATTATTTTCTCAACTTCTTCGCCTTCAAATCTTTAATTTTCTGAATCTAACATTTATACATATCTCTTTATGTATATATGTATCAAAAAGAGGAGACCTGATAGAGATCATCAAAAGACATATCAAATCCAAAGGAGACAGAGCTAAGGCTATACAGTGAGTGGAAATCTTAGTTTTTCTATTTTAGTAATTGATTACTGTAATTTGGGTTTGAATATGCTTTGGGGAGTTTTGGTTTGCGATAACATCAAATTATAAATCTTTAAAACTCCTTCAATGCGAAATGTCAATTCTAGGTTGAAATATCAATTTATTTATGTCAAAATAATGGAAATTGTTTAGATTTGAAGATTTTATAATTTTACCTTTTATTATTCTCCTTATTATTGTTCTTTGAATTTGATTAAAGGACTTTCATTATAAAATAGTGTGCCAAGTATGAATTATATTCATAGTTTGCACTCCTGATTCCCTCAAATTAAATAGAAATTCCTTCGTTTATTTTTATGTGTAAAAGGAGATGAATAGAGCGTAAAAATTAGAATTGTAAGTTTATATTAGCAAAATATTTTATTATTTTGATGTAATAAGTTGAGTTTAAATTTTAATTGTATACAGGTATATTGATTGGAATTTTTGGACATGAATATTAGAATTTTGGTATTGTTGGTAATGTAGAATGAGACTTGCATGGTTGTTTAAAGAGTTGACATTTAAATACTAGTTTAGGACGTATATTCCACATCCTTAGAAATTACTAAGCGCATGTCTATGTGTGTGTATCTGTGTATGTGTGTGCATTAGTGTAATTAAGGTATAATTACGTAGTTAAATAGGTTATTAATTTTATTAAATCCCCTTTAGGAATGTAATTAATGTTAAAGGTGAAATAAGAAAAATTTCTTATAAGGCCTTGATTACAGTAACGGTGAGATGTGTGATACTATATGTAGAGTATAATATAGATTATGACTAAGTTATAGGAATGTGGGGTCAGTCAAACACATATCGAAGTCTGCCCAGCTAATCTGTTTACCAACAGTGTGCTTTTAAGGCTGATGTGAGACATTGCCTGCAATAAGTAACTATGATGACGCGATGTTAGTCCCAAATTCTATATAGTAAATTTGTCTAGCTAATATAACTACCAGTTGAACAGTCGAGTAAATGTGAGACGTCACAGTGGGATATAGATTATAATACAAATGACTTGCTTCAGAGATTGAAGGTATTAAGTGGTTGTGTGAGGGTCCACCTCTTCTCTATGAAGGAAGTAGTAAATGGTCATAGTTATGGGTTAGGCATGGTAGAGGATATCTTGAAAAATGGCTTGCTTCAATAGGAAGTATTAAGTGGCTGGAGAGATTCCATGCAATGTTAGCTAGAAAATTATTAGTAAGGAGTCCGCCTTAGGATTATAGGTAGTAAATGACATGGACCTACCTTAAATAAGGTATTAAATGGTCGGAGTCTGCCTAATACCCATTAAAAGGTATTAAGTGACTTTAGTGCTATCTCTTACATTGATAGGACATTACTGATGGCAGATATGGTTTACTGGGATGATAGCAAGTTAGCTATGGGCTTGTATTTGAAATTCTTTTACTTTTGAGAAAAGCCTTTGGGCTTATATTTAGAAATACTTATGTTGTAGGTAGAAACATAAGGCATATTCCTATTTAAATTATACTTTCCAGTACTAATGTAGCACTGTTCGAGATTTTTATTCATCGGACATATGTTGTCCTGACAGCCTCCTCATTACAGCACAAGTTAGGAAGGGCGATAGTGAAGATAGAGACATTGACGATGCTTGTGGTAGTAGACAATTATTTACTTATTATTTTATGTGGGTTTTTTGTGTACCCATGAAATAAAAACAATGTTGTAATTTTGAATATTGCGGACATGTACGGTTACTGTTGGGTTTTGACATTACGGATATTTTACTATGGTTTTGAATGATATTTTGAAATTTTAATTAAATGGGTACTTTCGTTATTATTATATTTTATCCTTCCACCATGGGATTCTGAATGTGTAAATAAATAGCTATGTAGTGTTCTTTACCAACCAACCGCTAGTTTTGAGATGGTTCAAAGTTTCAATGGGCCTTTTCTGGATTGAAATTTAGGCTTATCCTAAGGAGGGTTGTTATAATCACCCGGATTTTCGACATTCGAAAATCGACATCAATATGTCCACTGCATCTAGTGCCGACCAATCATAGAAGAAGAAATATAAACAATATCAGAATCTCACAATCGCAGCGGAACACTATATAATAGATAAATGACTAATCTTTAAAAGAACTATATTTGTTTATACATTACATCATCAGAGTCATATATATGACACAATAGCGGAATACAAAATAACAGTAGAAAAATAACATCAACGTAGTCTTCCAAGAGAGTTCAACATACTGCATCTTCATTTCCAAAGCTCCAAAGTCCAACCAAAAGGCTCAAAACCAAAAGTTTCCCAAACAAAGACATCCAAATCCACATCTACTTCCTGACTTAGCTCCAGAATCTACAGATAAGCTGACTCTAGGTTGCCCGTGTGGAAAATTAAAGGCACTCGGAGTTTAGAAAAGGGAACAATAAACTCCGAGTTAGTCATGGGACTGGTGTGAGATCTAAAAACAGTTATTTGAAATTCGTTCATGCTTTTGGAAAATGAAACTACCATAAGGTCTCCCGGCACACACTCAAATGCAATCGCACACATAGGGGAGGTTTCTCCTTATAGTAGTCAAACATGCTTGATACGCGAAAATCCTTTTGATATTATTATTAGTGCATAGTATGGAAAAACATTTGCATGTACAATATTAATCTTAGCCAGCATACATACCATTATAGTATGCCTACTATAGCTACCATGTTAAATGGCAGGTTCTACAACTAAAATCATAAAGGGCTCGTATTGTTTTGTTTGGATTTCCAACAAATGGTCAAGGATAAGGAACTTCCTTTATCCGAATGGGTACGCCTCTGGAAGGACGTCCTGAAAACCTAATCGGATCTTTGCCAACACAAGGCTGGGTTACCTCTTTAACTAGGTAACTAACTGTCACGAGTATGTCATCCCCCGGTCGTAACCGACCTTTACCGAGGCGCCTCAAATTCCAACAACCACATAAGTAAAATATCTGGGCTCCATACCAGAATACCACTTTTTACCTACATAAGTAAAATATCTGGGCTCTATACCAAAATACCACTTTTTATCCAGAAGGAAATGTACATACCCTTAGGGTCGCGAACCCCATAACCTTGCTGCATCCTTCCTGTTTCAACCATTTCACGGGGTGTGAGGGTCGATGAAGTCTCATCCCATAAAGCTATGCTTTACATAAAGGCCATGCTTCGATCAACCAATGCTCAACACTTAGCATGCCACACCACCAAGTTGGGAATATATCACTAATAACTATCATCTACATAACCTCTGAGCTCGTACGTCTCAGAAAAAGGTGTTAAGCTAAGAGAATAAATTATCCACCACCAACAGAAATATATTTGATAGAAACCAGCTTTATATCTCAAAGTGTAATGTCATACATACATCCATACAAGTCCATCATGGGTTTGAATGGAACCGAAGGCACTTCGTCCAATTAAGGAAAGATGTTCTCGCAAATCCGGATATCCCCTAATCACGTCCGGACTCCCCATCTCATAGGGTAATCTCTATATTGGAGCAACTTGGTGCAGAGACAATCAATAGGCAATCCTTTCATTTTTGAAAATACCCGATCTTCAACCACCGTCTTCAAATGCAATTCCATTCCGTCGTATCATTATTCGGAATAGGTTTTCGACTTAATGCCCTCCCCCGATTTTTCTGAATAATGAGCGCTTATTTAAAACATGTGATAAAAATTTCCACTTTTAATCTTTTAAACAAAAGATCCACCTTTAAGACCCGATGTGATTTTTCAATAACCATTTGGAATTTGATCCAAGTCTCATCGAAATTCAAATGCCATCTTAAAGGCCAATATTGATAGTTTGTTATTTAACTATCAAATAACATCCATAAACAACCGTCAGATTTAAATAATTTCCCAAATTATTTATTTCAAAATATCTTTTCAAACTATTTTTCTACCCTTTAACTCTTTGAAACAGTTTTCAAATCACCCTTTTCTTTCGCATAATAAGTTTCCATCCGATCGTTTATTTCCACTGGAAATCACCAAGTCTAAATATTTAAAATTTTAAAATAATTTAAATTACTTAATCCAAAAATATACTTTAAAACACTTTAAAAAAATAAAAACTATTCTAAACACTTTATTTTGAATACTAGTTATGAAAATTTATAGTAATTTCTCATGTAATACTTAAGCCAAAACAATCTTAAAATAAAAGTTATGAAATTCTGTACAAGTTTTTCAAATAAAAGTTTTGGCAAAACTATCTTTAAAATAAAATTACTTTATAAAATATAAATATTAATAATTATCTTTTTAAATCATAATACCAATTAGCCTTTTAAAATAATTACTACTATAACTAATTTAATAAATATTTAACTTTTAAATTATAAACAACTTAAATAAATAAAACCTCAAAAAAATTCTTTTAAAACAACTTTAAAACTTCCAACTTATACTAAAAAATATGCTTTGAAAACATACTTGGCTTTTCAGGGAAATACACTTTTCTTTCACACCTTAAAAATAAACCACTATTTATTTTTAAAACAAATTACCCATTCCTTTATAAATTCCCACCGTGAATTTATACTTTCAAATATCCACTGATGTATTATTTCTTTATATAAACCCAGTTTATAAATTCCATAGTCTCATTCCTTTTAAAAAGAATAGTTTCAACACTAAATCGATTTCCAAATCGATTTCCAAAATCTACTCCATTTAAAAATTACTCCTTTACTTATCCAAATTCATTTCAAAATCTATTAATTCCAAATTCACTTCTTTATTTATGATTCAACATCTTATTTTAAACTGAAAATATCCATCTCATTCTTTATTCAAGACTCTCCCTTTTAATTCTTCCCAATCATTTTAAATCTTAAAATTTAAAATAAATACCACTTAAGTCTCCAAACTCCTTTAATTTCATTTATTTAAAATCTCTATATTTTTCTTTCCATACCCAGCATTTATTTAATAGAATTTAAAATTAAACCTTTATTCTTTTCGAATTCATTCTTTAATTTATCTAAAATTATTTTACTTAATATTTCTCTCTTATAACTCTTTTCAAAATCAAATCTTTTATATTTTTCATATCTTTAAAATATCCAATTTATTCAGCCAACCATAGCATTCAATAATTTCCATTACCCATATAATTAATATAATCATCACAGATTATCACATACATCAAGTCGCTGAATATAAAAACAAATTCAACGTTTTGAGGAATCCAGTTGGATCCCTCCAACCTATTTCCCTGTATCCACAGATGTTAGCACAACAATTTAAAATACCAATCCCGCTTCAAGGTGGGATACGCGGTATAAGGGTCATCCGCTATTATGCAGGGCGCATAGGGTCTCATCCGCTATATAATGCGGAAAATCAATCACTCCAATATATATATATATATATATATATATATATATATATATATAAACTATTGTATATAATATCACATCCAGTCAATTCAATCATTCCACCAATAAATTTAAATTTAACTATATAAATTAAACTAGGTAATCCGATTGAGTGAGAAGATCTCACATTTTCTTTTGTTTTGCAATCCATTTCCATTCCAGCTTGTTTTAACGATTTTTGACCCTGTATAACATTATATGATTTATTAACACTTGGTATAATTGAATGATTAATCATTATTTAGTAGATTTACTTAACTAACATTTTAATAAATTAATAATTTTCCTTCCAAAACTTTTAGTAACTAAAATAAATTAAATAAATAAATAAAATAAATTAATCACTAAATCCATTATTTGTAAAATAAACTAGTAAGCTAAAGTATGCGTATAAATTAGTGATTCCAACTAAATTATACAGTTAATTCAAAAAATTCTTTACTTCCTTAAAATAGTTTATAACTAATATATTTTTTTACTTATAACCTAACAAAAATTAGCTAAATTAATATACAACAATAACTTAAAAAAATTACCCTACTACTGAAAAAAATGAGAATCCAGGCTTAACTCCAGCAGCTCCACCCAGCTTCACGATCACCAACCCTTGCTGCTAAACTCAGCATCCACTCATGTATCCCTACACGCTCAAGCACTTCGTGCAGCTGAACGATACCCTTCCATCATGCGACGCGAACTACCGACCATCACAATCGACGCCGAGCCTCCAGTCATGACGCTGTTGCATCTCACCTTCACCCAAGCTCGACGCTGCTTCGCCCAAATCGTTATGCTTACTACCAGCCCTAATACATTTCCGCGCATTGCAAGCATGGGTAAGCTTGCTTAATGGCATGTTTGGGTTCACTGTGTCGAGAAAATTGGCTTGAACTGATTCATTCCGGCATTCGCGAATAGCATAGTTGGGTCGTCATGTGGAACGATTGGACTCGATCTCCAATTCATGTGGGACTTCGATTCGAAATATTTTACGAAAGTTTCGCAAACTTTGGATGCAGGACATTCGATTTGGAACATGGAGGCTGTGGAGAAAACCCTAAGATAATGATTTGGTTTTTGAAGGGGAGAAACGGAGGAGATGAGCTTTCGCCTAGCGCTGCCTCGTTCGAGCGTCAATCGAACCGATGAAGTCACGATTTGAACAGGATGAATGATCTAAGGAAATTTGACGTCGAATTGATTATTCTATTGATTCATCTTCGGCCATTATTTTCAAGCTTGAAGATTTGCGCGGTATATTTCTTTGAATGAGAGATTCATTTTCTTCTTTTTTCAAAAGAAGACGCGTGTGAAATTAAACATAATAAAAGAAACACGTGTACTAAATTTCTTTACGTGTCCGTAAAGTCTACACTATTTCAAATGCAATAATATTATTTATGTTTGAATTCAAATTCAAATCGTCTCGATTTCCGCAACTCATAATCTCGATCTCCAGTCGAGGCATGCCGCTAGGTGTCCGTAATGTTATACCCCTATTACGAACATAATGGAAAGGTTTCGAGTCCTAATTTGATCATATGGAGAAGATAGCTTTTTGGACCAGTAATTTTATTAAATTTTTGATATAGATTTCAGCGCGTTTATCTACCGTACGGTCAAAGAATCACTCCAAACATTACGAAAATAGCAATTCGATTATATAACAATATTACGGATCCAATGGAACTGGTTTCGTTGAATTCCGACACTGTGCCTTGGATGGCTATTTTTAAATATCGATTTAAACGTTATAATTTCAAAACTTAACAAAACACTTCCAGATTCAAGTATAACTCTTTTACTATCTATAGTACTATCAATATAATTTTACAAGCTTTTAAATTATTTTTAACAAGCTTAAAATTTCAGCCATTTACCCAATTTTCAATTATTTAGTAAAACAATTAAATCACTCAATAAATAGTGGCATTTTAAATTCAAGTTAACTTTTAAATATTTAAAATCAATTAAATATTCCAATTTCACATATCCAAAAATTCCGGGTCTTCACATTCTTCCCCCTTAAAAGAATTTCGTCCCCGAATTACTAGTTAAGAAGAATGGTCCATAACCCGTTCATTATTTCCTAATCCAAACAGTTTTTAACAACTTTCCGAAACCAAACAGTTTCAACTCCCCAAAACAGTTTTTATTAAAGACACGATATCACTTCCACTAGCTTTCTAAACTCATCCATAACTTCTAAACAATATTATTTACTTAACCTTTTCGAATTTTAATTTAAATTCAAATTTAAATTATCAAAATTTCCTCAAAATTTTCCCGACTCTCTAAATTTTCAAAAAAATTCGCCAGCGTCTCCTTTGCGCGGCTAGATCCGTATGACTACAAAATGCCACTACGGGACCCTAGATTTTAAAAGAAAACAAAACGCCAAGTGGCTAGACCAGAAAATCATCAAATTTCATACAGGAATTTAAATACATACCTTTTTGTCGAGCAATTTAAATTATCTTCTAAATCAAATCATCACTTTCCTTTTGCTTTTAAAACACTTGTATATCCCACTTAGCAATAATGCCCAATTACAGAAATCAAAAATCATTTTATACAATTCTTTACAAAAGTTTCAATATCTATTTCATTTAAGTCCGTACGATGTACACATATATCCATACGCAATATAAAATCCGATAGCTCACTCGATCACACAGTTTCATTTTCGAACTAGTATCGTTCACCCGATTCCCTAGTGCGGACTCAGAACTAGTTTCTTGATTAGAAACAATCATTCTCCTTGCATTGTCCTAAACTATGATAGAGAATTTCAGAACTAAGCAAAAATCCATATCTAGGGTTCACTGTTGAAAATCGAGTGAAAAATCCCAACTCGGATCGATATAACTATCTCGAAATTCTGTGCACGAATCTGGATCAAGTCGCTATGCGAACAAAATAATATAGGTTCATCCTACGTATTTGCCCCAATTGATTATTAGCTATATCAATTCTCTTTTATTCACATTTTATTTTGGTTTCCATTCAATTATTCACAATTATCATTTCACACACCCTTATATTTAAGCTTCATTCAAATATCAACTTAGAATATTTTCCTAAAACCAAGTTAATTTTTAAAAATTTCACCATTCCTTTCTTAAGTTCAATATAAGTATTTTATATATTATACTATTTTCGCTTCATTTCTTAAGTTTTTATATCATTATTTTAAATTAGTTCCATTTACTTATTTATTTCAATTTCCCAGCCATTTTATCTCAAACCATTTTTATTTCCAAACTTTTATTATCTTTGGTCCACTTCGAACTAATTCTTTAACTTTACTTTATTAAATCCAATTTAAATTAAATTCGAGTATTCAGTTCAAGTTCTATTTACTTACAATTTAAATTAAATATCCTCTCAATATTCATTTTAAATTCATTTGCTTACTCATTTAAATCAATTAGTTTACTTATAAATTTATTTCAATCCTTTGTTTTATTTAGTCCAACTTGACTAGCTTTACATATCACACAATTCAAATTTAACTCCAATATCCAGTTTCCAATTTCATTTACTTAGAAATGTAAATCCATTTATTCATTTACAAATTTATTCCACACTTAGTAAATCCTATTCCAATAGCCATCCATTAAGCTCATTTACTTTTATCTTACTTGATTTAGTTACATTTTAATTTAATTCAATTTTTTAACTTCTATAAGGTTGCCAACTTATTTTCATTCCAAGCAAATTTCCAAATTTAACAAGTTATCAAACCCCTTATGAATCCATAAATATTTCCAATTTACTTCCAGAGTTTTAAACAATTTCTAAACATTTCAAAATCACCTTTGAAATCAACTATATCCAAATTCCTTTGCATTTCTAAAATCAAACTCAACTTTTTCAAACAATTCCAATTTAAAAGGTTTTGGTAGCAATTTCTCTCTTGAAAACTCGAAAATGAACATCGATGATGCTGCAGTCATCACCGAAGTTATTTTCCAACGACCGAAGAGAGTTCAGTGCTTTTATCCTTTCAAAAATATATTTTTAAATTCCAAATCTCACCAGATTCCAAATCCAATTCAAAAATATTTATGAATAATATCCTTATTATTCCTCCAAACTCTTAGAAAATCATTTTCAAACTCAAGGAATTTAATTTCCAATATTTCAAATTCCAAATCCTTTTAATCCCTATTCAAAAATTACTTTGGAATTTTTGTTTCATTTCCAATTATAAACCACATTTATAATTTATATTTTCAAATCCCATTTTGTTATATAAATTTATTCCTTAACCTTTGGTTATAATTTTAATTTCTAGTTCAATTCCCACACAACAATGATAATAATTAATATTATCACTTTCTAATAATCAAGCAACCATATATACACTATAATAATTTACAGAGAATTATTTCTTTTATATACAAAAATAATTTAGGTAAAATTGTTTCATTTACCCTATTTTAAAACAATATTGTGTCGGTTTATCTTGTTTAAGAGTTTAGAAACCCCTATCGATAACATGGCATCCCACATATCCACCAAAATTCATAAACACTCAACCGATAAGTCAACACAACATAAAAACAACTTTTATATTCACTAACAACTATGCGCTCATATCTATTAATACACTCAAACTCATTCTAGAGTACTATGGACTCTATTTCTAATGAGTAATCCCCACCAGAGCCAAGGTTCTTGCTTAGCCTTCAGCTCTGATACCAAATAGTGATGGTATAGGCTTTGCAACAATCAACAACGGCCACACTCCGCCGTGGCACACATTGGTACCTCGAATTTTCTTTTACGGCCAGCCTCTCGACTTGCAACCAACCCACCCTGGGACATGTAGGGGTAAAAGTCTCCTGCTCGCCGCCAAACACGAAGCGAGAACCCCTTATCATGCGCAATGAAGCAAATGTGATTCCATTCCGTCATATCATTATTCGAAATGGGTTTTCGACTTAATGCCCTCCCCCGGCTTTTCCGAATAATGAGCGCTTATTTAAAACATGTGATACAAATTTCCACTTCTAATCTTTTAAACGAAAGATCCACCTTTAAGATCTGATGTGGTTTTCGAATAACCATTTGGAATCCGATCCTGGTCTCATCGAAATTCAAATGTCGTCTTAAAGGCCAATATTGATAGTTAGTTATTTAACTATCAAATAACATCCATAAACAACCATCAAATTTAAATAATTTCCTAAATTATTTATTTCAAAAAATCTTCGAAAACTATTTTTCTACCCTTCAAATCTTTGAAACAGTTTTCAAATCACCTTTTCTCTCGCAGAATAAGTTTCTATCCGATCATTTATTTCCACTGGAAATCACCAAGTCTAAATATTTTAAATTTTAAAATAATTTAAATTACTTAATCCGAAAAAATACTTTAAAACACTTAAAAAAATAAAAACTATTTTAAACACTTTATTTTGAATAATAGTTATGAAATTTTATAGTTATTTCTCATGTAATACTTAAGCCAAAACAATCTTGAAATAAAAGTTGTGAAATTCTGTACAAGTTTTTCAAACAAAAGTTTTAGCAAGATTAACTTTAAAATATAATTACTTTATAAAATATAAATAATTATCTTTTTAAATCATAATACCAGTTAGCCTTTTAAAATAATTACAACTATAACAATTTAATAAATATTTAACTTTAAAATTCTAAACAACTTAAATAAATAATTTCTCAAAAACATTCTTTTAAATCAACTTTAAAACTTCCAACTTATACTTAAAAATCTGATTTAAAATGTACTTGGCTTTTCAGGAAAATACATTTTTCTTTCACACCTTTAAAAATAAACCACTATTTATTTTTAAAAAAAATTACTCATTCCTTTATAAATTCCCACCGTGAATTTATACTTCCAAATATCCACTGATATATTATTTCTCTTTATAAACCCAGTTTATAAATTTCATAGTTTCATTCCTTTAAAAAACACAGTTTCAACACTAAATCAATTTTCAGATCGATTTTCAAAATTTACTCCATTTAAAGATTACTCCTTTACTTATCCAAATTTATTTCAGAATCTATTAATTCCAAACTCACTTCTTTATTTATGATTCAACATCTTATTTTAAACTGAAAATATCCATCTCATTCTTTATTCAAGACTCTCCCTTTTAATTCTACCCAATCATTTTAAATCTTAAAATTTAAAATAAAATCCTTTAATTCTTAAGCAATATCGCTTAAGTCTCCAAACTCCTTTAATTTCATTTATTTAAAATCTCTATATTTTTCTTTCCATACCCAACATTTGATTAACAGAATTTGAAATTAAACCTTTGTTCTTTCCGAATTCATTCTTTAATTTATCTAAAATTAATTTACTTAATATTTCTTTCTTATAACCCTTTCAAAATCAATATCCAATATATTCAGCCAACCATAGCATTCAATAATTTCCATTACCCATATAATTAATATAATCATCACAGATTATCACATACATCAAGTCGCTGAATATAAAAACAAATTCAACGTTTTGAGGAATCCAGTTGGATCCCTCCAACCTATTTCCCTACATCCACAGATGTTAGCACAACAATTAAAAATACCAATCCCGCTTCAAGGTAGGATATCGCGGTATAAGGGTCATCCGCTATTATGCGGGGCGCATAGGGTCTCATCCGCTATATAATGCGAGAAATCAATCACTCCAATATATATATATATATATATATATATATATGTATGTATGTATGTATGTATGTATGTATGTATAAACTAATATAATATCACATCCAGTCAATTCAATCATTCCACAAATAAATTTAACTATTTAAATTAAACTAGGTAATTCGATTGAGTGAGAAGATCTCACCTTTGTTTTGTTTTGCAATCCATTTCCATTCCAGCTTGATTTCATGATTTTTGACCTTGTATAACATTATATGATTTATTAACACTTGGAATAATTGAACGATTAATTATTATTTAGTAGATTTACTTAACTAACATTTTAATTTAAACTAATAATTTTCCTTCCAAAATTTTTTAGTAACTAAAATAAATTCAATAAATTAATAAAAAAATTAATCGCTAAATCCATTATTTGTAAAATAAACTAGCAAGCTAAAGTATGCGTATAAATTAGTGGTTCCAACTAAATTATACAGTTAATTCAAAAAAAATCTTTCTTCCTTAAAACAGTTTATAACTAATAATTTTTTTTACTTGTAATCTATCAAAAATTAGCTAAATTAATATACAGCAATAACTAAAGAAATTACCCTACTGTTGAAAAAAATGAGAATCCAGGCTTAACTCCAGTAGCTCCACCCAGCTTCATGATCACCCACCCTAGTGTTGCTCGATTCAGTATCCACCCATGTATCCCCACACGCTCAAGCACTTCGTCCAGCTG
Organism: Allium cepa; assembly: GCA_030765085.1. NCBI lineage: Eukaryota > Viridiplantae > Streptophyta > Magnoliopsida > Asparagales > Amaryllidaceae > Allium > Allium cepa. The sequence goes on along the minus strand of CM060931.1, from coordinate 1,038,448,799 downwards.
AACGATTCCCTTCCATCATGTGACGCGAACTATCGACCATCATAATCGATGTCGAGCCTCCAATTATGACGCTATTGCATCTCGCCTTCACCCAAGCTCAACGCTGCTTCGCCCAAATCATTATGCTTACTACCAGCCCTAATACATTTCTGCGTATTGCAAGTGTGGGTAAGCTTGCTTAACGACATGTTTGGGTTCACCATGCCGAGAAAATTGGCTTGAATTGATACATTCCGGCATTCGTGAATAGCAGGGTTGGGTCATCATGTGGAACCACTAGAATGGATCCCCAATTCATGTGGAACTTTGATTCGAAATATTTTATGAACATTTTTCAAACTTTAGATGCAAGCCACTCGATTTTGGGCATGGAGGCTGTGGAGAAAACCCTAAGATAAGGATTTGGTTTTCGAAGGGGAGAAACGGAGGAGATGAGCTTTCGCCTAGCGCTGCCTCGTTCGAGCGTTGATTTGACCGATGAAGTCACGATTTGAACATGATGAATGATCTAAGGAAGTTTGACTTCGAATTGATTTTCTGTTGATTCATCTTCAGCCATTATTTTCAAGCTTGAAGATTTGCCATTTTCTTATTTTTTTCAAAAGAAGACGCATGTGAAATTAAACAGAATAAAAGAAACGCGTGCAATATATTTCTTTACGTGTCTGTAAAGACTACAGTATTTCAAATGTAATAATATTATTTAGGTTTAAATTTAAATTCAAATTCAAATCGTCTCGATTTTCGCAACTCACAATCTCGATCTCCAATCAAGGCGTGCCGCTAGACGTTCGTAAGGTTATACCCATATTACGAACACAACAGAAGAGGTTTCGAGTTCTAATTTGATCATATGGAGAAATAGCTTTTTGGACCAGTAATTGTATTAAATTTTTTATATAGATTTCAGCGCGTTTATCTACCGTACGGTCAAACAATCACTCCAAACATTACGAAAATTGCAATCCAATAATAATACAATATTACAGATCCAATGGAACTGGTTTCGTTGAATTCCAAGACTGTGCCTTGGATGGCTATTTTTAAATATCGATTTAAACGATATAATTTCAAAACTTAACAAAACACTTCCAAATTCAAGTTTAACTCTTTTACTATCTATATTACTATCAATATGAATTTTACAAGCTTTTAAATTATTTTTAACAAGCTTAAAATTTCAGATTCAACCATTTACCCAATTTACAATTATTTAATTAAACAATTAAATCACTCAATAAATAGTGAAATTTGAAATTCAAGTTATAAATTAACTTTTAAATATTTAAAATCAATTAAATATTCCAATTTCAAGTATCCAAAAATTCTAGTCGTCACAGTTGTTGCATTTGGTATCAGAGCCTAGGTTACCCGATCAACGGGGAAAAATATACGTATGAGAGATGCACTTGTTATTTTGAAAAGATTTTCCAAAACCCCTATTACATATATAGATATATAATTTATTGTGAACACACGCATATACACTAGGCAAATCTTTCTTTTAGCATATAATACTATCTTAGGAAATTATAACTAAATGTTTAACCTACAAATAGTATACTATGGCTGAAAATCCTTTTTCTTCTGGGACTGGAAACTCTGCTAGACGAGTGCCCACTATTCAAGGGATGCTCGAATGTTTTAAACAATACCTCAAGCACATAAGACAAGTCCTTGTTCCCCAGCAGACTGCACTAGTGGCACCAGTTGTCCCGTCTACCGAGACAACATCTCATCATAACGATTTTCCCAAATTGTGTTAAATTTTATGAGTGTAGGAGGAAGAGTATATTCTAAAAAGGAAAGCTTTTTAGAGAGTAAGGCATGGAAAAATGACTGCGAGAGGATATTTTAGGAGATTGTTTGGGAGGATCAAGTGAAGCAAATAATGGTGGCTTGATACCTCAAAGGAAAAGCTTGGATTGGTGGAATTTGGTAGCTGGAGAGAACGTTGGTAGGATTGTCTCGGGATGAATTCAAGAACCGATTTGAGAAAAGGTTTATGTCAAGAGCACAAGTGAGATTGCAACTAGAGAAATTCATTTAGCTTAGGCATGAAGACTCCACTCTGAAAGAGTACATTAGTGAGTTTACGAAGTTGGCTAAATTTGGAATGAGCCTGATTGATACATCTATGACAAAGGCCACGAAGTTTGTCAATAGTTTGACTCCTCACTTAAGAAATGGTTATTAACTCAGATACCCGTTGGAGCTACCTATGAGATGCTTGTTGAGATAGCTTTACTGTAGATGATGAATGTTGAGGGGAAACAAATGGAGAAGGAGAAGGTGAAGGCAGGACCCACACAGAATCAGGGAGAGGCCAAGAAAGGAAACTTTTGAGAAAATAAGAAGTCAAAGGGGAAATTTCAGATTGAAGGTAAAGTGTGTAATATATGCTAAAAGAAAGTACACCTTGTAAAAGATTGTAGAGTGAATCTGTTGAAGGTAGCTTTTAAGGGGAACTGTTATCACTGCCAAGAGGAAGGGAAAACCAATGTCCAAAGATGATGTAGGAAGGGTAGAGTAAGCAAGCCTATGCCATTGAGGCTACCCCTATTTTGAGTAGACCACCCCCTAGAGACTAACGAAAGTCGGCTGTGGAAGGTATAGCTCTCATTTTAAGAAATAATTAATTTTCGTACTCTGTTTGGTTCCGGAGTATCACATTCATTCATAGCTAGGAATGTGATTAACTCATAAACCTTCAAACCCAAACTATCACCCACCCAATAGTAGTTTCAAATCCTATTGGGAGGATGACACATCTTTTCTCAATTTGCATAGACCTAATGTCAGACATATGCGACGTTTGATTTCATATACAATATGTAAGTTCTAAATTCCGAGGGGTATTTTGGATATGGATTGGTTGTCGCACTAAGGAGCGGTCATGGACTACAGTAAGAGGGTAATATAGCTTCAGAGTTGTAAAGGGTGTGACCTACACGTTTGTTGTACACCCCAGAACTTGGTCGAGTTAAGTTATCTATACTCGGTGAATCTATCATAAAATGGAATTTCATCTGTGCCTATAGTTTAAGAATTATCTAATGTATTTAAATAAGTTTCAGGGCTTCCACCTTGAAGAGAGATTGATTTTAATATTTATTTGAAGAAAGACACTAGACTGGTCACTCCTTCATTAAGACACATGGCTCCCAAGGAAAGGCGAGAAATTGATAAGTAGATCTTAGAGCTACTATAGAAAGGATTCATTCAATGAAGTACCTCAAAATGGAGAGACTCTATTATCTTTTCCACTAAGATAGACGGCTCATTGAAGCATTGTGTTGATTATTGGGAGCTCAACAAGTTGACGAAGAAGAATACGCATCCCTTACCTAGGATAGATGATTTGTTTGATTAACTTGTGGAAGTTAGAGTCTTCTCCTAATTAGACTTGGCAACTGGATTTCATCAGTTAACGGTCGTAGAGGATAGTAAGCTCAGGACTGCATTTTGTAAACCATATGGACTTTATAAACGGAAAGTGATGCCTTTTGGATTGAGGAATGCCCCTGCATATTTTTTAGATTTGATGAGTAGAGTATTTAGGGGACAATTAAGCAAATTTGTTGTAGTTTTTGTTGGTGACATCTTGGTATTTTCCAAAAGTGAAAAGAAACATGAAGTTCACTTAAGGGAGATATTAAGAACCTTAAAAAGCCACCAACTTAAACCCAAATTCTCAAAATACCACTTTTGGAAGAAGGAAGTGAGAATTCTTGGGCATATTGTTTCGGAACATGGACTAGCAGGGGACCCCGCAAAAGTGGAAGCTATTCAAAATTGAATGACCCCAAATAATGCAACAGAGCATAGAAGTTTTCTAGGGTTAGCAGGTTATTGTAGTAAATTCACAAAGGATTTTGTAAAGATAGTGGTTCCTCTAACCCGTTTGACCAGAAAGAATTTTGTCTTCGCTTGGGATAAGAAATGCATGGAAGCATTCAGGATGCTAAAGGAACTATTGATAAGTGCACTAGTACTCGTCATCCTCGATGGATTGAAGCCTTTTATGGTTTATAAAGACGCATGTGGCATAGGATTGGGAGTCGTTATCATGCAAGAAGGAAGTGTGATAGTTTATGCTAGCAGGCAACTAAATGACCATGAGAAGAGATGCCAAGTGCGTGACTTGGAGCTAATAGCCATTATTTTCACATTGAAGATGTAGAGGCACTATCTTTTGGAAAAAAGGTTTGAGTTTTTTACTGACCATAAATCACTCAAATAAAGAAAATATGCTAAGAGTGGAAGCTTACGCCCGAGGTAGTTGAAGCCAAAAGGACTGCAAACAAAAAGTATTCGCTTTTAAAGTAGCTACGCTTGTTGGGGAGTGCCTCGATAACTTTACAGTGGTTTTATGCTTTGACGATCAACAAGGAAGGCAAGTCTGCCCTCTTTTTGAAGCTTAGGAGATAGGTGAGATCCTAAAGTTTGAAGGACGAGTCAATCACATCATGAAGAGGACATGCAAGGAATTTAGTAGGGCGAGTCCATTGGGGTGCACCCATGTCAGAGCCAGACCAAATTCTTGTAAGAAGAATCCGAGGAACTCGTTAAAGGATGGAGAGGCTTCACCTATACACACGTAATTGTTGGACGTAATGTAGCCTTGAGGTGGCTTGTGTATGTAACACAACAAAGTTAATAAGTAATTAATTAAATATTTAAGATGATCTTAAAATGTTATAAAGACAAATAAAACTAGGAAGTGGGCAATGAACTAATGGAAAAGGGTAGGAGGGCCAAGTCCTAAATTATTGTAGGTCGATAAGAATGACCCTTTTTCATTCCTTTATTCCATTCCACTAAAAATAAAATAAAATCTTGAGGAGAATATTAATGATGGTGATTCTAAAAAAGCAAAGAAGAAAATGCAAGCTAAAAAAGGATAAGAAGATTAAACAAGATATTTCAAAGATCTCTATGAGTAATACTAAACCCTTTTTACCATTTTCTATATGTTTGATTTCAATTTTGACTCATTATGATGGAGTTCATAGCATTTAAAATGGGCAAATAGTGTTTTAATGAATGTTTTGGAAAATGTAGATGAATAAAGGAAGTTTAGCTGCATTTCCATACTTTAATGCATCCGAAACGCTATGAAATTTTTATATGATATTTAAATCATGAAATTAGAAAAAAAATTCAACTTAAGGAATTTTACACATCAAAATAATTTTCTATAAATTTTTGAAGGGGAAAACCTAGAAAATATATGAGTAAAACTTCCGAAAAATAGAAATAAATAGTAAAGTTTGTTAAAGGAAATTATTCATGAATTTTGTAAAATTCCACAAGGTTTTCTGAACTAATAATAACTTACTAATGATGGAAAGTTTCACTACTAAGAGACATCTGCGTAAGAATCCAAAATAAATTAATATACTGGAAAATAATAAACAATTAAGGGACAAGATCCCATGTAAATGCTGAAAAGACAAATAAGTGACGCTTTTAATAACTTAAGGTGGGGTCTCAATGTATTAGGTGGTCACACGTGTAAAGGCAGTGGCAGGCATGTCAGACTATATTAGATATGGACTTAGAATTGCGTGAGCTTTGAGAAAATAACCGAGTAATCAGGGACGAGGTACTTAATGGCCTAGGGAACGCGTTGATCTTTGAGGGAAGGTTAGCACTTTGCTACATAGTGCTATGTTAAAAGATGCATCTTTGGAAAAGGACTAAGGCTGGAAGGTGTAAATGTGAACTACATCAGGAAAGTAAGATCATGTAAACTATGGCTAAAGTAACATATGCTACGCTAAAGCCAAAGGAAGGCAGGGAATTATTGAAGTGCAATATGAGTAAGTGGAAACCTAATATATAATAGTTAGGTTTAGTTTAGGGAGTTAAGGGGACAAGTAAGGAATCATACTATGCCATAATATAAAGGCGAAATACTACGCCGCAATATAAGTAGGGGCAAGGTTGTACCGTGCCAAGACACTACAAAACCCAAACCTAATGCATTATAATTCGGAAGAGATCGAGGAGCTTAAATTAACTAAGTACGAGAAGATTATGCATGGGGGTTAGAGTCAGGAAGGGTTATTGATGCTGGGTGAAGATGCTCACTCGAATACATACCTTGGAAAGGTGAGGAGAAGCACTCAACTTCAAAAGGACATAGGATATCCAAACGTGGAACTACATGTGGTTGTTTCTTTGTAGCGCCAATTAAAGTAATAAGAACTGCATAAGTTTATTTCTTTGTAGTATAAATCAAAATAAAGTAGAGCCACATGTGGCCGAATCTTTGTGGTATTAATTAAACAAAATGAAATGCAACTGCTTAGGGACAATTCATCGTAGTACAGATTAAATAAGATAAATGGTGGTTGCATGTGGTTGATTCTTTGCAGCTTAAATTAAAGTGAAACCGCATGTGATGGATACTTTATGGTATAAACCGAATAAAATGGAATGGAACTACATGGGTTGGTTCTTTACAGTGTATTCTAAATGTATTATGGCTGCATGCGGCTGAGTCTTTGTAGTATAAACTAAGGAAATGAATGTGCTAGGGTGAACCATGTATTTTGGAAATGCGCACTATGTAAAGAGTGCTAAACTGTATCCTAGGTAGGGTACTTATGGTAGATAGGTGTTCCATGCACAGTTTAACTTATACTTTGTTATTGGTTGCTTTTATGATGGATATATATACCAGTAAAAGGAAAACCCATTTCGCACATGGCGATGTGGTCTCACTACATATTATGTTTTCGGGTAAGGTAATATTCACATCAGACTTTATGTCGGATCCATGTTTTTATTATTGTTTTCCCCATTAACTCATGGGTATTCAATTGACTTGGTTGAATTCATATGTTAGGCGGGTTCATTTTATGAGCCAAATAATGTAGATCGAAGATGAAGCAGGAGGCTTTGCTAGGTAATAAAAACTGTTTATTTTCTCTATTCTTAGAGTGTAGGCAACATCATCATATGTTGACCTGACTCTCTACTATATTATTTCTATATTGCATTTGACTCCTACGTAGGCACGACTTTGGGGATTAAATTTGAAAGAAGTATGTATTGGAATAAAGAAATTTCTATGTGATGTGAATGTTTATCTACTTTGTTTACTTAGACTGTTATCCATATAAATTGAACTCACTTATGTCACTTGAAAATAATTATGGTGATGACTGAAGCATCATCAGCGTTCATTTGGGGGATGTTGTAGTTTTGGTATCAGACCGTGGGTTAGAGGAAACCTAAGTAAAATAGTGCTAGAGAATAGGAATGGTATTTAGAATAAAATTAACACCAGGGGATAGTTTACGCTATTATATAAGTACTTGTATTTTGCTATATAGATGTACATAGGAAAATGTCTACCCTTCTATTATTATTCCACTCTCTTTCTTTTTGTTTCTAATAAAGACTTTCTTAACAGAAAAGGTAAGATGGATTTGAGTAGTGGATAAATTATAATAGGAGGAGAAAAGGTAAGGAGGAAGGTCGAGAGTACAAAGACCAATGTGCGGAATGAAAGCATAATACCGAAAGAACTTAGGGTCGAAGCTGCTCGGCCGAATAATGTGGTGGGCATGGATGTGAATGACTTGTTTAGACATTTTATGTTGTGGATGATGAGGAAAGACACGCTAAAAGTTTTTGATCCAAGGTCAACTACAATGATGCAGGATTTCCTAAAGATGAATTAAGACTATACGAACTTGGGAGGGAAGATACTTAACGGGAAGAAGCCTACGGTTGAAGTATTGAATTAACTAAGAATCTATGTGTAGCACCCCTAATTTTTGATAACATTATTCATAATATTTAATTATATAAATTAAATAGAATAATGTAAATAATTAGAGTGATAAGGGGATTGATATTTGAAAATAAACCTAGAGGCCGAGCTTAATTAAATAAATGGGCTACAAAAAGTTATACATGTTAATTAATTAACACAAAGACATTAGGGTAATTATCGCACCATATTTCCATCACCCTTATATTCTCGTGCCTTAACCATTTTCGTTCATTTTGACAAAATAAAAAAAAGTAAGAAAATATGGAGAGCCGGCCATTACTAGGAGAAAAGAAGAAGAAGAAAATTCAAGTAAAGCTTAGGATTCAAGATAAGGGAAATTAATCTCAATTCAATCTCCTTATCCTAATCAAGATGAATAATAATTTATACCATCTCTATCTTGTTCTATGATCATATGTTTTTGGATTAAAGATCAAACTCATTTTTATGATGATTTGGATGATGTATATGCTTGGATTTATAACATGGTTCATTTAAACAAAAAATTGTTTAAATATGATTTCATATGGTTTTAAGGGTAAAACCAATTATAATGATTTTCATATGCTATGAGGAATTTATATGTTACGTAAAACATGATTTTGGAGTTGGGTTTTAATTTCATAATTTTGTAAGTTATGGAGAATTTATTAGGAATTTTCAAAAAGAAAATATGATTAATTGGGTTTAGTAATTTATTTCAAAAATTATATTGAGAATTTGGGTCTGAAATTTTGATATGTTAGATAACATAAAAGTGAATTTCTATGATTTTTGAGGATTTTTCCTAAGTAATTTACTATGGGAATTAAATTATTTTGAAAGGAGGACGTAAATGATTTAATCGTTTTTCTTAATGGAATGGCTTATTTGTTAAATTAATCTTGGTTTAGAGCTGAAATTATGCGGCAGCTTTATTTGAAATAATTTGAAAGGTTAAGGCAATCAATCACATGTTTACAAATAGACGGGTTAGTTATAAAGAAATTACATAAAAAGGTATTAAAACAGCCTTTACCTAGAAATTGTGTTCTACCACTTTCAGAAGCGACCTTTCGACCTGATGCTTCCGCGTCAACCAACTCGACATTAACCATGTCAAAAACCAACTAAGCCGAAACCAATCCACAAGGTATCACAATGTTGGTACGTAGTGGAATGTAGAAAGGCGGAAGGCATGGTGTCGAAAGCATTGCTTCCGATGGGGTCGAAACCTTTGTTTTGTCTTCTAAAGAAATGCGCTTACCAGTTTTATTAAATGTTTTCGAAGGAGTCAAAACATATGCTTCCGAAGGGGTCTTTTTAAATTTCTTTCGAAAGGGGTTGCCGCTTCTTGTTTATGTAATAGCTTCCGAAGAATCTGCTTAGTTTTGAAATTAATGCTTTCGAAAGGGGTAGTCTCGACCTGGCCGAAACCTTGCCGCCGTTCTTTTGCCTTTCGAGTGTATTAAAGCCATTAATGCTTTCGAAGGGTAGCCTTTGTTTTAAACTTATACTAAGCCACTTCCTAAATGCTTTTGAAAGGGTTCAAGGGTTTCGAAGGCAATGGTTTCAAAAAGGGGTTTCGATGCTAACCTTCAAGGTTTTACTTAAATATTTTGAAGTATTTAAAAGGATTGTGCCGATGCCATCAAACTTTTCCCCAATAATTTTCTACGAAGATCAAAGGTGTCGAAAGAGATACTTTCGTATATATTCACTTTGACCTAGAAGATGTTTTTAAAGCAAAACCAATGGTTTCGAAAGAGTTTCTTTCTTTGGTTTTGAAGCTATGTTTCTAAGTATTTTTAAGTAATGCTTTGGCACTTTCGAAAGGACATTTTGGTTTCGAAAGAGATGATTTAGAGATATTCGAAAGGTACATGATAATCGTTTGGAATAGAAGTTTTAAATGCTTTCGAAGGAGGTTATCCAGGGGTTTAGAAAGTGAGGTTTTAAGGTTTCGAAAGCCTTAGGTTTCAAAAAAAAGAACCCAATCTCAATTTTTAAAGGAAAACCATAGCATTATCAAAGAGCTTTTAAATTGGAGTTTTTGAAGAAGCTAACTTTGATATAAATAAAGGTTTAAAGGGATTAACCAAATTTCCAAGGGAAATGATTTCAAAGATATTAAACCAAAGATGTTGGTTTTTTTTTGTATACGCTTCTTCTATAAACGTATTCACTAAGTAATGGACCCATAATTGAATTTTGGGGAGTAAGGGTAGAATAACCTGCTAGGTTGACCTAGTAGTGAATATAAATTAAGTTCACTCCTGAATCAGTAGAACTGCATCCACGAGGTCAGGAAGACCAGAATATAGGATGCTAAAATATTGATTAGAGAAGTTTTTAGGGAGACAGGTTCATAGTAAACCCATGAAAACTATGTTTAAAAGAAGTTGTCAAGGAGAAAGGTTCGTAGTAAACCCATGAAAACTATGTTTAGGAAAAGTTATTGGCGGGGGCCAGTAGGTTCAGAGTAAACCCATGAAAACTATGATTAGATTGAGTTATTTCCTGGGGCCAATAGATTTGTAGTGAACCCATTAATACTATATCTGGATTAAGTTATTGACAGAAGTCGATATGTTCCTAGTTAACCTATGAAAACTAGGATAAGAGAAAAGTTATTGGAGTTACCAATAGGTTGAGCGAGAACCTATGAAACAATGAAGTTATTTGTGACGACCTGGAATTTTGGGCAATGTCAATTTAATAATCTTTATTAATAATTCAATTGGATTGATAATTTTCCTTTATAATTTTAATTTAAATTGGTAAATTTCATTTTTAAAAGGCTAATAAATATTTAATCTGGCTATATTTATTTATATCTTTTCGAACAATTCGAAATTTGGAAAAATTATGTTTCAAAGCTAATAAAAATATGTTTTATTTATAATGTGTATATTGGTATATATATTGTGAATAGAAAATCTTTTGTTTAAATAAAAGATGTATTTTCAAATTGTAATATATCTGTGTATGTATATGTTATGATTTGAAGTTGTTTTGAAAGTTAATATAATAATTCTCAAACTAATGTCAAAAATATTTTCTATTTAAATGTATATGTATATTTATATATATTGAAGTTTGGTTTCAATTTAATTAAAGTGTTTCAAATTTTAATATATATATACATATATAGATTGTAATTTGAAAAGTATAATACATATAATACTTTTTCAAAGGATGTTTGGTATTTAATTTATATCTCTTAAACAATAAAAATAATTATTTTGGATTTTAAAAATACGTGTATAAGAATTTATTTGTATTATAATTGGTTTTATAATATTTTCTTTAAAAGTATTTTATATTTACATATATTAAGACAAAGGTTTATTAACTAACAGATTAAATATGAAAATTTTATATTAACATTTATAATAAATAAAAAGGTTATTTAAAGTGCTTAAGGACATGTGTTAACATATAAGGATCTAGTTTAACAAATGTCACCTAAGTAACCTATCGACTAACAAGTGCTAAATTTATACTTAACTAAATTTAGATTTTATTAAATATAATACTAAAGAAAATAACTAGTGATTCTTTCAACTAAAATTTTATCTCATCTTTTGAAACCTAAAAAAAAATCAAAAGAAGAAGAAAAATCATAAGAAAAAAAAAACTGGAAACCAAAATCTGTGACAAGAAAAATCGAAATTTCCAAAGCCTATAAACAAAATTTTCTAAACCAGAGAATCTTTTCAAAAAGGCTTCAGCTTGATTCACTTTCCAACTAAGCTTCAAGCTTAGGATTCAACAATTAACAAGCATGCAACAGGAATTCAAAATCAATTTAACAAGTAATGCAACAGTAAGCAAAATTCAAAATAGAGAAGTTCAAAATCAATCAAACCTGGAACGAGAAAATTTGTTCTCTGCTTCCTTAAAATTTTGGTGAGTAAACATTTTTAAAAGTAGTTTAATTTGGATTTAACTCTAATGCATGTGATGATATTGGCTTGTATTGAAGTTCTTCAGCTTGAATTTATCTGAATTGGTATATATATGTTGCGTGAGCTTGTCTGTTTATGCATATGCAAGTCTGTTCTCTGTTGTTTCACTGTATATGTTTTGATATCAAAATTCATATCTTAGAATCAAATCCATATTAGCCTTGGATATTTAAATCAAAATTGTTTGTAAATGTATAATGAAGATTATAAAAATAGTTTCTGGATTTTAAATGCAACAAACAATTTTAAATAGGGAATTAACAGTGAAGCTCAAGTTTGTGTCAAAAATCAAATATTTTAATTTCTAATTTGGATTATAGGAATGAATTAGTGATTGAAAATCATGAATTTTAACATACATTTCATGAATTTTAGTTCAATAATTATCTGGAATTCTTGTGATGAACGAATTGGGCGTTTTGGGTGATGGTCGACGATCGATGGTGTCTGGGTGGCCTACGTTTGGGCTGTAGGTGGTCTGAGTGATGGAGAGTGCGGGAAAAATTCTGGTTGATTTTCTCAAGGGCCGTGGTGGTCGTACAAGTACGAACTTGGGTTCAAGGTGGTGTTTCGTTCGTCTAGATTGTCGAGGAAATTTCAACATGGGTGGAGCACTGGAGTGGATCGCGAGTTGAGGGATGGTGGCGTGGTGATGTGTCGGTGCTCTGGAAGGAATATTGGAGTTGCCTGTCGATGGGATCGTCGGTGGCGAGAGTTTTTGGTGGATTGAGTTGCTCCAGTATTTCGAGCGATGGTTGATATTTCATTTCGTGGATGGATTTTGGTTTCTAGTTTGTTGTAAGGGCTGTCGAGGCTATGGGTGGTTGGTCGACGTTCAAAGGAATGGTCGGAGCTGTGTTGAATGGCCGTGTACGTGCACGTTTTGGCGACGGGTGAGGAATTTGGTTGGAGGCAAAGGTTCGGGCTCGGGGTTTTCCTCGATTTCTTCTCGCGTCCGTCTCGAGGCAGTTGAGTTTGGGATTGATCCAGGCAGGCGCGTTATAATCTTAGGGTTCGACTCGAGTTTACATGATGTGTTAATCTGGTTAAGGTAAAGGTAAGTGTTTGTAAAAGAAAACTAGTTCAGATTTTACAAAACAAAAGCAAAGTTGTGTGAAAAGAAAATCAAGTAAATTTCAAAAGCAAGTTTCTTTTCAAAATAAATGAAAAATCAAGATTTTGAGAATGTTTAAAGCTAATATGTTTCAAGATTTGTAATGTTTAAAATAGTTGATTTTAAAAGTAATTAGGTAAATAAATTTTGAACTAATTCAAAAGATGTTTCAATTTAAAACATTAGATCAAAGTTTTAAGAGATTTAAACAAGTTTCAAATAAGCATGTTTCAAGTAGTTAAGTTATATTCAAAGTAATGTTTAAACTATATTTCAAATTTATATATTTAAATTGATAAGTTTAAAGAATATGATAATTAAGATTTCAAAGATAAATATTTGTTTAATTTAATTAAACATGTTTGAAAAGGGTTTTCAAAGATTTTTATGTATATTAAAAATTAAGAGTTGGAATTGTTTTGTTTAAAGTAAAATTTTATTTCAAATATATAATTGATTTCTAAATTGGTTTTAGCAAAGTTAATAATTGCAATAAGTATTTAAAATAAATAAAGAGTTTATCTTTAAAGGTGGAGACTAATTAGGGATAATTAATTAGTGAAGTAATTAAAGGTTAATTACTTATTTGTAATTAAGAATAATTACTTAATGAAGTAATTAGTGGATGGTTAATGAATTAATTACAGATTAAGTGATGATTAATTAGTTGATTAATTAATGTAATTAATTTTAGGTTAATTAATTAGTCTAACTAATTGAAGATAAATCACTTATGATTAATTAAGTGTAATTACTTCGTAAAGTAATTAATGGATAATTGCTTAATGTAATTAAGAAAGAGAAATTACTTATGGAAGTAATTAGTGGGAAATTACTTATGAAAGTAATTGAATGGAGGTGATTAAGTGTAAATCACTTGGTGTTATTAATTAAAGGATTAATTAATATAATTGATTAAAGAGTTAATTAATTAATTAAATAGTAATTAATTAATCAAAGGATTAAGGTTAATTAATGATGTGATTAATTACTTGTTAAGGTAATCAATTGAGAGAGTAATTGACTAATGAAAGTAATTAGAGGATAATTACTTATGGAAGTAATTAAGGGTTAATTACTTAGTTAATTTGGTTAATTAATTAATGTGATCAATTGATTAATGAATGTGATTAATTTAAGATTAATTACTAAATGTAATTAATTAAAAATATGATTAATTAATAAAGTAATTAATTAAGGATTATTAATTAATGTAATTAATTAATTATTATTTAATGAAGTACTTAAGGATTAATTAATTAGTGTAATTAATCAAAGGATTAGTATAATTAATTAAGGAGTTAATTAATTAAGGTAAGTAATTATAAGATGATTAATTACTTTTTAAGATTAATTAAGGCTAATTAACGAGTGTGATTAATTAAAGATTAATTAATTAATTAAAAGGTTAATTAATTAAAAGGTTAATTAATTAGTAGGGATCATTAATTAATATAATTAATGAAATTAATCAAGGTTGATTAATGGAAGTAATTAATTAAAGTATGATTAATTAATTGTAATTAATTAAGGACTAATGTAATTAATTATAGTTAATTAATTAATAGAATTAAATGGAGAATCATTAATTTATATAATTAATGACAGTAATTAAAGGTTAATTACTATAATTGGTTAAAGATAATTAATTTGTGTACTTAATTAAAAGGATAATTACTTAATGTAATTAAATGATAATTACATAATGCAATTAAAGGATAATTAATCAAGGAAGATTAATTAAGAGATGATTAATTAATTAATTGGTAATTAATTAATGATAAGTAAGCAGGATTGAAGTAATCCAAGTGATTGAAGGTTAATAATTAATTTAATTAAAAGTTAATTAAATTGATTAAGAGTTAATCAAACCTGCTTATGGATGATCGATTGATATTGGATGATTGATTGATATTGGATAATTGAATGATATTGGATGATTTGGATGTGATATCTCTGATATGTGATGTGTGCTGCTTTATGATGTGAGATGTTTGGTTGATTTAGATAATATGAATTATCTATTTGTTCATGTTATTCTAAATATAAGTTTAATTGTTTAAACCCTTAAACAACTTGGACATTAAAATGACGTTTTGGATTTCTGTGAGACCGGGATCAGATTTTCAAATTAGGATATCCGAAAACCACATCGATCTAAATTAAACGTTAGGTCATAAATCCAAGTGGAGTTCAAGATGAAGACTCGAGGTGTAAGAACTATTCATCGTTAAAACTCTGAGGGTGATTCCAAGATGAGTTAATGGGAATAGTACTATCAGGTTCGAGATGGTGATTCAGAGTGCAAGGGCTATGGTCGTTAACTATGAGGGTGATTCCAAAATGAGTGTAACGAGATAATGCCTTCGGTTTCGTTCGAACCCGGAACGAACTTGTATGGATCGAATGCTTTCAGAACATCGTCAGGTGGACGATGAGCATTCTATGATAGATGTGTTCTATAAAGTTAATCGTAGTCTCAAGCCTCATCAACCGGGAATGGCTAAAACAGGGGAGGTGTAGCAAGGTTAAGTGGGTAGCACCCAAGTAGGACGAGATTTACCCTTGCCTAGAGGTCCCTTTCTATTTCGGCTTAGTGTGCGGTTGGTCATGCCAACCACGGGGTGGTCTTGTTCGGGACTGTCCAATAAGGGATGGTTCCCGCCTTATGTTGTAGGGGATTTAGGGTGGATCCTCTATACAGTGATCTAGGCCCCGTACTGTGACGGATGGTACCCCGGTAGCCCTGCCATTGTTGGAAACTCATTCTTCCTACGTGCCCTTATGGTTTTGATTGTATTACCCACTTTTGTGGCTAGTAGCTAGAATTTGATGAATGTAAAAATTTCTGCTATTTTCTATTTACTTGAAAACCCTAGAAACTATTATAATATCACTGGATTTCCTATCAAATGTTTTGGTTAGTGTAAGGTAAAAACTTTGCCATGTTTATGTATGGGAAGTCTTACGTGATACCTTTCTTTTCAAAGGTTTTCAAATTTAAACAATTTTAAACCGTTTACTCACACCAGAGCCATGTCTGACCCAAGTGTTTATTTTCTGTTTTATTAAACTATTGGGTACTCATATTATGTATGAGTAGTCGAGGGATTCAGGATTGCTTTGACGAATTCTGGAGGAGATTTGGAGCAGGAGGCTTCAGCGTGTAGATATATAGTGGTTCCGCTGTGTTTGTATTGTGTTTGTATCTCTATGATATCTTGAGTTGTATAAATAGACAAGTGCTTATAACTGTCTAAATTGAGATGTATAAGTTGTGTAACTCTGATGTATATGATACTATGTAATATTTTTTATGATATATTATATTTCATTCGTTCCGCTGTGAGAATCTATTGTTGTTGTGTTTCTTCTTTCCTACCTTTTCTTCTTCTATCCCTTTCTTTCTTATATCATGATGCGTCTTTCTGGTAGATGAAAGACGGGTCTTGACAGTTGGTATCAAAGCGCTAGATTGAGCGAATACCTAGGCTTTGGAGTGATTTCTGTCTTTCTTGAGAGAGCGTACTTGTGTATATATATATATATGTGTATGTATGTATGTATGTATATATATTAATATATCCACCTGATTTGTTGGATTACCTGTTCAGGTTTGCCAACATAAGTTCTAGAGGTAGATGGAGCAGTGGTGTGTGTGTAACACGACTACCACTAATGGAAGAGGCTCGAATGTTTGAGGTTAGAAGTGTATTTGTCGATACTGTAAACCCAATACCGTCTCGAGTGAAATTTGTAGCTTGGAGTAAGGATCTCTCTGATCTTCAAAGAAAATCTTTTTAAAGGATTCGGAGTCCATCTTTGAAAGTATAAGTTTTGTTGTGCTCCGGTGAGCGGATTTTCTAGAGTTTGGATCTGTCGGATGTGCAGAAGTAAGTGATGGTATATTAGCAACCGTAGGAAGGAGTTTTGTCTGTATTGAAATATGAGACTAAGGTCGATGAGTGTTGTTTCGGACATGGTCTCATTGTCCCCCCCCCCCCCCCCCGGGTGAAGAGTAGGTTGTTGATGCTTGGTTTGGAACCCGAGTTTCTTTTAAGGATGTTTGTCATCTCGAGGGATCTTTTGTGAAGTTAGTTGATGGCTTTTGGGGTTTGAGGAGCCTTTGGATGAAGAAGTCTTTGGTTAGCTGTGGTAGCAGTGCAACTTAGAGGTGTTTTGTGTGCCGACAAGAAGGTCTTCTGGCTTAGCAGAATCCTAGAGATAGAGATTGGAAGCAGTAGTGTGATCCAATCCTTCGATGATTCAAGAATCTTTGTGGTTCTTCTATCAGCAGTCCGGGCAGATGGTGAAGGCTTTCTTGAAGGGTTAACCTGGTTCGGAAAAGATTAAGGCTGTTCTAATTGGTGAAGAGAGAACAGTTTCTATGAAAATCCGAACTAGGTAGGATCGCAAAAGTGACTTGCGATTAGTTGGGAAGTTCATCTTGGGTAATCTTTTGTTTGAGATTGAGACTTCTCATGTGGAAATAGGAGCTGCTGAGTAGTCAGAGATTTTTTCGGATGTCATCGAGGAAGTCAGAAGTTTGTCTGTATATGGAGATCGAGTTCCGTATCGACTTGGTTCTGGAAGCGATACCGGTGATTAGCCTGGTAGTAGGATGGTTCTTAGAAAGAGAATAGTTGGTGTAGCAGCTCAAAAATTTGTGAAAATGGATTAGTCAGATCTAGTTTTCAAGTTGGATTCTGCTGTAAGATTGTGTGACCGAGTCAGATGGGCCACTAAGATTTTGTGGATTTGATGAACAGAGTTTCCAGGATATATTGGATAAGTTTGTACTCGTGTTCCTCATCAGCATTCTCATCTATTCTAGAATCAGAGTTGTGCAGCAGAAGCGAGGTAGTAGCTATGCGAGGAAGGAAGCAAGTTCAGTTTGCTATTACTTGGGAAGTAGAGCTTGTGTTCTGGATTTCGGCGGATCTTGGAGAACCATTTTGTTGAGTAGGATCCATGATTGGTTTGTTCTTGGTCCAGTTTGTTTAAGGGACAATCAACATAGGTTGAGCTGATCAGGAGGAGGAAATGAGGTAGCCCAGGATCGTCAGAAGGAGTTATGTGGATAAGATGGATGAGTCTGGAAATCGAAGTTGGAGACTTCATTGTTGTTAAGGTTTCTCTGGTTAAGAGAGCAGTGTGATGGGTAAGATTGGAAGGCTAGCTCCGAGGTATTTGGGATTTCTTATCTGTGTTCTTAATAGGATTAAGTTCTTTTGTTTACAGGATTGAATGGCCAGTTTGGATAGCTGGAATTAAATAAATTTCACGTATCTCTGAGGGAATACGTGTATGATTCATCGCTGGTTGTAGGATCTGTAGTTTAGTTGGATCTGAAAGTTGTGCTGGACATGAGTATGATCTGATATTTTGTTCAGATTGGTGGATTAGAGAAGAGAGGAGCTCTGGATTATAGTGGTGTAGTTAGTTTAGCTTCTATAGACGAGTCTCCCAATGATTTATACTTGGGAAACTCTAGATAGTGTTAGTAAGATCTATCCTGATTTGTATCAGGATAGTTGGTTAGATTTGTTTGTTTAATTGGTTGCTTTGGTTGTTAGTAACTGGATGATAGGTCTGTTTTGCTGTTTGAAATTAAAATTTTCACTGGGTTATTAAATTATCTTTGCTTTTAAATTTCGAGGACGAAATTCTTTTAAAGGGGGAGGAATGTGACGACCCGAAATTTTAGACAACATTGATTTAATAATCTTTATTAATAATTTAATTGGATTGATAATTTTCCTTTATAATTTTAATTTAAATTGGTAAATTTGATCTTTAAAAGGCTAATAAATATTTAATCTAGCAATATTTATTTATATCTTTTCTAACAATTCGAAATTTGATAAAATTATCTTTCAAAGCTAATAAAAATATGTTCTATTTATAATGTATATATTGGTATATATATTGTGAATAGAAAATCTTTTGTTTAAATAAAAGATTTTCAAATTGTAATATATTTGTGTATGTATATGTTATGATTTGAAGTTGTTTTGAAAGTTAATATAATAATTCTCAAACTAATGTCAAAAATATTTTCTATTTAAAATGTATATGTATATGTATATTTGTATATACTGAAGTTTGTTTTGAATTTAATTAAAGTGTTTCAAATTTTAATATATATATATATATATATTGTAATTTGAAAAGTATAATACATATAATACTTTTTCAAAGGAAATTTGGTATTTAATTTATATCTCTTAAACAATAAAAATAATTATTTTGGATTTTAAAAATATGTGTATAAGAATTTATTTGTATTATAATTGGTTTTATATCTTTAAAAGTAATTTATATATACGTACATTAAGATAAATATTTATTAATTAACAAATTAAATATGTAAATTTTATATTAACATTTAACATAAATAAAAAAAGTTTATTTAAAGTGCTTAAGGGCATGCGTTAACATATAAGGATCTAGTTTAACAAATGTCACCTAAGTAACCTATCCACTAACAAGTGGCAAATTTATACTTAACTAAATTTAGATTTTATTAAATATAATAGTAAAGAAAATAATGAGTGATTCTTTCAGCTAAAATTTTATCTCATTTCTTGAAACCTGAAAACAAATCGAAAGAAAAAAAATCATTAGAAAAAAAACTGGAAACCAAAATCTATGAAAAGAAAAATCAAAATTTCCAAAGCCTGTAAACAAAATTTCAAAACCAGAGAATATTTTCAAAAAGGCTTAAGCTTGATTCACTTTCTAACTAAGCTTCAAGCTCAGGATTCAACAATTAACAAGCATGCAACAGGAATTTAAAATCAATTTAGCAAGTAATGCAGCAGCAAGCAAAATTCAAAATAGTGAAGTTCAAAATCAATCAAACCTAGAACAAGAAAATCTGTTCTCTGCTTCCTTAAAATTTTGGTGAGTAAACATTTTTAGAAGTAGTTTAATTTATATTTAACTCTAATGCATGTGATGATATTGGCTTGTATTGAAGTTCTTCAGCTTGAATTTATCTGAATTGGTATATATATGTTGTGTGAGCTTGTCTGTTTATGCATATATAAGTATGTTCTCCGTTGTTTCACTGTATATGTTCTGATATCAAAATTCATATCTTAGAATCAAATCCATATTAGCCTTGGATATTTAAATGAAAATTGTTTGTAAATGTATAATGAAGATTATAAAAATAGTTTCTGGATTTTAAATGCAACAAATAATTTTAAATAGGGAATTAACAATGAAGCTCAAGTTTATGTTAAAAATCAACTATGTTAATTTTTATTTTGGATTATAGGAATGAACTCGTGATTGAAAATCACGAATTTTAACATACATTTCATGAATTTTAGTTCAATAATTATCTGGAATTCTTGTGCTGAACGAATTGGGCGTTTTGGGTGATGGCCGACGATCGGCTGTGTCTGGGTAGCCGACGTTTGGGCTATAGGTGGTCTGAGTGATGGAGAGTGCGGGAAAAATTCTGGTTGATTTTCTCAAGGGCCGTGGTGGTCGTACTGGTGCAAACTAGGGTTTAAGGTGGAGTTTCGTTCATCTAGATTGTCGAGGAAATTTCGACATGTGTGGAGCACCAGAGTGGATCACAAGTTGAGGGATGGTGGTGTGGTGATGCGTCGGTGCTCTGGAAGGAATATTGGAGTTGCCTGTCGATGGGATCGTCAGTGGCGAGAGTTTTCGGTGGATCGAGTTGCTCCAGTATTTCGAACAATGGTCGATATTTTGTTTTGTGGACGGATTTTGGTTTCTGGTTTGTTGTAAGGGCCGTCGAGGCTATGGGTGGCTAGTCAACGTTCAGACGAATGGTCGGAGCGGCGTTGAATGGTCGTGCACGTGCATGTGCACGTTTTGGCGATGGGTGAAGAATCTGGTTGGAGATGAAGGTTCGGGCTCGGGGTTTTCCTCGATTTCTTCTCGCGTTCGTCTCGAGGCAGTTGAGTTTTGGATTGACTCGGGCAGGCTCGTGATAATCTTAGGGTTCGACTCGAGTTTACATGATGTGTTAATCTGGTTAAGGTAAAGGTAAGTTTTTGTAAAAGAAAACTAGTTCACATTTTACAAAACAAAAGCAAAGTTGTGTGAAAAGAAAATCAAGTAAATTTCAAAAGCAAGTTTCTTTTCAAAATAAATGAAAAATCAAGATTTCGAGAATGTTTAAAACTAATATGTTTCAAGATTTGTAATGTTTAAAATAGTTGATTTAAAAGTAATTAGCTAAATAAATTTTGAATTGAATTCAAAAGATGTTTCAATTTAAAACATTAGATCAAAGTTTTAAGAGATTTAAAAAAGTGTTAAATAAGCATGTTTCAAGTAGTTAAGTTATATTCAAAGTAATGTTTAAACTATATTTCAAATTTATATATTTAAATAGATAAGTTTAAAGAATATGATAATTAAGATTTCAAAGATAAATATTTTTTTAATTTAGTTAAACATGTTTGAAAAGGGTTTTCAAAGATTTTTAAGTATATTAAAAATTAAGAGTTGGAATTGTTTTGTTTAAAGTAAAATTTTATTTCAAATATATAATTGATTAATAAATTGGTTTTAGAAAAGTTAATAATTGCAATAAGTATTTAAAATAAATGAAGAGTTTATCTTTAAAGGTTGAGACTAATTAGGGATAATTAATTAGTAAAGTAATTAAAGGTTAATTACTTATTTGTAATTAAGAATAATTACTTAATGAAGTAATTAATGGATGGTTAATGAATTAATTAGAGATTAAGTGAGATTAATTAGTTGATTAATTAATGTAATTAATTTTAAGGTTAATTAATAAGTCTAATTAAATAAAGATAAATCACTTATGATTAATTAAGTGTAATTACTTAGTAAAGTAATTAATGGATAATTACTTAATGTAATTAAGAAAGAGAAATTACTTATGGAAGTAATTAGTGGGAAATTACTTATGAAAGTAATTGAATGGAGGTGATTAAGTGTAAATCACTTGGTGTTATTAATTAAAGGACTAATTAATATATTTGATTAAAGAGTTAATTAATGAATTAAAGAGTGATTAATTAATTAAAGGATTAAGTTTAATTAATGATATGATTAATTACTTGTTAAGGTAATTAATTAAGAGAGTAATTTACTAGTGAAAGTAATTAGAGGATAATTACTTATGGAAGTAACCAAGGGTTAGTTACTTAGTTAATTTGGTTAATTAATTAATGTGATTAATTAATTAATTAATGCGATTAATTTAAGATTAACTACTAAATGTAATTAAATGAAAATGTGATGAATTAATAAAGTAATTAATTAAGGATTATTAATTAATGTAATAATTAATGATTATTTAATGAAGTAATTAAGGATTTAATTAGTGTAATTAATCAAAGGATTAGTATAATTAATTAGGAGTTAATTAATTAAGGTAAGTAATTATAAGATGATTAATTACTGCTTAAAATTAATTAAGACTAACTAACGAGTGTGATTAATTAAAGATTAATTAATTAATTAATTAATTAAAAGGTTAATTAATTAATTAAAAGTTTAATTAATTAGTAAGGGGCATTAATTAATATAATTAATGAAATTAATCAAGGTTGATTAATGGAAGTAATTAATTAAAGTATGATTAATTAATTGTAGTTAATTAAGGATTAATGTAATTAATTATAGTTAATTAATTAATAGAATTAAATGGAGAATCATTAATTAATGTAATTAATGATAGTAATTAAAGGTTAATTACTGTAATTGGTTAAAGATAATTAATTTGTGTAATTAATTAAAAGGATAATTACTTAATGTAATTAAAGGATAATTAATCAAGGAATATTAATTAAGATAGATCATTAAGAGATGATCAATTAATTAATTGGTAATTAATTAATGATAAGTAAGCAAGATTGAAGTAATACAAGTGACTAAAGGTTAATAATTAATTTAATTAAAAGTTAATTAAATTGATTAAGAGTTAATCAAACTTACTTATGGATGATTGATTGATATTGGATGATTGAATGATATTGGATCATTTGGATGTGATATCTCTGATATGTGATATGTGTTGCTTTATGATGTGATATGTTTGGTTGATTTAGATAATATGAATTATCTATCTGTGATATTGTAAATCATCTATCTGTTTATGTTATTTTGAATATAATTTTAATTGTTTAAACCCTTAAACAACTTAGACATTAAAATGGCGTTTTGGATTTCGGTGAGACCGTGATCGGATTTCCAAATTTGGATATCTAGAAACCACATCGATCCAAATTAAACGTTAGGTCGTGAATCCAAGTGGAGTTCAAGATGAAGACTCGGCGTGTAAGAACTATTCATCGTTAAAACTCTGAGGGTGATTCCAAGAGGAGTTAAAGGGAATAGTACGTTCAGGTTCGAGATAGTGATTCAGAGTGCAAGGGCTATGGTTGTTAACTCTGAGGGTGATCCCAAAATGAGTGTAACAAGATAGTGCCTTCGGTTTCGTTCAAACTCGGAACGAACTTGTATGGATCGAATGCTTTTAGAACATCGTTTGGTGGACGATGAGCATTCTAAGATAGATGTGTTCTATAAAGGTAATCGTTGCCTCAAGCCTCATCAACCGGGAATGGCTAAAACAGGGGAGGTGCGGCAAGGTTAAGTGGGTAGCACCCAAGTAGGACGAGATTTACCCCTGCCTAGAGGTTCCTGTCTAGAGGTCCCTTACGGTTTTGATTGTATTACCCACTTTTGTGGCTAGTAGCTGGAATTTAATGAATGTAAAAATTCGGTTGTTTTCTATTTACTTGAAAACCCTAGACACCATTATAATATCACTGGATTTCCTTTCAAATGTTTTGGTTAGTGTAAGGTAAAAACTTTTCCATGTTTATGTGTGGGAAGTCTTACATGATACCTTTCTTTTCAAAGGTTTCAAAGTCAAACAATTTTAAACCGTTTATTTACACCAGACCAATGTCTGACCCAAGTGTTTATTTTCTGTTTTATTAAACTCTTGGGTACTCATATTATGTATGAGTAGTCGAGGGATTCAGGATAGCTTTGACGAATTCTAAAGGAGATTTGGAGCAGGAGGCTTCAGCGTGTAGATATATAGTGGTTCCGCTGTGTTTGTATTGTGTTTGTATCTCTGTGATATCTTGAGTTGTATAAATAGACAGGTGTTTATAACTATCTAAATTGAGATGTATAAGTTGTCTAACTCTGATGTATATGATACTATGTAATATTTTATGTGATATATTATATTTCATTTGTTCCGCTGTGAGAATCTATTGTTGTTGTGTTTCTTCTTTCCTATCTTTTCTTCTTCTATCCCTTTCTTTCTTATATCATGATGCGTCTTTCTGGTAGATGAAAGACGGCTCTTGACATTATTGGCAAGGGCTAATAGGTTCTTAGTGATCTCATGAAAACTATGAAACCAGATAGGGAGTCCATAGGTATTAAACACGTTATTAGTAAGCCCATGAAAAATAATAGGTTAATAGTGATCCTGGAAACTATAAATGAGACAGTTAGTCAAAAATGAATGGGAATGGGAATTCTAGGAATGGGTTACTTGTTTGCATATTATCGTATTATTTTGAACTACTATGTTTTAATCATTGTGGATGCAGGAGTACGGTATATGAGTTTTATAAAGTATTGAGAGATTCTAGTGAGGAAAAAACCTGTTCCACTAAGCGGCGTGGTCTCACTAGATATCTAAATGGTTTGAGATGGTAGATTATTATTCATACCAGGCTTTATGTCTGACTCGAAGTTTATGATTTTCCCTTAAGCTCTCGGGTGCTCAATTGATTTTGAGTGGTTTGAGAGTTGAGGTTTTTAGGTACCTCTTTAGACGAATAAGATTTCGAAGACGTGCAGGAGGCATGATAGCTATTTAGAGTTCTTTCTATTTTTGATTCTGCTATGTTGTTTGTATTGTAAAGGCAAATTTGCTTAATTTCCTATATATACTTTGATTATCCAAGAGGGCATCTTCATTTGTCACTCTTGGTGTATGTTGTAATAATTATATTTCATCTGAATGTGGTTTGCATGTTGGGATTATGTAATGAACTTGAAATGTTTTGAAATGAAATGTGAAAGCTAATTGTTGATTTAAATTTTTTACGTATCCATATTTTTCTATGTATCAATATATCTAACATTACTGTATTTGCCGTCGAGAATTAATAACTATGGATGATTGCAGCATCTGTAGCTGTTAGTTTGGGCCTCTAAGTGGGGGATGTTACACTATGAGCGCATATTTGGAGACCTAGGATGTAATGATGCACAGAAGAGGATGTTGGCATTAACGCAGTTGCAAGAAGATGTGCTGGATTTGTGGGAGACGGTAATTACAGAGACCTTAGAGGAAGAGAATACCTGGATGCGGTTTAAAGAGACGTTTAAGGCTCAGTTCATATTAGACTCGCATTAGAGTGTACTCTATGGGAGTTCATTGACCTAAAGCAGGGTAACCTTATTATGGATGGGTACATCCAGAAGTTTAAATCTTTAGATAAATACGACAGGGAGATCATTAATACTCTGATGAAGATAAATGAGAAGTTCGTTAGGGGATTGAAGCAAGGTCTTTACTATAAGGTGATGGATCGCTTAACATCTCCTTTCAAATTTGTAGTTGAAATGGGCCGAAGGTATCATGGGATGTATTAGGAACATAGGAGAGTAGATATGATACCTGAGGCAATGGAGGAGAAGAATTTTACCCTATATACCAAAGGCAAGAAGGGAGGGCCGAAGAGAAGGGGTGGAGAAATGATGGTAGAAGAAGTTGTTTGTTTTAACTGTAAATAGAAGGAGCAATATGCGACAAAGTGTCCAGTACCAAAGAATCTCGACAAGGTCAAGTGCTTCAAGTGTGATAAAATGGAGCATTTGAAGAAGGATTACCTAGAGCTTAAAGTTCAAGTTCATGCTTTGGAGGGACCAGGGAAAGACTACTTGCCAAAGAGAAAGGTGAAGGGAAGATCTTATAAGGTATGGGTTTGACTTCTGGTATTTTAGTTATAGTACCGTTTAATACTGGTGCTACATACTTATTTATAGTTAAAGATTTGGTTGATAGACTTGGGTTAGGGTCATCTATTTAGTCACTTCCATATGTGTAGTAAATCCTATAGAGGATATGGCATTTTCAGATTGAGGTACACTAACCTAAAAGTAGAATTAGCTAAGTGTAAGTTTTTATATGATCCCTATGTGATTGACTCATAGACTTCGTCATTATTTTAGTGATGGATTTGTAGGAAAAGTACTATGCTAGATTATACTATGCAGAGAGGATAGTAACCTTAACTCACCCAGGCCGGATGGTAAGAGTATTTGTAGTTTTGGATGAATTCAAAGCTGAGCCTAGTAGTGTTTTTTGCTTTAGCTTTAGAGGATGATCTTGGAGCAGTGGAAGTGGTGAAGGATTTTCTTAATGTGTTTGAAATAGTTTTGGGATTTCCATTTCTAAGAGTGATAGAGTTTCATACAGAATTGCTACTGAGAGCCGAACCATTTAGTCGACCCTCGTACAGAATGCCTTCGAAGGGGATGGAGAAGTTAAAGAAGCAATTGGTAGAATTGGAAGGTGAGAGCTTCGTAAGGCCAAGCAGCTAATCTTTGGGAGCTGCAATAGTATCTGTGAAGAAGTCTAATGGGCTTTTAGGACTATGCATAGGTTACTGGAAGTCGAATGAAAGAATGGTGAAGAACTTTATCAAAAATTGATGACTTATCTGATCAGTTGAATGGAGCTAAGATGTTTCACAGCAAGAGTTGGCTTCGGACTTCCATCAACTGAGAGTTGCAAAGGAAAGCATCCCTTTGATTGCGTTTAGAGTGAGGTACGGTTCATATCAGGGACTAGTACTGTTAGTTGGGCAAACCAATGCACCTGTGTTCTTTGTTGACTTGATGAATAGAACTTTCCTAGACCAGTTGGATAGATATGTGTTGGTGTCTATAGATGACATCTTAATGTACTCATAGGATTAGGGGAAGTACGCATTTCACTTAAGGCTTATGTTAGAGATGATGAGATAGCACAAGTTGAAAGTGAAATTTTCTTTGTGTCATTTCTGAAAAAGGAAAGTGAAGTTCCAAGGCCATGTGGTTTTGGATGAAGGGTTAGCGGTAGATCCTTCGAATATTGATGTAATAAATTGGTGGAAGAGACCTGATACTGTGACTGATGTGCTCAGTTTCTTAGGCTTGGTTGGCTACTATCAGAGATTCATTAAGAATTTCCCTCATGTAGTTACGCCAATGATGAAACCAACTCGAAGGAATGAGAAGTTTATTTGGATAATAATGTGTGAGGCAACATTCCAAGAATTGAAGCATTGATTGACGAATGCTCCTGTGCTAGCGATACCGAAAGGGAATGTTGTATGGCTTTATATACTTATGAATTCGGCTTGGAGTTAGAAGAAACGTTGATGTAGAGGGGCAAAGTAATAGCTTATGCATCTAGGCAGTTGCGCCCTCATGAAGTTTGATATCCAACCATGAATTAGAATTATTGGTTGCCTTCTTTGCATTAAAGATTTGGAGACATTATCTCTTAGGAGAGAGATCCGTGCTATTATCTGACCACAAATTCCTAGGATATTTTTTCTCTCAGAAGCACCTAACATGATGTAGCAGATGTGGTTAGAGCTTTTAGCATCTTATGATTTCGGGATAGATTGTACTCTTGGGAAAAGAAATAAAATAGTTGATGCCTTAAGCCGAAAATAGAAAAATTGTTTTTTGGTTATAATGGAGGAGTGAAATGTCTTAGAGACATTGGCCGCATGTAATGTGCAGTTTCGGTCTTATGCAAGCCCAACCAACACAAGACGGATATTGGCATGCTTGGATGTTCGGTCTGGGCTAGTAGAGGAAATTACAGAACTGCGGAAGGGGTTCAAATCTACACAAATACAATAAGAAGCTTAGAATATGGAAAGCAGGTAGCAAAGCCGAAGGGGTTCAGTGTTGATAGAGTAAAAGTAGACTACGGTGGAATGGAAGGTTATATATCCCCAAGTATAGAACCATGGAAGGAGTGTTGATCGAATGTCATCATTCAAAGTTCACCATTCACTTAGGGGTACTAAAATGTATCGAGACATGAAAATAAGTTTCTTTTGGGAAGGACTGAAGAAGGAAGTTGAAGAGTATGTGAGGAGATATCTTACATGCTAGTAGATCAAGAAAGAGAATCAGAGGCCAAGTAGGCTTTTGCAACATTTGGAGGTTCCAGTTTAGAGATGGGATTCTATGTCTATGGTCTTCATTGATGGATTACTAGGGTCGTGAGTAGGAAATGATAGTATTTGGGTCATAGTTGGTAAACTAACCAAGTTTTCCCATTTCATTATAGTGAAGGCCACAAGAATTGCATCGAAGTCGGCTGAGATATACGTTAAGACAATAGCGCGACTTTATGGAATGCCCTATACTATTAATAATGACCATGATCCATTGTTTGCTTGTGAGTTTTATCATAGTTTGCTGGGTGCTTTAGGATCAGATTTGTGCATGAATACTGTGCATCATCCATAGATGAATGACAACCGAAAGGGTCAACGAAATTCTAAAGACCTGGTAAGAGCATATATTTGGATTTTTGGGGGTCTTGGAAAGATCATTTCCACTTAGTAGAGTTTTCATACAAAAACATCTACCAGAGCAATATTGAGATGGCCCCATTTGAGGAGTTTTATAGAAGGCCACGTAAGTCACTCACATGTTGGTTAGAGGTGGGGGATAGACTTATGTAAGGACCAGATGTGGTTAAGGACGCTACTGTAGGAAATGCGGATTACGGATCTTAAGGCAGAATTAACACTACATGGTGGTGAATAGTGTTAAATTAATTTTATGCTTCTTTTGAAATCTTTTCAAATTAAATTCAAACAGGTGCAATTCACAAACACAGAAATAATCAAAGAATCAGACTAAGATGCAAATGGTAAATAAAAGCAGTAAATAAAAGAATACACCGGAATTTTATACTGATTCAGAGTTACCCTACATCCAGTCCCACACAAATTCTTGTGCATATTTCTTTTCAAATATAATGTCGATATTACAACCTCAATTTCAAGGCCACGGGATACACCCTGCACAGAGATCGACACTATGCATGATATCAGGCCTACTCGCATTTATATAGAGTAGCGATCCAATCATTCTTCTGTATAGTTTTTTATCAACATCTTTTGACATGTCTTCTTTATTTATGGCTTCATTGGTTGCCACAGGAGTGGGTTTTCCACTTGCAGTAGTTATACCAAACTTGCTGTGACGACCCGCCTTTCTAACCCCAGAAAGACGTATCATCATTAAGAAAGAAAGGGATAAAAATAGAAAAGAATAGAAAGAAAGAAATAACAATATCAAAATCTCACAGCGGAATGGAACAAAATATAATACATCACATAACTATTACATAGTTATACATACATCAGAGTTATACAATATCATACAACAGGACTGCAATATACATATATGCCAATACATACATCCAAAATACAACGTACACTAACTACACAGCGGAACTATAGATATATAGATACATACGTCTGGTCTTCTTCTCCAAAGCTCCTCCAGAAAATCAATACTCCAAATACCTATCACTTGGCTACTCATAAAAATTTGAGTACCCAAGAGTTTATGAAAAACAAAATATAAACTTCGGGTCAGACATGGGTCGGGTGTGAGTAAACATGTTAAAATTGTTTAACTTTAAAAATCATTTGAAAATAAACGTATCACGCAAGACTCCCCACACATAAATACGGTTAAGTTTTTACCTTACGCTAACCAAAACATTTTATAGGAAATCCAGTGATATTATAATAGTGTCTAGGGTTTTCAAGTAAATAGAAATATGCCGAAATTGTTACATTCATTAAATTCCAGCTACTAGCCACGAAAGTGGGTAATACAAATCACAACCGTAGAGTCTCGTAGGGAAAATGGGTTTCCAACAATGGCAGGGCTACTGGGTACCGCCCGTCACAGTACAGGGACTAGATCACCATACCGAGGATCACTCCCGACCCCCTACAACACAAGGCCAGAACCATTCCTTACTGAACAGTCCCGAACAAGATAACCCCGTAGTTGTGGCCAACAACTGCTCACACAGCCGAAATAAAGGGACATCTAGACAGGGGTATACCTCGTCCTGCTTGGGCATGACCCACCTAACCTTGCTGCATCTCCCCTGTTTTAGCCATTCCCGGTTAATGAGGCTTGAGACTGCGATTACCTTTATAGAACATATTTCTTAGAATGCTCATCGTCCGCCTGACGATGTGCTGAAAGCATTCAATCCATACAAGTTCGTTCCGGGTTCGAACAAAACCGAAGGCATTATCTCGTTACACTCATTTTGGAATCACCCTTAGAGTTAACGACGATAACCCTTGCATTCTGAAACACCATCTCGATCACCACTTGATATGTCACGACCTATCGTTTAATTTGGATCGATGTGGTTTTCGGAATATCGAATTGATACCCGATCCCGGTCTCATCGAAATCCAAACGCCATTGTAAGGGCCAAGTTGTCTATTTAGTCTTAATAGTTTAATTCAATATTAAGAATTCACATAACAGATATCACAAATAAATCATATACAGTCATCACAGATATATTCAGAATATATCACAACATATCACAGAATATCATCAAACAGATATCAGAGTCAATCAACAAGAATCATCAGTTCAAATCAAACAGTTTGGTTTACTTAACTTAATTAATTACTAAGAATAAACTACTTTATTCTGCTTAACTAATTACTGATTAATTAACTTATTAAATTTTATTGATTATTACTTAATTACTCAATTAAATAATTGATTCTTAATTATTAATTAATAACTTGATTATTAATCAATAAAGTTTAATTACTTATTTAATTATCACAAATTATTTAATTAATCATTTATTTCAATTAATTAATCATCTATTATCAACTAATTAATCATTTATCTTTAATTAATCACTTAAGTTAACTACCATTTATTAATTAACTTTAAGTAATTAACTAAATTTCTTAAGTTAAATTGATTAAACTCAAGATTAATTTCTAATTACAAATTTAATTTAAAGTTATTAATTTAATTTCAAGTATAAGTTAATTTCATTTTTAATTACCTTTTCTTAACTAATTACCTTTACAAACCTTTCTTTTAATTAACTTTAAATCAAAAATTAACTTAGCATTAACTAACATTTATTTAATAAATATTAACTTTGTAAATCAGAATACTTAAAGTATTAAGGTAAAAACAACAGACCCGAGGCACGCACCGTGTTTACCCGAGGAAATCACGCATTCTCCCTATCCCTTCCTCGCGCCTCACTCTTCCTTCCCATCTTCTTCTTTTACCTGTTTCTTTTTCTTCTTCTCTTTTTTTTAATCTTAGCTTAAGTTATGAATTAAAACAACTACAGAATCCCCAACACTCACGCGCACACAAGGTCGAGCCCGAAGCAAAACTCCAAAATACTCGTGCGTCGCCTCGCATCAGCCCTCGTCGCCAAACCAGACACCGATCGCCACCGTGCACATGCACGGTGGTTCGCCTCCCATCCAGTGGCTCGCGCTACCTCCAGCAAACCACGATTTAACCTCCCACTCATAATCGAATCCCAGATTTTCAAATAAAGGTCGAAATTGAAATATCACCTGAAGCTTGAACTAACGCTTGAACACCCCACAGAAAATTCACCACATCCCACCAACACCGTCCACTAGCATCACCGCACCTCCGTCTACACGCTCGTCTACGACCCAGGCACCTCCCCTCCAAGCCCGGCCACACTCGACGCTACGTCGAAGTTGCGGTGGTCAAAAATTCAAGCTCCAGTAAAATTAGGTTTTAAAAAAAGAAATCATCACCACCGTCACCTCCGACGCCGTGGTCACCCATGCATATTTTTCCTATCACCCCAGTAAGCTCCTCCACCACCTCACACAACCCGGTCACCCCTAGTTCCACCGATCGCCTGAATTTGCCAAGAACCCACTTCCAGTTCATCTACGAATCTCTCTTCGCAAATTCAATGAAAAATTACCATTTTTGATTTAAAAATCCTATCTTTTGATAACAATTCAAGCTACATAATTAAATTTAAGTTTCATGACACTCGAATATATCAAAAAGTTAAGTTTTTCCTGTAAAAATAATTTTGCAGTTGCTACAAAACACTATTCTATTAGAAAATATTTCCAGATCTTAAATCACGTATAATCTAGCTTGTTTTGTTTAAACTACAAAGTCTAATAATGATCAAATAGGTGGATATTGAGTTTCTTGATGAATTTTACTCTGAATCCAAATACAGAGAGCTAAAGAAATGCCCAGATAAATTTGTATGTGTATATATATATACACAGGGTTGAATCTGATGGAAATACTCAAACAATCATTATTTAAATCCTATCACACACATATTTGGTTCAACTTAAATTCTGAAGTAGGTTGTTTACTCACCTAAAATGATTTAACAGAAAGCAGTTTCAGTTCCCAGATGAACACAGTCTTGATCTTTGTTTCCCAGCCTTCAAGCTTTGAATTCTAAACTCCAATGTTTGATGTTGTTGATGTTAAACAAGTTTGTTTGTATTAAGTTCAAGTTGCAGTTTTGTTTTCTCTTTTTTTTTTCTTCTCAGTTTCTTAAGTTTTGATTCCTCAGTTTCGTTTTGGAGTTTCTAAATTATGTGAACTAAAATAGTATGATATATATATAGAGAAGGCTTTGAGTAGGTTATAATTGGTACAAGTCTTAGCTTGTATTGACCAGATTTTTGTGTTTGATATGCTATAATTCGAAAAGATCTTGAAAATTTTCGGTTGGCCTCTAATTTGTACTGAGATAATCTCCTTTGTAAAACTTAAATGACCATTTGTTGTGCTAACTAATGCATGTCTTCATTTTTGTTAACATTTAATTAATATAGGCTGACATTTGAATTGGGTACAAAGATATTTGTTTTATTTTTGAAGTGAATACTTTGTTTTCTTATGCACATAAAATTTACAGCAGCTTGATATAACCTTGGTTAAAGGTTTTGTGGTGTATAAATTCAGACTGCAAGTTATTCTTTGTATTATTCATCTTCATATATTATACAGGTTATTGTTTTGACTATATTAATTGTATTCTATTTGTACTTCAGATTTTTCAAGCATTTGATTCATAACATTGCATTTGTAAATTTTATATTTCTAATTATAACTTATATTTTATCATTATGTCTTATATTTACATTTTTATACTTATGTTTAGTATGTTTAGGTTTATAACCATATATATTGTTTACACTAAACTTATTTTATATGTTTGGGTAAAACCATTATAGTTATTGTTAGCATATTAGTTTTATTTTATTTGTAATTAAATTTCAAACATTAATTTATAACATGCTTGGATTTGTATTTATATATTTTATATTTCTAGTTACAGTTTATATTCATAATTATATTTATACTTATGTTATGTATGTTTATGTTTAATATTGATATGTTTGTTTATTTTTAAACATTATTATTTAAAAACTACAATTATATATTCATATGTATATTATCAAATATGAGAATATTGAACCTTTGATTTTTATTGAATAAGAGAGATTTTGTTATAAACAATTTTAAAGATTTTCTTTTGAATTTTCAAATCAAAATTTTCTTTACAGTCACATGTATAACTGGTAAATGATTAAGATCTCATCAGTTTATAATTTGAAAAGCTTGTATTTCATTTAAATTGGATTAAATATTTATTAAAATATACTGTCAAAAATTCTGGGTCGTTACGTTCCTCCCCCCTTAAAAGAATTTCGTCCCCGAAATTTAAAACAATAGATAATTCAAAAGTTTTTATATTAACAATCCAAACATACATATCATCCATACAATAACAAAAAATCAAACAATCTACTCTAATAAACATCAATAGTTATCCGGACATAAATCTGGATAAGCTTTCGTAAAACTATCGAGAGTTTCCCTGGTACAATCTCTGGGATCCTCACTCCACTGCACCTTGACGAGTTTCACCACTTTGCTCCCGAGTTGCTTCTCATCTTGATCCACAATCCGAACTAGATTTCTAACTACAGTCAAGTTGGGTTCAACTTCCAAATCCTCTTGAACTACTGGTTCTACAACCAGTGATGGATCATGAACATATTTCCTCAAATGCGATACATGAAACACATTGTGAATTCCAGACATCCGCTCTGGCAATTCAATTCTGTAAGCTACAGCTCCAATTCTTTCCACCACTCGAAATGGTCCAATATATCTTGGAGTAAGTTTTCCCATCTTTTCGAATCTTATAGCACCTTTAATTGGGGAAACTTTGACAAAAACCAAGTCTCCGATCTCAAATACCAATGGTCTTCGTCTTCTATCAGTATATTTCTTCTGACGATCCTAAGCAGCTTTCATCCTTTTCTTGATAAACTCAATCTTCGTAGAAGCTTCTCGAATAAGATCGGGCCCGAGCACAAGACGATCCTTCGATTCAATCCAACAGGATGGAGATCTACAAGGTCTTCCACACAAAGCTTCATAAGGAGCCATCTTAATACTTGCTTGATAACTGTTATTATAAGAGAATTCCACTAAATGAAGATGGTCTTCCCACGATCCACCAAAATCTAAAACACAAGCCCGCAACATATCCTTTAGAATACGATTTAGCCTCTCTGTCTGTCCGTCTATCTAAGGATGATAGGCTATACTCAATCTCAAGTTTGTTCTCATTGCTGATTGCATAGCTTCCTAGAATTTGCTAGTGAAAATAGGATCACAGTCACTTACTATGCTGACTGGAACACCATGCAATCTGACTATCTCCTTTATGAAAATTTCTGCCAGAGAAGCTGTAGTATGAGTTGCCTTAACGGGTATAAAATGGGCACTCTTAGTTAAAAGATCCACAATAACCCATATTCCATCGTTTCCTTTCCTGGTTCTAGGCAATCCGTCGATAAAATCCATCGAAATCATTTCCCACTTCCAATCTGGAATTTCCAAAGGCTGCAATAATCCGGCTGACTTCTGTTGATCACCTTTAACTTGTTGGCAGATGGCACAACTATTCACAAAAGCAGCTACATCTTCCTTCATGCCCTTCCACTAAAAGACTCTCTTCATATCTTTGTACATCTTCGAGATTCCCGGATGAATATTCAACTTGGAGCGGTGACTCTCAGACAACACCTCCTGTTTCGGATCCCTATCATTCGGAACACAAATTCTCTCGTTAATCCTTAATGTTCCTTGACCATCAATTTCAAAACTGCGACACTGACCCTTCCTAACTCTTTTGATGATTCTCCTCAACATTTTATCAGATTCTTTCTTACTTGAAATTCTTTCAATAAGAGATGGAACAACTTCCAGAACAGATAGGACAACGTTCCTGCTAAGAGCATTAACTACAACATTCGCCTTTCCCAGAGTGTACAGAATATCCAAATCATAGGATGCCAGAAATTCGACCCACCGCTGCTGTCTCAGATTAAAATCTTTTTGAGAGAAAAGATATTTCAACGGTTTGTGATCCGTGAACAATTCGAATTTTCTTCCAAAGGATAATGTCTCCAAATCTTCAAAGCAAAAACAATGGCTAGCAGTTCAAGATCGTGCATAGCGTAGTTCTTCTCATGTGGCTTCAACTACCGACTCGCATACGCAATTACCTTTCCAATCTGCATCAGAACTACTCCTAATCCAACCATACAAGCATCAATATAAACCTCGAATTTTCTCTTCCCATCCGGAATAGCAAGCACTGGTGCACTAGTTAGCCTTGTCTTCAATTCCTGAAAAGCTTCTTCACACTGGGGTGTCCACTTGAATTTTGCTCCTTTCCTAGTCGGCTTGGTCATATGCGAAGAAATCTTGGAATAATTCTTAATAAATTTCCTGTAGTAGCCAGCCAATCCCAGAAAACTGCGAACTTCTGTCGGTGTCTCCGGCTGTTTCCATTCCAAAATAGTTTCAACCTTCGCTAGGTCTACAGAAATACCTTCACCGGAAACAATGTGCCCTAAAAATTTAACTTCCAATTTCCAGAAATGGCACTTCGAAAACTTCGCCTTCAACACATGCTTCCTCAGAGCCTCCAATACGATCCTCAAATGCTCCCTATGCTCTTCTTCAGATTTGGAGTAGACCAAGATATCGTCAATGAATACCAACACGAACTTATTCAATACATCCCTAAAGACTCGATTCATCAGGTCAACAAAGTAGGCAGGAGCGTTGGTTAACCCGAAAGGCATAACCAACCACTCATAGAAACAATTCGGTCCCCTAAATGCAGTCAAGGGAATACTGTCCTCGGCTACCCTCAACTGATGGAAACCTGAAGCTAGATCCAATTGAGAAAAGATAGAAGCACCATGCAACTGGTCAAAAAGATGATCGATACGAGGAAGAGGGTATTTATTACGGATGGTCACTTTGTTCAATTCTCTATAATCAACACAGAACCTTAGCGATCCATCCGATTTAGTTACGAACACTGCAGCAGAGCCCCAACAAGAAAAACTGGGCCTTATCAATCCCTTCTCCAAAATATCTTGAGTCTGCTTAATTAACTCCTCTTTCTCCCTAGGAGCCATTCTCATATTGGGCTGAATCACCGGCACTGCTCCCGGAATTAAATCAATACGAAACTCTATTTCTCGATGTGGCGGCATGCACTTAACTTCCTCAAAAACATCAGGAAATTCTTGAACCACATCGATATCTTCAATCTTCTATTCAGAATTCTCAATTCCATGCAAAAGACTGCTCAAGTGAATTCCAGAATTATCACACGACACTCTGGCAGTTCTACCCAAATCAGTTTCCAACGAAACTGTTCTCTCATCACAATTCAAAACTGCGCTATACTTATCCAGCCAATCCATTCCCAAAATAAGATCAAATCCCTTAAAATTCTACACATACGGGTCATAAGAAAAACTATGGGATAGATAGGAGACCTTCAAGTCCTTACAGATCGTATCTAATTTGGTCACCCCTCCTATAGGATTAGATACCAAGATAGGACTGTCTACAGAACTAGAGGTAAGAAAGAACTTCTCTACAGAGCCCAGAGAAATAAAACTCAAGGAAGCAACCGAATCAAACAAAACTTTAATATATTTTCCGTCTAAAAGTAAAGTACCTTCCAAAACTCCTTTGCCTTGAGAAGAAGAAGATGGACCGACTTACAAAGCAAAGACCTTATTCTGAGGCGCCGCCTGCATAAGTGGACAATTCTTGATCATGTGACCAGAATGATGACAATTAAAGCACAACGATCTCTGAACCATAGCTGATTCTGGACCACTATAATGTGGTTGTTGTTGCTGCTGCTAGAATCCTTTTTTAGGACATTTATTTGCCAAATGTCCTTCCTGTTGACAAATGTAGCATTTGCGAGGTCCGTTGTTATTTCCAGGCTTCTTCTTGCTTGGCTTTCTCTTTTTGGGATCGAACTTCCGCTTATTCGGATAAGTGAAATTCCCACCTGAAGCTGCAACTGGTGCCACAAATTTCTTACTCATCAAATTTTCATGTCTCAAAGCCATATCAATCAAATCGACAAAAGATCCTTTCAAAAGCACCGTCATCTTTTCATGGAATTCAGGCCTCAATCCTTGCACAAAATTTTCATTCTTTTTGAGGGGAGTATCGATGAGTCGTGGTCCATAGCACGAAAGTTCATTGAATCTAGTTTCATACTCTGAAACAGACATGCTACCCTACTTCAAATACAGAAAATCCTAATACAATTGGGTTTTCCCTTCCGTTGGCATAAACTTCTCTTCAAATAACTCCTTGAATCTGTCCCAAGAAATGTCATCCTCAGAAATGTTTGCTACTATTGCATCCCACCAGGCTGCTGCACCACCCTGCAATTGCCACAATGCCATTTCTCTTTTCCGTTCATCCGACAACTTCATGCTCTTAAAAATGCGCTCACAAGAGCATAGCCAAGCTTGAACTTCAATTATCGATTCTGAACCTTTGAATGGTTGGCCTCCAAGATTGTTGAAATCTTTGCATAAAGCAGCAAAACTAACTTGAGACGGTACTGGATTTACAGCCTCACTAGCATTTTGACTCCGTCGATTATCAGTTGAAGTACTGGCCCTAACTCTGCCTCTTCTTCCAGAACTCATGTTGGCCACCTGGACAGGTAACTCAACAAATTTAGATAGATATATATAATTATATGAAAATATAAATATGCACTCTCAAGAAAAATATAACATAAGAGCCTAGGTACTCGCTCAACCTAGCGCTCTGATACCAGCTGTGACGACCCGCCTTTCTAACCCCACAAAGACGTGTCATCATTAAGAAAGAAAGGGGTAGAAATAGAAAAGAATAGAAAGAAAGAAATAACAACATCAGAATCTCACAACGGAATGGAACAAAATATAATACATCACATAACTATTACATAGTTATACATACATCAGAGTTATACAATATCATACAACAGGACTGTAATATACATATATGCCAATACATACATCCAAAATACAATATACACTAACTACACAGCGGAACTATAGATATATAGATACATACGTCTGGTCTTCTTCTCCAAAGCTCCTCCAGAAAATCAATACTCCAAATACCTATCACTTGGCTACTCATAAAAATTTGAGTACCCAAGAGTTTATGAAAAACAAAATATAAACTCCGGGTCAGAAATGGGTCTAGTGTGAGTAAACGTGTTAAAATTGTTTAACTTTGAAAATCATTTGAAAATAAAAGTATCACATAAGACTCCCCATACATAAATACGGGTAAGTTTTTACCTTACGCTAACCAAAACATTTTATAGGAAATCCAGTGATATTATAATAGTGTCTAGGGTTTTCAAGTAAATAGAAAATATCCGAAATTATTACATTCATTAAATTCCAGCTACTAGCCACAAAAGTGGGTAACATAAATCAAAACCGTAGAGTCTCGTAGGGAAAATGGGTTTCCAACAATGGCAGGGCTCCTAGGGTACCGCCCATCACAGTACGGGGCCTATATCACCGTACCGAGGATCACTCCCGACCCCCTACAACACAAGGCCGGAACCATTCCTTACTGAACAGTCCCGAACAAGATAACCCCACAGTTGTGGCCAACAACTGCTCACACAGCCAAAATAAAGGGACATCTAGATAGGGGTATACCTCATCCTGCTTGGGCATGACCCACCTAACCATGCTGCATCTCCCATGTTTTAGCCATTCCCAGTTGATGAGGTTTGAGGCTGCGATTACCTTTATAGAACATATTTCTTAGAATGCTCATCGTCCGCCTGACGATGTGCTGAAAGCATTCAATCCATACAAGTTCGTTCCGGGTTCGAACGAAACCGAAGGCATTATCTCGTTACACTCATTTTGGAATCACCCTCAGAGTTAACGACGATAACCCTTGCATTCTGAAACACCATCTCGATCACCACTTGATATGTCATGACCTATCGTTTAATTTGGATCGATGTGGTTTTCGCAATATCGAATTGATACCCGATCCCGGTCTCATCGAAATCCAAACGCCATTTTAAGGGCCAAGTTGTCTATTTAGTCTTAATAGTTTAATTCAATGTTAAGAATTCACATAACAGATATCACAAATAAATCATATACAATCATCACAGATATATTCAGAATATATCACAACATATCACAGAATATCATCAAACAGATATCAGAGTCAATCAACAAGAATCATCAGTTCAAATCAAACAGTTTGGTTTACTTAACTTAATTAATTACTAAGAATAAACTACTTTATTCTACTTAATTAATTACTAAGAATAAACTACTTTATTCTGCTTAATTAATTACTGGTTAATTAACTTATTAAATTTTATTGATTATCACTTAATTACTCAATTAATTAATTGATCCTTAATTATTAATTAATAACTTGATTATTAATCAATAAAGTTTAATTACTTATTTAATTATCACAAATTATTTAATTAATCATTTATGTCAATTAATTAATCATCTATTATCAACTAATTAATCATTTATCTTTAATTAATCACTTAAGTTAACTACCATTTATTAATTAACTTTAAGTAATTAATTAAATTTCTTAAGTTAAATTGATTAAACACAAGATTAATTTCTAATTACAAATTTAATTTAAAGTTATTAATTTAATTTCAAGTATAAGTTAATTTCATTTTTAATTACCTTATTTTAACTAATTACCTTTACAAACCTTTCTTTTAATAAACTTAAATCAAAAATTAACTTAGCATTAACTAACATTTACTTATTTAATTAATATTAACTTTGTAAATCAGAGTACTTAAAGTATTGAGGTAAAAACAACAGACCCGAGGCAGGCACCGTGTTTACTCGAGGAAATCACGCATTCTCCCCTACCCTTCCCCGCGCCTCACTCTTTCTTCCCATCTTCTTCTTTTACCTGTTTCTTTTTTTTTAAATCTTAGCTTAAGTTATAAATTAAAACAACTACAGAATCCCCAACACTCATGCGCACACAAGGTCGAGCCCGAAGCGAAACTCCAAAATACTCGTGCGTCACCTCGCATTAGCCCCGTCACCAAACCAGACACCGATCGCCACCGTACACGTGCACGGTGTTTCACCTCCTGTAACAACCCGCATATTTATCAATTTTATATTTAAATATTTTATTTAAATATTTAATCGTTCGTCGGATTTTGGTCCGAAAAGCTACTTTTTGCAAACAGTCGAATTGGGACTTGAGACCACCCCCATTGAGTCTAAAATGCCGTTTGCGACCTTTTTGAGTATAAGCTTCGATATGTTTAGAGAAAGTTGGTTTTTGCTACTTTGTACTTAGGGCTTTGGTTTGGGCTGAGCCACTTATGTATTCAGTCCCAACCCCTTCTCCTCTTCATTACTTCATAATTTCCTAATACATTCAAGCTTCATCAAAAATGGGGGAAGAGAAAAAAGAATTAGGAAATCCTAAGCTCTAGTTTCCATTAGCAAATCCATCTTCTTGCTCCAAACTCAAGTGAACCCATTGGTAAGCATCTTCTTCTTCTTCTCCAACTCATTCTCTCTTTGATTTCAAAAAAATTCCTAAACCTAATTTAGGAAATGTTTCTCTTTTAAGCTTAGATTGAAGCTTCTTGAGTTGTTATTGAAGAGGAATTGATCTTAGCTTGTTTTTAAAGCTTCTCCTTCATTAATTTGGGTTCAAAGGTGAGATTTTCATCTCACATCCTTGTCTATAATTATCTTCGATTGTTAGGTATGAATTCCTAACACTTATTCATGTGCAATTGATTTTGGTTTGGATTGATTTCGTGTATATTCCAATTTTTGGTGTTTTGGTCTAATTTATGAAAATCCTATTATGGATATTTGGACACTGATATTTGAGGCGTATCGAAGAGCCGTTTAGGCTCGGTTGTCGTTCGACGTAATTCCTTAGTCATCGCCATTTGCTCGTTCGATCGTTTCCGATATTCGTTTGGCTATTTTTGGCCTAGGTTCAGGGAATGCCCTGAACCCTTCATTCAGACGTCTGAAACGTAATATTCAAACGTCTGAATATTGTTTTGGGAAGATTTCTATTCCCAGATTCAGACGTCTGAATATATGGTTTCAGACGTCTGAATTGGTTCATTTGGAACCAGAAAGGAAATAGGCTAAAAAGTGCCTATTTCAGACGTCTGGATCCAAGGATTCAGACGTCTGAATTCTGTCTTTGGAAAATATTTATTTTCCAGATTCAGACGTCTGAATCCTTGATTTCAGACGTCTGAATAAGCACTATTTTGCCTATTTGCCTATTTGCTTGAGAATTCCAATTTAAATCGATTCGTGATGATCCTATTTGTTGTTATCATTTATTATGACTTTGATGACTCCTTTTTAGGGATTTTTGAATATCCATTTCGATGGATTCTTTATCGGTTTCTTTGGATTTTATTCACGTCTTCGAATGTGAATTTTACTGATTGATTGTTCTTACAATCTTCTTTGTGATTTGTCACTTTAAAAATATAAAGGTTTTCTATACTAGTAGTAAATAACAAAATTCTTTCATCAAAACGATTTCAACACTATTTTATTACAAAGCTCGTTTCTTAAACCGTTTTCCAATCTATTAGTATATACAAGCCTTTACCTCACTCGTATGAGAAATCTAATTAAACGACTTAGTAAAACAAGTGATATTAAACGCTTGCGTTTATTTCGTCGGTTAATTCTTGGACTTGTTCGATCGAAACTCTTGTGGCAATTTTCTAGTGGATACCTACAATTTGTTCGTAAATATTTAAGTTAAGCTAGTGGTTATGGGACATGAAGCTAAGCTCATATGTTTACTAGCTTACTGTAATCGACACTTCTCTTTGATCATGACGATCATTTTATGTTTTAGACTAGCATTGTGCAATGTCTTTGAGATTTGGTTCATCGGATGTCACGCTGTACGACGTCGTTGTTCCCTTTGATTGTGTTTTGGTTCATCCGATGTCACGCTGTACGACGTCGTTGTTCCCTTTGATTATGTTTTGGTTCATCGGATGTCACGCTGTACGACGTCGTTGTTCACTTTGATTGTGTTTTGGTTCATCGGATGTCACGCTGTACGACGTCGTTGTTCCCTTTGATTATGTTTTGGTTCATCGGATGTCACGCTGTACGACGTCGTTGTTCCCTTTGATTGTGATTTGGTTCATGTTTTGGTTCATCGGATGTCACGCTGTATGACGTCGTTGTTCCCTTTGATTGTGTTTTGGTTCATCGGATGTCACGCTGTACGACGTCGTTGTTCCCTTTGATTGTGATTTGGTTCATCGGATGTCACGCTGTACGACGTCGTTGTTCCCTTTGATTGTGATTTCTGGATTTCATGTGTTGAATTCTGGAATTTATGTTTCACCAACTTTTACGATTGGCATTGATATATATGTCATTTATTGTGGCTTGGTGAATGAAATTACGAGTATGAGATTCCTTTGATTCTTGTGTAGATTTTGTGATATTGATTAATCTTTTGTTGATTTTCAATTACTTATATATATCACAGCTTGGCATGGTGATTATTATACGTTTAGTCATATCT
Source organism: Allium cepa (assembly GCA_030765085.1). Classification (NCBI taxonomy): domain Eukaryota; kingdom Viridiplantae; phylum Streptophyta; class Magnoliopsida; order Asparagales; family Amaryllidaceae; genus Allium; species Allium cepa. Next base: position 1,038,405,841 of record CM060931.1, on the reverse strand, counting down.
CTTATTCTATATCATTTCATTTGATATTTATAGCTAGACTGATCCGTTTATTATTTTCTTATTAAATAATACTCGGGTCAGACCGAGATGTTACAGGTGCTTCTGCTTGACTTCTCTCCTGGGATTCATTACTCTGACTTTTGGCAAACTACTTAGATTAGTAGTTTATTTTGTTGTATACACTTGAGATATAGACTCATAGTTGTATTCTTTTGTATAGCACGTTTTGCTATTCTTTTGTATTATTGTGGATCTTTTTGACCACTACTCTGATTTACACTTTCATGTGTTAATTATGTATTCATATCTTCTTCCGCCTTTGTGATATGAATTGTCTGCGACTGATTTATGTTATGTTTATTTCTGTATTCGTTTATGAAGATATTACAGCCACTGTGTAGTAGCTTTGAGTTTGTGTCGGTATGTCGGATTTCCCTCTTGATAAAGAAATGCATGTTATACTATCTGACATATCGATGCTCACGCAAAGCAATTACACGGATGGTCGCTCCTCAACAGCCTTATTCTCCGTGCTAGTTGACAGCATTCACCGTAATGTCTTGGCTAGCGTGGGTATAGACGTGGGGTGTCACAGCTTGGTATCAGAGCCAAACTTCGGAACAATATGGAATATTATAACAAGGATCATCGTCCTAAGTCCATCTTAGGAGTCGTGCTTTAGGATTTTATTCGGGTCTTTGTACCGTCCTATGCTATTTTCTTTTATGATTCCTTGTTTTATCTATCAAGATTGCTTGATATTTATTTTGGGAATAACTTTTCTCCTTCTTTCTTTCTTAAAGAAGAGAAATGGTTAGACCAGGCCGTCCCAGCGCCGGTCAATCTAGTGCTACTCCCCAGGACGGAGTATTTATGTCTGCCCAGCAACTTCTTGATCTAGTAAAGAACGCTCAAGCAGCTGGACCCATTCCAGAGCCTACTCATCCTAGATCCGGTTTTGCACGCTTGTGCAGAGACTATACCGATTTGGGTGGAAGGCCATTCAAAGGATCCGAGAGTGTTATAGAAATTCAGGCTTGGCTCAAATCATGCGATCGTATCTTTTCTCGCATGAACCTTGTTGATTCTTTTTCTTTAAAAACATTTTTGGGCTTGATGAGTTCTTTGAGAGTTGTGAATCCGGATGGTAGGTCCGCAACACTCAATTTGCTTTTTATTGATGTCGAAATTATTTTATGAGATTTTTCTTTCCGAGCCGATAATTTTACTTAGGCTTCGGAATTGATTTTTTTGTAAGGATCGGCTTAATCATTGTGAAGCCCATATCCTATTTTTCGAGTGGACTATTCATCTTCAACATTTTCTATCTGTTAAGCAGCTTTCTAATTTTTCTTTGTGATTCCGATTTCACATTTTTGGTGGAATCATTTTATTCTTTAAGCCCTCAAGATGAGAAAGTGTTACTTCTCTTATCTAAATAATTTGTGAAACTTTTCCGGTATTTTTGAGTTTGTCTTAGGATTATCACCTAAGAAATCTTTTGTGTGGTGATAAGGTCTTTCTAGTTCGACCTTGCCACCGATTTTCATTTGGCTACGAGTTGCGTGAGTTAGCATTCCACTTACGCACTCCGCACTCGTTATGATTCTTATGAATGACTTATTTTGTCATTCAATTTGTCCAGCTTATTTCATCCATTTTATATATCGAATATTCTATGAATATTTCGATGAGATCATTCTTGTATTTATTGGTTTTGGATGAAAATAGCAATTTAAAAATCTTTGCAAATCTTTTTCATAAGATTTTTTTATAAGTATAGTTGGATTTTGTTCTTAATCGAGCAAAGAATATTCTTAAAACTTTTAAGAGATATTTTCATCATATAGGAGATGATTTTGTGATTGTATTGCCCGTTGAGTGTTTTAAGAATTTTGGTTGATGCGCTTGATCAACGTTATCGATAGGAATTTCCTAAACGCTTTGATGAGACAATCAGACACAGTATATTGACTTGAAAATAGTAAATTTTTCTATAAAGATTATTACATAATGATAAATGTAATTTTGAAAGTTTTAACTTTTCAGGAAAGAAGATTATTTAAAAGAAATTCTTTCTTTTCGATACTCTTGTTCTTGTGATTCCCGAGGGGGAACCAAGACTTTATCTTTTGTACCAATGCTTATCGTATTGGTTTGGATGCCGTTCTCCTACATAAGATAACGTGCTATCACTTGTGCTTCTAAATCATTAAAAGCCGATTGAGACTAGGTATGCCACTCATGATCTAGTGCTCGCGGCTATTGTTTTCTCTTTTAGAGTTTGGCATCATCATTTTTGGATGAGAAATCTGTTCTCTACCCCGATCATAAATCTTTGGGATAATTATTTTCTCATATGGAACTCCATGTGGACTCGAGTTCCTGACATCTTATGATCTTGATATTCTTTTTATTCCTGGAAGGGAAATCGTGTTGCCAATGCGCTTTGTCGTAAGCAACAAGTGGTTGATTCTTTAATGTTGTCTGAATGGAATTATCTTTTTATCAAGTTCATCGGACGTTTTGGTATACTTCGTTTTATTGAGCTTTATCTCATTTTGGACTAGTGTCCGGTGTTCTTTTATGGTGTTCGGTTCATCGGATGTACTGTTATTATACTACATCGATGTTCCGTCTCATTTGGATCAATGGATGTACCATTATTATACTACATCGTTGTTCCAGTTTATCAGTTCTTTCTACGTACCGTTTTTGTACTACGTCGGTGTTCCAAATTATTCGAGTTTGAAGTTTCTCGGGCATACCGTTTCTGTACTACGCCGTTGCACTGGCTCAATTTTCTGCTATTCTTGACGTTTTCTGCGTCTTTTAACTATGGAAATGCTTTTAGGTTTCCTATTTTATCCTTGAGCCCGGTGTTATTGATGAAATTGAAGTTTCACCAGATTTGACTTATGAGCAACATTCCATTCGCATCATTGCTTCGGAGGTTGAGCGCCTTCGGAATAAAGATGTTCTTCTTGTGAAAGTTCAATGGTTCTCAGATCCTAAGGATTGCTCTTGGGAATCCTGGGAATTCATCGAGCGATCCCGTTCAGGCTTACCCTTTCATGATCTTTATGGCGAACTTCCTATTTCAAATTTTCTTTCGTGTTAATATGCTTTTATGGTTGTTACTTCTTATTTTCTTCTTAAGTATTGCGAGGACGCAATTTCTTTAAGGAGGGGAGTCTGTAACAACCCGCATATTTATCAATTTTATATTTAAATATTTTATCGTTCGTCGGATTTTGGTCCGAAAAGCTACTTTTTGCAAACAGTCGAATTGGGACTTGAGACCACCCCCATTGAGTTCAAAATGCCATTTGCGACCTTTTTGAGTATAAGCTTCGATATGTTTAGGGAAAGTTGATTTTTGCTACTTTGTACTTAGGGCTTTGGTTTGGGCTGAGCCACTTATGTATTCAGTCTGAACCCCTTCTCCTCTTCATTACTTCATAATTTCCTAATACATTCAAGCTTCATCAAAAATGGGGGAAGAGAAAAAAGAATTAGGAAATCCTAAGCTCTAGTTTCCATTAGCAAATCCATCTTCTTGCTCCAAACTCAAGTGAACCCATTGGTAAGCATCTCCTTCTTTTTCTCCAACTCATTCTCTCTTTGATTTCAGAAAAATTCCTAAACCTAATTTAGGAAATGTTTCTCTTTTAAGCTTAGATTGAAGCTTCTTGAGTTGTTATTGAAGAGGAATTGATCTTAGCTTGTTTTTAAAGCTTCTCCTTCATTAATTTGGGTTCAAAGGTGAGATTTTTATCTCACATCTTTGTCTATAATTATCTTCGATTGTTAGGTATGAATTCCTAACACTTATTCATGTGCAATTGATTTTGGTTTGGATTGATTTCGTGTATATTCCAATTTTTGGTGTTTTGGTCTAATTTATGAAAATCCTATTATAGATATTTGGACATTGATATTTGAGGCGTATCGAAGAGTCGTTTAGGCTGGGTTGTCGTTCGACGTAATTCCTTAGTCATCGCCATTTGCTCGTTCGATCATTTCCGATATTCGTTTGGCCATTTTTGGCCTAGGTTCAGGGAATGCCCTGAACCCTTCATTCAGAAGTCTGAAACGTAATATTCAGACGTCTGAATATTGTTCTGGGAAGATTTCTATTCCCAGATTCAGACGTCTGAATATATGGTTTCAGACGTCTGAATTGGTTCATTTGGAACCAGAAAGGAAATAGGCTAAAAAGTGCCTATTTCAGACGTCTGGATCCAAGGATTCAGACGTCTGAATTCTGTCTTTGGAAAATATTTATTTTCCAGATTCAGACGTCTGAATCCTTGATTTCAGACGTCTGAATAAGCACTATTTTTCCTATTTGCCTATTTGCTTGAGAATTCCAATTTAAATCGATCCGTGATGATCCTATTTGTTGTTATCATTTATTATGACTTTGATGACTCCTTTTTAGGGATTTTCGAATATCCATTTCGATGGATTCTTTATCGGTTTCTTTGGATTTTATTCACGTCTTCGAATGTGAATTTTACTGATTGATTGTTCTTACAATCTTCTTTGTGATTTGTCACTTTAAAAATATAAAGGTTTTCTATACTAGTAGTAAATAACAAAATTCTTTCATCAAAACGATTTCAACACTATTTTATTACAAAGCTCGTTTCTTAAACCGTTTTCCAATCTATTAGTATATACAAGCCTTTACCTCACTCGTATGAGAAATCTAATTAAACGACTTAGTAAAAAAAGTGGTATGAAACACTTGCGTTTACTTCGTCGGTTAATTCTTGGACTTGTTCGATTGAAACTCTTGTGACAATTTTCTAGTGGAGACCTACAATTTGTTCGTAAATATTTAAGTTAAGCTAATGGTTATGGGACATGAAGCTAAGCTCATATATTTACTAGCTTACTGTAATCGACACTTCTCTTTGATCATGACGATCATTTTATGTTTTAGACTAGCATTGTGCAATGTCTTTGAGATTTGGTTCATCGGATGTCACGCTGTACGACGTCGTTGTTCCCTTTGATTGTGTTTTGGTTCATCGGATGTCACGCTGTACGACGTCGTTGTTCCCTTTGATTTTGTTTTGGTTCATCGGATGTCACGCTGTACGACGTCGTTGTTCCCTTTGATTGTGTTTTGGTTCATCGGATGTCACGCTGTACGACGTCGTTGTTCCCTTTGATTATGTTTTGGTTCATCGGATGTCACGCTGTACGACGTCGTTTTTCCCTTTGATTATGTTTTGGTTCATCGGATGTCACGCTGTACGACGTCGTTGTTCCCTTTGATTGTGTTTTGGTTCATCGGATGTCACGCTGTACGACGTCGTTGTTCCCTTTGATTGTGATTTGGTTCATGTTTTGGTTCATCGGATGTCACACTGTACGACGTCGTTGTTCCCTTTGATTGTGTTTTGGTTCATCGGATGTCACGCTGTACGACGTCGTTGTTCCCTTTGATTGTGATTTGGTTCATCGGATGTCACGCTGTACGACGTCGTTGTTCCCTTTGATTGTGATTTATGGATTTCGTGTGTTGAATTCTGGAATTTATGTTTCACCAACTTTTACGATTGGCATTGATATATATGTCATTTATTATGGCTTGGTGAATGAAATTAGGAGTATGACATTCCTTTGATTCTTGTGTAGATTTTGTGATATTGATTAATCTCTTGTTGATTTTCAATTACTTATATATATCACAGCTTGGCATGGTGATTATTATACGTTTATTCATATCTCTTATTCTATATCATTTCATCTGATATTTATAGCTAGACTGATTCGTTTATTATTTTCTTATTAAATAATACTCGGGTCAGACCGAGATGTTACAGGTGCTTCTGCTTGACTTCTCCCCTGGGATTCATTACTCTGACTTTTGGCAAACTACTTAGATTAGTAGTTTATTTTGTTGTATACACTTGAGATATAGACTCATAGTTGTATTCTTTTGTATAGCACGTTTTGCTATTCTTTTGTATTATTGTGGATCTTTTTGACCACTACGCTGATTTACACTTTCATGTGTTAATTATGTATTCATATCTTCTTCCGCCTTTGTGATATGAATTGTCTGCGACTGATTTATGTTATGTTTATTTCTATATTCGTTTCTGAAGATATTACAGCCACTTTGTAGTAGCATTGAGTTTGTGTCGGTATGTCGGATTTCCCTCTTGATAAAGAAATGTATGTTATACTATCTGACATATCGATGCTCGCGCAAAGCAATTACACGGATGGTCGCTCCTCAACAGCCTTATTCTCCGTGCTAGTTGACAGCATTCACCGTAATGTTCTTGGCTAGCGTGGGTATAGAGGTGGGGCGTCACACCTCCCCTCCAGTGGCTCACGCTACCTCCAGAAAACCACGATTTAACCTCCCACTCATAATCGAATCCCAGATTTTCGAATAAAGGTCAAAATTGAAATATCACCTGATGCTTGAACAAATGCTCGAACACCCCACAGAAAAATCGCCACATCCAACTAACACCGTCCACTAGCATCACCGGACCTCTGTCTACACACTCGTCTACGACCCAGGCACCTCCCCTCCAAGCCCGGCCACACTCGACGCTACGTCGAAGTCGCGACGGTCAAAAATTCGAGCTCCAGTAAAATTAGGTTTTAAAAAAAGAAATCATCACCACCGTCACCTCCGATGTCGTGGTCACCCCTGCATATTTTTCCTATCACCCTAGTAAGCTCCTCCACCACCTCGCACAATCCGGTCACCCCTAGTTCCACCGATCGCTTGAATTTGCCAAGAACCCACTTCGAGTTCATCTACGAATCTCTCTTCGCAAACTCAATGAAAAATTACCATTTTTGATTTAAAAATTCTATCTTCTGATAACAATTCAAGCTATATAATTAAATTTAAGTTTCATGACACTCGAATATATCAAAAAGTTAAGTTTTTCCTGTAAAAATAATTTTGCAGTTGCTACCAAACAGTATTCTATTAGAAAATATTTCCAGACCTTAAATCACGTATAATCTAGCTTGTTTTGTTTAAACTACAAAGTCTAATAATTATTAAATCGGTGGATATTGAATTTCTTGATGAATTTTACTCTGAATCCAAATACAGAGAGCTAAAGAAATGCCCAAATAAATTTGTATGTGTGTGTGTATATATATATATATATATATATATATATATATATACAGGGTTGAATCTGATGGAAATACTCAAACAATCATTATTTAAATCCTGTCACACACATATTTAGTTCAACTTAAATTCTGAAATAGGTTGTTTACTCACCTAAAATGATTTAACAAAAAGCGGTTTCAGTTCCCAGATGAACATAGTCTTGATCTTTGTTTCCCAGTCTTCAAGCTTTGAATTCCAAACTCCAATCTTTGATGTTGTTGATGTTGAACAATTTTGTTTGTATCAAGTTCAAATTTGCAGTTTTGTTTTCTCTTTTTTCTTCTTCTCAGTTTCTTTAGTTTTTATTCCTCAGTTTTGTTTTGGAGTTTCTAAATTATGTGAACTAAAATAGTATGATATATATATAGCAGGCTTTGAGTAGGTTATAACTGGTACAAGTCTTAGCTTGTATTGACCAGATTTTTGTGTTTGATATGCTATAATTCGAAAAGATCTTGAAAATTTTCGGCTGGCCTCTAATTTGTACTGAGATAATCTCCTTTGTAAAACTGAAATGACCATTTGTTATGCTAATTAATGCATGTCTTCATTTTTGTTAACATTTAATTAATATAGGCTGATACTTGAATTGGGTACAAAGATATTTGTTTTATTTTTGAAGTGAATACTTTGTTTTCTTATGCACATAAAATTTACCGCAGCTTGATATAACCTTGGTTAAAGGTTTTGTGGTGTATAAATTCAGATTGCAGGTTATTCTTTGTATTATTCATCTTCATATATGATACAGGTTATTGTTTTGACTATATTAATTGTATTGTATTTGTACTTCAGATTTTTCAAGCATTTGATTCATAACATTGCATTTGTAAATTTTATATTTCTAGTTATAACTTATATTTTATCATTATGTCTTATATTTACATTTTTATACTTATGTTTAGTATGTTTAGGCTTATAACCATATATATTGTTTATACTAAACTTATTTTATATGTTTGGGTAAAACCATTATAGTCATTGTTAGCATATTAGTTTTATTTTATTTGTAATTAAATTTCAAACATTGATTTATAACATGCTTGGATTTGTATTTATATATTTTATATTTCTACTTACAGTTTATATTCATAATTATATTTTATACTTATGCTATGTATGTTTATGTTTCATATTGATATGTTTGTTTATTTTTAAACATTGTTATTTAAAAACTACAATTATATATTCATATGTATATTATCAAATATGAGAATATTGAACCTTTGATTTTTATTGAATAAGAGAGATTTTGTTATAAACAATTTTAAAGATTTTCTTTTGAATTTTCAAATCAAAATTTTCTTTACAGTCACATGTATAACTGGTAAATCATTAAGATCTCACCAGTTTATAATTTGAAAAGCTTGTATTTCATTTAAATTAGATTAAATATTTATTAAAATATACTGTCAAAAATTCCGGGTCGTTACATTACTAACCATATCCCTAGCATACTTTTCATGACTAATGGAAACATCACTATCTAATTGTTTTATTTGCAATCCTAAAAAGAAAGCAAGTTCAACCATATGACTCATCTCAAACTCTTTTGTCATTATTTTAGAAAATTCTTTGTTCATTTCATTGTTTGTTGATTCAAAAATTATATCATTTACATAAATCTATACTAACCGGATATCATTTTTGTTTCTTTTAATAACAAGAGTATTATCTACTTTATTAATTTTAAAATTTGATTGTAATAGGTAAAATCTTAGTCTGTCATACTAGGCTCTAGGAGCTTTTTTTGACCATATAAAGCTTTATTTAATTTGTAAACATGATTTTGAAACTTTTCTTCTTCAAAAAGTGGAGGTTGTTAAACACAAACATCCTCTTCAACAAAACCATTTAAAAGGGCACTTTTGACATCCATTTGAAATAATTTGAAATTGTTATGGTTTGCGAAAGCAAGTATAATTCTAATGGCTTCTAATCTTGCTACGAGTACAAAGGTTTAATCATAGTCTATTCATTCTTCTTGATAATAATCTTGCACGACTAACCAAGCTTTATTTCTAACGACCTCACCTTGTTCATTCATTTTATTTTTATAAACCCATTTAGTTCCTATTATGTCCTCAGGTCTAGGAACAAGTTCCCATACATCATTTTTGGTGAATTGATTCAGTTCTTCTTGCATAGAAAGAATCCATGAATTATTAGATGATGCTTCCTTTGGATTTTTAGGTTTAATAGTTGATATAAAAGCTACATTACTCATCTTGTTTAGTTGATTTCTAGTTCTAGCAATGGATTCAATATTTCCTAGTATATTTTCTATAGGATGATCTTTTAGAATCCTGATCCTTTTATTAGGATGAACAGTTTCACAATTTTTTTCATTTGATTCATTATTTAAAGTAATAAAATCATCTTCATTATTTATTTGAATAAAATCTTTGAAATTTTCATTAAAAGATACATTCATTGTTTCTTCAATGGTGTTAGTTTTTAAATTAAAAACTCTATATGCTTTACTTCTATTAGAATATCCGATAAAAATTCCTTTGTAGGATTTAGGATCAAATTTATCCAAATTGTCCTTTGTATTTAGAATAAAGCATTTACTTCCAAAAGCTTTAAAATAAGATACCTTTAATTTCTTATTGAAAAGAAGTTCATATGGTATTTTATTGGTTAGAGGTCTAATTAAAATCCTATTCAAAATGTAACAAGCTATAGTGACTGCTTCATCCTAAAAATTGCTTGGTAATTTACTATCTGAAAGCATAGTTCTTGCATACTCTTGAATCGTCCTATTTTTACCCTCTACCACTCTGTTTTGCCGTGGAGTTCTTGAAAAAAGAAAAATTATGAGTCATTCCTTTTTTATTACAGAAATTTTCAAAATGATATGGACCAAGCAAATCTAAATGAAGTAACTCAAGATGTTTTGAAGTTGGAATCATATCTTTCAGCTTAAATGAACTCTTTTTAAATTTTCTAATTGCAAGCATCACATATACTATCTACTTTAAAATCCATTTTAGGGAGACCTCTTACTAGACCAAGTTTTGAAAGTCTAGATAAAAGTTTGAAATTCAAATGCCCTAATCATTTTTGCCAAATCCAAGGGTCGCTTGTATTAGCCAAAAGGCATAGGTTATCATTCGAGATTTTCATACTAAGAATATAAATATTTTTCTTCCTAATTCCTTCAAAGATAATATTTGATCTATTATCTATGATGTGACACTTATCCTTTTCAAATTTGATTTTGTAGCCGTTATCACATAGTTGACTTATGTTAAGTAAGTTGTGTTTTAGATTCCTAACTAACAGAACATCAGAAATTGTAGGAGTTTTAGTTACCGACATTGCCAATGCCAATCACATTTCCATTTAAATTATCTCCAAAGTTGACCATTCCTCTATCTTCATAAATTATGTCATTCACTATCTCCGGATTACCAGTCATGTGTCTTGAACATCCATTATCAAGTATCCATTTGTTTTTCTTGATTTGCACCATTTGTCCATTGAGTGTTGATTCTTCAAAAGCCATATAACACATATGTTCCTGCACAACACACCAATTCAGTAGATAACTTGATTTTCTATAATAACAATATGCATACTTATGAGACAATGATGATTTGGACAGTTTTGAACTAGCTTTAACAGAATCTCCAAAAATTGTCATTGTAAACTTTTTCAAAATTCAGATTATGAATACTTTGAAAACCAATGCTCTGATACCAATTGTAGAAAATGCGGATTACAGATCTTAAGGAAGAATTAACACTAGAGGGGGGTGAATAGTGTTTAATTAATTTTATTATTCTTTTTGAAATCTTTTCAAATTAAATCCAAACATATGTAATTTACAAACACAGAACAATCACAGAATCAGACTCAGATGCAAATAGTAAATAAAAGTAGTAAAGGAAAGAACACATCAGAATATTATACTAGTTCGGAGTTACCCTACATCCAGTCCCATACAATTTCTTATGCAGATTTCTTTTCAAACATAATTTCGATTTTGCAACCTCCATTTTAAGGCCGATAACCCTCCTATCTCCGAGTTTAGGGCAAACTCTCTTGATTTAACCAGGCTACAAGATCACCAAATTGATTGCGGGCTATAATCACACCTAATTGATCTACCGGCCACAATCACACTATTTCTAATCACACTTTGATAGAGAAAGACTCGATACACTTCGATCTTTCGATCTTTAATTATAAATAATCCTACAACTCTGAATAGGACCGAGGTCTTTGAGAGAGTGACAGAGAATCAAATTAGAGATGATCGAGTTTGATTCATTTAGGATTTTGGTAGAGTTTTATTAAAGCATTTGAAATATAATAGAATATTTGAGTGAAGAAGAAGGAGTGAAGAAATAAAGAAAAACTAACTTGAAATTCATTTGAAAATAACTGGTATTTATAGAATAACAACAGTCATGTCCGTTCGCGAAAGGTTATGACGAATAGACACTTCTTTTGAAAATTTGAATTTTAAAATCTATGACTGCCATGTCGACATGGAGGGTGGGGGCATGTCAACATCCCCTAGTATGTTTGAAAATTGATTTTTGTTTTAAACGAAATTTTCTTCTAAAGTTTGTTAAGCCAATCTTAGAACTTTGTAAACTATTTTGAATATACTTTATGATTACAAAAGACTATGGAAAGTAATCTTAAAAAATATAAAAGTAATAAATACTAAATATATAAATATTTTAAGAATAAAGCTAAAACATTAAAACCAACAGATAGTTTAAAAACAAGAACTGATTTTGAAATTAATACGATTAAAAATAGTTTTTGAACTAAGGCTAAAATATTTAAACCGAGAGAAAGTTGTCTTTTTAAAAAAAAGATAGTTTTGAAAAAAAATCTAAAAATAAGTCATTTTGAAAATTTCGTGGATTCCATTCCACCAGAGAAGGTCATAGGTTCCATCCCACTAAAAGCGTCACGGGTTTCATCCCATTATTAAAGCGAGAAGATGGATTCCATTCCAAAATTAAAATCCGAATAAACATTTTAGTGCTATTATGAAGTTTTAACATAAATCTAGACTCTATTACTTATCTTGAAATCTTGATAATCTTGATACTCATGAGTCTTCGGTCTTGATTTCTACAATCTTGAATTCATCGGTCTTGAATCTCTATACTCAGTCTTGAATCTTTATACTATACAGTCTTCATTCTCAGTGCTTGTATATATATATATATATATATCATGCATATACATATATATATCTAGACAAGAATATTAGTACTTATATTTTATAACAAATCCTAAGGTTGTTGTCATTAAAACCATCATCTCAGGAACTAACAGCTGTTAAGAAAGTAAAGCTAACCTAGACTAGAATAAAGATGATGCAGTCTAGTCAAAACAGTTATGCCAACACAAGAAGGAAGGAAATGAAATTCGGAGTATGCAATTAGTTCTTCGTGAAAATTTCTCCGATGCGTGGTGTGATGAGATTTGGAAAGGCTGGAAAGCTAGCACCTAGATATGGAGAGCCATTTTCGATCACTAGGAAGGTTGGGAAAGTAGCATATAGGATAAAGCTGCCAAGTGCTTCTGTAGGGATCTATAATGTGTTTCACATATCACATTTTTGAAAGTGTATTATGGGTCCAAGCGCAATGGTGAATCAGAAGGCAGTAGAAGACTTGGTCATGGAGCCAAAAATAACCTATGTGAGGAGATCAGTTCAAATAGTAGGTCAGGATGAGAAGCGGCTTTGAAATAAGGTAGTGAATCTAGTATTTGTCCAGTAGAGTGCGAATCCAGATTTATTTATTCAGATTAGCATATGTTGGCTATGTATTATATCATTATAGACCATACACACATGTAAGTGTTATGGTTGAGTGTTTGTATTAGTAGTTGGCACTAGTATATTTTTAAATTATGATATTTAAATTAGGAATTCCTAAGTATGCTAAGGATAAGCATGAGATAGATTGGCAATCAGTACCATGCCTTAATTGAATTTCAAGGGCAAGATTCCTTTAAGGGAGAAAGCTTGTAACACCCTACAATTAATAAATAATTAATTAAAGATTTGAGATGATCTTATAAATGTTATAAAAGACAAAGAAAACAAGGAAGTGAACAATGAATCAATAAAAAAAGGTATGAGAGCCAAGTTGTAAATTATTGTAGAACAATAAGCATGACTCTTTTTCATTCTTTATTCCATTCTACTAAAAATAAAATAAAAGCTTAAGAAGAACATTAATGGTGGTGTCTGAAAAAGAGAAAATAAGAAAAAGAAGAAAAAGGAAAAGAAAATGCAAGTTGAAGTAGAATTAAGAAGATTAAACAAGATATTTCAAATCTCTTAGTGAATAATGCTAAACCCTTTTACCATTTCCTATATCTATTATTTCTGTTTTAACTAATTTTGATGGAGTACACACGGGATAGTGTTTAAAGGAGGCAAATAATGTTTTAATGAATGTTTTAGGGAAATATGGATATACATGGGATGTTTAGATATATTTCCTTACTCTAATTCCTTCTAAACACTATGAAAATTTAGTACGGCGTTTAACTCATGAAATTATATTGGGTTTTAATTAAGGTATTTTCCATGCTAAAATATTTTGCTATGAATTTTTGAAGGGAAATACCTAGAAAATATATAATAAAAATGTCCGTAAAATAGAAATAAAGAGTAATGTTTGTTAAAGGAATTATTCATGAATTTTTTGAAAATTTTATATGGTTTTTTGAACTAAAAATAATTTACTGATGGTAGGAAACTGCAGTGGTTAGAGGCATCTATGCAAGAATCCAAAATAAATTGATATACTGGAAAATGATAAACAACTTGGAGATAATATCTCATGCAGATTTTGAAAATATAAATAAAGGACACTATTAATAACTGAAAGTGGAGTCTCAATGTATTAGTTACGAACACATGTGAAGACAATGGCAAGCGTGTCAGACTAAGTCGGATACAAACTTAGAATTGCGTAAGAGTTGAGAAGATAACCGAGTAATTAGGGCCAGGGTAGAGAATTGCCAAGGGAACACGTGGACCTTTGGGGGAAGGTCGGCACTGCGCTAAGGAGTTCCATGTTAAAAAACGCAACATTGGCAAAGGTCTAAGGCTGGAAGATGTAAATGAGAATTGTGCCAGGAAAGTAAGCTCATGTAAACTAAGGGTAAAGTAACGTATGTTATGCTAAAGTCGAAGAAAGGTAGGGAAGTACTATGCCACAATATGATAAGTGGAAACCTAATATATAATAGTTAGGTTAGGCTCGGTGTGCTAAGGGAACTAGTAAAGAATCATGCTGTATCGCAATATAAAGGTGATGTACTATGCCAACGTATAAGTAGGGACAAGGTTATATTGCACAAAGATAAAATGAAACCCAAATCTAATGCATGATAATTAGGAAGAGCTTGGGAGCTTACATTAACTTAGTAGGAAAAGATCCTACACCGGGGTTAGATTCAGGAAGGGTTATTGAAGCTGAGTGGGAACACTTACTCGAATGCACATCTTAGGAAGGTGAGGAGAGACATTCCACTTTCAAAGGACATGGGATGTCCAACATGAACTTCATGTCGTTGTTTCTTTGCAGTGCCAATTAAAGTAATAAGAACTGCATGTGGCGTTTCTTTGCAGTACAAATCAAAATAAGGTAGAACTGTATATGGTTGAATCTTTATGGTATAAATTAAGCAAAATGAAATAAAAGTGCATGGGGCTGATTCTTCATAGTACAAATTAAATAAGATTAAAGGTGGATGCATGTGTCTGATTTTTTGCAACTTAAATTAAAATAAAGTGAAACCGCATGTGGCGGATACTTTGTGGTATACCAAATAAAATGGAATGAAACTGCATGTAGCTTGTTCTTCGCAGTGTATATTGAATAAATCACAGCTACATGTGGCTGAGTCTTTGCAGCATAAACTAAGAAAGGAATAAACTACGCTAGAGCGAAATGCGCATTTCAGCAATGAGTAATGTAGAGCGAGCACTTGGAAACTGGACCGTGGGTACGGTACTAGCGGTGGAAAGGTGTTCCATGCACAGTTTTAACTTATACTTTGTTGTTGGTTTCTTTGATGATGAATGTATATACCAGTGAGGGAAAACCAGTTCCGCATGACAGCGTGGTCTCACTACATATTATATTTTTGGGTAAGGTATTT
The DNA here is from genome assembly GCA_030765085.1 of Allium cepa. Taxonomy (NCBI): domain Eukaryota; kingdom Viridiplantae; phylum Streptophyta; class Magnoliopsida; order Asparagales; family Amaryllidaceae; genus Allium; species Allium cepa. The sequence continues at coordinate 1,038,390,516 of CM060931.1, read as the reverse complement.
ACACCAGATTTTATGTCTGATCCATGTTTTTATTATTGTTTTTCCTATAAACTCATAAGTACTCAATTGTATGGGCTAAGTTTATGGGTTAGGAGGGTTCATTTTTAGGAGCCTAAGGATGCAAATCGAAGATGAAGCAAGAGGCTTTGCTAGCTAACAAAGACTGCTTATATCCGTCATTCTAAGTGTGCGGGCAGCACCATCATGTGTTGATATGACTCTCTACTATGTTATTTTATATTGTACTTTGACCTCTGCATAGGCACGATTTTGGGGATTAAATTTTAAAGAAGTATGTAATGAATTAAAGAAATTTCTACATGATGTGAATGTTTTGCTACTCTGTTTACTTAGACTGTTATTCATATAAACTGAACTCACTTATTTCATTTGAAAATAATTCCGATGATGATTGCAGCATCATCGATGTTTATTTTCGGGTCTTAAAGTAGGGAATTTTACAATGTGCTCATTGATTAATTGTCGGCAATCGAACATCGCTCTTTAGAATCCCATGACGATGGCCGATAGAATGAAGTGACTTTGCGGTTAGCAGTAATGGAGTTTGATCCGAAGGGTTATCCAAAACTCTTAGGACACATCGCTCATCTAGTGAAGGAGGTTGGTCTTGTGGTCGTGCCAGTGGAAGACTTGCATTTGAAGTTTGCATGTTATAGAATGCCTTGCTCTGAATGGAGTATATGGAGGCTTAAGCGGTATAAGACCCGACCTCAGGAGAAGTAGAAAGATCATTACTAACTTTAAGATGAGGAGATCGTCGAGTCATTCTGAACTAAAAAGTTTGATGGTGAACGTGGTCAGTTATGCTTTAATTTAAAATTTGTGCTTTCATTAATGCCCATGTAGTCGACGTGCAGGATCCAATGGATGTCAATGTATGTTGACAAATCAGATTCTGAACATCAACCAGGGTAGTGTGAAGTGTCGATCTATGCAGTGTGCGTCCTATGTTCAGAGCATGGTATGCAGAACACTTTGTGCGGACAACCCATACATACTAGCAAATAAGCTCCATCACACATGGAAGTGTGTGTCAGATGGTACCCCTTATCATAGAGTGAATGATAACAGAACCATTGTCCGGAGCGACATAAAGCTTTCTTTGCAGAAACATAGGATCGTGGTGTGTAATTTGCAATATCAATATGAATATCCAATTTGGATGTCAGAGTGCATTTAACATGACCGTTTTTTTGAACCGTCTCACCAAAGCCTAACCATTGATTCTCATTTGATCAAGACTTGATGGAACCAACGACAACATCTTGCAAGTGTAAAAACTTAATGTTATTACAAAAACATGGGAATCTCGACGTATGAGTGATAGTTACACGAAGCTAACACCAAGTAGCAAAGTAAACAAGGCAAACCCGAGAATTTTTTATGTTAACTTCGGGTACAACCTGAATTTTTCCTAGGAAAACTTGAGTCTCGAACTAGCTGTGTAGAGTGAAGTGTAGATGAATAGTTGACCACGGATTGAAGCCGCAATCATCCCTTTGGCCATAGCTGAGTAACGACGATGATAACATGGCAACAACGTCAATAACATCAAAATACAGCAACTATAGTGACGGCATGGTCCAAAAGCTCACCTTAGTTCGATCAAGATCCGAGGATGAAGGTTCGAGGCAAAAGGGATCGACGCCCGATTGATGTGGATGGTAATGAGATATGTCAAGACGGTGCTGGCGGTGGTTGTCAAGATGATAGAGTCGGTGACGTTTGAGTGAGGGGGTCGAAAAACTTAAGCAGCGGTTGGAAGTTAAAATCGTAAAGGGGAAGTAGTCGAGATTTGCAAATGAAAGTAAAGTGAAAATTATTCCAAGTCCCAGGTTAATTTATATGAGTTGATAAACATTCAAAAATCATATCGGTACCGACATGATTTCGTCGGTGCCGACATGATTCAGTTATTGATTTTTTTAAGGGAAAGAAAAGAAAAAAAAAAGAAAGCTTACCTGATCAAGATGACACGATTTTCAAGATGGTAAGAGTTTCCACTTGGTTGTTAGAGGAAAGCTAGTACACTAACTATTTGAAGTGATGAATAAATATCTTCAGAATAGATATGACGCTTTAAAGATGACGATTGACTACCTTGAGCAACTAAGATTATGATGTTGGTCTTAATTCAAAACATGTTTTGTTTCATGAAAGCATATTTCGAGGGGAGGGGGGGCAAGTATTACCTAGTGTTTGAACAGACCTAGGTTTTAAGTGAATTTGGATGTCAATATGAAGATGGAATGTATCAAGAATTTGAGGGCACACTTGGAATAGCAAGATGGAACAATACAAGAAGTTTGAAGTCAAATGCTGCCGAGTTGACTTCTCGATGGGTGGTCCACTTTTAACTTTGGAAGTTTGAGACTTGAGAAAACATGAAGGAGTTCATATGGATGTGATGACCATTATGGTCGGTGCCAATTACAATTGTGGTCGGTACCGACATGATTTTTTGCCTCAAAATGACTTGTTCATTCTCCTTATTCTCTCGGATCTGAAGTTTTACATGTTCATTCGTGATTTGGCGACGGTGATGGACGTATCTAGTTAGAAATAAAAGGACTAGAGCAACATATAGAAGACTTTTTGATCTTTAGCCTCCATATTCTCCGTCTCCTAGTCTCTGCTTCAACCATTATCACTAAGTGCTATCAAATCCAAGCATGCTTTGTTGTTTGGATCTGAAATCATTATAAAACTCTTGTACTTGCGACAAATCCGAAGTTAATAAAATTAAATGGGTGTAGGCACGAGCTTTGGCTGAACCACTATAAAAAAACCGTGTGTTCTTTGCTGTTTCTATTTGATCTATTAGACCTATTCTCGTTTTTGTTCGATTGGGGTGTTGTACCATCTTTTGGTTCAACAATGTTCATAGCTACATACTCGAAATCCAAAATGTACTAGAAGTGAAATTCAGATTCCAAACAAAATAATAAAGGATAAATTTTTATTTTTGATCTCCAAAAAAAAACTTATTTCAAATTTAGGCCGCGTTCGAAACTTATTACAAAAATATGTCTCTTTTTCATAATACATCATTTTTATACACACATTCTGAAAATATAAACATACAAAAATATTTATAAAAAATATACTTGCACACTTTCAATTTGCAGAAGTACAAATTAAAATTTTGCTCTTGCGTACTTTCAAAATACGTAAATATAAAAAGACTGAATAATGAAGAGAAGGCATATTTTCATAATAATTTTCGAAAGATGCCTATTATATAAAATAAGTTTTGTTTTCAGAGGCCTAAAATAAAAAATTTGTCAAATAATAAACTGAACCTAACTATTTATGGCATATCATGAACATAACTATTTATGACCGTCAAATGCAATTGAAATTACCGAGCATTTACCTAATAATGTGAAATTATTTATGTGCTAACATGCTATATTCAGTTACTTCTCTTTATTGTGAAGAGTGTTTGACCACTATTTGAATGGAAAGAGCAACGAAAAGTAAATATCAACATTCCTCTTACTGAAATACAAATACTAAATTATGAAAGTTAGCGTATGAGTATAACCTGAATTGATTTGAAGTGGTTGTTTGTGGGCTAACGTGAAATATTCAGCTCATTTGGAAAATTTGTTCATGTTGCTTCATGAACTCATATACTTCGTTTCATCGTATCATAGGAAAAGTATTTATCAAAAATTGATTTTTGGTACAAGTGGTTTGCTACGTCATTTCACATCGGCTTGAAAAGTTTTACATTTCAGTTACTTGTTTATATGGCCTATGTTTCAATAAGAAAGTTTACTGGAAGCAACCCATAGAACAATTGGCTTCCTCATGGATCACATTTACAGCCCACCATCCACAGCAACGTCAGACATGCATAATAACAGTTCAGTTAGTTAGTCCAAAAAGTTGCTTTCGTGGAATTAAATTACATTTTTTTTTTTATACGGAAAATATTATAACTATTGACACTAGCCTAAATAGTACATAAGTGCATCTAGAAAAATATTTCATTTTTATTTAACGGAAATTTAATGGACAAATTTGTACTACATAAGCAAAAACTTTGATGGTCATAACATTTTTCTTTCTACCAATTTTGTTGGTTGTGCTGATTATAAATTGATAGTGAAATTCTGTTAATGGGTAGTCGGAAAATGTATGGTGGTTGAAATTGCAAACAGATATAAGATTTCGTTAATGGATGAAAGTATAAAAAAAACACTGTAGAAATCATATTTATTGAATTTTCTTTATAAAAAATAACAATGACATCTCCACGGGAACATAACAAGCAACATCTAGACCATGATTGGGTAACAGTATCTATCAATATAACAAAGATAAATCCACATGCAGCACAGCAGTAGTATTGTCCTGGCTACTGGAAAACTGCCGTAAATTAATGTTGGATTTTAAATAACCATCCACAATTCTTCCTATGTCTACCCGTGTGTGCGAAGCACGGATTTAGTATACTGTACGAACGAGGATGGTAATAGACTTAGTTTATGAGAATCAAGTATTTTAATTATAACATTAGGGATAAAAAAAGCAACGTGAGAGTAAAATATGCAGATGATATATATTATTAACACAACTAACTGCGTCAAATGCGTTAAAGCACAAAGTTTAATTACATAACTCAATACTCAAAATAGCGGTATTGCATGATTCTTGAATTGATTTTAGGCTATCCAGATTAGCAGATTCGGAAAATAATTAATAATACAAAAAGGAACAGTAGTCTTCCCTACTTTCTACTATTTACCCAACTATCACTGACTTGCAGCAAAATAAGCCAAAGCACCTACGAAAGGCGCATTGATATAAGTAGCAGGTTCGGACTGCTGATAATCACTCCTGTCATCCTTGAACCCATCATTGTTATCGGGTCCACCCAAAACCGCACCAACCAGTACATTCGGGTTCGGCGAACCCGAATACAAATACCCAAACCCATCACTGCACGATATTTTATCTGGACGGGCCCTAACAGACGGTAGAGATGATCCACGATGATGAACATGAAGTGGATACCTATCTCCAAATCCGACCATGTAAGACATTTTTGCAGGATTTTCCCCTAATATGTAATCAACCTGCACGGTTGTACGTAAAAACCAAATAGTCAGTTAGTTCCATACTAACAATAAACTGTTACTCGATACTACCATACCTGTTTCTTGGCTAGTGATACAAGATAAGGAGGCGTGACAGTTGCAGACCCACAAACAGTAGAGCCACCATTGGCTGTCAAGTATTTGGCATAACTAAGTAGAAGAAACGCTGTAGTCGTCACATACTGAAGGTTGCTTTCACTTCCTTTGTAAAGAAGCCCTCCTGTAATATCAAGAATTTATATTGATATTGTAATGTCAAGTTTGATGCAAATAAATAAGTACCAGGTGTATATTGTGCTTGGAAGCTGCTAGTTCCAGGTATCAGCGAGCAAACGTAGTTGTCGGAGTGGACTTTATACAACTCCAGTACATTGTTCCTGTCTTTCAAGTAACCCTGGATGTTAAAAGTGCAGTCATTATAGCCCTATAGATCAGAATGCATTCATTATTGATAGGGTGTGGAAAGTGAAGTTAGAAACACCTTGGAGAGAAGAACTTTGGTTCCTACACGTTTATCATCCCAACTGAAGGAGTAATCGTCATCTTGAGCGCCCATAACTTGACCATTTGAGTTAATGTACGACATATATGATACATTATTAGTTGCTTGGTGTAGCCATGATGCACCCCATAAAAGCTCATCCTTCATTATTAATTTTCAAGATCAATATTTTCAGTGCTTGAGTTAATTGTAAAACCACCAGTGGATGATTTTTAACTTACATTGTAACCGGAATAGGAGCAGTAGAAAGGACAGACAACAGAGCTTAAGGAATCGCTATAACTTCCTCGGTGCTTATCAGCAAATTCAAACACCTGCATTACAAAAGTGTCTAATCCAATATGCTATCAAGTTTCATGGACAAAAGATTTACTTACTTTCATAGCAGTTTGAAGTAACTTCACAGAATATGTACTGTCCGAGTTCTTGAAAACAATAGAAGCTGCTGCCAATGCTGCAGCAGTTTCTGCAGCCACATCTGAACCTGGATTCTGAGGTGTTACTTTGTAAACATTTCTAGGTGTGTCCATGTCTTCTGGTCTTTCCCAACAACGATGGTCCATGTTTGGATCTGCTACCTACTCGTAATATATATGTACATAGAGAGTCAAACAATCTGTATTACCTAGGTGCTAAAAGAAAAGGAAAAAGAAAAGAAATATATAGTAACCTACTTGTACAAAGAGAGTGTTAGGAGTGGCTGTGGAGGCCTTAAGAAGATAATCAGTACCCCAATGAAGTGCATTTTTAGCATTTTGAATCTGACCCTTCATCTCTGTTCCGAATTCGATAATGCTCCATGCCAGCATTGTTGTAGTGAATGCCATGGGCAAACCGAACTTCACATTATCGCCTGCATCATAATATCCACCGCTTAAATCAACCTAACATGTTTAACAAGTGTTAGCATTATCAGCTTTCATAGTTGTCACATATATAAGTGTCCTGTTAAAGAAAATGCATTACATTGTATTGGGAACCATCTAGCAAACCAGAGTCCCCTCTCCACATAACACGTTGCGTGGATGGGAGTCTTCCTGAACGTTGACCTTCGAAAAAGAGAATGGATTTCTCTAGAGCTTCTTTGTAGTTCAATGTTGAAGCATAAGAGTATGATATGATGCATGTTAACAAAACTGATAATAATTTTGTTTTAACTACCGATGTCATACTGATTAGTGGTAGTTACAAGAATATAGAGTGAAATAAGACGAGTGTCTGTAGATTGTGGATGAGGTGTTTGCAAATTTATAGAGGGAATGTTAAGAGGAGAAGCCGCGGTAGTTGGTCGTTAGAAGTAAAATGTTAAATGATTAAACGATTGTTTTTTGACGGATGTGTGAAAGACTACAAGCTTTTAGCTTTTAAGTCACGGATGTTCACGAGATTAATTGCGAGAAATCAGTTGTTATGTAAGAAAATAACGAAACATGAGTTGTGCGTAATAGCATGAAACAAAAGTGTCACAAGTAAGTGATGTACTTTTTTCTGCTTGTTATCGTTTTCTTTTTCCTTTTCTTTTCAACAGTAATGATTCTTCCATTTGATCATATTGGAGAAATTTTCATTTGAACACAAACGCTATTTCATCTTTTTAACAGCTATGTTCTGTCAAAGCACCTGGTTTCAAGTTGTATTTCAACAACATGATATTCGATTTCCTCTTCATATTTGTGGAGTATGATGTTACCGAATTACTTCTAATTTGACCACTTAGTATAATCAAAATTCTACAGATACTAGATAATGCCGGCTTTTAAGATAAAAATTGCAGCTAAAAAAGGACTCATTCCCGCAATTAGTGGTTTTGATAGAGACAAGAACGTTTTGCACAAGTAAATTCAGGTTAACGGATTGAATAATTGATTTGTGTGCTTATCTGCGGCATAGTCAAACCGTAAAATTGTATGTATATGCAAGTCACGGATGAATCAGTGTCTATATTCGCATTACTGAACTGCAAAGCCATTTGAATTAAAATTTGGATAGATAATCTTAAAATGAAAAGCAATACAGGTGGAATATTGGCCAACAAGTACAGTAAAAATCATTTGACATTGTAATTAACTCATACAGAATTCACGTTGGGCTGTGATCAAAAAGACATTAACTTATCAAAAATCAAATTTGTATCGAGGAGCAAAACCTCATCATTCAAACAAGAAATATGATAGCTATTCAGATCCATTAACACCTTCAGAAGGTGCAGCAGTTTCTTCTTTCTTGAAATTCTCTAAAGTCGTTACACGTGCATTCAGCGCTTGGTATCGGGCTTCTAGTGATTGGTAGTTGTCCTTCACCTGGAACAGCGAAAAGGTTTTAATAGACAGAGGTAACATTTCAAGTATTAAGACAAAAATAAAGAATCAAAAGTAAAATAAAGATTGTTATGTTTGTGTTCACCTGCAGCATGTGATGTTAATGAAAATTTTAAAGATTATAATTTTTAACAAAGATTATGTAGAACTGTTGGTGGCACCGAGGAAAACCCAAAACAATATGAATCTAGGCTATTGTTACCCATTTAGCTAGTAAAGTCGACCTTTAATACTAAGCATACAGCAATGGCAAGAAACATTAGCACTAAAGCCCATAGAACTGCAACATGGCAAAAATAATCAAGACTTTAGCGACATAATACTAAATCTATTTTCAGTTTAATTGACAACGGTGTGTATTGTGAACCGGTTTTTCTATCATTTATCACGAAAAATAAATTATTAGGAGCACATTAATAAACTAACTTGGATTGGATTTGAATGACAATGAAAAAAGAACCCAAATTCAAGGAATAAAGAGGTCTTGGGGCCAAGTTTTTCAAAATGTATAATTTAGCAAGCAAGGTTTTTAATTGGTCCAATGCTTCTTCATTCCCCTGGTGTCATTTTATAATTCCGTTAGTACCCTTATGCTAATGAAAGCATAACCATTTGTACCATTGTTGAACCTTCCTTCAAGATTTTTTGACCTCTAGTTGTAGGCATGTCAACGGATATTTTCGAATGCGGATACTGCAATATCCGCATCCGAAATTATTTCCGGATACCGGATACCCTCATCCACGGATACGGACGAATATTGGATAATTATCCTATCCGCTAACAATCGATAAATCAAGAAACACAAATTGAAATATTTGATTTAATCAATTTTTTTTCAATCCAATTGTTTGTAATTGACATGCAATAAATGCATAAAATATAAACCATTAACTTAATAAAACAATAAATACATAATTCATTTTACTAAAATATACATAAAATAAGTTATAATCTTAACAAAAACCGAACGGATAATTTTCATATGCGGATGCCTTCGTATCCGCATCTGTATCCACTTTTTGGATATCGGATATTTATCCACTTTTCGAATACGGATTTTGGATTTTTTGGGTATCTATTGGCAGCCGTATGTAGGTGGAACTGAAAGGTTTTGCCATAACAATCATCAAACTTACATATACATGTGCACGCAGGCACTGCATGCCGGTACACTAGGTTTTTAAAAGAAATGCAAAAATTGACACTGCATCCTCTCTACGTGTGAGCGCACATGCCCAATACGCACGTGCACACTATATATGTTTGTGTGTACGTATATATCAAGGTTCAAAATTTTGTATTTATTTCTGTTCCGGTCATCAAGAAATTTAAAATTTACGGTTCCAGTTCAGAAATTTCGAAAATTCTGTTCTATGAATTCCAGTATTTTTTCCCACATGCGTAAATAAATACAATTTATTCGTATAAACAATTTGAACTTTATAAAATTAAATGAAATAAACATTATATTACTTTTATACAAATTAGCAGCCCACATTTCCTTAAAAGAAAAATAGCCCAAAATTTTAAGGACCAAATCGTAAAAGCTTGAATCCAACTCAAAATTAAATATTGTTTCTAGTTATGATAAGACTGCAGCCTGCTTTATAAAAAAAACCCAAATCAACAAAAAAAAAACCTAAATTGATAAGTTTGTCGCCTCTCTTCATGCGGTGTCTCCGTCTTCCCTTCTCTCAATGATGTGCCTCTCTCTCTCTTCCCCTCTCTCTCCCCTCTCAGGTATTTATATAAATAAATCATTTTTTCTTTTTATTTGAATCAAATGTCCGAAATTGGATTTTCAAGCAAATTCCAGCCCAGACACCATTGGAACCAGACCAAAATTCCGACGTGTAGGCTGAAATTTTGAACCACGGTATGTATATATGCACGTCATTTTACATGTGTACGCATGTAAGTGTGTGTATACCAAAGTTTTAAAATGTGAATGCGTACATGAAGGCTTTTTTTGCTCGTGAGGCGAGGTGTAAGTCTCAAAATGTTGTTGTGGAAAATTTGGATACATATTGGACGTAAGTTATTATTGCTTTGTTATTATTATTTTTTGATTAATAAATAAAAGTTAAGCATTAATCAACTATAAATAAATAACAATATAAACACTTAACTATAAATAGTTTAGTCCTAATCGTTCTTTATTATTCATTCATAACCGTATAAGTAAATAAAAATTAAGCACTTATTGATTTGTATTGTTTTCTCATGTTATTTCTGCTGAATTGGATCGGAGTTGACATAAGTATCATGATTTTTTTAGAACATATTTTATCATTTGTCCATTTTTTTATTATCTTGTTTGAATTATTATTCTCACAGTTCTTTTGCATGTTCGTTACAATTTCTTGTCATTTTCTGTGGTTTTTTTAACCAAGTTTTCAGCATTCAAAGATTTAATCCGGAATTTAGACTAGGAGGAGAATTCACATTATGGTTGCCTGTTATTTGAATTTGGTATGAACTTGGATGATTTTTTAGTTTAAAATATTGAATTAAAATAGTTTGACACTTGAAAAAGAGGTTGGTAAAGAAAAATATTGAACTGAATAAAGATTATATTGACAAAGCTATCAATGGATACCCCAAAAATCTGAAATCAGTCTGCATCCGTACTCGAAAGTTGGATAAATATCCGACATCCAAAAAAATACGGATGTGGATATTACGCATCTGCATTCAAAAATTATTCATCCAGCTTTTATCAAAATCATAGTTTAAATTATGTATATTTTTGTATAATGAAAGATGTGTACTTTTTTATATTAAATTGATAGTTTATATTATATGCATTTGATGCATATTAACTGGTTAAAATTATTTATCATTATATTTGTTGATTTTGCATACTTCTATAATTAGTGGGACTGAAAAAATTATGTTAAACGAAAAAGTTTTATATATGTTTCTTGATTTATCAATCGTTAACGGATAGGATAATTATTTGATATATATCTGTATCCGCGTATGCGCATATCCAATATATGAAAATCATTCGGAAGCGGATATTGTACTATTCACATCTGAAAGTATCCGTTGATAGCCCTATATATTGGCATGCATTGTCGATCATATATTCAAACTAATTAAGGTATAGACCATTCTTTCTTAAAAAATGAATATAAACACCATACATTGGTACCATACTAGTGACTAGTCTAGAAAAACTAAGATTAAGCACTGAATGCCTATCAACGTTCTTAAAACAATGGATTAATGTTTCTATCAAGCATGGTTATTTAAAGACGTGTGTCATGACACAAGGCGGGATATGACGTTTGCTTCTTTCTTTCTTATGGCGCAGCGCATATGGAAAGACACAGCGAATGGCGCAAATGGTGTTTAAGACGCAAATGGTTCTTAAGAAGCAAATGACATGCCTTTTCGTTATTTTATTATTTTTCACAATCCAAACTGCATAAAAATTAGTTATCATATTATTGTGTTTGACATTTGTTAAATGAAATTGAGCACTAAAAAGAAGGTACAACATTATAAGACCATTGATCAAATATCCATCAAAGATATTTATGATTATAATGAATAATTAATGAGAAATATGGATAATGCATCCGATAGTGAAGATGAGCTTGTATTAGATGATAATGGTGATGATTTGACTGGGGTATTGCTGCTAGAACGATAAGAGTGGAGGAAGCTAGATATCCAAATGGAAAAATATCAACATCGAGAGGTTTTTTAGCATCCGCTTCAACTCCTTAACATTTTCACAAAGAAAAAAACGAACCTGAATGAGACAGATGAGGTAGATACTGAAGCTTATGAATTTGATGATGCTGGTATTGATTTGGAAAAATATAGTTGTTGATTAGACTCAGATTTCTAGCTTATCAATGATCTGTACTATTATATTGGATTTTGGCTTCTATAAATTATTACGCTTAAAATTCTATATTTATGATATTATATATGATAATGTTTTCAGCAAAATGTTTAAAAAAACTTTGTTACATGCATTTTAGTAAAAGAGAAATAAATTACATTGAACTTTTTAAACTATATATACTAAATTTATAATAAATAAAATAAACATGTGTAGTAAATTAAAAAGGCGCGCGTTATTTACTACGTCGTGCGCCAACGCATCGGAGAAGCTTTACATTTTTACGCTGTGCGCCATTAATAACTATGGTATCAAGGTTAAATATTCCATTTTCGTTTTGTTCATCTAGGATTTTCGGTCAATTTCAGAGTCTTTAGTTCTTCTAGACTGGTCAATAGTATGCTATCAACTAATGCATGTATAGCATTAATATTCATTTTTTTAAAGAAACAATCTACACTACTTTAACTAATTTTCTACTGCAGGTTTATGTTTTCTTCTTCTATTTGAAACAATTGCGCAAATACTTGCATTTTGCCATGCTTCGAAACAGATATCAAAAATATTTTACTTGCATTTTAAAATAGACTGCAAAAAATATATTATGGTGATAATATTAACATTTTTTAATAGTAGTGGAAATTATATTCATTTGACTTATATATTTGATTTTCTTTCAGTTATAGCTACACATTTTTATCTTAAGTGCATATATTTGCACTTGTACACAAGGATGGAAAACACGCACTTTAATATAAAAACAACTAAAAACATGTGATTGACAATGAAATATGTTTCATATACATACACAAAACAATGTTTCTGCTTACGAGAAAACGTTTTCTCCGATCTCGCAGTTTTCTTGTTACTACGATAGGAATTTTTTTAGTTCTTCACTATTTATCCATAACCCTAAAATAATATTTTATTGATTTAAAATCAAAATCATTATTCTTATACTCTATTTAGCCACAAATATTCATACTAAAAACAGTAATTTGCATTGTATATTCGAAAGCGTGATTGTAATTTTTTTCACTAATTTAAACTCCATGATATAATTGCGAACATTTGCATCAGTGAATATTACATGTAAATCCTAACTAATTATTACATACAGTCACCATTTGAGATCTCGTTTATCTCGCCCGAGAGCTCGCTCTAGATCTCATTTTGAACTTGAGCTGGACGAGATTTAATGAAACGAGACATTAAATTTTATTTACAAATTATTTGACACTCATCTCGTCCAAGGTACTGAAATTTGAGGTGAGATCTTAATAGAAGATCTCATACGAAGTTATGTTTTATCATTTACATGTTTTTTTTACTTCTTATGTGAGTCCACAAGAAATTACACTCTAATGACTTTTTACTTACCCTCTAATTCTTCGTTTTACCGTTTAACGAGTGAGAAAAAACTTTATTTATTTTTTTACTTTTAATATTCAGATGAGCATGGAATCATTCAGTTAAATACCAAATCAATCGTGTTATCAATCTGATCTAAAATGTAAAATTATTATTATCATTTTATATAAATTACGTATGTTAAAAACTTTTATATATAGATAATAATTATTACAATAATCTTAAAAGTATCAAATTTAGACTGAAGTTATTCCGAGATTCAAAATGGACTTTAAAATCCAAGATGTCAATCCGAGATGTATACTCGAGATACACTCATTTCACCTGAGATCTCGTCCCATACGAGATAATGTGTGTAAATTTCCAAGACGAAACGCGAACGAAATTCAAAATTTAAAACCTTGCATACAACATATGAATTTTGTTAAAAAGAACAATTTTATGATGAGACGAAATTCCAGTTTGATTCTTTACAAATGATATTAAGTAATTTGTGTATAAATAAATGACGGTGCATATATAACAAGGTATGTTGTAGAAAATTTAAAAAATGGACATAGTTTTCCCATAGTGGTGGGGAGAGATGTTTAGCCTAGTTTGTAAATGTGAAACAAGAGCTCCAAACACAAAACTAAATTACGATTTTCTTATACCAAGTACAATTTTTATCAATAAAAAAACGGTTATTTTAAACAACCGCAAAATACAAGGAATACTATTAAATAGACAAAATATCTCTTTTTAACAAATAAATTTGCGACAAATGGAAAAAAGCTTGAATTGTATATTCTAAAAATATATTTTTCAAAAACAGTTAATATTATATGAAGATCAAAATAGACTGTCCTCCAATATAAAACATTCAAATTTTACGTTTACTATAGTTTCACACTTGATTATTTTTGTTATTTTTGGGAGTGTAGATTATTTTTTACTTTATGAAATGTTGATATAAACAATTTAGTTTAAAGTGACTTTGAAACTATGTCATTTTCATTAAATCAAAAGGTTAAAAAAAAAAATTAGAAGAAAAAATGTATCGCTAAATTGATTTTTTTTCGAGGATTTTGGCTCAACTCCCTACTTTAAAAATACATTAGCATTACATTCCTAAAAAAACAATGTAAACCTAGTCATTTTTATATGTATAAAATCATTGTTCAAAATAATGTTAAAATCAACTAGTAAGTTTTTTGTCAAATAATTGTCGAAATGGTGTTTTTGAATCTTTCATGAATGTCAAAATTTAAACTGAAAGTATTTGAAAACCGTTGTCTTAAAAATTGTCGGTTTGCAGGAAAGTATCAATCGTGAAGAATAATTGTTTTGACATTCATGCAAAATAATTGCATTACAAATATTTATCATGTTAACATCTGTTTTGTGTTGCACAACAAATAAATGCAAAGTACTTCACAATGTATAAGTGCTGTGGCAGTTGTGCAACAACACTCGTATTTACACGATAAATATTCATTGTGCACATTAATAGCTGACAAACTCTGGCATATCTCAACAATCTTCGATCTAGCATCCAGTGATAGCGAAGGATGCAGGTAGGGGCGACTGTCGACATGGAATCGACTGGTGGTGATCTCATGGCATTACACCTCCAGTGATCAAAATTAGCAATTCCGATCAATGATGATCAAAACTAGCCATAAAACATAAGAATTCTTATGTTTACTTTTATAAAACATAAAACTAGCCAATAACTAGCCAATAAACATAACCAAATTCTTATGTTTACTTTTATAAAACATAAAACATACAAATTTTGCCATGAGAAATAACTAGCCATAAAACATACGAATTATAAATGGCTAGAATTTAAAGTAAACATACGAAGACTGGATATTTAATATAAACCGACGTTTGATATATATAATAGAAAAATCATTCCAGATATAAAAATACAGAAAATATATAAAAATAAAAACTTTTGCCATGATTGAGATATGAACATCGAATTTTTTGAACATTTTTTATAATTTTTCGGTATTTAAATGATCTCATGAGGAACATCAAATTTCAAATTCAAAATATAAGAGGATATTGAAAAGTATACTATCATATCAAAATGTTGCAACAGCAAATCTACAACAACTATCGTTAACTGCATTGGCAAGTGCAAGAGATGTATGTATACAAAAAAAAGTGTTTATGGTTATCGAATGAGATTTAATTATATATTTTGTACTTTGGTATATGTTTATAATTATGTTATGTTATATATATATATATATATATATATATATATATATATATATAATTAGAATAAGCTAGTTACCAAACAAAAGAGAATCTTAGAGTAATTTTATCAATTTTTCATCAAATAATTATTAATAGTTAATAGTAGGGATAATGATTAACTAATATATTTCGAGTAATGGTAAAGTAAATGGATACAGTAAATGTTTAAACTAACACGATACTAAAATGAATAAATTACAACGTGGTTTAACTTCATATATTTTGTCAATGTGATATTCTCATAAACTGCATAGTCAAGATGTATGCATGCTTTCAACATTACTTCACAGCTAGAACTAACTCTTGAAAATCTATTAAACTATGAAATTTCAAAAGTGATATAGATGACAAAGGAAAAATGTTATTTACTGGTAAATAAAAGTTGAATACTGTAACTGAATAAGAGAAATATATAAAGATCAAACTGCGGAAAAATTTAGTATAGACAGTAAATTCACAAAAAACAATGAGGAGAAATTATGTGTTTGTGAAATTATGTGGACAGATAAAGAAGTAGAAGGTGCACACACATAAAGAAACAACAAACATATTTTGACTTTTTTTATCATAGCATTTTATCATAAATTTACAAAAATATTTTATATTTTATTGTTTTCATAAATTACGAATCCAAAATCAAAATGATCTTTGAACAAATTTTCTCAGCATATTTAAAACATTTCCTTGAATATTAAAAAGAAGATATTTTCAAATTAACTATATTATAGACAATAATCAAAATTCAAAACATTCCGCGAACTATAAAATGAATTTCAAGTTCCAACATAAATATGTTTATTTTACCATTTAAACATTCTGTAATCAAAAAATTCCATTTGGTTTTCCATAAATTTTGATGAATTAATTATTTAAAAAATATATAGATTCATTGTTTTATTTAAAGAATTTCATGGAGTAATTATCCTGATTTGCTATCTTTTTCAGGTTTCAGAGAAAGATAAGGATTATATTTCAAATTTTCGAAGAAATGGGAGATTTGTAAGTTTTTTTAAAAGTTCTCGGTAGAAAGAGTAGGATTATTTTGGAAATTTCCAAAAGGGGTGGGGGATGTTTATTAGTTTTAAACAAAATTACATAGAAAGAGAAGATGGAAACATTTCCTTGGTTTCTATATTCTTAATGACTATTAATTATTTACTTAGAAATTTTTCTTAAAAATATCCCAATTAACCACAATTTTCCATATATTTCTTAAAAATCTATAAATTTTAACTAATTAATTTTGCCTGCTTTTAAGGACATCTTTGAAAAGTGATCCATATTTCTTAAAAATCAATCATCTATAAATTTCTTAAAAATATCCCAATTTGTATTGTATTGAATTTTGCTTGCTTTTAAGGACACCCTTGAAAAGTTTGTTGTTGTACAAAAAAATTGTTGCGATAAGATTTTACACTATAATTAAAGATGTATAGCATAGACTTAAGATTCACAACATATAAACTAGTGAACTTACTGCTATAAATATAAAATAAATGGACAAAGGAAAAATAGGGGCCATAGCATGGGCTTTTTGTAGTGTTTTGATACCATTTACTATTAGTATGTTTTATTCGTCTTTGCTTGCTGAACAAGAGTATAGATGTTACATACATCGCTTAAATTTATAGCTCTTACACATTACTTACTATAGCATCTTCAATACTAAAGTGGCAATCCCAATTTTGAATGTCGTATCAAAAATTTAAACAAAATTTCAAAGCTCCGTTTCAATCCGAAAGCCATAAATACATTTTGGCTGACTAGGCTTCAATGTTGAAAGCCATGTTAAACAAGTAGTTTTACCCATTCTACTCTACGTTCACCCTGTCAACTACAACATTGAAATATCAAACATTACTCTGTTTAAGGAACCAAAAAAAAAATGTATCCTTAACAAAACAATGCTTTAAACCAAAAATAAGTAAAAAAACAATTATTCCCAAACCTATCCAACTTAAGGAAATGAAGAGTGTAGTCATTTTATGGGTGTTGTTCTAGAACTTTTATACTAATTTTGGTAGATTATACCAAAAATATGTACAAAAAAGGTCATCTTCGCTTTTGTTCGGTGGTGCTTTTGTTCAAACTAATATTGCACATCATGACATGGCTCATATATAATTATGGTCGTATCAAAAGAGGTCTGATGTACATTTTGAAACATATTCACACCAGTTACATTATACATTTTTGGAAAGTTCTATTTGGACACCACTTGGTAGACAATTGATGACACAATGGATCTTAAACATTTATTGTCCTCTGATTTCAACCCCAAATGTGAAAACAATGGGATCCAATGGTCAAGGTACATTGTGCAATATTTTGTGTTCAAATCATGGTTTAAGGTATCGTCCGGTACCCCGAAATTTCGAGGGTACCGTACAGGTGCCGACCATCAACGAGTCGAAACTAGGGCTAAAAATCGGTTTCGGCTATCAGCTTTAAAAAAACATGGAGCCCTAAATTAAAACCATCGACACCAAAAATCATGGGATGAAAAGGAAAAAGGCAAAAAGCCAAAGCAATTCGAATAGATTTCAATCGGCAACAGAAATAGTCGAATGTGATTATACAGGGAAAAGATTCGAATTTCCATCAAAATCGATGTAAGAAATCACATAAAAATACAGCAGTACCTTGATTTCTCGACAGCGAAATTATCGAAAGCAGCTTGATTTTCTTGGCGACAATCAGCGAAGGCGAAGACATCGGAATCGAACTACAACAGCGAAGTTTTTTTTAATCTACGTGGTTTTTTTTTGCTTTCGATTTTCGAACTGCCCTAGTTTACGTGTGGAAAAGGAATGAACAATGTATATGGCTGCAATTGCAATTACAACGTAGATCTGTTTATGTCCTCTAATTTGGGCTGGTTTTTTTGGGCTTTCAGCCTTTAATTTAATGTAATAGGAACGGACAGTAAATTAGTGCTAGTATATGGCTTTTTATTTTGGATTTCAAATTATGTTTATTAACAAACTACTAAAAACAAAAATCTGGAACGAAACCGAAACAAAACCGAAACTACCGAAATTTACGAAATCATCCGATACTAACAAAATTTTAAATGTCCGAAACCGAGTTTTCATACCTTGGTTCAAATAGCTGTCCCTATAATTTTTATTACCTTTTATGTTTTCCTTCAGTTTAAAACTCCCCAAAGATGTTTCATCTTTTCATCTCTCTTTTGCATGATATTATTATCTGTTATTAGCTTATAATGGATCGGTTAACTTGACTCCAAGGGAAAGACAAACTATCATGTATTAGTTATTAGCTTATAATGGATCAGTTCCTTTTATGAAAAGAGGAAGTAGCCACTTTCCAGTGATGACCAAATCCAAACCCCCACATAAATGAGAACCTACTGTCCTTTAATTTGCCTATAACCATCTAAAATAGAACTCGTATACAGACTGAATTCGTTCTATGACTTGATAATTTAATATACCATTTTCAAACTAGTGATGTTACGATAACGGTAAATTTCTCATTACCATACCATTACCGATCAATCATCTACAAATTTTGAGCTAAGTCATTATACGTACTGTTAGTACAATACCGATAAATTGATTATTTCTAAAGATAAAACATCGGTAAAATATTTTTCAAAGACAATGGTAATGTTAAGCTATCGATCTATATATATCTTTTACTTTCTTATTTTTGTTTACACATTTTTTCAAAGAGAGACAAACAAGTGATAAGATTTAGTCTTGAAATTCAGTTCAAATGATGTTAATTTTAGGTTACTGGTGAAAACGGGATGGTGCTGATTTTTGCAAAATGATAGTGGTAGTCGAGATCATAACAACCCTGTTTCAAACCTCAAGCTCTAGACAATGGAAAAGAGCAACGGATCGTAAAAAGGATCAAATCTAACACTATTCACCAAGAACACTTTATTCTATTTCTAAAGTAGTGGACTGAACACATTAAAGCCTATGTCAATACAATATCAGTTCGACATTTCATCAAGCACTTAACCAATAGGTACGAACTAGCTACTCCAACTTCAAAATCAAAACAGCATATTCCCAAAAAAGTATAAACTTAATTGACGATCTACAACGATACTATCTAGATAAAAACTAAACAAATCAGTATTATAAACAAAAATACCTGTTTAGAAACTGCTTCTTGAGCAATCATGTAATCCTTGTAAAGATAATAAAAACCACCGACCGATGCGGCTGCAGCACCTGCGAAGAACGAAGATAACCTAACCCTAAACATGAATCCCATTCTAATTATCGTCTCTTTTTATCTTAGATTCTTGTTTGTTGATCTAACAGGATGAAAATAAAATTGCAATGACAATTTGGTGGAGAAATTCAGCGGAAACAGATTTGCCTTTTTAGGAGCGAGTGAGGGAAAAGAAAAGACTGTTGGGCTTTAATCTACTGGATTATATATGAGTTTAAAGCCTTCAACTGTTGTTTCAATTTTCAAATACCCGTTCTGAGTTTCAAAATACATGAACGGCACTTTCAAAAAGAAGAATTCCAAAAACACCTTATTTTTATTTTAATCAAATCGCAAATGTTTGTTGTTTCCAAAATTGCAACACTTATGTAAAAAGAATTCAAAAGGCAAATGTTTAATTCCGATCGCATTTGATTAAGTGCATATTTTATTTTCAAAAAACAACGAAAAATGATTACCGAAAATAAATTTAGTGAAAAATTTATAACTTGGTTTTATAAAGATTGTCACGTATTAAGTTTGAAATAAGAGGCGGATCTTAATTTTCACTTAATTATATTCCCTTCAGATTTTTCCCCCTCTTTGTTATACCACACTATCTACTTCCAATTACACGGTTTTTTTTCCACCTATCTAAAAATATAACCATATCGCTGTTTCACTTTGCCCCTACTTTTTTTTACAGAAATAATGCAGCGCGGCCTTGTTATCCTAAAATAAAACATACAAAACGATCCAAAGCTAAAAAAATGAAAATTTTCTTATTAAGCTAATTTACCTAATAATTTAACAAACATGTAGATTGTAAAACTTACTATGAAGATAAGTTGGTTTCAACCAGATTAGCAAGTCATGTCAGCATTTTGCAGTGCCAACACGGAGGCGCAAATCAGAGTTGCGCGTGTTCGAAAAATATAAAGCGCAAATATAAATTGCAATGTGCAATATATGCGACTCTAAATTCTCTTCTTCCTCTCTTCTCATAAAACAAATTTCTCCCACTTTATTTCAAAAACCCTAAGTTCCAATTCTCTAGTCATCTTCACTCAAAAATAATTCAATTCTTCAGTAAAGTTTCACTAGATAACCTAAATCTAACGAAGAGGGGTCTTCAACATAACATGATTTGGTAATTCATTAAACACAAGGTTGTTTTGATTAAAAAGTTATTGTTTAATTTTTTATGTTTCACTATAATTGAAAGCTTGATCTCTAATTTAATTAGTTACACTTCAAACAATTTAGTTCAATTTTAATATTGTATTGATAATAATATGCAATGTAAATTACAGTGCGAATCGCATAATTTGTAACACCTCTGTTTTTACTATACATTATTATTGGAATTTAATTAATTAATGTTATCTGGTATTTGAAATCTCGATGAATCTGGATTTTAAGATAGTGAAGAAATGGATTGAGAAGCTAAGGAGATGTCAAGATTGAAGAACGAAAAAGCCACAAAAAGTTTGGCTAAGTTTGAGAGAAAGCCAAACTGGTTGGTACCGAATGGTTAGGAGCGTATGGCGCTAAGCGATCCAAAGCCGACTTAGGACTCACTTTACCCTATTAATGATGCTACTAGCAACTATGAAGAAAAAAACTAGTTTTGGATGGGCAAAACTGGTTGGGACCGATCACTCGATGGACAATTTTGTCAGAAGATCCAAAGCTTAAAGACTTAAGCAAATGTGAGAAAAAAGTAATCGTAGATAAGCAATACCATTCGGTGGTGACCAAAATCGATTAGTACCGAACGGTATGACTATTGATGATTCGACGTTTTAGCCCTTCTTTGTGGTTAGAAATTCGAATCTGGAGAAATACTCTCTCAACACATGCTGTCAACTATGGTGGAGGAGTATGCTTATAAATAGAAGACCGTATGTAACATAGAAAAGGGCATTTGGGTTCTATTTTGTCCTTTACACCAAATTGCTGCCATTTTTTGAGATGCACTTTGTTTCTATATTGAAATCATTGTAAAAGTGGTTATAATTGTAAAACAAACTCAAAACAATCTTGATAGTGGACGTGTGCCTATGATTTTAGTCGAACTACTCTAAAATTTTATGCATTCTTGACTTTTCTTTCGATTCTTAGACGTTTAATTTTGTTTTTTATTTGATTAGGGTGTTTGCCCATTTGTCATGCAAACTTTTTTGGTGCTATCATTGAGAAAGAATTTCTTAATCATAGATTTATGGTTATTTGGATTTGAAGAAAGTTTACTATCAGATCCAAGAAGATAATGGCTCCAAGGAAAGATAGATGTACTAGATCTAAAGCTACAACTAAAGGGAATAATGAAGGATCCCGCTACAATAAAGAAGAAACGTATCAACCAGGTGTCTTACCAGATCTTCAACTCAACAAGAGGCTGTAACGAAAGCTGAGATAGAGAAGATGATATCCGATATAAACTAGAAGATACTACAATAACAAAAGGCTCAGATGGATATGATGATGAAATTATCATATCAAATGGCGGTGTTGGCTCAACCCCCTCAATAGATTGAATCTTACAGGTTTAGGATGAGTATGAAAGATTCATCATCATCTGATTCCAATGAAGAAAGCTCTTCAACCGAATGGAATAGGAGACCAAATAAATGACCAATGCAAAAAGGGGTTAGGGCAACATTGAGGAAGACTGAAAGAGATGTAGCCATTCAGCCAAAGTCCAAATTGATCTACAATGATTGGTCAGGACCGATTGATACCGACTAGACGGTTGAGAGCTACATCTCTCAGATAACGACGAAGACTTGTATAATGATGACACTGCTAAAGGGAAAGCTATTGGTCCTTAAGCTGGTGGTTCTGAAACTAGAACCGGTGAACTGACTAAAAGGAGATGGAGTCCGACAAGGCATCATCATGGGCCTGGATAAGTGGTTTCTCTATAGATAGAGGAACCTAGACATCCTAGAACTAGCCGAGAGAGTTTGCTAGGCCAAACACCCAAGGACTTTCATGACGATCACCATTCGACGGCCAAGGAAATGAAGAGTACATTGTCAAACTGATTAAGAGACCTATGAGCCAAAGTCAACAACGATAGAATGACAAGCTGGGTTCATCGGCAAGCTGAGCCACATTCATTAAAGATATTCTTAAAATGAGTTATCATAAGTAGTTTGTGATGCCAATTATGCCAAGATACAATGACATGACTAACCATAGGCAATATTTGTTGAAGTACGGATGATACATGGATAATGCTCACGCAACAAATGATCTGAGATGTGGGTTTTTTCCTATTTTCCTTAAAGGGCTTACGATAATGTCGTTCAGTCAGTTTGAGCCCAGATCCATATCATTGTACAATTAGTTGGCAAGGCAATTTATGGAATAGTTTCAAGTTTACATTGTTCAACAAAAGGATGCTATGAAATTGTCAAATGTCCATTATAGGTCCGGAGAGACCTTGAATTATTTTTTGAAAAGATTTAACACTGCGATAACAGAGGTGAGCAACCGAAGAGAGGAAATAGTGTTGATGTGCTAATGAATAGGGTTCACCACATAATGACTTTGGTAGATGGCTCAAGAAGAAGGAACCACCTATGTTGAAAGAATTTCACCGTAAAGCATTTCAATATCTATGTTTGGAAGAGGCAGATTTGGCTGTTGGCATTAGGAAAGGTCGAATGGTGTGATTCAAAGCAACATTATTGTTAAATAGAGTGATGATTGGAATATTGTAGTGAATATTGATAACAATAATAACAAAAGAAATAATTAGAAGGCTGGTGGGAAAAAGCAAGATAAACAAAAGCGTTCGAGGTCCACCCACCCAGAAGATTATAAGAATTGACAAATCCTATTGAAAATATCTACTTTGCCATCAAGGTACACAACGTTATAAGAAGCAACCCTAAGGGAGGCAAATTAAGAGGAAAGACATCCTGATAAGTATTGTTGCTTCCATGAGACACATAGCACAATACAACGAATATAAGCATCTAAGGATTTCATTGAGGAGTTGATTAGGAAAAAGAAGCTATAACAATATGTTCGAAACCCGTAGGCCGGCGGTTAAGCAAATAACCAATCCTAAAGGCAACCTGCCCAAGGGAGTCAGGCTGAGTATAGTAGAAAAGGATCGAGATAGCCAGCTAGAGGGATTATGATTAATACCATATTTATAGGTCTGTGTCCTATGGAATGGAGATGGAATGAAATGGAGTGCTATTGCAGCTCCTTGAGGCAGGCACCTCAAGAGATGTGTTATGCCATAGAAGAGGGTGCTTCGGCAAAGCAACAGAAATGAATTGATGATGACATTGTTTTTAGGAATGGAGAAGCTGATGGGGTTGAAGCGCCAATGCTTGACCATATGTTGATTACGGTCACGATTGGACTGATGATAGTGCATCGAGTCCTTATTGATCATGGAAGCTCGATGGATATATTGTTTAAAATTACATTTGATAAGATGCGCCTTAGTGAGAAGGATCTATAGCTATGTAAATCCCATATCTAGGGGTTCACCCAAGAGGTCAAATAACCGGTTTGGTGTATTGAACTACCTACTGAGTTGGGAAAAGGATACCCCAGGTTGTGCGGTTATAGAATTTTGTAGCGGTGGATGGATTTTCTGCCCATAATTTTTTCTTAGGCCGACCAGCCTTTGCTAATTTTTGAAAATTTCTTGCTCCATAGGGCTTAATAATGAAATTCCCTATAGAGAATGGAGTGGGAGCAATTAAAGTTGACCAAAGCACAGGTCGTGAATGTGACTCCACTAAGCTCAGAGAGGCAAAGCGATGAGAAAGATAGAAGGATGTAGAGAAGCCTCACTATATCAAATCCTCGGAAGCATAACAACTACCGCCCAAGCCTTGACTCAGGTCTAACAACAAATTTTACAAATCTATGAACCCATGAAAAAAGCTAAAAGAGGTAAGGCTGACCTCGACGGAGCTAATGGTTAATGTCTCGATCGATAATGAAGATCTTATGAGGTTCTTAAAGTCGGTTCCCAACTCAGCTTGAAGATGAGAAAGGAGTTGGTATGGTTTCTCCGGGTGAACATGGATATGTTTGCTTGGACACGTTTCGATATGTGCGGATATTGCCTGAAGTTGAGTGTTTATGCATTGTATCTAAACCCAAATTAACCTCTTATGTAGCAAAAATGATGCAGTATGGAATTAGAGAAATCTGCTAAATTTAAAGAAGAAGTAGATAAGTTGAAGGGAATGACTTCATCCATGATGTTCAACACTCGGAATGGGTATCAAATCCAGTGTTGCTCAAGAAGGCATGTATTGCTTATTCCAAGTTGAATAAGCATGCCCAATGAACTGCTTTCCTACGCCTTGAATCGACCAACTTGTGGATGGAATAACTAAACATGAACTGTTACCTTTTATAGTTGTTTACTCTTGCTACAACCGGATTGCAGTGCACGTCCTAGATTAAAAGCATACGGGTTTTATTACAGATTCAGGGTTATATTGTTATAGAGTCATGTAATTTCATCTGAAGAATCTAGAGCTACTTACCAATGCTTGATCAATAGAATATTTAAAGAATGGATTGGATGAACGATAGATGTTTATATTGACGATATGCTTATGAAGTCTAAGCTATCGACGGATACGTAGGTGACCTTTCAGAGATGTTTAATGTGCTTAAGAAGTATGTAATGAAGTTGAATCCATTGAAGTGTTCTTTCAAAGTTGCGTTGGGCAAGATTTTGAGTTTATTTATAAACTTGAGTAGCGTTGAAGCTAACCGAGGGCAGATAGATGCATTGAAATTGGTTACTACCTTGAAGACAAGAAAGAAATGCAAAGCTTGAGTGGAAAAGTAGCCACATGGACTCAATTCATTTCAACGGTTATTGATAAATATATATATCGTTCTTTTAGGTCCTTAATAAAGAAATGGGATGTTCTAATTGACAATCGGATGTGAAGCTGTGTTTCATAATCTATTGGAGCATATGAAAAAAATACTGATATTATCCAAGTCTTTGGAATGAGAAGATATGCATGTCTACTTAATAGTGCATCCTTAGTGCATGAGGAATGCAAGATCCAAGGGATGGTATACTACACTAGAAAATGGTTCTTCGGAGCAGAAAAGAACCACCCGAAGCTAGAGAAATTGGCATACTATTTTTTAATTATTTTAAGGAAGTTAAGGCTTACTTCTAGCCTCATCTGATAAAGGTATTGATTGATCGACTGCTTAGATAAATGTTATATAGTCCAGAGACTTTGAGAAGATTGATAAAGTGAAAAATCAAGTTGAGTCAGTATGATATAACGTACCATTCTAGGAAGGCGATAACATGATGAGTGTTGGTATATACTTTGTTGAACTCACCATCTAGGACGATGAAGTGGGAGAAGAACGGGTTCAACTTTCTCGATGGAAGTTATATGTTGATGGAGCCTCTAATGAACATAATTCTAGCTTAGGAGTAGTTTTAATAACCCAGAGGATTGATGGATCTATTATGCTTTCAAACTAGAGTTTTAAGCGATAAAAAATGAAGTTGAATGTGAAGCGTTGATTGCAAGACTCGAGATAGCAAAAGAATTGGGTGACAAGACACTATAAATCTTCAATGAATCTCAGTTGATTTTTTGTCAAGTAAATAAAGAATTCTAGGCTAAGGATGCAAGATTCGCCTCTTACTTGTCAAAAGTGATGGAACCGCATGGAGATATTGAGCTCTATGCGATAACGCACATCTCGAGGCGAATGTTAATCATTAGCCAATTTGGCCAGTTCTGGGTAAAGCAACTATTAGGAATCATTTCAGTAGAGGTTTTACCACTCCAAGCATTAACGAGATGGATGTTAATTGGATCTTAGAGTTCGAGGAAGGGAAGGAGTCGTGGATGATTCTGATTAAATATTATTTGCTAAAAGGTAGTCTCCATAAATGAAGGAAATGATGAAAGCTTCTGTGTAAAGTACCTCGGTTCATTATGCAAGAAGTAGTACTGTTTGGGAGAGGATTCTTGACTCCCTTGTTAATGTGTGATGCCAAAGACGAAGCTAATAAGAACCTTGCAGACATGCATGAAGGAAGCTGTGGTGATCATACTTGGGAGCAAACTTTGGCAAAGAAGATTCTTTGCTATAGATATTTTTGGCCAACTGTAAACCAAGATGCAACTAACTATTCTAAAAGACGAGATAAGTGTCAAAGAATTGCGAAGATTCCAAGAGCCTCATTCAATGAGCTTCTGCGAATGATTAGCCTGTGGCCATTTGCGATTTGGGGAATAGACATCATATAGTGCTACTAATGTCGAGAGGCTTAGCAAAATGTGTGATAGTGATTGTGGACTACTTCAAGAACTGGGCTAAAGAAAAACCGCTTATGAATACCTCTTTAGTGAAAATGATCAACTTTGTGGTGAAAAACATTTTATATAGATTTGGAATTCCATAGAAGATACTCACTGATAATGGAACTCGGCTTGAAAGTGTGGAATTCTGAGTGTTATGTGCTCGATGTCAAATTATAAAAAGCTTCGCGGCCGTTGCACATCCATAAGCAAATGGACAGGTGGAAGCAATGAACAAGATCATCAAAACTATTATCAAGAAAATACCGAAGAGAGCTAAAGGCAACTAGGTGGATGAGTTACAATTAATATTATGGGCTTATTGGATAACCCAAAAGTACATAACTAGTCATACTCCATTTGCTATGGCCTACAAAACTAAGGTCATGATATTGATTGAAGCCAAAGTTCCATCTCAAAGAAGATTGCACTATGAATCGAAGGTGAATGAGGGACTCATACTTGAGGCCCTCGATTGGTTGAAGAAAAGTGAGAAGCGGTTGATCTAAGGGTAACTGCTCACTAGAGAAGAGTAGCACAACGATTCATTTCCAAGGTCACAATTCATACCTTTGAAATATGCAATATTGTCTTGAAACGAGTATCTCTATGCATGGGGGCGCTTGGTTCGAATTTGAAATATCTCTACATGATTGCACAGAAGCTTGGAGATGGAACTTTCAGGCATAGATGGGATGCTAATTCCATAGGCATGCAGAATAGTAAGCATTTGCGCTGTTTTTTCACTTGATTTTCTTTTTATAGATAAGACATCCTATTCATCAGGATTTGATGCAATAATGCAATAATTGTCATTTGTTGATGAATAAAGTTGCCTTTTTGAATCAATAGAAATGTATTCTTAAATTAGGACTTTATGCTACAAAATTAGTGGCGCAATAAAAAATTCCATGTTTTGAAATCTGGATGTCTAGGTGCTTGGAGGTAGGTACCGACAAACCACTTTGATCCACGATTGGGTTGATGGAGTTGAATTAAACCGAGGGTCGATCGGATAATTCGCATGTACACATCTTATCTTTGATCAATGCCTGGAGATAGGTGAGCTTATGGATAAATGCCCACAGATAGGCATCTAAGTTAGTGACTTTCGAAGGTAGGGGTCAATTAGATGATTCTCCTCAATGCATCCTATCTTTAACCAATGCCTGGAAATAAGCAAGGTCATGGATAAATGCTCAGAGATAGGCATCTAAGTCACTAACTTTCAGAGATAGGAATCGATGTAGAATTGATCTTTTACATGTATACTACTGAGTTATACCGATGCTCGTAGAGGCAAGAAGTTCAATCGTATAACCTCGGCCTCTTTGATGAACCATAAGTTTGTTTATAATCAAAGAAGATACGTTAGATTAATAATAAACAAATATGATTGACGATATGCAGGCTTCTCAGTAAAATGAGAAATGTTTGACCGATAATGAGAAAAACTGAGTAACAGGGCAACACTGGGCTATCATAGAGATTTATTTATGTATAGAGTTATAGTAATAGAAAGAATTGTATAGATCATAGACATAGGCAAGTATAATATATATCATAGATAATTATATATTTATACATGCAGGTAAGTACATAGGCAAGAAAAGGTAAAATGTGATAAAGTAAATAAAGTAGGGTTAAACAAAAAACAACTCATTACTTTCACTTTTTGGCTACAAAACCACGAGGGTCATACCCGCACGTTAATAACTTAATTCACATGAAATCCAAGAAAAGAAAAAAGTCAGAAAAGTACCTCTACTTCTCCTTTGGTTTCTTAAGTGTCTTGCACCTCTTTAAGAACCCACGCCAGCCATGCTTGCCTTTTTTAGAGACTTAGCTAGTTGCTTACTATCATCTATGTCCCTATCATAGATGAAATAGGAAGTGGGAGTCTCCTGAGCGTGAAGGCAGCTTCGAGGGTTGGGGTAAAAGGTGTAGAGTAAACCAGAATGAGGTTGGAGTTCGATATCTGAGCTTGGGAGAGACGTAGATATATGAAGAGTGAAGAGGAATCTTATTGGTCCCTGGTTTAGTTTTGACCTTCACAAGTTTAGTTGCTTCGCAAACCTTTATCTTCACCATAAAAAGTGTCACGAGCCCTTTCTCGTTATTGATTGTTAAATCATCATCAATAGAGATGTCAACAACCTCCAAACTCTCCCGAACCCCTATCTTCTTGGAGCCAGGGCCAAGGATAAAGCCGGTGGGTGACAAAGGAGGAGTAAACATTATGGTGACCATAATTGATTTGGTCGTGGAAGCACTAGGACCTAGATAAATCATAACATATAGCAAAAGCAGTAGTGTTGGCAAATGACCTATAAGGCGATAAACATAATGATATAGATTAGTGATTTCCCTTAGAGAACTGTGAAGTTTCTCGAAAACCATGATGTTTATAAGGATATACCTCCCATGGGCGAAGAATCGTGTGAAGGAGATTTGTCGATTCCCCCTTCCTCAAGAGATTTGGTCAATGAAGGTAGAGTGGGGGGAATCACTGGTGTAATGAAGGCCAGAGCTTCCGAGTTGTAACTTTCAAAGGCAACGGTGATGATAGTGTTGAGACAAGTGGATATAGGTGTGTTACTCGCGAAAACATCTGGAGTAGTCATTGTGGAAGTAATGAGTTCTCCTAGAGACTCCATTTGAGTAGGAGCTTCATCATTTGCATGATTCAAAGTGCTTGTACCAATGGGAGTCTCGACGGGCATGTGCTCAAACCTTGTAGCTTCTAGTGCTCTGATTTCCATGCCTTTTTTCCAAGGATGCAAAATCTTCTTCATCTAATTGATTGGCCTTCAGCTTTTCTTCATCCACCTTTTGGTCTTAATCTCTTGATTATCTAAGGATCTCTTCCCAAGCTTCATCTATAGTAGATAATCATCCCTCGTCCATTTAATGCCCTGTCTTGATGATGTTGGCGAAGAATCCCAAAAGGGTGGAGTCAATTTCTTCCATCCTTCGGACGTATTTCGCTTCGGCTTGGGTAACTGCAGCCTGCAAGTGGACGATTTTCTTCTCATGCTCAACCAGTTTGATTCTCATGTCTACGACCTCCTCAACAACGGTCTAAGCGATATTTTGTGCATGTTCCCTTAGTTCTCTCTTCAGTTCAGCTTATCAATTTCAGCCTGGAGAAAAACTTTCTAGGCCTCTATGACCTTAAAGTCCTTTTTGATGTTGTGCATTTTTTAATTATTCACCAAGAACGACACGTCTGGCTTTGTGGGTAGCAACCTCATATATTAGCTTCTTCTATGCCTCTTCTACTAATTTCTTCTGGGCCTCTTCCTGTTTTTGTATTTTGGGTAGCTTCTTTTCATAGTCCTCACAAATCCTATTATGGTTGGCTCTTTCTGAATCAAAAGATTTAATGATTAGTTAGTTAACCGATTAACACCGGAGATTCCCTTGGTCGGTCTCCTCTATTGAATATAATTCTCCATCGCCTCTTGGGTTATGAAGATGCCTTCCATTAGATAGTTATTGGAGATGTCCTTGATATTATAGTCAAACATGGACCTCTCCAGGCAAAGTTCAAGGAATGCAGCCTGCACTGTTGTTTTAACGACCAGAGATCAACCTTGAGGAGGAGGTAGAATAGTTTGACTTGTAGATGTGTCTTACCCAACCCTACGAGGCTGGTGGGAAGTTGGAGAGCTGGAAGCTTTGGATTTATGGGAAGGTGTGATAAAAGCTTTTAGGCGATCGACGATAGGAGTCATTATGGCTTGAGAAGATAGAGGAATGTCGATCGGGAAGGATGGCTGCTTTAAGATTATTGTGGGGAGGGGGGAGGGAGTGTAACATTCCTCATACCTAAACATGGAACCCCAATGTGCTGCAACCACTTTGGAATTATCTTATCTTTCAGTGATAAAGACAAGATCGGTTATATAATACAGTCTCAAGTGAACAGAGTAACAAATCAATGTTCACAACATCGGCAAATTTGATATGCTTAGATTATTCCATAGTCGTGCCCATAAAGGGGGCAAAATATAATACAACATAGATAATAATGTTGTGTCCAACATATGAAGATGTTGACATATGCAATAAATAAAGCCGAATACCAAATCAATTATATCACCTAAAGCACTTGCTTTGCCTTTAAAACTCATGTTCACCAACTGAAAGCAACCTTCCTAATATCCTTAAACTCAACCCACTCGAATGATGCCCATGAGTTTATGGGGAAACACAATAAATCATGGTCATACATAAAGTCTGGTCTGAGTAACACAGTAATCTAAACATAGAATATATTGGACCAACCACTAAAGTGTGAAACTGTTTTCCGCTTACTATACCAAAACCAACATTCATCAATCTTTTTACATATATTAACTTGATAACCAATCTTGATCGAAATAAAAGGTGTTTTCTTTTTACTATATACTTGATATAATGTGTTACGTTAATTAATTAGTTCAATTAAAAGTGTATTTAATAGAAAATCAATAAATGTTATGTTGATAGAAGTTACAATGTGTTGTAACCATAGGTGATTTATCACAATAAAATAAACACACTGCTATAAATATTCCTAGCTAAGTTGTATCAAGACTGGATATCGATATATTCATTGAGACAATAACAAGTAACGCTCTCCAAATTTTGGACAATGTATTACTCATGGTTTCTAAGGGAATCAATGGGTTATATACTGATCGTTATTAGATAACTATGGAATGACTCACTCGATAATTTATTTTGGTTAATATAACTAAGGTAAAATAGAAAATATCGATGTGGCAATATTACACAGTTCTCTTGACTTGAAAACACCGATCTTTAATACGGACACTCCGCTTTGATTATAGTTAAATCATGGCACAGCGTCCATCAAATGACTATAATTGGATCAAGTGGAAGCATTGGATGTGAAACACTATTCAAGAGAGGATTCGTCTCCTCCATTTTATGAGGTTAGTATCACGATCAGCTGAAGTCAGTTCAGAGTCAAAGTCTTTGGCCAGCGGAGTTCGGTTAATAATAGTAATTATCATTAAATCAAAGCCTTTGTGTTTTGGATTATAGGGTTGAATATGAATGATATTGGAATTTTGATCATTACCAAATTCCATAAGCCTAAAGTAATATTGTTTTGATGAAGAGAATTGATGTAAACGATTGTCACTACCAGGTAACACTTAAATAAGTAAAATTAGATTTTACCGAAAAGACGTGTAATTGATAAATTCAACCAAAATACCACACCATTAGCTAAGGTGACAATTGATTAATGGATATATACAAAATTAATATTCAATTAGTAGAGGTGATTAATCGACAGGAACTGACAAGAAAGGATATGTTCACTACAACATAATACCCCTTTTACAACAGGCAATGCCCATTGTAATAAGGGTTTTGCAACGGGCCTAGGTCCATTGTATTATGCGATGTTGTAATAGAGTGGATGGATTTTACAACGGTTATTGCCCATTGCAATAGGGGTTTTTTACAACGATTTTTGCCCGTTGCAAAAAGTATTTTACAACTATTTTTTCTCGTTGCAAGTAATCCTTTTACAACTTTTTTGCCCATTGCAAAAGAGCCTTTTGCAACTATTTATGCCCATTATTAAAAAATTTCAAATGAGAAAGAAAATAAAACTACTAGAATGCACGTGTAAATGTACTAATTTGAATTGAAACAAAATTATTATACTAATGACAATCATATTTATTCATATTTACTAAAAATAGCAAAAGAAATTTATATTTCAAAATAACAAAAGGATTTATCTATTCACATCATTCATAAAATTTTACATAGTTACAAAACATCGAATACAACCCTAAACTAACATAACACAAGGTACTCCTCATTTCCACCATCACCTGAAATCACCTAAAACTACATACACCACACTCTATCACCAATCTAAAATTCTTCGTACACCTGCTGCTTCACCAAAATCAGCAACCTTTATCTTAACCAAATCATCACTGCTGCTACCATCAATATCACAATGCATCTTCAATACACCTCTGCAACACCATAATACTCTCTGCAATACGAATTCACTACAACCATCATCATTCCCTCACTACAACCTCATCATACAAAACCACCATCATTCATTTCTGCCAACTTGCCCAAGCCATACCCTGCTGCACATCACTAATCCATAACTCCTACTTAAACAAGCACAAACACTCCTTCCACATCACATAATAACTATCGGTTGAACACCTCCTTCACAATCTTCCATCAGCATCTTCATCAATCAACAGGAGCACAAACTCTGCATTCGATAATTCAACAATTGCAACTGCACTGCCACTTTCCTCCATCCCAAAATCTCAAATTGCATTTCAAACATTCCACTGCACCTTCTTCACCATTCACATAAGAAATTCCTTTCTCATTATCTTACATCTCCATTCATTAAACCTTCAATAGCCAACACCATCCTACTACTTCGTTCAATGACCATCTCATTCAACTTTGAATTAAATAGATTTCAACATAAATTTTCCATTAGTCCACATTTAATTGGGTATGCCTCACTCAATTAAAACCCCTATTGAAAGCCATGGGACATTAGAATGTTTGTAATCTATTTATAATTTGTCCGGTAAGCTTTTTCTAGAAATGTCATGATTTTTATCATATCTAAAAGAGATAGCTAATTCAACACCCCTTTTGTTTTGCATGAGCATTATAATATGTTGCTTACTTACAAATAATCAAAACCCTACCAATACTGTTTATTTATGCACACAAGAGTTCTACATTTATGACAAGATTCTGTAGTATCCAAAGCAAACCAGTTTTATCCCAACATCTTTCATTGTAATATAGATCATTTTTATTAATCTTGGCTTCTTAGAAAGCTACCACCAAACACTTATTATCTCTAACTACATTGTTAATGTCGAACCATCTCATTAAACCCTAAAATTTTACATGAAGTCAACGAACAGTAGTGTCAAACCAAAAATATTGTCGCAAGGGATTTCAAAAATAGCTGAAGTCATAGGATAAAGTTCAAACTGAAAATAAGGTCGTAGGGGATTTCAAACAAGAATCAAATGATGTCAACAGAGAATTCAACACTGTGGTGGCCAAGCAAAAGTCAGAAATCACAAGCCGTGGGAATCAAGTCATAAATAAATGAAATTGACAAAGTCAGAAAAATCTCAAGCAATCAAATAAAATCGAATGGCCAGAGCATAGCAGTGACGAATTCAAACAAATTTATACGAACGAAAATATAGGAAATCGAATCCTATAAAAACCTTAACATCATCGGCCATGAAATGCATTCGAGTTCGAGCAAAACAAACGAACAATAAATCAAATCAACAACTCGAATCAAAGTTGAGCGTAATTGAAATCCAAGAAACATCACGTACCAATTTATATGAAGCATACACACTCGACAAATTGAAGCTGCCACAAGCTACAATCAATAAGCCAAATCAAAGAACATCGAAGACTACAATCAAACAATATCAAGCGGCGCTTCAATTTAGCAAAACCCTAAATCTGGATTGAGGAACGGACGAACGAGGAACGACCGCCATTTTCACAAAAAAGGAACGAAGCAAATAAAAGAAAAATGGGCCGAAGATATAAAAGAAAAGGGGGTACGGCCATTATATTAGTTTATAATTTTATTTGGGCTTAATTTTTAAATTAGGGTTTTGTTATTTAAATTTGTTTTAAATTTAAATTCTTCTTTTAAACCGTTGTAATTTCTAGTCGTGTGATTAGGGGACAAACTACGTGGCATTGTTTTCCAACAAAAATAGCTACATAAATGAATTTAGATCCATAATTTGTTAAAAAATATTTTGCACATTGATTTGGATTAGTAAATAATTTGTATAAAAATAGTGACCAGAACGGAAATGGAAAACGGAATTTAGAACCTTGGTTCAGATCCCAAATCCTTATTCCTAACACGGCTTTAGATAATCATCGGCCTCGTCACGCTTTAGATCCCAAATCCTTATTCCTAACATGGCTTTAGATAATGTAATATTATTAATTATTAAATTAAGTATTAAATACCAATAGTAATTATTAATTATATATATATTTATCACCGATTGTTAATTGCTAGATATTAAATTAATTATTAAATATTAATAGCAATAGCAATTATTTAACATTAAATGCTAATAGTAATTATTAAAAAAAAATTGATAATTTATAAACCTTAAATTTATTCAAAAATATTTTGAATTTTCTGATAATATTATTAATGATTAGTAATTAGTAATATAATATTATAATTAGTAATTAGTAACATATGATTAATTTAATATTATTAATAATGATTAATTATTAATAAATAATAAATATTAATTTTAAGAAAGCATTGTAATTATTAATTATTGATTGTCGAAATTTGGCAACAGAAATTTATTACAATGGGCATTTTATGATTGTTGTAAAATTGGTATTGGTTAATACAGGCATTTTAAGACCGTTGTACAATTGGCAACTATTACCACAGATATTTTTAGTCCATTGTAAAATTGGCACTTATTACAATGGACGTTATGAGCGTTGTAAAATTGGCACCTCTTACAACGGGCATTTTGTGACCGTTGTAAAATTGTCATCTATTACAACGCGCATTTTGTGAACGTTGTAAAATTGACATGTATTACTATAGGATTGAAAGGACCATTGTAATAGCATTCTATTACAATGGGCTATCATCGTCCATTGTAAAAAGGGCGTTGTATAGGGCATCTATTACAACGGGCTTGAATGGAACATTGTAATAGCCTTCTATTACAACGGGCAGCCAATGCCCATTGTAAAAAGAGCGTTGTAATAGGGTATTTTTGTTGTAGTGATTGTTGCGACTAATTGATATGATTAGAAACATATATGTTAGTGTAAGAGAATAAAATGGAGGAAGAGTAATTTATGCAAGTAATCAATTGTCTATTAATTGGATAGTAAATTAATTCTAGATATATATGAAATCTATTAATTAGGTGATTAGTAGGGGAATCTTATTTAAAAGAAATGTCACATTTAAAAATATATTTTCCACAGAATGCGAGAGAGAAGGGGAAGTAATTAATAAAACGATTGTTGGAGAATCAATTTGAAATAAAAAAATGCAGAAGAAAACATATTAATTTAGTGTCCGTAGACTAAGTGTACGCTTTAGATTTTAGGGTTTTATATCTAATGGTTAGCACTGATTTGAACCACTATAAATATAGGTGTAGAGCCTCATTTTTATTCCCATTAGTATTCTCTTGCCTATAGAAGCTTTGCAATTTTTCTATCTCTTATACACTTTCTTAGTAACAAAATTTTGGATCTAATTCACATGAATTTAGGTCTAAATAGAAAGAGAATAGAATTAATTAGGAATTGGTTCAAATCAGAAGGCTATATCAAAGGTAAAACTCTAGATCTGAGTTTTATTTGCTATTTCTAATCCAAATCTCTTCCTTTTCTCTTTCAAATATTATAGAGCTGTAGATATGTCATTTGTAATTCTAAAAAGGGATTACAAGGGAGGTGAATATAGATGTTAGGGACAGATCTGAAATAAAAATAGGGAGATTTAGAAAGCTAGCAATGTGAGTGGATTTATTTATATATCTTTTAAGTTTAAGATATATTACCGTTAAATTACCGTTCAGATAATTTTATTAATAGTTAATCCTACTAATTAAGTTATGCTGAACTATAAGGAATTTACAGTTTATTTACAATATTAGTATTTATTTACATCTGTTTCTACGTTTTGAGATTTCTATGCAAGCGTCATTCTTCTTCTATTTTCTCCTCTTTCTTCGCATACAGATTAGAATAGATTAAACGTGAATATGGATTAAATAATTAAGAATACTGAAATGAAGGAAATAAGATGTAAAGTAATAAAAGTTCAAGAAATGGAATTACTGTAATAAATTACTTTAAAATGAGAAAAGTTAATTAATCTAATAATTGAATTTGGGAGTAACTAAAAGGTTAAATGGTTGGTTTAGAAAATATGATACATTTCTATAATTTAATATTTAAAAGAAAACAATAAATGTAATTGCTAGAATAAAAGAAAGAAAAAGAAAATTAGTGTAAAATAGAAAAATCAAGGTATTTTACACTATTCCAAAATAGTAAAAGAAATATCTAGCAGTTACGGATTATTGTTTATAGTATTATTTAATATTAAAATATAGAATTGGATTTCTAAATATAGTTTTCATAACCAACCAAATAAAATAAAATTACTACTTAGAATAGAAGATAATAAAGCAAAGTATGACATGAATCGAGTAAATTATTAGATAAGAACTTGAAGTTGTAAACGATAATGAACCTAGGTCTGCGTTCACTGTGCAGACTATTTAATAAGATAATTATTATGATAAGTGAATTATATAATATAAGAGAATAAAAGAATATTCTATATTATAATAATAGAAGGTAGATTAGAACAGAAAAGAAATGCTGGAATTATGTACAGACTATAAAAGAAGAGAAAATGACAATTACAGGTAGAATTATGACATAGGTTATAATTAAATAATAAGAACGGAAAAGCTTATTTTGAGACCTTGAATAAATTAATGAACAATCATAATGGTAGAAGCTTATTTAAGTAATTTATATTAAACAAGCAAATAAAGTAGGAATGATGAAAGTGGCTTATTTTAATGGACTCAAGATTTATATTAAGTTAAATAAGCAAGATAATGAATGTGACTCATACCAACAACATTCCCTATTAAATAAATGGAATTTAACAATAGATAGATACGAGGGCAAGAATATGCTAATTAGGGTAAATAAGTAGCCAATAGAATAAGAAAAGGAAACTAAATGCAAATTAAAAGATTAGACTTAGGGTCTAATAAAAGAGTGAGATGTGTTTGGAGCAGCCCAAAGGATGAAGAGCCTAACGAAGCAGTTCATCACATATTTCAGCAAAAGAGAAGCATGTCCAACTTAGTTATTTTGGGCTAGAAGGAAGTACGAGACTTCAAAGGGACGTTAGGATACTCTAAGATGGCCCTCTAGGTAGACCTAACGAAGCTGCATCCCTGGAGGCAGGTCTGTAGGTGTTCCATCAAGAGAGCATGCCTTGACTGCATTTGCATTGTAGGCCTAACGAAGCAGACATTTGTAGGCAGTCAGAAGGGCTTGGTGTTCGGAGTAGGGTATTCGTATGTCCAGTACTTGCAAGTAAGGTGAAGGATAGCCGCATGCAGATATCAGTCATCATCAAGACTAAGAGCGATTTTGGGAAAGACTAGAGTTAAACAAACATGCCAATGATTCTTTCACTATCGAGACATTAGATGAGGGGCACCGCCATTTGGATGTTAGATTGTTTGCAGTAGGACACGACCACTTAACTCTTTAGAAATCTTTTGGTTAGTTGAAGGGTGGCTGCATGGGGCCATAGCCATGATGAAAAAGAGAAAGATTAACTAGAATATCTATATTGGAGGCCTAACGAAGCAGTCCTTTAAATATATAGAAATTCCCAGACTGAATTCCATACAAGGTACACCCTGTTGGAAGGATTCAAATAATAGACAGAATGATTACGTAGTCCTCAATGTACGCACTAGGTGGTACATTGTGGATGTCCGAGCACTAGCATTAACTAGTGCGAACGCAATTTACGTTTTCATAATAAGTAGTGGTGCATCTATATTGTAGGCCTTACGAAGCAGTCCTTTACAGATGTAGCTAAGGAACTCTCGTAGAGCAAGAGATGGATCCCTTTTCGAGGAGGATACGGTAGGTATCACGGGTAGTATATGGTCATTAGGCATATAGCTACATATATGTATATATAAGTATTAGGTTTTAATCTACTAAGGAGTAGATGGGTACGGTTCACGCACGGAGGCGAGAGTATGATAAACCTAGTGAACCTAATGTAACAATAAATGGAATAAAACAGTATATGTAGAATTAAGCTTAAAGGTGTATAATTTATCCATTCATCAGAACTTTAGTTCCGACCCCCTCCTCATAACATCCTACAGGTTAGGTAGATGGCAGAGACTTCGCAGCTTTAAGATGCTAGTTTAGAAAATGTTATTATAGTAGTGAGTATTTAATTTCTATCATATTTTAGTCAATTCTGCCATGAGATATTTAATTGAGCTCTGATATATTTGTCTTTGCCTATTTGCAGGATACCAGATTCCCTACTCGGGTTTCAATGGGCTTGGGTGTGACCCCCACCTCGATACTCACACTAACCAAGGACACTACTGGGTAATGCCGTCAATTAGTATGAAGAATAAGGCTGTTGAGGAGCGATCATCTATGTAATTGATTTGTGCGAGTACCAATATGCCAGATAGAAGGTCATGCATTTCATTACAAGAGGAGATCTGACATATCAAATACAAACTCAAAGCTACTAGACAGTGTTTATGTGGCCTTCGAAAACAAATATAAAATAAGTATAAAACAAAATCAGTCATAGATATTCGTATCACTAAGGCGGAAACAGATATGAATATAACATATAGAAGTGAACATCAAAGTAGTGTTTATACAAGATCTACTACATCACAAAAGAGTAGGTACAAGTGCTAGACAAAAAAATAAGTATACATCAAGGAGTCTCTATCTCGACTGTATAAAAGCAAAAACTACTAAGCTAAAGTAGTTAGCCAAAAGTCAGAAGTTATTCCCTACTAGGAAGTCAAGTGGAAGCACTTGAAACACCTCGGTCTGACCCGAGTATTATTTAAGAAGAAGAATAATAAACGAATCAGTCTAGCTATAAATATCATATAAGATGAGATAGGAAAAGAGATATGATAAAAATATATGATAACAACAATGTCATACTGTGACAAGTATGTATTTGATAACAACAAAAATCATATAATATCTCAAATCTACTCAAATATCCAAAAAGAATATCACATTCTTCAGCTTATTCACCAAACCTCAAATATTGACAAAACATATCAACGCAAATCAAAAAATTGATGAAACGCAAATTCTAGAAATCAATAATCAGAAATCCATAAAACACAAAAGGGAAGGCCTGTCGCAAATAGGAGCATGAAAACTCACCAACACGTGTATCACAAACGAGTTGCAATCCCATGGGTCGCTGATCCTTAGAGCCGGTGCAACGACGTTGTACAACGGTATGCCCGAGGAATCAGAAACTCAAATAAGCCAGAACAACGACATAGTACAATGGTACGTTCGATGAACCGAACTCCATAAAATGGTTAAAAGATCATAGGTTGCTAGCCCACAAAAATGAGATGAAGCTCTAAAGAACGGGGTATAGTCCCCCACGTGGACAAAGAGACATCACACATCGCTAATCTAAATCCCAAATGATCTTCATTGATCAATAAGAAGTGTAAATTACACCAAGCTAGTAAATAAACGAGTTTAGCTTCATGTCACATAACCACTGGCTTAACTTAAATATTTATGAACAAATTGTAGATTTCCACTCGAAAATTGTCACGAGATTTCACTCAAACAAGTCCAAAAATTAACCGACGAAGTAAACACAAGCGTTTCATACCACTTGTTTTACTAAGTCGTTTAATTAGATTTCTCATACGGACGAGGTAAAGGTTTGTATATACTAATAGATTGGAAAACGGTGTTAAAAACGAGCTTTGTATTAAAAGTAATGTTGAAATCATTTTTTTGAAAGAGTTTGAGTATTTACTACTAGTATAGAAACCTTTGTATTTTAAAGGGACAAATCATAGAAACGATTATAAAAACAATCTATCACCAAAATCCACATTCGACGACGGGAATTAAAACCATAAAAATCAACATCAAATCCATCAAATGGATATTCTTAAAAATACAAAAAAGAAGTCATCAAAGTCGATAATAAATGACAACAACTAACCGAATCAACAAAAAGTTGATAAAAGTTGGAAATCCACTCAAAAGTAGGCAAATAGGAGAAATTTCATAGGACCGGACGTCTGGTTGGTTTGGCCAAACGTCTGATCCGGACTTCTGGAAATTTTATCTTTTTTTTCTAAACCATCCAGACTTCTGATAGGGTTTAACCTGACGTCTGGTTGTTGGCTTTGGATTTTTTTTTGCGTTTTTTGTTTCTCTTTTCCAGAGACCCCTACAAGACGTCTGGATTTTTCAACCAGACGTCTGGTTGCCTGGACCTGGGCAGAATTTGCCTAGGCCATTGATTGCAAAATCGATTCGGAAGCGATCGGACGAGAGATGATGTTAGGGATTTATGCCAAGCGACAACCTGGTCCTATAGGCTCTTCAATACACCCCAAATAACATGTCCAAACATCCAAGATAGGATCTTTAAAGATTTTGACTTCAAAACCAAAATTGTAAAATTCACCAAATCAATTCAAATCAAAAGTAATTGAACATGAAATAGATGTTAGGAATTCATACCTAACAACAATGAAAGCTATAGACATAGATGTGATTTCAAGAACTCACTTTTAAAACTAAAAAACAACGAATGAGAAGCTCTAAAACAAAGTAAGACCAATTTCTGTTCACTACACCTCTAGAATCTTCAATCTATTATCAATGGCAAAGTTTTTCCTAAGTTAGCTTATATGAAATTCTGAAAATTGAAGAGAGAATGATATGGAGAAGATTAAGAGGATGCTTACCTAAGCTTCTCTCTGATTTTAGAACTAGAACTTGAATTTCCTAAGAGAACTAGGTGTTGAGTCAAGATTTTTTATAGAGTTTTGATTTCTGACAAAGGGATAAGCCGTGATCGACAAAAAGAAGTTATTCAGACATAAAGGGCTCCATATGATTAGAGGTTAATTATTTGGTATGTTAGTAATGATTATTTATGTTAAAATCTATCCTCAAATAATCTTATGCCTTCAATCTTTGAATATATATAAATATATATGAGTGCGCATTAACTGTGCACTCTGGGCAAAACCGGTCGACTGGTCAAAACCAGGTGGTCGACCGTTTCTGCCCAGAATGCACAGATAACGTGCACAAGTGAACATAACGTATATATATTCAAATTCCTGTCTACTGGTCCTTTTTGACATGTCGACCGTTTTCAAACAGAAAGCAACCCTTCGTATAGACACTTCCTTTTCTTCAACTGTTGCTTCTCTTTCTCTTCACCAATGATCATGACCTTTGTTCATACCTTTTCACAAAAGGTTACAACTGTTTATTTCTTATATAAACATCATGAAATCATTATTCCAAACATCTAACTAATCTACTTTTTCTATTCTTCTAATCTCTATTCTATCTTGTACTCTCAAGCGTTCAAATTGCTCATATTCTATCATATATCGTTTTGAATCCTGAAATTTATTTAACATCCTTTTGATTCAATACGATATCCACTTCCAAATATTCATATATACAAATAATCTATTTGAGGATAAGATTATAGGAAGTTTGTACTACAAGTGACAAAATAGTGTTAGCAAGAACACATACTGTCAACAAACAATTACATTCATCTTTGTTGAAGTCCTCCGTGTTGTAAGAGGCAAGTGTTGAAGTCCTCGGTGTTGTAAGAGGCAAGTGTTGAAGTCCTCAGTATATTAGAGGCGTGAAATCCCGTTCGTCTGCTCGGGTGTTATAAACCTGTTCCTCCGAGTGAAGCGAGGTAGTTGGTAGTGAAAATCTAGATAGAAATCTGGGACTGGACGTAGGACGGTGCTCCGAACCAGTATAAAAATCTCTG
The DNA here is from genome assembly GCA_030765085.1 of Allium cepa. Classification (NCBI taxonomy): domain Eukaryota; kingdom Viridiplantae; phylum Streptophyta; class Magnoliopsida; order Asparagales; family Amaryllidaceae; genus Allium; species Allium cepa. The sequence goes on along the minus strand of CM060931.1, from coordinate 1,038,347,859 downwards.
GTGTGATTTTTCTATTTTTTATTTACTTTGCTATTATCATCTATTTCTGCATTTATATTATATTCCATATTACACGATCTGTTTGTACTATATTAGCACGTGCACTTTCACACTGCATCTTTCACTAGGGGTTAGGAATTTTAGTTTCCGTTCTTTTCCCCTATTCTTCCTTTTGCTTGAGAGTGTTAGGAAATTATGAAAGGAATGAATGAAGAGGAGCGGAGTTAGGGTATTTGGTAGAGGAGTTTGGGTTATTTTGTTGGGTTAGTGGGATAGAACCAAACCAAAAGCCCAATTGAAAGTACCAAAATCCTAATCAACTCCAAACATATCAATGTTTATAAGTAAACAAGTTGTAAACGTTGTTTTGAACTCAATAAAAGTGGTCCCGAGTCCGGATTCGACCTTTTACAAAAGTCACATTTCAGACTTTAAATTCAACTAATGATGCTATATTTAAATAAAACACTTAAAAATATATAGTCGTAAAATATGCGAGTTGTTCCATTGGGTTTTAGCATTTTTACGAAAAATCCAGACCCACTGGAATTTGGATTGTTACAACGTTAGTTATGGATTTCAAATTATTTAAAACAACTAATAAGTTTTCTATATTTATATTCATATGTATATATCTATAATTATTCTAGATGTACACATATATTTCCTTAGCCAAAACTTGGACTACAAAGGCGTGTGTAAATTTAGTTAATAAGTTATAAATGTCATTAATACATCACTCATTACAATTAAAGTGAGAAAGAAATGAAAGGTTTTTCTCTCTTCATATATTGTTATATCTTCCCATAATTAATTGTATGGGTTAAGAGAGTGAAACATGTTTCCTTCTCTAAATTAATTTATATATGTTTCATTTACACATACATACACTACTTATGTACTACACTTACACTTGACATAAATGAATGTATTTCACACATTCGGTATAATACATTCAGTTCAAATCAAATTTGAATCTTCAATTTAACAATTTAAATGAAATAAGATTTTATTTAAAATTTTATTAGATTGGATCTAATATACTTTTAGACTTCATAGACCTAACAAGATCCAAATAGGTAAAAAAATTGAAATCAACCTATTTCATCCGCTTTCGACTGGCTCGGTTCCAGCAAATTTTAGGTGTCAAAGCAATACTATGAGCCCTTGATGAAAGCAATCACTCCGTTCGATTCATAGAAATACCAATTTAATAAAATGTAGCCGAAATATCCTTCTATTGGCTGCCCTTAAGGCCTTACGCCTTATGTTAAGGATACATGGTTCAAGTCTTATCATTCATCTACCACTAGACTTTATGCCTTTGAGGCTATTCAGTTCTAGTAATTACATTATCTGTCTCAATCGTCGCTTGGGCCTTACATCAATGCTCTCGCGTAACAATTGCTACGTTAGGCTTTACACCTCCACACTTTCTGTAACAACCCGAATTCTAGTGGTCCGGTTTTTTCACAAAAATGCTAAAAACCATTCCCACTGAAGCCCGAATTGGGTATCTGGTATCCTGCAAATAAGCAAAGATAAATATAACAGAGCTCAATTAATTATCTCGTAGCGGAATTGACTAAAATATAACAGTAAGTAAATACTCATTCAAATAATAACACTTTCTAAGCAAGTGTCGTAAAACCGAGAAGTCTCTACTATCTACCTAACCTGTAGGGATGAGGGGGTCAGAACAAAAGTTTTTTTGCTTCTAGGCTTAATTCTACATATATCATTTTATTTCCATTTACTCTTATATTAAGTTCATTAGATTACAATACTCTCGGCTCTGTTCATGAACCATGCCCATCTACTCCATAGTAGATTAAAACATAATAACGAATATATACATATATGTAGCTATATGCCCAATGACTGTATTGGTCCTAGGTACTACCCATAGTACCTCCCGTATCCTCCTCACAAAAGACTCCGTCGTCTTGCTCCTATAGCGTTCCATGACTACATCTGTAAAGGACAGCTTCGTGAGGCCTACAATACAGATGTTCCGTCTACAATACAGATGTTTCGTCATCTACCATGAAAACGTAAAACTGCGTCCGCACTAGTCTATACTAATGCTCGGACATCCGCAACGTACCATCCAGTGCATACATTGAGGACTATAGTAACCGTTCTGTCTACTCTTTGAATCCCGTCAACAAGGTCTACCTTGTACGGAACTCAGTCATGGATTTTATGTATCTATAAAGGACAGCTTCGTTAGGTCTACAATATAGATATTCTAGTTGGTCTGTCTGTTTTTTTCATCGTGGCTATGGCCCCACGCAGCCACCTCTCAACTAATAGAAAGACTTCTAAAGATTTAAGTGATCGTTCCCTACTGCAAACAATCTAACATCCAATTGGCGGTGCCCCTCCATCCAATGTCTCAATAGTGAAAGAATCATTGGCATGTTGGTTTAACTCAAGTCTTTCCCGAAATCGCTCTTGGTCTTGATGATGGCCGATATCCGCATGCGAATATCCATCACCTTACTTGCAAGTACTGGACATACAAATACCCAACTCCGAACACCAAGCCCTTCTGACTGCCTATAAAGGTCTACTTCGTTAGGCCTACAATGCAAATGTAGTCAAGACATACTCTCTTGATGGAACACCAACAAACCTGCCTCCGGAGATGCAGCTTCGTTAAGCCTACCCAAAAGGCTGTCCTAGAGTATCTTCACGTCCCGTTGAAGTCTCATACTTATTTAAAGCCTAAAAATACTAAGTTGGACGTGCTTCTCTATTGCTGAAATCCGTGATGAACTGCTTTGTTAGGAACTTCATCCTTTGGGATACTCCAAACGCAATACGATTCTTTTACTATACTATAAGTCTAATCTTTTAATTTGCCTTTAGGTTGCTTTTTTACTCTGTTGGCTACTTATTTAACTTAATTAGCATATTCTTGCCCTCATCCCACTTCTAATTATTGTGAGATTACCATAGATCTAATAGGGAATACTGTTAGTATGAGCCGCATTCATTACCTTACTTATTTAACTTAAGAAATAAGCCTCTTTTACCATTTCTGTTTTATTTGCTTATTGACTTAATATAAGTTGTTTAAATAAGCTTATGCCATTATTCTCTACTACCATTGCTTACCAATTTATTATAAATCTCACGATAAGATTTTTCATTTTTATTTCCTATCTATAATCTATGTTATAATTCTACTTGTAATTGTTACCTTTTCTGCTTTTATAGTCCGTTATTAAGGGTGTAAATCGGTTGGACCGAACCAGATGGAGGCGTGTTCAGTTTCTATCCTGAATAAAATCGGACCGAACAAGATTTATATTCGTACATTTTTTGTTGTCCTAGCTCGTGTCCTAAATGAAATCGGACGGACATGTACATACGTTTTTCGGACACGGACTCGAACGGACATGGACGGACATTGCTATTTATATTAAATTTTCTGTTGTTTAATAGAATTTCCATCACCTACATTATTTTTATCAATGTGTAATGAAGTATAAGCATTTTATGAATCATTACTCAATTAACCGACAAAATAGTTGTCATATATGTTTCAAGAAACATAGAGGATATACCGAATTATAAGAAATTTGGACGAATTCGAACAAACACGGATCAGACGAGATTTTTGCTTGTACAATTTTTGTTGTCCTAGCTCATGTCTTAATTGAAATTCGAACAAACTCGAACGGACGGATGAATTATACCTTCATTATAAACTTAATTACTCCATTTGATCTTTGTATGCATTCCAATTCTTTTTCTCACTCTTTAATTCAGAAACAAATAATCTTATAACTGGCGTTTTATTCTACCTAATTAATTTACATTATTAGCTATTGTAACAAGGGCATATTCTTTGATTATTTGACACCTTTTTTAAAATTCTCAACTGATTGCCAATTAATTAATTGACACATTTTCCCGTTTAATCGATATCCGATTAATTCCTATGCGTCACTCAATCACACATTTATTAGTTGTATATATTTAAACTGCCCATTCATTACCCGATTAATTGATATATAATTTTCCATCTTTTATTAATTGACGCTTACTTAATGTCTTTAATTAACTTCTTAATTAATTGATTGCATCAATTATAAATTAATATATGTATGTTATCATTTAATTTATTTCTCACATACATTTCCTTTTATTAGAAGATCCCTCAATTAATAATGTTATAAAAGTGACATATTCTCTGACTAATTGACGCTTCTATGTCTCTTAATTAATTCCCCTTTTAATCGATTAATGCGTCAATTAATCACACGCTCATTGTTTGCATAAATCTATGTAAGCTCTTAATTCTTAAATGCATATGTTTGACATTTATATTCTGTTTTTCAATTATGTTAATTCAATTGATTTTATTTAATTATATAAAAATGCGGCATGTTACAATCTCCCATTCTTTAGGAAATTTCATCCCCGAAATTCGACAAGGGTAAAATTATGTAATTCTTCGCATCAATCACATCTATTTTGTGCACATTCAATTTTTCGATCACCCGTGCTCTTGCGCAAAATTGTTATTCAATGCACAATATATGCATGTGCATGAATTTCTAAGTGATACCTCCTATATGAATGCTTTGCTTCTTTAAAAATTTATTTTTAAAACATGATGCACACATCCTAAATATACTTGCGATTTCCACATGAATCCAATCTTTTGAAAATTTAAAACACTTTTCATCCAGTTTTCCCACACTTCTATTGAATAGGTGTGTAGTTCAATGATTTTTGCATCCAAACCCTATCAAATAACTTTAAATACTTGAATTTCAAAAAAAAAAATCTATTTTTCTAAATTCGATCTCTTATATGAGGAAGAAGGTAGAAAACGGAAAAACTTTATATTTCTTCGATTTTCTTTTGCGCATATCTTCCTCCGTACTTAGGATTTAGGCTACTATTTTTTTTAAAATTATTTACTTCCCCAAGCACAGTTTATATAAGAAAATATCTCTTTTTAAAATTTTCTGTTGACATCTCTGTCGCTTTTTTTAAACTTGTTATTTTTCTTTTAGTTATCTTATTCTGCTTTAACTACTTTTTTTTATACAGTTATCATCTAGGGCAAGGAGGTCTAGGACCATGTCCACTTTTACACTGAAAGGTCCTAACTCATATACTCTCCTGCCGCCTATTACTTGTTACTAACATACGCTGTATTACTCACAAGGAATAAGATATATTGATCTCTTCTATTCCATGCTCAAAAGAAATAACTAAGTCTCATTTACTGCAATGGATAAGGGTTTCAATCTATGCAGTCTCTATCTAAAAAGACAACTAAGCTTATGGAAATTTTCTCTTTACTCTTCAATTTTTCCCAACTAAGGTCTACTTTTTCCACCACACGCGTCTTACTATCTTATTGATATCACTTCACTATTCTTCTATAGTCTACACACATGAAGCGACATTTCTAGATTTTCACTAGTGTCCTATACACCTTACGGGAACTTTTATTATTACTAAGAGTAATTACTGCTATAACCATATACTTTTCCCGTTACACCTAAGAAATGATTCCTATCTACTCCATATTTAAAAGTCTGATTTGGTTTGGTATTTTTCAATTTTTCTTCAAAAGTTAAAACTTCTAAATTTCATCTTTTCAAAAACTTATTTACTTTTCCACCAAACCATCTTTTTTATAGGTTTTCATATTTACTAAAACTGGGGTAAATAAGAATAAATATTTTATCAAATCTCTTAACTTTCCTAATCTTCCAATTACTTAACCTTGAAGGAGTTACTAACTTACTACACTTATCGGTTTTATACCTTAATGTATTGAAATTACTTTCTCTTATAAGAAATCATTAACGCTAAAGCCTTCGATGAATCATTTAAAGGATGATTTCATGTTTATGTGAAATTATATGGAATTTAGTTTATATTTTAATTGAAATAGGCTATACAAAATAAGGTGCTTTCCATACCATGTACGTCTTTCACGTATTCCTTATAGATTGCACAAAACACGTTTATTTGTGATTCATAGAAAATTATATCATTATTCATTTCATTCCAGCAGATTAAGGTATGTTTACTCTATATTTACTTACATAAGATATTTCCTACTAAATTCATTAATTTATTATTTTTCAAAAGAACTCATTTCTAAAACTTCTTTGTAACTATAAAATATTTTCATGTGCTTATTTAAATAATAAGTGTACATACAAACCATTTTAAAAATTATCTCCAAAACTCATTTGGGTCAAAATAGATGTTGTGTAAAACACCATTACTACAACCCAAAAATACTAATATATGAATTCAATTAAAATAAATATTAATAAATCCCACATGCTATGTAAAAACATTTACTTTGGGAGTCACCTACTATAACAATAGTGTCATAGTCTATGCTTCCTTTATTTTTATTGAAAACATTTATTAAAACATTAAATGTTATAACCTATGTTTTCGATACTTAACACACTCTAGGTTTTTATATTTAAAATCATTGTTTACCTACAAAGAAAATAACGAGCTATACATGCTCTATAATTCTTCAAAAGGAATTTCACTTTTAACAAAATTTACACCAATTTAAGTTCCATACCACTTATTTTTTCAAAAACCCAATATGTGCTTCCTCAAATATATTAACAATTATATTTTTCAACTTTTTTTTACTTTAAAAGTGTCATTTTTATTGGATTAGACATAAAGTGGACTTTCTTTATACTAAATCCTCTTATTCTTTTTGAAATAAAAACACTCTCTCAACTACCCCTAAGGAACTTCCATACTTTCTAAAACATATGGATACAAATTTTCTCTCAAAACATGGCTTATTTGCATGCTATAAATCCGTAATAACATAGGGCTCTACATACTTGGGTCATCCCAAACCCAACTAGCAAACTATGCATAAATATACTTCTAAATACTTTCTATATGTTAAAATCTATGGTTGGGGACTATTTGGATTTTAGTACATAATATATTTATATTTTATTCAAAAATACAAATACGTTCGCTCACTATCCTCCTAGGAATCCTAAACCTAGGCTCTGATACAAAATGTAATGACCCGAATTCTAGTGGTCCGGATTGTTTGCAAAAATGCTAAAAACCAAGCCCATTGAAGTCTGAGTTGGATATCTGGTATCTTGCAAATAGGAAAAGATAAATATATCAGAGCTCAATTAATTATCTCACAGTGGAATTGACTAAAATATATAAGTAAGTAAATACTCACCCAAATAATAAAACTTTCTAAGCAAGTATCGTAAAGCTGAGAAGTCTCTGCCACCTACCTAAACTATAGGATGTTATGTGGAGAGGGTCAGAACAAAAGTTATGGTGAATGAATAAATTATATACTTCGAGGCTTAATTCTACATATATCGTTTTATTTCCATTTACTCTTATATTAAGTTCATCAGGTTACAATAGTCTCACCTCTGTTCGTGAACTGTTCCCATCTACTCCATAGTATACTAAAACCTAATAACTAATATATACATATATGTAGCTATATGCTCAATGACTGTATTGGTCCTAGGTACTATCCGTAGTACCTCCCGTACCCTCCATACAAAGGACTCCATCGTCTTGCTCCTATAGCATCCTATGACTACATCTGTAATGGACAGCTTCGTGATGCCTACAATACAGATGTTCCATTGTCTACTATGAAAACGTAAAATTGTGTCCGCACTAGCTTATACTAATGCTTGGACATCTGCAACGTACCACCTAGTGCATACATTGAGGACTATACGTGATCCTTCTGTCTACTCTGTAAATCCCACCAACAAGGTCTACCTTGTACGGAACTCGTTCAGGGATTTTCTATATCTATAAAGGACAGCTTCATTAGGCCTACAATACAGATATTCTAGTGGGTCTGTCTCTTTTTCTCATCGTGGCTTTGGCCCTACGCAGCCACCCCTCAACTAATCTAAAGACTTCTAAAGAGTTAAGTGGCTGTGCCCTATTGCAAAAAATCTAACATCCAATTGGCGATGCCCCTCCATCCAATGTCTCGATAGTGAAAGTATCATTGGCCTGTTTGTTTAACTCTAGTCTTTCTCGAAATCTCTCTTGATCTTGATACTGGCCGATATCCACATGCGACTATCCTTCACCTTACTTGCAAGTACTGGACATACAAATACCCTACTTTGAACACAAATCCCTTCATACCACCTACAAAGGTCCGCTTTGTTAGGCCTACAATGCAAATGCAGTCAAGACATACTCTCTTGATGGAACACCTATAGGCCTGCCTCCGGCATGCACCTTCGTTAGGCTTACCCAGAGGGCCATCTTAGAGTATCGTCACATTCCGTTGAAGTCTCGTTCTTCCCTCTAGCCCAATAATTCTAAGTTGAACATGCTTCTCCGTTGCTAGAATCCGTGATGAACTACTTCGTTAGGTGCTTCATCCTTTGGGCAACTCCAAACGCAATTCGATTCTTTTACTAGACCCGAAGTCTAATCTTTTAATTTGCATTTAGGTTGCTTTCTTACGCCGTTGACTACTTATTTAACTTAATTAGCATATTCTTGCCCTCGTCTCACTTCTAATTATTGTGAGATTACCATAGATCTCATAGGAAATACTGTTAGTATGATCCACATTCATTATCTTGCTTATTTAACTTAAGAAATAAGCCTCTTTTACCATTTCTATTTTATTTTCTTATTGACTTAACATAAGTTGTTTAAATAAGCTTCTGCCATTATTCTCTACTACCATTGCTTACCAATTTATTATAAGTCTCACGATAAGCTTTTCCGTTCTTATTTCACAATTATAACCTATGTTATAATTCTACTTGTAATTGTTACTTTTTCTTCTTTTACAGTCCGTTATATAATTACAAGCATTTCTTGTTTGTTCTAGTCTACCTACTTTTATTATGATATAGAATTTCCTTTAATTCTCTAATATTAAATAAATCACTTATCATAATAGTTGCCTATTTAAATTGCATACGCAATAAATGCAGACTTAGGCTCATTAATTTTTACAGCTTCAAATTCTTGATTAATAATTTTCTTGTTTCAATTCATACTTTACTTTATTTTCTTCTATTTTAGGAAGTATTTTTATTTTATTTGGTTGGTTATGAAAACTATATAATCCATTTTCATATCTTAGTATTGGATGATACTATAAAAAATAATCCATAACTATAAGATATTTCTTTTATTATTTTGGAGTGATATAAAATACAACGGTCTATTTTACACTAGCTCCCCTTTTTATTTCTTTCATTCTTACAGTTGCGTTAATTGCTATCTTTTAGATGTTAAGTTATGGAAATGTATCCTATTCTCTAAACCGACCAATTAATCTAATAATTACTCCTAAATTAACTTTTTCCATTTTAATGCAATTTATTATAGTAATTATATTCCTTAAACTTTTATTATTTTACATCTTCATTTCAGTTTTTTTAATTATTTAATCCATATTCACGTTTGATCTATTCGAATCCATACGCGAAGAAAAAGGAGAAGATAGAAGAAAACTGGCGCTTGCATAAAATCCAAAACATAGAAAAAGATGTAAATAACGCATAGAAAACAGTATAAATACTAATACTGTAAATAAACTGCAAGTTTTCTTGTAGTTCAACATAATTTAACTAATACGATTAATTACTGAATAAAATTTTCTAAACGGGAATCTAACGATAATATATCTTAAACTTAGTTATATAAATAAATCCACTCACATGTTGTCCTTAGTTTCAATCTCTATCCTATTTAATTTGCTATGTTTTTATCTGCTTTTCCCCTTTTTAATTCACGTAAATTCCTTGATTTATTTATGCAATTCTATGATTTGCTTGTATGTATATCCTTGCTTTATTTTATTTTATTTTGGGGAATGATTTGATTAATAGAGGAGAAAGGAAGATGGGGGAAGAGAAGAGGAGCTTGCTGTAAATGACAATAGCCGATTCAGAGAAAATAGTGTGGGCTAGGGTTAAGTTACGTTTAATTTATAGGTCTAGTGAACAACTATGAACCATCCGATTAATCCTAAAAACAATCCTCACCATTATTTATTGATTTGTTTATGTTAGCTTATAACGTATAATTCTCCAATATTATTCATTTATTCCTTTGTTATACGACCTTATTAATTCACATTCCCTTCCAAATAAGATTCTCCCATTAATTATTCAATTAATTAGATCATATATATATATATCCAATATTAATTGATTCTTATATGTTATATTTTCTTACCTATTTGAACACGTCAATTAATACCTCTATTAATTGATTGTATATAAAAGTTATACTTTTTAACTTATTCTTATCAATTTACCTTCATCATAAACTTTATTACTTCGTTTGATTTTTGTACGCATTCCAATTCCTTTTTCTCTCTTTAACTTGGAAACAAATAATCCTATAACCGGCGTTTTCTTCTACCTAATTAATTTACATTATTAGCCATTGTAACAAGGGTGTATCCTTTGATTAATTGACACCCCTTTTAAAACGCTCAACTGATTGCCAATTTATTAATTGACGCGTTTTTCCATTTTAATCGATATCTAAATTAACTTCCATGCGTTGCTCAATCACACATTTATTAGTTGTATACATTTAAACCGCCAATTCATTACCCAATTAATTGACATATAAGTTCTCCTCTTTTATTAATTGACGCTTACATAATATCTTTGATTAATTTCTTAATCAATTGATTGCGCAATTATAAATTATTATATGTTGTTATCATTTAATTTATTTTCCACATACATTTCCCTTTATTAGAAGATCCTTAATTAATTAATGTTATAAAAGTGGCATATTCTTTGACTAATTGACGCCTCTATGTCTATTAATTAATTCCCCTTTTAGTTGATTGATGCATCAATTAATCACACACTCATTGCTTGCATAAATCCATGCAAACTCTTAATTCTTTAGTGCATATATTTGACATTTATATTCTGTTTTTCAATTATGTTAATTCAATTGATTTTATTTAATTATATAAAAATGCGGGGTGTTACACTTTCATATTTTGGATGCCACATTAGGCTTACACCTACTTTACTTTCTATTTCTAGACTTCCACTCCACGCCTTACGTTTTCCACCATTCCCAAGGTTGCCACCTTAAGTCTTACACCAATGTTTTCGGTTTCGGCTGTCCTGCTCGACCTCAAGCCCATTTTATTCTTGATCGCCACATCAGGACTTATGTCATCAACCATTCTCACTACCTAACCATTCACATTAGGCTTTCTACTTAGATGTTTATGGACCGAATATTAAATATAACTACTTTTTATTTATCTATATTATTTACATCATTATAATCAATGTCTCAAGTACTAGTTTTGGTTATCTTAAGCCTCAACATACATTGCTATATTTGAAAGTTCTAGTTCTAGTTTTCACTCCTTTCAAAGAAATACATGACTCTCGGCAATCACTGCCATCGGTCTTTTCTGGAAAAGCCTGTGTTAATTTTGCTTTGGTGATTTGTGATATTCTATCTTCAAACTTTTGATATCGCCTCTTCTACCCATAATTCCACTTTGGCACTTAAATTCCTTAGACCCACAACTACTAGCTTCATTATATTACCTTTAGCCTATTACTTAACATTTATTACTTAGGCTGTAGTTTGATGCCCTTCGTTCAACACATGTCGGGAATCGCCTTTTGCACATCTGACACTTGCTTTACACGTGTTGACTCATGATTCGCTTGACTTGGTTGTAAAAACCCATAATTTTAATAAATATTTTGATTCAATTTATTTGAAAGCTTTGTTTTTAATTATTTAAAATTTGAAATTTTGGAATTTCCCAATGTAATTTTGGATTTTGTTTATAAATTATTTTCCAAATATAATAAAATAGTCATTTTTTGAAATTTTTATATTTTGGTCAAGTATGGTCAAACTTTGACTTTTAGTTGAAAAAATTAAATTTGAATTTTTAAATTCTAATCTTTTTATTTGAAACTATATTTGATTCTTATATTCGTGCTGCTTTTCGTTTCGTAAAATTCTGTTTTATACCGTTAAAATCTGATAAATTTTAGCGTTTTACACGTAATTAATTTCAGCATTTTTTCTGTTTATTTTTCTATTCCATATTTTATACTTCATTTCTATTTTCTATTTTATTTTCTATTTTGTTTGTACTTTTTATTTGATTTTTATTAGATTTTTTGGGCTTGGAAATTTAAGAGACATATGTTTCTTTTCTTAAATGTGTAATATGTCTTTTCCTTTTACCCAAGCCGTTCAAATCTCCCATTCCTTTAGCCGTACAACTTCTCACCTCCTCCTATTCACATAAAAAATTTCTCTTCTCATCTCTATTCTCATTTTCCATTTTCTGATCAAACATTTTTCAATATGCTATCTCCTTTCTTCTTTCCTCTATTTTTCTTTCTCTTTTATTTTCTCAAGCTATGTTCGGCCATCATCACCATGATCTTCTAGCTGACTGTCTCCTCCTTACCACCATCACCTAAGACCGGCCCTCATCCACCACCACCATTTTCCTTTGTTGCCGTGACCTCTTGGATCCAAAACCATCACCAAATGGCCTTACAATCCTAGCCGAGCCTTTACACTATCCATTTCCTCCTTGCTAGCCTTGGCATGTGAATTGTAGTTGATGATACGATTTGAATTTGGTCTCTAGTTTTAGAAGGTGAGTTTATCACTCTCGACATTCGTACTTGTATAACTGTGAAACAATGGCATGTGAATTGTAGTTGATGATACGATAATGATATATATGCCCGTGATATGATATTTCATGATGTTATAACCTGATATTTATTTGTTTCATCACCTGATATGATATGCCATATTATACTGTTTATTCATTTACTATTTCTCACACTGCAAGTTTCCTGTTAGCATAGAATCACTAGGGTTGAAATGATACATACCCGAACGGACTTTAGAATAAGGAAAATCGTTATGAGCTGAAATGATAGGCTCAAGCGATGTTTATTTATTTTATTTGACTTGGGATTGCGGGTTTGAAATGATATAACCCGGATTTTTCTTTAAATTGCGGATTGAAATGATACATATCTGTATCACTTGACCTAGGTTAGAAAATATTATACAGACCCATGGTTAAATTTTAATATGATATTTTCCTAAAAATTTATTGAGTATTTTGAATTTTTAAAATATATGAAATTTTAGCTTCAAAATTTGATTTAATGATTTAAAATATAAAGAGACATTGGTTTTCTATAAGTTAAAAATTTTATAAGTCAATAATTGGTTTTAAATTGTAATTTAAAGATATTTGTTGATGATAAATAACTTAATAATTAAATTGGATTTAATATGGAATTTTAAATCTAACCTAGTGATGGTAATAGAATTTATTTTATGAAATGGATATGTTTTGTAAAATAAATAGTCATGATTTAGATGGAAAAATGTATCTTAAATTTTGACTTAACTTGATAATTGAAAATTTAGTTTTCAAATGGAATGTTGAGTTTAACCTTGAAAAAGAATATCTTATTTATGAAATGGGTATTTTAAAATTAAATACTAAGTTATTTGTTAAATAGAAGTTAAGTAAAATAGTGTAATTTTGACTTAATAAATGAATAATAGTTAATTTGGATATTTTATTTATAAAATTCTATTTTATTTAATAATCAGTTAAATGATGTCCAAATGAATATTTTCTGAAGCGTGAGATATGTTTTATAAGTTAAAAATGGCAAAAACTGAGATTTTAATGTTTCTGAAATGTTATAATAAATATGGAATTTGAATTTGTAGCATTTCCAAAATGCTATAGTCTTAACGTAGCATTTGCTAAGTGCTACCATTTCTGAAATTAAACTATGTTCTAAAATAATAATATACCTACTGTAACACTTTATAAATGCTGTTGTTTTTGAAATTAAACTATGTTTTGAAACACTAATAGCTACCGTAACACTTTATAAGTGCTGCTGTTTCCGAAATTGAACTGTTTTTGAAATACTAAATATCTACTGTAACACTTTATAAGTGCTGTTGTTTCTGACAATGACAATATTTTTAAAATACTTCTATATCTACCGTAACGTTTTCTAAGTGCTACTATTTTCGAAAATACAATGTTTTTGAAATTGTTATATTGAATGAATGAACTTAGAAAATGCTATAACTTTAGTAATGAATATTGTTTTAAAAGGTGTTATGATTTTCTAAGTACTATGATTTCTGAATGATAACATTTCAAGTGTTATGATTTCAAAGTATTTTGCTTTTAAAGTATTTGGTTTCAGAGTTGTTATAGCTTTGAAAGTACTATGATTTTGGAAATGAATTTATTTGAAATTGTATTAAATTAGGAATTGACTTTAAATATGTTGATTTGAAACTTGTTGAAATTGAAGATTGAAGGATATGACTTTATATCGTGGTTTTGGTTTAAGCTGATTTTAAAGAGTATTTCAAGTTTAAATAAATTGAAGGAAATATTCAGTGATTTGAAAACTTGGGTTTTATTTAAAAGGGATATCATATTGATTTGGTTTTAAATGGAAATGATATCATATTGACATAGTTTTGAAATGGATAGGATATTTTGGTTTGTGAAGTATAAATGATTTTGAAATAAATATCCATAGGTAATAATAACGTTTGGTTGTTAGAGAGACCTGGATCGGAAGTTGTCATACTCTCTACCAACCCCGAAAACCACTTTAACAACCATGTGCGCGGTGGAGATTCCAGAATGAAGTAGGATGGTGGTGACGTTCTTTGAGGTATGAACGTGGACCCGACTACTGTGAGTTGACATAAGGTGGCTAAAACAGGAGCAATCGACGGGCTAATGAGATCGCTCTTCTTATAAGACACACTTCTTCGTATGCCGTTCTGTTATTTTATGATTGATTGGGGCACACCTTTGATTTTTGGGAGTGTGGCTCAAGGTGAACGGTAGTAGCTGCTACACGTTACCACCGGTCCGAAAGTGGAATTGGTATATCTACCCTGGCATTGTCTAGTTGTGCCGTGTCACCTACCCTAGCGCGCCTTGTACGATTTTGGTTTTATGCCGTACCTATGGAGTATCCTTTGGTGGCTTTCCGATCAAGAGGGACTACGATACTGTATAGACTACTGGCACTATAAAATGTGTTAAAGGGAATATGGGTAACGCCTTAACGCTATTTTTAAATATATTATACTTTACTTTAGACATTATCATAATAACGTATATTACTACATAATAAATAGTTTAACGGATCCTTAAAGGATGGGCGGTCCCAAGCATCCTTTAAGTTACTTGTATATTTTATTACAGTTCACTTAAGTTGGTTTACATCGTATAAGTATGTATGTCCTGACTCGAGTGTTTTGTGTTTTGCCTTATGCTCGGGTCAGCTTGAGTATTTCAGCTTTGGAATTCACCTTCTAGAGCTAGAGGATTTGCTGGAGAATATCCATCTATCTAGTTGTTATCTTTTCCATTCAATATTTCTATTTAGCCTATGTATTAGTGGACATTTATGTATTGGTATTTCTGTTGTATTTACTTTTCAGACTATGGTATTTTGTACTTGTTTTGAGACTGTGTTTGAGACTGTATTTGTAGTAGCTTCATGAACTACTATAGTTATTTTATTTCCGCTGCGAGTTATTCTGATTTATCTATGTCTATGATTCTGTGATTGGTTTTATTTGCTCCAATTTATATTACAATCTACTTTTTTGAATTATTCAAGTCAGACATATGTGGTTTTATTGTTGATTTGAATGGTCCAAAATAGTGGGTCATTACATTGGTCCTTTATTGCCATTTTATTACACTTTACTGACACATTCACTGCCATTTGTGGATCCGGTCTATTGATTAATTATTTAACCCTTTATTTAAATAAGTTACCCCTAGCCACACCTCTTTACTTTTCGACTCCCTAATATAACCCTTTGACTAAGTTTAGTTTCTTTTGAAAATCAGTTATTCGGTTTCCATAAAATTATAGTAAAATTAACCATGATTTATTTCTATACAAGTACTCAAACTCCTCATTTCCAATTTTGCCTATTATATGACACTAAATAATTCATATCAATTTATTTACTTAAGAGAAACTTCTATAAATCAAAATCAATCTTTAAAAACATCTTAACATCATATTAAATTTTTAGAACATTTGCATGATGAAAAACATATGACACATAATAAACACAGCCGAGGGGGATTTACGGTAGAAAAATGGACTAGCGAATATATTGCTTACCTATTTTCCTTGGTTAATGAAGACTCTAAGTCCTTTAGCTTTAATATCTTCTTTTTATCTTTTCTTGATTATGCTACGACCACCATTAAAGAGCTTAAGTTTTTATTTTTAGTTTATATGAGTAATGAATTCTGCAGGACTAATGAAAGGATTTATATTATTCATTTTTATGGGTCGCCGGCCTATTATTCCCTTTCTTTCATAATTCATTCAAGTTAAGCTTATTTGAAAATGCATGATAGTTGTCACTTACAAACTATGTAATAAGCAAGTGTACACCTAAATATTTATCACATTTCATTGGTTAGTTTCATAATTCAAACATTTAAGTAATTATTCTCTTAATTAATTGGGAAATTCCACAGGGACACAATTTGCAGATACAAATGGTGACATAAGAGATCTTATCTTCCCCTGATTTTCACCTCATATATAAGGACAAAAAGATCCGATGGTCTAGATTTATTATATCACCAATTATGTTTGATTTTATGTCCAATAGTCAACCCTTAATTAATTATCTATTAATTTATTAGGCTTTACAGGCATTCCCCATTCAGGAATTTCATCCTTGAAATTCAAATAAGGCACGATAATGATTCTTAATATTTTCCATGCCCACTTCAGCATATGCATATAGTTCCTTACTCATTTGTTTTGAATAAAATGTATTAGCGCATATACCAATACATAATAAAATCAGTCATAATATCACATATACATATGGTTACAACCAAACATAGCAAACATATATACTAACTCGGGATTAATTCTCTTGACCATATCCTCCATTTTCTGTATAAAATCATCTTGGTCCTTACTCCACTGGACTCGTTAAAGCTTCACTTTTTATCCTGGAGCTTCTTTACATCCCAGTCTACTATCTGAATAGGTTTCCTAACATAGGTCATATTTGGTGCAATGGCCAAGTCTTGAATTTCTTTTAGAATAATAACATCCATAGTGGCATGGAAACACTTCCGTAGATGTGAAATATGAATCACATTATGGACCCCAGTAAAAACACTTTGCAATTCAACTCTATAAGCTATATTGTTGATTCTCTTCAGTTCGGAATAGCCCAACATATTTCAACGCCAACTTTTCGGCTTTCCAAAACCTCATATTGTCCGTACCACTTTAACGGACACATGATCCCTTAGATTAAAATCTAATTCTTTTGCTTCCTATCAGCATAGCTTTTCTGCATGTATTGAACGTCTGTCATCCTTTTCAACCTAATTCTACTATCTTTGAAGCTTCTCTTACAAGATCCGGACCTAACAAGAGCTTATCTCTTATCTCGCCCACTTACATGCAACTTACATGGTCTTCCGTACAACGTCTCAAAGGTATCATCCCAATACTAGTCTGGTAACTATTGTTATATAAAAAATTCCACCAAATGCAAATGATCCTCCTAAGATCCACCGAAGTCTAATACACAATCTCTAAGCAAGTCTTCAAGTACTTGGCTAACTCTCTCGGTCTTCTAATCTATCTACGGATGGTAAGCTGCACCCTTACATAATTTTGAATCCAAAGCATGTTGAAGGCTCCACCAAAACCCACTGGCAAAACATGGGCCTTTTTCACTGACTATAATATTTGAAATTCCATGGACCCTAACTGTAGTCTTCATGTATATCCTATCTAACCTTGCTGCAGTC
Source organism: Allium cepa (assembly GCA_030765085.1). Lineage (NCBI taxonomy): Eukaryota > Viridiplantae > Streptophyta > Magnoliopsida > Asparagales > Amaryllidaceae > Allium > Allium cepa. Next base: position 1,038,329,945 of record CM060931.1, on the reverse strand, counting down.
CTCATGGATTTTACAGGAATGAAAGGGCACTCTTAGTCAATCTATCATGTATGATCCATATACCTTTTACCCACCCTTGTTCTTTGTAACCCATCAACAAAGTCCATCGATACTAAAACCTACTTTCATACCAGATTCTATAAAGGCTACAAAAGACCACTTGGCTTTTGGTGTTCTACCTTAACTCATTTGCATGTGAAGCACTTCTCCACGCGTTCCACAATATCTTTTTCAACCCTTCCCAATAGAAGCTCTGCTTCATATCTCAGTACGTCTTAGTGCCTCTGGGACGAATAACAAACCTTGAATCCTTTTGTTTATTGGAAAGTAGATGTCCCTCCTTAGCATCATGCTTTCTCAATCCTTCCTCCTCATCCTTCCGCTATTAGGTTCTTGATAAGGGCCTAGGTAAGGGTGCAAACTTCCTTTAGATTGAGATTGGTAGCAACTAACACTCTGATGTACTCTACCAAATTTGCCTTGCTTGCTAATTATACTCGAAAAGAGAAAGAATTTGATCAAACTAGTGAATTGGATTAAATAAAAGAGCGGAATGATTACAATTATGCTCATGATCTTAAGATATGCATAGAGTGCCAGCGTGTCCTAAGTAATCTATGGACCATGCTCATGGGTTGCAAAAATGGAGTTTCTTCCCCTTTAGAGTGTATAGGCATGCTTGCTGGTGCAAAATCCAACTCGAAAAGATTAGACGTTAGAAGATCATCGAATTTGAGGTTGGTAGGAGTGAAATCTATGAAGCTCCCAATGCCATCGAGCGAAACTAAGACAAAATCAATTATGACCAATATGGTTGAAACTCCAATAGGGATTGTAGTTCGAGTGTCGGAAGCGAAGTCTTGATGATGAATCATCAAGGTCTAGGGGGCGATGTCACCTGAGTGCCATTAGGAGAAGTTCCCCAAATGACTCATCTTCGTCTGTGTCATCATCTTCCTCCTCTTCTTCTTTTCCCTTTGAATACTTCCTTCCTCAGTTACTTCTCTTTCTTCTTGTTTCTCTTCTTCATTGGAGATCGAAATATCCTTAACTTCCATGAAGACCCCTAGAGGATTAAGGGTTCATTTGTAGCTTGGGCAGCTCTGGGAAGGTTTGGCTTGGGTTGAATTCTCATTCCATTATAGAACTGTTGGTATGGTGCATTCTAGCATTAGTGAGAAAGAAAGAAGTTGCTCCAGGTAAAGAAAGCTTGAATATAATGAAACCTATAAATGAAGAACTTACTTTGGGATCTACTTCTAGTGAATGTTGGTGGCACACTGGACAGAGAAGCATTCATCCTTAAAGTAGCATCTTTTAATTTGTAGTCCCTCTGCAATTTTACGTCTATTAAAGGACCCAAGGATCATAAGTGAGGGATGGTCAAACACTTCTTAAAGTAAATAGAAAAGATAGCGAAGAATGTTAGTGATCTCCCCACGTGCACCCTGTAGATCATGTAGAGTTAAGAGTAGCTTAGCGACTGGGTGAATTTGGGAAGGAGAAAGACCCGACATTCGTAAGGTGAATCTCAAAAAGTTGTTAAACGTAGGAACGATCTTGGGTATGGACATGCAGTGGTTGCAAGCAACGTACCCTTTTGGGGGATCCTGGGCTCTTTGATATGGTGAAGGAAGGAGCACTTCATTTTCAAGAATTACATGATTTTTACAAACCCACCATAGTTCTATAGTGGTCAGCTTAAATGCCATGGAGTCTGAAGGACTATCAAGAATCTTGACACTAAGTTGGTCGAGAAGCGGAATAGTACAGTCTTAAGGTTTAACATGGGGAACAAGTTGGGGTTCTTGAGTAATGGAGTGACTGACCCTTGTTAGTGTGAAAGAAGATGCCGTGGTAGAGGATGAATTTTCTTTCGGGACTGTAGAGTGGAAAGTAGAAGGCTAGGAAGTGGAGAAAAGATAAGAAGATCACCATGGTCATTCATTCTATGCCTAAAGCTTAAGAACGAGCATGGTTATGTATTATTTATTTCAGTGTTATTTTGATTAAAACCTGTGTTGTCTATGTGGAGAATCCAACTAATGTTAATGTGCATTAACCAATAGGATTGCGCAAGTCGACCAAGATAGTTTGATGTGTCAGTCTATGTACTCTGTATACTATGTCCCTTGCATGTTTTACGAAAGCACTCTATGTCGATAGCTTACTCGTGTTGGAAAATGAGCTCCATCGCGTGATAGAACTCTGTATCGGGTTTTACCCGTTATCTAGACCTTGTGATAATGAAAACATTATCCAGAGCGTATGGAACTTCTCTTCAGGACGACAGGAGTATGGGATATGGTTTCAAGTGTTGATAGGATGAAATCCTAGAGTATCAATGCTTGTACCCATTAAAAATCAAAATGTGTTCAATATGACAATTTCTTAAAAGTGTCTTAACAAATCAAACCACCAATCTATATCCAATGATGATCCAAGGAAAATAAATCATCTCCTTCCCCTTTACAACATCCATCCTATTAATGAAGTAAACCTGAGAATTGCTTCAAGAAGCCTGAAGTCTTTCTCGAGGTTTTTTGAGGTAGGATGGCGGTAGTGAAAGTGTAACAATCCGCCCTCTCGACCTGCAAATGTTGACACTAATATATCCATGGTATTTGCATGCCAGGCATCCGAGTGCCGGAAGGACGAATTGTTAGTGTGAAATAAAAAGAAAACGAAATAGAACAAGAAAGAAGAGAACACAGCATCAGAATCTCACTGGTGGAAGGATAATATATAATCAAAGGAAGAGTACAAAGGGTTACTCTGATATATAAATTTTGGAGTTACAAAACCTAAGTACCATCATCAGCCTGGACAGTTATAACAAGCTACCCTTATAAATACTTATGTGTACAATATAGTAATGCAGCAGAAATAAGAATACTACAGTAAGTGAAACATCTAGCTTTGAAACCTACTTTTCTCAAGCTACTCGAAAGAGCACATGAGGAATTTAGGAAAAACAAAAACCAAGCATCAAACATAAGTAAGTCTGGTATGAGAAACTCAAGAAATATGTAGCTAGCATATAATAGTAGTTTTGAGTCTGCATGGAATGCTATAACGGTTATCCCTTTTAAAAGAACCATCATCTAATAAGTACATAAGGTGATATAATAAATAATATCTAGGGTGTAGAATATAAATATTATAACGTAGCTGGAATGGTTGCATCGGTTACATTCAACAACATATTAAAGTACAATCACATCCAATAAGGAATGTTCGCATATTGGATTTTTCGTGGAGATCTCTCTGATGGAGCTGAATCCATACTCTATGCATAAGGATCAAGAAACACTTTTCGGGCAATGTATGTCTCTCGATAAAATATATATAAGGAAAACACAAAGGCCCATGCCCAAACATAAACATGAACCATGTGGTACCAAATACCATCAACTCCCACTCGTAACATTAAGATGCATACTCCAGATAATGGAGTTGGCAATATCCTGTCATGGGTTAGCAAAACCCCAGATTGTGAAGTTGTAGCATCCCCCTACTTGGAGGCCCAAAACTAACGGTTATGGATGATGCAGTCATCCATAGTTATTCATTCTTGGCGACCAAATACGGCGATAATATTGATACATATAAACACAAGAATATTGAAGAATTTTAAGCAGCAAATGAAATCCACATTCCAATTCAAAAAAATTCCATTTGATTACAAAATCCCCTTTGCAGACCACGTTAAGACAACATATAATAAAAAATACACCAAGAACGACATATGAAGATGCCGTCTTGGTTGATTAAAGTACATGCTAAGGCAGTAAAACAGTTTGCCTTTACAATCAAACATACAGCGGAAATAAAATAACTTTAGATAACTAACTGCCCACTACATGCTTCTAGAAGCTTCACTCGTCTATGAGAAAACCTGAAAAACCTTTAATTCTCAGCCCGCTCAAGATTAATTGAGTACCCAAGAGTTTAAGGGGAAAACAAAAACTTCGAGTCATACAAAAAGCCTGGTATGAATAATAATCTACCATCTCAAACCTTTTGGATATCTAGTGAGACCACGCCACATAGTGGAACGGGTTTTCCCCTCACTAGTATCCCAAACCATTTACAAAACCATATACTGTGCTTCCTACATCCACAATGGTTAAAAACGTAGTATTTCAAAATATTATGATGACATGCAATACAAATAAATAAATTCTGGATTCTCCATCCCCATTCATTCTGACTATTTGTCTCAGTTATAGTTTCTAGGTTTACTATTAACCTGTTAAATGTTTATAGACTATATGTCTAAGTACTTAATTTTCATGGGATCACTAAGAACCGTTGGTAACTCCAATGTCATATTGCTTATTCTAGTTTTCATGGGCTAACTTGGAACCTACTGGCTGACTGCCAATATCTTAATCCGAATATAGTTTTATGGGTTGACTATGAATCTATTGGCCCCTGCCAATAATCATATAGTTTTCATGGGCTTACTATAGACATACTGGCCCTTACCAATATCTTTAAATAAAAAAAAGTTTTAACATCTGTTAAGTTATATTCACTACTGGATCAACCTAACCGGTTATTCCGCCCTTCCCCTAAAATACAGTTATGGGTTGAAAACAATGTGAATAATACATCAAAACCTTTATTCATTTATGCCATGGTTTTTCCTTAAAATTGAGAGTGGGTTATTTTTTTTGAAACCTTAAAACATCACTTTCGAAACCTCTAGATGACCTCCTTTGAAAGTATAAATGTCATCTTTCTAAAACTCTAAGTATATACCTTTCGAAACCCATGGAACATTTCGATGATATCAAGAAAAGCATAGGTTTCGGAACAAATAAAATACTCTTTCGAAAACATTGGGTTTACTCTTAAAAACATCATTTAGGTCAAGATGGTTATGTAGAAAGTATCTCTTTCAAAACCAACAAATTTTTGGAAAAGATTGATGGTGTTGGGACCATCTAGTTCGAAAGCATAAGACTAAAAATTTAAAACTTCGAAGGTATGGGTCGAAACCCCTTTCCACTTCATCTCCTTCGAAACCCAAACCCTTTCAAAAGCAATTAGGAAAAAGGGTTTGGATTAAGATAAAAATAAGGATAACCCCTCAAAAGCATCACTGGACAACATGGTCGAAAGGTAGAGTAGCGACTAGGCTTCGACTAGGTCGAAACCAACCCCTTTCTAAAGCTTTTATTGAAGAAAAAAGAATCCTCTTCGAAAGCTAGTACTTTAGTATTAACATGGCAACCTTCTTCAAAGGCTTAATATAAACCCCTTTCGAAAGCATTCCTGTCGACTAAGTTTAAAACTTCAAGTAAAATAAGGCAAGGATTATATATTGTGAAAACAAAGCAAGGTTACGATCCCATCGGAGGCTTACCCTTCGACACCAATGCTTCCGCCCATCTTCCAATCCACTACGTACCATCCAGAAGATACCCTGTGTATTGGTTTCGATTATGAAAGTTTCGACTATGATAGTTTCGACCATAATGGGGAAGAATCAAAGGGGTCAGAAGGTACCTTCCCAGTAAAGGTGAAACACCTTTTTCTGATTTAAAGGCCGAATCATTACAACTTTAAATAATTTCTTTTTAACAACCTACCTAGTTGCAAAATACTGATTGGTTACCATAAAACTTTTCAATTAATTTTACTTCCAAAACTGCTGCATTTATTCAGATCCTAAATTGAAAGATTTAAACGTTAAAACCTTTCCAAAACTGACATTTTTCAGAAAAGCCCTTTCTTTAAAATAATTTATTTCCCTAAATAAATCAACTGGGAAAACTCCTCAAAAATCACAAAAATTCAAATTAATCATGTAATTTAACATATTAAAATTTTGGACCTAATTTCTTCCTGAAATTCACAAAATAAATATTTAACCCAATTTGTCATATTCTCCATCAAAAATTCATAGTAAAATTTCCACAACTGGGAAAATTTGGAAAATTAAAACCCATCTCCAAAAATTATGTTTTACTTAACATAAAAAATTTCCACGGCATTTTAAAACCAAAATCTCATGGTTTTACCTTTAAAACCATACAAACTTCATATAATTTAATGGTTTAAATCAAATAATCCATAAATTTGAGCATATCGTATCCAATATATCATAGAAACAAAATAAATATTCAAATATGAAATCGCATGATTATAAAACCAAAAAGAGATGGTAAGAATTATTATTCATCTTCAACTTAATAAGGAACTTGAGATTTGATGTTGATTAATCTTTCTTAGCTTTAGGTTAAAATTTCTCCTTATTCTTCCTTGGTAATGGCAGGCTTTGATTTAGGTTTTGGATCTTGTGACCATGAGAAAAATGAAACATGAATGGACATAGAGAAGGAGCAATAACTACGTAAAATTATAAGGAGGCTATTTTACTAATATGCCCATATGTAACCAAATTAAAGCCCATTTATCGAGTTAATAAACACGGGCCATTATGTAATTTATTCAAATCTCAATCTCCTTATCATCATTTTTTTATTTAATTTATCTAATTAAAAATTTAGAATAATGTTATCAAAAATAGGGATATTATAGCAGCATATGCCGTCTTTAGCCATTTCCGATTTCAAGGTCACGGTCGACACCTTTCACATGTGTCTTCTTAACTCCAACAAAACACGAATCTCAAATTGGATCCCCACATCTCGAATAGATCTCAAAATGCGACGGCTCAAATTTCGATGCTCGAAAATCGACATTCATACTTCACTCGTATTCAAATACCATAGATTCAAATGTTGAAATTCAATTCGCCAGAGCTTATAATACATTAAGTACAACAACACAGCGGAAGAAAAACAATATATCATTGATATACAACATTCGATACAATATTATGATACAATGAATATCACAAATCAGAGATACAAGATAACAATGGAAGAACAAAGCAACATCAGCGGAAAGATATCTTCAATTGCCAAAGCTCAAAAGACTCCAATCCTAAAGCAGTTATATCCAAACCACAAGCTCGAACCACCATCACGCTAGACTGAAGCAAACTCGATGCAGAATCTTGAAGTGAAACAAATGCGATCCCGATCCAGATACTTCAAATACCAAAGACTTCAAAGATTTCCAAATGCTACACCTGCTATTTGATAATCTGAAAATCCAAATTCTAGGCTTCCCGTGTGGAAAATTGTAGGCACTCAGAGTTTAGAAAGGGAACAATAAACTCCAGGTCAGTCATGGGACTGGTGTGAGCAAACAAAAAAGTTTTATTTTTAAACAACAAACAACAAACAACAAAAGAAGTAGAAGAAATCTGCAATGCTTTTTGGAAAATGAAACTACCATAAGGCCTTCTCGCACACACACAATGCAAGCGCACAAGTGGAGGAGATATATGATAGTCAAACATGCTTGATATGCAAAATCCTTTTGATATTATTATTAGTGCATAGTGGAAAACATTTGCAAGTATAATATTAATCTTAGCCAGCATACGTACCATTATAGCATGCCTACTATAGCTACCATATTTGATGGCAGGTTCTACAACTAAAACCATACAAGGCACGTATTGGTGATTGGATTCCCAACAAATGGTCGAGGTAAGGAACTTCCTAGGCCACATCGGTACGCCGCTGGAGGGACGCCCCAAGAACCTAACCGGATCTCTACCAATACAAGGCCTATTACCTTTGTAACTAGGTAACACCTTCAAGTATGCCATCCTCGGTCGTTACCAACCTTTATCCGAGGATCCTCAACACCAACAACCATAAAGTAATAAATTTGTAGTAACCACATAGGTTAAATATCTGGGCTCCATACGATGATACCACCTTTTTCCAGAAGGAAATGGACATACCCTAAGGGCATGACCCTCAATAACCTTGCCGCATCTTTCCTGTTTCGACCATTTTCGGGTTGTGAGGTTCGACGAGGTCACATCCACAAAGCTACGCTTTTCACAAAAGCCATGCTTCGGTTAATAAATGATCAACAGCACTTCGTATGCCACACTACCAAATTGGGAATGTATCACTAGTAACCATCAACTACATAACCTCTGAGCTCGTACGTCTCAGAGAAGGGTGTTAAGCTAAGAGATTAAATTCTCCGCCACCAAACAGAAATGTATTTGAAAGAAACCAACTTTACATCTCAAAGTATAACGTCAGACATACATCCATACAAGTCAGTTTCGGGTTCGAATGGCACGAAGGCACTTCAAAAGAAGCCCTTGCAATCCAGATAATCCCTAATCACGTTCGGACTCCCCATCACAAAGGGTGATCAAATCTCTATACCGGGGCCATTCGGTGCAGAGACATTCGGCAGGTAATCCTTTCGCTTTCGAAAATACCCAGTTTTCACCACAGGTCTTCAAATGCAATCCATAACGTCGTATCATTATTCAAAATGGGTTATATGCCACAAAGTCCTCTCCCGGCTAAATCGAATAATGAGCGCTTAATTTTAAAACCATATGGATATAGTGGGATCGTAGTTAAGTCACAACTTAAAGCTCAAAACCTTTCTTTCAAATGGTTTAAACAAATTCCCACTTTAATCTTTAAAATAAAAGATTCATTCTTGAAGATACTCTTCAATTTTAAAACAAGATTCACCAAATCTTTCACAAAGATTCATTCAAATCTTTCAAAACAATTTCAATTCCAAATCTTTTATACAAAAGATACACCTTTAAGATCCTCTTCAATTCAGAAATAAAGTTCACCAATCTTTAACAAAGATTCATTCATAGCTTTCAAAACAATTCTATTTTAAACTTGAAATATTTTCAACAAAACTGAAAGTTCTTTCGTTATATGAAAGCCATTATCATTTGAAAACAAATACTTTTTGTTTCTGAAAAATCCGATCAAATATGCATAAGTTATAGCTTTTAAAGCATAAAGTTGGGTTAAATTTAAATTCCCAAATTTCCAAAACAATTTCAAAACTTAAACAAGCTATATTATATTTAAACTAAATTCAATTTCAAATTTCCTTTTCAAAAGCTTTTAATGTTCAACCCAATTCCATTTCTAAAATCATTTTGGATTCAAAATTCAATCTTTAAAACAATTTCCTTAAATTGAAATATCTGTGATTTAACATAGTTCCTCGTGCAATCCATATTTGTGTGTGTGTAGTGTAGTCCAGGGGTTTTACCCAACAGTGCAACATCAACAATCATCACAGATTCAAGCACATCACTATCGATAAGCGGTATAATCCAATAACGCTGATCTTGATTCACAGATTCATATATAAATAATATAAATTCATCATAGATAAATAAATTACATTCATCGCAGCTCAAATCAAACAATTTACATCACAGAATATTACACATAAGGGATATCAAACAATTCAAACATTCAATATAATCCAAACATCCATAAGTAAGATTTATCAACCATCTGATAAATTTAAATCAGATTAATTACTTATGAATAAATTACTAATCTTGGTTAATTAACATTAATTAATTACAAACCATAATCATTAATTAACCTTTAATCATTTATTAATTAACCCTTAATAATAAATTAATTAACCTTTAATTATTAATTATTCATCCTTGATTAATAAATGAATCAATCTTTAATTATTAATAGTTAACCTTAATTATTTAATAATTTTTGAATTAATTATCCTTAATTAATTAATTGATTAACTCTTAATTAATCATTCCTTAATCACTTCAATTTATTAATTAACCTTTAATTAATTAATTATGCTCATATTAATTACCTCAATTAATTAATCACTTTAATTATCCTTTAATTAATTATTCTTAAATTACTTAATTAATTAACCTTAATCAATAATTGATTACTCTTAATTAAATAATTTCCTTAAGTAATTAATTACCCTTAATTGCTTTCATTATTTAGTTATATTTTAATTAATTATCCTTAATCAAATCTCATAAATCAATTATCCTTAGCTACTTATCATTAATCAATTAACTCTTGACAAATTAATTAGTCTTTTTAAATAATGAAATAAATTCATTATTAACTTAAAACCTTTAAATTAAATTAATGTTTTATATAACAAAAATATTTCATCTTTAATTAATTACAATATTAAGTTTATTTAAAATAAACTTTTTAAAATAAAGGTTATATAGATTAAACACTTAAAACTTAATTAAATTGAAATAATTTTTATTTAAAAATCTTTAACAAATTGGAAACCTAGGTAAACATTCATTATTTACAAAAGAAGTAGTTTTAACAAAATTGTATCAAGTAAAACTTAATTTTGTTAAAAGTTTAAAAACTGTTTTTACACTTAACTTCAAACCCGAGCTCAACCCGAATGAATCTCGAGACAAAACCCGAGACACTGCATTCATACTCGTCTTCGAGAAAAAAACCCAATCGACTTGAGTTTGTTTCCGAGCAAAACTGCTTCTTCCCCAAAACATCACAAACCCAGACATAAATGCATGCGCGTGCACATGCACGCCCAATCGCCTGAGCTCCGACCAGCTACTCCAGCTTCAAAGCGTCGTCGACGACTCACCTGAGCCTCCCGAGACCCAGATCACTCAATCTCCTCATCGATCAAAATCGAGCTTCTCAACCAAATACCGGAACCCATCACCGACTAAAAACCCCTTCGTCCCGACGATCCAAGCCACCATCAACCATGCTCTCCTACCAGAATCTCCATTGCAGTCCCCTTCTCCATTTACCCCAGTCGCAATCCACTCCGGTGCACAATCAACATTGCAGGAACCCCAACCAATAACACGACCAAAACAATAAACCAAACCCTACATTGACTCCGACGAGCCACCACAATCTCCAGAAAATCCTTCACTCATTTTTTCGGTGATTGTTAGGCTTCAAACTATCTTCGACAGCGATTCCGACGACAATTACCATGTCGATCGTCAAAAATCGATGATAAACCCAAATCTGCTCAACCCAGATGATCTCAACAAATTCAAAACTAAAAATCAAGATTTCTTTCGCTAAAATCATCTTTTGCAATAACAAATCTGATCATGGATTCAATTCAGGAAATTAAAATGTTTGGTTTTCCTAATTAAGTTGATTTCCACTGTAAAAAATTATTTCGAAATATTAACTAAATTATTCCACCTGAAATTATTTTTAGAAATGAATTTACTTTGTTATAATCATTTTCTTCTTTATGATCATAGCTTGAATTCATTTAGATAAGAAGATATGAATTTGTTCTTTTTTTTCTTGAGTCTGTGAATACAATGAACAACAGAGCCATAGATATATACACACAGATATATACACCATATATATACAGGTTGCAAAACCACGCATGGATTCCTATATCTCAACAAATCATGGAATCATGCATGGATTCCCACATCCTAAATAGGTCAGAAGAACTACATGTGTTCGAGCATCTTAAACAGATCTCAAATCTCCACATAGATTCCTGTATCTCAAACAGATCCACTTCCAAGAGATAGAACACATTTCTCAAACTTAAAGTGGTTTTCGATAAGTAAATCACTTATCGACCCCGGTCTCTTCAAGACTAAATTGACGAACTTAGTCATTCAATGATAATGAGAGCGTTCGCATACGGAAACCATGTCTTGAATACTTATAATCTTTTTGATATTTTCCTCTCATGTTATCTCTCAATTAAGAGTGAGGCCGACAGATTAGTGTAACAACCCAGTATTTTGTGATTATTTCTAATTGTTTATTCTAATTATTTAAATTAAAACTCTTGATTTAATAAAAAACTTATTATATTTATTACAAAGAATAAATTTTGTTATTTAAAGTATAAATTTTGATTTTATGTGAATTATAATTTCAAACCTGAATAAATAGAATATTTCTAGAAAATGTGAATTTTAGTCAAATGGTCAAACTTTGACTTTTAAATTTAAAAATTAAATATTTGAAATTTTGAAATTTTATCTTTCATTGTTAAAATAAATTTAATTTCAAGATTACTGCTTTTCGTTTCGTTGAAATCCGATTTATATTGTGAAAGTTATGCTTTTTACAATATTGTATATAAATTGATTTATTTAATAAAATTGTCTATTTTAATTTATATAAATAATATTTTTATTTTTTAAATCATTTTCTAATATGTGTTATATGACATGTAGGTATATATATTATTTTAAAACATTTTTAAAAGTGATTTTATAATTATTCAAAACTTATTGTATTTATTTTCAATTTTTATAACCTAGTTTCTATTTTTAAGCTATTTTATTAATTTATTTATATCTATCTAAAATTTATTTATTTATTTTTATTCATACATTGTTTTGTTGTGTTTTTATTTTATTTACATTCATTTTTCATATGTTTAAAAATGCAAAAAGAAATAAGGAAATTTGAAGAGTTTTTAAACCTTTCACTTGCCTTTGTGCTTTCACCTCCTTTGCCTTTTCAATTCCAAATAACACTTTCATTCAATTGTCGTCCATATCATTTTCCTTTAGCCGCATATCTTTTCTTTCTCACATAAAAAAATAGTTTCTCAACCCTAAAAAATTTTCGGCCATCATCATCTGAGGAAAAAATTGGTAAATGTTTTCATTTTTTCCATTTTCTTCTTTGTTTTTGTGTAAATTCTTGCCTTGCTTTCATTATGTGTGTTCGGCCTCTAGCCTCCTCCATCACCACCACCTCCATCACCACCTTGTCCAGCTGCAAACACCTCCATCTCCTCTGACCCACCTAGCCGTGGCCATCCCTGATGTGAAGATCCACTCAAAAATGCAAACATCACTTGAACAATGCATTGCCGACCTCCTATGGCCATCACCACTTCACCACACCCCTTGGCCGCCCTTTGCACCACCTTCTCCAGCCCCTACTTGACCCAAAGACCACTGCCACATCATTCCCTGACCCAATCAGGTCTAGTCGTGCCAAATAAGGCCTTGGTCGAAGCTTATGTTTGTGCAAAAATTCATTTGGTTGCCTTATACTTGTATTTTCATACACAGCAACTTCCATACCTTCATTACCCTAGCTAGGCAGACCTTGGCTTGACCATACTTGACCAAATACACCCCATGGCCATGCCTTATCACACTTTGGCCGAGCATAGTGTGGTAAAAGCAAGTGCAAGTGTTTGATTAATTGTTGTTCCTTAATTTCTAGTGTTTAATGTTATATTGTGGTGTTGAAATTCATGTCATATATCTTATTTTTGTTTGATATGTAACAAGATAATATTTTGGCTCTTCCCTTACTTGAATACATAGTCGTGCCTTCGTACTTTTCGGTCCTTGTTTTTGTGTCTGAATCTGTTATCTTCAGCTTGTAGAGGCGAATATTTCTCACCAGACATTTGTACTTATATAAGTAGTAAATTGACACCCTGTGAATCTGTAAATCATATTATCGTGTTATAATTGCCTATGCTATGATCATATGATGTTCACCCCTATTTATACACATGTCATATCATCTGTTACTGTTGTAATGCTATTCTGTTTATTTATATCAGTTTATCACACTGCAAGTTCCCTGAAGATTAGAATCACTATGGGTTGAAATGATACATATCCGAACGGACTTTAGAATAGGAAAAATCGTTATGGGCTGAAATGATAAGCCTGAACGAATTTTTTATTTCATTTAACTTGGGATTGCGGGTTTGAAATGATAAAACCTGGATTTTTCCTTTGTAAATTACGGATTGAAATGATATATTATCCATATCATTTGACTTAGGTTAGAAAAATTTATATACAGACCCGTGGTTAATATATATTTTCTTGAAATTATAAAACCTTTGAAAATGTAAATTTTATGATATTTTGGTTTGAATTTAATTTAAAATTGGTTTTTATAAAATATTAGTGATTTTCTACAAGTTAAATAAGTGAAATAAATAAATGGTAAAGTAGGATTTGAAATATAAATTAATTTTGAAATTTATGATTTTGTTTATAAATGTAGCTTAAATTAAGTAAGAAAATATGATAATTTGATTTTAATTTGAATTTAAAATGATTTATAAAGTGTTATTAATTTTCTATAAATTAAAAATAGTTAAATAAATAAATGTTTATAATTGAAATTTAAAATATAACTTAACTTGGAAAATGTGAAATGTGTTTTAAAAATAAAAGTTAAGGAAATAAAATGAAATTTAGGATTAATTAATGAAGTGATAAATTTAATTAAAATGTAAAGTAAATGAAATGTTATAAAATATGCATTAATTTAATAAGTAAATTATTTAAAATTTATTTTTTATGAAAATCTCACCTTATAAAAATCATAAATTAATAGGTATTTAAATGATTGTTTTTAAAGTGAGAAAATATAATTTTTATAAGTTAAAAATGGTTAAATTAAAAGTTTAATGGTTTATGAAATTGTATTGAAAATTTGAAATTTAATTAACAGCATTTTTGAAATGCTATCATTTCTGAAGTAAAAGATATTACAGCATTTTGTAAATGCTGTAATTGATATAAATGAACTAAAAGACTAAATTGAACTGGTGGCTATTTAGCACTTTGTAAGTGCTTAGTTGCAGAAACTAAACTAAAACCTATTACAGCATATATGTAAATGCTATCTTTGTTAAAATGAATTGTTTTCAAATGTAAATTTACCGTAACATTTTCTAAATGCTGCAAAAGTTGAAATTTCACCGTTTTAATAAATTTAAGTAAATAAATGAATTCTGAAAATGGTAAAAATGTTGAGAATTGAATATTTGATTATTAAATATAATAACTTCATTTTTAAATGATTTAAATGGAATATTTAATTGGTTTAATTGGAATATTTAATTGGTTTAATTAGTATATTTAATTGGTTTAAATGGAGTATTTTGATATGAAATGTAAACCATTTTGAAATGTGATTTGAAATAGTATTTAAATTAAATAAAAATGAATGGGGTTTTGGAAGAATATGATATTTTAATATTTTAAATGAATTTGAAGTGATATTGAATTTTGAAATGATATTTGATTTAGAAGTATAAAATACCATTGTGGAATTTTAACCACGGGATGTATTTAATTTATGGTTTAACTGATCCTTATAGGATGGGCAATCCTAAGCATCCTTTAAGTTATGGTGCATTACTACTACAGTTCACTTGAGTTGGTTTACATTATATAAGTATGTATGTCCTGACTCGAGTGTTTTGTGTTTTACTTTACGCTAGGGTCAGCTTGAGTATTTACAGCTTAGGCTTTGGATTTTTCTGGAGCTAGGAATCGCTGGAGATTCTGCTTGTCTAGTTATCTATTCCCTTTCAGTTTCAGTTGTTTTATTTCAGCTCTGGTATTTATAAACTTCTATGTATTTGAGATTTCTATTGTATATGTTTTCAGACTGATATTATGTATTTGTTATAAGAATTTATTATAGTAGCTTCATGAAATACTATGGTATTTTAATTTTCGCTGCGAGTTATTCTGATATTTCTGTTTTTGTGATTCTGTATTGTTTTCATTTGCTCCAAATTTATTTATAATGCGGTATTTTGAGCAATTCAAGTTCGACATGTATGGATGCGAATGGCTAAAAATACCGGGTTGTTACAGTTGGTATCAGAGCTTTGGTTTTAGGAAAATCATAGCATGCGAAGCAAAAAATCATTAGAGATAGGGTAGAAATACCCTAGAATGAGTGAAATCAATCTCAGAATCATTTCCTTGTGAGAGAGCGTGTTTTCGAAGTATAAAATGATTCCCAGATGATTTTTAAAGGATTTTCAAAGATTATATTAGTACAAATAATTTTCCTTGTTTAGAAATCAAGATTTTCTAAATCTTATCTCTTTGGTATCCACCTTGTTAGAAATCTCTTGGTTATGATTCTTATCGATTAGGATTCCTTGAACTTTGGAACACTCCCACTGGTTCTAAAATCCAGTCCTGTCTTCCTTATTTTTATCCTTTTGATTTTGGAGCATTCCATAACTCCACTTTGAATGTCCATATAAAGATCGGTGATTCCGCAAATCTTTGAATGATTTGTAAAGGGGTGGAACTCCTTTTCAATTGGCATTGACTCACCGAAGACTTCTGTATCCTAGGATTTCGATGCTATCTATCTCCTGCTCTAACCGGATTCTATCTCTGACGATCGAATGTCGATTTGCCTTAGATTTCTGCATTGATTATATTCCTGGAGTCTCGATTGATCAGTTAAGGTCACCCGCCATTTATATAGGCTTATCTATCTTCTATTGGGTAATTAAATTATCTCATCTTTGTTCGAGCTTATCTTCGAACCAAAATTCTATTTGATTAGAGTTTCTCTAAATTTGAATCTTTGTTTGTTCTGAAATCCATCCTTGAATCATTCCTTGGAAATTTGTGTTTGGTTGTATGTTGAAATTGTGCATACATCGAAATTATTATTTTGACAAGGATGACCTTATTTTGTATATAAAAGTGAAATGTTTTCAATAAGGATTTTATATCTTTTGAAAATGAAAATTTGAAGCTTTGAAAGGATTATATTTTTTCTTCTTTGAAAATTTGAAATTTCAAAAGGATTTGAAATTTTGAAAATTTATAAAAATTTGACTTATATAAAAAGATTTATAGCTGAAGGGTTTTGAATTTGAATTTCGAGGAATCGAACTCCTATGTTTTGAAATCGATTTTAAGATCTTGGAAAAATATATAATAATAATATGATTTGAAGATATTTTTCGAATAAGAAATGTTTCAAATGTATTCGAATGAATTCCAATGATTTCGGAGAGATTTCAAAGAAGTTTCAAGAAAATAGACTCCTGAACCCGCTTATGTCGCTGGAAAATAATTTCGGTGATGAATGCATGCATCATCGACATTGATTTTCGAGTTTCTAAGTGGGAGAGAGGCCACTCTAGTAGCTTTTCTTTGCGAGTGATTTTGTGAAACCAATTTTGATTTTAGATTTTTGAAGCGTGATTTGATTTTACAAAGATATACGTGTATATATATTTGAAATAATTTAAAGTAAGCCAGTGCTCAATTCCCGAGTTTCAGATTGTTTTGGGTATAACGTTATCTATTGGAATTGATTTACTAATTTTTTGGTGATTTCCAACTTTTGGTTTTTAAATTCGATTTCTTCGACCATATTTTAAAGTTCGGGCATTTCCAAATCAAGGTTTAATTTTCAAAGCTAAGTAATCCTGAAAAATATAAATCATTCGATTAGGTAAATGAGTTGAAACTGTTTTGTTAAGTAAATGAATAAGACTATTTTGAATTACGTTGATATAGAATTTAGTTTGGAATGTTTTGAATAAAATTTAGTTTTAAATAGTTTGGAAAAGGTACATTGATCTTTTGAATAGAAATAAATAATTTAAAGGTTTTAAAAGGATAGTTATAAACTTGGAAATCATTTTTGGTATAATTGATTTTGAAAAAGATATTTGGTTTTGAAAATAAATTGGATAGTAAAACCCAGTATTTATGTGATGGTTTTGGAAATGAATTTGTTTGACATAAATTTTGTTGATTTGGAAATTTGGATTATTTTCTAAATCTATTGTCTTGAGAAACCTTGAAACTGAATATATATAATTTGGAAGAAATGATTTAGCGAAATCATATATGATTTTGAAACTAACGTTATTGAAATGGTTTGAAATTGAGAACCTTGTTTTATTAAATACTTGATTTGGGAGTTACCGAACTTATATAAAATGGATTTGTATAAGTATGAAATTGATTTGAAACTATAGATTTGGAAAGGGTACTCAATTTGGAAAGAAAAATATTATATAATCTAAGTCTATATAAGTATGATTTGATATACTGTTGATTTGAAAAGTACTTGATTTGAATATGGAATCTTATGTATAATGGACTTTATATAAGTATGATATTTGAAAGTGATTTTGAAAGGTACTATATGATGCATATTTTCGAAGTAAAGATATGGAAAGTGCCTTCTGCTTGATATCCGCTTTGTGGCCACACTGTGGATTCATTCTATCGATATTATTCTCTCTGATTTGGGTTTTCCGGATATGGTACTTGAGTGTCCATCGACTTCCATAGCGATCTCCAAGGTTTTTCTTTTGAGTGCGACTGCATAGTGTAATTCGCAGGGACCGCGAGAGCCTACGGGTAAAGATGTTTCCTGGGAGATCCAGGCGTAACCATTGTGTATCTGCAATCTATTGGGTCGCTTGGTAGCGTAATCCGCAGGGGCTGCGAGAGCCTAAGGTTACGGATGTTTCCTGGGGGATCCAGGCGTAACCATTGTGTATCTGCGGTACTACCAGTCTTCATGGCGTAATCGTAGGGCTGCGATAGTCAGCCTACGGGTACGGATGTTTCTTGAGGGATCTAGCGTAACCATTGTGTATCCACGATCCATGATCGACATGTTTTGGTTTGGTTGTTTTGTTTGGATTGTACTTTCCATATCTGTTTTTAAAGGGCTTTTCAAGTATTTTCACTGGGTCTTGAAACAAGTCTACTAAGTATCTGGAGAATTCTAGCTTTGCGCCTAATCAACGCATGGCCAGAGTCTGTAGGAACGAAAGTAAAATTGTTAAGACATCGAGTTATAAAAGTATTTTGATAAAGTATTATATAAAGGATATTTTGATCATTTATTTTATTTTTCTAAATAATTTAAAAATGTTTTAAATATTGTTTACTTCGAACTAACAAATTTGAATCAATGACTATTCATTATATTATGAAATATTTAAAATGTTATAAATATAAAAATTTTAAATTGAAATTTATGGTTTTAAAATAATTGTTCATCCTTGTCTTTCAACCTACTTTCCCTTCTAGCTATTTCTATCTTCTTCCTGGGTCCTTTCTGTATTATGGAAAGAGTTGGTTCTTGGCTTATCGTCTGGATTTGCCCGAGAAACTTTCTGGAGTGCATGATGTATTCCACGCCTCACATCTTCTCTAGTATCTTCTTGACCCATCTCTTTTTGTTCATCCTTCTGTTCTAGATAGTTTGGATATTTAGCCTAATCTGACTGTCGAGAGGAAGCCACTTCATATTGTCGACAGAGGTACGAAGCAGCTAAGAAGGAAATTTATTAGTCTGATCAAGGTACTGTGAAGTACTAATGATTGGGATTGTAGCTGGGAAACGGAGAAGAGCATTCATGCTTCGAATCTGGAATTGTTTTCCAGGTACTATTTGTTTGTTTATCTTGTTTTTCCTTATTTTTCTTGTTCGTTCTTTTCGAGGACGAAAAGATTTGAGTGGGGGAGAGTGTAACAACCCAGTATTTTGTGATTATTTCTAATTGTTTATTCTAATTATTTAAATTGAAACTCTTGATTAAAAAAGACTTTATATATTTATTAAAAATAATAAATTTTGTTATTTAAAGTATAAATTTTGATTTTATGTGAATTATAATTTCAAACCTAAATAAATAGAATATTTCCAGAAAATATGAATTTTGGTCAAAATGGTCAAACTTTGACTCTTAGATTTAAAATTAAAATATTTGAATTTTTGAAATTTTATCTTTCGTTATGAAAATAAATTTAATTTTAAGAATATTGCTTTTCGTTTCGTTGAAATCCGATTTATATTGTGAAAGTTATGTTTTTTTACAATATTGTATGTAAATTGATTTATTTAATAAAATTATCTATTTTAATTTACATAAATAATATTTTTATTTGTTAAATCATGTTCTAATATGTGTTATATGACATGTTAGGTATATATTTTATTTTAAAACATTTTTAAAAGTGATTTTATAATTATTCAAAACTTATTGTATTTATTTTCAATTTTTATAACCTAGTTTCTATTTTTAAGCTATTTTATTAATTTATTTATATCTATCTAAAATTTATTTATTTATTTTTATTCATACATTGTTTTTTTGTGTTTTTATTTTATTTACATTCATTTTTCATATTTTTAAAAATGCAAAAAGAAATAAGGAAATTTGAAGAGTTTTTAAACCTTTCACTTGCCTTTGTCCTTTCACCTCCTTTGCCTTTTCAATTCCAAATAACACTTCCATTCAATTGCCGTCCATATCATTTTCCTTCAGCCGCATATCTTTTCTTTCTCACGTACAAAAATAGTTTCTCAACCCTAAAAAAATTTCGGCCATCATCATCTGAGAAAAAATTGGTAAATGTTTTCATTTTTTCCATTTTCTTCTTTGTTTTTGTGTAAATTCTTGCCTTGCTTTCATTATGTGTGTTCGGCCTCTAGCCTCCTCCATCACCACCACCTCCATCACCACCTTGTCCAGCTGCAAACACCTCCATCTCCTCTAACCCACCTGGCCGTGGCCATACCTGATGTGAAGATCCACTCAAAAATGCAAACATCACTTGAACAATGCATTGCCGACCTCCTATGACCATCTTCACCACACCCCTTGGCCGCCCTTTGCACCGCCTTCTCCAGCCCCTACTTAACCTAAAGACCACTGCCACATCATTTCCTGAACCCATTAGGTCTAGCCGTTCCAAATAAGGCCTTGGCCGAAGCTTGTGTTTGTGCAAAAATTCAATTGGTTGCCTTGTACTTGTATTTTCATACACAACAACTTCCATATCTTCATTACCCTAGCTAGGCCGACCTTGGCTTGACCATACATGACCAAATACACCCCCTGGCCGTGCCTTATCACTCTTTGGCTGTGCATAGTGATAGCGAAAGCAAGTGCAAGTGTTTGATTATTTGTTGTTCCTTAATTTCTAGTGTTTAATGTTATATTGTGGTGTTGAAATTCATGTCATATATCTTGTTTTTGTTTGATATGTAACAAGATAATATTTTGGATCTTCCCTCACTTGAATACATAGTCGTGCCTTCGTGCTTTTCGGGTCTTTGTTTGTGTGTCTGAATCTGTTATCTTCAGCTTATAGAGGTGAGTATTTCTCACCAGACATTTGTACTTATATAATTAGTAAATTGACACCCTGTGAATCCGTAAATTATATTATCATGTTATAACTGCCTATGCTATGATCATATGATGTTTGCTCCTGTTTATACACCTGTCATATCATCTGTTACTATTATTTAATGCTATTCTGTTTATTTGTATCAGTTTATCACACTGCAAGTTCCCTGCAGATTAGAATCACTATGGGTTGAAACGATACATATCCGAACGGACTTTAGAATAGGAAAAATCGTTATGGGCTGAAATGATAGGCCTGAACGATTTTTATTTATTTCATTTAACTTGGGCTTATGGGTCTGAAATGATAAAACTCGGAATTTTCCTTTGTAAATTACGGATTGAAATGATGTATTATCCGTATCATTTGACTTAGGTTAGAAAAATTTACATACAGACCCGTGGTTAATATATATTTTCTTGAAATTCTAGAATATGTTAAAAATGTAAATATTATGATATTTGGATTTAAATTTAATTTAAAAATGGTTTTTATAAAATATTAGTGATTTTCTACAAGTTAAATAAGTGAAATAAATAAATGGTAAAGTAGGATTTGAAATATAAGTTAATTTTGGAATTTATGATTTTGTTTAAATGTAGTTTAAATTAAGTAAGAAATATGATAATTTGATTTTAATTTGAATTTAAAATGATTTTATAAATTATTATTAATTTTCAATAAATTAAAAATAGTTAAATAAATAAATGTTTATAATTGAAATTTAAAATATAACTTAACTTGGAAAATGTGAAATGTGTTTTAAAAATAAAAGTTAAGGACATAAAATGGAATTTAGAATTAATTTATGAAGTGGTAAATTTAATTAAAATATAAAGTAAATGAAATGTTATAAAATTGTGAATTAATTTAATATGTAAATTATTAAAATTTTATTTTTTTATGAAAATCTCACCTTATAAAAATCATAAATTAATAGGTATTTAAATGATTGTTTTTAAAGTGAGAAAATATAATATACGTTAAAAATGGTTAAATTAAAAGTTTAATGGTTTATGAAATTGTATTGAAAATTTGGGATTTAATTAACAGCATTTTTAAAATGCTATCATTTCTGAAGTTAAAGATATTATAGCATTTTGTAAATGCTGTAATTGATATAGATGAACTAAAGGACTAAATTGAACTAAGGGCTGTTATAGCACTTTGTAAGTGCTGTAGTTGTGGAAACTAAACTAAAACCTATTACAAAATATCTGTAAATTCTATCTTTGTTAAAATGAATTGTTTTCAAATCTAAATTTACTGCAGCATTTTCTAAATGTTGCGAAAGTTGAAATTTCACTGTTTTAATAAATTTAAGTAAATAAATGAATTCTGAAAATGGTAAAAAGGTTGAGAATTGAATATTTGATTATTAAATATAATAACTTCATTTTTAAATGATTTAAATGGAATATTTAATTGGTTTAATTGGAATATTTAATTGGTTTAAATGGAGTATTTTGATATGAAATATAAACCATTTTGAAACGTGATTTGAAATGGTATTTAAATTAAATAAAAATGAATGAGGTTTTGGAAGAATATGATATTTTAATATTTTAAATGAATTTGAAATGATATTGAATTTTGAAATTATATTTGATTTAGAAGTATAAAAATACCATTTTGGAATTTTAACCACAGGATGTATTTAATTTATGGTTTAACCGATCCTTATAAGATGGGCGATCCCAAGCATCCTTTAAGTTATGGTGCATTACTACTACAGTTCACTTGAGTTGGTTTACATTATATAATGTATGTCCTGACTCGAGTGCTTTGTGTTTTACTTTACGCTCGGGTCAGCCTGAGTATTTACAGCTTAGCTTTGGATTTTTCTGCAGCTAGGAATCGCTGGAGATTCTACTTGTCTAGTTATCTATTCCCTTTCAGTTTTAGTTATTCTACTTCAGCTCTGGTATTTATAAACTTATATGTATTTGAGATTTCTATTGTATATGTTTTCAGACTGATATTATGTATTTGTTTTGAGATTTTGTTATAGTAGCTTCATGAAATTCTATAGTACTTTAATTTCCTTTGAGAATTATGTCTGTGATTTTCTGATTGTTTTCATTTGCTCCAAATTTATTTACAATGCAGTATTTTGAACAATTCAAGTCCAACATGTGTGGATGCGAATGGCTAAAAATACCGGATTGTTACAGTTAATGCTCCATTGCTTATATCCCTACACAAACATCAGCCTTAATTCCCACAGATAGACAAGCCTGCTTCATTGACTTTTAGTACTAAGTATACAACTAAACGTTTTCCATAAATGAGTAAACATACAAAGCACGATCAAGTCACATAAAGCATGAACAAGTCATATAAGCGACTTCTAGCCCCCTTTTTGTTTAGTTAATCTTTTTTTAATTAAAACATCTTTTATTAGTAAAACTTCTTTTATCCAATAAAACATTATTTATCAATCATTACTATTCATTTGTACTCTTCAATACTTCAAAGAGTATTCATATACTTGTCTCAATGGTATAAGTATATTCGCAATCATTAACAAGATTTCTTACTTTAAGAATTTAATTTTTCTATCTTTTTCCAAAAGATTTCTTACTTATAATTTACTTCAAAATATGCATTTTAAGGGTCTATGTATTTTCACAAATCCGTTCAATTTTTTTAAGACAAATGTTACTTAAACATTGTCACTACTAATCCAAAGCCATTTCACTTATGCTTATCTTTAAGGCATTCTTTTATAGAACTATTTACATTCATAAGTTTAATCAAAAATGGTTAAAGACGAATGTTATTAAAATATTGTCACAACAAACCCAAAACCATTTCCATTCTTGTATTATCTATAAAACATTCCTTTTTAAAGATCCAAGATAATATTTGTTAAATTCGATAGTCGATCAATCGATTATCTAGTTAAAACAATTACTTATACAAATCTATGTTCGTATACTTAACTTGTTTTCGAAATTTAGACTTAAATATTCCTCGTTCAAGAGTGAAGGCATGTAAGTTAGAGCACTGATTGCATCAAAGCCTTGCTTAGACACCTTGTTCTTGAAAATTACAAATTGACAAGCATACTCGTTAGTGTTAAGTATGATATCAATGACTTCCCTAAACGAGTTAGAAAATAATATGATTAACCCATTTCCAACATTCTTAACTTAACTATTCCTCGCTCAAGAGGGAAGAATAGTAGATTAAATCACTATTGCTCCATCTCTATTCGACATCAGTCTTAACTCCCAGAAATAAATAAGCCTACTTTGTCGTCTTTTAGCATTTAACAAAGTTAATTACCTTTTAAACAAGTAAGTAAACAACAAGATTAAAATGTTTCTGACGTTCCAACTTAAATATTCCTCATTCAAGAGGAAATCTTGGTAGGTTAGAGTTCTATTTCTCCATCCCTATTCGACATCAATCTTAACTCTCAGAAATCAGAGAAGTCTACCTCGTCGGCTTTTAGTATTAAATCTCTTCTTTACTTTTTCGAATTTTATATATAACCACTAAAAATATATTTAAAATTCAAACCAACTGTAAGATACTTCAAATATGTTTGAAAACATTTCTAAAAATATTTGATAAAAACACCAAATTTAAATATCAATTTTAAACACTTAAAACCATTAACGTTTTGCTACAACATTTATAAATGCTGTTAAAAGTCCTTGTTAGAACAACTTTGAAAAGAACGATCTTTATGACTTGTTTTAACCACTTTAACAAATAATCTAAGACTTGAAATTTCTATAGTAAGTGCTACCCTTATGATAGTTAAATACCATGGAAAGGAACTCCTAAGAATATCTTTCCATTTTAAAAATTCTCGAAAACAAGGGATTCAAAAGTGCACTTATAACCACTGTTCTCGTTTCAAACATTTCAAACTTA
Organism: Allium cepa; assembly: GCA_030765085.1. Classification (NCBI taxonomy): domain Eukaryota; kingdom Viridiplantae; phylum Streptophyta; class Magnoliopsida; order Asparagales; family Amaryllidaceae; genus Allium; species Allium cepa. The sequence goes on along the minus strand of CM060931.1, from coordinate 1,038,305,206 downwards.
ATTCAATTTAATGCACAAGTTAAAAAACCATTTAAACATCAAGTCACTGCCACAGTACATGTTTAAGAGGGCAATGGAAGTGAAATTATATAATATGAAATTGTCATTTGCTTTCAAAAGCAAGAGGGGTCCAAAGTTTATAACTTTACATAGTTAATGTCACTTTAACTTTTATACTTTGCACAGAACATATACACACAATATATATAAGCAAGATAGTGAGATAAATCACTTAGATTTATGAAAATTCCAAGCAAAAAACCACAAGAATAAAGAACCACCTTCTTCCATCACCACGAGCTTAATGATCCAACCTTTAGCATTTTCAAACCAAAGCAGCCACTCCCATCCTCCTCTATGCTCACGGACACCTTTGGAACCCCCGTTTGCCCTTACTTCTCCCACGTATTACTTCCTGAACATGTCTCCCATGATGTCTTAGGCTCAAAGCCAAAGTTTAAAAGAGATTGGAAATGATTTGGTTAGAGTTTAGAAGGTTAGAGAGTAATTAGTGGATTAGTGTTTAAGCACTTCCACCATTTTTAACTCTCATACTTCATCTCAAGCTCAAGTGAATTAGTGATTTATTCATAAGGGTATGGCCCTTCTTATATAGGGTTTTACAAGAGGCCATAACCACCTCTTACCTTCCACAAAAGGTTACAAAGGTGCCTTATTTTCACATGTTAACTTTACACCTCTCTTTTTAGTTAAGAATTAAGTATTACCATAAAAGGCCATGTCCTAAATATCTTTGATGACATCATCCAAAAAGTTTATTTCCATAAATTGTAAAAAAATTATTTCATTTTCTTAATTTCTTAAGCAAATAAGTGTATGTAGAAATAATCTGAACAACTTCTAATGGTTAAAAAGCTGTTTATCGATAAAACGATTTTTGGTCACATTATCGGTATTTTTCAAAGTATTTATTTTTGTAAACATTTTTTCAAAACAATTTTACCATCATTACTTATGATTTAAAAGGGAGTTAAAAATCTTATTAAATCATTTTAATAACATTTAATCCAAGATTCAAATATTTAAACAATTCATATATTTAAATATGAAGTATACAAAATTCCGAGTTGTTACAGAAAGGAAGGGTAAGACTAAGTTTAAAATTGGATTAGAGGTGACACAAAAACCAAGGTCAAACCCAAGCGAGGTGAAAAAAATTAGCATATGCATGGCGATGATGGTGCCGAGCCTAAGGCAGCAACCCACCTTCACAATTCGGTATCTGAAAATAAAGACGGTGGGAGATGATCAACATCACGGTGGTGCTTATACTAGAGTGCTTGATAATGAATGATGGCCGCATTTTGGATAACAATGGCGATAGGAAGTCAGAAATGGCGTCGAAATGGTGGACACAATCATGGGTTCAAAGTCACAAAGGCAACAAACACAGGTAAATAAGAAATAGAAGTGCAAGGTTAATAGTTTTTCTAAATGTTGTTTCTATACAACACTTAGAAAATCACTATGTACAAACCAAAGGTTGTCGATACCGAATAGTTTGGTATTCTTTTGTACATAAAAGGAGGAAATCTAGCCAACTAGGATTGGAGTAGCTTCCAAAAAATTCTCAATAAAGAGAGAAGGCATCAATTTTATATCTATATAAAGGATCTAATTCAATAACTATATGAAGCGACGTGGCGATATTCTTAGCATAGATGTAATTTTTCATGATAAAAGTTGATAAGAGCATCATTATAGAATGAATCTGGATTCTTATCTCGATCCAAAGCATGATTTGATTTCATAAAGCATGCTTTTTGGGGGCTAAGAATTATTCGTTATTTGAACCAAGCGACATCTTGATGAATCTGGAATTCAGGACAATGAAGAAATGGATCATGGAGCTCTAGAGATGTTAATATTAGAGAGTGAAGAGCTATAAAACGTATGGCCAAGTTCGAGAGAAAGCCAAACCGGGCAGCTCTAGACGATCCAAACCATTCAGTAACAACCAGTCCAAAGCTGACTTGTGATCCATTTTATCCTATTTGTGATACTACTAGAGACTTTGCATAAAAAACTAGTACTGGATGGGAAAAAGCGGTCGGTACCGACCACTCCTTAATGGGTAATTTGGTCACTTAGAAAATGTAAGGAAAAAATAGTTATAAACTAGCAAAACTGTTCGATGACGACCAAAATCGATCAATATTAAACAGTGTGACTATTGATGGTTTGTCTTTCTAGCTCCTTCTCTGTGGCTAGAAACTGAGATCTGGAGAAATACTCGCTCAACAAGTTCTTTCGACCATGGTAGAAGAGTACGCTTATAAATAGAAGACTATGTAAAAGAAATAAAGGGGCATATTTAATCCTTTGCACCGAATTACTACAATTTTTTGAGATCCACTTCGTTTCTAAATAAAAATCGTTATAAAAATGATTATAATTACCAAAGGAACTCAATAGAATATTAATGTGTATGTAGAACTAAGATTTTAGCCGAACCATTCTAAAAATTTGCGTGTTCTTGTCCTTTCTTTTCATTCTTAGACTTCTAATATTCTTTCTTAATTTGATTGGATTGTTTGCCTATTTTCGTGCAAACAATTGATAATTAAATAATAATGTGAGGGGAATTGAATAAATATGGAGATTAGCCATAATAATCAATTTTGAATTTTAAGTTGCTAATGGAGTAATGATAATTTATATTGAGAAACCACACGTTTTAATTATTATGGAAGAATAAGGAATGGAAGGTTAAGGCCCATTTAGAATTCTCTAACTTGTCTCACCCTCTCCCAGTTATTTCATTCACTTTTCATAACAAAGAAAGAAAGAAAAGAGAACCTTTATCAAATTTTCTCCAACTAAAGAAATATTTAGATCAAGATTGAAGAAGAGGGCTAAGGTCAGATATTTTCATACTTAAACTAATTAAGATAAATAATATAATCATCCTTATGTTATATGTTTTAAATCTCAAATTTTCTTAAACTTGAGCTGTGTGGCAATGTTTTATGAAGATATTACATGGACTTGGATATAATATATTTACTTGATGAGTTTATGGATGTTATATGTAAAGATATGAAAATAAAATAGGGTTTTCAGATGTCAAACCATAGCAAATAATCTCCAAATGACATGAAATATAATATGTTTTTATAACATTTATTTGGAAATGAGTTTTTGATTTCATAACTTTTCAAATTAGTACGAATTTTTTATGATTTTTCTATGTTGGAAAATGATAAAATTTCAGGTTCTAATTATTTAAAATAAGAACAATATTTATTTTTAATTTTATATGTGGAAGAAGATAGAACACTTAATATTTGAGAATTTTTTGGATTTTTCCCATGTAATTTTGATTCAACATGAATTACTTGATGAAGGGAAAATTGGCATTTGATTGGTTGATTAAGAAACTAGCTAATATTTGAAATAAAGGACAAGTCTTATATGAAATTTTCTTAAAAGGATTCTGAAAAGATATTGATTAATATGAAAATTTAACATACGGAAAGACTTAGTCAAAAGAAGTCTCTTTAAAATGAAATAAACGACTTTAAAATTAATTACTAGATTACCATTTTACATATTTGACAACCATGCTAGATTGTCGATAGCTATATTAAATCTTCGATATTTATGTTAGATCTTTGATAGCTTCGTTTTAAATTTTCTGTAGTTTTGGTTTTAAAGTTTTGATGGCTTTCAGTTTAAAGATTCAATAGCTTTGTTTTAAAGTTTCGATAATTATTGTTTTAAAGATTTGATAACTTTTGTTTTAAGGATTCAAAGGCTATTATTTTAAGGGCTCAATAGCTTTTGTTTTAAAGATTCAATAGTTATTATTTCAAAGGTTCGATAGCTTAGTTTAGAGGTTCAATTGCTTTGGCCTTAAAGATCCGATAGATATTGTTTTAAGGGCTCGATAGCTTTGGTAAACATACGATAGCTTTAAATATGTGATAGCTTTAAGCATGAGATAACTTTAAGCATGCAATAACTTTAAACATGCAATAGTTTTAACATAGAGTCTCGATGGATCTAAACATGCAGTAGACAGAAATTTGATAACTCCACCATAAATTCTTGATTACCTATTTTTACATATTTGACAGTATATTGCTAATTGTTGGGTCGGGATTTACTAATACAAAGATGAGTTGTGAATTTAGAAATTCGTTAAGAAGTTTTTGATGAAAAGGCACTTATTACACATGACTTTCAAAGTGGGAAAGAAGGAAATGTAAGCCTAGAATTTCTTTGAATTTATATAAAATAAATTATATGTTTATTCGTATGTGACATATATGTGTAAATGACTATTATAAGAGCATGTTAGTTTTGCTGATGATAACTTACATGTTTAATTGTTTATCTTGATTAGTTATGTTATTCCCTATGTAAATTGTTGATGTGCTCACTTGTATGAAATCGTCAAATGATATGACATTGGGGATTGAGAATTGATGACCATGTTGGGTTGTTCCATAGTGGGTATAGTCAGATGAAATTCCTACATGAGTAAAACTACGTCCTGGAGATCAGAAGAATCAAATTATGTTGGGATGCTCATAATTTATCAGAAGAAATGACTTGTTCAATGTCTAGAAAATCAAGTTAAGTTATGCGGATTGGAGTCAGGGTAGCATTTCGCAGTATAACCGATTAAGACCATTGGTTATCAAGGTCAATAATTTTAGTGCATAGGGCTTTGTCGATACCAAGGCTAAAATTTTATGTTTATGATTTCGGGAATCAAGTAGGGATGCTCACTATTATTTTTCTTTCATTACTAGTATTGGTCCTAATCAGCCTGATAGGTTTTTAGTTGGCCTGTTAAAATTGATAGATTAATAGTGACCATGTGAAAATTATATCAAAGTATTGACACTCGATGGGATATGTAGATATAGGGAATATGTATCCCTTAGATCCTATTAAGTATTGATATATTCACCTTTAGTCTATTTTTCATGATGTTTACGCTATGTTTTAACCATTTTAGCTGTAGGTGAATGCAAAGAGCATGGTTTGTTAGGCACGTCCCATCCTATCCAATTAATGTTATGCTTGACATTCAGATTGTTAAGATCCTAATAAGGGTGGAAACGTGTCTTCTCAGCGGGGTGATCTCACTATGTATTTATCTTGATTTGGGACGACTAAAATTATTCATACTAGATTTTTGTATAATCAATTTTTTTTGATTTCCCCATAAACTCTCGGGTACCCGTTTGAGTTGGTTGAGAGTAAGATATTCAGGTTTATACGAATGAAACTTTCCAAAGGTGTACAGGAGAAAAGGTAATACTAGTTTTAGTTTATTCTGCTATGCGGTATAACTGCTGATATTTATGTGTAAATATGGGTTTTATAACCGTTTGTAGTTATGACTCTTATCACTCATGGAGGAATCATCATACGTTGCTCTTCATATTTTATAAGTACTATATTTTAACCAATCATTGTAATTGTGAGGTTATGTAATGAACATGTTATGAATGAATTATTTTTTTATGAATTCTTTATTTAATTGTTGTTGATGTTAATGATACAATAGCTGATCTCGTTTTATCATTGGAAAATAATACTTATGATGGCTACAACATCATTAGTTTATATTTTTAGGTCTTATTAAGGCTTGTAATTAAAATTGAGACCCATGAACCCGAACCAACCAGAAAAAACCTAACTCGGCCTGGATGGTCCTCATGTTAGGTCCATGTAATGAAAATTACAATTTAGACTCAATCAAACCTAACCTGAAATGATTAGACCTAAAGGACCCGACCAAAATACAGTAAAAATCTGTGTTTTTTATGTGTAATAACCCAACCTAACCCGACCTGACCCAACCTAAGTCCGAGTCGGGATAGGTCTAGGATTCAAATACATAATTTGGAGCTGATAAACCTCACCTACATAGAACTGAGACCCATCGAGGTAGATTTAGGTCCAACAGGTCTAATTCCTAACCCTAGGTCTTAAAATGGAGGATGTTACAACTTTGTATCATAACATAAGTTTAAACAAAAAATTAATGAGATTTTTGAAAAACATACCCAAACGAAATAGAAATATTAAGCTTTGGGTACAAGATAATGCCAAAATAACGAATTTTTTAGTTGATACACATACGCACATATTTGTTAATGATACACACACACACACATACATATATCTATCTAAACTCCCTTGCTACCTTTAGTCATTTCCTTTGAATCTCATGAAGACTCGTATGCAAATTTGGGAACTTAAGGATGGACTGTCCTGAGCACGTCAAAGGTGAGAAGGGAAATGTTTATGCTTTGGAACCTACAACTTCTGGACCCATTACTAAAGATAAGGGAAAGGTTGTGTTGGGAGGTATTCTTTAGATACATTACGTACCTTTTAAAGTGTTATTTCATATTGGAGCATCATATTCTTTTATATCTAGATGTTTGGTAAATAGATTAAATCTTGAATCGACATACCTTATAACCTCTCTTAGGGTTGCAGATTCAATATGATGCCATGCAACTCTTGGAATGAGATGTGAGCACATAGAATTTGATTTAATAAGTCATAAGTTTACCTGCAAGTTGTATCTGTTTGAATTCTTAGGTTTTGGAATATTTTTGGGAACAAATTGGTAAAGCTTATATGATGTTAGGATATTCTATTGAGATAGATTAATATCCTTAAGACACATTGATTGCAATAATCCAATTTATGTTCATTAGAAGAATTAAGTATCAATGTATGTGCATTGTTGTATTCTATGGGAGGTGTTGAAGATAAAACAAAATTGGTTTTTTGTAATAAGAGAATATATGGATGCCTTTGATCTAGGTATAGGTCTACTATCGAAACAAATCATTGAGTTTCGAATAGATCTTGTACCAAGAGCTGAATGTGTAAGTAGACCACCTAGCCGGATGACATATACTGGGATGAAGGAATTAAAGGTATAGCTAGTGAATTTGGAAAGAAAGAATTTTATCATACCAAGTAGCTCATCCTAGGGAGCAATGGCAGCATTCATAAAGAAGCTAGATGGGTCACTTAGAATGTGTATTGATTATAGAAAGATAAATGAGAAGACCATAAAGAAATAGTATCCTTTGCCTATAATTGATCATTTTTTGATTAATTGAATAATGCCATGGTGTTTTTGTAGTTGGGCTTGGTAACTAGTTTCCATCAATTGAGAGTTGGGAAGGAAATTATATTTTTATGGCATTCGGAATAAGATATCATTCGTATGAATGGTTAGTCATGCCCTTCAGAGTTCATGAAGCTCGTTATCTTACTCACGATTTAGAGTTGGCGGTGGTAATTGTAACCATCCGTATTTTTTGATAATTAAAAATAGTTAATTTAATAGGTTTTTAGATTTAATGTTGGAAAAAAATAAAAATTTGTGATTTAATAATAAGAATATAGCTGAAATGAAATGTAATAGTATTAATTAAGGTAATTGATGACCGCTTTAAATGTAATTACAATTAATTGAAATGATTAAAAAGTTATAATTAGCTATATATTGTAAATTTATTGTAATAATGTGTATATTAATTGATAATTGGATTGAAAGAGTAATTATAATTTATATGTTATATTAATTAATGAAATAATGTGTAATAAATTGTAATTGGGTAGAATTAGTATTGTGTAAGTTGTTATAACGTTTGTTTGTAAATAATAAGCTTATAAATGTGATTAAAGTTAATGGGGACAATTATTATATGTTACCTATTTATTTAGTCTGTTAAATTAAATTGGAAACCAATTTGCAATTAAATGTAATTAAATATTACGTTAATGGAAATTAAGATGAAATTGGAGAATATTAATGTAATAAGATATAAACCAATGTTAACTATGCCCATAGGGTAATGATTGATGGAATTAGAAGATTGAAATCAAATTTAACCAATTTATTGAAATTAAATTATAATTAATTAGATTTAATTGCAGTTGAAATTGAACACTGTAATTAGTGTAATATTTAACACTGGATTGAGATGTAAATTTGTTTTAAATTATTGTAAAGTCTAAGTAATCAAAAATGATAAAATTTGTTAGTTATTAAAAGTGGTATTAAAAAGTGATTTAATCAATTTAATGATTATTTATTTAATTAACGTGAAAATGGCCATTTTGGCCACTGACTCGGATTTTGATGAAACTAGTTTCATCGAATCCGTAATAGTGAATTATTGCAAGGTTTCAAGTTTCATAGCGATCAGACTTGTCATTTAATCGTACGGGCTTAAAACATGTGAATCAATTTAATTAAATTCAATTGAAATAAATTTGGAATAAGCTGATTTTAAAAGGTAACTTCTCCATACAATAGAATTAGGACTTGAAACCTGTTCCATTGAGTTTAAAAATATCGAAAACATCTATTTTGATATATGAGATGTCCTATTTTCGTTTCGGGGTCAGAACCTGCTTTTTGGGTCGCTATTCGCTGTTCGTACGAATTCGGTATGTGTTTATTTTCTTATCGGGCTTTATTAATATAAATACTTATGTTATAAACCCTAGACATTTCTTATTTAATTATTTTGTATGTACATTTCCTTCTTATCTCCTCTTTCCAATGGCAGTAAACAGATAAATTACAAACGCTACAATTCATCTCCAAACCAATTTCAAAATCAAACTCCTCCAAACCATATCAAATTATATACCATTTCGAAGCTCTCGATAAGAGTAAGCCGGATCTGCAATTCATTTTTCAATTGGGTTCATTATTGGCCAGAAATCAAGAATGAACCTCGGCCGTTGAAATTAGGTTTTTACGATCGAATGGTGGATTTTCACCTGATCGTCGATCGGGAGGTGGCGTTTGGGAAGCTGGTGTCGAATAGGTCTTAGATCATGGGTCATTCTTCCCCAGGTGTTCGTGGATTGCTAGAAAATGGTGATAAATGTGGCGGTGGCAGAGTGGTCTATGGCACGTGATGGAGGGCCGCGAGTGGATGGTGGGGTCGGTCGTGGACGAAGAGGCTAACGACGGTCTTGGATCGTGGTTCTGATGATCGTGGCTGCGGCAATAATTCGAAGATGATGGGCGGCCGAGCTTTGTCTAGCAGGGACGTTCGTGAATAAGGAGTTAGGATTTGCGCTTCAGTTGAGATGACGTGGCAATTATTTGCATTATTTTATTGTTTTTTTATATAAATCGAATAGGTTCTAACTACCATATCTTTCTCAGACGAACTCGGATTTGCGCGCGGCTTATTCCGTTGGGATCGTACCAAAATTCCAGACATTATGGGACTGGTTTAGTCAAATTCTAAGAATGTTAAATTTTGGACCTTTATTCGGATTTAAAATCGATTTGAAATCAAAGGTGGGTGTTTTGACCCACTCGCAATTACTAAATTATCTCATGTCAGTTGAATTAAATTTATGATGATTATTAGAAATTCATTGGTTGATGTTTGGTATATTTAAATCATCATTTTAGTTAAATTTTACTTTTAATGCATTTAATCATCGTCTAATTTGATATTTAATTTAATTGTCAATTTAATATCTGTTAGCGATAATTAGTTATCTATTGATATTTATTGGTTGATTTGAATAATGATTGTGATGGATGTTGATTGTTGATATTAGATGACTGGATGTTATACTTCATATTGTTATAACGTTTCAAGTTCCCTATGAGTTGAAATGATACATACCCGAACGATCATATACAATAGGGAAAAATCGTTATGGGTTGTAATGATAAACCCAAGCGATTTTCATTGAACTGAAATTTTGAGATTGCAGGGTGAAATGGTATAAACCTGTAAATATAAAATATTTGCGAATTGAAATGATAAATATCCGTATCACTCGACCAAAGGGTAGAAAATTATATACGAACACCGGATCATTTAAATTAAATGATTTTAAATCCTTAATTTTTTAATCAGTTATATGATATTTTGAAATAAAATTTAATTTATATAAAATGAAATATTCTTGAAAATTCGAGTTTTTAATGTGAAATTGGAATTGGTTTAAATGATTGTTTAATTAACTTAAATTGAAATTTTGAAGTTGGACGTGGTCCAGATATGTTGAAATGAAAGAAATAGTTCAATTTGATATTAATCTCAAATTTATTATAATTAATATAAACTGTTTTAAAACTTCTAATTTTAAGATTTCAAACTACTAAACTAATTTAAGCTATTTTGAACCATTTGAACTACTTTAATCAATTTAATCTAATTTAATTTACTCTAATCTATTTAATACAATTAAACTTATTTAATCTATTTTAAAACTATTTAATCTATTTTAAATCTATTTAATCTATTTTAACCTATTTTAAATTATTTTAAATCTATTTAATCTATTTTAAAATTTATTTAATCCATTTTAAATCCATTTAATCCATTTTAAATTATATTAATCTACTTTAATCTATTTTAGATTATATTAAAATGGATTAAATTATATTATTAATCCATTTTAACTTATTTTAAACTATATAACCTATTTTAATCTATTTTAAACTATGTTAAATTATTTTTAAAACTATTTTAGGCTATCTAAACTATTTTCTAAATTTTTGGTTTTGTAAAGTGGAAGTTTTATATTTAAATCCTTGATTTTTAAGTAGAATACGATTAAATGATGTTATAACATAAGTAGGGATTTAAATGACATATTTGAGGAATATGATGCTTTTAAATGAGGATTTAATCTATTTTTGGAAATATGAATTTGAAAGTGATATGGTTTCAAATGTGATATAATTTCAAAAGTAAATATGATTTCGAAACGATATGGTTTTGAGAATATGATATTTTGATATAAATTATAAATCAGTTTTGGGAATGTAAAAGAACCATCCGGTGTGAAATAAGCGTTTGGTTGTTAAAGAGACATGAATCAGATATTGTCGCTCTCTCTGATAATACCGAAAACCACTTTAATAACTGTGTATGTGCTGGAGATTCCAGAAATGAAGTAGGATGATTTGGTGAATGATTCTATATGAAGTATTTACGTGACCCTGACTCCCATGAGTCAGTTTAGATGTGACTAAAACAGGAGCAATGTCGGGCCAAGTGAGGTCATTCCTCATATCAAACATGCTTCTTGGATACCATATTATGGCTTTGTGATGATTTGGTGGCCACCCCTTGATTTTGATTATGGAAATGTGTTCCGAGGTGGACGGTAGTAGCTGCTATGTGTTACCACTAGTACGGATCCACAATTGGTAGAATCCTACCCTGGCATTACCTCGAGTGCCATGTTTACATGCCCTATCGCGTCTTCTACGAGTTTGATTTGTACCATACCTATGGAGTGCCCTCTGAGTAAACCTCACAAAGGAGCTTACAATACTGTACGGACGATGGGAATATATAAAATGTGTTTAGGAGATATGGGTAATGCTTTAACGCTATTTTAATACTTTACTTTACTGTAGACACTCTTATAATAGTGTATTGTACTATGTATGTAGATGTTTAACGGATCCTTAGGAGATGTAAATCCCGAACATCTCTTAAGTTATTGCACTCATGTTGACATTGGATAGGAGATGTCAAACCCTATAAACATCTCCGATGCCATCACACTCATATTTATTTACTATTGATTTAACTACGTAAGATCTTTTAGTTCTGACTTAAGTGTTTTGTCTTTTCAATTCGCTCAGGTTAGTTTGAGCTTTTCAACTTATTAAAGACTGCTTTTGAAGGACGAAGACGAAGATCTAGTACTATTACTATTTATTATATTATTTTCACTGCATCATGTTGTTCCTCTGCAGTATTTATTTATTACTGCTGGATGTACTCTAACTTTGTGTTGTAAAAGTATATTCAAATGTTATCTGTAAACAGTTTCATGAACTGTTTATTTGATTATTATATTTTGTCATTCCGCTGCGAGATTCTGTATTTGTTTTTTCTTTCTTTCTCTGCATTTTCTTATTTACCCCATAACAATCCTCTCTTTTGAATGGTTTGAGTCTAACATGTGTATCTATCGTCGCTTTAAACCGTCCAAAAAGGCGGGTCGTTATAGTAATCTTTACATTAAAAGTGCAAAGACATTATCTTTTAGGAGAATGATTCTTGTTGCTTATGGATCATATTTTTTCAAGTATTTATTCTCTCAGAAGGAGCTAAATATGAGACACCAAAGATGGATTGATTTTTTGATTGCTTATGACTTTGGAATTGAGTATACATGAGAAAGGAAAATATGATTGTTGATTCACTTAGCAGAAAACATCAAAATGTGGTGTTAAATACATTACCTAAATGGAATGATTTGGAGGTGTTGGGTTCTTATCGTTCGTATAAGGTCAATAGCCAATTCTAGCTAAAGTACCATAGTGATCTCTTATTTATAAGTTCAACTAGTATTGATCAAAAGAATAGCTGCAAATTAGAGAGATGATGCATTACTAGTCGAATAGATTATGAGACAAGGGGGTACCGTTATTAGTGATTTAAAGGGTTTTGTGGCTGACCAAAGAGGATTGTTTAGAAGGAAGGGATATTTATCCATTTCATATATGGAAACACGAAGAAAGAATGCCTTAAGGTATGTTATAGATCAAAATTCACCATTCACCTTGGAGGTATGAAGATGTACCAAGATATGAAGGGAAGTTTCTTCTAGGAAAGAATAAAGACGAATGCAGGCTTATCGATGAAGCAAAGTCTAAATTGCCAGTAACTAAAAGTTGAACATCAAAAACCCAACGAACTACTTCAACATTTAGAAGTATCACTAAAGAAATGGGATTCTACATCGATGCGTTCAATAGTTTCCAAGGTCAAACATGGGAAATGAAAGCATATAGGTTGTAGTTGATAAACTAACCAAGTGTGCACACTTTATCCATGTTAAGTTGGTAAGGACAATACCAAATTTGGCAAAAATGTTTATGAAGAATATTGTAAACTCCATGAGATACCAAGTAGTATTGTTAATGGTTGGGATCCTTTGTTTACTGGTGAATTCTAGAAAATTTTACAAGATTTATTAGGTACAAAGATGAAGACAAGTAATATTTACCATCCATAGACAAATGGACAAATTAAAGATGTTAACGAAGTACTTGCTGATCTTTAAGAGCTTGTGTACTAAATTTTGGAAGGTCATGTGAAGACCAGTTGAATTTTCCTATAATAATTGTTATAAAACTAGTATAGGAATGACACCTTTTGAAGCTCTTTATGGAAGGTTGTGTAAACCACAAGCATGTTGGATGGAGAATTTGATAGACCAATATTTGGTTCGGATTTGGTGAAAGATGCATTTTAAAAGTTTGAGCTAATCTAAGAAAGGATGAATGAAGCTCAATAAGGAAGAAAATCTATGTCAATTAAAATCATAAGGATTTGGAAAGCTCATTTTGAGATCATCATTTTGTGAAAGTATCCCCAATGAAGTGTGATATACGATTCGGGAAGTTGGGTAAGTTGATATCAAGTTCCGTTGGACCATTTCATGTTATAAAGAGGATCAGGAAAATTGCATATCATATCAGTTATCAAATACTTGCACAATTATCATTTTCTAATTTTAAACTAATAAGTAACAACATTTTATATGGGGAAGAAAATCAAATCTTTCAATTAATTTAACAGAGAATACAAAGTGGAGATCAAGGCCCATTTATAATTCCCTAAATCTTCCATCCCTCTCTTTATTATTTAATTTATTCTTAGTAACATAATAAAGAAAGAAAAGAGAACCTCCATTAAATTTTCTCCAACTAAAGAAAGATAACGATCAAGCTTGAAGAAGAGGACTTGGGTCAAACTCTCCAAACTTAAACTAATCAAGGTAAATAATATTATCATCCACACATTTTTAGGTTTTAAATCTCGGATTTGCTTAAACTCAAGTTGTTGGGCAATGTTATATAATGATAAAACATGGATTTAGTTATAATATATTTTGATGATTCTATGAATATTATATGTGAAGATATAAAGGAAAAGAGAGTTTTCAAATTTCAAACCAAAACAAACAATCTCCAAATAACTTGAAATTTTTATATATCAGTTATAACATTAATTTGGGTATAGGATTTTAATTTCATAAATTTTTGATTAAGAAATTTCTATGATTTTCTAATTGGAAAAGGTTAAAATTTCAGGTTCTAATTATTTAAAATGATAAAAATCATTATTTTTTCCAATTTTTTTATATATGATGTAAGATAGAAAATTTGGTTTCCTAGAAATTTTTAGGATTACTCCTAAGTAATTTCAATTTAACATGAATTATTTGATGAAGGGAAATTTGGGATAAAAGGGTATTTAATTGATTAATTAAGAAACTAATTAATGTTTCAAATCAAAGAGAAATTTCCTCTGATTTTTTTTGAAATAATTCTAGAAAGAAATCGATTAACGAAAGAAAATCTAACACATGGAATAGTCAAAAGTAACTGCTTTAAAAGGAAATAAATCAATTTTAAGTTAGCTACCAAATTTCCATTTTACATCTTCGATAGCTATAATGGATCATCAATCTTTATTTGATCTTCGATTGCTTTATTTTAAAGTTTAAGTACTTTTGTTTTAAAGATTCAATATCTTTGTTTTAAAGTTATGACAATTATTATTTTAAAGGTTTGATTGCATTTAGTTTAAAGATTCGAAGGCATTGTTTTAAAGACTAGACATCTTTTGTTTTAAAGAATTGATAGCTACTGTTTTAAAGGCTCGACAACTCCATTCTAAAGGTTTGATAGCTTTGGTTTTAAGGGTTGATAGCTACTATTTTATAGGCTTGATAATTTTGTTTAAAAATGCAAAAACTTTAAGCATACGATAGCTTTAACGCAGAGGCCTGATAACTCTAAACATGCGGTGCTTCATATTTAATAACTTCACATTAAATTCTCAAAAGCCCTATTTTTACATATTCGATGGCATATTACTAATTGTTAGTTTGGGATTTCCTAATACGAAAGTTGTGTTGTGAATTTAAAATGTTTTTAAAGAAAAGACATTTGCTAAATATGAATTTCGAAAGTGGAAAGAATGAAAAGTAAGCCCAAAATTCCTTTGAATTTATTTAAATAAATTGTATGTATATTTGTATGTGACATACGCGTAAATAGATATCATAAAACCATATTATATTATTTACGATAATTTTTTATGTTCATTTTTATATCTTGGTTAGTTATGTTATTACCTATATAAATAATTGACGTGCTCACTTGTATGAAATCAACAAATAATATGACATCAAGGATTAAGAATGATAATCGTGTTGGGTTGTCCTGTTAGTGGATATAATCAGGCTAAACCCCTATATGAGTAGAATAACATCCAAGAGATCGAGAAGTTCAAACTGTGTTAGGATGCACATAATTAATCAAAGAATTAACTTGATCAATGCCTAGAAAACCAGACTAAGTTGTGTGGACTGGTGGCGGGATAGTGCCTCACACCGTAGCCAATTAAGCCTCTTGGTTATAAAGGCCAATGATTCTAATGCGCAGTTCTTTTCCAAAATCGAAGCTAAATTTTGTGTGTATGCATCCGAGAATCGAGTGGATATGTTAACTATTATTTTTCTTCCATCATGAGGGTATCTTAGTATCCTTGTTAGAAAGGAAGCCATTAGTTCATCTGGTTTTAGCTTGAGTCAGCCTGATAGTTTTTTAGTTGACCAATTAAAACTAATAGGTTAATAGTGACCTTGTGAAAACTATATCAATGTATTAAAACCTAATGGGATGGGTAAATACAGGGAATGTGTAACCCTTGAACTATGTTGAATATTGACTTGTTCGCCTTTATCCCATTTTGTATGATTTTATGTTATGTTCTGATCATTATGGTTGTAAGTGGAAGAGGTTAGCATAGTGCATTAGGCATGTCTCATCCTACTAAATGAATATTATGCTTGACATTTGTATTGTTAAGGTGCTAGTGAGGGAGAAACACTTCTGCTCATCGGCATGGTTTCACTATGTATCTATTATGATTTGTGATGACTAATATTATTCATACTAGACTTTTTGCCTAACCCAAATTTTTTGATTTCTCCCTAAACTCTCAGGCACTCATTTGAGTAGGTCGAAAGATTTTCAGGTTTAAATGAATAAATTTTTCCAAGGACGTACAAGAGGCAAGCTAATAATAGTTTTAGTTTATTCCACTGTGCAGTATAACTGCTTATGTCTGCATGTATAGACGGATTTATGACCATCCTTAGTCATCATGCGTCACTCTTGAAATTACATTTTGTAGTTATTATATCTTATCCAATCGTGTGGGGTTATGTAATAACATATAACGAGTGGATGAAATTGTTTTATGATTTTTTTGAATTGCTATGCTCTTGATGTTAATGATATGATAGCTAATTTCATTTTGTTAGTGGAAAATAATACTATCAATAATAGTAATATCATTAGTATCTATTTATAGGTCTCAAAATGGGGGATGTTACATACTAATTTTATTTTATTTTATTTAAAGTAGATATGTATTGCGAACTCATAACTAATTGGTTAAATCAAAATTAATTTTGATATAATTTCAAACATTATAATGTATTGCACAGTCTATTCATTGTTTTTTAATTTTATTTTATGTCTACAGAATAAGAGATTGGACATGTAGATGCTAATGTGTTATATTTATAGGATAAACATCGAATAGATGTTCTTACTAGATGAAGGTAAAATATGCATTTTCTTTCTAACTATATTCGACACTAAAAGTAAAGTATCATTTTACCAACTGTTTTTTTTAAATATTTGTTTAAATAGCCCCTAAACCTAGATGACTGTTTAGACCATTTTCAAAGCTTTTATGAAATGATTGATCAACTTTCTAATCTAAGAGTTCAATAGCTGCTTAGACAAACCAGTTGGGCATTTTATATAGATTAAATAATCTGATTCGAATGACTTGTAGTCAAAAATTATGTGATAGATAAAGGTCGAGACTTGTACTTCTCATTTCTTAGTTGGAGAAACGACCATATCCTTAGCAGTTTCTTGTGTATTATTGGATCTTCCTATAGAAGGCACCGTCAATTATTCAATAGATTTTGATACCGAGAGATTTGTGAAGAGGTTTTGGTGTGGCTCTACTCAAAGGGGTAAAAGTCAATAATTGGGAAATTAAAAGTATTTTGACTAAAGAATCTTTGAATGCTTATACCTTACCACTGACTCGATATTTGATGAAGTTGAATAATATACGTGGCTATCATACTACTTTTTATAGCATATAGACTTCTCCCAAATCATTCAAAAGGTTGAGTAAGTGTGATTAAGAGATTTCAATACAGTCTCTACTTACTCATGGTAACATTGTGTTATGTGCTTTATGTCATGAGTTGGTAGCCTTGATTTGAGAAGGACAATAACAATCGCTGATTACCTTACTCTTTTGCCGGAGTAATAATTTTACATATATTCACATTTTAATTTATTAAAAAATACTATGAATACTTAGATGAACACTGTAATACCCCCATTTTGAGACCCAAAAATGAACATCGATGATGTTGCAGTCATCACCAATATTATTTTCAAGCGACAAAATAGGATCAGTATTTTTCTAACAACATTAAGTAAACACAGAAGCTAAATAACTTTTATTACACAAATTGTCTTTACATTTTCATTTCCCAATTTGTTCCCATGCAAGGGTAAATATAATAATAATAGAAATAAAAAGATAAAAGTGACATGTCCAACATATGAGGATATCAACATGTTCATTTAACCAATTATATAATCCGGTTTTACAACGTCGAAAATAAAAGAAAACATTATTAACTACTAACTTGTCTTAGGAGCTTTTATTCACCTTCAAGATAACTAGGCTAATCCTATAAACTCAGCATACTCGAATGAGTACCCATGAGTTTATATGGAGAACGATAAAAAAAATATGGATCAAACAAAAAGCCTAGTATGAGTAATACATTTTCCTAAGCATAAAACATAGAGATACCACTCCGCCAAGTAAGATAGGTTTTTCACTCACTAATCATCAACAAAAATCATAGAATATCATATCAAGTAATATAAAATCATCATTTCATGAGCATATATATAATTAAGCATCAATTCCAAACATATGTATACCCTACACTTAACATCATGAACCATGTAATACATCAATAACATTATAAGTATAACATACACTTATCAACATTTTATGAACCATGTCAGATAGTTGTCATTCACATTCACATGCATTACCTAGTCTCTTAATTATGTTGATTCACAAGTTATCCTTAACAGTTTACAGTGATAACTACACTAGGTTTATTTACCACTAATTTATATTTTTTAAACAATGTCACTAGTGAAATAGCCGCACATCCACCTTAGGAGCCACCATGAATAAAGCCACCCCGACTCTCCAAGGTGGTTGAATATAAGCATCATAAATATAATCTGGCAAGCATCTTTATTAAGCATCAATACCCCATCTTAATCCTAGAAACTGTTTCATTATACGGTACCGATTCATTCATTAATTACATCCTTGTTGATGTTGGTACTCACACTAGATTTGTTTCTAAATTGAACAATAGACTTCCCAAGCCTTTGCACCCTAGGATATACCCATTGAATTTAGACTTCATAAAGCTATAACACCCTTACATTCAGTGTCTCCGTGAGTGGGTATATTTGAAGATCTTGAATTCAATCAATTTCTTTCATTTATTAGTTGTGTAACCTAAACATTCCATAAACCTTCGTGTTTCGGTCAAAATCTTCTAATTCTTTTAGATAAAACATTTTTATCTTTCTTATTAAATGATACAACTTATCATTTCTTGGCTTACTCTAGGAATTAGACTTCTCTATCTTCACATAAGTTATTGCAACTTAACTTATCATTCCTCCTTTATAATTTCACATGCTACGAAATTAAAATTAAACATCTTGGAATTGGCTTCCAAAATGCTTTCGATAATTAACATATTTTAATTAGCGGAAACATAACCATTTGCTTTCGCATGTATAGCTATCGAGCTTATAAGATTATACCATTGCGCACATAACTATCGAGCTTTTAAGGTTTGCTATCGAATGTTTAACTATCGAGCTTCTAAGGTTATGCTACCAAGCTTCTAGATATCGCATGTCTAAACGTTATCAAGCCTTTAGCTATCGCTTGTCTATGCATCAAAGAACCTCTAGCTATCACGTGTCTAAGCATTATCGAGCCTTTAATTGTTGCATATGTAGCTATTGAATGTGTATGCTATCACATATGTAAGCTATCGAATATGTATAAAGCTGTTCAGTTTATATGACAACAAATTTTGTAATTAAGTAGAAAATTAATATTTTACTTAACAAATTAACTACTGCTGACTTAGTCTTTACATATGCCATTTTCTCGTTCGTTACTTTTAGCATTTCCCCTTTGCACCATGCGAAAACTGCATTTAATGACATCTAATGCTGGGTTTTCCATATCAATTCAGTTGGATGGATAGCTTGTTGCTTACTCTTGTGTGCTTATGTGGTAAGCATGTTGAGCTAACTGGCAATTGAAGATATCAAAGAAACTAAGAAATGTTAAGGACCATGTTAGGGAAATGGTGTTGGCCAGGATATAAGGCGATAGAGGGGGCTACTTGGGATGGGTCATGGGTTGCTGTACTGCAACTGAGCCAGGGACGAGTCAAGCTTGAGACAGCCTTATCGAGTATACTGGTTGCTTGAGTCATTCTAGGGAATTGTCGGCCAGTGATTGAAGCAATGCTGAGATAGATGGACTGACTTAGGGTTCGACCAAATATGGGTTTGCATAAGGGAGCCGATCATCTTTGAGTCGAGCTAGAACGAAATGGACTGGGCAGGACTATATTTTGCTTTATTCATATCGATAGGCTGTAAAGTCTGCCGAGGGTTAAGAAGGACGAGCTCCATTTTGATGCCTCGTTGAGTGGATGTGCTGGTTTAAGACCTTGAGCCTGGGTTGTTGATTGGTTATAGAATAGGTGGGCTAACTTTGATTAGGCAAGATCATGACTTAATTGGCTTGCTAATTACTTACGAAAAAATTAAGCAATATTTTCTCCCCAAGTCCATATACAGGTGCGGGCATGTCAAATTATGAATATCATAACGATTGAAGGCTCTGCTACTCATTTAATGCACTCTCTACATGGCATTGTACCATCGATTATGATAGTTCATTTTTCCAAACATGGTAGAGACATGTCACGTCTTTCATGTGCATGAAGTGACACACTGCTGATCTTATCTGAATGGTTGGGATTTCTTTTGCCTTTTGGATCAAGTGCATATAATCAAAGGTGTATGTATATAAATACACCAAGTCCTACCATTTTAGCTGGGCACGAAGACGATCAACACCCTCATATCATCCCACTTTCAACTGGACCCCAATTCAGGCCGTCTATTTCAGCGTTGTTTCAATCACCAGCTGGAAATACTCTAGAATGCCTCAGGAAGCTAGCATACTCGATAAGGCTGGCTCAAGCATGACCCTTCATTGGCTATCTTCAGTACAATCACCCAGGACCGGTCTCAAGTAGCCCCCTCTGTCACCTTACATCTGACCCACCACCATATCCTTAATACGGTCCTTAACAATTCATAGTTTCCTTCATATCTACAACTATCGGCGGCCAGCTTAGCAAGCCTTACCACATAAGCATATAAGAGTAAACAACAAGTTGTCCATCCATATGTAAAAAGCATTGTAGCCAAGCGGTTGAACTGATATGGAAAACCATTAGCATTAAATGCATACTAAATGCAGTCTACGCATAGCGTAGAGAGGCAGTGAGTATATTCTCTAAACCACACATCCCTTTGTACCTCTATAGTTGTCTTCCATCCGCCTATGCAACCAGATCTACAGTTAGGCGCTCTTCTCACTGGTTATATAGCAAAATCTCAACCGTTTATTTTCCATTTCAGCTACTATAGATACCTCACGCATTGTTACTTCAATAAGTTTGGAATATATAGATTTTCTAGTACAATACACAATTCATAGCTCTTCACACTACAAGCCCTTAAGATTAGCAACTTTATCAATCGTAAGTGCTTCCATTGTTCTCATTATTCTCGCGTGATTCCTCGTAATTGTAAGAGAGATATATAGTAAGAGAACTTCATAGTTGAACGTAGGCAAGCTTGCCGAACCACTCTATATCCATTGTCATGTACTTTAATTGCTTACGTTTTTCCACGTTTTTTCATTTTAAATCCTAATATTAGCAAGTAACATTTGCGCATAGGTCTAATTCCATGGTCTGCTAAATATATGGTCAACCTAGGCAAGAGTTCCTTGCTATAAACATCCGGGTAAACTTGTGGTGGTTGATTGTTCATCTTCTTATAACCTGGTAATAGCACGACCGACACTTGTTGAACTAGATGCCATCATCTCGTACAATCACTTCATCATGAAGTTCCCCATTCAAGACGGGGTCGATGAAATAAGAGGCAATCAGTAGAAGGCAAAAAAATATAATCAGACTTTCCTTAGGCAGGCAAAGAAAGGAATTCTCATGCTTTAGCAAGAGCTTTCAACAGTCAGTGGTGGGTATCTAAAAGGATCCATCTGGCTAGCCATCACCCTAATTCTTTCCAAGACCATAAAGCATCAACAGCTACTCTTACCCTCTCATAGCTGGTTGACTTATCCTAGAATCGGGGCATCACCATTCACCACCTTGACTCATGCCCATCACTACAGATAAGTTCTCATTTCTAAAAAATATTCCTTACAAGTTCTTGCAAGCGGGCGATCAATAGCCCATCTCACCATATTACTACTCACTTATACACAAGTGCCTAAGTGAGCAATTTGCTCCAGTTTGGTTCGAATTCAACGTTCGCTTCATGTACTTTGTTTTGTTCTTGTTGGCAGGCTGTGAAAGTCACTTAGGGTTAAGACGGTTGGGCTTTATTTTGATGCCTTGCTGAGTCACTACAAGAAACAACATCATTTACAATGGCATAAAACTATTAACGGTTGTCCGTAGCCGATGGTAGCCGTCAAAAAAAGCCATTGGAAAGAAGATTATCACCGAACAGTGTTTCCATCGGCTTTTCGACGATGCCTTCGAAAGGTTTCCGATGGCTCCCGACAACATTACCGACAGCTTTCCCATGACCGCCGTGTATATGTGGTTAGCCACGGCTTAATCACTCTTGTGTCGACAGCCGTCGAAAGCCAGTTGTCAAAAGCCGTTGATAGTTAGCCGTCGGAAGCTGTTAGGAGCCATTGGTTATTGTGTACCAATTAGCCGTCAGAAGTCGATGGTTATTGTTTACCAATAAGACATTGGTTACCGTAAAAAATTGTGCTATTTTTTCATTTCAACCGTCATTAATATCTCATACAACACATACATATTAATGTATATCACAGCTTAGTTTCACGCATATAAATCACACACACGCGCAAACACACACACACACACACATATATGAACCCAAATGACATATGAAACATCAATAATAATAAAACATCAATACTTACAACAAATAAAACTCAAACAATCCACCGTACAACAAAAATTGCAACAACATATACAAAATCAACATTCAACATCTCAAAATGTATCAATCATGTCAAACAACCCAAGGCATCATCCAGCATCTCCTCAAAATGTATTAAACATATCAAATACATCATCCTCACAATCTCCAAGTGCATATATGTACAATATCTCAAAACAAACAAAAAAACCATTCCTATGAAGTCTCATCGTCGCCTGCGAAACCAGCTGACGATGGAAATGTCTCATGCTACTGCATATATGCAGAAACGCGCTCATCAAACTACATCATCTCCACAATTCGATGGCAGTCTCATTCCTCTAGCTCAGTAATTCTAGCTCCCTGCTCCTAAATCTTCGCTTGGTCCTAAGCTTTTAGGTAGGTGCTCTATTTGTTTTTAACCGCAACACTTATATAATTTAATAAGGGATTTATGCCTAATGGTTAGCAAAAAAATGTAGGCTTAGCAGCCATTATCGCTACTGCAAAATAGGTAATTTGTATCAGTTGTTTACCCCTTGTTGCTTCTGTTCAACAACCGTAGCAAACGTAGATGTCGCAACAGGCATAAACCTATTGCTATGGTTGTTGAATCGACACAAGAAACCACTTTTTTTCTATGGTTATTTATAACAACCGACGCAATAGACCTATTTTTTGCTACGGTTCTTTATAAGAACCCAAGCAATAAACCGACATTTGGCTTCAAAAGTGTGGCCTTTTGTTACGACTATTTTAAAAAACCATTGCAACAAGCCACTTTTTGGCTATGGTCAGTTCTAGCAACTAAAGCTACAGAACGACATTTTGCTTCAAAAGTGTGGCATGTTGCTACCACTATTTATTAAAACCAACACAAAAGATCTACCATCTGATTCAAAAGAACTAGACCAGTCACGTTTCATCTCTGCCTTCGGTATCAAGTCATGTGTTATTCAAGGGACAATTCTTTACTCAATATAATTCATAATTTTGAAATAAAGCATATTTTATCTATTTTAGATAGTCGTAATAGTAACACATATAAAAGCAAATGAATATAAAACTAACACAATAGTAACATATATGCCTTCAGCATCAAGTCATATTTTATCCATGTCAAATATCCCTCGGGAAATCGAATCTAACAAAATGATGCATAAATTAATTCAGTCATCCTTTAATCTCTTAATCAACCTTCACTATCAAGCCCATCGTCTTAATTGCCTTTTTAGTGTAAACCCAACTACAATGCTTGGTTTCACATGTAGATTAAATTGTGTTAAGACTAAACAGAATCAAGCAGATATTACAATGGACAAAGTATAGAATACATCAACATGATAAGGTATAGAATACATCAAAGAAACCTCAAAACTATCAGTGTGATAAGGCACATAATACATCAAAGCAACCTCAAAATGATATTACAATGGACAAGGGTGATCAAATACTAGAATCTGAAAATAATACTATATTAACCAAAAAATCTGAAGTATAAGATGAACAACAAGAACGAGAAAGTCTTTAATTCTAATAAGCACATTACTCAAATGATCAAACAATGCATGAAAATAATCAAATAGAGTCAAACGGTGAGGAAACGACAATTAGGAGATAAAGAAATGCAACGAGAAGGTGACCACATGAGGTACCATTTGAATTTTAAGCTTCTCAACCTTAACAAGTAATCTACAATCCAGCCTATGGTAAGTCAGATTAAATCGAAGAGCTAGAAATCAAAACACTTAAAGACTAATGGGATTACTTGCTACCAAAATGCTAAATTCTATGACAGGATATTCTAATGCTGAAATCAAAAAACTTAATTCTATGATATGATATTCTAATACCATCATGCATTCCAAGTACAAAAGTATCGTAACCTGATGGAACTCTACGAACTTGGACTCTATAATGAAGATGAGGTCAACTGATGTAACAAACTAATATCCATGAAATTAGACATTAGCTCAAAAAATTCAACTTCTTCCTAATTGAGGTTAATACTAAAATTATGAAATTTTTATCATTATTAAGTACATGGTTCTTCTATATTATAAAAACTTGCGAGCATGAGCAAATTATGAAAAGTATTCCTATTTATTTTGTTTTCAATACAAATGCTGAAATATAGTTAATGCATGCTGAAATACAAGTGCAGGAAACATGACAGTTTTAGATGCATAAAATACAAGGCTAATATATAAGTTCAATTGTCTTGTCATGTAAGTTTTATATTTATTAACTGTATTGGTAGCTAGACCTCCCACATAATTAGGTAGATTTTATATAAAGTCTTCATGCTTATCCTTAGATTGTAGAAACACAATTGTATGTTTATGCATCTATATCTTGGGAAGTATTTTTTTTATACTTGATCAATAGTCCATAAATTTATTATTTCTAAGTAGCATATCCAATGCCTTACAGAGAACCTAACAGATTGTTAGTGATAACATTATTTATTTGGACTATTGGTTAAACTACAGATAAGTGTCATCTTTGGTAGTAAACATTATATGCTAGCCATTTTAATTTGTTTAAAAGATTTTTTTAAAGCTAAAATTATTTCATTGGGATATACCACTTGTTAACTATTTTTTACTTATAAGTTGAACAAACGATGCAAAACTGCATAATGAATGAATACCAGCTTCTTGATGTTATAAAGAAAGACTTTTTGTAAAAGCTTAAATTAAGTGCAATAGAAATGTTGTTTCAAAATTTGATAATGAATTCCAAACTAGGATGAGGTGTGTCAAATAAAAAATAGAATATAACCTAATCATTCTCTAACAATTGAGTGAAATATCACATAATTAACCATTTAAAAAATTAAGAGTAAGAACGTATTGTTAAATACAACAATGAAAAAGAAATTTAACTAAATTTAAAAGAAAAGAAGTTAGAAATCCACAAGTTTTGCAGATAATCACTAGTGCAAAATATGATTTAGATAGCAATGCTTATTTTAGGCATTACTTTATGTCATTTTGCATATATCCTAATACTTTTAGAATTCTCTACAAATTTGACAATGTACATGACCAAATCACTATGTAAAATCTTAGTTATGCATGATATAATAGAAAAGAAATAAACTCACCTGTAGGAAGACTACATCCGATTATGCATGATACAATTAGCTAAATTATCCCAAACCTCGTCCATCTCTTTTTGGCTATAAGAACTAACTTGTACATAGTACCGCAACTAAGAGATTGTGTAACAACCCAAAATTTAATCTATAATAATTAATTAACGAATTAATTAAATAATAAAATAAGTTTATGAAATTGTCAGAATTAATCCACGGGAGTTGCACTATTGTGTCCGTGGTAATTTTCTGGTCAATTTTCATACATAATTTGTCAAAATCCAAGTTAGTATGAAGAAGATACGCAAGAAAGATGAAAACAACAAAACGAAAAAAATAATATATACAAGGCATGGCTCGACCCATTCCAATGGTCAAGTTGACCTTAGGGTCGATCCAAACCATACATAGGTCGACCTAGGGGTTGATCCCCATTGTATGTAGGTCGACTCACCTTATTATTTGTACGTAGAAGTATCCAATTGCATGCCAAACGAACTGTTTTGCAATTTTCTTCAAATCCTGTGCGTTCATGCTTCCATCCCGACAGTTCTCAACGAGCCTATGATGTGGTTGCACCAGATTTAATCTCCAAATCCAAAGGTCCTAAATCCCTAAGCTTCACTATAAATAAGACCCTAGGCCCAGCTATTTTTCTCATTCAGATTTTCTCCCATTTGGGTTCATTGCCAGAAGCTGGACCCTAAATAGAAAATTTTTCTAGGGAGAAGACCTTTTTTATAAAAATATTCTACGCTCTAGGATTGGATTAAGGAAGACCAAGGACTAGAGCTAAGAAATACAGGTGAGTGTTTTTGTAATTATTTTAGATTTTTAAGTAATTTAAAATAATAGGGTTCTCAATAGTTGTAGTTTTTCTACAATTTTGAGACAGTTTTTATATGAGCTTATTTGCAGTTTATTTTTTAAGAAAATTTTAGAAGTTCTTTTCTATTTATTTTTATTTGGCTATTTTATCCATTTATTTATAGTTATTTACCGTTATTGACAGTTATTTACATTTATTTACATCTGTTTTAAGGTAGAATTTAGCATGTAAATGTTAGTTTCTTTTTATTCCTTTTTAATGTGAATGAAATATTAAAAAGGGAATAATTCACAAATATTGATTAAAATAGAAAGACACTAAATTTACATAAATTAGATGTAAAATAAGAAAGAACTGTAACAAAAAGAAGATAGACTGAAATAGGAAAATTTGAGACATATGCAAGCATGTTTATAACTAGTGGTTATAACTAAAAAGATAGAATAGAAGAGTAACAATTATAATATAGGTTATAATTAAGCAAAAAGAATAGAAAAGGCTTATTTTAAAACTTACACTACGTTAATAAGCAAACACAGAAGAAGGGCCCGTACCAACCACATTCTCTTTCAATCAGGAACTGATGGTCACACAATAGTTAGGTGAGGCTGGGACATACTTATGCAAACTAGGATAAATAAGTAACCAATAGACAGAGGCTCAAATCTGAGGATTTTGCCAAGGGGCGCAAACTAAAACTTGTTTGTTAGGACCAGTACCAGTAGCATTCCCTTTCAGACTAGGACTGATGGTCTCACAACACATAGGTGAGGCTGGGCAACATCCCTTTCAGACTAGGACAAATGGTCTCACAATAGATTAGGTGAGGCTGGGTACGCTTATACTGATTAGGTTAAATAAGAGGTCACAAGAGGGGGCGACAGTTAGCATGTACCGGCGATGACCGAGCATGCAACATTGATTAGGGTAAATAATTCGCTACTGCATTCCAAGCGCTAAACATGAGTCTTTTGCTATGGGACCAACAGGATTGGACCAGCTCACAGTGGTACAACAAAGATAGAAGGCCAATAAACATATAGAATTAGGATTTCAGCTTAATCACAGCAGTTTAAGATAAGTGCAAACAATCCAAACAAACAGTCAAACAGAATTAGAAATAGTATTTTACCCTAGTTTTATCTTTTCATTATTTCTTTCCATACTAGAACTATTGCTTAGTCTATTATCTTTATCTTTCTTAGAAATGCTAGTAGTTACTTTCACTCACCAGACTTGTTTGACCCACTCCTCTATTTCCCCTTTTCCCCCATTGGCCAGTAGAGGCAAGGACAGTAGATTCAGATTTCTTGGAGATTCATTCCTGGAGTTCTTCATGTATTCTTCTTTATTTTAGTTTTCTTTTCATTTGGTTTTTGGTGTACTGGTACTTATGAGAGGGATGATTATTTTTATTGTACTATGATTTTATGAGACTATGATGCATTTTTTCATAAGACATGTGTATTTGGTATTTGAGACATGCGATGTTTTTCAAACTTATTTATGAAGTTTTATTCTAAATAATTAGTTACCATTTAAATTTGTCTGTTGTTTTTACTTATTTGTCCTATGAATCTTAGTCTCTATAATGTTTTAGCTACAACCATAACGCACCATATCCTTTAGTGTGCCCTTTTTTGGGTATATTAAGGGGCGTAGGGTGTTTCACTTGGTATCACAGCCTAAGGTTACAGGATTCCTAATTTTTTTTTAAAAGTAAAGTATTTTTCAAAAGTAACATATCTTCAAACTAAAAGTTTTTTTAGGAAGGAACTCTTATTACAGAAATGGTCTTCAAGTATAAAAGAGTTTTTATAAAAATCCCCTCAAAGTCCAGCTCAATCTTCTTTCGATTCTTTCGAGCCTAAATTTTCTTTTCTTTGCACCCCAAATTTTCCAGAAGGTTTCCAAGTCCCAGGCTGGTTCCGTAGATAAATCCAAGCTATAACACCAGAAGTGCAAGGGCAAGCGCCCAATGCAGCACCAGCGGGTGGAGATCCCGTTAATCTACCGGCATTTGCCAATTTTTCTAAGATATGTAAGGGCTTCGCTAATCTAGGAGGCAAAATAATTTCAGGCATGGAGGATTTCATGGAGGCATGAGCTTGGTTGAGGAATACGGAGCAGATATTTGGGATGTTAGGACCAGAGGACCGATAGAGAGTTCAGCTTGCATCTTGACAGTTGAAGGGAGAAGCTTCTTACCGGTGGAAGATCATAGAGATGGAAGGTAGAGACATTGGTTGGTTTGGATTTCAGGAAAGGTTTGAGAGAAAGTTCTTATCACAAGCCAAGGAAAGCATGCACTTGGAGAAATTCATTAGTCTGAAGAAAGGGAGTCTTTCGGTGAAGGATTATATAAATCAGTTTAATGAGCTGTCGCAGTTCGAAATGGAACTTGTTAACGCACCATATCCAAAACCTATAATGAATCACTCATGGAGATGGCCCTCATGTCAGATGGTATTAAGGAACGAGAGGTTAAGGAGGTTCCTACATCAGAAAAATCTAAGAAGCAGTGGTGGAAGAATAAGAAGGATAAGGAGAAAGGAGGAGGACCTCAAAAGTAGATCAAGAAAGGTGAGAAATGTCATAGTTGTGGATTGGTTGGTCATTTCACAAAGGACTGTTGTTGAGGGGGGGGGGTGTTACAATTGTGGGCAGCCTGGACACCTTAGTAGAGCTTGTCCTCAAAGACAGGGCAGAGAATAGGCATACCTACATTGCAAGTACATGCTTTGGATGCAGCACCTTCTAGTAGTAGATCAGATCGAGGTAGGAAAGTCTCTATGGAAGGTTTGATCTCTATTTTGGATTTTTCTATTCGAACTCTTTTTGACTCTGGAGCATCGCAATTTCTAGTTCCCTGGTTGATTTTTTACACTTAGATACCTTTCTAGTAGTAGACCCTATAGTTGTTTCAAACCCCATAGAAGGATCATCACATTTATCCATGATTTGTAGAGGTTTGAAATTTTTGATACTAGGCATAGAATTTGATTGTGACGCCGATATACTAGGATTTTCGGGATATGTGATGATTTTGGAAATGGATGGGTTATCCACTTATGGTGCGATATTGAACTACGAGGGGAGAGTTGTTAGACCAGAGACATGTAGCGGACGAACTCTCGTGGCTTCTTACGACCCATAGGGGTCAGTCATGTTGAGCTTCCTTTATTCCCTTGATTCATCACTAGGAGAGTTAATTTCACTTCCAGTTGTTAGAGATTTCCCTGATGTTTTTGAGGAGGTTAGGGGACTACCCCCTAAGAGAGAGATTGACTTTAGGATTTATCTGAATGACAATGCTAAGCTTGTGGCATTTCCCATGAGAGATATAGCTCCTAGGGAGAGGAAGGAGTTAAGCAAGTAGATTGATGAGCTATTGGAGAAGGCTTCATCAAACGGAGCATATCTGAGTGGGGAGCGCCAGTAAACTTCGCTACAAAGGCGGATGGTTCCCTTCGACTTTGTGTGGACTATAGAGAGTTGAATAAGCTCATGAAGAAGAACCGTTACCCACTTCCTAGGATAGACGATCTTTTTGATCAGTTGGCTGGCTCTTAAGTATTTTCTCAGCTTGACTTAGCCACTGGATTTCATCAGCTTAGGGTCACTGACGATAGCATCGATAAGACAACATTTAGGACACCCAATGTATTCTTTGAGCGGTTGGTTAAGCTGTTTGGGCCGACCAACTCCCCATCATATATTGTAAATTTGATGAGCCGTGCTTTTCAAGATGTCCTAAATAAGTTCGTTGTAGTCTTTGTGGATGGCATTTTAGTGTTTTCCAAGAGTATGGAAGAGCATGCTATTCATCTTGAGAAGGTTCTCTATACACTTCGTGTTCATCAGTTGAAAGCAAAATTCTCGAAGTGTCACTTTTCACATGAGGAGGTGCGTCTCTTGGGGCTCGTTGTAGCGACCTGTAGAATTTCGATAATTAAATTTGTTAATTTAATGAATCTTGTTATTTAATATTGGAAGAAATAAAAAGTTGTAAGCTACTAATGTTAATGCAAGTTGATAAATAATTAGTGCAGTTCCAATTAATTGAAACAATTGTAAGGTTATAATTGATTGTATTTAGTAAATTGGAAAATAAATTTCAATGAATGTAATTAAATATTATGTTAATGTAAATTAAGATAATACTTGAAAATAATGTCAATTCCATTTATAATATGACAATTGGTTGATTTAAGGAATGGAAATCAATATTTATTAATTTATTTGAATTTAAATTATTGTGATTGGGTTTATTGCAAATAAATGGAATTAAATATTTAGATATTACATTAATGGGAAATTAAGATGAAATTTGAAGATTTTAATGTAATAAATCATGAACAAATGTTAGTTGC
The DNA here is from genome assembly GCA_030765085.1 of Allium cepa. Taxonomy (NCBI): domain Eukaryota; kingdom Viridiplantae; phylum Streptophyta; class Magnoliopsida; order Asparagales; family Amaryllidaceae; genus Allium; species Allium cepa. Next base: position 1,038,274,421 of record CM060931.1, on the reverse strand, counting down.
ATCCTTATTGTGATAAAAGATGTGAATAACAAGGTTTAAAAATTTAATAAATGGATTTTTGGGAATTTTAATTTATAATTTCTAAAATTAATGAGATTGAAATTTAACACTACAATTGATGGATTAATCAACTTTAAATCGACATCTAAATTTGTTTAAATTACTGTAATTGTTTAAGAAATAAAAAATGATAAGATTTGTTAATTATGGAATTGGAATTGAAAAAGTGATTTAATTAATTAATTATTAATTTATTTAATTAACTGTAGAAAATAGCCATTTTGTCCACTGACTCGGATTTCGACGAAACTAGTTTCATCGTATCTATAATGGTGAATTAAGTAGGATTTCAAGTTTCATAGAGATTGGACTTGTCGTTTGATCGTACGGGCTCGAAACGCCTAGAAAATCAATTAAATTGAAATCAATTTGAAATAACTTGATTTTTGCATAACTTCTACACACGATGGAATTTGGACTTGAAACCTGTTCCATCGCATTTAAAATATTTAAAAACATCTATTTTAATATATGGGTTGACCCAATTTCGTCCCAGAGTCAGAACGGCCTTTTTGGGACATTTATCGTTTAACCATCTAAACCAATCGTATCCGTTCTTTCTATTTTCAACCCTACCTATATATATCCAGTTAGAAACCCTAGTAGCCTTTCTATTCCTCATTTCTATATGTACAACTCTTTCTGTTTCACCTTTTTCTCAATGGCAGACAAAACCAAAATTCCAATTGCAATTCCAACGCTAAAAATTAAAAGCCAAAAATTCAAACTCCTCAAACAACATCAAATTATATATCAATCTGAAGCTCTCGACGAGCGCATCTCAGATCTGCAATTCGTTTTCATTCTGGTGCGTCGTTCGTTCAGAAAATGTCAAACTATCCACGGCCGTTCATCGAGTCGTGATCGACTTCATCTGATCGTCAATTGGAGGTTACCGTTGCGCAGTGATGGATGAGTGTTTCTCATAGCTGGTGTTTGTTTGATAGATTAACGGCTTGATCGTCCCTAAAAGTTCAATTAGGGTTCGAGATATTCAGCGGCGGTTGCTCGTTTTTCGCGCCTGGAAGGTTGCAGCATTCGACTTGGGGGTGCAAGCACGGTGATCGCGACATCGGGGAGGCATCACGGTCGGCCTTGGCTGGTGGCGCGACGAATTGAAGCGGCGGTGCAACGGTGAGCGAGCCAAGGTGGGTAGCAGTTTCTCGTGCATTGGTTCTAGTTCGGTCGGGACTGTAGAGAGGGTAGGGGTGATGACGTGTAAGTATGCACTATCTTTATTTGTTTATTTTAAATTTAATTTTGAATCGTTCTAACCTACATAACTTTTACGCACAAGGTCTGTTTCACGCATGGTTTTCTCCACTAGGTTCGTATTGGAATTCCAGACATTTTGACGCTAGTATGGATGGATTCTGAGACTGTTCAATTTTTGGGTTTAAATTGGATTTAAATTCAATTTAAATTCAAAAGGTGAGTGTTTTAACCCACTCACAACTTATAAAATTTCTTATATGTGTTAAATTAATTTCTGATGTGTTTAGAAATTTATTTATGGCGGTTTGACATATTTTTAATCATCATCCCAGTTAAATTGAATTCATTGAATTAAATTGTTATTAAATTTATTATTGCATATAAATTGCCAATTAAATTGTTATTTAATTTATTATTAAATATAAACTTCCAGTGAATACCTGTTATTTATTATCCGTTCTACGTTAATGTTGTTGACTGGATTGGATAATGATCGTGATAAATGGTTGATGGTTGATATTGGATGAATGGATGTTGTATTTTATATTATTATAAACTGCAAGTTGTTATGGATTTTATTTTATTCGAGATTGCGGCTTGAAATGATATATAACCGTATTTATAATTAAAATTACGGATTGAAATGATAAATATCCGTATCACTTGACCGTGGGATAGAAAATTACAAATAAACAACAAGGCCTATATATAAAAATAATTTGAAATTGTTTTGTAAAGGAATATATGGGTTATATGAATATTGATTTAGATGCTATATAAATGTTATTTTATTATTGATTTTTAGTTATGTATAAATTTGTTTTGAAATATAAAATAAGTTAAATAATAAAGTTTAATTGCTTTTATATATTATGGTTAAGTATCTGTTCAAGTTTTGTTGTATGTAGAGTTTATAATGAATTAAATAAAATAAAGGTTGGAGGATAAATATGAAGTTGATTTGGATTAAAGTATTTAAGAATTATACTCGAATAAAATTGATTCGAAATTTAATAAAATTGAGATTTTAAAGGGTATGATTTTATTTATAAGTTGATTTAGTTTAGAGTGATTTATATGAATATCGAGTTGATTTAAATGAATATATCAAGTTAATTAAATTGAAAGAATATCCAATTATTTGAAGTTTAAAGGTTTTACATAAGTGATATTTGATTCATTAATTAAACATTTCAAATCTAAATAATAGTAATTGAATTTGATAGATATGGAATTATCAAAGAATTAGTTTTGAAATGGTGGAATATTTAAAGCTTTGAAATATATGGAAATTGAAATGGTTATTTGGGGGATCAAATCAGTATTTGGAATTGATTTGTGAAATTAAAGAAGTTATTTTATTATATAAAGTAATTTAATATTTAATCCATTTAAGTGGTGTAGTTATGTTTCACAGTTATGAGTTTCAAAGTATTATAATTTGAAAGTGTTATACTTTAAGTATTTGATTTCGAAGTGTTATAATTTTGGAAGTGCTATGATTTTCGAAAATAGATACGTTTGAAATAAAAATGATATTAGATTGATTTGGGTTTTTATAAAAATGATATCCTATTGATTTGGTTTTTGAAACGGAAATGATATCGTATTTATATGGTTTTGAAATGGATATTATATTCTGATTTTGAAGTACAAATTATTTTGAAATGACTGCGGTGTTATAATAACGTTTGGTTGTTAAAGAGATCGGGATCGGAAGTTGTCATGCTCTCTGCCAACTCCGAAAACCACTCTAACAACCATGTACGTGGTAGAGATTCCAGAATGAAGTAGGATGGTGGCGACGTTCTATTAAGGTATTTACATGGACCCGACTCCCATGAGTTGGCATAAGGTGGCTAAAACAGGAGCGATTCTCGGGCCAAGGAGGTAGCCTCTCTTATCGGACACACTCCTTCGATATTATGCTCTGACTTTTAGATTGATTCAGTGGCCACTTTTGATTTTTGATTTTGGGGGTGTGGCTTGAGGTGGGCAGTAGTAGATGCTACGCGTTACCACTAGCTCGGATGTGTAATTGGTATATCTACCCTGGCATTGCCTTGTGTGCCGTGTCACCTACCCTATCGCGCCTTGTACGAGTTTGGTTTTCTCTGTAGCCCGTGTGGTATCCTCTGGTGGCTTCCCGATCAGGAGGAACCATGATACTGGATGGACTACTGGGACTATTATGTGGTAAGGGCTCCTGAACCATGATACTGGATGGACTACTGGGACTATTATGTGGTAAGGGCTATATGGGTAACCCTTAACGCTATTTAAAAGTAATTTTATTTTACTATAGACATTATTATAATATGAAATATTACTACATAGTAAATAGTTTAATGGTTCCTTAGGATATGTGAATCCCGAGCATCTCTTAAGTTACTGCACTCACGTTAGACAATGGATAGGAGATGTCAAATTCCGTAAACATCTCTGATGCTATTCCACTCATATTTATTTCTATTGATTTAACTTACATAAGATCTTTTAGTTCTGACTCGAGTGTTTTGTCTTTTCAATTCGCTCGGGTCAGTCTGAGCATTTCAGGATTCGAAGACTTTATTTCTGGAGGACGAAGACGAAGATTGTATTACTATTATTTATTATATTATTCCACTACATTTATACTATTCCGCTGCATTATTAATTATTCTCTGATATGTGTAACTCTGATATGTGTTGTATAAGTATAATCAAATGTTTTGTAAAACAGCTTCATGAACTGTTATTTGATTATTTATTTGATTATTATATTTTGTCATTCCGTTGTAAGATTCTGTTTTTTTTCTTCTTTCTTCCTTTTTATTATTCACCCCAACAACAATTCACCCTTTTGTATGGTTTGAGTCTGACGTTGATGTTGTTGACTGGATTGGATAATGATTGTGATAAATAGTTGATGGTTGATATTGGATGAATGATGTTGTATTTTATATTGTTATAAACTGCAAGTTGTTATAGATTTCATTTCATTCGGGATTGCAGTTTGAAATGATATATAACCATATTTATAATTTAAATTACGAATTGAAATGATAAATATCCATATCACTTGATTATAGGATAGAAAATTATATACAGACACCGCGGCCTATATATAAAAATATTTTGAAATGGTTTTGTAATGGAATATACGAGTTATATAAATATTGATTTTAGATGTTATATAAATGTTATTTTATTATTGATATTTAGTTATGTATAAATTTGTTTTGAAATATAAAATAAGTTAAATAATAAAGTTTGATTGCTTTTATATATTATGGTTAAGTATCTGTTCAAGTTTTATTGTATGTTGAGTTTATAATGAATTAAATAAAATTAAGGTTGGAGGATAAATATGAAGTTGATTTGGATTAAAGTATTTAAGAATTATACTCGAATAAAATTGATCCGAAATTTAATAAAATTGAGATTTTAAAGGGTATGATTTTTGTATAACTTGATTTGGTTTAGAGTGATTTAAATAAATATCGAGTTGATTTAAATGATATATCAAGTTAATTAAATTGAAAGAATATCCAGTTATTTGAAGTTTAAAGGTTTTACTTAAATGATATTTGATTTGTTAAGCAAACATTTCAAATCTAAATAAAAGTAACTGAATTTGATAGATATGGAATTATCAACGAATTAATTTTGAAATGGTGGAATGTTTAAAGCTTTGAAATATATGGAAATTGAAATGGTTATTTGGGGGTTCAAATCTGTATTTGGAATTGATTTGTGAAATTGAAGAAGTTATTTTATTATATAAAGTAATTTAATATTTAAGCCATTTAAGTGGTGTAGTTATGTTTTACGGTTATGAGTTTCAAATATTATAATTTGAAAGTGTTATACTTTAAGTATTTGATTTCGAAATGTTATAACTTTGGAAGTGCTATGATTTTGGAAAATAGATACGCTTGAAATAAGAATGATATTACATTGATTTGGGTTTTTATAAAAATGAAATCCTATTGATTTGGAAAAGATATCGTATTTATATTGTTTTGAAATGGATATTATATTCTGATTTTGAAGTATAAATTATTTTGAAATGACTGCGGTGTTATAATAACATTTGGTTATTAAAGGGACCGGGATCGGAAGTTGTCATACGCTCTGCCAACTCCGAAAACCACTTTAACAACCATGCACGCGGTGGAGATTCTAGAATGAAGTAGGATGGTGGCGACGTTCTATTAAGGTATATACGTGGATCCGACTCCCGTGAGTTGGCATAAGGTGGTTAAAACATGAGAGATTCTCAGGCCAAGGAGGTAGCCCCTCTTATCGGACACACTCCTTCGATATTATACTCCGACTTTTGGTTATATTCGGCGACCACTTTTTATTTTTGATTTTGGGGGTGTGGCTCCAGGTGGGTGCTAGTAGCTGCTACGCGTTACCACCAGCTCAGATGCGTAATTGGTATATCTACCCTGACATTGCCTTGTATGCCGTGTCACCTACCCTATCGCGCCTTGTACGAGTTTGGTTTTCTCTCGTAGCCCGTGTGGTATCCTCTGGTGGCTTCCCGATCAGGAGGAACCATGATACTGAATGGACTACTAGGACTATTATGTGGTAAGGGCAATATGGGTAACCCCTTAGGCTGTTTAAAAGTAAGTTTATTTTACTATAGACATTATTATGATAACGAATATTACTACATAGTAAATAGTTTAACGGATCCTTAGGAGATGTGAATTCCGAGCATCTCTTAAGTTACTGCACTCACGTTAGACACTGGATATGAGATGTCAAATCCTGTAAACATCTCTGACGTCGTTCCACTCATATTTTTTTCTATTGATTTAACTTACATAAGACCATTTAGTTTTGACTCGAGTGTTTTTTCTTTTCAATTCGCTCGGGTCAGTCTGAGCATTTCAAGATTCGAAGACTTTATTTTTGGAGGACGAAGATGAAGATTGTATTACGATTATTTATTATATTATTCCACTACATTTATACAGTTCCGCTGCATTATTTATTATTCTCTTGTATGTGTAACTCTGATATGTTTTGTATAAGTATAATCAAATGTTTTGTAAAACAGCTTCATGAACTGTTATTTGATTATTATATTTTGTCATTCCGCTGTGAGATTCTGTTTTGATTTTTTTTCTTTCTCTGCTTTTTCTGATTCACCCCCCAATAACAGTCCACCCTTCTATATGGTTTGATTCAGCATGTGTATCTACATAAGCGTACAAAAAGGCGAGATGTTACATCTGGTATCAAAGCTTTGGTTTAGCGATAAACCTTAGTTTTGTGGGGTCTGACTCTTTATTAATAGGGTAGTAATGCCCTATGTTGAGTCATTGATGTGTATATATGAGAGAGCGTATTAGTTTGTGTTACAAAAAGGTTTTGATATTGTGTTAATTTGTTCCGTTTTGTATTTATAAATTCTGATTGGTGCATAGGACGCTATGACATCAACATGGATTTCTAAACACTTAATAGGATAGACCGATGCAATATTTGTTTTGGATATAGGTGAATGAAATAGTTTTGCCTATTATATTTTCTATATATAAAATAAATTTTTTATAAAGGCTATATTTGGTTGTAATATATTGGTTGGTAGGTAGTGAAATTTGTTAATATTGGTTGTAAAATAAAATTTCAAATAAAAATAAAATAAAATTTAAAATAAAATAAATGAAATTGGAAATTTAGAACTTAGGTTCCAGGGTTTTGAAACTTCTTTCGAATGATTTTGGGATATAATGATAATATTGTTAGAAGTAATTTCTGATATAAATATTTCAATATAATTTGAAAGAATTGTTTTAAAGAAACTTTAGAAAGAAATAATCCCTGTACTCCCCTCTCTATCGTTGGAAAATAATTTCGGTGATGAGTGCACTCATCATCGACATTCATTTTCGAGTTTCGAAGTGGAAAGACCACTGTAGTAGTTTTACTACAGATTTATTTTGATGAACTAATAAATTTAAAATTGTTTTGAATATAATCGGATATATAAATTTAAGTGTATATATCTATCTATTATTTTAAAATGATCTAAAATTTAACCCGGTATTTAGTTCTTAAGTTTCTGTTAATTAATAGTTTCAATTATTGTACTAAAATGGAATGTAACTAATTAATAATTGGAACCTCTAATTAAAATAAAAGATTAAATGCTAGGCTATAAATGAAATTTCAAGGAAATTGAAATTAGTAACCTATAAACAAAAGATATGATTATTAAACATTAAATTAGTTAAAAGAAATGAGAAAAACTTGTATAACTTTCAATTACATTCTAAAAGACATATACATATAACTTACCAAAAGATGTAAAAAGTTGAAATGTTAATAAGAAAACGTAATGGATATTATACAAGTAAAACTTGAAGTAATGAAAGTATTCAATGAAATTCTTTAATAAATAAGAATTTAATGCGAAGACGAAAGGATACTAATTGAATATAATAGAAAGGTAAGTATTATAAATAAATGAAATGAACACTGAATGAATGAATGGAAATATAAGAATTTGTGAGAAATAAATGTAAATTAAAAAGATAAACCATTATATGAATGAAAAGAAATCAAACAACAAAGGTTATGAAATGAAAATGATAAAATTTAACTTGACCTATTATTTGGAATTGTTGTTTGTTTGGCTTATGGTTGTTTGGTAAAGGATATTTTAAAATTGGTTGGATGTATGAATATCTGTTTAGTTCCATCTAAGATTGTTGAGTAAATGGTGGACTTAATATTTTATTGTCCATTATGTACAATTTAAAGTTTTTGAACTCGAACAACTGTTTGTTTTGCTTGATATGAATGGATGATTGATTTGTGTTGATTTTATATGATGATTATATGTTGGTTGCAAGTGGTTGTTGTTTATATTGATTTTTTGTTGGTGGTTGAAACAACTCTAAATATTTCATTTTATATAATTGTTAATTTTTTTTGGATTAAGTGAAATACAGGTTATGGAAGCAATTGCTACTGCTTTTGGTTTCATAATTAAGCATTGTTTGCCCAACAAATAGATACGTTTTCGGCTTACGGTTTTATAGTGTTATTATATTGTTTTTCCCATTGTGGAGATATATTATTTTGAGATATTGTGATATATATTGTTATATTTGATATTATATTTTCTCCTGAGCCTCTCCATATAAAGGAGACTCTGCCGAAATTTTCCGTAAATCTTGGACTTAGAAAATTTTGAAAAATATTTTCCAAATTTTATTAATTTGAGTATAAAAAGACTTAATAGTTATAAATAAATATATTTTACTTAAATTATTAAATTTTGTAAATTTATTTGTTTATAAAATTAATATTTTGAATAAGATGTATTGACTACTTAATTCTTTCTTTGCCCCTTCTTTTTCCTATTCGGGGACGAAAAGTTTTGAGTGGGGGAGAGTGTAACGACCCGTAAAATTTTGATAATTAAATTTGTTAATTTAATGAATCTTGTTATTTAATATTGGAAGAAATAAAAAGTTGTAAGGTACTAATGTTAATGCAAGTTGATAAATAATTAGTGCAATCCCAATTAATTGAAACAATTTAAGGTTATAATTGATTGTATTTAGTAAATTAGGAAATAAATTTCAATAAATGTAATTAAGTACTATGTTAATGTAAATTAAGTTAATATTTGAAAATGATGTCAATTCCATTTATAATATGACAATTGGTTGATTTAAGCAATAGAAATCAAGATTTATTAATTTATTTGAATTTAAATTATAGTGATTGGGTTTATTACAAATAAATGGAATTAAATATTTAGATATTACGTTAATAGGAAATTAAGATGAAATTTGAAGATGTTAATGTAATAAATCATGAACCAATGTTAGTTGCATCCTTATTGTGATAAAAGATGCGAATAACAAGGTTTAAAAATTTAATAAACAGATTTCTAGGAATTTTAATTTATAATTTTTGAATTTAATGAAATTGAAATTTTACACTACAATTGATGGATTAATCAAGTGTAAATCGACATCTAAATTTGTTTAAATTGCTGCAATTGTTTAAGAAATCGAAAATGATAAGATTTGTTAATTATGGAATTAAAATTGAAAAGTGATTTAATTAATTAATTATTAATTTATTTAATTAACAGTAAAAATAGCCATTTTAGCCACTGACTCGGATTTCGATGAAACCAGTTTCATCGGATCCATAACAGTGAATTATAGTAGGATTTCAAGTTTCGTAGCGATCGGACTTGTCGTTTGATCGTACGGGCTCGAAACGCATAGAAAATCAATTAAATTGTAATCAATTGAAATTAATTTCAAATAACTTGATTTTTGCATAACTTCTACATACGATAAAATTTGGACCTAAAACCTGTTCCATCGCATTTAAAATATTTAAAAACATCTATTTTGATATATATGTTGATCCAATTTCGTTCCGGAGTCAGAACGGGCTTTTTGGGCCATTTATGGTTTAATGATCCAAACCAATCGTATCCGTTCTTTATATTTTCAACCCTACCTATATATATATATATATCCAGTTATAAAACTTAGCAGCCTCTCTATTCCTTATTTCTGTACGTACAATTCTTTCTATTGCTCCTCTTTCTCAATGGCAGACAAAATCAAAATTCCAATTGCAATTCCAAATAAAATTCAAAGCCAAGAATTCAAGCTCCTCAAACAACATCAAATTATATATCAATCTGAAGCTCTCGACGAGCGCATCTCAGATCTGCAATTCATTTTTCGTTCTGGTGCATCGTTTGTTTAGAAAATGTTGAACTATCCACAGTCGTTCATCGAGTGGTGATCGACTTCATCTGATCGTCAATTGAAGGTTACCGTTGCGTAGAGATGGACGAGTGCTTCTCATCGTTGGTGTTTGTTTGATGGATTAACGGCTTGATCATCCCCAAAAGTTCAATTAGGGTTCGAGATATTCAGCGGTGGCTGCTCGTTTTTCGCGCCTGGAAGGTCATAGCGTTCGTCTTGGAGGCGCAAGCACGGTGGTCGTGACATCAGGGAGGCATCGCGGTCGGCCTTGGCGGTGGCACGACGAATTGAAGCAGCGGCGCACCGGTGAGCGAGCCGAGGTGGGTAGCAGTTTCTCGTGCGTGGGTTCTAGTTCGGTCGGGATTGTAGAGAGGGAAAGGGTGATGATGTGTAAGTATGCACTGTCTTTATTTGTTTATTTTAAATTTAATTTTGAATCGTTCTAATCTTCATAACTTTTAAACATGAGGTCCGTTCATGGATGGGTTTCTCCGCTAGGTTTGTATTGGAATTCCGGACATTTTGATGCTGGTTTGGACGGATTCTGTGACTGTTCAATTTTTAGGTTTAAATTGGATTTAAATTCAATTTAAATTCAAAAGGTGAGTGTTTTAACCTACTCACAACTTCTAAAATTTCTTATGTGTGTTAAATTAATTTCTGATGTGTTTAGAAATTTATTTATGATGGTTTGGCATATTTTTGATCATTATCCCACTTAAATTGAATTTATTGAATTAAATTGTTATTAAATTATTATTGCATATAAACTGCCAGTTAAATTGTTATTTAATTTATTATTGAGTATAAACTGCCAGTGAATACCTGTTATTTATTATCTGTTCTATATTGATGTTGTTGACTGGATTGGATAATGATTGTGGTAAATGGTTGATGGTTGATATTGGATGAATGGTGTTGTTTTTTATATTATTATAAACTGCAAGTTGTTATGGATTTTATTTCATTGGGGATTGCAGTTTGAAATGATATATAACCGTATTTATAATTTAAATTACGGATTGAAATGATAAATATCCATATCACTTGACCATAGGATAGAAAATTATATACAGACACCACGGCCTATATATAAAAATATTTTGAAATGGTTTTGTAAAGGAATATACGAGTTATATAAATATTGATTTTAGATGCTATATAAATGTTATTTTATTATTGATTTTTAGTTATGTATAAATTTGTTTTGAAATATAAAATAAGTTAAACAATAAAGTTTGATTGCTTTTATGTAATATGGTTAAGTATCTGTTCAAATTTTATTGTATATAGAGTTTATAATGACTTAAATAAAATTAAGGTTGGAGGATAAATATGAAATTGATTTGGATTAAAGTATTTAAGAATTATACTCGAATAAAATTGATTCAAAATTTAATAAAATTGAGATTTTAAAAGGTATGATTTTTGTATAACTTGATTTGGTATAGAGTGATTTAAATGAATATCGAGTTGATTTAAATGAATATATCAAGTTAATTAAATTGAAAGAATATCCAGTTATTTGAAGTTTAAATGTTTTACTTAAATGATATTTGATTTATTAAGCAAACATTTCAAACCTAAATAATAGTAATTGAATTTGATAAATATGGAATTATCAAAGAATTAATTTTGAAATGGTGGAATGTTTAAAGCTTTGAAATATATAGAAATTGAAATGGTTATTTGGGGGTTCAAATCTGTATTTGGAATTGATTTGTGAAGTTGAAGAAGTTATTTTATTATATAAAGTAATTTAATATTTATGCCATTTAAGTGTTGTAGTTATGTTTCACAGTTATGAGTTTCAAAGTATTATAATTTGAAAGTGTTATACTTTAAGTATTTGATTTCGAAGTGTTATAACTATGGAAGTGCTATGATTTTGGAAAACAGATACGTTTGAAATAAAAATGATATTACATTGATTTGGGTTTTTATAAAAATGATATCCTATTGATTTGGAAATGATATCGTATTTATATTGTTTTGAAATGGATATTATATTCTGATTTTGAAGTATAAATTATTTTGAAATGACTGCGGTGTTATATTAACGTTTAGTTGTTAAAGTGACCGAGATCGGAAGTTGTCATGCTCTCTGTTAACTCCGAAAACCACTTTAACAACCGTGTACGCGGTGGAGATTCCAAAATGAAGTAGGATGGTGGCGACATTCTATTAAGGTATATACGTGGACCTGACTCCTGCGAGTTGGCATAAGGTGGCTAAAACATGAGCGATTCTCGGGACAAGGAGGTAGCCCCTCTTATCGGACACACTCCTTTGATATTATACTCTGACTTTTGGATATATTCGGTGGCCACTTTTGATTTTTGATTTTGAGGGTATGGCTTGAGGTGGGTGCTAGTAGCTGCTACGCGTTACCACCAGCTCGGATGCGTAATTGGTATATCTACCATGGCATTGCCTTGTTTGCGGTGTCACCTACCCTATCGCGCCTTGTACGAGTTTGGTTTTCTCCCGTAGCCTGTGTGGTATCCTCTGGTGGCTTCCTAATCAGGAGGAACCATGATACTGGATGGACTACTGGGACTATTATGTGGTAAGGGCTATATGGGTAACCCCTTAACGCTATTTAAAAGTAAGTTTATTTTACTATAGACATTATTATAATAGCGAATATTACTACATAGTAAATAGTTTAACAGATCCTTAGGAGATGTGAATCTCGAGCATCTCTTAAGTTACTGCACTCACGTTAGACACTGGATATGAGATGTCAAATCCCATAAACATCTCTGACGCCGTTCCACTCATATTTGTTTCTATTGATTTAACTTACATAAGATCATTTAGTTCTGACTCGAGTGTTTTGTCTTTTCAATTCGCTCGGGTCAGTCTGAGCATTTCAGGATTCGAAGAATTTATTGCTAGACGATGAAGACGAATATTGTATTACGATTATTTATTATATTATTCCACTACATTTATACAGTTCCGCTGCATTATTTATTATTCTCTTGTATGTGTAACTCTGATATGTTTTGTATAAGTATAATCAAATGTTTTGTATAAGAACGTTATCGAAGTTAGAAGCTTCCTAGGTTTGGCTAACTATTATGGGAAGTTTATTAGAGATTCCGCTAAGATTTCAGCACCGCCTACTCGCCTCATTAAGAAGAATGCAGCATTCGTGTAGGACGTGGATTGTGAGGATTCCTTCACGATGCTAAAGAGGGCCCTTACTAGTGCACCAATATTTGCTTTATCTGACGGAGCTAATCCTTTTACAGTATACATTAATACATATGGGACGGGTCTTGGGACAGTATTGATGCAAGAAGGGAGGGTAGTATGCTATGGAATTTAACAGTTGAGAACTCATGAGAAGAACTATCCAACCCATAATTTAGAGCTAGCTGTTATTGTTTTCGCACTCAAGTCCTGGAGACATTACTTGCTAGGAGAGAGGTCCGAGCTTTTCACTGACCATAAATCATTAAAGTATTTATTCTCATAGAAGGATTTAAACATTAGGCAGCAGCGTCGGATGGAGTTTCTAGCATCATACACTTTGAGATAGCTTACACCCCTGGTAAAGGGAACGTAGTTGCGGATGCGTTAAGTAGGAAGAGAGCAACCCTTAGCCCGATTTCGTGGAGTGGAAAAGCCTAGAGTTTATTTCCACCTTCGATTTTAATCTCTCTACAGACATTACCCCTGATTATTGGTAGCACTTGAGGTTAAGCCTACCCTCATAGATCAGATTGGCTCAAGGCAGTTAGGGGATTCAGAGCTTGTGGATATTCTAGATTGGATTAGCAAAGTAGAGGTCTCTAGACATCTCCAATGCTATTCCATCGATGGTAAATGTAACGATCCCGAATTTTAATTTATTTTAAATTGATAATTAATTTAATTTTTGATTAAAAATTTGTAAAATTGATTGGTTAATCGATTTGATTTTTATAAAATTCAAATAAAATATGTTATTTATTAACATAGAAATGGTTTCTTTTATAAATCATTTTAATAAGGAGTTATTTTTAAACAATGTTGTTAAGGTAATATCTTTACAAAAAAATTGATTTTTATATAAATAGTAATTGTTACAAATGGTTTGAAATAATAACAAGTAACATAAGTATGAAAATAATAATAAGCAAATGAAGTATAAAAAATATAACTAAAACAAAAGCATATATTTTCATTTGAGTTAAAGTGTTATAACGAAGGACTAAAACAACTTTATAGTTTATACATAAAGTAAAATAATAAAATGTCTATGAAAACATAAAGTAACAAGACAAAAGAAAAGAAAGAAAGAAATTAGACAAATTCAAGCAGCATATAAATTAACGGTATAGTTCGTAAGATATAAAGTCAATACAATATACTAAATTTAACACTTCACTACAAAGCAATAGAACAAACATGTATAGTTCATTATGAATTAATTTGCAAATTAAAACAAAAATATCCATGAAGCTTGCAAAAGAAATTATACAAATAAATATATCAAAGTGTGAATCAAGACAAAGTTAATTAGTACAAAGAAAATCTTAGTACACAAAATATAAACATAGAAGAAAATAACAAGTAGTTTGTTGTATACACAGTTGTACAATGCAAAAGAAAGCAAACTATTCACAATACACAAAATATCCTGGTACAAATGAACAAAATAAAAATATAAAGATCAGCAATCATAATTAGGTGTAGACATATTTGAAGACATATGCATTTAATTAGCAGTGCTGACGAGTTTGTATGAATGAAATTTGTGTGTATGCAAGAAAATAAAACAAACATGTACATACAAGATTCAAAACAGATATGCTGTAAACAAGGAAAGAAACAACAATTAATGTAATATCATCTCAGCCCACAAAAGCAAGATTACAGCCAACAAAATCTCTGATTAAATACAAACCAAAACACTTGAACCAGCAAAGCAAAACATAAAATAAGAATCAGGCAAGTAAGTAACTATATAGAGGCAATTATAACTATGTACACCTGCAAAAGAAGATAATACATATATTCAGGTACAGAGAAAATTAAATTTGTTAAGTAAGAACAAGTAATATATATATATGTTTGTACAAACAATAAAGTAAGTATGTAGGCTTGACAACAGGTATGTACACTTGAACTGGGAATAAGACAAAGAAAAGAAAAGAAAAATGAAACAAAAAGATGATAAGTATAAGCTTCCAATACAAGCCAAAGTTAATAAATGTTAGCACATCAATTGTGTATGTCAGCCACCATATATGAAAGTTTGTACAAGGTAATTAATACTAACATATCAAAGCCAGATATCAGCCGAATTTAATTAGCATAGGCATTTAATAAATATCACTTCAGTATCCAAAATGAAAAATAATAATATCTCTGCCTATGGTACCACAAGATTTTTATCATCCTGTATATTGCATTTTCACATATCAATCTCCTCCTTTCAGTTGTTTCTTTAAGTTGATAAAACTGAAGTAATATCATCTTAAACTTAACACACAAAAAAATTAACTTAAACAATAACATAAATCAAATCAAAGCCAGAGAATCAAAGAAATGGGTTCAGCAAGCAGAAAGAAATTCAAACTCTGTTTTCTTTTCTGGAAATACAGTGAGTAACTTCATATTTTGATAACTTAAGTTTTCTTTTAATCTAGTTGCATGATTAATATCTGTATATTTGGTGAGTAAACCAAACTTTCTAAAGCCTAAATTTGGTGGTAGAATTCAATGCATGTGATGAATCTTTATAGGAAGTTAGTAAATAAAGTTAGCATGAGTACATAGAGGTGAATGTTTGAATATAAGTATGATATGCCTGTACATAGCTATAAATATGAACATATATAAGCCTCTGTTTATAATCACAGGCTAAAACTCACTAGGAAAAAGATTCATATCTTCCCATCTAAGTCAAATTCAAGTTAAAATATCTAGAGAAGACATGTTTGTATCAGTATAAAATTATTTTTAAAAGTATTTTTAATAGAATAAATAAGTAGGATTTCTGGAAATCACTAATGTAAGAAAAAAATGAATTCAAGTCGAAAAATCGATTTTTAAATCTTCAAGCTTTGATTATATAAATTTATTCGTATTTCAAAAGTATGAATTTAGAAAATCATTTCGTCATTTTTAAAGGAGCAATCATCGATATATTGGGAGTTGAACGATTTTGACTTTTTTGTAAATTTCCGTCGATCAAAGTGATGATACGAGTCGCGCTTGTAACTAGAGGTGGCTGGAGACTTGGGGTTTCCAGGAAAAATAATGGAGAATTTTTCTGATGGTGGTGGTGGCCAGAAATTGGTGAGTTAGGATTTTTGACCTAGTTTTGGTCGATCAGGTTTGGGTTGTTTTAGCAGCATCGTCGAGGCATCGGACTCAACTTGAGGCAGGGGAAATGAAGTTTTGGTCAGAGGCGAAGGTTATGGCAAGAGGTGGTGGTCGCCAGTGGTATGTGGCGTCAAGGTGTGGCGATTGTGTTAATCAGGTTTGGTTCTGGAAAAAAAAATCGAATAGCTCGAATTCGATTACGAGTTGGTGATGAAGTTTTAGTGGCCGTGATCGAGAATGGTGGCTACGGTCGACTTGCCGGTGATGGAAATGGTGACCGGAGCGGCGGCGATCGTATGTACAGGTGCACGCGTGTCAGGATGTGTCCGGTTGGGTTGTTGGAGAAGATGATGATGTTGTCTCGAGTTACTCTCGTGAAAATGTAATGGCGGGCTCGGGTTTGAGTGTTGGTAATAGTTTTCAAGTCTGAAGCAATGATGTTCAGGTTTTAAACTTAAAAAGAATGTTGAACCAGGTTTTAAAGTTTACAAATAAAGCATATTCAGTTTTTTTCTTAACTTTATAAGTGAATTTTTATTTGGATAGGAAAAAAAATGTTTCTGTAATTTTAGAAAATAAAATTTAGTTGAAAGAATATTGAAATAAAATTTATAAGTTTCAAAGGAATATTAATTAAGTTTTCGAATCAAGCTTTGTTACAATTTAATGAATTAAGAAAGTACTTAACAAAGTTTTGAAACCCAATCAATATTTTAATTTAGTAGTTAATGTAATACAAGAGTTGAAATTTTAATTACCACTAAAGTTTTTAATTTAGTAATAATTGATTTAAAAGTTCATAGAAGATTTTTAAAATGTTAATTAAGACAAATAAGTATTATTATTAATTGTTTAAAAGGGTAATTAAGAATGAATAATTAAATCAAATTGTAATTAATTAAATAAATAAAGATTTGTCGAGATGAAAATTTTGATTAATTCACAATTAAGGATTTAATTTATTTGTAATTACAAATTTTAATTAGATAATTTAAGAGAATTAATGATTAGTAGTTAATTAAGATAATTAATTAAGGAAAAAAAAAATAATTAAGGATTTGGTTAACTTATCATTAAGAATATTTAATCATTGATTTAAATAAATCGACAAAAATAGTCATATAGTTAATTCTTTTAAATCACTTTCACTTTAAATTGAAGATGATTGACTATCATCAAGTGTTATATACTGGATTGATATTTCAGTTTGAGATTATGATACTATGTGATGTGAATTTGCCTGGTGCTATACTGTGAACTGTGATTGTTTCTGTATGTCTATGTGAAAACCCCTTTTTGCCTGTAAAACGGCATTTAAATTTCGATGAGACAGGGAGTTTGATTACAGTTGGTTATTCGAAACCCACATCGAATTGTAACGATAAATCTTTATGATTGATAAATTTATTTATCTATGAATCTGTGAATGAAGATAAGCGTTATGGATTTTACCGCTTATCGATATTGATATATCTATGATGATTGATGTTGTGCACTATTGTGTAAAACCCCTGGACCACACTCATACACACACAATTATGGATTTCACGTGGAAATCAGTTAAGTCACAGATTTTTAAATAAGATTTGAAATTGAATTTTAAATTCTAATAGTTTGGAAATAAATTAAGTTTAATGTGAAAAGCTTTTGAAAAGGTGTTTTAAGAATAAAAGTTATTTTGAATAACTAATAGAGAATTGGAATTTGAATAATTCGATTAAATTGGAATTCATATCTGAAATTGAATTTTATATTCAATACTTATGATTTAAAAAGGACTTTACAAGTTATACGGGTGTATATCGTTTTTAAGCGTTGATTTGGAAATTGAATTAAACCAAAGATTGTGACTTGTATAAATGGAATTGGGTTTTTTCGAAATAAAACTATTGTTTCTAAGTGATAATGAACTTCCAATTTATATTAAAGGGATTTCAAGTTTTAATTGAAAATGATTTTCCAAGTTATGGACGAATCTTTGAAAACAAGTTTTGAAATCTATAAGTTAAATCTTTAATTTAAAGATTTAAACGAGTTAATCCAATTGAAATGGAAACTGTTTTGAAATCCGTAAATGAGTCTTTGTGAAGCTGGGTGAACTTAGTGAAATAAATCTTTTGTTTAAAAGATTTGAAAATGGTAATTTGTTTAAACCATTTGAAAGAAAGTTTTGAATTATTTAGTTGTGACTTAATTGAAATCCCATATCCATATGTTTTAAATGTTGCGCTCACTATTCGGTTTAGCCGGGAAAGGACCTTTGTGTCATATAACCCATTCCGAATATGTGATACGACGTATATGGATAGCATTGAAGACCGGTGGTGAAGACCGGGTATTTGTGAAAGCGATAGGATGACCTATCGATTGTCTCTGCACCGAGTAGCTACGGTATAGAGATCCCTTAAGTGATGGGAAGTCCGATCGGGATTGTGAATACCCAGATTTGCAAGGGCTTCTTTGGAAGTGCCTTCGGTTCTGTTCGAACCCGGAACAGACTTGTATGGTTACATGTCTGACACTACACTTTGAGATATAAAGCAGATTTCTTTCAAATACATTGCTGTTGGTGGCGGAGAATTTATTCTCTTAGCTTAACACCCTTCTCTGAGACGTATGAGCTCAGAGGTTATGTAGTTGAAGGTTATCAGCAATATACTCCCAATTTGGTAGTGTGGCATGCTGAGTGCTGCTGTATGTTGATGATCATTGTTTGATCATTTGTGATATGATCATTTGTTTGATCATTTATCTTTGTGATCATTACTTTGATCATTTGTTGACCCAAAGCATGGCTTTGTACCAAAGCGTAGCTTTGTGGACGAGACTGCATCAGGACCTCACACCCCGGAAATGGTCAAAACAGGAAAGATGCAGCAAGGTTATGAGGGTCGCGCCCTTTAGGGCGTGTCATTCCCTTCTGGTAAAGGATGATATTAGGTATGGAGCCCTGATATTTAACTTATGTGGTTGCTCCAATCTCATTACTGTGTGGTTGTTGCTTAGAGGTACCTCGGATAAAGGTCCCAAAGGACCGGGGAGTGGCATGCTCGAGTAGTAGTTACCTAGTTACAGAGGTAACCCGGCCTTGTGTTGGCAGAGATCCGGTTAGGTTCTCGGGACGTCCCGCCAGAGGCGATCCCATGTGGCAGTAGGAAGTTCCTTAGCCTGACCATTTGTTGGAAAATCCAAAGAAACAATACGCGCCCTGTATGGTTTTAGTTGTATTACCTGCCATGGAATGTGGTGGTAACCTACTATTGAACATGGTAGCTATAGTTGGCATACGATAATGGTCGTATGCTGACTAAGATTAATATTCTACTTTCGAAAAGTTTTCTGCACTTTGCACTTATAATAATAATATCAAAGATTTCGCATATCAAGCATGTTTGACTATCATAAGAAGAAATCTCCTCCAATTCTGCGTTTGCATTGTGTGTGTGGCGGGAGGTCTTATGGTAGTTTCATTTTCTAAAAGCATTGCGAATTTACTTTAAAATTCTCTTGCTGTTTGTGTTTAAAGGATAAACTGTTTTTGTTACTCACACCAGTCCCATGACTGACTCGGAGTTTATTGTTCCTTTCCTAAACTCTGGGTGCTCACTATTTTCCACACGAGCAGTCTAGAGTTGGGTTTTTCAGATAGTTAGGTTCAGTTGATCATCTGGAGCTAGTTTCAGTCTTTGGATGCACACTAGTCTTGCTCTCTTAGTGAAATGTGATGTTGGTTCGAGCTGTTGGAGTTCTTTCTTGAAGACTATCTTAGAGTTATTTGTTCTGCTGCTATCTTATTGTATCATATCTCTGATGTATATCGATATCTATTGTATCATCTGTTGTATCAGGATGTTGTATATTGGTATTGATTATTTTCTTCCGCTGTGTTGTTTTACTTAATTGTGTTATAAGCTCCGGCGACTCGGATTTGAACGGTCGGATCTACGGCAATCAAGTACGATGTAAAGTATGGATGTCGATTTTCGAACGGGCAAAATCCGCTTCGTCACAGTAAATGGTGGCTAAGGAGAGATGGAAGACTTTGTGTCCTCCGCACTAGTGATTTGACGAGAGCAGTTCTAGAAGAAGCACACCATTCTCGAATGACTATTCATCCGGATAGGATGTATAGAGAGATGAAGAGAGTGTTTTATTGGTGCGGCATGAAGAAGGATGTGACAGAGTTTGTAGCTAAGTGTCTTGTGTGCCAAAGAGTTAAGGCGGAGCAGCAGAAGCCTGGTGGATTGCTTCAACCATTGGATGTACCCGAATGGAAGTGGGATAGTGTTTTGACGGACTTCGTAGATGGTTTAGCCCGATCTAGAAGGGGAATACTAGTATTTGGGTGATTGTAGATCGTCTGACTAAGAGCGCCCACTTCATTCCGGTCAAGAATAAGAGAACATGACCTTATTTGGCATCCTTATGCGTTCATGAGATAGTCCAACTTCATGAATTTCCCTCTAGCATAGTGAGTGACAGGGACCTTATCTTTACTAGCTAGTTTTGGAGGAGCTTGTAAGAGGCTTTAGGTACATAGCTTTGATTGAGTACGGCCTATCATCATCAGACGGATGGCCAAACAGAGAGAGTTAATAGGGTTCTTGAGGATTTGTTGAGGATGTGTATTCTTGATTTTGGAGAAACTTGGGAGGAGCATCTTCCTTTAGTGGAGTTCGAATATAATAATAGTTTTCAAGCTAGCATTAGGATGACACCTTTTGAAGCTCTTTATGGGAGGCCATGCAAGTCGCCTTCGTATTGGTTGGAGTCTACAGAGAGATTTCTACTAGGTCCCGACATAGTTAGGGAGACTTCAGAAAAAATTGATTTGGTTAGAAGGAGAATGAAGATGACCTAAGATAGAAAGAAATCCTACGCGGATAAGCAGAGAAGGGATATTGAGTTTGAGATTGGAGATTTGGTTTTCATTAAGCTGTCTCCACTAAGAAAGGTAGTGAGGTTTGGATCAAATAGGAAACTAGCTCCCAGATTCGTAAGACCGTTCCTCAACCGTGGAAAGGATAGGGAAGATGTCGTATCGAATAAAGCTACCGAGAGGCTCATGGGAGTTTATGATATTTTTCATGTTTAGCACTTAATAAAGTCATTACATGATTTAGCAGAGATAGTGGAACCTAGCCAACTTGAAGAAGTTGAAGTGGTGAGAGAAGCATCGGTTCGTCACATTCCTACCAAGATTGTTGGATATGATATCAAGAAGCATAGGAATAAGGAAGACCCTTTGGTTAAGGTGCAGTGGAGAGACAACATTTAGGACACTACGTGGGAAGTTGAGGAGATAATATGCACCTCTTATCTGCATCTTTTTGATGGTACGTCTTGTATTTTCTAATTCCATCTTTAGTTTTGAATAGGTTCTCTCCTTTAGTATCCTTTGGTTAGGTAGATCTTAGGATTTAACCTATGGATGGTAGGACTAAATGTAAACATGTTACTAGAACATGTTATGTATGTTGGACGCTAGTGGTTGCAAGGGTTTACTAGTGGATGCTAATGGGCGCATATATACACACTAGACACTATTATCTCTTAGGGATCGGTCTAAATTAGGTCACTAAAATATATGCATATAGATGTGTGTGCATTTGCGTTTTTATTTTATTTCCATGGTAACTGTAAATGGATGTATGATTGTTGCATTTGGATGATGATTGTAGCGCACATATAGAACTATCAATTATCATTAGGGAATTTGCATTCATTTGGATACATGGCACAAATATGATTGCATTAAAGGAGGTCGACTGAATCAGTAGACCGCCTAATCTTTTGCATTAGTTAGGAACATTGACACAACATTATTGCATATAACATAAATTGCATTAGAAAGCTTATGGACAATGGATGTAATGGATGATGGTTGAATATGTGGTTGAACAATTTTGATGAAAATATTTATTTCATTCTTCTATCCTTTGAGATTTTGGGGATGAAATCCTTTAAGGAGGGAAGAATGTAACAACCCAAAATTTGAGCTATATAATTAATTAACAAATTAATTAAATGTTAAAATAAGTTAGTGAAATTGTTACAATTGAGCCACGAGAGTTGCACAATTATGTCCGTGGTAATTTTCTGGTCAATTTTCATATATAATTTGTCAAA
The DNA here is from genome assembly GCA_030765085.1 of Allium cepa. Lineage (NCBI taxonomy): Eukaryota > Viridiplantae > Streptophyta > Magnoliopsida > Asparagales > Amaryllidaceae > Allium > Allium cepa. Next base: position 1,038,251,943 of record CM060931.1, on the reverse strand, counting down.
ATCTGAGTTAGTATGACGAAGATACGCAAGAAAGAAGAAAACAACAAAATGAAAAAAATACAAGGCATGGGTCGACCCATGCTAACGGTCAGGTCGAGCTTAGGGTCGACCCAAACCATACATAGGCTGACCTAGGGTTCGAACCTCATTGTATATAGGTCATCCCGCCTTATTATTTGGATGCAGAAGTGTCCAGGTGCCTGCTGAACGAACGGTTTTGTAATTTTCTTCAAATCTTGTGCAATCGTACTTGGATCCGATGGTTCTCAGCGAGCGTATGACATGGTTGCGCCAAATTTAATCTCCAAATCCAATTGTCTGAGATCCTTAAGCTTCACTATAAATAAGACCATAGGCCTGCCTATTTTTCTCATTCACATTTTCTCCTATTTGGGTTCATTGCCAGAGGCTAGACCCTAAATAGAATTTTTTTTAGGGAGAAGATCTTTTTGATAACATATTCTACGCCCTAGGAGTGGATCAAGGAAGACCAAGGACTAGAGCTAAGGACCACATGCGAGTGTTTTGTAATTATTTTAGATTTTTAAGTAATTTAAAATAATAATGTTCTCAATAGTTGTAATTTTTCTACAATTTTGAGACAGTTTTTATATGAGCTTATTTGTAGTCTATTTTTAAGTAAATTTCAGAAATTCTTTTCAGTCTATTTTTATTTGGCTATTTTATTCATTTATTTATAGTTTTTCACTGTTATTGACAGTTATTTACATTTATTTACATCTGTTTTAAGTTAGAATTTAGCCTATAAATGTTAGTTTCTTTTTATTCCTTTTTGGCACGAATAAAATATTAAAAAGAGAATAATTTGCAAACATTGATTAAAATAGAAAAACACTAAATTTATAGAAATTAGATGTAAAATAACAAAGAACTGTAATAAAAAGAAGATAGACTGAAATAGGCAAATTTGAGACATTTGCAAGCATGTTTATAACTAGTCGTTATAACTAAAAAGATAGAATAGAAGAGTAACAATGATCACATAGGTTATAATTAAGAAGAAAGAACAGATAAGGCTGGCTTATTTTAAAACTTACACTAAGTTAATAAGAAAATATAGAAGAATGGCCCGTACCAACAACATTCCCTTTCAATTATGAACTGATGGTCTCACAATAGTTAGGTGAGGCTGGGACATGTTTATGCTAACTAGGGTAAATAAGTGGCCAATAGATAGAGGCTCAAATCTGGGGATTTGAGTAAGGGGCGCAAACTAGAATTTGTCTGTTAGTACCAGTACTGGTAGCATTCCTTTTTAGACTAGGGCTGATGGTCTCACAACACTTAGGTAAGGCTAGGTAGCATCCCTTTCAGACTAGGATTGATGGTCTCACAATAGATTAGGTGAGGCTGGGCACGATTATGCTGATTACGATAAATAAGAGTCACAAGAGGGGGCGACAGTTAGCGTGTACCGACGATGACCGAGCGTATAACATTGATTAGGGTAATAATTCACTACTGCGTTCCTAGCGCTAAACATGTGTCTTTTACGGTAGGACCAACAGGATTGGACCAGCTCATAGTGGCACAACAGAGATAGAAGGCCAATCAACGGGTAAAATTAGGATTTCAGCCTAATTAAAATAGGATTTGGATTTCAGCCTAATCACAGCAGTTTAAGACAAGTGCAAACAATCCAAACAAACGGTCAAACAGAATCAGAAACTGTATTTTACCCCAATTTTATCTTTTCAGTGTTTCTCTCCATACTAGAACTATTGCTTAGTCTATTGTCCTTATCTTGCTTGGAAATGCTAGTTATTACTTTCTGTGACAATCCAGAGTTTTGGACATTTGAAATTAGAATATTTAATTGAATTTAAATATTTGAATGTTAGTTTAACTTGAATTTCAAATATCACTATTTATTTGGCAATTAAAATTTTGAATTTAATAATTGGAAATTGGGAAAATTGTTGAATCTGGATGTTCCAGGCTTGTTAATAATATTAAAGGCTTGGGAAATTTAAATTTATGATAATGAAGATAATGGAAGCTTCAGAATTGAATTTGGATATGTTTTGTTCAGTTTTGAATTTATATCGTTTAAAACGACATTAAAAATAGTCTTCCGAGGCACAGTCTCAGATTTCGATGAAACCCGTTCCATTGGATCCGTAATAGTGTTTTATTATTGGATTTTAATTTTCGTAGCATTCGATGTTGTTGTGTGACCGTACGGTAGGTAAACGCGCTGAAAATGATATCAAAATTTAATTAAATAGCTGGTCCAAAAAGCTATCTTCTCCATACAATCGAATTTGGACTCGAAACATTTTCCATTGCATTTAGAATAGGGGTTTAATATTACAAACGCCTAGCGGCATGCCTCGATTGGAGGTCGAGATTTTAAGTTGCAACGATTTAAATTTAATTTAAATTGTGATATATATATATATATGTATGTATTTAATACAAATTGTTTTCACAACACAAAATTTACACGTTTCATCCCTTCTAGCACTTGTCCCACTTTCTCGGATTTATTTACATGCGTTTGAAAAAAAAATAAAAAAATAAAAAGAAAGATAGATGCAAACAAAGAAAACACAACTCTCGTCTTCAATTCAAATCTATTAATGGCGAAGATAATACCAATCCTATTTCCAAGAAGAAAAAAATCGAAAGGAGATTTAAAATGCCAGAAGAGCTTTCGAATTGATTTTTCGATCTCGATTAGAATCACCTTCTCTCGCTTATGTTTGATTCTCAAAATTGATTAAAAAAAAGGAAGAGAGCAAAGCCTGTAGTGGCGATATTCTGGTAATGGGAACGATGCGATCAATCTGGGTCGACAGTCGCGTTTGTCTTCTTCGAGCGGCGATGGTCAAGGCAACAGCTCGAGTTTCGAATCATGAATATGGGCAGCAGTTGTGGTCGCAGTTGAGGTTTGAACAGCAAGGTGCTACCGTGTTTGGTTTTCCCAATGTCGGGGACAAGGCGAGCGGCCATTGGTGCCAATCTCGGTGGTGGTCGCAATGTTCGAATAGGCGATGCATTGCGATTTCGATTTTGCTTTGGGCATCGATGTGCAGGTAACTGTCGATTTTGATTTAATTAATAATGGTTTTATATATATATATATATATATATATATATATATATATATATATATATTGATGGCAGTATTTGATTAACAGTAAGGTAATTTTATAATATGTGAAAACAGTTAACCTTATTGTTAATTAATACATATATTTGGGTAATTAAAATATATGTGTGTGTATATATATATATATATATATATATATATGAGGTTTTGGAAAATATAAAAGGAAAATAAATATACAAAAATCCATTTTAAATTGCTAGTTTATTTTTTCAAAAAATATTATGGATTAGGTAATGAATTTGTTTTATTAACCTATTAAATTTATCTAGTTACTAAAAATAATTTATTAAAGGAAATTTATTTTTGAATTTAATTTTTAATTAAATAAATTTATTAAAAGGAATTGGTTTAAAATTAAAAGAATAGGTTAATTAAAATTATCAAATGGAAATTTAATTATTCGATTAGTTCGAATATTAATAAAAATCATATAATTGTTTATACAAGGTTTTAAAAAAACAGAAAATATATTCATATACGCATTTTAAATCTACCAGTTATTTTAAAATAATATATATTAATGATTAATTTGTTAAATAAACTGATTTAATTTATTTATTTTACAAAAGGTTTTAAAAGGGAAATTTGTTTAAATAAAGTTATTTAAAATAAATCTTTAGCTAATTAAATCTATTAAATGGAAATTAATTATCCGATTAGTCCAAATATTAATAAAATCATATAATGTTTGTATAAGGTCGAAAAAAATGGAAAACCAAGTCGAGATGGTGAATGGATTGCAAATAAAAGGGCAAAGGTGAGATCTTGTCACTCGATCGAATTGCTTTGTTTAATTTAAATAGTTAAATTCAAAATTTTGGATGTGCTTGGATGAATTTGATAATTTTTCTGTTGGGTGATATTATATATAGTAGCATATATATATATATATATATATATATATATTGGAGGGATTGATTTCCCGCATTATATAGCGGATGGGACCCTATGCGCCGCATAATAGCGGATGAGACGATATAACCCCATATACCACGATATTCCACTTCAAAGTGGAATTGGTATTTTATATTGTGCTAACATATGTGGATGCAAGGAAAACAGGTTGGAAGGATCCAACTGGATTCCTCAAATTGTTGAATTTATTTCATATGTTGTGATGTGATCTATTGATAATATGTGAATAATTATATTGATAATTGAAATTATTGAAGGCTATGGTTTGGCCGAATATATTCTGGTATTTTAGAATACTAGAAATATATAATTGGATTTTTTGGAAATTAAAGTAAAACATTTAAGTAAATTAATTTTAGAGGATTGGATAAATTTAAAAGAAGGAATTCAAAAAGGGTAAAGATTGATTTTTAAAATCCTATTGAATAAATTCCAAGTATGGGGAAAAGATTTTAATAAATGAAAATAAATTTTTGGAAATCGATTTGGAAATTGGTTTGGTGTTTGAAAATTAATTTTTGGGAAATCGATTTGGAAATTGATTTGGTGTTTGAAAGTAAATTTTTGGAAATCAATTTGAAAATTGTATATTAGTGGATATTTGGAAATATAAATTCACAAATGGAATTTATAAAGGAATGGGTAATTTGTTTCAAAAATAAATATTGGTTTATTTTCAAAAGCGTGGAAAGAAATTTACGAACTTGGGATGTAAATTTGAGTAAATCAAGAAGGATTTATTAATTGATTTAAATGGATTATTTTGGAATGAAAAGTGTATTTTCTCTGGAAAGCCGAGTATGTTTTCGAAGTAGCTTTTAAATATAAATTAAAAGTTCTAAATTTGGTTTTAAAGAGAATGTTTTTGGAGAAATTATTTTTAAAATTTTGAAGTAAATATTTATTAAGTTAATAATAGAAGTGATTATTTGAAAGATTTAACTAGTATTTGATTTAGAAGTTGGTTATTTAAATAATTATACTCTATCTAATAATTTTATTTTTAAAATTAGTTTGGACTTGAGTTTTATATGAGATATTGGTATAAAATTTCATAACTAATATTTTAATAAATATTTTAAAATAGTTTTAAGTATTTTGAAGTATATATTTTTGGATAAGTGATTTAAATTATTTTTAAAGTATTCGGACTTGGCAAATTTTTCAATGGAAATAAACAATTTTTGGAAATTTATTCCGCGTGAGGAAGGTGATTTGAAATTTGTTTTAAAAGGGTTGAAGTGTGAAAATATATCTTGCGAAGATATTTTGAAATAAATAAATTTGGGGAAATTATTTAAATCTGATGGTTGTTGTGAATGCTGGTTGATAGTTAAATAATCGACTATCAATACTGGCCTTTAAATGGCATTTGAATTTCGATACGATCGGGGGTCGGGTTCTAAATAGTTATCCAAAAACCACATAGAATTTTAGTATTGGATCTTCTGTTTAAAAGATCAAAGTGGAAATTTGTTGTGACTTACTTGAAATCTGAATGTAACCACTTATTTTTAAAAATAAGCGCTCATTATTCGGATTAGCTGGGAGAGGACATTGGGTCATAAAACCCATTCCGAATAATGATACGACGAAATGAGATTGCATTTGAAGATGGTGTTGAAGATCAGGTATTTTCGAAAACGAAAGGATTACCTGCTGAATGTCTCTGCACCGAGTTGCTCCGGTATAGAGATTTATATCACCTTATGTGATGGGGAGTCCGGACGTGATTAGGGAATATCCGGATTTGCAAGGGCTTCTTTCCTTAATTGGAGAAAGTTCCTTCGGTTCCAATCAGACGCAGATGGACTTGTATGGTTTTATGTCTGACGTTACACCTTGAGATATAAAGCTGGTTTCTATCAAATATATTTCTGTTAGTGGCGGAGAATTTATTTTCTTATCTTAACACCCTTCTTTGAGACGTACGAGCTCAAAGGTTATGTAATTGATGGTTACTAGTGATATATTCCCAATTTGGTAATGTGGCATGCTAAGTGTTGATCATTTGTTGATTGAAGCATGGCTTTTGTGAAAAGTGTAGCTTTGTGGATGGGACTTCGTCAAACCTCACACCCCGAAATAGTTGAAATAGGAAAAGATGCAGCAAGGTTATGGGGGTCGCGCCCCTCAGGGTATATGCATTTCCTTCTGGATAAAAAGTGGTATCTGGTATGGAGACCAAATATTAAACTTATGTGGATAAAAAAGTGGTATTCGGGTATGGAACCCAGATTATTTACTTATGTGGTTGTTGGTTGTTGAGGTGTATAATGACCCTAACTCGACCTTCGAAAATTGGCACCGAATATATCACCTGTATTCAAATGCCGCAGATTTAAACGTCGAATCTGGTTCGCCGGAGCTTATAACATATTAAGTATAACAACATAGCGGAAGAAAAATGAATGAATAATCGTTGATATACAACATTCAACACAACAATGACACAATATCTGTTACAACAAGATACAACAGATCTAAAAATATCAAAGCAGACTATAACAGTGGAAATATAACACAAGAAGACGGTCTAGACTTTGCAACCATCGACATTGGAAAGACACTCCAACAGAATCTCCAAAAGAAGCCAACACCATCCTGCAACTCCATCTCCAAAACTCCAAACCAACGATAGCTCGAACCAAAGTCTCGAACCACCAACAATGAGGCATTATGCAAGGTCACCCATCCAAAGACTGGAGAAGATTTCCACAGACTGAAGGCTACTCAATCTACACCTACTATTTGATTATCTGAATAACCCAACTCTAGACTGCCCGTGTGGAAAATTGTGGGAACCCAGAGTTTAGAAAGGGAACAACAAACTCCGGGTCAGTCATAGGACTGGTATGAGCAAACAAAAACAGTTTATCTTAAAACAAACAAAAGAATTTAAGTTTGAAATCCACAATGATTTTTTGGAAAATGATACTGCCATAAGGCCTCCCACCACACACACAATGCAAGCACACACTTGAAGGAGATTTCTCCTTATGATAGTCAAAAATGCTTGATACGAGAAAACTATTTGATATTATTATTAGTGCATAGTGCAGAAAAAAGATTTCGAAATTATAATATTAATCTTAGCCAGCATATCACATTTCGTCGTACGCCTACTATAGCTACCATGTCCAATAGCAGGTTACGCGCCACATTCCATGGCAAGTTATACAACTTAAACCATACAGGGCGCGTATTGTTTCTTTGTATTTCCAACAAATGGGTAGGCAAAGGAACTTCCTACACCGAACGGGAACGCCTCTGTAAGGACGCCCCCGAGAACCTAACCGGATCTCTATTAACACAAGGCCGACGCTACCTCACGCTTTAACCAATCTACAACATAGGTAACTACCACGCAAGTATGCCATCCCCAGTCGTTACCGACCTTTATCCGAACCACCTCTCAACCAACAACCACAAAGCAATAAGTTTGTAGCAACCAAATAGGTTAAATATCTAGGATCCATACCATGATATCACCTTTTATCCAGAAGGAAATGGACATACGCTAGGGGCGCGACCCTTAAAAATCTTGTTGCAACATTCCTGTTTCGACCATTTTCGCGTTGTGAGGCTCGACGAAGTCTCGTCCACAAAGCTACACTTTTCACAAAAGCCATGCTTCGACCAACAATTGATCAACAACACTTCGTATGCCACATTACCAAATTGGGAATGTATCACTAGTAACCATCAACTATATAATCTCTGAGCTCATACGTCTCAGAGAAAGGTGTTAAGCTAAGAGAATAAATCTCCGCCACCAAACAGAAATGTATGTGATAGAAACCAGCTTTACATCTCAAAGTGTAACGTCAGACATACATCCATACAAGTCTGTTTCGGGTTCGAACAGAACCAAAGGCACTTCCAAGAAGCCCTTGCACATCCGGATAATCCCTAATCACGTCCGGACTTCCCATCACAAAGGGTGATCAAATCTCTATACCGGGGATCAGCCGGTGCAGAGACATTCGACGAGTTATCCTTTTGCTTTCGGAAATATTCGGTCTTCACCACCGGTCTTCAAATGCTATCCATAACGTCGTATCATTATTCAGAATGGGTTATATGACACAAGGTCCTCTCCCGGCTAAACCGAATAATGAGCGCAATATTTAAAAATCATATGGATAATGGGATTTCAGTTAAGTCACAACTTAAAATCAAAAACTTTTCTTCATATGGTTTAAACAAATTATCATTTTCAAATCTTTAAATAAAAACACTCACTTCACAAAGTTCACCCATCTTTCAGAAAGATTTATTCACCGATTTCAAAACAATTTTCCATTTCAAATCCTTTATAGAAAGGATACATTTTTAAGATCCCTTTTCAATTTGAAGAGTATACCAATCTTTAACAAAGATTCATTCATATTCCTTCAAAACAATTTCCCTTTCAAATTGGATTAACTCATCCAATTTTTAAATCAAAGATTTAATTCATAGCGTTCAAAACCATATCCACGGACTCATAGCTTTTAGGAAATTTTTTCATTTCAAATCCTTTATTTAAAAGATACACCATTTAATATCCTCTTCAATTTCAAAACAAGGTTTAACAATCTTTCACAAAGGTTCATTCATAGCATTCAAAATAATTCACAATTTCATTTCAAACTTAAAGCTTTTCAATACAAATTAGAAATCTTTTCCTTAATGAAAAGCTTTTATTATTTGTAAACAACAAATAGTTTTCGTTTGGAAAATTTGATTACATTTATACAATTTAAAGCCCTTCAAATATAAAGCTTGGTTTAAATTCAAATTCCCAACACTACTTTTAAAATGGTTTAAAAACCATATAAACACATTAATAACTTATATAACCTTTTTGAACCATAATTTCCAAATAGAGAATTCAATTTCAAATTTTGATTTTAAATTCAAATCAAACTATTTAAATTGCAAAACCTTATCAAGTTATTCAAAATAACTTTTATCTTAAAACTCCTTTTCAAAAACTTTTCACTTTTAACCCAGTTCTATTTCAAAAACCATTTGGATTCAAAATTCAACTTTAAAACCATTTCAAAATATCTGCGACTTAACCCATTTCCTCGTGAAATCCATATTTGTGTGTGTATGGTGTAGTCTAGGGGTTTTACACAATAGTGCAACAACATCAATCAACATAATCCAACAGCGGTATAACCTTATAATGCTTATCTTTATTTACAGATTCACAGATATAAATTCATCCAGATAAATAATTTCCATTTATCACAGATAAACAAATTACATTCACAGTTCACAACTCAAATCAAACATAATTCATATCACAAAGTATCATGTATCAAGGATATCAAACAAAACATTCACTACATCCAAACATCTATTCATAAGACGAAGTAATTATGTGATTAATTTAAATTAGATCATTTACCCATGAATAAATTTCTAATCATGGTTAATTAATAATTAGTCAATTACAAACCATTACTATTAATTATTTTTTAATCATTAATTAACCTTTAATTTATGATTAATCCTTTGATTAATTATCCTTAATTAATCGCAATGATTAATTAATTAATCCTTAATTAATAATCATCCCTTACTTTCATTAATTAACTAACCTTTAATTAATAAATTAATTAATTAAGTAATTATTATTTAAATAATTATATTAACAAATCATTAATTACCTAACAAATTAAAAGATAAATATTTTATCTTTATTAATTACTTTAATTATTATTATTTTAACCTTGTTTAATGATTCATCATTATCACATTAGTTAATTTAAAAGATTAAGGTTTAAATAACTATCTTAATTATCCTTTTTAATTATATTGTTCATTTAATAAAAATAAACTTATCAAATAATGTGACAAAAATAAATAAATTTTAATTACTTTAAAAAAATCTTACTCTAAACTTTAATTAATTCAAACTTAAATCAAAATTATCATTTGGAAACAATTATCATTTAAACCTTGTTAATGGCATTTGGAAATAAATCATCATTAGGGCATAAATTGAATTTTAAAAACCTTTAAGTAAAAAACAAAAAATCAAAACATTATTAAGATAAACCATTTATCTTTAATTACTAAATTATGATCTGTTAAAACATTTATCTTTTATACTTTAAAACTTGATTAAAACTTTTCAAGGTTTATATAAAAATCTGGAAAACAAATTTACTTCACAATTAGAAAACTCGAGCCCAAGGTAGTGATCCCCGAGATCTACTCCGAGTCACTCGCCATCCTTTCTGCTTCGAGTTGCTCACGCAACTAACTCAAGACCTCCTTTGAGTTTAACCCATCTTCCTCAAATTCCACAGTCACCCAGGCACGAACATGAATGCGTGCACATGCACCATTTTTTCGACCGTCTCTGATCATCACCGAGTACCTCAATAAGTCGATAACGACCATCTAACATTGACCGACCACCCAGAACACACAATTTCGTCTGCGATCGAAATATAGCCACTTGCCATTTCGAGGAACCCAACCTTATCACCCAAAGCTACCTCATACCATCGATTTCCGGCCACCAGAATTCATGCCGCCGCACCCAAAGCTGCGCCACACTCCATGCTCAATCTCCCATAGGTGCGATCGACCCAATTTCCTCGACAACGCTGCACGAACTAAATTTTCGACATCGTATCCGAACTAGCCTAAAACCCTACTCCGATCAACTGCTATCACCACGCTCATCAGAAAAATTCGTGAGTATTTTTCCGTGCATCCTCGTCACCCATGCTATCCTTCGCCATGACCACGACCTCCCTTACTTCTCCGACGATCGGCAATTGCCACAAACCCAAATTCCATTCATCACGAGAAATCTCAACATCCATTCACTTAAAAATCGTGAAATTCCTTTTAAAAATCATCTTATTACAAGATAAATCTGATCCAATGATCAAAAATTCAAATTAAAATACTTGAATTTTCCGTTTAAAATGTTTTTCCTCTGTAATTTCACAATTTCAAATTATTTACTAATATTCTATGGTTGAGATTATTTTTAAAATTTGAATCTGAGTGTCTCTAACAATTTTCCTTTACAGATTATAACTCAAAACCGCTTGCACTTGGAGATTTGAATTTTTGAAATGGTTTACTCCATAAACCTGGAACAAAACTTGTCTGCCTATAACACAACATACACACTATCCTTGCCATGAATACATATACAAATAGGCACACGCAAACGCTTATTTATCACCATAGACACCAGAATCAAAGAGCTGGTTTAAAATTTTAAGTTTGCTCACCTGGGCTTGATGTTTGAAAGTAGAGAACTGATTTTAGCTTTGATCTGGAATTTTGATTTAGCCTAAACTTGATTTATTTCTGAGCTTCATTCAACCTGCTACTTTGTTGAGTTGTTAATCTTTGTTTGACACTGGTTTGAACTTGCATGCTTCAGTTTGATTACTATTGATTTTGAACTAAATCCATATTGTTGCTTGCATTATTTGAGGCTTTTGCATTTGGATCTGAAACTTGCTTTCAGATTTTGATTTTCTAGTTTGTATTATTTTTCTTTGCTTTTAGTTTCTATTTTTATTTTAAGTTTCCAATTTTGAAAATGATAAATCTGATTATACTTTCTTTAATTCATGTTTTGTACAGTTAATTTCAAAAGAAAAGATAATATTTCCACTTGTTTATTTAGTCTAACACTTGTTCATTTAATCTAACACTTGTAAGTCATGATATGAATCCTCTTACACTTATAAAATATAACTATTTTATGTCTAATCCTTACTTTAAATTAATTTATACATTATGGTTTAAACCCTTATGTTATTAAAGTTTACATTTGTTTATTCACATTTCTAAAATATTTACATATGTCTTCTACATGTATTTATGTTTCAATGTTCAAAAATTTCATATCACTTTTTATGTTGTACTTATACAATTTCATAACAAATGATTCTAAATCAAATTATATATATATATATTAGTTCTTTGAAACATAAAGTTTAATAAATCCCATATCTATTTACAATATTTTTTTATTTCCAAATATTCTATTAAAAATACATATTTTCTTTATTCTGGAATTTTCATTTTAATTCACAATAAATTTCACAATTAGATCCAAAATTTTATATTAATTACCAAATATTTCAAAATTTAATTCCAAAGATTAAATTAATTATCAGATTATTCTTAGCTAAAATCCAGGAATGTTACAGATTCCCCCTTAAGAAAATTTCATCCTCAAAATTTGCAAGGGAGACAATAAAGAGCAGATGGACACATCTGAGATAGAAAATTGATTTACCAGGTCAAAATGGATATCTATTCTGCATTTGGCTTACCAAATCAGAATATCACTAATAGATACGAGAACAAACTCATTTAGCACTTCATAAAATATTTGGGTCACCAGATCTACGAAGTATACAAGGGCGTTGATTAGTTCGAAGGGATAAATAACCATTCGTAGAATATATCTTGACCTAACAAAACAAATAATGGATACAATATTCCACAATTCTCAAACACTACATATGGATTACAACTTAGGTCGGAATACCCTAAAGTTTACACAAGCTCGTCCCTTTTCGAACCTTGATCCTCACAAGAAATTACAATAGAATTTTAAATTTGGTTTTAATCGAAATCAATTTATTGATACAAATCTTCATACTTTGGTTAACCAATTTATTTCAATTTAAAATTTCTAATTCATTAAAGTTAAAAACGAAAAGCTGATAGAAACATGATGGAGAGAATACGAGATAGAAACTTATCTATAACGGTTCGCAGGGCCACCACCATACCAAAACATCTCCTTGCAGCTGCCACGAAGTAATCAAAGAATTTGAAATCGGATGATGATCAAAAGAGATTGATAGAGAAAAGATTGTTTCCTTGTTGTTACAGGTATTGACCATTGGAAGTGGTACTCCCATGTCCCCTATCTCATTCTCTTCTTGCACTCTACTTACTATTAGTGAATAGTAAGAGAATTTACTGAGGCATACGAATGAATATCTTAGGGATATACTCATTCTTGGGTATCTGTAACCCTATCTCTAATGAACTACCTAATGTGTTATACTCCTAAGCTAAAGTTTTAACCTTCGGCTCTGATACCAAATTATAACGACCCTGACTCGACCTTTGAAAAGCAGCACCGAATATATCACATATATTCAAATGTCGTAGATTCAAACGTTGAATTTGGTTCGCTGGAGCTTATAACACATTAAGTATAACAACACAGCAGAAGAAAAATGAATGAATAATCATTGATATACAACAATCGTTACAACAATGATACAATATCTGTTACAACAAGATACAACAGATCTTAAAATATCAGAGCAGAGTATAACAGCAGAAATATAACACAAGAAGACGGTCTAGACTTTGCAGCCATCGACATTGGAAAGACACACCAACAGAATCTCCAAAAGAAGCCAACACCATCCTGCAACTCTACCTCCAAAACTCCAAACCAACGATAGCTTGAACCAAAAGCTCGAACCACCAACAACGAGGCATTATGCAAGGTCAGCCATCCAAAGACTGAAGAAGATTTCCAAAGACTGAAGGCCACCGAATCTACACCTACTATTTGATTATCTGAAAAACCCAACTCTAGACTGCCCGTGTGGAAAATTATGGGCACCCAGAGTTTAGGAAGGGAACAATAAACTACGAGTCAGTCATGGGACTGGTTGAGCAAACAAAAACAGTTTATCTTTAAAACAAACAAAAGAATTTAAATTTGAAATCCCAATGCTTTTTTGGAAAATGAAACTGCCATAAGGCCTCCCGCCACAAAGCGCACACTTGGAGGAGATTTCTCCTTATGATAGTCAAAAATGCTTGATACGCGAAAACCATTTGATATTATTATTAGTGCATAGTGCAGAAAAATATTTCGAAAGTATAATATTAATCTTAGCCATCATAACATATTTCGTCGTATGCCTACTATAGCTACCCTGTTCAGTAGCAGGGTACCGCCACATTCCATGGCAGGTTATACAACTTAAACCATACAGGGTGCGTATCGTTTCTTTGGATTTTCAACAAATGGTCAGGCAAAGGAACTTCCTACACCGAATGGGCACGCCTCTGGAAGGATGCCCCCGAGTAAGTGGATCTCTGCTAATACAAGGCCTATGCCACCTCACGCTTTAACCAAGCTATAACATAGGTAACTACCACGCAAGTATGCCATCCTGGTCGTTACCGACCTTTATCCGAGACGCCTCACAACCAACAACCACAAAGCAATAAGTTTGTAACAACCACATAGGTTAAATATCTGGGCTCTATACCATGATATCACCTTTTATCCAGAAGGAAATGGACATACCCTAGGGGAATGACCCCTAGAAACCTTGCTACAACATTCCTGTTTCGACCATTTCCGGGTTGTGAGGCTTGACGAAGTCTCGTCCATAAAGCTGCGCTTTTCACAAAAGCCATGCTCGATCAACAATTGATCAGCAGCACTTCGTATGCCACATTACCAAATTGGGAATGTACCACTAGTAACCATCAACTACATAACCTCAGAGCTCGTATGTCTCAGAGAAGGGTGTTAAGCTAAGAGAATAAATCTCCGCCACCAAACAGAAATGTATTTGATAGAAACTAGCTTTACATATCAAAGTGTAACATCAGACATACACCCATACATGTCTATTCCGGGTTCGAATAGAACCGAAGGCACTTCCAAAGAAGCCCTTGCACATCTGGATAATCCCTAATCACGTCCGGACTTTCCATCACAAAGGGTGATAAAATAACTATACCCGGGATCTGCTAGTGTAGAGACATTCGACGAGTTATCCTTTCGCTTTCGAAAATATCCGGTCTTCACCACCGGTCTTCAAATGCTATCCATAACGTCGTATAATTATTCGGAATGGGTTATATGACACAAGGTCCTCTCCCGGCTAAACCGAATAATGAGCGCAACATTTAAAAATCATATGGATAATGGGATTTCAGTTAAGTCACAACTTAAAATCCAAAACTTTTCTTCAAATGGTTTAAACAAATTACCATTTTCAAATCTTCAAACAAAAAGATTCCTTTCACAAAGTTCACCCATCTTTCACAAGGATTTATTCACCGATTTCAAAACAATTTTCCATTTCAAATCCTTTATAGAAAGGATACATTTTTAAGATTCTTTTTCAATTTGAAAAGTACACCAATCTTTAGCAAAGATTCATTCATATTCGTTCAAAACAATTTCCGTTTCAAATTGGATTAACTCATCCAATCTTTAAATCAAAGATTTAATTCATAGCTTTCAAAACCATATCCAAGGATACATAACTTTCAGGAAAAATTTTCATTTCAAATCCTATATTTAAAAGATACATCATTTAAAATCCTCTTCAATTTCAAAATAATGTTTAACAATCTTTCACAAAGGTTCATTCATAACTTTCAAAATAATTCACAATTTCATTTCAAACTTGAAACTTTTCAACAAAAATTGGAAATCCTTTCCTTATATTAAAGCTTTTATTATTTGAAAAAAATAATTTTCGTTTCGGAAAAATTTGATTACATTTATACAAGTTAATCCCTTCAAATATAAAGCTTGGTTTAAATTCAAATTCCCAAAACACTACTTTTAAAATGGTTTAAAAACCTATATAAGCACATTTATAACTTATATAACCTTTCTAAACCATAACTTCCAAATAGAGAATTCAATTTCAAATTTTGAATTTAAATTCAAATCAAACTATTTAAATTTCAAAACCTTATCAAGTTATTCAAAATAACTTTTATCTTTAAAACTCCTTTTCAAAATCTTTTCATTTTCAACCCAATTCTATTTCCCAAACTGTTTGGATTCAAAAATCAACTTTAAAACCATTTCAAAATAGCTGTGACTTAACCCATTTCCCCATGAAATCCATATTTGTGTGTGTATGGTGTAGTCCTGGGGTTTTACACAATAGTGCAACAACATCAATCATCATAATCCAACACACAGCAATATCGATAAGCGGTATAACCCTATAACACTTATCTTTATTTACAGATTCACAGATATAAATTCATCTCGGATAAATAAATTATATTTATCACAGATAAACAAATTACATTCACAGTTCACAACTCAAATCAGCATAATTCATATCACAAAGTATCACATATCAAGGATATCAAACAAAACATTCACTACATCCAAACATCTATTCATAAGACCAAGTAATTATCTGATTAATTTAAATCAAATCATTTACACATGAATAAATTTCTAATCATGGTTAATTAATAATTAGTTAATTACAAACCATTACTATTAATAATTCTTTAATCATTAATTAATACTTAATTTATAACTAATCCTTTGATTAATTATCCTTAGTTAATCACAGTGATTAATTAATTAATCCTTAATTATAAATCATCCCTTACTTTCATTAATTAGTTAACCTTTAATTAATAAATTAATTCGTTAAGTAATTATTCTTTAAATAATTATATTACCAAATCATTAATTACCTAACAAACTAAAAGATAAATCTTTTTATCTTTATTAGTTACTTGAATTATTATTATTTTAACCTTGTTTAATGATTCATCATTGTCACATTAGTTAATTTAAAAGATTAAGGTTTTAAATAACATTTTATCCTAATTATCCTTTTTAGTTATATTGTTCATTTGATAAAAATAAACTTATCAAATAATGTGACAAAAATAAATTAATTTTAATTACTTTAAAACATCTTACTCTAAACTTTAATTAATTCAAACTTAAATCAAAATTATCATTTGGAAACAATTATCATTTAAACCTTGTTAATGACTTTTGGAAATAAATCATCATTAAGACATAAATTGAATTTTAAAAACCATTAAGTAAAAAAAAATCAAAACATTATTAAGATAAACCATTTATCTTTAATTACTAAATTATCATCTGTTAAAACATTTATCTTTTATAATTTAAAACTTGATTAAAACTTTGTCAAGCTTTATATAAAAATCTGGAAAACAAATTTACTTTACAATTAGAAAACTCGAGCCCAAGGTAGTGATCCCCAAGATCAACTCCGAGTCACTTGCCATCCTTTATGCTTCGAGTCGCTCACGCAACTAACTCGAGACCTCCTTCGAGTTCACCCCATCTTCCCCAAATTCCACAGTCACCCAGGCATGAACATCAATGCGTGCACATGCACCATTATTCCGACCATCTCCGGTCGTCACCGAGTACCTCAGCAAGTCGACAACGACCATCTAATACTGACCGACTACCTAGAACACACAATTTCATCGGCGATCGAAATATAGCCACTTTCCATTTCTAGGAACCCAACCTTATCATCCAAATCTACCTCACACCATCGATTTCCAACCACCAGAATTCATGCCGCCGCACCCAAAGCTGCACCACACTTCCATGCTCAATCTCCCCGACGTGCGATCGACCCAATTTCCTCGACGACGCCGCACGAACTAAATTTCCGGCATCGTATTCGAACTAGCCTAAAACCCTACTCCGATCAACTTCTATCACCACACTCATCATAAAAATTCGTGAATATTTTTCCATGAATCCTCGTCACCTAAACTATCCTTCGCCATGACCACGACCTCCCTTACTTCGCCGACGACCGGCAATTGCCACAAACCCAAATTTCGTTCATCACGAGAAATCTCAACATCCATTCACTTAAAAATCATGAAATTCCTTTTAAAAAACTTCTTATTACAAGATAAATCTGATCCAATGATCAAAACTTCAAATTAAAATAATTGAATTTTTTGTTTAAAATGTTTTTCAACTGTAATTTCACAATTTCAAATTATTTACTAATATTCTATGGTTGATATTATTTTTAAAATTTGAATCTGAGTATCTCTAACAATTTTCCTTTACAGATTATAACTCAAAACCGCTTGCACTTGGAGATTTGAAATTTTGAAAACTCTATAAACCTGGAACAAAACTTATCTGCCTGTAACAAAGCATACACACTATCCTTGCCATGAATACATATACAAATAGACATACATAAACACTTATTTATCATCACAGATACCAGAATCAAAGAGCTGGTTAAAATTTTAAGTTTGCTCACCTCGGCTTGATGTTTGAAAGCAGAGAACTGATTTTAGCTTTGATCTGGAATTTTGATTTAGCCTAAACTTGATTTGTTTCTAAGCTTCATTCAACCTGCTACTTTGTTGAGTTGTTAATCTTTGTTTGACACTGGTTTAAACTTGCATGCTTCAGTTTGATTACTATTGATTTCGAACTGAATCCATATTGTTGCTTGCATTGTTTCAGGCTTTTGCATTTGGATCTGAAACTTGCTTTCAGATTTTGATTTTCTAGTTTGTATTATTTTTCTTTGCTTTTAGTTTCTAGTTTTATTTTCAGTTTCCAATTTGAAAATGATAAATCTGATTATACTTTCTTTAATTCATATTTTATACAATTAATTTCAAAAGAAAAGATAGTATTGCCACTTGTCCATTTAGTCTAACACTTGTAAGTCATGATATGAATCCTCTTACACTTGTAAAATATAAACTAGTTTATGTCTAATCCTTACTTTAAACTAATTAATACATCATGGTTTAAACCCTTATGTTATTAAAGTTTACATTTGTTTATTCACATTTCTAAAATATTTACACATGTCTTCTACATTTATGTTTCAATGTTTGAAATTTCATATCACTTTTTATGTTGTACTTATGCAATTTCATAACAAATGATTCTAAATCAAATTATTCATTACTAACAATTATTTATATATATATATATATATTTATATATATTAGTTCTTTGAAAAATAAAGTTTAATAAATCCCATATCTATTTACAATATATTTTTTATTTCCAAATATTCTATTAAAAATACATATTTTCTTTATTCTGGAATTTTCATATTAATTCACAATAAATTTCACAATTAGATCCAAAATTTTATAGTAATTACCAAATATTTCAAAATTTAATTCCAAAGATTAAATGAACTATCAGATTATTCTTAGCTAAAATCCAGGAATGTTACAAGGCGTCTCGAAAAAGGTCGGTCTAGACCGGGAGGTGGCATACTCGTTACAGTTAGTTACCTAGTTATAGAGGTAACCCGGTCTTTTGTTGGCAGAGAGCTGGTTAGGTTCTCGGAGCATCCCTCCAGAGGCGTAGCCTTTTGGAAAAGAAGTTCCTTAACCTTGACCATTTGTTGAAAATCCAATCACCCAATACGAGCCCTTTACGATTGCAGTTGTATAACCTGCCATTCTTAAATGGTAGCTATAGTAGGCATAATATAATGTTACATATGTTGGCTAAGATTTATATTATTCTTTCGAAATGTTTTCTACACTATGCACTAATAATATCAAAAAGATTTTGCGTATCAAGCATGTCTGACTGCTATAAGGAGAAATCTCCCCCAAGTGTGCGATTGCATTGTATGTATGGCGGGAGGCCTATTGGTAGTTTCATTTTTCAAAAGCATGAACGGATTTCTTTTCCCTTTCCGTTTGTTCGAATAACCGTTTTAAGATCTCACACCAGTCCCATGACTGACCTGGAGTTTATTGTTCCCTTTCTGAACTCTAGGTGCCCATAATTTTCCACACAGGCAGCCTTGAGTCAGGTTATCAGTTGTTCTGGAGCGAAGTTAGAAAAGTATGCTGTGGAGATCAGGAGTCAAGCTGGATGGCGAGACATATCACTTATATCATGTAGTATCTGCTGCATATGGGTTGCTGCAAATTCAGTTTTCATATGGACAAGTCGTCATAAATGCTTAGTGTCGTGTTTTGTTGTTGTAATACTCTGATGATGTATTGTATAAACTGATATAGTTCTTTTGTTTAAAGATTTTTCATTTATCTATTATATATTGTTCCGCTGTGAATGTGAGATTCTGATATTGTTTCTGTTTTCTTCTTCTACCTTCTTCTTCTTTAACCCTAACAGCTCAATTTTCTAGCATTCGATTGTTCGGCATTTGATACAGTGGACGTATTGATGTCGACTTTCAGGCGTTGAAAAATCGGGACGTTACAGAGTGGTATAAGAGTAATTGGTTAAGCGAGAACCTTGGATCTGGTGGGGATTACTCATTAGAGATGGAATCGGTAGCACTCTAGAATGAGTTTGAGTGTATTAATAGATATGAGGGCGCATTTGTTAGTGAATATAAAAAATTGGTTTTATATTGTGTTGACTTATCGGTTGAGTATTTTAGATTCTGGTCGGTGTAGTTTGGCCAACTATATCGATAGGGGTTTCTAAACACTTGAACAAGATAAACCGACACAGTATTGTTTTAAAAACAGGTAAATGAAATAATTTTACCCAAATTATTTTTGTATATAAAAGAAATAATTTTCCGTAAATTAGTATAATTATATATGGTTGCTTGGCCGTAAAAAAGTGATAATATTAAGTTATTATCATTTAAGTGTGAAATTGAATAAGGAATGAAATTTGTAACCAACAACTAAGAAATAAATTCATATACAATTAGGATTTGTAAATGTAAATTGTAAATATGATTTATAATTTGAGATAGAATTCCAGAGAAATATTTGAAAATGTTTTTGAAAAGATTTGAAATTTTGAGATTTGGGAAATTTAAAATTCCTCTTGAGTTTGAAAATGGTTTTCAAAGGTTTTGGAAAAATAATGGTAAAATTATTTGGAAAATATTTCTGAATTGGATTTGGAATCTGGTGAAATTTAGAATTTAAAAATATTTGGAAAATGTTTTTGAAGGGATGAAAGCACTAAAACTCTTTTCGATCACTGGAAAATAATTCCGATGATAAGTTTGATTTTGGATATAATTGATTTCAATTTTTTTTTGAAATACTGATTATTTGGACTCTGGAATGTTATTAAAAATGGTTATGGAATAATAAATAAGTTTGGAAACTTAGGAAAATTCGAACTGAAACTAAATTTAACTTGGATTAATTTGAATAAAAGTAAATTTGAGAAGTAAGTCTAGTAGACTAAATGGATTAGAATAAAATTTATTAAGGTGGAAAATAAATTTGTGAATGAGTAAATGAATTTACAATTGCATGTAAATGAAATTGAAACTAAATGTTGAAATTCATCTTGAATTTGTAAGTAAATGGAATTCAAGCTAAATATTGGAATTGAATTTGAATTGAGTTAAATTAAGTGAAATGGAAAATTTATCAAGTTGGATCAAATGAAGCAAAGTGTAGATAAACCAAAGTGATGAAGTGAAATAATATAAGGAGTATGTAAAATACTTATCTCGAACTTAAGAAATAAATAGCAAAATTCTTAAGTAACTTTGGTACTAGAAATATACAAAGTTAATAATTGAGTGAAGGTTAAATTGGAGGTTGTGAAATGTTGATTGTGAATAAGTGGATAAAAATCAATATAAATTGAATAAAAGATAATTGATGTATCTAATAATCAATTTAGAAATAAATACGTGGGATGTACGTATATTATTTTGTTCACATAGAGATTTGATCCAGAACTCGAGTACAGAATTTCAAGATAGTTATATCATTTCGAGTTGAGATTTATCACTCGATTTTCGACGGCGAACCCTAGATATGGATTTTTGGTTGATTCTGGAAATTCTCTATCATAGTTTATGGCTATGCAAGGAGAATAACGGTTTCTGATTAAGAATCATATTTGAGTACGCATTAGAAAGTCAGGTGGACAATACTAGTTTGAAAGTGAAATTGTGTGGTCGAGTGAGCGGTCGAATTTGGTATTGCGTACGGATGATATATGTGCATCGTACGGGCGTGAATGAAATAATTATTGAAACTTTTGTAAATAAATATGCAAAATGATTTTGATTGGATATTATTGTTAAGTAGGATATACAGGTGTTATGAAGGAAAAGGAAATTGGATTTTTGATTTCGAAGATAAAATTTAATTGCTCGATAAAAAGGTATGTATTTAAATTTCTGTATGAAATTTGATGATTTTCTGGTCTAGCCACTTGATTGTTTGTTTTCTTTTTTAAATCTGGGGGCAAGTTATGGAATTTTGTAGTCGTACCAAGCTAGCTACGCAAAGGAGACGCTGGCGAAATTTTTTGAAAATTTAGGGAGTTAGTAAAATTTTAAGAAAATTTTGATAAATTAAAATTTGAATTTAAATTTAAACTATTGAATAAAATAATATTGTTTGGAACTTATGGTTGAGGTTGGGAAGTTAGCAAGAATGATAACATCTTTAATAAAAATTGTTTTGGAAAGTTGAAACTGTTTGTTTTGGGAAAATGATAAACGGGTTAAGGATCATTCTTCTTAACTAGTAATTTCACGACGAAATTCTTTTAAGGGGGGAAGAATGTGACGATCCAAAATTTTGAACATTTGAAATTAGAATATTTAATTGAATTTAAATATTTGAATGTTAGTTTAACTTGAATTTCAAATATCACTATTTATTTGGCAATTAAATTTTTGAAATTAATAATTGGAAATTGGGAAAATTGTTGAATCTGGATGTTCTAGGCTTGTTAATTTTTTTTTAAAGGCTTGGGAAATTTTAATTTATGATACTGAAGATAATGGAAGCTTCAGATTTGAATTTGGAAATGTTTTGTTAGGTTTTGAATTTATATCATTTAAAACGACATTTAAAAATAGCCTTCCGTGGCACAGTCTCGAATTTTGACGAAACCCATTCCATTGGATCCGTAATAGTGTTTTATTATTGGATTTCAATTTTTGTAGCATTCGGTGTTGTGTGATCGTATGGTAGGAAAATGCGCTGAAAATTATATCGAAGTTTAATTAAATAACTGGGTCCAAAAAGCTATCTTCTCCATACGACCGAATTTGGGCTTGGAACCTTTTCCATTGCGTTTAGAATAGGGGTTTAGCATTATAAATTCCTAACGGCATACCTCGATTGGAGGACGAGATTTTAAGTTGCAGCGATTTAAATTTAATTTAAATTGTAATATATATATATATATATATGTATGTATGTATATGTATTTAATACAAATTGTTTTCACAAGACAAAATTTACACGTTTCATCCCTTCTAGCATGTGTCTCACTTTCTCTGATTTATCTTACACGCGTTTGAACAAAAAGAAAGATAGATGCGAACGAAGAAAACACAACTCTGGGCTTCAATTCAAATCTATTTATGGCTGAAGATAATACCAATCCTATTTCGTTCAAAACAAAAGGAAAAAAAATCGAAAGGAGATTTAAAATGGTAGAGGAGCTTTCAAATTGATTTTTCGATTTTAATTATAATCGCATCACCTTCTCTCACCTATGTTCGATTCTCAAAATCGATTAAAAAATGGAAGAGAGCGAAGCCTGTAACGGTGATATTCTGGTAATGGGCGATATTCTGGCAATGGGCGCGATGCGATTGTAACGACTGGATATTTCCAACCATTCGCATCCACACATGCCGAAATTAAATTGCTCAAAATATCAAGTTGTTAATTTATATTTGGCAAAACTCAGCATATACAGTAAATAAATAAATCACAGAATCACAGGCACAGAGTAATATACAATATGCAGCGGAAACAAAAAGAATAGTAGTTCATGAAGCTACTATATATATATCAGTGTTAAATAAGATACAATAGAAGTTTCAAATATATTAGTCAAAAAAAAGATCAGAATACATCACTGGAATCAACTGAATATCTGAAAGCTGGATAGATAGCTGGATCTCTAAGCGAAGCTCCAACTCCAAAGGTGAATCTCGAACACTGAGCCACTCAGTCTGACCCGGGCGTAAAACAAACACAAAACACTCGAGTCAGAATTAACATTCTTATATCAATAAATCCGGCTCAAGTGAAATAACAACTGAAATACATGTAACTCAAAGGATGTTTGGGATAACCATCATCTAAGAATCCGCTAAACTATCTATTATGTAGTAATATACGCTATTATAATAATGTCTAAAGTAAAGTATAATATATTTAAAAGTAGCGTTAAGGCGTTACCCATATCCCCCTTAACACATTTTATAGTGCCAATAGTCTATAAAGTATCGTAATACCTCCAAATCGGGAGGCTACTAGAGGATACTCCATATGTACGATACAAATCAAACTCGTACAAGGCACGCGCTAAGGTAGGTGACACGGCACAACTAGGCAATGCCAAGGTAGATATACCAATTACACTTCTGGACCGGTGGTAATACGTAGCAGCCACTACCGCCCACCTCGAGCCACACTTCCAAAAATCAAAGGTGCACCCAATCAACCACAAAGTAATAGAATGGTATCGAAGAAGTGTGTCCGATCAGAGGAGCTACCTCATTATCCCGTCAATTGCTCCAGTTTTAGCCACCTTATGCCAACTCATGGGTGTTGGGTCCACATATATACCTCAATAGAAAGTCGCTACCATCCTACTTCATTCTGGAATCTCCACCGCGTACGCGGTTGTTAAAGTGGTTTCAGAGTTGGCAGAGAGTATGACAACTTTCGATCCCGGTCTCTTTAACAACCAAATGTTATTATAACACCTGCGTCAATTCAAAGTAGTTTATACTTCAAAACCAAAATATCATTGCAATTTCAAAACCATATCAATACGATATCATTTTCACTTCAAATATATCCTTTTCCAAAACCATAGCAAATTCAAGGTTATAACACTTTCGAAACCAAACACTTAAAAACATTTCAAAACACAATTCTTTGAAATTCGTAGCTTCGAAACCATGACTTTCACCACTTAAACAGTTTAGATACTCAAATAGTGTATATAATAAATAGTTTTAAATTTAAAATTACTTTACAAAATGAAATAATTTCCTCAACTTCACAAATTGATTCAAAACAACTTGAATCCAAAAATTCAAATTAAATCAAATCTCAATCCATAAATTTCAACTCAATTCAGTTTTCGATAAACTATTTCAAGTTATATCGATTTCAAATACAGATTTGAACCTTAAACAAACCATTTCAATTTCCATATATTTCAAGGCTTTAAATATTCCACAATTTCAAAACTAAATTTGATAACTTCATATATACCTTAATTTAACTTCATTATTATTCATTTTTTGGAATATTTACTTAACAAATCCAATATCTTTTAAATAAACCCCAAATTCCAAATCACTAAATATTTCTTCAATTAATTTAAACTTGAAATATTCATTTTAAATCATCTTAAACCAAAATCAAGTTATAAAATCATATCTTTTAAAATTTCAAATTCCATAATTTTCAAATCGAGTAATTAAATAAATTCTTTATAAAATACAATTTCAAATCAATTTCAAATCTATCTTCTCAACCATAATTTATTAAATCATTACAATTCTATATTAAATTATAATTTAAATGAATACTTATCCATATTATATTAAAATCAACTTTATTATTAACAAACAAATTTATACATAGCTTAAATCAAGAATTTAACTATATATATTAAATAGCATTTATATAATATCTAAATCAATATTTATATAAAACCTTATATTTTCCAAAACCATAGAAATCATTTCAAAATATTTTTATATATAGATCACAGTGTTTGTATATAATTTTCTCTCCTATGGTCAAGTGATGTGGATATTTATCATTTCAATCCGTAATTTAAATATATACGGGTATATATCATTTTAACCCGTAATCCCAAATTTAATTCAATGAAAATCGCTTGGGTCTATCATATAAACCCATAACGATTTTCTCCTATTCTACAGATTGTTCGGGTATGTATCATTTTAACCCATAGTGAATTCTACACTAACAGGGAACTTGTAGAGTGATAACAGATATGATAATAATATAACAGGCATATATCATCAATATAAATAATAGATAATGGTGTCAAATGTCATAGATGAACAGATATAGATAATAGCATATATATAACAATGTAAATAACTAACAACAACATATTTCAATTATCGTTCCAATTGAAATAAAATTTAATAAATTAAGAACATTAATTGTGAGTGATTACTCACCTTTTGAGGCTAGATAAAAACGAGACAAGATGAAAACGGGCACGAACAAACATGGATAATTGAAAAATCACCAAATTGATATGGATAAGCACGAAGTGACAACGGGATAGTGGCACAACAAAGTAAATCTATCCAAATTCGATGGAAACACAAATCAGAACAACTTGATATAAAGGAAATAAACATATATTTAAAATTTGATATTTCATTTAAACTGCATATCAAAATAAAATCGCTATGTTTATATTATTCAAAAATCGTTTCTTTCCTACAATACATTAAATAAAACAAAGTATCTATGCATATAAAACATTTTAAAACAATACCATCTGTACTTATCTAATTATAATATAATATGTTTTAAAACTTTCAAACCAATAAGACGTTTTTCAATATACTTCGAAATCAAAAATAAGTATGTATAAAACCCTATGGACTCATATACATATGTACAATTATATATATAGGCTTATGAGAATAGAGCAGATACTTCTTATATAGCTTAAATACAGGAAGGCATAAATTACATGCCACCAGATAAATCTTTATAATATAATATACATAATACTTTAGAACATAACTTACGTGCAAAATTAACTAATGTATGTATGTATATAAAAGTCATTCTTTTGAATTTAAAACACATCCACTAAAGTCAAATATATATATATATATATATATATATATATATATATGAATACACATGTACAGTAGATACAATAATATATGCAGACCAAACTAACTCTATTATACTATATGTATATATGAAAGAGATCAAACAAAATGTATTATAAAATAATAAACAAATCATTCAAAACTTATGTATACTATATTGTAAACTCATATATATGTATGTATGTATGTATGTATATATATATATATATATATATATATATATATATAACATACACTTAATACATACACTGTAACATATGTATTTACTGCTAACATTTATAAACACAAACTGCATATATGGATTAAAAAGTCAAAGTGTATACATATACACTATAATTTAAAACTTATTATATTTATACAGACTAAAAAGATGAAAAATAGACCAAAATTATAATAATAGTATACATACACATATATATATGTATCAAACTTTCTATATAATATATATAAATCCTTCTATAACATAATACATAAACAATCATATATGTAATCCTCTTTAAAAATGCAACAGACCAAACCCATACATCTTATAAATAAATATAAATCTAACATACTCAAAATAGCCTAAACCATATATATCAGCAATATATTTTACCCATATGTACACATATGGTCTGTAAAATCTTTAGAGCCGAGAACATAAACATTTAAATATATTTGTATAAACCAATGCAAAAATCGAGTATATGGCATACAAATATACTTTCATGCCTTAATATACTTACTATAGTAATAAAATATATAGTAACCGTAGATACACACACACACACACAACAGATCCAACAAATCTAAACATACTAATATAAAATATGTAGACGTGTGTATAAATATTATATATATATATAGCTTATATAGTTTATATTGAAAAAAACAATATATATATATATATATGTATGTATGTATATATTATCCAATATATATTACCCATACATAAAACCGAAACTCACATAATATATATTACAGGTGTAAAGTACATATATGCACAAACATGCTTCCAAATAGTTAATAAATATATATATAACATTGTATATACAGTCTTATATAAATAACATATATATAATTTATATTTTAATCTAATATGGAACTTAAATCACACAATACTTCTAAACGCAAGATTGAAATGAAAGAGGACGAGTAGGAAAAAGAACGACAGGAACTTACCCAAGCTTATTTGTACTTTACAAAAAAATAATATAAAAGGAGGAATGGAAGTGCTTGGCTGGGTCGGTAAACGGGAGGCAAGCGGCTGGGCATGTGGGTTCTCTGTAGGGTGGTGATGGACACAGTGAGGCTTGGGGAGGTGAGGGACACGATGAGGCCTGAGGTTGGTTAGTTATTGGAGGCGGCAGGCCAAGCTTGGTAATGGTTTTAGTGGAAGCCAAAAAGTGGCAAGGTGGTGGCAAAGAGAGAACGAGAGAAGATGATGGTTGATGAGGAGCTTTAGTTTAGGGTTGAGATATGAAACAGAAAATAAAATAAAATAAGAATGATATCTATTGATAAGGAAGATGAACAAGATTTGAGAGTTTGTATAATAAATAAGAAACGAATAAAAATGGAAATGAGCCAGCAGATATAAAGTAAAAGGGTGGAATAACAATGGTCAAAATCTCAGAATAATAACTACAGATGGTTATTGGTAGACACTGTAAAAGATGAAAGTGTATAGGAAACCCAAAAGCCAAATATGGAACCGATGCGACGAATCATTTTAGCGATTTTGCCGTGAACCTGACTTCAAAATTGACAACTGAATATACTGTAGAGATCAGCATAAAGAGACAATCAAAACGGTATACATATATCAGTGCTACAACCATCCTATCAAAAGTCGATAATCGGTACCGAAAATGATGCTAATTTGTCGAAAATAAGATAAACGGAGCAATAAAAATCCAAATTTGGAGAAACAATAAATGACATCTTGCTTAGAAAATGATTTACAAATTTCCTGTATATAAATATTTAGTTTTGAAAAACTTTGTATTACCAACGATTTTTAACTGATTGGAATTGAAAGAGAATTACACACAAAAATAAACTTCCATATTTTCTGGTGAAAATTTACCAGTTGCTATGTTTAAACAGACGTATTCCAAGTATCAAATTTTATATTTTAAAATTTTATTATTTAAAATTTCACAAAATTCTAATTAATTACACTATTTAAAATAGTTAAAATTTACGGATCGTCACACTCTCCCCCACTCAAAACTTTTTGTCCCCGAAAAGGAAGGAGGCAGAAGAATAGAAACAACTAGAAAGAAAATAGATTGAAATAAAATAAAGCAATTAATTTTAAACCAATTAAATCTCAATTTAAATTAATTAATATTCAATAATTGATTTTAAAATCCAAGGTATTTCATTAAGTTGATTAAATTTCAATTTATTAATCCTTAACAAAATTTTATTTTATTTATCTCATTTATTATTCAATTAACTTATTATTCAATTTTTCCTCAATTAACATTTCTATAATCATAAAATTAAGTGTTTAAACATTTATTATAATCACTCAAATTTGTTTATAAATTCCTTTAACATCATTTCACATTGAAATTATTCAATTACATATTCAACTTCTTAATGATTTAGGTAAGTTGTATTAGAATGTAATTGGGTGTTATACAAGTAAATTTTCCAATTCAATTTTTTCAAGTTTTAATATTTATTCAAAATTTTGGCTACATTTTATAATTAAATTCACCTTTGACATAGATTTAAGAATAAATTTTTTGATTAACTTTAAACAATTTAGAGATAAATATATATACAACATATAATGAATCAAATTTATAATCATATACCAATATATATATTATAATTCAAATCATACATTAAGAGATTCAAATCAATTTCATTTCAAACAAAAGCGTAGCAATGCTACCAAATGGTGTCTCCACTCTGAAACTCAAAAATGAATGTCGATGATGCTGTAGTCATCATCGAAAATATTTTCCAGCGACAAAATAGGAGAGCAATGATTTAAACCCTTAAATTTCTTTAGAAAACAATTTCTATTTGAAAATACTTTAGATAATACATTTTAAAACTTTAAAACCGAAGTTTTAAATTTTCAAAAATTAAATTATCAAATTCTTACTTCAAATTCATTTAAATTTCCAAATAAACTTATAAACCAAGTTTTATAATTCCATTTATTTGTATGTTGGTAAATCAATGGTTTACAAAAAATAAATGAAAATCAAATAATATCATTTGGTTAACCAATTCATTTAAGAATTATCTTTTAGAAAATTTACTTACATATATATAATATAATCATACAAAATTTATTTTATTGACCAAATATGAGAACAATATTGTGTCAGTTTACTTTGTTCAAGTGTTTTGGAAATCCCATCGATAGCGTTGATCAGACGAATCGATCAAAAATCCAAATCAACATCAACAACTCAAACAGCACAGTATAAAACATTTTTATATTAGTACAAATACATTCCCTCACTAGATATTGAAGGATATATTTCAAAACAAAGGTAGGGATTCAAATTTGATGGACTCAAATCAAAGGAGTTCTGATTCGAAGATAGATTCGAAACAAAGATAAGATAATTAAATAACAAAATAGGAAGATGGAAAATTTTATATAAATTGTGGACAACCTTAACCGGGTCGACCATGACTTTAAGAATAAGATCGATGCAGAATTCCGAGTCAAATCGACATTCGATCGCAAGAGATAAATAGCATTGTAAACCGATGATACATAAATCACCTGTAAATCAATGCCTATTGTAAAGGAGTTTCACACCTTTACAAAACATTCGAAGATTGGCGAGACTGTCAATTTATTATAGAGATTATTTGAGGTGGAGTTATGGGATACTCTATAATATGAATAGGGAGAGATAAGGATGGATTTTGGAACCGGAGGGAACGTTCCAAAATTCAAAGGAAACCGAGTCAAAGAAGAAGGAATTCAAGATCGAACGAAAGTGATTCCGTAATTAAATTATCCTATATATTGAGTTTTTCCTAAAACCAAAGCTCTGATACCAAATGTAACGACCAGATATTTTCAACCATTCGCATCCACACATGCCAGAACTGAATTGCTCAAAATATCAAGTTGTTAATTTATATTTGGCGAAACTCAGCATATATGGTAAATAAATAAATCACAGAATCACAGACATAGAGTAATATACAATATGCAACGGAAACAAAATGAATAGTAGTTCATGAAGCTACTATATATATCAGAGTTAAATAAGATACAATGGAAGTTTCAAATACTATAGCCAAATACAAGATCAGAATACATCACTAGAATCAACTAAATATCTGAAAGCAGGGTAGATAGCTGGATCTCTAAGAAAAGCTCCAACTCCAAAGGTAAGTCTCGAACATTGAGCCACTTAGTCTGACCCGAGCGTAAAGCAAAACACAAAACACTCGAATCAGGATTAACATTCTTATATCAATAAATCCAACTCAAGTGAAATAACAACTGAAATACAAGTAACTCAAAGGTTGTTTGGGATAACCATCCTCTAAGTATCCGTTAAACTATCTACTATGTAGTAATATACGCTATTATAATAATGTCTAAAGTAAGGTATAATATATTTAAAAATAGCATTTAGGCGTTACCCATATCCCCCTTAACACATTTTATAGTGCCAATAGTCTATACAGTACCGTAATACCTTCAGATCGGGAGGCAACCATAGGATACTCCATAGGTACGACACAAATCAAACTTGTACAAGGCTCGCTAGGGTAGGTGACATGACACAACTAGGCAATGCCAGGGTAGATGTACCAATTACACTTTCGGACCGGTGGTAACAATTAGCGGCCGCTACCACCCACCTCGAGCCACACTCCCAAAAATCGAAGGTGCACCCAATCAATCACAAAGTAATAGAATGGTATCGAAGAAGTGTGTCCGATCAGAGGAGCTACCTCGTTAGCCCGTCAATTGCTCCTGTTTTAACCACCTTATGCCAACTTACGGGAGTAGGGTCCACGTATATACCTCAGTAGAACGTCGCCACCATCCTACTTCATTCTAGAATCTCCACTGCGTACATGGTTGTTAAAGTGGTTTTCGGAGTTGGCAGAGAGAATGACAACTTCCGATCCCAGTCTCTTTAACAACCAAACGTTATTATAACACCGCAGTCATTTCAAAGTAGTTTACACTTCAAAACCAAAATATCTTTGCCATTTCAAAACCATATCAATACGATATCATTTTAACTTCAAATATATCCTTTTCCAAAACCATAGCAAGTTCAAGGTTATAACACTTTCGAAACCAAATACTTGAAAACATTTCAAAACATAATACTTTAAAATTCATAGCTTTGAAACCATAACTTTCACCACTTAAACAGTTTAGATATTCAAATAGTAATATAATAAATAGTCTTAAATTTAAAATTACTTTACAAAATAAAATAATTTCCTCAACTTCACAAATTGATTCAAATCAACATGAATCCAAAAATTCAATTTAAATCAAATCTCAATTCATAAATTTCAACTCAATTCAGTTTTCAATAAACCATTTCAAGTTATATGGATTTCAAATACAGATTTGAACCTCAAATAAACCATTTCAATTTCAGTATATTTCAAAGCTTTAAGTATTCCACAATTTCTAAATTAAATTTGATAACTTCGTGTATACCTTAATTTAACTTCGTTATTATTCAGTTTTTGAAATATTTACTTAACAAATCCAATATCTTTTAAATAAACCCCAAATTCCAAATCACTAAACATTCCTTAAATTAATATAAACTTGAAATATTCATTTTAAATAATCTTAAACCAAAATCAAGTTATAAAATCATATCTTTTAAAATTTCAAATTCCATAAGTTTCAAATCGATTAATTAAATAAATTCTTAATAAAATACAATTTCAAATCAATTTCAAATCTATCTTCTCAACCTTAATTTATTAAACCATTATAACTCTGTATTAAAATATAATTTAAATAAATACTTATCCATATTATATTTTAATAAAATCAACTTTATTATTAAACTTGTTTTATATCAAACAAATTTATACATAGCTTAAATCAAGAATTTAACTATACATATAAAATAGCATTTATATAATATCTAAAACCAATATTTATATAAAACTATATATTTTTCCAAAACCATAGAAATCATTTCAAAATATTTTTATATATAGACCACGGTGTCTGTATATAACTTTTCATCCTATGGTCAAGTGATACAGATATTTATCATTTTAATCTATAATTTAAATATGTACGGGTATATATCATTTCAACCCGCAACCCTAAATTTAATTCAATGAAAATCGCTTGGGTCTATCATTTCAACCCATAATGATTTTCTCCTATTCTATAGATCGTTCGAGTATGTATCATTTCAACCCATAGTGAATTCTATACTAACAGGGAACTTGCAGAGTGATAACAGATATGATAATAATATAATAGGTATATATCATCAATATAAATGATAGATAATGATGTCAGATGTCAGATGTCACAGATGAACAGATAGATAATAGCATATATATTACACAACTAACAGCAGCATATTTCAATTATCGTTCAAACTGAAATCAAATTTAATAAATATAAGAACATTAATTGTGAGTGATTGCTCACCTTTCGAGGCTAGAGAAAAAACAAGAGAAGATGAAAACGAGCATGAACAAACATGGATAATTGAAAAATCGCCGAACTGATATGGATAAGCACGAAGTGACAACAGGATAGCGGCACAGCAAAGTAAATCTATTCAAATTCGATGGAAACACAAATTAGAACAACCTGATATAAAGGAAATAAACATACATTTTAAATTTGATATTTCATTTAAACTCCATATCAAAATAAAATCGCTATATATATTATTCAAAAATCGTTTCTTTCTTACAACACATTAAGTAAAACAAAGTATCTATGCATATAAAACATTTTAAAACAATACCATCTGTACTTATCATATTATAATATAATATGTTTTAAAACTTTAAAATCAGTAAGACCTTTTTCTATATACTTCGAAATCAAAAATCAATATATATAAAACTCTATGGACTCATATACATACGTACAATTATATATATATATATATATATATATATATATATATATATATATATATATATATATATATATACACGAGTATGGTGGCACGTCCGTTGGACGTGTGCTAAGAAGGAAGTGTGAAAATTTTGTGTGTGTTACAGTTATGGTGGTGATGTATACACACACATACGTACATACGTACACAAAAATATATGTGTGTGTGTTTTATATTTTCCCTTCTTTTCTGTAAAGTTGCAGTAGTGTACAGCTACATATTAATTTTGGTGTAATTATATAGATTGGCCAGCATCTAATGAGAAGTTTGAAGCAGCCAAGAAGCAGATGATGCAGCAAGGAATGCAATAAAATGAACATTAATTTGTTGATGCAGCATTTGAAAAAGAACAAAGCCACAGATTTTTATGGTTTAAGGTAATCTCCTAAGAATGTAGATGCTACCATTGAACAAAAAATCAACGTATTAAATTTCTAGTGACATAAATTTATAGAAAAATAAACATGCTAATGCATTTGTCCAAAAATTAAGAAAGGTATTTATGGACATTACAAAATATCTTTCACGTGTATATACAAAACATTACAGATAGCAAAACTTGTCCTGGCCTTGGGAAACTGCACAGTAAAATTTGCAAATAAAATGAGTAATATATATTGCAACCTTTCCCACCATGTTTAACCAAGGAAAGTAACAGAACAATCTCAACCATTATAAACAGGACTGCAGTGCTATAAGTTAACATTATAGGGATCCTGACCTAACCAATCCAAACCAATGAAGCGTATAGTACTGTCAAATTTCAAAGCTTATAGTAGAGTTACAAATTGATCTGTACCACAGTACACATGAATATAGTTCGCATATTTGTTAGGAATGTTACATTCAAACGGTCACTAAAGTAAATTAAAGTAAGTACAACCGATTTATAGTATGAAAATGAGAATTTAACATGCCATCTTGTCTCAAATCAGTATTGTACACACATTATCTTCTTGCGTTTGTGATGAATCTTGGACAGTTGAATGCCATGTTTAAATCTAACATGTATATGCTATTGGAAACGTATATACCCGATTTGTGGTGGCAGTGCTGACAGCAATGAGAAGTGTGAAGAGAAAAGCCAACCCCCCAATAGAACTATCCAATACTTGAGTTGGAGTTGATTGCCAGAGCCTTCACAGGTGAATATAGAAAATGCAAGCATTGCAACTAAGATCACATGGAACCACCATTTTGGAACCTCTTCATAATTTTTCTTCCTGATCCTCGTATGCACATCACCAATTTTGCCGCTCAATGCTGCCTTCGTTTGGTTCCATATCTCTCTACACATATCCAAAAGTGGAGTCCACTTAATAATGCCCAAATAAGCCTTTGCCTAAAAATTATGTATATGATAGTCGAATAAGACTGGCTGTAGAAAATAAACATGTAGATGCATATTTCTTATCATAAGCCTAATTCATGCATAGTAACAACCTTATCTATAGCATACAGTTTACTTTAATTATATTCTAACTATATAAGGAGTAGAATAGTATAAAGAAGCATCTATTTAATGGAAAAAATGAACCACCACTTTGACATAGAACATACATAGGTTACAGACTTTTCAGCATTACTGATATATTCCTAATACATAACAGATGTTCAATCCCCCTAATGTAGCAAAAATACTTACACTACTATTCAGATTAATATTTCATTAGTATAGTGGTTTATGTTTACCTATACAAAAAGAGATATTGGTTTCACTGCATTTATGTGTGCAAAAATAGTGTATGGATCATGTCTGTTGGAATAGTGAAAGTTTACCCGACATAAATGTGAATGTATTAACTCAAACTATCAAAATTATAACCATCAAAGCCTGAAAGCCAAAGAGAGTACATGAATAAAAATTTGCTTACTGTTCATTCTAACTCATATAGCCGTAGATATAGTTCAAAGATCAAGTCATGTCTGGGAAAGAAGGGTAACATGAAACCATTAAACAGTATATGCAGTGTGCACAACTTGCTACGCCTTATTACCTGCCAAGTTGCAAACGAAAAAAGACAGACGGGAGATCATCGAATGGGCATGTATTATTTTGAATATGATATTCTAAAAGAGGTAACATGAACATATTATAAACCGATGAAGAGACATGGTAACAGTAGAACAATCGAAAATGTGATGTTAAACTGATTTGACAAAAGTTTAAAATATGGTTCGAGTTAACCTGAATGTCCAACCAAGTTTCCAGCTATCCAACCTCACTACTCTTCTCATTTTGTGCAATTTCTCGAATTCTGGAGCAGGAAGCCAATAAGAAGGTTTAAATTCTTGAACTGAAACTTGGCTCCTTTGAAGGTGTAGATAACTACTACTCTATTAGAAGATTTTCTTTTCATGTCTTCAAGTTAGAGAGCTGGAATCCATAAAGCTAAGAGCTGAAAATCCGTGTAGCTTGGAATGTTTCCTGCAAGTTTATATTTAAGACAAAAGTTTACGTGTTTTGTTTTCCTATATGTACATTTATGAACTGTTGATTCATGTACTTCAATAAACTGTAAACCTTCCCTGTAGATGTCCAAATAAAAATACTTCAGCTTTTCCCGAGTTTCTTGTGAATTTATATATTTTTTTCAACAGTTTCAAATGCTACTATCAACTATAAAGCATCTATATCAATAACCTGATGGCGGTTGTTGGCAACTTTATTCCTTTTTTATCTACGATCCTTGTTTTATCTGTAGAAAGCAGCCGAGGTCTGGCGATTGACAGTCCTAGTGTTGCACCTGTTAAACTCCTGGTTACTTTTCAAAGTAAAGAAAACCACATCGTTTACACAATCATGAAGTACGCATGATTTGAAGTTTAATGGTTTATAACATTTATTTATTTGTATAAACATGTCATATCATAAATAAATTTGAAAACAATAAGACGATTTGCATTATAGAAATAGAAGGCACAGAAAAACATTTAAGACTGCACAATGTATCGTTTGTCTTCATATAACATGCAACTTTAATTACATCGTGCAAGACGTACTGAAAGGAAAAAAATTCAAGTAGTCTGGTTTATAAGTAGTGCAACACGCAATAGAAAATATCAAGAATATATACTTTTGGAAGTGATTTGAAAGGAAACTGAAGTCAAAAATTGGGACTTCAAATAGGAAGTCATTCTTAGTGTTGGCCCTTGGACCGTGCAACCTGAGAAACAGTATAGAACCCAATTTCTAAGGAAGTACAATTATTTTTATACCCGTATATATTTTAAAATCTATTAACTCAAAACCTAAAAGTCTAATCCAACATCTAAATCGTTCTCTTAATTTCTTTACAACCACCGTACAGATATCGGAACGCATTCCAACAAAAACCAAAGAGATGGAATTTAATTTCCAAACTCTTTATGACAAAAAACTACAACAAAGTACTCAAATAATTGAATTTAACAAAAAATTAATAAAGGATAAAACATCATCAAGGAAATCCATTGCCCCGTATGAATCAAAAAAATTGCCGCTCCAAAATATATCTGATATTTAAACGCTAGATTCACCTTCTAATGAGAAAGAAGTCTTAGAGTGTGATTTTTTTCCATACCTTCTTTAATGCTCTCTGTAATGCTGTTATCATCTGCACTTGACAATGTTGATATCACATTAACATGTTCTTCAATTTGCAATGGAAGATCAAAATTTTGATCTTTGTTATCTGTATAATCAATATCATCCTTAATTCTGGATTTTAAGTCTACTCCAGAAAGATTTAACTTCTTTTTGGGTCGACCGTTCCAATAGTTTTTGATTCCATTATCTGTTCTTCCAGGAAATTGTGAAGTTATTTTACACCATCTGCAAAGCAATCGAAAAAATAGTTAACACCAAACAGTATTGCATATATGCTAAAACTGAGTCATAAATCAAATTCTAGTCTAAAAATAGTTTCTTTGAAACAGAAGTTGCAGTTATACCTATAGCAATTGATATTTAATTATGATTAATATATAATGGTTCGACAACACAAATAATATTTTACCTGTTCAAATCCCTTACTGTTATGCTTCATATCAAAATAGTTATCCAGTGACTATTTTTTGAAATAGTAGGGTGTAATGCTCGCTAAAATAAAATATGACCTGAAAGAGCCATTAGTATAATGCATTGAAAATAAAAAATACAATCTTTAAAGCATACTGTTGAAAGAGCCATTAGTATAATGCATTGGAAAAGTCACAAATCGGTCAAATACTGTTGAGACATCAACTGAAAACATAGGCAAATTTTTCGAAGAAATGAAAAGTATAGTGGATATAAATGAATTGCGTTGAAGACTATAGTCGGAAAAAATGAAGAGTGTACTAAAAATATTGGTATAATCAGTATAGAACAGTAAAATTCTGTTATTAAGAATGCTATGTATGTTTGATTGTAAGGAAGGTCTCATGAGTCACAAAGCAGGTGGAAAATCATGTTCACAAATCAGACCTAATAGAAGAAAAAATAAAGATTAAGGATGTCCAAAGTTGTATTGATTTATAACATAGTTTATTTAATGACTCATAACAGAGTAGGGAAACTATGTTCAACATTTATGAATTAGATCAATCAGAACAAAGAACAGGAAGCGACGTGTTGAAAGTGACGATAATGAAAACATTTAAACTTCTCAGTCAAAATATATAGAGTATATAGAATCATACCTTGTAGAAAAAGCAAAAGGTGATAATATGCATGAGCTACCACTTGCAGTTCTTCTACTCGCCTATTGTAGATGCTATATGTCTGATGATGCTGCCATTTTTGATTTGCAACAACATTAGCTTATTAAAATAGAATAAACCAATTTCAAGATACTTATAACGTTTCAGGCAACATATTCCATATACACAATGTTCGGCCTATAATTGTATTTATTAATTCGTTAGTGTATCTGACGTGAATGTGTTAAAGCTTAAGAATTTTTAAGATGATTCACTGTGTGCATGATACAATCTATAATCTTTCCAATATATATGAGGGTTAATGAAGTATCAATTGTGTTGAGTGTACTCAATACAGTTTTGAGTACATACGAAGTAAGAAGGCAACATTAAATCTCTGTTTCTAATTTTTTCACATAATGAAAATACACATCAAACTGAATTCAATATGGTACAAACAAAGTGCAAAACAGTAGAAAAGAAATCACTTAGCAGTTGCTATGCATTTAATCAAATTATACACACATTTTAATATCGTTGTAAGATAAAAAATTATGGCTTGGTTCTATTGATCTAAATGAAAATGCCACTGTAACTGGTAAGATAAAGGGGAGAAAGATAAATAATACTTACAGTGAATAATTCAAAAATCTCAGCTTTAATTGATTTTCTCTTCCAGCTAGAAATTCGTAGGAAGTACAGATCCAAGCGTCGTGATTTTGGAAACTTTCATCCTCACTCTTGACTGATCCCGGTCTACTGCTGGGATCATCCAGCACGTAACATGGTTTGAACCACTGAAAATTTACCTCTATCAACATCCAATTAGCAAACAAACATGTAAATAATAAATTGAAAAGCTAAATTTCGGAGAATACCACAAACTCCAAACTCGATCCGTGGCGTTCGAAAACCCTAGATCCGCAACCATCTCCTATTTTCGACACCGTGCCTCTTCTTCAGCGATCTGCATCTTCCATAGCGTCAAGTAAATATAATAAAAGAGATATATTACTTTAATTGATGGTAAGAATGTTGAATTGGGTTTTGAAGTTTTTTTCCCACAGCAGTCGATGAGTTTTAGGAGAAAAGAGTTAGGGATGTGGTGTAAAATCGGAGGAAATCAAAAAATCAAAAGCAGGAGAAAGGGTGAGATCTTACTTGGGGAAAGAACGTCGGCCGCTGGTGGAAGGTTTGAACAGTAATTGATCACCGAGTTGATGGGTGGCGGTTGAAGGAACGGAGTGCTTCGCCGATGGTCGACCGAGACGGCGGGGATTACTGTCGTTGGCACTGGCTGTTAGGGCAAGTTGTTGGGGAAGCGGAGGTTGGGAGTTGCCCTTTTTTGCGATTGAGGCGAAAGTGGAAGGGAATGGGAAAAGAGGACAGAAAGGAGAAGGGGAGAAAGAGGAAGAAGTAGGGAAGTAGACATGCGAACTGTAGTTGTGGAAAACGTGGGATGCGGCGGGGAAAAGACAAAAAGACCTGCGTGAATTATTTCTATGTTCTGCGAATAGTGGGCAGTATGGGAAGTCCAAAAAAGGCTTCACTTTGACCGTTTGACCGAAGGTTTTGCTTTATAGTATAGATATAGGCTTATGCAAATAGAGCAGATATTTCTTATATAGCTCAAATACAGGAAGGCATAAGTTACGTGCCACCAAATAAATCTTTATAATATAATATACCTAACACTTTAGAACATAACTTACATGCAAAATTAACTAATGTGTGTGTGTGTGTGTCTATATATCAAAATCATTATTTTGAATTTAGAACACATCCGCTAAAGTCAAATATATATATGAATATACATATACAGCGGATACAATAATATATGCAGACCAAACTAACTCTGTAATACTATATTTATATAAAAAGAGATCAAACAAAATGTACTTACAATATAACAAACAAATCATTCAAAACTTATGTATATTATATTGTAAACTCATATATATATACATATACATATATATATATATATATATATATATATATAACATACACTTAATATATACACTGCAACATGTAACGACTCGTAAATTTAATGGTTTTATTAATGTAATTAAATTTTGTGAAATTTAAATATTTTAATTTGGAAATATAAATTTGATATTTGGAATACGTCAAATTAAACATAGCCAATGGAATTTTCGTCGATTAATATAGATGTTCCATCAGTCGCTCGAAATTCAGTTTAAATTAGTTAGTAACTGTTAAATTTAAAAATTTTCCGAATCCAAAATATGTCAAATGGGAAAATTTATATACAATACTTTGAATCAGACTACAAAATTCGTTTTGCGAAATTGGACGTTTCTAGCTTCGTTTGGATTTTTCCGTATGGAATAGCAACGTATATCGGTACTGATTATCGATTTTTGATCGGATGATCATAAAACCGTTATCTGTATACTGTTTTGATCATCTCATCGTGCTGATCTCTACAATATATTCCATTATGTGTTTGAAGTCCGGTACACAGCGGAAACCGTGAAGCGGTCAATCGTATCTGTAACGACCCGTAAATTTCAGAAATTAAATTTGTTAAATTAGTAAACTTTGGTAATTGAATATGAAGAAAAGAAAACTTTATAATTTAATAATGAAATAAAATGCAACCATGGAAATTAAAACTAATTATTAAATTGAAATGAGGCTACAGCTTAGTGAAGTAATGAAAATTGGTATACTTGGCTATAAATTATTATGAGAAAACAAATGAAAACATTAAAATTTATAAATGGAATAATATGAAATAAATCAAAGACGTAAATAGGGATATATTAGTGTAATGGTGATATAAAACTAATGTAACTTGGTATGTGGAGTAATAATGGACCTAGTATAAAGACGACAATTAA
This sequence comes from Allium cepa, assembly GCA_030765085.1. Lineage (NCBI taxonomy): Eukaryota > Viridiplantae > Streptophyta > Magnoliopsida > Asparagales > Amaryllidaceae > Allium > Allium cepa. The sequence goes on along the minus strand of CM060931.1, from coordinate 1,038,210,620 downwards.
ACCAAATCAAATTATTGGAATCAATTTTTATTTAATGGGTATGTAATCTATAATAAATGAATTTAATGGTAAGTAACTGAAATTAATCACTATATTAATTGAAAACTATGATGAAATAGGAATTACGAATGTAATAAAAACAAACCAATGATAGTTCTTCCCATAAGATGATAATTGATTTAAGAACAAGATTTAGAAATCAAATATATGGATTAATTTGCGAGTTTAAATTTAAAATTTCTGAATTAATTAAAATTGAATTAAACATTGTAAATTGTGAAATCTTCAACAATAAGTTAATAGGAGAACTTTTTTAAAGATTTTTAAATTACTAAATAATCCAAAGTGATAGAAATTGGAAATAACGATAATTGAATAGAAAAGTGATTTAATTTAATTTAATTAATTAACTGGAAAATAGCCATCTTGCCACTAACTCGGATTTCGACGAAACCGGTTTCATTGGATTGGTAACGGTGAATTATTGTAGGATTCCAAGTTTCGTACCGATCGGGCTTGTCGTTTGATTGTACGGGCTCGAAACGCGTAGAAATCAATTAAATTGAAATTAATTTAAATCAATTTAAATCAATTGGTAATAACTTGATTTTTGCATAACTTCTTCATACGATGGAATTTGGACTTGAAACCTGTTCCATTGATTTTAAAATATTTTAAAGTATCTATTTTGATATATGTGTTGACCCAATTTCGTTCCGGAGTCAGAACGGGCTTTCCGGGCCATTTATCGTTGAACGATCCAAACCAATCGTATCCGTTCCTCTATTTTTAGCTTTGCCTATATATGTCATTACAAACCCTAGCAGCCTTTTTATTTCTCCTTTCTGTACGTACAGAAACTTCTTTTGCTCCTCTTCCTCAACGGCTGTAAACCCTAAATTTTCCAATTCAATTCCAACTCAAAATCCAACAAAAAAAATTCAAACTCCTCAAATAATATCAAATTTTATATCGATATGAAGCTCTCGACGAGCGCATCTCAGATCTGTAATTCGTTTTTAAAATTTAACCTTTGTTTGTCCTCAATTTGAAGGACAAATCTCGGCCTTTCGTTTCATCGTGATCAATTACAACGGATCGTCAAATCGACGATATCATAGCATGGAAGGGGCCTTGCGGAGTTCATCCGCGTGTCGTGTTCTTGGTTTCAATGGCTAGATCGTCGCCATTAATTCGATTAGGGTTAACCTTCTAGGCAGCGGCTTCTCGTTTGTGCACCAATCGAGGCACCATAGTCGCGGGGGGAAGCCACGTGGCCCAGGCGAGGTCAGCCTGGCTCTGGTTGGTGGTGGAGAAGTTCGTAGGTGAGGGGGCGCATGCGTTTCAGCGATGTGACGACCGGTCTGGACTTGGGTGTTCGAACGATAGTTCGGCTACAGTAGGGTTTCTGATTCAAGTGACGTGTATTAGTTTATTTTTTTACTTAATCTATTTTTAATTTTTAATATTCAAATGTTCAAACATTAATAACTTTCGTGTATGATGCCCGATTTACGCGCGGTAGGGTTTCTGACTCTTTATTAATAAGGTAGTAATACCCTATGATAAGTCACTGAGTGTATATATATGAGAGAGTGTATTTGTTAGTGTTATAAAAAGGTTTTAATATTGTGTTATTTGTTCCGTTTTGTATTTATAAATTCCGTTGGTGCATAGGACGCTATGACATCAATAGGGATTTCTAAACGCTTAAGAGACAGACCGACTCAATGTTTATTTTGAAATATAGGTAAATGAAATAATTTTGCCTATTGTATAATTTATATATAAAAATAATTTTTTTATAAATGATACATATTTGGTTGTAATATGTTAATATCATTCTGGACAAAGACTCAAACACTCGAAGGGAACTAGCGACCTAGCGTGATATAACGACCTAACGACCTAACGAGATAAGCATATAGCGACCTAACAACTTAACGATCTAAAGACTCTAAAGATTCTACGGGTTAAAGATCTGCGAGTTAACGACCTAGTGACTCCATGAAGGCAACGACCTATCAAGCTAAAGGAAGAACGACCTAATGACCTAAAGTTATCATGACCTAACGACCTAAAGAATGAAGCAAGTCAGCGACCGAACGAGTTAGAAGGTCCAACGACCTAACAATCTGGAGAATAAGCGAGCTGACATGAATGCAAGACCAACAGCGAGTTAGCGACCTAATGACCCCTAGCGACCTAACTGCTTAAGCGACCTAGCAACCTAACTGTTTAAGCGACCTAGCTGCTTAAGCGAGTTAGCGACCTAAAGCATGAAGCGAGTTAGCGACCTAAAGGGGTAAGATAGAGTAAGGTCGCATGCATACTACCACTTCACAGGTCGCTCACGACCTAAGTCCACCGAGCCAACTTCCTATGCCGCTTCTCCTTAGGTCGCCACGACCTTACAACTTGTTCAAGTAACCAAGTGCAAGCCTGTTAAGCCGTAACCCATGCTCCTTAGGTCGCTCACGACTTACAACCTAACCCCTAGGTCGCCCACGACGTATAGCACAGCTAACCAAATCCCAAGGTCATTCACGACTTACGACTTACCCTAGGTCGTTCACGACCTATGCCTTGTCCAGAAATTTCCTATAAATACCATGCCTACACCACCAAAGGGGGGACCTTTTGGCTCATTTCTGGAACGCCTATACTCTGCTAATTTCTCAACTCATCTGACTCTTCAAACACGAAAGATATTTCAACGAACTCCAAGACGAGATCTAATACATTCAACATGAATTTGAAGAATTCTCTTACATCTGAATTTTAGCTATTTGTCTAAGTGGTGTTGTAATCGGAGATTATTGTATAAGTTGTAATTGAATCAGCAATAAAGGAGATTAAAGTGGACGTTGGCTAAACTTGAAGCCGAACCACTATAAAACTGTTGCCTCTTTACTGTTTTTCTATTATTTTCTGCTCACTTCTAATTTCCGTATTAACGGGTGGTGCTTTCACATCTTTACTGCTTGCACCAGAGTGTTAGCGTTCAATTTTAGCATTAACATTTTGGTGCTTTTACTGAGAATCGAACTCAGGCTACTTTCATCATTGCTTCGTCAAAGTTTGTTGAAAGAATCTCTCTCAAAACCAGAAGTCTATCAGAGATTATGGCTCTTGGAAGAAAGTGCAGATCTGTTAGATCCGGTGATGTTCATGAGAATACTGCCACTTCTCCTCCGTTAAGTCAAATAGCTCCAAGTGTTGGAATTACACGAGCGGAGTTAGATGCTGCAGTTTCTGGGCTACATCAGCAAATGGAAGCCCAAAACACTTTAATGTTGGAAAGGTTGAACGCCTTGCTCGGAGCTAACCATCAACCGGTGAATAATGAACAAAACTCTGCCGATGATGTTCATAATGTTGAATCAGGAAATATTCCTCAAAGGGCAGCTAGCCCCGTTGAAGGGACACCTCCCCAAGCTGGAGGATCAGGGCCGCAGCCAACCCTCTGCGAACGCTTGTCAAGACAAACTTCTGAGAAAATGGGCGATGTCTGTCCCGCAGAGCCTCTAAATGATGAGGAATACTTCTCTGGAATGGTTCGACAAATCATGAAAGAGAGTATGCAGAGGGATGAAGATGAAAAAGAATGGGGATTCGCTCCGAGCAAGACTCCGTTCACCGAGAGAATTCTGAAAGCGGAATTTCCAAGGAAGTTTGCTCCCCCCACCATTCCGGCTTATCAGGGGACAAGCGACCCTAATCAATTCTTGTACAAGTATGACTGGCACATGACAGGTGCCAGGGCATCATATGAGATCAAATGCCGGTACTTTCCGGTATACTTGGAAGGAGTGGCTCTACTTTGGTTTACAAAGCTACCAGTCCGATCTATAGACCAGTTCTCCGACTTAACTCGGAAGTTCAAGGAACAATTCAGATTGTATGCTTCAAAGGCGAAGGAGATAATGTCACTGTCCAGCCTAGAACAAAATCCCGGAGAATATATTAGACCTTTCTTAAACCGCTTCAACATAGCTTTGGATGAAGTGGATAATGCAGAGCCACGTACGATTTTGACATATTTGATGAGGGCAATCGACAAATCGAGTGAATTTGGGAAGTGGCTGAAGATGAAAGAACCGAATTCGCTTGAGAAATTCTATAAGAAAGCTGATGAATTCATGCGCTTGGAAAGCCTTCAAGCACCGGCCAAGGTGGTATCGATGGAGATTGGGAATAATATGTTGCTCCAAATAAGTAGGAATCTGGTACTCAGAAGAGGGAAAACGATGGTGGGAAGAAGCAAGGAAATGCAAAGAAAAATCGTCCTTTTAACTTCACTCCTTTAACTGATACCCCAGAAAACATTTTCTTTGCAACCAAGGACACCGTCGAATACCCCATACCAGCTAAATTGAGGCTTGGGGAAAATGCTGAGAAAAGTGGAAGATTCTGCTGATTCCACAATCAACTCGGCCATGATACTAATGGGTGCCGCCATTTGAAGAACTTGATTGAGGAGCTATTGAAAGAAAATAAACTTTAGCAATATGTGAAGGGGAACAAGAACGACCCAACTTCTTCAACTCAGGGGCAACAAGTCCTTGTCCATCAACCCAGCTCGAGTAAGAGGGCGGCAACGCATGAATCAGAGAGGCCCGTTATTAATGTGATTATGGGAGGTCCTCACCCAACAGGCAGAAGCTGGGGCGAGATGGAAAGATATGCCCGTGCCTTGAAGTACGCACCAGTAGAAGAAAGTGTTTTTGTGTTGGAAGATGCTGAACCTTTGAAGCAGCAGAAAACTTTTCATGATGATATTGTGTTCAGGGCCAGGGACTCTATGGGTGTTGAAGCTCCTACCATGGATCCCTTGGTCATCTCTGCAGGCATCGGGCTGGCTATTGCAAGAAGAGTGCTTGTTGATTGCGGCGCTTCTTGCAATATTCTCTTCAAAAAGACGTTCGATCAAATGAAAATTCCGATGGCTGATGTTCAAGCTTCATCGTAGAAAATTGTTGGGTTTACTGGCGAACCGAAGCAACCAATTGGAACTATTGACTTGTTCGTGGAGCTTGGAGAGGGGCAGAAAAAGGTGGTTCGAAAACAGACTTTTGTAATTGTTGATGAATTTTCTGCCTACAACACCTTCCTAGGCCGACCAACTCTTGCGGCATTTAAGGCAATTCTCGCCCCATGGTGCCTTACTATGATATTCCCCACGGATAATGGAGTTGGTGTTATTAAAGGGGATTAGAATGCTGGGCAAGAATGTTATTTTATAGAGTTGCGTGAAGCAAAGAAGAGAGAGATGGGAAAAGAAGTGGCGGCCCCAGTCCGCATCAAAGAATCAACCTTGTAGCAATTACAGGGTGGACCCTGCACTGGCGAGCATAGTGGTGCACGAAAAGAAATGGATCCCAGAAAAGCCAGTGCAGGGAGAATAGAGTGGTGCTAGTGGAGGTAACGGTGCCAGTACCTGTAGACCCGAAAGACCCTAACAAGATGCTGAATGTGGGTTCGCAACTTAATGCGACGGTTCAAAATATTTTGATATCATCCTTGAAAGCAAATCTAGATGTATTCGCTTGGACTCATGCTGATATGTGTGGAATATCCCCAGAAGTTATAGTACATACTCTGAATATTGATCCGAAGTTTACACCTATAAAGCAGAAAAGAAGCCCAGGGTCCAGAAAGGTCAGCAGCATTGAAGGAAGAGGTAGATCGGCTCATGGAGAATGGCTTCATCAGGGAGTCTACTTATCCGAATTGGGTTTCAAATCCAGTACTGGTTAAGAAAGCTAACGAAAAGTAGAGAGTATGCATCGAATTTTCAGATTTAAACAAAGCCTGCCCCAAAGACTGCTTCCCATTACCCAGGATAGATCAGTTGGTAGATGGAACAGCGGGGCATGAATTGTTATCTTTTATGGATGCTTACTCTGAATATAACCAGATCATGATGCATGAGCCAGATCAGGAGGACACGAGCTTCATCACCGATGTTGGTCTCTACTGCTATAGAGTCATCCCCTTCGGACTTAAGAATGCAGGGGCAACTTACCAAAGACTTGTTAATGCTATGTTCAAACCGCAGATTGGCAAGACTATGGAAGTTTATGTTGATGATATGCTAGTGAAATCAAAGAAGGCAATAGACCATATGCATCACTTGGCAGAAATGTTTGTAGTCCTCCGAAAGTACGGAATGAAGCTTTATCCTTTGAAATGTTCATTTGGGGTGGGGTCCGAAAAGTTCTTGAGTTTCACTGTGAGTGCTAGGGGCATTAAAGCTAATCCTGCTTAGATTGCTGCCTTAAGAGAAGTCAAAGCTTCTAGAACGAAGAAGGAATTGCAAAGTCTCAATGGAAAAGTCCCTGCCGTGAGTCAGTTCATTTCCAAAGCCACTGATAAATGCATTCCGTTCTTTGATGCTCTGAATAAAGGAAGGAAAAACTTTGACTGGACTCCTGAATGCTAGAAAGCTTTCGATGAGTTGATTTGTCATATGGAAACGCCTCCAATACTTTCTAAGCCCGACAATGGTGAAGATCTTTTCGTATATTTGGCAATCTCATCTCATGCTCTCAGTGTAGCGTTGGTACGGGAAGACGCAAAAATTCAGTGCCAGGTTTATTATATCAGCAAAAGATTCACTGGGGCAGAGATAAATTATTCAAAGTTGGAAAAGCTCGCCTATTGTCTACTGATTGCATCAAGAAAATTGAGGCCATATTTCCAAGATCATCCTATCAAAGTCCTCACCAATCAACCTCTGAAGCAAGTCCTATTTCGCCCTGAGACTTCGGGTCGTCTTCTAAAGTGGAATATTGAACTCAGCCAATACGACATCACTTATCATCCCCGGAGAGCAATCAATGGACAAGCTTTAGCAGATTTTATCGCAGAATGTACAGATAAAGGTGGTAGTGAGGAAGAGGTGACTGATAATACCCCAATTCGATGGAAATTATATGTTGATGGTGTAAGAAACGATTACTATTCTGGAGCTGGGGTTGTGCTTGAAACCCCTGAAGGGCGGTCATTGTGCTATGCATTGAGATTGGAATTCCCTTCAACAAACAATGAAGCAGAATATGAAGCTCTTATTGCTGGCTTGAAGAATGCTAAGGAACTAAACATCAGAGTATTGCAAATTTCAGTGATTCTCAGCTTATTGTATGCCAAGTCAGGAAAGAGTTTCAAGCTAAAGTTGGAAATCTGCCTACCTACTTGTTAAAGGCCTGGGAACTTCTTGATGATTTTGACCATTACACGATAAGCCATATACCCCGGGAAGAGAATATGAAGGCAGATTCTCTCGCAAAGTATTCCAGCACTGGTGAAGCTCAATTATTGGGATTAGTTTCCGTGCAAGTCTTGTCAGCTCCAAGCACTGATGAGATGGATATTGACTGGATCATGACTATATCTCAAGAGCAAGAATCATGGATGAATCCGATAATGGAATATTTGCTCAACGGTTCTCTACCAGAAAATTCAAAAGAACGACAGAAGTTGCTGAGAAAAGCCTCTAGATATATAATTCAAGATGGCCGATTGTACAGACGGGGATTCTCAATGTCGTTACTCCGATGTGTGACCAAGGAAGAGGCTAAGACAATTCTAGCTGAAGTACACGGAGGAGAGTGTGGAGATCATTCAGGTGGTCAAACTCTAGCAAAGAAAATTATCCGTTATGGGTATTTTTGGCCAGACATTAATCGTGATGCTGCTAGCTACGCCCGAAAATGTGACCGATGCCAGAGATTTGCAAAAATCCCAAGAGCACCTTCCACCGAGATAACACAAATGGTCAGTCCATGGCCATTTGCTATTTGGGGAATAGATCTCATCGGGCCTTTGCCAACGCCAAGTCCGGAATCAGATATGCCATTGTTGCTGTTGATTATTTTACTAAATGGGCTGAATCTGAACCATTAGCTACTATTACCTCTAAAAAGATGATAAACTTTGTGACTAAGAATATCATTTGTAGGTATGGTGTGCCTCAGAAGATAATCACAGACAATGGAACCCAATTCGAAAGTGAAGAGTTTCAATATTTTTGCAAGCGATTCAAGATCCAAAAATGCTTTTCAACAGTGGCTCATCCGCAGGCAAACGGGCAAGTGGAAGCAGTAAACAAAATTATCAAATCAACCATCAAAAACAGCTGGAAAAAGCAAAAGGTGGTTGGGTCGATAAGCTACCACTAGCACTATGGGCATACATAACTACCCACAAAACTGCGACTGGGCACAATCCGTTCTCATTAGCGTATGGATCAGAAGCAATGATTCCGGTGGAAATAGACGTCCCTTCACATAGAAGAATTCATTTCAACCAAACCAAAAACGAAGAGTTGCAACTCGAAGCATTAGACTTCCTTGATGAAATAAGGGAAGAGGCTCAGCTCAGAATTGCAGCCCATCAGTAAAGAATTGCCAGGCACTTCAATTCCAAAGTTCGCCAACGTAGCTTTGAGATTGGGGATCTAGTCTTGAAAAGGATCATGACAGCAACAAGAGTGCTTGCGCCAAACTGGGAAGGACCGTATGTCATAGGCGAAAAAATTCTTGATGGCACTTTCAAACTGACAACTGTCGAAGGAGATCCAATTCCAAGAGCTTGGAACAGCAATCGCTTGCGTCCATATTTTACTTAAAAGCTTTGCTTAAATTTGTAAAATGATTATGGATGTATCATTCTTGCATTGTAAACCATTGTAAAAGCAGTATGAATGAATAATAAGAACTATAAAGTGGATGTAGGCCCCGTTCTTGGCCGAACCACAATAAATCTTGTGTTCTCTACTATTACAAAATGCCTGTTTTATTTCGATATGTAAAGTACTTTAGTTGTATTGCTAAAATGTCGATTTAATATTGCAGGCCATTAAAACAAAGCTTGCCCATCACAAAACCAAGCAATCCCTGACATCACTCAACAAAGGAATGTTAAGCCACAGAATTCCAAATTCAAATCCTATATAAGAAGTGCTTCAAGCAAACAGTTAGTGACTCCGTTGGAGGTGGGCCCTTGCTAACTAATTCTGATCGTTTGTGCAAACGAACATCTGATTAAGTAGCCTGTGTCTGCCCCTGCGAACTCGCTTAAAAATGAAGTACACTTCTTTAGATAAACAAACTACTTGCAAAAGAAAGGAATATGTGCTTGAAAATGATAACAAGGAATCACTGATATGAGCAAATGGCGAAAAGACATGGGCGAGCAGGCAGGAAACAGCCAAAGACCTCTTCAGAGGCACAAGCCCTCTTCGGAGGCACAACTCTTCGGAGGATAAAGACCTATAATGGGGCATGCCAAAAAAAGAAAATTCTCTTTCTCAACCAAAAAAGATTGGTGGAATGACTGGAGGCACCTTCCCAAGTGGAAGGCACAGGGCCCTTGTTAACTAGTTGCGATCGTTTGTGCAAACAAACATCCAATTAAGTAACTTGCGTCCGCCCCGGGAATCCGTCCAACCATGGGAAAAGAACTTCCAGGCAAAAGCCCTACTTGGAGGCACACATTTCACCAAGATTTGAAGTGCAAACAGCTCTCTTCGGAGACACACTTCACAAGAGTTGAAATGTGAAAATCCCTCTTCGGAGGCCCATTTCACCAGAGTAGAAATGCTAAAAGCCCTCTCCGGAGGCACACATTTCACCAGGATTTGTTGTGCAAACAGCTCTCTTCGGAGACACACTTCACAAGAGTTGGAATGTGGAAAACCCTCTTCGAGGCCCATTTCACCAGAGTTGAAATGCTAAAAGCCCTCTTCGGAGGCACACATTTCACCAGGATTTGAAGTGTAAACAGCTCTCTTCGGAGACACACTTCACAAGAGTTGGGATGTGGAAAGCCCTCTTCGGAGTCCCATTTCACCAGAGTTGAAATGTCAAAAAACCCCTCCGGAGGCCCACTACCCCGCATAAAAAGAAAGAAAGGGAAAAGCCCTCTCTAGAGGCGTACTTCTACTTTCAAGAAAAGATCAATCTCTCCATAATGAGAATATTTTTCTCCGAAGATTGAAGTACCAAATCAAAGCCTTCTTTTGAAGCCCACTTCGCCGCATAGGAGAATTCACTACTTTTCTTTTTTTTTTTAAAAAAAAGAGAAAGAGAAGACTTCTCCAATACAAGGCGCATTCTACTAAATCAGAGAAATATTCCCTTAAAATGGAAAAATTATTCTCCAAAGTATGGTGCAATCCTCCTTAAAATGGAAAAGTTGTTCTCCAAAGAAAGAGTACAAGTCTTCTCGAAACAGAAGAGTTGTTCTCCAAAATTTCGCCAATGTGAAAGAAATTGCAATAAACCGTGGTATGGGGGCAATATAATATAGTTACATTCATAAAAGCAATGCTTAAGCAACATACCACAGGCTTACTACAACATTACACAAAGAAAATAAAGAAACTTGTATGAAAAAGAAGAATAAATGTATTCTCAAATACAGACAGAAGTTTATACGAGTAAAAGAATCATTTTATTCCATACTATGAAAATTTTATACATGTGCAGGTTTCAAAATAAAAGAAGGTGGGGACCGGTACCCGCAAAATCTCCGGCCAACACAAGCCTTTATATATACAGGCAGGAAGAAGAAAGCAAGACAAAAACATAGGACCAAACCCATCACTTCTTCTTCCTGCCACCTTTGGAGCTCTCACTTGGTCGGATGATTAACTTTTTGGGTCGGCTTGTAAGAGTAGGGAAAGAAGGAGAAAGGGGTGCAATTGGATCTTCTTCTGCTTTTTCTTCGTTGGCAGAAACTTCCCTCTTTTTCTTTGAGATTCCACGCTTCCCCTTCTTCCTTGAAGAAGACTCACTGCCCGGAGTGAAAAGTGCAGACAACTTTATGTCATCAGAAATAGTTTGCTCCGGAGTTCTTTCACCTTCTTCAGTTCCTCGGCTTTCTGTTCTTGTGAAGCGACTGGGTCATCCAAGCCTTGAAGAGCTTCTATCTGCTCCTCTTGTGACCCCGGTTGAGAAACGGAAGGAGGAGTAATCTGAAGAGGCGGAGAGGAAACGCTGGAAGAGGGGAAGTCTGAAAAACACTTGGCGCTTTCATTACAGGAGAAGAGAAGTTAAAATCAGTATCTCTCATAAAGAGAGGAGAAAGTGATGCGTCAAGTTTTAAGTAATAATCAAAAAGTTCATCAAGCTCATGTGAAGTAAACAAGCAGCCCACTTGAGCAAGATCAACATTGAGGTTACCTGGAGAAGTAGGCTTTATTATGTCAACTTCAAAGTCTTGTGCTTCTGTGCTTTCTTGAGTCTCATCCCCTATGCGAGCAGTTGCACTTTCAATGACAGCTTTAGCAGGAGGTGGAGAATGGGAACTGGAGCCAACGATATCAATGTCAGCCGAAACCGAAGGAAGAGTCGGGCCGGTCGAATGTGCCTTCCCTAAAGGTTCTACTTCCGCCGTTCCGGTTCGCTGTTTAGCAAGTTGCTCCTTTCCCTTGGCAAGGGCGACATGTGCATCATCATCCAGATAGTGTGGCTCAAGATCTGCTTCAACATAGCCAGCACCTCCAAGCATATCAACTGCGGCCTCCCACACTTTTGCCAAAGTGATTTCGTACTCCAGACCAAAAAACAAAAGGCTACCACGCCCCAAAACACTATGTATGTAAAACTCGAATAAAGTAGAGCTGATGTTGGCTTTAGTTGCCATATGAGATTCTTCGGCTGCTGCTTTGCCGACAATAGCTTCATCACGCTCTTTTTCAACTTCAGAAAGTCGAGTTTTAACATTTCAATTTCCAAGTTCTGCGAGCTGGTTTTTTCTCGCAACTGAGCAACGTCAGTTCGGTAGCTTTCTACAACTTGCTGTTGTACTTCGAATTTAGCTTCAGTGTCTCTTTGCTCAGCGTGAGCATCTCTCACCTGTTTTTGAACCACTTCTTCCCTTTGAGAATAGGAAATGGAAGAAGTGGCAAGCTCTTCTTTAAGCTTTTCAACTTCCGCTTCAAGCTTCTCATTGTAAGCGGCAATGCTCTTCATCTCTGCATCATGCTGATCGAGTGTTTTCTGCCACTCGGATTTATCATTTTCCATAGTCAGCATGGCTTCGAGATTTGCACGGTTTACTCTTTGAAGCTCGTCAACAAGTTTTTGCCAACCAGACATTCTCTCGATATCGAGTTTGATGGCATCAAGATTTTGCAATTAGCTTGCTTGTCGATTGGGATCAAGTCAAGATCAAAACACACTCCTTTTAAACACCAGTGCGGAAACCGGCTTTGAAGAGTAGTCAGACCCTGTCCAGCTTGATACGTGGGCCTACTGGTGATTGTTTGAATATTAGCTCTTTGAAGGGCAGGAGAGCTGGAAGGGATGTCCAAGGAGATGGGAGCAGCAGGCTTTTCAGAAATTTCAGATGCTGGCTTTTCACTAAGATTGGCTCGTTTACTCGGATCTTCAACGACATGACTTTTCCCTTTGTCATCACGAAATTTTCGTTTGTGAGAATCGTTCTCTCTCTAGGAAGAACCATGTCGTTCATCCCTTCTCTCATAGCGTTCTTCATAAGCATGCCTCTCACGAGCTTTTCTTGCAGCTCTTTCTTCGTCGGTCTCCCAAGAGGCAGGAAGATACCTCTTGGGGTCATAGGAGCCGCATCTTCCGTAGTGCTGGAAGTCATCGTAGTATGAGCCATTTCGCCTCATTGGAGAACCTGAAAGTGAAGAAGAGACAAAACTTAAGAATCTTTGAAGTAAAGAAGAAAAATGCTTATAAGTGCCGAAAAATCCTAAGTGTGTGCAACATGCAAACTACGCGCGTCAAACTACGAACCACTCCTCGGTTGGGGGGTGATGACGGATTTTACAGCAAGTGTCAACTCTTGGGCTGACGGAGTTTGTTGCAAGACAAATGTCGCTTCAACTACTGGAGAAATAACTTTAGTAGTAGTGGTATCGTCTTTAAAGAGCTCCTGTTAAGTAATCATCAAGTTGCTCAATCCCTTAAAAATGTCGTCACCATCGTTGTAATAACCCGAATTTTTAGAATCCTGTAATTTATAGATTAACTGAATTTAACTAATGAAAATACAATTGATTTTATTTCTTTAAGCTACAGATTTATAAATTAAAAGCATTTTTTTGTAATTTTTAAAATTTAAATAAAATACTTGAAGAGATAAGTGTTATTATCTTAAGTCTTCTTATAACATGTGTAAACTTAAGTAGAAAATGTGTTTTCAAATTTATAATATACATATGCATATATTGCGATTTGGAAATTTTATTTCGAGATTAAAAATATAAATATAAAAACAAGGTTTAATAAAAAGCTTAAATGCGTATATATTAATAAACTTAGAAATAAAACATAAAGAAACCATATGATATATACAAAGCAAAATAATGAATGTAGTATAAAATTTTATCAAAAACATATTAAAATCATTTATACATACATATTTTCATATATAAAAAGTCTTAGCGTAAATTTAAAACATGTGTAATATTTTAAAACATAAGGTAAATATAAAATCTTTTATTAACATTTAAAAACTAAATTAGTGCATAAATATAAGACAAGTGTAACAAATCATAATAAACATTAAAACAAATGTAATAATATCAACATGCAACTCAACAAGTGGCATGTCTCATCTTCTTGTTAACTTGAAAATGAAAATTAATAATAAAAAAAATTAAAAAAAACAAGCCTACAAGAAAATAAGCAAAAACAGAAAATGGAATCCAAATAGCATATTCACTAAAGTCAGGCAGAAATTTTTTTTTAGTTCATCTCAAAACTTCGGATTCAACTCAGTAAGCAATGCAAAGATAAATCAGTTGAAAGCAAATCACATTAAGCAACTTCGAATTCAACTCAACTAAGTATAGATCTGGAAGCAAAGGAAGATTCAAATCAGGATATTTTTTTTTTCAAAATCAAAACTGGAAATCAGGGAGCATCTTCTCTGCTTTTAAATCGGTGAGTAAATTTTAAAATCTAAAAATTTAAGTAAATAGTTTGCATGTGAATGTTAGATCTTTTGATGTTTGCCTGTACCTATTATTTTTTGTAAAATCTTTGTTCACAGGTTATAATTTAACTGTGCATGTTTAAAATATTGCTGATGTTCTCTGTATCTTCAAATACAGAGTAAAATTTAAACTAGAATTTCAAATTCTACTTAACAAATCTTTGTTAAGATAGAATCTTCTATGCAGTAGTCTCACTTAAGCATGAATTAAGTATTAAAGTGATATTCAAAAGGAAAATGTTTAAAAATCTGCTTAAATCAGGATAATACAGTAACAAAGTTTATATCATAGTAAAATCAAGTTTTGGATTTTGGTGAATTGAATTCACATCCTAATCCTACTACGTATAACATGATTTTTAAGGCAAAATTCAAAATTTTAAAATTGGGGTTGAAGAAGTATTATGATGATAACCTGAAATTGATCTTTGAGCGAATTCAGGTAACTGCAATAGTTTTACGCTTTGAATTTTGGGGCGAAGCTGTATTGAAGATCGATTAGCATGAGAAAAATAGTGAGAAGTGAATCAAAGCAGTGTGGCGTTGGGAATTTTGAATCAAAGAGTATAACCCTAGTTTTGTTCATCTAGGAAAATATGATCATCGCAACCCCTATAAGCGATCGAGTTCTTCTAGATTTGAAATGATGATTGATGAATATGGAAGGAGTAGTGGCCGGAGTTGTAGCTTCTCTGGTGATCAGATTTAGGTGTTTGAAGCGAATTTCTGTTTCGACATTGTTATGGTTTTTGGAACTCGAATACTAGTTTTTGATTTTTGGGTTCTGCAGTTAGTTTGACGGCCGGAATCGAGTTAGGGGATGGTCGGCGACTTGTGTGGATGGTCGCGAAGGGGTCGGAGTGGACGGCGTGACGGTGCAGGTGCACATCGATCTTGGTGTATCAGTTGATATGTTTGGGGAAGAAGAGATACTCGAGTTGGTTTCGGGTTGCATCGTGAATTGCTCGAAGTTGTAGGTTGTTGAACTCGAAGCTTTGGGGTTTGGGACTCGGGGAATTGTTGTTATAGGTTGGGGTTATTGATGTTTCAGGTTTTTGAGGAAACTGTCAGTACTTTAAAATTTGATAAGGCAGATGAAAATGCTACTCGAGTTATTTGGTGAGTTACTCGAGTTATGTTAACAATTTGTTCGAGCTAGAATAGGATTGGCTCGAATAATTAATTGTTGCTTGAATTAGAATTTGTTCAGGTTAGAAAACATGTTATGTTTTCAAATTTTAAACTGAATTTAATATTAAGCAAAGATTTAAAATATGTTTTAAGTCTAAATTTTTTTTGAACTATAGATTCAAGTTTAATTTGAATATTAAGATGGAAATGAATATGTTTTCTTAAATTCAAATTAGTTAAAAATACTTTTAAGGGTTTATTGTTTAAAAATGATTTTAAAAGGAAATTTGTATTTAAATTAGAAATTGAAATGTAAAGAATGTTTTAAACAAAGTTTAAATTTGATTCAAATCTGAATTTGAATCTCTGGTTTAAATAAATTTAAGTTTTATACAAAGGTCATTAACTTGGGATCAATTTTGATAATCAATTGGATTAATTAATTTAGATAATCAATTATGGAACTTGATTAAGTATGACTACTTTATGGAAATAATTAAAGATATTAATTACTCATTGTAATTAATTTATTAATTTGATTAGTTTAAATTAATTAATTAATTTACAATAATCATTGGATGAGATGATAAGTAATCAGTGAAGAATAATTACTTAGAGAAGTAATTAAGATAAGTAAATTACTGGAGGTAATTAATTAAAGTATGGAAGAGTTTTGAGATTAATTACTTTGTGTTAAAGGGTAATTTCTTTATGAAGTAATTAATAATTAATTACCTAGTGTAATTAATTTAAGCATTTAATAATTAAGTCTTTTGGAAATAATTAAGTGATGTAAAAGGGATAATTAGAGACAATTAATTAAGGAGTAATTAATTTATTTGATGAAGTAATTAAGGGTAGTTAATTACAGATATTACTAATCAAGGGTGATTAATAATTATGGTTAATAATTAATTAATGACATAATTAAAGGCTAATTACTGTATTTGGTTAAGAATAAATTAATTTGTGAAATTAATTTAAGGGATAAATAGAATGATATGGGAAGCCTTTGATTAATTGTTATCCTTAATATGTGGTTCGTAATGCTATATGATATGTTATGTTAAATTTAAACTATGATGATGTGGTTTTCTATGGATGATGAATTACTGTGACATCATGTATTAAAAGTAGAATTGTATTTCACTTGAATAATCTAAGTTAAGTTGACAAGGGTTTCGAAGAGACCGGAGTCGGGTATTAGTGAATACCCGAAGCCACTTCGATTCTTTATGAATTGATATGTGAAACAAGTAATGTGTATAACAGCTTGTGAAGTTGTAAATTGATATAAATTACCCTGGGTTTATATAAGTTGTATATTTTGGAATTTCTTGATAGATGAGTTTACTCACGCTGGTTTCCAGCCTGACCCGGGTGTTACTTTGATATAATGCTTGGGTCAGACTGAGTATTACAGATTTTCAGGTAAGGGCGTTCTGGAGCTCAAGAGACGAGCTGGATGACAGGGACGTATAGAGAGTTTTCCACTGTGATATTGTAGTATCTGGACATGAGTGTTTGTCCAATGTTTATGTATATGTCTAACTCTGATGTATTTAAATGTAAATTAACAGATATAGTTTTCTTTGTATAACTGCTATTTTATTCGATATTATATTTGATCCGCTGCGAATGTGAGGTTTCTGTGACTTGTTTCTGTCTTCTTCTTCTTCTTTCTCTTTTCTTCTTTTCTTAACTATCCGGAAATTTCGAGATCGAAATTTTCGGATCGTCACATTTGGTATCAGAGCTGAAGGTTAAGCGAGAACCTTGGCTCCGATGGGATTACTCATTAAGGATAAGGTAAGTGGTACCCTATAATGAGTTGAGTGTATAAATATGAGAGAGCGTACTTGTTATTTTCTTATATAAAGGTTTTAAAATGATTTCCAAACTAAATGAATCTAAGAAATAGATTATCTATTATATTAAGGAAATTGGTTGTAGTATTTATTGAACTAAAAGTACCAGTAAGAATTAAGTGGTAATAGAATTACAACCAAATTGAATTTAAATTAAAGACAAGTATGAATTGGATTCAAACTAAAATTTAAATCTTGAATTGGGGAAGTATTCCAAAATAAGGTGAATTAGAATTGGTTTCAAACCAGAAAATAGAGTGGATATTGTGTTTAATAATGGGATGTTTGTTTTTCAATAAACAATAAAATGTTTTAAGGAAGTAACCACTTAA
This sequence comes from Allium cepa, assembly GCA_030765085.1. Classification (NCBI taxonomy): domain Eukaryota; kingdom Viridiplantae; phylum Streptophyta; class Magnoliopsida; order Asparagales; family Amaryllidaceae; genus Allium; species Allium cepa. The sequence continues at coordinate 1,038,193,312 of CM060931.1, read as the reverse complement.
AATGTATATATATATATATATATATATATATATTTGTAAATGTGAAAGGATATAAATAAAAGTGGGTTTCAAATTGTGAAGTCCTGAATTCTAAGTTCAAAAATTTGAATTAGTTCAAAATGTTAAAGGAAATAATATTATTCAAACTACTTTGAGTATGATCTTATTTTAAAATAAGAAATGTTTGAAAATTTTAAAGAAAATTGTTTTGAATTAAAAACCAAAGGTGGTTTAAAATTTTAAAGTGTAACTTGGTATGTAAAAGAAATAAATATGTATATATGTGAATATACATGATATCAAGGATAATTTGAAATAAACTCTAAATATTGAGTTTTAAATTTGGAATGAGATATGATACCCATAGTGGTAAGATTTTGAACCAAATAAGTGGGAAGATTATTTATGAAAAGTTCAAAATTTTAAAATAAGATTTAACTTGGAAAGTTAAATGATTAATTGAAATTAAGAGTATGATTGATCTCAAATTGGGATTGAGATCCAAAAATTAAAAATGGATGGATGTTTTAAAAGTAATTTGAATGATATCATTTCGTTTTTATTAATAATCTATAAGCTGAAATTGGATCGGTTTAAATAAGTAAGAAATGAAGTGTGGTAATATATCCATTATTGGAATAAAAGGAAAATCACCCTTTAATTTGAAATTAAGGATATGAAAATACTTTGAATTGAAAATCTGAATGATTGAATTTATAAATTAAACTTGTTTAAGAATTGTTTTCGAACTAGAAGATAAAATTGGGTGATAAGTTAAATTTTTAAGGATAAAATTGTTTTGAACTCTTATTTGAACTTTGAAAAAAGTTAAGTAAAGATAATTTAAAATGGAATTTTGAGAATTTGACTCAAATTAAATTGTTTAAAGGTTAATTGATTTGTGGTATAATATGTTAGGTCTAAACTGTGAATTGAATTGTTTAAAAACTTTAAAGGTTAAATTGATTTAAAGGAATTAAATCAACATTTGAAGTATTAACTCGAATTTATGTAATTCGAGATGGTTTAAATTTGAAATTTGAAATTAGTTCAAATTGAATTTGATTTGAATTGATTGAAATTGTGATTGAAGATGTATGAGTATAAGATTCAAATGGAAAATTTGAATTGGATTGATTTGAATAATTGGGAATTGAAATTAAAATTGAATAGTTTTAAATTCAAATGGAATTTGAATTAAATTTGGGAGGAAATCAAGAATAATTCAACTTGATTTGGAAATGGAGTTTGAAAATTGGGATTAATTCAAACAGGAATTGAAATGAATTGAAATTGGAACTAGTTCAATTGAAATTTATTTGAATTAATATAATTGGAGATCAGGATTGAATTAAGTTAAATTTGGAAAGAACGTGAGGATAATTCAACTTGAATTAGGGGTTGAATCAATTTCAATGGAAATTGAAGTTATTTAAATTGGAATTGGGTCAATTTAAATGGAAGAGGAAATTTAAATTGAATTGATTGAGAATGAAGATTGGGAAGTGAACAGTTTTGACTCTGGACTATTTTTAATATAAATTGATTTAATATAAACCTATTTTTCCTAGCTATTTATTATATATACATTTTTTTTCTTTTAAAAACCAAACTATCTTATATCTTTGAAACCGTGTAACAATTTTCTAACTATTCTATAAACTAAATGCCATTTTCAACTACTAATTACTATTTTATAGATATTTTGCAATTTTTAAAATTTTCTATGACTATTTAAATATTTTCCAATGATTTTACAATTACTTACCGAACTATTTTACACCCATTTTACAAACTAGTAATTATTTTCCGACTACTTATCTATTTTTAATTTTTTCAAAGCTATTTTCTAAATAAACTGGTCGGAGTTTAAACTGTTATTGGATAAATACCCAATCGGGATAAGAACAGAGGTAATAATCCGAATGGATTTAAGCAATTGTGTGTAAGTGAATAAAAATTAAAGTAAATGTGAATAGAAATGGAATTGATTTGGCTAATAACCAATAAAGATAAATACGTAGGGTGTACGTATGTTATTCTATTCGCATAGTGATTTGATCCAGATTCGAGCACAGAATTTCGAGATAGTTGTATCGATCCGAGTGGGATTTTTCACTCGATTTTCGACGGCAAACCTGGATATGGATTGTTGATTGGTTCTGGATATTCTCTATCATAGATATGACTATGCAAGGAGAATGACGGTTTCTGATCGAGAAACCAGATCTGTGTCCGCACTAGGAAGTCGGATGGACGATACTAGTTCGAAAGTGAAATTGTGTGATCGAGTGAGCGATCAGATTGGTATGGCGTACGAATGGTATGTGTACATCGTACAGATTTGAATGGTAATGGTATTGAAAAGAGTGATCAAATATGAATATTTGATTTTTGAGTAAACAAAGTTAAATATCTTTGTTTTATAAAGTGAATTCCCCTTATTGAATCTTTTGCCAGAAGAAAAAGGGTATTTGGAAATGTTTGGAGTATAAAAGGAGTTTTATACAAGTTTGAAATGATCCAAAGTTTTGAAAGATTTTATATATCTGAATATATATATATAAATGATCATATGAGGATTTTGGGAAAAGGTTTTGGGAACCTATGGATTTGGAAAGGCTTTTGATTTTTGGGTAAAATCAATATTTTATTTGTAAAGCCTAGTTTGAGAATTATCGATTTTGGGATAATCGATTTTGTATAAAGGAGCTTTGAATGAGATCATACTAGGTGTATGATTTAAAGATACTATATATGTATAGTATAAAATGTTTTGATGATGCTCTGGGGAAAAAGGCGCTCCCTTGGAATGGACTTCTCAGGAGTACCACCGAGTGGTGCTGCCTTGAGCCCCAAGGGGGGTTCTAAAGTTGATCCTGTGAGGAGTCCGGACAAAACTAGTTCCTGAGGATTATTGGGTAGCGAAAGTCGATGGCGCTGATGCCTACAGGGGCATTTGGGTTATGCTGTGACGACAGTGTAACTCGATGTCGCTGCGATCTACTGTGGGGACCATAGAGAAAACCGTGTGGAGGATGAGTGTCAATGGTCTACACTTGATTTTGCCGGGAAGGCAATGCAACATCGGTAGACTGCGATCTATGCTCAAGTGGAGTGGAGAAGTTTCATTCTTTTGGCAGCGAAATTTGAGGGCGCTGATGCCTACAGTTATATGGATTTTTGCTGTGATAGCTACGTAACCCCAGTTGTAACTGCGATCTGTAGCGGGTTCCATGGTGTAATCGAGGGGCGCGGAGGCCTACAGTTATCTATGGATTTTGTCGGGACGGCAACGTAACCATCGGGTTAACTGCGACCATGGATGGGGGTGATGATTTCCAGAGCATTCTCACCAAATATATATCCTCTATTTTCAAAAATGTTTTCGATATTTTCAATAAAATTATTTTCTAAAAGTATTTTCACTGGATGTTAAAAACGGGTCTGCTAAGTACTTATATATTTTCAGTTGTACGCCTGATCAACGTATGACCGAATTTCTGTGAGAACAAGGATGGACTGGTTGAAACATCGGGTTATAAAAGTATTTTTATAAAAACTATTTTAGTAATATTATATAGATTTCTAAAGTGTTTTAAAAATGATCAAAGAAAATCTATATGATTTTAAGCATTTAAATAAATTCTGGCTTCGTTCCATTTCGAGGACGAAAAGATTCAAAGGGGGGAGGAACGTAATAACCCGGATTTTTAGAATCCTGTAATTTATAGATTAACTGAATTTAATTAATGAAAATACAATTGATTTTATTTCTTTAAGCTAAAGATTTATAAATTAAAAGCATTTTTTTGTAATTTTTAAAATTTAAATAAAATACTTGAAGAGATAAGTGTTATTATCTTAAGTCTTCTTATAACATGTGTAAACTTAAGTAGAAAATGTGTTTTCAAATTTATAATATACATATGCATATATTGCGATTTGGAAATTTTATTTTGAGATTAAAAATATAAATATAAAAACAAGGTTTAATAAAAAGCTTAAATGCGTATATATTAATAAACTTAGAAATAAAACATAAAGAAACCATATGATATATACAAAGCAAAATAATGAATGTAGTATAAAATTTTATCAAAAACATATTAAAACATTTATACATACATATTTTCATATATAAAAAGTCTTAGCATAAATTTAAAACATGTGTAATATTTTAAAACATAAGGTAAATATAAAATCTTTTATTAACATTTAAAAACTAAATTAGTGCATAAATATAAGACAAATGTAACAAATCATAATAAACATTAAAACAAATGTAATAATATCAACATGCAACTCAACAAGTGGCATGTCTCATCTTCTTGTTAACTTGAAAATGAAAATTAAGAATAAAAAAAAACTAAAAAAAAACAAGCCTGCAAGAAAATAAGCAAAAAACAGAAAATGGAATCCAAATAGCATATTCACCAAAGTCAGGCAGAAAAAAAAATTTAGTTCATCTCAAAACTTCAGATTCAACTCAGTAAGCAATGCAAAGATAGATCAGTTGAAAGCAAATCACATTAAGCAACTTCGAATTCAACTCAACTAAGTATAGATCTGGAAGCAAAGGAAGATTCAAATCAGGATATATTTTTTTCAAAATTAAAATTGGAAATCAGGGAGCATCTTCTCTGCTTTTAAATCGGTGAGTAAATTTTAAAATCTAAAAATTTAAGTAAATATGTTTGCATGTGAATGTTAGATCTTTTGATGTTTGCCTGTACCTATTATGTTTTGTAAAATCTTTGTTCACAGGTTATAATTTAACTGTGCATGTTTAAAATATTAGTGATGTTCTCTGTACCTTCAAATACAGAGTAAAATTTAAACTAGAATTTCAAATTCTACTTAACAAATCTTTATTAAGATAGAATCTTCTATGCAGTAGTCTCACTTAAGCATGAATTAAGTATTAAAGTGATATTCAAAAGGAAAATGTTTAAAAATCTGCTTAAATCAGGATAATACAGTAACAAAATTTATATCATAATAAAATCATGTTTTGGATTTTGTTGAATTGAATTCACATCCTAATCCTACTATGTATAACATGATTTTTAAGGCAAAATTCAGAATTTTGAAATTGGGATTGAAGAAGTATTATGATGATAACCTGAAATTGATCTTTGAGCGAATTCAGGTGACTGCGATAGTTTTACGCTTTGAATTTTGGGGCGAAGCTGTATTGAAGATCGATTAGCATGAGAAAAATAGTGAGAAGTGAATCAAAGCAGTGTGGCGTTGGGAATTTTGAATCAAAGAGTATAACCCTAGTTTTGTTCATCTAGGAAAATATGATCACCGCGACCCCTATAAGCGATCGAGTTCTTCCAGATTTGAAATGATGATAGATGGAATATGGAAGGAGTAGTGGCCGGAGTTGTAGCTTCTCTGGTGATCAGATTTACGTTTTTGAAGCGAATTTCTGTTTCGACATTGTTACAGTTTTTGGAACTCGAATACTAGTTTTTGATTTTTGGGTTCTGCAGTTAGTTTGACGGCCGGAATCGAGTTAGGGGATGGACGGCGACTTACGTGGATGGTCGCGAAGGGTCGGAGTGGACGGCGTGACGGTGCAGGTGCACATCGATCTTGGTGTATCAGTTGATATGTTTGGGGAAGAAGAGATACTCGAGTTGGTTTCGGGTTGCATCGTGAATTGCTCGAAGTTGTAGGTTGTTGAACTCGAAGCTTTGGGGTTTGGGACTCGGGGAATTGTTGTTATGGGTTGGGGGTATTGATGTTTCAGGTTTTTGAGGAAACTGTCAGTACTTTAAAATTTGATAAGGCAGATGAAAATGCTACTAGAATTATTTGGTGAGTTACTCGAGTTATGTTAATAATTTGTTCGAGCTAGAATAGGATTGGCTCGAATAATTAATTGTTGCTTGAATTAGAATTTGTTCAGGTTAGAAAACATGTTATGTTTTCAAATTTTAAACTGAATTTAAATATTAGGCAAAGATTTAAAATATGTTTTAAATCTAATTTTTTTTAAACTATAGATTCAAGTTTAATTTGAATATTAAGATGGAAATGAATATGTTTTCTTAAATTCAAATTTGTTAAAAATACTTTTAAGGTTTTATTATTTAAAAATGTTTTTAAAAGGAAATTTGTATTTAAATTAAAAATTGAAATGTAAAGAATGTTTTAAACAAAGTTTAAATTTGATTCAAATCTAAATTTGAATCTATGGTTTAAACAAATTTAAGTTTTATACAAAGGTCATTAACTTGGGATCAATTTTGATAATCAATTGGATTAATTAATTTAGATAATCAATTATGGAACTTGATTAACTATGATTACTTTATGGAAATAATTAAAGATATTAATTAATCATTGTAATTAATTTATTAATTTGATTAGTTTAAATTAATTAATTAATTTACAATAATCATTGGATGAGATGATAAGTAATCAGTGAAGAATAATTACTTAGAGAAGTAATTAAGATAAGTAAATTACTGGAGGTAATTAATTAAAGTATGGAAGAGTTCTGAGATTAATTACTTTGTGTTAAAGGGTAATTTCTTTATGAAGTAATTAATAATTAATTACCTAGTGTAATTAATTTAAGCATTGAATGATTAAGTCTTTTAGAAATAATTAAGTGATGTAAAAGGGATTAATTAGAGATAATTAATTAAGGAGTAATTAATTTATTTGATGAAGTAATTAAGGGTAGTTAATTACAGATATTACTAATCAAGGGTGATTAATAATTATGGTTAATAATTAATTAATGAGATAATTAAAGGCTAATTACTATATTTGGTTAAGAATAAATTAATTTGTGAAACTAATTTAAGGGATAAATAGAATGATATGGGAAGCCTTTGATTAATTGTTATCCCTAATATATGGTTCGTAATGCTATATGATAAATTATGTTAAATTTAAACTGTGATGATGTGGTTTCCTATGGATGATAAATTACTGTGACATCATGTATTAAAAGTAGAATTGTATTTCACTTGAATAATCTAAGTTAAGTTGAGAAGGGTTTCGAAGAGACCGGAGTCGGGTATTAGTGAATACCCGAAGCCACTTCGATTCTTTATGAATTGATATGTGAAACAAGTAATGTGTATAACAGCTTGTGAAGTTGTAAATTGATATAAATTACCCCGGGTTTATATAAGTTGTATGTTTTGGAATTTCTTGATAGATGAGTTTACTCACGCTGGTTTCCAGCCTGACCCGGGTGTTACTTTGATGTAATGCTTGGGTCAGACCGAGTATTACAGATTTTCAGGTAAGGGCGTTCTGGAGCTCAGGAGGCGATCTGGATGACAGGGACGTATAGAGAGTTTTCCACTGTGATATTGTAGTATCTGGACATGATTGTTTGTCCAATGTTTATGTATATGTCTAACTCTGATGTATTTAAATGTAAATTAACAGATATAGTTTTCTATGTATAACTGCTATTTTATTCGATATTATATTTGATCCGCTGCGAATGTGAGGTTTCTGTGACTTGTTTCTATCTTCTTCTTCTTTCTCTTTTCTTCTTTTCTTGACTATCCGGAAATTTCGAGATCGAAATTTTCGGGTCGTCACAATCGTGCCCAACGGGACCCTTCCCCTCAGCTCCTTCATCAACAGTCTTCCCGGATTGGTGAGGAGGTTCCTCTTCCTCAATGACCGAGGCAAGGGAAAATTTGCCGGATGACCCCGCAACGTCAATAGAACCAGAACACTTCACCAGTGAAGCCTCAGCAGTAGTTTCTTTCGGTATAAGTTCTTCGGCGGACACTTGGGGCATCTGGTGCCTTTGCTAGAGAATCAGGGACTTCATGAGGCTGAGTAGAACGGGAAGAGTGCAGAAGTCCGAATTGGTGAGGAAACTCGTCTTTTAGCAAAAAATTAATGCTTCTCTCCTCAGCCGCCACAGCATTTAGTCTTTTAAAAGTCGGCTTGTGGCTGGGATCTTTAGAGGGAGGAGGAAGTGCTGTAAAAGAAAAGAATGAAGTTAGCACTTAGCAACTCGGACTTTGAAAAGCTCAAATGGAAAGAACGGGGATAAGCAATCTTACTTCCTACTCTCCAGATGGCATAAAATCCTGGGGGGCAGCGAACGAAGAAAAATTGATTCAGAAATCCGTAGGCGCTTCGGGAAGATCGGTGATCAATTTCTGGTTCCTTGCGCTTCTCACAAGTATTATAATGGGGTGATCTTTGTTCTTCGCGAATGTGCATAAGTAACAAATTTCTTCAAAGCTTGGAAGACGGTCGAGTGTCCTCCTAAAAAGTACACACAGTCCCATCAAGATGGCGTAGCCATTGGGATGCAACTGGAAGGGAGAGATAGTCAATCGGAGAAGGAGCTGTTGAAGAAAGTCGTTGAAGGGAGGAATAGCTCCACTCAAGCACATTTGACGATTAACTGCGATAAAGCAGAGAGGTGGCATGTCAGCAGTATCGTTTGACGCGGGAAGTAAAGCATCTGCTTCAGCAATACCAAACTGAATGCGTAGTTGGTTGAACGCCTGTTGGTTCAAAGAAGTTGAAGTTCTTTCCGGAGGATCATCCAAGGGGTTAGCTATCGGAAAGACCTCTCCGGCTCGTCCTACTATCTCTTCTTGAGAAGACATTCTACACAAGGAACTGGATATTCAATTATGAAGGTGCACGTTTCCTAAATATGTGAAGTGTTGTGCAAAACTAATAAAACGACAAGCAAATATAACTGAAATTAAACTAATAGGCATTTGTCAATTATAAAGTTTCAGGGCTTGTTGCTTTATGTTCGAATACAAGTGCAGCGTTGATGCAAACAAATCAGCTTTAATTGATTAAGATTGCTCTGCTTTAATACTTCATTTGAATTTTTTGATTCACAACATTCCATATAATTTCTTTAAGTTGATTATCCTTTATGGACTAATCTGTCATTTGATGTGGGCGATCAGTGGCAGTATATTCATTCCATTTTTCTGCAAATGTTGTGTTTAACAGATTATTAGCATTAAAGTTAATATAATCTGTAAAGGAGTACAACGAGTTCAAGCAGTTCATTCTAGTTGTTCAAGTTGGAAATTTAATCAAGTCCTATCAAAATTTTGCAATTGTTCAAGTTCTGTTCAAGTCCTTAAGTTGCAGGAACGACTCAAGCTAGCTCGGGGATTATTTAGGCTGTCCAGATCAAATTCTATGACCTTACATAAGTCAAACTCTCTTAAGTCGCATTGTTCGAGCCAAAGAGTTCAAGGCAGTGCAAAACTGGCTAAGTCCTAAGTCGCTTGAGTGTTTACACGACCTAAGAGTTATATCGCAAGAAGTTAGGTCGTTCGCTTAGTAAGGTCGCAAATCTGATGGTTGTTCGGCATCCCATAGGTCGCAAGTGATCTTAAGTTGTTCAATTAGTTAAGTCGCAGATATGAAGGTCGTTTAGCTGTCCTTAAGCCGCAAGGTTTCTTAGGTCGTTCAATCTACTAGGTCGCTTCCGAAGTAACTCGGCAACATAGAGCTATCTCCCATAAGAAACCCTAAGCCCTATTCTCCAATCATACTTCGCCACATATCTACAACCATTGCATCATCAGAAGTATCACAGCATAACCCGCTATCCACTAACCCACTAATATCACAATCTCCTCGTCTTCCCCAAACGCCTAAAAAACTCCATCATCTCAACCGTGGTTCCAGAAAACGCATTCAATCATGGGCCAAATCAATTTTAAAGCAATTGCAAACAGGTCAATGGCGATCGGAAGGCAAATCAGGAGGAAATTTTACAGCGAGATAATAAAAACCATGTGGAAGCGATTGTGGAGAAATCGATGGCAGATATAATGGATAGGCGATTGATTTACCTAGGATTGTTGTTGGAATGCTGATCGAAGCAACAAGTGGTTTCGCTTTGAAGATTCTCGAACTTCAGAATGGCAATGGCGGTAGAAGTAAGCAATTAAATGGAGGAGAAGAAGCGAGCTAACGACTTATATAGGGGAGAGAGAGAGAGGAAGATGCATCCGCACGCGAGCTAGCGAGCTAGTTGAGTCGCTCATGGCCTAGAGCAATTAGTACAAAGCACACGGCCTACGACGTAGGTGTATACTTCGAGGGGCAGGTGTTAATATCATTCTGGACGGCGACTCAAACACTCGAAGGGAACTAGCGACCTAGCGTGATATAGCGACCTAGCGACCTAACGAGATAAGCATATAGCGACCTAACGACTTAACGATCTAAAGACTCTAGAGATTCTACGGGTTAAAGATCTACGAGTTAACAACCTAGTGACTCCATGAAGGCAACGACCTATCAACCTAAAGGAAGAACGACCTAACGACCTAAAGTTATCATGACCTAACGACCTAAAGAATGAAGCAACTCAGCGACCTAACAATCTAGAGAATAAGTGAGCTAACATGGATGCAAGACCAACAGCGAGTTAGCGACCTAATGACCCCTAGCGACCTAATTGCTTAAGCGACCTAGCAACCTAACTGTTTAAGCGACCTAGCTGCTTAAGCGAGTTAGCGACCTAAAGCATGAAGCGAGTTAGCGACCTAAAGGGGTAAGATAGAGTAAGATCGCGTGCATACTACCTCTTCACTTGGTCGCTCACGACCTAAGTCCACCGAGCCAACTTCCTATGCCGCTTCTCCCTAGGTCGCCACGACCTACCAACTTGTTCAAGTAACCAAGTGCAAGCCTGTTAAGCCGTAACCCACGCTCCTTAGGTCGCTCACGACTTACAATCTAACCCCTAGGTCGCCCACGACCTATAGCACAGCTAACCAAATCCCTAGGTCGTTCACGACTTACGACTTACCCTAGGTCGTGCACGACCTATGCCTTGTCCAGAAATTTCCTATAAACACCATGCCTACAGCACCGAAGGGGGGGGACCTTTTGGCTCATTTCTAGAACGCCTATACTCTGCTAATTTCTCAACTCATCTGACACTTCAAACACGAAAGACATTTCAACGAACTCCAAGAAGAGATCTAATACATTCAACATGAATTTGAAGAATTCTCTTACATCGGAGTTTTAGCTATTTGTCTAAGTGGTGTTGTAATCGGAGATTGTTGTATAAGTTGTAATTGAATCAGCAATAAAGGAGATTAAAGTGGACGTAGGCTAAACTTGAAGCCGAACCACTATAAAACTGTTATCTTTTTATTGTTTTTCTATTATTTTCTGCTCACTTCTGATTCCCGTATTGACAGGTGGTGCTTTCACATCTTTACTGCTTACACCAGGGTGTTAGCGTTCAGTTTTAGCGTTAACATAATATATTGGTTGTTAGGTAGTGAAATTTATGAATATAGATTGGAAATAAGATTTGAAAAGTAAAATAAATGAGAATAAATTGGAAATTTAGAACTTAAGTTCCGGGGTTTTGAATGATTTTGGAATATAGTAATAATATTATTAGAAGTATTTTTTTATAAATATTTCAATATAATTTCAAAGAATTGTTTTAAAGAAATTTTACAAAGAAATAAGTTCTGTACTCCCCTCTTCGTCGTTGGGTAATAATTTTGGTGATGAGTGCGCGCATCATCGACGTTCATTTTCGAGTTTCAAAGTGGGAAGGCCACTATAGTAGTTTTACTGCAAATTTATTTGGATAAACAAATATAAATTTTTAATTATTTTAAATATAATTGGATATATAAGCTGTAATTATATATATTTATCTATTATTTTAAAAATGATTTGAAATTTAACCCGGTATTTAGTTCTTAAGTTTCCTCTAGTTAATAGTTTCAATTATTGTAGTGAAATGGAATATAAGTAATTAATAATTGGAACCTCTAAATGAAATAAGAGATTAAGTGCTAGGTTATCAATGAAATAACAAGAAAGTTGAAATTTATAATCTATAAAAAAACAAAGGATATTATTATTGAACATTAAGTTAATTAAAAGAAATAAAATAAACTTATATAACTTTCAATTACATCCTTAAAAGCATATATATATAACTTACCAAATATTAAAAAGTTCTAATGCTTATAAGAAAATGTAATGGATATTGTACAAGTAAAACTTGAGGTAATGAAAGAATTCAATGAAATTCTTTAATAAATAAGAATTTAATGTTATAGTGTTATGAACTTAATTATAATTGAAAATGTCTCTAATTTAATATAATAGAAAGGTAAGTATTATAAATAAATGATTATAAACTTAAGCAGATGAATTGATATGCTAAGAAATTTGAATTGAACACAAATACTATAAATAAATGAATGTAAATAAATGAATGAATATAATGAAATAAAAAGAACTGACATGACCTGAATAAATGAAAATGAATATTTGTAAGTAATAAATAAAAATGAAAGTAATAAACACTGAATGAATGAATGGAAAAGATTTTGTAAGAAGTAAATGTAAATTTAAAGTTGTATCATTTTATGAATGGAAAGTAAATGAAACAATAAATGTGTGAAAGAAAATTTATAAAAATAAACTTAAATAATGTTAGAATTTGTTGTTTGTTTGGCTTATGGTTGTTTGGGCAAGGATACTTTAAATTTGTTTGGATGTATGAATAATCTATTTAGTTTCATCTAAGACTGTTGAGTAAATGATACACTCAATAGTTTATTTTTCATTCTGTACAATTTAAAGTTTTGAACACGAACAACTATTTGTTTTGTTTTTATATGAATGGATAATTGATTGTGTTGATTTATTTGATGATTGTATATTGGTTGCAAGTGATTGTTGTTTATATTGGTTTGTTGTTAGTAGTTGAAACCACTATAAATATTTCATTTTATATAATTATTAACTCTTTTTGGATTATATAAGTGAAATACGGATTATGGAAGCAATTGCTACTGCTTTTGGTTTCATAATATAAGCGTTAATCTCCCGACAAATAGGTACGTTCTCGGATTACGATTTTATAGGGTTATTATCTTGTTTTTCCTGTGTTGGGATATATTATTTGGAAATTATATGTTATATATTGTTATATTTGATATTTTATTTTCTCCCGAGCCTCTCCGTATAAAGGTGACTCTGCCGAAATTTTCCATAAATTTTAGACTTAGAAAATTTTGAAAAATGTTTTCCAAACTTTATTAATTTGAGTATAAAAAGATTTAATGGTTATAAATTTTTATATGTTATTTAAAATAATTAATTTTGTAAATTTATTTGTTTATAAAGTTAATACTTTTGAATAAGATGTATTGTTTATTAAATTCTTTCTTTTCCCTTCTTCTTCCTTTTCGGGGACGTAAAGTTTTGAGTGGGTAGAGTGTAACGACCCGTAAATTTTAAAAACTAAATTTGTTAAATTAATAAATTTTGGTATTTTAATATGAAGAAAAGAAAACTTTATAATTTAATAATGAAATGAAATGCAACCATGGAAATTAAAACTAATATTAAATTGAAATGAGGTTACAGTTTAGTGAAGTAATGAAAATTGGTATACTTGGCTATAAATTAATGTAAGAAAACAAAAGCAAACATTAAAATTTATAAATGGAATAATATGAAATAAATCTAAGATGTAAATAGGGATATATTAGTGTAATGGGGATATAAAACTAATGTAATTAGTTATATAGAGTAGTAATGGACCTAGTATAAAGATGGCAATTAAACCAAATCAAATTATTGGAATCAATTTTTATTTAATGGGAATGTAATCTATAGTAAATGAATTTAATGGTAAGTAACTGAAATTAATTACTATATAAATTGAAAACTACGATGACATAGGAACTATTAATGTAATAAAAACAAACCAATGATAATTTTTTCCATAAGATGATAATTTATTTAATAACAAGATTTAGAAATCACATATATGGATTAATTTGGGAGTTTAAATTTAAAATTTCTAAACTAATTGAAATTGAAATTAAACGCTGTAAGTTGTGAAATTTTCAACAATAAGTTAATAGGAGAATTTGTTTTAAAGAATTTTAAATTACTAAGTACTCCAAAGTGATAGAAATTGGAAATAACGATAATTGAATAGAAAAGTGATTTAATTTAATTTAATATTAATTTAATTTATTGACCGGAAAATAGCCATCTTAGCCACTGACTCGAATTTCGACGAAACTAGTTTCATTGGATCCGCAACGGTGAATTATTGTAGGATTTCAAGTTTCGTACGATCGGACTTGTCGTTTGATCGTACGGGCTCGAGCCTAAAATTAATTAAATTGAAATCAATTGAAATCAATTTATAATAACTTGATTTTTGCATAACTTCTTCATACGGTAGAATTTGGACTTGAAACCTGTTCCATTGATTTCAAAATATTTTAAAACATCTATCTATTACTTAAATAGGAAAAGAGAAACCAAACCATTTTCGCAGCGACACCTGTCTTTCTTTATTACTAATCCTTTCTGCAGTACTATTAACTGACAACTTGCAGTTCTGAAGAAGCGGTTTTCAACTCTCCGTGTTCAACTCCACAAACTTCAATTCCCCCAAATACCGATTGGACGAACCGACTTCACCTCCCATCCTTCCCAAATTCCTTCTTACTCTCCTCCATTAACTCCACCCACTGCCTCCCATCCCCCTTCGATTTTCGACCCGTTCGTTTCATCAACGTTGTTGGTCACACTACTTTTTCCCCATGGGAGTTTTGACGAAGCTTTTCGCCATTACGGTTTCCAAGGTTAGTGTTACGCACTTCCTGATTTGAACTGTCCACACTCATCATTCTTGATTACTGTCCCTTACCCGAGCTTTCCGTCTGCTCTTCACCATATGTACTTCACCAGATTTGCTGTTCTGAGTGAGGTCAACACTATCAAATTTGACATAACTGTGCTAATCTTATTTTGTCACGGTATTCATGATTTTCGGGTATCTAATTCAGTCTGATTTAACAATCCCCCAGTTGCAACTGCGGTGAAATTGCTAGCAGTTCTACTGATAAATCAAAATTTTTTTGGTCCTAATTACATGCAGTTTCATTTGGAAGCCTTATATGACATATAATTTCATGCCAGGTTCACACAAAGTGGCTGAAAATTTATGCTTTGCTTTGCATTTACCTGTAAACTACCATCGCTTCATTTTTCACCTGCGTTGTCCGATTTGTTTTTGTACACATAACTTGCTGTTACTCATTTCATACATGGTTTGGTACCCAAGTTCATTGTGCAGTTGGTTACCAGTTGATATTGAAATGTGGTTGAATTGTATGCAACAGGTGCATTTGTGTTTGGATGGCTCTTCAAATTGGGTAGAGTGTACTATTTGTCAACTATTTCGCACAAGGTAATTTCAGCATTTTACTTACCATGTGTGGGTAACATTAGTACACACAGGTAATACACACACACACAATGTCCAAGTGCATGTACAATATATGTATACAGAGAGTGAGCGTGCGTATGTCAACGTCCCTTTCTGTATAATTTGATGTTCAAATGTTGTGTTGCTTAGCGCATTATCAATATATGCGCTACTAACGTTGGTGACCCATAGTTGAATTCCTCCCCTGCAATACCTCTATTTGAAGAATTTCCACGAATGCACGGCCATGCATTTTCAATGTCCTGTACAAATTTTTTGCCAGAAACAAAACTCCTTAAATTATCAACAGTGGAAAATTTATTACGGTATATCATTTGAGTTTGAAATTGGCCCTTAATAAGTTAGTACTCAAGTTAGTACTTCTACTCTGAAAACGAGTACATGCCTTCATAAATATAACTTGCTATCTATCCGTTCAACGATTATCGTTCACATTGTTATCTATATCTATCTATTTAGATAGAACAAGCCAGTTCAGGACTCTAATAATATAGATCTTAAATAGGTTCGACTCAGTTTACAGTTAATTAGACTGAGCAATATTTACAGCTTCCTAAAATGTCAGCTTTTTAAAGATGACAATATTATACTAATTCTGAATCATGGGCAGAAACAAATACTCATCAGCAAAACATGCGATATAACATTTACTGCTGGGCTGTTTTGTTTTTACAGTCGGTGAAAGCTGTACAACTTAATTTAATAGAGGTCGGCAGTGTATTCCAGAGTAAAAGTAATCTTATTATGTTAACATTGTTTGGTTTTTGACCTACATTGTTACAGCAGTTATTATGTTTTCATTTTGCATATATGATACTTCTTGAATTGGAATTTCCAATAATAGGATACGTAAGTTCAATTTATAATACGATGATAGAGGACTATATGCTGGAATTTGCAGTGGCAATTTCACCCTCATTTCTTTCCGCTGCATACAGGTCACTATGGTTTTGTATGTACTAATCAGGAATACATTTTCACAAGTTCAGATTGCGTGTAGTATGCTGCATTTACTTCTCCACCATCAACTGTTTGGCTGCGAAATTTTTACTTATTTACAGAACTTTAAAACTCATATAGACCTCTGTACATATTCTACCATAGAATGATGGTTATTTTGCTACTTTAACGCGAACATGAGTTCATACTTCTACTATATTGGTATGTAAAAGCTGAGTACTTTCGTGCCTGGCTATTATCCATAACTTCATCAGTAAACATAGTTCCACATGCATATTGACAGGCTAATTCCGTCTTACAAATAGAGAATATACTGATTTAGGGTAAATATATTGTTATTTTACCTGCTGCATCTCAGAAGTGCGAGGGGAGGCTATTTTATTGTCATCTGCATGATATGACAACTGCATTCATATCTAAGTCTAAATTCATATGTCAAACATTCAGTTCGTCTTCTGATATGCATGCTTTCATATTACTTATGCCGTGGTTTGTTATGAAAGGGTGCTTTACAGTTTGGAAAATGAAAACAGTGCAGTTCAATCTGTTTGTCACAGTTTTGCTGCCAACAAGCTCGGGGTAAATACGACATATAAGTATTAAGGTACAGTAGGATAACGTCTGCTGGTATACATATTTACCTACAAATCAGTATGCATATGCATACTATTTTGTTCGCTGTTATATCGGAATAACATAACAGCTTACTGTACCGATATTATCATTCCTATGCCTTAAGGCAATTTATTTATCCTTTTAATCTTTAAGTTACAACATGCTAGCATGAGATATTTTATAATGTTTCATTAGTCCTGGCTCATGATAAGTGAATTATATTGGTAACAGATGAGCTGTTCGAACAGCTAAGGAGATGAGGGTAGACTCTATCAAATCTCATATTGCCTCTTTCTGAATGTTCATTTTCATATATCATCATGAATCTGAACTTAGTAAGATTTCAATGTACAACTAGAATAAAATATAGAAATTATTTTTATTGACTGTAAAATACATCTAGACTAAATAGGTATATTGGAAAGGGGTATCACATTATTCGTATAGATTATAATTTATCTTCCTACTCGGTATACCAACAGAAATGATGATGTTGTTCATTGTTTTACAATTTAACAAAGTGGTTAGTTATTTGAAATCGATCAATTTTAACTAATGATATGATATTCAAGACACAAGGACATACAAACGACGTATTTTGTTGCATCATATATAATTTTTTTCTTCTTATCTTTCTTCCATTACATGTCATAATTTTTATCAACTGATGTGTCATAATTTTAACCAGATACATGTTTAAAAGTATATAGATAATATCTTGCTAAAAGCAACGTGCGAAAAATTTATACATGGAAAGAATGCAAAATTGTATAATGTAAACCGATATAAATGAATGCAGTATAAAATTTAGATATGCCATGCTTAGATCATAAGTTTTCTTACTGTTATTTTTAGACAAATCACAGTACAATACTTGATAATTTTACTTTTGAACCACTTGCTACATATCTTTAAGCCTTTACGATAACTCTATAAAAGACGATATGCATGCACATCAATATGTACAACTTATATAGTCACACACAAAAATGTATAGGTGATTATGTTGTATTATTATATAGATATCTCACTCTAGGGCACGATTGAATCGCTTTTTTTCAAGAATTTTTTCGTCTTTCTCAGATCAAAGAGGCTTTCAGAAAACGTTCTTTCAGGATACAATGGAGTGTGTTTTGCGCAAGTTGTGATTACTTGCACAAATCATATGAACACTCGAATTTTATCGGATGATGCTAAAAAAATAGTTATTTTTTTCTTCGAAAATGAAGGCTTCCAAGTATATATATATATATATATATATATATATATATATATATATATATATATATATATATAGGGAGAAGGCGTCTGTTGGTGGTGACTGTTCGGAATGAACATATATCTTCCCAGCTGTCATGCTCGGCTGCTGTTTGAATTCAAATTCAAACGGTAAACGAAACCTATCATTTTCGAACGAGGCGCTGCACCGCACCACGCCATGGTACGCTGCCCCTTGGATCCCCACGACTTAAGCTGCTAGGTTGACCGCCGTCAGTGGGGCGTTGTCCCCGTAAACCCATGGACCCCCCTTCGTAGTGGCAATCATTTAAACAATTTTATGAAAAACTTCCAACAGATTATATAAAAATTTCACACATACACTACACTACGAACATTATATTTTCCGACCATGTCTATAGTAGGTCACTAACATCCAACATAAAGTTGAAAAATATAATTACTAATCTTCATATCCAAGACATTTGAGCACATCTATTAAAAAGAAAATTTTAGTACAAAACACACACGCGCGCGCGCACACACACACACATATGTAATAGGAATACCTTGATTTGAAGCTTTTGAAATGACCAAAATGTCCAATACTACATGCTAAATAAATAAGGGCAATGATGTCATCTGATTTGCACCGTGATCTCCCATGATCGTTACCACGTTCTTAAACCGAACGGATTTGAAGCTTTTGAGTAATTCTAAATTCCATCATTGATTTCTACAATGTGATTTGGGTATTTTGTCCACTAACTCTACAGCCACATTTCCTTACAATTAGATCAAACTCATCAAAATCAAACAACTCAAAAAGATTCAACAATAGAGAACCAACTAACTCAAGCAAGCTCCAGCAAATCTCAACGTCCTTTAGGTGGAATACTTCTTCACATATATGGTGGTATATACCTGAGCATCAACAGTGGTCGCCAAGCTTCTGCTTCTCAGCTATTCTATTTATTTATCAACCACTTTTCTCATTTCCTTTTGACTCCTTAAAAATTAAGGTACGGTTTTGAATTTATATAGTTTTTTGTCTAAACTATTTCCTCATCATGTAATTTCAATATTTCATTCATTTACTTCACGAAGATTGGAAGAGGACCTGACTTTCGATAATTTTGACTTATGCATAGAATTATGCTCAGCAGAAAACACATTTTGTTTTAATCAGTAAGGTATCTGCACCTATGCAAGCTAATGCAGTTCTACCATCCACTGCTACTACAGATTTGGAAGGTCATATTTTATAGATTAGATTACTTATTAATTGATTATCTATTCAAATTTATTTTATATTTTTCTTGATAACCTGTCTTCTACTTTGCTATCCCTTATACTCATCAGGTAGCCTATGCCTGAACATTGATGTATTCTAATCTATTTGTGTGGTTATTTTGTTTTATTTGCCGCATTTGGGCTCCAAGATGGCTAAACTATGCAGAGCTGTTTAGATGCTAATAGTTGATACTCTTGACTATATGTAAGACATTCCTTATGGACTTGCTAGACGAGCAATGCTAAGATCATATTAGGTTATCAATTTTGAGTTGTTTTAGATTTTACTGACCTCCTGGGGTACACAGCAGTAGTAAGTAAATATGTCTAACTATAAGTTGCAAGACATCCCTTAGGTTATCATTTTTTTTGCGATTATCTACTTGGTTATCATTTTTCTTTCATTCTCAGTTTATATCAGTACACATTATTGATAGAAAGATAACAAACAATGTTTTCTAACCATAACCTATCGTTTAGCATTGTTCACCTTCAGCTCACTCACGATATAATGCTTTTTTAACATCTGTTTGTTATTTTATAGTGCCAACTGTTGCAAAACACTTCTAAATAACAATAAAATATGAATAATATAGCTATATATGTTTTAAGTTATCATAATATAACTTTTGGAAAGGAAAGCAATCTAAGCCTCAAAATTCTCAAATAGCTTCTGATCTTAGCAGATCTGAATGCTTCCCCCTTGATTTCAGTGAGCTTGGAGAAGGAAAAGAACATCATCTAATAGCTAAGAGTAATATGATATTCAGGAATGTAACTCAACATCGGGAGCTGAGAGGTAACTTGGCTAATTTTACTAGCCTTTGTCTATTGTTTAATCCGTTGTCTGTTTGGATATTTCGGTTCAGTTTTTTGTGATTTATTCTATTATATGTTATATCCATGACCCTTTACATGTGAATAGGGTTGATTTTATTCTATTCTATTCTATGTTTAAACCATTATAATTTATAAGTTTTACTGACATGTTCATCAGTGGCACGATGTAGCATATCAACAATCTTTGAATTATGGTCAGATTTTATATTGCTTTGCTGTAACTTTGAAATATAATGCAGTATGCAGTACTTTTATTTTGTTGTATAGTATGGAAAAATTTAACATTCTGGGCACTTGAATTTTATGAATTCAAACTCTCAGAAATTTTATGAATTCAAACTCTCAGAAACACAAGAAAATCCAGAATCAATCTACATAAAATCTGGATTTGGAAGCTAGGTGCTTACTGCTCCAGATTTGAAAATGTCACCAACTATAGTATTGGTAATTGTTATCTACTTAGTTGACATTTTTGCTGCTTTTCATTTGTTAGGAAAGCTTTATCTTTACTAATATACGACCAGTGGTAGTTCTTTGGTTTCAGTTCTTAAATTTTATGCTATTGTGCAAAATTCTAAAATCAAAATTTTTGTTTGATTAATTTTAAAATGTGGGGAGGAAAAAACTGAAATGGTATTATAATACTCCACACATTGTGTTCGATACATTTCTTAACACAAGTTGATTTTTAGCCGTTAAGATTTTGTTAAGTTTTATGATAATATATTACCCATTATTACATGATTTTATTCGTGTTTTCTTCAAAAAGAAAGAGTAGGTGAAGGCCACTTTCAGTTTACATTCAGTTGTTAGGCATGAACTGAATTTATGTCAGCAAGTGAATATAAAATATCTTTAAGACTACATGACCCAGAATTGTATATTTAGATGTTTTAATAGAAATTGAATAGTCCAATGTAAAAATGATCTGCAATTGAGGTAACATTTATTACTCATAATGTACTGTGAATTCAAGTTTTAGATTTGGATCATCTTTCAATATGCAGGCTATGAGAGTGTTTCAATAAAACAACTCAACTTTGTTCTTCTGATTTCGGACATGGCGATGTTTTACAGTGTTTTATGGTTTTATGGTTGTACTTGCAGGGGTTTGAGCAGCGGGAAGGAGGCTAAGGCGGATGAGGCTAGGGTGGTGAGTTTTTGGCTGAGGGTGGAGATGATGTAGGCAGGCCAAGGGTGGTGATTTGTGTGCTTCGGCAAGGGAGGAGGTTGGTGGTTCTGGCGGGTTGGATGTAGGCCGAGGGTGGGGGAAGGCAAAGGCAAGCGTATGGTCATACAATATTCCATGCAATCACTCTGCATTGGCTCAGACGATGGAGATGCATATGGTTGCTATAACTTCTTGGGATCTGTAACGGGTGCATGGTACTACACCTTTATACGTGTAGGCAACATCGATGATAACAACAATAAGGATCTTAAACCCATCTCTCAAAGACAGACGTCACCATTCAAGCTTCGTCCCATGGAAATAAGCCAGCGTCAAGATAATGATTATATGAATCAAGATGGCAATTTTTCGATTGTATAGAGTGCTTGACATTTTTATTTTAAGCCCATGTTTTCTCATTGATAAACCATGTTATGTACTGCATGGAACAACCTTTGAGTTGTGTTAAAAGAAGCATGTGCATTGGTCTGTGTTTTTGTATATGTTAGTGTGTATCTGTTTGTATTTATACAGCCTAAACAAACATTTGATACCAACTAACGAATGACGATGATGAATCTGTAAAGAAATGAAACTGTTTTGAATGATCAGATAGAGCTAATACTAATACAAAATATCCATCATTAGACCATGCAGTTTGTAAGTTTATTTGTTGAATTGGTTAAAAAAATGAGTGAAATAAGAACGGGATATGTGACAGATAGAAAGTCAATCGATGTACATAACAGTTTGTATTATATCTATTAGACTATGCAGTTATAATGTATGAAACAAACTATAATAACAACTAAGAAAATGCCAAATTATTGCACGTAAATAAATAACGTATATGCACATAAAGAAATCAATTTCAAAAGGTAAGCTTTCATCAGTAATATCTTTGCACCATTCTTCACCGTTCATATTTGCTGTACAACAATATGCGCTGGACCAGTTCACCATTCTTCTAAGCACGCACCCTCCACTACAGCCTTGCCTTCAAACTTCGAGCTTTAAAGTGCTATGGTTCAACTACACAGCAAAAAAACGAACGTACAAATTAGGACCATTTGGTACATGAGATTCAGAGTTTGAGGATATTGTTTGTTTTGAAAAAGCTTGACATGAAATAATGCATTTTTGTTTATACCTGACATGTATCGTACAGCCTTCTAGGTAAGAAGCGTCAAAAACATTTGGCCCTATTTTCTACAAAATGATGGTAGGTGTGTGTGTAAAATAAACATAATTAAATGGATGCATGCGTGATGGTTATGGTGCAGAAAAAAGGTGAGGAAGATCACCCATGATGCGTCCAATGCCACAGTTAAAATAAGTTAGAAAGAAAACATATATACAAATGTAGATAGTGAGATCTATTGAGACACATAAATACATGCGGTGTGTGTATTAATGTATTATATACATGATGCCTACTACATATTTTATGTAGCAGTAATGTGTGTATGGTATTGTAGTTCAACAGATTGTTGTCTCATTTGTATGATTGCTTTTTTACTTCCATTCCACGCAAATTAATTGCTCAATGTTTCTATAGATATTAACAGCAAACAGTTATAACCTGCCATTTGTACTGTTTAAAGGCTACGTTTTATGGCAAGACATGGTATACTTGGCTTTTACATGCACATACGTACCACATAGTTGTTTACCCTCTGTCTACTAGGACAGTGTTTCGTTCACATCCAGGCTTCAAAAAAAAAATCCACGTATCACCTAAAGCTTTCTGAAAATATTAACATGTCTTTTAATTTAATTCGTAAACAATTTCCAATTAAATTATCATTTGCTTTAACGATTAATAAATCACAAGGACAAACCATTCCTCATGTTGGAATTCATCTTCCAGCGCACGTTTTTAGTCATGGTCAACTATATGTGACACTATCTAGAGGAGTTGCACAAAACTCAACAAAGATTTTAGTACAAAATGAAAAGATTCCACGTAACAAGGGAACTCACACTAGAAATGTAGTGTACAAAGATGTTTTATTGTCGTGTAATCAAAACCTAAACTAATTAGAATTAAGAGTATCTTTTCCATCGAATTTTTTTTTATATAAATTATTCGTTTTCAAAATCTTTTTGAGTAATGTCATTCTACATTTACCAAAGGGACTTCATGATTTCACTTATATTACATTTACTTTTCTTAATCTGTATTAATTTATGCTTAAATTTGAAACTTTCGTTTACGTCAAATATATAACAACAATAATTTTTATGGTCATTATAGTAACATATATTACATAAAATAACCTTTAAAAAAAGGTTTTTAACTCCGCCATCACCTACTGATTAGTGATGTCGTTCTCAAGCCCAGATGAAAGAAGAGAGAAAACAATTTATTAACAATGGTGACATTTTTCTTCGTTCACATCAATAAACTGATACACTATAGTCATGCGGGAATAGCAGCAAAATGATAGTATGAGTATGCAAACTGAACCGGTAAGCTGACGCAGTTGTAGGACAATGCATGTTTTGGACAGAGGATAAGCTGAAGCAGTTGTAGGACAAGACATGTTTTGGACATGGGATGATCTGAGCATACGAGCCTACTCTGGATATGCAAACAAAATCTGAGTTACTTGCAACATTATACCATGGTAAGGACTAGGGACCATCCAATTATTTATACAATATGTCACACTCATGCGAAAGAAAGTCAACTATTATATAAAAAGCAGTACATGAAAAATATATACACTGAAAAATATGTATGCTTGTATGTACTATTTTACATTAAAAAAGAAGTTAACTCATGATTGTCTTTGCATACGTCCAACGGATGTGCCATACATACTGGTATATATAATTCCACTCTATACACATAAATATGAGAAATAGCAATATAGTCATACAATAAGCTTCCATAATTGTCAACTTCACAATTGCCCGTGTGCGTAGCACGGGCCACTCACTAGTTTTGATATATGGGTTGACCCAATTTCGTTCCGGAGTCAGGACGGCTTTTCGGGCCATTTATCGTTCAACGGTCCAAACCAATCATATCTGTTCCTCTATTTTAGCTTTGCCTATATATGTCATTATAAACCCTAGCAGCCTTTTAGTTTCTCCTTTTTTTACGTACATAAACTTCTGTTGCTCCTCTTCCTCAATGGCTGTGAACCCTAAATTTTCCAATTCAATTCCAACTCAAAATCCAACAATAAAAGTTCAAACTCCTCAAATACTATCAAATTTTATATCGATGAAGCTCTCGATGAGCGAATCTCAGATCTGTAATTCATTTTTCAAATTAAACCTCTGTTTTTCGTGATCAACTGCAATAGATCATCAAATCGACGATACCATGGCGTAGAGGGGGCCTTGCGGAGTTCATCGGCGTGTCGCATTCTTGGTTTCAACGGCTCGATCGTCGCCATTAATTCGATTAGGGTTAACCTTCTAGGCGACGGCTGCTCGTTTGAGCACCAATCGAGGCACCATAGTCGTGGGGGGGAGCCGCATGGCCTAGGCGAGGCCGACCTGGCGCTGGCGAAGTTCATAGGTGAGGGGGCACGTGCGCTTCAGCGGTGTGACGATCGGTCTGAACTTGGGTGTTCGAACGATAGATCGGCTACAGTAGGGTTTCTGATTCAGGTGACGTGTGTTAGTTTATTTTTTATTTAATCTATTTTTAATTTTTAATATTCAAATGTTCAAACCTTAATAAATTTCGCATACGATGCCCGATTTACGCGCGGTTTCTTTTGTTAGGATCGTATTGAAATTCCAGAGACTTTGACGCTAGCTTGGATAAATTCTGATACTATTAACTTTTTGGGTTTAAATTGGATTTAAATTCAATTAAAATTCAAAAAGGTGAGTGTTTTAACTCTCTCACAACTTCTAAAATTTCTTATGTTTGTTAAATTGATTTATGATGTGATTAAAAATTTATTTATGATTGTTTGGCATATTTTGAATCATCATCTCAGTTTATTTGAATTTATTTGGATAAAATAGTTGTTTAATTTATTATTGAATACAAACTGTCAGCAAATACTTGTTATTTATTATCTGTTCTATATTGATGTTATTGATTGAATTGGGTGATGATTGTGATATATGTTTGATAATTGATATTGGATGAATGTATATTGTATTTTATATTTATATAAACTGCAAGTTGCTGTGGATTTTTATTTCATTCGTGATTGCAGTTTGAAATGATATATGACCGTATTTATATTTTAAATTATGGATTGAAATGATAAATATCCGTATCACTTGACCATACGATAGAAAATTATATACAGACACCGTGGTCTATATATAAAATATTTTGAACTGATTTCTATGGTTTCATAAAGAAATATATGGTTTTATATAAATATTGATTCGATATTATATGATGTTATTTTATTCTTGATTTTAAGCTATGTATAAATTTGTTTTAATATAGAATAATCTTAATAATAAGTTTGATTTTTATTGGAGATAATATGGTTAAGTATTTAAATTATATTTTAATATAGATGTTATAATGATTTAAATAAATTAAGGTTGGAAATAAATTGGAAATTTATTTGAAATTGAATTTATTCAAGAATTAAGCTCAAATAAGTTAATGAAGAATTTATTAAATTTGAAAATTTTAAAGGCATGGTTTTTATAACTTGATTTTGGTTTGAGGTGAATTAAATGAATATTTCATGTATAAATAAATTGAAGGGAACATTTAGTTATTTGTAAATTTGAGTTTTATTTAAATGATAATGGATTTATTGTTTAAATTATTTCAAAACTAAATAATAGAAAATTAAATTGTCGAATCGTAATGACCAAGCTTAGTTTCGAAACTTGTTGAATACTTAAAGTTTGAAATATAATGAATTTCAAATGGTTTATTTTATGGATCAAATCTATTTTGAAATCAATATAATTTGGAATGATTTATTTGGAAACTGAATTGAATTGAAACGTATGATTTGAGATTTTGTTAAATCTAAAATTTTGGAATTCGAGTTGTTTTGGAATTGATTTGTCAAATTGAAGAGCTGTTTATTATATAAAGTATTTTAATATTTAAACCATTTAAGTGGTGGAAGTTATGTTTCAAAGTTACGAGTTTCAAATTATTATAATTTGAAAATGTTATATTTTCAAGTGTTCTGATTTCGAAGCGTTATAACTTTGGAATTGCTATGATTTTGGAAAAAGGTTATATTTGAAATAAAAATGATATTATATTGATTTGAGTTTTTATAAAAATGATACCATATTGATTTGGTTTTTGAAACGAAAATGATATCATATTTATATGGTTTTGCATCGGATATTATATTCTGGTTTTGAAGTATAATTATTTTGAAATGACCGCGGTGATATAATAACGTTTGGTTGTTAAAGAGACCAGGATCGGAAGTTGTCATACTCTCTGCCAACTCTGGAAACCACTTTAACAACTATGTACGTGGTGTAGATTCCAGAATGAAGTAGGATGGTGGCGGCGTTCCTTTGAGGTATATACATGGACCAACTCCCGTGAGTTGGCATAAGGTGGCTAAAACATGAGCGATCTTGGGTCAAGGAGGTAGCCCTACTTATCGGACACACTCCTTCGATATTATATTCTGACTTTGAGGTTTATTTGGTGGCCACTTTTGAATTTTGATTGGGCGACGTGGCTCGAGGTAGGGGGTAGTAGCTGCTACGCGTTACCACCAACCCGTGTGTGTAAATTGGTATAGATATATCTACCCTGGCATTGCCTTATGTGGCGTGTCACCTATCCTAGCGTGCCTTGTACGAGTTTGGTTTTCTTCCATAACCTGTGGAGTATTTAGGGTAGTCTCTCGATTTGGAGATGCGCTGATACTGGATGGACTACTGGGACTGTTATGTCTTAAGGTGGAAAATGTAAAGCCTTAATGCTATTTAAAAGTAAGTTTATTTTACTATAGACATTATTATTATAGCAAAATATTACCACATAGTAAATAGTTTAACGGATCCTTAGAAGATGTAAATCCCGAACATCTCTTAAGTTACTGCACTCACGTTAGACACTGGATAGGAGATGTCAAACCCCGTAAACATTTCTGACGCCGTTCCACTCATATTTTACCGCCGATTTAACTTACATAAGATCTTTTAGTTCTGACTCGAGTGTTTTGTCTTTTCAAATTCACTAGGGTGAACCTGAGCATTTCAGGATTTGAAGACCTTATTGCTGGAGGACGAAGACGAAGATTATATTATTATATTTGCTATATTGTTCCACTGCATCACATTGTTCCGCTGCATTGTATTTAGTATTCTTTGGTATGTGTAACTCTGATTCGTGTTGTATAAGTATAGTCAAATGTTATGTAGAACAACTTCATGAACTGTTATTTGATTATTATATTTTTTCATTCCGCTGTAAGATTCTGTTTGTTTTCCTTCTTTTTTCCTTTTTTTTATTCACCCCGACAACAATTCACCCTTTTGTATGGTTTGAGTCTGACGTGTGTGGTTTATCGTCGATTTAAAACGCACAAAAGGCGGGATGTCACAGTATTGATTCCAAAATTTTGCTTATAAACTTCTTGTGACCATTCGTTTGTTTCAGTGGTCAGAAAATGAATGGACACTGCTTTTAATAATTCTCTGAATTGTACTTGACTTCACTATTCCTTATATTTAATTTGTTATGTCAGTTCGTTATCTCACTTTTAATTTTCTCTCCTCTTTTCTATTTTCTTTCTGTTAAGTTTGGAAAAATTATATTATATAACATTGTCTTCATATTTATAAACCCATATTCCTGAGCATCCCTGTCACGACCGAACTCGATGTCCGACAAACAACATCAAATTCGTATCGTGGGGCTTGCAACACCCATTAGATGATAAATAACACAGCGGAAATAAAAGATGATATCACTGATACAACATGAATACAATATCCAATTCATCAATTTGATACAATGATAATCATCAACATCAGAGAATATACAACACAAAATACAGCAGAACACGATACAATATGAGATAGGTCTTCACTGGATCAAATACTGCAACTTCAATCCAAAACTCCAATGCTATAAATCCAAAAGTTCAAGGTCGATCCACCATCAATGTTGCATCAAGATAAGCAAGTCCGTCCCGATCCATAGACTGAACTAACTCTAGATAATCTACTAAACCTGACTATCTGAAAAACCCAACTCTAAACTGCCCGTGTGGAAAATTGTGGGCACCCAGAGTTTAGGAAAGGAACAATAAACTCCAAGTCAGTCATGGGACTAGTTGAGTAACAAAAATAGTTATCTTTAAACAATCAACGAAAGAATTTAAAATAAATCCGCAATGCTTTTTAGAAAATGAAACTACTATAAGGCCTCCCACTGTACACACCATGCAAACGTAGAATTGGAGGAGATTTCTCCTTATGATAGTCAAACATGCTTGATACGAGAAAATTTCTTGATATTATTATTATAGGTGCACAGTGGAAAAACATTTCAAAAATATAATATTAATCTTAGCCAACATACGACCATTATCGTAAACCTACTATAGCTACCATCTAAACAGTGGGGCGCCACCATAAGTAGATGGAAGGTTCTACAACTAAAACCGTACAGGGTGCGTATTGTTTTGATTGGATTTCCAACAAATGGTCGGGCTAAGGAACTTCCCACTGTCCATGGGTACGCCTCAGGCGGGACGTCCCGAGAACTTAACCAGCTCTCTGCCAACACAAGGCCGGGTTACCTCTGTAACTAGGTAACTACTTCTCGAGCATGCCACTCCCCGATTCTTTGGGACCTTTATTCAAGGCGTCTCTAAACCACAAAGCAACAACCACATAGAAAACGAGATTGAAGCCCACCATATAGCTAAATATCTGGGCTCCATACCATGATACCACCCTTTACCAGAAGGGAATGACACAGCCTAAAGGGCGCAACTCTCATAACCTTGCCGCATCTTTCCTGTTTCGGCCATTTTCGGGTTGTGAGGTCCTGATGCAGTCCCGTCCACAAAGCTACGCTTTATACAAAAGCCATGCTTTGATCACAAATGATCATCAACACACAACATCACTTAGCATGTCACACTCCCAAATTGGGAATATATCGCTGGTAACCTTCAACTACATAATCTCTGAGCTCGTACGTCTCAGAGAAGGGTGTTAAGATAAGAGAATAAATTCTCCGCCACCAACATATATGTATTTGAAAGAAATCAGTTTTATATCTCAAAGTGTAGTGTCAGACATACAACCATACAAGTCTGTCCCGGGTTTGAATAGAACTGAAGGCACTTCCGAAGAAGACCTTGCAAATCCGGATAATCCCGAATCACATCCGGACTTCCCATCACATATGGAGTCTCTATACCGGGGACCAGTCGATGCAGAGACATTCGACGAGTTATCCTTTCGTTTTCGAATATATCCGGTCTCCACCACGGTCTTCAAATGCTATCCATAACGTCGTATCATTATTCAGAATGGGTTATATGACACAAGGTCCTCTCCCGGCTAAACCGAATAATGAGCGCAAATTTTAAAAACATGTGAATATTGGGATTTCAATTAAGTCACAACTTTAAAGAAGACCAAAACCTTTCTTCAAATGGTTTAAACAAATTACCATTTCAAATCTTTTCAAATAAAAAGATTTATTTCACAAAGTTCGCCAACCTTTCATAAAGATTAATTCATAGTTTTCAAAACTATTTACAATTCCATATCTTTTTATATAAAGATACACTCTCAAGATTCTCTTCAATTTGGAAACAAAGTTCAAAATTCTTTCACAAAGATTCGTTCACAGATCCTAAAATAATTTCCATTTCGAATTGGATTAACTCATTCAATCTTTTAATCAAAATTTAATTCATAGCTTTCAAAACTATTCACAATTTCATTTTAAACTCGAAACTTTTCAACACAAATTGGAAATCCTTTCCTTATATGAAAGCTATTATTATTTGAAACAAATAGTTTTCGTTTTGGGAAAAATCTAATTATCTTAAATTCACATTCTTAAAACAATATCTTTAAAATGGTTAAAACCCATATAAACACACTTATAACTTGAATAACATTTTTAAACCATTGTTTCCAAATCATAGAATTCAATTTCAAATATTGAATTCAAATTTAAATCAAATTATCTAAATTTCAAATTTTATTAAGTTATTTAAAATAACTTTTATTTTTGAAACTTATTTTCAAAAGCTCTCAGTTCCAATTCCAAAACTATTTTGGATTCAAGAATTCAATCTTTAAAATTGTTAAAAATCTGTGACTTAACCAATTCCCACGTGCAATCCATATTTGTGTGTGTAAGGTGTAGTCCGGGGGTTTAACACAAATAGTGAATAACATCATCACCACAGATTCAAATACAAAAATATAGTTGATAAGCGGTATAAACTATAATGCTTATCTTTCATTCACAGATTCACAGATAATATACAAATGTATCGCAAATAAATGAATAAATTATACATAGCTCAATCCACAGAACAAAATATCACAGATCAGATAGGACAATCAATTCAAGGCATCTCATACAATACAATCATTCATAAGTAAGTTCAAACATTCAATAATCATTTATAAGCAAGATTTATTAATTGTTTAATCCTAATTAATTCAATTTATTTCCAATTAAATTAATTACTTATGAATTAATTATCCAATCCTGATTAATTAGTTACAAATCATTTGATATAAATTAATTAATCAATCCCCTTAATTAATTAAATTATTCTTAATTAAACATATTAATTTAATTAACTTTAAGTTAATTACATAGTTAATTAACCTTAATTAATTATCTTCCAATCATTAGTTAATTTACCATTAATCGTTAATTCTTAATTAATGAAATTATCCTTTTAATTAATTGACTCTTAGTTAAGTTTCTTTAATTTCTTATTTATCATTTAAATCTCATTTAAATGAAATGTAGGTAATTAAATTAGTCAAAACACTTAAGATCTTTTATTAATTAAAGTTAAAGTACCCTCATTCTAGTCATTTACCCAATTTCATCCCTTGATTTTGAAAGCAAATATAGACTAATCCTTCCATCAAAACCAATTAAATCTCAAACCATATGGCTTTGTATTTATATTAAAATTGGTAAATACTTTTGTCTTGAACTTGTTTAACTTTACTTTGGACACTTAACACATTTATGTTGGAAACTTATTCCATTTGGATAAACCTCAAACTAATCATATTTTCAAAAGAACCTGGTTATAAGATTTTAATATCCTGAACCATATTTCTTCTCCAATTCCAAACCTAGTAACCATATTTAAAACAAAACAAGCCCATACAAATGAACACCCGAGAAAATTCCCAAAAAAACCCTGAGATTGTCGCTCGAATGCTTCGAGTCTTCCCCGAGAATTTCACGTCTTCTTCCCAAAGCCTAAAGTCGACAGGCACGCAAATGGAACCGTGCACTGTGCACGGCGAACCGCTCGACGCCGATCAACTGCGAACCCTTCCACACATCAATAATGACTTCGTCAAGCCTTCCCATCATCCAGATTCATCCGTTCTTCCTCGAATCGAAATTGAGTAAAAATCAAAACCTGAAACTCATCAAAAACTCCTTGCCAAGCCTGGAAGTACATCGACCTCACAACCTCGTCCACCAGAACCCATGGAATTCTGGCCATCACTTCGTCAACACCTCCCCTACCACCTCCCAAGAACACGCAGCACTCGATCATACGAAGAGAACGAACGAATCGAAAATTTTCGACCTTACAAAACTAGGTTAAAAAAACTTAATCCTTGCGTCGCCGTCACTACAGTGGTCGAGACCACCTTCGGCCATTTTTCCAACCACCACCGTAGGCTCCTTCACCTCCACGCACAACCTTGTCACCCCCAGTTCAACTTAACGCCAGAAATTGATCAAAATACTCATTTCGATCATCATTGAACTGCTCTTAAATCACCACACTAACAATCATCACACTCATCTTAGAAATCATAGTTTTCAATAAGGATTCAAGATATATGTATGAATTCGTAAATTATTATGTTCGAATTTATTCAAAAATAATCAAACTTTGTCTGTAAAAACCCATTTCTTACTCACTGTGTATTTTTCTTCTTGAAATCTATTTTTAACTTATAGCTCATGCCTAAACATAACTACTTGTTTTTAAAATTTGATACTGATTACATGATAAGAAAATTTGATTTCTTTGGTCGACTCTACTCTGAGAAGCTAAACAGAGAGGAAGATACACAACTCAGCACTGTTAAATACAAATACATATACACACAGAGTGAAACACAGAAGATATCCAAGCATCTATATTAACATGAGTCACTTACTGATTATAATTAACTTAAGCTTTTATATTATGATGTTTACTCACCTTGTTTTAGGAAGAAGAACAGAGCTGCTCCTTTATGTTGAAACAGACTGAGGAATTTCTAACTGAAGCCTTTTATCTTTAATCCTCTTGAATCACTGATTCGAATTGATTGTATTTTTGTTTCAGTTGAGTTTGTTTAAGTTCGAGAAGTTGTTTACTACAAAAAAAATTCTCATCTTTGATGGACGAAATGAAATGAGAGGAAGTTGATGTATATACATTGAGTTTACAGGTTTATATTATTACTTGTACAATCAGGGTGATTATAATCTTGTTGTACAATAGGCTGTGATATTTTTTTCCTTGTATGGTGGCGGATGATACTTGTATTGTGGGCTGGATTAATTAACTTGGCTTGTCTGATAAGCCTTCATATTTATCTTATTTTTTTACATAGATATTTATAAAAAAAAATTATAAAGATGCTCAGGTTTTGGTGAACGAACTGAGATAAGGTTTTGATGTATAAAAGAAAACTACAGGTTGCTATAATCTTGTTTTGTACCGGAAGATTTTGATGACCAAATTTTTTTTCCACCAATGTAGGCTGATAAGATCTTGTTGTGGTGGCTAAAGATATTAGCATTAAATATTGTCATTTTCATGTGTACAAACTTGTCTTTTTTTCTTTTTTGTTTAGCTGTTTCTAAGTTTATACTTATCTATTTGTTTCTTTGCAAACTTATGTATTTGTTTTCCTTTGACTTATGCTTTCTTTTACTTTGAATGTATTTTATTTCTTTGCTTTTGTTCTGTTACTTTGTATTGACTTTTTAACATGATGTTAGGATTTTAGTTAATGTGTTGTTTTGAATTTTAACTATATGTATCTATTTTATTTATTTGTTTTATACATATTTATTTTCAAATATCCAAATTAATTTTCAGTTAATTCATAAATTAAACTAATATTCTATATTAATTTCCAATTGTTCCACAAATTTTATTCAAAAATTAAATTAATTATCCATTTAAACTTAGTTAAAATCCGAGATCGTTATAATCCCCTGTTAGTCATTCCTCCACTCCTCCTTTATTACCTACCACCTAACCCCTAGCCTCCCCCAACACAGTGTCGAACCATGCAGTCACCTTTAGCCAACAACTACCGTGAGCATAGTCACCTTCCTCTTCTCCCTCTTCCTCCGTTGGACTTCCCAGTCCCAGATCCATCAACCGACCCATCTCCTCCTTTTCTTTTCATCTTCTCAGATCCACGCGATCACCCCTTCAACCAATTGCCGAAACCCACCTACACAAGACCATCTTCCACATCTCCTTCCCTCCTCCACGCGTGAGCTCACCAACCACTGCCCTGACGACAATCAGCGCCTCTTCACTTTGAACCACCACAGTGAACAACCGCTTCACCAGCAACCCAGGCCTCGGCCAAGCCGAACTATCACTGTCCCTCGTCTTCTGCCCGAGACTGGATGAAGCCTTCGATCGATTTTCGCTCTTCCTTCCTCTCGTGCCTCAACCGAGCACGCACAGCCAGGCTTCCTCCTTTGTTCGCTACCGCGTCTCCTACTTCCAGCCTCGTCTTCTCCAACCGTGCATGTATTTATATCCTGTAGGCGAGTATATATTAATATAGATATATATTAGTTTTTATATATATATATATATACTATTATAAAGTACGTATATTTGTGCATGGGTTCATATATTAAATTTATATATTACAGAATATTTTTCCATTTTGTTATACATGTATAAACGTATGGTTATAGATGTAATGAAATCTATTTGATTTATATACAAATCTATGTAAGTAATATTAGTAATATATTGATATATATACAATTTGCAAAAATATTTTAATATGATATATAGTAGCACATTGATGTTTATAAATTCATATATGTAGCCGGTTTGGAATATATATCATTTTATGTATGTATGTTTCCTGAGACATAAGTGTTAGTTGTATATTCATTTATTATATATAAGTTATAATATATATAGGTCTAGTTTGTTACATTTTTAAGGTTATATATATAGTTTGTATAACTTATATATCATAATACAGAGGTTTATATACATAGTAGGTTATACGAACATTTATTTGTGTTTGCATCATTTTGGACTTTCGAATATGAATTTTTTATAAAGTTATATATATATATATATATACACTAGTTACAATATATTTTGTTGTTTCCAGTTGTATACTCATTTTCTTGGCCCAGTTTTCGAGCCTGTAATATATATGTTACGTATATAGGTTATATAGTTACACGTGTTATATTTTAAGTGAAGATAAATTTTGTATGCCAACAATATTTTTCTACAACATATATTTGTTATTTATATATGAGTTGGTTTTGTATTGATATATATGGATGTCCTCTGTTACACAAATGCAAGTTTTCAGGTTATAAAAGTTTTGATCTATCGTTATGTATGAATATTATATATATTATGTTTTGTCGTATAATAGGTTTTGATTGTAAAGTTCCTTATAAGGATATGCAAGTCTGTTGTATTGTTTATATAGTTTATACTAAAGTAAGTTGCTATTTTATATGTAACTATAATTCATAAGATCAGTACATGAGTATTATTCTATACGTTATACGTTTATATATATATATATATATATATATATTATGCTAGTGATATATATATTTTAGTCTTGGAGCGCGTAGTTGTTAAGCGGTATATATATTTGCTTCTAGTTATGATACGTTGTTATCATGATTTGTTAGCTTATTTAATTTTATTATATATATATATTAGTATTTACGAAATTTGTATTTATATGTGTTTCGAAAGATTGTTTACAGGCTTGCTTTTATATAAATGTATTTATTTATAAAAAATGATTTTTTTAAAGTTTGGATATGTGTTGCTTTTAAGTAAGTGTAAATTTTTTTGTATGTCAGGGCACCTATATTTCAATTTCAAATTTTTTTAAAATATTTATTTAATATGTGTATAAGTTCATAAGTTATGTATATACATTGATTTGTTACCGATTTTGAATCCTAACAAATGTATTAAACTAAATATTGAATTTAATAAAGTAATAATAATAATGTGCATATTTTTAGTCTATATCAAAACTGATTCTAATTTGATTTCGTCCATTCCCCGTTATCAGCTTTATCTTTTGAATTCGTGCCAATCTAGGTTTTCTTTGGAATCCGTGCTTGCATTCGTGACTCAATTCATTTTCGAACATCTCTAGCCTCGAAAGGTGAGCAATCACTCACGATTAACGTTCGTTTATTTATTAAATTTAATTTCAATTGAAATGACAATTGAAATATGCTGCCATTAGTTATTTACGTATATGGTAATATTTGTATCTATTCACCTATGACATCTGACATCATTATCTGTTATTTATATTGATGATATATGTTTGTTATATTATTATCATATCTGTTATCACTTTGCAAGTTCCCTGTTAGTGTAGAATTCACTATGAGTTGAAATGATACATACCTGAATGGACTTTAGAATTTGTTATGGGTTGAAATGATAGACCCAAGCAATTTTCATTGAATTGAATTTGGGATTGCGCGTTGAAATGACATATACCCGTATATATTTAAATCACGGATTGAAATGACAAATATCTGTACCACTTGACTATAGGATAGAAAATTATATACAGACATCGTGGTCTCTATATATACATATTTTGAAAATGATTTCTATGGTTTTGTAAAGAAATATATGGTTTTATAAAATATTGATTTGGAGATTATATAAATGTTATTTTATATATGGTTAAATTCTTGATTTTAAGCTATTTATATTTTTTTTTTAAAATTATAAAATAAGTTTAACAATAAAGTTTGATTTTATTAAATATAATATGGTTAAGTATTTATTTAAATTATATTTTTATATAGAGTTTATAAAGATTTAAATAAAATTAAGGTTAGAAGATAAATATGAAATTGATTTGAAATTAAATTTATTGAAGAATTATACTCATATAAATTTGATTTGAAATTTAATAAAATTGATATTTTAAAGGATATGATTTTTAGAACTTGATTTTGGTTTAAAGTGATTTAAATGAATATATCAAGTAAATTTAAATGAATATATCAAGTTAAATAAATTGAAAGAATATTCAGTTATTTGAAGTTTAAAGGTTTACTTAAGTGATATTTTAGTTTTGACTCGAGTGTTTTGTCTTTTCATATTCACTCGGGTCAGCCTGAGCATTTCAGGATTTGAAGACCTTATTGCTTGTAACGATCCCGGATTTTAATTGAGTGTAAAATGATAATTAATTTAATTTTTGAATAAATTTTATGAAATTTATTGGTAAATCAATTTGAGCATCTCTAATTTCAAATAAAAAAATGTGTGTTTATTTTATTGCAAATGTAAGATAAGAAATAAAAGTTTATATGGGAAAATTTATAAAATAAATAAATACACAAAGTTAAAATTCAAACAACATATTTATAAACTTTGTAAAATATAACATGACTACATTGGAGGAGTTATAACAACATAATAAGATATAAAGTATACACATTAAAACAAATTAGTTAAAATTTTAACAACGTAATTAAAATAGAAATTGTTTACAGTATAAAGTAAGAAACAAAACAAAGAAACAAAAATATATGGAATAACATACCAAATCATCCATCAGCCACCACAAAATAAAAAAACAAAAAAAACAAACTAGGCAAACAAATAAATATAAGTAGCTTGCAAATGAAGTACCAAAGTAATTAATGTAACATGCTTCACGCATTTAATGCAAGCATACCAAGCCATTCCTATTATACAAAACAATATATTTAACCTTTACACATCTCCTTTATATCAGCCTCCATATAAAAAAAAAGAGCCTCTGAGCATAATAAAAGAAATATTGTACTTATATTGTACAAATAATAATATACCCTATAAGCTTTCTTATATATCTCAAACCAGAGAACAAATTCAACTTAATCAAACAAATGCAAGTTCAAGCTTTTAACTTGGAAAATAAAACAAGTTGAAGCTTTAAACAAAATTCAAACCAAAAACTTGATGCATTCATCTTCAACCCAAGTTTTAAAGCAAGCAACCTACCTGCATACAAGTAGCATTTTCATTGTTATAAACTGAAGCTTTTACAACAACAAGCAAGAAGATTATGGGGGAAAATCAAAGCAAACCAGTTCTCAGTTTTTAGAAAGTTTAAAGATTTTCAAAATAGAATGCTCTGTCTTCATTCTAAGGTTAGTAACGTCACAAACTAAAATGGTTTAAGTATACTCGTTCGGCTGCATATTTCTCCCTGAAGCTTTGTTTATCTATGAGTATCATATTTGTTTTCTTT
The DNA here is from genome assembly GCA_030765085.1 of Allium cepa. NCBI lineage: Eukaryota > Viridiplantae > Streptophyta > Magnoliopsida > Asparagales > Amaryllidaceae > Allium > Allium cepa. Next base: position 1,038,155,243 of record CM060931.1, on the reverse strand, counting down.
CTTTTTTTTATTGAAAAGTAAAATAAAGAAAAGGAAATGTTGCAACTACATGTCTTTGAATACATAAGTTTTTATATATATATGTGTGTTCTTGGTGATGGAATTGGTGTGCAGGCTGATATTTAAATACCTCTCTATTTTAAGTTCATGAACAAAACATCTTTGATTCAAAATTCTTTTTCTTTCAATCTACTTATAGAGTGGACTTAGAATCAAAATGGAAATTGGTTGTTATGGTATAAACTTGAGATTAAAAATTTATATAAGTTAAAACCAAGTTTAACTTTCTTTAGAAAGTAAGATAACCCAGCTAACTTCAAAAGAGCAAGGATTCGAACTTCGTAATTTATGAATTCAGATGTATAAATGGGATTGTTATACTTTAATATGATTTTTAAAGCTCGAATCAAAATTTTTAGAGCTAGGATTAAGCTGCAGTTCCGGGATGAACGGAAATGGGTTATGGTCAATTTTTTGATGATCAAGTGGACCGGAATGCTCGGCGTTTCGCGTGGGGGTGAAGGAGCCTCCGGAGGAGTTGGGAAAAATATCTGGAGTTGCTCCAGTTCGACGTGGAAGCGGCGGTGGGGTTTTGAATATTTTTAACCTAATTTTGGTAAGGCCGTTTTGTTCGATTCGTTCCACGTCTGGAATCGATCGAGTGTCGCGTGCTCTTGGGGATTGGAAGTGGGGGAGATGATGAGGCCGTGACCGGAATTTTAGCGCCTCCGGTGGTCGAGGCGGAGAGAGCGAGCCGTTTTCCAGGTTTTGGGTTGGGTAGTCTAGCTTGTTCCAGGTTTTGATGAGGGGAGCTCGTTTCGATTTCCGGTGGTTGGAAGCGTTTCGATGATCGAGGTGAGATGTCGAGGCGAGTACTGATGGGTGGCGATCAGTGTTGATGACCAACGATGGCTGGAGCCACCGTGCATATGCACAGTGGGATATTTGTCTGATGATGTTGGTTTTTGGGAAGCAGAAGAGAGACTCGAATTTTACTCGAGTAATTCGAGTGTCTTACTCGAAGCAACCTGGGTTCACTTGAGACAGTGGAGTATTTCAGGTTTTAGTAAACCTGATTTTTCAGGTTTAATTTAGTTCAAAATTTTAAAACAGGAGGTAAACAATCTTTTAAAATTTAGTTCAAAATTTGAACCAGGATTTAAACAGTGTTTGAATTCAAAGTTTTAAGTAAAATTTAGATGGAACTTTTGAATCTTAAAACGAAATTAAAATCATTTTTAAATAAATAAATAAATAAATGCTTATGTATTGAAAAGGAAATTTGAATTTTAAAAAATGAAACTTAAATTGTAAAGGAAAGGATTTAAACAAAGTTAAATCAAAATGTGTAAATAAATAATTTTTATAAAGTGTAAATGTTAATAAGCTTTCAAACAGATTTCAAGGAAAAAATGGGTTAAGGCTAAATGTTTTAAATTGTTTTGAATTGTCCTTAACTTTGTTAAAGTTAAAATTGTATCCATTTTAAATCTTAAGTATAAAATGAAAATATGAAAATAAATTTGAAAGTAAATTTTTTTAAATACTTTGTTAATGATAATTTATTCATTAATAAGAATAATGTTTTTCTTAAAGTTAATTGGTATTTAATGATTTGAAATTCATTAAATTATTAAGTTAATTAAAAATGGATAAATTATTTAATTAATTATCGATTTGGATTTAATTAAATATGTAATTAAAGGTTGGAATTGATTAATTAAGATAATCAATTTGAGAATGAACAATAAATAAAAGGGTAATTAATTTGGGAAAGTAATTAAGGAATGTTTATTAATTTAGAATTAATTAATCTTGTAATTAATTTGAAGTAAATAAATTGTTGTAACCAATTAAGAATAATTATTTAAAGAATAATTAATTAATAATAAAGTGTTGATTAATACATGATTAAAGGATAATTAATCAAATAGGTTGGAGTTAATTAATAGTAATTAACCAGGATTTGTGATTATTCATAAGCAATTAAAATTGATTTGAATTAATCAAACAACTAACCGATTAATGTGATGCCTTGAATTAATTGCCCTATCTGATATGTGATATTTTGTTCTATAGATTGAGCCGTGTATGATTATTCATTTATTTACATTGTAGATTATCTGTAAATCTGTGAATGGACGATAAGCGTTATAGTTTATATCGCTTATCAACTATATTCTGTGTTTTGATTTATGATTATTGAATAATATTGCACTATTGTGTTAAACCTCTGGACCACACTTATACACACACCAATATGGATTTCACGAGGAAATCGATTAAGTCACAGATTTCGAAATGATTTTCAAAGTTGAATATTTAAATTCAAATGTTTTGGAAATGGATTGAGATTAAAGTGAAAAGCTTTAGAAATGAAATTTCAAAGATGAAATTTATTTTGAATAACCTGATTGAGTTTTGAAATTTAAATATTTTGATCTAAATTTGAATTCAATATTTGAAATTGAATTCTATGATTTGGAAACTAGGATATAAAGAAAAGTTATTCAACTTATAAATGAGTTATATGGGTTTTTAAACCATTTTAAATGTATTGATTTGGGAATTTGAATTTAAATTCAAAGGCTTTAATTCGTGTAAATAAAAATTGGATCTTTCTGAAATGAAACTATTCGTTTTCAAATAATAAAAGCTTTCATATAAGAAGTGAACTTCCAAACTATGTTAAAAGGGATTTCAAGTTAAAAATGAAAATGATTTTTCCAAGTTATGGAAACGGTTTGAAAGCTAAATCGTTAATTTAAAGATTTTAAACGAGTTAATCCAAATGAAATGGAAATTGTTTTGAAATCCGTAAATGGAATTTTGTGAAATAAATCTTCTTGTTTAAAGATTTAAAAATGGTAATTGGTTTAAACCATTTGAAAGAAAGTTTTGAATTATTAAGTTGTGACTTAATTGAAATCCCTTATCCATATGTTTTAAATGTTTCGCTTACTATTCGGGTTAGCCGAAAAAGGACCTTTGGGTTGTATAACCCATTCCGAATATGTGATTCGACATTATGGATAGCATTTGAAGACCGGTGGTGAAGACCGGGTATTTGCGAGAACGATAGGATGACCTATCGATTGTCTCTGCTCCGAGTAGCTACGGTATAGAGATTCCCTAAGTGATGGAAAGTTCGATCGGAATTGTGAATACCCGGATTGCAAGGGCTTCTTTGGAAGTGCCTTCGGTTCTGTTCTAAATCCAGAACAGACTTGTATAGATTGTATGTCCTACATTACATTTTGAGATATAAAGCATATTTCTTTCAAATACATTTCTGTTGGCGGCGGAGAATTTATTCTCTTAGCTTAACACCCTTAGAAGATATGTAGCTGAAGGTTATCAGCAATATATTCCCAGCTTGGTAATGTGGCATGCTGAGTGCAGCTGATCATTTGTTGATCAAAGCGTGGCTTTTGCAAAAAGTGTAGCTTTGTGCACGAGACTTCGTCGAGCCTCACAACCCGGTAATGGTCGAAACAGGAATTGTGCGGCAATGTTTCAGGGGTAGCTTCCCTAGGGTAGGACCATTCCTTTTGGAAAGGGGTAGTATCATGGTATGGAGCCCAGATACTTACTCATATGGATACACTATATCTATTACTGTGTGGTGTTGTTGGAATCGAGGCCTCGTATAAAGGTCCAAAAGGACCGGGGGTGGTATATCTGAGGTTTCTTACTCCCTGGGAAAGGGGTAGCCGGCCTTGTTTGGCAGAGAACCATTTGGGATGCTCGGGGACGTCCTTCCAGAGCGTTCCATTTCGGTATGGGAAGTTCCTTTGCCCGACCATTTGTTGGAAATCCATTCTTCAACTACGTACCTTGTACAGTTTTAGTTGTAGAACCTATCATTCACTTATGGTGGCGCCCCACTGTTTGGATGGTAGCTATAGTAGGCATAGTTCAAAATGTCAATGTTGGCTAAGATTTATATCTTTACTTTCGAAATGATTTTTACTACACCATGCACTAGTAATAATATCAAATGTTTCTTTTAATGCGTATCAAGCATCTTTGACTATCATAAGGAGAAATCTCCTCCGATTCTGCGTTTGCATTGTGTGTGTGTGCGGGAGGCCTTATGGTAGTCTCATTTTCTAAAAGCATTGCGAATCTAGTTTTAAATTCTCTTGTTGTTTGTTTTTAAAGATAAACTGTTTTTGTTACTCACACCAGTCCCATGACTGATCCGGAGTTTATTGTTTCTTTCCTAAACTCTGGGTCCTCAAAATTTTCTATACGGACAGCCTAGAGTTGGGTTTTTCAGATAGTCAGATTAGTAGGTTACCTGGAGCTAGTTCAGTCTTTGGATGTGGACGAGACTTGCTTGTCTTGGTGAATCGTGATGTTGGTTCGAGCTGCTGCTGGAGTTCTCTTTTGAAGACTATCTTAGAGTTATATTGTTCCGCTGCTAGATGTCATCTATTTTCCTTTTCCGCTGCTATTTCTTGTATCATATCTCTAACGTATATTGATATTTATTGTATCACTCTATTGTATCAATGTATTATTCTTCTTTTCCGCTGTGTTGTTTACTTAATGTTGTTATAAGCTCCGGCGAATCGGATTTGAACGGTCAAATCTACGGCATTCGAGTCGATGTTAAAGTATGGATGTCGATTTTTGAGCGCGAAAAATCCTTCTCGTTACATTGCTAGAGGATGAAGACGAATATTGTATTATTATATTTACTGCTCCACTACATCACATTGTTCTGTTGCATTGTATTTAGTATTCTTTGGTATGTGTAACTCTGATTCTGTGTTGTATATGTATAATCAAACATTTCGTAAAACGGCTTCATGAACTGTTATTTGATTATTATATTTTGTCATTCCGCTGCAAGATTCTGTTTTGTTTTCTTTCTTTCTTCCTTTTTCTTATTCACCGCAATAACAATTCACCCTTTTGTATGGTTTGAGTATGACGTGTGTGGTTTATCATCGATTTCAAACGTACAGAAAGGCGGGATGTTACAGTATCGATTCCAAAATTTTACTTTTAAACTTCTTGTGCCATTCATTTTTTTCAACTGTCAGAAGATGAATGGACACTGCTTTTAATAATTCTTTGAATTGTACTTGACTTTACTATTCCCTATATTTAATTTGTTATGTCAGTTCGTTCTCTCATTTTTAATTTTCTCTCCTCTTTTCTATTTTCTTCCTGTTAAGTTTGGAAAAATTATATTATATAACATTGTCTTCATATTTATAAACCCATATTCCTGAGCATCCCTTGTTAGTCATTCCTCCACTCCTCCTTTATTACCGACCACCTAACCCCTAGCCTCCACCAACATAGTGTCGAACCCTGCAATCACCTTTAGCCAACAACTACCGTGAGCATAGTCACCTTCCTCTTCTCCCTCTTCCTCTGTTGGACTTCCTAGTCCAAGATCCATCAACCAACCCATCTCCTCCTTTTCTTTTCATCTTCTCAGATCCACGCGATCACCCCTTCAACCAATCGTCGAAACCCACCTACCCAAGACCATTTTCCACCTCTCCTTCCCACCTCCACGCGTGAGCTCACCGCGCCGCCCTGACACCAGTCAGCGCCTCTTCCCTTTGAACCACTACAGCGAACAGCCGCTTCACAAGCAACCTAGGCCACGACTAAGCCGAATCATCACTGTCCCTTGTCTTGTGCCCGAGACCGGATGAAGCCTCCGACCAGTTTTCGCTCTTCCTCCCTCTCACGCCTCAGCCGAGCACGTACAGCCGGGATTCCTCCTCCATTTGCTGCCACGTCTCCTGCTTCCAACCTCGTCTTCTCCAACCGTGCATGTATTTATATCCTGTAGGGGAGTATATATTAATATAGATATACATTAGTTTATATATGTACTATTATAAAGTATGTATATTTACGCATGGGTTTATATATTAAATTTAATATATTACATATATATTTTTCCATTTTTTTATACATGTATAAACGTATGGTTATACATGTAATGAAATCTATTTTATTTATATGCAGATTTATGTAAGTAATATTAATAATATATAGATATATATACAATCTGTAAAAATATTTTAATATAATATATAACACACTTTGATGTTTATAAATTTATATATGTAGCCGGTTTGGAATATATATCATTTTATATATATGTGTTAGCTAAGACATAAGTGTCAGTTATATATTCATCTATTATACATAAGTTATAATATATATATAGGTCTAGTTTGTTACATTTTTAAGGTTATATAAATAGTTTGTATAACTTATATATTATAGTATAGAGGTGTATATACAAAGTAGGTTATACGAACAATTATTTATGTTTGCATCATTTTGGACTTTCGAGCATGAATTTTTTTTGAAGTTATATACATAAACTAGTTACAATATATTTTGTTGTTTCCAGTTGCATACTCATTTTCTTGGCCCAGTTTTCGAGCCTGTAATATATATGTTACATATGTAGGTTATATAGTTATATATGTTATATTTTATGTGAAGTTGAATTTTGTATGTCAACAATATTTTTCTATAGTATATATTTGTTATTTATATATGAGTTGGTTTTGTATTGATATATATAGGTGTCCTCTGTTATACAAATACAATTTTTCAGTTTATAAAGGTTTTGGTCAATCGTTATGTATGAATACTATATATATTATGTTCTGTCGTATAATAGGTTTTGATTGTAAAGTTCCTTATATGTATATGCAAGTCTGTTGTATTGTTTATATAATTTATACTAAAGTAAGTTGCTATTTTATATGTAACTATAATTCACAAGATCAGTACATGAGTCTTATTCTATATGTTGTACATTTATATATGTATATATATATTTTATGTTAGTGATATATATATATATATATATATATATATATTTTAGTCTTGGAGTGCGTAGTATGTTAAGCGGTATATATATCTACTTCTAGTTATGATACGTTGTCATTATAATCTATTAGCTTATTTAATTTAATTTTATATATATACTAGTATTTATGACATTTGTATATATATGTATTTTGAAAGATTGTTTACAGGCTTGCTTTTATGTAAATATATTTATTTATAAAAAATATGATTTTTTAAATTTTTTTGGATATGTGTTTCTTTTAAGTAAGTATATATTTGTTTGTATGTCAGGTACCTATATTTCAATTTCAAAGTTGTTTAAAATATTTATTTAATATGTGTATAAGTTCGTTAGTTATGTATATACATTGATTTGTTACCGATTCTGAATCCTAACAAATGTTTTAAACTAAATGTTGAATTTATTATAGTAATAATAATAATAATAATGTACATATCTCAGTCTATATCAAAACTGGTTCTAATTTGATTTCGTCTATTCCCCGTTATCAGCTTTGTCTGTCGAATTTGTGCCAATCTAGCTTTTCTTTGGAATCCGTGCTTGGATTCGTGACTCAATTCATTGTCGAATTTCTCTAGCCTCGAAAGGTGAGCAATCACTCATGGTTAACGTTCTTTTATTTATTAAATTTGATTTCAATTGAAACGACAATAGAATACGCTGCTGTTAGTTATTTATATTGTTATATATGGTATTATCTGTATCTGTTCACCTATGACATCCGACACCATTATCTGTTATTTATATTGATGATATATGCCTATTATATTATTGTCATATTTGTTAGCACTCTGTAAGTTAAAATGAATACATTATATTAAAAAAATAAAATAAACTAAGGGGTTAATTGGAAGAACATTCTAGAGGAGGGACTTTATAAAAAAAGCACATAAATTCTAATTCACTTATCCAAGACTTACTAAATAAAGTTGCAATCAAATCCAAGAGATAGATTCCCAATTTCTAAGAGTAAATATCCCTGTAATCCCTTATCATCTTTCTTTTTCAATGAATAATTATTTAGGGTTTTTTGATTTTGCTCGCAATTGGAGGGTGAAAGACAAGCAATACAAGGCTAGCTCATTGAAGATTGCTATTTGGAGTTTTTGGTGGGTGAAGTTATAATCTTATATTATTTTATTTCATTTTTCAAGTTTGCATGCAAATAAAGGTGTGAAAATTTTGAATAAAATGATTGTTTTCTCATTTCCCCAATTATGGGTTGTTGATGAGATTATTGAATTGAAGAAGAAATGAGAATTGATGCATACAATTAAAATGCATGAATATTTTTTGGTAAATTGTTGAAGAGGAAACAAGAAAAAGAAAAAATTGATGAAAATCTTACTAGCTGCACTGTAGTGTAGATAGCACCGTGCAGCGCCCTGTGCTGCACTATAGTGCATCCAATGCAGCAGACGGCTGCACTATAGCGCAGCTGCATGGTAGTGCATCCGGTGGGGCTGTACTGCAGTGCAACCCTATACCGCACTATAGTGCAGTCGATGAGGCTGCACTATAGTATAGTGCACGGCTGCACTGTAGTGCAGCACTGCTGCACTGGTATGCAGCTTGGAGCTGCAATGTAGTGCAGCCAGGCGATGTACTGTGGTGCAGCGCATGACTACACTGTACAGTGCAACACTGGTGTGCAGTTGGGAGCTGCACTATAGTGCAGCCAAGCGCTGCACCATGGTGCAGCGCACGGCTGCATTGTACAGTGCAGCACTACTGCACTGGTGTGTAGCTGGGAGCTGCACTGTAGTGCAACTCAGGCTTCACTGTAGTGTAGCAAGGTGCTGCACTATGGTACAACGCATGGCGGCACCGCACAGTGCAGCATTGCTGCACTGGTATGCAGCAGGGAGCTGCACTGTAATGCAGCTCCGACTGCACTGTTGTGCAGCCGACGGCTGCACTGTAGTGTAACAAGTGCTGCACTGTGCATCCCTATGCTGCACCATAGTGCAGCTCCGGCTGCACTGTAGTGTAGCACGTGCTGCACTGTGCAGCCCTGCGCTGCACCGTAGTGCAACTCCGCTACACTGTGAGCAGCCCACGGGTTATTAAAAATATTTAATTTGACATACAAGATTTATGGGACGATTGTGCATTATTGCGAAATAGAGATGTAATTATGTTTTTTATGGAAAATTGTTTTACTAAACTTTAATTGCTTTTAAACCATATACTGGAATTTTTGGAGGATCTTGCCATCAGTAATTTTATTTCTATGGAGTGTATTAAATTTATAAACATTTGGATTCTTGTGGCATATTTTTAAATAATAAAACCTAAAGATCCTTTTGATTTTTGGTGGGGATAGATTGGACTCTGTTGTACCAATGGGTCAAAACTCCATCTTGGCCGAACTGATTCAAGATCGCTATCTGAATCGATGGTATATCACTTCCCCTTTTACCACCATAGGTCAACGGTCCGCTACACAAGGCTAATCTTATTTTTTGATCGGAATCTCCGATCGATGGGTCACGAATTATAATGGATGGAGGCATGGGAGTTTCACGCGTAGATCCGTGAACGGGTAGCATATGGCCTTTGCCTTAGACCGTCATGGTTATCCTGGGTTGATCGCCAGGTGTCTTATGGCATTATGAGTAGGCTACGGTGCTGATGTATCTACGCGCGCTCGAGCTCTACCACTGTAATTTTACAATACTAGTGCCTGTTTATGTGGTATATTTTATGAGTCATGTTACATTTATCTCATAATTCACATAATGCAATTTCCGTTATCTTATGATTTTTTATGGAAAATATTAAATTTGATTTTAAAAACCCAATATCTTTGGAGAATGTGTATGAACTTATTTATTAATATGCTTTACATATGATAATTGGGTTGGTATCCTATTGGATTACATATGATATGTTTGGTCTTAAACCAATTGTTTATGAAACTAAATTTGCATGTTGGTTCACACACATATATTCCTCATGTTGGCTTATACATGCGGCGCTTTTCTTTCCATTTTGTTGTTTGAGATAATCATTGTCCATAGAACTTACTTCACTCACACTAGAAATAGTCTGACTCGTGTGATTTGTTTTATAATCCTTGGGTCAGTCTGAGGATTGTGTTTGTAGGTTAGGTTGCATGGACTGTAGCAGCATTCTTATCAATTTCCACGTTTTGGGTTTTTGGACTTTGCAGCTTGGACTTAGGAATAGTTAATATATGTATGGTATGTATATTATTATTGTATTTTGGGAGTGGTATGTACTATGGACTATGTATTATGGACGTTACTATTATGATATTTATTATGTATTATGCTGTTATTGTGCTGAACCGTACGTTCTATTATATTCTTTACTATGTAACCTGGGAAAAATTTATCTTGTACCATTTCTTTGAACCGAGACTAAGCACGAATGGTAAGTAGAATAAAAAAGGTCATAAAATTTCTCGTGCCAGTGTTAGTTCAAGGGATTGAGTACAACATTTAGCCCTATCGGGTCCCATTCTCCATACTTTCTGACAGTAATACTTAGTATTGCTCTTGGTTGGCATGGATATAGGGTCCGGGTGTTACATTGTTAGTATCAGAGCCCAGGTTAACAATAGTATAGAGCATAAAGCAGCAGAAGCATTGTACATGTTTATATACCATAAGTATCACTCCCATAATATAATAATAGTTGTACATACCAAAACCCCAAATCTTTAAACTTTTTAGTGTGAGAATTATTTTAATTCCAGCTTAACAACATTTCTCACCATGTAGAGTAGTGAGAAAGATGGCTGGAAGACCTCCCCGTTTGACGATGGAGCAATGGTCAGAGTTGATGCGGAACATGCCACAGGTGGCACCCGATCCTAATGCAGAACATGCCACAGGCCGCACCCGCTCCTAATGCTTCAGCTCAATAAATCTACGAGCGAGGATGGCCTTCGTACGAGTGAGGATGGCTTTCTACGTAGACCATTCACAAATTTTTGGTTCTTTTTGAAGGGAGTATTGACCAAATCGGGGCCATACTTAGAGAGGGAGTTGAAGGTATTGACATACTCCTGATCTGTCTTATCTTTTTGCTTCAGGATAACCATGACGGTTTAAGGCAAAAGCCGTATGCTACGATTGAGGATGGCTTTCGTATGAGCGAGGAAGGCTTTCTACGAGCAAGGATGGATTTCTATGTAGACCATTCACAAATTTCCGGTTCTTTTTGAAGGGAGTGTTGACTCATAATGCCATAATACACTTGGCGATCAACCCAGGATAACCAAGACGGTCTAAGGCAAAGGGCGTATGCTACGAGCGAGGATGGCCTTCGTACGAGCGGGGATGGCTTTCTATGAGCGAGTATGGCTTTCTACGTAGACCATTCACAAATTTCTGGTTCTTTTTGAAGGCGGTGTTGACCAAATCGGGGCCATGCTTAAAGAGGGAGTTGAAGGTATTGACGTACTCCCGAATTGTCATATCTCTCTGCTTCAAGATAACCAAGATGGTCTAAGGCAAAGGCCGTATGCTACGAGCGAGGATGGCTTTCTACACTTCTGGTTCTTTTTGAAGGGAGTGTTGACTCATAATGCCATAATACACCTGACGATCAGCCCAGGATAACAAAGACGGTCTAAGGCAAAGGCTATATGCTACGAGCGAGGATGGCCTTCCTATGAGCGAGGATGGCTTTTTACGAATGAGGATGGCTTTCTACGTAGACCATTCAAAAATTTCTGGTTCTTTTTGAAGGGAGTGTTGACCGAATCGGGGCCATACTTAGAGAGGGAGTTGAAGGTATTGATGTACTCCTGAATTTTCATATCTCTCTGCTTCAAGATAATCAAGACGATCTAAGGCAAAGGCCGTATGCTACGAGCGAGGATGGCTTCTATATGAGCGAGGATGGCTTTCTATGAGCGAGGATAGCTTTCTACGTAGACCATTCACAAATTTCTTATTCTTTTTGAAGGGAGTGTTGACTCATAATGCCATAATACACCTGGCTATCATCCCAGGATAACCAAGACAGTCTAAGGGAAAGGCTGTATACTACGAGCGAGGATGGCCTTTGTACGAGCGAGGATGGCTTTCTACGAGCGGGGATGGCTTTCTACATAGACCATTCACAAATTTCTGGTTCTTTTTGAACGGAGTGTTGACCAAATCGGGGCCATACTTAAAGAGGGAGTTGAAGGTATTGACGTACTCCTGAATTGTCATATCTCCCTGCTTCAGGATAACCAAGACAGTCTAAGGCAAAGGCCGTATGCTACGAGCGAGGATGGCTTTCATACGAGCGAGGATGGCTTTCTACGAGCGAGGATGGCTTTCTACGTAGATCATTCACAAATTTCTGGTTTTTTTTGAAGGGAGTGTTGAATCATAATGCCATAATACACCTGGCGATCAACCCAAGATAACCAAAACGGTCTAAGGCAAGGCCGTATGCTACGAGCGAAGATGGCTTTCATACGAGCGAGTATGGCTTTCTACGAGAGAGAATGGCTTTCTACGTAGTCCATTCACAAATTTCTGGTTCTTTTTGAAGGGAATGTTGACCAAATCGGGGCCATACTTAGGTAGGGAGTTGAAGGTATCGACGTACTCCTGAATTGTCATATCTCTCTGCTTCAGCTCAATAAATCTACGAGCGAGGATGACAACGTATCATCAACTCCCTCTCTATGTATGGCCCCGATTTGATCAAAACTCCCTTCAAAAAGAACCAAATTTTTTTGAATGGTCTACGTACAAAGCCATCGTCACTTGTAGAAAGCTATCCTCGCTCGTACGAAGGCCATCCTCGCTCGTAGCATAAGGCCTTTGCCTTAGACCATCTTGCTTATCCTGGATTGATCGCCAGGTGTATTAAGGCATTATGAGTCAACACTCCCTTCAAAAAGAACCAGAAATTTGTTAATGGTCTACGTAGAAAGCCATCCTTGCTCGTAGAAAGCCATCCTCGCTCGTACGAAAGCCATCCTCGCTCGTAGCGTACGGCATTTTCCTTAGACCGTCTTGGTTATCCTAAAGTAGAGAGATATGATAATTCAAGAGTACGTCAGTACCTTCAGCTCCCTCTCTAAGTATGGCCCCGATTTGGTTAGCACTCCCTTTAAAAAGAACCAGAAATTTATGAATGGTCTACGTAGAAAGCTGAAGGAACATATTTTGACTCAGCTTCGCTCTACTTTTGATTAGATAGTTGATTTGGCCATGAGGTATGAAGACCTGTATCGGGAAAGGGATGATGATGCATCACCGATCCAATAGAGCTTTGTGCTATCGGGAAAGGGATGATGATGCATCACCAATCCGACAGAGCTTTGTGCCTAAGAGGAAAGCTCCATTCTTCCCTAAGAAGAAGAAGAATCCTCAGAAGAAGAAAAAGAAGGGTCAGTCTTTAGGTTCCCATAAGTAAGATAAAAGTGGAGTGGAATGCTACAAATGTGGAGCAATGAGGCATTTTGCTAATAACTGCCCCCATAGGCAGTGCTATGAGTGTCGCGAGACTGGTCATTTGAAGAACAATTGTCCGCAGCTTACGAAGAAGAAACAAGCAGGTAAGCTGAATGTGATGGAAGGAGATCCAGGCTCGAGCCAGAGGAAGGGAAAGCAGGTGGCAGTCATGGAAGGTATGATTCCTTAGAGATACTTTTATTCGTATATTCTTTGACACATGTGCCTCCTATTCTTTCATATCTAAGGAATTAGTTGATAGAGATAATTTAGAATTTGTATATCTCGCGACATCTCTAAGGGTTGCGAATCCTATTGATGGATCCACAACAATTGGAATTTTGTGTAAAGGCTTTGAGCTTTTCTTTTGCGGACTCTTTTTTCTCTATGATTTGCATGAATTCGAGTGTCTTGGCTTTGACATTATCTTGGGGATGGACAGGTTGGATCATTATGATGCACAGCTTTCCTGCTCAGACAGAGTTGTTACTTTGAAGCACCCATCCTATAAAGGGCTTGTTAATATTACTTTGGATATACCGAGCTCTAATGCTAATGTTTCTTTGTTTTCCATGGAGTCATGAGAGGAAGACGAGATAGCCAGAGTACCAATTGTCAGAGATTTTGGTGATATATTTGAGCTTTTTACAAGCTTACCACCAAAGAGGGCCGTGGAGTTTCGTATAGATCTAATTCCTGGAGCCCAACCAGTCAGTCGACCACCTACTCGTATGCCTCGAGTTAAGATGGAGGAACTTCATAAGTAGTTGACTGAATTAGAAGGGAAGTAGCTTATCCGATCTAGTAGCTCTCCTTAGAGAGCTGCTGCTGTATTTGTAAAGAAGGTTGATGGCTCTTTTCGTTTATGCATTGACTGCAGGAAGCTTAATGAGCTGACTATAAAGAATAAGTATCCATTACCTCGTATTGATGATCTTTCTGATCTGTTAAGGGAGCAAAGGTCTTTTCCCAGCTGGACTTAGCCACCGGATTCCATCAGCTAAGAGTAGTGGAAGATAGCATTCCTCTTACCGCTTTCCGCATCGTTATGGTTCATACGAATGGGTGGTAATGCCGTTTGGGCTTTCGAATGCTCCTGCATACTTTGTAGACCTAATGAATAGAATATTCAAGAGCTATCTTGACCAATTTGTCCTGGTCTTTATTGATGACATCCTAGTGTATTCCAAGTCTGAGCAGGGGCATGAAGGGAATTTGAGGATGGTTTTGGAAACCTTAAGGGAACACAAGCTAAAAGCTAAGTTCTCCAAGTGTCATTTTTGGCAAAAGGATGTAAACTTTTTGGTCCATATAGTCTCCGAAGCCGGTCTGGCCGTGGATCCTTCTAAGATTGAGGTCATACAAAACTGAAAGAGACCCAAATCTGTTACTGAGATACAGAGCTTCTTGGGACTAGCTGGTTACCACTGGTGTTTTATTAAAGATTTCTCCAAGGTTGTGACTCCTTTGACGAGGCTGATGAGGAAAGGAGTCAAGTATGAGTGGACAGATAAGTGTGAAGAAGCTTTCTCAAAGTTGAAAGAGATGCTCACTAATGCTCCAGTTTTAGTGATTCCAAAGGGTAATCAGGATCTTGTGGTCTATACTGATGCTAGTGGGTCAGGCCTTGGAGCAGTACTGATGCATGAAGGAAAGGTTGTAGCTTATGCATCTAGGCCATTGAGGCCCAATGAGATTTGGTATGCTATTCATGATTTGGAGCTAGCAGCCGTGGTCTTTGCTTTTAAATTGTGGAGACATTATTGTTAGGGATGCAGATTAAGGATCTTAAGGCAGAAATAACACTAGAGGGGGGTGAATAGTGTTTTAAAGAGTATATGAACTATATGACTAAATTAAAACTTTCAACACAAATCTAAACAGAATTCTAACACAGAATGATCACAGAACATATAACAAATGCAAATAGTAATGTAAAGCAAGTAAAAGGAAAGAACACAGCGGATTTTATACTAGTTTGGAATCCTCCTACATCTAGTCCTGCACCAAGGCAATATCCTTGTACAGATTTTTATAAGCCAATATCCAAATTACAACCCTCAATTTCTAAGGCCTTGAGGAACGCTCCTATCTCCGAGTCTGGGGTAAACTCTCTTGATTTACGGGACACAAGATCACCCTAATACTTCTTAATAACAATCCTTTTGAATGGATAGACTCTATGGACTTTTTGAATACAAATTAATCCTATAACTCTGAATAGCACTTTGATCTTTAGTAGAATGATGGGGAATCAAATAGAGAGAGTATCTAAATGATTTTCTATTGAGAATTTGGCAGAATGATGGCACGATCTTGAAAATATGAAGTTTTATGGATATGGAATGGTGGAGAAGAAAGAGTGAAAAAAAATAAGAAAGTAGTTGTTAAAAAATTCGTTTTGGAAGCCTTTATATAGATGCACAACAGTCATAACCATTGACGAAAGGTTTTTGAACGAATAGACACTTCTTTGGAAAATTGAATTTTGAATCCAACTGTCACCATTTCGACATGGGGTATCCCCTTATGTCGACATCCCTCAGTTCAAAATTATAGAGATGTTGTTTTGTAAAGGCATTTGAATTTAAAACAAGTTGAAACTTCTCTGAAGCAAAGTAAAGTGTTTAAACAATATTTTGAGATAGAGAATGAATATAAAACATTATTTTAATATATATATATATATATATATATATATATAATTGATATAGACCGTCAATTATATAAGTAATATTTAAAATCAGAATAAGTTTTGATGTTTTAAAAATAGAAGTTTTTTAAAATCAGAATAGAGGAATATTTCAAGGCTAAAACAAAGTTTAAAAATCTTTTTGAAAACATGATTTTGAAAGCTAAAACATTTTGAAAAAAGATTTAAAAACATTTTGAAAAATCTATTCAAACTGAAATTGCAATAACCTTCCTACAGAGCTCCTCCATAGGACTCGAGAACTTGTACAAAGTAGTTTAAATGATTTTGATTTTCGTGGGTTTGTAAGCCACTTGTCGTTGGTTTGTAAGCTATTTTGTCGTGGGTTTGTAAGCCACTGGTTTCGACAGAAATTGGGTTCCATCCCAAAAGAAAATTGAAAGAAAGATGAGAGTGCTATTATGAAGTTTTAACGAAATACTAGACACTTATCTTGAGATCTTGAAATCTTGATTCTCTAGAGTCTTAAATCTTGAATCTCTAATCTTCATCTTGATGCTTGAGTCTTTATACTGATCAGTCTTCGATGATACCTGCATATACTTCCTATATACATACATACATAAATATATATATGGAAATGTTGGTATATATTTTATAAAGTAAAGTATAATAACTATATAAGGTTGTTGTCATCAAAACTTCATCAAATCAGTTCCTAACAATCTCCCCCTTTTTGATGATGACAACCTTTATTTATAAAATATTCTTACCATACCATAACTCCCCTTTACTCCGTGATTTCTTCTTTAAACTACAACTCCCCCTTACTCCATGGCTCCCCCTTACACCAAGCACATATATTTTTATAACTTTCTCCCCCTTTGTCATCAGCAAAAAGGAATAAAAGATTTACCTATTTTTAAGATAATCAAGTATATATAGAGTAAAAGTGTAAAGTGAACGAGTAAGTGATCAAGTGTGTGAGCATATATATAAGTGTAACTTGACAATCAAATCAATATCATACATAGCAAACCAATCATGTATAGTATATAAAGTTATATACAAACCAAATCCAAATCAAACTTAAGTAAACAATTCAATCAAATCCTAATCAAATCTAAATCAAATCAAATCAAACAAACGAACATACATAATGATCAGACATTTCTTGGGACTTCCATCCATCCATCTTCTCCAAAGATAGGATTAGTTTTGATAACATCCCAATTATCTTTGTCGAGAGTGACCAGTGGATTTGCTTCGGGTTCGTCTTTGCTAAGGCTTGAGATCATCCAACGAAGTGCGTCGAAGTGCCTCTCTTGCTCTTTGATCATCTGCATTTGGCTTAATTCTAAGTGCCTTTGATTTCTAAGTATAAAAGAGAGATTATTCTTGAAAGAAGTAAGAGTTTCTTCAAGATTTTCAATTAAATTCTTAATTGGAGAAGCCATAATTTAAGAAATAAGTTGAAGTATGAGAGGAGATGAATAGAAATAGAGGTAGAGAAGTTTTTCTGGAAGAAATAGGTATTTATAGGAGTTATTGGCCGTTCAAAATGAAATGTCACTTGGTAGTTACAAGAATTTGAAGTTTAGAAATTGTAACTACTTTCTGACTGTTATATGTCGACATGGGGGGATGGGGCATGTCGACATGGTGTAGACAGAATGACCAAGTTGAGTTATTTTTGATTTCTAAGTTTATTTTTATACTAGTGGACCTATATAAACTTAAAATAAATAACTATCAGAGATATATAAAGATGGAAAATAGAGAATAGGATAACATTACTTACATTAGTTAACATTACATAATATTAACCAAAAAAATAGAAAATACGAAGATAGATAAACGATAGCTAGAGAGATAATGGCTAGGATTATGATGAAGATGATGATGAGGACAAGCCAAGTTTCCTGCCTATCTTCCCAAAGAACTTGTCGATCTTGGTAGAGATTTTATCCATTTTCTTGCTAATAGATCTCTTAAGAACCTTTTGGTTTTGAGCAAGTATCTTTTGGTTCTTGAGTATGGTTTTGTTGGACGGATTGGCGGGTGTATGTGAATACTCTATACTTTCCAAAGAGGTTTCTTCATCTTCCTCTTCTTCTTCAATTTCCATTCCTTCCCCTTCTTCTTCCTCTTCTTCTCCCTCTTCTTCCATCTCTTCCTGAGCAAGTCTCTCTTCCTTTTCGGTAAGTGTTTCATAAGGTTGAAACATAAGCGGGATTTTTATAAGGGAAATGTTCCCATGATTGAACACTTTCCTACTTACAAACTCTACCTTTTTAACATCCACACCAAAATAATTGAAAATCCGAGTAAGATAAATTCCATGATAAAGAGTGTTTTCTCCCATAGTAAAATTTTTGGGTCTTAACTCATCCAAAATAGTTTGTGCCCAATTAATATCATATTTTCCAAATATAGCAAAAAGAGCTTTACACACTTTTGAGGTGGGATTATTGTAGTTTCCCGACCTAGGAATAATGGTGTGTTGAATAAGAAGGTTGACAATTCTTGCTTTTGGACGGAAAAAGAAATTCTTAAAATCCATGTGGTCATCGCTTTCAAAAACGTGATGAAAAGTCTCTCGATCGGTTTCATTGATTTGAAATTGCGAGAGATTCATACCAGTAGATTTGTAACCCAAAATAGTGCCTAAAATATCGGAATCCAAAACAATAAGTGTTCCTTTAACACTACTCCAAATTTGATCTTCATTTCCATTATAAAATTCACGGTTTAGCTTTGCATAAAACATTTGACAAGGTTTGGATAACAAACGAAATCATTTTGCTTGTTATCAATCAAGCTAAGAATGGAGTTTTCTTCAAAAAGTTGATCGATTTCATAAGAAGGAAAATCGTCAAAAATTGCAAATTTTTCCATATTGACTTTACCATAGTTTACATAACTTATGTAAGCTTTGATAGCCTCCGGGTCAATAAAAAGATCATTTTTGATGGATTTGGTCAGCCTCGTAGTTGATGGGGTACTTGAGGAAGCCATTGATGAGTGTTTAAGAGGAGTAGAAGATAATAAAGAAAGTTTGAATTATGAGAATAAAGTGAAAAGAGATGATAAGAGAAGTATATTAAATAGATTCTCTTAAGTCATGTTCTCTGGTCAAGAGGTATCTTTTCAGAATTTTGAAGTAAGTGAAAAGGTGGATGTGACGACCCGCCCTCCTACGCCCAGGAAGACGTTTCGTCTTTAAGAAAGAAAGGGATGAGAAAATAGAAAAGATAGAGAATAAAGAACAACAACATCAGAATCTCACAGCGGAACGAATAAAATATAATAATCACATAAATATTTACATAATATACAACATCAATCAGAGTTATACAGACAATACATCACATACTAGACAGTTATAATCACCTGTCTAGTTAACACAACTCAATACAATACAGAGATACCAACACAGCGGAACTATATATATATCTACAACGCTGAAGCTTCCTGCTCCATTGCTCCTCCAGAATTCGTCAAAGCTAACCTGAATCCCTTGGCTACCCGTAAAAATTTGGGTACCCGAGAGTTTATGAAAAACAAAAATAAACTTCGGGTCAGACATGGGTCTGGTATGAGTAACAGGTTAAAGTTGCTTAACTTTGAAAAATCTTTTGAAAATAAAAAGGTATCACGTAGGACTTCCCACACATAAACATGGAAAAGTTTTTACCTTACGCTAACCAAAACATTTGATAGGAAATTCTGTGATATTATAATAGGTCTAGGGTTTTCAAGTAAATAGAAAATAGCCGAAATTGTTACATCTATTAAATTCCAGCTACTAGCCACAAAAGTGGGTAATATAATCAAAACCGTGGGCACTTATTGGATTTTGGATTCCATACAATGGCAGGGCTACTGGGGTACAGCCCGTCACAGTACGTGGCCTAGATCAACGTACCGAGGATTACTCCCTTCATCCCCTGCAACACAAGGCCGGAACCATTCCTTACTGAACAGTCCCGAACAAGAAAAACCCCGGCAGTTGTTGCAATTAACCGCCCACACAGCCGAAAATAAAGGGACATCTAGACAGGGGAATATCCTTGTCCTGCTTGGGCATGACCCACCTAACCTTGCCGCACCTCCCCTGTTTTAGCCATTCCCGGTTGATGAGGCTTGAGGTTACGATTACCTTTAGAGAACATATTTCTTAGAATGCTCATCGCCCGCCTGACGATGTGTTGAAAGCATTCAATCCATACAAGTTCGTTCCGGGTTCGAACGAAACCGAAGGCATTACCTCGTTACACTCATTTTGGAATCACCCTCAGAGTTAACGACGATAACCCTTGCATTCTGAATCTCCATCTTCACTTCAGATTCACGACCTATCGTTAATTTGGAAACGATGTGGTTTTCGGATGTTCCTAATGTGGAAAACCGATCCCGGTCTCATCGAAATCCAAAGCGTGTCTTTTAAGGCCAAGTTGTCTATTTAGTCTTAACAGTTTAATTCAATATAATTCAATACACACACAAATGGATACTTCATAATATCACAATAGATAATCACAAATAATCTCATAAACAGATAATCAATATTATCATCTAAACAGATAACCAAATATTATCATATTTAAACCAAGCATCCATGACACATAGATATAATTCATGCCAGATCACAATCATCAAATGAAATATCAATATCATTCATCCATAAGCAATGATTTATAATCATACCATTTGTAATTAATTTAAAATGAATTAAATTAACTACTTCAATCTCTAATTAATTTAAAATAAATTAAATTAATTAGTTCATCTATAAATCATGCTTACACAACCATTAATTAATTACAAATCAAATTAATTAATCATACACTAAACATCCATCTTGATTAATCGCCTTTAATCAATTTCTAATTACAATAAGTAATTAGTATTTAATTAGTTTTACAAATTAATTATCCTAAATCATTTAGTAAATAACATTTTATTACCTTATTTATGAATTTAATTAATTACATTTATTGTTGATTAATTACATAAATTAATCACCACATTATTAAATTTCATAATTAATCAATTTTTAATTTCATCATTAATTAAATTAATTGATGACCTTTAATTTAGATTTAAATTAATTTGCTTTGAGTAAATTAATTTCATTAAGTAATCGATCTTTAATTAAACATAATTATTAATCACCCTTGATTAATATCATTCCAATAATTAACTACCCTTAATTTCTCATATAATTTAATTAATTATCCCATAATTAATTATCTCCACTAATTAATCCCAAGATTAATTATAAAAGTAATTATCCAAATTACTTTATTAACACATTATTTTTCATTAATTACATTTAGTAATTAACGTTCATTACTTCTTAAGTAAATTCTGCTCCATTTCATACACTAAGTAATTACACTTATCAATTTGTCAAATGATTTTCTTAAATTAATTAAACTAAATTAATTAACTTAAATTAATCATTTATCAAAATTAATTACAAAAAGTAATTAATCTCTTAATTACTGTTATCAAGTAATTACATTTAACCTTTTACAATAGATTATCTAATTAATCTGATTACTTATCAAAAATTAATCACATAAATTAATTAGTAAACTATAGTTAATTTCTTTATTAACTAATATCATCTCTTAATTTACTTCTTAATTTATCGTTATCTTTAAATTAATCTAAATTATTCATTTATAAATTACCATTCCTTATTATCTTATTAGTTAAATCATTTAATGCCTTAATTATTCTTAAGATAGTTCATTCCTTATTTAATGCCTTAATATAAGTGTATTAAAACATTACACTTTTAATTGAAATCCAAATTAAATTCTAAATTTAAGAGTCAAAAGGATTATTAATTAATTATTATTCATATTTAAATTCAATTTTATAATCTTGTAAATAACATCAATCTCTAATTTAAATTTCCAAAATACATTAATATTTGACTTGCAAATTTTCAAGCTAAACAATTTATTTTACTTTTCATTTAAAAACTTTCTTAACAGATTTATTTTCAAAACTGTTTTATTGGACTTATTATTAATCACATGAATCTATTAATTTTAACATTGATTTCAAAACTTTGTTGAGAATCTTGATTTTAAGTTTTGCTTAGAAATCCAAATTCATTCTGAAAACTTTAAATTACAAAAGTTTCATCTAAGATTACTTTAAGCTCTGGATTCAAACATTGTTTCCATTTGGTTTATATCTTGAACTAAATTTAAACCATAGCATAAAATCCTGTTAGGAATTTTAGACCAAATTTAAAACCCCGAGTATATCAGGTTTATCACAACCTGAATCTTTACCCCCCCGCCTCGAGAGTAAACCCAGCATGCACCGAGTTATTCACGAAATTCCACGAGAACAAACCCGAGTCACTCCTCTTCTTCCTTGTCAAACTCTCTTCCCAGATACGCGAGGTGCACGGTGCACGTATACCCACGAATTCCGATGCTCCGACCCACTTCGCCAGCCTCGTCACATCGCCTGCGATTCCTACTTCCCTTCAGACCACCCAGCTCGGAGAATCTCACCACCAGTCCCAATTGAACAATTAGAATAACCCAGACCCAAACCTGGAAACTGAAGCCACCATCATTTACAAACCTGTCATCGTCGAGTTCTCCACTCTCCGACCATCTGAGAGTCTATAGCTCCGGCCCCTGATTCGACTATAACCCCACTTTCACCACCCCAAAAATCACTGTACTCGATGAACTAGAGGATCAAAGCCGATCGAAAATCAAAACCAAGCCAAAACTAGGTTTACAAACCCAATCGACCAACCACCATCGCCACAGTCATCTACCCCCACTCCCACCATTTTTCCTACCCTCGTTGATTGCTCCACCACCAGCAGGAAGAACCCGAACCGCTCTTGTCGCCCAGATCATCAGGAGCAACCCATAACTCCCCAATTGATCAAGCACGAACCGCTCTTCCTCCCTTAATCTAAAAATAGAGATTTTAATTTCAAAAATCAAGTTTTTGTTTGAGTATTTGATTTTCGTGCCTGAACCCATGATTTATAAATATTGAGTTTTTACTTAATTAGGCTTCCACTGTTGTTTTGAAATTTCCAGACAAATACAACTGCTTTTTTTTTCTTCTTCTTTCTTTTCTAACAAAATTCCCAGATTCAAGTCCATGTTTAACAAACATTTTGGTTTTTGTTCGAATTTTACATCTTATCAAAGTTTGGATTGAGAGCAGACGATCATTTGCTGAGAATTTAACTCTGGAACTAAAATCAAAGGAGATGAAACAGGGACCAGTAGGCACACTAATTCATTCTTACATAAACACAGAGAAAATGCTGATAAATATAGTCAACCACATTTGTTTCAGGGATTAATATGCAACATAATTATACACTTAAACCATTTAGGTTGTGATATTACCCACTGAGAATACAATATCCAGTAATTCCATCTCACCAATGCCCAGATAAAGAAATATATAAATTGTTCACACAAATAGGTTAAGCATCCAAATATTAGCATGCAACAAATTAAAAACTTAAGAAAATTTTAAAAGTGTTACTCACCATATTTAAAAGATGGCAGAGCCTATCTTGTTTGAAACCAGTTTTTGAAGAATGAAGATAGTACTTTGAAAACTGAAATTCTCCTGCTTTTGAAGTTGTTCAAGTTTATTAAAAAGAAAGCTTTTTTTTTTCTTTGCTTTTCTGGTTTGCTAAACTTGGAGAACGAATCGAAATAAGAACATTTATATATATAGAAATATAAGTTTGTAAAGGGTGTAGGCTTCTACTAGTGCAAGCTTTACTTTATTTTGTTTTATCAGGCAAGATATTTACGTTAGGGTGGCTATACAATTCGAAATGACCATATTTTGCTGCTAAGAGAAGAAAGCATCAATTATTTGAGTACTTTATGTTTCCAGCTACTCCTTCCTATGTACAGATATTTTTATATTTACTTTGCTTATACTTTTCTCCTTAGCTTTGCATTCTTACTATTTCTTGCCTGCTTATCTATTTATTTTTATTTTACTTACTTTATTTTGTTTTATTCTTGATGTTTATACATGTCAGAACCCAAATCTTACCAGCTACTAACATTTATATTTTATGTTTCATACTTGTCTTCTTTTCCTACTCTTGTCTTTGTTTTACACTTCCTTTGCATTTTATTTTATTTTGTTTAGTGGCTAACATAATTATTTATACAGACATGATTACATGCTTTGTATTATATTTCTTGCCTGCATACTTATCTTACAACCCAATTATCTTGCTTGTTGATTTAACTGCATAAAGTTTTGTACTTTATGTCTCTTACAAATCTTGTGTATAGATATTTTTTTTACTTATTTTGTTTCTTAGCTTATTCTAGTTACTAATTATAAACTTTACTTATGTATGAAATGTTATTTCTAATACAAGTGCTTGTTATTATTACACTTATTATTTTAAACTTAGATTATCAATACTAAATTTACTACTTATTATTTCAAACTTATATAATTCTTTGTTATACTACTTATTTTATTTATTTACTTTCCTTATTTACATTGCTAAATTAAGAAGAACAAAACAATCTTTTTATTTAAAATTTAAACCTAGGCTAGAATTTATTTTTAAACAAATTAAATTTATCTTGAGTATTTTTAAAATCATATTATTATTTATTCAATATTAAATTTCCAAATTATCATAAAGATTAGAATTTGAAAACATATCTTTATTTGTTATATTTTAAACAAAGATTAACTATTTAATATATATACAAATATATATACATTATAAATAGAGACAACTTATTAGATTTTAAAAGATAAATTATCAGTTGAATATTTATTTAAAGGAAGATTATTAAATCAATTCAAATATTATTAACGAATATTACCAAATCAATTTAATTTTATCACAGATTATTAAATTGATATTACCCCAAATTTCCGGGATGTCACAGTGGAGGGAAATTCAAAAGTTTGAATTCAAATTTTGAAATCAAATTTCTGAGAGACATGTCGACATGGGGTATCCTGGTATGTCGACATGTGCCTGTTGAATTTGAAAAGGGGTGTCTTTTTCTGAAATCTAAGAAATTCCTAAAATCTTAAGAAAACTAATCTATATTCTATATCTATGTATAATTCCAGTAATAATATTAAATATAATAATATTAAAATATTTTAATATTTAAAATATTATTAAAATAATATTATTTTGAATTTAAAAATTCAAATTTCAAAGGGTGATTTTGAATTTAAAAATTCAAGGAATTGCAAACAAAATCAAAACAAACAAGCATCCAATAAAATTAAAATAAATGTGTACCTATTTTTAGATCCAAACTCTGATCATCTTCCGATTCGAGAATAGCAGTGAAGCACAGATCTGAATTATCAGTTTTCTTCTCGTCATCACTGGCTGAATCTGAATCGTCAAGAGTTGCTGCATATGCCTTCTTTCTTTTCCTTAGTTGCTCGTTATTTGGTTGAAATGTCTGTTTGTGTGGATATGGATAATCTATCTTGTAGTGCCCTGTTTTGTTGCAGTTGTAGCATCTATCACCATTGTTTTTGTTCTCCGAAGTATTTCTGGAATTCCTTTGATCATTTCTTTTAAAGTTATTCATCTTTCTATACTTCAGAAACTTTTTGAAATTTCTGTTCATGAAAGCAATTTCTTCATCACTATCTTGTTCTGAATCTCTAGTTGTTGCTTTGAACGCGATCGATTTCTTTTCCGTTGCCTTAGATTCTTTTCTCCCTTGTAGTTGAACTTCATAAGACATTAGATTACCGATTAACTCTTCGATCTTCATTTGAATAACATCATTTGCCTCTTCAATAGCAAGTGTCTTTTGATCCCATTCTGGAGTGAGTGAATTGAGTATCTTTCTGACTTGATCTTCTTCTGAGAAACCCTTTTCTAAAGCAATCAATGAATGTACAATATCTTGAAATCGACAATACATGTCGGAAATGGACTCATTTTCATGCATTTTAAACAATTGAAACTGGTTAGTTAATATGGAAATTTTAGTCTGTTTAAATTTGCTTGTTCCTTCATGAGTTACTTGCAAAGTTTTCCAGATTTCAAATGCGGACTTACAAACAGAGACTCTATTAAACTTATTCCTATCTAGTGAACAAAATAGTATATTTATAGCCTTAGAATTGTTTTGTGCAACCGCCTTTTGCTCAGTAGTCCACTGGGCAAAATTAGTAGTTGGTTCAACATATTCAATTTGTGTCATATTCCAAGTATCTAAACTTATGGATTGTAAATAAATTTTCATCCTACATGCCCAATATGCATAATTACTGCCATTAAAAAGTGGTGGTCTGACAGTAGACTGACCTTCTACAAATGAACTAGTGTTAGTACTTGTGTTAACAGAAGTAGTTTTGACAGGAGTGACATTATTAGTGTGTTGTGCCACTAAAACTTTTCAAAATTTCATATTATGAAAATAATGAAAACCAATGCTCTGATACCAATTGTTAGGGATGCGGATTAAGGATCTTAAGGCAGAAATAACACTAGAGGGGGGGGGGGGGTGAATAGTGTTTTAAAGAGTATATGAACTATATGACTAAATTAAAACTTTCAACACAAATCTAAATAGAATTCTAACACAGAATGATCACAGAACATATAACAAATGCAAATAGTAAAGTAAAGCAAGTAAAAGGAAAGAACACACCGGATTTTATACTGGTTCGGAATCCTCCTACATCCAGTCCTGCACCAAGGCAATATCCTTGTACAAATTTTTATAAGCCAATATCCAAATTACAACCCTCAATTTCTAAGGCCTTGAGGAACCCTCCTATCTCCGAGTATGGGGTAAACTCTCTTGATTTACGGGACACAAGATCACCTTAATACTTCTTAATAACAATCCTTTTGATTGGATAGACTCTATGGACTTTTTGAATACAAATTAATCCTACAACTCTGAATAGCACTTTGATCTTTGGTAGAATGATGGAGAATCAAATAGAGAGAGTATCTAAATGATTTCCTATTGAGAATTTGGCAGAATGATGGCACGATCTTGAAAATATGAAGTTTTATGGATATGGAATGGTGGAGAAGAAAGAGTGAAGAAAAATAAGAAAGTAATCGTTAAAAAAATTCATTTTGGAAGCCTTTATATAGATGCACAAAAGTCATAACCATTGGCGAAAGGTTTTTGAACGAATCGACACTTCTTTTGAAAATTGAATTTTGAATCCAACTGTCACCATGTCGACATGAGGTATCCCCTTATGTCGACACCCTCAGTTCAAAATTATAGAGATGTTGTTTTGTAAAGGCATTTGAATTTAAAAAAAGTTGAAACTTCTCTGAAGCAAAGTAAAGTGTTTAAACAATATTTTGAGATAGAGAATGAATATAAAACATTATTTTAAATATATATATATATATATAATTGATATAGACCGTCAATTATATAAGTAATATTTAAAATCAGAATAAGTTTTGATGTTTTAAAAATAGAAGTTTTTTAAAATCAGAATAGAGGAATATTTCAAGGCTAAAACAAAGTTTAAAAATCTTTTTGAAAACATGATTTTGAAAGCTAAAACATTTTGAAAACAGATTTAAAAACATTTTGAAAAATCTATTCAAACTGAAATTGCAAGAACCTTCCTACAGAGCTCCTCCATAGGACTCGAGAACTTGTACAAAGTAGTTTAAATGATTTTGATTTTCGTGGGTTTGTAAGCCACTTGTCGTAGGTTTGTAAGCAACTTGTCGTGGGTTTGTAAGCCACTGGTTTCGATAGAAATTGGGTTCCATCCCAAAAGAAAATTGGAAGAAAGATGAGAGTGCTATTATGAAGTTTTAACAAAGTACAAGACACTTATCTTGAGATCTTGAAATCTTGATTCTCTAGAGTCTTGAATCTTGAATCTCTAATCTTCATCTTGATCCTTGAGTCTTTATACTGATCAGTCTTCGATGATACCTGCATATACTTCCTATACATATACATATACATATACATACATAGATATATATATATATATCTATATGGAAATGTTAGTATATATTTTATAAAGTAAAGTATAATAACTATATAAGGTTGTTGTCATCAAAACATCACCAACTCAATTCCTAACAATTATCTTATGGGAGAGCGGTTTGTTCTTTATTCAGACCATAAGTCCTTTAAATACCTATTTTTCCAGAAGGAACTGAACATGCACCAATAAAGGTTGTTGGAGTATTTAGCAACCTATGATTTTGATATTCAGCATACTCATGGGAAAGGAAACCATGTTGTGGATGCCCTTAGTCGTAAACACCAGGAAGTTGCATCGATAATGGTGGCTGAATGGCGTGACCTGGAGGTGTTAGCTTCTAGTGGGATCTATTATAGTACGCCCACTCATAGCTCAAGGAGGATGTTGGCTAGCTTGGTTATGAGACCAAGTCTTGTGGACATGATTTCTTTTGCTCAAAAGAAAGATTCGATCGCTTTAGATCGTATTCATCGGCCGAAGAGTGGTGAGGAAGCTGATGATCTGAAAGGTTTTGAAATGGATGCTCTTGGTTAAAGGGTAGGATCTTTGTACTTAATGTTGCAGGGCTTATACAAGAGGTGATGAATAACTGCCATTGTTCGCGATACACTATTCATCCAGGTGGCAGCAAGATGTACATGGACATGAAACGCCTATATTATTTGGAAGGAATGAAGCGCGATATAGATGAATATGTTAATAATTGTATTACTTGCCAACTAGTGAAATGCGAGCACCAGAAGCCTAGCGGTCTTCTTCATCCCTTGGAGATTTCATTATGGAAATGAGATCAATATAAGTGAATTTAGATTTTATAATGGTTCACTTGTATAAAACCTTTAATGTGATCCAATTAGTGTTTCATTAATAATTTGTTTAGGTATCAATGGATTTCATTGATTGCTTGCCTCGATCGAGGCAAGGGCATGATAGCATATGGGTAGTAGTGGACCGTTTGACAAAATCTGCCATTTTATCCCAGTCAAGTCAAAGAGGACCACACCTTATTTAGTGAAGTTGTATGTAAAGGAAGTTGTTAGTTTCCATGGTGTGCCTAGCACTATAGTTTGCGACAGAGATCCATTATTTGCTAGTGGATTTTGGAGGAGCTTACAAGCATCTTTGGGGACGAAGTTGAATATTAGCTCAGCTTACCATCCTCAGTCCGATGGACAAACTGAGCGAGTCAACAAGATATTGGAGGATTTGTTGCGCTCTTGTATTATGGATTTTGGAGGGTCTTGGGAGGACCACCTGTACTTGGTAGAATTTTCATATAATAACGGCTTTCAGTCCAGTATAGGCATGGCTCCTTCGGAAGCACTGTATGGAAGACCATGCAGATCTCCCGCATGCTGGCTTGAGATGGGAGATAAGTTAATTCTTGGTCCCGACACTGTATGAGAAGCTTCAGAGAAGGTAGAGTTAATTAGGAGAAGGATTAAAGAAGCACAAGATAGACAAAAGTTCTATGCAGATAAAAGAAGAAAGGACTTGAATTTTAGCATCGGCGATTATGTATTTGTGAAGGTTACTCCTTTAAAGGGGTTAATGAGGTTCAGCAAGACTAGTAAGCTTGCTCCTAGATTTATTGGGTCTTATCCTATTGTGGAGTGAATTAGGAAGCTTGCCTATAGAGTTGCTCTACCTAAACACTTATCGAGTGTGCACAACGTCTTTCATGTGTCACACTTGAGAAAGTGTTTGAGGGACTCCGAGAAGGTGATAGAGCCAAAGCAGTTGCAACAGCTTGAGATTGCTCCTAATATGACATATACTCGAGAGCCTATTCATATCATTGCCTCTGAGACGAAGAAGTTGCGTAGTAAGGTGCTTCTTCTAGTCAAGGTGCAATGGTCAAGCAATCCGAAGGACTGCATCTGGGAAACACAAGAGTCGATGCATAGGCATTATCCTGAATTGTTTGGCGCTCGAGTAAGGTATCTCTTATTCTTTTAGAATTTAAATCAACTAATAAAGTTATAGATATCGCCCTTACATAGAAATTGCGAGGATGCAATTTTTGTAAGGGGGGAAGTCTGTAACAACCCGATTTTTTAGGGATACTAAATTGGGAATCAACTAATAAATTGATAATTAATCTATTTGTAACAACAACAAAATTAAATATTTGTGGAAAAAATGAAATAATATATAAATGAAAACAAAAGAAAATAAAATGGAAATTTAATATTAATAGGGTTGAGAGGAAAATAAATGGTAATGAATTCATTTTCTTTTATTTAGCGTTATAAATTATGTCTTATAGGTGGTAATGTAATTTATTTTAATAAATGAATCATTTTTTTAACCCAAATTATTTGAAAAGTTAAACATTGAGAATGATATTTCTTTTATGAAAGAATGATAACTAATTACATGAGATGAAATGTATTTAAGTATGAAAAGTTTAAATGGAATTTTTATATTGATTTAGAATTAGGTATAAAAGAAAAAAAAGAAAAGCAAATAATAATAACAATAAATAGTAAATAATAATATCATTTTTATAATGTCATGTAGAAAAGATCAAGAAATTGAATAAAATAATGTTAAGCAAAAGAGAAATCTAGAATAAGGACAAAATAAAATGAATACATTGTATTAAAAAAATAGAAATAATAAACTAAGGGGTTAATTGGGAGAAAAATTATAGAGGAGGGGCTTTATAATAAATCCACCATTCCCTCTCCTCTATCTGCTCTGTACATATAATACTTTGAGAAACAGAAAGAAAAAAAAAGAACGAAAGGAGGAAACCTAATTTCTAATTCTCTCATCCAAGACTTGCTAAATAAAGTTGCAATCAAATCCAAGAGATAGATTCCCAATTTATAAGAGTAAGTATCCCTATAATCCCTTATCATCTTTCTTTTTCAACGAGTAATTATTTAGGGTTTTCTGATTTTGCTAGCAATTGGAGGGTGAAAGACAAGCAATCCAAGGGCTAGCTGATTTAGAGCTTGAAGATTGCTATTTGGAGTTTTTGGTGAGTGAACTTATATCTTATTTTATTTTATTTCATTTTCCATATTTGCATACAAATAAAAGTGTGAAATTTTTGAATAAAATGATTGCTTCATCATTTCCCCAATTATGTGTTGTTGATGGGATTATTGAATTGAAGAAGAAATGGGGATTGATGCATACAATTAAAATGCATGAATGTTGTTTGGCTAATTGCTGAAGGTGAAGAAGAAAGGGAAAAAATTGGTGGAAATCTTACCGGCTGCACTATGTAGAAATCACTGCACATGTGCTGCACTGTAGTGTAGATAGCACGGTGCAGCACCCTGTGCTGCACTGTAGTGCAGCCGTACGGCTGCACTTTAGTGCAGCGCATGGCTGCACTGTACAGTGCAGCATGGAGCTGCACTAAGGTGCAGCCAGGCGCTGCACTGTGGTGCAGCGCACGGCTGCACTAGTGTGCAGCTCCGGCTGCACTGTAGTGCAGCCAGGCACAACACTCTGGTGCAGCGCGCAACTGCATTGTACAGTGCAGCACTGCTGCACTAGTGTGCTGCTAGGAGCTGCACTATTGTGCAGCTTCGGCTACACTGTAGTGCAGCACACGGCTGCATTGTTGTGCATCCGATTACTGCACTATTGTGTAGCTGATGACAGCACTGTAGGACATCCAGTGCTGCACTGTGCAGCCCTATGCTGCACTGTGAGCAGCCCATGGGTTGTAAAATTTTTTTATTTAATTTGACATACAAGATTTATGGGATAACTGGGCATTATTTCGAAATAGAGATGTAATTTTGTTTTTTATGGACAATTATTTTACTAAACTTTAATTGCTTTTAAACCATGTACTAGAATTTTTGGAGGATTTTTCCACCACTAATTTTATTTCTATGAAGTGTATTAAATTTATAAACACTTTGGATTCTTATGGAATGTTTTCAAAATAATAAAACTTAAAGATCCTTTCCATTGGGTGGGGATAGATTGGACTCTGTTGTACCAATGGGCTAAAACTCCATCTTGACCGACCTGATTCAGGATCGCTATCTGAAAAGGTGGTATATCACTTGCCCTTTTATCACTAAAGGTCAACAGTCTGCTACACAGGGTAATCTTATTTTATGATCGGGATCTCCAATCGGCGCGTCACGGACTACGATGGATGGAGGCGTGGGGGTTCCACGTGTAGATCCATAAACGGGTAGCATACGACCTTTGCCTTATACCGTCTTGGTTATCTTTGGTTGATCACCAGGTGTATTATGACGTTATGAGTATGTTACGATGCTGATGTTTCCGTGCACGCTCGAGCTCTACCATTGTTATTTTACAATACTAGCGTCTGTTTATTTGGTATATTTTATGACTCATGTTACGTTTATCCCATAATTCCCATAATGCAATTTTCTTTATCTTATGATTTTTTTATGGAAAATTTTATAGTTGATTTTAAAAACCCAGTATCTTTGGAGAATATGTATACGAACTTATTTATTTTAATATTGCTTTACATTTGATAATTGGGTTGGTATCGTATTGGATTACATACGATATTTTTGGTCTTAAACCATTGTTTGATTAAATGAATTGTTTATGAAACTAAACCTGCATGTTGGTTCATACACATATAAGCCTCATGTTGGCTTATACATGCGGCGCTTTTCTTTCCATTTTGTTGTTTGAGATAATCATTGTCCATAGATCTTACTTCACTCACACTAGAAATAGTCTGACCCGTGTGATTTGTTTTGTAATCCTTGGGTCAGTATGAGGATTGTGGTTGTAGGTAAGGTTGCATGGACTGTAGTAGCATTCTTATCATTTTCCACGTTTTGGGGTTTTGGACTTTACAGCTTGGACTTGGGAGTAGTTAATACATGTTTTATGGTATGTATGTTATTATGTATTTTGGGAGTGGTATGTACTATGGACTATGTATTGTGGACATTACTATTATGATATGTATTATGTATTCTGCTGTTATTGTGCTGAACTGTACGTTCTATTATATTCTGTACTATGTAACCTGGGAATAATTTATCTTGTACCATTGCTTTGAATTGAGACTGAGCACGAATGGTAAGTAGAATAAAAAAAAGTCATAAATTTCTCGTGCTAGTGTTTGTTCAAGGGATTGAGTACAAAATTTAGCCCTATCGGGTGCCATTCTCTTTGCTTTCTTACAGTAATACGTAGTATTGCTCTTGGTTGGCATGGGTGTAGGGGCCGGGCGTTACATTTAAATTACGGATTAAAATGATAAATATCTATATCACTTGACCATAGGATAGAAAATTATATACAGACACTACGGTCTACATATATAAATATTTTGAAAATGATTTCTATGGTTTTGTAAAGAAATATAAGTTTTTATAAAATACTGATTTGGATATTATATAAAAGTTATTTTATATATAGTTAAATTCTAGATTTTAAGCTATGTATAAATTTGTTTTAAAATATAAAATAAGTCTAATAATAAAGCTTGATTTTATTAAATATAAAATGGTTAAGTATTTATTTAAATTATATTTTTATATAGAGTTTATAATGATTTAAATAAAATTAAGGTTGGAAGATAAATATGAAATTGATTTGAAATTAAATTTATTCAAGAATTTTACTCATATAAATTTTATTTGAAATTTATTAAAATTGATATTTTAAAGGATATGATTTTTACAACTTGATTCTGGTTTAAAGTGATTTAAATGAATATATCAAGTTAATTTAAATGAATATATCAAGTTAAATAAATTGAAATAATATTCATTATTTGAAGTTTAAAGGTTTACTTAAGTGATATTGGATTTATTAAGTAAACATTTCAAATGTAGATAATAGTAATTGAATTTGATATAAAAGGAATTATCAAAATTTAGTTTTGAAATTATGAAGTATTTAAAGTTTTGAAATATATGGAAATTGAAATGGTTTATTTGAGGTTCAAATCTGCATTTGGAATTGATATAAATTGAAATGGATTATCGAAA
The DNA here is from genome assembly GCA_030765085.1 of Allium cepa. Classification (NCBI taxonomy): domain Eukaryota; kingdom Viridiplantae; phylum Streptophyta; class Magnoliopsida; order Asparagales; family Amaryllidaceae; genus Allium; species Allium cepa. The sequence continues at coordinate 1,038,121,307 of CM060931.1, read as the reverse complement.
ACTGAATTGAGTTGAAAATTATGAATTAACACTTGATTTAAATTGAATTTTGGATTCAAGATCGTTTGAATCAATTTGGGAAGTTTAGGAAATTATTTTGTTTTATAAATTAATATAAAATTTAAAACTATTTTATTATATATACTATTGGAATATCTAAACGGTGTAAGAGGTGGAAGTTATGATTTCGAAGTTATGAATTTCAAAGTATTATATTTCGAAAGTGTTTTAATTTCAAGTGTTTAGTTTCGAAAGTGTTATAACTTTGAAAAAAATGCTATGATTTTGGAAAAGGATATATTTGAAATGAGAATGATATCGTATTTGGTTTTGAAATGGAAAAGGATATCGTATTAATATGGTTTTGAAATGGCAATGATATTTTGATTTTGAAGTATAACTATTTTGAAATGACCGTGGTGTAAGAATAACGTTTGGTTGTTAAAGAGACCGGAATTGGAAGTTGTCATACCCTCTGCCAACTTTGAAAACCACTTTAACAACCGTGTACGTGGTGGAAATTCTAAAATGAAGTAGGATGGTGGCGACGTCCTATTGAGGTATGTACGTGGACCCGACTCCCGTGAGTTGGCATAAGGTGGCTAAAGCAGGAGCGATTCCGGACCATTGAGGTAGCTCCTCTTATCGGACACACTTCTTCGATACCATTCTATTACTCTGTGATTGATTTGGTGCACCTTTGATTTTTGGGAGTGTGGCTCGATGTGGGCAGTAGTGGCTGTTATGCGTTACCACCAGTCCAGATGCGTAATTCGTAGATCTACCCTGGCATTGCCTTATTGTGCCGTGTCACCTACCGTAGCATGCCTTATACGATTTTTTTATACCATACCTACGGAGTGCCCTTTGACGACGACCAATACGAGGGAGATTACGGTACTGTATAGACTATGGAAATATATAAAATGCGTTAAAGGGGATATGAGTAACGCCTTAATGCTATTTTCAAATATATAATACTTTACTTTAGACATTATTATAATAGCGTACATTACTAAATAGTAGATACTTTTACGGATCCTTAAAGGATGGTTATCCCAAACATCCTTTGATTTACTTGTATTTCAGTTGTTATTTCACTTGAGTTGGATTTATTGATATAAGAATGTTAATCCTAACACGAGTGTTTTGTGTTTTTCTTTACGCTCGGGTCAAACTGAGTGATACTGCTCTTGAGATTCACCTTTGGGAATTGGAGCTTCGTTTGGAGATCCATCTACATGTCTCGGCATGGAGTTATTTAGTTGATTCCAATGATGTATTCTGATCTTGTATTTGACTATTGTATTCGAGACTTCTATTGTACCTTATTTAATTCTGATATATATAGCAGCTTCACGAACTACCGTTCATTTTGTTTCCGCTGCATATTGTATATTATTTTGGGTCTGTGATTCTACGATTATTTATTTACTGTATATGCTGAGTTTTTCCAAATATAAATTGACAATCTAGTATTTTGAGCAATTCAAATCCGGCATGTGTGGATGCGAATGGTTGAAAATATCAAGTCGTTACAGTTGGTATCAGTGCTTTGGCTCTAGGCAAACTTAGCATGTATGGTAAATTTAGTTACGGAATTACTTTCGTTCGAGCTTGAATTCTTTCCTCTTTGACTTGAATTTCCTTTGAATTTTGAAACGTTCCCTTGGTTCCAAAATTCATTCTTGTCCCTCACCATTCATATTCTTATGAATTCTTGAGCATCCCATAGCTCTACGATATGATTTGTAAAGGGGTGAAACTACTTTACAATATTATCGATTCACCGGATATTTATATATCCTCGGTTTAGATGCTGACATCTCTTGTTAGGCCGAATTCTATCTCTTGAGATAGAATGTCGATTTACATCGGAATTCTGCACCGATCTTATTCTTGAAGTCTCGGTTGACCCGGTTAAGGTTGCCTGCGATTTAATAAACTTATCCATCTTCCTATTTGGTTATTTAACCATCTTAGCTTCGTTTTGAATCTATCTTTGAATCAAAATTCTCTTTGATTTGAGTCCATCCAATTTGAATCTCTATATTTGTTCTAAAATCCATTCTTGTATCGTCAAGCGAGGTAGTGTATTTGCAAATTAATATTAAAATGTTTTATATATGTTGTGTTGTTTGAGTGGTTGATGTTGATTTGGGTTTTTGATCGACTCATCTGATCAACGCTATCGATAGGACTTCCAAAACACTTGAACAGAACAAACCGACACAATATTGTTTTCAAATTTAGTAAATGAAATAAATTTTATCTAAATATATTATATATGTGAGTATAATTTTATGAAAAATAATTGTTAAATGAATTGGTTAACCAAATGATGTATTTGATTTTCATTTATTGTCCTGTAAACTACTGATTTTTCCAATATATAAATAGAGGCAAGTTATAAATTATGGTTTATATATTGATTTAGAGTTTAGAATGAATTTAAATAAAGAATTTGATAATTTAATTTTCGATGATCTGAAACTTTGATTTTAAAGTTTTAAAGTGTATAGTATTTAAATATTTTCAAATAGAAATTATTTCAAAGAATTTAAAATGTTTAAATCAGTGCTCACCCCTATTGTCGCGGGAAAATAGTTTCGATGATGATGGCCGCATCATCGACATTCATATTCGAGTTTCGAAGTGGAAAGACCATTCTGTAGTCTTGCTACACTATTATGTTGGAAATTAAATTGATTTGAATTGCTGGAATATGACTTGATTTACAATACAGGTATATATTTATAGATTTGATTTGACATATATATATTTGTATATTTATCTCCAATGGTTTGAAGTTAATCAAAAATTTAATTCCTAAATTTTATTGATGGATGATTTCAAATTTATAAAAGTGAAATCAAAAATTTGGAAGAAGTATTTAAGCTTGAATATTTGAATTGGAAAATTTTACTTGTATAGTACTCGATTACATTCCAATATAACTTACCTAAATCATTCAGAAGTTGAAAATGTAATAGAATAATTTTCAATGTAAAATGATGATTAATAATTTTATAAACAAAAATTTGAGGGGTTATGACAAATGTCATACACTTAGAATTTAGTTATAAAATGTTAATAGAGATAAATAGAATAATAAGTTAATTGAATAATAAATGAGATAAATAAATTTTGTTTTAAAAAGAAATCTTTTGGTATCAAATATTAATAAATAGAAATTAAATCAACTTAAGAAGAAAAAATATACTTTGAATTTAAAATAAATTATTGAATATAAATTTGTTTAAATTGAAATTTATGTAGTTTAAATTAATTGTTTTATTTTGTTTCAATCTATTTTCTTTCTGGTTGTTCTATTCTCCTACCTCTTTCCTTTTTGGAGATGAAAAGTTTTGAGTGGGGGAGAATGTAACGACCCGTAAATTTTAATGGTTTTATTAACGTAGTTAAATTGAAATTTTATGAAATTTTAAATTTTTGAATTTGGAAATATATATTTGATATTTAGAATATGTCAAATTAAACATAGCCAAATGGTAAATTTTTGTCGAATAATATAGATGTTCCATCAATCGTTTAAAATTCAGTTTAAATCAGTTAATAACTATTGAATTTAAAAATTTTCCGAAACCAAAATATGTCAACATAGGGAAATTTATTTATAACATTCTGAATCAGACTGCGAAATTCGTTTCGCAAAATTTGGATGTTTCTAGCTCCGTTTGGATTTTTCCGTACAGAATAGCGACTTATATCGGTACTAATTATCGATTTTTGATCAGATGATCGTAACCGCTATCTATATACAGTTTTGATAGTCTCGCCGTGCCGATCTCTATGATATATTCAATTCTGTGTTTTGAAGTCCGGTACACAGCGGAAACCGTGAAGCGGTCAATCGTATCGATTCCAAAAAAATTCTTTTAAACTTCTTGTGCCATTCGTTTGTTTCAACGGTCAGAAAATGAATGGACACTTCTTTTAATAATTCTCTGAATTGTACTTGACCTTACTATTCCCTATATTTAATTTGTTATGTCTGTTTGTTCTCTCACTTTTAATTTTCTCTTCTCTTTTCTATTTTCTTTCTGTTAAGTTTGGAAAAATTATATTATATAACATTGTCTTCATATTTATAAACCCATATTCCTATGCATCCCTTGTTAGTCATTCCTCCACTCCTCCTTTATTACCTACCACCTAACCCCTAGCCTCCACCAACACAGTGCCGAACCTTGCAATCACCTTTAGCCAACAACTACCATGAGCATAGTCACCTTGCTCTTCTCCCTCTTCCTCCGTTGGACTTCCCAGTCCCAGCTCCATCAACCGACCCATCTCCTCCTTTTCTTTTCATCTTCTCAGATCCACATGATCACCCCTTCAACCAATCGTCGATACCCACATACCTAAGACCATCTTCCACTTCTCCTTCCGTCCTCCACACGTGAACTCACCAACCACCACCCTGACGCCAGTCAGCACCTCCTCCCTTTGAACCACCACAGCGAACAACCGCTTCACCAGCAACCCAGGCCTCGGCCAAGCCGAACCATCACCGTCCCTTGTCTTCTGCCCGAGATCGGATGAAGCCTCCGACCGGTTTCCGCTCTTCCTCCCTCTCGTGCCTCAACCGAGCATGCACAGCTGGGCTTCCTCCTCCGTTCGCTGCCACATCTCCTGCTTCCAGCCTCGTTTTCTCCAACCGTGCATGTATTTATATCCTGTAGGTGAGTATATATTAATATATATACTGTAGTTATATGTGTACTATTATAAAGTATGTATATTTGCGCATGGGTTTATATATATATTAAATTTTATATATTACAGATATATTTTTCCATTTTGTTATACATGTATAAACGTATGGTTATACATGTAATGAAATCTATTTGATTTATATGCAAATCTATGTAAGTAATATTAGTAATATATAGATATATATACAATTTGTAAAAATATTTTAATATGATATATAACAGCACTTTGATGTCTATAAATTTATAAATGTAGCCGGTTTGGAATATATATCATTTTATATATATGTGTTGCCTGAGACATAAGTGTTAGTTATATATTCATTTATTATACATAAGTTATAATATATATAGGTCCAGTTTGTTACATTTTTAAGGTTATATATATATATTATAATATAGAGGTATATATACATAGTAGGTTATAAGAACAATTATTTATGTTTGCATAATTTTGGACTTTCGAATATGAATTTTTTTAAAAGTCATATATATACTAGTTACAATGTATTCTGTTGTTTCCAGTTGCATACTCATTTGCTTGGCCCAGTTTTCGAGCCTGTAATATATATGTTACGTATATAGGTTATATAGTTATACGTGTTATATTTTAAGTGAAGTTGAATTTTGTATGTCAACAATATTTTTCTACAGTATATATTTGTTATTTATATACGCGTTGGTTTTGTATTAACATATATAGGTGTCCTCTGTTGTAAAAATGTGAGTTTTCAGTTTATAAAAGTTTTGGTCTATCGTTATGTATGAATATTATATATATTGCGTTTTGTCGTATAATAGGTTTTGATTGTAAAGTTCCTTATAAGGATATGCAAGTATGTTGTATTGTTTATATAGTTTATACTAAAGTAAGTTTCTATTTTATATGTAACTATAATTCACAAGATCAGTACATGAGTTTTATTCTATATGTTGTACGTTTATATATATATATATATTATGTTAGCGATATATATATTTTAGTCTTGGAGCGCGTAGTATGTTAAGCGGTATATATATATATATATATATCTGCTTTTAGTTATGATACGTTGTTATCATAATTTGTTAGCTCATTTAATTTTATTATATATGTATATTAGTATTTATGATATTTGTATATATATGTGTTTCGAAAGATTGTTTACAGGCTTGCTTTTATATAAATATATTTATTTATAAAAAATGATTTTTTAAAGTTTGGATATGTGTTGCTTTTAAGTAAGTGTATATTTGTTTGTATGTCAGGGTACCTATATTTCAATTTCAAATCTGTTTAAAATATTTATTTAATATGTGTATAAGTTCATAAGTTATGTATATACATTGATTTGTTACCGATTCTGAATCCTAACAAATGTTTTAAGCTAAAATTTGAATTCAATAAAGTAATAATAATAATAATGTACATATTTTCAGTCTATATCAAAACTGGTTCTAATTTGATTTCGTCTATTCCCCTTTATTAGCTTTATCTGTCGAATTCGTGCCAATCTAGCTTTTCTTTGGAATCCATGCTTGGATTCGTAACTCAATTCATTGTCGAATATCTCTAGCCTCGAAAGGTGAGCAATCACTCACGATTAACGTTCTTTTATTTATTAAATTTGATTTCAATTGAAACGACAATTGAAATATGATGCTATTAGTTATTTACGTTGTTATATATGGTACTATCTGTATTTGTTCACCAATGACATCTGACACCATTATCTATTACTTATATTGATGATATATGCCTATTATATTATTATCATATATGTTATCACTCTACAAATTCCCAGTTAGTATAGAATTCACTATGGGTTGAAATGATACATACCTAAACGAACTTTAGAATTGGAGAAAATCATTATGGGTTGAAATGATGGACCCAAGCAATTTTCATTGAATTGAATTTGGGATCGCGGGTTGAAATGATATATACCTGTATATATTTAAATTACAGATGAAATTATAAATATCCTTACCACTTGACCATAGGATAGAAAATTATATACAAACATCATGGTCTCTATATATACATATTTTGAAAATGATTTCTATGGTATTGTAAAGAAATATAGGGTTTTGTAAAATATTGATTTGGATATTATATAAATATTATTTTATATATGGTTAAATTCTTGATTTTAAGCTATTTATAAATTTGTTTTAAAATATAAAATAAGTTTAATAATAAAGTTTGATTTTATTAAGTATAATATGGTTAAGTATTTATTTAAATTATATTTTTATATAGAGTTTATAATGATTTAAATAAAATTAAGGTTGGAAGATAAATATGAAATTGATTTGAAATTAAATTTATCCACGAATTATACTCATATAAATTTGATTTGAAATTTAATAAAATTGATATTTTAAAGAATATGAGTTTTAGAACTTGATTTTGGTTTAAAGTGATTTAAATGAATATATCAAGTTAATTTAAATGAATATATCAAGTTAAATAAATTGAAAGAATATTCAGTTATTTGAAGTTTAAAGGTTTACTTAAGTGATATTGGATTTATTGAGTAAACATTTCAAATCTAAATAATAGTAATTGAATTTGATATAAAAGGAATTATCAAAATTTAGTTTTGAAACTATGGAATATTTAAAGCTTTGAAATATACTAAAATTGAAATGGTTTATTTGAGGTTCAAACCTGTATTTGCAATTGATATAAATTGAAATGGATTATTGAAAACTGAATTAAGTTGAAAATTATGAACTAAGACTTGACTTAAATTGAATTTTGGATTCAAGATGATTTGAATCAATTTGGAAAGTTGAGGAAATTATTTTATTTTATAAATTAATCTTAAATTTAAAACTATTTTATTATATATACTATTGGAATATCTAAATTGTGTAAGAAGTGGAAGTTATGTTTTCGAAGTTATGAATTTCAAAGTATTATATTTCGAAAGTGTTTTAATTCCAAGTATTTAGTTTCAAAAGTGTTATAACTTTGGAAAAAATTCTATGATTTTGGAAAAGGATATTTTTGAAATGGGAATGATATCGTATTTGGTTTTGAAATGGAAAAGGATACCGTATTAATATGGCTTTGAAATGGCAATAATATTTTAGTTTTGAAGTATAAAATATTTTGAAATGACCGTGGTGTAATAATAACGTTTGGCTGTTAAAGAGACTGAGATCGGAAGTTGTCATACTCTCTGCCAACTCTAAAAACCACTTTAACAACCATGTACGCGGTGGAGATTCCAGAATGATGTAGGATGGCGGCGGCGTCCTATTGAGGTATGTACATGGAGCCGACTCCCGTGAGTTGGCATAAGGTGGCTAAAACATGAGCGATTCCAAGCCAACGAGATAGCTTGTCTTATCAGACACACTTCTTCGATACCATTCTATTACTCTGTAACTGATTTGGTGCACTTTTGATTTTTTGGAGTGTGGATCAAGGTGGGCGGTAGTGGCTGCTATGCATTACCACCAGTCTGGATGCGTAATGGGTATATCTACCTTGGCATTGCCTCGTTGTACCGTGTCACCTACTCAAGCGCGCCTTATACGATTTTTCTTTGTACCATATCTTTGGAGTGCCCTCCGACGACACCCAGTATGGGGAAGATTACGGTACTATATAGACTATGGGAATATATAAAATGTGTTAAGGGAGATATGAGTAACGCCTTAACGCTATTTTCAAATATATTATACTTTACTTTAGACATTATTATAATAGCGCGCATTACTACATAGTAGATAGTTTAACGGATCCTTAGAGGATGGTTATCCTAAACATCCTTTGAGTTACTTGTATTTCAGTTGTTAATTCACTTGAGTTGGATTTATTGACATAAGAATGTTAATCTTGACCTGAGTGTTTTGTGTTTTGCTTTACGCTTGGGTCAGACTGAGTGATACAGCTTTTGAGACTCACCTTTAGGAGTTGGAGCTTCGTTTGGAGATCCATCTACATCTCTCAACTTGGTGTTATCCAGTTGATTCCAGTGATGTATTCGGATCTTTATTTGACTATTGTATTTGAGACTTCTATTTTATCTTATTTGTAACATTCCTGATTTTAAGGCCAAATTAATTTAATAATTAATTTGATCTTTGGAATTAAACTTTGAAATATTTGATAATTAATATAAAATTTTAAATTAAATTGTGAGGTTAATTGGTAATTTTTTTTTGATTTTCTCCAAAAATAATTAAAATGTGGGTTTTATAAATAGATTGTGAAAATAGGAATTAATAAAAGCTTTAAAATTTACATATATGTATATAAATGGATTTTTAAATTGAATCTGGAATTTGAAATTCAAGAATAAATATTTTGAGAAATGGATTGGATTTAAGAATTTTATAAACTAGTAGAGATTTGATTTCTATTATATATGCACATGTATGTAAATATATACATTGTGATTGGGAAGATAGGATTTAACATCAATATAAGAATTTTTTTTCTTAAGGATGTATAAATAGTTATAAAAGGAAATATAAATAGAAAATAATATAAAGATATTTGAATTTAAATTTATGAAATGGATTTTTAAAAGTTGTTTGAAGTTAAACCTTTATTCTAAAGACTTATTGACATACAACTAAACTTTGAAACCAATTTCTTTAAAAGTTATGATTTGCACAATGACTTGAATTTAAGATTTAAAACAAGAATGAATATAAAATATTTACCTTTTTAAATTTAATGGACTATATTGTAAATAAAATGTGATTTTGAAATTAAACATATATATATATATATATTGGAAATAAAAATTGATTTAACAAATAAATTTACACAAGCTTTCTAAACTAAGAAATATATATATGTGTGTGTGTGTGTGTGTGTATAGAAATCAAGAATAGAAGTTTTAAAACTCACCTATATGTGTATATATCTTTTGAAAAAAAACAAATTTACAAGATAATTTGAATTAAGGAGTTAAATTTGATTTGTGTGTATATATATATTAAACATCAAAGATAGAATTCATAAATCAATAAAAACATGATTTGTAAATTTATTAAAGTTAAGGTTTAAACCATAGTTTACAAATAAAATTTTGTACAAGGATATAAACATAATATTACTTGTTTTGAACAAGTGTAAGCCATGCAATAAGAAACTAAACAAGTGTAGAAATTTTGATATGCAAACGGGACAAGTGGCATTGGAAGTATTCTCCTTTGAATTAAATTTTATGAATATGCATAGAAGAGAAAAATAGTCAGGCTGTGTTCATTCTCCTCAAACTTCTCAAACCTGAAAAGAAGAAACAAAAAATTCATCTTCAACTTAAAAAAAATTAGAAATCCCTCCTCTTCAAAAATCTGAAACGAAAATTCAAAATATTCTTCCAAACTAAATTCCTGGAAACAAAGTTTAAAAAAACCAGAAAAAAGGAGAGCTTGTGAGCAAGTTTTCAAGAAAAACTGGAAATTCAAAACCTGCTACCAAAGATCTGAAACAAATCAAGTTCAAGCAATGTAAACAAGCACAGAGGATAAGCAAATGAAGCTTCAGGCAAATTAAAGGATGCATGCAGTCCAAGTTACCATGCAATCAAGATGTTTTCCAATTTTTCAAACTCAAAAGCAAAATCCTCTGTCTCAACAGTTCCAGGCTTCTTCTCTGTCAAACAACTCAGGTAATTTAGGTAAACCCATAATTAAAATTAAAATTTAAAAATTTGAAGCAATTAAAACCATAATTAACATTAGTATTTTCAATCTGAGAAAATTATAATCAAAACAAAGATCAAAAATGGGGAGAATCTCAAATCAAAGGCAGAGCAATTAAAAAGTTTAATGTTCCAGGCTACACTGTCTCTGCTTCATACTTCCAAGGTGAGCAAACTCTTCAACCTGTAAGAGTAAATCAGGTTTGTATGTGTGTTTGAATCTGAAATGATGTGGTGAATGATGGTTGAATATGTGCAAATATGTTGTGTATACACATAATGTTGAATGTGAACTGATATATTCATATCTGTTCTTAGTTTAGAGGGTTTAGAAAAGAAAAAAAAAATTAGCAGCTCAACATCTCAGCCTATAATTATCTATAGACTTTGATGTCTGAATGGAACTAGTTTGAATTGGTAAGATCAAAATTTTAAAACAATTTTAGGTAGTTAAAATAAAAGGGTTTACTGGGAGATTATAAACACACAGCAAATTCAAACTTTGTTCAAAAATTAAATCGATAAAAACTCGAGTTTTGAATTCATTATCTGGTTCGATTTCATAAAACATGATTTTTAAATATGAATTCATGATTTTTAAGTTACAAAATCTCGAGCATGTGGGGGTTGAATAAAATTGCTTGGATCGTCAATTCCCGATGATCAAAGTGAAATTAAGCCTCGAGTCTGAATTTAAAGGAAGATGAAGTATTGTAGATTTATGGAAAAATGGTCACATATTTTTTTTTGATGATCATAGAGGTGTCGCGATGGATTTGTAGGGTTTTAGGCACAATTTTGCTGGACGAGGTTGGAGGTGGAAATTCGTCGTCATTGTGGAATTGGTCGAGGCCGGTTCAAGTGGAATAGGAGCTGGAGGAAGAGACGAGTCTATGGTGGGGTCGGCATGGTGGATGGAGGCCTAGATCGTCGGCAGCAAGACGATTTTGGTTATGCACTGGTTTTCAGTTTTGTTTCAACGTGTTCGATTTCGAGATGATAGGGTTTTTGAGTTTCTGAGTAATCGTATGGGGTGAGATGATCATTGGAGACTTAAGCGTGGTTACGGCATCGATGGGAGATGATCGGAATAGTGGTGTAAGTGCACAACGTATTATTGGGGTCAGGTCCCATTTGGTTTGAGGATGATGGGTTGTTCTCGAGTTTGAACGCGAGAATTTGAAAGATGGGCTTGGGTAAATACTCGGGAAGACATCGTATGGGCTAGGGTTTATTTCGTATATTATCAGTTCTTTGATTTTGAAAATATAACCTGTTCAGAGTTTAAAACTTAACCAGATTTGTAAAATAAGATTTGTGTCCAGATTTTAAACCGAAGGTGATTGGTATCAGGTTTTAAAGTTAAAACAATTTCAAAGTTAAGTTTTTAAAGTCAGGTTACAAAGTTTAAAATGTTTAAAGTTAAATATCTTTGAATTGTTTTTATTTATTTATTTAATTAGGTGAGTGATTTAAAGGTAAAGATATTAATTTTAATAAAAGATCTCAGTTTATTTTTGTAACGAATCAATTTCAAGCTTTTAAAATTTAAATGAGATTTAACTGTTAAAATATATAGTGATCAGTTAAGATAAGAATTTATCTTGATTAATCAAGGACTTAATTAATGGATAATTGTTTTATGTGATGAAGGGATTAAAGGTAATTAATTTCTTGAAGATAATTACGTAATTAAAAGTAATTAATGATTAAAGTTAATTAAATAATGATTTGAAGATTATTTAATTAAAGTGATTAAGAAATGATAATTAATTAGTGGTAATTGATTTATGTAATTAATTAAGGATAATTAATTAAAATGGTAATTAATTAAGGATAATTAATTAAAAGATAATTAAGTAATTAAAAGTTAATTACTTAATAATTAAAGGTTATTAATTAAAGTACTTAATAAGAGGATAATTAACTTAATGTAATTAATTAAGGAATAATTAATTAAATGAAGGTAATTAATTAAGATAAATAATTAAGGTTGATTAATTACATTAATTAATATCAAATGATTAGCAATTAATCAATCAAGATTTGATAATTAATTCATAAGCAATTAATTTAATTGGAAACTAAATTGAGTTAATTAGGATTTGAATAATCAATTAATCCTACTTATAAATGATTATTGAATGCTTGAAATATTTGTATTGTATGAAATGGCTTAAATTGCTTGTTAACTCTGGACTGTAATATTCTGTTCTGTGAATTAAGCCGTGTGTAATTTATTATTTATTTATTTTATCTGTGATACATCTATCTGTGAATCTGTGAATAAAGATAAGCGTTATAGGATTATACTGCTTATCGTTATTGATGTGCTTGAATCTGTGATGATTGATGTTGTTGCACTATTGTGTAAAACCTCCGGACTACACTTACACACACAAATATGGATTGCATGAGGAAATCGGTTAAGTCACTAATTTTTAGTGATTTTAAAGATTGAATTTTTGAATCCAAAATAGTTTTGGAATTGGAATTGAAAGCTTTTGAAAAGGGATTTCAAAAATAAAAGTTATTTTGAATAACTTAATAAAGTTCTAAAATTTAAATAATTTGAATTGAATTCAATGATTTGGAAATTATGGTTTAAAAAGATTATACAAGTTGTAAAGTTGTTTATATGGGTTTTTAACCATTTAAAAAATATTGTTTTGGAATTTAAATTTAAACCCAAGTTTTATACTTGAATGGCTTTAACTTATGTAAAATGTACTCTGTTTTTCCAAATGCAAACTTTTTGTTTCAAATAATAATAGCTTCCATATAAGGAAAGAATTTCCGATGTGTATCCAAAGATTTCAAGTTTTAAATGAAAATGTGAATTGTTTTGAAAGCTATGAATAAATCTTTGTGGAAGATAACTGAATCTTATTTTGAAATTGAAGAAGATTTAAAAGGTATATCTTTTGAATAAAAGATTTGAAATGAAAATTGTTTCTGAAAAGCTATGAATTTTTGGAAATAGTTTTGGAAAATATGAATTGAGTGTTTTATTTAAATGATTGGATGAGTTAATCCAATTTGGAAAGGAAATTGTTTTGAAAAGCCGTGAATATACATTTGTGGAAAATTGGTGAACTTTGTGAAATGAATCTTTTTGTTTAAAAGATTTGAAATGGTAATTTGTTTTTAAACCATTGTTTTGGGTAATAAGTTGTGGCTTAACTGAAATCTCATGTCCATATGTTTTTAAATATTGCGCTCATTATTCGATTTAGCCGGGAGAGGACCTTGTGTCATATAACCCATTCCGAATAATGATACGACATTATGGATAGCATTTGAAGACCGGTGGTGAAGACCGGGTATTACCGAGAACGAAAGGATAACCTGTCGATTGTCTCTGCACTGAGTCGCACCGGTATAGAGATTCCCTAAGTGATGGGAAGTCCGATCGGGATTGTGAATACCCGGATTGCAAGGGCTTCTTCGGAAGTGCCTTCGGTTCTGTTCGAACCCGGAACAGACTTGTATGAAAGTGTGTCTGACATTACACTTTGAGATGTAAAACCGGTTTCTATCAACTACATTTCTGTTTGGTGGTGAGATTTATTCTCTTAGCTTAACAGCCTTATCTGAGACATAGGAGCTCAAAGGTTATGTAGTTGATGGTTACTCGTGATACATTCCCAATTTGGTAATGTGGCATACGAAGTGCTGCTGATCATTTGTTGATCAAAGCACGACTTTGTGAAAAAGTGTAGCTTTGTGGACGAGACCTCATCGAGCCTCACAACCCAGTAATGGTCGAAATAGGAAAGACGCGGAAAGGTTTCAGGGGTAGCGCCCCTAGGGTATGTCCATTCCTTCTGGAAAAGGGTGGTATTATGGTATGGAGCCCAGATACTTACTCATGTGGACACTATATATTTATTACTGTATGATGTTGTTGGTGTAGAGGATCCTCGGATAAAGGTCGCAAACGACCGGGGGTGGCATATCTTAGGTTTTATCCCCGGGAAGGGCGTAGACCGGTCTTGTGTTAGCAGAGAGCCGGGTAGGTTCTCGGGGCGTCCCTTTAGAGGCGTTCCCATGTGGCAGTAGGAAGTTCCTTGGCCTGACCATTTGTTGGAAATCCAATCATCCAATATGAGCCTTGTACGATTTTAGTTGCAGAACCTGCCATTTAACATGGCAGCTATAGTAGGCGTAGTATAATGGTACCTATGCTGGCTAAGATTAATATTATATTTTCGAAACGTCTTCACACTATGAACTAGTAATAATATCAAAGAATTTCCTCGTATTAAGCATATTTGACTATCATAAGGAGAAATCTCCCCCAAGTGTGCGATTGCATTGTGTGTGCCGAGAGGCCTTATGGTAGTTTCATTTTCCAAAAAGCATTGCAGATTTCAGTTTTAAAATCTTTTGTTTGTTTTAAAGATCAACTGTTTTTGTTTGCTCATACCAGTCCCATGACTGACCTTGCTTATCTTTGTGAAACGTGATGGGGGGTTCATGCTTTTTGTTTGGTGGTGAGCAGGAGACTCTTACCCCTAAACATCCTCTGCAAGAGGTTGGTTAGCCGTAAGGCGTGTCAGTCGAAAGGCTGGTCGTACAAGCAAGGGCAAGGTACCATTCTAAGCCACGGCGGGGCTGGGATGGTTGAAAAGCCTACCGGTCGAGATTGACCGCTGTTGATGGTAAAAGCCTAGACTGTTAGAATTGGTATCAGAGCTGAAGGTTGAAACTTTAGCTCAGGAGTATAACACATTAAGTGACTCATTAGAGATAGGGTGAAGTATAACCTAGAATGAGTAATCCCTAAGATATCCGTTTGAATGCCTCAATAGATTCTCTTACTATTCACTGATAGTAAGTATGAGTGCGAGAAGAGGACGAGATAGGGGACAGGAGAGTACCACTACAAATGGTCAATACCCTGGACAGCGGAAACAACTTTCTTATTAATCTCCTTTGATTCGTCTTTCCAATTTCTTTGATTGCTTCATGGCAGCTGCAAGGAGAAGCTTCGGTGTGATGGTGGCCCTACGAATCGTGCAGATAAGTCTCTATTTCGTATTCTCTTCATCATATTTCTATCAGTTTTTCATTTTTAACTTTAGCGAAATTGAAATTGATTTGAAATAAATTGGTTAACTAAAATATAAAGTAAAAAAATTGAATTGTATCGATAAACGATATCGGTTAAAACCAAATTTGGAATTCTATTGTAATTTCTTGTGTATATCAAAGTTCGAAAAGGGACAAGTTATATATAATTTAGGGTGTTACAACTTAAGTTTGGAATCCATACTTAGTATTTGAGAATTTTGAAAAACTGTATCCAATTATTTGTTCTTTTGGGGTCCAGATATATACTACGAACGGTTAGTTAACCCTTCGAACTAACCAATGCCCATGTATATTTCATAAATCTGGATGACCCCGAGTATCTTGTAAAGAGTTAAATAGATTCGTTCTTGTATCTATTATTAATATTCTGGTTTGGTAAACCAAATACAGAATAGATAATCGGCTTGACTTGTGAGTCGATTCTCTATCTTTGTGTATCTATCTATTCTTTGTTGTCTCCCTGGCAAATTTCGGGGACGAAATTTTCTTAAGGGGGGAATCTTTAACATTCCTGATTTTAAGGCCAAATTAATTTAATAATTCATTTGATCTTTGGAATTAAACTTTGAAATATTTGATAATTAATATAAAATTTTAAATTAAATTGTGAGTTTAATTGGTAAAATTTATTTGAGTTTCTCCGAAAACAATTAAAATGTGGGTTTTATAAATGATTGTGAAAATAGGAACTAATAAAAGCTTTAAAATTTATATATATTTATATAAATGGATTTTTAAATTGAATATGGAATTTGAAATTCAAGAATAAATATTCTGAGAAATGAATTGGATTTAAGAATTTTATAAACTAGTAGAGATTTGATTTCAATTATATATACACATGTATGTAAATACATACATTGTGATTGGGAAGATAGGATTTAAGATCATTATAAGAATTTTTTTCTCAAGGATGTATAAATAGTTATAGAAGGAAATATAAATAGAAAATAATATAAAGATATTTGAATTTAATTTTATGAAATGGATTTTTAAAAGTTGTTTGAAGATAAACCTTTATTCTAAAGAGTTATATACATATATAATCTATATATGTGTTTATTATTAAAATACAACTAAACTTTGAAACCAATTTCTTTAAAAGTTATGATTTGTACAACGACTTGAATTTAAGATTTAAAACAAGAATGAATATAAAATATTTACCTTTTGAAATTTAATAGAATATATTGTAAATAAAATGTGATTTTGAAATTAAACCTATATATATATGTATTGGAAATAAAAATTAATTTAATAAATAAATTTACAAAAGCTTTATAAACTAAGAAATATATATATATGTATGTATAGAAATCAAGAATAGAAGTTTTAAAAATCACCTATATGTATACATATCTTTTGAAAAAAACAAATTTACAAAATAATTTGAATTAAGGAGTTAAACATGATTTTTGTGTGTGTGTGTGTGTGTGTGTGTGTGTGTGTGTGTGTGTGTATTAAACATTAAAGATAGAATTCATAAATCAATAAAAACATGATTTGTAAATTTATTAAAGTTAAGCTTTAAACCATAGTTTACAAATAAAATTTTGTACAAGGGTAAAAACATAATATTACTTGTTTTGAACAGTGTAAACCATGCAATTAGAAACTAAATAAGTGTAAGAATTTTGACATGCAAATGAGACAAGTGGCATTGGAAGTATTCTCCTTTGATTTAAATTTTGTGAATATGCATAGAAGAGAAAAATAGTCAGGCTGTGTTCATTCTCCTCAAACTTCTCAAAACTGAAAAGAAGAAACAAAAAAATCATCTTCAACTTAAAAAATTTTTAGAAATCCCTCCTCTTCAAAAATATGAAATGAAAATTCAAAATCTTCTTCCAAACTAAATTCCTGGAAACAAAGTTTAAAAAAAACAAGAAAAAAAGAGAGCTTGTGAGCAAGTTTTCAAGAAAAACTAGAAATTCAAAACTTGCTATCAAAGATCTAAAACAAATCGAGTTCAACCAATCTAAACAAGTACAGAGATAAGCAAATGAAGCTTCAGGAAAATTAAAGGATGCATGCAATCCAAGTTACAATTCAATCAAGATGTTATCCAAATTTTCAAACTCAAAAGCAAAATCCTCTGTCTCAACACTTCCGGGCTTCTTCTCTGTCAAACAACTCAGGTAATTTAGGTAAACCCATAATTGAAAATTAAAATTTAAAAATTTAAAGCAATTAAAACCATAATTAACTTTAGTATTTTCAATCTGAGGAAATGATAATCAAAACAAAGATAAAAAATCGGGAGAATCTCAAATCAAAGGCAGAGCAGTTTAAAAATTTCATGTCCAGGCTTCACTGTCCCTGCTTCATACTTCCAAGGTGTGCAAACTCTTCAACCTGTACGAGTAAATCTGGCTTGTATGTGTGTTTGAATCTGAAATGATGTGGTGAATGATGGTTGAATAGGTGCAAATATGTTATGTATACATATAATGTTGAATGTGAACAGAGATATTCATATCTGTTCTTAGTTTACAGGGTTCAGAAAAGAAAAAAGTTAAAAGCTCAACATCTCAGCCTATAATTATCTATAGAATTTGATGTCTAAATGGAACTAGTTTGAATTGATAAGGTCAAAATTTTAAAACACTTTTAGGTAGTTAAAATAAAAGGGTTTACTGGGTAATTATAAAAACATAGCAAATTCAAACTTTGTTCAAAAATTAAATTGATAAAAACTTGAGTTTTGAATTCATGATCTAATTCGATTTCATAAAACATGATTTTTAAATATGAATTCATGATTTTTAAGTTAGAAAATCTCGAGCATGTGGAGGTTGAACAAAATTACTTGGATCGTCAATTCCCGATGATCAAAGTGAAATTAAGCCTCGAGTTTGAATTTAAAGGATGATGAAGTGTTGTAGATTTGTGGAAAAATGGTCACATATTTTTTTGATGGTCATAGAGGTGTCGTGATGGATTTGTAAGGTTTTAGGCACAGTTTTGCTCGACGAGGTTGGAGGTGGAAATTCGTCGTCGTTGTGGAATCGGTCGAGGCTGGTTCAAGTGGAATAGGAGCCGGAGGAAGAGATGAGTCTACGGTGGGGTCGGCATGGTGGATGGAGGCCTAGATCGACGGCAGCGAGACGATTTTGGTTATGTACTGGGTTTTAGTTTTGTTTCAACGTTTTCAATTTCAAGATGATAGGGTTTTTGAGTTTCTGAGCAGTCGTATGGGGTGAGATGATCATCGGAGACTTAAGGGTGGTCACGGCATCGATGGGAAATGATCGGAATAGTGGTGTAGGCGCACAGCGTATCATTGGTGTCAGGTCCCATTTGGTTTGGGGATGATGGGTTGTTCTCGAGTTTGAACGCGAGAATTTGAAAGATGGGCTCGGGTGAATACTCGGGAAGACATCGTATGGCTTGGGTTTAATTCGTATATTATCTGTTCTTTGATTTTGAAAATATAACCTGTTCAGAGTTTAAAACTTAACCAAAATTTTAAAATAAGATTTGTGTCCAGATTTTGAACTAGAGGTGATTGGTATCGGGTTTTAAAGTTAAAAATTTTTCAAAGCTAAGTTTTTAAAGTCAAATTACAAAGTTTAAAATGTTTAAAGTTAAATATCTTTGAATTGTTTTTTTATTTATTTGATTAGGTGAGTGATTTATAGGTAAAGATATTAATTTTAGTAAAAGATCTCGGTTTATTTTTGTAATGAATCAATTTCATTCTTTTAAAATTTAACTGAGATTTAAATGTTAAAATATTTAATGATCAGTTAAGGTAAGAATTTATCTTGATTAATCAAGGAATTAATTAAAGGATAGTTGTTTTATGTGATGAAGTGATTAAAGGTAATTAATTTCTTGAAGATAATTACATAATTAAAAGTAATTAATGATTAAAGTTAATTAAATAATGATTTGAAGATTAATTAATTAAAGTGATTAAGAAATGATAATTAATTAGTGGTAAATTGGTTTATGTAATTAACTAAGGATAATTAATTAAAATGGTAATTAATTAAGGGTTAATTAATTAAGGATAATTAAATAAAAGTTAATTAAACAATTAAAAGTTAATTACTTAATAATTGAAGGTTACTAATTAAAGTACTTAATAAGAGGATAATTAACATAATGTGATTAATTAAGGAATAATTAATTAAATGAAGGTAATTAATTAAGATAAATAATTAAGGTTGATTAATTACATTAATTAATATCAAATGATTAGTAATTAATTAATTAATCAAGATTTGATAATTAATTCATAAGCAATTAATTTAATTGGAAATTAAATTGAGTTAATTAGGATTTGAATAATTAATTAATCCTACTTATAAATGATTATTGAATGCTTGAATTGTTTGTATTGTATGAAATGCCTTAAATTGCTTGTTATCTCTGGACTGTAATATTCTGTTTTGTGAATTAAGCTGTGTGTAATTTATTATTTATTTATTTTATCTATGATACATCTATCTGTGAATCTGTGAATGGAGATAAGTGTTATAGTATTATACCGCTTATCGTTATTGATGTGCTTGAATCTGTGATGATTGATGTTGTTGCACTATTGTGTAAAACCCCTGGACTACACCTTAGACACACAAATATGGATTGCACGAGGAAATCGGTTAAGTCACAGATTTTTAATGATTTTTATTGAATTTTTGAATCCAAAATAGTTTTGGAATTGGAATTGAAAGCTTTTGAAAAGGGATTTCAAAAATAAAAGTTATTTTGATAACTTAATAAAGTTTTGAAATTTAAATAATTTGAATTGAATTCAATGATTTGGAAATTATGGTTTAAAAAGATCATACAAGTTGTAAAGGTGTTTATATGGGTTTTTAACCATTTAAAAAATATTATTTTGGTATTTAAACTTAAACCCTAGTTTTATACTTGAATGGCTTTAACTTATGTAAAATGTAATCAGTTTTTCCCAAAACGAAAACTATTTGTTTCAAATTATAATAGCTTTCATATAAGGGAAGAATTTCCAATGTGTATCCAAAGATTTCAAGTTTTAAATGTAAATGTGAATTGTTTTGAAAGCTATGAATAAATCTTTATGGAAGATAATTGAATCTTATTTTGAAATTGAAGAAGATTTAAAAGGTGTATCATTTGATTAAAAGATTTGAAATGAAAATGTTTCTGAAAAGCTATGAATTTTTGGAAATGGTTTTAGAAAGTATGAATTGAGTCTTTTATTTAAATGATTGGATGAGTTAATCCAATTTGGAAAGGAAATTATTTTGAAAAGCCGTGAACGAACCTTTACGGAAAATTGGTGAACTTTGTGAAATGAATCTTTTTGTTTAAAAGATTCGAAATGGTAATTTGTTTTAAAACCATTTGTTTTGGGTAATAATTTGTGACTTAACTGAAATCCCATATCCATATGTTTTTATATATTGCGCTCATTATTTGGTTTTGCCAGGAGAGGACCTTGTGTCTATAACCCATTTTGAATAATGATACGACGTTATGGATAGCATTTGAAGACCGATGGTGAAGAACGGATATTTTTGAGAGCGAAAGGATAACCCATCGATTGTCTCTGCATTGAGTCGTGCCGGTATAGAGATTCCCTAAGTGATTGGAAGTCCGATCGGGATGGTGAATACCTGGATTGCAAGGGCTTCTTCGAAAGTGCCTTCGGTTTTGTTCGAACCCGGAACAGACTTGTATGGATGTGTGTTTGACGTTACACTTTGAGATGTAAAACCGGTTTCTATCAAATACATTTCTGTTTGGTGGCGGAGATTTATTCTCTTAGCTTAACACTCTTCTTTGAGACATACAACCTCAGAGGTTATGTAGTTGATGGTTGCTAGTGATACATTCCCAATTTGGTAATGTGACATACGAAATGCTGTTGATTATTTGTTGATCAAAGCATGACTTTGTGAAAAAGTGTAGCTTTGTGGACGAGACCTCATCGAGCCTAACAACCCGGTAATGGTCGAAACAGGAAAGATGCGGCAAGGTTTCAGGGGTAGTGCCCCTTGGGCATGTCCATTCCTTCTGGAAAATGGTGGTATTATGGTATGGAGCACAGATACTTACTCATTTGGAAACTGTATATTTATTACTGTGTGATGTTGTTGGTGTAGAGGATCTTCGGATAAAGGTCGCAAACGACCGGGGGTGGCATGTCTTAGGAACCCCCGGGAAGGGGGTAGACTGGCCTTGTGTGAGCTAAGGGAACGCCTCTAAAGGGATGCCCCATGTGGCAATAGGAAGTTCCTTGGCCTGACCATTTGTTGGAAATCCAATCATCCAATCGGAGCCTGGTACGGTTTTAGTTGTAGAATCTGCCATTTAACATGGCCGCTATAGTTGGCATAGTATAATGGTACCTATGCTGGCTAAGATTAATATTATATTTATGAAATGTCTTCACACTATGCACTAGTAATAAGATCAAAGAGTTTCCTCGTATTAAGAATATTTGACTATCATAATGAGAAATCTCCTCCAAGTGTGTGATTGCATTGTGTGTGTGCCGGGAGGCCTTAGTAGTTTCATTTTCCAAAAAGCATTGCGGATTTCAATTTTAAAATCTTTTGTTTGTTTTAAAGACAAATTGTTTTTGTTTGCTCATACCAGTCCCATGACTGACCTGGAGTTTATTGTTCCTTTTCTAAACTCTGAGTGCCCACAAATTTCCACACGGGCAGTCTAGAGTTGGGGTTTTCGGATAGTCGAATAGTAGATATCGATTTAGCAGCTTTCAGCTTTCTCTTTGGAATTCTATGGAGACTTTGGATATTGGAGTCTTGGGTTTGGACGACTGCACTTGCTTAGCTTTGTGCAACTTGATGAGGGTTCGAGCTAGCTTTGGATTAAAGATGGAGTTCTTAGAGTTTGGCATTGTAGACATTATCTTTCCGTTGCTATTTCTTGTATCTTTGATAGTACTGATATCTATTGTGTCATTCTATTTTATCATCATTGTATCTGAATATTTTATCAAATGTTGTATATCAAATGTATTATTCATTTTCTTCTGCTGTGTTGTTATACTTAATGTGTTATAAGCTCCGACGAACCAGATTCAATGATTGGATCTGCGGCATTTGAATACGAGTGACGTAGTTGGTGCTGATTTTAGAAGGTCGGGTCAGGGTCGTTAGATTATTTAACTCTGATATATATAGTAGCTTCATGAACTACTATTCATTTTGTTTCCGCTACATATTGTATATTACTCTATGTCTGTGAGTCTGTGATTATTTATTTACTATATATGTTGAGTTTTGCTAAATATAAATTAACAATCTGGTATTTTGAGCAATTCAAATCCGGCATGTGTGGATGCGAATGGTTGAAAATATCAGGTCGTTACATAACATATGTATTTACTGCTAACATTTATAAATACAAACTACATATATGGATTAAAAAGTCAAAGTGTATACATATACACTATAATTTAAAACTTATTATATTTATACAGACTAAAAAGATGAACAACGGACCAAACTTACAATATATATATATGTGTGTGTGTGTGTGTGTGTGTGTATGTATGTATCAAACTTTCTATATAATATATATAAAGCCTTATATAACATATTACATAAACAATCATATATATAATCCTCTTTAAAAATGCAAAAGACCAAAGCCATACATCTTATAAATAAATATAAAACTAACATACTCAAAATAGCCTAAACCATATATATCAACAATATATTTTACCAATATATACACATATGGTCTGTAAAAGCTTTAGAGCCGAGAACATAAACATCTAAACATAAATGTATAAACCAATGCAACAATCGAGTATATGGCATACAAATATACTCTCATGCCTTAGTATACTTACCATAGTAATAAAATATATAGTAACCGTAGATATATATATATAAATATATATATATATATACACTGCAGATCCAACAAATCTAAACATACTAATATAAAATATGTAGACATGTGTACAAACATTATATATATAGCTTATATAGTTTATATTTAAAACAAACAATATATTACCCGTACATAAAACTGAAACTCACACAATATATATTACAGGTGTAAAGTACATATATGCACAAACATACTTCCAAATAGTTAACAACTATATATATGTATGTGTGTGTATATATATATATATAACATTGAATATACAGCCTTATACAAATAACATATATAAACTTTATATTTTAATCTAATATGGAACTTAAATCACACAATACTTCTAAAGGCAAGATTGAAATGAAAGAAGACGAGTGGGCAAAAGAACGACAGGAATTTACCCAAGCTTATCTATACTTTACAATATATATATATATATATATATATATATATATAAGGAGGAATGGAAGTTCTCGGCTGGGTCAGGCGAGGGGGAGGCAAGCGGCTGCATGTGCAGGTTCTTTGGAGGGTGGTGATGGACACGGTGAGGCCTGAGGTTGGTTGATTATTGGAGGCGACAGGCCAAGCTCGGAAATGGTTTTAGTGGAGGCTAAAAAGTGGCAAGGTGGGGCAGAGAGAGAACAGGAGAAGATGATGGTCGATGAGGAGCTTTGGTTTAGGGTTGAGATATGGAACAGAAAAGAAAAAAATAAGAATGTTATCTGTTGACAAGGAAGATGAACATGATTTGAGAGTTTATACATTAAATAAGAAACAAATAAAAATGGAAATGAACCAGCGGATATAAAGTAAAAGGGTGAAATAATAATGGTCAAAATCATAGAATAATAACAACGAATGGCTATTGGTGGACACGGTAAAAGATGAAAGTGTATAGGAAACCCAAAAGCCAAATATGGAACCGATGCGACGAATCGTTTTTGCGATTTCGCCGCGAACCAGACTTTGAAATTGACATTTGAATAAATCATAGAGATCAGCACGACATGACGATCAAAACGGTATACAGATATCAGTGGTACAACCATCCTATCAAAAGTCGATAATTGGTACCGAAAATGCTGCTAATTTGCCGAAAATAAGATAAACGGAGCAGCAGAAGTCTAAATTTGGAGAAACAAAATGCGACTTCTTGCTTAGAAAATGAATTACAAATTTTCTATATAAAAATATTTAGTTTTGGAAAAAATTTATTACCATCGATTTTTAACTGATTGGAATTAAAATAGAATTACACCTAAAAATAAACTTCCATATTTTCTGGTGAAAATTTACCAGTTGCTATGTTTAAACAGACGTATTCCAAGTATCAAATTTTATATTTCAAAATTTTATTATTTAAAATTTCACAAAATTCCAGTTAATTACATTATTTGAAAAAGATAAAATTTATGGGTCGTTACAGCGATCAATCTGGGTCGACAGTCGCGTTCATCTTCTTCGAGCAGCGATGGTCAAGGCAACAACTCGAGTTTTGAATCGTGAATAGGGGCAGCAGTTGTGGTCGCAGTTGAGGTTCGAACGGCAATGTGCGGCCGCGTTTGGGTTTCCCGATGTCGGGGATGAGGCGAGCGGCATCGACGCCAATCTCGGTGGTGGTTGCGATGTTCGAATAGGCGATGCGTCACAATTTCGATTTTTCTATGGGCGTCAATGTGAAGGTAACTGTCAATTTTGATTTAATTAATAATGATTCTGAATATATATATATATATATATATATATTGATGTCAGTATTTGATTTACAGTAAGGTAATTTTATAATATATGAAAACAGTTAACCTTATTGTTAATTAATACATTTATTTGGGTAATTAAAATATATGTGTGTGTGTATGAGGTTTTGGAAAATATAAAAGGAAAATAAATATACAAAAACCCATTTTAAATTACTAGTTTATTTAGAAAAAATATATAGAATGGTTGGGTAATGAATTTGTTTTATTAACCTATTTAATTTATCTAGTTACTAAAAAATATTTTATTAAAGGAAATTTAGTTTTAAATTTAATTTTTAGTTAAATAAATTTATTAAAAGGAATTGGTCTAAAATTAAAAGTATTGGTTAATTAAAATTATCAAATGGAAATTTAATTGTTCGATTAGTTCGAATATTAATAAAAATCATACAATTGTTTATACAAGATTTAAAAAAATAGAAAATATATTTATCTACGCATTTTAAATCTACCAGTTATTTTAACATAATATATATTAGTGATTAATTTGTTAAATAAACTGATTTAACTTATTTATGTTATAAAAAGTTTTAAAAGGGAAGATTGTTTAAATAAAGTTATTTAAAATAAATCGTTAATTAATTAAATCTATTAAATGGAAATTAATTATTCGATTAGTCCAAATATTAAAAGAATCGTATAATGTTTGTACAAGGTCGGTAAAAGGGAAACCGAGTCGAGATGGGAAATGGATTGCAAATAAAAGGGAAAAGGTGAGATCTGCTCTTGAATTTCTTTATTTGATTTAAATAGTTAAATTTAAAATTTTGGATGTGCTTGGATGAATTTGATAATTTATCTGTTGGGTGACATTATATATAGTAGCGTGTGTGTGTGTGTGTGTGTGTGTATATATATATATATGCGCTACTAGATTGATTTCCGGTATTATATAGCGGATGAGACCCTATGCATCGCATAATAGAGGATGAGATGATATAACCCATATACCGCGATATTCCACCTCGAAGTGGAACTGGTGTTTTATATTGTGCTAACATTTGTGGATGCAGGAAAAGTAGGTTGGAGGGATCCAACTGGATTGCTCAAATTGTTGAATTTATTTCATATGTTGTGATGTGATCTATTGATAATCTGCGAATAATTATATTGATAATTGGAATTATTGAAGGCTATGGTTTGGCCGAATATATTCTGGTATTTTAGAATACCAGAAATATATAATTGGATTTTTGGAAATTAAAGTAGGAAATTTTAAGTAAATTAATTTTAGAGGATTGGATAAATTAAAAAGAAGGAATTGGAAAGGGTAAAGATTGATTTTTGAAATCCTATTGAATAAGTTCCAAGTATGGGAAAAGAATCTTAATAAATGAAAATAAAATATTATGAAATCGATTTGGAAACTGATTTGATGTTTGAAAATAAAGTTTTGGGAAATTGATTTGGAAATTGATTTGGTGTTTGAAAGTAAATTTTTGGAAATCAATTTGAAAATTGTATATCAGTGGATATTTGGAAATATAAATTCACAAATGGAATTTATAAAGGAATAGGTAATTTGTTTTAAAAATAAATATTTGTTTATTTTTAAAAGTGTGGA
Source organism: Allium cepa (assembly GCA_030765085.1). NCBI lineage: Eukaryota > Viridiplantae > Streptophyta > Magnoliopsida > Asparagales > Amaryllidaceae > Allium > Allium cepa. The sequence continues at coordinate 1,038,094,642 of CM060931.1, read as the reverse complement.
AAGAAATTTACGAACTTGGGATGCAAATTTGGGATAAATCAAGAAGGATTTATTAATTGATTTAAATGGATTATTTTGGAATGAAAAGTGTATTTTCTTTGGAAAGCCGAGTATGTTTTCAAAGGAGCTTTCAAATATAAATTAAAAGTTCTAAATTTGGTTTTAAAGAGAATGTTTTTGGAGAAATTATTTTCTTAAATTATTTTTAAAATTTTGAAGTAAATATTTATTAAGTTAATAATAGAAGTGATTATTTTAAAGATTTAACTAGTATTTGATTTAGAAGTTGCTTATTTAAATAATTATACTCTATCTAATAATTTTATTTTTAAATTACTTTGGACTTGATTTTTATATGAGATATTGGTATAAAATTTCATTACTAATATTTTAAATAAATATTTTAAAATATTTTTTATTTTAAGTATTTCCAAGTATATATTTTGGATAATTGATTTAAATTATTTTTAAAGTATTCGGACATGGCAAATTTTTCAGTGGAAATAAACAATATTTGGAAATTTATTCCGCGTGAGGAAGGTGATTTGAAATTTGTTTTAAAAGGGTTGAAGTGTGAAAATATATCTTGCGAAGATATTTGGAAATAAATAAATTGGGGGAAATTATTTAAATCTGATGGTTGTTGTGAAAGTTGTTTGATAGTTAAATAACCGACTATCAATATTGGTCTTTAAACGACATTTGAATTTGGATGCGACCGGGGATCAGATTCCAAATTGTTTTTCGAAAACCACATCGAATCTTAGTGATGGATCTTTTGTTTAAAAGATCAAAAGGGAAATTTATTGTGACTTACTTGAAAAATCTGAATGTAACCACTTATTTTTAAAAATAAGCGCTCATTATTCGGATTTGTCGGGAGAGGACATTGAGACACAAAACCCATTCCGAATAATGATACGACGAAATGGGATTGCATTTGAAGATGGTGTTGAAGACTTGGTATTTTCGATAACGAAAAGATTACCTGTTGAATGTCTCTGCATCGAGTTGCTCCGGTATAGAGATTTATATCACCCTATGTGATAGGGAGTCCGAACGTGATTAGGGAATATCCGAATTTACAAGGACTTCTTTCCTTATATGGAGGAAGTGCCTTCGATTCCATGCAGACCCAGAGTGGACTTGTATGGATGTATGTCTGACGTTACACCTTGAGATATAAAGCTGGTTTCTATCAAATACATTTTTGTTGGTGGCGGAGAATTTGTTCTCTTAGCTTAACACCCTTCTCTAGGACGTACGAGCTCAGAGGTTATGTAGTTGATGGTTACTATTGATATATTCCTAATTTGGTAATGTCGCATGCTAAGTGCTGATCATTTGTTGATCGAAGCATGGCTTTTGTGAAAAGCATAGCTTTGTAGATGAGACTTCGTCAAACCTCACACCCCGAAAATAGTTGAAACAGGAAAAGATGCAGCAAGGTTATGGGGGTCGTGCCCCTCAGGGTATGTGCATTTCCTTCTGGATAAAAAGTGGTATCTGGTATGGAGCCTAGATATTTAACTTATGTGGATAAAAAAGTGGTATTCTGGTATGGAGCCCAGATTATTTACTTATGTGGTTGTTGGTTATTGAGGCGCCTCGGAAAAGGTCGGTCTAGACCGAGGGGTGGCATACTTGTAATAGTTAGCTACCTAGTTACAGAGGTAACCCGGCTTTGTGTTGGCAGAGAGCTGATTAGGTTCTTAAGGCGTCCCTCCAGAGGCGTACCCTTTTAGAAAGGAAGTTCTTTAGCCTTGACCATTTGTTGAAAATCCAATCACCCAATACTAGCCCTTTACGAATTTAGTTGTATAACCTGTCGATCTTAAATGGTAGCTATAATAAGCATAATATAATGGTACCTATGCTAGTAAGATTTATATCATACTTTCAAAATGTTTTCCACACTATGCACTAATAATAGTATCAAAAAGATTTTGCGTATCAAGCATGTTTGACTGCTATAAGGAGAAATCTCCCCCAAGTGTGCGATTGCATTGTGTATGTTGCGGGAGGCCTTATGGTAGTTTCATTTTCCAAAAGCATGAAAGGATTTATTTTCCCTTTTCTTTTGTGCAAATAACTATTTTAAGATCTCACACCAGTCCCATGACTGACCTGGAGTTTATTGTTCCCTTTCTAAACTCTAGGTGCCCATAATTTTCCACACGGGCAGCCTAGATTCAAGTTATCATTTGTTCTGGAGTGAAGTCAGAAAAAGTATGCCGTGGAGATCAAGAGTCAAGCTGGATTGCGAGACGTATCACTTATATTATGTAGTATCTGCTGCGTATGGTTTGTTGCAAGTTCAGCTTTCATACGGACAAGCTGTCATAAATGCCTAGTGTCGTGTTTTGTTGTTGTAACACTCTGACGATGTATTGTATAAATGTAATGACCCATAAATTAAGTGTTTTTATTTATATAACTAATTGAATTTTTGTGAAATTTCAAATAAGAGAACATGAAAATGAAAGCTTGATATCTGGAATACGTCTGTTTAAACATAGCAAATTGGAAATTTTCATCAGAAAATATGCAAGTAAATTTTCTTGTGTAATTTTATTTCAATTCAAATCAGTTAATATTTGAAGATAATAAAATGTTATCCAACCTGAATATTTTTATATAGAAAATATGAAAATCATCTTCTGAGTGAGATGTCATATTTCATTTTGTCAAATCTGGACTTCTCTAGTTACCTTATTTTATGCAATTTTGCAACATTTACGGTAGCGAAAATTCGAATTTTATAATTCAATCGTATCATTAATATCGGTGTACCATTCTGTTCATCTCATCATGTTTATCTCAGCGGTATATTTATTTCTGTACTTTGAGGTCCAGTACGCGATGGAAATGATAAAACGATGCGTCATATTGATACCAAAAATTTGTGACCGTTAGCTTTTCTTGCTTTTCATATTTTGAACGTGCATCCAAGCAATGTAATAAATTGCTTTGAAATCGTGTTAGCTGAAATTGACAGCTGGCATCCCATCACTCGAATTTATTAATTGCAAGTGCATTCATTTTGGGTCCTACGTTTCTCTACTGTCGTTGCTTTATAAAAATTTATATTATAACATTTTATATTTATCCACTCATCTGCCTACAGGTTTCCTCTCCCCACTCTTTCTACTTATCAGTCGTTCATTTCCTTTGATACATATATTATACTAAAGTAGACCTTTCCGTTGCTCATCTCTTTCTTCTTTCTTTCATTTTGTTTTATAAAAAATAACGAGAGCTATCACCTCGGATCTTCTAGCCCCTCCCCCTCTCCCTCCATGCCGCCCGCAACTGTTTTCCCCCTCTAACCTAACCACCAAAGCAAACTTTGCCCACAACCTTCCACACCACCATGTGAGCAAATCTCTACCCATGCTACAGCAGCCGAGCCGAGCTATGTCTCTATGCTGCCTTCCTCCATGGCTTCATTTCCCTTTGATTCCCGGTTTGCTTTGTTTTTCCTCTTATACATATTAGTTTATCTATACCGGGTTTGGTGTTTGTATATGTTATAACTATATATATACTATTGTAAAATATAGGTTAGTCACAGTAGTATATATAAGTTGGATAAATTTTTTGTTTATATGCATTGATAATGTGAGTTATATATACAGATTTCAAATATAAATCTACAGAGTGTTATATATATTAAGTCATATAATTATGCATATAATATATTGCTAAGCATGTAAGTTTCTATAAGTTATATTTAAAGTTATATATGTATAAACATGTGTAAAGAATCTCGAAATAATATATATATATATATATATATATATTCATGTTAGGTGTTTTGATGGGTATATTTACATGTCAGTCTTTCCTAATATACGTCAGTATATATAGTTTAGGCCTGAGCATTTATTGATTTTAAGATGTATATACATCGTGCGTGCGTGCGTGCGTGTGTATGTATGCTCTATTTTTGCTGTGTGGTTTGTTGTTTTAAAAATAAAAAGTTTATGCAGTGATAATTATGAAGTACATATATGTTTTATATAAGTAATATATATGTTTGACTAATATATGTTAGTTATATAGCTTTAATTTAAAAAGTATATAGATAAGGTTGTTGCTTATATTTAAAATTGTTAAATAACATATATATATATATATATATATATATATATATATATATATATATATAGTGTTAAGTGTGCAGTATGTACAGGTATTATATATCCACATATATTTATATATTTTGTTTTAAAGATTTGAACCTGTTGGGTTCAAGTATGTATAGTATGTAAGTTTGCTTTAGTTTATTTTTTGTTTATATGATTACATGAGTATTATTGTAGGTTGTGTATATATATTGATTTTTGTATATTATGTTTGGTTTACTGTATGATGTTATATATATTTGTTTATAATATTATATATGATTTCAGTGTGTATGAGTAATAGGCTTTTTGCAATTTTTATTAAGCACATGTATATAGGTCAGTGAGTATACATCTGTATATAAATTTATATCTTATGTATGTTAGTATATAAGATTCAGCCCGGGGGTAGGAAAATTAGGAAAATTCAAAAGTTAAAACAAGCGAGCTATATATAGTACAAAATCTTCTAGGTAAACCCCTAAAAGATACCCTAATAAAAATTTGAAAACAAGCTCTAATATATTACAAAGGAGCAGAAGAAAGAGCAGCAGATGTACCTGATTCATGGAGAATAGATTTGTTAACACCTTGAGTGGCGCAGCTTGAACTCAGATACTCTTTTTTTTATTGATGATCTCTCAGAGTGACAAAGTAACTGAAGAACTTAAAATAGCATAAGAGGAATGAAAAAGAAATTTAGTTCGCCATTAGAGAACTAAAGAGCTTACATAATTTCTAAGATTGCTTCTATATCTTGTTTGAAGCAGAACCTATCTATATATACACACTACAGCCAGTTAAGCCGGTAAAAACTAAAATACACCTGGCTTGAAGATTCTGTACATTAATTATTACATAAAGTAAGCACTAAGAAATCTGTGAATAAAATACTGCCAACGTTACATTTTCTGGAGTCTTCGTGTGAGCTGGAGGGATTAGCTGGAATTTACTTTTACATCTGTCCTTCTTTTGCAAAAGGCGAGGGACACGTTGCCTTTAAGGATAATGAATTTTTAATCAGTGTCCGCCATTTGATCGAATTCTGCATTCCTGGCTAAGTCACTAATGTTGGGACAACTATCTTCCATTTCTTCCTCTGAAAAGTTTTGGTATATAATAACACGTCGTTATTTGGATCAAAATAATATTCTTGGAAGAGTGGAGGAAACATTATCTTTAGTTCAAGCTCTCCCCATATTTGGTAGCGTGAAATTTATGACTGTAATACAAGTTCTTTCCATCCTAGTGGTGCCACTAGGTTGCGTTTGTTGTCATGAAACTCTCGTGGTTTGTGTGCTTCAAACCATATTGGGGATCCTTCAAACTGTTGATAATAACATTTTAAACTTTTTGACGCATGCTCCCGAGTATATACATTATGTTTAAATATTGCCATGCGATGAAAAGCTGGTATGATCTGGTGCTTCTGTCCATAATGGTAGCTTGGGGTTGTGGACTTAATGCATACCGTGATGCCTGGTACTAGTTTTAGATACTGTAACGCCACCATTGCAAAGCGTTTTCCAAATTTCTTAAGGATTTCTGGATCTGTAGACCTGGAAAATGTAATACGGGATAACATCCCATGATCGAAGAAATCAACAACCTGATTAATACTGCAAGGTAAGAGTGATTCATCAACTCTTGCTTTCAGCATGTTTGATCATCGATCCTGTACGACTTTAAACTGGTGTCCTTCAGCAGTGTCTTTATACATCTGCGCTAAGTTTTTCTAAAGTTCTGTTAAATGCTGGTTCCATCGTTCTTCTACCATCTTTTCAATTTTTAACTGAACATCTGTTCCTGCAAGTTTGTAAAGATCTTGGAGGATAGGATATGGTTTTAATTTTAGGTGGTTTGACAGCTGTTGATGAGAAAGTGTTTTGGGTCGTTTAGCTTGGTTTTGTTGTAGATCATCTCTTTCTACAACTAGTTATTGGATTCGTTTTTCTAGGAGTTTGTTTGTATTTTGGATGTAAGAGGTCTGTTGCTGTTGATTTTTGAGGAGCTGGTTTTCTTGTAATAACTGGATAAGTTGGGTTTGAGATTTCTGGTAAAGGTTTTGAAGGTCATTTAATTGAATTGCCTGGGTTTGGAGAAGATCATGTGGAGTAGGTGGAGGAGAAGTAGTCTGGGCATAGGACTGGTGACACTCTGGATCAACATAGTAGTTTGGCCCAAAAAAGTTTCGGGCTTCTTTCAAAGCATCGTTTAAATTATAAAAGCCTTTGAAAATAGGATTGTAAAAATTGTTTATAGCCATTTGAACTTGGCTATACTGTTTGAAAATTCCTGTAAAATTTCCTTTGAAAACAATGTAGCAAAAGAAGTTTTTGGAAAGAGGTTTTTGCTGTATTCTAGAAAAGTAAAAGGCTAAACAATTGCCCAATTTCTGTTTATTCTTCCTTTCTTGGCCTATGGTTCGTAAGTTCCATAGATGATCAAGAAGGCACTGTTGAGATTGATAGTTTATTCGAACCAGGGGTTTAAACCTCCTAGGATCATCGTTTCTGTAGATAGTCAGAGAATTTTGACCAAATGTCATATATGGAATTTGATTGTATGTTCTGTTGGGAGATGACGTTTCTGTTTTGACTTCTGTTTCTGCTAATGGAGTTTGCACTTCCACTTTCTGTGATTTATTTGCTGTGTTACTGTGTTCGGCTTTCTCCTTTCCTTTGTCTACCTGTACATTCATATTATTCCTTCCCTGAAAATCACAAGCTTGGTTAAAAATATAAGATAATTTCCTGGATAAAATATCTGCTAGCTGATTGTTTTTGCCCTTGATGTGCTCAAAATTAATCTTATATCCATTTCCTTGAATAAGATTCTGTAGGTTTAACCATCGTGTTCTGTTTACTTTTTTAGAGTTTTCATTCGATATGAATTTGACAATTGCCTCACAATCAGTACGAACTGTTAATTCTTTATTAAGAAATTTTTTATATTTATCTAAAGCATTGATTAATGCCTGGATTTCAAAGTCTAAGGATGTCCATTTTGATGTAGTCTGAAAATTGCCGCTTGCATAGGCTGCAATTTTCTCTGTTGATCGATCACTGTACTTGGATAGCTTACATTTTAAGATGGCTCCCCATCCTTCTTTGCAACCATCACATTCTATTATAATGTAGTCTGATTCTAGAGGTAATTCTAAAGGTTTAATCTTTTTTACTTCATTTTTGATTTTTTGAACAAGTCTTATGTCTTCAGAATTAAATCTAGATTCTCCGTTTTTCGAGATTTTTCCGTAAAGTGGTCCAACCATTTTTGCTAGATTAGGTATAAACTTTCTAGCATAATTTACTAGGCCTAAGAATGCTTCAATTTTCTTTTTATTGTCTAATTTATCTGGAAATTCAATAATTTTCTGTGAAATGTGAGGTTGAAGTTCAACCTTTCCGTTTTCGATTTCTAGTCCTAAAAATGAAATTTTTTGTTTAAAAAGTTCCATTTTGCATTTTGATACTACTAACCCATTTGTTTCTATTTCTTGAAAAAACATTTTAAGATGATTTTCATGTTCTTTAATACTATTACTTGCAACAAGAATATCATCTATGTAGACTAAACAAAATTCATATTTTTTAAAAATACTATCCATAAAACGTTGAAAAATTGCTGGGGCCGTTTTTGGGCCAAAACTAAGGACATTCCATTCAAAATGCCCTTCAGAACACATGAAGGCTGTCCAAGGCTTAAAATCTTCTTCTAACTTTAATTGATTGTATCCAGATTTTAAGTCAAATTTGCTAAATATTCGCTTGTTTTGAATTAAATTTATTAACGTATCTTTGTTAGGTATATTATATCCGTCGTCCTCTGTATTGTCATTTAGTCATTTATAGTTATAAACGATTCTGGGTTTTCCACGTTTCTGTTCAGAATGATTTCCTACAATAAATGCTGCTGATCTGTGTCTACTATCTGATCTGCGAATCAACTTTTAATTTAGCATTTCATTAATCTGTATTTTAAATTCTTTAACATCTGCTGGACTGTAATCTATATTGGCTGTTTTAATCGTAATTTCTGGATTTATTAATTTTATTTTGCATATGTAACTAACCTTGTTTTTGGTGACATCATCACCAATCAATCCTATTTTTCTAGTTTAGATATAATTTGATAAGGGATATACTTTACCTCTTTACCCTTTTCTAGTTCTCTAAATATTTCATTTGCTAAAATTACTAAAGCATTTTTATGTTCTTTATGTTTTGGAGAGTTTTTATTATGATCTTTGACTAAAAAAATCTAATTCTCCCTGTCCACCACGCTTTCGAGCGCACTCTGATTGAAAAATGTGGTAATTTGTGGGTAAGGTTACTGAAAGTGATGTTGTTTCTAGAGATAGAAATACTACCTCTATAGTTTAAAATAAAATTTAATCCAAGCAGAAATTCATTACTCTTAATTTCTGCTGGTGTAATTTTGCATTGTCCTAATTCATATTTTGAACTGTAATTTCCTGCAAAATCTTTGAATTGAATCATAGATTCTTCAGGTAGTTTGTGTGTTAGTGTCGTAAAACCTTGATTTGCTATTTTGGAGGTAATTGTATAATTTAACGGTATTCTGTATTGGGATGGTACTAAGGAATAAGCTATCAAACTTTTAGTACTTCCTGTATCAATTATTGCAACTGTATCTATGACTTTATTATTATCAAGCCATATTCGGCAATTAAGCGTTAATAAAGATGTATTATATTTATTAATATTAACGGAAAATTCTGTATTTTCTGTCAAACTGTTTTCTAAATTTTCTGTTTGTTCATTTTGTGTTGGATTATTTCCTGGTTCTATTTGACTAAAGTCCTTTTCTTTATTTTTTAACTGTGTAATATCATTTTGTAACATAGTTACCTGTATTTGTAATAGTTTGATTTGCGCGTCATGTTTTTCTAATGTTTCTTGAAAAATGTTTTTATTATCTGGCATATTTTGTTTATATATAAGTTCTAGGTTAAATTGATGTTTTGCACGAAGAAAACAGATTTCTAAAAAACATTTGTCACATTGAAATCGTTTATTTATTTCTGGATATCGATAGCAAATGAAACATGGTATATGATCATTTCCTCTGTTCAGGATCCATTGATGATTACATTCATCCTCGTTGTTCATTAGCGTATAAGTGATACTGTTTTGTGAAGTTCCTTCTTCATTTTCTGAAACTATATTGTAAATAGATTCTGTTTCATCGTTTTCACTTAAACTTTCAATATCAAATTCACCTATTTCATCAACTAGATTTGCTCTTTGTTGATTATTTTGGCGATTTGGACATCGGTTTGCTAAATGGTTAGGGTCACCACAAATGTAGCAATTACATTTTTGGTTTGGTTTAGTTCTTTTAACGTATTTGTCTTTTTTACGTTTATCGTAAAATTTTGATTTTCAAAGATATTTTCTAGGTTTATAAAAACCGTATGCTTGTGGAGTGTAGATTGCTGTTCTACAAAATGCCCAAGCCTGTCTTTTAATCTGTTCTTGTAATGTAGCTTCTTTACAACGTTTATCTAATTCCTTAAAAACAAACATAATTCTTGGTCCTATCCCTAATTTCGGCATTGATCCGTATGTTGTGTTCCAATCTTCTTGTAATTTGCGTCCTAAGTCGCCTGGAAGTTTTGAAAAGTATTTATTACATAGTTCTTCATCCATGGCTTTGCCAGTTTGAGCTAGGGTAATAGCAAAGTCTTGGCTAAATTCTTTTATGTATTTGAAATCTCGTATACTTAATTGTTCAAGATTTCTTATAGCTGTATTTTGTATTAGAGTTCCTCCTTTTCCTGGATCATTACTACTGAGTAATAGTCTAATAAAACTGGTAAAGTTATATGGGTTATTTCCTAAAGCTTTTTGCTCTGTAATTACAGCTGGATTATCTGTTTTACGACTCTGATAAATTCCTAATGCTAATGGACCTAACGTGGTTTCAAGGACTGCCCACATATCCATTTCTGGTTTTTTATTCACTTCCCAATATCTCACAACATTTTGTTCCCAAATAAGAATTTCTTCGGGCCACAGTTGAGGGGATTGGTTTTCAAGTAGTAACATGTTATGGCTGTATAATTTACCATATGGTTTACGTAAGCCTTTTCCTATATAAGGGCTTTCATGTGTGTGTTCTAAATCTGGTTTAGCCCATTGTTCTCTTTCTAGTGGTCCTTCTTTATACTGAGAACTGGGTTCATTGTCAAATCTACTTCGTTTATTTACTGGAATCATAGCTTGATCCATAAAGTTGGTTTCAATGAAGAAATCACTTAATGGAATTTTTTTATTTGAGATATCTTCTATTAGGGGCATACTAAAATGTTTAGATAAAGTTGAAAAAGCCTCTTCATAGGACATATCAAGTTCTGTTATACATGCTATAAGCATATCATCTGTTTCTTGTCTTATGTTTTCAACTGTAATTTTTCTATTTATGATCTCATGTAATGTACGTTTGCTTTCTTTTTTAAAGGTTTCGTCTATTTCTATATTCTCATTATCATGATCTTGTTGGGTGTATTCTTCATCAACTAGATATCCAAGAATATCTAGTTCATCGTCTATTTCTAGATCTGAATCATATTCATCAAATTTTGGATCCTCGTCCCAATTCATAGCGTTTAGTTGTTCAGAAATTATTTCGTTTAAATTATATTGTTCGTTAATTTCTGATTCAGTATCTTTTTCTTCTTCATTCTGTTTAAACTTATAATTACTGAATCTTAAGTTTGGTTCTCCAAATTGGTTTGTGTAGAGAACGTGCGTTTCTGGAATTAACAAACTTTTATCGTTATCTATGAAGTCTTTAAGTTGCCATTCAAGGCCTGCTAAATCTTCTGGGTTTATTCTTCGTGGTTCTATCATTTTAATACCTTTACTAGCAATGTTCTGGACAATTCCGTCAAGGTTGATTTTAAATTTCATTCCTGATATGTTACTAGCTTTTCTATTATTCCAATACTAATAATAAGAATATTACCTACGTAGTTTTCAAATCCGTTTGCTTTAAATCCAAGTTTTAAGTGTTTTAAATCTTTTATGCTTTTTAAAATATATGGAACACAATATACTAAAGCTGATTTATCGTTTAGGTCTATCTCCATTCCTGAAAGTAATGCTTTTTCTATATTTGATGTCCAAGATTTATCTAGGACAAGTGTTAAAAGTTTCGTTCCTAATCCTTCTCTGGTTAAAGTTTTAATTCCTATGACTATTAGTCCTAGGTGAAAAAATCTTTTCCCAGTGTTTTTTAACTTCTGAATAGTTTCTGGAGATAAAATGTCTAAAGTTACACTGTTGTCTATTACGCGTATCTCTTCCTCCCGTATACTTCTAATTAACATGGTATTAATGTTTGTTATTCCTGTCTGGTAGAGAATTCTTGGATTTAAAAGATCTTGATGATTATTATTATAAATATCTATATTTTGGTCTAAGTCTATTTCTTCGTCTAATTGTACTGTCTGTTTTTCTTTCTTAGATTTAAATTTTGATAAAACGCTGGAAATTTCATCTTTCGGTTTACTACTGGAGGTAACTTCTGTTAGGGTTCTACTAGGTCCTGAGAATGATTTTCTATTATTAATCATTTTGGAATCCAAAATTTATAAACTTCTGGTTGTCTGGCTTTAATGACTACCGGTTCTCCTATTTTAAGTTCTTCAGTTACTTTGTCACTCTGAGAGATCATCAATAAAAAAAGAAAATGAAAAAAAGAGTATCTGAGTTCAAGCTGCGCCACTCAAGGTGTTAACAAATCTATTCTCCATGAATCAGGTACATCCGCTGCTCCTTCTTCTGCTTCTTTGTAATATATTAGAGCTTGTTTTCAGATTTTTATTAGGGTATCTTTTAGGGGTTTACCTAGAAGATTTTATACTATGTATAGCTCGCTTGTTTTAATTTTTGAATTTCTTAGTGCTTACTTTATGTAATAATTAATGTACAGAATCTTCAAGCCAGGTGTATTTTAGTTTTTACCGGCTTAACCGGCTGTAGTGTGTATATATAGATAGGTTCTGTTTCAAACAAGAGATAGAAGCAATCTTAGAAATTTTGTAAGCTCTTCAGTTCTCTAATGGCAAACTAAATTTCTTTTTCGTTCCTCTTATGCTATTTTAAGTTCTTCAGTTACTTTGTCACTCTGAGACATCATCAATAAAAAAAAGAGTATCTGAGTTCAAGCTGCGCCACTCAAGGTGTTAACAAATCTATTCTCCATGAATCAGGTACATCCGCTGCTCCTTCTTCTGCTCCTTTGTAATATATTAGAGCTTGTTTTCAGATTTTTATTAGGGTATCTTTTAGGGGTTTACCTAGAAGATTTTGTACTATATATAGCTCGCTTGTTTTAATTTTTGAATTTTCCTAATTTTCCTACCCCCCGGCTGAATCTGGTATGAGAGCATGGTTGATTCTAGTGTAACTAATTACAGCTTTGTTTTATCATGTAAAATTAATTTGTTATTTTACTGCATTTTTTTATTTTATTTTTTGAAAAAGAAATTTAGTTCGCCATTAGATAACTGAAGAGCTTATAAAATTTCTAAGATTGCTTCTATATCTTTTTTAAAGCAGAACCTATCTATATATACACACTACAGCCAGTTAAGCCGGTAAAAACTTAAATACACCTGGCTTGAAGATTCTGTACATTAATTATTACATAAAGTAAGCACTAAGAAAGCTGTGAATAAATAAAATTTGGAAAACGCTTTGCAATGGTGGCGTTACAGTATCTAAAACTAGTACCAGACATCACGGTATGCATTAATTCCATAACCCCAAGCTACCATTATGGACAGAATCACCAGATCATACCAGCTTTTCATCGCATGGCAATATTTAAACATAATGGATATACTCGGGAGCATGCGTCAAAAGGTTTTAAATGTTATTATCAACAGTTTGAAGGATCCCCAATATGGTTTGAAGCACACAAACCATGGGAGTTTCATCACAACAAACGCAACCTAGTGGCACCACTAGGATGGAAAGAACTTGTATTACAGTCAGAAAGTTCACGCTACCAAATATGGGGAGAGCTTGAACTAAAGATAATGTTTCCTCCCCTCTTCCATGAATATTATTTTGATCCAAATAACGACGTGTTATTATATGACCAAAACTTTTCAGAGGAAGAAATGGAAGATAGTTGTCCCAGCATTAGTGACTTAGCCAGGAATGCAGAATTAGATCAAATGGCCGGCAATGATTAAAAATTCATTATCCTTAAAGGCAACGTGTCCCTCACCTTTTGCAAAAGAAGGACAGATGTAAAAGTAGATTCCAGCTTATCCTTCCAGCTCACACGAGGACTCCAGAAAATGTAACGTTGGCATTATTTTATTCACATCTTTCTTAGTGCTTACTTTATGTAATAATTAATGTACAGAATCTTCAAGCCAGGTGTATTTTATTTTTTACCGGCTTAACCCGCTGTAGTGTGTACATATAGATAGGTTCTGCTTCAAACAAGATATAGAAGCAATCTTAGAAATTTTGTAAGCTCTTCAGTTCTCTAATGGCGAACTAAATTTCTTTTTCATTCCTCTTATGCTATTTTAAGTTCTTCAGTTACTTTGTCACTCTGAGAGATCATCAATAAAAAAAAGAGTATCTGAGTTCAAGCTGCGCCACTCAAGGTGTTAACAAATGTATTCTCCATAAGTCAGGTACATCCGCTGCTCCTTCTTCTGCTCCTTTGTAATATATTAGAGCTTGTTTTCAGATTTTTACTAGGGTATCTTTTAGGGGTTTGTATGATGTTATATATATTTGTTTATAATGTTATATATGATTTCAGTGTGTATGAGTAATAGGCGTTTTGCAATTTTTATTAAGCACATGTATATAGGTCAGTGAGTATACATCTGTATATAAATTTATATCTTATGTATGTTAGTATATACGTATTGGTTGCTATATTTAACGTTACATATTATACATACTGTTTTATTTACAGTAATATAAAGTTTTGATTTTGTTAGTTTATATATATATATATATATATATATATATATATATATATATATATAAACTATGGGTCCAATACCGTTACATATATATGCCAAAGGTTTTGGAACTGTCTCTCTATATATATTTTATTATGTAAATTTAGAATTGTCTATTTAAATCTTATATATATAGTATACTGTATATTTTATATATTAGTACATTTCGCATATGATTTGTTTTGTATATATTGTAGTAGACAGTTTTGTATATGTTTGTATTTTTAGTTTATATCCATCCTGCTTATATATATTGCTTGTAAAAGTTTTATATATATTATATAAGTATTTTGGTCTCTTTTAAGTTTCTAAATTATAGCATATAAACGATCTTGGATATGTAACATGATTTGAAATAAAATATGTAATTGAATATTGGTTTTAAAAGGTAATAATGTCATATACTTTTCATTTCGATTTTTATCAAGTAGATTTTGATTCATTTCATTGATTTCTTATCTATCAACCTTGATCGTTAGTTCGTGCCCATTTTACTTGCTTTGGAATTCGTAGCTCATTTCTTTATCAAATTTACCAATCCTCGAAGGTGAGCAATCACTCACGATTAACGTTTCTTATATTTATTAAATTTGATTTTAATTGAAACGACAAATGAAATATGTTGTTGTTAGTTATTTACATTGCTATATATATGCTGTTGTCTGTATCTGTTCACCTGTGACATCTGACACCATTATCTGTTATTTATATTGATGATATACGCCTGTTATATAATTATCATATCTGTTTTCACTCTACAAGTTCCCTATTAGTATAGAATTCATTATGGGTTGAAATGATACATACCCGAAAGGAGAAAATCGTTATGGGTTGAAATGATAAACCCAAGCGATTTTCTTTGAATTGAATTTGGGATTACGAGTAGGAATGATATATACCCGTGTGTGTATATATATATATATATATTTAAATTACAGATTGAAATGATAAATATCCGTATCACTTGACCATAGGATAGAATATTATGTACAAACATCGTTGGTCTATATATAAATATTTAAAAATGATTTCTATGGTTTTGGAAAGAAATATTTGGTTTTATAAAGTATGATTTTTGATCTTATACAAATGTTATTTTATATATAGTTAAATTCTTGATTTAGGCTATGTATAAATTTGTATATATAATAAGTATAATAATAAAGTTTGATCTTATTAAAATATAATATGGTTAAGTATTTATTTAAAATTATATTTAATATGGAGTATATAATGATTTTAATAAATTAAGGTTGAGAAGATAGATTTGAAATTTGATTTGAAATGGTATTTGTTAGCACTAGAATTGGTCATTAACACCCTTAGGGGAGATTGTGTAGAGAGATCAATGAAGAAAGTAAATTAAAAAAGAGAACAGTATGCTCAATCAAATGCAGAAAATAAGAATACCAGATTTATATTGGTTCGGCGTAATTGCCTATGTCCACTTTGAAGTTAATCTTTATTGCTTTACATAACAATTGGTTACAGATACAATCCGTACACCAACTAGTTGAATACAACTGCTAAGTAAAAATGATAAGTCTTCAATGAGTTTTGAATGTGGCAGAGTCTCCCTGGTGTTCTCAAAAAAAGGTCCATATCACTGTGCCCCTACCCTTTTATTTATAGACGAAGATGGGTCGGACTTCCGTAACGGGCCTAGTCGCAAGATACCTCGGCCCATGGTGATTGACTTCTGTGTGCCGAGCCTCAAATGCTGAATGGAAAATGCCGAGCCATGTCCTCAAGCTGAACGAGGCAGTAAGTTGAGTGAAATGAGTAGGCCGAATGAAATCAAACGCCAATTGAGGGGAGATGACGAACGGCATGCTTATGCCGAACGAGGCCATGTGCCGAACGAGGCTGGAATACCGAACGAGGCTGGAATGCCAAACGAGGCATGAATGCCGAGCGAGGCTGGAATGCCGAACGAGGCTGGAATGTCGAATGAGGCATGATTGTCGAACGAGGCCTCATGCCGGTCGAGACTGAATGCCGAATGAGGTTCATGCCAATAGAGACTGAATGCCGAACGAGGCCATGTGTCGAACGACTCTGCTATGCCGACCGACCTCTAGTTACTTGGTCAAATCTCCAGGTAACACTTTCCCCCTAAAGTACATCATGTGGTCGAACATGATGCGCTTTGAATCGTGAGTCCTTCGTTTTTTGCTTCGAGCCCTTGTTTCGAATGCCGACCGAGGCATTGTATGCTGAATGACATACTAATGCCGAACGAAATATAAATGTCAAACGGTATTAATGCCGAGCGAGGGAGGTGTTTTGACCGGTTCTACCGGTTGCTGTCCCTTCGACTTCTTTTCTCTTTATATAAGCCGATGTTCCTTCTTCTTCTCCCATTTACTTTTACCTCTGCTTTCCAGGACTTACGAACTTTTCCTTTTAACAAACTTCAGAGAATTAACTACTCTTCCCTTCTTAAACACCATACATTGCCTCACTTCCTTCCCCAATCAGTCGAACCTAATTAGAACCGCGTTCCCAACTCCAGAATCTCCCCGAGTCTTTGTCTCACTTCTTAGGTAAAAACATTTCCCTAAAACACTTCACCTTGATTAGGAAACCTGGCACGAGATTCGAACTCGTGAATCTCTGCAAAATCGAGGTCAGTAGTAATAGCATGGAGCAGAAGGAGTTAATGGCGAAGCATGGGTGTTTGAAGGAGGAAGTTGGTGGAAGACGCACTAAGGTGGCTCGACATGACTTCCTTATTCCAAGTGATGGAGGGGCAGTACTATAGTGAAACTGGAGTTTAAGTTTAGTGTACCAAGCGATGCGGCTCGGCACGGCCATCGTTCGACATGATTGCCTCATGCCGAACGAGGTAGGAGGGAAAGTAGAGGAGAAGTAGGAGCTAGGCAAAATGCCGAGCGATGCAGCTCGGCATGAGTGTGGTTCAGCATGACTCCATTATGCCGAACGATGAAGAGGACAGTTGGGAGAGTGGCATGCCGAATGGTGTGGCTTGGCATGTTTGCGGTTCGGCAATGTCTATCCGCATGCCGAACAGTGATAATGAGTGGTAAGTGAGTGTTGGTGCTGAGGGTTGAATGACGAGCGAGCCGGCTCGGCATGATTGTGGCTCGGCATGACCAATTGAATGCCGAACAATGAATAGGTTAGGTAGGAGGGTTGTATACAATAGAAACACTATTCGAACCTAATGCATAATTGACTCAACATATTTTATGCCTGAATACATGACAATGGACAAGGACAGACTTAAATGGCCAAGCATATCAGAAAATCCCGATCGATATTTCCCGTGTTGAGACAACTGTGAACTTGAACTTATCTTGCTGAGAACAATTAACAACTTTTCAAATGTAGCGTCGATGCCGAGTTCAAAACACAAACCATCTTATGACAAGCTCTCGTGGGTGGTCGGCGATGACGGTCTTCGTAGATGACAATTCAAAGATCGAACTTATTTCATCAAATTAGTGGCTTTTCATTTCTTGGCATTTACATTTGAATGATCGCACTAGTTCACACACCACACGGGGGAAATATTTGTGTTGTTAAGTCTAATGTCGATTGTTTTTCAAGTATAGTTCAAACAGGTGTTTTGCCAAATTCAATCTTCATCAAAGATGTCTAGGAAATCTAGCTCTGCCACGATCTCGGACAGGCCTGGGCCATCCTCTCGACAAGAAGTTTTAGGAACTTCAAATCCGTCAACCACTCCTGCCCAAGACTTACGGAGCCCTACGACTGCATCTGTCGACTTGTCTCCCGATGCTCTAGAGGCAGCGATTTTCGTAGACGATCCAATCGATTTCCAGGCTTTAAGGATTAACGAAAGTACACTCCGTTGGATATGCTCTGTCCATGGAATCCCTTTCGATGATGTGGTAGTTCCATCGGGGCATGATCGTCCTCATTTGCCCCCAGTCAGATATACTGCATGTAATATATTCATGTGCTTGGTTGGCAGCGTGCCACCATTTAACTCTTTTCCCTAAGACATGTTGCAATATATCGAGATTGCCCCATCACAACTGCATCCAAACAACCACGCATTCATTTACGGCACTTGCATTCTTTTCATGAGTGTCCTCTTCAGGCTTCCGACTTCGGACGATATCTATTACATCTATCGCATCAAGAGATGGTTGGATAGACTACCTTTCATATTACTCGAGCCGCACAGCAAATGTCAAATCTTAACTGGGGCATGGAGTAAGTTTTCCCAGTATAAACAGGAGTGGTTCTATATGTGCTGTCCCCCCAGCTTTGTGAGGAGATGGGTGGAAGGAAGTAAGTCTTTTTTCTGGACCAATACTCATGTTTGGTCGAAGATGTAGCTTTTCTAACTCTTCTTCCATCTTTTCAGGTATTAACCCAGGTCCAAAGGCCCCGAATATTCCAAAGCTGTCGAAGTTATCCGAACCATTCCCATCGAAGACCGGGACATCAGAACTCTCATTTCGAATGAGTCGCTCACGAAATTTGGGTTGCTGGCGGAAGGTTGTCGGATAAGCCTCCCCCAAGGTGTTACCATACCCGGGCCTGCTACGGGCAAAGGAAAAAAGAAGGCCGAATCCTTAGCACATAACGCCCCTGACACGCCAGAGGAGTGGGAGATTAAAAAAATCGAAATGCCCGAAGTACAGGGAAAAAATATTAGTCCATCTCGGGACCCAATAGTCAAAGTTCATGACATTGAAACAACGTCTTCCCCTTCGAAGGGGAAGAAAAAATTGACATACAAGCCGAGGAAGAAAATAGTTGGCGGAACTTCAAAGTTACTCTTGTTCCAGTAGACAAAGAAGCTCCTCGTAGCGCATCGAAAGTTCTTTGAAAGGTCCATCAAACCTTAGCATACCTGACGATTTGCTCAACTATGGTTTCAATGATCCAGAGGCCCTTAAGCTCCACTCACCCGCGAGAGGCGATTCAAGCGCTCAAGCCTAAAACCAGGGAGAAAAACTCCTATTAGTAAATAAACTAGTCCGTCGGGGGGAAACACTAGGACACACACAAACACACGCATTTCACTTTGCATTTGAACTTTGTATCATTACCCTACTCTTTGCTAACTCGTCGTTACTTGAACTCTTGTATTGGTGACATGGGGCGCACGCATGGACTTCACTGCCTTCGCGGTTCATCGATTTTTCATCAGCCCGATCGGGATTCGGGTTCTGGCAAGCATCGAGATAGAGACGACTCTGGTGATCGAGACTACCAGTGCCGAGAATCGTCCTACCGAAGAAAATATTATGGTCAGTCATCCTACCCTCATGATCCTCCTCAACAGGAGCATAACAAAGAGAAACCTGCATATAAGGGGTCTCAGCCTGAGGCTCATCGGGACCAACACCCCGGTTCATCAAGTACCAAGCAAATTCGAGATCCCCACCGAACGCCTGCGGTCTCCAAGCAGACTCCTCTTGCTCCTGTATCTGATCCAACGGTCACAGAATGACTTGCTGAGCTTAAAACCTCGTTTCCGAAGATATGTTTCGATGGCTTAAAATTTCTTCCGACGATTCACCAGATTCCAAGGCATGTCAAGCAAAGTGCTATTGCTTGCACCAATGACGTCTATGTTCAGCATGATGCATTCGTGCACTTAGCCGAAAAAGTTTCAGAAGTCTCCATAGAGCTTCAGCATGAGATTGATCGCCTGAAGCTCGAGACTATCCATGATAAAGACACTATTAAAGCTTAAGACGAGGAGCTTGCTTCTTACAAGTCTCAGCTTGAAGCCGCCTAGCAGAGCGCTAAAGATACTACCGAGGCCGTCACTCTTCTGGAGTCAACTCATAAAAAAGAAATTGACGAGGCGGTCCAATACTGTGGGGCCCTAGCTTTAGAGAAGGACTCGGTGCAAAAAGAAAGGGATGCACTTGTCCTCCGAGTCAAAGAACTAGAGGAGCAACTCCGCAAAGAAAGAGAAGAGAAGACTGCTGCTGAGGAAGAGACGCAACAATATTGCGATGAGATCGTTGCTACACGACTTCTAAAGGCAAAGCTTGATGATGAACTTTCTAAAGTCGGGATGCTAAAGGATGAAGTCCTCAAAGAGGGTAAGAAAATAGCATCTGCGGAGATCGATTCTTGCCTGGAGGTAGCTGAAGGGGCTGGTAGGGAGGAGGTCAAATGCATGTTCGACCCATTGATTGTAGAATTCAATGCCCACGTCCTCATGCATCGAGACCTAACTTTTTTGGGCGAGGGCTACCTCCAATCCCTAGCGGAGGCGTGGGAGATTTTAATAAAAATTAGGAAGGTCGAACTTAGCACTGAGGAGGTCGATGAAGATGCTTTAATAAAAGAATTTCTTAAGGGGAATGAGCCTTGAGACCTGTCTGTGGCGAAATCTCTTTACTGCAAAGGTTCCTCCTCATCGAAAGGGAAAGATGTTATTGCAGGTCCATCCAGGGCAGAGTCTCCAGCTCATGCTCCTACTCAGTCGGCCGATCGGTCGATACTTGATCCATTTGAGCAACATATTGGTTATGACCTGGAGGACCCTGGCCTCGGTGTTCACATTCTATCTCCCATTCCAGAGGGTGAGACCCCTCGGACGGCTGAGAGCCAGCCAGAACCTGGTAGATAACCCTTCACTTTAACATTCCAAGAGTCATCGTTTTTGACGAGAGGCTATTGTATTCTAATGTTTATTTTCCATGATTTTGCGTAGGCCATTCTGATCTCGAGCCCACTCCGAGGAGCTATGTCGCCAAGGAGGTGAAGGGAAAAACAAGTGAGGCTATTCACGCAG
Source organism: Allium cepa (assembly GCA_030765085.1). Classification (NCBI taxonomy): domain Eukaryota; kingdom Viridiplantae; phylum Streptophyta; class Magnoliopsida; order Asparagales; family Amaryllidaceae; genus Allium; species Allium cepa. The sequence continues at coordinate 1,038,073,731 of CM060931.1, read as the reverse complement.
GGGAGGCTCCCAGTCAAGATGCTTAGGTGATTGGGGCGCTTAATGAGGATAAGTCCGAGACTACCTCTCCCATTGATGGGAGTTATGAAATCGAGATTACATGTGTCTATAAACATACATCTAAAATGAGCATGAAGGAGCAGCTCGAGGAGGAAAGGAAAATGACGGTCGAAATCAAAGTCGGGCCTCAAGTTGTGGACCTGGACGATCCTCTAAACAAGCCGTTGAAGGTTATCCTCCCTGGCGGGTCTAGGCCAGTGGAAGTTCTCCATACTTCTTCAGTTGCTACCTCCCCATCGAAGAAAATTACAAAGGGAGAACGCACGGGAGATGAGTCGTTTGGGAAGAAGTCGAAGAAGTAATTGTTACTCTCGTTCAACGAGAGTTAGTTTAGATTATGTAATTGTTTTTATTTATTTTCATAGTCCATGTAAAAAGACTTTTGACTCCGAATTTTGGAGGAGTTGTAGTAGAAACTCATTTTTAAATAAATAAAGCTTATTTCTATTGTCTTTCAAAAGACTTTTATCATTCAGCTTTCTTGTGATTATAGTCGAAACCCAAGCTATAAACTTCTCAATTTATCTTCATGTAACTATGGAATTGTTTGGAGTTGCTCATCCTGTATTCCATGCTTCAAGCACTTAGAATATTTTTTAGTCCGTACAGCGGGGACCTGATGACTTCAAGTCATTCATGTCCTAGTTCGCATTCCAAGGACTTAAGGAATTTAAACCGTTTATATTCCAATCCACACTCTAGGGATTCAAGGGACTTCAGTCCACACTCCGGGGACTTAGAGATTTTTAAGCCGTTTATATTCCAATCCACGCTCATGGGATTCAAGGGACTCTAGTCTGCACTCCGGGGACTTAGAGATTTTTAAGCCGTTTATACTCCAATCTGCACTTAAGGGGCTCAGAATACTCCAGTCTGCACTGAGGGGACTTGAAGATTTTGAGCCGTTTATACTCTGGTCCACGCTCAGGGGACTCAGAGTACTCCAGTCTGCACTCAAGGGACTTGAAGATTTTAAGCCGTTTATACTCTGGTCCGTGCTCAGGGGACTCAGAGTACTCAAGTCCGCACTCAGGGGACTTATAGATTTTGAGCCGTTTATACTCTGGTCCGCGCTCAAGGGACTCAGAGTACTCCAGTACGCACTCAGGGGACTTGGAGATTTTGAGCCGTTTATGCTCTAGTCCACGCTCAGGGGACTCAGAGTACTCCAGTCCGCACTCAGGGGATTGGAGATTTTGAGTCGTTTATAATCTGGTCCGCGCTCAGGGGACTCAGAGTATGCTGGTCCGCACTTAGGGGCCTTGGAGATTTTGAGTCGTTTATACTCTTGTCCGCATTCTGGGGACTCAGAGTACTCCAGTCCGCACTCAAGGGACTTGGAGATTTTGAGTCTTTTATACTCTAATCCGCACTTTGGGGACTCAGAATACTCCAGTCTGTGCTCAGGAGACTTTGAGATTTTGAGTCGTTTATACTCTAGTCCGTACTCTAAGGACTCAGAGTACTCCAGTCCGCACTCAGGGGACTTGGAGATTTTGAGTAGTTTATACTCTGGTCCGGACTCAGGGGACTCAGAGTACTCCAGTCCGCACTCCGGGGTTTTGAGATTTCGAGTCATTTATACACTGGTACGCGCTCAAGGGACTTGGAGTACTCCAGTTCGCACTCAGGGGAGTTGGAGATTTTGAGTCTTTTATACTCTGGTCTGCGCTCAGAGTACTCAGATTACTCTAGTCCACACTCAGGGGACTTGGAGATTTTGAGTCGTTTATACTCTGGTCCGCACTCAGGGGACTCAGAGTTCTCCAGTCTGCCCTCAGGGGTCTTGGAGATTTTGAGTGCTCATGCTCGTTCTCGTTCGTACGTCAGATAGAATAATGTATCTCTTAACTGTTTGTCATAGAGTTATGATATATAGACACATGAACAATCCATGGGAAAAATGGCTTCAAGACTTTGTTAATGCAAACAAGCTAAATTGTCTTATTACATGCCATAAACTAAGAATAAAAACATGCTGGAAATAATTGCAACTAAAATATGGAAGAAATGAACTAAGTATAATAATGCCGCAAATGCTCGCTATTCCAGGCTCAGAGGAGTGTCACACCATCAACGGTCGTTAGCTTGAAAGTTCCTTCCCCAAGCTACCGTTCAATGACGTATGGGGATTCCCAAGTGAGGCTCATATGTGATGGAACAGGGAAAACTCGTTTCAAAACGAGGTCACCCATACGAAAGATTCTCGGTCGGACTTTTTTTATTATAATATAGAGCGACTCGGTGTCTGTATGCGGCCGCTTTTAAATTAGCTTCTTCGTGCTTTTCATCAATGAAGTCCAATGATTCCAACAAAAAATCTTGATTCGACTCAGAGTCATAATAAGTTACCCAATATGATGGAACTTCAAGTTCTTTGGGTATAACAGCTTCCATGCCATATGCCAATGCGAATAGAGTGTGGCCAGTCGCAGACTTGTGGGTGGTTCTATAAGCCCAAAGCGTTGTTGGAAGCTCATCCACCCACTTGCCTCTGGCCCTTTCCAAATGCTTTTTGAAGATGGAATTGATTATTTTGATCATGACTTCTACTTGTCCATTGGCTTTTGGATGAGAAACTGCTGCAAATTTTTTCTCAATACTATATTTTTGGCAAAACTCTTTGAACTCTTTGCTTTCGAATTGAGTTCCATTGTCTGTAATGATGGTCCATGGAAGGTCGAAATGGCATATAATATTTCGTACAACGGAATTAATGACCTTTTTGGTGGTGATAGTGGCCAAAGGCTCTGCTTCTGCCCACTTGGTAAAGTAATCGACCACAACTATTGTGTATTTCGCACCACTTTTGGATATGGGTAAGGAACCGACTATGTCGATCCCCCACATTGCAAACAGCCAGGGACTAACCATTTGCATGAGTTCCGTCGGCGGAGCTCTCGCGATTTTTGCATATTTCTAACATTTGTCACATCTTCTCACATAGTCTGCGGCATCCCGATTCACAGTCGGCCAATAATATCCATAGCGGAAGATTTTATTTGCTAATGTCTGCACCCAGTATGGTCGCCACATTCTCCTTCATGGACTTCCTTCAAGGCTTGTTTTTATCTCATCATGGGCTATGCACCGGAGTAAAGGGGTCGAGAATCCCCTCCGATACATTACCCCATCCTGCATTACATATCGCGAAGCCTTACGAATGACTTGTCGTCTTTTGTTCCTTCTTTTTGGTAAGACTCCGTATAACAGGTATTTCTTGAATGGGGTCATCCATGACTCCTTCTCGATTTCTGTTTCTAACATGAAATCTACCTCCATCATACTTATGCTCGAAACATGTAAGGTTTCAACGGCAAGCAATCCCATTTGCTGCGCATCGCCAGTGCTCACAAATTTTGCCAATGAATCGGCTGCTCTGTTTTGTTCATGGGGACATGTGAAATATCACAATACTCCAGATTCGCTAGCAGCTCTTGGACCCGTGCCAGGTATGGGCCAAGTCTCTATCCCTTTGCTTGATAGTCCCCTCGAACTTGGTAAACCACCAGTTGTGAGTCACAAAAGATTTCAATCGATCTTATCCCCAATTCTCTGATAAGTCTCAGGCCAGCAATCAATGCTTCATACTCGGCTTCGTTATTTGTTGCTGTGAATTTGAGCTTCAAAGCGTAGCAAATTGATCAGTTTTCAGGAGTCACAAGAACTATGCCAGCCCTCAAACAACGGTCGTTAGATGCCCCATCGGTGTACATCTTCCATCGAACGGGAGGTATGACATTGTGGCCGTTTAGTTCGTCTGACATGGTGAATTCAGCAATGAAATCTGTTAGTGCTTGCCCCTGTATGGCCCTTCGTGGCAGGTAGGTATATCGAACTGACTCAACTCGATATTCCATTTTAACATCCTTCCAGCAGTTTTCGGTCGTTGGAGTACCTGTCGCAAGGGTTGATCAATGTAAACACTGATTGAGTGTGCCTAAAAGTATGGACGAAGCTTGCGTGATGCAATCACCAAGCAGTAAGCTAGTTTCTCAATCTTGGGATAATTTCTTTCTGCCCCCGTCAAATGTTTACTAACATTATACACTGGCTTTTGAACTTGGTCCTCCTCGCGAACCAGTGCCTTAGCACGTTATGATACAACCAGGTACACATACGACATTTAATGATCAATTGGTTTTGATAGCACCGAGGGACTTTCCAAATGTCTAACCAGAGCTCGGAATGCTTCCTCACAGCCAGACGTCCACACGAAATTTCTCTTTCCTTTCTTTATCACATTGAAGAAGGGAATGCACTTATCTGTAGCTCTGGATATGAAATGACTCAGTATGGCCACCTTTCCGTTCAAGCATTGTACTTGCTTTATAGTTCTGGGCACTTATATGTCCGAATAGCCTGAATCTTCTTCGGTTAGCTTCAATCCCACGTGCATTCACAAAGAAACTCAAGAACTTCCCTAACGCAACGCCAAAAGAACACTTCAAAGGGTTGATTTTCATTCCATAATGCCTAAGTATGTCAAACATCTCTGATAAGTCTCGAATGTGGTCATTTGACTATCGTGACTTCACGAGCATGTCATCCACATAGACTTCCATCGTTCTACCAATATAATCTTTAAATATTCGGTTCACTAGACGTTAATAAGTTTCTCCAGCATTTTTTAATCTTAAAGGCATCACTACGTAGCAATATAACCGAACGTCTATGACAAAACTGGTGTGTTCTTGGTCTGGAATGTGCATCGAGATTTGATTGTATCCTGAGTACGCATCCATAAACAACAGTAGCTCGTGTCTGGCCATTGAATAGACCAGCTGGTCGACTCTAGTTAAGGGGAAACTATCCTTTGGGGATGCTTTGTTTAAATCAGAATAATCAACGCAAGTTATTCACTTCCCTTTCGCTTTCCTCACCAGCACAGGGTTAGATACCCATTCAGGGTAGAGGGCGTCACGGACGAACCCATTGGCTTTGAGTTTGTCCACCTCCTCTCTGAGAGCGGCGGACCTCTTCGGGTCTATGCCACTCCGTTTTTGTTTTACTAGGACGTACTTCAGGTCTATATTCAACATATGACGTGCAATAGCGAAAGAAATCCTGCACATATTAGAATGTATCCAAGCGAAAATGTCCAGGTTCGCTCGAAGGAAATCAGTAAGATCCTCAGTCAATGGCGGGTCGAGTTGCGATCCAATCTTAAGAACTCGTGATGAGTCATTCTGGCTGATTGGAATGTCAATCGTCACCTCAGCCGATGCTGCATTTGCTTCCCTGGGTCCCCATCATCATCCCTCAGATCTATGTCTCTACAGATCTGAGAATGTCGCCCAAGCCAGGGCTCGGGCACTATTTGTCAATTGTCAGCATTTTGGATGTGGACGGAGTTGTCCGCTACTTTCCCTTTCTCTCTCCACGGAGCCTCTCTCAGCTCTGCCACATAACATGCACGACTGATCGCTTGATTGCCATACACTACACCGACTTCTTTGTCTGTCAGAAATTTTAATGTCAAACACCATAGGGCCAAAGCTACCCTAAACTCCGCCAGGGCTGGACGACCCAGAAATACATTGTATGGAGAGTCAACATCCAACACTATGAACGGTAGGATTTGCACTCTCCTACGCTCACCCTCTCCCAGTTCAACAGGTAACTCGACATACCCCATCGCGTCATTCGCAGCACCATTAAAGCCGTGGGTACGGGTTTTAGATGGATTTAATTCTTTTGTCTCCATCTTCATTTGGTCATAAGCCTTCTTGAAGAAGATGTTGACAGAGCTTCCACAATCACTTAAAATCCTTTTGAAGTAAGCTGGCCCGATTGTTGTAGATATGACCATCGGGTCGATGGTAGGAGCCTCCACCTTGTCTGCATCTCAACTCCTAAGCACTGTATCGTCTGTCATCATGCGTTGCTGTTTTTCAGGGGTTCCATCTTCCACATTCGAGCAACATTCATAATCCGCATGCCTCAAGGAGGTAGCATATCGTTCCATCTCCTGCCAATTCTTGTCTGCAGGGTAAGGTCCTCTAACTATAGTGTTTATGATCAATCTACCCACGGTTTGGGCAGGTTCCTCTGGATGGCATGGAGTCGGCCCGCGTCCGGGGTCTGACATTCCTTGCTTGCCCTCTTGTGGGTTCTTAACAAATTCCTACATTTTTTTTCTGCCTCTTCAACTTTTCTATGGCATCATGGAGGTGTCTGCACTCTCAACATTGTGCCCGTGAGTCTCATGGAAGCAAGAGTACTCCCCATCCGCTTCTGTTCCTCTGTGGACTCCTTTGGGTGTGGCTTTCTGTGTTGAAAGATGTTATAGGTTGATAGATAAATATTTTCAAGAGACGTATTCAGGGGGATGTAATCATTGTAGGTTGGAATCCTCGGCTTCCATTTCCCTGTTTCTCTTTTCTTTCCATATCCTCCGGACCCTTTAGATTGCCTAGGCTTGTTCTGGACGTTGACTTGAACCTTTACTGAGTTGTCGCCGGATTGCTTTATGGCGATGTTGTTTTTCACATTCTCCTGAATAGGCCCTGGTGCCTTATCTCGCCTTGTCCATCGAGCTCCTCCCTCCTTATGAATTAATGAGCTTTCGAATAGAATGGCTCTAATGTAGTTGGGGGCTTTCCCTCCAACCAATCTTTAAACTCCGAGTCTGGATCTACACCTCGCTTTACCGCAATCAAAATTGCATGGTCATTAGGGTTGCTAACTTCAGTGGCCGCAATGTGAAATCTATGCAAGCACGCTTTCAATGACTCTCCCAGAGCTTGGATTACGCTTGATAAGGACATTACATCCTTTGGACGAGCAGGATGTATCCTGAATTGTTTTAAGAATTTCATTGCCAACTCATCAAAGCTGGATATAGACCGCAGGGGAAGTCGAGTAAACCATGTAGTGGCGATTCCTGATAAAGTGATTGGGAAGCACCGACACTTGGTCGCATCATTCGCTCTGGCAGAATCCATCATCCATTCATACCTCATTACGTGCTGTTTGGGATTAGTCTTTCCTTCGTAGGCTGGTATAGTTTGCATACTAAACTTCCTGGGGTACTCAGCCTGTAGGATAATATCTGTGAAGGGAGTATGACTCCTGGATACTCCCCAATCTTCATTGGTCAAGCCTTGGTTCTCTCTCATTAACTGCATGACCATGGCTGATAAGTCCGGAGTTTGTATGGAGGATGGAAGGTTGGCATCCGTTCCATGGACCGCTCGGGTTGATGTCCACTCTACTGGCGATCGGCCAAACGTGCATCCTAAAGGCCAGTTTCATTAGGATCTTGGTGAGACGGGCATCCGGTCTCCTCACGTGCATGATCCGTGGTTGATTGATCAGCGGTACCTTCTTGTGCAGTTTCAGTCTTACGGCGTCCACGCCTGAGAGGTTCATCAGGTGAAGTCGAGCCGTCGGATGAAGAATAAGGGGCAGGGCTACCTCCAGCATTCTGAAGCTACAGTTGAGTAAGCTGAGTCATGATATTAGCGTTGGACTGAATCTGCTCAGTGAGTTGCCTTCTACTTTCCATGAGTTCCCTCATCAAGTCATTGAACTCCGTCTTGGTGATGACTTCTGTTTGAGTTTTGCGCTAGTCCCTGCACCTAAATTTTCTTGTTGATTGCTAGGTACAACTTGTTGCACTTTAGCAGTCTCATTGACGTTCGCATTGTGAGAGGCTGATCGGGTACATGGTCTTCCCATAGTAGAGTTGTTGGTCGAAACTCTGAGTAGATTCAACAGACGTCCTATGGTAGGTCGGATCTCCTTCGAGGGATTTATTCAATCCAGTTGCTGCAAAGTAGATCCTATCGGCTTGAGAATTCGATTCTCAGTGAAAGCGCCAAAATGTTAGCACTAGAATTGGTCACTAACAACCTTAAGAGAGATTGTGTAGAGAGATCAATGAAGAAAGTAAATTTAAACAGAGAACAATATGCTCAATCAAATGTGGAAAATAAGAACACCAGATTTATAGTGGTTTGGCATAATTTTCTGCGTCCACTTTGAAGTTAATCTTCATTGCTTTACTTAACAACTGGTTACAGATACAATCCGTACACCAACTATTTGAATACAACTGCTAAGTAAAAATGATAAGTCTTGAATGAGTTTTGAATGTGGCAGATCTCCCCGATGTTCTCGAAAAAAGGTCCATTTCACTGTGCCCTTGCTCTTCTATTTATAAACGAAGATGGGTTGGACATCCCTAATGGGCCTAGTAGCAAGATACCTCGTCCCGTGTTGAGTGACTTCTGTGTGCCGAGCCACAAATGCTGAACAGCAAATCCCAAGCCATGTATCCAAGCCGAACGAGGCAGTATGTTGAGTGGAATGTGTAGGCCGAACGAGATCCGATGCCGATCGAGGGGAGATGCCGAACGACATGCTTATGCGGAGCAAGGCCATGTGCCGAATGAGGCTGGAATGCCAAACGAGGCATGAATGCCGAGCGAGGATGGAATACAGGTCGAGGCATGAATGCTGAGTGAAGCTGGAATGCCGAACGAGGCATGAATGCCGAACGAGGCTTCATGCCGGTCGATACTGAATGCCGAACGTGGTTCATGCCGGTCGAGACTGAATGTCGAGTGAGGTTCATGCCGATCGAGACTAAATGCCGAACGAGGCCATGTGCCGAACGACTCTGCTATGCCGACCGACCTCTAGTTACTTGGTCAAATCTCCAGGTAACAGTATTTATTAAGAGTTTATTTAATTAAATAGATTTTAAACTTATGGAATTGGAAATTTTAAAGGATATTACTTTATTACTTGATTTTGGAAAGTGATTTAAATGAATATATCAAGTTTGAATAAATTGGGGGAAATATTCGGTTATTTGAAATTTGGAGTTTATTTAAATGATATTGGATTTAGTAAATATTTCAAAACTAAATAATAGTAAATTGAATTTGATATATATATAAAGTTATCAAATTTAGTTTTGAAATGTTGAATATTTAAAGCCTTGAAATATATTGAAATGGTTTATTTTGGGGTTCAAATCTGTATTTGAAATCGATATAATTTTGAATGGTTTATTTAGAAGAAAAATTGGAATTAATGATGTGAAATGTGATTAAATCTGAATTTTGCAATTCGAGTTGATTTGAAATTAATTTTTGAAATTGAGGAAACAATTTTATTATATGTACTATTTTAATATTTAAATCGGTTGAGTGGAAAGAATTATGATTTCAAAGTATTCTGTTTCGAAAGTGTTGTAATTTCAAGTGTTTGGTTTCGAAAATGTTATAACTTTGAAAGTGCTTTGATTTTTGGAAATGATATCTTATTTGGTTTTGAAATGGAAATAATATCGTATTTGATTTTGAAATGGCAACGATATTTTGGTTTTCAAAGTATAAATTATTTTGAAATGACCGCGGTGTTATACTAACGTTTGATTGTTAAAGAGACCGGGATTGGAAGTTTTCATCGCTATGCGAACTCTGAAAACCACTTTAACAACTGTGTATGCGGTGGAGATTCCAGAATGAAGTAGGACGGTGGCGACGTTCTATTGAGGTATATACGTGGACCCGACTCCAATGATTTGGCACAAGGTGGCTAAAACAGGAGCAATCGACAGGCTAATGACGTAGTTCCTCTGGTCGGACACACTTCTTCGATACCATTCTATTACTTTTTGATTGATTGGGTGCACCTTTGATTTTAGGAGTGTGGCTCGAGGTGGGTGGTAGTGGCTACTACGCGTTACCACCGGTCTGGAAGTGCAATTGGTATATCTACCCTGACATTGCCTAGTTGTGCCGTGTCATCTACCCTAGCACGCCTTATACGAGTTTGATTTGTGTCATACCTATGGAGTATCCTCTGATAGCCTCCCGATCTGGAGGTATTACAATACTGTATAGACTATTGGCACTATAAAATGTGTTAAAGGGGATATGGGTAACGCCTTAATGCTATTTTTAAATATATTGTACTTTACTTTAGACATTATTATAATAGCATATATTACTACATAGTAGATAGTTTAACGGATCCTTAGAGTCACTTGAGTTACTTGTATTTTAGTTGTTATTTCACTTGAGTTGGATTTATTGATATACGAATGTTAATCATGACTCGAGTGTTTTGTGTTTTGTTTTACGCTCGGGTCAGACTGAGTGATACAGCTATTGAGACTCACCTTTAGAGTTGAAGCTTCGCTTGGAGATCCAGCTATCTATCCAGTTTTCAGATATTCAGTTGATTCTAGTGATGTATTCTGATCTTGTATTTGACTACTGTATTCGAGACTTCTGTTGTATCTTATTTAACTCTGATATATATATATAGTAGCTTCATGAACTACTATTCATTTTGTTTCCACTACATTATTGTTATTTTACTTTGTGTCTGCGATTCTGTGATTATTTTATTTCTTGTATATGCTGAGTTTTGCAAAATATAATTTAACAATCTGGTATTTTGGGTAACTCAATTCCGACATGTGTGTCTGCCTATGCACTGGGAGGGTGCAGCACGATAGGGAGTTCTCGCATTTGGTTTGTAGCGAGCGGATGACTCTTACTCCTACATGTCCGTGCGAGGTTTGGTGCAGTCGAGAGGCTGGCCGTAAAGGCATAACACAGGTATTAATGTATGCTACGGTGGGCGTTACGCCATTGACGCGCAGTCCGTTACAATTGGTATCATAGCTTTGGTTTTAGGCAAAACTCAGTATATAGAGTAAAATTAATTATAGAATCGCTTTCGTTCATGCTTGAATCTCTTCCTTTTTGACTCGGTTTTCTTTGAATTTCGAAACGTTCCCCTCGGTTTCAAAATCCATCCTTGTCTCCCCTATTCGTGTTTCCTTAATTTCGGAGAAACCCGTAGCTCCACTAAATGATTTTTAAACATGTGAAACTCCTTTACAATAGGCATTGATTCACCAGAGATTTCTGTATCCTCGGTTTACGATGCTGCTATCTCTTTCTATGTCAAATTCTATCTCTTGCGATCGAATGTCGATTTGCCTTGGAAGTCTGTATTGAGCTTATTCTTAAAGTATTGGTTGACCCGGTTAAGGTCACTCATGATTTATATAAATTTATCCATCTTCTTACTTTGTTAATTGATCATCTTATCTTCATCTCGAGCCATCCTCAAGTTAGAATTATATTTGATTAGGGTCCCCTTGAATTTGAATCTCTATCCTCGCTTTGAAACCCATTCTTGATCGTCAAGCAAGGAAATGTATTAATTAGCAAGTCAATATTAAAATGTTTTATATATATTGTGTTGTATGAGTTACTGATGTTGATTTGGATTTTCGATCGATTCATTTGATCAACGCTATCGATAGGATTTCGAAAACACTTGAGTAGAGCAAACGGGTAAAATATTGTTTACAAATTTAGTAAATGAAATAAATTCTATACAATTATATTATATATGTGAGTATAATTTTCTAAAAAGATAATTGTTAAATGAATTGGTTAACAAAATGATATTATTTGATTTTCATTTATTATTTTGTAAACCATTGATTTTACCAACATATAAATAAATGAAATTATAAAAACATGGTTTATAAATTTATTTGGAATTTAAATGAATTTAAAATTGAGAAATTGAGAATTTAAAATTTCTGATGATTTCAAACTCTGGTTTTAAAGTTTTAAAATGTATTTTGTTTAAAGTATTTAAAAAAAGGGTTTTCAAAGAATTTTAAAATGTTAAATTTGTGCTCTTCTCTTTTGTCGCTGGAAAATAATTTCGTTGATGGCGGCCGCATCAACGACATTCATTTTCGAGTTTCGAAGGGGAGAGACCATTCTGTAGCTCTGCTACACTTTTGATCGAAATTTAAATTTGATTTGATTTTTGTAAAGTATGATTTGAATTACAATATATATATATATATATATATATATATATATATGATTTTAGATTTGATTTGATATATATGCTATATATAATTGTCTCTAAATTGTTTAAAGTTAATCGGGAATTAAATTCTTAAATTTATGTCAAAGATAATTTTAACTATAAAATGAAGCCAAATTTTTGAATAAATATTTAAATTTGAAATAATTGAATTGGAAAAGTTTACTTGTATAATACCCAATTTCATTCTAATATAACTTACCTAAATTATTCAGAAGTGGAAGATGTAATTGGATAATATACAATATAAAATGATTTTATAAATAAAATTTGAATGTTTATAATAAATGTTACACACTTAAATATTGATTATAAAATGTTAATAGAGATAAATATGATGATAAGTTAATTGAATAATAAAGGATATAATTTTGTTTTGAATGAAACATTTTGTAACAAATATTAATAAATTGAAATTAAATCAACTTAACGAAATGCCTTGAATTTAAAATCAATTGTTGAATATTAATTAGTTTAAACTGAAATTTATATGGTTTTAAATAAACTGTTTTATTTTTTTTTCCAATCTATTTTTCTTTCTGGTTTTTTCTATTCTCCTATCTCGTTCCTTTTCGGGGACGAAAAGTTTTGAGTGGGGGAGAGTGTAACGACCCGTAAATTTAGTGGTTTTATTTATTCAATTAATTGAATTTTTGTGAAATTTCAAATAAGTGAATTTAGAAAAAAAAAAGCTTGATATTTGGAATACGTCTGTTTAGACATAGCAAATGGTAAATTTTCATCAGAAAATGTGCAAGTAAATTTTCTTGTGTAATTTTATTTCAATTCAAATCGGTTAAATTTGACGATAATAAAATGTTTTCCAAACCTGAATAATTTTATAAAGAAAATTTGTAAATCAACTTCTGAGTGAGTCGTCACATTTTGTTTTGTCAAATATGGACTTCTCTAGCTCCGTTTACCTTATTTTCCGCAATTTTATAGCATTTCCGGTAGCGGAAATTCAATTTTTATAATTCAATCGTATCACTGATATCTGTGTAACGTTTTGTTCATATCGTCATGCTTATCTTAGCGGTATATTTATTTTTGTACTTTGAGGTTTGGTACGCGATGGAAACGATAAAACGATGCATCATATCAGTACCAAAAATTAGTGACCATTAGCTTTCCTTGTTTTCATATTTTGAACGTGCATCCCAAGCAATGTAATAAATTGCTTTGAAATCGTGTTAGCTGAAATTGATAGCTGGCATCCCATCACTCCAATTTACTAATTTTCCATGGATTCATTTCGGGTCCTACGTTTCTCTACCATCCTTGCTTTATAAAAATTTATATTATAACATGTTATATTTATTCCACTCATCTGCTTACACGTTTCCTCTCCCTACTCTTTCTACTTATCAGCCATTCATTTCCCTCGAAAATGCAATACTGAAGTAGGCCTTTCCCCTGCTCATCTCTTTCATCTTTCTTTCAATTTGTTCTAAAAAAATGACGAGAGCTATCGCCTCGGATCTTCCAGCTCCTCCCTCTCTGCCTCCATGTTGCCCGTAACCGTTTTCCCCCTCTAACCTAACCACCAAAGCAAACTTCACCCACAATCTTCCACACCACCATGCGAGCAAATTTCTACCCATGCTACAGCAGCCGAGTCGAGCTGTGTCTCTATGCTGCCTTCCTCCATGGCTGCCTTCCCCTTTGATTCACGGTTTTCTTTCATTTTTTCTCTTATATATATTAATTTATCTATACTGGGTTTGGTGTTTGTATATGTTATAACTATATATATATATATATATATATATATGTTGTTGTAAAATATAGTTAGGTGATGTTGTCACAGTAGTTTATATAAATTGGATAAATTTTTTGTTTATACGCATTGATAACGTGAGTTATATATACAGATTTCAAATATAAACCTATAGAGTGTTATATATATTAAGTCATATAATTATGTATATAATGTATTGCTACACAGGTAAGTTTCTATAAGTTATATTTAAAGTTATATTTGTATAAATATGTATAAAGAATCTCAAAATATATATATATATATATATATATATATATATATTCATGTAAGGTGTTTTGATGGGTATATTTACATGTCAGTCTTTCCTAATATACGTCAGTATATATAGTTTAGGCTTGAGCATTTATAGATTTTAAGATGTATATGCATCGTGTGTGTGTATGTGTATATACATATATATATTCTATTTTTGATATGTGGTTTTTTGTTTTAAAAATAAAAAGTTTATACAGTGATACATTATAAAGTACACATATGTTTTATATAAGTAATATATATGTTTGGTTAATATAAGTTAGTTATATAGCTTTAATTTATAAAGTATATAGATAAGGTTGTTGCTTATATTTAAAATTGTTAAATAATAATATATATGTATATAGTGTCAAGAGTGCAGTATGTACAGGTATTATATGTCCACGTATATATTGTTTAATGAATCGAACCTGTTGTTTCAAGTATATATAGTATGTAAGTTTGCTTTAGTTCAAATTTTTTGTTTATATGTCTACGTGAGTATTATTGTAGGTTGTGTGTATGTGTGTGTATATATATTGGTTTCTATATATTATGTTTGGTTTACTGTATGATGTTATATATATTTGTTTATAATATTATACATGATTTCAGTGTGTATGAGTAATAGGCTGTTAGCAATTTTGATTACGAACATGTATATAGGTCAGTGAGTATACATTTGTATATAAATTTATATCTTTTCTATGTTAGTATGTACGTATTGGTTGTTATATTAACGTTACATATTATACATATTATTTTTATTTACAGTAATATAAAGCTTTGATTTTGTTAGTTTATATATATAAACTATGGGTCCAATACTGTTACATATATACATGTCAAAGGTTTTGGAACAGTCTCGCTATATATATTTTATTAAGTAAATTTAGACTTGTCTATTTAAATCCTATATATATATATAGTATACTGTATATTTTATATATTAGTATATTTCGCATATGATATGTTTTGTATATATTATGGTTGACAGTTTCGTATATATATATATATATATATATATATATATATATATATATATTTCTAGTTTATATCCATTCTGTTTTTATATATATATATATTGCATTTAAATTTTTTATATATATTATATAGTATTTTGGTCTCTTTTAAATTTCTAAATTATAGCATATAAATGATCTTGGATATGTAATATGATTTGAAATAAAATATGTAATTGAAAATTGGTTTTAAGAAATAATAATATCATATATTTTCGTTTCGATTTTTATCAAGCAGATTTTGATTCATTTCATTGATTTCTTATCTATCAGCCTTGATCGTCGGTTCGTGCCCATTTCACTTGCTTTGGAATTCGTAGCTCATTTCCTTGTCAAATCTATCAATCAACGAAAGGTGAGAAATCACTCACGGTTAACGTTTTTATATTTATTCAATTGAAAAGACAATTGAAATGTGCTGCTGTTAGTTATTTACATTGCTATATATATGCTGTTATCTGTATTTGTTCACCTGTGACAACTGACACCATTTTCTGTTATTTATATTGATGATATATACTTGTTATATTATTATCATATCTTTTATCACTCTGTATGTTTCATGTAAGTATAGAATTCACTATGGGTTGAAATGATACACACCCGAATGGACTTTAGAATAGGAGAAAATCGTTATGGGTTGAAATGATAAACCCAAGCGATTTTCATTAAACTAAATTTGGGATTGCGGGTTGAAATTATATATACCCGTATATATATTTAAATTACAGAATGAAATGATAAATATGTGTATCACTTGACCATAGGATAGAAAATTATATACAAACACCGCTGGTCTATATATAAATATTTAAAAATGATTTATATGGTTTTGGAAAGAAATATATAGCTTTATAAAATGTGATTTTTGATCTTATATGAAACGACACTGACTCGACCTTCGAAAATCGACACCAAATATATCACCTATATTCAAATGCCGTAGATTCAAACTTCGAATCTGGTTCGCCGGAGCTTATAACACATTAAGTACAACACGGCGGAAGAAAACAATGAAATAATATCATTGATATACAACATCTGATACAACAATGAATATAATAGAATGATACAATAGATGTCAATACTATCAGAGATACAAGACACATCTGAAGGAATATCCTCAATAGGATACATCTCCAAAAGAATCCAACTCCATAATGCAACTACAACTCCATCTCCAAACTAAAAATAGCTCGAACCATCATTACGATGCAATAAGCAAACTAGATAACTCCAGAATGAAGCGAATGTGATTGCCAAGATCCAAAGGCTTCAAAGATATCGAATCTACTCCTATTGTCTGACTATCTGAAAAACCCAGCTCTAGACTGCCCGTGTGGAAAACTGTGGGCACCCAGAGTTTAGGAAGGGAACAATAAACTCCAGGTCATTCATAGGACTGGTATGAGCAAACAAAAATAGTTTATCTTTGAAAAAACAACAAAGGATTTTAAATTTAAATCCATAATGATTTTTAAAAAATGAAACTACCATAAGGCCTCCCGCCGCACACACAATGCAAACGCAGAATTGGAGGAGATTTCTCCTTATGATAGCCAAATATGCTTGATATGCGAAAACCATTTGATATTATTAGTGCATAGTGCAGAAAACATTTCGAAAGTATAATATTAATCTTAGCCAGCATAGCCATTTCGCACTTACGCCTACTATAACTACCATCTAAACAATGGTGACCACCATAAGTAAATGGCAGGTTCTATAACTAAAACCGTACAAGATGCGTATTGGTGATTGGATTTCCAATAAATGGTCAGGCTAAGAAACTTCCTACTGCCACACAGATACGCCTCTAGAGGATGTCCCGAGAACCTACCCGACTCTCTACCAACACAAGGCCGGCTTACCTCTGTACCTAGGTAATACTACTCGAGCATGCCATCCCCCGGTCGTTTGCGACCTTTATTCGAGGTACCTCTACACCAACAACCACAAAGCAATCACAAAGTAATAGATTTGCAGTGACCACATGAGTAGGTATCTGGGCTCCATACAATGATACCATCCTTTTCCATAAGGGAATGACACAGCCTAAAGGGCGCGACCCTCATAACCTTGCCGCATCTATCCTGTTTCGACCATTCCGGGGTGTGAGGTCGTGATGCAGTCTCATCCACAAAGCTACGCTTTATACAAAAGTCATGCTTTGATCAACAATTGATCAACAAATGATCAACAATACACAGCAGCACTCAGCATGTCACACCATCAAATTGGGAGTATATCACTGATAACTATCAAGTACATAACCTCTGAGCTCGTACGTCTCAGAGAAGGGTGTTAAGCTAAGAGAATAAATTCTCTGCCACCAACAGAAATGTATTTGAAAGAAATCTGCTTTATATCTCAAAGTGTAATGTCAGACATATAACCATACAAGTCTGTTCCGGGTTCGAACAGAACCGAAGGCACTTCGTCCAAAAAAAGGAAGAAGCCATTGTAATCTAGGTATCCACAATCTTGATCGGACTCCCCATCACATATGGAGATCTCTATACCGGAGCAACTCAGTGCAGGGTCATTCCACAGGTTATCCTATCATTCTCAAAGACACCCGGTCTTCACCATCGGTCTTCAAATGCTATCCATTTACGTCGTATCACTATTCAGAATGGGTTATATGAAATAAAGTCCTCTCTTGGCTAAACCGAATAGTGAGCGCAATATTTAAAAACATATGGATATTGGGATTTTTGTTAAGTCACAACTTTAAAACCCAAAACTTTTCTTTCAAATGGTTTAAACAAATTACCATTTCAAATATTTAAACAAAAAGATTCATTTCACAAAGTTCACCCAGTTTCACAAAGATCCATTCACAGATTTTCAAAACAATTTCCATTTCAATCAGGATTAACTCATCCAATCTTTAAATCAAAGGTTTTCAAACCTATTTCCAAAGATTTATTCATAGCTTGGAAAACCATTTTCATTTCAAACTTGAAATCCCTTTAACACAAATTGGAAATTCATTTCTTATATGAAAACTTTTATTATTTGAAAATAAATAGTTTTCATTTCGCAAAAATCCGATTTCATTTATACAAGTTAAGATCTTTGGGTTAAATTCAAATTCCCAAAACAACATTATAAAAATGGTTTAAAACCCATATAAACTTGTATAACCTTTTTAAATCATAAATAGAATTCAATTTCAAATTTTTGAATTCAAATTTAAATCAATATTTCAAAACTAAATCAAGTTAATCAAAAATTACTTTTATCTTTGAAATTCCTTTTCAAAAGCTTTTCACTTTAAACCCAATCCATTTCTAAAACCATTTGGATTCAAGATTCAATTTTAAAACCATTTCAAAAATCTGCGACTTAACCAATTTCCTCGTGCAATCCATATTTGTGTGTGTATAAGTGTGGTCCAGGGGTTTTACACAATAAAAGTGCAACATCATCAATTAGTACAGATTCAAATACATCAATATATTTGATAAGCGGTATACCACTATAACACTTATCTTTATTCACAGATCGCAGATAAATAACATAGGTACATAGCAGATAAATAAATTACATTCATCACAGATAATAAGCTACATTTCACAGCATAATCATATCACAGAACATCATATATAAGGGATATCACACAATTCAAAGCATCCAATTCAATCCAAACATTCGTAAGTAAGATCGGTTAATTGTCTGATTAATTTAAATCAGATTAATTACTTGTGAATTACTAAACCTGGTTAATTAACATTAATAAATTACAAATCATTTTGATTAATTATTCTTTAATCATTTATTAATTAACCATTGATAATAAATTAATTAACCTTTAATTATAATTCATCAACCTTTAATTATTAAATAATTTACCTTTAATTATTTAATTCACCATTTAATTAATTATCTTTGATTAACCCTTAATTAATTAATTACCATTAAAATAATTATCCTCAATTAGTTACGATAAGTGACTATCCCTAATCTTAAATCAATGTTAATCACTTGATTAATCCACCTTTAATCATTACTTAATTACTTTTAATTAAGTAATTATCTTTAAGCAATTAATTACCTTTAGTTGCTTTCATTAATTAATTTTCATTAATTAATTAATGAAAATTAATTAATCCTTAATTATAAGCTAATTAACCTTAAATTAATAATTAATTATCTTTAATTAATTACAATAATTAATTAATTAATCCTTATTTAATAATCATTTCTTATTCACTTTCATGAATAATTTAACTTTTAATTAATTATTTTCAAATTAATTACCTTTATAAATTAATCACATTAATTAATTAATCTTTAAATTAATTAATCTTTAAACACTTGATTTATCAATCTTTAATAATAAATTATTCGTCCTTAATTACTTTCATTAAGTACTTACCTTTTAAGTAATTAATTATCCTTTAATTAATTATGAATTAATTACTTGATTTATCAAACTTAAATTATTAACAAATTTGCCTTAATTAATTTTATTGTAATTCACTTCAAGTAATTAATTTCCTTTAACAAATAAATTAACTATAAACTTTAAAAGTTAATTAACCATTAAAATATTCTTTATAATAATTAACTAATCTTTAATATTATAAAGTTTATTTAAAATAAGCTTTTCAAAATAAAGGTTACGTATATTTTAAACATTCTAAAAACTTGGTTAAGTACAACAATTTTATTTTAAAACCTTCTTAACCAATTTTTAAAACTTAGATAATATTTAATATTGAAATAAAATTGGTTTAACAAAATTTATTTTCAATAAATTGATTTTTATTTTAAAGTTTGAAACTGTTTTCGTATAACATTAATAAACCCGAGACAAATCTCGTTTTACCCGAGCTTGAACCCGGGCCAACTCATTTTTTCATCTGCTTTGAGAAAACCCATCACTTTCACTTGCTTGGCACCGAGTCCCACCTTCTTCCCCAACCTTCACAAAATTGCTGATATAAAAAGATGCATGCGTGAACGTGCACACCTACTCCGATTATCATTGATCGTCGTCGAGAACTCCTGCAAGTCACTTAGGACCTCGACAACACATTCGACCACTCAGAACTACCAAATTCGATGTCAATCAAAATCGAGCCTCTTCGACAAAAAACTGGAACCCAACATCAATGAAAAATCCCTCACCGACAACGCTTCCTATCACCATCCACTCCGCCTTGTCTACAGGCGCGCCATTCACCCACGAATCAATTTCCCCTGGTGTGATGCCACTCGATGCAACGACGCTGGCGAATTTCTGCTCCAAACTTCGACGAGCAAATTTGGTTTAAAATCCTATATAGACATCGTTCAGCCACCACAATAGCTTATAATTCAAACGAGTATTTTTCCTAGATTCATCAACCTTCAAGCTATCTTTGATACAAAACACAACCCTAGAACTGTCGGCGATTATCAGAGATTGATGAAAATGTCAATCCCGTTCATCCCATATTTTCTCACAAATTAATAAATTAAAAATCTTGAAATGACATTCAAAAATCATTATTTCAATATGCGAATGTATTCATATAATTCAAACTCGCAATTAAATCATTTGATTTTTCACTTTATATTGATCATTACTGTAAATTATTATTTCCAAAATATTTACTTAATAATTTTTCTCTAATAATATTTTTAGAGATAACTTTACATTGTTATAAACAATTTTCTTTCAGACATTATAATCAAATTTGTATTATACGAAGAGATATACATTTTTTTTTCTTGAATTTTTAAGGACCTGTTACTTAACAGAGCCATATAGATATACATCTACAAGCATGCACTCTTATTTACAGACAAATATATACCTATATTCAACATGCAAGCACAAATTTTATCACATGTTAACAGATCATCACATGAAATCAAGATGTGAACCAGATTTAAAGATTTGAGGTGTAATTTTCTCACCTGACACTGAAGAACGGAGAAGATTGTTTGAGCCTGGAATTTTGTTTTGAACTTGATCTCTGATTTGAAATCTGATTTTAATTTTGAAACCTGAAATCTTTGAATTGATTTGCAACTGGAACTTGTTTTGTTGAGATGATTTCTGAATTCGAATTTATGTTGCTCTGATTTATGATTTAAGTTTTTAAATTGCATGAAGCTTTTAAACTCAGGTTGAAGTTGAAATTCTGGATTGCTTGTTAATATTGAATCTTGAGGCTTTGGTTTGATCACCTTTTAATTTCTAGTTTGTAATTGCATCTTGAATTTACTTTTTTTGATTGTTTTCCAGATTTTCTTTTGAGGTTTGCTTACAGGTTTTGAATTTCCAGTTTGAAAATGTTTTCAAGCCTGAAAGCATTGATATTGATATTGCTTGATCTTTGATGTTGAGATGATCTTCTACAGGTTTGTTTTAATTTTTATTTTGAACTGTAATGCTTTGTTCTCAGTTTTTCTTTTCTGATGTTAACTTTTGCTTTGAGTTTTCCAAATGAAACAAAATTGGCCTGGTTTTCTTTTTTTTATGCATGTTAACAAATTTTTGATTTAAAACAAAATAATTTTCTTTTGCCACTTGTCCACTTTCATTACATTTGTAATTTCATTTGATAATGTTCTAACAAATGTCTTAAGTAAGTTAAATTATGTTTAATCGAATTATTTTTGTAAATTTTATTTTTAACCCTTATTGCAAATATAATTTCATATACTAACATATGCCTTTATTAAAAAAATTGTTTATGTTCTTGTCTTTATATATATTCTTATTTGCACAAATAAAAATTTATTTAAATTACTTTTCACATTCAATCTTAATTTAGTTCAATACATTAACATATATACATTTATATATTTTAAACTTAAGATATTAAACTTGTTAATAATTACTTATTTTTAAATTTTCATTTTAAACTTAAGTAATCATACTTATTATATTTTTTTTCAAATATAAAATTTTCTTTAAGTCCAATTAAATTTCAATATATTAACATTTGAATTTTAAATTCAAATTTCAAATTATCATTTACATATATGTAAACACAAACCAAACACATATCTTTATAAAATTTGGGAAAAGTTCTAATTAACTCACCGTTAATTCACAATTAAATTCAAAAATTAAATTACTTACCAATTTAAATTTTGATTTAAAAACAGGAATGTTACATTTCCCCCCTTAGAAAATTTCGTCCTCGAAATTTGAAAGTAGGGAGACAACAAAAGAAAAGATGAAAGATAGAGAAATATCTTTTTAGTTCAAACTAAACATCTATTCTGCATTTGGCTTACCAAATTAGAATATCATTAATAAATATGAGAACAAACTCATATAATATTTTCACAAGATACTTGGGTCATCTGGTCTACAAATATGCAAGGGCATTGGTTAGTTCGAAGGGATAACTAACCATTCGTAGAATATATCGGACCCCAAAGAATAGATAGATAGATTCAATCTTCTACAACTTATCAAACACTAGGCATGGATTCCAAACTCAAGTCGGAATATCCCAAAGTATATATTAACTTGTCCCTCTTCGGACTTTGATACTCACAAGAAATCACCATAGAATTTCAAATTTGGTTTTAATCGATATCGTTTTATTGATTCAATTAAAATTTAGCTTCATATTCTATTAACCAATTTAACACAATTTAAAATTTCCAATTTATTTAAAATTTTCAAATTCATTAAAGTTTAAATCAAAAAACTTATAAGAAACCGATAGAGATACGAAGTAAGGATTTTTTACAACGATTCGTAGGCCACCATCACACTAAAACTTCTCCCTCGAGCTGCTACGAAGCAATCAAAAGAATTTGAAATCGAATCAAAGGAGATTGATAAGAAAGTTGTTTTCGCTATTGCAGGGTATTGACCATTTGTAGTGGTACTCCCCTGTCCCCTTTCTCGTCCTCTTCTTGCACTCATACTCACTATCAGTGGATATTGAGAGAATTTACTAAGGCATTTGAACGGATATCTTAAGGATACACTCATTCTAAGGTATACTTCACCCCATCTCTAATGAGTTGCCTAATGTGTTATACTCCTGAGCTAAAGTTTCAACCTTCAGCTCTGATACCAAATGAAACGACCCTGACTCGACCTTCGAAAATCGGCACCGATTATATCACCTATATTCAAATGTCGCAGATTCAAACGTCGAATCTGGTTCGCCGGAGCTTATAACACGTTAAGTACAACACAGCGGAAGAAAACAATGAAATAATATCATTGATATACAACATCTGATACAACAATGAATACAATAGAATGATACAATATATATCAATAATATCAGAGATACAAGATATAACGGAAGGAATATCCTCAATAGAATGCATCTTCCAAAAGAATCCAACTCCATAATGCAACTGCAAATCCATCTCCAAACTAAAGATAGCGCGAACCATCATCACGATGCAATAAGCAAACTAGATAACTCCAGAATGAAGCAAATGTGATAGCCAAGATCCAAAGGCTTCAAAGATATCGAATCTACTCCTACTATCTAACTATATGAAAAACCCAACTCTAGACTGCCCGTGTAGAAAATTGTGGGCACCCAGAGTTTAGGAAGGGAACAATAAACTCCAGGTCAGTCATGAGACTGGTATGAGCAAACAAAAACAGTTTATCTTTAAAACAAACAACGGAGGATTAAATTTAAATCTGTAATGCTTTTTAGAAAATGAAACTACCATAAGGCCTCCCGCCGCACACACAATGCTAACGCAAAATTGAAGGAGATTTCTCCTTATGATAGTCAAATATGCTTAATATGCGAAAACCATTTGATATTATTATTAGCGCATAGTGCAAAAAACATTTCGGAAGTATAATATTAATCTTAGCCAACATAGGCATTTCGCACTTATGCCTACTATAGCTACCATCTAAACAGTGGTGACCACCATAAGAAAATGCCAGGTTCTACAACTAAAACCGTACAAGGTGTGTATTGGTGATTGGATTTCCAACAAATGGTCGGGCCAAGGAACTTCCTACTGCCACATGGGTACAACTCTGGAGGGATGTCCCGAGAACCTACCCGGCTCTCTACCAACACAAGGCTGGGTTCCCTCTATAACTAGGTAACTGCTACTCGAGCATGCCATCCCTCGGTCGTTTGCGACCTTTATCCGAGGTACATCTACACCAACAACCACAAAGCTATCACAAAGTAATAGATTTACAGTGACCACATGAGTTAAGTATCTGTGCTCCATACCATGATACCACCCTTTTCCAGAAGGGAATGACACACCCTAAAGGGTGCGACCCTCATAACCTTGCCGCATCATTCCTCCTTAGACCATTTCCAGGGTGTGAGGTCCTGATGCAGCCTCGTCCACAAAGCTACGCTTTATACAAAAGCCATGCTTTGATCAACAATTGATCAACAAATGATCAACAACACACAGCAGCACTCAACATGTCACACTACCAAATTGGGAGTATATCACTGATAACTATCAACTACATAACCTCTGAGCTCGTACGTCTCAGAGAAGGGTGTTAAGCTAAGAGAATAAATTCTCCGCCACCAATAGAAATGTATTTGAAAGAAATCTGCTTTATATCTCAAAGTGTAATGTCAGATATACAACCATACAAGTCCGTTCCGGGTTCCAACAGAACCAAAGGCACTTCATCCAATAAAGGAAGAAGCCCTTGTAATCTGGGTATGCACAATCCCGATCAGACTCCTCATCACATATGGAGATCTCTATACTGGAGCAACTCTGTGCAGAGTCATTCGATAGGTTATCCTATCCTTTTCGAAGACACCCGATCCTCACCACCGTCTTCAAATGCTATCCTTTTACGTTGTATCACTATTCGTAATGGGTTATATGACACAAAGTCTTCTCCCGGCTAAACCGAATAGTGAGCGCAATATTTAAAAACATATGGATATTGGGATTTTAGTTAAGTCACAACTTTAAAAACCAAAACTTTTCTTTCAAATGGTTTAAACAAATTACCATTTCAAATCTTTAAACAAAAAGATTCATTTCACAAAGTTCACCCAGTTTCACAAAGATCCATTCATAGATTTTCAAAACAATTTCCATTTCAATTAGGATTAACTCATCCAATCTTTAAATCAAAGATTTTCAAACCCGTTTCCAAAGATTTATTCATAACTTCGAAAACCATTTTCATTTCAAACTTGAAATCCCTTTAACACAAATTGGAAATTCATTTCTTATATGAAAGCTTTTATTATTTGAAAACAAATAGTTTTCATTTCGAAAAAAATCCGATTTCATTTATACAAGTCAAGATCTTTGGGTTAAATTCAAATTCCCAAAACAACACTTTAAAAATGGTTTAAAACCCATATAAACTTGTATATCCTTTTTAAATCATAAATAAAATTCAATTTCAAATTTGAATTCAAATTTAATCAATATTTCAAAACTAAATCAAGTTATTCAAAAATAACTTTTATCTTTGAAATTCCTTTTCAAAAGCTTTTCACTTTAAACCCAATCCATTTCAAAAAACCATTTGGATTCAAGATTCAATTTTAAAACCATTTCAAAAATCTATGACTTAACCAATTTCCTCGTGCAATCCATATTTGTGTATGTATAAGTGTGGTCCAGGGGTTTTACACAATAAAAGTGCAACATCATCAATTAGCACAGATTCAAATATAGTAATATATTTGATAAGCCGTATAAACTATAACACTTATCTATATTTATAGATCACAGATAAATAACATAGGTACATCACTGATAAATAAATTACATTCATCACAAATAATAAGTTACATTTCACAGCCTAGTCATATCACAAAACATCATATATCAGGGATATCACACAATTAAAAGCATCCAATTCAATCCAAACATTCCTAAGTAAGATCAGTTAATTGTCTGATTAATTTAAATCAGATTAATTACTTATGTATTTCTAAACCTGGTTAATTAACATTAATAAACTACAAATCATTTTGATTAATTATTCTTTAATCATTTATTAATTAACCATTAATAATAAATTAATTAACCTTTAATTATAATTCATAAACCTTTAATTATTAAATAGTTAACCTTCAGTTATTTAATTCACCATTTAATTAATTATCTTTAATTAACCCTTAATTAATTAATTACCATTAAACTAATTATCCTCAACTAATTACGATAAGTGACTATCCCTAATCTTAAATCAATGTTAATCACTTGATTAATCCACTATTAATCATTAATTAATTACTTTTAATTAAGTAATTATCTTTAAGTAATTAATTACCTTTAATTGCTTTTGTTAATTAATTTTCATTAATTAATTACATTAATTAATTAATCCTCAATTATAAATTAATTAACCTCAAATTAATAATTAATTATCTTTAATTAATTATAATAATTGATTAATTTTAGTAATCATATCTTAATCACTTTCATGAATAATTTAACATTTAATTAATTAATTATTTTCAAATTAATTACCTTTATAAATTAATCACATTAATTAATTATTCTTTAAATTAATTAATCTTTAAACACTTGATTTATCAATCTTTAATCATAAATTATTCATCCTTAATTACTTTCATTAAGTACTCACCTTTTAAGTAATTAACTATCCTTTAATTAATTATGAATTAATTACTTGATTTATCAAACTTAAATTATTAACAGAATTGCCTTAATTACTTTTATTGTAATTTACTTCAAGTAATTAATTTCCTTTAACAAATAAATTAACTTTAAACTTTAAAAGTTAATTAACCACTAAAACATTCTTTACATTAATTAACTAACGTTTAATATTATAAAGTTTATTTAAAATAAGCTTTTCAAAATAAAGGTTACGTATATTTTAAACATTCTAAAATCTTGGTTAAGTACAACAATTTTATTTTAAAACCATCTTAACAATTTTTAAAACTTAGATAACATTTAATATTGAAAGAAAACCGGTTTAACAAATTTATTTTCAATAAATTGATTTTTATTTTAAAGTTTGAAACTGTTTTCGTATAACATCCATAAACCCGAGACAAATCTCGTTTACCCTAGCTTGAACTCAGGCCAACTCATTTTTTCATCTGCTTCGAGAAAACCCATCACTTTCACTTGCCTGGCACCGAGTCCCACCTTCTTCGCCAACCTTCACAAATCGCTGATATGAAAAGATACATGCATGAACGCGCACACCTACTCCGATCATCGTTGATCGTCGCCGAGAACTCCAGCAAGTCACTTACGACCTCGACAATACATTCGACCACTCAGAACCACCGAACTCGCTGTGAATCGAAATCGAGCCTCTTCGACCAAAAACTGGAACCCATCATCGATGAAAAATCCCTCACCGACAGCACTTCCGGTCACCATACACCTCGCAGCCTTGTCCACAGCCTCGCCATTCACCCACGAATCAATTTCCCCCGGCACGATGCCACTCGGTGCAACGATGCTGGCGAATTTCAGCTCCAAACTTCGACGAGAAAATCT
This sequence comes from Allium cepa, assembly GCA_030765085.1. Lineage (NCBI taxonomy): Eukaryota > Viridiplantae > Streptophyta > Magnoliopsida > Asparagales > Amaryllidaceae > Allium > Allium cepa. The sequence goes on along the minus strand of CM060931.1, from coordinate 1,038,046,308 downwards.
GGTTTAAAACCCTATATAGACATCGTTCAACCACCACAATAGCATTTAATTTAAACGAGTATTTTTCCTAGATTCATCAACCTTCAAGCTATCTTTGATACAAAACACAACCCTAGAACTGTTGGCGATCATCAGAGGTTGACAAAAATGTCAATCCCGTTCATCCCATATTTTCTCACAAATTAATAAACTAAAAATCTTGAAATGATATTCAAAAAACTTATTTTGAAATGCGAATCTGTTCATATAATTAAAACTCGAAATCAAATCATTTGATTTTTCACTTTATATTGATCATTACTGTAAATTATTATCTCCAAAATATTTACTTAATAATTTTTTTCTAATAATATTTTTAGAGATAACTTTACATTGTTATAAACAATTTTCTTTCACACATTATAATCAAATTTTTATTATACGAAGAGATATACATTTTTTTCTTGAATTTTTGAGGACCTGTTACTTAACAGAGCCATATAGATATATATCTACAGGCATGCACACTTATTTACAGACAAATATATACCTATATTTAACATGCAAGCACAAATGTTATCACATATTAACAGATCATCGCATGAAATCAAGATGTGAACCAGATTTAAAGATTTGGGGTGTAATTTGCTCACCTGACACTGAAGAAGAGAGAAGATTGTTTTGAGCCTGGAATTTTGTTTTGAACTTGATCTCTGATTTGAAATCTGATTTTGATATTGAAAGCTGAAATCTTTGAATTGATTTGCAACTGGAACTTGTTTTGTTGAGATGATTTCTGAATTCGAATTTATGTTGTTCTGATTTATGATTTTAGTTTTAAATTGCCTAAAGCTTTTAAACTCAGGTTGAAGTTGAAACTCTGGATTGCTTGTTAATATTGAATCTTGAGGCTTTGGTTTGATCACCTTTTAATTTCTGGTTTGTAATTGCATCTTGAATTTACTTTTCTTGATTGTTTCCCAGATTTTCTTTTGAGCTTTGCTTACAGGTTTTGAATTTCCAGTTTGAAAATGTTTTCAAGCCTAAAAGCATTGATATTGATATTGCTTGATCTTTGATGTTGAGATGATCTTCTACAGGTTTGTTTTAATTTTATTTTGAACTGTAATGCTTTGTTCTCAGATTTTCTTTTCTGATGTTAACATTTACTTTGAGTTTTCCGAATGAAAGAAAATTGGCCTGGTTTTCTTTTTTTTATGCATGTTAACCAATTTTTGATTTAAAACAAAATAATTTTCTTTTGCCACTTGTCCACTTTCATTACATTTTTAATTTCATTTGATAATGTTCTAACAAATGTCTTAAGTATGTTAAATTATGTTTATATCCCTAATCAAAATATTTTTATAAATTTTATTTTTAACCCTTATTGTAAATATAATTTCATATACTAACATATGCCTTTATTAAAAAAATTGTTTATGTTCTTATCTTTATGTATATTCTTATTTGCACAAATAAAAATTTGTTTCAATTACTTTTCACATTCAATCTTAATTTAGTTCAATACATTTATATATTTTAAACTTAAGACATTAAACTTACTAATAAATACTTATTTTAAAATTTTCATTTTAAACTTAAGTAATCATACTTATTATATTTTTTTCAAATATAAAATTTTCTTTAAGTCCAATTAAATTTCAATGTATTAACATTTGAATTTTAAATTCAAATTTCAAATTATCATTTACAAATATATAAACACAAACCAAACACATATCTTTATAAAATTTGGGAACAATTCAAATTAACTCACCATTAATTCACAATTAAATTCAAAAATTAAATTACTTACCAATTTAAATTTTGATTTAAAAACAGGAATGTTACATTATATAAAATGTTATTTTATATATAGTTAAATTCTTGATTTGGGCTATGTATAAATTTGTTTATAAAATAAGTATAATAATAAAGTTTGATCTTATTAAAATATAATATGGTTAAGTATTTATCTAAAATTATATTTAATATAGAGTTTATAATGATTCTAATAAATTAAGGCTGGGAGATAGATTTGAAATTTGATTTGAAATGGTATTTAATTAAGAATTTATTTCATTAAATAGATTCGAAACTTACGGAATTGGAAATTTTAAAGGATATGACTTTATGACTTGTTTGTGGAAAGTGATTTAAATGATATATCATATTTGAATAAATTGGAGGAAATATTTGGTTATTTGAAATTTGGAGTTTATTTACATGATATTGGATTTATTACGTACATATTTCAAAACTAAATAATAGTAAATTGAATTTGATATATATAAAGTTATCAAATTTAGTTTTGAAATGTTGAATATTTAAAGCCTTGAAATATATTGAAATGATTTATTTTGGGGTTCAAATCTGTGCTTGAAATCGATATAATTTTGAGTGGTGTATTTAGAAGCTAAATTGGAATTAATGATTTGAGATCTGATTAAATTTGAATTTTGGAATTCGAGTTGATTTGGAATTAATTTGTGAAATTGAGGAAACAATTTTATTATATATACTGTTTTAATATTTAAATCAGTTAAGTGGGAAGTACAATGATTTCAAAGTATTATGTTTCGTAAGTGTTGTAATTTCAAGTGTTTGGTTTCGAAAATGTTTTAACTTTGAAAGTGCTAGATTTTTGGAAATGATATCTTATTGGGTTTAGAAATGGAAATGATATCATATTTGATTTTGAAATGGAAATGATATTTTGGGTTTCAAAGTATAAACTATTTTGAAATGACCGCGGTGTTATAATAACTTTTGGTTGTTAAAGAGACCGGGATCGGAAGTTGTCATACTCTATGCCAACTCCGAAAACCACTTTAACAACCGTGTACGCGGTGGAGATTCCAAAATAAAGTAGGATGGTGGCGACGTTCTATTAAGGTATATATGTGGACCCTACTCCCGTGAGTTGACATAAGGTGGATAAAACAGGAGCAATCGATGGGCTAATGAGGTAGCTCCTCTGATCGAACACACTTCTTCGATGCCATTCTATTACTTTGTGATTGATTGGGTTCACCTTTGATTTTGGGAGGGTGGATCGTGATGGGTGGTAGTGGCTGCTACGTGTTACCATCGGTCCGGAAGTGCAATTGGTATATCTACCCTGGCATTGCCTAGTTGTGCCGTGTCACTTACCCTAGCGCGCGTTGTACAAGATTGATTTGTATCGTACCTATGGAATATCCTCTGGCAGCCTCCCAATCTGGAGGTATTACGGTACTGTATAGACTATTGGCATTATAAAATGTGTTAAGGAGGATATGGGTAATGCCTTAACGCTATTTTTAAATGTATTATACTTTACTTTAGACATTATTATAATAGCGTGTATTACTATATAGTAGATAGTTTAACGGATCCTTAGAGGATGGTTATCCCAAACATCCTTTGAGTTACTTGTATTTCAGTTGTTATTTCACTTGAGTTGGATTTATTGATATAAGAATGTTAATCCCGACTCGAGTGTTTTGTGTTTTGCTTTACGTTTGGGTCTGACTGAATGATACAACTGTTGAGACTCACCTTTGGAGTTGGAGCTTCGCTTGGAGATCCAGCTATCTATCCAACTTTCAGATATTCAGTTGATTCTAGTGATGTATTCTGATCTTGTATCTGACTATTGTATTCGAGACTTCTATTGTATCTTATTTAACTCTGATACATATAGTAGCTTCATGAACTACTATTCATTTTGTTTCCGCTGCATTATTGTTATATTACTCTGTGTCTGTGATTCTATGATCATTTTATTTACTATATATGCTGAGTTTTGCCAAATATAAATTAACAATCTAGTATTTTGAGTAATTCAATTCCGGCATGTTTGGATACAAATGGTTGAAAATATTAGGTCGTTACAATAAACAGATATAGTTCTTTTGTTTAAAGATTTTTCATTTGTCTATTATACATTGTTCCGCTACGAATGTGAGATTCTGATAATTTTTTCTGTTTTCTTCTTCTACCTTCTTCTTCTTTAACCCTAATGGTTCGCTTTTTCGGCATTCGGTTGTTTGGCATTTGATACAGCAGACGTATTGATGCCGACTTTCGGGCGTCGAAAAATTGGGTCGTTACACTTTCACTCACCAGACTTGTTGTCTGACCCATTCCTCTATTTCCCCTTTCCCTCCATAGGCCAGCAGAGGCAAGGACAATAAATTCATATTTCTTAGAGATTCATTCCTGGAGTTCTTCATGTATTCTTCTTCTTTTCATTTGGCTTTTGATGTACTGGTACTTATGAGAGGGATGATTATTTTTATTGTACTATGATTTTATGTGGCTGAGATGCATTTTTCATAAGACATATGTATTTGGTATTTGAGACATGTGATGTTTTTCAGACTTATTTATGAAGTTTTATTTTGAATAATCAGTTACCATTTAAATGTTTCCGCTGTTTTTACTTATTTGTCTTGTGAATCTTAGTCTCTATAATGTTTTAGCTATACCTATAACGCACCATATCCTATAGTATGCCCTTTTGTGTATATTAAGGGGTGTGGGGTGTTTCGAATTTTTTTGAAATATTAATCGTATAACTACTTAACATAAAATATGAAGAAAAAATATATAAAGTGGTACCTTAGCTAGATTAATGCTTTAAAGGTGGTTTTTTTTACCATTTCATGCATACACCTCATCACATGATATACACAATCCGTTGATCAAGATTGTTGAGGACACTAATATTACAAGATAATTCGATAGTTGGTTTAAATCCAAATGAAATATAAGTTTTTTTGTTTGTTGGAAAACAAATCACTTTACTGTTCATCCATTTCAAGTAAGTTACTTGAGACTTACCACAGCATGCCTTATAAGATTTAAAGGCCCTATACATATGCAAGGACAGTTTAACATATATAAACAGTTTTATTTTCAGCTTTCTATTTATGGCCATTACCACTGATTAATCCTTTGGAGAAAAGGATATGGAAGTGGTGTTATTATTTATCTATTTGATGATACAAATGAATTGAACTGTGAATAACGAAGAGTCGGATTGTTAGGACTCTAATTAAATGGTTTATCTTTCTAGTAACTCCTATAAGGCTGTTTAACACTTCTAAAGTGATTTTAAAATTTTCAATAAATTAATTCATAATGAATAGCATTGTACACGATAACGAATGCAAGGGTGTTACTGCTTAGAAAGTGATATGTTAACATGGCTATTTTAATAACCAAAAGAGAAGTGTTACACAATAAGCATTATTTTTCAAGGTTTTACTAGACTTTCAACAAGATACGTCTATTCATAGCATAATTAGACAATAAATGTTCCTGGATATACACCATATACTATGATGCATTTGAGTATAAAGGATCTGCCCATTTTCTTATTAATCGATTGTGTGCCTGTGTTATATTAATGCGTAGGACTTGATGACGAACAAAACTGCACATTAATCCAGGGAGATTTTTTAGGTAAAATCGAGAACTAAATTGGGTAAATAAGGTAGGTAGTTAAATTTTTTGATGTCGATAGCACAACGAAAAAAGAAGCGAAATGGTTGATCCAACAACACAATAACGATAGTGCAATGGAATCAAAAAGAAAATAAATACAACGTACATGTTCGCTTGCGGCTTAATTTTCAATCTACATTTGCGTTCAGACTGGGGATCAAAAACATAAACCACATTCTTTTCTATATGGAAAACAAGTAGTAGACAATGTTTCTTGCAATTATAAAATTTATAGTAAGTTAAAATCAACAATAAAATTGTAACTTTGTTACTAAAAGTTTAGTTTTCATACCCATTATAGTGTGGGGCTAAGAGTAAGCACTTTGATTGCAAAGCACTCCATGTGTTCGTGATATATATATTTGTCACGTCTGGTTGTTTCAGCAATTGGGAAAGCTTATGGGGAGACATAAACCTGATGGTCTCCACTTCGAGGTCATTGCACATATGATTTTACCACCTAAACGTTATTTAAACATATAATCAACAATATTAAGCATGCCATCAAGTTCTTTATTAATTTTATAAGTTCATTATTAACAACAGGCAGAGATTGGAACGGTAAATCTTGTAATAACACACACACACACACACACACACACACACATATATATATATATATATTATATTATATGTCTATGTGTGGACAAAATACTCACATGATGTAAATCTGCAACCATGATTCATACAACCATGTCATACCAAGGAATTAGATAATGTCATCCACCGTGATATAGATTTCAAAGACCTCATCGTACGTAAATAAATATTATTCACTTGAATTGCACAAATAGCATTATCGTCAGATGGCACTTGAACTATCAGGTCATGGAAATATCTACACTTATCCATTAAAGTTTTTGACATTTCTTCATCCACGATTGCATTGCGCTTTGTAGACTCATTTGTTATTGTATTAATCACCTTTTATTGTCATTGATGACCTAAGCAACAAATTTGTAATCTATCTTTCTTACACCTAAAGATGACACTTAATACATCCATGATATTCATGTGTCGATCATTTAAGCATCCAAAAGACAGGTCATTTGGAGTAAAGAAAGAAAAACAGAGAAAAATCCCATATCGTGACAAGAAATATATAATATACACAAGATCTTCAAAAAAAGAAAAGAATTTTATTGTAATGACCCGATATTTTCAACCATTCACATTCAAACATGCCGGAATAGAATTGCTCAAAATATCAAGTAGTTGATTTATATTTGGCAAAACTCAACATATACAGTAAATAAAATAATCTCAGAATCACAAGAACAGAGTAATATAACAATAATGCAGCGGAAACAAGAGAATAGTAGTTCATGAAGCTACTATATATATGAAAGAGTTATACAAGATATAACAGAATCCTCGAATACAACAGCCAAGTACAAGATCAGAATACATCACTGGAATCAACTAAATAACTCCAAGCTGAAAGATGTAGATGGAACTTCAAACGAAGCTCCAACTCCAAAGGTGAGTCTCAAAAGCTGTATCATTCAATCTTACCCGAGCATAAAGCAAACACAAAACACTTGAGTCAGGATTAACATATTTATATCAATAAATCCAACTCAAGTGAAATAACAACTGAAATACAAGTAGCTCAAAGGTTGTTTGGGATAACCATCCTCTAAGGATCCGTTAAACTATCTACTATGTAGTAATATACGTATTATAATAATGTCTAAAGTAAAAAGTATAATATATTTAAAAATAACGCTAAGGAGTTACACAATATCTCCCTTAACACATTTTATATATTCCCATAGTCTATAGAGTACCTTATTCTCCCCCGTCCTGGGCGTCGTCAGAGGGCACTCCATAGGTATGGTACAAAACGAAATCGTGCAAGGCGCGCTAGGGTAGGTGACACAGCACAACTAGGCCATGCCAGGATAGATATATAAATTACGCTTCCGGACCGGTGGTAATGTGTAACAGCCACTACCGCCTACCTCGAGCCACACTCTTAAAAATCAAAGGTGCACACAATCAATCACAAAGCAATAGAATGGTATCGAAGAAGTGTGTCCGATCAGAGGAGCTACCTCATAGCCGTCAATCGCTTCTATTTTAGCCACCTTATGCCAACTCACGGGAGTTGGGTCCACGTATATCCTCAATAGAACGTCGCCATCATCCTACTTCATTCTGACATCTCCACCGCGTACACGGTTGTTAAAATGGTTTTCGGAGTTCGCAGAGAGTATGACAACTTTCGATCTCGGTCTCTTTAACAACCAAACATTATTATAACACCGCGGTCATTTCAAAATAGTTTATACTTCAAAACCAAAATATCGTTTCCATTTCAAATCATATCAATGCGATACCATTTCCATATCAAAACCAAATGCGATATCATTTCAAAATCATAGTATTTTCAAAGTTATAACAATTTCGAAACCAAAGACTAAAAATTATAACACTTTCAAAACGTAATACTTTCAAATTCATAACTTTGAAAACATAACTTCCACCACTTAAACAATTAGATATTCAAATAGTATATATAATAAGATAGTTTTAAATTTAAAATTACTTTATAAAATAAAATAATTTCCTCAACTTCACAAATTGATTCAAATCAACTTGAATCCAAAATTCAATTTAAACCAAATCTCAATTCATAAATTTCATCTCAATTCGGTTTTCAATAATCCATTTCAATTTATATCAATTTCAAATACAGATTTGAACCTCAAATAAACATTCCAAATTCCATATATTTCAAAGCTTTAAATATTTCATGATTTTAAAACTAAATTCTTGATAATTCCCAGTATATCAAATTCAATTTACTATTATTTAGTTTTGAAAAATTTACTTAATAAATCCAACATCATCTAAATGAAACTTCAAATTTCAAATAACTGAATATTCCATCAATTTATTCAAACTTTATTATTCATTTAATCATCTTAAACCAAAAATCAAAGTTATGAATTCATATCCCTTTAAAATTCAAATTCCATAAGTTCTAAATCGATTTAAATTAAATGTAATTCTTAATTAAATAAAATTTCGAATCAATTTCAAATCTATCTTCTCATCCTTAATTTATTTAAAATCATTACAAAATTTATATTAAAATATAATTCTAAATAAATACTTAACCATATTATACTTTTTTTAAATCAACTTTATTATCAAACTTATTTTATATTAAAACCAATTTATACATAGCTTAAAATCAAGAATTTGAATATATATAAAATAACATTTATATAATATCTAAAAATCAATATAATATAAAACCATATTTTCTCTTTCCAAAACCATAGAAATCATTCTTAAAATATTTATATATAAACCAACGGTGTCTGCATATAATTTTCTATCCTATAGTCAATCCGCAATTAAAATATATACAGGTATATATCATTTCACCTCACAATCCCAAATTCAATTCAATGAAAATCGCTTGAGTTTATCATTTCAACCCATAACGATTTTCTCCTATTCTACAGATCATTCGGGTATGTATCATTTCAACCCATAGTGAACTCTATACTAACAGGTAACTTGCAGAATGATAACATATATGATAATAATATAATAGACATATATCATCAATATAAATAACATACAACGGTGTTAGATGTCACAGGTGAATAGATAGCATATAATGGCATATATATAACAATGTAAATAACTAATAGCAGCATATTTCAATTATCTTTTCAATTGAAATCAAATTTAATAAATATAAGAACGTTAATCATGAGTGATTGCTCATCTTTCGAGGCTAGAGTGATAGAAAATGAAGTGAGTCAGGAAATCCAGGCCTGAAATCTCAAAACAAGGCAAGATTAAATCGACAAACGAAGTTGGTAAACAGGAATTTAGGAAATCAAGTCAGAACTGGATCGATGATGGTAAATGATATAAGTGAACTCGAATATATAAATATACAACTATATATATATATATTTACATCATATTCTAAATTCAAACATGTTTAAATTAAATATATACATATTTAAAAATCATTGTTTAAAATTAAACATAAATATAAAAATAAACATATATACATCATATGTTTTGAAATAACTACTTATATAGAAATCAACAATATATCCATGACTAATATATAAGTTATATATATCGTGCAGCAAATAACTTACCCATATATATACAAACAAAATGAATCAAAATATATACTTACAGTATATGTATGCAGACTTATGTAATATAACTTATATATATACACACACTAAAATGGACAGATCACATATACTTACATACTTAATATAATAAAACTAACATATGTAATATGTACCAAAGTGTATTCATATACCATATAAAATCAGACATCTATACGTATATCCTATAAGCGACTGTATATATTCGTATATATAAGTAATTTATAAACATTATTTAAAATAAACATTATTTAATTCAACTATACATACATAAGTTTAATATCTAATACTGTAACAGCTGCATACATAAAAATATATAAACTAAGCCTATACCGTATATAAACTTATACCTACATAAGTCTACATAAACAGCTAGCATATACCATAAAATCTTATATGAACTAACATATGTATGTATTAACAAAATTCACTGACCGGCATAATATATATATATATATATATATATATATATATATATAGACTACATATATGGCACCGCAAATATATATATAATCTTATAAAAACTCGTATATACAATAACAAGTTTTGTACAGTCTCAACATATATACTTAAATTTATAAATCCACACATAGCTTTCAACCAATATATTTAAGTATGAATATCCTTGTATATACATATAAACTTTCGAACCATACTATATATAATATATATATTAGATAGAACAAAAGTATATGTATAGATCCAAACAGGTAACTCTCGCATATCTAATATATATAATACACATATATATACACCACCATATCTTTGGAAACCACAAATAAACTATACAGCCGAAAATATAAATACTCGAAGCGAACTCATGTATATAGCTATATATATATATATATAATTTTATCTTTCTACCAAGATATGCATATATTAAGTATATAAATGATACCAGGTTACGATATATATACTATATAAATCTTTTATAACTTTATAAACTTTTATATATAAACTATATATATACCTATATAAACCTCACATAAATAGCAGTTGATATATAAGCTCAACAGATCGCTTAATAGTTTGTATGCAAAATAGACGTGTTAAAGATCAATATATATTACATTTCATAATCAAACTATATAAGCATATAAATTTCCAAAGAAGTAAAAAAAAGGACCAGGAAAAACAAATCAAGGTGGAGGCGGCTATAGGCAGTGGATGAAGCATAGGAATTTCGGTAAGGAAGCAGAGAGCTGCGGGATGAAGGCCAAGAGTGGTGATGGTCTGAGGCGTTTTCTACTTGGGAAACGTGGTGGTTGGAAGAAAAACTGAGAGGTGAGAAAGGAGGTTGCTGTGGTGCTCGGTCTCAGATCAAGGGAGGTTGGATTTGAGAAATAGATCTGGATGCATGATGTTCCTTTGGCATTTTTTTTCGAGTAAGAGAGGAATGAGTTCGGCCTATGGGAAAAAATATAGGAGATGAAGAGAGGATGTGCTGTCACTATTTACTTTGAAACAAATGTTATGTTACTTTTTTGGCTATTGGAAACGTATGAATCCAAAGGTCACAAATAATAATTTACGAAAAATATTGAACGCAGTGACCACTGGAATCATCCGGTGAATCTAAATGGTCACGGAAAACCAAAAGGTAAAGATTAGAATACCGTTATGGTCATCCATTTCACGGATTCTGCTCTGAACCGGGCTTCAAAACACAAAAATGAATATACTGCGGGGAACAGCACGACGAGACGATCAAAATGGTATACTGATATCAATGGTACGATCATCCGGTCAAAAGTCGATAATTGACACCGATATACGTTGCTATTCCGTACGGAAAAATCCAAACGGAGGTAGAAACATTCGAATTTCGCGAAACGAATTTCGCAGTCTGGTTCGGAGTGTTCTAAATAAATTTTCTCATGTTGACATATTTAGGTTTTGGCGAACTTTTAAATTCAATAGTTAATAACTGATTTAGATTTAAATAAAATTACACAATAAAAATAAACTCCATATTATCTGATGAAAATTTACCAATTGCTATGTTAAAATAGACGTATTCCAAATATTAAATTTTATTTCAAAATTTTATTATTCAAATTTAATAAAATTTCTTTTAAATATATAAATAAAACAAATAAAATTTATTAAAATTTATGGGTCGTTACATTCTCCCCCACTTAAAACTTTTCGTCCTAGAAAAGGAAGAAGGTAGGAGAATAGAAACAACCAGAAGAAAAGTTGATTTGAAAACAAAAACTAAAACAAATAGTTTAAATCATATAAATTTCAATTTTAATTAATTACTATTCAAAAATTCAACATATTTCATTATGTTGATCTAATTTCAGTTTATAATTATTTGATACAAAAAGATTTATTTCAAAATAAAATTTTATTTAATTGTTATCATTAACTATCCAATCAACTTATTATACTATTTATCTCTATTAACATTTTTATAATTAAAATTTAAGTGTATAACATTTATTATAACCACTCAAATTTTATTTATAAAATCATGGATCATCATTTTACATTGTAAATTATTCAATTACATATTCAACTTCTGAAGGATTTAGGTAAGTTATATTGGAATGTAATTGGGTATTATACAAGTAAAGTTTTCCAATTCAATTATTTTAAATATTTATTCAAAATTTTGGGTTCATTTTATTATTGAAATCACCTTTAACATATTAAGAATCAAATTTCCGATTCAGTTCAAACCATTTAGAGATAAATATATATATATATATATATATATCACATCAAATTTATAAATATATACATATATATAATAAATCAAGTCATATTAAGAAATTTAAATCAATTTAATTTCCAAAACAAAACTGTGGAAAAGCTACGAATTCGTTTCTTCATTTCGAAACTCGAAAATGAATGTCGATGATGTTGTAGTCATCACCGAAATTATTTTCCAGCGACAAAAGAGAAGAGCACTGATTTTAAACAGTTAAAAATTCTTTGGAGACAATTTCTATTCGAAAATACTTTCAAATAATATGCATTTTAAAATTTTTAAACCAAAGTTTGAAATCATCGGAAATTAAATTCTCCAATTCTTGATTTAAATTCATTTAGATTCCAAGTCAAATTATAAACCATATTTATAAATTCATTTATTTATGTTGTTAAAATCAATAGGTTTAAAAAATAAATGAAAATCTAATATTATCATTTTCGATAACCATTTCATTTGACTATAAAATTCTAGAAAAATTTATACTTGTATAAATATAATCATACAAAATTTATTCCATTTACCAAATTTGAAAACAAAATTGTGTTTATTTGCTCTGTTCATGTGTTTTGGAAATCCTATCGATAGCGTTGATCAGACGAACCAATAGAAAATCCAAATCAACATCAACAACTCAAACAACACACTATAGAACATTTTAATATTAATTACAAATACACTTCCTCGCTCGACGGTACAAGAATGGATTTCAAAGCAAGGATAGAGATTCAAATTTGATGGACTCAAATCAAAGAGAACTTTGATTCGATGATAGGTTTGAGACAAAGATAAGACAATTAAATAAAAAAATAGGAAGATGGAAAATTTATATGAATCGCGGACAACCTCAACCGGGTCAATCGTGACTTCAATAATAAGATCGATGCAGAATTCCAAGGCAAATCGGCATCAGATCACAAGAGATAGAATTCGGGAATAGCAGAAGATAACGACATCATAAACCAAGGATACAGAAATCTTCTGTGAATCAATGCTTCTTGTAAAGGAGTTTCACCCCTTTACAAATCATTTGAAGATTGGCGAGACCACCGAGTTATTATAGAGATTGCATGAATTGGAGTTATGGGTACACCAGAATACGAATAGGGAGAGATACAGATGGATTTTGGAACCGAGGGGAACGTTCCAAAATTCAAAGGAAAGTGAGTCAAAGAAGAAGGAATTCGAGCTCAAACGAAAGTGATTACGTAATTAAATTTACCCTATATGTTGAGTTTGGCCTAAAACCAAAGCTCTGATACCAAATGTAACGACTTGATATTATCAACCGTTCGCATTCAAACATGTCGGAAATGAATTGCTCAAAATATCAAGTTGTTGATTTATATTTGGCAAAACTCAACATATACAGTAAATAAAATAATCACAGAATCACAGACACAGTGTAATATAACAACAATGCAGCGGAAACATGAGAATAGTAGTTCATGAAGCTAATATATATATATATAAAAGAGTTAAATAAGATACAACAGAATCATCGAATACAATAGTCAAGTACAAGATCAGAATACATCACTGGAATCAACTGAATAAGTCCAAGCTGAAAGATGTAGATGGATCTCCAAAAGAAAGATCCAACTTCAAAGGTGAGTCCCAAAAGCTGTATCACTCAGTCTGACCCGAGTGTAAAGCAAACACAAAACCCTCGAGTCAGGATTAACATTCTTATATCAATAAATCTAACTCAAGTGAAATAACAACTGAAATACAAGTAACTCATAGGATGTTTGGGATAACCATCCTCTAAGGATCCGTTAAACTATCTACTATGCAGTAATATACGCTATTATAATAATGTCTAAAGTAAAGTATAATATATTTAAAAATAGCGTTAAGGAGTTACCCAATATCCCCCTTAACACATTTTATATATTCCCATAGTCTATGCACTACCGTAATCTCCCCCGTACCGGACGTCGTCAGAGGGCACTACATAGGTATGGTACAAAACGAAATTGTACAAGGCACGCTAGGATAGTTGACACGGCACAACTAGGCAATGCCAGAGTAGACATACCAATTACGTTTCAGGACCGGTGGTAACGTGTAGCAGGCACTACCGCCCACCTCGAGCCATATTCCCAAAAATCAAAGGTACAGACAATCAATCACAAAGTAATATAATGGTATTGAAAAAGTATGTCCGATCAGAGGAGCTACCTCATTAGCCTGTCAATCGCTCCTGTTTTAGCCACTTATGCCAACTAACGGGAGTTGGGTTCACGTATATACTTCAATAGAATGTCGCCATCATCCTACTTCATTCTGGCATCTCCACCGCGTACACGGTTGTTAAAGTGGTTTTCGAAGTTGGCAGAGAGTATGACAACTTCCGATCTCGACCTCTTTAACAACCAAACGTTATTATAACACCACGATTCAAAATAGTTTATCCTTCAAAACCAAAATATCATTTCCATTTCAAACCATATCAATATGATATCATTTCCACTTCAAAACCAAATGCGATTTCATTTCAAAAATCATAGTATTTTCAAAGTTATAACAATTTCGAACACTTTCAAAATGTAATACTTTGAAATTCATAACTTTGAAAACATAACTTCCACCACTTAAACAATTTAGATATTTTAATAGTATATATAATAAGATAGTTTTAAATTTAAAATTGCTTTATAAAATAAAATAATTTCCTCAACTTCACAAATTGATTCAAATCAACTTGAATCCAAAATTCAATTTGAATCAAATCTCAATTCATAAATTTCAATTCAATTCAGTTTTCAATAATCCATTTCAATTTATATCAATTTCAAATACAGATTTGAACCTCAAATAAACATTCCAAATTCCATATATTTCAAAGCTTTAAATATGCCATGATTTCAAAACTAAATTTTTGATAATTCCCAATATATCAAATTCAATTTACTATTATTTAGTTTTGAAATATTTACTTAATAAATCAAATATCATTTAAACGAAACTTCAAATTTCAAATAATTGAATATTCCTTCAATTTATTTAAACATGATTATTCATTTAATCGCCTTAAACCAAAAATCAAAGTTATAAATTCATATCCCTTTAAAATTCAAATTCCAGAAGTTCTAAATTGATTTTAACTAAATATAATTCTTAATTAAATAAAATTTCAAATCAATTTCAAATCTATCTTCTCATCCTTAATTTATTTAAAATCATTACAAACTCTATATTAAAATTTAATTTCAAATAAATACTTAACCATATTATTGTTTTTTTAAATCAACTTTATTACTAAACTTATTTTATATTAAAATCAATTTATACATAGCTTAAAATCAAGAATTTCACTATATATAAACTAACACTTATATAGTATATAAAAATCAATATTATATAAAACCATATTTTCTCTTTCCAAAACCATAGAAATCATTTTTAAAATATTTATATATAGACCAACGGTGTCTGTATATAATTTTCTATTCTATGGTCAAGTGATACAGAAATTTATCATCTCAATCCGCAATTTAAATATATACGGATGTATATCATTTCAACCCGCAATCCCAAATTCAATTCATTGAAAATCGCTTGGGTTTATCATTTCAACCTATAATGATTTTCTCCTATTCTACAGATCGTTCGGGTATGTATCATTTCAACCCATAGTGAATTCTACACTAACATGTAACTTGCAGAGTGATAGCAAATATGATAATAATATAACAGTCATATATCATCAATATAAATAAAAGATAATGGTGTTAGATGTCATAGGTGAAACAGATAACATATAATGTCATATATATAACAATGTAAATAACTAACAGCAGATATTTCAATTGTCGTTTCAATTGAAATCAAATTTAATAAATATAAGAATGTTAATCATGAGTGATTGTTCACTTTCGAGGCTAGAGAGATAGAAAATGAAGCGAGTAACGAAATACAGGCCCGAATCTCAAAACAAGGCAAGATTAAATCGACGAACGAAGATGATAAAAAAGAATTTACGAAATCAAGTTAGAACTAGATGGATAATGGTAAATGATATAAGTGATGTAATGACCCACTATTTTGGACCATTAAAATTGACAATAAAACCACATATGTCTGACTTGAATAATTCAAAACAGATGATTCTAGTAATTTGGAGCAAATAAAACCAATCATAGAATCACAGACATAGATAAATCAGAATAACTCGCAGCGGAAAATAAAACAACAGTAGTAGTTCATGAAGCTACCACATATACAGTCTCAAACACAATCTCAAAACAAGTACAAAATGCCATAGTCTGGAAAGTAAATACAATAGCAATCCCAATACATAAAGGTTCACTAGTACATAAGTTGAACAGAAATACGAAATAGAAATAAATAATAACTAGATAGATAGATGATCTCCAGCAATCCTAGCTCCAGAAGGTGAAATCCAAAGCTAATACTTAGGCTGACCCGAGCGTAAGAAATAAATACAAACACTCGAGTCAGGACATACATATTTATACAATGTAAACCAACTCAAGTGAACCGTAATATAAATGCACAAGTAACTTAAAGGATGCTTGGTACCCATCCTCTAAGGATCCGTTAAAATATTTACTATGTAATAATATATGCTATTGTAATAGTGTCTAGAAGTGAAGTATAATATACATAAAAATAGCGTTAAGAAGTTACCCAATATCCCCCTTAGCACGTTTTATATATTCCTATAATCTATACAGTACTGATCTCCCCCGTACGGGGCATTGTCAGAGGACACTCCATAGGTCTGGTACAAAACAAAATCATATAAGGCGTGCTAGGGTAGGTGACACGGCACAACGAGGCAATACCAGGGTAGATATACCAATTATGCATCCGGACTGGTGGTAACACATAGCAGCCACTACTGCCTACCTCAAGCCACACTCTTAAAATCAAAGGGTACCCCAATCAATCACAAAGTAATAGAATGGTATCGAAGAAGGGTGTTCGATAAGAGGAGCTACCTCATTGACCCGGAATCGCTCCTATTTTAGCCACCTTATGCCAACTCACCAGAGTCAGGTCTACGTACATACCTCAAAGAACGTCGCCGCCACCCTACTTCATTTTGGAATCTCCACCGTGTACATGGTTGTTAATGTGGTTTTCGGTATCGACAGAGAGTATGCCCATATCCGATCCCGGTCTCTTTAACAACCCAATGTTATTATAACCCGTGGTTATAAATTTCAAAAATGGTTTATATTTCACTTCAAAACATATTCATTTAAACCACTTAAATTCATTGTCAAATAATATTCATTTCAAAGTTATAGCCTTCCTAAGTTCATTCATTCAATTATAAAATTTCAAAAATATTGTAAATTTCAGCTAGAATAGCATTTATAAAATGTTACGGATGATATAGTAATATTTCAAAACATTGTCATTTTGAGAAACAGCAGCACTTATAAAGTGCTACGTTAGGTATTTCAGTATTTCAAAATAGCTCAGTTTCAGAAACAGCAGCACTTCCAAAGTGCTACAGTAGGTATTTAGTTATTGCAAAACAGTTTGGTTTCGGCAACATAGGTCTGGTACAAAACAAAATCATATAAGGCGTGCTAGGGTAGGTGACACGGCACAACGAGGCAATACCAGGGTAGATATACCAATTATGCATCCGGACTGGTGGTAACACATAGCAGCCACTACTGCCCACCTCAAGCCACACTCTTAAAATCAAAGGGTACCCCAATCAATCACAAAGTAATAGAATGGTATCGAAGAAGGGTGTTCGATAAGAGGAGCTACCTCATTGACCCGGAATCGCTCCTATTTTAGCCACCTTATGCCAACTCACCAGAGTCAGGTCTACGTACATACCTCAAAGAACGTCGCCGCCACCCTACTTCATTTTGGAATCTCCACCGCGTACATGGTTGTTAATGTGGTTTTCGGTATCGACAGAGAGTATGCCCATATCCGATCCCGGTCTCTTTAACAACCCAATGTTATTATAACCCGTGGTTATAAATTTCAAAAATGGTTTATATTTCACTTCAAAACATATTCATTTAAACCACTTAAATTCATTGTCAAATAATATTCATTTCAAAGTTATAGCCTTCCTAAGTTCATTCATTCAATTATAAAATTTCAAAAATATTGTAAATTTCAGCTAGAATAGCATTTATAAAATGTTACGGATGATATAGTAATATTTCAAAACATTGTCATTTTGAGAAACAGCAGCACTTATAAAGTGCTACGTTAGGTATTTCAGTATTTCAAAATAGCTCAGTTTCAGAAACAGCAGCACTTCCAAAGTGCTACAGTAGGTATTTAGTTATTGCAAAACAGTTTGGTTTCGGCAACATAGGTCTGGTACAAAACAAAATCATATAAGGCGTGCTAGGGTAGGTGACACGGCACAACGAGGCAATACCAGGGTAGATATACCAATTATGCATCCGGACTGGTGGTAACACATAGCAGCCACTACTGCCCACCTCGAGCCACACTCTAAAAATCAAAGGGTACCCCAATCAATCACAAAGTAATAGAATGGTATCGAAGAAGGGTGTTCGATAAGAGGAGCTACCTCATTGGCCCAGAATCGCTCCTTTTTTAGCCACCTTATGCCAACTCACGGGAGTCGGGTCCACGTACATACCTCAAAGAATGTCGCCACCATCCTACTTCATTCTGAAATCTCCACTGCGTACACGGTTGTTAAAGTGGTTTTGGGTATCGGCAGAGAGTATGCCCATATCTGATCTCAGTCTCATTAACAACCCAACGTTATTATAACCCATGATTAAAAATTTCAAAATGGTTTATATTTCACTTCAAAGCATATTCATTTAAACCATTTAAATTCAATGTCAAATAATATTCATTTTAAAGTTGTAGCCTTCCTAAGTTCATTCATTCAATTATAAAATTTCCAAACATTGTAAATTTCAGCTACAACAGCACTTATAAAATGTTACGGTAGATATAGTAATATTTCAAAACATTGTCATTTTCAGAAACAGTAGCAATTATAAAGTGCTACGATAGGTATTTTAGTATTTCAAAACAGCTCAGTTTCAGAAACAGCAGCACTGACAAAGTGCTACGGTAGGTATTTAGTTATTGCAAAACAGTTTAGTTTCCGCAACAGTAGCACGTACAAAGTGCTACAGTAGCATATTTATAATTTTAGAATATAGTTTACTTTCGCAAATGATAGCACTTAGTAAATGTTGTCTTAAAACCACGGCATTTTGGAAATGCTACCAATACTAATTCCAGATTTATTATAACATTTCACAAACATTAAAACTTCAATTTTAACAATTTCTAACTTATAAAATCATATCTCACGCTTCAGAAAATATTCATATAGATATCATTTAACTTCTAATTTAAATAAAATAAAATTTTATAAATAAATATCCAATTAAAACCATAATTCATTTATTATGTCAAAATACACTATTTTACTTAACGTTTATTTTAACAAATAACTTAACACCCTATTTAAAAATATCCATTTCATAAATAAGATATTCTTTTAATAAGTCAAACTTAAAATTTCCATTTGAAAACTAAATTTTCCAATTATCAAAATAAGTCAAAATATAAGGTGAATTTTAACCATTTATTTACTTTACATTTTAACTTACAAAAATCACTAAAGCTTTATCAAAATTATTTAAATCTAATTTAAGTTAAAATGTCATATTTTTACATTTGAAAATACTTAATAAATTTTCAGAAAATACTTAAAATTAACCATGGGTCTATATAAAATTTTCTAACTTAGGTCAAGTGATATAGATATGTATCATTTCAATCTGTACTTTAAAAAGAAAAATCCAGCTTCTATCATTTCAAACCCGCAATACCAAGTCAAATAAAGTAAATAAAAATCGCTTGAGCCTATCATTTCAGCTCATAACGATTTTTCCCTATTCTAAAGTCCGTTCGGGTATGTATCATTTCAACCCATAGTGATTCTGTTCTACAGGGAACTTGCAGTTTGAGAAACAGAAAATAAAATGAACGGTATAACATAATATAACATATCAAATGATGTAACAGGTCTATAGATAGATTTTAACATCATATAAACATATCACAGGCACATATGAACATATTATATCAATTATTACACATTCACTTGTCATCGTTTCACAATTTTATAAGTACGAATGTCGAGAGTGATAAACTCACCTTCTAAAGCTAGAGGTTACGAAGTAAAGACAAACAACAACACTGAAAGGCACGAAAAAGCACGAACTAGATTCGAGGAGAAGTAGCACCCAAATCCAAATCTTGTAAACAAATAAATAAAACAATTATAAGTATATGATTTAACATAAACAAATATAGATTAAACAGTGAGAATTATGAATCAAAAAATGAATAAGCTTGCTTTAATCAATTAAATGAGCTCGGCCACCATCAAATGGGCTCGATCATCACCATATTTTGCTCGACCATAATGTTTATAGGCAAGTTAGACTCGGTTATGTGGTGAACTAGGCACAGCTATGGCTAGAATGTAAAGAATGGTAAGTTATAAATCATGGAAGGCAAAGAGCCATGCAATTGAAAGGTTTTGGGTTCACATAGATTCGGCTATAGTCTAGCATGGCTCAGTCTGGTTCAAGGCAAGGGTCAGGTATGGGTCATTAGTGGTGCGGACAGTGGTCATGTCAGTCATGAAAAGGGGCTGGAGGAGGAGTAGGTGGTGGAGGCCGAGGCAAACAGTAGGAAGGTGATGATGTAGAGGAGATTGGCTAGGGTTTGGATCAGGTTTTGGTAGTGTTGCTTGGATCTAGGGTCACGGCAAGGCATGGTCAGATCATGGTGAGGGGTTGCTGGTCGTGGAAGGTGGTGGTGGAGGAGGTAAAGGTCGGCTAGGGGTTGATGGGAAAGGTAGAGGCCGAGCATAGTGTAGAAGAGAAAGAAGGAACAAAAGAAAAACAGAATAAAAGAAGAGGAGGAAGCCATGGAACTTACTATAATTTTTTTCTTCAGGAAGCAAATGGGTAATGATGAGGTGAGAAACTTTTTTTGTACGTGAATTGCAAAATAGGTGGCGGCTAGGGTTAGAGAGTGAACGGCTAAGAAAGTGTAAAGGCTAGAAAAGGAAGAGGCTTGCTTGATTTCCAAGAAAAGAAATCGAAGACTCGTTGAATTTCCAATCCAAAAAACAAATAAAAATCAAATAAGAATCACATTAAAAAGTCCAAACAAAATAGAAAATAAAAAACAAATATAAAATAGAATTGAAGTAGAAAAATATAGAATAGAAAATAAACAGAAAAATGCTGAAAATAATCGCGTGTAAAACGCTGAAGGTTATCAAATTTAAAAAGTATAAAAAAGAATTTTACGAAACGAAAAGTAGAACCAATATCAGAATCATATCCCGCATCAAATAAAAAGATTACAAATTTAAAATTTAAATTTAAAATTTTCGAATGAAATTCAAAGTTTGACCAAAGTTGACAAAAATATAAAATTTTTAGAAAATAATTATTTTGTTGTATTTGGAAAATAATTTATAAACAAAATCCAAAATTACATTGGAAAATCCCAAAATTTCAATTTTTAAATAATTAAAATCAAGGTTTTCAAATAAATTGAATTAAAATACTTATTAAAATTTTTGGATCGTTACACTTTCCCCCACTCAAAACTTTTCGTCCTCGAAAAGGAACGAGACACGAAAACAAGAAAAGATAAGATAGAAAAACAAATAATACCCGAAACAAACAATTCCGGATTCGAAACACGCATGCTCTCTTCCATCTCCTAGGTACAATCCCGATCATCGGTACTCCACTGCACTTTGGCCAGGTTGATAGATTTCCTTCACAACTGCTTCGTACCTCTTTCGATAACACGAAGTGGCTTCCTCTTGATAGTCAGATTAAGCTCAATATCCAAACTCCCAAGAGCAAAAGGCTAAACAATCAAAGATAGATCATACAGATAGCGGCGAAGATGCGAAACATGGAATACATTATGCACTCCAGAAAACTTCTCAGGCAAATCTAGATGGTAAGTTGGAGAACCAATCCTCTTAAAGATACAGAAAGGACCATCAAACCTAGGAGAAAGCTTCCCTCTACGACCAAACCGAATCACATTCCTTAAAGGAGAGACCTTAAGGAAAATAAGATCACCAATAGAAAACTCCAAGCTCCTCCTACGACGATCAGCATACTTCTTCTTCCTATCATGAGCAATCAACATCTTTCTTTTAATCTCCTCAACTTTCTCATAAGCCTCCAAAATCACATCAGGACCAAGAACCAAACGATTACCGGATTCAATCCAGCAAGATGGAGATATACAAGGTCTTCCGTAAAGAGCAGCAAATGGAGACATCTCAATACTAGCCTTAATTCAAAGACGGAATGAGATAGATAAAAGACTAAGATAAGGTTGAAATAGAAGACTGAAATATACTTGATAACCATTGTTATAGGTGAATTTAACAAGATGGAGATGTTCTTCCGAAGATCCTCCATAATCCAAAACACAAGCACGAAGAAGATCCTCGAGAATCTGATTCACTCTTTCCATTTGACTGTCGGTCTGCGGATGGTAAGTAATGCTCAGATTCACACGAGTACCCAAAATTCCTGAAAAGCTTTCCAAAACTGACTGGTGAAGATATGGTTTTGATCACAAACAATGCTGATAGGAACACCATGGAGACGAACAATCTCCCTCATATAAATCTCATCTAGACTGGAAGTAGAATGGGTAGATTTGACCAGAATGAAATGGGCTGATTTGGTAAATCTATCCACAATAACCCAAATGCTCTCATTACCCCTCCAAGTCCTCAGTAAACCATTAATAAAATCCATGGAAACCTATTCCCATTTCCAATTGGGAACCTCAAGGGCTGCAATAAACCAGGGGTCTTCTAATGATCTGCCTTGACTTGTTGACAAGTCGCACATCTACTAACAAAGATAGAGATATCTCGCCACATACCTCTCCACTAATAAAGCTTCTTCATATCCTGATACATCTTCGTCACACCAGGATGAATAGAAGTCTAGATCGATGATATTCCCGAAGTAACTCTTGCCTCAATCCATCAACATTAGGGACACAAATCCGATTATTAATCCTCAAAATCTCTCTATCATCGATCTGAGCTCCACTACCATCAGGACTACTACTGCCACCTCTGCTACGAAGATTCTCCTTCATACGCCTAAGCATCTCATCCTCATCCTGCTTTGCAATAATACGATCCAAAAGGGGAGAAGAAGAGACAACAGGCTGACACAACATGGCCTTCTTCCGACTCAGAGAATCGACGACAACATTAGCTTTCCCAGAGGTATAGCTAATGTCAAGATCATAAGAAGCAAGAAACTCAAGCCACCTAACCTGAGGCTAATTCAAATCCTTCTAAGTGAATACTTCAAAGACCGATGATCAGTAAAGAGCTCATACCTAGCATCCAAAAGATGATGCCTCCAAAGCTTCAAAGAAATGACTACAACAAGCAATTCCAGGTCATGAGCTGCATAATTGGCCTCATGGGTCTTCAACTAGCGAATGGCATAAGCAATCACCTTTCCATCTTGCATCAGAACAGCTTCCAAACCCTCACGACAAGCATTAGGATATACCGTTAATCCCTCATTTCCATTTGGAATGGTAAGTACTGGTGCGGAAGTAAGCTTACGCTTCAACTCATTGAATGCAGCCTTACACTTATCACTCCATATAAACTTAGCATTCCTTCGAGTTAAAGCAGTGAAAGGTGCAGAAATTCGAGAAAAATTCTCAATGAATCTCTGATAATAACCCACAAGGCCTAGAAAATAGCGAATATCCGTTGGAGTCCTTGGAGTTTTCCAATCCTGCAACAGAATAGGGAGAAATAAGGACCATGGAAAAGATAGAATGATAAAATTACAGAAAAGAGAAGAAGGGAAAGACTTACATTGATCGCAGCGATCTTGATTGGATCAACTGAAACTCCATTACTAGAAACAATATGTCAAAGGAATCAGACTTCATCCTTCCAGAAATGGCATTTCGAGAATTTAGCTTTCAACTGATGACTCCTAAGAGTCCCCAGAACAAAGCTCAAATGGGATTTATGCTCTTCCTCAGACTTGGAGAACACAAGAATATCATCAATGAAGACTAGAACAAACATATTAAGCACATCACGAAAGACACGATTCATCAAATCAACAAAGAAAGCAGGAGCATTAGTCAAACCAAGAGGCATAACTAACTGCTCATAAAAACCATTCTCAGTATGGAAAGCGGTCTTGGGAATACTTTCCTCAGCAACTTTGCGCTGGTGAAAACCTATGGCAAGATCAAGCTAGGAGAAGAAAATAGCTCCATGGAGCTGATCAAACATATCATTAATATGAGGCATAGGGTACCTGTTCCTCATAGTGAGCTTGTTCAGCTCCCTATAATCAACACACATCCTCAAAGAACCATCGGACTTAGTGATAAAAACCACTGCCGCTTCCCACTCTGAATGGCTAGGTCTGATCAGACCCTTGGAGAACAAGTCCTCAATTTTCTTCCTCAACTCACCCTTCTCTCAGGGTGCCATTCTTCTAGGTCAAAGAACTACAGGTTGAGCTCCAGGAATAAGATCAATACGGAAATCAATTTCCCGCTTAGGAGGTAAAGAAGTGACTTCACCAAATACATCGGGATATAGTCTGACCATAGAAGCAGAATCAAGATCATCCAGAGAAGAGTCAAGGGAATAAGTAAAACTGCCAGCATAATCCTGAGGCAAGCAACACTGAATCACCAAAGAAGTACCAAAATCATCCACAAGAGAAAAAGTCCATGTTTTACAAGAGATAAAGGCATCATGCCCCTTTAGTCAATCACCCCAAGTAATAGATCAAAAGCATCAAAACCTAGAACATAGAAATCACCACTAAAACGGTGATCAAAATAGAGAAGTTTCACTTGGTTACAAATCCTACTAAGGTTCGCGGGACCCCCAGTAGGATTCAAAACACACAAAAGCTCATAAGCAAACTTAAGAGAAAGAAGATACTCAAATTTATCACAAATATCCATAGAAATAAAGCAATGGGAAGCTCCAGTATCAAACAGAACACGAACAGGAAAATTAATAGAGAAAAAGTGCCCTGAAGTGTATCTTGAGCATCACTATGAGTAAAAGCATGTACAGGAGGTGGAGTTGGTGAAGAAGCAGAAGTAATAGAAAAAATGATAAGTGACTTGCCCTTCTGCTGAGTAGGGCAGTCCTTCTTGAAATGGCCAGGATGTAGACAAATGTGGCAGGGATCATGCTTGGTCAACTGAGCTGGAGGAGGAATAGCAGCACCAACTAAAGTAGGACAGCTATTAGCATAGTGTCCCCATTGATTACATGTGAAACAAGTGATGGAGGATAGGTCCACAGACTGCCTCTGCGAAGAAGATGATCCCAACCCTGGAGTCTTGTTCTGATTCCTCTTTTGATGGTGAAAGTTGGGCTTCCTCTTCCTAGGTTTACCAGAAAAGGACTGAGATGAAGCAGAATGAGCAGCTGGAGGATCCTTAGAAGTAGGATTCTCATATCTAATGGCTATTTCCATCAGAGTGGTGAAAGGGCTATGCACATGAGCGATGAGATGGTCATAGTACTCTGGACGGACACAAGAAATGAACTTCTCATTCTTCTTAAGAGGAGTGTCAATCAGATTAGAGCCAAACTTAGAAAGTTCATTGAACTTCCTCTCATATTCAGCAAAAGACATATCATCCTGTTTCAGATCCATGAATTCCCGGTACATGTGAGATTTTCCTGCCTCGGGCATCCACTTCACAACAAAAGCATCCCTAAAGCACGATAAAGGAACATAAGACAGCTTGCCAAAAAAAAAGAGAAACTGAACCAAATTCAAGACAAGCAGGAGATGATACCTAAACTATTCCCATGAAATGTCTGCCTCAACGGTGCGGGCTGTGATGGACTCCCACTAATCCAAGGTTGCTCTCTTCAAGTGCCAAGCTGCCAATTGACACTGCTAGGCATTAGTGATCTCAAGACTGGAGAAAATCCTCTCCAAATCCTTCAACCACTACTGAGCCTCTATAATGCTCTCAGATCCGGTGAACATGATGCCACCAAGCTCAGTGTATTCCTCACAAAGTTTAGTGAACCTGACTGGTGCAGCAGGCTCTGGAGCTGGGGCAACACCCCGTCCCCTACCTCTAGCATTCCTATGACTCATCCTGAAAAAAAATAAAGAATGAATTTTAGGACAGAGGTAATTGAGAAACAAAGACAAGATTGGATAAAATAAGATGCAATGAGAATTGAATATCCCGAACAAAGAAATTACTAACAACGTGGATAAGGAAAAGAAGGAAGTTAAGAAAAATTTGACTTTAAAATAAGAAAAGTTTTCATATCAAAATACTTTTAGAAAACCCATTGAAAATTATTTGAAAAATCATTTTATACTTTAAAATGGGTTCTCTCACAAAGAAAGGACTCTAAGATTGATTTCACTCATTCTAGGGTATTTCTACCCTATCTCTAATGAGTTTTTGCTCCGCAAGCTAAGGTTTGCCTACAACCAAAGCTCTGATACCAAGTGTAACAACCCACTATTTTGGACCATTCAAATCGACAAGAAAACCACACATGTCTGACTTGAATACTTCAAAACAGAAGATTGTAATATAATTTAGAGCAAATAAAACCAATCACAGACACAGATAAATCAGAATAACTCGCAGCGGAAAATAAAACAACAGTAGTAGTTTATGAAGCTACCACAAACACAGTCTCAGAACAAGTACAAAATACCATGGTCTGGAAAGTAAATACAACAGAAATCCCAATACATAAAGGTTCACTAGTACATAAGCTAAACATATATACTGAATAGAAATAAATAACAACTAGATAGATAGATGATCTCCAGCAATCCTAGCTCTAGAAAGTGAAATCCAAAGCAGATACTCAGGCTGACCCGAGCATAAGAAATAAACACAAACACTCAAGTTAGAATACACATACTTATACAATGTAAACCAACACAAGTGAACTGTAATATAAATGCACAAGTAACTTAAAGGATGCTTGGGACCGCCCATCCTCTAAGGATCTATTAAACAATTTACTATGTAGTAATATACGCTATTATAATAGTGTCTAGAAGTAAAGTATAATATACATAAAATAGCATTAAGGAGTCACCCAATATCCCCTTAACACATTTTACATATTCCCATAGTCTGTACAGTAACGTAATCTCCCCCGTACTGGGAGTCGTCAGAGGGCACTCCATAGGTATGGTACAAAACAAAATCATATAAGGCGTGCAAGGGTAGGTGACACGACACAACGAGGCAATACCAGGGTAGATATACCAATTATGCATCCGAACTAGTGGTAACACATAGCAGCCACTACTGCCCACCTCGAGCCACACTCTAAAAATCAAAGGGTACCCCAATCAATCACAAAGTAATAGAATGGTATCGAAGAAGGGTGTTCGATAAGAAAAGCTACCTCATTGGCCTGGAATCGCTCCTGTTTTAGCCACCTTATGCCAACCCACCAGAGTCAGGTCTACGTACATACCTCAAAGAACGTCGCCACCACCCTACTTCATTTTGGAATCTCCACCGCGTACATGGTTGTTAATGTGGTTTTCGGTATCGACAGAGAGTATGCCCATATCCGATCCCGGTCTCTTTAACAACCCAATGTTATTATAACCCGTGGTTATAAATTTCAAAAATGGTTTATATTTCACTTCAAAACATATTCATTTAAACTATTTAAATTCATTGTCAAATAATATTCATTTCAAAGTTGTAGCCTTCCTAAGTTCATTCATTCAATTATAAAATTTGAAAAATATTGTAAATTTCAGCTAGATTAGCATTTATAAAATGTTACGGTAGATACAGTAATATTTCAAAACATTATCATTTTGAGAAACAGCAGCACTTATAAAGTGCTACGTTAGGTATTTCAGTATTTCAAAATAGCTCAGTTTCAGAAACAGCAGCACTTCCAAAGTGCTACAGTAGGTATTTAGTTATTGCAAAACAGTTTGGTTTCGGCAACAGCAGCACTTACGAAGTGCTATAGTAGCTTATTTATTATTTTAGAATATAGTTTACTTTCAGAAATGATAGCACTTAGTAAATGCTGTCTTAAAACCACAGCATTTTGGAAATGCTACCAATACTAATTCTAGAATTATTATAACATTTCAGAAACATTAAAACTTCAATTTTAACCATTTTTAACTTATAAAATCATATCTCACGCTTCAAAAAATATTCATGTAGATATCATTTAACTTATGATTTAAATAAAATAAAATTTTATAAATAAATATCCAATTAAAACCATAATTCATTTTTTATGTCAAAATACACTATTTACTTAACTTTTATTTTAACAAATAACTTAACACCTTATTTAAAATTACCCATTTCATAAATAAGATATTCTTTTAATAAGTCAAACTTAAAATTTCCATTTGAAAACTAAATTTTCCAATTTTCAAAATAAGTCAAATATAAGGTGCATTTTAACCATTTATTTACTTTACATTTTAACTTACAAAAATCACTAAAGCTTTATTAAAATTATTTAAATCTAATTTAGGTTAAAATGTCATATTTTTACATTTGAAAATACTTAATAAATTTTCAAAATATATTTAAAATTAACCACGGGTCCATATAAAATTTTCTAACCTAGGTCAAGTGATATGGATATGTATCATTTCAATCCGTAATTTAAAAAGAAAAATCCGGGTTCTATCATTTCAAACCCGCAATCCTAAGTCTAAATTAAATAAAAATCGCTTGAGCCTATCATTTCAGCTCATAACGATTTTTTCCTATTTTAAAGTCCGTTCGGGTATGTATCATTTCAACGCATAGTGATTCTATTCTACAGGGAACTTGCAGTGTGAGAAATAGAAAATAAAATGAACAGTATAACATAATATAACATATCAGATGATGTAACAGGTCTATAAGTAGATTTTAACATTATATAATCATATCACAGGCATATATGAATATAGTATATCAATTGTTACACATTCACTTGTCATCGTTTCACAATTTTATAAGTACGAATGTCGAGAGTGATAAACTCACCTTCTAAAGCTAGAGGTTACGAAGTAAAAACAAACAACACTGAAAGGCATCAAAAAGCATAAACTAGATTCGAGGAGAAGTAGCACCCAAATCCAAATCTTGTAAATAAATAAACAAAACAATTATAAGTATATGATTTAACACAAACAAGTATGGATTAAACAACGAGAATTATGAATCAAAAAATGACTTAAGCTTGCTTTAATAAATCAAATGGGCTGGGCCATCACCATATTTTGCTCGGCCATGATGTTTAAAGGAAAGCTAGGCTCGGTTATGTGGTCAACTAGGCACGGCTATGGCTAGAATGTGAAGAGTGGCAAGTTATAAATCATGGAAGGCAAAGAGGCATGCAATTGAAAGGTTTTTGGGTTCATATAGGTTCGACCATAGTTTAGCATGGCTCGGTCTGGTTCGAGGAAAGGGTCATGTCTAGTCATTAGGTGGTGCGGCCAGTGGTCATGTTAGTCATGGCAAGGGGCTGGAGGAGGAGTAGGTGTGTAGGTCGAGGCAAACAATAGGAAGGTGATGATATAGAGGAGATTGGCTAGGGTTTGAATTAGGGTTTGGTAGTGTTTCTTAGATCTAGGGTCATGGCAAGGCATAGTCAGATCATGGTGAGGGGTTGCTGGCCATGGAATGTGGTGGTGGAGGAGGTGATGGTGTTAGCACCAGAATTGGTCGCTAACACCCAAAGAAAGATTTGTGTAGAGAGATTAATGAAGAAGGTAAATTAAAACTGAGGGATTACGCAGTAAAATGCAGTTATAACTATGAGAAACAAGAACATCAAATTTATAGTGGTTCAGCGTAACTGCCTATATCCACTTTGAGTCTCGATCTTTATTGGTTTCATAATTGATTGAATACAGATACAATCCGTACTATAATGACTTGAATACAAGTGGTAAGTAAAATAGAATAAGTCTTGAATGCAGCGGAGTCTCTCCAGTGTTCTCGAAAAAAGGTCCCTTTCACTATGGCCCTGCCCTTTTATTTATAGATGAAGATAGGCTGGACTCCCTGCACAGGCCTCAAGGCCGATGTGACTTGACCCATATAGGGCAATCTCGAGCTGGCCGGTCAATTCTTGCCGAACTGTCCCTAAATGCCAAAACATGTCGACGACATCAAACCCGTATATCTTCAGGCTCTTTTTGGTCAGAATCTTGTCTAGTGCTAATGATAATATCTTGAACTGTTGTTTTATAGCCAAGCTAAGGTGTCGGGTAAAATTTGGCCCCCAAAGTGTGTCGTGTGAAGCAACACGACACTTTTTGAATCAGCGAGTATTCCTTGTTTCCAGAAAGAAATCCATCGTTTTTCCTGAATAGTCACTATCCTTCAATTTTATCCTCCCAAGGAGTCGTTTCCTTCTTTGGTCATCATGATGCTTGGTCGATTCCTAATATTATATCTAGGTTGTAGTTCATCAATGGCCATCCATGTTCGATTCTATAGAGTTTCGGCTATCTGATCCATTCTTTTCTTAATAAGCCTAAGCGAGAAATCAATTTCTGTTAATTTCAAGAAGTCGAACTTTTCAGATGTACACATGCTTGTTCGGGTACATGTTCTTGTCATCGGCTCTCGGATGCATTTTATATGCTCATAAGTCGTCACTAGTTCCATCTATTTTAATTGCAATTCAATTGCGATTCCTTGTTTGTATTTTCTGTGAGATAAGAGTTGTAATCCGCAACTTGTTGAGAGTGGATTTCATGCTCTACATGGACGACGACCTCAGAGCAGTAAGCAAGGGCGAATGGAGTACGGCCAGTCATGGACTCATGGGTAGTTCTATAAGCCCATAATGTTGTTGGGAGTTCATCAGCCCGTTTGTGTCTAGCCTTTTTCAAACCTCTCTTCAATACAGACTTTATGATTTTGCTCACAGCTTCAACCCGTCCATTTGCAGTTATAATATATCATGGAAGGTCATAAGGACAGATGGTGTTACAGACAATGTAGTTGATTATTTTTTCATCTTGGTCATGGTTAAATGTTCTTCATCTTCCTATTTGGTGAAGTAATCAACTGCTATGATGGTGTATTTGGCACCACCTTTAGGATCAGCAAGAAGATGATTTCAATGCCCCCAAGTGGTAAACGGCTATGGACTAGCCATTTGAGTAATTTCCATCGGCGGGGTTCCTGAATTTTTTGCGAACATCTTGCACTCGTCGCATTGTATAGCATGATCAACCACTTCTAGATTGATAGTTGGCCAGTAATACCTATAGCAGAGTATTTTCTTTATCATGGTTTTTCCTTTGATGTTAACACCGCATTCTTCTTCATAGACTTTGCTCAAGACATCATCATGGGCGATACACCGAAGCATGGGGATGGATAAACTCCTTTTTACACACGACTTCTTCTAGGATGATTTGACGTGAAGCTTTGAGGAGGATCTATCATTTTCCATTCCCCCGTTCAGTAAGAATTCCTTATTGTAGATAGTCTCTGACAGGAGTCAACCATGACACCTTTTCTGGCTCTGTCTCCAAGACCTAGCCGATCTCCATCCGTCAATGCTTGGATATTAAGAATTTCAACCGAAACAATGTATGTCTGTTGCGCGTCCCTAAAACTGGCCAGCTTGGCCAATGATTGGACTCTTTTCATTTTATTCGCTGAGTATGTGTGTAATGATGCAATACGTGAAGTCGGCTAGTAGATCTTGAACCTGGCCGAGATAAGGAGCAAGATAATGCCTCTTAGCAAGATCAACCTCCATAACTTTGCATACTATCAATCAGGAATCACAAAAGATATGCAAAGTTTCCACTCTGAATCCTATAGCAAGTTTGAGGCTGGCGTTCAAGGCTTCATAATAAGCATCGTTGTTTGTTACAGGGAAATTGAGTTTCAGAACGTAGCAGATCGATCGTTCATCGAGAGTCATTAACATGACTCCTACGCCAACACTGATCACTAAATGCTCCATCTGTATACATTTTCCATCTTTTAGTTGGTACTCTACTACCCTTCGAGTAGTCATCTGATGCAGTGAATTTGGGTGTGAGGTCTGCTAATTTCCATCCTTAGATAGCCCTTCGAGGGAAATAAGTGATATCGAATTGGCTTAGTTCGATATTCTATTTAAGTAGTCTTTCAGACGTCTCAGGTCGTTGTATGCCAGGTTGCAATGGCTAGTAGGCATATACGTTGATGGGGTGAGCCTAAAAGTAAGAGTGGAGCTTTCATGATGAAGTCAGTAGACATTGCGCTAGCTTTTGTAGCTTCGGGTTGATATCCAATGCATGGCTCGCGATAGTTGGTAAAATCACACAAACATGTCAAAATGGGTCCAAGGGAACATATCATCATTTATTCAGAAAAATCCAACTAATTCTTTTATCATTATTGCATTAAGCTATGATCCGATATTCAGCACCTGGATTTTTTGAGTTCAGATGTAACTATTTTGCATATCATTCAATGTGAAATATTGTTGGGACGGTCAATGTTAGTGGTTACTCTGGTCGAATCCTAGAGTCTTGTCATGAGTTATTAAGTCTAATAGTGGAGGGATATAAATGCTCTAATCGATTATTAGCAAATGGCCAACGATCAGGCTTAAAAGTACGTTGAAGGAAACGTCGAGTAGGGTCAGCCTCGAGTTGCATGCAGCTGCATAGATGAATCTTGCTATTAGTTTGAATTTTCTTGTATATTCGAGTAACGCACTTTCTATTCATTGCATTCATGATCCTTTACCCGTCCTTCGGGTTGGATGACAGTCAGTTGCCCACGAGCTTAGGTATCGATTTAATGATTCTATCTTTACATATTCTTTCGGTCGTAGCCTTGAGTAGCTATAAGCACTCCATATAAGTTTCAATACTAAGCTATCGCAGCCAGTCTTCGGATGACCATGCGTCTGCTCCCAGTCTCGGGTTGATAAATGTACCGCATGGATGATTGATTTTCGTCCTAGCTATGTTTATATTCCCACCTAAACTTCGAAAACATAGAGTTGATCGATGAATAGTTGGTTCTCATTCATCTTGCTTCTGCTCGTGCCCTCAGGTCTGGGGCATATATCGATAAGTAGGAAGGTCAGCCATGCCTACTTTAGCATTACTCCCTTTCCCGTTGAATCGTGGGACCAAGGCAGTTGATGGGAGGCTGGGTCTCGCCTATCTTGGATTGTATTGTGGGTTTTCATTCCAAGATGAATACTTTGATGTCTCGTGAGTTTCAGGGCGTAATTTGGACACCGGACGGTCATCCATGTCCACTTTGGTTCATGCTTTGTAACCATATCTCGGGGTAAAGTTGGCTACAAATGCAGTTGGGTCATGCTTATCCAGTTTCATACTCCTCCTGATGGATCGAAGGAGGGTGCTGGAGAATTTGACCAAGTCTTCATGGTTTACTCTACTTTCCACACTTTGAAGGACATAATTTTTCAAGGAACATCCGAGTCACATTCGTATGTGCTTGGTGTGGATCGGTTTTGACCCTCGATCTGAGGTATGATATAGTCGGTTGTCCGTAGCTTTGGATGCCGTTTCGATTGGTTCTGTATTGAGGCCTCCTTGTAGTCGTTGCCTTAAGTTGTAAAGAATGCCAAGCTAGAGCAATAGTAAGCTATCATATTCGGCTTTAGAAATTTGTACTCCTACTCCCAGCATTGATTGGCAAGGCCACTAGTTGGATGGTCGAACTCCATCCTTAGGGAGTTAATAATCCTCCTGTCGATTTCAGGCCGAAGTTTGTGGAATAGAGAACGGTCTAAATACCCTCGTCTATTTATCGATGTTTATACACCACTCTGCATTCTCGTGACTTAGTGTTATTCTCCCCCCGGTCGACTGGAGCCCAATTTATGTTCATGCTTCGGTCCACGCTTCGAGGACTTAGAGATTTGTCGAATGGTTTACGCTTTAGTCCACAATTTGGAAAGCCGAGACTTTCTTCAATTCGCTTATGCTCCAGTCCGCACTCTGGGGACTTAGAGTTCTCTTGTCCGCTTTTGGGAGTTAGAGATTTTGCTCAAGTCATTTATACTCTAGTCCACACTCTAGGGACTGAGAGTACTCTAGTCCCTTCTAGGAGTTATAGAATTTTCTCAAGTCGTTTATACTCTAGTCCGCACTCTAGGGACTAAGAGTACTCTAGTCCACTTCAGGGACTTAGAGGTTTTTAAGTCGTTCATAATCTAGTCTGTGCCCTCCGGACTCGGAGTACTCTAGTCCGCACTCTGGGGACTTAGAGGTTTTTAAGTCGTTTATACTCTAGTCCACGGTCTAGGGACTCAGAGTACTCTAGTCCACTTCAGGGACTTAGAGATTTTTGAGTCATTTATACTC
Organism: Allium cepa; assembly: GCA_030765085.1. NCBI lineage: Eukaryota > Viridiplantae > Streptophyta > Magnoliopsida > Asparagales > Amaryllidaceae > Allium > Allium cepa. The sequence goes on along the minus strand of CM060931.1, from coordinate 1,038,011,527 downwards.
TAGTCCGCGCTCTGGGGATTTAGAGTACTCTAGTCCACACTCAGAGGACTTAGAGGTTTTTAAGTCGTTTATACTCTAGTCCGCACTCAGGGGACTAAGAGTACTCTAGTGCGCTTCAGGGACTTAGAGGTTTCTAAGTCGTTTATACTCTAGTCCGCACTCTTGGGACACAGAGTACTCTAGTCCGCTTCAGGGAATTAGAGATTTTTGAGTCGTTTATACTCTAGTCCGTCCTCTGGGGACATAGAGTACTCTAGTTCGCACTCAGGGGACTTAGAGGTTTTTAAGTCGTTTATACTTTACTCCGCACTCAGGGGACTGAGTGTACTCTAGTCCGCTTTAGGGACTTAGAGGTTTTAAGTCGTTTATACTCTAGTCCATGCTCTGGGGACTCAGAGTACTCTAGTCCACTTCAGGGGCTTAGAGATTTTTGAGTCATTTATACTCTAGTCTGTGCTCTAGGAACTAAGAGTACTCTAGTCCACACTCAGGGGACTTAGAGGTTTTTAAGTCGTTTACAGTCTAGTCCACACTCAGGGGACTGAGAGCACTCTAGTCCGCTTCAGGGACTTGGAGGTTTTTAAGTCATTTATACTCTAGTCTGTGTTTTTGGGACTCAAAGTACTCTAGTCTGCACTCCGGAGACTTAGAGTTTTTTAAGTCGTTTATACTGTAGCCGGCACTCAGGGGACTGAGAGTACTCTAGTCCACTTCAGGGACTTAGAGGTTTTTAAGTTGTTTACACTAGTCCGCACTCAGGGGACTAAGAGTACTCTATTCCGCTTCAGGGACTTAGAGGTTTTTAAGTCGTTTATATTCTAGTCCACTTCAGAGACTTAGAGATTTTTGAGTCGTTTATGCTCTAGTCCACTCTTTGGGGACTTGGAGTACTCTAGTCTGCACTCAGGGGACTTAGAGGTTTTTAAGTCGTTTATACTCTAGTCCACACTCAGGGGACTGAGAGTACTCTAGTCCACTTCAGGGACTTAGAGGTTTTTAAGTCGTTTATACTCTAGTTCATGCTCTGGGGACTCAGAGTACTCAAGTCTGCCTCAGGGACTTAGAGGTTTTTTTCAAGAGCAATCGTATTTCCACCCATTTAATTTGTATTTCATTTACCGTATCGAGGATAATGCTATCGAATGAACGATCAGACCACATTTTCTCATGGAATGGGACTCTGCCCCTAGCATGAAGGATGAAACTTGAAGAATGGACGGTCGATTCTCGTCCTCTTGGTGATTATAGCTCTTCCAATTAAGTCAAGGAAGGAGGTACATGACAGGTGGTTGGATCACATCCATGATGGGTCAGATAATCAAGTCTCGCATATTCGTGTCTCTTTCTAGAAAATAAGGATAATAGTTTATTGAGTAGACAAAGTAAGTTGCATATGTTTCAAGGTGCAGTTGTGTCCATGTTTTGAAAACGATGGTTGGCGAGTAGGTACTCCATCACAGCTACTCCAAGTCGGTCTTTCAAACAACCTTTTATGTTCAGGGTAGGATTTGATGTGTAGATGATCAAATCACGTCTACTCTAGATAAATCCCGACGTCACTTAGCTTCAGGAAAGGCATCTATATTTTGTCGAACTTTCTTCTATGACTCGATTTGAGTGGATGATCGGGCCATACTCATTCCAAGCCGTGCTTAGGTCTCCAAGTCAAACGTGGAGGTCAATGAATGGATGGTCGGTCATGTTGACTTTGTATTGGGCTCTGATCGTGATGAGCTTTTCAATCTCTAGTTCTTGGCCCTAAATGAAAGGCACATGATCGATGATGAGCGAGCGGTTGAATCATGCTCGTCTAGATGAAATTCCGCACGTCCGATCATGGTCTGTGTGGATTGGTTGGTGGCCAAATCTGAGTATCTGGTCACCTGCATCATTTTGAAAGCAGTTTAGTTCAAGTTAGTCGTAGTTCATAGAACAATTAAAATAGAAATAGAAATGGAAATAATTCAAAGAAGATTGGGATAAATCTCATTGATAAGTGAAGCAGCATCGTGTGCTCGCTATTCGACTTTGCCCCTGGCTCCTTTCAAAGGGATGGCGGTCGTCAACAGTCCAATTGATAATCATAGCCCTTTGTTAATAGGCATTGGATATTCGCTGCCTGCCATTCTACAGGACTTTACTATTGAAGTTTTCCTTTCAGATCAGCTTTTCGATCACACCTCGGAAGTGTTTGTAATCGCCCGTGTTAGGATCAGTGAGCATCTTGGAATATACAACATTCCCCTGGTTTTCTTTAGACTTTGGAGTACTCTCTCGAGGTTGGTTTCTAGCACTCTGAGTCGTGAGTCTTCAAGTAGAGGTTGTCAGTTGAATCTTTCAAAGAGCATATGAGTCGAATTTTTCGGTCTTGTTTTGTCTACTGGGATCATCGTCCTTAGCCAACGGGCCTTCATTGTTATTTTACCTAGTCTGTTCCGCTCATCCACACTTTGGCTTGGATTCATTTTGTCATAGAAAGGATTCATAGTCGTAGGAGGCTCTCCCTCTAACCAGCTACCAAAATATATATGGAGGTGGATTCTCCTCAAACGTGTTTAGTATGATATCCCTTTAAGAGTATTGTTTGAGTAGCGGTTGCTTGTCCGTTCCCTTGTTGCTGTTCAAAAGCTGTCGTTATATCCTTTATGCCCTGTTCGATCATGAGATGTAAGGGAAGTGTATAGAATGTTCCTTTATTAAGTTGAGTTTTGAATTCACTATCCAGAGGCACTGCGCTGCGGCTAGCCCTTTTTTCGAAAATTTGAGTCATATCCGATTTTTTTTTGAAAATAGGGGTCTTATAAGAGACCGGTGTAACTTAAGTTTGGATCGGCTAAGCATGGTTTAGCCAAGGTGGGTCGGCCAAGGTCGCTCAACCTGGATGTGGCTCGGCCTGGATCGGCATGGAGTGGGTCGCTCGGCATACTCTCGCTCGGCATGCACTGGGTCGCTCGGCATGTACAGGGTCACTTGGCATGCTCTCGCTCGGCATGCGTTGGGTCGCTCGGCATACTCTCCCACGGCATACTCTCACTTGGCATAATATATCTTGGCATGCACTAGGTCGCTCGGCATGCATTAGGTCGCTCGGCATGCTCTCGCTCGGCATGCACTGGGTCGCTCGGTAGGGACTGTGTCGCTCGACATACTCTCGCTCGGCATACTCTCGCTCGGCATACTCTCGCTCGGCATACTCTCGCTCGGCATGCACTGGGTCGCTCGGCATGCTCTCGATCGGCATGCACTGGGTCGCTCGGCATGCTCTCGATCGGCATGCACTGGGTCGCTCGGCATAATCTCGCTCGGCATGCATGGCGTCGCTCGGCATAGTCTCGCTCCGCATGCACTAGGTCGCTCGACATACTCTCACTCAGCGTACACTGGGTCCCTCGGCATGCTTACACTCAGCATTCACTGGGTCGCTCGGCATGCTCTCGCTCGGCATGCACTGGGTCGCTCGGAATGCATTGGGTCGCTCGGCATGCTCTCGCTCGTCATGCTCTCGCTCGGCATGCACTGGGTCGCTCGACATGCTCTCGCTCGGCCTGCACTGGGTCGCTCGGCATACTCTCCCTCCGCATGCACTGGGTCGCTCGGCATAGTCTCGCTCGGCAAGCAAATGGGTCGCTCGACATACTCTCGCTCTGCATGCACTGGGTCGCTCGGCATACTCTCGCTCGGCATATGCCTTTCCAGCGGCGATCCGCATACACTTTTTTTGGGCGATCAGCTGAATTGCCTTAAGAGGAGGGTCGGACTAAATTCAACTTGAGCGCAAACTTGGGTCGTACCATCCCCAGATCTTGCGGACATCAGTGAATCCAATCTACAGCTATCAGCTTCCTTTAGATTTCTTTCAAACCTGAGTATAGTAGGAAGTTTTCTAGTAAACAACTGGATCTATCTCATGAATATGGAAATCCATTAGTAGACGATGAGAACCAATCAAGGTGAGAATTCAATTCTCAGTGGAAGCACCAAAATGTTAGCACCAGAATTGGTCACTAACCCCAAAAAAGATTTGCGTACAGAGATTAATGAAGAAGGTAAATTAAAACAGAGGGATTACGCGGTAAAATGCAGTATTAACTATGAGAAACAAGAACACCGGATTTATAATGGTTCACCGTAACTGCCTACGTCCACTTTGAGTCTCAATCTTTATTGCTTTCACAAATGATTGAATACAAATACAAACCGTACTATAATGACTTGAATACAAGTGCTAAGTAAAATAGAATAAGTCTTAAATGTAGCGGAGTCTCCCCAGTGTTCTCAAAAAATGGCTCCTTTCACTGTGCCCCTGCCCTTCTATTTATAGATGAAGATAGGCTGGATTCCCTGCACAGGCCTCAAGGCCGAGGTGACTTAGCCCATATAGGGCGATCTCGAGCTAGCCGGTCAATTCTTTTCGAACCGTACCTGAATGCCAAAACATGTCGACTGCATCAAACCCGTATATCTTCAGGCTCTTCTTGGTCAGAATCTTGTCTTGTTAACGGTAATATCTTTAACTGTTGTTTTGTAGCCGGGCCAAGGTGTCGGGTAATATATGGTCAGCTAGGGGTTGATGGTGAAAGGTAGAGGCCGAGCATAGTGCAGAAGAAAAAGAAAGAACAAAAGAAGAGGAGAATAAAAGAAGAGGAGGAAGCCATGGAACTTACTGTAAAAAATTTCTTCGGGAAGAAAATGAGAAATGATGAGGTGAGAATTTTTTTTGCGTGAATTGCAAAATAGGTGGCGGCTAGGGTTGGAGAGTGAACGGCTAAGAAATTATAAAGGCTAGAAAAGGAAAAGGCTTACTTGATTTCCAAGAAAATAAACCGAAGACTCTTTGAATTTCCAATCCAAAAATCGAATAAAAATCAAATAAGAATCACATTAAAAAGTCCAAACAAAATAGGAAATAGAAAACAAATATAAAATATAATTGAAGTAGAAAAACAAAGAATAGAAAATAAATAGAAAAATGCAGAAAATAGTCGCGTGTAAAACGCTGAAGGTTATCAAATTTAAAAAGCATAAAACGGAATTTTACGTAACGAAAATTAGAAGCAATATCAGAATCATATTCAGCTTCAATAATGATTAGAAATTTAAAATTTTCAAATGAAAGTCAAAGTTTGGCCAAAATTGACCAAAATATAAAATTTTCAAAAAATAATTATTTTGTTGTGTTTGGAAAATAATTTGTAAACAAAATCCAAAATTACATTGGAAAATCCCAAAATTTCAATTTTTAAATAATCAAAACCAAGGTTTTCAAATAAATAAAATTAAAATATTCATTAAATTTTTTGGGTTGTTACAAGTGAACTTATATATATAAATATACAACTATATATATATATATCTATTTACATCATATTCTAAATTTAAACACATTTAAATTTAAATCTATATGTATTTAAAAATCATTTTTAAAATCAAACACAAATATAAAAATAAACATATATACATCATATGTTTTGAAATAACTACTTATATAGAAATCAATAATATATTTATCGCTAATATATAAGTTATATATATGGTGCAGCAAATAACTTGCCCTTACATGTACAAACAAAATGAATCAAAATATATACTTACAGTATACGTATGCAGACTTATGTAATATAACTTATATATATATATATATATATATATATATCTGTGTGTGTACACCAAAATGGACAAATCACATATACGCACATACTTAATATAATAAAACTAACATATGTAGTATGTACCTAAGTGTATTCACGGATTACATAAAATCAGACATTTATACGTATATCCTGTAAGCGACCGTATATATATATGTACTTTATAAACATTATTTAATTCAACTATACATATATAAATGTAATATCCAATACTGTAACAGCTGCATACATAAAAATATATAAACTAAGCCTATATCATATATAAACTTATACCTACATAAATCTGCATAGACAGCTAGCATATACCATAAAGTATTATATGAACTAACACATGTATGTATTAACAAAATTTACTGACTGACATAATATATATATATATATGTATGTATGTATGTATGTATGTATGTATATGGACTACATATATGACACCGCAAATATATATATAATCTTATAAAAACTCGTATATACAATAACAAGTTTTGTACAGTATCAACATATATACTTAAAGTTTATGCATATATAATATAAAAAAAAGAATAAGAGACGTAACTATATATATACTTACATTTATAAATCCACACATAACTTTCAACCAATATATTTAAGTATGAATATCCTTATATATACATATAAACTTTCGAACCTGATTATATACAATATATATATTAGATAGGACAAAAGTATATGTATAGATCCAAATAGCCAACTCTCGCATATACTAATATATATAATACACACACATATATATACCATCATAGCTTTGGAAACAACCAATAAACTATACAGCCGAAAATATATATACAAGAAACAAACTCATGGGTATAGCTATATATATAATTTTATCTTTCTACCAGGATATGTGTATATTAAGTATATAAATGATACCATGATATGATATATATACTATATAAATCTTTTATAACTTTATAAACTTTGATATATAAACTATATATAAATACACACACACACACACCTATATATACCTCACATAAACAGCAGTTGACATATAAGCTCAACAGATCGCTTAATAGTCTATACGCAAAATGGACGTGTTAAAGATCAATATATATTACATTTCATAATCAAACTATATAAGCATATAAATATCCAAAGAAGTAAAAAAAGGGCCTGGAAAAACAAATCAAGTTGGAGGCGGCTATAGGCAGTGGATGAAGCATGGGAACTTCGGCAAGGAAGCAAAGAGCTGCGGGATGAAGGTCGAGAGTGGTGATGGTCTGAGGCATCTTTGGCTTAGGAAACATGGCGGTTGCAAGAAAAATGGAGGAGAGGTGAGAAAGAAGGTTGATGTGGTGCTCCGTCCTAGATCAAAGGAGGTCGGATTTGAGAAATAGATCTGGACGCATGATTTTCCTTTGGCCTTTTTTTTCGAGTAAGAGAGGAATGAGTTCATCCTATAGGAAAAAATATAGGAGATGAAGAGAGGATGTGCTGTCACCCTTTGCTTTGAAACAAATGTTATGTTATTTTTTTGGCTATTGGAAACGTATGAATCGAAAGATCACAAATAATAATTTCTGAAAAATATTGAATGCAGTGACCGTTGGAATCATCCAGTGAATCTAAATGGTCACAGAAAACCAAAAGGTAAAGATTAGAATACCAATACGGTCATCCGTTTCATGGATTCTGCTCTAAACCGGGCTTCAAAACACAGGAACGAATGTACTGTGGGAATCAGCATGACGAGATGATCAAAATGGTATACTGATATCAGTGGTACGATCATCTGGTGACAAGTCAATAATCGGTACTGATATACATTGCTATTCTATACGAAAAAATCCAAACAGCTAGAAACGTCCGAATTTCGTGAAACGAATTTTGCAATCTTATTCCGAGTGTTCTAAATAAATTTTCTCATGTTGACATATTTAGGTTTTGGAAAACTTTTAAATTTAACAGTTATTAACTAATTTAGATTTAAATAAAATTACGCAATAAAAAATAAACTTCTATATTATCTGATGAAAATTTACCAGTTGCTATGTTAAAACAAACGTATTCCAAATATTAAATTTTTATTTCATAATTTTTTTATTAAATTTTCAGTTAAATATATAAATAAAACAACTAAAATTTATTAAAATTTATGGGTCTTTACATTTATTATATGAACAACATTAGATTACACTATCCTATTATTAGTGTAGACAGTTATAATAGTCTGTCCTTGCAGTTGCTGATAAATACAGTTAAAAACAAAATAGAAAACAATGAAAGAATATAAGATACCTGAATTTGTCTTAGAGAATCCAGCTCGTCATCTGAAAGTTCTAAAGCAACCAGCTAAATCTAAAAAATATGCTTGGACTGACCCGAGCATTATAAGAAAATAACATCCGAATCAGTTTGGTAAACAAGCGTGAGAGTGATCAATCAAATCATATTTATTTCCACATTTGAAAACCTATTCAAAATGAAAGTATCTCGTAAGACCACACTGCACATAAACATGGATGAGTTTTTACATTACGATAGCTAAACCATTTTATTATAAAAATCCAATGATATTATAATAATGCTTATGAGCTTAAAATACCAATAATCAAGTAGCCGTGATGTGTGTACAACACCACAATAATAGGTTTACCATTGGAAACAGAATGCGCTTATTGGAGAATGGATTCCAATAATGGCAAGATAAGGGACTACCTTTGGTATAGTACACCGTTAGATAAATGTATTAAGAGATTGAATTTTTTTTGACCTCAACATGACTGTAGGATCGATTTCACCCTAGAGGGGGGGTGAATAGGGTGATGGTATAAATTATAAAAATTAATCGCAGAAGCTTATAAATTAATTTCAATTCAGATCACAGAATAGCAGCACAGATATCGCAGAATATAAAATAACAGAATAAAACAGAACAACACAGAATTTACCCAGCTTCGGCAAAACCCTGCCTACGTGTTGCCCCCAAGGTTTCTACTAGAAATTAGATAGTCCCTCGCTTACACACGTAAACTCGCTATACCTGCTATTGACTAATCTAATTCTACGCTCAAAACCCTGACCACAACTCAACCACCGAGTTGCGAATTCCCAAACTACACACCGTAGTTTGTCCCCTAGTCACACGACTAGAAAATTAAAAACGGTTTACAAGAAAAATACAATTTAAAAACAATTTAAATAAAATAGCCCTAATTCAAAAATAAAACCCTTATTATAATTTAAAAACCCCAAATAAAATAGAATTCGAATAAGCCCGGCCCTCTTTAGTAATTCAGCCCGTCTCTTTTTCGTTCGTAATGGCGGCCGCTGTTTCTTTGTTCGTTCTTCTTCCCTTTTTACAAATTAGGGCTTTTTCGAAGCGCCTATTAGATTTGATCGAATCTCTGGTTGATCAAGAGTTGCCTTGCTCGATCGATTCTTGTTGCTCTCACTGGCTACTTCGATGAGTTCGATTCTTGCTTCTGGTAAGAATTTATGCTTCGTTACTTTTCGATTTTTTTGTATTCGAACTCTGATCTTTTATGCCGATGATGATCTGGGTTAAATATGCGTTCGAACTCCTTTATCTTCGTTCGTATAAACTTATTTGAATTTGTCAAATAAGTTGTTCGACCGTTCGATTATATATTGATGCTGATGATTTATTTGACTTTGTCAATCTCGTATAATTGATGCTTGCTTGGTTGACATGGTTTTGAATCAATTTCGTGATGACCACGGCTTTAATTTGTGACATTTGACTTTGTCACATTTGTATATTTTTATGACTTGATTCTATGCCTTGCATTTGAGACGTTTGGTTATCACTGGCTTTGACTTGGTTACATGGCTCTGTGAATTGCTTTATTGCTAAGGCTCTGACTTTAAATCGTGAGTTCAATTTATTTTATCCGATGACTTCGGCCATTTTGAATTTTTTACACTGCTCTTCTGGATATTGTTCAAACTGTACTCATGCTCGATTTTATTCAAAGTGTTGTTTACTTTGCTGCATATCACTGTACATGTTGCTTCTGGTTACTGAGTTGTTTGTTGTGGATATTATGGGTTGCCATCTTCATGTACTTGATTTGTGACTGTTGATTCATCTCTCTGCATTTGGTCTGATTGCTTGTGGTTCGGTTCTGGCCATTATTTGTTTTAGTGCAGATTCATGTATAAGTCTGGTCATTGATCATCTTGATGTTTTCTTGATTTGGTAAGAACTTGATACTGTCACATGGTTGTGCACTGGCTTGTGTTCATATCGTAATTTGACATATAATTTTCTTCTTGCATTGCTTCTGTTCAGTGCACATCGTCAACAGTTCATTTGAGTCAGTGGAGTTGTTTCATTTGAGTTGTAGCTTCATGGTATTGTATTTGTTTGTGTCAGTTGCATCGAGTTGTAGTTGTACTGTCTTGAGCTCGTATCACAGCAAACTGCATTTTATATTTCTTGATCATGTTGGCCATTTGGTCGAGCTGTAGTCCAGTGCCCCCATGTCTTGTGTCTGGCCATTCTTTGTTGCCTTGAGTCTGTTGTAATGTGTGCACTTGCCTGCTACCATACTTGTTCATGTGTACATCTGACCCTTCCATATGATCTCTGATAATGTTGAACTTCACTGTTGCATTCCATTTGTGTTTGCTTATGTGCACTGATGCATCCAATCTGCACTTGTTACTTCTGTTCACCTGTATCATGTTTTGGCTTCACTGATTATATTGTTTGCATTGTTGCAGTTGGTCATTTTGTTCATCTGTATATTGCTGCAATCTTCATTTCCTTGTATTGTCCAGTACATTTGATTGTCTTTGTAGTTTGTATCTGCATTTTGCATTTGCCATACTTTGGTCATTGAAGTATGTTGTCACTTGTTGACTGCATGTTCATCATTTCATATTGAACTGTTTCTCGTCATGTTCACTTGTGTTGAATCCAGTTTCAAAACTCGGATTTGACCTTGTGCTAGTGTCGTATTTTTGAATTTATTGCACCTGAGTTGAACCTGTCCGTATATTTGGGTTTGACCTTGTGCTCACCTGTCCCTGTAGCATTATCAAGTGTATATATCGGCGTGCATGGCCTTGTGGCATATACAGTAATGCACTGTGTATGTCACAAGTTGTTCGTGTATGATGAATTCAAATTTAAATTATGACGAACAACCCAAATAACTGAGGCAAATCATATATTCAAAAATTATCTTTTATTTTTGAATGCAAAAATATTTCTTTTTCAATTTTACTGCGTTAGTTTATATTTTTGCAGATTGCTCAGATGCTGGATTCAAACTGGAATGCAGTTGAAGATAAATACGAGTGTGAGTGATATGTAGTGAGGTGCTGATGTAAAATAGTGATGTAATTGAATTTGTATCAAAGTTGTATAGTGAATAGTGAGAGCTTGAAATTGTACTATTCAAAGATGTAATAAATATTCGTTTGAATAAAATATTCGTTTGAATTCAAATTCCGTGTTATTTATTTTATTCAGCAGATATTTATTTAATCTGTGAAAAATAAAAAAATATATTATCAAATACATTTAAACGAATGTATATATGTTTATTATCATCAAACAAAAAATCATATAAGCGCATATTCAACGATCTCCCCCTTTTGATGATAACAAACATATATTTAAGATTTTGAATATGTTAAATGTATTTGATCATAGATATATCCTAATTGCTCCCCCTATTTAAATACTTCCTCTCTACACAAAGCTCCCCCTACATATATGCATACAAATAGAAATAGAAAATGAGCCTATATGCAAATGGAAAATTATTTGACCTTTGCTTGATTCTATTTGACAAAATCTTAACTTTTCTCTCCCCCTTTTGTTATCAGCAAAAGAATAATAGTGTTAGAGAAAATTGAGATAAAGTTATTGATATTAACCAACATTAAAACTCAATTGAATATAAATATTAAATTTCAATAAAAAATCAAACAAAAATCATAAATATTTTGTTAGGCGCATATTCCACTTTTAGAATGATGGAAATGATGTCATCATATAAAACCATGCAGTTGTGTCTATTTGTGGTATATTTATATCAGGAATTTGAATATCTACTAACCATGCATAACCGTTAGGACTTTTAAATGAGATTAGTAGTATTCCAGTTTTATTTAAAAAAAAATTAATTCAAGTATCTTCTAACCACGCATAACCGTGAGGACTTTTAAATGGGATTAGAATCAACTTGTTTATTTTACAAATCGACTTTTGATATGCGTTCCATACATGCATAACCGCGAGGACTTTTAAACGAGCATGGAAGCACATAACAAATTCCAAGTAATTCACCCATGCATAACCGTGAGGACTTTTAAATGGGAGTGAATGCTTTGGTATTTATTATTATTATTATTATTACCTCTTTTTTTTTTAAAATGAAAAACGAACGATTCCTGTTTAAAGTACCACATATTGACAAACTATATAGAATTTTGATGAGTGATGGCCATTCGAAATATGATAGATATAGAGATGGTCATGGAATTTTTACCAACAAACAGTTTTATAACTCTTGTTTAAATTTCTAAAGAAATTTATTAATTATACCATCTTGAGTTATAATATATAATCAATATCAACGCTTATCACTTTTTCAATCACTATTTTTCTTATCGATAATCATTTGGGAGTCAGATTAGTCAAAATAGTCATTTAAAATCAAATTCAAAAATAATTATGAAATTAATTTTTCAAAAATGACTAATCTGAACCTATGGCCAAACATGATTTTCTCCAGGGGGTTTTATAAGAAAATTTTCTGCTATTTGAAAATTATTTGAAATGAAAAATATGCAGATATTTTCTTTGAAAAAAAAAACGACGCAGTTACTAAATGTCTCAACAAAAAATCAAGCTTCACTAGTAATTTTTCTATCAACTAGATTACCAGTGTAATCTGCATCTGAATTTCTCTTTCACTCAAAAATTATCATCAATTGAATTTGATTGACCAAAATATGAAGTGTGCACCAAAACTTTCAAATTCAATTTTAACAACAATTTAAATGACATTCTTTTGAATTTGAAATGAAGCCGTGTAAATAATCAGAAAACCGTGAATAAAGAGTTAGCCATATTATAACCAATTGTAATATCCAACAAAACACTATTTTTAATCCAAACTGATATATATGAAGTAATTCAAAGAATCTAGAGATTTTTATAGTGTTTTTGGCATAAGAATATAATTGACCAACTATGTTGAATAAGTCAGAGTCAAAATCATCATCTCAATATTGGCTGATTTTAATTCAGAATACGGTGCAGATTATCACATTTAATATATCGTTTAAAACATACCATTACCTGTTTTACCTTTACGATATTTTCCGTTGTTGTCCGTTGTGATTCTGTCACCTTTATACTAGGCTAAGGAACTTAGCTTTGTCGCCCGTTGCGTTTCTGGAACAGCCAAAATCCAGAGAACACTATTGTTGTTCCTTAGCCTGCCACCACACCTACACGATGAAAGATTTATGTGACCTATTTGTTTTTATAGGTCCATATTGTTAGTGGCAGAAAATTTTGAAAAACAATTTTGTAAAGACCCAAAACTATTTATAATTGTTCCCTTCGGCACCCAAATTTGTTTAACTTTGAGAGATTTTATATTTGTGCCTTTTGGAACCCAAATCGGTATAGTTTTCACATGTTTGGGTCTATACCAACAATTATTGTGATCGTGTCCAAATTTTCTACAAATTGTGCACATAGAATTAACTTGATTAATCTTGTTTTCAACAATTTTCGAATTATTATATCCAAGCCTTATCTAACCGTATTAACAGTTTATTTTCCTAATAGCATATTTAATGATTTTTCACTTTTGGAAAATTTTTCTAAAGTAGTAGACAGTTGTTGGACTTGTGATTTGAGAGATTCATTTTCGTTTAACAATTGTGTGCACTTTTTAATAGAATTCTCTCTCCTAGTATTTTCATTCTCCTTTAGAATCAGAATTTCATTTTCAAGTGTTTTTATATTGATTTCTGATTTTTTAATTTCCTTTTCAAATGTTGGACACTTATCACACTTAGGGATCCTACTTTGATAGGTTTTAACTAATTGATCAAGTTGTTTATTACATTCTATCAAAGTATCTTTTTGAGATTCAAGTTTGGCGTATTTTTCCCTATGTCGTTCAAAACAACCGTTTACTTCATGAAAATATATAAGCAACTCAGAATGGGTAAGTTTTGATACCTCACTTGGCTCGTCATCGTCACTGTCAGTTGTATCACCTTGAAGACACAATTCTGCCTTTTCGCTTTCACTGCCAGTGCTTTGATCATTCTCGTCTATTTCATCCCAAGTGGCTGCAAAACTTTTCTTTTTCTGTTTCTTTCCATGGCTGGATTTAATTTGTGGACAATCGGGCTTGATATGGCCGGGTTTGTTGCAATTATAACAAATAAACTTTTGTTCTTCCGAGTAGTCTAGTGCTTTGGCTATTCTGCTTTTTGCTTTTTGAATTCGAGCTGAATTTCCATGTTTTTGATTCCATTTTTTGAATTTCCTTATTAACAGCTCCAATTCTGCTGCTCCATCATCTTCATCGTTATCATCATCACTTTTGGTTGTTCCTTTGAGAGCTATTGATTTCTTTTCAGTGTCACCTCCTTCACGCTCTTCTTTGAATTTCATTTCTAGCTCATAAGTGGTGAGATTTCCGATGAGTTCTTCAACTTTAAGTTGTTTTAAATCTTTCGATTCTTGTATGGCAGTTACTTTTGCTTCAAAGCTTCGTGGAAGGACTCTGAGGATTTTCCGGACTATTTCTAATTCGGTGTATGTTTTTCTGAGAGCTTTTGATTTGTATACGATATTGGAGAGTCGTCCGTACATCTCTTTGACATTTTCTTCCTTCGCCATTTTGAAGTTCTCGTATTCGCTGCTTAGCATTGCAAGGCGAGATTCTTTGACTTGAGATGTTCCTTCGTGAGTCACTTCTAATATGTGCCATATTTCCTGCGTAGTTAGACAATGTGAGACACGATTAAATTCAAATTGATCCAATGAACAGATAATAGAATTCATAGCTTTGGCATTAGTATTTTGTAATTTATTTTCTAGTTCTGTCCATTGTTCCTTTGGTTTCTCTATTTCCTGATTATCTACAGTTATAGTTGGTATTCTATAACCTGTCTCAACAATATTCCAAGCGTCAATGGTTTTCAAAAAAATTTGCATTCTATTTTTCCAGTAAGCATATTCACCATTGAACATTGGTGGTCTAACTATCGACTGACCCTCTGCAAAAGCATTATTAAAAGAAGCCATTTTAAAAATTCAAATTTTTTAAAACAAAAACCGAATTTTTGAAACACGAATTTTTAAAACAAAAATTGATTTTTGAAACACGAATTTTTAAACAAAAATTGGTTTTTGTAAAATCAAAATTTTAAAACAAAAATGGCTTTTGTTCCTTGCTCTGATACCACTTGTAGGATCGATTTCACCCTAGAGGGGGGGGATGAATAAGGTGATGGTATAAATTATAAAAATTAATGGCAGAAGCTTATAAATTAATTTCAATTCAGATCACAGAATAGCAGCACAGATATCGCAGAATATAAAATAACAGAATAAAACAGAACAACACAGAATTTACCCAGCTTCGGCAAAACCCTGCCTACGTGCTGCCCCCAAGGTTTCTACTAGAAATTAGATAGTCCCTCGCTTACACACGTAAACTCGCTATACCCGCTATTGACTAATCTAATTCTACGCTCAAAACCCTGACCACAACTCAACCACCGAGTTGCGAATTCCCAAACTACACACCGTAGTTTGTCCCCTTGTCACACGACTAGAAAATTAAAAACGGTTTAAAAGAAAAATACAATTTAAAAACAATTTAAATAAAATAGCCCTAATTCAAAAATAAAACCCTTATTATAATTTAAAAACCCCAAATAAAATAGAATTCGAATAAGCCCGGCCCTCTTTAGTAATTCAGCCCGTCTCTTTTTCGTTCGTAATGGCGGCCGCTGTTTCTTTGTTCGTTCTTCTTCCCTTTTTACAAATTAGGGCTTTTTCGAAGCGCCTATTAGATTTGATCAAATCTCTGGTTGATCAAGAGTTGCCTTGCTCGATCGATTCTTGTTGCTCTCACTGGCTACTTCGATGAGTTCGATTCTTGCTTCTGGTAAGAATTTATGCTTCGTTACTTTTCGATTTTTTTGTATTCGAACTCTGATCTTTTATGCCGATGATGATCTGGGTTAAATATGCGTTCGAACTCCTTTATCTTCGTTCGTATAAACTTATTTGAATTTGTCAAATAAGTTGTTCGACCGTTCGATTATATTTTGATGCTGATGATTTATTTGACTTTGTCAATCTCGTATAATTGATGCTTGCTTGGTTGACATGGTTTTGAATCAATTTAGTGATGACCACGGCTTTAATTTGTGACATTTGACTTTGTCACATTCGTATATTTTTATGACTTGATTCTATGCCTTGCATTTGAGACGTTTGGTTATCACTGGCTTTGACTTGGTTACATGGCTCTGTGAATTGCTTTATTGCTAAGGCTCTGACTTTAAATCGTGAGTTCAATTTCTTTTACCTGATGACTTCGGCCATTTTGAATTTTTTACACTGCTCTTCTGGATATTGTTCAAACTGTACTCATGCTCGATTTTATTCAAAGTGTTGTTTACTTTGCTGCATATCACTATACATGTTGTTGCTTCTGGTTACTGAGTTGTTTGTTGTGGATATTGTGGGTTGCCATCTTCATGTACTTGATTTGTGACTGTTGATTCATCTCTCTGCATTTGGTCTGATTGCTTGTGATTCGGTTCTGGCCATTATTTGTTTTAGTGCAGATTCATGTATAAGTCTGGTCATTGATCATCTTGATGTTTTCTTGATTTGGTAAGAACTTGATACTGTCACATGGTTGTGCACCGGCTTGTGTTCATATCATAATTTGACTTATAATTTTCTTCTTGCATTGCTTCTGTTCAGTGCACATCGTCAACAGTTCATTTGAGTCAGTGGAGTTGTTTCATTTGAGTTGTAGCTTGATGGTATTGTAGTTGTTTGTGTCAGTTGCATCGAGTTGTAGTTGTACTGTCTTGAGCTCGTATCATAGCAAACTGCATTTTATATTTCTTGATCATGTTGGCCATTTGGTCGAGCTGTAGTCCAGTGCCCCCATGTCTTGTGTCTGGCCATTCTTTGTTGCCTTGAGTCTGTTGTAATGTGTGCACTTGCCTGCTGCCATACTTGTTCATGTGTACATCGGACCCTTCCATATGCTCTCTGATAATGTTGAACTTCACTGTTGCATTCCATTTGTGTTTGCTTATGTCCACTGATGCATCCAATCTGCACTTGTTACTTCTGTTCACCTGTATCATGTTTTGGCTTCACTGATTATATTGTTTGCATTGTTGCAGTTGGTCATTTTGTTCATCTGTATATTGCTGCAATCTTCATTTTCTTGTATTGTCCAGTACAGTTGATTTTCTTTGTAGTTTGTATCTGCATTTTGCATTTGCCATACTTTGGTCATTGAAGTATGTTGTCACTTGTTGACTGCATGTTCATCATTTCATATTGAACTGTTTCTCGTCATGTTCACTTGTGTTGAATCCATTTTCAAAACTCGGATTTGACCTTGTGCTCGTGTCGTATTTTTGAATTTATTGCACCTGAGTTGAACCTGTCCGTATATTTGGGTTTGACCTTGTGCTCACCTGTCCCTGTAGCATTATCAAGTGTATATATCGGCGTGCACGGCCTTGTGGCATATACAGTAATACACTGTGTATGTCACAAGTTGTTCGTGTATGATGAATTCAAATTTAAATTATGACGAACAACCCAAATAACTGAGGCAAATCATATATTCAAAAATTATCTTTTATTTTTGAATGCAAAAATATTTCTTTTTCAATTTTACTGCGTTAGTTTATATTTTTGCAGATTGCTCAGATGCTGGATTCAAACTGGAATGCAGTTGAAGATAAATACGAGTGTGAGTGATATGTAGTGAGGTGCTGATGTAAAATAGTGATGTAATTGAATTTGTATCAAAGTTGTATAGTGATTAGTGAGAGCTTGAAATTGTACTATTCAAAGATGTAATAAATATTCGTTTGAATAAAATATTCGTTTGAATTCAAATTCCGTGTTATTTATTTTATTCAGCAAATATTTATTTAATCTGTGAAAAATAAAATAGTATATTATCAAATACATTTAAACGAATGTATATATGTTTATTATCATCGAACAAAAAATCATATAAGCGCATATTCAACAATGACAAGATTGATACATCCCTTACTGGATAATACCGAATATGATCATCCTTAGGTTGCGATCAAACAACAAAAATGGGCCCCAAAGCATACATAACAAAGAGATAATCTCAATCCAAAAAAGGGATGACCATACCCTAACGGGAGAAAACTACATAGCCTTGCGGCTTCTCCTGTTTTAGCCATTCCCAGATAGTGAAGCTTGAGAGGCTATGCTCTTACAGTTTCCTCATAGCAATTCCCTTTTGGAATGCTAAGACTACCATCCAGGCAGAAATGCAATGCCGACACTCATCCATATAAGTTAGTTCTGGGTCTGAATGAAACCAAAGCACTGCCTCTACTACATATATTTTGGAATTACCCTCAAGATTAGTATCAATTATCTCTAGCACTTCAAAGAACTCCGTTTTTGAACATCTTCAAGATGTCTACCATTTGAACGTTCATGTTGGTTTGAAGTGGTATTTGGATAACATGTCAGATCTCGGTCTCTCCAAATCAACAACCGATAATTTTCGATTAATTCAGTCCCAGTTCTCTCAGAAGTACGTGGACTATAGTAGAGTCCACAATGGATCTTTGATTTATCCCTTAAATCCAGAGACGTTTCACCAAAATGAGTTCTTTTAAGGGAGCTCAAATTAAACCGTATGAACGCGTGAAGCTCTTATTTACCTTTTAAGTAAAAACTGGCCAAGATTTGATAGTTGGTTACTTAACTATCAAATAAACAAACATAACAATCTAGAGATTTAATTACCTTTAGCAATCACTAAGCTTCAAAATAAATCTTTCATTAATTAAATCACTTTTTCAAAATATTTATTAAAATATTCATACACTTACCCGTCAAAATAAGTATATTAATAAAAAATTATGAAAGATTTTTTATGTCAAAATCATGTTAAAAGAATCAAAATAAAAGTTATTTCAAAAGAAATAAAGATAGGAATAAACCTAAACACTATTCGTTCGACGTTAACCATGGAACAAATGTCCACACCACCAAAATTGTAATGATCCATAATTTTACCACTTCGAAAATGAAATATTTAATGTATTTAAATGTTCAAATATAGTATTTTAAAACCTAAATAATCATGTTTTATATAATAAATAAGAATGGTAAGCTTAATTTTAGAATTGATAAAGATTTTGGACTTTTACCGCAACATTGACAAAATTGACAAAAGCCGTTTTGGATAAAATTGGATATATGGTCAAATAATTGTTTTAAAAGATGAATAACTCCTTTTAAAATCATTATATAATGATAATAATAGGTTGATAGAAGTTTGATAACTGTATATATAATTATGTTATCGTGATTGACAAATTTTGCCGTGCATTGACAAAATCATTGTTGTGTATTTACAAATGATATTTGACATTGTTTTATAAGTCAAATACACTTGTTTTAATTAATTAAAAATGATAAGGAACTTATTTTCAAGTTTGGTTTACATGAATAAATGATTTAACAAAACGTCAAAATGTGACCGTAAAACATTTTGTCGAAAATCAACGTTTTTTCGAATAAGAATTGTCACAACGTTGTTGCACCTTTATTTTCATTTACATGAAAACATATTAAAATAAGGTAAGTAATAAAAAGGTTACTAAACAAGTTTACTTATACTAGTTAGAAAATTCTAGAATATCATTAGTAAAAAGTAAACACAAAATGACAAAAGTGTCAAAATCAAATCTAAATAAAATCTTACTTTATTTTACATAATTCT
The DNA here is from genome assembly GCA_030765085.1 of Allium cepa. NCBI lineage: Eukaryota > Viridiplantae > Streptophyta > Magnoliopsida > Asparagales > Amaryllidaceae > Allium > Allium cepa. Next base: position 1,037,991,864 of record CM060931.1, on the reverse strand, counting down.
TAAGTGATTAAGACATAAAGAGTGACGTGAAATGGTGATTGTAAGTGCTGAAAAAAAATGAGATTATTTTAAATTGAAGTAAGGGTATTTTGGTCTTCTTATATTACAATCTTTTATTTCAAACTTTTTCTATAAATAGCAACCAACTTTCTTCACTTTTTCCACACTTCTTCTCCATTTCCTTGCTTCTTCTCTCCATTTTCGTGGCTTCCATGTCTTAGAAAAATAATGAAAAAATAGAAAAAAAAAGTAAAGTAAAATATAGTAATCCACCTCAAAACCAAGTGCAGACTTCTCCTCTCCACTTCCTAAACTCATGGCTACCACCTCTCGAAGCCAAGGCCGAGCTCCTCCAACCTCCTAAATCAAGGTCGAATCTAAGTGAAGAAAGAAGGAAGTTTGGAAAGCGCCGAAGCAAGAAAAAGAGAAGGATGTGCTACCAAAATCAAAAGAGAAGTCTATGAAAAAGTTTGGTGGAGTGGAACTAATCGTGAGTACTCATATTTACTTATTAATCCATAAATTATTTCAAATATAATTATTTGAAAATTTAAATATGTTAGATGATTAAATGTTCGATGACTTGGTTGCAAATTGGTTGATTATGTGATTGTTTATGTGGTTGATAACTTGGTTTGATAATGATAAGAGAAATGATTAGTAATGAACCATAGTTAATTAAATGAGAATTAAATCCATACAAATATGCGTATGGAAATTATTCAGTCTCTTAATGATTTTAAATAATCTAAAAAGGTTGAAAACGGTACTATAATAATATAATATTATAATATGAAATGAAATGGAATATGATTTGAAATATGAAAATATTGTTTATAATGATTTTAAAATGATTTAGAAATGTTTTATAAACATTTAAAAGTGTTTCAACGAAGTTTGGAAAGAAATTGAAAAACAAGTCACAATTAGATGCGTCACGTGATGATAGTTCGCGATTTCGCGTCGAAAAGTTAAATAACTGTACAAAGTGTAATATAGCTCGAAATCCTTCGAGATAAGAATTTCCCGAACTATTATATCCATATCTTTCCTAAAAACAGAAAATCAAATTTCATCTTGTAGATTTTGAAATATGTTCAAAAATATTCTCCAGAAAAATTGCGCTTTTATAGTAAAGTGACCGTAGTTTAAAATTGATATTTTATATGTCTTTAAAATATGAATAAGTTCTAAAAATCTTTTAAAATATTTAAAAGTGATTTAAGTTGAAAAGATGGATTTCTAAATGACATAATAGTCGTTTGAAGTATGTGGCTTTAAAGCACTTTTGTAACACTTTTTAATAACTTATGAATTTTGGACTTAAACTCAACAATCCTTTTGCAAATTGTTTACAAATGTTTTTAAAAGAATAATTTAGTTTTTAAATAATTATTTGGAAGTTTAATGAATTATTTCTAAAATGAAGATTAATAATTGAGTATATGGAAACAACTAATAGATTTGTCCTGCCTATGAGAGCTAGACTGTAAAACAAATTGTGTAACTAAGATTAGGGATGGAGCAACCAGTGCGTTGAACTTACTTGGCCTTTGTTTTATCTTTTAGATGAGCAGTGGAACAGTTCGAAGGGAAAGCCCGGATACTTTAAAATTTATTAATGTTTTCCTAAATAAAAGGCAAAATAAAATAGAATTATTCCAAGTTCAAAAAGGTTTAAATAAATCAAATGATTTGACAAATTTCAAAGAAAGCTATAACAATTCCATATTCACTAGAAGAATATTTTATAAATATCTACATCTATTGAAGATAGTTGATAAAATTAAATACATAAATCAATCATCAAATCTTCCAATAATCATTTTTTATTGATGATTGGTACGAAGGAACCTGGATCGGATTTGGGTGATTTCTATCTGAAAAACCGGGATTGGGTTTGGGTGATTCCTATCCGAAAATCTCGTCGAACTAATTTTCGAAATAAAATATATTGAAGACAATGATCATTGACGTCAAAGATCTTCATGATGTACGACTACTTGCCATTAGTCCCTCAAGGTGAAATTTACCATATCTAGGATGCCAGTAGTGCTCTATTATGAAAATCTTCGATTTGCAAGAATATAATTTGAAGTTAAGAAAGAAATCTTTGATTAATATTTAATGAATAATTTGGGAATATTTTCCCTAAGTTAAAAGTTATAACTTGAATATAAGAAATCTTTGGTTAAGATTGAAAGAATGATTTGGTAAGGTTTTCCTAAGTAAAAGAGAAAATGATTTGACATTATTCTAGGATTTAAGAAAGATTTAAAATTGATAAATGAGGCTTAATTATTCCATATACTCTTGAAAAGAAAATGGAATAAATTAAAAAGAATATATCTAAGAAATATATTTAAATAATAAATAAAACAATTGATTGATGTTTGATAATCACCTATATATCTAAATGCCTTTTCATCGATAATTGATTCGAAGTTCCGGGGTCGAATGATTCCTATCCGAAAAGCAATTCAGACCAATGTATATATTTGAAAGTGAAGACGTGTTGAAGATGATGATTATAAATGACCAGAGATCTTCATTAGCGAAAGGACTACTAGTTGACATTCTCTGGGTAGCTCCCAATATAGAGACATTTATTATAGCAGTGCACTTGTCGTGTTTGAAATCTTAGGATTGCAAGGGCTTCTCGTCTAATAATGGCTGAGGAAAGTGCCTTCGGTTTCATTCAGTCCCAGAGTGAACTTGTATGGATGAATGTCTGGCATTGCATTGCAAAGATCACAAACATTGACTTTTACCAACATACTTCTATGGTGGCGGAGAAAGCAACTTCTCTTAGCTTAATACCCTTCTTAGAGGCATACAAACTCAGAGGTTGTATGTTCTTTAAAGTCAAATGGTGATCGAAGGAATGGCAAGGTGGCATTCTAAGTGGATTGTGCTTTGTGAAAAGTAAAGCATGGCTTTGTCTAAGTTGAGCATAACCTCACTCCCAAGCCTCACATCCCAAAAATAATATAAAAACTGTGTTACATGTTACAGGTTTAGTATGACAAGGGTGGCGTATGATCCCTCAAGGTGACTGGCGGTGTATGATATAGGTCACCAAAGTGTCCAAATGTGACCCTTATTGTATGGTATAGTGACATGTGAGTCCTTGCATGCGAAGCTACCAAATATCTAGAAGTGTGGCAGTATGAGGAATAGTGGCGTGTGAGTCCTTGCATGAAAAACCACCGGCTTCTGGTTATGCCTGGTTATTGAGGTTTCCCATGATGTTGGAAATCCAATTCCAATACTATTTTTACGGTTTTGATTATAGTCCCAAAATATGTATGATGACTTTTAAACATTTCAGCTACCGGTTTTGGTATCATATATTCCATCCGGTATATTCCGTTGACCATATCCGGATATATGCCATTAGACTTAGTCCGGGTATTGATACCTTATTTGAAAGGTTTTTCCAAAAGAATGTCATTAAAGATTATATCAAATTATTTTGGTAATAGAAGGGTTTTGGTTATCATAAGGTAAAAACCCATCCGTATTTATATGTGGGTGTGGTCTTATGAGATACCCTTCTTTTCAAAGGCTTTGATAACTTCGTCATGATATATACATTTAAAATTTCGAGTGTCTCACGCTGGTTTATAAAGCTTGATCCGGGTATTTTTAGTACTCGGGTCAGATTCGAGTAGTTTCAGGTTTAGTTAAAGACGGTTGGAGTTTCCAGTGGAGAGCTGGATATCTTCATCATCCTATGGGCATATTCTTTTATTTGATGCATCTGCTGCATTTTTTTTTTGTTTTCAGCATTTGTAAGGATAAAGGTTTATAACTGTCTAGGATGAATTTAGGTTAGACTCTGATATTGTATTTTAAAATTTTCCGTTGTAAAGATTATTATTGAAATAATATATGTTATTCCATTCATGTGATATTCTATTCTGTCTTTATTTTCTTTCTACCCTTAATGATCCGCTTGTTCATGCAATTGGATTTAGACATGTGTGTTTTATTGTCGATTCAAAGGGTAGGAAAAAATGGATCGTTATATTTGGTATCAGAGCTTAGGATGAGCGAACACCTAGGCTTTGTTGGAGTAAGACTTGTTAGAGATAGGGTTATTAATACCCTAGACGAGTAACTCGTTATAGATAGGGTTAGTAACACCCTAGAATGAGTTTGAGAGTATTAGATATGAGCACGTATTTGTTAGTAACTAATGAAATATTTTGTGTTGATTTATCTGTTGAGTGGTTTGTAGATTTTGGTCGATGTGCCTAATCATTATTATCGATAGGGATTTCTAAACACTTAAACAAGACAAATCAGCATATTATTTTAAAAAAGGATTATATTTTAAGTATAAAGAAATATATTTTGAAGATATAAATATTTATGTGTGTTAGTTTTGGATTAAAGATTGATAAAATTCAGTTATTACCATTTGTTGATTGAATGAATATCTTGTGAATTAAGTTTCATGATTTGACTATAAGATGTTGATAATGTTGGTTTAAGATAAATGAATTAATATAAGATAATAAATGAGCGGGTCTTAAAAAAAAGGTATTTTACAAAGATAATATAATTTTATAAATGATAGATATGGAAGATATGAAAATTTAAAGGTAATTAAAAGAAAGTAAGTTAATATAAGATGAATTTATAAAATAGATTTTATAAACAAAGTAATCTCTAAAGGATTTTGAAAATAATAATAGTATTATTTCAAATAAAAAGAACTATTTTATGTTAATTAGTTTGAGTGCCTCGAAAATAAACTAAAAATGGGCAAGAGATGTGTTCGGATGGTAAACACTTCTCTTACATATTACACTTTTTGTTAAGGGATATGTGATACTATTGGTAGTACCCAATTCCTTGGTATGGTTTTGGAGTTACTCGATCTATATAATTTTCTTAAGTTAAAGAGATAATGTGAATCGTTAATCGATAAATTGATTAGTAATCTTTATAAAAGTGTTTAAACCAAAGATAAATTGGGATTGCCAAATGATAACATAAAGCAGAATTTTCGATGATTTTGGACAGTTGAATTTTTTCGACTCATACCTAACTCAAAGCTAAGAAATAGATAAAAAGTTTTGATAAAAGATTGTGAAATATGTTAAGTAAATGAAATTAGATAATTATAATTTATATATATGATTTACAGGTAAAAAGGATTTAAAAACTGAGAATTTGATGATTTAAATACGGGTAGTTTTAAAATTTGTTTTTCAAAGCTAGAAAAATAATAATAGTATTGAATAAGAAATAAGTTGTATAACCTATGAATTTAGGATAATAGTAAATTACGAAAAAGTTTAAATTTGTTAAACAGACGTATTTAACTAAAATCAATTTGAAATTTGGAATTTGTATATACTCTAAGGATATAAAGGTATATCATACAAATATAGATTTAAGTCACAAACTATTTATACACTTAAGTAAAATAATGACTCTTTAAAAAGATAATTATATCATGGTAAATGTTTTCTAGTATAAATTAAAATTTTGACATAAAAGTATTGATTTACATAAGTTATAAGATGTAATAAACTGAAGTAATAGTTTTATGAAATGATTCTATTAGTGTTAAAGGAAATATACTAAGTAAAAATGATTGTGAATGAAAAAACCAAAAAAATCAATTTTCTTATAACAAAGATAAATTATCTATTGAGTGAAAAATGGTTCCTTTGGAATATTTTCCTTTAATAAAAATATTTGGAAATAAATAATTAAAGAGATTATAAAAAGAAACATCTTTATAAAATGTTTGAACTTAAGATAAAAAGTTTTTATGAAAAGTTTTTGGAAGTTAATAAATATATATGTTATATGTAGATCATTTCATTACATGAATTTGATCTAAGATTCGACTACGGAACTTTGAAGTGTTTACACCAATTCAAAAATGAATTTATCACTCGATTCTTGATGGCGAACATTGATGAGGGTTAAAGGTTAGGTACCTGAGTTTTCTACCATAGTTGAGAGCAATGTAAGGAAAGCAAATGTTTCTGATTTAGAAGCCTGGTTAGAGTCCGCACTAGAGGAGTGGAGGATCGATACTAGTTCGGAAGAAAAGTTGTGTATTCGAATAAAACATAAAATCATATATACGGATAGTCAATGTATATCCTAAAGAATTAAGATTAAAGATAAATATTTTTGGTGAATACCTTTGGGGATTGTTTTGGAGTAATTTTGGGGACAAACTTTGTAACGACCTGGGATTTTCGAACCCGAAAATTCCAGATAGTTATGAAAAGAAGAAAGAGATAGAAGGAGAAGAAGAACAGAAACATCAACAACTCACATACGCAGCGGATAAAATATAATAAGAAATAGAAGTTTACAGAAGATTACTATATCTATCGATTACATTTTAGTACATCAGAGTTTCACATATATACAGTCACAGAATATATACAATTACCTTGTCTCAGATAAACAATAATATATATACAGCGGAAATACTCTATACGCTATTGCCATCCAGCTCGCCTCCTGAGCTCCAGAACGTATCTACCCTGAAAATCTGTAGTACTCGGTCTGACCCGAGCATTACACCAAAGTAACACCCGGGTCAGGCTGGAAACCAACGTGAGTAAACCCAACTAACATAGCATACCAAGCAATCAACTTATATAAACCCGGGGTATCTTATATCAATTTAACCAATTCACAATTTGCTATAGGCAAAGCTTATTTCATATATAAATTTCTAAGTACCAAACTTAGATAAAATAGTCCAATTCACTTAAATCATTTCAATAAAGTCTATTGATTTCACAAATCAATTTATAAAAATTCGAAGTGGTTTCGGGTATCTCCCAATACCCGATCCCGACTTCTCCGAGTCTCGTACCATCCTATTCCAAGTTATCCAAATGATAAAAACAACATTTCATATCAGAGATATCAACTCATTCAAAGCGTCCAATTCCCATAAATCATTCATAAGCAAATTTTATCGCTTCCAAATTAATTCAATTGATTCTAACTGAATTTCTAACCTCCAATCACTTAGATTCTTTACCCTATCAATTACTTAATTCAAATCAAATAGTTCGATCATCCCTTCAATATATTCCTTCAATTCCATTCAAGCATCTATCTTTAATCAACTTCCCAATATTAATTATACTTGACCAAATCGATAAGTAATCTCAATTTACTTCATGAATTTATTAACTATATTAATTAAATTAATTCTTAAGTACTTATATTAATTAAGTCTTCATACATCACTTGTTATGGATTAACAAATTCCAATTTACCAATCTTTAGTTACAACATAACTTTTATAAGCTTATGATTTCCAATTATATTTCGATCCATCCTCAGCTAAGTTAATTATATCTAATAATTAATCATAAATTGAACCACAAACATATATTTTACTTGATTTATCTCAACCTGCGATTATCTACCCTTTCATGTACTTCATTAAAAGAATCAGTTCTCCTTAATTGAATTATCTTAATTTATCTCTCGTTTTCTGTAACGAGACGGATTTTGCCTGCTCGAAAATCGACATCCATACTTCATATCGTATTCGAATGCCGTAGATTCGACCGTTCAAATCCGATTCGCCAGAGCTTATAACAACATTAAGTAAACAACACAGTGGAATAAAAAGAATAATACATTGATATACAGCTTTGATACAATATCTGATACAACAGAGTGATACAATGATATCAATATACATCAGAGATATGATACAATAAAATAGCAGCGGAAAAGAAAACGATAACACTAGCAGCGGAACCACTAACTCTAAGATAGTCTTCAAAAGAGAACTCCAGTAGCAGCTCGACCCCCCCATCACATTTCACCAAGACAAGCAAGACTCGTCCGCCTCCAAAGACTGAACTAGCTCCAGATAACCTACTAATTTGATTATCTGAAAAACCCAACTCTAGAATGCCTGTGTAGAAAAAATTTTGAGCACCCAGAGTTTAGGAAAGAAACAATAAACTCCGGATCAGTCATGGGACTGGTGTGAGCAACAAAAACAGTTTATCTTTAAAAACAAACAACGTAATATTTAAAAATCAATTCGCAATGCTTTTTAGAAATGAGACTACCATAAGGCCTCTCGCACGCACACACAATGCAAACGCAGAATCGGAGGATATTTCTCCTTATGATAGTCAAAGATGCTTGATACACATTAAAAGAAACATTTGATATTATTACTAGTGCATAGTGTAGTAAAAATCATTTCGAAAGTAAAGATATAAATCTTAGCCAGCATAGGCATTCCACACTTATGCTTACTATAGCTACCATCCAAACAGTGGGGCGCCACCATAAGTGAATGATAGGTTCTACAACTAAAACCGTACAAGATCGTATTGTTTCTTTGGATTTCCAACAAATGGTCAGGCCAAGGAACTTCCCATTGCCACTTGAGAACGCCTCTGGAAGGACGTCCCCGAGAACCTAACCGGATCTCTGCCAACACAAGGCCGGGTTACCTTTCAAACTAGGTAACTACTGACACGAGTAAACCTTTTCTCGGGATCCCGATAACCAACAACCACAACGTAATAAATTCGCAGTAACCACATAGGTTAAATATTTGGGCTCCATACCATGATACCACCTCTATCCAAAAGGAAATGCACATACCCTAAGGGGCGCTACCCCCAATAACCTTGCCGCATCTTTCCTGTTTCGACCATTTCCGGGATGTGAGGTCCGACGAAGTCTCTTCCACAAAGCCACGCTTTGGTACGAAGCCATGCTTTGGGTCAACAAATGATCAAAGTAATGATCACAAAGATAAATGATCAAACGAATGATCATATCACAAATGATCTAACAACGATCATTTCACAGCAATACTCAGCATGTCACATTACCAAATTGGGAATATATCGCTGATAACCATCAATTACATAACCTCTGAGCTCGTACGTCTCAGAGAAGGGTATTAAGCTAAGAGAATAAATTCTCCGCCACCAACAGAAATATATTTGAAAGAAATCAGCTTTATATCTCAAAGTGTAATGTCAGACACGTAACCATACAAGTCTGTTCCGGGTTCGAAAAGAACCAAAGGCACTTCCAAAGAAGCCCTTGCAATCCGGGTATTCACAATCCCGATCGGATTTCCCATCACTTAGAGAGTCTCTATACCGGCGCGACTCAGTGCAGAGACAATCGACAGGTCATCCTATCGCTCTCGCAAATACCCGGTCTTCACCACCGGTCTTCAAATGTTATCCATAACGACGAATCACATATTCGGAATGGGTTATATGACACAAAGGTCCTTTCCCGGCTAAACCGAATAGTGAGTGCAATAATTAAAACATATGGATATGGGATTTCAATTAAGTCACAACTTAATAATTCAAAACTTTCTTTCAAATGGTTTAAACCAATTACCAATTCAAATCTTTTAAAAATAAGATTTATTTCACCTACTTTCACACATATTCATTCCCGGATTTCAAAACAATTCAGTTTCAAAAGAACTAATTCATTAAATCTTTAAATCAAAGATTTGTCTCCTAGTTTTCAAATTATTCCCAAATATTTATTTTCAAAATTCGTTCCCGAATATTTATTTATAACTTGGAAAACTATTTTAGTTTAAACTTGAAATCCCTTTCAATAAGATTTGAAACCAAAGCTTTTTATCATTTAGAAACAATAGCTTTATTTTGGAAAAACCCCAATTTCATTTATACAAGTTACAATCTTTGGTTTAATTCGAATTCCCAAAACAATACTTTAAATATGGTTTCAAACTAACTTAACATCTTTAATTCCTAATTTCAAATCATAGAATTCAATTCCTAATTTCAAATCATAGAATTCAATTCCTAATTTTGAACTCAAATCTAAATCAAATTATTTAAATTTCAAAATTAATTAAAATAAATTTTAACTTGAAATTCCATTTTAAAAGCTTTTCACTTTTATTCCGATTCCATTTCCAAAACATTTGAATTTAAAAAATTCAAATTCAAAACTATTTCAAAAATCTGCGACTTAACTGATTTCCTCGTGAAATCCATAATTGTGTGTGTATGGTGTGGTCCAGGGGTTTAACATAATAGTGCAATATCATTCAATCATCACAGATTAAAACACAGAAATATAGTTGATAAGCGATATAAATTATATCGCTTATCTTTCATACACAGATTCGCAGATATATATATATCACAGATAATAAACTACTTCACAGATCACAACACAAATCAGGATAATCATAAAGCATCATATATCAGGGATATTTAAACAAATCAACCATTCAATATAATTCAGACATCCATAGGTAAGATTTTTTTTTATTATTATCTGATTATTTTAAATCAGATTAATTCCTATGAATGATTTGCTAGTTATGGTAAATTAAAATCAATTAACTACAAACCATTTAATAAATTATTCTTTAATAAAACATTAATTAACCATTAATTAATAATTAATTCTTGATTAATTATTCTTAATTAACTATAATAACTAATCAATTACTTCTTTAATTAGTAATTATTTCTTAATCAATTTCATTAATTAATTAACCTTTAATTTATTAATTATTAAAATTAATTTCCTTAATTTATCACGTTATCCTTAAATTAATTATTGCTTAATCACTTGATCAATCCATTTTAATCATTAATTTATATCTAATTAATAATCCTTAGTTTATAAATTAATTATTCCTTACTTAATTTAAACTTTTAATTACTTATTTAATTAATCCAAATTAATAAATTATCCATTTTAATTTATTAAATAATTAATGGATTTTAATTATTAAATCTTCATTAACCTACAATAGCATTAATTTTTAATATTGATTTACTTATCACTTACAAATATGTTTGAAACCATTCATTTCAAATTTACTTTTTAAACTTCATTATAAATTTTCAAGTTTTAAAATGAATACCAATCGATCTTTAAATAAATCTTAAAACTATCCTTTAAAACTTTTAAATTCACAAGTTAATGTGATACTTTGTTATAAAGTAATTCAAAATATACTTTAATGTTTGAATTGATTTGAACGTTTAAATTTATAAGCTTCATTTATTTTCAAAATATTGATTTTCAGGATTAGATTTAAACCCAAGTTTCACATTTTGGTTCAACTTATAAAATTCTTACTTCCCTTTCCATATTCCATTTGAAACTCAAATCCTTTTTAAAATACACTTAACACTTTTAAGTTATTAAAAAAATTTGAATTCTTAAACTTGTTTGATCATTCAAAATTCAGTTTTGAAATTTCAAAATAAACCGAACAAGTTTCTGTTTAAACCTGGAAGACAGCTCAAAGGCTTCTTCACGTTTCACTTCAACTCCTTCCCAAAACAAAAACCACACTGATACACAGTGATACACGTTCACGTGCACGGCCCATCGGAGCTCTTCCGATCAACCACGATCACATTGCCAAGTCGACGGCAACCCCTTCAAGCTTCACGACCACCTAGCTTCGCCCATCTCGGTCGAAATAAAAAAAACGAGTTCGCACTCAAACCTGGAACAACGAAAAAAAACTGGAACACCCTCACCTGTCAACGCCTCAACCACTGCCCTCCGACCATCTGCGCGCTTCCACCTCCGGCCTCGACTCCGACATCACCCAAACTTAGACCCCCCGAAGCATCGGAACACTCGACTAAACATTGAGGGCGAGGTGATCAATTTTCCACCATTGCTTAAAAACTAGGTTTAAAATTTTGAAATCCGAATTCCAAAATCCACATAGCTTAATTCTTTGATCCAATATTTTTCCTAGCTACCCCGTAAGCCCTTCTACCTCCTCGAGAAACCCCGGCCAACCCAGTGCTTCCGACCACCCTATCTTGACCAAAACCCATTTTCCGTTCAACACAGCAATGCCCACTCATTCTATCACTAAAAAATATGATTCGAGTTTTAAAAATCCTAAATTTGATTAAGCAATCAGTTCGTAAACTTGAATCGATAATTCAAGATGTTTGAAAATGTCACTTGTACTAACTTTGTACTGTTCTTGAGGTTTTCCCAGAGCAGATCAACTTTATTTAGCATGAATTAAATTTTAAAATCTACTTTATACTCAACCAAACATATTTTGTTTATATGCTTTGTCCTAACAATCAATAGGTTGAGCAATAATGATTTTTTGAGGCAACTTAGACTTCTGAAATTATAAACAGAGGCAACATCCAGATAATAAAATGCATGCTTCATCTCATCAAAATTCAAAGAAATGCATATATATCACACAACAAAATTTCTTATATTAATCATACAACTAAATTAAACTTAGGTTATTTTAAAAAAAATGAAGTTACTCACATGTTTCCCTGGAAAGAACAGAGCTACTTATTGTTGAACTTGCATGCTTGCTGAGATCTTCTTTGCTTCTCTGGTTTTCATTGATTGATTTTTAAACTGAGTTGTTGATTTAAAGTTGAATTTCTTTTGTTTAAAATGGAGATGATATTCACTTTAGTTTTTTTCTTGGGTTTGTTCATGCTTATGTATATTATTATTATCTTCTTGTTTTGCAATATGAATGACATTAAATGTTATTATTTTTGTTCAATGTGTTTAATTTATATTTTATAATTCATCTTGTATGGATTTATTTACACTTCTAACTTAAATATTTTATTGACTTGTATGTCTTGTTATACATAGATTTATATTTTATAAATATACTTTGTTTGTAGTTCATATTTCCTAAATATTAAATTCAAATTTCCTTAAACATTTATTTCTTATTTTACATTTGAAATTAAAATACCCACATTTTTATTTGAATTTAGAGTAGATTTCATAAATTTTTATTCAAAAAATTATATGAATTATCATTTTAAAATTAATTAAAATTCAGGATAGTTACATTTTCACTCCAGTAGTTTTATTTTATTAATTACATTAAGTAATTACTGATTGAACCATCAAATGATCATTCCAAATTAATATAAACTTAATTAATTAACCCAAATCATTAATTAATTTAATTAGTTAATTTTCATTTAAATTATCTTACCTATTTAGTGAGTCATCGATCATTAAACCCTATTTGATTTTAAACAGAACCATTTCCCCATATATGCTTTAAGTTTAAAACCATTTAAAGCCCAAATACCTCGATTCAAACCACAAGTAACTCGAGAAACAACCAAATCTAAAATCGCTAGATCATAGGTACACATCCAAACAATTCAATCATTCATCCATTTATTTAAATTTAACTATTCAAATCAAAATAAGTAAATAAAAATCAACCAGGGTGAGATTTACTCACCGTTACTTTTATTTTTATTTTATTTTTTTTGCAATCCACCACAATATAGCTTTGGTTTTTTTTTCGATTTGACCCTGATTAAACAATTTATATGAATTTTATCAATATTTGAAATGACCTGAAATAATTTACCACAAAATAAATTCAATCAATTAATTCTTTCAACTTATAATTGATTTTAAATTTAAAAGTGTTCTAACCAACTAATTAAATTTGTTTTCTTGAAACCTCCTACCTAAAAAAATCATTCATACAAATTTTCAAGCTGAGACATTTTATTTGTTTATATATAGGTAAATCTTAAATCGAGGAAAAGAAAACAAAAAAAACTGCAATAACTCACCATCCCACCCGAGTCTTCAGAAAGCCACGAAACCCTCAAGTCGTTGTGCCTTGCCTAGCTCACGCTCGACCATGACAACTTCCACCGTCGTGACCAAGGCCACGAGCGCCGCTCACAGCACCCTTCGCCGCCACTTCCAAACGCGATTGACCAGATCGCGACTTTGGCTACCCTCAACGAGCATCGCGGTTTCGAACGAGACGTCGATCCCAATAAGCACGAGACTAAGGAAGAAGTATCGGCCATCAATTTGAGGAAGGCTTCGGCCACAAATCCCTAATTCGCACGCGACTTTGAAAATTTGAGCGTCGCCATATTTTTTTTATTTGACTTCGAGGCCAATTCTATTGATATAAGAATGAAGGCCTTCGGTCATTCTTCCCTTCTTTTTTTTTTTTTAAGAGTTTGGTTTTCTGTTGGAAGACATGAGAAGGGATGGAGATAAATAGAAATTTGGGAAGCTTCTTAAATATGCTCGTTTGATAATAAAAAAAATCTTTAACTTGTTGGCCTTAAATATTATCGTACTATAAAATTCCCAAAACGTCCCGTTAATTGCTAATAAAAATTTAAACTCTTCTTAAGGAATACCGCTAGGCGATTATAAGGTTTTACCCACATTTCGAACTCAATGGAACATGTTTCGAAGGTTAATTCGATCGTATGTGCGAGTTACAAAAGAAAACGATCAATTTTAAATTATATCGATAAAATAAATCTAAGCGTTTTGAGCTGCCATAGTTAAACGACAACTCCGATTGCTATGAAAATTGAAATCCGATAATAACTAACTATTACGGATCCAATGGAACTGGTTTCGTCAAATTCCGAGACTGTGCCTCGGAAGGCTATTTTTAAATTCAATTTAAACGATATATTATTAAAATTGAACAAATTACCTTTACAATAAATTTCAACCATTCTATTGTTTCCAGTATCATCATTATAATTTTATAAGCCTTCAAATTATTTTAAACCGGCTTAGAATTTCAGATTCAACAATTTACCCAATTTTCTATTATTAAATTCCATATTTAAACTATATAATTCAATGATTTAATTATCAAGTAAATATTGATATCTTAAATTCAAGTTAAAATTAACCTTTAAATATTTTAAAATCAATTAATTATTCCAATTTAATTTGTCAAAATTTTTGGGTCGTCACATTCCTCCCCCCTTAAAAAAATTTCGTCCCCGAAATTACTAGTTAGGAAGAATGGTCCAATACCCGTTTATTTATTATTATGATATTATTTTTTTCAAAACTCACAATTCAACATCCTACCAATATCTTTTATTAAAGACCCACTATTACCTTATCCAACTTTCCAAAACTTCTATAGTTTCAACCAATACCCCTTTCCTCAACCATTTAAATTTCAATTTTAAAACCAAATTTTGACTTATCAAAATTTCTCAAATTTTTTTTCTAACTCTCTAAATTTTCGAAATTTTTTGCCAGCGTCTCCTTTGCGCGGCTAGCTCGGTACAACTATAAAAGGCCTCTACTGGCTCCCAAATTTCAAAAGAAAACAGAAAGCCAAGTGGCTGCATCAAAAACCCAATCCAATTTCATCTAGAAATTTAAAATACATACCTTTTTGTCGGGCAATTCAAAATTATCCTTTGGAATCAAATCCAATTTTCTTTTCCCCTTTAATACCTGCATATCTTACTTATCAACAATATTCAACCATAACATTTCCAATCATTTTATACATTCTCTTATATAGGTTTTCATGTTTACTTCTATTCAAATTCGTTTTTCCCGTTTTAATATGAATTCAACTTATTTCAATATTGAATATTAACTTAATTTTTTTTTCTTTCCATTTATAACCGAGTTTTATTAGTTCCATCTACTAATCTATTTCAGTTTCATATTTAAAATCGTTTAATTGCTTAACAAAAATTTTCTCAAAATTTTTAAAAAAAATTCTAACTCCCAAAATTTTCGGAAAATTTTGGCAGAGTCCCCTTTGTACGGAGGAGCTTTTACAATTTGACAAGAGATATAAATATATATACATCAGCCCACACGGTCAAAAAAAGCAAAAACGGTTCATATTTCCTATTTTTATTGCGTAGGCGTACCTCATTTAGCATTTTAAGCAAGCAACGTATTAATTTTAGCAGAAAGCACCACCAAATCCAGCCAAACGGCTTCCCGGTACCTGTACTTACTCAATTTAAACATATAATACTATATATATGAAGTTTATAACATTTCTCTTACTTAAACAACTATAACACTTTAATTCTAAAGGAAATGCATTTGAAATAACTTCCATGAGCAATTTATATGTTTTCAAATCTAATTCAATTGCATTCAACCAATTCATAAGCCATTCCATTCGATTTTAATGGTTCACAACTCAATTTCTTACATCCAATTGGTTTTTAAATCCAAACAAGCTCGTATACAATTTAGTTGATTTCAAAATCAATTTATTTAATCTCTATCAACCCATACAATTTTAATTACTTTTATTTACGCCATACGACGATTCATTCTATACCAATTCGTCAATATTCGCTTAATAGAATATTTATTTAGTTTATAACTACTTCAAATTACTTTTCAACTCATTCTGTAATTAATTCCACTTCATCTCTAATTTATTCACCAACCATTCACTGCATTTCATTTCATTTCCGTAATTGTTCCATTCAAAACAATTTGTTAAGCTTGGCACATTCAAACTTATAAATTAATAACCATTTCCAAATTAATTTAATCCAAGCTTTTATTTAATGGCCTTCCATTCTTATTCGAAGCCAAGCTTCCATAAATTTTAAACTTAAGTTACTTTGCTTTTATTTATTCCAACATCAAACTTAAGTTTACTTTTATTTGATTCTTATTTAATCAACTTCCATTAAATTCAGTTAGTCCATTAATTTTAAATTTTAATTTTAGTTCACCTTCTCTATTTCTAAAATAATATCCAAGCACATACTTAACTCATTTATACTTCAAATTAGTATGCCACCGAACTTAAGTTCAGTCTGATAACCCATTCCAATCACAACTTTGATTTATTTATTATTATTATTTTTTTCTATTTTTTTTTCAATCGGACTTCGTCCAATTATTAATTAACCCATTTAAATTTTTTAATTTACGTACTTAATTCATTTTCGAATTTATTTTATTAATACATGGCCATTCTCAATTTATTTCTATTCACTTGGGTTTTGTTTTGCAACTCAAACCATTTCTATTATAATCACTTCTCTTACATCCAATTTACATGGACATTTCATTAAATATTATTCAAATCACCCTTGAATTTTATTTATAGTTCAAACCATCACATTTCCAATCCAACTCTATTTTTTTACGACATCTCCTCTTATTTATTACATTATCAAATCCAAGTCGAATTATATTTACAATTTGAATTCATTTTCAAATTCCATTATTAACTTACAATTCCTTTTTATTTATCCGAGTTAAACTTTATTAATATACTCTATCGAATAATTATTTAACCAATTAGCTTTCTTCCAATCTCTAAATCAATATTGGGTTTTAATTACAAAATTACTTCTTTAAAACTCCAGTTCGGATTTCCTTTTATTTTCCAAAATCCCAACACCTTTATTTCAAAATTTTATAAAAGCTTTTAAAGTCACTTAATACTATTTAAAATACTCTTTATACAAAAACCTTTTATAACTCGATGTCTCAACCAGTCTATCCTTGTTCTCACAGAAATTCAGTCATACGTTGATCAGGCGTAGGACTGAAAATCTATAAGTACTTGGTAAACCCGTTTCAACACCCAGTGAAAATACTTTTGAAAATCATTTTATTGAAATTATAGAAATCAGTTTTTGAAAATATAGTGGAAATATCTTTGGTGAGAATGCTCTGGAAATCATCACCCCCATCTATGGTCGTAGGTTTCATCTAGGGTTACGTTGCCATCGCAGCAAAAGTCCATGTAACTGCAGGCTCTCCGCGGCCTCTCGATTACGCCATGGATCCCACACAACAGATCACAGTTACATCCAGGGTTACGTTGCCGTCACAGCAAAAGTCCATGTAACTGCAGGCTCTCCGCGGCCTCTAATTTTCGCTGTCCAAATGAAACCTCTCCACTCCTACATAGGTCGCAGTCTGCCGATATAAAATCAAACGCAGACTGTTGGCTCTTAGCGGCACACACGACTTTTGCTATGTTATACCATAGGTCGTAGTCTACCGATATAAAATTAAACGCAGACTGTTGGCTCTCAGCGGCACACACGACTTTCGCTATGGTATACACTACTCATAATCCCCAGGAACTAGTTTTGTCCGTACTCCTCACACGATCAACTTTAGAAACCCCCTTTGGGGCTCAAGGCAGCACCACCTGGTACTACTCCTGAGAAGTTCATTTCAAGGGAGCGCCTTTTTCCCCAGAGCCATCATCAAAACAATTTTATACTATACACGTATAGTATCTTCAAATCATACACCTAGTATGATCTCATACAAAGCTCATTTATACAAAATCGATTATCCCAAAATCGATAATTCCCAAAATAGGCTTTCCAAATTCCATATATTGATTTTACCCAAAAATGAAAAGCCTTTCCAAAGCCAAAGGTTTTCAAAACCTTTTCCAAAATTCTCATAAGATCCTTTATATATACATATACACACAGATATATATATAATTTTTAAAACTTTGGATCTTTTCAAACTTGTATAAAACTCCTTTTATACTTCAAACACTTCCAAAATCCTTTTTCTTCCAGCAATAGATTCAACAAGGGGAGAATATATAACAAAGATATAACTTTGTTTATCCAAAATCAAATATTCAAATTTGATTAATCTTCTAATATCAATTTCCTTTCTATTCACATTCACTTTAATTTTCATTCACTTATTCACATTTTTCCTTAATCCCCATTTGGATTATTACCTCAATTCTTATCCCAGTAGGGTATTTAATCAATAACAGTTTGAACTCCTACTAGTTTGTATTTAGAAAATAGCTCGAAAATTTAAAAATAGATAAGTAGTTGAAAAATAATGATTAGTTTGCAAAATAGATGTAAAATAGTTAAATAGTTTCAAAATTTTTAGATAATTGCAAAATAGTTGTAAAGTAGTAATTAATTTGTAATATAGTTGAAAAATATAATTAGTTTAGAAAACAGCTGAAAAATGGTTAAATAGCTCCAAAATAATGGTAAACAATTATAAAATAAGTTAGCTTCAAAAAGAAAGGTTGTATATATTTAATAGCTTAGAAAATAAGTTTATATGAAAACAATTTATATTAAAAATAGTCAAGAGTCAAACTGTTCACTTTCCCAACAAATTTCCATTTAATCGACTCAATTCCATCTTGAATAACTTCAATTTCTATTAAATTTTATTTAAACCCAATTCAAGTCGAGTAAATCTTGATTCTCTTCCCAATTTAAATCAATTTCTAGCTGATTTTAATCCTGTTCGATTTTAATTTTAATTTTAATTATAATTTCAAATTATTCCAATCAAGTTGAATTATCATCAATTGAACCCATTTCAAATTCAAATCATTTCAATATAATCCAATTTAATTTCCCATTTAAATTCTTAATCCTATACGTCTTCAGTCACCAATCCAATTAATTCAAACCAAATTCAATTCTGAACTAATTCAATTTCAATCTTGAATTTAAACTATCTCGAATTATATCAATTCGAGTTAAATTTTCAAAGGTTGGTTTAACCATTTAAACCAAATTAACCTTTATTACAAGTTTTAATCAATTTAATTTCTAAAGTTCAATTCTCAAAATTCCATTTTAAATTATCTTAACTATGTATTTCAATGTTCAAATAAGAATTCAATACAATTTTATTTTAAAATTTTAATTTATTATTCAATTTAATCTTCCAGTTTAAAGCCAGTTCTTAAACAAGTTTATTTTACAATTCAATTATTCAAATTTATTTTATTTATACAATACCATTTTCAATTTAAAGATTTTCACTAACAATAGGATGATATCACCTAATTTATTTAAAAACATCCATCCATTTCAATTTTTTTTAAATCTCAAACCCGTTTTGAGATTACACAAATTCCCAATTCAAATCAACCATTTAACTTTCCAAGTTAAATTCCAATTTCATCTTGAAATTTCCAATTCAGGTTGCTTGTTCTACATTTATTTAACTTTCCCAAAGTTAAATTCAAATTTTACTTAATCCAATCAACCTCATTCAATCCTTAAACTTCACAATAATACTCTTCCCACCTAAAACCTTATATCACTATGGGCTTTTACATCACACTTCAAGGAAAAATCAAAACTCAACCTCTTAGAGTTTACTTCATTATTTCAAATTATCTTTGATATCATGTATATCCATACATGTATACATATTTATTTCTTGGCCCTTCCAGCCATGTTTAAAAAATTTAAATCATCCTTGATTTTAAATTCAAATCAAACTTCAAACAACCCATTGTTTTCAACAAGTTCCAATTATCCTAATAATACTTATTTATTATTTTTTCATTACTTTGAAACAAAATTTCCGAATTCTGGACCAGATTTAAAATTCCATTTTCAATCAATTAGATTTTATTTTGGTTGCATTTCTATTTCTACTCAATTTAATTTCAGGTTCGAGATTTCAATTTGGTTTTATTATATTATTTATTAATTTAATTTCAATAATTTAACAACTAATCGCCTTAATATTTATTAGAATGAAATATTTCTTTATATATCGAAATATACTTTTGTATAAAATCATTTAAAACCTTTATATAATAAAATAACAAGTACGCGCTCATATATATACACTCAACTCATTCTAGAGTACTACAGACTCTATTAAATGAGTAATCCCCACCAGAGCCAAGGTTCTCGCTTAACCTCGCTCTGATACCAAATGTAACGACCCGGGATTTTCGAACCCGAAAATTCCAGATAGTTATTAAAAGAAGAAAGAGATAGAAGAAGAAGAAGAAGAACAGAAACATCAACAACTCACATACGCAGCGGATAAAATATAATAAGAAATAAAAGTTTACAGAAGATTACTATATCTATCGATTACATTTTAGTACATCAGAGTTTCACATATATACAGTCACATAATATATACAATTACCATGTCTCAGATTAACAATAATATACATACAGCGGAGATACTCTATACGCTATTGCCATCCAGCTCGCCTCCTGAGCTCCAGAACGTATCTACCCTGAAAATCTGTAATACTCGGTCTGACCCGAGCATTACACCAAAGTAACACTCGGGTCAGGCTGGAAACCAGCATGAGTAAACCCAACTAACATAGAATACCAAGCAATCAACTTATATAAACCCGGGGTATCTTATATCAATTTAACCAATTCACAATTTTCTATAGACAAAGCTTATTTCATATATAAATTTCTAAGTACCAAACTTAGATAAAATAGTCCAATTCACTTAAATCATTTCAATAAAGTCTATTGATTTCACAAATCAATTTATAAAAATTCGAAGTGGTTTCGGGTATCTCCCAATACCCGATCTCGACCTTTCCGAGTCTCATACCATCCTATTCCAAGTTATCCAAATGATAAACACAACATTTCATATCAGAGATATCAACTCATTCAAAGCGTCCAATTCCCATAAATCATTCATAAGCAAATTTTATCGCTTCCAAATTAATTCAATTGATTCTAATTGAATTTCTAACCTCCAATCACTTAGATTCCTTACCCTGTCAATTACTTAATTCAAATCAAATAGTTTGATCATCCCTTCAAAATTTTCTTAAGTAATCAACCCGAATTAATTTTCCTTCAATTCCATTCAAGCATCTATCTTTAATCAACTTCCCAATATTAATTATACTTGACCAAATCGATAAGTAATCTCAATTTACTTCATGAATTTATTAACTATATTAATTAATTTAATTCTTAAGTACTTATATTAATTAAGTCTTCATACATCACTTGTTATGGCTAACAAATTCCAATTTACCAATCTTTAGTTACAACATAACTTTTATAAGCTTATGATTTCCAATTATATTTCGATCCATCCTCAGCTAAGTTAATTATATCTAATAATTAATCATAAATTGAACCACAAACATATATTTTTCTTGATTTATCTCAACCTGCGATTATCTACCCTTTCATGTACTTCATTAAAAGAATCAGTTCTCCTTAATTGAATTATCTTAATTTATCTCTCGTTTTCACTCCAGTAGTTTTATTTTATTAATTACATTAAGTAATTACTTATTGAACCATCAAATGATCATTCCAAATTAATATAAACTTAATTAGTTAACCCAAATCATTAATTAATTTAATTAGTTAATTTTCATTTAAATTATCTTACCTATTTAATGAGTCATCGATCATTAAATCCTATTTGATTTTAAACAGAACCATTTTCCCATTGATGCTTTAAGTTTAAAACCATTTAAAGCCCAAATACCTCGAGTCAAACCACAATTAACTCGAGAAACAACCAAATCTAAAATCATTAGATCATAGGTACACATCCAAATAATTCAATCATTCATCCATTTATTTAAATTTAACTATTCAAATCTAAATAAATAAATAAAAATCAACCAGGGTGAGATTTACTCACCGTTACTTTAATTTTTTTAATTTTTTTTTTTGCAATCCACCTCAATATAGCTTTGGTTTTTTTTCGATTTGACACTGATTAAACAATTTATATGAATTTTATCAATATTTGAAATGACCTGAAATAATTTACCACAAAATAAATTCAATCAATTAATTCGTTCAACTTATAATTGATTTTAAATTTAAAAGTGTTCTAATCAACTAATTAAATTTGTTTTCTTGAAACCTCCTACCTAAAAAAAATCATTCATACAAATTTTCAAGCTGAGACATTTTATTTGTTTATATATAGGTAAATCTTAAATCGAGGAAAAGAAAACAAAAAAAACTGCAATAACTCACCATCCTACCCGAGTCTTCAGAAAGCCACGAAACCCTCAAGTCGCTGTGCCTTGCCTAGCTCACGCTCGACCATGACAACTTCCACCGCCGTGCCCAAGGCCACGAGCGCCTCTCACAGCACCCTTCGCCGCCACATCCAAACGCGATTGACCAGATCGTGACTTCGGCTACCCTCACCGAGCATCGCGGTTTCAAACGAGACGTCGATCCCAATAAGCACGAGACTAAGGAAGAAGTATCGACCATCAATTTGAGGAAGGCTTCGGCCAAAAATCCCTAATTCGCACGCGACTTTGAAAATTTGAGTGTCGCCATATTTTTTTATTTGACTTCGAGGCCGATTCTGTTGATATAAGAATGAAGGCCTTCGGTCATTCTTCCCTTCTTTCTTCTTTCTCTTTTTTTAGAGTTTGGGTTTCGGTTGGAAGACATGAGAAGGGATGGAGATAAATGGAAATTTGGGAGGCTTCTTAAATACGCTTGTTTGATAATAAAAAAAATCTTTGACTTGTTGGCTTTAAATATTATCATACTATAAAATTCCCAAAATGTCCCGTTAATTGCCAATAAAAATTTAAACTCTTCTTAAGGAATACCGCTAGGCGATTATAAGGTTTTACCCGCGTTCCGAACTCAATGGAACATGTTTCGAAGGTTAATTCGATCGTATGTGCGAGTTACAAAAGAAAACGATCAATTTTAAATTAAATCGATAAAATAAATCTAAGCGTTTTGAGCTGCCATGGTCAAACGACAACTCCGATTGCTACGAAAATTGAAATCCGATAATAACTAACTATTACGGATCCAATGGAACTGGTTTCGTCAAATTCCAAGACTGTGCCTCGGAAGGCTATTTTTAAATTCAATTTAAACGATATATTATTAAAATTGAACAAATTATCTTTACAATAAATTTCAACCATTCTATTATTTCCAGTATCATCATTATAAATTTTATAAGCCTTCAAATTATTTTAAACCGGCTTAGAATTTCAGATTCAACAATTTACCCAATTTTCTATTATTAAATTCCATATTTAAACTATATAATTCAATGATTTAATTATCAAGTAAATATTGATATCTTAAATTCAAGTTAAAATTAACCTTTAAATATTTTAAAATCAATTAATTATTCCAATTTAATTTGTCAAAATTTCCGGGTCGTCACAAACTACTTTTATGGAGGGAAGTCTGTAACGATCTGTAATTTTACCACTTTGAAAATTATTACGGCTAGTATTTGTCTCTTATGTGAGCTATCTTCTACTTTATCTTTAATTTTTATGTTGTCAGGATGAGCATAATTGAATTGCGGCTGGTATCTGTCTTTTATGTAAGCTATCTTGTACTTTAATTATATGCTGGCAGGATAAGCATAATTGAAGTCTCTGGACAAGGTGAGCTGGCATAGTCTTGCTTTACAGCTAGGCAGAAGTTTTAGAATTTATCTTTGTGGAAGCGGGGGAATCCGGGTGGAGCTTCTGGAAAATCTAGAGGAGTTTGAGGAAAATCTGGTGGTAAACTTGCAGGGCTTAATATTGTGCTAATCACCAAACCTCTTCTACTTGGAAGTCCCAGAATTACCAGAGTACAGGGTGGATTTTTACGTTTGTAGATAATATTAGTACGCTTAACTTTTGCGTATTGTCTTCCATTTCTTCTACCTCTCTTCATGACTTTTGTCAATGTTAACACTCATAAGGTCTTCATCATCAGACTCTGATTCAAGTATCGCTTTTAGTTGATTCTTTAATTCTTTTTTAGAAGAACTCATCATTAATTCTTTCAAAATTTCTGAAACAACTCTTTTGGGGGATTTAATCATGGGAGTTTGAGGTTCATGATTAATTAAACCAGTAATTGAAAAAATAAAATCTTTAAAGAATTCATATTTATCCCACCATTTTGTTAAAATCCTTCTTCCTAGATAAGGAATTTCAAAAGATAGTCCTAATTTTTGTAGTATTCTTGGGTCGATTATAACATCCCACTTCATTATCCATGGTACTCGATAAAGTATTGCAAACATCAAACCATGATTTTTCATAGATGGGTTTATTTCAACAAATTTTTCATAAATTGCTCTTATTTTTTGTGGTAAAATCACCAGATATAATCCGAAGTTTGAACACCAAAATAAAAACCAATTTGGATAATTAAAGAACTCTGTTCCTTAAATTCTATAAACCAACTATGTCTTTTTTGTCTATTTTTAGTAAAAACCAATTTCCCAAGCTTTAGTGTAATCAAAATAATTAAAGCTTATTTTGTTTTTATAAGGATTTTTTGATCCCGTTGGTATTTCTTTGGACTTGTATAAGTCTCCGTCCCATTGTTCTAGGGTGATAACTTTAATAATATTGGCTTTGGAAAAAGCCCAATCACCACCTGATCTCAGAGTGGATTCGAATTGAATAGACCCGGAATAGGTTAATATATCTTGGTAAAATTGAAAATCCTTTGAATATAAATAAGGATCCGTAAAAATTATTAAGAAAAAGGTCATAACTTTTTCAGCCGTTATATGACTGTATTTCTTTTCAATGGGGAGTACCCAAATAGTAGTGATTGGATTGTAAGGATATACATACTCTTTAGCATATGAGAATTTTATTGCGAGCTCATAGGCTTCAAGTCTTAGCTGTTCATCTTCTGGAACAGTTTTTAAAACTTCTTCTTTGATAGTCTTCTTACTTTTAAGGAATATCGACTTATAAGTCGATTGTTGTCGAGCAGTTTTACTTCTTTCTATTCTTTCTTTTCCTTTATTCATTTTTACGCTGTAAAAATTCACGAGTTAAGAAGTCAGGAAGTGAATTATTAGTTCCTTTTATAAACTCAATATCAAAGTCAAAGACTGATAAAATTGCTTGCCATCTGGCAAATATTTGTTTAGAAGCTATATTTTTAACATCCTTTTGTAAGATTTCTTTAGCAGATTTACAGTCTACTCTTAATAAGAATTTTTGATTTAGTAAATCACTTTCAAATTTTTGTATACATAATACAATTGATAAGATTTCCTTTTTTACTGTAGAGTAATTTGATCTTGGTCCTTGCCATAGCCCAGATGTAAATCTTACTAATGATTCTTTATTATCAAAATTTCGTTTAAGAGGATAATTCACTTCCTGGCATCTTTACTCGTGAATTTTTACAGTAAAAATGAATAAAAGAAAAGAAAGAATAGAAAGCAGTAAAACTGCTCAACAACAATCGACTTATAAGTCGATATTCCTTAAAAATGAGAAGACTATCAGAGAAGAAGTTTTAAAAAATGTTCCAGAAAATGAACAACTAAGACCTGAAGTTTATGAGTTCGCAATAAAATACTCATATGCTAAAGAGTATGCATATCCGTATATTCCAATCACTACTATATGGGTATTCCCCATTGAAAAGAATGCAGTCATCTAACGGCTGAAGAAGTTATGACCTTTTCCTTAAAAAAACTACGGATCCTTATTTATATCCAAAGGATTTTCAATTTTACTAGGATATATTAACCTATTCCGGGTCTATACAATTCGAATCCACTCTAAGATCAGGTTGTGATTGGGCTTAATCCAAAGCTATTATTATTAAAGTTATCACCCCAGAACAATGGGAGGAGACTTATATAAGTCTAAAGAAATACCAACGGGATCAAAAAATCCTTATAAAAAAACCTTTAATTATTTTGATTATATTAAAGCTTGGGAAATTTGTTTTTACTATGAAAATAGACAAAAAAAACATAGTTGGTTTATACAATTTAAGGAACAGAGTTCTTTAAGTTATCCAAATTGGTTTATATTTTGGTTTTCAAACTTCGGATTATATCCAGTGATTTTACCACAAAAAATTAGAGCAATTTATGAAAAATTTGTTGAAATAAACCCATCTATGAAAAATCATGGTTTTATGTTTGCAATAGTTTATCAAGTACCATGGATAATGAAGTGGGATGTTATAATCGCCCCAAGAACGCTACAAAAATTCGGACTATCTTTTGAAATTCCTTATCTAGGAAGAAGGATTTTAATAAAATGGTGGGATAAATATGAATTCTTTAAAGATTCTATTTTTTCAATTACTGGTTTAATTAATCATGAACCTCAAACTCCCGTGATTAAATACCCCAAAAGAGATGTTCCGTGTGTGTATAATAGCAATTAGAAGGAAATTAGAGGTGAGGAATATACAGGTTAACCAAGAAAACCTACCAATCTAAAAGCCAATCAAAAACAAAAGCTAGATAGAATATGTTTCTTTTCAAACTGAAGAGTTCTTCAATTTGTTTACGCCAAATAAAATTTTTATCTAAAAGGCATTCACTATAATAAGAAATGAGTTATAGGAAATGTATTACTGAAAGTTCACGTTAAATTAGGAAACCCCTCAATATTACATGGATGCACAATCCTAATGTAGTTCTCTAATGTTCTAAATTAACGTTCACAAAAATTACTATGCTTAGCTTTATAACATGAAGCAGACGTTATTAATAATGGAAAATAAAATTCTAAAACTATAAAACATGATGAATTTGACAGAATTCCTTTTCTACAGGATCGTGTGAATAATTTGGATCGTGTGAATAATTTTGCTTTTATTTAACAACAGCACATATCAGATTGCACGCAGAACTCGAAATAGATTTTATTGCACTCGAAATAATTTACAAAGGAAGGTTTTACAAGCACACTTTGGCTCTCGCCATTACAGACATAGAACTTAAAACTTATAATATTTGTGCATACATAACATAATACAGCACCATCTATTTATAGCAGTGGCCAGTCATGGATAAACAACATTGAAGGATCTCGCTCTTGATATGGATAAGTGAAGAAGACTCTGGATCTCAATTATTACGGCTGGTATCTGTTTCTTATGTGAGCTGTCTTCTACTTTATCTTTAATTTTTATGCTGTCAGGATAAGCATAATTGAATTGCGGCTGGTATCTGTCTTTTATGTGAGCTGCCTTGTACTTTAATTTTATGCTGACAGGATAAGCATAATTGAAATCTCTGGACAAGGTGAGCTGGCATAGTCTTGCTTTACGACTAGGTGGAAGTTTTAGATTTTATCTTTATGGAAGCGGGGGGAATCCTGGTGGAGCTTTTGGAAAAGCTAGAGGAGTTTGAGGATAATCTGGTGGTAAACTTGCAGGGCTTAATATTGTGCTAATCACCAAACCTCTTCTACCAAGAAGTTCCAGAATTACCAAAGTACAGGGTGGATTTTTACGTTTTCTCTTGCAGATAATATTAGCATGCTTAACTTTAGCGTATTGTCTTCCATTTCTTCTACCTCTCTTCATGACTTTTGTCTGTATTAACAATCATAAGGTCTTCATCATCAGACTCTGATTCAAGTATCGCTTTTAGTTGATTCTTTAATTCTTTTTTAGAAGAACTCATCATTAATTCTTTCAAAATTTATGAAACATCTCTTTTCGGGGATTTAATCACGAGAGTTTGAGGTTCATGATTAATTAAACCGGTAATTGGAAAAATAGAATCTTTAAAGAATTCATATTTATCCCACCATTTTATTAAAATCCTTCTTCCTAGATAAGGAATTTCAAAAGATAGTCCTAATTTTTGTAGAGTTCTTGGGGCGATTATAATATCCCACTTCATTATCCATGGTACTTGATAAAGTATTGCAAACATCAAACCATGATTATTCATAGATGGTTTTATTTCAACAGATTTTTCATAATTGCTCTAATTTTTTGTGGTAAAATCACCGGATATAATTCGAAGTTTGAGAACCAAAATAAAAACCAATTTGGATAATTCAAAGAACTCTGTTCCATAAATTGTATAAACCAACTATGTCTTTTTTGTCTATTTTCATAGTAAAAACCAATTTCCCAAGCTTTAATATAATAAAAATAATTAAAGCTTATTTTGTTTTTATAAGGATTTTTTGATCCCGTTGGTATTTCTTTGGACTTATATAAGTCTCCATCCCATTGTTCTGGGGTGATAACTTTAATAATAGTGGCTTTGGAATAAGCCCAATCACCACCTGATCTCAGAGTGGATCCGAATTGTATAGACCCAGAATAGGTTAATATATCATCGTAAAATTGAAAATCCTTTGGATATAAATAAGGATCCGTAATTTTTTTTAAGAAAAAGGTCGTAACTTCTTCAGCCATTAGATGACTATATTTCTTTTCAATGGGGCATACCCAAATAGTAGTGATTGGAATGTACGGATATACATACACTTTAGCATATGAGGATTTTATTGCGAGCTCATAAGCTTCAGGTCTTGGTTGTTCATTTTCTGGAACAGTTTTTAAAACTTCTTCTCTGATAGTCTTCTCACTTTTAAGGAATATCGACTTATAAGTCGATTGTTGTTGAGCAATTTTACCGCTTTCTATTCTTTCTTTTCCTTTATTCATTTTTACCCTGTAAAAATTCACGAGTTAAGAAGTCAGGAAGTGAATTATTAGTTCCTTTTATAAACTCGATATCAAAGTCGAAGACTGATAAAATTGCTTGCCATCTGGCAAATATTTGTTTAGAAGCTATATTTTTAACATCCTTCCGTAAGTTGTCTTTAGCAGATTTACAGTCTACTGTTAATAAGATTTTTTGATTTAATAAATCACTTTCAAATTTTTGTACATATAATACAATTGATAAGATTTCATTTTTTACCGTAGAGTAATTTTCTCTTGGTCCTTGCAATAGCCCAGATGTAAATCTTACTAATGATTCTTTGTTATCAAATTTTTGTTTAAGAATTCCTCCATAGCCTATATCTGATGCATCAGTTTCAACCATTTTGAATGCATCAGGATAAGGAATCGCCAAACATGGAATTTCTTTAACTCTGGCTTTTATTCTTTTTACTACATTAGTATTTTTTCTGACCATGCAGGTGGATTGTTTTTTAATCTTTCAAAAAATGCTTTAGCGTCATAAGCTAATTTTTTATAAAAATCAGATACATAATTTAAACTTCCTTGAAACCTTTGTAATTGATTTTTATCCTTAATTTCATTTGAAATTTTTTTAGCAAATATAATTGCTCTATCTATTGGGAGTATTGTTCTATCTTTTATAATATGTCCTTGAAATCTGATTTCTGTTTAAAAAAGTTTAATTTTCTTGGCCGATACAGCTAGGACAACCCTTTCTGTAACATTTATTAAAGTATTTAAATGTTTAAAATGTTGTTCAATTGAATTTGAAAATACCAAAACAACATCAATGTAAACTATTGTAAAAGCTGTATAAGGACTAAAAATATCATTCATTATGTTTTGAAATTCTAACGGCGCATTTTTAAGCCCAAATTGCATTACATTCCATTCATAGTGTCCGAGTGGCACCGTAAATGTCGTTTTATATCTATCTTTCTCAGCAATCTTAATTTTCCAAAATCCAGATTTCATATCGAATTTTGACATTATTTTAGCTAAATATAGCCTTGCTAGTAGATCCTTTTTATTTGGAATTGGATATCTAATCCATCTTAAAGCTTTATTTAAAGGTTTATAGTTTATAACTAGTCTAGGGACTCCACGTTCCAACTCAGCTGCATTTTCGACATAAAATGCAGGGCAGCTCCATGGGCACTTAGAGGGTCTGATAAGCCCATTTTTTAATAATTCATCAATTTCCTTTTTACATATTTTAAGATATCTTGGGCTCATAGCAATTGGACGAGCCTTAGTTGGAATTTGACTTTCTTTAAAGTCAGGTTCATAAGGTAGATTTACCATACGTTTCTTTCTTTCCCAAAATGCATTAGGAGTATTTGAAAATATCGTGTTCTCATATGGTTTAGCAGGTGTTTTACGTTTTTTTGAAAATGAGGCAAAGATAAATTTTCTCTGATTGTAATAACCCGCATATTTAACGATTTTATATTTAAATATTTTATTTAAATATAGTGTCGTTAGTCGGATTTTTGGTCCGAAATGTTACTTTTTGCAAAAGGTCGAATTAGGGCTCGATACTGCTTCCATTGAGTCCAAAATGGCATTTGCAATCTTTTTGAGTATAAGCTTTGATATGTTTGGAGTAAATTGAATTTTGCTACCTTTTCTAGTTGGGCTTTGGGTTGGGTTCAGCCCACTAACTATCTAATTAACCCTAACTCAGTCCCTCTCCTCTCCACACTTATTCATTTCATAAAACTTAAGCTAAAAACTGAAATGGGGGAAGAGAATGGGAATTAGAAATTCCAAGCCCTAGTTTCTTCTTGCAACTTGAATTCTTGCTCCAAAATCAAAGAGAAGGTGTTGGTAAGCTTCTTCTTCATCTTCTCCTACTCTTCTCCTCTTCAATTTCAGAATTTTCCCTAAACCTAACTTTGAGAAATATGTGTTTTATTCTTAGATTGAAGCTTGTAGAGTTAAAGTGAAGAGTAGTTAATCTTCTTTTTGTGTTTGTGCTTCTCATCTTTGTTTGTGTGTAAAAAGGGTGAGTTTTGAACTCACATCTACTTCTCTTGATATTATTGATATAAGGTGAGATTTTTATCTCTCCTCTATGCTTATACCTATCTTTGATGGTTGTGTATGAATTCCTAACACTTGTTCATATGCACTTGTTTTTGGTTTGGATTGAATTGGTGAATATCCAAATTTTTAGTGTTGGGTTCAATTCTTTAAAGATCCTAACTTTGATGTTGAACGTGTTTTTGGTGGCGAATCGGAGAGCTAATGGAGCTGGGGTATCTATTGGCTAAGGCTCCTTAGACCCATCGCTCGACCGATTGCGTTTTGGAAGAGTTTGTGCTTGGATGAAATAGGGCAGGAATTGCAGAAAATTGTAGTTCGGCCGACCGAGCCCTGTAGCCGGTCGACCGACCTGCTACCCCCGAGCACTTTTCTGCCTTTGGATCAGGTCAGCCGACCGACTCAGGAAGTACGGTCGACCGACCTGCTCCTATTTTTCTGTTTTGCCTATTTTTGCTCAATTTGATTGGTTTTCCAAATTTTATCGATTCAAGTTGGTTCTTGGTGGTTATTATTGCATCTTTGGCTTTGATAACTTATTTTTGACTTCATTCATGGGTTTTTGTAAATAATCTTCTAAAATTACATTAAAAGCTCTTTTCTCCAATTTATAAATTCTATTTAAACACACACGATTTCGCACTTCGAGCGGAGTGGAAGGGAGATTAAATGGTTAGGTAAAACATGGACCATGAATCCATGCGTTTGTCTTTCCGATTAATCCCCGACCTATTCGATTGATTGTTTTGACCTTTTGGTCTGGTTTACCAATGAGATGAGGTAGACTT
The DNA here is from genome assembly GCA_030765085.1 of Allium cepa. Taxonomy (NCBI): domain Eukaryota; kingdom Viridiplantae; phylum Streptophyta; class Magnoliopsida; order Asparagales; family Amaryllidaceae; genus Allium; species Allium cepa. Next base: position 1,037,960,018 of record CM060931.1, on the reverse strand, counting down.
TGTACTGCTTTGAGTGTGAAATTAACTAACGGATAGTAAACCGTTTAGTGCGAACGAGTGGTTATAGGACACACGTTACCACTTTTCGGATTCCTTTTTGAGAGTTATGACACATTCCGCCAGTTAGTGGTGTCCAGTACTGGGCCTCCGGACCTTCACCACTATGGTTTGTTGCCTTCGGGTGTGTTGCCTTCGGATTTGCACCTTAAGGTTTGTTGCCTTCGGGCATGTTGCCTTCGGGTATGTTGCCTTCGGGTTTGTGCCTTCAGGTTTGTGCCTTCGGGTTTGTTGCCCTATTGTATCGCTTTCGGAGTTAGGTCTTTATGAGCCGCTTGAGTGATATTTGGGTTTGGAGTCTTCGAGCTCATGGATCCTTGTTTATACAGTACTGAGCACGTGCAAAATTTATGATGTTTCATTGATATGTATATTCCCTAGGTATCGCCCTTCGGTGTTGGTCTTTTTGAGCCACATGATGTATAGCGATTACCTTGTGGAACTTGTGTTACCTTCATTGGTATTTGTTATTTGCCTTTATGGCTTGTTTTGGTATATTTCTATCCTTTGTTTCTATGAGTTGCCAATGATATGAGGCTTGTTATGATATGATTCATCTTTTTGTTAGATGATTGTGTTATCTCTTTTAGAGATATTTGTTATACATTGTGACCTTTCAGGTTATTGTTGTTCAGTTTATCAACTGATTTGTTTAGCTAGACTGACCCGTGTATTTTATACTCGGGTTCAGACCGAGATGTTTCAGGTTAGGTTCTTTTGGACTTAGCCTATTTTGCTTCCGCATGGACTATTCAGCTTGTTCCTTTTTGTTAAAGCTTTTTGTGTAGTCTTTTTTGTTGTAACTTTGATATATGTATTATTTTGAATTCATCTGTATATTGTGGTTTGCTTTACCACTTGACATGTATTATTTTATAAACTCTGTTATGTATCAATATATGTGTATATGATGATCTACTGTTCTGTGATGTATATTACATTTGAATTGTTATATTCTGTTCTGATGGATCCTTCAACCACCTATGGTTTTGTTTGAAGTATTCATTAGGTATGTCGACCTGCTTGGTATGTCTATTATCGATATATTCAATAGATAGTTAGAGCAAGGTTATAGATGGTCGCTCCTAACCAGCCTTATTCTCCGTGTTAGTTGACAACATTATCCTGTAGTGTCCTTGGCTAGCGTGGGTATAGAGGTGGGGCGTCACAGCGTGGTATCAAAGCTGAGTTCAGAACAAAATATGATAAACATAGAATAGATGCACATATTCTGGTACATCAGAGTGTATAAGTGATACAAATCTTTGAATCATCGTGTCTCTCTATCCCTTCTACCATCAAGGTTAGATAGAATGTGGGAATATGTCTAGGAATGCATTTAAATTCCATAGTATTCCATATTGAATTATCTACCTTGTGAATAATCTTGTTCTTATCTTACTTTCAGCGTATGGCTGGAAGAGGAAGGGGACGACGTTCGGATGCTGGGCAATCTAGTGGCTCACATCCGGATGGCGTTTATATGTCTACCGATCAGTTTTTGGAGTTGTTTAGGAGCACTCAGCCTCCAGTTCCTCCTCGAGTTTCTCCACCTCGCAAGTCTGCCTTTGCACGTCTGTGCAGTGATTTTTCTCATCTTGGAGGAAAGCCGTTTAAAGGCTCTGAATCCGTTCTTGAAGTCCAAGCTTGGTTTCGCACGTGCGAGTGTATCTTCTCTCGCATGGATATTTCCGATCATGATAGAGTTCTTGTAACTTCTAGCTTATTACAAGAGCGTACTCTTGATTGGTATGAGCTTCTTATAGCCGAAATTGATGAGTCTACTCTTTCTTGAACTCTGTTTCGGGAGCGATTTGAACTCAAATTCGTTCCTAAATCTGAAAAAGTTTTATTGACCCGTCACTTCCTTGAGTTGAAGCAAGGGAAATCTTCTGTTTCTGAGTATGTTGCATCATTCGAGGCTTTATCTAAGTATGGTCTTGAATTCATTAGCACTTCTTATAAGAAGAATTTGAAGTTTGTCTCTGGTCTTAAGAAATATCTTAAGAAGTCTTTGTTGCTCCAGCTTAAGCTTTCTTTTGAGGAGTTGGTTGATTCGGCACTTCATCTCGAGACCATCGAGAATGAGTATGATAGTGATGTTGAGGTTTCCAAGAATCCCAACAAGAAGCAGTTTCCATTTTAGAAGAGGTCTTTTCCTTCTAAGAAGAAGAAGACTGGTATTTCTAGTTCTCAGCCTCAGTCTTCTGGAACACCTTTCGTCTGGAAGTGTTTCAATTGTGGTTCTCCTGATCATATTATTCGAGCTTGTTCCAAGCCTCTCTTCTGCCGTTATTGCAAGAAGGAAGGTCATCATGTTTCCACTTGCCCTACTGTTCTGGCTGGAGCTAAGTCTGGCAAGCTTTATGTTGCTAAGGCTTCTGAAGGTCCTTCTCAACCCAAAGGTATATCTACGTCTATTTTGGAAGGTTCTAATTTATTTCATAATCATAGTATTCGAGTTCTTTTCGATACCGGTGCTTCACATTCCTTCGTATCGAAGAAGCTCGTTGATGATTTATCCTTGGATGTTTCTTGCTTGATTACTTCTTTAAGGATTGCGAATCCAATTGGGGGATCTGCGACCCTTAGTATGCTTTGTGATGATGTTGAGATTGTTTTATGTGGCTTTTCTTTTCGTGCGAATCTGCACGTTATGTCTTATCTGGGATTTGATATGATTTTGGGAATGGACTGGCTAGTGAGCTATGATGCCAGGATTATTTGTTCGGAGAGAATTTTGTATCTTCGACATCCGGATTCTCCTACTCAGTTATCTCTTGTTCTTCGTGATGTGGATAATTCTGAAATGGCTTTACATTCTCTTGATTCGCGAGATGGTGATGGCATATCTCGTATTCCTATTGCTTGTGACTTTTCTGATGTTTTTGAACCTGTTTCGAGTTTGTCACTTAAGCGGGCAATTGAGTTCCGCATTGATCTCATTCCAGGCGCGCAGCCAGTTAGTCGTCCTCCCACGAGAATGTCTACAAAGGAAAATGAGGAACTCAAGAAGCAGCTTTTAGAGCTTGAGTCCATGCAGTTGATTCAGTCCACTTTTTCTCCGTGGGGATTCGCGGTCGTTTTCGTGAAGAAATCCGATGGAACTCTTAGGCTTTGCATTGACTATCGCAAGCTTAACGAGCTAACCATTAGGAATAGGTATCCATTGCCTAGGGTCGATGATATGTTCGATCTATTGAGTGGTGCTAAGGTCTTTTCTCAGCTTGACCTTGCCACGGTTTTCATCAGTTACGAGTCACGGAGGATAGAATACCTCTTACCGCTTTCCGCACTCGTTATGGTTCTTTTGAGTGGCTCGTTATGCCGTTCGGTTTGACAAACGCTCCTGCTTTCTTTTTCGATCTCATGAATCGAGTATTCCGGGAATATCTCGATAAGTTCATCCTTGTCTTCATTGATGATATCCTTATTTATTCTAAGTCTGATGCTGAGCATGCTAATCACTTGAGGATTATCTTGAGTACCCTCCGTCATCATCAGCTTAGAGCCAAATTCTCCAAGTGCCATTTTTGGGAGAATAGGGTTAAGTTCTTAGGCCATGTTGTATCTTCCGATGGCATTTCTGTCGATCCCTCAAAGATCGAAGCCATCCAGAATTGGAAGAGGCCTGAGAATGTGCATGAGATTCGTAGTTTCCTTGGATTGGCGGGTTATTACCGTCGGCTCATTAAGGATTTTTCCCGTGTTGTGCTTCCTCTCACCAGCCTTACTCGGAAAGGCATTTGTTTTATTTGGTCCGACAAGTGTGAAGCTTCCTTTCAGACATTGAAGGAACTTCTCACTGATGCTCCTATTTTGGTGGTTCCCGAGGGGAATCATGATCTTGTTGTCTACACCGATGCTTGTGGTAGTGGTCTCGGTGCTGTTCTTATGCAGAAAGATCGGGTAGTTGCTTATGCTTCTAGGCAACTGCGTCCGAATGAAGTCGCTATGCCACTCATGATCTCGAGTTAGCCGCCATTGTCTTCGCCTTGAAGATTTGGCGACACCATTTATTGGGCGAGCGCTTCATTCTCTATACTGATCATAAATCTTTGAAGTATTTGTTCACTCAGAAGGAACTCAATATGAGACAACTGCATTGGCTCGAGTTTCTTGCTTCCTATGACTTTGATATCCAGTATACCCCTGGAAAGGGAAATCGTGTTGCTGATGCGCTTAGTCGCAAACATTCGGCTGTTGTTTCTATTATGTTTACCGAATGGAACATTCTTGAGACTCTATCTTGTTGTGAAATTCGCGATCGAGGTTCATCTTCTGATTCTCCTATTCTATTATTTAATTTGGGAGCTCGACCCATTTTGTTGGATCGTATTGCCGATGCCCAACGGCGTGATCCTAATTTGTTGCATCTTATTCAGCTTTGTAAGTCTGGATCCTATGATGAGGCGTTGCGGGATTTCAGCATTGATTCTCATGGGTGTCTTCGCAAGAAGAACCCTCTTTTTGTGCCTTCTGATTTTGCACTTAGACATGACATTCTTGATGACTGTCACCGTTCTAAGTATACCATTCATCCTGGTAGTAGTAAGATGTATGCGGATATGCGTCGTCTTTATTATTGGAAAGGCATGAAGTGCGATGTGGCGAGTTATGTGAGTAATTGCATAACTTGTCAGCGTATTAAGGCCGAACATCAGCGTCCTTCGGGTCTTCTTCAGCCTCTAGAGATTCCATTGTGGAAATGGGATCAGATTTCTATGGATTTCATTGACGGCCTACTTCGTTCGAGATCAGGCCATTCTAGTATCTGGGTTATTGTTAATCGCCTCACTAAATCTGCTCATTTTATCCCTATTAAGTCTAATAGGACTGCTTCGCATTTGGCTAAGTTGTATGTCAAGGAAATCGTGAGACTTCACGGTGTTCCTAGTTCTATTGTGAGTGATCGTGATCCCTTATTCACGAGTCATTTTTGGAAGAGTCTTCAGCAAGCATTAGGAACAAAGCTTAATTTTAGCACAGCTTATCATCCGCAGTCTGACGGACAGACTGAACAGGTGAATCGTATCTTGGAAGATCTTCTCCGTATTTGTATTTTTGATTTTGGTGGTGGTTGGGAGGATCACTACCTCTTGTAGAGTTCTCCTACAATAATATTTTTCAGTCTAGTATCGGTATGGCTCTTTTCGAAGCTTTATACGGAACACCATGTCGATCACCTTCTTGTTGGTGGAATCTGGGGAGAAGCTTATTCTTGGTCCAGATTTTGTTCGTGATTCTTCCGAGAAGATTGATCTTGTTCGGTTGAGAATGAAAGAGGCACAGAGCCGCCATAAATCCTACGCGGATAGCCGTAGGAAGCCTCTCGAGTTCTCGATTGGTGATATTATCTTTATTCGTGTTTCTCCTTTGAAAGGGGTGATGCGTTTTAGTACAACTGAGAAATTGGCTCCTCGCTTTATATGACCATTTTCTATTATTGAACGTATTGGCCCTGTGGCTTATAAAGTTTCACTTCCTGCTTATTTATCTGGCACTCATGACGTGTTCACGTCTCTCAACTTCGGAAGTGTCTTCGGGAGTCGGATTCTGTTATTACTTCTCCTGATTTGCAAGAGCTTGAGGTCTCACCGGACTTATCTATTGTACAGCAACCTATTCGCGTGCTTGACACGGAGGTGCGACACCTTCGAAACAAGGATGTGTCGTTCGTTAAAGTTCAATGGTCCACTACCCAAAGACTATACTTGGGAAACCAGAGAGTATATCGAGTGATCTTATCTGGGTTTTCTATCTTCGCTTGGCAACGGTGAGAACATCTTTTCGTCTCAAGCTTATTTCCTTTTCTTTTGAATGTTATATGTATGTAGTTGTTACAAATATCGTCTCTAGGAATTGCGGGGACACAATTTTGTAAGGAGGGGGATCTGTAACAACCCGCATATTTAACGATTTTATATTTAAATATTTTATTTAAACATAGTGTCGTTAGTCGGATTTTTGGTCCGAAATGTTACATTTTGCAAATGGACGAATTAGGGCTCGATACCGCTTCCATTGAGTCCAAAATGGCGTTTGCGGTCTTTTTGAGTATAAGCTTTGATATGTTTGGAGTAAATTGAATTTTCCTACTTTTTCTAGTTGGGCTTTGGGTTGGGTTCAGCCCACTAACTATCTAATTAACCCTAACTCAGTCCCTCTCCACTCCACACTTATTCATTTCATAAAACTTAAGCTAAAAACTGAAATGGGGGAAGAGAATGGGAATTAAAAATTCCAAGCCCTAATTTCTTCTTGCAACTTGAATTCTTGCTCCAAAATCAAAGAGAAGGTGTTGGTAAGCTTCTTCTTCATCTTCTCCAACTCTTCTCCTCTTCAATTTCAGAATTTTTCCTAAACCTAACTTTGGGAAATATGCGTTTTATTCTTAGATTGAAGCTTGTAGAGTTAAAGTGAAGAGTAGTTAGTCTCCTTCTTGTGTTTGTGCTTCTCATATTTGTTTGTGTGTAAAAAGGGTGAGTTTTGAACTCACATCTACTTCTCTTGATATTATTGATGTAAGGTGAGATTTTTGTCTCTCCTCTATGCTTATACCTATCTTTGATGGTTGTGTATGAATTCCTAACACTTGTTCATATGCACTTGTTTTTGGTTTGGATTGAATTGGTGAATATCCAAATTTTTAATGTTGGGTTCAATTCTTTAAAGATCCTAACTTTGATGTTGAACGTGTTTTTGGTGGCGAATCGGAGAGCTAATGGAGCTGGGGTATCTATTGGCTAAGGCTCCTTAGACCCATCGCTCGACCGATTGCGTTTAGGAAGAGTTTGTGCTTGGATGAAACAGGGCAGGAACTACAGAAAATTGCAGTTCGGCCAAACGAGCCCTGTAGCCGGTCGACCGACCTGCTACCCCCGAGCACTTTTCTGCCTCTGGATCAGGTCAGCCAACCGACTCAGGAAGTCCAGTCGACCGACCTGCTCCTATTTTTTTGTTTTGCCTATTTTTGCTCAATTTGATCGATTCAAGTTGGTTTTTAGTGGTTATTATTGCATTTTTGGCTTTGATAACTTATTTTTGACTTCATTCACGGGTTTTTTTGTAAATAATCTTCTAAAATTACATTAAAAACTCGTTTCTCCAATTTATAAATTCTATTTAAACACACACGATTTCGTACTTCGAATGGAGTGGAAGGGAGATTAAATGGTTAGGTAAAACATGGACCATGAATCCAGGCGTTTGTCTTTCCGATTAATCCCCGACCTATTCGATTGATTGTTTTGACCTTTTGGTCTGGTTTACCAATGAGATGAGGTAGACTATGTACTGCTTTGAGTGTGAAATTAACTAACGGATAGTAAATCGTTTAGTGCGAACGAGTGGTTATGGGACTCACGTTACCACTTTTCGGATTCCTTTTTGAGAGTTATGACACATTCCGCCAGTTAGTGGTGTCCAGTACTGGGCCTCCGGACCTTCACCACTACGGTTTGTTGCCTTCGGGTGTGTTGCCTTCGGGTTTGCACCTTCAGGTTTGTTACCTTCGGGTATGTTACCTTCGGGTTTGTGCCTTCGGGTTTGTGCCTTCGGGTTTGTGCCTTCGGGTTTGTTGCCCTATTGTATCGCTTTCGGAGTTAGGTCTTTATAAGCCGCTCGAGTGATATTTGGGTTTGGAGTCTTCGGGCTTATGGATCCTTGTTTATACAGTACTGAGCGCGTGCAAAATTTTATGATGTTTCATTGATATGTATATTCCCTAGGTACCGCCCTTCGTTTTTGGTCTTTTTGAGCCGCATGATGTATAGCGATTACCTTGTGGAACTTGTGTTACCTTCATTGGTATTTGTTATTTGCCTTTATGGCTTGTTTTGGGATATTTTTTCCTTTGTTTCTATGAGTTGCCAATGATATGAGGCTTGTTATGATATGATTCATCTTTTTGTTAGATGATTGTGTTATCTCTTTTAGAGATATTTGTTATACATTGTGACCTTGCAGGTTATTGTTGTTCAGTTTATCTAACTAATTTGTTTAGCTAGACTGACCCTTGTATTTTATACTCGGGTCAGACTGAGATGTTTCAGGTTAGGTGCTTTTGGACTTAGCCTATTTTGCTTCCGCATGGACTATTCAGCTTGTTCCTTTTTGTTAAAGCTTTTTGTGTAGTCCTTTTTGTTGTAACTCTGATATATGTATTATTTTGAATTCGTCTGTATATTGTGGTTTGCTTTACCACTTGACATGTATTATTTTATAAACTCTGTTATGTATCAATATATGTGTATATGATTATCTACTGTTCTGTGATGTATATTACATTTGAGTTGTTATATTCTGTTCTGATGGATCCTTCAAGCACCTACGGTTTTGTTTTAAGTATTCATTGGGTATGTCGACCTGCTTGGTATGTCTGTTGTTGATATATTCAATAGATAGTTAGAGCAAGGCTATAGATGGTCGCTCCTAGCCAGCCTTATTTTCCGTATTAGTTGACGGCATTACCCTGTAGTGTCCTTGGCTAGCAGGCGTATAGAGGTAGGGCGTCACACTGATCCTTCTATAATTTATTTCTTGGGATAAGGAATTTAAAAAACTTTCATTTCTTTTTATAGTTTTTTGTATAGTATCAATTTCATGATATTTTGGTTGTGAAACAAAATTGAATGTTATTTCTTGATTATTCACGGTAGTTGTTATACCCTTTTCAGATATTTTTGTTATTGCGTATAACATATGTAAAAATGGGTTTCCCAATATGACATCATGCGATAAATTTTTCACCATTATAAATGGCATTTCATGGCAAATTCCTTTATTACAAACTGCTGAATTTTGTAATTTATATTTTACTAATAATTTTCTACCATCTGCGACATTTAGAATTTCTGTTGTTTTAGTAAAATATTTTGAAGGTACAATTCCTTCGTTAATGCAATTTAAATCAGCACCAAAATCTATCATTACAATTGCTTGGAAACATATTCTTTACGTACTACTACAGTAACTTTGGTATGCCATTTATGTGTAACAACACGATCTAGCATATTTACAAATGTTAAATTATTTAACTCCTTTTCGTGTAGTATGCTTTCATTATCATCGTTGTTATCATGATATCTTTCTTCAAGTAAAATTACTTTAGTTCTTAATTCTTTAATTTCTTGTTTAAGTATTCTTATTTCGTGCTTTAATTCTGACATTGTTGCCTCAGTATTTGAATTAACTGAACTTACTTTAGGTTTGAATTTCTTACTCTGTAAAAGATTTCTTTTATATTTTAAGTTTTTAGTTGTTTTAATTTTAATATTTCTCATGGATTTTATCCTGATAAGATTCTAAATAGTTTCTTAATACAATTTTCTTTTCGTCTGGGTCTGATATTTTGTCTATTATATCCAGGATAAAGTTATCTTCTTTTGATAGGACAAATAGTCCATTAGATAAAGTTTTATAATAGTTATAATTATTATCAGCTTCAGAATCATCATCTAGTGATTCGTCATTTTCTGATTCTGTATCTGAATGTTCTTCTGCAATAATGTTTAGTTTGAAATCTTCAGTTTCTGAATCAGAACGTTCTAAAAGTAATTTTTTAAGCGAATTTTTTAATTCTTCGTCCAAATCAAGATTATTTATTTTCCTTTCATTTTACATTTATTTGCATAATGTCCTGCCTTTTCACATTTCCAGCATATTGGAATTTTCTTATTGTTTTCTTTATCTTTGTTTCCTTTAGCCTATTGGCTACGACAGACATTGCCATATAATGCAATTTTAGTTGAATTTGATATTCTGAGCAACCATCGATGTTCCATTCAACTATTGATGAGCCATCGTATGATGCTTGCATATAGGAATCCATTTCCTCTATTAGGAGATCAACTGGAGTTGGTTTATCTTAATAAGATTTTTTATTTGGAAATTTTTTATAATTATTTTGTTGATTTTAAAAGAATTTTTTTGTTGATTTGGTTCTGACAAAAACATTTCTTGAAGTTGATTAATTTCTTTATCTGAGTTTTGATTGAAATCTTCATCAGAGGTTAAATTTCGATTATAAATTTCCTCTGTAATGGTTGCCACTTCCTTTTCTTTTACTCCTAGGGTTTTTAACCTTTTTATTATTTCTTCTAACATTTCAGTATTTTCTCCATGCCTATTTAGGTTAAGATTTAGTTTTTCGAAGGGTAAAGGTTTGAGTAAAGCCATATCTGTAGAAGATCGCTCTTTATGTTTTTTTATTTCTTTATTGTTCTGGATTTTTATTAACCTCTTATTCTATTCTAGTGAGTTACTTACCCATTGATTGTAACGTTAAATTTGTAAAATTATTTTGTTCAATAATAGCTTCTATATTGCCATTTTTCCCATAAGGAGTTGCAGTTAATTCTTCATTTTCAATTTTCAATAATAAATTAGATTCTAGAGGATGTATACTCTTAATTACTTTTCCCTTCTTTGTAATATACTCTTGATATGCCATATTTATATTGGCAACTGTTAAAAAATCATCAAAATTGGAAAAGGTATCTTTATGTTTTTCTATTCTATAGTATCCTTCCACCATTTTGAAGAAATCATAATTTTCTGGTAAATCGTCGCCTATTTTTGGAGATATGATTTATATCTTTTAAACCATTTTTCTTGAATTTCAAGGGTTTAAACCATTTTTCTTGAATTTCAAGGGTTTAAACCATTTTCTTTTAGTTTTATTTTCATCTGAATAAAACTTTTGCTGTTCTATTTCTGAAAAGGGAAACTTTATTTTCTCATTAAGAGTTAAGGTATTTAAACCAAATACACTCTTGTCTTCATCGTAACCCATATCAGAAGGGGTTGGGGATGAAGAATTATCAAGTCTATACTCGGGTTGGCTTACTCCATCTGGTGTATTTCTAATAATTACATTTTCTTCTTTTAATTTTAAAGTGGTTGGGCTTTTCCAAGGAACTGGCTCCTCTGATTTTGAGGTAGTACCTAAGGTAAGGTGCGTAATTCTATTTTTTGAAAATCTGATTTCAACATCACCATCTGGATACTCAACGATTTCTTCTAGGGTTTTATTTTCTACTTTAACTGGGTCATTAGCTTCATCTAAAAGCCATTTTTATGGTAAATTTATTTCATTCCATTTTATGGATTTGGGGATAACACGTTACTTTTACTTATATCGGTTATAAACATCGTTGTTGTACCGTCGTTTTTAATTGAGACATTTTTAATGTCTGGTATAACAATATTCATAGCTTTATAACATATTCTATAAATAAGTATAACATTTTTCGTTCCGGGTTTCATATTAAAACCTTCTGTTTTTATATCTAAACAGACTGATTGCGTTACATTTGGGTCTGTTATAGAAACAGTGAAATTAGGAAAGCATGAAAAATATATTGGTCCATCATAGAGTTGATTCTGCGATTCCTATTAAAGAATCACGAAACTTATTATGCCTTTTGTCACGTACTGCAACAATAGCTGATGTATTTAATCCTAAACGAGTCGCTAGTTTTAGCGCAACTTGCACCATGCCTATATGAATAAAATTATATTTTTCTTTATGTAGATTTAAAAGTCCTTTTGGAAGTAAATAAAAGGTATTATAACCTTCTACAAGAGGAATAGCTTGTTCAACAGTTTTAATTACATAATCAGATTTCATAATGAAACTGCCTGTTTTCTTATAGATTTTTGATGGCGAATAAGCCGATATTTTCCACTTAGTTAGATTATGTTCTAAATCCTCTTTGATAGTAATTTCTTGGTTTTTGTTATTAATTTCCATTTGTAGATCATCTAAACAATTTTCGCTATTGTCTCTATATGACAATGCTCTGGTTAATCGATTCATTATCTTTTCCTTATCACTGTCAACGATTTACTCCTAAAGTCTCAAAATGCCTTAACACTTAAACGGCTAACAGAGACTAATAACGGATACGCGACTTAAGGACGAATCCCGGTTTCAAAGGTAAAATAAAGATCGGTCTTCCAGATTATTATCAATAGTTACAAAACAAAAATAGTATAACCAGATCTGGTGCTAAAACAAATTTATTAAATTGGGTTTTAGAGTGTTAGTGCTACAGTAACTTTGCTACAGTAATATAATACCAAAAATGAACAAATCGTACCTGAACGATGACGTGAGTTAAGCTGATAAGCTAAGCAAGCAAACAAGCTGCACACCCAACACCCTTCCGGGGGTTTGAAATGTCCGGCAGCAAGTCACTAGAATAAAACAAGAAAGAAATAAAAATCATAAAGAGCGATCTTCTATAGATAAGGCTTTATTCAAACCTTTACCCTCCGAAAAACTAAATCTTAACCTAAATAGGCATGGAGAAAATACTGAAATGTTAGAAGTAATAATAAAAAGGTTAAAAACCCTAGGAGTAAAATAAAAGGAAGTGGCACCCATTACAGAGGAAATTCATAATCAAAATTTAACCTCTGATGAAGATTTCAATCAAAACTCAGATAAAGAAATTAATCAACTTCAAGAAATGTTTTTGTCAGAACCAAACCAATAAGAAAATTCTTTTAAAATCAACAAAATAAATTATAAAAAATTTCCAATAAAAAACCTTATTATGATAAACCAACTCCAGTTGATCTCCTAATAGAGGAAATGGATCCCTATATGCAAGCATCATACGATGGCTCATCAATAGTTGAATGGAACATCGATGGTTGCTCAGAATATCAAATTCAAGTACAATTGCATTATATGGCAATGTATGTCGTAGCCAGTAGGGCTAAAGGCAATAAGATGGAGATATAGAAACTGCAATAATTCAAGGATTTACATGCCAATTAAGACATTGATGGGAAAATTATATGACTAGCGAAGCTAGAAATTGTGTAGTTACAGCAGTTGTAAATGATAGAGAAGTAGTTGATGTGGTTAATACACTTCTTTATACAATCTATAATCATTTTGTAGGAACAACATCATTATTAAATGATGAAACAAGAGAGTAGTTAATGAAATTAAAATGTGAAAATTTATCGCAATTTAAGTGGTATAAAGATATTTATTTCTCTAAAGTATTTATAATGCATGATTGCAACCAAGACTTTTCGATGGAGAAATTCATAACAGGATTACCGCCCTTATTTGCAATAAGGGTTAAAGAAAGAATAAAAGGCCAGAATGATGGAGTAATTCATTATGATGAATATTCATATGGCGAATTAGCATCAGAAATAGCAGTGGAAGGAATTAATTTATGTAATGAAATCAAGTTACGTAAACAAATACAAAAGGGAAACCTATACGGTAAACAAGTCTTAGGAGAATTTTGTGACCAAGTGGGAATTAAACCCATAAGACCTGAAAATAGTTATAGAAAATGGAAAAAACCATTTAAACGAAAGCATTTCAAAAATAAAAAATTTCAGAGTGAAAAATGCGAATGTAGTAAAACTACAAATAATTTTTTTTACAAAAGTAAAGGAAAAGAAAATAAAGATAAAGAAAACAATAAGAAAATTCCAATATGATGGAAATGCAAAAAGGCAGGACATTATGCAAATAAATGTAAAATGAAAATAAGCAATCTTGATGTGGATGAAGAATTAAAAAATTCGCTTACAAAGTTACTTTTAGAAAGTTCTGATTCATAAACTGATGATTTGAAACTAAACATTATTGCAGAAGAACATTCAGACACAGAATCAGAAAATAAAGAATCACTAGATGATGGTTCTAAAGCTGATAATAATTATAATTATTATAAAACTTTATCTAATGGACTATTTGTCCTATCAAAAGAAGATAACTTTATCCTGGATATAATAGACAAAATATCAGACCCAGACGAAAAGAAAATTGTATTAAGAAACTATATAGAATCTTATCAGGATAAAATCCATGAGAAATATTTAAAATTAAAACAACCGGAAACTTACAGTATAAAAGAAATCTTTGATAGAGTAAGAAATTCAAAACCTAAAGTAAGTTCAGTTAATTCAAATACAGAGGCAACAATGTCAGAATTAAAGCACGAAATAAGAATACTTAAACAAGAAATTAAAGAATTAAGAACCAAAGTAATTTTACTTGAAAAAAGATATTATGATAACAGCGATGATAATGAAAGCACGCTACACAAAAAGGAGTTAAATATTTTAACATTTGTAAATATGTTAGATCGTGTAATAACACATAAATGGCGTACCAAAGTTACTATAGTAGTACATAAAGAATATTGTTTCCCAACAATTGCAATGATAGATTCTGGTGCTGATTTAAATTGCATTAACGAAGGAATAGTACCTTCAAAATATTTTACTAAAACAATAGAAATTCTAAATGCCGCAGATGGTAGAAAATTATTAGTAAAATATAAATTACAAAATTCAGCGGTTTGTAATAAAGGAATTTGCCTTGAAATGCCATTTGTAATAGTGAAAAATTTATCATATGATGTCATATTAGGAAACCCATTTTTACATATGTTATACGCAATAACAAAAATATCTGAAAAGGGCATAACAACTACCGTGAATAATCAAGAATTAACATTCAATTTTGTTCCGTAACCAAAATATCATGAAATTGATACTATACAAAAAACTATGAAAAGAAAAGAAAGATTTTTAAATTCCTTATCCTAAGAAATAAATTATAGAAGGATTAGAGAAAATTTATCTTTACCTCATTTTCAAAAAAGGGTAAAAGACCTGCAAAACCATATAGAGAACATGATATGTTCAGATACTCCTAATGCATTTTGGGAAAGAAAGAAACATATGGTAAATCTACCTTATGAACCTGACTTTAAAGAAAGTAAAATTCCAACTAAGGCTCGTCCAATTGCTATGAGCCCAAGACACCTTGAAATATGTAAAAAGGAAATTGATGAATTATTAAAAAAAGGGCTTATCAGACCCTCTAAGAGCCCATGGAGCTGCCCTGCATTTTATGTCGAAAATGCAGCTGAGTTGGAACGTGGAGTCCCTAGACTAGTTATAAACTATAAACCTTTAAATAAAGCTTTAAGATGGATTAGATATCCAATTCCAAATAAAAAGGATCTACTAGCAAGGCTATATTCAGCCAAAATAATGTCAAAATTCGATATGAAATCTGGATTTTGGCAAATTCAGATTGCTGAGAAAGATAGATATAAAACGACATTTACAGTGCCATTCGGACACTATGAATGGAATGTAATGCCATTCGGGCTTAAAAATGCGCCGTCAGAATTTCAAAAAATAATGAATGATATTTTTAGCCCTTATACAGCTTTTACAATAGTTTACATTGATGATGTTTTGGTATTTTCAAATTCAATTAAACAACATTTTAAACATTTAAATGCTTTTATAAATGTTACAGAGCTGTATCGGCCAAGAAAATTAAACTTTTTGAAACAGAAATAAGATTTCTAGGACATATTATAAAAGATGGAACAACACTCCCAATAGATAGAGCAATTATATTTGCGGATAAATTTCCAAATGAAATTAAGGATAAAAATCAATTACAAAGGTTTCTAGGAAATTTAAATTATGTATCTGATTTTTATAAAAATTTAGCTTATGACGCTAAACCACTTTTTGAAAGATTAAAAAGAATCCACCTGCATGGTCAGAAAAACATACTAATGCAGTAAAAAGAATAAAAGCCAAAGTTAAAGAAATTCCATGTTTGGCTATTCCTCACCCTGATGCATTCAAAACAGTTGAAACTGATGCATCAGATATAGGCTATGGAGGAATTCTTAAACAAAAATTTGATAATAAAGAATCATTAGTAAGATTTACATCAGGGTTATGGCAAGGACCAAGAGCAAATTACTCTACAGTAAAAAAGGAAATCTTATCAATTGCATTATGTATACAAAAATTTGAAAGTGATTTATTAAATTAAAAATTCTTATTAAGAGTAGACTGTAAATCTGCTAAAGAAATCTTACAAATGGAAGTTAAAAATATAGCTTCTAAACAAATATTTGCCAGATGGCAAGCAATTTTATCAGTCTTTGACTTTGATATTGAGTTTATAAAAGGAAATAATAATTCACTTCCTGACTTCTTAACTCGTGAGTTTTTACAGGTTAAAATGAATAAAGGAACAGAAAGAATAGAAAGTAGCAAAACTGCTCAACAACAATCGACATATAAGTCTATATTCCTAAAAAGTGAGAAGACTATCAAAGAAGAAGTTTTAAAAACTGTTCCAGAAGATGAACAACTAAGACCTGAAGCTTATGAGCTCGCAATGAAATCCTCATATTCTAAAGAGTATGTATATCCGTACATTCCAATCACTACTATTTGGGTATGCCCCATTGAAAAGAAATATAGTCATCTAATGGCTGAAGAAGTTATAACCTTTTTCTTAAAGAATTTTACGTATCCTCATTTATATCCAAAGGATTTTCAATTTCACCATGACATATTAACCTATTCCGGGTCTATACAATTCGAATCCACTCTGAGATCAGGTGGTGATTGGGCTTATTCCAAAGCCACTATTATTAAAGTTATCACCCCAGAACAATGAGACGGAGACTTAAATAAGTCCATAGAAATACCAATAGGATCAAAAAATCCTTATAAAAAAACAAGCTTTAATTATTTTGATTATATTAAAGCTTGGGAAATTGGTTTTTACTATGAAAATACACAAAAAAGACATAGTTGGTTTATACAATTTAAGAAACAGAGTTCTTTAAATTATCCAAATTGGTTTTTATTTTTGTTTACAAACTTCGGATTATATTCGGTGATTTTACCACAAAAAATTAGAGCAATTTATGAAAAAATTGTTGAAATAAACCCATCTATGAAAAATCAATGTTTGATTGTTTGCAATACTTTATCAAGTACCGTGGATAATGAAGTGGGATGTTATAATCGCCCCAAGAACGCTACAAAAATTAGGACTATCTTTTGAAATTCCTTATCTAGGAAGAAGGATTTTAATAAAATGGTTGGATGAATATGAATTCTTTAAAGATTCTATTTTTTCAATTACTATTTTAATTAATCATGAACCTCAAACTCCCCTGATTAAATCCCCCAGAAGAGATGTTTCAGAAATTTTGAAAGAATTAACAATGAGTTCTTCGGAAAAAGAATTAAAGAATCAACTAAAAGCGATACTTGAATCAGAGTCTGATGATGAAGACCTTATGAGTGTTAACACAGACAAAAGTCATGAAGAGGTAGTAGAAATGGAAGACAATACGCTAAAGTTAAGCGTACTTATATTATCTGCAAGAGAAAACGTAAAAATCCACCCTGTACTCTGGTAATTCTGGAACTCCCTGGTAGAAGAGGTTTGGTGGTTAGCACAATATTACGCCCTACAAGTTTACCACCACATTTTCCTCAAACTCCTCTAGATTTTCCAGAAGCTCCACCAGGATTCCCCCCACTTCCACAGAGATAAAATCTAAAACTTCTGCCTAGCCGTAAAGCAAGACTATGCCAGCTCACCATGTCCAGAGACTTCAATTATGCTTATCCTGCCAGCATAAAATTAAAGTACAAGAAAGCTCACATAAAAGACAGATACCAGCCGCAATTCAATTATGCTTATCCTAACAGCATAAAAATTAAAGATAAAGTAGAAGACAGCTCACATAAGAAACAGATCCCAGCCGCAATAATTAAGATCCGGAGTCTTCTTCACTTATCCATATCAAGAGCAAGAGTCTTCAATGTTGTTTATCCATGACTGGCCACTGCTATAAATAGATGGTGTTGTATTATGTTATGTATGCACAAATATTATAAGTTTTAAGTTCTATGTCTGTAATGGCGAGAGCCAAAGTGTGCTTGTAAAACCTTCCTCTGTAAGTTATTTCAAGTGCAATAAAATCTATTTCGAGTTCTGCGTGCAATCTGCTTACTACTGTTGTTAAATAAAAGCAAAATTATTCACAGGATCCAAATTATTCGCACGATCCTGTAGAAAAGGAATTCTGTCTAAGAGCGACATTTCAAACCCCCAGAAGGGTGTTAGGTGTGCAGCTTGTTTGCTTGCTTAGCTTATCAGCTTAACTCACGTCATCGTTCAGGTACGATTTGTTCATTTTTGGTATAATATTACTGTAGCAAAGTTATTGTACCAAAGTTACTGCAATAATGTTTAGTTTCAAATCTTCAGTTTCCGAATCAGAACTTTCTAAAAGTAATTTTTTAAGTGAATTTTTTAATCCTTCGTCCACATCAAGATTATTTATTTTCTTTTTCATTTTACATTTATTTGCATAATGTCCTGCCTTTTTGCATTTCCAGCATATTGGAATGTTCTTATTGTTTTCTTTATCTTTATTTCCTTTTTCTTTCCTTTTGTAAAATTTTTTATTTGTAGTTTTACTACATTTGCATTTTTCGCTCTGAAATTTTTTATTTTTGAAATGCTTTCGTTTAAATGGTTTTTTCGATTTTCTATAACTATTTTCAGGTCTTATGGGTTTAATTCCCACTTGGTCACAAAAGTCTCCTAAGACTTGCTTGCCGCATAGGTTTCCCTTTTGTATTTGTTTATGTAACTTGATTTCATTACATAAATTAATTCCTTCCGCTAATATTTCTGATGCTAATTCGCCATAGAATATTCATCATAAAGAATTACTCCATCATTCTGGCCTTTTATTCTTTCTTTAACCATTGTTGCAAATAAGGGTGGTAATCCTGATATGAATTTCTCCTTCCGAAAGTCTTGGTTGCAATCATGCATTATAAATACTTTAGAGAAATAAATATCTTTATACCACTTAAATTGCGATAAATTTTTACATTTTAATTTCATTAATTGTTCTCTTGTTTTATCATTTTATAATAATGTTGTTCCTACAAAATGATTAGCGATTGTATAAAGAAGTGTATTAACCACATCAAATACTTCTCTATCATTTTCAACTTTTACTGCGGTAGTTACACGATTTCTAGCTTCGCTAGTCATATAATTTTCCCATCAATGTCTTAATTGGCCTGTAAATCCTTGAATTATTGCAGTTGCTATATCTTCATCTTTATTGCCTTTAGCCCTACTGGCTACGGCATACATTGCCATATAATGCAATTTTAGTTGAATTTGATATTCTGAGTAACCATCGATGTTACATTCAACTAATGATGAGCCATTCGTATGATGCTTGCATATAGGGATCCATTTCCTCTATTAGGAGATCAACTGGAGTTGGTTTATCATAATAAGATTTTTTATTTGTAAAATTTTTATAATTTATTTTGTTGATTTTAAAAGAATTTTCTTATTGATTTGGTTCTGATAAAAAAATTTCTTAAAGTTGATTAATTTCTTTATCTGAGTTTTGATTGAAATCTTCATCAGAGGTTAAATTTTGATTATAAATTTCCTCTGTAATGGGTGCCACTTCATTTTCTTTTACTCCTAGGGGTTTTAACCTTTTTACTATATCTTCTAACATTTCAGTATTTTGTCCATGCCTCTTTAGGTTAAGATTTAGAATTTCGGAGGGTAAAGGTTTGAATAAAGGCTTATCTATAGAAGATCGCTCTTTATGATTTTTATTACTTTCTTGTTCTGCATTTTTATTAACCTCTTGTTCTATTTAGTGAGTTTCTTACCCATTGATTGTAACATTAAATTTGTAGAATTATTTTGTTTAATAATAGCTTCTATATTGCCATTTTTCCTATAAGGAGTTGCAGTTAATTCCTTATTTTCAATTTTCAATAATAAATTAGATTTTGGAGGATGTATACTCTAAATTACTTTTCCATTCTTTGTAGTATACTCTTGATATGCCATATTTATATTGGCAACTGTTAAAAAATCATCAAAATTGGGAAAGATATCTTTATGTTTTTCTATTCTATAGTATCCTTCGACCATTTTGAAGAAATCGTAATTTTCTGGTAAATCGTCGCTTATTTTTTGGAGATATGATTTATATCTTTTAAACCATTTTTCTTGAATTTCAGGGGTTTTCATAAAAAACCATTTTCTTTTGGTTTTATTTTCATCTGTATAATACTTTTGCTATTCTATTTCTGAAAAGGGAAATTTTATTCTCTCATTAAGAGTCAAGGTATTTAAACCATATACACTTTTGTCTTCATCGTAATCCATATCAGAAGGGGTTGGGGATGAAGAATTATCAAGTCTATACTCAGGTTGGCTTACTCCATCTGGTGCTTCTTTTAATTTTAAAGTAGTTGGGCTTTTCCGAGGAACTGGCTCCTCTGATTTTGAGGTAGCACCTAAGGTAAGGTGCGTAATTCTATTTTTTGAAAATCTTATTTCAACATCACCATTTGGATACCCAACGATTTCTTCTAGGGTTTTATTTTCTACTTTAATTGGGTCATTAGCTTCTTCTAAAAGCCATTTTTCTGGTAAATTTATCTCATTCCATTTTATGGATTTGGGGATAACAATGTTACTTTTACTTATATCGGTTTTAAACATCGTTGTTGTACCGTCGTTTTTAATTGATACATTTTTAATGTCTGCTATAACAGTATTCGTAGCTTTATAACATATTCTATAAATAAGTATAACATTTTGCATTCCGGGTTTCATATTAAAACCTTCTGTTTTTATATCTAAACAGACTGATTGCGTTACATTTCGGTCTGTGATAGAAACGGTGAAATTAGGAAAGCATGAAAAATATATTGGTCCATCACATAGAGTTGATTCCACGATTCCTATTAAAGAATCACGAAACTTATTATGCCTTTTATCACGTACTGCAATAATGGCTTATGTATTTAATTCTAAACGAGTCGCTGGTTTTCACACAACTTGCACCATGCCTATATGAATAAATTTATATTTTTCTTTATATAGATTTAAAAGTCCTTTTGGAAGTAAACAAAAGGAATTTAACCTTCTGCAAGAGGAATAGCTTATTCAACAGTTTTAATTACATAATCAGATTTGATAATGAAACTGCCTGTTTTCTTATAGATTTTTCGATGGCGAATAAGCCGGTATTTTCCACTTAGTTAGATTGTGTTCTAAATCCTCTTTGATAACAATTTCTTGGTTTTTGTTATTAATTTCCATTTGCATATCATCTAAACTATTTTCGCTACTGTCTCTATATGACAATGCTCTGGTTAATCGATTCGTTATCTTTTCCTTATCACTATCAACGATTTACTCCTAAAGTCTCAAAATGCCTTAACACTTAAACGACTAACAGAGACAAATAACGAACACGCGACTTAAGGACGATTTCCGGTTTCAAAGCTAAAATAAAGATCGATCTTCAAGATTATTATCAATAGTTACAATACAAAAATAGTATAACCAGATATGGTGCTAAAACAAATTTATTAAATTTGGTTTTACATGAACAGTAACTTTTTGTCGATGCTACAGTAACTTTGCTACAGTAATATAATACCAAAAATGAACAAATCGTACCTGAATGATGATGTGAGTTAAGATGATAAGCTAAGAAAGCAAACAAGCTGCACACCTAACACCCTCCCGGGGGTTTGAATTGTCCGGCAGCACCTCTTTGCTCTCAACCTGGCTCTGATACCAGAATTACTTTTCAAAGCTAGAAAAATAATATTAGTATTGAATAAGAAATAAGTTGTATAACTAATGAAATTTTGGATAATATAAATTACAACAAAGTTTAAATTTGTTAAACATACGATTTTAACTAAAATCAATTTGAAATTTGGAATTTATATACTCTAAGGATATAAAGGTATATCATACAAATATAGATTTAAGTCACATACTATTTATACACTTAAGTAAAATAATGACTCTTTAAAAAGATAATTATATCTTGGAAAATGTTTTCTAGCATAAATTAAAAATTTGGACATAAAAGTATTGATTTACATTAGTTGTAAGATATGATAAACTTAAGTAATAGTTTTACGAAATGATTCTTATTAGTATTAAAGGAAATATACTAAGTAAAAATGATTGTGAATGAAAAAATGAAAAAAATCAATATTTTATAATAAAGATAAATTATCTATTGAGTGAAAAATGGTTCCTTTGGAATATTTTCCTTTAATAAAAATATTTGGAAATAAATAATTAAAGAGATTATAAAAAGAAACATCTTTATAAAATGTTTGAAATTAAGATAAAAAGTTTTTATGAAAAGTTTTTGGAAGCTAATATATATATATATATATATATATATATATATATATATATATATATATATATATATATATATATATTATATGTAGATCATTTCATTACATGAATTTGATCTAAAATTCGACTACGGAACTTTGAGGCATTTACATCAATCCGAAAATGAATTTATCACTCGATTCTTGATGGCAAACATTGATGAGGGTTTAAGGTTAGGTACCTGAGTTTTCTATCATAGTTAAGAGCAATGTAAGGAAAGCAAATGATTCTGATCTTGAAGCATGGTTAGAGTCCGCACTAGAGGACTAGAGGATCGATACTAGTTCGGAAGAAGTTGTATATTCGAATAAAAGATAAAATCATATATTGCATACGGATGGTCAATGTATATCCTAAAGAATTAATAATAAAGATAAATATTTTTAGTAAATACCTTTAGGGATTGTTTTGGGGTAATTTTGGGGACAAAATTCTTTTATGGAGGGAAGTCTGTAACGATCCATAATTTTACCACTTTGAAAATGAAAAATTTAATGTATTTATATATTCAAATATATAATATTCAAACTTAAATAATCATGTTTTATATAATAAATAATAATGTTAAACTTATTTTTAGAATTGAATAAAGATTTTGAACTTTTACCGTAACATTGAAAAAATTGACAAAAATTGGTTTTGGATAAAATTGGATATATGGTCAAATAATTGTTTTAAAAGATGAATAAATCCTTTTAAAATAATTATATAAATATAATAACATTTTAATAAAAGTTTGATAACTTATATATACTTATGTTATAGTGATTGACAAATTTGTCGCGCATTGACAAAATCAATGTCATGTATTTACAAATGAATTTTGTTATTGTTTTACATTGTTTTGTAAGTCAAATACACTTGTTTTAATTAAATAAAAATGATAAAAAACTTATTTCAAGTTTGGTTTACATGAATAAATAATTTAACAAAAACGCCAAAATGTGACTGTAAAACATTTTGTCGAAAATCAACGTTTTGTCGAATAAAAGTTGTCGCACGGTTGTTGCATTCATATACATGAACACATATTTAAATAAGGTAAGTAATAACAAAGTTACTAAGGAAGTTTATACTATTATTAATCATGATTAGAAAATTATAGAATATCATTAGTAAAAAGTAAGCACAAAATGACAAAAGTGTCAAAATCAAATCTAAATAAAATCTTACTTTATTTTACTTAGTTCTTAAGTGATTATGACATAAAGAGTGATGTGAAATGGTGATGGAAAGTGTTGAATAAAATGAGATTACTTTAAGTTGAAGTAAGAGATTTTGGTCTTTCTACATAATAATATTTTATTCCAAAGTTTTTCTATAAATAGAAACCCGCTTTCTTCACTCTTTCCACACTTCTTCTTCTTCATTTTCAAGATTCTTCTCTCCACTTTCATGGCTTCCATGCCTTAGGAAAATAATGGAAAAATATTAGAAAAAAAATTAATGTAAAATATAGTATTTCACTTCAAAACCAAGTGCAAACTCCTCCTCTCCACCTCCTAAACTCATGGCCTCCACCTTCCCAAGCTAAGGCCAAGCTCCTCCAACCTCCCAAGTCAAGACCGAACCTAAGTGAAGAAAGAATTAAGTTTGGAGAGCACGGAAGTAAGAAAAAGAGAAGCAAGTGTAGCCGAAATCAAAAGATAAGTCTACAAAAAAGTTTGGTGGAGTGGAACTAATTTTGGGTACTGATATTTACTAATTAATCCATTATTATTTCAAGTATGATGATTTGAAAGTATAAATATGTTGGATATTGAATATTTGATGACTTGGTTGCAAATTGGTTGATTATGTGATTGTTTTTGTGGTTGATAACTTGGTTTGATAATGAAAGAGAAATGATTAGTAATTAACCGTGGTTAATTAAATGATAATTAAATCCATACAAATATGTGTATTGAAATTATTTAGCCTCTTAATCATTTTAGATAATCTAAAAATGTTGAAAATGGTCAAATGAAAAGGAATATGAGTTTGAAATATTATATTATTGTTTAAAATGATTTAGAAATTTTTTATAAACATTTAAAAGTATTTTAATGAAGTTTGGAAAGAAATTGAAATATAAGTCAAAACTAGGCGTGTTGCGTAAAAGTAGTTCGCGATTTCGCGCCGAAAAAGTTAAATAAGTGTACAAAGTGGAATATTTAGATATAACATCCATAAGCGGTCACCGGGCCATTTTACAAATTTTCAAAACATTCATTCCAAATGTCTTTACAAAGATATATATACAATCTTCTTCCTAGTATATTTAATAATTGAAAAACAATCTCAAATATTTATATCCATAAAGGGATATTTAAATCCATATCAACACTTAGAATATTTCTTTCATCCCTATTTATAATACAACCTTTTGAGAAATATTTCTAAAAGAATATTCTCGTAGTTATGTATTTAAAATCCTCCTAGTTTTATATTTTGAAAATATTTATAAGTATATTTTCCTATATTCACTTTATTTCCAAAACTCAGGAAATATTCCCTTTTATTTCATACTTCTCAAAATCCTTATACTCCACTTGAAATTTCCTTAACCCATTTATAACGAATTCGAGAAGTTTTCCAAAATTCATTAATTAATCCCCTTTTAAAATTTTCAAAATCGATTATACCCATCTATAATCTCAACTACTCATTTCTAACTTCCTTTTTATGAATTTAAATTCATTTTGTAAGTTCCTATATTTAAATACTTTTGAAATTCCCTTAAGTCCCTAGAATTTCACTATAAAATTTCTCTTATAAAAACCATCTCAATAAAATAAACCCCCTTTACAAATCTCGAAAGGATTTTATAAATAAATTATAATCATTTTAAAACTATATATATAATAAGTATTTTTTAATAATAATAATTTATTTTTAAAACAATGTTTAAGTAATTATTTAAAATATCAAAGACACGTTAAATAAATAGCAATAACTCATTTCCAAAATTTTATTAAACTAATCGATCTACAAAGCTTATTAAAAAAAATTAGAATTTATTTCAATTATTATTAAATATTTGAAAAATCCATTTTTCGAAGTATTTTATTACTTAAGCAGCTTTAAATTACATAGTTTGAATAAATAAAATTTCTCTTTAAATTCTCGATAAATATATTTTTAAAATCTCAATAACCAATTTCAATTATAAATCCTTCTCGATTCACAACACATCAGTTCCTTTTTGATTTCCTAACCATTCTCACATTTCAAAAATAGAATCTCCTATTTTTCCAAAAGCCTGATTTCCAAATCTTAATATAAATTCACACTTTGAATTTACAATTTATCAACTAATATAATATCCCTTATTTATAACATCATTTATAAATTTAAAAACTCATTAGATTTTACTTGTTTATAAAAATAATCTCATTTATAAAATTCTGTTTTATAAATCCATTTCTTATAACTTCCATTTATATCGCAAATCTATTTTAAATATCGATTTTTAAGTTCTTTCCATATTTTTAGAAATATCATTTTAAAATCCATTGTTTAAAATCCTCTATATAGATTATTTTTAAATCTTTATATAAAAATATTTACAAATATCTAAATACAACCCAAAATCAATTATTGTTTTATCCAAATCAATCTGCTTTAAAATCATCCCAATTTCGATATAAATACCTTTATATTCAAAATCTCCTTTTAAATTTTCTTTCAATTTTAAAAAAAATATTCATGGTTTTTAAAGTACCAAAATCTAAGGCAAGTTCTACTATAGCATCCAATAATTCAAATCATCACATAATCTATATTAGATATTTCACACCAATCATATATCACTCTATGTGAAATTAAAATCCACATTTTTAAGGAATCCAAATGGATCCCTCCAACCTGTTTCCTTCAATCCATAGATGTTATACAACATAATAATACCAATCCCACATCGAGGAGGATATAGCGGTAATATAGGATCATCCGCTATTATGTGGGGCGTATAGGGTCTCATCCGCTCCAACGGCAGGAAGTATATCCAACCACTAATATATATATATATATATATATATAATGAAATCCCACTGATAATAATTTATAAGTTCATCCAATCATTCAATAATTAATTTCCAACAATTTAAATTAAAAATAATCCAAGATGAGTGACATTTACTCACCTTGTTTTTTAATTTTCAGTCCGTCCCAATTTTTTTTCTACATAGATTTCATTTTATTTAAACCTTGTGTAATAAAATTTCGAATTATATAAATTAATGATTTAAATTTAAATTTTAATTAAATTTACTGATTACGCTTCAAGCTAGCAAATTACCATTCTAAGTATCTCCGATTTGATGCAGCGACTACCATCTGCAAATTCCAGTTTAGATATGCTCTTCTCCTCCTCTCCGACCTGACACACACCAGCACCTTGCCACTATCAGCCTCCACCTTCACGATGCAACATCAATAACTCGCAATGTCACCATTTCATCTCATCGACCCAAACCACTGTTGTTCTTCCATAACTTCCCAGTCCCGAAACCCATGTATACCAAACACCCATACTCGATCCCTTAAATATATCGTGACCTCGTCCCCAATTTTCAGACTTCGATCACTCATCGCCCACCACGCGCCTGCAACCCGAGTTCGACCTCCAACCCGAAACCTTCCATCGCGCCTCCGCATCAACGACTAACCCACCACAGGCTACCGCGACAATACTCCCCTATGCATATGCACGCAAACGCGAACCCTAAATTGATCGACTTCCTCCACCATATGTCGCCCTCACGCGCTCCACAATCGGCCACACTCGCGCCCTCCATGAATGTGAATTCTACCATCACGACCACCCAGCCTCCCTCCTTTCTTCAATCGAGACGTTTTTTCTTTATTTCTTTTTTTATATAAGAGTCACATTAGAAAAATGAAAAGAGACATGGTTTAAAAGCAAGGAGTAGGCACATGTATGGTGCCTCGTTCAGGGAGTACGGCGGCTGATAAGAAAGGAAAACAGTTGTGTTGTTAAATCGAATAAAAACATTATTAAAATTTCAAACTATCTCATTCCCATAACTCAAAATTCTAAACTCATATCAAGGCGTTCCACCTGGTGTTCCTAATGTCATACCCCTATTCTGAACCCAATAGAATAAGTCTTAAAGCCTAATTCGATCATATGCGGAAGATAGCTTTTTAAATCGACTATTTGAATTAAATTCAATTAAATTATTCCTAGGCATTTTCCGATCGTGCGACCAAATGGTATATCCAAACGCAACGAAAATTGAAATTCGGTCATATACACTATTATGGATCCAATGGAACTGGTTCCGTCGAATTCCAGGACTATGCCGCGGAAGGCTATTTTAACGCATCGATAAAATCGACAATTTCAAAATTTGACGAAGTTATAAGAAATTCCAGTTTTAAAAATTTGCTAACTAAATTATAATTCAAATAGAATTTATATTAAAATTAGAAATCATTTTGATTGTCATTCAACTCAATTTTCAATTATTCACTATTTCCGCATTACGATAAATTGTTATATTTGAAATTTAATCATTGAGAAATCCAGGTCGTTACATTCCTCCACTTAAAAGAATTTGGTCCCCAAAATTGGTAAAGTAGGACGAATGATCCAAACTCATTAACTTATCAAAACCCACTTAGTTACACTCGATATTTTAGTTTTCTAACTCTTTAGTTTCAACAAACCAATCATTTTCCATTTCTAATTCAAAACCCTTAATTTCAAATGCAATTCAAAAATCAATTTTCCTAGTTAACAAAATTTCTCAAAAAATTTCAAAATTTTTCTAACACCCTAAATTTCTGAAATATTTTGGCAGAGTCTTCTTTATACGGAGAGCCTTTTGCAATATGACAAAAGTGAAAAAAATATGTACATCAACCCATATGGTCGAAAATACAATATATATCGATATTTATTTCATTTCTATGTTTAATTTGAAAACGTACCATTATTTTGTGTTTTTAGTCGAGCGAGCTTACTTTATACGCAATTTCACAACCTAAATCTAGCCCAATAGTCTACTTGTACATGTACTTGCTTAAATAAACACATCGGTTTCATAAATTATGAAATTTAGTAACATTTCATTTATTTAACTAGCGCAACACATAGATTTCATAACTGTAACATCCCGCCTTTCCACACGCTTTAAATCGACGATAAACCACACACGTTAGACTTAAACCATACAGAAGGGCGGATTGTTATGGGGTAAATAAGAAAAAAGCAGAGAAATAAAAAAAATAGAATCTGACACCGGAACGATAAAATATAATAATCAAATATACAGTTCATTAAGCTGTTTACAAAATATTCGATTATACTTATACAATACATATCAGAGTACACATACCAGAGAATAATAATTAATGCAGCGGAACTAATGGTGTAGTGGAATAATATAATAGATAATAGTAATACAAATCTTCGTCTTCGTCCTCCAGAATAAAATCTTCAAATCCTGAAATGCTCGGACTGACCCAAGCGAATTGAAAAGACAAAATACTCGAGTCAGAACTAAAAGATCTTATGTAAGTTAAATCAACAGTAAATAATATGAATGGAATGGCGTCAGAGATGTTTACGGGATTTGACATCTCCTATCCAGTGTCAACGTGAGTGCAGTAACTCAAGAGATGCTCGGGATTTACATTTCCTAAGGATCCGTTAAACTATCTACTATTTTGTAATATACGCTATTATAATAGTGTCTAAAGTAAAGTGTAATATAATGAAAATAGCGTTAAGGCTTTACATTTTCCACCTTAGCACACTTTTATATTCCCATAGTCTATATAGTATCGTAATCTCCCCTGTACTGGGCGTCGTCAGAGGGCACTTCATATGTATGGTACAAAACAAAAACGTATAAGGCGCGCTAGGGTAGGTGACACAACACAACTAGGCAATGCCAGGGTAAATATACCAATTACGCTTCTGGGCCAGTGGTAATGCATAGCCGCAGCTACCGCCCACCTCGAGCCACGCCCCCAAATAGAAAAATCAAAACTGGCCACCAAATCAATCGAAAAGTCAAAGTATAATATCGAAAGGATGTGTCCGATCAAAGGTGCTACCTCATTAGCCCGTCAATCGCTCCTGTTTTAGCCACCTTATGCCAACTCATGGGAGTCGGGTCCACATATTTACCTCAAAGGAAACGCTGCCACCATCCTACTTCATTCTGGAATCTCCACCGCGTACACGGTTGTTAAAGTGGTTTTGAGAGTTGCAGAGAGTATGACAACTTCCGATCTCAGTCTCTTTAACAACCAAACGTTATTATAACACCGCGGTCCTTTTGAAATAGTTTATACTTTTAAAACCGGAATATAATATCCATTTCAAATCCATATAAATACGATATCATTTCCTCTTTTTAAAAACGAAATCAAATTTGATATATTTTCAAATATATCCTTTTTTAAAACCATAACATTTCAAATTTATAATATTTCAAAACCAAAATTTGAAATATAGCCTTTCAAACATAAAACTTTGAATTTCATAACTCTGAAACATACTACACCACTTAAATGGTTTAAATATTTAATTATTTTATAGTAAAATAGCTTCTTCACCTTCACAAATCAATTCCAATATGGATTTTAAATTCCCAAATAAACCAATATAATTTCCATATATTTCAAAGCTTTAATTATTCCACCATTTCAGACTTATTCTTTGATAATTTCATATATATCAATTTCAACTACTATTATTTAGATTTTGAAATGTTTACTTAATAAATCAAATATCACTTTAGTAAAAACCTTTAGACTTCAAATAACTGGATATTCTTTCAATTTCATTAACTTGATAATATCCATTAAAATCAATTTGATATTCATTTAAATCCACTAAACAAAAATAATCAAGTTATAAAATCATCCCTTTTAAATCTCAATTTATTTAAATCTTAAATTCAAATCAATTTCACACTTATCTTCAACCTTAAATTTTATTTGAGTCATTATAAACTCTATATACAATAGAATTTAAATAGATACTTAACCATATCAGGTAAATAAACACAAGGAAGAAGTTGCAAAAAAATTTAGTCTTAGAGACAACCAGTTTGGTTTTTAGTCTGAAAGACACTTTTTAGTGTAAACTGAAAATGATGGTTACAACTATCATTCTGTGATTTACACTAAAAAGTGTCCTTCAGCCTAAAAAACAAACTTCTTGTCCTTAAAACTAAATTGTTCTCTAACTTTTTCCTTGAGCCTAAAAACCCCTAACCATATTATATACAAGAAATCAAACTTTATTATTTAGCTTATTTTATAGTTCCAAATAAATTTATACATAGCTAAATCTATAATAAAATAGCATTTATATAACATCTAAAATCAATATCTGTATAGCCCATATATTTCTTTAGAAAACCATAAAAATCATTTCAAAATAATTATATATATATATATATATATATACCATGGTTCTTGTATATAATTTTCTATCCTATGGTCAAGTGATATGGATATTTATCATTTCAATCCATAATTTAAAAATAAGAATGCGGTTGTATATCATTTCAAACAGCAATCCCGAACCAAAATAAATGCATAACAACTTGCAGATTATGATGATATAAATAAAAAATCCATTCATCCATCATAAATCATACATTCATCACAATCATCACACAAAACAATCAATCAATATCAATATATAACAGGTAGTTAACTGGCAGTTATATTCAATGATAAATTAAATAATGATTTAATTTAAATAAACGCAATAACTGAGGTTATGATTAAAATATATGAAAAAGTCATAAATAAATGCATAATCACAACAAAATTAAATTTAGCAAATATAAGAAATTTTAGAAGTTGTGAGTGGGTTAAAACACTCACCTTTTGAATTTAAATTGAATTTAAATCCAATTTAAACTCAAAATTCCAACAGTCTCCAAAATCATCCAAACCAGCGTCGAAGTGTCCGGAATTCCGATACAAACCCAGCGGAGAAAACCGCACGATGAATTGGATATCGTATGAGCAAGTTACATCGATAAGAACATTTGAAATTCAAAATTTAAATAAAATAAAACACTCACATGGAAGGCCACGCTAGCCATTGACATACCTTCATTCTCACGCGCGTAACCATACTGCGACCATCTCGTTCGAACCCATCTATGCCGCCATACTTCACCTCAAAAACGCCGCCTCCATGATCACTTTCACCACGATCGGACTGTGCCACCACGTTGGCCTCGTCACGCCGCCCCCCTCCCCCCACTAACGATCGGACCTCCACGGCGCTGCCACGCGTCCCTAGGCCGAGAGCGACATCGACACGTCTATCATTGATTTTGCACCCATCCAATCCCTTAAAGACCAAAGTAGCCGCATGGATTGGCTCCTCCGAGCCCCCTCTACACATCAATGCTCCCTGATCGTCGTGAAGTCGATGATCCGCCGTCAAATTCAACGATTACCAACGGACGGCCGAAACCAAATCGCTCTTTTCTGACCAAACAGTGATTCAAACCGAAAAATGAATTACAGATCCATGATGCGTACATCGAGAGCTTCGATATATAATTTTTCTGAATTTTTTTGAGGAGTTTGAAATTTCACTTTGGATTTTGAATTGTAGTTGGAATTAGGTGTTTGTCTGCCACTGAAATGAGGAGGTGAAAGAAATTGTACGCACAGACAAATGAGAAATAGTGGTAGGTTAGGGTTTATAACAGGGTATTTATAGGTAGGGTTGAAATAGAATAGACGGATCAGATAGGTATACGCGTTAAACGATAAAGTGGCCCGAAAGCCCGTTCTGACTCCGGAACGAAATTTGGTCAACTCGTATATCAAAATAGGTGTTATAAAATATTTTAAACGCAATGGAAAACGTTTCAAGTCCAAATTCCATCGTATGAAGAAGTTATGCAAAAATCAAATTTTTTCAAATTGATTTCAAGGCATTTCAAGCCCGTACGATCAAACGATAAGCTCGATCGCTACGAAACTTGAAATCCTACAATAATTCATCGTTACGGATCTGATGAAACTGGTTTCGTCGAAATCCGAGTCAGTGGCCAAAATGGCTATTTTATGTTAATTAAATAAATTAAAAATTAATTAATTAAATCAAAATTTAAATTTCAATTCGAGAATTGACAAATTTCATCACTTATGATCTCTCAATCATTTACAATGATTTAAACAAATTTTAAATGTCAATTTTAGGGATGATTAATTTATAAATTTCAATATTAATCCTCAATTTCAATATTAAATTTCAATTTTATTAAATTTAGAAATTATAAAATAAAAATCCAAAATCCATTTATTAAATTCTTAACCCTTGTTATTCAAGTCTTATTACAATAAGAATATAGCTAACATTGCTTTTAAATCTTGGTTCTTAATATTCTCCCATTTTAACTTAATTCCAATTAACATACTATTTAATTACCTTTAATTGCAATTAATCCAATTATCATACATTAAATTCCCATATTGACGAAACTTTACTTTGCATTCCTTTTTATTCAACCAACTGTCATTTTATAAATAAACATAACATTGGATTCATACTTTATTACATAAATATCTTCAATTTCATCTAACTTATATTTACGTAATATTTATATATATAATTTCAATTGATTGCAATTACTCCAATCATTGAATGTTTATTCAAATAAATTGTTTTTATTTGATTACAATCCTTATACCTCATCCATTGATTTCAAATAATGTAGTTAATGCTGGTTTTACATTACATTACTAAAATATACTCAACTTCCTTTGTTTATTGTGTGTTAACTAAATTTTCCACTAGTATTGAAATTTTTGCTAAATATACATTTGCATTACTTCCTTTATTGGGATTTCATTCCACTTATTTATTTTCAACTTATATTATCATCACTACCTTTCATTTTAATTTTCAGTTCATTCATAAGCCATTAACAATCCACCCTAATGTAATATTTGATTCCATTTATCGCAATAGGTTTCAATTAATAGTGATTGCGCTAAATTAGTTTGCATTAACGCTATTCCATTAATCTACATTCAATTTCATTTAATATTCTCGATAAATTTACTTACTTGGTCTCATGCTTTTATTACACCAATTACTACCTTATAATAAGTTTACGTTTCTAATTTAAATTTACATTCACCCTTTCCGTTATAATATTAATTATAAGTAAAGTACATTTAGTTATCTTTATTCTTCCCAACCAATTACCATATGTTATTATAACTTTACAATTTTAATAAATTTATTAATTGACATTTCATTCAACATATTAATTATTAACCTAAATTATCACTGTTACATTTTAAATTTACTTATTAGCTTACAACAAGTGCTACCATTAGTTCATACGCTAATTATTTCATTTACATTCCTTATACATTATTTTATTAGTAAGCCAGCGTTTTAAATTATTAATTTACCTTTTATATTCTATTATAACTAATTCACACATTAATTAAGATTTTAAATCAATTAAATTATTTCATTTTGGAAAATTCTTTTATTACAATAAGAATATAATCAACATTTACATTGTTTCACAACTTGGAATTACATCCAAGTTATTTACAATTAACTTGCATTTATACTGTTACATTCAAGTTATTAAAAATTTACTTACCAATCTTATCCACGTTATTATTTCCATTAATAATATTATAAATACGTACAGGACATTCAATTACTATTTATTAATTATAAATTCATTGATTAATCCAATATTTACATTTATATTTTCTTATATTAAATTCTTTGTCTAGTATAGCAATTTCCATTACTTCAATTAATCGTAATTTCATTTCAATTGTGAATACTTAGCTTTAATTTCCATGGTTACATTTCATTTTTAACATTTTCTTCATTATAAATTATAAAATTTTATTTCTTTCTAAATTTAATCACAAAAATCTTATTAATTAACTAGTTTAATCAATGAAAATTACGGGTCGTTACAATAACCGAACATGTTATACCAATTACAAGGTTCCTACATACGATTATTATCTTCAAATTGATTTATATATGTTTTTATTCGACTTCTAATAATCCATAAGCAATTTATTTGCATCCAATACATATTTGCACACATTATATTCATATCCATTTCAAGTTGATTCTAATCAATTTTATTCACCTTTCATTTTATAATTCAATATATGATTTTTATTTCAAAAATCACTTCAATTGGCTTAACTTGAATTCAACTCCAATTTATAATTCAAATTCTAATTTCTATTCCTTTTACCAGCTCAATCCATTTAACTAGCTTAATTTAAAATTTTAATTTCATATTGAAATTCACATTTCTAAGTTATAAGTTCAAAAACTTATCTTCTTTCAGCTTCACTAATCATTTAAATATAAAGTGTCGGACATAAGGTTTTGCCAGAGTACTCCTATTCTCTATGCAGTATATATAAAAAAAAACTATGTAATTTTCAAGTTTATAACACCTTTCCCTGGTAATACTCATTATTGTAAATTAACTATGGAAAATACAGTTTATGGAAGCTTTAAAAAAACTGTAATCAAGAGGGTATCATTAAGGTTATACGGCATTCAAATTATTTGACCAATGGTATTTGATTTCGAATTACCTACATGAAGTAGCATGATACCAATCACACAAAACGCATTGTGATACACAATGTATTTGTGAATACTTGCATAACCTCCAGGGCCATTGAACTTCTAGGCATATAATAGATTTGGTGCAAATTATTCATGCCATTAAGGTCACATGTTCACTTCATGAATTTGGCTATATATACAAATTTTATAACCTGCAATATGATAACAGATAATGGCATAAAAGAAATCATAAGTTCATTTGAAACCACAATAACAACCAAAAAAATATATCACATAGCATAAAAAGAAATAGCAGCCAAGTGGGAAGCCTGAACTAAAATAAAAAAAAATACAATATGCGATTTTCCATGCATTTGACATATTATACAATTTTTATAGATGCAACATCACTAACTGCTTTCGGAAACAGCAGTTACAAACTAAAGCAAAGTGGGTAGATGGAGCACCACTTGGATCATCGTAACAGATGTAGGGAAAATAGTAGGCAAGCAAGAGGGAAGGATCATCAAACACTTGGGTTGAATTTTTATTTTGTAATCCAAGTTCGTATTCGATTTATTCAAATTCGATACAATTTAAATCCAATTTTATTTTTAACAAGAAGTCATTGTAAATTAAATTCCATTCTCATCTACTAATTAAATTAATTAGTCCATTCATTTAATCCACTTCAACGTTCAGTCCACAAATTTACTTATCTAATTAGTTTTTCTTTTATTTTACAATTCTACATCTGATTTTTATTCCATTCAAAATTTATAACTTATAGTTATACAGCCACTTTACAATTCAAATTTTATTTTCAACTCAATTTGATATGGTTTCAAATTCCAATCCAATTTTATTTAACTTAGCTTAAGTTAAATTTCAATTCATACAATTCATTTTAACCTCCTTAAGTTAAAATTCAATTCCAATTCCAACTCAATTTAATTTAATTTACCTTAAGTTAAATTTTTAACCCATACAATTCTCTTTTACTAAGTCAATTTATTTAACTCTACCTACTTTAAATTTTATTCATATACAAATTCACATTTCCTAATTATAAATCCAAAAACTTTTTTTCTTCTGGATTCACAAACCATATAGCTGACAATTTCATAATTTAAACACCCGGTTCCAATAAATCTTTTTTGAAGTCAAATTTACAGCTCCTTTTGGTTTTAACAAAAAATCTTCTGGAATTCGAAACCAATTTGATTTTATCCAACACAAGTTCCCTTCGAGATTTCCAAAACAACACTTGTTTTTCAAACAGAATTTTTCATATCAAATTATTATATCAAATTATTACGGTAGCAACCATCACTTAGAAACATGAAAATGTACATTGATGACGCTGCAGTCATCATCAAAGTTATTTTCCAATGATCGAGTGAGTTCATTGCTTCCAATTTCTTTTACATCCTATTTTTAAAACATTCCTTTTCAAAAACATTTTCAAACTAATACCATTATATTTTTTTTAAATACCTTCTGAAACCAATTTCAAAACCACCAGGATTTTAAATTCCCACCTTAAATCCATTTCTATTTATAATCTCATTCACGAATTTCATTTATACCATTTTTATTTTGCAACACTTCGAAAAATAATTTCCAACATTCCAGGATTTTAAATTTCCAATTCTGGCTTGAATTCATTTTTGAGTTTAACTCATTTGTATAAACAATACTTATACAATTTATATTTGGTTATATAAACCATTTCAATTTTAGTAATCTTATTTGGATTATGATATTATCATCCAAACACTCCAATATACTATAATAATTTTCGAAATTTTTTTCTTTCATATTAAAATATAATTTAGGGAAAATTATTTTATTTATCCACTTTAAAACAATACTATGTCAGCTTACCATGTTTAAGAGTTTAGAAACCCCTATCGATACAGTTGTACTTCCCATACTGACCAGAATATATAAATACTCAACCGATAAATCAACACAATGTAAAATAATTTATATTCACTAATAAATATGCGATCATATCTATTAACACACTCAAACTCATTCTAGAGTACTTGTAACGATCCAATTTTTCGACGTCCGAAAGTCGACATCAATACGTCCACTGTACCAAATGCCGAACAATCGAATGCCGAAAAACTGAACCGTTAGGGTTAAAGAAGAAGAAGATAGAAGAAGAAATAGAAATAATATCAGAATCTCTGATTCATAGCGGAACAATATATATAATAGATAAATAAATAATTTTTAAACAAAAGAACTATATCAGTTTATACATTACATTATCAAAGTACTAAAACAACCAAAACACGACACTGGCAGTCATTATAACCTGCTCACATGAAACTGAACTTGCACCAACCCATACTCAGCGGATGCTACATAATATATGTGATACGTCTTTCCATCCAGCTTGAACTCCTGATCTCCACAGCATAATTTCCTGACTTCACTCCAGAACAACTGATAACCTGGCTCTAGGCTGTCCATGTGGAAAATTATGGGCACCCAATATTTAGAAAGGGAGCAATAAACTCCAAGTCAGTCATGAAACTGGCGTGAGATCTTAAAACAATTATTTGCACAAAAGGAAATAAAAAGAAATACGCTATGCTTTTGGAAAATGAAACTACCATAAGGCCTCCGCACCCACACACAATGCAAGCGCATATTTGTAGGAGATTTCTCCTTATGATAGTCAAACATGCTTGATACGCAAAATCTTTTTTTAATATTATTTAGTGCATAGTGTGGAAAACATTTTGAAAGTATAATATTAATCTTAGCCAGCATACCACCATTATGGTATACCTACTATAGCTACCATTTAAACGGCAGGTCACCACAATTAGTAAATGGAAGGTTATACAACTAAAACTATACAGGCTCGTATTGTTTTGTTTGGATTTCCAACAAATGGTCAAGCTAAGGAACTTCCTCACCGAATGGGTAGGCCTCTGGAGGGACGCCTCGAGAATTTAATCGGCTTTCTTCCAACACGAGGCCGGGTTACCTCTGTAACTAGGTAACTAATTGTCACGAGTATGCCACCCCCCGGTCTAGACCGACCTTTATCTGAGGTGCCTTAACAACCAACAACCACATAAGTAAATAATCTGGGATCCATACCAGAATACCACTTTTAAATCCACACAAGTTAAATATCTGTACTCCATACTAGATACCCCTTTTTATTCATAAGGAAACGTACATACCCTGAGGGGCGTGACCCCCATAACCTTGCTGCATCCTTCCTGTTTCGACCATTTTCGAGGTGTGAGGTCCGACGAAGTCTCGTCCACAAAGCTACGCTTTTCACAAAAGCTATGCTTCAATCAACAAATGATCAGCAACACGTAGCATACCACATTACCAAATTGGAAATATATCACTAGTAACAATCAACTACATAACCTCGGAGCTTACACATCTCAGAGAAGGGTGTTAAGCTAAGAGAATAAATTCTCCGCCACCAACAGAAATGTATTTGATAGAAACCATCTTTACATCTCAAAGTCATTAATCACGTCCGGACTCACCATCACAAAGGAATATATAAAACTCTATACCGGAGCAACTCAATGCAGAGACATTCGACAGGTAATCCTTTTGCTTTCGAAAATACCCGGTCTTCAACACCGTCTTCAACTGCAATCCAATTCGTCGTATCATTTATTCAGAATGCGTTTTATGACATAA
Organism: Allium cepa; assembly: GCA_030765085.1. NCBI lineage: Eukaryota > Viridiplantae > Streptophyta > Magnoliopsida > Asparagales > Amaryllidaceae > Allium > Allium cepa. The sequence continues at coordinate 1,037,921,595 of CM060931.1, read as the reverse complement.
AGTCCTCTCCCGGCTTAACTGAATAATGAGCGCTTATTTTAAAAATAAGAGGTTACATTCAGATTTCAAGTAAATCACAACAAATTTTCACTTTGATCTTTTAAACAAAAGATCCATAACAAAGATTTGATGTGGTGTTCAGATAACCGCTTGGAATCCGACCCTCGGTCGCATCGAAATTCAAATGCCATTTAAAGGCCAATATTGTTAGTCGGTTAATTAACTATCAATCAATATTCACTACAATCACCAGATTTTCAATAATTTTCCCCCAATTATTTATTTTCAAAGTATCTTCGAAAGATATATTTTCACACTTCAATCCTTTGAAAACAAATTTCAAATCACTTTCCTCATGCGGAATAAATTTCCAAATATTTATTTATTTCCATTGAAAATTTACCAAGTCCGAATACTTTAAAATAATTTAAATCACTTATCCAAAATATACTTGGAAACATTCAAAATAAAAACTATTTTAAAACTTTTATTTTAAAATATTAGTTATGAAATTTTATACCAATATCTCATACAAACTCAAGTCCAAACTAATTTTAAAAATAAAATTATTTGATAAGAGTATAATAATTAAAATAACCATTTTTTAAATCAAATATCAAATAAATCTTTAAATAATCACTTGATAATTAAATTAATATATATTTCCTTTAAAGATTTAAAAACAATTTATGAAAATAATTTCTCCAAAAACATTCTTTTTAAAACCAACTTTAATTTATATTAGAAAGCTACTTTAAAAACATACTCGGCTTTCTAGGTAAAATACACTTTCCATTTCAAAATGGTCCATTTAAATCAATTAATAAATCCTTCTCGATTTATTTCAATTTATATTACAAATCCATAAATCTTTCTTTTTACACATTTTAAAAATAAACCAATATTTATTTTTAAAACAAATTACCCCTTTCCTTTTCAAATTCCCATTGTGAATTTAAATTTCCAAATATCCACTAATATACGATTTTCAAATCGATTTCCAAATATTCACTTTCAAATGCCAAATCAAATTCCAAAATTGATTTCTAGAATTTATTTTCGAAACAAAAATCAAATTCCAAATTGATTTCCAAAATTTATTTTCAAACACCAAATCAAATTCCAAATTGATTTCCAAATTTTATTTTCAAACACCAAATCAAATTCCAAATTGATTTCTAATTTATTTCAAACACCAAATCAAATTCCAAATTGATTTCCAATTTATTTCAAACACCAAATCAAATTCCAAGTTGATTTTTAAAAATCACTATCCTTTAAAATAAATTCCTTCATTCTTCCAAACTTATTCTTTAAATCCGAATTCTAAATAAATGCTTCAACTGTTAAACAATATTATTCAAAATCCATTTATTAAATCTTTTCCCTATATTTTGGATTTTATTTAATAGGATTAGAAAAATCAATCTTCACCCTTTTAAAATTTCTTCTTTTAAATTTATCTTATCCTCTAAAATGAATTTATTTAAAATTTTCTACTTTAATTTTTGAAAATCCAATTATATATTTCTGGTATCTTACGATACTAAAAATATATTCGGCTAAACTATAGCCTTCAATAAATTTCAAACACCAATATAATCATTCACAGATTATAACAATTTGAGGAATCCAGTTGAATCCCTCCAACCTGTATCCCTGCATCCATAGATGTTAGCACAACAATTAAATACCAGTTCCACTTGGAGGTGGGATATTACCAATTTATTAATATATTCAGGGAATAATTTGTTTAACTGGCTAATCAGTTATTTTGGTTACTATAGAAAATTTATTAAAGGAAATCAGTTTTAAACCAAATCACTTGTTAATTAAATTTTAAAATGTTAATTAACTGTTCGATTTATTTCGAATATTAATAAAATGTACAATGTATGTACAAGGTCTAAAATCATGTAGAATCAAGCTGGAATGGATTGCAAAATAAGTAAAGATGAGATTTTCTCACTCAATTGAAATAATTAGAATTTCAATTTTTGATTGATTGTTTGGTTGTGATAGTATATATGATAGTGTGTGTGTGTGTGTGTGTATTGGAGTGGTTGATTTCCCATATTATATATTTTGAAACTTCACATATACATATAACTTATAGTCAAAAATTCAGTGTTTTTAAATAAATTCTTACACTCCCAAAATCTTACATACATATATATGTTTCCTGTTTATAACATATTTACTACCTTTAAATTAAAATCAGAATCTTATATCTTTACTGCAATTCAACTACTGTATCAACATATATATATATATACACACACATTATAAATATTAATTTGAACGAAAGTAATCGAATGATTACCTCACTGTTCCTAGCGAAATCGTGAACTCGTACCTCCCATCGATCCATCCCAGAAATGCTGCTACCGTCGAGCCTGACACTGCCTTCCACCATCTCGCGCGTCCCCTCGCCAATCAATGTCGCGGCCACTCCCACGATCACCTTCCACCCCACTGGCTGTGACAAAGACCTTGTCGTGCCTCCCTACGTTGCGTGCGATTTCCCTCTTCTTCCACTTCCGATGACACACGACTGGATCTAAAAGCAATGAAAAGGGTCTCAATTTTTTAATAGGCACGCTCATTCTTTTTTTTTAATATATAAATGAACAATTTCGTTCGACTAGAAGGTTTAAAAAGGGGAAGAGATAGATTTTGTTTTTGAGTTGCTTAGTAATTTTTTCCGCCGATTTGAAATAAATTGAAGGAGAAAGTATTTCGTTCCATCATTTCTTTTTTGTCGTTTCCTTATTATTTTTTCATTAAATTATATTTTCAAACTGAAGATGGGTGTTTATCCGGGTGAACACGTGCAATGAATCCCTATACGTATCTGCTTGCTGAAGATCCCAATAATAATATAAATTGATATTTTTCCTTTAGATTTGAATTCAAATTTAAATCGTCTTGATTTATGCAACTCATAATCTCTACCTCTTATCTAGGCGTGCCGCTAGGCGTTTATAAGGTTGTACCCCTATTCCGAACGCAATGGAAAAGGTTTTGAGTCTAAATTCGATCGTATGGAGAAGATAGCTTTTTGGACCAGTTAAAATATTAAATTTTCAATTTAAATTTCAACGCGTTTGTCTATCGTACGTTCACATGATTACTCCAAACACTAGGAAAATTGAAACCTGATAATAATGCACCATTAGAGATCCAATTAAAATGGTTTCGTCGAATTCCATGACTGTGTCTCGGAAGGCTATTTTTAAATATCAATGTAAACGATATATTTTCAAAACTAAACAAACACTTTAAATTTCAATTTTTAACACCTCCATTATCTTCAGTATTATCAATATAAATTTTCCAAGCCTTCAAATTATTTTCAATTTTGGATAAAACTGAAAATTCAATATTTTGTCCAAATTTCAATAACTAAATTCAAAATTTTAATTGCCAAATAAACGGATATTTTTGAGACTCAAGTTAAACCAACTTTCAAATATTTAAAATCAATTTAATATTTCAATTTCAAATGTCAAAAATTCTGGATCGTCACATTCTTCCCCCCTTAAAAGAATTTCGTCCCGAAATTACTAGTTTAGAAGAACGATCCTTAACCCATTTACTATTTTCCAAAACCAAACAGTTTTAACAACTTGCCAAAACAAATATTTTTATTAAAGACCCATTATCACTTGTACTAACTTTCCAACCTCAACCATAAGTTCCAAACAATATTGTTTTCTTAACAATTCAAATATTAAATTTAAATTCAAATATTAAATATTAAATTGTCAAAATTTTCTCGAAAATTTTCTAACTCCCTAAATTTTCGAAAAATTTCGCCCGCATCTCCTTTGCATGGCTAGCTTGGTACGACTACAAAATGCCACCACGGGACCTTAGATTTCAAAAAGAAAACAAAACGCCAAGTGGCTAGACAAGAAAATCATCAAATTTCATATAGAAATTTAAATACATACCTTATTGTCGAGCAAATTAATTTAGCGTATCCCAGTTTATCCTTTTTCTTTCAAAACACCTGTATATTCCACTAGCAATAATTTCCAATTACAATATTCCAAATCATTTTGCACATTTCTTTAGAAAAGTTTCAATCGTTATTTCATTCAAGCCCGTACGATGTCAGTATATTATCCATACGTAATACCAAATTCGATCGCAAACTCGATCACACAATTTCACTCGTCCACCCGAATTCCTGGTGCGGACTAAGATCTGGTTTCTTGATCAGAAACCGTCATTCTCCTTGCATAGCTGTAAACTATGATAGGGAATTTTCAGAATCAACCAGAAATCCATATCCAGGTTCACCGTTGAAAATCGAGTGAAAAATTCTAACTCGGATCGACATAATTATCTCAAAATTCTGTACTCGAATTCTAGACCGAATCGCTATGCGAATAAAATAATATATGTACATCCCACGTATTTATTTCTTAATTGATTATTAGCTAAATCAATTTTCTTTTCTTTTATTCGCATTGTTTTTTCATTCCCTTATTCAAAATTACCATTTCACAATTTTCAGTTTTAATCTTCATTCACTTATTAATTTAGAATATTTTCTCAGCTCCAAATTTTACATAAGAATTTCACCATTTATTTCTTAAGTTTAATGCAAATATTCTATATATTTCCTATATTATTTCGCTTCACCACTTTGGTTTATCTATACTTTTATTCAAGTTGAATTCCAATATTATTCAATTTGCTTCATTTTAGATATTGAATTCTATTTTACTTTTATCTCCAACCATATTCAATTTAAATTCATTTGCTTACTTATTTAAATCAATTATTTTATTTCAATCCTTTGTTTTGTATAGCCCGCTTGACTAATTCCCATTTATCTACAAATTCAAAATGAATTTCAACATTCAGTTTTAATTTCATTAACTTGCAATTGTAAATTCATTTATTCATTTACAAATTTATTCCATACTTTTTAATTTAATTCAAAATTTTAACTTCTACAAGTTTGCCAACTTATTTTTATTTCAATCAAATTTCCAAATTTAATAAATTATCAAACTTATTTATATTCCGTAACATTTTAAATAAAATTCCAGAGTCTTTTAACAATTACTCAATATTGCAAAATCATCTTTGAAATCAATCATATCAAAATCCTTTGCATTTCCAAATCAAACCCAACTTTTTACAAATAATTTTTAATTTAAAACATTTTGGCAGCAATTCCCCTCTTGGAAACTCGAAAATGAACATCGATGATGCTGCATCATCATCGAAATTATTTCCCAGCGATCGAAAAGAGTTTAGTGCTTTTAGCCTTTAAAACATTTCCAAATATTTTTAAATCCAAGTCTTACCAGATTTCAAATCCAATTCAAAATTATTTTCCAAATAATTTCTCCATTATTTTTTCCAAAACCTTTGAAAACCATTTTCAAACTCAAAAGGGATTTAATTTCCAAATTTTCCAAATTTCAAATCTTTTCAAAAAAAATTCAAATATTTTTTTGGAATTCAATTTCAAATTATAAATTACGTTTACAAAATGAATTTATTCCTTAGCTTTTAGTTATGATCTCAATTTTTTTATTCAATTTTCATACAACAATGATAATATTTTAATATTATTACTTCCTAACAAACAAGCAACCATATATAACAATTTACAAAAATTATTTCCTTTTATATACAAAAATAATTTGGGTAAAATTATTTCATTTACCCTATTTTAAAACATTACTGTGTCGGTTTATCTTGTTTAAGAGTTTAGAAACCTCTATCGATGCAGTTGGCCAAACTGCACTGACCAGAATCTATAAACAATCAACCGATGAGTCAACACAATATAAAACAATTATTCACTAGAAAATATGTGCTCATATCTATTATTATACTCAAACTCATTCTAGAGTACTACTGACTCTAGCTCTAAGGAGTAGTCAGCACCATAGCCAAGGTTGTCGCTTAATCATTGCTCTGATGCCAATTTGTAACGATCCTATTTTTCGACGTCCGAAAGTCGACATCAATATGTCCACTGTATCAAATTCCGAACAATCAAATGCTGGAAAACCGAACAGTTAGGGTTAAAGAAGAAGAAGATAGAAGAAGAAACAAAAACAATATCAAAATCTCACATTCTTCATGGAACAATATATATAATAGATAAATGAATAATCCTTAAACAAAAGAACTAAATCAGTTTATACATTACATTATCAGAGTATTACAACAACACCCACCCAAACGTAGAAGATACTACATAATATAAGTGATACGTCTTGCCATCCAGCTTGAACTCCTGATCTCCATAGCATACTTTCTTAACTTCGCCCCAGAACAATTGATAATCTGACTTTAGGCTGCCCGTGTGGAAAATTATGGGCAGCGAGAGTTTAGAAAGGGAATAATAAACTCTAGGTCAGTCGTGGGCCTAGTGTGAGGTCTTTAAACAGTTATTTGCACAAAAGGAAATAAAAAGAAATCTGCTTTGCTTTTGGAAAATGAAACAACCACAAGGCCTCACCGCACACTCACAATGCAAGTGCACAATTGAAGGAGATTTTTCCTTATGATAGTCAAACATGCTTGATACGCAAAATCTTTTTTTATATATTATTATTAGTGCATAGTGTGGAAAACATTTTGAAAGTATAATATAAAAATTATCCAGCATACCACCATTATGGTATACCTACTATAGCTACCATTTAAACGGCAGGTCACCGCCATAAGTACAGGCTCGTATTGTTTTGTTTGGAATTCCAAAAAATGGTCAGGCTAAGGAACTTCCTCACCGAATGGGTACGCCTCTGGAGGGACACCCCGAGAACTTAACCAGCTCTCCGCTACTACAAGGCCGGGTTACCTCTGTAACTATGTAACTAACCGTCATAAGTATGCCATCCTCCGGTCTAAACCGACCTTTATTCGAGGCGCCTCAACAACCAACAACCACATAAGTAAATAATCTGTGCTCCATGCCAGAATACCACTTTTAAATCCACACAAGTTAAATATCTGGACTCCATACTAGATAGCACTTTTTATCCAGAAGGAAATGTACATATCCTGAGGGGCGCGACCTCCATAACCTTGCTGCATCCTTCCTGTTTCGACCATTTCCGGGGTATGAGTTCCAACGAAGTCTCGTCCACAAAGCCATGCTTTTCACAAAAGCCATGCTTCGATCAATAAATGATCGGAAACACTTAGCATGCCACATTACAAAATTGGCAATATATCACTAGTAACAATCAACTACATAACCTTTGAGCTCACACGTCTCCAAGAAGGGTGTTAAGCTAAGAGAATAAATTCTCCGCCACCAACAGAAATGTATTTACTAGAAACCAACTTTACATCTCAAAGTGTAATGTCAAACATACATACATACAAGTTCATTCCGGGATCAAACAGAACCGAAGGCACTTTCTCCAATTAAGGAAAGTAGCCCTTGCAAATCTGGATATTCATTAATTACGTCCGGACTCCCCATCACAAAGGGTGGTATAAATTTCTATACTGAAGCAACTCAGTGCAGAGACATTCGACAGGTAATCCTATCGCTTTTGAAAATACACCATCTTCAACACCGTCTTCAAATGCAATCCAATTCATCGTATCATTTATTCGAAATGGGTTTTATGACATAAAGTCCTCTCACGGCTTAACCGAATAATGAGCGCTTATTTTAAAAATAAGTGGTTACATTCAGATTTCAAGTAAATCACAATAAATTTTCACTTTGATCTTTTAAACAAAGATCCACCACAAAGATTCGATGTGGTTTTCAGATAACCGTTTGGAATCCGACCCTAAGTCGCAACGAAATTTAAATGTCATTTAAAGGCCAATATTAATAGTCGGTTATTTAACTATCAATCAATATTCACAATAACCACCTGATTTTCAATAATTTTCCCCCAATTATTTATTTTCAAAATATCTTCGTAGGATACATTTTCACACTTCAACCCTTTGAAAACAATTTTCAAATCACTTTCCTCGCGTGGAATAAATTTCCAAATATTTATTTATTTCAATTGAAAATTTACCGAGTTTGAATACTTTAAAATAATTTAAATCATTTATCCAAAATATGCTTGGAAACATTTAAAATAAAAACTATTTTAAAACTTTTATTTTAAAATATTAATTATGAAATTTTGTACCAATATCTCATATAAACTCAAGTCCAAACTAATTTTAAAAATAAAATTATTTGGTAGAGTATAATTATTTAAATAACCATTTTCTAAATCAAATATCAATTAAATCTTTAAATAATCACATCTATAATTAACTTAATAAATATTTACTTTAAAGATTTAAAAAAAATTTACGAAAATAATTTATTCAAAAACATTCTTTTTAAATCCAACTTTACAACTTTAATTTATATTTGAAAGCTACTTTAAAAACATAATCGGCTTTCCAGGGAAAATACATTTTCCATTTCAAAATGGTCCATTTAAATCAATTAATAAATCCTTCTCGATCTATTTCAATTTATACCAAATCCGTAAAATTTTCTTTTCACGCTTTTTAAAAGTAAACCAATATTTATTTTTTTAAAAAATTACCCTTTTCCTTTTTAAATTTCCATTGTGAATTTAAATTTCCAAATATCCACTGATATACGATTTTCAAATCGATTTCCAAATATTCACTTTCAAACACCAAATCAAATTCCAAATTGATTTCCAAAATTTATTTTCAAACATCAAATCAAATTCCAAATTGATTTCCAAAATTTATTTTCAAATACCAAATCAAATTCCAAATTGATTTCTAAAATTTATTTTCTAACACCAAATCAAATTCCAAATTGATTTCCAATTTATTTCAAACACCAAATCAAATTCCAAATTGATTTTTTAAAATCGCTACCTTTTAAAATAAATTCCTTTGTTTCTTCCAAACTTTTTTTAAATCCAACTTTTAAATAAATTCTTCAACTGTTAAACTATATTATTCAAAATCCATTTATTAAATCTTTTCCCCATATTTTGGAATTTATTTAATAGGATTATAAAAATCAATCTTTACTCCTTTAAAATTCCTTCTTTTAAATTTATCCAATTCTCTAAAATGAATTTATTTAAAATTTTATACTTTAATTACCAAAATCGAATTATATATTTCTGGTATCTTATGATACCAAAAATATATTCGGCTAAACTATAGCCTTCAATGAATTTCAAAAACCAATATAATCATTCGCAGATTATCACATCACAACACGTAAACTAATTACAACAATTTGAGGAATACAGTTGGATCCCTCCAACCTAGTTCCCTACATGCACAAATGTTAGTACAACAATTAAATACCAATTCTACTTCGAGGTGGAATACCATAGTATATGGGATTATATCATATCATCCGCTATTATGCGGCGCATTGAGTCTCATCCGCTATATAATGCGGGAAATCAATCACTCCAATATATATATACACTATCAAATATACTATCACAACCAAAAAATCAATCAAAAATTGAAATTCTAATGATTTCAATTGAGTAAGAAGATCTCACCTTAAATTATTTTGCAATCCATTTCCATTCCAGCTTGATTCTACACGATTTTAGACCTTGTACATACATTGTAGAGTTTATTAATATTCGAAATAAATCGAACAATTAATTACCATCTTAAAATTTAGTTAACAAATGATTTCGTTAAAAAATGATTTCCTTTAATAAATTATCTTTGATAACCAAAATAACTGTTTAACCAGTTAAACAAATTATTCCCTAAATATATTAATAAATTGGTAAATTAAAAATATACATTTATTTTCTTTTGAAACTTCACATATACATATAACTTATATTCAAAAATCCAATGTTTTTAAATAAATTCTTACACTCCCAAAATCTTATATATATATATATATATATATATATATATATATATATATATATTTCCTGTTTATAACATATTTATTACCTTTAAATTAAAATCAAAATCTTATATCTTTATTGCAAATTCAACTACTTTGTCAACACACACACACACACACACATATATATATATATATATATTAATTTGAACGAAAGTAATCGAATGATTACCTCACTGTTCCCAGCGAAATCGGGAACCCGTACCTCCCATCGATCCATCCTAGAAACGCTGCCACCGTCGAGCCTGACACTGCCTTCCACCATCTCATGCATCCCCCTCCCCCCGCCAATCAATGTCGTAGCCACTCCCACTATCGCCTTCCACCCCTCTGGCCATGATAAGGACCGTGTTGCGCCTCCCTGTGTAGCATGTGATTTCCCCCTTCTTCCACTTTCGATGACCCACGATTGGATCTAAAAGCAATGAAAAGGGTCTCGATTTTTTAAAAGGCGCGCTCATTCACTTATATATATATATATATATATATATATATATATATATATATATATATAAACGAACGATTTCATTCGATTGGAAGGTTTAAAAAGGGGAAGAGATAAATTTTGGTTTTGAGATGCTTAGTAATTTCTTTCCACCGATTTGAAATAGTTTGAAGGAGAAAGTATTTCGTTATGTCATTTCTTTTTCGTCGTTCGCTTATTATTTTTTCATTAAATTACATTTTCAAAATGAAGACGCATGTTTATTTGGGTGAACACGTGCAATGAATCCCTATACGTGTTTGCTTGCTAAAGATTCCTATAATCATGGTAATTGATTTTTTCCTTTAAATTCATATTTAAATCGTCTCCATGTACGCAACTCACAATCTCGACCTCCTATCAAGGCGTGCCGCTAGGCGTTTATAAGGTTATACCCCTATTTTGAACACAATGGAAAAGGTTTCGATTCCAAATTCGATCGTATGGAGAAGATATCTTTTTGGACCAGTTAAAATATTAAATTTTCAATTTAGATTTCAGCGCGTTTGTCTATCGTACGATCACACGATTACTCCAAATACTATGAAAATTGAAATCCGATAATAATACACTGTTACGACTCCAATGGAACTTGTTTCGTCAAATTCCGAGACTGTGTCTTGGAAGGCTATTTTTAAATATCGATTTAAACAATATATTTTCAAAACTGAACAAACACTTCAAATTTCAATTTTTAACACTTCCATTATCTTCAGTATTATGAACATAAATTTTCCAAGCCTTCAAATTATTCTTAATTCAGCATAAAACTGAAAATTCAATATTTTGTCCAAATTTCAATAATTTGATTCAAAAATTTAATTGACAAATAAATAGATATTTTTGAGATTCAAGTTAAACCAACTTTCAAATATCTAAAATCAATTATATATTTCAATTTCAAATGTCAAAAATTCTGGGTCGTCGGTACTGCTTACTCTATCTCTAATGATTAATTCCCACCAAAGCCAAGGTTCTCACTTAACCTTCAGCTTTGATACGCACTGTAGCGACCCGTCGTTCCGTACACTTTGGGTTGACAATAAACCACGCTTATCCAACCCAAATTGTACGAAAGGACGAATAACAAGGGAAGAAGAAGATAGAAGATGAAACAGAACAATACAAAATGTCACAATCGTAGCGGAACAAAATATAATATATAATAACATATATTTATATAAAAGAATCTGTAGCTGTATTAGGTATACAATCATCAGAGTACAACAGTCAACAATAAATCTGGATAGTATAATAACTTTTCCTCACATACATAACACACATAGCGGAAATAAAATGAAATACATGGAATATGCATGTGACTCCTCTAGCTTATCTCCTGAGCTCCATAGCATCCTAACCTAAATCTATAATTCTCAGTCTGACCCGAGCATTATAATTAAATAACACCCGAGTAAGTCTGGAAAACTAGCATGAGAAAACACACTCAATTTGATTTATTATTATTTTCAAAACCCATTGAAACAAAGGTATCTCGTAAGCCACGTCACATATAAACATGATGAGTTTTTACCTCACAGTAACCATAACATTTTTATATCAAAATTATCTGATATTATAATAGTGTATATAGAAAGTAAATTAGAAAATAGCTGAAATGCTTGCATCTCTCGTTTCAGGATAGTTGGTATACAATCAAAACCATACAGGCTCGTAGTGGATATTGGATTCCATATAATGACTGGGCTACTGGGGTACCGCTGGTCACAGTACATCTCTAGAAAAATGTACCAAAACTGTACCTAACGATCCCTACCAACATAGGACCGACATACTCCTAACCTGGATAATACCGAATATTTTATCACCCCCGGTGTTCCTACCCTAATCGAGCACTCCCTTTTCCATGCACAACCATATCCATAATTATAATATATCCGAGGGTATCTACAAAGGTGATAACATACCGTAATTGCGTGCGACCCACTTATCCCTGCTTCATCTTCAAAGTTTTAGTCATTCCCGGTTGATGAGGCTTGAGGCTAAGTTTTACCTTTTTAATAACATTCATACTTGGAATGCTAACATTGCCTTTCCGGCAACGATGCAATGATAGCATTCATCCATACAAGTTGTTCTGAGTCTGGACAAACTGAATCTCCAAAATCACCATTTCCATTATCTTCAAGATATCACAATTCGTAATGCACAAACCGGATTGAAGTGGTTTTCGGATAATTGAATCTGATCTCGGACTCTTTGAAATGATTAACAAATTTGGTCAAATTCAATAGTCGATTATTTAACTATCAATATAACATCCATAAGCAGTCACCAAGCCCATTTAATAAATTTTCAAAGCATTCATTCAAAATGTATTTACAAAGATATATATACACACACAATCTTCTTCCCTGTACATTTAATAATTAATCCCGAATATTTATATCCATAACGGGATATTTAAATCCATATCAACACATAGAATATTTCTCTCATCCCTATTTATAATTCAAACTTTTGAGAAATATTTCTAGATCAATATTCTCATAGCTAAATATTTCAAATCCTCCTAGTTTAATACTTAGAAAATATTTATAAGTATATTTTCCTAAATTCACTTTATTTCCAATACATAGGAAATATTCTGTTTTATTTCATCTTCTCAAAATCCTTATAATCCACTTGAAATTTACTTAACCCATTTATAACGGATTTGGTAAGTTTTCCAGAATTCATTAATTAATCCCCTTTAAAATTTTCCAAAATGGACTATACCCGCCTATAATCTCAAGTACCCATTTCTAACTTCCTTTTTATGAATTTTAATTCATTTTCGAAGTTCCTATATTTAAATACTTTAGAAATTCCTTTTAAGTCTCCGGAATTTCACTAAAAGTTTTCTCTTATAAAAACCATCTCAGTTAAATAAACTCTGTTTACAAATCTCGAAATTTTTTATAAATAAATTACAATCATCTCAAAAATATATACATATACAATAAGTATTTTTTTAATAATAATAATTTATTTTTAAAACAATGTTTAATTAATTATTGAAAATATCAAAAACACGTCAAATAAACAACAATAACTCATTTACAAATCTTTTGAACAAACTAATCGATTTACAAAGCTTATTAAAAAATTATAATTTATTTCAGTTAATATTAAATATTTGAAAAATCCACTTTCGAAAGTATTTTATTACAAAAGTAGCTTTAAATTACATAGTTTGAATAAATAAAGTTTCTCTTTAAAAACAACTTAACTTCTTGACAAAATATATTTTTAAAATTTCAATAACCAATTTCAATTTATAAATCTCTCTCGATTCACAACACAACAGTTCCCTTTTGATTTCCCAACCATTCTCATATTTCAAAAATAGAATTCGCTATTTTTCCAAAACTTGATTCCATATATTAATATAAATTTACATTATGAATTTGTATTTCTAATTTATCAACCGATATCATTTCCCTTATTTATAATATCATTTATAAATTTATAAACTCATTGGATTTTACTTATTTATAAAAATAATCTCATTTACAATATTTCATTTTATAAATCCATTTCTTATAAATTCCATTTATATCTCAAAACTATTTTAAATATTGATTTTTAACTTCTTTCCATATTTTTAGAAATATCATTTTAAATTCCATTGTTTAAAATCCTTTGTATAAATTATTTTTAAATCCCTATCTAAAAATATTTTACAAATATCTAAGTACAACCTAAAATTAATTATTGTTTTATCCAAATCAATTTCCTTTAAAATCATCCCAATTTTGATATAAATATTTTTATATCCAAAATCTCCTATTAAATTTTCTTTCTAATTTAAAAATAACAGTTATGGTATTTTTAATACCAAAATCTAAGGCCAGTGCTACAATAGCATCCAATAATTCAAATCATCACATAATCTATATCAGATATTTCACAGCAATCATATATCTCTCTATACGAAATTAAAATCAACATTTTTTATGAATCTAGTTGGATCCCTCTAACTCGTTTTCTTGCATCTACAGATGTTATACAACATAAAAATACCAATCCCACTTCGAGAAGGATATTGCGGAAATATAGGATCATCCACTATTATGCGGGGCGTATAGGGTCTCATCCGCTCCAACGGCGGGAAATATATCCAACTACTAATATATATACTACTATATATATTATAGCATCCCACCGATAATAATTTCTAAATTCATCCAATCATTCAATAATTAATTTCCTACAATTTAAACTAAAATAGTAATCCAAGGTAAGTGAGATTTACTCACCTTGATTTTTAATTTGCAATCCGTCTATATAGATTCCATTCGATTTAAATCTCGTATAAGAAAATTTTGAATTATACAAATTAACGATTTAAATTTTAGTTTTAATTAAATTTATTGATTATGCTTCAAGCTAGCAAATTACCTTTCTAAGCATCTCTGATCTGTTGTAGCGACTACCATTTGCAAATTCCAGTTCGTACATGCTCTTCTCCTACTCTTCGACCTGAGACACGCCAGCACCTTTTCACAATCAGCCTCTACCTTCACGATGCAACAACAGCAACTAGCAATGTCACCATTTCATCTCATCGACCTAAAACACTGTCGTTCGTTCCATAACTTCCCAGTTGCAAAACTCTTGTATACCTAACACCCATACTCGATCACTTAAATATATTGAAACCTGGTCCCCAATTTTCAAATTTGATCGCTTACTGCCTACCACGCGCCTACAGCCAGAGTTCGACTCCCAACCTAGAACCTCCCATCGCTCCTCCACATAACGACTAAACCACTGCAGGCTGCCGCAACAACACTTCCCTACGGACGCATGTGCAAATGCGAACCCTAAATTGATCGACTTCCTCCACCATATGTCGCCCTCACACGCTCCACAATCATCCACCCTTGCGCCCTCCATGAACGCGAATTCTATTATCGCAACCACCCAGCCTCCCTCCTTTCTTCAATCGAGACGTTTTTCTATTTCTTTTTTACAAGAGCTGCATTTGAAAACTAAAAAGAGAACGCGGTTCAAAAGAAGGGAGCAGGCACACATTGGGTGGCTCGTTCAAGGAGTAGGGTGGCTGATAAGAAAGGAAAACAGCTGTGTTGTTAAATCGAATAAAAACATATTATTAAAATTTCAAACTATCTCGTTCCTATACCTCGAAATCCTAAACTTCTACCGTGGCATGCCGCCTGGCATTCCTGATGTTATACCCCTATTCCGAACCCAACGAAACAAATATTAAGGCCTAATTTGATCGTATGTGGAAGATAGCTTTTTAAATTGACTATTTAAATTAAATTCAATTAAATTATTCCTACGCATTTCCTAATCATGCGACCAAACGGTAAATTCAAACGCTATTAAAATTGAAATCCATTAATAATACACTATTATGTATCCAATGAACTAGTTTCTTCAAATTTCGAGATTGTGCCCCGGAAATCTATTTTAACGTCTCGATAAAATCGATAATTTCAAAAATTGATGAAATTACAAGAAAATCCAGTTTTATAATTTTATCAAGTAAATTCTAATTCAAATAGAATTTATAAACATTATAAATCATTTTGATTCCTATTCAAATCAATTTTCAATTATTCACCATTTCCGTATTACGATAAATCGTTATATTTGAAATTTAAATTCATTTAACAAATCTCTACCAAATATCTTCGTATCCAGAAATCAATTTATGTTCTGCACCCAATATTTAAAACCATTTAAATATTCAAAATTAATCGTCGAGAAATCCGGGTCGTTACATTCCAAAAACTTATTAGTGGCTTCCATATTTGTAAAAGTTTCAAAAACTTCATCTTTTTCTCTTTAAAAGCTCTTAAACTTGTTTAATCACTTCTCTCTTCCTTCCTACACCCATTCTTCTTCAAATACAAGTCCCAAAATCCCTCTAACCCACCATGACCAAGCCAAACTACCTAGCCCAAGCCTTATTTCCACCTAGGACAAACAAAAGTCCCTCTCCAAGGGTCAAAACAAGTTTTTCCAAAAAAAATCCACGACCTGCGGCCGATCTAAGTTATAGTAGTAATTTAGTTTGTTCTACGAAAATTGGTAAGTAAAAAGCTCACATTTTTAAAATAAGTTTTGAACTTTATGTTTTGTTTAACATAGTAATATGTTTGTTGGATGTTTGGATTAAATTGGATGTTGTTTATATGAGTATAGATTTGCTTATATGTGTTGAATGTGATATGTAGTTTAGACTTGTAAATAAAGTCTAAAAGTGATGTGGAAGTGGTAAAATCAAGATATTTGCTTATTTTTATGGTTGTGATATGTTATTGTATGTTATAGACATATATGAAGATATGTTAAGAAGGTTAGCGCCTTTGTATGGCATTGGTGATTTGGATTCCGTGTGGAAGTTATGTTAAATTGTTTTCAAAATAAAAATCATTTTCAAGTTCTAAACTTTAATTTACTTTTTTATAATAATATAATTACGTTTTGGAAAAGTTAGTAAGCTTTCAAATGTTAATTTTTCAAAAGAGAAAGTTAAGAAACATTTTCTAGTTATGTTATCCATAGCGATAGTCGCTATGGATGCAGTTTCACTAAACGTCCACTCTTTGCAAATTAAGTTCTTATACTTAAAACACCTTGGAAATATTTTATAAAACTTAATAATAATGATTAAGAAGTTAATTAAGGATTTATTATTATTTATTAATTAAGTTTGGTAATTAATAATTAATCAAGTATCAAACAAGGTTTATTAATTATAATAAAGTGGAGATTAATTACTAATTAACTATCTTTTAAAAATGAGATTAATTGTGATTAATTATTAATTAAGTAAGATTAATTTTTAATTATTTATGAATTAAGTATATGATTTATTTATAATTAATTATTAATTAAGTATAAGGTTAATTATTAATTAATTATAAACAAGTGTTTAATTATTTTTAATTATAAATTAATTAAGGATCTTAATTTATAAATAAATTATTTTAAATTTTTAGTTATTTCTTAATTAACAATTAATTTAAATTAAGGCTTAATTAAGATTTAGTTATGATTTAATAAAAGGATTTGACTTGTAGTTAATTATCAAAAAAGGGTTTTATGTTTTTAGTTAGTTTGTTTTCCAAGGATCAATTTGTTTAAAAGCAACTTTCTTTTACAAAGAATAGTGTTAAATACAAGAGGTTCTATTGTTGATACCATTAAGTAACCATACAAATATGAATAGGTTATACCAAACTTTGACATTGTTAGCCGAATAAATCTTCGTTCTGCTATAATTAAAATTAATGGATTGGTTGGATATCTATTTAGCAGGACAAATCACCATCCCGCTATTATGTTGTTTGGACATGCATATACCAATTGGTTTATATTGACATGTTATTTCCTAATTTGATTGTAGATTATATTTACGTATGTGTTGGCTTATGTATATAACCATTATGGGACTTGAAAGTCAAAATTTAATTAATTGATAGTTTGGTTTAGCACTATTGTGATCGCAAGCCTCCTTCTAATTTATGATTTTAAATTAACTTAAATTCTATCAATAAGAGGTGAGGTGTTTTAAATGATTTTACATCCAATTATTTGTTAAAGGAATTTGTAAATAAAATTTTGTTTATTAAAGGGTGTAATATCCCGGAATTTTGGACAATATAAATTTAATAATCTGGACTTAAATTTATATTGAACTGATAAATTTTGTTAATAAATTTGATAATTATTCAATAATCTTCTTTATTTAATTATTTAATTTGTGAAATTATTTTAGATAAGTTAATAGATTTCTTTCTATTTAATAATGTATATGTATTTATGTATATATTTTAAATAGACAATTTGTTTTAGTTAAATTAGTATAGTATAATATGTTTTGAAAATAGAAATGGTGATTTATTTTTAATTTGAGCTTTTCAAAATATTTAATTAAATAACTATATGATTTTAAATATGAGATAAATGTTTTAATTAGTTTAAAATTCATTTTTTATTCAAGTTTGTATATTAAAATTGTTACAAATATATTTGTGTTACTCTTTTTAAATTATTTATTGATAATTTAGATTTGTCAATTTAATTTGAAGTTTAAAATACAATTTAAAATGTGAACATGTATTCTATATGTTAATGTAACCTCTTTTATAAATTCCTTTTAATTTGTTTTAAAAGTTCTTTTCAAAATGAATTACTTGTATATTGTTATAATGCTTTGCTTTTCTTAGAGATTATTTATATTCTTAACTATGTGTATGAACTAATTAACAAGGGTTAATACTTTATTAACTTTAATTAAAATGCTAATTATTTAAAAAGACATGTGTATGTATATTAAGGATTTAAGTTAACAAGTGTCTCTATGTTTACATGTGTCATTATTTCAATATTTCATTTTCTTTTTCTTTATTTTCTGAAAATACATTCATATGAATTAGTTTCTTCATTTCATATGCATTTGTTTCATTCCTTAATAAAAGAAAATCAGAAACTCTTCAAACATAAAAATCTCATTCTCAAACCACATACAAAAATGCATTTCTTAAACCTGATAACATAGGCATGCAACTCCTCTATTTCAAAACAAATCTGCATTTCTTTGCATATGAAAACAAAGGGATCTGCATTCATCAAATCTTCATCAAGAAAACCTGCATCAAACAATCAAACTCCTCAAACTCAAAATATTATCTCCATGTTCTTGCATCTGAAATCAAAAGCCCTACATGTCTAAACAAATCTGCATGCATCAACATGAAAGCAAACACCTGCATTTGATCTGAGAACATATAAGGCTACTGCAAATTCAAATTTGCATCTGCAAATTAAAACAAAAACCTGCATGCATCATTATGAAGCATGCATGTTAAATCAATGAAGCTCTGCTCAATCTTCATCAAAGTAGAGCCTGCATGTAGAACCTTGGGAAAACAGCATCTGAAATTATCAAGCTAGCATCATTTTTAAAGGCAGAAGGTCTGCATTCATGTTTTCAAGATAATTTGGATATGAAACAAGCATACAAGCCTGCATATCAAAACTCTGGACCCTGCAATTTATTTTGCTCTGCAAATTGAATCAATGCCCTGAAATTGATTGTGCTCTGCAATTTTACAAAATGGTGAGTAACTTTTCTTTTAAAAACTTAAGGTTACAGTTTATTGCATGCTAAAATAAATAAATGATCATGTGTTATATACTTACTGTCTGATACATGCATGCTTAAATTGCTTATGTCCTGTTTTGTTCCTAGTTCAGGTTATTAATTAAGTTCTATATCTTAAATTTGTCTGTGTTAAATTTTGAGAATTTAACTATGAATGGTAGACCAGTTTCATAGTTTACATTCTAGGATTTTATTAAGGTAAAATTCAAATTTAACTTACTGGAAAGAAAATACAGAGCATAGGAAAAAAAAATGACAGTTATAGTGCTGTTAAAAAAATTACAGTATCAAGATGTATGTATTTCCATTTTTGGTCAAGTTCAATTAAAACTAGCATTTGTTTGGGTTGAAATTATTTCTGGTGATAGTATAGTTATCATTGATAATGATAAAATTACTGATTTTTTTTTTATTTATTAAAATTCAATAAAAATATTGTAAATTGGGTTTTAGGTAGTAGAACCCTAGTTGTATTGAGTTTAAGGGAGTTGGGTGCTGTGGCTTCTTGAATGAATCGAGTTCTATGATTTTGTGGGTATTGGTAGATGGTGTAGTGATGGAGCTACCACCGGAGTTTGGATGTTGATGGTGGTCGAGAAGTGGAGATATTGGTGGTGACAGGTTAGGCAGTGGATGGAAATGTTGGTTTCAGGTTTGTTTAGTTGAGGTCCAAGTGTTTCAGGTTTGACTCTAACTTGAATTGAAATTCAAGTTGAAATTGTGGGGAATCTGGGAGATCTTAAGTTGAAGTGTGGTCTCTGATATATAGGAGATGGTCGGAGAAGATAGTCAGAGGGGACTGGAGTGGGGAAGTGGATGCACAGGTGTATGTGCATGTTGATGATGAGGTAGTGTGATGTTGTTGGTTGCAGAGATTTTAGCTCGGGTAGGTCTCGGGTTAATTGGGGAAAAACTCGGAGTAGCAGGATAATTGACTCGAAGTCAAATAGAGGTCTGTGTGTTTTGGGTTTCAGGTCTTAGTAACAGAACCTGTTATGTTTCCAGAATTTAAAAGTAAAGTTTTAAATTTAAATATGGAGATTGAACTTAGAAATAAAACTGAATCTAAAAATGAATTCAGATTGTTTGAATTCTTATTTTTGTAATAATGTAAATGCATAAATTCAAATTTGGTTTAAAATAAAAAAAAAAGGAAGAGAGGGGAAACAGGAACTGTTTCCAGATTTTTAAAATTTGAATTAAGGTGCAAACTAAAATTTTGGCTTAGGTTTATAAACTGAATTTGAATATGAATTTAAATAAGTTTAAATTCTATTCTTTTGAGATTATTTTAATTCTGGAAAATTTTAAAGTTTAAGTTTTTTTTTATTTAAACAGAAAACTGTTTCTGTCTCATATGTAAAGATTAAGTTAAATTTGAAAGTGAAGATTTAAGATGAGTTTAAGTTGAATTTGAATATGAATTCAAATTTGGATGGTCAGAGATTTGAAGTCAATTATTGTTTTTATATTTAAATTTGATTTTCAAATCTCAAGTATAATGCATTGTGATTTGCATTTGGAATGGAAGGTTAAGTATTTAAATTTAGGAATTTAAAATGAATTCAAATTTTAGTTTTTAAATCTGGATTTAAAATTTAGATTTCAGTTTTTAAATTAAAGATTTAAATTTAAATTGTTTTCAAATGATTTGCATTTGAATTAAAGGTATAAATTATAGAAAGAGTTTAAAGAGTTAAAGCTAGAATAAGTTTGAAAGTTGAATTTCAAATGTTAAAGTAATTTTTAAATTTGTTTGGATTTGATTGAATTGAAATTTAAATTTCTTTTCAACTTATTAACAAAGTATATGTTTCTTGTAAACATGTAAGATTAAGTTTTATTGTTTTAAAAATCTTATTTAAAACAAATTTGAGTTTTAAAGTTTAAAGAAATGTTAAAAGTAAATTTAAAAACATTTTGTTTTTAAATACTTAATTTAAATAAGGAATATTTATCTAAAGGATAAATGAAACTTAATGATTTGATTCATTAATTATTAAGGTAATTAAGATGAATATTAATTATTTAATTAATTAAAAATGTGGATGTTTAATCAAATAATTAATGATTTTTAATTTGATTTGAGATTAATTAATTAAGTTTAATTAATCTATTAATTAAGGATGGTTAATTAAATTTTAATTTATAATTAAGATTTATTTAATCAAGGGATTAATGATAATTTAGATTTTAATTAACACTTAGTTAATTAATAATTAGAGATTTATTAAATAGTAATTAAATATTAATTACTTCATAACTAATGATGATTAATATAAGTTAATCTCTTAATTAAGTAATTAAGAAATGTTAATGAGGTCATTAACTTAAGATATTAACAATTAATTAATGTGATTAATTTTTGATAATTAATTAGATTAATTAATTATTAATCAATTATTTAGGTTTAATTACGTAAAGAAAGTAATTAGTGAATTAATTACTTAATGTAATTAATTAAGGTTAATGTGATTTGTTTAGATTAATTAATTAAGTTTAATTGATTTAAACAATTGTGGATTGTTTGATAATTACTTTATGTAATTTAGGAATTTGTAATTACTTAAGGAAGTAATTAATAATTACAGGATGTAATTAAAGATATTTGATATAGAAGTAATTTGGATTTGAATTACTTTGAAATTAATTAAGGGAATTAATTTAGATAATTAATTTAGAATAATTAATTATTGGGTTGAGTAATTAATGTAGTTAATTACTGAATGGGTATTAATCAAGGGTGATTAATATATATGTATGGTTTAATATTAGATTAATTACTTATGTAATTAATTAATTGTAGATAGAAATCATTAATGAATTAATTAATGATGTGATTTGGAATGGATTAATTAAATCAATACTTAATGAATGTTTAATGTAATTAATTATTAATCAACTAAGTAATTAACTTGTGTAATCAACTTATAAGCTAATTACTTATTGTAATTAGAGATAGTTAATCAGTAATGATTAATTGAAAGAATATTGAGATGATGATTTATAAATTGATTTATAATCAATGGATGGTTTAGTTAAGCAAGATTTGGATGATTAATTTAATTCATTTTAAATTAATTAGAGATTGAGTAATTAATTTAATTCATTTTAAATTAATTATTGAAGGTGTGATCATTTGATCATTGCTTATGTTTGATGATTGGTATTGGTTGACTGGTCTGGTTTGTAATCTCAGATAGGAGATGAGTAGTGTATGTGATATGGATGCATTGGTTGCTCTTGGATGATAATTTGGATTATCTAATTTGATATGATTATCTGTTGGTAATGATAAGGTTGATTATCTGTTATGTTGAGAATTATCTATCTGTGTATATTTAGATAATGAATTAGATTGTTTTAAACTTAAAACAACTTGGCCTTAAAAGACACGCTTTGGATTTCGATGAGACCGGGATCGGGTTTCCATATTTGGATATCCGAAAACCACATCGATTCCAAATAACGTTAGGTCGTTAATCCAAGTGGAGCGAGTGAAGACTCGAGGTGTAAGAACTATAAGTCAGTATAACTCTGTGGGTGATTCCGTAATGAGTTTGACGGAATAGTACTTATAGATTCGAGATGGTAAATCAGAGTGCAAGGGTTATTGTCGTTAACTCTGAGGGTGATTCCAAAATGAGTGTAACGAGATAATGCCTTCGGTTTCGTTCGAACCCGGAACGAACTTGTATGGGTTGAATGCTTTCAGCACATCGTCAGGCGGACGATGAGCATTCTAAGTGTTATGTCCTATAAAGGTAATCGTAGCCTCAAGCCTCATCAACCGGGAATGGCTAAAACAGGGGAGGTGCAGCAAGGCTTCGTGGGTAGCCCCCACTGGAGGGCAAGATTTACCCCTGTCTAGAAGTCCCTTTATATTTCGGCTGTGTGGGCAGTTGGACGTACGCCAACTGCGGGGTTGTCTTGTTCGGGACTATCCAGTAAGGGATGGTTCCGGTCTTGTGTTGCAGGGGAGTTAGGGTGGCTCCTCGGTACGGTGATCTAGGCCACGTACTGTGACGGGCGGTACCCCAGTAGCCCTGCCATTGTATGGAATCCAAAATCCAATAAGTGCCAACGGTTTTGATTGTATTACCCACTTTTGTGGCTAGTAGCTGGAATTTAATAGATGTAACAATTTCGGCTATTTCTTATTTACTTGAAAACCCTAGACACTATTATAATATCATCGGATTTCCTATCAAATGTTTTGGTTAGCGTAAGGTAAAAACTTTTCCATGTTTATGTGTGGGAAGTCTTACGTGATACCTTTCTTTTCAAGGATTTTTCAAAGTTAAGCAACTTTAACCTGTTACTCACACCAGACCCATGTCTGACCCGGAGTTATTTCTGTTTTTCTTTAACTCTTGGGTACTCAAATTTTTACGAGTAGCCAAGGGAATTCAGGTTAGGATTCAGGATTGGCTTTGACGATTTGTGGAGGAGCATATGGAGCAGGAGGCTTCTGCGTATAGTTATATAATTCCGCTGTGTTTGGTATCTCTGAGTGTTGTGTTTGATTTGAGTTGTATAACTAGACAGGTGTCTATAACTGTCTAGTATGTGTTGTATATGTCTGTGTACTCTGATATTTGATGTATACTATGTAATATTTTGTTATAAATATAATTTATTCGTTCCGCTGTTGAGATTCTTGTGTTGTTTCTTCCTTCTCTTCTTTCTATTCTCTTTTCTATCCCTTTCTTTCTTAATTCATGATGCGATTTTCCGGGAGTGGAAAGTCGGGTCGTGACAGTTGGTATCAGAGCATTAGGTTGAGTGAATACCTAGGCTCTGTCGTGGTGTCTTTCTTGAGAGAGCGTATTTGTAATTTTTAATATACTTATATATATTTAATTATTTCTACCTATTTGTTGGATTACCTGTCCGGGTTTTTCCAATGTAAATTATAAAGGTAGATGAGGTAGAAGTGTGTGTAACACGACTACCATTGGTTGGAGTTTTATGGATGAGGTTGGAAGTGTATTTGTCGAGACTGTAGACCTAATACCGTCTCAAGTGAGTTCTGTTGTGATGAAATACTTCATCGATCTCTGAAGGAAACCTGTAAAGGTTCGGAGTTCATCTTTGAAGTGTAGGATTGAGTTTGATCTGTCGGTAGGGCAGAAGCAAGCAAGTGGTGATATCTTGATATCTTAGGAAGTTGTAGCTGCGTGATGAGATGCAGTGACTATGGATATTTCCAAAGATGTTTCTTTGAAACAAGAATAAGAAGTGAGTCTGCCGGTATTGTGGCTGAGTTTAGTTGAGTGTTTTGAGTTAGTAGGGAGTTTTCTGGCTGAGTAGTTTTTCTGAAGTGGAGTTCAGAAGCAGCAGAGTGGATCTTTTCTCTAGAGGTTAGCTAAGTCAGCATAAGCTGTTCTGTTTGGTTAAGGGAGAGCAGTTTCTTTGGATTTAGGCTGAGTAGATCGCAAAAATGACTTGCGATAGTATGTTCTCTTGTGTTTGTTGGAGATTGTCTGGATGTCTTCTGGAAGTCAGAGTTTGTCAGCATCTAGAAATCGAGTTTTCTTTCCAGGAATGGAACTGGTGGTTCAGTTAGTAGATGGATGGTTCCTTGAGATAAAAGTTGGAGAAGCAACTCAGGTTTGGGAGGAACATCTGAGTTTTCTTTAAGGATATGTGGAACCATATTTCTGTGCTGTGTTGTCTGGTCTGTGCTTGTGCTCTTCGTCAGCATTTTCTTCTGTTTCGGATCA
Organism: Allium cepa; assembly: GCA_030765085.1. Classification (NCBI taxonomy): domain Eukaryota; kingdom Viridiplantae; phylum Streptophyta; class Magnoliopsida; order Asparagales; family Amaryllidaceae; genus Allium; species Allium cepa. The sequence goes on along the minus strand of CM060931.1, from coordinate 1,037,896,357 downwards.
GAGTTGTGCAGCGGAAGCAGTTTGGAGGTGCTTCTGTTTGTTTCTCGGATGGGAGAAGTTTTTTCTGTCTTCTGCTGTTGAGGAGCAGGGTTTGTGTTCTTGGTTTTTGAGTGATCTTGAGGAGATCATTGGATTGTCTGATTCAGTCTGTTTCTTTTGGAATCAGCAAGAGTTGAGCTGATTAGGATGGATGTTGGTAGCCCAGGATCATCCGAAGAGTTTTTATGGATAAGAGGCAGAGAAATTTGGATTCTGGAATTGGAGATTTGATTTTGGTTTCTTCTGTGTTTGGTTAGATCAGTGTTGGTTTTTCTAGTGTTGAATTGCCAGTTTGGATAACTGGGATGTAGTATGTTACACGTATCTCTGAGGGAGTTCGTGTTTGATATTTCTGGTTGTGGAACCAGCAGTTTAGGATGGTTTGGTTGTTGTGTCAGACTCGTTTGTAATCTGATACTCTGTGTAGAATTGTTGTTAGGAGCTCTATAGTTTAGTAGTATTGATTGATTGTAGTTTATAAAGCGAGTATCCCGATATATATATATACCGGGGAAACTCGTGAAGGTTTTATCCAAAATTCATTTGGATAATTAGATTTGTTTTTATTGTGTGAATTGGTTGCTTTGGTTGTTGGCATATGTTTAACATATGCTGTGTTTTAAAATAAAATCTATAAATAGATTATTAAATTGCCTTTGTTTTAAATTTCGGGGACGAAATTCTTTTAAGGGGGGAGGATTGTAATATCCCGGAATTTTGGACAATATAAATTTAATAATCTGGACTTAAATTTATATTGAACTGATAAATTTTGTTAATAAATTTGATAATTATTCAATAATCTTCTTTATTTAATTATTTAATTTGTGAAATTATTTTAGATAAGTTAATAGATTTCTTTCTATTTAATAATGTATATGTATTTATGTATATATTTTAAATAGACAATTTGTTTTAGTTAAATTAGTATAGTATAATATGTTTTGAAAATAGAAATGGTGATTTATTTTTAATTTGAGCTTTTCAAAATATTTAATTAAATAACTATATGATTTTAAATATGAGATAAATGTTTTAATTAGTTTAAAATTCATTTTTTATTCAAGTTTGTATATTAAAATTGTTACAAATATATTTGTGTTACTCTTTTTAAATTATTTATTGATAATTTAGATTTGTCAATTTAATTTGAAGTTTAAAATACAATTTAAAATGTGAACATGTATTCTATATGTTAATGTAACCTCTTTTATAAATTCCTTTTAATTTGTTTTAAAAGTTCTTTTCAAAATGAATTACTTGTATATTGTTATAATGCTTTGCTTTTCTTAGAGATTATTTATATTCTTAACTATGTGTATGAACTAATTAACAAGGGTTAATACTTTATTAACTTTAATTAAAATGCTAATTATTTAAAAAGACATGTGTATGTATATTAAGGATTTAAGTTAACAAGTGTCTCTATGTTTACATGTGTCATTATTTCAATATTTCATTTTCTTTTTCTTTATTTTCTGAAAATACATTCATATGAATTAGTTTCTTCATTTCATATGCATTTGTTTCATTCCTTAATAAAAGAAAATCAGAAACTCTTCAAACATAAAAATCTCATTCTCAAACCACATACAAAAATGCATTTCTTAAACCTGATAACATAGGCATGCAACTCCTCTATTTCAAAACAAATCTGCATTTCTTTGCATATGAAAACAAAGGGATCTGCATTCATCAAATCTTCATCAAGAAAACCTGCATCAAACAATCAAACTCCTCAAACTCAAAATATTATCTCCATGTTCTTGCATCTGAAATCAAAAGCCCTACATGTCTAAACAAATCCGCATGCATCAACATGAAAGCAAACACCTGCATTTGATCTGAGAACATATAAGGCTACTGCAAATTCAAATTTGCATCTGCAAATTAAAACAAAAACCTGCATGCATCATTATGAAGCATGCATGTTAAATCAATGAAGCTCTGCTCAATCTTCATCAAAGTAGAGCCTGCATGTAGAACCTTGGGAAAACAGCATCTGAAATTATCAAGCTAGCATCATTTTTAAAGGCAGAAGGTCTGCATTCATGTTTTCAAGATAATTTGGATATGAAACAAGCATACAAGCCTGCATATCAAAACTCTGGACCCTGCAATTTATTTTGCTCTGCAAATTGAATCAATGCCCTGAAATTGATTGTGCTCTGCAATTTTACAAAATGGTGAGTAACTTTTCTTTTAAAAACTTAAGGTTACAGTTTATTGCATGCTAAAATAAATAAATGATCATGTGTTATATACTTACTGTCTGATACATGCATGCTTAAATTGCTTATGTCCTGTTTTGTTCCTAGTTCAGGTTATTAATTAAGTTCTATATCTTAAATTTGTCTGTGTTAAATTTTGAGAATTTAACTATGAATGGTAGACCAGTTTCATAGTTTACATTCTAGGATTTTATTAAGGTAAAATTCAAATTTAACTTACTGGAAAGAAAATACAGAGCATAGGAAAAAAAAATGACAGTTATAGTGCTGTTAAAAAAATTACAGTATCAAGATGTATGTATTTCCATTTTTGGTCAAGTTCAATTAAAACTAGCATTTGTTTGGGTTGAAATTATTTCTGGTGATAGTATAGTTATCATTGATAATGATAAAATTACTGATTTTTTATTTATTTATTAAAATTCAATAAAAATATTGTAAATTGGGTTTTAGGTAGTAGAACCCTAGTTGTATTGAGTTTAAGGGAGTTGGGTGCTGTGGCTTCTTGAATGAATCGAGTTCTATGATTTTGTGGGTATTGGTAGATGGTGTAGTGATGGAGCTACCACCGGAGTTTGGATGTTGATGGTGGTCGAGAAGTGGAGATATTGGTGGTGACAGGTTAGGCAGTGGATGGAAATGTTGGTTTCAGGTTTGTTTAGTTGAGGTCCAAGTGTTTCAGGTTTGACTCTAACTTGAATTGAAATTCAAGTTGAAATTGTGGGGAATCTGGGAGATCTTAAGTTGAAGTGTGGTCTCTGATATATAGGAGATGGTCGGAGAAGATAGTCAGAGGGGACTGGAGTGGGGAAGTGGATGCACAGGTGTATGTGCATGTTGATGATGAGGTAGTGTGATGTTGTTGGTTGCAGAGATTTTAGCTCGGGTAGGTCTCGGGTTAATTGGGGAAAAACTCGGAGTAGCAGGATAATTGACTCGAAGTCAAATAGAGGTCTGTGTGTTTTGGGTTTCAGGTCTTAGTAACAGAACCTGTTATGTTTCCAGAATTTAAAAGTAAAGTTTTAAATTTAAATATGGAGATTGAACTTAGAAATAAAACTGAATCTAAAAATGAATTCAGATTGTTTGAATTCTTATTTTTGTAATAATGTAAATGCATAAATTCAAATTTGGTTTAAAATAAAAAAAAAAGGAAGAGAGGGGAAACAGGAACTGTTTCCAGATTTTTAAAATTTGAATTAAGGTGCAAACTAAAATTTTGGCTTAGGTTTATAAACTGAATTTGAATATGAATTTAAATAAGTTTAAATTCTATTCTTTTGAGATTATTTTAATTCTGGAAAATTTTAAAGTTTAAGTTTTTTTTTATTTAAACAGAAAACTGTTTCTGTCTCATATGTAAAGATTAAGTTAAATTTGAAAGTGAAGATTTAAGATGAGTTTAAGTTGAATTTGAATATGAATTCAAATTTGGATGGTCAGAGATTTGAAGTCAATTATTGTTTTTATATTTAAATTTGATTTTCAAATCTCAAGTATAATGCATTGTGATTTGCATTTGGAATGGAAGGTTAAGTATTTAAATTTAGGAATTTAAAATGAATTCAAATTTTAGTTTTTAAATCTGGATTTAAAATTTAGATTTCAGTTTTTAAATTAAAGATTTAAATTTAAATTGTTTTCAAATGATTTGCATTTGAATTAAAGGTATAAATTATAGAAAGAGTTTAAAGAGTTAAAGCTAGAATAAGTTTGAAAGTTGAATTTCAAATGTTAAAGTAATTTTTAAATTTGTTTGGATTTGATTGAATTGAAATTTAAATTTCTTTTCAACTTATTAACAAAGTATATGTTTCTTGTAAACATGTAAGATTAAGTTTTATTGTTTTAAAAATCTTATTTAAAACAAATTTGAGTTTTAAAGTTTAAAGAAATGTTAAAAGTAAATTTAAAAACATTTTGTTTTTAAATACTTAATTTAAATAAGGAATATTTATCTAAAGGATAAATGAAACTTAATGATTTGATTCATTAATTATTAAGGTAATTAAGATGAATATTAATTATTTAATTAATTAAAAATGTGGATGTTTAATCAAATAATTAATGATTTTTAATTTGATTTGAGATTAATTAATTAAGTTTAATTAATCTATTAATTAAGGATGGTTAATTAAATTTTAATTTATAATTAAGATTTATTTAATCAAGGGATTAATGATAATTTAGATTTTAATTAACACTTAGTTAATTAATAATTAGAGATTTATTAAATAGTAATTAAATATTAATTACTTCATAACTAATGATGATTAATATAAGTTAATCTCTTAATTAAGTAATTAAGAAATGTTAATGAGGTCATTAACTTAAGATATTAACAATTAATTAATGTGATTAATTTTTGATAATTAATTAGATTAATTAATTATTAATCAATTATTTAGGTTTAATTACGTAAAGAAAGTAATTAGTGAATTAATTACTTAATGTAATTAATTAAGGTTAATGTGATTTGTTTAGATTAATTAATTAAGTTTAATTGATTTAAACAATTGTGGATTGTTTGATAATTACTTTATGTAATTTAGGAATTTGTAATTACTTAAGGAAGTAATTAATAATTACAGGATGTAATTAAAGATATTTGATATAGAAGTAATTTGGATTTGAATTACTTTGAAATTAATTAAGGGAATTAATTTAGATAATTAATTTAGAATAATTAATTATTGGGTTGAGTAATTAATGTAGTTAATTACTGAATGGGTATTAATCAAGGGTGATTAATATATATGTATGGTTTAATATTAGATTAATTACTTATGTAATTAATTAATTGTAGATAGAAATCATTAATGAATTAATTAATGATGTGATTTGGAATGGATTAATTAAATCAATACTTAATGAATGTTTAATGTAATTAATTATTAATCAACTAAGTAATTAACTTGTGTAATCAACTTATAAGCTAATTACTTATTGTAATTAGAGATAGTTAATCAGTAATGATTAATTGAAAGAATATTGAGATGATGATTTATAAATTGATTTATAATCAATGGATGGTTTAGTTAAGCAAGATTTGGATGATTAATTTAATTCATTTTAAATTAATTAGAGATTGAGTAATTAATTTAATTCATTTTAAATTAATTATTGAAGGTGTGATCATTTGATCATTGCTTATGTTTGATGATTGGTATTGGTTGACTGGTCTGGTTTGTAATCTCAGATAGGAGATGAGTAGTGTATGTGATATGGATGCATTGGTTGCTCTTGGATGATAATTTGGATTATCTAATTTGATATGATTATCTGTTGGTAATGATAAGGTTGATTATCTGTTATGTTGAGAATTATCTATCTGTGTATATTTAGATAATGAATTAGATTGTTTTAAACTTAAAACAACTTGGCCTTAAAAGACACGCTTTGGATTTCGATGAGACCGGGATCGGGTTTCCATATTTGGATATCCGAAAACCACATCGATTCCAAATAACGTTAGGTCGTTAATCCAAGTGGAGCGAGTGAAGACTCGAGGTGTAAGAACTATAAGTCAGTATAACTCTGTGGGTGATTCCGTAATGAGTTTGACGGAATAGTACTTATAGATTCGAGATGGTAAATCAGAGTGCAAGGGTTATTGTCGTTAACTCTGAGGGTGATTCCAAAATGAGTGTAACGAGATAATGCCTTCGGTTTCGTTCGAACCCGGAACGAACTTGTATGGGTTGAATGCTTTCAGCACATCGTCAGGCGGACGATGAGCATTCTAAGTGTTATGTCCTATAAAGGTAATCGTAGCCTCAAGCCTCATCAACCGGGAATGGCTAAAACAGGGGAGGTGCAGCAAGGCTTCGTGGGTAGCCCCCACTGGAGGGCAAGATTTACCCCTGTCTAGAAGTCCCTTTATATTTCGGCTGTGTGGGCAGTTGGACGTACGCCAACTGCGGGGTTGTCTTGTTCGGGACTATCCAGTAAGGGATGGTTCCGGTCTTGTGTTGCAGGGGAGTTAGGGTGGCTCCTCGGTACGGTGATCTAGGCCACGTACTGTGACGGGCGGTACCCCAGTAGCCCTGCCATTGTATGGAATCCAAAATCCAATAAGTGCCAACGGTTTTGATTGTATTACCCACTTTTGTGGCTAGTAGCTGGAATTTAATAGATGTAACAATTTCGGCTATTTCTTATTTACTTGAAAACCCTAGACACTATTATAATATCATCGGATTTCCTATCAAATGTTTTGGTTAGCGTAAGGTAAAAACTTTTCCATGTTTATGTGTGGGAAGTCTTACGTGATACCTTTCTTTTCAAGGATTTTTCAAAGTTAAGCAACTTTAACCTGTTACTCACACCAGACCCATGTCTGACCCGGAGTTATTTCTGTTTTTCTTTAACTCTTGGGTACTCAAATTTTTACGAGTAGCCAAGGGAATTCAGGTTAGGATTCAGGATTGGCTTTGACGATTTGTGGAGGAGCATATGGAGCAGGAGGCTTCTGCGTATAGTTATATAATTCCGCTGTGTTTGGTATCTCTGAGTGTTGTGTTTGATTTGAGTTGTATAACTAGACAGGTGTCTATAACTGTCTAGTATGTGTTGTATATGTCTGTGTACTCTGATATTTGATGTATACTATGTAATATTTTGTTATAAATATAATTTATTCGTTCCGCTGTTGAGATTCTTGTGTTGTTTCTTCCTTCTCTTCTTTCTATTCTCTTTTCTATCCCTTTCTTTCTTAATTCATGATGCGATTTTCCGGGAGTGGAAAGTCGGGTCGTGACAAAGGGATTTTATTTTTATAAAGAATCTATTTAAACAAGGTTTATAAATAATAGATTTTTATAAAGAAATCATAAAGAAAGATTTTTAAAATAGTTTATAAATAGAATGGAATTTTATAAAGGAATAAGATTGGTTTTGGCTATTTATCCTTCTTAATCGGGGTAGTATGGAAATGTTCATCCATACTTAACACCGAAGGATAATGGTTTGGGTTATAATAAGAATTATTTTTAAAGATATTTTGTTTGGCCATTAAAATAGGAATTTTGGGAAAAAAGGAAAATCCTTCTTAAGATTTGTTAGTATATACTTATATCGATGTGATAAGTATATGATTATGTTTTTTGAGTATTAAAAAGTATGATGATTTGATAATATACATATATCATTGGGACAAGTATATAAAGGTTTCTAAGTATTGAAGAAGTATAAGTTGTTTGAGAAATAATATACTTTGTAAAAGGTATTTTGAATCTTTAATTTTTAGAAGAGGTATAATTAATAAAGATTAATCAATATGGGCTTTGTGGATCCCATATGGAATTAAATCAATCCTTTATTGTTTGTTTTTTGATATTTGTGATGACCGACCTTTCTAACCTCTAAGAACGAAACATAATACATCTTCGGTGTTTGTGAACCATTGCCCAAGCATCAAAAAAATGAATCGTCGTGGGAAAAAAAGAATAGAATAGAAAACCTCACAACGAAGTTGTAGAATAAACCATAACAGTCAATAGTACATCAGGTTACTCCTTAACAGGGAGTTATCAGAGTTACATAAAGTACTGTAAATTAGCTTAGGCAGTTAAAATATCCTTCCTTTACATATGCTGAAACAAAATACACACACACAAATAAGATAATACAATGGAATAAATAACTAAGAAGATGAAAACCTCCTACTCGGGCACCATCGTCAAAAGAGCCCACAAAAGACCTGCTACTCTCGGACAACTTAAATAAAATGAGTACCCGAGAGTTTAGGGGAAAATAAACAACTTGGGTCAGATGATATGTCTGATATTAGTAAAATAAATTAAACAATAGGTGTGAAATTAAACGCAAACATGTACGACCATGCCGCTAAACATGGAATGGGTTTACTCCCACATAAATCAATATCTAAATGTAAAGAATAGACAAATAATTAAATACTACGAAGAGTGGTTGATTCTTCCCAATGCAAATAAGGGAATAAATTTGAAGGTTCAAATCAAATAAGGAAAGAAAAATATCCAACAACCGACAAGAAAGGTGCACCACCCTTGAAGTATACCTCTAGTAATATACTTCTGAGAAGCTCATATATTCCGTGACACTTCTCATACATGTACCAGCGAGACCCTGCCAAAGCTTACCGAGTATTCGAATACTTCACATCTAAATGCGCAAATGAATGTGATCTAGATAAGTGAAAAAACCTTATTGTGAGCAACCCCACATAGTTGGACTTCCTTTTGCACTATAAAATGATCGTATATGGAAATTAAGTCTTGTATATTTATCACCACTCATCGAATTCAAACTTGTACTATTTCTTAGCTAACAAAAATACCAAACAAGTCAACATAGTGTTACTTCAAAGTTATATCCCATGATTATGCTTAACTTTCGAAATAGTGAAAAGCTACTTCTTCGATGTTTAGTGCTAATTATAAAAATAAATAATTTTCGTATAAATGATTCGCTTTTGTGAAAATTAATTCATTTCCATAAACAATTCAAACTTTTTCTCTTAAAAATCCGACTTCGTACATGGCTTCACATTACAAGTATTAGTTTTAAAACACGTTGTTATAAGAGTTTACTAACTTTGAAACGTCATTAAAAAGGTTTTAACAACTTAAAAAATTCTTATTACATTGATTCATTCATTTTAAAACTTTGTTAACTAGTTAATTAATTTGCTTCAATAACCCTTAATTAAAAGGGTAAATGTCCTTTAAAACATCAATAATTCAATTAATTAATCATGTAAATAATTAAATAAATTAAAAAATAATTAAACTCATTATTTTAAAGTGATTAATTAATTTAAAACTTTATTTAAGGAAAGATTAATAAAGGTAAAATAGATTTATTAACCTTTAAAATTCATTAGTTAAATAGGATTAATTATAAAAATAACATTAATTAATAAATTAATAATCTGAATCCATCATTATCAAAAGATTAATTAGCTTTAAACATTATTAAATAAAATAATTAGTTAAATTTAAAACATCATTAACTAAGAAACTAGTTAAATTTAAAACGCATCCTTAATAAGTTAATAGTTAACTTTAATCCTTATTAATTAAATAATTAATTAAATTAAATTAAATTAAATAATCGTTATTAAAATAATTTATTATTTTTGAAAACATCATTAATTAAAACTTGCTTAACTTGTAAAAGAATTCCAAGCACGATAATGAAACCAAATGGTTTCGATAAAAGGTGATTTTTCGAAAGTGCTGATATAGTGATTATCGCTATGCGGGCAGTTTGGAATTCAAGCTTATGTCATTTGCAATACAACCAAACATAATATAGCAAGGGAATTAGCATATATACATGATGATTTACAATAATACAACATATATCAAGCTTTTATTTACAACGGAATTAGTTGAACTACTAGATTTTTATATAACTTAAGATTCGTTTACTAACTTTCCGAAGCGGCTAATTTTCAAGACAACAAACCATTCCAACAACCAAATCATTATTAGGAGTATACAATAAGCTTTCAATAGCTACAAATATGAGCACGAATATAGTTTACACTTTATGGTTCAAAGGTAGAAGCTTCACCCACCATAACGCTTACTAACTTAACCGAACTTGCACTAGCTTCATAAATGCAACAAGATCTAAGCTCTACTATGAAAATGGCTTAATTTGGTGGATCTTGATGTAGATTTGGGATCGGCGTGGTGGATATGTGGGGGTATAGGGTTTTTTTTAGTAGAGAATGGTTTTAGGAAGTGAAGTAAGGAGTTTAGCGTGATTTTTATTAGTGTATTCACTAGTTTTTGACTTTGAAGATAATTTTATAAGCCATGGTTATTCTTTAACATGAAGAAAAGAAAATTGAACATGTAAATGAAGATTTAAAGGGAGAATGTGTGGAGATGGTGGGTATTTATAGGCAAAGAAGTGGAGGATAATTTAAATTAACTTAAACTATTAAATAATATAAATGTTGTCTTGCAACATGGAAGCCATGCCTCTCCACCACCATATGCACACACACCCCCTAGGTCCGCCTACACCATGCGTTAAGTGCTTTTTTAGGATATGGTAAGGTTATTTAATATATTTTGTGCATTTTGTGTCAAATCAAGTTTTATATTTAAACTAATCTTGATTATTAACTTTAACACATTGATTATCTTATCACACGGCATATGTCCATGTGTGTGCTTGTGTATATGAGTGATACAAAAATGTGCATAAAGTTTTCGATGACTTTCCAAGGACAAAAAGTCAAAATTTCAAAAAACATTTTTCGGCCACATTTTCTATTTTTACTAAACTATTTATTTTGGTAAAAAAATTTAAAAATAATTTTAATATCATTAATTAATATTTAAAACATGTTTATTTGGTTCTAAAATTCATTATTGAAATATTTAAAAATGACTTAAATATTCAAATACGAAGCAATTAATTTACGGGTCGTTACAGTACACAAAAGATAATCCAAAAGGTATGTATTATATCAAGAAATTCATATAACAATGCAAAGCAACTATGCCACACATAATGCATTCAAACAACAAACAACTAACCTGACACTACATTTGGGTCAATTTCTCTATTATGATCCTCAGTCTTCCCATGTACAAGCGTGAGGATCATCACTCTACTGAACTTCACAAGCTTAACCACCTTGTTCCTCAATTTCCTTTAATCTTGATCTACAATATGAACTAGATGTCGGATTACTATCAAATTTAGTTTTACTTTTAAGTCTTCCTGGACAAAGGTCTCTACAATCAGCGATAGATCATTAAAATACTTTCTCAGATAAGACACATGAAAAATATTATGAACTTCAGACAGTCTCTCAGGAAAATCTACTATGTATGCCAATAATCCAATTCTCTTAAGGATTCTAAATGGTCCGATGAAACTGGGTGCTAGCTTTCCTTCCCTTCTGAATCTTACAACTTCTTTCATTAGGGAAACTTTCACAAATACCAAATCCCCGACCACAACTCTAAGTTCCTTCTCCGCTGATTAGCATAACTTTTTTGACAATCCTGGGCTTCTTTCATCCTTTCTTCGATCATAGACACTTTCTCTGATGCTTCTCAAATCATCTCCGGTCCAAGAACTAAACGATCTCCAGTCTCAACCTAACATGAAGGTGATTATATGGCCATCCATATAAAGCATCATAGGGCGCCTTGCTAATGCTAGCTTGGTTACTGTTGTTATAAGAGAACTCTAATAAATGTAGATGATCTTTCCAAGAACCTTCGAAATCCGAAATGCATGCTCCTAAGAGATCCTCCAAAATTTGATTCACCCTTTTGGTTTGTCCGTCTGTCTACGAGTGATAGGTTGTGTTTAACTTCAACTTTTTCCTAAAGCGACTTGTATTGCTTCCTAAAATCGAATGGTGAAGATGGGATCTCAATCACTAATTATACTTACAATAATTCCATACAGTCGAAAGATCTCCCTCAAATAAATCTCTACCACAGAAGCTGTAGTTCTTGATGACTTCATCGAAATAAGAGGGTGCCCTTTGTTAATCGATCCACAATCACCAAAATGCCTTCATTACATCTTCTCATTCTGGACAACCAATTGATAAGATCCATGGATACTTACTCCCACTTTCAACTTGGTATCTCCAATGGTTAATGTAACCTAGAAGTCTTTTGTTGGTCACTCTTGACCTGTTGACCATTAGCACACCAGCCCATAAAGACCGAAATGTCTCTCTTCATCCCTTTCCACCAAAAGGTTTTCTTCATATTTTGAAATTTTTTAGTTACTCTTGGGTGGATAAATAAGCTTGATCGATGGAATTCTTTCAATATGTCTTGTCTAATTCCATTAACATCGGGTACGCAAATTCGTCTATTCATTTTCAAAATGTCTTGAGAGTCTATCTGAAAATAGAAAGTCTATATAATGGATAAGTGTAATGTATATGCAAGTATATGTGACTAACTATATGATGTAAGTAATATAAAATTAATCTAGGTAAATATAAAATAAGCAAACCATGATTTTACTGGTTCGGACCACCCGTCCTACGTCCAGTCCCAAAGCCCCCCTTCGGAATTCGACTATTAAACACCCTCACTTCGCTCGAAGGAATAGGCTTGGTTACAATAGCTTGTTCTTGTCAAGTATGTGTTCTATAACACGGATATTGACTATTAAGTACAAATGCTTCCAATATATATATATATATATATCTAGAGAATATTAATTGAGGAGTTCTGAATATATAGAAGAGTGAAATATAAGTATATGATTGCTAAAGATCAAGAATATATCAGAGTATAAAAGTAAAGAGTGCAAGTAAGTAAGGTTGTTCTTCTTTTTGATTCTTTGATGTTTATTTATAGTGGTAGAGAGATTCCTTGAGTAGTTGCATCCATTAACAAGTGTTCTATGGTTGCTTCTGATGGGGATGAAGAGTTGCAGCGAAGAGAAGCAAATATGCTTTTCAAGTGTGGTAGTTGTTATTTGAATTTCAAAATCGCTGTTTAGTTCCAGACGTCTGGTATATGTTTTTATATACAGTAGCCTTCCAGACGTTTAAGTACAATAACCAGACGTCTGATCCGGTCTGTTTTGAATTCCAAAGGATTTCTTCATACGTCTGGCTAGTGTCTTCAGACATCTGAAACTTGTGCATGTTGCTTATGTGCATCTGTGTCTTTGCTCCATTGATCCTATCGACTTGTCGTCTCTTGTAATGTTCTTTGAGCCTTGTTCTTGTCTCATTAGTGATGTTACTTTAGCAATTACCTATAAATAGATATAGATATATATATATATATATATATATATATATGCATATTCGATTTCCATTATATAGTTGTTGTCATTGAAACCGTAGATTTGATTTCCTAACAATCTCCCCCTTTTTTATGATGACAACTATACAATGTACTTATATATAATTTATAAATCTCCCCCTGAATATATGCTTATTTCTAATGTTTTATAAATATACCTATATTTCTTCCCCTTTGGCATTATCAAAAAAAAAATATAAAATTTTAGCCAATCGTCAAAGTTAACACACAAAAGGAAAATTTCATTAGTAATTCGAAATTGATTACATTCATAGATTTTGTCGATTGTACAAGAGTTGAAATCCTAAAATCCTAAAATTTATGGTTCCTTCGGAGAAGCTTTTTCTTGATCATCCCCTGTTTCTTCTTTTTGAGAAGAGCTAGGCTTTGTAGGAGATGTCGAAGCTTGTTTTAGTGGTACATCATCAGAAAGTTTGGAATGTTTTGCAGGAGGAGAAGGTGCCGAGGTTGTCCAATCTTCAGAAGGATGTGTCAGACTGCGAACCCGTTGAAGTACTTCTTTGAGAATCGATAGTCAATTGAAAGTGATTCTTCAACTGTTGCTAGGCATGTAGCAAAAGATGTTTCAAAGCTGTCAATACGCTTGGCCAAAAAAAATTTATTTTGAGATAATATATGTTGATTTTTAAGGGTGAGATCTCAAACGCTTTCATTTGGATTTGTTTCCATTCGAGTCTCCACAATCTCATCCTGGCTTGGATAATCAAATGGTGCATGAGGAGGTGGAGTTACTTCACGATATTGTTCCTCTTCTTGGGATGGTTCATTGTGTGGTTAAGGTGGAGGCTCAACTTGTCTGGTTTGACGATTGTGCGTCCAATCTTCAAAAGATATAAATTCTGGGGGAATCTGCGGTAAGTGCATCAGTGGGAAAAACTAGGTGGAAGCATATTTTGGTGAGATTTCTTCAAAAGTTGATAAGTATAAGGGGATATTGTGAGCACGTAGAAGTCTCATAATATATATGGGGTAGATAGTTGATGGCCATGATCGAGTCCAAAAATGTTTAAGCTCGTCAAAGGTAAATTTGGCCCAATTCACCCTTGTTCCGCTAAATAGAGCATACAAGGCTTTGTGCTCTAACTCGGTTATTTGCTCATGACTTCCCATACGTGGAACGATGGTATTGATTAACATTAATGTAAGAAGTCCTGCTTTTGGACGTAAATATTTAGAGGCAAATTTTGGCATTTCATCCTCCCAAATTCGATGTGTTGTACTATTCCTTGGTTTGAAGCGCATATTGGGAATATTGTTTAAATCTTCGCCCGTGTCAGAACATTCTCGAGTTCTACCTATTATGCCAGGAGTGAGTCTAATCGTGTTGCCACACACGCTAGATCATAACCAATTATCTTCATCTTCAGTGTTCCATACTGAAGTGCTATCCAAATTTGCGTAAAAAAGAAATATTGCTAATTGATCGATTTGGATGTCATTGGGAGTGAACGATATCAATGTTTCTAGTCCAGCATTCTCACACATTTCATCCAAATCATACATTGGAAATTTAAGTAGGTTGTAAAATGGACCTGTGTGAAGCTTCTTCTTTTGTGTGTCCTCGTATCTCTTGATTGAGTGTGGTGCTCGATTCATCCATCTTTTTATTTGATCATCAGAGCAAACTTGAGGATTTGAGGATGATGTTTGTTGGTCCTATTTTCTTTTGGATATCTTAGGATTTTTAGTTCTATGAGGCATTGTGAATTGAGCAAGTGAAAAAAGATGATATTGGAAAGAAAATCGGCAATGGAGAAATCGCAATTGAAAAAATAGAGATGAAAGTAAAAAATGCGTTATTTGGGTGTTTTTAAAGTGTCGATTGATTTTCAGACGTCTGGAAGCAAATTCAGACGTCTGGTTTGCCCCAATTCGAATATAGTAGATAACTTAAGACGTCTGGTTTATCTACTAGACGTCTGGTCTGATCAAATTTTAAAAAGTTGATAGTCAGAGAGTTTTTCCAAACGTTTGGGTAAAATATCCAATGTTTGAAATAGGTTAAGTTTTTAAAACTTAGTGGCAGAGACATAACTCAGACGTCTAGTTCGAAGTTCAAACATCTGAAATAGTCTGATTTCAATTTCTAGGAGGCAGAGCAAATTTTCAGACTTCTGAGGGGTATAACAGACGTCTGACATATGCATAGTGCTAAAAAATTCGAGGTATATCAGAGTGTCAGGCGTCTGAGGTCCATATCCAAACGTCTGAAATAGGCAATTTTTCTAATAGTAGCCTAACATTTAATGGTTTTTCTTATTTCTCTATTCTCTATTTTTATAAAACAAAATGTAGTATTATTAATGTGAATCAAAATAACAAATAAACATAGATACCCATACAATAAAAATATAATTTATTTAGATGGCGATGGAATTTTATGATCTTCTGGCTTGTTATCTCTCCATGGTTTAAGTGGAGACCATATATTTCCACATTCATGGGTTCTTAAGGATCCAGAGAATCGTCGGCTCCAAAAGGGTACGATATGAGGAAGAGGGATCCAAGAAACTGCAAGGCATCAGAAGTGGTTCATGGACATCTTTCTTCCGTGAAGTACAAAACTTCATCGCTACTTGTTCCAAAAAGTTTAGTTGACGTGCCGTGACTTTTTGTTCAAAATATAGTTTTAGTTGAAGATCCATTTGTTGTTTTTGATAGTGATATATTTCATCAATTTTCTCCTTTGTGTTAGGAGAAATAAATAAAGACAGTTTGGTCTTCTTACTATCGATAGTGAGTACCGTGTGATATGAGGACCAGCTATATGTCGGTTCCTGATTTGGTGTGGGTGTAGGAAGCCGTTGTGGTGTATCAGCCAAGCTATTCGTTGTAGGTGTCGAGATGGATATATAAGAATTTTCAGAAGTCATGACTATATTTTGTTTCTTAGAAAAATATGAATTGTGTATATATTCTTTCTTGTTGTATAACTGTTTGTTATAAGTTGAAAAATTATTTATAGAAAATTTGTAAAACTGACTAACTAAAAACAAAAGGTGCAGAATTTATTAATTACAATTTATGGATAGAAAACTAATGGCTAATCACAGCCTAAATGAAGGAGTAATTATTAAATGAGCAGATCATTAAGAGAGCAAATCCCTAAATCTCGTCGGAGTTTATTAAAAGCTTGTTCATTTAGTGGTTTGTAAAAATGTCTGTTATTTGATTCTCGGTATTTACATATTCTAATGATATATTTCCTTTTTCAACATTGTCTCGTAAAAAATGATGTCATATATCTATATGCTTAGTTCGAGAATGATTGACGGGGTTTTTTGATAAATTTATTGCACTCATGTTATCACAATATATTGGAGATTTATTGATAATTTTGCCAAAATCTATAAGTGTTTGTTGCATGTATATCACTTGTGCACATGCTAGAGCTGCTGAGATATATTCGGCTTCGCAAGTAGATAAAGAAACACCATTTTGCTTTTCGCTAAACCATGAAATTAATGATTGTCCGATAAAGTGACATGCTCCACTAGTACTCTTGCGATCCGTTCTACATCCACCGAAATCCGCATCGCTATATGAAACTAGTTCAAACGATGATCCTTTAGGGTAAAATAAACTGTAATCTCTAGTACTAGATAAATATCGTAATATACGTTTAACGGCTCTTAGATGAGATATTTTTGGTTTTGCTTGAAATCGAGCACAGAGACATACACTCATCATAATATCAGGTCGACTAGCCGTCAAATAGAGTAAAGAACCAATCATGCTACGATATAATTTTTCATCAAACCTTTTCCGTTATCATCCTTTTCTAAGTGAACAGTAGTACTCATTGGTGTTGGTTTGCTCGAAGTTTTATCCATTTTAAAACGACGTAATAGATCGTTACAATAATTTTCTTGATGAATAAAAATACCATTTTCAAGTTGTTTTATTTGTAAACCTAAGAAGAAATTTAATTCTCCCATATGTGACATTTCAAATTCATTTTTCATAATATTTGGAAATTGATCACATACATTTTCGTTGGTTGAACCAAAAATAATATTGTCAACGTAAATTTGTACAACTAAAATATCGTTATTTTCTCGTTTAATAAATAAAGTTGTATCGATTTTGCCTATTTGAAACCCAGATGTAATTAAGTGATTTTTAAGACGTTCGTACCACGCACGAGGAGCTTGTTTTAATCCATATAATGCTTTGTGTAATTTAAAAACATGATCGGGATATTTTTTGTGAACAAATAATAGGGGTTTTTCTACATATACGTTTTCTTTAATAAAACCATTTAAAAAAGCACTTTTGACATCCATTTGAAATAGTTTAAAATTGTGATGATTTGCAAAGCAAGTAATGTATGAATGGCCTCTAATCTAGCTACTGGAGCAAAGGTTTCGTCATAATCGATGCCTTCTTCTTGATTATAACCGTGAGCAACTAAACATGCTTTATTTCTAACAATATTTCTGTTCTCGTCTGCTTTGTTTTTAAATACCAATTTTGTTCCCATAAACGATTGATCTACTGGTCTTGGTACTGATTCCCAAACGTTATTACGTTCAAATTGATTTAATTTTTCTTGCATAGTTATTGTGCAAAAATTATCATTTGAGGCTTCTTTATATTTTTTTGGTTCAAAATTTGACACAAATGCTATATGGCTTATTTGATCAAGTTGATTTCTAATTACTCTAGAATTTAGATCTCCAATGATATTATCTTGTGGATGATCCTTAAGAATTCTAGGGGATGATATCAATGTATTATTTTGCATATTTGTATCATTATTAATAGAGTTTGTTGTATTTGTTATTGGAATTATTTCTTCATCATCATTAGTATGATGATCAATAAATTTTCGTCAAATGAAACATGTAAACTTTCTTCAATAGTATTATTTCGTTTATTAAAAATTCTACATGCTTTGCTTCGATCCGAATATCCAACAAAGATTCCTTCATCGGCCTTCGGGTCAAATTTTCCTAAATTGTCTTTTGTATTTAATATAAAACATTTTGATACGAAAGTTTTAAAGTATGATACTTTATGTTTTCTTCCAAAAAATTTCAAAACAAGTTTGTTTAGTCAAAGGACGTATGGTTACTCGATTCAACATATAACAAGCCGTGGCAACAGCTTCAGCCCAAAAATATTTTGGTAGAGCACTACTATTTAGTAGTGTTCGTGTTTACATTCTTGTAGCATAAGATTTTTTTTCTTTCTGCTACCCCATTTTGTTGAGGTGTGCAGAGAAAAGAAAAGTTATGACTTATTCCTTTTTTTAGAAAAATTAGTAAAAAGATCATTTTCGAATTCTCCACTGTGATCACTTCGAATATTTTTAATTTTTAAATCCATTTGTGTTTTTAATTCTTTTAGCGAATATTTTAAACATTCCAAAGGTATCACTTTTATGTTTTAAAAATAAAGTCCATGTATATCTCGAAAAATCATCAACTATTATGAAAACATATTTGTTGTGATTCATAGATCGTACTTGTGTTGGACCAAATAAATATAAATGTAATAATTCTATTGGTTGTTTTGTAGAAATATTATTTTTAGATTTAAAAGAGTTTCTCTTTAGTTTTCCCATTTGGCAATCGTCACACAAATTTCCTATTTTGTAATTTATTTTAGGTAAACCTCTAACTAGCTCATATTTTGCCAATTTATTAATATATTTAAAATTGATATGACAAAATCATTTATGCCATAACCATGGATCATCATGTTTGGCGGTTAAACATAAATTTGAATTTTAGTTTATGTTCATGTTTAATACATAAATATTTTTGTTTCTAAAACCTTCAAATATAAATTATTTGTTATTATCGAAAATATTACATCTATCTTTTTCGAAATTTATTTGAAAACCTTTATCACATAATTGAGTAATACTTAGTAGGTTGTGTTTTAGATTTTCCACCGATAAAACATTCGTAATAATAGGAGAGTTAGAAGTACCAGAGTTGATGACTTCTACAATCCCCACGACATATCCTTTTGAGTTATCTCCAAAGGTTACCGTTCCACCATCGATATATGTTATATTTGATAACATTTCTGACTTCCCGGTCATATGCTTGGAGCATCCGCTATCTAGTATCCATTTCTCCTTATTTTTTATTTTGGGTACCTGCAAAATAAAAGATGTTTTAATTGGTACCCATATATTTTGTTAGGGTCCTCGATGCTAGAAGAAGTAGGTAGCCATACCCTAAATGTTTTGGTACCTTTATAAATATAATTTTTATTATATATTACATTCTCTAAGAAATTATTAATATGTTTTTGTCTAATCAAGTTATTATTTGTCTTAGGAATCCAAATTTTCATATTTTTGATATTCATATTAGACTTAGGTGAACTTTTAGTCTTTTTATAACTATAATTCTTAACATCATTTCCTCTTTGTTTAGGGGCATTTTTAAATTCTATTCCATTTCTATTACCTGATGGTTTTGAAGTTTTGATAAGATTTTTCAAATCTTGCTTTCCTTTATTAAATTTGGAAATATTGTTTGTAATTTTACCTAATTTTTCTTTTAATTCTAAATTTTCAAGTTTCAGTATTACTTTTCAAGTTGACATTTTCTTTTAGCAGATTATCCGTTATTATTCTAGTTTTATCAAAATCAATAGCAATAGCTTCATTTTGGGCCAAATTATTTTTAATTTTTACTTGAGACGATTCTAGTTCCTCTTCTAAGATATTTTTTTCATCTTTTAACATTCCTACTTCAAGTTCTAATCTATTTATTTTGGCTATCTATTCTTTGTTCTATTTTTTAATTTGTCTAAATTTGTGATCTAATTCTATGCTAAGTTCTAATAGTTCGTCATAACTAAGTTCGGGGAATACCTCATTGGTTTGTGCCATAAAACACACATTAGCTTGCTCTCCTTCACTATCGCTATCACTATCAGATGATGAAGAATCTAGTCATCCCATGTTACTTTGAAAGCCTTTTTCTTTTTGAGTTTTTCAAATTTGTTCTTCTTTTTATCATTATTGAGCTTCGGGCAGTCTTTCTTCATATGTCCAAATTGATCACATTCATAGCATTTGATTGATGTTTGATTCATTGAGCTTGATTTTCCTCCTTTTTGAAATTTAGTCATTTTCCTAAACTTATTGAATTTGTTGTAGTTTTTGGCGACAAATACAATTTCTTCTTCGTCTAAGTCGGAGTCTTCATTTGTTGCTGGGAATGCTATGTTCTTCTTTACCAAATATAGTTCTTTACGTGCCTGCAAATTAGCTTCATAGAACATTAAATTTCCTATCAATTCTTTAACTAAGAATGCTGAGAAATCATTAGCTTCTTCGATAGCTAATACTTTTCTTTCTCACTCTGGAGTTAAAGAATTGAGTATTCTAGACACTAAATCAAAATTTGTGAATTTGACTCCAAGTTCCATTAAATCATGTTGAATGGTTTGAAATCTAGAGTACAAGTCTACTATATATTCATTTTTTTTCATTTTAAATGATGAGAATTGATTTTGTAAAATTGAAATCTTAGTTTTTTTTAACTTTGTTTGTGCCTTCGTGTGTAACTTGTAAGGTGCGTCAAATGTCAAATGCAGTATTACATAACATGACACGTAGAATTCATTTTTATCTAATGGGAAAAATAAGACATTCATAGCTATGACATTATTAGAAGCTGCTATTTTTTGTGCATCGGTCCATGTGTTCATAGCAGTAGCAGGTTCTTCATATTTGTCTTGAGTGGCTGACCAAATTTCTAGACCATTAGCTTCCATAAAAAATCTCATACGTGTTGACCAATATGCATGGTTAGAGCCATTAAAAAGTGGGGGTCGTGCTGTGGATTGTCCTTCTTGAAAGATACTTGCCATATTAAAATGATTCAAAAACGTGTTGTTGTACTTTGATCAAACCTTGCTTTGATACCAATTGAAAGTCTATATAGTGGATCGTGTAGTGTATATGCAAGTATATGTGACTACCTATATGATGTAACCAATACAAAATTAATCTAGGTAAATATAAAATAAGCGCACTAGGATTTTATACTGGTTCGGACCTCCCATCCTACGTCCAGTCCCCAAGCTCCCCTTCAGCATTCGACTATCAAATACCCTCACTTCGCCCGGAGGAATAGACTTGGTTACAATAGCTTGTTCTTGTCAAGTATGTGTTCTATGACACGGATATTGACTATTAAGTATAAATGATTCCAATATATATCTAGAGAATATTGATTGAGGAGTTCTGAATATATGGAATAGTGAAATACAAGTATATGATCGCTAGAGATCTAGAATATATCAGAGTATAAAAGTAAAGAGTGCAAGTTAGTAAGGTAGTTCTTCTCTTTGATTCTTGATGTTTATTTATAGTGGTAGAGAGATTCCCTAAGTAGTTTCATCCATTAACAAGTGTTCTATGGTCGCTTCTAATGGTGATGAAGAGTTGCAGCGAAGAGAAGGAAGATGCCTTTTCAAGTGCGGTAGTTGTTATTTGAATTTCAAAATCCGAGTTCAATTCCAGACGTCTGGTATATGTTTCAGACGTCTGGCTCCATATATTTTTTGTATGCAGTAGCCTTTCAGACGTCCGAGTACAATAACCAGACGTCTGACCCTATCTGTTTTGAATTCCAGAGGATTTTTTCAGAAATTTGGCTAGTGTCTTTAGACGTTTGAAACTTGTGCATGTTTCTTATGTGCATCTGTGTCATTGCTCCATTGATCCTATTGACTTGTCATCTTTTGTAATATTCTTTGAGCCTTGTTCTTGTCTCTTTAGTGATGTTACTTTAGCAGTTACTTGTAAATAGAGATATATATATATATATATGCATATTCGCTTTCCATTGTATAGTTGTTGTCATCGAAACCGTAGATTTGATTTCCTAACAAAAGCTAGAGATAGTTCCATCTTTAACATCCTTCTTAAGCCGGGCTAAACAAAGGTCTTCTTTTTCAGAATATGCAATTCTCTCCATTAGTGCTGGCTTAACTTCCAAGTTTGCAATCATCACCACATTCCTATTCAACAGATCTGCAACGACATTTTCTTTCCCTGGGATATAAAGAATCTCTAGGTCATAAGACGCAAGAAATTCCATCTATCTTTGTTGCCTCAAGTTCAAGTCCTTCTGGGTAAAAAGAAACTTTAATGACTTATGATCCATATATAGTTCACCATCAATGCGAAGATAATTGCCAATAACTCCAAATCGTACGTAGCATAATTCTTCTCATGAGGTTTCAACTATCGATTCGAATATGCTATAACTTTACCATTCGACATCAAAACTGCCCCCATCCGTTCCTATAATCATCCATGTAAACTGTTAATCCTTCACTCCCATTTGGAATAGTCAAGATAGAAGCACTTGTCATTTTCTCTTTTAACTTGTTGAATACTTGATCGCACTTGGGTGTCCAAATAAATTTAGCATCTTTCTTCGTCAAGTTTGTTAGAAGAGAAGCAATCTTCGACAAAATCTGTAACGACCCTTCTATATAAACCTTCCAATCCTAAGAAACTTCTGACCTCCGATGAATTTTCATGTTTCTTCCAATCTTGAACCACAACTACTTTAGCTGGGTCCATTGATATGCCTTCTCCCAAAACCACCTGCCCTAGAAATCTACTTCGGATTTCCAGAAATGGTACGTAAAAAACTTTGCCTTTAAAACATGACTTTTTAAAGTACCTAGAACAACTTGAAGATAACACTTGTGCTCTTCCTCCATTTTAGAATAAACAAGGACGTCATCATTGAAGACAAGAACAAACTTATTAAGAAAATCTCGAAACACCTTATTCATCAAATCCATGAAATAAGCCGGTGTGTTAGTCAATCCAAATGGCATGACTTACTACTCATAAAAACTATCAAGGGTTCAAAAATCTGATAAAGGCACACTCTCCTTTTTTACTCTTAATTGGTGAAAACCAGTGGCAAGATCCAATTGAGAAAATATCTGAACTCCGTGGAGCAGATCAAACATGTCATTAATCCTAGGTAAAGGATAATTTTTCCTAATAGTCGTCTTATTTAATTCTCAGTGATCTAGACATAATCTAAGAGAACCATCCACCTTAGTAACGAAAACTATTGGCGATTCCCAACTCGATGTGCTGCGTCTGATTGAACCCTTCTGCAATAAAACAAACGTTTGCTTCTCCTGGAATTAAATAAATGCAGAACCCTACTTCCCGATGAGGTGGAAAACCTTGCACTTCTTAAAAAATATTCTTGAAATCCCGAACAATTAGTATATTCCTTATCTCCTCTTTAGGTACTTCGAGGGAATAGAGGAAACTACTCATCAACTTATTAGGCTCTCCGCAACAAATATCAATGCTTCTTCCTACTGCATCTTTTACCACAACGATTCTTCTACTATAATCTAGGATGACATTGAACTTAGATAACTAATACATCCCCAAAAGTAACCCAAAACCCATGAACCCAAGCAAATAAGTCGAATGAGAAGTGCCAATCTTGATAAGAAATAGGCGCTTTCAGACACATAGTGTCAAGATTTGTCAGACCGCCTATATGGTTTGACACACAGAGAATTATGAATAATAACATATTTAAGATTCAACTAGTTCATTAGGTCATATGAGATTATACTATGGGATGCACCGGTGTCGAATAATACTCTAAAAAGAATATTGGAGATGGATAGTGTACCTTACAACACCTACTTTCCTTTTGGAACCATAAAAGTAGATGATATTTGCTAAATAGTAAAAGCTTTTTCCTATGATTCTTTCTTTGGAAAAGGGTACTGGTTCTTCATATGTCCGTGTTTGTTACAATTATAACAGATTGGTCCACTAACCGGGTTCAGGCACTGATTTGCAAAGTGGCCCATTTGGTTGCACTTATAACAAAGGATCTTGGTCAAGTCTAATTACTTATTCTGAGCTGGAGCACCACCTTCGGGCTTCTTTCCCGATCACTTCTTCTTCCCTTTGCACTTAAAAAACAGCTTACTAGCAACTGGTATCACTGATAAAGGTTGGGCATTAACTATTGGCACTACTCCTTTCTGAACTCCTTGCTTAATATCAAGAGCTTCAAATCACAAAGTCACACAGATCAGATTGGTAAAGGTACCGTTGAGATGATTGGTCATTTCCAGATGAAATTCTGGCTGCATTACTTTCATGAACATTTCATTCTTTTGAGTGGCATATCAATCAGTCCTGGTCTAAAGCGGGACAAGGCATTGAACCTATGCTCATACTGTGCCACTGTCAACTCACCATGTTTCAAATTCATAAAACTTCTAAACAATTGAGTCTTTCTCGCCCCTACGATAAACTGAGCTTCAATAACCTCTTTAAATTATGCCTGAGAGAAATCTTCTTCTGGTGTATTCATTATGACAAGATCTCACCAACCCATTGCCGCTTTCTGAAGCTGACGCATTGCTAACAATCTCTTTCTAGCATCTACTAATTGAAGATCCCTGAATATCCTTTCATAAGAGCGAAGCCATGTATGAACTCCCAAAATATCTTCAGTTTCATAAAAAGGCTTACCACCTAAAGCGGTGTAGCAAAAGGTCACAAAGTTCTTAGGCAGCTGAACTTGCATCGCTGCTTCTACTACCAGCTCTACAACTGGCTCATTCTACAAACTATGCCATTTGCAGCTGTGCTGTATCTTCTTCCTCTGATACTCATTTTCGATAACTTCGATAAGTAACATGTATCATTAGAATACAAAGATAAGGTCAAAGACAATAAAAGGGAAACTGCAATAAAAGATCTAAAACCAAACTTTCAGGGAAGGAAAAGAAACGCTCTCTCAAAATTAACTAATTCTAGGGCTTTTGTCATCCTATCTCTAATGAGTTGTACCCCAATTAGGCTAAGGTGTTCGCTCAACCAAAGGCTTTAGACTATATATATATATATATATATATATATATATATATATATATATATATATATATATAATTATACATGAATAATAGTTAAGGCCATATAAGGTATCCCTTTATTATGCCTCCAATTAGGGATTAACTTCAATAATCGGTAATTTCCTTAAGGGATTTACACTATTCAATACTTATCTCTTTTTATTCTATGTGACTTGCACGCTTTTGTTCTTTCATTATCTCCTCACAATTATTTTACTTAGTTTCATTGATTAACTTCACTAATTTGTAGCGACCATTTAAATTCTTATAAATGGCATTTCATTCAGTGCACTTTCAATATTTATTTATTTTCAGGGTTACAATCTTTTGGCTATTTTAAATTCTCATAACTCCTATTCCATTTATTTGTACCTTTGATGTCTATTTAACCTACTTCCTTTATTTTCAAATATTACCATTTAGTATACGTTTTATTTTAAATTAGAAATTCCTCTTAATTTAGATATTTATACGTAATTTCGTTATATTAATAATGAGTTCCTTTTTAGGTATAGCATGGTTATACATGTTCTATGCATTTATTTTATTTTATTTCTCTTTTATCTTTTTAATTACATCATCCTTATCTAGGATATTTCACCATAGCCTAATCTGTAAGAATCTTTCTTTCGGAAATGCTTCCCATTATATTTTTCCATATATTTACCTAAATAACTAGTTTGCGTTGCTTGAAATTAAAAGGAATTGTTAAATTCCCTTTTAGTTTGAAATAGATGATGTAAATTATGGAGTGAAATCTCTTACCTTACATATCTATTTCTTTTCTTCCTAATCATATTCCTTGTCAAATCAAACAACGCACTTTTCAGTATAAACAAAAGATTAGATAAACCTATAGAATTTGAATGGATAACATACTCAACAGGTTAAAATACAGAACTTTCTCATTTCAATAAAATTAGAACAACTTATTTCGTATTAACACTCTTCAATAAAAATATAGATCTGAAATAAATTCTACTTTAAACTATTTAGTAGATCTAAAATAATCCAACATTCAATTTATATTCAATTACCAAATATCCGGAACAAATTTGTAGATTGGGGGTATAACTAACATTTCTATCCCATCTTTTCTAATTTACAGAGTATGTAAGCAGTGGTTTATGTATTTGAATTCAAGCCTACAAATCTAGATCTTTCAATTAGGTATAATAATTAAACAAAATCCAACGAGATAAATTACAATGCTATAAATAGTTTACATAAATTTCCCACTCATAGTTTTTAGGCTTCCCAAACTTCCAGATCTAAATCTGATCCTCTGATTCAATAGCTTCCCCTTTTTAATTCAAGGCGTATGTGTAGAAAGAAACATACATAATATCAGAACCATAGATCTACGAAGAGAATTGAGATTTAGGGAAGATATTGATTTACTAACTTGAGATATACCTTGTTACCGCACAATGCTAATTTGTTCGTTCTTCTCTTCTTCTTATTTTCTGATTCAATCAAAGCCATTCATTTACATTCTACTTTATTTTAAGGGAGAAAGTAGAGGAGAGAAAATGGTAGATCTTCACTGCCTTCATCGGAAAATATATGAAGAGGTGAGGGTATAGATGTGTATTTATAGATGTTAGAACGAACCATATGCGTTAGGTTTAAAAATATAAAATCCGAGCCATTGGCCGAGCTTCAACCTCGGCCTTTTCATGTTCGACCGATCGACCGCCTCTGATTGACCGCCTTAGATTTAAGGATAGACAAGTAAGACTAACCATTCCTAATTAATTTATTTCCGATACTTATATTTATTTATTTTCATTTCAATTCTCTTAAACATTTGTAACTTTTTCGTTTGAACTTCGTTCATGAAACTTCAAAATGAACCTTGCTAAGAAAATTGCCATGAACGCAATGGCTCAAGTTTCGTAGCCAAATTGCATTTTCCATTTTTTGAAGCCTAATCAATTAACTAATCAGCTAACGTAAATTTACGGGATATTATATGCTTTTCCCTGAAAAGAATTTCTTCTCCGAAATTTCACCACTGATCAAATTGTGGTTATTTTTTGCAATTTCCTAAACTACTCAACCAGTTAGTGTACAACCAATTTTACAACCAAACGTGCATAGTGTATGACAACCATAGAAATCATGTATGCAGAATAAATCTAAATCAATCCCTCCTATATGAATGTATTTCTTTTTGAAAACCACATTAATGAAAATTTGGTGCAAACAACCCAATATATATTGTCAGTTGTATATGTATGCAGATTTTGAAAAACCTCTTTCACCAAAAGTCCCCATACTCCTACGAATAGAAGTATGATGCAACCAATTTTGCAATAAGACCATACCATCCAAAAATCTAAGGCGTCAAAGTATTGCTTCCTAAATGTTACATATATGTTTTAGAATGGAATTTAGGTAGAAAATTACACATTCTCCCCACTTTATAAGCTATCAATTCACGTTGCGCTGTAAAAATTCCCTTATTGCCTTAGATTTTCCTAAATATATCCACGTACCTGATGCATACAAAGGTTGTTAATTAGCTCTAAAATGAAATTAAATCTAAAAATGACCCTCTTGCATCATCGACATGGTATGGAAATATAAATTTCAAGGCTAAAACAACTTTTCCCTTGTTATCATTTGCATTTTATTATATTGTTGGTCCTAATGCGTCGATAAATTCACATTTACTTATTTATTTACCTTCCTTACGCTTAGCATATGACCTTCAAAAATCAGAAATTCCATAAAAATCTCTTTCACTTTATGAATTTGTAAATCGCTTGAAGAATCAGTTCCTAAAAATATTTAGAGGCAACTTTTTACTTGAAATCAATTTTCGACAAAAGTTTAAAAAAACTATTTAAGCGTTAAAAATAATTAGAAAACGAAACATCGTTTTTTTCCCATTTATTTATTTAGAAAATGAATTCCTTCCAAAAATTTAAATGGTTCAAGCCACATTTCAACATAGTCGGAAGTTAGTTATGCATTAACGCATAAGTTCCACTCTAACACTTCCCAATTATACTTTTTCTCTAAAAATTAAAAAATTTATTTTGAAATGTCAATACACTATTTTGTTTATTACAATATTTATAAAGAAATTTCTGAACTTTAGCTTTTCAGGGAACAATATAACGAACTGTAACTCCATAACAATCTTTGTCGTCCTTCGCATGCTAGAATTTACTGCTTTAACAAACTTTAAGTCTTACATTGCATTTATCATTGTTAAGTGTCCATATAAGATTTTTCCTATTTACCCTGTCTCTTTCTACAATACATATAAAAGAAGTCTACATATCCAAAAGCGGTAGTAAAATAAATAAATAGGAACACATCTCATAACATGCCATATGCGCCTTTTTATAAAGAGACAGCCAATGGTTACAACCAAAACAAGCCTAAGGAAAAGAAAAGGAGAAAATGCTAGAAAAAAACTTCAACACCATCTACGAAAACTAAAAACACTACCTAAGAACTGTAAGATGGCCCCGCTTCTTTGCCAGAGTAAGGGCTATTGCTACAGCCTCAAAATTAGCACATCATAGCGGCTATGCGCCCAATCTCATGACTCTGACACTACTACTCAGCACAAACCTCTCGAATATCCTCCTGAACTTGCCAAAGAGCAAAAAGCTTGGGGCTCAGGTACTCCTTGGCGGCCTACCCCTTCTCGCCCTCCTATTGGGGCTGCTTTGCTGATGCTGCCATATGCGGCTAAGGAATGTCCATCTTTTTGAGAGAAGATCTATCAAATATATAAGGGACCATCTCTTAAACCGGCTATCCAGAGAAGTTGACCTCGTACCTCCTAAACACATGGGTGAAGAGATGGAAATAAGGAAAATAGCTCCATAGGCTGCATTTTTAGGGTACTGCAATTGACCATGATGGCCCGAGCACAACTAACAGCTATACCACCAATGATGGCATAGGTGGCCTTCTCGACTAGCAGGTAAATCTGATTTTAGCTTCCCGTTTATGGGATGATATTGCGTTGGATGATCCAAACGGCAAGGCAGCAACAAGTTGCAAATTACTCAACTTCGAAGCACCAACATTCCTAATAAAGATCTGTCAAAAAATTAGCGGATCTTTCATTGCTATATCATCCAAATCTACACCCTCAGAGGGTATCTCCAAAATATAACTGAGATCTTCATTAGATAAATCGATCTCTACTCCCTTCACCCAAGAATAAAGCTAGGAGACCCCCTTATCAAAGTCGTATACCCGCAGAGCATCGAACATATGCATACAACACAGAGAGCATCTCTGCTGAAAGGTGTTATGGCAAAGGATCGATGCTAATCCTAGCGTCGTGAATAGCTCCTCAAGCCTAAAGGTGCCAAAAACCCCGAACATGATCGATCATTCCTATAGAAAGGAGAAATTGGCAGTTGACAAGTAGGCAACAATTTTGGTTCTCTTTGGTTGAGCTAATTGAGCTCTTGAGGATAGACGCCAGGATAGCATAAAGACGAGCCGCGGTGTGGGTTAGTGCCATTTGTTGCTAGGGTTTCAGGTCTGGGAAAAGGAGATGGAGATGGAACTGAAAATGTGATGACCGCCCTACACCTCCGAAGCTCATATAATCGAATTGTGCGCTACTGGAGCCTCCAACCGATGTAGGATGATTGGAAAGGAAAAGAAATATAAGTGCTATCAAGGTTTTAACATAAATTCTACAACTCTATAAATTTTTTGGAATTCTTGATATCTTTAACTCTTCAAAACTTATGAGTCTTCAATTATCATCATCTTGAATATACTCTTGACATCAGCACCTTGAACCTACTCTTGATACTATACAATCTTCTTAATCAATACATGTCTAATATCCTACACAGTTTACTATATATATATATATATATTAACAAAAAATTAGTATCTATATTTTATACAATGTCCTATAGTTATTATCATCAAAATCAAAACCTAAGGTACTAACAATGTCCCCTTATTTGATGATGACAACTCTGTATATAAAATATAATATAACCCACTGGGTTTAAAAACTCCCACCTAATCTGTGCCTAGATTTTATGTATTTCTCCCTCTTTGTCATCAACAAAGATAACCAACTAAAAATATAACTTAAACACTAACTCTTACTCTAATTCTAACTCTTAATCCCCCTAAATAAAACACTAATTAATATATATATATATATATATAATGATGATGAAAAAATTATATAAAAACAATAAGTGATATGTAAAATAAGATAACCTTGAAATAATCATAATTAATCTATATATTCATCATTCTAACATAGTTAATCACACACCATTCAAACAAATCCACACGAATCAAACCAATCAAATCCAAACCAAATTAAATATTATTATTTATATACAATCAAACCTATTTAAATTAGGCATTTCGATAAACTTCAACCCATCCATCAACACCAAAGATTGGAACTGCTTTGGTAGTGTCCTAATTTCCATTATCTTTGTTAATGATACACTCTGGATTAGTCGTTGATTCTTCTTTTTTGAAGCTAGAAATCATCCATTGAATCACAATGAAGTGCCTTTCTTGCTCTTTAATCATCTGCATTTGACTCAATTCTAAGTGCCTATGGTTTCTAAGGATGAAAGAATGAATGTTCTTGAATGATTCTAGAGTTTTTTTGAGGTTTTTAGTTTTTTTGGTAGGAGAAGCCACTAATTTTTATTAGAGTTTTGGAATGAAAGAGGAGGGAAGATAGAGACTGAAAATAATGATTTTCAAGAGCAAATAGTGTACATATGAGTAAGAAATCGTCTGAAATGAATTGATGTTTGGTAGTTATTATTTTTTGAATTTTGAATTTTTTTTGAAATCTGGTCGTTATATGTCGACATACATACTTGGCATATGTCGGCATATGCACAATAATTTTCAAAACCATATTATTTTACTTTCATATTGTATTTGGCCTATACTATTATATTTGTTTGACTTCTTAGTGATAATTGACAATGTATAACAGCAAGAAATAAAATGTTCACTAATAACAAGGAGGAGTGTAATGAATAAAAGAAAGATACATGAGATTCAACATAAACTTAAAACTAGAAAATCCAAATACAAAGATAGCTTAAACAAACAACTAAAAAGATATGGATGAAGATGAAGAAGAACCACCAAGCTTGGGGATGATCTTTCCAAAGAATTTATCAATTTTGTTGGACATTATGGTAAATCTCTTTGAGAATGATTTCTTAAGATTTTTTGGTTGTGGATGATCTTCTCTCGATTTTTGAGAAGATCTTTATTGGATGGATTAGGTGGCATATTGATACTTTCCAAAGTAATATCCTCCTCCTCTTCTTGTTCTCCCTCCTCGACTTCAATTTTATCTCCTTCCTCTTCTGCTTCTTCCTCTTCTCTTATTTCTTGCTCCGTTTCCCAAGCCAACATTTTGTTCCTTTTCCACAAGAGTTTCATAAGGATCGAAAAAGAGTGAAATATGCATAAGTGAAATGTTGGCCTTGTCAAATATTTTTCGATGAATTGTTTCCTCTCCAATAAGATCAACATCAAAATAATTAAAAATACGAGTACAATACGCACCACGAAGTAGTGTGTTTTCATGTTTAGAATTTTTTTAGGAAAAAGTTAGTCCAAAATGACTTGAGACCAATTAATGTCGTATTGACCATAAGTGGTGAAAAGAGCATTGAAAACCTTTTGTGTTGGGTTACTATAATTACTCGTTCTAGGAATGGAACTTTGTTGCAAAAGAAGGCTTAAATTCTTGCATTTGGACGCAAATTTTTGTTTTTAAATTTAAAATCATCACCACTTTCGAAAATGTCATGGACTAAATCATGATTTTGAAAATGAATATGAAAATTTTAAACGGTCCATTCCACTAGATTTGCGTCTAAGAATGTGACACAAAAGTTCACAATTTAAAGAAATTTGTTTCCTCTTGACGCTAGTCCATACTTCTCCTTTACTTCCATCATAAAACTTTCCTTCTAAATTTGCATAAAACATCTTCACCAATTTGGATAACAAACGAAATCATTTTGGAAAGCATCGATTAAACCAACAATTTCATTTTGTAAACAAAGATTAAAAAATGATAAGTAGGAAAATCTTCAAAAATAGGAGATCTTTTAGGGAAGACTTTTCCGAAAGATATACATTCGATATATGCTTGTTTGGCCTCTTTATCATTAATAAGATATTCTTTTATTTTCTTAGAAAGCCTCATGGTTGCCTTAGTGAAAGGTGGAGGGAAATTTTGAATTTTGAATTTGAAATTCAAAAATTTTCTATATATGACGACATATGCATATGGAGTATGTCAACATATAGGTCAAAAAATTTCAAAAATGATTTTGTTTTAACTATATCCTATTTTATTATACATATCTATTTATAGTTATTCTTATTCTATTTACTGGAAAATAATTTTAGAAATAATTTTAAATATATTTTGTCTTATTATTATATTATTAAAATATATAAAATATTTAAATTTAAAATATGATCACATAATATTTAACCAGTATTATCCATGAGATATTCCTAAACACCAATAAAGTAACCGAGAAAAAATTCATTTAAGAAATTAAAACTTTTGATATATAAAAAGCGTACCTTTTTCCGATCCATTTCACCATTTTATTCTGAATTATCTATTACTATGAAGCACATTTATCAATTTCCGTATCAGATTCATTATCACTTGAGGATGTATCTGAATTGTCTAATGTTGCATTACATAGGCTCTTCTCCGTTTTCTAGATGAATCAGTGGTGTAGTTTTCAGTTTAAACGGATATGGGAAGTCTTGTTTTAAATGGCCAAGTTCATCACAGTTTTAAAATTTAATGTCATTTCCACTTCCACTTTCGCTTTCTGGATTTTTATTTTCATTTCTTTTGAAATTTTTTATCTTCCTATATTTTAGAAATTTTCTAAAATTCCTTATCATGAAAGTAATTTATTTATTGTCATCGCTGTCTGAATCCGGATTATTGGTCATTGCATTAAAAGATATATATTTCTTCTCCATTCTTTGCTTTCTCTCCTGCCCTACATTTATGCTTCAAAAGAAATTAAATTACCAATTAACTCTTCAATTTTTAAGGTGCTAATTTTATCAGCTTCTTCGATTGCAAGAGTCTTTTGATCCCATTTAGGAGTAAATGAATTGAGGTTTTTCTAACTTGACCCTCCTCGGAAAAACTTGTACTTATGCAATAAGTAAGTGTACTATATCTTGGAATCTACTATACATATCAATATGGACTTATTTAAACTTATTTTAAATAATTGAAACTGGTTTGTTAACATGAAAATTTTGGTATGTTTAACCATACTTGTGCCTCTATGTGTAACCTGCAAAAATTTCCAAATTTCAAATGCAGACTTATATATAGGTACTCTATTAAATTCATTTCTATCTAGTGAACTAAATAATATATTCATAGCCTTAGAGTTACTTTATGCATCTGCTTTTTGGTTAGCAGTCCACTATGAAAAACTATTCTCAGGTTTAGTGTACTCGGTTTGTGTGATATTCCAAGTGCCTAGACCAGTTGACTGTAAACAAATTTTCATTCTATATGACCAATATGTGTAAAATTGCCATTAAAATGTAGAGATCTAGTTGTAATTTGTCCTTCAACAAATGAGTTACTAACATGTAACGTCCCCCTTCTTGGAGGCCCAAAACTAATGGCTATGGGTGCTGCAATCATCTATGATTATTAATCCTCGACGACCAAATATGATGGTGTTAGATACATCGATTCATATGAATATGGAAATTTTTTAAAATTTTCAAAATAAATTTCACATGTCATTTCAAAAACCCATTTCAACATTCTTTACATAATCCAACAATGTTAACCACGTTCAAAAAAAATATAATTATTACAATATACTTCAAGAACGACATATCTAGATGCCCCCTTGATGATTAGAGTATATAATAGGCAATTAATGAATTTTCCTTAACAAAATAACACAACGGAATCACATGAGAGAGAACTCGAATAACTACATCCCTCCTATACGTCTTCGAATGCTTTAAACGTCTAATAAGGTACCCAAAAACCTTAACTGTCAAACTACTCAAAATTAATCGAGTACCCGAGAGTTTAAGGGGAAAAAAAAAACTTCAAGTCAGATATAAAGACTAGTATGAATAATAATCTACCATCTCAAATCATTTAGATATCTAGTGAGACCACGCCGCTTAACGAAATAGATTTCCCTTTTCTATTATCCTAAAAACTTTTTAAACCATATATTGTGCTCCTACAATCATAATGGTTCAAATATCTCAAAATAGTATAATATGATATGTAAAATAAATAAATCATTTCTAGATTTTCCACCCCTATTTTTTTGACTATCATTCACGTCTATAGTTTCTAGGATTACTGTTAACCTAATAGTTCCGTGGGCTAACTAATAACTGGTTAAATGTTCAAGGCCTCTCTATCAAATTACATAGTTTTCATGGGATTACTATTGGTAATTCCAATATCTTTTCTTTTATCCTTTTTTTCATGGGCTAACTAGGAACATGATGACTATCTATCAATATCTCTTCTTTTATCCTAGTTTTCATGGGATGACTGGGAACCTATTAACTATCTGTCAATATCATAATCCCTTATTCGAAAATAGCTTTCAAGGGATAACTATCAACTTATTGTCCCCTGCTAATATCAAATCATAGTTTTCATGGGCTAACTATGAACCTATTAGCCGCTGTCAATATCTTTTCCTATACACAGTTTTCATGGGCTTACTGTGAACCTATTGGTCCCTACCAACATCTTT
This sequence comes from Allium cepa, assembly GCA_030765085.1. Taxonomy (NCBI): domain Eukaryota; kingdom Viridiplantae; phylum Streptophyta; class Magnoliopsida; order Asparagales; family Amaryllidaceae; genus Allium; species Allium cepa. The sequence continues at coordinate 1,037,861,575 of CM060931.1, read as the reverse complement.
AATTATTATATTCACCACTGGATCAACCTAGCTGGCTATTCTGCCCTCCCCAACATACCTTTATGGGTTCATTTCAATGTGAATATATATATATATGTGTGTGTGTGTATGTATGTGTTTTTATGAAGAAGCAAACATAATAACTAGGTTAGTCCCTTTAACCTATTAAACCTTCTTCCAAAACTCCATTTCAAAATACTTTGTTCACAAATGTGCCATGGATTTTCTTTTACATGTGATTGAGTTATTTGTTTTAAAAACTATACTTTCAAAACCTTCGAAACCTTGCTTTCAACCATAATGGATAGCCTACTTCTAATGCATATATCCCTTTTCAAAACATTTAAATCCTGCCTTTTAAAATACTTTAAAATCTTACTTTCAAAACCTTTTGAATAAAGTGTTAACATTTTAATTATTAGAATCACAGCTTCAAAACCATTGCCAGTATCTCGTCCTAAAGTATTGAATGTCCCCCTTTCAACATCGTTGATCTTTCCTCTAAAAATATCATTTGGATCAAAATAAATGTAGATGAAAGTATCTCTTTCGAAACCCTTCTTTACCATATAGAAATGTTGGGGAATTTATGATGGTGTCAGAACCATCCCTTACTTAAGAGTCGAAAGCACATATTAAAATACTGAAGTATAACTTCGAAAACCCTTCCGAAGCCATAGCCTTAGAAACCTATAACCCTTTAGAAAGCATTTAGAAAGGGTTTAATACATCTTTAAATCAACATTACCTTTCGACGACATTGATGACTTCAACACACTCGAAATGCAGAAGATTCGGTGGCAGGGCTTCGACAATAACAGGACCTTTCTTTCGAAAGCATTGATTTATAATTAAAGGAACTCCTTCGAAAAACCTTTTTCCTTTAAAATAACATGGCAATCCCTTTTGAAAACCATTTTAGAAACTCCTTTCGAAAACATATGTATCGACTAAGTCGAAAGATTAATAAAACAATGGCAGATGCTTAGCCTTTTAAAACAAACTAAGGTAACGAATCCATCAGAAGCATGCTTTCAACACCATACCTTCCATCTCCAATCCACTACGTACCACCTAGAGGATACCCTATTTATTGGTTAGAGCATAATGAGGTTTCGTATTTGTCGAAAGCGAAAGGTCAGGGTCGAACGGTACCCTCAATAGAGGCGAAACCTATTTTTCTGGGTTAAATGTCAAATTAAGCAACTTATATCAACTTACCTGCCTACGTGTAAACTTCTTTTTGGTTGCCTTAAATTTTCTCATGCTTTTCAAACTTAACTGCCTTATTATTTTAGATAAGTATCAAACTTGGAATTTTACAAATAAAACCTTTCATTGCATTTACAATTGAATCATTTAGATCCTCTTCTCTAAATAATTTAATTTGTTTCTCAATTCACTTAAGAAAAATCATTAAAATTTACTTTGACCATCTTATATAACATATCAAAATTTCAAACCAAAATTCTCAATGTATTATTCTAAAATAAATTTATAAACCCAACGTGCTATATTTTTATTCAAAATTGGAAAATTATCAAACATAAAACCCAACTCTAAAATTATGTTTTACATGACTTAAAATTTTTCCATGGCATTAAAACATTTATATCACATGGATTTCATCTAAGACCATATGAATCATCATTTAAATAATGTTGTTTAAATTTAAACATGCCACAATTCAAGCATATCATTATCAAACATAATCTATTCAGCAAACAGAGATGGAAATTATTGTTCACCTTAATCTTTGATAAAGAAAGTGGATTGAGATGAGTTTGATTCCCCCGTCTTTAATTCTTTTTCTTTTCTTTGATTTTCCATTCTTTTTCCTCTCTAATAATGACCGACCTTATCCTCTTAAGCTACGTTTTTCTTTTTGTGAAAAAGTAATAATGTGCGTATATAGCTTAAGAGGTAAAGTTAGATATATACATATAAGGGTAAAGGTTATATATGACAAATACCCAATATACCATTTTGTTGATTAATTATCCTATAAACCATTCTTAAGTCCATTAAGTAAGTAATTAGGCACGATCATGTAATATTTATTCAAATCTCAATCCTCTTATTACTTAACTTTTACATGATTCTATCTAATTTATCTAATTAAATCTCCTGAATAATGTTATTAAAATTAGGGATGTTACATGCTCCACTCCTTAAAGAATTTCGTCCTCGAAATTCAGTAAGGACTAAATACTAAACATAGCAATCATCTGTAACAACACCTAACAAACGTACTAGTCTACCTAACTAGAAATTATCAAAATAAATATAATAGAGACTTACACTCAGACCAAATTAAGATAAGTATCTCTAATCATGTCTTCTATCTCCCAAGTACAGTCCTTCTCGTTGTCTCTCCGCTGAAATTTCACCAACTTGACTGTCTTAGACCTCAATCTTTTCTCATCTCTCGCTACAACCCGAACTTTGTGTCTAACTATTGTCAAGTTAGGTTCTACTATGAAATCATCTAACCCTATCGGAGGAATAGCAGTCCCTGGATCATGCACATACTTGCGAAGAGAGACACATGGAATATATTATGACACCTGCCATACTGCTCGGCAACTCTACTATACATGCAAGCTTTCCGATTCTTTCTACAATCTGGAATGGTCCAACATATCTTGGTGCCAGTTTCCATGACTGTTCGAATCGTAATACACCCTTTATCGGTGATAGATTAGTAAAAACTCTGTCTCTAATCAAGAACTCTAAACCTTTATGCCTTTTATCCTTGTAACTCTTCTCTTTTGATTGACCATCCTTCATCCCAGCTCGGATTAACTCAATCTTCTTTGATGCCTCTCTACCCATCTCTGGACCTAACACAAATCTGTCTCCATTCTCTAACCATAATATGGGGATTTGCATGGGCTTCCATACAAAGCTTCAAAAGGCGCCATTTCAATACTAGTCTGATAACTATTATTATAGGAAACTCAACCAAATGTAGGTGATCTTCCCAAGATCCACTAAAATTTAATACACAAGCTCTTAACAAATCCTCGTGTACTTTATTGACTCTCTCAAATGATCTTCATGCTCCTTCTCATCTTTGGAATATACTAAAATGTCATCTATGAATATCAATATAAAACTATTAACCCAATTCAGAGATATAAATGAATGTGTGCACCGGTATCAAATAGTACCCTAACTGGAATACTCTGAATCAAAAACGTACATTCCATCATGGAATTTCCTTTATCAGCAATAGTTGACTTAGCAAACGACTTTCTAACAGCATAAACTTTTCCCTTGTTCGTCCTAACTGGTTTTGGACAATGGTTCTTGTAATGCCCAACTTGATCATAGCTGTAACATTTCACATGCTTCTTATCTGCAGTCTTCTTCTGCCCCTTGCCAGATCAGCACTCATTTGTAAAATAACCCTTCTTGTCACATTTATAGCAGACTAGATAAGCTTTTGATTTCTTGGCTGTGTCTCCCTTCTGGGTCCCTTTCTTTTTAAAGAACTTCCTCTTCTTTCCCTGAGGACCCTGGGATTCAACTGGCTTTTCTCTAACACAAACATCGAGCATCTCCTCATGGAGAATTGCCATATCCACCACCACATTATAAGAATCACAAATATGTGTCAGGGTTGCCCAAGCAAGTTCTGGCCTAAGTCCCTGAATGAACCTCTCATTCCTTTTGATGTTAGAATCCACGGTAGAATATCCATTCGAGATAGCTCCATAAATTTATTAGCGTACTTGATAACTGACATATTTCCCTAAACTAAATCCATAAATGTCCTCATCAATGTTGACTTAACAACCTTACAAATAAATCTCTGTACGAATCTCCTTTGAAAATCAGCCCAAGTAAACTCTTATTCTAGAACTCCGGCAGTCACACTATTCCACCAGTGAAGTGCTGACCATTGCAACTACATTGATGCCAACCTTCTCTTCTGCTCATCTTCTAAACCCTAATCAGCAAATATTCTTTCGCAACATAACAACCAATTCACTACTTCGTTAGCATCCTCAATCCCTATAAATGCTTTCCTACCCAAACTAGTGTAATCTCTTCTAATCTTAGCATAATTACTCCCAATAGGAACCATATGATTTGTTTCTCCAATATTACCAATAGCTCCAGTAGTAGCTCCTACTTGCATTAAATTAGCAAGGAACTGATACATCATCTCTGTATGCACTGAAGGATTTCTAGGACCTACATTGGCTTCAAAATTTAGATTAGCATTAGCCTGTCGACCTTGGTTCCTCTGGGTATTAGGTCGAACATTTCCATCAGTTGTGGTGCTTCCTCCACCAAGATTTCCTCTTCAGTTTCCTGCTTCTATATCTTCTTTCTCGTAAATCTATATACGAGCCATAGTAAGATAATGAAAAACCATCTAAGGGAAAAGGGGAATACTTACTTATACACACACACACACACACATACATGCATACATACATACATACATACAGATATATATCAAACATAAGTACATTACTATAGCGTTAACCCAAAGCTCAATTATATTTCTGATCCATTAGAATTATGTTTCTAAAACTTTTAGGTTTATCTTTTCTTTTAAAGTTTCATAAACCTATGCTTTGATACCAACTTGTAACATCCCACCACTACAATGCTCGAAACTAACGGCTATGGATGCTACAGTCATGCACAGTTATTAATCCTCGAGGACCAAATACAGCGGTGTTAGATACATTTATACACAGAAACACATGATATGGAAAAAGCTTAAAATTTTCAAAACAACATTCACATGTCATTCCAAAAACCCATTTCAACATTTTTTACATAATCCTACAGCATTAACCAGATTCAAAAAATATAATTATTATAGTATACTTCAATAGCGATAGATGAAGATGTTCCCTTGATGATCAGAGTATATGATAGGCAATAAATGAATTTTCCTTAATAAAACAACACATCAGAATCACATGAGAGAACTCGAATAACTACATCGCTCCTGCATGATTTCGAATGCTTTAAACGTCTAATGAGGTGCCTGAAAACCTCAACACTTAAACTACTCAAAATCAATTGAGTACCCAAGAGTTTAAGGGGAAAACAAAAACTTCAAGTCAGACATAAAGACCGGTATAAATAATAATCTACCGTCTCATATCATTTAAATATCTAGTGAGACCATGCCGCTTAACGGAACGGGTTTCCTCTCACTAGTATCCTAAAACCTTTTTAAACCATATAATGTTCTCCTGTAATCATAATTCTTAAAACATCTCAAAATAGTATGGTATGATATGCAAAACAAATAAATCATTTTTGGATTTCTCATCCCCATTTATTTTGACTATCTATCACATCTATGGTTTCTAGGATTACTATTAATCTTATAGTTTTGTAGGCTAACTAATAACTGGTTAAATGTTTAAGCACATCCTATCAAATTACATAGTTTTCATCGGCTTACTATGAAACTATTGGTAATTCCAATGTGTTTTCTTTTATCCTATTTTTTATAGGCTAACTAGGAACTTATTGACTATCTATCAATATCTCTTCTTTAATCCTAGTTTACATGGGTTGACTAGGAACCTAATGACTATCTGTCATTATCATAATTGTAACTACCGGCTATTTTGGAATATTCAAATCAACAATAAAGCCACACATGTCAGACGTGAATCATTCAAAACAACAAATTGTTAATTAATTTGGGGCAAACAATCATAGAATCACAGATACATAATAGCATAATATCTCACAGTGAAATAAGTAAAACATAGTAGCTCATGAAGCTACTAAATACATAGTCTCAAAATAAATACATAAGATCAAAGTCTGAATGCAAATACATATGGAAATTCAAATACATAAGTCCACTAATTCATAAGCAAATGATTGAAAGGGAAATAACTAAAATAGGAAATAATACATACATAGCTAAATCTCCAGCAGATCTTTAGCTCCAAAAAGTTGAATCCAAGGTTATGATACTTAAGGCTGACCCGAGCATAAAGTAAAACAAAACACTCGAGTGAGGACTAACATACTTATACAAGTAAATAAATTCAAGTGAACTGTAATAAGTGAAATGCATCAACAACTCAAAGGATGTTTGGAATCACCCATTCTTTTAGGATCTATTAAACTATTTACATTTGTAGTAATATACGCTATATATGTAATGTTTATCAATAAACTAAAGTACTAAAATAGTGTTTAGGCATTATCCATATCCCCCTTAACACTTTTATAATGTCGTAATCTATACAGTACTGTAAAATCCACCAAACCGATGGGCTATCAGGGAGCACTCCATAGGTACGATACAAACAAAATCGTTATGGGCTCGATATAGCATATGACAAGGCCCGCGAGGCAATGCCTAGGGTAAGATTGTACCATTTTGCACGCCCGGACTAGTGGTAATGCATAGCCGCAACTTTCCTCTACCTTGAGACAACACCCCCAAAATCAAAGGTGCACACCATCAATCATAAAGCAAAAGATATGGTTTCGATGAAGCATGTCTGATTGGAGGAGCTACCTCACTTGGCCTAGGATAGCTTCTATTTTAGCCACATCAAGCTGACCCAAGGGGGTTAGGGCTACGTTCATACCTCATATATGAAGCATTCTCCAAAACATCCTACTTCGTTCTAGATTCTGCACCATGTGTACAGTTGTTAAAGTGGTTTCGGAGTTGGCAAAGAGTATGACAATATCCGACCCCGATCTCTTTAACAACCAAACACTTACATTTTTCACATCATGGCATTTTATAAAAAATCATAAATTATAATTTAAATCAATACTAAAATATTTAACTTTATTATATTTTAGATTTTAAACAATCTTTACTATTCATATTAAATCCATTTATTACAATCCAAAATCATATCTTCTAAACTTAAATAGAAGCTTATTTAAATTTAAATCCTTTAAATTAGATTTAATAACAATTCATTCTCTACTTAACTCTTTAATCTTTATTTATTAAAGTTATTGAATAAAGATCTCTATTTATTATATTAAATTTAAACTATATTTGTTATATTCAATTAAAACTATATTTATTATATTAAATTAAAAACTATATTTATTATATTAAATTAAAAACTATATTTATGAGTTATATATTTAAACTAATTAAATTACAATTAAAATCTTAAATTTTCTTTATTTTTAAAATGATATATTAACTTATAATTAAAATTTAAACTTATAAAATATTATTATATTTTCAAATATAAATTTCATATAAATCATTAAATAAATTAAGTTTAAAAATCAAATTTACTAAACCAAAACATACTTAATAAATTTAGAAGAATTAAAACCGACCATGATGACTATGTAAAATTTTCTATCCTATGGTCAAGTGATACAGATATATATCATTTCAATCGGCAAAATCTAGATTTCTGGGTATATATCATTTCAATCTGCAATCTCAAATAAAAATTCAAAATCGATAAAATCGCTCGAGTCTATCATTTTAGGCCATAATGATTTTACCTAATCTATAAGATTGTTCGGGTATGAATCATTTCAACCCATAGTAAGGGAACATGTAGTGTGATAACAACATATATAATATATATAACATTAGTCACATATCATATCATATAACATAATAGAATTTATTTCATGTGTAATACATATTATAACCAAATAAACAATGTTAGCATTAAATGACAAGCCAAATGATATTGATTCACTAAAAATAAGAATGTAAGTCGTGAGTGATCGCTCACCTTTCGTGGCTAATGAAAGAACAACTACGACTACGAAACAAGGCATAAACAATCACGACTAGCCAATACCCAAGCACGAATAAACACGAACGAAATCCAGAATAATTTGAAACAAATACACACACACATGCATATATACATACATACACACACACACACACACACACACACACACACATATATATATATATATATATTTATGATGAAGAGGGAAATTGCAAATATAGCTTTGTCTATGGGCTTTGGGTGGCTCGGCCTAGGGCAAACGTAGGCTTGGGCTAGTGTTTGGGTGTGGTAAGGCCTAGGGTGCACATGTAAGCCGAAGGGAGGTGAAGGTAGAGAGGGGTAGGTGAGAAGGTAGGTGGGTATATGAAGGGGTAGGCTCGGTGGATGCTTGGTTGTGGTGTAGCCAAGAGGAGGTGTGCTTGGCTTTGGGTGGAGGCCAAAGTGAAGGTGAAGGGTGGCTTAGAGTTCGGTTGTCGATAGTGGACGGTGGCAAGGAGGAGGGAGAGAGAGAAGCTAGTGAAAAGGATGCTAGGGTTAGAGCTTTAGGAATTAGAGATGGAGGCAATGTTAACTGTAATTTGGTTCTGTAGAAAGAAGAATGAGAAAGAGGAAGAAGCAGTCGGGAAAAGAAAGTAAATAATCTTTGAAAAGATATGACTATTAGGAATACATATGTACCCTTTTAGTTGTCTCCTATAATTCTATCCCAATGGATCAAACCTACCAAATAAAATCCAAAGCCCAAACAAAACAAAAGAAGAATATAGAAAAATACACACACAAATGAATGTGCGTTTTTGCGTAGAAAATTGCAGATTTAAAGGTGTAGGAATTGGAATTTGACGAAACGAAAAGTGGAGAGGAGATTAGAATTCAGTCTAATATCATAAAAAAAATTAAATTTTAAATTTAAAAATTTGCAAATAAAAGTCAAATTTTGACCAAAATTTGAAAATTCAGAAAATTTTCTATTTTATTGAATTTGGAAAAATATATTACTCAACATCCCAAAATCGATATTTAATTCAAATTTATCTTAATTTTAAAATATTAAATTCAAAAATTTCAAATATAATTTCTTTTAAAATTTGACTGAATTTACGAGTCTTTACACCCTCATACACTTAAAACTTTTTGTCCCCGAAGAGGAATGAGTTGGATGAAATAAAACAAAAAAGATACGATAGATTAATGAATAGTACCTGGATCAAACAACTCCAGATTCAAAGTACGCATGCTCTCCTCCGTCTCCCAGGTATAATCCCGATCAACACTCCAAGTTGATAGATTTCCTCCTCAGCTGCTTCGTACCTCTATCGACAATACAAAGTTGCTTCCTCTTGACAGTGAGGTTTGGCTCAACATCCAAATTCTCAAGTAAAGCAGGCTGAACAACCAAAGATGGATCATGAAGATACTTACGGAGATGCAAAACATGGAACACATTATGCCCTCTCCAGATAGCTTCTTCGGCAAATCCACACGACAAGCTAAAGGACCAACTCTCTCTAAGATGCGAAAAGGACCAATGAATCTAGGAGCAAGCTTCCTTTTCCATCCAAATCGAATCACATTCTTCAATAGTGAGATCTTAAGAAAAGCCTAATTACCCCTTGAAAATTCCAAATTCCTCCTTCGCCTATCAACATAGTTCTTCTGCCTATCTTGAGCAATCCTCATCTTCCTCCTAATCTCTTCAAACTTCGCAAAAGCATCCAAAATCATATCAGGACCAAGAACCAAACGATCACCGGATTCAATCCAGCAAGATGGAGATCACAAGGGCGTCCATAAAGAGCCACAAATGGAGACATTGCGATACTAGCCTGAATTCAAAGGATGAAATTAAATTGATTTATTCTTAAGGTAACCTTAAAATGATATTTAATATTAATCCTGATAGCTGTTATTATAAGTGAATTCAACGTGATGGAGATGATCTTCCCAAGATCCCCTATAATCAAGAACACAGACATGAAGAAGATCTTTCAGAATCTGATTAACTCTTTCTGTTTGACCATTAGTCTACGGATGATAAGTTGTGATCCGATTCAGACAAGTAGCCAAAGCTTCTTGAAATGCTTTTCAAAATTGGCTAGTAAAGGTAGGATCTCTATGGTAAACTATAATGATCGGAACTGCATGAAGTCGAACAATCTCTCTTACATAAATCCCATCAAAACTCGAAGCAATGTCGTTAGACCTGAACGGAATGAAATGAGCTGACTTGGTCACTTTATCCACAACTACCTATATACTCTCAGTACCCCTTCTGGTCCCTGGTAATCCATCAATAAAATCCAAAGAAACCTATCCCCACATCCAATCGGGAATCTCAAGGGGTTGCAATAATCCAACGGTCTTATGGTGATTAGCCTTAACCTATTAACAAGTTGCACATCTACTAACATAAAGGGAGATATCACACTTCATACCACCCCACCATTGCAACTTCTTCATATTCTGGTACATCTTCGTCACACTAGGATGAATAGAAAGTCTAGGCCGATGATTTTTCCGAAGTAACTCTTTCCTCGATCCATTGACATTCGAAACATAAATTCGATTATCAATCCTCAAAATCCCTTTATTATCAATCTGTGCTCCCATTCCACCGTGGATACCACCTACCATATTATGAAAATTCTACTTGATAAGCCTTAGCATCTCGTCTTCATCTTGCTTAGCAATAATATGATCCATAAGAGACGACGAAACAATAAGCTGACATAACATCGCCTTCTTTCGACTCAAGGCATTGCTTACTACATTTGCTTTCCTAGGAGAATATTTGATGTCGAAAGCATAAGAAGCTAGAAACCTGAGCCATCTGACTTGCCTCTCGTTCAAATCCTTCTGGGTAAAAATATGCTTCAGCGACCGGTGATCCGTAAAAAGCTCAAACTTAGTTCCCAAAAGATGATGCTCCATAACTTCAAAGCAAACACTATAAAAAGAAATTCCAAATCATAAGCTACATAATTGGCTTCATGGGTCTTTAAAATAACAACTGGCATAAGCAGTAACCTTCCCGTTCTACATCAAAACAGCTCCTAAACCTTCTCGACTAGCATTAGTGCAAACTATTAATCCCTCACTTTCATTTGGAACGGTAAGAACTGGTGCGGAAGTTGGCTTGCACTTTAACTCATTGAATGCAGCTTCACACTTATCATTCCACATAAACTAAGAATTCTTACGAATCAAAGCAGTGAGAGTTGCAGTAATCCGAGAAAAATTCTCTATAAATCTCTGATAATTACCAACTAGGCCCAAAATACTACAGATATCGAAGCGAGTCTTAGGTGTTTCCCAATCCTGAAATAGAATAGTGAATTTGAATTACAAAGAAAAATAAGATAATTAAATTATAAAAGAAGAAAGCGGATAGATTTACAATAATCGCAGTGATCTTAACTAGATCAACCAAAACTCCATTTCCATAAATAATATGCCTAAAGAACCGGCATTCATCTTTCCATAAATGGCATTTTGAGAATTTAGCTTTCAATTGGTGATTCCTAAGGGTTTCACAAACAAAACACAGATGCGATTCATCTCCACCTTAGAATTAGAAAAAACAGAATATTATCGACGAAGACTAGAACGCACTTTTTGAGAACGTCATAAAAAACAGGATTCATAAGGTCAACAAAGAAAGCTGGGGCATTTGTTAAACCAAAAGGCATAACTAACCATACATAGAAACCATTCTCAGTATGGAAAGCCACTTTGGAATGCTCTTCCCCGCAACTCTGAGCTGGTGGAAACCGGTGGCAAGATCAAGCTGAGAGAACACTTTGGCTCCATAGAGCCAATCGAACATGTCGTTGATTTGAGGCATAGGATATTTGTTTTTCGTAGTAAGCTTATTCAGCTCCCTATAATCAACATACATTCTCAAAGAACCATCAAACTTAGTGATAAATACCTCAGCTGCTCCCCATTTGGAGTGACTCGGCCTAATCAAACCCTTATAAAAGAAATCTTCAATTTGCTTCCTTAATTTAAACTTCTCTTTGGGTGCCATCCTTCTGGGAGGAAGAACTACTGGTCAAGCTCCAGGCATAAGATCAATACGAAATTTGATTTCCTGCTTAGGAGGTAAAGAAGTGACTTCACCAAAAACATAAGGAAATAGTTTGACAAAAGGAATATAGTCGATCACGATGAGAATCAAGATAAAAGATAAAATTGTCAGCATAATCCTAAGGAATACGACATTTAATCACAAAATAATTACCCATATCATCAACCAAAGAAATAGTTTGGGCTTTGCAAGAGATAACTGCATCAAATCTCTTCAACTAATCACCTCCAAACAAGAGATCAAATGCATCGAAACCACGAACATAGAAATCTCTAGAAAAGTGATGATCATTGTAAAAGAGTTTCACCCTCCTACAACTCATACTAAGGTTAGCGGGACTGCCGATAGGATTAGATACATATAAGGATTCAGATGCACACTGAGATTATAGGACGTGTTCAAACTTATTAACAAGATCCACAGAAATGAAGCTATATGAGGCTCTAGTGTCAAATAGAACACGAACAGGAAAATTAATCAAAGAAGAGGTGCCCTGGAGAGTACCTTGGGTGTCACTAGGAGTAGGAGGAGTGGAAGAGGTAATAGCGAAGATCCCAAATGCCTTGCCCTTCTGCTGAGTAGGACAATCCTTCTTGAAGTGGCCATGCTGCAAGCAAATATGGCATAGATCACGCCTAGTCATATGAACTGGTAGGACAAAAGCTCCAACAGAACAAGGACAGCTACTGGCATAGTGTCCCTTCTGACCACACTTGAAGTAAGTAATAGAAGATCGATCAATAATCTGCCTTTGAGAAGAAGATCCTAGACCTTGAGTCTTCTGCTAATTCTTCTACTGTAGAAGAAAGTTGAACTTCCTCTTTAGAGCTACTGGAAGAAGGCTGAGATGAAGGTGCACGAACAACGGATGCTTCCTTAGAAGTGGGGTTCCCATATTTAATAGCCATATCCATTAATCCATTAAAATGGCTATGCACATGAGAAATCAAACGATCATAATACTCTGGGCGAGCTCCAGCTATAAACTTCTCATTCTTCTCAAGTGGAGTATCAATCAAGTTAGGAACAAACTTGGATAGTTCATTGAACTTCCTCTCATACTCAAAAAATGTCATATTCCCCTGCTTAAGATATATAAATTCCATGTATAATTGAGAATTCCTAGCTTCAGGCATCCACATAACTATAAAAGCATGCCTGAAATATGGTATTCAAGACTTAAGGGAGATTCCAAAGAGATAACTTAACCAAACTTAAATCCAACTAAATATTATACCTAAACTGCTCCCAAATGATATTTGCCTCAATAGTGTGGGCTGTAACAGACTCCTACCAATCCTGGGATGCCTCCTACGACTACATGTGGCTAACTTAAGCTTCTGAGCGTCGATGATCTCAAGACCATTGAAAATCCTCTCTAAACTCCTTAACCAATACTGAGCCTCAATGATACTCTCTGATCTTGTAAATTTGGTACCACTGAGCTGAGTGAACTCCTTATTGGGAGTGTGAATCTGATTGGTGCAACAAGTTCTGGTGCTGGGGCAATTCCTCGACCCCTACCTCTTGCATTCCTACGATTCATCTTAGAAATTCAAGAATGAATTTTAGGACAAGATAAAGATTCAGACTTAAAGGAAATTCTAATCAAAGAATCCTAACTAACAAGATGGATTCGAAAGGAAGAAAATTCTAGGAAAAATATTAAATTTTAAAACAAAATTTTATATCCAAAAATCTTTAAAAATTATTTAAAACCATTTTATAATTTTCAAAATACACTCTTTCTCAAGAATGATTCTACGATTGATTCTACTCATTCTAGGGTATCGTTACCCTATCTCTAATGATTTTTTACCTGGTGGGCTAAGGTTTGCCTAAAACCAAAGCTCTGATACTAAATGTAATGATTCGTTATTTTCCATTATTCAAATCAACAATAAAACAACACATGTCAAACTTGAATCATTCAAAACAACAGATTGTTAATTAATTTGGGGCAATATAAAATCAATCATAGACATAGAATAGCAGAATATCTCATTGTGGAATAAATTAAACATAGTAGTTCATTAAGCTAATAAATACTTGATCTCAAAACAAATAAATAAGATCAAAGTCTGAAAGTAAATACAACTAGAAATCCAAATACATAAGTCCACTAATACATAAACAAATGAATGAAAAGGTAACAACTTAAATAGGAAATAATAGATAGATAGCTAAATCTCCAGCAGATCTAGCTCCAAAAGGTGAATCCAAGGCTATGATACTCAGGCTGACCCGAGCATAAAGTAAAACAAAACACTCGAGTTAGGACTAACATACTTATATAAGTAAATCAACTCAAGTGAACAGTAACAAGTGAAATGCATCAGTAACTCAAAGGATGCTTAGGATCGCCCATCCTTTACGGATCCGTTAGACTATTTACATATATAGTAATATACACTATATATGTAATGTCTATCAGTAAAGTAAAGTATTAAAACAGTGTTAAGGCGTTATCCATATCTCCCTTAACACATTTAATAATGTCGTAGTCTATACAGTACTGTAAGCTCCACCAAACCGATGGGCTATCAGGGAGCACTCCATAGGTATGAAACAAACCATAATCATAGTGGGCTCGATAAGACATATAACAAGGTATGCGAGGCAATGCCTAGTGTAGGATTCTACCATTTTGCACGTCCGGACTGGTGGTAACGCATAGCTGCAACTACTACCCACCTAGAGACAATACTCCCAATATCAAAGGCGTGCACCAACCAATCACAAAAGCAAAAGATATGGTTTCGTAGAAGCGTGTTCGATGGGAGGAGCCACCTCACTTGGCCCAGGATAGCTCCTGTTTTAGTCACATCAAGCTGACCCAAAGTGATCTGGGCTACGTTCATACCTCATATCAAAAGCGTTCGCCAAACCATCCTACTTCATTCTGGATTCTTCACCGCGTGCACAGTTGTTAAAGTGGTTTTGGATTTGGCAAAGATTATGACATGATCTGACCCCGGTCTCTTTAACAACGAAATGCTTACATTTTTCACATTATGGTCATTTTATAAAACATTCAAATAATAAATCATAAATTATAGTTTAAATCAAAACTAAAATATTTATCTTCATTATATTTTTGATTTTAAACAATCTTTATAATTCATATTAAATCCATTTATAACATTTCAAAATCATATCTTTAAACTTACATAAAATCTTATTTAAATTTAAAATCTCTACTTTAGATTTAATTACAATTCATTCTCCACTTAACTCGTTAAACTTTATTTATTAAAGCAGTTCAATAAAAATCTCTATTTATTTTATTAAATTTAAACTGTATTTATTATATTAAATTAAAAACTGTATTTATCACACTAAATTAAAAACTATATTTATGAGTTAAATATTTAAACTAAAAAAATAATAAGTTAAAATATTAAATTTTCTTTACTTTTAAAACCATATATTAACTTATAATTAAAGTTTAAACATATAAAATATTATTATATTTTCATATGTGTACATATATATATATATATATAAATCATTAAATTAAATTAAGTTTAAAAATCAAATTTGCTAAACCAAAACATACCTCATAAATTTAGAAAAATTTAAAACCGACCACGACATCCATATAAAATTTTATACCCTATAGTCAAGTGATATGGATATATATCATTTCAACTCGAAAAATTTAATTTTCTGGATATATATCGTTTCAACCCGCAATCACAGGTACAAATTCAAAATCGATAGAATCGTTCGAGCCTATCATTTCAGCCCATAAAGATTTTTTCTAATCTGCAAGATCGTTCAGGTATGTATCATTTCAACCCATAGTAAGGGAACTTGTAGTGTGATCACAACATATATAATAAATATAACATTAGTCACATATCATATCATATAACATAACGAAATTTATTCCATGTGTAATACATATCATAACCAAATAAACAATATTAGCATTTAAATAACAACCTAAATGACATCTATTCACTAAAAATAAGTTTGTAAGTGATGAGTGATCGCTTACCTTTCATGGCCAATGAATGAACAATTATGACTACGAAACAAGGCACGAACAATCACGACTAGCCAATACACAAGCATGAATGGACACAAATGAAATCATGAATAATTCAGAACACGCGCACACACACATATATATATTAAGATGAAGAGGGAAATTGCAAATATGGCTCGGACTATGGGATTAGGGTGGCTTGGCCTAGGGCTAAAGGTGGCCCGGCTTAGTGTTTGGTGTGGTGCGGCACAGGGTGCGCGTGTAAGCGGAGGGAAGGTGAAGGCCGAGAGGGGTAGATGAGAGGGTAAGCGGGTACATGAAGGGGATGGCTTGGGTGGATGCTTCGGTGTGGTGTTGCCGAAAGGAGGGATGCTTGGAATGGGGTGGATGTCGTAGTGAAGGCAGAGGGTGGCCTAGTATTCGGCCTTAGGTAGGGTGTGTGGTAGGCGACGACAAGGCGGTGGTGGACGGCAGCAAGGAGGAGGGAAGAGAGGGAAGCTAGTAAAAGGGTGGCTAGGTTAGATGTAACACCCCACCCCGAGACCCACCTTAGCAAAGAGAATTAACAAGTAATCCTATCTACTAAAGCAGAGAATAGGGCTGGTTAAGGGCGACCATCTATAATTTTGTCTTAAACATCTATTGAATACGTCGATAATTGCATTATAATTTTTTTTTTCACTCAAGTGGATCGACATACCCAGTAAACGCTTAATCCAAAACTATAGGTGGCTAACGGATCTATCAGAACAAAATACAATAACTGAATGTAAATCACATCACAGAACAGTAACCAACATCATATATATATACACCGATACACGTTCAGTACTATACAATATGAATACAATAACGGTGGTACACGACCACACCATATACATCGAATCAAATATAAAAACATCAGAGTATGCGGAAGAAATAAACTACTCAAGAGAAAGAAGAGTTGTTAGCCAACATCAACTTCAAGCTAAGCCCAATAGATGATACGTGAAACAACTCGGTCTGACCCGAGTGAAAACACACGGGTCAGGCTAGCTAGAACTTATCATTAGTAAAGGTGATGATAAGAGATAAGGGAAAAACCATTCCATCATTGCCAATGAAATGATATAGGTCATCAAGTTATCTCCAGAGTGATACATAATGGTTAATCATGATTGCATAAAGGAATACAATATGTATATTAGATAGACATGGTTCATCTAATTATATATATAACCGAATGAAATGGGTGAGGATATGAACCATAAAGTAAATCTTCATTAGATAATTAAAACTTCAAGAATGCATCATAAATAAACCTCATCTAATAGAAACTTCATAATTATTATACCTCATCTCATCGGTATAAATACAAATACATCTCAAATCCATGATTAAACTCATTATAAAGATTCTTCATAATCATTTATACCTCATATCATTGGTATAAAAATAAATATATCTTAAATATATTAACAACACTCATCATAAAAGCACTACCATAATTTATACCCCATCTCATTGGTATAAATATATATAATGTCTCAAATCCATCTTGATAGAGTCCGGAAAGAATCCAAACATCATATTCGAAATCACAAATAAAACCATGTATGTCAATGAGCCTTTTTCTTACATAAGGCTATACTAAAGCATCATCATCAAAATAGTGAAATCGAAAAACCTAAAACCTCATGGAAAACAGCACGTGCATTTACATCTTGACTAGTACTACCATTATTTGGTACCATTCATCGTGATGACTTGGGGTCACATAACGTCATAACATCGTGGTCACCTTGATTGACTATAGTCCAAAACATCTTGATGATACCCAGTCACAAAAACCGAGTAATAACATCGTGATGATTGGAGTTGAGTAATAACTTCATGAACATCATGATGACTCCAATCGAGTACTCGGTCTGTAGCACTAGTAACATCGTGAATGTGTCTCAACTTCTCGAATAGGAACCCAATAGGCATCAACGTACGTCCCATACCATACGTTCGTACCTATTGGTTTACTAATCGTTAGTCGATGCCACATTAGAAAACCATCATAAAACATCATCAAATAAACAATGCCTCATCTCATCAGCGAGTGTAAGATACCTAACTCATCTTATCTCTTACTTGGATGAGTTTTAAGTGACATCGAGACTTGTCTCATTTCATTGACAAGTAAAAATTCATGTTAAATATCGAAATCATCATCAATCCATCATAACAACTTGCCTCATCTCCTAGGAAAGTAAAAGAACATCGTGATGGTTATTTCTAACCATAGTTGCAAATTAAAACTTAACATCAATATTGCCTCATTTCATCGGCCATCACAAAATGCATCTAGATTGGTTCGTCATCGAATGTACTCAAAGAGTAATTGTCAAACCAATAATCTTCACCAAAATTTGGTAACTACTAAATCAACTCAAAATAACACTTCAAGTTGGTTTCGATCGTACAAGTCCGATATTAAGCGATAAAGCAAAAATACATGTCCAATACCACATATTATTTTTACTAAATTGTTTAATTCTCATTCTTATACGTCGAAACTCATAAACATAGGCTAAATTATATTTAAAATAATTTTAAGAGAAAATAGAATTCTTAAACAATCTAAAAACCATTTTAAAAGCTTTGTACAGAAAAATCCATTATTTTAAAGAGAACGTCTATTATACAAACACTTTAAAATAATGAATAATTAATTTAAAAAATCTCTTAAAAATGCAACAAAATAATTATTTCATAAACAATGATTTATTTTTATTTAAGAAATTTTCAAGAATTTATTTGAAATTAAAATCATTTAAAACCCTCAAAATACTCACATATCGGTATTAACCGTTATTTGAATTTAAATGGAATTTAAATAAAACTTTAATCTCAAATTTCTTCAAATCTAAGATAATATATTCATGGACATCATTTCCATCTAATAACATCAAGTTTTAAAAAAAAAAGAGTGCGACTGAAATCATAGAAATCGTCAGAATATCATCAAACACGAAAATTAAACACTACATATATTTCGGTTCTACTATAAAGAATATATATTTTCACATAGAAATATACAAAATCTGAGAATAATTATAATATAAAAGTTGTAGACTAAATACTCAGGTATCCAGGACTTCAAAAAAATTTAAATTCCGATAGGTAATAAGGAAGTTATGATCAAATTACTTTCTAGGTGAATATGTAAACACTCTCTGTCAATGATAGGACATTCAAAAAGATATGGATTTTTCACCATGTAGACATCAAAAATACTCAAAACTCAAAACAACAAAGTTATAGCCTAAATCAAAAGGTTTCTAGAACTTCAAAAATTTCTAAATTCCGAATGGTAACAAGAAAGTTATAATCAAATTACTTTCCAGGTGAATATATAAACACTCTCTGTCAATAACAGGACAGTCACAAAGATATGGATTTTTCACCTTATAAACGTCAAAAATAATCAAAACTCAAAACATCAAACTTGTAGATCTCTATCTATGCTTTCCATATCATCTAAGATTATTGAATTCCAACTTAAAACGAAAGAGATATGTCCAATTTACTGATGGCAATTTCACAATTAAATATGCAACAAACAAAATTGAGATTTCTTACCATGAAATCTCAATCAAAGCTAGAAAATGTGAGTTTTAAAACTCACCTTTGATTTTAGATAGAAAACACCCAAATTTGTGAAGAAAGATAGGAGTTTGAAGGTGAAGTCCTTTCTCTATTCTTATTTTGGTGAAGTTCTTCTTGATTTAACAACAAAATTGAGTGGAAATAAGATTCAATTGGAGAAAGCTATTGTTTTTCATTCTTTCTATTTACTGTATCTTTTGGTTTGGGGAGGAAGATGAGAAAAAAAGTACTTTACACATATTTCATCTTTTCTAGATGGTTCTAGAGAAGGTTAATGGATTCAAACCTTACCCAAATAAGCCCAAGACAAATATACTTAGAGATATTCCTATGTTACATACATATTTAACCTATTTAATCAATTTATACACTAGTTTTCTCATTTTTAACCAAACAAACTATCTACAACAAATTGTTTGCAACAAATTTTTTATTATATATAAAAAAAATTATTTCGACAATAAAAAGTTATTTTTATAAATAAAACTCTATCTTTCACAATATTTTACGAATTACACCATTTTAGTGTAAAAACACTATTTTTAATGCAATAACTTAAAAAAAATCTTTCGGGTCAAATAAATTGCAATAAATCATTCTAACACTTTTTTATCATCAAAGTATATTTTTTTTCCAATTAAAAATATTATTTTCCCCATATAACATAATATTACCAATATTCCCATTTTTGGTGAAAAATCACTATTTTCATCCATTTCAACCAGATAAAATTTATTTTTAAGTCTAATGAAGTGTATTAAAATGCTTTAACATTTTTATAACATTAATACATCATTCCAAGCCTAACCACACTTCTAAAATTTATTTTCTTCATATTATTCCTTTTATTTTACAATAGAAGGCTAACATTGGAATAAATTTCCAATATTACTAATTAACTAAAATTAAACCATCACAATTATTTATTTTCAATCCAAATCCAAAAATAAAGTTTTTCAAACTTTGTTTCATTCATTTACACTTTTTTTTCAACCATCAAATGTTGAAATAGGCTTCAAATAAAATAATATGGCTTATTTAAATTTCAAATCCCAAATTATATTCATCAAGATATTGCTTATATAAAAAAAACAAAATAATCACCCATTTTATTATCCAATTCGATTTTAAACAAAATATTAAATTATAATTTAATATTAACAGTAACCTTCAAAATCCCGGGTTGTTACAGACTCCCCCACTTAACAAAATTGCGTCCTCGCAATTTGTAGTGGAAAAAGGCTGTAAATAACACAAAAATTCAATCGAAGAAGGATAAAAGACAAGCTCAAAACTCAAACATTCATACTCTTAACATAGAATGGTAGAGAGAAACAAGAAAAAACTCACTTGGTTAATCCAATGGACCATAAAATACTAATATAGTGATTAGCAAAACATCGAATTTTCCAAGTAACTCGAAAGAATTTTGAAGATATCCCGTATTTGAATCAAAATTCATTAAAATGCTCAACAATTAATCAATCGAAAATGCTTGAATTCAAAAAAACTCTACGAGTAGAGTCGGGATCAAACTCACTTAAACTCAAACTCTAAGCAATACAGAAGATCATCGATAAGATTTTTCGCATAAATATATGGAAAGAACATCCACACAACAGGGTAGACACAATAGACAAGATTGATAAATCACAAGATGGCTTCTCACAAGGCTACCAAATCGAACGACCATGAAAAATGCATGTCGTTAATAATAGCTCAAAAATAGAATATACTCAAGAACAAGGATATAAGCTCGAACTATCTTTTAATCTAGGATATTTAGAATTTTTAAATCTTAACATCTTTTAAATTTTAAATCTCAATTTTCAACATTTGAAAATTTTCAAACTTTTTACTATATTACTTAGTAAGTTATTTAAAACTCAAATTAAAATTCCAAATTTATTCTCTTACTTCAAAATTAATTTCCAAAGAAATTTGTAAATCCATAATAATATTCCTCAAAATTAATTAAGGATTTAAATTCTCTTTACTCTTTTTATTAAACCACTTAAATAGTTTAAAAACAATCTTCAAATTCTCTTATAACTTTTCTCTTAAAACATCCAATGTACATAATGTAGATTCTAAAATCTCAAAATATACTTCCAATAAAGCAAATCTCTAAAATAATCTCATTTATATTCTCTTCTTTATAATTTAAAAATAAATAAATGACATTGCCTCGCCATTGATTCTCTAATAAATGAATATATCTGTTGGCTGCAGAGTTGACCGAACGATCATAACTGCCTCGCCACTCTATTACTTGTCTGTAAAATCAATGGCTGCAATTACCATTCAAAAATAAATTTAATATTTAATCTCAAATTTCTATTTTTCAAATCTTAATTTTTTTAAAAGCACAAATCATCATGTTTGATTGTCTCATCATAGCATTAGGAGATTCCTATCGATAACGTTGATCAGGCGTATCGACTAGAACCCTTAACAACTCGACGGACAACCCAACACTCTCAAATTTTTTTCTATAAAACAAATGCTACTCATGTAAATATATTCTTAAAATATTCTTTGATTTTTAAAATATCTCAAAACTCCAATTTCTCTTTTTAAAACTCATATATATATAGCTTCAAAGACTCAAACCAAAGAACATTTAGTGAACGCATCAGGATATTCCTAGAATACGTGATTCTCAAAATCAACAGAAGGAGACAGAGTGTTAGTCAATCTTACGATGTCATGAGCCACTCCCAAAAGTCATCAAGATACAGGATAAGCAAGATATTCTTCTCAAAGGAGATGAAGCACACAACAACAAATCATTACTTCAAACAAAGTAATGCTACAAAGATAACACTGATTGAGTATCTGAAAAGAACACTCAGTGAAGCTGAATGATAAACTCAATCATACTCGAACGATCTAGAAACTCACATCATTCCTCAGTGGATATCTTTGTGGAAGGATAACCGAAGAGCTAAGAGCCAGGAATAAGGTTACCACAACACTTGATTGCCTAATTGGATGTCAAATCAAAACGGACTCAAAAAAACTCAACAAAGTCACCATGACTGGAATTTGAGATATATCATCGGCATCTCGACACTCAAGAGCGAATTCAGAAACTTTGGAATCATCATTAACATTCCAAAGTGATAGAATTAATAAGCCAATCAAATTAGGATGTCTAAATAAATATAGGATCCTATAACAACAAAATGATCAAACTTTACATCAAATAAGTCAATCCTTCTCAAATCAGATACATCTCAAGATAGTGAGTAATAAACAAACACTCACTAAAACAACAACAAATAAAGAACTCAGAATGCTCACAACAAGCCAATCATTGTGGATCTCATCAATAGGATTCACAACTCTCAAAGGAATGCAACAAGAATGCCCAAAGAAATCAATCAGTTCCATCGATACGAACTCACTCGTATCGACAAAAATAAGAATCTAATAATCCCAAATAAGATTTTACATAAGATAAGGTAACATCGAACTCAATTATGGAAAACTACAGAATACAACTATATTCCTAGACATATTCCATCTCAACATATCCCAAAACTCGAAAAAGAATCAAAGCATGATTCGAAAATAAGCTCGAATAAGGGACAATGATTCACTCATATTGTACTTCGATGTATCATGATATACGTACTATTCTGTGTTTATTCTACTTTGTTCAGACCACAGCTCTGATACCATGCTGTAACACCCCACCCCGAGGTCCACCTTAGCAAAGAGAATTAACAAGTAATCCTATCTACTAAAGCAGAGAATAGGGCTGGTTAAGGGCGACCATCTATAATTTTGTCTTAAACATCTATTGAATACGTCGATAATTGCATTATAATTTTTTTTTCACTCAAGTGGATCGACATACCCAGTAAATGCTTAATCCAAAACTATAGGTGGCTAACGGATCTATCAGAAAAAATACAATAACTGAATGTAAATCACATCACAGAACAGTAACCAACATCATATATATACATATACACTAATACACGTTCAGTACTATACAATATGAATACAATAACGGTGGTACACGACCACACCATATACATTGAATCAAATGTAAAAACATCAGAGCATGCGGAAGAAATAAACTACTCAAGAGAAAGAAGAGCTGTTAGCCAACATCAACTTCAAGCTAAGCCCAATAGATGATATCTAAAACAACTCGGCCTGAACCGAGTGAAAACACACGGGTCAGGCTAGCTAGAACTTATCATTAGTAAAGGTGGTGATAAGAGATAAGGGGAAAACCATTCCATCATTACCAATGAAATGATATAGGTCATCAAGTTATCTCTAGAGTGATACATCAATGGTTCATCATGATTGCATAAAGGAATGCAATATGTATATTAGATAGACATGGTTAATCTAATTATATATATAACCGAATGAAATGGGTGAGGATATGAACCATAAAGTAAATCTTCATAAGATAATTAAAACTTCAAGAATGCATCATAAATAAACCTCGTCTAATAGAAACTTCTTAATTATTATACCTCATCTCATCGGTATAAATACAAATACATCTCAAGTCCATCATTAAACTCATTATAAAGATTCTTCATAATCATTTATACCTCATATCATTGATATAAATATAAATATATCTTAAATCTATTAACAACACTCATCATAAAAGCATTACCATAATTTATACCTCATCTCATTGGTATAAATATATATAATGTCTCAAATCCATCTTGACAGAGCCCGGAAAGAATCCAAACATCATATTCGAAATCAAAAATAAAACCATGTATGTCAATAAGCCTTTTTCTTACATAAGGCTATACTAAAGCATCATCATCAAAATAGTGAAATCGAAAAACCTAAAACCTCATGGAAAACAGCATATGCATTTACATCTTGACTAGTACTACCATTATTTGGTACCATTCATCGTGATGACTTGGGGTCACATAACATCATAACATCGTGATCATCTTGATTGACTATAGTCGGAAACATCTTGATGACACCCAGTCACAAAAACCCGAGTAATAACATCGTGATGATTAGAGTCGAGTAATAACTTCATGAACATCGTGATGACTCCAATCGAGTACTCGGTCTGTAGCACTAGTAACATCATGAATGTGTCTCAACTTCTCGAATAGGAACCCAATAGGCGTCAACGTACGTCCCATACCATACGTTCGTACCTATTGGTTTACTAATCGTTAGTCGATGCCACATTAGAAAACCATCATAAAACATCATCAAATAAACACTGCCTCATCTCATCGGCGAGTGTAAGATACCTAACTCATCTTATCTCTTACTTGGATGAGCTTTAAGTGACATCGAGACTTGTCTCATTTCAACGAAGAGTAAAAATTCATCGTAAATATCGAAAGCATCATCAATCCATCATAACAACTTGCCTCATCTCCTAGGCAAGTAAAAGAACATCGTGATGGTTATTTTTAACCATAGTTGAAAATTAAAACTTAACATTAATATTGCTACATTTCATCGGCAATCACAGAATGCATCTAGATTGGTTCGTCATCGAATGTACTCAAAGAGTAATTCTCAAACCAATAATCTTCACCAAAATTTGGTAACTTCTAAATCAACTCAAAATAACACTTCAAATTGGTTTCGATCGTACAAGTCTGATATTAAGTGATAAAGCAAAAATACATGTCTATACCACATATTTTTTTACTAAATTGTTTAATTCTCATTCTTATACGTCGAAACTCATAAATATAGCTAAATCGTATTTAAAATAATTTTTTAGAGAAAATAGAATTCTTAAACAATCTAGAAACCATTTAAAAAGCTTTGTACAGAAAAATCCATTATTTTAAAGAGAACGTCTATTATACAAATACTTTAAAATAATGAATAATTAATATAAAAAAATCTCTTAAAAATGCTACAAAATACTTATTTCATAAACAATGATTTATTTTTATTTAAGAAATTTTCAAGAATTTATTTGAAATTAAAATCATTTAAAACTCTCAAAATACTCACATATCGGTATTACTGTTATTTAAATTTAAATTGAATTTAAATAAAACTTTAATCTCAAACTTCTTCAAATCTAAGATAATATATTCATGGACATCATTTACATCTAATAATATCAAGTTTTTAAAGAAAAGAATGCGACTGAAATCATAGAAATCGTCAGAATATCATCAAACACGGAAATTAAACACTACATATATTTCGGTTCTACTATAAAGAATATATATTTTCACATAGAAATATACAAAATCTGAAAATAATTATAATATAAAAGTTGTAGACTAAATCCTCAGGTTTCCAGAACTTCAAAAATTTCTAAATTCCAAAAGGTAACAAGGAAATTATGATCAAATTACTTTCTAGGTGAATATGTAAACACTCTCTGTCAATGACAGGACAGTCATAAAGATATGGATTTTTCACCATATAGACATCGAAAATACTCAAAACTCAAAACAACAAAGTTATAGCCTAAATCATAAGGTTTCGATAACATCAAAAGTTTCTAAATTCCGACAGGTAACAAGAAAGTTATGATCAAATTACTTTCCAGGTGAATATATAAACGCTCTCTGTCAATGACTGGACAGTCAGAAAGATATCGATTTTTCACCTTATAAACATCAAAAATAATCAAAAATCAAAACACAAAACTTGTAGATATATATCTATGTTTTACAGATCATCTAAGATTATTGAATTCCGACTTAAAATGAAAGAGATATGTCCAATTTACTGACGGCAATTTCACAATTAAACATGCAACAAACAAAATTGAGATTTCTTACCTTGAAATCTCAATCAAAGCTAGAAAATGTGAGTTTTAAAACTCACCTTTGATTTTAGATAGCAAACACCCAAATTTGTGAAGAAATATAGGAGCTTGAAGGTGAAGTCCTTTCTCTATTCTTATTTTGGTGAAGTTCTTCTTGAATTAACAGCAAAATTGAGTGGAATTGAGATTCAATTAGAGAAAGCCATTGTTTTTCTTTCTTTCTATTTACTGTATCTTTTGTTTTGGGGAGGAAGATGAGGAAAAAAGTGCTTTACACATATTTCATCTTTTCTAGATGGTTCTAGAGAAGGTTAATGGATTCAAACCTTACCCAAATAAGCCCAAGACAAATATACTTAGAGATATTCCCATGTTATATACATATTTAACCTATTTAATCAATTTATACACTAGTTTTCTCATTTTTAACCAAACAAAATATCTACAACAAATTGTTTGCAACAAAAATTTTATTATATATATAAAAAATATTTCGACAATAAAAAGTTATTTTTATAAATAAAACTTTATCTTTCACAATACTTTACAAATTACACCATTTTAGTATAAAAACACTACTTTTAATGCAATAACTTAAAAAAAATTCTTTCGGGTCAAATAAATTGCAATAAATCATTATAACACTTTTTAATCGTCAAAATATTTTTTTTCAATTAAAAATATTATTTTCCCCATATAACACAATATTACCAATATTCCCATTTTTAGTGAAAAATCACTATTTTCATCCATTTCAACCAAATAAAATTTATTTTTAAGTCTAATGAAGTGTATTAAAATGCTTTAACGTTTTTATAACATTAATACATCATTCCAAGCCTAACCACACTTCTAAAATTTATTTTCTTCATATTATTCCTTTTATTTTACAATAGAAGGCTAACATTGGAATAAATTTCCAATATTACTAATTAACTAAAATTAAACCATCACAATTATTTATTTTCAATCCAAATCCAAAAGTAAAGTTTTTCAAACTTTTTTTCATTAATTTACACTTTTTTTTCAACCATCAAATGTTGAAATAGGCTTCAAATAAAATAATATGGCTTATTTAAATTTCAAATCCCAAATTATATTCATCAAGATATTGCTTATATAAAATAAACAATATAATCACTCATTTTATTATCCAATTCGTTTTTAAACAAAATATTAAATTATAATTTTCATTATAATTTAATATTAACAGTAACCTTCAAAATCTCGGGTTGTTACATTAGAGCTTTAAGAATTGGAGATGGAGAAGGAGGCAATGTTTACTGTAATTTAGTTTTGCAGAAAGAAGAATAAGAAAGAGGAAGAAACAGTCAGGAAAAAACGTAAATAATCTCTGACCATACATTACTATTTGGGATAGATATGTACCCTTTTAGTTGTCTTCTAAAGTTCTAGCCCAATGGATCATGCCCACCAAATAAAATCCAAAGCCCAAAAAAATAAAAGAAGAATAGAGAAAAAAATACACACAAACAAACACACGTTTTTTTTTTACAGAAAATTGCGGATTTAAAGATGTAGGAATTAGATTTTGATGAAATGAAAAGTGGAGAGAAGATTAGAATTCAGTCTAATATCATAAGGAAAAAAAAATTCAAATTTAATTTTTCACCTAAAAGTCAAACTTTTACTAAGCTTGACCAAAATTTAAAAATTCATGAAATTTTCTATTTTATTAAATTTAGAAAAATATATTACTCAATATCCCAAAATCGATATTTAATTCAAATTTATCTAAAATTTTAAATATTAAATTCAAAAATTTAAAATAAAATTTCTTTTAAAATTTGACAGAACTTATGGATCGTTACAATGATCTCTTATCCAGATATAGTTTCCATAGGCTAACTATCAACCAATTGGCCCTACAATGTCAAATCATAGTTTTCATGGGCTAACTATCAACCTATTGGCCCCTGCCAATATTTTTTCTTATACATAGTTTTCATGGGCTTACTGTGAACTTGTTTTCCCCTGCTAACATCTTTAGTTATTACATTCACTACTAGCTCAACATAGCTGGTTATTCTGCCCTCCATAAGGTACCTTCATAGGATCATTTCAATATGAATACATACATACATACATATATATATATATATATATATATGTTTTTATAAAGAAGAAAACATAATAACTTAGTTAATCCCTTTAACCTATTAAAACTTCTTATAAAACCCCATTTCAAAATACTTTGTTCATAAATGTGCCTTGGTTTTGCTTTTACATGTGATTGGGTTATTTATTTTAGAAACTATACTTTCAATACCATCGAAACTTGCTTTCAACCTCACTGGATAGCCTCTTTCGAAAGCATATATCCCTTTTCAAAACATTAGACTCCTACTTTTTGAAACATTTTGAAATCCTTCTTTCAAAATCTTTCGAAAAAAGTGTTAGATTTTAATTATTAGAATCGCAGCTTCGAAACCATTGGAAGTATCTCTTCCTAAAGTATTGAAAGTCCCTCTTTCGACATCATTGGGTTCTCCTTTGAAAATATCATTTGGGTCAAAGTAAATGTAAATGAAAGTATCTCTTTCGAAACCCTTCTTTACCATATAAAAGTGTTGGGGAATTTATGATGGTGTCGAAACCATCCCTTTTGTAAGAATCGAAAGCACATATTAAAATACTGAAGTATAATTTCAAAACCCCTTTCTGTGATGACCCGAATTTTTCTCCACAAAAAGTCGTATCATCTTTAAGAAAGAAGGAATAGAAAAGAGAAAAGAAAGAAGAGAAAGAAGAAAAAACACTAGAATCTCAACAGCGGAACGAATAAATTATATTAATAACATAAGTATTACATAATATACACACCAATCAGAGATACACAACATATACATCACATACTAGACAGTTATAAACACATGTCTAGTATTTACAATTTAATACAAACACAACACAGAGAACACACAGTGGAATCTATATATTTACAACGCAGAAGCCTCCTGCTCCATTGCTCCTCCAATATTCGTCAAAGCTAACCTGAATCCCTTGGCTACTCGAAAAAAATTGAGTACCCAAGAGTTTAAGAAAACAGAAGATAAACTCCGGGTCAGACATGAGTCTGGTGTGAGTAACAGGTTAAGGCTGCTTAACTTTAAAATTCTTTTGAAAAGAGAAGTATCACGTAAGACTTCCCACACATAAACATGGAAAAGTTTTTACCTTACGCTAACCAAAACATTTCATAGGAAATCTAGTGATATTAAAATAGTGTCTAGGGTTTTCAAATAAATAAGAAATAGCTGGAATGCTTACATCTCACGTTCCAACATAGTTAGGCACATCTAAAACGTACGGTACTTATTGGATTTTGGATTCCATACAATGGCAGGGCTACTGGGGTACCGCCCGTCACAGTACGTGGCCTAGACCACCGTACCGAGGATCACCCGCAATTCCCTACAACACAAGGCCAGAACCATTCCTTACTGAATAGTCCCGAACAAGACAACCCCGGCAGTTGTTGCAATCAACCGTCCACACAGCTGAATATAAAGGGACCTCTAGACAGGGGAAAATCTCGTCCTACTTGGGCCTGACCCACTTAACCTTACTGCACCTCCCCTGTTTTAACCATTCCCGATTGATGAGGCTTGAGGCTATGATTACCTTTAGAGAACACATCTCTTAGATTGCTCATTGTCCACCTGACGATGTTCTGAAAGCATTCAATCCATACAAGTTCGTTCTGGGTTCGAACGAAACCGAAGGCATTATCTTGCTGCACTCATTTTGAAAACACCTTAAGAGTTAACGACGATAACCCTTGCACTCTGAATCTTCATCTTCACTTGAGATTCACGACCTATCATTAATTTTTATCGATGTGGTTTTCGGATATCCAAATATGGAAACCCGATCCTGGTCTCATCGAAATCCAAATCGCCATCTATTAGGTCCAAGTTGTTTTAATGTTTAAAACAATTCAATTCAATATTATCTATATACACACAAATAGATAATACACAACATCATAATAGATAATCAACATTATCATCACAACAGATAATACATATTATCATCCCAAACAGATAATTCATATTATCAACTCAAATGCAACCAAAGCATCCATATCACACGACATCACTTATCTCATATCTGAGATCTCAACTATTCAGGGTAATCAGTATTAATCAACATTCACAAGCAAAGACTTATTAATCACCATTCTATAATTAATTTAAAATGAATTAAATTAATTACTCCTTCCCTAATTAATTTAAAATTAATTAAATTAATTTCTTCATCCATATAAATCATGCTTACATAGCCATTAATTAATTACAAATCAATCAATTAATTACCCTCAACAAATTACCCTAATTAATCATCCTTGATTAATTATCTTTTAATTACATTCAAGTAATTGACCTCTAATTAATTTCATAAATTAATTATTCTAAACCAAATTCAGTAATTAACCTGTAATTACTTCATTAATTAATTAATTAGAATTAATTACATTAATCCTTAATTAATTACACTAATTAATTCCTTCATTGATTAATTTTTCTTAATTAATCCATCCTTAATTACATCATTAATTATATAAATTAATGATCCCTAATTATTTATTTATAATTAACCTTTAAAATTAATTATCAATTATGCATATTGATTAATCACTCTTGATTAATCACATTGAGTAATTAATTACATCCCTTTGTTATCTTCAAATAACTCAATTAACAAAACCTAAATTAATTACACTAAGTAATTAATTATTAATTACTTCCTTTAAGTAATTATTCTGCATACTAATTACATATTAATTACACAAAGTAATTAATTTCCAAAACTCCTTCCTTACCCAATTATCCTTTAATTTAATTACATCAAGAAATTATCTTCTTAATTACTTCACTAAGTAATTATTCATTATTAATTACATTGGGTAATTACTTCTCAAATTAACCAGTGATTATTTTAAATTAATTAAACTTAGTTAATTAACTTAACTAATCAAAATAAACTTAATCAATTACAATTAGTAATTAGTTTTCTTAATTACTTTCATTAAGTAATTACACTTAAACAATTCTTATGACTATCTTTAAATTAATTAATTCAATTAATCATTAAATTTAATCACATTAATAAATTATTAAATAATCCTAAGTTAATGACCTTCATTAACCAATAATAAATCTTTAGTTACTTCTCTAAAGTAATTAACTGAGATTAATCAATAATAATTACAAATTAATTATCTATAAAACCCATTTAATTAATCTCTAATTATTTAATTAATCAAGTGATAATCTAAAACTTAATTAATTTTTAATTACTTGATTAATAAATTCAAATCATTAATTAAATTAAAATAAAATCGTATCCAATTAATGATTTCTTAATTACAATTTAATCAAACTTAATTAACTTACTAACCTTTAATTAATTAAATAAAACCCTTAATTATTTAATTAATTAACCCAAATTATTAATTTATTAAATTAATTAATTACAAAACTTAATTACCTTAATCATTTAATGAATTATAAATTATTAAGTTCTAATTAACTTTAAGATAAACATAAATCCTATTAATGATTAAATTATCATTAACAAAGTAATTTAAAAACAACTTGTTTTTAAATTTCCACCAAATTCCATTTTAAATTAAGATTTAAAATGAAATCAAATTTTAACTTAAACAAGGTTTAACTATTTAAAACCTTTTAATTTCATTTTAAAGAATTACTTATCTTCTAAGGTAAATTTAAAAATATTTTTAACCCATATTCAATTTAAATAAATTTAAAATATACTTTAAATATTCCAAGTGGTTTGAAACATTTAAATTCAAAACTTATTTAATTTCAAACTAGAATTCAAATCATGCTTTGAATTCAGATTCAAAAACTTAATTTAAAATCCTGTTTAAATCCTATATTCCGGATTTTTAAAACATGTTATAAAATTCTTTTTGATTCAAACTTAATTACAACATTTGAATTTATAAACTTATTTTCTTTCCAATTCCTAAGATTCAAATTCAAATTTGAATCCAGATTTACAATTCAGACTTTAAACTTAAATTTATAATCTTGTTTTAAATCTCATTTCAGATTTCTAAAACTCTTTATAAAATATTGTACAAATTTTTAGTTGTTAAACATTCCATTTTTATAAAATTTATTTATTTGAAAACTAGAATTCAAATTCATATCGGATTCATATTTTAAACTTGTTTGAACTTTTTGTTTAAATCTTACTTTGCTTCCTTTTTAAATTTTGTTGAAATTAAAAAAAACAGGAAACTGTCAGGTTTCCGAAACAAAACCTAAAACAAAAAATACCACCCGAGCCAGAATCTAATTTACTACGAGTCATACCTCATGCAAACTCGAGCAAACTCAACATTTACACGAGAACTCCCCGAGACAAAACCCCATACCAATCCATCCACTAAAACTTACCAAAACCTGATATGCTCTGTGCATATGCACAGACCAGTCTCCCCTCTCCAACCATCCACGATGAACTTCACAAATCACCGACCATCTCCAGATCAACCTACGATCACTGAACCTTCTCCATACACATTCGAATCAAAAATCGAGTAACTGAAACCAAACAGGAACCCACTTCAAACCTGGAAACACAGAATCAACACAAAAATCAAACCTATCAATGGCCCAATCTCCGTCCTCTGACCACCGTTAGGGCTGCAACTCCTTCCATGCCCTCGCCATCGACCCAGCTACCATCCCTCAAAGCCTCTTCGCACTCGATCAAACATAGAGACAGTGACGATCCAATTTCCTAACTTGTCCAAAAACTAGAGTTAAATATATTTTTTGCTCAGTGTCGTCGCCACCTTAACCCGATGACCATACAGGTAATTATCAATGATTCCCCGATCATCCTTCCTCCTTCATACAGAAACACGACCTCCCAATTCACTTAAATCACCAAAGGCCACTCCAAAACCCAATTCTGATCAACCCTCACTTGCACAGTCAAACCCAACTTAAAATTTATGATTTTACTCTTAACTATCATGACTTAGTTTAAGGATTTAGTTTATATACCAGAATTGCAAAATTAACAAGTTTGAAATCTTAACAGAGACTTGAGTTTCCCTTTTTAACTTGATTTCCAGAGCAATTACGGTTTTATTTAAGTTAAATAAATTTTTAAAAAATTTAGTTTATAATCAAACACACAATATTTATTTAGATCCTATGTATTAAAAATCAATGGATCAAGGGGAATGATTTAAATTGAAAAACTAGGCTTGAAATCTAGAACAGAGATGTTCTACAGGCATTTCAAAATCAACATATATCACACATCACAAATGCATAGGAGTTTTTCAACATATATACAAATACAACTTATTTTAAACATGATTCAAATAACCAGATCTACCTCAATTTTTTTTAAAAAGAAGTGTTACTCACCTGTTTCTTTAGAAAAACAGAGCCTCTGTGATTTTGAAAAGATTTTTGAATCCTGCTAACACTACATGCATGCAGGCTTGAGTCTTTAAATTTTGAAAAATGCAGACTATAGATCTTGCAAGAATTGATTCCAGGTTGAAAATGCTGATGATTTCCAGAGGAAATACAGTTGCATGCAGGCTTTGATCTACAGGTTGTACAAATACAGGTTTGCTTGCTAATTTTTGGATGTATTTTGAAGAATTGGTTTGAGTAAATTGATTTTTTAGATTTTCTTTTTGAAAATGGAAATGAGATTACAAATTTGTTTTTTTTCTTTGATTATAATAAAAGATAGGAAAAAGAGAATGAAGGGGAAAAGAATATGGTTTAAGTGCTGAAATTTATTTAATTAAAATAAAAGAAAAATATAAAATAAAATGACACTTGTCATGAACCTTTATTCTTTAAATAAAACATGTAGTTTGATTATTTCAAAAGTTAACATGTCTCTTATTTAAATTAGTTATATATTTAAATGTTGATAAAGGATTTTACTTAATTTATTTTATACTTATATGAATATATATGAATTTCTTATTTAAAGAAAATGTAAATAAAACAAATTATAAATTAAAACTTATTCAAATATTTTAAGAATCTATTAATTTGAATTTCAAAATCAATTCCAAATTAAACTTTTGAAGTCCAAATTAAAATCAATTTATTCAATTTAAAATGATAATTCTATTTTCTTATTTTAATTCTTTTTATATTTATATGGAAAAATAATACATTATTAATATGGCTTGAAAATAACAAATTTAACAAATTTTAAATGATTTTTAAAAGAGATTATAAACCACTTTTGTTATTAAATGAATTAAATCCATATTTTACATTATATTTTAAACTTATATACAAAATTTCCAAATCATATATATCAAATAATATTTAAAAAGAAATAAAACAAACTTTTTATTTAAATTTAAAAATTAAGCTAAGATATAATTTGAAACAATTTAACATTTATTTTAAGTATCTACAAATCATATATTTATTAATTTAAATAACTTTAAGAAACTTAATATTAATTTAAAACATAATTTCCCAATTACTAAATATATTATTAGATTTTAAAAGCAAAACTTTATTTATTTATTAAATTCCAAAACAAAGATTATCTATAATATATATACAAATATATATATACACACATTATAATTAAAAACATTTATTTAGCTTTTAAAAGATAAAAATCACAAATTAAATATTTATTTAATTAGATTATTAAACCAAATCATATTATATTAATCAATATTATCAAATCAATTTAATTTTAAATAAAGATTATTAAATTGATATTGCAAAAAATTACGGGATATCACATTCCTTCCCCCTTAAAAGAATTTCGTCCCCGAAATTTAAAACAAAGGTAATTTAATAATCTATCCAAGATTTTTAATTTCAAAACACAAGCATATATCAAACATAGCAATCAATTCACCCAATCAAACAAAATTAACTATCCAGATAAAGTTCTAGATATAGTTTCCTCGAGTTTCCCAAGTAAACACCGGGATACTCGCTCTATAGAACCCAAACAAGCAACACTACTAAGCTACAGAACTCCTACTCATCTAGATCTACAACTGAACAAGATATCAGACTACAGACAAGTCTGACTCAACAACCAAATTTCCCATAACAGCTGATTCCAAAATCAGAAATAGATCATACATGTACTCCCTCAGAGATACGTGAAACACATCGAATTCCAATTGTCCAAACAGGCAATTCAATACAGAAAACCAAATACCTATCCATAACAGAATACAGAAGAAGTCCAAACCATCTTGGAACTAGCTTACCCAACTTACCTAATCTTATAACTCCTAAAAACTGAGAAACATATCCAAAATCAGATCTCCGACTTCAGATCCATAAAATCCTTCGGACGATCCTAGGTCGCCTTCATCCTTCCTGATCAGCTCAATCCTCGCTGATGTCTCAAGAAACAAACTGGACCAACCCAATCCACCAGAATGATCCTCCAAGATCAACCAAAATCAAGAACAAACTCCACTCACAACCATCATAAGGAAACAAACTTCTCCAATCCGGAAAAGAAAAGCAGATGCACTCCCAAACTACTTCCGTTGCACAACTCTGATCTGGAGTAGAAAAGAATGCTGATGAAGAACACAAGCACAATTGGATAACACCATCAAGAGAATACTCATAAGTTCCTCCAATCCTGAGCTGCTTCATCAAACTCCATCTCAAGGAACCGACTTTCAACTAGTTGAACCACCGGTACCACTCTTGGAATCCTGGTCAATATGAAAACTAAATCTCTAGATGCGGACAACCTTTGACTTCCCTCAAAACACTCAGAAAATCTCTAACAATCCAAGAGAATACTCTATTATCGCAAGTCACTTTTGCAATCAATCCAAACTAAAATCCAAAGAAATCTGTTCTCTCTTTACCAATCAGAACAGCTTTCGCTGGTCTAGCCAATCCATCGAAGAAATGTATTTTACTCTACTGCTTCTGAACTCCATCTCCAGAAAACTGCTAAGCCAGAAAACTCTGCCGACACACAGAACACTCCGAGCTGCACTGCTGACACCAATGCCAAAGAATTCCCAATCCAAAGCTCTTCGAGATACTTGGACTTCAAACCAAACAGAAACACCCTATTGAACTCAGCCACAACACCGAACCAGACCTACTTCCTTAAACTCGTTCCAAAGACATATCTTCGGAAACATCCATAGTCACTGCATCTCATCACGCAGCTACTACTTCCTGAGGTATCAAGATACCATCACTCGCTTCTGCTCAGCCAACAGATCCAAACTCTACTCATCCAGCTTCAAAGATGAACTAAACAGGTTACCTTCAGAGATCAATGAAGTCCTTACACCACTCCAAAGCTCACTCGAGACGGTATTAGGTCTACAGTCTCGACAGATACACTTCCAACCTCAAGCATTCAAACTCCAACCAATGGTAGTCATGTTACACGCACCACTACCCCAATCTACCTTTATAACTCATATTGGAAAACCCGAATAGGTAACCCAATAGATAGGTAGAAATAAATAAATATATATAAATATATTAAAAACTACAAATACGCTTTCTCAAGATAGACACCACTCCAGAGCCTAGGTATTCACTTAACCTAATACTCTAATACCAACTGTGACGACCTTCAACTTTTTCTCCATAAAAAGTCGTATCATCTTTAAGAAAGAAGGGATAGAAAAGATAAAAGAAAGAAGAGAAAGAAGAAACAACACTAGAATCTCAACAGCGGAACGAATAAATTATATTAATAACATAAGTATTACATAATATACACACCAATTAGAGATACACAGCATATACATCACAAACTAGACAGCTATAAACACCTTTCTAGTATTTACAACTTAACACAAACACAACACAGAGAACACACAGCGGAATCTATATATCTACAACGCAGAAGCCTCCTGCTCCATTGCTCCTCCAATATTCGTCCAAGCTAACCTGAATCCCTTGGCTACTCGTAAAAAATTGAGTACCCAAGAGTTTAAGAAAACAGAAGATAAACTCCGGGTCAGACATGGGTCTGGTGTGAGTAACAGGTTAAGGTTGCTTAACTTTAAAAATCTTTTGAAAAGAAAAGTATCACGTAAGACTTCCCACACATAAACATGGAAAAGTATCACGTGAGATCTCAACTATTCAGGGTAATCAGTATTAATCAACATTCACAAGCAATGACTTATTAATCACCATTCTATAATTAATTTAAAATGAATTAAATTAATTACTACTTCCCTAATTAATTTAAAATAAATTAAATTAATTTCTTCATCCATATAAATCTTGCTTACGTAACCATTAATTAATTACAAATCAATCAATTAATTACACTCAACAAATTACCCTAATTAATCATCCTTGATTAATTATCCTTTAATTACATTCAAGTAATTGACCTCTAATTAATTTTATAAATTAATTACTCTAAACCAAATTCAGTAATTAACCTGTAATTACTTCATTAATTAATTATAATTAATTACATTAATCCTTAATTAATTACATTAATTAATTCCTTCATTGATTAATTGTTCTTAATTAATCCATCCTTAATTACATCATTGATTATATAAATCAATGATCCCTAATTATTTATTTATAATTACCCTATTAAATTAATTATCAATTCTCTATATTGATTAATCACTCTTGATTAATCACATTAAGTAATTAATTATATTAAATTAATTACATCTCTTTATTATCTTCAAATAACTCAATTAACAAAACCTAAATTAATTACACTAAGTAATTAATTATTAATTACTTCCTTTAAGTAATTATTCTGCATACTAATTACATATTAATTACACAAAGTAATTAATTTCCAAAACTCCTTCTTTACTCAATTATCCTTCAATTTAATTACATCAAGTAATTATCTTCTTAATTACTTCACTAAGTAATTATTCATTATTAATTACATTGGGTAATTACTTCTCAAATTAACCAGTGATTATTTTAAATTAATTAAACCTAATTAATTAACTTAACTAATCAAAATAAACTTAATTAATTACAATTAGTAATTAATTTTCTTAATTACTTTCATTAAGTAATTACACTTAAACAATTCTAATGATTATCTTTAAATTAATTAATTCAATTAATCATTAAAATTAATCACATTAGTTAATTATTAAATAATCCCAAGTTAATGACCTTCATTAACCAATAACAAATCTTTAATTACTTCTCTAAAGTAATTAACTGAGATTAATCGATATTAATTACAAATTAATTATCTATAAAACCCATTTAATTAATCTCTAATTATTTACTTAATCAACTGATAATCTAAAACTTAATTAATTTTTAATTACTTGATTAATAAATTCAAATCATTAATTAAATTAAAATCAAATCTTATCTAATTAATGATTTCTTAATTACAATTTAATCAAACTTAAATAGCTTACTAATCCTTTAATTAATTAAATAAAACCCTTAATTATTTAATTAATTAACCTAAATTATTTATTTATTAAATTAATTAATTACAAAACTTAATTACCTTAATCATTTAATGAATTATAAATTATTAAGTTCTAATTAACTTTAAGATAAACATAAATCTTATTAATGATCACATTATCATTAACAAAGTAATTTAAAAACAACTTGTTTTTAAATTTCCTCTAAATTCCATTTTAAATTAAGATTTAAAATGAAATCAAATTTTAAATTAAACAAGGTTTAACTATTTAAAATCTTTTAATTTCATTTTAAAGAATTACTTATCTTCTAAGGTAAATTTAAAAATAGTTTTAACCCATATTCAATTTAAATAAATTTAAAATATACTTTAAATATTCCAAGTGGTTTTGAAACATTTAAATTCAAAACTTATTTAATTTCAAACTAGAATTCAAATCATGCTTTGAATTCAGATTCAAAAACTTAATTTAAAATCCTATTTAAATCCAATATTCCAGATTTTTAAAACATGTTATAAAATTCTTTATGATTCAAACTTAATTACAACATTTGAATTTATAAACTTATTTTCTTTCCAATTCCTAAGATTCAAATTCAAACTTGAATCCAGATTTACAATTCAGATTTTAAACTTAAATTTATAATCTTGTTTTAAATCTCATTTCAGGTTTCTAAAAGACTTTTTAAAATACTGTACAAATTTTTTGTTGTTAAACATTCCATTTTTATAAAATTTATTTATTTGAAAACTAGAATTCAAATTCATTTCGAATTCATATTTTAAACTTGTTTCAAATTTTGTTTTAAATCTTACTTTGCTTCGTTTTTAAATTTAGTTTAAATTAAAAAAACAGGAAACTGTCAGGCTTTTGAAACAAAACCTGAAACAAAAAAAAACCACCCGAGCCAGAATCTAATTTACTTCGAGTCATACCTCATGCAAACTCGAGCAAACTCAACATTTACACAAGAACTCCCCGAGACAAAACCCATACCAATCCATCCACTAAAACTTACCAAAACCTGATATGCTCTGTGCATATGCACAGACCAGTCTCCCCTCTCCGACCATCCACGATGAACTTCACAAATCACCGACCATCTCCAGATCAACCTACGATCACTGAACCTTCTCCACACACTCGAATCAAAAATCGAGTAACTGAAACCAAACAGGAACCCACTTCAAACCTGGAAACACAGCGTCAACACAAAACTTAAACCTATCAACCGCCCAATCTCCGTCCTCCGACCGCCGTTAGAGTTGCAACTCCTTTCATGCCCTCGTCATGAACCCAGCTACCATCCCTCAATGCCTCTTCACACTCGATCAAACATAGAGACAGTGACGATCCAATTCCTTAACTTGTTCGAAAACTAGGGTTAAATATTTGTTTTGGTCAGCGACGTCGCCACCTTAACCCGATCACCATACAGGTAATTATCAATGATTCCCCGATCATCCTTCCTCCTTCATATAGAAAAACGACCTCCCAATTCACTTAAATCACCAGAGGCCACTCCAAAACCCAATTCTGATCAACCCTCACTTGCACAGTCAAACCCATCTTAAAATTTATGATTTTACTCTTAAAAATCATGACTTAGTTTAAGGATTTAGTTTATATACCAGAATTGCAAAATTAACAAGTTTGAAATCTTAACAGAGACTTGAGTTTACCTTTTTAACTTGATTTCTAGAGCAATTACAGTTTTATTTAAGTTAAATAAATTTTTTAAAAATTTAGTTTATAATCAAACAGACAATATTTATTTAGATCCTATGTCTTAAAAATCAATGGATCAAGGGGAATAATTTAAATTGAAAAACTAAGCATGAAATCTAGAACAGAGATGTTCTATAGGCATTTCAAAATCAACATATATCACACATCACAAATGCATAGGAGTTTTTCAACATATATACAAATACAACTTATTTTAAACATGATTCAAACAACCAGATCTACCTTAAATTTTTTTAAAAAGAAGTGTTACTCACCTGTTTCTTTAGAAAAACGGAGCCACTATGATTTTGAAAAGTTTTTTTTAATCCTGTTAACACTACATGCATGCAGGCTTGAGTCTTTAAATTTTTAAAAATGCAGACTATAGATCTTGTAAGAATTGATTCTAGGTTGAAAATGCTGATGATTTCCAGAGGAAATACAGTTGCATGCAGGCTTTGATCTATAGTTTGTACAAATACAGGTTTGCTTGCTAATTTCTGGATGTATTTTGAAGAATTGGTTTGAGTAGATTGATTTTTCAGATTTGCTTTTTGAAAATCGAAATGAGATTACAAATTTGTTTTATTCCTTTGATTAGAATAAAAGATAGGAAAAAGAGAATGAAGGGGAAAAGAATATGGTTTAAGAGATGAAATTTATTTAATTAAAATAAAAGAAAAATATAAAATAAAATGACACTTTTCATGAACCTTTATTCTTTAATTAACAAATGTAGTTTGATTATTTTATAAGTTAACACATGTCTCTTATTTAAATTAGTTATATATTTAAATGTTAATAAAGGATTTTACTTAATTTATTTTATACTTATATAAATATATATGAATTTCTCATTTAAAGAAAATGTAAATAAAACAAATTATAAATTAAAACTTATTCACATATTTTAAGAATCTATTAATTTGAATTTCAAAATCAATTCCAAATTCAAATTAAAATTTTGAAGTCCAAATTAAAATCAATTTATTCAATTTAAAATGATAATTCTATTTTCTTATTTTAATTCTTTTTATATTTATATGGAAAAACAATACATTATTAATGTAGCTTGAAAATAACAAATTTAACAAATTCTAAATGATTTTTAAAAGAGATTATAAATCACTTTTATTTTTAAATGAATTAAAACCATATTTTACCTTATATTTTAAACTTATATACAAAATTTCCAAATCATATTTATCAAATAATTTAAAAGAAATAAAACAAACTTTTTATTTAAATTTAAAAATTAAGCTAAGATATAATTTTAAACAATTTAACATTTATTTTAAGTATGTACAAATCATATAGTTATTAATTTAAATAACTTTGAGAAACTTAATATTAATTTAAAACATAATTTCCCAATTACTAAATATATTATTAGAATTTAAAAACAAAACTTTATTTATTTATTAAATTCCAAAATAAAGATTATCTATAATATATATACAAATATATATACATTATAATTAAAAACATTTATTTAGCTTTTAAAAGATAAAAATCACAAATTAAATATTTATTTAATTAGATTATTAAACCAAATCATATTTTATCAATCAATATTATCAAATCAATTTAATTTTAAATAAAGATTATTAAATTGATATTGCCAAAAATTCCGGGATATCACACTTTCGAAGCCATAGCCTTATAAATCTACAACCCTTTCAAAAGCATATAGAAAGCGGTGTAATACATCTTTAAAAAAGCATTATCTTTCGATAGCATAGATGACTTCAAAACACTTGAAAGGCAAAAGATCCGACGTTAGGGCTTCGAGGGGTGTCGGGACCCTTCTTTCTAAAGCATTGATTTATAGTTAACGGAACTCCTTCGAATACCCTTTTACCTTTAAAAAAACATGGCAACCCCTTTCAAAAACCATTTTAAAAATTCCTTCTGAAAACATATGTATAGACTAAGTCGAAAGCTTAGTAAAACAAATGCAGGTGCTTAACTTTTTAAAACAAACTAAGGTAATGACTCCATCAGAAGCATGCTTTCGACTCCATACCTTCCACCTTTCTCCAATCCACTACGTACCACCTAGATACCCTATGTATTAGTTAGAGCTTAATGGGGTTTCAACTTTGCCAAAAGTGAAAGGTTAGGTCGAAAGGTACCCTCAATAGAGGCTGAACCTGTTTTTCTAGGTTAAATGTCAAATTAAGCAAATTATATCAACAAACCTGCCTACATATAAACTTATTATTGGTTGCCTTAACTTTTCGC
Source organism: Allium cepa (assembly GCA_030765085.1). Classification (NCBI taxonomy): domain Eukaryota; kingdom Viridiplantae; phylum Streptophyta; class Magnoliopsida; order Asparagales; family Amaryllidaceae; genus Allium; species Allium cepa. The sequence continues at coordinate 1,037,818,927 of CM060931.1, read as the reverse complement.
ATGCTTTTCAAAACTAACTGCCTTATTATTTTGGATAAGTATCAAATTTGTAATTTTACAGTAAAACCTTCCATTGCAAATACAATTAAATCATTTAGATCATCTTCTCAAAATAATTTAATTTGTATATCAAATTACTTTAGAAAAATCTCCAAAAATCATAAAAATTTATTTTGATCATGTTATATAACATATCAAAATTTCAAACCCAAATTCTTAATATATTTTTCTAAAATAAATTTATAAACCCAATGTGCTATATTTTCATTTAAAAATTCATATTAATATTTCCTAAGCTTGGAAAATTATCAAACTTAAAACCCAACTCTAAAATTATGTTTTGCATGACATATAATTTTCCATTGCATTAAAACGTTTATATCACACGGTTTTGTTCTAAGACCATATGAACCATCATTTAAACAATCATTTTTAAATTCGAACAAACCATAATTCAAGCATATCATCATCAAACTTAATATATTCAGCAAATAGAGATGGAAATTATTATTCACCTTAATCTTTGATAAGGAAAGTGGATTGAGATGAGTTTGATTCCCCCTTCTTTAATTCCTTTTCTTTTCTTTGAATTTCCTTTCTTTTTCCTCTCTAATAATGGTCGACCTCATCCTCTTAAGCTTATGTTTTTCTTTTTGCGAAAAAGTGATAATGAACGTATGTAGCCTAAGTGGTAAACTTATATATATATATATATATATATATATATACACATAAGAGGGTAATGGTTATATATGACAAATACCCAATATACCCTTGTGTAGATTAATTATCCTATAAACGACTCTTAAGTCCATTAAGTAATTAATCAGGCATGGCCATGTAATATTTATTCAAATCTCAATCCCCTTATCACTTAACATTAACATTATTCTATTTAATTTATCTAATTAAATCTCCTGAATAATGTTCTTAAAATCAATGTTGTCACATAACAAGTGTATTAACAGCGTTACTAATAATGTTATTACCACTGTTGGTAGCCATTTTAACTTTTTCAAAAATCAGATGATGAATACATTAAAAACCAATGCTCTAATACCAAATATGAGCCAGCGGAATAGAGATTTTAAGGCTAATTTGACAATAAAGCGGGGATGAATAGTGTTTAATTGATTATATGAATATTTTTCAAATTATTTAAGATTCTACTTGGAATTGCGTAAGTAATAAATCATAGAAACAATCACAAAATCAAAGTTTAGATAAAAGTAAATGCAGTAAAAGTAAAAAGGAAAGAACATACTAAAAAAATTTACTGGTTCGGAATTACCTTACATCTAGTCCCGCATAATTCCTTGAACAAATTTATTTTCAACTAGTAAATGTAAATACAATCTCGATTTCAAGGTTATGAGACACACCCTCTAGAATCCCGACCTCTAGGTAGAGTCATTTGATTTTCGGGCTACAAGCACACGCAATAGATTATGGGCTACTATGCACACAAAATTGATTTTATGGACTACAATTACATCCAATTGATTTTACGGGCTATAATCACACCCACAAGTATAACAGTATGATTTGATAGAGTTTTACAGACTCACATCTTCGATCTTGATTACAATTAGTCAAATAACTCTTAAATCGCACATTATTCTTGGTCTAACTAAGAGAGATGAGAGAAATTAGAGAGTAGGTAAAGGAGAATCAAACTAGTGACGATTGAATTTTCTTGTGGTTGAATTTCGGTAGAGTTTGTATAAATGTTGATTTAGAAATCAAGAGAGTGAAAAGGGGAGAGAAGAATAAGAAAATAGACGTTAAAAAATTATTTGGAAGTCTGATATATGATAAGATAATTAACGTCAAAAATTCATTTGGAAGTTTGTTATAGAAGGAAACAATGGTCATATCCATTCGCGAAGAGATACGACGAAAATACACTTCCATTTAATTTTGAATTTTGTAAATTACGACCACTATATAGACATATATGGATAGAGCATGTCGACTTACTCTTCATAGAATTGAAAAGCACTTTAAAAATATTATTTTGAAAATCCGTTGCTTCGTAAAATAATTTAATACTTTATCGAATCATTTAAATATAGTTTTAAACATTTTAATCAAAGTATAACTTAATAAATGTACGTAAAATAATTTTGAAAGATTTAATAAGAGTATATAATAATATATATAAAAGTCAATATAATTATAACTTATTTAAGTAAAAAAAAATTCAATATAAATATAATCTTCAAAGCTTTAAAATAATATCTTTATAAGTATAAGAGATCGACAATCATTTCAAATATTTTGAAAAGATTATTTTAAACTAGGATAATTGAAAAACAATTTAAAAGAAAACTAGAGAAGGCAAGAGAGGTCAGGAAAATGCTATCAAGGTTTTAACATAAATTCAACAACTCTATAACTTATCTAGAATAACTTGAAATCTTGAACTCTTCAGTACTTATTAGTCTTCAGTTATCATCATCTTGAATTTACTTTTGATATCAGCATCTTACATTCGATATTGTACAGTCTTCTTAATCAATACCTGTCTAATATCCATCACTATGCACTATATATATATATATATATATTTTAATAAAATATTTGTATCTATATTTTATATAATGTCCTATAATTGTTATACTCAAAACCTAAACCTAGGATACTAACAACCTGAACGACCACGCCACTCCAATTGGCCAATAATGTAGCCAAAACACATTCTCCTTCCTTACCTATCATGCCTCAACCAACCAAAATAGTCAAATCTAGGTTTATCCATGGCCATGACTAAATAACCATCGGAAGAATATGAGGTTCGATCTTATTTGGTCAAAAACGGTGATCATTTGATGGAGAATGAGAGTAAGATAGATAGGGAAGTTAGTTGCCATGGAGAAGAAATACGTGAATGGAAGGAGAAAATATGTAGCCAAATAAGGAAGGGAATATTTATAAGGGAGGGGTAGGTTAGAGTTTGTGTATACACATTTTCTTCAATTTTCGATATTTCAACATAATTTTTCTGCCCGTACGTATTTTAGAAATGTCTGATAGCAATGATTTTCGAATGCTTGAGTTATTCCATTTTTCCTGTTCCAATGGTATAAATTTAGTCGAATTCTGAAACTGTGCCCTAGGATGTTACTTTTGGATGATTTTAAGTCGTACAGGTTGTAGGAAAGTCCGATCTTGAAAATTTTGATTGTGCAGCTCATACTCTTTCTCTTTGAACCTGGAATGCTTCCCATTTATTCAAATTCTTTGGTGCATCGGTACCCATGTACCGGCATAATACATGTAACTACCAAAAACGTTGGAAAATAAACCAATGTCAAAATCATATGATAAAATTATTATGGTTCAAAAATCTTAATACTCGACAGCATCCAAAGTTATAGAGCCATGCGGTCCAATATGAATTTCAAAATTATATTTTATGATCCTCCAATATGTTAAATACGGATCATTACACTCTTCTTTAATTTAGGAATTCGCCGTCGAAATCCCAAAAAAGTGAAAAATCCACCAGAACTATCCATCATCCCTAACAACCATATAAGCATAAGCAACCATTTCTAAGGCCAACAATCAAACATCAAACGGGAAATTAAGACCGAAGTTCAAAAAGTAACATCCGTGCATATCCTAGCATGCATGATATTAAACAATGTAGTATAAGGCATCAAATATGATATCCAATATTAAAGTTGGCGAAAAATGAAATCTAACCAAGTGAAGAGCTTTGGATAAGCCGTCCTCATGCTCTTCTCAGCCTCTCATGTGCAATCGCATTTGCTTTCACTCAACTAAACCTTTACTACTCCATTGCCTTCGGCCTAACTGTTTCGCATCATGTCTACAAGTACGAATAGGCATGTAAGGTCTCGAAATTCCTGATTTAGTTTCAATATCATTAAGTCAACTCAATGCCAATGCCTCTTGTAAGTTTTACCAAAACCCACTAATGAACAACAAGTTTTTGCCACTTACAATATCTAGGAACACAATGTAATCATACTATCCATTCCACTTATAACTCGACTAATTTCGGTGCCAAATACGAATCCAACATTCTTTGTTAATCATTCAACTATGACCTAAATGATAATGTATTCTCTAGTCCTCGACATTCCATGGGTGAAATCCATCAATATCTATTCCCATTTCTACTTGGGAATCTCAAATGGTTGTAGTAACCACTTGGATTTTCCTATTCAGCATTTACTAGCTGGCAATTCATTCATCTCGAAATGAATCCCCAACGTCCTTCTTCACCCCTTCCTAATAATATGTCTACCTCATATCATAGTTCATTTTAGTATCATTGGGATATATAGTCTACCTCGAATGCGAGTACCCTTGTGGTGCCTTATCCCTTAACCCATCGACATCCGGAACAAACGATATTTCATCCTTACAGAGCAAACTATCTTGCTCGAGTCCACACTGGCCTCTACAGACACTACTTGTTCTTCTAATTTAGCCATGATCTCCACTAATCAAGCATCACACCTCTTACCGTTATGCTAAATCCATGTTGGTCTGATATTCAAACTGGCCATCATCTTTGGCATTAGTTGACATCGAGTTCTGAAGTCAGAACCAACAATAAACTCAAGTAATGTCTAGTCTAGCAATATCGCTTCAAAACTGGTATGCCTTCAACTAGGAGCATTAATAAGTGCATTTCCATTATGGATGTATAGGAAATTTCAAAGCCGTAGGAGTCGAATAACTCTAACCTTCGTTGCCTGCGAAGGTTAAGATCCTTCTTGGAGGAAAGATACATCAGTGAAGCGGAATCAATGAGCAACTCGAACCCCTCTCCTAGTAGATAGAAACTCCAAACACAAAAAAGAAAATACTATCGCTGCTAACTCCAAATCGAGTGTCAAATACTTCCTCTCATGCGATTTCAACTGTCGATTAACATACCCGACAACCTTACCTTTCAACATTAACACCGCACCTAATTAAGTACCACAAGGATGTGTGTATTATCGATTCATCATTCCTGCTTAGAATGAGTAACATCTGTACACTCGTCAAACCCTCTATCAGACTCACTAATGCATGTCTACACCTCGCGCCTTAAATAAAATTCTGACCCTTCTCGTCAAGTTGGGTAATGGTGTTGCTACCTTAGAGAAATTTTCGGTAAAATGTATATATCATCTTGCCAATCCAAGGGAACTCCTCATATCCGTAGCAATCCTGGGTCTATTCCAACCCTGGATTGCCATAACCATTGTGAGATCTATAACCATGTTTAACTCTAAAACAACATGATCCAAGCATCTCACTTCCCTCCTCCAGAAGTGATACTTTGAAGACTTCATCATCCATTAGTGTTTTCTCAACACCTCCGATACAATTACCAAGCGTGCCTTGTGTTCTTCTTTTGTCCATGGGTAGATGAAAGTACCATCAACGAACACAAGCACTGACTCATTTAAGTGTTCTCTCAAACCATGATCCATGAGATCAACAAAGTATATCGACATGTTGGTTCGCCCGAATGGCACAAACAGCCAATAAAAAATCAAAGTCGCATACAAAATGTTATGTTCAACGCACTCTATCTAGGTACTCTCAGCGGATGCAACATTGTAAGGTCCAATTGAGAGAACATTTTCATGCTATAGAGCTAATCGAACAAGCCATTAATGAGAGGAATTGGATACTTTTTCATCACCTCATTCTGCTCATAGTAATCAACAAAAAACAACAAAGAACAATCGACCTTAGTGGTGAACACGATAGATGCGTCCTACTCAAATATGCTCTTATGAATGAACGCCTAGGTCACCCACTCACACCTTTAGTTACTCTTCTCTTTGGACATCATTTGCCTCAAAGTCATAACTACAGGTCAAGCACTGCTAACTGGATCGATACGTAATTCAATCCCTATATGGTGGTAATCCAGTCACTTCATCGGATGTGTCCGGACAGTCTCTAGCTATAGGCCTAGATGATAACTCATCGTATGGGATATCAAGTAGATATATAAAGCTAACGTTCACTTCTCCTCCTCTTCCATCACTAAAGCTAATGACGGCCTCTCACAATCTACCACTATTCCATACCCCTTCAGCCAATCAATTCCCAAAATATAATACAACCAATTAAACCCAAAACAAATACAAACAAAAAACAAACATCTGTGACTCGATAAGGCTAAGTCAAGACAAATTATTGTAGGCTGGCTAAGCCCTGAACAAGTTTTGTTATAACTAAAGATCGGTCTACAATTTTGGGTCTTAATTCCAATCTATCTACAAATCATCAAATATGAAGGGATGTGAAACCTCCATGTCAAATTAAACATGTATGGAAATGCCACAAATGGAAAGCATACCTTAACTGTTAATGCCATTTTCCCTATTGATTCGTCGATGGAGCACTCAACGAAATCAAAACGTCATTCCATGCATATGCTTCCATGGTTTTCCATCGCTTCGCAGGTTCGAGATAGTCCTTTAACACTGGGTACATTCTCTCACACCGTAAATCCTTCTCGATCAACTTTTTGAAGCTTTCATTAATATGGATAATCAATCGCTTTCCAAGATGATCGCCCGGCCTAGTGATAAACTTTCGTTATTTCTGAGTGGAATATCAATGAAAGATAGACTGAACTTTGACAGCACATCAAATTCGGCTGCGTACTCCTACATGGACATATCGCATTACTTCAAGTTGGCGAACTTCCTAAGCAACATCGACTTTTGAGAAGTCGAGATAAATTTCTCCTTGAAGCGAACTACAACCCATCCTAACTAAAATAATCATCAGGAATCGAAGCTAGAAGGGCACTCCACTAGTTCATTGTTCATACCTAGAGTTATCTAGAGGTTAACTGCTGCCTCATGGTGTCATCTAACTCCAAATCATGAAAGATTCCTTTTGCAAACACCCATCCTGTCTGGCATTTCAATAGCCGACTCTGTTCCAAGGAACAGTCTCCTCTTCAACTCATACATTCGTTAAATAGCTCAATAAAGTCGACTTTATGCATTTACACCTGAGCACCATAGCTATTTGGAGCAACTTGGGCATTCCACATAATGTTTCGCACCATCCCTATAAACATATTATGTAAATCATGGTTAGTGTCCCCCTATCCTGCCTACTCTTCTGCTCTAGAGATGGAGTCAATTGTAGCATTTCTCATATGCCAGACTACTCTTAATGCATAATAAGAATGATCAGTCTCTTCTAGAGAAAATTGCATCAATAGTGCTTTTGTGTGTAATACAACCTATCTATCATATACTACTATATAGTTTTGAAAATCAAAACGTATAAAAAATATGCACTCTATCGCATATAAGTATATTCTCGATCTAGTCTAAGATGACAACTCCTCCCTATCTTTACTGGCTCACGGTAGCAAATCAAGTTAATCATGTAACCTAAGCTCCAATACCAAATGAGATGACTGCCCAACACATTTGATGCTTATATAACTGAATAGTGCACTGCTGGAGCATCCATTCTATGTAAGATGATTAATCATCAATGGAAAGAAATAGAAGCAAAGAAGAGGAATAGAAAAGGAGGGAAGAAAATGGAAGAGAAGAGAAAGAAAGAAAATATCAAACAATCACATGACCTATCGTATATCTCATAGCACAGTAGATAAAATATAATAGTCATCACAGATATAAAACAGGCGAGATATTAATAACTACATGAACAACATGATCAGAGTACACAGGCTCTTAGAGTTATATAAAACAGTAATAGAGTTTATAGAACTGAAAAATAAATGCAACTGAGAAACTATTTCTAATAATAGTGAGTCAACACAATCAAGGCACCACAATGTCACATAAAGGAATAAACAATAATATGTCTAAAGTATAATATTAAAAAATGGTGCCTCATGCTAGTCCATCTATGGAACTCCATGTACCGTTTACACTACTTCTTAGTCTACTCATTTAAGAGTGCCCAAGGTAATAAGAAGCAAAGTATAAAATCTTGAGTCAGACAAAAGTTTGGTGTAAGCAATAAATAATCTCAAAACATTATAAAAGTCGGTATAGCATATGTAACAGAGGGTATGGTGAATCATACCAGACATGTCGCTACACCAAAGAGTTAGCACATAACATCAATAATATGCTACTCTGTATCATAATCGTCATGGGTATACCATACGTCAAAGTACTAATGGGTGTCTAGATATCTACACCAAGGTTATCTACGTCATATGACATCTGTAAGGTGATAATCAAAGCAAACATAGCATCTACCATCCATCCTCACATTCACTCACTTGGTGCATTGGATATATGATACTTGTATGACTACCCCTATAGAGCCAAGGGCTACTCAATGTCTCAGTTTCTCAGTATTCGAATCCATGCTACTCAATAGCAGGTATTGGACTACACTCCTAAAGATATCCCAAGGTAAAAGGAATGAAAAAACACATGATTTCGGGCTCCTTATATGCCCATGCGAGCATCCTCAAGTATCCTCCTTTAGGAGTACATGTCGAAACCTATGAATACCAATAATCCTTTTGCACATATCATACATAGTAGAAGTCATCTTGGAACTGTCCCTACAACTCTCATCCAAAGTCATCGCGGTTGGAAACTATTCTAGACAATGTTCATTAGTCGTAGAATATCATTGTGCATCCCATAATCTTCCTTCGATGGTTCCGTTAGCCTTACTTGCATCGCCTGCTTTACATCCTGAAGTACATCCATCCATCATCGAAATTCTGATTATGGAATCATCATCGTTGAATCATGTAATCACCGTGTTGAAGTGTCACATCCTTGCTTTAGAGCCAGACATTTTGTTGAAGAGTCATAACATCAAATAAGATGTCGAACTAATGAACAATCACACAATGCTTTTCGAATCCTCTCCATCATCCACGTAAAAATTGGCCAAATCGGCCGTAGTCAATGGTGGAAGATATAGACCACTCCAGAGTAGTCGATAACGACCACTTTGATGGTGTACTGAACCGAAAGTGGTTAAGTGCAAACCAAACGAAAACGTCTGGCATCCATTCTAAAGTTCGAAGCACAACCTCAAGTCCATCGCCCTTCATTTTCAAATTAGTCAGTATACATCCCAGTTTACTCACATACTTATCAAGTCCATTCGAATTTTTATCATTTGCGCTCTCAATCGATATGTAGAAAACTCTACCACGTCATTTGAGTTATCATCATATGTGCATTCGATCAATATGCACTAAACTATATCTAACGGGATTTTCTTAACACTATATCACAAAAGAACGACATTTTCAACCAAACTAAGAAAACAAGCGTATATGCAACCAACAAGCGTACAAACATCTATAATAGCCAACATATACCTATCATAACACATATACAACACATACGATACTTCTATAGCAACCGGTGTAGGATTAACATAAAAATAGCTTAAATATATCAATATCATCAAAATAGTGCGTCAATGGGAAAAGTACTATATTTGATTTAAAACCATTTAAAGCATATTTAATTCCTTTTAAAAACTAAGATGAAAGTTTAAATATATTAGAAATCATTTCAAAACATCGTTTTAATACTACACTATAAGAGACATATCGCTTACCTTAACAAAAGCTGATCAATCCTATACCGGGTCATAGATCTCTTCCTCAAGAGAGCAATGCAAGAAACCACGTACAAAATGAATATCATATGCAAAAGGTATGAATAATACAATATTCTAGTTTATATTTATTAATTAATCATCTAACTAACTAAATAAATAATTTTCCCAATTAAACCTTTTCATAATCACCTTACCTTTCATAATTTTGTTGGACACGTAACTTTTCTCTTTTCTAATTCTCTCTCATGTACACTTGTTTTACCCTATAGGTTCATGCTGCAAACCATGTCTCACATAACCATCTTCCACTACAACAACGCACGCTACCACTATATACGCCATAACCGCTACCGCACTTCTTCCCAGCACTATCGAGGCTCTGCCTACCACCACCCTGGCCTTTGACTCCGGCCACATCGTGCAACCTCCGACCAAAAAAATTAAACCTAGGAAATCTTTTTTTTCCATTTTCACTTTTTTCTTTTCCCTCATCTCCTACTACCACCACACCACCTCACGCGGCCAAGCACCACCACCGAGACAGTCACCACCACCGCACCCCTAACAGCTCCACCGCCATAGTCGCCCTCTCTGACCTCCACCTACTCCCAGCCATAACGTCAAGCAACCTGACATGCTCCTCTTCATCATTTTTTCCACTGTCTAAGGATATTTATGTCACCATTGGACCACCAACCATCTCCAATGACCGCTGCCTTCCCCAAGATGATGCTGGGCCGCTCTCCAGCCTTCCCCAAAAGACCATGCCGCCCCAGTTGGCTAATAACATAGCCAAAAACTATTCACCTCCCTTACTAATCATGCCCCCACTAACCACCACAATTAGATCTAGGTTGATCCAAGCACATGGCTGCGTTGCCTCGGAAAATTATAAGGACCCGAATCTTATTTCAATGAAAGCGGTGATCTTTTGATGGAGAAAGAGGAGTAAGATGGATATGGAAGTGGCATGCCATGACGAAGAAATATGTGAAGGGATGGAGAAAATACATAACTAGAGAAGGGAATGAAATATTTGTAGGGAAGGTGTAGGGTTAGGGCTTGAAGTACACATTTTCTCCAATTTTCCAAATTCCAACGCACGTTTTATGTCCGTACGGCTCCGAGGAATGTCTGATTATGACGATAATCATTGCAATTTTTTGTTCCAATGGCATAAGTTTCATTGAGCTCTAAGACCATGCCTCGAGACACCATTTTTGGTCATTTTTAAGCCATGCGGGTTGCCGGAATGACCGATTTTGAAAAATTTTGACTGCGCATCTCATATACTTTCTCTTTGGACCCAAGACAATTGCCGTTCATCCAAATTCTCTGGTGCATCGATATTCATATATCGGCATAATATGTGTAATACCAAAAAAGCCGAAAAATAAATCAGTGTCAAAATTGTCCGATAAAATTACTATGGGTCAAAAATATTAAAACTCGACAATTTCCAAAGTTATAATGCCTTATGACCTAAATGAATTCAAAAATAATAGTTTATGATCCTTTGGTACGTATAATACGGGTTGTTATAGAAGCTGCAGAAGGAGAGAATAGGAAAATGTTAGTTGACATTGAGGGGAGGAGGCGATGACTGATTTAGGTAGAGGGTGGGGGTTTGACACTTGAGGAAAAGGGGGAGGGGCATGATAAGCCGCGGTTGGATATCCTTCGATATGTAAAATATGGGTCATTATAGAAGCCGTAGAAGGAGAAAAGAGGAAAATGTCAGGTGACGTTGAGGGGAGGAGGCAATAGTTGATTTAGGGGGAGGGAGGGGGTTCGACACTTAAGGAAGGGGGAGGAGCTTGATAAGTGGAAACTGGATTGAACGGACTTGACTTATAGTCGCGTTCTAGGTTTGGGCCTCTCATCGGTCAGCCGGTTCTCGAATATTGAACGCAAGTTGAACATAGACCGTATGCTAGATGGGTTAACCAAAATAATAATGATCACTATTATTTAGCGTCGAATTCTTGAATCTAATTCGATTCAAACGGTCCTAAAAATCCTTCTCCTTCACCTGATGGTGCCCATGGCTTCCGTTAAAGTTTCCTGGCCTTTCCTCCAACGGTCTTGGGTACTTCTAACCTATACTATTCTTATCATCAACAATCTCAAACCCAAAATTATTCAAGCTACTATTTTCCATATCATCTTAACATGGAAATATCCCACTTATTTGCCGGTGGGTTCTACCACCCTTCCTAACAACACACCTATAAAAAAATTAAAGCTATTTCTGTTTTATCCGCTTTATTGAGGAAAAAATTTCAAAAGTGTTAATTTTTTCAAATAGCCAAATTTTCAAGTTATACATATGTTATCTGGCATTTTAACTCGGCTATATTGAACTGATTGCACAAGTCAGATTCGACTATCATCAGGGTCAGTGACTTCAAAGTGGTGATTATTGGGCCTAAAAGTCAAGTTCAAGAGGTAATACGAAGTTAGAGTTGAATGGAATTGATAAATTTGCAACGTAGAATGTTCGAAATATAAAATGTGGATCAACACATGGGAGGGATCGGCGTAGATTTGTTCCAATAAGAGGGATCGACATGTCTCAAAGCACAAGAGCATTCTTGTGAAAAACAATCAATATCTCAGGATCTATGAATCCAATGCCTACTAAATTTGAAGACCAAGATATAAGGACCCTATGGAGCCTACCCGAAGGATCGCACATCAAAAGGACAAGTTAAAGGGATTGGCATACATCCCTTGGAAGAGATCGGTAGAAAGCACCATGCAAGCCATGTTAAATCAAAGATCAAGAAATAACTTGAGCTCCAATGATCCAAATGACATGAAATGTGGAGGCTAAACATATATTTGCATGAGGAAGCCAGCATAGGGATCGCTCCCCAAAATTTGAAAAAAAAGGGATCGGTGCCGTTCCCTCCTCTTTGGAATTTGGGCATAGCGATCCCTCTAGGAGTCCCATATGTTTTAGAAGTTCCTTCAACTGAGATTTGGTACAGATATTTGGTTGTCTTCCTCTATAAATACTGCCTTGAGGGGTAATGTTAGGGATCTTTATGCTACTGGTTACTCTAGACTCCATTGTAATCAAGTGCTAACTTATTTCTACTATTGTAATCAGATTCTAAAGTGATTAATAAAAGATAATCTTTAAAGCGGATGTAGGAATTCAACACCAAACCACTAGAAATATTCGTGTCTTTGATTACTGCTTATTCTCTGTTGCTTACGTATTCATCAACCTGGTTTAGTTTTACTTTTCTTCACTTCTCTAAAAAACTAATTTTTGGTCTTTATGGCCATTTTAGGTGCAAATATATTGGTGCTTTCACTAAGAGGCTTGATTCTCAGCTTATTTAGATCCCTTTATTGCTACTGGAATTGATAAATTCCCCAAAGTAGATCCGTAGTTATCTTCAAGAAGTTGCTTATACTACTTAGATTTGCAAAAAATCTAAATAAAGCTATCGGCAATGGTGAGGAACAATAGATCTATTTCATAGAACATGGAAGGAAATGAGAACACTAGCATCCAATAGGGAGGCCCAAGCAATTAGCCAATAGATGTGAATGTTGAACCAGTTAAAGTTCAGAATCCCACTGATTCTATTACGATAGCTAAATTTATTAATCAAATGAGAGAGCTAATGGCAAGCCGTTGACAGTTAAACCAACAGATTCAACCAATATCAACTTAATGAACCAACTCAATCAGCAGCAGCGAGGGTAGGCCAGGAGGGATCCTACTTCTTACTCGAAATCGAAGAGTTCAAGCTCATCAGACGAGTATTATAGGCATAGACATTGCAGAATAGATGAATATTGTGCAAAAACTTCAAAGAGTCAACCGCCAGACCATCGTGGTGTGCCAGGATCGATCCCTACCGATCCCTCCTCCAGAAGATGGAACCAATCCATGCATCATGGGATTCAAGTTGGAGATGCTTTAGTTGGTTTGGATGTTGGAGTTCAATTAAATGCTAACTAAATACTTCCCTATAATAACGATGAAATGTACAAGATATACATCAGGAAGATGGTGAAATAAGAAGGCGTGGAATGGCCCGTGGACATCGACCGAACCATTCATGTGAGGTGGAGCGCTATGGGCAGACAATTAGTAGGAGAGAACTAGGGCATGGAAAACGATGACTGGGGAAGCTCAATAAGCCAAACCCCGTTTATTGATAATATTATACATGTAGAGTATCCAAGTAGGTTCAACTGCCGTCGATGCCCTCCTACAAGGGAAAAAATGACCCTAGGCGGCACATCACGAGATAGGAATGGCTGATGGGTTCCACGCGAGCAGATGATGCAACCAAGTGTAGATGCTTTCCCTTAACTCCCTTTGGAATAGCAGCGATATGGTTCACGAGGTTAAACCCATTGTAATGGCTCATGATTTTCGATAAATGAAATTTGTTAATTCAATAAGATTTTGTGATTTAATATTGGAAAAAAAATTGTGATTTAATATTGGAAAAAAAATTGTGATTTATTAATGAAATAATAACTAGAATGGAAGTTAATAATGTTAATTTAAATTAATTTTTAACAATCTTAATGAAGTTCCAATCAACTGAAATAATTTAAACGTTATACTTGGTTATAACTTGAATATAAGAAAAAAAAATGCAAATATTGAATGAATAAAATGAAATAATATATAATTAATGGTAACTGAACAAAACCAGTGGTATGTAAGTAATTATAATATTTGTTTGTAAATAATAAACTTATAAATGTGATGAAAGGTTAATGGTGACAAATTATTATATGTTACCTATTTATTTGGTCGTTAACTTAAATTTGGAAATCAAATTGCAATAAATATAATTAAACATTACCTTAATGTAAATTAAGGTAATAGTTGGAAATAATGTTAATTTTATTCACAATATGAAAATTGGTTGAATAAAAAGAATGGAAATCAAGATTTATCAAACTATGTGGAATTATTGGAAATTAAATTTATAATCTTTGAATTTATTGACATTGAAATTAAACATTGTAATTGGTAAAATAATTAACTTTGAATTGATATCTAATTTGGTTTTAAATTATGGTAAATGTTCAAGTAATCAAAGATGGTGAAAATTTTTAGTTATTAAATGTGAATTAAAAGGGTTGATTTAATTAATTTAATATTAATTTATTTAATTAACTTGAAATATAGCCATTTTGGTAGCTATCTCGGATGTTGATGAAACCAGTTACATCAGATCCGTAATAGTGAATTATTGTAGGATTTCAAGTTTCGTAGCGATGAACTTGTCGTTTGATCGTACGGGCTTGAAACGCCTAGAAATTTATTTAATTGAAAATCAATTTGAAATAAGATGATTTTAAACAACTTTTTCATGCGATGGAATTAGGACTTGAAACTTGTTCCATCGAGTTTAAAACTATCAAAAACATCTATTTGATATATAGGATGATCCATTTTCGTTCCGGAGACGAAACGTGCTTTTCGGGTCATTTATCGTTCAAACCCAAATCGATCCAGTCCATTTGTTTCTATTTCTAATCTGCCTATAAATAGCCTGTTATGAACCCTAATTGTTTCTCATATTCTCATTTACAGTACATACAATTCTTTCTATCCACTTCTTTTTCTCGATGGCAGATAAACAAATTTCCAATTCAATTTCAAATCGAGTTTCAATCGAAAATTAAAACTCCTCAAAATATATCTAATTTTATGTCGGTTTGAAGCTCTCGACGAGCGCAAATCAAATCTGCAGTTTTTTTTTTGATTTGGGTTTCTATACGGCCGAAAATGGGTGAATTAGTCTCGGCCGTTCATTGGGGTTTGACCAACTATGACGGTTCGCCAATTCGTAGACGCAGTTTTGTAGAGGATACCGAGGGGATTACATCCAGGTATTTGGGCTAGTGAATTGATGGTTGGATATGCATATAATTCTAGTAGGTTTCGTACCCACGTGGTGATTGCTCGAGTCGAACCGTGGTTGGGTCAGCTGGAGATGTGTGGCTTTGGGGAGAGCTGGAAGCATTGGCGGTGTGTCTTGGGAAGGGATCGCAATCACATCGATGGTGGTGTGCGAATTTGTTTGAGCGATGATATTAAGTAGGGTTTTGAATAGTCTGGTAGAAGGAGATGATGACATGTAAAGGTATTGACTTCTGTTTTTATTTTTTTATTTAATTTAATTTTATTTGAAATCGTATAACTTCTAACCGATATAACTTTTGCGTATGAAGTCCGATTTACGCACGATTTGTTCCGCTGGGATCATATTGAAATTTCAGACTTTTTGATGCTGGTTTGGACAAATTTGAGACTGTATGAATTTTGGGCTATTTTGGATTTAAATCGATCTAAATCCAAAGGTGTAGCGTTTTGACCCACTCACAACTGTTAAATTTTTTTATGTTTGTTAAATTATTTATGATGAGATTTAGAATTTATTTATGGCTGTTTGGTATATTTAAATTGTTATTCCTGTTAATTTAGATTATTTTGAATTGAATCGTCATTTAATTTATTATGGAATTTAAAATTGCAAGTTAAATGCTCATTATTGATATTTTGTTAATTGTTGATATATTTGTTGAATTGGATGATGATTGTGATGGGTGTTTAGTTTTATTTTTGGATGTTTGGATGTTATGTTAATTTATATATTGCTATTACTGTGCAAGTTCCCTTAACTATTATTTGGAATATCACTATGGGTTGAAATGATATATACTCGAACGATCTGTAGAATAGGAAAAAATCGTTATGGGTTGAAATGATAGACTCGAGTGATTTTATGGATATTTTTAGTTCGGGATTGCGATTTGAAATGATATGTAACCATAAAATTTTAAATTGCGGATTGAAATGATAAATATCCGTATCACTTGAGCCTAGGGTAGAGAATTATATATGGACACCGGATTGGTTAAATTAAATGATTTTAAAATCCATAATTTTTGAATTTGGTGAAATAATATTTTGAAATAAAAGTTTGGTCTATATAAATTGAATTATTATCAAAAATCCATGTTTTATGTTAAAATTGGAATTGGTTTAAAGGGATTGTGTAAGGAAATTTAATTGAAATTTTAATGTGATTTTGAAGTATAATTGAATTTTTTTGAAACTGAGTTATTAAACTTGTTTGAAATATAACTTTGAAAATATTGAATTTGGAGTAGCTTAAATTGATATTTCAAACTTGAATTGAAAGTAATATAGAATTTAATAGTTTATTTGGAATTCGAATTGAAAGGTTTGAAATTGAGCGTTGTTCGTTGGGAAATTTAAAATTGTCCAGATATGTTGAAATTAAATGAATAGTAAAATTGATATAAATTGCTAACTCATATTTTAATATAAACCGTTTAAAAATATATTATTTTAAACTTTCAAATTAGTAAGATTTTCAAATTATTAAACTATTTTAACCTATATTAACTATATAAATTATTTAAACCTATTTTAAACCAATTTAATTTACTTTAACTAATTTAAACCATTTAATCTATTTTGAATCTAATTTATCTATATTTAAAGCTATTAAATCTATTTTAATTATATTTAATCTATTTAACTATCTTAAATCAATTTAAAAATATATGTAATCTACATTAAATTATTTTAGAGTATTTTAACTATTAAATTTTTTATTTAAACTATTTATGACTATTTAAAACTATTTGTAACTATCTAGACTATCTTTCTAAATTTCAACTAGATAAAGTAGATGTGTTTATGTCTTAAGTCCATGATTTTAGAGTGAATACGGTTAAATGATGTTATAACCTATGTTGGGATTTAAATGTTATAATTAATTGAATATGAAGATTTTGAAGTAAAGATTTAACCTATTTGGAAATATGATTTTTTGAAAGAAATTATGATTCGTAAACGATATGATTTCAAATGTGATAAGAAAGTGAATATAATTTTGATAGTGATATGGTTTTGAGAATACATTTTGATATAAATTATGAATTGACTTTTGAACACGCAGTGTGAAATAAGCGTTTGGTTGTTAAAGAGACTGGGATCGAATATTGTCATACTCTCTGCCAATAACGAAAACCACTTTAACAACTGTGTATGTGGTGGAGATTCCAGAAATGAAGTAGGATGATTTGGCAAACGATTTGTATGAGGTATGACGTGCCCTGACTCTCGTGAGTCGGCTTGATGTGGCTAAAACACAAGCTATACGGGGCCAAGTGAGGTCCTTCCTCCGATCGGGGACATTCCTTTGATACTATATTTCTGACTTTATGATTGATTTGGTGGCCACCCTTGATTTTGATTTGGGAGTGTGTTCCGAGGTGGGTGGTAGTAGCTGCTATGCATTACCACTAGTCTAGGAGTGCAATTGGTATATCTAACTTGGCATTGCATTGAGGTCGTGTGCACATGCCCTTGCGTGCCTTCTACGAGTTTGTTTTGTACCGTACCTATAGGGTGCCCTCTATGTAAACCTCCAGTTTATGGAGGAGCGTACGGTACTGTATAGACTATAGGAATATATAAAATGTGTTGAAGGGAATATGGGTAACGCCATAACGCTATTTTTATACTTTTACTTTACTGTAGACATATTATAATAGCGTATTGTACTATATAGTATATAATTTAACGTATCCTTAGGAGATGTGAATCCCGAACATCCTTTAAGTTACCGCACAAACTTTAGACACTGGACGGGAGATGTCAAACCCCGTAAACATCTATGACACAATCACACGCATATTTACCTTGATTTAACTTACATAAGATCTATTAGTTCTGACTTGAGTGTTTTGTCTTCTCAATTCGCTCGGGTCTGCCTGAGCATTTTAGGGTTGAAGACCTTATTTCTGGAGGACGCAGACGAAGATTTGTACTAGTACTTATTATAGTTCGTTGTATCATGTTGTTCCACTGCATTTATTTATGTATTTATTTATTTATTCCTATCTATGTAACTCTGATGTTTGTGTTGTAAATATTAGTTAAATGTGTTTTTAAAACAGCTTCATGAACTGTTATTTGATTAATATATTTTATCATTCCGTGCAAGATTCTGTTTTTTTGTCATTTCTTCCTCTTTTTCTTATTTACCCTATAACAATCTGTCCTTTTGAATGGGTTGAGTCTGACATAAGCGTCTACTTAAATCATTCAAAAAGGCGGGTCATTACACCCATGATCAATTTCTAAATTCGATGATTTGGCAACAAGGTTTGTGGAGCAGTTTTGAATGCATACAGCTCCTCCTAAGGACGTATTGTCCCTATCCAATATGATATAGGCTTTAGGAGAATCATTGAAAGATTACTTGAGATATTTCATATAGCTGTTACAAAAATTAGTAATCTGAATGACCATGCAATATTATGGCCATGACAAGCGGAATAGATCCTAAAATTGATTCTGGTGATTGTTTAGCTAGCAAGCCACCCACAACGTTGGAACAGTTTTACGCAAAGATGGTTTAGTATTTGAGAAAAGAGGAAGCTAGGTCCTCGAGGAAGAAGAATGTTGCAGGATCGAGCGGAGAGGGTGCACAAAGTAATATTGTAGTAAAGCGGTCTGATGATAGCTTTGGAGAAGTTAAGTGAATGCCCAAACAAGCCGAATTAGCAGAAGAAAGGCCAAGATGTGGGTCGAGAATGAAAGAGGGATTATAGAAAGGGGAAGCCTAGGATTCTGATGTATGATAACTACATTCCATTTAATATGTCCTTGGAGAATATCTATTTGTCTACCTACAATTCCATGCAGTAGAGGAAGCTTCCTTTAAAAGGATCAATAGTGGAGCGAAAAAAAAACCTAAAAATATTATCGGTTCCATGAATGCTATGGATATGGCATGAATGAATGTAGGCATCTCCAGGATATTATCGAAAAGCTGATTTGAAAAAGGAAGTTGCAGTAATTTTTAAAAACCCTACAAGGCGGTGGACATGGGATATCCAACCCCAACCGAGGAGAAGAACTACACTGGGCTGAGGGGCCTGCATAAACTTGTGGAAGATTGGCAATAAATACGATAGTTGGAGGACTACACCTGGCGGATAAGAGTTGGTATGGGATGGAGTGCTACACTAGAGCGATTAAGCAATGTGGATTTTGAATATTGTTCGAATACAGAAGATGGACCTCCAGCAAAACAACAACGTACAATGGCAGATGGTATTGTGTTTAGAAATAGAGATGTAGATAAGGTGGAGACTCAAATGATCAAACCAATGGTCATTTCGTCAATGATCGGGCCCGCTCTAGTGAGAAGGATATTGATTGATTGTGAAAGTCCTCTAAATATAATTTTCAAAAAAGCCTATGATTAGATGAAAATGGAAAAGGACTTAAAGCCATCTAAAGCCTGCATACATGGTTTTAAAGGTGATGAAACTAAAGCCGTTGGTTATGTTGAATTACCTGTAGAGTTAGGAGAAAGCGACTGTGGGAGAGTGCAGGTGAGGCTCTATAGATCGATCCAATGTCATTTCGACCATGATCGGCCATGCTCTGGTGAAAAGGATATTGATTGATTATGGAAGTTATGCAAATATAATTTTCAAAAAAGCCTATGATTACATGAAAATGGAAGCCAAGGACTTAAAGCCATCTAAAACTTGCATATATGGTTTTAACGGTGTTGAAACTAAAGTCGTTGGTTATGTTGAATTACCTGTAGAGTTAGGAGAAGATGACCATAGGAGAGTGCAAATCTTTCCATTCATTGTTTAGGATGTTGACTCTCCTTACAATGTTTTTCTGGGTCGAGCAACCCTAGCCGAATTCCAGGCAGCCCTTGCTCCATGGCATTTGACTTTGAAATTTCTGACAGATAATGGTGTTGGAGTTGTTCACCGTGACCAAGCAATAGGACGTGCCCGTTATGCTGTTGAGTTTAGGGATGCTCAACGCAAAGAGAAAGGAAACGGTATGGACAAGATTGTCCGCATCCAAGCTACTGAAGATTCCCAACTAGCGCCTGAGCCTTGGCTCGAACGCCACCGGCGGTTCTATAGGGATATAGATCCAAGAGATAATAGGGAGGAGCCCAAGGAGACTAAGGTTGCACTAGTTGAGATGATAATTGACACCACAGTTAGCCATGACAACACATCACAGGTCCTAAAGATAGGATCACAGCTCAAGCCCTCGATGATGAAAGAATTTGTTGGATTTCTCCAAGCAAATCTAGACTTGTTCGCTTGGACTCACTCTGACATGTGTGGAATCTCACCTCCATTGTGAGCCGTGCATTGAATATTGGCCCAAGTCATGCCCCAGTGAAACAAAAAAGATGCGGCATGGATCTGGAGAGATCCACCGCACTTAAAAAGGTGGTGGATAGGCTCAAAGACAACGGGTTTATTTGCCACACCCTCTACTTTAAGTGGGTATCTAATCATGTGCTTGTGAAAAAAGCGAACGGAAAATGGAGAACATTCATAGACTACTCAGACTTGAACCAAGCATGTTTGAAAGATAGATTTCCCTTCCAAGGATCGATCAGCTGGTAGACTCGCTGTGGGAGATGAGTTGCTATCTTTCATGGATGTGTGCTGGGGATATAACCAAATCCCGATGCACATTCTCGATCAAGAGCACACCAATTTCATTACCTATGTTGGATTATATTATTATGTCGTGTGCTGTTTGAATAAAGAATGCAAGAGCAACATACCAGCACTTAGTCAATAGAATGTTTAGATCGGGTTGGAAAAACAATGGAGTATATGTAGATGATATGCATGTGAAGTCACGACAATCAAGTGACCACATTAGAGACTTGGCAGAAATTCTCGACATCCTTCGACATTATAAGATGAAAAATAATCCTTAGAAGTGTTCTTTTGGTGTAGCATCAAGGAAGTTCTTAGGTTTTATTGTTAACGCCCGCAGAATTGAAGCTAATCCCAAGAAGATTCAAGCTATCTATGATATCCAAGCGCCAAAGACTATCAAATAAATATAGAGTCTAATTGGGAAAGTTGCTGCCTTAAGCCGATTCATTTGCAGAGGTACTGACAAATGCAAATTCCCTTATTTGACTTGATTAGGAAAGAAAAAAGAAATGTTAAATAGATGCAGGATTGTAAAGATACGTTCCAAGCTTTGGTGAATCACTCAGAGAGACCCCCCATCTTGTCAAAGCCGGAGGATCACGTGGATTTATACATCTATTTGGTCGTGTCGTTACAAGCTATAGGTGCAACATTGCTTCGTAAGGAGAATCAAATCTAGAGGCTGGTTTACTGCCTTAGCAAGCGATTAACGGGAGTAGAAAGGAACTATCCAAAAATAAGAAGCTGGCATACTGCTTGCTCATTGTGTCATAAAAGCTTCACCCACACTTTCAGGCATATCTTATTAATGTTTACACCGACCAGCTGTTACGACGGGTCCTGCAGCAACCTGAGACATCTTGAAGATTACTTAAGTGGATTTTCGAGCTTAGTCATTCGATATTACTTATCTTCCTTGGATGGGTATTCAGGGGTAGGCACTGGCGAATCTTATAGCAGAATTACTTCATAGGATGATTTCTCGGAGAGTAGTGAAATCCCTACCATATGGTGGAAATAGTGTACTGATGGAGCATCAAATGATCATTATTCTGGAGATGGAATTATGCTTGTAACTCCCAAAGATCGGTCTATCTGTTATGCTTTAAAGCTTGATTTCCCAGTGATAAACAACAAAGCTAAGTAAGAGGCTTTGATTGCTAGACTTAAACTCACCAGAAAATTTGGAATGAAGTCTCTTAAAATCTTTTGCGATTCAAAATTGGTAGTATAACAAGTCAGGAGAGATTACCAAGCTATGGGACAATGGCTTGCTCAGTATCTTATCCAAGTCTAAAAGTTTTTGACTGAATTTGAGTATTATGACATTAGCATATTCCATGGGATCAAAACAGAGAGGTCGATTCATCGGCAAAGGTTGCTAGCACTGGGGACGCATAAAAGGTAGGCTTGATTCTAGTCAGAGTATTAAATGCCCCGAGTATAAATCTAGTAGAAATCAATCGATACTAGAGACAAAGCCTGATAAGGAATCATGCATGACTCTGATTAAAAACTATTTGCTACAAGGAGTCCTACCTAAATAAAGAAATGAAAAGCAACAAGTCCTTCGTAAAGCTTCACAATGAGATAAAACGGGTCCTAAAAGAAGATCATGAAGGGGAATGTGGCGATCATACAGGGGGTAAACTCTAGCAAAGAAAATACTATGTTATGGGTATATTGGCCAACCGTCAATCGAGATGCAGCTGATTATGTAAGGCGACGCGACAAGTGCTAGATATATGAAAATTTCCAAGAGCTCCACCGAAGGAAATAATGCAAATAGTCGGCCCATGGTTGTTTTCCACGTGGGGTATAGATATTATCGGTTTCTTACCGATCTCTAAAGGTGGTGCAAAGTACGTTATCTTTGCAGCAGATCACTTCACCAAATGGACCAAAGCATAACCTTTAGCCACGATCACAACCAAGAAAGTAATCAACTTCCTTGTCTGGAACATCATCTGTTATTTTTGTCTACCATGGACTAATGTAACATAAAATGGGACTCAATTCGACAATGTCAAATTCAAAGACTCTGTTGGAGGTATCATATTGAAAAGAGGTTTGTAGCAGTCGCTCATCCTCAAGCAAATGGGCAAGTTGAAGCTGCAAACAAATTTATAAATTCCATTCTGAAGAAACGTTTGTAAAAGGCTAGAGGCAAGTGGGTGGATGAACTCTCGACAGTACTATGGGCTTACAAGACTACCCATAAGTCCTTGATTGGCCACACTCCATTCGCCCTTGCTTATGGTTCCGAAGCCATTATTCCTGTTGAGATCGAAGTTTTTTCTCATCGAGTGACTTACTACAATCCTGAAACGAAGAAAGATCTCCTCTTGGAATCTCTATACATTATAGATGAGAAGCGCGAAGAAGCTGATTTAGCGATAGCTGCACACTGACACCGAGTTGCTCGATACTACAACATTAAAGTCCAACCTAGAACCTTTAAAATCGGCGATCTTGTCTTGAAACGGGTTTTTCCTATCCCTTCGCATATGTTTCCAACCCAGGAAAGACCATATGTCATTGTGTAGAGGCTTGGAGAGGGAACTTTCAAGCTAGCGATTGTTGATAGCATCACACTCCCAAATGTGTGGAATAACAAGTATTTACGATGTTATTTCACTTAGTTTATTTCTTTTTCAATCAGTTTTATTTGCTTTTAGAATTTGCTCTATCGTTTGACTATTCAAATATGTAATGAGGCCAATTATGTCATTCCTTTACATTTAATAAGTAAAGTTTTGAACTTCCTTTATATTCATTTTGCTATAGCATTATATACTAGTTAATTACGAAATCGGTTGATGTTGATATGTCCGAACAGGTTCCCAGAGTTTGGAATTAGTCAATTATCCTAGTTCCCAATAGAACTAAACAAGATGAGCATCATTCGACCATTCGTTTGATAATTTTCATTAACAATCCAATGGACATGATACATAATTAGGAATGGATGTGACTCGACCACTTGATGATCGAACAAATCTGGCCGAACAATGGGACTAAAATAAAATAAGAGCGATGACAAGACCGATCGATCGCTAAATTAAACCCCAGACCTTTGGAAGACAAATCAATCAATTAAGGAAAGTACGATCTGACTGCTTCTCAAAATAACTCTAGGTCCCAGAGTGTGGACCAGAGGATAAACATAAATCAAGTGTGGATCAACCACCCGTGAACTAACTCTAAGTCCCGAGAGGGCAGACTAGAGTATATACATGAATCAGGTGTGAATCGACCATTCGCTAACCAGCTCTTATACATAGAAAGTTGACATGAGTATAGGTAAATATATGAGCATGGTTAGACCACCTACTATTCCATAAACTACGGCCTGAAAATGACAGGAGGAGTCCAACTCGCTAAGGATGGAGTTCGACCATCCCCTATTTAGCTCCCCTAAATCGTGACTGAGGGCATGAGTATAATTACTGAAATTGCCAAATTCGACAGTGTAAGTGTAATGACCCGCAAATTCAGTAAATATTTTTAAATGGAGTTTTATTTGAAACTTTGATTAAATTATTTTAAAATTGATAAATTTGGAATTTTAATATATATTTTTGGGATTTGGGGTGAAATATTTTTCCAAATATAGCAGAATTAAAAAAAAAATTGAAAATTCAAATTTTGCCAAACTTGGTCAAAGTTTGACTTCCAGTTGAAAATTTGGAATTTTATTTTTTATTCCTTTTTTATGAAGCTGGATTGGATCATAACACTCTCTCTACTTTACATTTCGTTAAATTCTGATTCCTACATCTCAAAATCTGCAACCTTTGGCGTATTACACGCGATCATTTTATATTTTACTTATCTTATTTACTCTTAGGTTTGTGGGCTAGATTTGATTTAGATTTACCTTGTTTGTTTGTTGTTGGGCTTAGACTGTTGGGCTAGAATATCAATGGTCTCATGAAATTTTATTGAATTAAAAAGTCACCCTTTGAGAAAAACTTGCATACATATCTCTTTTTATAACTTCTGCTTCTCATTCTTTTTCATTTCTCCTGCTCATAAAAAATATACAGTAAATTTTCTTCTTCTTCCATCCTGAATTCCTAAGTTTTTCTTCATCACCACTCCTCTTTTTCCTTAGCTTGCCATCACCTCCGCCTCCTCTTTCCCTTCCTTAATCTGGCCTCTTTCCCTAACCAAGTCCGACCCCTTCTAGCTCCCCTGGCCGAGCCAAAGCACCATGGCTGAACCCTCCACTCCTCTTATTCTCGGCCTCTAACATCCCCTTAGCCTCCCTTTGTCAAGCCGCAGGACGAATCCAAACCATGGCCGAGCCCCTTCCTCTCCTTCCTCTTCCATTTGCTTATGCCTCCATCCGCCTTCCAAACCCCTTCCACTTCCCCTAGTTGTGACCTTCCCTTAACCAAACCCTTCCATTTCCCAAGCCTTAGCCGAACCACCCTTTTTACCTTCCAAACCCTTTTCCTTCCTTTGCATTAGCCATAGGCCGAGCCCTTGCCTTAGCCAAACCTTCCTATGGTCGAACCCCTTTACCTTAGCCTAGCCAAACCCTTTGATTTAGCCTAGGCTGAGCCAAACCTAACCCAAAGCCATATTGGCCGAGCCCAAACCATCATCTTGGCCGAGCCTTTTATCCATCTCAGCTAGCCCATTTCATTTGCTTCTTTATAAAAAATATATTTATCTATGTAGAATTTATTTTATTTATATTTATTTATTTATTTTATTTTCTTAAGCTTTGGATTTGGATTCTTCTGCCACTCATGCTTGTCCGTGATTATCGTGCTTATTCAAAGTTGTTTGTATTTCGTTTGTAACCATTTTTCTCTAACCAAGAAAGGTGATTAATCACTCTCGACTGCATACTTATATTTTGGTGAATCGATGTCATTTGAGTTGTGTTGAGATGCATATGTATATTTAGTAATTTCATATATGCTTATGTTATGTTATGTTATCTCACCTATTATGATCATATGCTATGATATGTTGTTTATTTTTCTGCTTATTTCATATTCTTTTCTCACACTGCAAGTTCCCTTACTATGGGTTGAAATGATACATACCCGAACGATGTTTAGATTAGGAAAAAATAATTATGGGCTGAAATGATAGGCTCAAGTCCAGTGTCTGATGGAACTCAAGACTACAACCATATGGAGACCTTGGGGGTAGATTTAGTGGATTGTTATCAGAATGAACAAACAACGAATTATAAGCACATTGAATGGAAAGTAATAGTTTAACTATTTAAAAACATTTCACATGACAACCCAACTAAAAAAACTTTTATCCACATGATAATGTTAATCCACCTTTTACTAAGGTAGTAGACAAGAGGATTAAACCCAATAGACTTCACAATTATCATGGCCATTAGTCAAGATCGATGATTGTGAGGTCTACAAATCAATTGCATGCAATCATATGAAGCAACGATTAACCAATATCAAAAGATAGAATCTCGAGAATACCCTATGTACGGATTAGTGCTTCACTTAAGCAGAGGAATCTCGAGAATACTCTATGTACGGATTAGTGCTTCACCCAGGCAGAGGATCGGTGCCTATCCGTTCCCTTAGAGGATCAATACATGTCCTCAATTTTTGTCCTAAAGTAGTTGAGACTAGTTTAAATTGACAAGGCAGGCCCCATGAGGCTACATTTCAAATTTTAAGTTGTTTGGAGTTTATATGCGCACCTAATAGAGGGACAAATAAAAAGGGATTGATATAAAAAATATCAGCATATTTCAGCTAAGAAAGTACAACTCAGTGGAAAACAATCAATATTTCAAAACCCAAATGTCTAGTGCATAAGAAATTTGTGAGAAAGATTTGGTGACCCTAAAGAACCTACCCTAGGGATCGCACATCAAAAGGATGAAAAAAGAGGGAATGGCCCTCTTCCCTCTTAGGGATTGCCTAAACCCAACTTTATTGCAAAGATCGATAAATATCTCAACATCTACACATCCAATGGACATGAAACTTGAAGGACAAGCTAAGTACAATATATGGAACTCTGAATAGGGATCAAATATCATTTGAAACAAGTTAGAGGAACCGATACCTATCCCTCCATAAGTACAGGTTAAAATTAGCCTTCATAACATATTGCAATAAAGATTGATCAATAACTCGAGTTTTACTAATCCAGTTGGCATGAAACTTAGAGGCTGAGCAAAATAAAACATGGGAAAGCTTCTCTAGGGATCGTATGGAATTTGGTAGAGTTTGGAGGGTTCGGTACTTATCCCTCTAGAGGGATCGGTAGAAATCAGAATATAAGCAACATTACTTCACAGAAAATGCAATATCTCACAAATCATACGTCTAACTTGCACGAAATTTAGGGAGTATGCAGCTAATATTTTGGGGCACCATTAATAGGGATCGCAGTCCATTTGGACACACTAATAAGGATCAATACCAATTGCTAGTGGGGGCCTAATGGGCTTGGAAATTTTTGGAGGTCCTCGTCCTGATGTTTTGAACCTTCTGCCAAAATTACAGCCCCATCCATGCATGTTTTCCCATATAAATACAGTAGGCCTGGTATTAGAAAAAAGATCTTCTTCTTTCTATTTCTCTTTATCTTCAACCTAGGCAACACTCTGCCGATTTTTTCTTCAATTTTGGATTGACTTTAAACAACTTCAGCATAATAAAACGAAGTATTTGGAAGTGGACGTAGGTCGAAGTTAGCTGAACCACTATAAATCTTGTCTCTTTTTACTTGCTTTTTGATTGTTTTAATTTTGTTCTCCATTTATTTCTCTTCATATTTCTCTGGTTAGATCGGATATTTGTACATTTACATAATTGGGTGTTGGTGGCTAATTTTGAAGCCAACATTTTGGTGCTTTCATTGAGAGAGCTAGCCCCCGTGGATTTGGAGTTTAGATTTGGGATCAATTGAAGAGCTTGGATATGGAGCAATGGTGAGACAATCAACAAGGAGACAAGTAGTGGATTGGAGCCATTATGAAGGGAGTCATGAGGCTTTCTTAGGAGTGGGAGCTAGTCAAACATCTATCTACATCACCAGAGATGAAATGGGAACAATGATGGATGCTATGTAGGAACAGATGCTGAAAAGACAAAAGGAGATAGTGTAGAATCTACTCCAATAGTTCGGACATGTTGAATCCATAGGAGCTACTGGAATGCAAAACCAAGGAGTTGGAACGATAGGGACTACTAGAGCTATGGATCAATGAGTTCAGGCAGCAAGATTCACCGAAAATTAGAACTAGGAGCATGGACACGGAGCCATTGGACAAAGGCATGGAAAAGAGCAGTCGGGGATAGTCCCTAGCCATGTTAGAGGGATAGACGCTGTAATGACCCTAATTTTGACTAACATTATTTAAGACATTTAATTAGGTAAATTAAATGAAAATAATGTAAAGGTTTAAGGGATTGATTGTTAATTAAAAGGGGCCATGCCTTTGTGAATATATAAGCAAAAGAGAATTAAGAATAAGTATGCAGAAGGAATATGGTAAGGGAAAAATAGGAATAGCCTTTGTTCTTATAACCTGAACCCTTCTATTCTCCATTCCTTATGCATTTTAACATTACCAAACAAAACTAAAACCTTAAGCAAGCTCGACCAGCCACCATTGAGAAGGTTCAAGAAGAAGAAAAGCTTGGTTTTAAGTAGAGAGCTTTAGAAAATCAATCAAAGAGAAAATCCCAACCTTCTTAGCACCAAGCCAAGGTGAATAATTATCTTAAATCTCATTTTTGATATTGATTTTGGTTTCAAGTTAGATTCGAATTAATTTTGTAGATAATATGCCATGTCATGTTTGTTTAAACGGATATATATGCTTTATTGATGATTATAGTGTTTCATATGTATTTTATGTTAAGTTTAGATTGGAAAATTATCAAATGACATCCAAATGATTTGCGTTTTTGATATATGGTCGATAACATTATTTTAGTGGTGGGTTTCAAGTTTCACAATTTTCTAAATTATTGTTGATTTATTATGAATTTTCCATTAGAGAAAATAGTTAATATTGGGTTTAAATTATTTAAAGAAATTATATAATGATTTTGGGTTTGAAATTTAAATATGTTGGAAAATACACTAAAAGTGAACTATGGTGATTTTTGGAGAATTTTCCTAAGTATTTTACTATGCTCATAAAATTATTTAAGTCGAGGATCTTAAATGTTTTATATATTTTGTTAAGGAGAAGGGATTATTTGTTGAAAATTTTTTAATTATAAATTTTAATTTCGGCAGCCTTTTTAGAAAAGAATTTTAATAAAGAGTGGGAAACCAATCATTTTGATAAATTTGGCAAGATAGGTAAAAAGAAATTACTTTAAAAGGGAATTAACCAGTTTTGTTTCGAATTACAACTTTGCCAATTCCTTAATTAGCTTCCATCACCATGTCCAGTTAGCCTTCGACCTATTCAAAACCAATATACATGATATCAAGTGATTGGTACGTAGTGTATTGGAGAAAGGCAGAAGAAATGTTGGTGTCGAAGGCATGTTTCGAAGGGGTTGAAGTCATTCTAATAAGATTTCGAATTAATCAACTTACCTTTGTTTAAAAGAGGCTTTCAAACAAGTTGCCACTTGCCTTTACTTTCGATAGAGTTGCCACTTGCTTATCTTTAAAAGAAGCTTTTGAAAGGATAGTGCTTTCAAACCTATTTGAATCCTAGCTACCGCGTTCATATCTTTCGAATGAGTTAGAAGTCGCTTTTCTAGCCTCAAGGCACTGGATTAGAAATGGGTGCTTTTATCTTTTAAATTTTACAAAACTGCCTTCTCAATGTTTTTGGAGGGGGTAATATAGGCGCTTTTAAATGGTTTTAGAGCAAATACTTTCGAAACGGTTGGTTTTGTAACTATCCTCTTTCTTTTGTTTGGGATTAATACTTTTGAAAGTAATACTTTCCCTCCTATCTTTATGACACTTCAACAATATCAAATGTTAGAACCAATGGTTTTGAATGAAATAATTCTAAATGGTTTCAAAGCGATGTTTCCACAATCCTATACTTGAGCCTAATACTTTCGAAAGGTATATTATGAATGTTTTGAAAGGTATGTTTTAAGTATTTCGAAAGAAAGGTTTTAATGCTTTCGAAAGATAAGTATAAATGGTTTTGAAAGAGAATGTCTAAGGTTTTAAGTAATGCTTTCGAAAAGGTTGTTTTCAATGATTTCGAAAGGTATTGTTTGTGGTTTTAAACAAAGGTTTTGAAGGCTTTACTTTGGCTTCATGGCCTAAAGTTATCTAAGTTAAAAAGGGTTTTAACTTATTATTGAAGGGATAAATAATCCCATTGTTTAGATTTCATCAACATTATATTGTGTAAAGCATATATCATGGCATAAGTATTTTAATTAAAGCAAAGAATATGATTTCCTTGCTTTATAAAGATATGATTCCAAGGGTAAATCATTTGTAACGATTTTTTACAAGGAAATGAAACTTGAAAATGGTAGTTAACCTAAATTTATGACTCAAATATTAAAAGACAAAGATGGGACTGGTGTAGGGTCGGGCCCCATACTTTAACTATTAGCCCCTGGCTAAAATAACTTCCAAATTCCAGTGTATAGGGGTTTGTCATAGATGGGACTAAAATGAGGTTATACACAGAAGGGAATACATAGAGTAATGATAGGTTATTAGTGAGCCAACAAAACCATGAGGACTAGTTGACCCTAGAAGGAGATAATTAAGGGCAGTTAGCTTAGTATTGTGTGTAACAGAAGTTAAATTATTGATTATGTCCGATAGGCCCATGTCAGTTAATGGTTAATAGTTAGCCAGATAAAACTATAGTGTGAACAGATAGTCCATTGATTTCTTGATTAATATGCATATATGTATTTGCTATTATTGTTATAATCGGTTTGATTGTAGGATTTTGATTTTCAAAAGATATGCTTTCAAAGGATATTAGTGAGGGGAAACCCGTTCCGCTAAGCAATGTGATCTCACTTAATATCAGTAAATCAAGATGTAATAGTATTATTCACACCAGGCTTTATGTCTAACTCGAAGTTTATATTTTCCCCTTAAAATCTCAGGTGCTGAAAATTTAATTTGAGTAGATTGAGAGTTAGGGACTTTTTAGATTTAACAGGTTGGATGAATAAATTTTCAAAGACATGTAGGAGGAAAAGTTAGCAATTTAGGAGTTATTTAGTAGTATTTTTACTGTGATGTATTTATGACTCATATGTCTATCTATTTAATATTCTGATCATTCAAGGGGGCATCTTCACATGTCACTCTTGGCGTAATTTGTAATAACTATATCTGATCAAAACCTGAGAATCATTTTGGGATTATGTAACTGAATATAAAATATTGATTTGAAATGTTATCAGAAAAGCTGTTTTTGAAATATGTGTTAATTTTATTTTCTCGTATGCTATTAGTATTTTGGATACCATTAAAATTACCATTTTATCACTGGACGTTAGTACTAAAGATGACTGCAACATCTGTAGCGCTTAGCTTTGAGCCTCAAAGTAGGGGATGTCACAACTTGGTATTTGAGCACAGGTTTATGAAAACTTAAAAGAAATATAAAATTTAAAATGACTTTGAAAACATAATCCCAAGGAATTAGAAAAAAGACTAGGGTATGAGACAACGCTATTATAACATACTTTTATTTGCTATATATAGATATACGGTTTATCTCTATTCTCCATCTTTCTTAGGATATTCCTCTATATCTTACAAATACCTGAATGCAGATTTCAAGAAATAAAAATATAGGTGCCAGAAGTGAAAAAAATAACCTTGGTGGATGAAGCACAACCACCAATAGAAATGCCAAACCAAACACTAGAAGGAATCTGGATCGGGCACCAATAGCTAATATGGGTGCCGGAGCGTCGAAAGTTGATATGGGAGCTATATATTAGCTCTTCATCAACCTGATGTAGGCTCAAGTTGCCATAGGATTGGTTGGGGAAATGCAGGAGAAGGAAATTAGGAGGCTTCGGTGGTTAATGATTATCCAGGACTAAGCGGAGATTATGCTAGGCTTGGAGGGAAGCCATTTATCTGGACAGAGCATGCAATTGAAGTAGAGAATTGGCTACTTCATTGCGAAAGGATTTTTGCTGACTTAGGGCTAAATGATAAGTAGGATAAGAGACTTACTTCAAGACAATTGCAAGGAGCAGCATTGTACTGGTGGAATAGTCATACCGTGGGATTTAATGAAGAGAGCATGACTTGGAAAGAATTCAGAAGGAGGTTTAAGGAAAGATTTATGTTAGAGATCATTAAGTCAACTCTATTGAGGAAGTTTGCTAAGTTGATATAGGGAGACATGGCAGTGCTTTGGTATGCTATTGATTTGAGGAGTTATCTGATATGGGTAAGCTACGGTTAATACGGTTATCAAGAGAAATGTGAAGTTCATCCGTGGATTGAAACTTGAGCTTTCTAAAGCAACTTTATAATATATTAGGGATTCATGCGATGTAGTTGTTGAGATCGCTCTGAGGCAGGAGGAGATGCTTACTTTTCTTGATGGTAATAGAGCCAGGGAAACTCAAAGTGGACCGAACCAGAAGAGAAATTTTTTCATTAGAACGACACTTAGAAAGGAGGAGAAGCAAGAAAAGGAAGGCCAACATAGTTTGTTATTAGTGTGACAAGAAGGGACACTATGCTCACGAGTGTTAAATAGGCAAAGGGAAGAATGTTGCTGACAAGAAAGAAGTGAGATGCTTCAACTGTGATCAAATTGGAAATTATAAGTACCGGTGTAAGGAACCAACCAAGGATGGAAAAGGCAAGATGTTTGCATTGAAACCAGCTACCTCAAGACCAGCAGTTGATGGAAAAGGAAAAGTTGTGTTGGGAGGTACACTTCTGATTCATGGTGTATCAGTTAGAGTTCTACTTGATACTAGTGCATTACATTCTTTTATACCTCATTGTTTGGTTGATAAGCTTAATCTAGAACCCTCATACTTATTTACTTCCTTAAGGGTTGCAAATCCGATAGGAGGGCGTGGGACTCTTGGGATGAGATGTGACTATTTAGAGATTGAATTGTTAGGTCATATATTTTCTTGCAGTTTGCATTTATTTGATTTTGTAAGGTTCATAATTATTTTAGATATGGATTGGTTAGGTATGTATGATGCTAGGATATTTTTCTATAGGAAAATATCACTTAGACACCCTAGTTTTAGCGATCAAATTATATACTCCGTAGAAAACCCTAGTTTTGAGGTAAATATTTTTGTTGTTGTTACAGAAGCAAAAGACAAGTTGAATCGACTTTTCATTGTTAGAGAATTCACAGATGACTTTGAGCCCATAGTAAGACTACCACCGAAACGAGCTATTGAGTTTTGAAAAGATTTAGTACTAGAAGCAAAACCGGTGAGTATACTGTCAAGTAGAATAACAGGTATGAAGGAGCTAAAGGTGCAGTTAGTGGATTTAGCACCTAATAATTTTATCAGACCAAGCAGTTTTCCTTGTGGAGTAGCTATAGTTTTTGTAAAGAAGCCGGGCGGATGTTAAGGTCGTGTATTAATTATCATAAGTTGATTGAGGGGACGATAAAGTATCGGTATCCGTTATCTAGAATTACTGATTTATTCGATCAGTTGACTGGAGCCAATGTATTTTCCCACTTGGATTTGGCCACAGGGTTCCATCAGCTTAGAGTAGTAGAGGATAATATTCCTTTGACTCATTTAGGACCAGCTATGGATTGTATGAATGGTTAATGATGCCCTTCGGACTAGATGATGTGCTAGCATTTTTCGTGGACTTGATGAACATAATCTTTCAAGCACATCTGGATAGATTCATATTAGTGTTCATAGACAACATTTTGGAATAATCTAAGGATGAAAGAGAGCAAGAAGTTCATCTTAGAGTGGTGCTTGAGACATTGAAGCAGCATCAACTAAAAGAGAAAAAACTATCATTTCTAGAAGAAGGAAGTGAAGTTTCTTGGAAATGTATTCTCAAAGAAAGGGTTGTCAGTAGACCCAGTTAAGATCGAGAAAGTGAATAGTTGGAAGAGACCTTAGACGATGACTGAGATAGAATTTTCTTGGATTAGCTGGTTATTATCGGAGATTCATTAAGGATTTTTGGCTTATAAGGGCACCGATGACTAAGCTAACTCGAAAGGATGTGAAATTTGTCTGAACTGATAAGTGTAAGGAAACATTCTAGAAACTGAAACACTTATTGACTAATGCACCTGTGTTAGTTTTTCCACACGGGAATCAGGACTTAGTGGTATATATGGATGCATGTGGAACAGGATTAGGCATTGTGTTGATGCGAAAAGGTAATCTTTTCCTATGCTTCTCGACAGCTCAGGCCGCATGAGGTTAGATATCTAACTCATGATTTGAAATTAGCTGAAGTTACTCACATTGAAGGTATAAAGACATTACCTTTTGGGAGACAGATTCGAATTGTATATATAGATCATAAGTCGCTGTGGTATTTATTCTCTCAAATGGAGTTGCATACGAGAAAATAGAGGTGGCTGGAGTTTTTAGCCACTTATGAATTTGATATAGAGTTCACACCAAGAAAAGAAAATAAGGTTGCAGATGCACTTAAAATAAAACATCAAAATGCAATACTAGCAATGATAGCTGAGTGGAAAGATTTAGAAGCATTGACCATACACAGAATACAATGGAGATCTCAGGATAGTTCATGTCGAGGAACTGCCATAATGTCATGTTTGGAAGTTCGATCGATGATCGAAAGGATTGCTTCTAAGCAAGGATACGATCCATTATTAGCTGAATGGGTCAAAAAGTTAAGGAATGGAACAAAGAGCGATGACTTGAAAGGTTTCAGTCTTGACCAGAATAGATGGTCGGAGAAGAAAGGAAGACTATGTGTTTCAAATGTGGGAAACATTAGGAAGGAAGTTCTTATTGAATGCAATCATTCGAAGTTCACTATTCATTCGGGAGGAACTAAGATGTATCAAGATATGAAAAGGAGTTTCTTCCGGGAAGGTATGAAGAGAGATGTAGGTTATGGGTAAGGAAACATTTGAACTGTCAACATATAAAAGCTGAACATCAACAACCGAGTAGGTTACTTCAGCCTTTAGATATTCTAGTCTGGAAATGGGATTCTATCTCAACGGATTTCATAGATAGGTTTCCAAAGTCGAATAGAGGAAATGAGAGATACAGGTTATAGTGGATAGATTGACCAAGAGTACCCATTTTATTCCAGTTAAGTCAACCAGGATAGCACCAAATTTAGCTAAGTTATTCATGAAGAATATAGTTAGACTGCATGAAATTCCTAGTAGTATAGTAAGTGACAGAGATTCCTTATTCATTGGTGAGTTCTGGAAGAGTCTACAGGAGACTTTAGCTACCAAGCTCAAGATGAGTACCGCTTACAATCTGCAAACAGATGGGCAAACCGAAAGAGTTAACAAAGTCTTGGTGGATTTGTAGAGCTTTTGTGCTAAATTTTAAAGGATCATGGGAATACCGCTTATACTTTGTTGAGTTTTCATATAACAACAATATCAGACTAGTATAGGGATGACACCGTTTGAAGCTTTGTATGGAAAGCCATGTAAATCTCCCTTTTGTTGTTAAAGACCGAGGATAGATTAATTCATGGTCCATAATTGGTTAAAGAAGCCTCAACAAAAATTTAGTTAATTTAGGCTAGAATAAAGAAAGCTCAATCTCGGCAAATAAGTTAAGCTGATAAAAGACAGAACGACTTACAGTTCTCAATAGAATATCATGTCTTCGTCAGGGTATCACCAATGAAAGGTGTAACTGGCATTGAGATTTGTTGGACAATTTCCTATTATAGAAAGGATTGGGAAACTCACGTATAGAGTGGAGTTACTAAATTATTTAGCAGGAGTTCACAATGTTTTTCATATTTCTCATCTAAGTGTATTCGAGATCAAGAAACTATTATTACACCAACTATGTTAGATAATCTAGTAGTGGAACCAGATATGACTATAGTTAGAAAACTAGTTCATATAATCACGAGAGATGAGAATAGATGAAGGAACAAGACAGTCAGATTAGTCGAAGTCTAGTGGAGTGACAAAGAGAGAGTATATACTTGGGAAACAGAGAGCGGGATTAGAGATACTTATTCTGACTTGTTTCTTGGTATGTTTTACCTTTACGATTTATTGTTGTGAGTACCTTACCAAAATTTTGAGTACAAAATTCTTTAAGGAGAGGAGTCTGTAATGACCCTAATTTTGACTAACATTATTTAGGACATTTAATTAGATAAATTAAAATAATGTGGACGGTTAAGGGATTGAGATTTGTTAATTAAATAGGGTCATGCCTTAACGAATATATAAGCAAAAGATAATTAAGAATCGGTAAGTAGGAAGAATATGGTAAGGGGAAATAGGAATAGCTTTTGTTCTTTTACCCTAAACCCTTTTATCCTCCATTCCTTATATATTTTCACATTCCTAAACCAAACTAAAACCCTAAGAAAGCTCGGTCGGCCATCATTATGAAGGCTTAAGAAGAAGAAAAGCTAGGATTCAAGCAGAAAGCTTTAGCATATCAACAAAAGGGCAAATCTCAACCTTCTTTACATCAAGAAAAGCTGAATAATTATCTTACATCTCATTTTTGTTATTGATTTCGGATTCAAGTTAGATCTGAATTAATTTTGCAAATTATATACCGCGTTATGTTTGTTTAAATGAATATATATGCTTGTTGATGATTTATAGTGTTATATATAGATTTAATAATAAGTTTAGATTGGAAAACCTATTAAATGACATCCAAATGATTTGTGTTTTTGATATATGGTCGAAAATATTATTTTAGAAGCGGGTATTAAGTTTCATAATTTTCTAAATTATCGTGGATTTACCATGAATTTTCTATGAGGGAAAATAGTTAATATTTTATTTAAATTATTTAAAGCAATTATAGAACGATTTTGGGTCTGAAATTTAAATATGAGAAAATATATTAGAAGTATTATGGCGATTTTTGAGAAATTTTCCCATGTATTTTACTATGTTCATAAAATTATTTAAGTTGAGGAACTTAAAGGTTTTAAATATTTTGTTAAGGAGAAGGGATTAATTGTTCAATTATTTTTAATTATAAATTTTGAACTTGACATCCATTCTCGAAAAGAATTTTGATAAAGAGTTGGTAACCAATCATATTTTGACAAATTAGAAAAGTTAGGTAAAATGAAATTACTTTAAAAGGGAACTAACCAATTTTGTTTCGAATTACAACTTCGCCACTTCCTTAATTAGCTTCCATCACCATGTCCAATTAGCCTTTCGACCTATTCGAAACCAATATACATGATATCAAGTGACTGGTACGTAGTGTATTGAAGAAAGGCGGAAGAAATGTTGGTGTAATGCCATGTTTCGAAGGGGTTGAAGTCGTTCTATTTTTCTTTCGATTCAATCAACTTAACTTTGTTTAGAAGTGGCTTTTGAACAATTTTCCACTTGCCTTTTCTTTCGATAGAGTTACCATTTGCTTATCTTTTAAAAGAAGTTTGCGAAAGCATAAACGCTTTCAAAACTATTCGAAACCTAGCTGCCATGTTTATACCTTTCGAATGAGTTAGAGGCTGCTTTTCTAGCCTTAAAGCAATGGATTCGAAACGAGTGCTTTTGTCTTTTAAAATTTAAAAATCCTCCTTCTCTATGTTTTAGAAAGAGGTAATATAGCCGCTTTTAGTTGGTTTTGGATGCTTTAGTATCAAATGGTTGGATTCAGAACGATCCTTTTTCTTTTATTTTGGATTAATACTTTCAAAAGTAATACTTTTTCCCTATTTTTTATGACCCTTTAATATCAGATGTTAAAACCAAAGGTTTTGAAAGGAATAATCTTATATGGTTTCGAAGCAATGTTTCCACAATCCTTTACTTGAGCCCATACTTTTGAAAGGTATATTGTGAATGTTTCAAAACATATATTTTAAGTATTTCGAAAGGAAGGTTCTAAAGTTTTCGAAAGATAAGTATAAATGGTTTTGAAAGAGGATGTCAAAGGTTTTAAGTAATGCTTTCAAAAAGGTTGTTTTCAATGATTTTGAAAGGTATTGTTTAAGGTTTTAAACAATGGTTTCGAAGGTTTTACTTTGGCTTCATAGCTTAAAGTCTTCGAAGTTTAAAAGGATTTTAACATATTTGAAGGGATAGATAATCCCATTGTTTAGATTTCATCAACATTGTTTTAGGTAAAGCATATGTCATGGCATGAGTATTTTAAGTAAAGCAAAAGGTATGATTTTCTTATTTTATAAAGTTACTATTTAAAGGGTAAATCATTTGCAAAGATTGTTTACATGGATATGAAATTGAAAAGGGTAGTTAACCCTAAATTCATGAATCAAATATTAGAAGACCAGATCGGACTGGTGTAGGGCGTCCCCTATACTTTATCTATTAGCCCCTAGCTAAACTAAGTCCAAAATTATAATGTGTAGGG
Source organism: Allium cepa (assembly GCA_030765085.1). Lineage (NCBI taxonomy): Eukaryota > Viridiplantae > Streptophyta > Magnoliopsida > Asparagales > Amaryllidaceae > Allium > Allium cepa. Next base: position 1,037,780,315 of record CM060931.1, on the reverse strand, counting down.
TTTTGTCACAGATGAGACTAAAATAAGGTTACACATAGAAGGGAATATAAAGAGTAAAGTAGGTTATTGGTGAGCCAACAAAACTATTAAGATCAGTTGAACCTAGAAGGAGATAATTAAGGGTAGATAGCTTAGTATTGTATGGAATAGAAGTTAGATTGAATATGTCTGGTAGGCCCGAGTCAGCCATTGGTTAATAGTTAGCTAGATAAAACTATAATGTGGATAGATAGTCTATTGATTTCTTGATTTTATGAATAAATTTATTTGGTATTATTGTTATAATCAGTTTGATTATAGGATTTTGATTTGAAAAGGATTATCTTTTAAAAGGGTATTGGTGAGGGGAATCCCGTTCCGCTAAGCGGCATGGTCTCACTTAATATCAGCAAATCAAGATGTAATAGTATTATTCATAGCAGGCTTTATGTCTAACTCGAAATTTATGTTTTCCCCTTAAACTCTCGGTTGCTCAAAATTTAATTTGAGTAGATTGAGAGTTGGGGACTTTTGAGGTTTAGTAGGTTGGACGAATAAGCTTCCGAAGACGTGTAGGAGGCAAAGCTAGCTATATACGAGCTATTTAGTAGTATTTCCACTGTGATGTATTTATGACTGATATGGTTATCTATTTAGTACTCCAATCATCTAAGGTGGCTTATTCATATGTCGCTCTTGGCGTAATTTGTAATAATTATATTTGATTGAAACCTGAGAATCGTTTTGAGATTATGTAATTGAATATCAAATATTAATATGAAATGTAATTAAAAAAGCTATCTTTGAAATTTATGTTACTTTTTTTTCATATTCATGTGCTCTGATATTATGGATATGATTAACATTACTATATTTTGTGACCGGAAGTTAAAACTATAGATGATTGCAGCATCTGTAGCGCTTAGCTTCAGACCTCAAAATAGGGGATGCTATGGCATCGATCCCCAAAGACATGGGGGTATACCCCCGGGTCTGGTCGATTGTGATACTGGAGGATCTGCGGTCAATCCCATGGTGCTTGGTGCGAATCGGAATTTGATTTCTCGTCCAAAGGAATACATTCCAGAATTCCCTCGTAGACTCGGGGGGAGTTTGGAAACGATGATAGGAGACTACCACTGGAATACAGTGATAGGTTTACACAGATGATCAAGCGAGGTATGCGTGGAGGATTAGTGAACAGGGATCTGGAGGATGTAAATAGAAGTTCATTCGCTTCTAATATCAGGAATGCTAGGAATCCACCAAAATTCAAACTACCAACAATGTAAGCTTATGACGGAAAGTTAGATCCTATTATGCATATGATGAGGTATATTCAATATATGGAAGTACCAAGGGCTTCGGAAGAAGTCCTGGCACGATACTTCTCACCTTGCTTAAAGGATGTAGCTATTCTATGGTATAGACAGTTTGAAAGTGGTTCTATTAGCACATGGATGGAATTGGTCAAAAGATTTATGAAGAATTTTCGGGTTCACATTATGAGACCTAAGAATGTGATGACATTGACATCAGTAAAGCAATAGGTAGGAGGATCACTCAAGAATTTCTTAACCGTGTTCAATGCGGTAGTTGTTTCAAAGGATCGACCAGGTCCATCGATGTTTTGACGGCTGCAGTGTTAGGAGTTGCAGATAATTTTGATTTGAAGATATCACTGATACGGGATCCACCGATGGATCTTGGGGAATTCTACCATGAAGCAGAAAGGTTTTTATGACAAGAAGATGCAAAAGTTGATAAAGAGGCAATGAAAGTTATCATGGTACGGGTGGAGAACTGTTTGGTGAAAGCTCGGAAATGGACAAAGTAAACAGATCATGGACAATAGCCTTAATGGATCGAAGTGACATGGAGGAACCCAAATTCTCATCTTACTCGTAATTGAATAAAACTGTAGAATGGATATATCAAGATGCTCGAGGACGCCATCCGCATCGAAGGTTGGCAAGGAGGGAACCCTTCGAACGCGAACGGACATAAGGAAAGCATTGCTTATTCCATGAGCTAGATGGGGACAATACAAATGACTGTAGGAATTTGAATGGTATCATTAAGGAACATGTGAGGAATGGTCAGTCACAACAATATGTAAGGACTCGGGATGCGGTAGTGGAATAGGAGCAGCCACCGTCCACCTCGAATGAAAATGGTATTATATCAAGGCGTCATCATCAACTTGTTATCAACTAATCAGAATGGCATGGAATAAGTAACGAACTCCGTGGTAGAACGGCTAAGTCACTTACACATGTACATGTTCGAGGATAGATCCTAGGCACGCTTTGAAATGATGATATACTGTTGTGCTCGGGTTTGTAAAATTTGTTTTTCTTCTTCTTGCTTGCTTTTAACTCTTTTTTTTCTAGTTTTTATCCAAGCTCTAGTTTATTTGTTGTACGGACTCTTATTTTATACTTTGGCCAATGGACTTTTGATTGCTTAAATTTGGATCAATATGGTAGACAATATAGGTCGCGATTGTGGTCCTGTTCGGAAAGAAGAGATAACAATTGCAAGGAACGGGACTTTCCGTCGAGCGAACACGAAGAAACGGACTCCTACATTATGGATTATGTCCTAAACTGGGTGTCGAGGCCGAAGAATAAAACCCAAAAATGGTCGTTAGATATACACTATGACGGTCAAGGGGTAGGTCGCAACGCTTAAACATGATGGATCGACCAACTCAGGTCGTCGAGTATGGATTGTGCTCAACAATGATCCAGAGAGATCAAGGTTGTCAATTATGGACTATACCTAGAAAGGGGTAGGTCACTTTGATCGAATGCGATGGATCGACCTACTCAAGTTCATTCTATGCCAAGCAAGGGGTATGTCACTTTGCTCGAATGCAATGGATCGGCCTACTCTGGTCGTTGAATACGGATTGTGCTTAGCAAGGATCAAGTGATATTAAGGAATTGGATTAGGGTCAAAACCCGAAGAAGTCTTGGATTTGGATATAGTTCCAAGCAGCAACGGATTTAGCAATGGATGGATGCAAATTCAGATAAAATAGTCCGAAGAGACTATGGATTTGGATTGGATTATGGATTATAATATACGACTATTAATGGGTTATGGATTTCAGATTGCAGATTTATGGCAATTCAAAACACACCTTCCTATCGCATGGCATGTTTTAGGGGGCAATGTGATAACACACCTTTTGCCAAGGTAGTAGACAAGCGGATTTAACCCAATAGATGTCATGATTATCAAGGCTATTAGTCAAAGTGATGATTGTGAGGTCCAAAAATGAAGTGTAGGCAATGATACGAAGCGATGATCAACCAATACCAAAAGATAGAATCTCCATAATATTCAAATACGGATTAGTGCCTCGACCAGGCAGGGGACCGATGCATATCCCTTCCCTTAGGGGATTCAAACATCCTAAATTTTTGTCAAAACTGGATAAGACCGGTATAGAAAAGGAGGCCATATAAGGCTACATTTCAAATCTCAAGTCGTTTGGAGTTTGTATGCACAAGTTATGGGCAAATTATTTCAGCTAAGAAAGGGCGTATAAAAAAGGATCGGTGTAAAAGGGATTGGCATATTTTAGCCAAGCAAGTACAACTCAATGGAAAATAATCAATATCTCAAAATACATAAGTCCAATGCATGTGAAATTTTGTAAGCCAGATGTGGGGACCCTAGGGAGTGTACCCTAGGGTCGCACATCAAAAGGATGAAGAAAGATGGATCGACCCTCTTCCCTCTATGGATCCGCTAAACCCAACTTTATAGCAAAGATTGATCAATATCTCAACATCTACTCATCCAATTGACATGAAATTTTGAAGACAAGCTAGTTACAATATGGGGAATATCCTATAGGGGTCACATATTATTTGGATCAAGTTGGAGGGATCGATACCTATCCCTCCATTAGGATCGGCTATATCAGCCTTCACAACATATTGCAGCAAAGATTGATCAATAACTTGAGTTCTACTAACCCAATTTGCCTAAAACTTGGAGTCCAAGCATAATACAATATGGATAAGCTCTCCTAGGGATCGCATGGCATTTGGAAGAGATCAGAGGGACCAGTACCTATCCCTCTAGAGGAATCGATAGAAATCAGAATTCAAGCAACACTACATCATGAAAAATGCGATATCTCATAAACCGTACGTCGGAATTGCATGAAATTTAGGGAGCGGTAACTAAGATCATGGGTCACACCTTATAGGGATCATAGCCCATTTGAATACACTAATAGGGATCTGTAACAATTCCTATTTTGGGCACCAATGAGCTTGGAAAATTTTTGGTGTCCTTGTCTTGGTCTCCCGAACCTTCTGTCAAAATTTTAACCCGATTCGTACACATCTTCCCTTATAAATACAACAGGTATGGCATTAGAAAAAGGATCTTTGTAACAACCTGTAGATTTAACCGGTTTAAATAACGTTACTAATTGAATTTTGTGAAATTTTAAAACGATAGAATTTTGAAATATAAATTTCATATTTGGAATGCGTCTAGTTAAACATACCAACTGGTAAATTTTCGTCCAAAAATACGAAAGTTTATTTCGTGCGTAAATTTACACTACAAGGGGAGGGGGGATTTCCGACGGCTGAAAACCGTCGGCGGCCGTCGGAAGCCGTCGGCGGCCGTCGGAAAAAGCCGTCGGAAATGAAGGCGTCGGGGAGCAGTATTTCCGACGGCTACCGACGGGTGATGCCGTATACATTATCGACGGTTTCCGGCGGTTTCCGGCGGTTTCCGACGGTTTCCGACGGCCGTCGGAAACCGTCGGAAACCGTCGGAAATCAGGCCAATAAGCCGTCGGAACCCGTCGGAAACCGCCGGAAAATTTCGACCAATAAGCCGTCGGGAGCCGTCGGAAGCCGTCGGAAACCTGCTGTTTTTTTTTTAAATCTGCTGCAAATAGAGCCTTCCAACCACATTTCTCTTCCAAACACTACAATATCAATACTGCACAATCAAATAAACAATAATCCAACCAAACATGCAAACCAATACTCCAAAATATTCAATAGACACAGAAATAAACAAAATTAGAATAAAAATAAAATACAAAATATACATAACATTCCAACATTAACAATAATACTAACAATAACTGTTCTAATCATGCATATCCTGATACAGCTACAGAACCAAGTGTATTATACATAATTATACATATCAACAATTAATTGTTCCTTCTACCAAATCATTGTAAACTAAAACTAAACATACCTGCACGAACGAATTAGAAAGCAATGAATCAATCTGCCCCAGATCCAGAGCCAGCCGATGAAGGGAAGCGGCCACCAAACTGCTGCATGTACTCAAATAACTGTGCCGTCTGCATGGCCTGTTGGCGGTTCTGCTCCTCCAACTGCTGAACTCTAGTCTGCAATTCTTCTATACTTGCTAGCTCGCTCTGAGGTCTACTCCGCCGTCTCCTACTCTGACTACTGGACTGCAATAATTGAAAAATAAATAAAATCAAAGTTTATTGTTTTGAAAAGGTAAGAATATCATATTTTAAGTATTTTAAGAAAAATTAAATTATTTACCGCTAAATTGCCAAATCCGTATCGTCGACCATGCTCTGGTGGACTCATAACGGACTCAAAAATAACGTCCTCTTCATCGGTCGTCAGCTGCTCTCGACCCGTATCAGAAAGGAGTTTCTGTCGCTGCTCCATAAACATCTCCTGCATTGACAAATTAATAATATCATATCTTATTTCATAATAATTTGACAACTAAAACAATTACTAATACTGAATAAAATGAAATATGCTTACATGGCTTTTACTGGATTTATCGTCCTGCCATGTGTACGAAACAGTCCCGTCTGGATTAACATGCTCAACAGCATGCGTACGGGTGAACACGTCCATATAGCTGACAGGACCATGTGCCTCGGCTTCCTGAAGTTGATTGTTACATACAATTATTATACATTTAAAATCATATAGCATAAACTATTTACATTTATTATTCAGTAATTAAATTTACCAACTCCTGCCGATACTGCTGAAACGACTTCGATCCTCCGCGATGAGTAACGGGATTCTTATTTCTATTTGCAGAGTTTCTATCTGACTCTGCCTGTACATTCAAAATTTGATACATTATTTTTCAATCACGTTAAATTAATAATTGAAAAAAAATTAGTATACTTGCCTTCGCCTCGTCCGTCTCCCAGTAGCTCAACCAAGCTTGCCACACGCTCTCCCCCATCCACCGTGGTCTCTTCCCGGATTTCTTAACCTCAGATATCGTGTCTCTGTAGTTCTTTCGCATCTTCCTCATCCAGTATGCTCGTGCCAGCTGCATATCATCTGTCTGGATGTCTATCTCAGCCTGTGTTAAAAAAAGATTACACTTTAAACGATAAACGGTAGAAAAACGACAAAAACGAATTAAAAATGGAAAACATAAAAATTACACATACTAGGACATCCTGCCATATGCACTCTATGATGTGCGGAGGGATGGTATCCCACTTTGGCCAGCACGCACTCATCCTACTACGATATGCTGCTCTGGAGACGTCCAACACTACCTTAGTGGGTAGTAGCTCGAACCCCCTGTTTTTAAGTACGATACAGATAAGTACATACGTATAGTATAGAAAAAATAAGATGATGAATAAGATTTAATTTTTACCCATCTGCTTTGGGGACTAACGTAACAACTGGACGGTGTGGCGCTTGCGATGGGCCACTGCCATCGCCTCCTGAAGAACGGGAAGAGCTCCTCCCTCTATGTGACATAATGATAAACCTGTGACGTTTACACATCATTATATAAGAGAATAAAAACATGATAATGAAATATATTTCATATGAACATGACATCAATGGTATAAATTGCTTAATTATAATGACTGAAATGTAAATAGACATGTAAGTTTGTTATACCTGATTCATGATGGGTGTACTCTTCCTACGATAAGCAGAGTTCATTGCATTTTTAATAAAAATTGCTAAATAAATGACAAATTGAAATAACATAAAACAATAGTAAACGGATTTAGTTTCATAGTTACATCAATTTCATAATACATCAAGAATTCAACATAGTTACATCAATTGCAAAAAAACAGATTCAAATTTATATCAGTCATCATCGTCTTCTGATTCAGATTCGGTCTCGTTTTCGACGATATTTTCCTCTGCACTGTCAAACGCTTCTACCAAAACATTTGATTCATCGATCAAAGGACCAAAATCTGTATGATCGTCTGTAATTATTATTTCGTTATTTTGCTCAAGATCTGCCTGATAAGCTTGTTCGTCCGGAATATTCTTCCCATCGAATGTGAATCTGGCCTTTGTTTTAAAAACTGCAGACCAATCTGCTTTATCTCTTTTTAGAGACGGATAAGGAGCGTAATAAACTTGCAATGCTTGTTTGGCTAGTACAAAAGGATCATACTTGTGATAGTGCGATGTATGCTTTATTTCGATAAGATTATAATCCTTATGCACATTAATTCCAGAACCTGGAACATTGCTAAACCAATTGCATCTAAATAGAAACACCTCCTCCGCGGGTCTTGAGAAATATGTCAGTTGCAAAATTTGTGTTAGAACGCCATAAAAATCATTTAAATGGTTTTCTGGATCGTCACTACCTTTAACAAATACACCAGTATTATTTGTTAATTTTTCTGCACCGTATTCTTTAGTGTTAAATTTGTATCCATTGACGAAATATATTGGATATGTCTTGACCACTCTTTTTGGTCCCATTGCAAGATGTTTCAACCCTTCGTCAACAACACAATTTTTCGGCTCATAAACGTAATTTGAAAACCAACGGGAAAATTCTTTACTGAGATCTCCGTTCGGATGTTCCCGTTCATAAACACTGTTTATATAAACAAATTATTACATTAGGTTATACACGCGCATGCATTACAGAAAAGAATAAAACAAAAATTATTATTTCAGATTACCTAACAAACGGTGCAACCTCGGCACAATTTAGAAGAATATAAGTGTGTGCTACACGAAGATCTCTATCGTCTAGCCATATTTCCACACATTTTCCAGAAGGCCGACCATGTTGTCTAAAAATAGATAACATTGCTTGAGAGGACTCTTGTTCGTCGCCTTCATCATTACGAGGAACACTTTGAAATGAAATATTCACATGGTCACTGAAATAGTGAGAGAAAAAGAACGAAGCTTCTTCTTCGATGTAAGATTTACATATCGAACCTTCAACTCGTGCTTTTTGTCTCACTTTTTTCTTCAGATGATTCAAATATCTATGCAACATTAATTTATATTAACTTCATCTTTCAAATGCAATTAAATTACGTTATAACATATTACATACCTCTCAAATGGATACATCCATCCGTATTGGACAGGACCTCGAAGTCGTGCTTCAGATGGAAGATGAACAGGTAAATGTTCCATCACATTAAAAAAACCTGGCGGAAATATTTTCTCTAATTTGCAAAGCAATATAGGAATGTCCACTTCAAGTTTACGTAAACGTTGCACTTTTAAAGTAGTCGAACAAAGCTCTTTGTAAAACATACTAAGCTCCGTTACTACCTTCCAAACTTTTAACGGCAGTAGTTCTTTAAACATAACGGGAAATAAATTTTCCATCATTATGTGACAGTCGTGAGTTTTCATTCCGCTCAATCTACTATTTTTAAAGTCAACACATCTACGAAGATTTGATGATATCCCATCAGGAAATCTTAACCCTTCCACCCATTTTAACACAGCTTTAACTTGATTATTATCTAATTCGTAACAAGCTTTTGGTTTTTTACTGTCATTTGGTTTCATATGAAGCTCGGGACGTTTGCATAATTCTTCTATATCACGTCTTGATTTCAAATCATCCTTCGTCTTCCCTTTCACATTCAAAATTGTGTTAAACACATTATCAAATACATTTTTCTCATTGTGCATCACATCTATGTTATGGCGAAGCAGAAGATGTTTCCAATACGGCAACTCCCAAAAAATAGTTTGTTTGCACCAGTTATGAACAACTGATTTGCCTTCAATTTCTGTTTGCTCCCCCGTTTCATATATCTTTGGATAGTCCTTAACAAGTTCATATATGTCTTCGCTTGACCATATCGTCGGTGGTTGTCTGTTTTCTACTCTATTAGCTAAAAAGTTTTTCTTGTCTCCTCTGAAGGGATGATTTACATGGAGAAAATATCGATGACAGTCAAACCATGAAATTTTCTTACCATGAGGTAAAGAAAACGCTCGTGTTTCATCCATGCAATATGGACATGCTAGACGACCGGCAGTACTCCATCCCGAAAGCATTGCATAGGCAGGAAAATCACTTATAGTCCACAACAAAGAAGCAAACATACGAAAATTTTTCTTCTTTGACACATCGTATGTTTCTACTCCTTCGTTCCACAGTATTTTTAACTCCTCAATCAACGGTTGTAAATATACATCGATTCCTTGTGTCGGATCGTCGGGGCCAGGAACGACAACAGTAAGAAACATATATTGCGTTTTCATGCACATCCATGGAGGTAAATTATACGGTGTGACGATAATGGGCCAGGATGAATATTTAGAACCAAATTGAGAAAATGGAGAAAAACCGTCCGTACATAATCCTAATCTAACATTTCGACTCTCCACTGCAAAATTTGGATACGTTTTATCGAAATGCTTCCATGCTTCTCCATCGGCCGGATGTGTCAACGTACCCTCTTCCTCCGTTCTCACGCTATGCCACCTCATATTAGACGCAGTTACAGAAGATGCGTATAATCTTTGAAGTCTTGGAGTTATGGGTAAGTAGTGCATACGCTTGTACGGAACTTCCTTACCCTTCTTTTTTCTTGGTTTGTATCTCTCCTGGTTACAAACTTTACAATTTCTAAGGTTTGCGTCTTCTTTCCAAAACAACATGCATCCTTTTAAACATGTATCTATTTTCTGATACGGTAAACCAAAAGCCGACATAAGTTTTTTAACTTCGTAGTGATTTTCACACATTAGATTATCGGGCGGCATATGTCTTTTTGCAGCTTGTACAACAGCCGTAAACCCAGCTTCAGTGATGTTGTATTTTGACTTCATCGCAATGTATTCTGCGATTACTGACAGCTGCGTGCCGCTTTTACAACCATCCCAAATAGGTTTTTTAGCTGCATCTAGTAAATCATAAATTTTCTTAGCTTCAATATTTGGTTCTTCAACATTTACATCATCGTCGTCAACTTCAACCATAGGAAACATTGATCGTGCTGCATCTTCGACCATATTTTCTATACGGGTCGTTGAAACTATTTCGTTAACGACACTTTCAGACTCTACAGAAGTATTTGCTACAACTTCTCCATGCCGATCCCAAACATAATATTCGGGTGTGAAACCGTGTTGGCACAAATGAACTTTCACAATATCTGGTAACAAAAACTTCAAATGTCTACACCTACTACACGGACAACGAATTTCTGGATCGTTTCCGTTATTACTTAAGGCGAATTCAACAAACACGTTTATACCGTTATAAAAATCTTCTTTTATTGAGCCCCTCATTCCTTTTCTTTGGTACATCCATCTCCTTCGATCAACAAAATAATCAATCATTTTTCCTATTTGACAAAATGAGAAGTTCAAAATTTAATATTTATTTTGAAGAATACACATTCGAAAAAGATTATTTTCATGTTCGTATAATATTTTGAATTTAAAGAACAACTTCACAAATTTAAAAATATTTTCAAATAGGGCACATTTCATTTTTTAACGTACGTAACGATTAAAAATATATAATTTTTTTTCATTGGTCAGACATCCTACCTCCCATTACAAACACAGTAAGCATTTACATTTCGTATATTACTTCGTCCCAAACGATTCAATAAAATTTCGGCAGCATTTCCCTTTTGTTCCCTGCATTGTACACAAATGCGTGTACGCAGGAAACAAAAAAGAAAAGTTAGGGCGAAATTTTATGAACCGTTTGAGACGAAGTAGTATACAAAATGTAAATTCTTACTGTGTTCATAACTTGTCCAATACAGGGACAAATCCGACAAACATTGTACCAGATGAATATAAATGGTCGTTTTTCGAAAAAAACGACTATTTATACAACGATCATGTACAACACTCGTCAGACGGGGCCAAAAACTCTCTAAGGGACATTTGTCGGTTAACATGCGCGCATTTTACTCAAAAATACAGTTTTACTCACTGTTCACATTTATATATTAATTTCACACATTTATTCGACTTATTACGCATCAACTTAGGGCTGGTTTAACATTTTGTCATTTTTCAATACACACAATTATAATTTAGAGTAATGCATTTTTTTTGTGTCATAAGTAAAAACGTGCACAATATAATACTCCTAGTTCATTCAATCATTTTATCTTATTCCAAATAACGTATACAATCGTCGAATCAAGGCATACACAACAAAATACATATACATGAACATGCACAAATTATACGTGTTTATCACAATTTCACGATAAAAGATGAAATCGGTATACCATGTGATGCTATAAACCGTTATTACGCTAGTGGAAACAATTGCAATCATTAATTCGCCCTAATTTATCAATTTATGCAAATCTATAATTAGGGTAAAAACTGAATTTTTCATAAAAATAAGAGATTATACCTGAGATTAAGAGTACTGAAGCTTGATTAGAGTGCGTTGGAAGATCCGGAAGCTAAAAATTAGGGATTGGAAGCTTAGGGGTTGAATTTGGGGGGTTTTTTGGGTTTTTTTCGTATGAAATGGAGGAGGAAGAAAGGGCTCGGCTGGCTGGTATAATCGCATATTTGCGACGGCTTCCGACGGCCGCCGACGGCCCGTCGAAAGCCGTCGGAAAATGGCCGTCGGAAGCCGTCGGTCTTGGCTGTCGGTATTCTGCCTTTTTCTTGTAGTGTTAGTACAATTTAATCTGTTAAAAAGCGAAGAAAATAAAACGTTTTCAAAACCAAAATATTTTTACATAGAAAAATTCTAAACCATCTTCTGAGCAAACGCTATTTTTCATTTTTTCCAAATTCGGACATCTTTAGCTCCGTCGATCTTATTTTTCTGTGCTTTTCATGCATTTTCCGCTAGTAGAAAATTCGAATTTTTGTAATTCATTCGTACCACTGATATCCATATACCGTTTTGATCGTCTCGTCGTGCCAATCTCTACGTATATTTATTTCTCTATTTAGGAGCTCGTTGTGCGGTGCAATCCGTGAAAAGTCTACCGTATCGGTTTTGAAATTTTGATTTTAAACTCCTGGTGACCATTCATTTGCTCACCGTGTATAACCCTAAAGCAGTTGCCTTTAATTTTTTTCGGCTGTTGCAATTTATATTTACTAAATTTGCGTGTGACTTTTGGCTATTCGTGTCAGTTCATTATTTAATATCGGTACCTTTCCAATGCTATTCCTCTTCTCTTCTTTGGTCCGTTGTTCTAAGTTGTTCTCTGCTTTGAAAATTTCTTTTGAGGAAACGTGTGATATAACTTCAGCCCATACTCTTCTTCAAATCCCACTGTTGCTACTTTTGTCATCAAAATCCAACTTCCTTCTACAGATCTCCATGCACGCACCCTTTCATTTTAATTATTCTCTTCTTCTCATTATTAACCCCTCCTCTGCAAATAAAAGAATGATGGCAAACGTATGAAACCGTTCACACTCTCGAACGCAAACTCCTCCACCCGACGCCAGCACCAACCATCAGCCGAGGCCACCTCCGCATCATCGCCTAAAAGCTTCCACCCCATCACTTCGGCCATCCGCCCCTCCCCTTTAGAACCGCCTCCCATCAGTGCGCAACCCCGTCCATGCGCCCGTACAGCACATCAACGCCCTTATCTTTCATCTCCGCATTCACCAACCTAGACCATGTCGTGCTCTACGCCACCCTTCCTAGCAACTCGCACCACCAAGAGCCGCGAGCACCCACCGACAGCATGTCATCCACCCCACCACCTACCACGCCCGACCTCCTCGGCACGTTCCCACCTCCGCCTCCCCGCCATCAACTCCACTGCCGGCCTTCACCCTCCCCGCTGTGCTCCTCCGCCTTGCGCAGACCCGCCACCGATAGCAATTGTGTAATATACTTTCACTTTCTCTTACTTTATATATATAATCATATATCTAGTATTGTATATACTGTATGTTATAAATTGGTTTTGATAATTATTTTATATATATATATATATATATATATATATATATATATATTACTTATAAAATTGGTATGAGTTTTGTACAAAGTCTGTTTGCTGCTTAAGGTTAGCTTACACGTATATATTGCTTAGATATCAGTTTCTAGCATAAAGTTTAATTACATGTATTGTTAAGGCGGTTATATAATATATTTAAGCCAAGTTTTATTAAAGGGTTATTCAATAGTTGTTAAATTTGATTCTCTGCACGTAATTACACAAAATTCAAAATGTAAGAATATAGCCCACAACTCTGGTTGTATATGTTTGTTCCGCACATATATAAGTTTGTATAAGATTATATTATATTATATATATGAATACGGTTACATATTTATGTTTATCTAAATTTTTTTATTTTTATACACAAATTTTATTCGTAATAAAGTTGTTACAATGATTTGTCAGCATCTTTTTGGTTCAATTTACAAGTTTTAAAGTTTACATACATATGTTCAAATAATAAGTGAAATTAGTAATAAAAATATACTCGGTTTCCATAAATTTTGTCCGCATATATCTTGTACATTTTGGTCACTTTGCATTTATATAGGCTGGAAGGTTTATATATTATCATATGTACAGTATATGTATGGTTTACCTCAAGTCATTTGTGTTAAACAAAAAAATATGTTTCCAGTTATAAAGTTGAAAATAAATAATAATGCATACTATTATCTGTTGCTTATTTAGAGAAGTTTATATGTTAGTTTTGGTTACCATAATGTGTTAGTTATATATTAATATATGTGGGTTTATCGGTCTACATATGTTTGTTTGTAGGTGTAAGTTGTAAATGTCCTATGTTAGTTTATTTTATATATTTATGATCTATTTTTTTTGTTATGTGACTATGTAATTATATTTAAGTTATTAAACTATGGGCTCATGTAAGTAATGAATATATGTTAGTTTTATATATAGGTTTTAATTTAAAACTATGATTTTTGAAACCCTTATTTATATTTAATTTAGTATACAGTTGAATTTAAAATATGATCCATTTACATATAGTTACCTGTAAGTTCACTTATACCAATTTCATCCAACGATCCAATTCTAATTTGATTTCGTCTATTACTATTGATCAGCTTTGTTCATCAATTCGTGCCAATTTGCTTTGCTTGGATTCGTAACTCAAATTCTATGTCCGTATCAGTGTGCTTATTCGTGTCATCTTCTCACGCATCTCTAGCCTCGGAAGGTGAGCATTCACTCATGATTAATATTCTTTTATTTATTAAATTTGATTCTAATTGAAACGACAATTGAAATATGCTTTTGTTAGTTAATTATACTGTTGTATATATGTTATAAACTGTATCAGTTCACTTGTGATACCTGACACTATTATCTGTTAATTATTTATGGGTTGATGATACAGTTTGGCTGTTAATTTATTGATTGTTGGTGTTTACATTGGATGTTAAATTGTTAATGTTGAAGTGATAAGTAATTTGTAACTGAATTTGACGTAGGGTAGTAAACAAATTTAAATCGACATATGTGTTGAATTTGATTAGTTAAATTTGTATAATATGACACCCTTAAATGTTTAATTATTCGACACGTAGAATTGGTTAATTACACCTTGAACCATTGAATATATGATTGTATATGTTGATGTAATATGAAATTGAATGCTTGATGTCAAGTGTAGAACCGCATAAATAATAGTGTAATAATCTTTAATCTACATGAAATGATAGTGTGGATTCTAGAAATAATTATATTAATTCGCACAAACAACAATGTGAATTAATACGATTATTTTAGGATTATTTGAATAAATTATTAGATGGTTATTGGCTGTTGCTATGCTTGTTTATTTACTTTGACACCATCCCAGTTATCACACTGCAAGTTCCCTTTGCTATGTTTTGATTTGTGAATTGAAATGGAATCGGGTTGAAATGATAAATACCCAAATGAACTTGACTTAGGATAGAGAATTAAATAAATCCAATTGGTCAATAATTTGATTTGAAATAAAATAAAGATTTTATTTGAATAACAAGGATTTGAAATAAATTGGAACGTAAATTTTGATAAAAGGAAAATGTTAATATTGAAATCTGAAATAAAATATTCATGTAATAACTGATGAAAAACGTTGTTTTGAAATGAATTATTTAACAATTAAATTTGGAATCGTTCATTGAATTAAGTTTGAAATGATTTAATAATTAAGTTTGAATTTATAATTAAGTTGAAATTATTAAGTTTTGAAATGATTAATAATTAAAATTGAAATTATTTAATAATTGAATAAGATTGAATTATCTGATAATTGAATAAAAATTGAATTCTTTGATAAGAGATTTAAATTTTGAATAAGTGAATTTGAACTTCGTTAATAAATGAAATTGGGTTTCTTTATTTACTGATTTTTGGAAAAATTATTTAAGCAAATTAATAAGTGAAATTGAACTTCTTGAATACGTGAAATATAGTTTCTTTATCAATTGAGTTTTGAAATTTGTAACTAAGTAAATAAATAGGTGAAATCGAATTTCTTTAACAAGAAATAAAAATGTGATTTATTGGAAAAAATATAAGACTTGTAAAGAATTTTATTTGACGAATTTAAGTTAATTCAATTTGAAGTTTGATATAATGAAGTTGTACTTAAGTAATTGATTTAATAAATTGAAATTTAATAGAAATGGTTTTGAATGATAAATTAACTTAACGAATATTGAATGTAATCAATCAATGAATTTAAATTGATTTGAATGTTAAATTAAATTAATTTGAATTGATTTGAATGTTAAATTAAATTAATTTAAATGATTAAGGAATGAAACTTATTATGAACTTGAATCGGTATTTGAATTGTTTTAAATAAAAAATGAAATTGAATTATAAGATTTTGAAATGGTAAATTGGAAGTTTTGAAATGTAAATTATGGAAACTGATTTAGAAAGACAAATGAAATGTTGAATTTCTATTTTAATTGAAATTGAAATTGATATGGTTTTGAAATATATAAACGACCAATCGGTGTTATGAAGTTATTAAAGAGACCGGGATCGGTTATGGACATACTCTCTATCTAAATCGAAAACCACTTTAATAATTATACGCGGAGTGTGATCCAGAATGAAGTGGTTGGCATGATGTACATGACGACTGAAGAAAGAGAACGATAATGGATAGCCTTGACACTTGTGTCAAATTGGAAATGACTAAAACAGGAGTCGTGCCGGGCCAAATGGGGTTAGCCACCTCGAGCGAACACACTTTTTCGAATACTACTCATTACTTGTTATTGATTGGTGCACCCTCGTACTTTTGGGAGTGTTGTTTCGCGGTGTTGCGATCATTGCGGCGATGCGTTTTCACCAGTCCGGATCAGGCAAACGGTAGTTTCACTACCTTGGGTATTGCCTCATGTGCCTTGTCATACTTGTATCCCTATATACGCGACCACTACGAATTTGTTTTGTGTTATACCTATGGAGTACTCCCTGATATCCTACCATTTTACGGTGGAGTTTATAGTGCTGTATAGTTTATACCGCTTATATAAAATGTGTTAAGTGGGATAATGGTAACGCCTTTACGCTTTTGATATTTATATTACTGATAGGCATTATCTATTTAGCGTACACTACTACATAGTAGATAGTTTAACGGATCCTTAAAGGATGGTTATTCCAAGGTCATTTGAGTTATTATATTTCAATTGTTATTTCACTTGAGTTAGATTTATTGATATAAGAATGTTAATCCTGACTCAAGTGTTTTGTGTTTTGCTTTACGCTCGGGTCAGACCGAGTGGTTCAGGTTTCGAGACTCGCCTTTGGAGTTGGAGCTTCGCCTGGAGATCCAGCTATCTATCAGCTTTCAGATATTCAGTGATTCCAGTGTTGTGTACTGATTCTTGTATTTGACTATTGTATTCGAGACTTCTGTTGTAACTTACTTAACTTTGTTATATATATATAGTAGCTTCATGAACTACTAACTTTTGCTTTCGCTGCATATTATTACTCTGTGTCTGTGATTATTTATTTACTGTATATCTGAGTTTTGCCAAATTTAAATTAACAATTCGGTATTTTGAATTATTCAAGTCCGACATGTGCGGATGCGAATAGTCCAAAATAGCGGGTCGTTACAATCTTCTTCTTTCTACTTCTTTTTATCTTAAACCTAGGCTACACTCTGCTAATTTTATTCTTGGATTTCAGATTGTAACTGTAAACAAACATCAGTATAATGAAAAGGATTATTTAGGAATGGACGTAGGCTAACGTTAACTGAACCACTATAAATCTTGTCTCTTTTTACTTGCTTTTTTATTGTTTTAATTTTGTTCTTCATTTATTCCTTTTCATATTTCTGTGGTTGGATTGAGTATTTGTGTTTTTATATAATTGGGTATTGATGGTCAATTTTTATGCCAACAAATAAGCTTCAAAATTATGGTACAAGTTTATTCAAAAAATCGAGGGTCGTACTTGTACAACCACCACTAACAAAGGAAAAAAATAGTTATAGAAACTATGTACGCACCAAGTCGAAATGATGGCATTTTCTTTTGTCTTCTCTCCCTTTTTGATTTGTCGGGAGTGGCGCTATCTAACCGGCTACTTGTTCTCTTCCTTTGCCATTTAACGCCCTTAGTGGGTGAGCGTTCAAAGCTTGGAGGGATTTCTCTAGGAACCGACCCACCAGGAGGAATGATTTGTAGTGAGACAAGATTTGGATCATCAATGTCCACCTCAATGGGATCAACTTTGGCTTTTTCCTTCAACAACTCCTCCTTCTCGACGTGCTCCTCCAAGCTGATCTCGTCAGTGTGGTCGAAGTCTCCAGTAATCACAACATCGTCGGATTCGTCCACAGGCAGTGGATCTTCAGCCTTATCATCCTCGAGTGCACTGATTACTTGAGCATCCAGCCGTAGAAAACCAGTTGCTACCGAAATCACTATTGGTATCTCTTGTTACTCCATGGTGGCGTCACTTTTAGGAGTTTGACCGGGACCCAAAAGACCCGTGGATTTGTCAAAAACAAGGAGGTAAGCCTAAAACAATTGGCTTAAGGAATGAAATCTCCCAAAAAATGGAGAGTAAAGCGGAGTACTTGTGCCTGGCTCGCTCTCGGTTGTCGTCAGAGTGCCCCCTTCCATAATAGATGTCAGCACTTTAGATTGGTAACCATGTTTATCAGGATCATAGCTCAAATCTTGCCTTGGGACAAAATATACTGACGTTCCAGCCACTTGGAAAGAAGAGAGGCCATTGGGATCAGACTCCAAGGACTCGGCAATATTTTTCCCTTTATCGAAAGTCGCTAAAATGTCTAAATATCGGGGTCTCGTGGAGGCAAGGTCTAGCGGTTAATTTTCATAAAGGATCGCCTGCACTAATTTCTCTTTATCTAACTCGACTTCGCCCAGCTCCATTTTTTTCATTTCGAAAATATACTCCCAGGCTACGACGAGTGGCTCAAGATAACCTTCGCTAAGAAAATTCAACTTATGATGGATGAGGACTTTAGCATTTTAATCGATGATTAGTAGATCAAACATGTACTTAATTTCATTCAGACCAGACTCTTTAGCATCCTCCACCTGGGCTTCAACTTGTTACATCATCTCCTTGTGGCCAGCCTCTCTTTCCACTTCTTTGAGGGATTCTATTTTAGCAAGTTCCTTATCGAGTTTGATTTTCAGACTTCTGGCTTCAATAGCATCCTCGCAATACCTTTGTGATTCTTCCTAAGTCTTGATCTTCTCTTCCCTTTCTTTTCTAAGAAGCTCTTCAAGCTCCTTAATGTGGTGGGCCATGATATATTTATCCTTTTGCAAAGAATCCTTTTCTAGAGCGAGTGTGTCGCTACGATTAAGGGCAGCATCGAGTTCCTTCTTATGGGAAACTTCCAAATGACTCATCGCATCAGATGTTTTCTTGGCACTCTTTTTGCCTAAGTAAGTGTTTTTGTAAACTTTGATATCACATTATCTTCATGTTGGATTATATCATTGTCGTTGATCGCCTCTAGCTTGAGACGATCTATTTCATGTTGTTGCTCGATTGACACCTCGGAGATCTTTTCTGCTAGGTGCTGGAATGACTCATGCTACATGAAAAGATCGTTAACACATGCGAGAGAGCTTTCTTTGGCATGCCCTAGGATCATGTGAATTGTGGGAAGGAAATTAAGCTCGTCAAAATAGATTTTTGGAAAAGTGGCCATGGAAATTGGATGCTTGCTCGATCTACGGTCGTGTGATTGTCTGTTGCTAGAAGAACCAGAATACTGCTCGTGTGATATGGCAATTTGAGGTCTCTGATAGGAAATCTGATCTCCAATATAAACAAGAAGATTGGGCTGATCTTCCTGGTGGAATGACAGAGCTTGGGACTTACGCTAGGAAGAGGACGATTCCCTTAAACAACGAATTTTTTTGTTGGTCGTCGTCTCTTTCCTTACACCAGCTTGATTCTGAGCCACGATTAGATCCATAATGCATCGAAGATCCCCGTAGGCAATCAAAACCTCGAGATTGAGTTATTGCACCTGCCTAATCCAATTGAAAATGTATAAGTAACTATTATACAAATGATAAATGAATAGAGTGTAGTGGAGTGCATGTGATTGTAAGTGTCCTAGTGCCCTCCTAACAGACCAGTAGTTGTGGACTTGCATATACATGTTTTCTCTCCTCCGTCAATAGGAAATGCCGTCACTACTCCTAGTGGGAGAATTGAGCCTCTCGATATTAATGTTTGGGAAGTCATAAGTCATAATGTCATCAAGGATCTGGAGATTTGAAAATCCTTTCATTGAACTTTGTAAATGTTAGGAAGATGACTCTTCGTCGACAGAAGTAATAACAAATTCTGGATTCTTAGCAGTGTTTCTTCCACGAAGTTTATGTTCCAGTTTCTTCCTTCTCTTAGTTGTCGTTTAGGATTGCACGCCTTGTGACGGTTCGACCATAGGCACCTTGCCTAGGCTTGCATTAGCTTTGCCAAGCTCATTGGTGGGCACCTCAAATTTTTCCTTCTTCAACATCAGCCTAAGTCCCCTTGATTGGGGAAGGACATGATTTTTAACATCCCTTTCTTGCTCTAGGGATGTTTTTTGGTAATGCAACACTCCTAGGGAGCCCAATGCTATGACCTCCTTCCAACATATTGAATAGAGATAACAACTCGTTAGTTGTGAGAAGTCTAATGTCCCTGTCTTTGATAGGGGTGGTAGAAATAGCGGAGATTGCTCTTAAAAAATAGTTGCACTCGGGACGTGGGTGGATGCTGGTAGATATTCGAGATGTTAATTGATTCGAAAATATGACTTGGGTTAATGGATTTAAGAGTGAAGCACAGACAACACTTACGTTCTTCCAACCATCGCCTTGCGAAGCTAGGCGAACACTGTACGTAGAACCACTCGTGTTTGAAAAGAGAAAGTTTATTCAAAGCACCCATTAAGATTCGGTAGTTGGATGAAGGCTCAAGGAAAACATAGGAAGGACTTCCCGACCGTCATTTAAATATATAAATGAACCTGATGTCCACAAGTATTAGATGGAAAAATAGAACACTCATGAACAGTAGAAAAGTCCTATGAAGGAAGGCGTAGACGTTCGAGTGAAGTTGAGTAGGAGCTATTCCAAGATATCTTCACATTTTCGAATAAAAGAATTGAAGGGTAGCACACATCCAGCCCAGGACTTGAATTTGTTGCACTTTGTGTACTTCTCTAGGGGCAAGTGAACCCTATCATTTATCGAAGGAACTAGGAAGTCTTCGAATGGAATTCCATGTATGGAATATAGCCTGTGAAGGCAGCCTCACTAATTCGAGAGCTTGAGAATCTATCAGGTTAACTAGGAGAACGTCGCCTTCTACTACATTGGGTGTAGGACACACATCCTCCATCGAGAGGATGGGAACATCAGGACAAAGGTTGAATGATGGGCCAGAAACTTCCGTTTGTTTGGTCTAATGACCAGGACAAAGCCTGTTAGATATAGTCACAGAGCTCAATTTTGCTTTAGGATTGCTATGCTGCGAGGCTGGTCTAGAAGATATTATAGATAAATGCTCTGAGCGTCTGAAGTCGATGTCAACTATACTCAGTAGGCAATCAAAATTAGAAAAATTACATACTCCCCCATTCAAAGGGTGAGTTAGTGCGGTGTAATGTAGTGTATAACAGAGATAAACAACTTTGCATAAGAAAACGAAGTTAAATGACGAGGCTTTATATTCCAAACAGCGTTACCATCATCATTGAAAGATTGATTGGTTGTGAAAGCTTTAGGATCATGTAACAACCAGATATTTTCAGCCATTCGCATCCACACATGCCGGACTTGAATTGCTCAAAATACCGCATCGTAAATAAATTTGGAGAAAATGAAATCGAATACACAGAATCACAGACACAGAACAACCAGAATAACTCGCAGCGGAATATAAAATAACATAGTAGTTCATGAAGCTACTATAATAGAGTCTCAAAACAAATACATAATATCGATCTGAAGACAACATAATAGAAATTCCAAATACATAGAAGTTCACTAATACATGAGATAAACCGGAACAGCTGAAACAGAAATAGATATAAATGTAGATAAGCAGGAACTCCAGCAAAGACCAGCTCTAGAAAGAGAATTCTAAGCTGTGAATATTCAGACTGACCCGAGCGTAAAGTAAAACACAAAACACTCGAGTCAGGACAATATATACTTATATAATGTAAACCAACTCAAGTGAACTGTAGCAGAAATGCACAATAACTTAAAGGATGCTTGGGATCTTCCATCCTTTAAGTATCAGTTAAACTATAAATTAAATACATCCCATGGTTAAAATTACAAAATAATAATTTATATTTCGAAATCAAATATCATTTCAAAATTCAATATCATTCAAAAAATATCCATTTCAAAATATCAAAATATCGTATCTTTTCAAAACCACATTCATTTTATTTAAAATACCATTTCAACACACATTTCAAATAGTTTATTTTTCAAAACAAATTACTTCATTTTAAATCATAAAAATGAAGTTATTATATTTAATAATTTAATTATTAAATTTCCAAAAATTTAAAATTTTCAAAGTTCATTCATTCACTTAATTTTATCAAAACAGTGAAAATTCACCTTTCGTAGCATTTAGAAAATGCTACGGAAAGTTACATTCAAAATAGTTTAATTTAACAAAAGACAGCATTTAAAATGCTGTAATAAGGTTACAGTAGTTTCGAACAAACTTAGTTAAATTCAACAATTATAAAAATTACAAAAATGTTACAGTAACATATGACATAACAGGTGTTTAAGCATGGGTGAACATCATATAATCACAACATAGCAGATATAATATGGTGATGCATTCTACAGATTCAAAAATGGTCAATTTACAAGTTATATAGGTACAGATTGTCTGGTGAGAATCACTCACTTGTTTAAGCTGGAGATGGCAAACAACTACACCCAACAGAGATCCATAAAAGCACGAGAGCACGATAATGATTTGAGTGTGAGAGAGACAAGACTAAATGCCTTGAATACATGAGACAAAACAATTCAAATATACATTAATAAACACTACACATACTTTTAAACAACTTATAAATTCAAGCACGAAACAAATCCAAACCAATTGCACTTGCCTTCATCCAGAATAGGCTCAGCCATGGCTATAAAATACACGACTAAAGCTTGCTCTAAGGTCTGATTATGGACCTATAGGGGCCGGCCTATCCTAGAGAAAGTGGTGCAAAGGTTTGTGAGGCAAGAGGCTAATGTTCAAAAGCAAAAGCAAGGGTTTCTATGCAACTTTGGGCTCAGCCAAGGATATGGAGGGCACGACCACTTCAGGTATGGTCAGGTGAGGGTGTGTAGAGGTGTGTTAGGTCGAGATCAGGTCAGTGGTGGTGGTGGTTGGTCGGCCTAGGTGGTTGAGAGAGGTAGGGCTAGACCTAAGTGCTCGGCTTGTACATATGTAGGTGATGTTGCTTCATTTTAAGGTGGTTCTTCATCACATAGGGGCTTGCCTATGGCATGGGAAGGGGCTGGAGGTGATGTTGGTCAGAGGGGATGGTGGTGAAGGCGGCAACATGGCTGGAGTGGTGAGGGGCCGATCATATAGGTGAGAAAACAAGTGCAAAACATAAGAAAACAAGAATAAAACAATGAAAATAAAAGATTTTTACCAAACTATTTGCCAAGGAGGGAGGCTGAACTATTTTCAGAGATGAGAAGTAATTTTTTTTTACATGAAATGATAGAGGATTCGGCTGGAGATAGGAAGTTATGGCAGCAATTGAAGTGGTGTAATGGTTGGAGTTGAAAAGGTGAGAATACAAAGAGCCTTAAGAAATAAAAAGTCATAAAACCTTTCAAATTTCTCTTATTTCTTTTTATAATTTTAAATAACTGAAATATATATATATATATATTCAGTTAAAATATGAAAATATCACAAATAAACAAAATATAAATAAATAAATATTAATTATATATGATTAAATTAGGAAAATAGCACAGAAAATGAAAACTAGTCTAAAAAATTTGAAAATAAATGGAACAGACTTTCGGAAAATTTTATGTACATGAAAAATATTTATAAATAAATATAAGAGCATAAAATAAAAATACATTCACAAAATAAATAAATTAATTGTAATTAAATATAATTTAAATGTAGAAAATAACAGAAAATCGAAACTAGCCTTTAAAAATAGAAAAATAAATTCAATAAGCTTTGGAAAAAAAAATTCATCACTTTAAAATATTTAAAAGACAAAATTATATGTAACATAACATATAATAAAAATTAGAATAAGATATGACAAATAAAAATATTATTTATATAATTCAAAATAAACAATATTGTTAAATAAAACAGTTTACACTCAATATTGTAAAAAGCATAACTTTCGCAATATAACTCCAATTTCAACGAAACCAAAAGCAGTATTCTTAAAATTTAATCTATTTTCATAATAAAAGATAAAATTTAAAAATTCAAATATTTAAATTTAAAATTTAAAAGTCAAAGTTTGACCATATTGACTAAAACTTCACTTTCTAGAAAATATTCAATTCATTAAAGTTTGGAAATATAATTCACATAATAATCAAAATTTATATTTAAATAACAAAATTTATTCTTTTTAATAAATAAAATAAAGTTTTAAATCAGGAAATTCAATTTAATAGAAATAAAATATATAATAAATTAATCACAAAACACAGGGTTGTTACAAATCAACATCGGCTCACCAAAGTGTGAAATCTGTATTCAAGTCCATATGCTAAGTTTTAGTTCACATTGAAAGTTCCAAGGATTTGATTGTTCAATCTCAAGTTCAATAGTGAGTATGCAAGTTCTATTGATCATCATCATCGTATGTTCAAGTTCGTTGAGGTGGATTGGTAGTGATTGCTCAAACAGGTAAGTTTGTATTTGGTTTCAAGTTCAAAGAACATGTTTCCCTAATAGCCGATCCCTATGAACTGAACCCTCCATGTTGAACACTATATGATGATCCATACTTTACGAACCCTATCCCAAAGTAGTGCAACTGACCCACCTCCTCAAACGAATCCTAACAATCCCTTTCCTTAAGCAACATAATCGACCCTTCATTCCTAACAATGGTTGTCGATCCCTTTACTTGAGAAAAAGCTTGCTGATCCCTAATCCGACCAAGCAGATCCATTACACCAACCACTCTACTTAAACAAAGCTAGTCGATCCCTCTACTTCACTATCCTCTCGTCAAGCCTCATACGGACCACTTTCCCAAGTCATCAAATGAGGGATCGGTCTATATCCAAACCTCCAACACTGATCCCTCCTCCACTCCCTCTTCTTCTTCCTCCCTCATTATTCTATCGAGCCTTACTCCTATCCACACCTCATCTTTCCAAAACAACGTATACCCATAGTCATCCACTACGTGATGCATCAAACGGTCATCATTGAAGTAGAATTCATTGCCTTATCTTAAAATCAAAAGCTAAATGGGAAGCTTACCTAAATTTTTCGAAGGAAAACTATCAAAAGGAAAAGGATTGGGCTACGATTTGATTAGAAAGTGGAACGATGATCTAAAATTGAGTAGGAAGATGGATTTATTAGACAGAGCGATGGTTGAGTGGAAGGGATCTTGTTTCATTTCTTAAAGTAAGGGAGAGTTCAGTTGTGGGAGAGTAGATGGAAAGTGTACCATCTCGGAATTTTCGACCTCGAAAATCGACACCAATACGTTCACTGTATAGAGTGTCGAACAATCGAATGTCGGAAATTCCAGACTGTTAGGGTTGAGAAGAAAAAGAGATAGAAGAAGAAACAAAAAAAGCATAGAATCTCACAATCGCAGCGGAACAAATATAATATCAAATAGCATCATTTAAGCAAAGTAAACTATAAATTTCAATTTACATACAATACATCAGAGTACAACCATTCACAAATAACTGGGACAGTTATAATAACTTGTTCCTAAAACCAGTCTAGACAGTCTATACTTCACAGCAGAATATAATCAATATGTCCCTGCCATCCAGCTTGCCTCTTGAGCTCCAGAACGTCCTAACCTGAAAATCTGTAATACTCGGTCTTACCCGAGCATTACAATAAAGTAACTCCCGGGTCAGGCTAGAAACCAGCGTGAGTAAACTCAAATAATTTGAAATACTAAGTTATAAAACTTACTGGGAAAACCAGGGTAACTCGTTCATCACTATGAGTTCTTATCTTGTTAAAACCAACACTTATTTCACAAAACAATATCTAAGTATTGTTACTTAGTTTAAATGGCCATGTTACTTAATTTATTCCATTCCAACCTATTTGATTCTACAATCAAATTCATAAAGAAATTGTAGATTACCAATCGAAGTGGTTACAGATATTGCTGATACCCGACCCCGGTCTCTTCGAATCCAGTGTCATCTTTAGGCCAAATTGTTTAAGTAAACAGTTTAATTAAATTTAGAATAACATACGCACTCAGAAATCCATCATATATATCTAATTAAGTAAGTGATTCACCTTTATAAACTGATCAATCCAGCCATTTCATATCACATCACATCACAAATTATCAGACTAGAGATATTCATCAATCCAAGCATACGATATAACATAATCATCCATAAGAAAGATTTATTAGTTAATTAAGTTCATTAACACAAATAAATTAATTACTTTTGAATCCTGCTTAATTAATAACAATTAATTACAAATCATTTATAATTATTTTAATCAATTATTGTAATTAATTAATTATCCTTTAATTGCCTAAGTCCTTAATTAATTTAAGATAAATCATTTATCTTAATTAATTACATAATTATCATTTAAATCTTTATTAAATTAAATGTGTGAAACTAATTTATACAAAATCTCCTGAGACCTTTTTATTGATTAAAAATTCAATACATTTATCTTTAATCACTTACTTAATTACATCCCTTATATTTTTGAAATCACTTGGGGTTTAATTTAATTAATTAACTAATATATAATTATCGAAACCAAAACAACTTAAAATCAAAAACACATTTGACTTTATAATCTATATTTTGAAACTTGATAAATACTTTTACTTTGAAATTTGTTTAATAATTAGCTTTGAAAACTTGTGCAACTTCTCTTTGAAACTAGCTTATTTTCTTTGCTTTTAAAACTTATTAAAAAAGTTCGCTTTCATTTAAAAAATAAGGAAACCCGAGCCTAGCCAGGATTTCCCGAACAATCACTCGAGCCACTCCTCCCTTAACTTCGAAAATCTCACGATCGACCCCGAGCAAAACCTTGTCTTCCCCAAAGCTCAAACATCACAGCAACCCATAGACACCAAAGGATACTCGTGCACATACACACACCAAAGCCGATGCTCCAACCATTGTTGCCATCGCCGACAAATCGACTTCGACCACCTCCCTCGATTCCGACCACCAGTTCCTCGAAATGAACTCGAAAACAAAAACGAGCTACTAGAAAACCCATTGGAACGAACCTGATCACCAACAACCACCTCGCGTTGCCACCTCCAGTCACCAGAGGTTGCGACAATCTGTCCAAACCTTCGCCGTAGACCTATGCTCCTATTCCCCTAACTCCAATCAAGTCCGATACATCGATGACGACGAACTCACCTCGAAACCAATGTCGACCAAATCAGGGTCATAAACCCAATTTCATCGCCATCTCGCCACCACGACAATCTGTAAATCCATACTCCATGTTTACAAAGTACCTCACCTTCGAGCTTACTCCAGCCAAAAACTTGGTCTTCCACCCTTTGCCAATCACCAGAAATCAAGGAATACCCAATTTCCGTTCAACCTTTAAATTCTTCGCAAATTCAAGCTTAAAAATAAGGATATGATTATCAAAAATCATCAATTTCTAGTACGAATTAAATACTTGATTTTTCTGACTTTAAAAGATTTTCACTGTAATCATCTTCTACCAGTAATCTACTTGTTATTTATGCTTAAAAATATTTTTAAAAATTGAATCTGATAAGTACAAACAAATTTCTTTTAAAGATCTTAACATAAAACTGTATATGTATAAATAGATATGAATTTTCGGACCTGATTTAGTTTGTTAAAATCAAAGAAAGGCTAATTATTTATACATAGACATGCACATACATATATACACAGTAATTCAAATATACTTCAAACAATTTACATCCATGCAAATCATATTACTTCACAAATTTATCACATGCAACCAGATATCAAATAGATTAAGCTAAAAAAATGGTTGTTTACTCATAGATTTTGTTTAACAGAGAAACAAAGCTTATTCCATGATCTGGAGCTTGATTTTTGAAGCTAATAGTTGATTTGAATTGCAACTTGATGGTTGATTTTGAACTTGAAACTGAATTGATTTAATCCTTGCTCAGGATGAAAGACTTGAAACAGTTTGATTTCCTTTTTTGTTTTAATTTTGAAAGATGAAGAAAATTGAGAAAGACTGGTTTGAAAAAAAAATCAAAGAATTATGTATACAGCCTATTCTCTAACATTTTATTTATATTTCAATTTTAAGAGAAAACTAATGCCACTTGTTCTTGCATGTTACTCCTAGCTCACAAATGTCAAAAACTAATATTATATATTTTTCTTTATGTTTTTATTAATTTAAGTATTATGTTTTATACTTATATATATGACTTACATTTATTTCATGTATATTTTAAAGAAAATATTAACCTTTTATTAAATCCTATGTTAAACTATCATACTTTTAAATATATATTATCTTTTAGAGTTTTTAAAATATAGAATCTAACTTTAAATAGCTTTTGAAAGTTATTGTATTGAATTTAAATTAATGCTTCCAAATCGCAATATATATATTCATATATATATTATAATTAGAAATATCTTATGTGAATTTTTTGATATACATATATATCCACACTTTTACAAACTTCCATATTTTCTACTTCTCATGGCATATATATATATATATGTATATATATACACACACACACTTATATACCTGTATATGTATACACTTAAAATTTTCAACCTAGTTATAGAGGTAACCCGACCTTGTGTTGGCAGAGATCCGGTTAGGTTCTCGGGGCGTCCCTCCAGAGGCGTACCCATGTGGCATATGAAGTTCCTTATCCTGACCATTTGTTGGAGTTCCAAAGAAACAATACGAGTCCTATACAGTTTTAGTTGTATAACCTGCCATTTACTTATAGTGGTGACCTGCCGTTTAAGTGGTAGCTATAGTAGGCATACCACGAAATGTGTATGCTGGATAAGATTAATATTATACTTTCAAAACGTTTTCTACACTATGAGCTAATAATAATATCAAAAGGATTTCACGTATCATGCATGTTTGACTATCATAAGGAGAAATCTCCTCCAATTGTGCGCTTGCATTTTGTGTATGCGGGTAGGCCTTATGGTAGTTCCATTTTTCAAAAAGCATGGCGAATTTCTTTTTATTTCTTTTTGTTTGTTCTGTTTCAAATAAAACTATTTTCGTTTGCTCACACCATTCCCATGACTGACCTGGAGTTTATTGTTCCCTTTCTAAACTCTAAGTGCGCATAATTTTCCACACGGGCCGCCTAGAGTCGGATTTTCAGATAATCGGCTAGTAGGTTCAGAATCGTAGCCTTCAGCTTTCTGTTTGGAATTCTTTGGAGTCTTTGGATTTTGGCAATCGCATTCATGACCTACCTTGCTACAATACAACATGATGGTGGTTCGAGCTAGTGGTTTGGAGCTTTGGCTATGGAGTTATAGTATTGTGGGATTTTCTTTCTCTCTTTCTTGGCATTGAAGATATTATCTTTCCGCTACTGTTGTTTCCGACGTTGTATCTATCTCTAATATGTTAATATTCATTTGTATCAGATGTTGTATCTATTAGGTATCAATAAAATTATTTATTCTATTTCCTCTGTGTTGTATCATCTAATGTTGTTATAAGCTCCGGCAAACCAGATTCAAAGTTCGAATCTACGGCACTCGAATACGGGTGAAGTATTTGGATATTGATTTTCGAAGGTCGAGTCAGGGTCGTCACAGTGGTATCAGAGTTTAAGGTTGAGTAAGGACTTTAGCTCAGGAGTACAACACATTAGGTGACTCATTAGAAATAGGGTTACAAATGCCCTAGAATGAGTATATCCCTAAGATATCCGTCCGAATGCCTCAGTAAATTCTCTTAATAGTAAGTATGAGTGCAACAAGAGGAGGAGATAGGGGACAAGAAAGTACTACTACAAATGGTCAATACCCTGCAACAACAAGGAATAGCTTTCTCTATCAATCTCTTTTCAATTCTTGGATGGCTTCGTGGCAGCTACAAGAAGAAGCTTTGGTGTAATGGTGGCCCTGCAAATCGTTATAGAAACGTCCCTATTTCGTATTCTCTTAATCAGTTTCTCATCTACTTTTCGTTTTTAATTTTCATAAATTTGAAATTTTATTTAAAATAAATTGGTTAATAAATAGGAAGTTAAGTTGAATTATATCCGTTTGTCTGTTCTTTGGGGTCCAGTTATATTCTACGAATGTTTAGTTATCCCTTCGAACTAACCAATGTCCTTTCATATTTCGTAGACCGAGTGACCCAGGTATCTTGTGAAGTGTTGAATGAGTTCGTTCTCATATCAATTGTTAATATTCTGATTTGGTAAGCCAAATATAGAATAAATATTCAGTTTGATCTGATCAAACATTTCTCTATCTTTGTGTGTTCATTTGATCTTGGTTGTCTCCTTGTCTAGCAAATTTCGAGGACGAAATTTTCTTAACGGGAGAATTTGTAACGATACCGGTTTTGAGTCAAAAATTAAATTGGTAATTAGAATAAAAGTTTGAATTAAATTGAGAATAAATGTAAATTTTTCCAAATTTAATAAGATATTTGTTTGTTTATTTGTATATATGTACATAAATTGATTTTAAATTGAATTGTTGGTTTGAATTTCATAAATAAATATCTTATAAACATATTGGATTAGAAAAACATTACATTTAAATTAATAGAAAGTTTTAATATATACATATATCTTTCGAAATTAGATAAGATTTATAAAAGGATCATTTCTTTTAAAATAAATATAATTTGTATATATAACAAATCTATCTCGTAATGCTTGATTAATAAAAACATAAAACATGTTTCATAAATTAAAATAAAGTAGGGATTTAAAACATAATTATAAATTAATTTAAAATAAGGACTTAAACATAAATTTAATTTTCAAGTGTAGGGAAATTAATTCATGCAATTACACGTGTTAACAAAATTTACAAGTGGCAATTGATTAAATTAAAGGTTAGTAAAAAAATTAAACAACATGTTTTAAAAGAAGAAAACCAGTTTTCATATTTTCTTTCTGTCATCTTTATTCTCAAATCTAAAAACAAAACCAAAGCCTGAGATTAAAACAAAATGAAAATCAAAACAAATTTCAAACCTGAAACAAAGATTTCAAATTCAACATCATCAAGCTTTAGAATTCAAGATAAAAAAATCAAACAATAGTTTTTCAAAAGAAGATCAAACCTGATCCAGATCAAAGAAAAAGATACCTGGAAATGAAAATCTAAGTAAAAGTGGTTTCAAAAATATCAAGAACAAGTTCATCTCAACATCAAGCAGTGGATCAGATTCAAACTCAACAAGAATTCAAATCAAACAAAGCAAGATTTAAGCTTCACTTCAATTTCAGTTCTAGATAAATCAAAGCAAAATAAATTCCAGAAAATCAGAACCTGCTTCTCTGTTCTTTTTCCAGGTGAGCAAACTATAGATTTTAAAACTTAATAATTTTATGAATACTAAAATTTATGATAGTTATGGTTTCTATATGGTTTGCATGATTGCATAAATAGGTCTTGTGCAAAATACATCTGATCTCTGTTCTTTATTACAAAAACAAAAATATAATAAAAAAAATCAATCCCCTTCCTACGAACCATTATAGACTACGATGTTTACATGGTTTATGATTGAATTAAGTAAACCTTATTTTTAAAAATAATTAGAAGTTAAATTAGTAGGCATCTTATTGGGAAATTTGAAATTACATTAAAAATAAATAAAAGCCAGAAAATCGTTGTTCGAAATTTCTTGTTTTGAATTTATAACTTGATTCGTGTTGCAAAATGATGAATTTTAAGAATAAGATCAATATTTTTAGATTTGAAAATCGTATGGAATCTCGAGTTAAACGGAATAGCTATGTTCATCGATTTCTGAAAATCAACACAGCAATAATTATCGCAATCAAAGGTGAAGGTAGTTGGAGGTCAGGTGGTCACATGAAAAATAATGGCAGAAGTTTCAAATCATTGTGGAGGTTGATCGACGAGATTGTAGGGTTTATGGACCCAATTTGATCAATGTCGTTCCTCGAGCTTGTGTAATGTCGTGGGTGGATCGAAACCCATTGAAGGTGGCTGAATCGATGAGTTGGGTCGTGGAGAAGCTTTGGGCAGATGGAAGAGTTCTCTAGTGGCCGAGATTGGCGAGGCGAGGCGATTTTGAATGAACTATGTCGTTCCAGTTAAAAGACGATAGGCTTGTTTTTGTTTCTCAGGTGATCTCGTGGTTCTGGGTGTTTGGATTCGTCGACGGTGACGTTGATGACCTGTTGAAGGTTAGGGCAGTGATCAAAGGTGATCAGAAGGGTTGTGCACGTGCATGATGTATCTAGTGTTCGAAGAGTTGGGAAGATGAAGTCTTCTCGGGTTCTTACTCGAGTAATTGCGAAGGTGGGCCGAGTTTCATCTCAAGTCCGTCTTGTATGTTTTCCAAGGAATAAGTTTTTAAAAGATATAGGTTTCGAGTTTTAAAAATTTTAAAATAAAATTATGCATAGGTTTTGAAATCTTGTCAGTAATTTTGTACCAGGGTTTTAAAAACAACCAGAAGATGAAATTTAAGTTTTAAAGTAAAAATATTAACCAAATTTTCAAATGAATTTATTTAAACAGGTTTCAAAAGTAAATTTTTTAATCAATGGAAAATGTTAAATAATTTCAAAGCTAAATAAAATTTTACAGGTTTTCATAATATGAGTTAACTAAGTTTTAAAGCTAAAAATGAATTATGTTTTCAAAGTCATTTTATTTAAAACAAGTTTAAACAAGTTTCAAAGTTTAAAATGTTAAATGTCCTTGAATTGATTAATTACTTAGAGGTTAATTACTTAATAAAAGTAACCAAGGATAATTAGTTTATGATTAAAGGTTAATTAATGAAAAGGATGATTACTTAGTGGAAGTATTTAAAGGTTAATTATTTCGTGTAATTAATTAAGGTGATTTAATCATGGATAATTATTGAATATAATTAAAGTGATTAATTAATCAAAGGTTAATTAATTTGGGTAATTAATTTAAAAGATTGATTTGCTAACGTGATTAATCAAAAGTTAATTAATGTAAGTAATTAAGGTTAGTTAATTACTTAAAAGATTAATTACTTAATGAAAGTTATTTAAAAGGATAATTACCCAATGTATTTAAAAGAATTAATTATTTAATTACTTAAATATTTGTTGACAAGGTGATTAATTTATTTATGTGAATAATTTAAGGTAATTAATTAAGGTAAATAATTAAAAGATAATTAATTAATTTATGTGATTAATTAAGAATAATTTATTAATTAAGGATAATTAATTAAGATGGATAATTAAGGATTAATTAATTAATAATTAAAGATAATTAATCAGTGATTTAAAGGATTAATTAATTAATAATTAAAGATAATTAATCAGTGATTTAAAGGATAATTAATCAATGTAATTCATCCGAGATTTATTAATATAAGTGATTAGGGATAATCACTTATGGTAATTAATTAAGGGTAATTAATTAAATCATAATTAATTAAGGATTAATTAATTTATGTAATTAATTAAGGATAATTAATTAAATAATAATCAAATGATTAAAGGTTAATTATTTAATGATCAAAGGATGATTGATTTATTAGTTGAAATTGATTGATTAATAATTAAAGGTTAGTTAATTTATTAAAGGTTAGTTAATAAATGATTAAAGGACAGTTAATTAAAACGGTTTGTAATTAATTAATATTAATTAACCAGGATGAGTAATTTATTCATAAGTAATTAATCCGGTTTAAACTAATCACATAATTGATTGATCTTAGTTATGGATGTTTGGATTGTATTGAATGCTTTGAATTGTTTGATATCATTGATGTGTGATATTCTATGATGTGAATTGTTTTGACTCGTACTGTGAACTGTAATTTATTTATCTGTAATGAATTTACATATTTGACTATGAATCTGTGAATGAAGATAAGCGTTATAGGATTATACCGCTTATCGATATTGCTGTGCTTGGATTTGTGACGATTGATGATATTGTATTGTTGTATGTAAAGCCCCTGGATTACACCACACACACAAATATGGATTGCACGAGGAAATTAGTTAAGTCACAGATATTTGAATTTAATATTATGAAATGTCTTTAGAGATTGAATTCTGAATCCAAAATGATTTGAAAAGCTTTTGAAAAGGAAGTTTTGGAATTGAAATATAGTTTAATAAAATATATCTTGTTTAAGTTTTGAAATTATTTAGGAAACTTTGGTTTGAAAGGGTTATATAAGTTATATATATTTATATGGATTTAAAAATATTTTAAATAAACTGTTTTGGGAATTTGAATTTAATTTAAATAGAACTTGCCGATGATACGGCAGTTCGCTGATTTCTAGTTTATACTTTAAAGGCTATAACTTGTGTATAATTGATCGGATTTTTCTGAAATGAAAAGCATTTGTTTTCAAATAATAATGGCTTTCATTTAAAGTAAAAACTTCTAGTTTTTGTTGAAAAGCTTTCAAGTTTGAAATGAAAATTGTATTGAAAGCTATGAATGAATCTTTGTTAAAGATTTTGGTGAACATTGTTTCAAATTGAAGGTGATCTTAAAGGGTGAATCTTTTAGTTTAAAAGATTAAAAGTGGGAACTCGTTTTAACCATTTGAAAGAAAAAATTTGGGTAATAAGTTGTGACTTAACTAAGATCCCACTATATCCATATGGTATTAAAATTTGGCGTTCATTATTCGGTTTAGCCGGGAGAGGACTTTATGTCATAAAACCTATTCCAAATAATGATATGATGAAATGGATAGCTTTTGAAGACCGATGGTGAAGATCGGTTATTTTCGAGAACAAAAGGATAACCTGTTGAATGTCTCTACACTGAGTCGTGCCGGTGTAGAGATCTCCATATATGATGGGGAGTCCGACCGGGATTGTGCATACCCGGATTGCAAGGCCTTCTTTGAAGTGCCTTCGGTTCCATTTGAACCGGAACGAATTTATATGGATGTATGTCTGTCATTACACTTTGATATATAAAGCTGGTTTCTATCAAATACATTTCTGTTTGGTGGCGGAGAATTTATTCTCTTAGCTTAACACCCTTCTTTGAGACATACGAGCTCAGAGGTTATGTAGTTGATGGTTACTAGTGATACATTCCCAATTTGGTAATGTGGCATGCTAAGTGCTGCTGATCATTTGTTGATCAAAGCATGGCTTTTGTGAAAAGCGTAGCTTTGTAGACGAGACCTCGTTGAACCTCACACCCCGAAAATGGTCGAAACAGGAAGAATGCAGCAAGGTTATGAGGGTCGCGCCCTTTTGGGTATGTCCATTTCCTTCTGGATAAAAGTGGTATCATGGTATGAAGCTCAGATACTTAACTTATGTAGCTGTGGCAAATTTGTTGCTTTGTGGTTGTTGGTGTTGAGGGGCCTCGGATAAAGGTCGATGACAACCGGGGGATGGCATACTCGTGACAGTCAGTTACCTAGTTACAGAGGTAACCTGGCCTTGTGTTGGCAGAGATCTAGTTAGGTTCTCGGAGCATCCCTCCAGATGCATACCCATGTGGTATAGGAAGTTCCTTAGCCTGACTATTTGTTCAAAATCCAAAGAAACAATACAAGCCATGTACAGTTTTAGTTGTATAACCTGCCATTTACTTATGGTGGTGACCTGCCATTTAAGTGGTAGTTATAGTAGACATACCACGAAATGTGTATGCTGGCTAAGATTAATATTATACTTTCGAAATGTTTTCTGTACTATGCACTAATAATAATATCAAAAGGATTTCTCGTATCAAGAATGTTTGACTATCATAAGGAGAAATCTCCTCCAATTGTGCGCTTGCATTGTGTGTGTGCGGTGAGCCTTACGGTAGTTTCAGTTTCCAAAAAGCATAGCAAATTTATTTTTATTTCTTTTTGTTTGTTTTGTTTCAAATAAAACTGTTTTCATTTGCTCACACTAGTCCCATGACTGACTTGGAGTTTATTATTCCCTTTCTAAACTCTGGGTGCCCACAATTTTCCACACGGACAGCCTAGAGTCGGATTTTTAGATAATCAGCTAGTAGATATAGATTCGGTAGCCTTCAGCTTTCTGTTTGGAATTCTTTGGAGTCTTTGGATTTTGGCAATCGTAGTCATGACCTACCTTGCTACAATACAACATGATGGTGCTTCGAGCTAGTGGTTCGGAGCTTTGGCTATGGATTTGCAGTACTGTCAGATTTTCTTTCTCTCTTGCTTGGCATTGAAGATATTATCTTTTCGCTGTTGTTGTTTCCGTCGTTGTATCTATCTCTTATATGTTGATATTCATTTGTATCAGATGTTGTATCTTTGTGTATCAATAAAATTATTCATTCTGTTTCCACTGTGCTGTATCATCTAATGTTGTTATAAGCTTCGACGAACCAGATTTGACGTTTGAACCTACGGCATTCGAATACAGGTGAAGTATTTGGATGTCGATTTTCGAAGGTCGAGTCAGGGTCATTACAATAGTATTTTAAAAATGTAAAGAAACCGACTAGAGTTTGATTAGAATGATTGATGGGAGTTGGATAGCGAATCATCCATATGTCGACTACATGACTAGCCAGCAGCTTGGCCATGTCAAGTTTATCCCAAGCTAACATAAAGGCCCCAAGAGGGGTAGCCATGCCGATGTCGATCGGTCGACAAAATTGGAATCAGAAGGAGCCATCGAAAACACAGGTGGCTCACTTATACAATAACCAAATTACCAAATCCTAACAAATCCCAAAGGCAGAACACCCAGCATGACATGCTTTCTAGGCGACCATCTTCATAGCATACCCATATCAAGCACCGCATGAAGGCAAACACATGAGAAGACTCTAAAGATATGAAATCGACATTACGACCATTCTTAATTTCTTATAAGTCACTTAAGGCCCATACCTATAAATTGTGCCTAGCGCATGGCATGCTATCTTAACAAATGCTAATATCAACATATAAATGTTTGCAAGCCCATTTAAACCTATCCACATCGATCAGCTAACGCTGTCAAGGTTGCGATGGTTGACTGATTTTGAAAGATGGCCAGGAAAGGCCGTTTTTGATCATAGCATGCTAAAGCTAAAGCTTTATGGCTAAAACATTATAGCATTTACGATAAAAAATCAAAGAAATACACACGCATATATATATAAGCAGTAATAAAAACTCAAGTTTTCCATGATGGTAATGCGTACCGCTGTGGATGAAAAGGAAGAGAAATACTCAATTCAAGGCCATACAAGTGCCAAATAATACGACTATTAAATATATCCATACCTTGGTCACTTAAGAATTTATTTATCTAAGATTACGTACTGTCTTTTATGGGTTTTGAACTCTTAAAAAATACAAATATACATACATACATACATACATACATATATATATATATATATATATATATATATATATATTCGATCATATATAAATGCTACATTGAGTTATCATGACTTATAATGTATGAAACATCAATAAAATTAGTTCATTCAAACTAATCTAGTAAACCATAGTATCAATTATGTATTCAATATGACTGATTACTGTAAGGATTTTGTTGTGTTAGATGTAGCTATAAAACAAGAGCTATAAAATGTACCCAGGAAGTAAATCACTAAAATGTTAGTTTGAACAGTTTACCTAAAGTGTATCTTATTTAATGCCCTTAAATGTTAAGAGTAACCAAATGCATTTTTGAAAAGTGTTTGTTATGGTCCTCTATTAAGGGTCGCCTTTTAAATGGTTCAACCTTTCAGAAAGGAAATTAAATTTGCAAGAGTGGATGTAACAAATGCACGATTAGGATGAAGAGACTGAATGATCACCTTTGCTTTATGAAAAGACATGGAAAACGGGAATTGTATAAAATACTAAAAGATAATTAATATGAAATGATAAGTGCAATTTCTATCCCAAATATATTTCCATATAAAAAAGTGGATTCTATAAAAGTTATTTCATCGAGTATAAGATATCATATCTATAACAACATTAAATTTAGTAAGACTGTAATCTAACGTTTAAAAATATTCTAGAAGTATATAAAATTTAATTATGGAAAAAAGGGATAATCTAGCATTTAAAAGTAAAATATTATTTTCTTGAGTGTTAATAAAATAAATTGTATAATTGTGATTCAATTCGAGAAAATAACTTAAAAAATGATTTTTATAGAAATAACAAAGTGACAGTAAGTTAAAATATAGTTTCAAATATTTATACAGAGTTTAATTGCATTTTTGTGTTTGGAATAGAAAATTATTTTGGAAATAATAAATGGCAAAGAAAGATAAACACAAATGCACGTATTCGTTTTAAACTTTCCTTTGCCTAAATATCAAGAAACGGATTAAAAAGGCTACTATTATCTTTGCTTAATTGAACAAATGAGATTGGTCACTTTGAGAAATTAATAAAATTATTTTGCCTAATAAACTAATAAAAAATTATTAACCTTGCCTAACAAAACATGAAATAATTATTAACCTTTCATAACAACATAAAATAATATAATAATTGGCCTAAATAAAACACAATAGTACAATGACTAGCTTAATAAAACAAAATATTATAATGTAATGACTCAGAATCATTTTAATTTCTGAATATCTAATTTAATTTAAATATTCAATTAATAGTTTTAATAAGTAAATAACTTTACTTTTAAATTTACAACTAACAGTAGATAATTCATTTTTGAACTTGTTCATGTAAATGATAGTTCGACGGAAAGCTGAAAATATGACCGAAACCCGCTTTTTAGATTTTTTTTATCAAATGACATGTTGTAGAAAGTCGTAAATACCCTTGTACATATTCAAAACCCATATCTACATCTTTAAAGTTGAAACATTACATTTTGAAATGTAAAAAGTGAAGAAGTAAATAATGATACTAAAAGATAAATAAATTTAAATATTTAAATATGAAAAGACCTTTAGTTTCCTTAAGTTACTAAGTAGACAAACGGTACTTGAAACACACTAATACCCGATATGTTATCATATATAACGTACTTGATTGATTTATGAAATGATGTTGGAGTTGAAAAGAATATTTTCGTTTCATTTTTTTCATTCTTTTTAAATCTTCTTATATATTTACAGATACATCGTTCCTTCTTATACTTTATCTCCTTATTCAAGTTCATCATTTTATTTTCACTCAAAAATATTCGAGAATAGGAAAAGTTACAATTTTTGGTATAAAAACAAGGTACTTGGATTTTGCAATAATTGGTAAAGGTGAGATTATCTAATTTCCATGTTTAATTATTTTGATTTTATATGTGATAAATGTTGAAGAAAAAAATAAATAGTTTGGTTGAATTGTGTTAAAATTTCTTTAATGTTTAAATAATGATTTAAAATCAAAATTTTATTCGAAATGAGGAATATAGCTTTCTAGAATATACAGGGAACAATATTTACTTATAGTTCTTTGTAAATTCATATGAAAACATTTCCATTCAAGATTTCTAAATTCAGTGTCTCACAAACCATTTTGATTTTGCAAAGACCGTTAAATAGGGAGATGTTTATCTGCGAGTCTAGTTTTCTTAGAAGTAGTCTAGTGTTGTTTCGTCTAGCAGAGAGAGTTATGCGCCGATAACAGTAACAGGTTTAGTAATGTTAGTTTTTCATCAATCATGAATCGACAAATGGCCTGCGTATCAACAATCATGATTTTTAGTAGCGTGGTTAGGTCGTGATAGCTAGTAGATCAGATTTGGGTCGTTTGGCAAATTTCAGCGACTTATGTGGTTTAGGCAGCGCAACTAGGGCCGGAGCAACTATAACGACCCTTAAAATTCGACGATTTAAATGAATTAAATTAATAAGATTTTTAATTAAATTTAGAAAGAAATAAAAATCTTATAATTATATTGGAGCGAATGTAGAAATTTTCTGTAGAAATTGTATTTAAAAATTTACAATTTAAAAATTTATATTGCAATTAATTGAAATAATGTAAATTGTCATACTTGGTTATAAGTTTAATATAAGAAACAAATGGAATGTTGAATTTATGAATTATCAATAATAATATTAACTAGAATGAAATTCAAATTAATATAATAATAAAAAGTGTAAATTGTTGCATTTGGGCAAAAAAAATTAAATATAAGTAAATAAAAGTAGGCATTTAATTTACCGATGGAATAATACGTTGATTAAAAGTAACTGTATGGAAATTTAGGTAGTAATGTCAATGGCAGTTGATGAATAACCAATTTAGTGCAATCCCAATTTAATTGCAACAATGGTAAGGTTGTAATTGATTGTAGTTAGAAAATTTGAAATAATTTTCAATAAATATAATTAAATAGTTGTTGTATGAAGGATAAAACGTACAAGTATTATAAGAGTGTATTGTTGATAAATGGTTATTACAGATAAGTAATTAAATATTACTTTAACGAAAATAAATGTAGTAATGGATGTGCGAATGTAAATTTAATAAAACGGAAATTTATTTTAAAGTAGTAATTGGGAAATTAATTCAAAGGTTATATTAATTGAGGAAATAATACGTAATAAATTACAATTTGATTGAATCAATGCTAATTAAGTAATTATAATAAATTGTAGTTGGTAATTAAGTATGAATGTGAGTAAATTTGGCATTACTGATAATTATTAAATTTTACCCATTCATCTAATTTATTTAATTAAATCTAAATCCATGGCAACATTTGTTGTTAATGATAGTTGTAAGTGAAATTGAATGTTAAATGGGAACAATTATTTTAGTTTAACCATTTATTTAGTATATTAAGTTAAAACTGGTAATCGATTGCAACAAATCTAAATTAAATGTTATGGTAAGGTAAAGTAAGGCAATAAGTGGGAATAATAACACATAAGTGTGATTTAAAGTAAACGGTAACAAATATTTTAGGGTGCCTATTTATCTAGCCCGTTAATTTAAATATGGGAAAAATTACGATAAATCTAAATTAATTATTTTGTTTTGTTAATGTGATTTAGTTAATAATGGTAATTTATATGAAATGAAGCATGCATTAATGAAATGTATTATAATTCAATGTTATTTATACCCATAAAATGTCTATTTATTAAATAGCAAGATTTTAAATCAATAGACGATTTTATGGAGATTTCAATTTTTAATCAATAACATTCAATGTGGAATCAATTACAATTAACTGACTTAAATTGTGCAGTTAGGGTAGATTTGATTTTTCATTGAAGATGGTAAAATTTATAAGATGTAATTAATGTTAAGCCTATTTATTATATGAAAATTCATCGATTTAAATAATAGAAAGCAAGATTTGTTAATTTGATTGAAGTATAAAATTCAATAATTGAATTTATTGCATATAAATGAAATACAACATTTAATATTACGTCAATTGAAACTAGATGGAATGTGAGGATAGTAGTATAATAGATTTTGAATCAAATGTTGATTTCATCCTGTGTAATATTGAATTGAATAATATGAATGAAAATTTAATTTATATTTTCTAAATTTAATGAAATTGAAAATTTAACACCGAAATGGATAAATTAATCAACTCTAAATTGAAATTGAAATTTGGTTAAATTAGTGTAAATGATTAAGAAAGTTAAATTTGATAAAATTTGTTAATTATAAAGTTGAAATTAAAAAGTGATTCAATTAATTTATTTTTAATTTATTTTTAATTTATTTAATTAATATAAAAATAGCCATTTTGGCTACCTCGGATTTCGACGAAACAAGTTTCATCGGATCCGTAATGGTGAATTATTGTAGGATTTCAAGTTTCGTATCGATCGGACTTGTCAGTTGATCGTACGGGCTTGAAACACCTTTAAATCCATGAAATTGAATCAATTGAAATCAATTTGAAAATATTGATTTTATCATAACTTCTTCATATGATGGAATTTGGACCTGAAACTTGTACCATCGCGTTTAAAATATTTTAAACATCTATTTTGATATGCGGGTTGATCCAATTTCGTTCCGGGGTCAGAATGGGCTTTTTGGGTCACTTCGTCGTTAGCGCGTATATTCAACCCGATCTATCTATCCTATCTCAACCCTGTCTATAAATACCCGGCTATAAGCCCTAGCAGCCTCTGTTCCTTATTTCTATACTTTCTGCTCACCTCCTCACTTCAATGGCAGACAAACCCTAATTCCAATTGCACTTCCAAATCAAATCCAAAACTGAAATTTCAAACTCCATACTATATAGCAAATTTTATATGCATTCGAAGCTCTCGAATAACGTAATCTTCTGGTGTGATTCATTTTTCAAATCGATACCCCGTTTTCCCAGAATTCGCTAATCAATTTTCAGCCGTTCATCAGGTCGAAATAAAACTAGTCGGATCGTCGAATCGTTTCTGGGTATTGCAGAGGGACTGAGGGGAGTCGATCCATGTGGATTTCGGGGTGAGTTGATGGTTGGATTTGGCGCAAATTCAATTAGGGTTTTTATTTTTAAACGACGGTGGCTGATAAATTGGGGCGAGAATGGAGTGGCCGTGGCCAAGATGGTTGGTACGCCTCATAGGGTCGCGTGCGTGGCCGCGTGTAGCCGGGGGAAGGAGTTCGTCGTCAAACAGGTGGTGGCTGCAGCTAGCTTGTGTGCGTGTTCTGGTAGCCGGGTTCTCGCGTGCCAATCGAAACTGTGGGGAGAGGGAGACGTGTTGATGTGTTCAATTTGGTACAAGATTTTGTTTTTTTTTTGTTTTACTTTATTTATTTCAATTTCATTTTGTTCTAATGCCGATAACTTCTGCATACAAACTCCAATTCACGCGCGATTTTTTTCGTTAGGATCATAATAACATTCCGGACTTTATAATGTCAGTTTGGGCAAATTTGGAGACTGTCAAATTTTTGGGTTTAAATTGAATTTACATTCAATTTAAATTCAAAAGGTGTGTGTTTTAACCCACTCACAACTTCTAAGATTTCTTATGTTTGTTAAATTAAATTTTGATGTGATTTAAAATTTATCTATGACTGTGTGGCGTATTTTAGTCATCCTCTCAGTTAAATTGCATTTATTAAATTAAATTGTTATTTAATTTTTCATTGCATATAAACTGCCAGTTAAAATTTATTTATTATTGCATATAAACTGCCAGTTGACAGTTAATTAAATTATTATTGAATATAAACTGCTAGTTAATACCTGTTGTTTATTATCTATTCTATATTGATGTTATTGTTTGAATTGGATGATGATTTGATAAATGTTGGTGATTGATAATGGACGAATGGTTGTTATATTTTATGTGGGTAAAATTTGCAAGTTGTTATGCATTTCATCTCATTCAGGATTGCGGTTTGAAATGATATATAACCATAATTTTTATTTTTAAATTGCGGATTGAAATGATAAATATCCGTATCACTTGACCATAGG
Organism: Allium cepa; assembly: GCA_030765085.1. Taxonomy (NCBI): domain Eukaryota; kingdom Viridiplantae; phylum Streptophyta; class Magnoliopsida; order Asparagales; family Amaryllidaceae; genus Allium; species Allium cepa. The sequence goes on along the minus strand of CM060931.1, from coordinate 1,037,736,813 downwards.
GTAGAAAATTTTAGGCAGACACTGTGGCCTATATATATAAATATTTCGAAAATGATTTCTATGGTTTTTTAAAGAAATATACGGTTTTATGAGATATTGATTGTATATTTTATAATGTTATTTTATATATAGTTAAATTTTTAGTTTTAAGCCATGTATAAAAATTGGTTTAAAGATAAAGAAGTTAGATAATAAAGTTTGATTTTATTAGAATATAATATGGTTAAATGTTTATTTAAATTTTATTTCTAGAGTTTAAAATTAATTAAATCGGAATAAGGTGGGAAGATAAATACAAATTTGATTTTAATTAAAGTATATAATAATTTTTCTCAAATAAAATTGATTCTAATTTAAATAGATTTGAGATTTTAAAAGATATGATTTAATAACTTGATTTGTGGTTTGGAGGATTTAAATGGATATTATTAAGTTAATTAAATTGAAAGAATATCCGGTATTTGAAGTTTAAAGGCTTTACTTAAATGATATTAGATTTATTAAGTAAACATTTCAAATCTAAATAATAGTAATTGAAATTGATTTATATGGAATTATCAAAGAATTAGTTTTGAAATGGTGGAATATGTAAAGCTTTGAAATATATGAGTTGAAATGGTTTATTGAACGGGTCAAATCGCTATTTGGAATTTATTTGTAAAATTAAAGAAGCTATCTTAATATATAAAGTTATTTAATATTCGAACCATTTAAGTATTGAAAATTTTGTTTCAAAGCTATGGGGTTTAAGGTATATATATTTGAAAGTACTGTGATTTTTGGAAAAATGAGATATTTGAAATAAAAAGGATATCATATGGATTTGGGTTTTAAAATAGTGATGATATCGTATATATATGGTTTTGAAATGGATATTTTATTCTGGTTTTAAAAGTATAAACTATTTTTAAAAGACCGCGGTGTTATAATAACGTTCGGTTGTTGAAGAGACCGGGAATGAAAGTTGTCATACTCTCTGCCAACTTCGAAAACCACTTCAACAACCGTGTACGCGGTGGAGATTCCATAATGAAGTAGGATGGTGGCGGCGTTTCCTTTGAGGTAAATACGTGGACCCAACTCCCGTGAGTTGGCATAAGGTGGCTAAAACAGGAGCGATCGACGGGTTAAGAAGGTAGCCCGTTTTATCGGACACATCCCTTCGATATTCTACTCTGACTTTGGATTTATTCGGTGGCCACATTTGATTTCTTTGATTTGGAGTGTGGCTCGAGGTGGGCGATAGCTGCGGCTATGCGTTACCACCGACCCGGAAGTGTAATTGGTATATCTACCCTGGCATTGCCTAGTTGTGCCGTGTCACCTACCCTAGCGAGCCTTATACGATTTTGTTTTGTACCATACCATGGAGTGACCTCTGACGACGTCCAGTACGGGGGAGATTACGGTACTGTATAGACTATGGGAATATATTATATGTTAAGGCAAATATTGGGTCACTCCTTAATGCTATTTTAAAGTAAGTTTATTTTACTAATAGACACTATTATAATAGCGAAGTATTACTACATAGTAAATAGTTTAACGGGTCCTAAGGAGATGCGAATCCCGAGCATCTCTTAAGTTACTGCTCCCATATTTATTTCCATTGGTTTGACTTACATAAGATCTTTTAGTTCTGACTCGAGTGTTTTGTCTTTTCAATTCGATCGGGTCAGTCCGAGCATTTCAGGATTTGAAGATTTTATTCTGGAGGACGAAGACGAAGATTTGTAGTACTATTATCTTCTATCTTATTCCACTACACCATTTAATTCCGCTGCATTAATTATTATTCTCTGGTATGTGTACTCTGATATGTATTGTATAAATATAATCAAATGTTTTGTAAAATAGCTTCATGAACTGTATATTTGATTATTATATTTTATCGTTCCGCTGTAAGATTCTATTTTGTTTTTTTCTTTCCCTGCTTTTTCTTATTTACCCCATAACAATCTGCCCTTTCGTATGGTTTGAATTAGCACGTGTGTAAAGCATGCGAAAAGGCGGACGTTACATCTGGTATCAGAGCGAGGTTTAGCGATAAACCTTAGCTTTGTGGGGTTTGACTCTTTACTAATAGGGTAGTAGTACCCTATGGTGAGTCGCTGAGTGTATATATATGAGAGAGCGTATTTGTTAGTGTCTAAAATGGTTTTAATATTGTGTTAATCTGTTCCGTTTTGTATTTATAAATTCTGGTTCGTGCATGGAATGTTATGACATCAATAAGGATTTCTAAACACTTAATATGACAGACCGACATAATATTTGGTTTTAATATAGGTGAATGAAATAATTTTGCCTATTATATTTTCTATATATATAAAGTAAATTTTTATAAAGATTTTATTTGGTTGTAACATATTGGTTGTTAGGTAAGGAAATTTGTAAATAATAGTTAAAATGAGATTGAAAATAAAATAAATCAAATTGGAAATTTTAGAACTTAAATTCCGGGATTTTGAAAATTTCTTTCAAATGATTTTGGAATATATAATAATATTTTAGAAGTATTTTATGATATAAATATTTCAATATAATTTGAAAGAATTGCTTTAATGAAGTTCTGAAAAGAAATAAGTTGTACTCCCTTCTCTATCATTGGAAAATAATTTCGGTGATGAGTGCATGCATCATCAACATTCATTTTTGAGTTTCGAAGAGGGAAGTCCACTATAGTAGTTTTACTGCAGATTTATTTTGATTAACAAATATAAATTTTAATTTTTTTTAATTATAATTGGATATATAAATTATAAGTATATATTTATTTGTTATTTAAAATGATTTGAAATTTAACCCGGTATTTAGTTCTTAAGTTCCAATTAATTAATAGTATTATTTAGTGTAGTGAAATGAAATCTAACTAATAATTAAAACCTCTAAATTAAATAAGAAATGTTATGCTAAGTTATAAATGAGATTAATAGAAAGTTGAAATTGTAACTTATAAGACAAAAAATAAAATTATTGAACATCTAACTGATTAAAAGAAATAAGATAAACTTGTATAACTTTCAATTACATTCTTAAAGGTGTATATATATAACTTACCAAAAGATATAAAAAGATGAAATGTTAATAAGAAATGTAATAGATATTATACAAGAAATAATCTTGAGGTAATGAAAGTAATTAATGAAATTCTTTTATAAATAAGAATTTGATGTTGTAGTTGTTATAAACTTAGGTATAATGGAAAGGGTACTAATTAAATAATTTGAAAGGAAAGTACTATAAATAAATGAATAAATAAAAATGAAAATTTGTAAGAAATAAATGTAAATTAGAAAGATAAACCATTATATGAATAAAAAGGAGAAATCAAACAACAAATGTATGAAATGAAATTAATAAGAATGAACTAAATTTTTGTTTGGATTTGTTATTGTTTTGGTTTATGGTTGTTTGGGTAAGGATACTTTAAAATATTTGGATGTAGGAATAATCTATTTAGTTTCTTCTAAGACTGTTGAGTAAATGATGCACTTAGTAGTTTATTCTTTATTCTGTACCATTTAAAGTTTTGAAGCCGAACAACTATTTGTTTTGTTTGATATGAATGAATGGTTGATTTATATTGGTTCTATGTGATAGTTGTATGCTGTTGTTGCAATTGGTTGTTGTTGTATTGGTTTGGTTGGTTGTGATTAAAACAACTTAAATATTTCATTTCATATAATTATTAACACTTTTAGTTTATATAAGTGAAATACATGTTATGGAAGCAATTGCTACTGCATTTGGTTTCATAATATAAGCGTTATTGCCCGACAAATAGGTATGTTTTCGGATAACGGTTTATAGCGTTATTATTTTATTTTTCTCGGGTTGGGATATATATTATTTGGAAATATATGTTATATATTATTATAGTTGATATTATAGTTTCTCCCGAGCCACTCCATACAAAGGAGACTCTGCCAAAATTTTCCGTAAATTTTGGACTTAGAATTTTTTTGAAAAGTGTTATCCAAACTTTATTAATTTAAGTATAAAGGGATTTAATGGTTATAAATCAGTATATTTTATCTAAATTGATTAATTTGGTAAATTTATTTGTTTATAAATTTAATATTTTAAATAAGAGGCATTGATTTCTTAATCCTTCTTTTTCCTTCTTTTCCTTTTCGAGGACGAAAAGTTTTGAGTAGGGGAGAGTGTAACGACCCTTAAAATTCGACGATTTAGATGAATTAAATTAATAAGATTTTTAATTAAATTTAAAAAGAAATAAAAATCTTAAAATTTATATTGGAGCGAATGTAGAAATTTTCCGTAGCAATTGTATTAAAAAAATTACAATTTAAAAATTTATATTGCAATTAATCGAAATAATGTAAATTGTCATACTTGGTTATAAGTTTAATATAAGAAACAAATGGGAATGTTGAATTTGTGAATTATCAATAATAATATTAACTAGAATGAAATTCAAATTAATATAATAATAGAAAGTGTAAATTGTTGCATTTTGGTAAAAAAAAAATTAACTATAAGTAAATAAAAGTAGGCATTTAATTTACCTATGGAATAATACGTTGATTAATAGTAACTGTATGGAAACTTAGGTAGTAATGTCAATGGCAGTTGATGAATAACCAATTTAGAGCAATCCCAATTTAATTGCAACAATGGTAAGGTTGTAATTGATTGTAGTTAGAAAATTTGAAATAAATTTCAATAAATATAATTAAATAGTTGTTGTATGTAGGATAAAACGTACAAATATTATAAGAGTATATTGTTGATAAATGGTTGTTACAAATAAGTAATTAAATATTACTTTAATGAAAATAAATGTATTAACGGAAGTGTGAATGTAAATTTAATAAAACGAAAATTTATTTTAAGGTAGTAATTGGAGAATTGGGAAATTAATTCAAAGGTTATATTAATTGAGGAAATAATACGTAATAAATTACAATTTGATTGAATCAATGCTAATTAAGTAATTGTAATAAATTGTAGTTGGTAATTAAGTATGAATGTGAGTAAATTTGGCATTAGTGATAATTATTAAATTTTACCCATTCATCTAATTTATTTAATTAAATCTAAATCAATGGTAGCATTTGTTGTTAATGATAGTTGTAAGTGAAATTGAATGTTAAATGGTAACAATTATTTTAGGCTAACCATTTATTTAGTATATTAAGTTAAAACTGGTAATCGGTTGCAATAAATCTAAACTAAATGTTACGGTAAGGTAAAGTAAGGCAATACGTGGGAATAATAATACATAAGTGTGATTTAAAGTAAATGGCAACAAATATTTTAGGGTACCTATTTATCTAGCCTGTTAACTTAAATATGGAAAAAATTGCGATAAATCTAAATTAATTATTTTGTTTTGTTAATGTGATTTAGTTAATAATATGAATTTATATGAAATGAATAACGCATTAATGAAATGTATTGTAATTCAATGTTAGTTATACCCATAAAATGTCTATTTATTGAATAGCAAGATTTTAAATTAATAGACAAATTTATGGAGATTTCAATTTTTAATTAATAACATTCAATGTGGAATCAATTACAATTAATTAACTTAAATTGTGCAATTAGGGTAGATTTGATTTGTCATTGAAGATGGTAAAATTTATAAGATGTAATTAATGCTAAGCCTATTTATTATATGAAAATTCATTCGATTTAAAGAATAGAAAGAAAGATTTATTAATTTGATTGAAGTGTAAAATTCAATAATTGAATTTATTACAAATAAATGAAATTCAACATTTAATATTACGTTAATTGAAACTAGATGGAATGTGAGGATATTAGTATAATAGATTTTGAATCAAATGTTGATTTCATCCGATGTAATATTGAATTGAATAATATGAATGAAAATTTAATTTAAATTTTCTAAGTTTAATGAAATTGAAAATTTAACACTGAAATGGATAAATTAATCAACTCTAAATTGACATCTAAATTTGGTTAAATTAGTGTAAATGATTAAGAAAGTTAAATTTAATGAAATTTGTTAATTATAGAGTTGAAATTGAAAAGTGATTTAATTAATTTATTTTTAATTTATTTAATCAATACAAAAATAGCCATTTTGGCCACTGACTCGGATTTTGACGAAACAAGTTTCATCGGATCCGTAACGGTGAATTATTGTAGGACTTCAAGTTTCGTATCGATCGGACTTGTCATTTGATCGTACGGGCTTGAAACACCTTGAAATCAATGAAATTGAAATCAATGGAAATCAATTTGAAAATATTGATTTTATCATAACTTCTTCATATGATGGAATTTGGACCTAAAACTTGTTCCATCGTGTTTAAAATATTTTTTAACATCTATTTTGATATACGGGTTGACCCGAGTCAGAACGGGCTTTTTGGGTCACTTTTTCGTTAGCGCGTATATTCAACCTGATCTATCTGTCCTATCTCAACCTGTCTATAAATACCCGGCTATAAACCGTAGCAGCCTCTGTTCCTCATTTCTATACGTTCTATTCACCTCCTCACTTCAATGGCAGAAAAACTCAAATTCCATTTGCAATCCCAAGTCAAATCCAAAGCTGAAATTTCAACTCCACAATATATAGCAAATTTTATATGGATTCGAAGCTCTCGAAGAGCGTAATCTTCTGGTGTGATTCGTTTTTCAAATCGATACACTGTTTGCCCAAAATTCGCCAATCAATTTTCGGCTGTTCATCACGTCGAAATCAAACTAGTGGGATCGTCGAATCGTTTCTGGGTATTGCAGAGGGGCTGAGGGGAGCCGATCCATGTGGGTTTCGGGGTGAGTTGACGGTTGGATTTGGCGCAAAATTCAATTAGGGTTTTTATTTTTAAACAGCGGCTGCTGATAAATTAGGGCGAGAACGGAGTGGCCGTGGTCGAGATGGTCGGCACGCCTCCTAGGGTCCCGCGCATTGTCGCGTGTGGCTGGGGGAAGGAGTTCGTCGTCAAACAAGCGGTTGCTGCAGCTAGCTTGCGTGCGTGCTCTGGTAGCGGGGTTCTTGCATGCGAATCAAAACTGTGGGGAGAGGGAGACGTGCTGACGTGTTCAGTTTGGTACAAGATTTTTTTTTGTTTTACTTTATTTATTTCAATTTCATTTTGTTCTAATGCCGATAACTTCCGCATACAAACTCCAATTCATGCGTGATATATTTTGTTAGGATCATAATAAAATTTCGGACTTTATGACGCTTGTTTGGGCGAATTCGGAGACTGTCAAATTTTTGGTTTAAATTGAATTTAAATTCAATTTTAATTCAAAAGGTGAGTGTTTTAACCCACTCACAACTTCTAAGATTTCTTATGTTTGTTAAATTAAATTTTGATGTGATTTAAAATTTATCTATGATTGTGTGGCGTATTTTAATCATCCTCTCAGTTAAATTGCATTTATTAAATTAAACTGTTATTTAAATTTTCATTGCATATAAACTGCCAGTTAAATTTTATTTATTTATTATTGCATATAAACTGTCAGTTAACAGTTAATTAAATTATTGTTGAATATAAACTGCTAGTTAATACCTGTTGTTTATTATCCGTACTATATTGATGTTGTTGTTTGAATTGGATGATGATGTGATAAATGTTGATGACTGATAATGGGTGAATGGTTGTTGTATTTTATATGGGTAAAATCTACAAGATGTTATGCATTTCATCTCATTCGGGATTGCGGTTTGAAATGATAACCGTAATTTTTATTTTTAAATTGCGGATTGAAATGATAAATATCCGTATCACTTGACCATAGGGTAGAAAATTTTATACAAACACCGTGGTCTATATATATAAATATTTCAAAAATGATTTCTATGGTTTTGTAAAGAAATATACGATTTCATGAGATATTGATTGTATATTTTATAATGTCATTTTATATATAGTTAAATTTTTAGTTTTAAGCTATGTATAAAAATTTGTTTAAAGATAAAGAAGTTAAATAATAAAGTTTGATTTTATTAGAATATAATATGGTTAAGTGTTTATTTAAATTTTATTTCTGGAGTTTAAAATTAATTAAATTGGAATAAGGTGGGAAGATAAATATGAATTTGATTTGAATTAAAGTATATAATAATTTTTCTCAAATAAAATTGATTCTAATTTAAATAGATTTGAGATTTTAAAAGGTATGATTTAATAACTTGATTTATGGTTTGGAGGATTTAAATGGATATTATTAAGTTAATTAAATTGAAAGAATATCCGGTATTTGAAGTTTAAAGGTTTTACTTAAATGATATTAGATTTATCAAGTAAACATTTCAAATCTAAATAATAGTAATTGAAATTGTTTTATATGGAATTATCAAAGAATTAATTTTGAAATGGTGGAATATGTAAAGCTTTGAAATATATGAGTTGAAATGGTTTATTGAGCAGGTCAAATCGGCATTTGGAATTTATTTGTAAAATTAAAGAAGCTGTCTTATTATATAAAGTAATTCAATATTTAAACCGTTTAAGTATTGAAAATTTTGTTTCAAAGCTATGGGGTTTAAGGTATATATATTTGAAAGTACTATGATTTTTGGAAAAAGGAGATATTTGAAATAAAAATGAAATCATATGGATTTGGGTTTTAAAATAGAAATGATATCGTATTTATATGGTTTTGAAATGGATATTTTATTCTGGTTTTAAAAGTATAAACTATTTTGAAAAGACGGCGGTGTTATAATAACGTTCAGTTGTTGAAGAGACCGGGATTGGAAGTTGTCATACTCTCTGTCAACTCCGAAAACCACTTCAACAACCGTGTACGCGGTGGAGATTCCATAATGAAGTAGGATGGTGGCGGCGTTTCCTTTCAGGTAAATACGTGGACCCAACTCCCGTGAGTTGGCATAAGGTGGCTAAAACAAGAGCGATCGACGGGTTAAGAAGGTAGCCCCTTTTATCGGACACATCCCTTAGATATTCTACTCTGACTTTGGATTTATTCGGTGGCCACTTTTGATTTCTTTGATTTGGGGTGTGGCTCGAGGTGGGCGGTAGTTGCGGCTATGCGTTACGACTGACCCGGAAGCGTAATTGGTATATCTACCCTGGCATTGCCTAGTTGTGTCGTGTCACCTACCCTAGCGAGCCTTATATGATTTTGTTTTGTACCATACCAATGGAGTGCCCTCTGACGACGCCCAGTACGGGGGAGGTTACGGTACTGTATAGACTATGGGAATATATATTATGTGTTAAGAGGAATATTGGGTCACCCCTTAACGCTATTTTAAAGTAAGTTTATTTTACTAATAGACACTATTATAATAGCGAAGTATTACTAAATAGTAAGTAGTTTAACGGATCCTTAGTAGATGCAAATCCCGAGCATCTGTTAAGTTACTGCCCTCATATTTATTTTCGTTGATTTAAATTACATAAGATCTTTTAGTTCTGACTCGAGTGTTTTGTCTTTTCAATTCGCTCAGGTCAGTCCGAGCATTTCAGGATTTGAAGATTTTATTCTGAAGGATGAAGACGAAGATTTGTAGTACTATTATCTTCTATATTATTCCACTACACCATTTAATTCTGTTGCATTAATTATTAGTCTCTGTTATGTGTACTCTGATACATATTGTATAAATATAATCAAACGTTTTGTAAAACAGCTTCATGAACTGTATATTTGATTATTATATTTTATCGTTCCGCTGTAAGATTCTATTTTGTTTTTTTCTTTCCCTGCTTTTTCTTATTTACCCCATAACAATCCGCCCTTCCGTATGGTTTGAATTGGCATGTGTGTCGATTTAAAGCATGCGAAAAGACGGGACGTTACGGCAACCTAGGGATGTAGCAGAGTTATGCTTGCATCCGCGTGGTGATCGACGTTCGGTGGTGCTCAGTTGAGCTCACTTTTAGGTTTAAGGATGTAGTTTTTGGGTTCGACTTTGGCAAACTTGTGGCGACATGGTGGTGCACAAGGTGGGTTTGGCCCTCGTTTGGAGATGCGTCGTAGGCAGGCAGATCTACCGTAGGTGATGGTATGGGTCTCAGCGAAGTGTGGTGGCATGTCGAGCTAGATTTAAGTCGTGAGTTGGGCTTAGGGGTTACGCGCACTTCCATGTTTTTAATTTTGGTGTGATGGTCAAATGGAGGTTGAGGCCATCGGCAACATTGACGAGGGTGCAGGAGGGTGGCTCACGATCGGTGGAGTTTGTGGGCAGCGTTGCGGCAGTTGATGGAGTTAAGTATATTTGATAAATAATTAAAGTATTTAATTAATACGGTTTAATTAAATAGGTTTAATGTATCTCATATAGAATTAAATCTATGTCTAATTTGTTTATTTACTTGATATTTAAATAATCAACTATCAAATCTGAATTGGTTTTAAACTCTGGAAATATCTAGCGAAAACACGAGAATTATATGGTACAGTTATCTTTGGAGATTCTATACTATATGTATAAACTCGTTGTGTTCTTCTAGAACAAATGATAAGGAGATCCGTTCACTTAAACGGCTTGGGGATGATCCCCGCTCTTATGCACTGTCTGTTTATTTCCAAAAGAACCAGAGTTTAGTTTAGTGGAAACTGTCAAATGTTGGTTCGAAGAGACGGGGATTCGATAAGTATGAATTATCTGTAAACCACTTCGAACCAACTCAAGCGTCCGAATTGGAAGCATTAGCAGATGATGACATTGAAGATGAAGCTCCTGAAGTAAAAGGGCTACTTGCTACTAATCCTTAGGGTAATTCCAAAATGAATGGGGTGGAATTAGTGCCTTCGGTTTGTTCATATTCTAAACAACTTGTATGAAAAATGCTGGCGCTACATTGCTGCTTGGAGGACAATCTTAGCATTCTAAGTGGGATTGCTACTAGAAAGGTAAAATATAGCCTTAAGCCTTGCCAACCGAGAATGGCTAAAACATAGGATATATAGTAGGGCTGTGTAGGTCGCACCCATTAGGGTATTGTCATCACCCTTATAAATATATACATTTATAGATTTGGTTATGCATGAGAGCTCTGGGAAAAGGTTGCAAAGCAACCGGGGTGATGGAATATTCCGTAGTATCCAGTAGTGCCGGTTCTATGCAGCAGGGGTGCAAGATGTTCTTGTTGACCTCTGTACATTTTTTAGAGATGTACTATGGTAGGAGGTATCCTAGTAGCCTTATCATTGTATGAAATCCATTTCCCCATAAGCTTTGTATGGATTTAGTTGTGTCCAACTATGCTGGAAGGTGAGATGCAAGCATTTTGGCTGTATTCATATTTTATTTTAAACCCTAAACATTGTTACAATATCACTGGATTTTCTATTAAAATAGTTTGGATATAGTAAGGTAAAAAACCTATCCATTTTTATGTGGGGTGTGGTCTTAGAGATACCATTTCTTTTAAAGGATTTTATAAGATATTTCAAATTTGGCTTGTGATTTGAGTTTCTCAGATTGGTTTACTAGACTAATCCGGGTGTTATTTTTCTTTAATGCTCGGGTTAAGCCCAATTATTTTTCCTAATTTTAGCTTTAGTTACTTTGGAGCATCAAGAGTCAAGTTGAGTGCCAAGACATATTTTAATATTTTTATTTCCACTATGTTTTATTGTTTGTACTTATCAGCATTTGCATGGACGGGCTGTTATAATTGTCCAAGGTCAGAATAGTTTGGACATTGATGTTGTTTGAGTATTAAAGGATTTTCTTTTATAAAAAATGCATTTGGAATATTGTATATTATGCATCACATTGTGAGATATAGTTCTATCTTTTTTTCCTCCAAACTATCTTTCTTATGGGCACTTGGATAGCCGACACATAAATACTGTGAATGATTTAATATCGACATCCGAGGTACGAAATGGTAGGTCGACGCGTTTGGTATCAGTGCTGAGGGTTAACCAAGAACCTTAGCCCTAGTGGGTAAACTCGTTAAAGATAGGGTAAGTGACATCGTAAAATGTAACAACCCGCATATTTATCGATTTTATATTTAAATATTTTGTCGTTAATCGGATATTGGTCCGAAAAGCTACTTTTTGCAAACGGTCAAATTAGGACTCGAGACCACTTCCATTGAGTTCGAAATGTCGTTTACAATTTTTTTAGTATAAACATTGGTAGGTTTGGAGTTAGTGGAATTTCACTAACTTTTCCCGCTTTGAACTTTGGGTTAGATTGCCATTATAACTCAAGCCCAAACCCCCTTCCTTCTTCTCACTCTTCATAAATTTCCTAACAACCAAGCTTTTGCATTAATGGTGAGTGGAAGAGGAAATTAAAACTCCAAGCATAGGGTTCAACTTTAAATCCATCATTCAACTCCAAAATCAAAGTGAAGACATTGGATTCTAGCTTGTAGTTGCTTCTCCATTGTTTCAAGCTCCTTCTTCATTAAATTTGTGCAAAGGTGAGATTTTTATCTCACAAATCTAGTCTATAACTATATTGGACTGTTGGGAATGATTCCCTATCACTTTTGCATGCACATTAGCATTTGGTTTGGATTGGATTGGCGAAAAAGTCCAATTTTTAGCGTTTTGGTGAATTTTCTGCACTTAGGTCGTTCTGGCCATTTTTGGTGTTCAGAGTTAGGTCGTTCGCAACCTAACCCTTAGGTCGTTCGCGTGTTATCGCGCTAAGTCGCACTACCTTGAATCTTCACTTCGGAGTTAGGTCGTTTCACGTTAGGTCGTATGGCTTTTAGGTCGTAGGTCGTATGGCTTTTAGGTCGTAAGTCGTATGGCTTTTAGGTCGTAGGTCGTTGGCCTTTTGACCGTTAGGTCGCATGCCTTTCTACTTCGATAGGTCGTTCGGCCATGCTTTCTATTTTTAGGTCGCGACATCTTTAGGTCGTGTTACCTATATACCCTTAGGTCGAAAGACCTTAGGTCGTGCACCTTTAGGTCGCGAACCCTATTAGGTCGCGAACCTCTTTAGGTCGCCTGTCGCTTAAGCAGTTAGGTCGTTCGTCCTGTGATGCCTTAGGTCGTTTGACCCGTGTTACGTTAGGTCGCGTAACCCCTTAGGTCGCTTGTCCTTGTTTCCTGTTAGGTCGTGTGACCTTGTTTTCGACCTTAGGTCGTTTCACTTTTAGGTCGCATGACCTTTAAACCGTTAGGTCGTTAGACCTATAACTCGATGGGTCGTTCCCCTTTAGGTCGCGAACCTTGTTAGGTCACTCATCCTTAGCCCGCGAACCTTGTTAAGTCGTTCACCCTCCATTTCGTAAGTCGTAAGTCGTTACCGACCTTAAATCTCCTCTGCAAGTTTGGTCGTGTGCTTTTAGGTCGCTCGACTCTGTTAAGTCGTAGGTCGTTGGACCTTAGGTCGTTCGCCTTCCTTAAGTCGCTCGACCCCTCCACACTAGGCCGCTCGGCTTGCTTGAGTCGTAGGTCGTTGGACCTTAAGTCGCTTGCCTCCCTTAACTCCAGTTAGGTCTCTCGACCATTGTGTTAGGTCGCGTGAACCCTTAGGCCGTTAGACCTCATTTTGCTTTAGGTTGTAGGCCGATTGTCTTCACTTAGGTCGTACCGTTTTGGACGGGGCGCTGCCCCCTGGACCCCCGCGACCTGACCGGGCAGGTCGAACCCCGTAAGCGGTGGCGTTGCCCCCGCACCCCCACCTTGGGGGGTTGCCACCCCCCTGGACCCCCCTCCGTAGGGGACCTTATCTGAAAAACATTGAGCTGATTTCCTTGGATTTTATTCACATCTCCGTATGCGATTTTTGTGACTGATTGTCTCTACAATTGCTTCTGTGTCTTGTCACTTTATGATATAAAGGTTTCAATACTAGTAGTAAATATCAAAACTCTTTTAACAAACAATTTCAACTCTATTTTTAATAACAAAGCTCTTTTCTTAAACCATTTTCCAATCTATTAGTATATACAAACCTTTACCTCACTCGGATGAGAAATCTAATTAAACGACTTAGTAAAACAAGTGGTATGAAACGCTTGCGTTCACTTCGTCGGTTAATTCTTGGACTTGCTCGATTGAACCTCTTGTGACAAATTTATTAGTGAAGATTTACAGTTTTTTCGTAAATATTTAAGTTAAGCAAGTGGTTATGGGACATGAAGCTAAACTTCTATATTTACTAGCTTAGTGTAATTGACACTTCTCGTTGATCATGACGATCATTCTGATGATTTAGACTAGCAACTGTGCGATGTCTCTTGTTGCGAGGTTAGACTAGACACCACTTGTGTGATTCCACTCACACATACCTTTTTGCTTTTTGGTTAGTCTGGACCTTAATCTGTGTGATTCCATTCACACATGTGGGGTAGCTCCCCTTGGTCTTCGGACCGTCATGTGATAGGCCTCTTTCTCTTTTCTATGATTTCTGGACTTCTTGCATTGATTTCTAGAATTTATGTCATTAACTTGTTATGAGTACAAGTTTGGGGTATGATGCCCTTTCCGAATCTTTGAGAAGATTCTTGTGATATTGATTATCTCTTATTGATTGATCTTCTGTTGATCATTATTTACATACTTATAGTGGTATGTCATTATGGATATTTTATGTTTATGCCATATCTTTTATGTTATATCTTGTCATCTGATATTTATAGCTAGACTGACCCGTTTATTATTTTTCTTAAATAATACTCGGGTCAGACCGAGATGTTACAGGTGCTTCTGCTTGACTTCTTCCCAGGGATTCATCACTCTGACTTTTGGCTAACTTTTTAGATTAGCAGTTTTTATTGTATACACTTGAGATATAGACTCATAGTTGTATTCTTTTGTATAGTACGTGTTGCTATTCTTTTGTATTATTGTGGATCTTTTGACCACTACTCTGATGTACACTTTCATGTGTTAGTTATATATTCATATCTTCTTCCGCCTTTGTGATATGGATGTCTGTGACTGATTTGTGTTATGCTTATTTCTACGTTTATTTCCGAAGATTATTATAGCCACCGTGTGATAAGCAATTACATGGATGGTCGCTCCTCAACAGCCTTATTCTCCGCGCTAGTTGACAGCACTACTCCGTAGTGCTCTTGGCTAGCGTGGGTATAGAGGTGGGGCGTCACATAAAATGATTTTGAGTGCATTATATATAAGAGTACATATTTGTTAGTGTTATAAAAATTGTTTATATTCTGTTAACGCGTGGGTTGGGTAGTTTATAAATTCTAGTCGATGTAGATGGTACAGCTGCATCGATAGTGGTTTATGAACTCTCGAAAAAGGCAAATTGACACTTTATTTTGAAAATTAGGTAAATAATTTTTTTTTTGCCTAAATTATATATATATATATTAATAATTTTCAAAATAGGTAAAGATATTTTTTGGGTGGTTGTTGATTCAAAGTAGTGGTATTTATTTATCATCTTTTAGCTGGTTGTTTATTTATGCTCAACTAGTTTATGGGCATTTGATGTTCAATTAAATTAGAATACGAACACCTAGTGAATTCAATTTCATCATTTAACTATAGAGCGTTCATTAATAGAGTAGGCTTAGTAAATTTTCCAGCTAGGGATAATGTCCATAATTAAGGGAGGTATTACATATGGATGATTTGGTTAATTTGATTTGTAGGGTAGGATTTATAAATTAATTGTAAATCTTTGAGAATTTAAATTTAGTTTGTTTTGAAAAAGTATTCTAAATAATTTTTGCAAAAAGGGTAATTATAAGTATTCCTTAGGAGAATCTTTAGGTATAAATATTTCAAAGTAATCTTTTAAGTACATTTTTTTTGAATAGTTTCGAAAATCGTCTTGATTCATTTTTTGGTAAGCCAAATAATCATCTAAGTGAGATCGGATATTTTCTTAGGTGAACGTGGTAGTGCACTTAGTAAATTATTCCATTTATCGTTGTATGATCAAAATGAGCCCTAAACCTAAACAAACCCAAGCATGGTCTTAGTAATAGAATACTTAAGTCATTTTATATGTTCACTAGTATATTTATAATATTGTCAAAAGTTTTAGTGGATCTTATATATGATTCTAAGGTTTTGTGTTGTTTTGATTTTTAGGATGGTAGCCAGAGCTATTTTTGAGGACATGTTAAAGAGGCTTAGTCTAGTTTATAGGGCATTTAAGAGGATATGGGGTTTTTTACCTTCCTATTTCTGATGAGACGGGTGAAGCTGGAGAGGAGAGTCGGAGAATAAGAGAGAGGTTTGGAAGGGCCATGGTTAGGTGTGGCATGGAGGTTCTTGGTCTTCAAAGATTAGGAGTAAAGCAAGAGGAGCTCGTAGAGAAGTAGGAACCCATGGAGGAGTACGAGCCCATAGAGGAAGAGGAGGGGGAGTTAGATGAGGATGACGGTTTCTTGGGAATGGGTGAGATTATTCCAGAGCACGATGGTGAGGTAGAGTATGTGGGCCGAAGGTAGAGCATGAGATGCTAGTAGGGCCTAGGATGCAAGCCATAAATGTATGGATTTTTAACGATGAGCGGGATCCATAGTGTTGGAGGAACCTCGGGTAGAGGGCTGAGATGGAGAGAACAGACTCTGAGGTGTCGGTTTGGGTGTAGAATAGTTATTTTAGAGTAGTGTGTTTCTATCTCGTTTGGTAGGGTATAATTGTAGTAACTTATGTAATTTTACTATTGTGTCTATTGTGTTAGTTGACTGGATTGGGATTCTTAGTGGATACAATTGTTATGTATTTGGAATTTCTTATATGTATGTTTGAACCTACGCTGATATGGTATGATGTAGACTTCTTTTATATGAGTTTTCTTTATGCTCGGTAAATAATTAGTAAGGGTTAAGCATTCTGTTTAACCTTGTTTTTCTAAGTTTGGACTGGTGGATTTTCGAGATCAAAATTATGTTAAGAATGGGAGAATGTAATGACCTAGAATTTTATCATTTTAATTTGTGAATATTTAATTTAATTTAAATA
This sequence comes from Allium cepa, assembly GCA_030765085.1. Lineage (NCBI taxonomy): Eukaryota > Viridiplantae > Streptophyta > Magnoliopsida > Asparagales > Amaryllidaceae > Allium > Allium cepa. The sequence continues at coordinate 1,037,719,959 of CM060931.1, read as the reverse complement.
TTCAATTAGTGGTTTTAGTAAGTAAATAACTCTACATTTAAATTTATAACTAATACCTAATATGTTTCATATGTAATGTACTTGAGTGATTTATGAAATGACGTTGGAGTTGAAAAGAATATTTTCATTTTATTTCTCTATTTTTCATTCTTTTTAAATCTCCTTATATATTTACATATACACTATTCCATCTTACACTTCATCTTTGTATTCCAAGTTCATCTTTTTATTTTCAACTCAAAAAATTTGAGAAGAGGAAAATCACATTTTGGTTTAAAAACAAGATTAGTTTGAATTTTGAAATAATTGACAGTGGTGAGAATCTCTAATGTCCATTTTTAATTGTTTTGATTTTACTGTGACAAACGTTGAAGAAAAAATATACAGTTTTGTTGAATTGTGTTAAAATTTCTTTTATGTTTAAATAATGATTTAAAAATCAAAATTTGATTTGGGAAAAGGGGAATATATCTTACTAGAATATATATGGAACAACATTTACGATCTCATTTATGGTCTCATTTATGCTATCCTGATAGCTTACTGGAGGATTCAACAATATTCGATTCTAAGCCACCTATAGTCTTATTTATGCCATCCGTTAAATTTCACTATTTACAATAGTGAGTTCCAAATGTAAAATCATTTTTGTAACAAATATTGTGTAGAAATTCAATATTTTTACAAATACGTTTCGTTGATTATCCAATAATCATTTATATTTATATCCTAGTAGGAATATAAATTCTAATTCTACTCTTCACACCAACGGAGGGGACTCTAAGTCTTTCTAGGTTCAGATCTTGACTATGTTAATTATATTCTGTAATGTTCTGAACACAGCTCTGATACGAAGTTGTAATGACCCCACCACTATACACATATTATAAAAGAACATTACAGGTAATTTTGTATAATAACATGGAGAATATGGTTGGTTGAGGGCGAACGAGTGTGAATATATCTTTTTACTAATACTGACAAGTCTTTATTACCTTTTGAGGATCTGAACTGAAAGTTTTTATTTATACAGTGTTAATACAAAGTAATAAACACATCGATCAAAAATATTCAAAATAGTATATAACACAAATAGATCAGAATCAGAGTCACAAATCACAAAAGAATATATACATAATAAAATTTCAGTCTACAAAATATTGATACTAGACCATCATAGTATCTGCATCACGTCCAAAATAATATATCAGGTATATATCGACTACTAAATAATATACACGACATATCCTCCTAAATATCTATATATAAAAGGATGAAGTAAATTGAAATAGTCAAAATAATCTACTCCAGTGCTAGCATAAAATCTAGAGGTCAACGAATCCTTGCACCTGTAGAGTCTAGGCCAGACCCGAGTATTATTAAAATAAACGGGTCAGACTATATCTAATAAAGAGATGAGATGCTGATATCATAATTTTATGACTTAACAATAATAATAATCCATAACTAAAATATACCAACACCAAAATCCTAATAATAAGGCATATTAATCAAAATCTACCATTTCATAAACCTTATCAAGTCCGCATAAGACTATCATAAAAAATATGGTGATAGCAATTAAAGATTCTCCAAAGGCAAAAGATACTAAATATCCATCCAAAAATCATTGAAGAAACAGTCATCACTAATAAATAATCATAATCTCGGATCCAAAAAGAAAGTATGATAGCTTTTAGAAGTTTGACTAGGTCACTAACACCTCACTCATAGTTTGACCAAGACGTAACATCTTTCTCGCAGTTCGGCCAGTTTTCTAACATTACACTCGTTGTTTTGTCTTATGACAAGGTCTCTATCACATCTAAAGCGGCTTTTTTAGGTCACTAACACCTTACTCGTAGTTTTTTCAGGTCCCTTACACCTAATTCATAGTTTTGTCAGCTCACTAACACCTTACTCACGGTTTTGTCAAATGACACGGTCGTTGACACCTCTTACATTGATGGATAAAATGGGTCATCGTCACTCAAGGATTTATTGGCCTAAAATCTAAACACCCAAGATAATACAACTCTAAATGTAGCTCACTTTCACTTCAATAATCACAAAAATCTAACTAACTGTCCCATACCAGAAAGTGAAATTTCATTAGTTAATAAAAGCTAGTAAATTCCACTCAAACTCTATTTAAAAAATTATAATAATAAGCAAAAGAATTGTTTGAAATGTCCCATACCAATCCGATAATTCAATCATTTACTAAAATTCTTTGTTTCATAGAAAGCATGAAGTCCAATAGAAATTGAAATAAAAGTTTATTCACTTATATATGTAAAAACAGTTAAGAAGATTTTATTTTAAAAATAGAATTCCTTTACTAAATTTATGAATCAAAGAGATGCTTTTCATAAGTAATAATGTACTTTATTTTAAAATCTATAGGTATTTATTTATTTTTCATAAACTATTAATCAGCTTTAAAACGCTGTTGTCGATTCTTTTTAAATAAAACTTTTTATACATGAAATAAATATATTTTCTTTAAAATTAAACATCAAAAGAAATTTCAAAATTATAACAATCAATTGCTGCTTTAATAAAAGAGTTTTTAAAATAAATAAAACCTTATAATTATTTTTGGAAACGAATAATTTATTTAAAATGTAAGTAAGAAGTTTCCAAAGGCTTTTAAACTCTTTCTAAAATCAATTAAACAACCTTTTAAACTAATATTACCTGATATTGAATTTATTACTTTTAAAAACACTTTTCTAAATCAACACTGTATTTTAACTTTGGCCTTTAAAACATTTCCAAATTACAATATATATATAAGAGTAAATTTTAGAAGGTTTTATGAATAAATATCACTCATATTTAAAAGCTTCGAATCAAAATTTCAAAATAACAAATAAACTAAGAATATAATATAACCTGATTATAGTCAATAAATCAAATTTTAAATAAAGATCCAATTAGATGAAACCTTATTTTGAATACCATTTAAAAACACTTAAACAATTCAAATAATAAACCCATCAATAATTCAACATCTACAGCCAATATCGATCTATAAAATATAATTCCATAACATGGAATTATTTAGCGACCCGAGTTACTTTCTGACAACTCCAGTCACACAAATAATGAATGCACTATCATCCATCACTCATAGCATCACATGATCACTAAATTTGTGATTACTTGCAACTTTCAATAATTGACAATCAATAAACTTCCACAGTTAATCACACAATTCAGTAAATTCATCTAGAAAACCAATTGAAACTATAACAAGCAATTTTACTTCAAGCAATAATTCACTACCAAATATTACCGAAATTCTTAATCAAACAAGGTATGAAAAAGTGATATTATCATTTCCAAATATAGATGTGTGACTTAATTTGATTAACTCTCCTCAATCCAAGGGCTAGCAAAACATCAATGTTTTCCTTTGCCTCGAATACTCGCACACCAATAAACTCTAACCTTCAACCATTGCTATCGAACCAAAGGACCTAAACCCTAACACCATCACATGCTCGATGCTTTAAAACAAAGCCTACCTCAACCTTTACCCTGCCCGCGTCAACACATCGCAACCTCCAACTTCATCCATCTTCATGCTTGCACCTCGGCAGATGCCACCTCGAACACCACTTGATAACCCAGGCCACGGCCTCCACCATGAACACGCTAATACCACCTTTCAGTCGCCGCCGACGAATATCTTGAGGCATACCTCCTTTCACGCGCGATTTGCTAAGGTTTACTTTTTTCTTGCTTCTATTTTTAAACTGTAACGACCCAGAATTTAATTACCTTAATAATGAATATTTAAATATATTTCCATTAACTAATTAATAAATTTTATAACTAAATAAACTCCTTTTAAATAAAAACTAAAGATGGTGAAATAGTTTTTGTAATGGCCTGAAATTTCACTGCTTCAATTTGCGAATATTTACTTTATTTTAAATATTCAAATAGTAGATATTATATTGAAAATATAACTCTTTTAAACAATAATTATTGATGATGAAATCATTTTCAAATTTTTTTACCTAAAATAATAAGTTCAAGGAAAAATAGAAAATGTGCCCGTAAATCGTTTTTCTAATTTTCGACTTTTAGGTGTCAAAAAGTTGCTGGAAAATGTAGTACATTTTTAACACATACACACACTTTTATTAATAAGTTAGTATTTGTAATATATAAATGTATATATTAACTTAAGAAATATAAAATATACAATATGACTTCTTATGTAAATGTTAGAAAATACAAAATTTAAAGGTAAATAAAAGTGGCAACTTTTCATATCATTACAAACATAAAGTACCTAGGTAATAAATGCATGTCGGCTTCGAAAAGAAAGGGGAGAGACATGGCTTTCATGTAATTTGAAGGGAGGGGGACAACAGAAGTGAGGTGGCAAAGTGTGAGAGCGTGGTAAAATACATAGGGTATTTTAGTAAATTAACTTGTTAACATATTATAAAAGAACATTTTCTTAATATCTTTTTATTTTTCCTCATCCTTATCTTCATTTCCAAACTTCTTAAGCTCTTAAGAAAGTCTTATATGGCTTCCTAATATATTTTAAAGTTTTAAAAAGACTTAGATTTCAATTTTAATTGTAACGATCCCGGTTTAAGCCAAATTTAAATTGGTAATTAATATAAATTTTTGGATTAATTGGTGAATTAATTTGAATTTTTCCAAAATAGATAAAATATGTGTTTATTTTATATAGATTGTAATAATTAAATTAAAAAATAAATAGTTTGAGAAATAAATTGGATTTGAAAACAATATGTTTAAAACTAATAAAAATTTGTTATCTAATTATAATATATATATATATATGTGTGTGTGTGTGTGTGTGTATTTGGAAGTTATACTTTGAATTAAATATAATAAATTTTTAAAAGGCTATTTAAAGGTTAAATTCTAATATATGTATATATATATATATATATATATATTTGCGTATAATATAGTTTCAAAATCATTTTCTTAAGATAATATAAATATGTAAATAAGAGAAAATGTATATAAATAATTATTAAAAACAAAAGAATATATATATACATAACTGATTTTATTATATAAAAATATATATAAACATATTTAAAAATATTAAATGCATGAAAATGACAAGATTAAAGATTTTAAAATGCATTTAACAAATGTAGCTATTTTAACATACCTTATTAACAAGTGTTAGTTTAAATTCATCATGTAATAAACAAGTGTCATGTTTGATTTTATTTTCCTTTTTATTTTTGAAATTTATGAATAAAGAGAAAACAAGTTATAAATACATCTATTCTCCTCTTTTCCTCATTTCTTTTGATCTATTCAAAACTAAAGACACAAAGTAATTCAAACCTAAAGCATAATCAAAGCAAGTCCCGTTTCAAGTTAAAAAATCAAGATCAGGTCAACTCAGAACTAAATCAAGTTTCAATTCAAAAACAAAGCAACTCTATCAACATATAAAACAAGTTCAGGGATAACTTTCTAGATTTTCAAAGATTAGAGCAAACAAAACTTCAAAACCTGAAGCAAAAGTTCAACTCAGACAAATCAAGTTACAGATTTAAGATCAATAATCAAGTTTCAAGATCATCTCAAAACATCAATAGATCAAACCAAATTCCAGTTTTCAAAACCATTTCCAGGTTCTCTATTTCTTCTAAATCCAGGTAAGAAAACTGTTAAATCTGTTATATTTTGAGTTATCATGTGATAATCCTTGAAGTACGTTATGAAATATGTTTTGCATGAATATAAATATTACTGTATGTATATATATAAATGGTGATATAGTTGTGCATGTCTGTTTACAGACATATATCCCTTTGTTTAAATATTTACAGGCTAAAACTCATAAAAAATAATTCAAATCCTCTTTCCTCGATCTGTTTTAGGTGACAATCTCTGGATGAAAAATGATTGAAACCATGTAATATCAATTTTAAAAATGAATTCAAGTGTGTTTATCAAGTACTTATTTATAAAAAGATAAGTCATATTGATAATCAAGAATAAGTTAAAAATCGAAGATCTGGAATTCATGATTTGAACTTATAATTTGATTCGTATTGCAAATTTATGAATTTTAATAATCAAATCTAGATTTTTAAGATTGGGATTTGTTAGAAATTGCGAGTTGATCAGATTTTATATTTTCATCGATTGCCGACGAACGGCGACGAATTGTTCGTCGGGCTTGAAGGTGGAGGTAGCTGGAGGTCCGATGGTCACAGGAAAAATAATCGTAGCGGTTTCAGACCATCATGGAGGAGGTGCGAAGTCGATTTAGGGTTTAAGGATTAATTTTGATTGACGATGTTTTTCAAGTTCGTACGTCATCATCGAGGCACTGGAAGGGATTGGTCCAAGGGGGATAGAAGCTGGAAGTCGAGTTGAAGCCATGGTGTGGTCGGCGTGGATGCTCGGGGAAGAGTTTGTCGTCGGCAAGAAGTTTTCGTTGATCTAGTTTGTTCCAGGTATCGATTGAGTCGTTCGATTTCGTTTCTCAAGTGATTGTCGAACTGGGTGGTTGATTGGGGTGAGGTGATCATCGATGACTTGCGGATGATGTAACAACTTGATATTTTTAGCCATTCGCATCCACACATGCCGGACTTGAATTGCTCAAAATACCTCGTTATAAATAAATTTGGAGCAGATGAAATACAAATCACAGAATCACAGACATAGAAATATCAGAATAACTCGCAGCGGAAATTAAAATAACATAGTAGTTCATGAAGCTACTATAACAAACTCTCAAAACATAATACATAATATCAGTCTGAAAAAAATATACAATAGAAATCTCAAATACATAGCAGTTTATAAATACCAGAGATGAAATAGAATAACCGAAACTGAAAGGGAACAGATAACTACAAGTAGAATCTCCAGCAATTCCTAGCTCCAGAAAAGAAATCCAAAGCTAAGCTGTAAATACTCAGGCTGACCCGAGCGTAAAGTAAAACACAAAACACTCGAGTCAGGACATATATACTTATATAATGTAAACCAAGTCAAGTGAACTGTAGCAGTAATGTACAATAACTTAAAGGATTCTTGGGGTCGCCCATCCTTTAAGGATTAGTAAAACGATAAATTAAATACATCCCGTGGTCAAAATTTCAAAATGGTATTTTATACTTCGAAATTAAATATCATTTCAAAATTCAATATCATTCAAAAATCCATTTCAAAATATAAAAATATCGTATCTTCCAAACCACATTCATTTTTAAAATACCATTTCAACACACATTTCAAAATAGTTTATATTTCAAGACAAACTACTTCATTTTAAATCATAAAAATGAAGTTATTATATTTAATAATTAAATTATTAAATTTCCAATATATAAATCTTTCAAAATTCATTTATTCATTTAAACTTAATAAAACAATGAAAATTTACCTTTTGCAGCATTTAGAAAATGCTACGGAAAGTTACTTTAAAATAATTCAATTTAACAAAGGACAGCATTCAAAATGCTGGATTGCTTAAATTCAAATAAAACCTTACTTAAATTCAGCAATTATAACACTTACAGAGTGCTATAATAGCCTTTAATTCAATTTAGCCCTATTGTTTATTTATATTAACTACAGCATTTACAAATGCTGTAATATCCTTTACTTTAGAAATAATAGCATTTCAAAAATGCTGTTAATTAAATTCCAAATATTCACTATACTTTCACAAACCATTGTATTTTTATTTAAACCATTTCAAACTTATAAAAATCATATATTTTTCACTTTTATAACCATCATTTAATTTTCCTTAAATTCATGATTTTATAAAGTTAAATTTCCATTCAAAAATCAATATTTAATAATAATTCACTTATTAAATTCCAACATTTAATTTCAATTCATATAATTAAATTTTTAACTTAACACTTAAGTTTAAATTTAAAATATAACTTATTTTCATTTTATTTACTTAACTTTAAAAATTCACTTTTAAACAAAATTCAAAAAAATTCAAGTTAAGTTATATTTCAAAATTCAACTCAATATTCATTTATTTCACATTTTTAACTTGTTCAGAATCCATTAATACATTATAAAATCAATTTTAAATTCATTTAATTCAAAATATCATAAATTTATCATATTTTCATTTTTAATTTTAAATTCCATTTATAATTAAATCAAAATATCCAAAATAACTTATATTTCAAATTTCCACTTTATCATTAATTAATTTCACTTATAAATTCTTAGAAAAATCAAAATACTTTACAAAATCATTTTTAATCAAATTTAAATCAAAATATTATAATATTTACATTTCTAAATAGAAAAATATATTTTTAACTACGGGTCTGTATTTCATTTTCTAGCCTAGGTAAAGTGATACGGGTAATATATCATTTCAACCCATAATTTAAAAAGAAAACCCAGGTTTTATCATTTCAAACACGCAGTCCCAAGTAAATGAAATAATTTGAAAATCGATCAGGCCTATCATTTCAGCCCATAACGATTTTCCCTTATTCTAAAGTCCGTTCAGGTACGTATCATTTCAATCCATAATGATTCTAATCTAAAGGAAACTTGCAGTGTGATAAACTGATATAAATAATAGAACAACATAATATAACAGTAACATATGTTATAACAGGTGTTTAAGCATGGATGAACATCATATAATCATAATATAGCAGATATAATATGGTGATGCATTTTACAGATTCAAATGAAATCAGTTCACAAGTCATATAAGTACAAACTGTCTAGTGAGGATAACTCACCGGTATAAGCTGGAGATGACAACAAACACACAAACAACAACCTTCAAAGGCACGAAAGCACGACAAATATTCGAATGGGAGAGCTAAAGTTTAATTTCTTTGAATACAATTCAAACAAAACAATATAACTAACATAAGTTTTCAACCCAAAATACGATTAAACAATGTTAGAATTAACTGCATAAAACAAAGCCAAAATGTTTGCACTTGCTTTCAACCTTCCCTAGGCTCGGCCATAGGATAGAATACATGGCTAAAGCATGGTTTTTGATCTAGTTTTGGGTTCATATGGGTCGGCCTACAAGGGTTTGATGATGGTGCAAAGATGTGGGGAGCATGAAACAACAACACAAAGGCACACAACATGGATTTCGTGCAAATAAATGGCTCGGCCAAAGCACAGGTGGGCACGGCCATCTCTGGTGGGGTCAGGGGGGTGACGTGGAAGAGGTGTCAGGTCAGGTTGGAGGTGGTGGTGGTGGTGTAGGTAGCGGCCAAGGGGGTGTTTTGGGGGTGGTGGTGCAATGTGTGTTCGGCTATGCTTCATATAGGTGTAGTTTGGTGCATTTGGTGGTGGATCTTCAATCAAGGGTGGCTCGGCAAGGGATGGTCAGTGAGGAGGAGGTGGTGGTGATATGTTCAGGTGGTGGTGGAGGAGGAAAGGCTGATGGAGTGGTGGGGCCGAACCTAGAAGTGAAGGAAGCAAGAGCAAAATTACATGAAAACAAGTATAAAACAATGAAAAGAGAATAGAATTTTACCAAAGTTTGTTCAAGATGATGACCGAAATTTTTTTCTTGAGTTTGAGAAGAAAAGTTCACGTGAAAATAAGGAAGTGGCTGAAGAGAAAAGACTTAAGGCAGCAAATATGGAAAGGTGTTGGTTGAAGTGTGAAAATGTGTGAATACAAAAAGGCAAAAGCAAACCAATGGCCACAAATTCTTCAAATATCCACCATATTCTTTTGAAATTCTAAATAACTGAAATGTATATATAAATTCAGTTAAAATATGAAAATATAACAAATAAACAAAATATAAATAAATAAATATTAATTATATATAATTAAATTAAGAAAATAGCACAGAAAATGTAAACTAGTTTAGAAAATTTGAAAATAAATGAAATGAACTTTGGAAAATCTTTTGTGTGCTTGAAAAATATTTATAAATAAAGATAAAAACACAAAATAAAATTCATGCATAAAAGTAAATAAATTAATTTTAAATAAATATAATTAAATTAAGAAAATAGCTTAAAAATAGAAACTAGGTTATAAAAATTGAAAATAAATACACTAAGCTTTGGAAAAATTATAACATCACTTTAAAAATGTTTTAAAATAAAATATATATCTAAAATGTCTATAACACATATTTGAACATGATTTGACAAATAAAATATTATTTATATAAATTAAAATAGATGATTTTATTAAATAAATCAATTTACACCCAATATTGTAAAAAGCACAACTTTCACAATATAAATCGGATTTCAACAAAACCGAAAGAAATATTCTTGAAATTTAATATATTTTCATAATAAAATTAAAAAATTCAAATATTTAAATTTTAAATTTAAAAGTCAAAGTTTGACCAGATTGACCAAAAATCCACATTTTCTGGAAATATTTTATTTATTCAGGTTTGGAATTATAATACACACAAAAATCAAAATTTATATTTAAAATAAAAAAAATTATCCATTTCAATAAATATAATAAAGTTTTTAAATCAGCAATTCAATTTAAAATAATTAAAATAAACGATTAAAATAAATCACAAAATTCAGGACTGTTACAAATGGTCTCATCGATGATCGAAAGTGGTCCAGTTGCTCGTGCACGTGCATGAGTAAATGTTCATATCTGGATGTGTTATTGGGGAAGAAAGATTTTTCTTGGGAAAATGGGTTTTGGCACGAAGTTGAACTCGAGTTATCATGAGGAAGGGTTTTTCTCGGGGTTGAGCTCGGGAAAATGTTGGTTGGGCTTAGATTTTTGAAATGATAGCAAGTTTCAAAGAAAAGAGAATAATAAGTTTTCAAAATTTAAACTAAATTAAGTTTAAACAATTTCCTAACTAATTCTTTTCTAAACAACCAATGTTTGTTAAAGTTTGAGATTAATTAAAGGTTTAAAATAAGTTATTTCAAATTAATTAAATTTAAAGTGTTTTAATCTATATAACCTTTGTTTTAAAAGTTCATTTTAAATAAACTTAATATTGTAAATAATTAAGGAGATGAAATGTTTTCAATTATCAATTAACTTAAGCGACTTAAGTTAATTTATTTGTTAATGGAGATTTATTACCAGGGTTTATTGAATAAAGGTTTTAAGTTAAATTTTGAGTTAATGATAATTTATTTCAAAGGTTTATTTAGTATGATTTAATACTGTAATTAAGAAATTAACTAAGATAAATGGTTTATCTTTTGATTAGTGAGGGTCCTATGTAATTTCTTAATGTAAATAATTTAAAATATGATGATAATTACTTAATGTAATTAATGGTTGATTAATTAATGTGATTAATTTAAGGTTAATTAATCGATTGATTATAGGATAATTACTTAATTAAAGGGTGATTAATTAATATAAGTAATTAAAGGATAGTTAATGTCATTAATTAAAGTGATTAATTAATGTGATTAATTAAAAGGATAATTACTTAATATAAGTAATCGAAGGTTCATTAAGTAATTAAAGGTTAATTACTTCACAATTAAAGGTTAATTAATTAAAGTGATTAATTAAAGTATAATTAACCAAGGTGATTTATTAATTAATGTGATTAACTAATGTTTGATTAATTAATGTTATTAATTAAAGGATAATTAATTACAGGATTACTTACTTAATTACTTAAAGAATAATTAATTAATGTGATTAATTAATTAATGTGATTAATTAAAGGTTAATTAATTAATAATTAAAGGTGAATTAATTTAAGGTTAATTAATTTATGATTGAAAGATAATTACTTAGTGTAATTAATTAAGGCTTAATTAATTATGTAATTAACTTAAGGTTAATTTATTTATGTGATTAATTAAGGGATAATAAATTAATTAAGGATAATTAATTAAGATGGATGATTAAGGTTGATTAATTAATTTTCATTGATTAATTGAAAATAATAGCAAATGGTTTGTAATTAATTAAAATTAATTAAGCAGGATTTAAAAGTAATTAAAGTAATTAATTTAATTTATTTGGTGATTAAATTAAGTTAATTAGGAATTAAACAGCTAATTAGTCTTGTTTATAGATGATTGTATTTTATTGAATGACTTGAATTGTTTAATATTTCTAATGTGTGATATTCTGTGATATGAATCACTTTGAATTGAGCTTTGAACTGTGATTTATTTATCCGTGATGAATTTACATATTTATCTGCAAATCTATGAATGAAGATAAGCATTATAGGATTATACCACTTATCGATATTGTTGAGCTTGAATTGATGATGGTTGTGATATGTTATTGTTGTGTGTAAAACCCCTGGACTACACCATACACCCACAAATATGGATCTCACGGGACATTAGTTAAGTCACAGGTATTTTGAATTTAATATTATTTTTAAAATTGAATTTGGATCCAAAATGGTTTGAAAGTGAAATTGGGTTAAATATTTCAAAAAGGAATTTTTGAAATTAAAAATTATTTTGAAGATTTAAATTTAATTTAAATAGAACTTGCTAAGGATACGACAATTCGTTGATTTTCCTTTAAAAGGCTATAACTTGTGCATATTTGATTGGATTTTTCCAAAATGGAAAACCTTTTTTTTCAAATGATAATGGCTTCATATAAAGGAAGGATTTCCATTTTTTGTTGAAAGGATTTCGAATTTTAAATAGAAATGGTTATGAAAGCTATGAATGAATCTTTGTTAAAGATTTTGTAAATCTTGACTTAAATTGAAGGGGATCTAAAAGGTGTAACTTTTGTTTAAAAGATTTGTTTAAACCATTCAAAAAGAAGGATTTTGTGCTTAAAGTTGTGACTCAACTAAGACCCAATATATCCATATTGTTTTATAATTAGAGCTCATTATTCAGTTTAGCCAGGAGAGGACTTTATGTCATAAAACCCATTTCGAATTAATGATACGACGAAATGGATAGCAATTGAAGATGGTGGTGAAGACTAGGTATTTTTGAGAATGAAAGGATTACCTGTCGATTATCTTTGCATTGAGTTGCTTCGGTATAGAGATCTCCATATGTGATGGGGTGTCCGATCGAGATTGTGAATACCCGGATTTGCAAGGGCTTCTTTGAAGTGCCTTCGGTTCCATTTAGACCCAGGATGGACTTGTATGGACGTATGTCTGAAGTTACACTTAATATGTAAAGTTGGTTTCTATCAAATACATTTCTGTTTGGTGGCAGAGAATTTATTCTCTTAGCTTAACGCCCTTCTCTAAGACGTACGAGCTTAGAGGTTATGTAATTGATGGTTATTAGTGATATATTTCCAATTTGGTAATATGGCATACTAGGTACTGCTGATCATTGGTTGATCAAAGCATGGCTTTTGTAAAAAGTGTAGCTTTGTGGGACGATGCCGCATCATACCTAACACCTCGGAAATGGTCGAAACAGGAAGGATGCAACAAAGTTTATGAGGGTCGTGCCCTTTAGGGTATGTGCATTTCCTTATGGATAAAAAGTGGCATCATGGTATAGAGCCCAGATACTTAACTTATGTGGCTGTTGCAATATGTTGGTGAATCCCAGGATAAAGGTCAGTGACGACCGGGGGATGGCATACTCGTGACAGTTAGTTACCTAGTTACAGAGGTAACCCGGCCTTGTGTTGGAAGAGAGCTGGTTAAATTCTCGAGGTGTCCCTCCAAAGGCGTACCCATTTGGTGAAGGAAGTTCCTTAGCCTGATCATTTGTTGGAAATCCATACAAACAATACGAACCCTGTACGATTTTAGTTGTATAACCTACCATGCAACGTGGTGGTAACATGTCATAAAACATGATAGCTATAGTAGGTATACCATAATGGCGGTATGCTAGCTAAGATTAATATTATACTTTCGAAATGTTTTCTACACTATGCACTAATAATAATATCAAAAGGATTTTGCGTATCAAGCATGTTTGACTATCATAAGGAGAAATCTCCTCCAATTGTGCGATTGCATTGTGTGTGTGGCGGGAGGCCTTATGGTAGTTTCATTTTCCAAAAAGCATAGCGAATTTCTTTATATTTCTTTTGTTCAAACAACTGTTTTTGTTTGCTCACACCAGTCTCATGACTACCCGGGAGTTTATTATTCCCTTTCTAAACTCTGGGTGCCCACAATTTTCCACACAGGCAGCCTAGAGTCAGGTTATCAGATAGTCAGCTAGTAGGTGTAGCTTTTGGCAATCTTTGGAGTCTTTCTTTGGTTTGGCGATCGCATTTGGATTGGATTTCCTTCATGTTCAACATGATGGTGGTTCGAGCTTCTTGGTTTGGTGTTTTGGAGCTTTGGCATTGAACATGTTGTTTTCCGCTGTTGTTGCTGTCTTCCTATTTCCGCTATTGTATCTATCTCTGATAGTGTTGATCATTTCATTTGTATCATTGTTGTATGAAATGTTGTGTATCAATAAAAGTTATTCATTCTGTTTCCGCTATGTTGTATTCACCTAATGTTGTTATAAGCTCCAATGAACCAGACTCAATGTTTGAATCTGTGGCATTCGAATACGGGTGAAGTATGGATGTCGATTTTCAAGCGTTGAAATCCGGGTCATCACGTTAATCCTTCCAAAGCTCCTAAAAACACTTCTCCATCATCTACTTCACTTTCTCTCCAAAAATCAAGTCCACTTCCACCTTATACTGTCAAGGCCAAACCGATATTACCTAGAGCCAAACCTTTCTTTCCATAAACTAGATAAAAGTTTCATTTTTTTCAAGCTAGATGCAAAGGCGTAGGCCATGTTCGAGTTATAGGAAAAGTTAGCTTAGTTTCATTGACTTTTGGTGAGTAAAGATTTAACATTTAACAAAATTTGACAAGTTAAATATATGCTTGTTTTGTTGTAAAAAATATGATGTTTTTTATATAAATTGTGTTAGCTTGGATATATATGTACGTGTTTGGATGAGATGACAAATAGTTTGGAATTTGAGAATTGAAACATCAAGTTAATTGCAAGTTATAATCCTTACTTGTATATGTTGGTTATGACATGATTTTATGTTGTGATATAGGTCTGATGTAATTAAGTATGCTATGATGTTGAATAAATGATTGTATGCTAAGGAATTTGGCACTTTTGCTAACTTAAGTGTCATAGAACCTCTTGTGTAAAATCTATAACTTTGGCTTAAAATTTTCAAGATATTTCCAAATTTGAAATTTTCTTTAATTTTCAAGAAATGTAACTTTATGTTTTAGTAATGTTTTCCAAGAGTTAGATTTGGAAAATACTTGGAAAATAAAATTATAATTTTAAAAAAATTACGTCGTATAGCGAAAGTCGCTATATGTGCAGTTCGAAGAATCAAACCCTTTTTGGAATCTAAAGATGTTTTCACATAGAAATATTTTTAAAAATGTTTTAAAAATTATATTTATTAATTAAAAAGGTAATTATTATTCAATTGATTATTTATTTAATAAATGATTATTATTTAGTTGATTATTTATTTCATAAACGATTAATTAATTAATTAATTAATTAAGTAATTTGTACTTAATTATTGGTTAATAAAGGTAATTAATACTTAAGTGTTAATCAATTAATTTAATTTTAATTAGTTAATTAATTAAAGATAATTATTAATTAATAATTATTTTTTAATTATTTTAAATTATTTATTAAGGATTAATTATTAATTAATTTTTATTAAAGGGATTTAATTAATTATTGATTAATTTGAATTTAAATAAGATGTTAATTAAGACTCAATTAAGATTTAATTATTATTTAATAAAGCTTTAATTTTATGTTTATTCAATTAATAAGGGTTTTAATTTAAACACCATTTTTTATTTCAAAATATCAGGTTGTTTTAAGACTGTCTTTCTTTTTAAAAAATGTTTAAATCAAAGGATTTCTTTGTCTATTACCCTTAAGTAACCTCAAACAAATATGAAACCAATGTTAATGTGATGGCACATTTATAGGAAGTAAGTTTACCCATAATTAGCATTAAAAGCCGAAGAGTAGGTCGATCCTCTATTTGAAAGATCTAGAGTTTATTTCTAGGTGAGGGATAGAGTAAGGCCGAAATATTAAAAAAGTGATAGGTTTGGAAGGGTTAATTCCTATCAATGGGTCATGTTTAAATTAAGTATATGGTTATCCATATGCGAACTTTGTTTAATTACCCTAAGTAGCAGATTGTCCGCTATTTTTAACTTAAATAGTTTTAACTCAGGGAGTATGTTGCGTATATTAGAGTTTCCCAATGAGGACCGAATATTGGTTGTATACTTCCAAAAGAACCGAAATTGATATAGCCAAAAGTTATCGCTTAGTTTGGGTACATCGGTTCTGGGTAAGTATAATTTGTTTGAACCACTCTAAACTAATAACATTCACGATGAATTGTTATGAAGCATGTTATGGAGCTGCACTATTCTTCCTGAGGGTAACTCCAAAATGGAAGATAGTAAATGTTGAATGTTTATTAGATGTCAAAACAAATTGTATGGATGAATACTAACATTGGATTGGTTGCCTGGAGAGTAGTGTTGGCATTCCAAGATTGTTATATAAAAAGGTAATCGTAGCCTCAAGCCTCATCAACTGGGAAAACGACCAAAGTAGAGACATGCAACAGGACTATGTAGGTCGCTTCCATTAGGGTATGATCATCGCCAAATCTAGAAAGATATCTTCG
The DNA here is from genome assembly GCA_030765085.1 of Allium cepa. Taxonomy (NCBI): domain Eukaryota; kingdom Viridiplantae; phylum Streptophyta; class Magnoliopsida; order Asparagales; family Amaryllidaceae; genus Allium; species Allium cepa. The sequence goes on along the minus strand of CM060931.1, from coordinate 1,037,703,318 downwards.
TTTTATGTATGCTTTAGGATCCATTTTACGGTTATTGATTGCAACCAAGTGGTGATCATATTCAGCGCTACCCAATAAGGGGTCTGGTTGGTCCTTGTCGGTCCTGAGCAGTAGAGGTGCAATGCGTTGTGGCGTTCCATACATTTTATCTAGAGGTGTACAGATTCGGTGGGTAGACCCTTACCCTTTCATAGTTGGAAACCTTTTTTCAATATGAGCCTCCGGACTTGATTATATACCTATTTCGTTGGAATTTAACAATGTAACAATTTCGGCTATGATTCCATATTTATTTTAAACCAAGACATTATGATTAATATTAGAGGATTTTATATAGAATATTTTGGTTAACGTAGGGTAAAAACCCATCCATTTTTATGTGCGACATATTCTTACGAGATACCTTTAATTTAAAGGGTTTTACAAAGTTAAACTTTTTCTTTACTCATACCAGATCCATGTCTGACCTGGAGTTTAATTTCTTTCTCTTAAACTCTTGGGTACTCAAATTTTTACGAGTAGCCTAATAGTTAGATTTCTTTGAAGCATTTTGGGAAGCGGTATGAAGCATAAGCTTTCACTGTATCTAGTAGTTATGTTTATTTCTGCTGTGATTATACATTAATATTAGTAATTTAGGTAGGCAGATATAGATGTCCTTCTTGGGAATAGTATTTATTGAAAATTTGATGTAACATTTTAGAGTAATCATATGTACAATTCTATGATAATGTATATGTAACTCAGTCATTTTTGAGAAAAATTTGTATTCATTTTCTTTGTCTTTTATTTTCTTTACCCTATGACCTGTCTTTTGAAGACTTGGGTGATCGGCACACGAATATAGAGGATATATTAAGTGTCGTCTTTGGGTGCAAGGAAGGTAGATTGTCACACTTGGTATCAGTTTTAGATTGAGCTAACAACTAGGCCTTAGTTGGGGTTGACTCATTAGAGGTAGGATTAGTAGTACCATAGAATGAGTCCAGTATTTGGGTGTGCATTTTCTTGTTGTTCTAATCAGCATTTTTTTGTTTTGTTTTATGCTCTATTTCCTAAAATAATCTCGTCCATATATTATAAAGATATCCTACTTTATTCAGGTAGTAAGAATGAGTAGGAGAAGCGGACAAGGAAGGGGAAACAATAGCACAACGACCATAAATGGAAGAATGCTAAATGTTGGAAGGGGTGGAATAGCCGTTGAGGCAATAGCTCCAATGCAGCCTCAATTAAACTTCGCAACTCTGTACAAGAACTACACAAACCTAGAAGGAAAAACATTTAAGGGTACCGAATCCTTCATTGAAGTAGAAGCTTGGCTACGGTCATGTGAGAAGATTTTAAAAGGTTTGGACACTTTTAGTGATAAAAAATGATTCTTGGCATCATGGCAATTGCAAAAGGGTGCAGCTGCATGGTGGGATTCTGCCACCACAAATGTTCCTAAAGATGAGTTCTCTTAGGCCAGATTCAAAGAAGTATTCAAAAACAATTCATGCCAGCTACGGAAAAAACTCGATTATATAGAAGTTTCATGGACCTCAAGCAGGAAAACCTATCGGTAGCTGAATATGAGACAAAGCTTAATGAGTTATCTCGTTTCGACACTGGACTTATTGACACACCATTAAAGAAATATGGGATGTTCATATTAGGTATGAGGGAAGAGTTTCATGAAAAGATGATTGCTCATGTGAAGTAATCATTTGTAGATTTGGTAGATATATCCTTAGGGTATGAAGTGCTTTAAAGAAAAACCAACAGCAGCAACATCAATACCTAATGGCGGTATCATTAACCCAAATTAAAGGAAGTTTAACCCAAATTGGGTAAAGAAGCAGGGTAAAGGAAAACTAGCAAAAGGAAATCAAGGAGAGAAGTTCAAGGACGTTACATGTTTCAAGTGTAATAAAATGGGGCACATTTCACCACACTGTCAACGGTCGAAGGCTATATCTCTAATGGTCCAAAAGACGCTTTGCTATAACTGCCACCAACTTGGACACATGGTTAAGGACTACGCACTATTGAAGCAGGGTCAGCATATTACAGTTTATGCTATTAAGGATGCATCCTCAACCTCTGAAGATGTTAAAGGGAAGGGAGTCTTGGAAGGTACTTTACTTATAAATGGTATTTTAGTTCATGTTTTACTTGATACCGAAGCATCTCATAGCTTTGTCTCTAAAGAATTGGTAGAGAGGTTACAACTTATCCCGGAATTTGTAGAAACCCCTATTTGTGTGTCCAAAACCATAGGTGGTATGACTAATTTATGCTTGATTTGTGAAAGGGCACAACTTGATTTCCGAAAACGTCGCCTCTTTTCTGACCTATTTGTTTTAGATTTTAAGGGGTTTGATATGATAATGGGTTTGGATTGGTTGTTGAAATATGGAGTTATTCTAGATTGCATTAAGAGAATGGTAGTATTGAAACCCAACTCTGGAAAGGTGCTGGAAAAGACAGTTTGTAGGAAGCCTTATAAATGTATGAGTAGTTTTCTTTATTCTTTAGAATCATTCCATGATGGATCGATAGAAGTTGTTAAAAGTTTCCTGATATTTTTGAGCGAGTTAGTAGTTTGCCTCCCCATAGGGAAATTAAATTTCGAATTGATCTGGTTCCCGGTGCGAGACCTGTCATTCAATCCCTACGTAGAATGGCCTTGGGAAAGAAGTAAGAGCTAATAAAATCAAATTGATGATTTGTTATTAGACAGAGCCATTCGAGTTAGGGATCAGCTGTAGTTTTTGTAGCTAACTCTAATGGTTTGTTAAGATTGTGCATGGATTATATGGAGTTAAATAGCAGATCCATTCGGAATAAGTATCACTTAACTCGCATAGATGACATATTTGACCAAGTTCATGGAGCTATATTATTCTCCCAATTAGACCTTGCTACAGGTTTCCATCAGTTAAGGGTAGCAGAGGATAATATAACCTTAACTACTTTTAAAGGGCCGGATTTTTTACATGAGTGGTTAGTTATGCCTTTTGGGTTAACCAACGCACCTGCATTATTTGTTGAGCATTTGAATTGAATTTTTAGGAATGTGTTGAATAAGTTCATGTTGGTTCGACGACATTTTTATCTACTTAAAAACTGAGGAAGAGCATAAACACCATTTGGAAGTGGTGTTGGAAACATTAAGGAAAAACATTCTTAAAGCTATGTTTTCTACATGCCACTTTTGGTAATCAATAGTGAGATACCTAGGACATATTATATCGGGTGATGGCATCTCGGTTGATCCGGCTAAGGTAGCTGCTGTGCAAGATTTCAAGAGACCCTAAACTCCTACTAAGGTGAGAGGCTTTTTAGGGATGGTGGGTTATTATAGGAAGTTCATAAAAATTACTCCAAGATTGCCACTTATCCAACCAAGCTGACGAAAAAAGATGTTAAATTCAAGTGGACTTCGAAGTGTAAGGATGCATTCCTTGAGTTAAAAGAAAGGTTGACCAGTGCTCCTGTTTTGGCTATTATTGATGGAGGAGAAGGGTTAACTATTTGTATTGATGCATGTAGAGTTGGCTTAGGCGCATTGTTGATGCAACATGGAAAGGTTATAGCCTATGAATGTAGACAACTAAAGCCTCATGATAAGAATTATGCAACTTGGACTTAGAGCTATTAACCTTAGTATTTGCTTTAAAGATGTGGAGGCATTACTTGCTAAGTAAAAATCCTTTTTTTCATCTTTTGTTTATTTCTAGTCTTTAGGCACATAGTTAGTAATTTCCTTCTTTAAATAGGTGAAAAGTTTGTACTCTTCATGCATCACAAGTCCCTGAAGTATCTTTTCTCTCAAACGATATGAACCACAGGCAACGGTGGTGGTTGAACTTCTTGGCAGCTTATGACTTAGATATTATTTATACACCAGGAAAAGCGAATGTGGTGACAGGCGCTCTTAGTAGGAATGCATTTTTGGCACCCTTGGAAGTTAAACCAACTCTTTAGGAAAGAAATGCTAGCAAGAAATGGAAGGGCGAGCATTTAAGGAAGATCATCAAGGATGTTGGGGAGGGTCTATGTGCAAGTTTTGAGATAGATAATCATGGCATAATGTTTTTAAGGGGAGGATCTGCATCCCTAATGTCCATGGACTTAGAAAAGAAGTTTTATTGGAATGTCATCGATCCAAATTAAGTATCCACCTGAGGATTTTTAAGATGCATAGAGATATAAACCGAGTATTTTAATGGCCTAGAATGAAGGGGGATGACTCCAACTTTGTCAGCAGATAACTGTCAATAGATAAAAGGCGATTACCAGAAGACGGCTGGTTTACTTCAACCCTTGGAAATACCAGATTGGAAATGGGAGATGATATCAATGGATTTGTAACAACTAGCCTTTTTGGACAGTTTATACCGACGATCAAATACACATGTCGATTCCAAACTATTCAAAAGGGCAGATGGTTATTGGGGTAATTAAGAAAAGAAAAGAAAGAGAAATAAAGGAAATGAAACAACACAGAATCTCGTAGCGGAACGATAAAATATAATAGTCAAATAAACAGTTCATGAAGCTGTTTACTATACTTTGACAATTATTTATACAAAATTTATCAGAGTTATACATATACAATAGAACAATTAAAATAATGCAGCAGATAGCATGATGCAAGGGCAATAATAGTAATAGTATACCAAATCTTCGTCTTCATCCTCCAGAATAGATCTTCAAAAATCTGAAAAACTCAGGACTGACCCGAGCGTAATGAAAAGACAAAACACTCGAGTCAGGACTAAAATATCCTTATGAAAGTTAAATTAATCGTAAATAAATATGAGTGTCACGGCGTTAGAGATGTTTACGGGATTTGACATCTCATATCCAGTGTCAACGTGCGTGCAATAACTCAAGAGATGTTACGGGATTTTCCATCTCTTAAGGATCCGTTATCTACTATGTAGTAATATACGCTAAGTAGATAATGCCTATCAGTAATATAAAGTATCAAAATAGCGTTAAGGCGTTACCATAATCCCCCTTAACACATTTTTATAATGCCATAGTCTATACAGCATCGTAAGCCCCGCCGTAAACTGGTGGTTATTAGAGGGTACCCCATAGGTATAACACAAAACAAAACGTAGTGGTCGCGAATAGGATAATCAGTATGACAAGGTACATGAGGCGATACCAACTAGGATACTAGTAGTTGCGTGATCCGGACTGATGTTGAGCATAGCCAGCAGTTTACCCCAACACCGTGAAACAACACTCCCAAATCAAGGGGTGCACCCAAATCGAATCACAAATGTAATAGATATGGTATCGAAGAAGTGTGTCCGCTAGAGATGGCGAACCTCAATGGCCCGGCGTGGCTCCGGTTTTAGTCATATCAGGGGTCATCCAATATCGTTCTCTTTCTTCAGTCAACGTGTTCACCAAACCATCCACTTCATTCTGGATCAAAACTCCACGTATAATAGTTATTAAAGTGGTTTTCGGTATCGACAGAGAGTATGTCCATATCCGATCCCGATCTCTTTAATAACTACGTATTATTACACCGGTGGCTCTTTTATATTTCAAATCGATTCATAATTGATATCAAAATATCATATTCGCTTCAAAAATCAAGTCCATTTCAAATATCATCGTATCTATTTAAATGTAAGATTTTGTTTCAAAAATCATTTTTCGCATCAATATCTCATTTCGATTTCAAAATCATTTCGAATTTCAATTTAGGTTGCAACTTCATTTAACCCAATTCGTATTTAAATTCAAGATTTAAACATAACATTTCACCTTATTAACCAGCTTGGAATTTTAGAAAATATTTTTAAGTAGTTTAAAAGTAGTTTAAAAGTAGTTTAAATAATTAAAGTAGTTAAAAATACTTAAAGTCTTAAATGGATTTAAAATAGATAAATTAGTTTAAAATAATTTAAATTGGGTTAAGTAGATTTAAAATAGATTAAAATAGTTTAAGTATTCAAAAATGGTTTATATAACTGAGTAATTTGGAAACAAAATAAAACAGCTTCAAAACCAAACCATTTCAATCATAATTTCCCAATTCAAAACAATTTCCATTTCCCTTCTACCGATTCGATTTCGATTTCGATTCAATCAACGTCAACTTTGACTTCAAATTTATTCAATTTTATATTCACTTTCAAATAATTCAATATCAATTTTTATCGATTTGGAGCTTGATTTTTCAATAGTATCCATTTATAACACTTAACAAAATTATCCATCAATATTCAAGTTTAAATCCAAATTTCAAATATGATTCAATTCCAAGCCCGATTTCAAAATATCATTTTTATATCACTTTTACTTAGTAACATTCAATGCTCGAATTAAGGTTCAATCTTTAAACAAATCAATTTTCGAAATTCACTCATATCCCGATTTTAAATTCCAAAGTCTCCACTTTAATTATTTAACGATTTCTTTTAACCAAAATTTATTTCAACATTCCAACTCGATTTTTCGATAAATTCGATTTCTATAAATTGATTTCTATTTATAACTTTTAAATCAAACATTTAAATGAATTTCAAATCGATGATTTTAAAAACTATTAATTTAGCCAATTTGGTGTTCGTATATAATTTTCTATCCTATGGCCAAGTAATTATTTATTTCAATTAAATGTCAGGGATGAATATATATCACTTAAATCAAATCACAGTTTCATATGTATGCATAACAGGTTATATATAAGCAAATAAACATCCAAACGTTTAAATATCAACCAATAGCATCCATCGAAATAAATCATCCAATAGACAATACAATTCATGGCAATTTCATATTTATCAATGTCAGGTAATTTAATCGCAATTCAATTTTAATTTCAATTTAACTGTCAATTTAATTTTTCAACGGTGAATTCAAATGACAATTAAATTTTATCAAACAACGACAAATAAAATTCATATCACTTCATAATGTCAAATTTAACTAGCATAAAGATATTCAGTACGTTGTAAGCGTTATAAAACACTCACCTTGATTTCAATGTAGTTCCAGCGTTTTATTTCGAATAAAATTAAACGAGCGTTTAATTTTACCCGAAATTTCCACTAGCTCCAAACGATTCCAATCCAGCTCCATAGCGTAGTGCTCGTCAATACGAACCCAACGCACTTCGTTTCTTCCAAAACGGACCTCGCATCAACAAGTTATGGTATTTAGAGGTTAATACGAATTTATATATAAATTTTTAAACTTTATTTTTAAATTAAAACCCTAACTCACATCATAACCGTTGATTCCCATCCCCATCCATCAGGCCGCATGCACGCCTTTCCCTTCTTCCCCTCACGTATGTTCTATAGGTCACGAAGAACCCATCACGCACGTTCTAGGGCTTAGGGCCGCTCCCTCCACGTCGCTCGAAACTCCATCACTCCACCACCGTTCAATAGCATGTCGCCTCCCCTACCCACACCGGCCGACCGCACCCCCCTAGCGCCACCACCGGCCTGAAAAACGCAACCAAAACCGGCCCCTTCAAACACCAATTCACGTCGATCCGTTGACCCAATCACGATCATAGCCGTTGGATCTGTAGATCACAACGTGCTCTTCAACTTTGCAGTTAGGAGTTTCTAGAAATAGGGTGTGGATTGGAAGGAAATTAAGGAAGAAAATCGAGCAATTCTGGCCTTCGAATTTGAAGTGGCGGCTGCGTATAAGGGATTAGGGTTTTGGAATTTGTGAAGAGGATGGAGCTTTTATAGAGAATTGCTTGAGTTACTATTCATCCGGAATTTTTGAACTCCAATTTACGCGCGGTGATCGGCGTTTCTAGGGTTTATCCCACGTTCCGGACATAATGGAACAGGTTTCGGAAGCTAATTCGATCATTTGTGCGAGTTACGACAATAAACAATCGATTTTAAATTAAATCGATTAAACGATTTTCTAGGCGTTTTGGCTTGCCCCGGACAAACGGTAAATCCGATTGACATGAAATTTGAAACCTTACAATAATATAACATTACGGATTCGATGAAACTGGTTTCGTCGAAATCCGAGACTATTTGAAAAATGGCTATTTTAACTCGTCAATTAAATATTAAAATACTCAATTTTCACAAATTTACTTTTAGTTCGATTTTAAAAGTTCTATAACCTCATTCTAACTTTAATATGATAAAATAAAATTTTACAAATCATTTTTTATCATATTAAACCCGGTATTCAATTTCCCAATAAATTCCAATTTTAAAATCTTATTAACTCTATTATAATCCCGATATAACTTACATTCACTTTGGAAACCAATTTGAATCATATTAAATCAAATTTCAATTATTCACTCTATTTTCATATATTGAATTTCAATATCAACTTAATCATATCAAATTCGGAATTTAATTATTTAAACATTTGTAATATTAAATTTAATCAAATTTGATTATTCTTAAATCACTATCTTTTGAAATATTCAAAACGAACTTATAAAATTTAACTTTTGAAACGAATTAAAATTATAGAACAACCATTTCCGTTATACGGTTATTCAATTCCAATTATTAAATTATTCAATAAATTCCAAATATTAAATTTAAATAATTTCGATTATCCAATAATTCATTATCTTTTGAAATATTGAAATTGAACTTATATGATTCAACTTTTAAAACCAATTCACAATTTAGAACACTATTTTCATTTTACAGTTATTCGATTATTCAATAAGTTTTAAATATTTAATTTAAACAATTTACCTGTTCAATATTCAATATTTGATTTAAATAGATTTTACTTACCAATCAATTACTCTATTATACCCAATGGATTCAATATTTATTATTATTCCAAACGACTTACAACTTTTTTTCTAACACTAAATCACGAAATCTATTAAATTAGCTATTTTAATTATCGAAAATTTATGGGTCGTAACACTCTCCCCCACTCAAAACTTTTCGTCCCCGAAAAGGAAAAAGAAGGGAAAAGGAACTAAGTATATAATTCAACATTAGATATATTTTATTCAAAGTTACCAACTTATAAAACAATGAAATTCCACTTATAAAATCATAACTACGCTTCCACTAAGTTACCCTGAACGGCTTTCTAACTTTAAAAGTTAGTTATCAAAACAAGTTATAAAAAAAAAATTAAAACTTGAAAAATTTTCTAACACCCGGATTTACGGAAAATTTCGGCAGAGTCTCCTTTGCGCGGCTCGTTAGGAAAAAAAATGACAGTATATATATCAGAAATATACATCTCATCAAGTGATGAGGCACCCCGTAGGGAAAAAAGTGTAAAAGTACGGTATGTAATCCGAGATATGTACGTTATATATTATTAGCGAGCATATACGGTTAATATAGCGCGAAAGCGAGCTCCAAATGCGAAGCAAGCGCAATCCGCACCTGCTAAACACTCAACAAACCATGAGAAACATGCATATATGAAAATAATATCAATATACATCATATAGAAACATAACAACTACATATGCCAACATAGCAATTGCAACAAAACAACAAATGCATCCACCAAATCAGTTATCATCCAACTATCATCCAACAAATCCATAACCAATCAATATAAATTCACTTCTCATTAATATTTATTGACTTGGGTTTCAATTTTAATCACAGTTGATTCATTAACGTTGGATTTTACTAACATTCATTCTCAATTCAATTAGTTAACATTCACTAATTTATATTTACATTAGTTTACTTCCAATTTGAATCAAGTTAAATTCTATTTAAATTCATTTAACTTCCAATTTGATTTCAATGATTTATAGCTTTTAATTTCATAAACACTTAATGAATTATATACAATCAACTAACGATCATATAACAACCAAATCATACCAAACATAATCAAATTATTAATTTTACATTCAATTTGGTTTATCTCTTATATATATATATATATATATATATATATATATATATCCTGTTATATAATTTTAAAAGAATCATTTTATATTCGGCATCTTAAATTTCCAATATTAACTTTAATTAAGTCCGTAAGTCGTACATATATCATCCATGAGCAATATCAATCTAATCGCTTATTCGATCACACAACTTCACTTCCAAACTAGTATCGTTCACACGACTCTCTAGTGCGGACTCAGATTTGGTTCCTTGATTGGAAACTGTTACTCTCCTTGCATACCCATATACTATGATAGAGAATTCCAGAATCAAATTAAAAATCCATATCCAGGATTCTCCGTCGAAAATCAAATGAAAAATCCTAACTTGGATCGATATAAATCATCTCAAAATTTTGTGCTCGAATTTGGATCAAATCGTTATTCGAATAAAATAATATACGTACAAAAATAGATTTCTATCCAATTTATCTATACTAAATTATTTTATTGGCTTCTATTTTTTTCACTTAATTACTCAAAATCCATTATTCAGTTAGTATATTCATTTCTTGACATAGCATATTCTTTAACGTTATCTTTTCTTAAACATCATATCAAAGAATTTGCTTACTCAAGTTCATTTTAAACATTCTATATAATTTAAGTAAACTCAATTTCTTTTCCCAATTGATCTTAGCTATACCAAATTATTTTGTTTACATTTACTTCATATTCATAGTTTCAGTTATTACAAATTTATTTCTGGAACATTTTATTAATCATCACTTTAGTTTATAGTCATTCCATAAAAGTCTAACTTCTCATATATGACTTTTCTTAGTTTATAGTTATCTCAAAAGTTACAAATTTATCTTTACATATTTTTCTTTTTTTTTTTGTTGCAAATTTATATTAAATTTTACAACCAGTTTACAAAGACATTGCTTGACTCAATGGCCTTTTCTTAAGTTCACTTACTTGTTCCATTTATCCATTCATCATTTCATGCTATATTTAAGTATATATAAAAAAATTATCATAAGCAAATTTCCCATTTATATACATTTTAATTCCTTTTGAGTTTTCCTTACTTGTATACTTAAATTATTTCCAGGTTCTGTTTAGTTGTACAATATCTCATTACATATCCAAAACATCATTTCAACTTCTTAATATTTGGTATGTCATATTATATGTTATTAGAATGCAAATTTGGTATTATACAAATTTATAATATTTCATTTTACTTAATTAGAATGTTCACAAATTTGGTTTATTTAAATCCTCTTTACCTTTCAACTTTAAAGGTACACTACAACTCTAAAGTTTTCCCAAAACATAAGCTTAGATATCTTAATCCTCTTATTTTATAAATTTTGGTTATTCACATTTCATTCAAATAATTTGAAAATTACTAATTAACATGTGACGACCCGACTTCCTATCTCCAGGAAATCGTATCGTCAATGAAGAAAGAAAGGGATAGAAGAAGAAAAGAAAGAGAAAGAAGAAAGACAACAACATCAGAGAACTCACAACGGAACGAATAAAATATAATACAACACATAAAATATTACACAGTATCATAATACATCAGAGTACACAACTGTACAACACATATTAGAAAGTTATAAACATCTGTCTAACTATACAACTCAAGAATAACGGATATAGATACCAAACAAACACAGCGGAACCAATATATCTACACATGGAAGCCTCCTGCTCCATTACTCCTCCGGAATTCGTCAAGAAAACCTGAATCACTTGACTACTCATACATAATATGAGTACCCAAGAGTTTAATAAAACAGAAAATAAACAATCGGGTCAGACGGGGGTCTGGTGTGAGTAAACGGTTTAAAGTTGCTTAAATTTAGAAAATCCTTTGAAAAGAAAAAGTATCACGTAAGACTTCCCACACATAAACATGGAAAAGTTTTTACCTTACGCTAACCAAAACATTTGATAGGAAATCCAGTGATATTATAATAGTGTCTAGGGTTTTCAAGTAAATAAGAAATAGCCGAAATTGTTATATCTATTATATTCCAGCTACTAGCCACAAAAGTGGGTAATACAATCAAAACCGTAGGGTCTCGTAGGAAGAATGGGTTTCCATCAATGGCAGGGCTACTGGGGTACCGCCCGTCACAGTATGTGGCCTAGATCACCGTACCGAGGAGTACTTCCACTTCCCTGCAGCACAAGGCCGGGACCATTCCTTATTGAACAGTCCCAAACAAGACAACCCTGGCGGTTGTCCAGAATTCAACCTCCCCACACAGCCGAATAAAAAGGGACTTCTAGACAGGAGTAAATCTTGCTCTCTAGTGGGAGCTACCCACGAAGCCTTGCTGCACCTCCCCTATTTTAGCCATTCCCGATTGATGAGGCTTGAGGCTGCGATTACCTTTAGAGAACACATCTATCTTAAAATGCTCATTGTCCACCTGACGATGTTTTGAAAGCATTCAATCCATACAAGTTCGTTCCGGGTTCAAACGAAATCGAAGGTACTATCTCGTTGCACTCATTTTGGAATCACCCTCAGAGTCAACGACCATAGCCCTTGCACTCTAATCTCCATCTCGAATCTATATGTACCATTCCGTCAAACTCATTACGGAATCACCCATAGAGTTATACTGACATATATCCCTTACACCTGGAGTCTTCACTTGCTCCACTTGGATTCACGACCTAACGTTTAATTGGAATCGATGTGGTTTTCGGATTCCAAATATGAAAACCCGATCCCGGTCTCATCGAAACCAAACGTCATTTTAATGTCCAAGTTGTACTTAAGGGTTTTAAACAATTTAACTTATATTCAGGATGAAATAAACAGATAGATAAATCATATTACCACAATAGATAATTCATATCAATATTATTCTTCACAAAGCAGCATATCACAAATATCATAGTCATCCAAATCATCCAGTATCAACCAATCACCCAATATCAATCATCCAATATCATTCAACATCCAATATCAATCACTCAATATCAACCATTCAATATTAATCAATCATCTATAGCAGAATTGATTAACTCTTAATAAATTTAATTAACCAGTAATTAAATTAAATACTATCATTTAATCACTTGGATTATTGATTTATTACAAGTCAAATTCATTATCATCTCTTAATGATCTTCCTTAATTAATCTTCTTCGATTAACTATCCTTTAGTTACATTCAAGTAATTATCCATAACCATATTCAGTAATTAACCTTTAATTACTATCATTGATTACCATAATTAATGATCCTTCATAAATTAATTAACTATAATTAACTACATTAATCCTTAATTAATTACAATTAATCAATCATATTTAAATTAATTACTTAAATTAATTACTTCATTAATTATATTAATTAAAAATCTTTATTAATTAATAATCCTTTAATTAATTAAATAATTAACTTGTAATTAATCATCTCATTAATCATAAATAATAATTAACAATTTATAATTACTTATCTTAATTAATTAACTTCTTAATTAATTTTATTAACCCTTTGATTAATTACTTTAATTAATAAATCTTAATTACTTCATTAAGTAAGTATTAAACAATTAAATTAATAAATAAATCCTTAATTAATTACTTTATTAATTAATTACCATTTTAATTAATTACACTTAGTAATTAATCTTAAGTTAAATTAATTAATTAATCACATTAATTAATTAACTAAATAATTAAGTAATTAACTCTTAATTACTTAACAGGTAATTATCTCTGATTACGTCCTTAATAATAATTCTTAATTATTCCCTTAATTGATTACTTAACAATTAATTAAGATCATCATTAATAATTCTTAATTCATTAATCAATTAATTACTCCATAATTAATTAACTTCATCAATTATATAAATTAATTTCTTAATTAATATCATTTGGTGATTATCCAAAAATCACTTCAATTTAAATTACTTCCATGAGTAACCTCCACTAATTTCTTCCATAATAATTACTTTCATTCTTAATCATTCGAACATTAACATTTTCTTACTTCATTAAGTAATCATACTTAATTAATCAATAATTAATTAAAATTAAATAAACAATTAACTAATTATTTAAGATTAATTAAATAATTAATTAACTTCTAATATTAAAGAAAATCTTTAATAAATTAAGAAAACCATAAATTTTAAATCAAGCTTAACTTATTAACAAAACATGTTAAATACATATTCTTAAGTTAATTATCCCAACAATTTAACCTTATTTATTTCCATAAATAAATTATTTGAATTAAATCAAGTTTCAACAGTTTAAACAAATTATTCAATTTAGATTTTCAAAATCATAATCACAACCTTATTTGAAATAAGGGATTTAAAAATCAAATTAAAATACTTTAGTTATTCCAATTTAAACATATCTATTTAAAATAAATTTGAAAACTTGTTATTAAAAACATTATTTCAAAATTAAAACTTAGGTTTAATAATTAAATTCAAATTACTCTTTTAAATTTGAATTTTTAAAACTTAATCAAGATAATTATTTTCAAAACAAACAACTTAAAACATTTTTAAATTTTAAATATAAATTAAAATTTCACTTTTAAAATAACAAATTTATCTTTAGTTTTCTATATAAACTTGTCTATAATTTAGTGTTTGATTAACATTTACTTAAAGAGAACAAGTTCCAAAATTTGTAAATTAATTTCCTTTTAAATTAAACACAAGTATTAATTGCAACTAAAACACTACAGGACCAAGACAAACCACTCGAGACGATCCTAGGATTCACTCGCGTCACCCCGAAGCAACCAGGCAACAATCTTCTTCGAGTCGTCTTCATGAAAACGCGAAAGCATCCTCGGGCCGTAACCCTTCTTCCCTAATACCAAACCCAGAACCCCAAACGTGCACAGACCCAAATCACGGTGCACATGCACCCCCGCCACCGCCCACTCACGATCATCGCGATGATCCTCCATGGTCACAAACCCACACTCGATCACAACCTTAAACTCAGATTCGAGAAATAAAGATCGAATCGAAATTTGACCTTTTTGCTGGAAAACCATCAGCTGCTTCAAACCGAAAATCCCATCACCAACGTTCAACTCGACGCCGTTGTACTCGCTGCCATCCTTATCAACTCGACACAACCCCAGCCCCCATGCTCTATCCTCGCGACCACCCCTGGTCCTCCTTCCATGACGCAAAACCCAAGACAATCAGCCGAACCCATAAACCAAAATAAACCCTAACTTCCTAAAATTCGAGCAAATCACACATTGAAAATTTTATTCAACATTTTTCCCAAATTCTACATTTCAAATACTGCCTAGGATCCAAAATTCAACTCGAATCATCAAGTAATTCGTCGGCCATCACCGAAAATCTCAGAAAAGTACAAACCCAAAATTCCCACCAGTTACTGATCTAAAAATCGTGATTTGAGTTTCAAAAATCATGATTTCTCACTTGCAATAAGATTATAAAATCAAAACTTAGGTTTGCATCAAAAAAAATTTGACCCAATTTATGAATTTACTGTAATTGTTAAATTTTAGAGTTAATTATTCACTTTAACAACCTGAAACTATTTTTTTAGATGTTATATGATTGATTACAATCATCTCTTCTTTACAAATCAAAGGCAAAAACAAATTCAATATAGGATTACTGATTTAATATGAAATTGGTGCCTGTTACATTTATACAGAACATAAGTTTAACTTCTCAGGCAATCAAAGATTCAAAATTCCAACCATGCATTCAAGTTTAAATCAAAATAACTCATCAACATCATGCTGATCAATCACAAGATGAAGATAAGATTCAAAAATCAAGAACTGTTTTTAAAAGAAATCCATCTACTCACCATTTTGAAAGAGGCAGAGCAGGGTTTTTTTAAAATTTTTCTCCAAGTTTTGAAAAACTGCAAATCAAGTTTGCTGATGAAAATGGATTCTTGAATGTCAGATCTCTGATTTTAATTGCTGAACTAATGTTTAACTTGCTGTGTTGATCCTAATCTCAGATTTGATTTGCTGGTTTGAAGTGGCTGATGAACTTGAATTCTTCATGTTAGTTACATGTTGAAATGTTTGTGAAGAACATAAATTTGCAGATCTGATTTTTCCTTTAGTTTGAAAATCTCAGGATTTGGAAAGAGTTTCTGGTTTGCCATTAAATTTGGTTAAGAAAAAGCAAACTAAGAAATGAAAGTTTTGAGAAAATTAGTTTTCTTCTTTAAAACATTTATTAAAAATTTAAATAGGAATGTTGCCACTTGTCCTTAAATTCAAACAAATGTCATATAATTAGCTTAATATGTTTACATGTGTTATTAGGGGTGTTTATAATGTTTACACATGCCTTTGTATTTTAATAAACCTTTATTTAATTTAAATGTTAACATAAATTAACATGTTTAATTTATGTATTTAATGAATACTTGCATATGTGATTATAAATTTACTTTTTAAAGAAAATATTCTAAAACTAATAAATACAAATATAAATATACATCTTACACATGTTATTTAAAATATAAAACTTTTATATTTATACATTTATAATCATTTAAAATTTAAGAATTATAAAAAGAAACAAAACAAAGCTCGTTTAAATCATTTTTAAACTATCTTATTTAAAATAACAGTTATCTTATAATTTTGGAAACAAATTGAATTAATCTTTAAATTATCTTTTGAAAAAATATTATGTGTTAAGACAAAACTTCCATTACAATATTCATTAATATATAATTTATTAATAGATTAAGATTAAATTTCAAACAATTCCAAATTATAACATACACAAACATATATATTACAATTTGAAGAATTTAACTTTAATTTGAAAAAAAAGATATTCCCATTCATAATATATATATCAATTATATATATTATAAACAGAATAAAATTTATTAGCTTTTGAAAAACAATTCTAACCAATTTTTAAATTGTTAAAAGATATTGATCACATTTACCGGATTAAATACTTGTTATCCTTTAAAAAAAATTAATTTCACCAATTTAAATTTAAATTATAAAGAAAATTTATCAAACCAATTTAATTATTATTATAGATTATTAAATCGTTATTGCCCAAAATTCCGGGTCATTACATAACATAACTTAGAAACTTAAATGCCCGGTTCTTTTCAAATCGTTTGAAATAAACATATACACTTATATCTTTAATATATCAAATCATACCTTTGGAGTTTAAACCAAAACCCATTTACCCAAAATAATTTCAAAGAAAAGAAAAGCTTCTTAGAAGTCTCCCCACTTTGAGACTCGAAAATGAACGTCGATGATGCTGCGCAGTCATCATCGAAATTATTTTCCAGCGACAGAAGAGAGGAGTACTGAATTCATTCCTTCTTTTTAAAAATCCTTTCAAAATATTTCCATAAACAATTTCCAACTAATATTACTATATATTTCTTCAAAACTTTGAAAACCATTTTAAAAGTCCCCGGGTCTTGAATTCAATATTTCTCAATTTAAATCTATTTTAAATTTATAAGTCACCTTTATAAAATATTCTTATAGGATTTTATTCTCTTAAGACAATCCACAAATGTTTTATCATTGTTCATTTTGTAGTTTACCTTATTTATTAAATTAAAATAATCAAATTAATGATAATAACCAATATATCATTTCTAACAACCAAATAAGCTAGATAGATCACAATAATTTTTGAAAATAAATTCTTTATATAGAAAATATAATTAGGGCAAAATTATTTCATTTACCCAGTTTCAAAACAATACTATGTCGAATTGTTCTGTTCGAGTGTTTAGAGATCCCTATCGATGACGTTAATTATTCGCATTGACCAGAATCCATAAGCCACTCAATAAATCAACCGACACAATATAAAACATTTTATATCACTAACAAATACGCTCTCTCATATATATACACTCAGCGACTCATCATAGGGTATAACTACCCTATTTATAAAGAGTCAGACCCCACAAAGCTAAGGTTATCGCTAAACCAAAGCTCTTATACCAACTGTAACGACCAGCCTTTTTGGACAGTTTAAACCGACGATCAAATACACATGTCGATTCCAAACCATTCAAAAGGGCAGATGGTTATTGGGGTAATTAAGAAAAGAAAAGAAAGAGAAATAAAGGAAATGAAACAACACAGAATCTCGCAGCGGAACGATAAAATATAATAGTCAAATAAACAGTTCATGAAGCTGTTTACTATACTTTGACAATTATTTATACAACATTTATCAGAGTTATACATATACAACAGAACAATTAAAATAATGCAGCAGATAGCATGATGCAAGGTTAATAATAGTAATAGTATACCAAATCTTCGTCTTCATCCTCCAGAATAGATATTCAAAAATCTGAAAAACTCAGGACTGACCCGAGCGTAATGAAAAGACAAAACACTTGAGTCAGGACTAAAATATCCTTATGAAAGTTAAATCAATCGTAAATAAATATGAGTGTCACGGTGTTAGAGATGTTTACGGGATTTGACATCTCATATCCAGTGTCAACGTGCGTGCAATAACTCAAGAGATGTTACGGGATTTTCCATATCTTAAGGATCCGTTAAACTATCTACTATGTAGTAATATACGCTAAGTAGATAATGCCTATCAGTAATATAAAGTATCAAAATAGCGTTAAGGCGTTACCATAATCCCCCTTAACACATTTTTATAATGCCATAGTCTATACAGCACCGTAAGCCCCACCGTAAACTGGTGGTTATCAGAGGTTACCCCATAGGTATAACACAAAACAAAACGTAAGTGGTCGCGAATAGGATAATCAGTATGACAAGGTACATGAGGCGATACCAACTAGGATACTAGTAGTTGCGTGATTCGGACTGATGTTGAGCATAGCCAGCAGCTACCCCAACACCGTGAAACAACACTCCCAAATCAAGGGGTGCACCCAAATCGAATCACAAATGTAATAGATATGGTATCGAAGAAGTGTGTCCGCTAGAGATGGCGAACCTCAATGGCCCAGCGCGGCTCCTGTTTTAGTCATATCAGGGGTCATCCAATATCGTTCTCTTTCTTCAGTCAGCGCGTTCACCAAACCATCCACTTCATTCTGGATCAACACTCCACGTATAATAGTTATTAAAGTGGTTTTCGGTATCGACAGAGAGTATGTCCATATCTGATCCCGGTCTCTTTAATAACTACGTATTATTACACTGGTGGCTCTTTTATATTTCAAATCGATTCATAATTGATATCAAAATATCATATTCGCTTCAAAAATCAAGTCCATTTCAAATATCGTCGTATCTATTCAAATGTAAGATTCCGTTTCAAAAATCATTTTTCGCATCAATATCTCATTTCGATTTCAAAATCATTTCAAATTTCAATTTAGGTTGCAACTTCATTTAATCCAATTCGTATTTAAATTCAGCATTTAAACATAACATTTCACCTTATTAACCAGCTTGGAATTTTAGAAAATATTTTTAAGTAGTTTAAAAGAATTTTAAATAATTAAAGTAGTTAAAAATACTTAAAGTCTTAAATGGATTTAAAATAGATAAATTAGTTTAAAATAATTTAAATTGGGTTAAGTAGATTTAAAATAGATTAAAATAGTTTAAGTATTCAAAAATGGTTTATATAACTGAGTAATTTGGAAACAAAATAAAACAGCTTCAAAACCAAACCATTTCAATTATAATTTCCCAATTCAAAACAATTTCCATTTCCCTTCTACGAATTCAATTTCTATTTCGATTCAATCAACGTCAACTTTGACTTCAAATTTATTCAATTTTATATTCACTTTCAAATAATTCAATTTCAATTTATATCGATTTGGAGCTTGATTTTTCAATAGTATCCATTTATAACACATAACAAAATTATCCACCACTATTCAAGTTTAAATCCAAATTTCAAATATGATTCAATTCCAAGCTCGATTTCAAATTATCATTTTTATATCACTTTTACTTAGTAACATTCAAAGCTCGAATTAAGGTTCAATCTTTAAACAAATCAATTTTCAAAATTCAATCATATCCCGATTTTAAATTCCAAAGTCTCCACTTTAATTATTTAACGATTTCTTTTAACCAAAATTTATTTCAACATTCCAACTCAATTTTTCGATAAATTCGATTTCTATAAATTGATTTCTATTTATAACTTTTGAATCAAACATTTAATTGAATTTCAAATCGACGATTTTAAAAACTATTAATTTAGCCAATTCGGTGTCCGTATATAATTTTCTACCCTATGGCCAAGTAATTATTTATTTCAATTAAATGTCAGGGATGAATATATATCACTTAAATCAAATCACAGTTTCATATGTATGCATAACAGGTTATATATAAGCAAATAAACATCCTAACATTTAAATATCAACCAATAGCATCCATAGAAATAAATCATCCAATAGACAATACAATTCATGGCAATTTCATAGTTATCAATGTCAGGTAATTTAATCGCAATTCAATTTTAATTTCAATTTAACTATCAATTTAATTTTTCAACGGTGAATTCAAATGACAATTAAATTTTATCAAACAACGACAAATAAAATTCATATCACTTCATAACGTCAAATTTAACTAGCATAAAGATATTCAGTACGTTGTGAGCGTTATAAAACACTCACCTTGATTTCAATGTAGTTCCAGCGTTTTATTTCGAATAAAATTAAACGAGCGTTTAATTTTACCCGAAATTTCCACTAGCTCCAAACGATTCCAATCGAGCTCCATAGCGTAGTGCTCGTCAATACGAACCCAACGCACTTCGTTTCATCCAAAACAGACCTCGCATCAACAAATTATGGTATTTAGAAGTTAATATGAATTTATATATAAATTTTTACACTTTATTTTTAAATTAAAACCCTAACTCACATCATAACCATTGATTACCATCCCCATCCATCATGCCGCACGCACGCCTTTCTCTTCTCCCCCACACGTACGTTCTACAGGCCACGAAGAACCCATCACGCACGTTTTAGGGCTTAGGGCCGCTCCCTCCACGTCGCTCGAAACTCCATCACTCCACCACCGTTCAACAGCATGTCGCCTCCCCTACCCACGCCGGCCGACCGCACCCCCCTAGCGCCACCACCGGCCTGGAAAACGCAACCAAAACTGTCCCTTTCAAACACCAATTCACACGTCAATCCGCTGACCCAATCACGATCATAGCCGTTGGATCTGTAGATCACAACGTGCTCTTCAACTTTGCAGTTAGGAGTTTCTGGAAATAGCGTGTGGATTCGAAGGAAATAAAGGAAGAAAATCGAGCAATTCTGGCCTTCGAATTTGAAGTGGTGGCTGCATATAAGGGATTAGGTTTTGGAATTTGTGAAGAGGATGGAGCTTTTATAGAGAATTTCTCGAGTTACTACTCATCCGGAATTTTCAAACTCCGATTTACGCGCGGTGACCGGCGTTTCTAGGGTTTATCCCGCATTCTGGACACAATGGAAGAGCTTTCGGAAGCTAATTCGATCATTTGTGCGAGTTACGGCAATAAACGATCGATTTTAAATTAAATCGATTAAACGATTTTCTTGGCGTTTTGGCTTGCCTCGGACAAACGGTAAATCCGATTGACATGAAATTTGAAACCTTATAATAATATAACATTACGGATCCGATGAAACTAGTTTCGTCGAAATCCGAGACTATTTGAAAAATGGCTATTTTAACTCGTCAATTAAATATTAAAATATTCAATTTTCACAAATTTACTTTTCATTCGATTT
Organism: Allium cepa; assembly: GCA_030765085.1. Lineage (NCBI taxonomy): Eukaryota > Viridiplantae > Streptophyta > Magnoliopsida > Asparagales > Amaryllidaceae > Allium > Allium cepa. The sequence continues at coordinate 1,037,681,702 of CM060931.1, read as the reverse complement.
TAAAAGTTCTATAACCTCACTCTAACTTTAATGATAAAATAAAATTTTACAAATCATTTTTTATCATATTAAACCCCGTATTCAATTTCCCAATAAATTCCCATTTTAAAATCTTATTAACTCTATTATAATCCCGATATAACTTACATTCACTTTGGAAACCAATATGAATCATATTAAATCAAATTTCAATTATTCACTCTATTTTCATATATTAAATTTAAATATCAACTTAATAATATCAAATTCGGAATTTAATTATTCAAACATTTGTAATATTAAATTTAATCAAATTTGATTATTCTTAAATCACTATCTTTTGAAATATTCAAAACGAAGTTATAAATTTTAACTTTTGAAACGAATTAAAATTATAGAACAACCATTTCCATTATACGGTTATTCAATTCCCATTATTAAATTATTTAATAAATTCCAAATATTAAATTTAAGTAATTTCGATTATCCAATAATTCATTATCTTTTGAAATATTGAAATTGAACTTATAAGATTCAACTTTTAAAACCAATTCACAAATTAGAACACTATTTTAATTTTACAGTTATTCAATTATTCAATAAGTTTTAAATATTTAATTTAAACAATTTACCTGTTCAATATTCAATATTTGATTTAAATAGATTTTACTTATCAATCAATTACTTTATTATACCCAATGGATTCAACATTTATTATTATTCCAAACGACTTATAATTTTTTTTCTAACACTAAATCATGAAATCTATTAAATTAGCTATTTTAATTATCGAAAATTTATGGGTCGTTACAGGATTTTATCGATGGTTTACCCAGATCTAGAGAAAAAAATGAAGGTGTGTGGGTTATCGTGGATTGGATAACGAAGAGTGCTCATATTATCCCAATAAAGCCAACAAGAACTACAACTTCTTTAGCATAAATTTATATGAGGGAGATTGTTCGGTTGCACGGAGTCCCGATTAGTATTGTAAGTGATCAAGATCCCGTATTCATTAGTCAGTTTTGGGAGGCATTGCAGGTTGCATTGGGAACAAAGCCGAGTCTGAGCACTGCTTACCACCCTCAAACCGATGGACAATTGAAAGGGTTAACCACATCTTGGAAAATATGTTGAGGGCCTGCATTTTGGATTTTGGAGGGTCTTGGAAGATCATCTATATCTAGTGGAATTCTCCTATAAAAATAGCTTCCAAGAAAGCATCGGTATGACACCTTATGAAGCTCTTCATGGACATCCATGCAAGTCTCTAGCATGTTGGGTAGAGTCTGGAGATCGTCTAGTTCTTGGGCTAGATGTGATTCGAGAGGTAACGGAGAAAGTTGCGGTGATTAAGAAAAGGATGAAGGCAGCCTAAGATTTCTAGAAGAATTATGCTTATAGGAGGCGAAGAAATTTGGAATTTGATGTTGGAGGCCTTGTGTTCATTAAGATTTCGCCAATTAGAGGAGTTGTTTGATTTTTGAAAGTTGGGACGTTAGCTTTAAGGTAGATTAGACCTTTCCATATTCTTGAAAGGATTGGGTCTCTTACTTATAAGGTTGACTTGCCGGAGAGATTGGCAAATGTTCATAATGTATTCCATGTGTCGCATTTAAGGAAATTTGTTCATGATCCGACCTTGATCGTAGAGCCGTCTGAGTTAGAGGATCTGGAAGTAGAGCCAGACTTGGTAGTGGTTAGACATCCAGTCTATATTGTAGATAAGGATGAGAAGCAGTTGCGCAATAAGGTAGTGTGGTTGGTTAAAATTTAGTGGAGTGAGGATCCTAGAGACCGCACATGGGAGGCTATAGACCATATGAAGGAGGCATATCAGAGTTAATGTTAGAATAACTAGTTGTTTGCTTGTATGTATAGTTTAAGCATTATTTGCTATGGAAGTTTAGTGTATGTCATTTGTATCTGATTGATGATATGAATATATAGCTTTTCAAGTAATTGAGTTACCTTCTTATATGCTAATTTCGGGACTAAATTCTTTTAAGGGGGGAGGGTGTAATGATCTTGAATTTAATTACCTTTATAATAAATATTTAAATATAATTTTATTAACTAATTAATGGATTTTATAACTTAAATAAACTCTGTAACGACCCAGGATTTTTATAAATTTAAATTGATAATTTAAATGAATTTTTGAATTAAAATTTGTAAAATTAAATATAAATGGAAGCGAGCTTCCTCGATTCGACCAGAAAAATATATAAAGTCATATGGATTTGAAATTTTGTATATATGTGAATATATATGTATATGTTGGATTTTAAATAAATTCTTATATAAATGATTTCGAAAAATAAATGATATATTTTGGACACAAGTATAAAAATAAATAAATAAATTGATTTAATAAAATTTATAAATGATGATAATTTGAGTTGTATAAAATATATGTGTATATAGAGAAATATAAAACAATAATTTTTAAAGTAAAATTTATGATAATTATTTAAACTAAAAATAGAAGTAAATAAAAAAATGCAAGAATAAAACAAAGCTAGCTAAAAGAACATAAAACATAAAGCAAGGCATAAAAATAAAATGTAAAACATACAACATACACATATGCAAACCTGAAGACAACAAACAAGAAATAGAAACAGATGTAGACAAAGGTAAAACAAAGTGAATAAAAGAAAATAAAGTAAGTACAAACAAAGTTATAAATAGGTTGTAAACCAAACTAGAGTAAAGTGTTGTATTCAGCCAAAACAAGGAAGTATATAATATCATTAGCTGTAATCAGGTACAAGCAAATTGTGACTTCTCCATAATGCAAGCAACTTCACCCATGTTATTGTACAAACAAGCATACCCTGCTGTACAAAACAGTATAATATCACCAGCCTGTACAATATGAAATCCCTGTACAAAACATAAGATATGATCCCCTGTAAAACTTCTCTTCTTTATATATATCACCTCGGCTTCTCCATTTCAACCTGAGACAATGAAAGCAAATACATTCAAATCAGAGATCAGGGGGGGTTTTCAGCTTGTATTTTCAAAACTGTTTCAAAATGAAGCTCTGTTCTTCTTCTAAGAAATCTGTGAGCAACTTTCTACCCATGATCTACTTCTATATCTCAATATTGTGGTTGATACTTGAATGCATTATGAAATGTTGTTAGCTGTTAAAATGTCTGTATGTTTAGATATATATATATATATAGATATGGAGTGCATGTTTGTAACATATTTTTGTTTACAGGCAACAGGTTTCAATCTTGTTTAAAATATATGCTCTGTGTGTTAGTAACAGGTACAATTTTCAAAACAAATTAAATAACTTAATGTTGAATTCGAATTGGGGTATGATTTGTAAATAAAGGTTGTTTGAAATCAGGTAACATTTCATCTAAAAATAATTAAAGGTTTTAAAAATGAATAATGGGTTCGGAATCTTTGAGTTTACAGTAAAAAGGAATTAATGTGAAAAATTCGAATGTTGTAAATTGTTGATTCGATTTCATAACTTGATTTAACATACAAAGCTAAGATTTTTAAAACAAAGATGATGATTTTTAGTTAAGTGTTCTAGGTGCTGTTCATTTTTGAACCAAAAATGCTTTTTTGTAAAATTCTGGAGATTCAACAATTCTTAAATGCTGCAACTTGATGTAAAGCTAGCTTGATGATCCTCGAGTATAGGAAAAATGCTAAAGAAAATTTCTAATGCAAGGATTAGTTGGTTGGATCGAAAGTAGGGTTTGGCTCGAGTGTATTTTGAGTTCTGTAACTCGATGATTTCGTCGTCGATGATAGACCGAGTGCCACGCGACTTTGTGAAAAGATAGAGGGGACATGGATGGAGTTGTGGCCGAAGTTTCACGTTTTCTGGTGATGGGTGTCGCGAGTATGTCGTGTTGACAGTTTTGGGGGTGTTGAAGATAGCATGTTATTCCAGCTTGGGTTAGGCAGTGAAAAATTGAATGCGTCGATGTTACAAATTCCTGTGTTATCTGGAGACTTGTATAGATGATCGTTGATGTGTCGAGGGTGGTAGGTTCGACTGGAAGTGGCCGGAGTTGCCGTACACGTGCACGTGCACGTTGGGTTAGATTGGGCTGTGCTGTGGGTTCGTGTTTGGGGAAGAAGACGTAGTCTCGAAGCGTGTCTCGGGGAGAACGAGGGGTAGCTCGAGTTTTTACTCGAAGCAGGATCTCGGTGTTAAATCAAAGTACTTAAAAAAAAATTAAATTTGGAAAATTTTGGGGACTCGGGTAAGTTTTTGGAAGAACTCGAAGTAGGACTCGAGTACGTAGGGGATTAGCTCGGGTTTCACTCGGGTTGGGTAGGGATTTTTATATTTTCAGTTTTTAAAACTTTAATAACTTAGTTAAATAACCTTCTAAAATTATTTCTTCTATAAATAATGATTTGTTTACTAAGTAGAAGGTATAATTTGAAAAGTTTTGAAATATAAAGGATTTCTTTTTAACAATTAAGTTTTTAAACTTATATCTTTAACAAGTTATTTTAAAAAAAAAAAAAAACTTAATAAGTGAGAATTTTTACTTAAAGGCAAGTTAATATATGTCGTTAATGATAATCGAGTAGTTAATAAAGATAAATTAATGATTTAGATTAATTTATAATTAGGGATTAATTTAAATGTAATTAAGAAATTTCATTAGTTAATGAAGATAATTAACTAGAAGTTATTAAGTAATTAAATTAATGTGATTAATTTTGATGATTTAATTAGATTAAATTAATTAAGATAATCAATTGTAAATTGTTAATTATTTAATGAAAGAAATTAAGGGGTTAATTACTAATTGTAATTAAACTTGAATATTTTGATTAAATTAATAATAAAGATAAATTGGTAATTCATGATTTGTTATTATGAGATGATTGCTTAATGATAAGTAATTAAAGAGTAAATTTCTTGAAATAATGAATTAAGAAGTTAATTAATTATATATTGGTTCAAGAGTCGATTTAATTAATATGATTGATTAAGAATAATTTAATTAATTAAAGTGTTTGATAAATTAATTTATATCAAATGATTTGAATTAAGAAACCAGAATGGGATGATAAATTCATAAGTAATTTAATTTTATTTACTTGGAAATAAATTGAATTGATTAGGATTAAAACAATTAATTAATCCTGCTTATAAATGATTATTAAATGCTTGACCTTACTTATGAATGATTGTATTGTATGAGATGTTTTGAATTGATTGTCCTATCTGATCTGTGATATCTTGTTCTGTGACTATGTATAAATTTTCCATTCATTTACATTGTTATATTATCTGTGAATCTGTGAATGGGCGATAAGCTTTATAATTTATATCGCTTATCAACTATATTTCTGTGTTTTAATTTGTGATGATTGAATGATGTTGCACTATTGTGTTAAACCCCTGGACCACACCATACACACACAAATATGGATTTCACGAGGAAATCGATTAAGTCGTAGATTTTTGAAATAGTTAAATTTGAATTTTTAAATTCAAATGTTTTGGAAATGGAATCGGAATAAATGTGAAAAGCTTTTGGAATGGAATTTCAAAATAGAATTTATTATTTTTAAATTACTTGATTAAGTTTTGGAATTTAAATAAGTTGATTTAAATTTAAATTCAATACTTGAAATTGAATTCTGTAATTTGAAATTAGGGATTAATGATATTATACTAGTCATTATGAGTTAAACCATTTTTAAAGTATTATTATTGGGAATTTGAATTTAACCTAAGGATTTCAACTCGTATAAATGAATCAGATTTCCAAAATGAAAACTGTTGTTTTCAAATGATAAACACTTTTAAATAAGAACTGAGATTCCAGTTAATTAGGGGAATTTCAAGATTGAATAGAGAAATGATTTTCCTAAGTTATGAATGAAGTCTTTTTGAAAGCTATGAATTAAATCTGTTTGTTTTAACAGATTTAAATTGATGATTTGTTTAAATCAAATTGAAATGAAATTGTTTTGAAGGCTATAAGTTAAATCTTTGATTTAAAGATTTAACGAATTAATCAAATTAAAATGAAAATTGATTTGGAAAATCTGTGAATGAATCTTTTATTTAAAAGATTAAAATGTGAAAATTGTTTAAAACCGTTAAAGGTTGTGAAAATGAATCTTTTTGTTAAAAGATTTGAAATGGTAATTGATTTAAACCATTTGAAGAAAAGTTTTGGGAAATAAGTTGAGACTTAATTGAAATCCCATTATCCATTTGTTTTTGAAATATTTTCGCTCACTATTCGGTTTAGCCGGGAAAGGACCTTTGTGTCATATAACCCATTCTGAATATGTGATACGTCGTTATGGATAGCATTTGAAGACCGGTGATGAAGACCGGGTATTTGCGAAAGCGATAGGATGACCTATCGATTGTTTCTGCACCGAGTCGCGCCGGTATAGAAACTCCCTAAGTGATGGGAAATCCGATCGGGATTGTGAATATCCGGATTGCAAGGACTTATTTGTAAGTGCCTTCGGTTCTGTTCGATCCCAGAACAGACTTGTATGGATTGTATGCCTGACATTACAAGTTGAGATGTAAAGCCGATTTCTTTCAAATATATTTCTGTTGGTGGCGGAGAATTTATTCTTTTAGCTTAACACCCTTCTCTGAGACGTACGAGCTCAGAGGTTATATAGTTGAAGTTATCAGCAATATATTCCCAATTTGGTAATGTGACATGCTGAGTGTAGCTGTGAAATGATCATTGTGTTGATTATTTGTGATAGGATCGTTTATTTAATCGTCTATCCTGGTGATCATTTGTTGACCCAAAGCATGGCTTTTGTATAAAGTATGTTTTATTGGACGTGACTTCGTCGAGCGTCACACCCCGTGAATGGTCAAAACAGGAAAGATGCGGCAAGGTTATGAGGGGTAGCGCCCTTTAGGGTATGTGCATTTCCTTCTGGAAAAGGGTGGTATCATGGTATGGAGCCCAGATACTTACTCATGTTGAAAACACTTTGTTATGATTGTGTGAATTGATTACGAGCGCTCGGTTGAAAGGTCCCAAAGGACCGGGGGATGGCATATTCGGTCAGTTGTTACTCAGTTAGGGGTAACCCGGCCTTGTGTTGGTAGAGATCCGGTTTGGTTCTCGGGGATGTCCATCCAGAGGCATTCTCATGTGGCAATGGGAAGTTCCTTGGCCTGATCATTCGTTGGAAATCCAATTCCCAATACGAAACTTGTACGGTATTAGTTGTAGAACCTGCCATTTACTTATGGTGGTCACCACTGTTTAGATGGTAGCTATAGTAGGCATACGATAATGGTCGTATGTTGGCTAAGATTTATATTCTACTTTCGAAATGAATTTTTTCCTACACTATGCACTAGTAATAATATCAAATGTTCCTTTTAATGCGTATCAAGCATCTTTGACTATCATAAGGAGAAATCTCCTCCGATTCTGCGTTTTCATTGTGTGTGTGTGTGCGGGAGGCCTTATGGTAGTCTCATTTTTAAAAAGCATTGCGAATTGACTTTGAAAATCTTTTGTAGAATGTTTTAAAAGATAAACTGTTTTTGTTGCTCACACCAGTCCCACGACTGATCCGGAGTTTATTGTTTCTTTCCTAAACTCTGGGTGCTCATTATTTTCTACGCGAGCAGTCTAGAGTTGGGTTTTTCAGATAGTTAGATATAGTGGATTATCTGGAGTTAGTTCAGTCTTTGGATCGCACCAGTCTTGCCTAGCTTGGTGCATTGTTATGGGGAGTTCGAGCTACTGCTGGATTGATTCTTGGAAATGGAGTTGCAATTCTCGGTTGTTGCACTGCTAGATGTTATCTATCGTTTTCTTTTCCGCTGCTGTTTTATTGTATCATATCTCTGATGTATATTGATATCTATTGGATCATCTGTTGTATCAGATATTGTATCAAAGCTGTATATCAATGTATTATTCTTTTTTTCCGCTGTGTTGTTTACTTAATGTTTGTTATAAGCTCCGGCGAATCGGATTTGAACGGTCGAATCTATGGCATTCGAATACGATTTGATGTATGAATGTTGATTTTCGAGCGGGCAAAATTCGACTCGTCACATTTGGTATCAGAGCTAAGGGTTAAACTTTAGCTCAGGAGTGTAACACATTAAGTAACTCATTAGAGATAGGATGAAGTAAATCCTAGAATGAGTAATCCTTAAGATATCCGTTTGAATGCCTCAGTAAATTCTCTTACTATCTACTGATAGTAAGTATGAGTGCAAGAAGAGGACGAGATAGGGGACAGGGAAATATGACTATAAATGGTCGATACTCTGTAACAACAACGGAAACAATCTTTCTTATCAATTTTCCTTTGATTCGTTTCCAAATTCTTTTGATTTCTTCGAGACAGCTCCAGAAAGAAGTTCCGGTGCGATGATGACTCTACGAATCGTTGTAGAAATTCTTTCTTCATATTTCATCAGTTTCTTTTCAGTTTTTGGATTTAAACTTTAATGAATTTGAAATTGGAAATTTTAAATGAATTGGAAATTTTAAAATTGAGTTAAAATTGATTAATAGAATATGAAAGATAATTTGAATTGTATTGATAAAACGATTTCGTTTGAAACCAAATTTTGAAATTCTATTGTAATTTCTTGTGAATACCAAGGTCCGAAGAGGGACAAATTGGTATGTATTCTGAGATATTTCGACTTGAGTTTGAAATCCATATCTTGTGCTTGAGGAATTATAGGAGATCGAATCTATCTATCTCCGTGTTGTTTTCGTGCCTGCGAATTTCGAGGACGAAATCCTTTTAAGGGGGGAAGTTTGTAACGACCCAGGATTTTTATAAATTTAAATTGATAATTTAAATGAATTTTTGAATTAAAATTTGTAAAATTAAATATAAATGGAAGCGAGTTTCCTCGATTCGACCAAAAAATATATATAAAGTCATATGGATTTGAAATTTTGTATATATGTGAATATATATGTATATGTTGGATTTTAAATAAATTCTTATATAAATGATTTCGAAAAATAAATGATATATTTTGGACACAAGTATAAAAATAAATAAATAAATTGATTTAATAAAATTTATAAATGATGATAATTTGAGTTGTATAAAATATATGTGTATATAGAGAAATATAAAACAATAATTTTTAAAGTAAAATTTATGATAATTATTTAAACTAAAAATAGAAGTAAATAAAAAAAATGCAAGAATAAAACAAAGCTAGCTAAAAGAACATAAAACATAAAGCAAGGCATAAAAATAAAATGTAAAACATACAACATACACATATGCAAACCTGAAGACAACAAACAAGAAATAGAAACAGATGTAGACAAAGGTAAAACAAAGTGAATAAAAGAAAATAAAGTAAGTACAAACAAAGTTATAAATAGGTTGTAAACCAAACTAGAGTAAAGTGTTGTATTCAGCCAAAACAAGGAAGTATATAATATCATTAGCTGTAATCAGGTACAAGCAAATTGTGACTTCTCCATAATGCAAGCAACTTCACCCATGTTATTGTACAAACAAGCATACCCTGCTGTACAAAACAGTATAATATCACCAGCCTGTACAATATGAAATCCCTGTACAAAACATAAGATATGATCCCCTTTAAAACTTCTCTTCTTTATATATATCACCTCGGCTTCTCCATTTCAACCTGAGACAATGAAAGCAAATACATTCAAATCAGAGATCAGGGGGGGTTTTCAGCTTGTATTTTCAAAACTGTTTCAAAATGAAGCTCTGTTCTTCTTCTAAGAAATCTGTGAGCAACTTTCTACCCATGATCTACTTCTATATCTCAATATTGTGGTTGATACTTGAATGCATTATGAAATGTTGTTAGCTGTTAAAATGTCTGTATGTTTAGATATATATATATATAGATATGGAGTGCATGTTTGTAACATATTTTTGTTTACAGGCAACAGGTTTCAATCTTGTTTAAAATATATGCTCTGTGTGTTAGTAACAGGTACAATTTTCAAAACAAATTAAATAACTTAATGTTGAATTCGAATTGGGGTATGATTTGTAAATAAAGGTTGTTTGAAATCAGGTAACATTTCATCTAAAAATAATTAAAGGTTTTAAAAATGAATAATGGGTTCGGAATCTTTGAGTTTACAGTAAAAAGGAATTAATGTGAAAAATTCGAATGTTGTAAATTGTTGATTCGATTTCATAACTTGATTTAACATACAAAGCTAAGATTTTTAAAACAAAGATGATGATTTTTAGTTAAGTGTTCTAGGTGCTGTTCATTTTTGAACCAAAAATGCTTTTTTGTAAAATTCTGGAGATTCAACAATTCTTAAATGCTGCAACTTGATGTAAAGCTAGCTTGATGATCCTCGAGTATAGGAAAAATGCTAAAGAAAATTTCTAATGCAAGGATTAGTTGGTTGGATCGAAAGTAGGGTTTGGCTCGAGTGTATTTTGAGTTCTGTAACTCGATGATTTCGTCGTCGATGATAGACCGAGTGCCACGCGACTTTGTGAAAAGATAGAGGGGACATGGATGGAGTTGTGGCCGGAGTTTCACGTTTTCTGGTGATGGGTGTCGCGAGTATGTCGTGTTGACAGTTTTGGGGGTGTTGAAGATAGCATGTTATTCCAGCTTGGGTTAGGCAGTGAAAAATTGAATGCGTCGATGTTACAAATTCCTGTGTTATCTGGAGACTTGTATAGATGATCGTTGATGTGTCGAGGGTGGTAGGTTCGACTGGAAGTGGCCGGAGTTGCCGTACACGTGCACGTGTACGTTGGGTTAGATTGGGCTGTGCTGTGGGTTCGTGTTTGGGGAAGAAGACGTAGTCTCGAAGCGTGTCTCGGGGAGAACGAGGGGTAGCTCGAGTTTTTACTCGAAGCAGGATCTCGGTGTTAAATCAAAGTACTTAAAAAAAAAATTAAATTTGGAAAATTTTGGGGACTCGGGTAAGTTTTTGGAAGAACTCGAAGTAGGACTCGAGTACGTAGGGGATTAGCTCGGGTTTCACTCGGGTTGGGTAGGGATTTTTATATTTTCAGTTTTTAAAACTTTAATAACTTAGTTAAATAACCTTCTAAAATTATTTCTTCTATAAATAATGATTTGTTTACTAAGTAGAAGGTATAATTTGAAAAGTTTTGAAATATAAAGGATTTCTTTTTAACAATTAAGTTTTTAAACTTATATCTTTAACAAGTTATTTAAAAAAAAAAAAAAAACTTAATAAGTGAGAATTTTTACTTAAAGGCAAGTTAATATATGTCGTTAATGATAATCGAGTAGTTAATAAAGATAAATTAATGATTTAGATTAATTTATAATTAGGGATTAATTTAAATGTAATTAAGAAATTTCATTAGTTAATGAAGATAATTAACTAGAAGTTATTAAGTAATTAAATTAATGTGATTAATTTTGATGATTTAACTAGATTAAATTAATTAAGATAATCAATTGTAAATTGTTAATTATTTAATGAAAGAAATTAAGGGGTTAATTACTAATTGTAATTAAACTTGAATATTTTGATTAAATTAATAATAAAGATAAATTGGTAATTCATGATTTGTTATTATGAGATGATTGCTTAATGATAAGTAATTAAAGAGTAAATTTCTTGAAATAATGAATTAAGAAGTTAATTAATTATATATTGGTTCAAGAGTCGATTTAATTAATATGATTGATTAAGAATAATTTAATTAATTAAAGTGTTTGATAAATTAATTTATATCAAATGATTTGAATTAAGAAACCAGAATGGGATGATAAATTCATAAGTAATTTAATTTTATTTACTTGGAAATAAATTGAATTGATTAGGATTAAAACAATTAATTAATCCTGCTTATAAATGATTATTAAATGCTTGACCTTACTTATGAATGATTGTATTGTATGAGATGTCTTGAATTGATTGTCCTATCTGATCTGTGATATCTTGTTCTGTGACTGTGTATAAATTTTCCATTCATTTACATTGTTATATTATCTGTGAATCTGTGAATGGGCGATAAGCTTTATAATTTATATCGCTTATCAACTATATTTCTGTGTTTTAATCTGTGATGATTGAATGATGTTGCACTATTGTGTTAAACCCCTGGACCACACCATACACACACAAATATGGATTTCACGAGGAAATCGATTAAGTCGCAGATTTTTGAAATAGTTAAATTTGAATTTTTAAATTCAAATGTTTTGGAAATGGAATCGGAATAAATGTGAAAAGCTTTTGGAATGGAATTTCAAAATAGAATTTATTATTTTTAAATTACTTGATTAAGTTTTGGAATTTAAATAAGTTGATTTAAATTTAAATTCAATACTTGAAATTGAATTTTGTAATTTGAAATTAGGGATTAATGATATTATACTAGTCATTATGAGTTAAACCATTTTTAAAGTATTATTTTTGGGAATTTGAATTTAACCTAAGGATTTCAACTCGTATAAATGAATCAGATTTCCAAAATGAAAACTGTTGTTTTCAAATGATAAACACTTTTAAATAAGAACTGAGATTCCAGTTAATTAGGGGAATTTCAAGATTGAATAGAGAAATGATTTTCCTAAGTTATGAATGAAGTCTTTTTGAAAGCTATGAATTAAATCTGTTTGTTTTAACAGATTTAAATTGATGATTTGTTTAAATCAAATTGAAATGAAATTGTTTTGAAGGCTATAAGTTAAATCTTTGATTTAAAGATTTAACGAGTTAATCAAATTAAAATGAAAATTGATTTGGAAAATCTGTGAATGAATCTTTTATTTAAAAGATTAAAATGTGAAAATTGTTTAAAACCGTTAAAGGTTGTGAAAATGAATCTTTTTGTTAAAAGATTTGAAATGGTAATTTATTTAAACCATTTGAAGAAAAGTTTTGGGAAATAAGTTGTGACTTAATTGAAATCCCATTATCCATTTGTTTTTGAAATATTTTCGCTCACTATTCGGTTTAGCCGGGAAAGGACCTTTGTGTCGTATAACCCATTCTGAATATGTGATACGTCGTTATGGATAGCATTTGAAGACCGGTGATGAAGACCGGGTATTTGCGAAAGCGATAGGATGACCTATCGATTGTTTCTGCACCGAGTCGCGCCGGTATAGAAACTCCCTAAGTGATGGGAAATCCGATCGGGATTGTGAATATCCGGATTGCAAGGACTTCTTTGTAAGTGCCTTCGGTTCTGTTCGATCCCAGAACAGACTTGTATGGATTGTATGCCTGACATTACAAGTTGAGATGTAAAGCCGATTTCTTTCAAATATATTTCTGTTGGTGGCGGAGAATTTATTCTTTTAGCTTAACACCCTTCTCTGAGACGTACGAGCTCAGAGGTTATATAGTTGAAGTTATCAGCAATATATTCCCAATTTGGTAATGTGACATGCTGAGTGTAGCTGTGAAATGATCATTGTGTTGATTATTTGTGATAGGATCGTTTATTTAATCGTCTATCCTGGTGATCATTTGTTGACCCAAAGCATGGCTTTTGTATAAAGTATGTTTTTGTGGACGTGACTTCGTCGAGCCTCACACCCCGTGAATGGTCAAAACAGGAAAGATGCGGCAAGGTTATGAGGGGTAGCGCCCTTTAGGGTATGTGCATTTCCTTCTGGAAAAGGGTGGTATCATGGTATGGAGCCCAGATACTTACTCATGTTGAAAACACTTTGTTATGATTGTGTGAATTGATTACGAGCGCTCGGTTGAAAGGTCCCAAAGGACCGGGGGATGGCATATTCGGTCAGTTGTTACTCAGTTAGGGGTAACCCGGCCTTGTGTTGGTAGAGATCCGGTTTGGTTCTCGGGGATGTCCATCCAGAGGCATTCTCATGTGGCAATGGGAAGTTCCTTGGCCTGATCATTCGTTGGAAATCCAATTCCCAATACGAAACTTGTACGGTATTAGTTGTAGAACCTGCCATTTACTTATGGTGGTCACCACTGTTTAGATGGTAGCTATAGTAGGCATACGATAATGGTCGTATGTTGGCTAAGATTTATATTCTACTTTCGAAATGAATTTTTTCCTACACTATGCACTAGTAATAATATCAAATGTTCCTTTTAATGCGTATCAAGCATCTTTGACTATCATAAGGAGAAATCTCCTCCGATTCTGCGTTTTCATTGTGTGTGTGTGTGTGCGGGAGGCCTTATGGTAGTCTCATTTTTAAAAAGCATTGCGAATTGACTTTGAAAATCTTTTGTAGAATGTTTTAAAAGATAAACTGTTTTTGTTGCTCACACCAGTCCCACGACTGATCCGGAGTTTATTGTTTCTTTCCTAAACTCTGGGTGCTCATTATTTTCTACGCGAGCAGTCTAGAGTTGGGTTTTTCAGATAGTTAGATATAGTGGATTATCTGGAGTTAGTTCAGTCTTTGGATCGCACCAGTCTTGCCTAGCTTGGTGCATTGTTATGGGGAGTTCGAGCTACTGCTGGATTGATTCTTGGAAATGGAGTTGCAATTCTCGGTTGTTGCACTGCTAGATGTTATCTATCGTTTTCTTTTCCGCTGCTGTTTTATTGTATCATATCTCTGATGTATATTGATATCTATTGGATCATCTGTTGTATCAGATATTGTATCAAAGCTGTATATCAATGTATTATTCTTTTTTTCCGCTGTGTTGTTTACTTAATGTTTGTTATAAGCTCCGACGAATCGGATTTGAACGGTCGAATCTATGGCATACGAATACGATTTGATGTATGAATGTTGATTTTCGAGCGGGCAAAATTCGACTCGTCACATTTGGTATCAGAGCTAAGGGTTAAACTTTAGCTCAGGAGTGTAACACATTAAGTAACTCATTAGAGATAGGATGAAGTAAATCCTAGAATGAGTAATCCTTAAGATATCCGTTTGAATGCCTCAGTAAATTCTCTTACTATCTACTGATAGTAAGTATGAGTGCAAGAAGAGGACGAGATAGGGGACAGGGAAATACGACTATAAATGGTCGATACTCTGTAACAACAACGGAAACAATCTTTCTTATCCATTTTCCTTTGATTCGTTTCCAAATTCTTTTGATTTCTTCGAGACAGCTCAAGAAAGAAGTTCCGGTGCGATGATGACTCTACGAATCGTTGTAGAAATTCTTTCTTCATATTTCATCAGTTTCTTTTCAGTTTTTGGATTTAAACTTTAATGAATTTGAAATTGGAAATTTTAAATGAATTGGAAATTTTAAAATTGAGTTAAAATTGATTAATAGAATATGAAAGATAATTTGAATTGTATTGATAAAACGATTTCGTTTGAAACCAAATTTTGAAATTCTATTGTAATTTCTTGTGAATACCAAGGTCCGAAGAGGGACAAATTGGTATGTATTCTGAGATATTTCGACTTGAGTTTGAAATCCATATCTTGTGCTTGAGGAATTATAGGAGATCGAATCTATCTATCTCCGTGTTGTTTTCGTGCCTGCGAATTTCGAGGACGAAATCCTTTTAAGGGGGGAAGTTTGTAACGACCCAGGATTTTTATAAATTTAAATTGATAATTTAAATGAATTTTTGAATTAAAATTTGTAAAATTAAATATAAATGGAAGCGAGTTTCCTCGATTCGACCAGAAAATATATATAAAGTCATATGGATTTGAAATTTTGTATATATCTGAATATATATGTATATGTTGGATTTTAAATAAATTCTTATATAAATGATTTCGAAAAATAAATGATATATTTTGGACACAAGTATAAAAATAAATAAATAAATTGATTTAAATTTTTTTATAAATGATGATAATTTGAGTTGTATAAAATATATGTGTATATAGAGAAATATAAAACAATAATTTTTAAAGTAAAATTTATGATAATTATTTAAACTAAAAATAGAAGTAAATAAAAAAATGCAAGAATAAAACAAAGCTAGCTAAAAGAACATAAAACATAAAGCAAGGCATAAAAATAAAATGTAAAACATACAACATACACATATGCAAACCTGAAGACAACAAACAAGAAATAGAAACAGATGTAGACAAAGGTAAAACAAAGTGAATAAAAGAAAATAAAGTAAGTACAAACAAAGTTATAAATAGGTTGTAAACCAAACTAGAGTAAAGTGTTGTATTCAGCCAAAACAAGGAAGTATATAATATCATTAGCTGTAATCAGGTACAAGCAAATTGTGACTTCTCCATAATGCAAGCAACTTCACCCATGTTATTGTACAAACAAGCATACCCTGCTGTACAAAACAGTATAATATCACCAGCCTGTACAATATGAAATCCCTGTACAAAACATAAGATATGATCCCCTTTAAAACTTCTCTTCTTTATATATATCACCTCGGCTTCTCCATTTCAACCTGAGACAATGAAAGCAAATACATTCAAATCAGAGATCAGGGGGGGTTTTCAGCTTGTATTTTCAAAACTGTTTCAAAATGAAGCTCTGTTCTTCTTCTAAGAAATCTGTGAGCAACTTTCTACCCATGATCTACTTCTATATCTCAATATTGTGGTTGATACTTGAATGCATTATGAAATGTTGTTAGCTGTTAAAATGTCTATATGTTTAGATATATATATATATATATATATATATATGGAGTGCATGTTTGTAACATATTTTTGTTTACAGGCAACAGGTTTCAATCTTGTTTAAAATATATGCTCTGTGTGTTAGTAACAAGTACAATTTTCAAAACAAATTAAATAACTTAATGTTGAATTCGAATTGGGGTATGATTTGTAAATAAAGGTTGTTTGAAATCAGGTAACATTTCATCTAAAAATAATTAAAGGTTTTAAAAATGAATAATGGGTTCGGAATCTTTGAGTTTACAGTAAAAAGGAATTAATGTGAAAAATTCGAATGTTGTAAATTGTTGATTCGATTTCATAACTTGATTTAACATACAAAGCTAAGATTTTTAAAACAAAGATGATGATTTTTAGTTAAGTGTTCTAGGTGCTGTTCATTTTTGAACCAAAAATGCTTTTTTGTAAAATTCTGGAGATTCAACAATTCTTAAATGCTGCAACTTGATGTAAAGCTAGCTTGATGATCCTCGAGTATAGGAAAAATGCTAAAGAAAATTTCTAATGCAAGGATTAGTTGGTTGGATCGAAAGTAGGGTTTGGCTCGAGTGTATTTTGAGTTCTGCAACTCGATGATTTCGTCGTCGATGATAGACCGAGTGCCACGCGACTTTGTGAAAAGATAGAGGGGACATGGATGGAGTTGTGGCCGGAGTTTCACGTTTTCTGGTGATGGGTGTCGCATGTATGTCATGTTGATAGTTTTGGGGGTGTTGAAGATAGCATGTTATTCCAGCTTGGGTTAGGCAGTGAAAAATTGAATGCGTCGATGTTACAAATTCCTGTGTTATCTGGAGACTTGTATAGATGGTCGTTGATGTGTCGAGGGTGGTAGGTTCGACTGAAAGTGGTCGGAGTTGCCGTACACGTGCACGTGCACGTTGGGTTAGATTGGGCTGTGTTGTGGGTTCGTGTTTGGGGAAGAAGACGTAGTCTCGAAGCGTGTCTCGGGGAGAACGAGGGGTAGCTCGAGTTTTTACTCGAAGCAGGATCTCGGTGTTAAATCAAAGTACTTAAAAAAAAATTAAATTTGGAAAATTTGGGGACTCGGGTAAGTTTTTGGAAGAACTCGAAGTAGGACTCGAGTACGTAGGGGATTAGCTCGGGTTTCACTCGGGTTGGGTAGGGATTTTTATATTTTCAGTTTTTAAAACTTTAATAACTTAGTTAAATAACCTTCTAAAATTATTTCTTCTATAAATAATGATTTGTTTACTAAGTAGAAGGTATAATTTGAAAAGTTTTGAAATATAAAGGATTTCTTTTTAACAATTAAGTTTTTAAACTTATATCTTTAACAAGTTATTTTTTTTAAAAAAAAAAAAAAAACTTAATAAGTGAGAATTTTTACTTAAAGGCAAGTTAATATATGTCGTTAATGATAATCGAGTAGTTAATAAAGATAAATTAATGATTTAGATTAATTTATAATTAGGGATTAATTTAAATGTAATTAAGAAATTTCATTAGTTAATGAAGATAATTAACTAGAAATTATTAAGTAATTAAATTAATGTGATTAATTTTGATGATTTAACTAGATTAAATTAATTAAGATAATCAATTGTAAATTGTTAATTATTTAATGAAAGAAATTAAGGGGTTAATTACTAATTGTAATTAAACTTGAATATTTTGATTAAATTAATAATAAAGATAAATTGGTAATTCATGATTTGTTATTATGAGATGATTGCTTAATGATAAGTAATTAAAGAGTAAATTTCTTGAAATAATGAATTAAGAAGTTGATTAATTATATAATTGGTTCAAGAGTCGATTTAATTAATATGATTGATTAAGAATAATTTAATTAATTAAAGTGTTTGATAAATTAATTTATATCAAATGATTTGAATTAAGAAACCAGAATGGGATGATAAATTCATAAGTAATTTAATTTTATTTACTTGGAAATAAATTGAATTGATTAGGATTAAAACAATTAATTAATCCTGCTTATAAATGATTATTAAATGCTTGACCTTACTTATGAATGATTGTATTGTATGAGATGTCTTGAATTGATTGTCCTATCTGATCTGTGATATCTTGTTCTGTGACTATGTATAAATTTTCCATTCATTTACATTGTTATATTATCTGTGAATCTGTGAATGGGCGATAAGCTTTTTAATTTATATCGCTTATCAACTATATTTCTGTGTTTTAATCTGTGATGATTGAATGATGTTGCACTATTGTGTTAAACCCCTGGACCACACCACACACACACAAATATGGATTTCACGAGGAAATCGATTAAGTCGCAGATTTTTGAAATAGTTAAATTTGAATTTTTAAATTCAAATGTTTTGGAAATGGAATCGGAATAAATGTGAAAAGCTTTTGGAATGGAATTTCAAAATAGAATTTATTATTTTTAAATTACTTGATTAAGTTTTGGAATTTAAATAAGTTGATTTAAATTTAAATTCAATACTTGAAATTGAATTCTGTAATTTGAAATTAGGGATTAATGATATTATACTAGTCATTATGAGTTAAACCATTTTTAAAGTATTATTTTTGGGAATTTGAATTTAACCTAAGGATTTCAACTCGTATAAATGAATCAGATTTCCAAAATGAAAACTGTTGTTTTCAAATGATAAACACTTTTAAATAAGAACTGAGATTCCAGTTAATTAGGGGAATTTCAAGATTGAATAGAGAAATGATTTTCCTAAGTTATGAATGAAGTCTTTTTGAAAGCTATGAATTAAATCTGTTTGTTTTAACAGATTTAAATTGATGATTTGTTTAAATCAAATTGAAATGAAATTGTTTTGAAGGCTATAAGTTAAATCTTTGATTTAAAGATTTAACGAGTTAATCAAATTAAAATGAAAATTGATTTGGAAAATCTGTGAATGAATCTTTTATTTAAAAGATTAAAATGTGAAAATTGTTTAAAACCGTTAAAGGTTGTGAAAATGAATCTTTTTGTTAAAAGATTTGAAATGGTAATTGATTTAAACCATTTGAAGAAAAGTTTTGGGAAATAAGTTGTGACTTAATTGAAATCCCATTATCCATTTGTTTTTGAAATATTTTCGCTCACTATTCGGTTTAGTCGGGAAAGGACCTTTGTGTCGTATAACCCATTCTGAATAAGTGATACGTCGTTATGGATAGCATTTGAAGACTGGTGATGAAGACCGGGTATTTGCGAAAGCGATAGGATGACCTATCGATTGTTTCTGCACCGAGTCGCGCCGGTATAGAAACTCCCTAAGTGATGGGAAATCCGATCGGGATTGTGAATATCCGGATTGCAAGGACTTCTTTGTAAGTGCCTTCGGTTCTGTTCGATCCCAGAACAGACTTGTATGGATTGTATGCCTGACATTACAAGTTGAGATGTAAAGCCGATTTCTTTCAAATATATTTCTGTTGGTGGCGGAGAATTTATTCTTTTAGCTTAACACCCTTCTCTGAGACGTACGAGCTCAGAGGTTATATAGTTGAAGTTATCAGCAATATATTCCCAATTTGGTAATGTGACATGCTGAGTGTAGCTGTGAAATGATCATTGTGTTGATTATTTGTGATAGGATCGTTTATTTGATCGTCTATCCTGGTGATCATTTGTTGACCCAAAGCATGGCTTTTGTATAAAGTATGTTTTTGTGGACGTGACTTCGTCGAGCCTCACACCCCGTGAATGGTCAAAATAGGAAAGATGCGGCAAGGTTATGAGGGGTAGCGCCCTTTAGGGTATGTGCATTTCCTTCTGGAAAAGGGTGGTATCATGGTATGGAGCCCAGATACTTACTCATGTTGAAAACACTTTGTTATGATTGTGTGAATTGATTACGAGCGCTCAGTTGAAAGGTCCCAAAGGACCGGGGGATGGCATATTCGGTCAGTTGTTACTCAGTTAGGGGTAACCGGCCTTGTGTTGGTAGAGATCCGGTTTGGTTCTCGGGGATGTCCATCCAGAGGCATTCTCATGTGGCAATGGGAAGTTCCTTGGCCTGATCATTCGTTGGAAATCCAATTCCCAATACGAAACTTGTACGGTATTAGTTGTAGAACCTGCCATTTACTTATGGTGGTCACCACTGTTTAGATGGTAGCTATAGTAGGCATACGATAATGGTCGTATGTTGGCTAAGATTTATATTCTACTTTCGAAATGAATTTTTTCCTACACTATGCACTAGTAATAATATCAAATGTTCCTTTTAATGCGTATCAAGCATCTTTGACTATCATAAGGAGAAATCTCCTCCGATTCTGCGTTTGCATTGTGTGTGTGTGTGCGGGAGGCCTTATGGTAGTCTCATTTTTAAAAAGCATTGCGAATTGACTTTGAAAATCTTTTGTAGAATGTTTTAAAAGATAAACTGTTTTTGTTGCTCACACCAGTCCCACGACTGATCCGGAGTTTATTGTTTCTTTCCTAAACTCTGGGTGCTCATTATTTTCTACGCGAGCAGTCTAGAGTTGGGTTTTTCAGATAGTTAGATATAGTGGATTATCTGGAGTTAGTTCAGTCTTTGGATCGCACCAGTCTTGCCTAGCTTGGTGCATTGTTATGGGGAGTTCGAGCTACTGCTGGATTGATTCTTGGAAATGGAGTTGCAATTCTCGGTTGTTGCACTGCTAGATGTTATCTATCGTTTTCTTTTCCGCTGCTGTTTTATTGTATCATATCTCTGATGTATATTGATATCTATTGGATCATCTGTTGTATCAGATATTGTATCAAAGCTGTATATCAATGTATTATTCTTTTTTTCCGCTGTGTTGTTTACTTAATGTTTGTTATAAGCTCCGGCGAATCGGATTTAAACGGTCGAATCTATGGCATTCGAATACGATTTGATGTATGAATGTCGATTTTCGAGCGGGCAAAATTCGACTCGTTACAAACTCCTTTTAAATAATAACTAAAGATGGTGAAATAGTTTTTGTAACGGGCTGGAATTTCACTACTTTGATTTGCGAATATTTAATTAATTTTAAATATTCAAATAATAGATATTATAATGAAAATAGAAATCTTTTAAATAATAATTAATGATGAAGAAATCATTTTCAAATTTTGTTTGCTAAAATAATCAGTTCAAAGAAAAATAGAAAATGTGCTCGGAATTCGTTTTCCAAATTTTTGATTTTTGGGTGTCGAAAAGTTGTCAGAAAATGTTGTGCACATTTTTGTAACACACACACACACTTTTGTTAATGAGTTAAGATTTGTAATGTATAAATTTATATATTAACTTAAGAAATATAAAACATACGATATGACTTCTTATGTAAATGTTAAAAAACAAAATTTAAAGCTAAATAAAAGTGACATAACTTGTCATATCTTTAGAAATATAAAGTACTTAGGTAATAAATGCATGTTGGCTTTGAAATGAAAGGGAAGAGACATGTCTTTCATGTGATTTGAAGGGAGGAGGACAAGAGAAGTGAGGTGGCAAAGCGTGAGAGGGGGGGTACAGTACATGGGGTATGTTAGTAAATTAAATTGTTAACATATTATAAAAGAACATTTTCTTAATTTATTTTCAATTTTCCTCATTCTTATCTTCATTTCCAACTTCCTAAGATCTTAAGTAAGTCTTTCATGGTTTCCTAATATATTTAAAAGTTGTAAAAAGACTTAGATTTCCACTTTAATTCCTTCCAAAGCTCCTAAAAACACTTCTTCATCATCTACTTCACTTCCTCTCCAAAAATCAAGTCCACTTCCACCTTGCAAGGCCGAACGCATATTGCCTAGGGCCAAACCATTTGTTGCCATAAACCACTTAAAGACTTCATTTTTTTCAAGCTAGATGAAAAGGCCTAGGCCATGTTCAAGTTATAGGAAAAGTTAGCTTAGTTTCGTCGACTTTTGGTGAGTAAAGATCTAACACTTAACAAAGTTTTGTAACTTAAAAATATGCTTGATTTGCTATATAAAAAAATGATTTTGTTTGGATATGAATTGTGTTAGGCGTGATATATGTGTATTTGTTTGGATGAGATGACAAATAATTTGGAATTTGAGAAATGAAATGTCAAGTTAGTTGCAAGTTATAATCTTTACTTGTAAATGTTGGTCACACATGATTTTATGTTGTGATCTGGGTGTGATGTAATTATGCATGATATGATGTTGAATAAATTATTGTATGCTAAGGAAGTCGGCACTTTTGCTAACTTAAGTGACATGGAAGCTCTTGTATAAAAACTATAATCTTTGGTATTAAAATTTCAAGACATTCCTAAATTTAAATCTTGCATTAGTTTTTAAGAAACATACCTTTATGTTTTAGTAAAGTTTTCCAAGATTTAGAGTTGGAAAAGACTTAGAAAATAAATTTTCAAGTTTTTAAAATTACAGGCCGTATAACGATAGTCGCTTTATGTGCAGTTCGAAAAATCAAACTCTTTCTGGAATCTAAAGATATTTTCATGGAAGTTTTAAGTTTTAAGTCTAGGCCGAAGTGTAAAGGTCAATGAAGTTTTAAGTCAAGGCCGAAGCCATCGGAAATTCACGGAACCAAAAATGACAGAAATCAAAGCCGTGGCTGTCAAGAAATCGATCAATTCAAAATCAAAACCGTGTCAACCAAGTAACACGAAAATATACGAAATTGAATAAGTCAGAAATCATCCCAATCATTCAAGCATAATCAAACGGCAAACGTAAAATTATCATACGATTTCGTATAAAATATACGAACGAAAATATAGGGGTTCGAACCCTATATAAGCCCTAAACATGAACGGCAGAGGGGTGTATTCGAGTTTAAGCAACAGAGAAAACTTTAATCAATAACTCGAATCAAATCGAGTTCAAGCAAAACTTACAAGCAAAGCAAAAGGCATAAATTACATACCAAAGTCAAAGTCGAACTCGATCAAATCGAAGGAGCCGTGTTCGAATTGAAGAAGCAGTCGATTGTCGAAGTAAGTCAGAGTAATAAAAATTGTAATCAATTTACAATCAGACGGCGAATTCGATTATCTCAAAGCCCTAATTTCAGAGCAGAGAGGAACGAACGAAAGAGAAGGCAAAAAGGAAAGGCAACAATTGTCTAATATCGAAGTACAAGGAAGCAGGCCGATAAATGAATAAAGGGGATAATATTTTCACTTAACAAAAGTTTGGGCCGGCTTCTATAAGTTATATTTGGGCTTAATATTTAATTAGGGTTTTGTTTTTATTTAAATTGTTTTAAAATTGTATTTTCCTTTTTAAACTTGTGTAAATTCTAGTCGTGTGACTAGAGGACAAACTACGTGGCGTAGTTTGAGAATTTGCAACTCAGTGGCTGATTTATGGCAGGGTTTTGAGCGTAGAGTTAAGGTTAGTCAATATCGGATGTTGTGAGTTTACGTGTGTAAGCATCCGACTACTTAATTTCTAATAGAAACCTTGGAGGCAGCATTTAGGTAGGGTTTTGCCAAAGCTGGGTAGATATGTGTGTTCTATTTGTGCATTTTTATTTTCTGCTATTATCTGTGTTGCTATTATTCTGCTGTGATTAGTACTGAGATTATTTTATATAAACTTCCATGATTATTTTTATAATTGAAAGTATCACCCTATTCAACCCCCTCCCTCTGGGGTGAAATCGATCCTACATCTCCCTGGGTGCTATCCTCCTGGGCGGAAGAACTATTGGTCGAACTCTAGGAATAAAACCAATGCGGAATTCAATTTCCCGCCTAAGAGGAAGAGAAGAGATTTCATCAAAAACATCAGGAAAGTGTTTGACAATAGGAGTAGGGTCAAGGTCACCGTGATGAGAATCAAGAGAAAAGATAAAACATCAAGCATAATCTTGAGGCATTTGGCATGCAATCACCAAAGAATTACCCTGATCATCTACTAAGGAAACGGCTCGGGCATCGCAAGAGATAGTTGCGTCAAATATCTTTAACCAATCACCTTGTAATGACCCATAAATTCAGTAAATATTTTGAATGGAATTTTATTTGAAACTTTGATTTAAATTATTTTAAAATTGATTAATTTGGAACTTTGATATATATTTTTGGGATTTGATGTGAAATATTCTTCCAAATATAATATAAATTTTTTTTCTCAAAATTCCAATTTTGGTCAAAGTTTGACTTCCAGTTGAAAATTTTAAATTTAAATTTTAAATTTTTATTCTTTTTTTATGAAGCTGGAATTGATTCTAACATTCTCTCTGCTTTTCATTTCGTTAAATTCCGATTTCTACATTTCAAAATCTACAATCTTTGGCCTATTACATGCAATTATTTTATATTTTTAATTACCCTATTTGTTCTTGGGTTTATGGGCTAGATTTGATTAAAATTTTAGCTTGTTTGTTTTTTGATGGGCTTAGACTATTGGGCTTGAATATCAATTGTCTCATGAAAGGTCATTTAATTTGAAAAGTCACCATTTGAGAAACTGTACGTACATATTTTTCCCGACTTCTGTTTCTCATCTTCCTTCATTCTCCTGCTTAGAAAATTTACAGTAAGTTTCTTCCCCCTCCTTCTTAAAATTTCTATGTTTTTCTTCATCACCACTCCTCTTTTCCTTAGCTTGCCATCACCTCTACCTCCTTCTTTCCCCTCCTTAGTTCGGCCTCCTTCCCTAACCAAAGCCGACCACTTCTAGCACCATGGTCGAAACCTATAACTCACCTATTCTTGGCCACCAACATCCCTTTGCCTCCCCTTGTCAAAACCATAGCCTAACTCAACCCATGGCCGAACCCTTTCCTCTCCTTCCTCTTCCATTTGCTTCGGCTTCTATCCACCTTCCAAAACCCTTCCGCTTCCCCTAGTTGTGACCTTCCCCTTAGCCAAACCTTCCTATGGCCAAACCCCTTCCCCCTAACCATGGCTGAACCCTTCCCTTTATCCTAGGCCGAACCAAACCTTAACCCAAAGCCATGTTGGCCGAGCCCAAACCATCATCATGGCTGAACCTTCTAGCCCTCTAGGCTAGTCCATTTCGTTTGCTTCTTCATATAAAAAAATTATTTTATTTATTTATGTAAATTTATTTATTTACATATATATTTATTTATTTTCTAAATCTTTGGATTGGATTCTCCTTCCACTCGTGCTTGTCTATGATTGTCGTGCTTATTCGGAGTTGTTTGTGTGTCATTTGAAATCATTTTTCTCTAGCCAAGGAAGGTGAGTGATCACTCTCGGCTACATACTTATATTTTGTTGAATTGATGTCACTTGAATTGTGTTGAGATGTATATGCATGTTAGAAATTTCATATATGCTTATGTTATGTTATCTCACCTGATATTAGACCTGTTATGATCATATGCTATGATATGTTATTTATTATTCTATTTGTTTCATATTCTGTTCTCACACTGCAAGTTCCACACTATGGATTGAAATGATACATACCCGAATGATCTTTAGATTAAGAAAAAATCACTATGAGCTAAAATGATAGGCTCGAGCGATTTGTATTTGACTTGGGATTACGAGTTCAAATGTATATATCCAGGAATTTAATAATTTCAGATTGAAATGATATATATCCATATCACTGACCATAGGTTAGAAAAATTTATACAGACAAAATGGTTGGTTATAAAATAATCTTCTTAAAATTATTTAGTATTTTCGATTTTTAAAAAATATATGAAATTTTAACTTAAATTTAATTTAATGATTTTTATAAAAATTTATATAATTTTTTTACATGTGTTAAAAATTTTATAAGTAAATAAATGGTTTAAAATGTAATTTGAGATTTGATTTATAATAAAAAAATTAACTTAATTTAATAATCTAATTTAACTTAATAATATAATTTTTAGTCTAACTTAGTAATATAAATTTTAATTAAGGTAATGGTATACTTTAAATAATAAAAATAATAATTTTTCTTTACTATAATTATAAAATTTTAAATTAATAATGTACTTTTAACCTAATATAAGAAAATACAGCCTTAATTGGATATTTTAGTAATAAATTTATTTAACTAAAATCATAATTTATTTAATATCCAAATAAATGATTAGTATAAGAAAATAGATTTTTTATATAATAACTATGTCAAAATTTTAAGTATATATACTATTTTGGTTTATACAAACTGTTATAGTGGAAAATATTATGAATTCAAAATGCTATGATTTCTTAAGGTTATGTTTTCAAAATGCTATGATTTCAAAAAGGTGACGTTTTCGAATTGCTAGATTCTCAAAGTTTATGTTTTTGAAGTGTTATGGTTTCTCAAATATTATGATTTCAAAGTGCTATAATTAATTGTATAAATTTTGAAAGTGTTACGACTTTTGAAAAAAATGAATACTATTTCAAAGAATAATGATACCGGATTTATATGGTTTGAAATGAATATGTTTTGATATGGAATATGAACTATTTGAAATAAAATAACCATGAGTTATAATAATGTCTAGTTGTTAAAGAGATCGGGATCAGTGATTGTCATACTCTCTGCCAATACCGAAAACCACTTTAACAACTGTGTATGCGGTGGAGATTTCAAAATGAAGTAAGTGGTTGGCAACATTCTATTTGAGGTATATACGTGGACCCGACTCCCATGAGTTAGCTTAAGATGGCTAAAATAGGAGCAATTGACGGGCCAAGTGAGGTAGCTCCTCCGATCGGACACACTTCTTCGATTGCCATTCTATTACTTTGTGATTGATTTGGTGCGCACCTTTGATTTGGGAGTGTTGATCGATATGGGCGGTAGCTGCGGCTATGCGTTACCACCAGCCCGGAAGTATAATTGGTATATCTACCCTGGCATTGCCTAGTTGTGCCATATCACCTACCATATCAAGCCCACTATGAGTCTTTTTTGTACCATACCTATGGAGTTCCCTCTGATAGCCTCCAATTTACGGAGGGAGATTACGGTACTGTATAGACAATGGGAATATATAAAATGTGTTAAAGGGGATATATGTAATGCCTTAATGCTATTTTAATAGTTTATCTTACTATAGAGATTATTATAATAGCATATATTATTACATAATAGATAGTTTAACGGATTCTTAAAGGATGGGCGATCCCAAGCATCCTTTATGTTACTGATGCATTTTTTTACAGTTCACCTGAGTTGATTTACATTTTATAAGTATGTACGTCCTGACTCGAGTGTTTTGTTTTACTTTACGCTCGGGTCAGCATGAGTATCACAGCTTTGGATTCATCTTTTGGAGCTAGAGATCTGCTGTAGATTTTGCTACCTATCTACTATTTCCTATTTCAGTTATTTCCCTTCAGTCATTTTCTTATGTATTAGTGGACTTATGTATTTGGATTTTCAGTTGTATTTGCTTTCAGACTCAGGCATTAAGTATTTTTTGAGACTATGTATCTAGTAGCTTCATGAACTACTATGTTTATTTTATTCCGCTTCGAGTTATTCTGATATTCTGTGTCTGTGGTTCTGTGATTGATTTTATTTGCCCCAAAATTTATAAACAGTCTATTGTTTTGAATTATTCAAGTCCAACATGTGCGGTTTTATTGTCGATTTGAATGGTTTAAAATAGCGGGATGTTACATACCTCCAAGCAAGAGATCAAATGCATCAAAACTGAGAACATAGAAATTTCCTGTTAATCGATGCTCATTGTAAAGGAGTTTCACCCCCTTACAAATCATATTAAGGTTAGCGAGACTGCCGATGGGATTAGATACACATAAGGATTTAGATGCATGCTGAGGTTGCAATATGTGTTCAAACTTTTTACGAAGATCAACAGAAATGAATCTATGAGATGCTCCAGTGTGAAAAAGAACACAAACAGCAAAATCAAGTAAAGAAAAGGTGCCATGTAGCATACCTTGGAGTAGGAGGAGTGGAAAAGGTCAAAGCAAAGACTCCATAATACTTTCCCTTCTTTTGAGTAGGGTATTCCTTCTTGAAGTAACCAGGCTAGAAGCTAATGTGGCAATGGTTATTCCTGACTATATGGACTAGAGGAATAGTGGCTCCGGATGGACAACTGTTGGCATAATGCCCCTTCAGGTCGCACTTGAAGCAGTTGATGGAAGATAAGTCGATAAGCTACCTCTGAGAAGAATATCCAATACCCTGAGCATTCTGACATTTCTTCTTCTGTCATTGATAATTGGACTTCCTCTTCTTCGAACTGATGGAAGTTCCTAGAGACTGAGGTGCTTACACAACTTGCTCTCCTGTGGTACTAGGGTTCTCAAATCTGGCAGCCATATCCATAAGACTAGTAATGGTGCCGTAAACTTAATAAATCAGACAATCATAATACCCTAAACGAGCTTCAAAGTTAAATTTCTCATTCTTCTTGAGCGTAGTGTCGATCAAACTTGACCCAAACTTGGATAACTCATTAAATTTCTCTCATACTCTGCACAAGATATACTCCCCTGCTCTAAATCCATAAATTCCCTATATAACTGAAACTTTCTAGCTTCGAGCATCCACTTTTCCACAAAAGCATCCCTAAACGGCTGCCAAGTGATATTCACTTCGATAGTTAGGCGGTAACTGATTCCCACCAACCCTGGGCAGCTTCCTGCAACTGCCAAGTAGCCAACTTATGCATCTAAGCATTGGTGGTCTCAAGTTTAGTAAAGATCCTCTTTAAACTCTTCATCCACGGCTGAGCCTCAATATTACTCTCCGATCCAATGAACTTGGTAACTCCAAATTGAGTGTACTCCTTACAAAGAATGGTGAACTTGACTGGCTGACCTAGCAGAGCAACTGGTGGAACTAGGGGATGTCCACAGTCGCTACCTTTGACATGCCTACGGGTACTCATTTGGAAGATTCAAGGATGGATTTTGGAACAAAGGAAGATATTCAAATTCAAGGAATCCTAATCAAGAGAATTCTAACTAAAGATCCAAGCTAAAACTAAAGTGATTCCGTAATTAATTCTACGCATTCTAGGGTATTACTACCATAATGAGTTTTTACCCCATTGGCTAAGGTTTGCGTAAACCAAAGCTCTGATACCAACTGAAATGACCCGCTATTTCAAACCATTCAAGTCGAAAAAAGAACCATAAAAGTCCAACTCGAATCGTTCAAAACAACATATTGTTATATAATTTTAGGGTAAATAGAAAAATCACAGAATCACAGATACAGAATATGCAGTAGAATAAATAAAGCATAGTAGTTCGTGAAGCTACTACAAAAACAACAGAGTCAGAACAGGTACAACAGAAATCCAAATACATAGAGAATCACTAATACATAAGCAAATGACAAATGTCTAAACAGAAATAACTGAAATAACTAAACAAATAGATAGATAGATAGATCTCCAATAAAGTCTCCAGCTCCAAAAGGTGAGTCCAGTATGCTGTGAAACTCAGACTGACCTAAGCAAAAAGTAAAACAAAACACTCGAGTCAGGACTAACATTCTCATGTAAGTAAATCAACTCGAGTGAAATGTAACAAGTGAAATGCAACAATAACTCAAAGGATATTTAGGATTCCTATTCTCTAAGGATCCGTTAAACTATTTATATGTAGTAATATACACTATATATGTTGCCATATTCTATACAGTAATGTAAACTCTACCAAACCTGGTGGGCTATTAGGGAGCGCTCCATAGATACGACACAAATCAAAATCATAGCGGGCTCGAAAAGGCATATGACAAGGCATGCGAGGCAATGCTTAGGGTAGGATTCTACCGTTTCGCACTCCCGAACTGGTGGTAATGCATAGCAGCTACTACCGCCCACCTCAAGACACGCTCCCATAATCAAAGGTGCGCACTAAATAAAATCACAAAGTAATAAAGATGGTTTGGAAGAAGCGTGTTCGATCGTGGAAGTGACCCAACTTGACTCGGTATAGCTCGTATTTTAGCCATATCAAGCTGATCCGAAGTTTAGGGTTGCGTTTCTCACCTCTTACCAGTTGTGTTCACCAAATCATCCTACTTCATTCTGGATTCTCCACCATGTGTATAGTTGTTAAAGTGGTTTCAAAATTGGCAAAGAGTATGACAATATCCGTCCCCAGACTCTTTAACAACCAAATGCTTATTTCACACAGTGGTCATTTTATAAAACATTTGATATAAATAAATCCCAAATTATAAATTAAACCAATATTAAAATATTTAACCTCAATTATGTTTTAGATTTAAGACATTTATTTTACAATTCATAATAAATTGAATTATTACGTTCCAAAATCACATCTTTTAAACTTAAATAAAATTTATTTAAATTTAAATCCATTAAACCAGATTTAATTACTATTTATTCTCCACTTAATTTCTTAAATTTATTTATTACAATTATTATGTCAAATCTATATTTATTATACTAAATTTGTAGTTAAATTCCTTTAAACTGTATTAAATATTTTATTAAGTTAAATTTTAAACTATTTAAATGATATATTTTAAAAATAAATTAAACTATAAGTTAAATCTTAAAATTACATTTGAAATCATATATTAACTTATAATTTTAAAACTTTAAAACACACAAAATATTATTATTTTCCAAATATAAATTTCTAATTAAGATCATTAAATTAAATTAAATTTAAAAATCAAATTTATTAAATCAAAACATACTTTGTAAATTTAGAAAATAATTTAAAAACCAACCAACGACGTTAGTATAAAACTTTCTACCCTATGGTCAAGTGAATGGGTATGTAGCTTTTCAACCCAATATTATAATTACATTTCCAGGTATATCATTTCAACCCGTATCTCAAATCCAAATCAATAAAATCGCTCGGGTTTATCATTTCAAGCCATAACGATTTTCCATAATCTATAAGATCGACCCGTGGTGAGGTAACTTGCAGTGTGAGATAAATAAATAACATAATTGTACAGAGTATATCATATAACATATTATATAGTGTCACAGGTGAGCATCATGTCATATCAAATCATATAGTATAAGCTAAACAATAAGAACAAAAACTAAATTTCAAATGACATTTCAAAAGATGTCCATTCACTTAATCATAAGAAAGCTAGTCGTGAGTGGTTCTCACCTTTCGTGGCTAACGAAGGTGACAACTACAACGGACGGACATGAAGCGGATACAATACGGAGACTGCAATTAACATCGATCCAAGAACTTTAAAATATTTTTTTTAATAAAATTAGAAGAGAGGGAAAAAAGATTCGACCAAGGCTTGGGCTTGGCCTATGGTGATGGCGCATGACCTATGGTAGAGGGTGGCTCGCTGTTAAGGGTGGATGGAGGGTGTAGCCAAGTGTGAAAGGGTTTGGTGTGTGGTGTGTGTGGGGGCCGAGGCAAGTAGGGTAAAGGTGTTAGGAGGGTGAAGTGTACGGCCTTGGTGGCTCGGGTGCAGGAGGGAGCTAGTCTAGGGGTACGACCTGTGGTGATGGTCGGCTAAGGGATGGACGGCGGCAAGGTGATGGTTGACGGCGAGGAGAGAGAGGAGAGAGATGAAGGTAGAGAAAGAGAGGAAGGCTAGGTTTGGAATTGGATTTAGGTTTAGGAAGGAGAAAGGAGAGATGAAAGTTACTGTAATTTTTTCTCTGAAGTAGAATGAGAAGGAGGAAGAGAATAAGAAGTCGGAAAAGAAAAAATACGTATATTTTCCCCCAATGGAAACATCCGTCGGTGAACGGCTACGTAGCCATTCAAATGCCTCTCCAGATTCCATCCCAACAACACAAGCCCAACAGATCAAGCCTAAAATAAAATACGGGTAAAATACACACACAAATACTCCCGCGTTTTTACACTGTAAATTACAGATTTAAAGATGTAGAAATCGAATTTTAGCGAAACGAAAAGTGGAGGTCGTCTCAGAACTCGGTCTAGTATTAGAAAAAAATAATAAATTAGTTTTAAAACTTTTTAATTTTCAACCAAAAGCCAAGCTTTGACTAAAATTTGAAATTTCACACCTTTTTATTGAATTTGGAAAAATATATTTCTTAACGTCCCAAGATCGTTATTTAAATTCATATTTATTTAAATTTTAAAATATTTAGCTCATAATTCAAATAAAAGTTTCTTTTAAAATTTGACTGAATTTACGGGACGTTACAATCGTGATCAGATAAACGGTTCAAAAGTTATGCATAAAAGTGTTCAGCTCGGTAATAGCCAATTTGCGATTTTGAATAACGATGTGCAACTGTTTTTATTCAGGTATGAACCCTAACTAACTTCAAAATTTGGAAAAGTGATTGTCACGCAAGTTTTTATATATTAAAATACCTTCCATTTGGAAGAAGATGCATCAAAATCGAACAACAAACACAAAAGTTAGGATCATTTTTCTTCAACACTTTTTCAAAAAAAAAATTTGAAATTTCTGACTTTGTTCATATCTTCTCTTTCTTTTTCTTCTTTCATTTTCACTGGACATCATCTTTTTCCTAGTAAGTCATACACATTTGACCACAATAATGAATATGACCAAGGTTAATTTGATATTAATGACTCGGCCTATTTCTTATTGTTGCACAGTACACAAAACTTATATTTTATTCACCACTGTATCATTCTTAAATTTCCTCACTATTGGAAAATTGGCTGGAGACTATGACTGTCCAATTTCAAAAATTGACAATATGAACTTATTTGAAATAATTGAATAGGAGATCTAGTTGGATACTAATTGGTGTGTAAATAGAAGCTAAACACACTACTTCATCTTTAGAGAAACATGAAGACAATAAGCCATTTTCAAATGGACTGGATGCTTTTAGGCCTACATTGCCTGACAAATTGGCTTACAACCTACGCACTCACACATAAAAACACAAAAACTAACATAATGACAAAGAAGAGCACAACGTATGAAAATATGTATGTATTTGAAATGGGATACGTTTTGTCTCATATGTCCTATTTGTTGCAAAGGGAACCCACTGGCCATACCAATTTACACATCTCCAAATGTGATTTACCCACTATTCCCATCAAATCTATACTTTGATTTTCATTTTTATGCAACAGTTAGGTTATAATATGATAAAAACGATAGTACACTTGTGGAGCTATATAAAAATATGAGTTATTTAAGCCTCCTACATAGTAATAAAAATTAATCCATTTGGATAATTGTATCAATTACAAATTTAAGTCCAAGAATAAACACCAGTATCTACTAATAAGATGTTGTGACATAAATACAAAATCATGCATTACTAAATCTATAAATATACCTCTTAACAAAAAAAAATGCTGAAAATTCAACCAAATGCCAAAACCTTATTGTTAAGGCATGAGAAAACCGCTATGAATCAGTTCAGTCTGTAAAAATATAAAAATATTCATATAGTTTGCTTATTAAAAAATATTCAGTAAAGGTCTCATTTGGAAGTTGATTGATTTTTTTTTTTTTTTTAGCTTCCATTAATATACTTGGAGTTATATATCTGAGAATGATATCATAACTTTGAAAAACAAGGCTAATGCAGTGCATGCGCCCAAATTGGTATAGCATCAAACTTCAACTTATAGTTGCAATTAATTGATAAATCAATTTTATATTAAAATAACCAATGTTGTCGTGCTATAGATTTTTAGTAATTAGTTTTGACAATTGGCTTCATTATTGACTACCTAGGATAAAATATCAATATTGCCTCGCTAGTGATCACAACTTCCTAGTAATCTAATGGCTACATACGTTGTTCGAAAATAGTTAAATTTGGAAAACAATATCTTCATTTTTCTACGTTAACATGTTGCTTTATAAAACAATATAACTCCAAGTAAAATATTTGTTATTACATTTCAAAACACTATTTCGATTCTGCCTTGTTTAAGCATTTTGAAATCCCTATCGATGGTTAGCTGTTCATATCGATCAGAATCCATAAACCACTCAACGGATCAATCAACACAAATTATACCACTAAAATCTTTCAACCTCTTCAGAGGATAATATTCATACTTTCTAAAATCATTTTCTTGCTAATATAAAATATTAACTTATGATGTTACTTATTTGTACACATCCATTATTAACCATTTGCATTTAAAACAATGCACCGCATCATATTCAATTATTCATAACGGCAAGCAAACATTCAAACTTTGTTATACATTATTTTAGTTATTAAGAATATATTCCAATTCTAAATTTAACTAGATATATATAATTTTTCATTCCATGTATAATAACTATTAATTGCTTAAACATTTTTATTATTCCCCGGAAGTTCTATTTTGTAGAGACCGCTGGCTTTTACTAATAATTAGGTTGATCCAAATTGAAATTGGTTTATAAATTATTTAAATGATAGCTTTTTATTCAATTCCACATTTTTAAACTAAGCATAAACGTGACTATCTAGAATTTCTGGATATTTGAAATTAGAATATTTAATTGATTTTAAATATATGAAAGTTAGCTTAACTTGAATTTCAAATATCACTTTTTATTTGGCAATTAAACTAGTAAATTAATAATTTAAAAAAGGGTTTAAATAGTTTAATCTGAAGTTTTAAGCCTGTTAAATATAATTTAAAGGCTTGTAAAATTTATATTGATAATACTGAAAGTGATAGAACTTTTAAAATTAAATTTGAAAATGATTTGTTCAGTTTTGAATTTATATCGTTTAAATCGATATTTAAATTAGCCTTCTGAGGCACAGTCTCGAAATTCGACGAAACCAATTCCATTGGATCCGTAATAGTGTACTATTATTGGATTTCAATTTTCACAGTGTTTGGGGTGATCGTTTGACCGTACGATAGGTATACGCGTTGAAAATTTAGATCAAAATTTAATATTATAACTGGTCCAAAAAGCTATCTTCTCCATACGATCGAATTTGGCCTCAAAACCTTTTCCATTGCATTCGGAATAGGGGTATAACATTAAACGCCTGGTGGCACGCCTCGATTGGTGATCAAGATTGTGAGTTGCGATATCAAGACGATTTAAATTTGAATTTAAATTTGAATATATCTAATATGATCAAAATAATGTAGCAAACATACACGTAGTGAAATTTTAAACGTGTGTCCCTTGTATTCAAACACGCGTCTTCTTTGTAAATTTATGGCCGAAGAAATTTGCTAAGCTATTTCATTTAATCTCATTATCAAATTCAAAAATTTATTAATGGTCGAACACTTCACAACAAATCAGAGAAATTCGATACACTTATTAAAAGCTCGAGTTTCCCTTTCCATTTTCCTCGTTCAAAATCAATAACCGAACGAAATCGGTTTAATAAAAAATATTGAAATCAATTCGCAAGCGAAATCGAGGAGTCCAAATCGCATTCTCTTCCTCAGCAACGAGACCGGTTCAATCGAATCAAAGTCTTGGCTATTTTTCCTCTTCTCTGCCGATCGAGTAGGTGAAGGGGTGCAACATCAGTCGATTTAGGGTTGCCAGCAGGCGCACGATGGTTTGGGGGTCGCGAGTGGCTGCTAGGATGCAAGTGAGTTCGTGGGCCTAAGGCGATGTTGGGAGTTCGCGGTTCGGGTACTAATTGTGGAGAAAGCAGTGGAGGTTTCCATTTCTGCTGCAATCCATGTTGGAAGATATATGCTCACTATGATGAGTACAGGTGTTATACTTGCGGTTGGATTTCAGTTATCAGGTGGTGATAAGAAAAGCACAGCAAGGCTGGGCCCAAAAATGTGTTATAACTGGAAGCACACGTGGATTGGGCAAAGCCTTGGCTCGAGAACTTTTACTTTTAGGAGCTCGTGTTATTATTTCTTCGCGCAGTCCTGAATCAGTCGATACAACTTTGGAAGAACTCAGAGATAATATAAGAGAGGGTGTAGAACTGATTGGAAATAAAGGTACAAGAAAATTTGCGCATGCCTAAGTTGAAGGAAGAATTGATATATGGATCATTAACGCTGGCACGAATAAAGGATTCAGACCATTAATGCAGTTTAAAAATGAAAATTAATCATGTCAAAATCATGGAGAACACGCCAGTTCGGATCGGTTTGCAAATTATAGTCAAAGGTGAGTTAAGCTCACTCATCTGGATTATTATTTAAATTTAAATAGTTAAATTTAATATTTGGTTGAATGATTGAATTGATTGGATGTGGTATATTATATATATATATATATATATATATATATTGGAGTGATTGATTCCCGCATTATATAGCGGATGAGACCCTATGCACCGCATAATAGTGGATGAGATGATATGATCACATATACTGTCATATCCCGCCTTGAAGCGGGATTGGTATTTTTATATTGTGCTAACATATGTGGACGTAGGGAAACAGGTTGGAGAGATCCAGTTGGATTCCTCAAAATTATTTAGATTGTTTAATATTCTGTGATATGGCTTATTTGATGATCTGTGATAAATTATATTGGTATTGAAATATTGGATGCTATGGTTTAATTGAATATATTTAGGTATACTGAGTTATCAAAAATATATAGATTGGATTTTTGAAGAGAGAATAAAAGAGAGAATTTTTAAGTAAAATAAATATAGAGAATTTGAATAATTTTAAGAATGAATTGGAAAAGAATAAAACTTGATTTTTAAATTCTAATAAATAAATTCCGAGTATGGAAAAGGAGATTTTTGAATAAAAGGAAAAATAATGAATTTTAAACTTAAGTGATATAATTTAAAGGAATAAAGAATTTATTTTAAAATTCAAGGTTTAAATTTATTGGAAAGGATAAAGAAGGAATCTGGAAAAGTATGAAATTGGTATTTTCAGTTAAATAATATTTTAAATCATAATTAAGAAGTAAAATTAGAAGTTAATGGGTTTTGAAATAAATTGAGTAAGTGAAAGAATTTATTTTAAAATGGAGTAAATTTGGAAATTGATAAAGTGTTTGAAACTATGATTTAAAAGGAGTGAGACTACGGAATTTATAAACTGGGTTTATAAAGTGAAATAAGATATTAATGGATATTTGGAAGTATAAATTCACGGTGATAATTTATAAAGGAATGGGTAATTTGTTTTAAAAATAAATAGTGGTTTATTTTTAAAGGTGTGAAAGAAAAATGTATTTCCCTTGAAAAGTCAAGTACGTTTTCGAAGCAGATTTTTAGTATAAGTTAAAAGTTTTAAAGTTTGTTTAAAGGAAAGTTTTTTTAAGAAATTATTATTTAAGTTGTTTAAATTTTATAAGTAAACATTTATTTAGATTAATTATAGTAGTAATTAATTGAAAAGTCTGACTAGTATTATGGTTTTAAGGATAATTATGAACATTTAAATTTTATAAGGTAGATTTATTTAAAGACAGTTTGGCTAAAGTTTTATTTGAAACTTGTATAGAATTTCGTAACTCTTCTTTTAAAAATTTAGTTTGGCTTAACTTTTATTTTAAAAATTAGTTTTATATTTCATAAAGTAGTTTTATTTTAAATATTTTTAAAGTATATATTTTGAATAAAGTGTTTAAGTAGTTTTAATTTAAATGTTTAAGGTATATTTTAGAATAAAGTGATTTAAATTATTCTAAAATTAAAGGTATTTGGACTTGGTATTTTAAATGGAAATAAGCGATATTTGAGAAATTTATTCCGTGAGAGAAAAGTGGTTTGAAACTGTTTTCAAAGGGTTGAAGTTGGGAAAATGGCTTGCGAAGTTATTTTGAATAAATAATTGGGAAAATTATTTAAATCTGATGGTTGTTTGTGGATGTTATTTGATAGTTAAATAACCGACTATCAATATTGGCCAAATGCGCTGATCGTTTGAAAGAGACCGGGATCGGGATTAATTTTCCAAAAAACCACTTCGATCCAGTTTGAATGTTTTCATGAGGAAGACAAGAGCTGGGAGTCGAAGATGGAGCAGTGAAGTGCAAGGGCTAATCGCTACTAATCCTGAGGGTGATTCCAAAATGAATGTAGCAGGAGTGGTGCCTTCGATTCCGTTTGAACTCGGAAAGAAATTGTATGGACGAATGCTTTCAGAACATTGTAAGGGGGACGATGAGCATTCAAAGTGTATGTGTGCTAAAAAGGTAATGCATAGCCTCGAGCCTCATCAACCGGGAATGGCTAAAAAAGGGGAGTTGCACACAAGACTAAGTGGCTAGCAACCAAATAGGGTAAGGTCACCCCTGTCTAGATTTCCCTTTATTTTGGCTGTGTGGGCAGTTGTTGATCCCAACCGCGGGGTGAACTTATTCGGACTATCCAGTAAGGGTTAGCTCCGGTCTTGTGATGCAGGGGATAAGGGTGGATCCTCGGTACGGTGATCTAGACCACGTACTGTGACGGGCGGTACCCCAGTAGTCCTACCATTGATAAAAATCCATTCTCCCTACGTGCCTTTACGGTCTTTGTTCGTAGAACCCACTTTGTGGCTAGTAGTTGGAATTTAATAATGTAACAATTTTGGCTATTTGAATAAGTATTTGTATATAGACACTATTATAATATTAGAGGATTTTATAAGAAATGTTTTGGTTATCGTAACATAAAAACCCGACATGTTTATTTGTGGCGTGGTCTTACGAGATACTTTTGATTTCAAATGATTTTGAAAACTTTAATAATTCAATTGAGTGTGTTTTCTCACGCTGGTTTTCCAGACTAACTCGGGTGTTATTTAACTATAATGCTCAGTTCAGACTGCGTATTAAAGAGTACAGATTTTGGATGGACTGCTGTGGAGCTCAGGAGATGAGCTGGATGGCGAGACGTACTTTCGTACTTGATTATTATTCCGCTGTGTAAGGACATGTTACTGAACTGTCCAGATTTGATGAAATGATTATTGTACTTTGAGAAATGTATGTATACATGATGATACAGATTCTTTGTATTTAAAGTCGATGTTATACATCATATTTTATTCCGCTGCGTTTGTGAGATTCTGATATTGTTTTCTATTTCTTCTTCTACTCCTTCTTCTTTTGCCCTAATGGTTTGATTTTTCGGCATTCTATTCTTCGGCATTTGATATAGTGGACATATTGATGTCAATTTTTGGGTGTCGAAAAATGGGGTCGTTACACTTGGTATCAAAGCTAAAGGTTATAGAGAACCTTGGCTCTGGTGGGAATTACTCATTAAAATAGAGTCCGTAGTACTCTTGAATGAGTTTGAGTGTATTAATAGATATGAGTGTGTATGGAAATAAAATTTGTTTTTATAATATGTTGATTTATCGGTTGAGTGTTCATGAATTCTGGTCGATATGTGGGACCCCATGCTATCGATAGGGTTTTTAAACTCTTAAACAAGATAATCCGACACAGTATTGTTTTAAATAGGGTAAATGAAATAATTTTACCCAGATTAAATTTTGTATATAAAAGAAATAATTTTCATAAATTATTATAGTTATATATGGTTGCTTGGTTGTTAGGAAGTGATAATATTAAATTATTATCATTGTTGTGTAAAAGTTGAATAAGGAATTGAAATCATGACTATAAGCTAAGAAATAAATTCATATACAAATATGATTTGTAAATGTAGTAGATGTGATTTATAATTTGAAATAGAATTCCAGAGTAATGTTTTAAAATGTTTTTGAAAGGATTTTTTTGATTGATTTTGAAAATTCTCTATCATAGTTTGTGGCTATGCAAGGAGTATGACGGTTTCTGATCAGAAAACCAGATCTAAGTCCACACTAGGAAGTCGGATGAACGATACTAGTTTGAAAGTAAAATTGTGTGATCGAGTAAGCCATTGGATTTGGTATTTCGTATGGATGATCTATGTGCATCGTACGGGCTTAAGTAAAACAGACATTGAAACTTTTGAAAGGAAATGAATAAAATGATTTTGAATGCTGTGATTGGATATTATTGCTAAGTAGTATATAGGTACTTAAAAGCAATAAGGAAATTGATGATTTTGATTTCAGAAGATAAAATTTGTATGGCCCGACAAAAAGGTATGTATTTAAATTTCTATATGAAATTTGATGGTTTTCTGATCTAGCCACTTGGCTTTTGTTTTCTTTTGAAATCTGGGGGCTCGTAGAGGCATTTTGTAGTTGCACCTAGCTAGCCACGCAAAAGAGACGCTGGCGGAAATTTTTAGAAATTTAGGGAGTTAGAAATTTTTTGAAGAAATTTTGATAGATTAAAATTTAGTTCTAAATTTGAATGGTTGGGTAAGTGATTTTGGTGGGAACCTATGGAAGAAGTTTGGAAGGTTAGTAAGGGGATATTGTCTTTATTAAAAAGAAGGTTTTGGGTATTGTTAAAAACTATTTGGTTTTGGGAAGTTGACAAAAACTATTTGGATTGGGAAAATAGTTAACGGGTTAAGGATCATTCCTCTTAACTAGTAATTTCGGGGACGAAATTCTTTTAAGGGGGGAGGAAGGTGACGACCCGAAATTTTTGAATATTCGAAAGTGGAATATTTAATTTATTTTAAATATTTGAAAGTTAGCTTAACTTGAATTTCAAATATCACTGTTTATTGGACAATTAAACTAATTTGAAAAAGGGTTTAAATGGTTGAATCTGAAGTTTTAAGCCTGGTAAATATAATTTAAAGGCTTGTAAAATTTATATTGATAATATTGAAAGTGATAGAACTTTTAAAATTAAATTTGAAAATGATCTGTTCTATAACAACCCAAAATTTTTAGTGATTTTATTTATTAAATTAATTGAAATTTTGTGAAATTTTAAACAACAAAATTTGAAAATAAAAATTTATTATTTGGAATACGTCTATTTAAACATAGCAGTTGGAAATTTTTCATCTGATAATATTGAAGTTTATTTTATTATGTAATTCTATTTCAATTTAAATCAGCTAATAACAGTTGAATTTAAAAGTTTTCCGAAACCTAAATATGTCAATATGAGAAAATTTATTTAGAACACTCTGAATCAGACTGCGAAATTCGGACGTTTCTAGCTCTGTTTTGATTTTTCCACATGGAATAGCAATGTATATCGGTACCGATAATCGACTTTTGATAGGATGATCGTACCACTGATGTCTGTATACCGTTCTGATCGTCTTGTCTACTGATCTCTGCTGTATATTTATTTCTGTATTTTGAGGTTCGGTACGCGACGGATATAATAAATTGTCGTCGTATCGGCACCTTTAATTATGACCATTAACTTTCCTTCGGTTTCAAATATTGAAGCATGCT
This sequence comes from Allium cepa, assembly GCA_030765085.1. NCBI lineage: Eukaryota > Viridiplantae > Streptophyta > Magnoliopsida > Asparagales > Amaryllidaceae > Allium > Allium cepa. The sequence goes on along the minus strand of CM060931.1, from coordinate 1,037,640,118 downwards.
GCACACAAATATTAATTGCTTTAAATTTTTCCAACTGTATTAGTGCGTGACCATTATTGCATCAAACTGTTGTATAATTCAAGAGCCTATTTCTATTCTAGCTACCATATATAATGAAGTATTGTTTATATTTTCTTTTATTTGATGTGACCTCATTACCTCTTCCATTCTAATTACCATCTCCACTGTCAACTAGCCTCCACTCCTCTTCATGCCGGAGCAAAGATTTCATTTCTCCTCCCTACTTCTCTTTGAAAAAAAAAACGAAAACAATTTAAAAAGTGACAGCTCATATTTTATTTGTTCACCACTACAAGCTTTCTCCCCTCCGTAGCCTGTCACGTAGCGAATCCCTGTAGCCGCATCTCCCGCTCCTCTCATGTGGAGCCTGCCCCTCACCACCACCCCCGCCTTGCCGAGTGGCCAACCGCCTATCTCCACCTCACCATCATTCTCCTTCCCACACTTCATATCGGCCATCACCTCCCACTCTGACTCAATAGCCGATCCTTACCCAAAATCCGTGCAAAGCTCCCTTCCTTTGACTTCGGCCCCACCAACAGATGGCCCTCTCCACGCCTGAAAGCTCCCACTTGCCATTCTTTCTTTTCCAAGTCAAGCCGCTCTATTATATTTACATGTAAGGTATACATATTTTATACATTAGTTGCAGTGATTTTGAATATTGACTTTAGATATAATATTTTGGTTATATATGATATGTTATATATAATATATTTTGTTAAACTCTAAATTCTATATGTCTATATGTATAAAATATTTTAGTGCTGGATCTGGGTGAGTTTCGGTTTTGGTATGAGTATATATAAAACTTTTATGTATTTGTTGTTATATATATTCTATAAGTTATATAGGTATGTAGATATAGGATAATAACTTATATAAGTAAGTAATTTGTTTGCTAATATATTGATTTGATTTTTTTTCAAAGCTATTTATAATAAGTTGATATAATAGTATAGGTAGGTGTTGTGTATAGATAGACTTATAAAGTAAGTTTGTAATAAAGTAAATTTGTATAGTTACGTCAGCTTATTGGTTATATACATATAAAATTAAAGTAACTTTATAATGTATAAATATATATATAATCATAGGTTTTATATGTTAGTATAAGTTAAATATATAGGTTTTACATAAACATTTATATGTCACTGTATGTGTAGGTATAGCTATTGTGTGATGTCTCCATTGTATATTGCTTATATAGGGATTGTATATGTATATTGAATACAGGTGTATATATAGTATTAGATGTATATGTTTGTTTTACATAAATCAATTTGTTAGTTATCTATGCATTTTCTGTTCACAAAAAATTAAAAAAATTAAAAAAAATAGATATGGGTATTTTATATTATAAACTAATGTCCTCTATTCGGTTTTAAGCAGTATTATATAGTTGGATTTTAGTGTTATAGTTCGGTTTTAAGCAGTATTATACAATTGGATTATAACGTTATATTTTATAAGTATTATATATATCATAGTAGGTGACGGGGCAGATAGCTGCTACATCTTTATATATATCTTTTTGAATAAAACCTGGTTTGTGTACAGAAATGTATTCTGACCTTCTATGTGTATAGAAAATAGATATGTGTAGTTTATACAAGATTTTGGATACGATATGTATTCTGACCTTCTATGGTATATGTATTGCATATTGATGTGACATTTTAAATTATGTGTTTAAGATTTTATTTTGGTAATGATTTTTAAGTATAAAAATATATATCTTTGATCCTTAATACTTGAGTTTAAAAATAATGATTTTGCTTTTATTTGTCTTCAACTAATAAATATTGAAATTATATATAATAATGTGCATTTCCATTTATATTAGAAACTGATTCGATTTGTTTCATCGATCTCTATTATCAGCTTTGCTCGTCGTATTCGTGCCAATCATGCTTTGCTTCGAAATTCGTGCTTGGAATTCGTAACTTATCCTATTGTCAAACTCTCTAGCCGCGAAAGGTGAGCAATCACTCACGGTAAACGTTCTTTTATTTATTAAATTTTATTTCAATTGAAACGTCAATTAAAATTTGCAAGTTATTTACATTGTTATTTATATGATGCTCTCTATATATGTTCACCTGTGACATCCGACACCATTATCTATTGTTTATATTGATGACATATGCCTTTTGTTATATTTTTATAATATCTGTTATCACTTTGCATGTTCCTTGTTAGTATAGAATTCACTATGGGTTGAAATGATACACACCCGAATGATCTATAGAATAGGAGAAAATCGTTATGGGTTGAAATGATAAACCCAAGCGATTTTCATTTGAATCGAATTTGGGATTGCAGGTTGAAATGATATATACCCATATATAATTTAAATTGCAGATTGAAAAGATAAATATATGTATCACTTGACCATAGGGTAGAAAATTATATACAGATACCGTTGGTCCATATATCACTATTTTGAAATGATTTCGATGGTTTTGAAAGGATATATATATATATATATATATATATATATATGGTTTAATTTAAATTAGAAATTATTATGTATATGAATAAGTTTCAATAAAAATAAGTTTGATGATAAGCTATAAATGTAGTAAAGTTTGATTTAAGTAAAATATAATATGTTAAGTATTTATCTAAAATTATGTTTTAAAATAGAATTTTTAATGATTCTATAAGTTAAGGTTAGAAAGATAAATTTGAATTTATTCAAAATTGTATTTAATTAAGAATTTTGTTTAAATAAATCAAATTGAAACTTATTGAATTTCAGGGTTTAAAGATACGATTTTATAATTTGATTTTGATTTAAAGGGATTAAATGGATATTTTTAAATAAATCGAAGGAAATATTTAATTTAATGTAATTTAAGATTATTTAGATGATAATGGATTTATTAAGTGAATATTTCAAAACTAAATAATAATGAAGTCAAAATAAGATATATATAAAATTATCAATTTTGTTTTAAAAGTGCTATAATTTGGAAATGTATATATATTTGAAATCGAAATGATATTTTGGTTTTGAAGCATAAATTATTTTGAAATGACCACGGTGTTGTAATGACGTTTGGTTCTAAGGATTCTCAGAGGATGGTTATCCCAAACATCCTTTGAGTTACTTGTATTTCAGTTGATATATCACTTGAGTTGGATTTATTGATATAAGAATGTTAATCCTGACTCGAGCGTTTTGTGTTTTGCTTACGCTCGGGTCAGACTGAGTGATTCAGCATTTGAGACGCACCTTTGGAGTTTGGAGCTTCATTTGAAGATCCAACTATTGATTCAGCTTTCAGCTTTTCCAGATGATTTGTTCAGAGAGGTCATCAGTTTGTATTGGAGAGTTCATTGTATTTTAGATATTCTGCTGTAATTTATTTCTAACTCTTATGTTTATATAGTAGTTTCATGAACTGTTATTTATCCATTCGACTGCAATATTTTATTACTTTGTGTCTGTGATTCTATGATTGATTTATTTATTGTATAGCTAAGTTTTGCCAAATGTAAATTAATAATTTAATGTTTTGAGCGATTTAAGTCCGGCATGTGTGGATGTGAATGGCACGAAATATCGGGTCGTTACAGTTGGTATCAGAGCCCTGGTTTTAGGCAAAACTTAGCATATGAAGTAGATTTAGTTACAGAATTACTATCATTCGTGCTTGAATCTCTTCCTCTTTGATTTGGTTTCCTTTGAATCTTGCAACGCTCCCACTTGTTTTGAAATCCATTCTTGTCTCCTTATTTATATTCTTTGATTCTGGACAATCACATAACTCCACTTCGAATGATCTGTATAAAAACCGACGGCCGCACCAATCTTTGAATGGTTTGTAAAGGGGTGAAACTCCTTTACAGTTGGCATTGATTCATCGAACATTTCTATACCCTTGGTTTAGATGCTGATATCTCTTATTATGCCGAATTCTATCTCTAGCGATCGAATGTCGATTTGCCTTAGAATTCTGCATCGATCATATTCCTAAAGTCACAGTAGACCCGGTTAAGGTCGCTCGCGATCTATATAAGTATATCCATCTTCTATTTTGTAAATTAATTATATCATCGTCGTTTGAGCCTATTTTCAAATCAGAATTCTATTTGATTAGAGTCCCTCTAATTTGAATCTCTATTTTTGTTTGAAATCCATTTTTGGATCATGCTTTGAAAAATCGAGTTTGTCTGTATTTTAGAAATTGTTTAATATACTGAAATTATTATTTTGATAAGTATGATTATATTCTATATATAAAAGAGAAAATGTTTTCGATAAGAAGTATATACCTTTTAAAAAACGAGAATTTGAAGTTTCTAAAGGATTTGAAATTTTGAAAATTATATAAGAAATTTGATTTCTCTAAAAATGATTTGTAACAGAAGGATTTTAAATTGGAAATTCGAGGAGTTGAATTTCAGTGTTTTGAAATCGGTTTTATTATTTTGAAAATATATAATAATACGATTTAAAAGTATTTTTCGAATAAGAAATGTTTCAAATGATTTCAAATTAGTTCCACTAATTTCGAAAATAATTCAAAGAAGTTTTCAAGAAAATAGAAGTCCAGAACTCACTTAAGTCGCTGGAGAATAATTTTGTGATGAGTGCATGCATCATCGACATTGATTTTCGAGTTTCAAGAGTGGGGGAGAGGCCACTTTGGTAGCTTTGCTACGCAATTGATTTTGTGAAACCAATTTTGATTTCAAATTTGGAAGTATGATTTGATATTTGAAGGATATATGTATATATATTTGAAATGATTTGAAGTGAGCCGGTGTTCAGTCCTCGAGTTTGAGATTTGTTTTGGTACGATCTTATCTATTGAAATTGATTTACTGATTGGTTGTTGATTTCCAACTCTTGGAATGGAAATTTGATTTCTTCGACTATTTTGAATGTTCGAACACTTCCAAATCGAGGTTTAAATTTTCAAAGATAAGTAATTTCGAAAGGTATAAATTATTTGATGAAATATGTAAGTTAGTTTTGTATGTTAAAGTATTAAGTAATATGATTCAAATAAGTTTGAAGCTGTTTTGTTAAGTAAATGAATAAGACTATTTTGAATTGTACTAAAATGGAATTTAGTTTTGAAATGCTTTGAATAAAATCTAGTTTTAATGTTTTTAACTTAGTAACATCTCAACTATATATATATATATATATATATATATATATATATATATATATATATAGAATAATAATTTTCAAATGGTAAATTGGATCTTTCAAATATAAATAAATAGTTTAAAGGTTTTAAAGGGATGGTCATAACTTGGTAATCATTTTGGGTCGATTTTGTGAAAAATATTTGGTTTCGAAAATAGATTGGAATTTAAAACCCAGTATTTATATGATGATTTTGGAGATGAATTTGTTTAACTTAAATTCTGTTGATTTGGAAACTAAAATTATTTTCTAAGCCTATTATTTTGGAAACTTTCAAACTGGACATGTTTAATTTGGAAAAAATTATTTTGTGAAATCGTACATGATTTTGAAGCTGAACTGATATTGAGACGAATTGAAATTGAGAACCTTATTTACTAAATGCTTGATTTGGGAGTTATCGAACTTATATAAACTGATTTGTATAAGTATAAAGTTGATTTGGAAAGGTACTCAATTTGAAAAGCGAAATCTTATATAATCGAAGTCTATATAAGTCTGATTTGATATACTATTGATTTTGAAAAGTATTCGATTTGAAAATGAAATCTTATATATAATGGACCTTACATAAGCATGATATTTGAAATTGATTTGAAGGGTACTATATGATATATATTTTCAAAGTAAAGATATGGAAAGTGTCTTCTACTTGATATCCGCTTTGTGGTCACATTGTGGATTCATTCTATCGATATTACTCTCTCTGATTTGGGTTTTTCGAATATGATACTCGAGTGTCCTTCGAATTCCATGGCGTTACCCATGGTCGTTTTGGTAGCGTAATTCACAAGGCAGAGATTGCTTAAAGGGTACAGAAGTTTCCTAGGGGATCCAGGCGTAAACTTTGTGTATCCGCGGTCTACCAGTTTTGTTGTGATAGCGTAATCCGCAATGCAGAGATTGCTTAAAGGGTACAGATGTTTCCTGAGAGATCCAGGTGTAACCATTGTGTATCTGCAGTCTACATTTTTTGTCATAGCATAATCCGCAAGGCAAATATTGCTTAAAGGGTACGGATGTTTCCTGGGGAATCTAGGCGTAACCATTGTGTATCCGCGGTCTACGGGTTTTGGTTATCATGGCGAAATTCACAAGACAGTGATTGCTTAAAGGTACGGATGCTTCCTGGGGCATCCAGGTGTAACCATTGTGTATCTGCGATTCATGATTCGGTTGATTTGTTTGGATTGTACTTTCCATATCGGTTTTGAAGGTTTTCAAATATTTTCACTGGGTGTTGAAACAGGTCTACTAAGTACTTGAAAAATTCTAGCTTTGCGCCTGATCAACGCATGGCCAGAGTCTGCAAGAACGAGCATTGAAACATTGAGTTATAAAAGTATTTTCGAAGGGAAAATTTGTTTCCATATAAAAATATTTTATTACAAATGTATTTTATTTCAAAAGTAGTTTTCAACAAAAGAATTCTGTATTAATATTTGAAATTGAAATTCTTATTGTTCCAAATTAATTATTCGTGCCCGATACTATTCTTTTGAATCTACCTTATCTGCTCAGCTTTATTTATTCATCTACATTCTGTTTTTCCGAATCTACCTTCTTTTCCTTTTTGAATATGTCATTTTAAAATATTGTTTATTTATATAATATACGGTTTAATAGAAAATTATTATGTTATAAATATTTTAGAGGTTATAAATTAAACATAGTTAAAGTAAATGCTTATTGGTTTATTAATAATGTTTGAAAAGCATCTTGAGATAAATTAATAAATTTATGAATAATGGATTTAAGGTTTTCAATAACTTCTTTGTAAATACAAGTAATGATGTAAATACTTGTTTTCAAATGGTTTTCATATATTTATAAAGGTGTTATTTAAACATATAAACGATATTTATAAAGGAAGCAAGAAATTTTACAAATGGGTTTTGAAAGGTTTTAAAGTAGTAAAGATAACTGAATTGCAAATGAAGCTTTCAAATGAATATTTCAAGTAAAATTTATATAGTTTTAAATTAATTGTTCATCCTTGTCATTCAATCTATTTTTCTTTCTGGTTGTTTCTATTCTCCTACCTTCTTCCTTTTCGGGGATGAAAAGCTCTGAGTGGGAGAGAGTGTAACGACCCAAAATTTTTAGTGATTTTATTTATTAAATTAATTGAAATTTTATGGAAATTTTAAACAATAAAATTTTGAAAATAAAAATTTATTATTTGGAAAAGGTCTATTTAAACACAGCAACTGGAAAATTTTCATCTGATAATATTGAAGTTTATTTTATTATGTAATTCTATTTCAGTTTAAATTAGTTAATAACAGTTGAATTTAAAAGTTTTTCGAAACCTAAATATGTCAACATGAGAAAATTTATTTAGAACACTTTGAATCAAACTGCGAAATTCTGACATTTCTAGCTCCATTTGGACTTTTCCGTATGGAATAGCAGCATATATCGATACCGATAATCGACTTTTGATAAAATTATCGTATCACTGATATCAGTATATCATTTTGATCATCTCGTTGTGCTAATCTCTACGGTATATTTATTTCTGTATTTTGTGGTCCGGTATGCGACGGACATAATAAACTGTCATCATATCGGCACCTTTAATTGTGACCAGTAACTTTCCTTCGGTTTCAAATATTGAAGAATGCTGCACACAAATATTGATTGCTTTAAATTTTTCCAGCTGTATCAGTGGATGACCATTATTGCATCAAACTGTTGTTTAATTCAAAAGCCTATTCCTATTCTAACTACCGTATATAATAAAGCATTGTTTATATTCTTTTATTTGTTGTGAAATCATTTCCTCTTCCATTCCAATTAACATCACCACTGTCAACTAGCATCCACTCCTCTTCATGCCCGAGCAAGGATTTCACTTCTCCTCCCTACTTCTCTTTGGAAAAGAAAAAAAAAGAAAACAATATAGAAAGTGACATCTCATATTTTATTTGTTCACCACTACAAGCTTTCTCCCCTCCGCAGCCTGTCACACAGCGAATCCCTATAGCCACATCTCCCACTCCTCTCACGTGGAGCCTGCCCTTCATCACCACCCCCGCCTTGCCGAGTGGCCAACCGCCTATCTCCACCTCACCATCATTCTCCTACCCACACTTCATCTCGGCCATCACCACCCACTCTGACTCAATCGTCGATCCTCACCCAAAACCCATGCAAAGCTCCTCTCCTCTGACTTTGGCCCCACCCACAGATGGCCCTCTCCACGCCTAAAAGCTCCCACTTGCCATCTTTCTTTTCCATGTCAAGCCGCTCTGTTATATTTACATGTAAGGTATACATATTTTATATATTAGTTGCAATGATTTTGAATATTGACTTTAGATATAATATTTTGGTTATATATGATATGTTATATATAATTTATTTTGTTAAACTCTAAATTCTATATGTCTATATGTATAAACTATTTTAGTGCTGCATCTGGGTGAGTTTCGGTTCTGGTATGAATATATATAAAACTTTTATGTATTTGCTGTTATATATTCTATAAGTTATATAGGTATGTATATATAGTATAATAACTTATATGTGTAAGTAAGTTGTTTGCTAATATATTGATTTGATTTTTTTTCAAAGCTGTTTATAATAAGTTGATATAATAGTATAGGTAGGTGTTGTTTATAGATAGACTTGTAAACTAAGTTTGTAGTAAAGTAAATTTGTATAGTTACGTCAGCTTATTGTTATATACATATAATATTAAAGTAACTTTATAATATAAATAGTCACGGGTTTTATACGTTAGTATAAGTTAAATATATAGGTTTTACATAAACAGTTATATGTCACTGTATGTGTATGTATAGTTGTTGTGTGATGTCTCCATTGTATGTTGATTATATAGGGACTGTATATGTATATTGAATACAGGTATATATATAGTATTTGATGTATATGTCTGTTTTATATTAATCAAATTGTTAGTTATCTGTGTATTCTCTGTTCACAAAAAAAAATGGACGTGGGTATTTTATATTATAAACTAATGTCGTCAGTTCGGTTTTAAGCAGTATTATATAATTGGATTTCAGTGTTATAGTTCGGTTTTAAGCAGTATTATATAATTGGATTATAGTGTTATACTTTATAATTATTATATATATATATATTAGTAGGTGGCTGGGAAGATAAATGCTACGTCTTTATATATATATTTTTTGAATAAAACCTGGTTTCGTGTACAGAATTTTTTTATATTTTTTATGTTTATATGTATATAGTAGTTATAGATAAATTTAAGATGTAGGTCGTATTTCTTAGTCCTTGAGATGATGGTTTTGATTACAACAACCTTGAAATAAAATCATAAAATATAAATACTAATATTATAGTTCAGAAATATATGTATATGCAGGATTTTACTATGTAGGTATCAAGAATGAAGATTGTACAGTACAGAGATTCATAATATCAAGATTGAAGACTCATTAGTATCAAGAATATCAAGATTATCAAGAGTTAAAGATTTCAAGAATATGTAATTTAATTAGGAATTTTGTTAAAACTCCTAGAAAAGCACTGGCATCTTAAAATCTAATTTATTCGTGAAATGGAATACACTTCGAGCCCGTTAATGGGATGGAACCCTAAGTAGGATGGAACCTACGAAAAATCTAGTGGAACATTATTTTGTATCCGCTAATTTTTATTCAAAATGATTTTACAAAATTATATCTTGTTTTCAAAATGTTTTCAAAACCTTCCATTTAAAAGAATCAAAAACATCTATCCTGATTTTAAATACTTTTAGCCTCAAAATAATCTTTAATTTCAAAATCAAATTATCCTTAGTTTTAGATTATATTTAATAATAATATATTTAACTTTTAATATTTATACTTAGATTTAAATATAAAATTTTATATATACCAAAATATTATTCTCTATATTTATTTATGTATTTTAACTATAGTTAAATATATTTATAAAAGTTTAAAATATTTTTAATATAAGTTAAAAGTTATTTTCAAAGAAAACAAAACACCAAAATTTCCTTTGGGATGTCGACATACCCAAGATAACCATGTCGACATAGTGGCAGTTGGTTTCAAAATTTAAATTTCAAAAGAAGTGTCTATTCGCCATATCCTTTCACGAATGGACATGCCTGTTATTCTTCTATAAATAGGGGCTGTTTTCAACGAATTTTCATATATATTTTTCTGTTTTTCACTCCTCTTCTTCTTCCACATTTCTTTATACATATTCTTACCATTACTCTGCCGAAATCAACAATGAATCCAACTAGATCATTTCTAGTTTTATTCTCTATCACTATCTCAACAAGATCTCAGTGCTATTTAGAGTTATAGACTTCTTTGTAATCAATTTAGCAAGAAAAGGTGTGATTGTAGCCTTGGAAATCAATCAAGTGAGAAAAGGTATGATTGTAGCCCTGGAAATCAATTGGGTGAACTTGTTGCCCGTGAAATCAAGTATCTCTACCCAGAGGATTGTGAATCTGGAGGGTGTACCTCATAGACTTGAAATTGAGGGTGTAATTGTAAAGACTGCTTTTGAGAGGAAATCTGTATTTGTGTGCGGGACTGGATGTAGGATAACTCCGAACCATTATAGAATCCGGTGTGTTCTTTCATCTACTACTTTTACTTTATTTCTACATCTGTGTTTGTTTCTGTGATCATATCTGTGTCTGAATATTACATACATTTGTATTCAAATTAACACAAACTCAAAAAGATTTAGTAATTCCTTATAAACACTATTCACTCCCCTCTAGTGTTTATCCTAGCCTTAAGATCTAATCCGCATTTCTCATAGTATTTACTGTAAATTATATATATATATATATATATATTGTAAGGTTATATACATAAGGTCTGCATACACATGTACTAAAAATATATATATGTAGTTTGGGAAAAAATGTGTAGTTTATACAAGATTTAGGATATGGTATGTATTCTGACCTTCTATGGTATATGTTGCATATTCATGTGACATTTTAAAATATGTGTTTAAGATTTTGCTTTCGTAATGATTTTTAAGTATAAAAATATATATCTTTGATCCTTAATACTTGAGTTTAAAAATAATGATTTTGAAACTTGTATTTGTCTTAAACTAAAATATTGAAATTATATATAATAATGTGTATTTCCGTTTATATCAGAAACTGATTCGATTTGTTTCATCGATCCCTGTTATTAGCTTTGCTCGTCGAATTCGTGCCAATCGTGCTTTGCTTCGAAATTCGTGCTTGGAATTCGTAACTTATCCAGTTATCAAACTCTCTAGCCTCGAAAGGTGAGCAATCACTCACGATTAACGTTCTTTTATTTATTAAATTTGATTTCAATTGAAATGACAATTGAAATATGCTGTTGTTAGTTATTTACATTGTTATTTATATGATGTTTTCTATAAATGTTCACCGTGACATCTGACAGCATTATCTATTGTTTATATTGATGATATATGCCAGTTGTTATATTTTTATATTATTTGTTATCACTCTGCATGTTCCCTATTAGTATAGAATTCACTATGGGTTGAAATAAAACATACCCGAACTATCTATAGAATAGGAGAAATCGTTATGAGTTGAAATGATAAACCCAAGCGGTTTTCATTTGAATTGAATTTGGGATTGCGGGTTGAAATGATATATACCCGTATATAATTTAATTGCGGATTGAAATGATAAATATCTGTATCACTTGACCATGGGATAGAAAATTATATACAGACATCGTTGGTCCATATATCAATATTTTGAAATGATTTCGATGGTTTTGGAAGGATATATATATGGTTTAATTTAAATCTAAAATTATTATTATATGAATAAGTTTTAATAAAAATAAATTTGATAATAAACTTTAAATGTAGTAAAGTTTGATTTAAGTAAAATATAATATATTACATATTTATCTAAAATTATATTTTAAAATAGAATTTTTAATGATTCTATAAGTTAAGGTTAGAAAGATAAATTTAAATTTGAATTCATTTTTCAAGTTTAAATAAATCGACGGAAATATTTAGTTTAATGTAATTTAAGGCTATTTAGATAATAATGGATTTATTAAGTGAATATTTCAAAACTAAATAATAATGAAGTCAAAATAGATATATATGAAATTATCAATTTAGTTTTGAAAGTGCTATAATTCGAATATATATATATATATATATATATTACTTGTATTCAGTTGATATTTCACTTGAGTTGGATTTATTGATATAAGAATGTTAATCCTGACTCGAATGTTTTGTGTTTTTCTTTACTCTCGGGTCAGACCGAGTGATTCAACATTTGAGGCTCACCTTTGGAGTTTGGGGCTTCGCTTTGAGATCCAACAATTGATTCAGCTTTCAGGTTTTCCAGATGATTTGTTCAGAGAGGTTATTAGTTTATATTGGAGACTTCACTGTAATTGAGATATTCTGCAGTATTTTGTTTCTAACTTTGATGTTTATATAGTAGCTTCATGAACTATTGTTTATCTATTCTGCTGCATTATTTTATTACTTTGTGTCTGTGATTCAGTGATTGATTTATTTACTGTATGTGTTGAGTTTTGCCAAATGTAAATTAACAATCTGATGTTTTGAGCGATTCAAGTACGGCATGTGCAGATGCGAATGGCACGAAATATCGGGTCGTTACATGTTCAATTTTGAATTTATATCGTTTAAATCGATATTTAAATTAGTCTTCCGAGGCATAGTCTTAGAATTCGACGAAACTAGTTTCATTGGATCCGTAATAGTGTTCTATTATCAGATTTTAATTTTCGTAGTGTTTGGAGTGATCGTTTGGTCATACGATAGGTAAACCCGTTGAAAATTTATATCGAAATTTAATATTATAACTGGTCTAAAAAGCTATCTTCTGCATACGATCGAATTTGGCCTCGGAACCTTTTCCATTGCGATCGGAATGGGGGTATAACATCAAACGCCTAGCGGCACGCTCGATTGGAGATCAAGATTGTGAGTTGCGATATCGAGATGATTTAAATTTGAATTTAAATTTGAATATAAGTAATATGATTAAAATACTATAGCAAATAGACATGTAGTGAAATTTTAAACACGGGTCCCTTGTATTCAAACACGCGTCTTCTTTGTAAATTTATGGCCGAAGAAATTTGCTAAGCTATTTCATTTTCGTTTTATAATCTCGTTATCAAATTCAAAAATTTATTAATGGCTAAACATTTCACAAACAAATCAGAGAAATTTGATACCCTTATTTGAACCTCGAGTTTCCCTTTCCATTTTCCTCGTTCAAAATCAATAACCGAACGAAATCGGTTTAATAAAAAAAATATTGAAATCAATTCGCAAGCGAAATCGAGGAGTCCAAATCGTATTCTCTTCCTCAACAATGTGATCGGTTCAATCGAATCAAAGTCGTGGATGTTTTTCTTATTCTCTGTCGATCGAGTTGGTGATGGGGTGCAACATCAGTCTATTTAGGGTTTCGAGCAGGCCCACGATGGTTTGGGGTCGCGAGTGGCTGCTAGGGCGCAAGTGAGTTCGTGGGCCTGAGGCAATGTTAGAGAGTTCACGATTTGGGTACCAGTTGTGGAGAAAGCAGAGGAGGTTTTCTTTTCTGCTGCAACCCATGTTGGAAGATATATTCTCACTATGATGAGTACAGGTGTTATACTTGCGATTGGATTTCAGTTATTAGGTGGTGATAGCCAAATGAATATTGTGATATGGTATAGCTGGATGGGAGGTGTTATAATTAGAACCATGATAGGAGCAAACATGTTTTTAGAAAAGCATAGCAAGGCTAGGCCCAGACATGTGTTATAACTGGAAGCACAAATGGATTGGGCAAAGCCTTGGCTCGGGAATTTTTACGTTCAGGAGATCATGTTATTATTGCTTCGCGTAGTCCTGAATCAGTTGATACAACTTTAGAAGAAATCAGAGATAATTTAAGAGAGGGTGTAGAATTGGCTGGAAGTAACGGTAAAAGAAAATTTGTGCATTCCAAAGTTGAAGGAATAATTGATATATGGATGAATAACGCTGGCACGAATAAAGAATTCAGAACATTGTTGTAGTTTACAAATGAAAATTAATCAAGTCAAAATCGTAGAGAACAAGCCAGTTCAGATCGATTGCAAATTATAGTCAAATGTGAGTTAATCTCACTCATTTGGATTATTATTTAAGTTTAAATAGTTAAATTTGATATTTGGTTGAATGATTGAATTGATTGGATGTGGTATATTATATAGTAGTGTGTTTATATATATATATATATATATATATATATATATTAAAGAGATTGATTCCCGCATTATATAGCGGATGAGACCCTATGCGCTACATAATTGTGGATGAGATGATATGACCTCATATACCGCAATATCCCGTCTTGAAGCGGGATTGTTATTTTTATATTGTTCCAACATCTGTGGATGCAGAGAAACAGGTTGGAAGGATCCAACTGGATTCCTCAAAATTATTTAGATTGTTTAATATTATGTCATATGGTTTATTTGATAGTCTGTAATAAATTACATTGGTAATTGTAATATTGGATGCTATGGTTTGATTGAATATATTTGGGTATACTAAGTTATCAAAAATATGTAGATTGGATTTTTGAAGAGAGAATACAAGAGAGAATTAAGTAAAATATTTATAGAGAATTTAAATAAATTTAAGAATGAATTGGAAAAGAATAAAAGTTTATTTTTAAATTCTAATAAATAAATTCCAAGCATGGGAAAGGAGATTTTTGAATAAAAGGGGAAATAATGAATTTTAAACTTAAGTGATTTTATTTAAAAGAATAAAGAATTTATTTTAAAATTCAAGGTTTAAATTTATTGGAAAGGATAAAGAAGGAATTTAGAAAAGTATGAAATTGGTATTTTCAGTTAAATAAGATTTTAAATCATAATTAAGAAGTAAAATAAGAAGTTAATGAGTTTTTAAAATGAATTTATTAAGTAAAAGAATTTATTTTAAAATGGAGTAAATTTGGAAATTGATTTAGAAATTGATAAAGTATTTGAAACTGTGATTTAAAAGGAGTGAGACTATGGAATTTATAAACTGTGTTTATAAAGTGGAATAAGATATTAGTGGATATTTGGAAGTATAAATTCATGGTGAGAATTTATAAAGGAATGGGTAATTTGTTTTAAAAATAAATAGTGGTTTATTTTTGAAGGCGTGAAAGAAAAAATGTATTTCCCTGAAAAGCCAAGTACATTTTCAAAGTAGATTTTTAGTATAAGTTAAAAGTCTTAAAGTTTGTTTAAAGGAATGTTTTTTTTAAGAAATTATTATTTAAGTTGTTTAAATTTATAAGTAAACATTTATTTAGATTAATTATAGTAGTAATTAAGTCTTACCAGTATTATGGTTTTAGGGATAATTAATAACATTTATATTTTATAAAGTAGATTTATTTAAAGATAGTTTTGTTAAAGTTTGATTTGAATCTTGTATATAATTTTGTAAATTTTATTTTAAAATTTTAGTTTTGCTTAACTTTTACTTTAAAAATTAGTTTTATATTTTATAAAGTAGTTTTATTTTAAATATTTTAAAGTATATATTTTGAATAAAGTGTTTAAGTAGTTTCAATTTAAATGTTTAAATTATATTTTAGAATAAAGTTATTTAAATTATTTTAAAATCTAAAGTATTTGGACTTGGTGATTTTCAGTGCAAATAAACGATATTTGGGAAATTTATTCCGTGTGAGAAAGGTGGTTTGAAACTGTTTTCAAAGGGTTGAAGTAGGGAAAATAACTTGCGAATTTATTTTGAATAAGTAATTTGGAAATTTATTTAAATATGATGGTTGTTTGTGGATGTTATTTGATAATTAAATAACCGACTATCAATATTGGCCAAATGCGCTGATCGTTTCGAAGAGACCGGGATCAGGATTAATTTCTCGAAAACCACTTCGATCGGGTTTGAACGTTTTGGTGAGGAAGACAAGGGCTGTGAGTCGAAGATGGAGTAGTGAAGTGCAAGGGCTAATCGCTACTATCCTGAGGGTGAGTCCAAAATGGATATAGTAGGAGTAGTGCCTTCGGTTCCGTTCGAACCCGGAACGGACTTGTATGGACGAATGTTTTCAGAACATCGTCAAGGGGATGATGCGCATTCAAAGTGTATGTGTGCTAAAAAGGTAATGCATAGCCTCGAGCCTCATCAACCTGGAATGGCTAAAACAGGGAAGGTGCACACAAGGCTAAGTGGCTAGCAACCAATTAGAGTAAGGTCACCCCTGTTTAGATGTCCCTTTATTTCGGCTGTGTGGACGGTTATTGATTCCAACCGTAGGGTGAACTTATTCGGACTATCCAGTAAGGGGTAGCTCCAGTCTTGTGATGCAGTGAATCTCCTCGGTACGGTGATCCAGACCACGTACTGTGACGGGCGGTACCCAGTAGCCCTGCCATTGATAGAAATCCATTCACCCTACGTGTCTTTACGGTTTTTGTTTGTAGAACCCAATTTGTGGCTAGTAGCTAGAATTTAATAATATAACAATTTCGGTTATTTGAATAAGTATTTGTATATAGACACTATTATAATATCAGAGGATTTTATAAGAAATGTTTTGGTTATCATAAGGTAAAAACCCGGCATGTTTATTTGTGGCGTGGTCTTACGAGATACATTTGATTTTAAATGATTTTGAAAACCTTAATAATCCAATTGAGTGTGTTTTTTCACGTTGGTTTTCCAGACTGACTTGGGTGTTATTTAACTATAATGCTCGGGTTAGACCGAGTAATATAGAGTACCGATTTTGGATGGACTGTTGTGAAGCTTAAGAGACGAGCTGGATGGCGAGACGTACTTTCGTACTGGATTATTATTCCGCTGTGTAAGGACATGTTACTGAATTTTCCGGATTTGGTGAAATGATTGTTGTACTCTGGGAAATGTATGTGTATATGATGATACAGATTCTTTGTATTTAAAGTCGACGTTATATGTTTTATTCCGCTGCATTTGTGAGATTCTAATATTGTTTTCTATTTCTTCTTCTACGTCCTTCTTCTTTAGCCCTAATTGTTCGATTTTTCGGTATTCGATTGTTCGGCATTTGATACACTGGACGTATTGATGTCGATTTTCGGGCGTCGAAAAATCTGGTCGTTACAATAAACAAAATAAACATTGATGCAAAAAACATATATTTTTATCAAATTGATAAACAATTGCCTTCAGCAGAAAACTATCCTCCAGCTTTCGTTATGCAATTCTGACCTCTAACAGATCAAGATACAACAATATTTGATTCTAAGCCATCTACGGTCTCATTTATGCTATTAGTTAAAACTCACTCTTTACAGAAGTAAGTTTCAACTTTAGAATCGTTTTCATAACAGTAATTTGTATAGAAACAATTTTTTTTTACAAATACGTCCTGATGATTATTCCCAATAACCATTTATATTTATACCCTAGTGGAAAAATAAATTCCAATTCTACCTATACACCCAAAGGACGGGACTCTAAGTCTGTATAGGTTCAGATCATGACTCTGTGTTAATTATATTCTATAATGTTCTGAACACAGCGCTAAACCAAGCTGTAACGATCCACCGCTATACCTACATTATTAAAGAAGATTACAAGTAATGTTGTCTAATAACATGGAGAATACGGCTGGTTTAGAGTGATGGAATGTGAATATATCTTTGTACTAACACTGAAACGTCTTTATTACCTTTCGAGAATCTAATTATAAGTCTAAATAACTGTCACACTTGTGTGTTTTTAATGCACACTCATGTGCATATCGTTTATATCACTGGTCCACCTGCGTAGTTTTCTATGTAGCCTATCCCAAGTCCAGATAAATGTGGTGTTTTATGATAGGCTTGGCTAGCCAACGTAAAAATCATACCTTCTCTGATGGAAATGGAACATTATTATAATTTCACTGGGGCGTAACCCTCTTAGCGACGCGCCATATCGAGGCTCGGGTATGGTGATAAGTGAGCAAGGACTGGGTCACCACACCCTTAGTAGCGCACCATATCGAAGCTGGGTATGGCGAAAAATATGCAAGGGCTAGGTCGTCACTCTCTTAGTGGCGTGCTACATTTACGCCCCGATGTAGTGATAAATGAGCAAGGGCCTTCACACTTTACTCGGTGGGTGCGGGGGGCAAGGAAGGTAGACGATAAAAAAGAATTTGGTTTGGTAGTTGGAATGTGGGATCCTTAACAAGAAAGTTAAGAGAGATAGTTGATACTTTGACTAGAAGGCATGTAAATATCTGATGCGTTCAGAAAACCAAATGGACAGACTAGAAAGCGAAGGATGTAGAGAGCACATGCTTTAAGTTATGGTACATGGGAAAAGAACGTAATAAGGATGGAGTAGGCATCTTAATCAACAAGAACCTTAAGATCGGAGTGGTCGACGTTAGGAGACAAAGGGATTGGTTCATCCTAGTCAAGCTAGTAGTTGGTGATGTGATTCTGAACTTCATTAGTGCCTATGCCCCACAAGTAGGCCTAAGTGCAGCCTTCAAGAGGAATTTTTTAGAAGAGTTAAATGTCATGGTTAGAGATGTTCCTAGTAGTGAGAAACCCTTTTATAGGAGGGGACTTCAACGGTCATGTGGTACAACACTTAGGGGGTTTGAGAGAATGCATGGTGGTTTTGGATATGGCGATAGAAACCAAGAAGGAGAAGAAATATTGAATTTTGCTATTGCTTATGACCCAATGATAGCTAATACCTTCTTTAGAAAGAGACAATTGAAATTAGTTACTTTTAGTAGTGGTCAACACTCCAACAAGATTGACTTTGTCCTTACAAGAAGGGATGACAAACGAGCTTGTGTACATTGCAAAGTCATACCAGAAGAATGTATTGTCTCGCAACATCAAATTTTGATATCTGTGTTTTGTCTTTGAATACGTGTTCGACGGGATAAAGGAGCCAAGATTAGTCGAATGAAAAGGTGGAAGCTCAAAGGAGACACCTCATGGGTATTTATGGATAGAGTGTTGGGAGAAGGGGCATGGACTATGGAAGTAGAAGCAAATAACATATGGGATGAGATGACAACGTGCATTCAGAAAGTAGATACCGAGGTGTTTGGGATAAAAAATAAATAAATGCAAACCTAAAGATTCGTGGTGGTGAAACAGTGATTTGCAAAAGGCTACTAAGGATAAGAAGGAATGCTATAAGTGCTTACATCATCACAGGAATGTGGACACCTTTCATCGGCGATACTTTGACGAAAACACGATCTCCAACTGAGAACTCCAAGTCTTTCCATCTCTTATCAGCATAACTTTTCTACCTAGATTGAGCTTCCTTCATTCTCTCTCGAATCAGCTCAATCTTCTCTATAGCTTCTTTAGCCAAATCTAGGCCATGGATCAACCTATCCCCATTCTTTATCCAACAAACGGGAGATTTGAAAGGTCATTCATACAAAGCTTCAAACGATACCATTCCTATACTAGTTTGATAACTATTGTTATACGAAAACTCGACTAAGTATAGACGGTCTTCCCGTGATCCCCCAAAGTATAATACACAAGCTCATAACAAATCTTCCATGATTTTGTTAACTCTTTCTGTTTGCCCATCTGTCTACGGATGGTAAGCGGTACTCATCTTGAACTTGGTTCCCAAAGTCTCCTATAGACTCTTATAGAACTCGGGAATCTTTATCGCTTACAATAATAATAGGAATTCCATAAAGTCTAACAATGTTCTTCATAAACAACTTAACCAAAACAGGTGTCGTCCTGGTTCACTTAACTGGAAAGAATTGGGCACTCTAGGCCAATCTGTCCACTACGGTCCATAAACTTTCATTTCCTCTATTTGACCTTGGCAACCTGTCTATAAAATCCGTAGATATAAAATCCCACATCTAAACTGGAATCTCTAAAGGCTGAAGCAATCCACTCGGCTTTTGATGTTCGACCTTCACTTGGTGACATTTTGCACATTTCCTAACCCACAAGCCGACATCGTTCTTCATACCTTCCTAGAAGAAACTTATTTTCATATCCTAATATAACTTTGTTCTTCCTAGATAAATGGTAAACCTCGAACGATGGCATTCCTTAAGAATATATTTCCTAATGCTTCCCACTTTCGGAACACATAATCTTCCCTTCTTTCTCAACCATCTATTCTGGTCATGACATAAATGCTTCAAATCATCGCTCGCGGTTTCATCCTATAACTTCCTGATCCGCTCAGCCAACACTGGATCTTCTCCTTGCTAAGAAGTAATCGTTTCGATCAAACTGGTTGAACTTATAAACACAACAACATAGCAGTTCCTATATGTGAACCACCCTTAGATCTCCACTGTACTCTGCATGTACTCAATGCTTCCAAATCTTTCCACTCAGCTATCATAACCAGCACTTCATTATAATGCTTCCTGCTAAGTGCATCTGCAACTGTGTTGCCTTTTCCTAGTGTGTACTCAATACCAAACTCATAGGCAGCTAAAAACTCTAAGCACTTCTACTGTCTCTTATTCAGATTCTTCTAAAAGAATAAAATACTTCAGCGACTTATGATTCGTAAATAACTCGAATCTCTCTTCCAAAAGGTAATGTCTCCATACCTTTAAAGCAAAATCACTGCTGCTAATTCCATGTCATGTGTAGGATATCTAACTTCATGCGGTCTAAGCTGTCTAGAAGAATAGGCAATCACTTAACCTATTTGCATTAACATAGCTGCTATCCTTACTCCACAAGCATATATATATACCACTAGGTCTTGATTCCCATCTGGAACAACTGATGCAGGTGCATTCATCAATAAGTGTTTCAGCTTCTAGAATGCATCCTCACACTTATCTGCCTAGATAAACTTTACTTCTTTTCGAGTTTGCTTAGTCGTCGGTGCTGCTATCCGTGAAAAATCCTTAATAAATCTCTAGTAATATCCAGCTAATTCCAGAAAACTTCTTATCTCTATCGCTGTTTCAGGTCTCTTCCGACCATTCACTGCCTTGATCTTAGTTGGATCTACTTACAACCTTTTCTTTGAAACTACATTACCAAGAAACTCCACTTCTCTCTTTCAGAAATGACACTTTGAAAAATTTGCCTTTAGCTGATGCTGCCTCAGCGTCTCGAGCGCTATTCTAAGATGAACTTTATGTTCATTTTCATCTTTAGAGTATACTAGAATATCATCTATGAAATCCAACACGAACCTATCCAAGTGCTCTCGAAAAATTCGGTTCATCAAATACATAAATAAAGCCGGTGCATTAGTCGGTCCGAATGGCATCACTAACCATTCGTACAATCCATATCTGGTCCTAAATGTTGTCAAAGGAATACTTTCTTCAGCTACCTTAAGCTGATGGAATCCAGTCACTAAATCCAACTAGGAAAATACCTTGGATCCAATCAACTGTTCGAACAAATTGTCAATTCTAGGTAATCGATTCTTTATCGTCATCTCATTCAACTTACGATAATCGATACATAGTCTTAATGATCCGTCCAGTTTCTTCACAAAAACTACGGCTGCACCTTAAGGTGAACTGCTTGGTCTAATAAGATTCCTACCATCCAAGTCCACCAATTGCACCTTTAATTCTCTCATCTTAGTAGGTATCATTCTGCTTGGTGATCTACTCACCAGTTCTACTCGGGGTACAACTCTATCAGAAATTCGATGGCACGTTTTGGTGGCAATCCAACTACCGGCTCAAAAACATCTACGAATTCTCTAACCATGAAAACTCGACTTATCTCATCTTCTACCTCCAGAACACCCAACAATGCATTAACCGCACAACTGGGGCTTTCTACGGTATGTACAATCCGATCACTACCTTCAGGGTCTCTAAATGATATTTTCCTAGAGAAATATCCTAGATTTGTATTTACTTAACTAATCCATTCCCAAAATAACCCAACAAAGTCAAACACATGGAAACTGCAAAAAAGGTATGACCTAAGAACTTAAACTTTAGGTGGTCACACTTCATCCCAAGAGTAGCATACCCTCCAATCAGATTTGCAACCCTAAAGGAAGTAACTAAGTATGAGGATTCTAGGTTAAAATTATTTACCAAACAACAAGATATAAAAGAATGTGATGCGCCGGTGTCAAACAAAACGTTAACAGATATACCATGTATCAAAAGCATACCTCCCGACATAGCTTTCCCGTTCTCTTATGCTATTGGTCTTGAGGTAGCGTGTTCCAAAACAAACATTTGGTCTTTCTTTCCCTTAGCTGGCTCTTTCTATTGGTTCATGTAGTGCCCAACCTGATCATAGTTGAAACATCTAACACTTTTCTTCTCACCAGCCTTCTTTTCTTTACCTATCCGACATTCATGAGCATAGTGGCCTTTCTTATCACACTTATAACAGACCACCTAAGACTTTCCTTTTTTTAGCAGCTCCGCCCTTCTTAGCTTCTTTCTTGTGGAAGAACTTTCACTTCTGACTCTGTCCCACCTGGACATCCTTGGTCTTATTCTACTCAAGAGAAGAAGGCATTTCCTCTTGCCTCAAAGCCATTCCAACTACAAAATCACATGGATCTCTGATGTGTGTCAACACCACCCTAGAGAGCTCAGGCTTCTGACCTCTTATGAACTTCTCATTCCACTTCATCACATTGTATACTGTAGGATACCATACCTAGCTAGCTCCTTAAACCTCCTAGCATAACCAAGAACAGTCATTTCTCCCTGCTCCAACTCAGCAAACTTCCTAAGCAAGGTGGACTTTACAACCTCGAACATGAACCTAGCTTCAAGTCTCCTCTTAAATTCATCCCATGTCAGGGCTTCTTCATTAACACCGATTATAACGTTGTTCCGCCAAAGCAACGCTACTCCTTGCAACTGACTTAAAGCAAGCCTTATCTTTTGCTCGTTATTGAGCCCCATATCTGCAAAAGATCCTTTTACGGTGTAGTAACCAATTCTCTACCTCATTAGCATCTTCGGTGCCAATGAATGGCTTTCCTCCTAGCCAGGTATAATCTCTACTCAGAATAGCATAATTAATGTGAGATCTACCATTCTCACACACAAAGACGACACTTAATATATCCTGGGTATTCAAGTGCCGATCATTTAAGTGTCTGAAAAACAGGTCGTGGGGTAAAGAAAATAAAAGCCAAAGAAAACAATACTGATTTTTCTCACAAATGACAGAGTTACATATACATCACCGCAGAATAGTACATATGGTTACTCCAAAAATTTACATCAAAGGTACAACAAGTATTATTCCCAAAAAGGATAGCTATATCAATCTACCTAAATTACTAATACATAATGTACAGTCACAGCAGAAATAAACATAACTACTAGATACAGTGAAAGCTTCTGCTCCATACCGCTTCCTAATATGGTCCAAAAAACTGACTACTTGGCTACTCTTAAAAGTTAGAGTACCTAAGAGATTAAAAGGAAAAATAAAACTCTGGGTCAGACATGGGTCTGGTGTGAGTAAAGCATAAGTTTTAATTAAAAAAATCTTCAAATCAAAGGTATCTCGTAAGACCACACCGTCGATAAACACGGACGAGTTTGAAATAAATATGGAATAAATCAAAGGTTTGAAATAAACCTTCAAACCAAAACATTTCTATATAAAATCCTCTAATATTATCATAATGTCTAGGTTTGAAATAAATATGGAATCATAGCCGAAATTGTTGCATTATTAAATTCTAGCAAAATATGTATATAATCAAGTCCGATGGCTCATATTGGAAAATGAATTTCAATAATAACAAGGTAACGGACTACTTTTCGTATAGTACACCTCTAGATAAATGTACCTGGGGTCAGACCCTAAACTTAGCCTACCCTTGCTAACACAGAACCGGCCTACCCCTGAATTTGGATAGTACCGAATATGATCACCACTTGGTTGCGATCAACAACCGTAAAAGGATCCCCAAGCATACATAAACCATAGATATCGCTCTAGATTTGGCGATGATCGCACGCTAATGGGAGTGACCCATATCGCTCTACTGCATCTACCCTGTTTTAGCCACCTTCGGATTGTAAGGCTTAAGGCTACGCATTTACCTTCCTTCTAGCAGACCATCTTGGAATGCTAACATTTTTCCAGGCATCGAATGCAATAATAGTTTTCATCCATACAAGTTGTTCTGGGATCGGAGAAACCTTCAACATTTACTATCTTCCATTTTCTAATAACCCTCAAGAAGAATTGTATAGGTCCATAACATACTTAATAACCATCCATCATGAACGTTATTAGTTTGGAGTGTTTTGGATAAATACACATACCCGGAATCGATGTCTCCAAACTAAGCGATAGTTTTCGGCTAACTCAATTCCGGTTCTTTTGAAAGTATATAAGCAATATTTGAGTCCTCGCCAGATAACTCAAATATACACAACATACTTCCTGAGTTAAAATAAGTCAATTTATAAATAGCGACAATCCACAACTTAGGGTAATTATACAAAGTTTGCATATGAACAACCATATACTTAATTTAAAGTTGACCCATTTATAGGAATTAACCCTCCCATATCTATCACGTTTATGATATTTCAACCTTACTCTATCCCTCGCCTAGAAATAAATCCTAGATCTCATAGATAGAAGATCAGCTACTCATCGACATTTAGTGCTATCTACGGAATGGCTTACTTCCCATAAATGTGTCACCACATTAGCATTAGTCCATATTTAATTGAGGCTACATAAGGGTAATCGACATAAAAATCACTAGATTTAAAACATTTTTTAAAAGAAAAAACCAATTTTAAACAAAACAAATATTTAAAAACAAAGCAATTTTAAACCCGTATTATTAATTAAATAATAAATTAAACCCTTATTAAATAATAAATTAAATCCTAGTTACATTTTAATTACAATCTTAATTAAATTTAAACAAATCGGTAATTAATTAAACCCCATTTTTTCACAAATAATTAAAAATAATTAACCCTTAATAATAAATCAAATAATAATTAACTATATTAGTTAATTAAATTTACTTCATTGATTAACACTTAGATATTAATTACTTTTATTAACTATTGATTAAGTACTAATTACTTAATTAATTATTTAAATAATCATTAAATAAATCAATAATTAATCAATGAATACCTTTTTAATTATAAAATATAAGTTTTAAAACATTTTCCAGAAAGATTTCTAAGTGAAAGCATTTTTTATTTCGAAAAGGGTTCATTTTCACGAACTGCACTTATAGCGACTATCGTTATACAAACCGAAATTTCCAACCTTGAAAATTATTTTCTAAGTCTTCTTTAAAAATTTGACTTTTGGAAATATTACTACCTTGTAAACATAAAGATGTGGGTTTTGAAACTAAATTAGATTAAACTCAAATATATTTTCAAAATTTAAGTCCAAAGTTCAAACTTTCAAAGAGGGATTTCATAAGTCGCTTAAGTTAGCAAAAATGGTAAATTTATTATCATGAAAAACATATACCAAGATCATAATCAATATCACAACCACAATACAACAACGTGATTCCAAACATAAGCAAGATCATACCTTACTAATTTACTACATCCGACTTCCGATTTCAAGTTTATACAACATCACATACCAGCATACTTATATACAACCAAATCAACACCGTTTCCAAGTATACTTATGCATAACCATTTCAACATCATAACTATTCAAACAAGCATCATATTTAACAAATAAATATACATCATGTATAAAGTTAATAACTTTGCATAAAGGTGAGAACTTTACTCACCGAAAATGGACTAAATCAAGCTATCTTCTTTTATAACTCGAACACAACCCATGTTTTTTGCTTTTAGCTTGGAAAAGTGGAGTCTTTGGTGGTTTTTAAGTGAAAAGTATTCGGCCTAAGGGGGTCTTAGTACTCGGCTAACATGGTGGAGGGGTGTATGGACTTGTTTTTGTGAGGAGGTAGTGTAGAAGTAGAGGAGAATATTTTTAACAAGGATTTAGCACATAAAAGAGAATGAAATTAGATTTTTTTTTTTTTACTTTGGAATTATTTTTGGATGCCATGGAAATAAACATGAAAGCTTTGGAGGAATTTTTCATGAAATAGAAATGAATGAAAATGGTGGAAAATGTTAGAAAAATGCCTTATATACTAAGTGCATAAATCAAATTACCAAAATACCCCTAAGTACATGCCCTCCACTACCATCATGACGCATCATCCTCCTTGTCCCCTCCTTATAAACATGCTCCAACATGTTTAAATATGTTTTAGTACTTCATGTATTTTATGTTTGCTAATGAAATGACATTTCCTTTACTTCTTTTCTTACTAATAAATAATGCATAAAAGGTCACATCACCTTTATATTTAATTAAGTTAATAAATGTGTGTGTGTATTTATAAAAATATATATCTAACTTATTTATAAATACAAATATGTTAATTCAAATGTACATAACATTTTTCGACTACTTTTAGCTGACGAAAAGTCGAAATTTCGAAAAACAAATTCTGGTAACATTTTATATTTTTCTTCAGACTAAATATTTTTGTAAACAAAGTTGGAAAATGATTTCACCATCATTAATTATTATTTAAAAGAGTTTTATTTTCATTATAATATCTATTATTTAAATATTTATAATTAATCATAAATTAATGCAGTGAAATTCTCGACCGTTTTGAAACACTATTTCATTATCTTTAGTTATTATTTAAAAGGAGATTATTTGAGTTATAAAATCCATTAATTTGTTAATAAAATATAGAGTTAAATATTCATTGTTAAGGTAATTAAATTCTGTTCACCACAGTTAGTCGCCACTATAACTTCCTGATTCCTTTCTACAACATTTCCTCCAACTATTCTAGCACCAACTTCCACTTGTACCATGTTTGCGAAGAACCGATACATTGCTCCCATATCCAATTGCGGGACTCCAGCACGCACATTCTCATCTTATGCATGCCTTGGGTTTCTCCTTATAATTGGTCTGCCATTTCTGTTTGTTGTTCCCCCACCAGTGTTAGCTAACCTAGCATCCACATCTGCATTCAAGCCTCATGAGATATGGAAGAATAGTCTAATAAAGATAGGATGCTAGAGATAAAGCGTATACTTATATATACCAAATATAAGTATATTATTATAGCGTTATCTCATACCCCAATCTTCTCTCATTTCTTAGAATTATGTTTTCAAAAATCATTCTTAAGATAAAGTTTTTCATAAATTATGCTCTAATACCAAGTTGTAATGCCCCGTATTTGGAGACCAAAAGCTAAGCGCTATAGATGTTGCAGTCATCTATAGTATTAACTTTTGTTGACAAAATATGGTAATGTTAATAGTGCCCAAAATATCAGAAACACTTGAAAATGAAACAAAATCACAGATTTCAAAAACAACTTTTCTGATTACATTTCACAAAACATGTTTCATATTTCTTGACATAATCCCATAACGTTTCCCAAGCATTGATCAAATATAATCATTACAAATACCCCAAGAGCAACATATGAATATTTCCCCTTGGATGATCAGAGGATACTACACTAACTGTCTTGATACATCACAATGGAAATTTTAAAACAAAATATCTTTAGATATCTAGAATTGCCTCCCGTATGTCTTCGAAAGCTTTATTCGTCCTCCTACTAAAACCTAAAAAACATTCAACCCTCAGTCTAGTCAAATTAATTTTTGAGCACCTGTGAATTTAAGGAAAAAACATAAACTTCGAATCAGACAAAAAGCCTAGTGTGAATAATACTATACATCTCGGTTATATATGATATTGAGTGAGATCACGCCACTTAGCGGAACGGGTTTCCCCTCACTAATATCTCCTTTAAACATATCTTTTTAAAAATCATAATGGTGCAACCAAAATGGTTGATCAAACTGATTTATCAAAATAGCAATATTTGTTATGCTAAAAATAGGTAATTTACTGGACCAGCTATCCGAAAAGCTGTAGTTTTTCTTGGCTAACTACTAACCTTTGGCTGACTCGGGCCTACCAGGACAAATAGTAAATAAGATCTAACAACTATTAGATAAGTCTTCTAGATGGTCTGTCCTTGACTTACTTCTCCAAGGGTCTCCTAATCCTAATGATTTTGCGGGTTCACCAATAACCTATCCCCGTACATAAATATTCCCTTCTGTGTGTAAACATCATTTAAATCTTACCTATGGCTAAGCCCTACACACTGAAATTTTGGACTAAATTAGCTACGGGCTAATAGCTAATGAGTAAGGCACGACCCTACACCTGTCCCATCCGGTCTTCTAATTTGAGCCATTTTTCTTTAGGTTAACTACCATTTAAAATTTTCCTTGTAAACCTTTTCAAAATGATTTAAACCTTTAAATCATACATATACAAGAAAAATGTGCTCTTTTCTTTACTCTAAGCTATTTTCCTTGTTATATAGACTTTACCCAAAATAATGTTGATGAAACCATTAAGGATTTCTCATCCCTCCAAAATAAGTTAAAACCTTTTTTAACTTAAAAACATTTAGGCTATATTGCCAAAAGCAAATCATTTGAAACCTTTGTTTACAAACTTTAAACAACCATTTTGAAACTATGGAAAGTACCCTTTTCGCGACCATTGAAAGTACCCATTTCGATGTAAGTAAACTAGTTTACTTTATAACCTTAGGCCGAAAGGCCAAAACATACATTTCGAAACCATATACCATTGTCCTTTCGAAAATACTAAAAACCCTTTTCTTTCGAAAGCATTGAAACCTTAGACATCCTTTTCAAAACATAAAACTTGTCTTTCGAAAGCAATTGAAAACCTTTTGTTTAAAATACTTCACGTACCTTTCGAAACCATTGGGGAAACTCCCTTTTGAAACCATATTTCATACCTTTCGAAGATACTGAGCGACCTACACTTCAAAACCATAATTTATACCTTTCGATGGCATTATAGTATACTACTTAAAACAACGCCTTCGAAAGCATTGGGTTAAGTAAAAGCTTGCGGAACATAGTTTCGAAACCATTAAAACCATTTAAGTCGAAACCCATAGGTTTATCTTTTAGAAAAAATAAGGATCATAAAACAACCAAGTCGAAAGCTCTCTTTGAAAAACATTATCTTTTAAAAGCATTGAAACCTTAGACCTTTTGTCAAAACATAAAACTTGTCTTTCAAAAGAAATTGAAAACCTTCGATTTAAAATACTTCACGTATCTTTCGAAACCATTGGGGAAACTCCTCTTCGAAACCATAATCCATACCTTTCAAAAATACTAGGGGACCTACCCTTCGAAACTATAATTTATACCTTTCGAAAGCATTATAGTATACTACTTAAAAAACTCCTTTGAAAGAATTGGGCTCAATTAAAAGCTTGAGGAACATTTTTTTGAAACCATCGAAACCATTTATGTCGAAACCTATAGGTTTATCTTACAACAAATTAAGGGTCATAAAACAACCAAGTCGAAAGCTCTCTTTCAAAAACATTTTTCCTAAGTAAAGAAAATAGATGTTTTCGACACCGTCCCTTTTGAAAGCATTAGAGAGTGACTTCTTTAATAAAGTCGAAAGCATCCTTCCGAAACCATGTTCAAAGGCAACGGCCTAAACTGGGTCGAAAGGTTGAATAGCGGTAACATTGGTTTCGACACTTTCTAAAGCCTATATAAAAAAAAGGCGATAACCGTAGTCGAAAGCACTCATTGGACCAAATTATACAAGTCAAAAGCTATCTTATTCGAAAATAAGCAAGCACATTTTCTTTCAAAAGACAAAGCGTTGTTTCAACCCCTTCGGAACCCCTTATTTCGACCCTATGCCTTCCGCTTATTTCAAATCCACTATGTACCAAGTCTTTGATACCATGCGTATTGGTTTGGAGCTAGATGAAAGCAGGGGAACACGGTCGAAAGATAGCTGCTGAGTGGGGCGAAACAACAAATACTTACAAAAATAGATTTATTTCCTTTTAAAGTAATTTATTTCCAATTAACTTGCTTATTTTTCAAATTGTAATTGGTTGCTAATTTTCTTTTCTAAAAGTGTTGCCGAATTCAGATTTCATTTAATCAAAACATTTGCAAAATGTCCTTTCTCATATTTTAAACATATAAAACATTTAAATCCTATACCTTAAATAATTTTATATACTTAACAAAACACATAGGAAACTTCTCCAAAAATTTCAATAAATTATATTTGATATGTTTTCTAACATATTCAAATTGCAGACCCAAAGCCATTATATATTGGTCGTAAAGAATTTTAAACGCAAAATAACATTTTATTCACTAGAAAATTCATAATTAATCCACCGTAATTCAAAAAATTATGAAACTTGAAACCCATTTTCAAAATAATACATCTAACCTCGAATTAAATTCACAAATCATTTGAATGACATAAACTAGGTTTTCTAAATCAATTCTCATCATAAAATGCACATAAAATAGCCTAAATCATCAACAGTGTGTGTGTCTATATCCATTTATCATTCAAAACATGGCAAAACATTTGCAAATACTTTCTGAATTCATCCAAAACTGAAATAGGTCAGAAATATGTGATGTAATCATTATTCATCTTTGGTTTGATGTTAAGGGGATGAGATTTGATCTTGATTTACGTTGATTAGCTTCTTCCTCTTGATTTAGCTTATTTTCCCCTCTTTTCGCTTTAATGGTGGCCGACCTCTAAGTGGTTTTAGTTTTTTGAATTATGTAATGAATGTATGAAATGAATGTAGAAAGGGTTTAGGGTATGAGGTTATTACTTCTTATTTTGCCCTTGCCTACTCACCCTAACTTAATTCATTTTAATTCCATTTAGTTATTAGTCTACATATGCATGCCTACCCTTTATATTTTCACAAATATCAATCCTTAACCATTATTTTATTTAATTTAGCTAATTGAATCTCCTGAATAATGTTACCTCGAATTAGGGGTGTTAAATGCTCTTACACACTAACTACACTTCCATAATCACAAACACTGCTCGTTATTCACTTATTCAATGCTCAATTACTCATAGCCAATCTCACTCCCTCAAGCTATCAACTTGAGGTCCCGTTATCAAGTGTACCACTTGCATAAACTTTAAGCGCAATCCTTAGCCAAAATTTGCATGATCATATAGCTGGATACACAACCTGTCCATTGTTCAAGTAGCACCACCTGAACACTTGAACCGGAAGCTCATGAACTTATGATTGTACTCTCCCGAGCATTACCTTCACCTATTAGATGGTTCCAACCATTATTGGCGATGCTTCGACCACTGGTTGACTTCAAATCATCCTCTCTGGCAAATTTTTGTTGGCATTTAGCAAGTTCGACAACTCAAATCGATTCCAAATTTCAACAAATCACTCCAATGATATAGGGATCAAACTTTCAATCTAATGTACTCTAGCATTAAAATCCCTCAAAATCCAATTACCAAACAACTCAATAAAATTAGGACTCACACAATTCAAAAAACTCCATCCTAACCTCAAACCAGCTTCAATACTCGAAATTTTATCATCAAATCCACTAGAATCCTCGTCAAATTAAAGTTTACCTAAATCACTAGCAAATTATCATAACGTCAATTATAACATCTAAATAACACCACAAAACATGAGTGATGGGTCTGAGGAAGAATTACTCATAGATATCTGGTAATAGCCGTTGTTGATCCACTATTTCAAATCTTAGATTTTCAAATGAAACCTTTGATCGACATCATGGTTCATATCTCGGATGTGATGAGTGTTGAGTAAGATGAATATTACATTTAAAGCTCCATCTCATCTAAACGTGAAAAGAAGATCTCGAGTGAAGGGAAATAAAACTCTATGTTGATCTCATCTTTGATTGCCTCAATTTGCATCGATCTATACTTTTGTTAACCTCTTCTATAATGCTTTCTTTTTGAGTGTTGGATAACTCTCACTTATACTTGATCAAATCCTCCTCGGCATCTACCATCAACTTCCGCTAGTGCCAAATAAGAGAACAGAAGGGGTGGTTGATAATGGGATCGTACCCTTCAAATTATGGCTTGAATTTTCGAGTTTCGTTTTTCTATCTAACTTATAACGTGATTGTGCCTTTCAAATTTGGCTCAAAATTTCAATTTCATTTTCCTTTAAAAGTCAAGTTCAAACTTAGTGTCGTTCCCTAGATAATTAATTATTGTGACACACTCCTATGCTACCAAACCTGAGTTTTCATGGTCGTTTATGACCTAAGAATTCCCTGCCTTAGGCGGATCAAGACTCAAATTGAGCTACGTTTCTTGTACAAGCAGTTAGAGCACATAGTTGCTTTTGAAAGCATCAATACGTAAAAATGGAAAACCGCTATGCAAATTTATTATTTGCTCTTAATCAGAAATGCAAGTCGTCACATTACTTTCGTGATCACGTTCTCAGCCTTTTTGTTAATTTACGAATAGTGAAATCTTCAACTTTAAAATTTGACATTTTCCATATGTGAAATTTCGATTTTTTAATCTTTTGTTACCAAGCACAACTTTTAAGCTTTATTGGTGTTTTCTTAGTGGAAATTAGTTACATAAGGTGTCAGGTTGGTATGATGGATGCGGCTCGATGAGTGAGTTGATTCATGTTGAGGTTAGTCGAAATCTCGCCTTGGTGAGGAAAGGAGGGTTTTCATTTACAATGCCAAAATTAGGAATTTTGTTGAGATTGCCGGTGCAAACAATGTTGATACTATCATATGCAAATGTTGATGCAAGTTGAGTAGTTGGAGGTAGTGGTTATGGGGTAACGGCAAATAAAGTCCATATAAGTTAGTGTTCAATCAACAAATGCAATTATTTGCAGGGAAAATAATTGCACAGCATATAAATTTTGGTGAAGGTGTTAGTGTGTAACAATGATACTAGCATATTCTGTAATGCAAATGTTACACATTATTTTCACTTATTATATGTTGTTGTACATAGAAATCTGCTGGCAATGTAAATAATTGTATTACAGCAAAAATTAGTTGCACTAAGAAAAAACAATATTTTTAGACATGTTTGTGATATTTTTTAAGCACATTTGCTTCAATGTTGTCACTTAAAATACATTCAGCAACTTTTAGATTCGATAACGAATGGTGGTGCTCCAGGGGAGAGGCATCATATTCAACATCATTTTGAAAAACTGTTTTATGAATATAAATTTTGGCTGTGATGCAGTTTTAATTTCCAGTTAAGTAAATGTGAAAAACCTATTTTTACACCTCAGAACTCTAGTATTTTTGTGCATCATAATGCGATGCTTGATACAATTGCGGCTATGGTGAAGAATGACAATTTGACTCTTGAGGCATTGTGAGTAGTAAGATTATGTCATTTTTTATATGGAAAATGATCATCATTTTATCATATAGTCCACTTTTTTTAATAGGTAAGTGAAATGGAGCTTTATTTATGAATCAGATTGCAAGAGGGGCAATTGTTATGTATCTTTGTCATTATATAATCTGTATAATACTTTCTCCTCCTTTTTCCTTTTGAATTTACATCGCAAAAGTTTACGGTACCTACTAAATTTTCTTTTCGCTATTTCTAGAAATATACAAATATCAACTGATAAAAACATCCATATCATATTATCCTCACTGAGTAATATCAATGAATACAATCAATGCTTTTGCTTTTATGAATAGCTTGATTAATCAGTCATGCAGGATTATACTGTCCACCTACTTGGGAGTTGAGATGAAACTTTGATACAATAAACGCATCTGAATATCATACCTCTGACAATTTATCTGACCAACTAGTTTTATCTTCAAATGAATAATCGATTGACAAATTAACAATACCTTTATCAAAATGGTTGGATTGAAAGGTGAAACGCTAATCATATCCATGCAGAAATGATGTATTTTTTGAACGCTAAAATATGAAAAGCTGTTATTTAATTCAAATTATTAATGATGAGATGTTGTATAAAATATCAAAATAACTGTTTAAGAGAACTGATAGCTGTTATATTTAACAATGTTGATCATGTATTTCATACAAAATGTTTTTTTTCCATGATGAAAAGCGAAAATGTAGATATACACTATACCATCTACCTTTATGAACTCTAATTATTCAAACTCAAAAAATGCGCTGTGTTTAAAAAGTATGCCTAATGTGCCAGTGGTCAAATGTGATTTTGGTCATTTAAGGATATCCAAACTTGAAAAATGTAGATCTCTACTAGCTAGTTTTGAAATCTAATTATTCAAACTAAAACATTTGGGTACATTCTTAAGTTTAAGAAGAAATTTGTATTCACATTCATATGAATTTTCAATTTATGAGATATAGGCAAAGGGCCAGGATATGTGGAAAAACATGTCGAATAGCTTGACGACAAATGTTGATTTCAGAACAAAGGCAATAGGAAGTAGATTGGTGACAAATATTGTATCGAAATATTGCACAACATATACTATGCTAAAAAGCAACATTTTATTAATGTTTGATAAGCACTCTTCAAAATGATGATACATTTAAGTATTACTCTTATAATAAATACTGCTATTCTAAGGAACTTATCCTAACTTGTTTTCATTTCAGTCTGTATCTAAATATAAAACACATGTCTGGAAGAGATCATCATAGAGATTTTAGAACTTGTTAACCATAAAATTCACTGAAGAATAAAGGTATGAAAGAAGGCTTATAAAAGTGATAAGCTCTATAAGAATTGAAGATATAGATTTCGCCAAGGTTCAAAGGAAAGCATTTTGAAAGTTATTAGATGGATTTCGAAGGAATCACAATCGACATATGTCATTACAAATGACAAGCAGAATGAAAGCAGGAACAAGCCTTTTGAAATAGTTGGAACCCTTCGAAGGCATGATGAAAACCATAGATGTAACCCCAGAGTCCTCTTTTGCTAAGACCTAGCCGTCGCTCATCATTCCTTTTGATGAAGTCAAAAACAGTACATTAAAAAACAAAGTAAAAAAGGTGTTCAAACTTTAACGGCAGCGAAAGGTTGTCAAGACAATCCTTTCGATTGGGTTAAAAATATGAAATGAAAAAGTGGAGGCCTAAGAATGGATGTGAATGTTCAAAAGAAATGTCTTTCGACCGCATCGAAAGGAGGCGTGCATGAGGATGAAGGAAGGCCTTTCGACCATGATGAAAGGATGCACATGATAGGTTGTAAGAAGGCCTTTTGACCATGTTGAAAGGATACACACATAAGGTAGAAAGAGGGCCTTTCGACCGTGTCAAAAGGATTCACACGGAAGGGTGAAGGATGGTCTTTCGACTGAAGTAAAAGTATGGGCATGAAAGTGGGCCAACCTGCGTCAATAAATACGACCCTAAGGGTCCGAGTTTGAGGGAGAAATTTTAAAGAATCCTAAGCTCTTACTCTAATTTATTAGGAAATCAACTCTTTGTAACCCTAAATCAATACAGAGAAAAGCTCTCTTACTTATAACTCAATTTGGATTAATTTTAAAAGTAGAAGTGCATGGATTCGATAATTTTGATCATGAGAAAGATCGTTTCGATCATTAGCTCGAATAATGACCAATTGCACATGATGCTTACTTATCTTCTTAATTCCTATTTGACTTATGTGATGTAATGGGATCAACTTGGATAATATGTATACAAAGCACATTACCATCATGTTCAATGATATAAAATATTAAAAAGAGATGATGATAGTATTTCGTTATTAATAAGTTCGTGGAACTTATTTTATCCGAGATGTTATTCCATTGCATATAAACCATAAAGTTTATATATTGCTCATTAAATCCACTTCGAAAAGAGCAAACACCATTTTGACCTGATCGAAAGGGATATTTCGGAGGGGAATTGATGTATAAACACTAAGCTATGCTAGTTGAATGAATACCTTCGAAAGGTATGAACCCTTTGGACATATACAAGAAGTCCTTTTTAAGGGTAGAATGACCCTTTAGACACAGTCGAAAGGAATACATGTTCGATATGAGTAACCTCTTTCGACTCACTAAAAAAGTAGTTTTGAAGGGGGTATATTCTCCTTAACCTTCATTTCAATAGGGTTGATTGTACCTATTAACTACAACTAATATTTTCACAAAACTATCATTCACAAGCAATTTGTCCAAAATCAACTCATTCGAAAGGGTATCAAAGAGAATGGTCAATTCTGAAAATCTTCTTTCGAAGTGTAAACATCATTTCTTGTTAACCACTTAGCTTTGGGGATGTTGACAAGTTTTCTTGTTAATATTTTTGGTGCTAGAAGGAGGACTTGGACCTCTGCCCTTGTGGTTATCTTATAGACAAATTATGGATTATTTAACTTGGTATAGGAAACTGAAATCTAAAAGGCAAAGCCGAATGGACGAAGAAACCGTTCACACCATAATTTTGGAAGAAAACATAACGCCAACTTTCAATTGGGGGGAGTTGTGCAAGGACAACCGTCAACTCCATCTCAACAAGAAGACAATGCAATCAAAATAGAGCATTAGGAACAACAACTGTTGGAGATGCAAGAACTACTCAAAACAGCATTATCTCAAAAGTCTTCCAAGATAGCAAAACTAACAACCGAAGATGAGGTGATCTCTCGAAGAAGAAACTTGAAGGCTTATACCAATTAGTACAAGAGCAAAATAGACTTGACATCTTCAAAGTAAAAAGAGCGTCATCCGACCAAACTCGATCATTAAGGAAGGATATTGGACAAAATTCTTGAACAACTTGGAAGCTCAACATCAAAAGAGTATAATCCAAACTGAAGAAGTTATCAGGACACTGAAGCTTATTTGAAAGACGTAGCGGAGAAGGCAATCAAAGACATGATAAATGCCAAGGGGAAAAGGACTTTGGACGAGCAAGCAAATGACAATGAACTAGTAGCTTTGTTCATAGATTAGATCATGTCAACAGTTATCCCATCTTATATCAAGATCCCAACCCTGAAGTATCATGGAACTACTGACCCTGATGATCACTTAATGGCTTTTAATAGTCAGATGGATCTGCATAATGCTTCTGGAGCTGTTCAATGCAGACTATTTCTGGTAACGCTTTAGGGGCAGTCGCTAAATGGTATCGACAATATTGTGAAAGAACGATCTATTCCTGGAAATAGTTTTCTTTTGAGTTCTCTGCCCAATCTGTATCAGCAAGGACCCAATAATTGATTACACTGTTCTGGCCAACATTAAGCAGAGACAGGGAGTCAGTAGGCGATTACTTCAGGAGGTTCAACATAGAAGCATTGAAAGCTAAGGATATGAATGATAGGGGTAAGCTCATTGTAGTACTTTCTGGGTTGATAGAGAACACACCATTCTGGAAACAACTTCTTATTCTTGGTACAAGGCTCTATAGAACTTCCATTTTTAGGACGATAAATTCATTTGAATGAATGAATTATATCGTGTTAAAAGAATGTTAATCCTAAAAAGGAAAGTGGAAGGTTTGGATTGGATTGGGGACATAAGAGAACAAGGTGGGAAGTGCCTAATGCTAATTCAATCGCTTTAAATAAGCCATTGTCTTATATCCATGCCATGGCTAAGGAAAATGTTGAATTCCCAACTTCATTTAAGGAAATTATCCCCAACAGATAAAAGGGGATGATGGTTGTGCTTATCACAAAGTAAACGGCCATAAAACTAATGAGGGTGTTGGCTGGAATCATTCAAAAATTAATTTGTGAATGGCATCTAAAGGAGTTCATCCAAGGTAAACAAAAGGCACCATGGGCTGGTGATGATCCGTAGAAGTTTCCTAACAATATCAACATCTTGGAAGAAGAAGATCCATTGAGCTTAAGTCCTCCATTAAATGGGATAGATATGATCCATGGGGGCCACACCCTGCTGAGACTAGAAAGGGAAAAAAGGTACATTAAAGATGCTAAAGAAGAAGAATCATTCTCTATTCAAGAAGGGCCATCGCTTAAAAACCCATGATTCAACACTCCAATGCCAAATCTTGTTGTTACTCCCTAGAAGCTGAAAAAAGGGATCCACCACTCTCATAACGACTCCCTCATGGTTATATCTCAAATTGGACTTTCGATAGTGTGCAAAATTCTTGGGGATACAAGAGTGCATTTAATGTCATTTTCAAACATGCTTTTGATCAAATGGGCATCCCAGAGGTCAAGCTAGAACCCAACCTTAAATCTATCTTTGGGTTCAACAACAAGGGATCGACTCCAATAGGGAAGGCAAAGTTGCTAGAACAGATGGTAGTACCCCCATGTTGTCGGACTTTTGAAATGTTCTTTGTAATCATCAACCAACGTCATACTACAATGCTTTCTTTAGCCAACCCGCACTTGGCGAGGTGGATGCTTTTGCCTTGCCAAAGTATCTGACGGTAAAATTCGTAACCAAGAGGAGGTGGGGCACTATCCGCGGAGAACAATTTAGCTTCCATGAAATGTACTTTGCAACACTTGATAAATACAATAGGGAGTATTCTGCTTACTTTTATTCTTCGACTGTTTTTAGCATTTGGATGATAGATTTTTACATCCAACATTTGAAGCAAAAGTAAGATCTAATAGAACTAATAAACATATATTTTAAAGGTACATATCCTTTGGAAGCAAGTGAAAGAAGACTGATGATAATTCAATTAGAGAAGAATAAATCATCACCGAGTTTGATTGACGTGGGGAAGTGGAAAGGATAAAACCTATATAAGACCATGAGGAGGCATGTGTAGACCCAAATGATTCAAAAAAAATAGTCAAAGTGGGAAAAGAATTGGAAAGTAGCTTAAACAAAGACTTGATTTAATTTCTTAAATCCCATAACGACGCATTTGCATGATCTCATTCGGATATGGTTGGGATTGATTCATCGGTTATGTGCCATACATGAAACATTACTTCGTAAGCAACCCTTATCTGACAAATGAAGAGACAATTAGATAAAGTGCGGTCCAAAAGATTGTTACCCATTGCCCCGGATAGGTTAGTTAGTTGATGCAACTAGTGGATATATATTGCTATCCCTTATGGATGCTTACTTAGGATATAATCAGATATTTATGATTAAATCAGATGAAGAACATACAGGCTTCATTACCGATTGGGGAATTTTTTGCTATAAAGCAACGCCTTTTGGGTTAAAAAATGTAGGGGGCTACCTACCAAAGATTAGTCAACTGAATGTATAGAGAACAAATTGGACAGAATATGGAAGTTTCTATTGATGATATGTTAGTAAATTCGTATGAAGCTAAAGGTCACCATGAAGACTTAAAAGAGATGTTTGACGTATTGCAGGAATATAAAATGAAACTAAATCCCCAGAAATGCTCTTTCGGGGTCCAATCTGGGAAGGTTTTAGGCTATAC
Organism: Allium cepa; assembly: GCA_030765085.1. NCBI lineage: Eukaryota > Viridiplantae > Streptophyta > Magnoliopsida > Asparagales > Amaryllidaceae > Allium > Allium cepa. The sequence continues at coordinate 1,037,600,614 of CM060931.1, read as the reverse complement.
TGTGAGTGCTCAAGGAATTGAGGCCAGTCCAGACCAAATTTAGGCTATCAAGGACATGGCTGAGCCCAAAACTAGTAAAGATGTAATAAGTGCATTTCCTTTTTCAACGTGATCAAGAAAAACAAAATTTTTGGATAGGGAGAAGACCGTAAGGAAGCCTTGTAAGGGTTGAAAAATCATTTGGAAAAACCACCAATGCTGTCCAGTCCCAAGAATGATGTGACCAATTACTTATACATGGCAGTTTCGAAGCATGCGATTAGTTCAGTTTTGGTCAGAGAGGAAGGTGGAACTCAATTTCCCGTTTATTATGTGAGTAGGCGATTAAAAGATGCAGAGGTTCATACCTGGTAATAGAAAAAATTGTCTTACTACTTGACATTTACTGGATGAAAACTAAAATCATACTTCCAAGTACACCCAATCAGAGTATTGACTAACTTTCCACTCAATCAAGTTTTCGGTAAGATAAAAACCTCAGGGAGGCTAGTAAAGTGGGGAATTGAACTTGGCCAGTATGACATTGAATTTCAACTGCGGGCAACTATTAATGGACAAACATTGGAGGACTTTATTAATTAGTGTACAAACTTCATTAAAGAACAATCAGAAAAGGAAAAGGATCAAAAACCTATGTGATAGTTATTTATGGATGATGCATGGAATGAGCAAGGAGCTGGAGCGCGATATGTCAAAATAACACCAGACGGACACTGCCTACTCAACATAATGAAGTTAGGATTTCCTGCAACAAATAATATTGCAGAATATGAATCAATGGTGGCAGGATTGACTTTGGGTTTAGAGCTCAAAATCCCACGAATTCAAATCTTTAGTGATTCGTAACTAATGGCTAATCAAGTAAAGCAAGTATGTCAGACCGAAGATGCCAAACTATCCCTATATGTAAAGAAGATATTGAAGATGCTCGCTTTGTATTTTGGGCTTATCGAAGGTCCACTAGAACTTCTATGGGGCATACCCCTTATTCTCTAACATATGGGTATGAAGCTATGTTGCCGATTGAGATTGAGATACCCTTACATTGAATAATCGCGTATGCATTTGATACAAATCAGGAACTGAAGAAAGAATTGTTATACCTAATGCATGGATTAAGAGGTGAAGCAGCTACCGAACTATTGAATATCAGAGAAGAATCTCAAGATACCACAATTTGAAAGTGAAGACAAGATCATTTCAAGAGGAAGATTTAGTGCTCCAAAGGGTGATGGCAAACACAAGAAATCTTACGGATGGACTACTAGGACCAAATTAGGAAGGTCCTCTCATTGTATTCAATGTAATTCCCACTAGAGCTTACAAGTTATGTCGACTAGATGACAACATGGTTTGTAGAAAATGGTTAGGAGTAATATTCTCTTGCACTTGGACATTACCTTAAACGGTCAAAGCATTGTCCGCGCTGAGTTGTCTAGGTCAAAGTGCCTCCTAGAGGGAGGTCAGAGTAAGCCTTTTTCTGTGCCACACTATAGCCAAGTTAAAACATCGACAAGACCTTACCGCGTCACGCTATGGCTGGGTCAAGGCACCTCCTAGAGGGAGGTTAGAGCAAGCATTTATCCACGCCACACTATGGCCAGGTTAAAGCATCGAAAGGCCTTGACCGCGCCATGCTATGGGCAGGTCAAGGTGCCTCCTGGAGGGAGGATAGAGTAAGCCTTTGGTCCCGCCACGCCATGGCCTGACCAAGGCACCGAACAAGCCTTTGATCATGTCACACTATGGTCAGGTCAAGGCGTCTCCTGGGGGGAGGTTGGGTAATTCCTTGGGTCCTGGTTGTGAATAAGCTAACCAAGCGGCACATCAAACGACGAACTAAGATGCCCGAGCCCGAGTAGCAGCACAGCAACGACAGACTAAGACATCTGAGCCTAAGAAGCGGCATATCAAACGATGGACTAAGACGTCTAAGCCCAAGAAGCGGCACATCAAACAACGAACTAAGACATCTGAGTCCGAGAAGCGGCATATCAAACAATGGACAAAGACGTCCAAGCTCAAGAAGTAGTGAATCAAATAGCAACAACATACAAAGCCTAAAGGGTAACACATGTCTAAAGAGTCAAAACCCAAGAAGCGGTATAGAAATGAAGGCTAAAGTAAGAATTTATAGCCTCTGATTAATTATTAAAGAAGAATTTCTGAACTTCACTTATTAATACCCGAATCTGGGTTTTGGGTCTTTCATTATTAAGTTCAAGACTTCATTTATTAATAGCCAAATCAGGGTTTCGGGTCTTTACTGATAATTTATAGTCTACATAATACCTTAATCTGGGTTTCGGGGCTATTACTATTAATTACTGGACTTCAATCATTAATGCCCAAAAATGGGCTTGAGATTTCTATTATAAGGACTGTTTCTAATTATCATCTACTAAAACCCAAATCTGGGTTTCAGATCAATTACTATTGACTTTTGAACTTCACTTATCAAAACCTGAATCTGGGTTTTGGATTTTTGATTTTCCTACTGCCTGAATTCTATTTTCGGGTCTTTTATCATCAGTTTTTGGATTTCATTTTTTGATTCCCGAATTTGGGCTCTGAGGCCATTGGAATTGGGATTTCAATGGACTTCTGGTCTTCAGTTAACACTTTGAGTTTGTCTTCTTAACACCCAAATCGGGGTTATTGGTTTGTTACTACTACTAACTTTTGAACAACATTTAAATCTCGGTCCCTGAATCATTTTTATTTCCAATAGAAGTTTCTAAATACCTCTTACTTATCCCCAAATAAGGATTCATGATTTTTAATGACTTATTTCCAGATGATAGCCTATGGCCTTTTATCACCAAGAATTTTTTATCATCAGTGGAAAGTTCCTAGTTTTTGATTATTTTATGTCTGGATTTCTATTAACATCATGAGAGTTCAGCTTATGGACTTCATTTGTAACTACAAAAGTTAGATGGTGGGACTTCTAAATATAGTCAGACAAAAGTTCTTGGTTCCCAGTCGTTTACGACTGCAAATTTCTTATCATTTATTAACTCTAGATAAAGACCAACTAATTTTTATTACTTCTAAACTTAGGGTTCAAGAGCTTTACTACACTAACATCATTTTCAAATCACTAACCATATTTTTATACAAGTAATGATCTAATGATAGAAAATGTTATTCACTTTGAATTTTGTAGGGAAATGAGGTCATCAAGAATGGAGTAGTTGTTAAAATTTTGTCCTAAAGAGCAAAAGCCTCTTTCACCGGGGGGGGGGGGGGGGGGCAAAATGTTAACCATAAAATTCACTGAAGAACAAAGGTATGAAAGAAGGCTTACAAAAGTGTAAATTTCTATAGACATAGGTTTAGCCAAGGTTCAAAGGAAAGCATTTCGAAAGTATTGAGATGGCTTTCGAAGGAATCGCAACCACCGGGTGCCATTACAAATGACAAGCGGAACGAAAGCTTTTTAAAAGGTAGAGAAAAGGCAAGGTTGCTCTTCCACCTGGTCCAGGGCTTTCGATGTAGATGAATTCACATATACAAGAAATGCTAGTATGGGTTCGAAGCACCTTTCGAAGGTGTTGAACGATACACTTCCAAACAAGAATCTATTCCTTTTAAGTAGAGAGTTTCATCATTGTCAATCTACTACTTGAAGAAATGATTCCAATGCAGACCTTTCGAAAGCAGGAACAAGCATTTCGAAACAGTTGGAACCCTTCGAAGGCATGATGAAAACCCTAGATGAAACCCTAAGTCCTTTTTTGCTAAGATCCAGCTGTCGCTCATCATTCGTTTTGATGAAGTCGAAAAAAGTCCAGTAAAAAGCAAAGTAAAAACGGTATTCAAACTTTAACGGCAGTGAAAGATTGTTAAGGCGATCCTCTCGATTGGGTCGAAAGGTATGAAATGAAAAGTGGAGGCCTAAGAATGGATGAGAAAGGTCAAAAGAAAAATCTTTAAACCATATCGAAAGGAGGCGCACACGAGGATGAAAGAAGGCCTTTCAACCATGACGAAAAGATGCACACGGAAGGTTTTAAGAAGGCCTTTTGACCATGTCGAAATGATGCACATGGAAGTTTGAAGGAAGGCCTTTCGACATCGAAAGAATGCAGATAGAAGGGTGAAGAAAGACCTTTTGACTAAAGTGAAAGGATGGGCACAGAAGGGGGCCAACCTGCATCTACTTATTGATGAATCTTGTGAAATATCAGTAAAGAAGCAAATGCCCGTTGTTTTGAGATATGTAAACAAAAAAGGGATGATAGTTGAGCGCTTCATTGGCATTGAACATGTAGCTAATACAACATCTCCCTCTCTCTCAAGAATTCAATTGAAAATATATCCCTCCATAATTTAAGCATATCAAGTTTGCGTGGTCAAGGCTATGATGGAGCCGCTAACATGCAAGGTGAACTTGCAGGTTTAAAAACCCTTGTTTTAAATGAGAATCCTTCTACATTTTACATCCATTGTTTTGCCCATCAACTTCAATTAGCTCTTGCTTATGTTGCAAAAAATCATTCTCAAGTGGAGTTTCTTTTTGAAATAACTTCAACGATAATAAATAATGTTGGAGCATCTTGCAAAAGAAAAGATATTCTCTTAGCTAAACAATATGAAAACTTACTTGAAGCATTGACTAAAGGAGAGATTCTTATCGGAAATAAGTTGAATCAAGAAACAATTTACAATGGCCAGGCGACACTCGATGGAGATCACGTTATGGTACGCTTATTAGACTTATTACCATGTTCTCTTTTCTACATGAGGCGCTAGAAATTATCATGGATGACGGTATTAGTTTATAACAAATAGTTAATGCGCAAGTTTTTTTAGAAATAATGCACTCATATGATTTTGTGTTTACCATGCACTTCGTGAAGAACATCCTAGGAATAACTAATGATTTTTCATTGACATTGCAAAAAAAGATCAAGAGATTGAAAATGCATTGAATTTGGTAAAAACATCAATAAAATGTCTACAAGAAATGAGAAGTAACAATGAGAAATGAGAATCTTTATTAGAGAAAGTGTCTTAATTTTGTTCTTTGAATGAAATTGTTGTACCTAACATGGATGATGAGTATGTAGCTCGTAAACATTCATGATCTAGAGATGAAAATATTCCAAATTTACATCACATACGAGTTGAAGTTTGCAACACTATTATAGACTTGCAACTTTCAGAACTAAACAATAGTTTTACTGAGTAAAGCAAGTTGCTTTTGTGCATGGGAAGTCGTAATCCAACCGACTCATATTCTTCTTTCAACATTACGAAGTTGCTTTCCAAAAGATTTTTCTACTCATGATATTGTGGTACTTGAGAATCAACTTGAAACTTACATTATGAATATGCATTCAAATGATGAGTTTTTGGCTACTAAAGACATTGCTACACTTGCAAAGAAAATGGTTGAATGAAAAAGACATGTAATCCACCCATTAGTATACAAACTCATCGTGTTGGCATTGACTTTGCCAGTAGCGACTGCAACCGTTGAAAGAGCTATCTCTGTTATGAAAATTGTAAAGAATCGGTTGCGTAGTCGTATGGAAGATGATTAACCTAATGCTTATCTGATTACATATATTGAGAAAGACATTTTCAGAGAAAATGGTAATGAAGCCACTATGCAAAGATTTCAAACTATGAAATATTGACGTGAACAACTATAATCGATATTTTTTATTCAATGTAACTTTATGTTTTTTAAGGAAAATGGAACTACAGTTTTGGTATATCAATATAATTTTTGATGAGTTGTTATTTATATTACGACGCTTCTCGAATATAATCCTTGCATATACATAACGTGTGGACAAAAATAAGGATCATGTTTTTTATGTACCATCAATTTAAATAAAATTTTCACACTATGTTTTCTTTGTTGCAATAATAGGACCTGTGCATGTTTTCCTGTCACATTAGTTTTTCTATGCTTTTATTACTTGTGTTATTAATTATTTCTCCAATATTAGGAATTCTTCTTCTTGGAGAAATTCTCTGTCGTCTACAATCAAAGCCATTTAATAGTGCCATTATAAGCCGTTTAGCAGAGTTCTTCACAACGAAATTGGTTAGCTCAAATTGTAATTTTTAACTAAATGTTATGAAGTTATTATTAAATTTTTCTCTCAGTGTTGTACTAGTAAAATAATGCATTATTGCAATAATCCAATCTTATGCATTGTAAGCTTACACTAAAGGTACGTCTCTTTGGCTTTCTTTTCCCATGCAATCAATCATTTAGTATATAGTTCTTATTTTCTTTAATTTGGACATTTTTGTTTGTTCAGATATATTTCATTCATTTCGAAAGGATTATTTCATGTAGAAACTCCTTTGCCTTGCATATGCTAAATGCATATTTGTTTTTGGAGGAAAAAAATATGAATTATAAAACAATGCTAAATGCATATTTGTTTTTGGAGGAAAAAACATGAATTATAAAACTATTCAACATTTGAGGATCATAGAGTATACGGTATGTAGTGGATCAGTCATCATAGAAATAGGATTAATCATCTAAATTGCATGATACCGTTAATGGAAGGCAGAGCTTTGGATGTCATGTAATTAATATTGTCAGAAGTTTATTACAACAATTTCGATGAATAATTTGATCAGAATCTTGAATTGGCTAACCATCAAGTACTTACATGGTATAAACACGCACATGAGTGTGATGTGGGTTAAATAAATCATTTAAAGGCCATCAAAATGTATGTCAATATAATTTTCAAATGAATAATCAGTATTTAAACGTCTATTTTGTATTTGTACTACTAAAACTAGCCTTACTAATTGATGTTTCAAGAGTGGAAGAAACATTCATTTACACAAGCGTGCGCAATTTCACATGGAACTTCAAATAAAACAACATGAGCATGTTATAACTATCCCAACCATACAATACCAAACAATTTTGAAAGTACGTTGCAGTGTGTTATAACTGAATACATTATGCAACTAATAGATATAAAAGTTACTAAATGCACCAAATTACATTAGATCAGATTATTATTACTTTCTGTTTTTTGAAAATTTCAGTGGAACTATCAACGAAACATATGTTCATGCATGTTATCATCACGATAAATTAAATTTATTGTATGCAACTACATGGAATGTGTTGGTGATTTGCAATTTTTGCCTTACTTTTAACATTATTACCATTGGATGGTAAGTACTGTATTGTCGATTTAGATATCGAAGCCCAAAACGGTTATTTACACACTATAGCTAAGTTCATTATATTCTTATCTCATCGATAAACATTTTATTTACAAACATAGTCACAAAATTCTTTGTTTTCTATCATTCTAGTAATTGTAAGGAACACGTCAACGTACGTACAAGTTATAAAAAAGAAAAAGGAAAGAAAAAAGAAAGTTTATACTGCTTTTTTTTTTGAAAACCCAGGAGAACCCGACGGACCGGTAAACTCCTGAGGAGGGTATAGTAAAGCCATCCGCTGATCCAATCCCCCATACCCCAGGGTATATTTATATAGGATAGGGAAGTGCATGGTAGGAATCGAACGTGGGTCTTTTTACCAGAACTCAGACCTCATTTCCACTGCGCCGCACCCGCGGACGAAAGTTTATATTGCTAGTTCTACTACGTTGCGTCATAATTTTACATGACTACTGCTTTATTTCGAATCCACCTAGATATCTGAATGAATACCAACAACCCATCCAAATTATAGGATCGCTTTTAAAATGCTAGTGATTTGTTGAATTTGTGATCGTATCAGAACTCCATTAGATTGCATTAGCGATGACTGAAAATAAATATAATATGGTAATTTGAATTTGAAATTGTAACTGAAGAAAGTAGTATTACCATGATTTAAATTTGAAATATACTTCTATTATATTATAATTTTTAATAGAAGAATGTATTTTCTTGAGTATTAATATGTTTTCATAAACAATTTTTTTTCAGTCTGATTATTTAACAATGATATTTACTTATTACAATTTTATGAAGAAACACATAATATAGTTAAAATATACGCGTACAGTAAACAAAATGATTATATAATCACATGTTATAATAATATAAAAATTTATTAACAAATATCCTTTATTCTTTTTCAACTAGTTTCATTTGACCGTTGTTTAAAAAGGTCTGCAAATACCAACCTTAACCAATATACTGTTAGGGGTTGTTCGCATGTTACAAGGAGAAACGACGGTTCGGAATTGGGGTAGTCCAACATCGCTAAATAACTTGAGAAGTGGTGTATAAATCTGGGTTAGTATGCACATAAGATTGGGGATTATTTTTTTTACAACAAAGCATGTGCCAACTCGTATGCGTACCTAACATGCGCGATATTAGGTTGAATTTTTTTTATCTGGGATGAAAATAAATTAATTGAAATCCACTTTAATCATCCTCATCCAATACACTAATTTGAATGTAATCTTGTTTATTTACAGATTTCTAAATGGCAAACAAAAAATCTAGAATAAAAATATTTGACAGCTTGTATCCCATAACCTACAGCATATTCTAACCTTCATCAATATCTGCAATTTTTAAGTAGAAAATGTGTAATGTTATTTAACCAATTGCTTGCAAATTCATCAATATAATAATGTAATTTTCACTTGGAAATTTTCCATTACATCTCCCATTTTTAATTGTTAGTTCTTTCTTGCATAATATTTATAGGAAGGATGAACAAATGTTTGACCATGGTATAGACATATTTGACTATGTTATTTTGGTTAAACATCTTCTAGGAACCACAACTTGGATAAGAATGCTCTCACTGAAAATCTACATTTTTTTGTTTCTTATTTTGTTCTGGAGCCTTGGCGTAACGGTTAGGTCGTCAGCATGGTAATCTGGGTGTTCAGGTTCGAGTCCAAAAACAGTCTCTTCACAATGCGACTGAAAGTATCAACATCCACGGAGCTCGCTATCACGCATGAGCCTCGTGCACTACTGGGTACCACCTTGTTTTGTTTTCATGTGGTCATCTTTTTTTAAACAGCCAGATTGGAAGGCCTTGCCTGGTACACTTTTTGGTTGCTTGTCTCTTCTAAAAAGAAAGGATAATGTTGGGGATGATAACAGCAAGCGAGGTAGAAAAGCTTTTAGAAGCATATTTTGCAGATTTTAAGGCACAATCACTACCATTATAAAATCATAAAGTAACTATCGTTAAAAGTATCTTTAAATGTAACCTTCTTCTGCAAAACATTTGTAATTTGTTTTTTAGTGCCTTATATTTGCATGCTTTTGCAGTTACGTTTTGAGATTCTTAAATGCTTACTGGATATCTACCATGAAGTTATGAGGTCCCTGGAAAGTTTGTGACATTCAACATATAAATAAAGGAATAACCGTAGTATGAAGAGACTTCTCACTTAAGTATAATATTGGATTATATGGGTGCTCTATTTTACAACATGCGGACTGCACTATCTCTGGGCCAAGCCCATTTACACTTTTGTTTTATAAATACAAACGTTGGCTGCATACTGTATAATTATCTTGTAAAACAAATACAAAAGTATAATAAAAGCAGAGATTATTCTTCTTTACTTTTTCAATTTGGTATCGGAGCCAAGTAATCAAAATTGCTTAACAGCAAGTTTTGATTGATTCAATTTCTCTCATCAGAATAGAATTTCATCACTTGAGAGTATCTACACACAATTAGATTGTTGTGCACAGTATTTTACTTGAGTAATCTTCATATGAATCTTGTGCCGTGCCAAGAAGAAGAGTCTCAGAAGATTCTCATCATCGACAACTCATCGGCTGCACAATATCATCAGAATACTCAAGTTTTCTTTTAGACTACTCACCCACTGTGTCGTGCCAAGAAGTTGGAGTCAGAACATCATCATCACCCTCCAGTCTTCGGCTACACTTCTTGATTTGTTTCAACATCTCCTCTGTTCTGCTATTACTCTCAAGATGGGTGAAGAAAGCAGCAATGCCGCTGTATCACCAAGATCAGAATCAAGAACTGGTCAAGATCAGACAAGTGTCACCCAAGATCTACTCAAATCCATCATCAAACCACAGAGCCAAGTAATCACCATCCAGTTAGATGAATCTAACTACCTTCTATGGAAATTTCAGGTTGAGACGGCAATAAGAGGCTATGGCTTGCAAGAATTTGTCTATGGTACGATGATTACACCACCAAGATTCACTGCAGACAATGAAGGAAAGCTAATCAATAACAAGGATTACATTACACATGAAAGACAAGATAGCCTGATCGGTTCTTGACAATTGTCTTCCATAGGCACAAACTTGTTGCCTCAATTGGTTGGATGTAAAACTGCACATGAAATCTGTCATACAATTGAACAAATATTCAGTTCACAATCTGCAGCAAGAATAATGCAATACAAAAGACAGTTGCAAAACTTGAGAAAAGATAGTGCAAGTATGAGAGATTATCTGTCAAAAGCCAAAACCATATGTGATCAATTAGCTTGTGCAGGTCATAAGATAATAGATACAGAGCAAATTCTATGTATATTAGGTGGTCTCGATGACGAATATGAAGCAGTTGTAGCCATTATATCATCAAATGAAAAACTACCATCACTACAGAGTGTACATGCAATACTTCTTGCTCATGAGGGCAGAATAGAGCAGAAGAAATCAACAAACTTGGAATACAATGTAAATCATGTCTCTGCTAACAGGAACAGAAACCAAGAAAAGAATCAAAGTAACAGAAATCAATCAAACAACTATAGAGGTGGTCAATCCAGCAGAGGCAGAAATAGAGGTGGAAGATGGAATTACAATAACAACAGTAGACTAAGATGTCAGATATGTGAAAGATATGGCCATACTGCAAATAAGTGCTATTTTAGGTTTGATGCAAATTTCACACCAGTGCAACAAAGTAATAACAACACAAGACCACAAAATCCCAATGCCAATATGATAAACATGCATCAAGAATCAAAATCAGAAAATGCAGACACTAGCATAGCAAGGGTTGAAGACATTCATGATGATACCTGGTATCCAGATTATGGTGCAACTAACCATGTGACAAACAACCTGAATCAGTTGAATCTTGGCAACAGGGAATACAAAGGTAAACAATTACTTTATATGGGTAATGAAAAATCTGCATACATATCTCATATTGGAAATGCAAGTATTAATGGTACCAGACAACTTTATCTCAAGAACTTATTGAGAGTACCATTAATTAGAAAAAATTTGATGAGTGTTTCACAATTTGCTAAAGACAACAATGTCTATTTTGAATTTCACTTAACATATTGCTTGGTAAAAGATAATCTAACCGATGAAATTCTATTGCAGGTTAGAGAACATAAGGGGTTATACAAATTTAATGCCACAAGTTCAAGAAAATCTGAACATGAAAGAAAATGGCGTCATATTTCTGAAATTAAAAATGTTGAAAAGCATGTTGAAAAATTTGATGCTTGGCACTGTAAACTACGACATCCTAGTATAAATATTGTAAAACATGTTCTGAATAATTGTGATGATATTCTTGTTGATAAAATCCCTACTTCTTACATATGCACATATTGTCAGTTAGGCAAAAGTCATAAACTTGCATTTCCAGATTCTGAGACTATGTATAATAACTCACTTGAACTAATTGCAGCAGATCTCTGGGGACCTGCTCCAATTAGTACTGACTATGGTTGTGACGACCCGGAATTTTGAGCAATATCAATTTAATAATCTTTGTTTATAATTAAATTGATTTGATCATTTTACATTATAAATTAACAAGTTAAATTTATTTTAAAGATTAATGATAATAATTTGTTAATATCTATTCATATTTTTCTTTACAATATGAATAGGCAAGATTAATTCTTTTGAAAATTTATAATCTGATTTGAGATATTTATTTTGATAAACAAGAAGTTTCTAATGTAATAAAACTTTATATTCAAATTGTAATATATATGAATGTATATATTGTGATTTGATTTGGAAATTAATAAATTTAATATTAGAATGTTTCTATTTGAAATGTGTGTATATATATATTTGTATATATATATTTGAAATAAGAATTGCATTAATTTGAATTTAATAATAGTTTTCAAACTTGAATATATTTAGTTTTGAATTTAAAATGATAATTTGATTTAATGACTTTAAATTGATAATTGAGATTTAAATTTTAAAATAACAAAGTTAATTCCTTATTTATGATAAATATGTACCTTAAGCTTTTAAATAAGATTTAAATTAAAATAGATGTTTCAAACATATAAACATTTAATTGAATTAAAATGTAAGCTACTTGTTTCATATGAATATCTATTAAAAATAAGTATGTACATTTTATATTACATAAATATATGTATATAAGGATTTAATAAATTATTAAAGATAAATACATTTAAAAGAAAAACATTAATAAAACAAGTATAACACTTGTAAGTATATTAAATTATGTAAATTACATTTGTAAGAATATAAACCTTTAAACGGACACATGGCACTCTCTTGTAAATATAATTTAAAATTTAACTTGTAAATATAAAACAAAAGTTTACTTTCAGCTGAAAACATTTTTCTCTTCAACTCAAAACTTTATACAAAAGAAAGAAAAAAATATACAAATCAAAGATCAAAATACAAACAAATCAAGGATGAGAACAAATCTGTAAATCTGGATTCAATACAAATGCAAGTTCTTCATCAAGCAAATCGGGAAAGCAAATTAAGTTTCATCAGCAGTAAATCAACATGCAGCAACAATTAATCAACATGCAACAAGTTAGGAATCATCAAGCAAATCTGGAAAATCAACATGCAAATAAATCAAGGCCTGGAACAAAGGCAGTTCCTGTTCTCTGATACAGGTGAGTAAACATAATTTTAAAAACGGATTTAAACTTGAATCTTATCTTGAATTATGAATGAATATCATGTTATTACTTGATTGAATTAAATGCATGTTGTATGTGAGTGTTTAATGGCATGTCTGGATATAGATTGAATGCCTGTATGATTAAAGGTTTACTGTGTGGTTATGAAACAGTTTCAAAATTTATAATAAATTCAATAACTTGATTTTAAATTCAAGTTAGACTTAGAATTGTGAATTGAAGTTGTTTGTAATCAACTAACATATCACCTAAAAATATTTGCAAGTTTTAAATTTGAATAATTAGTTGTAAATTTGCAAGTTTACAGTAAAATACAATATTTGGTCAAAATTTGATGAAATCAATTTCAAGTTTTGATTGCATGATTGGATTGTAAATGGTAAATGATGATTTTTAGTACTTGAATCACAATTTTTAATAGGGTATTTAGTGAGAATTTTGGGATTTTCTGTTTGGGGTATTTTTGCAAAATCACGGCAAACTACGATGAATTGGTCGTCGCCGTTGAACTCAAAGGAGGGGGAAGCTTCGGTAATCTTGTGAAAAATACTATTGTATTTTATTTTGGTATGTGGTGATCGTGGTTTGAGATGATAGGGTTTTTTTCACCTGTTAATGCCGATGTGTTCTTTGGGTTACTGCGACATCATGTTGTTACCGGAGGTTGTCGCGAGCAATGCAAAGGGTCGAGGGGATAGTGGTGGAGCTAAGGTAGCAACGGCGTGGTCTCTGGTGAAGACAGTGGTCGGCGGTGGTTGATTTTGTTGTGGGTGGGTTTCGAACAGGTTGGGGTTGTAGGTCGAAATCTCGATCTCGATTGAGTTTGGGTGTTCTGGGTGATGCAAATAGATGTTTGGGTTGAGGGCGACTTGGGAACGGTCGGCATCGTGATCGCCGGTGTCCATTGGTGCCGTGCACGTTAACATGCACGGTGACATGTTTTGGTGGTGGGTTCTGTGGAGAAGAAGGGGGGAGACTCGAAGATGGCATCGGGTTTTTGGCGTGTTGTCTCGAAGCATGAAGGAAGCAGGGGAGACTCGGGGAAGTCATCGGGTTCTGGAGTAGTTTACTCGGGTGTGGCAAGTGTAGCTGGGTTACTCGAGTATTTAAGTATTCAGGAAGAAGAGCGAGTTGTTTTAGTTGATTAATTCAAAGAAAATTTGGTTTTAAGAAATAAAGTTTTTAAAACAGAGGTTAATCATGTTTCAAATTAAATCTGTTTTCAAAGTTATGTTTTAAAACAAATTTATATATCTTAGAATATGGAGGTTTTAAAATATGTGGATTTGAAATAGAATTTATATTATACTTTATTAAATAAATTTGGAAAGTTTTTAAAGATTTCGAAGTTCAATTTATAATATGTTTAAATTATGTTTGATTTCTAAATCATTGTATTTTATTTAAATAAAGTTAATGATTTAGAATTTGATAATCAATTGTAATAAAAACTATCTTTAGTTATCTTGAATTTGATTTAATTAAAGATAATTAAATTTGTAAAGATAATTGAGATAATTAAATTATTTTTAATTATCAAGTTTTAATTATGAATAAATGAATTAATCAAGATAATGGTTTCTTAATTAAGAATCTTTTTATATAATAAGTTAAGAAATCATTTAATTAATTTTAAATGATTAAGTTAAATAGTTAATTAAGTAATTAACTTGAGATTAATTAAGATAATCATTTTGGATTAATCTAATATAATTACTTAGGAAGATAATTAAAGTAATTAAGTGATTGATTACTAAAGGTAATTAAGTAAAGAATAATTACTTTATGAAAAGTAATTAAGTAAATGTGATTAAGAGTTAATCACTTTAGTTATTAAAGACTTAATTAATAACTGGTTAAAGGTTTAAATTATTTGATTAATGATTAATTAATTAAAGAATTAAGAGTAATTAATTAAGTGATTAATTACTTGTTAAAGTAATTAATTAATAAAGAATTTAATTAATGATGGAATCATTAATTAATGAAAATAATTAATTAATTGTTAATTAATAATTTAAGAATAATTAAATTAATTAAGTTTTAATTACTAAATGTAATTAAAGTAATTAATCATAGGTGATTAATTAAAAAGTAATTAATTAAGTATTGATTAATTAAAAGTAATTAATCAAGTGTGATTAATTAAAAGTGATTAATCAAGTGTAATTAATTAAAGATAATTAAGGAATAATTACCAGAATAATGAAAGAAAAATTAATCAAGGTTGATTAATTTAGACAGTAATCAAGAGGTAATTACTTAGTATAATTTGTAAGTAATTAATCAGGATGATTAATTAATTTGGTAATTAAGTAATAATTACTTAAAGTAATTAAGTGATAATTAATCAGGAAAGATTAATTGAGTTGGGTAATTAAGTGATGTTAGTTAATTAATTTGTAATGAATTAATGAATAGTAATGGATTGGAGATAATCCAAGTGTTTAATTAAGGATTAATCTAATTTAAGGATTAATTAAATTAATCAAGTTTGAATCAAACTTGTTATGAATGATTAATGATTGGATGATATATATTATTGGATGAGTAATGATATTGGTTGTTATTGGATGATATTGATTGATATGTAATGATTTGTATATGTTATATCTGATTGGGATATATATGCTGCTTTGTGATATGTATAGATACATGTGATAATAGATGCTTATCTATTTGTGTTGTGAATACATCCATTTATGTTAAGAGATATTTCTGAATATCTATTGTTTAAATCCCTTAAGTACAACTTGGACATTAAAATGGCGTTTGGTTTCGATGAGACCGGGATCGGGTTTCCATATTTGGATATCCGAAAACCACATCGATTCCAATTAAACGTTGGACGTTAACCCAAGTGGAGCAAGTGAAGACTCGAGGTGTAAGGGCTATACGTCAGTATAACTCTGTGGGTGATTCCGTAATGAGTTTGACGGAATAGTGCTTATAGATTCGAGATGGTGAATTAGAGTGCAAGGGCTATGGTCGTTGACTCTGAGGTTGATTCCAAAATGAGTGCAACGAGATAGTGCCTTCGGTTTCGTTCGAACCCGGAACGAACTTGTATGGATTGAATGCTTTCAGCACATCGTCAGGCGGACGATGAGCATTCTAAGATAATTGGTCCTATAAAGGTAATCGCAGCCTCAAGCCTCATCAACCGGGAATGGCTAAAACAGGGGAGGTGCAGCAAGGCTTCGTGGGTCGCGCCCACTGGAGGGCAAGATACATCCCTGTCTAGAGGTCCCTTTATATTTCGGCTTTGTGGGCGGTTGGAACTGCAGCCAACTGCGAGGTGGTCTTGTTCGGGACTGTTCAGTAAGGAATGGTCCCGGTCTTGTGTTGCAGGGGATGAAGGGAGTAATCCTCGGTACGGTGATCTAGGCCACGTACTGTGACGGGCGGTACCCCAGTAGCCCTGCCATTGTTGGAAACCCATTTTCCCTACGAGACCCTACGGTTTTGTTTGTATTACCCACTTTTGTGGCTAGTAGCTGGAATTTAATGAATGTAACAATTTCGGCTATTTCATATTTATTTGAAAACCCTAGACACTATTATAATATCACTGGATTTCCTATCAAATGTTTTGGTTAGCGTAAGGTAAAAACTTTTCCATGTTTATGTGTGGGAAGTCTTACGTGATACCTTTTGTTTTCAAAGGTTTTTCTAAAGTTAAGCAATCTTAAACCGTTTACTCACACCAGACCCCTGTCTGACCCGAGTGTTTATTTTCTGTTTTATTAAACTCTTGGGTACTCATATTATATATGAGTAGTCAAGTGATTCAGGTTATCTCTTGACGAATTCTGGAGGAGCTTTGGAGCAGGAGGCTTCAGCGTGTAGATATGATTAGAGTTTCCGCTGTGTTGTTGTCTGTATGATGTCTGGTATTGTATTAGACAGAAATGATATAACTGTCTAAATTGAGATGTTTAGTTGTGTACTCTGATGTATATGATACTCTGTATATGTTCTATATTATATTTAAATCGTTCCGCTGTGAGATTCTGATGTGTTGTTTTCTCTTTCTTCTCTTTCTTTTCTTCTTCTATCCCTTTCTTTCTTAATTAGTGATGCGATTTTCCGGGAGTGGAAAGTCGGGTCGCTACAGTTGGTATCAGAGCGTTAGGTTGAGTGAATACCTAGGCTATGAAGTGGTGTCTATCTTGAGAGAGCGTACTTGTAATTTTTATATAAATATATATTTATATAACTACCTAATCTGTTGGGTTATCTGTTCGGATTTTCCAACATAGGCTATAAAGGTAGATAGGTAGAAGTGTGTGGAACACGACTACCACTTTTGGTTGAGACTCATATGTTGTGGTTAGAGATGTGTCTGTCGGGATTGTAGATCTAATACTGTCTCGAATAAGATTTGGTGGATTGTAGAAAGGATTTCTTTGAGTCCAAAGGAAGTCTTTTTCAAGGATTGGAGTATATTCTTGAAGTGTGAGGTTAATTTGCTCTTAAGTGAGCAGGGGTTTCCGGGAGTTGAGTTGTCCGCTGAGCAGAAGCAAGTGATGGTGTCTTGATAGCTTCAAGAAGGAATAACTGTGTGATGAGATGCAGTATCCATAGATGGTTCTGAAGATGTTTCTTTTGGAGCCGAGTTTCTTGAGGAGATGTTTACTCGTCTCAAGGATGTTTTAGAGGATTTGGGTGTTAGTTTTGAGTTTCAAGAAGCTTTTGGTTAAGGAAGACCTTTGGTTTAGCTGTATCATTGAAGTGAAGTTTGGAAGCAGCAGTGTGGATCTGTTTCTTCGATGATTCAGTAATCTGTGGGATTCTACTATCGGCAGACCAGGCAGATGGTGGAGCTTATTCTTTTCTTGGAGGCTCAGTAGAGCAAGATATTTGTTGGAAGTGATCTATCAGTTTCTGATAGTAAGCCATTCTGGAAAGATTGATCTTGATGGGAAAGGCTGTTCTAGTTGGGGAGACAGTTCTTTGAAATCAGAACTGAGTAGGATCGCAAAAGTGACTTGCGATTAGCTTGGGAAGCTTGGAGTATTCTTGGTTTGAGATTGAGATATCTCATATGAAGGTATAGACTGCTTTAGTAGTCAGGGGATTCTCTAGATACTTTTTTGAGGAATTCAGAAGTCTACCTGAATCGGAGATTGAGATTTCTTATCAACTTGGATTTCTAGGAGCAGTATTGATGGTCTAACCATATAGTGGGATGACTCTTGGAGCGAGGTGAGTTTGGTGAGGCAGCTCAGGATTCTTTGGAATTGATCATCTTATTCCGAGTTAAGATTCTGCTAAGATGTTTTGACCAAGTGGAATGGTCACTGAGATTTTTATGAGTCGGATGAACTGTGTATGGAAAAAGATTTTTGCTTGTGTTCTTCGATAGCATTCTTATCTGCTCTAGATCAGAGTTGTGCAGCGGAAGCAAGTTGGGAATTATTCTAGTATAGAACAACCGGATGTCGCAGTAAAGGAATTTCTACTGGAAATTTAAGTATGAAGGAATTTTCTAGATTTGAAGGCAAGGTTGTCAAGTACAACTGTTGGCTATTCCAGATAGGAGAGGTATGTTTGAAGTCCATTGATGATTGTAGTATAGAATTGTGGATTGGATTTTGGCGAATTATTTTTGGGTAAGCCATTTTGTTGAGTAGGATCTGGAGATTTGATTTGAGTTGGTGCTGTTGTTTCATGGAGCAATCAGCAAGGGTTAGGCTGATCAGGTATATTGGAGGTGACTCAGAGCATCTGAAGAATTGTGCAGTTAAGAATTGAGAAATTTTGGGATGTGTAGTTAGAGTTTGGATGTTGATTTGGTTTTATCCAATCAAATGAGATATGAGACAGGGTATAACTGGAAAGTTAGCTCTGGAGGTATTTTGGAGTTGTTTCTGTGTTCTCTGAAGATTTGATTTTGATCTACAGGATTGAATTGCCAGTTTGGACAGCTGGAATTCATTGTATTTCACATA
Source organism: Allium cepa (assembly GCA_030765085.1). NCBI lineage: Eukaryota > Viridiplantae > Streptophyta > Magnoliopsida > Asparagales > Amaryllidaceae > Allium > Allium cepa. Next base: position 1,037,581,788 of record CM060931.1, on the reverse strand, counting down.
TCTCTGAGGAATATGTGTATGATTCTTTGAGTAATAGAATCAGCAGTTCAGAAGAAATCTGGTGGTTGTGCTGGTTTTGAGTTTAGTCTGATATCTTGTTCAGATTTGTAGAATCAGATGAGGAAGTTCTTGGTTTTAGTAGTGTAGTTAGTTAAGATTTGTAGAGCGAGTATTCCAGTATAGGTATCTGGAAACTCTAGATAATATTAGGAAGTTCTATTCAGAATTTTTCTGAATAGATAAATTGTTTGTTTGAATTGGTTGCTATGATTGATTGTTTGATGGCTGATAGGAATTTAAATTCTTTAACTGGGTTATTAAATTATCTTTGCTTTTAAATTTCGGGGACGAAATTTTTTTAAGGGGGGAGGAATGTGACGACCCGGAATTTTGAGCAATATCAATTTAATAATCTTTGTTTATAATTAAATTGATTTGATCATTTTACATTATAAATTAACAAGTTAAATTTATTTTAAAGATTAATGATAATAATTTGTTAATATCTATTCATATTTTTCTTTACAATATGAATAGGCAAGATTAATTCTTTTGAAAATTTATAATCTGATTTGAGATATTTATTTTGATAAACAAGAAGTTTCTAATGTAATAAAACTTTATATTCAAATTGTAATATATATGAATGTAAATATTGTGATTTGATTTGGAAATTAATAAATTTAATATTAGAATGTTTCTATTTGAAATGTGTGTATATATATATTTGTATATATATATTTGAAATAAGAATTGCATTAATTTGAATTTAATAATAGTTTTCAAACTTGAATATATTTAGTTTTGAATTTAAAATGATAATTTGATTTAATGACTTTAAATTGATAATTGAGATTTAAATTTTAAAATAACAAAGTTAATTCCTTATTTATGATAAATATGTACCTTAAGCTTTTAAATAAGATTTAAATTAAAATAGATGTTTCAAACATATAAACATTTAATTGAATTAAAATGTAAGCTACTTGTTTCATATGAATATCTATTAAAAATAAGTATGTACATTTTATATTACATAAATATATGTATATAAGGATTTAATAAATTATTAAAGATAAATACATTTAAAAGAAAAACATTAATAAAACAAGTATAACACTTGTAAGTATATTAAATTATGTAAATTACATTTGTAAGAATATAAACCTTTAAACGGACACATGGCACTCTCTTGTAAATATAATTTAAAATTTAACTTGTAAATATAAAACAAAAGTTTACTTTCAGCTGAAAACATTTTTCTCTTCAACTCAAAACTTTATACAAAAGAAAGAAAAAAATATACAAATCAAAGATCAAAATACAAACAAATCAAGGATGAGAACAAATCTGTAAATCTGGATTCAATACAAATGCAAGTTCTTCATCAAGCAAATCGGGAAAGCAAATTAAGTTTCATCAGCAGTAAATCAACATGCAGCAACAATTAATCAACATGCAACAAGTTAGGAATCATCAAGCAAATCTGGAAAATCAACATGCAAATAAATCAAGGCCTGGAACAAAGGCAGTTCCTGTTCTCTGATACAGGTGAGTAAACATAATTTTAAAAACAGATTTAAACTTGAATCTTATCTTGAATTATGAATGAATATCATGTTATTACTTGATTGAATTAAATGCATGTTGTATGTGAGTGTTTAATGGCATGTCTGGATATAGATTGAATGCTTGTATGATTAAAGGTTTACTGTGTGGTTATGAAACAGTTTCAAAATTTATAATAAATTCAATAACTTGATTTTAAATTCGAGTTAGACTTAGAATTGTGAATTGAAGTTGTTTGTAATCAACTAACATATCACCTAAAAATATTTGCAAGTTTTAAATTTGAATAATTAGTTGTAAATTTGCAAGTTTACAGTAAAATACAATATTTGGTCAAAATTTGATGAAATCAATTTCATGTTTTGATTGCATGATTGGATTGTAAATGGTAAATGATGATTTTTAGTACTTGAATCACAATTTTTAATAGGGTATTTAGTGAGAATTTTGGGATTTTCTGTTTGGGGTATTTTTGCAAAATCACGGCAAACTACGATGAATTGGTCGTCGCCGTTGAACTCAAAGGAGGGGGAAGCTTCGGTAATCTTGTGAAAAATACTATTGTATTTTATTTTGGTATGTGGTGATCGTGGTTTGAGATGATAGGGTTTTTTTCACCTGTTAATGCCGATGTGTTCTTTGGGTTACTGCGACATCATGTTGTTACCGGAGGTTGTCGCGAGCAATGCAAAGGGTCGAGGGGATAGTGGTGGAGCTAAGGTAGCAACGGCGTGGTCTCTGGTGAAGACAGTGGTCGGCGGTGGTTGATTTTGTTGTGGGTGGGTTTCGAACAGGTTGGGGTTGTAGATCGAAATCTCGATCTCGATTGAGTTTGGGTGTTCTGGGTGATGCAAATAGATGTTTGGGTTGAGGGCGACTTGGGAACGGTCGGCATCGTGATCGCCGGTGTCCATTGGTGCCGTGCACGTTAACATGCACGGTGACATGTTTTGGTGGTGGGTTCTGGGGAGAAGAAGGGGGGAGACTCGAAGATGGCATCGGGTTTTTGGCGTGTTGTCTCGAAGCATGAAGGAAGCAGGGGAGACTCGGGGAAGTCATCGGGTTCTGGAGTAGTTTACTCGGGTGTGGCAAGTGTAGCTGGGTTACTCGAGTATTTAAGTATTCAGGAAGAAGAGCGAGTTGTTTTAGTTGATTAATTCAAAGAAAATTTGGTTTTAAGAAATAAAGTTTTTAAAACAGAGGTTAATCATGTTTCAAATTAAATCTGTTTTCAAAGTTATGTTTTAAAACAAATTTATATATCTTAGAATATGGAGGTTTTAAAATATGTGGATTTGAAATAGAATTTATATTATACTTTATTAAATAAATTTGGGAAAGTTTTTAAAGATTTCGAAGTTCAATTTATAATATGTTTAAATTATGTTTGATTTCTAAATCATTGTATTTTATTTAAATAAAGTTAATGATTTAGAATTTGATAATCAATTGTAATAAAAACTATCTTTAGTTATCTTGAATTTGATTTAATTAAAGATAATTAAATTTGTAAAGATAATTGAGATAATTAAATTATTTTTAATTATCAAGTTTTAATTATGAATAAATGAATTAATCAAGATAATGGTTTCTTAATTAAGAATCTTTTTATATAATAAGTTAAGAAATCATTTAATTAATTTTAAATGATTAAGTTAAATAGTTAATTAAGTAATTAACTTGAGATTAATTAAGATAATCATTTTGGATTAATCTAATATAATTACTTAGGAAGGTAATTAAAGTAATTAAGTGATTGATTACTAAAGGTAATTAAGTAAAGAATAATTACTTTATGAAAAGTAATTAAGTAAATGTGATTAAGAGTTAATCACTTTAGTTATTAAAGACTTAATTAATAACTGGTTAAAGGTTTAAATTATTTGATTAATGATTAATTAATTAAAGAATTAAGAGTAATTAATTAAGTGATTAATTACTTGTTAAAGTAATTAATTAATAAAGAATTTAATTAATGATGGAATCATTAATTAATGAAAATAATTAATTAATTGTTAATTAATAATTTAAGAATAATTAAATTAATTAAGTTTTAATTACTAAATGTAATTAAAGTAATTAATCAGAGGTGATTAATTAAAAAGTAATTAATTAAGTATTGATTAATTAAAAGTAATTAATCAAGTGTGATTAATTAAAAGTGATTAATCAAGTGTAATTAATTAAAGATAATTAAGGAATAATTACCAGAATAATGAAAGAAAAATTAATCAAGGTTGATTAATTTAGACAGTAATCAAGAGGTAATTACTTAGTATAATTTGTAAGTAATTAATCAGGATGATTAATTAATTTGGTAATTAAGTAATAATTACTTAAAGTAATTAAGTGATAATTAATCAGGAAAGATTAATTGAGTTGGGTAATTAAGTGATGTTAGTTAATTAATTTGTAATGAATTAATGAATAGCAATGGATTGGAGATAATCCAAGTGTTTAATTAAGGATTAATCTAATTTAAGGATTAATTAAATTAATCAAGTTTGAATCAAACTTGTTATGAATGATTAATGATTGGATGATATATATTATTGGATGAGTAATGATATTGGTTGTTATTGGATGATATTGATTGATATGTAATGATTTGTATATGTTATATCTGATTGGGATATATATGCTGCTTTGTGATATGTATAGATACATGTGATAATAGATGCTTATCTATTTGTGTTGTGAATACATCCATTTATGTTAAGAGATATTTCTGAATATCTATTGTTTAAATCCCTTAAGTACAACTTGGACATTAAAATGGCGTTTGGTTTCGATGAGACCGGGATCGGGTTTCCATATTTGGATATCCGAAAACCACATCGATTCCAATTAAACGTTGGACGTTAACCCAAGTGGAGCAAGTGAAGACTCGAGGTGTAAGGGCTATACGTCAGTATAACTCTGTGGGTGATTCCGTAATGAGTTTGACGGAATAGTGCTTATAGATTCGAGATGGTGAATTAGAGTGCAAGGGCTATGGTCGTTGACTCTGAGGTTGATTCCAAAATGAGTGCAACGAGATAGTGCCTTCGGTTTCGTTCGAACCCGGAACGAACTTGTATGAATTGAATGCTTTCAGCACATCGTCAGGCGGACGCTGAGCATTCTAAGATAATTGGTCCTATAAAGGTAATCGCAGCCTCAAGCCTCATCAACCGGGAATGGCTAAAACAGGGGAGGTGCAGCAAGGCTTCGTGGGTCGCGCCCACTGGAGGGCAAGATACATCCCTGTCTAGAGGTCCCTTTATATTTCGGCTTTGTGGGCGGTTGGAACTGCAGCCAACTGCGGGGTGGTCTTGTTCGGGACTGTTCAGTAAGGAATGGTCCCGGTCTTGTGTTGCAGGGGATGAAGGGAGTAATCCTCGGTACGGTGATCTAGGCCACGTACTGTGACGGGCGGTACCCCAGTAGCCCTGCCATTGTTGGAAACCCATTTTCCCTACGAGACCCTACGGTTTTGTTTGTATTACCCACTTTTGTGGCTAGTAGCTGGAATTTAATGAATGTAACAATTTCGGCTATTTCATATTTATTTGAAAACCCTAGACACTATTATAATATCACTGGATTTCCTATCAAATGTTTTGGTTAGCGTAAGGTAAAAACTTTTCCATGTTTATGTGTGGGAAGTCTTACGTGATACCTTTTGTTTTCAAAGGTTTTTCTAAAGTTAAGCAATCTTAAACCGTTTACTCACACCAGACCCCTGTCTGACCCGAGTGTTTATTTTCTGTTTTATTAAACTCTTGGGTACTCATATTATATATGAGTAGTCAAGTGATTCAGGTTATCTCTTGACGAATTCTGGAGGAGCTTTGGAGCAGGAGGCTTCAGCGTGTAGATATGATTAGAGTTTCCGCTGTGTTGTTGTCTGTATGATGTCTGGTATTGTATTAGACAGAAATGATATAACTGTCTAAATTGAGATGTTTAGTTGTGTACTCTGATGTATATGATACTCTGTATATGTTCTATATTATATTTAAATCGTTCCGCTGTGAGATTCTGATGTGTTGTTTTCTCTTTCTTCTCTTTCTTTTCTTCTTCTATCCCTTTCTTTCTTAATTAGTGATGCGATTTTCCGGGAGTGGAAAGTCGGGTCGCTACAATGGTTATAAATACTATATCTCATTCATTGATGCACACTCTAGATTTGTATGGATTTATTTCTTAAAATCAAAATCTGAGACTAACAATGCAGTGATGCAATTTATTGCAAATGCTGAAAGGCAGACAAATAATCAGGTAAAATCTTTCAGTCGGATGGAGGTAAGGAATTTCTGCCACTAAAAACATTTTTTCAAAGCAAGGGAGTCGCCCACAGAACTACATGTCCCTACACTTCAGAACAAAATGGTCTTATAGAGAGAAAACACAGACATATTGTTGAAGCATGCTTAACTTTACTAGCACAAGCATCTATGCCACTCAAATTCTGGCCAGATGCATTTTCTACAGCAGTCTACTTAATCAACAGACTGCCTACAAAGGTTCTTGATTACAAGAGTCCTTTGGAAGTGCTAACCAAAGTTAAACCAAATTATCAAAACTTAAAGATATTTGGGTGTCAGTGTTTTCCCTATTTAAGACCATACAATTCGCACAAGCTTGATTATAGGTCAAAATCATGCACATTCATAGGCTATCCTATTAGTAAAAAGGGGTACAAATGTCTTGATAGTAATGGTAGAGTATATATATCTAGACATGTTGTATTCAAAGAAGATGAATTTCCTTTTAGCAATGCAGATATCAAAACCTCTCAGAAAATATACAATACCAAGCACTCCGTACCTCCAACATCATTCTCACCTGAAATAATCATACCAGTTCAAAGTGAAGGTGCTGTTGATGAAAGAACTTCTGACTCACAACGCACAATGCTCATCAATGAGCCAGGTCATGAGCAAACTGAAGAATCACCAAGGAATGACAATATTCAATCTGACAGTAACTGTCCTGAAGATCCATGCTCAATATTGAATGAACAACAGTCAATCAATACCCAACAAGAGACCACCAATGATGACTGTAACCAATCCACTATTCCTGCAAGCACTGGACATCACATGATGACTAGGGCAAAAAGTGGTATCTTCAAACCAAAAATATACAATACTGAACTTGATACAAGTGAACCAAGCACTTATCAACAGGCAATTGTTGACAACAATTGGAAAATTGCCATGACAGAGGAATATGATGCCCTAATAAAAAATAAAACTTGGGATCTTGTTCCACTACCCAAGGACAAAAATGTCATAGGATGCAAATGGACATACAAACTGAAGAAAAATCCAGATGGCTCAATTCTTAGGCACAAAGCAAGATTGGTGGCAAAAGGGTATTCACAACAAAATGGGTTTGACTTTAATGAAACTTTTTCCCCAGTTGTGAAACCCACATCAATCAGGATAATATTAACAATTGCTTTGCATAAGAATTGGGCTATTCAACAATTAGATGTTAATAATGCTTTTCTTAATGGTGATTTACAGGAAGAAGTATATATGGAGCAGCCATATGGGTTTACAGTAAAAGGCAGTGAGCAACTAGTATGCAAATTGAATAAAGCACTTTATGGTCTTAAGCAAGCTCCTAGAGTCTGGTTTGACAAGCTTAAAACCATTCTATCCAGTCATGGCTACATTCAAACAAAATCTGATAATTCCTTATTTACTAAATTCTTCAATCGTACTATGACTTATATACTAATTTATGTAGATGATTTTATTATTACAGGGAACAGTCAGTTAGAGATTAATCACATAACTCAATGCCTGAAGAAGGAATTTTCCATCAAAGAGTTAGGTGAACTAAACTATTTTCTGGGAATTGAAGTAAAGAGATTATCAAAGTCAGAGATGCAACAAAGTCAGAAAAAATACATCAATGATATTTTTAATAAGAGCCAAGATGGATAAAGCAAATTCTCTTCCTACTCCAATGACAAGCAATCTACATCTTTCAAAGGACAAAGGAGAGCCTATACAAAATGATAAGCAATACAGGAGTATAGTGGGAGCACTTCAGTACGTCACAATAAATAGACCATACATATCTTATAGTGTTAATAAAGTAAGCCAGTACATGCAAAAGCCATTAGACACTCATTGGAAGGCAGTAAAACAAATTTTAAGGTATCTCAAAGGATCAATTAATCAAGGACTGATTTTACAATCATGTGCATCACTTCACATCAATGGTTATGCTGACTCAGACTGGACTACCGACACTGATGACAGGAGATCTACAACTGGGTACTGCGTGTTTTTAGGTAACAATCCTGTGTCATGGTGTGCAAAGAAACAGCCAACAGTGTCTAGATCTAGCACTGAGGCCGAATATCGCAGCATAGCTAGTGCTACTGCCGAAATCATGTGGATAAAATCTCTGCTAAGTGAACTACATATTACATTTAACACCAAAGCTACTATATGGTGTGACAATCAAAGCGCTATCGCACTCACAGCCAATCTAATTCTTCACTCTCATACGAAACATATGGAACTAGACCTATATTTCGTACGAGAGCAAGTCATTAAAGATGAACTCAAGGTCAATTACATACCTTCCACTTACCAGAAGGCCGACGTTTTAACCAAATCCCTCTCAAGACCAAATTTTGTTAGATTCAGACGAGAACTTAATATTGACGAAGCCGACATCAATCTGAGGTCAATTGCTCAGATCTATATCCCCAAAGCCTCTCAAGCAACTTCTGAGGCATTCAACAGCGTCTGAGCTTCAGACATCTCAAACTCGTGCTCATGTCAAAGCCGCCTGCCTAGATTCAGTAGATCTTGAACAAATCAGATCTGATTTCTTATCGTCTGCTTCTCAATTTTGATTTCATCGGCTGAATCCTATTATCGCTCGCAAACCCTAACCCTAGTTTGGTTTTGAGGGGGGCAAATAAAGGAATAACCGTAGTATGAAGAGAGTTCTCACTCAAGTATAATATAGGATTATACGGGTGCTCTATTTTACAACATGCGGACTGCACTATCTCTGGGCCAAGCCTATTTACACTTTTGTTTTATAAATACAAACGTTGGCTGCATACTGTATAATTATCTTGTAAAACAAATACAAAAGTATAATAAAAGCAGCGATTATTTTCTTTACTTTTTCAATTAGCATATTTTATTTTATTTTTGATACTCAACAAATGCCATTTTTAATATGTAGAAAATAGACCGATACAAGAAACAACAATAAAAGGATAGACCAATGCTTGAATACCAAATTGCAGTCTAGCAACACATATCACTGGGGTTATTTATTACTTGGGGCATCTGACATATAAAACACAACCATCTTTGGTATATGGAATTCATTATAGTAAATGTGCATTTCTTGCAATATGCTTGATTGCTGGAACAATTCTCCTCATAGTAACTTGGAGGATGTATTAGGATCAAAGTTTTAAAAGTGGAAGGCATAAATATGACCCGTTTTACACTTTCGAGGCAAGACATTAGTCTCGAGTCGTGGATGCAAGTTTTCAGATAAACATTGCACGCTTAGATTAAAGTATTAAATATATAGTATTATAGAAATTGAAAAATAAAATAAGAAACATTAAACATTCAAATTGACAAACATAACAAGCAGCACAATCAAGCATAAACATTTCATTTGAAAATTTTCTAACTTTTATACATAACACAGCGGAGGTCAATAATGCACAATCAAGCATAAACATTTTCTAACCTTTATACCGCACGATAGTGGGCTCTAGGGAGGTCAATAATGTACGCAGCCTTTCTCTCGCATTGCGATGATGCTGTTTCCAAGCTCGAACCTGAAGGCTCAAATCACCATGCGGATGACCTAACCATTGTGTCAAGCTCCACCTCTGCTTTATAATATATGCATATTAAAAAAAACTAGGAAGTTGCGTATAAAAGCAGAATATTACAAGCAATAAAATTATTTGCTGTTGTTTTCTTGATCTATTTTGTTTTTTGCTTGCTAAAAATGATCAGAGTTTTGTAGCTTTTGATAGATTTAATTTTTATTACAGTTGGACGTAATAATCTCAGCAGCCAACTTGAAGCTGTGATGCTATGTGCATCTCTCATGCCTCGTCCTATTGAGCCTATGCCTTGGAGGCAAAAAGCCATTCTGAGCAAGTCTCATGATATTTTCCCTCCACGTCATCTTGAGACGTGTTTAAGTCATGCCTTGACGCAGCGGATTAATCAAAATAAACTTCAATCGGTGAAAGTAGCAATCGGTGGATTGATGAATACCAAAATGCCCAAATTTGTTGATCCGAAGATACCGAATTCTAGCTATCTCAAACACATTGATAGCGCACTATACCATGTTAGAAGATCTTCAATTCTTCAAGCGTTGATCAAGCGCACTTGATTCCCCGAATCGGCTTCAACAATCGTTGATTCGAGCGCACTCGAGTAACCGAAAGTGGAGATAGGAGATTACACTCAACTACCAATTTAAATTGAAAGCACAAAGCTAACAAAGAGAATTTTATTCAAAAATCAACCACCTTCAAATGTACAACTCACGCGTATTTATAGAGTTTCACAACACAGCCCCTTAAGTTGTATACGACTTACGACTCATCCCTAGGTCGTTGCCGACCTAACAGACACCCCGCAACTCAAACAGTACACGACTTAAACCATAGCGACCTAAAACAATACGACTCACGACTTATAATACATGGTACAACACAACCCAGGTCGCACACGACTTATCAACATACACGGGACGCGACTTACGACTCAAAGACTCAACCGACTCAAATGATACGACTTAACATTGCTATGACTTAAGATACACTGACCCTGGACGACTTACGACTTAAGATAGTCATGACTTAACCTTTCAGCACCAAGGCTTAACGACTCATCTTCAGGTGACTTAACATCGAACGACTCATCTCCGAGCGACTCATCCCTGAACGACTCATCTCCAGGTGACTTAACTCCGTTCCTTCATTATGTCGTATAACCATAGGTCGTAGCTCGTTCCTGCTAGGTCGTAAACTTAATGCCACTTCTCTTTCTGGTTCCTTGTTAAGTCGTGAACGACTTAGGACTTCTTTGTTAGGTCGTAAGTCCTCTTCCCCTAGCCTGTTAAGTCGTACCCCCCCTTCACTCGACCTGTTAAGTCGTGGACGACTCATGTTAGGTCGTGGACGACTCATAACTGCTTCCTTATCTCGTGACAACTTAGGTCGTGACCATTTTCTGTTAAGTCGGAAACGACTTAAAATTCCTGCATGACTTAAGGTTGTGGCCTTCTCCAAACGACCTAAAGACTTTGAACACTTCAAACTTACTAATTTCGTAGATCGTTCTGCATCATCCTCCCCCGGTTGACAGGAATTCGTCCTCGAATTTTCACTTCCTCTTTCCACAATAAATTCATTTCCATGATACGGAATTAAATGTTTAACGTTGAATACGTCAGACGTATACACATCCTCCGGCAGCTTCAACCTGTAAGCATTTTCATTGATCCGTTTCACAACTTCTACAGGACCAATTTTTCTGGCTTTCAACTTGTTATAAGCACCTACTGGAAAACGATCCTTCGTTAACACAGCATACACCAAATCTCCTTCGTTAAATTCAACATTTCGTCGCTTCAAGTCTGCAAATTTCTTATATTTCTTATTTGACTTTTCCAATCGTTCCTGAACGATCTTATGACATTCAGTTAATTCATCAAAAAAATCAACAGCTCGTTTAACTGTCCCCTTCGGTTGTGGTACTACTGCTAAATCCAACGGTCCCTTGGGTAAATTTGAATATACAATCTGAAATGGACTGAATCCCGTACTACGATTCACTACATGATTATGAGCAAACTCTGCCTAGCATAACTTCATGTCCCAACTCTTCAGATTATCCTTCACAAGACATCGCAAAAAATTTCCCAACGATCTGTTAACAACTTCTGTCTGTCCATCTGTTTGCGGATGATAAGCGCTGCTAAATTTCAACTTCATTCCCACCATCTTCCACAAACTTAACCAAAAATGGCTTAAAAATCTAGTATCCCGATCAGAAACAATAGATTCTGGTAACCCATGCAATCGATACACCTCCTTAAAGAATAATTGTGCCACTCGAACTGCATCCGCTGTCTTCTTGCAGGCAATAAAATGTGCCATCTTTGAAAATCTGTCCACCACAACAAATATAGAATCATTTCCCCTTTGAGTTCTAGGCAAACCCAAAACAAAATCCATGCTGATATCAACCCATGGTTTAGATGGTACAGGTAACGGCATATACAATCCTGCATTGGTCGTAGTTCCCTTCGAAACCTGACATATATGACATCTTTCCACAAACCTTTCAACCTCTTTCCTCATCGACGGCCAAAAGTAGATTGAGAAATCAAATGTAATGTGCGATCACGGCCCACATGTCCTTCCTCGTGCAACTCTTTGATAATCTTCAACCTCAAACTGCTCTCTGGAATGCATAATCGATTTCCTTTAAACAAGAATCCATCCACTAACACAAATTCATCAGAATTCCCATCCTTAACTTTTTCAACAAACCTTGCAAAGTAAGGATCCTCCTCAAACAATTCTGGTAATAATTCAAACCCTGTCACCTCAACTTTCATTTTAGTCAACAAATGGTTCCTTCTACTCAAAGCATCAGCCACTCGATTTGTCACCCCAGATTTGTGCTTAACAACAAAGGTAAATTGCTGTAAATATGCAATCCACGATGCATGTCTCGCTGAAATTTTATCCTGCCCCTACAAATGCTTCAAAGCTTCATGATCAGTGTAAAGAACAAACTCTTTCTGGAATAGATAATGCCTCCAGTGTTTCACAGCTTGCACAACAGCGTAAAACTCAACATCGTAGGTACTGTATCTCATCTTTGCCCCTGATAGCTTCTCACTGAAATAAGCAACTGGCCTCCCACTCTGACTCAACACTCCTCCAATCCCAACATTTGATGCATCAGTGTGTAGCTCAAACAACAACTGAAAATCTGGTAATACAAGAATTGGCGTTGTCGTCAAAAGTTCTTTGATTCGTTCAAAAGCAACTCCTGCTTCCTCCGACCAAGAAAACTGCTTCCCTTTCATACAATCAGTAACCGGTGCCATCACGCTACTGAAGTGTGGAATAAACCTCCGGTAGAATGATGCCAATCCATGGAAACTTCTAACTTCAGTGATAGTTCTCGGTTGTGGCCAATTTCTAATAGCTTCAACTTTACTCTGGTCCACTTGGATTCCCTTCTCAGATACAACATATCCCAAGAATAAAACACTTCTCGTCATGAACACACATTTCTTCGTAGCTGCATAAAATTGTTCCTCACGAAGAATAATTAACACCTTTCTCAAATGCTCTACATGCTCCTCCGTACTCCTGCTATATATCATAATATCATCGAAATAAACCACCACGAACTTTCCAATGTACGGTCTGAAAATTTGATTCATCACCCTCATAAATGTACTTGGTCCATTTGATAGACCAAACGGCATAACCAACCATTCATATAAACCTTCCCTCGTCTTGAATGCGGTCTTCCATTCGTCTCCCGGTCTAATTCGAATCTGATGATAACCACTCTTCAAATCATTCTTCGAAAAGATAGCTGCCCCACTCAACTGATCTAGCAAGTCATCCAACCTTGGCATAGGAAATCTGTAGCGAACAGTAATCTTGTTCAAAGGTCTACTATCGGTACACATTCTCCATGTTCCATCCTTCTTCGGCACCAACAAAGCTGGTACTGCACAAGGACTCAAGCTTTCCTGAACACATCCCTGCTCTAACAACTCTTCCACCTGCCTTCGTAACTCCTCATGTTCCTTCGGACTCATTCGGTAATGTGGTCGATGTGGTAATACTGCTCCAGGAACAAGATCGATTTGATGTTGAATGTCTCTCAGTGGCGGTAACTCCTTAGGCAACTCTTCTGGAAATACGTCTTCAAATTCTTTCAAAACTGGTTTTGCTTCTTCTGGAATTTCAACCTCTTCATGACTCTCTCGTCCAATCAACAAATAGACTTCAGGCTCATCTTCAACTTTCTTAACAAACTCCTTCAAAGATAGCAAAGTTTTCAGTTCTTCGATCTCCTCCAACTTGCTCTCCTTCTGTTGTTACTTCTTCGGAACTAAAATAATCTTAGTACCTTCAAACATGAAACTGTAACTATTAGCACGACCATCGTGTTGTACTTCTCTATCAAACTGTCATGGCCTGCCCAACAACAGAGGACACACATCCAAGTCTACAACGTCACACCAAATTTCATCTTTGTACTTCTTCCCAATAGAAAAATTCACACAAGCCCTTCGACACACCTTCACTTCACCTCCCTTCCTTAACCATGCTAACTTGTACGGTTTAGGATGCTTCTCAGTTTTCAAGTTCAACTTCCTTACTGCTTCTGTAGAGATAATATTATCACAACTCCCGGCATCAATAACGAACTTGCAAACCTTTCCCAAAATAGTGCATGTCGACTGAAAAATATTGCTTCTCAACCAACTAGAATCCTCTTCTTGCTTTGGTGTAAGACATGACCTCCTCATCATAAGATTACAACCTTCATCTCCAGACAATTCTTCTTCCTCCTCAACATAAGGTGTATTTGAACATTCTGCCTCCTCACCATCATCCTCAATCTCAGCAACCATGGTTCTCTTCTTTGGCTTCGGACATTCATTACTTTTATGACCCAACTCTTGGCAATTGTAACATTTGAAACCACTGCTAACCTTTGCCTTCCCAGCCTCCTTCACCACTGGCTTACTGACAGGTTTAGAAACATTAGAACTCCCACTAACACCCTTCACTTGATTATTGGAATTAGTAAACACACCACCTCCACGCCTTCCTTGCTTCTCCCAAGCCAACGCTTTCTGATGTGCCTCCGCTACTGATCTAGGATCAAACATATTAACCATATCCTGGATCTGCATTCTCAATCCCCCAATGAATCTAGCAGTTAGCTGTTCTTCCGTTTCCATAATATCATTCCTGGCAATGAGTTGGTAAAATTCATCAGCATAATCACTAACAGACTTCGTCCCTTGCCTCAGATTCTGCAACCTCTGGTACATAAGTGATTGGTAGTTGTAAGGCAAAAATGTAGTTCGCATCAACTTCTTCATCTTCTCCCATGATTCAATCTTTGACTTTCCCATTCTCTCCCTTGTAAGTTTAGTTTGCTGCCACCATGCCAAAGCTCTCCCCCTCAACCTAGTAGCAACCAACTTCACTCTTCTATGCTCAGGAACCTCCTTGAAGTCAAAGATCTCTTCAACATTTGACAACCAATCTAAGAATTCTTCAGCTACCATTCCTCCTTTAAACTCTGGAATTTCCATCTTCATACCCGACTCCCATCGACGATCATCTTCAACATTTCGACAAGAATTTCGAACTTGGTCTCGATCTTGATAATGAATGCTAGCTCTATCACCCTCTTCATCAAAATCAAATGTTCGTCTATATCGATCTCGACCATCAACATCCCTTTGATCACGCATGTCTCTTCTACTATGTCTCTCTTCATCTCTATATGGATCATCTACAAATTCTCGTGGAGTTCTTCTCTCTTCATGTCCATAGTCATGGTGATCTCTCCTTGATGAAATTGATGTTTCTCTTCCTTCTCTAAAAGATTGCGGTGATACCCTCCTCGCTTCCGTAACCAATGGCGAAACTCGGTTTCCTCCATGGTTCGAGTTTGGTGATCTCCTCCTTTGAGTTTGATTCAAATCATTCATCAATTTCTCTAAATTTCCAATGCCTTCATCAAATTTCTCATTAATACGTTGTTCCATAAGCTCGGCTTCTTCTCTTCTATACAACGCTTCAACATTTTGATGACGATTAGCTCTCCTTGGCGGCATGATTGAAAACTTCTCAAAAACTCAAACACTTCAAAACTTCTCAAATACTTCAACAACTTGAACACAAAACTTCAACACAAGACCAACAAGTCACGGCTCACTTGCAACTTGGCGCGGCCTCACTTGCAATTTGGCTCGAATAAGGCCTTGAGACTTATCACCTTAGCTCGGCAATAGGTAACGACTCAAGAATAGGTCGGCTTCAACTCAACAAAGCACGGCTTAACTGCACTTGTCTCGACCACCTACTTCAACCCTTCAATTCAAACAACAACAAGGCACGACTCCAATCACTAGCTCGGCCTCAATACTTCAAACACCCTTTCAACTCTAGATCCAAAATGAAATGGATAAAAATCTTCAAACTCGTTGCAACTTCAAGATGAACACGATGAACTCCAACTTCAAACTTCAAATACTTGGCTCCAAGAATCAACTTAGCTATGATTGGCTAAGTATGGCTTCGATACCAAAAACTGACGCAGCGGATTAATCAAAATAAACTTCAATCGGTGAAAGTAGCAATCGGTGGATTGATGAATACCAAAATGCCCAATTCGTTGATCCGAAGATACCGAATTCTAGCTATCTCAAACACGTTGATAGCGCACTATACCGTTTTAGAAGATCTTCAATTCTTCAAGCGTTGATCAAGCGCACTTGATTCCGCGAATCGGCTTCAACAATCGTTGATTCGAGCGCACTCGAATAACCGAAAGTGGAGATAGGAGATTACACTCAACTACCAATTTAAATTGAAAGAACAAAGCTAACAAAGAGAATTTTATTCAAAAATCAACCACCTTCAAATGTACAACTCACGCGTATTTATAGAGTTTCACAACACAGCCCCTTAAGTCGTATACGACTTACGACTCATCCCTAGGTCGTTGCCGACCTAACAGACACCCCGAAACTCAAACAGTACACGACTTAAACCATAGCGACCTAAAACAATACGACTCACGACTTATAATACATGGTACAACACAACCCAGGTCGCACACGACTTATCAACATACACGGGACGCGACTTACGACTCAAAGACTCAACCGACTCAAATGATATGACTTAACATTGCTACGACTTAAGATACACTGACCCTGGACGACTTACGACTTAAGATAGTCACGACTTAACCCTTCAGCACCAAGGCTTAACGACTCATCTTCAGGCGACTTAACTTCGAACGACTGATCTCCGAGCGACTCATCCCTGAACGACTCATCTCCAGGTGACTTAACTCCGTTCCTTCATTATGTCGTATAACCATAGGTCGTAGCTCGTTCCTGCTAGGTCGTAAACTTAATGCCACTTCTCTCTCTGATTCCTTGTTAAGTCGTGAACGACTTAGGACTTCTTTGTTAGGTCGTAAGTCCTCTTCCCCTAGCCTGTTAAGTCGTACCCCCCCTTCACTCGACCTGTTAAGTCGTGGACGACTCATGTTAGGTCGTGGACGACTCATAGCTGCTTCCTTATCTCGTGACAACTTAGGTCGTGACCATTTTCTGTTAAGTCGGAAACGACTTAAAATTCCTGCATGACTTAAGGTTGTGGCCTTCTCCAAACGACCTAAAGACTTTGAACACTTCAAACTTACTAATTTCGTAGATCGTTCTGCATCATGCCTTCTAAGATGCTTAGGATATCTTTTTGATATAAGACACAACCATATGTATCAATAGGGTTTAGGACTTGAATTATATTGGAATTTGTTACATAATTTTCCAACTATTTTCAGGCATTAAAATCTTTTTATATTATTTGTTGTTTCTTTCTTTATTTTACAGTTTAGGCATCCAATGTCTTCGTAGTATTATTATCTCATGTCAGTCACCTAAGTGTAAAACGTGTCTTTAATTAAGCTTAACGAACAGTACAAGGTAATAGATAACATAGCCGGAACGAAACTAAAACTGCTTAAAACTGTAGCACAATTAACATATAGTAAACCAAATGTCTTAATTTTGTTGGGAGATAGCCATCGTGAATTACCCAAGTGTATGATCCGTACTGTTTTAGCAAGGTACTTTAACTGAAAGATTTTTTGCTTGCACTAATCCTTTTTGCTTCCATCCATGGCCATATTGTCTTCATTGAATACATGTAACCTCGCCGGCGTCTGCAAATAATGCAAATTTAGTCATCTTCGTCATGTGGGCAATAGGAAGGTGTGGTTTTTTGTTCCTTACCTTGGCTTAGCCCATGAATGGTGGTGATCAAGTTAGGTAAGATATATACATTGGTTACAACTTACAAGTGCAGTCGCTACACGAATCCCCTCCTTATGTTGTCAGCAGCATGCTCTCTATTATTTCATTTCTGTGATTCTTGCCCAAACAATGTTCGCCAATCAATAATTGCATAATTTGAATTTGCTAACATAGCTAAATTAGATTCAAAAATAACACTATTCACTACCTTTTTTTCACAAAACAAGCGCTTTGTTTAGTTATGATTCAGTGTCATGTGTGTCCTCAAAACATACACCCTTGTGTAAGGAAATTTGACATTTTGTAAGGAAATTAATGCGAAAACATTAATGGACCGTTTTCTTCCTCATTATATGGTACATTAATGGACTGTTTCCTTCCTCAAACGTTTCCTTCCCCATTATGTGGTCAATAGAATCTAAAGGGTTTTCCTATTAATTTGCTAATAAATAAATCGGTTATAATCTAGAGCATTAATTTCTCTCATCTTGATCTTGATGGACGATCAAGATTAAGTCTACAAATCTGGAAAGTTGGTCCTCTCTCTACCTATAAATATTAACATTTGCCCATCACAAAGGATATATAAAACACATAAGAAAAATATAGGAAAAGAGTGAGAAACCATTTCCTTCTCTATTGAAACAGCTTTCGACAACAACCATTGCTGATTCATATACAAAATGTCTGGAGGTATGTTTTATTAATTCATTACATAGTGATAATCATGTAATTCTAGATCTTATGGTTTATGTTTTCCGCAAGATATAGATTACATGTGGTATCAGAGCCATGGTTTTAGAATTCATGATTATCCATCAATATATAAAACAAAAACTAGCATAGATCTATGATATGATATTTGTAATTTTACTATGATGATGATAATGATTATTAGTGTTAATATGATTCAAGTTTAATATTCATATTATTTAAGTTGCTATAGTAATCATGATTATCAATATTGTTCTATTTACTGTATGCTTAAATCTGGACTGGAAAATTTATATTTCCTCAAAAGTTGATTTTTTTCTACTTTAATGTTTGACCTACTGTATAATATGGAACAACTTATTATATGCAAATACTTTTCAAAAAGTATACATATTGAAAACAATTGTTTCCTAATTTGACATTAAATTCATGACTTGGAACTTGCAAGATAATTGTATATACATGATTTGTAAAATAATTATTTATACGTTAAATTCATGTATGAAATTTACTTGGAGTTGCTAAACATTTATTATCATTGTTGTGGATTACTTGAAAAAAAGACAAATGTTTATTCAAAAATAATAATATAGTTTTCACTTCCGCGCTTAATTTCCTTGTTTCCTCTAGTCTGATGCATGCAGTCCCGTCCACAGGTGGCTGCTGCTTGCACAATAACGCATGAAACATTGATGTTTATCATTCTTTCATGCGTATGGTTCTATTGCCTACCCACAGGAGGCGCTAAACTTAACCTCTTATTATGACATGTGTTTTATTCTAATAAAGAAGCCTACATTTCTTTTATATATGCAGTTGCAATGCCCTTAAACCTTAATTCGTACGCTACGTCTATCGTCAAACTCAATGGAACCAACTACTCGGAATGGAAAGAGCAAGTTGAGTTTTCTTTAGGCGTACTTGAACTGGACATGGCTTTCCTAAAGGAAAAGCCAGCCCCACTTACTGACACAAGTACGTCTGAGGAAAACAAACTCTATAATGATTGGGAACGATCTAATAGGCTCAGCATGATGTTTATGCGAATGGTGATTGATACCAACATCAAAACCTCCCTCCCCAAAACTGAAAGCGCAAAAGAATAATTGCAATCAATTGAAAATCGGTTCAAGACTGCAGACAAATCCCTTGCTGGGAAACTTATGGCAGATTTTGTAACCATGAAGTTTGATGGTTCTCGCTCAATGAGCGCTCATGTCATTGAAATGATTAACCTTGCTGCCAAACTAAAGAACTTAGGATTGGTTATGGATGATGCTTTTCTTGTCCAATTTATTCTCACTAGCTTACCTCCTCAGTATGAACCATTCAAAATTCATTACAACACTATTACGGAAAAGTGGAGTCTAAATGAATTGACTAACAAACTGGTTCAAAAGGAGTCTAGGCAAGGCTTGCAAGGCATTAAAGTTGCTTATTTCACTCAAGGGGTTGGAAAACAAGCTGGCAAAAAGAATAACTCACAGCATAAAAGAGCACCACCCAAATCTGATGACACCACTCAACCATCCAAGAAGAAAAAGAAGGATGATGTCTGCAAATTCTACAAGAAACCTGGACACTTACAGACAGATTGCATTAAGCGCAAGACATGGTTCAAAAAGAAAGGTAACCCAATGGGTTTCGTAAGTCATTTCGAATCAAATCTTACTAATGTACCTTCTTCTACTTCGTGGATTGATACTGCTGCTAACGTTCATGTTTCGAATTCTATGCAGGGATTCATTACGATCCAAACCACAAATCCAAGTGAGAATTTCATTTTCATGGGGAATAAAGATAAAGCTCCAGTTGAAGCTATTGGAACTTTTCGTCTTATTTTAGATAGCGGTTTCAGTTAGATTTATGTCAGGCTCTTTATGTTCCGTCTATTTCCCGTAATTTGATTTCTGTAAATGTACTTGATAAATTTGGATATTCTTTTGAAGTTGGAAAAGGAAATTTTAGTTTATTTAAAAATTCTAGTCTTATTGGTTATGAAATATTAATTGATGGACTTTATAAACTTCATCTTAAACAAAATGCTGAAATCCAACTCACCCTGCATGGAAAAGAAACTAAAAGAAAGTCATCCAAGAATGATTCTTACTTCTTGTGGCATAAAAAACTGGGTCATATATCCAATGAAAGAATCAAGAGGTTAGGTTTCCTACCGGACCTAGACTTCGCTAACATTACAACATGTGTTGATTGTATTAAAGAAAAAAACAACAAAAAACACAAAGAAAGGAGCCACAAGCAGTACACAACTTCTTGAAATAATACATACAGATATTTGTGGACCTTTTGATGTTCCAACTTTTGGAGGAGAGAAATATTTCATCACTTTTATCGATGATTTTTCACGTTATTGCTATCTTTATCTGTTGCATGAAAAATCTCAATCAGTGGATGCTGTACAAGTGTTCATTACTGAAGTCGAAAGGAAATTAGAAAGAAAAGTGAAAATCATTAGGTCAGATAGGGGTGGTGAATTCTATGGAAGGTATGATGAAACGGGACAACATCCTGGACCTTTTGCTAGACTTCTTCAAAAACTTGGAATTGTTGCATAATACACAACGCCTGGATCCCCATGACATAATGGTGTAGCTGAAAGGCGAAATTGTACATACATGGAAATGGTTAGATCCATGATGATTCATGCAAATTTACCTATATCATCATAGATGGATGCATTACGAACAGCTGTCTACATCTTAAATAGAGTTCCAAGTAAGGCCATTCCAAAGACTCCTTTTGAACTTTGGAAAGGATGGAAACCTAGTTTAAGACATCTCCAAATTTGGGGTTGCCCAGCTGAAGCTAGAATGTACAATCCAAATGAAAAGAAATTGAATTTTAAGATAGTCAGTGGTTATTTTATAGGTTACCCATAAAAATCTAAAGGATATAGATTTCATTTTCCTAACCATAGTACAAGAATTGTTGAAACCGGCAATGCCAAATTCTATGCGAATGGTGAAATCAGTGGGAGTACAAAACAACAAGAAGTGATCATTCATGAAATAATGGTACCCATTATCTTACCCTTTATTTCGAAAAATATTGGGAATCATCCCATTGTTGAACCTGTTCACAATGAGGAAAAAACAATAAATGATCAACAACATCATAATGAAATTATCACCAATCATAATGTTGATGAAGTACCACAGGAATTAGCAATAAGAAGATCTCAAAGACAAAGAAGACCAACTATTCCTGATGATTACATGCTTTATCTAATAGAATCTGAAGGAACTACGGACCCAATTTCTTATTCACAAGCCATTAAGGATGTTAATTCTATTAAATGGATTGATGCCATGAAAGATGAACTGAAATCTATGGATAATAATCAAGTTTTGAAAATCATTCAATTGCCGCAAGGACATAAAGCAGTCGGTTGTAAGTGGGTCTTCAAGACCAAACGTGACTGCAATGGTAAAATTGAACGATATAAAGCTAGACTTGTTTTCAAAGGTTTTAATCAGAAAGAAGGCATTGACTATAATGAAACTTTTGCTCCTATTTCCGGGAAAAATTCTCTTAGAATTATCATGGCATTAGTAGCTCATTATGATCTCGAGTTACATCAAATGGATGTGAAAATGGCCTTTCTAAATGGAGACTTGGAAGAAGAAGTCTACATGCGTCAACCTGAAGGCTTCATAATTGAAGGATAGGAAGACATGGTCTGCAAACTTAAGAAATCAATATATGGACTGAAACAAGCTTCTACACAATGGTATCTAAAGTTCCATGAAATCATTACCGCTTTCGATTTCATAGAAAACATAGTTGACCCTTGTATATACCTCAAGTTCAGTGGGAGCAAGTTTATATTTTTGATTCTGTATGTTGATGACATATTATTAGCTACCAGCAACCTTGGTTTATTACATGAAACTAAGGATTATCTCTCAACGAACTTTGAAATGAAAGACATGGGTGAGGCTTCCTATGTGATAGGAATAGAAATATTCCGTGATAGATCACAAGGAATTCTAGGATTGTCTCAAAAAGCATATATTGACAAAATTATTGAGAGATTTGACATGACGAATTGTTCCTCTAGTCCTGTCCCACTGTAGAAAGGAGACAAACTTGTTCTTGAGCAGTGCCCAAAGACTCCTATGGAACGAGAACAAATGACCAAATATCCTTATGCATCTCTTGTAGGGAGCTTGATGTATTCACCGGTCTGTACAAGACCTTATATCAGTCATGCAGTTGGTATGCTGAGTAGATTTCAAAGTAACCCAGGAATTACATGCTCACCTATAGAAAAACAAGTTACCTACAGGTAACTGGTTATTCTGATTCAGACCTTGCTGGATGTCCTGGCACTAGGATTTGCACTCTTGGCTATGTGTACCTCTTATGTGGAGGTGCAATATCATGGAGAAGCCAGAAATCTGAGATGCTTTTCAGATCCACCATGATGACTGAATACGTAGCATGTTATGAGGCTTCAATTTAGGGAACATGGCTGCGTAATTTTGTCTCACAATTTGGCACTTTAAGTTTTATCTCTAAGCCGCTAACTGTCTACTGCGACAATGAAGCTGCAACCTTTTCTCCAAGAACGATAGGATAAACAAAGGTTCCAAACACATGGACCTTAAATACCTACTACTGAAACATATGTTAAACTAAAGAAAATTATTGTTGAATCGATAAGTACAGACTTACAAGTGGCAGACATATTCACGAAAGGACTACCTCCAAAGATCTTTCAAAGACATACTGATAGCATGGGTCTTGCAGATAGTTTCTAATTATCTTCTTATTATACCATTTATTTTGTACTTATCTATACATGACAATTATTGAGCTCTTAATAATTTGGACATCTTTTATTTCTGTTTTATAATGTGTACACATTTATATTTAGATAAATGATAACAAAAACAGACTTTTGCTTCAAGACATTATGTGACCATTAAGTTATGCTCATCTATGGTCTAGTTATGAAAGTTGTCAATGTCATAGTACATGGAAGTAAGCATGTTGTAAAATAACGTGTACACGTCATGACTTTCATTGGCCACTAGATTAGCCAAGACACTTATGATAACTGACTAAAGAAAAGTTTAGCATATCATGCGCGTCTTATGACCTTAATACGAAAACATTAATGAATTTTACTATTGACCAAGTGGGAGACTGTAAGGAAATTTGACCGTTTTGTGAGGAAATTAATGCGAAAACATTAATGGACCGTTTCCTTCCTCATTATTTGGTACATTAATGGACCGTTTCCTTCCTCATTATGTGGTACATTAATGGACCGTTTCCTTCCTCAAACGTTTCCTTCCTCATTATATGGTCAATAGAATCTAAAGGGTTTTCCTATTAATATGCTAATAAATAAATCGGTTATAACCTAGAGCATTAATTTCTCTCATCTTGATCTTGATGGACGATCAAGATTAAGTCTACAAATTTGGAAAGTTGGTCCTCTCTCTACCTATAAATATTAACCTTTGCCCATCACAAAGGATATAGAAAATACATAAAGAAAGATATAGAAAAAGAGAGAGAAACCATTTCCTTCTCCATTGAAACAGCTTTCAACAACAACCATTGCTGATTCGTATACAAGATGTCTGGAGGTATGTTTTATTAATTCATTACATATGTGATAATCATGTAATTCTAGATCTTAGGGTTTATGTTATTCGCAAGATATAGATTACACCTTGATGTCTATATTTCCCTTCATTCAACACCCCCTACCACCCCCTTTCCCACACCAAAATCACTTACTATCTCTCCATGCAATGCTTCATACGTCTTATTTCACCCAGTCCATAAGCATTACAGTTGATGTTGAAATTTCGATAATCTATGATAAGCTAGAGTCAAATGATGTGTTTGGTGGTGATATATCTATTCTAAAAATTCTTAATGTATTTTTTGCATGAATTAGTGGTAATCAGCCCAAATCACACCATGAAGGTCATTTTTTTGTAATGTTAAATTTTTATTAATTCCCACTTCAAGATCAATCACATGATCGATACACACGGCTAATCATGATTGATTCACATAGCTAATCATGATTGAATATTTTTGCAAATACCACTAATGCTAACCGAAGTTTGTACTATCCTAACAATGTCATGCCAAAATATGTAGTTCATTCCAAATACATTACCGCACTTTTTAGCAAGTTCACATTAATATGAGTAGGTAATATGAGGGTCTATAGAACATGCACACATAGGTATGCAATAATTTTTTAAAAGACCATATTAGGACTTGTGTTCAGCCATATTTTTACAATTTTCTACTTGCTTTGTTGTGCCCAAACTTTTGGGTGTGTCGGTGCCCCTCTACATTCAGTTTATTGATACATCGTAATGATATCTATTTATACAATCGTGGACACATTTATTTACCAATCATTCGACAGGATGAACAACTTTTACATGGAATTCTGGATGCCATTGATAGAGAAAAGGACCCTCGGTGCTTGATGCTAGAATTTCATTTAGCAGAGACCCTCATGAATTATTTCCAACACTAATAGATTTAATGGCTATTCCAACGGCTCGTAGCCGTTGGCGGCCGTTGGAAGCCGTTGGAATAGAATCGACGCTTTTCAACGGAACCAACGGCTATTTTCCAACGGAATTTCCAACGGCCGTCAACGGTTAGTTGCCGTTGGAAACCGTTACAAGCCGTTTGAATAAAATGTTCAATAAGCCATTGGAAACCGTTACAAGCCGTTTGAATAAAATGTTCAATAAGCCAATGGAAACCGTTGGAAATCTGGGTTTATTTTGTTGTACAACAGCAAGCCTATTCATCTTCCAGCCACACCATTCCCAATCCATTCCATTTCCAATCCATTTCAAATCCATTCCACACATATATATTAATATCAATATAAACAACACACATAAATCAATTAAACACCAATATAAACAAACCAAACCATTCAAACATCATAAACCGTACCATCAACGTAAATACCATCAAGACATGTCAATAAAGCACGTACATACCATCAAAATATCATTCTCACCCACTCCGTACCAATATATACAACATTAAAACACATAATAATCATCTCCAAGTCAATATATACATCGTTCAAACACAAACACTAAAAAGCATACCTCCTCAAGCATCTTCGTCGTCGCCTCCGGAAGCACCAGACGACGAAGGAAAGGTACCATGATTCTGCACATACTCCGTAAGCTTTTGATTCAGCTGCTCCATCTGTACAGCTCGCAGACGATTCTCCTCCTATAGCTGCTCAATCATAGCTCTAAGCTCCTTAATTTCTTCTTTGTCTTGGGCCTTTTGAGCTTGTCTAGCCTGCAAATAGAAATAATAGCAAAAGGGTTGTCTCAGCATATAAAATATTATAACACTATATATCTAAATGCCAATTTGTTGTACATATGTAAAATGATTAATTACCGTTACGTTTCCAAAGCCATAACGTTTACTCCGCTGCGTCGGATCCATAACAGCGTCAAATATGTTATCATGCTCCTCCTATGTCAACTCATCACGACCAGACTGCTGAAGCGCATAAGCCCGTGCCTCTTGTAACCTTGACTATAATGAAAAAACAATTTCAGTTGAAATATAGTAGAATGTAATTTTTATTTTACATAGCTAGTAATTAATAAACTTATCGATGTAAGTATTAGAAATTAAAAAACCCATACATATGCCTCAGTCACCCTATCATGATCACCTCACTGATATATGATTTTGTCAGACTCGTCTACTTGTCTAGATGCGTGAGTGTGAGCAAATAAGTCCACTAAGCCAACGGGATGTCCATAAGCTCGTTCCTGCAATTGATAATTTAGGTAATTTAACTCCACATAACTAATTACTGAACTGATCAATATACAAATGTGATAATAGATAAATTTACCAAATCTTCACGGTGATGCTGGAAAGATTTGGAGCTTCCACGATGAGTTACTGGATTCCTTCTCCTGTTTGCTGAGTTCCTTTCTAACTCCTCCTGCAAATGTACAATGAATAATTATTTATTAAACGTTAAAAAAATTACTGAGATTCATTATAGATTTACCTTGAACTCCTCAGAGTTCCACCAGTCAACCCACTTATCCCATACAGCCGTGCTCATCCACTTTGCTTTCTTCCCCACTTTTTTAATCTCTGACATCTTCTCCCTATAGTTCTTAGCGATGTTTGAGTTCCAGTGTCGCTGAACTAAGTTGATATCGGACTCTTGCAAATCTACTGCGCCCTGTACAATGAGAAAATATTACTAATTATTTATTTGTATTTAATTAATCATTTGTAAAGCGGTATAAACTTAGTTGAAAATCTTGCCAAATGGTCTCTTTCACATCATCGGGGATCTTGCTCCAATTAGGCCAGCAATCGCTCATCCTGCCCATATACGCCTGCTTAGAAATGTTCAGAACCACTTTAGATGGCTCCAACTCAAACCCACTGCGTTAAATATAAAATAGAACTTTAGACAATTATAGATATATCATGGACAAAAAATTAAATTACTATGCTGCTAATTATGATACTTACGCCTGATCAGCCTTTGGCTGCAAGTAAACGACTGGACGAGCTGGTGGCTCACCACTACTCTCTCGGGAAGAGCCACGTCGCCGAGAGCAAGAACCAGAGCCAGACATAATATATGTGCTATATACATACATATAAAATTCATAATAATTATGATATGACGAACCATTAAAAAATGTAATACAATATGCTACAAATATGTCTTGTTATGTGTATGTGTTGAGTGTATGAGTATACACTTGTTGTCATTAAAATTGTATAACTTTGGATAAATGCATTATTAATCAGAGATAAATGTAATGTGAATAATTGTAAAAATTACCGGATATTACTCAGTCGTCCTCGTCTTTTCTGATTCAGACTCGGTTTCGTGTTCTATGTCATTTTCCTCTACACTCTCAAATGCTTCGACTAATACATTTGTCTCATCATTTAAAGGTCCAAAATTTATTTGATCGTCTGTAATTGCTATTTCTACATTTTCCTCTAGATCTGATTGATAGGCTTGTTCGTCTGAAATATTCTGTCCATCGAACGTAACTCTTGCTTTGGTTTTAAAAACCACAGACGAATCTACTTTATCCTTTTTTAGAGATGGATAAGGGGCATAATAAGCTTGTAGGGCTTGTTTGGTTAGTATAAAAGGGTCGTACTTTTGATAACGCGAGGTATGTTTAATTTCTATAAGATTATAATTTGGATGCACGTTAATACCAGAATCTGAAACATTGCTGAACCAGTTGCATCTAAACAAATAAACATCTTCCGCGGGTCTTGTAAAATATGTCAACTGCAAAATCTGAGTTAACACGCCATAAAAATCATTTATATGATTATTAGGATCATCACTACCTTTAATAAATACACCGGTATTGTTTGTTAATTTTTCAGCACTGTATTCTTTGGTGTTGAATTTATATCCATTAACAAAAAATATTGGATACGTTTTAACTTTTCTTTTCGGTCCAAACGCCAAATGTTTCAGTCCTTCATCGAGCACATTATTTGTGGGATCAGAAACGTATTTCGAAAACCAAGTACTAAAATCTTTGCTTAAATCGCCGCTTGGATTTTGTGATTCAAAAATACTGCAAAGACAAACATGATATATTACATTGTTATTTATTTACACGTGTAGTATTAAATTTAACAAAACTTGGAAGGTGATAATTACCTAACAAATGGTGCAACTTCATGAAAATTAAGAAGAATATATGTGTGCTACATGGTAATCTTTATCATCTAGCCATACTTCCATACATTTTCCTACATGTCGGCCATGTTGTTTAAAAATAGATCATATTGATTCAGAAGAAGAATTTTATTCAACGGCCTTACCATTACGCGGAACACTTGCAAATGATAAGTTCACATGGTCATTAAAATAATGAGAGAAAAAGAAAGAAGCTTCTTCTTCGATATATGGTTTGCAAATAGAACCTTCAACTCGAGCTTTTTGTCTCACTTTTTTCTTAAATGATTTAAGTACCTAATAAAAAATATTTCGGTTAAGTATTAACTTCTATTTAAAATTAAATTAACATTTACATACTCAGTATAGTAACATACCTTTCGAACGGATACATCCATCCATATTGCACAGGACCTCGAAGACGTGCTTCATATGGAAGATGAACGGGTAAATGCTCTATTACATTAAAGAAACCTGGAGGAAATATTTTCTCCAGTTTGTAGAGTAGTATAGGAATTTCTTCTTCAAGTTTAAGTAGACGGTCAACTTTTAATGTAGTTGAACAAAGCTCCTTGTAAAATAAACTAAGTTCTGTTATTACCGTCCAAACTTTTACCGGTAACAATTCTTTGAAAGCGATGGGTAACAAATTTTCCATCATTACATGACAATCATGGCTTTTCATTCCACTCAATCTTGCATTTTTATAGTCGACACATCTACGAAAATTAGAGGAAATTCCATCGGGAAATCGTAATCCTTCCACCCATTTTAACAGAACTTTAACTTGGTTGATGTCTAGTTCGTAGCATGCTTTGGGTTTTTTACCGTCATTGTGCTTCATATGAAGCTCAGGACGATTGCATATTTCCTCTATATCACGTCTAATTTGAAACCATCCTTAGTCTTGCCCTTCACATTCAAAACTGCACAAAACACATTGTCAAATACATTTTTTTCGTTATGCATCATGTCAATGTTATGACGGATTAAGAGATTTTTCCAATAAGGCAATTCCCAGAATATACTTTGTTTGCACCAATTATGAAACGTCGATTTACCTTGAATTTCAATTTGTTGTCCGGTCTCATGTATCTTTGGACAATCTTTTACAAGTTCATATATATCCTCGCTTGACCAAACCGTTGGTGGTCGTAGAGTCTCATGCCTATTAGCTATGAAGTTTTTTTGTCTCTTCTAAAAGGGTGATTAATATGAAGAAAACATCGATGACAATCAAACCATGAAATTTTCTTCCCATGCGGTAAGGAAAATGCTCGTGTTTCTTCCATGCAATAAGGACAAGCAAAACGACCGGCCGTACTACAACCCGAAAGCATTGCATATGCAGGAAAATTGCTAATAGTCCATAATAGAGAAGCGAACATCCGAAAGTTTTTATTTTTTGATATATCATATGTTTCAACTCCTTCATACCATAATATTTTCAACTCTTCGATTAACAGTTGTAAGTAAACATCAATGCCCTATGTCGGATCATCAGGGCCAGGGACGACAATTGTGAGAAATATATATGGAGTTTTCATACACATCCACGGGGGTAGATTGTAAAGTGTGATTATTATAGGCCAAGATGAATATTTAGAACCAAACTGTGAAAACGGTGAGAAGCCGTCTGTACATAAACCTAGTCTAATGTTGCGGCTTTCCGCTGCCAAATCGGGATTTTTCTTGTCAAAATATTTTCATGCTTCTCCATCGGATGGGTGGTCAACGTACCTTCTTGAGGTGTTCTCACACTGTGCCATCTCATATGGTGCGCTGTTACAGATGATGCATATAACCGTTGAAGTCTAGGGGTGATGGATAAATAATGCATACGCTTGTACGAAACTTCTTTTCCCTTCTTTTTCCTCGGGTTGTATCTTTCTTGATTACACATTTTACAATTTCTAAGATTGATGTCTTCTTTCCAATACAACATGCAACCCTTTAAACATGTATCTATTTTTTGATATGGCAAACCGAAAGATAACGTAAGTTTTTTCGCTTCATAATAATTTTCGCACATTAAATTATCAGGTGGCATATAAAGTTTAGCAGCTTGGACAACAGCCGTAAATCCAGCTTCTATAAGGTTGTATTTTGATTTCATTGCAATGTATTCTGCAGTTACCGATAATTGAGAGCTGCTTAAACATCCATTCCAAAGGGGTTTTTTAGCATGATCCAATAAATCATATATTTTTTTAGCTCCAACATTTGGTTCCTCTTTGATGTTAACATCGTCATTATCAATTTCAACGGTAGGGAACATTGATCGTGCTGCATCTTTGACCATATGTTCTATGAGATTCGTACTAACTTCATCACTAATGATCTCCACCGACTGTTCTTGATTATTAGGGGCTACAATTTCTCCATGACGATCCCACAACAAATAATTGGGTACAAAACCGTATTGGCGCAAATGAACCTTAGCTATATTCGGTACTAAATAGTTCAACAATTTGCATCTACTACATGGACAACGAATTTCTTCATCCTTTGCAATATTACTTATAGCAAATTTGATGAACACTTGTACCCCTTTTAGAAAATGTTCACTTATTGCGCCATTAATTTCCCTTCTTTGATACATCCAGCTCCGATCATTAACGTAATTGACCATTTTTCCTACTTGAAAACCTATGATAAAGTAAAAAAATTATAAATCGTTCATTTTATACTTTGTTTAAGTTTTATTTACTGATTTAGTAAACATGTACTAAATTTTATATTTTTTCTACAAACTTCATTTTAAATAAACAACTATTTGCCACTTATGTGTCTTCTTTGATGGTCCATCATCCTACTTCCCATTACAAACACAATAGTAATTATATTCCATAAATCATATCATTTTAAATGATTTCACAAAATTCCGGCAGTATTTCCCCCGTGTTCCTTGTATCGTACACAAATGCGTGTAGACGAGGAACGTAAAGGAAATGCCGTTGAAATTTTGTGAACCGTTTAAAGTGATATGATTGACAGAATATAATTACTTTATAGTGTTTGTAACTTGTCCAATATAGGGAAAAATCCAACAAATGATGTATCAGATGAATAGAGTTGTCCATTTTATGGAAAAAATGAATGTCCCTAAGATGATCATATACAACACTTGTCAGACGGGGCCAAATATATCTAAGGATTTAAATATTTGTTTAGATTAAATTTAAATGTATAACTCGTTTAATTAATATTGGTTTATATTTTATCGTTTTATTACATATGTACTAAAATCATTTGTACACAAAATTCATTTATTACAAATTCATTTATACACTAAATCAATTCGCGTGTTCACAGAAATACAAAACTCATGTTCGCACAAATGCAATATCCGTTCTAACGGCTTCCGAATGCAATAAACTCTATCACACACACACATACGTTCAATACTAACCAAATCAACATAAACTAATGCAATATCCTAAATTACAAAATTTTCAATCGGTAATAACTTGTTCATTATGGGATAATAGTTGCAATTAGGGGATAACATGATGTAATATGTATACACTAACAAGTAGGAATCAATCACAATTCAAATTAAACCCTAAATAAAAAAAATCCTAAATATCAGGTTTAGCAAAATTACCCATTTGAAGAGCTAGAAGGGCGAAGATGGGCTGGAGCAGCTTCTAGATGGCGTCGGAGGTGGTTGGGATGGTGTTTGGGGCGGCGGTAGAAGGCTAGGATGTGGTGGAATGGGGAGAATTGGTTGAAAATGTAGAATTGGGGAAGAGATAATGAGCTTCAGGTCGGTTCTCTGGAAAATATGTAGGAAATTTTCCAACGGCTTCGTTCCAACGGTTTCCAATGGCTTCAGACGGTTACGACAAAATCCAACGAGCCGTTGGAAGCCGTTAGAAATGCCGTTGGAGGCCGTTGGAACATGAGCGTTGGAATACACTGTAGTTCTAGTAGTGTAAGGAACATTGTATCTAAAGAAAGCTGTGTTCCTGAGCTTTTTGAAATTCTAAACAATTATTTTCCTATATATTTCTCACATGTAAGTTCTGAAATAAATACTAGGTTTTATTGATTATGTAACCTCATAAATACAAATCTAGTTACCTTTATGTTATTTCAAGCACGACCACACACAATTTGCAAAATATCAATAATAATAAGATACAATACCTCCTTTATGCCTGTGCGCACGTGCGCGTAGGTGTTCGTTCATTCTCATACTTGGACAATATTATATGGATAGTTTTTTCAATTTTAAGTTTGGCATTCTGTATACTGAAATATAAGCCATGATTTTTGTATTTTTATATTTTCTCAAAATCATGCATGTTCGTGTAACGCGATAATTGTATTTTAATCATTCTGAATGACAATCATGATTGTTTCTATAACATTGAAACCAACAACCATAGAGATACACTTCTTGATGTAATGAATATACAGTTGTGTTCACTGGCATTTCACTATTCATCGTATCATCGTTGTTATTATTTACATTCATTTGCATTCTTTTATTGATTTGTACAGCAAAGCTCTACCGAATTTTCAATAAATAGAGATGATATTTCAACAACATTGGTGGTATTGGCTTATTTCTATAATTTTGTGTTACTTTTAGAAATTTTGAATCATGAATATTTTCAGTGAGCATCCACGAAATGGTAATATACACATCGCAAGCACATGAGATCACAAAAAACTTTCTAAGCTTCCTTTGAGAATTTTCTATGGAAATATCTTTCTAAATGACACTAGGACTCATTAAGACAAGGTCATGATAATTCTGATACTACATTGAAGCTCACAATGCACGTGCAACCCACCCATGCCCCCTCCCACCCCCAAAAAAACAATAATTATGAAATGAGCACCATACCTGGTGCGTGATACGTCGAGGCGCAATAATTAAGCCATTTATTCCCTTGGCACGACACACGTGAAATGACGCACTGAATGGCGCATATGACACAAAGTGTAAAATAGATACTGTTATATTTTATTGGCTAATATTTTTTTTTCTAAAATTTATTCCTTTTTCACAATTCAAATAGTGAACAAAAGTATTCATCATACAATTATGTCTGAAAACTAATTTGTTTTTTAGGTTCTAGTTTATGGTTCTTTTTCTTTATTTCTCTTTTCTTAAAGATAAATGCATGTATTTACTGATATGAAAAATCTAATTCTTTTTATATGATATTATCTTAAAGAAATCAGAATATAACATTGATCATGTATGCTTATATACATTTATTTATATGAGGATACGATAAATTAACATAAGATCTAATTTACTGGTTATTTTATAGCGATGTGATCAAAATATACTAAAATAAGTATTAAAGATTATAAAGTAGAGAAACAATATAAAATAGAAAAATGTAACACGAAACAAAGTAAATTTTCCTAAATAATATGACACAGGAAAATATAATGAAATATCATATCTATTCATTTTTTTCTCACTTAAGACATACAAAATGAACTATAAGCTTATACTTAAAATGATTGCTAAATATAGTTATGTTCTTTCAATTCAAAATTTAACTTCTAAACAAACGTTTATCAGTCATCGATGTAATATTTTATGCGTATAACATCACATTTAACAGTATTTTATTTAGAGATATTTGAAAAAATAGATCCTAGTTTTGAATCATCTAATTACATAATAATAGTAATAGTAATAATAATAATAATAATAATAATAATAATAAGAACAACAATAGTAATAATAAGGGCAAATTTTCAAACAAGACTCCGCTAGAAAACTATTTGCGTAAGTAGGCTCTATGGAAAACTATTTGCAAAAATTTGCCTCGTTTTCATATAGCTTGGGCAAATATGGATTGTGCAAGCTATATTTTTTTAAGAAAAAATATGTACCTCGTGTAATCTATATTTGTGCAAGCTGTAAATTTATTGCTTGTGCAAATATAGATTGAGTAAGTTATAAATCGGGCTTCAAAATTCCCACAAGTACACAATCTATCCCATACCTCTCAAACTCCTCTCCTTCTTCTCAATATCCATCTCAATCTCTATTCCAATCCAACTATTTTCCCAAATCAAACTTCTCATTTTATTTTCAACCAAGCACTTGTTTAACCTTTAGATGGAAGAATCTTCTTCATCTTCACAAAATAGAGGTAATAGTTTATGTTGTTAAAAATTTTAATTTTTGTTATTGTTGATAATTAATAGTTATTGTTGTTGGTGTTGATACGTACTAGATATTGGTGTTGTTATTGTTTAAATATTAGTTAATGGTTAATGAAATTGGAAACCCTAGTTATAAATTAGAAAGCCCAGTTGAAATGTTAATGTTGTATTATTTATTTAGACATAGTTGTTTGGGAGATTGATGATGAAACATTGTGATGTATTTGAAGTGCAAATAAGTATCGCGAGCTTAAGTCACGTTGATGTTGATGTTGATCATGTTTCGGAGACAGTTAGATCCAATACCACGTAAATTTCATTATGGACAATCAATTTTACATGCTCATTTACCCGAAGTTTCTAACCAAAGCCCCGATCGCCAAATTCGCGTTGATGGGAATATGCTAATGCCTCTACATCCTGTTGGTCCATCCATGCCATGGGGGCAACGACCATGTCGAATTTGTGACTATTGAGATATGTGTGCAGTTGTTGTTGTAGAAAGGAAAAGAATGCCAAGCGAAGATGTTTCAGTTGCAGTTCAGTTCATACAACGAACACAAATTGAATCCTCGTGAAGTTGATTGTTGCAATTATGGTAATTGAATTAATCAACCATTGTGCGAAAGGGGACTCGAGCATGCTCACGAATTGCAAGCCAAAATAAGGCGTTTGAAAAAGGTAAATGAAGAACTAAGGGAAACCAGTCAGGGGTCGGGATTTTGCTAGTCGTTTGGGCCTAGGAGAATGTCGTCACTTTCTTGTTTTTGTTGAAATATAGTTTCTGAATTTGGATTTTTGAATTGTATATTGATGTTTTATAATATGTATTATATGCTATTTAATCACTTTGATAAATTATGAAGTGATTTTGAGTTTAAATGTAACGTAGAACTATTGTCTTGATTATGTTGGTGAAATATATCAATTATGTTATTATATTGATCTACTTGCTTGCTTTTGCTTGAAGATTGATTTGACTTCTTTTGGTTGAAGATTGCCTACGAAAAAAACATCTTCTTGGGAAAATAGGGTATTAATTCAACAAATTTTTGTTTAGGATTTTGTCATAAAATCAAGATTTTTAATGTAGTCTTGTAATTGATTTTGTAGATAATGTCAACTGTTCCAACTATATTTTACTATGATGGGGAATTGTTGGTTGATGAAGAATGTAAACCTAGATATGTTGGTGGAAAGCGAAATGGATCGAAAATAAAAAAATTATTGTAGTTTTGTAGAGAGCTTAAACAATGGGCATTTGAACTGACAAAGTCAATCCTCTTGAGTAAGATTTAAAATTAGTAATGAAATGGGTTATAGATGATGGTTCATCGACTATTGATTTGGAAGATGACGATGATTTAAACTCTATATTTTCGGTTGGAATGAGAGTGATAGAAATATTTGTTGCGAAAGTAGAACATATTAATATGGTAGAAACACATCAGTCCATATTTTCTATGGATGAGCATGTATCCACCACACAGTTTCAGGAAACACTATGGTCGACATATCCTCCTTATCTAACAAGTCATCAAGGCATCAAGGCGGGCAGTTTACAAAATTATTGGATAGGTATAGTGGAATGGTTGGAGTATCTTCAAGTCAAGCATAAAATATAGGGCATAACTATGTACATCCAAATCAATTGCAAACATTGGAAAAGTGAGTAATATTGTACTCTAGCACTTTCGGTTTAACTTACGTTCATGGAATTTACTCTTACCATTATTTTTTGTACTTGTAGTGTCGAAATAAATACAGTAGAAGAAGCATTCATGGGTTGTGTTAATGACCACGATCATGTTGATATTGCGAACAATAGCGGAGTGCAATTAGATAGCATGCAAGTAGCTTGTGCGGATAATGTAGATAGAAGTTGGTTCGATCAAATGGAGGTTAATAATGATGCAATCATATATGAAGACGGTTAGCAGGCTAATGATGGAATTGTCGAAGATTAGAAAATCACATATGAAGATTCCCTAGCCGATGATTTATGCATAGTGACATGGTGAAATCAATTATGGATAATTTTATATTAGAAGTGGTAATGTTTGGATGAGAATGTGCTGAAAAATGACCACAAGTTGGGTTATTCTGTAAATGTAAACTGAAGCTCTTTAAACAATTATGTGAATGAACGATTAAATGTTCAGTTTCTTTTCAAGGATTGAAATCGCATGCGAATCAATACACGGTTCGTTGTCATGTGGATGAAACATGTCCTTAGAGAGTGCATGCTAGCCTATTAGCGAGAAAATCTCAAAATTGGTGGAAAATGGCGTACGGTGACAATCATACTTGTTTAAATGCAACTGTCAACTTAAACCATCGATGGAAAACATCAAAGTTTATAGTAGCAAAATACTTTCATTGATTAAAGTTGAAAAAAATATGACTGCAAGAACAATTCAAGAGAAAATGTCAAATATGTTTCATATAAAAGTGTGTTATTCTCGAGGGCATAGACTACAGAAAGCTGTTGCACTAATTAATGGAGATTGGGAATCATCATATGAAAATTTTCCAAAATATCTTAGATGTAGGATCGATTTCACCCTAGAGGGGGTGAATAGGGTGATGCTATTAATTTTAAAAATTATTGCGGAAGTTTATAAAATTATTTCAACGCAGATATATCAAAATAGCAACACAGATAATAGCAGAATAATAAATGCAGAAATAGAATGACACAGAATTTACCCAGCTTCGGCAAAACCCTGCCTGCTTGCTGCCCCCAAGATTTCTACTAGAAAATAAGCAGTCAGACGCTTACACACGTAAACTCGCGACACCCGCTATCGACTAGCCTTAACTCTACGCTCAAAACCCTACCACAACTCAGCCATTGAGTTGCGAATTCTCCAACTATGCCACATAGTTTGTCCCCTAGTCACACGACTAGAAATTACAATGGTTTGAAATGAAAAATACAATTTAAACACAACAAAAACCAAAACCCTAATTATCTCCCTTTTAATATAAACCAACACTAAAGAAAGAAAGGTCGGCCCAAAACTTGGATTTATGAAAACTTAGTTCGTTTCCCTTTTTATTTTTATTTCTTTCGGCCGCTTCCTTCTTGGTGAAAATGGCGGTTCGTTCTTGCTCGAAAATTAGGGCTTTTGTTATGAAGTTACCGTCTTTATCGATTTGATTGATGATGCTTCGATTTCTTTCATCTCTCTATCGATCACTTTCGGCTACTTCAATGATTGAGTTCGATTCTAACAATCTAGTATGTAATTTGCGCTTTTCTGCTTTACTGTATAGCTAATTCGAACTCGATCAAATTCGAGTTGTTGATTGATTTTTGGTATCTATTTTTCTTGAACTCGAATACACCTTTGCCGATGATGTTTAGGGTTTATATAGGATTTGAATTCCTATTTTCCCATTCGTTTGAATTTTCCATTTAATTTATCTCGGCCGATTGATTTTGCATTGATGCTTGAGATTGATTACTGACTTTTTCAATTTACTTGAATAACACGGTTTTGATTTCTGACTTGGTTAGATTTCTTGATTGCCAAGGCTCTGTCTTGTTTAACTTGAAATTCCAGATGCTATCTTTTTCTGGCTTATACTTTGATTATTTTGAAACTGCTACTTTGAGTCTTTTCTGATTTTAGTAAAACCTACTACTTCGGTTACTTAAAATATGTGATTTTTATCACCTGGCTTTGACATGGATTTGTTCGAACTTGCATCATGCACATGTATAAATAGATACATGCTCACGTATGTATATAATCAGTTATATGTTGCTTGTAGCTGTTTCTGGTTTTGCTTTGACTTTGGTCACTGCTGCATATATGTATTTTTGTCCACTCATGTATATATACATGTCTTTACTTGTTCCACATGAGTTCGTTTGCACTGCACTGTCACATGATCATTTGGTTGAGACATTGTTGTTTGCTGTTCTTGTATCATAGTTTTGGTTCATCTGATTATAGTTCTGTGCACATTGTGATCTGGTATCACTGACTTCGAGTTGCTTTGAGCATTTGTGCCTTTGATGTCGAGCCACTATCTTGCTTGATTTGAAATTATGGTGGCTTCACTTTTACATTTAGATTGATGTTCTTTTGGCACTGCTTACTGTTAGTCTTCATGTAGCTTGACTTACACGTATATGAAGCAGTGTTGCATTCCTGGTTTGAACCGTGACTTGATTTCGAGTTGCTGTACATCAATAGTTTGGAGCTACTACATTGTTGGTTCAACACTTCATTCATTTGGTATGTTGGTCTAGGTTTTCACTTTTTTCATTCGAGTCATTTTCATGTGTGACTTTAACTTTAGTCGAGGCTGCATATATGTATTGAACTGGTACATGTTTGTGATTATATTTTCGTGTATTTTGTACCACTGCCTCTTTAACCTGAACTGGTCTGGTTGTATTGAGTCACTACTTGTATGTATACATATGTATATATATATTTGTGCATTGTCTCGGTGATGCATTGCTTAGCCATATGTATGCATCGAGGTAGTATAACGACCCGCTATTTTGGACCATTCGCATCCGCATATGTTGGACTTGAATAATTCAAAATACCGAATTGTTAATTTATATTTTTCAAAACTCAGCATAAACAGTAAATAAATAATCATAGATCACAGACACAGAGTAATAAATGCAGCGGAAACAAAAGAAAGTCGTTCATGAAGCTACTATATACATATCAGAGTTAAATAAGATAAAACAGAAGTCTCGAATATACTAGTCAAATACAAGAATCAGAATATATCACTGGAATCAACAGAATATCTGGAGGTTGGATAGATAGCTGGATCTCCAAGCGAAGCTCCAACTCCAAAGGTGAGTCTCGAATACCGGTACACTCGGTCTGACCCGAGCGTAAAGCAAAACACAAAACACTCGAGTCGGGATTAACATTCTTATATCAATAAATCCAACTCAAGTGAAATAACAACTGAAATACAAGTAACTCAAAGGACATTGGGATAACCATCCTCTAAGGATACATTAAACTATCTACTATGTAGTAGTGTATGCAAAGTAGATAATGCCTATCAATAATATAAAGTATCAAAATAGTGTTAAGGCGTTACCATTATCCCCCTTAACACATTTTATAAAAGCGTTAAAATCTATACAGCACTGTAAACTCCACCGTAAACTAGTGGGCTATCAGGGAGTACTCCATAGGTATAATACAAAAAAAATTCGTAGTGGTCGTGTATATAGGGATATAAGTATGACAAGGCACATGAGGCAATACCAAAGGTAGTGAAACTACCGGTTTCTTGATCCGGACTGGTGCGAACGCATCGCCGCAACGATCGCAACACCGCGGAACAACACTCCCAAAATTTCGAGGGTGCACATCAATCAATAACAAGTAATGAGTAGTTTACGAAGAAGTGTGTTCGCTCGAGGTGGCTAACCCCATTTGGCCCGGCACAGCTCCTGTTTTAGTCATTTCCAATTTGACACAAGTTTTAAGGCTATCCATTATCGTTCTCTTTCTTCAGTCATCACGTACATCATTCCAACCACTTCATTTTGGATCACACTCCGCATATAGTTATTAAAGTGGTTTTCGGTTTAGACAGAGAGTATGTCCATAACCGATCCTGGTTTATTTAATAACTTTCGTAATTATTACACCGATTGGTCGTTTAATAAATTTCAAAACCAAATCAAATTCAATTTCAATTAGAATTTATAAACCAACATTCCATTTATCTTTCTATATCAAATTCCACAATTTACGTTTCAAAACTTCCAAATTACCATTTCAAAATATTATAATTCAATTTCAATTTTTATTTAGAACAATTCAAATATTGATTCAAGTTCGTATATAAGTTTCATTCTGTAATCATTTAATTTAATTTAATTTAACATTCAAATCAATTTAAATTCATTGATCGATTTCATTCAATATTCGTTAAGTTAATTTATCGTTCAAAACAATTTCTATTTAATTCCAATTCATTAAATCAGATACTTAAGTTCAACTCCATTATATCAAAACTTACAAATTTAATTAGATTAAGTTCGTCAAATCAAATGCTTTAAATTACAAGTCTTACATTAATTTCAATAAATCACATTTTTATTTCTTGTTAAAGAAATTCAATTTCACTTATTCATTTACTTAGTTACAAATTTCAAAACTCAATTAATAAAGAAACTTAATTCACTTATTCAAGAAGTTCAATTTCACTTATTAAAGAATTCATTTTTATTTAACTATTAAATAATTCAATCTTATTTAGCTATTAAAAATTCAATCTTATTTAATTATTAAATAATTTCAAAACTTAATTATTAAATAATTTCAAACTTAATTATTAAATAATCCCAAATTTAATTATTAAATAATTAAATTTAAACAACGTTCTTTTATCAATAACTATGTTAATATTTTGTTCAGATTATTAAATATTAACATTTTCCTTTCATTAAAATTCAAATTCCAACTTCGTTTAAAATCCTTATTATTTTATTCAAATAAAATATTTATTTTTCTTTTAAATCAAATTATTGACCAATCGAGTTTTTATTTAATTTTCTATCCTAAGTCAAAGTTTTATTTGGGTATTTATTTTTTCACTCGATTCCATTTAAATTCAAAAAACAAAACATAGCAAAGGGAACTTGCAGTGTGATAACTGGGATAGGATCAAAGTAAATAAACAAGCAATAGAAAAAATCAATAACAATCCAATAATTAATTCAGATAATCCCAAATAATCGTATTAATTTACAATGTTGTTTATGCAAATTAATATAATTATTTCTAGAATCTACGCTATCATTTCATGTAGATTGAAGATTATTACAATAATATTAATACGGTTCTTCACTTGACATCTACTATTCAGTTTCATACTACATCAATTTAAACAACATACATTTAAATGGTTCAAAGTGCAATTAACCATATTTCTACGTGTCAATTTATTTAAACATTTAAAGGGGTCAAATTATGCAAATCTCATCAAATCAAATTTAACACATATATCAAATCTAACTATCCTACGTCAATTTCAATTTTAAATTATTTATAACTTACATTATTAACAATTTAACGTCCAATGTCAACATCAAACAATCAATCATTTATCGACCAAACTGGATTATCATTGTATAGACAACAGATAATGGTGTCAGATGTCATAGGTGAACTGATACAGGTAATAACATATATATAATAGTGTAAATAACTAACAGCCGCATATTTCAATTGTTGTTTCAATTGAAATCAAATTTAATAAATAAAAGAACATTAATCATGAGTGATTTCTCACCTTTCAAAGCTAGAGAAATAAGATAACGAAATGAGTTATGAATCCAAACACGAATTCCAAAGTGAAGCAAGACGGCACGAATTCGACGATCAAAGCAAGGCTGGAATTGATGAGAACAATTTGAATCAGCTTGATATAAATGGAATATATATACTATTGTTATTATTGTTATTATTTTCTTAAAGTCAACATCATTTTAAAACTTATATAAACTTAACATATTATACATTAAGGTCCATATTTAATAAAAATCAATAAAAGATTTTTAAACATGCACATATTAAATCTATATATATACAATACTGTACACCGTATAAAATATATATATAAGCTAGATTATATAAACTATACAACAGATAAAACATTCAATATAATTATAAACCTAAATACATGTGCACATAAAACAATGTTTACAAGAAAAACATATTTATCATCACATTATAGAAAGGAAAAAAAATCAATTTTCTATTTAAATCCACATTTCTCTAAAATAAAAATCAAATACAGATATGTGCAGAAAGCATCAATATGGCTAATATATTACTGTGTATACGTTTTACTGTAACACACCCAAACCAATATATAATTAACTCATATATATTATGAAATCATAAAAATTTCACTAGAAGTAAATGCTAGTACATAAAAATATGCAGACTAAGCTATATAAATACAAAACATTGTATTTATTACTATATACAAAACATAACATGTATATAAAACTTGAAATACATATAATATAAAACGTACAGATTATACACTCATATAAACTAATATGGAACCAAGATAATCTTTCATACTTTAAAATATATATAATAGCTAACAGATATATATAATGCATCAACAACAGGCTAGTTCACAAACAAAAAAATAAAAATAAAATAAATAAATATGATATACCATAATAACATATAATATAGTCATATATAACACAATATATGACATACATGTATAGTTTAGTTGTACATAAAAATTTATTCATATTAGCAACATAATACATCAACAGGTTTGTTATAAATAAATGTTTTATAACATAGTACATATACAAGCTAATACGTATAGACTACCATCAATATATTGATTACATATCACTACAGCAATGCATAAATAACTTATACAGACACATCCAACACACGCAACACCCATATTCTAATATATGTACACATGCAACACATACATATTAACATATATACACACGCACCGCCCATATACTAATACATATACATTTGAAACACTTTATACAATATATATAATATAATCGATTTATGAATAAACCAACATACATACATATATATATATATATATATATATATATATATATATATATCAATATGCATACCAGATTACATGCGTAGATTGTAACCATAAACAAAACGCATGCAGAGCCGACCTGTATAAACTAAAATATAACACACCCTAAATAAATACTAATATATAAAACTTACAGATATATATTTAGGTATGTTATCTGGAATCTCGCGTGTGCACAGTCTTAGATGGGGAGGAAAACGGCTGGTGGAAGGCCAGTTGAGCTTGGATTAGGGAGGGGAAGAAAGCCTATATGGCATGGAAGAAGGCATGGAGGTGGTTGAGCGCGCGGAGGGGAGAGCGGGCGGAGGCTGCTGTGGCGACGCATGGAAAGCCTTCAAGCGATGGTAGGTGGGTGGTATGAACGGCGGCGGCGAGGTCGGTGGAAGGTGGTGTGAGAAATGCGGATTACGGATCTTAAGGCTAAGATTAACACTAGAGGGGGTGAATAGTGTTAATAAAGAATTACTAAATCTTTTTAATTTATGTTAATTTAGACACAAAAGTATGCAATATACAGACACAGATGTGATCACAGAAATAATAACAGATGCAGAAATAAAATAAAAGCAGTAAAGGAAAGAACACACCGGATTTTATACTGGTTCGTAGTTACCCTACATCCAGTCCTGCAACACAAGTACGGATTTCCTTTCAAAAGCAATTGTACAATTACACCCTCTGTTTCAAGGCTACGAGGTACACCTTCCAGAATTTCGATCCTCTGGGTAGAGATACTTGATTTCCGGGCCACAAGTTTACCCAATTGATTTACCAAGGCTACAATCACACCTTTCCCCTTTTGATTGATTTCCAAGGCTACAATCATACCTTTTCTCGCTTAATAGATTACAAATAAGTCTATAACTCTGAATAGCACGGAGAATCTTGTAGAGATAGTGATAGAGAATCAAACTAGAAGTAATCGAGTATGATTCAATGTAGATTTCGGCAGAGTAATGATAAGAATATGTATTAAGAAATGAGGAAGAAGAAGAGGAGTGAAAACCAGAAAAAAGTGATTGAAAATTCGTTGAAATTGACCCCTATTTATAGAAGAACAACAACCATGACCATTCATAAAGAGTTATGGCGAATAGACACTTCTTTTGAAATTTGAATTTTTGAATCAAACTGTCACCATGTCGACATGGTCATGCTAGGCATGTCGACATCCCAAAGGATTTTTTGGTGTTTATGATTTTCTTTGAAAATAACCTTTATCTTATATAAAAACTATTTTAAACTTTATAAATATACTTGACTATAGTTAAAATTCATAAGTAAATATAAAGAATAATATATATAGATTTTAACTATAAATTTATATTTAAATATATGTATAAATATTTAAAAGATAAATATATTATTTAAAAAGATAGTTTAAAATCAAGAGTAATTTGACTTTGAAAATAAAGATGTTTTTGAGGCTAAAATTATTTAAAATCAGGATCGAGGGTTTTGAATCTTTTAAAAGGAAAGTTTTGAAAACATTTTGAAAATAGGATATAATTTTGAAAAATCATTTTGAATAAAAGTTAGCGGATACAAAACAATGTTCCACTATATTTTTCGTACGTTCCATCCTACTTAGGGTTTCATCGCTTTAACGAGCTCGAAGTGGATTCCATTCCACGAATAAATTGGATTTTAAGATGCCAGTACTTTTCTACGAGTTTTAACAAAATTTCCTAATAATAATAAAAAATACTTATC
Source organism: Allium cepa (assembly GCA_030765085.1). Lineage (NCBI taxonomy): Eukaryota > Viridiplantae > Streptophyta > Magnoliopsida > Asparagales > Amaryllidaceae > Allium > Allium cepa. Next base: position 1,037,537,183 of record CM060931.1, on the reverse strand, counting down.
CTTGAATTCTTGAACTCTTGATAATCTTGATACTCATGAGTCTTCTATCTTGATATTTTATCTTGATAACTTGAATCTCTATACTGTACAGTCTTCATTCTTAGTACCTGCATGGTTAAATCCTGCATAGACATATATATCTAAACTTATAATGTTAGTATTTATATTTTATAATCTATTCTAAGGTTGTTGTCATCAAAACCATCATCTCACGGACTAACAATCTTCTCCTTTTTGATGATGACAACCTTTGTGTGTAAAATATTATTTCTATTCTAAAAACTCCCCCTAAAACTAACAACTCCCCTTAATATATACCTAACTACCTTATTTTATATATCTCCCCCTTTGTCATCAACAAAATCTTACTCCCCCTCATTCTCGGACTTCAGTACCTGCATTGATAAACTATACAAAGGAATATATAGAGTAGGAAATAATTATACTTCTAAGCATGATAACTAATTTAAAGATTATATAAATTTCAATGTATATATATATGTTTTACACACCAATCTTCAAATCAATAAGAAATCAATCCACACAAAGTATTAATTCAAACCAAATCAATTCAAACAAATCAAACAAAGTAAATAAAAAATCAAACATTACGTGGAACTTCCACCCATCCTTCTTCTCCAAAGATTGGATCTGCCTTAATAGCATCCTAATTATCGTTGTCATTGGTGAGAGAGATAGGAGGATGTGCTTCGTTATCATCCTTGTGCAGAGAGGAGATCATCCATCGTATCGCATCGAAGTGCCTTTCTTGTTCCTTTATCATCTGCATTTGACTTAATTCTAAATGACGTTGGTTTTGTAGAATAAATGAGAGAATATTCTTGAACGAATTAAGAGTTTCTTCAAGATTTTCGGATAAATTGTGAATAGGATTAGCTATAGTTGAATTTGTGAAAGAAATGGAGGATATAGATGATAAGAAATACATTTCAGTGAAGAATTATGGAAGAAACATGTATATATAGGTGTAGAAATTCGTTTGAATTGAATAGACATGTGGTAGTTATTCAAATTTCAAATTCAAAATCAATTGTCATTTCTGACCAGTACATGTCGACATGGTCACATAGGGGATGTCGACATGGGTTAGTGAAATGTTATAACTAATTTGATTTTGTGAATAATTGTGTGTGTGTGTGTATATATACACATAATATACTAACATTTATTCTAGAGATAAGATAAGGTAGATAACAGAAAGGAAATTTCATTTCATTGCATATTACGATAATACAATGATTAAGCGTACAACAAACTACATGAACATTCGAAATAAAGCAAACTAAAACAAATACAACAAGATACGAAAAGATAAAACTAGTTAGAGGATGAAGATGATGAAGATAGTCCAAGTTTCTTGCTTACTTTGGAAAAGAACTTGTTCATCTTCGAAGAAATATTATCCAACTTTTTACTAACGGATCGTTTTAGAATCCGTTGATTCTCCACAATTATCTTTTGGTTTTGAGAAGGGTTTTGTTGGATGGATTAGAAGGATATTCAATGCTTTCCAAAGATTTCACCTTCTTCTTCTTCTTCAATTTCCATTTCATCCCCTTCTTCTTCTTCTTCAACTTCCTCTTCTTCCATTTCCTCATGAGCCAAACGCTCTTCCTTTTCGGTAAGTGTCTCATAAGGTTGAAAAACAAATGGAATTTTCATACGCGAAATGTTGGAATGATTGAAAACTTTTCTAGAAACAAATTTTTCGCCTTTGAAATCCGCTCCAAAATAGTTAAAAATCCGAGTGAGATAAATTCCATGGTATAAAGTATTCTCACCCATTTCAAGATTTTTAGGACGAAGTTCATCCAAAATAACTTGCGTCCAATTTATGTCATAGTTTCCGAAAATAGCAAAAAGAGCTTCGCAAACTTTTGAAGTAGGATTGTTAAAATTTTCCGATCTTAGGGTCAAAGTATGTTGCAAAAGAAGATTAACAATTCTTGCTTTTGGTCGAAAATTTCTATTTTTAAAATCAAAATCATCATCTCTTTCGAAAATGTGATGAAATGTCTCACGATCATGTTCATCGATTTTAAAGTTAGAAAGATCCATTTTCGAACTCTTTCAATTGGAATGGTACCCAAAAGGTCACAATTCAAAACAAGTTGAGTGCCTTTGAGACTACTCCAAATTTCATCTTCGTTTCCAACATAAAATCCGCGATTTAAATTTGCATAGAAAATTTTGACAGGATTAGGATAGCAAACAAAATCATTTTGAGAAGCATCAATAAGACTAAGAACACCATTGTTTGCAAAAGGAAAATCAATTTCATAAGAAGAAAAATCTTGAAAAATAGCAAATTTTTCGAGATAGACTTTGGCGTAGTTAGCATAATTGATGTATGTTTTAATTGCCTCCGGATCATTGAATAATTGCTCTTTGATTTTTCTAGAAATTCTCATGGTTGAGGGGTTGCTTGAGGAAGCCATTAGAGTAGAGAGTAGAGAGCTTGAATTTATGAAGAGAGAGTTTGAATTTGAAAATGAAAGTGAAAAGATATGATAAAAGATAGTGAATAAATAGATTCTTAAAGGACATATTCTCTGATCAAAAGGTATCTTTTCAGAGAATTGAATGAAGTAAAAAGGTGGAGGGAAATTCAAACATTTGAATTCAAATTTTGAAATTCAAATTCAGATAGCCATGTCGACATCATGGTAGGGACCATGTCGATATGTGCTTTTGAATTTTCATGAATTGATTTTTCCTAAGATCTCTAATATATATATATATATATATTATTAATGTCTATTATATATTTCTGAAATATTATTATACTTATAATATATTTCAGAAAGTATTAAAAATAATAATAAAAATAATAAAAAAATAGAAAATAAATTTTAAAATTCAAACAACACACCCATTAAAAATCAATCAATCAAACAATCAAGCAACTAATCTTAAGCAAGCAATTTCAACCAATTGTATTGTAAACGTGTACCTTTTTCTGAGTCCATTTCTCTGAATTCGTCGGAGTCGTGAACAGCCGTGTAACACAAATTCGAATTATTTTTCTTCTGATCATCATCACTTGAGGACGAGTCTGAGTCATCTAGAGTAGCAGTAAATGCACACTTCCGTTTCTTTGCTGGTTCATTGTTCATAGGAGGATTCTGCCTTTCTGGATACGGACAGTCTCTTTTGAAGTGGTCTGATTTATCATAGTTGTAACACTTGTCATTATTTAGCACTATATTCTGATTTCCAGAATTCTTAAGTTGTCTCTCTTGAGATTATTCATCTTTCTTCATTTCAGGAATCTCTTAAAATTTCTAGTCACAAAAGGCTATCTCTTCATCATTATCGCTGTTTGAGTCTGATCCATCGGTCAATGCATTGAATGCCATTGACTTCTTTTTAGATGTTTTACTTTCTCTTCTCCCGATCATTTGAACTTCATACGACATTAGATTTCCAATTAATTCTTCTATCTTTAAAATACTGATGTCATTTGCCTCTTCGATCGCAAGTGTCTTTTGATCCCATTCTGGAGTTAGAAAATTTAAAAAATTTCTGACTTGATCTTCTTCAGAAAATTCCTTTCCCAAAGATATTAGAGAATGCACAATATCCTGAAATCTACTATACATATCTGAAATAGACTCATTAGCATTCATTTTAAATAATTGAAACTATTTTGTGAGCATGAAAATTTTGATCTGTTTAACTTTGCTTGTTCCTTTGTGAGTAACTTGCAAAGTTTTCCAGATTTTATATGCAGACTTACAAACTGACACTCTATTGAATTCATTTCTATCTAGTGAACAAAACAGAATATTCATTGCCTTAGAATTATTTTGTGCAACAGTCTTTTGCTCAGCAGTCCACTGTGCAAAATCAATTGTGGGTTCAGAATATTCAGTTTTTGTGATATTCCTAGTGTCTAATCCTATAGATTCTAAATATATTTTCATCCTACATGCTCAATATGCATAGTTACTGCCATTAAAAAGTGGTGGTCTGACAGTAGACCGACCCTCTACGAATGAACTAGTGACAGGGATACTAGTGTTAATAACAGTACCAGTGTTGGTAACCATTTTGAAAACTTTTCAAAAATCAGATTATGAAACTTTGAAAACCTTGCTTTGATACCAATTGTGAGAAATGCGGATTACAGATCTTAAGGCTAAAATTAACACTAGAAGGGGGGTGAATAGTGTTAATAAAGAATTACTAAATCTTTTTAATTCATGTTAATTTAGACACAAAAGTATGCAATATACAGACACAGATATGATCATAGAAACAATCACAGATGTAGAAATAAAATAAAACCAGTAAAAGAAAGAACATACCGGATTTTATACTGGTTCGGAGTTACCCTACGTCCAGTCCCGCAACACAAGTACAGATTTCCTTTCAAAAGCACATGTACAATTACACCCTCGGTTTCAAGGCTACGAGGTACACCCTCCAGAATTTCGATCCTCTAGGTAGAGATACTTGATTTCCGGGCCACAAGTTTACCCAATTGATTTACCAAGGCTACAATCACACCTTTTCCCTTTTGATTGATTTCCAAGGCTACAATCACACCTTTTCTCGCTTAATAGATTGCAAAGAAGTCTATAACTCTGAATAGCACTGAGAATCTTGTAGAGATAGTGATAGAGAATCAAACTAGAAGTAATCGAGTATGATTCAATGTTGATTTCGGCAGAGTAATGATAAGAATATGTATTAAAAAATGAGGAAGAAGAAAAGGAGTGAAAACCAGAAAAAAGTGATTGAAAATTCGTTGAAACTGACCCCTATTTATAGAAGAACAACAGCCATGACCATTCATGAAGAGTTATGGCGAATAGACACTTCTTTTGAAATTTGAATTTTTGAATCAAACTGTCACCATGTCGACATGGTCATGCTAGGCATGTCGACATCCGAAAGGATTTTTTGGTGTTTTTGATTTTCTTTGAAAATAACATGTAAAGGCCCGCAAATCCGTACCCCTTTTTAAGTTGGCAAAATCCCACAACAATTCAGCCAAAGAGTAACAAACTTACGAATCTTTAGGGTTTAAGAAGAAGAAGGTAGAAGAAGAAAACAGAAACAATAACAGAATCTCACATTTCGCAGCGGAACAACATATAATATATCAATGAATAGTCTTTAAATCAAAGAATCATATCTGTTATTACATTACATCACATTACATTATCAGAGTGTACAACAACAAACATCGAAAAGAAATATTACATATATAGGTGATACGCTTCGCCATCCAGCTTGCTCCTGATCTCCACAGCAACTTTCGAATTCCAGAATGACTTGATAACCTGACTCTTGACTACCCGTGTGCAAACTGGTGGGCACCCAGAGTTTAGAAAGGGAACAATAAACTCCAGGTCAGTCATGGGACTGGTGTGAGATCTTAAAACAGTTATTTTCACAAAGAAAATAAAAAGAAATCCGCTATGCTTTTGGAAAATGAAACTACCATAAGGCCTCCCGCCGCACACACAATGCAAACGCAGAGTTGGAGGAGATTTCTCCTTATGATAGTCAAAAATGCTTGATATGCAAAATCATTTGATATTATTATTATTAGTGCATAGTGTATAAAACATTTCGAAAGTATAATATTAATCTTTGCCAACATACAACCATTATTGTATGCCTACTATAACTACCATCCAAACAATGGGGCGCTACCATAAGTAGATGGCAGGTTATACAACTAAAACCGTACAAGGCTCGTATTGTTTTGTTTGGATTTCCAACAAATGGTCAGGCAAAGGAACTTCCTACACTGAAATGGGTACGCCTCTAGAAGGACGCTCCCGAGAACCTAACCGGATCTCTGCTGACACAAGGCCGAGTTACCATACGCTTCTGGGTGCAATGAAGCTGTAACTTGATAACTCCACACAAAAAATTATGCCATCCCCGGTCGTTACCGACCTTTATCTGTGGATCCTCAACCACAAAGCAACAACCACAAAGTATAATAATTTGCAGCATCAACATAGGTAAAATATCTGGGCTCCATACCTTGATATCACCTCTTATCCAGAAGAAAATGGACATACCCTAGGGGCGCGACCCTCATAACCTTGCCGCATCTTTCTTGTTTCCACCATTTTCGAGATGTGAGGTCCTAATGCAGTCTCGTCAACAAAGCTACGCTTTATACAAAAGCCATGCTATGATCACAAATGATCAACACACAGCAGCACTTAGCATGCCACACTACCAAATTGGGAATATATCGTTGATAACCTTCAACTACATAACCTCTGAGCTCGTACGTCTCAAAGAAGGGTGTTAAGCTAAGAGAATAAATTCTTCGCCGCCAACAGATATGTATTTGAAAGAAATCTGCTTTATATCTCAAAGTGTAGTGTCAGATAGACAACCATATAAGTCTGTTCCGGGTTCGAACAGAACCGAATGCACTTCCGATGAAGCCCTTGCAATCAGGATATCCATAATCCCGATCGGGATTCCCATCACTTAGGGAATCTCTATACCGGGGATCAGCCAGTGTAGAGACAATCGATAGGTTATCCTATCATTCTCATAAATACCCGGTCTTCAACGCTGGTCTTTAAATGCTATCCATAACGTCGTATCATTATCCGGAATGGGTTATCTGACACAAAGGTCCTCTCCCGGCTAAACCGAATAATGAGCGCAATATTTGAAAACATATGGATATGGGATTTCAGTTAAGTCCCAACTTCAAAGAAACCCAAAACCTTTCTTCAAATGGTTAAACATATTATCATTTCAAATCTTTAAACAAAAAGATCTATTTCACAAAGTTCACCTAATTTCATAAAGATCCATTTTCGGATTTCAAAGCAATTCCCATTTCGATTAACTCATTTAAACCTTTAGTTACAAAGATTTAAATTACAGCTTTCAAACTATTTCCATAACTTGGAAATCATTTTCATTTTAAAATTGAAATCCTTTTAACACAAATTGGAAGTCCATTTTCTTATGTGAAAGCTTTGTTATTTGAAAACAAATAGTTTTCGTTTCGGAAGAATCCAATTATATTTGTACGAGTTAATGCCTTTGAATTTAAATTCAAATATCCAAATCACTACATTTGAAATGGTTTAACTCATATATAACTTGTATAACATCTTTAATTCTTAGTTTCAAATCATAGAATTCAGTTTCAAATTCTGAATTCAAATTTCAAAGCATTATCAAGTTATTCAAAAATAAATTTTATCTTTGAAATTCCTTTTCAAAAGCTTTTCACATTTAACCAGATCCATTTCCAAAACCATTTGGATTTAAAATTCAAATTTAAACTATTTTTAATTAAATCCAAATATCTGTGACTTAACCGATTTCCTCGTGAAATCTATATTTGTGTGTGTATAAGTGTGGTCCAAGGGTTTAACACAATAGTGCAACAACATCATCATAGATCAAAACACATAAATATATTTGATAAGCGGTATAAACTATATCGCTTATCTTTCATACACAGATCACAAATAATATACAATGTAAAACAAATAAATGAATAAAATACACAGCTCAATCCACAGAACAAAATATCACAGATCAGATAGGACAATCAATTCAAGGCATCTCATACAATACAATCATTCATAAGTAAGGTCAAGCATCCACTAAACATTTATAAGCAGGATTAATTAGTTGTTTAGTTCTAAATTAATTCAATTTATTTCCAATTAAATTAATTACTTATGAATAAATTATCCAATCCTGATTTATTAATTTCAAATCATTTGATATAAATTTATGTATCAAACACTTTAATTAATTATTCTTAATTAATAAATTATTCTAAATTAATCACATTAATTAAATTAACCTCTAAACCAATTACATAATAAATTAACCCCTTAATTAATCATTTTAAGAAACTAAACCTTTAATTACTTACCATAAAGTAATTACACTTACACAATTTCACAAATGATTATCATTAATTAATTAATCTAATTAACTGTTAAAATTAATCACATAAACTAGTTATTTAAATAATCTTAGTTAATGACCTTCATTAACTAATAACAATTCTTTAATTATTTTGCTAAAGAAATTATTTACATTAATCATCATTAATTAAAATTGATTAAGCATTAATAACTCATTAATTAATCCTAATTAGTTAATTAATCAAGTGTTAATTGTAACATAATCAGTTCTTAATTACAATCAATTAATTATTCCTTAATTAATTAACTTAACTTTAATTAATAAGTTTTAAACTTGTAATTACTAAGTTAATTAATGCAAAACATTAATTATCCATTCTTAACTTAATAGTTAATGAATTACAAATCATTCAGTCTTTGTTTACTTAAGTAAAACTCTTATTTATTAATGATTTAATTAATACTCACAAATATATTGAAGACATTGATTTTCAACTTGCTTTTAAATTCACGTGTTAAAGTATTACTTTTGTTATAAAGAAATTTAAAAGAATTAAAAATCAATTTCCTTTTTAAATTCAACATATTTAAAGATTTACTTTAACATTTAACTTAGGTAAACATTTAAAGTTATAAAACTTATTTCATTTTCAAATCTGGATTTCAAATTTAGATTTTTATTTCAGGTTTCAAATTTCATTTAACCTTGTTTAAAATCTTTTCCTTTACAAATAAGATTCTAATTTTTAAATTCAATTCCCCTTTAAAAACACTTAATTGTTACTAAAACAATTTAAACTTAAAAACTTATTTATGCCCAAAACTATGTTGTAAACTAACTTAAGTTTATATTTAAACTTTTTGTTTTTAAAACTTGTTTAAGCTTTGTTTTAAAATTAAAATTTTAAAATTTAGAAAACAGAACAGGTTCTATTTATAAAACCTAGACAACATTGACCCGAGCCCACAATACTTGCTTTGATTCCCACACCTAATTGCTTCGGTAAACACTCGAGATAATCACGCGAACAAAACAAAACCCAGTACTTAGCATAATTCCCAGATCACCAGAAGTAGTGCACGATGTACGTGCATGGCACCACCGCTCGCTTCCAGCCGACCCCACATCATCGAGCAAATTGACGTTCGTCCACGCATCCCTTCTCGATCGTTAGGACTTCACCACTCATGCGAAAACGAATTAAGCCCGAACTCGAAACCTGGAACAACCATGGTACTTCCACCCAAAACCTGGAAACGCACCATTCTCGACGCCTTGATCACTGAAGGTGCTGAAATTCCGGCCACTCACTCAACCATGCCCCTCTACCTTCCCCTTAAACCACGTCGCACTCGGTCGTCCATCGGCGACGAACGAATCGAAATATCAATCTGATCTAAAACTAGGTTACCAAACTTCCAAAGCTAGTCGCCGACTCCACGACGAACATGAGCGTCTCCGACAATTTTTCACTGCCCCACCGTAGGCTCCTCCACCACCACGCAAAGACCGGAACTCGACTGAGCCTCCAATCGCCTGAACTTGATCGAAACCCATTTTTTGATCAACCCAAAACTGCTCTCGAACCATACACTTAAAAATTTTGATTTAAGCTTTAAAAATCATGTTTTCGTACGATAATTCTTGTCATATGCTTGAATCATCGATTTATTACATTCGATTTTATCATTGATATGCATGATCATCAGGATTTTGAAGTTTCCAGGCATATTTTGATCTTGGTTGCTGGAGATAAATTGTTTCTTTAATTTTATGACCACACCAACATTTTATATTTAAAACTTCCAGCCTAACAGAGACCGAGAGATTTGATCTTTGGGGTTTGGATTAAGCCTTATGCTCTGAAGCAAGAAAACAGGAATGTTTTCAACATATACAGGCATGCACCCCCATCTATATTTATACACAGAGGAAATTTCATGTACATAGATACATGCAAAGCAACTTCAACCTCAGACTTTATAAGCAACAAGATTAATATATACTCATTTGAATTTAAATTGTTTACTCACTTTGATTCCCAGACTAAACAGAGCTTGCTTTTCTTATTGACACAGGCTTGTACTTCTAGTTGAAACCTCCCTCTTCAATCTCGGGTTTTACATTAATTGTTTGTATGGAATTTTGTTTAAGTTTTTTTGAGATGTTGTTACTTCAGTTTTACTTATCTAAGAATGAACGAATTAAATTGAGAAGCTTGGTAGATAAAAAGAAGTGTACAGGTGATTATATCTTTGTTTGTATAGCAGGGTATATATTATTTTGTACAGGTTGATTATATTGTTTTTGTACAACATCACATATATTTTTTTAGGCTGAAATGATCCTAAACAAACTCGAATTGACTTTGTTTTGTGCTAAAAGGAAAAGCATTAAATGCCTATGTCCTTCATGTCTCCTATTTATCCTCTTTTACATATTCTTAGCTTATTTCCTTTTATATTTTTTTTCCTTACCTGGTTTGTTTGCGTGCAAAGATACTTTGTATTAGTTAACCCTTATCTTGTTTCATACTTGAATGTATTTGCATATTTATACTTAAATTTGTTTATACATGTTTATGTCCTTGTTTGTATTACTTTGTATTGACTTGTTTCTCAGCCTACACTTATATTTTTCTGTCTTGCTTTGGACTAGGCTGAGATGATATGCATTTATGTACTAAAGATCTTTTATTTTACTTTGTATATTTACTTCAGATTTAACCAAAATATTTATTTCTATAATTTTGTTATATTTACACAACTTCTGAAATCCATTAATTAAGATTGAATTCTTAACTAATTCATAATTCAACAAGATTTCAATATTAATTACCGATTATTTCACAATTTTTTATTCAAAATTTAAATTAATTCCCAATTTAACTTAGTCAAAATCCGGGATTGTTACATAACCTTTATCTTATATAAAACTATTTTAAACTTTATAAATATACTTGACTATAGTTAAAATTCATAAGTAAATATAAAGAATAATATATATAGATTTTAACTATAATTTTATATTTAAATCTAAGTATAAATATTTAAAAGTTAAATATATTATTTAAATAGATAGTTTAAAATCAGGAGTAAATTTTGAAAATAAAGATGTTTTTGAGGCTAAAATTATTTAAAATCAGGATCGAGGGTTTTGAATCTTTTAAAAGGAAAGTTTTGAAAACATTTGGAAAACATGATATAATTTTGAAAAATCATTTTGAATAAAAGTTAGCGAATACAAAACAATGTTCCACTAAATTTTTCGTAGGTTCCATCCTACTTAGGGTTCCATCCCTTTAACGGGCTCGAAGTGGATTCCATTTCACGAATAAATTGGATTTTAAGATGCGAGTGCTTTTCTACGAGTTTTAACAAAAATTCCTAATAATGATAAAAAATACTTATCCTTGAAATCTTGAACTCTTGATAATCTTGATACTCATGAGTCTTCTATCTTGATATTTTATCTTGAATCTCTATACTGTACAGTCTTCATTCTTAGTACCTGCATGGTTAAATCCAGCATAAACATATATATCTAAACTTATAATGTTAGTATATATATTTTATAATCTATTCTAAGGTTGTTGTCATCAAAACCATCGTCTCACGGACTAACAGGTGGCTGCGCTCGGGTTGGCGCGAGCGGTGGACAAAGGAAGGCGGAAGAAGGCGGTTGTGTTTGAACCGGGTTCTGGTGCGTCGGAGGCGGGCGGCACGCTGAGGTGAAGGCCGACATGTGTTTGAGGTTGACAGTTGATGGATCGCGGCCTCGGCTAGGAATGGAGGCTAGTGGCTTGGGGTGAGGGGCGTGGCGTTGGCATGGGAAGAGGGGAGGCCCGGCCAGGTGATGAGGCGGCTGAAGGAGGATTTGAGAAAAAGGAGGAAAACAAAAATAAAAATGAAAAGGGAGAAGGAGACATGCTGTACAATGTTTTGGTAGAAGAAAGAAATTGAGAATGCCTAAAATGAAGGTGTATTACAATTGTAAAGTTGACATAGAACATCTCAATTCAGTAATTAAGCTACCAACCATATAAAAGTGTGAACCGACAAACAAAAGTTGGAATAACAAAAGTCCATTGTAAAATTCTGAGAATAATAAAAGGCGGAAGGCCGTTGGATGTCTTAGGAACACAAAGGACACAAGGGAACAAACGCTTAAACGGATACCGATACGGACCACCGTTTTATTGTTTCCGTCGCGAACCGGACCTTAAAATACAGAAATAAATATACCTAGAGAACAGCACGGCGAGACGATCAAAACGGCATACGGATATATGTGGTATGATTGAATTTTAAAAATTCGAATTTTCTACTAGCGGAAAATATAGCAAAAACGTAGAAAAATAAGATCGACGAAGTTAAAAAAGTCCGAATTTGGAAAAACGAAAAATGACGTCTTGCTCAGAAGATAATTTTGAATTTTTCTATGTAAAAATATTCAGGTTTCGAAAATATTTTATTTTCATCAATTCCTAATTGATTAAATTGAAATAAAATTACACATGAAATAAACTTTCGTATTTTCGGATGAAAATTTACCACCTTCTATATTTATATATACGTATTCCAAATATAAAATTTTAATTTCAAATTTTATTATTTAAAATTTCTTTAAAATTCAAATAAATACATTACTAAAGCAATTAAAATTTATGGGTCGTTACACTCTCCCCCACTCAAAACTTTTCGTCCCCGAAAAGGAAGGAGGTAGGAGAATAGAAACAGCCAGAAAAAAATAGACTTGAACTACAAAATAAAACAATTAATCTAAGCCATATAATTTCAATTTAAGTTAATTTATATTCAACAATTGACCTTAAATTCAAGATAATTCATTGAGTTGATTTTATTTCAATTGATTAATATTTGATTCCAAAAGATTTCTTCGAAACAAAATTTTATTTAATTTTCCCCATTATTCATTCAACTTATTATTCTATTTATCTATATTAACATTTTAAAATTAAAAGTCAAGTGTATGACACTTATTACAACCATTCAATTTTTATTTATAAAATTATTAATCATTATTCTACATTGTAAATAATTCAATTACAATTTCAACTTATGAATGATTTAGGTAAGTTATATTGGAATGCAATAGAATTTAGACAAGTAAAATTTTCCAATTCACTTATTTCCAGTTTAAATATTTATTCAAAATTTGGTTTTATTATATAATTAGAATCGCCTTTTATCATAATTTTATGAATCAAATTTCCAACTAACTTGAAACTATTTAGAGATAAATATATATATATATATTATAGATATCAAATCAAATTTATAATCATATATCAATATATAATATAAATCAAATCATACTTTAGAAATTCAAATCAATTTAATCTTTTTTCTAAAACAAAAGGGTAGCAAAGCTACAGAATTGGTTATCCACTTCGAAACTCGAAAATGAATGTCGATGATGCGGCCGTCATCACCGAAATTATTTTCCAGCGATAAAGAGAAGAGCACTGATTTAAACATTTTAAATTCTTTGGAAACCATTTCTATTCGAAAATATTTTAAATTATATACATTTTAAACTTTAAAACCATAGTTCGAAATTGTCGGAAATTAAATTTCAAATTCTTTATTTGAATTTATTTTAAACTCTAAATCAATTTATAAACCATATTTTATAACTTGCCTCTATTTATATGTTGGGAAAAATCAATAGTTTTCAAAACAATAAATGAAAATCAAATATTATCATTTTAACAACCAATTCAGTTAACAATTCAATTTCATAAAATTATACTTATATATATAATATATTCATACAAAATTTTTATTTCATTAACCAAATTTGAAAATAATATTATGTCAGTTTGCACTGTTCAAGTGTTTTGGAAATCCTGTCGATAGCGTTGATCAGACGAATTGGTCGAAAACCCAAATCAACATGAACAACTCGAACAACATAATGTATATACATAAAACATTTTAAATATTATTTCACAAATACACTTCCTCGCACGACATAACAAGAATGGATTTCAAAGCAAGGATAGAGATTCAAATTTGATGGACTCAAATTAACGAGAATTCTGATACGAATACAAGTTCGAAAGAAAAGACAAGATGATTCAATAACAGAATTGGGAGATCGATAAGCTTATTTAATTCACGAGCAACCTTCCGGGTCAACCGTGACTTCAAGAATTAGATCGATGTGGAATTCTGAGGCAAATCCACATCCATTCTCAAGAGATAGAATTCGGGATATCAAGAAATATTAGCATCTAAACCAAGGATATATATAAATCTCCAGTGAATTGATGCTATTGTAAATGAGTTTCATCCCTTTACAATTCATATGAATGTTGGCGAGACCGCCAATCCATTATAAAATCATTCGAAGTGGAGTTATGGGATACTCCAGAATTAAAAGAAGATAAATTATGACGCCCCACCTCTATACCCACGCTAGCCAAGGACACTACAGAGTAATGCCGTCAACTAGCATGGAGAATAAGGCTGTTGAGGAGCGACCATCTGTATAATTGCTTTGTGCAAGCACCGATATGTCAGATAAAATATAACTTGCATTCCATTCAAGAGGAAATCCGACATACCGATACAAACTCAAAGCTACTACACAGTGGCTATAGTGTCTTCGGAAACAATTATAGAAATAAACATAACACAAATCAGTCACAGATAATTCATATCACAAAGGCGGAAATATATATGAATATATATATAACACATAAAAGTGTTCATCAGAGTAGTGGTCAGAAAGATCCACAATAACCCAAAAGAATAGCAACATATGCTAAACAAAAGAATAAGTATACATCATAGAGTCTATATCTCAACTGTATACATCCAAAAACTACTAATCTAAGTAGTTAGCCAAAAGTCAAGGAGATAATCCTAGAAGTGAAGTCAAGCAGAAGCACCTGTAATATCTCGGTCTGACCCGAGTATTATTTAATAATAAAATAATAAACGGATCAGTCTACCTATAAATATCAGATGACATGATATAGAATAAGAGATATGGCATAAACATATGATAACCATAATGGCATACTACTATAGATATGAAATTGAAAATCAACAAGAGATTAACCAATATCACAAGAATCTTCTCAAAGATCCAGAAAGGGTTTCATACCCAAAACTTGTATTCACAACAAGTCAATGACACACGAATTCACCAATGCACAAAAATTGATAAATCATATCAATGAAAATCACTAAAATTGGTGAAGCATAAATTCCAGAATTCAACACACGAAATCCAGAAATCATAAAAAGGGGGGAGGCCTATCACACGAACAGGAGCATGAAAACTCACCAACATATGTATCACACGAACGAGACGCTATCTCATGGTAGCTAGCCATTAATTTTTGACATATGAACGGCCCAAAGAACATGGGGCGCTACCCCACATGTGTGAGTCAAAATCACACAGAAACGGGGTCTAGACTCCCTCGCAGACAAAGAGACGTCGCACAATTGCTAGTCTAAATCACAAAAATGACCGTCAATGATCATCAAGAAGTGTCAATTATACTAAGTTAGTAAATATAAAAGTTTAGCTTCATGTCCCAAAACCACTTGCTTAACTCAAATATTTACGAACAAACTGTAGATCTTCACTAGAAAATTGTCACAAAAGATTCAATCGAACAAGTCCAAGAATTAACCAACGAAGTACACGCAAGCGTTTCATACCACTTGTTTTACTAAGTCGTTTAATTAGACTTCTCATACGAGTGAGGTAAAGGTTTGTATATACTAATAGATTGGAAATCAGTTTGAGAAAACGAGCTTTGTAATAAAATAGTGTTGAAATCATTTGAATAAAGAGTTTTGATATTTACTACTAGTATTGAAACCTTTATATATTTTGAAATGACAAATCACAAAGATGATAGTAGAACAATCGATCATCAAAATTCACGTACGAAGACGTGAATAAATTCCAAACAAATCGATAAAGAATCCATCGAAATGGATATTCAAAAATCCCTAAAAAGGAGTCATCAAAGTGGTAATAAATGATAATAACAAATAGGATCATCACGAATCGATTTAAATTGGAAATTCAATCCAAAAAATGACAAACTGGACCAAAATAGCAGGTTCAGTCGACTGAACAGAGTTTTCGGTCGACTGACCCTGTACGTGGAAATTATCCAGGTTTAGGAAACTTTCTGTTTTCAGGTTCAGTCGACTGAACAGAGGATTCAGTCGACTGAATCATGCCTGGAAACTTTCGGGTTCCAGGTTCAGTCGACTGAACAGAGTTTTCAGTCGACTGAATCATGCCTGGGCTGTTTTTCAGCCTATCCAAATGAAGAGCAAACTCTTCCAAAATGCATCCGGACGAACATTGGCTCTAAGGGTTTATGCCAATCGACAACTCGGCCCTATATGCTCCTCGATGCATCATCCAAAGCATGATCAAACATCCATAAAAGGATTTTCACACAAATTTGACTTAAAAACCCAAAAATTGAAATATTCACAAAACCAATCTAAATCAAGAGCAAATGCACATGAAGAAGTGTTAGGAATTCATACCTAACAACCAAAAATAATTATAGTTATAGATGTGAGATAAAAATCTCACCTTTTCACAAAAACAATGAAGAAGAAGCTTGAAAGCAAAGGGGAATCAACCACTCTTTAACACAACCCAAATGAGCTTGAACCAAAGTTTCTTCTATTAGTTTGGAGCAAGGGCTTGATTTGCAAAAGAAAACGAGGGTTTGGAATTTTAATTTCCCATTCCACTCACCATTGATCTCTTTAGAACTAAAAAGTAGAGGAAGAGGGAGTGAATGAAGAGGAGTGGTTCAGTTGGGGTATTAAGTTGGCTAGTGGGCTGAACCCAACCCAAAGCTCTAAGTGAAAAGGTAGCAAAATTCAACTTACTCCAAACATATCGAACCTTATACTCAAAAAGGTTGCAAACGGCGTTTTGAACTCAATGGAAGTGGTTTCGAGTCCTAATTCGACCGTATGCAAAAAGTAGCTTTTTGGACTAAATTTCGAGTATCGATAAAATATTTAAATAAAATATTTAAATATAAAATCGATAAATATGCGGGTTCTTACAGACTCCCCTCCTTAAAGAAATTGCGTCCTCGCAATATTTAAGAAGAAGATATATAGAAACAACCACGAGAGCATATTCATCACAAAAGAAATTTGAAATAAAAGGTTCACCTTAAAGAGCACGAGAAAGTAAGTTCAGATGTGTTTGCTCGATGAATTCTCTAGATTCCCAAGAGCAATCTTTAGGATTTGAGGACCATTGAACTTTCACAAGCGGAACATCTTTATTTCGAAGTCGTTTGACTTTTGAAGCAATAATACGAATAGGATGCTGCTTATAAGTTAAATTAGGCGAAACTTCAATTTCTTCCACAACACCGGGCTCAAGAATAGAATCAGAATCTCGAAGACATTTCCGTAATTGAGAAATGTGAAACACGTCATGAATAGCAAAAAACTGAGCCGGTAATAAGAGGCGATAAGCCACGGAACCAATACGTTCGGTGATGGGAAATGGACCAATATATCGAGGTGCTAATTTTCCCGATCGACTGAAACATACAACAACCTTCATAGGTGAAATACGAATAAACACAAGATCTCCCACAGAAAATTCTAATTTCTTTCTTCGGTTATCGGCATAGGATCTTTGTCTACTTTGGGCTTCTTTCATCCTATGACGAATAAGGTCAATCTTTTCTGTGGAATCACAAATAAAATCTGGACCTAAAACCAGCTTCTCACCGGCCTCAAGCCAACAAGAAGGAGATCGGCATGGCCTTCCATAGAGTGCCTCAAAAGGTGCCATACTAATACTAGATTGGAAGCTATTATTATAGGAAAATTCAACAAGTGAAATACGATCCTCCCAACTTCCACCAAAATCAAGAACACATGCACGAAGAAGATCTTCAAGAGTTTGATTCACACGCTCGGTTTGTCCATCGGACTGGGGATGATAAGCGGTGCTAAAATTTAGCTCCGTTCCCAATGCTTTTTGAAGACTCTTCCAAAATCCACTAGTAAACAATGGATCACGATCACTGACAATAGAAGTAGGAACTCCATGCAATTTAACAATGTCTTTAATAAAAAGTTTGGCCAAAAGAGGTACGGTCTGATTGGACCGAACGGGAATAAAATGGGCAGATTTAGTAAGTCTATCAACTATAACCCATAAGCTATCATGACCTGAACGAGAACGGGGAAGGCCGTCTATAAAATCCATGGAAATTTGATCCCACTTCCAAATTGGAATTTCTAAAGGTTGCAATAACCCACCGGGCCTTTGATGTTCGGCCTTAATGAGTTGGCAAGTCATGCAACACTTAACAAAGTTAGCAATATCATATTTCATTCCCTCCCAATAATAAAGTCGCTTCATATCCGCGTACATTTTACTACTACCGGGATGAATGGTAAATTTAGAACGATGTGAATCTTCTAAAATATCTTTACGAAGACCACTAATATTTGGCATGATAAGTCTACCAAATTTTCGAATGCCGCCACGAGAATCGGTATCATAGTCATTCAAACCTTCAATATCAATCTTATCTTTAATATTTTGGCCAAGAAGAGCCAATTCGGGATCTAGCCTTTGAGCTTCAAGAATGCAGTCTAAAAGAGAAGGATGAGCCTCAAGGCTACATAAAACAAGAGAAGAACATAAACCGAAAACACGGTCTCGAATTCCACAAGTGGATAAAACCTCGAGATCATTCCATTCGGACATCATCATGGAAACAACCACTTGTTGCTTGCGACTAAGTGCATCGGCAACTCGATTTCCCTTTTCGGGAGTATAAAGAATATCAAGATCATAAGATGCGAGGAATTCGAGCCAACACTGTTGACGCAAATTAAGTTCCTTTTTAGAAAATAGATACTTCAAAGATTTATGATCGGTGTAAAGAATAAGCTTTTCTCCCAAAAGATAATGACGCCAAATACGAAGGGCGAAAACAATAGCCGCGAGCTCTAAATCATGAATGGCATATCTAGTCTCGGCAGGCTTCAATTGCCTAGAAGCATAAGCAATAACACGTTCTCTTTGCATAAGAACGGCACCCAAACCAATGCGACTAGCATCGGTATAAACAACGAAATCTTGATTCCCCTCGGGAATAACAAGAATAGGAGCATCGGAAAGGAGTTCTTTTAGTTTCTGAAAAGAAGCTTCACATTTGTCCGACCAAATGTATTTAACACCTTTCTTTGTCAAACTAGTAGGAGGCACAGAAATTTTAGAAAAGTCCTTTATGAAACAGCGGTAATAACCCGCCAATCCAAGGAAGCTACGGATCTCCGACGCACTCTCCGGTCTCTTCCAATTTTGAATCGCTTCAATCTTTGAAGGATCCACGGAAATTCGGGATTCGAAAATAATATGACCGAGAAACTTCACACGAGATTGCCAAAAGTGGCATTTAGAAAATTTTGCTTTCAATTGATTGCTCCTAAGAGTTTCCAACACAATCCTAAGATGCTCTTCATGCTCCTCCTCGGTTTTAGAATACACAAGAAAATAATCAATAAAGATGAGAACAAATCGATCGAGGAAGTCTTTGAAAACCCGATTCATTAAGTCAACGAAATAAGCCGGAGCATTCGTTAAACCAAATGGCATAACGAGCCATTCATAAGATCCATAACGAGTACGGAACGAGGTCAAAGGAATGCTATCCTCTGCTATACGAAGCTGATGAAAACTGGTTGCCAAGTCCAATTGTGAAAAGACTCTAGCACCACTAAGTTGGTCAAATAAATCATCAATCCGAGGTAAAGGATATTTATTCTTGATAGTAAGATCATTAAGCTTGCGTTAGTCAACGCAAAGCCTAAGTGTACCATCGGATTTCTTCACAAAAATAGCTGAAGCTCCCCAAGGCGAGGAACTAGAGCGAAATAATTGCTTCTTCTCCAATTCGGATAATTGTTTGCGCATTTCTTCATTTTCCTTATTGGACATGCGATAAGAAGGACGAGTGATAGGTTGAGCTCCAGGAATGAGATTAATTCTGAACTCAATTGCTCGCTTAGGTGGTAATCCTAAAACGGGCTCAAATATGTTGGAAAATTCACGAACAACGTGAATAAGAGAAATATTATTCTTCCTCATCATCATTAACGTCATCTTGAGGATTTAAAGAATACAAAGATGCGACCAAGCTGGAATCCGAATCTTTAAGATCAATAGAAATCTGCTTAATAGATTGAGGATGCCGAAGATGAATAGTCTGCTCAGGACAAAGGATTTGGGCTTCATAACGGTTAAGCCAATCCATTCCCAAAATCATTCCAAAGCCTAAGTAACGCATGATATGCAAATCGGCTAGGAAAGAAAAATCACACAAAATAACCTCGACATCTTTACAAAGCAAACTAATTGTTGCGGATCCACCAAACGGATTCGCAATTCTCAAAGAAGTCATTAAACACAAAACATCCAAAGAAAAAGTATCAACAAGTTCTTTTGAAATAAAATAATGGGACGCACCCGTATCAAAAAGAACTCGAATAGGATGATCACGAAATAAAATAATGCCACCAAGGATAGAATGAGAAATACCTTGACCACGAGATGTGTTGCCAGGGGCTTGAGCAACATTTATCTTTCCCTCCTTCTTGCCTTCAAGTTTGAGGCATTGATGTATATAATGATCCGGGCTCTTACAATAGCGACAACAACGGGGCTTTGAACACATGTTCGCAAAATGGTCCCTAGACCCACAATTGAAGCATTTCCCACTACTAGGAGAAGGAGCCTTAGCAGCAGGAGTTGCTTGCTTACCCTTTTTGTTGGGATAAGGACCTTTGAATTTGTTTGGCCTCTTCTTGTTGTTGAAGTTCGTTTTGGCACCCACAACTTCAACATAGCTTTCCTTATCCGCCTCTTCAAGACGAAGAGCGATATCAATGAGTTGGTCGAAAGGAACTTCTAATTTTAGAAGTAATGGCTTCTTGAGATTTTTGCTTAAGCCATAGACAAATTTTTGGTTCTTCTTCAATGGGATGTTGATGTATTCAACCCCATATTTGGAAAGTGACTCGAAGGATGCAACATAATCAGTCACAGAGGATTCACCTTGAACAAGGTCTATAAAACGGCGAGCCAAAGTCACCTTTTCTGCTTCTGGCACAAATTTTAATTTGAAGCGTCCCCGGAATTTCTCCCAAGTGAGATCCGCTTCATTAATTTTAGAAATAAGAAGTTCGTACCAGTCCAATGCTCTTTCTTGGAGCATACTATAGGCCACCTGAACTTGGTGAAGATCAATGAGGTTCATGCGAGAAAAGATTCGATCGCATGATCTTAACCAAGCCTGGACTTCAATAATAGTTTCAGAACCTTTGAATGGCTTCCCATCCAAGTTGGTATAATCGTTGCATAAACGTGCAAATCCAGACTTAGGATGAGTAGGTTCCGGATTAGAACCGGCTCCTTGAGCATTCTTTACTAAATCAAGAAGCTGCTGGGCAGACATAAAAACTCCATCTTGGGGAGTAGCACTAGATTGACCGGCACTGGGACGGCCTGGTCTAACCATTCCCCTTCCTTTAGAAAGAAAGAAAAAAGAAGAAAAAGGTTATTCACCCAATGAATATCAAGCAACCTTGATAAATAAAACAAGGAATCATAAAAGGATAGAACGGTACGAAGACACGAATTAAATCCTAAAGCATGACTCCTAAGATGGACTTAGGACGATGATCCTTGTAAAATTATTCTACATTGTTCCGAAGTTTGGCTCCGATACCAAGCTGTGACGCCACACCTCTATACCCCCTCTAGCCAAGGACACTATAGAGTAATGTCGTCAACTAGCGTGAAGATTAAGGCTGTTGAGGAGCGACCATCTGTATAATTTCTTTGTGCAAGCACTGATATGTCAGATAAAATATAACTTGCATTCCTTTCAAGAGGAAATCCGACATACCGACACAAAATCAAAGCTGCTACACAGTCGCTATAATGTCTTCAGAAACAAATATAGAAATAAACATAACACAAATCAGTCACAGATAATTCTTATCACAAAGGCGGAAATAGATATGAATATATATAACACATAGAAGTGTTCATTAGAGTAGTGGTTAGAAAGATCCACAATAACCCAAAAGAATAGCAACATGTGCTAAACAAAAGAATAAGTATACATCATAGAGTCTATATCTCAACTGTATACATCCAAAAACTACTAATCTAAGTAGTTAGCCAAAAGTCAAGGAGATAATCCTAGAAGTGAAGTCAAGCAGAAGCACCTGCAACATCTCGGTCTGACCCGAGTATTATTTAATAAGAAAATAATAAACGGATCAGTCTAGCTATAAATATCAGATGACATGATATAGAATAAGAGATATGGCATAAACATATGATAACCATAATGGCATACTACTATAAGTATGAAATTGAAAATCAACAAGAGATTAACCAATATCACAAGAATCTTCTCAAAGATCCAGAAAGGGTTTCATACCCAAAACTTGTATTCACAACAAGTCAATGACACACGAATTCACCAATGCACAAAAATTGATAAATCATATCAATGAAAATCACTAAAATTGGTGAAGAAAAATTCCAGAATTCAACACACGAAATCCAGAAATCATAAAAAGGAGGGAGGCCTATCACACGAACGGGAGCATGAAAACTCACCAACATATGTATCACACGAACGAGACGCTATCTCATGGTAGCTAGCCATTAATTTTTGACGCACGAACGGCCCGAAGACCATGGGGCGCTACCCCACATGTGTGAGTCGAAATCACACAGAAACGGGGTCTAGTCTCCCTCGCAGACAAAGAGACATCGCACAACTGCTAGTCTAAATCACAAAAATGACCGTCAATGATCATCAAGAAGTGTCAATTACACTAAGTTAGTAAATATAAAAGTTTAGCTTCATGTCCCATAACCACTTGCTTAACTCAAATATTTACGAACAAACTGTAGATCTTCACTAGAAAATTGTCACAAAAGATTCAATCGAACAAGTCCAAGAATTAACCAACGAAGTAAATGCAAGTGTTTCATACCACTTGTTTTACTAAGTCGTTTAATTAGATTTCTCATACGAGTGAGGTGAAGGTTTGTATATACTAATAGATTGGAAATCGGTTTGAGAAAACGAGCTTTGTAATAAAATAGTGTTGAAATCATTTGAAGAAAGAGTTTTGATATTTACTACTAGTATTGAAACCTTTGTATATTTTGAAGTGACAAATCACAAAGATGATAGTAGAACAATCGATCATCAAAATATCATATACGAAGACGTGAATAAATTCCAAACAAATCGATAAAGAATCCATCGAAATGGATATTCAAAATCTCTAAAAAGGAGTCATCAAAGTCATAATAAATGATAATAACAAATAGGATCATCATGAATCGATTTAAATTGGAAATTCAATCCAAAAAAAGGCAAACTAGACTGAAACAGCAGGTTCAGTCGACTGAACAGAGTTTTCAGTCGACTGTCCCTGTACCTGGGAATTTTCCAGGTTCAGGAAACTTTCTATTTCTAGGTTCAGTCGATTGAACAGGGGATTCAGTCGACTGAATCATGCCTGAAAACTTTCGGCTTCCAGGTTCAGTCGACTGAACAGAGTTTTCAGATGACTGAATCATGCCTGGGCTGTTTTTCAGCCTATCCAAATGAAGAGCAAACTCTTCCAGAATGCAACCGGACGAACATTGGCTCTAAGGGTTTATGCCAATCGGTAACCCTGCCCTATATGCTCCTCGATGCATCATCCAAAGCATGATCAAACATCCATAAAATGATTTTCACACAAATTTGACTTAAAAACCCAAAAATTGAAATATTCACAAAACCAAGCTAAATCAAGAGCAAATGCACATGAAGAAGTGTTAGGAATTCATACCTAACAACCAAAGATAATTATAGTTATAGATGTGAGATAAAAATCTCACCTTTCACAAAAACAGTGAAGAAGAAGCTTGAAAGCAAAGGGGGAACCAACCACTCTTCAACACAACCCAAATGAGCTTGAACCAAAGTTTCTTCTATTAGTTTGGAGCAAGGGCTTGATTTGCAAAAGAAAACTAGGGTTTGGAATTTTAATTTCCCATTCCACTCATCATTAATCTCTTTAGAACTGAAAAGTAGAGGAAGAGGGAGTGAATGAAGAGGAGTGGTTCAGTTTGGGGTATTAAGTTGGCTAGTGGGCTGAACCCAACCCAAAGCCCTAAGTGAAAAGGTAGCAAAATTCAACTTACTCCAAACATATCGAAGCTTATACTCAAAAAGGTTGCAAACGGCGTTTTAAACTCAATGGAAGTGGTCTCGAGTCCTAATTCGACCGTATGCAAAAAGTAGCTTTTTGGACTAAATTCCGAGTATCGATAAAATATTTAAATAAAATATTTAAATATAAAATCGATAAATATGCGGGTTGTTACATAAATAGTGAGGGACACGAATGGATTTTGGAACCGCAGGGAATGTTCCAAAATTCAAAGGAATCGAGTCAAAAGGAAGAGATTCAAACTCGAATGAAAGTGATTCTGTAGATACATTTATCCTATATGCTGAGTTTTTCCTAGAGCTACCAAAGCTCTGATACCAACTGTAACGACCACTATTTCGGACCATTCGCATCCACACATGTCGGACTTGAATAATTCAAAATACCGAATTGTTAATTTATATTTGGAAAAACTCAGCATAAACAGTAAATAAATAATCACAGATCACAGACACAGAGTAATAAATGCAGCGGAAACAAAGGATAATAGTTCATGAAGCTACTATATACATATCAGAGTTAAATAAGATACAACAAAAGTCT
Organism: Allium cepa; assembly: GCA_030765085.1. Taxonomy (NCBI): domain Eukaryota; kingdom Viridiplantae; phylum Streptophyta; class Magnoliopsida; order Asparagales; family Amaryllidaceae; genus Allium; species Allium cepa. Next base: position 1,037,512,419 of record CM060931.1, on the reverse strand, counting down.
CGAATACAATAGTCAAACACAAGAATCAGAATATGTCATCGGAATCAATAGAATATCTGTAGGCTGGATAGATAGCTGGATCTCCAAGCGAAGCTCCAACTCTAAAGGTGAGTCTCGAATACTGGACATTCAGCCTGACCCGAGCGTAAAGCAAAACACAAAACATTTGAGTCAGGATTAACATTCTTATATCAATAAATCCAACTCAAGCGAAATAACAGTTGAAATACTAGTAACTCAAAGGACGTTGGGATAACCATCCTCTAAGGATCCGTTAAACTATCTACTATGTAGTAGTGTACGCTAAGTAGATAATGCCTATCAATAATATAAAGTATCAAAATAGTGTTAAGGCGTTACCATTATTCCCCTTAACACATTTTATATAAGCGTTATAGTCTATACAGCACTGTAAACTCCACCGTAAACTAGTGGACTATCAGGGAGTACTCCATCGGTATAACACAAAAAAAATTCATAGTGGTCGTGTATATAGGGAAACAAGTATGACAAGGCATATGAGGCAATACCCAAGGTAGTGAAACTACCGTTTGCCTGATCCGGATTGGTGAGAACGCATCGCCGCAACGATCGCAACACCGCAGAACAACACTCCCAAAATTTCGAGGGTGCACACCAATCAATAACAAGTAATGTGTAGTTTACGAAGAAGTGCGTTCGCTCCAGGTGGCTAACCCCATTTGGACCGTCACGGCTCCTGTTTTAGTCATTTCCAATTTGACACAAGTGTCAAGGCTATTCATTATCGTTCTCTTTCTTCAGTCATCACGTACATCACTCCAACCACTTCATTCTGGATCATACTCCGCGTATAGTTATTAATGTGGTTTCTGGTTTACAGAGAGTATGTCCATAACCGATCCCGGTTTCTTTAATAACTTTCGTAATTATTACACCGATTGGTCGTTTAATAAATTTCAATACCAAATCAAATTCAATTTCAATTAGAATTTGTAAACCAACATTCCATTTATCTTTCTATATCAATTTCCATAGTTTACGTTTCAAAACTTCCAAATTACCATTTCAAGATCTTATAATTCAATTTCAATTTTTATTTGAAACAATTCAAAAATTGATTCAAGTTCGTATATAAGTTTCATTCTGTAATCATTTAAATTAATTTAATTTAACATTAAAATCAATTTAAGTTCATTGATCGATATCATTCAATATTCGTTAAGTTAATTTATCATTCAAAACAGTTTCTATTTAGTTTCCAATTCATTAAATCAATTACTTAAGTTCAACTACATTATATCAATACTTACAAATTTAATTAGATTAAGTTCGTCAAATCAAGTTTTTTAAATTACGAGTCTTACATTAATTTCAATAAATCACATTTTTATTTCTTTTTAAAGAAATTTAATTTCACTTATTCATTTATTTAGTTACAAATTCAAAACTCAATTAATAAAGAAACTTAATTTACTTATTCAAGAAGTTCAATTTCACTTATAAAAGAATTCATTTTTATTTAACTACTAAATAATTCAATCTTATTTAATTATTAAAAAATTCAATCTTATTTAATTATTAAATAATTTCAAAAATTAATTATTAAATAATTTCAAACTTAATTATTAAATAATCCCAAATTTAATTATTAAATAATTAAATTTAAACAACGTTCTTTTATCAATAACTATGTTAATAATTTGTTCAGATTATTAAATATTAACATTTTCCTTTCATTAAAATTCAAATTCCAACTTCGTTTAAAACCCTTATTATTTTATTCAAATAAAATCTTTATTTTTCTTTTAAATCAAGTTATTGACCAATTGGGTTTTTATTTAATTTTCTATCCTAAGTCAAAGTTTTATTTGGGTATTTATTATTTCACTCGATTCCATTTCAATTCAAAAAAAAAAAACATAGCAAAGGGAACTTGCAGTGTGATAACTGGAATAGGATCAAAGTAAATAAACAAGCAATAGAAAACATCAATAACAATCCAATAATTAATTCAGATAATCCCAAAATAATTGTATTAATTTACAATGTTGTTTGTGGAAATTAATATAATTATTTCTAGAATCTACGCTATCATTTCATGTAGATTGAAGATTATTACAATAACATTAATACGGTTCTTCACTTGACATCTACTATTCAGTTTCATACTACATCAATTTAAACAACATACATTTAAATGGTTCAAAGTGCAATTAACCATATTTCTACGTGTCAATTTATTTAAACATTTAAAGGGGTCAAATTATGCAAATGTCATCAAATCAAATTTAACACATATATCAAATCTAACTATCCTACGTCAATTTCAATTTTAAATTATTTATCACTTACAATATTAGCAATTTAACGTCCAATGTCAACATCAAACAATCAATCATTTATCGACCAAACTGGATTATCATTGTATAGACAACAGATAATGGTGTCAGATGTCATAGGTGAACTGATACAGGTAATAACATATATATAATAGTGTAAATAACTAACAGCCGCATATTTCAATTGTTGTTTCAATTGAAATCAAATTTAATAAATAAAAGAACATTAATCATGAGTGATTTCTCACCTTTCAAAGCTAGAGAAATAAGATAACGAAATGAGTTATGAATCCAAACACGAATTCCAAAGTGAAGCAAGACGGCACGAATTCGACGATCAAAGCAAGGTTGGAATTGATGAGAACAATTTGAATCAGCTTGATATAAATGGAATATATATACTATTGTTATTATTGTTATTATTTTCTTAAAGTCAACATCATTTTAAAACTTATATAAACTTAACATATTATACTTTAAGGTCCATATTTAATAAAAATCAATAAAAGATGTTTAAAAATGCACATATTAAATCTATATATATACAATATTGTACACCATATAAAATATATATATAAGCTAGATTATATAAACTATACAACAGATAAAACATTTAATATAATTATAAACCTAAATACATGTGCACTTAAAACAATGTTTACAAGAAAAACATATTTATCATCACATTATAGAAAGGAAAAAAAATCAATTTTCTATTTAAATCCACATTTTTCTAAAATAAAAATCAAATACAGATATGTACAGAAAGCATCAATATGGCTAATATATTACTGTGTATACGTTTTACTGTAACACACCCAAACCAATATATAATTAACTAATATATTATGAAATCATAAAAATTTCACTAGAAGTAAATGCTAGTACATAAAAATATGCAGACTAAGCTATATAAATACAAAACATTGTATTTATTACTATATACAAAACGTAACATGTATATAAAACTTGAAATACATATAATATAAAACGTACAGATTATACACTCATATAAACTAATATGGAACTAAGATAATCTTTCATACTTTAAAATATATATAATAGCTAACAGATATATATAATGCATCAACAACAGGCAAGTTCACAAACAAAAAAATAAAAATAAAATAAATAAATAAATAAATATGATATACCATAATAACATATAATATAGTCATATATAACACAATATATGACGTACATGTATAGTTTAGTTGTACATAAAAATTTATTCATATATTAGCAACATAACACATCAATAGGTTTGTAATAAATAAATGTTTTATAACATAGTACATATACAAGCTAATACGTATAGACTACCATCAATATATTGATTACATATCACTACAGCAATGCATAAATAACTTATACAGACACATCCAACACACGCAACACCCATATTCTAATATATGTACACATGCAACACATACATATTAACATATATACACACGCACCGCCCATATACTAATACATATACATTTGAAACACTTTATACAATATATATAATATAACCGATTTATGAATAAACCAACATATATATATATATATATATATATATATATCAATATGCATACCAGATTACATGCGTAGATTGTAACCATAAACAAAACGCATGCAGAGCCGACCTGTATAAACTAAAATATAACACACCTTAAATATATATTAATATATAAAACTTACAGATATATATTTAGGTATGTTATCTGGAATCTCGCGTGTGCACAGTCTTAGATGGGGAGGAAAACGGCTGGTGGTAGGCCAGTTGAGCTTGGATTAGGGAGGGGAAGAAAGCCTATATGACATGGAAGAAGGCATGGAGGTGTTTGAGCGCGCGGAGGGGAGAGAGCGGGCGGAGGCTGCTGTGGCAACGCATGGAAAGCCTTCAAGTGATGGTAGGTGGGTGGTATGAACGGCGGCGGTGAGGTCGGTGGAAGGTGGGTGAGAAATACGGATTACGGATCTTAAGGCTAAGATTAACACTAGAGGGGGTGAATATTGTTAAATTTATGTTAATTTAGACACAAAAGTATGCAATATACAGACACATATGTGATCACAGAAACAATAACAGATGCAGAAATAAATTAAAAGCAGTAAAGGAAAGAACACACCGGATTTTATACTGGTTCGGAGTTACGCTACGTTCAGTCCTGCAACACAAGTACGGATTTCCTTTCAAAAGCAATTGTACAATTACACCCTCCGTTTCAAGGCTACGAGGTACACCCTCCAGAATTTCGATCCTCTGGGTAGAGATACTTGATTTCCGGGCCACAAGTTTACCCAATTGATTTACCAAGGCTACAATCACACCTTTCCCCTTTTGATTGACTTCCAAGGCTACAATCATACCTTTTCTCGCTTAATAGATTACAAATAAGTCTATAACTCTGAATAGCACGGAGAATCTTGTATAGATAGTGAAAGAGAATCAAACTAGAAGTAATCGAGTATGATTCAATCTTGATTTCGGCAGAGTGATGATAAGAATATGTATTAAGAAATGAGGAAGAAGAAGAGGAGTGAAAACCAGAAAAAAGTGACTGAAAATTCGTTGAAACTGACCCCTATTTATAGAAGAACAACAGCCATGGCCATTCATAAAGAGTTATGGCGAATAGACACTTCTTTTGAAATTTGAATTTTTGAATCAAAATGTCACCATGTCGACATGGTCATGCTAGGCATGTCGACATCCCAAAGGATTTTTTGGTGTTTATGATTTTCTTTGAAAATAACCTTTATCTTATATAAAAACTATTTTAAACTTTATAAATATGCTTGACTATAGTTAAAATTCATAAGTAAATATAAAGAATAATATATATAGATTTTAACTATAAATTTATATTTAAATCTAAGTATAAATATTTAAAAGATAAATATATTATTTAAAAAGATAGTTTAAAATCAGGAGTAATTTGACTTTGAAAATAAAGATATTTTTGAGGCTAAAATTATTTAAAATCAGGATCGAGGGTTTTGAATATTTTAAAAGGAAAGTTTTGAAAACAGGATATAATTTTGAAAAATCATTTTGAATAAAAGTTAGCGGATACAAAACAATGTTCCACTATATTTTTCGTACGTTCCATCCTACTTTGGGTTCCATCGCTTTACCGAGCTCGAAGTGGATTCCATTCCACGAATAAATTGGATTTTAAGATGCCAGTACTTTTCTACGAGTTTTAACAAAAATTCCTAATAATAATAAAAATACTTATCCTTGAATTCTTGAACTCTTGATAATCTTGATACTCATGAGTCTTCTATCTTGATATTTTATCTTGATAACTTGAATCTCTATACTGTACAGTCTTCATTCTTAGTACCTGTATGGTTAAATCCTGCATAGACATATATATCTAAACTTATAATGTTAGTATTTATATTTTATAATCATTCTAAGGTTGTTGTCATCAAAACCATCATCTCACGGACTAACAATCTCCCCCTTTTTGATGATGACAACCTTTGTTTATAAAATATTATTTCTATTCTAAAAACTCCCCTTAAAACTAAAAACTGCCCCTTAATCTATACCTAACTACCTTATTTTATATATCTCCCCCTTTGTCATCAACAAAAACTTACTCCCCCTCATTCTTGGACTTCAGTACCTGCATTGATAAACTATACAACGGAATATATAGAGTAGGAAATAATTATACTTCTAAGCATGATAACTAATTTAAAGATTATATACATTTCAATGTATATATATATGTTTTACACACCAATCTTCAAATCAATAAGAAATCAATCCACACAAAGTATTAATTCAAACCAAATCAATTCAAACAAATCAAACAAAGTAAATAAAAAATCAAACGTTACCTGGAACTTCCACCCATCCTTCTTCTCCAAAGATTGGGTCTGCCTTAATAGCATCCTAATTATCGTTGTCATTGGTGAGAGAGACAGGAGGATGTGCTTCGTTATCATCCTTGTGTAGAGAGGAGATCATCTATCGTATCGCATCGAAGTGCCTTTCTTGTTCCTTTATCATCTGCATTTGACTTAATTCTAAATGACGTTGGTTTTGTGAAATAAATGAGAGAATATTCTTGAACGAATTAAGAGTTTCTTCAAGATTTTCGGATAAATTGTGAATAGGATTAGCCATAGTTGAATTTGTGAAAGATGTTTAAAAATGCACATATTAAATCTATATATATACAATACTGTACACCATATAAAATATATATATAAGCTAGATTATATAAACTATACAACAGATAAAACATTTAATATAATTATAAACCTAAATACATGTGCACATAAAACAATGTTTACAAGAAAAACATATTTATCATCACATTGTAGAAAGGAAAAAAAATCAATTTTCTATTTAAATCCACATTTTTCTAAAATAAAAATCAAATACAGATATGTGCAGAAAGCATCAATATGGCTAATATATTACTGTATATACGTTTTACTGTAACACACCCAAACCAATATATAGTTAACTAATATATTATGAAATCATAAAAATTTCACTAGAAGTAAATGCTAGTACATAAAAATATGCAGACTAAGCTATATAAATACAAAACATTGTATTTATTACTATATACAAAACATAACATGTATATAAAACTTGAAATACATATAATATAAAACGTACAGATTATACACTCATATAAACTAATATGGAACTAAGATAATCTTTCATACTTTAAAATATATATAATAGCTAACAGATATATATAATGCATCAACAACAGGCAAGTTCACAAACAAAAAAATAAAAATAAAATAAATAAATAAATATGATATACCATAATAACATATAATATAGTCATATATAACACAATATATGACGTACATGTATAGTTTAGTTGTACATAAAAATTTATTCATATATTAGCAACATAATACATCAACCGGTTTGTAATAAATAAATGTTTTATAACATAGTACATATACAAGCTAATACGTATAGACTACCATCAATATATTGATTACATATCACTACAGCAATGCATAAATAACTTATACAGACACATCCAACACACGCAACACCCATATTCTAATATATGTACACATGCAACACATACATATTAACATATATACACACGCACCGCCCATATACTAATACATATACATTTGAAACACTTTATACAATATATATAATATAACCGATTTATGAATAAACCAACATATATATATATATACACACACACATCAATATGCATACCAGATTACATGCGTAGATTGTAACCATAAACAAAACGCATGCAGAGCCGACCTGTATAAACTAAAAGATAACACACCCTAAATAAATACTAATATATAAAACTTACAGATATATATTTAGGTATGTTATCTGGAATCTCGCGTGTGCACAGTCTTAGATGGGGAGGAAAACGGCTGGTGGTAGGCCAGTTGAGCTTGGATTAGGGAGGGGAAGAAAGCCTATATGGCATGGAAGAAGGCATGGAGGTGGTTGAGCGCGCGGAGGGAAGAGAGCGGGCGGAGGCTGCTGTGGCGACGCATGGAAAGCCTTCAAGTTATGGTAGGTGGGTGGTATGAACGGCGGCGGCGAGGTCGGTGGAAGGTGGTGTGAGAAATGCGGATTACGGATCTTAAGGCTAAGATTAACACTAGAGGGGGTGAATATTGTTAAATTTATGTTAATTTAGACACAAAAATATGCAATATACAGACACAGATGTGATCACAGAAACAATAACAGATGCAGAAATAAATTAAAAGCAGTAAAGGAAAGAACACACCGGATTTTATACTGGTTCGGAGTTACGCTACGTCCAGTCCTGCAACACAAGTACAGATTTCCTTTCAAAAGCAATTGTACAATTACACCCTCCGTTTCAAGGCTACGAGGTACACCCTCCAGAATTTCGATCCTCTGGGTAGAGATACTTGATTTCCGGGCCACAAGTTTACCCAATTGATTTACCAAGGCTACAATCACACCTTTCCCGTTTTGATTGATTTCCAAGGCTACAATCATACCTTTTCTCGCTTAATAGATTACAAATAAGTCTATAACTCTGAATAGCACGGAGAATCTTGTAGAGATAGTGAAAGAGAATCAAACTAGAAGTAATCGAGTATGATTCAGTGTTGATTTCGGCAGAGTGATGATAAGAATATGTATTAAGAAATGAGGAAGAAGAAGAGGAGTGAAAACCATAAAAAAGTGACTGAAAATTCGTTGAAACTGACCCCTATTTATAGAAGAACAACAGCCATGACCATTCATAAAGAGTTATGGCGAATAGACACTTCTTTTGAAATTTGAATTTTTGAATCAAACTGTCACCATGTCGACATGGTCATGCTAGGCATGTCGACATCCCAAAGGATCTTTTGGTGTTTATGATTTTCTTTGAAAATAACCTTTATCTTATATAAAAACTATTTTAAACTTTATAAATATGCTTGACTATAGTTAAAATTCATAAGTAAATATAAAGAATAATATATATAGATTTTAACTATAAATTTATATTTAAATCTAAGTATAAATATTTAAAAGATAAATATATTATTTAAAAAGATAGTTTAAAATCAGGAGTAATTTGACTTTGAAAATAAAGATGTTTTTGAGGCTAAAATTATTTAAAATCAGGATCGAGGGTTTTGAATCTTTTAAAAGGAAAGTTTTGAAAACATTTTGAAAACAGGATATAATTTTGAAAAATCATTTTGAATAAAAGTTAGCGGATACAAAACAATGTTCCACTATATTTTTCGTACGTTCCATCCTACTTTAGGTTCCATCGCTTTACCGAGCTCGAAGTGGATTCCATTCCACGAATAAATTGGATTTTAAGATGCCAGTGCTTTTCTACGAGTTTTAACAAAAATTCCTAATAATAATAAAAAATACTTATCCTTGAATTCTTGAACTCTTGATAATCTTGATACTCATGAGTCTTCTATCTTGATATTTTATCTTGATAACTTGAATCTCTATACTGTACAGTCTTCATTCTTAGTACCTACATGGTTAAATCCTGCATAGACATATATATCTAAACTTATAATGTTAGTATTTTTATTTTATAATCATTCTAAGGTTGTTGTCATCAAAACCATCATCTCACGGACTAACAATCTCCCCCTTTTTGATGATGACAACCTTTGTTTATAAAATATTATTTCTATTCTAAAAACTCCCCCTAAAACTAACAACTCCCCCTTAATCTATACCTAACTACCTTATTTTATATATCTCCCCCTTTGTCATCAACAAAAACTTACTCCCCCTCGTTCTTGGACTTCAGTACCTGCATTGATAAACTATACAACGGAATATATAGAGTAAGAAATAATTATACTTCTAAGCATGATAACTAATTTGAATATTATATACATTTCAATGTATATATATATATGTTTTACACACCAATCTTCAAATCAATAAGAAATCAATCCACACAAAGTATTAATTCAAACCAAATCAATTCAAACAAATCAAACAAAGTAAATAAAAAATCAAACGTTACGTGGAACTTCCACCCATCCTTCTTCTCCAAAGATTGGGTCTGCCTTAATAGCATCCTAATTATCATTGTCATTGGTGAGAGAGACAGGAGGATGTGCTTCGTTATCATCCTTGTGCAGAGAGGAGATCATCCATCGTATCGCATCGAAGTGCCTTTCTTGTTCCTTTATCATCTGCATTTGACTTAATTCTAAATGACGTTGGTTTTGTAGAATAAATGAGAGAATATTCTTGAACGAATTAAGAGTTTCTTCAAGATTTTCGGATAAATTGTGAATAGGATTAGCCATAGTTGAATTTGTGAAAGAAATGGAGGATATAGATGATAAGAAATAAATTTCAGTGAAGAATTCTGGAAGAAACAGGTATATATAGGTGTAGAAATTCGTTTGAATTGAATAGACATATGGTAGTTATTCAAATTTCAAATTCAAAATCAATTGTCATTTCCGACCAGTACATGTCGACATGGTCACATGGGGGATGTCGACATGGGTTAGTGAAATGTTATAACTAATTTGATATTGTGAATAATTGTGTGTGTGTGTGTGTGTATATACATATAATATACTAACATTTATTCTAGAGATAAGATAAGGTAGATAACAGAAAGGAAATTTCATTTCATTGCATATTACGATAATACAGTGATTAAGCATACAACAAACTACATGAACATTCGAAATAAAGCAAACTAAAACAAACACAACAAGATACGAAAAGATAAAACTAGTTAGAGGATGAAGATGATGAAGATAGTCCAAGTTTCTTGCTTACTTTGGAAAAGAACTTGTTCATCTTCGAAGAAATATTATCCAACTTTTTACTAACGGATTGTTTTAGAATCCGTTGATTCTCCACAATTATCTTTTGGTTTTTGAGAAGGTTTTGTTGGATGGATTGGAAGGATATTCAATGCTTTCCAAAGATTTCACCTTCTTCTTCTTCTTCAATTTCCATTTCATCCCCTTCTTCTTCTTCTTCAACTTCCTCTTCTTCCATTTCCTCATGAGCCAAACGCTCTTCCTTTTCGGTAAGTGTCTCATAAGGTTGAAAAACGAATGGAATTTTCATTAGCGAAATGTTGGAATGATTGAAAACTTTTCTAGAACCAAATTCTTCGCCTTTGAAATCCACTCTAAAATAGTTAAAAATCCGAGTGAGATAAATTCCATGGTATAAAGTATTCTCACCCATTTCAAGATTTTTAGGACGAAGTTCATCCAAAATAACTTGCGCCCAATTTATGTCATAGTTTCCGAAAATAGCAAAAGGAGCTTTGCAAACTTTTGAAGTAGGATTGTCAAAATTTTCCGATCTTAGGGTCAAATACAAGAATCAGAATATAGCACTGGAATCAACAGAATATCTGGAGGTTGGATAGATAGCTGGATCTCCAAGCGAAGCTCCAACTCCAAAGGTGGGTCTCGAATACTGGTACACTCAGTCTGACCCGAGCATAAAGCAAAACACAAAACACTCGAGTCAGGATTAACATTCTTATATCAATAAATCCAACTCAAGTGAAATAACAACTGAAATACAAGTAACTCAAAGAACGTTGGGATAACCATCCTCTAAGGATCCATTAAACTATCTACTATGTAGTAGTGCACGCTAAGTAGATAATGCCTATCAATAATATAAAGTATCAAAATAGTGTTAAGGCGTTACCATTATCCCCCTTAACACATTTTATATAAGCGTTATAATCTATACAGCACTGTAAACTCCACCGTAAACTAGTGGGCTATCAGGGAGTACTCCATAGGTATAATACAAAAAAATTCGTAGTGGTCGCGTATATAGGGATATAAGTATGACAAGGCACATGAGGCAATACCCAAGGTAGTGAAACTACCGTTTTCCTGATCCGGACTGGTGAGAACGCATCGCCGCAACAATCGCAACACTGCGAAACAACACTCCTAAAATTTCGAGGGTGCACATCAATTAATAACAAGTAATGAGTAGTTTACGAAGAAGTGTGTTCGCTTGAGGTGGCTAACCCCATTTGGCCCGGCACGGCTCCTGTTTTAGTCATTTCCAATTTGACACAAGTGTCAAGGCTATCCATCATCGTTCTCTTTCTTCAGTCATCACGTACATCATTCCAACCACTTCATTTTGGATCACACTCCGCGTATAGTTATTAAAGTGGTTTTCGGTTTAGACAGATAGTATGTCCATAACCGATCCCGGTTTCTTTAATAATTTTCGTAATTATTACACCGATTGGTCGTTTAATGAATTTCAAAACCAAATCAAATTCAATTAGAATTTATAAACCTACATTCCATTTATCTTTCTATATCAATTTCCACAATTTACGTTTCAAAACTTCCAAATTACCATTTCAAAATCTTATAATTCAGTTTCAATTTTTATTTAAAACAATTCAAATATTGATTCAAGTTCGTATATAAGTTTCATTCTGTAATCATTTATATTAATTTAACAATCAAATCAAATTAAATTCATTGATTGATTTCATTCAATATTCGTTAAGTTAATTTATCATTCAAAACAATTTTTATTTAATTTCCAATTCATTAAATCAATTACTTAAATTCAACTCCATTATATCAAAACTTACAAATTTAATTAGATTAAGTTCGTCAAATCAAATTCTTTAAATTACAAGTCTTACATTAATTTCAATAAATCACATTTTTATTTCTTGTTAAAGAAATTCAATTTCACTTATTCATTTACTTAGTTACAAATTTCAAAACTCAATTAATAAAGAAACTTAATTCACTTATTCAAGAAGTTCAATTCCACTTATTAAAGAATTTATTTTTATTTAACTATTAAATAATTCAATCTTATTTAATTATTAAAAATTCAATCTTATTTTATTATTAAATAATTTCAAAACTTAATTATTAAATAATTTCAAACTTAATTATTAAATAATTCCAAATTTAATTATTAAATAATTAAATTTAAACAACGTTCTACTATCAATAACTATGTTAATATTTTGTTCAGATTATTAAATATTAACATTTTCCTTTCATTAAAATTCAAATTCCAACTTCGTTTAAAACCATTATTATTTTATTCAAATAAAATCTTTATTTTTCTTTTAAATCAAATTATTGACCAATCGGATTTTTATTTAATTTTCTTTCCTAAGTCAAAGTTTTATTTGGGTATTATCATTTCAACCCGATTCCATTTCAATTCAAAAAACAAAGCATAGCAAAGAGAACTTGCAGTGTGATAACTGGGATGAGATCAAAGTAAATAAAAAAGCAATAGCAAACATCAATAACAATCCAATAATTAATTCAGATAATCCCAAAATAATCGTATTAATTTACATTGTTGTTTGTGCAAATTAATATAATTATTTCTAGAATCTACACTATCATTTCATGTAGATTAAAGATTATTACACTAATATTAATACGGATCTTCACTTGACATCTATTATTCAATTTCATACTACATCAATTTAAACAACATACATTTAAATGGTTCAAAGTGCAATTAACCATATTTCTACGTGTCAATTTATTTAAACATTTAAAGGGGTCATATTATGCAAATGTCATCAAATCAAATTTAACACATATATCAAATCTAACTATCCTACGTCAATTTCAATTTCAAATTATTTATCACATACAACATTAACAATTTAACGTCCAATGTCAACATCAAACAATCAATCATTTGTCGACCAAACTGGATTATCATTGTATAGACAACAGATAATGGTGTCAGATGTCACGGGTGAACTGATACAGGTAATAACATATATATAACAGTGTAAATAACTAAAGCCGCATATTTCAATTGTTGTTTCAATAGAAATCAAATTTTAATAAATAAAAGAACATTAATCATGAGTGATTGCTCGCCTTTCGAGGCTAGAGAAATAAGATAATGAAATGAGTTATGAATCCAAACACGAATTCCAAAGCGAAGCAAGACGGCACGAATTCGACGATCAAAGCAAGGCTGGAATTGATGAGAACAATTTGAATCAGCTTGATATAAATGGAATATATGTACTAATATTATTATTGTTATTATTTTCTTAAAATCAACATCATTTTAAAACTTATATAAACTTAACATATTATACATTAAGGTCCAAATTTAATAAAAATCTACAACAGATTTTTAAACACGCACCTATTAAATAAATAAATATATATATTTATATACAATACTGTACAATGTATAATATATATATATATATAAGCTAGATTATATAGACTATACAATAGATAAAACATATAATACAATTATAAACCTAAATACATGCGCACATAATACAATGTTTACAAGTAACACATATTTATCATCACATTATAGGGAAAAAAATCAATTTTCTATTTAAACCCACATTTTTCTAAAATAAAAATCAAATACAGATGTGTACAGAAAGCATCAATATGGCTAATATATTACTATGTATACGTTTTACTGTAACACACCCAAACCAATACATAATTAACTAATATATTATAAACTCATAAAAATTTCACTAAAAATAAATGCTAGTACATAAAAATATGCAGACTAAACTATATAAATACAAAACGTTGTATTTATTACTATATACAAAACATAACATGTATATAAAACTTGAAATACATATATTATAAAACGTATAGATTATACACTCATATAAACTAATATGGAACTAAGATAACCTTTCATACTTTAAAATATATATAATAGCTAACAGATATATATAATGCAGCAACAACAGGCTAGTTCACAAACAAAAAAATAAAAATAAAATAAATAAATAAATAAATAAGATATAACATAATAACATATAATATAGTAATATATAACACAATATATGACGCACATGTATAGTTTAGTTGTACATAAAAATTTATTCATATATATAGCAACATAATGCAACAACAGGTTTATAATAAGTAAAAGTTTTATAACATGGTACATATCCAAGCTAATACGCATAGACTTCCATCAATATATTGATTACATATCACTACAGCAATGCATAAATAACTTATACAGACACATCCAACACACGCAACACCCATATTCCAATATATGTACACATGCAACACATATATATTAACATATATACACACGCACCACCCATATACTAATACATATACATTAGAAACACTTTATACAATATATATAATATAACTGATTTGTGACTAAACCAACATATATATATATATATATAAATGCATACCAGATTACATGCGTAGATTGTAACCATAAACAAAACGCATGTAGAGCCGACCTGTATAAATTAAAATATGACACACCCTAAATAAATACTAATATATAAAACTTACGGATATATATTTGGGTATGTTGTTTGGAATCTCGCGTGTGCACAGGCTTAGATGGGGAGGATAACGGCTGGTGGAAGGCCAGTTGAGCTTGGATTAGGGAGGGGAAGAAAGCCTATATGGCATGGAAGAACGCACGGAGGTTGTTGAGCGCGCGGAGGGGAGAGAGCGGGCGGAGGCTGTTGTGGCGACGCATGGAAAGCGGTCAGGTGATGGTAGGTGGGTGGTATGAACGGCGGCGGCGAGGTCGGTGGAAGGTGGTTGCGCTTGGGTTGATGCGAGCGGTGGACGAAGGAAGGTGGAAGAAGGCTGTGACGCCCCACCTCTATACCAACGTTAGCCAAGGACACTACGGGGCAATGCCGTCAACTAGCACAGAGAATAAGGCTGTTGAGGAGTGACCATCCGTGTAATTGCTTTGTACGAGTACCGATATGCCAGATAAAAATATAACTTGCATTTCAAGAGGGAATCCGACATACGGATGCAAACTCAAAGCTACTACACAGTGGCTATAATATCTTCGCAAACAATATAGAAATAAGCACAACATAAATCAGTCACAGAAGTTCATATCTCAAAGGCGGAAATAGATATGAATATTACACATAGAAGTGTACATCAGAGCAGTGGTCTAACAATATCCACAATATGACAAAAGAATAGATACAAGTACTAGACAAAAGAATAACTATACATCAAGGAGTCTCTATCTCGAATGTGTACAAAACAAAAGCTACTAATCTAAAGTAGTTAGCCAAAAATCAGGCGACGGTCCCTGATAAGAAGTCAAGAGGAAGCACCTGTAACATCTCGGTCTGACTCGAGTATGATTTAAGAAGAAAATAATAAACGGATCAGTCTCGCTATAATTATCAGTTAAATGAGATATAAAAAGAGATATGATAAAAACGTATGATAACAAAAATGTCATACTACGACAAATATACATTAAATAACAATGAAAATCATACAATATCTCAAGAAATCTTGAAGCACTAAAAAGAACGTCATATTCTTTATTTTATTCACCAAACCACAATTATTGACGATCATATCAATGTCAATCGGAAAAGTTGGTGAAACACAAATTCACTAAATGCACAAAAATTGATAAAGCTTATCAATGCAAATCACGAAAATTGGTGAAACACAAATTCTAGAAATCGATCAATAGAAATCCAGAAATCACAAAAAGGGGAAAGAGGCCTATCACTAAATGGGAGCATGAAAACTCACCAACACGTGTATTACAAAACGGAAAGCTATTCCATGGTTTCTAACCATTATTTTTTGAGCCGAGGCTCCTCTAAAACAGCCCGAAGACCATGAGCCGAAGCTCCACTAGAACGGCCCGAAGACCATGGATTGCTACCCCACCAAACCGAAGCTCCACTAAAAACGGGGTTTAATCTCCCTCGCAGACAAAGAGACATCGCACATTGCTAGTCTAAATCACAAAATGATCATCATTGATCGATAAGTGTAAATTACACTAAGCTAGTAAATAAATGAGTTTAGCATCATGTCCCATAACCACTAGCTTAACTTAATTATTTACGAACAAATTTTAGACTTCCACTCGAGGTTAAGTGTAAATTACACTAAGCTAGTAAATATATGAGTTTAGCTTTATGTCCCATAACCACTAGCTTAACTTAAATATTTACGAACAAATTGTAGATCTCCACTCGAAAATTATCACAAGAGATTCAATCGAACAAGTCCAAGAATTAACCGACGAAGTAAACGCAAGCGTTTCATACCACCTGTTTTACTAAGCCGTTTAATTAGATTTGTCATAAGAGTGAGGCAAAGGTTTGTATATACTAATATATTGGAAAACAGTTTTATAAACAAGCTTGATATTGAAAATAAAGTTGAAATCATTTTGATAAAAGAGTTTTGATATTTTCTACTAGTATTGAAACCTTTATATTTTTAAAGTGACAAAGCACAAAAATGATTGTAGAAACAATCAATCACCAAAATTTCACGTTCGAAGATGTGAATAGAATCCAAAGAAATCGATACCGAATCCATCAAAATGTATGTTCACAAAATCCCGAAAATGAAGTCATCGAAAAAAAAATGACAACAATGAATCGGAGAACCACGAATCGATAAAATTGGAGTTTCAAACAAAAATAGGCAAAATAGGCAAGAATATGCAGGTCAGTTGATTGGCTCACTGAGTTCAATAGACTGAACTCAGTCCCGGAATATACGCGGGATGCTGGTCAGTCGACTGGACTCAGTATGCCAGTCGACTGGACCAGAGCCTGGGAAGTGCTCAGGTAGCAGGTCAGTGGACTGGACCAAAATTCCAGTCGACTGGAACCTGTTTACTGCACTTCCAAGCCTATCAAAATGAAGGCAAATTCCTTCCAAAATGCATTTGGTCGAGCAACGGCACAAGGGATTTACGCGAATCAGCTACCTGGTCCTATAGGCTCTTCGATGCATCACCAAAAGCA
Source organism: Allium cepa (assembly GCA_030765085.1). Taxonomy (NCBI): domain Eukaryota; kingdom Viridiplantae; phylum Streptophyta; class Magnoliopsida; order Asparagales; family Amaryllidaceae; genus Allium; species Allium cepa. Next base: position 1,037,494,835 of record CM060931.1, on the reverse strand, counting down.
TGTTCAAACCACAAAGCTATGATTTTTTTGAAGATTTGAACTCAAAACACTAAAAATTGGAATATTCACAAAACCAATCCAAATCAAAATCAAATGCACATGAATAAGTGTTAGGAATTCATACCTAACAATCAAAGATAATCATAGACTTAGATATGAGATAAAAATCTCACCTTTAAACCAAAAACTATGAAGAAGAAGCAATAAAGCAATGGCAAGAACAAATCACACTTCAATTCCAACCCAACAAGCTTGAATCTAAGCTTAAAAGAGAAATTTTTCCTAAGTTAGGTTAGGAATTTCTGAAATAGAAAGGAGAATGAGTTAGAGAAGAAGAAGAGAAGGATTACCAAAGCCTTTTCTATGAATTTGAAGTTAGAGCTTTTCGGACTATAATCCGACTAATGGTGAAATGTTTAAATAAAATATTTAAATATACAATCGATAAATACGCGGGTTGTTATAGACTCCCCTTCTTAAAGAAATTGCGTCCTCGCAATACTTAAGAAGAAAATAAATAGTAACAACCATAAAAGCATATCAATACAAAAGAAATTTGAAATAAGAAGTTCACCACAAAGTGCACAAGAGAGTAAGTTCGGATATGTTCGCTCGATAAATTCTATAGATTCCCAAGAGCAATCCTTAGGATTTGAGAATCATTGAAATTTCACAAAAAGAGAAATTTTCATTTCGAAGGCACTCAACCTCCGAAGCGATGACGCGAGTAGGACGTTACTCATAAGTCAAATAGGTGAAACTTCAATTTCTTCAATAACACCGGGCTCAAGAATAGAATCGGAATCTCGAAGGCTTTTCCATAGTTGAAAGACGTGGGAAACGTCATGAATAGCGGAAAATAGAGCCGTAATAAAAGGCGATAAGCCACGGAACCAATACGTTCGGTGATGGAAAATGGACCAATATATCGAGGTGCTAATTTTTCTAATCGACTGAAACACACAACACCCTTCATAGGTGAGACACGAATAAACACAAAATCTTCCACAGAAAATTCCAATTTCCTTCTTCGGTTATCGGCGTAGGATTTTTGTCTACTTTGGGCTTCTTTCATCCCATGACGAATAAGGTCGATCTTTTCTGTGGAATCACGAATAAAGTCTGGACCTAAAACCAGCTTCTCACCGGCCTCAAGCCAACAAGAAGGAGATCGGCATGGCCTTCCATAGAGTGCCTCGAAAGGTGCCATACCAATACTAGATTGGAAGCTATTATTATAGGAAAACTCAACAAAAGAAATATGATCTTCTCGACCTCCACCAAAATCAAGAACATAAGAACGAAGAAGATCTTCAAAAGTTTGATTCACACGCTAGGTTTGTCCATCGGACTGAGGATGATAAGCGGTGCTAAAATTAAGCTTCGTTCCCGAAGCTTTTTGAATACTCTTCCAAAATCCACTAGTAAACAACGGATCATGATCGCTAACAATAGAAGAAGGAACTCCATGCAATTTTACAATTTCTTTAATAAAGAGTTTGGCCAAGAGAGAAATGGTTTGATTGGATCGAACGAGAATAAAATGGGCGGATTCAGTAAGTCTATCAACAATCACCCACAAGCTCTCATGACCCAAACGAGAACGGGGAAGGCCGTCAATAAAATCCATAGAAATTTGATCCCACTTCCAAAGAGGAATTTCTAAAGGTTGCAATAACCCACTGGGCCTTTGGTGCTCGGCCTTTACAAGTTGGCAAGTCATGCAACACTTAACAAAGTTAGCAATATCAGATTTCATTCCCTCCCAATAATAAAGTCGCTTCATATCTACGTACATTTTACTACTACCGGGATGAATGGTAAATTTAGAACGATAAGAATCTTCCAAAATGTCTTTACGAAGATCACTAATATTTGGCACGATAAGTCTACCAAATTTTCGAATACCGCCACGAGAATCAATATCAAAGTCTTTCAAACCTTCAACATCAATTTTATCCCTAAAAGTTTGGCCAAGAAGAGCCAATTCGGGATCTAACTTTTAAGCTTCAAGAACGCGGTCTAAAAGAGAAGGACGAGCCTCAAGGCTACATAAAACAAGAGATGAACATAAATCGGAAACATGATCTCGAATCTCACAAGTGGATAAAACCCCGAGATCATTCCATTCGGATATTATCATAGGAACAACCGCTTATTGCTTACGACTAAGTGCATCGACAATACGATTTCCCTTTTCGGGAGTATAAAGAATATCAAGATCATAAGATGCAAGGAATTCGAGCCAACGTTGTTGACGCAAATTAAGTTCCTTTTGAGAAAATAGATACTTCAAAGATTCATGATCGGTGTAAAGAACAAATTTTTCTCCCAAAACATAATGACGTCAAATTCGAAGGGCGAAAGCAATAGCCACGAGCACTAAATCATGAGTGGCATATCTAGTCTCAGCTGGTTTCAATTGCCTAGAAGCATAAGCAATAGCACGTTCTCTTTGCATAAGAATGACACCCAAACCAACGCGACTAGCATCGGTATAAACAATAAAATATTGATTCCCTTTGCGAATAACAAGAGTAAGAGCATCGGAAAGGAGTTCTTTTAAATAAACTTCTTTCCCGAAAAGCTAAAACTTTCAAAATCACAATTATCTTTATGTAATAATCTTTCTAGGAAAATTTACTTTTTTTTATTGTGTCAGATTTCCACATCAAAGCGTTTAAGAAATTCATATCGATAACGTTGATCAAGCGCATCGACCAGAATTCTTAAAGCACTCTATAGGCAATACAATCACTAAATCATCTTCTATATGATAAATAAGTCTCTTGATTTTTTTAAGAATATTCCTTGTACGTTTTAAGAACAAAATCTAATTATACTTATAAATAAATCTTATGAAAAAGATTTGCAAAATTTTAAATTTTGTTTTCATCCAAAATCAATAAATACAAGAATGGAGTCATCGAGACATTCGTAGAATACTCGATACATAAAATGGATGAAATAAGCTGAACAAACTGAATGACATAACAAGTCATTCATAAGAATCATAACGAGTGCGGAACGCGGTAAGTGGAATGCTAATTCCCGCAACTTGTAGCCAAATGAAAATCAGTGGCAAGGTCGAACTAAAAAGACCTTAACACTACTCAAAAGATTGCTTAGGAGATAATCCTAAGACAAGCTCAAAAATACCTGAAAATTCACAACTACCCAAATGAAAGAAATAACACTTTACTCAACATGTGGGCTTGTAAAATAAAATGATGACACCAAATTGGAATCGAAATCACAAAGAAAAATAGATATCTACTTAACAGATTAAGAATGCTGAAGATAGATAATCCACTCGAGACATAGGATATGGCTTCATAATAATTAATCCAATCCTTTCACAAAAAAAATCAATTCCGAAATCTAAGTATCAAATAACATGCAAATCGGATTGGAAAGCATAATCTCATAAAAATATATCTCGACACTTTAACAAAGCAAATTGAGTGTTGCGGATCCACCAACCAGATTCGAAATTCTCAAAGAATTCATCAAGCCCAAAATGTTTTAAAGAAAAAGAATCAACAAGTTCTTTTGACATAAAATAGTGAGATGAATCCATATCAACAAGAACTCGAAAGGATAATCACAAAACAAATGTAATCAAGGATTGAATGAGAAATACCTTGACCAAGAAAAGTGTCACAAGGGGCTTGCACAACTTTCAACTTTCCATCTCTCCTACTTTGCAGTTTAGGACATGTAGATAAGTAATGACCCGAGCATTTGCAATAGCGGCAATAAAGGGGTTTCGGGCACTTAACTACATAATGGTCCGTGGAACCACAATTGTAGCATTGTTTACGACTAGAGGTAAGAGTCTTTGCTACTGAAGTTTCTTATTCCCCTTTCTTCCTACTTTGAAGTTTGGGGAATGAAAAAATATGATGACCTGAATTTTTGCAATAACGACAAAGAGTGGCTCCGGACACTCCTTTGCGTAGTGGTCCTTAGAATTACAATTGTAGCATCCTCCACAATTAGGGATTGGAGTCTTTGCTACCAAAGTAGTTTGCTTCACTTTCTTATTGGGATTAGGGCTTTTGAACTTAATATGCCCCTTCTTGGAAATCCCAATATCACTATCACCTCCTTTACCAACCTCTTCATGTCGAAGAGTAACATCCACAAGCTGATTGAAAGGAACTTCAAATTTCAAAGGTAGAACCATTTTGGGGTTCTTACTCAAAGCACAGATAAACTCTTGATTCTCTACAAGATCCATAAGTTATTGGCCAGACATGAATGCACCATCCAGAGAAGGGCTACTGGATTGACCAGCGCTAGGACTGCTAGAACTAACCATTTCTTCTTCTTCATGAAAGAAAGAAAGAAGAAGAAAAAAGGTTATTCTCAGAATGAATATCAAACAAACTTGATTGATAAAACAAGGCATCATAAAAATAGGATGGAACGAGTCCTAAGACTCGGATAAAATCCTAAGGCACGACTCCTAAGAAAGGACTTAGGACAATGATCCATGCCAGATTATTCTACATTGTTCCGAAGTTTGGCTCTGATACCAAGCTGTGACGCCCTACCTCTATACCCACGCTAGCTAAGGACACTACGGGGTAATGCCGTCAACTAGCACGGAGAATAAGCCTGTTGAGGAGCGACCTTCTGTGTAATTGCTTTGTACGAGTACCGATATGCCAGATAAAAATATAACTTCCATTTCAAGAGGGAATCCGACATACCGATGCAAACTCAAAGCTACTACACAGTGGCTATAATATCTTCGCAAACAAATATAGAAATAAGCACAACATAAATCAGTCACAGAAGTTCATATCTCAAAGGCGGAAACAGATATGAATATTACACATAGAAGTGTACATCCGAGTAGTGATCTAACAATATCCACAATATAACAAAAGAATAGATACAAGTACTAGACAAAAGAATAAGTATACATCAAGAAGTCTCTATCTCGAATGTGTACAAAACAAAAACTACTAATCTAAAGTAGTTAGCCAAAAATCAGGCGACGGTCCCTGATAAGAAGTCAAGAGGAAGCACCTGTAACATCTCGGTCTGACCCGACTATTATTTAAGAAGAAAATAATAAAAAGATCAGTCTAGCTATAATTATCAGGTAAAATGAGATATAATAAGAGATATGATAAAAACGTATGATAACAAAAATGTCATACAAAGAAAATATACATTAAATAACAATGAAAATCATACAATATCTTAAGAAATTTCGAAGCACTAAAAAGAACGTCATATTCTTTATTTTATTCACCAAACCACAATTATTGACGATCATATCATTGCCAATCGGAAAAGTTGGTGAAACACAAATTCACTAATGCACACAAATTGATAAAGCTTATCAATGCAAATCACGAAAATTGGTGAAATACAAATTCTAGAAATCGATCAATAGAAATCCAGAAATCACAAAAAGGGGAAAGAGGCCTATCACTAGAACGGGAGCATGAAAACTCACCAACACGTGTATCACAAAACGAAAAGCTATTCCATGGTTGCTAACTTTAATTTTTGAGCCAAGGCTCCACTAAAACAGCCCGAAGACCATGAGCCGAAGCTCCACTAGAACGGCCCGAAGACCATGGGTCGCTACCCCCACCAAGCCGAAGCTCCACTAAAAACGGGGTTTAGTCTCCCTCGCAGACAAAGAGACATCGCACATTTCTAGTCTAAATCATAAAATGGTCATAATTGATTGATAAGTGTAAATTACACTAAACTAGTAAATAAATGAGTTTAGCTTCATGTCCCATAACCACTAGCTTAACTTAATTATTTACGAACAAATTGTAGACTTCCACTCGAGGTTAAGTGTAAATTACACTAAGCTAGTAAATATATGAGTTTAGCTTTATGTCTCATAACCACTAGCTTAACTTAAATATTTACGAACAAATTGTAGATCTCCACTCGAAAATTGTCACAAAATATTCAATCGTACAAGTCCAAGAATTAACCGACGAAGTAAACGCAAACGTTTCATACCACTTGTTTTGCTAAGTCGTTTAATTAGATTTCTCATAAGAGTGAGGTAAAGGATTGTATATACTAATAGATTGGAAAACGGTTTTACAAACAAGCTTGATATTGAAAATAAAGTTGAAATCGTTTTGATAAAAGAGTTTGGATATTTTCTACTAGTATTGGAACCTTTATATTTTTAAAGTGACAAAGCACAAAAGTGATTATAGAAACAATCAATCACCAAAATTTCACGTTCGAAGACGTGAATAGAATCCAAAGAAATCGATACCGAATCCATCAAAATGTATGTTCACAAAAATCCCGAAAATAAGGTCATCGAAGTCGATAATAAATGACAACAATGAATTGGAGAACTCAGTCCCGGAATATACACGGGATGCTGGTCAGTCGACTGGACTCAGTATGCCAGTCGACTGGACCAGAGCCTGGGAAGTGCTCAAGTAGAAGGTCAGTCGACTAGACCAAAATTCCATTTGACTGGAACCTGTTTACTGCACTTCCAATCCTATCTAAATGAAGGCAAATTCCTTCCAAAATGCATTCGGTCGAGCAACGACATTAGGGATTTACGCGAATCAGCTACCTGGCCCTATAGGCTCTTCGATGCATCACCAAAAGCATGTTCAAACAACAAAGCTATGATTTTTTTGAAGATTTGAACTCAAAACACTAAAAATTGGAATATTCACAAAACCAATCCAAATCAAAATCAAATGCACATGAATAAGTGTTAGGAATTCATACCTAACAATCAAAGATAATCATAGACTTAGATATGAGATAAAAATCCCACCTTTAAACCCGAAACTATGAAGAAGAAGCAATAAAGCAATGGCAAGAATAAATCACACTTCAATTCCAACCCAACAAGCTTGAATCTAAGCTTAAAAGAAAAACTTTTCCTAAGTTAGGTTTAGGAATTTCTGAAATAGAAAGGAGAATGAGATGGAGAAGAAGAAGAAGAGAAGGCTTACCAAAGCTTCTTCTATGAATTTGAAGTTAGAGCTTGGATTTGCAACGAAACTAGGGCTTGGAGTTTCTATTTCCCATTCCATTCCCCCATTGTTGCTAAAGCTTGAGTATTAGGAAATAGAAATGAAGTAATGAGGAGAAGAGGGGTGAAACTAGGGTCTTAAGATAGAACATTGGGTTGAAACCCAAACTCAAACCCAAAGTGAAAAAGTAGCAACATTCTACTAACTCCAACCATAACGAAGTTTACACCCAAAAAGGTCGCAAACGGCATTTTGAACTCAATGAAAGAGGTATCGAGTTCTAATTCGACCGTATGCAAAATGTAGCTTTTCAGGCTATAATCCGACTAACGCTGAAATGTTTAAATAAAATATTTAAATATACAATCGACAAATATGCGGGTTGTTGCAAGGCGGATGTGTTTGAACCGGGTTCTGGTGCGTCGGAGGCGGGCGACACGCTGAGGTGAAGGCCGGCATGGGTTTGAGGTTGACGGTTGATGGATCTCGGCCTCGGCTAGGAATGGAGGCTAGTGGCTCGGGGAGAGGGGCATGGCGTTGGCATGGGAAGAGGGGAGGCCCAGCCAGGTGATGAGGCGGCTAAAGGAGGATTTGAGAAAAAGGAACAAAACAACAATAAAAATGAAAATGGAGAAGGAGACATACTGTACAATGTCTTTGCAGAAGAAAGAAAATGAGAATGCCTAAAAATGAATTTGTATTACAATTGTAAAGTTGACATAGAACGTCTCAATTCAGTAATTAAGCTACCAACCATATAAAAGTGTGAACCGACAAACAAAAGTTGGAATAAAAAAACACCATTGTTAAGTTCTGAGAATAATAAAAGGCGGAAGGCTGTTGGATGTCTTAGGAACACAAAGGACACAAGGAAACAAACCGCTAAAATGGATACCAATATGGACTACTGTTTTATTGTTTCCGTCGCGAACCGGATCTCAAAATACAGAAATAAATATACCGTAGAGATCAGCACGGTGGGACGATCAAAACGGCATACGGATATCAGTGGTATAATTGAATTTTAAAAATTCAAATTTTGTACTAGTGGAAAATACAGCAAAAACGCAGAAAAATAAGATCGACGAAGCTAAACAAGTCCGAATTTGAAAAAACGAAAAATGATGCCTTGCTCAAAAGATGATTTAGAATTTTTCTATGTAAAAATATTCAGGTTTCGAAAATTTTTTATTTTCATCAATTCCTAACTGATTAAATTGAAATAAAATTACACCCGAAATAAACTTTCATATTTTCGGATGAAAATTTACCACCTTCTATATTTAAATATACGTATTCCAAATATAAATTTTTGATTTCAAATTTTGTTATTTAAAATATCTCTAAAATTCAATTAAATACGTTACTAAAACAGTTAAATTTTACGGGTCATTACACTTTCCCCCACTCAAAACTTTTCGTCCCCGAAAAGGAAGGAGGTAGGAGAATAGAAACAACTAGAAGAAAATAAACTTGAATTACAAAATAAAGCAATTAATTTAAACCATATAAATTTCAATTTAAATTAATTTATATTCAACAATTGACCTTTAATTCAAGATAATTCATTAAATTTATTTTATTTCAACTTATTAATATTTGATGCCAAAAGATTTCTTCAAAACAAAATTTTATTTAATTTTCCCCATTATTCATTCAACTTATTATTCTATTTATCTATATTAACATTTTAAAATTAAAAGTCAAGTGTATAACACTTATTACAACCACTCAATTTCTATTTATAAAATTATTAATCGTTATTCTACATTGTAAATTATTCAATTACAATTTCAACTTCTAAATGATTTAAGTAAGTTATATTGGAATGCAATAGAATATTATATAAGTAAAATTTTCCAGTTCACTTATTTTCAGTTAAATACTTATTTAAAATTTGGTTTTATTATATAATTAGAATCGCCTTTTATCATAGAATTATGAATCAAATTTCCGACTAACTTCAAACAATTTAGAGATAAATATATATATATATATATATTATAGATATCAAATCAAATTTATAATCATATATCAATATATATTATAAATCAAATAATACTTTAGAAATTCAAATCAAACTATTTTTTTCCAAAACAAAATGGTAGCAAAGCTACAGAATTGTCTCTCCACTTCGAAACTCGAAAATGAATGTCGATGATGCGGCCGTCATCACCGAAATTATTTTCCAATGACAAAGAGAAGAGCGCTGATTTAAACATTTTAAATCCTTTGGAAACAATTTCTATTTGAAAATATTTTATATTATATACATTTTAAACTTTAAAACCATAGTTCGAAATTGTCGAAAATTAAATTCTCAAATTCTTTATTTGAATTTATTTTAAACTCTAAATCAATTTATAAACCATATTTTATAACTTGCCTCTATTTATATGTTGGGAAAAATCAGTAGTTTTCAAAACAATAAATGAAAATCAAATATTATCATTTTAACAACTAATTCAGTTAACAATTCAATTTCAGAAAATTATACTTATATATATATAATATAATCATACAACAAATTTATTTCATTAACCAAATTTGAAAATAATATTATGTCATTTTCTCTGTTCAAGTGTTTTGAAAATCTTATCGATGGCGTTGATTAGACGAATCGGTCGAAAACCCAAATCAACATCAACAACTCGAACAACACAATATATATACATAAAACATTTTAAATATTAATTCACAAATACACTTCCTCGCTCGACATAACAAGAAAGGATTTCAAAGCAAGGATAGAGATTCAAATTTGATGGACTCAAATTAAAGAGAATTCTGATTCGAAGACAAGTTCGAAAGAAAAGACCAAATGATTCAATAACAGAATTGGGAGATGGATGAGCTTATTTAACTCACGGGCAACCTTCCGGGTCAATGGCGACTTCAAGAATTAGATCGATGTGGAATTCTAAGGCCATCCGATCTCAAGAGATAGAATTCGGGATATCAAGAGATATTAGCATCTAAACCGAGGATATATATTAATCTCCGGTGAATCGATGCTTTTGCAAATGAGTTTCATCCCTTTACAATTCGTATGAATGTTGGCGAGACCGCCAATCCATTATAAAGATCATTCGAAGTGGAGTTATGGGATACTCCAGAATTAAAAGAAGACAAATAGTGAGGGACACGAATGGATTTTGGAAACGAAGGGAATGTTCCAAAATTCAAAGGAATCGAGTCAAAAGGAAGAGATTCAAACTCGAATGAAAGTGATTCTGTAGATACATTTACCCTATACGCTGAGTTTTTCCTAGAGCGACCAAAGCTCTGATACCAACTATAACGACCTGCTATTTTGGGTCATTCGCATCCGCACATGTCGGACTTGAATAATCCAAAATACCGCATTTTTAATTTATATTTAGCAAAACTCAGCATAAACAGTAAATAAATAATCACAGATCACAGACACAGAGTAATAAATGCAGTGGAAACAAAAGATAGTAGTTCATGAAGCTACTATATACATATCAGAGTTAAATAAGATACAACAAAAGTCTCGAATACAATAGTCAAACACAAGAATCAGAATATATCACTGGAATCAACAGAATATTTGGAGGCTGGATAGATAGCTGGATCACCAAGCGAAACTCCAACTCTAAAGGTGAGTCTCGAATATTGGTACACTCAGTCTGATCCGAGCGTAAAGAAAAACACAAAACACTCGAGTCAGGATTAACATTCTTATATCGATAAATCCAACTCAAGTGAAATAACAACTGAAATAAAAGTAACTCAAAGGACGTTGGGATAACCATCCTCTAAGGATCCATTAAACTATCTACTATGTAGTAGTGTACACTAAGTAGATAATGCCTATCAATAATATAAAGTATCAAAATAGTGTTAAGGCGTTACAATTATCCCCCTTAACACATTTTATATAAGCGTTATAATCTATACAGCACTGTAAACTCCACCGTAAACTAGTGGGCTATCAGGGAGTACTCCATAGGTATAATACAAAAAAAATTCGTGGTAGAACATTGGGCTCAAACCCAAACTCAAACCCAAAGTGAAAAAGTAGCAACATTCTACTAACTCCAAACATAATGAAATTTACATCCAAAAAGTTCGCAAACGGCATTTTGAACTCAATGAAAGAGGTCTCGAGTTCTAATTCGACCGTATGCAAAATGTAGCTTTTCGGGCTATAATCTGACTAACGGTGAAATGTTTAAATAAAATATTTAAATATACAATCGACAAATATGCGGGTTGTTATTGTTTGATGTGATTTTTTGTTTGATGATAACAAACATATATATCAATATATATATGTGTTTGCAGTTTGGACTATATACAGAAAGGAAGAAATATTCATATTGAATAATTATACTATTGCACAGAATTTATATAATTCAACCAGTATTTTTTATTCAATATAATATTTTATTACAACACTTAAACAATACAAAGTTTTCAGCTCTCTCTATATATACATACACCAGTTCATACATTTTACATTTCTCACTACAACACTCAACACTCAGTTTTTCACTCTGTCTGCACATCTGCATCTATCTGCATTATCCAGCTCCACTTCTTGTCCTGTCTCCTGTGTACCTGTATAATTGGCAACTACAACAGTAATCTGAAAACAAACAAATTCGAATTTGCAAAAATAAAAATTTGTTTGTGTCTCAGATACATGGGTTATTGTCATCATCTTTGATTGTGTAATATCTGTGCATATCAGTGTTCTTACAGATAATCGTGAGTGGCTGCAATACACACGTGTACATCTATACACGTGTGCACTGCCTCGCCAACTCGTGTGCGTTATCAACAAAAGCAATCAATACTTCAATGAATTCAACATGAAGCAGTGCAAACTCCTGAAGACACAACAGTGATGGAAACTACACCAATGCCAATCAAAACAGAGAGTGTATATATATAGTGATGCATAGCAACTGCATAGCTGCTACCAAGCAAACAAAGACCAGACAGCACAGCATGTACAAGGATCAATGAATTGAATGAACACGACCAGACACACATGAACAGAACATCAACTGGGCAGAGACAAAACAACACAGTCAAGTCACAATGAAACTGCAGTAGACAAGTACACAACAAACCCGAATGTCACAAAGCATAAAAACATGTATGCAACATGGTGAGCAACACAAGGGCAGTACAATGCAACACAGTGAGCTACATGAACAAATGCAACAGTGTGAAGTGATGTAACAGCAATTACAGGTACTCAACAAGGTGAAGCAGTAGTAAATCAAAGTGTGCAACTCGAGAATGGATACAAGTGACTCGGACCAAATGCAGTAACATACTGCAACAAAGAAAGTCTCGACCAAAATCAGTAACACAATGCAAATACAACAACAGAGCACAATGCACAAAAGTCACAAACAAGGTCAAACCCAAGATAGGTTCAACTCAAGGCAACTTGAAGCATACAAGGTCAGACAAACCACTGCAACAGCAAACACAGTGAAGCTACAAACATCGAGTGCAACAACAAACTCTGTGCACATGTACAGGGATGAATACAACATGATGAAGCAGTGGCAACAAACTCAAGTGCAACAGTTGAATACATGAACAAGTGTAGCATCTGATACAGTGAAAAAGCCCAAGTCAAGATGGAGCTACAATGCAACACAGTGATAATGCAACATGGAGTATGCAAGTGAAATTCGAATTGTCAAAAAAGTTTCAAGTTACAACAAAGAAGTCAGTGGCAGCTCCAAAATCAAGATCAACATAACATGAAGCAGTTCAAATCCAAGTACAAACCCAAGAATATATGCATACACACATACATTTGTATGTATGCACATATATAGTAAACAGGTGAATGTGCAGTAGGGAATACAAAGACAGTGGCAAGTACAAGGCAGTGCAGAAATCAAGCCGAAGTTAAAGAACAAATTCGTATCTTTTGATTAAGTCTTTGATTAAGTCAAAGATTTCTAATTTGGAAAGAAATCTCTGCAGCAAATTTCTCGAATTCATATATGGTCAGTATTAATTCAAATAGGGGCCGAGACAACAAATATAGGAAGAAATTTTCGAATTAATTAATTCGAAAACAAATATGGACAGCAATAATTCGAAATCAAATCAAGAAAGGAATACTCTAAATCCAGAACAATTTCAGGAAAAATAATCAACGACGTGCAAAAAATCAAATCTGACAGTGGTTATTAGGGTTTCAACCCTATAAATAAACCCCAAGAAATCATCATAGAACACAGAACAATCGAGTTAAAAAGCAAGCAATCAAACAAGCAACAAAAGAAATTACATACCGAACCATCAACAAACTCGATCAACAGGGAACGAGCTAGCTACAATCATCAATCATCAGAGGACAAGCAAGAGCTTAATCAGACATCAAAAAGAAGCCGAAGCCCCAAATTCGAGAAAGAAACAGAAGCCCTAATTCAGATCGAATAAACAGAGGGCCGCCATTTTTTTTACAAACAAAAGACAGTGGACCGGGTGAAATAAGATAAAGGGAAGTGACCGCATATTTTTTGTTTGTTTTGGGTTAGGGTATCTTTATTTTTATTATAAAGGCAAGATAATTTAAATTGTTTTAAATTTAGTGCTTGCTCTTATAATTTGTTTTATTTGTCTGTTCTTTTCAAAACAAAACATGGTAAATCATCACCTAGGGTTTAGGTGTTGTCAGATTGTCTAGTTAGAGTTAGTCCAGTTAGCAGGGTTTGCAAGTTTGCAAAACTCTATAGGCGGTAGCAGGGTTTGCAAGTCTGTTAGAGTGTTTGTAAGCGGGAAACTGTTTAATTCTAATAGAAATCTGGGAATGCAGCAGTAGGCAGGGGTTGCCGAAGCTGGGTAAATTTTGTGTGTGATTTATTTTTCAGCATATTTATTTCTGCAGTTTGTCTCTGTGTTTAATTCACAAAAAATTTGCTATAACCCTATTCACCCCCCCTCTAGGGTTAATCTAGATCCTACAAGTGGTATCAGAGCTAGGTATTTTACTTTAACTCTAGAGTCATGAATCCACCAAATAATGCTTTTTCTGAGGGGCAGTCAATTGCTAGGCCACCCATGTTTAATGGGAATGATTATGCTTATTGGAAAGTTAGGATGAGTATTTATCTTAGTTCTGTCGATTATGATGTTTGGGATATTATTGAAACTGGCTATAAATCTCCCACTATAGTTATTGGTGATACTGAGATTCCTAAACCTAAGGATAGGTGGGATGCTAACGACAAGAAACTAAAAACTACAAATGCCAAAGCAATGAACGCTTTGATCTGTGCTCTTGATAAAAATGAATTTAATAGAATTTCTCATTGTACAACAGCACAGGAAATTTGGCACACTTTGGAGGTGACACACGAAGGAACTTCTCAAGTCAAGGAGTCACGTCTAGCTCTATTTAGCAATGAATACGAAAACTTTGTGATGGAAAAGGGCGAGAGCATAAAGGATATGTTTGGACGATTTTCAACTTTGGTGTACAATGCTAGAGCGCTTGGGAAGGTCTTCACTGAAGTAGAGCTTGTGCCGAAGATACTGCGAGTCTTACCAATGAACTTTGAGGCAAAAGTCACGGCAATACAAGAATCGAAAGATCTGAGTAAACTAAGCATGGAGGAGTTGATCGGAAACTTGATGACATATGAGCTTGAGCTAAAGGCAAAGGAGGAACGTAACAACTCCGAATCAAAAAAGAAGACAATTGCCTTGAAGAGCAAAGAAGAAAGCGATGAAGAAGAAGAAGATCCAATTGAAGAGCTTGCGATGGCTGTCAATAATCTTAGAAAATGGTCAAAATTCAGGCCACGCAAGAAGAAAACAAGTGGTAATAGGTCAAAAGATGCTGACGATTCCGATAATGAATTGACATGCTTTAACTGCAAAAAGCCTGGCCACTTCAAACAAAAATGTCCACTTCTCAAAAACAAAAAAGGAAAGAAAAAGAAGAAGAAGGCCTTTGCGGCAACTTGGGATGATGAAGAAGGAGAAGAAGTTTCGGATAATAGCTCAGAAGAGGCTAACTTATGCCTTATGGCAAAATCAGATTCAGAAACAAGTTCAGAGGAATCCAGTGAGGTACGTGACTATTCTTATAAAGAACTTGTTTTGATGTGTTATGATCTTACTAATACAATTGATACTCTTGAAACTAAAATTGAAAAATTGAAGTCTGACAGGAGAGAACTTGTTCATGAGAATACTAGGTTAGAAACTGAACTTGAAAATATTCAAAACCTAGACTGTAAAAAATGTAAAATTTTAGATTCAGAGATATCAAGACTTAAGAATAGCTTCGACAATCTTGAAAAAGAAAACTCAAGTCTTAAGGAAACCATTGACACTAGGAAAAAGGATTTTATAAATAGACGCACCACACTTGTAACTGAAAACACAACACTAAAAACCAAAGTCCAAAATCTTGAGAAATCTCTGAATAACTTTTCAAGAGGAGAAAAATCATTTAACATTTTATTGGGAAATCAACTCTTTGCTAATAACAGAAAAGGACTAGGTTTTGGGAAAACACAGATTGATGATTATGCAAAAGGTAAGAGTGTCTTTGTTAGAAGTGAAATTGGACATCGTGTTGAAAATTGTAGTCATAGGAACAAGAACACAAAATTTATACAAGTTTGGGTTCCTAAGAATTCTACAAACAAATTTCATGTCTATAGGAACAAAAATGAAAGGACAAAACAAGTTTGGGTTCCAAAGGGATTGTTTATTCACAATGCTTCAGTTACTAATATCATTGGACCTAAGAGTTTCTCTAGGTCATCCTCCTCTCTCTTTATGTAGGTCTGTTGGCGGGCTAAGGAGCAACAAGAATGGTTTCTAGACTCAGGTTGTTCTAGACATATGACAGGTGATAAATCTAAGTTCCTTAGCCTAGAGAATTTTAGAGGTGGAAATGTGATCATGGGAGACAATAGCAAGTGTAAGATTATTGGGAAAGGTGAAGTAAGTAACGGTATTTTTTCATTGACTAATATTTTATACGTTGATAATTTGCATCACAATCTCATTTCTATTAGCCAACTATGTGACAAAGGTATGAATGTGGTTTTTGATAGTGATACTTGCAAGATCATTGATAAAACTTCTAATAACATAGTTTTTATGGGCAAAAGAAAAGGAAATGTTTACTCGCTTTCGTTTGACAATCTAAATCTTTCCAGATGTTTGGTAGCCACTGACGAAGAGGCATCTTTATGGCATAGGAGACTTGGACATGCTAGCATGAGTCTCTTAAAAAATCTTGAAATGAAAGAATTAGTCAGAGGGTTACCACATCAGAAATTTAAAGATAACAAAGTGTGTAAAGCATGTTCCTTGGGCAAGCTTAGTCGATCATCATTTCACCCTAAAAACATTGTTAGCACATCAAGGGTCCTCGAATTAATTCATATGGACTTATTTGGACCAAATGAAATTGCAAGCTTGAATGGAAAACGTTATTGTTATGTATTGGTTGACGATTATTCTAGATTTACATGGGTTTATTTCTTAGCCAAAAAGTCTGAATCTTTTGATTATTTTTCAAAATTTGCTAAACTTGTTCAAAATGAAAAAGGAGTTTCAATTAAAACTTTAAGAAGTGATCATGGAGGCGAATTTGAAAATTCGGAATTTGAAAACTTTTGTGAAGAAAATGGTTTAAAACTTGATTTTTCTGCTCCACGAACACCTCAACAAAATGGGGTGGTTGAAAGGAAAAATCGTACATTGCAAGAATTGGCTAGATCCATGTTGAGTGAGTATAAACTACCTCTAACTTTTTGGGCAGAGGCGGTGAATACTTCGTGCTACGTAATGAATAGAGTAATGATTAGACCAATACTTGGCAAAATGTCTTATGAAGTGTGGCATGAAAGGAAACCTAACATCTCCTACTTTCGTGTTTTTGGATGCCCTTGTTTCATTCTTAACACAGGTGATCAACTTGGAAAATTTGAATCAAAGGCCGATGAGGGAATTTTCATGGGCTATTCAACCAGGAGCAAGGCTTACAGGATATACAACAAACGTACAAAGACAATTGTTGAATCAATCGATGTGAAATTTGATGAATCTGATCTGGAAAGGACGACTGAAAAAACGATTGATGATGGGGTAGATCATGAAGGCATTAAAGAAGGGACATCGAGTGAGAAAGATGAAAGTAGGACTGTTGATGCTGATAGATTGAAGTTCAAAACCAATCATCCTCCTGAATTGGTTATAGGAGATCCTACGGAAGGTATACGCACTCGCTCTTCATTTGATAAAAATTTGTGTGCGTTTTGTTGTCATAGTGGTTTTATTTCTGAAATTGAACCTGATTCTGTTGAAATGGCTCTTAATGATGAAAGTTGGATTCTAGCAATGCAAGATGAACTTAATCAATTTGAGAGAAATAAAGTTTGGAAATTAGTTCCTAGGCCAAATGACTATCCAATTGTAGGAACTAAATGGGTGTTCAAAAACAAACTTGATGAATCGGGAAATGTAATTAGAAACAAAGCTAGGTTGGTTGCAAAAGGATATAACCAAATAGAAGGCATAGATTTTGATGAAACATTTGCTCCAGTTGCTAGGTTAGAAGCCATTAGGATTTTGCTAAGCTTTGCTTGTTATAAAGGTTTCAAACTTAAACAAATGGATGTAAAAAGTGCTTTTCTAAATGGTGATTTGAAAGAAGAGGTTTTTGTTGAACAACCCCCCGGTTTTGAAAATCACGATTTTCCAAATCATGTGTATAAACTTGAAAAAGCATTATATGGTCTTAAGCAAGCTCCTAGAGCTTGGTATGACTGCCTTTGTACATATCTTTTGGAAAATGGCTTTAAAAAGGGGAGTGCTGACACAACACTGTTTCTATTACATAAAGGAAGTGATTTTTTGATTGTTCAGATTTATGTAGATGATATCATTTATGGTGCTACTAATGAACTCTTGTGCGAGAAATTTGAACAAGTCATGCAGGCTAAATTCGAGATGAGCTTGGTTGGAGAATTGAAATATTTTCTTGGATTTCAAATCAAGCAAAGCAGTGATGGCATTTTCATTTCACAATCCAAGTATGTGTTGGAACTGTTGAAGAAATTTGGAGTTGAGAACTCCAAACCATTGAGAACTCCTATGAGCCCATCAACAAAGTTGGACAAAGACGAGAAAGGAAGTGCTGTTGATCAGAAGAAATATCGAGGGATAATTGGTTCACTTCTTTATCTTACTGCTTCTAGACCTGATATTATGTTCTCTGTGTGTATGTGTGCACGTTTTCAATCTAATCCTAAAGAATCTCATTTGAAAGCCACTAAACGAATTTTGAGATATCTTTCACACACAAACAAACTTGGGTTATGGTATCCTTCTTGTGAAAATTTTGATTTAGTTGGCTATTCTGATGCTGATTATGCTGGTTCATTGGTTGACAGGAAAAGCACTAGTGGAACATGTTTTATGCTAGGACACTCGTTAGTTTCATGGTCAAGTCGAAAACAAAACTGTGTTGCGTTATCCACCACTGAAGCAGAATATATTGGTTTAGGGAGTTGTTGTGCTCAAATTTTATGGATGATGCAAACTCTTTCTGATTTTGGCTTAGTTTATAAACAAGTTCCATTAAAATGTGACAGTAAAAGTGCAATAGACTTATCAAATAATCCTGTTCATCATTCACGCACAAAACACATTGATGTGAGACACCACTTTCTTAGAGATCACATTGCTAAGGAAGACATTTGCATTGAATATATTTCAACTGAGAGTCAACTTGCTGATATTTTCACAAAACCCCTCCCAGAAGAAAGATTTTCCAGATTACGTTTGGATTTGGGGATTATAGAAATTGACTAACCATTTTTCATTGTCTCTGTTGAAATATTCTTGGATATATACTTTCAACTTAAATTTCTAGGATTCAAACCAGTTTTGGATATTATCCCAAGATTGATTAGAATATGGTATTCAGTACTGGATATTACATAATATAATTAACTTGGTAAACTTATTCCACGGTCATTTCTATTTCTACCATCTTTCTATCGTTCATAATGTTTTTGTAAAATAAGAAGAGTGAATTATTTAAAAATATATATATATATATATACACACAATTATAATAAATAATAATAACTCTCAGGCATCCATTCTCATTTAAAAGTCCTTATGGTTATGCATGGATGGAGCATGTGAGTGAATTATTTTTATCATTACTCCATTCTCATTTAAAAGTCCTTATGGTTATGCATGGATGGAGTATGGTAACTAAGTATTCTGGTCTCACTTAAAAGTCTGGATGCTTAGACTAATAAGTAACTGCTAACCCATTTAAAAGTCCTTATGGTTATGCGTGGTTAGTAAGTGCTTATTCTTTGTTTTTTTTTTGTGCTTAAATGTCAAATTAATGTTAAAATATCTCTCTTCTTAAACCGATCATCAATCCATTCTCTACAATGTGGAAGTTGTTATCTCGTTATGATATATTATTATTTTTCTTACTGTTCCATTGTTTTTTTTCAGTCTTTTGATGATGCCAAAAGGGGGAGAAAAGAACTAGATTTTGATAAGGAAGTAAATATTTTTTGGAATACTTCAAAAATATTTGTTTAATGTTGTTAGATAATTTTCCTTAGTTCTTTTATTCATCAGTAATTTTTGTTATCTTCTAAATAGGGAGTGGTCTTGGTTGTAGGGGGAGCATTCAAATAGGGGGAGCTAAACATTTCATGCTCAAACACATGTATTAGCATTTCAAAATCTTTAATATATATGTTTGTCATCATCAAAAGGGGGAGATTGTTTGATGTGATTTTTTGTTTGATGATAACAAACATATATATCAATATATATGTGTTTGCAGTTTGGACTATATACAGAAAGGAAGAAATATTCATATTGAATAATTATACTATTGCACAGAATTTATATAATTCAACCAGTATTTTTTATTCAATATAATATTTTATTACAACACTTAAACAATACAAAGTTTTCAG
Organism: Allium cepa; assembly: GCA_030765085.1. Taxonomy (NCBI): domain Eukaryota; kingdom Viridiplantae; phylum Streptophyta; class Magnoliopsida; order Asparagales; family Amaryllidaceae; genus Allium; species Allium cepa. The sequence goes on along the minus strand of CM060931.1, from coordinate 1,037,474,851 downwards.
CTCTCTCTATATATACATACACCAGTTCATACATTTTACATTTCTCACTACAACACTCAACACTCAGTTTTTCACTCTGTCTGCACATCTGCATCTATCTGCATTATCCAGCTCCACTTCTTGTCCTGTCTCCTGTGTACCTGTATAATTAGCAACTACAACAGTAATCTGAAAACAAACAAATTCGAATTTGCAAAAATAAAAATTTGTTTGTGTCTGAGATACATGGGTTATTGTCATCATCTTTGATTGTGTAATATCTATGCATATCAGTGTTCTTACAGATAATCGTGAGTGGCTGCAATACACACGTGTACATCTATACACGTGTGCACTGCCTCGCCAACTCGTGTGCGTTATCAACAAAAGCAATCAATACTTCAATGAATTCAACATGAAACAGTGCAAACTCCCGAAGACACAACAGTGATGGAAACTGCACCAATGCCAATCAAAACAGAGAGTGTATATATATAGTGATGCATAGCAACTGCATAGCTGCTACCAAGCAAACAAAGACCAGACAGCACAGCATGTACAAGGATCAATGAATTGAATGAACACGACCAAACACACATGAACAGAACATCAACTGGGCAGAGACAAAACAACACAGTCAAGTCACAATGAAACTGCAGTAGACAAGTACACAACAAACCCGAATGTCACAAAGCATAAAAACATGTATGCAACATGGTGAGCAACACAAGGGCAGTACAATGCAACACAGTGAGCTACGTGAACAAATGCAACAGTGTGAAGTGATGTAACAGCAATTACAGGTACTCAACAAGGTGAAGCAGTAGTAAATCAAAGTGTGCAACTCGAGAATGGATACAAGTGACTCAGACCAAATGCAGTAACATACTGCAACAAAGAAAGTCTCGACCAAAATCAGTAACACAATGCAAATACAACAACAGAGCACAATGCACAAAAGTCACAAACAAGTCAAACCCAAGATAGGTTCAACTCAAGGCAACTTGAAGCATACAAGGTCAGACAAACCACTGCAACAGCAAACACAGTGAAGCTACAAACATCGAGTGCAACAACAAACTCTGTGCACATGTACAGGGATGAATACAACATGATGAAGCAGTGGAAACAAACTCAAGTGCAACAGTTGAATACATGAACAAGTGTAGCATCTGATACAGTGAAAAAGCCCAAGTCAAGATGGAGCTACAATGCAACACAGTGATAATGCAACATGGAGTATGCAAGTGAAATTCGAATTGTCAAAACAGTTTCAAGTTACAACAAAGAAGTCAGTGGCAGCTCCAAAATCAAGATCAACATAACATGAAGCAGTTCAAATCCAAGTACAAACCCAAGAATATATGCATACACACATACATTTGTATGTATGCACATATATAGTAAACAGGTGAATATGCAGTAGGGAATACAAAGACAGTGGCAAGTACAAGGCAGTGCAGAAATCAAGCCGAAGTTAAAGAACAAATTCGTATCTTTTGATTAAGTCTTTGATTAAGTCAAAGATTTCTAATTTGGAAAGAAATCTCTGCAGCAAATTTCTCGAATTCATATATGGTCAGTATTAATTCAAATAGGGGCCGAGACAACAAATATAGGAAGAAATTTTCGAATTAATTAATTCGAAAACAAATATGGACAGCAATAATTCGAAATCAAATCAAGAAAGGAATACTCGAAATCCAGAACAATTTCAGGAAAAATAATCAACGACGTGCAAAAAATCAAATCTGACAGTGGTTATTAGGATTTCAACCCTATAAATAAACCCCAAGAAATCATCATAGAACACAGAACAATCGAGTTAAAAAGCAAGCAATCAAACAAGCAACAAAAGAAATTACATACCGAACCATCAACAAACTCGATCAACAGAGAACGAGCTAGCTACAATCATCAATCATCAGAGGACAAGCAAGAGCTTAATCAGACATCAGAAAGAAGCCGAAGCCCCAAATTCGAGAAAGAAACAGAAGCCCTAATTCAGATCGAATAAACAGAGGGCCGCCATTTTTTTTACAAACAAAAGACAATGGACCGGGTGAAATAAGATAAAGGGAAGTGACCGCATATTTTTTGTTTGTTTTGGGTTAGGGTATCTTTATTTTTATTATAAAGGCAAGATAATTTAAATTGTTTTAAATTTAGTGCTTGCTCTTATAGTTTGTTTTATTTGTCTGTTCTTTTCAAAACAAAACATGGTAAATCATCACCTAGGGTTTAGGTGTTGTCAGATTGTCTAGTTAGAGTTAGTCCAGTTAGCAGGGTTCGCAAGTTTGCAAAACTCTATAGGCGATAGCAGGGTTTGCAAGTCTGTTAGAGTGTTTGTAAGCGGGAAACTGTTTAATTCTAATAGAAATCTGGGAATGCAGCAGTAGGCAGGGGTTGCCGAAGCTGGGTAAATTTTGTGTGTGATTTATTTTTCAGCATATTTATTTCTGCAGTTTGTCTCTGTGTTTAATTCGCAAAAAATTTGCTATAACCCTATTCACCCCCCCTCCTAAGGTTAATCTAGATCCTACAGTTACAAGGCGGATGTGTTTGAACCGGGTTCTGGTGCGTCGGAGGCGGGCGGCACGCTGAGTTGAAGGACGGCATGGGTTTGAGGTTGACGGTTGATGGATCTCGGCCTCGGCTAGGAATGGAGGCTAGTGGCTCGGGGAGAGGGGCATGGCGTTGGCATGGGAAGAGGGGAGGCCCGGCCAGGTGATGAGGCGGCTGAAGGATGATTTGAGAAAAAGGAAGAAAACAAAAATAAAAATGAAAAGGGAGAAGGAGACATACTGTACAATGTCTTGGCAGAAGAAAGAAAATGAGAATGCCTAAAATGAATGTGTATTACAATTGTAAAGTTGACATAGAACGTCTCAATCCAGTAATTAAGCTACCAACCATATAAAAGTGTGTACCGACAAATAAAATTTGGAATAACAAAAGACCTTTGTTAAATTCTGGGAATAATAAAAGGCGGAAGGCTGTTGGATGTCTTGGGAACACAAAGGACACAAGGAAACAAACCGCTCAAACGAAAACCGATACGGACCACCGTTTTATTGTTTCCGTCGCGAACCGGACCTCAAAATATAGAAATAAATATACCGTAGAGATCACACGACGAGAAGATCAAAACGGCATACAGATGTCAGTGGTATGATTGAAGTTTAGAAATTCGAATTTTCTATTAGCGGAAAATGCAGCAAAAACGCCGAAAAATAAGATCGACGGAGCTAAAGAAGTCCGAATTTGAAAAAACGAAAAATGACGTCTTTCTCAGAAGATGGTTTAAAATTTTTCTATGTAAAAATATTCAGGTTTCGAAAATATTTTATTTTTATCAATTGCTAACTGATTAAATTGAAATAAAATTACACACGAAATAAAGCTTCATATTTTCGAATGAAAATTTACCACCTTCTATAATTGATTATACGTATTCGAAATATAAAATTTTAATTTCAAATTTTATTATTTCAAATTTCTCCAAAATTCAATTAAATACGTTACCGAAATAGTTAAAATTTACAAATCGTTACAGGAAGTTTGTATTTGTTTGCAGTTTTGCCCCTGTTTGGTTTGTGGTGCACTTGCTTCTTTGACATGTTCTTGTGCTTGTGCACGTCAATTTTCATTTTGATTTCACTTGAACTTCATCTTGATTTTTGGAATTACACCTGTGTTGAAACCAGCTTTAAATCTCGGGTTTGACCTTGTGCTCATTTTTGATTTCACTTGAGTTGAACCCGACTTTGATTTGGGTTTGACCTTGTGCTCACCCGTCCCTGTAATTTTATCAAGTGTATATATCGGTATGCACGGTCTTGTGGCATGTACAGTGATGCACTGTGCATGTCACAAGCTGTTCGTGTGTGATGAATTCAAAATTAAATAATGACGAACACCCCAAATGACTAAGGACTTTTTTTTAAAGAATCCACATTTTGTTTTATACTGCAAAAATATTTTATTTTCAATTTTACTGCGTCAATGTATATTTTTGCAGATTGCTCAGATGGTGGATTCACATTAGAACGAAGTTGAAGATAAATACGAGTGTGAGTGATATGTAGTGAGATGCAATGCAAATGTGAATCATGATGTAATCAAAATTGTATTGTAATTGAAGTTGTGTATATATATAGTGAGAGCTTGAAATTTGTACTATTCAAAAATTGTAATAAGTATTTGTTTGAATAAAATATCCATTTGAATTCAAATTCTTTGTTATTTATTTTATTTATCAAATATTTATTTAATCTGTGAAAATAAAATAGTATAGTAACAAATACATTTAAATAAATATATATATATCTATGTTATTATCATCAAACAAAAATCATATACTCGCATATTCAACAATCTCCCCCTTTTGATGATAACAAACATATATTTAAGATTTTGAATTTGTTAAATGTATTTGATCATTCAATTTGCTCCCCCTATTTGAATGCTTCCTCTCTACACAAAGCTCCCCCTTCATATATGCATGCAATTAAAAATATGCAAATTATCCTAGATGCAAATAGAAAATATTTGACCTTTGCTTGATTTTATTTGACAAAATCTTAACTTTTCTCTCCCCCTTTTGTTATCAGAAAAAGAATAATAGTGTTAGAAAAATGGAGATAAAGTGATAGACGTTAATACAATATTAAAACTCAATCGAATATAAATATTAATGTAACAACCCGATATTTTCAGCCATTCGCATCCGCACATGTCGGACTTGAATTGCTCAAAATACCGCGTTGTAAATAAATTTGGAGCAAATGAAATGCAATCACAGAATCACAGACACAGAAATATCAGAATAACTCGCAGCGGAAATAAAATACATAGTAGTTCATGAAGCTACCTACGGCAGAGTCTCAAACCAAATACATAATACAGTCTGAAAACAACATAGTAGAAATCCCAATTACATAGAAGCTCACTAATACATGAGATAAACTAGAACAGCTGAAACAGAGTGTAGATATAAATGTAGATAAGCAGAAACTCCAGCATAGACCAGCTCCAGAAAGAGAATCCAAAGCTGTGAATACTCAGGCTGACCCGAGCGTAAAGTAAAACACAAAACACTCGAGTCAGGACAATATATGCTTATATAATGTAAACTAACTCAAGTGAACTGTACTAGAAGTACACAATAACTTAAAGGATGCTTGGGATCGCCCATCCTTTAAGAATCAGTTAGACTATAAATTAATTACCTCCCGTGGTTAAAATTTCAAAATGGTATTTTATACTTCAAAATCAAATGTAATTTCAAAATTCAATATCACTCAAAATATCATATCTTCCAAATCACATCCATTTTTATTTAATTTAAATACCATTACAAAACACATTTCAAAATAGTTTATATTTCGAAACAAATTACTTCATTTTAAATCATAAAATGAAGTTATTATATTTAATAATTAAATTATTAAATTTCCAAAATTTTAGTCTTTCAAAATTCATTTATTAACTTAATTTATTAGAACAGATGAAAATTCAACTTTCGCAGCATTTAGAAATTGCTACGGAAAGTTACATTCAAAACAGTTCAATTTAACAAAAGATAGCATTTAAAAATGCTGTAATAGGGTTACATTAGTTTCAAATAAAACTTAGTTAAATTCAACAATTATAGCATTTACAAAAATGCTATAATAAACTTTAATTAAACTTAGCCATTTGGTTCATTATTATCAACTACAGCATTTACAAATGCTGTATTATCATTTACATTAGAATTAATAGCATTTCAGAAATGCAGTTAATTAACTTCAAATATTCATTATAATTTCACAAATAATTATATTTTTATTTAAATCATTTTTAACTTATAAAATCATATAATTTCACTTTTAAAACAATCATTCAAATACCCTTATATTCATGATTTTATAAAGTTAAATATCCATTCAAAAATCAAAATTTAAAAATAATTCACTTATTAAATTCCAACATAAAATTTCAAATTCATTAAATTAAATTTAACTTAACACTTAAGTTTAAATTTTTTAAATATAACCTAATTTCATTTTTATTTACTTAACTTAAAAATTCACTTTTAAGCCAAATTCACAGATTTCCAAATTTTGTTATATTTCAAAATTTCCACTTAAATATTCATTCATTTCACATTTTAACTTTATTCAAAAATCATTAACATATTATAAAAATCATTTTTAATTCATTTAATTCAAAATATCATAAATTTATCATATTTTACTATTTAATTTAAATTCTATTTATCACCAAATTATAATTTCCAAAATAACTTACATTTCAGATTTCCTAACTTTACCATTTATTTATTTCACTTATACATTTTCAGAAAATCAATAATGCTTTACAAAAATCATTTTTAATCAAATTTAAATCAAAATATTATAATATTTACATTTCTAAAATAATTTAAAAATTTTAGAAAAACATATTTTAACAACGGGTGTGTATTTCATTTTCTAGCCTAGGTAAAGTGATACGGGTAATATATCATTTCAACCCGTAATTTACAAAGAAAACCCGGGTTTGATCATTTCAAACCCGCAATCCCAAGTAAAAGAAAATAATTGAAAATCACTCAGGCCTATCATTTCAGCCCATAACGATTTTCTCCTATTCTAAAGTCCGTTCGGGTATGTATCATTTCAACCCATAGTGATTCTAGTCTACAGGGAACTTGTAGTGTGATAAACTGATAAAAATAACAAAACAACATAATATAACAGTAACAGATGTTATAAAAGGTGTATAAGCATGGCTGAATATCATATAATCATATTATAGCAGGTGTAACATGATAATGCATTTTACAGATTCAATAGGGGTCAATTTACTAGTTATATATGTACATATTGTCTGGTGAGAACAACTCACTGTTTTGAGCTGGAGACACAACGACGAATGCACGAATGAGATCCAAACAAGCACGATAATACGACACAAAGATGAGTGGAAGAGCCAAAGATTAATTCTCCTTGGATACATGAGACAAAACAAATACAAACATGAATTACAAACCAAGATATTACAAAACAACGCTAGGAATAACTACACAATTCAAAGCTAGAACTTTTGCACTTGCATTCAACCTTGTATGCTTCAGCTATGGACTGGAAAGGCACTGTTATGGGATGGTTTTGAATCAGGTTTGGATCAGGTTTGGGTTCAATAGGGTCGGCCATAACATGGATATGAAGGAGATGAAGTGTATAGGCATGTATAACTCAAATCAAGGTAACCAAAGTAGAATTTCTATGCATAAATGGTTCGGCCCTAAGCATACATAGGCACGGCCAGGCCTGGTAGGGTCATGTACTGATGTGGAAGGGGTCTTAGGTAAGCAAGTGGCTGGTGGTGATGATGCAAAGGTCGGCCAAGGTGATGTGGTGGAGTGGTGAAGGTAAAGGAGCTTGGCAATGCATGTTTAGGTGGAGTTTGCTCAAATATTTGGTGGATCTACATCATGGATGGCCACGGCTATGGATGGACAGTGGGCTGGAGGGGATGGCAGCTGGTTGTGGTGGTGGTGGAGGTGGCTATGGTGGTGGAGGAGCAAGGGCTGAGCTACAAAGGTGAAGACAAGTGCAAAGAGATAAGGAAAACAAGAAGAATAAGCGAAAAAGAAGAAGAACTTTACCAAACTTTTTCTTCAGGAGTTCATGGACGAAAATTTTGGATGAGATACTTTTATTTTCGTGAAAAATGAAGAGAGAAGTGGCTAAAGCAATCAGAAAAGAATCGGCCAAAATAATGATGCATTGATTGAAAATAAAACGGCGGAATACAGAAGGACTTAGGCAAATAAATGGTCTCAAACTCTTCATATTTCCATAATTCCTTTTGCAATTTTTAAATAACTGAAAAATGCAAATAAATTCAGATAAAAACACGAAAATTTATTAAATAAACAAAAATATATAAATAAATATTAATTATATATAATTAAGTTAAGAAAATCGCAAAGAAAATGTAAACTAGGCTAGAAAATTTGAAAATAAATGAAATGAACTTTGGAAAAATTTTGTGTACTTGAATTTTTTTATAAATAAAGATAAAGACACAAAAATAAAATGCATTCATAAAAATAAATAAATAAATTTTAATTAAATATAATTTAAATGAAGAAAATAGCAAAAAAAATGGAAACTAGCCTTTAAAAATAGAAAATATACGCAATAAATTTTGGAAAAATTATATTACCACTTTAAAAATATCAAAAAAAACAAAAATATACATAAAATAACATATTAACACATATTAAAATAAAATATAACGAAGAAAATATGATTTATATAATCTAAAATAGACAAAATTGCAAAATAAAACAAATTATACTCAAAATTGAAGTGTGCATAACATTCACAGTTTAAGTCCGTTTTCAACGAAACAAAAACAGTATTCAAGTTGTTAAATATATTTTCATAATAAAAGATAAAATGTAGGAGTTTAAATATTTAAATTTGAAATTTAAAAGTCAAAATTTGACCAGTTTGAACAGAAATTCATCTTTCAGTAAAATATCCAATTTATACCTGTTTGAAATTATAATTCACATAATAATCAATACTTATATTTAAAAATGAAATGTTTGAAATGAATCAAGTTTTAAAAAAATTCAAAATGAAATAAAGTCAAAATTAAAATATACATAAAAATCTAGGGTTGTTACACTCTCCCCCACTCAAATCTTTTCGTCCTCGAAAAGGAAGGAAGCGGAGAAACAACAAGAAAGAGCAATTGGTTGGAATGCATCCCTGAAAGAAGGTAGGGAAAAAAGATAGCTAGGAGGTAAAGCAGGTTGAAAGACAAGGATGAACCATTATACATTTCAATTTAATTTTTTTTAGTATGATGAATAGTCATTTGATTCAAATCTGATGGTTCAAAGTAAACAATATTTAAAACATTTTAAATTTTTAGAAGGGAAAATAACTGATCAAAATATTCTTTATATAGTACTTTATCAAAATACTTTTATAACTCGATGTCTTAACAAGTTTATCCTCGTTCCTGTAGATTCTGGCAGTGCGTTGATCAGACGCAAAGCTAGACTTCTCCAGGTACTTAGTAGACTTGTTTCAACACCCAATGAAAATACTAGAAAACTCTTTTTAAAAAAAACAGATATGGAAAGTACAATCCAAACAAATCAACCAAACCGAAACAGTTGTCTAACCATGGATCGCAGATACACAATGGTTACGCATGGATCCCCCAGGAAACAATCCGTATCCGTAAGCTTTCTCAGCCCTGCGAGTTACGCCATGATGACGAGTAGAATGCAGGATACACAATGGTTACACCTGAATCCCCCAGGAAACAATCCGTACCCCCAGGCCAGCTCAGCCAGGCATTTGCGCTACTAATGCGACCTACATGGAGTGCAGGATACACAATGGTTACGCCTGGATCCCCCAGGAAACAATCCGTACCCCCAGGCCATCTCAGCCAGGCAGTTGCGCTATGTAGTCGCGATCATAAGACCATGGAGATCGCCATGGAATTCGATGGACACTCGAGTATCATATCCGGAAAACCCAAACCAAAGAGAGAGAATAATATCGATAGAATGAATCCACAGTGTGGCCACAAAGTGGATATCAAGCAGAAGGCACTTTCCATATCTTTATTTCGAAAATATGTATCATATAGTACCTTTCAAAATCACTTCCAAATATCATACTTATATAAAGTTCATTTTATATAAGATTTCATTTCAAATCAAATACTTTTCAAAACAATAATATATCAAATCACACTTATATAGATTTCGATTATATAAGATTTCACTTTTCAAAATTGGGTACCTTTTCAAATCAACAGTTTTCAAATCAATAGTTTTCAAATCTACTGCATACTTATACAAATCAATTTTATATAAGTTCGATAACTCCCAAATCAAAGTATTTTAAAAAAAAAGGTTCTCAATTTTAATTCATTTCAATAGTATTTCGGTTTAAAAATCATATACGATTTCACCAAATCATTTCTTCCAAATTACATATATTCAGTTTCAAATTTCTTAAAGCCATAGATTTAGAAAATAATCAAAATCAACAAAATTTAGGTCAAACAAATTCATTTCCATTTCAAACATATATTCACTTCAAAAATCATAATACTTTCAAAGTTATAAATCTTTCGAAACCATATACTTGAAATCATTACACATTGAGAATAATAACATTTTGAAATGATACATTTGAAATCATAAAACATTCCCTCAATTCTTTACATTTCACAAATTATTCAATTAAACCCAAATCTAAAATTTTCAATTTTAATTAAATTCAAACCATCAGTTTCAATTCAATTTAGTTTTCCAACAAAACCAATTCAAATATTATCAAATTTCAAATATAGATTTGATTTACAAAATAAACTATTAAATCTTAAATATTTTTCAAGGCTTAAATATACCATATTTCAAACTAAATTTTATAATTTCATATATCTCAAATTTTCTTAATTATTACTTACATATGTCATCATTTCGCAACATTACATTCAATCGCTCGCTTGATCACACAAGTTCGCTTTCGAACTAGTATTGCCCATTCGACTTCCCTAATGCGGACTTCGATATGGTTTCTCGACTAGAAGCCATCAGTCTCCTTGCATAGCCATATACTATGATAGAGAATTCTAAAATCAAGCCCAAAATCCATATCAAATAATGCCCATCAAGAATCAAATGAAAAATCCTAACACGAAATGGTGTAATTCACCTCGAACTTGTGTACTCAAACTTGGATCAAATTAATTATGTGAATAAAACAACATACGTACAACTTATGTATCTATTCCAACTTGTTAAATAAATAGTTTTATAAAGATGTTACTAAGTTAAAACATTTAAAACCAAATTTTTCTCAAACATTTGAAGACTAATTTTTATCCAAAACATTTCAAACTAAATTTCGTATTAGTATAATTCAAAATAGTCTTATTTATTTACTTAACAAAACAGTTTCAACTTACACAAATCATATTATTTCATACTTGAAGCATACAAACTAAACTTATATTCTTTATCAAATACCTTATACCTTTCAAAATTTCCTAGCTTTGAAAAGTTAAACTTGATTTGGAAGTGCTCGAACCTTCAAAATAGTCGAAGAAATCATAATTTCAAATCCAAGAGTGGGAAATCACTAACAAACCAGTAGATCAATTCCAATAGATAAGGTTATATCAAAACAAATCTGAATCTCGAGGACTGAACACCGACTTACTTTAAATCATTTCAAATATATATATATATATATACATATACATATATCTTTCGATTATCAAACCATATTTCAAAATATGAAATCAAAATTGGTTTCACAAAATCACTCGCATAGCAAAGCTACTAGAGTGGCCTCTCCCCCACTCAGAAACTCGAAAATCAATGTCGATGATCCATGCATTCATCATCGAAATTATTTTCCAGCGACACAAGTGAGTTCTGGACTTCAATTAACTTTGAAAAACTTCTTTGAAATTCCTTACAAATCATTGAAATTCATTCGAATACATTTGAAACATTTTTTTGTTTGAAAAAATATCTTTAAATCATATTATTATTATATATTTTCCAAAATCTTAAAACCAATTTCAAAACACCGGAGTTCGATTCCTCGAAATTCAAATTCAAAACCCTTCAGTTATAAATCATTTTTGTATAAATCAAGTTCTTATAAAATTTTCGAAATTTCAAATTCTTTCGAAGCTTCCAATTTTCATTTTAAAAGGTATATAATCCTTATTGGAAACATTTCACTTTTTATATACAAAATATGGTCATCCTTAATAATTTTGATGTATGCACAATTTCAAAATACAACCAAACACAAATTTCCAAAGGATGATCCAAGGAAGGATTTCAAACAAACAAAGATTCAAAATTAGAGGAACTCTAATCAAATAGAATTCTAGTTCAAAGATAAGCTCAAATGAAGATGAGATAATTTAATTACCAAATAGAAGATGGATAAGCCTATATAAATCGCGGGCGACCTTAACCGGTCAACCGTGACTTCGGGAATATGATCAATGCAGAAATCTAAGGCAAATCGACATTCGATCGCCGAAGATAGAATCCCGGTAGAGCAGGAGATAGATAACATCGTAATCCATGGATACAGAAATCTTTGGTGAATCAATTGTAATTTGTAAAGGAGTTTCACCTCTTTACAGATCATTCAAAGATTGGCGGAATCACCGATCTTTAGAAAGGTCATTCCAAAGTGGAGTTATGGAATGCTCCAAAATCAAAAAGGTAAAATAGGGAAGACAAGACTGGACTTCGGAACAAGAGGGAGTGTTCCAAAGTTCAGGGAACCCTAATCGATAAGAATTCTAACCAAGAGGTTTCTAACAAGGTTGATACAGAAGGAATGAAGTTTAGAAAATCTTGGTTTCAAAATAAAAAAAAATTATACCAAAATAATCTTTGAAACTACTTTAAAAATCATTTAGAAATCATTTTATACTTCGAAATACGTTCTCTCACAAGGAAATGATATTGAGATTGATTTCACCCATTCTAGGATATTTCTACCCCCTCTCTAATGAGTTTTTGCTCCACAGGCTAAGGTTTGCCTAAAAACCAAAGCTCTGATACCAACTGTAACAACCCGATATTTTCAGCCATTCGCATCCACACATGTCGGACTTGAATTGCTCAAAATACCGCGTTGTAAATAAATTTGGAGCAAATGAAATGCAATCACAGAATCACAGACACAGAAATATCAGAATAACTCGCAGCGGAAATAAAATACATAGTAGTTCATGAAGCTACCTACGGCAGAGTCTCAAACCAAATACATAATACAGTCTGAAAACAACATAGTAGAAATCCCAATTACATAGAAGCTCACTAATACATGAGATAAACTAGAACAGCTGAAACAGAGTGTAGATATAAATGTAGATAAGCAGAAACTCCAGCATAGACAAGCTCCAGAAAGAGAATCCAAAGCTGTGAATACTCAGGCTGACCCGAGCGTAAAGTAAAACACAAAACACTCGAGTCAGGACAATATATGCTTATATAATGTAAACTAACTCAAGTGAACTGTAGTAGAAGTACACAATAACTTAAAGGATGCTTGGGATCGCCCATCCTTTAAGAATCAGTTAAACTATAAATTAATTACCTCCCGTGGTTAAAATTTCAAAATGGTATTTTATACTTCAAAATCAAACGTAATTTCAAAATTCAATATCATTCAAAATATCATATCTTCCAAATCACATCCATTTTTATTTGATTTAAATACCATTACAAAACACATTTCAAAATAGTTTATATTTCGAAACAAATTACTTCATTTTAAATCATAAAATGAAGTTATTATATTTAATAATTAAATTATTAAATTTCCAAAATTTTAGTCTTTCAAAATTCATTTATTAACTTAATTTATTAAAACAGATGAAAATTTAACTTTCGCAGCATTTAGAAATTGCTACGGAAAGTTACATTCAAAACAGTTCAATTTAACAAAAGATAGCATTTAAAAATGCTGTAATAGGGTTACATTAGTTTCAAATAAAACTTAGTTAAATTCAACAATTATAGCATTTACAAAAATGCTATAATAAACTTTAATTAAACTTAGCCATTTGGTTCATTATTATCAACTACAGCATTTACAAATGCTGTATTATCATTTACATTAGAATTAATAGCATTTCAGAAATGCAGTTAATTAACTTCAAATATTCATTATAATTTCACAAATAATTATATTTTTATTTAAATCATTTTTAACTTATAAAATCATATAATTTCACTTTTAAAACAATCATTCAAATACCCTTATATTCATGATTTTATAAAGTTAAATATCCATTCAAAAATCAAAATTTAAAAATAATTCACTTATTAAATTCCAACATAAAATTTCAAATTCATTAAATTAAATTTAACTTAACACTTAAGTTTAAATTTTTTAAATATAACCTAATTTCATTTTTATTTACTTAACTTAAAAATTCACTTTTAAGCCAAATTCACAGATTTCCAAATTTTGTTATATTTCAAAATATCCACTTAAATATTCATTCATTTCACATTTTAACTTTATTCAAAAATCATTAACATATTATAAAAATCATTTTTAATTCATTTAATTCAAAATATCATAAATTTATCATATTTTACTATTTAATTTAAATTCTATTTATCACCAAATTATAATTTCCAAAATAACTTACATTTCAGATTTCCTAACTTTACCATTTATTTATTTCACTTATACATTTTCAGAAAATCAATAATGGTTTACAAAAATCATTTTTAATCAAATTTAAATCAAAATATTATAATATTTACATTTCTAAAATAATTTAAAAATTTTAGAAAAACATATTTTAACAACGGGTCTGTATTTCATTTTCTAGCCTAGGTAAAGTGATACGGGTAATATATCATTTCAACCCGTAATTTACAAAGAAAACCCGGGTTTGATCATTTCAAACCCGCAATCCCAAGTAAAAGAAAATAATTGAAAATCGCTCAGGCCTATCATTTCAGCCCATAACGATTTTCTCCTATTCTAAAGTCCGTTCGGGTATGTATCATTTCAACCCATAGTGATTCTAGTCTACAGGGAACTTGTAGTGTGATAAACTGATAAAAATAACAAAACAACATAATATAACAGTAACAGATGTTATAACAGGTGTATAAGCATAGCTGAATATCATATAATCATATTATAGCAGGTGTAACATGATAATGCATTTTACAGATTCAAAAGTGGTCAATTTACTAGTTATATATGTACATATTGTCTGGTGAGAACAACTCACTGTTTTGAGCTGGAGACACAACGACGAATGCACGAATGAGATCCAAACAAGCACGATAACACGACACAAAGATGAGTGGAAGAGCCAAAGATTAATTCTCCTTGGATACATGAGACAAAACAAATACAAACATGAATTACAAACCAAGATATTACAAAACAACGCTAGGAATAACTACACAATTCAAAGCTAGAACTTTTGCACTTGCATTCAACCTTGTATGCTTCAGCTATGGACTGGAAAGGCACTGTTATGGGATGGTTTTGAATCAGGTTTGGATCAGGTTTGGGTTCAATAGGGTCGGCCATAACATGGATATGAAGGAGATGAAGTGTATAGGCATGTATAACTCAAATCAAGGTAACCAAAGTAGAATTTCTATGCATAAATGGTTCGGCCCTAAGCATACATAGGCACGGCCAGGCCTGGTAGGGTCATGTACTGATGTGGAAGGGGTCTTAGGTAAGCAAGTGGCTGGTGGTGATGATGCAAAGGTCGGCCAAGGTGATGTGGTGGAGTGGTGAAGGAGCTTGGCAATGCATGTTTAGGTGGAGTTTGCTCAAATATTTGGTGGATCTACATCATGGATGGCCACGGCTATGGATGGACAGTGGGCTGGAGGGGATAGCAGCTGGTTGTGGTGGTGGTAGAGGTGGCTATGGTGGTGGAGGAGCAAGGGCTGAGCTACAAAGGTGAAGACAAGTGCAAAGAGATAAGGAAAACAAGAAGAATAAGCGAAAAAGAAGAAGAACTTTACCAAACTTTTTCTTCAGGAGTTCATGGCCGAAAATTTTGGATGAGATACTTTTATTTTCGTGAAAAATGAAGAGAGAAGTGGCTGAAGCAATCAGAAAAGAATCGGCCAAAATAATGATGCATTGATTGAAAATAAAACGGCGGAATACAAAAGGACTTAGGCAAATAAATGGTCTCAAACTCTTCATATTTCCATAATTCCTTTTGCAATTTTTAAATAACTGAAAAATGCATATAAATTAAGATAAAAACACGAAAATTTAGTAAATAAACAAAAATATATAAATAAATATTAATTATATATAATTAAATTAAGAAAATAGCAAAGAAAATGTAAACTAGGCTAGAAAATTTAAAAATAAATGAAATGAACTTTGGAAAAATTTTGTGTACTTGAATTTTTTTTATAAATAAAGATAAAGACACAAAAATAAAATTCATTCATAAAAATAAATAAATAAATTTTAATTAAATATAATATAAATGAAGAAAATAGCAAAAAAAATGGAAACTAGCCTTTAAAAATAGAAAATATACGCAATAAATTTTGGAAAAATTATATTATCACTTTAAAAATATCAAAAAAACAAAATATACATAAAATAACATATTAACACATATTAAAATAAAATATAACGAAGAAAATATGATTTATATAATCTAAAATAGACAAAATTGCAAAATAAAACAAATTATACTCAAAATTGAAATATGCATAACTTTCACAGTTTAAGTCCGTTTTCAACGAAGCAAAAAGCAGTATTCAAGTTGTTAAATATATTTTCATAATAAAAGATAAAATCTAGGAGTTTAAATATTTAAATTTGAAATTTAAAAGTCAAAATTTGACCAGTTTGAACAGAAATTCATCTTTCAGTAAAATATCCAATTTATACCTGTTTGAAATTACAATTCACATAATAATCAATACTTATATTTAAAAATGAAATGTTTGAAATGAAACAAGTTTTAAAAAATTCAAAATGAAATAAAGTCAAAATTAAAATATACATAAAAATCTAGGGTTGTTACAATTAAATTTCAATAAAAAATCAAAAAAAATCTTAAATATTCTGTTAGGCGCATATTCCACTTTTAGAATGGTGGGAATGATGTCATCATATAAAACCATACAGTTGTGTCTATTTGTGGTATATCTATATCAGGAATTTGAATATCTACCAACCATGCATAACCGTTAGGACTTTTAAATGAGATTAGTAGTATTCCGATTTTATTTAAAAAAATGAATTCAAGTATCTTCTAACCATGCATAACCGTGAGGACTTTTAAATGGGATTAGAATCAATTTGTTTATTTAAAAAATCAATTTAGATATGCGTTCCATACATGCATAACCGTGAGGACTTTTAAATGAGCATGGAAGCACATAACAAATTCCAAGTAATTAACCCATGCATAACCGTGAGGACTTTTAAATGAGAGTGAATACTTGGATTTTATTTTATTACTATTATTGTTATTACTAAAAAAATGAAAATGAATTATTCCTGTTTAAAGTAGCACATATCGACAAACTATATTGAATTTTGATGAGTGATGGTCGTTAGAAATACAATAGAAATACAATAGAAATGGAGATGGTCATGGAATTTTTACCAACAAAAAGTTTTATTACTCTTGTTTAAATTTCTAAAGAAATTTACTAATTATATCGTCTCAAGTTATAATATATGATTAATATTAACACTCATCACTTTTTCAATCACTATTTATCTTTTCGATAATTATTAAGGAGGCAGATTAGATAATGTAATAATTTAAAATCAAATCCAAAAATAATTATAAAAACCAAATTTTTCTAAAACTGACCAGCCTGAAAACAAGGTCAAAAATGATTTTCTAGAAGGGGTTTATGAGAAAAATTTCTGCTATTTGAAAATTATTTGAAATGAAAAATATGCTGATATTTTCTTTGAAAAACGATACAGTTACTAAATGTCTCAACAAAAATCACGTTCCACTAGTAATTTTTCTATCAACTAGATTACCAGTGTAATCTGCATCTGAATTTCTCTTTCACTCAAAATTATCATTTGTTGAATGTTACAGACCAGATCATGAGTTGTGCAACAAAATATCTAAAAGTCATTTTTAACAACTTTTTAAATGAAATTCTCTTGAATTTGAATTAAAGCCATGTAAATAATCAAAAACCGTGAATATAGAGTCAGCCATAAAATAACCAATTGTATTATCAACCAATAAAACACTATTATTAATCCAAACTAATACATATGAAGTAATTCAAAGACTCTAGAGATTTTTATAGTGTTCTTGGCATATGAATATAATTGGCCAACAATTTTGAATAAGTCAGAATCAAAATCATCATTTATTTTGTCATCACATTATTGGCAGATTTAATTCAAACTACGGCGTAGATTATCACATTTAATATATCGTTCAAAATATACCATTACCTGTTTTACCTTTGTACTAGGCTAAGAAACTTTGCTTTGTCACCCGTTGTGTTTCTGGAACAGCCAGAATCCAGATAACACTGTTGTTGTTCCTTAGCCTGCCACCACACCTACACGATGGAAGATTTTTGTGACCTATTTGTTTTTATAGGTCCATGATTGTCAGTGGCAGAATATTTTGAAAAATAATTTTGTGGAGACCCAAAACTATTTATATATGTTCCTTTTGGCACCCATATTTGTTTAACTTTAAGAGATTTTATATTTGTGCCTTTTGGAACCTAAATTGGAATGGTTTTTACGTGTTTGGGTCTATACCAACAATTATCTTGATTGTGTCCAAATTTTCTACAAATTGTGCACATTGAATTGACTAGATTAATTTTTCTTTTAACAGGTTCAGATTGATTATATCAAAGTCCTTGTCTGACTATATTAACAGTTTGTTTCCCTAAAAGCATATTCAATGATTTTTCACTTTTGGAAAATTTATCTAAAGTCGTTGACAGTTGTTGGACTTGAGTTTTGAGAGATTCATTTTCGTTTAACAATTGCGTGCACCTTTTAATAGAATTTTCGCTTCTTGTATTTTCACTTTCTTTCAAAATCAGAATTTCATTTTCAAGTGATTTTATATTAATTTTTGACTTTTTAATTTCTTCTTTAAATAATAGACACTTATCACACTTAGGGATCCTACTTTGATAGGTTTTAACTAATTAGTCAAGTTGTTTATTTAAATCTATCAAAGTATCTTTTTGTGATTCAAGTTTGGCATACTTCTCCCTAAGTTATTCAAAACAGCCATTTACTTCGTGGAAATATATAAGTAATTCTGAATGAGTAAGTTTTGATACCTCGCTTGGCTCATCAACGTCGCTATCAGTTATATTACCTTGAAGGCACATATTTTCTTTCTCACTCTCACTGCTAGTACTTTGATTATCTTCATCATTTGTATTCCACGTGGCTGCAAAATTTCTCCTTTTTGATTTCTTTTCAAAGTCGTGTCGGTTTTGAGGATAATTGGGCTTGATGTGTCCGGGTTGGTTGCACCTGTGACAGATGATCTTCTGTTCGTCTGAGTTGTCTAGTGCTTTGACTATTCTGCTTTCCAATTTCCGATTTAGAGCTGGATTTCCGTATTTGTAGTTCCACCTTTTGAATTTCTTTATTATCAGCTCCAATTCTGCTGCTTCATCATCATCATCATCACCATCACTTTCTATTTTTCCTTTAAGAGCTATTGATTTCTTTCGAGTGTCACCTCCTTCACGCTCTTCCTCGAATTTCATTTCTAGCTCATAAGTGGTGAGATTTCCGATGAGTTCTTCAACTTTGATTTGTTTTAAATCTTTTGATTCTTGAATGGCAGTCACTTTTGCTTCAAAACTTCATGGAAGGACTCTGAGGATTTTTCGGACTATTTCCAATTCCACGTATGATTTTTCGAGAGCTTTTGATTTGTATATGACGTTGGAAAGCCGTCCATACATCTCTTTAACATTTTCTTCCTTGGCCATTTTAAAATTCTCATATTTCGCTACTCAGCATAGCAAGGCAAGATTCCTTGACTTGAAATGTTCCTTCGTGAGTCACTTCTAGTGTGTGCCATATTTCCTGCGCAGTTAGACAATGTGAGACACGATTAAATTCAAACTGATCTAATGAACAAATAATCGAATTCATAGCTTTGGCATTAGAATTCTGTAACTTTTTTTCTATATCTGTCCATTGATCCTTCGGTTTATTTACTTCCTGATTATTTATAATTATAGTTGGTGCTCTATAACCTGTCTCAACAATATTCCAAGCGTCAATGGTTTTCAGAAATATTTTCATTCTATTTTTCCAGTAGGCGTATTCACCATTGAACATTGATGGTCTAACTATGGACTGACCCTCAGCAAAATCATTATTAAAAGAAGCCTAAAAATTCAACTTTTTAAAACAAAAATTGATTTTAAAAAAAAATCAAATTTTTTAAAAATAAAAGCCGACTTCTATTCCTAGCTCTAATACCACTTGTAGGATCGATTTAACTATAGAGAGGGTGTGAATATGGTGATGCTATTAATTATAAAAATTATTGCGGAAGTTTATAAAATTATTTCAACACAGATATATCAAAATAGCAGCATAGATAATAGCAGAATAATAAATGCAGAAATAGAACGACACAGAATTTACCCAGCTTCGGCAAAACCCTGCCTACGTGCTGGCCCCAAGGTTTCTACTAGAAATTAAGCAGTCGAACGCTTACACACGTAAACTCGCGACACCCGTTATTGACTAGCCTTAACTCTATGCTTAAAACCCTGCCACAACTCAACCACTGAGTTGCGAATTCTCAAACTACGCCACGTAGTTTGTCCCCTAGTCACACGACTAGAAATTACAACGGTTTGAAATGAAAAATGCAATTTAAACACAATAAAAACCAAAACCCTAATTATCTCCATTTTAATATAAACCAACACTAAAGAAAGAAAGGCCGGCCCAAAACTTGGATTTACGAAAGCTTAGTTCGTTTTGCCTTTTATTTTTATTTCCTTCGGCCGCTTCCTACTTGGTGAAAATGACGGTTCGTTCTTGCTCGAAAATGAGGGCTTTTGTTATGAAATTGACTGCTTTGTAGATTTGATTGATGATGCTTCGATTTCTTTCTTCTCTCTGTCGATCACTTTTGGCTACTTCAATGATTGAGTTCGATTCGAACAATATGGTATGTAATTTGCACTTTTTTCCTTTACATTTAGCTAAGTCGAACTCGATCAGATTCGAGTTGTTGATTGATTTTTGGTATCTATTTTGCTCGAACTCGAATACACCTTTGCTGATGATGTTTAGGGTTTATATAGGATTTGAATTCCTATTTTCCCATTCTTTTGAATTTGCCATTTAATTTATCTCGACCGGTTGATTTTGTATTGATGCTTGAGATTGATTACTGACCTTTTCAATTTACTTGAATAACACGGTTTTGATTTCTGACTTGGTTCGATTCCTTGATTGCCAAGGCTCTGACTTGTTTAACTTGAAATTCATGATGCTATTTTTTTCTGGCTTGTATTTTATTATTTTGAAACTACCACTTTGAGTCTTTTCTAATTTTAGTAAAACCTGCTACTTCGTTTACTTCAAATATGTGATTTTTATCACGTGGCTTTAACATGGATTTGGTCGAACTTGCATCCTACAAATGTATAAATATATACATGCTCACGTATGTATATAATCAGTTATATGTTCCTTGTATTTGTTTTTGGCTTTACTTTGACTTTGGTCAATGCTGCATATATGTATTCTTGTCCACTCATGTATATATACATGTCTTCACTTGTTCCACATGAGTTCATTTTCACTGCACTATCACATGATCATTTGGTTGAGACATTGTTGTTTGCTGTTCTTGTATCATAGTTTTGGTTCATCTGATTACAGTTCTGTGCATATTGTGATCTGGTATCACTGACTTCGAGTTGCTTTGAGCATTTGTGTCTTTGATGTTGAGCCACTGTCTTGCTTGATTTGAAATTCTGGTGGCTTCACTTGTACATTTAGATTGCTGTTCTTTTAGCACTGCTTACTGTTAGTCTTCATGTAGCTTGACTTACACGTATATGAAGCAGTGTTGCGTTCCTGTTATGAACCGTGACTTGATTTCGAGTTGCTGTATATCAATAGTTTGGAGCCACTACATTGTTGGTTCATCACTTCATTCATTTGGTATGTTGGTCTGGGTTTGCACTTTGTTCATTTGAGTCGTTTTCATGTGTGACTTGAACTTTAGTCGAGGCTGCATATATGTATTGAGATGGTACATGTTCGTGATTATATTTTCATGTATTTTGTACCACTGCCTCTTTAACCTGAACTGGTCTGGTTGTACTAAGTCACTACTTGTATGTATACATGTGTATATACATATGTATAGATATATTTATGCATTGTCTCAGTGATGCATCACTTGGCCATATGTATGCATCGAGGCAGTTTGTATTTGTTTTCAGTTTTGCCCTTGTTTGGTTTGTGGTGCACTTGCTTCTCTGACATGTTCTTGTGCTTACGCACGTCACTTTTCGCTTTGATTTCACTTGAAGTTCATCTTGATTTTTGGAATTACACCTGTGTTGAAACCAGCTTTAAAGCTCGGGTTTGACCTTGTGCTTGTTTTTTATTTCGCTTAAGTTGAACCCGACTTTAATTTGGGTTTGACCTTGTGCTCACCTGTCCCTGTAATTTTATCAAGTGTATATATCGGTGTGCACGGTCTTGTGGCATGTACAGTGATACATTGTGCATGTCATAAGCTGTTCGTGTATGATGAATTCAAAATTAAATAATGACGAACAACCCAAATAACCGAGGCAAATATTATTTACAATATCCAAATTTTATTTTATACTACAAAAATATTTTATTTTCAATTTTACCGCGTCAATGTATATTTTTGCAGATTGCTCAAATGCTGGATTCACATTGGAATGAAGTTGAAGATAAATACGAGTGTGAGTGATATGTAGTGAGGTGCAATGTAAATGTGAATCGTGATGTAAGCAAAATTGTATTGTAATTGAAGTTGTGTATATATATAGTGAGAGCTTGAAATTTGTACTATTCAAAAATTGTAATAAATATTTATTTGAATAAAATATCCGTTTGAATTCAAATTCTGTGTTATTTATTTTATTCATCAAATATTTATTTAATCTGTGAAAATAAAACAGTATATTAACAAATACATTTAAATGAATATATATATATATATATATATGTTTATTATCATCAAAAAAACCATATACTCGCATATTCAACATTAGAGCCATGCAACATACTAACCCTGAAACCATATATGATATTATTCATAGTCGTGGTGTTTTTGATGATGCTTTTTAGGCTTTCGGACCGTCTATCAATAGTTTCATCCACTGTCAACCTATACTTTCTATTGATGGCACTCATATATATGGAACGTATCTCGACACGTTGCTAGCAGCTATTGGTGTTG
The DNA here is from genome assembly GCA_030765085.1 of Allium cepa. Classification (NCBI taxonomy): domain Eukaryota; kingdom Viridiplantae; phylum Streptophyta; class Magnoliopsida; order Asparagales; family Amaryllidaceae; genus Allium; species Allium cepa. Next base: position 1,037,451,835 of record CM060931.1, on the reverse strand, counting down.
ACGCAAACCAAGGTCATTTTCTGTTAGCCTTTGCTAGTGTACAAACAGAGTCTTGGCAAATGTGGATTTGGTTTATTCGTTGCATAAGGAATTATATTCCATCTTTATGTACCCGATGTATCACATTTATCTCAGATCATATGAAAGGAATTCCACATGCGCTAAGACAAGCTTGGCCAATCCAGCATCATCATCGCTATTGCATTCTTCATATTAATTGAAAGAAGTCTGAAAAATTAGGAATCAAGATGGTCACTTTGTCACGATGGTGGCATAAGATTCACTATAATGACAACTAATGTTTCTAAAAGCTTTGACGGTGTGCTGAAAGAAACTAGGAATTTACCTATTAGATCATTGGTTTCACGTACATTTCATTGATTAAACCATTACTTTTTCAAATTTCGTACTCAAGGAGAAGAGTGGGCGTCACGGTTGACACCGAAGTGGGAAGCATTAACAAAGAGAAGAATGGAAGAATCAAGGCTCCTGTCTATAAAGAGATATAGCTTAACAGAATGGCAGGTGAATGATGTTCATATATTTGATTATACGATGAATATCGATGATAATGTCGCCAAGTGTTCGTGCAACATGCCAACTTTAAATCATTTTCCATGCTCCCATCTATTAGCAGCATGTTCACATGGGTCAGATGGTGCAAATAGAGCATATTTTGACTTAATATCAATGTGGTACACAATGGCTAAGTTTACCATTGCTTATGATCCTTTATTCCACCATGTACTTAATAGTTGTCATTGGGATATCTACGAAGGTCCTACTCTACAACCACCATCAGTGTGTAGAAATTCAGGATGTCCACGGTCTGCTCGAATATAAGATTTCATGGATCCTCCATTTTCATCTGGCCATAATAAATGTGGCAATTGTAGTGCTTATGGCCATAAGAAGAAATCATGTCCTCGTTGAATTGTTTCCTATGTATGGGTTGTTGTATTCCATTCTTGTTGCATATGTAAGAAACATTGAGTTCTAGTCTTGTTGTTTGTTTTAAGAATTGTTTTGAATTTTAATGTTCTCTCCAATGTAAGAATTATTGAACTCTATTCTCGTTTTCTTTGTTATAGCAATATGGAGTTCAATTTGTGATATAAGATGTTAACTTGGTTATATGGTGCTGTATTGGTGCAATAACAATGAGTTTTGAGGTTGTAATATGTGGGAATGGAAGAGCGAGTCGGTGTCTTTTTGAACACCAAAATATGGTTTGCGCATTTTTTGAAATGCACAAGCTCTATTCGAGTATATAACCTGCGCATTTTTGAAATGCGCAAGCTATATTCGCAAATATAACTTGCGCATTTCAAAAGTGCATAGGTTATATTCTGCTGTTCTAAAAGACAATGACCTGTTGCTCCTTCCTCCACTACACAACACCTTCATACCATCAACATTCCATCAATGTAAAATCATCTATACGCCAACATGAACAACAAACTGTCATCAATACAACTGACTATCATCAACAAAAACCATCAACATTACACATCAAGATCATGTTCCAACAAAATAACATACATACCAACCCCTAGACGAAGTTGAACAAAATATACCATCCATACACTACATAATCATCAAGAACTACATAAACAACTAAATAAACATCAACAAGATATATCATCCAAACAACAAAACCAGTCAATCGTAAACCCTTCTAACCTTAAGAGGCGTGTCTCTTTTCTACTTCTTCTTCCTTTTATTGGTTATTGGAGCTGAACTTTGGGATTCGTCAACGGTTGTAACAGGTATTTCTTGTTCTTTAGTAGGATCGAAAATTATTTCCTCTTGTTGTCTCTCCCACTGTAACCACTCTTCATTTTTCTCTAGAGTTGGTTGACTAACATACCCAAATTGTTGTTCACATTCATTTCAAATAGGCCATTGAGCTCCCCCGACATTATTTCTTCCCTCTACTTCTGTATGTGGTTCCTTCCCTGCCATTTGTCTTTCCTCCACTTCCTCTGCTATTGTATGTGTCCCATTCACAGTACGTGGTTGTTCTTCTGCAATATGCAAAGGCCTTACTGTCCTTCTTAACTTGTTTCTACGTAGAATCGTATCAACTATACATCGTAAGTTAATACATTTAGTTTTCACCTTCTCTGGCTCCATACGATTCTCTTCAATTTCATTAACCACATCCAAAGAGCTATATATCCCGCTTGCCTACGCGAAATACAAAACAATGTAACAATCAATATGATCTAAAAGTATGATAATCAAAATTACAAATTAAAATACAAACCATACCACGCTCTAGTGGAGCTTGGTGAATGTAAGTAACCAATTTGCTAACTGATTTTTTCAAAATATAATGGCGAGTTAGTTTCCAATACGAATACTCATACTCACTCAACGGTGTCGGACGATTATGTGCTCATTTGGCACAATCAGTTCTTGAATTCCATAAATCAATACTTTGTTAATGGAAGTCCATTCAACTACTAGGTTCTAGGTCTAATGGCACTATGGGATCGGGAATGTGTCGGTGATCAAAGCCAAACTATCTCATCACTCGGTCCGAAGCATATAATTCAAAGTCCAAAAAAAGGATTAGTCTACTCTTAGTGATCCAACCCACATACATATACACAACGTTAGGATGCCCAATTTTAACCAACAAAGCATATGGTTCCCAGGACACGGTATCATCTGCTAACAAATCAAATTCATTTCGGTAAAATTGTACATTCTGGGAGTTTCATGCCAACTCCTAGCACAATTCCACCTGCATCCGAACGGAAGATAATGATCTAATCTGTGTGAATTCTTACAGTAGGCCGTCCAGTAGCGATATAAGACCAAGATCATATTTGAAACAATGTTGTAGAACTGTCTAAAACTTTTCTTTTTTCTAAAGCAACATTTGTCAACTCATTGTACAAATAACAAAGTACAACACTATCCCATGAATAGTAATCACAATTTGTTAAATCTTTCAGAAATGGAAAAAATAAATTCAATCCACCTTTTGAATGATATAGAAAAAGACGATAACTTAAAAAGTATAAGATAACAGCACGACTACGACGAAGTATATCTAAATCCATTGCATCTTCAGCAAGTGGTTTAGAAAATTCACTTTTAAACCAAGTCTTTGCTAACTCACTTTTAGATTTTACTGCCTCTTTTAGTGGAAATATACCAAGCAAATCATGACACAACTCCATATAATCAACATCCAAATTTTGTAAACATACCTAGAAACCATTCGTGCCTAAACCAAATAAAAAGTAAACATCAGCTAGAGTTACAGTCATTTCTTTCACTCTAAAATGAAAAGTATTTTTCTTTGATATTCATCTATCATACAATGCCGTAATAAGATGATGATCTAGCCTAACGTAATTAACTTCATTGCTTACCAAAACCCGACTATTCTTAGGTTTTATTCTAACCTAGAATCTTTAAAATCTATTTCTTTAAGCTTGCTTGAACGATCACAAATTTAATTATTTCTACATCCTATTTATAACAAGGAATTGCAATTAGTAATTGATATTTGCATTTTGGAATAACAATAATTCAATGTGTATAAAATAAATACCTCCATAAGTGAATCATTTCGACTTGTATGCTGATCTTGAAGATAAAGAACACTTCTATCTTTGGGTCTGGGAGGCAATTCTACAACATATTTATCACCTAATTATTCATTCAGAAATAAAATTTGCAACTAAGGTTTTTGGAATGATTTATTAATAACTAAAATTTCAATTATGAAAAAAAATAGGCGATAATTGTCATCGACGACACCAACAATACTTAGTACCATTACCAACAATAATCGCTTGTTAATTTAACATCAATTCAACAAAAAATTACCTGTGATTGTTATGGATGAGGAAGTTCCTTCGATTTAGAGCTAAAACAATTAATTAATTCAAAATATACTTGAGATTAATGTAAATTGGAGGTTTGATTTGGAAAAATAGATGGGTTAGAATGAGGATTGAGATAGATTTTAAGAAAAAGAAGAAGAGTTTTAGAGCGAGTGATAGATTATGCGCTTGCTGTAATTTGGAAGCCCGATTTACAGTTTGCGCAATTCATATTTGCGCAAGCTATAAATATACATCTTGCGCAAATGTGGATTGTGCAAGCTACATATTTTTTTTAAAAAAATTTATAGCTTGAGCTATTCATATTTGTGCAAGCTATATGAAAACGAGGCATACTTTTACAATTAGTTTTCCGCTGAGCCTATTTACACAAATAGTTCTCTGGCCGAGCTTTGTTTGAAAATTTGTCATAATAATAATAATTAATTTAGTAACTTAATTAATTATTATATATAATTTGGATATAAGGCGTGCGGCATTTGACACGATGTGTGCAAATACTCTAGGAAAGTTTTAGGCCTTTCGCACCATGTGCTGTTACATATGTAATATAATATAAATACACTTGTGTGTTTGTATTAACACTTTAAAACATTGTTGCACTTCACTGGAACTATGGAACATCCTTATGGATTTCGAAACATTTGTCTTGGTTTGTGTTCTGCAATTAATGATTCGAACTAATGTCATGCACGCTTATACCACGCTTGCTTGTCTTACACGCTATCAAGGCATTCTTTATCATCTTTTATACATGCTAGCAACTGGAATTTGCGTAATTTCAAGTAACAATAACTGCTTGCTTCAAGTTTAGCATGACTCTCCTTTCTATATTCTTATGTATTGCATACCGTCTAATTGATTATGTTGCATATTGATTTCTTGCACACCTTCAAGAAATAATAATTTCTTCCTATATTTCTTAAACCATCTATTTGCTTATGTTGCAGAATGCTTTCTGTTCTACTCCATTGTTTGAGGCATTTTCATACCACTTTTTCTTTAAAAACTGTCATCGTCTCTTCCATTAGCAAAGGTATACGAGTACTGCCATTTTTATATCCAATAGTTCTTTGTTGATTCTATTTAACTTTACTTGTAAAATTGACTGATTGTGATCAATACCGAGCGATTCGTTGAAGTATTTTGCAGTTGCATATCAAAATATGGAGGTGGTAGAATGGTCAAGCATGTCAAAGCCATATGATATGCTTTGAAAGATGTTATCTTTAATTTTTCAAGTAAAAATTATACAACGAATGCAAACGAAAATACTCAATGGAAGATCAAATAGCAGAAGAGGCTCTCGCTTGTTTACATGTTTTCCACCTCACATTAAAATTGCAAAAAATGAGCCATTTTTAATTTTGATTTTTAGAGATAAATTTTGAATTAGTATCTTGGAAAAAAGTTATTCAAGCATTTCGGTTGAAAACCAAAAGCGATTGAGTTTTTTGGGGTAGTGCTTTATCTATTGCTTCAAAAGTCTCAAATAATTGTTCCAATAAAGTGTTACATAAAACATTTCCATGCCTGAAGAATTATTTGGAGTTTTTGTGAACAAGTCACCCATTGTGTTCTGGATATAATGAATTCGAAGCTCTTTACTTGTGTGTCGAACTCCTTGCTTCATATAGATATTTGACAATGACAATGATGACGTCTGTCTTAAAGTTTATGATGAATGGTGGTGTTTGCTGAAAAATTATTCTGAATCATTAGCATTTTCTCTTGGATTAACTTTGATAAATCCTACTGATACTGAAAATGATGGAGCAGAACATGTGGCCTATTTAGGTAAATCAATTTTCCAATCAGTCTTTCCAACTTACATTATGCATTTACTTCTTACTATATTGCTATGTATGAACACAAGTCATGTTAGATGTTGTTATCCGGACTAAATAATTGTTCTTTTTCTAAGGTTACAGCTTAGAATATGTTCTCTTTCAATACAATTTTATTTTATTCTTATTTTTTTACATGAGGCCAATTTCAGGGCGCTCCTCTAACATCACTCACCCTGACATATTTTCGTAATCAGATGGTCTAACATATTCTACATGTTACAAATTTTATGAGACTAAATTACTGTCACACTTGTGCATTTTTAATACACACTCATGTGCATATTGTTTACATCACTATTCCACCTATGTAGTTTTCTATGTAGCATGTCTCAAACCAGAATAAAGGAGGAGGGTTGTGATAGGCTTAGCAAGCCAACGTAAAAACTATAGCCTTTCTTATGGAAATGGAACATTATTATATTTAGTTGGGACGTAACCCACTTAGCGGCGTGCCATATTGGGGCTCGAGTATGTGATAAGTGAGCACGGGCTGGGTCACCACTCCCTTAGTGGCGCGCCATATCGAGGCTCGGATATGATAAAAAATATGCAATGACTGAGTCGTTACTCCCTTAGTCGCACGCTACATCGACGCCCCGATGTAGTTATAAATGAGCAAGGGTTTTCGCACTTTACTCGTCGGGTGCGAGGGGCAAGAAAGTTAGTCGATGAAAGTAGAATTCGGTTTGGTAGTTGGAATGTTGGATCCTTAAAAGGAAAGTTAAGAGAGATAGTTGATACTATGACTAGAAGAAATGTAAATATCCTATTTGTTCAGGAAACCAAATGAATGGACCAGAAGGCGAAGGAGGTGGAGTATACAGGCTTCAAGTTATGATAAACGGGAAAAGAACATAATAAGAACAGAGTAGGCATCTTAATTGACAATAAACTTAAGAACGGAGTGCTCGATGTTAGGAGACAAGGGGATACGATCATCCTAGTAAATCTGGTAGTTGGTGATATGATTCTGAACTTTACTATTGCCTATGCCCCACAAGTAGGCCAAAGTGAAGCCGTTAAGAGGAATTTTTGGGAAGAGTTAGTTGTCATGATTTGGGATGTGCCTAGTAGCAAGAAATATTTTATAGGAGGAGACTTCAACGGCCATGTTGGTACAACTAGTGGGGGATTTGAAAGAGTGCATGGTGGTTTTATGTATGGCGATAGACAAGAAGGAGAAGAAATATTGAATTTCACTTTCGCTTATGACCTCATGATAGCTAATACCTTCTTTAGAAAGAGATGATCGCACTTAGTTGTATTATGGTCAACACTCCACCTAGATTGACTTTGTCCTTACTGGAAGAGAAGACAAACGAGTTTGTGTAGATTGCAAAGTTATACCGGTAGAATGTATTGTCTCACAACATCAACTTTTGATATCTGTGTTTCGTCTTCGAATACATATTCGACAGGATAAAGGAGCCAAGATTAGTCAGACGAAATGGTGGAAGCTCAAAGGAGACACCTCACGAGTATTTAAGGATAAAGTGATGGAAGAAGGGAATGGACTATGGAAGAAGAAGCAAACGACATGTGGGATGAGATGACAACCGGCATTCAAAAAGTGGCTACTGAGGTGTTTGGGATAACGAAGGAAATAAATGCGAACCTAAAGATTCGTGATGGTGGAATAGAGATGTGCAAAATGCTACCAAAGAGAAGAAATTTTATAAGTGCTTACATTATCACATGAACGAGGACATATGCAAAAGTACAAAGTGGCAAAGAAGAACGTAAAGAGAGCGGTGAGTGAAGCAAGGTGTAACGCTCCGGAAATTTTCGACTTTCGAAAATTCAACATCGACACTCACTTTATCGACTGCCGAGAAATCGAAGGCCGAAAACCCGAAATGTTATGGTTTTTAAAAAGAATTTAAGAAAAGAAAAAGCGAGAATAGAGGAAAAAGAAAAAAAAAAGAGAAAAAAAGGTAGAAGATGGAGGGAAAAGAAAATAGAAAATTTTAAAATAGAAGAAAAGAGAATAGAAAATGGAGGGGAAAGAAAAATAGAACATAATTTTAAAATAGAACGGAACAGAAAGAAAACAGAACAACATCAGAATCTCACAATTCGCAGCGGGACAACATATAATAATAAATGAATAATCTTTAAACAAAGAACCATATCAATTATTACATTACATCACATTTCATTACATCATATCATCAGAGTGTACAACAACAACAAATAGTGCAGCGGAAAAAGAAATACTATATAGTAGTAATACGCCATGCCATCCAGCTTGCCTCCAGCAACTCCTGAATATCTAGAATATCCTGATAAACCTTAACTCTTGACTGCCCATGTGGAAATTGGTGGGCACCCAGAGTTTAGGAAGGAAAACAATAAACTCCAAGTCAGTCATGTGACTGGTGTGAGAACTCAAAACAGTTTATTTATCTTTAAAATCAAAATAGAGAGATATTTTTAAATTCAATTCGCAATGCTTTTAAAAATGAGACTACCATAAGGCCTCCCGCACACACACACATGCAAACGCAGAATCGGAGGAGATTTCTCCTTATGATAGTCAAAGATGCTTGATACGCATTTAAAAAGAACATTTGATATTATTACTAGTGCATAGTGTAGGGAAAATTCATTTCGAAAGTAGAATATAAATCTTAGCCAACATACGATCATTATCGTATGCCTACTATAGCTACCATCCAAACAGTGGTGACCACCATAAGTGAATGGTAGGTTCTACAACTAATACCGTACAAGTTTCGTATTGGGAATTGGATTTCCAACAAATGGTCAGGCCAAGAAACTTCCCATTGCCACATGAGAATGCCTCTGGAAAGACATCCCCGAGAACCAAACCGGAACTCTGCCAACACAAGGCCGGGTTACCCCTAACTGGGTAACTACTGACACGAGCACGCCATTCCCCGATCGTAAACGACCTTTCTCACGGGATCCCGAAAACCAACAACCACAAAGTAATAAATTCGTAGTAACCACATAGGTTAAATATCTGGGCTCCATACCATGATACCACCTCTATCCAGAAGGAAATGTACATACCCTAAAGGGTGCTACCCCTCATAATCTTGCCGCATCTTTCCTGTTTTGACCATTTCCGAGGTGTGAGGTTCGACGAAGTCACGTCCACAAAAACATATTTTATACAAAAGCCATGCTTTGGGTCAACAAATGATCAACACAATGATCACCAAGATAGACGATCAAATAAACGATCCTATCACAATAATCAACACAATGATCATTTACAGCAACACTCAGCAGGTCACATTACCAAATTGGGAATATATCGCTGATAACTTCAACTATATAACCTCTAAGCTCGTACGTCTCAGAGAAGGGTGTTAAGCTAAAGAATAAATTCTTCGCCACCAACAGAAATATATTTGAAAGAAATCGGCTTTATATCTCAACTTGTAATGTCAGACATACAATCCATACAAGTTTGTTCCGGGCACGAACAAAACCGAAGGCACTTACAAAGAAGTCCTTGCAATCCGGATATTCACAATCCTGATCGGATTTCCCATCACTTAGGGAGTCTCTATACCGCTGCAACTCAGTGCAGAGACAATCGACAGGTCATCCTATCGCTCTCGCAAATACCGGGTTTTCAACACCGATCTTCAAATGCAATTATAACGACGTATCACATATTCGGAATGGGTTATACGACCCCATGGTCCTTTCCCGGTTAACCCGAATAGTGAGCGCTTATTCAAAAAAAAGTGTGACATTCAAATTCAATCAAATCACATCATATACCCATTCAAAGGGAAATATTGATAGTCGGCTATTGAACTATCAATTGATATGCATACATCACCAGATTCCAAATAATTTTCCAAATTATTTATTTTCCAAAAAATCTTTATAAGATATATAATTTCATTTCTTCAAAAATAAATCAATATTTATTTTTTTAAACAAATTCCACTTTCTCATATAAATTCCATAATGAATCTATATTCCAAAATATTCATGCATATGATTTCAATTATTCATTTCAATTTATCTTCAAAAAGATAAATTCTAATTATTCACTTCATATTGGAAAACATTTCCATACTTATTAAATAAGCAGTTCACAATCTTTTTATTTTCAACACTTGGAAAATATTCCATATACTTAAATCGAATTAAGTATATATTTCATTCTATTAAGGAAATCATTCTCTTAAACATATTTATTTGGGCCAAAACGAATGTTACGTAAAATATCGTTACGACAACCCAAAATCACTAGTATAGGAATTCAAAATTAAAATAGATATATAAATCCCAATACTATACAAAAACATTTCCATTCGGAAATCATTTACTATAACAACAGTGTTATAGTCCACCATTTCCTTTTATTTCTCGAAACATCTATTTCAACAATAAATGTTGAAATCTATGGTTTCGAATCTCAACACATTTTAAAACATCGTTAGATCGTTTTAATTCTATTTAAAACATTCACATTCTAAACATTTCTTTAACATATTATTCACTATTTAAAAACGTGAATAAACTTCGTTAACAAATTTCATTCTTTTATTCATTTTAATTCAAAGGATTATTCACTATTCAAAAATGTGAATATAACTCCATTTATAGGTTTCAACAATTTACTTATCAAAATAAGTCATTTGCGAATTTATAAAACAACGTTTATAAATTCCATTTCTATTTATTTATAAAAAAACTTCCTTTTTATAAATTCTTTTATTAACCTATTCCAGTTTATAACTCAATTATAAACTAAAAGTTCATATTATAAGTTAAATACTTATAAAACGATTATTTTACAAAATCGTTCTTTTAAACTTCATAGTTATAAATCTTATAACTTATAAGATTCAATCATTCATCCAAATATATTCTTTAATAAATTCACGAAATTTATAAATCTTACTATTTATAAATTCCATTTATAACTTCACCATTTATAATTTTATAAATTTCATTCTTTAATGAACTTCATTTTCACTTCATTCAAACACTTATAAAAACTCGTTTTATAATTCAAATGTTTTAACTTATAAATATCAATTTATAAATCCTTTATAAAATCAATTTATACTATTATTTTAAAACATCTTTAATCCCCTTTATAATTTCATCATTCTCTTGATTTATAAAATAATCAAATTTTTATAAATCCTATTTTTAAACTTTTTATAATAAATTTAAAAATCCTATTTTAAACTATTTTATAACATCATTAACCCGTATTTTCAAAAATCAATCTTTAACCGTATTTCTCAAAATCATAATTTTTATAACTTTAAAAATTATAACGTTTATTTATTTGAAATGGATCAATTCCAAAAATAAAGTATATTTTTAAAAATCACTTTAAAAATCATTTTAAAATCCCTAAATCTGGGTCCAATGATGCTACACACCAAATAGTCAATCACGACTACAACGATATCATATATCAATATGAAAATCCATCAAATATCAAAATATCTGAAATCAAATAAATACTGTTAAGGAATCCAGTTGGATCCCTCCAACCTGTTTTCCTGCATCCAAAAACATTAGCACAATACCAATTTCGCTACAGTACGAAATTATCGCGGTATATGTTCTTATTAAATATTATCCGCTTAATAACGGCATAATAGGGTCTCATCCGCTAAAAAATACGGGAAATCAACAACTGCAATATATACATATGCCAATATATATATATTGATATTATATATAATACCAATTTCACTGTTTATGAAATATTCGCGGTATATGTTTTTATTAAATAACATCCGCTTACTAACGGCGTATAATGTCTATTTTAACAACCAATAGATAACAATCAACATTCAAACATGCATTCAAATATTTTAAATCTAACTATTTAAAATAAAATCGAAACTGATTCGATTGAGTGAGAAATTCTCACCTTGGTTTTAATTTCCGTTTTAGCGATTTATTTCGAATAAAATTAAACGGACGTTTAATTTTACCCAAAATTCTCACTAAATCCAAACGACTCCAAACCAACTCTATCGCGTAGTGCTCGTCCATACGATTCCAACGCAACTGGTTTCGCGCATTTTCGACCTTGTATGAAAAAGTTATGAATTTTTGAAGTTACACACGATTTTAACTATAATAATTTACAACAACTATTTTTATAATTTTCAACCTACTGCAAATCCACCGTTCAAACCCTCATCCCCCACATCATAGCCGTGCGTTAGCCTATCTTCTTCACGCGCATCTCCTCCACCCAGATAATCAAAGCACGCACAAACCCATTTCGAATCCACAAACCCTAATAGCCGCCTCCTCTACGAACGTCGAGGCAATGATCAGACGAGCTCAACTCGTGCGCCACTCCACGCCCTACCCACGGCCACCACGGCACGAAACTCGGCCATCATCTCCTCTCGAAAATCGTGCATAAACCACCGGCCTTTGAACGAAAATTGCCGCCAATCCGCTTCGAGTTAAACAATCATAACCGTTGGATCTCGAGATCTCGATGTGCTCTACGATTCTCTAGTTGAAACTTTCTTGAATCGATGCATGAATTAGAAGATTTGAAGGGAAGAAGGTCGAGATGTTTCGGCCATTGATTGAATAACTGGCGGCTGGCTCTATCTCAAACCCTAATTATATTTTTTTTTTCTATTTTGTGAATTTTGGTGGTATTTATAGGAAATTAAAACGAACACTATTCATCCGATTTTCCAGAACTCCGATTTACGCGCCGTGACCGACGTTCCTAGGGTTTATCCCGCGTTCCGGACACAATGGAACAGGTTTCGAAAGCTAATTCGGACATCTGTGCGAGATATGGCTAAAAACGTTCAATTTAAATTAAACCGATTTAAGCGATTTTCTAGGCGTTTTAATTTGTACCGGACAAACGGTAAATCCAATCGACTTGAAATTTGAAACCTTACAATAATATTACATTACGGATCCGATGAAACTGGTTTCGTCGAATTCCGAGACTTTTTGAAAAATGGCTATTTTCACTCGCCAAATTTAAATTAAAAACAATTCGATGCGTTTCGAGCTGCCACGATCAAACGATAGCTCCGATTGACACGAAAATTGAAATCCGGTAATAACTAACTATTACGGATCCAATGGAACTGGTTTCGTTCAATTCTGAGACTGTTCAAAAATTGACTATTTTCACTAGTCGATTTTAATATTAAAATATTCAATTTTCACAATTTAACTCTAAATTCGATTTTAAAAGTTCTAAAATATCATTCTAACTCCAACATGATAAAATAAAATTTTACAAATCATTTTCAATCATATTTAACTCTATTTCCAATTATTTCCATAATTTAACTTATTAAATTATCGATTTAATTATCCAATTAAATCCAATAATTCAAATAAAAATTTATTCGACTTATAAATTCACTTATTAATATTTAAAATTAATTAAATATTCAAATTTTAATTAATAAAAATTCTGGGTCGTTACACAAGGGGTCGAGCGTATGAAGATATATATCGAAAGCCAAGTACAAAGGAGGGTGAAAAAACGTCTATAGTATAGTTAAGCTCCGCGAGAGGAAGATGATGGACTTTATCCATGTTAAATGCATTAAGGATGACAATAATAACTTTTGTTGAAGGATGATGTGATAAAAAAAAAAGAGGGAGGGATTATTTCGACAAGCTACTCAATGAAGAAGGTGATAGCACTACGATTGAGCTTGATGACACTTTTGATGACATAAGCAGATATTTTGTTCGAAGAATTAAGGAATTCGAGGTAAAGGAGGCACTAAAATGGATGAAAACAGGTAAGGAATTGGGGCCTGAAGACATCCCCATTGAGGTGTGGAGATGCCTTGGAGATGCAAAGATAACCTTGCAAACTAAGTTGTTTAATAATATTTTCAAATCAAATAAGCTGCCAGATGAGTGGAGGAGAAGCATATTAGTTCCAATTCTTAAAATTAAAGGAGATTCAAAGTTGCACAAACTACAGAGGAATTAAGCTTATGAGTCATACAATTATGCTTTGGAGGAGCGTCATTGAACATCAGTTAAGAAGGATGACAAGCATTTCAAAAAACCAATTTGGTTTCATGTTTGGAAGGTCGACCATAGAGGCGACTTTCTTGATAAGACAACTTATGGAGATGTTTAGGAAGCAAACGAAGGATCTACACGTTGTTTTTATTGATTTGGAGAAAACTTATGAGAAAGTACCGAGAAAGGTTATGTTGTGACATCCTGGGATTTTGACCCTATTATTATAATAAGTTTTTTATCAAATGTAAATAAAATACAATATTTTCTTTTATAAATAAATAAGATTTTGGACATTATTAGTTGTATATGTGTTATAAAGGAATATAATTTCAAAATGTAAAATAGACTCTTTCAACAATATTTAAAATTAAATCTGTTTTATTCAATTAAATTAAAAGTTATGTGTTAATGACATTTAATACCAGATATATGAATGCAGTTAATAATAATAATAAGTATAATAACACAATTTTATTCATATTAAATATACATATAAAATATACTAATGCAAATTTAAGTTACAAATCAAATATTGGAACTTTAAAATAAAAACAAGATTTAAGAAGTGTTTCTAACAACAACTTTTATAATTAAAATAAAATAAGCTTATAAATATTTAGCTTAAGTATAACATAAAATATGGTTATTCATATAAGTATGAAGACATAAGAAAACCATAATATATGAACATAGGTACAAAACATCAAATCAAACATAAAATCTGCAAATATCTTTATAAAATCCATGTGTCAGCAAACATTAATGATATGTTAACATAAATGTAAACATAAGCATTTAATTAGCACTACAACTTGTCATTTCAGGTTTTATAAAAAAAATCTTTCAGCCGAAATAGTTGATTCATCTCAGGTCTTAGTACAAAAATATAAAGTAAAATATTATATCAAGTTAAAGCTTGTTCCAGAAGACATCATTGTTGAAAGTTATATATATGTATATTCATCATTCTATCTGTTCTTATCCCTTAGTTCATTTGTAACTTTAAAAGCAAATCTGATAAAGCAAAAGAAATATAAACAAACTTCGTACTTACAAGCTCAATCAAATTCAAGAAAGAGAAGTTACAGGAATTCAAAACTTCAACTGTAGTCTCCTTTCACCATCAACAAACATCTCCTGTTTCAAGTTTTCAACAGTATCTTGGGTGAGTAAACTAACCCTTTTTGAAATTTAAATTTAGTAATTATCTCATGAAAGAATTACTATATTGATATAACAAGGTTCTATTATGTTTGAACTTACTGAATGAACTGTATTTTGTTGTTCTTCAAGTTTTCTTTATATAAATCTGAGGCAAAGATGCAGAGGATGATTTTTACTCAGATTTTAACTTATAAACTGTATAAACAAGGGACAAAGATCTGGAAATTTGTTTTAATAACAGTATGGATACTGTAAGTTTAATTTACAGTACAAAGAATAACAATAGTCAAAATTCAAATAACTTAAATTGGAAATTTGAGGTTATATATTGATTCAACATACAGTAATATGATTTTTAAGACAAGAATTAAATTTTTTAGTTAACTGTGTTTAGAGCAGTTCATCAGTAAACCGTAAGTACTATTTCATGAATATCAAATGATTCATCCAATAATTGTTGATGAAATTTGACATGAAGCTTGAGTGTTGATGTGAGATCACTAGAAAAATGCTGAATTTTTTTTCGAATGCAAGATTTGATGGGGTGAATCGAATTTAGCGTTTATGGGTTCGACTGTTTGGGTTCTGTTTGTTTGGCGATCGCGTCGCCGTTGCTCAACCAAGTGACGTGAGGTTTTGGGAAGTGGTTGAAGGGGTTGATGGCGAGGTATGGCCGAAGCCATGTCGTTTCAGGTGGTCGCGATCGTGAGAACGTGGCGAATTCGTCCATCGTGTTTTTGTTACTGTTCGTATTTTCACGCGTATTTTGATTTCGTGAGTATGGAGTTGAACTGGTCTGTGATTTAGAGTAAGGGGAAGCTGTGTGATTTGTTGGTGGCGGCGTGTGGCGCCGGAGCGG
Source organism: Allium cepa (assembly GCA_030765085.1). NCBI lineage: Eukaryota > Viridiplantae > Streptophyta > Magnoliopsida > Asparagales > Amaryllidaceae > Allium > Allium cepa. The sequence goes on along the minus strand of CM060931.1, from coordinate 1,037,436,098 downwards.
TGGCGAACCGTCGTGCACGTGCACGGCGGCGGTGAGGTGCTGGTTAGTGTCGACTCGAGTGAATCGCGAGTTTGTTTGCATGTTGCCTCGGGTTTTTGCTCTGGGCCGTTGTGTTTTTGCTACTGTAGTTTAGAACTTAAACTTAAAAAAAAAAGAAACAGGAGAAGAAAGAACAGAGGAAGAAGAAAAGGAACGCAGGAGAGTGACGCGAGAAAAATACTGGGTAATCTCGAGTTCGACCCGAGTTAGTGCGATGTTTACTTCGGTTTGTTTTAATTCCAGTAATTAGTTAACTGTAATATTAGGTTAAAGGGTATAAGCTAGGTATCAATTAAGTATTAATGTTGTCCAATTGTTTAGGCTGTGATTAAATTTATCAAGGAAGTTTTGTAGAAAACAAAATGAGTAATTAAATTAAATCAAGTTAATTAAGAATGTAATAAAATTGATAATTGTAATTTAATAAGTAATTCAAGATCTAATTAAATTAGTAATTAATGATTTTGATAATAATCTTGTGTAAACCCATTTGTAATTAAGAATTTCATTAATCATTGAAAGTTAATAACTTAACAAATCATACTTAATTGACTAAATAACTAATGAAGGATTAAACGATTGTTTATTAATAATTAATGGTTAATTAAATAATTAATAATAATTAAATATGTAATTGAGTTTTATAAATCAATAACTAAGGTTATTGATTAGTAATTGAGAATTAATTAATTAAGTGAATAGTTAATAAGTAATTAATGAATTGAAATAAGTTAATTAATTAGTAATTGATTAAGCAAGAATACAATATAATTTATTCTTAAGCAAGTAATTAAGTTTAAAATAAATCAAACTAAATGTTGATATGAATCGATGATTCTATTTGATTGACTCTGATGTATTTATATACTGTGATGTTCTGTGATATTCTGGATATTTCTGCGATGACTGTGTATGATTTATCTGTGATAAATTGCGATATGAATTCAATTGTTGAATTTAAACTGTATAAGTTAATTAGACAACTTGGCCTTTAATATGGCGTTTGGATTTCGATGAGACCGGGATCGGGTATCGATTTGATATTCCGAAACCACATCAAATTAATAAGGAATGGTTCCGGCCTTGTGTTGCAGGGGAGTTAGGGTGGCTCCTCGGTACGGTGATCTAGGCCATGTACTGTGACGGGCGGTACCCTAGTAGCCCTACCATTGTATGAGATCCAATTTCCAATAAGCGCCGTACGTTTTGATTGTGCTCAACTACGTTGGAATGTGAGATGTAAGCGTTTCAGCTATTTCTGTATTTTACTTGAAAACCCTAGACACTATTATAATATCACAGAATTTCCTATAAAATGTTTTGGTTAGCGTAAGGTAAAAACTTATCCGTATTTATGTGTGGGAAGTCTTACGTGATACCTTTATTTCAAATGATTTTCAAAGTTAAACAACTTTAACCCATTTACTCATACCAGACCCATGCCTGACCCGGAGTTTATATTTTGTTTTCATAAACTCTCGGGTACTCAAATTTTTATGAGTAGCCAAGTGATAGGTATTCGCAGTATAGAGTTTTCTGGAGGAATTGGAGCAGAAGACCAGACATATGTATCTATCCATATAGTTCCGCTGTGTTAGTTAGTTTATGATATTTGAGATGTATGTTCTGACAGATATGTATATGACAGTCATGTTGTATGATATTGTATAACTCTGATGTGTATATAACTATGTAGTAGTATGTTGATATATTATATTTTGTTCCATTCCGCTGTGAGATTTTGATGTTGTTATTCTTTCTTTCTATTCTTTTCTATTTCTATCCCTTTCTTTCTTATTGATGACACGTCTTTCTTGTTGGATATGCGCTTATATGATTTTTTGTTTGATGATAATAAACATATATACATTCGTTTAAATGTATTTTTTAATGTACTATTTTATTTTTCATAGATTAAATAAATATTTTCTGAATAAAATAAATAACACTGAATTTGAATTCAAACGAATATTTTATTCAAATAAATATTTATTACAATTTTTGATAGTACAACTTCAAGCTCTCACTATAAATATACATTTTCTATTACAATACATTTCTGATTACATCACAATTCATTTTTACATTTTCACCTCACTACATATCACTCGCACTCGTATTAATCTTCAATTTCTTTCCAGTTTGAATCCAGCATCTGAGCAATCTACAAAAATATTCACTAACACAGTAAAATTGAAAATAAAATATTTTTGCAATATAAAATAAAAGATGGATTTTGAAAATATTATTTGCCTCAGTTATTTGGGTTGTTCGTCATCATTTAAATTTGAATTCATCACACACGAACAATGTGACATGCACAGTGTATCATTGTACATGCCACAAGGCCGTGCACACCGATATACACTTGATAATGCTACAGGGACAGGTGAGCATAAGGTCAAACCCAAATAAAAAGACGGGTTCAACTCAGGTGCAACATAAATAAAATCTCGACTTCAGCACAAGGTCAAACCCGAGTTGTGAAACTGGATTCAACTCAAGTGTAATGCACAGTCTACACAAATTCAACAGTGCATCAAAGCAAACTCAAGTAGACAGTAGCATATACTACAGGGATGAACACACGAGAATGGAATGCACATGTTAGAGATGCAACAACGGAACCAACACAAAATTTCACAATGCAACACAATCAAACTGCAACAAGGCAACAAGGAATGGCCAAAACCAAGGCAAGACCAGGCTGCAGTATACAAGTGACACAATGCAAATTAAAACAGAGAATACAATATGAAGACCAGAAGTACAAAATGACCAAGCTGCTGCATATCAGTGGTGCAGACGATCAAGTGGCCATATACAGACTTTAAACTTACAAGCATGGTCGTGCATGCTACAACTACATGAAGACCAGGCCACACAAGAACATAACTGAAGTCAACAAGCTCAACTGGACAGTTCCATCTAACCAAATTCTAATATACAACTAAAGAAGAAAACCATCAAGCCAACACTGCAACCTGACCATGCATAATCAAGTCGACTCATACATCCAGAACTACAAGATACATGCACAAGAACACATAAACTACAAGCTAAGCATATCAAGATTCAGATGATATGCAAGTGATGGCAGATGGAGGTTTGGACTGTTATGAAGATATATATGCTGCTGCAATCAGGTTTGTATGCAAATGGTTGTTACTATGATCAGGTCGAATGTATGCCAGTGTGATGGGTATGAAATAGCAATATGGAGGGGATGTTTTGTTTGAACTGTTTGGCTTTTGAAGTTGATGAGGCAGCAAGACTGTGTTAGTGATGCAGATAGGCAAATGATACCAAAATATCAAGTAATGCAGACAACGATTCAATGTAACCAAACATGAAACATTTCACATCAGAATCACTTCAAACAAAACGACAGTGCAACCATACTTCAAGACCACAATACCAAAGTGCATTCAATCAGACTTCAAAAGGAACCGTACAATGCAACAGCACCGTACAATGCAACTACACCAGACATACAACTGAAAACATTCGAATACATCAACTAATGAACAAGGCAGTGAAGCAGTTTGAATAAAGTTACAAAGAAATTCAATGAACAAGGTATACCAGAGGGATGAACAAGACTCGGCAATCAAATATCAGTAAGAAGTGTACCAAGACCACATGCATGTAGACATCAAGCAAATAGAGGCAAAGGCACATGCATCAACACAACAGCAAGTCATGCAAAAAAAATATAAGAGCAAAATCATGTTTACAGTTCGAACAATATCCAGAAGAGCAGTTTATAAAATTCAAAATGGCCGAAGTAAACATTCAGTGTCAAGGCCGAAGTCATCAGGTAAAAGAAGTTGAATTCATGATTCAAAGTCAGAGCCTTGGCAATAAAGGGAACGGAGTGGAAGCCGTAGTCAACAATGTGATGACCAAGGAGTCGATCAATGCCGTGAATGTCAAGCAATCGAAGTATATACGTTTATGAACAAGTCAATACAATCTCAAACATTCGATCAAAATCATATGGCCGAGCAATATCAGTTGACAAATTCAAGTAAAAAATATATGACGAAAATCTAGGTATTCGACTCCTATAAAAACCCACAAATCATCATCGGCAAGGAGAAGATTCGAGTTCAAGTAACAACAGAGCAATATCAATAACTCGAATCAAAGGTCGAGCAAAAATCAACATTGAAAAAGGAACAATCGCATACTGTTTTTGACAATTAACTCGACCAAATTGAAGCAGCCGAAGACAATTCAAAGAGCCAAGCAATCGACGAAAGCAACAAACTGAAAATCATTTTTTGATTGAGCAACCAAAGGTCGGAAACTTCAGAAACAAGCCCTAATTTTGATTGAACAAGGAAAAGGAACGGAGCCGCCATTATCTCACAAAGGAACGGGCCGATAGAAGATAAAGAAAAAAGAATAGGGCCGGCTTATTTATGTTTAAGGGGTTAGTTTTTAAATTTTGGGGCTTTGTTTTTAAAAGGGGTTTTAATATTTTTTTTAAATTCAAATTCTCTTTTAAACAGTTGTATTTACTAGTCGTGTGACTAGGGACAAGCTACGTGGCGTAGCTTGAGAATTCACAACTCAGTGGCTGAGTTGTGGCAGGGTTTTGAGCGTAGAGTTAGATTTAGTCGATAGCGGGCGTCACGAGTTTACGTGTGTCAGCGAGGGACTATCTAATTTCTAGTAGAAACCTTGGGGGCAGCACGTAGGCAGGGTTTTGCCGAAGCTGGGTAAATTCTGTGTCGTTCTATTTCTGCATTATTATTCTACTATTATCTGTGCTGCTATTGTTCTGTGATCTGTGTTAAAATTATTTTATAAGCTTCCGCGATTAATTTTTATAATTTATACCATCACCCTATTCACCCCCCCTCTAGGGTGAAATCGATCCTACATTTCTGGAGTTAGAAAGCCGGGTTGTCACATATGTGGTGGGCTCTGGAACAGAAGAGAGTCCCAACAAAGTACATTACCTTTATCAAGGATATGTACGATGATGTTGAGACAAGTGTTAGAGCATGCGAGGGTGAAACCAGTGTCTTTCCAATTAACATAGGATTACATCAAGGGTCAGCTTTGAGCCCTTACATTTTGGCCCTAGTGATGGATGAGGTTACGAAGAGTATACAAGGTGAGATTCCATGGTGCATGCTTTTTGCTGATGAGGTGGTGCTAAGTGACGAAAGTAGGATTGGGGTTGATAGACAACTGGAGCTGTGGAGACATACTTTAGAATCAAACGGTTTTAGGCTTAGCAGAACTAAAACAAAGTATATGAAGTGCGAGTTCAGCGATGTCAGGTTAGAGGATGGAGATGTCACTCTGGTCGGACAAGTAGTGCCTAAGAATGAATCCTTTCGATATTTTGGATCAATGTTGCAGTATGATGGTGAGGTTGATGAGGATGTTAGTTTTAGAATTCGAACGGGATGAGTGAAATGGCAACAAGCATTTGTCATTCTATGTGAAAGAAAAGTTCCACAGAAGCTTAAAGGAAAGTTCTGCAGAATGGCAATCAGGCCTGCAATGTTGTACGGTGCAGAATGTTAGCCTACCGAAAGCCAACACATCTAGAAGATATGTGTAGCAGAGATGCATATGCTCCGATAGAGTTGCAGTCATACAAAGAGAGATCGAATTAGGAATGATGATATACATGATAAACTTAGAGTAACACCAATTGAGGATAAGCCAGTCCAACACCGTTTAAGATGGTTTGGACATCTCCAATGGCAGCCTCCCGAGGCACCTGTGCACATTGGAATTATAGGCCACGTCGAATGCTCAAAGAGAAGTAGAGGTTGACCAAGGTTGACATGGGAGGAAGTAGTAAAAGGGGACTTGAAGGATTGGAATATATCTAAAGAGCTGGTGACAAATAGGAGCGCATGGAAATTAGCAATCCACGTACCAGAATCATGAGCTATGAGTTTTTGCTTAGGGTTAGTTTAGCGGGTTAGTGTTATAACTTTTAGATTATAGGACTAGTGAATAGGAGCCTAAGACGTAGTGTTTGGTCTTTAGTCGATATTACTATTAGTACCATTATTACTATTATTATGATTATCATCATGAATTTTATTTATTTATATTATTATTATTATTTTAAATTATTTATTATATATTTATTTATTTATTTTTATTTTATTTTTATCTTTATTTTACTTAGTTATTATTATTATTATTTGTTTACTTATTTGACTTTATTTTATTATTACTATCATATTTTTTATATTATTGTTATTATTATTATTACTATGACTTTTAAATGTACTTTGTCACTTACTTTTGGGTTCCATTTCTAGCCGACCCCAACTTGTTTGGAAATATTGGCCTAGTATTTGTTGTTGTTGTTGTTGTTGTTGTTGTTGTAGAGCTTTTTTGACATAACCTTCATTGCTAATTGTAATATTAGGTTTAGTTCATCAATATTGATTATATTATACTTACCAGTCTTGCCTAACCATTTGCATTTACAAAAAATCAATATATAAAAAAATATGCTATAGTGACAAAACATAAATTTTGTCAACTTCTACACCAGAAACGAAAAATTAGAAGGAACTACACATCAAATTACCAAAGTGCCCCTTGAATTCCTCAATTACGCCAGTCTTACATTTCGACAAAATGGTTTTTCTGTTACAATAGCAAAGTCCATACATAAATTTGGAACATTTTGAAACCTATAATTACTTCAAGACTATCATTTATTTTGGATTCCGATTTTGAAACTTATCGTTGCCATATAAATATTTTCAATGGTTCATATTGATTTACGATTTTGAACAAGTTAGATGTTTTGAAATATCGCAATCATTTGTTTGTCTTGATAATTGTAAATAATAAGATCATATCTACAAAATTTGGGTGACATTGAAAAGAATTAATATAAGAATTCATATTGAGATTCAAAGGGAATGTTGTTCCTTACTGTAAGTCTACACACGCGCTCGTGCGTGTGCATGTACGGATCCACATATGCTCGATGGTTTGAATAAATGAGTGGTTGAAGGATATGATTGGGTGCTCAGATGTTTAATGTATGTGTGTGCGCATAAGTGCGCAAAATCTAGAGTAGGAACCATTTCACCTTAAATCGGCTTCATTTTTATTATTTTGGCCCTTGGGTTTTTACAAAATTTCAAATCAAATTTTATACGTGACTGTAATATGTCGAATAGAATGAAACATGGATTAAGTTGATTAACATGTATCCATAAGAGGTATGTACAACAAGATTTATGCCATGCGCTTGGCACATGATGATGGCACGCACTTTGCGCGTGAATTGTTTTACTATAAATTGAATATGTTTAACGTATTCAAGAGAAATAGTTTGCACAAAAATTAAGTCATATTTTTACGTTGAAATCATATGTGGCTAATTTGAATTTTTATTTCTTTGTTGCAACATATAATTTCTTTCATTAGTTTGAATTTTTTTTCTTATTAATTTATAAAAAAGGTTTATTTATTGGATCTTATTTTTAAATTATATTAAGATTTATTAATATTTATAAAGGGAAGTTTTGAATTCATAAAGGAAGTTTGTTTGTTATATCCTATGTTTTTTTAAGCGACACTAAGATTTGATAATATTTTTAGAGGTTTATTTTTTAGATCTTATGTTTAAGTGATATTAAGATTTTATAATATTTGTAGAGGAAAATTTGAAATTTGTAAAAGAAGTTTGATCCTCATTTTAAGTGATATTAAAATAGAGAGACGTTATCGTACACGCTTCATGCCTGAGTTATTTTACTACAAATTATATATGCTCGATCATATTTTTGTACTAAAATAGATGGGCATTTTGAATTTGTGAAAAAAGTTTATTTGTTAAATCCTATTTATAAGTGATATTAAGATTTTATTTGGTAATATTTATAGAGGGGCATTTTGAATTTGTTAAAAAAAAATTATTTGTTAGATCCTATTTTTAAGTAATATTATGATTTGATTTGGTAATATTTGTAGAGGGTTGTTTTTGAATTGGTTAAATAAGTTTACTTGTTAAATCCTAATTTTAAGTGATGGTGAAATTTTGATAATACCTATAGAGAGGCATTTTTAGTAGTTTACGCTAACACCAAAAAACTATGACACCAAAAGTATTACAACTATTATTAAAGATAGTATTATCATGTAAAATTTCCTTGATTACAGTGAAATCCAGATAATGCATAAATAAGACAATACATTGCATTTAGAAATTATTATACACAAGCATTTTCAAATGCATAAGTTAAAACCCATCATTTGTACAATCTCATGCATATATAAATTTTAATATTATTAGATGAAATAATTTTAACAGAACATATACATATTTTTCTTTTAATTTTAATGTGTTAAATATACTTAATTTGGAGAATACTATATTGATTGCCAAATTGTAACTTTAAAAATCATGTGAATTTTTTTACCCTTTATTTGCATTTGCCTTCATACTCATGAATGAGTGTTTGAGTACTGCACGGGCACTGAAGGGACGGAGATTATGCCTTATGCCCTTTTTTGCACATGCCTTCATATTGATAAGTATAAATTATTTTAGCCACATAGAAACCAAATTAGCTTTTACGTTTTCTACTTTAATTCGAGCTAGCCTTTTGATGTCTGCTACCGGCCTGAACATGCTGGATGTTGTTCTCTGCTTCTCTACTAACACTTATACTGAGAGATTTTCTGTATTCACTATTTTCTGGCTAGAAGTGCAAAAGAAATGGATATATATATATATATATGTGGGATATACATAATAACAAGTTGATTGGGAGTAAACACTAAGTGTTGAGTTTTGAATTTTCCCTAAAATGTGATAAGTTTTTGAACTTATAAGTGGGTAGGATATTGATAAGAAGTTTAAAAATTTGAAACGAAGAACTCAAATGTAGTAAGATTGACTGGATTAAATGAATTGAATTTAACTTAGGAGAAGTTAAATAAGTTGAACAAACAACCTGAAACATTATGGATCAGACTTGCTATAAGTTTAGCATCTTGTAACGAACCTGACTCGACCTTTGAAAACCGACACCCAAATACATCACCCGTATTCGAATGCTGCAGATTCGAACGTTGAGTCTGGTTCGTTACAAGTGGTATCAGAGCTAAATGTTGAGTAAGAACTTTAGCTCAGGAGTATAACACATTAGGCGGCTCATTAGAGATAGGGTTATTAATGCCCTAGAATGAGTATATCCCTAAGATATCTTGTCTATATGCCTAAGTAAATTCTCTTACTATTCACTGATAGTGAGTATGAGTGCAAGAAGAGGACGAGGTAGGGGACAAGGGAGTATCACTACAAATGGTCGATGCCCTGCAACAACAAGGAACGGCTTTTCCCATCAATCCCTTTTTATCATCATCCAATTTCAAATTCTTTGATGGTTTCGTGGCAGCTATAGAAGCAGCTTTGGTATGGCGATGGCCCTGTGAATCGTTGTAATTCTAATTGCTATTTCATATTCTCTTTATCAGTTTTCCCTTAGCATTTCGTTTTTATCTTTAGTGAATTTGAAATTTTAATTGAAATAAATTGATTAATAAAATATGAAGCTAAATTAAATTGTATCCGCTTGTCTATTCTTTAGGGTCCGGATACATTCTACGAATAGTTAGTTATCCCTTCAAACTAACAAATGCCCTGCATATTTCGTAGAACGGATGACCTGAGTACTTCGTGAAATATTGAATGAGTTCGTTCTCATATTTATTGATATTCTGATTTGGTAAGCCAAATGTAGAATAAATATTCAGTTGATCTGGTGAAACATTTCTTTATCTGATCTTTGGTTATCTCCCTATCTAGAAAATTTCGGGGACGAAATTTTCTTAAGGTGGGGGAATATGTAACGATCCTGGTTTTAAGCCAAATTAAATTTAGTAATTAATTTTTTGATTAATTTGAAAAATTCCAAAATCAATAAAACATATGTTTGTTTATATTATATTATATTATATTATATATATATATATATATATATATATATATATCTTTTGAAATTAAATAAGATTTATTAAAGGTCTAATGTTCTTCCTTTTAAAATACACTTGAACTAAGATTTGTATAGATTTAAAAGCATAAAAACATGATAGTTCAAATTTGAATAGAAACTGATAAAAAGATTTAATATACATTTTCTTTTTTAAAATTTAACATAAGATAAAATAGTTTGTATATACATAAAGATTTAAAAATATAAAACATATGTAAATATAAAATAGATAATGTACATAAATAAATAAAAATATAAAAATTAAATAAAATTTAATAAATGGGTTTAAACATAAAAATGATTGTTATTGACATTTGTGAAATAATAACTACATGCATAAACACTTGTAAGCTTAGTTTAAACAAGCGGCAAACAAAATTTTCTTTTAAAAATAATTTATAAATGATAAGTATATTTGAGAAAACCTTCCATTTTATTCTCAGTTCCAACCATCTTACAAAATTTCTCATCTTCACTTTTCAATTTCTTTCATCCTTTCAAAACTTAAAGAAAAAAATAAAAACCTATAACCAATGCAAAGATCATATCATCATTAATCTGGAATCAAACTGCAACAACAACATTTCAACTTGAGATCAAAGTTCAGATTCAAACTCAACATGATCAAGATTCAGATCATTTTTCAAAATTCAAAAATAAATTCCAGAGCAAAAGATCAAACAACAAACAATCTTCACCAAGTTCAAATATGAAGAAACTAAATCAAGTATCAAGCAAAGATCAAAGCTCAACTTTAACAAAACTTCGGATCAAATGGAAAAGAAAAATCAAATACAGATAAAACAACAGTTTCCATACCAATGCTTCTCTCTTTTTTCATTTCCAGGTGAGTAAACTCTAAAAATCTGGTATATCTTGAATTAGCATGTGATGATCTTTGAAGTATGATATTTATTATGATGTGCATGTTGTTTAACTTTAGCATCTTGTAATGACCCTGACTCGACCTTCGAAAATCGTCACTTGATTTCGGAGTCTCAATGACATCGAGTTGGATCGTAGGTCGGGGAGAAGAGAGAGGGGACTCGGATGTGGCTCCAGGCATGACGACGTGAACTTTAGTGATCGGGATTTAGGGTGGTCGATCAGGTCTAGGTTGTCTTCGTCGACTTGCGGAGGGTCGCGGTGATGATCGGAGCGTCGGTAAGGTAATGTGCACGTGCACATGGTTATCTCATATCTGATGTTGATTGCTATGTTTTGATTGCTTCGGGGAGGATGGAGTTTTACTCGAGGTGGATCGCGAGTTTGATCAGGAAGTGATTGAGGTTGGTTCGCTCGGGGTGAGAATCGTGGTTGGTTCGTTGGTTTGGGCACGGCCTGTACTGAAGTATTCATGTTTTGTTGAAATAAATAATCTTGTTTTAAAAACTTTTCAAAAATGAATAAGTTTCAAAAGAAATATAACCAAGTTCTAAAAAAAAGTGTTAGCAAGCTTAAACAAGTTTTCAATGTTTTAAAATGTTTTAAAATTGATTGTTTAAAAGTAATTATATAATGGTGAAATTCCTAGATGTTGCAAAGATGATTTAAATGATGAAATTAAATAAAAGATTAATTATTTATTATATTAAAGGATGGTTAATTAATTAATGTATTCAGTTAAGGGTATAGTTAATTAATTAATTTAATTGTTAAGATAATTAATTAAAGGTTAATTTATTTGTGTAATTAATTTAAAGGATTGATTTGTAAATATGATTAATTAATTAAGGTAATTAATTAAAAGGTGATTTAATTATTAAAGATTAATTACTAAATGTAATTAATTAATGATAATTACTTAATGAAAGTAATTGAAGAATAATTATTTAAGGTGGGTAATTAATGGATAATTACTAAATGTGATAATTATTTAATTTAAGGATTAATTGTTAAGAGTTAATTAATTAAGGATAATTAACCAATGGAATAATGACTTACTTAAAGTAATTAGGAATAGTTAATTAAAGTGAATAATTAAAGGATGATTAAATTATTTCATTAGTTAATGAAATAATAATAAATGGTTTTAATTAATTAATGTTGGTCAAGCAGGATCTAAAAGTAATTAATTAAATTTATTTAGTGATAGTGATAAATTGATCTTGCTTATAGATGACTGAATTGTATTAAATGATTATATTCTAGTTAGATAACTTGGAACATACTGTGATATGATATGTTTGAGTTGAACTGTGTTAATATAATTGTCTTTCTCTGATGAATTGCTATGTAAACATGTAATTCTGGGTATGAATGGAGTTTTTTAAAACTTAAACAGTTTGTTTTTAAGATGATGTTGGTTTGAAGAGACCACGGTCGGGTATCAGTAAATACCCAAAACCACTTCGATTTGTAACTAGAATAATTCTTTGTGGATTTGACTTTGGAATAAATAGGTTGGAATGGAACAAATGATGTAAACTTGGTCATTTAATTTGAGTAATAATTCTTAGATATGATTGTAAGATGTGTATTTGACTATGGCAAGTTAAGAACTCGTAGTAAGGTACGAGTTACCCCGGGTTTTAAATAAGTTTTATGCATTAGTATTTCATGTTAATGGGTTTACTCACGCTGGTTTCCAGCCTGACCCGGGTATTACTTTATTGTAATGCTCAGATCATACCGAGTATTATAGATTTTCAGGTTAGACGTTCTGGAGCGCAGGTGGCGAGCCAGATGGTAGGAACGTATGGGCATTCCGTTGTATATTGGAACTGTGTATGGGACAAGTTAATTATAACTGTCCAGTTTTATTTGTTATTGGTTGTAACTCTGTTGTATTGATGTAATATTAACAGATACAACTTTCTTGTGTAAATGCTATTATTTGTTATTATGTTTAATCCGTTGCGAATGTGAGATGTTGTTGTTTCTTATTCTTTTCTTCCTTCTCCATCTTTTCTCCGATGATCTGAAATTTCTGTCGTTTGTTTGCTCGGCCATTCTACAGTGAACGTATTAGTGTCGAGTTTTCGAGGTCAAAAATTTCGAGTCGTTACATTTTGGTATCAGAGCAATTCTAAAATACATTTAATATATCTTGAAAACTTGATTAAATTTATCATTTCTCTTAAACTTTGTTCACCTTCTTATTTTTGTTAAAAACTCGATTGAAACATTTACATTGTTTTAAACTTTGCTAATTATTTATTTTTAAATTTCAAAAGCCTGTTATTAGTTCAAAACACTCGCGCGTCATCCAGAAACCAGACTCGAGACAAGACCCAACCTTCCCGAGACAAAACCCGAGCTTCCTTCTTCTTCTTCCCTTTACCCAATTCCACTGACATTCATGACAACGGTGCACCTTGCACACCGATCTGCTCATCTCCGACCAGTGATGTGACCATATTTAATTAATAAATCAAACAACCTTTAATTACTGATTAATCATCCTTTAATAATTTATTAATTTAATTATCCTTAATTACTTTCATTAAGTAATTATCTTTAAGTAATTAATTACCCTTGATTAAAAAATCCTTTAATTAATTACATTAATTATTCTTTAATTTAATTACAATAGTTAATTAGCCTTAAATTAATTACACAAAGTAATTAGTTTTAATTTAATTACAAAAAGTAATTAGCTTTTAAATCAATTTCACAAAGTAATTAGCTTTAATTTTTAACATTAATTAATCAATCACTTTGATTTATTATCCTTTAATTAATCACAATAAATAATTATCCATTAATTAATCACCTACATGAAATAATTAACCATTAAATTCCATTTGAAAAACACTTAGAAATTACTTACATGATTAACCTTATATCTATTACTTTAAAAAAATCCATTTAGAAATTCGACTTAAAAATTGATCTTTGAAACTTTGTTTTAGAAAAAAACTTGTTTACAATTCATGTTGGTTTCTAAAATATAGTTAATATATCTTGAAAACTTGATTAAATTTACCATTGCTTTTAAACTTTGTTCACCTTCTTATTTTTGTTAAAAACTCGATTATAACATTTACGTTGTTTTAAACTTTGATAATTATTTATTTTTGAATTTCAAAAGCCTATTATTAGTTCAAAACACCCGCGTGTCATCCCGAAACCAGTCTCGAGACAAAATCCAAATTAATTACCATAATTAATTACCAAATGTAACGACCAGATTTTTCGACGCCCTAAAATCACATCAATACATCCACTGTATCAAATGTCGTACAATCGTATGTCAGAAAAACGAACCATTAGGGGTTAAAGAAGAAGGGGGTAGAAGAAGAAATTAGAACAACATCAAAATCTCATGGTCGCAGCGGAATAAGCACAATATATAACAATAGCTTTAAAGCACAAAGAAATCTGTACAGATTTATACATACATCATCAGAGTACAACTCAATTCGACAACACAATCAATATCCAAATGCTGGATAGTTAGATAAACTTGTCTTCAAAAATGAATACACAGCGGAATAATAATCAAGTACGGAAGTACATCTCACCATCCATCTCGTCTTCTGAGCTCCACAGCACACTATCCTGTATTCTATAATACTCGGTCTCTTCGAAACGATCAGCGCATTTGGATAATATTAATAGTCGGTTATTTAACTATCAATTAAACATTTCTTTTAAAATCCTCTGATATTATAATAGTGTCTATATATAAATACTTATTCAAATAGCCGAAATTGTTACATTATTAAATTCTAACTACTAGCCACAAAGTAGGTTCTACAAACAAAAATCGTGAGGGCACGTAGGGAGAATGGATTTCCATCAATGGCAAGGTTACTGGTTCGTCGAATTCCGAGACTAGGCCTCGAAGGCTATTTTTAAATATCAATTTAAATATTTTTAAAACTGAACAAATTACTTTAAAATTCAGTTTTAACACATCTGTTATCTCTAGCATCACTATTATAAATTTTATAAGCTTCCAATTTATTTTTAACAAGTCCGAAATTCTTTTAAGGGGGGATTGATGATCTAGAGTTTAATCTCACGTTTTTGTATTGGTCGGAGTTCGATAAACTACAGTTTCATCAGTGGGTCGGAGAATTTATTCTCTTAGCTTAACACCCTTCTCTAAGACGTACGAGCTCAGAGGTTATGTAGTTGATGGTTATTAGTGATATACTCCCAATTTGGTAGTGTGGCATGCTAAGTGTTGATCATTTGTTGATCAAAGCATGGCTTCTGTGAAAAGCGTAGCTTTGTGGACGAGACTTCATCGAACATCACAACCCGGAAATGGTCGAAACAGGAAGGATGCGGCAAGGTTATAGGGGTAGCGCCTCTTAAAGTATGTGCATTTCCTTCTGGATAAAAGTGGTATCATGGTATGGAGCCCAGATACTTAACTTATGTGGTTATTAGTTATTGTTGTTGTTGGGGCCCTAGATAAATGTCGGTTGCGACCGAGGGATGGCATACTCGTGTCAGTAGTTACCTAGTTGTAGAGGTAACCCGACCTTGTGTTGGCAGAGAGCTGGTTAAGTTCTCGGGGGGTCTCTCCAGATGCGTACCCATTCGGTGAGGAAGTTCCTTATCTTGACCGTTGTTGGAAATCCAATCATTCAATACGAGCCCTTTACGATTTCAGTTGTATAACCTGCCATTCTTAAATGGTAGCTATTGTAAGCATAATATAATGGTACCTATGCTGGCTAAGATTTATATTATACTTTCGAAATGTTTTCACACTATACACTAATAATAATATCAAAAAGAGTTTTCTCGTATCAAGAATGTTTGACTATCATAAGGAGAAATCTCCCCCAAGTGTGTGATTGCATTGTGTGTGTGTGCCAGGAGGCCTTATGGTAGTTTCATTTTCCAAAAGCATGAACGTATTTCATTTTAGATTGTTTTGTTCAAAACAACTATTTTTGTTTACTCATACCAGTCTCATGACTGACCTGGAGTTTATTGTTCACTTCCTAAACTCTGGATACCCATAATTTTCCACACGAGCAGCCTAGAAGCAGTTTATCCGTGTTCTGGAGCTAGCTTGGATAATATATTTGAATTTAGAAGCAAATTTTAAAACAACCCATGTTTTTAAATAATTGTTTTAATTTAAGTTTGGATCAATAAAGGTTTCAAGAAAGTTATTTTTAAAGTAATTAAGTTTAATTCATTAATTATGTGACATTATTTATAAATAAATTCTTAATTTATTTGAAATAGATAATGTAATTAAAAAGTTAATTAAGATGAAATATTGTTTTTAATTTTTAATTAACCTTAATCTCTTGAATTAATTTATGTGTTAATTATGAGGTTTATTAATTAAAGTTTTTAATAATAATTAAATGATTAATTAAGATAAATGATTTATAATTACTTAATAATTAAAGAATAATTAATTAAAGGTTAATTAATTATTAGTTTAAGGCAATTACATTATAATTATGGATTAATTAATTAATGTAATTAATTAAGAAATATTTAATTTATGAAAGTGATTAAGATTAATTATGTGACGACCTGAAATTTTGGGCAATATCAATTTAATAATCTATATTAATAATTAAATTGATTGATAAATTTTCCTTTATAATTTTAATTTAAATTGGTAAATTTAATTTTTTAAAGGATTAATAAATATTTAATCTAGTAATATTGATCAATATCTTTCTAACAATTTAAAATTGATAAGAATTATTTTTCAAAGCTAATAAAATTATGTTCTATTTATAATATATATATTTGGTATATTACTATGAATAGGTAGATCTTTTCTTTTAAATAAAAGATGTATTTTCAAATTGCAATATATATGTATGTATATGTTATAATTTGAAGTTGTTTTGAAATTTAATATAATCTATTGATAATATATATATGTATGAATATATTGTAATTTGAAGCTTTGTTTTAAATTCAATATTTTTCAAAAGTTAATTTAAGGTTAATTCTATATTTTCAAAATATAAGATAATTATTTGTTTTTAAATGTGATAGTTTAAATAATATTTAATCAAAGTTTTATTTTGTTTTCTTTTAAAAGTGCTTAAATTAAAATGGTTATGTATATATATAAAGTTATAAATAAACTTTCTTTTAAAAACATCTCGTAAACTAGAATAGTTTGTAAACATAAGTAATAAATATATAAATTACTAGATTTACATTTACATAAATATAAATACAAAATCATATTTCACAATTTATAGGAAAACATATAATACATTTATTTGATTTAAAACATAAGCTATTGATTATAAATATCACACTTATATATTTATTAAAAATTCAAAAGCTTATAAGAAGACAAACATTTCTTTTACACATAAAAATACTTTATAAATACATATGCGACTTAAATGAATTGATAAAAAAAGAAGGTTAACACTAGTGAATCATTTAAGCTAGCTTTTGACATTTGTTTAAATTAATGAACAAGTGGCAACATTTTCTTTAATTTAGAATTTAAATTTATATAAAAAAAATAGTTTGAAGAAAAACTTGTTTTCCACTTTCAATTCAAAACTTTCTTCTTCTCAATTTCTTTTTTTTCTCCCCTCATTCTTCCAAAAAAATTAAAGAGCAAACCAGAAAACTATTTTCAAAACCTGAGATTGAAACCAAAAGCAAAAAATCAAACCTGAAATTCAAATTTGCAAACCTGTAATTCAAATGGAAGATCAATAGCAAGTTTCAGCATTTAAAAACATCAATTAACAGGCATGCAAGGATTTCAACAACAAGGCAATTAAAACATTTTCCAGATAAAATTTCAAGGCCTGGAAAACAAGTTTATGTTCTCTGCTAATTTAATGGTGAGTAAACATTTAAAAAACAGTTTTAATAAATCTGTGGTTGAATGTTGATGCATGTGTTGAATTGTTCTATGATAATGAATATATGTTTACATGAATATTGTTATGTATGCATATTAAAGGTATGGAGTGTCTGATAATATAAGTGTCTGTAAAATTTCATCTCTGTTTTATTTACAGAAGTTGTTTTTCTTAAGAAAATGCAAAAATCTTCCAATCTAAACCACATTTGAACTTGATATTTGAATGAAAGTTGTAAATTAATGTATGATGGTAATTCTAAAAATAGTTTCTAGAATTTTTAATTTACAAATAATTTTTAAAATGGGAAACACAGTAAAATACTGATGCATGTTAAAAATCAACAAACATAATTTCTGTTTTGGATCTCATGAATGTGTTAGTGGTTAAAAATCATGATTTTTAATATAAATATCATGATTTTTAATATACATATCATGATTTTTAGTTTGGTGATTCATGGGAATTTAGGGGTTGTTTGAATTTGGAGTTTTGGGCGATTGCCGATGAACGACATGTCGGAGTTGATCAATTTTTGGTCTGAAGGTGGTTCGATTGATGGCGAGTACAGGAAAAATAATGGTGATTTTTCTTATGGGTCGAGGTGATTGGATTTTGATGGACTAGGGTTTAAGCTTGTATTTCGTACGTCTGGGCTGTCGAGGCAATATCGACATGGGTAAGGGATCAGATGTGATCGCGTTAGGGGAATGGATGCTCGGGGTCGAGGTGATTCGATGGTGAGGACGGCGTGGTCTAACGGTGACGGGTTGGTAAGCGTTTGTTGGATTTCGTTTGAGTCACGTTTTCAGTTTTTGGGCCTTGGTGCTCGATTTTGAATTGGCGACGTTTTTATGGTTTTGGTTGGTCGTGAGGCTCGTCGTGGTCGTCGGCGACTTGGAGAAGGCCGGAGGAAGGGTCGGTGTCGCTTGGTTCGCCGTGTATCGTGCACGCGTGTATGGTGTATCTGGTAGAAGAGAGGGGGTTTGGGAAGAAGGTGTTGCTTGGGTTTTGGTTCGTGCTAGTGCAGGTTTGGTCTCGAAGCTTTTTGAGTTAGTGGCTGCCTCGAGACTTGCTCGAGTTTTTGGTGAGTTCCACTCGGGTTTGACCCGAGACGTTTTCATGTGCTAATATAATGCTTAAGTTTTTATAAAAGAAAATAAATTTATAAAAGTTAAAACTTTTTCTTTGAAGTAAATGTTAATCAGACTATCAAAAAGTGTTAATTGAATTTATTTTCAAATTTAAAATGTTTAAGATAATTGCTTTTAAAAGTAATTAACTTAATTAAATTTTGAATTCTAATTTAAAGGGAGTGTTTTTAGTTTTAAATATTAGATCAAAGTTTTAAAGTAAATTTTAAATAATGTTTTAAAACTAAGTTTTCAAATTTATATTTTTAAATAAATAAGATTAAAGAATGTGATAATTGAGTTTCCAAAGATTAATATTTGTTTAATTCAATTAAATATGATCATAAAGGGTTTCCAAAGATTTTGAGTATATTAAAATTAAGTGTTTGAATTGTTTTATTTTAAAAGTAAAATCATATTTCAAATTGATTTTTAAATTGGTTTTAATGAAGTAAATGATTTGAGTAAATATTTAATATAGATGCAAAGTTTACTCTTAATTAGTGAAGTAGAGATTAATTAAGAATAACTAATTAATAAAATACATTTAAGCTTAATTACTATGTGTAATTAAGAATAATTACTTAATAAAGTAATTAGTGGATAGTTAATGAATTAATTAAGAAATTAAGTGATGATTAATTAGTTAATTAATTAATGTAATTAATTTTAGATTAATTAATTAGCCCAATTAATTTAAGATAATCACTTTATAATTAATTGAGTAAAATTACTTAATGAAGTAATTAATGGATAATTACTTAAAGTAATTAGAAAGAGAAAATTACTTATGGAAGTAATTGAGTGAAGTGATTACGGGATAACTACTTGATATTATTAATTAAAGAATTAATTAATATAATTGATTTGAAGTTAATTAATTAAAAAGTAATTAATTAATTAAAGAATTAAGGATTATTTAATGGTGGGATTAGTTACTTGTTAATGTAACTAATTAAGAGAGTAATTAACTAATGAAAGTAATTAGAAGATAATTACTTAATGAAAGTAATTATGGGTTAATTACTTAATTAATTTAGTTAATTAGTTAATTAATGTGATTAAATTAGGACTAATTACTAAGTGTAATTAATTAAAAATGTAATTAATAAATAAAGTAATTAATTAAGGGTTATTAATTGATGTAATTAATTAATAATTTCTTAATGAAGTAATTAAAGATTAATTAATTAGTTTAATTAATTAAAGGTTTAATATAATTAATTAAGAAGTTAATTAATTAAGATAAGTAATTACAAGTTGTTAATTATTGTTTATGATTAATTAAGACTAATTAATGAGATGACTAATTACAAGTTAATTATTTAATTAATTAAAGGGATTATTAATTAATAAGGATCATTAGTTAATATAATTAATGAAATTAATCAAGGCTGATGAATGAGTGATTAATTAAAGTATGGTTAATTATAATTAATAAAGGATTAATGTAATTAATCATAGTTGATTAATTAAGGGAAGTAAATGAAGGATCATTAATTAATGTAATTAATGATAGTAATTAAAGGTTAATTACTATATATGGTTAAGGATAATTAATTTGTGGAATTAATTAAAGAATTAAAGGCTAATTACTTGAATGTAATTAAAGGATAATTAATCAAGGGAGACTAATTAAGGAAGATCACTAAGAGATGATTAATAAATTTATTTATAATAAATTAATGAAGCAAGATTAAGATAA
The DNA here is from genome assembly GCA_030765085.1 of Allium cepa. Classification (NCBI taxonomy): domain Eukaryota; kingdom Viridiplantae; phylum Streptophyta; class Magnoliopsida; order Asparagales; family Amaryllidaceae; genus Allium; species Allium cepa. The sequence goes on along the minus strand of CM060931.1, from coordinate 1,037,415,445 downwards.
TCTAGGTGATTAAAGGATAGTAATTAATTTAATTAAAGGATTTTCTAAAGTTAAGCAACTTTAACCGTTTACTCAAACCAGATCCCTGTCTGACCCGAGTGTTTATTTTCTGTTTTATTAAACTCTTGGGTACTCATATTACGTATGAGTAGTCGAGGGATTCAGGTTAGCTTGACGAATTCAGGAGGAGATTTGGAGCAGGAGGCTTCCGTGTGTAGATATATTATGGATTCCGCTGTGTTTGTGTGATATCTGTATCTTGTGATATCTTGAGTTGTATAATTAGATAGATGTTTATAACTATCTAATATGAATGTATAAGTTGTGTACTATGATGTATATGATACTATGTAATATTTTATGTGATACATTATATTTCATTCGTTCCGTTGTGAGTTATCTGATGTTGTTGAGTTTCTTCTTTCTTATCTTTTCTTCTTCTACCCTTTTCTTTCTTAAATCATGATGCATCTTTCTGGTGGATGGAAGACGGGTGGTGACAAATTAATTTGTAATTAAGGACTAATTAATTTATAACTAAGAATAATTAATCATTAATTAAGGATAACTAATAAAAATATTTATGTGATTAATTAATTATAATCAGAGATGTAACGCCCCGAAATTTTCGATCTCAAAAATTCGACACTAATACGTTCACTTTAGAAGTGCCGAGAAATTGGACGACGGAAATTTTAGGTTGTTGAAGAAAAGAAGAAAGAAGGAAGAAGAAGAACAGAAAACAACAGCATCTCACATTCGCAGCGGATTAAATATAATAACAAATAATAGCATCTATACAAAAAGCTGTAATTATCAATTTTATAACAATACATTAGAGTTACAACCATTTACAATTAAACTGGACAGTTGTACAACTTGTCCCAGACTACTACCACAACAATCTCAAATACATATCGAAATACACTCCATAAGTTCCTACCATATAGCTTGCCTCCTGAGCTCCAAAACGTCTTAACCTGAAAAATCTGTAATACACGGTCTGACCGAGCATTACATCAAAGTAACACCCAGGTCAGGCTGGAAATCAGCGTGAGTAAACCCACAAAACTTGAAAAACTGAGTTATAAACATATTAGAAAACCCGGGTAACTCGTACCTCACAATGAGTTCTGAACATGTTAAAACCAACACTTGTTCACAAATCAAACCCTAACTACCCTTACTTAGTTTCAATGGTCCAGTTACTTTAACTATTCCATTCCAACCTATTGATTTCACATATCAATCTATAAAGAATTATTGTAGATTGCAAATCGAAGTGGTTTTGGGTATTTACTGAACCCGACCCCGGTCTCTTCGAATCCAATATCATCTTAATAACAAAGCTGTTTAAGTTTAAACAATTCCATTTATATCCAGAATTACATATTTACGTAGCCATTCATCACAGATAGACAATCCGTAGTTCAATCCACACATATCATATCTCAAGTCATCACAAATCAAATATCAGAGATATCGAATAATCTAAGTCATTCAATATATCTTAATCATCTATAAGCAAGATTAATTAGTCACACCATTTCTAATTAATTTAAATAAATTAAATTAAATATTTCATTCACTTTTAAAACTTGCTTACTTAATATTAATTAATTACAAACCAATTTATTAATTATCCCTCCATCATAATTAATTATTTTCAATTAATTATCTTTTAATTACATTAATTAATTGTCCTTTATAAATTAATTTCTTTAACCATTCATGTTAACTTACCTTAACTACTCTCATTAATTAATTAACCATAGTTAATTACATTGACCTTAAATTAATTACACTAATTAATTATTCTATAATCACTTACTTAGATTAATTATCTTTTAAGTAATCACATTCATTAACTAACCCTTTAATCAATTTTTTTTAATTAATCAATCCTTTAATTATCCATAATTACTTCCATTAAGTAATTATCCCTTTAGTTAATTATCCTCAACTAATCAACCTTTAATTATTAATTACTTTAACCTTTAATTACTAATTAATTTAATTAACCCTTAACAAGTTAATCTTTTAATTAAGTACTTATTATTTGAGTAATTAATCTCTAATTACCAATCAATTAATCTCTAATTACCAATTAATCTCTAATTAATTAATTTATTATTCTTAATTGTTAATTTACTAATCCTTAGTCATTAATTAATTAATTTCTCTTTAATTACTTCATTAATTAAATTACCTAAAATCTTAATTAAATTCAAGATAACCTATTTATCTATATTAATTACTTATTATCATTAACATATAAATTTACAACATTCTATCCTTTAAATTAACTTCTTAATTATGTATTTAATTTAAGTTATCTACTTAATTAATTTAAGTAAAATATATCATACATCTTCTTAACCCAATATTTAAAAACATTATTATGCAAAGAAATAAATTTTAAAATCAGTTTAAACTTGATTTATTTAAAGTTTTTAAAACTCGCTTTTATTTAGATCCTAAAAACTGATATAAACTTACTTCGGTTTCAACCCGGTTCTCACTTGAGTCCAACCCCGAGAATTTCTTTTAAAACTTGGTTTTAGTTAAAAGTTTAAAACTTGTACACGCGAACCACTCACAAGCTATTACCCGAAGTTATACTCGTGACACAACGATACTACCCCGAGACATTTCCCGAGACAAACATCAATCCCAAACCACTGACATCACAAACCCATCGTACATGTGCACAACAACTCAGCGTCGCTTCGATCATCACCGTGTCCCTCCGCAAGTCGACGTCGACCATCTCATCATGAATGACCACCCAGAACCACGAGCCTCCTCGTAAAACAAAATCGAAAACACCCGAACCCATTAGGCAAAAACCCGATCACCTATTCCTCCCGACGCCACCCAATTCCGATCGCCGGAGTTCATGTCATCACACTTGGAGCTACATCCGAGTCCCTTCTCTCTTTTCCCCCACGACCAGTCTCCTCCGATGCCCTGTTGTTGTTGTAGTAGCCTATTTACCAACCTCGATCAAAACCGAGCTAAAACCTTACTATGACTCCACGCCGCTGCCACGGTGAACTAAAAACTCACCCACCATTTTTGCCGATACCACCAAGCTTCCCTCTACCTCTAGCAAAGATCCCGACCACCCCAAGTTCACCCATCACCAGAAACAGCTCAAAACCCATTTTCTGGTCAACCCCGATTTCCTTACTTGATACAACACTATAAATTTTGAATTTCCTTTTAAAAATCATTGTTTTCAAAGTCGATTGAAGTTATATACTTGAATCAGCAAATCAAAATATTTGATTTTAACATGTTTTAAAATTCTTACTGTCTTTTCCATTTTCCAGATAAAATTCCGACTAATTTTAATTAAATTATTTTTTAAACTTAATTTATGTTCAAACAAACATATTTTGTTTGAAAACCAAAGCCTATCAGAGATTAATTAAAGGGATTAGGAATTTTTTTGATCTAAATTTTAACCTGTAACTATAAACAAAGATGAACACAGATGTCTAGACATGCACACTTCTACTTCCTATTTAAAAACATACAAACATAATATTCATCCATACAACAATTATCACATCATCCTTCAGATAACTATCATATGTACTAAGATTAAATAAGATGTTGTTTAGTTCACTCACCTTTAATATTTGAAAACAGAGAAAGCATGAATTTGTTATGAAAACTTTGATCTAGAATTTGGACTTGATGATGATCTGATCTGCTTTGGTTTTATTTGATTTAGTTGAAGATGAAATCTTGTTTTGCAGAGATGATTGCTATAGGTTGTTGAAAGAGTTTTAATTTTCTAGTTTGATTTTCTTTTACAGGCTTTGTTTTGATTTTTTCAGGTTCATTATTGTATAAGCTTTTGATTTCTTTGCTTAGGAAATGAGAATATAGGAAAGAAAATGAAATAGAGGAAGGAAGAGATATATTTATAGCTTAATTTTATGATTTTTAAAATAAAAGAGAAATAAAAAGAAAGGATTGACACTTGTTTAATTTACTAACATTTCTCATTTGCAAATGTTAATCATCTTACATTTGTCAAATTGTAAACATTTAACTTACATGTGTAATTTCCATGAATTAATAAAATTTTAAATGATTTTAATAAAACTTATATATATTTTCTATTATGTAAATACATTATCTTAATTTATATTAATAAAATCCTTTAAAGAAGATAATATAAAACAAATCATATACCAGTAAAAATCATATATAATCTATTTTTAAAATCAAATTTATTTTAAGATAATTATCTTTTGTTTCCAATTCAAATTCAAATTCAATTTAAAATCGACTCACATATATATACATTTAACAAACACATATTTAATTTGTTTGAAAATAATAATTTTTCTATTTGAAATCAACTTATATCTATATATATATAAACCATTATTATTATTTGTTTTAAAAGAATAATTTGTCAATTTTGAATAATTATATTAGGAGATTATCAATTAAATATTTATCCAGATATTTATAATTCAACTTTCATTATAATTTCAAATTCATTTACATATCCAGATATCTTTTATTTTTAGAATTTTTATCTGTTCAGTTGAATAAACCAGTTAATTATCCAACTATCAAATGTCCAAAATACGGGTTATCACATTCCTCCCCCCTTTGAATCTTTTCGTCCCCAAAAAGGAACGAATCCGAAATTTATTAAAATGCTTATTTGTCAGCTTAAATTGCTCTTTGATCAATTTTAACTATAAGCTCTTTTTTATTAAAAAAATTTAAGACACTTCTAAAATCTTTATAATATTGCGTAAATAGCTTTATAAAAATACTTTTTATAACTCGATGTCTCAACAAGTCCATCCTTGTTCTCACAGAAATTCGGTCATGTTGATCAGGCGTAGGATTGAAAATCTATAAGTACTTAGCAAACCCATTTTCAACACCTAGTGAAAATAATTGGAAAATATTTTGGTAAAAATATAGAATTTTATTTGTAAAATAGGGGTAACATCTTTGGTGAGAATGCTCTGGAAATCATCACCCCCTCCATGGTCATAGTTAACCCGATGGTTACGCTGCCATCCTGGCAAAATCCATAGATAACTGTAGGCACTCCCCGCCCGTCAATTACGCCACGGAACCTGCCACATATCACAACTACATCCAGGGTTACGTCGCCATCGCGACAAAAATCCTTGTAACTATAGGCATCGGCGCTCTCGATTTTCACTGCCAAATGAAACTTCACCACTCCTACATAGGTCGCAGACTACATCAGTCGAATCCAAATGTAGCCTTAGGCTCTCACAACCTCTCAACTTTCGCTATGTCTTCATAGGTCGCAGTCTACCGATGTTACATTGCCATCACGGCAAAATCAAACGTAGACTGTTGGCTCTCACAGCACATACGACTTCCACTATGGTACACAGTAGATTGCAGTGACATCGACCTACACTGTCGTCACAGCATAACCAAATGTCTGTAACGATCCCAGATTCTGACTAAGTTTAAATTGATAATTAATTTAATTATTGAATAAAAATTGTGAAATTAATTCATAAATTGATTTGAGTTTCTCCAAATTTAAATAAAAATAGGTGTGTTTATTTTATTGAAGTATAATTAAGTTTAAAAAACGATTCCTTTAGAAGTTAAATATCTATATATATAGGAATGTAAATTAAAATAAGACAATAAGAATTTGAGTTAGAAATACATATTTAATTAGAAATATAAATAGATATATATATAAGATAAATTAAAATATCAAGTGATTTCACTATAATAAACTGTAACAACATATTAAAAATAGAAATTATTTATATTATAATAAGACAGAGCAAAAGGAAAGAGATAAAATAATAAATAATAAATAATAATAAAACATAAGTACTAAAACAAATGCAAAGATCAGTTTAAATCAAAGCCTGCAGTAAATGAAGATAGGCATAAGCTTGCAAAAGAAGACACCAATATTTTTTTTATTCAAGTATGAATAATATATGAAGATAAGTATGTAGTCTTGAGGAAACAAATAAGTAAAACAAGACAAAGGAAATAATAATACAAAACATCTTCATACAAAAGAAAACCTGGAAAGGTCAACATGTAAGAAAACAAAGAAAATATCTATGTATATAATATCATTAGCTGTAAACAAAAATGGAAACAAGCAAGTACATAATATCATCCCTAAGCACATACAATATCTTGTAGCCACTAACACAAGATTATCAGCCGAAATAGCAAGATTTTCGTCATCCAAAGTCAAGAGAAAAATCTGCATAGTCAAAGGTGGAGGCAAAGAAAAAATACCTTTGACCTTTTTGTACAAAAACATATTATAGCCTGTAAACTTCTGTTTTACATATAACAAGCTTTTTCATTTCAGTTCCATCAAGCTAAGAAAAAAATCTGAAGTAAACCATCATCTTAACCTAAAAACAAAATTCAACTTTAGACAATCAATACAAACCAGAGGAATCAAAAGTTCAGCAAGCAAAATTTCAAAACCAGTTTCAAATACGAGCTTTGTTCATTTGAAAACCAGGTGAGTGCATCATTTTTAAATTTCAAAAGTATGAATCTGTTATGAACATATCTGTGAATAAGTATGAATTCTTTGTGTATATTGGTAAACTGGAAATATTTTGTGTACAGGTTGTTATTTCTATATGTTCTCTGTCTTAGTTCATAAATCGAGATTTTGAATCAAAAATCGTTTCTTCACAATCTACTTACTGTTTGGATGTAGGATCAAAACAAAACTTTTTTGTTTATTCATGAACTAAGTTTTAAAAATCAATTTAAGTTAAAACAACTTGTCAATGTCTCTGGAAATCAGAGAACTGAGCAAAAGCTTTAAATAAGTCAAAATTTAAACTTCTTATTTCATGGAGTCTAGTGTATGACCTGAATTCGCATACTTTAACATGATTTTTAAAGTTAAAATCATAAAGATTGAGGAATGAAGAGCAGTTTTGGTTTGCCTGATTTTCTTTGATTTGGTGATCTATGGTGATCCATTGTGTTGTAAGGGTCGGGAATATGTTTGGTGATGGAATGATGAACGGGGTTTGCAGGAAAAATAGTGAAAGGAGGTGAAGTTGAACGTGGTGGCGGCGACGACCTTTCAAAATTTGTTAACCTATTTTTTGTGAAGTTGAGTGTTTTAGTTCGATCGTCGTCTGTAGATGATCGAGCGCGGCGAGGCTCTAGGGGGAGGATAGCAGGGAATTTGACGAGTTGTTAGCCAGAGTTGTCTGAGTTTTGGGGGTCATGGCATGGCGAACGAGGCGATGACAGGTTTGGTTGTGGTGGGCATGATGTTTCCAGGTTTGGGTTTTAAGTTCTCGAACTCGAATTCGAGGATCGAAGCACGATCTGATGATCGTGGAGTATTGCTGGAGTATGCGCTGACTTGGGGAGATCGTCGATGGTGGCCAATGACGACCAGTGTCACCGTGCATGTGCACGGTGCACTGCAAACTCAGGAGAGGTCGGTTTTGTTTGGTTTCGAATTGATGTGTGTGGACTCGAAGTAGCTAGGTATTTTGCTCAGGGAAGTAGGGTATTTGACTAGAAGGAAAAGAATGTTGCCTCGGGTAAATCATTTGTAATAGGTTTTACTGAAACCTGTTGTTTTGGTTTTTAAAATTTTAAAATAAAAATTTAAAGCTAGTTAAATGAAAGGCAAAGTTTTAAAATCCAAGTTTAAGTCGGATTCAAGTTAGTTTCGAATCTCAGTTTTAAAAATAAATAAAGTTTTAAAGTCTTAAATTGTTTTAACTACTTTAAAAGGGTTTAAGTAGTTTGAATTTTAAGGTGAAGTTTGAATTGTAAGTGAAATTTAAAAATCAGAGGTTTAAATCTGGATTCAAATATAATTTGATTCTTAGTTCTGAAATAAAAGAAGTTTTCCAAAATTTAAATTGTTTTAAATAACTTGAATGATAAATTGAATTTTAAATTGATTTGAATTTAAAATGAAATTGGGATTTTAACTCTTTTAAACTTCTATTATAAGATAGATGATTCTTCAACTTGTGAATTTAAAAGTGTTTTGAAAATTGTTTTAAACTTTGTTAAAGTTAATTTGTTTCATTTTAAATCTTAAAATTTAAAATGAAATTTAAAAGTAAAATATAAAAGTAAATTGTTTAAGTGACTTGTTAATGATAACTTGATTCATTAATAAGAAAAATGTTTTTATCTTTAAAATAAAAGAAGATTAATGATTTGTAATTATTAAATTAATTAAAGTGGATAATTAATGATTAATTTGGAATAATTTAATTAATTAAAGTGTTTGATAAATTAATTTATATCAAATGATTGTAATTAATAATTCAGGATTGGATAATTAATTCATAAGTAATTAATTTAATTGGAAATAAATTGAACTAATTAGGATTTAAACAATTAACTAATCCTTCTTATAAACGATTATTGAATGCTTGACCTTACTTATGAATGATTGTATTGTATGAGATGCCTTGAATTGATTGTCCTATCTGATTTGTGATATTTTGTTCTATGGATTGAGCTGTGTATAATTTATTTATTTATTTATGATACGTTTGTATATTATCTGTGAATCTGTGAATGAACGATAAGCGTTATAGTTTATACCGCTTATCAACTATATTTCTGTGTTTTAATCTGTGATGATGATGTTGTTGCACCATTGTGTTAAACCCCTGGGCCACATCATATACACACAAATATGGGTTTCACGAGGAAATCGATTAAGTCACAGATTTTTGAAATAACTTTTAAATAGACAATTTGAATTCAAATGGTTCGGAAATGGAATCGGATTAAAATGAAAAGCTTTGAAATGAAATTTCAAGATAAAAATTTATTTTTGAATAACTTGATTTCGCCTGGAAGTTTAAATAATTAATTGGAATTTGAATTCAAAATTTGAAATTAAATTCTATGTTTGGAAACTAGGGATTAAAGATGTTGTACAAATTATATATGGGTTAAACCATTTTAAATGTATTGATTTGGGAATTTAAATTTAAGTTCAAAGGCTCTAACTCGTGCAAATATAATTGGATTTCTCCATAACGAGAACTATTTGTTTTCAAATAATAAAAACTTTCACATAAGAAACGAACTTGCAATTTGTGTTAAAAGGATTTCTAGTTTGAAATGAAAATAATTTCCAAGTTATGGAAACGGTTTGAAAGCTATAAGTTAATCTTTAATTTAAAGATTTAATGGGTTAATCCAATCAAAATGAAATTGTTTTGAAATCCGTAAATGGATCTATGTGAAACTAAGTGAACTTTGTGAAATAAATCTTTTTGGCTTAAAAGATTTGAAATGGTAATTTGTTTAACCATTCAAAAAGAAAGGTTCTGGATTTTATAAGTTGTGACTTAACTGAAATCCCATATCCATATGTTTTAAATATTGCGCTCATTATTCGGTTTAGCCGGGAGAGGACCTTGTGTCATATAACCCATTCCGAATAGTGATACGACGTTATGGATAGCATTAAAGACCGGTGTTGAAGACCGGGTATTTGTGAGAACGATAGGATAACCTATCGATTGACTCTGCACCGAGTTGCTCCGGTATAGAGTTCTCCCCAAGTGATGGGAAGTCTGATCGGGATTGTGAATACCGGATTTGCAAGGGCTTCTTCGGAAGTGCCTTCGGTTCTGTTCGAACCCAGGACAGACTTGTATGGTTGTGTGTCTGACACTACACTTTGAGATATAAAGTAGATTTCTTTCAAATACATATCTGTTGGTGGCGGAGAATTCATTCTCTTAGTTTAACACCCTTCTCTAAGACGTACGAGCTCAGAGGTTATGTAGTTGAAGGTTATAGGTTGTATATTCCTAATTTGGTAGTGTGACATGCTGAGTGCTGTTGTGTGTTGATGATCATTCGTTGATCATTTGTGATCAAAGCACGGCTTTTGTAAAAAGCGTAGCTTTGTGGACGAGACTGCATCAGGACCTCAAACCCCGGAAATGGTCGAAATAGGAAAGATGCGGCAAGGTTATGAGGGTCGCGCCCTTTAGTGTGTGTCATTCCCGTCTGGTAAAGGGTGGTATCACGGTATGGAGCCCAGATATTTAACTATGTGGTGGGGTTCAATCTCATTTACTGTGTGGTTGTTGCTTTATGGTTTAGAGGCGCCTCGGATAAAGGTCCCAAAGGACCGGAGGGTGGCATGCTCGAGTAATAGTTACCTAGTTACAGAGGTAACCCGGCTTTGTGTTGGCGGAGATCCGGTTAGGTTCTCGGGATGTCCCGCCAGAAGCGTACCCATGGACAGTGGGAAGTTTCATAGCTCGACCATTTGTTGGAAATCCAAACAAAACAATACGCGCCCTATACGGTTTTAGTTGTATTACCTGCCATGGAATGTGGTGTTAACCTGCTATTGAACATGGTAGCTATAGTAAGCATAAGTGCGAAATGCCTATGCTGGCTAAGGTTAATATTATACTTTTGAAATGTTTTCTGCACTATGCACTAATAATAATATTAAGAAATTTTCTCGTATCAAGCATGTTTGACTATCATAAGGAGAAATCTCCTCCAATTCTGCATTTGCATGGTGTGTGCGGTGGGAGGCCTTATGGTAGTTTCATTTTCCAAAAAGCATTGCAAATTTATTTTAAATTCTTTTGTTGTCTTTTTTAAAGACCAACTGTTTTCGTTACTCACACCAGTCCTATGACTGACTCGGAGTTTATTGTTCCTTTTCTAAACTCTGGGTGCCCACAATTCTCCACACGGGCAGTCTAGAGTTGGGTTTTTCAGATAGTCAGGTTTAGTGGATTATCTAGAGTTGGTCCAGTCTTTGGTTTGTGGACGAGACTTGCTTATCTAGGTGAAACGTGATGTTGGTTCGAGCTAGCTTTGGATTGAGGCATTGGATTTGGGGATGCATTCTCTTGAAGTTATTTGTTCCGCTGCTGGTGTTATCTTTTTCGTTTCCGCTGTTATTACCTTGTATCATATCTCTGATGTATATAGATATTCATTGTATCATTATTGTATTTGTCATTGTATCAATGTTATATATATTGATATTCATTTTTCTTCCGTTGTGTTGTACTTAATGGTGTTATAAGCTCCGGCGAACCAGATTCGACGTTTGGATATGCGGCATTTGAATATGAGTGTCGTATTTGGGCTGATTTGCGAAGGTCGAGTCAGGGCCGCTACATTTGGTATCAGAGCTGAGGGTTAAAACTTTAGATCAGGAGTATAACACATTAAGTAACTCATTAGAGATAGGGTGAAGTATACCCTAGAATGAGTGTCCCTAAGATATCCGTTCGAATGCCTCAGTAAATTCTCTTACTATTCACCGATAGTAAGTATGAGTGCAAGAAGTGGACGAGATAGGGGACAGGGGAGTACCACTACAAATGATCAATACCCTGTAATAGCGGAAACAACTTTTTCTTCTCAATCCCCTTTGATTCGTCTTCCCAATTCTTTTGATTGCTTCGTAGAAGCTACGAGAAGAAGTTTTAGAGTGATGGTGGCCCTACGAATCGTCATAGAAAATCCTTACTTCGTATCTTCATCGGTTTCTTATCAGCTTTTTGATCTAAACTTTAATGAATTGGAAGTTTGGAATTGAAATTTAAATAAAATTGAAAATTGAGTTAAATTGATTAATAGAATTTAAGGTTAAATTTGAATTGAATCGATAAAACGATTTTGTCTAAAACCAAATTTGAAATTCTATTGTAATTTCTTGTGTAGATCGAAGTCCGAAGAGGGAAAGTTGGTATATATTTTAGGGTGTTCCGATCCAAGTTGGAATTCATATCTAGTGTTTGAGAAATTGTAAAGATTGAATCTATTTATCTATTCTTTGGGGTCCGATATATCCTACGAATGGTTAGTTGTCCTTCTAACTAACCAGTGCCCTTGCATATTTCGAAGATTTGATGACCCGAGTATCCTATGTAGTATTGTATGAGTTTGTTCTCATATTTATTGTTGATATTCTGATTTGGTAAGCCAAATACAGAATAGATATCCAATTTGACCTGGAAAATTGTTTCTCTGTCTTTGTGTATCTATCTTGGTTGTTTTCGTGCCTGCAAATTTCGGGGAGGAAATTTCTTTAAGGGGGGAATCAGTAACGATCTCAGATTTTGACTAAGTTTAAATTGATAATAAATTTAACTATTGAATAAAAATTGTGAAATTAATTCGTAAATTGATTTGAGTTTCTCCATATTTAAATAAAAATAGGTGTGTTTATTTTATTGAAGTATAATTAAGTTTTAAAAATGATTCCTTTAGAAGTTAAATATCTATATATATATATATATATATATATAGGAATGTATATTAAAATAAGACAATAAGCATTTGAGTTAGAAATACATATATAATTAGAAACATATATAGATATATATAAGATAAATTAAAATATCAAGTGATTTCACTAGAATTATAACAATGTATTAAAAATAGAAATTATTTATATTATAATATGACAAATCAAAAGGAAAGAGATAAAATAATAAATAATAAATAATAATAAAACATAAGTACTAAAATAAATGCAAAGATCAGTTTTAAATCAAATCCTACAGTAAATGAACGTAGGCATAAGCTTGCAAAAGAAGATACCAATATATTTATTTATTCAAGTATGAATAATATATGAAGATAAGTATGTAGACTTGAGGAAACAAACAAGTAAAACAAGACAAAGGAAATAATAATACAAAACATCTTCATACAAAAGAAAACTTGGAAAGGTCAACATGCAAGAAAACAAAGAAAATATCTATGTATATAATATCATTAGCTGTAAACAGAAATGGAAACAAGCAAGTACATAATATTATCCCTAAGAACATACAATATCTTATCAGCCACTAACATAAGATCATCAGCCGAAATAGCAAGATTTTCGGTCACCAAAGTCAAGAGAAAAATCTGCATAGTCAAAGATGGAGGCAAAGAAAAAATATCTCTGACCTTTTTGTACAAAAACATATTATAGCCTGTAAACTTCCTTTTTATATATAACAAGCCTTTTAATTTCAATTCCATCAAGCTAAGAAAAAAAATATGAAGTAAACCATCATCTTAACCTAAAAACAAAATTCAACTTTAGAAAATCAATACAAACCAGAGGAATCAAAAGTTCAGCAAGCAAAATTTCAAAACCTGTTTCAACATACAAGCTTTGTTCATTTGAAAACCAGGTGAGTGACATCATTTTTAAATTTTAAAAGTATGATTCTGTTGTGAACATATCTGTGAATAAGTATGAATTCTTTGTGTATATTGGTATGTTGGAAATATTTTGTGTGTAGGTTGTTATTTCTATATGTTCTCTGTCTTAGTTCACAAACCAAGATTTTGATTCAAAAGTCATTTCTTCACAATCTACATACTGTTAGGATGTAGGATCAAAACAAAACTTGTTTGTTTAATCATGAACTAAGTTTTAAAAATCAATTTAAGTTAAAACAACTTGTCAATGTCTCTGGAAATCAAAGAACTGAGCAAAAGCTTTAAGTATGTCAAAATTTAAACCTCTTAATTCATGGAGTCAGGTATTGGGACGACCTGACTTTCTCACCACAGGAAATCGCATCATCTTTAAGAAAGAAAGGGATAGAAAAGAGAAAAGAAAGAAGAGAAAAGAAAGAAGAGAAAGAAGAAACAACCTCAGAATCTCAACAGCCGAACGAATAAATTATAATAATAACACAAATATTACATAGTTTACAACCATTACCAGAGTTACACAGATTACACATCACATACAAGACAATTATAAACACCTGCCTAGTTATACAATTCAATACAATACAAGGAAACTACTCAAAGAAACCAACACAGTGGAACACTATATATAACTATAACGCAGAAGCCTCATGCTCCATTGCTCCTCCAGAATTCGTCAAAGCTAACCTGAATCCCTTGGCTACTCGTAAAAATTTAAGTAACCAAGAGTTTAATAAAACAGAAGATAAACTCCGGGTCAGACATGGGTCTGGTGTGAGTAACAGGTTAAGGTTGCTTAACATTCAAAAACCTTTTGAAAAGAAAGGTATCACGTAATACTTCCTACACATAAACATGGAAAAGTTTTTACCTTACGCTAACCAAAACATTTGATAGGAAATCCAGTGATATTATAACAAGTCTAGGGTTTTCAAGTAAATATGAAATAGCCGAAATTGTTACATTTATTAAATTCAAGCTACTAGCCACAAAAGTGGGTAATACAATCAAATCCGAAGGCACTTAATGGATTTTGGATTCCATACAATGGCAGGGCTTCCATGCTGTCGCCCGTCACAGTACGTGGCCTAGATCAACATACCGAGGATCACTCCCAATCCCCTGCAACACAAGGCCGGAACCATCCCTTACTGGACAGTCCCGAACAAGACAACCCCAAGAGTTGGAGCTCAACAACTGTCCACACAGCCGAATAAAAAGGGACATCTAGACAGGGGAAAATCTCGTCCTACTTGGGTATAACCCACTTAGCCTTGCTGCACCTCCCATGTTTTAGCCATTCCCGGTTGATGAGGCTTGAGGCTACGATTACCTTTAATCAGAACACATCACTTAGAATGCTCATCGTCCACCTGACGATGTTCTGAAAGCATTCAATCCATACAAGTTCGTTCCGGGTTCGAACGAAACCAAAGGCATTATCTCGTTACACTCATTTTAGAATCACCCTTAGAGTTAAAGACGATAATCCTTGCACTCTGAATCTTCATCTTCACTTGAGATTCACGACCTATCGTTAATTTGGATCGATGTGGTTTTCGGACATCCAAATATGGAAACCCATCCCGGTCTCATCGAAATCCAAAACGTGTCTTTTAAGGCCAAGTTGTTTTAAGGTTTAAAACAATTCAATTCAGTATATATATATACACACAGATAGATAACTCACCAATCACAATTGATAATCAACATTATCATAATAAACAGATGATCCACATTATCATTATAAACAGATAATCCATACTATCATCAAAATAGATAATCCATATTATCATCACAATGCAACCAAAGCATTCATACCACACAACATTACTTATCTCATTTCTGAGATTGCAAACCATTCAAGGCAATCAATATTATCCATTCATACATAAGCAAAGATTTACTTCATCACATCATCTATAATTAATTTAAAATGAATTAAATTAATTACCTCCATCTCTAATTAATTTAAAGTGAATTAAATTCATTACTTCATCTTTAATTAATTTAAAATATATTAAATTAATTACTTCACCATTATAAACCTTTCTTATCTAATCATTAATTAATTACAAGTCGATTAATTAAGCATTCAAATTAATCACCTTAATTAATGACCCTTGATTAATTATCCTTTAATTACATGCAAGTAATTATCCTTTAATTAATTTAACAATTAATTATCCTTACTCCTTACAGTAATTAACCATTAATTACTTTAATTAATTAATTAACTAATTAATTACATTAATCCTTAATTAATTACATTAATTAATTACCTTTAATCACTTATCATTGATCAATTAACCTTACTTAATTAACCCTTAATTACATCATTAATTATATTAATTAATGATCCCTAATTACATTTTAATTAATTACTTTATTAAAATTCATTACAGTAAGTAATTAATCTTAATTAAACCACAATTATTAATCACTCCTGATTAATTACATTCAGTAATTAACTAACCTTAATTACTTCATTAAATATTCTCAATTAATTACCCTTAATTAATCCCTTGATAAATTACTAAGTAATTATACTCAAATTACTTCTATACTTAAAACATATTCCATTAATTACATCCTGTAATTATCAATTAATTACTTCACTAAGTAATTCCAATCCATTAATTACCTTAAGTAATCATCATCAAATCATTCAGTGTTAAAAATTAATGGAACTTAATTAATTAATTCAAACTAATCCCATTAAACTCAATTAATTACATTAAGTAATTAATTCCTTAATTACTTCATTAAGCAATTACACTTAAATAATTCACAGCTGATTATCTTTAATTAATTAATCTAATTAATTATTAAAATTGATCATATTAATTAACTATTAAATAATCCTAGTTAATGACCTTCATTAACTATTCTTTAATTACTTCCTTAAGTAATTAACTTAGATTAACCATTATTAATTACAAATTAATTTATCTCTAATTATCCACTAATTAATCTCTATTTATTTAATTAATTAAGTGTTAACTATAACTCAATTAATCTTTAATTATTTTAATTAATTAACCTTGATTATAACTTAATTGCTTAATTAACAAATCTTTAATCATTAATTAATAATCTAATTAATGATCTTTAATTATAAATAGATTAATCCTTAATCAATTATTTATTAATCCCTAATCATTAATTAATTAAATTAACTAATTATTCCTTAATTACCTTATTAATTTAATTAATTTCAAATCATAATCTTAATTAAATTTTAAGATAAAAACATTCTTAATTATGTTTAAATTGTCATTAACAAATTTATTTGAAAAACAAATTTACTTTTGAACTTACTTTGAAATTTCATTTCAAATATAAGATTTAAAAATGAATACCATTTAGCTTAAACAAAGTTTAAATAATTTAAAAACCCTTTTCAATTATATAGTAAAGAAATGCTTATCTTATAAAGAAATTTATAAGAGTTTAAACTAAATTCATTATTAAATTCAATAATTTAAATATACACTTTCACATACATATTTGTTTAAATCTTTCAAATTTAAAACTTCTTTTAGTTTCAAAAACTGAACTACATATTTAAATCTTTGATTTCCAGTTTTAAACTTCACTTTAAAACTTATTCATATTTTAATGACTTTATTTTTTTATAAATTTAAAACACTTAACCATTTTTAAAGTAGTTAACAATTCAAGTTTAAACTTATTTTTTTTTAAACTAAGATTAAATCTTAAACTTGAACTCTAGATTTTAATCTTGAATTTAAAAATTAGTTTAAACTCAAGCTTCACATTCAAAAACTTTAGTTTTTAGAAAATTTAAAAACAGACGTTACAGATTTTTCTTAAAACCTGTAAATAATGAAGTACCTGAGACAACCCCAATTTACTATGAGTTCAAAGCCAACCTCCCCGAGCAATCTACCCAATAACTTCGAGCAACTCAGAGATTTACTCGAGTACAAAACTATGGCCATCCCAACATCAGCAGAAATGAAGAATGTACACCGTGCACGTGTACTGTGCTGCCGATCAACTCCTGCCGTCGTCGATGATCTTCACACATCGTAAATCATCTCTGCACTCTATTGCGAACATCAAACTAGCTCCAACCCAACTCGAATTTGAATTCGAGTTTCAATCTAAACCTGGAACCCAACATCAGATTCAATGCTTCAACCTGTAAATTTTCCTCGCCGGCACAATCCCGACCATTGGAGAAGTTGACACTCCGGCCAAACCTTCTTCTACTTCCAAACATCCACCACCCAAAAGCTTGAAACACTCGATCCACTGAAGAACCCGTAGTGATCGAATTCCTAAACCTAACTAAAACTATGGTTCTAAAAGAAAATTCACTACCGCAACTTCCACCATGATATTCAACTCCAACTAGCATTTTTCCCATCAACTCCTAACTCTCCTCCATCATCATGAAGAAACTTAAGCCCTCAAAATACATAGATCACCAGAAAAATCAAATATTCCTATTTTAGTCAAAACTCAAACTGCACCCTCATCTTATTACTAAAAATCCTAATTCTTGTGTTAAAAATCGTATTTCATTTGATGTTTTTGATTTATAATACTGGATTTACAAATATAAAGGTTTGAGTATTACTTAACTTTGACATGCACAGATTTGTTTTGGTTTACAGAGACAAACAGGCTTATTTTTAACTTACTTAATTTTTTTTAAAACTTAACCTTTGTTAAAACAAACAAAAATTGTTTGTGAATCAGATCCTAACATAACTAGATCAAGAGGTAAGGATTTTAATAAAAAAAATTGAGCCTGGGAACAAGATAGAGCACAATACACTTACAATATGCACACAATCAATATTCACATCAAATTTTACCTATATACACATAAAATATTTATTTATATTCAACCATTCTAGCATGCAACCTAATTTATATTTTAAGATTTAAAAGTTACTCACTGAATTTAGAAGAAGGCAGAGCCTCGGATTTGAAAGCTTTGAACTTGAGTTGCTGAAGACATTTGCATGAAGACTTGATTTCCAGATTCAACTTGTTTTTGAATTTAAAACTTGGATTGTAGACTTCCTTTTGATACCCAAGTTGAAAGAATGAATGCATATTTGTTTGCAGAACAAATTTTCCAGATTTAAGAAAATGCATATTTTCTTTTGATCATGAGCTACAGGTTTGAAAAGAAAAAAAGCTTTCACTTTCTGTTTGAAAATGGCAGGTGAAGATTTGGTATGAGGAGTTTGTAACTGATTTTGGTTTTGAAGATTTGTTTTGAAAATGCAGGCTACAGATTTGATAATGAGGAGTTTGTTTGAAGGTTGTTTACAGGGAAGTGGTTTCAGGGATTTGAAGAGTATACAGATTTACTTGATCATAGATTTGAATCTGAAAATGATTTTCATGTTTTCAGATTTGTTTTGAGTTCATGCCTTAAATTTCTTAACTTTGATTAGAAAATGAGAAAAAGAAACAAGAGCGAAAAATGTATGTTTATATAGGCATATTTTCAGATTTTATAAAATAAAAGAAAACAAATTTAAAAGAGGCCACTTGTAAATCATTTCAACATTTGTCAATTTGGAATGGTTATCTTTTAACATTTGTTATATGAGGCTTAAGAAATCAACACATGTCTTTATAAAAGTAATTTCTATTTTAATTTAAATGTTAATATATATATGTTATGCCTAATTAATTGGTTAATTAGAATTTAATACATATAGAAATTTTTAAAAAAAATAAAAACAAATTATACCTATAAATAAAAGCTTATGCATATAAAAATCAAAACAATTAAAAAATCTATACTTTGGATTCTAAAACTTTATATTCAAATTCAAATCAAATTCGAAAATCTAATATTTAAAAAATCAAGTTATAAATACAAATTAAATTTGAAATAACAAATGCTATTTTTATTCAAAATCTATATGTAAAGACAATATATTATTAATATTATTTTTTTAGAAATGACTCATTATCAAATTAAAATAATTATAAGAAATTATTTCTCTATTAGTAAATTACTTCTTTCATTAAGCTATATTTTAAAAAGAAAACAAAACAAAACTTTTTGTTAATTAATTTAAATTTAAAACTTAAGCAAAAATTATTTTAAACATTTAAACATCTTTCTTAACAATTAAAAATCATATAGTTAATTATTAAATAGCTTTGAAAAACTTAATATTATATTAAATCAACATTTCCAAATTATTAAATATATATATTAGAATTTGAAACCAAGATTCATTTATTAAATTTTAAACAAGATTATTTATTTAATAACTTTGAAAAGCTTTATATTAAATAAAAACAAATTTTCAAATTACTACAAATACTAGAATTAGAAAATATGCTTTATTTATTAAATTTAAAACAAAGCTAATCTATTTACAATATAAACCATACGTTTATATTATTAATAGAAACCAATTTATTAGCTGTAAAAGATAAAATCTACCAATTAAATATTTATTAAAGGAAAATTATCAAATCGATTTGAATTATTATTAACAAAATTATCAATATCAATTTAATTTTTAGTACAGATTATTAAATTGATATTGTCAAAAATTCCGGGATATTACAATCCTTCCCCCTTAAAAGAATTTCATCCTCGAAATTTAAAAACAAAGGTAATTTAATAATCTCATTAAAGAATTTAATTTTTAAACACAAGCATATATCAAACATACGCTTACAACCATAACAACCAATTCATCCAATCAAACAAATTTAATTATCCAGACAAAATTCTGGATAGAATTTTCTCGAGTTTCCCCAAGTATAAATACCGGGATACTCGTTCTACAGAATCCAAACAATCAATACTACTAAGCTACAGAACTCCTACTCATCTATATCTACAATACTAGACAAGATATCAGACTAAAGACGAGTCTGACTCAACAACCAAAACTCTCGAACTGT
Organism: Allium cepa; assembly: GCA_030765085.1. Lineage (NCBI taxonomy): Eukaryota > Viridiplantae > Streptophyta > Magnoliopsida > Asparagales > Amaryllidaceae > Allium > Allium cepa. The sequence continues at coordinate 1,037,395,300 of CM060931.1, read as the reverse complement.
TAGTTCCAAAACCAGAGATAGATCATACACATATTCCCTCAGAGATATGTGAAACTCAACGAATCCCAGTTATCCAAACTAGCAATTCAATCCGGTAGATCAATCACTTATCCTTACAAGAATACATAAAAGATCCAAAACATTTCAGAGCTAGCTTCTCAGACTTACCCAATCTTATAGCTCCCTTTTTGATCGGAGAAAACTTATCCAAAATCAAACCTCCGACTTCAGAATCCAAATTCCTCCGTCTCTTATCCTCAAAACTCTTCGGACGATCCTGGGCTTCCTACAACCTTACTGGTCAGCTCAACCTTCGCTGATGCCTCTAGAAACAAACAAAACCAATCATATCAACAAAATGATCTCCTCAAGATCAATCCAAAAATCAAGAACTCAAACTCTACTCCTCAAATAGAAGACTATACTCACTTCTCCTGTCCGGAAAAGAAAAGAAAATGCACTCCCAAATTGCTTCCGCTGCACAACTTTGATCCGAAGTAGAAGAGAACGCTGATGAAGAACACGAGCTTAAACTAGACAACACATTCCAGAAATATGGTTCATCAGATCCATAAGAAAACTCAGAAGATCCACCAAAACCTGAGATGCTTCACCAACACAATCTCTAGGAACCATCCTTCTACTAAACTGCACCATCGGTACCAATCCTGGAATTCTAGTCGATAAGGAAACTCAATCTCCAGATGCGGACAAACCTCTGACTTCCTTGAAGACATCTAGAAAAACTCTGATAACCCAAGAGAACACTCAAACAAATCGCAAGTCACTTTTGCAATCAATCCAGACCAAATCCAAGGAAAAACCGTTCTCCCTTAACCAAACAGAACAGCTTACACTTAACTAGCCAATCCGTTGAAGAAACGGGTCTGCTCTGCTGCTTCTGAACTCCTTATTCAGAAAAACTGCTAATCCAGAAGACTTCTTGCTAACACAGAACACTCCGAGCTGCACTGCTGCCAAAGATTTCCTAATCCAAAGCTCTTCGAGAAACTCGGACCTCAAACCAAATAGAAACACCATGCTGAACACAGCCACATCACTGAAGCAGACTCACTTCCCTAAACTTGTTCCAAAGAAAACATCTTCGGGAACATCCATATTCACTGCATCTCATCACGCAGCTACTGCTTCCTGAGGTTTCAAAATACCATTACTCGCTACTGCTCAACCGACAGATCCAAACTTCAAAAATAGACTCCGAACCCTTTAAAGGTTTCCTTCAGAGATTGATGAAATCCTACACCTAACTGCAAAACTCAATCGATACGGTATTAGGTCTACAGTCTCGACAGATACACTTCCAACCGCAAACATTCAAACTCCAACCAATAATAGTCGTGTTACATACACCACTACACCATCTACCTTTATAACTTATATTGGAAAACCTGAACAGGTTACCCAATAGAATGGTAGAAATTAATGTGTGTATATATATATATATATATATTTATATATATTTAAAATTACAAATACGCTCTCTCAAGATAGACACCACTCCAGAGCCTAGGTATCTGCTCAACCTAGCGCTCTGATACCAAATGAGACGACATGACTTTCTCGCCATAGAAAATCGCATCATCTTTAAGAAAGAAAGGGATAGAAAAGAGAAAAGAAAGAAGAGAAAGACGAAATAACCTCACAATCTCAACAGCGGAATGAATAAATTATATTAATAACATAAATATTACATAATTTACAACCATTATCAGAGTTACACAGATTACACATCGCATACTAGACAGTTATAAACACCTGTCTACTTATACAATTCAATACAATACAAGGAAACTACTCAGAGAAACCAACATAGCGGAACACTAAATATAACTATAATACAGAAGCCTCCTGCTCCATTGCTCCTCTAGAATTCGTCAAAGCTAACCTGAATCCCTTGGCTACTCGTAAAACTTTGAGCACCCAAGAGTTTAAGAAAACAAAAGATAAACTCCGGGTCAGACATGGGTCTGGTGTGAGTTACTGGTTAAGGTTTCTTAACTTTCAAAAACTTTTTGAAAAGAAAGGTATCACGTAAGATTTCCCACACATAAACATGGAAAAAAAATTATCTTACGCTAACCAAAATATTTGATAGGAAATCTAGTGATATTATAATAGGTCTAGGGTTTTAAGTAAATATGAAATAGCCGAAATTGTTACATTTATTAAATTCCATCCACTAGCCACAAAAGTGGGTAATACAATCAAATCCGAAGGCACTTATTGGATTTTGGATTCCATACAATGGCAGGGCTACCGGGGTACCGCCCGTCACAGTACGTGGCCTGGATCAACGTACCGAGGATCACTCCCAATCCCCTGCAACACAAGGCCGGAACCGTCCCTTACTGGACAATCCCAAACAAGACAACCCTGACAGTGGGAGCTCAACAACTGTCCACACAGCCGAATAAAAAGGGACCTTTAGACAAGGGAAAATCTCGTCCTACTTGGGCATGACCCACTTATCCATGCTACACCTCCCCTATTTTAGCCATTCCCGGTTGATGAGGCTTGAGGCTACGATTACCTTTAATCAGAACACATCACTTAGACTGCTCATCGTCCGCCTGACGATGTTCTAAAAGCATTCAATCCATACAAGTTCGTTCCGTGTTCGAACGAAACCGAAGGCATTATCTCGTTACACTCATTTTAGAATCACCCTCAGAGTTAACGACAATAACCCTTGCACTCTGAATCTTCATCTTCACTTGAGATTCACGACCTATCGTTAATTTGGATCGATGTGGTTTTGGGACATCCAAATATGGAAACCCGATCCCGGTCTCATCGAAATCCAAAACGTGTTTTTTAAGGCCAAGTTGTTTTAAGGTTTAAAACAATTAAATTCAGTATCTATATACAAACAGATAGATAACTCACCAATCACAATTGATAATCAACATTATCATAATAAATAGATGATCCACAATATCATTATAAACAGATAATCCATACTATCATCAAAGTAGATAATCCATATTATCATCGCAATGCAACCAAAGCATTCATGCCACACAACATTACTTATCTCATTTCTGAGATTGCAAATCATTCAAGGCAATCAATATCATCCACTCATACATAAGCCAAGATTTACTTCATCACATCATCCATAATTAATTTAAAATGAATTAAATTAATTACCTCCATCTCTAATTAATTTAAAGTGAATTCAATTAATTACTTCATCCTTAATTAATTTAAAATATATTAAATTAATTACTTCACCATTATAAATCTTTCTTATCTAATCATTAATTAATTACAAGTCAATTAATTAAGCATTCAAATTAATCACCTTAATTAATCACCCTTGATTGATTGTCCTTTAATTACATGCAAGTAATTATCCTTTAATTAACTTCATATCCTTACCCCTTACAGTAACTAACCTTTAATTACTTCAATTAATTAATTAACTAATTAACTACATTAATCCTTAATTAATTACATTTATTAATTACCTTTAATCACTTATCATTGATCAATTAATCTTACTTAATTAACCCTTAATTACATCATTAATTATATTAATTAACGATCCCTAATTATATTTTAATTAATTACTTTATTAAAATTAATTACAGTAAGTAGTTAATCTTAATTAAACCATAATTATTAATCACTCCTGATTAATCACATTCAGTAATTAACCAACCTTAATTACTTCATTAAATATTCTCAATTAATTACCCTTAATTAATCCCTTGATAAATTACTAAGTAATTATACTCAAATTACTTCCATACTTAAAACATCTTCCATTAATTACATCCTGTAATTATCAAGTAATTACTTCACTAAGTAATTCCAATCCATTAATTACCTTAAGTAATCATCATCAAATCATTCAGTGTTAAAAATTAATTAAACTTAATTAATTAATTCAAACTAATCCCATTAAACTCAATTAATTACATTAAGTAATTAATTCCTTAATTACTTCATTAAGAAATTACACTTAAATAATTCACAGCTGATTATCTTTAATTAATTAATCTAATTAATTATTAAAATTAATCACATTAATTAACTATTAAATAATCCTAGTTAATGACCTTCATTAACTATTCTTTAATTACTTCCTTAAGTGATTAACTTATATTAACCATTATTAATTACAAATTAATTTATCTCTAACTATCCACTAATTAATCTCCATTTATTTAATTAATTAAGTGTTAAATGTAACTTAATTAGTCTTTAATTATTTTAATTAATTAACCTTGATTATAACTTAATTGCTTAATTAACAAATCTTTAATCATTAATTAATAATCTAATTAATGATTTTTAATTATAAATAGATTAATCCTTAATCAATTATTTATTAATCCCTAATCATTAATTAATTAAATTAACTAATTATTCCTTAATTACCTTATTAATTTAATTAATTTCAAATCATTAATCTTAATTAAATTTTTAGATAAAAACATTCTTAATTATGTTTAAATTGTTATTAACAAATTTATTTGAAAACAAATTTACTTTTGAACTTACTTTAAAATTTCATTTCAAATATAAGATTTAAAAATGAATACCATTTAGCTTAAACAAAGCTTAAATAACTTAAAAACCCTTTTCAATTATATAGTAAAGAAATGCTTATCTTATATAAGAAATTTATAAGAGTTTAAACTAAATCATTATTAAATTCAATAATTTAATATACACTTTCACATACATGTTTGTTTAAATCTTTCAAATTTAAAACTTCTTTTAATTTCAAAAACTGAACTACATATTTAAATCTTTGATTTCCAGTTTTAAACTTCACTTTAAAACTTATTCATATTTTTAAGACTTCATTTTTTTTATAAATTTAAACCACTTAACCATTTTTAAAGTAGTTAACAATTCAAGTTTAAACTTATTTTTTTTTAAACTAAGATTAAATCTTAAACTTGAACTCTAGATTTTAAGCTTGAATTTAAAACTTAGTTTAAACTCAAGCTTTACTTTAAAAACTTCAGTTTTTAGAAATTTTAAAAACAGACATTACAGGTTTTTCTTAAAACCTGTAAACAATGAAGTACCCGAGACAACCCCAATTTACTTCGAGTTCAAAGCCAACCTCCCCGAGCAATCTACCTAATAACTTCGAGCAACTCAGAGATTTACTCAAGTACAAAACTTTGGCCATCCCAACATCAACAGAAATGAAGAATGTACACCGTGTACGTGTACTGTGCTACCGATCAACTCTAGCCGTCGCTGATGATCTTCACACATCGTAAATCATCTCTACACCCTATCGTGAACATCAAACTAGCTCCAACCTAACTCGAATTTGAATTCGAGTTTCAATCTAAACCTGGAACCCAACATCAAAGTCAATGCTTCAACCTGTAAGTTTGCCTCGCCAGCACAATCCCGACCATCGGAGATGTTCACACTCTGGCCAAACCTTCTTCTACTTCCAAACATCCATCACCCAAAAGCTTGAAACACTCGATCCACTAAAGAACCCATAATGATCGAATTCTTAAACCTAACAAAAACTAGGGTTCTAAAAGAAAATTCACTACCGCAACTTCCACCATGATATTCAACTCCAACTAGCATTTTTCCCATCAACTCCTAACTCTCCTCCATTATCATGAAGAAACCCAAGCCCTCAAAATACATAGATCACCAGAAAAATCAAATATTCCCATTTTAGTCAAAATTCAAATTTCACCCTCATCTTATTTCTAAAAATCCTGATTCTTGTGTTAAAAATCATATTTCAGTTGATATTTTTGGTTTATAATACTGGATTTACAAATTTAAAGGTTTGAGTATTACTTAACTTTAACATGCACGGAGTTGTTTTGGTTTACAGAGACAAACAGGCTTATTTTTAACTTAATTTTTTTTAAAAAAACTTAACCTATGTTAAAAAAAACATTTGTTTGTGAATCAGATCCTAACATAACTAGATCAAGAGGTAAGGATTTTAATAAAAAAAATTGAGTCTGGGAACAAGACATAGCACAATATACTTACAGTATGCACACAATCAACATTCACAACAAATTTTACCTATATACACATGAAATATTTATTTATATTCAACCATTCTAGCATGCAACCTAATTTATATTTTAAGATTTAAAAGTTACTCACTGAATTTAAAAGAAGGTAGAGCCTCAGATTTGAAAGCTTTGAACTTGAGTTGCCGAAGACATTTGCATGAAGACTTGATTTCCAGATTCAACTTGTTTTTGAATTTAAAACTTGGATTGCAGACTTCCTTTTGATACCCAAGTTGAAAGAATGAATGCAGGTTTGTTTGTAGAACAAATTTTCCAGATTTAAGAAAATGCAGATTTTCTTTTGATCATGAGCTACAGGTTTGAAAAGAAAAAAAGCTTTTGCTTTCTGTTTGAAAATGGCAGGTGCAGATTTGATATGAGGAGCTTGTAACTGATTTTGGTTTTGAAGATTTGTTTTGAAAATGCAGGCTACAGATTTGACAATGAGGAGTTTGTTTGAAGAGTTGTTTACAGGGAAGTGGTTTCAGGGATTTGAAGAGTATTACAGATTTACTTGATCACATATTTGAATCTGAAAATGATTTTCATGTTTTTAGATTTGTTTTGAGTTCATGCCTTAAATTTCTTAACTTTGATTAGAAAATGAGAAAAAGAAACAAGAGTGAAAAATGTATGTTTATATAGGCATATTTTCAGATTTTATAAAATAAAAGAAAACAAATTTAAAAGAGGCCACTTGTAAATCATTTCAACATTTGTCAATTTGGAATGGTTATCTTTTAACATTTGTTATATGACGCTTAAGAAATCAACACATGTCTTTTTAAAAGTAATTTGCATTTTAATTTAAATGTTAATATATATATATATATGTTATGCCTAATTAATTGGTTAATTAGAATTTAATATGTATAGAATTTTTTTAAAAGAAATAAAAACAAATTATACCTATAAATAAAAGCTTATGCATATAAAAATCAAAACAATTAAAAATCTATACTTTGGATTCTAAAACTTTATATTCAAATTCAAATCAAATTCATAAATCTAATATTTAAAAAATCAAGTTATAAATACAAATTAAATTTGAAATAACAAATGCTATTTTTATTCAAAATCTATTTGTAAAGACAATACATTATTAATATTTTTTTTTAGAAATGACTCATTATTAAATTAAAATAATTATAAAGAAATTATTTCTCTATTAATAAATTACTTATTTTATTAAGCTATATTTTAAAAAGAAAACAAAACAAACCTTTTTGTTAATTAATTTAATTTTAAAACTTAAGCCATACTCATTTTAAACATTTAACATCTTTCTTAACAATTTAAAATCATATAGTTAATTATTAAATAGCTTTGAAAAACTTAATATTAAATTAAATCAACATTTCCAAATTATTAAATACATATATTAGAATGTGAAACCAAGATTCATTTATTAAATTTTAAAACAAGATTATTTATTTAATAACTTTGAAAAGCTTTATATTAAATAAAAACAAATTTTCAAATTACTACAAATACTAGAATTAAAAAATATGCTTTATTTATTAAATTTAAAACAAAGCTAATCTATTTACAATATAAACCATACATTTATATTATAAATAGAAACCAATTTATTAGCTGTAAAAGGTAAAATCTACCAATTAAATATTTATTAAAGGAAAATTATCAAATCAATTTGAATTATTATTAACAAAATTATCAATATCAATTTAATTTTTAATGCAGATTATTAAATTGATATTGTCAAAAAATTCCAGGATATTACAGGTATATAACCTGAATTCGCATACTTTAACATGATTTTTAAAGTTAAAATCATAATTTTTAGATTGAGGAATGAAGAGCAGTTTGGGTTTGCCTGATTTTATTTGATTTGGTGATCTATGGTGATCCATTGTGTTGTAGGGGTCGAGATTTTGTTTGGTGATGGAATGATGAAAGGGGTTTGCAGGAAAAATAGTGAAAGGAGGTGAAGTTGAACGTGGCGGCGGCGACGACCTTTCGAAATTTGTAAACCTAGTTTTTGTGAAGTTGAGTGCTTTAGTTCAATAGTCGTCTGTAGATAATTGAGCGTGGCGAGGCTCTGGGGGAGGATAGCAGGGAAGTTGACGAGTTGTTAGCCGGAGTTGTCGGAGTTCTGGTGATCGGGGCGTGGCGAACGAGGCGATGACAGGTTTGGTTGTGGTGGGCTTGATGTTTCCAGGTTTGGGTTTTAAGTTCTGGAACTCGAATTTGAGGATCGAAGCATGATCTGATGATCGTGGAGTAATATTGGAGTATGAGCTGACTTGGGGAGATCGTCGATGGTGGCTAGTGACGACCAGCGTCACCGTGCATGTGCACGATGCACTGCAAACTCAGGAGGGGTCGGTTTTGTTTGGTTTCGAATTGATGTGTGTGGACTCGAAGTAGCTAGGTATTTTGCTCGGGGAAGTAGGGTATTTGACTCGAAGGAAAAGAATGTTGCCTCGGGTAAATCATTTGTAATAAGTTTTACTGAAATCTGTTATTCTGGTTTTTAAAATTTTAAAATAAAAATTTAAAAGCTATTTAAATGAAAAGAAAGTTTTAAAATGAGTATAAAATCCAAGTTTAAGTCCGATTCAAGTTAGTTTTGAATCTCAGTTTTAAAAATAAATAAAGTTTAAAAATCTTAAATTGTTTTAACTACTTTAAAAGGGTTTAAGTAGTTTGAATTTTAAGGTGAAGTTTGAATTGTAAGTGAAGTTTAAAAATCAGAGGTTTAAATATGGATTCAAATATAATTTGAATCTTAGTTCTGAAATAAAAGAAGTTTTCCAAAATTTAAATTGTTTTAAATAAGTTGAATGATAAATTGAATTTTAAATTGATTTGAATTTAAAATGAAATTGGATTTTTAACTCTTTTAAACTTCTATTATAAGATAGATGATTCTTCAACTTGTGAATTCAAAGGTGTTTTGAAAATTGTTTTAAACTTTGTTAAAGTTAATTTGTTTTCATTTTAAATCTTAAAATTTAAAATGAAATTTAAAAGTAAAATATAAAAGTAAATTGTTTAAGTGACTTGTTAATGATAACTTGATTCATTAATAAGAAAAATGTTTTTATCTTTAAAATAAATGAAGATTAATGGTTTGTTATTATTAAATTAATCAAAATGGATAATTAATGATTAATTAAGAATAATTTAATTAATTAAAGTGTTTGATAAATTAATTTATATCAAATGATTGTAATTAATAAATCAGGACTGGATAATTAATTCATAAGTAATTAATTTAATTGGAAATAAATTGAACTTGTAACAACCCGCATAATTATCGAGTTTGTATTTAAATATTTTATTTAAATATTAACTCGTTAATCGGATTTGGTCCGAAAAGCTACTTTTTGCAAACGGTCAAATTAGGACTCGAGACCACTTGCATTGAGTTCGAAATGTCGTTTACAACTTTTTTAAGTATAAACATCGATAGGTTTGGAGTTAGTGAAATTTCACTAACTTTTCCCGCTTTGGACTTTGGGTTAGTTTAGCCTATTAAGCCCAAGTTCCAACCCTCTTCTCCTCACTCTTCATAAATTTCCTAACTAATCAAGCTTTGGCATTAATGGTGGAGGGAATGGGAAATTAAAATTCCAAAACTCAAATTCAATTGCAATCCATCTTTCTACTCCAAATTCAAGAAGAAGACATTGGATTCAAGCTTCTTGTGCTTAGATAGAAGAAGGTTGATTCTTGCTTGCTTAAAACTTCATTTTCATTGATATTTGGTGCAAAGGTGAGATTTTTATCTCACAATTCTAGTCTATATCTATCTTGGGCTATTGGAAATGCATCCCTATCATGTTTGCATGCACATTTGCATTTGGTTTGGATTGGATTGGCGAAAAACTCCACTTTTTAGTGTTTTGGGGTGAATTTCTGGCTTAGGTCGCTCTGTCCCCCTTAGGTCGCCCAGCATCTATAGGTCGTGCGCGTGGAAAAGTCGTCACCTTCATTTGGGTCGTTTCTGGCCTTAGCCCATTCGTCCACTATAGGTCGTTAGGCCTTAGGTCGCTTGGAGTTAGGTCGTAGGTCGGCAGGTCTTCAGCTCGCACGCGTTGAAAAGGCGCGTCTGGAATTAGGTCGTTCGCGAGTTAACGATAGGTCGTTTGCGAGTTAGCGCCCTAGGTCACTCGCGTATAGCTCGTTCGGAGTTAGGTCGTTAGGCCTTAGCTCGTATGGCCTATGCAATTTGATTAGGTCGTCCAACCTCAACACCTTAGGTCGTAAGACCTTAGGTCGTACCCCTTAGGTCGTTAGACCTTAAGCCTTCACTATTGGAACTCGTTAGGTCGTAGCAACCATAGGTCGTAGGTCGCTCACACGGAGTTAAGTCGTAGGTCGTCTCCGACCTTATATCGCTCAGCCAGGTTTCACTTAAAGTCGTTAGGTCGTTTGGACCTTGTTTCCAGTTAGGTCGCAAGACCCTTAAACCGTTAGGTCACTAGGTCGCGATGTTTTAGGTCGCTGCACCCTATGCCTCTATAGGTCGTTCGACCTTGCTAACTTTTAGGTCGCGAGTTTTATAAGTCGCTCGCCTCCCTTAGGTCTTCACTAGGTCGCGATGTTTTAGGTCGCTGCACCCTATGCCTCTATAGGTCATTCGACCTTGCTAACTTTTAGGTCGCGAGTTTTATAGGTCGCTCGACCCTATTCCCCTCAGGTCGTTAGACCTCATTTTGTCTTCACAAGGTCGAACCCCGTAAGCGGTGGCGTTGCCCCCGCACCCCCACCTTGGGGGGTTGCCACCCCCCCTGGACCCCCCCTCCGTAGGGGATCTTATCTGGAAAAAAAAAACATTGAGCTGATTTCCTTGGATTTTATTCGCATCTCCGTATGCGATCTTTGTGACTGATTGTTTCTACAATTGCTTCTGTGTTTTGTCAATTTATAATATAAAGGTTTCAATACTAGTAGTAAATATCAAAACTCTTTTAACAAACAATTTCAACTCTATTTTTAATAACAAAGTTCTTTTCTTAAACCGTTTTCCAATCTATTAGTATATACAAACCTTTACCTCACTCGAATGAGAAATCTAATTAAACGACTTAGTAAAACAAGTGGTATGAAACGCTTGCGTTCACTTCGTCGGTTAATTCTTGGACTTGTTCGATTGAACCTCTTGTGACAATTTTATTAGTGAAGATTTACAGTTTGTTCGTAAATATTTAAGTTAAGCAAGTGGTTATGGGACATGAAGCTAAACTTCTATATTTACTAACTTAGTGTAATTGACACTTCTCGTTGATCATGACGATCATTCTGATGATTTAGACTAGCAACTGTGCGATGTCTCTTGTTGCGAGGTTAGACTAGACACCACTTGTGTGATTCCACTCACACATACCTTTTTGCTTTTTGGTTAGTCTGGACCTTAATCTGTGTGATTCCATTCACACATGTGGGGTAGCTCCCCTTGGTCTTCGGACCGTCATGTGATAGGCCTCTTTCTCTTTTCTATGATTTCTGGACTTCTTGCATTGATTTCTAGAATTTATGTCATTGACTTGTTATGAGTACAAGTTTGGGGTATGATGCCCTTTTCGAATCTTTGAGAAGATTCTTGTGATATTGATTATCTCTTATTGATTGATCTTCTGTTGATCATTATTTACATACTTATAGTGGTATGTCATTATGGATGTTTATGTTTATGCCATATCTTTTATGTTATATCATGTCATCTGATATTTATAGCTAGACTGACCCGTTTATTATTTTCTTAAATAATACTCGGGTCAGACCGAGATGTTACAGGTGCTTCTGCTTGACTTCTTCCCAGGGATTCATCACTCTGACTTTTGGCTAACTGTATAGATTAGCAGTTTTTGTTGTATACACTTGAGATATAGACTCATAGTTGTATTCTTTTGTATAGCACGTGTTGTTATTCTTTTGTATTATCGTGGAACTTACTGACCACTACTCTGATGTACACTTTCATGTGTTAGTTATATATTCATATCTTCTTCCGCCTTTGTGATATGGATGTCTGTGACTGATTTGTGATATGATTATTTCTATGTTTGTTTCCGAAGATTATTTATAGCCACCGTGTGATAAGCAATTACATGGATGGTCGCTCCTCAACAGCCTCATTCTCCGTGCTAGTTGACAGCACTACTCCGGAGTGTTCTTGGCTAGCGTGGGTATAGAGGTGGGGCGTCACAGAACTAATTAGGATTTAAACAATTAATTAGTCCTGCTTATAAACGATTATTAAATGCTTGACCTTACTTATGAATGATTGTATTATATGAGATGCCTTGAATTGATTGTCCTACCTGATTTGTGATATTTTGTTCTGTGGATTGAGATGTGTATAATTTATTTATTTATTTATTTATGATACGTTTGTATATTATCTATGAATCTGTGAATGAACGATAAGTGTTATAGTTTATACCGCTTATCAACTATATTTTTGCGTGTTGATCTATGATGATGATGTTGTTGCACCAATGTGTTAAACCCCTGAACCATACCATACACACACAAATATGGGTTTCACGTGGAAATCGATTAAGTCATAGATTTTTGAAATAATTTTTAAATGGACAATTTGAATTCAAATGGTTTGGAAATGGAATCGGGTTAAATATGAAAAGCTTTGAAATGAAATTTCAAGATAAAAATTTATTTTTGAATAACTTGATTTCGCCTTGAAGTTTAAATAATTAATTTGAATTTGAATTCAAAATTTGAAATTAAATTCTTTGTTTGGAAACTAGGGATTAAAGATGTTGTACAAGTTATATATGGGTTAAACCATTTTAAATGTATTGATTTGGGAATTTAAATTTAAGTTCAAAGGCTGTAACTCGTGCAAATATAATTGGATTTCTCCGAAACGAGAACTATTTGTTTTCAAATAATAAAAGCTTTCATATAAGAAATGAACTTCCAATTTGTGTTAAAAGGATTTCTAGTTTGAAATGAAAATAATTTCCAAGTAATGGAAACGGTTTGAAAGCTATAAGTTAAATCTTTAGTTTAAAGATTTAATGGGTTAATCCAACTAAAATGGAAATTGTTTTGAAATCCGTAAATGGATCTTTGTGAAACTAATTGAACTTTGTGAAGTAAATCTTTTTGATTAAAAGATTTGGAATGGTAATTTGTTTAACCATTCAAAAAGAAAGGTTCTGGATTTTATAAGTTGTGACTTAACTGAAATCCCATATTCATATGTTTTAAATATTATGCTCATTATTCGGTTTAGCCGGGAGAGGACCTTGTGTCATATAACCCATTCCGAATAGTGATACGACGTTATGGATAGCATTGAAGACCGGTGTTGAAGACCGAATATTTGTGAGAACAATAGGATAACCTATCGATTGACTCTGCACCGAGTTGCTCCGGTATAGAGTTCTCCCTAAGTGATGGAAAGTCCGATCGGGATTGTGAATACCTAGATTTGCAAGGGCTTCTTCGGAAGTGCCTTCGGTTCTGTTCGAACCCAGGACAGACTTGTATGGTTGTGTGTCTGACACTACACTTTGAGATATAAAGCAGATTTCTTTCAAATACATATCTGTTGGTGGCAGAGAATTTGTTCTCTTAGCTTAACTCCCTTCTCTGAGACGTACGAGCTCAGAGGTTATGTGGTTGAAGGTTATCGGTGATATATTCCCAATTTGGTAGTGTGACATGCTGAGTGCTACTGTGTGTTGATAATCATTCGTTGATCATTTGTGATCAAAGCATGGCTTTTGTTAAAGCGTAGCTTTTGGACGAGACTGCATCAAGACCTCACACCCCGGAAATGGTCGAAACAGGAAAGATGTAGCAAGGTTATGAGGGTCGCGCCCTTTAGGGTGTGTCATTCCCTTCTAGTAAAGGGTGCTATCATGGTATGGAGCCCAGATATTTACCTATGTGGGTGGGCTTCAATCTCAATTACTGTGTGGTTTTTGCTTTGTGGTATGGAGGTGCCTCGGATAAAGGTCCCAAAGGACCGAGGGGTGGCATGCTCGAGTAGTAGTTACCTAGTTATAGAGGTAACCCGGCCTTGTGTTGGAAGAGATCCGGTTAGGTTCTTGGGACGTCCCGTCAGAGGCGTACCCATGGACAGCGAGAAGTTCCTTAGCTTGACCATTTGTTAGAATTCCAAACAAAACAATATGCGCCCTGTGCGGTTTTAGTTGTATTACCTGCCACGGAATGTGGTGGTAACCTGCTATTGAATATGGTAGCTATAGTAGGCATAAGTGCGAAATGCCTATGCTGGCTCAGATTAATATTATACTTTTGAAATGTTTTCTGCACTATGCACTAATAATAATATCAAGAAATTTTCTCGTATCAAGCATTTTGACTATCATAAGGAGAAATCTCCTCCAATTCTGCGTTTGCATGGTGTGTGCGGTGGGAGGCCTTATGGTAGTTTCATTTTCCAAAAAGCATTGCAAATTTATTTTAAATTCTTTTGTTGTCTATTTTAAACACCAACTGTTTACGTTACTCAACCAGTCCCATGACTGACTTGGAGTTTATTGTTGCTTTTCTAAACTCTGGGTGCCCACAATTTTCACATGGGCAGTTTAGAGTTGGGTTTTTTAGATAGTCGGGTTTATTGGATTATCTTGATTTGGTCCAGTCTTTGGTTTGTGGATGAGACTTGCTTATCTAGGTGAAACGTGATGTTGGTTCGTGCTGGCTTTGGATTGGGGCATTGGATTTGGGGATGCATTCTCTTGAAGTTATTTGTTCCGCTGCTAATGTTATCCTTTTCTTTTCCGTTGCTATTACCTTGTATCATATCTCTGATGTATATAGATGTTCATTGTATCATCATTGTATCTATCATTGTATCAATGTTATATATACTGATATTCATTTTTCTTCCGCTGTGTTGTACTTAATAATGTTATATGCTTCGATGAACCAGATTCAACATTTGGATCTGCGGCATTGGAATATGAGTGTCGTAATCGGTGTCGATTTGCGAAGGTCGAGTCAGGGCCGCTACAATGTCTCTATAGGCATTAGTGCCCTCGACTTTCGCTACCCACAACACAAAATCCTCAAGAACTTCAGTTTGTCCGGACTTCCTCCCGGGATTCAATTTAGAGCCTCCCTTTTAGGGCTCAAGACAGAACCACCCGTTGGATCTCCTATGAAGTTCATTTCAATGGGAGTGCCTTTTTCCCCAGAGCCAATCTCAAAACACTTTATACTATACACTTATAGTATCTTTCAAAACATACTTTATATGATTCACATAAATCTCCTTTGCACAAAATCGATATCTCAAATCGATAGTTCCAAACTTGGCTTTCCAAACTCCCAAAATTTGATTTTCCCAAATTCAAAAATATTTACTTTTAAATTTCAAACCCACAATTCATTTTAAAATCAATTTATATAAATAAACAAATATTTAATTTGGAAAAATTCAAATTAATTTGCAATTTAATTCAAAAATTTATTTTAAATTATCAATTAAATATGACTCAAATTAAATATTTGTTTGTTTATATAAATTTATTTCAAAATGAATTGTGGGTTTGAAATTTAAAGGTAAATATTTTTGAAAATATAGATTTTTTGTTTCGGAAAAATCCGATTAAATTTACACAAGTTATTTAATATATATATGAATTTTAAACCATTTTGAAGTATGTTGAATAAATTATTTTGGGAATTTGAATTTAGTTCAAATAGAACTTGCCGAGAATACGGCAGTTCGATGTTTTTTCAATATATACTTTGAAAGGCCATGTTGAAAATACTGATCAGTGGCACATAGAATAATATGTTATAATTGAACTTGTATCATTACAACAATGGGGTTTTGATGATGCTCGGTAAATCATCTCTATTTCATTTCTTTTATTTAATTATCAGAAACCATTAACCTTGTTATTCTCCTTTGTGTCCATAAAAGTACATAACAATATATAATTATTAGATATGAGATTCTTCTGAAATGATGTGATACAACTAGATTTTTCTTCTTCTTCTTCTTCTTTATTTATAGTGCTTACAGTTGTCCACAAGTATTTTTGCAATAGTTACCCTTTTATTTGTATTATTTATATAATACATCGAAATATGATAAAAGAATTAAGTATAAAATCTATTATATTTAATCACAAATGTTATTCCCTTGTGGGTTCAATAGAATATTTTCAAAAAATAAATCCCTGCTAAAATGATCTTTTTGTAATAGCATGCACTGCCAGAAGGATTTCTCTTAATTTAGAGAGCATGCATCATCAACATTTATAAAAATATATTTTACGGCTTATCATATTCATATATTTTCTACTTATATATTACTAAATATCACGTTATTTAAAATTTTAAAGTTTTTTTGTGATTTATCATTCATGTCCAACTCTCCAAGTTATATTGTTATTCATTGTTCCAAATTTTGGCCGGCATGCCGGAACTACGACGGTTCCATTCCAATTCCATTAATGGCCGGATTGGATTAAAATCATGGTTCTGATTTACACTAAGAAGAAAAACCGTGTTTTGTTTTATTACCTCTGATTTTCTTTGTTGAGCATGGTAGCCATTTTCGAGCCAGCAGATTTTGAGCTTGAGCAAGCATTTTTTGTATTTACAGGTGTGTATCAGTTTAGGGTTTTCATCTAAGTGTGTCGATTTAGGATATTTGTCTCTAAGTATGTCGATTCGGGGAATTTGTTTCTAGATGTATAAAGATTTAGGGATTCATACTTCATATTGAGCTGAATGAATGAGCCGACAATAATATTTTAGGGTTTTTGTTAAACGATCCAATTAGATCAGGTGATCAAACTATTAAATAATTTGGGGACAGGGTTTTATAAAGGGTTTTTTCATAAAGGACAAAAATTTATATTTTTTAGCCTCAAGAACATAACCTTAATATTTTAACCACAAGGATAAAGAGTTTTCTAAAATTAATAATAAGGACAAACATTCTTTCAAAATTAGCCATAAGGACAAACCATCAAGATTATTAACCACCACTAATCGCACCACCATCCACCACCATCACCTGCACGATCAGCCTCGCGGCCGCCTCCAACACCACCCGTGGCCATCACATGTTACTCTTAACTTAAAAACTGATACAAAAAAACTACTACCGGTAATTAAAAATTGATAACTAAAAACTAACACCTAAAAACTGTTCTCGAAAATTAGAACTGATACTTAACAGCTGATGCTCAAATAAACCATCCATAATCTTCTAGGTTCTTTTATCAAATTCAATCACCATTATCTAAGTTTAAAGTTCATCTTTGAACAAGTATTTCAATCATAACAATCATCGTTGTAGAAAATCAGTTCATTATCATATTTAAAGCAAAAAATAGACCACCCATAATCAACATCTATCAAGCTTATGAAACTGTATCACTATCTCATATAACGATGCTTTGACTTAATCATCTCCATTCTACAATGCAAGCCAGATCGAGTGGCTCTACTCCAGTGTAAGCATGAATTCCATTCAACTAAGATAGTGTGCATAATGGCAAGTGCAATAGCGGTTCATCTCTATGTAAAAAATTAAATAATTGTTACAAAAATGATACCTGCTGCCAATAGAACTGATACCAAAAAACCGATCTTCAAACTAATAGTAAAACTGGTACTCAAACAAAATTCATTAAATATTTGATACGAACGAAACACTAATTCAACTCAATGATCATCGTATTTATTATGTAACATCTTCATTTTTTATATAATCAAACAAACAAAACAATAAAAAAAACTTCTACATTGTATTATTTTATAAAATGGTACTCAGAAAATACAAAAATGATACCTAAAACTAATCCTTACTAAACTCAACATAACAATACGTTATCAATCAAACCAATATGAATACAAAAACAAAATAACATTTTAAAAATATTCGCTTCAAAATGTGAATTTATTACAGTGTTATAATTTTGTTATACAAAAAAAAATCACAAACTCAGAAATAACAAATATTTTCGAAAATGATACATACAAACTGGGAAAATCATACCTAAAGTTGATACCACTTCTTCTCCCTTAATTCTTCCATGGTTTTCTCTTCTTCTTTCTCAATTTGCTCGTTTTCTTCTTCGAATCGATGTTCCTTTCAAAACACCACTTCACCACGGCATCCCTGTCATCAAAGCCATCAATTTTCCATCATCAAATGACTTTAAGTCGAGCTACTTCAAAACCCTAGTCGTTGTCATCCACTGTTGACCCAACCACCCTCGCCACCAACGCCATCGCAACAACCGCCCTTGTTGCCTATGCTTGATGTCGCTCCAAATTCATTTGCGCATTTGTCCTAGTCGCTAGTTTTTTGTTCTGCCTCCGAATTGAAATTCAAAAGTTTTTCTTCACACTAAAATATTGAAGGCCGACCCTTAAGGCCAAAATGCTAAAAAAATTGTCGCACTAATTTATTGTTTTATAATTGTTTGCATAACGTAAAGATTTTTGAACCTATTAAAAAAATTGCATTAACATGTACTAGAATTTATGAACTGTGATCAAAGCGGAATTCCTGAACTAAACGGAAGTGAAAATTTTAAAGTTTCAACTGGCCGTAATAGAACTAGAAAAAGGAACTTTGAACCTAGATTAAAATGTTTATATTTCTTTGCATTAAACTCAAATTACAAAATTTTATAACAACTAACTATTTTCTCAATTTCTTGTTATGCATTTTCGCATTAATATGTGGAACACTGGTATGCATGATCTTCGAACAAGCATACATTTAAATACTTTTGTACTGTCAAAAGCTAATATAGTTTTTCTACCCATGATCGACTCCCATAAATTTGGCATTGAGTTTGCCATAAATCTGTGGACTTCAATGGAAGAAAGCAGTGGTTTCATTATGAAATTTATAGGCAGGTAACCACATATTATCCCATTCATAATATTTTATACTTGTGATGTAGTGTAAAACTATGACCCAATGATATGTGTGTGTGTGTCTATATACAGAAGTCAACTTCTATCAAGTTAATTTTCAATAGATAAACTTCTGTAAAGCCAATTTGTGCACATGTTCCCATAAGCTTTGATTCAACTCAAAATAAAATTCATTTTTTGTTATAAAATATATTTTACTGTATATATAAGAATCCCTCCAATTTCTATTGTTTGTTCATTCTCGATATTATTCGAAGTACTAAAACTTATATTTCTAATAAGCTATGTAGAATCACATATTTCAAGTATCACTAGAAAAACTAATGTAGTGTTCTGTGTAATAAATCAACAATGTGTCCTATTTATGTGCTAGAAGAGGTTTTCTGACTATCTTAGTGGCTTAAGTTTAGAAAGTAGCATAGTATTTTATTCTTATTTAATATTTATATATAATTGTTCTATATGTTAATTGGTATAATTGTTATAATTTTTTTAAAGGTTATCTAGATAATAAAAAAGTGGTGGTACATAAAGTTCATGTATAAATGTAAATAAAAAAGTCTAAAACATGGCAATTGACCCGAAGTATGTGTTATTGGTTCGGTGCACTTCTTCATAGTTTACAAATGAATTCTTTGGGAACTAAAGCATATGCTAACACGTAATTTATAGATATTTACATTTTTACGACGATCATGAATTCATATTAGTGTTGCAACTATATTAGTGTTGCAATTATATTAGTGTTACAACTATGCAAATGAAATTCCATCGAGGCTCAAAATCAAAAATCATTTTCAAAATGATTTTGTCCAAATAATATATAGGAGACCATGTTTCTAACTATGTAGCACAAGCAATTTTCTTTTGCATACCTTTAAATCTCATATTGAATCAATTTTGCACATTCAATAACTAAACACTAAACCTATGCAGTAATTTGAAAATGACTTAATAATCTTTTGACAATTTTGTTTGAATTAGGATCTGCTTGACAAGATCATGATGACAATGAAGCTTGTTATAGGATATTGTTTAGAGGAATATCAACGAACTCTTGTGCAAAAAGCTCACAATACTTTATTTTCTACCACCTTCAGGTTGTCTATTCATGTCCTTCATAGGAACTACTCGTTCTAGTTCCCATATGTCTGAATTATCAAGCACTGACGAATGGCTTGTTTCTCTTTTTTCATCATTAATTATAGCATTTCACCCTCAAACACCTCTTCCCAATTGTAACAACCCAGAATTTCCTCATTTTGATTTTGAATATTTAATTAATTTTATATTTAAAAAAATTGGTTTTTAAAGTTTAATGACTTGAATTCAAATATAGAAATTATTTAAATATTTAAATTGTGAATCAGACATCAGACTAGTATAGGAATGATGCCTTTTGAAGATTTGTATGAAAGACCATGTAAATCGCTAGCATGTTGGTTATAGACTGGAGAAAGATTGGTCTTAGGTCTAGAGAAGGTTAGAGAGACATCAGAGAAGATTGAGTTGATCCGAGAATGGACGAAGGAAGCTCAATCCAAACATAAGAGTTACGTATATAAAAAGCGTAAAAACCAAGAATTTTCAATTTAAAATAGGGTTTTTATTAAGGTGACACTGATAAAGGGTGTGATATGGTTCAGAATGCTAGGGAAGCTAGCACCGAGATCGGTTGGACCATTTCAGATTGTTGGAAGAATCGTAAAGCTTGCATACAGAGTATAGTTGTCGAGCAGTATTGCAGGTGTCCATAATGTATTCCATGTGGCTCATCTTCGCAAGTATGTTCATGATCCAGAGAACATTATTCCTTCGATAGGGTTGGATGAGTTGACAGTAGAGCCTAACTTGACAATTGTTGAACAACCAGTTCAAGTTGTGGTGAGAGATGAGAAAAGATTGAGATCCAAGACAGTCAAGTTGGTGATAGTTCAGTGGAGCAACAACGAAAATGACTGTACTTGAGAGACAGAGGACATGATTCGAGATATTTATCCTAATCTGCTTTGAGTGTATGTCTATATTAGATTTATATAGAAAAATGCTAGTTAGGTAGACTAGTATGGTTGTTAGAAGTTGTTACAGATGATTGCTATGTTTAGTATTTAGTCCTTGATAAAATTATTTAGAAGATTTAATTAGATAAATTAAATTAAATAATGTAAATGTTAAGTGACAAGGGGATTGAGATTTGAATAAATATTAGGTGGTCGTGCTTATTAATTCAAATGGACTTAAGAATAGTTTATAAGCTAATTAAATTATATAAGGGGATAATAGGAATTAGCTACATCTAGTCTTTACCCTTATATATATATATATATTGTCCCTAAGCCATTCACGTTCATATCTCATTTTTCATAAAAATAAAACATAAGCTAAAGAAGGGAAGCCGACCATTATTAAAGAGGAAAAAGAAAGGAAATTCAAAGAAAATCTCAATCTAATTACCTTATCCTAATCAAGGTGAATAATAACTCCATCTCTATTTTATGAATATATGTTTCGTATTAAAGATTAAATTCATATATATGATATTGGATGATGATATACATGTATTAAAGTTTATTTAATTTAAACAAGATTGTTTAAATGATGATTTATACAGTTTTAGAGAAAAACCGATGGAAATTGATGTTTGAATGCCATGGAAAAATTATATGTTATGAAAAACATGACTTTGATGTTGGGTTTTAATTTTGATAATTTTCCGGGCTATGAAAAGATTATGCGACGACCCGAAATTTCTTGATATTTGAAATTGAAATATTTAATTTATTCTAAATATTTGGAAGGGTATTTAATTTGAATTTCAAATATCACTATTTATTTGGCAATCAATTATTTAATGTAGTAATTGTTAAAATGTTGAATCTTGGGTTTTTAGCTAGTTGAAAATATTTCAAAGGCTTGGAAAATTTATATTTATAATACTGGAGTAATAGAAGTTTTAAAATTTGAATTTGGAATGTTTTGTTCAGTTATAAAGATAAATTGTTTAAATCAATATTTAAAGATAGCCATCCGAGGCACAGTCTTGGAATTCGACGAAACCAGTTCCATTGGATCTGTAATAGTATGGTATTATCGGATTTTAATTTTTTGTAGTATTTGGAGTGATTATTTAGCCATACGATAGATAAACACGTTGAATCTATATCGTTAATTTAATATAATAACTAGGTCCAAAAAGCTATCTTCTCCATACGACCGAGTTAGGACTCAAACCTTTTCCATTGCGATTGAAGTAGGGATTTAACATTATAAATGCTTAGCAACATGCCTTAATAAGAGATCGAGATTGTGAGTTGCGATAATCAAGAGAATTTAAATTTGAATTTAATTATTAACATAAATAATAAAATTTTCATTTGAAACATCTTACAGGATTTTTTAAACACGTGTTCGATTATATAACACGTGTCTTCTTTTTCTTTTTCTCCTTTTCTTAGCCGAGTATTTTCCTCTAATATGAAATCGATAAAAAAATCAACAGTTGGAACTCATTAGCTCTATTTCTTTTGCCAAGTCCACCCGGTTCATTCAACTAATTGAAGAAAATTTAATGGCTGCACTTCGCTCTTTTGCCGTTCAAGTAAATCATGCCTTTTCCCTAATTTCTTTTACTCGAACAACCCATTTTGAAGCCGTTCAATTTTTTTTAGATGGGAACGCAATCACCTCGTTCCTATCAAAATTGCGAGTTAATCGATCAAGGGAAGTGGCTAGGGAGAGGAGTGGCTTGGAGTCGTGCGTGCTCGCGCTCGCGTAGAGGCAGCGAAGTTGGGGATGGTCGATGCCTTGTGGGTTCAGCCGTGATGGTGGTGGAGAATTGGTGAAGTGATCGAGAGGCACGACTCGTCGTTTGGCGCGATCTGGAGGCGGAGACGCATCGCTGTGATGTGAGATTATCGTAACTCACAATTCGTAATCGCAAGGCTGGAGATGGGATGGGCGACGCGGCAGGGAGGAGGGACAGCGCGAACAACGCGAGTCGAGGCTAGGGTTTTGGGTTCCTAGTGGCGACGACGACCCTATGATCGTTCTCGAACATGAGATTTGAGCGGCAAGGTAAGATAGTTCCATTTTAATTTAATACAGTGAATTTATATATTCTCTCATACCTATTCTAATTCAAACAGTAAATTTTAAATGTGTTTAATCCTAATTGAATTTTTATATATCTATTTATAGGGATAGGAAAATTATTTTTATATTTGATTTGAAAAGAAAAATAGGAATTTGAAAATGTTTACGTGAAAATAGATTTTTGAAGTCTATGATTTATTTTATATATATAATTTCAAAAAAAAATAAGTACACATACTTTAAATGTTATTTTAAAATAATGGATTGAGTGATTAATTGTTTAATCTACTTATGTTAATTATTTTAGTTACTAAAAGATTTATAAAAAAGGAAATAGTTAAAATAAAATCCTTATTTAAATAGTTTATAAATGAGATAAATGGTTTGATTTATTTCGAATATTAATAAATTATATAATGTTTGTAGAAGGTCTGAAATCTTGAAGATAACAAGCCGGTGTGGAAATGGGCTGCAAATATTAGAAAGGTGAGTTAATCTCACTCAATCGTATTACCATAAATTTAAATAGCTTAAATTTAAATTATTGGATGAATTGCTTGAGTTGATAATTTATTATCTATCTGGATATGATATTATATAAAGTAGTATATATATTGGAGTGATTGATTTCTCATATTATACAGCGGATGAGACCCTATGCGTCGCATAATAGCGGATGAGAAAATATAACCCCATATACCATGATATTCCACCTCGATGTGGTATTGGTATTTTATCTTATGCTAACATCTATGGATGTAGGGAAACAATTTGGAGGGATCCAATTGGATTCCTCAAAAATATTTAGATTGTTTAATATTCTATGTTATGATTTATTTGATAATCTGTGATAGATTACATTGGTAATTGGAAATGGTGGATGTTATGTTTGATTGAATATATTTAGATATGCTGAGTTATCAAAAATATATAGATTGGATTTTTGATGAGAAAATAAAAGAGTGAATTTTTAAGTAAAGTAATTATAGAGAATTTGAATAAATTAAAGAATGAATTGGGAAAGAATAAAAGTTGATTTTTAAATTCTAATAAATAAATTTCGAGTATGGGAAAGGATATTTTGAATGAAAAGGGAAATAATGAATTTTAAACTTAAGTGATATTATTTAAAGGAATAAAGAATTTTTTTTAAAATTCAAGGTTTAATTTTTTGAAAAGGATAAGGAAGGAATTTGGAAAAGCATGAAATTGATATTTTCAGTTAAATAAGATTTTAAATCATAATTAAGAAGTAAAATTTTGAAGTTAATGGGTTTAGAAATAAAAATGGAGTAAGTAAAGGAATTTATTTTCAAATGGAGTAAAATCTGAAAATCGATTTGGGAATTGATTTAGAGTTGGGAATTGTGTTTTTAAAAAAGATAAGACTATGGAATTTATAAACTGGATTTATAAAGTGAAATAAGATATCAATAGATATTTGGAAGGATAAATTCACGTTGAGAATTTAGAAAAGAATGGCTAAATTTGTTTTAAAAATAAATAGTGATTTATTTTTAAAAGGTGTGAAAGAGAAGTGTATTTCCTTGGAACCAAGTACGTTTTCAAAGAATTTTTTTAATTATAAGTTAAAAAATTTAAAGTTGTTTAAAGGAATGTTTTTCTAAGAAATAATTATTAAGTTGTTAAAGGTAAAGATTTATTAAATTAGTTATAGTGGTAATTATTTTTAAAAGGTTATTTAGTTTTATGTTTTAAAAACATAATGATTAATATTTATATTTTTATTAAAAAGTTTTATTCTAAAGAGAGCTTGGTTAGAGTTTTATTTAAAAACTTGTATAGAATTTCATAACACTTACTTTGGCTTAATTTTTACTTTAAAAATTAGTTTTATATTTCATAAAATAGTTTATTTTAAATATTTTTAAAAGTATATATTTTACAATAAAGTGTTTAAGTAGTTTCAATTTAAAAGTTTTAAAGTATATTTTAGAATAAAGTGTTTAAAATTATTTTAAATCCAAGGTATTGTACTTGGTGATTCTCAGTAGGAAATAAAAAAATTTCGAAATTTATTCCGCGAGTGAAAAGTGATTTGAAACTGATTTCAAAGGATAGAAGTGTAGAAGATATCTTGCGAAGATATTTTGAGTTATAAATAATTTAGGAAATTATTTAAATTCGATTGTTGTTTGTGGTTGTTAATTGATAGTTAAATAACCGACTATCAATATTCGCCAAATGCGCTGATCGTTTCGAGGAGACTGGGATAGGGATTCATTTCCCAAAAACCACTTCGATCCGGTTTGAATGTTTTCTGAGGAAGACAAGTGATGAAAGTCGAAGATGGAGCAGTGAAGTGCAAGGGCTAATCACTACTAATCCCGAAGGTGATTCCAAAATGGTTGTAGTAGGAGTAGTGCCTTTGGTTCCGTTCGAACCTAGAACGGACTTTTATGGATGAAGCTTTCAGAACATCGTTAGGAGGACGATGAGCATTCTAAGCGATTGTGTGCTAAAAAGTAACGCATAGCCTCGACCCTCATCAATCGAGAATGGCTAAAATAGGGGGGTGCACACAAGGCTACGTGGCTAGCAACTAATTAGGGTATGGTCACCTCTGTCTAGATATCCCTTTATATTTCGGTTATGTGGCGGTTGTTGATCCCAACCACGGGGTGAACTTATTCGGACAATCCTGTAAGGGGTAGCTTCGATCTTATGATGCAGGGGATCAGGGTGGATTCTCAGTACGGTGATCTAGACCACGTACTATGACGGGAGGTACCCAAGTAGCTCTACCATTGATGGAAATCTATTTTCCCTACATGCCTTTATGGTTTTTGTTTGTAGAACCAACTTTGTAGCTAGTAGCTGGAATTTAATAATGTAACAATTTTGGCTATTTGAATAAGTATTTGTATATAGACACTATTATAACATCAGAGGATTTTATAAAAAATGTTTTGGTTATCGTAAAGTAAAAACCCGACATGTTTATTTGTGGCATGGTCTTACGAGATACCTTTGATTTCAAAGGATTTTAAAAACTTTAATAATCCAATTGAGTGTATTTTCTCACGATGGTTTTCCAGACTGATTGTTATTTAACTATAATGCTCGGGTCAGACCGAGTATTGTAGAGTACAGATTCTGGATGGACTGCTATGGAGCTCAGGAGACGAGCTGGATGGCGAGATGTATTAGACATATTTGATGTATATTCCTCTTTGTATTCAGCTTTGGAAGGATGAGGTATTATAATTGTCCTTAATTGTGTTGTTGATTGTATTGAACTCTGATGATGTAATGTATAAACAAATATCGTTCTTTTTGCCTAAAGATTAATCATTTATCTATTGTATATTGTTCCGTTGCGATTGTGAGATTCTGATTTTGTTTCTATTTCTTCTTCTACCTCCTTCTTCTTTAACCCTAATGTTTCGGTTTTCCGGCATTCGATTGTTCGGCATTTGATACATTGGAAGTATAAATGTCGATTTTCGAGCGTCGAAAAATCGGGCCATTACACTTGGTATCAGAGCCGAAGGTTAAGCGAGAACCTTGGCTCTGGTGGGAATTACTCATTAAATAGAGTCAGTAATATTCTGAGAATGAATTTGCGTGTATTAATAGATATAAGCATGTATTTGCTAATGAATATAAAAATTGTTTTTATATTGTGTTGATTTATCGGTTGAGTGTTTATGAATTCTGGTCGATATGTGGGACGCCATGTCATCGGTAGGGGTTTCTAAACTCTAATAAACCAACAAAGTATTGTTTTAAAATAGGGTAAATGAAATAATTTTGTCCAAATTATTTTGTATATAAAATAATTTTTTTAAAATATTATAGTATTTGGTTGCTTGGTTGTTAGGAAGTGATAATATTAAAATTATTATCATTGTTGTGTAAAAATTGAATAATAAATTGAAATCATAACTAAAAGCTAAGAAAATAAATTATATACAAATGAAAATTGTAAATGTTATTTATAAAAGGAAGTAAAATTCCAGAGTAATAGTTGAATATGAATTGAAAGGTTTTGGAATTTGGAATTTTTGGGAAGGATTTAAAAAATTCCTTCGGGTTTGAAAATGGTTTTCAAAGGTTTTGGAGAAACAATAGTGATATTATTTGAGAAATATTTTTAAATTGGATTTGGTATCTGGTGAGATTGGAATTTAAAAATGTTTTTGAAGAGGTAAAAGCATTGAACTCTTTTCGGTCGTTGGAAATAACTTCGTTGATAACTGCAGCATCATCGATGTTTATTTTCGAGTTTTCAAAATAGGAATTGCTGCCAAGAAGATTTTAAATCGGAGTTGTTTGCAAAACTGGGTTTGGTTTTGAAATTTAAAGAGATAGTTGAATCTAACGGAGGATTTGGATATAAATGATTTCAAAAATGATTTTGAAATGTTGAGTAATTGATTAAAAGACTCTGGAATCTTATTAAAAATGCAATTGGAATATAAATAAGCTGGAAAACTTATACAAGTTAAAAATTCGAATTAAAATGGAATGCGATTGAATCTAGTAAATAAAAGTAAAAATTTATTTTATTTGAAAGTAAATTTGTGGGAGAACAATTTTTTTTTAAATTTGTAAGTAATAGAACTAGAATTAAAGCTGAATAATGGAATCAATTTAAATTGTGTCAAGAAAAGTGAATTGTAAATTTGTTCGAAGGAACTAAAGGAAGAAAGTTTAGAAATAATTTTTTTTTTAAAATTTGAAATTGTGGAATAAGATTCAATTTGAAAGGTCAAAGGGTAAGTGTGTGTAGAGAATAAAATTAGAAACATAAGCCAATTAAAGTGGATTGGTAAATGGAATGGAAATAAAATTGTGGATTGACAAATGAATTTGCATTCATAAGAAAATAGAATTGAAACTGAATATTGAGAATTAGTTTAAACTGTGTGTAATGTAAGTTAGTCATGTTCTGACTAATTAAAATAACGGACGGAAATAAAATTAGTGAGTAAACTAATTGATTCAAGAGGATAAGCAGATAAATTGGAATTGTATGTTGAGATAAAATTTTTGATTTAAAATGTGTAAAATAAAGTGAAGTTATAAAATTAATTCGAAGTGAACTAAAATAATAAAAGTTTGGAAGTAAAAATGGTTTGAGATAAGAATAAATTAATAAGTGGAACTAATTAGAGAAATTGTTAATTAAGAAAGGGTTGAGATAATGTAAATATAATTCAATATTGAACATGGGAGGGAAATTGAATTCAAATGAATTTGAAAATGAAAATCTGGATGAAAATGGGGAAAAAATATTGAGATTTGAAATTAATTAGTAAATTGAAGCAAATGGAATCTATAAGAAATTGGAATCCAATCTGAATAAATGTAGATAAGAACCAAGTGATAAAGTGAAAGTAATAATGTAAGAGTATATAAAATACTTAAATTAAACTTAAGAAAATTTAAGGGTGAAAGTTCTTAAGTAACTTTGATATTGAAAATATACTAAGTTAATAATTGGATGAAATTTAAACTGAAAGTTGGGAAATGGGATGGTTGCAAATGAATGGATAAATCAAAATAAGTGTGAATAAAAGAGAATTGATATAGCTAATAATCAATTAGGGAAAATACGTAGGATGTACGTATATTATTTATTCGCATAGTGATTTGATCCAGATTCGAGAACAGAAATTCGAGGAAGTTGTATCGATCCGAGTTGGGATTTTTCACTCGATTTTCGACAGCGAACTCTGGATATGGGTTTTTGATTGATTCGGGAAATTCTCTAATATAGTTTGTGGCTATGCAAGGAGAATGGCGGTTTCCGATCAAGAAACCCGATCTGAGTCCGCACTAGGAAGTCAGAAGGACGATACTAGTTCCGAAGTGAAATTGTGTGATCGAGTGAGAAATCGAATGGGGTATTGCGTACGGATGATAAATGTGTATCGTACGGACTTGAATGAAATAGATATTGAAACTTATATAAAGAAGTGTATAAATGATTTGGAAAGCTATGATTGGATATTATTGGTTAGTACGATATACAAGTATCTAAAGGCAAAGGATAAATGGATGTTTTGATTTTCAAAGATAAATTTGAATTGGACACCATAGAGGTATGTGTTTAAATTTCTATATGAAATCAGATGATTTTATGGTCTAGCCGCTTGGCCTTTTGTTTTCTTTTGAATTTGAGGGCTTGTAGAGGCATTTTGTAGTTGTATTGATCTAGCCGTGCAAAGGAGACGCTGGCGAAATATTTCAAAAATTTAGGCAGTTAGAAAATTTTTGAGAAAATTTTGAAAATTTAAATTTGGGTTTTAAATTTAAATTTGAATGGTTGGGTAAGAGATATTGGTTGGAATTAATGGAAGAAGTTTGAAAAGTTAGTAAGGTTGATGATGTCTTTATTAAAAAGAAGGTTTTGCGTAGTAGTTAAAGACTAGTTGTTTGGAAAAATAGAGAACAGGTTATGGACCATTCCTCTTAACTAGTAATTTCAGGGACGAAATTCTTTTAAGGGGGGAGGAATGTGGCGATCCGAAATTTCTGGATATTTGAAATTGAAATATTTAATTTATTTTAAATATTTGGAAGGGTATTTAATTTGAATTTCAAATATCACTATTTATTTGGCAATCAAATTATTTAATTTAATAATGGTAAAAACGTTGAATCTCGGGTTTTTAGCTAGTTGAAAATATTTCAAAGGCTTAGAAAATTTATATTTATAATACTGGAGATAATAGAAGTTTTAAAATTTGAATTTAGAATGTTTTGTTTAGTTTTAAAGATATATCGTTTAAATCGATATTTAAAAATAGCCTTCTGAGGCACAGTCTCGGAATTCGATGAAACCAGTTTCATTGGATCCATAATGGTGTGGTATTATCGGATTTCAATTTTTCGTAGTATTTGGAGTGATCTTTTGGCCGTATGGTAGACAAACACGTTGAACCAATATCGTAATTTCAATATAATAACTGGGTCCAAAAAGCTATCTTCTCCATACGACCGAGTTAGGAATCAAAACCTTTTCCATTGCGATCGGAATAAGGGTTTAACATTATGAACGCCTAGCTGCATGCCTCGATAAGAGATCGAGATTGTGAGTTGCGATTATCGAGAGGATTTAAATTTGAATTTAATTCTTAACATAAATAATAAAATTTGCATTTGAAACATCGTAAGGAATTTTTAAACACGTGCTCGATTGCATAACACGCGTCTTTTTTTCTTTTTCTCTTTTCATAGCCGAGTATTTTCCCCTAATATGAAATTGATAAAAAATCAACCGTTGGGACTCCTTATCTCTGTTAAATAATCGTTTATCAATATTGGCAAAATGTGCTGAACGTTTCGAGGAGACCGGGATCGGGATTTATTTCTCGAAAACCACATCGATCTGGTTTGAATGTTTCCATAAGGTAGACAAGTGCTGGAAGTCGAAGATGGAGCGGTGAAGTGCAATGGATAATCGCTACTAATCCTGAGGGTGATTCTAAAATGGTTGTAGTAGGAGTAGTGCCTTCGATTCCGTTCGAACCCGAAACGGACTTGTGTGGACGAATGCTTTCAGAACATCGTCAGGAGGACGATGAGCATTCTAAGTGATTGTGTGCTAAAATGTAACGCATAGCCTCGAGCCTCATCAACCGGGAATGGCTAAAACAGGGGAGGTGCACACAAGGCTAAGTGGCTAGCAACCAATTAGGGTAAGGTCACCCCTGTCTAGATGTCCCTTTATATTTCGGCTGTGTGGCGGTTGCTAATCCCAACCGCGGGGTGAACTTATTTAGACTATCTAGTATGGGGTAGCTCCGGTCTTGTGATGCAAGGGATCAGGGTGGATCCTCGGTACGATGATCTAGACCACGTACTGTGACGGGTGGTACTCTAGTAGTCCTACCATTGATGGAAATCCATTTTCCCTACGTGGCTTTACGGTTTTTGTTTGTAGAACCCACTTTGTGGCTATTAGCTGGAATTTAATAATGTAACAATTTAGGCTATTTGAATAAGTATTTGTATATAGACACTATTATAATACCAGAGGATTTTATAAGAAATGTTTTGGTTACCATAAGGTAAAAAACCGGCATGGTTATTTGTGGCGTGGTCTTACGAGATACCTTTGGTTTCAAAGGATTTTGAAACATTAATAATCCAACTGAGTGTGTTTTCTCATGCTGGATTTCTAAACTGACTCGGATGTTATTTAACTATAATGCTTAGGTCAGATCGAGTATTATATAGTACAGATTTTGGATGGACTACTATGGAGCTCAGGAGATGAGCTGGATGGCGAGACGTATCAGACGTATTTGATGTATATTCCACTGTGCATTTAGCTTTGGAAGGACGAGATATTATAACCGTCCTGAATTGTGTTGTTGATTGTATTGAACTCTGATGATGTACTGTATAAACAAATATAGTTCTTTTTGTCTAAAGATTAATCGTTTATCTATTGTATATTGTTTTGCTGCGATTGTGAGATTCTGATTCTGTTTCTATTTTTTCTTCTATCTCCTTCTTATTTAACCCTAATAGTTCAGTTTTTCGGCATTCGATTGTTCGGTATTTGATACAGTGGACGTATAAGTGTCGATTTTCGAGCGTCAGAAAATCGGGTCGTTGCAGATTATTATAAAATTGTAAATGTAAATACAGTGAATTGGGTGTAGGAATTTATTTTAGAAATTATATTGAGAATTTGGATCTGAAATTTTGATATGTTAGAAAACACAATCAAAGTAAATTTTTGTACTTTTTGAGGATTTTTCTTAAGTGATTTACTATACGAATTAAATTATTTGGAGAGGGGGATCTAAATGATTTAATTGTATTTTTAATGGAAAGGCTTATCCGCAAAATAAATCTTGATACTTATCTAAAAATTAAGAGGCGATAATTTTTGTAAAGCGTGTAAAAAGTTGAGACAACTAATTACGTGTTTATAGTAGGCAGCTTAGTTGATATAAATTGCTTAATTTGGCATTTGACCAGACTATACTCAAAAAAAAGGTTTCACCTCTATTAGAGGTACCTTTCGACTCTTCCCTTTTGCTTCGATAAATTTATAAGCCCCTAAGCCGAAATCAATACAAAATGTATCAACTAGATGGTATGTAGTGGATTGGAGGAAAGGTGAAAGGCATTGTGTCTAAAGCGTTGCTTCCGATGGGGGTCGATCCATTAGTTTGTTTTAAAAAGTTAAGCGTCTGCCTTTTTTTTACTCAAGCTTTCGACATAGTCGAAACATATGTTTTCGGAAGGAGTTTTCTAATAGCTTTTGAAGAGGATTGCCCTTTTCTATTTTAAAAATAAGGGCTTTAGAAGGAGTTCCTTTAGTTGTAAATAAATGCTTATGAAAGAAGCAGTTCCGGCCTAGTTAAAGCCATGTCATCGGTCTTTTGCCTTTCGAGTGTATTGAAGTTATCAATGCTTTCGAAGGGTAGTTTTTGTTTTAAAATTGTATTAAGACACTTCCTAAATGGTTTCGAAAGTGTTCGTGGGTTTTGAAGGCAATGGCTTCGTAAGGGGTTTCGAAGCTATCCTTCAGTATTTTGCTTAAATTTTTTAAAGCTTTCGAAAGGGATGGTGTCGACGCCATCATATTTTCCCCAGTGCTTATATATGATAAAGAATGGTTATGAAAGAGATACTTCGTTTATATTCACTATGATCCAAATGATGTTTTAAATATAAACCCAACGATTTCGAAAGGGGGACTTTTAATGCTTTCGGAAAGAATACTTCCAATGGTTTCAAAGCTATGCTTCTAAGAGTTAATGAATATTACTTTACTACATTAGAAAGATTTTGAAAGAGAGGTTTTATTTTTTTTGAAAGGTAGGAGCATAATGTTTTTAAAAGGGATTTATATGCTTTCGAAGGAGGATATCCAGTGAGGTCGAAAGCAAGGCTTCGAATGTTTCGAAAGCCTTATTTTTCAAAACAATAACCCAATCTCATTTTAAAGAAAAATCATGGCATATAAAAAGATAAAGTATTTTGAAATGAAGTTTTTGAAGAAGTCTCAATAGGTAAAAGGGATTAACCTAGCTATTATGTTTGCTTCTTCACACACACACATACACACACACACACACACATATATATGTTCACATTGAAATGAACCCATAATGGTACCTTGGGGAAGGGCAAAATAACCAACAAATTTGAACCCGGTAGTAAATATAAATTAAAGATATTGGCAGATAGCCAATAAGTTCCTAGTCTTCCCATGAAAACTAGGATAAAGAAAAGATATTGGAGTTACCGGTAGGTTCATAATGATCCCATGAAAACTATGTAATTGGATTGGAAGTCCTTAAACATTTAACCGATTATTAGTCAGCCCATATAAACTATTAGGTTAAAAGTAACCCTAGAAATTATAACTGTAACAGATATTCAAAATAAATGAGGATAGGTAATCCAAAATTGATTTACTTGTTTTGCGTATCATCATATCATGTTGTTTTTGAATTGCTTTAACCATTATGGATGCAAGGGCTCAGTATATGGTTTTATAAAAGTTATAGGACACTAATGAAGGGAAAACCCGTTTCGCTAAGCGGTGTGGTCCTACTATATATATAAATGGTTAGAGATGGTAGATTATTATTCGTACCAGACTTTATGTCTGACTCGAAGTTTTTGGTTTCCCCTTCAAATCTCGGGTACTCAATTGATTTTGAGTAGTTCAAGAGTTGTGGCTTTTAAATTTCTTTTAGACGAATAAAGCTTCCGGAGGCATGCATGAGGCATCTTAGCTATTTTGAGTTCTTTTGTTCCGCTGTGTGTTTTGGATGTAAATGCAAACTTGTTTTATTGCCTTATTATATACTTTGATCAACCAAGGGTCATCTTCATATTTTGCTCTTGGCGTATGTTGTAACAAATATATTATCTCTGAACATGGTTAATGATTGTGGGATTATGTTATGAATTTTATGGAATATGGAATTTGTTTGTTGTTTTAATTTTTTTCCATATTTATGTGTTTTCGTATATAAATATATCTAACATTGTCGTTTTTGGTCGTTGAAGATTAATAACTATGGAAGACTATAGCATCCATAGCCGTTAGTTTTGGACCTTCAAGTAGGAGGATGTTACAGAGTGTTTGATTATGTGCATACGGATATTTAGGGATTAGTAGCTACTACTGCTATTGGGGGAGCAAAATATTTTATTTTCTTTATTGATGACTTTTTTCAAAAAGTTTAGATGTATACGATGAAGGTCAAATCAGAAAGCTTTGAGAACCATTTGGTTGTAAGTTGAAGGTTCATAGATTTGATAATGGTAGTGAATTTTTTCTATGGAGTTCCTCAATTTTTGTAAGCAACATGGAATTAGGAGATATTTCACTACACCAGGAGATTCGCAATCCAATGAGGTTGTTGAAAGGATGAATCTAACTCTACTTGAGAATGCATGTTGCTTGAGCTTGATGGAGAGGTTGTCTAGAGGCTTATGGGCTGAAGCTTATCAACCGTAGCACATATTATAAATTAAATTCCATGCTCGGCCATAGATAAGAAGAATCTAGAGGAGAAGTGGAGGGATAAAGCAGTATATCTTGGTTACTTTTGTATTTTCAGTTGTTCGGTGTATGTTCATCATATAGCTGATGATAAGCTAGAAGCAAGAGCGTACAATGGCATAATTATGAGATACACAGCTGGTATCAAAGCGTATCGCATTTGGAACTTTGTTGATAAAAATATTATTCCCTCTAGACATGTTACTTTTGATGAGTCTGCAACGTTCAATCCCAGTTAGGAGTTACCTTCCACATCAGATGAGTCTGATAAGCCTAGGAAGTAGGAAGATGTCCCCATATTTCAGCCTAGTAGTAGAGTGTTGCTGTGAGAAATGTAGATGCAGTTGATGAGACATCATAGTGTAGTCCACAGGTTCCTTCTAGTATTGTAGGTGATATGCATGAGATTAGAGGAAGTTCAATTCAAGGTGGAGCTGAAAGGAGTTTAAGCAAAGTTATACCTATTAGGGCCAGTCATATGACCATTAGGCCATCCGAAAGGTATGGTGATTGACAGTTGAACCTTAGCCTTGGTGATATGTTTGATTATGCATTACATTTGATTCACAATGAGCCATTTGAACTTGAAAAAGCTATGAAGTCGATTTATAGCTCGAAATAGATTTGCGCTGTGAAAGAGGAGTTAGAGTCGTCGAGAAAGAAAAGGACTTGGGATTTAGTACCACCTTCTCAAGGAAGCCAAGCCATAGGTTGCATGCGCGTATTCAAGTTGAAGGATGATGGAAGATACAAGGCTAGATTAGTTTCTAAAGGGTTTTCATAGAGGAAGGGAGTGAAGTATGATGAGATATTTTCTCCTGCAGTAGGGCATACCTTCATCCGCATTTTGCTTGCTATTGTTGCTACTCATGACTTCAAGTTGGAGCAACTTGATGTTAAGACCACTTTCTTACATGGTGACTTGAAGGGGACCATTTACATGAAGCAACCAGAAGGATTTATTGTAAGTGGGAAAGAGAAATGAGTTTGCAAGTCAAAGAAGTCACTTTATGGACTCAAGCAGTGGCCTAGACAATGGTACAAGAGGTTTGACTACTTTATGCTTTCACTTGATTTCGATCATAGTATCAAAAACCCTTGTGTGTGCTTTAAGCATGTATAGAGCAGTAGTTAGGTGTATTTACCCTTGTATGTGGATGACCTGTTGATTGCTTTCAAAGATAAAGATGAAATTGATAGTTTGAGGATGAAGCTAAAAGTAGAATTTGAGCTGAAAGACCATGGGGAAGCACTGAAGATTTTGGGTATGGAAATCCAAAAGAATAGAAAGTTAGGATTTTTGAGGCTCTCTCAAAATGAGTATTTTAGGAAGATGCTTGCTCGGTTTAGCATGGAAAGGGCAAAAGCAATTAGCACACACATGCCTTTGCCCATTCGCTTTCTAATAAAGGCTCTCTGATATCAGAGAAAGACAAAGCTTACATGGAGAAGGTGCCATATGCGAGTGTAGTTGGTAGTTTGATGTATGCTATGGTTTGCACTAGGCCTAACATCGCACAGGTTATTGGATTGGTTAGTAGATATATGACAAATCTTGGAAAGACGCATTGGGAGGCAGTAAATTACATTTTCAGATATCTTCGAGGAACTCTATACCATGGGATTGTTTTTGGCGGTAGAGATAGAGATTTTAGCTAGGTAAGGTTTTATGATTCCGACTGCGCCAGCGATAGAGATCGAAATAAGTCTATCTCAGATTATGTGTTCACTCTTGGAGGGACAACTATTAATTGAAGTGTGAGATTTAGACTATTGTTGCTTTGTCTACTATAGAGGCAGTGCTTATAGCTGCTGTGAAGCGGTTAAGGAGGCACTACATTTAAGGCAGTTTATATGTGATTTGGGCTTCGTATGGAGTGGACACTACATCGGAAAAGGCCTTTTGTAGCGCTGAAAAAACGCTGCCAAATTTTTTAGTGGTGTTTCGATAAACGCTGCGATATGACATGTAACTAAAGGTCTGAAACTTTTTGTAGCGTTGTAGAAAACGCCAGAACTTGACCTAATGTAGTATTTTAGAAGCGCTACAAAAAGTTTTAAACTTTTATTAGCATGTCGTATCATAGTGGTTACAAAAATGCTACTAAAAGTTTTTGTAGCATTTTTTCAAAGCTTCAAAAGTCATATCGCTTCTATTTACATTTATTTTAGCAGCGTTTGCAAAATGCTACTAAAAGTTATTAACTGTTCAAACATACTATATGCGCTACTATTTCATGTTAATGGCTTGTACCATTTTCAGCCATCGCTCATATAATAGTCGCATTACAACTAGCAATCGGCCACACAATCATCGTATTCAAACAATCAATCACTTAATCATAGTATTTAAACAATTAAAAAATAGACTAATCACATAATGAAATATAATATCCATAATCATTCTTAAACAAGTTACACAACAAGTACTAACAAAATGTTATAGTATATATAACAATTAAATACATGTTAATTACTTAATTACCCACAATTCTTTTCTACAGTTGGTCTTTACTCCTAAAAAGCTAATTACATGTAGAAAAGTTTAACAATCACCAAACGATTATGAAACTGTTTCATATTTAAAGTTTATCAAACATCCTTAGTTGAACTTTTCTTAAATTTAAATTAATAAAACTTAGTTAAATTTTTATAAAACTTGGTTAATTTTTATAATAAACTTATTTATTTTTTAAAAACTTATTTACGTAGTTAAATTATAATAAAACTTAATTAATTTGTATAGATTTATTTAATTTTTATAAAACGTAGTTAAATTATATAACTCTTAGTTAATTTTTTAAATTTTGGTTAATTTTTTTTAAAATTAGTTAAATTTTTATAAAACTCAGTTAACTTATTTATAAATTTATTTACATTATCTCAATCTTACAAATTATATCAATTCGTAAAACTTAAATGTCATGACTTATATTTTAATTAACTTGAACTTATAAATTTTCTCAAACTTAAATTTTATGACTTGACTACTTTTTATAAATTATCTCAGACTTATATATTTTTCATAAACTTAGCTAATTCATTATTATTATTATTATTACTATTATAAACTTGTTAATTTTATAATACTTAGTTAATTTATATAAAACTTAGTTAATTTACTCAAATCATTATTTCTTATTATTATAATTAAACTTATAAATTATCTCAATCTCAAACTTAAAATATCATAAATTATATTTTAATTAACTTAAACTATCTGAAAATTAGCATAAGCTATAGATACTTGTCTTTAGATATAGATTGCAAAGATCTGAAAACTAGCATAAGCGACAGATACATGTCTTTAGATATAAAAAGATAGAGAAACGGACCTGGTATGTTTGAAAATTTTGGAGTCATAAAAGGGAATAGCAAGCTAGAAGATATAACTCAACAAACAACTTGCTTTATACTTTTATACACAGCAGGCAAGTAACTTGAAGCTAACATTGATATTCCACCCACTCCCTGTAAAAAATAGATAGCTTTAAACAAACACGAAGAAATAAAATTAGAAAATTCAAAACAAACCAGAAATTAGCAAATTCAAAACAATGACAGCAATGAACATGAATGGTAAACAAGTATAGTTCCTAAGGAATGAGCTTCTCAACTTCTAATATAATAATAAGTTTATACGTATATTTGGTTCTTCCTGTAAGTTTTAATATGTTTAAATAGCATAATTCATTTTAGGATTTCATACTAAAGCAAGGAACATCTGAAAATAAATACCCAGCTATAAAGTCCTTCTAGAAACATGAATTATCATCTTCACTGGGCAGATGCTGAAATGTCTTCTTGATCAAAAATAATACCCTGTGGCATTTTGAGGGCAATCTGGTCTTTTTCCCAACCAGCTATTTCTAGTTGCTCAATAAATTCCAAAAACCCTTCTTCTAATTTTGGAAGGCTCTCCTCAAGCCAATTCAAGACTTGATATTCGTTATTGTTCGGATGCTCATTAAGCCAATGTATATGCCATAAGCTTTTCAACACTAACATGCTTGTAGCACCTACTCGAATATTAAAAAAATAAACTGAAGATGGTTTGTAAACTTACAGCTACAATAGCAATCCGTTTTGTCTAATCAACCTTGAAAGTGACAAAGTAATCGGTTATTTTCGATCCATTTTGGTTTAGGAAAAAAATGTACTTCTGCTTTGCGTAAAACTCAACTAGCGCCTTCACCTGTTAAAGTATCAAAAATGAAAATTTTAGTCATAACCTTATATTCTTAATCATATTTTAAAAAGTATTACCATATGGATGGAGCATTCACTAGGAATCATTTTATTCTTGGATACAACAAAGGTAGCTCGAGGGTGCACGAATCTTTCCAATGTT
The DNA here is from genome assembly GCA_030765085.1 of Allium cepa. Lineage (NCBI taxonomy): Eukaryota > Viridiplantae > Streptophyta > Magnoliopsida > Asparagales > Amaryllidaceae > Allium > Allium cepa. Next base: position 1,037,356,413 of record CM060931.1, on the reverse strand, counting down.
AGTATGTTTTCATTTTTGTTATACTCGACATAACCTGAGTTGACACAAAATATTTGTCATTGCTTTGTAAACATAATTCATACTAAAAAATGAAGTAACACACCCAGAACCACATCATGCAACACATGTGATTTCACAAGCACTCGGGCACGCTTCAGATTTACCAGGCAAATGAGAGGGTAAATACTCAGATAGTATCCTCCCTGAATGCTTTATAGGATGTCAATTTTATGTTATTATTTAAAATAGCAACAAAATTCAAGTTTCGGACTAAAGCGAGTGACATTTTTAAATTATTATTTGACATAGCAACAAAATTTAGGTTTTTGACTACAACAAACTTGTTAACTTACCGAGCGAAATCTAAGAACTGAGAGGGACTTATAGTGTAACCAAACATGAACAATCTACACACCTAACCATGTATATACTAGTATATCATAATATGATTGCATTAATAACTTATTTATTAATTAGTTAAATTTTTATAAAGCTTGATTAACTTATTTATAACTTTATTTATATTAACTCAAACTTATCATCTCAATTGCTAAAACTTAAAATATCATAACTTATAACTTGTATTTCAATCAACTTAAACTTATAAATTATCTCAAACTTAAACTTTATTAACTTAGGTAATTTTTATAAATTATCCCAAACTTATAAATTTTCTTAAACTTAGTTAATCTATTGTTGTTGTTGTTGTAAACTTAATTATATTATTATTATTATTGCAAACTTAATTAACCTTTACAAAATTACTTTTTTTATAAAACTTAGTTAACTTGGTTAATTTTTATAAACTTAGTTTTAGTTATTATTATTTTTGTCGTTGTTAGTTATAAAACTTAGTTGACTTAGTTAATTTATTATTATTATAAACTTAGTTAATTTTTATCAAACAATATTTTATTATTATTATAAACTTAGTTAATTATTTATCAAACTTAATTTATTATTATTATCATAAACTTTTTACTTTTTATAATACTTGGTTGATTTTATGAACATGTTTAATTTTTATAAAACTTAGTTAATTTATTCAAATTATTGTTTATTATTATAATAAACATAGTTAATTTTTATAAACTTATTTAACTTTTATAAAACTTGGTTAACTTAGTTGATTTTTATAAACTTAGTTTTTATTATTATTGTTATTAATTATAAAACTTAGTTGACTTAGCTAATTTATTAATATTATTATTATAAACATAGTTAATTTTCATCAAAATATAGTTTATTATTATTGTTATTGTTATTATTATTATTACCTCGGTTGGTATTTTTATCAAACTTAGTTTATTACTACTACTACTATTATTATAAACCTGTTAATTTTTATAAAACTTAGTTAATTTATTCAAACTATTGTTTATTATTATTATCATAAACATAGCTAATTTTTATAAACTTTTTAAATGCTTATCAAACTTTGTTAATGCTGGCCATAATTGGTTCCCGTGTGAAACAGATTCAAGAATGGTCAGGTGTATACCTATACAAAATTGATCTAGCTTCACTGCAGTTGCTTAATCTTTACACTATCTCATGTTATTTTAATTTCAGTATATAATTAAGGAAAAACTATCATGTTATCTTAGGAACGTATCACCTATTAAACTTTACTACTATAATATGGATGGTAGTAATAAGACTAGCTTTCATCCATCTTCTTGTATATTTGTCCAATCTACATACACTAGAGGCCGTGTTAGGTAGATAAGATGTTTCAAAGGATGTTTAAAAAACATTAATAAGAAAACACATGCAAGTTCATTCTACCCGACTCAATAATCCAAAGATGCAAATGACTTCAATAACCGCTACTAGTTTTGTACAAAGTAGCGTTTATTGAAGCATCACTCACCCTTCCTACAAAACATGAAATAATCGTGTTCTTACTGATAATGGTTGCAAATATGCAGTTGCTTTACAAAACCACCCAAAATCATCACTAAATACAAAAGTGAATAAATTACTCGATACAAAGTTCAAATTTTGATTTCCAACACACTTAGAATTGAAATACATATTTGAGAACATGTATCAAATTCTCTTCTTATAATTTGAGCACAAAGTTCTCTGCTTTATTAATTTGTTAGGTGACCACATTCGAACTTCTATCTACCAATCTGACTGTCAAACTAGGATCAAACTATCTCAATGATAAAAAAAGATAACCGTATGGGTAATGGTTCAAAAATTCCATAAATGCCATAAATTTTGCCAAGGTGCTAAGCCTACATAAAAGTTTCTTTTCCTCTCTAGTCCTACTATTTCAGTACACTATGTGTGTGATATATAAGCAATGTGTTTTTTGTAACTAAAAGAGAACAGAATTACAGATTATGGCAGGTGGAGTAATTATTTCGAATGGAGTTGGAATGGAATATGAAGGAAGACTAACTCTATCCGTACTAATAACTTGCATAATGGCTACTTCTGATGGCCTTATTTTTGGATATGACATTGGAATTTCAGGTTTGTGTTGCAAATTCTTGTGCTAACTGATGATTTATGTGATTTTTATTTGTGCAGTTAGTTAAAATATACATACCTTATGTGTTGTAGGAGGAGTTTCCACTATGGAGCCATTTTTGGAAGAATTTTTCCCTAGTGTATTAAAGAGAGCTTCTGCAGTGAGCAAAAATCAGTACTGTGTTTATAACAGCCAAGCATTAACTTCATTCACACTATCGTTGTACATTGTTGGGTTTTCACTACGAAAGAATATGAAGGTTAACAAGGAAATAGTGAGTTGTCCTCTGTAATGAAGTAATGTTCTCAAAATAGAATCATAAGTAAAGTTATCCCTAGAGTAGATGTGAAACAGTGGATGAAACTTAGCTTCTAGTTTTCACTAGAGTAGAGGACAATGTCCCTTAATTTGATTGATGAATCATTAAGTTTAAAATTGTAACTGTAGGTGCATGAATTGAACAAAAGAGTACATTTGATTAAAATAAATAAATAAATAAATAAAAGAAAACAAATACTTAGTCAAAACTCAGCTTGCCTTGATAAAACAACCATTTTTGCTGACTTAGCTTTCTTCCAAATCTTTGTCACCTTATACCAAAACCCTGCTACCATGATGTAATATAGTATCACCAACAACCTCACTAAACCACATAGGGTGTATTTCTTTAAATCAAAATCAAGTCATGCATATGCGTATGATTGTAGTTTAAAGTTAGACCATGCATTAATGATCTGCTGTGTACCATGGTTCAGATCCAATTTATTTTGTTCATAATCAATCTCACCATACACAACCCCACTTTTATTAAAAACTAACATAGTATCAACCCTCAAATCCCAGTTCTTATCATTATTCGTAATATCATTTTTCCAAACTACCATCATCTTTTCCAGTAACATCAGCATTGCGCTGAGTGTTCCCCACCAACCTCATTCTATTGCATCACCTAAAGCAACTTACTTTGCATGGTAACCAAAGCATTATTTCGATCATATTTATGTGCATAGTTTTCTAATGATCACGTTTCCACATTCCCTTTAAATGGACTATTTAGAGTTAAATTCGTGCATTTAACTTGTTGAGTCAATGTATCACCGTCATCAAAATCTACTTTGGTACTTGCATATTCACATGGTTGTGCATGGTTAATTTCATCATTTAACAAAGCTGAAACAACAATAAAATTCAACTTGCCTTGACAGCAATAAATCAGACTTTAATGCAAAATTGGTCTTATCGATAATGCAAGAGCTTAAAGTACTTTGGTAATATATCGAGAAATATTGAATATGTAGAAAATTTGAAAATAACAAACTTTAAAACTAACAGAAAACAAGTTCCAGCGTGAGTATGTCGGCAATGGACAAAAATTTGTCAAACTTGAACTATAAAGACATCAATGTACATGTTTTTAGGGTGTGTTTGTTTTCCAGTTAAGAAATTCTTAATATATGTATAGGGTAGGGTGTGTTTTTCTGTTTTTTTCCTTTATTTGCAGGTATTTTAGCACCTCAGGTTTAGATCGTCAAGAATAGTTCGCCAGCAACCCCATCAGTTCGCCGACAACCCCAATTAGCATACTCCACCTCACCTAAACAAAATTAACATATTTCGATTGTTAGCAACAACCCATCATTTCCTGATCGCCAACTAAATCATCAAATACGATTCACCTATACGCGCAAAAAATATGGCTTCAGTATAAACCCTTACAGCTCACATATCATATGAATCATAGAAGGGTGATCTCATATCCCAACTGAACGGTTTCCAGCTTAGAGCCCTACATAATAATAATAATTAAGTTTGATAAAATAAATTCTAATCAAGAAACAAGAATATAAAGTACTCATGATATTTTACTTGGAGCAATTTCATGCCATCACGATGTGAACCGCAATAAATTCTTAGCAAAATTGCTAGAGGGACTATCTTTTACTGATTTGCAGCTTTATCCCAACATGCTAAAATTGTCTTAATTATAGTTGTATCCATCTTGGTTTGAATTATCCTTTACTTTTCTATAATTTATGCTATACTCTTTCATAAAGTTAGATGTTACTAAAAAAGTAACCCCAACAGATTTTAAGCAACTAAAATCTAGGGCTCGCTAACCGGGCTTGGATGGGCCGGGCATTCAAAGGAGAGGGAGTGGTGGGTAAATGTGATTTGTGGAGAGGAAATGAAACATGGGAGTGCCTTTTGTTTGTGGGTGGAGTTGAGTAGGAAAATGGTCGGGTTATGTCAATTTCAAGGGTTTTTATGGTGTCCAATCCATGGTCCGATGATTGTCTTGATTCATGATGATTGTTGTTTGTCGTGTTACTACTGCTGCACCCATTGTCGAATGATGATCTCAAGGCCATCCATCGGTCAAACCATCTCGATGGCTCTTGATCTATGGATGGCATTTCAGATGAAAAGATAGTGCGGATCATGCTATATGGAATTATATCATAATAGTGCATAAATAAACAAAGATATTGTAGCAATGTGAATAAGTAAAATAAAACAAGCACACCAGGAATTTTTATACTGGTTTGAACTTCCCGTTCTACATCCAGTCCCAGACTCCTTCTGGAATTTCAACTACAGCAACCCTCACTTAACTCGGAGGAACAGGTTTACACTGCTCGAGCAATCGAATAGGACTTCACCCGCCTAAGCAACCGAATAGGATTTCAACTTCCTGAGTAACCGAACAGGACTTCTTTTACAAATAACAAATGTATCCGACTGTAGTGTGTTCTTAAATAACACTAATAAGTCAGTTAAGTACAATCTTCCTATAATCTTCTCCTTTATGATATATAGTGTGACATTCTTTGAGAATTGTGGACGATAAAGTGATTAATGATCAAAGTATGTAAGCAATTTGAGAACAATTTGAAAGCTTGAGAATAGATGAGAATTCAAGAGTGCTAAAAGTAAATTCGATGAATTGTTTGTTGAATTCAGTAATCTATTTATAGTATATAAAGAGTTGCATCTATAAATGAAAAGTTATATTGAAAAGAACAGATGAAACTATTGATTTTAAAAATGTTTCCCTTGGTGAAGAGAAGTGTCTTTTCAAGAAAATAGCTGTTGGAAATATCCAGACGTCTGAATTAAAAATTTCAGACTTCTGAATTAGATTGAAATGCAAACAGCAAGCTTTTAGGCAAAATTTGACTATATTCAGATGTTTGAAAATTGTCATTCAGACGTATGAATATTGTGACAATATTCAGGTTTCAGCATTCGGACGTCTCAATGAATGGTTTCAGACGTCTGAGTGTAGACTTTTGTGCATGTATATGCATTTGTGTGCATGCGGGTGCATATATATATATATATATATATCATTTCAGGAGAGATTTTAACAAATTTCTAAGTAAAGTACAAACTCTAGACACACAATACTCAGCTTTAAAACATCTGAAAGGGATTCTGCAATAATCTCCTACAAAGATGGTTAGTATGCACATAATATTCTATATAGGTTGTCACAATCAAAATTGAGATTCCAACATTCTCCCCCTTTTTGATGATGACAACTATATAATCAATAATACATATTTAAAGTATTGTTGCTCCTCCTGTCAATATGCATGATTTTATATTTCTCCCCCTTTGTCATCGACAAAAAGAAAGAGCACAGATAACAATAGATAGTTCATTTCATTAAAGCAATTAGAGTAGTTAATACATGAAGAGATAATAACTCAGAAATTTCTCATACAACTAGTCATGCAAAGTTATAAGCAAATCAAACATAAGATACAAAATAGACAAAGATAATTAAAATTGGCTTGAAAGAGACGGATCATTGTGATTAGAACTCGAGCTTGAGGAAGACCGTTTAAATAGGGAAGGGTTGTAAGCTTGAGAAGATGAAGAGCCGGAACAAGAAATTCGATCCCAAATTTTATTAAGAAAGCCTTTAATAGAGTTAAATGTTCTTTCCATCTTCTTCTCAAGTGCCTTAATTTCTCGATGAATCTTTGATTGATTTCAGGAGAGAGTGATGATGGCTTGTCTTGAAAAAGTTTCTGGGCCAATTTCTTGAATAGTGCCACCGTCCTCCTCTTCTTTTTCATGTTGAGTATGAGAAGAAGAAGCAATACTAGTGTCTCGAGGTTGAGGAATACCTTGTTGAACATTTTGTGACAATTAATGGAAGGAAATAATTTGTTGAGGAGGAGGCCATGGTGGAAGACCCATCAATCCTTGAGTTTTAGCGCCTAACTCACTAATAGTTGTAAAATTGGAGTCGAGCATTGGTACTCCGACATTTGGGAGTATGCGCATAATATAAGCACTATAATGAATGGTTCTATATTTTCTTCGGATTATGATGTCTTGAAATTCATCCAAAATAATTTTTCCCCAATTCACTTGTTGATTGGATTAGATAGAATAAAAGTCTTGGAAGTTTTCTTTATACACTTTTTCATAACTCCCCATCCTTGGTTGGAGAGAACGAATAAGTGCACGGTGAATGAGCCTAGCTTGTGGCCTTACGAAGGTAGATTTTAAATTTATTGTAAGTTGATCGGACAAAAATTGATGTGAAACTTCGTCCCGTTGATCCATATCAACTTCAATTTCATTAATATCAATTCCTTGATAAGGGCAATTTAAAATATGACCTAGTCTTTGTAAAGGTAAGAAGATTCTTACGCCATAAACTATCGACCAAATACAATCTTGTTGGTTTTGGGGATTATGATGATCCAAATTTAAGTTCGCAAGAAAAAGTTTAATCATAAGATGATTAATCTTAACATTGTTAGGAGTATACCCAATCAAGCTATCGAAATGGAATCGTTTCGCTAACTCTCTAACATGATATGCTGCGAAATCCAGTATTTCCATGAATTCTCCTTCAAAGACGTTGGAAATCTTCATCGAATTAAATCGAGAAACAACAACATAGTTCCATAGCCATTGCCGGATTTGGTCTTCGGGTGGTCCAGAAGTCGATTCTCTAGTTCTTTTTTATCTTGGTGGCATTGGAGAGTTAGAGGAAAGGTAAAAGCTTTGAGAGAGATGGAAATGGGGGCTAGGGTTCTGAAGTAATTGGGAATGAAGTGAAAAAGGCAATATATAGTGGGTGAAAAGACAGGGGTATAATTGCAAAGAAAATAAAGAAGAAAGGTTAAAAATTAGGCACAGAAAAATTCAGCCGTCTGAATCATTTGATTCAGACGTCTGAATTGGGTTGAGATACAACCCGTAAGGAAATAGCTCAAAATTGGCCCAGAAGTCTGTTTTATTTGATTCAGACGTCTGAATCCGGGGCAAAAGTTTTCTGCTATGAATATTCAGACGTCTGTTTCGAATAAAACAGTCGTCTGAATTTTTCTCAGAGGCACATATTAGCTTTTTGAGAATAGAAAACAATATATATTATCAAATAATTTGAAATAATACAAGTTTAGAATAAACAGAATGAAATGACAAATTAACAATAGTACATAAACAACAAGAAATAATTAAAGAGATTTTGAAGAAGAAGATGGAGTATGATATGACTCTTCTTTAATTTCATTGTTCTCTACAAATGGTCGAAGTGGAGACCATCTGTTGCCACGTTTCGAAGAATTTGGTGATGTCAATGGACGTTGTGGTGATGATTCCCAAGGATTGCGACGATTTGGAGAATGAACTGTAAACGGTTGATGAACTGTGTCTTTTGATGAAGAACCATAGAACTTTAACACGACTTATTCAAAAAAGCTAAGCCAATTGGCATTAACTTTTTTTCATAGTATAATTCACGTTGTAATTCTAATGTTTCTCTATGTTAGTTATGAATATCATCTATTTTCTCTTTCATGGATGGTGATCCAAAAAAGAGAGACCGTTTTGTTCTTTTAGTTGGTGGAGTATATCCAGCATGAGTTGAGGGTGGATCGAAACCGGTTCATAGGTTGGTGTAGGAGTTGGTAGAGCTTTCGATCCCGAGAAAGGAGAAGTATAAGAAATCTTAGATAATTTGGAGTTGTATTGAGATGACATGTTGAAACAGAAATTTGAAAAAAAAAATTGAAAATTTTGAATGAATTGTGGTGCAAAGAATGAAGAATTGCAGATATTATATACTTATAAGCTAGATAAAAATAGAGAAACATTGTATGGTTAGGAGTATAATGGCCATAGTAAAAAGAGGAGAAAATGAGAGGTAAATGAAAATTCGAAAACAAACTAATGTTTCAGAAAAAGATACAGAGTAAAGTGGTAGAGCAGATGACTGCTGAGTCTGAGATCCTGAGTTCGAGTGCTAGAAAACACCCTTTATTTATTTATTTAAAAGAAGCTACGAATTAAAAGTATAAAAACCATATATTTAAAAATATGTGTTCTTATAAATCTTTTAAGAGACGATTCCAAGTTCTCGTCTTAAGTTGATGAAAGTATTTTCATTTAATGGCTTTGTAAAGATATCTGCCAATTGTTTATCAAAGGACACAAATTCTAGATTTATTAAATCTTTTTCAATATTATCACGAAGAAAATGATGACGAATGTAAATATGTTTTGTTCATGAGTGATTAACGGGATTTTTAGATAAATTTATGGCACTAGAATTATCACGGTAAATAGTTGATTTGGATAAATTAAAACCAAAATCTTTTAGTGTTTATTGCATATAGATAACTTGAGCACATGCCAAAGCTGTAGAAATATACTCTGCTTTACATGTCGATAATGAAACACAGTTTTGTTTCTTACTAAACAAGGATACAAGAGACCGTCCAATGAAGTGATAAGTCCCACTTGTACTTTTTCTATCTGCCGGCTTCCTCCAAAATCAGCGTCACTATAGGATACTAATTCAAAAGGACATTTCTTTGGATAGAATAGTCCAAAATCCTTGGTTTTATTAAGATACCGTAGTATGCGTTTCACTGCTCGTAAATGTGATTCTTTGGGATCTTCTTGAAATCGTGCATACAAGAAAACACTCATCATTATGTTAAGTCTACAAGTAGTTAAAAATAGTAACGATCCGATCATACTTCGATATAATTTTTGGTCAATACTTTTGCCACTTTCATCTTTATCAAGATGTATAGTTGTACTCATAGGAGTTGGTTTGGTAGAAGTATTTTCCATACCAAAGCGTTTAATTAGATTGTTACAATATTTTTCTTGATTCATAAAAATACCATTGGTTCATTTGTAAGCCAAGAAAATAATTTAACTCATCCATATGTGACATTTCAAATACTTCGGTCATTATTTTAGATAATTCTTGACATAATTTTTCATTTGTAGATCCAAAAATAATACCATCAACATAAATTTGAACAATTAAAATATCTTGCTTGTTTCTTTTGATAAAAAGAGTTTGATCAACCTTCCCAATTTCGAAACCAGAATCTATTAAATATTTTTTAAGACGATCGTACCAAGCACGGGGTGCTTGTTTCAGACCGTATAAGGCCTTTTTAAGTTTATAGACATGGTCAGGAAATTGTTAGTGTACGAATAAAGGATGTTTTTCAACATAAACTTTTTCTTTTATAAAACCATTTAAAAAGGTACTTTTAACATCCATTTGATATAATTTGAAGTTATGAAAACATGCATAGGCTAGTAAGACTCGTATTGCTTCTAGTCTAGCGAATGAAGCAAACGTTTCTTCATAGTCAATCCCTTCTTCTTGATTATACCTTTGTGCAATTAATCTAGCTTTATTTCTAGTAATATTTCCTTGTTCATCTGCTTTATTTTTGAAGACCCACTTTGTACTAATAACTGATTGATTACCAAGCCTAAATCCTAAACGTCGTTTCTTCGAATTGGTTTAGCTCTTCTTGCATAGCGATTAACCAATTTTCATCGGTGGATGCTTCTTTAATATTTTTAGGTTCAATATGAGAAAGGAAAGCTACATGACCCATTTGATTTAATTGACTTCTTGTTCTAAGTGATGAATTGAGTTCTCCAATGACATTAACAGAAGGATGATCCCTTAATAATCTAGGTGGAGATCTTAATTCATTGTTATTGTAAATCATGTTTTCATTATTTTCAAAATTTGAAATTTCTGTATTTGTGATATTATCAAGGAATTCTTCATCATCTTTTATACTTGGTATTTGCTTAAAATTTTCATTAAAGGATACATGAAGTGTTTCTTTGATGATATTGGTTCTTTTATTATAAACTCGATAAGCTTTGCTTCGATTTGAATATCCTACAAAGGTTCCTTCATCGGATTTTGAATTGATTTTACCAAGCTGATCTTTTGTGTCTAAAATGAAACATTTTGAACCGAAAACTTTAAAATAAGAAATATTTGGTTTTTGACCATTAAAAAGTTCATAAGGAGTATTCTTAGTTAGTGGTCGAATAGAAACACGATTCAAAACATAACAAGCTGTTGCAACTGCTTCAGCCCAGAATTATTTTGGTAACATACTTCCATTAAAAAAGGTCCTTGCACATTCTTGTAAGGTTCTATTTTTACGTTCTACAACTCCATTTTGTTGTGGAGTTCTAGGAAACGAAAAATTAAGAATATTCCCTTCTTCTTACAAAAATGTTCAAAGGCTTCGTTTTTGAATTCACCTTCATGATCACTCCTTATGTTTTTTATTTTTAATCCTTTAAAATTTTGAATTCTTTTGACAAAAGTTTTGAAATTATCAAAAGTACAACTTTTATTTTTCATAAAAATAGTCCAAGTATATCTAGAAAAATCATCAACAATTACAAATACATATCTAATGTGATTAATGGATTGTACTTGTGTTGGTCCAAATAAATCCATATGTAGTAATTCAAGTGGTTGTAAAGTTGAAATAACCTTTTTAGGTTTAAAAGATGACTTAGTTAATTTTCCTAACTGACATGCATCACAAATATGATCAATTTTAAAATTCATTTTTTGTAGACCTTTAACTAAATCGTTTTTAGAAAGCTTATTTATTGCTTTGAAGTTAATATGACAGAATCGTTTGTGCCATAGCCAAGGATCATTTTCTTTGGCTACTAAACATATATCTGAATTATGGTTTATTTTCATATTCAGAATATAGATATTTCTGTCTCTATTTCCTTCAAAGATAAGATTTTGATTTTGATCATAAATACTATATTTATTTTCAGAAAATTTGATTTTGAATCCTTTGTCACATAATTGGCTGATACTAAGTAAATTATGTTTTAAATTTTTGACAAGTAAAACATTTGAAACAAGAGGTAAATTTGAAATACCGTTGTTGCTCACATCGCCTTTGCCGGTGATATAGCCTTTGGAGTTGTCTCCAAATATGACGGAGCCTCCATCTGAGTAAGTAATGTTTGATAGCATATCTTTGTCTCCTGTCATATGTTTTGAACAACCACTATCGAGTATCCGTTTTCCTCTTTTCTTGACTGGGACCTACAAAAAATATGAGATAACATTGGTACCCACCTTTTTAATAGGGTCCTAAGAGTTAAGTCTTCGGAAACCAAACCCAAGAGGGTTCAGTATCCCATTTAAAAATGTAATCTTTACTTTTATGACCAGTTTCTAAAAAGGTGTTAATACATTTCTTCCTAATTAAACTGTTGTTTGTTTTAGGAACCCAAACTCTTATGTTTTTCGGGTAAGTATTCCTTTTTGATTGTTTTTTGGTAGGATTAATATTTCTCCTAATTTTCTTTTTAAGTGGAGCTTTTGTTTTCTTATCATACCCTAATCCTTTCCTACTTGAAAAAGATTGAGAGCTATCAATAATTTTAGATTGAGTTTCTCTTCCTTTATTAAAGTTTGAAACATTTTTGGTGATGGTATCTAACTTAGTTGTGAGACTAGTATTATCTAATTCTATCAATTTTACTTTTGTTTTTAATTTGTGATTTTCAAAAACAAGAGCGTCATTCTTCTCTTTTTGAATTTCAATTTCTTGACTCAAAAGAGTGAGTTGAGAATTAATATTAGAGCATGATTCTTGTAACTTTTCAAGTTTTTCCTTCAGTATTTTCTTCTCATCTTACGCATATCTCTTTCGAATTCTGCTTTGTTATGATGTTCACGAGTCTCCTTATATTTTCTTTTGAGTTTTTTTAGAGTGTCAACTAGCTCTGAATTTATTTCTGTCATATCATCAAAGGTAAAATTACTAACCTCGTTTTCGATAGCCATGAAGCAAACATTTACTTGCTCGTTTTCACTGTCACTGCTGCTATCTGATGAAGAGGTATCTAAATCATCCCATGCAACAGAAAATGCTTTCTTTTACTTATCTTTTCTACCATTGTTGAAATATTTTTTCTTTAGTTATGGACATTCTTTTTGCATACGACCTTTCTTATGACAATTAAAACATTATAGAACTGAAGATGATGGTTTGCTTGGAAAGTTCCTTTTTTCATTGTTTCTGTTGTTTTTTCGGAATTTCAAGAACTTTTTGAAATTTTTGGCAATAAATGCTAGATCTTCTGAATCTTCATCCTTTTCTTCTTTAGTATGAAAAGCTATGTTCTTTTTATCTTGTCCTTATACTCGTTTTTCCTGCAAATTCACTTTATAGGACATTAGATTTTCTATTAACTCTTCAGGCTTTATGGTAGAGAGGTCATTAGATTCTTCAATAGTTAAGACTTTTCTTTCCCATTCGTCCGTTAAAGAGTTTAGGATTTTTGATCAATATCAAAATCAGTGTACTTTTCTCCTAATCCTAATGGTGAATGGTAGATATCTTGAAATCTGTAGTACAAATCATTGATGGATTCATCTTGTTTCATTCTACTATTTTTTTTTTTAAAAATTTGAGCATGGAGATTTTTCTATGTTTGACTTTGTTAGTTCCTTCAGGAGTGATTTTAAGCATTCTCCATATTTCATAAGCATTTTGACACATGCTAGTAAGATTAAATTCATTTCTACCTAGTGCACAAAATAACACATTCATGGCTTTAGCATTGGCGGTAGCATCTAATATTTTTGTGTTTGTCCATGTGGAGTATTCTCCTGTAGGAAGAGTGTATTCATTTTGTGTGATATTTCATGATTCAAAGCTATTTGATTGCATATAGATTCTCATACAGGTAGCCCAATAATTATAGTTCAAACCATTGAAAAATGGAGGTCGTGCAGTAGATTGACCTTCTATAAAACTGGTGTTAGTGTTTATAGAGATAGTGCTAGTGTTGTTATCCATATTAGCAAAGAATCAAATAACTATGTTATGGTTAGATGAAAACCTTGCTTTGATACCAAATGAAAAGATAACGCGGATCGTGCTATATGGAATTATATTATACTAGTGTGGAAATAAACTAAGTTACTGTAACAATGTGAATAAGTAAAATAAAACAAGCACACCAGGAATTTTTATACTGGTTCAAACTTCCCGTTCTACTTCCAGTCCCAGACTCCTTTTGGAATTTCAACTACAACAACCCTCACTTAACCTGAAGGAATAGGTTTACACTCCCTGAGCAACCGAATTGGACTTCACCCACCTAAGCAACCGAATAGGACTTCAACTGACTGAGCAACCGAACTGGACTTCTTTTACAAATAACAAATGTATCTGACTGTAGTGTGTTCTTAAATAACACTGATAAGTCAATTAAGTACAATCTTCCTACAATCTTCTCCTTTATGGTATATAGTGTGATGTGCTTTGAGAATTGTGGAAGATAAAGTGATTAATGATCAAAGTATGTAAGCAATTTAAGAACAATTTGAAAGCTTGAGAATAGATGAGAATTCAAGAGTGCTAAAAGTAAATTCGATGGATCGTTTGTTGAATTCTGTAATCTATTTATAGTATATAAAGAGTTGCATCTATAAATGAAAAGTTATATTGAAAAGAATAGATGAAACTATTGATTTTAAAAATGTTTCTTTTGGTGAAGAGAAGTGTCTATTCAAGAAAATAACAGTTGGAAATATTCAGACATCTGAATTAAAAATTTCAGAATTTTGAATTAGATTGAAACGCAAACAACAAGCTTTTAGGCAAAATTTGACTATATTCAGATGTTTGAAAATTGTTATTCAGACGTCTGAATATTGTGAAACAATATTCAGGTTTCAGCATTCAAACATCTGAATGAATGGTTTCAGACGTCTAAGTGTAGACTTTTGTGCATGTATGTGCATATGTGTGCATGTATGTGCATATGTGTGCATGTATGTGGATATATATATATATATATATATATATATATATATATCATTCCAGGAGATATTTTAACAAATTTCTAAGTAAAGTACAGAATCGACACATAATACTCAGATTTAAAACATCTGAAAGGGAATCTGCAATAAATCTCCTGCAAAGATGGTTAGTATACACATAATATTTTATATAGGTTGTCACAATCAAAATTGATATTCCAACATCAGATTCCTCCTCCTTTAGTGGTTGGTGTAAGCTCATGTCTTGCCTCCATATCGGCAGTTCAAATTGTGTATTTTACTTTTTACTCTTGCCGATAGCCGATGCTCAACCGCTATTCAAATTGTGTATTTTACTTTTTACTCTTGCCGATAGCCGATGCTCAACCGCTATGTTGAGTATTTCTTGTAAATTTATTTAAGAAGTGAACAACCACGTTGGGAAAAGCATAGGAAAGAGCTCTTTCCCTTTTAAGAGCAACATCTTTCCTCCTCTAGAGCATAGACTGAATCTCGTCTATTGTGCAAGGTTGATCATCCCACTCAACCGCTATGTTGCTTGACTGTTTCAAAATATTTGTTAAACATAGATATATGATAATACGGGAAAGAGAAAAGAAGTGAGATGGAACATCACAACTGATCTTCTTTTTGCCATTTCTCGAAAGTACCTTGAGTCCCAAAGAGAAGCATCGCAGTTACTTGGAGATGACTTTGTGCTACTACAACCTACTCCATCTTTAGATAATCTGATCGATTGATCTCGAAGTCTTTCTTGAACTCTCACAAGAGCTTACATGCATCTTAATGTCATATTTGCTTATTTTTTGACATTGTGTCCTCTTACTAGTGCTTGTAGCTTCACCAGTCCTTTCAACGCTCTCAGTGCTCTCTTCACCTGTTGATTAGGGAAAGAAACACATATACATAAATTTGAAGATTCAAAAATCCAAATACATATGCTAGATTATTATTAGTTACCAATATAAAATGAAGTTCAACTATTCAAATAGTGAACAATAGTCAAGGGACCTAAATGTATTTTCACCTCTTAAGGTTTTACCCAATATGAAAATCAAACAAACAACGATTAAAGTAAACCATAGAAAACAAATTAATGGAGGTAGAGAAGAAAGAAAAAGACAGTACCAATCAAGTATATGCTACGTAGATTGAACTCAGTTCTAAACAGACACTGATTTAAACTTATTTTTCTCTTCTTATTATCAACTTACAACCCATTCAGCTTCCGTCCAATCGGCTGCCAACCGTTGTGGTCTCTGTGCACTATTCTTGCCGACCAATGTAGTCTCCATCTCGACTCTAGTTCAAATCCTCTTTTGACCCAAACCTTTAAAATGTTACACTATAGAAACCATATTTGCACAAAATCTGCATAATCCAACTAGTAGAATCACATATTATATCGAAATAGTAGATCCAGTTGAAATATAAAATTCATACCTATTTAGGGTTTATGTAGAAATTTCAAGCAATCAGACATGGTATCCGATTGAAATAGTCGATAAGGACAGAGAGGGCTAGCATAACAATGACGATGGAGAGCGCTAGCGTGAAGATGAGGATGGGAGAATCAGAGCATGAAGTAAAATTTGCTGAAGTGAAAAGGTAAAAAAAAAATTTAAAGCATTGAAGAGGAATAAAGGAAGGGTTAAATTTTTTCTTAGTTTTGATGATGGAGGTAAACGTGATAGAACAAAGGAATAAAAAATTTGGAATGGCGAAAATTTTACAAGGCGGGATGGACGTAAAATATTTGGTTGCATAAACAACGAAGAATAAAATATTATTAGTTGCACTTAGCAATAAACACTACCACTTGTTGCAACTAAAAGCAAATTTTCTTGTATTGAGAAGTAAATTATGACAGTCAAAGTGCAATTCATTTAGCTGAAAACCTGGCTTTCAGCTCAAGGACAAAGCATATAGAGACAAGAACGAAGCACACGAAAGAAGGAAGAAGCACATAGAGGTGAGAGAATCATTTTTTGTTTCAATGAATGAAGAGAAGCTTATTCGTCTTCAGAAGGTTCATATAGAGAAGAATACAGCAGATACGTTCACCAAGTCCATACCTGTTGCAAAGTTCGAGTGTTGCTCGAACTTGATTCGCTTACCAAGGTGCTAGGTGTCACATGGTGGCACGGGGAGAGAGAATTGGTAGATGGAGATATTTGTTTCATTGAGAAGATTGATAGGTTCTATATGGGAAGGATTCATTTAAATACTTTGTTGGCAGGCAGTGACATTGCCAGAGTTCGTTGAAAAGTGTAATGAGTGGTGACGTTACCGAAGCTTATTCTAAATGTTTCCATGAAGCTCGAGACTATTCAAAGTATGAAGGTGTAGATGGAATTGGATGGCTTTGTTGTAGATATGCATATTGTATCAAGATGAAGTGTTGAAAATTGTGATTCAATATTAAATTTTGTTATTTTGTCTAGTGCCACATCACGAGATAAGTTCAAATGTTAGTTCTAATGCCTTATATAACGGAGCATATGTTATAAAAATAAATTGTATCAGTCTTTGTAATATCCTCTCTCAAATTATTTATAAAAAATCTTCTCCCTTAGTGGACATACATTGTCATATTGATAGTGGAACCACTTTAAAATTTTTGGTGTACTTCCCCTTCGTTTAATATTAATTGGTAAATTCCACCTTTTCTTTAAAGGATAATAACCCCAATAATTTTATTTAATTGTTTTGTCATTCTATAGTTGATTTTATTATTCTGCAACTACTTTGTTGGCAATATCATCTTGAAAGGATAAACCCTAACAAATAGTAGCTCTCTAAGATGGAGTACAAGTTGGCTAGGTAGTGTATCAGTTTTAGATGATTGCATCTTTCAATCTATAGTTCGGATTGAATTGAGATGCACTTCCGATCGAGATGAGAATCCCGACCTTAAGTATATTTTCTAACTGGTTTGGGTCTGTGTTAAATTTTTCCCTAACACTTGCGTTGTGTGAGCATTTAGACTATTATTGTTTGAATTCTATGAAGGAAATTCACATCAAAGAAGTGATTGCAATATTTTTACACATCATTTCTTTGTCTCTTCCAGCCGGTTAGGTTAAAGAAAGGTTTTGCACTATTTTCGTTAACTTTTGTGTTGTCCTAAAAGTTGTTAAGTTAGTGGACAAAGATATAACTAAACAGACGGTCCATAATTATACATTGCATCGGACCAAATTAGAAGTTGTAAATGATATTACCCCTTTTCTAAAACTCTACTGAAGCAGCAGACGACACGAACATAGCTGCACACTTAACCCATAGCAGCGCATAACTATTTACTGAGCGGAAATGATGTACCACACAAAATATTTTGGTCGTGCATTCATTTGATATGACTGTACATATGTCATGGCTACTTGGGAATGAACAACATTCATGAGACAATATTCATGATATACCAGAAGTATACCTTGAAGAATGCTACAATATTCATGAGACGAACGAAAAAGGAAAATGAACGGATCGATATGGCTTGCTTGGAGATAAAATATTGTTTTAGGACTTCGTTGAATGCGTTTTCTAGATTGTATTATTATACTCATGCAATATTATTAGGTAACTTTAAATTGTTGTACCTGCTCCATTTAATTTTGTTATAAACTAACATGCTTTTACTATTAGATTGCCTAGTCATGTATGATATTTATTAAGTGTGGTGCTAATGACACCGCTTTAAACGCCGTCCACTACAAGATGGTGGACTATCGTCGGACACATCTTCCTTGCCCCGATAATATATCACCAACCGACAAAAAATCTAAAAGAAAAAGAAAAAAAAGAAAAGGAAAAAAGAGAAGCTCAAGACAGTGCCTTGAGAACCAGACTTTATTAGTTATAGGGTACATGCTTTTAGCACACGAAACGAGCTTGAAAGGAGAATGCTTAGCGAAAGGAGAATGCATTCTTTTATTGCGAAAGAAGTATTTTTCAAGAGGGTAATAATGGTTTGATTAAGGCTTGCCAATGGATATTCTAAGATGTAGAATAGTGTTATATTCGCATCTACATCCGAAAATCATTTTCGAATATTGGATATCCGCATCCGTGGCTACTGCCAGATATCAAATAATTATCATGTCCGTTAACGATTGATAAACAAAGAAATATAAATCGAATTTTTTTAATTTAAAATAATTTTTTTCTTTAATCCAATTAATCATAGAAATGTAAAAAATAGAAAACATGATGATAATAAATAGTTTTGAACATTTAATAAGCATTAAATACATATAAAACAAACCACTAACTTCATAAAACAGTAAATAAACATCTCTTATTTTATTAAGATACACATAATTTAAACTATAATCTTGATAAAAAACCGGATGTATACTTTTCAGATGTGAATATTTTTATATCCGTATTGTTTTAGATATCGATTGTTTATCCTTTTTTTGAATATAGATGTAGATGAATTTCAGATTTTTTGAGTATTCGTTGACCAAATTAATTTGATTATTATTAAATTATGTTTTTAGTGTATTATTTATTTATCTATATATATATATATAGGAATATCTCATTTTGAAGCTTTTGGAACTACAGAAATTACCTTTAACATATTTCACTAATTTGATGATATTTTCATCATTTCCTTCTTACAAGTTGTACCTTCAACGTCCCACTCTACACATTTTGATTATTTACTTCTGAGGATTAACTTTTTGCTCTCTCAACGACGAACTAAAACTCATTCTTTACTACTACTTTAATGGCACCGCTCAAGGTCTCATTAATAACAAATAAAACTCAAATTATGTACTAGTATATGTTCTCAATTTTTTCCCTTAAATTAATGTATACCATCTCCTCTTTAAGCAAACATAGTGATACTCTAAAGGCAGCAGATACTCCATTATGGTTTACTATACTTAAAATGTTTTAGAAGGTGTTATTCAGTTCTCAAATCCTATATAATTGAACCTTATTCTTATTATGATTGAATTGTGGCATAATCAGATCGTAAATTAACTCTTTTTGTCCACATACTAGTTAGATATTCCAATCTTTCTACTAATAAAGCAATCCTAAACAATTTTATATATGTAAATAGAAATGATATAATGTAATTGAGCTATTTCTGATGCAGCGTTTCTTGTATTTTTTTTAATATAAGTCATTGTATTAGTGTTGTATATTTTAACATAACACGTTTCATTATTGAAAGAAGCCCAATATCACACGCAGATAACAAAAGTACCAACTGTGTCAGATAGAACCATCTTTTCACTAATCAAGAAGAAAATAAAGAAGACAAGTTGATGTAGAAGAGGTCTTCAAATAATTGAATACAAATGTTTGAAATTAAATTCTCTTGATCATATTGCGGTGACTGATTCAACAAAAAAGAAAATTAGAACATAGCGAGTACCTGTTCTATGGGAAATCTTATTATCAAATGCCGATTAAAACATATGTAACATACATTTATGTACATATAATCTTGGTAAAATTATTGATGTATTGTCTATTAAAATGTAAACCAAAGCTGTAATTATATACACATAAAACGAATATCGCAGAAGTATATTAATGCCCATTCAGCTTAAATTTACAAACAACAACCAAGTTGGAGTCTCCAAACCTGCACTTTTATGCAAGTGAATTATCATAATAATATTGTTAAATACTCAAATCGATAAAGGATTTCTAGATTTTTGTGTTTTTTTCCTTTCAAATTGGCCTATGTTTTTAACTATAACCTCATTAACAAGTAGTCTCATATGAGAACTTCCTTGGACTTATTATGAGTGCACAATCCTTTTTGTTTATAATTGTTTTTTTAAGTTTTATTAGTAACCAAAATGGAGGTTGGTTAGCTAAGGTATCAGCTTTAATATATTAACCATTATACTGTAAATTTGTGCGTAAGTGCTAATGTGCAACAACAGAAGTTAGCTAACAATATAACACTTTTTATCAATTGTTTTTCTTCTCAATTACCGAAAGACCGACATCAGTTCCACCAAATGTATATAGATGGCGGAGTTAAAAATGGTTTTTGGAAGATGATTCGACATAACCAACGGTTTTTGCATTGAGTTTTATATACGTTTCTACGTACTATTTTACACTAAAAAAACGCTAATGCATATTTTTCTTTGCATACGTCATACGTACTGATTTTCATAAGAAGACAAAAAATTTATTATGTGTAATGAAAGGGGATCATAGAATTAATTATTATCAAACCGATCTTTAAAAGTTTTTTCTAGTATCTCTTGTCCATAATCAAATTCTGTAAGCCCAAAAAACATAGAATAAGCTTTCGCTCTTATCCCCAACACGATTTCATCCGTAAAATTTTATGCTTCTACCGTTTCTTTTTACTCCACATATCCCCTTCGCTTCTCCTAATTTGTCCTTCAAAATTACACCCAATAAATCATATCAAATTCAAGCGATCCTTCGTCCACATTCGAATTTGAAATCCACCTCTCACATTCGGATGAAACAACCTGCCTCTAACATCTGTCCTCGCGACGAGCCTACTATTATCCCACTTTTTGGTCAAAGCTGGAATATCAACAAATTGGCAAGGAATGATGGATATCGGGATTGGAGATCGATTGGAAACAAGGTTGCAATCGATGTCGTTAAAATTTGGTCGAGCTCCGATCAGGACAGAATCAATGGGAGATGTTGATCGAGGTTAAGGAAAGCTACATTTCAAATTTCAGGTCGATCGGAGTTCGTATACTCGAGATATGGATGGATTAAGGTGCGCAAGGACTAGTTTGTATCGATGCATTTCGCATCAATCAGTAGAGGGTGTTTCGTATCGATTGGGTTCGTATCGATCGGCAGTGGTTCGACTCGATGAAGTTAGAATCGATCAGGTTTTGGTTCGACTCGATAGCGTTCGTATCGATCAGGTAGGAAGGCCGGAAGGATTTCGACTCGATAGCAGTAGACCCAGATTGGTAATGAAGCGTGCGGTGGTCTTTTCGTATCGATGCATTTCGCATCGATAGGTTGTTGGCATTTCGAGTCGATACTATTCGTATCGATCAGAGACAGAGCATAGTGGTGGACTTTGAATCGATGCCGTTCACATCGATCAGCATGGACTCAACTCAATGGTTTCACATCCATCAGGTAAAGCCTTGTTCGTATCCATCAGGTAAAGCCTTGTTCGTATCCATCAAGTAAGCTCTCGCTCGTATCCATCCCAAGTGTGATGACCCGGTATTTTGGCAACACTATTTTAATAAATATTTAATCCAATTAAATAAAAACTGAACTTATTATTTCAAAGTAAATAAATCTTTTGGAATAATTGCCGTTTGTTTATATAAATTTGTATTTTTAAAAGGAAATTTGATTCTGGAAATTTAAATAAAACCTTTTAATAATATTTATCCTATGCAATTGAATTAAAATGTTCTATCTTGGTAAACAAATATATATGGATGGTAATGTTTAAAATTAAATCAAGGGCTATCAATATAAAAATATGTATTAAATGTAAGTAAGGCATATGAATATAATTTAATGTTGATGACTGAAATACAAAATAAAAATGAAGATGAAAGCCAAATGAATAAGTTTGCAAATAAAGTATAAGTAAACCATATTGAATATAACTTAAATATTGATAGTCAAAGTTAAAATACAAATAGTAATTAAAATAAGAATTTAAGTGTTAGTGCATGCTTGCAACATAAAACTGGGAAATTGTAAAGCATAGTATATTCAAGCTAGAAGTAATAAGTCAAACATTTTTATTTGAATCAAGCAAGAAGACAAATATTCTTATGCAAACTATATTCATCTACAAGCCAAATTCCTAGCTGCAAAGTGAAACGTTTGCATACAAAATATCTTCACATAATTAACACCTTTACACCATACCTTCACATATAAGCTACCTTCACATATAAGCCAAAACAATAGTCATCATAACTTTTCATCAACTTATAAGAGAGGGTTTAGGAAGATGTTGCTGTATAAATTATGTATGCAAGAAGAAGACAAATTTATTTACATAGTATACAAAAATATCTTTGTACATCAAATATAAATAGTAGCCAATATTAATTAGATGTAAACTAATATGAAGACATGCATTTAATTAGCACAACCTTTTGTCAATTCGAGTAGCAAGAAAAATCATTTCAGCCTCCTTACAAAATATCTAATCTGATAGTAAAGTGGTACTAGTTATGGCCTCCCCTGTTTGAAGTTGTTTCTATATAAACATCCTCTCATGTTTTTTTTCGTTCTCAACTTTGCAAACCTGAGAAAAGAGAATACACCATTACAAACTTAAATAAGTCAACTAAGCAAAAAGATTTAGGAAGATTAGGCTAGCAGTTCCAGCAAGAAAAAAAATATAGTTGTTCTCTGCTCAAACTCTGGTTGCAGGTGAGTAACTTCTGGTTCAAAATATTACTTGTGTATTTACTTTTGAATGGTATGTGTTTACTGTATAGCTCTAAACGAACAATTCTGTATGTTATCTGTTGCTCTAAAAATTTTGATGGCCTACTCTTCCCTATTGTTGGTTACAGAGCAAATAATTAGTGGGAGATTTAATTCTTCTTCTTGCAAATTATTTTATACCTTGGGATTTCTTTTAAAACTAAATAAGTTGTTTAACTTATAAGCATAGCCTGGAAGATGTTTAAAGCTTGACACTGAAAACAGAGGAACTATATATTAAATTTTTACAGTAACAAGGTAATTCATGGTTAAAATTCAAATGGTTTAAATTGTAAGTTGGATTTTATATTTTGGATAAACCTTCAAAGGTAGGATTTTTGAAATAAGAATTGAGATTTTTAGATAACTATACAGGGTGTAGATCGTAAAGGAACCGAAATTGCCTTTTGTGAAAATCTGATGATTCAACAAATAATTGATGTTGGAATTCATTTTGGAGCAAGATTGTTGATTCAGGAATATGGGAAAAATGTTTAAAAAAATTTCTAATGTAAGATTTGTTGAGGTGAATCGAGTCTAGGGTTTTGGGTTTGAATATTTTCGTGGTCTGTAAGTTATTATTTTCGCCATCATGAATCGACCGAGCAACGCGAGAATTGAGGAGATGGTAGAGGAAGATGGTTGCAAGGTATGGCCAGAGTCGTATAGCCAATAGTGGTCGACGTTGGATGGTCGTGGCGTTCTTATTCTCGCCCGTTCGAGTTGTTGTTCGTCCAAGCGAGCATATTTTGATTTCGAAATTTTCATGTTGATCTGGGGTTTAAATTCGTATGTGTGGTCGATTTGGGAATTGCAGGGGGTGCCGTGGATCATCGAAGTGGTGGCGACGCGCTGTGCATATGCACAGTGGCGTGAGAATGTCAGTGGTGTCGTGTGTTGTCTCGACTCGGATGATTCTCGAGTATGATGTAGGGTTTCTTCGTAACGAACCCTGGGGCGTCAGTGCTTTCGCGTGATTCTGCTATTGTAACGTAAACGTAAAACTAATGTAAAAAAAAAGAGAATAGGTCGGAGAAGAAGGAGGACATGAGAAGAGAAGGGAATTTGGGAAGAGCAGGGAACGACTCGAGTGTTACTCGAACAAGCGTATGGTTCACCTCGGTTCCATTCTTTTTAGGGGATTAAACCTAATTACCTTTAAAGTTGTTATGTTAAACTAAGTTCAGGATTAATTAAGTTAATAATGTTGACAAGTTTCAAGTTAAGTTGATTTAAAACTTATTAAGGAAGGTTTGCTAATGTAAGACGTATAATTAATTTAAAGAGTAAGTTAATTAGTTTTTACTTGTAATCAAATAAATAATTTTAGATTAGATAAATTGGTGATTGAAGTTTGACACTAGTAATTTTGTGGTTAAGTCAATTTGAACTTAAGAAATTTAATTATTTATTTAAAGTTAATTAATGAGTAAATGGTAATTAACTTAAGTAATTAATCCAAGATTAAATGGTAAATTAATTGGTGATTAACTAATCGGAATAAATGGTTTATCCCCAAGTAATAATTTTAGTAAATCAAATTATTTTGATATGAATCAGTTAAGGGTTAAGATTTGTCCCTAATTAATAATGGTAAATCTAAAATTAAATTCTGTTGAGAAGTGATTAATGAATTATGAATGAAAGGCGTTAACTTAAGTTTATTATAAAATTGATTAAGTTAAATTAATTAATTAATATAATCATTTATGGAATGTGGTTAAGTATAATTACTTAATGAAAGTAATTAGATAATGATGATAACTTTACTGTAATTAAAGAATAATTAATCAAGGAGGATTAATTAAGATAAATGATTATGGGATGGTTAATCAATTGGGTTGAAATTACTAAATAAGCAGGACTTAAAGGTAGATGATTTAATTCAATTATGGTTAATTAGGTTTATTCGAGATGAGTGATTGATTATCTTGCTTATGTATGATTAAATGATTGTTTAAAATGCCCTAAATTGATTGATACTCCTGATATGAAATGGTTCGTGATATGGTGTATTGTGTAGGCAATGATAATGTGGTTACCTGTCGATGATAAATTGCTGGGTGAAAGGGGACATCTTTTATTTAGAAATGAATTGCATAACATGATGAACTGAATTCGAAGAGACCGGAGTCGGGTATTAGTTAATACCCAAAACCACTTCGATTCATTGATACGTGAAAACAATAGATTGTAATGGAATGATTTAAGTGAATTGGACCATATAATCTAAATTCGAACTCTTAGAAATTGCTTGTGAAATAAGCGATGTCTGTAGCAACTTGTGTAGTTGTAAATTGATAAGTTACCCGGGTTTATATGAGTTAGATACTTTTGTATTCCATGATAGTTTGGGGTTTACTCACGCTGGTTTCTAGCCTGACCCGGGTGTTACTTTGATGTAATGCTCGGGTCAGGCCCGAGTATTACAGATTTTCAGGTAGGTTCGTTCTGGAGCACAGGAGGCGAGCTGGAGGCAATATCGTATAGAGTATATCCGCTATATTTATAATATTGTTAATCTGAGTCATGATAATTGTAATATTCAGTGACTGTATATTATTTGAAAACTTTGATGTATATTAAATGTAACCGACAGTTATAATATTCTTTTGTAAACTGTTATTATTTATTATATTTTATCCGCTGCGATTGTGAGATGTTTGGTGTTTCTATTGTTCTTCTTCTATCTCTTTCTTCTTTCTCATAACTATCTGGGATTTTCGGGTGCGAAAATTTCGGGTCGTTACATTTGGTATCAGAGCTGAAAGGTTAAGCAAGAACCTTGGCTCTGGTGGGGAATACTCATTAAATAGAGTCTGTAGTACTCTAAAATGAGTTGAGTGTATATATATGAGCGCGTACTTATTATTTTCTTATATAAAGGTTTTAAATGGATTTGATATAAAAATATTTTGATATATAAAGCAATATTTCCTTCTAAGGGATATCTAGATGATTGGTTGTTAAATTATTGGAATTAAGTTAAGAAGTAATATAATACAACCGAATTAAAATTAAATTAATTTAAAATGAAATTATAGAATTAGAACTCAGAAAATTAGAATTGTTTGAAACTTTAAATGAACAAAGTTAATTTGGTTTAAAAGGGTTAAACCAATCGCTGAGAATTTAGCTCGAATTATATAATTCGAGATGGTTTAAATTTGAAGTTGGAATTGAACTCATTCAAATTGAATCCGATTTGAATTAATTGGATTTGGGATTGAAGATGTATAAGATTCAAAAATTTAAATGGAAGATTTGAATTGGATTGAATTGAAATGATTGAAATTGAAGTGGGATAAATTGAATGGATATTAGTCCAAAGTAATTGGAATAATTTTGGAATTGTAATTCTAGTGGAATAGGTTTAAAATCAAAAAGGAATTTGAAATATAGAATGTAACTGTACTTTATTAATTGAAATAAACTTCATAAATAAATGAGATTATATTTTAAAATAGAATTCCAGAGAATATTTGAAAATAAAGTAAGATGAAAATTCCAGAGTAATGTGTAAATATGAATTGGATGGATTGGGAATTTGGAATTTTTGGGAAAAATTAAAATTCCTTTGAATTTGAAAGTGGTTCCCAAATGTTTTGGAGAAATAATAGTATCATTTCAAAAATATTTTTGGTGTTGAATTTGAAATCTAGGAGATCCGAAATTAAAAATGTTTGGAAATGTTTTTAAAGAGATAAAAGCATGAACTCTTTCGGTCGCTGGAAAATAACGTAGGTGATGACTGCAGCATCATCGATGTTCATTTTCGAGTTTCTAGAAGAGAAATTGCTACCAAATTGTTTTAAATTGGAAGTGTTTGTGAACTGGGTTGGGTTTTGAAATTCAAAGGGATAATTGAATTTGCAAAAGGAATTTTGGATATAGATGAATTCTAAGGTGATATTTAAGTTTTGGAAAATTGTTTAAACTCTAGAATCTGGATTTAAAATGTTTATGGAATAATAAAAATATATTGACCAAATAAAATGTATAATTCCGAGTTAAAAGAAAAATGTGAATGTAAGTGATTATAAATAGTAATTGTAAAATTGAAATTATAATTAAAGTTATACAAGTTAAATATCAAATAGAATTTAATTTGAATTAGGAAAAGAAATCATGATTGATTCAACTTGAATTGGAGTTAAATCAATTTCAATGGAAATTGAAGATTATTTAAATGGGAATTGGGTTAATTTAAATGGAGTAGAAACTTAAATTGAATTGTTGGGGAAGTGAACAGTTTTGACTCTAGACCATTTTCAATGCAAATTGTTTTAATATAAATAGTTTTTAATCTATTTTCTTATCTATTTATTATACAACTTTCTTTTTTAAACCTAAACTATTTTATACTGGTTTTTGCCACTACTTCTGGAACTCTATAACTATTTTACAACTGTTTTATGAACTAATTACTAATTTTCAACTAAGTTACGAATTAATTTCTATTTTACAACTATTTCGCAATTATTTAAGATTTCTATAACTATTTAACTATTTTCCAACTCTTTTACAATTAGTCAATTATTCTACAACTATTTTGCAAACTATTGATTATTTTTCAACTACTTATCTATTTTCAAAATTTTCAAGCTATTTCCTAAATATAAACTAGTCGGAGTTCAAACTGTTATTGATTAAATACCCAACTGGGATAAGAATTGAGGTAATAATCCAAATGAGGATTAAGGCAAATGTGAATAAGTAAATGGAATAAGTGAATGTGAATAGAAAGGAAATTGATATTGGAAAGAGTAATCAAATGTGAATATTTGATTTTGGGTAAACAAAGTTATATCTTTGTTATATATTCTTCCCTTGTTGAATCTATTGCTGGAAGAAAAGGATTTTGGAAGTGTTTGAAGTATAAAAGCAATTTTATACGAGTTTAAAGTGATCCAAGGTTTTAAAAATTATATATATCTGTATGTATATATATATATATATATATATATATAGGATCTATGAGGATTTTGGAAAAGGTTTTGGGAACCTTTGGATTTGGAAAGGCTTTTGATTTTTGGGTAAAATCAATATTGAATTTGGAAGCCTAGTTTGAGAATTATCGATTTTGGAATAATCGATTTTGTGTAAAGGAGCTTTGATGAAATTCATACTAGGTGTATGATTTAAAGATACTATATGTGTATAGTATAAAGTGTTTTGATGATAGCTCTGGGGAAAAAGGTGCTCCCTTGGAATGGACTTCTCAGGAGTGCCACTGGGTGGCGCTGCCTTGAGCCCCCGGGGGGGGGGGGGGGGTTCTGAAGTTGGTCCTGTGAGGAGTCCGGACAAAACTTGTTCCTAAGGATTATGGGTAATGTACCATAGCGAAAATCGTGTGTGCCGCGGAGAGCCAACAGTCTACGTTTGATTTTATATCGGTAGACTGCGACACTATGGTATACCACATAGCGAAAGTCGTGTGTGCCGCTGAGAGCCAACAGTCTGCGTTTGAGTTTATCTCAGTAGACTGCGACCTATGTAAGAGTGGAGAAGTTTCATTTCGTCAGCGAAAACCAGAGGCCGCTGAGAGCCTGCAGTTACATGGACTTTTTCTGTGACGGCAACGTAACCCTGGATGTAACTGTGATCTGTTGTGTGGGATCCATGGCGAAATCGAGAGGCCGTGGAGAGCCTGCAGTTACATGGACTTTTGTTGTGACTGCAACGTAACCCTGGTATGTAACTGTGACCATGGATGGGGGTGATGATTTTCAGAGCATTGTCACCAAAGATATTTCCTCTATTTCAAAATGCTTTCAATATTTTCAATAAAATTATTTTCCAAGTATTTTCACTGGGTGTTGAAAACGGCTTTACCAAGTACTTATAGATTTTCAGTCCTACGCCTGATCAACGTATGACTGAATTTCTGTGAGAACAAGGATGGACTGGTTGAGACATCGAGTTATAAGAAATATTTTTATAAAAAGCTATTTTAATTGTATCTGAATTTGAACGCATTCCTAAATTTTAAGGTAAAAAGGGGATTTCAAACTGGAATTATAAAATAAAATTGGACTCGGAAAATTTAAATGAAGCGATTCTTTGAAATAAAATCGCATATTGATTTAAAAGTTGGAAGTAAGCTAATTAACAAAATAATTAATTGATTGAGTATGTTAATAAAATTTAACTTGGTTAACTAAAATGGATTGCAAGTTAATAATGGAGTTTAGAAATGAATTCGAATTGTGAATAGAATTCGACTTGGATTTGATAATGGATTAAATAAGAAGAGATGTTGTGAAAAATAAAAATAAATTTGAGTTGGATCGAAATAGTGATGGTTTTAAATTATGAATACAATTCAAATGTGATTTGAATAATATTTAACGGAATTTGTAAGTGAATTAGATATAAGAGAAGGGTAGTTGGATGAAATGAAAGTGAATAATAATAAAAATAGTTTGAGTTGCAAACAAAACCCAGGTGAGTAGAAATAAATTGAGAATGGCTTTGTATAAATAAATTCGCAAATGAATTAAGAAAGTGAATTAAAAATATAAAATGGGTTAGTGGGATTAAATAATAATGGATGAAGTCTGATGAATAAAAGTTTTATTTGGAATTGGATTATTAGAATGGACTTAAGTTATGAGACAAATTAATTTAAAGTAGTTCAAAAATGATCAAAGACAATTTATCAAATTTTAAGCATTTTAATAAATCTGGCTTCGTTCCTTTTCGAGGACGAAAAGATTTAAAGGGGGGAGGAATGTGATGACCCGGTATTTTGGCAACACTATTTTAATAAATATTTAATCCAATTAAATAAAAGTGAACTTATTATTTCAAAGTAAACAAATCTTTTGGAATAATTTCCGTCTGTTTATATAAATTTGTATTTTTAAAGGGAAATTTGATTCTGGAAATTTAAATAAAACCTTTTAATAATATTTATCCTATGCAATTGAATTAAAATGTTCTATCTTGGTAAACAAATATATATGGATGGTAATGTTTAAAATTAAATCAAGGGCTATCAATATAAAAATATGTATTAAATGTAAGTAAGGCATATGAATATAATTTAATGTTGATGACTGAAATACAAAATAAAAATGAAGATGAAAGCCAAATGAATAAGTTTGCAAATAAAGTATAAGTAAACCATATTGAATATAACTTAAATATTGATAGTCAAAGTTAAAATACAAATAGTAATTAAAATAAGAATTTAAGTGTTAGTGCATGCTTGCAACATAAAACTGGGAAATTGTAAAGCATAGTATATTCAAGCTAGAAGTAATAAGTCAAACATTTTTATTTGAATCAAGCAAGAAGACAAATATTCTTATGCAAACTAAATTCATCTACAAGCCAAATTCCTAGCTGCAAAGTGAAACGTTTGCATACAAAATATCTTCACATAATTAACACCTTTACACCATACCTTCACATATAAGCTACCTTCACATATAAGCCAAAACAATAGTCATCGTAACTTTTCATCAACTTATAAGAGAGGGTTTAGGAAGATGTTGCTGTATAAATTATGTATGCAAGAAGAAGACAAATTTATTCACATAGTATACAAAAATATCTTTGTACATAAAATATAAATAGTAGCCAATATTAATTAGATGTAAACTAATATGAAGACATGCATTTAATTAGCACAACCTTTTGTCAATTCGAGTAGCAAGAAAAATCATTTCAGCCTCCTTACAAAATATCTAATCTGGTAGTAAAGTGGTACTAGTTATGGCCTCCCCTGCTTGAAGTTGTTTCTATATAAACATCCTCTCATGTTTTTTTTCGTTCTCAACTTTGTAAACCTGAGAAAAGAGAATACACCATTACAAACTTAAACAAGTCAACTAAGCAAAAAGATTTAGGAGTTCTCTGCTCAAACTCTGGTTGCAGGTGAGTAACTTCTGGTTCAAAATATTACTTGTGTATTTACTTTTGAATGGTATGTGTTTACTGTATAGCTCTAAACAAACAATTCTGTATGTTATCTGTTGCTCTAGAAATTTTGATGGCCAACTCTTCCCTATTGTTGGTTACAGAGCAAATAATTATTGGGAGATTTAATTCTTCTTCTTGCAAATTATTTTATACCTTGGGATTTCTTTTAAAACTAAATAAGTTGTTTAACTTATAAGCATAGCCTGGAAGAAGTTTAAAGCTTGACAGTGAAAACAGAGGAAATGTATATTAACTTTTTACAGTAACAAGGTAATTCATGGTTAAAATTCAAATGGTTTAAATTGTAAGTTGGATTTTATATTTTGGATAAACCTTCAAAGGTAGGATTTTTGAAATAAGAATTGAGATTTTTAGATAACTATACAGGGTGTAGATCGTAAAGGAACCGAAATTGCCTTTTGAGAAAATCTGATGATTCAACAAATAATTGATGTTGGAATTCATTTTGGAGCAAGATTGTTGATTCAGGAATATGGGAGAAATGTTTAAAAAAATTTCTAATGTAAGATTTTTTGAGGTGAATCGAGTCTAGGGTTTTGGGTTTGAATATTTTCGTGGTCTGTAAGTTATTGTTTTCGCCATCATGAATCGACCGAGCAACGCGATAATTGAGGAGATGGTAGAGGAAGATGGTTGCGAGGTATGGCCAGAGTCGTATAGCCAATACTGGTCGACGTTGCATGGTCGTGGCGTTCTTCTTCTGGCCCGTTCGAGTTGTTGTTCGTCCAAGCGAGCATATTTTGATTTCGAACTTTTCGTGTTGATCTGGGGTTTAAATTCGTATGTGTGGTCGATTTGGGAATTGCAGGGGGCGCCGTGGATCATCGAAGTGGTGGCGACGCGCTGTGCATATGCACAGTGGCGTGAGAATGTCAGTGGTGTCGTGTGTTGTCTCGACTCGGATGATTCTCGAGTATGATGTAGGGTTTCTTCGTAACGAACCCTGGGGCGTGAGTGCTTTCGCGTGATTCTGCTATTGTAACGTAAACGTAAAACTAATGTAAAAAAAAAAAAGAGAACAGGTGGGAGAAGAAGGAGGACATGAGAAGAGAAGGGAATTTGGGAAGAGCAGGGAACGACTCGAGTGTTACTCGAATAAGCGTATGGTTCACCTCGGTTCCATTCTTTTTAGGGGATTAAACCTAATTACCTTTAAAGTTGTTATGTTAAACTAAGTTTAGGATTAATTAAGTTAATAATGTTGACAAGTTTCAAGTTAAGTTGATTTAAAACTTATTAAGGAAGGTTTGCTAACACAAGACGTATAATTAATTTAAAGAGTAAGTTAATTAGTTTTTACTTGTAGTCAAATAAATAATTTTAGATTAGATAAATTGGTGATTGAAGTTTGACACTAGTAATTTTGTGGTTAAGTCAATTTGAACTTAAGAAATTTAATTATTTATTTAAAGTTAATTAATGAGTAAATGGTAATTAACTTAAGTAATTAATCCAAGATTAAATGGTAAATTAATTGGTGATTAACTAATCAGAATAAATGGTTTATCCCCAAGTAATAATTTGAGTAAATCAAATTATTTTGATATGAATCAGTTAAGGGTTAAGATTCGTCCCTAACTAATAATGGTAAATCTAAAATTAAATTCTATTGAGGAGTGATTAATGAATTATGAATGAAAGGCGTTAACTTAAGTTTATTATAAAATTGATTAAGTTAAATTAATTAATTAATATAATCATTTATGGAATGTGGTTAAGTATAATTACTTAATGAAAGTAATTAGATAATGATGATAATTTTAATGTAATTAAAGAATAATTAATCAAGGAGGATTAATTAAGATAAATGATTATGGGATGGTTAATCAATTGGGTTGAAATTACTAAATAAGCAGGACTTAAAGGTAGATGATTTAATTCAATTATGGTTAATTAGGTTTATTCGAGATGAGTGATTGATTATCTTGCTTATGTATGATTAAATGATTGTTTAAAATGCCCTAAATTGATTGATACTCCTGATATGAAATGGTTCGTGATATGGTGTATTGTGTAGGCAATGATAATGTGGTTACCTGTCGATGATAAATTGCTGGGTGAAAGGGGGACATCTTTTATTTAGAAATGAATTGCATAACATGATGAACTGAATTCGAAGATACCGGAGTCGG
This sequence comes from Allium cepa, assembly GCA_030765085.1. Taxonomy (NCBI): domain Eukaryota; kingdom Viridiplantae; phylum Streptophyta; class Magnoliopsida; order Asparagales; family Amaryllidaceae; genus Allium; species Allium cepa. The sequence goes on along the minus strand of CM060931.1, from coordinate 1,037,323,256 downwards.
GTATTAGTTAATACCCGAAACCACTTCGATTCATTGATACGTGAAAACAATAGATTGTAATGGAATGATTTAAGTGAATTGGACCATATAATCTAAATTCGGACTCTTAGAAATTGCTTGTGAAATAAGCGATGTCTGTAGCAACTTGTGTAGTTGTAAAGTGATAAGTTACCCGGGTTTATATGAGTTAGATACTTTTGTATTCCATGATAGTTTGGGGTTTACTCACGCTGGTTTCCAGCCTGACCCGGGTGTTACTTTGATGTAATGCTCGGGTCAGACCCGAGTATTACAGATTTTCAGGTAGGTTCGTTCTGGAGCACAGGAGGCGAGCTGGAGGCAATATCGTATAGAGTATATCCGCTATATTTATAATATTGTTAATCTGAGTCATGATAATTGTAATATTCAGTGACTGTATATTATTTGAAAACTCTGATGTATATTAAATGTAACCGACAGTTATAATATTTTTTTGTAAACTGTTATTATTTATTATATTTTATCCACTACGATTGTCAGATGTTTGGTGTTTCTATTGTTCTTCTTCTATCTCTTTCTTCTTTCTCATAACTATCTGGGATTTTCGGGTGCGAAAATTTCGGGTCGTTACACCAAGGATGAGATTCATGTCCATTTTCATGACCACTTCGTATCGATACCCCCATGCTCATTTTGTATCGATCAGAACATATGGAAGCGGTACGAAATGTACTCCTGGAATCGATACGAAGGAGGACACGAATTGATGGGTGCAAACGAATGATGTTATGAATATGAACAAGCATAAATACGGATGCGAACAAAGGAAATCCACGAATCAAGGGGAGAAGCATTCAAAGCGGCGAAGGACATGCATGATTCGAAGGAAGAAACCTTCAACTCGGCACGAATTTTGGATCTGACCTGGGAAGTAGCGCCACATCAGCGGATAGGCATGTTCCTTGATCGAGTCGAACATGAGGGATACGAAGGCATGGATTCGAACCGGATAGCCTTCCGAAGAACATCAACTCGTGTCGATCATATCTCCTAAACTGTTGATCCAAATGCAACGAAATTTTCACAGCAGCTTGCATAGAAGGTAAAGAATGGTCCTGCCAAGTTTCATCTCGATTGGATCATTTTTTTGATGGATACGAAATGGATTCGTATCGATTGTAGATCGAGTCGAAACTTGGTGGGGTCGGTCGCGTGGGCCCACTAACGTGCCAGAAGAAGCCTCCCAAAATTTTAGCTCGATCTCAGCCTCCAATGTCTATAAATAGCCTCCTGAAGCCTGCAGAAAGGGGATCTTTTGACCATTCAACGCCCAGACTCTGCCGGATTCATTTCTACACTTCAATACAACTATTGTACTCGAAATTTTCCATTGCTACTGCTGTAATCATCTGTAACCAGCGAGGATAATCAATAAAAGATATAACTTTGAAGTGGACGTAGGCCGAAGATAGCCAAGCCACTATAAACCTTGTGTCTCTGTTCATTATTTCTGAATTGTTGCTTGATGTTTACTTAGATCTGTGATTGATACCGCTTATTTATATTCATACTTTGGTGCTTTCACGATATTTGGGTTTTGTGACCAATTTTGGTGCAAACACTTTGATGCTCAGCAAGGGTCCGGAGTGACCAGGATTCGGCCTAGGACTTAGGCCCCATATTATCGATTATTGTTTCAGGTCGTTTGAGTATGGACTATGCTCAACAAGGGTCCGGAGAGACCAGGATTCCTCTTAGGACTTAATCCATGTCATTGTACAATGTCCAGGGACACTGGACCATGGTCGTCAAGTGTGGATTGCGCTTGGCAAGAACCTGGAGAGGTTAGCTCAAAGTCCAGGGACACTGGACCACGGTTGTCAAGTATGGATTGCACTTGAGAAGAACCCGAAGATGTTAGTTCAACGTCCAGGGACACTGGACCATGGTCGTCAAGTTTGGATTGTGCTTGGTAAGAACCCGGAGAGGTTAGCTCAACGTCCAGGGACACTGGACCACGGTCGTCAGGTGTGAATTACGCTTGGCAAGAGCCCGAAGAGGTTATGGATCTGGATATCGACCCAGAGAGGTCCTGGATTCGGTTATTGGCTATTGGATAAGGATGGATTAGGACTCGGTTGTCGAGTTCAGATGGATATGTTATTGGCTAAGGCTTTGGTTATTGGATTTGGAATTGGGCATCGACTCTGAGCTGTCAAGGATGATATACTCTGACAATATGGCTAAGGACTTCGGATATTGGATTCAGAACTATTCAAAACACGCCTTCTTATCACAAGGCATGTTTTGGGAGGCAAATGTTATCCCACTTTTTGGTCAAAGCTGGAATATCAACAAATTGGCAAGGAACGATGGATATCAGGATTGGAGATCGATTGGAAACAAGGTTGCAATCGATGTCGTTAAAATTTGTTCGAGCTCCGATCAGGACAGAATCGATGGGAGATGATGATCGAGGTTAAGGAAAGCTGCATTTCAATTTCAGGTCGATCGGAGTTCGTATGCTCGAGATATGGATGGATTAAGGTGTGAAAGGACTGGTTCGTATCGATGCATTTCGCATCGATCAGCAAAGGGTGTTTCGTATTAATTGGGTTCGTATTGATCGGCAGTGGTTCGACTCGATGAAGTTCGAATCGATAAGGTTTTGGTTCGACTCGATGGCGTTCGTATCGATCAGGTGGGAAGGCCAGAAAGATTTCGAATCGATAGCAGTAGACCCAGATTTGTAAGCAAGCGTGCGGTGGTCTTTACGTATCGATGCATTTCGCATCGATACGTTGGATTTCGAGTCGATACTGTTCGTATCGATTAGAGATAGCGCATAATGGTGGACTTCGAATCGATGTCGTTCGTATCGATCAGCATGGATTCAACTCAATGGTTTCGCATCCATCAGGTAAAGCCTTGTTCGTATCCATCAGGTAAAGCCTTGTTCATATCCATCAAGTAAGGTCTCGCTCGTATCCATCCCAAGGATGAGATTCGTGTCCATTTTCATGACCACTTCGTATCGATACCCCCATGCTCATTTTGTATCGATCAGAGCATATAGAAGCGGTACGAAATGTACTCCTGGAGTCGATACGAAGGAGGACATGATTTGATGGGTGCGAACGAACGATGTTATGAATATGAACAAGCATAAAATACGGATGCGAACAAAGGAAATCCATGAATCAAGGGGAGAAGCATTCAAAGCGGCGAAGGACATGCATGATTCGAAGGAAGAAACCTTCAACTCGGCACGAATTTAGGATCTGGCCTAGGAAGTAGCGCCACGTCAGCGGATAGGCATGTGCCTTGATCGAGTCGAACAGGAGGGATACGAAGGCATGGATTCGAACCGGACAGCCTTCCGAAGAACATCAACTCGTGTCGATCATGTCTCCTAAACTGTTGATCCAAATGCAACGAAATTTTCACAGCAGCTTGCATAGAAGGTAAAGAATGTTCCTGCCAAGTTTCATCTTGATTGGATCATTTTTTGATGGATACGAAATGGATTCGTATCGATCGTAGATCGAGTCGAAACTTGGTGGGGTCGGTCGCGTGGGCCCACTAACGTGCCAGAAGAAGACTCCCAAAATTTTAGCTCGATCTCAGCCTCCAACGCCTATAAATAGCCTCCTGAAGCCTGCAGAAAGGGGATCTTTTGGCCATTCAACGCCCAGACTCTGCCGGATTCATTTCTACACTTAAATACAACTATTGTACTCGAAATTTTCCATTGCTACTGCTGTTAATCATCTGTAACCAGCGAGGATAATCAATAAAAGATATAACTTTGAAGTGGACGTAGGCCGAAGATAGCCGAACCACTATAAACCTTGTGTCTCTGTTCATTGTTTCTAAATTGTTGCTTGCTGTTTACTTAGATCTGTGATTGATACTGCTGATTTATATTCATATTTTGGTGCTATCACGATATTTGGGATTTGTGACCAATTTTGGTGCAAACACTTTGATGCTCAGCAAGGGTCCGGAGTTACTAGGATTTGGCCTAGGAATTAGGCCCCATGTTATCGATTATTGTTTCAGGTCGTTGAATATGGACTATGCTCAACAAGTGTCCGGAGAGACCAGGATTTTCGCTTAGGACTTAATCCATGGCATTGTACAACGTCCAGGGACATTGGACCACGGTCGTCAAGTGTGGATTGCGCTTGGCAAGAACCCAGAGAGGTTAGCTCAAAGTCCAGGGACACTGGACCACGATCGTCAAGTGTGGATTGCGCTTGAGAAGAACCCGGAGAGGTTAGCTCAACGTCCAGGGACACTGGAGCATGGTCGTCAAGTGTGGATTGCGCTTGGTAAGAACCCGGAGAGGTTAGCTCAACTTCCAGGGACACTGGACCACGGTCGTCAGGTGTGAATTACGCTTGGCAAGAGCCCGGAGGGGGTATGGATCTGGATATCGACCCGGAGAGGTCCTGGATTCGGTTATTGGCTATTGGATAAGGATGGATTAGGACTCGGTTGTCGAGTTCAGATGGATATGGAATTGGCTAAGGCTTTGGTTAATGGATTTGGAATTGGGCATCGACTCTGAGTAGTCAAGGATGATATACTCTGACGATATGGCTACGGACTTCGGATATCGGATTCAGAACTATTCAAAACAAGCCTTCTTATCACAAGGCATGTTTTGGGGGGCAAATGTTATCCCACTTTTTGGTCAAAGCTGGAATATCAACAAATTGGCAAGGAACGATGGATATCAGGATTGGAGATCGATTGGAAACAAGGTTGCAATCGATGTCGTTAAAATTTGGTCGAGCTCCGATCGGGATGGAATCGATGGGAGATGATGATCGAGGTTAAGGAAAGCTACATTTCAATTTCAGGTCGATCGAAGTTCGTATGCTCGGGATATGGATGGATAAAGGTGCACAAGGACTGGTTCATATCGATGCATTTCACATCGATCAGCAGAGGGTGTTTCGTATCGATTGGGTTCGTATCGATCGGCAGTGGTTCGACTCGATGAAGTTCGAATCGATTAGGTTTTGGTTCGACTCGATGGCGTTCGTATCGATCAGGTGGGAAGGCTGGAAAGATTTCGAATCGATAGTAGTAGACCCAGATTGGTAAGCAAGTGTGCGGTGGTCTTTTCGTATCGATGCATTTCGCATCGATAGGTTGTTGGCATTTCGAGTCGATACTGTTCGTATCGATCAGCGACAGAGCATAATGGTGGACTTCGAATCGATGTCGTTCGTATCGATCAGCATGGACTCAACTCAATGGTTTCGCATCCATCGGGTAAAGCCTTGTTCGTATCCATCAGGTAAATCCTTGTTCGTATCCATCAAGTAAGGTCTCGCTCGTATCCATCCCAAGGATGAGATTCGTGTCCATTTTCATGACCACTTCGTATCGATACCCCCATGCTCATTTCGTATCGATCGGAGCATATGGAAGCGGTACGAAATATACTCCTGGAGTTGATACGAAGGAGGACACGATTTGATGGGTGCGAACGAACGATGTTATGAATATGAACAAGCATAAAATACGGATGCGAACAAAGGAAATCCACGAATCAAGGGGAGAAGCATTCAAAGCGGCGAAGGACATGCATGATTCGAAAGAAGAAACCTTCAACTCGGCACGAATTTAGGATTTGGCCTGGGAAGTAGTGCCACGTTAGCGAATAGGCATGTGCCTTGATCTAGTCGAACAGGAGGGATATGAAGGCATGGATTCGAACCGACAGCCTTCTGAAGAACATCAACTCGTGTCGATAATATCTCCTAAACTATTGATCCAAATGCAACGAAATTTTCACAACAGCTTGCATACAAGGTAAAGAATGTTTCTGCCAAGTTTCATCTCGATTGGACCATTTTTTGATGGATACGAAATGGATTCGTATCGATCGCAGATCCAGTCGAAACTTGGTGTGTCGGTCGCATGGGCCCACTCACGTTCCAGAAGAAGTCTCCTAAAACTTTAGCTCAATCTCAGCCTCCAACGCCTATAAATAGCCTCCTGAAGCCTACAGAAAGGGGATCTTTTGGCCATTCAACACCCAGACTCTGCCGGATTCATTTCTACACTTCAATACAACTATTGTACTCGAAATTTCCATTGCTACTGCTATAATCATCTGAAACCAGCGAGGATAATCAATAAAAGATATAACTTTGAAGTGGACGTAGGCCGGAGATAGCCGAACTACTATAAACCTTGTGTCTCTGTTCATTATTTATGAATTGTTGCTTGCTGTTTAATTAGATCTGTGGTTGATACTGCTGATTTATATTCATACTTTGGTGCTTTCACAATATTTGGGGTTTGTGACCAATTTTGGTGCAAACACTTGCCACTTTCCACTATCACTACTTTGCCCACTACCACCGCTCTTCATGCCGAGTTCTCGATCTTCCCCAAATTCAAGACCCAACACCATAGCTCCAACTTCGTATATTCCTCTAAAACTCCCTGCCTTACCCATGGTTGCTTGCTTAAGGTAAGTAAATTTATTTTTCGATACTTTTATTTTACGATTGTTGAAAATGGTTAGTTTTAGGGTTAAATTCTTTATATAACACAATACAGTATATTGCATTTTTTTCTTTGGATTATTAGTGATAATAACATAGTTATTTTTTTCTGTTTGTGCTTTCTTTCCGTTACTTGAACATGAAAACAATCTCTCCTGTACTTATTCGTCTCCCCCGTTTAGAAATATCAACACTAGAGTAGTTTCATTTACTAGTCACACTCCCTTTTATACAATTTTGTATCGCATCCTAATGTGATACCTATTGGTCAATTGTTTTAGCACCCCATTCCCATTATTTGTTCCCACTTTTATCTCATTATGTATAATTAGATTTTACCAGTTTGAACTGGCTGTTTGAAACACTTGCGAATATTATTTTAATATGTTTAATTAAGTTTTTTTGGATGCATTAACATCAGAGGTCATCGACTTCTTTCAATTTGTTGATGTTGAGTATAATAAAAAATTAAAACTAAATATTATCAGTATACTTTTTGGTATTTTATATGTAGGTTAAAGACTAGGGTTATAAGTATTATTTCTTATAAACACATGTATCTAATTGAGTGTTTACTTTGCAGTGTTTTTTGGATGAGCCAGTTGCATATGTGGCAAAACAATTTCTTTTGCGCTTGCTTACACATGGTGTAGGATGCTATTTGAACCAAAATGACACAAACATCCAATAGAGAATAGAAGAGGATAAAAAAATGAAGAAATTAAATTAAAACGAGTAAGAAATGAACATACAGGGTTTTATGCTAGTTCGACAAACTTCGGCCTACGTCCACTTAATGATTTTATTGCTTAACTTCTGACTTGGAGACATAAGTTCTTAAGGGTTGGTACAACTCCAAAGCTTATATTTTTAGAATTACAAGAAAATACAGTAGAGTAGAGCTAGAGTCAAAAGATCATAAAAAAATGAGCCATACCCCTTTATTTATAGAGGTAGGGAGCCTTAACTTTCGCACAAAAGATCCCCAAACTATTTTCCTTGCTATAGACCAGTCCTCCAGAAAATATAGATGCCACGTCATCAAATGTTATGGGTCGATACGACTTCATGGGTAGGGGTTGGCACCGATCCCTAAGTCAACCAAATTGGTTGCCTAAAACTCCCTACTTCAGCTTAGCTTGTGGTTAGCTTCATGATTCTATAGTTGTTTGCATCAACAATAACTTGTTTCTGAGTCCAAACGATGGAGTTGTGGAAAAATAATGTTGCTGATTCAAGGGTTCATGGAGATTGATAGAGCGTTGCATGGAATCAACCAAACAACATTGAAAGTAGGGTTCAAGCATCAAGGAAGGCTAGCAGGCAGGAGATCAGCTCCAATGGGGATGTGTACATCGGTCGACACCAATTATTTTATAGTTTTATAGTTGATTTAATGCACGATCAACGTTGCACCAGATCGTTTTATAGTTGATTTAATGTAGGATCTCTCCGTATCGTTCACTGTTTAAGGTAAAGGGACGATCTCTTTGAATCGTTAATCAAGCTCGTGGTGGTTTATGACCGATAGTTAAATCCATGATCTCACGGGATCATTAATTGTCGTCTGGTCATTCGAGATTGATAATGGCCGTTCGAGATCGATAACTAAATCTTTGGTCTCTTCGGACCGTTAATCAAATCCTTGGTCGGTCGAGACCGTTAATCAAATCGAGGCCATTCAGGGCTGGTAATCAAATCCGTGGTCGTTCGAGACTATTAATCAAATCGACGGCCGTTCAGGATCACTAGTCGATCCATGGTCTCTCCGGACCTTGATGTGCCTAAGCTACTCATTCTCCGACGAGGGTCCTTGTTTGTACCAAAAATAGGCACAACACCCTTCAGAAGTTTTTAAAGAGATAAAAGTGGAGAATATAAATGAAAAATGAAGATTATCTAACAAAAACTCCAGTAAACAGTATCACAAATGCACAGACAAGCAATTTTAGAGTGGTTCGACGTGTTGCCTATGTCCACTGTGAATTCTTTTGGATTTTATTAATTCTCTTTGAACGATTACAAGCAATTACAGCAAACAACAGTAAAATACAGTTCGGATTTCAAATTCAACAGCAAGAGTAGGATCCAAGTCTCGATCCGACAGAGTCTGAGTGCTTGAGAATCAAATGATCCATTTTTTTGTAGGCTTCAAGGGGCTGTTTATAGGCGTAGGAGGCTGATATCTCGTTCAAACTTCGAGAGACTCCTTCTGGAACGTGAGTGGGCCCACGCGATCGGTCCCACCAAGTTTCGACTCGATTTGTGATCGATACGAAGCGATTTCGTATCGGTCAAGAATTGGTCTAACTGGGCTGAAACTTGGCAGGAACATTCCTTGGCTTGTAGGTAAGCTTCTGTGAAAATTTCATAATATTTGGATCGGTGGATTTCGAGTTATGGTCGATGTGAAATTGGATTTCTCGGATGGCTGTCTGGTTCGCATCCATGGCTGCGAATCGACCCATTTCGAATCGATAAAGCGCGTGACCCAGCGGCGTCGTGGCGCGCATCCCTGGCATCGATCCTCATTTTTCTCCGAGTTGACCGTGTCACATCCATGAATCTCGCCTCGTTTGCATCGAAGACTGTTATCTAATTCGTGTTGATGGATGCGAAGTAGTGATAACTCGATGGATTCGAACAACAATAACATTGATGTACGAACCAATGGAGACTGATGGTTACGAACAGGACTTTCCTTGATGGATACGAACCAAGTAGATACTTGATGGATACGAAGTAGGCTTGAGCCGATCGATACGAAACGCATGCTTTGCCAATGGATTTGTACGAGACTGATTTTAGCCGAGGCTTCCTGATCGATTCGAATGAGATCGAGTCGAACATAGGCTTCTTGATGCATTCTAACTTGATCAATGCGAAGTTGATGGATACGAATTGAGATGTGATGATGGATACGAACCCTATCGATACGAAGTTAAGCCTTCCGATGGATACGAAAATGCGGCCCTTTCCTTCAACTTCCATCGATCATATCTTGAGCATATTACTCAGATTGGCTTGAAATTTAGAATGCCGGCTTCTACAGCTTCGCTTGTCGTGTCTTGTCATTTGTAGCCTGATCCGGACTCGAACAAAATCCATTGATATCCATAGGGAACCTATGCATAATCGATATGCAGGACGAGCGACTCTTGGTTTTCAATCAGTTCCTTGATATCTCGGCCTTGCCAAAAGGCGAGATAACATTTGTCTCCCAAAGTACATTTTGTGATAACATGACATGCTTTGAAAAGCTGGATTTTTCATTATGAGCACTTATTGCTTCTTTGTTGAAGGTTGTGACCCTGCGTTGCTGTAACTGATTGCCTCATTAACGTTGCACGTTCACGAGTCGTCGTTAGTTTTCCTGTATCGAATTTCGTATCAATCCTCTCCTGAACCTATGTGAAACTCGAGTTGCAACAACGTTTGATGGTTGTCTTTGGGTGTTCCTTCATATTGACCCTCTCCTGAATCAATATAGAAGTTTGGAAAGTTGTTCTCGCATTGGTCATTGCATTCGATGGATGCGAATTTTAACACTTCGCATTGATATGTATGAGTCAGGATGGATGCGAAATGACCGTTCGTATCGATGGTTACGAACTTCAGCAGGTCCTCGTGGAGCCCTTCGTATCAATGAAGCATTGTACTGTTGGATTCGTTTAGCTAGTTCGTATCGATGGACCGTGGTTGGTGTTCCTAAATTATCGATTTGAACGAAGGTTTCGCACCGATGGGACCAAAAGCCTTCCGCATCGATTTCATTGCGCACTTTATATAGATGGAACCCATTGTCTATTTCGAATCGATAAAGGTTTTGGCTGATGGATTCGAACTGGCTGTTCGACTCGATCTAGGGGATGACCTGTAATGACCGGTCATGTGGACCGAGAGGCGAATCACCCCTGTTTCTCCTTGGGCCCATATAAATACTCATGGACTTGGCCATTTTTTACCTTTTCACTTTTTATTGTTGCTCTCGTTATCTCCTACCTTCGCAACGCTTCGAGAATAAACGGATCTACAGGAACCTTCATTTCCAAATCGCTTCGTTACATTAAATCTTTGAACCGATATCTTAAAATCAGGTAATTGAATGGCTAATTCACGTCATAGCGATGTGATTCGAAATCAACGGTCAATCCATCTTCATACGCGGTCGATCTCTAGGGATGCTAATGCTAGATCTGGCTCGGAGAGTACCGTCATGGTGCTCGGGAAATTTGGGAGAGAAGAATGGTCGAAGGATACGAATTGCATGTTCGCATCGATCGATTAAGGAGACAGATTCTTTCGTATCGATCTGGGGTTGATGGGATTTCATAACGATCTGTAGTTGAGAAAATATTATGGAGGAATGGAACGACTTCGTATCGATTGGCGGTGGTTAGAGTTCGTGTCGATCGATACGTAATTTACTTCGGCGATCGATTTGAAGCTGATTACTTGCAATCGATACGAATTGGGCATTATGAGTTGTTTCGATGTCGCCAGCGTTAATCGATACAAAACCAAAGCCTGTGATCATGCATAACTATATTCCTATGATCGATACGAAACGCATCGATTCGAATGTGATCGATATGGAACGTATTGATTCAAACACAATCGATCTGAAACGTATCGATGGGAATTCGATCGATACAAAGCATATCGATGCGATCTTCGTCGATATGAAAATGGGCCCTCTTGATCGATACGAATTTCTGCATTCCTGACTATTATGACTTGTATCTCTGGTGATCGATCTATGTCTGAACCCTGATGGATACGAAACCTTGTATCGCTGCTCATATGGCTCCGATGAGCTTCATTCTCGCATATGTGGACTTAACTGTTAGACTGCATATTTGACTGTCCTTCGAAGCTCGTCGATGGAAGTATAACTTAGCAAAAAGATAATTGACTTTGACTTGGATCGACCGCCAATATCAAGATGGCACGGTTGTGACGGTCAGCGATGACGGTCATTCCAAATGGAGTTTGAAATTTTGTCGCTTGCATATTTTCTTATCTCTATAGAATCTTTTCAAGTACTCCACAGCACTGCACTGCACAACACATCCACACTTTACACGAGGGGAACACACAGGCTCTTTGTCGTCTAATGATGATTTCTCGTGAGTTAGCTAGTTATGGAAACTCCAAGCTCGTAGCCGCAGGAAACTCAGAGTTCAATTCCTTTCGTGTTTGAAATACCTAAGATTGAGGTCGAAGTTATAGATCCATCCCTGGATGAGGCACCAGACTTACCTCTCATTAATAGTCCGCCAGACTCTGTTCCATCCAACATTTCGGAAGATATGCCAGGGAGAATATGCCTAAGGCACGGTTTGTCGATGGACGACGTACTATAGCCGGGACCAAATGACAGACCACACAATCTACCGCAGGGGTATACCACATTTAATCAACATGCATGCACAACTGGGACGCTCCCCCCGTTCAATCGGTATAAGAAAGATGTAGAAGAAGAAGAAAAGGAAACAATAACAGAATCTCACATATCGCAGCAGAACAAATATAATAGATAAATGAATATCTTTAAAACAAAGAACTATATCAGTTATTACATTACATCACATTACATTATCAGAGTGTTACCACAACAAACAGCAGAAAAGAACATAACATATACTAGTGATACACTTCACCATCCAGCTTGCTTCTGATCTCCACAGCATCTCTTTTTGATAGACTTCGGTCCCGAATAACAGAAACCTGACTCTAGGCTGCCCATGTGGAAAATTATGGGCATCCAGAGTTTAGAAAGGGAACAATAAACTTCAGGCCAGTCGTGGGACTGGTGTGAGATCTTAAAATAGTTATTTTTCACAAAGAAAGGAAAAGAAATACGCTATGCTTTTTGGAAAATGAAACTACCGTAAGGCCTTCCGCCACACACACAATGCAAACGCAGAATTGGAGGAGATTTCTCCTTATGATAGTCAAACATGCTTAATACACTAAATCTTTTTAATATTATTATTAGTGCATAGTGCAGAAAACATTTCAAATGAATAATACTAATCTTAGCCAGCATAGACATTCCGAACTATGTCTACTATAGCTACCATCTAAACAGTGGTGACCACCATAAGTAAATGGCAGGTTATACAACTAAAACCATACAAGATGCATATTGGAGTTTGAATTTCCAACAAATGGTCAAGCTAAGGAACTTCCTACTACCACATGGGTACGCCTCTGGAGGGACGTCCCAAGAACCGATTCAGATCTCTGCCGACACAAGGCCGGGTTACCTCTGTGACTAGTGACTACTACTCGAGTATGCCATCCCCCGGTCCTTTGGGACCTTTGTCCGAGGATCCTCAACCACAAAGAAACAACCACAAAGTATAATAAATTTGCAGCAATAACATAGGTAAAATATCTGGGCTCCATACCATGATACTTCCCTTTTCCAGAAGGAAATGACATACTCTAAAGGGCGCGACCCTCGTAACCTTGCCGCATCTTTCCTGCTTCGACCATTTCCGGGGTGTGAGGTCCAATGAGGTCTCGTCCACAAAGCTACACTTTTCACAAAGTCATGCTTTGATCAAAAAATGATCAGCAGCACTTCATGTGTCACATTGCCAAATTGGGAATGCATTACTAGTAACAATCAACTACATAACCTCTGAGCTCGTACGTCTTAGAGAAGGGTGTTAAGCTAAGAGAATAAATTCTCCACCACCAACAGAAATGTATTTGATAGAAACCAGCTTTACGTCTCAAAGTGTAACGTCAGACACTCATCCATACAAGTCCGTTCCGGGATGGAACGGAACCGAAGGCACTCCTAAGAAGCCCCTGCAAATCCGGATATTCAAAAATCACGTCCGGAATCCCCATCACAAAGGTGATAAAATCTCTATACCGGAGCAACTTGGTGCAGAAACATTCGACAGGTAATCCTTTCGCTTTTGAAAATACCCGGTCTTCAACACCGTCTTCAAATGCAATCCCATTTCGTCGTATCGTTATTCGGAATGGGTTTTATGACACAAGGTCCTTTCCTGGCTAATCCGAATAACGAGCGCCTATTTTTAAAAATAAGCGTTACACTCAGATTTCAACAAATCACAACAATTTTCACTTTGATCTTTTAAATAAAAGATCAATCACAATCACAAAGGTTCGATGTGTTTTTCGGATATCCACTTGGAATCCGACCCCCGGTCGCATCGAAATTCAAATGCCATTAAAAGGCCATTATTGATAGTCGGTTATTTAACTATCAATCAACATCCATAACAATTTGCCGGATTTAAATAAATTTTTTCCCAATTATTTATTTTCTAAAATATCTTCACAAAATAAAATTTTAGCACTCCGACTATTTGAAAACAAATTTCAAATCACTTTACGCCTTTCAATCCTTTGAAAATAAATTTCAAATCACCATCCACACTTGGAATAAATTTCCAAATATTTATTTGATTCCACTGAAAATTTGCCGAGTTCAAATATTTTAAAATCATTTAAATATTAGCTATGAAAACTTTATACAAATATCTCATATAGAACTTCAAATCCAAACTAATTTGTTTTTAAATAAAATTAGTAGATAGGATATAACTTACTTAAACATCCATTTTCTAAATAAAAAATTAATTTTAATCTTTAAAATAATCCCTTCTATAATTAATTAAATAAACCTTTACTTTGAAGATTTAAAACAATTTCCAAAAATAATTTCTCCAACAATAAATTTTTTCCAAACAATTTCTAGAACTTTTAATTTATACTTCAAAAGCTACTTTAACAATATACTCGGCTTTCCAGGGAAGAATTCTCTTTCCATTTATATCAATTAATAAATCTTCTCGATTTATTTTACATTCCAAATCAGTAAATTCCTTTCACACTTTTAAAAATAACCAAATGTTTATTTTTAAAACAAATTTGCCTTTCCTTTATAAATTCCCATTGTTAATTTAAACTTCTAAATATCCATTGATAAACGATTTTCAAATCGATTTCCAAATATTCATTTTCAACACCGAATTAAATTCTAAATTGATTTCCAAATTTATTTTCATGTACGAAATCAATTTCCAAAATTGATTTCTAAATTTATTTCAACACCAAATTTATTTTCTTTTGAAACAAATTCCTTCTTTTAAATTTATTCAATTTTCTAAAATTTTCTATAAATTTACTATAAATTTTCTACTAAATTTTAAAAATCAAATTTTATTTATTTCTGGTATCCTACGGTACCAAAAATATTTTCGGCTAAATTATAGCCTTCAACATTTTTGATCATAAATGGTCACATACAGATTACAAATAATCAACACACAATATTAAAACTAATCCAAATATTTAAGAAATCCAGTTGGATTCCTCCAACCTGTTTTCCCTGCATCCACGGATGTTAGCACAACAATTAAATAGCAATTCCACTTCGAGGTAGAATATCGCGGTATATGGGATTTATAATATATCATCAGCTATTATGCAGCGCAATAGGGTCTCATCCGCTATATAATGCGGGAAATCAATCACCCAATATATACTATATACTACTATATATATATAATATCATTCAGTGAATAACTATTATAAATCAATCATCCAAGCACACAGTCAACCAATTTTAAATCTAACCATTCAAAATTTATATCAGAACAATATTGATTGAGTGAGAAGATCTCACCTTTGCTTTCGCATGCAATCCATTTTCATTCCATATTGTTTTCTTCACAGTTTTGACCTTGTATAAACAATTATATAATTTTTATTAATATTCGAAGCAATCGAATAATAAATTTTCATTTGATCATTATAAATTCCCCAGTGATTTAGTTTGAACAAATTTTCCTTTTAACTACAAATTTAATTTTAAACAAATGATTTCCCGTTTAATAAAAATATTTTTTTTACCAACTAAAATAATTAAATATGCTTATGAAACAAATTAATCACCATATATATATATATATACATTTTAAAAATAAGCTAGTAAATTTAAAACATATATGTATATTTATTTCCTTTTAAAACTACATATATATTCATAAAAATAAGCCACCTAGATTTAATACAAACCTAACTTATATAAACTTTCAAACCCCTTTGAAATTCCTATATATTTTAAAAATACCTAAACTGTACATACCTGCAATAATTACACCTACCAATTTTTATAACCTAACAAATAAAATTACCTCATTGTATAGATATATATAGTTTCAATATCCTATATACATGTACATAATTACTATTTAAACATTTTCTAGTATCTCTACATTTATATCTTTTAACAGATATACTCAAAATTAATCTGAAATGGGACTTCAATTAAAACAGAGATTACCTATTTACTCGCGACACCCTTCACGAGAACAACCCTTTGCCACTTCTTCGACCAACGCGGCCTTCCCTAAATCGCCATCGCCACTCGAGTCCTAGTGCCGTGCCACCACATCGCGACAGCTACCGCCCCCTTTAACTTCGCATGTAACAAACTACAATCCCAAGCCCTCGATCGCGGTGCTTCATCAAACCGCGAGCCTTCACAAGCTCGTACTCGCGTGCCCTAGCATCTGCCGCGAGCCCAAAACCGCCGCCTCGTTGCCATCACGATGCCCCAAATCGACGTTTGCTTGACATCGCACGATGCTCGAGCTTCCCAAATTGCCGACCCAAAACTCCACGCGCGCACGCTATCTTATCTCGAACGATGCCACAGCCATACTAGAAAAGAACGAGTTCGACTTTGAGTTGAAAATAAATCGAATCAATTTCGTTTTTTTTCGTGAATTATTTGTGGAAAGAAGAGGGATGAATTGTTTTAAACAAGCTCGGCTCTTTCATCTTATTTTTAGTTTTTTTCTTTCTGAGGAAGAGGCTTCGGCTGAAAATAAAGAGGGAGGAGACGTGATGTTTGAAAAGAATGTAGTATGCAATGGAACTTTGGAAAGGACCGGTAAAGGATTGATGTGAGATAATTTCAACTGCAGTTGACTGGTATAAATATCCAATTTAAATTTCAAATTCAAACCGTACCGATAAATGAAACTTAAAACTTGACCTCCTATCAAGGCGTGCCGCTAGGCGTTTATAATGTTATAACCCTATTTCGAACACAATGGAAAAGGTTTCGAGCCTTATTTTGATCGTATGGAGAAGATAGCTTTTTGAACTAGTTATTAAATTAAATTTCGATTTAATTTTCAACGCGTTTGCTTATTGTACGGCCAAACGACAACTCCAAACATCACGAAAATTGAAATCCGATAATAATACGATATTACGGATCCAATGGAACTGGTTTCGTTGAAATCCGAGCCTGTGCCTCGGAAGGCTATTTTTTAAATATCAATTTAAACGATATAAATTCAGAATCGAACAACTGCTTTCAAATTCACTTTCAAAAGTTTTATTACCTCTAGTATTATCAATATAAATTTTCCAAGCCTTCAATTATTTTTAATCAGCATCAAATTAAGGATTAAATTTTTTACCCAAATCTTCTATAATTAAATTTGATAATTAAATTGCTAAATTCATAGTTATATCTGAAATTCAAGCTAAACCATCATTTAAATATTTAAAATCAATTAAATATTCCATTTCAAATGTTAAAAATTTTCGGGTCGCCACAGGTATGTCTACTACATGATTATCTAAGATGTGCTACTGGCATTGCTAAAAGCATGTCCTATATGGTTAATGATCTATTTTACTTATTATTAATTGGATATATGAATTGCTTCATCCTCTAGACATTATACACACTATAACAACCCGCCTTTTTCAATCCTTGGATTCAATGCCCTAACTGACGTTAACACCCAAGAACTGAAAAAATAATTCATTAGGCTGAGATAAGATATATAAAGTCATGGTCATTGGCAGATATTAGATACACTTCTAACATTTTCTAAACACTTTTAGAGTTTCAGTTTAACGACCCATAATTTTCGACAATTTGAAATTGGTTAAATTAATGAGATTTTTGTAATTAAATTTAGTAGAAAAAAAACTTTATAAATTAATATTTAAATGAACGCTAAAATAAAGTATATAAATGGTAATTAAAACCTGTTTATTAGTAATTTGAGTAGAATTCTAATGAATGAAAGTAGTAAAAAGATTATAGCTAGATGTAAATTGTATATGAGAAATAAAGGAAAGTATTACATTGATTAATGTAATATACATTGTTAACAGTATTTGATTGTAAATTAAGGAAACGTGTTAATGCAAGTTAATAATTAATGAACTTGAATGAACATTCCAATTTAATAAAAATTCAAATATTATGACTTAGCTATAAATGGGATATAGTATAAACAAATGCAATCAGTGTATTAATGTATGAAATGATATATTGATTTATTTGTAACTGAATGTAAATTAATGCAACCATGGAAATTTAAGCTAAGTATTAACAGTTGAAATGAAATTACGACTAATTGAAGTAGTTTAAATTGTTATACTAGGCTAAGAATTGAATATAAGAAAATAGTTGAAATATTGGATTTACCAAGGAAATAATAGACAGTTAATGGAAATTGAATGGAATTAGTATTATGAAAATAAATGGTAACATTGATATTGTAAGAAATAAAAACCTCTTAGTGTAAGAAAACCAAGGTAAACATTTAAGTTATAAATGTTATAATAAAATAAAAATAAAATGACCATTGTATAAAGATTTGGCATACGAAAATAGTAACGTTTGTGTGTAAATAGTGGAGTAAATATTATGTAGGCAACTATGATAATTTGTTGGAAGTAATAAACCTTAGTGTATTGTAAGGTTACCTTTTATTTTGTTTTATAATAAAATTGGAAATCAATTAGAGTAGAGGAACCTTAATGTTATATTAATAAGAATTAATGCAATAACTAAATTAGTGCACACCCTATTAATTGAAACAGATGGTAAAGTTAGAATTGATTGAAATTAGTAAATTGGGAAATGAATTCAGAATTATGTTAGCTGATGAAGAATATGTAATAAATTGTAAATTTATAAAATCAATGTTCGTTAAGTAATTATAATATTTATAGTTGATAATAAACGTTACTTTAGTGATTATTAATATAATAACAGAAGGTGTAAATGTAATAATGGAATAATTGAAATTGTAAATTTATGCATAGTGTAGTAATCGATATAATGGAAAGTATGAACCCAAGTAAATGAATTTATTTAGAATGTAAAACGCAATTAGCGTGTATATTGGTAGAAGTGTAATAAAATGAAAATAGGGTAGTTAGTACGAAGGAAAGATGAAATTTGAACTTACTAATGTATAATAGGGTAAACAAAGGTTACCTTTGTTTATTGGATAATTATTGATTAGATAAAAAGGATTTGGAGTTAAATCAAGTTTACTTATTGAAATAAATTATAATTTATTGAATTTATTGTGAATGAAATTAATTACTACATCATTTGAAATTAAGATATAATAAGGATACTAATGCACCATGCTATAAACCATGATAATTTTATCGTAAAATGAAATCAGTTGCATAACTAGATTGGTTAAGAATATGGTTATTTGAAATTAAATTATAATTACTGAATCTATGGAAATTGAAGCTAACGCTGAATTGGTAAATTGATTTACTTTGAACTGATGTCAATAATTTGCTTTAATTTATGGAAAATGTCCAAGCAATTTGAATTGAGAGAAATTATGATTTATTTAAAATTTAACTGAAGCTTGATTTAAATAAATTTAATATTAAATTATTTAATTAATGTGAAAAAATAGCCATTTTGGCCACTGACTCGGATCTTGACGAAACCAGTTTCATCAGATCCGTAATGGTGAATTATTGTCGGATTTCAAGTTTCGTAACGATCAGACTTGTCGTTTGACCATACGAACGCGAAACGCCTTGAAATCAATATAATTAAAATCAATTGAAATCAATTTGAAAAATATTAATTTTAGCATAACTTCTTCAATGATGGAATCTGGACTTGAAATTTTTTTCATTGCGTTTAAAATATTTTAAAACACCTATTTTGACATATGGGTTGACCCAATTTCATTCCGGAGCCGAAACGGGCTTTTTTGGGCCACTTTAGCGTTAGCGCGTAAATCTATCTTATCCATCCATTCAAACGTCAACCCTGCCTATATATATCCTGCTGTAAACCCTAGCAGCCACTGTTCCTCATTTCTGTACATTCTATTCACCTCCTCACTTCTATGGCAGACAAACGCTAATTCCAATTGCAATCCCAAATCAAATCCAAAGCTGAAAATTCAAACTCCTCAAAAAAATTTAGAAAAAATATATATCGAAGCATTCGATGTACGCATCTCAAAACTGAAATTCGTTTTCCGATTCAATGCATCGTTTGTCCAGAATTTCTAAATCAATTTTCGGTTGTTCATCGCGCGTCAATGAACATCGACGGGTTAACGAACCATTTCTGGGTTTTGAAGAGGGAACGGAGGGGAGTTCATCGGCGGTGTTCGTTTCGCGATTCAACGGTCTGATCGACGGTGAAATTCAACTAGGGTTTAAGACTTAAGGCGGCGGCTACTGGATTTTGGGAAATCGTAAGCCACGTGTGGGCTATCGCGAAGCATGGGGGATGTTCGCTGAGGGGCGCGACATTCAAGGGTGGCGGCACGGCATTCAGGGGTGGCGGCGCGACATTTAGGCGAGGCGGCGCGTGTCATTTTGCGTGGTGGGTTTCTGTTTAGTACGAACAACTAGGTAGCATGCGTTGAGAAGATGCACAGGTGCAAGTTTGACGTGGCAGTGAGGTGTGTTGAATGTGTTCTCTTTTTTTATTTATTTTTATAATTGATTTCAATCGCATTAATCGTCATAACTTTTGCATACGAACTGTGTTTTACGCGCGATTTCTTTTGTTAGGATCGTATAAATTTCGGACTTTTAGGCGGTGATTTAGATGAATTCTGAGAATGATCAAATTTTGGGTTTAAATTGGATTTAAAATTCAATTTAAATTCAAAAGGTGAGTGTTTAACCCACTCACAACTTCTAAGATTTCTTATGTTTGTAAAATTAAATTTTGACGTGATTTAAAATTTATCTATAATTGTTTGGGCATATATTTAATCATCATCTCAGTTAGATTGCATTTATTTAGATTAAATTGTTATTTAATTTATTTTTGCATATGTAACGACCCGGTAAATTTGATAATGTTAAATGAATTAAATTTATAAAATTTCTAATCTAATTTAGAATAAAATAAAAGCTTTAAGATTTTATTTGAGAAAATGTAGTAATTTGTTATAGTAATTGGAATCTAATTTTTATGACAATAGATTTGAATGATGTAAATCTGCACACCTGGTTATAAGTTAAATATAAGAAACCAATATAAATGATGAATCAGTGAATATTAATAAAAATATTTACTAGAATGGAATTCATTTAATATAAAATAAATAGTGGTGATTGTACATTTGGTTGTAATAATAAATAGTGTCTAAATAAAAGTGACCGTTGGATAAATCAATGCAATAAGTGTTGATAAGTAATTTTATTGAATGTTGTCGATAATATATGTACTTAAATTGGTAATAAATGGTTTTGCCTAGGTGATTATGTATTATTAAGCTATAACTAAATTTGAGGTTTGGTAGTAAATAGGAAATAAGGAAAATATGGCAGCTGGTAAATTAATAAATGAATTCTAATAATAAAGTAGTAATTAATGCATATGTTTTGGACATTGGTGATAATTACAAAGTTTGCCTATTCATCTAATTTATTTATTTAAATCTAAACCTATGGCAACATTTTGTTAGTAAATGTTGTAAGTGGATTTGAATATCAAAGAATTACAAGTGTTTAGGTTAACCATTTATTTTATTCAGTTAAGAGTGGAAATAGATTGAAATAAATCTAAATTAATTTTTTTGGGTTGTTAATGTGTCTAGTTAATAAAGGAGAATTTATAAGGAATAAAGAATGCACAAATGAAATGTATTATAATCCAAAGGTTATTTATTACCCACAAAATGTTAATTACTGTATAGGAAGAGTCTAAATCCATAAATGAATTTATTGAAATTGCATTTATAATTTATAAGATTTAATGTAGACTTAATTTCAATTAACTGATTTAATAGTGCAGTTAGCGTAGTTTTATTTGGTAGTTGAAATAGTAAATTCTATTAGGTGAAGTTAAGCCTAATTCTATTTAAAATTTGACCTATTGTTGATATAGATTTTAGGAAGCAGGATCTATAAATTAAATTGAGTATTAGATTCAATAATTGCATTTATTGCATAAATAAAGGGAATTTAACGTTAAATTGTACGTTTTTGAATTAAAAAGGAATTTGTGGATATTAAAGTGAAAACATAGACATGTTAAAGGGCATCTTTGTTTTGGATTTAAGTTGAGAATATAAAAGTATAAGATTAAATAATTGGGTTTTGAGAATAAAATTTATAATTTCTAAATAATAAGAAAGTGCAGAAATGAACACTGCAATTTATATCTTGTCAACTTTTAATTCACATCTAATCTTGTTTAATCATTGAAATTGATTTTGAATTTTATAGGCGATAAAACTTAGTCAATATTTGAAGTTAAATAAAAATTTGGATTTTTACGATTTATTTTAATTTAATTAATGAATATAAAAATAGTCATTTTTGCCACTGACTCGGATTTCGACGAAACTAGTTTCATCGGATCCGTAACGGTGAATTATAATAATGTTTCAAGTTTCGTAGCAATCAGACTTATCGTTTGATCGTGCAGACTCGAAACGCCTTGAAATTTATGCATTGAAATCAATTGAATTTGGAAAATATTGATTTCAGCATAACTTCTTCATACGATCAAATTTGGACGTGAAACTTTTTTCCATCGCGTTCGGAATATTTTAAAATACCTATTTGGATATATGGGTTTAATAAATTTCGTTCCGGGGTCAGAACGGGCTTTTTGGGCCAACTACCGTTTAGCACGTTCGTTATCCGTACCCACCTAGCCTTCTTCTGTCTGTCTATATATATGCGATCATAAACCTTAACCTCCCTTTTATTATCATTTTGTTGTACGTTCATCTTCTTCAAGCTTCTCTTCTTCTTCAATGGGGGCTAACCCTAGATCCAGTCAGTTCAAAAACAAAGTGAAAATTTAAAGTCCTCCTAAAAATCTCGAAAAAATATATATCATAGTTCTCGATGTCCGTAATCTGCTGGTGTGATTCGTTTTTCAATTGGAGCTATCGTTCATCCAGAACAATTCAAATCATTTTCGGCCTCACATCATCGTCGTAACAAAAGTTGTCAGATCGGAAAACGGTTTCTGGGTTTTGACGAGGGAACGAAGGGGAGTGCATCCGTGTGGTTGATTTTGAGAATCGACGGTTAGATTGCTAGCAATTTGCGAACTAGGGTTCCGAATCACTACCGTTTATTTGCAGCGCACGTGGGTTTTGTGTGTTCGTAGTGACCGTCGCGTGGTGGCGTGAGGTCGAGGGGCCGTAAGGGGGTGTGTAACAACCCGCATATTTGTCGATTTTATATTTAAATATTTTATTTAAATATTTTATCGGTAGTCGGATTTTAGTCCGAAAAGCTACTTTTTGCATACGGTCGAATTAGGACTCAGGACCACTCCCATTGAGTTTAAAATGCCGTTTGCGACCTTTTTGAGTATAAGCTTCGATATGTTTGGAGAAAGTTGATTTCTGCTACTTTTTACTTTGGGTTTGGTTTTTGGGCTCAACCCTATGTTAACTTATGCTCAAATCTGAGCCACTCTTCCCCACTCACCCTCATTCTCTTCCCATTTCAGTTTTTAGAGTGTTAATGGTGGGAGAGATTGGAAATTAAAATTCCAAAACCCTAGTTTCTCTTGCAAATCAAATTCCTTGCTCCAAACTCAAGAAGAACCCATTGGTAAGCTTCTCTTCTTCTTCTCCAACTTATTCTCTTCCCAATTTCAGAAATTCCTAAACCTAATTTCGGGAATGTTCTTATTTTTGAGCTTAGATTCAAGCTTCTGGTGTTGAGATTGAAGAGAGGTTGATTCTCCAATTGCTTTCAAGCTTCTTCTTGTTCGATTTTGTGAAAAGGTGAGATTTTTATCTCACATCTATGACTATAATTATCTTTGGTTGTTGGGTATGAATTCCTAACACTTCTTCTTCATGAGCATTTGCTCTTGATTTGGATTGGTTTTGTGAATATTCCAATTTTTGGGTTTTTAAGTCAAATTTGTGTAAAATCCTTTTATGGATGTTTGATCATGCTTTTGGTGATGCATCGAGGAGCATATAGGGTCGGGTTGCCGATTGGCATAAACCCTTAGAGCCAATGTTCGTCCGATTGCATTTTGGAAAAGTTTGCTCTTCATTTGAATAAGGCTGAAAAACAGCCCAGGCATGATTCAGTCGACTGAAAAACTCTGTTCAGTTGACTGAACCTGAAACCCGAGAGTTTCCAGGCATGATTCAGTCGACTGAAAACTTCTGCACAGTCGACTGAAACTGGAAACAGAAAGTTTTCTGAACCTGGAAAATTTCCATGTACAGGGTCAGTCGACTGAAATTCTCTGTTCAGTCGACTGAACCTACTGTTTGAGTCCAATTTGCCTTTTTGGATTGAAATCCTAATTTAAATCGATTCGTGATAATCCTATTTGTTGTTATCATCTATTATGACTTTGATGACTCTTTTTAGGGATTTTTGAATATCCATTTCGATGGATCCTTTATCGATTTCGTTGGATTTTATTCACGTCTTCGTATGTGAATTTTTGTGATTGATCGTTCTTACAACCTTCTTCGTGATTTGTCACTTTAAAAATACAAAGGTTTCCTATACTAGTAGTAAATATCAAAACTCTTTACTCAAACGATTTCAATACTCTTTTAGTACCAAATTCGTTTATAAAACCGTTTTCCAATCTATTAGTATATACAAACCTTTACCTCACTCGTATGAGAAATCTAATTAAACGGCTTAGTAAAACAAGTGGTATGAAACGCTTGCGTTTACTTTGTCGGTTAATTCTTGGACTTGTTCGATTGAACCTCTTGTGACAATTTTCTAGTGGAGATTTACAGTTTGTTCGTAAATATTTAAGTTAAGCAAGTGGTTATGGGACATGAAGCTAAACTCATATATTTACTAGCTTAGTGTAATTGACCCTTCTCGTTGATCATGACGATCATCTTTGTGATTTAGACTAGCAATGTGCGATGTCTCTTTGTCTGCGAGGGAGACTAAACCCCGTTTTGTGGAGTTTCGACTCAATTTGTGATGGGGTAGCAACCCATGGTCTTCGGGCCGTTTGTGGAGCTTCGGCTCAATTTGTGATGATTAGCGACCATGGAATTAGCGTTCCGTTTGTGATACACGTGTTGGTGAGCTTTATGCTCCCGTTTATGATAGGCCTCCCCCCTTTGTGATTTCTGGATTTCTTGTGTAGATTCCTAGAATTTGTGTTTCACCAATTTTCGTGATTTCCATTGATAAGTTTTATCAATATTTGTGCATTGGTGAATTTGTGTGTCATTGACTTTAGTGGTTTCTGGATTTCTTGTGTAGTCTTCTGGAATTTGTGTGTCTTTGACTTTGGTGATTGACATTGATATTATCGTCAATATTTGTGGTTTGATGAACGAAATAATGAGTATGACACTTCTTTGATTCTTGTGTAGATTTGGTGACATTGATTAATCTCTTGATGATTATCAACTAAGTATATATATATATCACAGCTTGGCATTGTGATTATTACGTGTTTTGTCATATCTCTTATTCTATATCGTTTCATCTGATATTTATAGTTAGACTGATCCGTTTATTATTTTCTTATTAAATAATACTCGGGTCAGACCGAGATGTTACAGGTGCTTCTGCTTGACTTCTCATCCGGGATTAACTCCTTGACTTTTGGGTTAACTACTTAGATTAGTAGTTATTTTGTTGTATACATTTGAGATATAGACTCCTTAATGTATACTTATTCTTTTGTGTAGTTCGTGTAACTATTCTTTTGTGATGTTGTGGATCTTTTCAGACCACTACTCTGATGTACACTTTTATGTGTAGTATTCATATCTTATTCCGCCTTTGTGATATGAATTGTCTGTGACTGATTTGTGTTATGTTTATTTCTATATTTGTTTCCGAAGGATTTATATAGCCACCGTGTAGTAGCTTTGAGTTTGTGTTGGTATGTCGGATTTCCTCTTGAAATAGAATGCATGTTATATTATCTGACATATCGGTGCTCGCGCAAAGAAATTACACGGATGGTCGCTCCTCAACAGCCTTATTCTCCATGCTAGTCGACAGCATTCACCGTAATGTTCTTGGCTAGCGTGGGTATAGAGGTGGGGCGTCACAGCTTGGTATCAGAGCCAAACTTCGGAACAATATGGAATATTATAACAAGGATCATCGTCCTAAGTCTTTCTTAGGAGTTGTGCTTTAGGATTTTATTCGGGTCTTCGTACCGTTCCATCCTATTTTTCTTATGATTCCTTGTTTATCTATCAAGATTTCTTGATATTCAATTTGGTGAATAACCTTTTTCTTCTTCTTCTTTCTTTCTAAAGGAAGAGAAATGTCTAGACCAGGCCGCCCCAGAGCCGTGCCATCTAGCACTCCGCCCCAGGATGGAGTTTTTATGACTGCTCAACAGCTTCTTGATTTGGTAACAAATGTTCAAGCAGCTGGAGCTAACCCGGAACCTACTCACCCAAAGTCGGGATTTGCACGCTTGTGTAGCGATTACACTAATTTGGGTGGGGAGTCATTCAAAGGTTCCGAAACTGTTATTGAAGTACAGGCTTGGCTAAGAACATGCGATCGCATCTTTTCGCGCATGAATCTTATTGACCTTCACCGAGTTCAGGTGGCCTCTAGTATGCTCTGAGAAAGAGCATTGGACTGGTACGAGCTTCTTATTTCTGAAACTAATGAAGCGGATCTCACTTGGGAGAAATTCCGAGAACGCTTCGAGTTGAAATTTGTACCGAAAGCAGAGAAAGTGACGTTGGCTCGACGATTTATAGACCTTGTTCAAGGTGAGTCCTCCGTGACTGATTACGTCGCCTCCTTCGAGTCGCTTTCCAAATATGGGGTTGAATACATCAACACCTCTCTTAAGAAGAACCAGAGATTCGTTTATGGCTTAAACAAAAGCCTCAAGAAGCCATTACTTTTAAAGTTAGAAGTTTCTTTCGACCAACTCGTTGATATCGCTCTTCGTCTTGAAGAGGCGGATAGAGAGAATGATGTTGAAGTGGTGGGTTCCAAACCAAACTTCAACAACAGAAAGAGGTCAAACAAATTTAAAGGCCCTTATCCCAATAAGAAAGGGAAGCAAGCAACCTCCGTGGCAAAGACTTCTTCCTTTGGTCGTGGGGAATGCTATAATTGTGGTTCAAAGGACCATTATGCGAACAAGTGCCCAAAGTCTCTTTCTTGTCGCTACTGCAAAGTTCCCGGTCATGTTATATCTTCATGCCCCAAGCTTCAGGGCAAGAAGGAGGGAAAGTTAAATGTTGCTCAAGCCCCTGGCAACACATCTCGTGGCCAAGGTATTTCTCATTCTATTCTAGATGGAATTATTTTGTTTCGTGATCATCCTATTCGAGTTCTTTTTGATACGGGTGCGTCCCATTCTTTTATATCAAAAGAACTTGTTGATACTTTTTCCTTGGATGTTTTGTGTTTAATGACTTCTTTGAGAATTGCGAATCCGGTTGGTGGATCCGCAACAATCAGTTTATTGTGTAAAGATGTCGAGATTATTTTGTGTGATTTTTCTTTCCGAGCCGATTTGCATGTCATGCGTTATTTAGGCTTTGGAATGATTTTGGGAATGGATTGGCTTAACCGTTATGAAGCTCATGTCCTATGTCCTGAGCGGACTATTCATCTTCGACATCCTCAATCTGTTAATCAGGTTTCTGTTATTCTTAAAGATTCAGATTCTGCTTTGGTTGCATCTTTATATTCTTTAAATCCTCGTGATGACGATGATGATGATGAGGGTGATATTATTTCTCTTATTCACGTCGTTTGTGAATTTTCCGACATATTCGAGCCCGTTTTAGGATTACCACCTAAGCGAGCAATTGAGTTTAGAATTAATCTTATTCCGGGAGCTCAACCTATCACTCGTCCTCCTTATCGTATGTCCAATAAAGAAAACGAGGAGATGCGTAAACAATTATCAGAATTGGAGACCAAGCAATTTATTCGCTCTAGTTCCTCGCCTTGGGGAGCTTCGGCTATTTTTGTGAAGAAATCCGATGGTACACTTAGGCTTTGCGTTGACTACCGCAAGCTTAATGATCTTACTATCAAAAATAAATATCCTTTACCTCGGATTGACGATCTATTCGATCAACTTTGTGGTGCTAGAGTCTTTTCACAATTGGACTTGGCTACCGGTTTTCATCAGCTTCGTATTGCAGAGGATAGCATTCCTTTGACATCGTTCCGTACTCGGTATGGATCTTATGAATGGCTTGTGATGCCATTTGGGTTAACGAATGCCCCTGCTTATTTCGTTGACCTTATGAATCGAGTCTTCAAAGATTTTCTTGATCGATTTGTTCTCATCTTTATTGATGATATTCTTGTGTATTCTAAAACCGAGGAGGAGCATGAAAAACATCTTTGGATTGTGTAGGAAACTCTGAGGAGTAATCAATTAAAGGCAAAATTTTCTAAGTGCCACTTTTGGCAATCTCGTGTGAAGTTTCTCGGTCACATTATTTCTGAATCCGGAATTTCCGTGGATCCTTCAAAGATTGAAGCGATTCAAGATTGGAAGAGACCGGAGAATGTGACAGAGATTCGTAGTTTTCTTGGATTGGCGGGTTATTACCGTCGTTTTATTAAAGACTTTTCTAAAATTGTCGTGCCTCTCACTAGCTTGACGAAGAAAGGTGTTAAATACATTTGGACGGACAAATGTGAAGCTTCTTTTCAGAAATTAAAAGAACTTCTTTCTGATGCTCCTATTCTTGTTATTCCCGAAGGGAATCAAGATTTCGTTGTTTATACCGATGCTAGTCGCATTGGTTTGGGTGCCGTTCTTATGCAAAAGGAACGCGTTATTGCTTATGCTTCTAGGCAATTAAAGCCTGCTGAGACTAGATATGCCACTCATGATTTAGAGCTTGCGGCTATTGTTTTTGCTCTTCGGATTTGGCGTCATTATCTCTTAGGAGAGAAATTTGTTCTTTACACAGATCATAAGTCTTTGAAATATTTATTCTCTCAAAAAGAACTTAATTTGCGTCAACAGCGTTGGCTCGAATTTCTTGCACCATATGATCTTGATATTCTTTATACTCCCGGTAAGGGTAATCTTGTCGCCGATGCTCTTAGCCGTAAACAACAAGCTGTTGTTTCTATGATGATATCCGAATGGAACGATCTCGAGATTTTATCCACTTGCGAAATTCGAGACCGTGTTTCCGATTTATGCTCATCGTTTGTTTTATGTAGCCTTGTGGCTCATCCATCTCTTTTAGACCGCATTCTTGAAGCTCAAGGGCTAGATCCCGACTTGGCTCTTCTTGGCCAAAATATTAGGGGTAAAATGGATATTGAAGGTTTGAAAGACTTTGATATCGATTCTCGTGGCGGCATTCGGAAATTTGGTAGACTTGTCGTGCCAAATACTGGTGATCTTCATAAAGATATTTTAGAAGATTCACATCGTTATAAGTTTACCATTCATCCCGGTAGTAGTAAAATGTACGCGGATATGAAGCGACTTTATTATTGGGAGGGAATGAAACTTGACATCGCTAACTTCGTTAAACGTTGCATGACTTGCCAACTCGTTAAGGCCGAACATCAAAGGCTCGGTGGGTTATTGCAACCTTTAGAAATTCCAGTTTGGAAGTGGGATCAAATTTCCATGGATTTTATAGATGGCCTTCCCCGTTCTCGTTCGGGTCATGATAGCTTATGGGTGATTGTTGATAGGCTTACTAAATCTGCCCATTTTATTCCCGTTCGGTCTAATCGAACCGTTCCTCTTTTGGCCAAAATATTTATCAAAGAAATTGTTAAATTGCATGGTGTTCCTACTTTTATTGTTAGTGATCGTGATCCATTGTTTACTAGTGGATTTTGGAAGAGTCTTCAAAAAGCTTTGGGAACGAAGCTTAATTTTAGCACCGCTTATCATCCCCAGTCCGATGGACAAACCGAGCGTGTGAATCAAACTCTTGAAGATCTTCTTCGTGCTTGTGTTCTTGATTTTGGTGGAAGTTGGGAAGATCATATTTCACTTGTTGAATTTTCCTATAATAATAGCTTCCAATCTAGTATTGGTATGGCACCTTTTGAGGCACTCTATGGAAGGCCATGCCGATC
The DNA here is from genome assembly GCA_030765085.1 of Allium cepa. Taxonomy (NCBI): domain Eukaryota; kingdom Viridiplantae; phylum Streptophyta; class Magnoliopsida; order Asparagales; family Amaryllidaceae; genus Allium; species Allium cepa. The sequence continues at coordinate 1,037,293,389 of CM060931.1, read as the reverse complement.
TCCTTCTTGTTGGCTTGAGGCCGGTGAGAAGCTGGTTTTAGGTCCAGATTTTATTCGGGATTCTACAGAAAAGATTGATCTTATTCGTCATAGGATGAAAGAAGCCCAGAGTAGACAAAAATCCTATGCCGATAACCGGAGAAGGAAGTTAGAATTTTCTGTGGGAGATCTTGTGTTCATTCGTGTTTCACCTATGAAAGGTGTTGTACGTTTCAGTCGATCGGGAAAGTTAGCGCCTCGATATATTGGGCCATTTCCTATCACTGAACGCATTGGTTCCATGGCTTATCGCCTTTTATTACCGGATCAGTTTTCTGCTATGCATGACGTGTTTCACGTTTCTCAACTTCGGAAATGTCTTCGAGATTCCGATTCTATTCTTGAGCCCGGTGTTGTGGAAGAGATTGAAGTTTCGCCTAATTTAACTTATGAGCAACATCCTATTCGTATTATTGCTTCGGAAGTCAAGCGACTTCGAAATAAAGATGTCCCGCTTGTTAAAGTTCAATGGTCTTCAAATCCTAAGGATTGTTCTTGGGAATCTAGAGAGTACATCGAGCGAACACATCCGGACTTACTTTCTCGTGCTCTTTGAGGTGAACTTCTTATTTCAAACTTATTTTGTGTTGAATATGCTTTTATGGTTGTTACTATATATCTTCTTCTTGTAATATTGCGAGGACGCAATTTCTTTAAGGAGGGGAGTCTGTAACAACCCGCATATTTATCGATTTTATATTTAAATATTTTATTTAAATATTTTATCGGTAGTCGGATTTTAGTCCGAAAAGCTACTTTTTGCATACGGTCGAATTAGGACTCGGGACCACTCCCATTGAGTTTAAAATGCCGTTTGCGACCTTTTTGAGTATAAGCTTCGATATGTTTGGAGAAAGTTGATTTCTGCTACTTTTTACTTTGGGTTTGGTTTTTGGGCTCAACCCTATGTTAACTTATGCTCAAATCCGAGCCACTCTTCCCCACTCACCCTCATTCTCTTCCCATTTCAGTTTTTAGAGTGTTAATGGTGGGAGAGATTGGAAATTAAAATTCCAAAACCCTAGTTTCTCTTGCAAATCAAATTCCTTGCTCCAAACTCAAGAAGAACCCATTGGTAAGCTTCTCTTCTTCTTCTCCAACTTATTCTCTTCCCAATTTCAGAAATTCCTAAACCTAATTTCGGGAATGTTCTTGTTTTTGAGCTTAGATTCAAGCTTCTGGTGTTGAGATTGAAGAGAGGTTGATTCTCCAATTGCTTTCAAGCTTCTTCTTGTTCGATTTTGTGAAAAGGTGAGATTTTTATCTCACATCTATGACTATAATTATCTTTGGTTGTTGGGTATGAATTCCTAACACTTCTTCTTCATGAGCATTTGCTCTTGATTTGGATTGGTTTTGTGAATATTCCAATTTTTGGGTTTTTAAGTCAAATTTGTGTAAAATCCTTTTATGGATGTTTGATCATGCTTTTGGTGATGCATCGAGGAGCATATAGGGCCGGGTTGCCGATTGGCATAAACCCTTAGAGCCAATGTTCGTCCGATTGCATTTTGGAAAAGTTTGCTCTTCATTTGAATAAGGCTGAAAAACAGCCCAGGCATGATTCAGTCGACTGAAAAACTCTGTTCAGTCGACTGAACCTGAAACCCGAGAGTTTCCAGGCATGATTCAGTCGACTGAAAACTTCTGCACAGTCGACTGAAACTGGAAACAGAAAGTTTTCTGAACCTGGAAAATTTCCATGTACAGGGTCAGTCGACTGAAATTCTCTGTTCAGTCGACTGAACCTGCTGTTTGAGTCCAATTTGCCTTTTTGGATTGAAATCCTAATTTAAATCGATTCGTGATAATCCTATTTGTTGTTATCATCTATTATGACTTTGATGACTCTTTTTAGGGATTTTTGAATATCCATTTCGATGGATCCTTTATCGATTTCGTTGGATTTTATTCACGTCTTCGTATGTGAATTTTTGTGATTGATCGTTCTTACAACCTTCTTCGTGATTTGTCACTTTAAAAATACAAAGGTTTCCTATACTAGTAGTAAATATCAAAACTCTTTACTCAAACAATTTCAATACTCTTTTAGTACCAAATTCGTTTATAAAACCGTTTTCCAATCTATTAGTATATACAAACCTTTACCTCACTCGTATGAGAAATCTAATTAAACGGCTTAGTAAAACAAGTGGTATGAAACGCTTGCGTTTACTTTGTCGGTTAATTCTTGGACTTGTTCGATTGAACCTCTTGTGACAATTTTCTAGTGGAGATTTACAGTTTGTTCGTAAATATTTAAGTTAAGCAAGTGGTTATGGGACATGAAGCTAAACTCATATATTTACTAGCTTAGTGTAATTGACACTTCTCGTTGATCATGACGATCATCTTTGTGATTTAGACTAGCAATGTGCGATGTCTCTTTGTCTGCGAGGGAGACTAAACCCCGTTTTGTGGAGTTTCGACTCAATTTGTGATGGGGTAGCAACCCATGGTCTTCGGGCCGTTTGTGGAGCTTCGGCTCAATTTGTGATGGTTAGCGACCATGGAATTAGCTTTCCGTTTGTGATACACGTGTTGGTGAGCTTTATGCTCCCGTTTGTGATAGGCCTCCCCACTTTGTGATTTCTGGATTTCTTGTGTAGATTCCTAGAATTTGTGTTTCACCAATTTTCGTGATTTCCATTGATAAGTTTTATCAATATTTGTGCATTGGTGAATTTGTGTGTCATTGACTTTAGTGGTTTCTGGATTTCTTGTGTAGTCTTCTGGAATTTGTGTGTCTTTGACTTTGGTGATTGACATTGATATTATTGTCAATATTTGTGGTTTGATGAACGAAATAATGAGTATGACACTTCTTTGATTCTTGTGTAGATTTGGTGACATTGATTAATCTCTTGATGATTATCAACTAAGTATATATATATATATCACAGCTTGGCATTGTGATTATTACGTGTTTTGTCATATCTCTTATTCTATATCGTTTCATCTGATATTTATAGTTAGACTGATCCGTTTATTATTTTCTTATTAAATAATACTCGGGTCAGACCGAGATGTTACAGGTGCTTCTGCTTGACTTCTCATCCGGGATTAACTCCTTGACTTTTGGGTTAACTACTTAGATTAGTAGTTATTTTGTTGTATACATTTGAGATATAGACTCCTTAATGTATACTTATTCTTTTGTGTAGTTCGTGTAACTATTCTTTTGTGATGTTGTGGATCTTTTCAGACCACTACTCTGATGTACACTTTTATGTGTAGTATTCATATCTTATTCCGCCTTTGTGATATGAATTGTCTGTGACTGATTTGTGTTATGTTTATTTCTATATTTGTTTCCGAAGGATTTATATAGCCACCGTGTAGTAGCTTTGAGTTTGTGTTGGTATGTCGGATTTCCTCTTGAAATAGAATGCATGTTATATTATCTGACATATCGGTGCTCGCGCAAAGAAATTACACGGATGGTCGCTCCTCAACAGCCTTATTCTCCATGCTAGTCGACAGCATTCACCGTAATGTTCTTGGCTAGCGTGGGTATAGAGGTGGGGCGTCACAGGGTGATAGGCGCGACCATCGGTGGAGATGGGGGCGCGTTTGGGCTGTTGATGGTGGCAACTTCGGTTGCGTTCGCGTATAAGGTATGACCGCTCCCTGTAGCCTGCATATGATGATGATGACGTGGAACTATGTTTGAGGTGTGAATGTGTACCATTTTTGTTTAAATTAATTTTGTTTTTCAACATCGTTTTAATGCATAACTTTCTCCTACGATATCCGTTCTACGCGCGGTTTTTTTTGTTAGGATCGTATTGGATTTTCAGACTTGATGACGCTGGTTTGGAAAAATTCTGAGACGGGCGAATTTTTGGGTTTAAATCGAATTTAAATTCGATTTAAATTCAAAAGGTGAGTGTTTTAACCCACTCACAACTTCTAAAAGTTTTTATGTTTGTTAAATTAATTTTAGAAATGAATAGAAATTTATTTATGAGTATTTGGCATGTTTATTTCATTCATATCTGTTGAATTGCATTTATTAAATTTAACTGTTAATTTAATTTATTTATTGCGTATTTATTTACAGTTATAATTTATTTGTTTGCATATAAACTGCTAGTTAACAGTTATATAAATTATTACTGAATATAAAATGTTAGATTAATAGTTGTTAAATTTAATTTGAATATAATTGACAGTTATTACCTGCTATATAATCTCATATATATATATATTGATTTTGATTGATATTGATGGATGATTGTGATTTGGACAATGGATGATGTTGATGAATGGATGTTTATTTGATATCATTAAATTGCAAGTTATCATGCATTTTTCATTTCATTCGGGATTGTGGTTTGAAATGATATACAACCGCAAAATTTTATTTTTAAATTGCGGATTGAAATGATAAATATCCGTATCACTTGACCATAGGATAGAAAATTATATACAGGCACCGTGGTCTATATATAAATTATTTTAAAAGTGATTTCTATGGTTTGGATGGGATACGGTTTATAAAATTTAATTTTGATATTTTATAAAATATTTTTCTTCGAGATATACACATATGAAGTTAAAATTTTAAATTTAAGCTGTGTATAAACCTGTTGAATAAAATGATAAAAATTTGAGAAAATGGAATTTGGTGATTTATCTTATATGTTTAAATTTGGAAATTTTAAGGTATGATATTTATAAATGGATTTTCCAAGATTTACTTAAATAGAATATTTTAGTATAATTTAAATTTAAGAAAATAGTTAATTTCTAGAAATTGGAGTTATATTTATAGATTTTATGTAAATATTCAAAACTAAATAATAGAACATTTAATTTGTTGAAAGAATAAATTCCAACTTTAGTTTTGAAATATTAATACTCCAAATGGATATATATATATATATATATATAAATAGAAATTGAAGTGGTTTTGGAACTTGAAAGTGATATTTAAATTTGGTAGACTTTAAATAAAGAAGTATATTTGTAAAGCCCTGGAAATAATTTCTTTACAAAGTAGCCTTAAAAGTAAACCATTTATTTTATATACTGTTGAATATCCAAACCATTCAAGTTTTAGAAGTATGGTTTTAAAAGTATGAATTCCGAAATATTATGTTTTGAAAATATAATTCAAATGTTTGGTTTCCAGATATTTATATTTTAAACCGGTATGATTTTGGAAAAAGAGTTATATTTGAGATAAAATGATATCATATTATTTTGGGTTTTTAAATTGATATCGAATTCATAGTTTTGAAATGGAAAATTTATTCTGGTTTTTAAAGTATAAACTACTTTTAAATGACCGCGGTGTTATAATAACAATGGGTTGGCAAAGAGACCGGGATCGGATATGGACATACTCTCTGTCGATACCGAAAACCACTTTGACTAACCGTGTACGCGGTGGAGATTCCAGAATGAAGTAGGTTGGTGGCGACGTTTCCTGTAAGGTAAATACGTGGACCCAACTCCCGTGAGTTGGCATAAGGTGGCTAAAACAGGAGCGATTGACGGGTTAATGAGGTCATTCCTCTGATCGGACACTCCTCTTCGATATTATACTTTGACTTTGGATTGATTCAGTGGCCACTTCTATTTTGATTTTGGGGAGTTTGTTCGAGGTGGGCGGTAGCTGCGGCTACGCGTTACCATCGACCCGGAAGCGTAATTGGTATATCTACCCTGGCATTGCCTAGTTGTGCCGTGTCACCTACCCTATCGCGCCTTGTACGAGTTTGGATTTCTCCCGTAGCCCGTGTGGTATCCTCTGGTGGCTTCCCGATCAGGAGGGACTATGATATTGGATGGACTACCGGGACTATTACGTGTTAAGGTGGAAAATGTAAAGCCTTAATGCTATTTAAAAGTATGTTTATTTTACTATAGACACTATTATAATAGCGCAATATACTACATAGTAAATAGTTTAACAGATCCTTAGGAGATGTAAATCCCGAACATCTTTTGAGTTATTGCACTCATATTTATTTCTGTTAATTTAACTCACATAAGATCTTTTAGTTATGACTCGAGTGTTTTTGTCTTTTCAAATTCGCTCGGGTCAGTCCGAGCGTTTCAGGATCGAAGACTTTAGCTTTGGAGGACGAAGACGAAGAATTTGTATTATTATTATTTATAGTATTGCACTACACTCACACTGTTCCGCTGCATTGTTATTGGTATGTGTAACTCTGATATGTATTATATAAACGTTTGTAAACAGTTTTTTTTATAAACTGTATATTTTCCTATTATATTTTATCCTTCCGCTATGAGATTCTATTTGTTTATTTCTTCTCTGTTTTTTTTTTCTTATTTACCCCATAACAAATCCGCCCTTCCGTATGGTTTGAATCGGCATGTGTGTCGGTTTAAATCGTGCGAAAAGGCGGGATGTTACAGTTGATTTAAATTCGAAAGGTGAGTGTTTTAACCCACTCACAACTTCTAAAAGTTTTTATGTTTGTTAAATTAATTTTAGAAATGAATAGAAATTTATTTATGAGTATTTGGCATGTTTATTTCATTCATATCTGTTGAATTGCATTTATTAAATTTAACTGTTAATTTAATTTATTTATTGCGTATTTATTTACAGTTATAATTTATTTGTTTGCATATAAACTGCTAGTTAACAGTTATATAAATTATTACTGAATATAAAATGTTAGATTAATAGTTGTTAAATTTAATTTGAATATAATTGACAGTTATTACCTGCTATATAATCTCATATATATATATATTGATTTTGATTGATATTGATGGATGATTGTGATTTGGACAATGGATGATGTTGATGAATGGATGTTTATTTGATATCATTAAATTGCAAGTTATCATGCATTTTTCATTTCATTCGGGATTGTGGTTTGAAATGATATACAACCGCAAAATTTTATTTTTAAATTGCGGATTGAAATGATAAATATCCGTATCACTTGACCATAGGATAGAAAATTATATACAGGCACCGTGGTCTATATATAAATTATTTTAAAAGTGATTTCTATGGTTTGGATGGGATACGGTTTATAAAATTTAATTTTGATATTTTATAAAATATTTTTCTTCGAGATATACACATATGAAGTTAAAATTTTAAATTTAAGCTGTGTATAAACCTGTTGAATAAAATGATAAAAATTTGAGAAAATGGAATTTGGTGATTTATCTTATATGTTTAAATTTGGAAATTTTAAGGTATGATATTTATAAATGGATTTTCCAAGATTTACTTAAATAGAATATTTTAGTATAATTTAAATTTAAGAAAATAGTTAATTTCTAGAAATTGGAGTTTTATTTATAGATTTTATGTAAATATTCAAAACTAAATAATAGAACATTTAATTTGTTGAAAGAATAAATTCCAACTTTAGTTTTGAAATATTAATACTCCAAATGGATATATATATATATAAATAGAAATTGAAGTGGTTTTGGAACTTGAAAGTGATATTTAAATTTGGTAGACTTTAAATAAAGAAGTATATTTGTAAAGCCCTGGAAATAATTTCTTTACAAAGTAGCCTTAAAAGTAAACCATTTATTTTATATACTGTTGAATATCCAAACCATTCAAGTTTTAGAAGTATGGTTTTAAAAGTATGAATTCCGAAATATTATGTTTTGAAAATATAATTCAAATGTTTGGTTTCCAGATATTTATATTTTAAACCGGTATGATTTTGGAAAAAGAGTTATATTTGAGATAAAATGATATCATATTATTTTGGGTTTTTAAATTGATATCGAATTCATAGTTTTGAAATGGAAAATTTATTCTGGTTTTTAAAGTATAAACTACTTTTAAATGACCGCGGTGTTATAATAACGATGGGTTGGCAAAGAGACCGGGATCGGATATGGACATACTCTCTGTCGATACCGAAAACCACTTTGACTAACCGTGTACGCGGTGGAGATTCCAGAATGAAGTAGGTTGGTGGCGACGTTTCCTGTAAGGTAAATACGTGGACCCAACTCCCGTGAGTTGGCATAAGGTGGCTAAAACAGGAGCGATTGACGGGTTAATGAGGTCATTCCTCTGATCGGACACTCCTCTTCGATATTATACTTTGACTTTGGATTGATTCAGTGGCCACTTCTATTTTGATTTTGGGGAGTTTGTTCGAGGTGGGCGGTAGCTGCGGCTACGCGTTACCATCGACCCGGAAGCGTAATTGGTATATCTACCCTGGCATTGCCTAGTTGTGCCGTGTCACCTACCCTATCGCGCCTTGTACGAGTTTGGATTTCTCCCGTAGCCCGTGTGGTATCCTCTGGTGGCTTCCCGATCAGGAGGGACTATGATATTGGATGGACTACCGGGACTATTACGTGTTAAGGTGGAAAATGTAAAGCCTTAATGCTATTTAAAAGTATGTTTATTTTACTATAGACACTATTATAATAGCGCAATATACTACATAGTAAATAGTTTAACAGATCCTTAGGAGATGTAAATCCCGAACATCTTTTGAGTTATTGCACTCATATTTATTTCTGTTAATTTAACTCACATAAGATCTTTTAGTTCTGACTCGAGTGTTTTTGTCTTTTCAAATTCGCTCGGGTCAGTCCGAGCGTTTCAGGATCGAAGACTTTAGCTTTGGAGGACGAAGACGAAGAATTTGTATTATTATTATTTATAGTATTGCACTACACTCACACTGTTCCGCTGCATTGTTATTGGTATGTGTAACTCTGATATGTATTATATAAATGTTTGTAAACAGTTTTTTTTATAAACTGTATATTTTCTTATTATATTTTATCCTTCCGCTGTGAGATTCTATTTGTTTATTTCTTCTCTGTTTTTTTTTCTTATTTACCCCATAACAAATCCGCCCTTCCGTATGGTTTGAATCGGCATGTGTGTCGGTTTAAATCGTGCGAAAAGGCGGGATGTTACAGCATATAAACTACGAGTTAAATTTTTACTTATTTATTATTGCATATAAACTGCTAGTTAAACAGTTTCAATTTATTATTGAATATAAACTGCTAGTTAATACTTGTTGTTTATTGTCCATTCTATAGTGATGTTATTATTATATTGGATGATGATTGTTATAAATGGTTGATGATTGATATTGGATGAATGAATGTTGTATTTTATATTGTTATAAACTGCAAGTTATTATGCATTTTCATCTCCTTCGGGATTGCGGTTTGAAATGATTTATAACCGTAATTTTTATTTTTAAATTGCGGATTGAAATGATAAATATCTGTATCACTTGACCGTAGGGTAGAAAATTATATACAGACAACGCGCTCTATATATATATAAATATTTCGAAAATGATTTCTATGGTTTTGTAAAGAAATTTACGATTTTATGAGATATTGATTGTATATTCTATAATGTTATTTTATATATAGTTAAATTTTTAGTTTTAAGCTATGTATAAAAATTGATTTAAAGATAAAGAAGTTAAATAATAAAGTTTTGATTTTATTAGAATAGAATATGGTTAATTGGTTATTTAAATTTTATTTCTGGAGTTTAATCAGAATAAGGTGGGAAGATAAATATGAATTTGATTTGAATGAAAGTATATAAGAATTTTCTCAAATAAAATTGATTCTAATTTTAATAGATTTGAGATTTTAAAAGGTATGATTTAATATCTTGATTTAGGTTTGGAGGATTTAAATGGATATTATTATGTTAACTAAATTGAAAGAATATCCAGTATTTGAAGTTTAGAGGTTTTACTTAAAAGATATTAGATTTATTAAGTAAACATTTCAAATCTAAATAATAGTAATTGAATTTGATATATATGGAATTATCAAAGAATTATTTTAAAATGATGGAATATTTAAGCTTTGAAATATATTGAATTTGAAATGGTTTATTTGGAGGTTCAAATTGGTATTTGGAATTTATTTGCGAAATTAAAGAAGCTATTTTTTTTATAAAGTAATTTAATATTTAAACCATTTAAGTGGTGTAGTTGTATTTCAAAGTTATGAAATTCAAAGTTTTATGTTTTGGAAGGCTATATTTCAAGCATTTGGTTTCAAAATATTTAACCTTGAAAATATTATGGTTTTTGAAAAGGATATATTTGGAAAATAGTATCATATTGATTTGATTATTACAGGGAAAATGATATCATAATTATATGGTTTGGAAATGGATATTATATTCTGGTTTTGAAGTATAAATTATTTTGAAATGACCACGGTGTTATAATAACGTTTGGTTGTCGAAGAGACCGGGATTGGAAGTTGTCATACTCTCTGCCAACTTCGAAAACCACTTTAACAACCGTGTACGCGGTGGAGATTCCAGAATAAAGTAGGATGGTGGCGACGTTCTATTAAGGTACATATATGGACCCGACTCCCGTGATTTGGCATAAGGTGGCTAAAACAGGAGCGATCTCGGGCCAAGGAGGTGGCCCCTCTTATTGGACACATCCCTTCGATATTATACTCTGACTGTTGGATTGCTCGGTGGCCACTTTTGATTTTTGATTTAGAGGTGTGACTCGAGGTGGGCGGTAGCTGTGCGTTACCACCAGCCCGTGTGCGTAATTGGTATATCTACCCTGGCATTGCCTAGTTGTGCCGTGTCACCTACCATACCGAGCCTTACTACGAGTTTCTATTTGTGTCGTACCTATGGAGTGTCTTCTCGTAGTCTCCTGATCAGGAGATATGCAGGCACTGTATAGACTATTGGCATTATTTGTGTTAAGGGCTATATAGGTAACCGCTTAATGCTATTTTAAAGTAAGTTTATTTTACTATTAGACATTATTATAATAGAGAAATATTACTACATAGTAAATAGTTTAACGGATCCTTAGGAGATGTAAATCTAGAGCATCTCTTAAGTTACTGCACTCATATTTATTTTCTGTTGATTTATCTCACATAAGATCTTTTAGTTCTGGCTCAAGTGTTTTGTCTTTTCAATTCGCTCGGGTCAGCCTGAGCATTTCAGGACTTGAAGACCGTATTCTGGAGGACGAAGACGAAGATTTATTATTATTAGTTATTATAGTATTCCACTATATTCTCATTGTTCCGCTGCATTATTGTTGATTTTTCTCCGGTATGTGTAACTCTAATATATATTGTATAAGTATAATCAAATATTTTGTAAACAGCTTCATGAACTGTATATTTGATTATTATATTTTATCGTTTCGCAGCAAGATTTTGTTTTGTTTTTTTCCTTCCTTTGTTTTTCTTATTTACCCCATAACAACCAACCTTTCTTATGGTTTGAACCGGCATGTGTGTCGATTTAAAGCGTGCGAAAAGGCTGACGTTACATCTGGTATCAGAGCTTTGGTTTAGTGAAAACCTTAGCATTGTGGGGTTTGGCTCTTTACTAATAGGGTAATAATACCCTATGGGAGCCGCTGAGTGTATATATATGAGAGAGCCTATTTTTTAGTGTTATAAAAAGGTTTTAATATTGTGTTAATCTGTTCCGTTTTGCGTTTATAAATTCTGGTGGGTGCATGGGACGCTGTGACATCAATAGGGATTTCTAAAAACTTAATAGGACAGACAGACATAATATTTATTTTTAATATAGGTGAATGTAATAATTTTTCCTGTTATATTTTCTATATATATAAAATAAATTTTTATAAAAGATATATATATATGGTTGCAATATATTGGTTGTTAGGTAATGAAATTTATAAATAATAGTTGAAATAAGATTGAAAATAAAATAAATGAAAATTGGAAATTTAGAACTTAAGTTTCGGGGTTTTGAAATTTCTTTTGAATGATTTTGAAACATAGTAATAATATTATTTGAAGTATTTTCTGATATAAATATTTCAATAAAATCTGGAAGAATTGTTTTAAGAAGATTTTGGAAAAAACTTAAGTTCTGTACTTCCCTCTCTGTCGCTGGAAAATAATTTCGGTGATGGCGGCCACATCATCGACATTCATTTTCGAGTTTCGAAGTGAGAAGGCCACGTAGTAGTTTTACAATAGATTTATTTTGAAAAATGAATAAATTATATTTGTTTTAAATATAATTGGATATATATGTTGAAAGTATATATTTATCTATTGTTTTAAAATGATTTGAGTTTTAACCCGGTATTTAGTTATGAGGTTTCCATAAATTAATAGTCTCAATTATTGTAGTAAATTAGAACGTAGGAAATTTATAATTGAAACCTCTAGAGGAAATAGAGATTTAATGCTAAGAATAAATAGAATTAAAGAGAAAGTTGAAACCGTAATCTATAAAGCAAAAGATGAAATTATTGAACGTTGAATAAAATTGAAAGAAATAAGATAAACTTGTGTAATTTTCAAATTTGCAATCTTTAAGCATATATAACTTACCAAATAGTAAAAGTTGAAATGTTAATAAGAAGATGTAATAGATATTATAAAAGTAATAAATTTGAGGTATTGAAAGTAATTAATGAAATGCTTTTATAAATAAGGATCTAAAGTTATAATTATTATATACTTAAGTTATGACTGAAAGGCAACTAATTAAATATAATAGAAAGGTTATAAAGAAATGATAATAAACTTAAGTAAGTATTGAAGTCATTTATTTTGAAAATAAGTAGTGAATAAATGAATGTAATACAATAAAAAGGAAAATTTACATGGTATGAATAAATGAGAATAAATAAAGTAAAATTTTGCAAGAAATAAATGTAAAAATAAAAAGATAAATCATTATATGAAAGAAAAGGAATCAAACAACAAAAATTATGAAATGAAATTGATTAACATTAACTGGATCTGTAACGACCCGGGATTTTGACCTTATTATTATAATAAGAATTTAATCTAATTTAAATAAAATACAAGTTTTTCATTTATAAATAAATAAGATTTTGGGCATTATTAGTTAGATATGTGTTATAAAGGAAATTTTAATTTCAGAATTTAAAATAGACTCTCTCAACAATATTTAAAATAAAATCTGTTTTATTCAATTAAATTAAAGGCTATGTATTAATGGCATTTACTATCGGATATATAAATGTAGTTAATAATAATAATGTTTAAAATAACACAATTCTATCTATATTAAATATAAATATAAAGTATATTAATGCAAATATAAGTTGCAAATCAAATATTTGAAGATTTAAACTCTAAATGAAAATAATCTTATAAATATTGAACATTAGTAAAATAATTATATGGTTATAAACATGTGTATAGATATAAGAAAACCATAATATTAATATAAATATAAAATGAACTAGTAAATGAAGTACTTAATAATTTGAGTTTAAAATAGAAGTAGACATATAAATTAAATTGTTAGTTTTATAATTTGAAACCAGACAAGCACAAATATGTATATTGTGTTCAAGCTGGATGAAGATAAAACAAAATCTTTATACAAAAATCTTTGTACAAATACATATCAGACAAGCAAGTAGTACCTGACAAAGGATATATGCATTATTCAAGCTAGAAAGGTAATAAAAACAAAAGCTTTATACAAAAATCTTTGTACAGAGAAACCCAAATAAAAATGTCAGCAAACTATTAATTAGATGTAAACATATTTGTAGACATATGCATTTAATTAGCACAACCTTTGGTCAATTCGAATTTTAGAAAATCATAGTAATTAAAACACCAAATCTATTTTGGTCAAAACAGTGTGAAGCTGTACCAGTTATCACCTATCCCTGTTCAAGCTATTCTTTATATAAACATCATATTATCTAGTTCGTTTACAATTTAAGAAGAAAAACTGAGATAAGAAAAGAAATATAAACAACTTCATTTTTACAATCCAAATCTTTCAACAATAAAGCAAGGGGATTTTCAGGGATTGAAGCTGCAGGTTTTCATCATCAAAGGACCCTTCGTTTCAACAATTTTTTTGGTGAGTAAACTTATTTTTCTTGAACTCTTAATTATGATAATTAGTTCATGAAGTTGGTGTTGCTATGTATTGTTAACAAGAGAACTTGTAATGATTTTGTTTTACTGGAAGCTGTATGCTCTTTATTGTTTTAACTTTCCTGGGCAACAAAGTAGGAAAAATTTAACACTTTATCTAGCAAAACATTGTAAACTTAGGATATTTTAACTGAATAAATTTGTTTACTCTTAAACCAAAAATCTAGAAATGGTTTAAGGTATGCCAGTGGAGCTTGGCTTCGGTATGCTCAGATTCACAGTAAAAGGAATCAAATTGTTAAAAATTCAAATGTTTTAAATTGGTGATTTGATTTCATAACTTGATTTAATTCACAAAGCTAAGATTTTTAAAATAAAAATAATGATTTTTAGAACAATGTACAAGGTGCAGTAGTTCGGTGATGAAATAAAATTGCATTATTGTCAATTTCTGACCGTTTAACAAATCTTAAATGTTGAAACTGGTTGTATAGCTAGCTCGAGGGTTCTTGAACACAGGAAAAATGTTGAGAAATTTTTCGAATGCAAGTATCTTTCAGTCGAATCAAATTTAGGGTTTTTCGTTCGATATTTTTAGGCTCTGTATCTTTAATGATTGCGTCGCCATGTTTCAACCGAGTTTCACGAATTTATGGGGAAAGGTAGAGAACGGCGATGCCGTGGTATGGCCGGAGCCGCGTAGCCGCTAGTGGTCGATGGTTTGAGGTCATGGCGATTTTTCGTGGTCGAGTCTGAGTAGCTGTTCATACGAACATGCATATTTCGTTTTTGACCTTATTGTGTTAAATTGGGCTATGTATTCGAGCGAGAGGTCGTATTGGGGTTTGTTGGGACGCCGTGGGTCGCCAGAAACGTTGTCGAACCACCGGGCACGTGCACGGTGGCATCGTGTCTGTTGATTGAGTTTTGGGGGTTGTCACGTGGTTTTACTCGAGTATATTGGCAGTTTTCTTCGAGTATGGTTTGGAGTCTGTGCGTGAGTGTTTTCGTGTGTTTTCTACAGTTTTAAACTTAACTTTAAAAAAACAGAAGAGAAAGGCAAAGTAAAAGAAGAAGAAGAAGGATGCAGGAGTGACGCGGGAAAGCTCAGGGTAAACACGAGATTAGTACGAGCTTTGCGCGATGTTTTCTTCGGGTTAAATTTCCAAGGGTTAGCCAATGTAAAATCATAAGTCAAAGGTGAGACAAGATATTAATTAAGTTATTATTGTTGACCAGGTTTAAGCTAAGATTTTACTTAAAATTTATCAAGGAAGTTTTACAAAATGTAAGAGGATTAATTAATTTGATTTGAAAGATAATTAAGATTAGTAATTAATTTATAATGATGATTGAATAAATAGTTTAAGATTCAATAAATTTGTAATTAAAGATTTTATAATAATAATCTTGTGTAAATCAATTTGTAATTAAGAATTTAATTAACCGTTTAAAATTAATTAATTAACAAATAATAGTAGTTAACTGATTAAATAAATAATTAAGGATAATTGATTAATTTAATTTGTAGTTAATGTTTAATTAAGTAATTAGTAATAATTAAATGAGTAATTAAGTTTTATAAATCAATAATTAAAGTTATTAATTAATAATTAAGAATTAATTATTAATTGAATTAGTAATTAAGAAGTAATTAATAAATAAGTTGATTAATTAGTAAATAACTAAGTAAGAATAAAATGGTTTATTCTTAAGCAAGTAATTAAGTTTAAATGGATCAAACTAAAATATGAATCGATGACTCTGGTTGATTGACTCTGGTATTCATTTGGAAATATCTTGTGATGTTCTGTGATATTCTGGATATATCTGTGATGATTGTGTATGATTTATCTGAGATAAATGCTATGTGAATTCAATTGTTGAATTAAACTGTTTAAATTAATTAAACAACTTGGCCTCTAAAATGGCATTTGGATTTCGATGAGACCGGGATCGGGTATCAATTTGATATTCCGAAAACCACATCGATCCAAATTAAACGATAGGTCGTGACATCTCCAGTGGTGATCGAGATGGTGTTTCAGAATGCAAGGGTTATCGTCGTTAACTCTGAGGGTGATTCCAAAACTTGTGTAACGTGATAATGTCAGCAAACTATTAATTAGATGTAAACATATTTGTACAAATACATATCAGACAAGCAAGTAGTACCTCACAAAGGATATATGCATTATTCAAGCTAGAAAGGTAATAAAAACAAAAGCTTTATACAAAAATCTTTGTACAGAGAAATGCAAATAAAAATGTCAGCAAACTATTAATTAGATGTAAACATATTTGTAGACATATGCATTTAATTAGCATAACCTTTGGTCAATTCGAATTTTAGAAAATCACAGTAATTAAAACACCAAATCTATTTTGGTCAAAACAGTGTGAAGCTGTACCAGTTATTACCTATCCCTGTTCAAGCTATTCTTTATATAAACATCATATTATCTAGTTCGTTTACAACTTAAGAAGCAAAACTGAGATAAGAAAAGAAATATAAACAACATCATTTTTACAACCCAAATCTTTCAACAATAAAGCAAGGGGATTTTCAGGGATTCAAGCTGCAGTTTTCATCATCAAAGCACCCTCTGCTTCAACAATTTTTTTTGGTGAGTAAACTTATATTTCTTTAACTTTTAATTATGATAATTAGTTCATGAAGTTGGTGTTGCTTTGTATTGTTAACAAGATAACTTGTAATGATTTTGTTTTACTGGAAGCTGTATGCTCTTTATTGTTTTAACTTTCCTAGGCAAGAAAGTAGGAAAAATTTAACACTTTATCTAGCAGAACATTGTAAACTTAGGATATTTTGACTGAATAAATTTGTTTACTCTTAAAACAAAAATCTGAAAATGGTTTAAGGTATGTCAGTGGAGCCTGGCTTCAGTATGCTCAGATTTACAGTAAAAGAAATCAAATTGTTAAAAATTCGAATGTTCTAAATTGGTGATTTGATATCGTAACTTGATTTAATTCGCAAAGCTAAGATTTTTAAAATAAAAATAATGATTTTTAGAACAATGTACAAGGTGCAGTTCGGTGATGAAATAAAATTGCATTATTGTCAATTTCTGACTGTTTAACAAATCTTAAATGTTGAAACTTGTTGTATAGCTAGCTTGAGGGTTCTTGAATATAGGAAAAATGCTGAGAAATTTTTCGAATGCAAGGATCTTTCAGTCGAATCAAATTTAGGGTTTTTGGTTCGATATTTTTTGGCTCTGCATCTTTAATGATTGCGTCTCCAGTTTCAACCGAGTTTCAAGAATTTTTGGGTAAAAGTAGAGAACGACGACGCCGTGGTATGGCCGGAGCCGCGTAGCCGCTAGTGGTCGATGGTTTGAGTTCATGGAGATTTTTCGTGGTCAAGTATGAGTCGCCGTTCATACGAACATGCATACTTCGTTTTCGACCTTATCGTGTTAAACTGGGCTGTGTATTCGAGTGAGAGGTCGTATTAGGGTTTGCTGGGACGTCGTGGGTCGCTAGAAACGTTGACGAACCACCGTGCACATGCACGGTGGAGTCGTGTTTGTCGATTGAGTTTTGGGGGTTGTCGCGTGGTTTTACTCGAGTATATTGGCAGTTTTCTTCGAGTATGGTTTGGGGTGTGTGCGTGAGTGTTTTCATGCGTTTTCTAAACTTTTAAACTTAACTTAAAAAAACAAAAACAAAAGAGAAAGGCAAAGTAGTAGAAGAAGAAGGATGCAGGAGTGACGTGAGAAAGTTCAGGGTAAACACGAGATTAGTACGAGCTTTGCGCGATGTTTTCTTCGGGTTAATTTCCAAGGGTTAGCCAATATAAAATCATAAGTCAAAGGTGAGACAAGATATTAATTAAGTTATTATTGTTGACCAAGGTTAAGCTAAGATTTTACTTAAAATTTATTAAGGAAGTTTTACAAAACGTAAGAGGATTAATTAATTTGATTTGAAAGTTAATTAAGATTAGTAATTAATTTATAATGATGATTAAATAAATAGTTTAAGATTCAATAAAATTTTAATTAAAAATTTATAATAATAATCTTATGTAAATCAATTTGTAATTAAGAATTTAATTAACCGTTTAAAATTAATTAATTAACAAATAATAGCAGTTAACTAATTAAATAAATAATTAAGGATAAGTGATTAATTTAATTTGTAATTAATGTTTAATTAAGTAATTAGTAATAATTAAATGATTAATTAAGTTTTATAAATCAATAATTAAAGTTATTAGTTAATAATTAAGAACTAATTAATTATTTGAATTAGTAATCAAGAAGTAATTAATAAATAAGTTGATTAATTAGTAATTAACTAAGTAAGAATAAAATTGTTTATTCTTAAGCAAGTAATTAAGTTTAAATGAATCAAGCTAAAATATGAATCGACGACTCTGGTTGATTGACTCTGGTATTCATTTGGAAATATCCTGTGATGTTCTGTGATGTTCTGCATATATCTGTGATGATTGTGTATGATTTATCTGAGATAAATGCTATGTGAATTCAATTGTTGAATTAAACTGTTTAAATTAATTAAACAACTTGGCCTCTACAATGGCGTTTGGATTTCGATGAGACCGGGATCGGGTATCGATTTGATATTCCGAAAACCACATCGATCTAAATTAAACGATAGGTTGTGACATCTCCAGTGATGATCGAGATGGTGTTTCAGAATGCAAGGGTTATCGTCGTTAACTCTGAGGGTGATTCCAAAATGAGTGTAACAAGATAATGCCTTTGGTTTCGTTCGAATCCGGAATGAACTTGTATGGATTGAATGCTTTCAACACATCGTCAGGCAGACGATGAGCATTCTAAGAGATATGTTCTATAAAGTAAACGCAGCCTCAAGCCTCATCAACCGGGAATGGCTAAAACAGGGATGTGCAGCAAGGTTAAGAGGGTCATGCCCAGGCATGACGAGATATATCCCTGTCTAGATGTCCCTTTTTATTCGGCTGTGTGGGCAGTTGGTCTGCAGCCAACTGTGGGGTTATCTTGTTCGGGACCGTTCAGTAAGAAATGGTTCCGGCCTTGTGTTGCAGGGGAGTTAGGGTGGCTCCTCGGTACGGTGATCTAGGCCACGTACTGTGATGGACGGTACCCCAGTAGCTCTGTCGTTATATGGGATCCAATTTCCAATAAGAGTCGTACGTTTTGATTGTGCCCAACTACGTTGGAATGTGAGATGTAAGCATTTCAGCTATTTCTGTATTTTACTTGAAAACCCTAGACACTTTTATAATATCACTAAATTTCCTATAAAATATTTTGGTTAGCATAAGGTAAAAACTTACCCGTATTTATGTGTGGGAAGTCTTATGTGATACCTTTATTTCAAATTATTTGCAAACAATTTTAACCTGTTTACTCATACCAGACCCATGTCTGACCCGGAATTTATATTTTGTTTTTCATAAACTCTTGTGTAATATCCCGGAATTTTGGACAATATAAATTTAATAATCCGCGTTTAAATTTATATTGAATTGATAATTTTTGTTAATAAATTTGATTTTATTTACTAATCTTCTTTATTTAAATATTTAATTTGTGAAATTATTTTTAATAAGTTAATAAATTGTTTTCTATTTAATAATGTATATGTATTTATATATATTTTAAATGGATAAGTTGTTAAATTAATATAGCATAATTTTAATATTTTGAAATTAGGAATTGTGTTTTATTTTTGGATTTAAGCTTTTCAAAAATATACTAAATGATTTTAAATACGTAAGATAAATATTTTATTGGTTTAAAAATTCATTCTAACTTAAAGTTTGAATATTTAAAATAAGTTATAAAATGTTTGTGTTATTCTTTTTAAAAATATTGATTGATAATTTTGATTTGTAAATTTAATTTGAAATTTAAAATACAATTTAAAATATGAAACATGTATTCATTAAGTTACAAACTCTTTTATAAATTTATTTTAATTGTTTAAAGGTATAAGAACTAGTTAACTAAGTTTAAACATTTATTAACACTTAATTAAATAACAAATTACTTAAAGATGCATGTGTATGTAATTTAGGAGATAAGTTAAACATGTGTTAAGTATTAAGATAGGTAGTTAACATGTGTCCATTTCTTTTACATGTGTCATTGTTTAATTTTGTTTTTCTTTCATTTTAATTTAAATCAAAACATTGTTATTTAAACTTGCATATACTCATTTCTTTAACTCTTTCTCATTTTTCATTCTAAAAGAAATCTGAAATTTTGTTCAAATGCATTTCTCAAATCTGTAAACATGCATTGCATTCAATTCCTCTTTTTCAAACATTCAAAAGCCTGAAAATTTCAATCTGAAACATGCAAACAAGACCCTGTAACTCCTCAAACTCAAAATACAAATCTGCATTTCCAAAAATACAAACCTGCATTTTTGTTCTTCAATCTGTATCCTGTCCATCATACAAAAGCCTGCATTCTTCAAATCTATGACATGTTCATCCTCAAATACACTCTAATTTCTTCAAACCTGTAACATTTCCTGCAAGCAAGCACCTGCATTTTTTTTTAAATCTGGGAGCATCAAAAGGGAAGCTTATGCATTAGTCTGGAAAATAAAACAAGATTAAAACAAGCAAAGGCCTGCATACATAAATTTTTCAAAGTTGATAGCATTTGAAATCAAGGAAGTCTGCATTCATCTATTTCTTACAAATCTGGGCTCTGCTTAATAATCAGGTGAGTAACTCATCTTTTAAATTTGTTTAATAGGTTAAGCTGTGTATGCTTTATCAATTACAAATGAACTTATATGAAATTGTTGAAATGTTATACCTATAAATATTTGGCATGTGTTCAAGTTGATGACTATGCATGTGTGTTTCTGCAAATTTTCAAACTCATGTTGATCCCTGAGCTCTTCCTTTAGCTTGTTGCTATTATGATTTAAACAATTGAACAAAGTTTGTTTATTTTAGAATAGAATAGGTTTTAAAATTTCATATAAATTAAACAGAATTGTCTGCAACCTGGAAATCAGGTTACATAGAGCAACAATTAATTTAGAGTAAAATTCAAATGTTATAATTTATTGTTTCAGGTTTATTAATAGAAACAATAAGTGAATTCAAGAATTTTAAAACAAAAATTTCAATTTATAGTGCTGTGTACATAGTGCAGTTTCAAACATACTGTATTTTTCATATTGGTCAAGTTCAGTTGATACATGCTTTTAATTTGGGTGAAATTATTTCTGGAAATTGTGTAGCTATCAATGATTATAGGAAAAATACTAAATTGGATTACAATTAAATTTTGAAATTGTAATTTGGGATTTTTAGTGGTGAACCCTAGTTTTGTTGGGTCTCTGATTTTGTCTAAATGTGATCGCCTGAGTTGATCGAGTTCAACCGCGATTTGCATGATGATAGATGGTGTTTTGGTCAAGGATTCGCCGGAGTTTGGAGTGTGATGGTGGTCGGAGTTTGGAAATATCGTCGTTGACAGGTTGATCACTGAAAGTGGAGTGTTATTTTCAGGTTTGGGATTAAAACTTAAATTTAAATTCAAGTTGAATTCTGGGATTTTGGAGTGTTGAAGGTTGATGTGGGGATTTTGGTCGATGGAGGATGGCCTGAGATGATCGCCAGTGATGGCTGGAGTTGGGAAGTGGATGCACAGGGGTGTTGTGCATGTTAGTGTGATGATGGGTGGTTGCAGGGTTTCTACCTCGGGTTGGTCTCGGGGGAAATTGGGGAGTGACTTGAAGAAGTATGGCTTCTGACTCGAAGTAGATTATAGGATGGCTCGGGTTGTAATGTTTCAGGTTTTAAACAGATCCTTATTTCCAGTTTTAAAAATTTTAAAAGTAAGTTTTTAAAATATAAATTTAAAACCTGAACTAAATATAAAATTTAAACTGAATTAAAATATAAATTCAACTAGTTAAATTTTGGGTTTTTGAAATAATTTAAATTTTGAAATTTTTAATTAGTTTTAGAATTTGATCACGAAACCTGTTTCTCAGGTTTTACAAATTGATGTAAAAAGAAAATGCAAAACAAAATCTGAAACTATGTTTGAATCTAGAATTTAATTTAAATTCAATAAGTTTAAATTTTAGATCTTTGAAATAAATTTGAAATGCTTTTAAATTCAAGTTTGGTTTTAAACTAAAATCAGAAACTGTGTTCTGTTTTAAAATTTAAATGTAAAATTTCAAATTATAAGATGAAGTGCAAACTGGAGTATTTAAACCTGAAACTTTAATTATGAATTCAATAATTTAAATCCTGGATTTTGAAACATTTTTGAATTCAAAAATGTAAGATGTTAGACTAAACAGAAACTGTTTTCTGTTTTGAATTTAAAAGTAAATTTTAAAAAAATGCAACTGAAATTTAAAACAAGGTTTAAATCTAGAAACAGAATTATGAAACTCAAGTTGAATTTAATTTAAATCTAGAATTTAAAATTAGTTTTTAAACTTTTTAAAGTATACAGGAACTTTGGTTTTAAATTTAAAACTATAAGTTTTAAATTTATGAAATAAGGTTTAAAATAAGGTTAAATTCAGTTTAACCTGTAATTTGATTTTTATGACAGTTTTTAAAATTTAATAAGTTTTTAAATTTAAATTTGTTTTAACCATTTTTAAAAGGGGTTAAATAACTTGAATTTAAAAATTGAGATGAAAGAGTAAGTAAAGTTTTAAATTTTTAAGTTTGAATCTAGAATGGAAATTTGAATTGTGTTTCAGTTTGAATTTAAAAAGAAAGTTTTAAATTTAATTTTGTTTGAAACAAAGTGTTTAAAATACTTTGTATAAAGAAGAATGTTTCTTAATTTTGAACTTAAGAAAATTGGTTTCATTTAAATTATTAAACTAATTTAAATGGAATATTAATTATTATTTAATAAATAATGTGGATGATTAATTAGGTAATTAATAGTTTTTAAGTTAATTAATTAAGATTTGAGATTAATTAATTAAGGTTAATTAATCATAATTAGGGATGGTTAATTAAATTTTAATTAATGATTAAGATTTATTTAATTAAGTGATTAATGATAATTAAGATTTTAATTAACACTTAATTAATTAATAATTAGAGATTAGTTAAATTGTAATTAAATATTGATTAATTGATAATTAATAATGATTAATTGAAGTTAATTCTTAATTAAGCAGTTAAGAAATGTTAATGAAGGTCATTAATTTAAGATTATTTTAACAATTAATTAATGTGATTAATTTTGATAATTAGTTAGATTAATTAATTAATAATAATCAATTGTTTAAGTTTTAATTACATAATGAAAGTAATTAAGAAATTAATTACTTGATGTAATTAATTTGATTAATGTGATTAGTTTAGATTAATTAAGTTAAATTAATTTAAACATTTGTTGATTTATGATAATTACTTATGTAATTAATGGGTTTATAATTACTTAAGGAAGTAATTAAATAATAATTACTGAATGTAATTAAGAATATTTATTATAGAAGTAATTTGAATTTAAATTACTTTAGAATTAATCAAGGATTAATTGAGATAATTAATTATGAGAAATTAATTATGGGATGAGTAATTATCGTAGTTATTTACTAGTATTATTAATCATGGGTGATCAATATATACATGGTTTAAATTGAAGATTAATTACTTATGTAATTAATTTATATTTAGAGATTGATTAAATGTAGTTAGAAATCATCAATTAATAAATTAATGATGTAATTTGGAATTGATTAATTAAGGTATAATTAATAATGAGTAAATGATTAATTAACTAAGCAATTACAAGTTAATTATTTGCTAGGGGTTTAAGTAATTAACTTATGTAATTAATATTAAATGCTAATTACTTATTGTAATTAGAGATGGTTAATCAGTAATGATTAAGTGAAAAAAAAATTGAGATGATGATTTATAGATTGATTTGTAATCAATTAAAGATTAAGATAAGAAGAATTTTAATGATGAAGTAATTAATTTAATTCATTTAAATTAATTAGAGTTTAGGTAATTAATTTAATTCATTTTAAATTAATTATAAATGGTGTGATCATTAGATCATTGGTTATGTTTGATGATTGGTATTGATTGCCTGGTATGGTTTGTAATCTCAGTTATGAGATGAGTAGTGTATGTGATATGGATGCATTGGTTGTTTTTGGATGATAATATGGATTATCTGATTATGATATGAATCATCTGTTGATAATGATAATGTTGGTTATCTATTGTGTTATGAATTATCTATCTGTGTATATTTAGATAATGAATTGAATTGTTTTAAACTTTAAAACAACTTGGACCTTAAAAGACACGCTTTGGATTTTGATGAGACCGGGATCTGGTTTCCATATTTGGATATCCGAAAACCACATCGATTCCAAATAACGTTAGGTCGTTAACCCAAGTGGAGCGAGTGAAGACTCGAGGTGTAAGGGCTATACGTCAGTATAACTCTGTGGGTGATTCCGTAATGAGTTTGACGGAATAGTACTTATAGATTCGAGATGGTGATTTAGAGTGCAAGGGTTATTGTCGTTAACTTTGAGGGTGATTCCAATACGAGTGTAACGAGATAATGCCTTCGGTTTCGTTCGAACCCGGAACGAACTTGTATGGATTGAATGCTTTCAGAACATCGTCAGGTGGACGATGAGCATTCTAAGTGATATGTCCTATAAAGGTAATCGTAGCCTCAAGCCTCATCAACCGGGAATGGCTAAAACAGAGGTAGCACAGCAAAGCTTCGTGGGTAGCACCCACTTGAGAGCAAGATTTATCCCTGTCTAGAGGTCCCTTTATTTTCGGCTTCGTGGTGCGGTTGCTGATCACAACTGCGGGGTTGTCTTGTTTGGAACTGTTCAGTAAGGAATGGGTCCGGCTTTGTGTTGCAGGGGATTGGGAGTAATCCTCGGTACGGTGATCTAGGCCACGTATTGTGACGGGCGGTACCCCAGTATCCCAGCCATTGATGGAATCCAAAATCCAATAAGTGCCAACGGTTTGGATTGTATTACCCACTTTTGTGGCTAGTAGCTGGAATTTAATAGATGTAACAATTTCGGCTATTTCTTATTTACTTGAAAACCCTAGACACTATTATAATATCATCGGATTTCCTATCAAATGTTTTGGTTAGCGTAAGGTAAAAACTTTTCCATGTTTATGTGTGGGAAGTCTTACGTGATACCTTTTCTTTTCAAAGGTTTTTCAAAGTTAAGCAACTTTAACCTATTACTCGCACCAGACCCATGTCTGACCCGGAGTTATTTCTATTTTTCTATAACTCTTGGGGACTCAAATTTTTACGATTAGCTAAGGGAATTCAGGTTAGCTTTGACGAATTGTGGAGGAGCAATGAACCAGGAGGCTTCTGCGTATAGTTATATAGTTTTCCGCTGTGTTGGTATCTCTGAGTGTTTCTGTATTATGTATTGAGTTGTAATAACTAGACGGGTGTTTATAATTGTCTAGTATGTGTTGTATTGTCTGTGTACTCTGATAATTGTTGTATACTATGTAATACTTATGTTATTAATATAATCTATTCGTTCCGCTGTTGAGATTCTAGTGTTGTTTCTTCTTTCTCTTCTTTCTTTTCTCTTTTCTATCCCTTTCTTTCTTAAGGATGATACGACTTTTTATGGAGAAAAATTCGGGTCGTCTCAGTTGGTATCAGAGCATTAGGTTGAGTGAATACCTAGTCTCTGGAGTGGTGTCTATCTTGAGAGAGCATATTTGTATTTTTATTATATATATATATATTTTTTCTACCTATTTGTTGGTTTACCTGTTCAGGTTTTTCCAATATAAGTTATGAAGGTAGATGAGGTAGAAATGTATGTAACACGACTACCATTGGTTGGAGTTTGATGGATAAGGTTGGATGTGTACTTGTCGAGACTGTAGATCGAATACCATCTCGAGTAAGTTCTGTAGTGATGAAGGACTTCATCAATCTCTGAAGGTAACCTGTAAAGGTTCGGAGTTCATCTTTGAAGTGCAGAATTGAGTTGGATCTGTCGTTTGGGCAGATGCAAGCAAGTGATGATATTTTGATATTTCAGGAAGTTGTAGCTGCGTGATGAGATGCAGTGACTATGGATATTTCCGAAGATGTTTCTTTGGAACAAGAGTAAGAAGTGAGTCTGCTCAGTGTTGTGGCTGAGTTTAGCTGAGTGTTCTGAGCTGGAAAGGAGTCTTCTGGCTGAGTAGTTTTTCTGAAGTGGAGTTCAGAAGCAGCAGAGTGGATCTTTTTCTCTGGTAAGTTGGCAAGGCCAGCATAAGCTGTTTTGTTTGGTTGAGAGAGAGCAGTTTCTTTGGATTTAGGCTGAGTTGATCGCAAAAGTGACTTGCGATAATATGTTCTTTTGGATTATTGAAGATTGTTTGGATTTCTTCCAGGAAGTCAGAGTTTGTCTGCATCTGAAGATCGAGTTTTCTTTCCAGGAATGGAACAGGTGGTTCAGTTAGTAGATGGATAGTTCTTTGAGATAGAAGTTGGTGAAGCAACTCAGGTTTTGGAGGAACATCTGAATTTTCTTATGGATATGTGGAACCATATTTCTGTGCTAAGTTGTCTAGTCTGTGCTTGTGCTATTCTTCAGCATTTTCTTCTGCTTCGGATCAGAGTTGTGCAGCGGAAGCAGTTTGGGAAGCTAGCTTCGTAGTGTTTTGGTTTCTTCTGTGTTTTGGTTAAATCAGTGTTTGGTTTTCTAGAGTTGAATTGCCAGTTTGGATAATTGGGATTCAGTGTGTTTCACGTATCTCTGAGGGAGTACGTGTTTGATATTTCTGGTTGTAGAACCAGTAGTTTAGGATGGTTTGTTTGTTGAGTCAGACTCGTTCGTAGTCTGATATTCTGTTTAGAATTGTTGTTAGGAGCTCTATAGCTTAGTAGTATTGATTGATTGTATTCTATAGAGCGAGTATCCCGATATATATATACCAGGGAAACTCGAGAAATTTTTTTCCAAAATTCTATTGGATAGTTAGATTTGTTCTAATTGTGTGAATTGGTTGCTTTGGTTGTTGGCATATGGTTAACATATGCTGTGTTTTAAAATGAAATCTGTAAATAGATTATTAAATTACCTTTGTTCTAAATTTCGAGGACGAAATTCTTTTAAGGGGGAAGCATTGTAATATCCCGGAATTTTGGACAATAAAAATTTAATAATCTGTGCTTAAATTTATATGGAATTAATAATTTTTGTTAATAAATTTGATTTGATTTACTAATCTTCTTTATTTAAATATTTAATTTGTGAAATTATTTTTAATAAGTTAATAAATTGTTGTCTATTTAATAATGTATATGTATTTATATATATTTTAAATAGATAAGTTGTTAAATTAGTATAGCATAATTTTAATATTTTGAAATTAGGAATTGTGTTTTATTTTTGGATTTAAGCTTTTAAAAAATATACTAAATGATTTTAAATATGTAAGATAAATATTTTATTGGTTTAAAAATTCATTCTAACTTAAAGTTTGAATACTTAAAATAAGTTATAAAATGTTTGTGTTATTATTTTTAAAAATATTGATTGATAATTTTGATTTGTAAATTTAATTTGAAATTTAAAATACAATTTAAAATATGAAACATGTATTCATTAAGTTACAAACTCTTTTATAAATTTATTTTAATTGTTTAAAGGTATAAGAACTAGTTAACTAAGTTTAAACATTTATTAACACTTAATTAAATAACAAATTACTTAAAGATACGTGTGTATGTAATTTAGGAGATAAGTTAAACATGTGTTAAGTATTAAGACAGGTAGTTAACATGTGTCCATTTCTTTTACATGTGTCATTGTTTAATTTTGTTTTTCTTTAATTTTAATTTAAATCAAACATTATTATTTAAACTTGCATATATTCATTTCTTTAGCTCTTTCTCATTTTTCATTCTAAAAGAAATCTGAAATTTTGTTCAAATGCATTTCTCAAATCTGTAAACATGCATTGCATTCAATTCCTCTTTTTCAAACATTCAAAAGCCTGAAAATTTCAATCTGAAACATGCAAACAAGACCCTGTAACTCCTCAAACTCAAAATACAAATCTGCATTTCCAAAAATACAAACCTGCATTTTTGTTCTTCAATCTGTATCCTGTCCATCATACAAAAGCATACATTCTTCAAATCTATACATGTTCATCCTCAAATACACTCTAATTTCTTCAAACCTGTAACATTTCCTGCATGTAAGCACGTGCATTTTTTTTTAAATCTGGGAGCATCAAAATGGAAGCTTATGCATTAGTCTGGAAAATAAAACAAGATTAAAAGCATTAAAAGCAAGCAAAGGCCTGCATACATAAATTTTTCAAAGTTGATAGCATTTGAAATCAAGGAAGTCTGCATTCATCTATTTCTTACAAATCTAGGCTCTGCTTAATAATCAGGTGAGTAACTCATCTTTTAAATTTGTTTAATAGGTTAAGCTATGTATGCTTTATCAATTACAAATGAACTTATATGAAATTGTTGAAATGTTATACCTATAAATATTTGGCCTGTGTTCAAGTTGATGACTGTGCATGTGTGTTTCTGCAAATTTTCAAACTCATGTTGATCCCTGAGCTCTTCCTTTAGCTTGTTGCTATTATGATTTAAACAATTGAACAAAGTTTGTTTATCTTAAAATAGAATAAGTTTTAAAATTTCATATAAATTAAACAGAATTGTCTGTAACCTGGAAATCAGCTTACACAAAGCAACAATTAATTTAGAGTAAAATTCAAATGTTATAATTTATTGTTTCAGGTTTACTAATAGAAACAATAAGTGAATTCAAGAATTTTAAAACAAAAATTTCAATTTATAGTGCTGTGTATATAGTGCAGTTTCAAACATACTATATTTTTCATATTGTCAAGTTCAGTTGATACATGCTTTTAATTTGGGTGAAATTGTTTCTGGAGATTGTGTAGCTATCGATGATTATAGGAAAAATACTAAATTGGATTACAATTAAATATTGAAATTGTAATTTGGGATTTTTAGTGGTCAACCCTAGTTTTGTTGGGTCTCTGATTTTGTCTAAATGTGATCGCCTGAGTTGATCGAATTCAACCGCGATTTGCATGATGATAGATGGTGTTTTGGTTAAGGATTCGTCGGAGTTTGGAGTGCGATGGTGGTCGAAGTTTGGAAGTATCGCCGTTGACAGGTTGATCACTGAAAGGGGAGTGTTATTTTCAGGTTTGGGTTTAAAACTTGAATTTAAATTCAAGTTGAATTCTGGGATTTTGGAGTGTAGAAGGTTGATGTGGGGATTTTGGTCGATGGAGGATGGCCTGAGATGATCGCCAGTGATGGCTGGAGTTGGGAAGTGGATGCACATGGGTGTTGTGCATGTTGGTGTGATGATGGGTGGTTGCAGGGTTTCTACCTCGGGTTGGTCTCGGGGGAAATTTGGGAGTGACTCGAAGAAGTATGGCTTCTGACTCGAAGTAGATTATAGGATGGCTCGGGTTGTAATGTTTCAGGTTTTAAACAGAGCCTTATTTCCAGTTTTAAAATTTTTAAAAGTAAGTTTTTAAAATATAAATTTAAACCTGAACTAAGTATAAAATTTAAACTGAATTTAAATATAAATTCAACTAGTTAAATTATGGGTTTTTGAAATAATTTAAATTTTGAAATTTTTAATTAGTTTTAGAATTTGATCTGGAAACCTGTTTCTCAGGTTTTACATATTGATGTAAAAAGAAAATGCAAAACAAAATCTGAAACTATGTTTGAATCTAGAATTTAATTTAAATTCAATAAGTTTAAATTTTAGATCTTTGAAATAAATTTGAAATGCTTTTAAATTCAAGTTTGATTTTAAACTAAAATCAGAAACTGTGTTCTGTTTTAAAATTTAAATGTAAAATTTCAAATTATAAGATGAAGTGCAAACTGGAGTATTTAAACCTGAAACTTCAATTATGAATTCAATAATTTAAATCCTGGATTTTGAAACATTTTTGAATTCAAAAATGTAAGATGTTAGACTAAACAGAAACTGTTTTCTGTTTTGAATTTAAAAGTAAATTTAAAAAAAATGCAACTGAAATTTAAAACAAGGTTTAAATCTGGAAACAGAATTATGAAACTCAAGTCGAATTTAATTTAAATCTAGAATTTAAAATTAGTTTTTAAACTTTTTAAAGTATACAGGAACTTTGGTTTTAAATTTAAAACTATAAGTTTTAAATTTATGAAATAAGGTTTAAAATAAGGTTAAATTCAGTTTTAACCTGGAATTTGATTTTTATGACAGTTTTTAAAATTTAATAAGTTTTTAAATTTAAATTTGTTTTAACCATTTTTAAAAGGGGTTAAATAACTTGAATTTAAAAATTGAGATGAAAGAATAAGTAAAGTTTTAAATTTTTAAGTTTGAATCTAGAATGGAAATTTGAATCGTGTTTCAGTTTGAATTTAAAAAGAAAGTTTTAAATTTAATTTTTTTTGAAACAAAGTGTTTAAAATACTTTGTATAAAGAAGAATGTTTCTTAATTTTGAACTTAAGAAAATTGGTTTCATTTAAATTATTAAATTAATTTAAATGGAATATTAATTATTATTTAATTAATAATGTGGATGATTAATTAGGTAATTAATAGTTTTTAAGTTAATTAATTAAGATTTGAGATTAATTAATTAAGGTTAATTAATCATAATTAAGGATGGTTAATTAAATTTTAATTAATGATTAAGATTTATTTAATCAAGTGATTAATGATAGTTAAGATTTTAATTAACACTTAATTAATTAATAATTAGAGATTGGTTAAATTGTAATTAAATATTGATTAATTGATAATTAATAATGATTAATTGAAGTTAATTCTTAATTAAGCAGGTAAGAAATGTTAATGAAGGTCAATAACTTAAGATTATTTTAACAATTAATTAATGTGATTAATTTTGATAATTAATTAGATTAATTAATTAATAATAATCAATTGTTTAAGTTTTAATTACTTAATGAATGTAATTAAGAAATTAATTACTTGATGTAATTAATTTGATTAATGTGATTAGTTTAGATTAATTAAGTTAAACTAATTTAAACATTTGTTGATTTATGATAATTACTTATGTAATTAATGGGTTTATAATTACTTAAGGAAGTAATTAAATAATAATTACTGAATGTAATTAAGAATATTTATTATAGAAGTAATTTGAATTTAAATTACTTTAGAATTAATCAAGGATTAATTGAGATAATTAATTATGAGAAATCAATTATGGGATGAGTAATTATAGTAGTTATTTACTAGTATTATTAATCATGGGTGATTAATATATACATGGTTTAAATTGAAGATTAATTACTTATGTAATTAATTTATATTTAGAGATTGATTAAATGTAGTTAGAAATCATCAATTAATAAATTAATGATGTTATTTGGAATTGATTATCTAAGGTATAGTTAATAATGAGTAAATGATTAATTAATTAAGAAATTACAAGTTAATTATTTGCTTGGGGTTTAAGTAATAAACTTGTGTAATTAATATTAAATGCTAATTACTTATTGTAATTAGAGATGGTTAATCAGTAATGATTAAGTGAAATAAATATTGAGATGATGATTTATAGATTGATTTGTAATCAATTAAAGATTAAGATAAGCAGAATTTTAATGATGAAGTAATTAATTTAATTCATTTTAAATTAATTAGAGTTTAGGTAATTAATTTAATTCATTTTAAATTAATTATAAATGGTGTGACCATTAGATCATTGCTTATTTTTGATGATTAGTATCGATTTCCTGGTATGGTTTGTAATCTCAGTTATGAGATGAGTAGTGTATGTGATATGGATGCATTGGTTGTTTTTGGATGATAATATGGATTATCTGATTATGATATGAATTATCTGTTGATAATGATAATGTTGGTTATCTATTGTGTTATGAATTATCTATCTGTGTATATTTAGACAATGAATTGAATTGTTTTAAACTTTAAAACAACTTGGACCTTAAAAGACACGCTTTGGATTTCGATGAGACCGGGATCGGGTTTCCATATTTGGATATCCGAAAACCACATCGATTCCAAATAACGTTAGGTCGTTAACCCAAGTGGAGCGAGTGAAGACTCGAGGTGTAAGGGCTATACGTCAGTATAACTCTGTGGATGATTCCGTAATGAGTTTGACGGAATAGTACTTATAGATACGAGATGGTGATTTAGAGTGCAAGGGTTATTGTCGTTAACTCTGAGGGTGATTCCAATATGAGTGTAACGAGAAAATGCCTTTGGTGTCGTTCGAACCCGGAACGAACTTATATGGATTGAATGCTTTCAGAACATCGTCAGATGGACGATGAACATTCTAAGTGATATGTCATATAAAGGTAATCGTAGCCTCAAGCCTCATCAACCGGGAATGGCTAAAATAGGGGAGGTGCAGCAAAGCTTCGTGGGTAGCACCCACTTGAGAGCAAGATTTATCCCTGTCTAGAGGTCCCTTTATTTTTGGCTTAGTGGTGCGGTTGCTGATCACAACTGCCGGGTTGTCTTGTTTGGAACTGTTCAGTAAGGAACGGGTCCGACTTTGTGTTGCAGGGGATTGGGAGTAATCCTTGGTACGGTGATCTAGGCCACGTACTGTGACGGGCGGTACCCCGATAGCCCAGCCATTGATGGAATCCAAAATCCAATAAGTGCCAACGGTTTTGATTGTATTACCCACTTTTGTGACTAGTAGCTGGAATTTAATAGATGTAACAATTTCGGCTATTTCTTATTTACTTGAAAACCCTAGACACTATTATAATATCATCGGATTTCCTATCAAATGTTTTGGTTAGCGTAAGGTAAAAACTTTTCCATGTTTATGTGTGGGAAGTCTTACGTGATACCTTTTCTTTTCAAAGGTTTTTCAAAGTTAAGCAACTTTAACATGTTACTCACACCAGACCCATGTCTGACCCGGAGTTATTTCTATTTTTCTATAACTCTTGGGTACTCAAATTTTTACGATTAGCTAAGGGAATTCAGGTTAGCTTTGACGAATTATGGAGGAGCAATGGAGCAGGAGGCTTCTGCGTATAGTTATATAGTTTTCCGCTGTGTTGGTATCTCTGAGTGTTTCTGTATTATGTATTGAGTTGTAATAACTAGACAGGTGTTTATAACTGTCTAGTATGTGTTGTATTGTATGTGTACTCTGATAATTGTTGTATACTATGTAATACTTATGTTATTAATATAATCTATTCGTTCCGCTGTTGAGATTCTAGTGTTGTTTCTTCTTTCTCTTTTCTATCCCTTTCTTTCTTAAGGATGATACGACTTTTTGTGGAGAAAAAGTCGGGTCGTCTCATCTTGGGTACTCAAACTTTATGAGTAGCCAAGTGATAGGTTTCGAAGTATAGAGTTTTCTAGAGGAGTTGGAGCAGAAGACCAGACGTATGTATCTATCTGTATAGTTCCGCTGTGTTAGTTAGTGAATGATGTATTTTGGGAATGTATGTATTGACAGATATGTATATAATTATCATGTGGTACGATATTGTATAACTTTGATATATGTAAAACTATGTAATAGTTATGTGATGTATTATATTTTGTTCCATTCCGCTGTGAGATTCTGATGTTGTTATTTCTTTCTTTCTATTCTTGTTTATTCCTATCCTTTTCTTTCTTAATGATGATACGTCTTTCAAGGATTTGAAAGGCGGGTCGTCACAGGATCTATTTGAAATTGTTGTTGGTTGTTTTGGTTTATGGTTGTTTGGGAAAGAATACTTTCAGATTGTTTGGATATATGAATAATCTATTTAGTTTCATCTAAGACTGTTGAGTAAATAATGCTCTTAGTAGGTTATTCTCCATTCTGTACAATTTAAAGTTTTGAATCCGAATAACTATTGGTTTGTTTGATATAGATGGATAGTTGAATTGTGTTGATTTTTGTATGATGGTTGTATGCCTTGTTGCTAGTGATTGTTGTTGTATTGATTTGGTTGTTGTGATTAAAACAACTTAAATATTTCATTTTATATAATTGTTAAACTTTTAGATTACATAAGTGAAATGCAGGTTATGGAAGCAATTGCTACCGCATTTGGTTTCATAATATAAGCGTAAATTGCCCGACAAATAGGTACGTTTTTTTCGGATTATGATTTATAGCGTTATTATATTATTACCCATGTTGGATATATATTATTTTGCAAATTATACATTGCATATTGTTAAATTTGATATTATATTTTTTTTCGAGCCTCTACGTACAAAGGAGACTCTGTCGAAATATTCCGTAAATTTTGGACTTAGAAATTTTTTTGAAAAATGTTTTCCAAACTTTATAAATTTGAGTATAAAAAGATTTAATGGTTATAAAATGGGTATGTTTTATTTAAAGTAATAATTTTGTAAATTATTTTCTTATAAAGTTAATATTATGAAAAAGACGTATTGTTTATTTAATTCTTTCTTCTCCCTTCTTTTTCCTTTTCGGGGACGAAAAGTTTTGAGTGAGGGAGAGTGTAACGACCCGTAATTTTTGACAATTTAAATTGGTTAAATTAATGAGATTTTTGTAATTAAATTTAGTAGAACTGAAAAAAACTTTATAAATTAATATTGAAATGAATGCTAAAATAAAGTATATAAATGGTAATTAAAATCTATTTATTATTAATTTGAATAGAATTCTAATGAATGAAAGTAGTGAAAAGATTATACCGGGATGTAAATTGTATATGAGAAATAAAGAAAAGTATTAAATTGATTAATGTAATAAAACATTGTTAACAGTATTTGATTGTAAATTAAGAAAACATGTTAATGTAAGTTAATAATTAATGAACTTGAATGAACATTCCAATTTAATAAAAATTCAAATATTATGACTTAGCTATAAATGGGATATAGTATAAACAAATGTAATCAGTGTATTAATGTGCGAAATGATATATTGATTTATTTGTAACTGAATGTAAATTAACACAACCATGGAAATTTAAGCTAAGTATTAACAGGTTAAATGAAATTACGAATAATTGAAGTAGTTTAAATTGTTATACTAAGCTAAGAATTGAATATAAGAAAATAGTTGAAATATTGGATTTACCAAGGAAATAATAGATAGTTAATGGAAATTGAATGGAATTAGTATTATGAAAATAAATGGTAACATTGATATTGTAAGAAATAAAAACCTATTAATGTAAGAAAACCAAGGCAAACATTTAAGTTATAAATGTTATAATAAAATAAAAAATAAAATGACCATGGTATAAAGGTTTGGCATATGAAAATAGTAACGTCTGTGTGTAAATAGTGGAGTAAATATTATGTAGGCAACTATGATAATTTGTTGGAAATAATAAACCTTAATGTATTGTAAGGTTACCTGTTTATTTCGTTTTATAATAAAATTGAAAATCAATTAGAGTAGAGGAACCTTAATGTTATATTAATAAGAATTAATGCAATAACTAAATTAGTGCACACCCTATTAATTGAAATAGATGGTAAAGTTAGGATTGATTGAAAATAGTAAATTGGGAAAAGAATTCAAAATTATGTTACCTGATGAAGAATACGTAATAAATTATAAATTTATAAAATCAATGTTTGTTAAGTAATTATAATATTTATAGTTGATAATAAACGTTACTTTAGTGATTATTAATATAATAACGGAAGGTGTAAATGTAATTATGGAATAATTGGAATTGTAAATTTATGCATAGTGTAGTAATCGATATAATGGAAGTATGAACCCAAGTAAATGAATTTATTTAGAATGTAAAACGCAATTAGCGTGTATATTGGTAGAAGTGTAATAAAATGAAAATAGGGTAGTTAGTACGAAGGAAAGATGAAATTTGAACTTACTAATGTATAATAGGGTAAACAAAGGTTACCTTTGTTTATTGAATAATTATTGATTAGATAAAAAGGATTTGGAGTTAAATTAAGTTTACTTATTGAAATAAATTATAATTTATTGAATTTATTGTAAATGAAATTAATTACTACATTATTTGAAATTAAGATATAATAAGGATATTAATGCACAATGCTATAAACCATGATAATTTTATCGCAGAATGAAATCAGTTGCATAACTAGATGGGTTAAGAATATGTTATTTGAAATTAAATTATAATTACTAAATCTATGGAAATTGAAGCTAACAATGAATTGGTAAATTGATTTACTTTGAACTAATGTCAAGAATTTGCTTTAATTTATGGAAAATGTCTAAGAAATTTGAATTGAGAGAAATTGTGATTTATTTAAAATTTAACTGAAGCTTGATGTAAATAAATTTAATATTAAATTATTTAATTAATGTGAAAAAATAGCCATTTTGGCCACCGGCTCGGATTTCGATGAAACCATTTTCATTGGATCCGTAACGGTGAATTATTGTAGGATTTCAAGTTTCGTAACGATTGGACTTGTCGTTTGATCATACGAACGCGAAACGCCTTGAAATCGATTTAATTAAAATCAATTTGAAAAATATTGATTTTAGCATAACTTCTTCATACGATGGAATTTGGACTTAAAACTTTTTCCATTGCGTTTAAAATATTTTAAAACACCTATTTTGACATATGGGTTGACCAAATTTCATTCCGGAGTCGAAACGGGCTTTTTTGGGCCACTTTGGCGTTAGCGCGTAAATCTATTTTTTCCATCCATTCAAATGTCAACCCCACCTATATATATCCTGCTATAAACCCTAGCAGCCTTTGTTCCTCATTTATATACGTTCTATTCGCCTCCTCACTTCAATGGAAGACAAATCCTAATTCCAATTGCGATCCCAAATCAAATCCAAAGCTGAAAATTCAAACTCCTCAAAAAAATTTAGAAAAAATATATATCGAATCTTTTGATGTACGCATCTCAAAACTGAAATTCATTTTCCGATTCAATGCATCATTTGTCCAGAATTTCTAAATCAATTTTCGGCCGTTCATTGCGCGTCGATGAACAACGACGGATAGACGAACCATTTCTGGGTTTTGAATAGGGAACGGAGGGGAGTTCATCAGCGGTGTTCGTTTCGCGATTCAACGGTCACATCGACAGAAAAATTCGACTAGGGTTTGAGACTTAAGGTGACGGCTACTGGATTTTGAGCAACCGTAAGCCACGTGTAGGCTGTCGCGAAGCATGGGGGACGTTCGCGGAGGGGCGCGGCATTCAAGGGTGGCGGCACGGAATTTAGGCGAGGCGGCACGTGTCATTTTGCATGCATGGGTTTCTGTTTGGTGCGAACAGCTGGGTAGCGTGCGTTGAGAAGATGTAAAGGTGCAAGTTTGACGTGGCAGTGAGGTGTGTTGAATGTGTTCTCTTTTTTTATTTATTTTTATAATCGATTTCAATCGCATTAATCGTCATAACTTTCGCATACGAACTCTGTTTTACGCGCAGTTTCTTTTGTTAGGATCGTATCTAAATTTCGAACTTTTATGTGCTGGTTTGGATGAATTCTAAGACTGGTCAAATTTTGGGTTTAAATTGGATTTAAAATTCAATTTAAATTCAAAAGGTGAGTGTTTAACTCACTCACAACTTCTAAGATTTCTTATGTTTATTAAATTAAATTTTTACGTGATTTAAAATTTATCTATGATTGTTTGGGAATATATTTAATCATCATCTCAAATAGATTGCATTTATTTAGATTAAATTGTTATTTAATTTATTTTTGCATATAAACTGCCAGTTAAATTTTTACTTATTTATTATTGCATATAAACTGCCAGTTAATCAGTTTTAATTTATTATTGAATATAAACTGCTAGTTAATACTTTTGTTTATTATCCGTTCTATAGTGATGTTATTGTTATATTGGATGATGATTGTTATAAATGGTTGATGATTGATCGATATTGGATGAATGAATGCTGTATTTTATATTGTTATAAACTGCAAGTTATTATGCATTTTCATCTCATTCGGGATTGCAGTTTGAAATGATATATAACCGTAATTTTTATTTTTAAATTGCAGATTGAAATGATAAATATCTGTATCACT
Source organism: Allium cepa (assembly GCA_030765085.1). NCBI lineage: Eukaryota > Viridiplantae > Streptophyta > Magnoliopsida > Asparagales > Amaryllidaceae > Allium > Allium cepa. The sequence goes on along the minus strand of CM060931.1, from coordinate 1,037,255,430 downwards.
TGACCATAGAGTAGAAAATTATATACAGACACCGTGGTCTATATACATATAAATATTTCAAAAATGATTTCTTTGGTTTTGTAAAGAAATATACGGTTTTATGAGATATTGATTATATATTCTATAATGTTATTTTATATATAGTTAAATTTTGTGTTTTATGTATGTATAAGAATTGGTTTAAAGATAAAGAAGTTAAATAATAAAGTTTTGATTTTATTAGAATATAACATGGTTAAGTGGTTATTTAAATTTTATTTCTGGAGTTTAATCAGAATAAGGTGGGAAGATAAATATGAATTTGATTTGAATGAAAGTATATAAGAATTTTCTCGAATAAAATTGATTCTAATTTAAATAGATTTGGGATTTTAAACGGTATGATTTAATAACTTGATTTTGGTTTGGAGGATTTAAATGGATATTATTAAGTTAATTAAATTGAAAGAATATCCAGTATTTGAAGTTTAAAGGTTTTACTTAAAAGATATTAGATTTATTAAGTAAACATTTCAAATCTAAATAATAGTAATTGAATTTGATATATATGGAATTATCAAAGAATTAGTTTAAATTAGTGGAATATTTAAGCTTTGAAATATATTGATTTTGAAATGGTTTTTTTAGAGGTTCAAATCGGTATTTGGAATTTATTTGCGAAATTAAAGAAGCTATTTTATTTTATAAAGTAATTTAATATTTAAACCATTTAAGTGATGTAGTTATATTTCAAAGTTATGGAATTCAAATTTTTATGTTTTGGAAGGCTATATTTCAAGCATTTGGTTTCGAAATATTTAACCTTGAAAATGGTATGGTTTTTGAAGAGGATATATTTGGAAAATAATATGATATTGATTTGATTTTTGAAGGGAAAATGATGTCGTAATTATATGGTTTGGAAATGGATATTATATTCTGGTTCTGAAGTGTAAATTATTTTGAAATGACCGCGGTGTTATAATAACGTTTGGTTGTTGAAGAGACCGGGATCGGAAGTTGTCATACTCTCTGCCAACTCCGAAAACCACTTTAACAACCCTGTACGCGGCGGAGATTCCAGAATGAAGTAGGATGGTGGCGACGTTCTATTAAGGTATATACGTGGACCCGACTCCTGTGAGTTGGCATAAGGTGGGTAAAACAGGAGCGATCTCGGGCCAAGGAGGTAGCCTCTCTTGTCAGACACATCCCTTCGATATTATACTCCGACTGTTGGATTTATTCGGTAGCCACTTTCAATTTTGATTTGGAGGTGTGGCTAGAGGTGGGCGGTAGCTGCGCGCAACGCGTTACCACCAGCCCGTGTGCGTAATTGGTATATCTACCCTGCCATTGCCTAGTTGTGCCGTGTCACCTACCATACCGAGCCTTACTACGAGTTTCTATTTGTGTCGTACCCAAGGGGTGTCTTCTCGTAGTCTCCTGATCAGGAGATATGCAGGCACTGTATAGACTATTTGCATTATTTGTGTTAAGGGCTATATGGGTAACCCCTTAACGCTATTTAAAAGTAAGTTTATTTTATTATTAGACATTATTATAATAGCGAAATATTACTACATAGTAAATAGTTTAACGGGTCCTTAGAAGATGTAAATCCCGAGCATCTCTTAAGTTACTACACTCATATTTATTTTCTGTTGATTTAACTCACATAAGATCTTTTACTTCTGACTCGAGTGTTTTGTCTTTTCAATTCGCTCGGGTCAGCCTAAGCATATCAGGACTTGAAGACCGTATTCTGGAGGACGAATTATAGTATTCCACTATATTCTCAATGTTCCGCTGCATTGTTATTGAATTTTCTCCGGTATGTGCAACTCTGATATATATTGTATAAGTATAATCGAATATTTTGTAAACAGCTTCATGAACTGTATATTTGATTATTATATTTTATCGTTCTGCTGCAAGATTCCGTTTTGTTTTTTTTCCTTCCTCTGTTTTTCTTATTTACCCCATAACAATCCGCCCTTCCGTATGGTTTGAACCGGCATGTGTGTCGATTTAAAGCGTGTGAAAAGGCGGACGTTACATTCACAGCGGAAATGAATCACATATAACATATCAACAGCATAGTTACATCATCGTAATACTACTGGAGTATTATATACATATGTCTGGGCAAATGTAGGTACAATCCAAACCCACACACTTAAGGTCAAATCTAGGTGCAACACTTATGTACATCATGGAGACTATATACAAATAATCTCTATTTGCCGATACCATACCATCATCCAACTGGATCCACATGGGGATATATATATATGGAAATAGGAGTGGGTAAGACATAAGTCTAGTGAGTGAACCATACTCTATTCTACTTATACAATAAAAATAATATTATAACATGACATGAGTTTATCGCTTGGCTACCAAATGTTCCGTTACCACATCATAACTGAATGTTATACATACATACATACATACATACATACATACACATACACACATATATATCACTATATCGCATTGTATTTATGCAGGCTCATAACCTGGATTAGCCTCATGCCCTAAAAGATGCCTATCATACACCATCATGCCAATCGTATATAGGACTCACATGTAACGTCCTCCATTTTGAGGCCTGAAACTAAGCGCTACGGATACTGCAGTCATCCATGGTATCAATTTCCGTTGACAAAATGCAGCTGTGTTAATCATATTAATAATATCAGAAGCATATAAATATGAAAATTATCAAATATAATTCGATAATAAGATTTCACATTTCATTTCACAAATAAGATTTCATATTCATTACATAATCCCACTCGATCCCTTTTACAGAGAAAATATAAATATTACAAAATACTTCAGGAGCGATATATGTAGATGCCCTTTTGGTTAATCAGAGTATAATACATAGCAACTATACAATTTATTATTACATCCATTCGAGCAAAATAAAACAATACAGAGGATAGAATAAATCTCCTGAGATAGCTACCTTTCCTCTTGCACGTCTTTAGAAGCTTATTTGTCAAACTAGAAAACCGAAAAACCCTACTCCCGGCCTACTCAAATGAGCGCATGAGAGTTTAAGGGGGAAGACAAAAACTTCAGGTCACGCAAACAGTTTGGTATGAATAATAACCTACCATCTCGAACCAAAATGGATATCTAGTGAGACCACACCGTAGAGCACAATGAGCTTTCCCCTTACTAGTACCTTAACCAATTATGTCAACCAACATTCATGCATCTGCAACCACAATGCTTATAACATACTAAAATAATCATCTGTAGGCATTCAGTATGGATAAGTTTGACTAATCTATCTTCATGATATTATACACTCCCTTACCCCACCTAAAATCATATAATGGATTGCCCATCCTGATCTAATTGACTATCCATCTAAATTTAAACAACGAGCCATCTAAATTTAATCCGAGTATCCATCTTATAGTTATAAGGACTACCCATCTCACATACAAATATTATATGAATTATCTATCCTTGGCATATAGACTATCCACATACATGGTTTATCTATATAAAATTATGTGGACTATCCATCATGCATGTTTTATTTTTTCTAAATGTGATAGTTTTCTTAAGATGACTATGAACCTACCATAAACTATATCGAGACAATCCACTACAGGTATTACATGGACTATCCACCACGTATCTCATAGTTTTCCTAGGTTGGCTACAAACCCATCAAATATCAACGTATAATTAGAATATATATTATTCTCCCAAGTGCCAAATCCATGTCTATCCATGTCTATTGGTATCCCTATTTATGTTGTTGAACCCTGTAACCTATGGCAACTCGAAAATAATAAACATTGGTATCTCTAATAAAATACGATATCAAACCTTTATCCAAGATTCAAAACAAAACTCTGGTTTTATATAGTGCAATGCTATACTGGCAAAATCATAAGGTTATCGATTTTCGTAAAACATAGACCATCTCTCCTTTAAAACATAAATTTTAGTTTACACGAAAGCAAGTCTTCTCGGCCCACAAAGCATTAGTTTCGAAATTAAAGAGTTATGGCATCAATGCCGCATATCATAAATGTCAAAAACAAAGAATACAAAGAATGTCAAAATTGATGAATCACGGCATCAATTACTGCAAAAATACATGTCAAAATTGGATGCTTACGGCATTAACACTTCAAAACTATGATGTTGAAATTATGATTCTTCGGCTATTATGCCGTAAATAAAAGGATGTTAGCAATGGAAACTCACGACATTAATATTTTAAATACTTTGATATCTAAATCATGGGTTTTGAAACTATAGGTAACAAGAGATCTTAAGTAAAATTGCAAGGGATGTTTTTTTTATAAAACAACATATAGCTCCGAAATCGATATCAAATCTGTTTACCAACGAAATGTCACATTCCTCCTATGATGGATGTCATACCCCTATGTGATCCAATATATCACATATCTATTTATTAGTTATCGCATATATCATTTCAAATAGATGTCGCCTTCCATACCTTTAATATCGCCTTCATCTACATAGTTATCATCGATATCAATATATATTGATGTCGAATATCATAGAGGATGTCGCATGTCATCGAAGACATTACTGTAATAAACAATAAAACTATTTTCTTTCCTTTTTGAACCAACTACTTTTTACCCACTCCAATCTCTAGTCAAAATATGATTGGTTACCACCAAAACTTTATCTTTCATTTTCATATTTTGCTAGAAATAAACTTTACCTTCCCAAAAACATTAACCAACTTAATTAATTAATGCCCTTAGTTAAATTTAATATAAGTGCTTTTTTAGCATATTAAATTCATAATCACTTGGGAAAAATCCCCAAAAATAACAAAAAATCATGATTAACATATTCTTTCATATGTAAAAATTTTGGGGTCAAAATAATTTTTTAATTAATTTGTAATAAATAAAACCTGAAATAAAAAATGGTGTTTCCTATCATTTATTATATTCAAATAGAATTTTATAAAGGTTATACATTTAAATATTCATATTCCTATGCAATTAAATTATGGATCGTTACAAGCTGGTTAGAAAATCACTTTTGATATAACTGACGATGTCCCCTCCTATTTAAAAAAAACCTACAAATAGAATGTTTAATGTAACGACCAACCTTATTGGACGGTTTAAATCGACAATACAATACACATGTCAACTCAAACCAATCGAAAAGAAGGATTGTTAATGGGGTAAATAAGAAAATAAGAGAAGAGAAGGAAAAACAAAACACAGAATCTCACAGATGAATGACAAAATATAATAATTAAATAAACAGCTCATTAATCTATTTTACAAATAACATTTGGTTACACTTTTACAATACAATCAGAGTTATACATACAGTAGGTATAATAGGATAATGCATCGGAATAACATGATTCAGTAGAATAATAGAATAATACTAATAATAGTAATATACAAAATCTTCGTCCTCCAAAAAATGATCTTCAATGCACTGAAAAATTCAGGACTGGCCCGAGCATAATGAAAAGATAAAACATTCGAGTCATAACTAAAAGATCTTATATAAGTTAAATCAACAGTAAATAAATACGAGTGTGATGGCTTCAGAGATGTTTACAGGATTTTACATCTCCTGTCCAGTGTAGAACGTGCGTGCAATAACTTAAGAGATGTTTCTGGATTTTCCATCTCCAAAGGATCCGTTAAACTATCTATATGTAGTAATATATGCTATATATATAATGTCTATTAGTAAAGTAAAGTATTAAAATAGCGTTAAGGCGTTATCCATATTCCTCTCAACACATTTTATAAATGTCGTAGTCTATACAGTACTGTAAAATCCACCAACCAGTGGGCTATCAGGGAGCACTCCATAGGTACGACACAAAAAAATGTAGTGGGAGCGATAAGACATATGACAAGGCACGCAAGGCAATGCCAGGGTAGGATTCTACCGTTTGCACTCCCAAACTGGTGGAAACCTGTAGCAGCTACTACCGCCCACCTTGAAACACATTCCCACAATCAAATCGAACATGGCCACCAAATCAATCATAAAGTAATAGATATGGTATCGAAGAAGCATGTCCGACCAAAGGAGCGACCTCACTTGGCCCAGTATAGCTCCTATTTTAGTCATATCAAGTTGACCTAAGTGGGTCAGGGCTATGTTCATACCTTTTATTAGAAGCGTTCGCAAAACCATCCTACTTCGTTTTGGATTCTCCACCATGTGTACAGTTGTTAAAGTGGTTTCGGAATTGGCAAAGAGTATGATAATATCCGACCCCGGTCTCTTTATCAACCAAACGTTTATTTCACACCATGGTCATCTTATGAAACATTTTTAATAATAATCCAGAAAATAGTTTATACCTTTATATCAATATATCCATATACTTATTCTAAAAGTATAAATATATTCATAAATACCGAGGAAGATTTCTTTCAATCAATTTTGAAAATAACTTATATATCTCTTTCAAACCATTTATAAACTATTTATATGCTTTAAAACCATTTATAAAGTTATTTATAAATTCCAAAACAGTTTACAACTCTTCTCCTTTACATAAACTTCTACGCAAATTCCTTTAAAACATTTTTAAATCCTTTTATATAAAATCTTTTATCAACCCTTTATAAAAAAATTTAAACCTTTATAGCTCCTTTATAAAACCATTATAAAATCCTTTATAAAACCTTTTATAAAATCCTTTATAAAACCTTTTATAAAATCCTTTATAAAAATCTTTTATAAAATTCTTTAAATCCGATTTAATTACAAAATTATTCTCTGCGTAACTTCTTAAATTTTATTTATTAAAATTATTATATAAAATTTATATTTATTAAATTAAATTAAATTTAAATATATATATATATATTAAAATTATAATAAATATTTATTAAATTAAATGTTAAACTATTTAAAATATGTATTTTTAATACTAAAATTATAAGTTAAAATCTTAAATTTACATTTAATTCGATATATTATTTTATAATTTAAAGCATTAAAACATATAAAATAAATTATTTTTCAAATATAAATTTTAAATTAAATCATTAAATTAAATTAAAATCAAATTTATATATCAAACATACTTTACTATTTAGAAAATAATTTAAACCGCACAACGGTGTCCGTATATAATTTTCTACCCTATGGTCAAGTGATTCGGTATGTACCATTTCATCCCAAAATAGTTAAATTTCTCGAGTATGTATCATTTCAACCTGCATCCCAAATCAAAAATTTCAAATAAATAAAATTGTTCGAATCTATCATTTCAACCCATAACGATTTTTCCTTAATCTATAAGATCATTCGAGTAAGTATCATCTCAACCCATAGTGATTTTCCTAATAACAAACTAAGGGAACTTGCAGTGTGATAACAACATATATAATAAACATAACATCCAATCATCCAAAATGTCAACAAATAAACATCCATTACAATCAATATCCAAATCAGTCAATGAACCACAACAATTAACTTGTTATCAATATCAGGTATTTAACTATCAATTAATTTCAATATTTATTTAAATGGCAATTTAATTCAGTAAAAATTCAGATTAAACTTAAATGACAATTTAAATTACCAAACAACAATCAATAAAATTTCTTATCACATCATAAACTTAATTCAACTAATATAAGAAGGTTTAGTATTTCTGAGTGGGTTAAATCACTCACCTCGATTTCTATTCGATTTAAAATGCAATAAAAGTCCAAAAATCCAATAGTCTTAGAATTCAACAAAACCAGATCCATGTTGTCCAAAATTTCGGTACGATTGCAATGGAAGAAACCGCATCCAAATCAGAGCGTGTATGACAAAGTTATTAGCGTTAGAAGACATAAATTTTAAATTTAAATAAATAATATGGAAAGGGAATTATGTAAATGTGTTACCATCCAAATCCTAGCATGAAAAACCAAACGCATGAACCCAGTAATAGACACAAACGATCGTCTCTAAGTCGTGCCACCTTCGTCCACTTCCACCCAGATCAGAGAACACCGCCGCGATGCCCATGCCAGGCCGCCCCCTCGTCGAAATCACGGCGCCTCCACTCCCTTCTAGGACGTGGGTGAACAATGGCCAAAGATCATCAAATTCTGGCAAATTGGTGCTATTAGGTGATGAACGACCACCATGGATTGACTTCATTCGTCAAGCCTTACGCCATGGTACCCTTTGATCGCTGTAAGGTCGACGATCCACCTTCGAATTGAAACATGGGATGTACATTCGAAACTTCTTTGCCAAATTCTGGCCAAATCAAACCTCAAATCGAAAAAGAATTTCATATCTAGATTATGTTCGCTGAGGGATTTCCAATGATATATAGTTCGATAGGTTTTGATGAGTTTGAAATTTCGGTTCATTTTAAATTTGGGAATTAGGGTTTTGATAGTCAGAAATTGGAAAGAAGGAAAGGAATAGATGGGAATAAGAAGTATATATAAAAATTGGAATAGGCTGCTAGGGTTTCAAAAAAATCTATTTATATAGACAGAGATGGATAAGAATGAATGGACATATCGATTTGGGTTGAACGATAACAACGACCCGAAAAGCCCATTTCGTTCCTGAAATGAAAATGGGTCATCCAATATATCAAAAATATAGGTTTTCAATATATTCAAACTCAATAGAACAAAATTCAAAATAAAATTCTATTGTATATAGAAGTTATCTGTTAAAATCCAATTATATCCATTTAAATTCCATTAATTAATTTTTACGCGTTTCGAGCTCGCGCGATCAAACGATAAGTCTGATCGCTTCGAAACTTGACATCTTATGATAATTCACTATTTGGATTTGATGAAACTGGTTTTGCCGAAATCCGAGATGGTAACCAAAATGGATAATTTTCACGTTCATTAAATAAATTATTATTAAATTTATTCAATCACTTTTAAATTCAAATTTAAAAGTTAATAATTTTAATCATTCTTGATTAACCAGGAATTAATAATAATTTTAAAATTAAATTTTGCATGTCTAATCCAAGATTTGAATATTACATAAATTGCAGCATTCAATTACAACTGTAATAAATCCATTCATATAATTTAAATTTCAAACGAAACCGTTTATTTGGATTTAAATTCTTATATTAAATCACTATTACTTGATGAATATAATTAATATTAGTTTATATTTTATTACATTCATATTCTACAGTTAACATCTTAACTCATATTAACATCAATATTTAATTATATTAAATTTCATTGATTTTCAACTTAATTTCAACGGATTAAATAATAAGGTGAGAGTAAAACAATTGTTATACATTAGTAATTCAAATCTATTAACTTGTTATTTACAATCAAGGGTTATAGATTACTTACCAAAATTGATTTCATATTCTATATTAAAACCACTTTCAGTTAAATTACATACAATTCCAACATTAAATACAACATCTTATTTATTTCCTTATTTACAATTGCAACCAAATTAACTTTACAATTATTTCAACTGATTGAAATTATATTAAAATAGTTGTTGGTAACATTCAAACAACTTATTCCAATAATCTTTTCCGTTTAATAAATCTTAAATTTTAATTTCTGACAATATTAAATTTCAAAACCTTATTTAATTTAATGGTTTTAATTGTTAAAAATATGGGTCATTACACTCTGCCCCACTCAAAACTTTTCATCCTCAAAAAGGGACAAGAAGGAATTAAGAACTTGATATAATTTTATTCAAAATAATCAAATCATAAACGATTACTTTACATAATTAAGTATTTTAAATGAAATATATCAATTTATAAACAATTAAATCTTTCATAATCAATTTTAATAAAAGTTTGAAAATATTTTTATTTTCACAAAATTTTCTAAGCCCTAAAATTCACGAAAAATTTCGGTAGAGTCTCCTTGGCATGGTTAGATCCAAAAAATTAATAACATCAATAATTTCAATATATATATCATATTTCAATAATAAACATCCCAAACCAAGGGAAAAACAATTAAAAATGGTTCCAAAACTGTAATCCTAAAATATACTTGTTTGTTGGGCAAACAACTTTGTTTATGAAACCAAAAGCAGTAGCTATTGCTTCCATAAACTTATATTTCACTTAAAATCCAAAACAGTGAGAATTATGCAAAAGAGTAATATTTAGTTGCTTCAATTAGTAACAAAAGAAAATGAACACAAAACATATGCAAACAAAACAACACATCCATCATATGCAACAAAAGAAACCATCATACATCCATAGCAATCCAAACGAATGGTTTGTCCAGGTTCAAAAACTTTTCATTGTACAAGGGTGATAAATAAAATACTACGTATACCTTACACTCGACAGCCTTAGAAAATTACTTAATAGATTATTCATATATCCTTAAACAATTTGAAGTATCATATCCCGAACTTCCCATCGGCCAAAACAACAAAGAATTTAAATATCATTTAAGTTTATTTTATTAGTTTCCTTTTACCCTTTGATTATATTTTTTTCATTCATATAATGTCATTTTGTCCATTAATTTACATTCATTTACTTACATGGGTTATTTCCCATTCAATTATTTACAACATAAATAAATCAATTTTTAAAATATTATAAAAGTTTCTTGCATTTTTAATTCATGTTTATTATTTACTTATATAAATTAATTTCCATTTAATATTAATATTCATTGGTGAATAATTCATACTTAAGTTTTTTTAACTTTTAATTTACATTAATTCCTTCATATAGTATCATTTAGTATTAAATATATATATGAATAATTTCAATAATTTCTTTAGTGTATATCCATTTGCTTAAATAACATTCACTTTTACTATTTAATTTAGTTATTAAGCATTTTTAAACTTTAATCTCAAGTTTATAGCCTTTCTTGTAACTCTTAATTCTTCATTTATAAATATATGTTCATTTTGAAGCATTTTGTTATTAAGTTTTCACTTGTATAATACTCTAGTACATATTCATATTAACACTTCAACTTTTTAAACATTTCTGGTAAGTTTTATATATGCTTTTAGAATGTAATTGAATGTTATACAATTTAGCTTATTCATTTTATTTAACAAAAATGTTCAATAATTTACATCTACTTAATCTTCATTATCTTTTAAATTACAAGTTAAAATTCTCTAATTCCTTTATACATATATTTTTATTAAACACTTATCTTTTAATATTTCAATTTGAATGTTTCCAATCTTATTAAAATAGTCAAGGTTTCATTTCATTACAATATATAAGATCCCTAATTTATGGAAAACTTAAGACCTAAATTCTGGGTTTCATTTTCAAATCATTTTGAAATTATATATATATACTTATATATTATGTATAACAAATCATACTTAGAAATTTAGAATTAAGATTTGTTTATCAAAAGAAATGTGTAGCAAAGATACAACAATGTTCTTCCCATATTGAAACTCGAAAATTAACGTCGATGATGTCACGATCATCACCAAAATTATTTTCCAGCGATAGAAGAGGAAAGTGCAGAACATAATTCCTTTTTAAAATTCTTTTAAAACATTTCTTTCAAATCACATTGAAAATGTTTATATCCAAAAATACTTCCAAAAAATACTAATATTATCTTTCCAAAACCTTTTGAAAACTAATTTCCAAACTCCAAAGCTTAAGTTCTCAAATTTCTAATTTATATTCACTTTATTTGTAAATCCTATTTTGCAACCGATATTTAAAAAATTTCTCTTCCTAACAAACAAACATATCACATACAATTATATCCACTTATAAAAATTATTATTTTATATACATAATATAATACTAGGTAAAATTATTTCATTTACCTATATTTCAAAATAATATTTTTTTTATCTAATAAGTGTTTAAAAATCTCTAACGATGCCATAGCGTCCTATATACCAACCAGAATTCATAAATACTCAACAGAACAAATTAACACAATAAAAAATATTTTTATGTCACGAAAAAATACGCTCTCTCAGAGATATGCTCTCAAACTCGTTTTAGGGTATTAATAACCCTATATCTAATGAGTTTAACCTCAAGCAGGTTAAGGTATCAATAAACCAAAGCTCTAATACCAACTGTAACAACCCACCTTCTTAGATGGTTTAAATCGATAGTAAACCATACAGGTTAACTCAAACCATCCAAAAGGGAGAATTATTAATGAGGAAAATAAGAAAATAAGAGAAAAGATGGAAAAACAAAACATAGAATCTCGCAGTGGAATGATAAAATATAATAATTAAATAAATAGTTCATGAAGCTGTTTTACAACATAACCTTTGATTACACTTTTAAAATACAATCAGAGTTATACATACAACATGTATAATAGGATAATGTAGCGGAACAACATGATGCAATCAAATAATAAAATAATTCTAATAACAGTAATATAAAAAATCTTCGTCTTCATCCTTTAGAAAATGATCTTCAATGCGTTGAAAAAACTAAGGACTGACCCGGCGTAGTGAAAGACAAAACACTCGAGTCAGAACTAAAAGATCTTATGTAAGTTAAATCAAAAGTAAATAAATATGAGTGTGATGGCTTGAGAGATGTTTACGGGATTTTACATCTCCTGTCTAATGTATAACGTGCGTGCAATAACTTAAGAGATATTATGGGATTTTCTATCTCCAAAGGATCCGTTAAACTATCTATATGTAGTAATATACGCTATATATATAATGTCTATAGTAAAGTAAAGTATTAAAATACGTTAAGGCATTACCCATATCGCCTTAATACATTTTATAAATGTCGTAGTCTAAATAGTATTGTAAACTCCACCAAACCGGTGGGCTATCAGGTAACGCTCCAAAGGTATGACACAAACCAAAATCGTAGTGGGCTCTATAAGGCATATGACAAGGCATGCAAGGCAATGCCAGGGTAGGATTCTACCGTTTGCGCTCCTAGACTGGTGGTAATGCATAGCACCTAATACCGCCTACCTCGAAACACATTCACATAATCAAATTGAAGGTGGCCACCAAATAATTCACAAAGAATAGATATCTATCGAAGAAGCTGTCCGATCGGAGGAGTGACCTAACTTGGCTCTGTATAGCTCTTATTTCAGTCATACTAAGCAGACCCAATGGGGTCAGGGCTACATTCATTCCTCACATCAGAAGCGTTCGCCAAACCATCCTACTTTTTCTGGATTATCCACCACGTGCATAGTTTTTAAAGTGGTTTAGGAATTGGTAGAGAGTATGACAATAGTCGTCCCCGGTCTCTTTAACAACCAAAAGCATATTTCACACCGTGATCGTTTTATAAAACATTTTTAATTATAAATCCAGAAAATAGTTTATACCTTCATATCAAGATATCCATATACTTATTCCAAAAGTATAAATATATTCAAAAATACCGAGGAAGATTTCTTTCAATCAATTTCGAAAATAATTTATAAATCTCTTTCAAACCATTTATAAACTATTGATATGCTTTAAAACCATTTATAAAGCTATTTATAAATTCCAAAACAGTTTACAACTCTTCCCCTTCTCATAAATTTCTATGCAAATTCCTTTAAAAGATTTTCAAATTCTTTTATACAAGTTGTTTTATCAACCCTTGATCAAATTCTTTAAACCTTTATAACTCCTTTATAAAACCATTATAAAATGCTTTATAAAATCTTTTGTAAAACCTTTTATAAAATCCTTAAATCTTTTATAAAATCCTTTAAATCCGATTTAATTACAAATTATTCTCTAATTAAATTCTTAAATTTTATTTATTAAAATTATTATACAAAATCTATATTTATCAAATTAAATTAAATTTAAATATATATATATATATATATGTGTGTGCGTGTGTGTGTGTATTAAAGGGGCATTTCAGTAGAAGGACAAACTTTGCAGTCCAATTAGTTTCTAGGACACACATCCAAAAAATTAATTTCAAGGACAAAGTCAGCAAAATAATTACTTTTAAGGACAAAGTCAGCAGTCCAATTACTTTCAAGGACATAATTTCTATGACACCCCACCCTGAGACCCACATTAGTAAAGAGAATTAACGAGTAATTCTGTCTACTAATGCAGAGAATAGGGCTGGTTAAGGGCGACCGTATAGTAATGTATTAGCTAAAGACTAAGTACGTCGATTTTTACCATTTTTTTCCGTGTATCTCAAGTGATCGACATACTCATTGTTTAACTAATACGATACTACACGGCTATAGGATCTATTCAGAAACAAAATGCAATAAATATAACAATCACATCACAGAACAACAGCCACGGATATATATATACACACTAATACAAGCCAAACATCAAATGTAATACCCTATATCATAGTGGCGTGTAACCACACAATATACATACATCTCCGTCCCCATAAAATAATATGTACAATAAGCTGACACAAAAGACACACACGAAAGATGTAGCCAAGTCCATAGTCATGAGCTCCTCAAAAAGCAAAATGGGTCCAAGCACAAAAGATAGATATCCGACCTAACCTGCAACTCGGTCTGACCCGAGTGACAAACACACGGGCCAGGCAAACTGAATCTTATCGTTAGAAAAGAAATACGATAAGATAAAAGGGAACTTTTCCCTTATAGCCTAAAGGGAAACATAAGCAGATAATAACTACTAGAGTAGATAACATATAACTTCTACATGTCACTACAAGTGGTTTGCATCTATATATATACTTGGGTTTAATATAAGAGAACGATTGAGTAGGGTATAAGGGAAAACTCCTAACAATCATTCATGAAATAATCAACCTTCCAAAATCATATAAAATCCCAAGTATCAATTCATAAATTCAAAATTTCCAAAATCCACCAAGAAATCATATATGCCTTCTTCATATCTATAAAGCGGTAGAAAACACATAAAAAGGCAGTGAAATCAAAATCATCATGAATCATCAAAAGAAACCGCGGATTGGTCAGATCTCGCATGCCGAAGCAATGTTGCACGTGCTACTTACCAATACTACCATCATTATGGTACCATATCCATCTATTGACCGGAGTCCTCACATCGATTTTTTCCGGTCTATGACGTCATCTATATCCATCCCGAACACCCGCCATCATAGTGATTGGAGTGTTCATGAAAGAGAGGAGGCTATGCGGTAGGATCGTGTAATATGGAATAACGGAATAGTCTAGGTAGATAAAGTAGGTAAATGCAAGGAGGCACCAAGATTTTATACTGGTTCGGACCTCTCGTCCTACGTCCAGTCCCTAAGCTTCACTTAGGAATTTCACTAACTAACCCCCTCACTTCACCCGAAGGAATAGGTTTACAACTTACCCGAATAACCGAACGGGATTTCTTGCCTCAACTACCGAAGAGGACTTCAACTCAATTACTAAAATACAATATTTGGCTTGTTGTGTTCTTGTCAACACTAATGAGTCTAATGTAGTACAATATTCCTCTAATCTTATCCTCGAGAGTATGCAATGTATTTGTGAAGATTTAAGAAATGTGAATTGTATGAATCAAAAGAATGTTATAAACAAAAACAATGATTCAAGCAATAGATTAGTGATTGCTTTGAGAATATCTAGAAAATATGAACAGGAGAATAGTTAGATTAAAGCAAGAGAATTCGGTGAATTAAATGATGTTAGAATCATGTGTATATACTTGTAGAAGAGATGCATATGTTGTCAAAGGTTGCAAACAAGAGATGCTTCCATTTCCATTAATGAATGGTTGCAACTCTTGGGAGGAAGAAGGTGTCTTTTCAGAGGAAATTCGCAGGTTCAAATTCAGTCGACTGAGCAGGGAATTCAGTCAACTGAAAATATGAAGTAAAATTTTCGAGACCAAATTTAGTCGACTGTGCAGGAAATTCAATCGGCTGAAACTGTGCATGTGTATAAATTCTTTCCAGTTTCAGTCGACTGACTGTTCCTGTTCAGTCGACTGAACTTATAAAACCTACATAATTAAAACTTAATTGAAAGATGAAGTTTATAAAAAAAATCTAGTGTTCGTGAAAGCTTCTTGAGGATAGATTTTAACAATACATCTAGACTAATGACATATGTAAAAAAAACATACTTTAAGTTTGTTTGGTCTTCATCTATCTTTCTTTAGCATTTGCATATATTTCTTCCTTGTTTGTTAAAGCACATTGTCATTGATCAAAATCTTCGCGTATCAACATTCTCTCCTTTTTGATTGATGACAATACTGTTTTATTCTAGAGATGTTTTACTTATTTTCTCCCCCTGAATGTATGCACTATCTTTCTTATAAAACAAAGTTAGTACCATAGATTTTCTCCCCCTTTGTCATCGACAAAAAGGAAGAACTAATAGCAGTATTAATTTATTAAAACAATCACTGAAGCATAGAGAATATTTGCATAATCATGATTGAAGAAAAATAAAAATGTTGTGACAGACAAGCATAAAATGGCTATTTATACAAGCCACTAGAAAGTTAAAAATACACATCAAAACAAAAAAAATCACTCATCTCTATCCCAGTCATATGAACCTTCTCTTCCTGTTGGTTCACGTATGTGCTCTTCCTCCTTGGCCACAACTAGCTCCGCTAGCGCTGCTACTTGTATGCTCTTCGGATGCCGCCCATGTAAACGTAGGTGCCGGACATTTGCCGTGAGATGTTGAAGCAGTAGTGGTGCTTAAGCACGAGATTGCATCCCAAAGCTTGTTGAAGAATTCTTTGGTTTTGTCAAGCTTATGATCTACCTTTTTAAGACGAGTGTCAAGAATTTGTTGATTTCTTGACAATATCCCCAAGGATTGGTTGGTAGTGAAACTTGGGTCAACAAGACGAATTTCATCATCTTGCTTGAGATGTTCTTCGTGGCGAGGTTGATGAGGTTGTTGTTGTTATTGATGCCTTGCTTCCCATTCGGCGAGTGATATTATGTGAGGAGGTCGAGATGGGAGTTGCATTAGGCTTATGGTCCGGTGGTTAATTTGATGGACCATTGTATTCTCCGACTCAAGTACTGGCGTATCGACATTGAGGAGAAGTCGCATGATGTACTCTACAAAGTAGATAGTGCGCATTTTGCCATTATTGAAAGTGAGAAACTCATCAAGAATAGCTGTACCCAATTAACTTGTATATTGCCAAAAATAGCATATAGAGCTCGATAGTTATTTGGGTAGACAATTTCGTACGAGCCCGTGTGAGGAGTAATCGTTCTCATTAGGGTTTTATGGAGGATTCTCGCCATAGGTCGAAAGGAGGTGGACTTAAAATCCCTAAAATTGATATTATCATCCATAAATCGATGGTTGATGTTGTCGCGAATATGTGGATTGAATTCTATCTCCTTTAGCTTTCTCCCGACATTTGGAGACTCTAAAATGTGTGCTATCCTATCCAAGGAAAACCAAACTTTCTTTCCACACACCATACTCCAAACACTATTGTTTGGATTTCTTGGAGTTTGGTGTCCAAGATTAAGATTAACATAAAATAATTTTACCATTACATGATTAGTGACATATGTAAAAAAAACATACTTTAAGTTTGTTTGGTCTTCATCTATCTTCCTTTAGCATTTGCATATATTTCTTCCTTGTTTGTTAAAGCACATTGTCATTGATCAAAATCTTCGCGTATCAACACTTCACTCCAATCGGTGTCCGCTGAGCCCCCGCCATCACAGTGATCGAGCCAAACATTGCTTGACCCGATCGGGACTCAAAGTACTGGTAGTCCTTCTAGAATGTGTCAGAAACTCTCGGAGAGTAACCCGAAAAGTGGTAACGTACGTCTCATACCGCACGTTCTCACTTAGCAGTTTTCTAGCCGCTAGTCGATGCCACACTATGAAAATCATCTAAATCATCATAAGAATTGCCTCATGTCATCGGTGAATGGTATGAAATGCCAAACTTGTCTTATCTCATCGGCAAGTAAGAAATACCATAAATTCATCAACCATCATCAAATTCCATCGAAATATTTGCCTCATATCATTGGCAAGAGCATCTCTACCAATATAGCCCATCATCGAATATACTCCTATTTAGGGGTTCTCGGACTATATATATATATATATATATATATATACCAAATAAATTAATATGGAATAATGCCCCAATTAGGATTTAAATACATCAAAAACATACCACGAAATGGCAATTCCCAAAAGTTATTTCGATCGTACAAGTCCGAAATTAACCGATAAAGTAAATTCACGAGTCCCATACCTCGTAATTCTACTAAACCATTTAATTTACTTCCTCATGCGTCCGAAAAAGCATCAAAGTAATTAAAGTAAATAAAATTAATTATAATATATTTTACTAGGGAAAACGGGATTTAAACCAATTTATAGAAATTTATCTAAAGGATTTTGAGTGAAAACCCCTCATTTAAAGAATTTTAATGATTTTTGAAAGCCTAGAAAATAAAGAAAAATTGTTTAAAAACCTTTAAAAATGTATAAAAACATTTATTGCTCAAACCATGATTTTAGAAGATTTTATCCAATTTATTCAGATTTTTAAAACTCAGAAAAACATCAATTTGCAATTTAATCGGCAAAAACCGATATTCAAATTTTAAATCGAATTTAAAACCAATTTAAATTCAAGTCACATTCTAAATTCACTAGTCCATTGCTGGACAAAAGAATCAAATACTAGCATCAAATTTCATAGTAAAATTCTTGCAAAAGCATGCAAATGAAATCATCAAAGTCGAACAATTACATCAATATTGGGACAGTGCATAACAGACCAACATTGAAAACATCAATTTTCCACCATGCAAACTTCGAAATTCTACAAAATACAAAATACAAAAATTGTGGCCAACAGCCTCAGGTTTCCAAAACTTCATAAATTTTGATATTCCGATCAGTAACAAAGAAGTTATGATCAAAATACTACTAAGAAAGAAGAAATTATTTGCGCTGCCTGTCAACACAGGACAGCGATGAAAATGCCAATTTTTCACTATGTAGACTTCGAAATCAGTCAAAACCGAAAACATGAAAGTAGTGGCATATTTCACAAGGATTTCAGAACATCCAAGAAATCAAAATTCCGATAAGAAACACAAAGGTTATGGCGAAAACACTAACCAGCCACTAGAGTATTCTGGGCTTAATCCCTCTCGGATTTTCATTTTTGACAGCAATTAAGAAGGTCCAAACGGACTCGAAACCCAATAAAATTTAACATGAACAAACTATAATCAGTCCTCTACAATTTGAATAAAAATTGGCATCAATCCGAGACCGGACGAGCCAGATATGAGCAAAACAAGACAGGGCATTTTCAGCATCAATCAATATAGAACAGAGGTAAAATTCAACATATTTAACCAAATATTTCAAGCAAGAAATTAAGTGCTGCTGAAATTTGTTCACTTACAGTTGCTATAAGCCTTAGCTTACCTATTAGCAGCAAAAAGATGATGATTTAGGCTTGAAAATGGAAGCTTTCAACTCGAATTCGCCTTTGTCGGACCTGTGATAGCTAAAAATAGGCATGCAAGAGAAGATAAATTACAAAACAAGAATTACAATAAACAAATATGGATTTCTCCTCAAATTCAAGATAGAGAACGATGGAGATTACCTTCTTGTTGAATTAGACCCGAATATCTATTGATTTAGCAAAGAATTTTGTTAATTATGGCTAGGGTTTGAGAAGACAGCCATTGTTTTTAAGTTTCAGAAGTTTTGAGGAGAAGTCGTATACAATTGAAGAAGAAGAACGTACTTTTCCTCCAGATGTTTCTCATTAGGACTAATGGGTATGGGTTAGGTAATTAGGCCCAAAATTAATTGCTTAACAAAAATAATGAAGTTGATCAATTTACACTTATACAATGTTTTTATTCATAACTTTCTCAATTTTTAATGTTTTCAAACGAAATAAATTGCGTTGCGATCGTTGCAACGTCTAGAATTTATTAAAATGATAAAACATCCTATTTTATCAAATTTTAAAGTTATTTTAACAATAAACTCGTATTTTTAATAAATTTGCACAATTTAAAGAAATAATGCAAATTTTGACATATACATGTTAAATAAAATATATGTCCCATCCAATAAAGTGTAAATAATTATTTTAACATCCCTAAAACATAAAAAGACCATTACTAAAAATATTTATTGTAATTAGTTAATTAATAACCATTTTCCTTTGTATTATTAACAAAGAAAAAGCAATTTTGGCAATAAATTACAATATCACCAAATTCTACATGTTAATTGATTGTAATTGCACAACTCCACTCAAAAATTCATGAAATAAAGTAATAACTTTATTTCCACACATGTTTATCATTTTTATTCACAATAAAAATATTTCTTCTTCATTTTAGAATTTATTTCAACCATTTTAAATTGAAATAAATCTCATGTTCTCACGATAAAGCACAATCAATTTCATTTACCCAAGATTTTATCCAACAATATTGTTTATATCAACTAAACAATACACTTCAAAATTTACTTCCAATTAAATCAATAAATCCAATATTAAATTATAATTATCATTATAGTTTAATATTAGCGGTAATCTCCAGCCAGGGTTGTTACAGACTCCCCCTTTAACAAAATTGCGTCCACGCAATTTCCAGGGGAAAAACCGTAACACTTATGACGATTCAACTAAAAGAAACAAGAAATAGCTTGAGATAATAAATTCTCACCGTCACTGGAAGAAGAAAGAAGGCCAGGAAAAGATCGCTCGATAGATTCTCTAGTTTCCCAAGTACAATCATTGGGGTTTTCTGTCCATTGAATTTTTACAAGAGGCACATCCTTGCTTCGAAGGCGTCTCACTTCCGAATCAAGCACACGAATAGGCTGTTGAACAGTAGATAGACTGGGTGAGATCTCAAGCTTAAGCTGTTCGAACGGATCAATAACGGAATCAGAGTCTCGAATGCACTTCCGAAGCTGAGAGACGTGGAAGACGTCATGAATACCAGATAAATGAGACGGAAGAGTCACTCGATAAGCAACTGGACCGATGCGCTCAGCAATCGAAAATGGTCCTATAAAACGAGGAGCCAATTTCCCTGTAGAGCTAAAGTGCATCACTCCCTTTAAAGGAGATAATCGAATGAACACAAGATCACCGACAGTGAATTCAAGAGGCTTCATACGGTTGTCCGCGTAGGATTTCTGGCGATTCTATGCCTCTTTCATCCTCTGTCTAATAAGAGATATCTTTTCTGAAGAATCACGAACTGAGTCTGGACCTAGTATAAACTTCTCGCCAGATTCTAGCCAACAAGATGGAGATCGGCACGGTCTTTCGTATAGTGCCTCGAAGGGAGCCATACCAATACTGGATTGATAGTTGTTATTGTAGGAGAACTTAACCAATGGTAGATGATCCTCCCAAGAACCACTGAAATCAAGAATGCAAGCACGGAGAAGGTCTTCAAGAATACGGTTCACCCTCTCAGTCTTTCCATCAAACTGGGGATGATAAGCTGTAGAAAGATTCAGCTTTGTTCCCAAAGATTGTTGAAAACTGGTCCAGAAATGGCTGGTAAACAAAGGATCACGATCACATATGATCGAAGAAGGAACATCATGTAATCGTACGATTTCATTAATATAAATCTTTGCCAACAAAGGAGAATTCCTATTAGATTTAATAGGAACAAAATGTGTGGACTTCGTGAGACGATCTATGATAACCCAAACGCTAGAATGACCCGACCTCGAACGAGGTAAGCCGTCCACAAAGTCCATCGATACCTGATCCCACTTCCACCGTGGGACCTCTAAAGGCTGAAGAAGACCAGATGGTCGTTGATGCTCGGCCTTGACAAGCTGACAAGTCATGCAATTGCTTACATAACTTGCAATATCACGCTTCATGCCTTCCCAATAGTAAAGGCGATGCATATCTGCGTACATCTTACTGCTACCCGGATGAATGGTATACTTAGTGCGATGACAATCATCAAGTATGTCACGCCTAAGTGCTGAATCAGAAGGCACAACTATACGGTTCTTCAGACAAAGACAACCGTGAGAATCAATAGAAATATCCCGCAACTCCTAATCACGGGACCCAGATGAACATGACTGAATGAGGTGCATAGTATAAACATCACGCCTCTGAGCCTCTGAGATACGATCTAGAAGAGATGGTCGAGCCTCCATACTGAATAATAACACAGGTGAATCAGATGATGGTGCTCGATCGCAAATATCAAAGCAAGATAAGGTCTCCAGAACATCCCATTCGGCTATCATCAAAGAAACTACGGCTGAATGCTTGCGACTAAGCGCATCAGCTGCACGATTACCTTTTCCAAGGGTATACTCGATATCGAAATCATATGAGGCGAGGAACACTAACCATCGTTGTTGCCTCATATTAAGCTCCTTCTGAGTAAATAGATATTTCAAGGATTTATGATCGGTAAAAAGGACGAAGTGCTTCCCAAAAGGTAATGACACCAAATCTTCAAAGCGAAGACAATGGCTGCAAGCTCTAAATCATGAGTAGCGTACCGAACCTCATTCGGACGCAACTTCCTAGAAGCATAGGCAACAACACGATCTCTCTGCATCAAAACAGCACCAAGGCCACTATGACTGGCATCCTTATAAACGATAAGATCTTGGTTCCCTTCAGGAACCACAAGGATGGGAGCATGTGTGAGAAGCTCCTTTAATTGTTGGAAGGAAGCCTCACACTTATCGGACCAGATGAATCGAACGCCTTTCCTTGTAAGGTTTGTAAGAGGAAGCACGATACGAGAGAAATCCTTAATAAAGCGACGATAATAACCAGCCAATCCCAAAAAGCTACGAATCTCGTGAACATTCTCAGGCCTCTTCCAATTCTGAATAGCCTCGATCTTAGAAGGATCAACGGAAATACCTTCTGAAGATACAACATGGCCTAAGAACTTCACTTCTTTTTCCTAGAAGTGACACTTAGAAAGTTTGGCTTTGAGTTGATGCTTTCGGAGAGTACTCAAAACAATTCTAAGATGTCGAGCATGGTCCTCTTCGGACTTGGAATATACTAAGATATCATTGATGAATACAAGCACGAATTTATCGAGATATTCCCAGAATACCCGATTCATAAGATCGACAAAGTAGGCAGGTGCGTTCGTCAATCCGAACGGCATGACGAGCCACTCATAAGAACCATAGCGAGTGTGGAACGCGGTGAGAGGAATACTATCTTCCGCAACTCGGAGCTGATGAAAACCAGTGGAAAGGTCTAACTGTGAAAAGACCTTAGCACCACTTAACTGATCGAACATGTCGTCGATCCTCGGTAAAGGGTAACGATTCTTGATGGTTAACTCATTAAGCTTGCGATAGTCGACGCAAAGCCTAAGAGTCCCATCGGACTTCTTCACGAATACTATCGCGGCACCTCACGGTGAAGAGCTAAGTCAAATGAAGTGCTTAGCTTCGAGCTCGAGAAGTTGCTTCTTAAGTTCCTCGTTCTCCTTAGTAGACATCCTCGTGGGAGGACGACTAACTGGTTGCGCACCAGGAACGAGATCTATACGAAACTCTATGGCCCGCTTGGGTGGAAATCCTGAAACAGGCTCAAAAATATCGGCAAAGTCACAAACCATCGGAATTCGAGACACATCATCCTCATCGTCTCGAGAATCAAAAGCATATAAGGATGCTACGGAATCACAATCTGTATCCCGAAGCATAAGAGATAATTGCGAAGGAGAGTCGGATGGCGGAGATAAATGACTCTATCAGAACAAAAAATCCTGGCAACGTATCGAACTAGCCAGGGCATACCAAATATCATATCAAAACCAAGCGAAGGAATCACGTGCAGATTCGCACGGAAAGAGAACCCACAAAGAAGAACCTCAACACTATCAAAATATAAGCTAAGGGTTGCGGAACCCCCGATGGGATTCGCAATCCTCAAAGTAGTAAGCAAGTAAGAAACATCCAAAGAACAGGCATCCACGAGTTCCTTCGATACGAATGAGTGTGACGCACCCGTATCGAAGAGCACTCTAATCGAACGATCATGGAAAAAAATGGAACCCTCTAAGATGGAAGAAAATGTACCTTTCGACTGAGTCGCATCACTAGAAGCTGCTACATTGAGATTCCCCGGACGAGAACCTCTATTCTTCTTAGGACAAGCAGCAACCAAATGTCCTTCAGCTTTGCAGTAGTTACATCTCTTGGGCTTAGGACATTCTCGGACTGGATGGTTATGAGATCCACAATTGTAGCAAGCAAAAGGCTTAGCTTGAGGAGGGGCTTGAGATTGAGAAGAAGATCCTACTTGCTTCTTTTTCTTGGAAGGAAAGAACTTAGGCTTACGGAAAGGAAACTTCTTCTTCTTTGGATTAGATTGAACACCCCCCTCGCCATCGCTATCTTTCTCATTCTCAACTATCTCGAGATGGAGAGCGGCATCAACTATCTCTTCAAAAGAAAGCTTGAGTTGGAGCATTAAAGACTTCTTCAAATATTTCTTAAGTCCGGATACAAACTTAAGATTTTTCTTGTATGGGGTACTAATGAACTACAACCCATACTTAGAGAGGGACTCAAAGGAAGAAACATAATATGAAACTGAAGAGTTGCCCTGCTTCAACTCGATGAAGCGGCAAGTAAGAAGAGGCTTTTCAGACTCGGGTACGAACTTAAGCTCAAATCTGTCTTGGAATTGCTGCCATGTGAGGTTAGTCTCATCCACCTCAGTGATAAGAAGCTCGTACCAATCTAAAGCACGCTCTTGTAGCATACTGGATGCCACAAGAACTCGATGATGATCTGAAAGCTCCATACGTAAGAATACACGCTCACAAGTGCGAAGCCAGGCTTGCACATCAAGAACCGACTTGGAGCCTTTGAACCGCTTGCCTCCAAGATGTGTAAAATCACTGCATAGTCGTGCAAATACAGACTTGGGAGGAGATGAAGAGGGAACTGGCACGGGAGGCTGAGCGGTCCCAAGAAGCTCACGAATCTGATCGGTGGACATGTAAATGCCTTTGGGATGAGAACCACTAGACGGTCCCGTAGCCGAAGGGCGAGCTCTACCTCTTCCAGACATAGCTGAAAGATAAAATTGAGAGAAGATCATTCACAGGGTAGATATATATAAAGCAATTGAAATGCAGTAATTAAGGAATACTATGGAATAACATTTAACATTCCTAGACATATTCCTTTCTATCTACCCCAAAGGAATTGAAAAAGATAGGGATATGACTAAGTTGGCCACGATTAAGGGATGAGATGTACAAGGGTATTATACTTGATGTATGGTTCATCGTGTTTACAGCTCTGCGTTTATTTCATTTTGTTCTGAATTCTTGCTCTGATACCAAGCTGTGACGCCCCACCCTGAGACCCACATTAGTAAAGAGAATTAACGAGTAATTCCGTCTACTAATGCAGAGAATTGGGCTGGTTAAGGGCGACCGTATAGTAATGCATTAGCTAAAGACTAAGAACGTTGATTTTTACCATTTTTTTTCCGTGTATCTCAAGTGATCGACATACTCAATGTTTAACTAATACGATACTACACGACCACAGATATATATACTAATACAAGCCAAACATCAAATGTAATACCCTACATCATAATGGCGTGTAACCACACAATATACATACATCTCCGTCCCCATAAAATAATATGTACAATAAGTTGACACAAAAGACACACACGAAAGATGTAGCCAAGTCCATAGTCGTGAGCCCCTCAAAAAGAAAAATGGGTCCAAGCACAAAAGATAGATATCCGACCTAACTTGCAACTCGGTCTGACCCGATTGGCAAACACACGGGTCAGGCAAACTGAATCTTATCATTAGAAAAGAAATACGATAAGGTAAAAGGGAACTTTTCCCTTATAGCCTAAAGGGAAACATAAGCAGATAAGAACTACTAGAGTAGATAACATATAACTTCTACATGTCACTACAAGTGGTTTGCATCTATATATATACTTGGGTTTAACATAAGAGAACGAGTGAGTAGGGTATAAGGGAAAACTCCTAACAATCATTCATGAAATAATCAACCTTCCAAAATCATATAAAATCCCAAGTATCAACTCATAAATTCAAAATTTCCAAAATCCACCAAGAAATCATATATGCCTTCTTCACATCTATAAAGCTGTAGAAAACACATAAAAAGGCAGTGAAATCAAAATCATCATGAATCATCAAAAGAAATCGCGGATTGGCTAGATCCCGCATGCCGAAGCAATGCTGCACGTGCCACTTACCAGTACTACCATCATTATGGTACAATATCCATCTATTGATCGGAGTCCTCACATCGAATTGTTCTGGTCTATGACGTCATCTATATCCATCTCGAACACCCGCCATCATAGTGATTGGAGTCTTCACTCCAATCGGTGTCCGCTGAGCCCCCGCCATCACAGTGATCGAGCCAAACATTGCTTGACCCAATCGGGACTCAAAGTACTGGTAGTCCTTCTAGAATGTGTCATAAACTCTCGGATAGTAACCCGAAAAGTGGTAACGTACGTCCTATACCGTACGTTCTCACTTAGCGGTTTTCTAGCCGCTAGTCGATGCCACACTATGAAAATCATCTAAATCATCATAAGAATCGCCTCATGTCATTGACGAATGGTATGAAACGCCAAACTTGTCTTATCTCATCGACAAGTAAGAAATACCATAAATTCATCAATCATCATCAAATTCCATCGAAATATTTGCCTCATATCATTGGCAAGAGCATCTCTATCAATATAGCCCATTATCGAATATACTCCAATTTAGGGGTTCTCAGACTATATATATATACCAAATAAATTGATATGGAATAATGCCCCAATTAGGATTTAAATCATCAAAAACATACCACGAAGTGGTTGTCATCAAAGAGGAATTCAAACAATTCCCAAAAGTTATTTCGATCGTACAAGTCTGAAATTAACCGATAAAGTAAATTCATGAGTCCCATACCTCGTAATTTTACTAAACCATTTAATTTACTTCCTCATACGTCCGAAAAAGCATCAAAGTAATTAAAGTAAATAAAATTAGTTATAATATATTTTACTAGAGAAAACGGGATTTTAAACCAATTTATAGAAATTTATCTAAAGGATTTTGAGTGAAAACCCACCATTTAAAGAATTTTAATGATTTTTGAAAGCCTAGAAAATAAAGAATAATTGTTTAAAAACCTTTAAAAATGCATAAAACATTTGTTGATCAAACCATGATTTTAGAAGAAGATGTTATGCAATTTATTCGGATTTTTAAAACTCAGAAAAACATCAATTTGCAATTTAATCGGCAAAAACCGATATTCAAATTTTAAATCGAATTTAAAATCAATTTAAATTCAAGTCACGTCTAAATTTACTAGTCCATTGCTGGACAAAAGAATCAAATATTAGCATCAAATTTCGTAGTAAAATTCTTGCAAAAGCATGCAAATGAAATCATCAAAGTCGAACAATTACATCAATATTGGGGCAGTGCATAACAGACCAACGTTGAAAACATCAATTTTCCACCATTCAAACATCAAAATTATACAAAACACAAAATACAAAAATTGTATCCAACAGCCTCAGGTTTCCAAAACTTAATAAATTTTGATATTCCGATCAGTAACGAAGAAGTTATGATCGAAATACTACTAAGAAAGAAGAAATTATTTGCGCTGCGTGTCAACACAGGACAGCGATGAAAATGCCAATTTTCCTCTATGTAGACTTCTAAATCAGTCAAAACCGAAAATATAAAGTTGTGGTATATTTCACAAGGATTTCAGAACATCCAAGAAATCAAAATTCTGATAAGAAACACAAAAGTTATTGCAAAAACACTAACCAGCCACTAGAATATTCTGGGCTTAATCCCTCTCGGATTTTCATTTTTGACAACAACTAAGAAGGTCCAAACGGACTCAAAACCCAATGAAATTTAACATGAACAAAATATAATCAGTCCTCTACGATCTAAAAAAAAAGTGGCATCAATCCGACACTGCACGTGCCAGATATGAGCAAAAAAAGACAGGGCATTTTCTGCATCAATCAATATAGAACAGAGGTAAAATTCAACATATTTAACCAAATATTTCAAGCAAGAAATTATTTGCTGCTGAAATTTGTTCACTTACAGTTGCTATAAGCCTTATCTTACCTATTAGCAGCAAAAAGATGATGATTTAGGCTTGAAGATGGAAGCTTTCAACTCGAATTCGCCTTTGCCGGACCTTTGATTGCTGAAAATAGGCATGCAAGAGAAGATAAATTACAAAACAAGAATTACAATAAACAAATATGGATTTCTCCTCAAATTCAAGATAGAGAAGGATGGAGATTACCTTCTTGTTGAATTAGACCCGAATTTCTATTGATTTAGCCAAGAATTTTGTTAATTATGGCTAGGGTTTGAGAAGACAACCATTGTTTTTAAGTTTCAGAAGTTTTGAGGAGAAGCCGTATACAATTGAAGAAGAAGAACGTACTTTTCCTCCAGATGTTTCTCATTAGGACTAATGGGTATGGGTTAGGTAATTAGGCCCAAAATTAATTGCTTAACAAAAATAATGAAGTTGATCAATTTACACTAATACAATGTTTTTATTCATAACTTTCTCAATTTTTAATGTTTTCAAACGAAATAAATTGCGTTGCGATCGTTGCAACGTCTAGAATTTATTAAAATGATAAAAAATCCTATTTTATCAAATTTTAAAGTTATTTTAACAATAAACTCGTATTTTTAATCAATTTTCACAATTTAAAGAAATAATGCAAATTTTGACATATACATGTTAAATAAAATATATGTCCCATCCAATAAAGTGTAAATAATTATTTTAACATCCCTAAAACATAAAAACACCGTTGCTAAAAATGTTTATTGTAATTAGTTAATTAATAACCATTTTCCTTTGTATTATTAACAAATAAAAAGCAATTTTGGCAATAAATTATAATATCACAAATTCTACATGTTAATTGAATGTAATTGCACAACTCCACTCAAAAATTCATGAAATAAAGTAATAACTTTATTTCCACACATGTTTATCATTTTTATTCACAATAAAAATATTTCTTATTCATTTTAGAATTTATTTCAACCATTTTAAATTGAAATAAATCTCATGTTCTCACGATAAAACACAATCAATTTCATTTACCCAAGATTTTATCCAACAATATTGTTTATGTCAACTAAACAATATACTTCAAAATTTACTTCTAATTAAATCAATAAATCCAATATTAATATTAGCGGTAATCTCCAGCCAGGGTTGTTACAATTTCATAGCTTTTTAGGCCTTAAAAACCAATTATTTTGCATTTTGTCCTTAAAAGTAATTATTTCAATTATGTGTCCTAGAAACTAAATGCGCTTGCTAAAGAGACCCTTGGGGCTAATTTCCACTATATTAAAACTATAATAAATATTTGTTAAATTAAATTTTAAACTATTTAAAATATTTTTTAAAACTAAATAAAATAAGAAGTTAAATTCTTAAAGTTACATCTAAAACCATATATTAACTTATAATTCGAAGTTTAAAATATAAAAAATAAATAATTTTTCATATAATTTCTTTTAGATAAAATCATTAATTAAGTTAAAATCAAATTTATATATCAAACATACTTTACCATTTAGAAAATAATTTAAACCGACCAACGGTGTCCGTGTATAATTTTCTACCGTATGGTCAAGTAATTGGGTATGTATCATTTCAACCCAAAATATTTAAATTTCTCGGGTTTCTCGGGTATATATCATTTCAACCTGCATCCTGAATCAATAATTTCAAATCAATAAAATTGTTCGAGTCTATCAGCTCAACCCATAATGATTTTTTTTAATCTATAAGATCATTCGATTATGTATCATTTCAACCCATAGTGATTTTCCTAACAACAAACTATAGGAACTTGCAATGTGATAACAACATACATAATAAACATAACATCCAATCATCAAAAATGTCAACAAATAAACATCCATCACAATCAACATGCAAATCGGTCAATAAATCACAATAATTAATTGGTTATCGATAATAGGTATTTAACTATCAATTAATTTCAATATTTATTTAAATGGCAGTTTAATTCAATAAAAATTCAAATTAAACTTAAATGAATATTTAAATTACCGAACAACAATCAATACAATTTCTTATCACATCATAAACTTAATTCAACTAACATAAGAAGGTTTAGTATTTGTGAGTGAGTTAAATCACTCATCTCGATTTTTATTCGATTTAAAACCCAATAAAATCTCAAAAATCTAACAGTGTCTTAATTCAACCAAACTAAATCTATATTATCTGAAATTTCGAGACGATCGCAATGGAAGAAACCGCATCCAAATCCGAGCTCGTATGAGAAAATTATTAGTGTTAGAAGATATAAATTTTAAATTCAAATAAATAAAATAGAAGGGCAATTATGTAAATTTGTTACTATCCAAACCCTAGCGTGAAAAGCCGAACGCACGAACCCAGTAATAGTCGCCAATGATCTTCTCTAAGCAATGCCACATTCATCCACTTCCACCTAAATCAGAGCACACCGACGCGACGCCTATGCCACGTCGCCCCCTCGCCGAAGTCGTGCCGCCTCCAAAACCTTCAAGGCTGTAGGTGAACAACGATCAAAGATCATCAAATTCTAGCGAAATGGTGCCACTAGGTGATGAACAGCCACCATGGATTGACTCCATTTGTCAAGCTCTATGCCATGGTACCTTCCGATCGTCATAAGGTCGACGGTCCACCATCGAATTAAAAACCCTAAGATGGATGGCCGAAACTTCTAAATTGATTTTTGATTTAATCACTTCTAAATTCAGATTTAAAAGTTAAAAAATTCATCATTCTAGATTAACCAGGAATTAATTATAATTTCAAAAATTAAATTTTGCATGTCAAATCCAAGATTAAATATTACATAAATTTAAGCCTTTCAATTACAACTGTAGTAAATCCATTCGTATAATTTAAATTTCAAACAAAACCTTTTATTTAGATTTAAATTCTTATGTTATATCACTATTACCTAACGAATATAATTAACATTAGTTTACAGTTTTTGCATTTATATCTATAGTTAACATCTTAACCCATATTAACATCAATATTTAATTATATTAAATTTCATTGATTTTCAAATTAATTTCAACGGATTAAATAAGGTGAGAGTAAAATAATTGTTATACATTAGTAATTTAAATCTATTAACATACTGTTTACAACCAAGGGTTATAGATTACTTACCAAAACCGATTTCATATTCCATATTAAAACCACTTTTAGTTAAATTACATATAATTCCACCATTAAATACAACATTTTATTAATTTCCTTATTTACAATTATAACCAAATTAACTTTATAATTATTTCAATTGATTGAAATTATATTAAGATAATTGTCAGTAATATTCAAACAACATATTCTAATAATCTTTTCCATTTAATAAATCATAAATTTTAATCTTTCACAATATTAAATTTCAAAACCTTATTTAATTTAATTGTTTTGTTTATCAAATATACGGATCGTTACATTTAAACTGAACGTGCTTTAATGTTGATTCAATTTGTGGCAATATATAATAGTATAGAACACACTAGAATTCCGTCTAATTTTCACAAAAAACGAATCGTGTTATTTTAGTTATTAGTTCAATAATAAGAACAACAATCAACATGTAATTTTTTTCAATTAAAACCACAATAAAAGCCACAAACCACATAGCTCTCATATTTAAACATCCAACCAACTTTATTTTCCTAATGGATCTTGGAACTAAGTAGTTAATATCGGTATTGGGTACATATCGGTGAAGTACCGATATGAGATATTTTAAAATATTATGATAATATCGGATCATATCTATAAAATATTGGATATTTGTAAAACATGTTATAAATGACATTGTACTATGTTATATTGATGTTATGTATTCAAATATTTGGATAAATAATTCAAAATTACTATTAAAGACATAGTGAATATAGTTTATAGATTGTAATCCGTGTTCTGAAATAACTCTATAAACATTTGCAAAGAAATGTGCAAATATTTGAAGTATTTAGATTGTAAATATTTGTAGAGAACTATGTACCCCCTTTGATAGAGTACACACGAATGTGGTTTCCACACTGATAATTTATACATCGGTGTTCTACATACGTCATGCAAAGTATATGAATGCCAATACACAATCATTGTTCAATAAATGTGTTCTTCCAAATTGCATTGTAAATTCATTCATGACTACCAATATCCACCAATTATGTTTACCCTTTGACAAAATTTGAAGAAAAATAATAAAACACGCCACGGTAAAATTTGGGGTAATTTTAAAAGGCAAGTTTGAATTTCAGTGGCAAAATGCCATGGAACATAGTAAAAATTTCGACGTAAATAACAAGCCATTGTCTTATTTGGTAATTTTCGGTAGTCAAGCCACTCTCGTCTTCTCTAAAAACTTCTACTCATGTCTAGGGGTGGCAATTAGACCAATCTGATGGACCCGGACCAGACCCGACCCGACGGGTCTTGATTCTAGACGGATTGTATTTTGTTGCGTCCAAGCTGTACATTTTAAAACATAGACACGACCCAACCCGAGCTTCAATTAGGATCAGATCAGATTGGTTCTGGCCTAGTTGGGTAATTACACTAAAAATGCATGCATTTCGGAAAGTGACTGTGCTATAAGATCGTGTACTATGGAATATATATTCAACTTACTAGTGCGAAAAGTAACTATAAAATAAATAGCAGTAAAGTAAATAATGACACCAGATATTTTTATACTTGTTTGAACTTCTCGTTCTACGTCCATTCCTAGAATCCTTTTGGATTTAAACTAGCAGCCCTCACTTAACCCGGAGGAATAGGTTTACACTGCCTGAGCAACCGAACAGGACTTGATCGCCTGAGCAAACGAACTGGACTTTTCCGCCAAAGTAACCGAATAGGACTTGATTACAAAATAGATTGTCTTGACCTTGTGTGTTCTTTTAATAACATGATTTTTCAATTGTAGCACACACTTCCTACAATCTTTTTCTCAAGTGTGATGTATGCAGTTGTGTGTGTATAAAAGAATAGAAAGTTTCAGATTGCTTGAAAAAATGTAGACTTTTGTTTGTAAGCAATTGATATTTGAATTAAAGAGAGCAATAGATCCAGAGAACATAATTCAAGTAAGAGAAAAAAGCAAGTTATTTGATCTTTGAAATTCATGCATATAGTAGATGGAGAGTTGCTTCTTCTGGTGAAAGGTTTTCAACGAATAGCAATGCACATAACTCTCCGTGAGGAAGAAAACCTTTCGGAGTAAGGAAGTGTCATTTCATAACATATGATAGTTATACATAGTTCAGTTGGCTACCTTAGTAGCTTCAGCCGACTGAATTCAAAAACATGCATGTGCATTTGAAAGTGCGCAGATTCAGTCGACCGACTCAT
This sequence comes from Allium cepa, assembly GCA_030765085.1. NCBI lineage: Eukaryota > Viridiplantae > Streptophyta > Magnoliopsida > Asparagales > Amaryllidaceae > Allium > Allium cepa. The sequence continues at coordinate 1,037,221,988 of CM060931.1, read as the reverse complement.
GTACTCAGTCGACTGGTCTATGTAATTTATAAAAAATTATGTGCATATGTTCATTCGACTGAGTGAGTGAGTTCAGTCGACTGAACTGTGTACTTTTTGAAAATCAGTTTGAAAGCATATTGTGATGGCAATTTTCATAAAGTCATGAAAAAACTTTGGTATATATGTAAGGAGCGAACTACTTGAGGAAAGATTTTAACATAGCTAAAACTAGACTTAGGCTCTAAAACAACATATGTATATATGAACCGTACTTTGAATTGTTGAGTCGCGTCTTCGTATTTCCTTGTCGTAGATTCATGAACCATCGTTGAATTTTTTGTCATTAATCAAAACATAAGATCCAATATTTTCCCCCTTTTTGATGATGACAAGTCCATTTGCGATATGAATGAATCTTGACAATATTGCTTCGTGCTTCGTTGTTCTACATCTCCCCATGAATATATGCTAGCCTTACCTTTGTTGTTTCTCCCCCTAAATCTATTCTTTTATTCCTGCTGTAAATGGTTAGAACGATATCTTTCTCCCTCTTTATCATTAACAAAAAAAGGAGACTTTGCAATCTAATAACATATATAATCAAAGTGTATAAGAGCATATAAGTTGTAACGACCCGATTTTTTCGACGCCCGAAGGTCGACATCGATACATCCACGGTATCCAATGCAACATAGTCGAATGTCGAAAAATCGAGCCTTTAGGGTTTAAGAAGAAGAAGCTAGAAGAAGAACCGAAATAATAAGCAGAATCTCACATTTCGCAGCGGAACAATATACAATAGATAAATGAATAATCTTTAAAATAAAGGCACTATATCAATTTATACGTCACATTATCAGAGTTACAACGACACAATACAAGCATTGGCGGTTATAGTAACTTGTGTACAATAAAATTTGACTTGCACTAACCTAGACGCAATGGACACTACATAGTATAAGTGGTACGTCTCGCCATCCAGCTTACCTCCAGATCTCCACAGCAACTTCTTCACTTCGCTCCCGAATAACTGGTAACCTAACTCTAGGCTCCAATGTGGAAAATTATGAGCACCCAGAGTTTAGAAAGAATTTAAAAATACTTTTGAGTATTAAAAATAAACGGGCTTGTTGGGAATGTGAAAACACATAAAAGAAAAAAAATCAAATCTTGTCACAATCCAGTTGATTAAAATGCGTATTTGGATTGCATGGCCCTATTCTTCTTCATAAACCATGATTTTTAACAATGAATTCACAATTTTTTAGTTAGGGAATCACGTGCATTCTCGAATTGAATTTAAATTGGGTTTTGGCGAAAATCTGATGATTGGGGTAATGATAAATCTCGCGATTAAAGATGGAGCATGTTTGGAGGTCAAAGATCATCAGAAAAATGAGCGATGATTTTATAATTCGTTGTGGGAAGCAGATGAGGTTGAATTAGGGTTTTTCGAGCTGGATCAAGCAGATGATGCTCGCGAGGTTTTAGTGTTGGCTATGATGAATTGGAGTTAATTGCATGATAAGGGAAAGGCGTGGGAGGTCATGGCGAAGGTATGGTGATGTCGGCGAGGAAGCTCGTGATTTGCGATCGACGGTGATGATGGATTTTTCGATGCGTTCATCTTCCAGTTTTTCAATAGAGAACCCATTTTTTGTTTTGGCCTTCGATTCGTACTTTTGGATTGTCGCACTGATGGTCGAGGTCGTAGTTGAAGCTCTGGAGCCGGAGGCGATGATCGAAAGAGGCTTGGGTGGTTGTGCACGTGCACGTGGTGCCGATATTCGAAGATTGAGTCAGGATCGTTATAAATCTACCACAAACTCGAAACCCAAGCGAAGCAAAATCCAAATCTCAATTGAAATCGGCTTCGACGCCATCTCTTTATCCCATTACGAACAAAATCTATTTCGTTTGTTCGTTCATTCCACTAGAGAGGCTCGCGATTTGTTTAACAGAGAGGAGGAAAGGAATCGATAGATTGAGAGGAGGGAGGGGCTCGAGCGAAGAGATTTCGTTCTGCCATGCTTTATGATTTTTGAACGATTGAAAAGTTCAACTTTGGTTTGAATTTGATAAAGGAAGCGGCCATTAACTCGAATTTCATTTTTGTTCTTAAAAAAAGCTCGGTTCCATAAATTTCTCTTTTTCTATTTGCGTTAGTTTCAAACAATACGCATGTAAAAATTATCAGAGAAAATGAAGCACGTGTTGTTCAAAAGGATAAGTGTAGAATTGCCTTATAAAAATATTATTAAAAAACATATATGTATATGTTTAATTTAAATACAAATTCAAATCTTTCTGATTTCCTTGATTCAAAATTTTGATCTCCAATCGAGGTATGCCGCTAGGCATTTATAATGTTATACGCCTATTACGAACGCAATAGAAAAGGTTCCGAGTCCATTTGCGATCGTATAGAAAAGATAGCTTTTTGAACCAGTTAAAACATTGAATTTTTAATTTAAATTTTAGCGCGTTTGCTTATCGTATGATCACATGATAACTCCGAATAGTACGGAAGTTAAAATCCAATAATAATACAATGTTGCGGATACATTGGAACTAGTTTCGTCGAATTCCGAGACTGTGCCTCGGAAGGCTATTTTTTAAATATCGATTTAAACGATATAATTTTCAAAACTGAATAAATCATTTTCAAATCCAATTATATAGCTTTCATTATCTTCAGTATTGTTAATATGAATTTCCTAAGCCTTTGAAATATTTTTAATCAGCTTATAACCGAAGATTCAAATTTTTATCCATCTTCAATAAATTAAATTCAAAAATTTAATTGCCAAATTCAATATCTGAAATTCAAGTCAAAATATCTTCCAAACATTTCAAATCACTTAAATATTTTCAAATTCAAATACGAAAAATTCCGGGTCGTCACATCCTTCCCTCCTTAAAAGAATTTCGTCCTGAATTTACTAGTTAAGAAGAATGATCCTCAAGCCGTTTATCATTTTTTCCAATTCAAATAGTTTTTAACAACAACCAAAATAAATCTTTTTTATCAAAGACTCATTCACTTCAAATAACTTTTAAAAGTTTTCCATAGTTTCTAATCAATATCGTTTACTTCACAATTCAAATTCAAATTTTAAAATTTCTCAAAAATTTTCTAACTCCCTAAATTTTAAAAAAAAATTGCCGGCGTCTCCTTTGCGCGGCTGGCCGGTACGACTACAAAATGGCACCACAAACCCCCAGATTCAAAAAGAAAACAAAAGGCCAAGCGGCTGGACAAGAAAGTCATCAAATTTCATACTGAGATTTAAAATACATACCTTTTTCGAGCAATTCAATTACCCTCTAAATCGAAATCCCAATTCCATTTTCTTTATATCACCTGTATGCTATTCAACAACCATATCCAGTTTCTACATTCAAAAACCATTTTGCATATTCCATAACAAAATTTTCAATATATATACTTCTTATACCATTTTTACTTCACTATTGAAGTTATATATCCATTTTCATTCAATCTTGCATTATCATTTTCATCTGAATTCAATTCACAATTTCAATTCTATTTGGATTCAATTTACCTTTTGAATATTGAATTTTATCAACTATCTTTCATTCACAACTGACTCATCTCACTATTTTAAATTAGTTTATTTACTAATTCATTACAAATTCCAATTCATTTTATCTCAAACCATTTTTTCCATCTCCACCTTTATTATCTTTAGTTCACTTCGAACTAATTTTACAATTTCACACAATTCAAATTGGTTTTCAATATTCAATTTCAATTCTAGTTTTATTCTTTTATTCATTCCCAAACATAATTCAATTCACTGTTTTGGTTCATAGTCACTTATATTCAAACTGGAATCCAAATCCCATATGAATTCAATTTATCTTAGACCATAATTAGTTTCACTTACTAATTTTATTTCAATACTTCGCTTTTCTTATAACAATCAAATTCAATTCCAATTCTATTCTATTTTCTTACAAATTCGAAATGAATTTCAACATTCAATTTCACTTAATTGCAATTGTAAATTAATTAATTCATTCATAATTTTATTTCCACCTTTATTGATTTTATTCCAATCATTTAGTTTATAAGACTTCTCAAATTCACTTTCATACAAATTAATTCAAATTTTCAATCTCAATTCTTTTATTCAATTTTCATTTTTAATTCCACTTGAATTAATTTTTCCTTCCAACTTATTTTGTTTCCACATTTACTTTTATCTAACTTATGTTTAAGTTAGATTTTTTATTTTAACAACTTCAAACTTTACAAGTTATCAACTTAATGATATTCCATAAATATTTTATATAACATTCCAGAATCTTTTCAACCTATCAAAAATCATTTTTGAAATCGATTCAAATTATCCTTTGAATTTGCAAAACCAAACTCAGTTTGCAAACAACTTCCATTTAAAACAATTTGGCAGCAATTCCTCTCCTGGAAACCCGAAAAAGAACATTGATGATGCAGCAATCATCACCGAAGTTGTTTTCCAGCGACCGAAAAGAGTTTAGTGCTTTTATCCCTTCAAAACATTTTTCCGAAACCTTTGAAAACCATTTTCAAATCAAATGGAGTTAATTTCCAAAATTCCAAATCCTTTCAAAAACATTTCCAAAAACTTCTCTGGAATTCTATTTCAAATTATAAATCACATTTACAATTTATATTCTCAAATTTCATTTGTATGTGATTTTATTTCCTTAGCTTTAAGTTATGATTTCAATTTCTTATTCAACTTTCACACTTAAATGATAATAATTTAGTATTATCTCTTCCTAACAATCAAACAACCATATAATTTATGGAAAATCATTCCTTTTATATACAAAAATAATTTGGGTAAAATTATTTCATTTACCCTAATTTAAAACAATATCGTGTCGAATTGTTCTGTACAAGTGTTTAGAGATCCCTATCGATAGAGTTCTACAGACTATACCGACCAAAATCCATATACCACTCCACAAACCAATCATCACAATATAAAACAATTTTTATATTCACTAACAAATACGCGCTCATATCTATTATTACACTCAACTTATTCTAGAATACTACTGACTCTATCTCTAATGAGTATTTTCCTCACTAGAGCCAAGGTTGTCACTTAACCAAATGCACTGATACCAATCTGCCACAAACTAGAAACCCACGCGAAGCAAAATCCAAATGTCAATAGAAATTGGCTTCGACCCCATCTCTTTATTCCATTACGAACGAAATCGATTTCGTTTGTTCGTTCGTTCCACTGAAGAGGCTCGCGATTTGTTTAACAGAGTGGAGGAAAGGAATCAATACATTGAGAGGAGGAAGGGGTTCGAGCGAAGAGATTTCATTCTGCCATGCTTTATGATTTTTGAACGATTGAAAAGCTAAACTTCGATTTGAATTTGATAAAGGAAGCAGCCATTTACTCGACTTTCATTTTTGTTTTTAGAGAAAAGCTCGGTTCTATTAATTTCTCTTTTTCTGTTTGCGTTAGTTTTCAAAAATACGTGTATAAAATTTATCAGAGAAAATGAAGCACGTGTTGATCAAAAGGATACGTGTAGAATTGCCTTATAAAAATATTATTAAATACATATATGTATATATTTAATTTAATTACAAATTCAAATCGTTCTAATTTCCATGATTCAAAATTTCGATCTCCAACCGAGGCGTGCCGCTAGGCGTTTATAATGTTATACGACTATTCCGAACGTAATAGAAAAGGTTTCGAGTCCAATTTCGATTGTATGGAGAAGATAGCTTTTTGAACCAGTTAAAACATTGAATTTTTAATTTAAATTTCAGTGCGTTTTCTTATCGTATGATCACACGATAACTCCCAATACTACGGAAATTAAAATCCGATAATAATACTATATTACGGAACCAATGAAACTGGTTTCGTCGAATTCCAAGACTGTGCCTCGGAAGGCTATTTTTTAAATATCGATTTAAACGATATAATTTTCAAAACTAAATAAATCATTTCCAAATTCAATTCTGAAGCTTCCATTATCTTCAGTATTGTTAATATGAATTTCCTAAGCCTTTGAAATATTTTAATCAGCTTATAACTGAAGATTCAAATATTTATCCAATAAATTAAATTCAATAATTTAATTACCAAATTCATTTTAATATCTGAAATTCAAGTCAAACTATCTTCCAAACATCGAAAATCACTTAAATATTTTCAAATTCAAATACCAAAAATTTTGGGTTGTCACATAAGTAACATGGATTATCGCATGACCATTCAAAACAACAGAAAGTCATATACATTACGAAGACAAATCATCACCTACAATACATAAACAAATCAAATAAAGGACCTACCATCGTTTCAAAAGAATAAAATATCACCTTTTCAAAATATGGAAACTAAAAACTGAACAAGCAACTTACTTATTACCATTTCCATCATCTTCGGAACTTCTTTCAGATACTAACTCGAAAGGACATTATTTCGGATAGAAAATTCTGAAATCTTTGGTTTTGCTTAGATAATGTAATATTCATTTCACCGCTCGCATATGTGATTCTTTAGGATTTTCTTAAAATCGAGCACATAAACAAACACTCATCATTATGTCAGGTCTAATTCCATTATCTAATTGTTTAATCTGTAATCCAAGAAAATAAGATAATTCTCCCATATGTGACATTTCGAATTCTTTGGGCTTTATGTTAGAAAATTCCTAACATAACTTATTATTTGTAGACCCAAAAATAATATCATCAACATAAATTTGAATAATTAAAATATCCTTTTTAGTTTGTTTAATGAAAAGAGTTTGATCAACCTTCCCAATTACAAAACCGAAATCTATAAGATAGCTTTTAAGACGTTCATTCTAAGCATGGGGTGCTTGTTTTAGACTGTATAAGGCTTTCTTAAGTTTATAGACATGGCTTGGAAATTTTTCATGTGAAAATGGAGGAGGTTGTTTAACATAAACATTTTCTTTATATATCCATTTAAAAGTGCACTTTTAACGTTCATTTGATAAAGTTTAAAATTATAAAAACATGTAAAGGCAAGTAAGATACGTATTGCTTCTAGTCGTGCGACTGGAACAAACGTTTCTTGGTAGTCAATTCCTTCTTCTTGATTATATCCTTTTGCAACTAATCTAGCTTTATTCCTAATTATATTTCATTGCTTATCTGCTTTATTGTTAAAAACCCATTTAGTACCAATGACTGTTTGATCACTCGGTCTAGGAACCAATTCCCAAAATTCGTTTCATTTAAATTGGTTTAGCTCTCCTTGCATAGCTATAATCCAATAGTCATCAGCAGAGTCTTCTTTGGCATTTTTAGGTTCAATATTAGAACGGAATGCAACATGGCCCATTAATTTAAGTTGATTTCTAGTTCTGACATGTGAATCGATTTGTCTTATGACATTTTCTACTGGGTGATCTCGTAAAATCCTAGAAGGAGATCTTAATTCGTTTTCATTATGAACAATGTTTTTATTTTTTCAAAATTATGAACAATGTTTTCATCTTCTTCAAAGTTATTTGAGTAACCGTTTTGTGACCATCTTAGTTATTATCTCATAATCTTCAAGATTATTATTAAATTTAAAATTCTCATCGAAGGAAACATGAAGTGTTTCTTCGATAATTTTAGTTATTTTATTAAAAATTCGACAAACTTTACTTCGTTACCCTATGAAAATTACTTCATCGAATTTTGGATTGAATTTTCCAAGCTGGTCTTTTGTGTTTAAAATAAAACATTTTGAACCAAAAACCTTAAAATATGAAACATTTGATTTTCATTCATGAAATAGTTCATATGGAGTGTGTTCTGCCAGTAGTTGAATGGAAACACGATTCAGAACATAACAGGCAGTTGCTATAGCCTCTGCCCAAAAATGTTTTGGTAGAGTACTTTCATTTAATAACGTTCTTCCACATTCTTGTAAGGTCCTATTTATTCTTTCTACAACTCCGTTTTGTTGTGGCGTTCTAGGAAAAGAAAATTTATAGTAAATTCCTTTTTTATCACAAAACTATTCAAAAGCTTCATTTTCAAATTCACCTTCATGGTCACTACTAATGTTTTTAATTTTTGAATTCTTAAGATTTCGAATTCATTTAGTAAAGATTTTGAAATTTTCAAAAGTGTCGTTTTTATTTTTTCAGAAAAATAGTCCAAGTATAACTTGAAAAATCATCTACTATAACAAATACATATTGTTATGGTTTATGAATTGAATTGAGTTAGACCAAAAAGATGCAAATGCAATAGTTCAAGTGGTTGTATAGTAGAAATATTTTTCTTTGAGTAAAAAGGTGATTTTGATAATTTACCCATTGACAAGCATCACAAATATTGTTTACTTTAAATTTCATTTTTGGTAAACCTTTTACTAATTCATTTTTAGATAAGTTGCTTATAGCCTTGAAACTAATATGACAAAATCTTTTATGCCATAACCAAGGATCATTTTCTTTGGCTATCAAACACATGTTAGTTTTGTTATTTATATTCATAATTAATACATATATAATTTTATCTCTAAAACCTTCAAAAATAATATTTTTATATTGATCAAAAATGCTACACTTCTCTTCAGAAAAAGAAATATTGAATCTTTTGTCACATAGTTGGCTGATGCTAAGTAAATTATGTTTTGATTTTTTAACTAATAAAACATTTTAATAAGAGGTTAATTAGATATACCATTATTGCTTACGTCGCCTTTGCTGATGATATAACCTTTGGAACTGTCCCCAAAAGTGACAGAACCTCCATCTGAGTAGGTAATGTTTGTTAGCGTCTCTTTGTTTCCTGTCATATGTTTCAAACAACCACTGTCTAATATCCATTTCCCTCTGGTTTTAAGTGGTACCTGCAAATATAGAATTAATATTGGTACCCATCTTTTTGTTTGGGTCCAAAAAATTAGGTCTTTGGAAACCAAACCCAAGAGGGTTTAGAATTCCTTTTGAAAATAAATTTTTTATTTTTGTGAACATTTTCTATAAAATTATATATATATATATTTATTTCTAATCAAAGAATTATATGTTTTAGGAACCCAAAATTTTAACTGATTTAGGGTAATTTGTAACTTTTGAAATTGATTTTTCAATATATTATTATTCTTTTTGAAATTGTTATATAAGGAATCCTTTTTCTTTGGAATAATTTTAAAAGCTTGCTTATATCCTAGTCCTCTTTTATTTGAAACCGTTTGAGAATTTTCTATAATTTTAGAAATATTTTCTCTACCTTTGTTAAAATTAGAAACATTCTTAGTAATATCATCTAATTTTGTTTTAAGACTAGAAATATCTAATTCCAATATTTTAACATTAGCTTTAAGATCATGATTTTCAATTAAAAGAGCATCATTCTTTTCCTTTTTAATTTCTATTTCTTGACTTAAATTGGAAAGTTGACATGTCGTATTAGAATAAGATTCTTGACTACTTTCGTGTCCTTCTTCTAAAATTTGTTTCTCATCTCTTAACATATCTACCTCAATTTCAATCTTATTTAATTTTTCAAGAGTTGCTTTATACTTTCTGTTGATGTTTCTTAGTTTGTCAAGTAATTCTGAGTTTATTTCCAATAAGTCATCAAAAGTTAGATCACTCACCTCGTTATTCGTGGCCATAAACAAATGTTGGCTTGTTTCGAATCGTTATTTGAGTCACTATATGATGATGAAGATGATTCTGAATCATCCCAAGTGACAGAGAAAGCTTTCTTTTTGAATCTGTCTTTCTTGTGCTTATATTTGTCTCTCTTTCGATCAGGACAATCTTTGTTGATGTGACCTTTCTTGTGATACTTATAACATTCTAGAGAAGAAGACGATGACTTATTGTTGTTGTTATTACTGCCGAAGTTGTTCTTATTGTTTCTGAATCTATTGCTCTTTTTGAACTTCAAAAACGTTTTGAAATTTTTAGCAATGAACGCCATATCTTCCTCATCTGAATCTGATTCATCCTTTTCTACTTGGAGTGCTATATTCTACTTATTTTGCATCTGTACTCGTTTAGCCTGGAGATTAACTTCATAAGACATTTGATTTTCTATCAACTCCTCTAGTTTAATAGTTGAAATATCGTTAGCTTATTCGATTGCTAAGACCTTTCGTGCACACTCATCCGTTAGAGAGTTGAGGATTTTTGAAGCAACATCAAAATCTGTATATTTTTCTCCTAATGCTAAAAGATAATGATGTAATCTTGGAATCTAGAGTACATTTCATATATTGTTTCATCTTGCTTCACCTTGAAATTCTGGAACTGATTTTTGAGCATAGAAATCTTACTCTGCTTTACTTTGTTAGTACCTTCATGTGTAATTTTAAGTGTACCTCAAATTTCATAAGCTATTTTACACATGCTTACTCTATTAAATTTATTTTTTTCTAATGCACAATATAACATATTCATGGATTTGGCATTTGCAGTAGCATCCAGTTTTTCAGTTTTAGACCATTATGAATATTCTGTAGTAGGTTTGGTATATTCTGCTTGAGTAATATTCCAAGTTTCATAACTATTAGCTTGCATATAAATTCTCATTCCAGTAGACCAATCGTTATAGTTTAATCCGTTAAATAGAGACGGCCGTTCAGTAGATTGAACTTCAGCAAAACTTGTGCCAGTTTTATTTTATGTATTACAAAAATATCAGATAATTGTGTTACGGCTATACGATGACCTTGCTCTGATACCAAATAAAAGTGACCGTGCTATAGGATCATTAATTTGGAATACAGATTCAACTTACCTGTAAAGAAAGTAACTATAAAATAATAGCAGTAAAGTAAATAATGACACCAGAGATTTTTACACTGGTTCAAAATTCTCGTTCTACTAAATAGCAGTAAAGTAAATAATGACACCAGAGATTTTTACACTGGTTCAAAATTCTCGTTCTACTAAATAGCAGTAAAGTAAATAATGACACCAGAGATTTTTATATTAGTTCAAACTTCCTCTTCTACATCCATTCTCAAACTCCTTCTGGATTTAAACCAACAGCCCTCACTTAACCCGGAGAATAGGTTTACACCGCCTAAGCAACCGAAAAAGACTTGATCACTAGAGCAACCGAACAAGACTTGACTGCCTGAGCAACCGCATAGGTCTTGACTGCCTGAGCAACCAAACAGGGCTTGATTACAAAGTAGATTGTCTTGACCTTGTGTATTCTTTTAATAACACAGATGTGGCAATTGTAGTACACCCTTCCTATAATCTTTTCCTCAAGTACAATGCGTGTAGCTGTGTGTATATGAAGAATAGGAAATTTCAAATTGCTTGAAAGTATAGAGTTATGTTTGTAAGCAATTAATATTTGAATTAAAGAGAGCAACAGATTCAGAGAACATAATTCAAGTAAGTGCAAGAAAGTAAGTTACTTGATCTTTAAAATTCATGCATATAAATAGTAGATAGAGAGTTGCTTCTTCTGGTGAAAAGTTCTCAACGAATAGCAATGCCCGCAACTCTCCGTGAGGAAGAAAACCTTTCAGAATAAGGAAGTGTCTTTTCATAACATATGATAGCTATACACATCTGACTGCCTTAGTAGCTTTAGTCGGCTGAATACAAAAACGTACATTTGCATTTGAAAGTGCACAAATTCGGTTGACTAACTCTTGTACTAAGTCGACTGGTCTGTGTAATTTATAAAAAAATATATGCATGGATATAGTCGACTGAGTGCATGAGTTCAGTCGATTGAACTATGTACTTTATGAAAACCAGTTTGAAAGCATATTGTGATGACCATTTTCAAAAGGTCGTGAAAAAATTTAATATATATATATATATATATATATATATATATATATATATATATATATATATATATGTTGTGTGTGTGTGTGAGGAGTGAACAACTTGCGGAAAGATTTTAACATAGCTAAAACTGGACTTAGACTCTAAAATAACATATGTATATATGAATCGTATTTTGAATTATTAAGTCCGGTCTTTGTAGTTCACTGTCGTAGATTCATGAACCGTCGTTGACTTTCTTGGCATTAAGCAAAACATAAGATCTAACAATTTCAATATTATTTAGTCGGATTTTCCGAATTGGGTCGGATCGGTTTGGATGGAGTTTGATCGGATTTTTACAGTATTTTTCATCATCTGGATCCGATTCGAGACCCATTGTGTTTGGTTCGATTTTGGGTCTTCTGTAATCAGTTCGGTATGGGTTTGTGGATGTGAAGTTTAATTACACGCCCACTCATATCCTTGCGCATGAAACCTACCTCCTTAGTCTCTTTCTATAATCAAACCTAACACTGTATATACTGTAAATTATTGAGATTAAAACTGTCTTCTCTAAATCCCCACTCCCTTTTTTCCTTATTCCCTTTTCCCCTATTCCCTTTTCTGTCTCCTCCTCTCTCAATCGAGGTTCATTTATCTATCGGTTGAAGGATCATTTGCTATTTCATCCGGACATGGTTGCAACTATTGCAATAATCTGCTTTTGGTTGCTAATAATATGGAAGAAAATGCGTATCAATTGAACAAAATAGGAATATCTTTTGAGTTCAGTTAAAAGGAAGTAAAAAATCTCATGTTTGATGTCATCGAAGATCTCCCACTTATTGGTTCGCAGGTAAATATAGATATAAGTTAATTTCATGCAATTTCAGTATTACATGCTTTTGAATTGCCTATGCGTTTGTCCCGGCTGTTTATTTTTCAAGTTTATTAAGGTGTAGAGTGATATATTATGAAATAGGAATATTTTTTCTTTCTTTCTTTCTTTTCATTATAACTTAGTATTAGCATTTAACTATAGGCGCCAAACATTTTCAATCAGGGCATAATGAAGATAAAAAGGAAATTAGTTTGGAGCAACCCGATATATCTACGGCCTTGATTCGGGCTGAAAATAAAATAGTAGCAAATGTTGGGTGGGATAGATTATGAATTCAAAACTATATTCAGTTTTGCCATAGTGAAATACATGAAAAGTTTCTTTAAGCTGTATAGTAGATTATGAATTTAAATAGTTCAACAACAAAAGTTTGTCATCAATATCATTTGCACCACATCTGTAAACTATGCCTAAAAGATGAGTGTAGAAAATCTATGTAGAAAACATGCCATAAAGTAGTCCAAAAATATTCTGACACCAATCCTGCGAAGGATTTTGTTTCCCGTTTTGTTTTACATACCGATAATCAAAATGGTCCCTATTTAGTATTAGTTTTGACAACAACGACCTTTATTGGAAAATACTAACCACCATTTTTTAAGTATTAATTTACTATAGGTATTTCCATCACAGAATTTGACACCTTTGTTTTAATGTATGTCTCGTAATGAATAACTAAAACTCGCATTTTTGTTGTAAAGATGACACATATCATACCGAATGTGGACTTTGGACTAACATGAGTTAATAATAATTGTACATGCTAGTTTTTACCCTTAAGGTCCGTTCTTGACAAAGCGAATTGGGCATTTGAGTGGGCATTTGAACGGAAACACTGGATGGACGGAGAATTCGTTTATGTGCTGCGAGTGGAGTATTTGAAATGTATAGTTTAAAATCAAATTGATTTATATTTAATTAGTTATTTATTTTTCAACGAATAATATGTGTCACTAATTTACAAAAATTAATCAATTAGTAAACTAAATTGTAAAATTTTAACTCACTCGACATCAAACCAACTCCATAATATAGAGCACTTTAATACGATCGCAATGCAAAAAACCGCGTATCAAACGCACCTCATTTGCACAAGTTCTTGATTTTAGAAATTTAGAAATTTTTTTAGTTCAACATTATTATTTAATTAAACACCCCCAACGCACTCATCGTTTTCGCACAAGCCATTGATCCGTTGGCACTCGGACGCGTCGGTCGTGTGGGGAACAAAAACAGAGAATTTTTTATTGGCGAACGGTACTTTATTATACTACATTTACAATAAGACAAGCACCTCCTATGACCCTATAAGGTGGGTGGCCAACCATTGGTTAACTTTTGCCCAAGCTCTTGGGCTTGATGGGCTTTCCCACAGTGAGACGCGTTAAAATGTGACTCAGTCCGTTAACCCGACCCATTTAACTCATGTATAAGTGGATCGGGTTAATCCTATGAATTTTCATTAAATGTATCATAATGGGTTGATCCATTATTAAAAGAGTTAGTATTTCAAAATTTTGAAAATTAAATTCCGAATTTTGAAAATTTGATTTTTTTTACTACGACTGCTGGGTAGAAGTCACTATTTTTTTTCATTTAAACTATATAATGTTTTCATACTGATTTAATCAAACAATATTTTAATCAATGAACATGGTTTTAGATCTCCTATATATCCCCGAGATCTCTTTTTCCCACTTAGACGAGACGAGATATTAAATCTCCTCAATATCTCCCTCCACACTCATCTCGTTCGAGATATTCAAATCTCACCCGAAATATGGATCAAAATCTCAGTCTGAGTTCTCACTTGAAATTATATATATTTCTTATTTTGCATAATATTTTTTAATTTCATATTGATTCAAAAGAAATTATTCAATCCAATTATAATTTACCAACTTCTTGAACATATTCTTTACTTTTTATCTTAATGAGTCATAGTGAAAGGTTTCACTTCTTTAATATGTTCAAATAAAAGGATATTATTCAATTTTACCAAATCAATTAGGCTAATCAAGATACTACTCTTCTAAAAATATTCCTTTTTCCATGTAAATTAAGTATGTTACCATTTTTATTTTTACTAGGAAAGCTATAACCATTAAATAAAATTTTGACACGTCCATTTTAAACACATAAGTACATCTGAGATATTCCCGAGATGCATTATAAGACCCGAGATGTCAATCCGAGATGTACACCCGATAGTACTCATCTCATCCGAGATCTCACCCGATACGAGATAACTTGTGTAAAAATTCCAAGACGAAGCGTGACCGAAATCCGATTTTTAAAACCTTGTCAATGAACTTACATTATCCTTACAATCGAGATCGAATAATGAATATTACATTGGTGACATCACCACCGTTGCTCCTATCTATTTATTTGCTTATTAAATAATCTAATAAATCTATTAAATAATAGTAAAACAGAAGAATTTAAAGCTCTCTCATTGAATCTGCAATTTCTCTCTTCTCTCCTTAAAAGTCTCTAGATGTTTTATATTCAATGCTAAATGTAAGTCTCTAGATGTTTTATATTCAATGCTAAATGTATACATACCAATCAACGCAATGCTTTTAACATATATATTATATTAGATTTTATTACTCAGTACGTCATGTACAGATTGGAAACTCAAAACTCATATATGATCCAACACATAACCAGTTGACATCATTTAACATTGTACAGATTGAAATCAAATTATTCAGTATGTCATGTACTTGAAGCCTTAATACATTTGAAATCAAATTATTCACAGCATATATTTTTTAAGATCTCATACATGATCCAACACATAACCAGTTGACACCATTTAACATTGTACTTAGTTTTGTTCAAGACGCTCACGTTACAACATAAAAATACACCATAATCTTTGTATAACTGTAGAGTCCAAATGTTCCCTAGCACAACCTCTTATTTGATGCCAGTCCATCCAATCTACAGTAACAAAAAAAACTGTAAAGTAAATATACCTCTACTCATGTAAAAAATCAAATTAAAATTAATTATTTATATCAAATAATAAATGATCATCTTTAATGCCCAAAGGTCAGAAACAAATTAATTAGATTTGTATGCAATAATAAGAGGTACACATATGGTATATTTCATTCAAATTCAAAAAAAATCACCTATTATATGGTAGTCTTCCTCTTTTTTCTCATTCAATGCAATTATCTTGCTTCAACAGTTTCATATCCTTATCGCATTTCCTATATAAGTAGAACATTGTAAACAATAATCATTACACAAGCTCGGATCACCTTTTTATTGTTGCTCCACTTAGGCATTTCTCTATATTTCAATTTTTTAATCTACCGTGTTATTTTCTTACTTTTACGCATATTGAAATAATTTTTATATACAATGTAAGTAAAATTAGCTTTCTCATTTTTTATTTTATTCAGTTTAATTATCCTGACAATACAGTGCAGTTTTTACAAACATTTTAGCTCTCTGCTACAAACATTATTATGCATAGAAGATAAACCTATTTTCTCATCAGAAAAGGAACTATAATTTGAATAATAACAGTTTTTCAAAAAAGGTCATCATATCTTCATTTGATTTGCTACTTTTTAAGTTTAAAAAATTATTAATAATAGTTATGTTCATAGCGAACAGAAAAGATGAAAGCCAACTATTGCAGTTTACAGTCTCTGCATACATTTATAAAGGACTACAAAATCAAAGTGAGGATTTCTAGAATATGGAAGTCGATTAACTTGAAAAACAATGAAACTTTTGCGATTAACATGCTGCTTATTGAAGAAGAGGTAAGCAATGAATTACTGAAAGTAACTATTCAAAATTATCTCGACCATATTAAAAAAAATTACTTTTTTTATCAGGGGTGTCAAATGGTTGCAGTCATAACAAATTTTTTAATGAACAGGTTCCAATCTAAAGTTGCAGAGTGATCAGTATTTGATATAAGCAACTTTAGCATCAAAAATCAAAAGAAATCTTATCAGGTCGTGGAAAAGCCATACAATATTGAATTTCATGCTAACACATGCATAATAAAGTTGTTTGACGATGAAACAGAGATTCCTAAATACAAATTTGAGTTTTTTCCATTGGATGAAATAGAATCGCAGTATGGAAATGACACATATCTGTTAGGTATGATCGTACAAATATACATAGGTAGAACGAATCACTTGAACCACGCTTAGTTAACAATGTATTAATAACTATCCAGATGTGATTGGCAAACTATGTTGCATGTCAAATATTGAAGAAGTAACCAAGTTTGACGAGCTAAAAACCAAATGTTTGAAAAGAGATATTATCATTGCAAATTCCAGGTAATGGTTTAATCTTTATTATCACTATTATTTTCACAGAAAATTGTAGAAAAGAATTATGTTATCTCTACAGTGATAAAACAATTCGTATTACCTTATAGGGAGATTTAGTTGAACAATGCAATGAAGAAGATATTTCAAAAATTAAAGGAACCATTGTCATAATAGTTACCTCTAATACCGTCAGAAGCTACGGGGGTAAAAAAATACCCCATCAAATAATGATTCTTCCATCATTAAATAATTATTACTGAAATTTTATTATATTTTTATAAACAGGTGCATATTTCTTGCAGTCAACAAATGCTTCCAAAATGTATATCAATTTGGACGTGCCGGAAGTTTTTTCCGTTTTAACAAGGTATGTTTTAGAAAGAAATAAGTAATGATTTAATTTCATACTTTTGATCCTCAATGCATATTTTGTTTTCACATCTTTAACATCACAGAGAAACGATTACTTCAAATGAATCAACGGTACAAATTCTCAATAAAAAGAATAATACCATGGAAGCAATCGTAGAGGAAAAAGCATTGGAGGAACTGTTGTTAGAAATGAAAAATCCAAACAACAAAGTATGATTTGCCTTTATCTACATATTTTCTCTAAGATACCCAAATTTTATTTCGATTAAACCAAGCAAGTCATTAAGTATAATGATTTTTTATTTTATTTTATAGGGAACAAAATTTAATTGCCATGCCAATATATCACAAATTTATGATCGATACGGTTGGAGTTATATGTCTTGCCCTAAATGCAAGAAGAAGTTGGAAAAGATAGATGAAGTATTTTACTGCAACAAGTGTGAAACTGAAACTAGATGCCCAATTCTACGGTAAAATTTTTACAAAGTTTATCGCTATTTTACAATTTGACATATGTTTTACCTATAGTGGTTCTTTTAGATTCAAGCTGAATATGCAAATTAAGGATGATTCTGGATTGGTTGATTTGGTTGCATTTGAAAAAGAAGTCGAAAATTTATTAAAATATACAATAAAAGAGTTAACTGAACTTGAATCACCGGTTATGTCCAATATATATCGTATATTTAACAATAAAATTATATATTTTAATCTCTCATTTAATTGAAATTCTATTGATAAATAATAGGAAAATGGAAAGGAAAAGATTGCTTCACTATTCAGTGATTTGGTTGGAAAAAAAGTAGTCTTCCAAATAAAAAAGACGGATTACTGTATTAATAATTGGGAAATTAACCGCAAAAAAAATTCAAACAGTCATTGCCGATCAAAAAAATTTTAGCACCACAGAAGAAAAGAGAAAGGTAAAACTACATTAAAAATTTAATGATGTTCCAAAACCAGTTTAATAACTAAACATATTTTTATTTGTTTTAGGAGGCTAAATCTGAACCACGCAAATTGAAAAGAACATTGGAAAAAGAAAACTTGGACAAGGACACGACCGTCTACCAGAAAAATTGCATCGGCTTAGAATAAAGTAATGATTTTTATTTAATAGTATTTTTATGTTTTTAATAATAATTATGCAGTTTGATACTTTATTATTTTTTAAAGGTATTTTAGTCATTTCATTTGTTAAAATACGTCATTTGTTGATAGTTTTATTTATTTGGTATATTAGATCGTTTAAAATCGTTTCCCATTATACTTTGAACATTTTTTTGCGTTGCAACTCTTAGAACATTTATATCCAAATTAGAGTATTATCATCCCATTGTTTGTGCTTTTTCTTTTGAAAAGTATAACTGTATGTGAGGATCCACTGTCAGACGTAAAAAGAAAACAAGATCAGGTATCCTAGTAGCTTATAGGACAGCATTATACCTAAATTTTATATTTCGCATAGGTAATGTTTTTTTGGAATGTGTGTAAATACTGCTTGATATATTCCACATGATAATGTTAAAAGGGGCGAAAAATTTAAAACCTTGCTCAAAAGAACTTACTACTATAACAGCGCTCCTCTATGTTTTTTTCCTGGTAAACATTGGTGTCAGACCTTAATTCTTTTATGTTTGATTTCCACCATTACTTTTTCCGTGAATACTGGAAAATGCAATAGATATTAACTTTAGAATGTGCGGGGTTCAAAATATATGACTAATTATAGCGTAAACAAAGAAAGTAAATGCATTTACAAGTTTTAGTACCTTTAGGTTACTACTACATACAGTGATCACCAACACAATGATGAAGCAGAAATACTGCATGGAAGAATTATGTAACGTTACACGAGTTAAAACACGGTGGAGTCAAGGTTTAAAAACCATATAAAGTATGACAATGACAATACTTACATTAAAAAAAATTATTCATTGGTTGTTTCGTAATCATTCCATGATTTTTTATGCAATTGGGTTAATAAGACAAAAAAATTATTCATAATCATGCTGCAAATACTTACATTATGACTTGCTATTTTTTATGCAATTAGGATTCCTAACTTATGAAATTCTACTAAATAAAAGAACATCAGATAAACTGCCCTTCAGGTGAACATAAACAAACTTCTGAGCTACCAACTTTTATATGCTTTTTAACTACCGAAACAACTCAAGCTTCTAGAGGAAAATGCCAATTATAAATGTGTGCTACTTATTTTTTGGTAGTCACATAATCCTAAAAGGGGGAGATTTTTTAAAAACTAATGTGTTTATGGCTACTTATTATTTTGAACTGTAGATTTAAAAGCCTGTAACTGTATATGAGAACAATTTGAAGCAGTAAAAAAAATTAGTAGTAGAAAAAAATTCATATATTAGTATAAAATCAAAAGAACAGATAAAAAAGATAAAATTTTATTGTAAACATCTTTTGAATAAATCAAATAACAAAAATATCTTTATAGTCCTATTCTACATAACAGGAATTTAAATACCACGTTATAAGTACTATACATTTTGAATTTAAATATCAAAGTATTATTACTATGTTGTTTGACTTATTCTATTTTTTTGATTACGTACCTTTTATAAGTCATTCTCCAAAATAAACAACTTCAAAAGGTTCTTGCTCTTTCTCTTAATAGAAATCCTAGGAAGCTTCTGAATTTTATTTTACAGAAAATTCTATGCTATTTCCCCCTCCTTATATGTTATAATTGAAATAACCCAAGGGTATGCACATACATGAGTTACCCTTTTTTTATTGAACTTAATTATCACGATTATTTTTCTTTTTCTACAGATACTAGGGAAGAATGTGATACATACATGAATTACTTCAGATTATATTTATCATATTACTTGAAACGACCCGATTTTACGACTTCTGAAAGTCGACATCGATACGTCCACTGTATCCAATGCCGCACAGTCGAATGCCGAAAGATTGAACCGTTAGGGTTTAAAGAAGAAGATGATAGAAGAACAGAAACAATAACAGAATCTCACATTTCACAGCGGAACATTATATAATAGATAAATAAATAATCTTTAAATCAAAGAATCATCACAGTTAATACAATACAACACCAGAGTTCACAACATCATACATCACTGACAGTTATTATAACTTGACTATATGAAAACTGATTTTCACTAACCATACGCAATGGACACTACATAGTAAAAAGATACGTCTCGCCATCCAACTTCAACTCCTGATCTCCACAGCAACTCTTTTCTGACTTCGCTCTCGGATAACTGAAACCTGACTCTAGGCTGCCCGTGTGAAAAATTATGGGCACCCAGAGTTAAGAAAGGGAACAATAAACTTCAGGCCAGTCATGGGACTGATGTGAGATCTTAAAACAGTTATACTTTTACCAAAGGAAAACAAAATATTTAAAGGAAATCCGTAATGCTTTTTAGAAAATGAAACCACCATAAGGCCTCCCGCCACACACACAATGCAAACGCAGAATTGGAGGAGATTTCTCCTTATGATAGTCAAACATGCTTGATACGCAAAATCCTTCAATATTATTATTATTAGTGCATAGTATGGAAAACATTATGAAAGTATAATATTAATCTTAGCTAGCATAGACATTCTGAACTATGCCTACTATAGCTACCATCTAAAAAGTGGGACGCCACTATAAGTAGATGGCAGGTTATAAAACTAAAACCGTACTAGGTTCGTATTGGGAATTGGATTTTCAACAAATGGTCAGGCCAAGGAACTTTCCATTGCCACATGGGTACGCCTCTGAATGGACGCCCCGAGAACCTAACTGGATCTCTGCCAACACAAGGCCGGATTATCTCTGCAAAAATAGGTAACTACTGACACGAGTATGCCATCCCCCGGTTGTAAACAACCTTTATCCGAGAATCCTCAACAACAACAATCACAAAGTAATATATATTTGTGACATTCACATAAGTTAAGTATCTGGGCTCCATACCATGATACCACTTCTATCCAGAAGGAAATGTACATACCCTAAGGGGCGCTACCCCCTATAACTTTGCTGCATTCTTCCTATTTCGACCATTCCGGGATGTGAGGCTCGACGAAGTCTCGTCCACAAAGCTATGCTTTTCACAAAAGCCGTGCTTCGATCAATAAATGATCAGCAACATTTGGTATGCCACATTACCAAATTGAGAATGTATCACTAGTAACCATCAACTACATAACCTCTGAGCTCGTACGTCTCAGAGAAGGGTGTTAAGCTAAGAGAATAAATTCTCCGCCACCAGCAGAAATGTATTTGATAGAAACCAGCTTTACATCTCAAAGTGTAACGTCAGACACACATCCATACAAGTCCGTTCCGGGATTGAATGAAACAGAACGCACTTCCAAAGAAGCCCTTGCAATCCGGATATTCACTAATCACATCCGGAATCCCCATCACAAAGGGTGATAAAATCTCTATACCGGAGCAACCCGGTGTAGAGACATTCGACAGATATCCTTTCGCTTTCGAACATACCCGGTCTTCAACACCATCTTCAAATGCAATCCCATTTCGTCGTATCGTTATTCGGAATGGGTTCTATGACACAAGGTCCTCTCCCGGCTAATCCGAATAACGAGAGCTTATTTTAAAAATAAGTGTTACATTCAGATTCAAACAAATCACAACAATTTCACTTTGATCTTTTAAACAAAAGATCCATCACAATCACAAAGGTTCGATGTAGGTTTCGAATATCCGTTTGGAATTCGACTCCCGGTCGCATCGAAATTCAAATGCCGATTAAGGCCAATATTGATAGTCGGTTATTTAACTATCAATCATCATTCACAACAGTCACTGGATTTCAAATAATTTCCCCCCAATTATTATTTTCAATATATCTTCGCAAGATAAATTTCACACTTCAATCCTTTGAAAATAAATCCCAAATCAATTTTCTTCCTTACGCGGAAAATATTTTCAAATATTTATTCATTTCCCCTGAAAATCTGCCGATTCCAAATATTTTTAAATAATATAAATTACTTATTGAAATTATACTTGTAAACATTTAAAATAAAACTATTTTAAAAACATTTGCTTAAATAATAATTATAAGAATATTATACCAATATCTCATATAAAACTAATTTTAAAATAAAATTTGTAAATAGAGTATGAATATTTAAGTAACTATTTCCTAAATCAAATATCAATTTTAAATCTTTAAAATAATCCCTTATAAAATTAATTAAATAAATTTTTACTTTAAACAATTTCCAAAACTAATTTCTCCAACAATATTATTTTAAAACCAAATCTAAAACTTTTAAATTTTATTCAAAAGCTATTTTAAAAAAAATATACTCGGCTTTCCAGGGAAGAATTTCTTTTTCCATTACAAAATGGTCCATTCAAATAAATTAATAAATCTTCTTGATTTATTTGAATTTACATTGCAAATCTGTAAATTCCTTTCCACACTTAAAAATAAACCAATATTTATTTTTAAATAATTTCCCTTTTCTTTACAAATTTCCCGTTGTGAATTTACATTTCCAAATATCAACTGATACACAAATTTTAAATCGATTCCCAAATATCATCTTAAACCCAATCAAATCCCAAATTGATTTTCAGTTTATTTTAAACACAAATCAAAGTCCAATTTGATTTCCCAAATTTATTTTCCAATATCAAATCAATTTCAAATTTATTTTCCATGTTATTTCCAAAACACCTAACCAAATTTCCAAATCGATTCCTAAGATTTATTCTAGCTCCAAATTTATTCCCGAATCGATTTATAAAAATATTTTCAATTCTAAATTTAATTCGAAATTTAATTTCTAAATTTATTTCCTTTTGAAATAAATTTCTTTCTCTCTTTCAAATATTTAAAATCCGTATCTTAAATAAATTCTTCAACTATTAAACAATATTCTCGAAATTCCTTTATAAAAATATTTTCCTATAATTTTGGAATTTATTCAATAAGTTTCCAAAGATAAAACTTTATCTATTTAAATTTCCTTTTTTTTAAATTCACCCGATTCCTTTGAGTGAATTTATTATTAATTTTCTACACAAATTTCAAAATCAAAATTTATTTATTTATTTCTGGTATCTTACGATACCCAAAATATATACGGCTAAATTACAGCCTTCAACGGTTTCAGTCACAAATAATCATACACAGATTAAAATTAATTATAACACAACATACAGAACAAATTAAATATTTGAGGAATCCAGTTGGATCCCTCCAACCTGTTTCCCTGCATCCACAGACGTTAACACACAATTAAATACCCATTCCACTTCGAGGTGGAATATCGCGATATATGGGATTTATAAAATATTATCCGCTATTATGCGACGTAATATGGTCTCATCCGCTATATAATGCGGGAAATCGACTCCAAATACATATATAATACCAATTCCATATCAATGTGGATTATCGCGGTATATGAGTTTATATAATAACCTCCGCTATTATGCGGCGTATAGGGTCTAAATTAATATAACTAATAATAAATTAATTATTCAAACATACAATCAATCATTTTAAATTTAACTATAAAAATTAAATCAGCAATTGAGTGAGAAGATCTCACCTTTGCCCTTTATTTTGCAATCCAATCTAAACCAGTCATTTCATCACGATTTTGGACCTGGTATAGCATTATATAATTTATTAATATTTGAAATAAATAGAACAATAAATTACCATTTTAAAATTTAAATAACTAATGACTTAGTTTAAAACTGATTTTCTAATAATAAATATTGTAATAACTAAAATAAATGAAATGAGTTTATTAAATACATTAATTACGCTAAACACATATTTTTAAAATAACTAGTAGTTTTAAAATGTGAATATGTATATTTATTTTCCTTTGAAACTCATAGAAACATTTGTTTAAAAAAATTTAATTTATATATATATACACACTAAACATATTTAGCATTTGAGAAGTGAAATAATACACTTTACTGCCTTATTCTCAAATTCTTTCTATATTAATTTTTTTCCTTGTTTACCTTCAATAAAAATAGGCATGTGTAACATATTCATATATATATATATATATATATATATATAAATTATTAAATTTAAACTGAAACAAATACCTCTACAAAAGATAACCTCCAGGCATCGACAATACAACATATTGCCGACCATCGCCTGGATGTTGTTGACGTCGCCACCAAACCCTCACGCTTGCGACCTCCTAACATCCCAAGGCTAGCTTGCCTTCCTGCAGAAACCACACAAGCCTCTCGTCTTGCCTCGTGTGCTCGCGTGCCCAAATCCCCAAATCACCATGAACAGTCGCGACCCCTGGACCGCCGATCCTCCTCGCGCCCCTTGACTTCAATCGCGAGCCACCTCCTCATGCCTTCCAAACATCGGGGTTTCGTGAATACTAGCCCTCACAGGCTCCTCTTTCGAATCGACCGCACTTGCCTCCAATCGCGAACGCCACATACTCGATGATGCCCTTGCTCCAAGCTCGAGTTCGATTCCTCGGCCACTGCTCGCGACTCTCCCCACGTCGCGCCTTGCTGTCGAAGCACGGCTTCGATCTGAACAAACGAGAGGTTGCGACAGACAAAGCGATTCCCCCCCTCTGATTCCAATCGCCACTATTTTTTTCCTTTTCTTCTTTCAGTGAGGATTTGGAATTTGAATTGGGGATGAAGAAATTAAAAGGAGCGGCCATCGTTTTGTTTTTATTTGAACGAAAATTAGAATTGAAGAAGCTCCGCCATTTTTATTTCGTTTGATTTCGTTCTGATATTTAACTTCTTAATTCTTTTGAATACAAAGAGAACGAACGCGTGTCCTAGAATTAACAAGTGTTGGAGAATAAAAGAAACGTATCTAATGCTACAGTAATATTGTAATTATTTACATTTAAATCTAAATTCAATTTTTAAATTCAAATCATCTCGAAAATGCAACATAAATTTTCGAACTCCTATCTAAGCGTGTCGCCGGACGTTTATAATGTTATACGCCTATTCCAAACGCAATGGAAAAGGTTTCGAGTCCAAATTTGATCGTATGGAGAAGATAACTTTTTGAACGAGTTGAAATATCCAACTTTCGATTTAATTTTCAGCGCGTTTATTTATCGTACGAACAAATGATCACTCCAAACACTACAAAAATTGAAATCCGATGTAATAACACAATATTACAGATCCGATGGAACTGGTTTCGTCGAATTCCGAGACTGTGCTTCGGTTGGCTATTTTTAAATATCGATTTAAACGATAAAATTCAAAAACTGAATGAAACATTTTCAAATTCAATTCTGAAGCTTCTATTATCTTCAGTTTTATCAACATAAATTTTCTAAACCATTAAATTATATTTCACAGGCTCAAAATTGAAGATTTACAATTTTATCCAAATTTCTATATTAGATTCAATAATTAAATTGCCAAATTCAGAGTTAAAATTGAAATTCAAGCTTAAATTAACGATTCAGATATTTGAAATAAATTGAATATTTCAATTTCAAACAATGAAAATTTTGGGTCGTTGCATCCTTCCCCCTTAAAAGAATTTCGTCCCGAAATTACTAGTTAAGAAGAATGATTCTTAACCCGTGTAATATTTTCCAACCAAAACAGTTTTATCAATTTATCAACCAAAATCTTTTTATTAAAGATTCATTTCAACTAACTTTCCAAGTTCAATTATAAGTTCCAAACAATATTGTTTACTTCCCAATTCAAATTTAGATTTGAATTCAGATTTCAAACTTTCAAAATTTTCTCTAAAATTTTCTAACACCCTAAATTTTCAAAAAAATTCGTCGGCGTCTCCTTTGCACGGCTAGCTCGGTACGACTACAAAATGGCACCACAAGCCCTCAAATCCCAAAAGAAAACAAAAAGCCAAGCGGCTGGACAAGAAAATGACCAAATTTCATACTGAAATTAAAATACATACCTTTTTGTCGAGCAATTCAATTTTATCTTTAAAACCAAAATCCCAGTTCCATTTCCTTTAACACACGTGTATATCCCTGATATCCATAATATCCAATTACAATGTTCAAATATCATTTTGCACCTTTCATTACAAAATTTTCAATATATATGCTTCTTGTACCATTTTTTACTTCACTATTGAAGTTACATATCCATTTTCAATCAATCTTGCATTTTCAATTTTATTTTAATTCAATTTACACTACAATTCTATTTGAATTAAATTTATCTTCTACTATGAATATTGAATTTTATCTTTCAATTATAACTGATTCATATTATTATTTTAATTCAGTTTCATAATTTACTTCAATTTCAATTTTGAAATAGTTTGTCACTAACAATTATTTTTTTCAAATATTTTCTAATTCCAAAAATTTTCGGAAAATTTTGGCAGAGTCTCCTTTGTACGGAGGAGCTTTTGCAATTTGACAAAAGATATAAATATATATACATCGACCCACCCGGTCGGAAAAACCAAAAACAGTTCATATTTTCTATTTTTATTGCGTAGGCGTACCTTATTTAGCATTTTTAAGCAAAGCGGTTTATTATTTGCATTTTAGCACGACCAAATCCAGCTGAACGACCCTCCTGTACCTGTATTTACTCAATTTAAACACATAAGTGACATATATAAGAAATTTATTCACATTTCACTTATTTCCAATAGTAAACACATAATTTTCAGAAGCAATACATTCAAAATAGTTCGCATAAGCAATTTATATGGTTCCGATACAAATTTAATTGCTTATAGTCAGTTCACATACCATATCTATTCAATTCAAGTGATTTACAACTCACTTTCTTTTATTCAATTTATTTTTAAGCGAAATGAACTCATATCTATTTCAATTGATTCAAAAATCAATTTGATTTGTTTTTATTAACTCTTAGAATTTTATACATCGTTTGCGTCAAACAACAACCATTTCTATGCAAATTTCGACGATATTCACTTAATAGAATATCCAATCTAGTTTATAACTAATTTAAATTGATATAGACTCAGTTTACTCTTTATTCTATTTCATTTCCAATTGATTTCGTTCAATTCATTTTGCATTTCATATTCACATTCATTTCAATTAAAACCATTTCACAATTTCCAGTTTATCCTCCATTTAATAATTTAGAATATTTTCCAACTCTAAATTTTACTTAAGAATTTTACCATTTTTTTCTTAAGTTCAAGATAATTATTCTATATACTTCTTATATTTATTTCCAATTCACCACTTTGGTTTATAACCACTTATATTTAAACTGGATTCCAAATTCCATATGAACTCATTTTACCTTTTATTTATAAATATTGAATTCAATTCATTTTGAACCATATTAAATTTGTCATTCTTTTAATTAGTTTCACTAACTAATTTTAATTCCTTTATTAACATTTCGCTCTAATTGATCCAATATTTAAATTATTTCAATTCAAAACTCAAATTTATTTTTCCTTGTAACACTTCCCAATTTAAATCCTTGATTTTATTTTCATTTATCAAATTCACTCCATCTACTAATTTAATTAAATTAGTTTTACTCACTTATCCATTTAAATTTCAACTTTACTTTCTCAATTCATCTCGGATTTATTTTATCAATAACCAGGAAATTTTCAATTTATTTATGCTTACTTGAATTTATCTGCAAATTCAAACCATTTTTATTCACAATTCAAGTTTTGATTTAACTAATTCAACTTTCCTATTTCATGAATTGATTAATTATCATATTAGTTTACTTGAATTCAATCCATTTAATTTTCTTTTTCCCCAAGTTTGGATTTTTATTCAACTTGATCCAAGCCAAATCTCATTTCAATTTATAAAACTCATTTATACATTCACATTACCAATTTCATTCCATAAATGAACTTTATTCCAAATTATAAATTACATTTAAAATTTATATTTACAAATCTCATTTGTATTTTTATTTTCTTAGCTTTTGGTTTTGATTTCAATTTCTCATACAACGATGATAATAATCTAATATTATCTCTTCCTAATAACTAAGCAACCATATATTATAATAATTAACAGAAAATTTATTTCTTTTGCATACGAAAATAGTTTGAGTAAAATTATTTCATTTACCCTATTTTAAAACATTATTGTGTCAGTTTATCTTGTTTAAGAGTTTAGAAACCCCTATCGAAACAGTTGGCAAGACTGCACCGACCAGAATCTATAAACAATCAACCGATAAGTCAACACAATATAAAACAATTTCATATTCACTAACAATACGCCCTCATATATATTATTACACTCAAACTCATTCTAGAGTATTGCTGACTCTATCTCTAATGAGTAACACCCGACAGAGCCAAGGTTGTCGCTTAACCAAATGCTCTGATACCACATTGAAACGACCCAATTTTACGACTTTCGAAAGTCGACATCGATACGTCCACTGTATCCAATGCCGCACGGTCGAATGCCGAAAGATCGAACCGTTAGGGTTTAAAGAAGAAGAGGATAGAAGAACAAAAACAATAACAGAATCTCACATTTCTCAGCGGAACAATATGTAATAGATAAATAAATAATCTTTAAATCAAAGAATCACCTCAGTTAATACAATACAACATCAGAGTTTACAACAACATCATACGTCACTGACAATTATTATAACTTGACTATATGAAAACTGATTTTCACTATCCATGCGCAACGGACACTACATAGTAAAAAGATACGTCTCCCCATCCATCTTCAACTCCTGATCTCCACAGCAACTCTTTTCTGACTTCGCTCCCCGAAAACTGAAACCTGACTCTAAGCTGCCCGTGTGGAAAATTATGGACACTCAGAGTTTAGAAAGGGAACAATAAACTCCAGGTCGGTCATGAGACTGGTGTGAGATCTTAAAACAGTTATACTTTTACCAAAGGAAAACAAAAGATTTAAAGGAAATCCGCAATGCTTTTTAGAAAATGAAACTACCATAAGGTCTCCCGCCACACACACAATGCAAACGCAGAATTGGAAGAGATTTCTCCCTATGATAGTCAAACATGCTTGATACGCAAAATCCTTTAATATTATTATTATTAGTTCATAGTGTGGAAAACATTTTGAAAGTATAACAATAATCTTAGCCAGCATAGACATTTCGAACTATGCCTACTATAGCTACCATCTAAACAGTGGGGCGCCACCATAAGTAGATGGCAGGTTATACAACTTAAACCGTACTGGGTTCGTATTGGGAATTGGATTTCTAACAAATGGTCAAGCCAAGGAACTTTTCATTGCCACATGAGTACGCCTCTGGTTGGACGCCTCGACACAAGGTCGGATTACCTCTGCAAAAATAGATAACTACTGACACGAGTATGTCATCCCTCGGTTGTAAACAACCTTTATTGCGACATTCACATAAGTTAAGTATCTGGGCTCCATACCATGATACCACTTCTATCCAGAACGAAATGTTCATACCCTAAGGGGCGCTACCCCCTATAACCTTGCTGCATTCTTCCTGTTTCGACCATTCCGGGATGTGAGGCTCGACGAAGTCTCGTCCACAAAGCTATGCTTTTCACAAAAGCCGTGCTTCGATCAACAAATGATCAGCAGCACTTCGTATGCCACATTACCAAATTGGGAATGTATCACTAGTAACCATCAACTACATAACCTCTGAGCTCGTACGTCTCAGAGAAGGATGTTAAGCTAAGAGGATAAATTCTCCGTCACCAGCAGAAATGTATTTGATAGAAACCAGCTTTACATCTCAAAGTGTAACGTCAGACACACATCCATACAAGTCCGTTCCGGGATTGAATGAAACAGAACGCACTTCCAAAGAAGCTCTTGCAATCCGGATATTCACTAATCACATCCGGAATCACCATCACAAAGGGTTACAAAATCTCTATACCGGAGCAACCCGGTGTAGAGACATTCGACAGATATCCTTTCGCTTTCGAACATACTCGGTCTTCAACACCATCTTCAAATGCATTTCCATTTTGTCGTATCGTTATTCGGAATGGGTTCTATGACACAAGGTCCTCTCCCGGCTAATCCGAATAACGAGAGCTTATTTTAAAAATAAGTGTTACATTCATATTCAAACAAATCACAACAATTTCACTTTAATCTTTTAAACAAAAGATCCATCACAATCACAAAGGTTCGATGTGGGTTTCGAATGTCCATTTGGAATTCGACTCCCGGTCGCATCGAAATTCAAATGCCAATTAAGGCCAATATTGATAGTCGGTTATTTAACTATCAATCATCATTCACAACAGTCACTGAATTTCAAATAATTTCCCCCAATTATTATTTTCAATATATCTTCGCATGATAAAATTTCACACTTCAATCCTTTGAAAATAAATTCCAAATCAATTTTCTTCCTTATGCGGAAAACATTTTCAAATATTTATTCATTTCCCCTGAAAATCTGCCGGTTCCAAATATTTTTAAATAATATAAAATACTTATTGAAATTATACTTGGAAACATTTAAAATAAAACTATTTTTAAAACATTTGCTTAAATAATAATAATTATAAAAATATTGTAGCAATATCTCATGTAAAACTAATTTTAAAATAAATATTTATAAATAGAGTATGAATATTTAAGTAACTATTTTCTAAATCAAATATCAATTTTAAATCTTTAAAATAATCCCTTATAAAATTAATTAAATAAATTTTTACTTTAAACAATTTCCAAAACTAATTTCTCCAACAACATTATTTTAAAACCAAATCTAAAACTTTTAAATTTTATTCAAAAGCTATTCTAAAAAAAATATACTCGGCTTTCCAGGGAAGAATTTCTTTTTCCATTACAAAATGGTCCATTCAAATAAATTAATAAATCTTCTTGATTTATTTGAATTTACATTGCAAATCTGTAAATTCCTTTCCACACTTTAAAAATAAACCAATATTTATTTTTAAACAATTTCCCTTTTCGTTACAAATTTCCTGTTGCGAATTTACATTTCCAAATATCAACTGATATACAAATTTTAAATCGATTCCTAAATATCATCTTCAAACCCAATCAAATCCCAAATTGATTTCTAGTTTATTTCGAACACAAATCAGATTCCAATTTGATTTCCCAAATTTATTTTCCATTATCAAATCAATTTCAAATTGATTTTCCAAGTTATTTCCAAAACACCTAACCAAATTTCCAAATCGATTCCTAAGATTTATTCTAGATCCAAATTTATTCACGAATTGATTTATAAAAATATTTTCAATTCTAAATTAATTTCCATATTTAATTTCTAAATTTATTTCCTTTTGAAATAAATTTCTTACTCTCTTTCAAATATTTAAAATCCGTATCTTAAATAAATTCTTCAACTATTAAACAACATTCTCGAAATTCCTTTATAAAAATATTTTCCCCTATTTTTGGAATTTATTCAATAAGTTTTCAAAGATAAAACTTTATCTATTTAAATTTCCTTTTTTTTTAAATTCACCCGATTCCTTTGAGTGAATTTATTATAAATTTTCTACCCAAATTTCAAAATCAAATTTTATTTATTTCTGGTATCTTAGATACCAAAAATATGTACGGCTAAATTACAGCCTTCAACGGTTTCAGTCATAAATAATCATACACAGATTAAAATTAATTATAACACAACATACGGAACAAATTAAATATTTGAGGAATTCAGTTGGATCCCTCCAACCTGTTTCCCTACATCCACAGACGTTAGCACACAATTAAATACCCATTCCATTCGAGGTGGAATATTGCGGTATATGGGATTTATAAAATATTATCCACTATTGTGGCGCAATAGGGTCTCATCAGCTATATAATGCGGGAAATCAACTCCAAATACATATATAATACCAATTCCACTTCAAGGCGGAATATCGCGGTATACGGGTTTATATAATAACCTCCGCTATTATGCGGTGTATAGGTCTAAACTAATATAACTAATAATAAATTAATTATTCAAACACACAATCAATCAATTTTAAATTTAACTATAAAAATTAAATCAGCAATTGAGTGAGAAGATCTCACATTTGCCCTTTATTTTGCAATCCAACCCAAATCAGTCATTTCATCACGATTTTGGATCTTGTATAACGTTATATAATTTATTAATATTTGAAATAAATCAGACAATAAATTACCATTTTAAAATTTAAATAACTAATAACTTATTTTAAAACTGATTTTCCTATAATAAATATTTTAGTAACTAAAATAAATGAAATGAGTTTATTAAATACATTAATTACGCTAAACACATATTTTTAAAATAACTAGTAGTTTTAAAATGTGAATATGTATATTTATTTTCCTTTGAAACCCATAGAAACATTTGTTTTGACAAAAATTAATATATATATATACACTAAACATATTTAGCATTTGATAAGTGAAATAATACACTTTACTGCCTTATTCTCAAATTCTTTCTATATTAAAATTTTTCCCTGTTTACCTTAAATAAAAATAGGCATGTGTAACATATTCATATATATATATATATATATATATATATATAAATTATTAGATTTAAACTGAAACAAATACCTCTACAAAAGATAACCTTCGGGCATCGACAATACAACACATTGCCGACCATCGCCTGGATGCTATTAACGTCGCCACCAAACCCTCACGCTTGCGACCTCCTGACATTCCAAGGCTAGCTCGCCCTCCTGTAGAAACAACACAAGCCTCTCGTCTTGCCTCGTGTGCTCGCGTGCCCAAATCCCCAAATCACGATGAATAGTCGCGACCCCTGGACCGCCGATCCTCCTCGCGCCCCTTGACTTCAATCGCGAGCCACCTCCTCATGCCTTCCAAACATCGGGGTTTCGTGAATACTAGCCCTCACACGCTCCTCTTTTGAGTCGATCGCACTTGCCTCCAATCGCGAACGCCACATACTCGATGATGCCCTTGCTCCAAGCTCAAGTTCGATTCCTCACCCACTGCTCGCGACACTCCCCACGACGTGCCTCGCTGTCGAAGCACGGCTTCGATCTGAACAAACCGAGAGGTTGCGACAGACGAAGCGACTTCGCCCCCTCTGATTCCAATCGACACTATTTTTTTCCTTTTCTTCTTTCAGTGAGGATTTGGAATTTGAATTGGGGATGAAGAAATTAAAAGGAGCGGCCATCGTTTTGTTTTTATTTGAACGAAAATTAGAATTGAAGAAGCTTCGCCATTTTTATTTCGTTTGATTTCGTTCTGATATTTAACTTCTTAATTCTTTTGAATACAAAGAGAACGAACGTGTGTCCTAGAATTGACAAGTGTTGGAGAATAAAAGAAACGTATCTAATGCTACAGTAATATTGTAATTATTTAAATTTAAGTCTAAATTCAATTTTTAAATTCAAATCATCTCGAAAATGCAACATAAATTTTTGAATTCCTATCTAAGCGTGCCGCCAAGCGTTTATAATGTTATACGCCTATTCCGAACGCAATGGAAAAGGTTTCGAGCCCAAATTTGATCGTGTGGAGAAGATAACTTTTTGAACGAGTTGAAATATCCAACTTTCGATTTAATTTTCAGCGCGTTTATTTATCGTACGGACAAACGATCACTCCAAATACTATGAAAACTGAAATCCGATAATAACACAATATTACGGATCGAATGGAACTGGTTTCGTCAAATTCTGAGATTGTGCCTCGGACGGCTACTTTTAAATATCGATTTAAACGATAAAATTCCAAAACTAAATAAAATATTTCCAAATTCAATTCTGAAGCTTCTATTATCTTTGGTATTATCAACATAAATTTTCTAAACCATTAAATTATTTTCCACAGGCTCAAAATTGAAGATTTACAATTTTACCCAAATATCTATAATTAGATTCAATAGTTAAATTGCCAAATTCAGAGTTAAAATTGAAATTCAAGCTTAAATTAACGATTCAGATATTTGAAATAAATTGAATATTTCAATTTCAAACGTTGAAAACTTTGGGTCGTCACATTATTAATTTTTCTATAAATATCTAGACAAAAAATCTATTTTTTCCCTTTCGAATCTTCAGGTTATATTTCTCATATCTCAGTGCGCTATCATTTGAAAAAAGGATCTGAACCACTACGAAAGGTATGTATATATCTTAGTTATATACTTGATCTATCCATATATGTTAGTCGTGTAATAAACATGTGTTGTAACACGGTCATATTAATTAAGTAAATACCAATATTATGAATAAAACTTCCTTTTTTTCCTCACCTATGATACGAAATGCTTTCATAAGTTCATCTGTGGTGTCTCGTTCTCCAATCTAACATTATCATCATATTAACAACTTCCTCAAAGTATATTGCTCCACTTCCGTCTTGATTGTTTTGCTACAGTTACAATCATGAAACGAGAAATGGCTGTGTAATACATCAAGTACAAAAATAAAATCAGACTTATAATATTAATTTTGAATTGTTACACAAAAAGGTACATGACTTTCGTTACCTAAAAAGCAAACCTGAGCATTCATCTGAGATCGCAGTGCCCTACAAAAACAAGTATGGATTTTCTTTAGAATGAAAATGGTAAAAAAAGAAGGGAAAAAAACAGGAAATCAATTTATTTCAAGGATTAAGAAATAATCTAAAATGATAATAGATTATAAGTGTAAATAGTTTTAGAGTGATAATAAAATAGTTCGGTTCATTTAGTCAGTTTATGTTTATGATAATTGTTTACGATGTTGAAGTTTATATTCATATACTACAGAGTAATTTCAATATTTTGTTATTTACATGATGATATTTGGATCATTATTTTTGAAGCGGAATTCTCTGTTATTCTTTGGAAATCAATTGCATTGTGATTAGTTTTATTTTTCAACATGACAATTAATTTCATAAACAGCTTTATTACACTAATTTAGATTGTTGCTTTTGAATGTTACACATACAATCCAGTTAAAACCTATAACAAAGCTTAATTTTCTTTACAACAAGCTGAACACTACTTTTGATTGTTTTCCTTTTAACTTATATTATATGGTATTATCAAAACAGATAAATGGTTAAATCAATTGAAGTAGGTAAAACACAGACAGCAGGTAGGCGCGGTAGAAATGTAAACATCTGTAGAGAAGGAAATGGGAAAGATAATGAACAAAGATACCAAAACCATACCTTTAAACGATTCGAAGGACCTAAAATTCCAACTGGCCCTTGCTCCACTTCAAATTTTGATGCCATTGAAGCAGATTTTGTTATCAGAAATCAGGTAAAATTAATATATTATGAGTACAAATGTGAAAAATAAATGACGTTTATTGACGTACTCACCTTTGATACAAATGTCCATCATAGTCCAAAGGCAAAGGCGGCAAGAAAGGCGTTGTATCCTTTACAACAAAAGAAAGGAAAAACAAATATGTTATCTGTAATAACCCGGATTTCTGGGCATCTGTAATTGAAAATAATCGGGTTAATTTACAGAATATTGATTTAATAAATAATATGATGATAAATATTTATATTTGGATAAATATTTATTTGATATTCTTCTTGTATAATTATTTAAAATTTGCAAAATCATTAAATTAAATTTCCAAAACAATATCAAATTATAACATATAAATGTTAGATTTTAAATAATATTGTAAGTAAATTAAGCTATTTAGCAAATAAAGTGACAAATGTAAGTTTATGTAAACATTTATTCATTTTGTAACTTAAGAAAGAAAGTTTTATTTACATTTAAATTAAATAAAAGTTTATTAAAATACAATGACATGTGTAAACATGTTAATTACCTTAATATAACACATGTAAAGTAGTTGAATGCTTTTGTAATTCATGATAAATAAAATTAATAAATACAAAATAGACATATGAATTAGTAGAAAAACATTAATATACCTACAAAGTAATAAATGTAAACAAATTGTATCATACAAATTCACATAAAAACATATAAAACAAGAATTTACAAATGTATGCAAATTAACAGGTTTAAGGACAAGTGTAATTGGGTTACTTGATAATTTGACAAGTGTCTTTATTCTTTTTAATAAACATAACACTTTTATTTTCTTTGTTTTTCTTTCTTTCAAATTTTAATGGCAAAAACAGAAACTTTCTCAAATCTGAAATTTAGAACCAAAAAGTAAAATCTGTAAATTCAAATGCTCTTCTCAAAAGTAAAACCTGCATGTCAAAGGAAGGTGAAATCTGCAACTAAATCAAAGAATCAGCCTGCAAATGTTATTCAGTCAAACTGAAACCGTTTTCAACCATAACAAAGTAAGAAATCCTGAAGGAAAATCTCCAGTTTCAAGTTTTAAGGAATCAAAGCAAATTCCAGTTTCATAAAGCTCCTCTGTTCTTCAATTATATGTGAGTAAATACTTTTGTTTAAAGCCTAAATAAGTAAATTATGCGCATATGATTTCTGGAATGATTCATGTTTTGCATGTATATATGTACAAGTGTAGATCCTGTATGTTGTGTTGAACCATGCATGTCTGAGTTTCTCTGTTTTTTTTTTTAAGTTACAGAGTTTAAATTAATAAAAAAAAAATTAAACTTCCTTAACTAATCTCTAAATAAGCTTTGTTTCCAAACAAGATCAGGTTGTTAAACATAGTATAAGGTTTATAAGCAATGTTTGAGTATTTTAGGAATGAAATTGGTTGGGATCTGGAAAAATACAGTAAAAAAAAAATTATGTTGCATGTTTTATCACTGAAAATAAACCTGATTAAAACTGTGAGTAAACTGCTACCCTTTAAAATGCTAAATCCTGTTTGCAAATTTATACTTGTGAGTAAGTGAGTTTGATCTATATTCGGTTTGGATTGCATGCAGTGTATCTTGAAGTGGTTACATGATTTTTTTTATCTGATCGAATGAGTTTGTGTATATAGATATTTGTGTGCATGTTTGAGCTTCAGTATTTTTGCCTCTGTTCAAACGAGAATAGTAACTTAAAGTAAATTCAAACAATTTAAAAGTGGTTCAGGTAAATAAATGTTTAAAGTAAAACTTGATGGATGATAACCTAAGTGTTTGCTTGATAATTTTTGTAAATATGTATATAGTATTTATGTAAATGACTGCATATACTGCTCTGTTCTTCTTTTACAGTTTTTTAAACATGTCCCAAATCGAATATCTTCTTCCCTGATTTTTATTTTAGAGATTGATATATAAACAAAACATGTTTGAAATGATGAAATTTTCGATCTAGAAATATTTCCAAACAAGATTTCAAGATAGTTTTTTTTTCTTTTAAAAAAAATAAAAATAAAAAAAGAAGAAGAAGAAGAATTGCAGAGAACATGAACATATCAAAATCTAGATGTAAATAAATTGTGAATTCATTGATATAAACGGGTTTGATATCAGAAGTGACGATTTTTAAAAATAAAATCTTGATTTTTAGACTTCCATTTAAGGTGAAAATGTTTGTCGAACGTAAATTAGTTTTTCTTCGATTATTGGTGATCAATGAGGATATTATTCTCTGGATTGTGGTCAGAGGGAGATCGTGGGTAGGAGAGCTCGGCAAAATTAGTAGGAGAAATTTTAATTCACCATGGATGAGCAACCAAGGGGTTTTAGGGTTTAGATCGAGTTTTGGGTCTGGGATGTTTATGGGTCGATCGCGATGTCATGCTTGCATCGGAAAGGACCGGAGTTGGGATAGAGGAAAGATGGAAGTATGGTGAGAGTTTGCGCGGAGGTGCGTGAGCTCCGGTGATCTGAGGCGAGGGCGAGAGTGTATTTTCCGATCAATCATGGTTCCAGATGGGTGTTGATCTGCTCGATCTTGGTTGCTGTCGTCTTCGTTGGAATTGGGAGGTGGAAGCACTAGTGGGGGCCATCGCCGTCTTGTGGATGACTTGGCTTAGGTCGGAGACAGTTGGTTCCGGTGGTGCACGTGCACGGTACACCAGTGATAGGGTGTATGGTTCGCTGTAGCAAAAAGAATGGAGAGGGAGAAGAACGTTGAAGTAAAGGGTATCGGGATGGACAGGGGTTTTACTTGATACGTCCCCGAGTCATTTTGCAAGTTGATTGTATTAAAGGTAGGGGAGTACTCGAGTTCTGTTTGGGGAAGTACGAGGTCGTGCTCGAGTTTCTGATGAGAGACCTGATAACATGTTTGTTTGTTAATAAGCAAGATGGTAATTATCAAGTTCAAATGAATTTCAATATACAGGATTACGAAGACAAGAGTGTCTTGATTTAAAATGTTTGAGTTCGAAATTTTATAGATTTCCATGTGTTTCAATGAATAAGTGTTGCAATTCAATAAGTAATTTGAGATAAAAGTATTGAACTTCTAATCAAT
Source organism: Allium cepa (assembly GCA_030765085.1). Taxonomy (NCBI): domain Eukaryota; kingdom Viridiplantae; phylum Streptophyta; class Magnoliopsida; order Asparagales; family Amaryllidaceae; genus Allium; species Allium cepa. Next base: position 1,037,183,332 of record CM060931.1, on the reverse strand, counting down.
AAAAGGGCATAGGTGATTTTGTATATTAATTTCAAGAATTTAATTTAATAGAATTTAATAATAAATAAGGAATAGTAAGTAATTGAACAATAATTACTTAGTTGAAGCAGTTAAGGATTAATTACTTAATGTAATTAATCAAAGGATTTACTTAATTAACTAAGGAGTTAATTAAATAAGATAATAATTATCGGGTGGATTACTACTGTTTATGATTAATTAAGGTTACTTAATGAATGTGAGTGATTTAAGATTAATTATTAAATGTGATCAATTTGAAAAATAATTAATTAAAGAAGTAATTAGAGGATCATTAATTAATGATTGTAATTAAGGTTTAATTTATGTAATTAACTGAATAGTAATTGATCAGATATAAGTTATTATAGAATAATTAATTTATGTAATTAATTGAGTATTAATGTAATTAATTATATTTAATTAGTTAATGAAAGTAATTTAAAAGCTAATTACTGTAAATAGTTAAGAATAATTAATTTGTGTAATTAAGTAAAGGCTATTTACTTAATGTAATTAGAGAATAATTAATCAAGGATGATTAATTAAGATGAAAATTTGTGAATCATTAATTAATTGGATTATCATTAATTGATGATTAGTAAGCAAGATTAAGAAGTAAATGTAGTAATTAATTAATACATTAGTGGTTAATTAAACTAAATTCAAATGGTGTGTTGATAAATCTTGCTTATGAATGATTGAATTATATAGTATGCTTAGATTAGTTGATATCTATGATTTGTGATATGTGATGCTATGTGATATGTTATACTGGTCTATACAGTGACATCCTATGTTTAAGTTTGAGTTAAATTTCATTTGAATAACTTAGGTTAAGATGGCATTAGATTCGAAGAGACCGGAGTCGGGTATTATAGAATACCCGAAACCACTTCGATCCTTTATAAATTGATATGTGAAATCAGTAGGCTGAAATGGAATGATTTAATTGGACTGAACCATTTAATCTAAGATTTGGAGCTTAGGAATTGATGTGTAAAATAGGAGATGACTATAATAACTTGTGGAGTTGTAAATTGACATAAGTTACCCCGGGTTTATATAAATTATATGCTTTTGTATTCCAAATTAGATGGGCTTACTCACGCTGGTTTCCAGCCTGATCCGGGTGTTACTTTGATGTAATGCTCGGGTCAGACCGAGTATTACAGATTTTTAGGTAAGGACGTTTTGGAGCTCAGGAGGCGAGTTGGAGAGCAGAATCGTATGGAGAGTCTCTACTATGATATATTATGGTATCTGAAACAGATTGATTCATCAGTCCTGTGATTGTAAATTCATTGAAACTCTGATATATTAAAGTGTAATTTGATAAGTACAGTTTCTTTGTATAATTATTTTATGTGATATTATATTTTATCCGCTGCGAATGTGAGATTGTGTGTTTCGTGACTGTTCTTCTATCTCTTTCTTCTTCTATCTCTTCTTCTTTTCACTAACTATCTGGAAATTTCGGGATCGAAATTTCCGGGTCGTTACATTTGGTATCAGAGCTAAAGTTAAGCGAGAACCTTGGCTCTGGTGGGATTACTCATTAGGGATAGGATAAGTGGTACCCTATAATGAGTTGAGTGTATATATATGAGAGAGCGTACTTGTCATTTTCTTATATAAAGGTTTTTAAATGATTTAAAAAGTAAATGAATCTTATATAAGAAATAGATTATCTATTATATTAAGGAAATTGGTTGTAATATTAATTAAATTAAAAGTAATAGTAAGAATTAAGTGGTAATAGAATTACAACCAAATTGAAATTAAATTAAAGACAAGTTTAAAATGATTCAAACTGAAATTAAATCTTGAATTTGGGAAAGGTTGCAGGATAAGGATAATCAATTAATTTATGTCATTAATTGAACTTTATTTAATGAGATTATTTAATGGATAGTAATTGGAAATGATAAATTAAGAAGAGGTTACTTAATGAAGTATCTAGAGATAAGCAATTTAAAGGATAAATACTTAATGAAGGTAATTAAGAGATAAATCAATTACCGAATGTGATTAATTGGAATTAATTAATGATGTAATTAATTTAAAGAAATAATAAAATATTATTTAAGGAAATTGAATAAAATGGTCTTATTTCAAACAAGGGTTGTTTGAAATTTTAAAAGAAATTGTTTTGAATCAAAAACGAAAGGTGGTTTAAAAGTAACCAGGTGTGTAAAGGAAATAAACTCTAAGGTTGAGTTTTAAATTTGGGATAAGATATGATATCCAAAGTGATAAGTTTTTGAACTTATAAGTGGGAAAATATTTTGAAAATTTGAAATGGAGAATTCAAATTAGGGTAAGGTTAAACGGGATTGATTGAATTTAACTCGGAGAAAGTTAAAAAAAAAAAGTTTAAATTAACAACTTGAATTGGAAATTTTAGGGTGGAATCAGAATATAACTTGGAAAGTTAAATGGTTAATTTGAATTGGGGTTTGTGTAATCTCAAAATGGGTTTGAGATCTGAAAATTGGAGATTGATGGATGTTTTAAAATGAATTGTATAATATCATCCTATAGTTATTAATAATCTTTAAATTTTGAATTAAATTTGTTTAAATGAATGAGAAATGAAGTATGGTAATCCATTGTTGGGATAAAAAGGTAAATTGATTTAAAAGGAATTAAATCAACAATTGAAATATTAACTCGAATTTATATAATTCGAGATGGTTTAAATTTGAAATTAGTCCAAATTGATTTGAATAATTTGGAATTGTATTTAAAGTTGAATAGTTTTAAATTCAAATGGAATTTGAATTGAATTTGAGAGGAAAACAAGAATAATTCAACTTGATTTGGAAATGGAATTTGAAATTGGGATTAATTCAAACTGGAATTGAAATGGATAGGAATTGAAGTGGGTTCAATTGAATGGATATTAGTCCAAAGTAATTGGAATAACTTGGGATTGTAATTAAAGTTGAATATGTTTAAAATCAAATGGAATTTGATTTAAATTTTAAAAGGAATTGAGAATTAATTCAACTTGAATTGGGAATAAATCAATTTCAATGGAAATTGAAGTTATTTAAATTGAATTTGGGTCAATTTAAATGAAAGTGGAAATTTAAATTGAATTAATGAGAATAAAGATTGGGAAGTGAACAGTTTTGACTCTGAACTATTTTTTTTTATAAATTGTTTTAATATAAACCTATTTTCAAAGCTATTTATTATATATACAACTTTTCTTTTAACAAGCCAAACTATCTTATATTTGTTTACAATTATTTTTGAAACTATTTAACAATTTTCCAACTGTTTTATAAACTAATTACTATATCTTAACTATTTTATAAACTAATTATTATTTCAACTACTAATTATTATTTTATAGCTATTTTGCAATTATTTAAAATTTCTATGACTATTTAACTATTTTCACATCATTTTACAATTACTGAACTATTTTACACCTATTTTACAAACTAGTAATTATTTTCCAACTACTTATCTATTTTTAACTTTTCAAGTTATTTTCTAAATAAACTGGACAGAGTTCAAACTGTTAATGGTTAAAAAACCAATCGAGATAAGAATAGAGGTGATAATCCAATGGATTGAAGCAATTATGAGTAAGTGAATGAAATCTAAGTGAATGTGAATAGAAATGGATTTGATTTGGCTCATAACCAATAAAAATAAATTCATAGGATGTACGTATGTTATTCTATTCGCATAGTAATGTGATCCAGATTCGAACACAGAATTGCGAGATAGTTATATCAATCCGAGTTGGGATTTTTCGCTCGATTTTTCGACGGCGAACCTGGATATGGGTAGTTGATTGGTTCTGGATATTCTCTATCATAGTTATGACTATGCAAGGAGAATGACGGTTTCAGATCAAGAAACCAGATCTGTGTCCGCACTAGAAAGTCGGATGGACGATACTAGTTCGGAAGTGGAATTGTGTGATCGAGTGAGCGATCAGATTGATATAGCGTACGGATGATATGTGTACATCGTAGGGATTTGAATGAAACTGATATTGAAAAGGGTAATCAAATTTGAATATTTGATTTTTGAATAAACAAAGTTATATATCTTTGTTATATAAGATAAAACTCCCCTTGATGAATCTTTTTTCAGAAGAAAACGGTTTTTGGAGGTGTTTGAAGTATAAAGGAGTTTTATACAAGTTTGAAATGATCCAAGGTTTTTAAAATTTATATATATATATATATATATATATATATATAATGTAAAGGATCATATGAGGATTTTGGAAAAAGGTTTTGGGAACCTATGGTTTGGAAAGACTTTTGATTTTTGGGTAAAATCAATATTGAATTTGGAAAGCCTAGTTTGTGAATTATCGATTTTGGGATAATCGATTTTGTGTAAAGGAGCTTTGAATGAGATCATACGAGGTGTATGATTTAAAGATACTATATATGTATAGTATAAAATATTTTGATAATGGCTCTGGGGAAAAAGGCGCTCACTTGGAATGAACTTCTCAGGAGTACCATTGGGTGGTGCTGCCTTGAATCCTAAGGGGGTTCTAAAGTTGATCATGTGAGGAGTCCGGACGAAACTAGTTCCTGGGGATTTTGAGTAGAGTATACCATAGCGAAAGTCGTGTGTGTCGCTGAGAGCCAAGGTCTACGTTTAATTTTATACCGGTAGACCGCGATCTATGGTATAACATAGCGAAAGTCGTGTGTGCCGCTGAGAGCCAACGGTCTGCGCTTGATTTTATATCGGCAGACTGCAACCTATGTAGGAGTGGAGGAGTTTCATTTTGACAGCGAAAATCAAAGGGCCGCTGAGAGCCTGCAGTTACACGGACTTTTGCTGCGACGGCAACGTAAACCTGGGTGTAACTGTGATCTGTTGTGTGGGGATCCATGGCGTAATCGAGAGGCCGCGGAGAGCCTGCAGTTACATGGACTTTTGTGGTGACTGCAACGTAACCCTGGATGTAAGTGTGACCATGGATGGGGGTGATGATTTCCAGAGCATTCTCACCAAAGATATATCCTCTATTTTCAAAAATTGTTTTCAATATTTTCAATAAAATTATTTTTCAAAGTATTTTCACTGGGTGTTGAAACGAGTCTGCTAAGTACTTATAGATTTTCAGTCTTACGCCTGATCAACGTATGACCGAATTTCTGTAAGAACGAAGTTGGATTTGTAGAAACATCGAGTTATAAAAGTATTTTTGTAAAACTATTTTGAAAATATTATACAGACTTTTAAGAGTGTTTTAGAATAATCAAAGAATAATTTAACTGGTTTTAAATTATTTAATAAATTCTGGCTTCGATTCTTTTCGAGGACGAAAAGATTGAGGGGGGAGGAATGTAATAACCCGGATTTCTGGGCATCTGTAATTGAAAATAATCGGGTTAATTTACAGAATATTGATTTAATAAATAATATGATGATAAATATTTATATTTGGATAAATATTTATTTGATATTCTTCTTGTATAATTATTTAAAATTTGCAAAATCATTAAATTAAATTTCCAAAACAATATCAAATTATAACATATAAATGTTAGATTTTAAATAGCATGTAAGTAAATTAAGCTATTTAGCAAATAAAGTGACAAATGTAAGTTTATGTAAACATTTATTCATTTTGTAACTTAAGAAAGAAAGTTTTATTTACATTTAAATTAAATAAAAGTTTATTAAAATACAATGACATGTGTAAACATGTTAATTACCTTAATATAACACATGTAAAGTAGTTGAATGCTTTTGTAATTCATGATAAATAAAATTAATAAATACAAAATAGACATATGAATTAGTAGAAAAACATTAATATACCTACAAAGTAATAAATGTAAACAAATTGTATCATACAAATTCACATAAAAACATATAAAACAAGAATTTACAAATGTATGCAAATTAATAGGTTTAAGGACAAGTGTAATTGGGTTACTTAATAATTTGACAAGTGTCTTTATTCTTTTTAATAAACATAACACTTTTATTTTCTTTGTTTTTCTTTCTTTCAAATTTTAATGGCAAAAACAGAAACTTTCTCAAATCTGAAATTTAGAACCAAAAAGTAAAATCTGTAAATTCAAATGCTCTTCTCAAAAGTAAAACCTGCATGTCAAAGGAAGGTGAAATCTGCAACTAAAACAAAGAATCAGCCTGCAAATGTTATTCAATCAAACTGAAACCGTTTTCAATCATAACAAAGTAAGAAATCCTGAAGGAAAATCTCCAGTTTCAAGTTTTAAGGAATCAAAGCAAATTCCAGTTTCATAAAGCTCCTCTGTTCTTCAATTATATGTGAGTAAATACTTGTGTTTAAAGCCTAAATAAGTAAATTATGCGCATATGATTTCTAGAATGATTCATGTTTTGCATGTATATATGTACAAGTGTAGATCTTGTATGTTGTGTTGAACCAGCATGTCTGAGTTTCTCTGTTTTTTTTAAGTTACAGAGTTTAAATTAATAAAAAAAAAAGTTTAAACTTCCTTAACTAATCTCTAAATAAGCTTTGTTTCCAAACAAGATCAGGTTGTTAAACATAGTATAAGGTTTATAAGCAATGTTTGAGTATTTTAGGAATGAAATTGGTTGGGATCTGGAAAAATTCAGTAAAAAAAAAAATTATGTTGCATGTTTTATCACTGAAAATAAACCTGATTAAAACTGTGAGTAAACTGCTACCCTTTAAAATGCTAAATCCTGTTTGCAAATTTATACTTGTGAGTAAGTGAGTTTGATCTATATTCGGTTTGGATTGCATGCAGTGTATCTTGAAGTGGTTACATGATTTTTTTATCTGATCGAATGAGTTTGTGTATATAGATGTTTGTGTGCATGTTTGAGCTTCAGTATTTTTGCTCTGTTCAAACGAGAACAGTAACTTAAATTAAATTCAAACAATTTAAAAGTGGTTCAGGTAAATAAATGTTTAAAGTAAAACTTGATGGATGATAACCTAAGTGTTTGCTTGATAATTTTTGTAAATGTATATAGTATTTATGTAAATGACTGCATATACTGCTCTGTTCTTCTTTTACAGTTTTTTAAACATGTCCCAAATCGAATATCTTCTTCCCTGATTTTTATTTTAGAGATTGATATATAAACAAAACATGTTTGAAATGATGAAATTTTCGATCTAGAAATATTTCCAAACAAGATTTCAAGATAATTTTTTTTTCTTTTTTTTTTTAAAAAAAAAAGAAGAAGAAGAATTGCAGAGAACATGAACATATCAAAATCTAGATGTAAATAAATTGTGAATTCATTGATATAAACGGGTTTGATATCAGAAGTGATGATTTTTAAAAATAAAATCTTGATTTTTAGACTTCCATTTAAGGTGAAAATGTTTGTCGAACGTAAATTAGTTTTTCTTCGATTATTAGTGATCAATGAGGATATTATTCTCTGGATTGTGGTCAGAGGGAGATCGTGGGTAGGAGAGCTCGGCAAAATTAGTAGGAGAAATTTTAATTCACCATGGATGAGCAACGAAGGGGTTTTAGGGTTTAGTTCGAGTTTTGGGTCTGGGATGTTTATGGGTCGATCGCGATGTCATGCTTGCATCGGAAAGGACCGGAGTTGGGATAGAGGAAAGATGGAAGTATGGTGAGAGTTTGCGCGGAGGTGCGTGAGCTCCAGTGATCTGAGGCGAGGGCGAGAGTGTATTTTCCGATCAATCATGGTTCCAGATGGGTGTTGATCTGCTCAATCTTGGTTGCTGTCGTCTTCGTTGGAATTGGGAGGTGGAAGCACTAGTGGGGGCCATCGCCGTCTTGTGGGTGACTTGGCTTAGGTCGGAGGCAGTTGGTTCTGGTGGTGCACGTGCACGGTACACCAGTGATAGGGTGTATGGTTCGCTGTAGCAAAAAAATGGAGAGGGAGAACGTTGAAGTAAAGGGTATCGGGATGGACATGGGTTTTACTTGATACGTCCCCGAGTCATTTTGCAAGTTGATTGTATTAAAGGTAGGGGAGTACTCGAGTTCTGTTTGGGGAAGTACGAGGTCGTGCTCGAGTTTCTGATGAGAGACCTGATAACATGTTTGTTTGTTAATAAGTAAGATGGTAATTATCAAGTTCAAATGAATTTCAATATACAGGATTACAAAGACAAGAGTGTCTTGATTTAAGATGTTTGAGTTCGAAATTTTATAGATTTCCATGTGTTTCAATGAATAAGTGTTGCAATTCAATAAGTAATTTGAGATAAAAGTATTGAACTTCTAATCAATAAAAGGGCACAGGCGATTTTGTATATTAATTTCAAGAATTTAATTTAATAGAATTTAATAATAAATAAGGAATAGTAAGTAATTGAACAATAATTACTTAGTTGAAGTTGTTAAGGATTAATTACTTAATGTAATTAATCAAAGGATTTACTTAATTAACTAAGGAGTTAATTAAATAAGATAATAATTATCGAGTGGATTACTACTGTTTATGATTAATTAAGGTTTCTTAATGAATGTGAGTGATTTAAGATTAATCATTAAATGTGATCAATTTGAAAAATAATTAATTAAAGAAGTAATTAGAGGATCATTAATTAATAATTGTAATTAAGGTTTAATTTATGTAATTAACTGAATAGTAATTGATCAAATATAAGTTATTATAGAATAATTAATTGAGTATTAATGTAATTAATTATATTTAATTAGTTAATGAAAGTAATTTAAAAGCTAATTACTGTAAATAGTTAAGAATAATTAATTTGTGTAATTAAGTAAAGGCTAATTACTTAATGTAATTAGAGAATAATTAATTAAGGATGATTAATTAAGATGAAAATTTGTGAATCATTAATTAATTGGATTATCATTAATTGATGATTAGTAAGCAAGATTAAGAAGTAAATGTAGTAATTAATTAATTCATTAGCGGTTAATTAAACTAAATTCAAATGGTGTGTTGATAAATCTTGCTTATGAATGATTGAATTATATAGTATGCTTAGATTAGTTGATATCTATGATTTGTGATATGTGATGCTATGTGATATGTTATACTGGTCTAAACAGTGACATCCTATGTTTAAGTTTGAGTTAAATTTCATTTGAATAACTTAGGTTAAGATGACATGAGATTCGAAGAGACCGAAGTCGGGTATTAGAGAATACCCGAAACCACTTCGATCCTTTATAAATTGATATGTGAAATTAATAGGCTGAAATGGAATGATTTAATTGGACTGAACCATTTAATCTAAGATTTGGAGCTTAGGAATTGATGTGTAAAATAGGAGATGATTATAATAACTTGTGGAGTTGTAAATTGACATAAGTTACCCCGGGTTTATATAAATTATATGCTTTTGTATTCCAAATTAGATGGGCTTACTCACGCTGGTTTCCAACCTGACCCGGGTGTTACTTTGATGTAATGCACGGGTCAGACTGAGTATTACAGATTTTCAGGTAAGGACGTTTTGAAGCTCAGGAGGCGAGTTGGAGAGCAGAATCGTATGGAGAGTCTCTACTATGATATATTATGGTATCTGAAACAGATTGATTCATCAGTCCTGTGATTGTAAATTCATTGAAACTCTGATATATTAAAGTGTAATTTGATAAGTACAGTTTCTTTGTATAATTATTTTATGTGATATTATATTTTATCCGCTGCGAATGTGAGATTGTGTGTTTCGTGACTGTTCTTCTATCTCTTTCTTCTTCTATCTCTTCTTCTTTTCACTAACTATCTGTAAATTTCGGGATCGAAATTTCCGGGTCGTTACATTATCTATGTAAGAGATGCTTTAAACTCAAATGCATATATGATGTTGACAGTAAATAATAATCTTTATTTTTGATGTAATGGACCTGATCATGAAAGTTTAAAACTTAGGTTCAACTAATGATTCAAGCATAGTAGCCAATAATTTGTTTTTTCCAACTGAAAGTTCTGATGTAAACTCACAAGATACCTGCTGTGGTCAGACCATAGAATATGCTACAATTTATAAAAGGAGAAAAGGTGCACGTTACTTACAATATGATAACAATAAATTTAATATACTCAACAATTATTGAAACATTAACCTTAAAAATGAACGATCACAGTACTTCAATGGCACAAGCGACAGGAAAGGCGTCGTATCCTCCAGAATAAACGGATTGCAAACCAAGTCCACAAGACACGGAATGCAAACCCAATCCACAATCTTGGTAAGAAATAGTTCAAATGCACAATACACAATAATACTGTATAAAATAAGTCCTTTAGTGAAATGTATTTACCTAATCATCAAAGTGTTGAACATAGAAGACAATGTTGTTCCACCTAAAGAAAATAATAATTCCATGGTACATATTCAAGGAATCAATGCAAACCTGCAAGAAGCACCACATAGAAATGTCAACGACTTAAGATCGACTGAAAATAATCAAAATCAACAAGCTCAGAATGTATCACTTATTCCTAGACAAACTATGCAAGATAGACCAGATATTGCAGCTAGAGTTTTCAAAATTAAACTCGATCAGCTAATGGCAGATTTAACAGAAGGAAAACATTTTGGGTCTTTTCAAGCAGGTATTCATATTTTTTCCATTATTACCAACTATTTGTTCCGTTTATGTTACTTAAATGAGTTTTCAATTAAACTAACAGAAAATAAAAAATAGAACTATCATATTTCCTTTAACAATGTTTTGAATTTATAGAAATAGGACCTCTCAACTCAACAACGCCAAAAAAATATAATAGGTAAACAAATATTGATAAAATTTGATGTTGCAAAGTGAATTAATTTATCTTTATATATTATCCTGAATATATTTAAGAAAACTTACTAACAGCCCAAAACTTATGCAATTACTCAAAAAGAAAATACTTGCTTCATTCAATTAGACAAAGTACCAAATGGATATCCAAAAAAACTTACACAATTTTCATTTCAGCAATCTCTAAAAGATTAAGAGAGTTTGCTTTGGCATTATATTTAGAATGTAGAGAATATCCTTTGACAGTAGATAATGGAGGTGCACCAAGGTCACCAAATCCAACCATGTTTGTGATGTGCAAACCGCCTTGTGCTTGGGTTGACTTTTCCCATTGTTCTTTCTATGTTGATCGAGATTTATAATTATAGAAATGAATGCAGGATAGAGATATGAATCCAATTGGAATGGTTTCCTGTTAGAATAAACGGATTGCAAACCAAGTCCACAAGACACGGAATGCAAACCCGATCCACAATCTTGGTAAGAAATAGTTCAAATGCACAATACACAATAATACTGTATAAAATAAGTCCTTTAGTTAAATGTATTTACCTAATCATCAAAGTGTTGAACATAGAGGACGATGTTGTTCCACATAAAGAAAATAATAATTCCATGGTACATATTCAAGGAATCAATGCAAACCTGCAAGAAGCACCACATAGAAATGTCAACGACTTAAGATCGACTGAAAATAATCAAAATCAACAAGCTCAGAAAGTGGCAGTGACAACATCACCAAGTAGATATGGCACAATTACAAGTAAGTGCCTATGGTTTTAACAAGAAATTTAATATTACAATCATATATCAAGTATTTCATCATATAATATAATTGTATGTTACCAGTAGAAAGAAATGGCACAAACTTGCAGCTAGCACGACAAATTCATGTGTCTAATGATTCATCCCTTGACCAAGATGAACCAAGTCGACAAACTTATATAGCAGAACCACCATCAGCTACCTATGACACAATTACAAGTAAGCCAAGACTCATTTTATATCAAAGGAATATTTTATTCATGTACATCATATATCTTAAGATTTTATAACATATACACATATTGCAGGGAATTTTTTTAAAATATGGGAAATTGGTGAACCCACGCATACATGTTCAAACTGCAATGCATACTATGATACGAAGAAAGGAATACAAAATCAAAAGCCACGCCTAACCCAGAATTTTTCCTATGTTGTCATTTGGGGAAAGTAGAACTTCCTATACTGAAAGATTGTCCTCCTTTTTTAAAACATTTATTAGATTATAATGGTGGACCAAGAGCATCAAGATTTAGAGAAAAAAATAAGGTTGTACAATTCTATATTTTCTTTCACCTCTATGGGAGGTAATGTTGACAAAACCATAAATGATGGTCGTGGCCCTTATGTCTTTCGGATAAATGGCCAAAACCATCACAAAATCGGTTCACTTCTCCCAATGGACAACCAACCTAAATTTGCACAACTTTATATTTATGACACCGAAATTGAATTGTCAAATAGAATGAATGTAGTAAGAACGAACAACAATGCAGAACTGGATGAAGGCATCATTAGCGAACTAATAAGCATGTTTGATGAGTGCAATGAACTCACAAAAGCACATAGGATGGCAAGAGATCGATTTAAAGAAATAAATTTTCAATCCGTAAGGCTGCGGTTGATTAGTTCACGACAAAATGATGTAGAATGTATAATTTGCCAACATCTTCTGAGATAGCAGCTTTAATAGTAGGTGATGGTTTTCAAAATGACGCATGCAGGGACATCGTATTAGAAGAAAAAAATGGACTCTTGAGAAGAATAACTGAAAAACACCCAAGTTTTATGGCAATGCAATATCCTATATTATTTCCTTATGGAGAAGATGGCTTTAGATTAAACATCGCACATAGATACATAAATGATGAACAAACAATCAATGAAAGTGATCAAAGTGAGGAGAAAATGCTTACCATGAGGGAGTACTATGCATTTCGTATCCAACAAAGGCCAAATGAAGGGAAAACATTACTTAGAGGTGGTCGATTATTTCAACAATTTCTGGTGGATGCCTACACCTGCATAGAAGAAGATAGGCTAAGATGGGTACGCAACAACCAATCTAATATTAGATCTGATCTGTATAAAGGTCTCCGAGATGCAGTAGTAGCAGGTGATACAAATGCATATTCAATTGGAAAAAGAATGGTCTTACCTTCCTCATTTAGAGGAGGTCCCCGATATATGATACAAAACTATCAAGATGTTATTGCAATTTGTAGAGCAGCAGGCCAGCTTGATTTATTCATTACTTTCACATGCAATCCTAATTGGATAGAGATTACAAAGTTTGTATCACTTATTCCTAGACAAACTATACAAGATAGACCAGATATTGTAGCTAGAGTTTTCAAAATTAAACTCGATCAGCTAATGGCAGATTTAAGAGAAGGAAAACATTTTGGGTCTGTTCACGCAGGTATTCATATTTTTTCCATTATTACCAATTATTTGTTCCGTTTATGTTACTTAAATGAGTCTTCAATTAAACTAACTGAAAATAAAAAATAGAACTATCATATTTCCTTTAACAATGTTTTCAATTTATAGAAATAGGACCTCTCAACTCAACAACGCCAAAAAAATATAATAGGTAAACAAATATTGATAAAATTTGATGTTGCAAAGTGAATTAATTTATCTTTATATAATATCCTGAATATATTTTAGAAAACTTACTAACAACCCAAAACTTATGCAATTACTCAAAAAGAAAATACTTGCTTCATTCAATTAGACAAAGTACCAAATGGATATCCAAAAAAAACTTGCACTATTTTCATTTCAGCAATCTCCAAAAGATTAAGAGAATTCGCTTTGGCATTATATTTAGAATGTAGAGAATATCCTTTGACAGTAGATAATAAAGGTGCACCAAAGTTACCAAATCCAACCATGTTTGTGATGTGCAAACCGCCTTGTGCTTGGGTTGAGTTTTCCCATTGTTCTTTCTATGTTGATCGGGATCTTTAATTATAGAAATGAATGCAGGATAGAGATATGAATCCAATTGGAATGGTGTCCTGTTAGAAGGTTGGATCACTTTAGACAATAAAACGAACAATTGCTTATATGCATTACTCATACACAACACGCATCAATTAGTTATAAGGAAAAATATTTTGAGGTTAACAATCATGATAAATATGAAAAAAAAAATGTTCAAGATCACTAAAAAAATTTACCATACAAAACAGTGGTAATAACCATTTACAATTTGTATGAGCTATTGAATTTCGAATTACATTGTGCCAAGCAGATATGATATCGTGTGAAGAGAATTGACTTAAATTTATCATTAAAAGGTGGGAAAAATAGCCTACTGGTTATAAACAAAAAATATAACAAAAAAAATTTGACAGTGCAACATGCCATTGCACTTTAAGTTGACAGTGTTTCATAAGGTTGATTAGGAATTCACTTGTGTTGTTTCTCCCAAGCAATGGATTATGAAGTAAGGCAATAATTAATTATTCGCACTTCCTACAAACAGCTCTGTTACAGTGGGTATGAAATTTGATGATGGATTCCCTGTGTACAGAAGGAGAGTAAATGATAGATATGTAACAACAATGAGTATGAAATTTGATGATAAATGGGTAATTCCACACAACACAGATCTAATTGTAAAATATCAAGCACACATAAATATGGAAATATGTAATCGAACCCGATCCGTAAAATATTTGTTCAAATATATCAATAAGGGATGTGATCGTGCAACGGTTGTAATTGAAGAAAATACTGAAGATGGTGGACTAAATGTACTAAAAGTTGACGAAATAAAAACGTACCTTTATTGTCGATATATTTCAGCCTTCGAATCTTGCTGGCGAATATTTGAATTCGATATTCAGTTTCGCACAGCTGCAGTGCAACGATTGTCATTTCATTTACCCGACGAACAATCGATTCTTTTTCATGATACAGATAATTTAGAAAATATTACTAATCGACCGAATATTAAAAAGTCAATATTTACGGAGTGGCTGGAAACAAATAGGTTGAACGAAGATGCAAGAGACCTTACATATGTTGATTTTCCAACAAAATAGGTGTGGGATAAAAAATATAAAAAATGGAAAAGGAGACAAAAAGGTAACACAATTGGAAGAATTTATTATGCCCATCCGACTTCCGAAGAAAGATTCTATCTACGTATGTTGCTAAACATAGTGAAAGGACCTACAAATTATGAAGACATACGAACTTTTAACGGCACAATTTTCAATGATTTTAAAACTGCATGTATGGCACGAGGTTTGTTGGAAGATGATAATGAATGGAATGATGCAATTGTGGAAGCTGGAAGATGGTCATCAACAAAATCTCTATGGGAAATGTTTGTTACCTTACTATTATTTTGTGAAATTTCAAATCCTCTAGAGCTTTGGAACAACCATTGGGAGTTACTGTCAGATGATATGTTATATATGCAAAGAAAAGTTCTACAAAACAATATGCTAACTATGACACAATGCCAATTGCAGAATTACACATTGTATGAAATTGAAAAAAATCATGAATAAGAGTAATAGATCTCTAAAAGAATATCCTACGTTTCCCTTTCCTGATTTGATGTTTCTTGAAAGATGTCAAAACAGACTTATAAGGGAGGAACAAATGTATAACCATGATGCACGGTATGAAGAGTATGTGAATATGAGGTGTTGTTTAAATGTTGAATAAAGGAAAATATTTGATGAAGTCATAGATGCAGTGACGGAAATTTTGGTGGATTTTTTTTGTTCACGGTAGTGGAGGTACCGGGAAAACATTTTTGTGGAAAACAATAATATCAAAACAACGATCACAAGGTAAAATTGTATTGGCAGTTGCAACGTCAGTTATAGCGTCGTTATTACTACCGGGTGGTAGAACTGCACACTCACGTTTCAAAATTCCAATAAATTTAGACGAGGGTTCTATTTGTGATATAACAAGACAGTCTTCACTAGGGGAGTTAATTAAAAAACCGATCTAATTATTTGGGATGAAGCGCCAATGGCACATAGAAATGCATTTGAAGCATTAGAAAGAACTTTAAGAGATGTAATGGAACATGTTGGAAATGGTGGTGTAATTTTTAGTGGAAAATCTGTTCTTCTTGGTGGTGATTTTAGGCAATTTTTTTTTAAGTGGTACTTTATATACAACAAGTCATTGGGACAACATATCCCATGTTTATGATATACAAATATTTGTGATATTTTCGTCAATAAATTGACCACATTTATGGAGCGAGTGTAAAAAATTTATTCTTACACATAATATGCGCCTTTCCAGTGAATGTTCAACTAATGATGCGATGAATAAAATTGCAAATTTTAGTAAATGGATTTTAGATGTGGGGGATGGACTGCTTCCAACTATAGCAATGTATGATAATGAGGAGCCGCCATTGGTAAAAATTCCAAGGGAAAACTTCATTGAATGGGATGATAATCCCATGCAAAAAATTGTTGATAGCATTTATCTAGACTTTGAGAAAAGGCTGGATGAACAAGACTACTTAAGAAGTCGTTGTATATTGGCACCGACTAATGAAAGCGTGGATGAGGTGAATTCATTTATCATTGAAAAAATGCCTGGTCAATTGTGTACCTATCTAAGTGCAGACTTATTTAGTCCAATATCAGAAGGCGTCGAGGAACAAAATCTTTTGTATCCCGTGGAATTCCTTAATACATTAAAGCTAGCTTCAATACCAAATCGTGAACTTCGTTTAAAGGTTGGGGTTCCAATAATGCTTCTCCGTATTTTAAATCAAAATTTAGGTCTTTGCAATGGGACAAGATTAATTGTAACACAGGTTGCATCCAAAGTAACAGAGGCGGAAATAATAACTGGAAATAATATTGGTAATAAAGGTATTAATTCCACGAATAGTTATGTCCTCAGCGGACACAAAATGGCCTTTTCTCCTTAGGCGTCGTCAATTTCCGATAAAAATATGTTTTGCAATGACAATCAACAAAAGTCCAAGTCAAACACTAGAAAATGGTGGGATTTATTTACCACATCCTATATTCACTCATGGCCAGTTATATGTTGCTGTTTCTTGCACAACGACACAAAAAAGGTTGAAGATTTTGATAAATAATAAGAATGGAGAAAGAAAGGGCTACACACAAAATATTGTATATAAGAGGATTTTCAACAACCTTAAAGGTAATATCTAAAGTTTCATTTATGATCTATTAATTTCTTCCTGTAAAAAACAACTACTACTTTCAAATGCAATTACACATTTATATGTTATGTTATTTTCATAGGATAACAAAATCGGATTTTAGCTCATCTTTCCATGCTCTCTTTTACTACACCTACCTGTTTCAAGAAGTCAAAACACCTACAAAGAGAAGAACTAAATGTTTTAAGTCCGAGGCTGAATGGTTTTCCTATAACTCTAATATGTGTTTTTGCGTAAACCAAATTCTGTTCGCACTTTCAAACAATTCTTTTTTACTTTATGTTTGTTGTGTTTGTCATTACTTTGTTTCAAACAATTCTAGAGAATTATTCAAACTTCATCGTTGTCATTATAAAAGTGGATATATTTCAACATATCAAAATTATATGCTGCATAAGGCATATTCACAAAATCAGAAAAAAGCCGTGCTATTTATGAGCATGCTGGAAAGGTTCATTTTGAATGCATACCAACTTTTAATAATTATCAACTGAACCATTTATACTAAAATGAACAGATTTTTAAACGCATATTATTTTTCATAAGTATTGTCTGTTGCCTCTGACCTATAAAAAAAATGCTACGTAGCATAATTTTTTTAATCTCTACAGCTTTTATTTCCGAAATCACATAAAAAATTACTTGTACAAAATATAAATTACTATGTACGCATGCTCAAATATGTATATACAAATTAAGGAATGAATATATATGCATATATGCTTCTAAATTTTAGCGCAAAAGAGTAACTTGCGATGCAGAGGTGAACAAGATATAAGCATTATCGAGATTATCCTTTGTGTGTAAGTTTGAAAATTATTAAGGATAAACTTTGCAATATTTTTAGACATGCCTCCATGACAAAAATAATAATAATTACGGATGTGAATTGATAGCAACAGATAAATATATGGCTCATATCTTCGCCGATTATACTCAGAATTGAAAAATACTCAACATCCCAGTTTATGTCATTGGTTTTTTAAAGATAAATGTTGCAACTTTGCATAATCACATCAGGAAGGAAAAATACATGAACCATATCAGTAAATGTGGATACTGAATTGCATGCATCTAATTTCAAATGAGGATAGAAAAATACCTGTTTGAAATTTGGAGTATCGATTTAATACGGTTATGTTGAGTTTTCCCAAACGTAAATAGCCTGCAAAATGAAACAATTAAATAGTTATTGCACCGTTTGCACTCATATAATGATAACTGAAAAGAATGAACTACACTACTTACGTAATATCATTATATTCATTATCGAAGGTTAACATATCTTTGCTTTCTTTTATATTCATTCATAAATTCAATTAAATCCGTTTATCTCAATAATTCCATCATGCAACCCATTAGAAAAAAATTATTTTTACGACAAATGCTGACATTTTAGAAACTTAATAGCCATTTACCATACCTCCCCTGCACACACTGAAGTCCATATATTAGAACGAATTACATAATATTAAAAGTATTTAAATAAATTCAACAAACCATACGTCCATTAAATTATAAAAAAAAGGAAATTTTAATTACAAACAATATGATTTAAATTATTCGATAATGTACACAGTCTTGCTAACAGTATGATTTAAATTCTTAATTTTGATGATATATTGCAATACAATAACCAGGAGATTAAAAGATAATGTTTTATGCAAATAAATTGTATGTGCTTCAGGTGGTTTAACAAATTTAATAGCATCATGCATTGAAATAAAATATAGCATCCTGTTGATATATGATATAATGCATATTATAATCTATCTTCAGAAAGTTTTTGCAAGTTTTTGTCTCATTTAAATTTCAAAAATGCATTCTGACATTAAAAAAACACAAATTCAGCATGTTATTAAAAGCAGAGTCCATGGAGAACTACTATCTTAAATTCTACCTTATCCTTCGAAATGTTAGTGATTAGATACTGATCGGCATGCAATGACCTTCCGTTCAGCTTGTATGCTGAGCCATAACAGTACAAACTCCCTGATCAAGACAATCAAGATGTTATGCTATCACTGTTTGGTATTTCAATCATAGAACAAAGCATAGTCATCTTAACTACATAAATAAACAATTAGTGATTGTCAGAAATGTAATTTGTTTTATAGATGAACACGAAAAGGTCGGCACTGTTTGATATTTAAAATAATCTCGATACACTGACGTATTATGAAGGCAATTTTGCGATATCGAAGCGAGGCTATGTTGATCCTTGGTATGCTATCACTGTCCTACAGTACTGCAGTCTGGTGATACCAACCCACTGCTTCCTTACAAATTGGTAGTTGTCTACAAATACTGTCAGCACTACACAGTTGAACATATCATATGGCAGACCTGATTTTCTGTTTTAATTTTATATGCTGTCTCGGTAATCCACAACTATAGTCAGCTGTCATCCAGTTGGTGCATCCTTCCCAACTGTTAATCCTATACAACAACTGTGGCTTCTCCATAGTTGAGAAGACCATCACTATGTGTATTCCTACCATTTTGTTAAAAAATTGACTTGCCAGTCACTGGGCATATGATATGTTGTGGGAGACGACATGTACAACTGTGGAAAAGCTATGTTATCTAATTATACGGTGAAACTTTGTTTATAAGTGTTGTATGTACATAAGAAGTACAGCCGGTAGACAGATGCTATATGCAAATCAGCTGGTCAAGGGAAGTAAGGATTATAGCTTACAGTAGTTGGAATATCAGGGGTTTACCACTTTATTTTAGTAGGCGTACGTAGACTTAGTTCAATTAAAGCCTATTGCTTACCACAGTCATTTATATTAATTCGTTTGATTTTTCAAGTTGGTGAATATACCAACTCGTGCTTCAACTTTTACTTTATACAATATATTTTTTAAACTGTAATACCATGTCGGCTATGGTGAAAGTTTTATAAACCTGCATAATGTTACTGTTTTGTATGTCCTAATGGATTATTATTCCAAATATTAAAAAACCATTGTTATTGTACATATGTTGTTCTTCTTACAGTTGAAGCTACTCATTACCATTTCCCACCCATTGTAAATCATATACAGGTTTACTTGCGTATACTTATTTACCTGTTACAGTTGACAATTAACCAGTTGAACATTAATCTTCAGCGCTATCCTACCGTTGACCCCTTTAGCATGTCTAGTTAACTGGACATACGATAAATTTATCTTAGTTGTTCATAACTGGATAAATTTATCTTATGTCCAGTTGAAAATTTGTTAACTGGACATAAGATAAATCATACAAATTCGTGCCATACACTCTTATAGATTGAAATACTATCGCGATTCATTTACAAAAACTATATCCTATAGACTTTAAATTAGTATAAGTGTTATACACGGTAGCTTATCTTCATATTCAAGGAATTTAACCTATGGACAAGATAGGAGACAGTACCTTTCATTTGCGCGAAATTGAATTGATGAAGATTTCACATAGTTTTCATTTAATTTATGATGACTTTCGCCCTTTCTGTATTCTGCAGTTTGGGAGAAAAAAGCTTCGCAACGTATTTACAGAATGTGATAAGATAGAAAGGAGGCTAGGTTTAAGATATTGTTGCGTTAAATGCGAAATTTCTGTTTTACCCTTGCGTTAGACTGTACCTTAACGGTCCATTCTATAGATGTTTTTCATATAATTTCCTGCTTCTTGACGGGTCAGTTGGGCTGTGTAAATATATTCATATCATATTAGAGCTTTCAATTATTTTCTCAATCCTGTTTATTTTGCATTTTGTAAATATTTGAAGTAATTAACCTTTATTTTATATTGTTAAACATATGGCAATTCATTAACATTAATCATTCTTCATTTATAAAGTTCAATTTCAAAAGATATGGTAACTTTTTTTTTGAAAATATGAGTTTCATTTTAATATGCTATAAAATTATATTAATTCATTAACACAAAGCAATTAAAAAATCGATCATAAAATATCCATTTTACAAATGATTATACTTTTATATTTTAAAATTTTTAAAAACATGTATAGTTTAGAAAAAGTAATAAATTCAAAAAATAACAATGCCTATATGCACATCATTTTCATATTAACCAAAGTAGTAAAAAAATATGTTAAGCACATAAAAATTATAAACACAAACAATAATAACAATTTTACTTCATGGCTCATTCATTTCAAGAGCTTTCAATTATTTTCTCAATCCTGTTTATTTTGCATTTTGTAAAAATTTGAAGTAATTAACCTTCGTTTTATTCTATTAAACATATGGCAATTCATTAACATTAATCATCATTCATTTATGAAGATCAATTTCAAAAGATATGGTAATTTTTTTTGAAAATATGAGTTTCATTTTTAGTATGCTATAAAATTATATTAATTTATTAACACAAACCAATTAAAAAATCGATCACAAGATATCCATTTTACAAATGATTATACTTTTATATTTTTTTTTTTTTTAAAACATGTATAGTTTACAAAAGTAATAAATTCAAAAAATAACAATTCCAATATGCACATCAAATTGATTATCAATTGATTTATTAAATAACACTAAAATAAAAGAATTTCTACCTTCATATTACTACTATCGATTTCTTGTTTAGTTCTCTCATGATATTTTATCACAAATTATCTTTAAATAGTTTATGATAATTTAAACTTTCGACATTGTTTTAGTAATTCTCATTAATATTTTACACTCAAATACCCCATGTTTAAATATTTATATACTTATAAAGCTTATTATTGGTATCTCCTATTAATTGTCATTTAAATTAGTTAAATATCTTAAATTTAAACTTATTAAATTAAGCCAGTTAATTAATATTCATTAATTCATGCAATAAATCCTATAAATGATAATTCTATATATGTCTCAATAGCTTCACTAATAGTAAAACAAAATTATTTTCATGTCTTTGAGTAGTTCTATAATACCTACATATAAACAATAGTGGAAAAAAACATAAATATAAATACTATTAAAACATTGCCGTGTGCAAACGCACGGCTTACACACTAGTTTGTGATAAATGCAGTTTATGCATCTAGTATTTTGGTGCATTTTTTTTTCTTAACAAGTGCACTGTCAAATCAATAGGGAATCAATAGGGGATTAATGTTTTTCTTATCATCTTATAAAAATTCATCCGAGGAATAAATTTGTGCATATAATTCAACTACTCCACCATTAAATCATATTTTAATGGAAGCTTTTCTCTCTTCCGTTCTTTTTAATCTCTTGGTTTCTTTTGTGGTAAGAGATACATGAATTTTGTATTATCATTCTGTACCTGCAGTTTACTTTTAATCGTTTATACACAGACGGCTTTTCTTATGTGGTTCTTTAGAGCTCACACTCCTCAAGCTCGAAAGCATGTATTTGGCAAGCAGCACATAATAACTGCCAGAAGGATATATATATGACTAATTTATGAGATTGTAATTCAATATATGTTTTATTTATATTATTTGATTATTTAGATGTCTTGGGCAGTTAGTAGATTTAACATTAGATTAATTACTTAAATGGCCTAATATGGAGGTTTTAATAAATTATATGGATAAAGCATGTTTAATTTCAGTTAAATGTCTTTGGATGGGAATTTTGTGTTAACCTTGTACCGTTTTACAGAGATGAGCTTTGTGGTATAATCATATGTCAGCAACAAAAATTAATACATAAATAGACTGAAAGGGACTTCGGTGTTGTAAAAAATAATATATAAAATTGCTTAACATATATTATTCTAAGTTATTTAGCATATATAGTTCCTAGCTTATCCAGCCAACTACTTTGGCAAGGAGACAAAGAAATGAACTGAGGCTCTCCTCTAAATTCATGTGTGGCATAAAGATAAAATTTTGATGCATACACAATATATTAATTTACCATCAGTAATAACTAGGAAGCTTTGAACCAAAATTAGGTTTCTTAATATATCGAATGATGCCACCTGTAAATATTAAGTCAAACTGTTATGCAAATATCATCTTGTTTACAGAAACAATAGTACATGTTTCATGAATATCATATTTACTATGAAATAAGTTGTGTACGTGTTTTTGTTGGTTAATTGTATAATGGACTTCAGTCCATTTTCCATCATTTGTTCTTTCTCATATAATTTTGGTAGTATCCCAGAATTATGCCCCTCTGTGCATTAGAGTCAAGCTTACATTAGAGAATGTATATTCTTAATCAATATCTGGGCTTTTGGGTTCAAAAGAGGGATCAAGCATCAGGAGCTTGATTGTAACAAATGCATGAACAGCCTTAGAGATTAGTGGAAATAGTGCATAAAATTACATGAAACCAAATCATGCATTCTAGAATATTCTTACATGGTCTGAATTTTTGGGTTTAGGATGGTTCCAATATCATATGCATAAACAACTTTGTTGTTAGTTCCAATTATACATAAAATTGTATGAAATCAAATTCTCATAAGCTAATTTAAGATAAAAAATACAAAATAACACACGAAAGTCGAAACTGCTATGCATTAACAATTTTTATTCATATAATAGAATATAAAAAATTAACATCAGCGTAGAACCTTAAATTATAGATATGATAAGATTTTAGCTTTTGAATGCTAATAAACTGGAATGGTTAGCGAGTCTTCCCTTACGAAACAACATAAAAGGGAGGTGAATCGGTTATCTTTTACCCTGTGAGCAACATCATGTCTATTGAATTTTATGGTAGGAACTGTTGTGTTTCAAAACTCATAGACAAACTGATGCTACATAAATATAGCAATACCCTTGTTATTTTATAGTTATTTGATTCAATCAAAATTTAAGTTTTAGAACCCTGATTTCAATAACTACAAATTCACGGGAGCGCCATGTCCGACCTCCTAAGCGGTGGCTTTGGACAAAGGCTGGCTCATCTGATGATGCAACCTCATATGCAGAGCGAACCTTCTCTAGCACTGACCCACCGCATAGGCATACAAACGTTGCAGGCTGATATGGCTTCCTCTTGCTCTTCGGATTTGGGTCCCGATGACAGGTCGATGCGGTGCTGCGTTTGTTTACAGAACCGAAACCTAGTGTATTTTTATACATGTGTGCACAAGTGTACATGTTACACATGTGCTCAATTGTTGTTACTTCATTGGCCTAAGTGCCCTTTTTGCCAAGAAAGGATTGTGGACATCCTTCATCCTAATTTTTATGTTTGTTTTCGAGAAATTTGTTTTTTAATGAACATTATACCATTTTGTGCTTTTTAATGAATATCATGTTGTGTTTTGTAACAGTTATCTGGTTTTTGAATGGACATTGTATTGCATTTTTTTTATAATGGATATCTATTAAATGGTAGTAAAGCAGAAACATTTTTATACATGTGTGCACAAGTGTACATGTTACACATGTGCTCAATTGTTGTTACTTCATTGGCCTAAGTGCCCTTTTTGCCAAGAAAGGATTGTGGACATCCTTCATCCTAATTTTTATGTTTGTTTTCGAGAAATTTGTTTTTTAATGAACATTATACCATTTTGTGCTTTTTAATGAATATCATGTTGTGTTTTGTAACAGTTATCTGGTTTTTGAATGGACATTGTATTGCATTTTTTTATAATGGATATCTATTAAATGGTAGTAAAGCAGAAGCATTTCAAGCTCTTTTATTAATTATAGGAATTTTCTCTCCTCTCCTTACTTCCTTCTAGATATTTAGTTTTTAAATCATGTTATTTATCATTATTACAATTATTATATCATTATTATAATTATTACAATGTTTCTATTACTTTTCTGTTCTATCACTTTTATTTATGTGATATCTCGAAAATTTCAGGCAATTCAAGTGATAATCTCCTTTATATATTTAATTAAAATTGGCAAATTTGTTATTTCAACAATAACAATGTAACGTACATATATGTGAATATAGATTTTAAGTAGAAGATTATTTTCAAACTTGAAATTGTGGTTGTTTAAATATATATATCAAATTGATTTTTAAATTTGATTTTAAATTGTATTTAAAAATTGAATTGAATTTATATTTGGATTTCAAAAGAGTTGATATATAAAGAGTTGATATATATCTTAATATATATTTTCTATTTAAAAAAAATGTAATATGATTTTGTATAAATATAGTGTGTTATTTCTATTTTCTTTAAAAGGGTTTTCATTTTTATAAATTAGAAGGTATTTAGTTATTAGGAAATTAATTAATAAAAGCTTTATTTATATTTATAAATTTATTTTTGCATGTAGTGTTACAAATGTAAGTTAATAATACTACCTAAACACATGTGTTAACAAGATAATTGAGGAGGATGACAAGTGTCATCATTAATTTAAAATTTCTTTTATTTTTGATAAAATTAATTTTAGCTCACATAACACCTATTCTTCATCCTCATATCTTTTCCCTATCTTTATTCTAAAATCAGAAACAAAGGAAACTTAAACGGTTTTTTTCTCAATGCTCAAAGAAAATAAAACCTGAAAACTAAGTCTGAGACAAGAAATTCAAGAGCAACAAGAAAATGATGGCAAAGGCAAGTTCAACATCAATGCAAAAAATTTCAAATATAATCAGACAGGGATTAATCAACAAGCAACCTGGAATCAACAACAAAATTTAAAAAAAAAATCAACAAGCAAAAAGAAATCAATCAAGTCTGGAAACCATTAGCCTGTAGTGCCTCTGTCTCTGTTCATTGCTAGGTGAGTAAACATATCTTAAAAATAGTTTTAATCATGGATTTCATCTTGAAGTTGTGAATGAAAACCATGCTGTTACCTGAAATGCTTGGATTAAGATGAATGCATGTAGTTGTAATAAGTATTGGATGGTTGTGACTATGCAAATACATGCTTTGTTGATATATCAGGGTTTGGTTTCCTTCAGAAATCCAATATCTCATTTTTGAATCATAGTTAGCTTATGATTTGTAAATAAAAAGTGTTTGAAATCATACAATAACACTATTAAAAATCATTCCAGAAATTTATATTGAATATTTGTTTGGAAATTTTAAAAATAACAGTGAAATTGTAATTTGGGTCAAAATTTCATCAATTCAATTTTAAGATTGGATTGCATGGTTGAATTCGTGATGGAAAATCATGAATTTTAATGGGTATATCTCGATTTTTAGATTGAAAATCAGTGAGCTTCCTCGAGTTGAACGTTTGAGATGTTTTGAGCAATTTCCACCGATCAACGACGAATTGGTTGACGTGATTGGGCTTGAAGGTCGAGGAGAAGTCAAGGATCATCAGAAGAATACTATGGTGATTTATTGTTGGTCGAGATGGCCAGTAATCGACGATGTAGGGTTTTATTTCCTGAGTTTGACGTGAGTGTTCAATCGAGTTTCGAGACGCTGAGAGATGATCAGTGGCGATCGCGAGGCCTGCAATAGGTGCTGGGAGACGTGAAGGAGTTACGGTGAAGGTGGCGGAGCTTCTCGAGGCAGGGATCGTCAGAGGCGGTGGAATTCTGATAGTGTTTGGTTCAGGCTGTGTGAGTTTTAGAGTTGATTTGATTCTCGTTTTGGATCGAGTGAGATAGGTGATTGAGATGGGTTTAGGGGATCGCCGTTGAAGTGTCGAGACCATCGACGATGAACGAAATGTCGTGGTTCGTCGGGGTAGGTGCACACGTGCACAGTTGTGTCAGAGAATGATGAGGGAAGTTATGCTCCGGTTTTTCTTTGAACGTGTTCGAGTTTTACTCGAAGCAGGAAGAGTGTAATGGTCTCGTGTCTTGATCAGGGAAGTTAGGTGTGATATCCCGCAATTTTTGGCAATGTAAATTTGATAATCTGTATTAAAAATTTAAATTGATTTAATAATCTTCTTTAATAAATATTTAATTGGTGAATTTTATCTTTTAAAAGCTAATAAATTAGTTTCTATTTATTATGTAAATATATGGTTTATATTGTAAATAGATTAGCTTTGTTTTAATTTAACAAATAAAGTCATATTTTCTAATTCTAATATTTCTGGTAATTTGGAAATTTTGATTTATTTAATATTAAGCTTTTCAAAGCTATTAAATAAATAACTATTTTGTTTTAAATTGTTAAGGTAAATGTTTAAATTGTTCAAAATAATTTTAGCTTAAGTTTTAATTTAAATTAATTAACAAAATGGTTTGTTTTGTTTCCTTTTTAAATATAGTTTGATAAAATAAGTAATTTATAACAAAGAGATAATTTCTTTTATAAATTATTTAAAGTTCATAAATGAGTTATTTTTAAATCAATATCAATATGTATTGCTTTTACAAATAGATTTTAATATTAATAGCATTGTTATTTCAAATTGAAGTTGTATATATATAATTTGATTTTAAAATTGAATTTTAGAATTTGATTTGAATTTGAATTTAAAGTTATGACATTTAAAAAGGATATATATTTTAAATTGTTTTGGATTTTAAAATATTTGTATAAAATTTTATTTATAAATATATTTTTTTATTTCTTTTTAAATTATATATATATATATACTTAATAACTAATTAAGTAACTATAATCTTATATTAACATTTAACAAAATAACTAATAATTAATTAAAGAGACATGTGCTAAATTGTTAATCAACTAATATGACAAATGTTATATTATAAGACAAGTGTCAAATTAAATTTAGCTACTTCTTTTATTTTTATTTATAAACATTTCAGCCTATATATAAACAAATCTACTTCCCTCATTTCTTTTTCTTCCAAAAATCTAAAGGCCAAAGCAAATCTGAGCACAAGATCTGTAAACAACTCTTCCAAACTAAAATAAAACAATAATCATCTTCATTCAAAATGAAAAGCCTGAATCATCTTCCAAAACCTGTAAACATATCCTCAGTTCAAACATGCAAATCAAAATCTCTGTTCAAAACAAAACCCTGTAACTGTTTCAAATCTGGAAATCAAGCCCGTGCATTCTTCTTCTTCAACCTGAGATTTTCAAATGTCTGCATCTTTTCAAACTAAAGCAAGCATGCAATTTAAATCAAAGCGTTTTATTCAAGCACTCAAGTTTTTAAAGCAAATGGCATTTCAGTTTTAAAGTTCAAAAGCTTTTCAAAATTAGAGGCTCTATTCTTCATCATGTCTAGTGAGTAACATCACCTTTAAAAAATTTAAGTATATTAAATTGTTGCATGTTCATCTTTGGAATTAGAATGTTAAGTATGGATATATTTTTGGTACATCTATATATATATGTGAATGTATGAATGTGTGCTTGGCTATTTTAACTGTAACTTAATTGTTTTAGTTTCAAAACTAAGAATTCAAACAAAATTGATTTCCTTTGACCTAGTCTATGTTAAAATTTAAGTCTTAAACAAAAGATGGTTGTTTCATCATAAAGTAAGTTTTAAAATTTTGTTTAAGTTAAATTATATTTGAAATCTCACTGGAAATTTAAAACAACAGCGCATGTGTAATAAAACTGAAAACTCAAACATCTTAATTGATAAATTCAGGGACATAGATTGAATGCTTAACCCAAAACATGATTTTTGAAACTAAAATCTTAATTTATAATAATGGGATATGGGTGCATTTCTGGTTTAACCAGAAATGGGTTTTGGGAAGTTTTCTGGTGATCTAGTTGCTCTGGAGTTCTGGGATCTTCAGTGATGATGGAGGAATGAGCACATATTAAAGGAAAAATGCCAGGAAGATTAATCAAATCATTTTGGAGGAGCGCAAGGTTGATTTGAGTATGTAATCCTAGTTTTAACTAGGCTGTGTATTTTGGATTGGCAAGTCCGCTCTGGTTGATCGAGTTCAACCAAAGTCGAGGGGATCGGGTTTGCTATATTACAGCATGATAGGGGGTTCTCGCTTTGCGTTAGGTGGAGAACAAGAGACTCATACCCCTACATGTCCCCGGGGGTAGTATAAGGCCTTGTGGGGTTGGTTGCGAGTCGAGAGGCTGGCCGTTAAAGCAAACCCAAGGTATCACTGTGAGCCACGGCGGGGCTGGGATGGTTGAAAAGCCTACCAGTCGAGTGAGCCGCTGTCGATGGTTGTAAAGCCTAGACCGTTACAGTGGTATCAGAGCGCTAGGTTGAGTAAATACCTAGGCTTTGGAGTGATTTCTTTCTTGAGAGAGCGTATTTGTAATTTTAAATATATTTATATATATTTATCTATTTCTAAGTATCTGTTGGGTTACCCGTACAGGTTTTCCAATATAAGTTATAAAGATAGATAAGGTAGTGGTGTGTGTCACATGACTAATACCATTGGATGGAGTTTGAGTGTTGAGGTTGGAAGTGTGTCTGTCGAGACTGTAGACCTAATACCGTCTCGAGTGAGCTTTGCTTGGTGTAGGGATTTCATCGATCTCTGAAGGAAACCTGTTAAGGTTCAGAGTCCATCTTTGAAGTTGGATGAGTAGAGTTTGGATCTGTTGGTTAGCAGAAGTGAGTAATGGTATCTTGATACCTCAGGAAGTAGTAGCTGCATGAATGAGATGCGGTGATTATGGATGTGTCCGAAGATGTTTCTTTGGAACAAGTTTTAGGAAGTGTGTTTGCTTCGGTGTTGTGGCTGGGTTTAGCAGGATGTTGTGGTTGGCTTTGAGGCCCAAGTTTCTCGAAAAGCTTTGGATTAGGAAGTCTTTGGCATCTAGGTCAGCGATGCAGCTCGGAGTGTTCTGTGTGCCGATAGGAAGGTCTTTAGCTGAGTAGTTTTCTGGAGGTGGAGTTCAGAAGTTGCGAAGTGGATCCATTTCTTCGATGGATTGGCTAGACCAGCATAAGTTATTCTGATTGGTAAAGGGAGAACATTTTTTTCTCTGGAATTAGGCCAGGTTGATCGCTAAAGTGACCTGCGATAGTTTGAGTGTTCTCTTGGGTTATCAGAGTTTTTTCGGATGTCTTTAGGAAGTCAGAGGTTGTCCGCATCTGGAGATTGAGTTTTCTTATTGACTAGGATTCCAGGAGTGGAACCGGTGGTTCAGTTTAGTTGAAGAATGATTCCTAGAGACAGAGGTTGGTGAAGCAGCTCAGATTTTTGGTGGAACTTCTGAGTGTTCTTTTATGGATCTGTTGAACCATAGATGGGATGTGTTGTCCAGTTTGTGCTTGTGTTCATCATCAGCATTTTCTTCTGCTCCAGATCAGAGTTGTGCAGCAGAAGCAGTTTGGGAGTGCATCTGTTTATCCTTTCTGGATAGGAGAAGTAAGTTTAGTCTTCTGTTATTTGAAGAGTAGAGTTTGTTCTTGGATTTTGGTTGATCTTGAGGAGATCATTGTGTTGAGTTGATTGGTTTTGTTTGTTTCGAGAGGCATCAACATAGGGTGAGCTGATCAGGAAGGATGTTGGTAGCCCAGGATCGTCCGAAGAGTTTTGTGGATAAGAGACGATGGAATTTGGATTCCAAAATCGGAGATTTGATTTTGGATAAGTTTTCTCCGATCGAAGGAGCTATAAAATTTTGGGTAAGACTGGAAAGCTAGCTCCGAGTGTTTTGGATATTTTCTGTGTTCTTGTGAGGATAAGTGTTTGCTCTTCAGGATTGAATTACCAGTTTGGATAACTGGGATTCAGTATGTTTCACATATCTCTGAGAGAGTACGTGTATGATCTATCTCTGGTTGTGGAACCAGCTATTCAGAAGGTTTGGTTGTTGAGTCAGACTCGTTTGTAGTTTGATATCCTGTTTAGTTTTGTAGATCTAGATGAGTAGGAGCTCTGTAGCTTCGTAGTTTTGATTGTTCGGATTCTGTAGAGCGAGTATCCCAGATATATACTTGGGAAACTCGAGGAAATTCTATCTAGAATTTTTTTTGGATAGTTAGATTTGTTTGATTGGGTAAATTGGTTGTTATGGTTATTAGCATATGTTTGATATATGCTTGTGTTTTAATATTAAAATCTTTAATGAGATTACTAAATTACCTTTGTTTAAAATTTCGGGGACGAAATTCTTTTAAGGGGGAAGGAATGTGATATCCTAGAATTTTTGGCAATATAAATTTAATAATCTGTACTAAAAATTTAAATTGATTTAATAATCTTCTTTAATAAATATTTAGTTGGTGAATTTTATCTTTTAAAAGCTAATAAATTGGTTTCTATTTATAATGTAAATATATGGTTTATATTGTAAATAAATTAGCTTTGTTTTAATTTAACAAATAAAGTCATATTTTCTAATTCTAATATTTTTGGTAATTTGGAAATTTTGATTTATTTAATATTAAGCTTTTCGAAGCTATTAAATAAATAATTATATGGTTTTAAATTGTTAAGGTAAATGTTTAAATTGTTTAAAATAATTTTAGCTTAAGTTTAAATTTAAATTAATTAACAAAAAGGTTTGTTTTGTTTCCTGTTTAAATATAGTTTGATAAAATAAGTAATTTATAATAAAGAGATAATTTCTTTTATAAATTATTTAAAGATGATAAATGAGTTATTTTTAAAACAATATCAATATGTAATGTTTTTACAAATAGATTTTAATATTAATAGCATTGTTATTTCAAATTGAAATTGTATATATATAATTTGATTTTAAAATTGAATTTTAGAATTTGATTTGAATTTAAAGTTCTGAAATTAAAAAGGATATATATTTTAAATTGTTTTGGATTTAAAATATTTGTATAAAATTTTATTTATAAATATAATTGTTTAATTTCTTTTTAAATTATATATATATATATATATATATATATATATATATATAAATATATACTTATTAACTAATTAAGTAATTATAATCTTGTATTAACATTTAACATAATAACTAATAATTAATTAAAGAGACATGTGTTAAATTGTTAATCAACTAATATGACAAATGTTATATTATAAGACAAGTGTCAAATTAAATTTAGCTTCTTCTTTTATTTTTATTTATAAACATTTCAGCCTATATATAAACAAATCTACTTCCCTCATTTCTTTTTCTTCCTAAAATTTAAAGGCCAAAGCAAATCTGAGAAGAAGATCTGTAAACAACTCTTCAAAACTAAAATAAATCAATAATCATCTTCATTTAAAAATGAAAAGCCTGAATCATCTTCCAAAACCTGTAAACATATCCTCAGTTCAAACATGCAAATCAAAATCTCTGTTCAAAACAAAACCATGTAACTGTTTCAAATCTGGAAATCAAGCCTGTGCATTCTTCTTCTTCAACCTGAGATTTTCAAATGTTTGCATCTTTTCAAACTAAAGCAAGCATGCATTTTAAATCAAAGCATTTTATTCAAGCACTCAAGTTTTTAAAGCAAAGGGATTTCAGTTTTAAAGTTCAAAAGATTTTTAAAATTAGAGGCTCTGTTCTTCATCATGTCTGGTGAGTAACATCACCATTAAAAAAATTAAGTATATGAAATTGTTGCATGTTCATCTCTAGAATTAGAATGTTAAGTATGGATATATTTTTGGTACATCTCTGTTTATATGTGAATGTATGAATGTGCGCTTGGCTATTTTATCTGTAACTTAATTGTTTTAGTTTCAAAACTAAGAATTCAAACAAAATTGATTTCCTTTGATCTAGTCTTTGTTAAGATTTAAGTCTTAGACAAAAGATGGTTGTTTCATCATAAAGTAAGTTTTAAAATTTGGTTTAAGTTAAATTATATTTGAAATCTCACTGGAAATTTAAAACAACAGTGCATGTGTAATAAAACTGAAAACTCAAACATCTTAATTGATAAATTCAGGGACATAGATTGAATGCTTAACCCAAAACATGAATTTTGAAACTAAAATCTTAATTTCTAATAATGGGATATGGGTGCATTTCTGGTTTAACCAGAAATGGGTTTTGGGAATTTTTCTAGTGATCTAGTTGCTCTGGAGGTCTGGGATCTTCAGTGATGATGGAGGAATGAGCCTAGATTAAAGGAAAAATGCCAGGAAGATAAATCAAATCATTTTGGAGGAGCGCAGGTTGATTTGTGTATGTAACCCTAGTTTTAACTAGGCTGTGTATTTTGGATTGGCAAGTCCGCTCTGGTTGATCGAGTTCAACCAAAGTCGAGGGGATCGGGTTTGCTATATTACAGCATGATAGGGGGTTCTCGCTTTGCGTTAGGTGGAGAACAAGAGACTCATACTCCTACATGTCCCCGGGGGTAGTATAAGGCCTTGTGGAGTTGGTTGCGAGTCGAGAGGCTGGCCGTTAAAGCAAACCCAAGGTATCACTGTGAGCCACGGCGGGGCTGGGATGGTTGAAAAGCCTACCAGTCGAGTGAGCCGCTGTCGATGGTTGTAAAGCCTAGACCGTTGCAGTGGTATCAGAGCGCTAGGTTGAGTAAATACCTAGGCTTTGGAGTGATTTCTTTCTTGAGAGAGCGTAATTGTAATTTTAAATATATTTATATATATTTATCTATTTCTAAGTATCTGTTGGGTTACCCGTACAGGTTTTCCAATATAAGTTATAAAGATAGATAAGGTAGTGGTGTGTGTCACATGACTAATACCATTGGATGGAGTTTGAGTGTTGAGGTTGGAAGTGTGTCTGTCGAGACTGTAGACCTAATACCGTCTCGAGTGAGCTTTGCTTGGTGTAGGGATTTCATCGATCTCTGAAGGAAACCTGTTAAGGTTCAGAGTCTATCTTTGAAGTTGGATGAGTAGAGTTTGGATCTGTTGGTTAGCAGAAGTGAGTAACGGTATCTTGATACCTCAGGAAGTAGTAGCTGCGTGAATGAGATGCAGTGATTATGGATGTGTTCGAAAATGTTTCTTTGGAACAAGTTTTAGGAAGTGTGTCTGCTTCGGTGTTGTGGCTGGGTTCAGCAGGATGTTGTGGTTGGCTTTGAGGCCCAAGTTTCTCGAAAAGCTTTGGATTAGGAAGTCTTTGGCATCTAGGTCAGCGATGCAGCTCGGAGTGTTCTGTGTGCCGATAGGAAGGTCTTTAGCTGAGTAGTTTTCTGAAGGTGGAGTTCAGAAGTTGCGAAGTGGATCTATTTCTTCGATGGATTGGCTAGACCAGCATAAGTAATTCTGATTGGTAAAGGGAGAACATTTTTTTCTCTGGAATTAGGCAGGGTTGATCGCTAAAGTGACCTGCGATAGTTTGAGTGTTCTCTTGGGTTATCAGAGTTTTTTCGGATGTCTTTAGGAAGTCAGAGGTTGTCCGCATCTGGAGACTGAGTTTTCTTATCGACTAGGATTCCAGGAGTGGAACCGGTGGTTCAGTTTAGTTGAAGGATGATTCCTAGAGATAGATGTTGGTGAAGCAGCTCAGATTTTTGGTGGAACTTCTGAGTTTTCTTTTATGGATCTGTTGAACCATAGATGGGATGTGTTGTCCAGTTTGTGCTTGTGTTCATCATCAGCATTTTCTTCTGCTCCAGATCAGAGTTGTGCAGCGGAAGCAGTTTGGGAGTGCATCTGTTTATCCTTTCTGGATAGGAGAAGTAAGTTTAGTCTTCTGTTATTTGAAGAGTAGAGTTTGTTCTTGGATTTTGGTTGATCTTGAGGAGATCATTGTGTTGAGTTGATTGGTTTTGTTTGTTTCGAGAGGCATCAGCATAGGGTGAGCTGATAAGGAAGGATGTTGGTAGCCCAGGATCGTCCGAAGAGTTTTGTGGATAAGAGACGATGGAATTTGGATTTCAAAGTCGGAGATTTGATTTTGGATAAGTTTTCTCTGATCGAAGGAGCTATAAAGTTTTGGGTAAGACTGGAAAGCTAGCTCCGAGGTGTTTTGGATATTTTCTGTGTTCTTGTGAGGATAAGTGTTTGCTCTTCAGGATTGAATTACCAGTTTGGATAACTGGGATTCAGTATGTTTCACATATCTCTGAGGGAGTACGTGTATGATTTATCTCTGGTTGTGGAACCAGCTGTTCAGAAGGTTTGGTTGTTGAGTCAGACTCGTTTGTAGTCTGATATCCTGTTTAGTTTTGTAGATCTAGATGAGTAGGAGCTCTGTAGCTTCGTAGTTTTGATTGTTCTGATTCTGTAGAGCGAGTATCCTAGATATATATACTTGGGAAACTCGAGGAAATTCTATCTAGAATTTTTTTTGGATAGTTAGATTTGTTTGATTGGGTAAATTAGTTGTTATGGTTGTTAGCATATGTTTGATATATGCTTGTGTTTTAATATTAAAATCTTTAATGAGATTATTAAATTACCTTTGTTTAAAACTTCGAGGACGAAATTCTTTTAAGGGGGAAGGAATGTGATATCCCGGAATTTTTGGCAATATAAATTTAATAATCTATACTAAAAATTTAAATTGATTTAATAATCTTCTTTAATAAATATTTAATTGGTGAATTTTATCTTTTAAAAGCTAATAAATTGGTTTCTATTTATAATGTAAATATATGGTTTATATTGTAAATAGATTAGCTTTGTTTTAATTTAACAAATAAAGTCATATTTTCTAATTCTAATATTTTTGGTAATTTGGAAATTTTGATTTATTTAATATTATGCTTTTCAAAGATATTAAATAAATAATTATATGGTTTTAAATTGTTAAGGTAAATGTTTGAATTGTTTAAAATAATTTTAGCCTAAGTTTAAACTTAAATTAATTAATAAAAAGGTTTGTTTTGTTTCCTGTTTAAATATAGTTTGATAAAATAAGTAATTTAAAATAAGGAGATAATTTCTTTTATAAATTATTTAAAGTTGATAAATGAGTTATTTTTAAAACAATATCAATATGTATTGTTTTTACAAATAGATTTTAATATTAATAGCATTGTTATTTCAAATTGAAATTGTATATATATAATTTGATTTTAAAATTGAATTTGAGAATTTGATTTGAATTTAAAGTTTTGAAATTAAAAAGGATATATATTTTAAATTGTTTTGGATTTAAAATATTTGTATAAAATTTTATTTATAAATATAATTGTTTTATTTCTTTTTAAATTATATATATATATTAATATATACTTATTAACCAATTAAGTAATTATAATCTTGTGTTAACATTTAACATAATAACTAATAATTAATTAAAGAGACATGTGTTAAATTGTTAATCAACTAATATGACAAATGTTATATTATAAGACAAGTGTCAAATTAAATTTAGTTTCTTCTTTTATTTTTATTTATAAACATTTCAGCCTATATATAAACAAATCTACTTCCCTCATTTCTTTTTCTTCCTAAAATCTAAAGGCCAAAGCAAATCTGAGAACAAGATCTGTAAACAACTCTTCAAAACTAAAATAAATCAATAATCATCTTCATTTAAAAGTGAAAAGCCTGAATCATCTTCCAAAACCTGTAAACATATCCTCAGTTCAAACGTGCAAATCCAAATCTCTGTTCAAAACAAAACCCTGTAACTGTTTCAAATCTGGAAATCAAGCCTGTGCATTCTTCTTCTTCAACCTGAGATTTTCAAATGCCTGCATCTTTTCAAACTAAAGCAAGCATGCATTTTAAATCAAAGCATTTTATTCAAGAACTAAAGTTTTTAAAGAAAAGGGTATTTCAGTTTTAAAGTTCAAAAGCTTTTCAAAATTAGAGGCTCTGTTCTTCATCATGTCTGGTGAGTAACATCACCATTAAAAAATTTAAGAATATGAAATTGTTGCATGTTCATCTCTGGAATTAGAATGTTAAGTATGGATATATTTTTGGTACATCTCTGTTTATATGTGAATGTATGAATGTGCGCTTGGCTATTTTATCTGTAGCTTAATTGTTTTAGTTTCAAGACTAAGAATTCAAACAAAATTGATTTCCTTTGATCTAGTCTTTGTTAAGATTTAAGTCTTAAACAAAAGATGGTTGTTTCATCATAAAGTAAGTTTTAAAATTTTGTTTAAGTTAAATTATATTTGAAATCTCACTGGAAATTCAAAACAACAGTGCATGTGTAATAAAACTGAAAACTCAAACATCTTAATTGATAAATTCAGGGATATAAATTGAATGCTTAACCCAAAACATGATTTTTGAAACTAAAATCTTAATTTTTAATAATGGGATATGGGTGCATTTCTGGTTTAACCAGAAATGGGTTTTGGGATGTTTTCTAGTGATCTAGTTGCTTTGGAGGTCTGGGATCTTCAGTGATGATGGAGGAATGAGCATAGATTAAAGGAAAAATGCCAGGAAAATTAATCAAATCATTTTGGAGGAGTGCGAGGTTGATTTGATTATGTAACCCTAGTTTTAACTAGGCTGTGTATTTTGGATTGGCACGTCTGCTCTGGTTGATTGAGTTCAACCAAACTCGAGGGGATGGAAGCATGGAGGTAGGCGAAGGCTTGGACGGAGTTTCAGCAACTCTGGTGGTCGGAGATGCGTTGACGAGGCTGTTTCAGGTTTGAGGTAGTGGTTCCAATTGTTGTTCCAGGCTCTGGTTTGAAGTCTCGAATTCGACTTCGACATTCGTTGTGGCGATTCAATGTTAGGGATCAGATTCGAGAGTGATTGGCAAGTTATAGAGATCATCAGAGATGATCAGAGTTGGAAGAAGCCACCGTGCATGTGCACTGTACACTTCTGTGCTTCTGATGATGTTGGTTCAGTCAGAAGTTTTGTTCTCGAGTAATTCTCAAGTAATTCGAGAGTTTAACTCGAAGAGGTGTGGGGTTTCTCTCGAGGCTATTGGGAACGGGCGCGGGTAAAAAAAAATTAGGTTACAGGTTTTTAAACCTGTCAGTTTTAAATTTAAAACTAAATTTTAAAATGTAAAGTAGGTATTTAAACTGATTTTAAATCAAAGTTTTAAACTGGATTCAAAATCTAATTTGTATCCTAGTTTTGAAATAAAAGAAAGTTTTTAAATTTTAAAATGTTTTAAACAACTTTAAATGTTTAAGTGTATTTTAAAATGGTTTGAATTTAAAAAGGAATTTGGTTTAAATTTTTTTAAATTTCTTTTATAAGGTATGTATTTCTTTAACATAAGATTTAAAAGGTTTTAAAATGGTTTTAAACTTTGTTCATGTTAAATTTGTATTCATTTTAAATCTTAAATATAAAATGAAATTTAAAGTAAATTGAAAGTAAATTGTTTTTAAATACTTTGTAAATGATAACATAATCATTAATAAGAACAAAGTTTTATCTTAAAGTAAATTAGAATTTAATGATTTGTAATTCATTAAATTATTAAGGTCATTAAAATGGATAATTAATTTATTTAATTAATTAATGAAATGGATAATTAATTAAAGTGATTAATGGTTTTAATTTGATTAATTAAAGTCTAAGATTAATTACTGTTAGAACAATTAATTTGTAATTAAGAAATCATTAATTGGATAAGATTAGATTTTAAATTAATGATTAATGATTTATTAATCAAGTAATTAAGGATTAATTAAATTAGAGTTGGAGCTTAATTAATTAAATAATTAAGGATTAATAAATTGAACAATAAAGATTAATCAATTTGTAATTAATATTGATTAGTGTAAGTATAATTACTTAAGAAAAGTAATTAAAGAATTGTTAGTATTTAATGAAGTTCATTAACTTGAGATTATTTAACAATTAATTAATGTGATTAATTTTAATAATTAATTAGATTAATTAATTAATGATAATCATTTGTGAAATTGTTTAAGTGTAATTACTTAATGGAAATAATTAAGGAATTAATTACTTAATGTAATTAATTGAGTTTAATGTGATTAGTTTAGATTAATTAATTAAGTTTAATTAATTTAAACACTGGATGGTTTGATAAGTAATTATTTAATGTAATTAATGGAGTGTAATTACATAGTGAAGTAATTAATGAAAATTATGGATGTAATTAATGGAAGATGGTTTAATAGTGAAAGTAATTTGGATTATATTACTTTGTATAATTAATCAAGGG
This sequence comes from Allium cepa, assembly GCA_030765085.1. Lineage (NCBI taxonomy): Eukaryota > Viridiplantae > Streptophyta > Magnoliopsida > Asparagales > Amaryllidaceae > Allium > Allium cepa. The sequence goes on along the minus strand of CM060931.1, from coordinate 1,037,144,566 downwards.
ATAATTAAAGAAATTAATTAAGAACTAATCAATTTATTTGATGAAGTAATTAAGGGTAGTTAATTACTGAATGTGATTAATCAAAGGTGATTAATAATTATGGTTTAATTGAGATTAATTGCTTAATATAATTAATTTAAATAATTAATTAATTTAAATTTAATCAAGGGTCATTAATTTATATAATTAATGATGGGATTGATTAATTAAGATTAATTAATCAATAATAAGTGAATAAAGGTAATTAATTAATGTAATTAATTAAGGATTAATGTAATTAATTATAGTTAATTAATTAATGAAGTAATTAAAGGTTAATTATTATAAGTGGTTAAGAATAATTAATTTGTGAAATTAATTAAAAGATAATTACTTGAATGTAATTAAAGGATAATTAATCGAGGAGGATTATTTAAGGTGATTAACTAGAGGATAATTAATTAATTGATTTGTAATTAATTAATGGTTATGTAAGCAAAGTTTAATGATAAGGTAATTAATTTAATTCACTTTAAATTAATTAGAGATGGAAGTAATTAATTTAATTCACTTTAAATTAGTTGTAGATGTTGTGATTAAGTAAATCAATGCTTATGTATGAATGGATGATATTGATTTACTTTGAATGGTTTGAGATCTCAGTTATGACATAAGTGATGCTGTGTGATATGGATGCTTTGGTTGCATTGTGATGATAATATGGATTATCTATTTGTGATGATAATATGGATTATTTGTTTATGATGATAATGTAGATTATCTATTGTGATATGTGGATTATCTATCTGAGTGTATATAGATAATAGAATTGAATTGTTTTAAACTTTAAAACAACTTGGCCTTAAAAGTTACGTTTTGGATTTCGATGAGATCGGGATCAGGTTTTCAGATTTGGATATCTGAAAACCACATCCATCCAAATTCACGATAGGTCGTGAATATCAAGTGAAGCGTGAAGACTCGAGGTGTAAGGACTATTCGTCATTAAAACTCTAAGGGTGATTCCAATACGAGTTTAACGGGGTAGTACTTTCAGATTTGAGATGAAGATTCAGAGTGCAAGGGTTATCGTCATTAACTCCGAGGGTGATTCCAAAATGAGTGTAACGAGATAATGCCTTTGGTTTCGTTCGAACCCGGAACGAACTTGTATGGATTGAATGCTATCAGAACATCGTCAGGTGGGCGATGAGCATTCTAAGAGATGTGTTCTCTAAAGGTAATCGTAGCCTCAAGCCTCATCAACGGGGAATGGCTAAAACAAGGGAGGTGCAGCAAGGCTAAGTGGGTCATGCCTAAGTAGGATGAGGTTTTCCCCTGTCTAGAGGTCCCTTTTTATTTGGCTTAGTGGGCAGTTGGATATGCGCACCAATTGTGGGGTTGTCTTGTTCGGGACTATCCTGTAAGGGATGGTTCCGGCCTTATGTTGCAGGGGATTGGGAGTAATCCTCGGTGCGTTGGTCTAGGCCCCGTACTGTGACGGGCGGTACCCCAGTAGCCCTGCCATTGTATGTAATCCAAAATCCAATAAGTGCCAACGGTTTTGATTGTATTACCCACTTTTGTGGCTAGTAGTTGGAATTTAATCATGTAACAATTTCATCTATTTCATATTTACTTGAAAACCCTAGACCTATTATAATATCACTGGATTTCATATCAAATGTTTTGGTTAGCGTAAGATAAAAAAAATTCCATGTTTATATGTGGGAAGTCTTACGTGATACCTTTTTTTTGAAAGGTTTTTCAAAAGTTAAGCAACTTTAACTTGTTACTCACACCAGACCCATGTCTAACTCGGAGTTTATTTCTGTTTTTCTTAAACTCTTGGGTACTCAAATTTTTACGAGTAGCCAAGGGATTCAGGTTAGCTTTGACGAATTGTGGAGGAGAAATGGAGCAGGAGGCTTCAGCGTTGTAGATATCTATAGTGTTCCGTTGTGATTGATTTCTCTGAGTTGTATTGAGTTGTAATAACTTGACAGGTGTTTATAACTGTCTAGTATGTGATGTATAATCTGTGTAACTCTGATAGATGTTGTATATTATCTAAATACTCATGCTATTAATATAATTTAGAGTTTTTTAGGCTCAAGGAAAAAGTTAGAGAAAAATTTAGTTTCAGGGACAAGAAGTTTAGTTTTTAGGCTGAAGGACACTTTTTAGTGTAAATCAGAGAATGATAATTGTAACTATCATTTTCAGTTTACACTAAAAAGTGTCTTTCAGACTAAAAGGCAAACTTATTGTCCCTGAGACTAAATTTTTTTGTAACTTCTTCCTTATGCCTATTTACCTGTATAATTTATTTGTTCCGCTGTTTAGATTTTGTTGTTGTTTCTTCTTTCTCTTCTTTCTTTTCTCTTTTCTATCCCTTTCTTTCTTATTAATGATGCGTCATTCTGTGGAATGAATGGCGGGTCGTTACGTTAGGGGTTCGCTCGAGTTTTGGTGAGGGCGGTTTTAAAGATGTTCCAGGCTTATGGTTGTAGTGGTTTTATGAATAAAGAAATTTGAAATGTTTCTAAGTTTCAAGACAAAAGTAAACAAGTTCTTACCTATTAAACTAAATTGTTTCAAGAATAATTGTTTAAATAAGTTTTAAATATTTAAATAGAGAAGTTTTTAAAGAATAGGAAAATGGATTTCTAAATGACTTTGTATTAAAATATATTTAATAACTTTGAAAGTTTCAAAGATTTTAAAGGTTTAAATTAGAAGTTTATATTGTTTAAATTATAATTGATTTCTAAAATGTTTTATTTTTAAATAAAGCTTAAAGATAATAATTTAGTAAATCAATTATAATAAAGAGTTTATGTTTAAGTGATTAAGAGTTTTGATTAATTTAAAATAAATAAATTTTCTTAATTAAGAATCTTTTAAGTATAAGTAATTAAGAAAATTATTTAATTGATTTTAAATGATGAGTTAATAATTAACTAAGTAATTAATTAGTGATTAATTAAAGATAATCACCTATAAATTAAGTAAGAGTAATTACTTAATGAAGTAATTTAAGAGATTAATTGCTTGGTGTAATTAATTAAGTTAATGTGATTAATTTTAATTAATTAATTAAGTTTAATTAATTGAAGAGGATTCCTTGATGATGAGATTAAGTATAATTACTCAATGCAATTAATGGAGTGTAATTACTTGGTGAAGTAATTAATGATTAATTACTGGATGTAATTAATTAAGGGAAATTACTTAATGGATATTAATTAAAGGATAATTACTTGAGGGAAGTAATTAGGTGGTGATTACTCGGTGTTATTAAAGGATTAATTAATGAAATTAATTAAGGGGTTGATTTAATTAATATAATTAATTAAAGGGAGTTAATTACTAAGGTGATAAATCAAGGTTGAGTAATGAATGTAATTAAAGTTAAAGATTAATTATTGAATGTAATTAGAAGAATAATCAATCAATGAAGGTAATTAAAGGTTAACTATTGTGAATGGTTAAGAATAATTAATTTGTGTAATTAATTAAGGGTTAATTACTTAATGTAATTAAAGGATAATTAATCTAGGTTGATTAATTAAGATGATGATTAATGTAAGGACCCGATTCTTCGTCTTTCGAAAATTCAACATCGATACTCACTTTATCGACTGCCGAGCTATCGAACGACGGAAAACCGAACACTTAGGGTTTTAAGAAAAAGAAAAAGAAGAAAAAGACATAAGAAGATAGAAAATAGAGAGGAAAGAACATAAGAGAATAGAGGTAAAAGAAAATAGACAATAGAACGGGACAGAAAGAAAACAACAGAACAACATCAGAATCTCACAATTCGCAGTGGAACAACATATAATAGATAAATGAATAATCTTTAAACAAAGAAATATATCAGTTATTACATTTTACTCATTACGTTACATTACATCATCATCAGAGTGTACAACAACAAACATCAAACAGCGGAAAAGAAATACTATATACTAGTAAATACGCCATGCCATCCATCTTGCCTCCAGCAACTCCAGAATATCCAGAATATCCTGATAAACCTAACTCATGACTGTCCGTGTGGAAATTGGTGGGCATCCAGAGTTTAGGAAGGAAAACAATAAACTCCGAGTCAGTCATGTGACTGGTGTGAGAACTCAAAATAGTTTATTTATCTTTGAAAACAAAATAGAGGAATATTTTTAAAGTCAATTCGCAATGCTTTTAAAAATGAGACTACCATAAGGCCTCCCGCACACACACACAATGCAAACGCAGAATCGGAGGAGATTTCTCCTTATGATAGTCAAAGATGCTTGATACGCATTTAAAATAACATTTGATATTATTACTAGTGCATAGTGTAGGAAAAATATTTCGAAAGTAGAATATAAATCTTAGCCAGCATAGACATTCCGAACTATGCCTACTATAGCTACCATCCAAACAGTGGGGCGCCACCATAAGTGACTGATAGGTTCTACAACTAATACCGTACAAGATCGTATTGTTTCTTTGGATTTCCAACGAATGATCAGGCCAAGGAACTTCCCATTGCCACATGAGAATGCCTCTGGATGGACATCCCCGAGAACCAAACCGGATCTCTACCAACGCAAGGCCGGGTTACCCCTAACTGAGTAACAACTGACCGAATATGCCATCCCCCGGTCCTTTGGGACCTTTCAACCGAGCGCTCGTAATCAATTCACACAATCATAAAGTGTTTTCAACATGAGTAAGTATCTGGGCTCCATACCATGATACCACCCTTTTCCAGAAGGAAATGCACATATCCTAAAGGGCGCTACCCCTCATAACCTTGCTGCATCTTTCCTGTTTTGACCATTCCCGAGGTGTGAGGCTCGACGAAGTCACGTCCACAAAAATATACTTTATTCAAAAGCCATGCTTTGGGTCAACAAATGATCATAGAAATGATCACCAGGATAGACGATCAAATAAATGATCCTATCACAAATAATCAACACAATGATCATTTCACAGCAACACTCAGCATGTCACATTACCAAATTGGGAATATATCGCTGATAACCTTCAACTACATAACCTCTAAGCTCGTACGTCTCAAAGAAGGGTGTTAAGCTAAAAGAATAAATTCTCCGCCACCAACATAAATATATTTGAAAGAAATCGGCTTTATATCTCAATTTGTAATGTCAGACATACAATCCATACAAGTCTGTTCTGGGTTCGAACAGAACCGAAGGCACTTACAAAGAAGTCCTTGCAATCCGGATAATCTCTAATCACGTCCGGACTTCCCATCACATAGGGAATCTCTATACCAGGAGCTACCCATTGTAGAGACAATCGACGAGTTGTCCTTTCGCTTTCAAAAATATCCGGTCTTCAACACCGGTCATCAATGCTATCCATTACGTCATATCACTATTCGGAATGGGTAATCCGAATAACGAGCGCAATAATTTAAAAATAAGTGTGCATTCAAATTCAAGCAAATCACAACAAATACCTTTCAAAGGTAAATATTGATAGTCGGTTATTGAACTATCAATGGATATGCACAACATCACCAGATTCCAAATAATTTTCCAAATTATTTAACTCCCAAAGATATCTTTACTAGATATATAGTTTTCACACTTCAAAAATAAATCAATATTTGTTTTTAAACAACTTCCCTTTTCATTCATAAATTCCATAGTGAATTTATATTTCAAAATATCCATGCATATACGATTTCAATTATTCATTTCAATTTATCTTCAAAAAGATAAATTCTTAAGATATTCACTTTATATTGGAAAACATTTCCATACTTACTTATTCATAAGTAATTCACAAATTTTATTTATTTTCAACACTTAGAAAATATCCAATATACTTAAATCGAGATTAAGTATATATTTCATTCTTTAAGGAAATCATTCTCTTAAACATATTTATTTGGGCCAAAACGAATGTTACGTAAAACATCGTTACGACAACCCAAAATCACTAGTATAGGGATTCGAAATTAAAATAGATATATAAATCCCAATACTATACAAAACATTTCCTTTCGGAAATCATTTACTATAACAACAGTGTTATAGTCCACCATTTCCTTTTATTTCTCGAAAACGTCTATTTCAACAATGAATGTTGAAATCTATGGTTTCGAATCTCAACACATTTAAAACATTGTTAGATCGTTTTAATTCTATTTAGAACATCACATTCAAAACAATTTCTTTAACATATTATTCACTATTCAAAAACGTGAATATACTACGTTAATCAATTTCATCATTTCTATTCATTTTATTTTAAAGGATTATTCACTGTCTAAAACGTGAATATAACTTCATAAATAAGTTATAAAAATTAACTTATCAAAATAAGTCGTTTGCGAATTTATAAAACAACGTTCATAAATTCCTTTATTAACCTGTTCAATTTATATCTCAATGATATACTAAAAATTCATATTATAAGTCAAATGCTTATAAAACGATTATTTTACAAAGTCGTTCTTTTAAACTTCATAATTATAAATCTTATAACTTATAAGATTCAATTATTTATCCAAATATATTCTTTAATAATTTCACAAAATTTATAAATCTTACTATTTATAAATTTCATTTATAACTTCACCATTTATAATTTTATAAATTTCATTCACTTATGCAATCCATTTTCACTTCATTCAAACACTTATAAAAACTCATTTTATAATTCAAATGTTTTAATTTATAAATATCAATTTATAAATCCTTTATAAAATCAATTTATACTTTTATTTTAAAACATCTTTAATCTCCTTTATAATTTCATCATTCTCTTGATTTATAAAATAATCAAATTTTATAAATCCTATTTTTTTAAACTTTTTATAATAAATTCGAAAATCCAATTTAATTATTTTATAAAAACATTAACCCATATTTCTCAAAAATCAATCTTTAACCATATTTCTCAAAATCATAATTTTTATAACTTTAAAAATTATAACGTTTATTTATTTAAAATGGATCAATTCCAAACATATAGTATATTTTCAAAAATCACTTTAAAAATCATTTTAAAGTTCCAAAATTTGGTTCAATGATGCTACATACCAAATAGCCAATCACGACAACAACGATATCATATATCGATATGATAATCCATCAAATATCAAAATATCTGAAATCAAATAAATACTGTTGAGGAATCCAGTTGGATCTCTCCAACCTGTTTTCCTGCATCCAAAAACATTAGCACAATACCAATTCCGCTCCAGTACGGAATTATCGTGGTATATGGGATTTAAAATATTATCCGCTTAATAGGCGGTGCAAATAGGGTCTCATCCGCTATACAAATGCGGGAAATCAATAACTCCAATATATACATAAGCCAATATATATATATATTGCTATTATATATAATACCAATTTCACTGTTTATGAAATATTCGCGGTATATGTTTTTAATAAATAACATCCGCTTACTAACGGTGCATAATGTCTATTTTAACAATCAATAGATAACAATCATCATTCAAACATGCATTCAAATATTTTAAATCTAACTATTTAAAATAAAAATCGAAACTGATTCGATTGAGTGAGAAGTTCTCACCTTGATTTCAATTTCGTTTTAGCGATTTATTTCGAATAAAATTAAACGGACGTTTAATTTCACTCGAAATTCTCACTAACTCCAAACGACTCCAATCCAATTTCATCGCGTAGTGCTCATCCATACGATTCCAACGCAACTGGTTTCGCGCGTTTTCGACCTCGTATGAAAAAGATATGCATTTATGAAGTTTACTCGAATTTTATAATTAAAATTACAACATAAATTAAAATTTTAAACCCTCAACTAATACTGGCCACTGGATCCATCATCTGCAGATCACCACCGCACGTTTCCTTTCTCCTCTCCCTCTCGTTCCATCTCCAGGCCGCACAACCCAACACGCCCAACTAGGGTTGATTTTTGCAACCAACACGATCAACTTCGCGACGATCAGAGAGCCTCACGTCGAAGCCCCCACCTCCACCCACCAACGCCGGCCGACCGCACCCCCATCGTGCCCCCTCGCTCTCGAAATGCGTGCAAACTGCCGGTCGAACACGGCGACTTTCCCCTCGATTTACTCACTCAAACTCGATCATGACCGTTGATATTAAAGATCTCGTCGAGCTCTTCAAGATTGTAGTTGAGAGTTTCTTGCAATAATGCTTAGATTTGAAGAAAATTGGAGGAGAACGAATTGAATTTTCGGCCGTTAGTTCAGGGAGGTGGCGGCTGCGTTTGACCTAGGGTTTAGTTATTTTTTTTTTTTGCGTGAAGGTGGGCTATTTATAGGAAACGAACGAAACACTATTCATTTCGGAAATTCCGAACTCCGATTTACGCGCCGTAACTGACGTTTCTATGGTTTATCCCGCATTCCGGACATAATGGAACAGGTTTCGCAAGCTAATTCGAACATCTGTGCGAGATATGGCAACAAACGATCGATTTAAATTAAACCGATTTAAACGATTTTCTAGGCGTTTTAATTTGTACCGGACAAACGGTAAATCCAATTGACACGAAATTTGAAACCTTACAATAATATCATATTACGGATCCGATGAAACTAGTTTCGTCGAAATCCGAGACTTTTTGAAAAATGGCTATTTTAACTCGCCAAATTAATATTAAAAATAAATTCGATGCGTTTCGAGCTGCCACGATCAAACGATAACTCCGATTGCTACGAAAATTGAAATCCGGTAATAACTAACTATTACGGATCCAATGGAACTAGTTTCGTCCAATTCTGAGACTGTTCAAAAATTGACTAATTTCACTAGTCGATTTAAATATTAAAATATTCAATTTTCACAAATTAACTTTTAATTCGATTTTAAAAGTTCTAAAATATCGTTCTAACTACAATATGATAAAATAAAATTTTACAAATCATTTTCAATCATATTTAACTCAATTTTCAATTATTTCCATAATTTAACATATTAAATTATTGATTTAATTATTCAATTAAATCCAATTATTCGAAATAAAATTTATTCGACTTATAAATTCACTCTTTAATATTTAGAATTAATTAAATATTCAAATTTTAATAAATTAAAATTCTGGGTCGTTACAATCTTCCCCCCTTAAAAGAATTTCGTCCTCGAAATTAACAAGTAAGAAAAGTTATAGAATTTATTAACTTTCCCAAAATCCATAGCTAAACTTCTTACAAAACTTTACTAAGTTTTCAAATCATACTTAGTTATCTTTTCAAAACAACCACTATTGTTTAACTTTCAATTCCAAATCAAATTTATAGTTTTCAAAAATTTTCCAATTTTCTCAAATTTTTTCTAACGCCTTAAATTTTCGGAAAAATTCGCCATAGTCTCCTTTGCGCGGCTCGATCCAAAAAAAATGACAGTATATATATCACAAATATACATCTCATCAAGTAATGAGGCATCCCGAAGGGAAAAAAGTATAAAAGTACGGTATGTAATCCGAGATATGTACCTTATATTTTATTAGCGAGCATATACGGCTAATATAGCGCGAAAGCGAGCTCCAAATGCGAAGCAAACGCGATCCGCACCTACTAAACACTTAACAAACAACATGAGAAACATGTATGTAGACAATGGTATCGATATACAACATATAGCAACATAATAACTATACATGCCAACATAGCAAATGTAGTAAAAGCAATATACTCAACCATCAACCAACTAGCATTCATAACCAATATATATTCATTCATATTCTCATTAATATTCAATGAAATGGGTTTTCAATTTAATCACATTTGATTTATTAACAGTGGATGTTCTTACTAACATTTATTTTCAATTAGTTTATATTCACTAATTCATATTCAAGTTGGTTCACTTCCAAATCAAATTCAATTTTATTTAAGATTCGCTTAACTTCCAATTGAATTCCAATTACTTTAGCTTCCAATTCCATTAACTCAATTTCATTAACACTTAATGAATTATATACAATCAATCAACTAACAACCATATAACAATCAATGTATATTAATTGCAACCAAATTCCTTTGCTTATATTCATTCAATTTAGTTTCAACACCATCACTTTCAATTGGTTTAAATAAATTGATTTTCTTTCAATTATTCAAATTCCAATAACATTAGATTTTAATGAATTAACACTTATATTCATTATTTCATATTAATTTACATTCATTTGATTTACATTCAATCCATTAATTCAATTCAATTACTAAAGTTGAATTTCATTACATAACTCAAGTTCATATCTATCACTTAACTTTATTAATTTACTTTGATACTAATATCAACTTCATTCAACATCTCTTAAGTTATACTTCATTTACAAACATCACTTGGTTTTACATAACTTAAATTCCAACTTATAAATAAATTCAGATTCCAATTCTAAAGTAAATTTCCATTTAACTTTAAATTCATTTTTATTTATAACTCATATTCATAAATATACTCATATAGTTTCACTTCTTATATATATAAGTTTATTTCACAATTGTAAATCACTTTAATTATAATTCAATTCTTATAATTCTTTTCTTATACAATTATTCTTTTTACTTAGATTATTCAAACAACTAAACAATCCACTTATATACACTTTAATAATTCTGAAAAATTATCCCTTTATATATATAAATATAATCAAGGTAAAATTATTTCATTTACCCAATCTTAAAACAATATTGTGTCGAATTGTTCTGTACAAGTGTTTAGAGATCCCTATCAACAACGTTAATTACTCGTATTAACCAGAATCTATATACCACTCAACAAACCAATCATCACAATATAAAACAATTTTATATACACTAACAAATACGCTCTCATAGCTATTATTACACTCAAATTCATTCTAGAGCACTACTGACTCTATCTCTAATGAGTAATACCCAACAGAACCATGGTTGTCGCTTAACCATAAGCTCCGATACCAGATGTAACGTCCCGTCGGTAGCGGTCACAACCGGTAGGCTTTTCAACCATCCCAGCCCCACCGTGGCTTACACTGATATCCCAAACTTGCTTTTACGGACACCCTTTCGAATGTCACGGCTTCGCCTAACCAACCCCGTAAAGAGGATGTGTGGGGGTAAGAGTCTCCCGTTCGCCACCAAACCGCGAAGCGAGAACCTCCCATCACATATCACCTAGCATAAGCAAGACTGGTGTGAGAACTCAAAATAGTTTATTTATCTTTGAAAACAAAATAGAGGAATATTTTTAAAGTCAATTCGCAATGCTTTTAAAAATGAGACTACCATAAGGCCTCCCGCACACACACACAATGCAAACGCAGAATCGGAGGAGATTTCTCCTTATGATAGTCAAAGATGCTTGATACGCATTTAAAATAACATTTGATATTATTACTAGTGCATAGTGTAGGAAAAATATTTCGAAAGTAGAATATAAATCTTAGCCAGCATAGACATTCCGAACTATGCCTACTATAGCTACCATCCAAACAGTGGGGCGCCACCATAAGTGAATGATAGGTTCTACAACTAATACCGCACAAGATCGTATTGTTTCTTTGGATTTCCAACGAATGATCAGGCCAAGGAACTTCCCATTGCCACATGAGAATGCCTCTGGATGGACATCCCCGGGAACCAAACCGGATCTCTACCAACACAAGGCCGGGTTACCCCTAACTGAGTAACAACTGACCGAATATGCCATCCCCCGGTCCTTTGGGACCTTTCAACCGAGCGCTCGTAATCAATTCACACAATCATAAAGTGTTTTCAACATGAGTAAGTATTTGGGCTCCATACCATGATACCACCCTTTTCCAGAAGGAAATGCACATATCCTAAAGGGCGCTACCCCTCATAACCTTGCTGCATCTTTCCTGTTTTGACCATTCCCGAGGTGTGAGGCTCGACGAAGTCACGTCCACAAAAACATACTTTATTCAAAAGCCATGCTTTGGGTCAACAAATGATCATAGAAATGATCACCAGGATAGACGATCAAATAAATGATCCTATCACAAATAATCAACACAATGATCATTTCACAGCAACACTCAGCATGTCACATTACCAAATTGGGAATATATCGCTGATAACCTTCAACTACATAACCTCTGAGCTCGTACGTCTTAGAGAAGGGTGTTAAGCTAAAAGAATAAATTCTCCGCCACCAACAGAAATATATTTGAAAGAAATCGGCTTTATATCTCAATTTGTAATGTCAGACATACAATCCATACAAGTCTGTTCTGGGTTCGAACAGAACCGAAGGCACTTACAAAGAAGTCCTTGCAATCCGGATAATCTCTAATCACGTCCGGACTTCCCATCACATAGGGAATCTCTATACCAGGAGCTACCCAGTGCAGAGACAATCGACGAGTTGTCCTTTCGCTTTCAAAAATATCCGGTCTTCAACACCGGTCATCAATGCTATCCATTACGTCGTATCACTATTCGGAATGGGTAATCCGAATAACGAGCGCAATAATTTAAAAATAAGTGTGCATTCAAATTCAAGCAAATCACAACAAATACCTTTCAAAGGTAAATATTGATAGTCGGTTATTGAACTATCAATGGATATGCACAAATCACCAGATTCCAAATAATTTTCCAAATTATTTAACTCCCAAAGATATCTTTACTAGATATATAGTTTTCACACTTCAAAAATAAATCAATATTTGTTTTTAAACAACTTCCCTTTTCATTCATAAATTCCATAGTGAATTTATATTTCAAAATATCCATGCATATACGATTTCAATTATTCATTTCAATTTATCTTCAAAAAGATAAATTCTTAAGATATTCACTTTATATTGGAAAACATTTCCATACTTACTTATTCATAAGTAATTCACAAATTTTATTTATTTTCAACACTTAGAAAATATCCAATACACTTAAATCGAGATTAAGTATATATTTCATTCTTTAAGGAAATCATTCTCTTAAACATATTTATTTGGGCCAAAACGAATGTTACGTAAAACATCGTTACGACAACCCAAAATCACTAGTATAGGGATTCGAAATTAAAATAGATATATAAATCCCAATACTATACAAAACATTTCTTTTCGGAAATCATTTACTATAACAACAGTGTTATAGTCCACCATTTCCTTTTATTTCTCGAAAACGTCTATTTCAACAATGAATGTTGAAATCTATGGTTTCGAATCTCAACACATTTAAAACATCGTTAGATCGTTTTAATTCTATTTAGAACATCACATTCAAAACAATTTCTTTAACATATTATTCACTATTCAAAAACGTGAATATACTACGTTAATCAATTTCATCATTTCTATTCATTTTATTTTAAAGGATTATTCACTGTCTAAAACGTGAATATAACTTCATAAATAAGTTATAAAAATTAACTTATCAAAATAAGTCGTTTGCGAATTTATAAAACAACGTTCATAAATTCCTTTATTAACCTGTTCAATTTATATCTCAATGATATACTAAAAATTCATATTATAAGTCAAATGCTTATAAAACGATTATTTTACAAAATCGTTCTTTTAAACTTCATAATTATAAATCTTATAACTTATAAGATTCAATTATTTATCCAAATATATTCTTTAATAATTTCACAAAATTTATAAATCTTACTATTTATAAATTTCATTTATAACTTCACCATTTATAATTTTATAAATTTCATTCAATTATGCAATCCATTTTCACTTCATTCAAACACTTATAAAAACTTGTTTTATAATTCAAATGTTTTAATTTATAAATATCAATTTATAAATCCTTTATAAAATCAATTTGTACTTTTATTTTAAAACATCTTTAATCTCCTTTATAATTTCATCATTCTCTTGATTTATAAAATAATCAAATTTTATAAATCCTATTTTTTTAAACTTTTTATAATAAATTCAAAAATCCAATTTAATTATTTTATAAAAACATTAACCCATATTTCTCAAAAATCAATCTTTAACCGTATTTCTCAAAATCATAATTTTTATAACTTTAAAAATTATAACGTTTATTTATTTAAAATGGATCAATTCCAAACATATAGTATATTTTCAAAAATCACTTTAAAAATCATTTTAAAGTTCCAAAATTTGGTCCAATGATGCTACATACCAAATAGCCAATCACGACAACAACGATATCATATATCGATATGATAATCCATCAAATATCAAAATATCTGAAATCAAATAAATACTGTTGAGGAATCCAGTTGGATCCCTCCAACCTATTTTCCTGCATCCAAAAACATTAGCACAATACCAATTCCGCTCCAGTACGGAATTATCGCGGTATATGGGATTTAAAATATTATCCGCTTAATAGGCGGCGCAAATAGGGTCTCATCCGCTATACAAATGCGGGAAATCAATAACTCCAATATATACATATGCCAATATATATATATTGCTATTATATATAATACCAATTTCACTGTTTATGAAATATTCGCGGTATATGTTTTTAATAAATAACATCCGCTTACTAACGGCGCATAATGTCTATTTTAACAATCAATAGATAACAATCATCATTCAAACATGCATTCAATTATTTTAAATCTAACTATTTAAAATAAAAATCGAAACTGATTCGATTGAGTGAGAAGTTCTCACCTTGATTTCAATTTCGTTTTAGCGATTTATTTCGAATAAAATTAAACGGACGTTTAATTTCACTCGAAATTCTCACTAACTCCAAACGACTCCAATCCAATTTCATCCCGTAGTGCTCATCCATACGATTCCAACGCAACTGGTTTCGCGCGTTTTCGACCTCGTATGAAAAAGATATGCATTTAGGAAGTTTACTCGAATTTTATAATTAAAATTACAACATAAATTAAAATTTTAAACCCTCAACTAATACGGGCCACTGGATCCATCATCTGCAGATCACCACCGCACGTTTCCTTTCTCCTCTCCCTCTCGTTCCATCTCCAGGCCGCACAACCCAACACGCCCAACTAGGGTTGATTTTTGCAACCAACACGATCAACTTCGCGACGATCAGAGAGCCTCACGTCGAAGCCCCCACCTCCACCCACCAACGCCGGCCGACCGCACCCCCATCGTGCCCCCTCGCTCTCGAAATGCGTGCAAACTGCCGGTCGAACACGGCGACTTTCCCCTCGATTTACTCACTCAAACTCGATCATGACCGTTGATATTAAAGATCTCATCGAGCTCTTCAAGATTGTAGTTGAGAGTTTCTTGCAATAATGCTTAGATTTGAAGAAAATTGGAGGAGAACGAATTGAATTTTCGGCCGTTAGTTCAGGGAGGTGGCGGCTGCGTTTGACCTAGGGTTTAGTTATATTTTTTTTATTTGCGTGAAGGTGGACTACTTATAGGAAACGAACGAAACAATATTCATTCCGGAAATTCCAAACTCCGATTTACGTGTCGTAACTGACGTTTCTAGGGTTTATCCCGCGTTTCGGACACAATGGAACAGGTTTCGGAAGCTAATTCGGACATCTGTGCGAGATATGGCAACAAACGATCGATTTAAATTAAACCGATTTAAACGATTTTTTAGGCGTTTTAATTTGTACCGGACAAACGGTAAATCCAATTGACACGAAATTTGAAATCTAACAATATTTTCACATTATGGATCCGATGAAACTGGTTTCGTCGAAATCCGAGACTTTTTGAAAAATGGCTATTTTAACTCGCCAAATTAATATTAAAAATAAATTCGATGCGTTTCGAGCTGCCACGATCAAACGATAACTCTGATTGCTACGAAAATTGAAATCCGGTAATAACTAACTATTACGGATCCAATGGAACTGGTTTCGTCCAATTCTGAGACTGTTCAAAAATTGACTAATTTCACTAGTCGATTTAAATATTAAAATATTCAATTTTCACAAATTAACTTTTAATTCGATTTTAAAAGTTCTAAAATATCATTCTAACTCCAATATGATAAAATAAAATTTTACAAATCATTTTCAATCATATTTAACTCAATTTTCAATTATTTCCATAATTTAACATATTAAATTATTGATTTAATTATTCAATTAAATCCAATTATTCGAAATAAAATTTATTCGACTTATAAATTCACTCTTTAATATTTAGAATTAATTAAATATTCAAATTTTAATAAATTAAAATTCTGGATCGTTACAATTAATTAATTGGTTTGTGATTAATTATTGTTAAATAAGCAAGATTAAAAGAGATTAAAGAAATTGATTTATTTAATTAGGAATGGGTGACTAACTAATTTTGCTTATAAATGATTGGTTGATATTTCTGATATGAAATGTTTGAGACATGATATGTTTGTATTGAATGGTGATTATGTAGTTATCTGTCGATGATGAATTGTTGTGTAAAAGAGTGACATCTTGTGATTAAAGGTTGAATTATGACTCACTTGAATAGTGTGGCTTAAGATGGCATTGAATTCGAAGAGACCGGAGTCGGGTATTTGTAAATACCCGAAACCACTTCGATTTATAATCTATAAAAATTCTATACAGATTTGATATGTGCAATCAATAGGCTGAAATGGAATGATTAAGTGAATTGGACCATTTAATCTAAGTTTTGGTACTTAGAAATTGATATGTGAAATAAGTGATGTCTATAACAACATGTGAAATTGTAAATTGATACAAGCTACCCAGGTTTATATAAGTTGTATGCTTTTGTATTCATGTTAGATGGGTTTACTCACGCTGGTTTCCATCCTAACCCGGGTGTAACTTTGATGTAATGCTCGCGTCAGACCGAGTATTACAGATTTTCAGGTAAGGACGTTTTGGAGCTCAGGAGGCGAGCTGGATAGCAGGAATGCATGGAGTATATACAGTTGTGATATATTGTTATTTATCTGGGACAAGTTATTTTAATTGTCCAAGTGATCGTGTAAATGATGTACTCTGATGTATTAAAATGTAATTGACTGATACAGTTTTTCTTTGTAAACTATTATTTTTTATGTGATATTATATGTTTATCCGCTGCGAATGTGAGGTTTCTGTGACTTGTTTATGTTTCTTCTTCTTTCTCTTTTCTTATTTTCCTAACTATTTGGAATTTTCTGGATTGAAAATTCCAGGTCATTTCATTTGGTACCAGAGCAGAAGGTTAAGCGAGAACCTTGGCTCTGGTGGGATTACTCATTAAGGATAGGGTCAATGGTACCCTAGAATGAGTTGTGTGTATGAGAGCGTACTTGTTTTTTTCTTATATAAAGATTTTAAATGATTTTATATAAGACTATATTTTGATATATAAAGCAATATTTCTTTCTGATAAGTATTAAGGTATGGTTGTTAGATTGGAATTAAATTAAGTGGTAATAGAAATACAAACAAATCGAAATTAAATGAAGATAAGTATGAAATGAATTCAAACTGAAATTAAAATCTTGAATTTTGGGAAAGAGTTTCAGAATAAGATAATTATGAATTGGTTTCTAGATGTGATAACCTTGATTATTATCATAGATGATTATTGTGATTAATAATAAAATATGTATTAATGAGTAAGCAACGTGAAATGTTTTAGGGAAGTAAAATTTTAGGGCAAGTATGACCTATAAATTGGAACTGAAGATGATCTAAATTGTGAAGTTTTAAATTTAGGTCCAGAAATTTGAAATTTGTTTCAAAGTGATAAAGAAATAATAAATAATATTATTTGAATGAAAGAGCTTGACTCAAACAGGAGATGTTTGAAATTTTAAAGGAATTTGTTTTGAATTTAAAACCAAAGGTGGTTTAAAATTTAAAGTAGCTTGGTGTGTAAAGGAAATAATATGTATATATAAGGAATATACATAATATCAAAGATGGTTTGAAATAAACTCTAAATGTTGAGTTTTAAATTTGGAATGAGATGTGATACCCAAAGTGATAAGTTTTTGAACTTATAAGTGGGAAGATTATTAATGTGAAGTTTAGAATTGGAAATGGAGAATTCAAATTTGAAAAAGGTTAACGAGATTAAATTGAATTTAACCTGAGAAGTTAAATGGTTGATCTGAATTGGGAGTTTTGTGATCTCAAAATGGGTTTGAGATCTAGAAATTGGAAATGGATGGATGTTTTAAAATAATTTGAATAATACCATCCTGTTGTTATTAATAATCCTTAAGTTGAAATTGGATTTGTTTAAATGAATGAAGAAATGGGGTATGGTAAAATATCAATTATTAAGATAAAATGCAATCATTTTGGACTTAAGATTTAAATGTTTAAGATAAAACTTCAAAGGTTTGGTTTCAAAATTGAAATTTGGTGATAAATTGAATTTCAAAGATTTAGTTGTTTAAAAAGGATTTGAATTATTTTTTGAACTTTGAAATAGGTTAAAAATGAAATATGGATTCAGAATTAAATAGTTTAAAGATATAAGTTGATTTGATTTGAAGGATTAAATCAACATTTAAAAATTTAACTTGAATTTATATAATTCGGGATGGTTTAAATTTGAAATTTGAATTGAATTAGTTCAAATTGAATTTGAATTGAATTAATTATAATTGTGATTGAAAATCGATAAGTTTAAAATTCAAATGGAAAATTTGAATTGGATTGATTTGAAATGAAACTGAAGTTGAATGAGTTCAAATTCAAATGGGAATTAGGATAAATTCAAACTGGAATTGATTTGAAATTGAAATGGGTTCAATTTGAAATTAGTCCAAATTGATTTGAATAATTTTGAATTGTGATTAAGTTGAATAGGTTTAAAATTCAACTGGAATTTGATTTGAAAATTGGAAAGAAATTGAGAACTAATTCAACTTGAATTGGGGATAAATCAATTTCAATGGAAATTGAAGTTATTTAAATTGGAATTGAGTCAATTTAAATGGATGTGGAAATTTAAACTGAGTTGATGAAAATGGAGGTTGGGAATTGAACAGTTTGACTCTGGACTATTTTCAAAATAAATTGTTTTAATATAAATCTATTTTCCAAACTATTTACTGTACAACTTTTCTTTTTAAAACCTAAAACTATCTTATACTTGTTTTACAACTATTTTGGAACTATTTAACTAATTTTTCAACTGCTTTATAAACTGATTATTATTTTTCAACTATTTTATAACTAATTACTATTTTACAACTATATTGCAATTGTCTTACTATTTTATAACTATTTGACTATTTTCCAAATATTTTACAATTACTTAACTGTTTTACAGCTATTTTACAAATTAATAATTAATTTTCAACTACTTATCTATTTTTAAATTCTTCAACATATTTTCAAAATTTAAGTTGATCAGAGTAGAAACTATTTATAATTAATGTAATAATCCATTTGGGATTGAAGAAATTGTGGATAAGTGAATAGAATTAAAGGAAATGCGAATAGATAGGGAATTGATTTGGCTAATAATCAATAAAGATAAATACGTAGGATGTACGTACATTATTCTATTCGCATAGTGATTTGATCCAGATTCGAACATAGAATTTCGAGATAGTATATTGATCCGAGTTGGGATTTTTCACTTGATTTTCGACGACGAACCTGCATATGGATTGTTGATTGGTTTTGGATATTCTCTATCATAGTTAGGCTATGAAAGGAGAATGATGGTTTCTGATCAAGAAACCAGATCTGAGTCCGCACTAGGAAGCCGGGTGGACGATACTAGTTTGGAAGTGAAATTGTGTGACTGAGTGGGCGATCAGGTTGATATAGCGTATGGATGATATGTGTACATCGTACGGATTGGAATGAAATTAATATTGAAAGTTTGTGGATAAGAACTGTAAAATGGTTTTTGAAGTGGAAAATATATTATGTGAAATATATGATGAAATAAAATAGAAATTGGATATTTCTATGGTAGAAAGTTACTTTATGGAAGCAAGTAACTAGTAAGTGACTTTGTAGAGTAATCAAATTTGAATATTTGGTTTAGAATAAACAAAGTTATATATCTTTGTTACATAAGATAAATCTCCCCTTGTTGAATCTTTTGCTGGAAGGAGAAGATTTTTGAAAGTGTTTGAAGTATTAAAATGGAATTTATACAAGTTTGAAGTGATCCAAAGATTCTTAAAGTTATATATATAGATACATATATATATATATATATATATATATGTAAAGGATCTTATAAGAATGATTTTGAAAAAATATTTTTGGAACCTTTGGATTTGGAAAGGCTTTTTGATTTTGGGGAAAAAAATCAATTTTGGAGATTTGGAAAGCCTAATTTGAGAATTATCGATATTGGGATAATCGATTTGAGAAAGGAGATTTATATGGGATTCATACTAGGTGTATGATTTGGAAGATATTATATGTGTATAGTATAAAGTGTTTTGAAAATGGCTCTGGAGAAAAAGGCGCTCCCTTGAAATGAACTTCTCAGGAGTGCCATAGGTTGGTATTGCCTTGAGCCTCAAAGAGGGAGAGGCTCTAAAGTTGATCCTGTGAGGAGTTCGTACAAACTAGTTCCCGAGGATTATTGGTAGCGAAAGTCGAGGGCGCTGATGCCTACAAAGGCATTTGGGTTATGATGTGACGACAGTGTAACTCAATGTCGCTGAGATCTACTATGTGGACCAAAGCGGAAATCGTATGGAGGTGAGTGTCAACGGTCTACGCTTGATTTTATTGAGAAGGCAACGTAACATCGATAGACTGCGATCTATGGTCAAGTGGAGTGGAGAAGTTTCATTCTTTTGGAAGCAAAATTCGAGGGCGCTGAGGCCTACAGTTATATGGGTTTTTGCTGTGACAGCAACGTAACCCCGGTTGTAGCTGCGATCTGTAGCGGGTTCCATGGTGTAATCGAGGGGCGCGGAGGCTTACATATCTATGGATTTTGCCGGGACGGCAACGTAACCATCGGGTTAACTGCGACCGTGGATGGGAGTGATGATTTCCAGAGCATTCTCACCATAGATATTTCCTCTATTTTCAAAAAAAATCTATATTTTCAGTAAAAAAAATATTTTCTAAGTATTTTCACTGGGCGTTGAAAATGGGTCTACTAAGTACTTATAGATCTTCAGTCATACGCCTGATCAACGTATGACCGAATTTCTGTAAGAACAAGGATGGACTGGGTGAGACATCGAGTCATAAATTTTTTTTATATAAAGCTATTCTGGTAATATTATATAGATTTTCAAAGTTTTTTAAAAATGATCAAATAATAATTTATGTGATTTTAAGCATTTTAACAATTCTGGCTTCGTTCCTTTTCGAGGACGAAAAGGTTCAAAGAGGGGAGGAATGTGATATCTTAGAAATTTCAAGCAATTCAAAGTGATAATCTCCCTTATAAATTTAATTAAAATTGGCAAATTTGTTATTTCAACAATAATAATGTAATGTGTATATATATGTGTGTGAATATAGATTTTAAGTTGAAGATTATTTTAAAATTTGAAATTGTGGTTGTTTAAATATATATATCAAATTGATTTTTAAATTTGATTTTAAATTGTATTTAAAAATTGAATTGGATTTATATTTGGATTTCAAAAGAGTTGATATATATCTTAATATATATTTTCTATTTGAAAAATAATATGTAATATGATTTTGTATAAATATAGTTTGTTATTTCTATTTTCTTTAAAAGGGTTTTCATTTTTATAAATAAGAATAGGTATTTAGTTATTAGGAATTTAATTAATAAAATCTTTATTTATATGTATAAATTTATTTTTGCATGTAGTGTTACAAATGTAAGTTAATAATACTATCTAAACACATGTGTTAACATGATAATTGAGGAGGATGGCAAGTGTCATCATTAATTTTAATTTTCTTTTATTTTTGATAAAATTAATTTTAGCTCACATAACACCTATTCTTCATCCTCGTATCTTTTCCCAATCTTTATTCTAAAATCAGAAACAAAGGAAACTTAAACGTTTTTTTCCCAAATCTCAAAGAAAATAAAACCTGAAACTAAATCTGAGACAAGAAATTCAATGGCAACAAGAAAATGATGGCAAAGGCAAGTTCAACATCAATGCAAAAAATTTCAAATACAATCAGACAGGAGATTAATCAACAAGCAACCTGGAATTAACAGAAAAATTTTAAAAAAATTCAACAAGCAAAAAGAAATCAATCAAGTCCGGAAACCATCAGCCTGTAGTGTCCTTTGTCTCTGTTCATTGCTAGGTGAGTAAACATATCTTTAAAACAGTTTTAATCATGGATTTTGTCTTGAAGTTGTGAATGAAAACCATGTTGTTACCTGAAACGCTTGGATTAAGATGAATGCATGTAGTTGTAATAAGTGTTGGATGGCTGTGACTATGCAAATACCGGCTTTGTTGATATACCAAGGTTTGATTTCCTTTAAAAATCAAATATCTCATCTTTGAATCATAGTTAGCGTATGATTTGTAAATAAAAAGTATTTGAAATCATACAATAGCACTATTAAAAATCATTCTAGAAATTAATATTGAATATTTGTTTGGAAATTTTAAATATAACAGTGAAATTGTAATTTGGGTCAAAATTTCATCAATTCAATTTTAAGATTGGATTGCATGGTTGAATTCATGAAGGAAAATCATGAATTTTAATTGGTATATCTCGATTTTTAGATTGAAAATCAGTGAGCTTCCTCGAGTTGAACGTTTGTGATGTTTTGAGCAATTTTCGTCGATCAACGACGAACTGGTTGACGTGATTGGGCTTGAAGGTCGAGGAGAAGTCAAGGATCATCGGAAAAATACTATGGTGATTTACCGTTGGTCGAGATGGCCAGTAATCGACGATGTAGGGTTTTATTCCCTGAGTTTGACATGAGTGTTCAATCGGGTTTCAAGATGCCAAGAGATGATCGGTGGCGATCGCGAGGCCTGCGATAGGTGCTGGGAGACGTGACGGAGTTACGGTGAAGGTGGTGGAGCTTCTCGAGGCAGGGATCGTCAGAGGCGGTCGAATTCCAATAGTGTTTGGTTCAGGCTATTTGAGTTTTAGAGTTGATTTGATTCTCGTTTTGGATCGTGTGAGATAGGTGATCGAGATGGGTTTAGGGGATCGTCGTTGAAGTATCGAGATCATCGATGATGAACGGAATGCCGTGGTTCGTCGGGGTAGGTGCACACATGCACAGTTGTGTCAGATAATGATGAGGGAAGTTATGCTCGGGTTTTTCTTCAAAAGGTGTTCGAGTTTTACTCGAAGCAGGAAGAGTGTAGTGGTCCCGTGTCTTGATCAGGGAAGTTAGGGGTTTGCTCGAGTTTTGGTGAGGGAAGTTTTAAAGATGTTCCAGGCTTATGATTGTACAAGTTTTATGAATAAAGAAATTTGATTTTTGAAATGTTTCTAAATTTCAAGACAAAAGTAAACAAGTTCTTACCTATTAAACTAAATTGTTTAAATAAGTTTTAAATATTTAAATAGAGAAGTTTTTAAAGAATAGGAAAATGGATAAATGACTTTATATTAAAATCTATTTAATAACTTTGAAAGTTTCAAAGATTTTAAAGGTTTAAATTAAATGTTTATATTGTTTAAATTATAATTGATTTCTAAAATGTTTTATTTTTAAATAAAGCTTAAAGATAAGAATTTAGTAAATCAATTATAATAAAGAGTTTATCCTTAAGTGATTAAGAGTTTGGATTAATTTTAGATAAATAAATTTTCTTAATTAAGAATGTTTTAAGTATAAGTAATCAAGAAATTATTTGATTGATTTTAAATGATGAGTTAATAATTAACTAAGTAATTAGTTAGTGATTAATTAAAGATAATCGCTTATGAATTAAGTAAGAGTAATTACTAATGAAGTAATTTAAGGGATTAATTACTTCGTGTAATTAATTAAGTTATGTGATTAATTTTAATTAATTAATTAAGTTTAATTAATTAAAGAGGATTACTTGATGATGAGATTAAGTATAATTACTCAATGCACTTAATGGAGCGTAATTACTTGGTGAAGTAATTAATGAATAATTACTGGATGTAATTAATTAAGGGAAATTACTTGATGGATATTAATTAAAGGATAATTACTTGTGGGAAGTAATTAGGTGGTGATTACTCGGTGTAATTAAAGGATTAATTAATGAAATTAATTAAGGGGTTGATTTAATTAATATAAGTAATTAAAGGGAGTTAATTACTATGGTGATAAATCAAGGTTGAGTAACGAATGTAATTAAAGTTTAAGATTAATTATTGAATGTAATTAGAAGAATAATCAATCAATGCAGGTAATTAAAGGTTAATTACTGTGAATGGTTAAGAATAATTAATTTGTGTAATTAATTAAGGGTTAATTACTTAATGTAATTAAAGGATAACTAATCTAGGTTGATTAATTAGGATGATGATTAATTAATTGATTTGTGATTAATTATTGTTAAATAAGCAAAGATTAAAAGCGATTAAAGAAATTGATTTGATTTAATTAGGAATGGGTGACTAACTAATCTTGCTTATAAATGATTGGTTGATATTTCTGATATGAAATGTTTGAGACATGATATGTTTGTCTTGAATAGTGATTATGTGGTTATCTGTCGATGATGAATTGTTGTGTAAAAGAGTGACATCTTGTGATTAAAGGTTGAATTGTGACTCACTTGAATAGTGTGGGTTAAGACGGCATTGAATTCGAAGAGACCGGAGTCGGGTATTTATAAATACCCGAAACCACTTCGATTTATAATCTATAAAAATTCTGTACAGATTTGATATGTGGAATCAATAGGCTGAAATGGAATGATTTAAGTGAATTGGACCATTTAATCTAAGTTTTGGTACTTAGAAATTGATATGTGAAATAAGTGATGTCTATAAAAACCTGTGAAATTGTAAATTGATACAACCTACCCGGTTTTATATAAGTTGTATGCTTTTGTATTCATGTTAGATGGATTTACTCACGCTGGTTTCCAGCCTAACCCGGGTGTTACTTTGATGTAATTCTCGGGTCAGACCGAGTATTATAGATTTTCAGGTAATGATGTTTTGGAGCTCAGACGGCGAGCTGGATGGGAGGAACGTATGGAGTGTATACAGCTGTGATATATTGTTATTTATCTGGGACAAGTTATTTTAACTGTCCAAGTGATTGTGTAAATGTTGTACTCTGATGTATTAAAATGTAATTGACTGATACAGTTTTCCTTTGTAAACTGTTATTTTATGTGATATTATATGTTGATCCGCTACGAATGTGAGGTTTCTGTGACTTGTTTCTATTTCTTCTTCTTTCTCTTTTCTTCTTTTCCTAACTATGTGGAATTTTCTAGATTGAAAATTCCGGGTCAATACAATTTAAATACCGACATATAATAATTTTATACAATTTTTATGGATGTCTCACAGGTTTTCTTCTATTATTTTTCATTTAAGTCCCTATGTTAAAACTAATTAGGTGATCTTAAACTTAAAATTTGTAAATAAATACAACTACCAATATCCATTAGTTGATCTTGAAAAAATTGACAATTCAATGTGTGTGCCATATTCATAATTGTGCCAAAAATGGCAAAATTAGTTTTTCATTCAAGTCTATATAATTTAAAATTTTCACAATTAAACAAAATTCCATTGTTTTACTAATTTTCTTTCTTGTCATTCTACATTTAAATACCAACACTTGATAGGTTTTTCAATTATCTATGAATTTTTTCTCCTAAGTTTTCTTATATTGTTGTACATTCAAGTTTATATATTTTAATTTATTATGTGATCCTAAAATTAAACCTTTTAAATAAATGTAATTAAAGATAATTATTAATTGGTCTAAAAAATTGTAATAAAAATAATAATTCAGTGTGTGTATCACATTCCTATTGACAAATGGTAAAACTATTTTTGCATTCCATATAATTTTAAAATTTCACAATTATATACAAAATTGTCTTTAGTTATCTCATATTATTCTATATTCAAGTTTATAATATTTCTTTATTTCTAAAATTAGTATTTTAATACATAAAATATACGCATAATTCTTTATTTCTAAAATTGGTATATCATTACAAATATAACATTTTTTCTTTACAAAATTTGTACATTAAATGAATTTGTTGCCATAAATAAAATTCATTTCTGCGAAGAATGACACTATAATTAATGATAAGTGGTGAATGCTTGCATTCTATAATGTTGGAAAATAATTAACATTTTCAATTAGAATCTTTTTGTAAAAGAGTTACATTTTAACTATTTATATCCATCCATTACGTTAATCGATGGAAACAAATCATACCATACTTTGATTAGAAATATTGTTCTTTTGTATTTTATTGTCATTTAGAGGTAAATGTTGAATATTTCTTGAAACTTCTTATTAGAAATTGAAATTATTGAGGTATGAAACATTAGATTAAAAGTCATTGTTTTTGTATAATTAAAACGGCAATGTGATTTGTAACATTTAAGGTCTTATTTTCAATAAATATTTGCATAAATTTTTTGTTTATCACTTTGTTAGATCATATACTCATTTTTGATATCATGTGTTAGAAGACCTTTAAATACATAAAAATATATTGATTCAATAGCATTACACTACTTCCATTTTTTTTCATTGATTCTCAAGTGATACATGAAATTCAGTCTATACACCATTTATTTTTTAGTCAAATGTATCAAAAACTTCGTCAAATTCAAAATCTATATACATGAATATTTATCTATAAAAATTTACAAAAAATATTAATTTGAAAATTAATTAAGAATACTAATTATCATTTATTTGCATAAAAAATATTGAATCCTTAAAAATAATAAATTAATATGCAACTTATTTTTATCAAAAAAAATGATAATTTAATTTATATTCAAATATAAAAATACATAAATCTCCCTCTTCTTGGTTGTTTATATTTAGTTTATATTCAAATATCACGAGTCTAATATACTTTCAGAATTTTAATGGCCTCCGGTTTCAGCATGCACTAATGCACGATTTCGTCTCCCTCTTCTTGGTTGTTTCTTCTTTCATTCGTCCATTCCAACGCCTTTCTCTCCCACCGCTCTGTCCTTTATGCATAGCCCTTTCCCTCGTCTTCCTAACCGCCCCGATGCTCCACTCTCTTCGCTCTCAGCAACTAGATCTGGAAGAGTTTTCAAGCATTCTGTGTCGTTGCCTCCTTTGCTTACTGATGACGAGTATCCTCCTCTGCCTTTGGTGAAGACTACGCTTCTTGCACCTATCGTTAGCCCTGGCTTGCAACCTGTCGTTGGCCCTAGCTTGCATCCTGTGTTGGGGTCTTTTGATGTTCTTGATTCATGCGATTCTGTGCCCTTGGGTGCGAATGTTGACGTTGTAGTTTGTGGTGTTAATGATGTTGACTTAGGAGTTGTTTCTGTTGCTAATGGTGGTGTCTCTGTGGTGATGGGTGGTGAGTTAATGCATAATACTTCTGATGATATTTTTTGTAGTGCACGATGCACCTCTGTTGTTCGACAGAATGCACTTGAGAAAGATGTTCCCAGTCTAGCTATGTTGAGTTCTGGTGGAACTATGATTGCAGCCTCTACCCCTTCAAGTTCCTTTCTTGCGACCTCTGTTGGTATAGAGGGATGTCCTGCTGCTCCTACCACTATTAGTTCCAAAACTTGGTCTTCACTTTTTACATCGTTACCCTGTAATTCTGGTGTTTACGAACCAGTTGAGTTTGATATCGTTGAGGAAAATGGAGTGATGATCGCTCCTCCAATTGTAATGCAAGCTGGTATCGACTTTTGGTCAGAATATTTGGTTGGTTTCTTCTTGGACCCTAAACATCGCCTTCTTGACGCGTCTGTTGTTTGTCGTAAGGCCTGGCGGCTGCGCGGTAACTTACGTGTTAAGTTGGTTGACTACATGTACTTCTTGTTGTTCTCCTCCCCTGAGGATCGCAGTCGTGTTCTTGAAGCTGAGCCTTCCTTTTTCGATGGGAAACCATTTATTATTACTCCCTGGTCTCCAACTGTAGCAAGTGCCCGTGAACAAGTTCTCTCTAGCCCTGTTTGGGTTTATTTTTCTCATATTCCATCTGCTCTCCAACCGCTGCTTGGTTTGAACTGGCTCGCTTGCAATGTTGGTAAATTAAAATGTTTTCATTCTAATACTGTTGCGCGTGATAAGCTTGTGTATGCTAAAACTCTGATTGAGATATCTCCTTTTAAGCCTCTTCCATCCTCCATTCCTGTCCAGCTTGTTGTGGGCCACGTGGTGGATGTACGTGTTCGATATGGATGGGTCCCTGACATTTGTACCATCTGTCACTCTTTTGGCCATTTGGATACTTCATGCTTGCATTCAGTTGTTTCCCCTACACCACCTAAGATCCCTCTTCCACGGCCTCCGCTCAGGAAATGGGTTCCCAAAGTCCCGGTTTCGCCTCCCCCACCTGAACCTTTTTCTGACCCTGATCCGCCGCCTACTCAAGCTCGCCCTTCAGCTTCTGTTCCTGGTGATTTTACTTCTGATGCCCTTGTTGTGCCTGAACCTTCTCTGCCTCATGTTGTTTGGGCTGAGTCTGAGAGTTGTTGGGTTGATCTTCGATCTGACATGCGATTCAACCCGGTGGATAAATCTTATTTTAGATATATTTCTGACAATCCATTGGACTATCGATGCCTTTATTATAGTCCTTCCGGTGACTCCTTGGTTCTTGACTTGGACGGTTCGTATGCTGGGGTTAATTCCGTCATGTTAGCTGATTCATCTTGGGATCGATCTTTTATTTACTCTTCAGATGTTGTTATTTATGATCCTTCTCTTGCAGTCCTGTTTCGCCCTTTCTTTGGTTTACTTGGGAATGTTTCTTCCCAGGTGGATGATGTTGCTGGTGTCTCTTCCACTATGGAGGAGTCGTAGTCTAGTTAGTTACTTTAGTAGTTGTGACTGGCTATCACACTCCTGTGCTGTATTTTCTTCTTTCTTTTTTAGTAGTTAAGGTGCCTCTACCTTACTCCTGTACTTCAATTTTTATTACGTTCGTAATAAAAAGTGGACGGCCCACTATAAAACCGGCTGGCCTTGCCAAAAAAAAACATAAATCTCATAACGAAAATTATACACCTAAAAATAAGTAAGTTTGATTTATAACTCATTTACCCTAACAAATTAATCATACATTGCATAATAAATTCTATTTTTCAAAATATTTATAAAATTATTTTTCTAAAATATACCGTGTGCAATGCACGGATTACAACCTAGTTGTATTGTGTTTCTATGAGTGATAGGTTGGTTGGTTGGTTATCAATTTTGATGCTAGTTTAGTGGGCTATATTTGAATATCTTTTAAGTATTAGTCGGTTATGCGCTAAAGGTTTTACAATATCTTTTGAAAAAGGTAAATGCAACATTTTGGATTAAAGTGGAAATCTAATTTTTGAAGGAATAAAAATTGTAACATATACCAAATTAAATATGAAAATAAGCCCCGTCTAGTAGTGGATGTAAATGATCCTTGGCTATGGCATTGAAGTTAATAATATCTCTAAAAAAGGCCTACCTTAGACATAATAGATATATAGAGTGATAAATTTTCAGAGCATGTCGACGAATCGCCAAATCGGCCTGTAAAAAATTGAATTTCTGACAAAAATTAAAAACTTTACATTTACATCAACTTAGGAATGAAGGTTGTTCATGCTAACAACTAAAGGCATTAGGCCGCATTAATAATCATGTATTAACAACTATAGCTTTTATAATCAATGACGGCTTCCTCCAAACAAAAAGAATTTCCCTCTTCATCTCAAAAATCTCTTCTTCCTCCTTAAATTAAAGCATTGCTTGGGAATGAAGAAGGCACTATTAGATTTACAAGGATGCAATAGGTTTTCAAAATGTTAGAGGACTTCTTATGAAATTCTCTGATTTTTCATTGTTTAATTAGGTCATTTTTTCAAAAATCCAGGTTTAAGCGACATTTTAGCCAAAGTGAATTTCGAAAAAGCTGCATTTTCCTAGATGTATGATGCATTTTAATGCAAACTTAAAATACGGGTCGTCGAGATAATGAAATTTGCATTCAATCTGGTGTTAATTGGACATATATGGAAATTTTGAAAAGGTTGTTAGGAGAACTTCAAAATTTATCTAGTGGACTTTACTTGAATGACTTAGTTATTGGAACTGGACCAGCACACTGCGAGTTAAATTGGTAAATTTAAAACTGTTTACCATTTTAGATTTTGATGGGCATATGAAGTCTAAATTGATTAAGATCGAATCTAAATAAATTTTAACTAAAATCTTTATTTTATTAATATAAAGATTTGTTTTACTTATATTTATAATATATATGATATATACATGTGTATCAATGCACACATACCTATTTATTAGTTATCCCACATATCATTTCACATAGATGTCGCCTTCCATACCTTCGATATCGCCTTTAACTGCATAGTTATCACACATCGATATATACTGATGTATTATTTTATGAGAATGTCGCATGTCATCGATGACATTATTGTAATAAACAATAAAACTATTTTCTTTCCTTTTAAAACCAATTTTCTTTTACCTACTCCCAACTCTTGTCAAAATATGATTGGTTACCACCAAAACTTTTTGTTTCTTTTTCAAATTTTGCTAGAAATAAACTTTACCTTCCCAAAAACGTTCATCAACTTAATCAATTAATTCCCTTAATTAATATTAATTTAAATGCCTTTTTAGCATGTTGAATACATAGAAATTCACAATCGCTTGAGAAAAATAACAAAAAATCACCAAAAATAAAAAAATTAACATATCCTTTTATATGCGAAAATTTCGAGGTCAAAATAATTATTTAATTATTCTTAATAAATAGAAACCAAAATAAACATTATTTTCTTCTAAGAAAATTCATAACATATTCAATTTAGTTTAGAAAATTATGAAATTGAAAACCTATCTCCAAAGTAATGTTACACAACATACCAGAAAACCGAATTAATTGAAGATCCCAAACTTTGGATGTACCTTTAAAACCTATCTTAATAATTCCATAAAATTTCCACAAATCATTATTCTATCCAAACAATGATAAAACATCCATGACATGGAAAAATAATCAATAAAAATTCAGAAATTAGTCATAAACGAATTCAAACACAAATAATATATAGATGGTTAACTATTTTTGACGTTAAATTGGAAAGAAGATTGAGATTCGATGAAGATTTATTTCCCTAAAGCTTTTTCCCTTGAATCCGTTTAGTTTTTCCTTCTTTCTTCCTTGATTATGATCGACCTCTCTATTGTCTTTCGATTGTTTTATGAATGGAAAATGAGAATGAATGAGAGAGGAAGGGCTTAAGAGTGAAATAAGGCTATATATATATATATATATATATATCTAATTTTCACCTATCATTTGTTCCATTCTATGTTAAGTTTTAAAAAAATCTTATTAGTTGATTAGTTAAGGCCCGACCCAATAAATTTTCAAATCTCATCCTCCTTATCCCACTATATAATTCTATTTAGTCTATGCAATTAAAACTACCGAACAATGTTAAACTAAAGTTAGGGGTGTTACACCACGCTTGGACTAGCCTTATGCCGTATGGATCGCCTTTTGTTCGTCGTCATGCCAATCATATATAGGACTCACACTAGGACTAGTCTCATGCCCTACAAGTCGCCTGTTTTCCCTACTCTACCTAATCGGGCTCATGCCCTGGACTAGCCTCATGCCCTATAGGGCACTTACCATATGTCTCCACACTGGTATGCCAAAGCCTTCGAGGGGTGGATCGTCGAATTTTGTTAAGAAACAAAGAAGGTATGCTTATTTGAAGTTGGGCGTTGAATGTTGAAAACTGTGCATGGAAATCCTTCGCTATGCAGGCCTACTACACTCCCATACTTTTGAATTTCTTCTCCCAATCTTTCCTAATCTATAACCCACTTTAATAGCTTCAATTTTTCGCTAGTTTCATGGAATTTCATTGAGAATTGAGTGCGATATAGCATTTTGATTCTTTGTTGGTGTTGAGAAGAAGGAGACGTGGAAGAAGAAGAGAACGAAGTAGTTTTTTGAATGGGAAGTTAGGAACTTGTTGTTATAACTTGAGTAAAAGGAGGGAAAACTTGCAACTGCTTGTTTAAATTCAAATTCAAGAGCCCAAAAACCCAAGCCCAACGCCCACTTAACTCCAAAACTTGTTTTGATCGTACCTCTTTCAAGGTTGTAAAAATTGCTAGGCTGCCTCTAGGCGGTTAGTACGGACTAGTTTTTAACAGAGGATTAGCTGGAGCTAGAAATTTTCGAGAAATCATGTATTTTAGAGAAAATTTTAAGGTTTTATTTAGTATTTATTGATATTAATTACAATTCTGGGATTTTGAATGTGCTTACGATTAGTCAAGCATGCAAGACATGCTAAAATTAGCACATTGATGCTTATACATGGCATTGAGTCTTAAATAATACCTAACATGTGCCTAAATACATGTTTTTATTGTTCGATGAGGCAACAAACCTTGTCGAAATGGATCTAGAGACATCGTTAGGCGGTAAGCCTTGCTTAGCGCCTAGGCGGACGCCTATGAGGTTTTTTACAACAGTGATCTCCTTGATATGACCTCTATAATGAGAAACTAATATACTGTTCGACTCAGAAAAACAAGACGTTCGCAATGGCACTAGTTTCCTTGTCCAATTCCAAACTTTATAAAATTATCATTTTTCCCCTCGTTATAATTAATTTAATTAATTCATTCATTAATTTCAGTACTTTTCATGATTTTATAATTAAATATTTTATTAAAATTATACGCAATTTTTTGGGATATTACATTCTTCCCCTCTTAAAATAATTTAATCCTAGAAATTCTGAAATTCCTAAGGGACAAAGAATGTATCATATTTTCTCATATCACACAAATATTTAACATGCAGTCAATCATAAAACCATTCATTCAAACAATCTTCTGTATAACAAAGAAACCAATCAAACCAAGCATTCATACAAATCATACAAAAATAAGAAATTAAAATCATCAATGCACATGTGTCTATCAACTTATATATTTAGTCGTTGCTTATGTACTTTATGAAATACAACTAACAACATAACATCATGATATATATGTGGATAACATATGACAATGTATATGCAAATATCTAACATTTGGGCCCTCCTATATGAGTGATGATATGACATATAAGCATGATGGGAGCATCCTAAGGTGATAATATAAATTCTATATGTATGCACAATCAATAACACTGGCATATCATATGGTAAACATATATATAGAAACAATTCATGAAATCACTACAAAACATATCAAAATAACAATGAATCCATACATAAATAAAAATAACAATAGGTTCAATCATTAAATTTAGCCAAACCTAAATATTAACTAAAATAGAATCAATCAAATGGAAAGCGCTTTACAAAGAAATTGAATTAAAAAGATCGATTCTACTCCACTTTTCAATTGACCCAAACCAAATCGTTATCCTAACTAAATCTAGTAAACTACTACTAGCATAAACTCATTCCTAAGCATCAACTACAAGTATACGTGTATGTCTACAACTTCTACAATCTCTGCTACCGTCTCAAATTAATAACACCACAATGCATAACAACGAGTAACCTTAGCACTAACATGTCCACAAAAAATAGCAGTCTCATACCATTCCTAATTTCACATAATTAACAACTAAATTATTCAGGTAGTAGATTCCTTAATTTATCTTTCAGATTGTTAAGGCATGACAACTCAAAAATAGGCGATATCTTACCCAAACAAATACAAAAGACTTAAATCATCATACCATTTCTTATTCACCTGAGAACATCTAAAGTGATCAATGTCTTACCCTGGTGGATATAACACATCTTCCATCTAAAGTGATCGAGTGGTTTGTAGTTAGCCCATGAAAACTATATTTGAATTAAGATATTGACAGATGCTAATAGGTTTCTAGTCGGTCCATAAAAACTAAGGAAAGAAGAAAGGATATTGGGATCACCAATAGGTTCCTAGTCAACCCATAAAAACTAAAATAAGAGTAGACATTGGAGTTACCAATAGGTTCAAAGTGATCCCAGGAAAACTATGTAATTGGACATGGAGTCCTTAAATATTTTACCGGTTAATAGTCAGCCCATGAAAACTAATAGGTTAATAGTAATCCAAGAAACTATAATTACGACAGGAAGTTAATTAAATCGGGGATGAGAAATCCATAAATGTTTATAAGTATGCATATCATTTAATATTTTGAAATGCTATGTTTAACCATGGTTGATGCAGGAGCACAGTATATGGTTTGAAAAGGTTTTAGGATACTAGTGAGGGGAAAACTATTCCGCTAAGCAGCGTGGTCACTAGATATCTAATGGATTGAGATGTTAGATTATTACTTATACTAGGCCTTATGTCCGACTTGAAGTTTTTGTTTTCCCCTTAAACTCTCGAGTACTCAATTGTTTTTGAGTAGTTTGTTATTTAATATTTTCAGCTTCTTTTTTTAGACGAATAAAGCTTCCGGAGGCATGCAGGAGGTAGTTAGTTATTTAGAGTTTTCTTTTCCGTTGTGTATTTTGGATGTAAAGGTAGACTTTGGCCTTATTATATACTCTGATTAACCAAGAGGGCATCTTCATATGTTGCTCTTGGCGTACGTGTAACAATTATATTTTTGAATGAGGCTAACGTTTTTGGGATCATGAAATGAACATGAAATGTTTTGAATGGAATGTGGAATTGTGTTTTTAATTTGTAATTTTTTTCCATATTCTTGTGATCTATGTATCAATGTACCCAACACCGTCGTATTTGGTCGTCGAGCATTAATAACTATGGATGACTGCAGCATCCATAGCCATTAGTTTTGGGCTTCCAAGTATGTGGATGTTACAAGTTGGTATCATAAAATAGGTTTAGATCATGTTTCAAAAAGCTTTTAGGTTTAACTTTTCTTTTAAAGTTTCATAATAAAATTAGAAATGTGATCAGGGTTTCGGTTAACGCTATAGTAATATACTTGTAGTTGGTATATAGCCCTCTCTCTTAGACCGTTCTTCTGTATCTTACTAAGATTCATATGCCGATTTATGAGAAAGATGGTATGGAAGCAGGAAACGGAAGAGGAAATCTAGGTGGAGGAAGCACCGTAGCCAACGGAAATGCTCGACCTAATACCAGGAGAAAGCAAGGTCGATAGGCTAATGCTAAAACAAATGCTGAAGCCAATATAGGTGTTGGAAATCCGCCAGTAGATGCGAGGATTGTATATCTGTTGTCAGCCAATCTTTTGAAAGCATGGTAACGTTGAAGGAGCTAATCCTATGGCTCCAATTTGGAATAACTATGCTAAGCTGAGCAGAGACTATGCCAGTCTGGATGGAAGCCGTTTTCTAGAATGGAGGATGCCGTTGAGGTTGAAAATTGGTTTTTGAGCCGTGCGAGGATCATTACTGACCTAGGATTGGATGATGGGCAAAAGAGGAGATTAACCTCTAGACAGTTGCAAGGGGAGGCGCTCCACTGGTGAAATAGTGTGACTGCTGGAGTTCCGGAGGAAGATTTGACATGGGCTGATTTTAGAAAGAGGTTTGAACAGAGGTTTTTATCTGAGGTTGCTAAGTCTGCATTGATGAGGAAGTTTATAGATCTTGTTCAAGAAGATATGTCAGTAATCGAGTACGCTGCTAAGTTTGATGAGTTGTCCCGATATG
The DNA here is from genome assembly GCA_030765085.1 of Allium cepa. NCBI lineage: Eukaryota > Viridiplantae > Streptophyta > Magnoliopsida > Asparagales > Amaryllidaceae > Allium > Allium cepa. The sequence goes on along the minus strand of CM060931.1, from coordinate 1,037,108,945 downwards.
GATATGTTTTCGTTAACACTAATATTAGAAGGAATGAGAGGTTCATTCGAGGACTGGGACCTGAGCTTGCTAGAATGACCATGACACATCAGAGAGCCTTGTAATATAGTGGTAGGGATGGCCATTTACCATGAGGAAATGCTTGCGGTTTCTGCTAGGGAGAAGCCAGTTGAGTCTTAGGGTCTTCAAGGAAAGAAGAGGAAATTCTTTAAGAAGAATGGAGCCCAGAAAGGGGATGCTGCCAAGAAGGCAAACACTGATTTGGTATGCTATAAATGTGACAAGAAGGGTCATTATGCAAATGCTTGCCGGTAAGGCAAAGGAAAGAAGCCGATAGAGTAGAAGAATGTGAAATGCTTCAATTGCGACCATGTCAGTCATTATAAGAACCAGTGTCCAAAGCCAGTCAGTGTGGACAGAGGGAAGTGTTTGCTACCAGACCACCGTCTTCTTCAAGACCAACTGCAGTAGATAAGAGAAAAACTGTAATGGAAGGTATGCTTTTGATTTAGAGTATTCCAAGTAGGGTACTATTTGATACCGGTGCATCACTCATTTATATTATAGTATTTAATTGATATGTTATGCTTAGAACCCACATACCTTGTTACTTCCTTAAGGGTTGCGAATCAAATAGAAGGGTATGCAACTTTAGGGATGATATGTGACCAGCTAACACTTGATTTGTTAGGTCATAAGTTTGCATGCAGTCTGTATGTTTTTGATTTCAGAGATTTTGGGATCACTTTGGGTATGAATTGGTTGGGTAAGTATGAGGCTAGGATATTTTGTCGAAATAGAGAAATATAGTTGAGGCACCCAGATAGTCATCACCGAATCATCTTCTTAGTGGAGAATTCCAGTAGGGGTGTTTGTGTTTTGTTGAGTGCTATGGAGGTTGGAGAAGAATCAAGTCAGGTTCAAGTGGCATGAGAATTTGCAGATGTCTATGAGCCGGTGATAGGATTACCACCGAAACGAGCTGTTGAGTTTCAGATATATCTTGTACCTCGAGTTGAACCTATGAGTAGTCCACCTAGCACGATGACATCAACATAGACGGAGAAATTGAAGGTGCAACTGGTTTTCTTGAGGGAAGAAATTTTATCAGAGCAAGTAGTTCCCCTTGGGGAGCAGTCGTGGTATTCATGAAGAATACCAGATCGGTCACTAAAGAAGTGCATCGACTATCGTAAGTTAAACGAAAGGACGATTAAGAATAGGTACCCTCTGCTAAGGATAGACGATCTGTTTGATCAGTTGAGTGGAGCCAAAGTGTCCCTCCAATTATATTTGGCGACGGGGTTCCATTAGTTGAGAGTGGCGGAGGATAGTATTCCTTAGACAGCATTTCAAACTAGATATGGTTCGTATGAGTGGTTGGTGATGCCATTTTGGATTGACAAATGAACATGTTTTCTTCGTAGATATGATAAACCGAGTTTTTCGAGAGCACTTGGATAGATTCGTGTTGGTACTCATTGATGACATTTTTGTGTACTCGAAAGATGAAAGGGAGCATGAGATTCATCTAAGAGTGGTGCTTGAAACGCTAAGGTAGAATTTTCTAATGGCAAAGTTTTCTAAGTGTCATTTTTGGAAGGAGGTTAAGTTTCTTGGACTTGTAGTTTAAGAGAAAAGGTTTGCAATCGATCCAGATAAGTTCGAAGCTGTCAATATTTGGAAAAGACCAGAGATGGTAACCAAGATCAGAAGTTTTCTTAGACTTGCTGGCTATTATCGGAGATTCATTAAGGATTTCTTGCGGATAGCAGCAAATTTGACTAAGTTGATCAGGAAAGATGTGAAGTTTGTTTGGTCCGACAAATGCGAGGAAGCATTTCTTAATTTAAAACATTTGTTGATAATGCACCCGTATTAGTAGTTCCAGATGGAAACCAATGGTTGGTAGTATATACAGATGCATGTGGGATTAGATTGGTAACAGTATTGATGTAGAAGGGTAAAGTTATTGCCTACGCATCCAGACAGCTTAGACCGCACGAAGTAAGATACCCTACTCATGACTTGGAGTTGGCTGCGGTGATCTTTGCCTTGAAAATTTGGAGGCATTATCTCTTGGGAGAGAAATTTCAGTTGTTTACTGATTATAAGTCCTTAAGGTATTTATTCTCTCAGAAAGAGTTGAGTATGAGGCAGCCGATATGGCTTGAGTTTTTGGCTGCTTATGATTTCGGTATAGAGTATATTTCTGGAAAAGAAATAAGGTAGTATATGCTCTTAGTAGAAAACATCAAAATGTGGTGTTAGAGATGTTGGCAGAATGGAAGGATCTGGAAGCTTTAACCAGTTGTGATGTGCAGTTAAGGATCTACTCCTAATTCCAGCCAGGGGACTGCCATGGTGTCTTGTTTAGAAGTTCGACCAGTGTTGATCGAGAGGACAACTTCTAAGCAGAGAGAAGATATAGTTTTAGCTGAGAAGATTAGAAGACTTGAGGTTGGAAATGAGGTCGATGATTTGAAAGATTTTGTCTTGACCAAAGAGGATGGTTATGTGTTTAGAATGTGGAGAACTTAAGGAGAGAAGTCCTTGAAGAATGTCATCAATCGAAGTTTATGATTCATCCTGCAGTGACCAAGATGTATCAAGATATGAAGAGGAGCTTTTTTTTGAAAAGGCATGAAGAGGGATGTTGGCTTGTGAGTTAGGCAATGTGTAAACTGCCAACACTAAGCTCTTTTTAGATTTTGAAATAGAGCAATTTTCTTACCGTGGCACTCCATTGCTTCTAATATATGACATTTTTGTGAATCAATGATATAGATAGTTGTTGGTGGTGATGTAGTGGAGTCTACATTGTCCGTTACTTGGAGTACCTTGCAACAACATTAGGTTCAAGGGAGTAATTAGCGATTGAGTTTGTCAAGGATCTTCTAGTTAATCCTAGGATATTTTCTTGTACTCAATACTTGATTATTGCCCACATTTTTTTATATATGCAGTAACCTTGAACAACATTCTCTTAGGTACTTGCTATAAATGTTGCCTAAGATGCAACTAAGCTAGTTGCAAAACTCAAAGCTTATCACCATGTTGCTAAAATGAAAGTAGATAAGTAGCATCTTTTGAGGTACATTTCTTATTTCAAGGTCTATAACAACTGTAGTTTGCAAGAATTATGACAAAACTAGCATTTCCTTGATAAATTTCACTTCAAGTAATACATAATACATTATATACCTCGACTTGAGAGTTGAAACTATTAAATGTCAACTTCATATTAACTTGTAACTCTGTAGTATGGGATTGGATCTTGCAAAAAGGCATTGTTGGAAAAAATTTAGAAACAAGAGTTATTAATCCTGCTATGAGTATAGTGAAGATACTTCGGGTAATTATATAATTTTACATGGATGAACTCCTATATTGATGCATGTGCTTGAGTTCATCTTATTTTCATTTTTTTCCTTTTCCAATTTGCTACCAAGGAAGCAAAAACAATCTTGTGAATAGACAATATGATCAAGCTTTTCAAAGATATATTACAGAACGATGAATCACAAAACCATGAAATAAATTAAAGTGCAGTATGGTTACTGATACTTATATATCGATGGAGGAGTGACCAGTTATTTATCCTTCTATGCACACTGCTCTAGATGACATTCTTCCAACAAGAAGCGGAGAAGTCAGTTTTCAGCTTGTAACCATTGTTATTTTAGGTAATGCAGCACAGGTATGCATACTACATTATTATTATAATGAAATGTCTATATTAATATACAACAAGGCGTTATAAAATCGAACTGCACATTTTTTTCTATTGAGTTTTGTACCACTTATATATATATATATATATATATATATATCTCTGTGTGTGTGTGTGTGTGTGTGTGTGTGTCTTATACATAAAGCACAACTTTAGTCAAAGAGTCAAAGTGAAGCTTTTTTAGAAAGGCCTAAAATGCCCATGCTAATATAGTGTGTAACTTATCTACGTAGGGTTATTTTTGTTATTTTATTAACTAATTTGCAGAGGCGAGATACTATTCGACGAAAAATTATTACACGCAACAACTATTTTCTCTTACCCATTCTGCACATTCCCCTGCCACGTTCTTAGCAGTATCTCCATCACAGATTCAAACTTCTTAGTTTTTCTCTTTCCAACAATCCAATTGTCGCCATCTTCCATATTCTGTATCAAAATAAACAATTCAATAAAAAATTAAAAAACGGCTAAAGTTATCTCTGGATCGCAGCAGATGGCCCTCTCGACCGCCATTGGTCTTCGACGACCCACCTAAAGCATCAAGAAAGAACTACTCAAACCGATGGAGGTGGCGTAAACTTAGGCGGCTGATGTGAAAGTTATTATTAGGTTGTATGCAAATCTCTATACTTTATTAGGTTGGTTGTTGTCACTCATTTTTTTGACAAGCTCTGTTATTACAGATACCCGTGATCAGTGGCGTAGGATTGGAAGCTGGCGGAGGCACAATTAAAAAAGGCAGGGGTTCGGAGATGGCAGTCGATGAATTTTTTTTAACTACTACTTGAATAATTATGTGTCTGTGTGTTTTGATCTAATGTGAATTTGGCATATGTTATGTTATAAAATAAATATAGATGATCCACCAATGCAAATATGTGCAAATTACATGTCAATCACTGAAGCATCCCAAGTCTTTGTTTATGATTCTAGTTTCTGTCGTTCAGATTGAAACTAAGTTAGGTAAATAGATGTATAATGTATTGATAGATAAACATGGAATTCATCCTGAGTTGTATGAAGTAATGGATAAACAGAGAAGGGCTCCAAAACATTGCTTTTATGTCCGTTTCATTCAAGCATTTCATCCAGACTACGTACCTCCAATAGCACAAGCTTTTGCTTTGGAAAATACTACAGAAAGTTTTGCATGCAAACCGTTTTTTTTCCAGATATTAGGGTAGACACGTGCCTACCCCATTTGCAACAGGGCTCCGCCCCTGCCCATGATGGTTCTTAGATTTCAATTTTTGATTTGGGATATTATTAAGCAAATTTCGATTATCATTATGCAAAATTTCCTATCTTCACTAAGAGCGCCATGGATATATTTGTAGACAAGCTAAGCTATAGTTGTAAATAGTGTTACGGTTTAGGAAGTTGGGCTTACAGTTTTCAGCAATGATGAAAGTTGCTTCAGAGTTCAGATAGAGGATTCACCGAATGAACTATGACCGAGATACAGACCCAAAAAAAATTCTTGATCCCATTTAGTCATTGCTGGAGTTTGCACAAGAAGAATCGGGTTAGACAATTTACATGTAGTGTTTGATATAATTCATCATACAGCTTGATTTTCAATATGTAATATTTTTTCAGTTCTTGATGAATACCAACCGATATTACATAATTTTATTTGCGTTTTTAGAAAGAAATTATGTTGCTTTTTGCATTGAAAGTGGTTGTTTTGTTCTCTAGGTTGGTTCTCAAAATGGTTTTATCCATAGTGCGTGGTTTTTTTAAATCATGATTTCTTTGCAAGTATTTGGCAGTATATTTTTCAATTTTATATATAAGAAATCGTGCTGGAATTGTTACTAAAGAAATGCTGGCAGTTCTGAAGTCACGCTTGGTGGTTATTGGTCTTCTAGCGGCCATTGGTGTTGTTTTGGGGATGTCTGCACGAGGTGATTTGGGAAGGACTTTAATGTTGTACATTGCTATTATAGATATTTTTAAACGAAACTTACAGATTTTCATAACATTATGCTTTGTATACATAGCTATGTTTCTTGGACCTGCCATCATATTAGGTGTTTCATGAAATGCAAAGGAATGAGCGGTGTACGGTAAAGGAAGATGATCAGATGAGACTAAAGACTTCACTGTTTTAAGGTAAATTCATAAAAATGTGAAATTTTGCTTACTACATTCTTTTGACACTAATCGTAACAAATATGGTTTGTATTGTTGACTTTTGAAATTGAGATGAATTTTTCGATTCTAGAGGACAATCAATTGGTTGTAGATGAAATAGTGCGAGGTTTTTTTATATCATGATTTCTTTGCTGGTATGTGTCAATATAATTTTCAATTCTACATATAAGAAATCGTGTTGAAATTGTTACTAAAGAAATGCTGACAGTTCTGAAGTCACGCTTCATGGCTATTGGTCTTCTAGCGGCCATTGGTGTTGATTTGGGATTTCTGCATGAGGTAATTTAGGCAGGACTTTAACGTTGTACATTGCTATTATAGATATCTTTAAATGAAATTTACAGGTTTTCATAACATTTTTCTTTGTATTCAAAGCTATGATTCCTGGACCTGCCATACTAATATTATCCCAGGTTGGGCATAGTTTGGTCATATTGTTTTGTGAAAACCTTCCCTTATTTTTTTTGTTGATGATAGCTGCGTATTTGATCACTGAACTATCATATGTTAATTCTTCTGCCACTCATAATTTATCATGTTGAACTTGGTTACACCACATTCATTTCCACACACACATTAAATCCTGATTTGCAACCATCTTGCTGCATGCTTTTACTATACATGTATATACTTGGCGAATTTATACACAATCTACTTGGGATATCCTAGGATAAATTTTTACAACTCTTATATAGATTATCTACGTGTGTATAAACTTTCTATAAACTGTATTATGGTTTTGTTTCATCGGTAAAATCACAATTCAGATGCTCAGTCATTTGCCTCAACTTTAAATTGATATATTATTCATTTAACCTTTAGTGCAATTTTTTTGTTGGTTCACCATAACAGTATGTTTCAGATTTAAGAAAAGACATGCAACTTAACATGTGAAAAGGTTATCATTTAAATTTCTTTTCTATTTATGATAGATTTTATATTTTTTCAATTAGTAGATTTGGTGTCCTCCCTAACTATAACAAAATTAACCATTTCTCTTTCAAATTCTCTATCAACGGAGATGAATTAAGATACTGCTTTAAACATTCTGCATATATGATTATTTTATTTAAAGTTAGTATTGTTTAAACATGCACACCTTGATTTGATCATTATTTCCGTATAATTTTATAGAAATGCATTAAAAGAATTCAAAATGTATTAATGGTAATAGTTTTTCATGCATTGTCATATTTATTTTCATATTTTTCATGAGTTATAAACTGTAAGATTTTATTCTCAAAACTGCCAGCAGGTCAATGACTGTAACATTTTTTATTGCCTACAGGTCAAAGACTATTACTATTTCTTTTGTAACAATCCCAGATATGAGTGGTCAATACCATTTTTTATTGCCTGCAGGTCAAAGTCCATTACCATGTCTTAATATTGAGAAATACCCTTTTAAACTATTTTAAAATTCTAGTTATAAATGTTTTTGATGTAGGTCAAAGACTGTAAGATTTTTTTATTACCTACAAGGCAATAAAAAATAGTAACAATTCTAGTTATAAACGTTTTTCATGCAGGTTCAAAGACTATAACCATTTCTTTAGTAACAATTCCATATTTTTATTGCATGCAGGTCAATGTCTTAATACTATCTTAATACATATGAGTTACACATATCACTATACACCATTTACTGTCTTAATACATTTTTTATTGCCTAAAGGTCAAAGACTACAACAACATTAGTGCAGCCATTACCAACACATGGGACCGTAACAGTGGTTTGGCCGAGGAAACAGTGTTTGCGAAAGATTGTTTGGAGGATGAGAGGATTATAGATGGAAAAGAAACAACTTCTATTCCTGATATTAGCATTGGCAGTGATATGTCGTTTTTGGTGAAAGATTAGACTGACTGGCTATTTGAGAAATCACCGGTCTCGGGCCTTACCTTTTTTTGTTGAACGAGTTATGTAATTATTTCAAGAAAATGTTAGGGAAGTTAATGACAATGTTGTTCAAAGGGAGGATTTTGATGTTGGTGAGGAAGTGGGGGATTTGGGTGCTGAAGTGTGCTTATTTGATTGATGATAAGGCTGGCTATTATAGGGTGTTAGTTATTCCTAATGGGATGATTTTTTCTTTCTGAGAAGAGGTAGAACAAGCAATGGAGGAAGGCGATGTTTAGGAAATAACTGCAGAGGTGTAGTTAGCCGCGTATATTGATTTTTTAGGTGTTGGTGGGTCAGTTATGGAAGGGGCGAATGCGAGTATGGTTGGTTGCCTCAGACTTGAATGATCGTATCTCTTAGCAATGACTGAGAGGCAGATCCAGTTTTTCATTTGTTAATTTATAGTTTATGTTATAAACTTCAAAACTGCTTTATGTTATTTTGCAATAAAATCAAGGCAAGTAACATTCTTATCTAGCATGTCCAATCGTGCCTATATGGAAATATACACATATATAAACTAACTAACAATTATTGAACTTACTTACATACACACAGTGTTGCTCATTCACGCAAAAAGTAAAAAGGTATCAAATGAATATTTGTCTCTATCAATATTACAAGGCCGTACAAGTTACTAGGTTACGATAACTTTATAACAATATTATCGTAAACGATAATTCAAAATCTATACATTAGCATCATGTAATTTTACACTTCAACAAGTATCGAACATTCGTGAGGAAAGGAATACCATGGGAGGTGCGGTCTTTATAGCTGGAAAAAAATTCCTATATATTAACATGCTGCTTTACTACCTTTTTAAAAGTAGAGACAATGCAAGTTTTTTAAGTTTCAAACTATTAAAAATGCTAATTTTAATATTTATTACATTTCTCTACACATTGAAGTAATAGTGGATTACTCCCTTTATCCGTTTAATTATTTTCTAAAATAACTTAGTTTCATTCATGTTTTAATAAATCGTTGATTTATGCATATATGCACATAGAAAATGCAACATTTTATGCACATCAAGTCATTTCATAAGATTAATTTTTTTTACAAATACTGTTTTATAACACCAATTTTCCCTACGCACGTGCATCGCACGTGCCAAAGTACTCTTGTGTGTGTATATATAGAGAGAGAGATAATTGTTAAACTTTAATGAAAATAATTTGGAAATTGGCTTTCATCTATTCTAGTGAAATTTTTATTTGTAAAAAGTTAAGACATTATTAATTTCATTATTTTTTATTCTAGATTTAGCATATGCATGCAAGAGGGACATAGGATATGAACAAATATATGTCTTGTTCTACTAAATTCTGTTTTTTACAAAATTGTTTAATAAATTTTGCTAAATTAATTCTCCTATGGGCTAAATCTTGCCAAGTGAAGAATATTTTGTACATAGCACGGTTCTTAATTCATCTGATACATTGTCATATGTACATGTTTTAATACTCATACTTCACATTGTTGTTGTTAGACTGCCTCTAATCTATTGCTCATATTACATCAACTTGTTCTTTTTTTTGCTTGTTGACTACCAAATTTTCACTAACCCTTCAGTCATTTTGGATCAGTTCTACTCCATTACCATTCAGTTAAGGGTACACTACCTTAAATTAGTTCATGTTATACTGCATCACATTGTTTACTTTAGTTTAGATCTCTTTGATGTCTTCTTTAGTTCAAATCTCCTTATCTTCTTCAGTTCGGTTCACTTTCACGCATATTGTATCACTATAAACATTGTTTAGCTCGATGAATAATGTTAAAAGAGCCAACATTAGAGTTGACCACACTATTTTTATGTTTCAATTTTGATCCCACAATAACAGGAGTTATGTGGAGTTTGATTATTTTTGAAAATATGAAATATTTTTGTGCTCTGGAAATGTGATTTTAATGGAATGTTGTGGTTCTTGTATGCATAATTTTTTTGCTTTGGTGGTGATTGTGGGGTGTAGTAACCTATAATTGTCAGTTATTGTTAGCTAGCAAAGTATTCAAGTTAGGCGTACTAATAGAGAGATATTACATAGCAAAGTTAACACTAACACTTAATAACTGACTTGTGGTAGAAAATAATATGTATATATATATATATATAACATAATATAAATGAAATAATGCAGGGACCTTTTTTTGAGCAAGTGCACAAAAGAAATTCTATGGAAAAATTTATGTAGAACCAAATATGTGTGTCTGTATAAATAATGTATATGCTCACACTTAAGCATGATGTTATATTGAGCAGGCTGAAGCTTTAGTTGTTGGGTAGGCTATAGAAAAGAGAATGGTCAATATGCAGGAAGCATGTATATGAGCAAAGTGCTGGCGATGTGCAGGCGAAAGGAATGGCCCATGTGCATGCAATGTGCATGCAATATGAACGACCAATGTGCATGCAATATTCAAGTACAAATCAGCTAGACTACACTTCAACAACCAATTTAATTTGATTCCATCCATGCCATCACCCCCTATGGACCCTGGACATGCATCGGTAAGTTTTATAATTCAAACCATCCGCTATATTGGTTTTGTTTATCTTGACTATGTCGTTTTTATTTATTAAAATGTAAGTACCATGAGGTTTGGTTATTTGGAATCATAATATTCATATGAGCTATCACTGAGCTTAATTCCACTTGAACAATGGTACATTGATTCTGGTCCCATAGGCTCTGAAAAATATAAACTGGATCGCTTGCTCCCCTAGTTGAAAAATAAAATAGAGATGCGTCTAAAACTAAAAGCCTTTGTATACAAAAATATGCCCTTTTAACAGCTAATATATCTTTACTATTAATACATTCTGAAATTTCAAATATACACTTATTTCCCACGTTGCCGGATCCGCGCTCATTCTCTTCCTTCCCCCCACATCTTTTCCTATCATTCTCCATCTCCCATCTTATGACCTAATTCTCTTCTTCCCAAATTCGTCTTCAAAATTCTTGCTTCCATTCATCTACAAATTCAATCTCACCACTGACGTAGCTTCCATGTTAACTTCCCTACATAGATCTTTAATGCGAAACTCGTCCCCAAACTCGACCTCACCAGACATCCTGTCCAGGGTTTACTTTTCATTGTTCTGAAAACTCAGGCGGCGGACATTTTCTCTTTCCTTCTGTTTTCTCCGCAAGGTATACTTCTATACACGCTTCGACTACTTCCAGTTTTCATACGGTCTTGCTGTTTTATGTTCACTCTTATTTGATTTGTCCAACCTGGTATTTATAATTGATGGTCTATGAATATTTATAATTAATTCGTATAATTCTTCTCAATTCTACATACAGGACTAGCTAATAAAATTAATAATACCTGAACTAGCTATATGCTTACTTTGACCTAACTGTTTTTTCAAAAAGGTAAGATGTATGGAAATTTGACTTTTTTCCAGCACCAAAAATATTAATTAAAATTTATTACTTTGTGTATTTTCATTCTAATGTACTTTTTTCCATTTTACTACACCTTAAATAAAGCTTTTGTAGATAGAATAAAATGTCGATTTATATTTAAAAACTATTATATTTTAAACAATGGTTACATGTGCTGGTGTCGCTATCTAACATTGGCAACATTAGAATACTATTTGTTTGGAAGTAAATTATTTTTGCTAACATATTAATTACATTAATTTTACTATTTTGTTATTTAAAAAATTGGTAATATTCCTACGGTTTGGTGCAGGTTAAGTGGCAAGTTAAAGAAAATGTTTAATATTGCATCTGTTAACTTAATTATACCATTCAAAAGTTCAAAGTTTAAATCTTACACATCATAATGTAGATGACCAAATAAATTGTCATAATTTCTAGTTTTTTATACCTTTACTTTATCATATTCCAATTTTTTTCTATATTTAGCGAATGGTATGTAACAGTAGTTTTTTCATGTAATGTGTAATGTTCCTCATGTGGTTGCAGTTGCTCAGCTTTTTATATAGTTAGAAACTAATTTTTAGATTTAATATATGAATAGGAGCAGATCAAAAGAATTCATGAATATGCAGTTTTCTTAATCCATTGTTCATGCCCTCTTTTCCTTTAAATTTATGTTCTGAACAGGAGCAGATCAAAAGAATTCATGAATAGGCAGTTTTTCTTAATCCATTGTTCATGCCCTCTTTTCCTTTAAATTTATGTTTGAAAAAGAGTTAACTAGGTATTAAAAACTAGCATGCATGTGCTTTTTAAGTAAATAAATTTAAACGATCTTTTTCTCTCACTGCCAGTTTTGTCAATGTGCCAACTGAAGGAAGCATTGACTGTTAGCAAAGTTTTCAGCTAAACTTATGTGACACAAAGTAGATATTAGAGCATATATTTTTTTTTAAAATAGGCTAATTATTTTCATTAGTACAGGTTTGGATTATGTCTATAACACTAACGCAATAATTGGTTTTTTCCAAGCATAGAACTAATCATTTGTCAGCTTTCCTAACCAAAATTACTGATAGCTTTATTTTATTTTGAATAACAGATGAAAAGGGTTTTATCTCAGTAAAAGAAATACACATTTAGCAAAGATTTATCTTTATCCTAAACCAGTCGATTTGTATTGTAGGAGGAGGTTGAAGCACGCGGTGAAGCAGGCAAGGGAAAGTACACAATTGGATTGGGACAAGATTGCATTGAATTTGTATATAAGGGGAGGAAGTTATTTCAACGAGGTTGTTTAAGTTTCTAATTATTTAGTTTCATTGTATCCATTTTCTTTGATGTCATATTTGATCTGAAAGTTGCATACTTATTTTCTACCTGTTGTAGTGTGACCATTGTAACCTCTCTCCTTTACAAATATGAAATCATTCAAGAAATGATTGGAAGTTGGTACAAAGACAATAACCGATAATCGTAGATCAGTTAAGACTTGGCTTATGCAAATTTCTAAGGTATATTGTTCTGCCTAAAGCATAAGAATTTATTTTATAATTGTTCTGAAATATAGTCGATATGGTGACACAACTTACTTTGCTGAGCTCATTGGTGGCATTGTAATAAAAGAATGGTTAAAAAATAAGTATAATTAGATAAATATAACAAGAATATATTTCTATAAAAATAATTCAACCATACAAAGCTAATGCTCTATTCTGGGAATGATTTGATATTTATATGTGGAACTTTGCTTAAATTTGAAAGTTCCTTGGTTTACCCAACACTTGAATAAAACTGAAAACACATTGTGTGGTAAATCAAGTTAAACTAGAGATCAAACAGATGCTGAAAGGTTCCTCTGCATATTTTTTTGTCCAATTTTATTCAATTTTACATAAATGATTTTAAGGTGGTTTATACGAAAGGACAGAGTGAACAATTTTTTATACAAGCAAAGTTTTTCCTTTCTGATAAATCTCCACATCAAAGTACAACATGAAAGAATAAATCAATTTTATGCACCAAGTAACTTGATATTAAACATCAAATTAACTTAACGTGCCTACTTTTCCATGATTGCTTTAGCACTTCATGATCTATAAGCTTTGTAGATTGATGAAGTAGGGGTCTATCTTAGAGTTTGTCCTTTTAGTATAAAAAGATACATAAAAAGGTATATACATAGTATATTTTCATGGTATTTGGAGATGTTAAATTACAGAAATTCCCTAACATTGACTCTTAACTACTCACCTTACAACTGAATTCATTGACTTCGTATAAAATTAGTATATTTGTGGATAACTTTGCCCTCTTTAACAACGTTAACACTAAAAAAATGAGGGATGTTGTTACTTAAATTTTCGTTGTGCATGCATGATTTAATGGGTGATATTGGACAATAAACATAATATATATTTGAAAAAAAGATGTCGGGGAATAAGATATCCAGATACTTCATGACCGCACCTTTTAATGTGTAGCTGTTGAATTTTTATTTTTTAAATTTCAAAAAAACAACTAAAATAACAATCTTATTAATTAAAACTTTCATAGATTTAGAACATATCAATGTTTAGTGCAACGTTATTTAATATGAAATTTTAAGTTTGATTCACGTGAGCTTTACAGCAATTGTAATGTTTTGTCAACTTATTGTGTTTGTGCTATTTCATTAATGTGGTGAAGCAAAAAAATGTAGGATTTGCTTCTATTTTTCTTGCTACCCTGTTGTTATTGCAAGTATATGGCAGAAAATTTATATGTTCTATATTAGTAGGTAATTCATATCCTGTTGCATTATAAATGCTATATTTTTCTATCTCAAATCTTTTTCATTTTCCTTTAGAAGCTCGGTTCGAATTCAGACCTTCAAACAACGACATAAGAATATTTGTATGTATATTTACATGGAGATAGTACAAATATTTGCATGGAGATGGTACAATATTTGTTCAAATTTGCACGCTTTAAAATACTACCGAGTAAGGTATACAAATATATGTCACAGTAAATATTGATATTGTTCAAATTTTGACTAAAAATTGAATCGTGATAAGCAAAAGATTCATGGACGAACTACCGAGAAGAAAATGAAAATGAAGTAATCGTGGAGACAATTGACCACTTTAGGGTATCACTTTTGTCTACCAAGTTGTATGTACTTTGAATTGTCTTTTTTTTATTAAATAAAATGTTTATTTAAATTTAACTTTCTTTTCGATTTTACTAAAAAAAATAACACTGTGTTGTGTGTATTTTAATTTCCACACAGCCGATCTGCACATTTGCCATCATTTTTTTTTCAATGTTACCATTTCAAAATATTTTTAGTTTAAGATACAAGGAGTGAATTTTTTACCATGGTGACATTTTTCGATTTGTAAAAGTAATTGGTCTTAGAAACTATATATTGAGATTCATTGACTATGTGTTTTGCAGTGAACCTATATATTTATTTGCCCTCAACTCTTGCTACCAAATGTTTAAAAGTTGTTTAAATGCTAAATTCATGCACAAATACAAGGAACCTTGAAACCAAATTAATAAAAACTTGGAAACAGTTTGTCATTTAACAGTAGCCCATTATCTTCCACAATTCAAACTTGGAAAAACTGGTATATTTCTGTTTTTTGTTACATTTCCTTCATTTGCTATCAGTTTTCTACAAAAAAAAAAACTGGTATATTTCTGGAGTTGTAGAGTTTACTTACCTAAGTCATACATTATTTGCAGGGGTAGATGAAACTCGGTTGTACTGTAGTGCAAGCAATAGTTTAATGACTGATTGATTAATTTAGCTGAAGTAATCGAGGAAAAGTTATCAATATTATTTGTGCTCTAAAAATTCCAGTGATGGAAACTTATTTTGCGGCCATGATTTCAGCAGTTAATTGGTTGAGGAGTAATGATAGACGTGAGATAATTATTAGTTTCTGACCAGTTTAATTTTACATAATTTAGCAGTTATTGTATTTAAAAATTTATCATACTCTGACCAAGCATTTGATTACATCTAATAGAATATCCAGATACCAAGAGAACTGGCTTCATTGTCTAAGGCATTGTGTTGGTTGTATGCCTAACTTTTATTATATAGCTTGACTTCCAATGTATGTAATTTTACCAAACTAAAATGTCCAACATTTTGAAGCATTTTAGAAACAAACCTTGATTACAATCAATCTATATTATATATTCATCAGAATTCATAATATATCTGTTGATTCTTATTATTATTTTGTTCAAAATTACTCTAGTTTAAACCATTTTTGCATTATATAATTGTAGTTCATTAGGTCATGGATATGAAATGCTGGACAAATCAACCATTTAAGTTTGATCTTTGAATGATAGTTCATGTTCTTTGATGAAACTGGATAGATGGACGTTTTTAAATTTATGGCCATGTAATGTGAAGTATTAGAAATACAATTTAACAACTTAATTTCAAACTCCATTATTAATTAAGTCAATAATTTACTTTTAGCATAGTTTTCTTTTTTCATAATTATAACAAAAAGGAACCAAAAGGTTTGGCTTTCAAATACATCGTCTTTTATATAAACCACATATATAATTGGTAGCTTGAAATTAAAGATAGTATTATAGATATCGTTTGCAAATACAAAATCATTTCATTATGATTCTATATGTGAAAATAAATATGAAATAAGCCACTATCAAATTTTGATAAGACTACTATATAGCCTTCTACTCATCAATGCTTTTTAATTCTTAAACGTGGTCCATGCCTAAAAAAACCGAAATTAATGGACACTATGGCATGAATGGAGAATGTATACTATATTTGTAAACGAAACACTATACATGACTTAAAACATGCACATTGTGATTAGATGCAGGCCCACCTAGGCATGCATACATACTCGTATAACATGAAGCCAATCTAATACATACACCGGATAAGCCCACAATTTCCAAGAGGACTACAATCATTTGATAGAAGAAAATCTAATTCCAATCAATCTTCTAGGAAAAAAACATTCCAATCTAGAAACAAGGCACCAATAAGAGAAACTAAGATACTATGACATACACACTTAGACAAGAGCATACATTGTATACACACATTGATATAACTTGCCATATGCATATTCAATAATTGTATGGCCCAAAAGTTGACATAGACAAAGCATAGATATAAGAAAACAATCAAATTACCAAATACAAGACATCTAAGAACTAAGCAATCAAAGTGAACCCACCTTTAGCAGCAACCAGAGGTATAAGAAGTCCTACAAATTGCAACAACAAAAAGCTCATGCCTGTTGTTTAAGACAGATACCGTGGAGGATGTCAAAGAGTTAGTAAAATAGGCTAGGTACCAGCGAAGCAGATCGACATAAATCAAAAGAGTTCAATAAATGTCCAGCCGATTACCACAAATCCAAGCTCCTGTAACTAATGGAAAACCAATAGTTCGAAGCTGAAGCTTGCAATGACCCAAGAAAATCCAGCATGCACCCAAAGACCGATGATCCAACACCCTAAAGATGAACCATCACAGATGAAATGCCGAAGAGCGTACACCTCTTCAACATCCATGCCAACTACAAAGTAATTTTTTAGAAGACCCAAACGAGAAATTGAGTTAAAAGAGGCTAGCCACATCCCATTTGAAATGTAAAAAAATGCGGAAGTTAGTCAAGACAGTGGGCTAGATTGGAGGTGGGAAGTTGTAAAAGAAAACTATGGACTTGCAACGTTAGGAAATTCTATGGTTAATAGAAGCATAAAAGAGTGAATATTGGGATGAGCTAATAGTTAATATGTTTTCCTACATATGCAGTTTATACATCGAAAAATAGTTTGTGCTGTAATTTAAGATATTATGTGCAGGTTTAAATCGAAGCTGTTTCTGCTTATTTAATATTGGGTCCCCTGCTTATAATTTGAAGGAGCATGGTCCAAAAACAATATGCAAAATCAGGAAGACAAAGCACGATGGTGTTAAATTCGGTTAGTATGCTAAATTTTATCAAGCTCCGGTGATTAAATGTTATAAGCTTCTAAGCACCGTATAATGATTTAATCCAGTTGGCGTGCATAATTCAAGCTTCAGTGATTAAATATTATACTAAATCAGGAAGACATAAAGCACTGTGTACTAATTTGTGCTATAATTCATGTTTCTTCCTGATTTTAGCAATCTTATAAGTGGTCAACTCGGTTACGAGGAAAGATAAAACTTGAATGACCACTGCATTCAATGTGACTATATATGCATTTTGTTAACATTCACATTTCAAATTGTCCTTTATATATGCATTCTGTTAACAATACCCTATGTACATTCAAAGTGACGGTTCTTATTATTCTCTTATGTTGGCAATCTTTCCATCACATGTACAGGAATGATGCATGTACTTCTTTTGTCTAAAGCTTAACATCATATATTGTATTGATGTGATATTCATGATTGGAATAATTCTACAAATAATGTTAAAATTTGTAGAATTAATGTTTTGAAGTCTTTGAATTGGTTTGCACTCCATGTCGGTATATAGTTTTGGATTAACTTTCTATGTACTGACGTGCCATGTTCACACATACATTTAATGTGAGTGCAAGTAATGCCTATTTCTATTTTGTGCATAAGTTGTTCTTTATCATTAGTGTAGGTATATATTTGATCGAGCCATGTTAGGTCCATTGATTTGTGAACTTGATTAAGATATATTTGGACCAAAAAATTGGTACATTCTAAAAGATAACAAGATTTTAACCGATGTGAACATGTGATGCGACTAGAGATGCTAGGTTCTCGATCACTTATTACAACTGTTATGACAATGGTAGTCATTATCAAAGCTCAACAAATTATTGTAGTAGTAAGATAGTTGTATTTTAGTGTTTCGAGTTGGTTCATAAATTGTTGTGGTAAATATATTAATTGATAATTTGAATTAACTTGATGTTTTGTTCGAGTGTGCTCTTTGTTGATGCACAAAATTAATGTTGATGTAGCAAACTACAGTTTCGAGGTACTTAAGAAAATATGAAATAGTAAAAGCGATCATTGCACTGATTTTATCATCTTTGTTTTGTAATAGATACACTGTAATATATAGTTCAACGATCAAATGCAGGTCCATCTAGATGTGCATATATACTCGTTTTAATAAAATTATTTTGGGTGTACATGTAATCGACATCTTTGTTGTTGACAAGCACCATTGTCTAAGTGGTTAATTGATTCGGCTTTGGTGCAAGAGGTCATAAGTTCGAAACTTGCTTTCGAACATTTATTGACATGCGATATGTTGTTCCAATGATTTGTTGTTTATAAAGTACCATTTCGAAAGAAAAAATCATTAAGATGTTAAACTACTAGCGACACTAGCACCATAGATTATGGGTAAATATTGATATGGATACATTTTTAAATTCATGCAAACCTGTAGATGTCATCCTTTTACTTTATTGATATTGACTAAACCGACAGTTCCTATATAGTCAATTACCAAAAGAAAGTTGAATAATAAAAATACTGGATAACATGTTTCTCTTAAAGGTAAAGCTGCATGATTCCAAATAACCATACATATGCAAAGCATAATTGGTTGCCGATAAGGGATTTTGTTTCCTTTAACTTCTTGAATGAGGTTGTTTAATACTTCAGAAAGTTAATCAAATTTATAGTTAATGTATTGTGATCGATGTTGAAAGGTTTGGGGATCCCTTGATGGGAAGGCTGAAGTTTTGCTTGAGATTCCAACGACTGCCTCAGGGTCAAAGTTGTTCTATGATTAATTTGCTCCTATCTTGCTCATGCATCTGCATCTTCGTCAAGCCTTGGCATAGAGAGATGCCTGTCATCTTGATCATCATTTTTGGGATCGTTTGAATGATGAGATGTTTCTTTCTCGTTAGTTTGCTCTAATACTAGTTTAGAAGACAATTTTCTTCTTTGTGATCTTCCAGAACCAGCCATGGTGTTATCAAAGTGACTGGGATGTTTAGCTTAGGTCTAAGGTAGAGTTAATGAAATATGGAGGAAAGGTCCGAGTGGATCTGGAGATAGTTTGATTTGAAAAGACGAGTCATGAATTAAGTGGACCGTGCTACCCATGACGTCCTCCTAACCTGCTTCCCTTTCTGGCAACCCCTGGCAAATTTCTGTGGCCATCGCCGATGTATTTTCTGATGAACTGGACCTCGAGTTCATTGGCAATGAAGGTTGAACAGCCTTTAATGGCTTCTTGGGATGGATGCTGTTATACAGCGGCTTTGACTTCTTCATGGTTGGTATTTTACACATTTATGAGATTTTCTATTCTCATGAAAATTTTATTTATTCGTTTACATGTTCTGCAATAAAAATCACATAAAGCATTTTGAAATTAGGGTGGTTGGTCGTTGCTCAGTATACATACATACATTTTTATTAATTGTCGAATTAAATGTTTTTTTTGAAAAATCATAGAATCTTAGTATAAAACTAGGTGGTTTGTATGTTTTGAGAATCATATAATGCTAAACTAGGGTAGGCTAATAATTATATTTAGTTCAGCTGCTCCATGGAAATTTTTATGGAAGTTGTTAGCAACAATGTAAACAGATTTAAAAGATGTACTCCAAAACTTATTTCTTCTTTCTTCTTAACATTAAATGTATTCTCATTTATTTTTTGAAAACTTTGCCTTTTTATTAATCAGTATACTTAATTGTTATTTACACTTTGGTAAATCAAGTTAATAGTAGAATAAAGGACTTTTTTAAACCTAGAGTCTTTTTGGTTCATTGTTTTGAGCAAGTTTTTATTTTTTCCAACACATTTGAAATGTGTAAACTTGGGTATTTTTAACCGTGTACTATTTTAATGAAGCAAACACTAATTTGGTTATAGTATTATATATTGTTATATTTGGTTCAGATTAATTATCCTTTCTTAAAAAACACACTTCTCCTTCCAGGCAAGACAGTTGAACCGACAATGATAAAAAGTTATACATGCTAAGGAACTTGAATTCTTGTATTTATGGTGTAAACATATTATGTTGAGAGGAAAATGTGCATTTCAATTGCAATTAAAGCACAATTGTATCTATTAGTTAATTGGAAATAGCTAAGCCTCTCAATATTGCATATCTGAAGTTCATTTGTAGAAAGAATTGCATTTGTAAGTTTCATGAACATGGAATGTTATGATCAACATTGGTTGATCTAGAATGCAACCTTTTTTTGTCTTTTATAAAATAGTTAAGTAACGTAATAGTTCCCCACGTTTAAAACAACTTATAAAGTTAGTCCGTTAGTGATTGAGATAACCGATATACTTTTAGATTGTAGCATCATCGCCTTTTTAATAGAAAAATAGATGGTATTGCAGGTAGGTAGATCTTGTTAATATGTACATTAGATTTTCCCTTTTGCTAATTCTTCAACTTCCCGGCTTATTTTTTTTGTTGTGTGTAGCTTTCTCAGATGTGTGCATTACCTGGCCTGTTACTTGTTCCGATGAAAATATTGCATGGTTTTCAGTTTCTTCTTCCAATTTCTGAAGCTGTTGCTGTACTTTTCACCATTGGTCCCAGCATTTGCATTTTGATAAATGCAGCCCAGACCTGGGTCAACGAATTGCAAGTTAGTGGCATGAGTCGTCTACGACTTAAGGGAAAGCTGCGAGTTAATGAGGAAGTTTTGAGTCGTCTACGACTTAACAAAGCTTGGAGGAAAGAGCTACGGCTTAACAAGAATGAAGAGAAGGAGTTACGACTTAACAGGAGTTTGAGGTGTTCGAGTGTGATGAGTCGTACACGACACAACGACTCATCCATAAGTCGTTCACGACTTAACAAGGAACCAGAGAGGGAAGTGGCATTAAGTTTACGACCTAACGAGTCTACGGGTTATGACCTAAAGGAAGCCCGACTCATCAACTTACGAGATAACGAGGTAGTGCCATATTACGATAAGTCGTTTCCGCGACCTAACAGGAACGAGCTACGACCTATGGTTATACGACATAATGAAGGAACAAAGTTAAGTCACCTGGAGATGAGTCGTTCAGGGATGAGTCGCTCGGAGATGAGTCGTTCGGAGTTAAGTCGTATGGAGTTTTCTGAAGGCCTTCTTTAAGTCGATGCCGATTTAAGCTGAGTCGTAGGTCGCGAGTCAGTCTTGTTTATACTATGTCGTGAGTCGTGTAACCTGTGTTGTTTTGTTGAGTCGTATCTTGTTGAGTCGTCTGTGTTGTGTGATGTTGTAGTGTGTTTGTATGTCTCTCGAGTCGTCTGTACATGTTTGTGTTAGGTCTTTGTTGACATATACTGAGTCGCATGATGATTGAGTCGCTGCCAACTTATGAGTCGTGGGTAGTGTGTACCGTTGAGTCGCTAACGACTTATGATGAGTCGTAAGTCATGAGTCGGCAACGACTTATGGAGCCGGTTGTAAAAGGGCTATAAATAGCGAGTGTGTTGTAACTTTTTGGGGGTCGATTTTTGAATAAAATTTCTTGTTGATTGCTGTGTGCTTTCTTCTAAAATTGGTAGTTGAGTGTAATCTCCTATCTCCTCTTTCGGTTAATCGAGTGCGCTCGATTCAACGATCGTAGAAGCCGATTCACGGTATCTAGTGCGCTAGATCAACGTACGAAGAATCGTAGATCTTTGAACACGGTATAGTGCGCTATCAACGTGTTTGAGATAGCTAGAATTCGGTATCTTTGGATCAACGAATTTGGGCATTTTGGTATTCATCAATCCACCGGTTGCTACTTTCACCGATTGAAGTTTATTTTTGATTAATCCGCTGTGCCAGTTTTGGTATCAAAGCCATACTTAGCCAATCATAGCTAAGTTGATTCTTGGAGCCAAGTATTTGAAGTCTGAAGTTGTTCATCGTGTTCATCTTGAAGTTGCAACAAGAGGGAGACCTTAGATCCATTCCATTTTGGATCAAAGTGTTGGAAGGTGTTTGAATTTGATTTGTGATGAAGTGTGAAGGTTGAGCATAACATCGTGTTAAGTATAGGCCGAGCATCAGTTTTTGGTATCATTGTTTGAAGTGTTAAGCCGAGCCAAGTTGAATTGAGCCGAGATTTGTTTGACTTGTGTTGAAAGTCTTGAAGTATTTGTTGAAGTTTTTGAGAAGTTTTCAATCATGCCACCAAGGAGAGCTAATCGTCATCAAAATGTTGAAGCATTGTATAGAAGAGAAGAAGCCGAGCTTATGGAACAACGTATTAATGAGAAATTTGATGAAGGCATTGGAAAGCTAGAGAAGTTGATGAATGACTTGAATCAAACTCAAAGGAGGAGATCACCAAACTCGAACCATGGAGGAAACCGAGTTTCGCCATCGGTTACGGAAGCGAGGAGGGTATCACCGCATTCTTTTAGAGATAGAAGAGAAACATCAATTTCATCACGGAGAGATCATCATGACTATGGACATGAAGAGAGAAGAAGTCAACGTGAATTTGACAATGAGCCATATAGAGAAGAAGAGAGACATAGTCGAAGAAGCATGCATGAACGAAGGGATGATAATGGTCGAGATCGATGTAGGCGTACGTTTGATTTTGATGAAGAGGGTGATAGAGCTAGCATTCATTATCGAGATCGAGACCAAGTTCGAAATTCTTATCGGGATGTAGAGGATGATCGTCGATGGGAATCGGGTATGAAGATGGAAATTCCAGAGTTCAAGGGTGGAATGGTAGCTGAAGAATTTCTTGATTGGTTGTCAAATGTGGAGGAAATCTTTGATTTCAAGGAGGTTCCGGAGAATCGTCGAGTGAAGTTGGTTGCTACTAGGTTGAGGGGGAGAGCTTTGGCGTGGTGGCAGCAAACTAAACTTACAAGGAAGAGAATGTGAAAGTCAAAGATTGAATCATGAGAGAAGATGAAGAAGTTGATGAGGGCTACATTTTTACCTTACAACTATCAATCACTTATGTACCAGAGGTTGCAGAATCTGAGGCAAGGGACGAAGTCTGTTAGTGATTATGCTGATGAATTTTACCAACTCATTGCTAGGAATGATATTATGGAAACGGAAGAACAGCTAACTGCTAGATTCATTGGGGGATTGAGAATGCAGATCCAGGATATGGTTAATATGTTTGATCCTAGGTCAGTGGCAGAGGCACATCAGAAAGTGTTGGCTTGGGAGAAGCAAGGAAGGCGTGGAGGTGGTGTGTTTACTAATTCCAATAATCAAGCGAAGGGTGTTAGTGGAAGTTCTAATGTTCCTAAACCTGTTACAAAACCAGTGGTGAAAGAGGCTGAGAAGGCGAAGGTTAGCAATGGCTTCAAATATTATAACTGTCAGGAGTTGGGTCACAAAAGCAATGAATGTCCGAAGCCGAAGAAGAGAGCAATGGTTGCTGAGATTGAGGATGATGGTGAGGAGGCAGAATGTTCAAATGCACCTTACGTTGAGGAGGAAGAAGAATTGTCTGGAGATGAAGGTTGTAATCTTATGATGAGGAGGTCATGTCTTACACCAAAGCAAGAAGAGGATTCTAGTTGGTTGAGAAGCAATATTTTTCAGTCTACATGTACTATTTTGGGAAAGGTTTGCAAGTTCGTTATTGATGCTGGAAGTTGTGATAATATTATTTCTACCGAGGCTGTGAAGAAGTTGAACTTGAAAACTGAGAAGCATCCTAAACCGTACAAGCTAGCATGGTTAAGGAAGGGTGGTGAAGTGAAGGTGTGTTGAAGGGCTTGTATTAATTTTTCTATTGGGAAGAAGTACAAAGACGAAATTTGGTGTGACGTTGTAGACATGGATGTGTGTCATTTGTTGTTGGGCAGACCATGGCAGTTTGATAGAGCAGTGCAACATGATGGTCGTGCTAATAGTTACAGTTTCATGTTCGAAGGTACTAAGATTACTTTAGTTCCCAAGAAGCAGCAACAGAAGGAAAGCAAGCTAGAGGAGATCGATGAACTGAAAACTTTGCTATCTTTGAAGGAGTTTGTCAAGGAGATTGAAGAGGAGCCTGAAGTGTTTTTGTTGATTGGGCGAGAGTGTAGTGAAGAGGTTGAAATTCCAGAAGAAGCGAAGCCAGTTTTGAAAGAATTTGAAGATGTATTTCCAGAAGAGTTGCCTAAGGAGTTACCGCCACTGAGAGACATTCAACATCAAATTGATCTTGTTCCGGGAGCAGTTTTACCACATCGACCACATTACCGAATGAGTCCGAAGGAACATGAGGAGTTACGAAGGCAAGTGGAAGAGTTGTTAGAACAGGGACGTGTTCAGGAAAGCTTGAGTCCTTGTGCAGTACCAGCATTGTTGGTGCCGAAGAAGGATGGAACATGGAGAATGTATACCGATAGTAGAGCTTTGAACAAGATTACTGTTCGCTACAGATTTCCTATGCCGAGGTTGGATGACTTGCTAGATCAGTTGAGTGGGGCTACTATCTTTTCGAAGATTGATTTGAAGAGTGGTTATCATCAGATTCGAATTAGACCGGGAGACGAATGGAAGACCGCATTCAAGACGAGGGAAGGTTTATATGAATGGTTGGTTATGCCGTTTGGTCTATCAAATGCACCGAGTACATTTATGAGGGTGATGAATCAAATTTTCAGACCGTACATTGGAAAGTTTGTTGTAGTTTACTTTGATGATATTCTGATTTATAGTGCGAGCACAGAGGAGCATGTAGAGCATGTGAGAAAGGTGTTAATTATTCTTCGTGAGGGACAATTTTATGCAGTTACGAAGAAATGTGTGTTCATGACGAGAAGTGTATTATTTTTGGGATATGTTGTATCTGAGAAGGGAATCCAAGTGGACCAGAGTAAAGTTGAAGCTATTAGAAATTGGCCACAGCCGAGGACTTTACTGAAGTTAGAAGTTTTCATGGATTGGCATCATTCTACCGAAGATTCATTCCACACTTCAGTAGCGTGATGGCACCAGTTACTGATTGCATGAAGGGGAAACAATTTTCTTGGACAGAGGAAGCTGGGATTGCTTTTGAGAAGATCAAGGAACTGTTGACGACAGCACCAATTCTTGTATTACCAGATTTTCAGTTGTTGTTTGAACTACATACTGATGCATCAAAGGTTGGGATTGGAGGAGTGTTGAGTCAGAGTGGAAGACCTATTGCATATTTCAGTGAGAAGTTGTCAGGGCAAAGATGAGATACAGTACATACGATGTTGAGTTTTATGCTGTTGTGCAAACTGTTAAACATTGGAGACACTATCTATTTCAGAAAGAGTTTGTTCTTTACACTGATCATGAGGCGTTGAAGCATTTGCAGGGGCAGGATAAGATTTCAGCGAGACATGCATCATAGATTGCTTATTTACAACAGTTTACTTTTGTCGTGAAACATAAATCTGGGGTAACGAATCGTGTGGCTGATGCTTTGAGTAGGAGGAGTCATTTGTTGACTACAATGAAAGTTGAGGTGATGGGGTTTGAATTATTGCCAAAGTTGATTGACGAAGATCCTTACTTTGCAAAGTTTGTTGAGAAAGTTAAGGATGGAGATACTGATGAATTTATGTTGGTTGATGGATTCTTGTTTAAAGGAAATCGGTTATGTATTCCAGAGAGCAGTTTTAGATTGAAGATTATCAAAGAATTACACGAAGAAGGCCATGTGGGCAGAGATCGTACTTTGCAGTTAATTTCTCAATCTTATTTTTGGCCATCGATGAGGAAAGAGGTTGAAAGGTTTGTGGAGAGATGTCATATATGTCAGGTTTCGAAGGGAACAGCGACAAATGCAGTATTGTATATGCCGTTACCTGTACCGACTAAACCGTGGATGTATATCAGCATGGATTTCGTTTTGGGTTTGCCTAGAACTCAAAGGGGGAATGATTCTATATTTGTTGTGGTGGATAGATTTTCGAAAATGGCACATTTTGTTGCTTGTAAGAAGACGGCGGATGCTGTTCGTGTTGCTCAGTTGTTCTTTAAAGAAATCTATCGTTTACATGGGTTGCCAGAGTCTATTGTTTCGGACAGGAGTACCAGATTTTTAAGCCATTTTTGGCTTAGATTGTGGAAGATGGTGGGAACAAAGCTGAAATTTAGTAGTGCTTATCATCCGCAAACTGATGGACAGACAGAAGTTGTTAACAGATCATTGGAAAATTTGTTGCGATGTCTTGTGCAGGATAATCTGAAAAGTTGGGACATGAAGTTATGCCAGGCAGAGTTTGCTCATAATCACACAGTGAATCGTAGTACGAGTTACAGTCCATTTCTAATTGTATATTCAAGTTTGCCAAGGGGACCGTTGGATTTGGCAGTAATAGCACAACCGAAGGGGACGGTTAAACGGGCTGCTGACTTTGTTGAAAGTTTGACGGAATGTCATAAAATCGTTCAGGAACGATTGGAAAAGTCAAATGAGAAATATAAGAAATTTGCAGATTTGAAGCGACGAAATGTTGAATTTAATGAGGGTGATTTGGTGTATGCAGTGTTAACAAAGGATCGTTTTTCAGTAGGCGCTTATAACAAGTTGAAAGCCAGAAAAATTGGTCCAGTAGAAGTTGTGAAACGGATCAATGAGAATGCTTATAAGTTGAAGTTACCGGAAGATGTATACACTTCTGACATATTCAATGTTAAGCATCTTGTGCCATATTATGGAGATGGACAATCTGATGGGGAAGAATTTACAAATTCGAGGACGAATTTTTCTCAACCAGGGGAGGATGATGCAGCCCAGACCTGGTTCAACGAATTGCAAGTTAGTGGCATGAGTCGTCTACGACCTAAGGGAAAGCTGCGAGTTAATGAGGAAGTTTTGAGTCGTCTACGACTTAACAAAGCTTGGAGGAAAGTGCTACGGCTTAACAAGAATGAAGAGAAGGAGTTACGACTTAACAGGAGTTTGAGGTGTTCGAGTGTGATGAGTCGTACACGACACAACGACTCATCCATAAGTCGTTCACGACTTAACAAGGAACCAGAGAGGGAAGTGGCATTAAGTTTACGACCTAACGAGTCTACGGGTTATGACCTAAAGGAAGCCCGACTCATCAACTTACGAGATAACGAGGTAGTGCCATATTACGGTAAGTCGTTTCCGCGACCTAACAGGAACGAGCTACGACCTATGGTTATACGACATAATGAAGGAACGAAGTTAAGTCACCTGGAGATGAGTCGTTCAGGGATGAGTCGCTCGGAGATGAGTCGTTCGGAGTTAAGTCGTATGGAGTTTTCTGAAGGCCTTCTTTAAGTCGATGCCGATTTAAGCTGAGTCGTAGGTCGCGAGTCAGTCTTGTTTATACTATGTCGTGAGTCGTGTAACCTGTGTTGTTTTGTTGAGTCGTATCTTGTTGAGTCGTCTGTGTTGTGTGATGTTGTAGTGTGTTTGTATGTCTCTCGAGTCGTCTGTACATGTTTGTGTTAGGTCGTTGTTGACATATACTGAGTCGCATGATGATTGAGTCGCTGCCAACTTATGAGTCGTGGGTAGTGTGTACCGTTGAGTCGCTAACGACTTATGATGAGTCGTAAGTCATGAGTCGGCAACGACTTATGGAGCCGGTTGTAAAAGGGCTATAAATAGCGAGTGTGTTGTAACTTTTTGGGGGTCGATTTTTGAATAAAATTTCTTGTTGATTGCTGTGTGCTTTCTTCTAAAATTGGTAGTTGAGTGTAATCTCCTATCTCCTCTTTCGGTTAATCGAGTTCGCTCGATTCAACGATTGTAGAAGCCGATTCACGGTATCTAGTGCGCTAGATCAACGTACGAAGAATCGTAGATCTTTGAACACGGTATAGTGCGCTATCAACGTGTTTGAGATAGCTAGAATTCGGTATCTTTGGATCAACGAATTTGGACATTTTGGTATTCATCAATCCACCGGTTGCTACTGAATAATACTATCGGGTAACATGGAGAATGAGGCGATATGAGCGAGGAACACATGAATATTCCCTTATTTTTATCAAAATTCTAAATTTCATCATTTTCTAAAATAATTTCCATTTGCAATATCTTCAAAATTATTCAACTTATAAATATTTTTCCATAGTCATTCCTCTTTCAAAATTTATATTTATTCAATAATATCAACGTTAAATATAAAATAACTTTCTAGAATTCGTCGCCAAAATAATTTATGTGCCGCAAATTACATCTTTTACTTCATTTGACTCTATTTTCATCAAGTTTAAATGTTGTGTTTAACAAATATCGTCATCAAAATTAATCAATATATACATAACAAATCTCAACCCAAAATACACCACATTCATCCAATCAATTTATCCAATAATTATCGATTCCATTCAATCCAAACACGTCAAACAACGATCATCAACAAACAATCAATCGCATCTGATAACCAATCGTCGATTCAGCCATGCAATCGAGTAAAATGAAAAGACATAGTTGTAAGTGAGATAACTCACCGAAACGACAAATGCAAGAACTGAATTCAAGTAAAATGAAAAGACATAGTTGTAAGTGAGATAACTCACCGAAACGACAAATGCAAGAACTGAATTCAACTCTACGAGATTTTCTCCTCCACTTCATCAACCCTCCGACCTGCACCAAATTCGCTGTCTAACATTAGCTGCCTCCCTGAACCGCTAAAAACCACCATCTCCATAATTGCTGGACCAGTTGCCTCCAAATCGAGACCACCAAGCAGCTGCCTCCATCCATTATCACCATTGTGAACGTTAGTCGCTCTCCATCACGTGTGCATCCACAAACGTACGAAGCATTCCCCAAGTAGCACACCACCATCGCGCCCCTCACATGCATGACCAAATCGCCAGCCTCCATAGTCGTCCAACCATGTCGCGACATTCAATCGCCTTTGCCTTGCTGCACGCACACGCGACTAACACTTCGTCGATTGTTAGGCATGCACTAGTCGCAGTAGCCATGCCGAGCCGTCCAACTCCTTCGATCTTCGTTGCCGATTAATTTCACCTCCACAAGATTCCAATTTCTTTTTTTAATTTGTGAAAGTTATTTCTCCTTTTAGAAAAAGGTTTGGGTTAATTTGATGAAGGAGTCTGGAATTAAGAAGAGATTTCCAAAAAACTTGGGGAAAATGAAAATGGGTTTGGGCCTAGGCTAAAATAGTTTTGGGCCTAGTTTATAAATTTATATTTTCCACACTTGTTTTAATCCCCTCTTCATTTAAATTGCAAATAATTTTTCAATCTAATTTAATTCAATTAAACTTCACTCTAAAAATTATATTCCACTAATTACCTAATTTTATTCATTTCAGTACTCATTTATTTTTATTTAATCATTCGTCATTCTATAAAAAATAAATTTATTTTCCAACCATTCCTATCTAAAATTATTTACACTTCAAAGTAATTTATATTGATTAAAATATTTTATTGAATTCAATAAATTATTTGAAAATAATTTATCGATTTAATCCAATTTATTACATCAAAATTCTTTTTTAAACAAAATTTAATTCACTAAATATTCATTTTTAAAATATTTATTGTCATAAATCAACTTCAATCGTTTTTATTTTAATACTATTTATTTATTTATATGGCGTAGAAAGCAGGGATATTGCAAGAATAGTCCAATGCCCTTGGATGTTCATTTTGTTGTAGATAGTGTTGAAAAATGTGATATAATATTGATTTTTTTTTATTTTGTTCAGTGCCACATCATGTGATACGTTCAAGCCTTAGTTCCAAAGCCTTAAGGGAGCGTAAATAATGGAAATAACTTGTACCAATCTCTATAATTTTCTCTCTCAATTGTTAATAAAAATTCTTCTCTCCTTAGTGGACGTACACTGCCGTATTGATAGGGGAACCTTTTCATTTATAATTAGTTGGTAGTATTCACCTTTTCTTTAAAGGAGAATAACTCCAATAATTTTATTTGATTGTTTCATCATTCTATATTTCATCCCATTGTTTCATATATGTATTGTTGGGTAACACCATCTTGGAAGGACGGGCTTTAACAATGTGGTATTAGAGCATCTAGGTTGATTTATAGAGGTGCAAGGAAGTATGGTAGAATACAGGGCTACCCTTGTTGTAACAAGACCTTATGTTAGCGGTTCTTATATTGTATCCGGGTCACAGTTGGTAATAGAAAGGTGGAACTGGGATAAAGACTTCGAGAAGTGACAATGGAGGATGAAGGCTATTCTTAAAAGAAATATGGTTCACCAGTAGTTTTTGACACTGAGGAGTTTTTGACACTGAGGGGTTTTTTTTGCTTATGAAGAGTATCCTATTCTGTCACCTGCATATAACACTTCTTTAGCAAAAACCGATGTGTCTACTATTATGAATCATATATTCCTATAGTTTATTTCCTTATTGCCGCCTCATTTGCCCCGTATATTGCTGTTAGAATTGACTTAAGCCCATCGCTATTTTTCAGCTTGGCAGGCAATTGCCTGATCAACCATATATATGAGGTGCATAGTCCAAACAATAGACTGCCACGTCAACAAGGTATTATTCAGGTATTCCCAACTGCACGCATTATTGTGCACAAAATTATGTATGTTTCCTTTACTTAATTTCTGCTATAATAAGGCTGCTGCGTTGATGCCATGCTTATGAAACATTGAGTTTACATCTTGCTTTCTTCTAAGCTATTTTTTATTTTGGCTTCAAATGGGCTACTAAAGTGATTTGAAATAGCCATTGAATCTGAATTTTATTTGACTTTTTCTTCTGTAAGTGGAGGTGATCTAGATATTAGATTTTTCCTTTTTCTAATTCTTCAACTTCCCAGCTTATTTTTTTTTTTGCTGTGCGTAGCTTTCTTAGATGTGTGCATTCCCTGGCCTGTTACTTGTTCCGACGAAAATATTGCATGGTTTTCAGTTTCTTCTTCCAATTTCTGAAGGTGTTGCTGCACTTTTCCTTATTGGTCCCAGCATTTGCATTTTGATTAGAGTCCATATCTTCATTCTGCTTGGTAAAAGTTCCATTAGTGGTGCCTATACCTATTGAAATAAAGTTTGGACAATTTGTATCTTGGTTAGAGACATTAACAATTTTGCTTCCATGTATATTTGATTCAACATTGTAATCATGGACTAATCTTTACTGTGACTTTTAAGTACTTCTGTGCATGGTCTATTTGAATATTTTGTGTCCAATTGTTTGTGTATGTATTTCATTATGTGATTAGTGTGCAAAATATATGTTGTGAACAAAATGAAATGAAAATTGAGTGAGCTACCTCAGAAAGGAAAATCAATATAAAAAATCAATATTTTTAGCAATGTTTACAATATGCTCCCGTAATTTATGGTAGCGTTTTTTGTGCGTCATAAAAATACCTTTTTGATGTGCTGATCCAAAAAAATATTATCTACTTACATAAAGATAAATAAGCAAGATTTCATCTTCATTTTAATCCCATTTTAATTTTATAAAAATATATTGTTTTATTTTACATGAAAACATTTCCCAGCATCCCTCAAACTAGCCATCATTAATCTATGCAACAACACAAAGAAAGCAAAACATTAACAATCTAATCAAAATAGTCAAACAATCAATAAACTTAACGAAAGCAATCTATATACTTTCACCGTGCCACTCTAATCACTGTTGGATCTTTTCACTTGTCCCACTTTATCATAATATGAAATCGTAAAGTATTAGATATTAGATTCGAATCAAGGTCTTTTACAGCTCTCCAAAACAAACAACATCCTTCTCACTTCAGAGCCACACAGAGTTCTAACATTTACCTTCAATACCGACATTACTTGCTGGACTAACTACTTCTACCTTCAAAATCTCCATCCATTCCTCTGTACCGCATATAGAGATTTACACTCAATAAAAGGTAGAAAAAATATATTATATAATAAATAATTAAAATAATACGAATATGTTCCTAGATGATTACCTCCATAATCGTTGGGTACTCCTACTATCAATTAAATACAACAATATTCTACCTCACAGCCATAGAGGCAGGGACTCTATGTCTAATCTAAGGCATATGCCTGTGTCTCTTGTACTCTGTATTGTTCAAAACCTGGCTCTGATACCAACAACGTAACACCCCACGTCTATACTCATATTATACGAGAGTCCTACCGAATAATACTGTCGGGTAACATGGAGAATGAGGCGATATGAGTGAGGAACACATGAATATTCCTTATTTTATCAAAGTTCCAAATTTCGTCATTTTCCAAAATAATTTCCATTTGCAATATCTTCAAAATTATTCAACTTATAAATATTTTTCCATAGTCATTCCTCTTTCAAAGTTTCTGTTTATTCAACAATCTCAATGTTAAAAATAAAATATCTTTCTAGAATTTGTCGCCAAAACAATTTATTTGTCTCAAATTACAACTTTTACTTCATTTGACTCTATTTTCATCAAGTTTAAATGTTGTGTTTAACAAATATCGTCATCAAAATTAACCAATGTACACATAACTAATCCTAACCCAAATACACCACATTCATCCAATCAATATTATACAATAATTATCGATTCCATTCAATCCAAATGCGTCAAACATCGATCATCAACAAACAATCAATCGCATCTGATAACCAATCGTCGATTCAGCCTTGCAATCAAGTAAAATGAAAAGACATAGTTGTGAGTGAGATAACTCACCGAAACGACAAATGCAAGAAATGAATTCAACTCTACATGATTTTCTCATCCACTTCATCAACCATCCGACCTGCACCAACTTCGATGTCTAACATCAGCTGCCTCCCTGAACCACTAAAAAACGCCATCTCCATAATTGCTAGACCAGTTGCCTCCAAATCAAGACCACCAAGCAGCCGCCTCCATCCATTATCACCATTGTGAACGTTAGTTTCTCTCCATTACGTGTGCATCCACAAACGTACGAACCATTCCCCAAGTGGCACACCACCATCGTGCCCCTCACATGCATGGCCAAATCGCCAGCCTCCATAGTCGTCCAACCATGTCGCGACATTCAGTCGGCTTTGCCTTGCTGCACACACAGGCGACTAACACTTCATCAATTGTTAGGCACGCACTGGTAGTAGTTGCCATGCCGAGCCATCCAACTCCTTCGATCTTCGTTGCCGATTAGTTTCACCTCCACACGATTCCAAATTCTTTTTTTAATTTGTGAAAGGTATTTCTCCTTTTAGAAAAAGGTTTTGGTTAATTTGATGAAGGAGTCTGGAAGTAAGAAGAGATTTCTAAAAACTTGGGGAAAATGAAAATGGGTTTGAGCTTGGGCTAAAATAGTTTTGGGCCTAGTTTATAAATTTATATTTTCCACACTTGTTTTAATCCCCTCTTCATTTAAATTGCAAATAAATTTTCAGTCTAATTTAATTCAATTAAAATTCACTCTCAAAATTATATTCCACTAATTACCTAATTTTATTCATTTCAATACTCGTTTATTTTTATTTAATCATTCATCATTCTATAAAAAATAAATATATTTTCCAACCATTCCATATCTAAAATTATTTACACTTCAAAGTAATTTATATTGATTAAAATATTTTATTGAATTCAATAAATTATTTAAAAATAATTTATCAGTTTAATCCAATTTATTACATCAAAATTATTTTTTAAACAAAATTTAATTCACTAAAAATTCATTTTTAAAATATTTATTGACATAAATAAATTTCAATTATTTTTATTTTAATACTATTTATTTATTTATATGGCGTAGAAAGCAGGGCTATTACAAGAATAGTCCAATGTCCTTGGATGTTCATTTTGGTGTAGATACTGTTGAAAAATGTGATATAATATTGAGTTTTTTTATTTTGTTCAGTGCCACATCACGGGATAAGTTCAAGCCTTATTTCCAAAGCCTTAAAGGAGCATAAATAATGGAAATAACTTGTACCAATCTCTATAATCTTCTCTCTCAAATTGTTGATGAAAAATTCTTCTCTCGTTAGTGGACGTACACTGCCATATTGATAGTGGAACCTTTTCATTTATAATTAGTTGGTAGTATTCACCTTTTCTTTAAAGGAGAATAAAACCAATAATTTTATTTGATTGTTTCATCATTCTATATATGATCCAATTGTTTCGTATATGTATTGTTGGGTAACTCCATCTTGGAAGGACGGGCTTTAACAATCTGGTATTAAAGCATCTAGGTTGATTTATAGGAGGTGCAAGGAAGTATGGTAGAATAAAGGGCTACCGTTGTTGTAACAAGACCTTTTGTTAGTGGTTCTTATATTGCATCCGGGTCGCAGTTGGTAATAGAAAGGTGGAACTGGGATAAAGACTTCGAGAAGTGATGAAGGCTATTATTAAAAGAAATATGGTTCACCAGTAGTTTTTGACACTGAGGAGTTTTTGACACTGAAGGGTCTTTTTTCTTATGAAGAGTATCCTATTCTATCACCTGCATATAACACTTCTTCAGCAAAAACCGATGTGCCTACTGTTATGAATCATATATTCCCATAGTTTATTTCTTATTGCCGCCTCATTCGCCCCGTATGTTGCTGTTAGAATTAACTTAAGCCCACCGCCATTTTTCACCTTGGCAGGCAATTGCCTGATCAACCATATATATGAGGTGCACAGTCCAAACATTAGAATGCCACATCAACAAGGTATTATTCAGGTATTCCCAACTGCACGCATTATTGTGCACAAAATTATGTATGTTTCCTTTCCTTAATTTCTGCTATAATAAGGCTGCTGCGTTGATGCCATGCTTATGAAACATTGAGCTTACATACTAAAGATTCTTATTTCGGATTTGAAATAGCTATTGAATCTGAATTTTATTTGATTTTTCTTCTGTAAGTGGAGGTGATCTAGATATTAGATTTTCCCTTTTGCTAATTCTTCAACTTGCCGGTTTATTTTTTTGCTATGTGTAGCTTTCTCAGAAATGTGCATTCCCTGACCAGTTACTTGTTCCGATGAAAATATTGCATGGTTTTCAGTTTCTTCTTCCAATTTCTGAAGTTGTTGCTGCACTTTTCACTATTGGTCCCAACATTTGCATTTTGATCAGAGTCCATATCTTCATTCTGCTTGGTAGAAGTTCCATTATTGGTGCCTGTACCTATTGAAATAAAGTTTGGACAATTTGTATCTTGGTTAGAGACATTAACAATTTCGCTTCCATGTATATTTGATTAAACATTGTAATCATGGACTGATCTTTACAGTGTCTTTTAAGTACTTCTGTGCATGGTCTAATTGAATATTTTGTGTCGAATTGTTTGTGTATGTATTTCATTATGTGATTAGTGTGCCAAATATATGTTGTGAACAAAATGAAATGAAAATTGAATGAGCTACCTCAGAAAGGGAATTCAGTATAAAAAATCAATATTTTTAGCAACGTTTACATGACGCTCCCGTAAGTTATGGTAGCGTTTTTGATGCGTCATAAAAAATACTTTTTGATGTGTTGATCCAAAAAAACTAATTATCTACTTACAAAAAAATAAATAAGCAAGGTTTCATCTTCATTTTAATCCCATTTTAATTTTATAAAAATATACTGTTTTATTTTACATGAAAACATTTCCCAGCATCCCTCAAACTAGCCGTCATCAATCTATGCAACAATGCATAGAAAGCAAAACATTAACCATCTAATCAAAATAGTCAAACAATCAATAAACTTAACGGAAATCAGTCTATATACTTTCACCGTGTCACTCTAATCACTGTTGGATCTTTTCACTTGTCTCACTTTATCATAATATGAAATCGTAAAGTATTTGATATTAGATTCGAATCAAGGTCTTTTACAGCTCTCCAAAACAAACAACATCCTTCTCACTTTAGAGCAACACATAGTTCTAACATTCACCTTCAATACCGACATTACATTCTAGAATTACTACTTCTACCTTCAAAATCTCCATCTATTCCTCTGTATCTCATATAGAGATTTACACTCAATAAAAGGTAGAAAATATATATCATATAATAAATAATTAAAATAATACAAATATGTTCCTAGATGATTACCTCCATAATCGTTGGATACTCCTACTATCAATTAAATACAACAATATTCTACCTCACAGCCATAGGGGCAGGGACTCTATGTCTAATCTAAGGCCAAGACCCGTGTCTCTTGTACTCTGTATTGTTCAAAACCTGGCTCTGATACCAACAACTTAACACCCCACGTCTATACTCATATTATATGAGAGTACTACCCAACAACACTGTGGGTAACATGGAGAATGAAGCGATATGAGCGAGGAACACATGAACATTCCCTTATTTTATCAAAATTCTAAATTTCGTCATTTTCCAAAATAGTTTCCATTTGCAATATCTTCAAAATTATTCAACTTATAAATATTTTTCCATAGTCATTCCTCTTTCAAAATTTCTATTTATTCAATAATCTCAATATTCAAAATAAAATATCTTTCTAGAATTCGTCGCCAAAATAATTTATTTGTCTCAAATTACATCTTTTACTTCATTTGACTCTAATTTCATCAAGTTTAAATGTTGTGTTTAACAAATATCATCATCAAAATTAACCAATATACACACAACTAATCTCAACCCAAAATACACCACATTCATCTAATCAATATTATCCAATAATTATCGATTCCATTCAATCCAAATACGTCAAACATCAATCATCAACAAACAATCAATCGCATCTGATAACCAATCGTCGATTTAGCCATGCAATCAAGTAAAATGAAAAGACATAGTTGTGAGTGAGATAACTCACTGAAACGACAAATGCAAGAACTGAATTCAGCTCTACATTATTTGCTCCTCCACTTCATCAACCCTTCGACCTGCACCAACTTCGCTGTCTAACATCAGTTGCCTCCCTGAACCGCTAAAAACCACCATCTCCACAATTGCTAGACCAGTTGCCTCCAAGTCAAGACCACCAAGCAGCCGCCTCCATCCATTATCACCATTGTGAACGTTAGTCGCTCTCCATCACGTATGCATCCACAAAAGTATGAACCATTCCCCAAGTAGCACACCACCATCGCGCCCCTCACATGCATGACCAAATCGCCAGCCTCCAAAATCGTCCAACTATGTCGCGACATTCAGTCGCCTTTTCCTTGCTGCACGCACACGCGACAAACACTTCTTCGGTTGTTAGGCACGCACTGGTCATAGTTGCCCTACCGAGCCGTCCAATTCCTTCGATCTTCGTTGTCGATTAATTTCATCTCCACACGATTCCAATTTCTTTTCTTAATTTGTGAAAGTTATTTCTCCTTTTAGAAAAAGGTTTGGGTTAATTTGATGTAGGAGTCTGGAAGTAAGAAGAGATTTCCAAAAATTTAGGGAAAATGAAAATGGGTTTGGGCCTGGGCTAAAATAGTTTTGGGCGTAGTCTATAAATTTATATTTTCCACACTTGTTTTAATTCCCTCTTCATTTAAATTGCAAATAATTTTTCAATCTTATTTAATTCAATTAAGCTTCACTCTACAATTTGTATTCCACTAATTACCTAATTTTATTCATTTCAATACTCATTCATTTTTATTTAACCATTCATCGTTTTATAAAAAATAAATTTATTTTCCAACCATTCCATATCTAAAATTATTTACGCTTCAAAGTAATTTATATTGATTGAAATATTTTATTGAATTCAATAAATTATTTGAAAATAATTTATCTATTTTATCCAATTTATTACATCAAAATTCTTTTTTAAACAAAATTTAATTCACTAAAAATTCATTTCTAAAATATTTATTATCATAAATCAACTTCAATCGTTTTTATTTTAATACTATTTATTTATTTATATGGCGTAGAAATCAGGGCTATTGTAAGAATAGTCTAGTGCCCTTAGATGTTCATTTTGGTGTAGGTAGTGTTGAAAAATGTGATACAATATTGAGTTTTTTTATTTTGTTCAGTGCCACATCATAGGATAAGTTCAAACCTTAGTTCCAAAGCCTTAAAGGAGCATAAATAATGGAAATAATTTGTACCAATCTCTATAATCTTCTCTCTCAAATTGTTAATAAAAATTCTTCTCTCCTTAGTGGACGTACACTGCCGTATTGATAGTGGAACCTTTTCATTTATAATTAGTTGGTAGCATTCACCTTTTCTTTAAAGGAGAATAACTCCAATAACTTTCTTTGATTGTTTCGTCATTCTATATTTGATCCCATTGCTCCGTATATGTATTGTTGGGTAACACCATCTTGGAAGGACGGGCTTTAACAATCTAGTATTAGAGCATCTAGGTTGATTTATAGAAGGCGCAAGCAAGTATGGTAGAATATAGGGCTACCCCTATTCTAACAAGACCTTATGTTAGTGGTTTTTATATTGCATCCGGGTCATATTTGGTAATAGAAAGGTGGAACTGGGATAAAGACTTCGAGAAGTGACAAAGCTATTCTTAAAAGAAATATGGTTCACCAGTAGTTTTTGACACTGAGGAGTTACCAACTAAAGTTTCTATCGTGGAGAAGAATGAGATAGAAGAACGAGTGTTTAATACTCTATAGTGGCCATCGAAGAAAATGTTATCTCGAAAATTAGCATGAAAACCATTGCTAAAGGAATTTGGACCTAGCTAGAGAATCTCCATCTGAAGAAATCACTCACTAACTATTTGATTCTACTGAAGATGTCTTTCACCATGAAGATGAGAGTGGGTACTTCAGTGAAGGAGCATCATAGTATCTTTGATGATCTTCTAATGAAGATGAAGACCGTGGATTTGAAGGTGGATGAAGAACAAAAGATGACAATTCTTTAGTGTTCCCTTTCGGGCCCTTACATATGTTTCGCTAGCAGTATAATTCATGGAAGAAACACTTTGACTGTAGATTATGTGTAGTCAGGTCTTCTATCTAAAGACTTAAGGGATCAGAAGAAGGAGATAAGTGAAGGAAGAGAAGGGAGTAGTAGTCAGAGCCTACTTATTCAGCGAGGAAGAGGGTAGAAGAAGAGTTGGAAACCTAGGGGGCATTCCAAGTCTAGGAAGTCGGAAAATGATTGAAGAGGAAAGTTTAGAGATGGAAAGTGTTACTATTGTAAAAAGTTAGACCATTGGAAGAGAGACTGTCTGAATTTGAAGAAGGCTGAGAATGGATTTTCATCGATTGCAGTGGAGAAGACTATATCCGATGGGGCGTTGACTACAGCAATGTCTGATGTATCAATCCATTGGGTGCTTGACCCAGGGGCACCGTTCCATATGACATCAAACAAGGATAATTTAGTTCTTTTATTGGAAAAGAGGGAAGTGTAATCCTTATGGGAAGCTATACTAGTTGTAGAGCCATAGGAGAGGGTACAGTTCAGATCAGGATGTTTGATGGAGTGATACGCACTTTAGCAGGTTTCCGCTATGTTCCAGGTCTTTGGAAGTCATTGATTTCTTTAGGATAGTTGACATCCATGGGATGCAAGATGACTATGGATAAGGATGGTTTAGAGGTTTTTAGGGGTACATTTGTATTGATGAAGGGAGATGTGTTCCGAAATCTGTGTCTATTAAACGGTAAGTGTTGTTTCCCGTGGTAGACGGGTGCGCGTAAGAACCTACTCTTGGGAGGGGAATAAGAAACCACAGTTCTTGGAGAATCCTGTGTTGGAGTAGATAGTTCTCGTGCTTTGGATGCTACTAAACTTTGGCATCTAAGATTGGGTCATATTTCGTAGAAGGACTTAGAGTTGCTTGTAGTCGAAATATGAACGAAGGTGGAAGCTTCGACAAGTTGAAATTTTACCAAGAGTGTGTGCTGGAAAAGCAAACGAAGGTATGTTTTGGAGTTGGACTTTATAGAACAGAGAGAGTGTGTAACACCCTTAATTTTAATAACATTATTCAGGAGATTTAATAGATAAATTAAATAGAACAATGTATGTAACGACCCGCTATTTTGGACTATTCGCATCCGCACATGTCGGACTTGAATAATTCAGAATACCGAATTGTTAATTTAAATTAGGCAAAACTGAACATATACAGTATATAAATAATCACAGAATCACGGACATAGAGTAATAATATGCAGCGGAAGTAAAAGATAGTAGTTCATGAAGCCACTATATATACAAAACAGAGTCAAATAAGTTACAACAGAAGTCTCGAATACAATAGTCAAATACCAGAATCAGAATACATCACTGGAATCAACTGAATTTCTGAAAGCTGGATAGATAGCTGGATCTCCAGGCGAAGCTCCAACTCCAAAGGTGAGTCTCAAAAGCTGAACCACTCAGTCTGACACGAGCGTAAAGCAAAACACAAAACACTCGAGTCAGGATTAACATTCTTATATCAATAAATCCAACTCAAGTGAAATAACAACTGAAATACAAGTAACTCAAAGGATGTTCTAATAACCATCCTCTAAGGATCCGTTAAACTATATACTATGTAGTAGTGTACGCTAAGTAGATAATGTCTATCAGTAATATGAAATATAAAAATAATGTTAAGGCGTTACTGTTATCCTTCTTAACACATTTTATATAAGCGTCATAGTCTATGCAGCACTGTAAACTCCACCGTAAACTGGTGGGCTATCAGGGAGTACTCCATTGGTATAACACAAAACAAATTCGTAGTGGTCGCGTATATAGGGATACAAGTATGACAAGGCACACGAGGCAATACCAAGTAGTGGAACTACCGTTTGCCTGATCCGGACTGGTGAAAACGTATCGCCGCAACGATCGCAACACCACAAAACAA
Source organism: Allium cepa (assembly GCA_030765085.1). Lineage (NCBI taxonomy): Eukaryota > Viridiplantae > Streptophyta > Magnoliopsida > Asparagales > Amaryllidaceae > Allium > Allium cepa. Next base: position 1,037,068,097 of record CM060931.1, on the reverse strand, counting down.
CACTCCATAAATTCCAATGGTGCACCAATCAATAACAAGTAATGAGTAGTTTACGAAGAAGTGTGTTCGCTCGAGGTGGCTAATCCCATTTGACCCGGCACGGCTCCTGTTTTAGTCATTTCCAATTTGACACAAGTGTCAAGGCTATCCATTATCGTTTTCTTTCTTCAGTCATCAACGTACATCATTCCAACCACTTCATTCTAGATCACACTCCGCGTATAGTTATTAAAGTGGTTTTCGGTTTAGACAGAGAGTATGTCCATAACCGATCCCGTTTTCTTTAATAACCTTCGTAATTATTACACCGATTGGTCGTTTAATATATTTCAAAACCAAATCAAATTCAGATTCAATTAGAATTTGTGAACCCAGATTTCATTTGTCTTTCTAAAACAATTTCCATAATTTACGTTTCATAACTTCCAAATTACCATTTCAAAATCTTATAATTCAATTTCAAGTTTTATTTAAAACAATTTAAATATTGGTTCAAGTTCGTATATAAATTTCATCCCGTAATCATTTAAATTAATTTAATTTAACATTCAAATCAATTTAAATTCATTGATCGATTTCATTCAATGTTCGTTAAGTTAATTTATCATTCAAACAATTTCTATTTAATTTCCAATTCATTAAATCAATTACTTAAGTTCAACTCTAATATATCAAACTTACAAATTCAATTAAATTAGATTTGTCAAATCAACTCTTTAAATTACAAGTCTTACATTAATTTCAATAAATCACATTTTATTTTTTGTTAAAGAAATTCAATTTTACTTATTTATTTACTTAGTTACAAATTTCAAAACTCAACTAATAAAGAAACTTAATTTCACTTAGTAAAGAAGTTCAATTTCAATTATCAAAGAATTCAATTTTATTTAATTATTAAATAATTCATTCTCATTAATTATAAAATAATTTCAAAACTTAATTATTAAATAATTTCAACAAATAATTATTAAATAATTTCAAAACTTAATTCAATAATTTCTTAAATTTAATAACATTCTTTCATCAGTTACTTTGTTAACATTTTGTTTCGGATTATTAACTATTAACATTTAAATTTCACTAGAATTCAAATTCCAACTTCATTTAAAACCCTTATTATTTTATTCAAATAAAATCTTTATTTTTATTTTTAAATCAAATTATTGACCAATCAGGTTTTATTTAATTCTCTATCCTAAGTCAAGTTTATTTGGGTATTTATCATTTCAACCCGACTCCATTTCAATTCAAAAAAAATCAAAGCATAGCAAAGGGAACTTGCAGTGTGATAACTGGGATGGTGTCAAAGTAAATAAACAAGCAATAGCAACAATCAATATCAATCCAATAATTTATTCAAATAATCCCGAAATAATCGTATTGATCCACATTGTTGTTTGTGCAAATTAATATAATTATCTCTAGAATCTACATTATCATTTCATGTAGATTAAAAATTATTACACTAATATTAATACGGTTCTTCACTTGACATCTATTATTCAATTTCATAATCGATTTAAACAACGTACATTTAAATGGTTCAAGGTGTAATTAACACTATTTCTACGTGTCAATTTGTCTAAACATTTAAAGGGGTCATATTATGCAAATGTCATCTAATCAAATTTAACACATATATCAAATCTAACTATCCTACGTCAATTTCAATTTCAAATTATTTATCACTTACTACATTAAAAATTTAACGTCTAATGTCAACATCAAACAATCAATCATTTATTAACTAAACTGGATTATCATCGTATAAATAACAGACAATGGTGTCAGATGTCGCAGGTGAACTGATACAGGTAATAACATATATGACAGTGTAAATGACTAACAGCAGTATATTTCAATTGTCGTTTCAATTGAAATCAAATTTAATAACTAAAAGAACATTAATCGTGAGTGATTGCTCACCTTCTGAGGTAAGAGAGAGATTCGACGATAGAGTGAGTTACGATTCCAAGCACGGATTTCAAAGTAAAGTACAATGGACATGATGCGACGATCGAAGCTGATAGATAAGAAATTAATGAGAACGGATATATATATAAATTTTAAAATCTAATATTACCCGTAAAAAAAAATCTTTAATATATATTAAAAAATCAATATTTAACTTTCATACATTTCTTTTTCCTTTATACATTCAAAAATTTAAAATAACATATATTCGTAAGGAAACAGCTCACGTAGACTTATAGACAGTTATATACAATATACTAAAAGGCACGGTCATTGAATATCAAAATATATATATATAAGCTGCATACATCTAAACTTTTACAAACACTATTTACATTATACGGTATACATATAAATCTACACAAAAGGGCGACTTGACTGTGCTTCCAATTCATAAGTGCGAAATTTACTTTTGTAGTAAGTATAGTACAATAAACCTTTATATATATAGTATAGTAAAATTTTATATCTTGAAGCACGCAAGCATATATATAAACTTACATCATTTCAATACATATAAATTCGATAAGTCAACAAAATCATAGTTATATAAACTAATATATAAGCGTAATAGTCTATGCAGCACTGTAAACTCCACCGTAAACTGGTGGGCTATCAGGGAGTATTCCATAGGTATACCACAAAAAAAATTCGTAGTGGTCCCGTATATAGGGATACAAGTATGACAAGGCACATGAGGCAATACCCAAGGTAGTGAAACTACCGTTTGCCTGATCCGAACTGATGAAAACGCATCGCCGCAACGATCGCAACACCGTGAAACAACACTCCCAAAATTACGAGGGAGCACCAATAAATAACAAGTAATGAGTAGTTTACGAAGAAGTGCGTTCGCTCGAGGTGGCTAACCCTATTTGGCCCGGCACGGCTCCTATTTTAGTCATTTTCAATTTGACACAAGTGTCAAGGCTATCCATTATCGTTCTCTTTCTTCAATCATCAACGTACATCATTCCAACCACTTCATTCTGGATCACACTCCACATATAGTTATTAAAGTGGTCTTCGGTTTAGACAGAGAGTATGTCCATAACTGATCTTGGTTTCTTTAATAACGTTCGTAATTATTACACCGATTGGTCGTTTAATATATTTCAAAATCAAATCAAATTCAATTTCAATTAGAATTTGTGAACCCACATTTCATTTGTCTTTCTAAAATAATTTCCATAATTTACGATTCATAACTTCCAAATTACCATTTCAAAATCTTATGATTCAATTTCAATTTTTATTTAAAACAATTTAAATATTGATTCAAGTTCGTATATAAGTTTCGTCCTGTAATCATTTAAATTAATTTAATTTAACATTCAAATCAATTTAAATTCATTGATCGATTTCATTCAATATTCGTTAAGTTAATTTATCATTCAAACAATTTCTATTTAATTTCCAATTCATTAAATCAATTACTTAAGTTCAACTCTAATATATCAAACTTACAAATTTAACTAAATTAGATTTGTCAAATCAACTCTTTAAATTACAAGTCTTACATTAATTTAAATAAATCACATTTTATTTTTTGTTAAAGAAATTCAATTTACTTATTTATTTACTTAGTTGCAAATTTCAAAACTCAACTAATAAAGAAACTTAATTTCACTTAGTAAAGAAGTTCAGTTTCAATTATCAAAGAATTCAATTTTATTTAATTATTAAATAATTCAATCTCATTAATTATTAAATAATTTCAAAACTTAATTATTAAATAATTTCAACACTTAATTATTAAATAATTTCAAAACTTAATTCAATCATTTCTTAAATTTAATAACGTTCTTTCATCAATTACTTTGTTAATATTTTGTTTTCGATTATTAACTATTAACGTTTAAATTTCACTAGAATTCAAATTTCAACTCCATTTAAAACCCTTATTATTTTATTCAAATAAATTTTTTATTTTTAAATCAAATTATTGACCAATCTGGTTTATTTAATTCTCTATCCTAAGTCAAGTTTATTTGGGTATTTATCACTTCAACCCAATTTCATTTCAATTCAAAAAAATCAAAGCATAGCGAAGGGAACTTGTAGTGTGATAACCGGGATGGTGTCAAAGTAAACAAACAAGCAATAGCAACAATCAATATCAATCCAATAATTTATTCAAATCATCCCGAAATAATCGTATTGATTCACATTTTTGTTTGTGCAAATTAATATAATTATCTCTAGAATCTACACTATCATTTCATGTAGATTAAGGATTATTACACTAATATTAATACGGTTCTTCACCTGACATTTATTATTCAATTTCATACTATATCGATTTAAATAACGTATATTTAAATGGTTCAAGGTGTAATTAACACTATTTCTACGTGTCAATTTGTCTAAACATTTAAAGGGGTCATATTATGCAAACGTCATCTAATCAAATTTAACACATATATCAAATCTAACTATCCTACGTCAATTTCAATTTCAAATTATTTATCACTTACTACATTAACAATTTAACGTCCAATGTCAACATCAAACAATCAATCATTTATCAACTAAACTGGATTATCATCGTATAAATAACAGATAATGGTGTCAGATGTCGCAGGTGAACTGATACAGGTAATAACATATATAATAGTGTAAATAACGAACACAGTATATTTCAATTGTCATTTTAATTAAAATCAAATTTAATAAATAAAAGACAATTAATCGTGAGTGATTGCTCACCTTCCGAGGTTAGAGAGAGATTCGACGATAGAGTGAGTGACGATTCCAAGCATGGATTTCAAAGTAAAGCACAATGGACACGATGCGACGATCGAAGCTGATAGATTGAAATTGATGATAACAGATATATATATATATATATATATATATAAATTTTAAAATCTAATATTACCCGTAAAATAAAATCTTTAATATATATTAAAAAATTAATATTTAACTTTCATACATTTCTTTTTCCTTTATATGTTCAAAAATTTAAAATAACATATATTCGTAAGGAAATAACTCACGTAGACTTATAGACAGTTATATACAATATACTAAAAGGCACGGTCATTGAATATCAAAATATCCATATAAGCTGCATACACCTAAACTTTTACAAACACTATTTACATTATACGGTATACATATAAATCTCCACAAAAGGGCGGCTTAACTGTGCTTCCAATTCATAAGTGCGAAATTTACTTTTATAGTAAATATAGTACAATATACCTTTATATATATAGTACAGTAAAAATTTATATCTTTAAGCACGCAAGCATATATATAAACTTACATCAATTCAATACATATAAATTCGATAAGTCAACAAAATCATAGTTATATAAACTAATATAAACTCATACTCCAAAAATGTAAATACAAAAAAAAATGCAACCTAATCATATACAGTAAAATATGCAGACTGTCCTTACATTAACTATCAAATCACCTAAGACAATGCATATATAACTATACATATAGTAATATATAAACTAAATCCATATAAAGCTAGATTTACATAAACCATACTTGTTCATAACTGTGTATATATAAAATTTAGGTTGAATACAAACACTGATTAATACAACCCATATATATATAATAGACTTCAAAGTGTGTATATATACATATAATACTGCTGAAACTTTGTATACTTTGTAACATATATATATATAACTTTATCAACTTTATAAACGAATATATAATATAATCTTATATAAATAATCATATATCTATAAACAACAATATATATATATATATATATATATATATATATATATATATATATATATATATATATATAACATTATCAGAGAAGGAAAACGAAGGTAAATACTCGGCTAGGCAAATATAATATACTAACATATATGATTAATAGGTTATACAATTTGATATGATTAACAGATTTATATAATTTGATATATATATATACATAGAACCTATATAATAGAACGTACCGTAAAGAAAAGAGAGGCCATACACTAGCCTGAGGCCGAGTGGCTACTGCTGGTGGCGAATGGAAGAGGGTGGTGCGGCATTGAGGTGGTGGCGGTGGCCGGTCTGTGGGAAGCTTGATTGCTGCAATGAGTTTGTGTGCACGAAATTTTTTGGGAGGGGAGGAAGCACGCATGAGAGAGTGTCGGGCTCGCGAGGTTGCTGCGTGTCGAGTGGGTTGCTATAGGGTGCAGCTTTGGTTGCACGAGTAGATGGCTAGGTCATAACGTGGGTTTTGTGGGCCCGGTTGTTCAGCAGAAGGAGGAGGAGGCTGGCAAGCATCGGTCTGGGTGATGGAAAGCTTGGGCGAGGGAGACGTAGGCGCATCCGTGGGGTGGGTTCGATGGGGTTGGTGGCTGTCAGGAAGTAGGCGAGTGATGTGATGAGGGAATTTTGATGGTTATGGTTGAAGAGAAAAAGAAAATGGGAGAGGTGAAATAAACATACACGAGTGAACTAAAGAATTTGGAGGAAGAAGAGGAAATGAAATAAAGCAGAGTGGAGAAGGAGCAGGCGCAAGTTTACAGGAGCGAGCCTTGAAGAAATGAACGGCAGAACACACGCAATTGCACTTATTATCATTTATTACTTTCCCTCGGAAGCATGAACCAGAGAAAACCCAAGGTAACGGTCAAAATAGATAATTGTCAAATTATGGAATAATGAAGGACAGCTATCAGTTTCAAATAACACAATCTATTTTTTTGCGAGGGCTGCACGTTTCAAGTTTGAAGAGACAAAGGGAAACAAAAGGTCACAAATTCCGGTACGAAACGACGCATAGTTTCCGTTTTCGTCGCGTACCGAACTTCAAAATACAGAGATAAATATACCGCTGAGATCAGCACGACGAACCGATTAAAATGATATATAGATATTAGTGGTGCAATTGAATTATAAAAATTTGAATTTTTTTCTATTAGCGGAAAATGCACCAAAAACGCAGGAAAATAAGATCGACGGAGCTAAAGATGTCCGAATTTGAAAAAACGAAATACGACGTCTTGGTCAGAAGATGATTTAGAATTTTTCTATGTAAAAATATTTAGGTTTCGAAAACATTTTATTTTCATTAATTCCTAACTGATTAAATTAAAATAAAAGTACACACAAAAATAAACTTTCATATTTTCGGACGAAAATTTACCAGTTGCTATGTTTAACTAGACGCATTCCAAATATTAAATTTTTATTTCAAAATTTTATCGTTACAATTTGTCAAAATTTCAATTAAATATATAAATAAAACAAATAAAATTATTAAAACTTTACGGGTCGTTACAATGTAAATGTTAAGTGATAAGGGGATTGAGATTGGAATAAATATTAAATGATCGTGCCTATTAATTCAAATGGGCTTAAGAATGCTTTATAAGCTAATTAAATTATATTAGGGCATAATAGGAATTAGCCGCATCTAACCTTTAACCTTATATATATAGTCCCCTAAGCCATTTACGTTCCTATCTTTATATTTTCATAAAATAAAACGTAAGCTAAAGAAGGGAAGTCGACCATTATTAATGAAGAAAAAGAAAAGGAAATTCAAAGATAAAGAATTAAAGAAGGAAATAAATATCAATCTCAATCCAATTACTTTATCCTAATCAAGATGAATAACAATTTCATCTCTATGTTATGAATATACGTTTCGGATTTAATATTAAATTCATATATGTGATGTTTGGACGATGATATGCATGAATTAAAGTTTGTTTAATTTAAACTAGTTTGTTTACATGATGATTTATATGGTTTTAGAGCAAAACCGATAGAAATTGATATTTGAATGCTATCGAAAAATTATATGTTACGAAAAACATGATTTTCGATGTAAACATGATTTTGTTATTAGGTTTTAATTTTGATAATTTTCCAAGCTGTGGAAAGATTATTATAAAATTTCGAATGTGTAACGACCTGATATTTTCAACCATTCACATCCGCACATGTTGGACTTGAATTGCTCGAAATATCAGATTGTTAATTGAAATTTGGCAATTCTTAACATCTACAGTAAATAAATCAATCACAGATACAGAGCAGTACAATGATACGCAACGGAATAAATGAATAGTAGTTCATGAAGCTACTATATAAACAAAGTTAGAAATAAAATACATCAGAAAATCCCAAATGCAGTGAAGTCTCCAGTACGGGCAGATGACTTCTCCGAACCAACTGGTCTACACTAATATAACTTTAATTTTTTTTGCGAAAGCGACTGGTCTACACTAAAACACATATACACCCTTAACATTTATGCAAACATGCATGCCAACTGAAATGAAAACTTATATATTAGAAAACTAATTCCATACATAAGTGTATGCAAAGTATATAGATATATATAAGGCCATAAAGATATATCTATAATTATTATAACTTTATGTAAATATATGTCATATACGAACTTAGGAAAATAAACAACTTCAAAAATCCTATACAATTTCCGTAATAATAAGATGTAAATTGACCTTCAATAAAAGTTGTTTATTATAAAACTATATATATATAATAACGGATTTACAAAAGTTATAAAATAAATCATACAATATGGTTTGTAAAATATACATATATGGACTCAATGTTAATTTTTTTTTTAATATAAATCTACTTGCCAAATATGCAGACTCCATTTGCAGATCCAACACAACTCACACATATTAAAGATGCATACACTTCTAGAAACAAAACAAACTTTTCAAAAAAAATGGAAACCACGTTTGGTATATATATGTATTCAAATCCAACAACTTTATATAAACCACTATATGTATGCATCTTATATTTTTATACCACTATCAATATATCATAACTATACTCCATATAAACAAATATGTGTACCAACTTTGAATGCTAGAATATGCATCAACAACACGTACAGGGGACGTGTATTGATAAAATCATCCATATCGTAGCTAAATATAAAACTATATATAATATATATAAAAATAACACTTGCAAATATAAAATTAACTTACCTATGCCTGGTTATGCGAATAGTGGAGGAAACAGGGGAGGGTCGTTGCGACTTCGATGGATATTGCGCAAGGGGAAGAGTGGGTTCGGTGGAGGAGCGGAGTTTGGAAAAGATGAAAGAGAGGCCGAAATTTGTAGTGCCAGGCAAGTTTATATAGAAGAGGAAGAAACAATAGAGAGGGAAAGAAGAGAAATCTGGAAAGAAGCAATAAAAAAGGGAAGAAAATACGAACAGAAGTAAATGGAAACGACTAAATAAAAGTAACCAAAGAAATAGCACAATCACGTGCTATGATTCAGTGGAGGATTTAAGGCAAAATATTCACGTTGATTCAGGAAAATAATGAAAGCAAATAAATGGTAGCACGTTTCAAATTTAAACGGAAGGAAAGAGAAAAGTCACAATTCCGGAAAAATATCAAAGTAACACCTACACATTTATTCAAGAGCTATTAAAGCAATTTTTAAATTGTGAAGGCAATGTTACTCTGCGGTATATTTTTAAAATAAGAATGCTGAATGAAAATCAACAGTCAAATATGGTGCGGTGTAAATGGCAAGAGTCACGTTGATTACTGAATAAAATAGAATAAATAACCATTTTTTATTATTTTTTAGACGGTGGAGAAATGAAGAAATAAAAGGTCAGTGAAAGTAAGAATAAATATATTAGAAAAGTAACAGTTCTATTAGCAACGGTCAGCTTAAATTAAGTTGAAAATTTTATAATAATTTATTACCGTGGCTATGGTTCAAATTTTTTTGAAAGCAAGGAAACCAAAAGGTCACAATTAAAGGTAAGCTTTAATTTTTTAATAAATACAAAATGTATCTAAGTTTATACGTTTATAACTTTCCAGCTGTAGCGTATATATATAATGAACGGCCATAATGAAAGAAGCGGAAACAGGGAGCGTAGGAAAGGAAAGGTTAGAAAAATAAAATTTTCACCCTAAAATATACTTTCTTAATTTTTGATGAAAATTTATCATTTGCCACATTTAACTATACGTAATCCAAATGTAAGATTTTATTTGAAAATATTATTATTTAAAATTTCTCAAAAATCAAATTAAATACGCTAAATAAAACCATTAAAAATTAACAAAATTTTACGGGTCGTTACACTCTCCCCCACTCAAAACTTTTCGTCCCCGAAAAGGAAGAAGGTACGAGAATAGAAACAACCAGAAAGATAAATAGATTGAAAGACAAGGATAAATAATTAATTTAAGACCATATAAATTTTACTTGAAATATTCATTTGAAAACTTCATTTGAAATTAAATTTTCTTTAATACTTAATTTTTTTTTTCAAACCCATTTGTAAAATTTCTTGCTTCCTTTATAAATACCATTTATAAGTTTTAAATAACACCTTTTTAAATATATACGAAAACTATTTGGAAATAGTTATTCACATCCTTGGTTATATTTTTCAAGGAAGTTATTTGACAATATTAAATCCATAGTTTATAAATTTACTAATTTATCTTAAGACACTTTCAACATTATAGATAAATTAATACTTATTTCTTAAATATGTTATATTAAATTAATAACTTCTGCAATATTAATGACACTAATGATTTACTATTAAACCATGTAGTATATAAATAAACAATATTTTAAAGATTATATGCAAAAAGGAAAGGAGGACAGATTCGGAAAAACGGAATATAGGTGAATAAATAAAGCTAAGTAGATAAGGTAGGTTCAAAGGGATAGTATCGGGCTTGAATAATTAAATCAAACCATAAAATTTTAATCTCAAATATTAATACAAAATTTCTTTGTTGGAAATACCTTTATAATAAATTACTTTTATATCGAAATGAATTTTTCCTTTCAAAAATACTTTTGTAACTCGATGTTTCAACAAGTTTATGCTCGTTCTTGCAGACTCTGCCATGCGTTGATCAGGCGCAAAGCTAGAATTCTTCAAGTACTTAGTAGACCTGTTTCAACACCCAGTGAAAATACTTGAAAAACCTAAAAAAACAGGTATGGAAAGTACAATCCAAACAAAACAATCAAACCAAAACCTTTGTCCAACCATGGTTCGCAGATACACAATGGTTACGCCTGGATCCCCCAGGCTAAAATCCGTATCCGTAAGCTTTCTCAGCCCTGCAAGTTACGCCATGATGACTAGTAGGGTGCAAGACACACAATGGTTACGCATGAGTCCTCCAGGAAACAATCCGTACCCCTAGGTCGTCTCAGCCAGGCAGTTTCGCTACTAATGCGACCTACACAGATTGCAGGATACACAATGGTTACGCCTGGATCCCCCAGGAAACAATCCGTACCCCTAAGCCAGACTCAGCCAGGCAGTTGCGCTATGCAGTCGCGAGAGGAAAAAAACCATGGGTTACGCCACGGTGGGAACACTCGAGTATCACATCCGGAAAACCAAAAATCAAAGCGAATAATATCGATAGAATGAATCCACAATGTGGCCACAAAGCGGATATCAAGAAGAAGGCACTTTCCATATCTTTACTTCGAAAATATAAATCATATAGTACCTTTTCAAAACACTTTCAAATATCATACTTGTATAAAGTCCATTATATATAGGATTTCATTCTCAAATCGCATACTTTCCAAGTCAATAGTATATCAAATCACACTTATAATACTTCGATTATATAAAAAAAATTTCAAAACATTTCAAAACTAAATTCCATATTAGTATAATTCAAAATAGTCATATTCATTTACTTAACAAAAGGTTTCAAACTTAAACATACAAAACTAAACTTATATGCTTAATCAAATATTTTATCCTCTTCGAAATTTCTTAGCTTTGAAAATTTAACCTCGATTTGGAAGTGTTCGAACATTCAAAATGGTTAGGGAAATAAATTTCCAATTCGAGAGTTGAAAATCAACAATAAATCAATAAATCAACTTCAATAGATAGGAATATACCAAATCAAATTCGAAACTCGAGGACTGAATACCGTCTCACTTTAAATTGTTTTAAATATATACATATATCTTTCGAAAATATCAAATTACTTCGAAATTTGAAATCAAAAACGGTTTTACAAAATCACTCGCATAGCAAAGCTATTAAAGTGGCCTCTCCCCCACTTTGAAACTCGAAAATCAATGCCGATGATGCGTGCACTCATCACCGAAATTATTTTCCAGTGACATAAGTGAGTTTTGGACTTCTATTTTCTTGAAAACTTCTTTGAAATTTCTTCAAAATTATTGGAACTCATTTGAACTCATTTGAAACATTTCTTATTCGGAAAATACTTTTAAATCGTGTTATTTTTATATATTTCCAAAATCTTAAAACCAATTTCAAAATACCGGAATTCAATTCTCGAATTTCAAATTTTACCCTTCAAATGTAAATCATTTTTATATAAATCAATTTCTTATAAATTTCCAAAATTTCAAATCCTTTCAAAACTTTTATATATAGAATAACATTTCACTTTTATATATAGAATAAAATCATAGTTATCCAAATAATAATTTCGATATATGAAATAATTTTAAACATAACCCGATTTTCAAAGAATGATTCGAGAATGGATTTCAAAGCAACGATAGAGATTTAAATTAGAGGAACTCCAATCAATAGAATCCTGATTCGAAGATAGACTCGATCGAAGATGAGATAATTAAATTACAAAATAGAAGATGGATATACTTTTATAAATCATGGCGACCTTAATTGGGTCAACCATGACTTCAGGAATATAATCGATGCTGAATTCCAAAACAAATCGAGATTCGATTGCTAGAGGTAGAATTCGCCATATCAAGATATAGCAGCATCGTAAATTGAGGATACAGAAATCTTCGGTCAATCAATGCCAATTGTAAAGGAGTTTTCACCCCCTTTACAAAACATTCAGTGGAATTATGGGATACTCCAGAATCAAACGAATATAAATAGAAAGAGACAAGGATGAATTTCGTAACCGAGGGACATTCAAAATTCAAAGGAAATCGAGTCAAAAAGGAAGAGATTCAACTCGAACGAAAGAGATTCTGTAAATAAATTTACCATATATGCTAAGTTTTGCCTAGAACCATAACTCTGATACCAACTGTAACGACCTGATATTTTCAACCATTCGCATCCGCACATATCGGACTTGAATTGCTCAAAATATCAGATTGTTAATTGAAATTTGGCAATTCTTAACATCTACAGTAAATAGATCAATCACAGAATCACAGATACAGAGTAGTACAATGATACGAAGCAGAATAAATGAATAGTAGTTCATGAAGCTACTATATAAACAAAGTTAGAAATAAATACATCAGAAAATCCCAGATGCAGTGAAGTTTCCAGTACGGGCAGATGACTTCTCTGAACTAATCGACTGGATGACTGAAAGGATAGATAGCTGGATCTTCAAGCAACGCTCCAACTTCAAAGGTGAGTCTCAAATGCTGTGTCACTCAGTCTGACCCGAGCGTAAAGCAAAACACAAAACACTCGAGTCAGGATTAACATCCTTATATCTATAAATCCAACTCAAGTGAAATATCAACTGAAATATAATTAACTTAGAGGATGTTTGGGATACCCATCCTCTAAAGATCCAAGGAACTATCTACAGGGTAGAAATATACACTATAACACCGTGGTCATTTCAATTTTATTTATATTTAAAAACTAAAATATCATTTTCATTTCAAATATCTCTATTTTCCAAATTAGTATATATATATATATACAATAATTTATGAAGTAAAGTATTTTTATTCCCTCAAACTTCACCAATCGCTTCAAAAATCAACTCGACCTTCCCGTTCAAATTTAATTAAATCAAAATTTATCAATTTCCATTCAATTTAGTTTTTGACTAAACTAATTCAAATTTTATCTATTATAAATACGGATTTGAACCACAAAATAAACCATTTAAATTTCAATATAATTCGAAGTTAATATATTTCGAAGCTTTAAATATTCCACAAATCTATTTCAGAAATACAAATTTAATAAATCCTTAAACATATTTCATATTTATAAAATCAATCTTAATTAAATTATCTTAATATTAAATCTATATATAAAATAACCTTTATATATAATACTTTAAATCAATATTCATTAAAGCCATATATTTCTTTTCAAGACCATAGAAATTATTTTTCAAAACATTCATATAGACCACGACGTCGATATAAAATTTTCTATTCTATGTACAAGGGATACAGATATTTTTCATTTCAATCTGTAAGTTAAATATATATGGTGGATATCATTTCAACCCGTAATCCCAAATTCAACTCAAATGAAAATCGCTTGGGTTTATCATTTCAACGCATAACGAAATTCTCCTATTCTAAAATCCGTTCGGGTATGTATCATTTCAACCCATAGTGATTTCTATACTAACAGGAAACTTGCAGAGTGATAACAGATATGAAAATAATAATAACAACATGCATATATCATCAAAAATAAATATAAACAATAGGATATGGTGTCATATCCCATAAGTGAACAGTTACAGATAATAGCATATATAACAATTTAAATAACTACAACATCATATTTCAATTGTCGTTTCAATTTAATCAAATTTAACAAATAAAAGACTGTTAATCGTGAGTGATTGCTCACCTTTCGAGGCTAGAGAATACAGAAGTAGACATGGATACGCGCACTGATACAGACACTGAAATTTGAATTATAAATCCGAGCACGAATTTCAAAACAAAGTAGGATTGGCACGAATTGGACGAACGAGGCTGATAATCAAGAATTTATGAATTGAATCAAAATCAGTCTGATATATACAGAAATTTTTGCTCTTTTAATAAAAATCAAAATTGCATCCCTAAGAAAAATTTAAAGTTGAACCATATATATATATATATATATATATATATATATATATAAATAATTTACCTTTTTTTCATACATAAACCGATAGTTTTAACATTCGAAATAAAACATATATGTTAAATAAAAATCCTTATAATTTTTCCAAACCATTTTAATTTTTACACATAGGTCAAAATTTCTATTCACAAATCTAAGACCCAAACCACCCCATACGACCTATGTATATAATATCATTAAGGTTTATATTTTAAAATAAGATTAATATATAAAACTTCAACAAATTACACTGTTCAAATCTCATTTATAAACTACTATATACATATGGTACAAAATCCACTTCACAATACAATTATAAATTTTAAACACTTTACCTATATATATATGTATAAACTAATATATAACTACCCATACATAAACAGTAAAGCCTATACATAGACTTATATAAAATTTTAGACAACGGACGTACGAATTACTTATATAACTTATATTATAAATATATATAATACTGTAACCTATGCAGTCCGAAAGTATTAGTTAGAATGTAAACTTTATACAATATATATAAATAGCAACTAATATAACTTTAATTTTTTTTTGCGAAAGCAACTAGTCTACACTAAAACACATATACACCCTTAACTTTTATGCAAACATGCATGCCAACTGAAATGAAAACTTATATATTAGAAAACTAACTCCATACATAAGTGTATGTAAAGTGTGTGTGTGTGTATATATATAAGGCCATAAAGATATATCTATAATTATTATAACTTTATATAAATATATGTCATTTACGAACTTAGGAAAATAAACCACTTCAAAAATCCTATACAACTTCCATAATAATAAGATGTAAATTGACCTTCAATAAAAGTTATAAACCTGTTTATTATAAAACTATATATATATATATATAATAATGGATTTACAAAACTTATAAAATTAATCATACAATACGGTTTGTAAAATATACAAATATGGACTCAATGTTAAAACAAAAATGAATATAAATCTACTTGCCAAATATGCAGACTACATTTGCAAATCCAACACAACTCACACATATTAGATATGCATACACTTCTAGAAACAAAACAAACTTTTTAAAAAAAATGGAAACCACGTTTGGTATATATATATATATATATATATATATATGTATTCAAATCCAACAACTTTATATAAACCATTATATGTATGCATCTTATATTTTTATACCACTATCATTATATCATAACTATACTCCATATAAACAAATATGCGTACCAACTTTGAATGCTAGAATATGCGTTAGCAGCACGTACATGGGACATATATTGATAAAATCATCCATATCATAGCTAAATATATATATATATATATATAACACTTGCAAATATAAACTTAGCTTACCTATGCCTGGTTATGCGAACAGTAGAGGAAACAGGGGGGTCGCTGCGACTTCGATGGATATTGCGCAAGGGGAAGAGTGGGTTCGGTGGAGGAGCGGAGTTTGGAAAAGGTGAAGGAGAGGCCGAAATTTGTAGTGCAAGGCAAGTTTATATAGAAGAGGAAGAAACAATAGAGAGGGAAAGAAGAGAAATCTGGAAAGAAGCAATAAAAAAGGGAAGAAAATACAAATAGAAGTAAATGGAAATGACTAAATAAAAGTAACCAATGAAATAGCACAATCACGTGCTATGATTCTGTGGAGGATTTAAGGCAAAATATTCACGTTGATTCTGGAAAATAATGAAAGCAAATAAATGGTAGCACGTTTCAAATTTGAACGGAAGGAAAGAGAAAAGTCACAATTCTGGAAAAATATCAAAGTAACACCTACACATTTATTCAAGAGCTATTAAAGCAATTTTTAAATTGTGAAGGCAACGTTCCTCTGTGGTATATTTTTAAAATAAGAATGCTGAACGAAAATCAACAGTCAAATATGGTGCGGTGTAAATGGCAAGAGTCACGCTGATTACTGAATAAAATAAAACGAATAACCATTTATTTTTATTTTTTTAGACGGTGGAAAAATGAAGAAATAAAAGGTCAGTGAAAGTAGGAATGAATATATTAGAGAAGTAACGATTCTAGTAGTAACGGTCATCTTAGATTAAGTTGAAAATTTTATAATAATTTATTACCGTGGCTATGGTTCAAATTTTTTTGAAAGCAAGGAAACCAAAAGGTCACAATTAAAGGTAAGCTTTAAATTTTTAATAAATACAAAACGTATCTAAGTTTATACGTTTATAACTTTTCAACTGTAGTGTATATATATAATAAACGGTCATAATGAAAGAAGTGGAAACAGGGAGCGTAGGAAAGGTTAGAAAAATAAAATTTTCACCATAAAATATGCTTTCTTAATTTTTGATGAAAATTTATCTTTTGCCACATTTAACTATACATAATCCAAATGTAAGATTTTATTTCAAATTATTATTATTTAAAATTTCTCAAAAATCAAATTAAATACGCTAAATAAAACCTTTAAAAATTAACAAAATTTTACGGGTCATTACAGAATGAACATACGGTTTATTGGGTGTAGGAATTTATTTCAGAAATTGTATTGAGAATTTAGGTCTGAAATTTTGATATGTCAGATAACATAATCAAAGTAAATTTCTATAATTTTTGAGGATTTTTCTTAAGTGATTTACTATAAGAATTAAATTATTTGGAGAGGAGGATCTAAATGATTTAATTGTATTTTTAATGGAAAGGTTTATCTGCAAAAATAAATCTTGATACTTATCTAAAAATTAAGAGGTGATAATTTTTGTAAAGCATGTAAAACTTTAAGGAAACTAATTGCGTGTTTACACATAGGTAGGTTAGTCGATATAAATTACTTAATTTGGCATTTAACTAGACTATACCTAGAAAAACCGGTTTTGCCTCTATTAGAGGTATCTTTCGACTCTTACCTTTCGCTTCGATTAAGTCGAAACCGTCTAAGCCAAAACCAATACATAAGGTATCACTTAGATGGTACGTAGTGGATTGGTGGAATAGAAGAAGGCATCATTTCGAAAGCGTTGCTTCCGAGGGGGTCAATACCTTAGTTGTTTTAAAAATTTAAGTGTCTGCCTTACTAAAGCTTTTGACGTAGTTGAAACATATTTTTTCGAAATGACTTTTCTAATAGCATTCGAAGGGGATTTCCATTTTTTGTTTTAAAAATAAAGGCTTTCGAATGAGTTCAATTAGTTGTAAATAAATGCTTTCGATCGAAAGAAGGGGTTCCGACCCAGTCAAAGCCCCGCTACCGTTCTTTTGCCTTTTGAGTGTATTGAAGTTATCAATGTTTTTGAAGGGTAGTGTTTGTTTTAAAGATGTATTAAATCACTTCCTAAATGCTTTCAAAAGGGTTCATGGGTTTCCAAGGCAATTTCCTTGGAAGGGGGTTTCGAAGCCATCCTTTAGTGTTTTGCTTAAATGTTTTAAAGCTTTGAAAAGGGATGGTTTTGACGCCATTATATTTTCCCTAATTCTTATGTATGGTAAAGAATGGTTTCGAAGGAGATACTTTCGTTTGTAACCACTTTGACTTAGATGATATTTTAAAATATAAACCCATTGATTTCGAAAGGGGGACTTCCAATGCTTTCGGAAAGAATACCTCCAACGGTTTCGAAGCTATGCTTCTAAGAGTTAATGAATATTACTTTACTACATTCCGAAGATTTTGAAAGAGAGGTTTTAAATTATTTTGAAAAGCAGGAGCCTAATGTTTTTAAAAGAGATTTATATGCTTTCGAAGGAGGTTAACCAGTGAGGTCGAAAGCAAGGCTTCAAAGTTTATGAAATCCTTATGTTTCAAAATAATAACCCAATCTCATTTTAAAGAAAAACTATGGCATATAAATAAATAAAGTATTTTGAAACGAAGTTTTTGAAGACGTCTCAATAGGTTAGAGGAATGAACCCGGTTATGTTTGCTACTTCCTATATATATATATATATATATATATATATATATATATATATATATGTTAGTGTGTGTGTGTGTGTTTTCACATTGAAATGAACCTATAACGGTTGCTTGGGGGAGGAAAAAATAACTAGCTAAGTTGACCCATTACTGAATATAAATTAAAGATATTGGCAGGGTCCAATAGGTTCATAGTAAGTCCATGAAAACTGTGTATAGGAAAAGATATTGGCAGGGGCCATTAGGTTCATATTAAGCCCGTGAAAACTATATAATAAGGAATATGTTAGAAAGACAGGTTCCTAGTCAGCCTATGAAAAGTAGGATAAAAGAAAGGATATTGAAAGATAGTCAATAAGTTCCTAGTCAGCCCATGAAAACTAGGATAAAGAAAAGATATTGGAGTTACCGTAGGTTCATAGTGATCCCATGAAAACTATATAATTGGACAAAGAGTACTTAAACATTTAACCGGTTATCAGTCAGCCCATGAAAACTATTAGGTTAATAGTAATCCTAGAAACTATAACTATGATAGATAGTCAAAATGAATGGGGATAAGTAATCCAGAATTGATTTACTTGTTTTGCATATCATCATATCATATTGTTTTTGAATTGTTTTAACCATTGTCGATGAGAGCATAGTATATGGTTTTATAAAAGCTTTAGGATACTAGCGAGGGGAAAACCCGTTCCGCTAAGCGGCGTAGTTTCACTCGATATCTAAGTGATTAGAGATGGTAGATTATTATTCATACCAGACTTTATGTCTGATTCGAAGTTTTTGTTTTCCACTTAAACTCTTGGGTACTCAATTGATTTTGAATAGTTTGTGAGATGAGGCTTTTAAGTTTCTTTTAGATGCTTAAAGCTTTCGGAGGCGTGCTTGAGGCATCTACATATGTCGCTCTTGGCGTATGTTGTAATAAATATACTTTCTCTGAACATGGTTAACGATTGTGGGATTATGTAATGAATTTGAAATGTTTTGAAATTTAATATGGAATTTGTTTGTTGTTTGAAATTTTTTCCATATTCATGTGTTCCAATGTATCAATATATCTAACATTGGCATATTTGGTCGCCGAGGATTAATAACTATGGATGACTACAGCATCGTAGCCGTTAGTTTTGGGCCTCCAAGTAGGGGGATGTTACAAGTTGTTATCAGAGCATAAGTTTATTAAACTTTAAAACAAATTAAACCTAAAATCTTTTTGAAACATAGTCTAATGAATCAGAAATATGATCGGGGTTTGGGTTAATGCGATTGTAACATACTTATATTTGATATATATAGATACATACACACGTATTCGCCTCTCTCTTCGACCATTTTTCTATATCTTACTAAGGCTCGTATGTAGATTTACGAGAAAGAAGATATGAAAGCAGGAAATGAAAGAGGAAATCTAGGTGGTGGAAACACCACAACTGATGGAAATGTTCGACCTAACACCCGGAGGAACCAAGATCGATAGGCTAATGCTAATCAAAGGGCTGAAGCTAATGTGGGTGATAGAAATCCTCCATTAGATGCGGAGATAATGTATTAGTTCCTTGCTAATTTAATTCAAGCAGGAGTTGCTACTGGAGATGTTGGTAATATTGGAGGAGCAAATCCTATGGTTCTCTATTGGGAATAATTATGCTAAGTTGAGTAGAGACTACACTAGTTTGGAAGGAAAGCCGTTTATGGAAACGGAGGATGCTATTGAAGTAGAGAATTGGCTGTTTCATTGCAAAAGAATATTTGCTGATCTAGGTTTAGAAGATGAGCAGAAGAGAAAGTTGGCCTCTAGGCAGTTGCAAGGGTTAGCACTTCATTGGTGGAATAGTGTGACTATCGAAGTTCTAGAGGAAGAGTTGACTTTGACTGATTTTCAAAAGAGATTCGAAAAGAAATTTATTTATGAGATTGCTAAGTCAGCATGGATGATGAGGTTTATGGATTTATTTTAGGGAGATATGTCAGTTATTGAGTATTCTAATAAGTTTGATGAGTTATCTCGATATGGATACGCTATTGTAAACATTGACATCAGAAGGAATGAAAGGTTCATTGGGGGACTGAGGCAAGAGCTTGCTAGGGCAATTCTGACACATATCCGAGATCCTAGTAATATAGTGGTGGAAATTGCAATCCACGATGAGGAGATGCTTGCTATTTGTGCTAGAGAGAAGCTAGTTGAATCCCATGTTCCTCGGGGAAAGTAGAGGAATTCTTCAAAAAGAAAGGAGTCTAGAAGGTCGATACAGCTAAGAAGTCAAAAGCTGATTTGGCCTACTTCAAATGTGATAAGAAGGGTCATTTTGAAAATGAATGCTGGATAGGCAAGGGGAAGAAGACTACAGATAAGAATCATGCGAAATGCTACAGCAATCAAGTTGGATATTACAAAAACCATTGTCTAGAGCCAGTTAGGACGTTTCTGTTGGACCATCATCTGCTAAGCCAACTGCAGCTGATAAAGGGAAGATTATGATGGAAGGTACATTTTTGATTCAGAGTATTCCAGTTAGGATACTATTTGAAACTGGTGCATCACATTCATTTATATCTCAGAATTTGGTTGGCAGGTTATGCTTAAAACCCACCTACCTGGTTTCTTCCTTAAGGGTTGTGAATCTAGTAGGAGGGTATGCAACTCTAGCGTTGAGATGTGATCGGTCAGAACTTTATTTGGGTCATATGTTTGCATGCAATTTGTGCGTTTATGATTTCGCTGATTTTGAAATTAATTTGGGAATGGATTGATTGGATAGATACGAGGCTAGGATAATTTGACCCGGTCATAGGGCTACCTCCAAAACGAGCTGTTGAGTTTTAGATAGGTCTTGTGCCTAGGGCTAAACCTGTAAGTAGACTACCTAGCAGGATGACACCAACTGAAATGAAAGAATTGAAGGTGCAGCTAATGGATCTAGAAAGAAGAAATTTTATTTGACCAAGCAGTTCACCTTGGGAAGCGCACCGCAGTTTTCATGAAGAAGCTAGATGGGTCATTAAGAATGTACATCGAATATCATAAGCTGAACGAATGGATGATCAAAAATAAGTATCCTTTGCCAAGAATAAACGATCTATTCGATCAGTTGAGTGGAGCCAGATTGTTTTCCCAATTGGATTTGATGATGAAGTTCCATCAGTTGAAAGTGGCAGAGGATAGTATTCCTTTGGCAGCATTTAGATCTCGGTATGGTTTATATGAACAGTTAGTGATGCCATTTGGGTCGATGAATGCACCTTCTTTCTTGTGGATTTGATGAACTGAGTTTTCTAAGAGCACTTGGATATGTTCGTATTGGTATTCATAGATGACATTTTGGTGTACTCAAAAGATGAAAGGGAGCATGAAGATTATCCGAGAATAGTGCATGAGACGGTGAGGTAGCATCAGCCAAAGACAAAGTTTTTCAAGAGTCATTTTTGGAAGAAAGAGGTCAAATTTCTTGGTCATGTTGTTTCATACGAGGGTTTGGCAGTAGATCCAGTTAAGATCGAAGCTGTCAATAATTGGAAGAGACTAGAGACGGTAACCAAGATCCGAAGTTTTACTCGGACTTGTTGGTTATTACCGAAGATTCATTAGGGATTTTTCATGGATGGCAGCACATTTGACTAAGTTGACCAGGAAAGATGCAAAGTTCATTTGGTCTGACGAATGTGAAGAAGGGTTCCTTAAATTAAAGCATTTATTGACCAACGCACCAGTGTTAGTTATTCTAGATGGAAAACAAGGGTTGATGGTATACATTGATGCATATGGAATGAGATTGGGAGCTGTGTTGATGCAGAATAGTAAAGTCATTGCCTATGCTTCTCGATAGCTTGGACTGCATGAGGTGAGATACCCTACTCATAATTTGGAGTTAGTTGTGGTGATCTTCGCGTTGAAGATTAGGTGACATTATCTTCTAGGGCAAAGATTTGATCTATACACAGATCATAAGTCGTTAAGATACATGTTCTCTCAAAAGGAGTTGAATATGCGATAACAGAGATGGATGAAGTTTTTGGCAGCTTACGACTTTAGTATAGAATATACTCCAGCGAAAGGAAATAAGGTAGCAGATGCTCTTAGCAGGAAACATCAGAATGTGATGTTAGCTACGTTGACGCAATGGAAAGATTTAGAAGCTTTGATTATGTGTAGTATAATGTTGAGATTGACTGCTGGTTTAGTCAGAGTACCGCTATGTTAGCCTGTTTAGAGGTTCAACCAGTGTTGATCAAGAGGATAGTTTCTAAGTAGAAAGAGGATACAAAATTAGCCAAGAGGATTAGAAGGCACAAGGTGGGATCCGGGATCAATGATCTAAAAGATTTTGACATCAACCAGAGAGGATGGTTGAGAAAGAAGGGACACTTATGTGTTTCAAATATAGAGAACTTGAGAAGGGAAGTTCTAAAAGAGTGTCATTGATCCAAGTTTATGATTCATCCTGGAGGACCAAGATGTATCAGGATATAAAGAGGAGCTTCTATTGGAAAGGCATGAAGAGGAATGTTAGCTTATGGGTTGGGTAGTGTGCTGACTGTCAACATGTGGAAGCCGAACACTAGAAGTTGAGCAGGTTGCTTCAGTTTTTACAGATTCCAGTGTGGAAGTGGGATTCTATATCCATGGATTTGATTGACAAGGTCGAACATGGGAAATAAAAGCATATGGGTTATAGTGGATAGATCAACCAAGAGCGCCCATTTCATTCCAATCAAGTCAACTAGGACGGCACCTGTTTTAGCGAAGTTGTTCGGAATGAACATAGTTAGACTTCATAGGGTTCCTAGTAGCATAGTCAGCGACAGAGATACATTATTCACTTGTAAATTTTAGAGAAGTCTACAGAGAGTAATAGGTACCAAGCTCAAGATGAGTACAACATATTACCCACAGACGGATGGGCAGACGAAGAGAATTAATAAAGTGAGCTTGTGTGTTGGAATTTGGTGGATCTTGGAAAGATCACCTACATTTGATTGAGTTTTCCTATAATAATAGTTATCGGACTAGTATAGGAGTGACACATTTTGAAGCTTTGTATAGAAGGCCATGCAAATCGCCAGCATGTTGGTTATAGACTAGAGTCAGATTGGTCTTAGGTCTAGAGATGGTTAGGGACACGTCGGAGAAGATGAGTTGATCCGAGAACGGATGAAGGAAGCTCAATCCAGATAAAAGAGTTACGCATATAAAGCGTGAAGACCTAGAATTCTCAGATGAAGACAGAGTTTTTATTAAGATGTCACTGATGTAGGGCGTGATACGATTCGGAAAGCCATGGAAGCTGGCACTGAGATATGTTGCACCATTCTAGATTGTTGAAAGAATTGGAAAGCTCGCATACAGAGTAGAGTTGCCAAGAAGTATGGTAGGTGTTCATAATATATTCCATGTGTCTCATCTTTACAAGTATATGCATGATCCATAGACTACTATTCCTCCAACAGGGTTGGATGAGTTAATAGTAGAGCCTAACTTGATAATAGTTAGACAACCAATTCGAGTTGTGGCGGGAGATGGGAAAAGATTGAGATCCAAGACAGTCAAGTTAGTGAAAGTTTAGTGTAGCAACAACGAAAAGGACTGTACTTGGGAGACAGAGGACATGATTCGAATAATGTACTTGTTAAGTGATAAGGGGATTGAGATTTGATATTAGGTGGCCGTGCTTATTAATTCAAACGGGCTCAAGAATGGTTTATAAGCTAATTAAATTATATAAGGGCATAATAGGAATTAGCTACATCTAATCTTTACCCTTATATATATTTCCCTAAGCCATTCACGTTCATATCTCATTTTTCATAAAAATAAAATGTAAGCTAAAGAAGGGAAGCCGGTAATTATTAAAGAGGAAAAAGAAAGGAAATTCAATGAAAATCTCAATCCGATTACCTTATCCTAATCAAGGTGAATAATAATTCCATCTCTATTTTATGAATATATATTTCGTATTAAAGATTAAATTTGTATATATGATATTTGGATGAAGATATACATGTATTAAAGTTTGTTTAATTTAAACAAGATTGTTTAAATGATGGTTTACATGGTTTTAGAGAAAAGCCAATAGAAATTGATGTTCGAATGCCATGGAAAAATTATATGTTATGAAAAACGTGACTTTGGTGTTGGGTTTTAATTTTGATAATTTTTCAAGCTATGAAAAGATTATTACAAAATTTCGAATGAAAATATGGTTCATTGGGTATAGGAATTTATTTCAGAAATTATATTGAGAACTTAGGTCTGAAATTTTGATATGTTAGATAACATAATCAAAGTAAATTTCTATAATTTTTTGGGATTATTTTTAAGTGATTTACTATAAGAATTAAATTATTTGGGGAGGAGGATCTAAATGATTTAATTGTATTTCTAATGGAAAGGCTTATCTGCAAAAATAAATCTTGCTACTTATCCAAAAATTAAGAGGTGGTAATTTTTGTAAAGCATGTAAAAGTAGAGACAACCAATTACATGTTTACACGTGGGCAGGTTAGTTGATATAAATTGCTTAATTTGGAATTTACCCAAACTATACCCATAAAAACAGGTTTTGTCTCTATTAAAATTACCTTTCCACTCTTACCTTTCGCTTCGATCAAGTCGAAAGCCCCTAAGCCAAAACCAATACGCAAGGTATCACCTAGATGGTACGTAGTGGATTGGAGGAAAGACGGAAGGCATTGTGTCTAAAGCGTTACTTCCGGTGGGGTCCATACCTTAGTTTGTTTTAAAAAGTTAAGCGCTTGTCTTTGTTTTACTAAAGCTTTTGACATAGCCGAATCATATATTTTTGAAAGGATACTTCTAATAGCTTTCGAAGAGGATTTCCATTTTTGATTTTAAAAATAAGGGTTTTCGAATGAGTTCCTTTAGTTGTAAATAAATGCTTTCGAAAGAAGGAGTTCCGACCTAGTCGAAGCTATTGTTCTTTTGCCTTTCGAGCGTATTGAAGTTATCAATGCTTTTGAAGGGTAGTTTTTATTTTAAAGATTTTTAAGCCACTTTCTAAATGCTTTCGATAGGGTTCATGAGTTTCGAAGGCAATGGCTTCGAAAGGGGGTTTCGAAGCTATCCTTCAGTATTTTGCTTAAATGTTTTAAAGCTTTCGAAAGGGATGGTGTCGACGCCATTATATTTTTTGTCATTAATCAAAACATAAGATCCAATATTCTCCCCCCTTTTGATGATGACAACTCCATTTGCAATATGAATGAATCTCGACAATATTGCTTTGTGCTTCGTTGTTCTATATCTCCCCATGAATATATGCTAGCCTTACCTTTGTTGTTTCTCCCCCTGAATCTATGCTTTTATTCCTGTTGTAAATTGTTAGAACAATATCTTTCTCCCTCTTTATCATTAACAAAAAAAGGAGAGTTTGCAATCTAAACATATATAATCAAAGTGTATAAGAGCGTATAAGTAAGATGGATTATCGTACTAGCAATTCAAAACAACAGAAAGTCACATACATTAAAAAGACAAATCATCACCTGCATAGACAAATCAAATAAAGGACCTGCCATTGTTTCAAAAGAATAACATATCACCTTTTCAAAATATGGAAACTAAAAACTAAACAAGCAACTTACTTATTACCATTTCCGTCATCATCGGAACTTCTTTCAGATACAAACTCGAAAGGACATTATTTCGGATAGAAAGGTCTGAAATCTTTGGTTTTGCTTAGATAATGTAATATTCGTTTCACCGCTAGTATATGTGATTCTTTAGGATTTGCTTAAAATCGAGCACATAAACAAACACTCATCGTTATATCAGGTCTAATTCCATTATCTAATTGTTTAATCTGTAATCCAGGAAAATAAGATAATTCTTCCACATGTGACATTTCAAATTCTTTGGGCTTTATGTTAGAAAATTCCTAACATAACTTATTATTTGTAGACCCAAAAATAATATCATCAACATAAATTTGGATAATTAAAATATACTTTTTAGTTTGTTTAATGAAAAGAGTTTGATCAACCTTCCCAATTTTAAAACCGGAATCTATAAGATAGATTTTAAGACGTTCATACTAAGCACGGGGTGCTTGTTTTAGACTGTATAAGGCTTTCTTAAGTTTATAGACATGGCTTGGAAATTTTTCATGTGAAAATAGAGGAGGTTCTTCAACATAAACATTTTATTTATATATCCATTTAAAAATTCACTTTTAACATCCATTTGATAAAGTTTAAAATTATGAAAACATGCAAAGGCAAGTAAGATATGTATTGCTTCTAGTCGTGCGACGGGAACAAACATTTCTTCATAGTCAATTCCTTCTTCTTGATTATATCCTTTTGCAACTAATCTACCTTTATTCCTAATTATATTTCCTTGTTTATCTGCTTTATTTTTAAAAACTCATTTAGTACCGATAACTGCTTGATCACTCGGTCTAGGAACCAATTCCCAAAATTCATTTCGTTTAAATTGGTTTAGCTCTCCTTGCATAGCTATAATCAAATAGTCATTATTAGAGTCTTCTTTGGCATTTTTAGGTTCAATATTAGAAAGTAATGCAACATGGCCCATTAATTTAAGTTGATTTCTAGTTCTGACATGTGAATCAATTTCTCATTGTGAGAAATGCGGATTACGGATCTTAAGGCTAGGATTAACACTAGAGGGGGGTGAATAGTGTTAATAAAGAATTACTAAATCTTTTTCGATTTATGTTAATTTAGACACCGATGTATGCAATATACAGACACAAATATGATCACGGAAACAAACACAGATGCAGAAATAAAATAAAAACAGTAAAGGAAAGAACACACCGGATTTTATACTGGTTCGGAGTTACCCTACATCCAGTCCCGCAAAACAAGTACGGATTTTCTTTCAAAAGCAATTTTACAATTACACCCTCGGTTTCAAGGCTACGAGGTACACCCTCCAGAATTTCGATCCTCTGGATAGAGATACTTGATTTCCGGGCCACAAGTTTACCCAATTGATTTACCAAGGCTACAATCATGCCTTTTCCCTTTTGATTGATTTCCAAGGCTACAATCACACCTTTTCTCGCTTAATAGATTACAAAGAAGTCTATAACTCTGAATAGCACTAAGAATCTTGTAGAGATAGTGATAGAGAATCAAACTAGAAGTAATCAAGTATGCTTCAATGTTGATTTCGGCAGAGTAATGATAAGAATATGTATTAAGAAATGAGGAAGAAGAAGAGAAGTGAAAACTAGAAAATTATGATTAAAAATTCGTTGAAACTGACCCCTCTCTACAGAAGAACAACAGCCATGACAATTCATGAAGAGTTATGGCGAATAGACACTTCTTTCGAAATTTGAATTTTTGAATCAAACTGTCGACATGGTCATGCTAGGTCAACATCCCAAAGGATTTTTTGGTGTTTTTGATTTTTTTTTGAAAATAACCTTTATCTTATATAAAAACTATTTTAAACTTTATAAATATACTT
Organism: Allium cepa; assembly: GCA_030765085.1. NCBI lineage: Eukaryota > Viridiplantae > Streptophyta > Magnoliopsida > Asparagales > Amaryllidaceae > Allium > Allium cepa. The sequence continues at coordinate 1,037,039,933 of CM060931.1, read as the reverse complement.
GACTATAGTTAAAATTCATAAGTAAATATAAAGGATAATATATATAGACTTTAACTATAATTTTATATTTAAATCTAAGTGTAAATATTTAAAAGTTAAATATATTATTTAAAAAGATAGTTTAAAATCAGGAGTAATTTGACTTTGAAAATAAAGATGTTTTTGAGGCTAAAATTATTTAAAATCAGGATCGAGGGTTTTGAATCTTTTAAAAGGAAAGTTTTGAAAACATTTTGAAAACAGGATATAATTTTGAAAAATCATTTTGAATAAAAGTTAGCGGATACAAAACAATGTTCCACTAGATTTTTCGTAGGTTCCATCCTACTTAGGGTTCCATTCCTTTAACGGGCTCGAAGTGGATTCCATTCCACGAATAAATTGGATTTTAAAATGCCAGTGCTTTTCTACGAGTTTTAACAAAAATTCCTAATAATAATAAAAAATACTTATCCTTGAAATCTTGAACTCTTGATAATCTCGATACTCATGAGTCTTCTATCTTGATATTTTATCTTGATATCTTGAATCTCTATATGGTAACAGTCTTCATTCTTAGTACCTGCATGGTTAAATCCTGTATATACATATATATCTAAACTTATAATGTTAGTATTTATATTTTATAATCTATTCTAAGGTTGTTGTTGTAACGACCCGTATTTTACGTGTCGATTAATCGTATAATAGTTGCATTAAGTCGTTTGGAGCTTGAGTCGTTCTAGAGATAAGTCGTGTTAAAGTTAAGTCGTGTGGAACTTAAGTTGTGACCGACTTAGAGGATGGAGCAACTTAGGGTAGGTGGCCGACTCATGGGGTCAACGGTTTATAGGTTGGCCGACTTAAGGAAGATACCGGGTTAAGAAGTGGACGAGCTAGTGAGTTAGCGTGTTAGTGCTAGGCCGAGTTATAGGAGTTAACAGGTTAAGGGTTGCCGACTTAAGATAGTTAAACGACTTAGTGGAATGAACGACTTAAGGTGATTGGCCGACCTAAAGGAACTAACGGCTTAGGGGATGCCGACTCATAGGTTAGCGGCTTAAGGAGTTAAGGCTTAGGTCGTTGGTGGTTGAGTCGGTTGGTAGTTGAGTCGTCCAGACGACTTAGTGTTAGGTTGGCAGTGAACTAGGTCGTGTGGCCCTGTGTAGTGTTAAGTCGTGAGTCGGCAAGATAGTTAAGTCGTTAGGCCGTATTAGTTGGGTCGTTGAGTCGGCAGGATAGTTTAGCTCGTGTGTGTTCTTAGGTCGTGTGTTGTTAAGTCGGTAGGGGCTTGAGTCGTGTGCATGCTGTGCCGTGTGTGTGTTGTGTCGTATTTACCTTGAGCTGCGTTGAGTCGTGAGTCGTAGTGGCTTGAGTCGTGAGTTATGAGTCGTGGACGACTCATAGGGGCGGACGACTCATGGGGGATTTCAGCCTATAAATAGAGGGCTTTGGCTCACTTTTTGGCACCGGATTTTGAAGCGACGAAGTGCTGCCATTTTGAGAGCTTGACTACAGAATTTCTTCATCTCCTTTTCTCCATTTCAATCTAGTTCAAACATCCATCCAAGATTGAAGATTGAAGAGCCAAAGTTGAAGATCTTCATCCAACGAAGCTAGATTTCATCGTTTCAAGCGGGATTTCGACGAATCAAGCTTGAATCTTCGCTGTCCAGATCTGAAGTTGATAGTTTTTGAAGTGTTTGGGTGATTCGGTGAGTGGTGGTTATCTCTCACGCGGACCCAAAGGAGTATATTGGATTGGTGGTTTGTTGGAGTGTTGTAGATAGTGATTTTATGCATTTTTCCTTAGATCCAAGTGTAGATCCATTACTTATGAAGATGTTTACTTATGCAAGTTCATTTACCAAGTTGTAGAGATAAAAACCCATGATTTATATTTGTTAGATCTATGCTAAAAACCCATGATTCATGTATGTTATATCTATACTCATTTATTTACGAAATTGCCATTGTAGTTATAAATGCCTACTTAGACCATATTTGATTACTTGATTGCTTAAGCTAATGGTTGATTTGATTGATTGCTATGTTTGTTAGTTGATTGATAGTTAGATCTAGACAAGATGGTCGAAGATGATTCAAAAGCTAAGTGGAAAGGCTCTTGAATGGTGAAAGCTGCTTGTGGCATATGAAGCGGATGTTGAAGCTCATATGTATGGATTAGATGATGTTGAGATGGACTTTGCCATAATGCGAGGAGGCAAAGCATGGTATTGAGATGGACTTTGCCATGATGCGAGGAGGCAAAGCATGATGATGAGATGGGACGGGTCATGATGACGTTCCAAGCACGGGCTGCGACGACGTGCGAAGCTATGTTGATAACTCGGTGATGCGATCCGGGTTGATGATAATGGTTAGCTTGAGAGGCGCTTGAGCTAGTATGAAAATAGTCGTCAAGGAGGATGACTAGGAGGCTGAGATCTCATCGTTGTTGAAGGTTCTAGCATGCTCAAAGCAAGAGTACGTTGGAATGGGCTGCGACGACGTTCCAAGCACGGGCTGCGACGACGTGCTAGTACTCTGGGTAGTTGCGAAAATTCCTAGGCACGGGCTGCGACGACGTGCGGAGTTATGTCTAGAACCGGGGTTACCATTAGCCCTTGACAGATGGTCGTTCAACTAACGGTGAAATCAAGGCAATGATAACAGTGATAGCCAGAGTCATGGATGTTTTGGACGTTTGGTTGTATCATCATTCGGTCTCAAGAGCGGTGTTTTCTGGGTGCTTATCTGATCTTGGTTTAGGCCTTGGGGGTTTGTATTTGGAAAACATCGACCTTGACTCGAGTGATTATTGCTTTACTTTAATTGCCTGCTATGTTATGCTTGCTTCTCCTTAATGTGTGTCTGGGGGCTATCACTGTAGAAAGAGGTGGAGTGGGATGGTTTGGTTCCTATTCCTTTTATCCCTTATACTCTTTTGGTATGTTTGATAGTTGATTTACTGCTCACTAAGACTTTGTCTGACTCAAGGTTTTATGTCTCCTCTTATTACCTTGGGCTGTTCATCCATGTTGGGATGGGCAGACCAGGTAGCAGGTGGCAGGTGCTGTTCTTGAAGATCTACGCTGATGATGACGAAGACGAGCAGGAGGCTTTTGCATATTATTTCATATTATATGTACTGGGTGTTCCGCTGCTGTATTTGTTTGAGTGTTATGTAGTGAGGCTTTGATGTATGGATGATTCATATGTTTGTATAAAACTATTATGATGCTTATATGATGATGTCCTGTTCTATGGAGCTTCACTATATTATATTTCTCTATTGTATTTTATCCATGCGCTGTGAGTTGTACGATAGATTCTGCGATGTTTATTCTACCTTGACGGTCACCCATTGCTGCCTGGCACACCTTCAGCGCACCATTCCCTTGTTTCCGTGCGGGAGTCATGGGCGGTCGTCACATTTGGTATCAGAGCCAGGTTAATCGATTTTAGCCAACACTCGCTGACGTAACTACGTATGAGAGACGTAATTGTATTTTGATGAATGATTACTATATATAATATAGTAGTTTAGAAGGATTTGAACTCCTTATGCAGTTGTTTCTCAAGGTGTTCTAAGTCATTCCTTTTTGTAGATATTAAGGATGAGTCGAAGAGGGAGACCAGCTGCTAGGGAAGGCCGTGCTGCTAGGGAAGCTGTTGATTATGCTCCTATGTTTGAGGCCATGATGACTTCGATCATGAGAAGGATACCAGCCTCGGGGCCATCAGTAGATGTTAGAGTTCAAGTTCAAGCTCCAAGACCGGTGGATTTTACTAAGCTTTGTAAGGACTATACTTCTCTTGGAGGAAAGGTTTTCTTGGGGACGGAATCGACCATTGAGGTGCAGAGATGGATTGATGCATGTCAAAGGATTTTTGATGACTTGGGAATTGAGGATGCGACTAAGAGGAAGCTTGCATCAAGGTAACTTCAAGTGAGAGCTTCAGATTGGTGGAATTCTATCACCATTGATACTCCGGAGGAGGAGATTACTTGGGAGCAATTCCAAGCTAGATTTGAAGCTAAGTTCATCTCTACGGCTCAGAAATCTGTCTTGTTTAAAAAGTTTGTGGAGCTCAAGCAAGGTGGAAGACCAGTTCTTGAGTATGTTTCTTTGTTTGAAGCTTTGTCCAAGTATGCTCGGTCATATATTGATTCTCTTTATCAGAAGAATGAGAAGTTTGTGACGGGCTTGGATGCTTATCTTGGGAGGCAGTTGGTGGATCACTTGAATGACCCATTTGAGAAGCTTGTGGAGAAAGCTCTCAGGCATGAGAGTTTGTTTCCTAAGGAAGGATCTGTTGTTGCTGTAACCAAGGAAGGGTCTAGACCACAGCAGGGTGGAAACAAGAAGAGGAAGCAGCAGCAACAGAAGGGTAAGGATGGCCAGAAGAAGCCGAAGGGTGAAGTGACTTGCTACAATTGCCAGCAGAAGGGCCACCTTTCCAAGAATTGTAAGAATCCTAGGGCACCGGCGAAGTGCCACAACTGTGATAAGCCAGGGCATTTTAGGAAGGATTGTCCGGAACCAAGGAGGGATAGGCAGATTGTGCAAGCTTATGCTATGGGAGCTGTGCCGTCGTCTTCAAAAGCTCCTACTGCTGAAGAGAAGGGGAAGAGTGTGGTGGTTCAAGGTACTCTTTCTATTTGTGGTGTTCCAGTTAGAGTGTTGTTTGATACTTGAGCGTCGCATTCTTTTGTTTGTGATGATCTTGTAGGCCGGTTAGGTTTGAAACCGGATATTGTTGATAGACCATTGGTTGTGACAAATCCAGTTGGGGGTTCGTCTTGTTTGTGTATGGTATGCCGTGGTCTAGTCGTATCGAGTCATGATTGCTTGTTTGTTTGTGATTGCTTTGTTCTGAACTTTGCGGGGTTCGGAATTATTTTGGGTATGGACTGGTTTAGGAAGTATGCGGCAAGGATTGATTGTGAGATGCTGGAGGTGACAGTCGGGAATGTGGAAGGGCGAAAGGTTGTGATACGATGTAAGCATGAGGAAGGCGTCTTCATTCTCATGTATTCGCTGGTTGTTCCACGGGATGGACTGTCATCGGTGCCTATTGTGAATGGATTTGAAGATGTCTTTGACAAAGTCAAAGGGTTACCGCCGCATAGGGAGATCGAGTTTCGTATCGATCTAGTTGAGGGAGCCAGACCTGTTGTGATGCCTCTTAGGCGGATGGCGCCTAAGGAGCAGCTAGAGTTGAAGGTGCAAGTTGATGACCTTTTTCAGAAAGGATTCATTCGGCGTAGTGTGTCCGAATGGGGTGCACCAGTTGTGTTCGCAACCAAAGCGGATGGATCGTTAAGGTTGTGTGTGGATTATCGTGAGCTGAATAAGGTGACTAAGAAGAACAAGTATCCATTGCCGAGAATAGATGACTTGTTTGATCAGCTTCACTAGGCTAAGGTGTTTTCTCAGATGGATTTGGCAACGGGATTTCACCAATTGAGAGTGGCTAAGGACAGTGTGCCAAAGACTGCTTTTAGGACACCATCCGGTTTTTATGAGTGGCTGGTAATGCCGTTTGGATTGACTAACGCACCAGCATATTTTGTGGATCTTATGAATAGTGTTCAGAGATCAGTTGAATAAGTTCGTGCTTGTGTTCGTGGATGATATTCTGATTTATTCCAGAACTGAAGAAGAGCACAAGACGCACTTGAGTATTGTTTTGGAAATCTTGCGGAAACATCAGTTGAATGCTAAGTTTTCGAAGTGTCACTTCTGGAAGAGTGAAGTGAGGTTCTTAGGCCATGTTATCTCTGGAAATGGAATCGCGGTTGATCCCGCTAAGGTGGAAGCAATTCAGGATTGGGTTAGACCTAAGAATGCATCTGATGTGAGAAGTTTTCTTGGATTAGCAGGATATTATCGTCGGTTTATCAAAGACTTTTCCAAGATAGCTGCACCGTTAACAGGATTGACGAAAAAGAACCAAGTGTTCAGATGGGATGATAAGTGTGAGCAAGCTTTCGTAATCCTGAAAGAGCGACTGACGAGTGCTCCTGTTTTGACTATTCCAAGTGGGAATGATGAGATGGTGGTTTACACCGATGCATGTGGTACTGGACTTGGAGCAGTGCTGATGCAGAAGGATAAAGTTGTTGCGTATGCTAGTCGACAACTGAAGCCGCATGAAAGGAATTATCCGACTCATGATTTGGAGCTAGCGGCGATTGTATTTGCTTTGAAGATGTGGAGACATTACCTGTTGGGAGTTAGATTTGAGTTGTTTACAGATCATAAGTTGTTGAAGTATCTGTTCTCCCAAAAGGATTTGAATCTTCGACAGCAACGGTGGCTAGAGTTTTTAGCATCGTATGATTTTGGTATAGCCTATACTCCGGGAAAAGGCAACGCAGTGGCAGATGCGTTAAGTCGAAGACATGCAGGATTGGGAGCCATGTTTTCGGAATGGAAGAGTCTAGAGTATTTGGCTGAATTTGACTTCAGGCCTAGATGTGAATTGGAACCTGAGATGTTGGCAAACTTATCGATAAGGCCTAATCTTGTGGAGAGAATTGGCGAGAGCCAAAAGCGAGACGATAAGCTTGTCAAGATTATCCGAGATTTGGAATCTGGATTGAATCCAGAAAAGGATAAAGGATTTGAAGTCGATCGAGAGGGTTGGCTTCGAAAGCAAGGACGACTAGTTGTTCCCGATGTAGATGGATTGAGAGATGAAGTTCTTAGGGAAAGTCATCACTCGAAGTTGACAATTCATCCAGGTGGAAATAAGATGTATCGGGATATGAAGAGAACCTATTATTGGGCAGGCATGAAGAAGGATGTTGGAAATTTTATTTCTAAGTGTATGAACTGCCAGTTGGTGAAAGCTGAGCAAAAGAAGCCCAGTGGATTACTTCAGCCATTAGAGGTTCCTACATGGAAGTGGGAGCAAGTGTCGATGGATTTTATCGATGGTCTACCTAGAACCAGGACAGGGAATGAAGGGATTTGGGTCATAGTAGATCGGTTGACCAAGAGTGCAAGATTCATTCCTGTTCGATCGACTAGGACTGCGTCGAAGTTGGCTGAGTTGTATGTTAAGTGGATAGTTCGATTCCATGGTATTCCGAAGAGTATAGTGAGCGATCGAGACCCATTGTTCACTAGTGGATTTTGGAAGAGCTTCCAGGAAGTTTTGGGAATCGAGTTGTGTTTGAGTACAGCTTATCATCCCCAAACAGATGGTCAGACTGAGAGAGTCAACCGAGTTTTGGAAGATCTCCTCAGAGCCTGTGTTTTGGATTTCGGAGGATCATGGGAAGATCACCTTCATTTGGTGGAATTTGCATATAATAACAGTTATCAGTCAAGTATTGGTATGGCACCATATGAAGCACTGTATGGAAGACCGTGTAACTCTCCGACATGTTGGTTGGAAACTGGAGAAAAACTGGTACTTGGGCCAGAGATGATTCGACAGACTACGGATTGTATAGAGATCATTCGGCAACGAATGAAGGCAGCCAAAAATCGTCAGAAAAGTTATGCCGATAAGCGTCGTAAGGATTTGGAATTCGACGTGGGTGATATGGTTTTTGTGAAGATTTCTCCACTGAAGAATGTTATTAGATTCGGGAAGAAAGGAAAGTTAACTCCGAGATTTGTTGGACCATTCCCGATTATCGAGCGAATTGGAAAGCTCGCTTATAGATTGGAGTTACCGGAGAAGATGGCGGGTGTGCACAATGTCTTTCATGTATCTTATCTACGGAAGTATGTGCATGAATCGAATACGGTGGTTGCTGCTGATAGCTGTGAAGACTTGGAGGTTGATCCAGTGGTTACGAGACCTCGTAAGCCGCTTCATGTTGTTGAAACCGACACGAAACAGCTTAGGAGGAAGACGATTACGTTGCTCAAGATACAATGGAGTGATGATGTTAACGACTGTACGTGGGAGGAGGAAGAGAGGATGAAGGCAGCTCATCCTGAACTCTTCGAGGTATGGCCCTAAGGTGTCGTGACATCTCATGAATTTGTAACTTGTTCTAATCTTAGAATTCTGCATGCTAGGCTAGTAATTGGATGCATGGTTTGTTGATTGCTATGGATGGTAGGCATGCAGAATAGTTTTGATTGCTCTTGTTTGTTTGGAATTTCGGGGGCGAAATTCCTAAGGGGGAGAGAATGTAACGACCCGTATTTTACGTGTCGATTAATCGTATAATAGTTGCATTAAGTCGTTTGGAGCTTGAGTCGTTCTAGAGATAAGTCGTGTTAAAGTTAAGTCATGTGGAACTTAAGTCGTGACCGACTTAGAGGATGGAGCGACTTAGGGTAGGTGGCCGACTCATGGGGTCAACGGTTTATAGGTTGGCCGACTTAAGGAAGATACCGGGTTAAGAAGTGGACGAGCTAGTGAGTTAGCGTGTTAGTGCTAGGCCGAGTTATAGGAGTTAACAGGTTAAGGGTTGCCGGCTTAAGATAGTTAAACGACTTAGTGGAATGAACGACTTAAGGTGATTGGCCGACCTAAAGGAACTAACGGCTTAGGGGATGCCGACTCATAGGTTAGCGGCTTAAGGAGTTAAGGCTTAGGTCGTTGGTGGTTGAGTCGGTTGGTAGTTGAGTCGTCCAGACGACTTAGTGTTAGGTCGGCAAGGAACTAGGTCGTGTGGCCCTGTGTAGTGTTAAGTCGTGAGTCGGCAAGATAGTTAAGTCGTTAGGCCGTATTAGTTGGGTCGTTGAGTCGGCATGATAGTTTAGCTCATGTGTGTTCTTAGGTCGTGTGTTGTTAAGTCGGTAGGGGCTTGAGTCGTGTGCATGCTGTGCCGTGTGTGTGTGTTGTGTCGTATTTACCTTGAGCTGCGTTGAGTCGTGAGTCGTAGTGGCTTGAGTCGTGAGTTATGAGTCGTGGACGACTCATAGGGGCGGACGACTCATGGGGGATTTCAGCCTATAAATAGAGGGCTTTGGCTCACTTTTTGGCACCGGATTTTGAAGCGACGAAGTGCTGCCATTTTGAGAGCTCGACTACAGCATTTCTTCATCTCCTTTTCTCCATTTCAATCTAGTTCAAACATCCATCCAAGATTGAAGATTGAAGAGCCAAAGTTGAAGATCTTCATCCAACGAAGCTAGATTTCATCGTTTCAAGCGGGATTTCGACGAATCAAGCTTGAATCTTCGCTGTCCAGATCTGAAGTTGATAGTTTTTGAAGTGTTTGGGTGAATCGGTGAGTGGTGGTTATCTCTCACGCGGACCCAAAGGAGTATATTGGATTGGTGGTTTGTTGGAGTGTTGTAGATAGTGATTTTATGCATTTTTCCTTAGATCTAAGTGTAGATCCATTACTTATGAAGATGTTTACTTATGCAAGTTCATTTACCAAGTTGTAGAGATAAAAACCCATGATTTATATTTGTTAGATCTATGCTAAAAACCCATGATTCATGTATGTTATATCTATGCTCATTTATTTACGAAATTGCCATTGTAGTTATAAATGCCTACTTAGACCATATTTGATTACTTGATTGCTTAAGCTAATGGTTGATTTGATTGATTGCTATGTATGTTAGTTGATTGATAGTTAGATCTAGACAAGATGGTCGAAGATGATTCAAAAGCTAAGTGGAAAGGCTCTTGAATGGTGAAAGCTGCTTGTGGCATATGAAGCGGATGTTGAAGCTCATATGTATGGATTAGATGATGTTGAGATGGACTTTGCCATAATGCGAGGAGGCAAAGCATGGTATTGAGATGGACTTTGCCATGATGCGAGGAGGCAAAGCATGATGATGAGATGGGATGGGTCATGATGACGTTCCAAGCACGGGCTGCGACGACGTGCGAAGCTATGTTGATAACTCGGTGATGCGATCCGGGTTGATGATAATGGTTAGCTTGAGAGGCGCTTGAGCTAGTATGAAAATAGTCGTCAAGGAGGATGAATAGGAGGCTGAGATCTCATCGTTGTTGAAGGTTCTAGCATGCTCAAAGCAAGAGTACGTTGGAACGGGCTGCGACGACGTTCCAAGCACGGGCTGCGACGACGTGCTAGTACTCTGCGTAGTTGCGAAAATTCCTAGGCACGGGCTGCGACGACGTACGGAGTTATGTCTAGAACCGGGGTTACCATTAGCCCTTGACAGATGGTCGTTCAACTAACGGTGAAATCAAGGCAATGATAACAGTGATAGCCAGAGTCATGGATGTTTTGGACGTTTGGTTGTATCATCATTCGGTCTCAAGAGCGGTGTTTTCTGGGTGCTTATCTGATCTTGGTTTAGGCCTTGGGGGTTTGTATTTGGAAAACATCGACCTTGACTCGAGTGATTATTGCTTTACTTTAATTGCCTGCTATGTTATGCTTGCTTCTCCTTAATGTGTGTCTGGGGGCTATCACTGTAGAAAGAGGTGGAGTGGGATGGTTTGGTTCCTATTCCTTTTATCCCTTATACTCTTTTGGTATGTTTGATAGTTGATTTACTGCTCACTAAGACTTTGTCTGACTCAAGGTTTTATGTCTCCTCTTATTACCTTGGGATGTTCATCCATGTTGGGATGGGCAGACTAGGTAGCAGGTGACAGGTGCTGTTCTAGAAGATCTACGCTGATGATGACGAGGACGCGCAGGAGGCTTTTGCATATTATTTCATATTATATGTACTGGGTGTTCCGCTGCTGTATTTGTTTGAGTGTTATGTAGTGAGGCTTTGATGTATGGATGATTCATATGTTTGTATAAAACTATTATGATGCTTATATGATGATGTCCTGTTCTATGGAGCTTCACTATATTATATTTCTCTATTGTATTTTATCCATGCGCTGTGAGTTGTACGATAGATTCTGCGATGTTTATTCTACCTTGACGGTCACCCATGGCTGCCTGGCACACCTTCAGCGCACCATTCCCTTGTTTCCGTGCGGGAGTCATGGGCGGTCGTCACAGTTGTCATCAAAACCATCATCTCACGGACTAACAATCTCCCCCTTTTTGATGATGACAACCTTTATTTATAAAATATTATTTCTATCCTAATAACTCCCCCTAAAACTAACAACTCCCCCTTAATCTATACCTAACTATCCTATTTTATATTTCTCCCCCTTTGTCATCAACAAAAACTTTATCTAAACTAGATAACTCCAAACAATATAACTCCCTCTAAAACTATTACTCTATGACATGTGATTATAATGATAGTGTTATCATAAATAATCAACACTTAAGTCTAATACTAAAACGTAGTCCTAAACTATTAACTGTCCTAACTAAGAATTCACAATAATACTTATAATAAAAACACATATAAGAACACAAGTTATTTATTACGTATATGGTTGTATTTACATTTGCATTTGGAAAACATAAAAACACAAACAACAACGGAAGGAAAGAGAAGAAAATAATGTGTGTTTCTGAGCATAGGAGATCTATGAATCAAACAGTTGGATAGTGGAAACAGAATTTTCCACGTTGTTCGACAAGATTCTCATTTTTGTCGAAGCACACTTCTCCAACACACACTACTTGGTTATCATCCTCATCGTGTGCTTCTTCCATGGGTTCTTCTTCTTCTTCTTCGTCGCTGGCCTCTTGTTCTTGATTGAGTGAAGAGTCTTCATCGACCAAGATAGGGTTGGCCTGGTTGTTCATTATGAATTTTTGCAAATTCCTAAGAATCTTGCCTTGCCTTTCCTGTTCCTTTGCCATACGAAGTTGAGGTACTTGAATTTCAGTTAACTTCTAAAGTACATCAATCATAGGCTCCTCTATCTTCGTTACATGAGCAAGAGTAGTGCATTAGAATGGACCAGAAGTAGGAGAGGAAAATGAGAAAGTTGATTTTATGTTTGATTTTGAGGATGAAGTCGTGATTTTATTTATTTTAGAAGAGAGAATGAAGAGAAAATAGAGGGAATGAATGAAAAATCGAAATTGAGAAGAATATATAACTAAATTTTTGAATTTTGGTGGGAAAATTTTAAAAAAAAAATCAAAAACGTTATATGTCGACATGTATACCTAGGGGATGTCGACATGGTCTTTTTAAAATTTAACTCTTTGATTTATTTTGATACCAATTGTTAATTTTACTTGTTATTTATATTTTATGTTTCAGTTATAGAACAAATTCCTAATTCTCTTCTTAGTTTAATAATATTGATTCATTTAAAGGTTTTGTTAAGATATTAGCAATTTGATTTTCAGAACTGATATAATCGAGAGTAACTACTTCCTTGCTTATATTATCTCTGAGAAAATGATGTCTGATATCTATATGTTTAGTTCGAGAATGTTGAGTAGTATTATTGGTTAAATTTATCGCACTCGTATTGTCACAATAAATTAGAGATTTTGAGAAATTTAAACCAAAATCTTTTAAGGTTGTTGCATATATATTACTTGAGAACAAGCCAAAGCAGCAGAACTATACTCTGCTTCAGTTGTTGATAAAGAAACTGTGTTTTGTTTTTACTAAGCCAAGAAATCAGAGAATGCCCTAAAAAGTGACAAGTCCCACTTGTACTTTTTGGGTCTGATTTACAACCAGCATAGTCAGCATCACAGTAAGATATTCAGTCAAAAGAATCATTTTTAGGGTAGAATATACCATAATAAGACGTGTGTTTAACATATCTTATGATTCGTTTCACGGCTTTTAAGTGAGTCTCTTTAGGTTGGGGTTGATATTTGGCACAGAGACAGACACTATGCACGATATCAGGCCTACTAGCAGTAATATAGAGTAATGAGCCAATCATTCCTCTATATAATTTTTGATCTACATCTTTCGAGAGATTTTCTTTACTAAGGTACTCATTGGTTTCCATGGGAGTGGGTTTTCCACTCGCAGTGGTCAAACCAAATTTACTAATTAGGTCTTTAGCATATTTTTGTTGACTAATAAAGATACCATTATCTAATTGTTTTATTCGTAACGCTGAAAAGAAATTTAATTCACCCATATGACTCATCTCAATTTTTTTTTAATTATTTCAGAAAATTCTTTATTCATTTCAAAATTAGTTGAACCAAAAATGATATCATCTATGTAAACTTGTACTAGTTGAATAACATTTTTATTTATTTTAATAAAAAGAGTATTATCTACTTTACCAATTTCAAAATTATATTGCAATAAATAAAATCTTAGTCTATCATACCAGGCTCTAGGAGCTTGTTTTAGACCATGTAGTGCTTTTTTAAGTTTGTAAACATGATTTGGTAATTTATCATTTTCAAAAAGTGGTGGTTGTTCGACATATACTTCTTCTTTTACAAATCCATTTAAAAAGACGCTTTTAACATCCATTTGAAATAATTTGAAATTATTATGATTTGTGAAAGCAAGTAGAATCCTAATGGCTTCTAATCTTGCTACGGGAGCAAAGGTTTCATCAAAATCTTTTCCTTCTTCTTGACAATAACCTTGAGCAACTAAACGAGCTTTATTTCTAACTACCTCTCCTTGTTCATTCATTTTATTTTTATAAACCCATTTAGTTCCAATTATAGTTTTATTTTCTGGTCTAGGAACAAGTTCCCAAACGTCATTTCTAGTAAATTGATTTAATTCTTCTTGCATAGCCAAAATCCATGAATCATCAATTAATGCTTCTATTGGATTTTTGGGTTCAATAGTTGATATAAAAGTTACATTACTTATTTGACTTAGTTGATTTCTAGTTTTAACAACAGATTGTATATCTCCCAGTATATTTTCTATAGGGTGATCTTTTAAAAGTTTTGTCCTTTTATTAGGATGATCAATTTCATTATTAGTTTCAATAGGTTCTTGATTTTGAGTGATTAAATCCTCTTCGTCATTTGTATCTTCAAAAATCTTGAAATTTTCATCAAATGAAACATGCATTGTTTCTTCAATGGTATTAGTTTTTAAATTAACACTCTGTACGCTTTACTTCTATTAGAATATCCGATAAAGATACCTTTGTCGAATTTAGGATCAAATTGATCTAAATTATCTTTTATATTTAAAATAAAGCATTTACTTCCAAAAATTCTGAAATAAGATACCTTAGGTTTCTTTGAATAAAGAAGTTCATAAGATGTCTTATCAGTTAGAGGTCTAATTAAAGTTCTATTCAAAATATAACAGGCGGTAGCAACTGCTTCTGCCCAAAAATTCTTTGGTAAATTACTATCTGTAATCATAGTTCTCGCGCACTCTTGAATCGTCCTATTTTTACGTTTACTACTCCGTTTTGTTATGGAGTTCTCGAAAATGAAAAATTGTGAGTTATTCCCTTTTTATTGCAGAATTCCTCAAACCTTTCATGTTCAAATTCACCACCGTGATCACTTCGAATAGTTATAATTTTTAGAGAAAATTGATTTTGAATTCTTTTTGAGAATGTCTTAAAACATTCAAAAGTTTCACTTTTATGTTTCAAAAATATTGCCCATGTAAATCTAGAATAATCATCTACAATTACAAAGACGTATCTACTATGATTTATTGATAAAATTTGAGATGGACCAAATAAATCAAGATGAAGTAATTCAAGAGGTTTTGAAGTTGAAATCATATCTTTTAACTTAAAAGAATTTTTTCTAAGTTTTCCTAATTGACAAGCATCACATAAACTATCTACTTTAAAATTCATTTTAGGGAAAGCTCTTACTAGATCCTGTTTTGACCGTCTAGATAGGAGTTTGAAATTCAAATGCTCAAATCTCTTGTGCCAAATCCAAAGGTCACTTATATTTGCCAACAGACACAGATTATCATTTGAAACTTTCATATTAAGAATATATATATTCTTTTTTCTGACTCCCTCAAATATAATGGTTGAATTATTATCTTCAATGTGACATTTATCTTTTTCAAATTTAATTTTATAACCTTTATCACATAGTTGACTTATACTTAGCAGATAATGTTCATATTCTTAACTAGCAAAACATTAGTAATAGTAGGAGTTTCAGAATTACCGACTTTGCCGATGCCAATCACATATCCTTTTGAATTGTCTCCAAAGTTAGCCAATCCTCCGCCTTTGTATATTATATCATTCAATATATCTGGATTGCTAGTCATGCGTCTAGAACACCCACTATCAAGTATCCACTTGTTCTTTTTGATCTGCACAATTTGTCCATGTGGATTGATTCCTCAACACCCATAAAGCATGATTCATGCACATCAAACAATTTTGGTAGACAACTTGAATTTGAATATTGATTATATGCAGACTCAAGAAACGATGATGGTTTGAATGCTTCTAAACTAGTATTAACAAATATAGCCATTTTAAAAACTTTTTCAAAAATCAGATTATGAAACTTTGAAAACCTCGCTCTGATACCAATTGTGAGAAATGCGGATTACGGATCTTAAGGCTAGGATTAACACTAGAGGGGGTGAATAGTGTTAATAAAGAATTCGTAAATCTTTTTCGGTTTGTGTTAATTTAGACACCGATGTATACAATATACAGACACAGATATGATCACAGAAACAAACACAGATGTAGAAATAAAATAAAAGCAGTAAAGGAAAGAACACACCAGATTTTATACTGGTTCGGAGTTACCCTACATCCAGTCCCGCAACACAAGTACGAATTTACTTTCAAAAGCAATTGTACAGTTACACCCTCGGTTTCAAGGCTACGCGGTACACCCTCTAGAATTTCGATCCTCTTGGTAGAGATACTTGATTTCCAGTCTACAAGTTTACCGAATTGATTTACCAAGGCTACAGTCACAACTTTTCCCTTTTGATTGATTTCCAAGGCTACAATCACACCTTTTCTTGCTTAATAGATTACAAAGAAGTCTATAACTCTGAATAACACTGAGAATCTTGTAGAGATAGTGATAGAGAATCAAACTAGAAGTAATCGAGTATGATTCAATGTTGATTTCGGCAGAGTAATGATAAGAATATGTGTTAAGAAATGAGGAAGAAGAAGAGGAGTGAAAACCAGAAAATTATGATTAAATATTCGTTGAAAGTAACCCCTATTTATAGAAGAACAACAGCCATGACCATTCATGAAGAGTTATGGCGAATAGACACCTCTTTTGAAATTTGAAATTTGAATTTTTGAATCAAACTGTCACCATGTCGACATGGTCATGCTAGGCATGTCGAAATCCCAAAGGATTTTTTGGTGTTTTTGATTTTCTTTGAAAATAACCTTTATCTTATATAAAAATTATTTTAAACTTTATAAATATACCTGACTATAGTTAAAATTCATAAGTAAATATAAAGAATAATATATATATATATATATTTTAACTATAATTTTATATTTAAATCTAAGTATAAATATTTAAAAGTTAAATATATTATTTAAAAAGATAGTTTAAAATCAGGAGTAATTTGACTTTGAAAATAAAGATGTTTTTGAGGCTAAAATTATTTAAAATCAGGATTGAGGGTTTTGAATCTTTTAAAAGGAATGTTTTGAAAACATTTTGAAAACAGGATATAATTTTGAAAAATCATTTTGAATAAAAGTTAGCGGATACAAAACAATGTTCCACTAGATTTTTCGTAGGTTCCATCCTACTTAGGGTTCCATCCCTTTAACGGGCTCGAAGTGGATTCCATTCCACGAATAAATTGGATTTTAAGATGCCAATGCTTTTCTACGATTTTAACAAAAATTCCTAATAATAATAAAAAATACTTATCCTTGAAATCTTGAACTCTTGATAGTCTCGATACTCATGAGTCTTCTATCTTGATATTTTATCTTGATATCTTGAATCTCTATACTGTACAGTCTTCATTCTTAGTACCTCATGATTAAATCCTGCATATACTTACATATCTAAACTTATAATGTTAGTATTTATATTTTATAATCTATTCTAAAGTTGTTGTCATCAAAACCATCATCTCACGGACTAACAATCTTATGACATTTTCTACTGGGTGATCTCGTAAAATCCTAGAAGGAGATCTTAATTCATTTTCATTATGAACAATGTTTTTATTTTTTCAAAATTATGAACAATGTTTTCATCTTCTTCAATGTTATTTTGAGTAACTGCATTTGTGACCATCTTAGTTATTATCTCATCATCTTCAAGATTCTTATTAAATTTAAAATTCTCATTGAAGGAAACATGTAGTTCTTCGATAGTTTTAGTTCTTTTATTAAAAATTCGATATACTTTACTTCGTTCCGAATACCCTATGAAAATTACATCATCAAATTTTGGATCGAAGTTTCCAAGCTGGTCTTTTGTGTTTAAAATAAAACATTTTGAACCAAAAACCTTAAAATATGAAACATTTGATTTTCATTCATGAAGCAGTTCATATAGAGTGTGTTTTGTCAGTAGTTGAATGGAAACACGATTCAGAACATAACAGGCAGTTGCTATAGCCTCTGCCCAAAAATGTTTTGGTAGAGCACTTTCATTTAATAACGTTCTTGCACATTTTTGTAGGGTCCTATTTATTCTTTCTACAACTCCGTTTTGTTGTGGCGTTCTAGGAAAAGAAAAATTATAGTAAATTCCTTTTTATCACAAAAATGTTCAAAAGCTTCATTTTGGAATTTACCTTCATGGTCACTACTAATGTTTTTAATTTTTAAATTCTTAAGATTTCGAATTCATTTAGTAAAGATTTTGAAATTTT
Organism: Allium cepa; assembly: GCA_030765085.1. Taxonomy (NCBI): domain Eukaryota; kingdom Viridiplantae; phylum Streptophyta; class Magnoliopsida; order Asparagales; family Amaryllidaceae; genus Allium; species Allium cepa. The sequence goes on along the minus strand of CM060931.1, from coordinate 1,037,022,339 downwards.
CAAAAGTGTCATTTTTATTTTTTCAGAAAAATAGTCCAAGTATGACTTGAAAAATCATCTACTATAACAAATACATATTTGCTATGGTTTATGAATTGAATTTGAGTTGGACCAAAAAGATGCAAATGCAATAGTTCAAGTGGTTGTATAGTAGAAATATTTTTCTTTAACTTAAAAGGTGATTTTGATAATTTACCCATTGACAAGCATCACAAATATTGTTTACTTTATATTTCATTTTTGGTAAACCTTTTACTAATTCATTTTTATATAAGTTGCTTATAGCCTTGAAACCAATATGACAAAATCTTTTATGCCATAACCAAGGATCATTTTCTTTGGCTATCAAACACATGTTAGTTTTGTTATTTATATTCATATTTAATACATATATAATTTTATCTCCAAAACCTTCAAAAATAATATTTTTATTTTGATTAAAAATTCTACACTTCTCTTCAAAAAAAGAAATATTGAATCCTTTGTCACATAATTGGCTGATGCTAAGTAAATTATGTTTTAATTTTTTAACTAATAAAACATTTTAATAAGAGGTTAATTAGATATACCGTTATTGCTCACGTCGCCTTTGCTGATGATATAACCTTTGGAATTGTCTCCAAAAGTGATAGAACCTCCATCTGAGTAGGTAATGTTTGCTAGCATCTCTTTGTTTCCTATCGTATGTTTCGAACAACCACTGTCTAATATCCATTTCCCTCTGGTTTTAAGTGGTACCTGCAAATATAGAATTAATATTGGTACCCACCTTTTTGTTTGGGTCCTCAAAAGTTAGGTCTTTGGAAACCAAACCCAAGAGGGTTCAGAATTCCTTTTGAATTTTTTATTTTATTTTTGTGAACATTTTCTATAAAAGATTTTATATATTTATTTCTAATCAAAGAATTTTTTTTCTTAGGAACCCAAATCTTAACTGATTTAGAATAATTTGTAACTTCTGAAATTGGTTTTTCAATATATTATTATTCTTTTTGAAATTGTTATATAAGGAATCCTTTTCTATTGGAATAATTTTAGAAGCTTGCTTATATCCTAGTCCTCTTTTATTTGAAACTGTTTGAGAATTTTCTATAATTTTAGAAAGATTTTCTCTACCTTTGTTAAAATTAGAAACATTCCTAGTAATATCATCTAATTTTGTTTTAAGACTGGAAATATCTAATTCCAATATTTTAACATTAGCTTTAAGATCATGATTTTCAATTAAAATAGCATCATTCTTTTCCTTTTGAGTTTCTATTTCTTGACTTAAATTAGAAAGTTGAGATGTCGTATTAGAATAAGATTCTTGACTAGTTTCATGTCCTTCTTCTAAAATTTGTTTCTCATCTCTTAACATATCCACCTCAATTTCAATCCTATTTAATTTTTCAAGAGTTTCTTTATACTTTCTTTTGATGTTTCTTAGTTTGTCAAGTAATTCCGAGTTCATTTCCAATAAATCATCAAAATTTAGATCACTCACCTTATTATTTGTGGCCATAAACATACGTTGGCTTGTTTCGAATCGTTACATGAGTCACTATATGATGATGAAGATGATTCTGAATCATCCCAAGTGACAGAGAAAGCTTTCTTTTTGAATCTGTCTTTCTTGTGCTTATATTTGTCTCTCTTTCGACCAGGACAATCTTTGTTGATGTGACCTTTCTTGTGATACTCATAACATTCTAGAGAAGAAGACGATGACTTATTGTTTTTGTTATTACTACCGAAGTTGTTCTTATTGTTTCTGAATCTATTTCTCTTTCTGAACTTCAAAAACGTTTTGAAATTTTTAGCAAAGAACACCTTATCTTCCTCATCTGATTCCGATTCATCCTTTTCTACCTGGAATGTTATATTCTTCTTATCTTGCATCTGTACTCGTTTAGCCTGAAGATTAACTTCATAAGACATGTGATTTCCTATCAACTCCTCTGGTTTAATACTTGAAATATTGTTAGCTTATTCGACTGCTAAGACCTTTCGTGCCCACTCATCCGTTAGAGAGTTGAGGATTTTTGAAGCAACATCAAAATCTGTATATTTTTCTCCTAATTCTAAATGAGAATAATGTAATCTTGGAATCTAGAGTACATTTCATTTATTGTTTCATCTTGCTTCACCTTGAAATTCTAGAACTGATTTTTGAGCATAGAAATCTTACCCTGCTTACTTTGTTAGTACCTTCATTTGTAATTTTAAGTTTACCTCAAATTTCATAAGCTATTTTACACATGCTTACTCTATTAAATTTATTTTTTTCTAATGCACAATATAACATATTCATGGCTTTGGCATTTGCAGTAGCATCCAGTTTTTCTATTTTAGACCATTGTGAATATTCTGTAGTAGGTATGGTATATTCTGCTTGAGTAATATTCCAAGTTTCATAACTATTAGCTTGCATTTAAATTCTCATTCTAGTAGACCAATAGTTATAGTTTAATCCGTTAAATAGCGGCGGTCGTTCAATAGATTGACCTTCAGCAAAACTTGTTCCAGTATTATTTTCTATATTACTAAAATATCAGATAATTGTGTTACGGTTATACGATGACCTTGCTCTGATACCAAATAAAAGCGACTGTGCTATAGGATCGTTTAATATGGAATATATATTCCACTTACTAGTGCAAAAAGTAACTATAAAATAATAGCAGTAAAGTAAATAATGGCACCAGAGATTTTTACACTGGTTTGAACTTGTCATTCTACTAAATAACAGCAAAGTAAATAATGACACCGGAGATTTTTATACTGGTTCAAACTTCTCCTTCTACGTCCATTCCTATACTCCTTCTGGATTTAAACTAACAGCCCTCACTTAACCTGGAGGAATAGGTTTACACCGCCTAAACAACCGAAAAATACTTGACCACTAGAGCAACCGAACAGGACTTGACTGCCTGAGTAACCGAACAGGACTTGATTGCCTGAGCAACCGAACCGGACTTGATTACAAAGTAGATTGTCTTGACCTTGTGTGTTCTTTTTATAACACAGATTTGGCAATTTTAGTACGCCCTTCCTATAATCTTTTCCTCAAGTATAATGTGTGTAGCTGTGTGTATATGAAGAATAGGAAGGTTCAGATTGCTTGAAAATATAGAGTTATGTTTGTAAGCAATTAATATTTGAATTCAAGATAGCAATAGATTCAGAGAACATAATTCAAGTAACTGCAAGAAAGTAAGTTACTTGATCTTTAAAATTATAAATAGTAGATAGAGAGTTGCTTCTTCTGGTGAAAAGTTCTCAACGAATAGCATTGCCCGCAACTCTCCATGAGGAAGAAAACCTTTCAGAATAGGGAGGTGTCTTTTATAACATATGACAGTTATACACAGTTCAGTCGACTGCCTTAGTAGCTTTAGTCGGCTGAATACAAAAACGTACATGTGCATTTGAAAGTGCACAAATTCAGTCGACTAACTCTTGTACTCAGTCGACTAGTCTATGTAATTTATAAAAAAAATATGCACGGATTTAGCCGACTGAGTGCATGAGTTCAGTCGATTGAACTGTGTACTTTCTGAAAACCAGTTTGAAAGCATATTGTGATAACAATTTTCAAAAATTCATAAAAAAACTTTAATATATATATGAGGAGTGAACAACTTGCGGAAAGATTTTAACATAGCTAAAACTAGACTTAGACTATAAAACAACATAAGTATATATGAATCATACTTCGAATTGTTGAGTCCGGTCTTTGTAGTTCCCTGTCGTAGATTCATGAATTGTAGTTGAATTTCTTGTCATTAAGTAAAACATAAGATCCAACAATTTCAATATTATTTCATCGGATTTTCTGGATTGGGTCGGATCGGTTTGGATGGAGTTTGATCGGGTTTTTACAGTATCTTTCATCATCCGGATCCAATTACAGGCCCATTGTGTTCGATTCGATTTTGAGTCTTCTGTAATCAGTTCGGTTTGGGTTTGTGGATGTAAAGTTTAATTACACGCCCACTCATGTCCTTGCTAATGAAACCTACCTCCTTAGCCTCTTTCTATCATCAAACCTAACACTGTATATACTATAAATTATTGAGATTAAAAATGTCTTCTCTAAATCTCCACTCCCCTTTTCCCTTGTTCTCTTTTTCATCTCCTCCTCTCTCAATCGAGGTTCATTTATCTATCGGTTGACGGATCGTTTGCTATTTCATCCGGACATGGTTGCAACTATTGCAATAATCCGCTTTTGGTTGCTAATAATATAGAAGAAAATGCGTATCAATTGAACTAAAGAGGAATATCTTTTGAGTTCAGTTAAAAGGAAGTAAAAAATCTCATGATTGTTGTCGTCAAAGATCTCCCACTTATTGGTTCACAGGTAAATATATGTATAAGTTAATTTCATGCGATTTCAGTATTACATGCTTCGAATTGCCTAAGTGTTTGTCCCGACTGTTTATTTTTCAAGTTTATTAAGGCGTAGAGTGATATATTATGAAATAGGAATACTTTTTTCTTTCTTTCTTTATTTTCATTATAACTTAGTATTAACATTTAATTATAGGCGCCAAACATTTTCAATCAGGGCATATTGAAGATAAAAAGGAAATTAGTTTGGAGCAACCCGAAATATCTATTGCTTTGATTCAGGCTGAAAATAAAATAGTAGCAAATGTTGGATGGGATAGATTATGAATTCAAAACTATATTCAGTTTTTCTATAGTAAAATACATGAAAAGTTTCTTTATGCTATATAGTAGATTATGAATTTAAATAGTTCAACAACAAAAGTTTGTCATCAATATCATTTGCACCACATCTGTAAACTATGCCTAAAAGTTGAGTGTAGAAAATCTATGTAGAAAACATGTCATAAAGTAGTCCAAAAATATTCTAACACCAATCCTGTGAAGGATTTTGTTTCACGTTTTGTTTTGCATACCGATAATCAAAATGGTCCCTATTTAGTATTAGTTTCGACAGCAGCGACCTTTATTGGAAAATATTAACCACCATTTTTTAAGTATTAATTTACTATACGTATTTCCACCATGGAATTTGACACCTTTGTTTTAATGTATGTCTCGTAATGAATAACTAAAACTCGCATTTTTGTTGAAGATGACACATATCATACAGAATGTGGACTTTGGACTAATCATGAATTTATAATAATTGTACATGCTACTTTTTACCCTTAAGGTCCGTTCTTGACAAAGCGAATTGGGCATTTGAGTGGGCATTTGAACGGAAACAATGGATGAACGGGAATTTGTTTATGTGCTGCGAGTGGAGTATTTGAAATGTATAGTTTAAAATCAAATTGATTTATATTTAATTAGTTATTTATTTTTCAAAGAATAATATGTGTCACTAATTTACAAAAATTAATCAATTAGTAAATTAAATTTTAAAATTTTAACTCACTCGACTTCAAAGCAACTCCATAATGTAGAGCACTTTAATACGTTCGCAATGCAAAAAAACGCGTCTCAAACGCACCTCATTTGCACAAGTTCTTGATTTTAGAAATTTAGAAATTTTTTTAGTTCAATATTATTATTTAATTAAACACCCCCAACGCACTCATCGTTTCCGCACAAGCCATTTATCCGTTGGCACTCGGACGCGTCAGTTATGTGGGGAACAAAAACGGAGAATTTTTTATTGGCAAACGATACCTTACTATACTACATTTACAATAAGACAAGCACCTCCTATGAACCTATAAGGTGGGTGGCCAACCCTTGGTTAAATTTTGCCCAATCTCTTGGGCTTTGTGGGCTTTCCCACAGTTAGACACGCTAAAATGTGACTCAGTCCGTTAACCTGACCCATTTAACTCATGTATAAATGTCGGGTTAATCCTATGAATTTTCATTAAATGTATCATAATGGGTTGATCCATTATTAAAAGAGCTAGTATTTCAACATTTTGAAAATTAAATTCCGAAAATTGAAAATTTGATTTTTTTTTTTTTTTACTAGGACAACTGGGTAGAAGTCACTACTTTTTTTCATTTAAACTATATAATGTATTCATACTGATTTAATCAGACAGTATTTCAATGAACATGGTTTTAAATCTCCTATATATCCCCCGGGATCTCCTCCGAGATCTCTTTTTCACACTTAAATGAGACGAGATATTAAATCTCTCCAATATCTCCCTCCACACTCATCTCGTCCGAGATATTCTAATCTCACCCGAAATATGGATCAAAATTCCAATCCTAGTTCTCACCCGAAATTATATATTTTTCTTATTTTGCATAATATTTTTTATTTTCATATTGATTCAAAAGAAATTATTCAATCCAATTATAATTTACCAACTTCTTGAACATATTCTTTACTTTTTATCTTAATGTGTCATAGCGAAAGGTTTCACTTCTTTATTATGTTCAAATAAAAGGATATTATTCAATTATTACCAAATCAATTAGGCTAATCAGGATACTACTCTTCTAAAAATATTCCTTTTTCCATATTAATTAAGTATGTTACCATTTTTATTTTTACTAGGAAAGCTATAACCGTTAAATAAATTTTTGACACGTCAATTTTAAACACATAAGTACATCTGAGATATTCCCGAGATGCATTATAAGACCCGAGATGTCAATCCGAGATGTACATCCGATATGTACTCATCTCTTTCGAGATCTCACCCAATACGAGATAACTTGTGTAAAAATTCCGACACGAAACGTGACTGAAATCCGATATTTAAAACCTTGTCAATGAACTTACATTATCCTTATAATCGAGATCGAATAATGAATATCACATCGGTGACATCACCACCGTTGCTCCTATCTATTTATTTGCATATTAAATAATCTAATAAATCTATTAAATAATAGTAAAGCAGAAGAATTTGAAGCTCTCTCACTGAATCTGCAATTTCTCTCTTCTCTCCTTAAAAGTCTCTAGATATTTTATATTCAATGTTAAACGTAAGTCTCTAGATATTTTATATTCAATGCTAAATGTATATATATATCAGTCAACACAATACTTTTAACACATATTATATTAGATTTTATTACTCAGTACGTCATGTACAGATTGGAAACTCAGAACTCATATGTGATCCAACCCATAACCAGTTGACACCATTTAACACTGTATAGATTGAAATCAAATTATTCAGTACGTCACGTACTTAAAGCCTTAATACATTTGAAATCAAATTATTCACAACATATATTTTTAAGATCTCATACATGATCCTACACATAACCAGTTGACACCATTTAACATTGTACTTAGTTTTGTTCAAGACGCTCACATTACAACATAAAAATACACCATAATCTTTGTACAACTATAGAGCCCAAATATTCCCTAGCACAACCTCTTCTTTGATGCCAGTCCATCCAATCTTCAATAACAAAAAAAAATACTGTAAAGTAAATATACCTCTACTCATGTAAAAAATCAAATTAAAATTAATTATTTATATCAAATAACAAATGATCATGTAAAGAAATTAATGCCCATAGGTCAGAAACAAATTAATTAGATTTGTATGCAATAATAAGAGGTACACATATGGTATATTTCATTCAAATTCAAAAAAATAAACACCTATTATATGGTAGTCTTCCTCTTTTTTCTCATTCAACGCAATTATCTTGCTTCAACAGTTTCATATCCTTATCACATTTCCTATATAAGTAGAACATTGTAAACAATAATCACTACACAAGCTCGGATCACCTTTTTATTGTTGCTCCACTTAGGTATTTCTCTATATTTCAATTTTTTAGTCTACCGTGTAATTTCCTTACTTTTATGCATATTGAAATAATTTGTATATAGAATGTAAGTAAAATTAGCTTTCTCATTTTGTATTCGGATCACCTTTTTATTGTTGCTCCACTTAGGTATTTCTCTATATTTCAATTTTTTAATCTACCGTGTTATTTCCTTACTTTTATGCATATTGAAATAATTTTTATATACAATGTAAGTAAAATTAGCTTTCTCATTTTGTATTTTATTCAGTTTAATTATCCTGATAATACAACGCAGTTTTTACAAACATTTTAGCTCTCTGCTACAAACATTATTATGCATAGAAAATAAACCTATTTTCTCATTAGAAAAGGAACTATAATTTGAATAATAACAGTTTTTTGAAAAAGGTCATCATATCATCATTTGTTTGCTACCTTTTAAGTTTAGAAAAATTATTACTAATAGTTATGTTCACAGCAAACAGAAAAGATGAAAGCCAACTATTGCAGTTTACAGTCTCTACACTCATTACTATATTAATAATTGGGAAATTAACCACAAATAAAATTCAAACAGTCATTGCCGATCAAAATAAATTTAGCACCATAGAAGAAAAGAGAAAGGTAAAACTGCATTAAAAATTTAATGATGTTCCAAAACCAGTTTAATAACTAAGCATATTTTTATTTGTTTCAGGAGGCTAAATCTAAACCATGCAAATTTAAAAGAACATTGGAAAAAGAAAACTTGGACAAGGACACGACCGTCTACAAGAAAAATTGCATCGGCTTAGAATAAAGTAATGATTTTTAATAGTTCTTTTATGTTTTTAATAATAATTATGCAGTTTGATATTTTATTATTTTTTATGGTATTTTAGTCATTTTATTTGTTACAATACGTCATTTGTTGATAGTTTTATTTATTTGGTATATTAGATCATTTAAAATCTTTTTCCATTATACTTTGAACATTTTCTTGCGTTGCAACTCTTAGAACATTTATATCCAAATTAAAGTATTATCATCCCATTGTTTGTGCTTTTTCTTTTGAAAAGTATAATTGTATGTAGGATCCACTGTCAGACGTAAAAAGAAAACAAGATCAGGTATCCCAGTAGCTTATAGGACAGCACTGTACCTAAATTTTTTATTTGGCATAGGTAATGTTTTTTTGGAATGTGTGTAAATACTGCTTGATATATTCCACATGATAATGTTAAAAGGGGCGAAAAATTTAAAACCTTGCTCAAAAGAACTTACCACTATAACAGCGCTCCTCTATATTTTTTCCTGGTAAACATTGGTGCCAGACCTTAATTCTTTTATGTTTAATTTCCACCATTACTTTTTCCGTGAATACTGGAAAATGCAATAGATATTAACTTTAGAATGTGTTGGGTTCAAAATATATGACTAATTACAGCGTAAACAAAGAAAGTAAATGCATTTACAAGTTTTAGTACCTCTAGGTTACTACTATGTACAGTGATCACCAGCACAATGATGAAGTAGAAATACTACATGGATGATTTATGAAACATTACACGAGTTAAAACTCGGTGGAGTCAAGGTTTAAAAACCATATAAAGTATGACAATGACAATACTTACATTAAAAAAATTATTCATCGATTGTTTCATAATCATTCCATGATTTTTTATGCAATTGGGTTAATAAGACAAAAAAAATATTCATAGTCATGCTGCAAATACTTACATTATGACTTGCTATTTTTTATGCAATTAGGATTCCTAACTTATGAAATTCTACTAAATAAAAGAACATCAGATAAACTACCCTTCAGGTGAACATAAACAAACTTATGAGCTACCAACTTTTATATGCTTTTTAACTACTGAAAAAATTCAAGCTTCCATAGGAAAATGCCAATTATAAATGTGTGCTATTTTATCAGTGGCACATAAATGTGTGCTACTTATTTTTTGGTAGTCACTTAATCCTAAAAGGGAGGTATTTTTTAAAAACTAATGTGTTTATGGCTACTTATTATTTTGAACTGTAGATTTAAAAGCCTGTAACTGTATATGAGAACAATTTGAAGCAGTAAAAAAAGTTAGTAGTAGAAAAAATTCATATATTAGTATAAAATTAAAAGAACAGGTAAAAAAGATAAAATTTAATTGAAAACAACTTTTGAATAAATCAAATAACAAAAATATCTTTATAGTCCTATTCTACATGATAGGAATTTAAATATCACATTATAATTACTATGCATTTTGAATTTAAATATCAAAGTATTATTACTCTGATGTTTGACTTATTCTCTTTTTTTGATTACGTACCTTTTATAAGTCATTCTCCAAAACGAACAACTTTAAAAGGTTCTTGCTCTTTCTCTCAATAGAAATCCTAGGAAGCTTCTGAATTTAATTTTACAGAAAATTCTATGCTATTTCTTCGTCCTCTATATGTTATAATTGAAATAACCCAAGGGTATGCACATACATTAGTTACCCTTTTTTTTATTGAACTTCAATTATCAAGATTATTTTTCTTTTTCTACAGATAGTAGGGAAGAATGTGATACATACATGAATTACTTCAGATTATATTTATCATATTACTGATTTTTCTATAAATATCTAAACAAAAAATCTATTTTTTCCCTTTCGAATCTTCAGGTTATATTTCTCATATCTCGGTGCGCTATCATTTGAAAAAAGGATCTGAACCACTACGAAAGGTATGTATATATCTTAGTTATATACTTGATCTATCCATATATGTTAGCCGTGTAATAAATATGTGTTGTAACATGGTCATATTAATTAAGTAATTACCAATAATATGAATAAAACTTACTTTTTTCCTCACCTATGATATGAAATGCTTTCATAAGTTCATCTGTGGTGTCCCGTTATTCAATCTAACATTATCATCATATTAACAACTTCCTCAAAGTATATTGCACCACTTTCGTCTTGATTGTTTTGCTACAGTTACAATCATGAAATGAGGAGTGACTGTTTAATACATCAAGTACAAAAATAAAATCATACTTATAATATTAATTTTGAATTGTTACACAAAAAGGTACATGACTTTCGTTACCAAAAAAGCAAACCTGAGCATTCATCTAAAATCGCAGTGCCCTACAAAAACAAGTATGGATTTTCTTTAGAATGAAATAGTAAAAAAAGAAGGGAAAAAAAACAGGAAATCAATTTATTTCAAGGATTAAGAAATAATCTAAAATGACAATAGGTTATAAGTGTAAATAGTTTTAGAGTGATAATAAAATATTTCAGTTCATTTAGTCAGTTTATGTTTATGATAATTGTTTACGATGTTGAAGTTTATATTCATATATTACAGAGTAATTTCAATATTTTGTTATTTACATGATGATATTTGGATCATTATTTTTGAAGCGGAATTCTCTGTTATTCTTTGGAAATCAATTGCATTGTGATTAGTTTTATTTTTCAACATGATAATTATTTTCATAAACAGCTTTATTACACTAATTTAGATTGTTGCCTTTAAACGTTACGTACAATCCAGTTAAAACCTATAACATAGCTTAATTTTCTTTACAACATAGCCGAACACTACTTTTGATTGTTTTCCTTTTAACTTATATTATATGGTATTATCAAAACAGATAAATGGTTAAATCAATTGAAGTAGTTAAAACACAGACAGCAGGTAAGCGCGGTAGAAATGTAAACATCTGTAGAGAAGGAAATGGGGAAGATAATGAACAATGATACCAAAACCATACCTTTAAGCGATTCGGAGGACCTAAAATTCCAACCGGCTCTTGCTCCACTTCAAATTTTGATGCCATTGAAGCAGATTTCGTTATCGGAAAATCAGGTAAAATTAATATATTATGAGTACAAATGTGAAAAATAAATGACATTTATTGACGTACTCACATTTGACACAAATGTCCATCATAATCCAAAGGCAAAGGCGGAAAGAAAGGCGGTGTATCCTTTACAACAAACGAAAGGCAAAACAAATATGTTATCTAAGTAAGAGATGCTTTAAACTCAAATGCATATATGATGTTGACAGTAAATAATAATCTTTATTTTTGATGTAATGGACCTGATCATGAAATGTAACGACCCGTAAATTTTAGCCGTTTATTTATTGAAATTTTGTGGAATTTTAAACAATAAATTTTGAAATATAAATTTGATATTTGGAATGCGTCTAGTTAAACATAGCAAGTGGTAAATTTTCGTCCGAAAATATGAAGTTTATTTTCGTGCGTAATGTTTCAATTTAATCAGGTAAAAATCAATGAAAATAAAACGTTTTCGAAACCTAAATATTTTTACATAGAAAAATTCTAAACCATCTTCTGAGCAAGGCGTCATTTTTCTTTTTTTCAAATTCGGACCTCTTTAGCTCCGTCGATCTTATTTTTCTGTGTTTTTCTTGCATTTTCCGCTAGTAGAAAATATGAATTTTTATAATTCAATCGTACTACAGAAATCTGTATACCGTTTTGATCGTCTCGTCGTACTGATCTTTACGGTACACTCATTCTGTGTTTTGACGTCCGATGCATGACGGAATCGGTTGAACCGATTAATCGTATCGGTACCGTTTTGACCCTTTTGACTCTGGTCTATTCGTTTATCCACTGTGCAAATTCAAATGGACACTAGCATTTAATTTCCTTGAATTCGTGCACATTGAAAATTTACAAATCCCCGACCATTAATTTCCTTGTATTCGCTCACGTTCATTTTGTACCTGGCTTACCATTTACTTCTCACATCTGCTCATTTTCCTCTCTATTCCCTGAACCCTTCTCATTCATTCTTCATCTTTGTTCACAGAAAAGAAGAAAAAAAGGGGGCTGAAGCCCTTCGCATTTCCTTCTCAGCTGTAACTCCACCCACATCAACCGGCTTATGCTGCGCCAAGTCCTTCCCTCGACAGCACATCCGGATCTCCTCCGTCATCGCCATCCCAAACACCAAGCAGCACCCCTTCTTAACTGACCTCCTCATGTCGAACACCTCCAATAAACCATCGGCCTCACCTCCTCCACCGTGGCAAAAACCTTCCAGCACCCAAACTGAAGCCGCCTCCATTTACCACGCAACCCCGACCCACCTTCTTCCCCACGAAAGCACCAGCCACCACAACTGAACGCACCAAAGCCTCCACTGTCCCGTCCATCACCGTGAGCCGCGTTTTCCCCCACATCGTCGCCTACACCGAGCTCCAGCCTTATTTCCAGCTTGTGTGACCTCGTGAGTATGTTTGACATATGTATGAATACTTGGTTTCATTTTACTATTAGTGTACAAACCTACATCGGTATATATATTTGGTGAAAACACTTTTATATATGTGTGTAGTGTTGAGGCTTACAACACATTAATTTATAAGGTTCAAATGCATATTTTTATGTAATCTGGGTATGTTAGTATCTTAAAAAAAAGTATCGTGCGTTTTTAATAAGAAGTATAATATATATGTTACATAGTTTTATATGTTAGTTTTTGGTTATCATTATACATTAGTTATATTACTTCAGAGTTTATATTATGGGTTAGTATATAAATAACCTATTATCTGTCACTTATCATAGGTTAGTTTTATATGTCAGTTTTGGTTATAATGATACATTGGTTACATATTATAGGTTGTTAGTATGTATAGCTTATATTTTTTACCTATTATCTGGTTACTTATATATATAGTTTTATACCAGCCTGTATAGGAGAGTATGGCCTGTGTTATAAAAATATGAGTTATATACGCGAACAGGCTGATGCGTCAGTTGTATATTAATATACTTAGGTTTATTTGTCTACATATGTTTGTCTGCATATGCATACGCAAGTTGTATATGTCATATGTTAGTTTATTTTGTATATTTATGATCTGTTTTATTTTTTTTAAGTTATGTGACTATTTAGTTATATTTAAGTTATTTAAACTGTGGCTGTAAGTAATGTATATTTGTTATTAAAATGGTTGTTTAAAGAGTATATATATGAAAGCATATGTTATGATGAAGGAGTTTGTTCTTTTGGTTTGAGAGTTTTATTTTATAAGCTAGATGAAGTTATGCATGTTCTATTATGTAGATTTAAGTTATTTCAAATTATATAAGGTATATGTTGATTATATATATATATATATATATGTTTTAATCTAAAATTATGATTTTTGAAACCCATATTTATATTTAATTTAATATATGTTTGAATTTAAAATATGATTTTTATATATAGTCACCTGTAAGTTCACTTATACCAATTATATCCATCGATCCAATTCTGATTTGATTTCGTCTATTCCTATTCATCAGCTTTGTTAGTCAATTCGTGCCAATCTACTTTGCATTTGTAATTCATGCTTGGATTCGTAGCTAATTCTATGTGACGAATCATCTATAGTCTCAAAAGGCGAGCAATCACTCGCGTTTAATGTTCTTTTATTTATTAAATTTGATTTCAATTGAAACGACAATTGAAATATGCTGTTGTTAGTTATTTACACTGTTATATATATGCAATTACCTGTACCAGTTCACATGTGACATCTGACACCATTATCTGTTAATTATATGATGATAATCCTGTTTAGTTGATAATTGATTGACTATTTGTTGTTTATACTGGATGTTAAATTGTAATGTATAAAGTGATAAACATTATGCAATTGAATTTGACGTATGATAGTTAAAAATTTGAATCGACACATGTATTGAATTTGATTAGTTAAATTTGTATCGCATGACCCCTTAAGTGTTTAATTACTTGACGCGTAGAAATTTGGTTGAGTACACCTTGAACCATTGAATGTATGTTGTGAAAATTGATGTAGTATAATTTGAATAATGGACATCAAGTGAAAAACCTTACAAATATTAGTGTAATAATCTTTAATCTATATGAAATGATAGTGTAGATTCTAGAAATAATTATGTTAATTTGCACAAACAACAATGTGAATTAATACGATTATTTCAAGATTATTTGAATTAATTATTGCATTGTTATTGATTGTGGTTATTGCTTGTTTATTTACTTTGACACATCCCAGCTATCACACTGCAATTTCCCTTTGCTATGCTTTGATTTTTGAATTGAAATGGAATCTGGTTGAAATGATAAACACCCAAATAAAAACTTTGACTTAAGATGGAGAATTAAATAAAACCCGATTGGTCAATAAATTGATTTAAAAATAAAATAAAAATTTTATTTGGATAAATAAAAAGGTTTTGAAATGAAGTTGAAATTTCAAATTTAATGAAAGGAAAATGTTAATATTTAAAAATCTGAAATAAAATATTAACATAGTAATTGATGAAAGTACGTTGTTTTAAAATTTAATTATTTGATAATTAAGATTGGAATTATTTAATAATCAGGTTTTGAAATTATTAAATAATTAAAATTTGAAATTATTAATTAAGTTTTGAAATTATTTATGAATTAAATAAGATTGAATTATTCGATAATTAAATAAAAATCGAATTCTTTGATGAGAGAAATTGAACTTCTGAATAAGTGAAGTTGAACTTCGTTAATAAGTGAAATTTAACTTCTTTATTAATTGAGTTTTGGAAAATTATTTAAAGCAAGTAAATAAAAAGGGAAATTGAATTTCTTTAACAAGAAATAAAAATGTGATTTATTGAAATTAATGTAAGACTTGTAATTTAAAGAATTTGATATGATGAATCCAATTTACTTCAGTTTGTATGTTTTGAAATAATGGAGTTGAACTTAAGTAATTGATTTAATGAATTGGAAATTTAATAGAAATTGCCTTGAATGATAGAATGACTTACGAATATTGAATGAAATCGATCAGTGAATTTAAATTGATTTGAATGTTAAATTAAATTTATTTAACTGATTTCGGAATGAAATTTATGTATGAACTTGAATCAATTTTGAATTGTTTTAAATAAAAATTGAAATTGAATTATATAGATTTTGAAATAGTAATTTGGAAGTTTGAAACGTAAATTATGGAAGTTGATTTAGAAAGACAAATGAAATGTTGATTTATAAATTCTAATTGGAGTTGAAATTGATTTGGTTTTGAAATTTATTAAACGACCAATCGGTGTAATAATTACGAAAGTTATTAAAGAAACCGGGATCGTTTATGGACATACTCTCTGTCTAAACCGAAAACCACTTTAATAACTATACGCGGAGTGATGATCCAGAATGAAGTGGTTGGAATGATGTACGTGATCACTGAAGAAAGAGAACGATAATGGATAGACTTGACACTTGTGTCAAATTGGAAATGACTAAAACAGGAGCCGTGCCGGGCCAAATGGGGTTATCCACCTCGAGCGAACACACTTCTTCGTAAACTACTCATTACTTGTTATTGATCGGTGCACCCTCGAAATTTTGGAAGTGTTGTTTCGCGGTGTTACGATCGTTGCGGCGATGCGTTCTCACCGGTCCGGATCAGGCAAACGGTAGTTTCACTACCTTGGGTATTGCCTCATGTGCCTTGTCATACTTGTATCACTATATACGCGACCACTACGAATTTGTTTTGTGTTGTACCTATGGAGTACTCCTTGATATCCTACTAGTTTACGGTGGAGTTTACAGTGCTGTATAGACTATGACACTTATATAAAATGTGTTAAGGGGGACAATGGTAACGCCTTAACACTATTTTGATACTTTATATTACTGATACGCATTATCTATTTAGCGTACATTAGTAGATAGTTTAACAGATCCTTAGAGGATGGTTATTCCAACATCCTTTGTGTTATTTGTGTTTCAATTGTTATTTCACTTGAGTTGGATTTATTGATATAAGAATGTTAATCCTGACTCGAGTGTTTTGTGTTTTGCTTTACGCTCCGGTCAGACTGAGTGGTTCAGCTTTTGAGACTCACCTTTGGTGTTGGAGCTTCGCCTGGAGATCTAGCTATCTGTCCGGCTTTCAGATATTCAGTTGATTCTAGAGATGTATTCTGATATTGTATTCGACTATTGTATTCGAGACTTCTGTTGTAACATATTTAACTCTGTTATATATATAGCAGTTTCATGAACTACTATCCTTTGCTTCCGTTGTATATTATTACTCTGTGTTTGTGACTCTGTGATTATTTATTTACTGTATATGTTCAGTTTTGCCAAATTTAAATTAACAATTCGGTATTTTGAATTATTCAAGTCCGACATGTGCGGATGTGAATAGTCCAAAATAGCGGGTCGTTACAGTTGGTATCTGAGCATTGGTTGCTCTAGGCAAACTTAGCATATATGGTAAATGTATTTACAGAATCACTCTCATTCGAGTTTCAATCTCTTTCTTCTTTACTCGATTCCTTTGAATTTTAGAACATTCCATCGGTTTCGAAATTCATTCATCCCTCACTATTCGTATTCTTCTGAATTCTGGATCATCCCATAACTCCACTACGAATGAACCTTATAATGAATCGACGGTCTCGCCAAACTTCAAATGATTTGTAAAGGGGTGAAACTCCTTTATAACATGCATCGATTTATCGAAGATTTCTGTATCCTCAGTTTACGATGCTATCTATCTCCTGCTATACCTGAATTCTATTGCTTGAGATCGGATGTAGATTTGCCTCAAATTTCTGCATCAATCTTATTCTTGAAGTCTCGGTTGACCCAGTTAAGGTTGCCCGCGATTTAATAAACTTATCAATCTTCCTATCTTGTTATTTAATTATCTTATTCTTGTTTCAAACCTATTTTCGAATCAATATTCTCTTTGATTTGATTTCCATCAAATTTGATTCTCTGTATTTATTTTGAAATCCATCCTTGTATCGTTGAGCGAAGAAGTGTATTTGTAAATTAATGTTAAAAATGTTTATATATTGTATTGTTTGAGTTGTTGATGTTGATTTGGGTTTACGATCGATTCGTCTGATCAGCGCTATCGATAGGATTTCCAAAACGCTTTAACTGAGCAAACTGACACAATATTGTTTTCAAATTTGTTAAAAAAAATAGTTTGAATGATTATATTATATATAAGTATAATTTTTTCTGAAATTAAATTGTTAATGAATTTGTTGCCAGAAATAATAATTTTTGATTTCATTTATGGTTGTAAATCATTGACTATTGAATAATATAAATAAATAAATTTATAAAACTTGGTTAAAATTGATTTGGAATCTAAATAGATTTAAACTAAAATTTGAGAATTTAATTTCCGATGATTCCAACTAGGGTTTTAATATATTATTTAAATACTTTCGAATAGAAATGGTTTTCAAAGAATTTTAAATTATTGAATTAGAGCTCTTCTCTTTTGTCGTTGGAAAATAATTTCGGTGATGACGGCCGTCTCATCGACATTCATTTTCGAGTTTCGAAGTGGAGAGACTATTCTGTAGCCCTGCTACACATTTGTTTGAAAAATTGATTTGAATTTCTAAACATGACTTGATATATAATATCTATTGAAGATTTTAAATTTGATTTGATATATTATGAAAATATATATATTTATTTTATCTCTAAATTGCTTGAAATTAATCGGAAATTAATGCTTAAATTTTTTATTTTCAATGAAGCCAAATTTTTTTTGACTAGATACTTAAATTGAAATAAGTGAATTGTAAATTTCATTCGAGTAATACTCAATTGCATTATATATAACTTACCTAAATTTTTAAAAGTTAATTATGTAATTGAATATTATACAATATAAATGATATCAAAGGGATTTTTAAATAAATTTGAGTAGTTATAATAAATGTAAATATACTTAATATATATGTGATAGGATATATTAAGTAGAATAAATTTATTAATAATTTGGAATAAAGAAGAATTAAATTTATCGAATAAAGTATGATTATAATAAATGACTATTCAAATTTATGGTCTTTGGAATTGTTAATTTGAGAAAGTTGGATAATATATAATATAAATTGTCTTTATACATAAAATGTGAGCGCGTATAACCAATGTTATTCACTTAAATTTTAATTATAAAATGTTCATGGAGATAAATAGAATAATAAGTTAAATAAATAATAGATGTGATTAATAAAATAAAATTTTTGTTTTGAAAGTTAATAAATTGAAATTTAATCAACTTAATGAGGTATCTTGAATTAATTGAATTTTAATTGAATTTCATTTTGAAAGAAACCTTTTGTACCTAAAATTAATAAATGTGAAATCAAATCAATTTAATGGAAACCTTGAATTTAAAAGAACAAATTGTTGAATATAAGTTTATTTAAATTTAATTTTATATGGTTTGTACTAATTGTTTATTTTGTTTCTCAATCTATTTTCTTCTGGTTGTTTCTATTCTCCTACCTCCTTCCTTTTCGGGGACGAAAAGTTTTGAGTGGGGGAGAGTGTAACGACCCGTAAATTTTAGCCGTTTATTTATTGAAATTTTATGGAATTTTAAACAATAAATTTTAAAATATAAATTTGATATTTGGAATGTGTCTAGCTAAACATAGCAACTGGTAAATTTTCGTCCGAAAATATGAAGTTTATTTTCGTGCGTAATATTTCAATTTAATCGGTTAAAAATCAATGAAAATAAAACGTTTTCGAAACCTAAATATTTTTACATAGAAAAATTCTAAATCATCTTCTGAGCAAGACGTCATTTTTCGTTTTTCCAAATTCGGACCTCTTTAGCTCCAACGATCTTATTTTTCTGTGTTTTTCTTGCATTTTCCGCCAGTTGAAAATATGTTTTATAATTCAATCGTACTACAGAAATCTGTTTACCATTTTGATCGTCTCGTCATACTGATCTTTACGGTATACTCATTTCTGTGTTTTGATGTCCGATGCACGTTAACCCTTTTGAACTCTGGTGTGTTCGTTTATCCACTATGCAAATTCAAAAGGACACTAGCATTTAATTTCCTTGAATTCGTGCACATTGAAAATTTACAAATCCCCGACCATTAATTTCCTTGTATTCGCTCACGTTCGTTTTGTATCTGGCTTCCCATTTACTTCTCACATCTGCTCATTTTCCTCTCTATTCCCTGAACCCTTCTCGTTCATTCTTCATCTTTGTTCATAGGAAAGAAGAAAAAAAGGGGGGCTGAAGCCCTTCGCATTTCCTCCTCAACTGCATCTCCACCCACATCAACCGGCCTATGCTGTGCCAAGTACTTCCCTCGACAGCACGTCCGGATCTCCTCCGTCATCACCATCCCTAACATCCAGCAGCACCCCTTCTTAACCGACCTCCTCATGTCGAACACCTCCAATAAACCATCGGCCTCACCTCCTCCACCGTGGCAAAACCTTCCAGCACCCAAACCGAAGCCGCCTCCATTTACCACGCAACCCCGACCCACCTTCTTCCCCACGCAAGCACCAACCACCACAACCGATCGCACCAAAGCCCCCACTGTCCTGTCCATCACCGTGAGCTGCGTTTTCCCCTACAGCGCCGCCTACACCAAGCTCCAGCCTTATTTCCAGCTTGCGTGACCTCATGAGTATGTTTGGCATATGTATCAATACTTGGTTTCATTTTACTATTACTGTACAAACCTACATCAGTATATATATTTGATGAAAGCACTTTTATATATGTGTGTAGTGTTGAGGCTTACAACACATTAATTTATAAGGTTCAAATGCATATTTTTATGTAATCTGGGTATGTTAGTATCTTAAAAAAAAGCATCGTGCATTTTTAATAAGAAGTATAATATATATGTTACATAATTTTATATGTTAGTTTTTGGTTATCATTATACGTTAGTTATATTACTTCAAAGTTTATATTATGGGTTAGTATATAAATAACCTATTATATGTCACTTATTATAGGTTAGTTTTATAGGTTAGTTTTGGTTATAATGATACATTGGTTACATATTATAGGCTATTAGTATGTATAGCTTATGTTTTTTACCTATTATCTGGTTACTTATATATATAGTTTTATACCAGCCTGTATAGGAGAGTATGGTCTGTTGTTATAAAAATATGAGTTATATACGCTAACAGGCCGATGCGTTAGTTGTATATTAATATATTTGGGTTTATTTGTCTACATATGTTTGTCTACATATACATACGCAAGTTGTATATGTCATATGTTAGTTTATTTTATATATTTATGATCTGTTTTATTTTTTTTAAGTTATGTGACTTTTTAGTTATATTTAAGTTATTTAAACTATGGGCTTTAAGTAATGTATATTTGTTATTAAAAGGTTGTTTAAAGATTATATATATGAAAGTATATGTTATGATGAAGGATTTTGTTCTTTTGGTTTGAGAGTTTTATTGTATAAGCTGGATGAAGTTATGCATGTTCTATTGTGTAGATTTAAGTTATTTCATATTATATAAGGTATATGTTGAGTTTTTATATATTTATGTTTTAATCTAAAATTATGATTTTTGAAACCCATATTTATATTTAATTTAATATATGTTTGAATTTAAAATATGATTTTTATATATAGTCACCTGTAAGTTCACTTATACCAATTATATCCATCGATCATATTCTGATTTGATTTCGTCTATTCCTATTGATCAGCTTTGTTAGTCAATTCGTGCCAATCTTTGCATTGCAATTCGTGCTTGGATTCGTAGCTAATTCTATGTGACGAATCATCTCTAGCCTCGAAAGGTGAGAAATCACTCGCGTTTAATGTTCTTTTATTTATTAAATTTGATTTCAATTGAAACGACAATTGAAATACGCTGCTGTTAGTTTTTTACACTGTTATATATGCAATTATCTGTACCAGTTCACCTGTGACATCTGACACCATTATCTGTTAATTATACGATGATAATCCCGTTTGGTTGATAATTGATTGACTGTTTATTGTTTATATTGGATGTTAAATTGTAATGTATAAAGTGATAAATATTATGCAATTGAATTTGACGTAGGATAGTTAAAAATTTGAATCGACACATGTGTTGAATTTGATTAGTTAAATTTGTATAATATGACCCCTTAAGTGTTTAATTACTTTATGCATAGAAATTTGGTACACTTTGAACCATTGAATGTATGTTGTGAAAATTGATGTAATATAGTTTGAATAACGGATATCAAGTGAAAAACCTTATAAATATTAGTGTAATAATCTTTAATCTATATGAAATGATAGTGTAGATTATAGAAATAATTATGTTAGTTTGCACAAACAACAATATGAATTCATATGATTATTTCGAGATTATTTGAATTAATTATTGGATTGTTATTGATTACGGTTATTGCTTGTTTATTTACTTTGACACATCCCAGTTATCACACTGCAAGTTCCTTTTGCTATGCTTTGATTTTTGAATTGAAATGGAATCGGGTTGAAATGATAAACACTCAAATAAAAACTTTGACTTAGGATGGAGAATTAAATAAAACCCGATTGGTTAATAAATTGATTTAAAAATAAAATAAAGATTTTATTTGGACAAATAAAAAGGTTTTGAAATGAAGTAGGATTTTGAAATTTAATGAAAGGAAAATGTTAATATTTAAAAATCTGAAATAAAATATTAACATAGTAATTGATGGAAGTACGTTGTTTTAAAATTTAATTATTTGGTAACTAAGATTGAAATTATTTAATAATCAGGTTTTGAAATTATTAAATAATTAAATTTTGAAATTATTAATTAAGTTTTGAAATTATTTATGAATTAAATAAGATTGAATTATTCAATAATTAAATAAAAATCGAATTCATAGATGAGGGAAATTGAACTTCTGAATAAGTGAAGTTGAACTATGTTATTAAATGAAATTTAACTTCTTTATTGATTGAGTTTTGGAAAATTATTTAATGTAAGTAAATAAAAAGGGAAATTGAATTTCTTTAACAAGAAATAAAAATGTGATTTATTGAAATTAATGTAAGACTTGTAATTTAAAGAATTTGATTTGACGAATCCAATTTACTTCAATTTGTATGTTTTGAAATAATGGAGTTGAACTTAAGTAATTGATTTAATGAATTGGAAATTTAATAGAAATTGTCTTGAATGATAGAGTAACTTAACGAATATTGAATGAAATCGATCAATAAATTTAATTTGATTTGAATGTTAAATTAAATTTATTTAACTGATTTCG
Source organism: Allium cepa (assembly GCA_030765085.1). Lineage (NCBI taxonomy): Eukaryota > Viridiplantae > Streptophyta > Magnoliopsida > Asparagales > Amaryllidaceae > Allium > Allium cepa. Next base: position 1,036,999,542 of record CM060931.1, on the reverse strand, counting down.
GAGTGAAATTTATATATGAACTTGAATCAATTTTGAATTGTTTTAAATAAAAATTGAAATTGAATTATATAGATTTTGAAATAGTAATTTGGAAGTTTGAAACGTAAATTATGGAAATTGATTTAGAAAGACAAATAAAACGTTGATTTATAAATTCTAATTGGAGTTGAAATAGATTTGGTTTTGAAATTTATTAAACGACCAATCGGTGTAATAATTACGAAAGTTATTAAAGAAACCGGGATCGGTTATGGACATACTCTCTGTTTAAACCGAAAACCACTTTAATAACTATACGCGGAGTGATGATCCAGAATGAAGTGGTTGGAATGATGTACGTCATGACTGAAGAAAGGGAACGATAATGGGTAGCCTTGACACTTGTGTCAAATTGAAAATGACTAAAACAGTGTCGGGCCAAATGGGGTTAGCCACCTCGAGCGAACACACTTCTTCGTAAACTACTCATTACTTGTTATTGATCGGTGCACCCTCGAAATTTTGGAAGTGTTGTTTCGCGGTGTTACGATCGTTGCGGCGATGCGTTCTCACCGGTCCGGATCAGGCAAACGGTAGTTTCACTACCTTGGGTATTGCCTCATGTGCCTTGTCATACTTGTATCACTATATACACGACCACTACGAATTTGTTTTGTGTTGTACCTATGGAGTACTCCTTGATATCCCACTTGTTTACAGTGGAGTTTACAGTGATGTATAGACTATGACACTTATATAAAATGTGTTAAGGGGGATAATGGTAACGCCTTAACACTATTTTGATACTTTATATTACTGATGGGCATTATCTATTTAGCGTATATTACTACATAGTAGATAGTTTAACGGATCCTTAGAGGATGGTTATTCCAACATCCTTCGAGTTATTTTTGTTTCAGTTGTTATTTCACTTGAGTTGGATTTATTGATATAAGAATGTTGATCTTGACTCGAGTGTTTTGTGTTTTGCTTTACGCTCGGGTCAGACTGAGTGGTTCAGCTTTTAAGACTCACCTTTGGAGTTGGAGCTTCGCCTGGAGATCTAGCTATCTATCCGGCTTTCAGATATTCAGTTGATTCTAGAGATGTATTCTGATAATGTATTCGAGACTTCTGTTGTAACATATTTAACTCTGTTATATATATAGTAGCTTCATGAACTACTATCCTTTGCTTTCGCTTCATATTATTACTCTGTGTCTATGATTCTGTGATCATTTATTTACTATATATGTTTAGTTTTTCCAAATTTAAATTAATAATTCGGTATTTTGAATTATTTAAGTCCGACACGTGCGGATGCGAATAGTCCAAAATAGTGGGTCGTTACATGAAAGTTTCAAACTTAGGTTCAACTAATGATTCAAGCATAGAAACCAATAATTTGTTTTTTCCAACTGAAAGATCTGATGTAAACTCACAAGATACCTGCTGTGCTCAGACCATAGAATCTGCTGCAATTTATAAAAGGAGAAAAGGTGCACGTTACTTACAATATGATAACAATAAATTTAATATACTCAACAATTATTGAAACATTAACCTTAAAAATGAACGATCACAGTACTTCAACGGCACAAGCGACAGAAAAGGCGTCGTATCCTCCATAATAAACGGATTGCAAACCAAGTCCACAAGACACGGAATGCAAACCCAATCCACAATCTTGGTAAGAAATAGTTCAAATGCACAATACACAATAATACTGTATAAAATAAGTCCTTTAGTGAAATGTATTTACCTAATCATCAAAGTGTTGAACATAGAGGACAATGTTGTTCCACCTAAAGAAAATAATAATTCCATGGTACATTTCAAGGAATCAATTCAAACCTGCAAGAAGCACCACATAGAAATGTCAACGACTTAAGATCGACTGAAAATAATCAAAATCAACAAGCTCAGAATGTATCACTTATTCCTAGACAAACTATACAAGATAGACCAGATATTGTAGCTAGAGTTTTCAAAATTAAACTCGATCAGCTAATGGCAGATTTAACAGAAGGAAATGTTTTGGGTCTTTTCACGCAGGTATTCATATTTTTTCCATTATTACCAACTATTTGTTCCGTTTATGTTACTTAAATGAGTTTTCAATTAAAATAACAGAAAATAAAAAATAGAACTATCATATTTCCTTTAACAATGTTTTGAATTTATAGAAATAGGACCTCTCAACTCAACAACGCCAAAAAAATATAATAGGTAAACAAATATTGATAAAATTTGATGTTGCAAAGTGAATTAATTTATCTTTATATATTATCCTAAATATATTTTAGAAAACTTACTAACAGCCCAAAACTTATGCAATTACTCAAAAAGAAAATACTTGCTTCATTCAATTAGACAAAGTACCAAATGGATATCCAAAAAAAACTTACACAATTTTCATTTCAGCAATCTCCAAAAGATTAAGAGAATTCGCTTTGGCATTATATTTAGAATGTAGAGAATATCCTTTGACAGTAGATAATGGAGGTGCACCAAGGTCACCAAATCCAACCATGTTTGTGATGTGCAAACCGCCTTGTGCTTGGGTTGACTTTTCCCATTGTTCTTTCTATGTTGATCTAGATTTTTAATTATAGAAATGAATGCAGGATAGAGATATGAATCCAATTGGAATGGTTTCCTGTTAGAAGGTTGGATCACTTTAGACAATAAAACGCATAATTGCTTATATGCATTACTCATACACAACACGCATCATTTAGCTATAAGGAAAAATATTTTGAGGTTAACAATCATGATAAATATGAAAAAAAAAGTTCAAGATCACTAAGATTTTTTACCATACGAAACAGTGGTAATTACCATTTACAATTTGTATGAGCTATCGAATTTCGAATTACATTGTGCCAAGCTGATATGATATCGTGTGAAGAGAATTGACTTAAGTTTATCACTAAAAGGTGGGAAAAATAGCCTACTGGTTATACACAAAAAATATAACCAAAAAAATTTGACAGTGCAACATGCCATTGCACTTTAAGTTTGACCGTGTTTCATAAGGTTGATTATGAATTCACTTGTGTTGTTTATCCCAAGCAATGGATTACGAAGTAAGGCAATAATTAATTATACGCACTTCCTACAAACAACTCGGTCTTCTTAAGTTAGATGTTGAAACCGTTTCATGTATCAAGTAGTGACAATCAAACTATACTTCATACTTCTTTTCTAGGATTTCTAATTTTCTAATTTGATCAACTCGGAACCAGTTTTCTACACCTGATTACTGTCAGGTCTACTGAATCACAGTTCACCCAATAATCTTTGTTGATTAATGCCAATACAGCCAGCATGCCACATGATTTTAGTACACAAAATGATAAATCGTTATCGTACTAAGAACATTTTTAACAAGTACACCATTATTTCAATATTTCAAAGATACAAAATCTCAAAAATATAATTTATTCTTGGGATACTGAGCAATAGGGAATTACTGATTGATAATTTTTTATCATTTGTATAGTTTGATGAGAAAAAATTGTTATTCAATTATCTAACTAGGGATGATATCTTTTTGCATGTTTTTACAGTGGTACACACGATTGAATTTCAGAAAAAATGCCTACCACATGCGCATATATTGCTGTTCCTTCATTCTACCGATAAGCCTGAAACAACTTCAGATGTTGATAGCATAACTACAGCTGAAATACCAAATAAAGAAGTAGATCCGCTAGCATATCAATCCGTCTCACAATTTATGATGCATGGATCATGTGGTGCAGCTAATCCACAAAATTCCTGCATGGTTAAAGGTCATTGTTCAAAACATTATCCAAAAGAAAATTGTTCCAACACAACATTTGATGATGATGGATTCCTTGTGCACAAAGGAGAGTAAATGATAGATATGTAACAACAGTGGGTATGAAATTTGATAATAAATGCGTAATTCCACACAACACGGATCAAATTGTAAAATATTAAGCACAAATAAATGTGGAAATATGTAATCGAACCCGATCCGTAAAGTATTTGTTCAAATATATCAATAAGGGATATGATCGTGCAACGGTTGTAATTGAAGAAAATACTGAAGATGGTGGACTAAATGTACTAAAAGTTGACGAAATAAAAACGTACCTTGATTGTCGATATATTTCAGCCTCCGAATCTTGCTGGCGAATATTTGAATTCGATATTCAGTTTCGCACACCTAGTGCAACGATTGTCATTTCATTTACCCGACGAACGATCGATACTTTTTCATGATACAGATAATGTAGAAGATATTACTAATCGACCGAATATTAAAAAGTCAATATTTATAGAGTGGCTGGAAACAAATTGGTTGAACGAAGATGCAAGAGACCTTACATATGTTGATTTTCCAACAAAATAGGTATGGGATAAAAAATATAAAAAATGGAAAAGGAGACAAAAAGGTAACACAATTGGAAGAATTTATTATGCCCATCCGACTTCTGGAGAAAGATTCTATCTACGTATGTTGCTAAACATAGTGAAAGGACCTACAAATTATGAAGACATACGAACTTTTAACGGTACAATTTTCAATGATTTTAAAACTACATGTATGGCACGAGGTTTGTTGGAAGATGATAATGAATGGAATGATGCAATTGTGGAAGCTGGAAGATGGTCATCAGCAAAATCCCTATGGGAAATGTTTGTTACCTTACTATTAGTTTGTGAAATTTCAAATCCTCTTGAGCTTTAGAACAACCATTGGGAGTTACTGTCAGATGATATGTTATATATGCAAAGAAGAGTTCTACAAAACAATATGCTAACTATGACACAATGCCAACTGCAAAATTACACATTGTATGAAATTGAAAAAAATCATGAATAAGAGTAATAGATCTCTAAAAGAATATCCTACGTTTCCCTTTCCCGATTTGATGTTTCTTGAAAGCTGTCAAATGTAACGACCCTGACTCGACCGTCGAAAATCGACACCGAATACAACACTCGTATTCAAATGCCGTAGATCCAAACATCGAATCTGGTTCGCCGGAGCTTATAACACAATTATGTATAACGATACAGCGGAAGAAAAATGAATATCATATACAATTCCAAATGAATACAATATCCAATGATACAACAATGATATCAATATCAGAGATACAGGAATAACAGAGACAATAAATAGCAGCGGAAAACAAATAGCCAAGAGATAACTCCAGTGATCAAACTGCAACAGCAACTCTAATGTTCCAAAGCCAAACTCCAAACCACTAGCTCGAACCCCATCTTGTTTCACCAAGCTAAGCAGGTCTGGCCTGTCGTCCTAACCAAATACTTCAATATCCAAAGTCTTCAAAGAATACCTAAGAGAAAGTCGAAAGCTACAGAATGAATTCTACATCTACTATCTAAAAAACCCAACTCTAGACTGTCCGTGTGGAAAAATTGTGGGCACCTAGAGTTTAGGAAGGGAACAATAAACTCCGGGTCAGTCGTGGGACTGGTATGAGCAAACAAAAACCGTTTTATCTTTTAAAACAAACAAAAGAATTAAAATTTGAAATCCGCAATGCTTTTTGGAAAATGAAACTACCATAAGTCCTCCGACCACACACACTATGCAATCGCAGAATTGAAAGAGATTTCTCCTTATGATAGTCAAACATTCTTGATACGCGAAAACCATTTTGATATTATTATTAGTGAATAGTGGAAAACATTTGAAAGTATAATATTAATCTTAGCCAGCATACGTACCATTATAGTATGCCTACTATAGCTACCATGTTAGATGGCAGGTTCTACAACTAAAACTGTACAAGGCGCGTATGGCTAATTGGATTTCCAACAAATAGTCAGGCTAAGAAACTTCCCACTGCCACATGGGTACGCCTCTGGAGGGACATCCCGAGAACCTAACCGGATCTCTGCCAACACAAGGTCGGGTTACCTCTGTAACTAGGTAACTACTACACGAGAATGCCATCCCCTGGTCGTAACCAACCTTTATCCGAGCGCTCGATACCAACAATCACAAAGTAATGTATTTGCAGTAACCACATAGGTTAAATATCTGGGCTCCATACCATGATATCACCTCCATCTAGAAGGACATGAACATACCCTCAGGGGGCGCTACCCCCAAATAACCTTGCCGCATTCTTCCTGTTTCGACCATTCCGGTTTGTGAAGTTCGACAAAGTCTCGTCCACAAAGCTACGCTTTTAACAAAGCCATGCTTTGATCGACAAATGATCAGCAACACTTCGTATGCCACTTTACCAAATTGGGAATGTATCACTAGTAACCATCAATTACATAACCTCTGAGCTCGTACGTCTCAGAGAAGGGTGTTAAGCTAAGAGAATAAATCTCCACCACCAAACAGAAATGTATTTGATAGAAACCGGTTTTACATCTCAAAGTGTAATGTCATATACACATCCATACAAGTCTGTTCCGGGTTCGAACAGAACCGAAGGCACTTCCGAAGAAGCCCTTGCAATCCGGGAATCCACAATCCCGATCGGACTTCCCATCACTTAGGGAATCTCTATACTGTAGCTACTCGGTGCAGAGACAATCGATAGGTCATCTTATCGTTCTCGCAAATACCCAGTCTTCAACACCGGTCTTCAAATGCTATCCATAACGTCGTATCATTATTCGGAATGGGTTATATAACACAAGGTCCTCTCCCGGCTAAACCGAATAATGAGCGCAATATTTTAAAAACATATGGATATGAGATTTCAGTTAAGTCACAACTTAAAAATCCAAAGCTTTTCTTTCAAATGGTTAAACAAATTACAATTTACAAATCTTTTAAACAAAAAGGTTCATTTCAAAAACCTTCAATGGTTTAAACAATTTTCCACATTTAAATCTTTTAAACAAAAGATTCACTTTAAGACCCCTTTCAATTTTAAACAAGGTTCACCAGTCTTTAACAAAGATTCATTCATAGCTTTTCAAAACAATTCCCAAAGATTCAATTTTAACTTTCAAAACCATTCAATTTCAAATTCGAAATCTTTTCATCATAATTATTATTTGAAACTACTTATTTCCGTTTCAGAAAACCCAATTCCATTTCTAAAGTTATCTGGATTCAAAATTCAAACTTTAAAACCATTTCAAAATATTAAATTCAAATATCTGTGACTTAACCAATTTCCTCGTGAAATCCATATTTGTGTGTGTATGGTGTGGTCCAGGGGTTTAACACAATAAAGTGCAACATCATCAATCATCACCGATCAAACACAAAAATATCGATAAGCGGTATAATCTATAACGCTTATCTTCATTTATAGATTCACAGATAAATGTATCACAGATGAATAAATAAATAAATAAATAAATTACACACAGCCCAATTCACAGAACAGAATATCACAGATCAATCAATTCAAGGCAATTCATACAAGGCAAACATTCACAAGCAAGGTCAGTCATTTAATAATCATCTATGGTAGTATTAATTAATGGTTTAATCCTAATTAATTCAATTAATTTCCAATTAAATTAATTACTTATGAATTAATTATCCAATCCAGATTAATTAATTACAATCATTTGATATAAATTAATTAATCAATCACCTTTATTAATTACATCAATTAATCACCTCATTATTAATTATTCCTTAATTAGTCCATTATAAATTACATCATTAATTATATTAATTAATGATCTCTAATTATATTCAAATTAAACTACTTTATTTAAATTAATTACATTAAGTAATTAATCTTTAATTAAACATATTTTTTAATCACCATTGATTAATAACAAAAGTAATTACCCAAATTACTACATTTATAAATCATATTCACTAATTACCTCCCAGTAATTATCATTTTTACTTCCCTAAGTAATTATCTCCATTAATTGCACTAAGTAATCACACTTATGCAATTATCAAATGATTTTCTTAAATTAATTAAACTAAATTAATTAATTAACCTAAATTAATCCCATTACCAAAATTAATTACAATAAGTAATTAATCCGTTAATTACTTTCATTAAGTAATTACATTCAAAAATGTATAATTGATTATCTAAATTAATTAATCTAATTAATTATCAAAATCAATCAGATAAATTTAATTACTTAATAATCCCTAGTTAATTATCTTCATTAATGAATAACATTTCTTTAATTACTTTCTTAAGAAATTATCTTAGATTAATTCATTATTAATCATTTCTAATTATAAATTTATCTAAATTATTTATTAATAAATTAAATAAATCATTATTTAATTAACTTATTAATTATATCATTTTATTACCTTAATTATCTCTAAGATAATTAATTTTTTTTATTAATGATTTCATTAACATTTAAGTGTATTTACACTTTAAAATTTAAATTCAAATTCCATTTTGAATTTAAGATTCAAATTAATTATATATTTAAACATTTGCCAAATTTAAATATCCACTTATAACCCTATATAAGAAAAGTTCTAACTAATTTACTTAAATTTTTATTTAAAATTTAAGCTTTAAAATATATTACATTTTATCTTGCAAATTCAAGTCAAAACCATTTATTTAACTCTTCACTCAAATTTAAGAAAATCTTTATAAAGGAATTTTATCAAAAATCAAGTTAAACATTTGTTTGAAAACAAATATACTTTTAAAAGCTATTTAATTTAAACTTATTTAAAACACATTCAGATTTAAAACTAATTTAAATTTCCAAATTTCAAAACTCAGGTTTAAACTTATTTAAATTTCTGTTTTACAATTTAAATTTTCAGTTTAAATTCAAACCCAGATATACTTTAACACTTAAAAGTGGTTAAAACCAAATTTAAATTTCAAAATTTTAATTATTTCAAAATCTAAGATTCAAACTACTAAATTCATATTTAAACACTGGTTTTAAATCTTAGTTTAAATTCCAGTTTACATTTACTTTACTTTAAAATTTAGAACATAACAGGTTTTTCTCAGGAACCTGTAAACAACACTGACAAGAGCCAACCCTAAATAACTCCGAGTCCGAATCTACTCTACTTCGAGTAAATACTCGAATAACTCGAGTAAATCCCGAGAACAATTCCTACCAAACCCAAAAAGATCATCATAAAATCAAATGCACGATGCACATGCACCGTGGCTCTGGCCAACTCCAGCCACCTTCGACAGCCTTCACACATCAATGACCACCATCAGAAACGATCACCATCATCAAAACTTCACAGCCACTCGAAATCGAATTCGAGTTAACTAATCTAAAACCTAGAAACCAAACTACACCCCAAAACCCAAAACCTGGAACTTCGCCGTACTTCAAATTCCGACCACCAGAGTGCCTCCACCTTTGGCCACGGCTTCATCCACATTCAAGCTACCTTTTCCCGAAGTTTTGCAGCACTCGATCAGCCATAATAATTATGCCGATAAAAATTTCCAGAACACCCAAAACTAGGGTTACTAACAAACTCAACCACCATCGCCACGTTGATCTGCTCCACTATCAAACATTTCTCCCAAACTTCTCAAACATTCTTGCGTCACCACGGCAAGCCACAGCCTTCCAAATCTTCGAGATTTCCAGAATTACTCAAAAACTTAAATTGAATTCAACCCAGATATACATCATCAAATCCAAACTAAATATCTTGATTATAGTTTTAAAAATCTAGTTTTTCATTAAGAAATCTGTGATATCCCGGAAATTTTAGCAATATCAATTTAATAATCTGTATTCAAAATTAAACTGATTTGATAAAATTTTGTTAATAAAAATTAACTTGATTTAATAATCCAATTAAATAAATGTGTAATTGATGAATTTTATCTTTTAAAAGCTAATAAATTGCTTTCTATTTATGATGTATATATGTATATATATTGTAGATAGATAGGTTTTGATTTGAAAATTAATAAAAAAATAAAATATTGTTTTTAAATTTAAATATTCATTTTGATAATTTGAAGATTTTTATTTTATTTAATAAATAACTATTTTGTTTAAATACTTAAAGAAATTGTTTTAAATTGTTTAAATATATTTTAAGTATAGTTTAAATTTTAATAAGATAAAAAAAAAGTTTATTTTATTTCTTTTTGAATATAGCTTAATAATTATAATTTGGAATTATTTAATAAATTTAAAATGCCAATTGTATATTAAAACATTAATGTAATTAATTAAGTTAAATAAGATAAGTAATTTATAACTTCTCTTATAAATTATTTAAATTGGATAAATATGTTATTTTCAACAGTAGTAATAAATGTATAAGTATAGATATGTTTAAAACGACAATAATATTATTTTAAAATTAAAATATGTTGATAAATTAGTTTTGGATTGAAATTTTTAAAGGTATAAATAGCATTTGAATTTGAATTCTTTTTGAAATTCAAATGAATTAACATGGTTAAATTTTATAAATAAGCTTTCATCTTTTTATAAATTGTTTTGTGTCATTTTCTTTAAAAAAAAAGTGATGCATATGAAAATACTTTATATATATATATATATATATATATATATATATGTATGTATTTAATAAAGAAAAGGGGATTTCATTTATCTTTAAATTAAATAAAAATAAGTAACATATGTATAAAACAAGTGTTAGCATCTTAAGTAACTAATGAGACAATTGTAAACAATTAATCTACTTAATTTGACAAGTGTTGTTTCTTTTTACATGTGTCCTTCTATTTTTAATTTTTTTCTTTTAATTTTTAATAAATCATTTTTATCTTATATAAACATGTTTCCTTCATCTCTATTCTTTTCTAATTTTCATTTCTCAAGTTAAGAAGAAAAGTTTTCAGCTGAAAACAAATTTGTTTTCAAACTCCCAAAAACCCAAAATCATGTTTGAACTCAAATCTAAAAAGTTCCATCCTCAAACTAGAAAGTAATCTGCAAATCTCTTCTCAAATTCTTCAAATCATTTTACAAATTTTCATATGTAAAATCTGTTCAAGCATGCAAACTGTAAATTCCTTTCAAAAGCAAATGAAAAGCCTACAACCTGAAATTCCTTTCAAAAGCATAATGAAAGCCTCTGCATTCTTTAAAAATCTGGGAATCAAGTATATGTTTGCATTTCAACATTCTAGAAACCAAACCTGCAAAGGCATAAACCTGCATGCATCCTTCAACCAGAGTTTTAATTAAAACTCCAAATGCATGCAACTGCAAGTTTTCAAACTCAAGCATTTTCAAATGAAATCTGGGTTTTTGCCTTCTGCATTCTGGAAATCAAAAGCAAGCTTGGCTGCATTCTTTAAACCAGAGGCGTGCATGCAAGTTTTAACAACAAACACTCAAGTTAAATCAATTTTTAACTACTCAGTTTCTTAAAGCATAAAAGTAAAAACTTTTCACAAAAAAAATAGTGCTCTGCTTCATCAATGTATTCAGGTGAGTAACACTCTTAAATTTTTTAAAAATAAGTTTGTTGCTTAAATAAGTATGTTTGTGCATGTTTATATGAATTTCATGATGATTAATCTGCTTGTGTATATGATCTTAAATACATCACTGTATATATGCATACTAATGATAAATGTATGTGCTGTGTAAATATTCCTACCTGTGCTTAACTTCAGAAGTACAGTTTTTAATAAAAATCCATTTCTTTCTTTTAAACAAGTTATGTTGGGATCTAAGGTTCAAATAATATCTTATTGTTTGATTCTAAAGGAAACTTTAAACTGAACTTAAGTTAAATTAATTGTAATTGGCTCTGTAATCTAAAAAAAAGAGTAGTAAAGTTTAAATTTTGGGAAAATTCAAACTTATGAAATCAGGAATTCAGGATTAAATTATAAATGCTTTTGCTAAATCATGATTTTTTTTTATAAAATCAAATTACAAATTTTAAGGGTAGGATTGAAGAGCAATTTTGTTTTACTGGAAACAAAGATATAACAAAGTAAATTAAAATCTGACAAAATCCAAATTGGTTCTTAGTTCAGATGTTTGGATCAAAAGCTAAAACTAAATGGTGATTTTTAAAAAATCAAAATTACAATTTTTACTGTTGAGATCATGTGCACTGCTGTTTTTCTTCTGGGAAGTGAAAAGAGGAAGTTGTAACCTAGTTTTTAGGTACTGCAGTGATTTCATTTGTATGGAGGCTTCGGGCGACCGAGAGCGGTGATTTTTGGGAAGGTGGTTGCTTTGGTGTCGAAGAAGGGTTGGATGGAGTTTATTGGCCGTCGGTGACCGGAGGAATGAAGACGAGATGTTTTCAAGTTTTGGAAAATGGGGGTGGTTGTGTTGCCAGGTTTTGAATTGGGGTACTCGAATTGGTTGTCGTGGTGATTATGGAATTATGATGATCGATGATGGATCGGAGGGCATTGGTCGTCGTGCTCAAAGCAGAGGGGATGGCCGGTGGTGGCCAGGACACCGTGCATATGCACGGTGCAGCGTTTGTTCAGGGGATGTTTTGTTTTAGGGGATGGGGTACTTGAGTTTCACTCGGGAAACTTGATTATTTGCTCGAAGAGTTAGGTATGCGACTCGAAGTAAATGAAGGGGGTCTCGGGTATCTCCTGTAATTACAGGTTTCACTGAAACCTGTATATATTTTCAATTCAGAATTGATTTTAAAATCTAAATGCAGGGTTTTAAAACAGAATTAAAATTAAAATTTTAAGGTATGAATTTCAAATGAGATTTGAATCCAGATTTGAAATTTTAATTTAAACTTTTTTAAATTAAAATATTCAAGCAACATTTAAGAGAAAAAAAGGGGTTAGATAATTAAATTTAAAGTTAAAGCTTTAAATCAAAATAGGAGATTTAAACATAAATTCAAATCTGGAAACAAGAATCAAATTTGAATCAGGTTTTGAAAAGAAAAGAAGTTTTAAATATTTTAAATGTTTTAAACAACTTTGAAACATATTTAAATATGATTTGTATCTTGAAATGAATTTGGGTTTAAATTTCTTTTAACTTCTTTTATAAAATAAGAAAATCTTTAGCGTAAGTTTTTAAAGGGTTTTAAAATGTTTTAAAACTTTGTTTAAGTTAAGTTTGATTTCCTTTTAAATTTAAAATTTAAAATGTAATTTGAAAACAATTTTAAGTTAAATTGTTTTAAATTACTTTGTTAATGACAAAGTAATCATTAATAAGAAATGTTTTATTTTGAATTAAATTAAATATTTCATGATCTTTGTTTCATTAAAATTAGTAAGATAATTTAAATAATTTAATTAATTAATTTGTTTAATTAATTAAAGATTTGAAATAAATTAATTAAGGTTAATTAATTTTGTAATTAGTATTAATTAATTTATTACTTAGAAAAAGGAAATTAAAGAATTGATGATGAGTCAATGATGGTCATTAACTTGTGATTAATTTAGATAATGAATTATGAAACTTAATTAAGTATGATTACTTTATGGAAATAATTAAAGATATTAATTACTCATTGTAATTAATTTATTAATTAGATTAATTTAAATTAATTAATTAAGTTTAATTAATTTAGAATAGTCATTGGATGGGTTGGTAAGTAATCAATGAGGAATAATTACTTAGAAAAGTAATTAAGTTAAGTAAATTACTGGAGGTAATTAACTGAAGTATGGTATTTTGGGATTAATTACTTTGTGTAATTAATAATGAGGATAATTACTTTGTGAAAGTGATTAATAATTAATTACTTAATGTGATTAATTTAAGCATTAATTGATTAAGTAATTTGAAAATGATTAAGTGATGTAATTAATTAAGAGTAATTAATTACTAATGAGATTAATCAAGGATGATTAATAAATATAATTATTTATTAAATATAATTAATTTAGGAGTAATTAAGGAAGTACTTAAGGGTAGTTAATTACTAAATGATTAATCAAAAGTGATTAATAATTTTGGTTTAATTAAGGTTAATTACTTAATGTAATTAATTTAAATTTAATTAAGGATCATTAATTAATAAAATTAATGATGAAATTAAGGATTTATTAATTGAGATTAATTAATCAATGATAAGTGATTAATGAAGTAATTAATTAATGTAATTAATTAATTAAGGATTAATGTAATTAATTATAATTAGATAATTAATGAAGTAATTAAAGGTTAATTGTTGTATTTGGTTAAGAATAATTAATTTATAAAATTAATTAAAGGATAATTACTTGAATGTAATTAAAGGATAATTAATCAAGGGTGATTAATTAAGGTAATTAATTTGAGGATAATTGATTGATTGATTTGTGATCAATTAAGGGTTAAGTAAGCAAGATTTAAAATGAGGAAGTAATTAATTTAATTCATTTTAAATTAATTATAGATGGTGTGATTATAGATCTTCGCTTATGAATGGATGATATGGTTTATCTTGAATGGTTTGAATCTCAGATATGAGATTAGTATTGTGTGGTATGGATACATTGGTTGCATTATAATGATGATATGAGTTATCTATAGGTGATGATAGTGTAGATTATAAATGTGTGATGATTACCTATTTATGATGATAATATTGATTATCTATTGTGATGATGTGAATTATTTATCTGTGTGTATGTGGATAATTAAATTGGATTGTTTTAAACTTTAAAACAACTTGGACCTAAAAGACACGCTTTGGATTCCGATGAGACCGGGATCGGGTTTCCATATTTGGATATCCGAAAACCACATCGATTCCAATTAACGTTAGGTCGTGAATCTAAGTGGAGCAAGTGAAGACTCGAGGTGTAAGAACTATACGTCAGTATAACTCTATGGGTGATTCCGTAATGAGTTTGACGGAATAGTACTTATAGGTTCGAGATGGTGATTCAGAGTGCAAGGGTTATCGTCGTTAACTCTGAGGGTGATTCCAAAATGAGTGTAACGAGGTAATGCCTTCGGTTTCGTTCGAACCTAGAACGAACTTGTATGGATTGGATGCTTTCAGAACATCGTCAGACGGACGATGAGCATTCTAAGAGATGTGTTCTCTAAAGGTAATCGTAGCCTCAAGCCTCATCAACTGGGAATGGCTAAAACAGGGGAGGTGCAGCAAGGCTTCGTGGGTAGCTCCCATTGGAGAGCGAGATTTACCCCTGTCTACAAGTCCCTTTTTATTCGGCTGTGTGGGCGGTTGGTTCGCGACAACTGCCGGGGTTTTCTTGTTCGGAACTGTTCAGTAAGGATTGGGTCCGGCCTTGTGTTACAGGGGAGCGGGCGTACTCCTCGGTACGGTGATCTAGGCCACGTACTGTGACGGGCGGTACCCCAGTAGCCCTGCCATTGTATGGAATCCAAAATCCAATAAGTGCCAACAGTTTTGATTGTATTACCCACTTTTGTGGCTAGTAGCTGGAATTTAATCATGTAACAATTTCGGCTATTTTATATTTACTTGAAAACCCTAGACACTATTATAATATCATCGGATTTCCTATCAAATGTTTTGGTTAGCGTAAGGTAAAAGCTTTTCCATGTTTATGTGTGGGAAGTCTTACGTGATACCTTTCTTTTTAGAGGATTTCAAAAGTTAAGCAACTTTAACCTGTTACTCACACCAGACCCATGTCTGACCCGGAGTTTATTTTTGTTTTCCATAAACTCTTGGGTACTCAAATTTTTACGAATAGCCAAGGGATTCAGGTTAGCTTCGACGAATTATGGAGGGGCAAATGGAGCAGGAGGCTTCTGCGTTGTAGTTATCTAGTATTCCGCTGTGTTGGTATCTCTAAGTCGTTTGTTTTGAGCTGTTTTGTACAGTGTTGTAATAACTAGACAGGTGTTTATAACTGTCTATTATGTATTGTATTATCTGTGTAACTCTGATAGTTGTAAACTATGTAATATTTTATGATATTAATATAATTTATTCGTTCCGCTGTTTAGATTCTGATGTGTTGGTTCTTCTTTCTTCTCTTTCTTTATCTTTCTATCCCTTTCTTTCTTATTAATGATGCGTCATTCTGTGGAGATGAATGGCAGGTCGTTACAGTGGTATCAGAGTATTAGGTTGAGTAAATACCTAGGCTATGGAGAGAGCGTGTTTGAAGTTTTGATGTATATCTATATATATATTTATTATTTCTACCTATCTGTTGGGTTACCTGATCGGGTTTTTCCAACATAAGTTATAAAGGTAGATAAGGTAGTGGTGTGTGTAACACGATTACTACCATTGATTGGAGTTTGAATGTTGAGGTTGGAAGTGTATTTGTCGAGACTGTAGACCTAATACCGTCTCGAGTGAGTTGTGCAATGGTGTAGAGATTTCATCAATCTTCGAAGGTAGCCTGTTAAGGTTCAGAGTTCATTTTTGAAGATGGATGAGTTGAGTTTGGATCTGTTGATTGGCAGAAGTGTGTGATGGTATTTTGATACCTCAAGAAGTGGTAGCTGCGTGATGAGATGTAGTAAATATGGATGTCTCCGAAGATGTTTTCTTTGGAACAAGTTTTAAGGAGATATGTCAGCTTCGGTGTTGTGGCTGAGTTCAGCAGGATATGGTGTTTGGCTTTGAGGCCTGAGTTTCTCAAAGAACTTTGGATCAGGAAGTTGACTGGCTGAGTAGTTTCTGAAGGTGGAGTTCAAAAGTAGTAGAGTAGATCCGTTTCTTCGATGGATTGGCTAGACTAGTTTAAGCTGTTCTGTTTGGTAAAGAGAAAACAGTTTTCTTTGGAATTGGTCTGGATTGATCACAAAAGTGACTTGCGAATTGTTTGAGTGATCTCTTGGGATATCAAAGATTTTCCGGTTGTCTTCTAAGAAGACAGAGGTTTTTCCGCATCTGGAGATTGAGTTTTCTTATCGTCTGGATTTCAGGAGTGATGTCCATGGTTCAGCTAGTAGAAAGATGATTCTTAGAGATAGAGTTTGGTGAAGCAGCTCAGGATTGGTAGAATTTCTGAGTTTCCTTAATGAATCTTTTGTACCATATTTTGGGATGTGTTATCCAGTTTGTGCTCGAGTTTTTCTTCTGCTCCAGATCGGAGTTGTGCAGCGGAAGCAGTTTGGGAGTGTTGCTGTTTTGTCTTTTTCGGATAGAAGAAGTGAGCTTGTTCTTTTGAGATTTGAAGAGTAGAGTTGTGTATCTGGTTTTGAATTGATCTTGAGGAGATCGTTGTGTTGTATTGTTTTTGGTTCTGTTTGTTTCTAGAGGCATCAGCAAACGTTAAGCTGATCAGATTGGATATGGGCAGCCCGGGATCGTCTGAAGAGTTTTGTGGATTAGAGACAAAGGGATTTGGATTCCGGAGTCGGAATTTTGTTTTGGATCTCTTCTGTGTTTTGGTTGGATTGGTGTTTGGTTTTCAAGAGTTGAATTGCCAGTTTGAATAATTGGATTCAATGAGTTTCACGTATCTCTGAGAGAGTACATGTATATGCTATTATGGTTGTGCGACCAGTTGTTCAGGAAGGTTTAGTGGTTGAGTCAGACTCGTTTGTAGTCTGATATCTTGACTAGTTCTGTAGATCTAGATGAGTAGAAGCTCTGTAGCTCCGTAGTTTAGATTGTTAGGATTCTGTAGGGCGAGTACCCCGGTATAAATATATATATATATATATATATATATATATATATACTTGGAGAAAACTCGAGAAGATTTTATCCAGAATTTTATCTGGATAATTAAATTTGTTTGATTAGATAAATTGGTTGCTTTGGTTGTTAGCATATGATTGATATATACTTGTGTTTAAATTTAAAATCTTTAATGGGATTATTAAATTATCTTTGCTTTTAAATTTTGGGGACGAAATTCTTTTAACGGGGGAGGAATGTGATATCCCGGAAATTTTAGCAATATCAATTTAATAATCTATATTCAAAATTAAATTGATTTGATAAAATTTTGTTAATAAAAATTAACTTGATTTAATAATCCAATTAAACAAATGTGTAATTGATGAATTTTATCTTTTAAAAGCTAATAAATTGCTTTCTATTTATAATGTATATATGTATATATATTGTAGATAGATAGGTTTTGATTTGAAAATTAATAAACAAATAAAATATTGTTTTTAAATTTTAATATTCATTTTGATAATTTGAAGATTTTTATTTTATTTAATAAATAACTATTTGGTTTAAATACTTAAAGAAATTGTTTTAAATTGTTTAAATATATTTTAAGTATAGTTTAAATTTTAATAAGATAAAACAAAAGTTTATTTTATTTCTTTTTGAATATAGCTTAATAATTATAATTTGGAATTATTTAAAAAATTTAAAATGCCAATTGTATATTAAAACATTAATGTAATTAATTAAGTTAAATAAGATAAGTAATTTATAACTTCTCTTATAAATTATTTGAATTGGATAAATATGTTATTTTCAACAGTAGTAATAAATGTATAAGTATAGATATGTTTAAAAAGACAGTAATATTATTTTAAAATTAAAATATGTTGATAAATTAGTTTTGGATTGAAATTTTTAAAGGTATAAATAGCATTTGAATTTGAATTCTTTTTGAAATTCAAATGAATTAACATGGTTAAATTTTATAAATAAGCTTTCATCTTTTTATAAATTGTTTTGTGTCATTTTCTTCAAAAAAAAAGTGATGCATATGAAAATACTTTATATATATTTATATATGTATTTAATAAAGAAAAGGGGATTTCATTTATCTTTAAATTAAATAAAAATAAGTAACATATGTATAAAACAAGTGTTAGCATCTTAAGTAACTAATGAGACAATTGTAAACAATTAATCTACTTAATTTGACAAGTGTTGGTTCTTTTTACATGTGTCCTTCTATTTTTAATTTTTTTTCTTTTAATTTTTAATAAATCATTTTTATCTTATATAAATATGTTTCCTTCATCTCTATTCTTTTCTAATTTTCATTTCTCAAGTTAAGAAGAAAAGTTTTCAGCTGAAAACAAATTTGTTTTCAAACTCCCCAAAAACCCAAAATCATGTTTGAACTCAAATCTAAAAAGTTCCATCCTCAAACTAGAAAGTAATCTGCAAATCTCTTCTCAAATTCTTCAAATCATTTTACAAATTTTCATATGTAAAATCTGTTCAAGCATGCAACTGTAAATTCCTTTCAAAAGCAAATGACAAGCCTACAACCTGAAATTCCTTTCAAAAGCATAATGAAAGCCTCTGCATTCTTTAAAAATCTGGGAATCAAGTATATGTTTGCATTTCAACATTCTAGAAACCAAACCTGCAAAGGAATAAACCTGCATGCATCCTTCAACCAGAGTTTTAATTAAAACTCCAAATGCATGCAACTGCAAGTTTTCAAACTCAAGCATTTTCAAATGAAATATGGGTTTTTGCCTTTTGCATTCTGGAAATCAAAAGCAAGCTTGCCTGCATTCTTTAAATTAGAGACTTGCATGCAAGTTTTAACAACAAACACTGAAGTTAAATCAAGTTTCAACTACTCAGTTTCTTAAAGCATAAAAGTAAAAGCTTTTCACAAAAAAAATAGTGCTCTGCTTCATCACTGTATTCAGGTGAGTAACACTCTTAAAAATTTTAAAAATAAGTTTGTTGCTTAAATAAGTATGTTTGTGCATGTTTATATGAATTGCATGATGATTAATCTGCCTGTGTATATGATCTTAAATACATCACTGTATATATGCATACTAATGATAAATGTATGTGTTGTAATATTCCTACCTGTGCTTAACTTCATAAGTACAGTTTTTAATAAAAATCCATTTCTTTCTTTTAAACAAGTTATGTTGGGATCTAAGGTTCAAAAAATATCTTATTGTTTGATTGTAAAGGAAACTTTAAACTGAACTTAAGTTAAATTAATTGTAATTGGCTCTGTAATCTAAAAAAAAGTAGTAAATTTTAAATTTTGGGAAAATTCCAACTTATGAAATCATGAATTCAGGATTAAATTATAAATGCTTATACTAAATCATGATTTTTTTTATAAAATCAAATTACAAATTTAAAGGGTAGGATTGAAGAGCAATTTTGTTCAACTGGAAAAAAAGATATAACAAAGTAAATTAAAATCTGACAAAATCCAAATTGGTTGTTAGTTCAGATGTTTGGATCAAAAGCTAAAACTAAATGGTTATTTTTAAAAAACCAAAATTACAATTTTTACTGTTGAGATCATGTGCACTGTTGTTTTTCTTCTGGGAAGTGAAAAGAGGAAGTTGTAAACCTAGTTTTTAGGTACTGTAGTGATTTCATTTGTATGGAGGCTTCGGGCGACCGAGAGCGGTGATTTTTGGGAAGGTGGTTGCTTTGGTGTCGAAGAAGGGTTGGATGGAGTTTATTGGCCGTCGGTGACCGGAGGAATGAAGACGAGATGTTTTCAAGTTTTGGAAAATGGGGGTGGTTGTGTTGCCAGGTTTTGAATTGGGGTACTCGAATTGGTTGTCGTGGTGATTATGGGATTATGATGATCGATGATGGATCGGAGGGCATTGGTCGTCGTGCTCAAAGCAGAGGGGATGGCCGGTGGTGGCCAGGACACCGTGCATATGCACGGTGCAGCGTTTGTTCAGGGGATGTTTTGTTTTAGGGGATGGGGTAATTGAGTTTCACTCGGGAAACTTGATTATTTGCTCGAAGAGTTAGGTATGCGACTCGAAGTAAATGAAGGGGGTCTCGGGTATCTCCTGTAATTACAGGTTTCACTGAAACCTGTATATATTTTCAATTCAGAATTGATTTTAAAATCTAAATGCAGGGTTTTAAAACAGAATTAAAATTAAAATTTTAAGGTATGAATTTCAAATGAGATTTGAATCCAGATTTGAAATTTTAATTTAAACTTTTTTAAATTAAAATATTCAAGCAACATTTAAGAGAAAAAAAGGGGTTAGATAATTAAATTTAAAGTTAAAGCTTTAAATCAAAATAGGAGATTTAAACATAAATTCAAATCTGGAAACAAGAATCAAATTTGAATCAGGTTTTGAAAAGAAAAGAAGTTTTAAATATTTTAAATGTTTTGAACAACTTTGAGACATATTTAAATATGATTTGTATCTTGAAATGAATTTGGGTTTAAATTTCTTTTAACTTCTTTTATAAAATAAGAAAATCTTTAGCATAAGTTTTTAAAGAGTTTTAAAATGTTTTAAAACTTTGTTTAAGTTAAGTTTGATTTCCTTTTAAATTTAAAATTTAAAATGTAATTTGAAAACAATTTTAAGTTAAATTGTTTTAAATTACTTTGTTAATGATAAAGTAATCATTAATCAGAAATGTTTTATTTTGAATTAAATTAAAGATTTAATGATCTTTGTTTCATTAAAATTAGTAAGATAATTTAAATAATTTAATTAATTAATTTCTTTAATTAATTAAAGATTTGAAATAAATTAGTTAAGGTTAATTAAATTTGTAATTAGTATTAATTAATTTATTACTTAGAAAAAAGGAAATTAAAGAATTAATGATGAGTTAATGAAGGTCATTAACTTGTGATTAATTTAGATAATCGATTATGAAACTTAATTAAGTATGATTACTTTATGGAAATAATTAAAGATATTAATTACTCATTGTCATTAATTTATTAATTAGATTAATTTAAATTAATTAATTAAGTTTAATTAATTTAGAATAGTCATTGGATGGGTTGGTAAGTAATCAATGAGGAATAATTACTTTGAAAAGTAATTAAGTTAAGTAAATTACTGGAGGTAATTAATTGAAGTATGGTATTTTGGGATTAATTACTTTTTGTAATTAATAATGAGGATAATTACTTTGTGAAAGTGATTAATAATTAATTACTTAATGTAATTAATTTAAGCATTAATTGATTAAGTCATTTGAAAATAATTAAATGATGTAATTAATTAAGAGTAATTAATTACTAATGAGATTAATCAAGGATGATTAATAAATATAATTATTTATTAAATATAATTAATTTAGGAGTAATTAAGGAAGTACTTAAGGGTAGTTAATTACTAAATGATTAATCAAAAGTGATTAATAATTTTGGTTTAATTAAGGTTAGTTACTTAATGTAATTAATTTAAATAAGTAATTAATTTAAATTTAATTAAGGATCATTAATTAATAAAATTAATGATAAAATTAAGGATTTATTAATTGAGATTAATTAATCTATGATAAGTGATTAATGAAGTAATTAATTAATGTAATTAATTAATTAAGGATTAATGTAATTAATTATAATAGATAATTAATGAAGTAATTAAAGGTTAATTACTGTATTTGGTTAAGAATAATTAATTTATAAAATTAATTAAAGGATAATTACTTGAATGTAATTAAAGGATAATTAATCAAGGGTGATTAATTAAGGTAATAAATTTGAGGATAATTGATCGATTGATTTGTGATCAATTAAGGGTTAAGTAAGCAAGATTTAAAATGAGGAAGTAATTAATTTAATTCATTTTAAATTAATTATAGATGGTGTGATTATAGATCTTCGCTTATGAATGGATGATATGGTTTATCTTGAATGGTTTGAATCTCAGATATGAGATTAGTATTGTGTGGTATGGATACATTGGTTGCATTATGATGATGATATGAGTTATCTATGGGTGATGATAGTGTAGATTATCAATGTGTGATGATTACTTGTTTATGATGATAATATTGATTATCTATTGTGATGATGTGAATTATTTATCTGTGTGTATGTGGATAATTAAATTGGATTGTTTTAAACTTTAAAACAACTTGGACCTAAAAGACACGCTTTGGATTCCGATGAGACCGGGATCGGGTTTCCATATTTGGATATCCGAAAACCACATCGATTCCAATTAACGTTAGGTCGTGAATCTAAGTGGAGCAAGTGAAGACTCGAGGTGTAAGAACTATACGTCAGTATAACTCTGTGGGTGATTCCGTAATGAGTTTGACGGAATAGTACTTATAGGTTCGAGATGGTGATTCAGAGTGCAAGGGTTATCGTCGTTAACTCTAAGGGTGATTCCAAAATGAGTGTAACGAGATAATGCCTTCGGTTTCGTTCGAACCCGGAACGAACTTGTATGGATTGGATGCTTTCAGAACATCGTCAGGCGGACGATGAGCATTCTAAGAGATGTGTTCTCTAAAGGTAATCGTAGCCTCAAGCCTCATCAACCGGGAATGGCTAAAATAGGGGAGGTGCAGCAAGACTTCGTGGGTAGCTCCCACCGGAGAGCGAGATTTTCCCCTGTCTAGAAATCCCTTTTTATTCGGCTGTGTGGGCGGTTGGTTCGCGACAACTGCCGGGGTTTTCTTGTTCGGAACTGTTCAGTAAGGAATGGGTCCGGCCTTGTGTTGCAGGGGAGCGGGCGTACTCCTCGGTACGGTGATCTAGGCCACGTACTGTGACGGGCGGTACCCCAGTAGCCCTGCCATTGTATGGAATCCAAAATCCAATAAGTGCCAACGGTTTTGATTGAATTACCCACTTTTGTGGCTAGTAGCTGGAATTTAATCATGTAACAATTTTGGCTATTTCATATTTACTTGAAAACCCTAGACACTATTATAATATCATCGGATTTCCTATCAAATGTTTTGGTCAGCGTAAGGTAAAATCTTTTCCATGTTTATGTGTGGGAAGTCTTACGTGATACCTTTCTTTCTAAAGGATTTCAAAAGTTAAGCAACTTTAACCTGTTACTCACACCGTACCCATGTCTAACCCGGAGTTTATTTATGTTTTTCATAAACTCTTGGGTACTCAAATTTTTACGAGTAGCCAAGGGATTCAGGTTAGCTTTGACGAATTATGGAGGAGAAAATGGAGCAGGAGGCTTCTGCGTTGTAGTTATCTAGTATTCCGCTGTGTTGGTATCTCTGAGTCGTTTGTTTTGAGCTGTTTTATACAGTGTTGTAATAACTAGACAGGTGTTTATAACTATCTAGTATGTGTTGTATTATCTGTGTAACTCTGATAGTTGTAAACTATGTAATATTTTATGATATTAATATAATTTATTCGTTCCGCTGTTTAGATTCTGATGTGTTGGTTCTTCTTTCTTCTCTTTCTTTCTCTTTCTATCCCTTTCTTTCTTATTAATGATGCGTCATTCTGTGGAGATGAATGGCGGGTCGTTACAAAATCATTTTATAATCCTGAATCATGATTTACAAAGTTTTGGATTTTGACTTATATTGAATTTCCTCTGCTGTTCTTGATTTCCAGGGTCAATACAAAATACTTTTAACATGAATATATCTTTAAACTTCAATCCATGACATAACAAACCTATTCTGTTTACATTCTAAATCTTAATAATGACTGGAATTAAGAGATAGAGTATTTTACATCAAATATTGAGTTTGAAATGGGAATAGTGGTGTTTTTACAGGTTATCAACATGCAGGCATCATACAGGACAATGCACATCTAAATATTCACACAGATATACTTTTCAGATATTAACATGCAACTAGTTTTAAAACTTAAGTTATTAAAAGTGTTACTCACAAGCATCAGAAAAATAAATCAAAGATTGAAGGGTTTGCTCACCAGGAATTTAATGTTTGAAGGCAGAGACAAATGCTTGCCTGTACACATTTTTTCTTTAATCTTTGATTTTTTTTTGTTTCCTGCAACTTATTTTATTTGGCAGAATTTGTGTTATAGTTTGATTTCAAAATCACAAATTAACCATACTATAGAGTATAGAGTTTACCTGCTCTTTTCATTATAGTTTGATGTTTTCAGGTTTTGAATTGAATCTTACATGCCTAAGTTTTGAGATGCATTTTCATGCATCAGGTTGAAGTTTCAGACCTGTGATTTTTTAAACTGAGATGCTTCTTGCCTTTTAATCTTTGCATTGAATCAGTGATGAATTGAATTGTGAAAACAGGTTCTTCAATTATTACCAGGGAAAACTGCATTTGATTTGCTTCCCAGGTTTTGAAAATTATTTTGATCTTTGGTTTTGGTTTGGATTTTCAGTTTTAAGACATTCTACTAGTTTTGAAACAAATTTTCTTTCTGGTTATTGTATCATTTGTTTTTGAAGTTTCAGGTTTAGGAAAAAAATTTACTGAGAAAAATTTTGCTTTCTTTTTGATTCATATTCAAATAATTTAATTCCAAAGAAAAGAGGATGTTACCACTTGTTAAATTTATTACACTTGTTTATTTATTAAAGAAAAGGGTTTACATTTGTTAACATAAAGAAATTTATGTTTAAGTCCTTTAGTTCAATTAACTTTTAAAATTTAGTTTTAAACCCTTACTTTAAATTAATCTGTATATTTTTTTAAACCCCTATATTCAATTTAATTTAAAATATATAGTTCAAACCTTTAAAATTATTTAATCTTTATATTTATAAATGTTTATGTAATGCATTTTTAAATTTATAAATATACAAATATATTTATTCATTCTTAAAAGAAAGGTGTTTTAAATTTTTTTTATCAAATTCATATTCAACTTTACAACTTTTATAAATTCTTGTTTCACATCATTCATACATTATACAAATTAAAGTAAAATGGTTTGAGATTATACACTACTAATAAATATTTATAAGTTAGTAAATACAATTTTTATTTTCAATATATTTATATTTTTAAACTTAAGATATTAAACTTATTAACTACTTATTCTTAAATTCCAAATCAAAATTCTATTTATTCTAAAGATCTTCAAATTAATTCATAATTAAATTTACAATTTAATTCAAAAATTAAGTTATTTATCAAATTATCTCAACTAAAATTTCAGGGATGTTACAGATTCCCCCTTAAGAGAATTTCGTCTTGGAAATTTTTAAGGGAGATAACCAAGAATAGATGAAAGACGGAGAAATATCTTTTCAGATAAAATTTAATATCTATTCTGCATTTGGCTTCCCAAATCAGAATATCAATAATGGATACAAGAACGAATCAAGATACTCGGGTCATCAGAACTACGAAATATACCTTGGTGTTGGTTACTTCAAAGGATAACTAACCACTCGCAGAACATATCTGGACCCCAAAAAATAAACATATGCAATCTAAAATTTTTTAGTTTAAACAACCAAAATTTACCTATCAACCATAGCAACCAAAGCTAATAATTCATTCAAACAAACAATTCTGACCCATCTGGAGTTTGTGTCCCATGCAAATATATCAAAGTTTCTTCCTTGAACTGTCAAGAATCATCAAAGAATTGAAAAGACGAATCAAAGGAGATTGATAGAGAAAGTTGTTTCCGCTATTACAGGGTATCGACCATTTGTAGTCGTACTCCACTGTCCCCTATCTCGTTCTCTTCTTGCACTCATGCTCACTATCAAAGGATAGTAAGAGAATTTACTAAGGCATTCGAACAGATATCTTAGGGATTACTCATTCTAGGGTATACTTCACCCTATCTCTAATGAGTTACCTAATGTGTTATACTCCTGATCTAAAGTTTCAACCTTCGGCTCTGATACCAAATGTAACGACCCTGACTCGACCTTCGAAAATCGGCACCAAATACAACACTCGTATTCAAATGCCGTAGATCCAAACGTCGAATCTGTTTCGCCAGAGCTTATAACACAATTAAATATAACAACACAGCTGAAGAAAAATGAATATCATATACAATTCCAAATGAATACAATATCCAATGATATCAATATCAGAGATACAAGAATAATAGAGACAATAAATAGCAGCGGAAAACAAATAGCCAAGAGATAACTCCAGTGATCAAACTGCAACAACAACACTAATGCTCTAAAGCCAAACTCCAAACCACTAGCTCGAACCCCCATCTTGTTTCACCAAGCTAAGCAAGTCTGGCCTGTCGTCCTAACCAAATACTTCAATATCCAAAGTCTTCAAAGAATACCCAAGAGAAAGTCGAAAGCTACAGAATCAATTCTACATCTACTATCTGAAAAACCCAACTCTAGACTGCCCGTGAGGAAAAATTGTGGGCGCCCAGAGTTTAGGATGGGAACAATAAACTCCAAGTCAGTCGTGGGACTGGTATGAGCAAACGAAAATAGTTTTATCTTTTAAAACAAACAAAAGAATTAAAATTTGAAATCCGCAATGCTTTTTGGAAAATGAAACTACCATAAGGCCTCCCGCCACACACACCATGCAATCGCAGAATTGGAGGAGATTTCTCCTTATGGTAGTCAAACATGCTTGATACACGAAAATCATTTTGATATTATTAGTGCATAGTGGAAAACATTTCGAAAGTATAATATTAATCTTAGCCAGCATACGTACCATTATAGTATGCCTACTATAGCTACCATGTTAGAAGGCAGGTTCTACGACTAAAACCGTATAAGGCACGTATTGGTAATTGGATTTCCAACAAATGGTCAGGCTAAGGAACTTCCCATTGCCACATGGGTACGCCTCTGGAGGGACGCCCCGAGAACCTAACTGGATTTCTGCCAACACAAGGCCGGGTAACCTCTGTAACTTGGTAACTACTACACGAGTATGCTATCCCCTGGTCGTAACCAAACTTTATCTGAGCGCTCGACACCAACAACCACAAAGTAATGTATTTGCAGTAACCACATAGGTTAAATATCTGGGCTCCATACCATGATATCACCTCCATCCAGAAGGATATGAACATACCCTCAGGGGGCGCTACCCCCGAATAACCTTGCCGTATTCTTCCTGTTTCGACCATTCTGGGTTGTGAAGTTCGACGAAGTCTCGTCCACAAAGCTACGCTTTTTACAAAGCCATGCTTTGTTCAACAAATGATCAGCAGCACTTCGTATGCCACATTACCAAATTGGGAATGTATCACTAGTAACCATCAATTACATAACCTCTAAGCTCGTACATCTCAGAGAAGGGTGTTAGGCTAAGAGAATAAACTTCCACCACCAAACAGAAATGTATTTAATAGAAACCGGTTTTACATCTCAAAGTGTAATGTCAGATACACATCCATACAAGTCTGTTGCGGGTTCGAACAGAACCGAAGGCACTTCCGAAGAAGCCCTTGCAATCCGGGAATCCACAATCCCGATCGGACTTCCCATCAATTAGGGAATCGCTATACCGTAGCTACTCGGTGCAGAGACAATCGATAGGTCATCCTATCGTTCTCGCAAATACCCGGTCTTTAACGCCGGTCTTCAAATGCTATCCATAACGTCGTGTCATTATTCGGAATGGGTTATATGACACAAGGTCCTCTCCCGGCTAAACAGAATAATGAGCGCAATATTTTAAAAACATATGGATATGAGATTTCAGTTAAGTCACAACTTAAAAATCCAAAGCTTTTCTTTCAAATGGTTAAACAAACTACCATTTACAAATCTTTTAAACAGAAAGGTTCATTTCAAAAACCTTCAATGGTTTAAACAATTTTCCACATTTAAATCTTTTAAACAAAAGATTCACTTTAAGACCCCTTTCAATTTTAAACAAGGTTCACCAATCTTTTAAAAAACTCAATTTTAACTTTCAAATCCATTCAATTTCAAATTCGAAATCTTTTCATCATAATTATTATTCGAAACTACTTGTTTCCGTTTCAGAAAACCCAATTCCATTTCTAAAGTTATCTGGATTCAAAATTCAAACTTTAAAACCATTTCAAAATGTTAAATTCAAATATCTATGACTTAACCGATTTCCTCGTGAAATCCATATTTGTGTGTGTATGGTGTAGTCCAGGGTGTAACAACCCTGAATTTTGTGATTTATTTTAATTATTTATTTTGATTATTTTATTTGAAATTTTGATTTAAATATTTTATTTTATTTATTAAAATTAATAAGTTATGTTATTTTAAATGTAAATGTGACTTTTAAGTGATTTATAGTTCAAACTAGTATAATTTGAATATTTTACTGTAAAGTGAATTTCTGGTCAAATTGTTCAAACTTTGACTTCTAAAAATTCAAATTTAAATCATTTTTAAATCTTGAATTTTATCTTTTATTATGAAAATAGATTTAATAACATGAACACTTCTTTTCATTTCGTTGAAAACAGAGTTAAACTGTAAAAGTTATGTACATTTCAATTTGGAGTGTAAATTGATTTATTTAACAATTTTGTCTATTTTAAAATATATAAATCTTATTTTCTTTGTCATATTTTATTTTAATATTTTATTGTATTTATATATTTGTATTATAATAATTTTAAAATGAAGTAAACAATTTGCCAAAGTCAATGGTGATTTATTTGTAATTTCTGGACACTGTTTGGGATTTTTAAGAAATTTCTTTAAATCTTTTTCTATTTTCTTTAAAAAAAAATTTTTATTATGTGTTAATGGGTTATTTTAAGTATATCTTGCCTTTCAATATTTTTTCTAAAGTGATGTTATAATTTTTCCAAAGTTTACTGCGTTGATTTCTTTTTTTCTTAAAAAGGCTGTTTTCTTATTTTCTGCTATTTTCTTCATTAAAATTTTTTTTATTTTTTTTATTTTGTGAATGTACTTTTATTTTATATTATTATTTATGTTTAAAAATATATTACAAGCTCATATGAATTTTCTAAAATTTATTTCATGTAATTTCAAATTTTCTAGACTAGTTTACTATTTTTAGCTATTTTCCTTAATTTAACTTTATATAATTAATAAATATTATATATATTTTTATATTTTGATAAATTTTCGAAATTTTATTTGGGATTATTATTATTTCCATAAATATCATGTTATATAAACAAAATTAAGGAAATTTGAAAGGTTTTAAAAGCTTTTGAAATGTAAGTCGTTTATTTTACCGTTTCCTCATTTACTCTTTGACCGTTTTTTTTTGTTTTTTTCCCTTTTAGCCGTGACTTCCTCCTTCATTTTTCACGTGGATCTCAGATCTATTTGTCATCTAAAAAAAAAGAAAAAATATGGCCACGACTTGAAGGAATTGAGGTAAAAATTATCTTCTTCTTCCTTTGTTTTTCTACTTTTCTATTTTGAATTTTGTACTTGTTCTCACCTTCATAACTTGGCTCCTCCTCAACCAGATCTGACCTGACCTAACCTCTACCACCCCTTTCCTCTGACCATTACCCATCCTACTACCTCTCCATTTCAGGTCGAGACCATCCATGGTAAGGACCACCACAAAATCCACCAAAAACCATCACCTATTACACTAGCCTAGCCTAGTTTATCATCTCCTCCTTCTACCACCATTAGCCGCCACTACCTCCACCACCACCACCTCTGACCTGACGTCCACCCTCTGCCACATCACGCACCACCCTCTAGAAATCAGACCTTGACCATAGAGCATGAGGCCGAGCCCAATAGGAGCCAAGATGGGATGATATTTGTTTTGTTTTGTAAAGTGTTGCACCTATATCTTCATCTCCTTTAAACCCATGTAGGCCGACCACTTTGCACCCAAACCAGAACGTAATCCATGGCATAGATGAGCTTATCCCATCCATAACTGATCCATGTGAAGTTGAGAACAAGTGCAAAGCAATTGACTTCATTCTGGACATTGATTTCTAGTGCTGTTCAAGTGTTACATTGTTTTGTAACTTATATGTTGTATTGTTTGTTTAAATATTTGAATAAGGAAATTATCTTTGGCTCTCTCAATATCAAATCTTTGTCGTGCCATCGTGCTTTTGAAGATCTTAGTTTGGGTGATTTGTATCGCAATCTCCAGCTCAAACAAGTGAGTATTTCTCACCAGATATTATATACTTATATAAGTAGTAAATTGACACCCTATGAATCTGTAGAACTATATGATCATGTTATAACTGCTTATATTATTATCATATGATGTTCACACCTGTTATAACACCTATTATGTTATATGTTACTGTTATTTTATGCTATTCTGTTTATTTTATCTGTCCATCACACTGCAAGTTCCCTTTAGATTAGAATCACTATGGGCTGAAATGATACATACCCGAACGGACTTTAGAATAAGGGAAAATTGTTATGGGCTGAAATGATAGGCCTGAATGATTTTCAATTTATTTCATTTACTTGGGACCATGGGTTGGAAATGATAAAACCCGGATTTTCTTTGTAAATTACGCGTTGAAATGATATATTACCCGTATCACTTTACCTAGCGTAGAAAATTATATACAGGCCCGTAGTAAAAATATGTTTTTCTAAAAATTTTAAAATATTTTAGAAATTTAATTATTATAATATTTTTATTTAAAATTAAATAAAAATATAATTTTTGTAAAGTATTATTGATTTTCTGGAAACCTATAAGTTAAATAAATTATGGAAAAGTTAGAAAATCTGAATGTAAGTTATTTTGGAAATTTTAATTTAATTTTTAATGGAATTTGAATTAACATTGAAATATGATAAATTTATGATATTTTGAATT
This sequence comes from Allium cepa, assembly GCA_030765085.1. NCBI lineage: Eukaryota > Viridiplantae > Streptophyta > Magnoliopsida > Asparagales > Amaryllidaceae > Allium > Allium cepa. The sequence goes on along the minus strand of CM060931.1, from coordinate 1,036,968,353 downwards.
TAAATTAATTTAAAATAATTTTATAACATATTAATGATTTTTGAATAAAATTAAAATGTTAATGAGTGAATATTGAGTTGAATTTGGAAACATAACTTAAATTGGAATTTATGAATTTGGTTTAAAAGTGAAATTTTAAGTTAAGTTAAATAAAATGGAATTAAGTTATATTTGAAATTTTAAACTTAAGTGTTAAGTTGAAATTTAATGTGATGAATTTAAATTTGAATGTTGAAATTTAATAAGTGAATTATGAATAAATATTGATTTTTGAAAGGAAACTTAACTTTATAAAATCATGAATTTAAGGAAAATTAAATGATGCTTATAAATGTGAAAATGTATGATTTTAAAAGTTAAAAATCATTTAAATAAAAATATAAGTGTTTGTGAAATTCTATTGAATATTTGAAGTTAATTAACAGCATTTTTAATACTGTCTTTTGTTAAATTAAATTGTTTTTTAATGTAACTTTCTGTAGCATTTTCTAAATGCTGCGAAGCTTGAATTTTCATTGTTTTAATAAATTTAAGTGCATAAATGAACATTGAAAAGTTTAAACTTTTGGAATTTAATAATTTAATTATTAAATGTAATAACTTCATTTTTATGATTTAATAATGAAGTAATTTGTTTTGAAATATAACTATTTGATATATTAAAATGATAGAAATGTGGTTTCGAAAGATATGATATTTTGATATATTAAAATGATTGAAATGTGGTTTCGAAAGATATGACATTTTGATGTATTAAAATTATTTGAAACGAAGTTTCGAAAGATACGATATTTTGATATATTAAAATGATTGAAATATGGTTTCGAAAAGATATGATATTTTTATGTATTAAAATGATTTGAAACGAAGTTTCGAAAGATATGATATTTTGATATATTAAAATGATTGAAATGTGGTTTCGAAAAGATATGATATTTTGATGTATTAAAATGATTTGAAACAAAGTTTTGAAAGATATGATATTTTGATATTAAATGATTTGAAAAATGGAGTTTTGAAAGATATGATATTTTGATATTAAATGATTTGAAAAGAAGTTCTGAAAGATATGATATTTTGGAAATGAAGCTTTGAAAGGTTATGATATTTTGATATATTAAAATGATTTGAAAGGAAGTTTTGAAAGGATATGATAATTTAATGTATTGAAATGGTTAGAAATGAATTGATATTTATTTTGATACATATTTGAATTGAAAGATATGGTATGATGATATATTGAAATGGTTTGGAAATGATTTAATCTTTATTTTGATAAAGATTTGGGTCAAAATGATATTTTATTTTGAAGTATATAATATTGTTTTAAAGTTATAACTATGGGTTATAATAACGATTGGTTGTTAAAGAGACCGGGATCGGATATTGTCTTATAGCCGACCAATACCGAAAACCACTTTAACAACTGTGTACGCGGTGGAGATTCCAGAACGAAGTAGGATGGTGGCGACGTTCTCGAGGTATATTACGTGGACCCAACTCCCGTGAGTTGGCATAAATGACTAAAACAGGAGCTATACCGGGCTACACAAAAGGTCGCACCCTTTCATCGAGCATGCTCCATAGGAAACCATTCTATTACCTTTGTGATTCGATATGTGGTGCCACTTTGATTCGGGGGTATTGTTCGAGGTGGGCGGAAGCTGCTGGCTTGCCTTCACCACCGGTCCGGGAGTGCAAACGGTGTATCCACCCTGGCATTGCCTCGCGTACCGTGTCATATCCTTATATCGAGCCCACTACGATTTTGGTTTTAAAGATCCAACTGCGTTAAGGTTCACCATCCTCTTAACGCTATTTTCTATATGATTATACTTTACTGATTAGACACTACTGTATATAGCGTATATTACTACATAGTAAATAGTTTAACGGATCATTAGAGGGTGGGCGGTCCCAAGCATCTTCTAAGTTACTTGTACTTTTGCTGCAGTTCACTTGAGTTGGTTTACATTGTATAAGTATGTATGTCCTGACTCGAGTGTTTGTATTTTTATTTACGCTCGGGCCAGCCTGAGTTATTCACATATTTTGATTTCCGCTTTCTGGAGATTGGAGTCGCTAGAGATTATCTACTTGTCAAGTTTTATCTTTTACAGTATGTTGTTCCTTTCAGCTCTTGTATTAGTAGACTCCTATGTAGTGAGACTTCCTTTGTACTTTATTTCTTCTGTTGTGTCTTATGTAACTCTGATATCTTTATATAGTAGCTTCATGAACTACTATCTCTTTTACTTCCGCTGCATTATTATTACTCTGTGTCTGTGATCTGTGATTTTATTTACTGTATATTCTGAGATTTGCCAAATTTTTATTTACAATGCGGTATTTTGAGAAATTCGATTCCGGCATGAGTGTCTACCTATACACTTATAATGGATGCGAATGGTTGAAAATAGCGGGTCGTTACAGTTGGTATCAGAGCTTTGGTAGCTCTAGGAAAAACTCAGCATATGGAGTGAATGTATTTACAGAATCACTTTCATTCGAGTTTGAATCTCTTCCTTTTTGACTCGATTTCTTTGAATTTTGGAATGTTCCGTACGGTTCCAAAATCCATTCGTATCCCTCACTATTCATCTTCTTTTGACTCTGGAGTATTCCATAACTCCGCTTCGAATGATCTTTCAAGTGAGTCGGCGGTCACGCCAATTTCAAATTGAATTGGAAAAAAAGGGGAAACTCCCTTACAATTAGCATCGATTCACCAGAGATTCTTATCTATCCTTGGTTTAGATGCTAATATCTTTTGTTATTTCAAAACTCTAACTCTTGAGATCAATGTAGATTTACCCCAGAAAAATCCACATTGATCTTATTCTTTAAGTCACGGTTGACCCGGTTAAGGTTGCCCGTGATTTATTTAAGCTAATCCACATCCCTATTTTGTTATTTAATCATCTTGTCTTTTGTTTCCAATCTATTCTTCCAAACATTTTGAATTGTACTAGTATATCTATGTTTTGTTTTATATATTGTGTTGTTTGAGTTGTTGATGTTGAATTGGGTTTCTGATCGATTCGTCTGATCAGCGCTATCGATAAGATTTCCAAAACACTTTGACAGAACAAACTGACACACTATTATTTTAAAATTTGGTTAATGAAATAAATTTTGGTATATAAGTAAATTTATGGAACTTAATAAATTGATTTAAAATTGATTATTTGAAATGATAATACTTAATTTATCATTTATTGTTCTATAAATGAATTTATAAATAGTTGTTTATAAATTGATTTGGGAACTGAAATGAAGTTAAAACAAGAAATTTGAGAATTTAATTTCCGATGGTTTCAAACCTTGTGTTTAAGTTTTAAAGTATATTATTTAAAGTATTTTCGAATAAGAATATGTCTCCAAAGGATTTTAAAGTTTAAAAATTAGCGCTCTTCTCTTTGTCGCTGGGAAATAACTAGGGTGATGACTGCAGCATCATCGACATTCATTTTCGAGTTTCGAAGTGAAGAGACCGCCCTGTAGTCTTGCTACAGCTTTGTTTTGGGAAATCAAATTGAATTGAATTTCTAAAATATGACTTGATTTATAATATATATAAATATATGATTTAAATTTGATTTGATAAACTATGTACATACCTTTAGTTATCACCAAACCTTTGAAGAAATCGAAAATTTAATTCTTAAATTTTATTTTTAAAGAATAATTTCGATTATAAAATGAAAATAAAAATTTTTGGGTAAATAATTCAAACTTGAGATAATTGAATTGGAAAGTTTTATTTGTATATACTCAATTGCATTCCAATATAACTTACCTTAATTTCAGAAGTTAACAATGTAATTGGATAATATACAATATAAAAAGATTTTTTTTCTAAAATAAAATTTGAGTAGTTATAATAAATGTTATACACTTAAATTTTAATTATAAAATGATTAACAGAGGTAAATAGAATAAATGGGTAATTGAATAATTTACAATATAAAACAATGTTAAAAGAACTAAGAATAAAAGAAAGCAGTTATAATAAGTGTAAGTATATTTAACAAAAGTGATACATATATTGAGAGGAATAAATTTAATTTTGATTAGGAATAAAGAAGAATAAAATTTATTAAGTACATTATGAGTATAATAAATGATTATTTTTCAAACCATGGTTATAAAATTGTTAATTTAAGAAGATTAGATAATAAGATAATGAAATTTGAGATAGTTAACGATTTATTTAACTTATGAAAAAATAAGGAAGAAAAAAAATTTAGTTTAAATTTCCATGGTTTCAAATTTATTTCCTTATTTTGTTTTGCAAACTATCTTTTTGTCGTCCTTATTATTCTTATCTTTCTACAGATTGGTATAGGCATCTTTCTATAATCTTTCCGTTTAGAAATCTTTCTATAATCTTTGATAATCTGCACCTTGTTAAACTTACCTATAACAATAGTTATCGGGTATAATTTCAATCTTCTTGTCATCTTATCGTAATCCTATTTCACTCTATCTTTTTCTGTGCTTTTCCGTACCTCATCCCTTTTCGAGGACGAAAAGTTTTGAGTGGGGGAGAGTGTAACAACCCTGAATTTTGTGATTTATTTTAATTGTTTATTTTGATTATTTTATTTGAAATTTTGATTTACATATTTTATTTTATTTATTAAAATTAATATATTATTTTAAATATAAATGTGACTTTTAAGTGATTTATAGTTCAAACTAGTATAATTTGAATATTTTACTGTAAAGTGAATTTCTGGTCAAACTATTCAAACTTTGACTTCTAAAACTTCAAATTTAAATAATTTTTAAATCTTTAATTTTATCTTTTATTATGAAAATAGATGTAATAACTTGAACACTGCTTTTCGTTTCGTTGAAAACAGAGTTAAACTATAAAAGTTATGTACATTTCAATTTTGAGTGTAAATTGATTTATTTAACAATTTTATCTATTTTAAATTATACAAATCTTATTTTCTTTGTCATATTTTATTTTAATATTTTATTTTATGTATATTCTTGTATTATAATAATTTTAAAATGAAGTAAAAAATTTCCCAAAGTCAATGGTGATTTATTTGTAATTTCTGGACACTGTTTTGGATTTTTAAGAAATTTCTTTAAATCATTTTCTATTTTCTTTAAATCTAATTTTTTTTTCTTATGTGTTAATGGGTTATTTTAAGTATATTTTGTCTTTTAATATTTTTTTTAAAGTGATGTTATAATTTTTCAAAGTTTACTGTGTTGATTTTTTTTTTAAAAGGCTGTTTTCTTATTTTCTGCTATTTTCTTCATTAAAATTTAATTTAAATTTTATTTTTTTATTTTGTGAATGTACTTTTATTTTATATTATTGTTTAAGTTTAAAAATATATTACAAGCTCATATGAATTTTCTAAAATTTATTTCATGTAATTTCAAATTTTCTAGACTAGTTTACTTTTTTTAGCTATTTTCCTTAATTTAACTTTATATAATTACTAAATATTATATATATTTTTATATTTTGATAAATTTTCGAAATTTTATCCGGGATTATTATATTTCCAGAAATATCATGTTATATAAACAAAATTAAGGAAATTTGAAAGGTTTTAAAAGCTTTTGAAACGTAAGTCGTTTCTTTTACCGTTTCCTCATTTACTCTTTGACCGTTTTTTTTCTCTTTTAGCCGTGACTTCCTCCTTCATTTTTCAAGTGGATTTCAGATCTATTTCTCATCTAAAATAAAATAAAAAATCGGCCATGGCTTGAATGAGTTGAGGTAAAAATTATCTTCTTCTTCCTTTGTTTTTCTACTTTTCTATTTTGAATTTTGTACTTGTTCTCACCTTCATAACTTGGCTCCTCCTCAACCAGATCTGAACTGACCTCTACCACCCCTTTCCTCTGACCATCACCCATCCTACTACCTCTCCATTTCAGGTCGAGACCATCCATGGCAAGGACCACCACAAAATCCACCAAAAACCATCACCTATTGCACTAGCCTAGCCTAGTTTATCATCTCCTCCTTCTACCACCATTAGTCGCCACTACCTCCACCACCACCACCTCTGACCTGACGTCCACTCTCTGGCACATCACCCACCACCCTCTAGAAATCAGGCCACGACAATAGAGCGTGAGGCCGAGCCCAATAGGAACCAAGATGGGATGATATTTGCTTTGTTTTGTAAAGTGTTGCACCTATATCTTCATCTCCTTTAAATCCATGTAGGCCGACCACTTTGCATCCAAACCAGACCTTAATCCATGGCATAGCTGAGCTTAACCCATCCATAACTGATCCATGTGAAGTTGAGAACAAGTGCAAAGCATTTGACTTCGTTCTGGACATTGATTTCTAGTGATGTTCAAGTGTTACATTGTTTTGTAACTTATATGTTGTATTGTTTGTTTAAATATTTGAATAGGGAAATTATCTTTGGCTCTCTCAATATCAAATCTTTGTCGTGCTATCTTGCTTTTGAAGATCTTAGTTTGGGTCATTTGTATCGCAATCTCCAGCTCAAACAAGTGAGTATTTCTCACCATACATTATGTACTTATATAAGTAGTAAATTGACAACCTGTGAATCTGTAGAACTATATGATCAGGTTATAACTGCTTATATTATTATCATATGATGTTCACACCTGTTATTACACCTATTATGTTATATGTTACTGTTATTTCATGCTATTCTGTTTATTTTATCTGTCCATCACACTGCAAGTTCCCTTTAGATTAGAATCACTATGGGCTGAAATGATACATACCCGAACGGACTTTAGAATAAGGGAAAATTGTTATGGGCTGAAATGATAGGCCTGAATGATTTTCAATTTATTTCGTTTACTTGGGACTGTGGGTTGGAAATGATAAAACTCGGATTTTTTTTGTAAATTACGGGTTGAAATGATATATTACCCGTATCACTTTACCTAGCGTAGAAAATTATATACAGGCCCGTAGTTAAAATATGTTTTTCTAAAAATTTTAAAATATTTTAGAAATTTAATTATTATAATATTTTGATTGAAAATTAAAAAAAATATAATTTTTGTAAAGTATTATTGATTTTCTAGAAATCTATAAGTTAAATAAATTATGGAAAAGTTAGTAATCTGAATGTAAGTTATTTTGGAAATTTTGATTTAATTTTTAATGGAATTTAAATTAACTTTGAAATATGATAAATTTATGATAGTTTGAATTTAAATTAATTTAAAATAATTTTATAACATATTAATGATTTTTGAATTTAGTTAAAATGTTAATGAGTGAATATTGAGTTGAATTTGGAAATATAACTTAAATTGGAATTTATGAATTTGGTTTAAAAGTGAAATTTTAAGTTAAGTTAAATAAAATGGAATTAAGTTATATTTGAAATTTTAAACTTAAGTGTTAAGTTGAAATTTAATGTAATGAATTTAAATTTGAATGTTGAAATTTAATAAGCGAATTATTAATAAATATTGATTTTTGAAAGGAAACTTAACTTTATAAAATCATGAATTTAAGGAAAATTAAATGATGCTTATAAATGTGAAAATGTATGATTTTATAAGTTAAAAATGATTTAAATAAAAATATAAATTTTTGTGAAATTCTATTGAATATTTGAAGTTAATTAACAACATTTTTAATATTGTCTTTTGTTAAATTGAATTGTTTTTGAATGTAACTTTCTGTAGCATTTTCTAAATGCTACGAAACTTGAATTTTCATTGTTTTAATAAATTTAAGTGCATAAATGAACATTGAAAAGTTTAAACTTTTGGCATTTAATAATTTAATTATTAAATGTAATAACTTCATTTTTATGATTTAATAATGAAGTAATTTGTTTTGAAATATAACTATTTGATATATTAAAATGATTGAAATGTGGTTTCGAAAGATATGATATTTTGATATATTAAAATGATTGAAATGTGGTTTCGAAAGATATGATATTTTGATGCATTAAAATGACTTTAAACGAAGTTTTGAAAGATATGATATTTTGATATTAAATGATTTGAAAAATGGAGTTTTGAAAGATATGATATTTTGATATTAAAATGATTTGAAAAGAAGTTCTGAAAGATATGATATTTTGGAAATGAAGCTTTGAAAGGTTATGATATTTTGATATATTAAAATGATTTGAAAGGAAGTTTTGAAAGGATATGATAATTTAATATATTGAAATGGTTAGAAATGACTTGATATTTATTTTGATACATATTTGAATTGAAAGATATGGTATGATGATATATTGAAATGGTTTGGAAATTATTTAATCTTTATTTTGATAAAGATTTGGGTCGAAATGATATTTTATTTTGAAGTATATAATATTGGTTTAAAGTTATAACTATGGGTTATAATAACGATTGGTTGTTAAAGAGACCGGGATCGGATATTGTCGTATAGCCGGCCAATACCGAAAACCACTTTAACAACTGTGTACGCGGTGGATATTCCAGAATGAAGTAGGATGGTGGCGACGTTCTCGAGGTATATTACGTGGACCCAACTCCCGTGAATTGGCATAAATGACTAAAACAGGAGCTATACTGGGCTACACAAAGGATCACTCCCTTTCATCGAGCATGCTCCATCGGAAACCATTCTATTACTTTTTTGATTCGATATGTGGCGCCACTTTGATTCGGGGGTATTTTTCGAGGTGGGCGAAAGCTGCTGACTTGCCGTCACCACCGGTCCGGGAGTGCAAACGATGTATCCACCCTGGCATTGCCTCGCATGCCGTGTCATATCCTTATATCGAGCCCACTACGATTTTGGTTTTAAAGATCCAACTGCGTTAAGGTTCACCATCCCCTTAACGCTATTTTCTATATGATTATACTTTACTGATTAGACACTACTGCATATAGCGTATATTACTACATAGTAAATAGTTTAACGGATCCTCAGAGGATGGGCGGTCCCAAGCATCTTCTAAGTTACTTGTACCTTTGCTACAGTTCACTTGAGTTGGTTTACATTGTATAAGTATGTATGTCCTGACTCGAGTGTTTGTATTTTTATTTACGCTCGGGTCAGCCTGAGTTATTCACAGATTTGGATTTCCACTTTCTGGAGATTGGAATCGCTGGAGATTATCTACTTGTCAAGTTTTATCTTTTACAGTATGTTGTTCCTTTCAGCTCTTGTATTAGTAGACTCCTATGTAGTGAGACTTCCTTTGTACTTTATTTCTTCTGTTGTATCTTATGTAACTCTGATATCTTTATATAGTAGCTTCATGAACTACTATCTCTTTTACTTCCGCTGCATTATTATTACTCTGTGTCTGTGATATGTGATTTTATTTACTGTATATTCTGAGATTTGCCAAATTTTTATTTACAACGCGGTATTTTGAGCAATTCAATTCCGGCATGAGTGTCTACCTGTACACTTATAATGGATGCGAATGGTTGAAAATATCGGGTCATTACACAGGGGTTTAACACAATAAAGTGTAACATTATCAATCATCACCGATCAAAACACAAAAATATCGATAAGCGGTATAATCTATAACGCTTATTGTAACGCCTGGCCCCTATACCCATGCCATCTAAGAGTAATACTAAGTATTACTGTTAGAAGGCACGGAGAATGGGACTCGATAGGGCTAAATGTTGTACTCATTCCCTTGAACTAACAATGGCACGAGAAATTTTATGAATTTGTGCTTAGTCTCGGTTCAAAGCAATGGTACAAGATAAATTTTTCCCCAGGTTACATAGTACAGAATATAATAGAACGTACAGTTCAACATAATAACAGCAAAATACATAATAGTAATGTCCACAATACATAGTCCATAGTACATAATATCACTCCCAAAATACATAATAACATACATATCATAATATATTTACCAACTACTCCTAAGTCCATGTTGTAAAGTCCAAAACCCCAAAACGTGGAAAACAATAAGAATGCTGCTACAGTCCATGCAACCCAACCCGCAACCCCAATCCTCAGACCGACCAAAGGATTGTAAAACAAATCACACGGGTCAGGCTATTTCTAGTGTCAGTGAAGTAAGATCTATGGACAACCAACAACAATTATTGTCATATTTAAAACAGTATGATAGAATAAAAAAGCAAGCCAGAGTATCGATAAGACACTAACTAAAATAATCATACATAATATAGAATAGCAATAAATAAATCCAACCAAAGTACCGTATATAAATCAATAAGATACCATCAAAAATTGGCATAAAATAAATAAATCAATTCAATATATCGTGTATAAATCAACATAATATCAACAACCATTCACATAAACATGATAAAAGTAAATCAAGCTTGGGTATCTTACAACAGTCAATACGAGACCAACAACAATTATCATATATAAAACAATACGATAAATAAATCTAACCACAGTATCGTATATAAGTCAATACGATACGAAAGACAACTACCATGTATAAAGATATCATAAAACAAATCTAAGCAACGTACGTATATAAACCAATACGATACCATTAATTATCATATGTAAAACAATATGATAATAAATAAATCCAACTAATATATCATATATTAATCAATACGATACCAATGTCAATTATCGTATATAAATCAAAACGATAAAAAGTATGTCAAACCAAAGTATCGTACATAAGTCAGTACGATACCAAGCACAATTACCATATGTAAAACAATATGATAATAAAATTAATTAAAAAAAATGTAATAAGGTAATAACAAGATATGCGAGCTTCTGGGATAGATAACCCGACTTCTAAAACACCAAACAAACAGACGTTAGTATTGTAGAGTTGCAGTGGTAGAGCTCGAGCGCGCATCAAGACATCAACACTGTAACTTACTCATAACGCCATAACACACCTGGTGATCAACCCAGGATAAACAAGACGGTCTAAGGCAAAGGCCATAAGCTACCCGTTCACAACACTACATGTGGGACCCCCACGCCTCCATCCTTCATAGTGCATGACCCGCCGGTCGGGAATCCAACCGAAAAGAAAATTAGTCAAACGTAGCAGACCGTTGACCATTGGTGGTAAGTGGGAAAAAATATACCACAGATTCTGGTAGCGAACTCGAATCAGGTCGGCCCAGGTGGAGTTTTGGCCCATTGGTGAAATAGAGTCCAATCTATCCCAACCCAAGATCAAAAAGAGATTTAAATTTTTTTGTTTATATATAACAAAAATCTCATTAAATTCGACAGTGTTATGACTAGAATATAATTATGGCTGGAATAAATATGGCAACATTCAATAAAGCAAAATGAAGATCACAACCAGAAAGTATGCCAAAAATAAAACATAATTAGTGCATAACCGCTAGTAAAAACACCAAGTCATAAACAAGATCATGCCTAACATAGGCTCATACAAAAAATATGGTGACTTACACCATAAATAAAACCATAACAGTTGCAATATATAATTAAACAAAAAATACACCATCATAAGGAATGCATAAAAGAATGTCGACTCGAAGATGGCTTGAAAGCACATCAACGCAAAAATTGTCATGTACTTTCAAATTGTAATTGCTGATGTAACGCCTACGCATCCCATATCACATGGTATTACTTGGACATTTACTAAAAAGCAGTAAATTCCACTTACATGAAATATAGTCAACCAAATAATGAATGTCCCATACCATTTTGTACCGCCAACCATTATTCAAAATCCACATAATATAGAATTTTAGAAAAATCTTTATAGAAATCAAATTCAATTCAAACCATATATAATGGAGAAAATATATTTGAAAGCTGTTAAAATAAACTTAAATGACCAAAACTCCTCTTTAAATGCCTTTGAATCCTTCTATTAAATATATATCTTTTTTTTGTGAAATAATCTTTCAAAAGTTTATCCATAATTTACTCATATTTAAAAAGAATATTTATTTATTTATACCATTTTAAAATTTAAACAACGGTTGCAAAATAATTTATTTTCAAATAAAAATTCTTTTCGAATGCTTTTCATAATCCCTTTTTATATTTTGTAACTTGTTATTCATTGAAACAGTCTCAAATTTAGAAACATAATTAAAATACGAAATTGTAAAGAGTTTGAGATTAAATTAAAACTATATTCATATAAAAAAATAGATCTTTTATTATTGCAAAAATAGCTAAATTAGTTAAAACTTTAACATATTATCTCAAATTCCCTTTCAAAATTCAAAAACCTTAAGGCAATTTATTTTAATACCTTCTAAAGACGTTTGAAACCAGAAAATCAATCGGACTTTCGAAATATGAATCATAGAGAAATTTTCCAAAAATCATCGATCGTCTATATAAATTTTATTTGGTGACTTAAATCAAATTACATCAAATTCCAATCACGCTTACAATGCACACTCAACATATAAATAAACTATACACATCAAAATGCAATAGGACCGCATCTCCTTTGCATTTCCTCAATACAACATACACAAAACCTCATCATGAAACCCAAAATCTTTCATTCCGGCACATCTTAAATTATACAAAAAATAGGGATTTTCCTTTTAAAATTACCAAGATAAAAAAAATCAAAACCTTCTTTAACAATACCATGTACAAAGAAAGATTTCACTAACTTATATGTTCTCTTTTCATACACAATTTTATCAAGGATTATAATAATAAGTATCTTTAAACATTTATTTATTCTTCTTTGAATGCTTTTCTTTAAATAAACTTATTTCCAAATCACGAATATATAATCACCTTCAAATTCAACATTACTTTCAAAAAAAATCACTGAATTTCATATAGAACCCATCTCAGTCTATAATTCATAATAAATAAAGTAAATTTCTTAAAATTCTAAATTATTAATATGTTGTTCATAAGTCATTTATAAATCATCAGTAAAAATTTCATACAAAAATATGATCATTTGATGGTTTAAATCATAGTAATACAGCGGGTATTTTTAGACAGACCCTAGTGGGAAAATCTGCACTTACACACCTCTGTAAACAACTGATTCAACCTATCAAATCTCATTATTTTGCAATGAATTTTTTATAGATTATTCTAATACGAGTTATAAACAACATATTTAAATTTCAGAATTTTATAAATTTTTCTCTAATTTTTATGAATTTCGTATTGACAGCCACTGCTGTTATAAAATCTGGGCAAATATAACATTGTAAATAATTGACTTCACCAATCAAAACACAATATTTTTTAGTGAAGTTTTCAGAGCATATGCTCATACATGTAGAAAATAACATATCAAAATTTCAGAAATTTATGATTTCTTTTCAATTTATTGTAATCTCCGCATCAAGTGTTATTTCAACAATATAACAATCAACATCTCCAAATATGTCTAATAGGTGATCTAAACTCAAACTTGCATAAGAAGAAGAAATTATAACAAATTGATATTCCCAAATAAGGATTACATATCACTCACCTTTAATATTTCCAAATTGATTATAAATTACCAAGCAAGCACTTATCTCATGACTTTGCTGGAGAATCTTCCTCTTCTCCTGCTGTAATTTCATGGAGCTTGATTTCTTCCCTTTTGATTTTTGTTGAAAACAGCAAATTTTACTTTAGCCTTGGTTGAGAGAATTGAATTTCTAGGTTTTCTCTTTTTTCCCCTTTTGTTTCTCAACTGTTGTACGTACAGTTCAGAGGTAGAGGAGAGGGAATGGTGTTTTTATTATGAAGTCCCTCCTCTAGAAAGTTCTCCCAATTAACCCCTAACTTTATTATTTCTTTTTTTTCCTTTTTTTTAGTAAAATGTATTCATTTTATTTTGTCCTTATTCAAGGATTTTTTTTGCTTAACATTATTTTATTCAATTTCTAGACCTTTCCTACATGACATTATAAAAATGATATTATTATTTATTATCATTAGTTTTACTTTTCCCTTTTTTCCTTTTATACATACTTGTAAATCAACATAAAAAATTCTCATCTAAACTCTTCATACTTAAAATACATTTCATCTCATGTAATTAGTTATCATGTTTTTTCAAAAAAAAACACATATCATTCTCAATTTTTAACTTTTCAAATAATTTGGGTTAATAAAATGGTCCACTAATTAAAATAAATTGCATTACGACTAAAAAGACAATTTATAATGCCAACTAAAAGTAAGTGAATTCATTACCATTTATTTTCCTTTCAACCCTATTAATATTACATTTTCATTTTATTTTCTTTTGTTTTCATTTATTTATTATTTCATTTTTTCCATAATATTTACTTGTTTGTTATTATTAAAGGATTAATTATCAATTTATTAGTCGATTCCCAATTTAGTATACCTAAAAATCGGGTTGTTACACTTATCTTCATTTACAGATGCATAGATAAATGTATCACAGATGAATAAATAAATAAATTACACACAGCTCAATTCACAGAACAGAATATCACAAATCAATCAATTCAAGGCAATTCATACAAGGCAAACATTCACAAGCAAGGTTAGTCATTCAATAATCATCTATAGGTAGTATTAATTAATGGTTTAATCCTAATTAATTTCCAATTAAATTAATTACTTATGAATTAATTATCCAATCCAGATTAATTGATTACAATCACCTGATATAAATTAATTAACCAATCACCTTAATTAATTACATCAATTAATCACCTCATTATTAATTATTCCTTAATTAGTCCATTATAAATTACATCATTAATTATATTAATTAATGATATCTAATTATATTTAAATTAAACTACTTTATTTAAATTAATTACATTAAGTAATTAATCTTTAATTAAGCACAATTTTTAATCACCATTGATTAATAACAAAATTAATTACCCAAATTACTACATTTATAAATCATATTCACTAATTACCTCCCAGTAATTATCATTTATTACTTCCCTAAGTAATTATCTCCATTAATTACAGTAAGTAATTACACTTATGCAATTATCAAATGATTTTCTTAAATTAATTAAACTAAATTAATTAATTAACTTAAATTAATCCCATTACCAAAATTAATTACAATAAGTAATTAATCCCCTAATTACTTTCATTAAGTAATTACATTAAAAAATGTATAATTGATTATCTAAATTAATTAATCTAACTAATTATCAAAATCATTCATATAAATTTAATTACTTAATAATCCCTAGTTAATTATCTTCATTAATGAATAATATTTCTTTAATTACTTTCTTAAGAAATTATCTTAGATTAATTCATTATTAATCATTTCTAGTTATAAATTTATCTAAATTATTTATTTATAAATTAAATAAATCATTCTTTAATTAACTTATTAATTAAACCATTTTATTACCTTAATTATGTCTAAGATAATTAATTTTTTATTAATGATTTCATTAACATTTAAGTGTATTTACACTTTAAAATTTAAATTCAAATTCCATTTTGAATTTAAGATTCAAAATGATTATATATTTAAACATTTGCCAAATTTAAATATCCACTTATAACCCTATATAAGAAAAGTTCTAACTAATTTACTTAAATTTTTATTTAAATTTAAGCTTTAAAATATATTACATTTTATCTTGCAAATTCAAGTCAAAACCATTTATTTAACTCTTCACTCAAAGTTAAGAAAATCTTTATAAAGGAATTTTATCAAAAATCAAGTTAAACATTTGTTTGAAAACAAATATACTTTTAAAAGCTATTTAATTTAAATTTGTTTAAAACACATTCAGATTTAAAACTAATTTAAATTTCCAGATTTCAAAACTCAAGTTTAAACTTATTTAAATTTCTGTTTTACAATTTAAATTTTCAGTTTAAATTCAAACCCAAATATACTTTAACACTTAAAAGTGGTTAAAACCAAATTTAAATTTCAAAATTTAAATTGTTTCAAAATCTAAGATTCAAACTACTAAATTCAGATTTAAACAAGGTTTTAAATCTAGTTTAAATTCCCGTTTACATTTAAACTTTACTTTAAAATTTAAAACAGAACGGGTTTTTCTCAAGAACCTGTAAACAACACTGACACGAGCCAACCCTAAATAACTCCGAGTCCAAAGCAACTCTACTTCGAGTAAATACTCGAATAACTCGAGTAAATCCCGAGAACAATTCCTACCCAAACCCAAAAAAATCATCATAAAATCAAATGCACGGTGCGCATACACCGTGGCTCTGGCCAACTCCAGCCACCTTCGACAGCTTTCACACATCAATGACCACCACCAGAAACGATCACCATCATCAGAAACTTCACAGCCACTCGAAATCGAATTCGAGTTAACTAATCTAAAACCTGGAAACCAGACTACACCCCAAAACCCAAAACCTGGAACTTTAACATGTATAGTTTAAAAAAGTAATAAATTCAAAAAATAACAATGCCAATATGCACATCATTTTCATATTAACCAAAGTAGTAAAAAATATGTTAAGCACATAAAAATTATAAACACAAACAACAATAACAATTTTACTTCATGGTTCATTCATCTCAAGAGCTTTCAATTATTTTCTCAATCCTGTTTATTTTTCATTTTGTAAAAATTTGAAGTAATTAACCTTCATTTTATACTATTAAACATATGGCAATTCATTAACATTAATCATCCTTCATTTATGAAGATCAATTTCAAAAGATATGGTATTTTTTTAAAATATGATTTTCATTTTTAATATGCTATAAAATTATATTAATTTATTAACACAAACCAATTAAAAAATCGATCACAAGATATCCATTTTATAAATGATTATACTTTTATATTTTAAATTTTTTAAAAACATGTATAGTTTACAAAAGTAATAAATTCAAAAAATAACAATTCCAATATGCACATCAAATTGATTATCAATTGATTTATTAAATAACACTAAAATAAAAGAATTTCTACCCTTCATATTACTATTATCGATTTCTTCTTTAGTTCTCCCCTGATATTTTATCACAAATTATCTTTAAATAGTTTATGATAATTTAAACTTTCGACATTGTTTTAGTAATTCTCATTAATATTTTACACTCAAATACCCCATGTTTAAATATTTATATACTTATAAAGCTTATTATTGGTATCTCCTATTAATTGTCATTTAAATTAGTTAAATATCTTAAATTTAAACTTATTAAATAAAGCCAGTTAATTAATATTCATTAATTCATGACATAAATCCTATAAATGACAATTCTATATATGTCTCAATAGCTTCACTAATAGTAAAACAAAATTATTTTCATGTCTTTGAGTAGTTCTATAATACCTACATATAACAATAATAAAAATTTTACCATCCATTTTCACAGTTAAAATATGGTCAAAAAATACTTATACTTAAATATAGATACTATGACTTTAAAACATTGCCGTGTACAACGCACGGCTTACACACTAGTTTGTGATAAATGGCAGTTCATGCATCTAGCATTTTGATGCATTTTTTCTTAGCAAGTGCATTGTCAAATCAACAGGGGATTAATGTTTTTCTTATCACCTTATAAAAATTCATCCGATGAATAAATTTGTGCATATAATTCAACTACTCCGCCATTAAATCATATTTTAATGGAAGCTTTTCTTTCTTTCATTCTTTCTCATCTCTTGGTTTCTTTTGTGGTACGAGATATATGCATTTTGTATTATCATTCTGTAACAGCAGTTTACTTTTCATCGTTTATACTGTGACGCCACACCTCTATACCCACGCTAGGCAAGTAAACGACGGAGTAATGCTGTCAACTAGCACGGAGAATAAGGCTGTGGAGGAGCGACCATCCATGTAATTTCTTTGTGCGAGCACCGATATGTCAGATAGTATAGCATGCATTTCATTTAAGGAGGAAAGCCGACATACCGATACAAACTCAAAGCTACTACACAGTAGCTATATAGAATCTTCGGAAACAAATATAGAAATAAACATAACACAAATCATTCACAGACATCCATATCACAAAGGCGGAAAAAGATATGAATATATAACACATGAAAGTGTACATCAGAGTAGTGGTCTGAAAGATCCACAATAACACAAAAGAATAGCAACATGTGCTATATAAAAGAATACATCTATGAGTCGATATCTCAAATGTATGCAACAAAAACTACTAATCTAAGTAGTTGGCCAAAAGTCAGAGTAATAGATCCTTGGAGAGAAGTCAAGCAGAAGCACCTGTAACATCTCGGTCTGACCCGAGTATTATTTCATAAGAAAATAACAAACGGATTAGTCTAGCTATAAATATCAGAGGACATGATATAGAATAAGAGATATGGCGTAAACGTATAATAACCATAATGGCATACTACTATAAGTATGTAAATGATAATCAACAAGAAATTAATCAATATCACAAGAATCTTCTCAAAGATCCAAATCCACAAAAAGAGAATGACATACGAATTCACCAATGCACAAAAATTGATAAAACTTATCAATGAAAATCACGAAAATTGGTGAAGCACAAATTCTAGAAATCAACACACAAAATGCAGAAATCATAAAACGGGGGAGGCCTATCACAAGAACAGGAGCATGAAAGCTCACCAACACGTGTATCACACAAACGAGACGCTATCTCATGGTAGCTAACCATTAATTTTGAGCCGAGGCTCCACACGAACGGCCCGAAGACCATGGGGCGCTACCCCACATATGTGAGTCGAAACATCACACAAACGGGGTTTAGTCTCCCTCGTAGACAAAGAGACATCGCACAATTGCTAGTCTAAATCACAAAAATGATCGTTAATGATCATAAAGAAGTGTCAATCACACTAAACTAGTAAATATATGAGTTTAGCTTCATGTCTCATAACCACTTGCTTAACTTAAATATTTACGAACCAACTGCAGATCTTCACTAGAAAATTGTCACAAGAGGTTCAATCAAACAAGTCCAAGAATTAACCGACGAAGTAAACGCAAGCGTTTCATACCATTTGTTTTACTAAGCCGTTTATTTAGATTTCTCATCCAAGTGAGGTAAAGGCTTGTATATACTAATAGATTGGAAAACGGTTTAGGAAAAGAGCTTTGTATTAAAATAGTGTTGAAATCGTTTTGATGAAAGAGTTTTGATATTTACTACTAGTATTGAAACCTTTATATTTTTTAAAGTGACAAGTCACAAAATTGATTGTAGAAACAAATCACTTCACTAAAATTCACATTCGAAGACGTGAATAAAAATCCAAGGAAATCAATTCCAAAACCATCAAAGTAGAAATACCCACGCGACCTAATCATGGACGAGCTAAAATGCAACGACCAAAAGAAACAGCGGCTTATGGATGCGACCTAACAATGTCGCGACCTAGCATTCAAATGTGACTCGAACAGGCCGAGCGACCTAATGACATGCGACCTAGGGAGACTAACGACCCAGGGATGCAACAACCTAAGCCTTGAAGGACCTAGGGGTTACAAGTGCAAAATAGGTGCGAGTTAAATAGGCCAAGCGACCTAGGGGAGGCAACGACATAAGCATAATCGATCCAAAAGGGTGGCGCGACCTAACGGGTAACGATCTAAGGTGCAGCGGCCTAGCATCATGGACGAATGGCTTAAGGATGAACGACCAAACATAGCCGAGTGAAGGAAAGGCGCGACCTAACGAGGTGCGACCTATTGAGTAGGTAAGGTCGAGCGACCTAAGGGATTCAAACGACCTAATGAGCCGAACGACCTAAGTGCAGGCCGACCTAAAGGAGACTAGACCGAACAACCTAACGCCTAATGACCTAAGACCTAACACCTAAGGCCTAACGACCTAACACCTACGACCTAGCGACCTAAGGGCGAACGAAAATATGCAGGCCGAGATTTTTCCACACAAAGCAACCTAAGGCCAGGAATTCACCAAATACACTAAAAATTGGAGTTTTTCGCCAATTCAATCCAAACCAAATGCAAATGTACATGCTAAAGTGATAGGAATTCATTCCCATCAATCCAAGATAGTTATAGACAAGGATGAGAGATAAAAATCTCACCTTTGCACAAAAACCAATGAAAATGAAGCTTTAAAGTGAAGGAAGAAGCAATCTCAGTTCAATCTCAACACAAGATGCTTGAACTAATGGCTTCTCTCTAGATTTGGAGTTGGATGTTGGATTTGCAAAAGAACTTGAGCTTGGAATTTTAATTTCCCATTCCACTCACCATTTTTGATGAAGCTTTAGTGTTAGGAATTTTATGAAAGAATAAAGAGAAGAGGGAGTGGAGGTTGGGCCTAATAGGCTAAGTCCAAACTAAAGTCCAAAGCAAAAAAGTAGTGAAATTCCACCAACTCCAAACATGTCAAAGTTTATACTTAAAAAGATTGCAAACGTCATTTTGAACTCAATGGAAGTGGTCTCGAGTCCTAATTTGACCGCTTGCAAAAAGTAGCTTTTCGGACTAAAATCCGATTAACGATAAAATATTCAAATAAAATATTTAAATATAAGATCGATAAATATGCGGGTTGTTACAGACTCCCTCCTTAAAGAAATTGCATCCTCGCAATGTATAAGATGGAAATAAAAAGTAACAACCATAAAAGCATATTAACACAAAGAAATTTGAAATAAGAAGTTCACTTCAAAGAGCATGAGAAAGTAAGTCCGGATGTGTTCGCTCGATGAATTCTCTAGATTCCCAAGAACAATCTTTAGGAATTGTGGACCATTGAACCTTCACAAGCGGTACTTCTTTATTTCGAAGTCGTTTGAGTTCCGAAGCAATAATACGAATAGGATGTTGCTCATAAGTTAAATTTGGCGAAACCTCAATTTCTTCCACAACACCAGACTTAAGAATGGAATCGGAATCTCGAAGGCACTTCCGTAATTGAGAAACGTGAAACACGTCATGAATAGCAGAAAATTGAGCCGGTAATAAAAGGCGATAAGCCATGGAACCAATACGTTCAGTGATAGGAAATGGCCCAATATATCGAGGCGCTAATTTTTCCGATCGACTGAAACGTACAACACCTTTCATAGGTGAAACACGGATAAATACAAGGTCTCCAACAGAAAATTCTAATTTCCTTCTTCGATTATCGGCATAGGACTTCTGTCTATTCTGGGCTTCTTTCATCCTATGACGAATAAGGTCAATCTTCTCCGTGGAATTACGAATAAAATCTGGACCTAAAACCAGCTTCTCGTCGGCCTCAAGCCAACAAGAAGGAGATCGGCATGGCCTTCCATAGAGTGCCTCGAAAGGTGCCATACCAATACTAGATTGGAAGCTATTATTATAGGAAAACTCAACAAGAGAAATATGATCTTCCCAACCTCCACCGAAATCAAGCACACAAAAACGAAGAAGATCTTCAAGAGTTTGATTCACAGGCTCGGTTTGTCCACCGGACTGGGGGTGATAAGCGGTGCTAAAATTAAGCTTCGTTCCTAAAGCTTTTGAAAGACTCTTCCAAAATCCACTAGTAAACAATGGATCATGATCACTAATAATAGAAGAAGGAACTCCATGAAATTTTATAATTTCTTTAATGAAGAGTTTGGCCAAGAGAGAAATGGTTCGACTGGACCGAACGGGAATAAAATGGGCGGATTTAGTAAGTCTATCAACGATCACCCATAAGCTATCATGACCCGAACGAGAACGGGGAAGGCCATCTATAAAATCCATGGAAATTTGGTCCCACTTCCAAATTGGAATTTCTAAAGGTTGCAATAACCCACCAGGCCTCTGATGTTCGGCCTTAATGAGTTGGAAAGTCATGCAACACTTAACAAAGTTAGCAATATCAGATTTCATTCCCTCCCAATAATAAAGTCGCTTCATATCCGCGTACATTTTACTACTACCGGGATGAATGGTAAATTTAGAACGATGAGAATCTTCTAAAATATCTTTACGAAGATCACTAATATTTGGTACGATAAGTTTACCAAATTTTCGAATGCCGCCACGAGAATCAATATCAAGGTATTTCGAACCTTCAAAATCAATTTTATCCTTAATATTTTGGCCAAGAAGAGCCAATTCGGGATCTAGCCTTTGAGCTTCAAGAATGCGGTCTAAAAGAGAAGGATAAGCCTCAAGGCAACATAAAACAAGGGATGGACATAAATCGAAAATACGATCTCGATTTCACAAGTGGATAAAACCTCAAGATCATTCCATTCGGATATCATCATGGAAACAACCACCCGTTGCTTGCGACTAAGTGCATCGGCAACTCGATTTCCCTTTCCGGGAGTACAAAGGATATCAAGATCATAAGGTGCCAGGAACTCGAGCCAACGTTGTTGACGCAGATTAAGCTCCTTTTGAGAGAATAAATACTTCAAGGACTTATGATCGGTATAAAGAACGAATTTCTCTCATAAAAGATAATGACGCCAAATCCGAAGAGCGAAAACAATAGCCGCGAGTTCTAAATCATGAGTGGCATATCTAGTCTCGGCTGGCTTTAATTGCCTGGAAGCATAAGCAATAACACGTTCTTTTTTCATAAGAACGACACCCAAACCAACGCGACTGGCATCGGTATAAACAATAAAATCTTGGTTTCCATCGGGAATCACAAGAATAGGAGCATCGGAAAGGAGTTCTTTCAATTTCTGAAAAGAAGTTTCACAACTGTCCTACAAGATGTATTTAACGCCCTTCTTGGTTATGCCAGTAAGAGGCACGACAATTTTTGAAAAGTCTTTTATGAAACGGCGGTAATAACCTGCCAATCCAAGAAAGCTACGGATTTCCGTCATACTCTCCGGTCTCTTTCAATTTTGAATCGCTTCAATCTTTGAAGGATCCACTGATATTCCGGATTCGGAAATAATATGACCGAGAAACTTCACACGAGATTGCCAAAAGTGGCATTTAGAAAATTTTGCTTTCAATTGATTGCTCCTAAGAGTTTCCAATACCATCCGAAGATGTTTTTCATGTTCCTCCTCAGTTTTAGAATACACTAGAATATCATCAATAAAGATGAGAACAAACCGATCGAGGAAGTCTTTGAAAACTCGATTCATAAGGTCAACGAATTAAGCCGGAGCATTCGTTAAACCAAATGGCATAACGAGCCATTCATAAGATCCATAACGAGTACGGAACGATGTCAAAGGAATGCTATCCTCTGCAATACGAAGCTGGTGAAAACCGGTAGCTTAGTTTAATTGTGAAAAGACTCTAGCACCACTAAGTTGATCGAATAGATCATCAATCCGAGGTAAAGGATATTTATTCTTGATAGTAAGATCATTAAGCTTGCGGTAGTCAACGCAAAGCCTAAGTGTACCATCGGATTTCTTCACAAAAATAGCCGAAGCTCCCCAAGGAGAGGAACTAGAGCAAATAAATTGCTTCATCCCCAATTTGGATAATTGTTTGCACATCTCCTCATTTTCTTTATTGGACATATGATAAGGAGGACGAGTAATAGGTTGAGCTCTAGGGATGAGATTATTTTGAACTCAATTGCTCACTTAGGTGGTAGTCCTAAAACGGGCTCAAATATGTCGAAAAATTCACGAATAACGTGAATAAGAGAAATAATATCTTCCTCATCATCATTATCGTCATCACGAGGATTTAAAGAATATAAAGATGCAACTAAGCTGGAATCCAAGTCTATAAGATCAATAGAAATCTTCTTAACAGATTAAGGATGTCGAAGATCAATAGTCTGCTCAGGACATAGGATTTGGGCTTTATAGCGGTTAAGCCAATCCATTCCCAAAATCATTTCAAAGCCTAAGTGGCGCATAACATGAAAATCGGCTCGGAAAGAAAAATTATACAAAATAATCTCGACATCTTTACACAATAAACTGATTGTTGCGGATCCACCAACCGGATTCGCAATTCTCAAAGAAGTCATTAAACACAAAACATCCAAAGAAAAAGTATCAACAAGTTCTTTTGAAATAAAAGAATGGGACGCACCCGTATCAAAAAGAACTCGAATAGGATGATCACGAAATAAAATAATGCCATCAAGGATAGAATGAGAAATACCTTTACCACGAGATGTGTTGCCAGGGGCTTGCGAAATGTTTAACTTTCCCTCCTTCTTGCCTTGAAGCTTAGGACATAGATGCGTATAATGATCCAGACTTTTACAATAGCGACAAGAACGGGGCTTTGAACACATGTTCGCAAAATGGTCCCTAGAACCACAATTGAAGCATTTCCCATCACTAAAGGAAAAAGTCTTTGCAGCAGGGGTTGCTTGTTTCCCCTTCTTATTGGGATAAGGGCCTTTGGATCTGTTTGGCCTCTTCTTGTTGTTGAAGTTTGGTTTAGAACCCACCACTTCAACATCACTTTCCCTATCTGCCTCTTCTAGACGAAGAGCGATATCAATGAGTTGGTCGAAAGAAACTTCTAATTTTAGAAGTAATGGCTTCTTAAGATTTTTGTTCAAGCCATAAACAAATATTTGGTTCTTCCTAAATGGGGTGTTGATGTATTCAACCCTATATTTGGAAAGCGATTCGAAGATTGCGACGTAATCTGTCACAGAGGATTCACCTTGAACAAGGTCTATGAAACGTCGAGCCAATGTCACTTTCTCAGCTTCTGGTACAAATTTTAATTCGAAGTGTCCCCGGAATTTCTCCTAGGTGAGATCCGCTTCATTAATTTCAGAAATAAGAAGTTCGTACCAGTCCAATGCTCTTTCTTGGAGCATACTGGAAGCCACCTGAACACGGTGAAGGTCAATAAGATTCGTGCGAGAAAAGATTCGATCGCATGTTCTTAACCAAGCCTGGACCTCAATAATAGTTTCGGAACCTTTGAATGGTTTCCCACCCAAGTTGGTATAATCGTTGCACAAGCGTGCAAATCCAGATTTAGGGTGAGTAGGTTCCTGATTAGGACCAGCTGCCTGAGCATTCTTTACTAAATCAAGAAGCTTTTGAGCAGTCATAAAAATTCCATCTTGGAGAGTCACACGAGATTGACTGGCGCTGGGACGGTCAGGTCTAACCATTTCTCTTCCTCTTGAAAGAAAGAAAGGAGAAAGAAAAGGTTCTTCACCAAGTAAATATCAAGCAATCTTGATAGATAAAACAAGGAATCATAAGGAAAATAGGATGAATCGGTACGAAGACTCGAATTAAATCCTAAAGCATAATTCCTAAGATGGACTTAGAACGATGATCCTTGCTAGATTATTCTACATTGTTCCGAAGTTTGGCTCTGATACCAAGCTGTGACGCCCCACCTCTATACCCACGCTAGGCAAGAACACTACAGAGTAATGCTGTCAACTAGCACGGAGAATAAGGCTGTGGAAGAGCGACCATCCACGTAATTTCTTTGTGCGAGCACCGATTTGTCAGATAGTATAGCATGCATTTCATTTAAGGGGAAAGCCGACATACCGATACAAACTCAAAGCTACTACATAAGGGCTATATATAATTTTCGGAAACAAATATAGAAATAAACATAACAGAAATCAGTCACAGACATCCATATCACAAAATCGGAAAAAGATATGAATATATAACACATGAAAGTGTACATAAGAGCAGTGGTCTGAAAGATCCACAATAACACAAAACAATAGCAACATATGCTATACAAAAGAATACATCTATGAGTCGATATCTCAAATGTATGTAACAAAAACTACTAATCTAAGTAGTTGGCCAAAAGTCAGAGTAATAGGTCCCTGGAGAGAAATCAAGCAGAAGCACCTGTAACATCTCGGTTTGACCCGAGTATTATTTCATAAGAAAATAATAAATGGATCAGTCTAGCTATAAATATCAGAGGACATGATATAGAATAAGAGATATGGCGTAAACGTATAATAACCATAATGGCATACTACTATAAGTATGCAAATGATAATCAACAAGAAATTATCAATATCACAAGAATCTTCTTAAAGATCCAAATCCACAAAAAGGCAATGACACACGAATTCACCAATGCACAAAAATTGATAAAAATTTTCAATGAAAATCACGAAAATTGGTGAAGCACAAATTCCAGAAATCAACACACGAAATCCATAAATCACAAAAAGGGGGGAGGCATATCACAAGAACGGGAGCATGAAGGCTCACCAACACGTGTATCACACAAACGAGACGCTATCTCATGGTAGCTAACCATTAATTTTGAGCCGAGGCTCCACGCGAACGTCCCGAAGACCATGGGGAGCTACCCCATATATGTGAGTCGAAACATCACACAAACGGGGTTTAGTTTCCCTCGTAGACAAAGAGACATCGCACAATTGCTAGTCTAAATCACAAAAATGATCGTCAATGATCATAAAGAAGTGTCAATCACACTAAGCTAGTAAATATATGAGTTTAGCTTCATGTCTCATAACCACTTGCTTAACTTAAATATTTACGAACCAACTATAGATCTTCACTAGAAAATTGTCACAATAGGTTCAATCGAACAAGTCCAAGAATTAACCGACGAAGTAAACGCAAGCGTTTCATACCGCTTGTTTTACTAAGCTGTTTAATTAGATTTCTCATCCGAGTGAGCTAAAGGCTTGTATATACTAATAGATTGGAAAACGGTTTAGGAAAAGAGCTTTGTATTAAAATAGTGTTGAAATCATTTTGATGAAAGAGTTTCGATATTTACTACTAGTATTGAAACCTTTATATTTTTTAAAGTGACAAGTCACAAAATTGATTGTAGAAACAAATCAATTCAATGAAATTCACATTCGAAGACGTGAATAAAAATCCAAGGAAATCAATTCCAAAACCATCAAAGTAGAAATACCCACGCGACCTAATCATGGCCGAGCTAAAGTTCAACGACCAAAAGAAACAGCGGCTTATGGATGCGATCTAACAATGTCGTGACCTAGCATGCAAATGTGACTCGAACAGGCCGAGCGACCTAATGACACGCGACCTAGGGAGACTAACGACCCAGGGATGCAACGACCGAAGTCTTGAACGACCTAGGGGTTACAAGCGCAAAACAGGTGCGAGTTAAATAGGCCAAGCGACCTAGGGGAGGCAACGACCTAAGCATAATCAACCTAAAAGGGTGGCGCAACCTAACGGGTAATGACCTAAGGTGCAGCGGCCTAGCGTCATGGCCGAATGGCTTTAGGATGAACGACCAAACATAGCCGAGTGAAGAAAAGGCGCGACCTAACGAGGTGCGACCTATTGAGTAGGTAAGGTCGAGCGACCTAAGGGATTCAAACGACCTAACGAGCCGAACGACCTAAGTGCAGGCCGAACTAAAGGAGACTAGGCCGAGCAACCTAAGGCCTAACGACCTAAGGCCTAACGACCTAAGACCAACGACCTAGCGACCTAAGGGCGAACGAAAATATACAGGCCGAGATTTTTCCACACAGAGCGACCTAAGGCCAGGAGTTCACCAAATACACTAAAAATTGGAGTTTTTCGCCAATTCAATCCAAACCAAATGCAAATGTACATGCTAAAGTGATAGGAATTCATTCCCATCAGTCCAATATAGTTATAGGCAAGGATGTGAGAAAAAATCTCACCTTTGCACAAAACCAATGAAAATGAAGCTTGAAAGCAAAGGAAGAAGCAATCCCACTTCAATCTCAACACAAGATGCTTGAATCAATGGCTTCTCTCTAGATTTGGAGTTGGATGTTGGATTTGCAAAAGAACTTGAGCTTGGAATTTTAATTTCCCATTCCATTCACCATTTTTGATGAAGCTTTAGTGTTAGGAATTTTATGAAAGAATAAAGAGAAGAGGGAGTAGAGGTTGGGTCTAATAGGCTAAGTCCAAACCAAAGTCCAAAGTGAAAAATTAGTGAAATTCCACCAACTCCAAACATGTCAAAATTTATACTTAAAAAGATTGAAAACGTCATCTTGAACTCAATGGAAGTGGTCTCGAGTCCTAATTTGACCGCTTGCAAAAAGTAGCTTTTCGGACTAAAATCCGACTAATAATAAAATATTTAAATATAAGATCGATAAATATGAGGGTTGTTACATATACACAGACGACTTTTATTATGTGGTTCTTTAGAACTCACACTCCTCAAGCTCGACAGCATGTATTTGGCAAGCAGCACATAATAACTGCCTGAAGGAAAGAAAAGATTGAAAGCGAACTGAACGAAATTCGCGAGAGGTATCAAAGAGGAATTACATATTATTGACTAATTTATGAGATTGTAATTCAATATATGTTTTATCTATATTATTTGATTATTTATCTTTAGATGTCTTGGGCTGTTAGTAGATTTAAAATTAGATTAATTACTTAAATGGCCTAATATGGAGGTTTCAATAAATTGTATGGATAAAACATGTTTAATTTCAGTTAAATGTTTTTGGATGGGAATTTTGTGTCAACCTTGTACAGTTTTATAGAGATGAGCTTTGTGGTACAATCATATGTCAGCAACAAAAAATAATACATAAATAGCCTGAAAGGGACTTCGGTGTTGTAAAAAATAATATATAAAATTGCTTGACATATATTATTCTAAGTTATTTAGCATATATAATTCCTAGCTTATCCAGCCAACTACTTTGGCAAGGAGACAAAGAAATGAACTGAGGCTCTCCTCAAAATTCATGTGTGGCATAAAGATAAAATTTTGATGCATACACATTATATTAATTGACCATCGGTAATAACTAGGAAGCTTTGAACCAAAATTAGGTTTCTTAATATATCGAATGATGCCACCTGTAAATATTAAGTCAAACTGTTATGCAAATATCATCTTGTTTATAGAAACAATAGTACATGTTTCATGAATATCATAACTACTATGAAATAAGTTGTGTACGTGTTTTTGTTGGTTAATTGTATAATGGACTTCAGTCCATTTTCCATCATTTTGTTCTCTCTCGTATAATTTTGATAGTATCCCAGAATTATGCCCCTTTGTGCATTAGAGTCAAGCTTACATTAGAGAATGTATATTCTTAATCAATATCTGGGCTTTTGGGTTCAAAAGAGGGATCAAGCATCAGGAGCTTGATTGTAACAAATGCATGAACAGCCTTAGAGATTAGTGGAAATAGTGCATAAAATTACATGAAACCAAATCCTGCATTCTAGAATATTCTTACATGGTCTGAATTTTAGGGTTTAGGATGGTTCCAATATCATATGCACAAACAACTTTTTTGTTAGTTCCAATTATAGATAAAATTGTATGAAATCAAATTCTCATAAATTTAAGATAAAAAATACAAAATAACACACGAAAGTCGAAACTGCTATGCATTAACAATTTTTGTTCATATAATAGAATATAAAAAATTAATATCAGTGTAGAACCTTAAATTATAGATATGATAAGATTTTAGCTTTTGAATACTAATAAACTGGAATGGTTAGCGAGTCTTCCCTTACAAAACAACATAAAAGGGTGGTGAATCAGTTATCTTTTACCCTGTGAGCAACATCATGTCTATTGAATTTTATGGTAGGAACTACTGTGTTTCAAAACTCATAGACAAAATGATGCTACATATATATAGCAATACCATTGTTTTTTATAGTTATTTGATTCAATCAAAATTTAATTTTTGAAACCCTGGTTTCAATAACTACAAATTCACAGGCGTGTGGTGTCCGACCTTCTAAGCGGTGGCTTTGGACAAAGGCTGGCTCATCTGATGATGCAACCTCATATGCAGAGCGAACCTTCTCCAGCACTGACCCACCGCATAGGCGTACAAGCGTTGCAGGCTGATATGGCTTCCTCTTGCTCTTCGAATTTGTGTCCCGATGACAGGTCGATGCGGTGCTGCGTTTGTTTGCAGAACCGAAACCTAGTGTATTTTTATACATGTGCGCACATGTGTACATGTTACACATGTGCTCAATTGTTGTTACTTCATTGTCCTAAGTGCCTTTTTTGCCAAGAAAGGATTGTGGACATCGTTAATCCAAAATTTTAAGTTTTTTTTCGAGAAATTTGTTTTTTATTGAACATTATACCATTTTGTGCTTTTTAATGAATATCATGTTGTGTTTTGTAACAGTTATCTGGTTTTTGAATGGACATTGTATTGCATTTTTTTATAATGGATATCTACTAAATGGTAGTAAAGCAGAAGCATTTCAAGCTCTTTTATTAATTATAGGAATTTTCTCTCCTCTCCTTACTTCCCTCTAGATATTTAGTTTTTAAATCATGTTATTTATCATTATTACAATTATTATATCATTATTATAACTATTACAATGTTTCTATTGGTTTTCTGCTCTATCACTTTTATTTATGTGATATCCTGGAATTTTCAGGCAATTCAAAGTGATAATCTCCTTTATATATTTAATTAAAATTGGCAAATTTGTTATTTCAACAATAACAATGTAATGTATATATATGTGAATATAAATTTTAAGTAGAAGATTATTTTCAAATTTTAAATTGTGGTTGATTAAATATATATATCAAATTGATTTTTAAATATGATTTTAAATTGTATTTAAAAATTGAATTGAATTTAAATTTAGACTTCAAAAGAATCGATATTATCTTAATATATATTTTCTATTTATAAAAAAATATGTAATATGATTTTTGCAACAACCCGCATATTTATCGATTGTATATTTAAATATAGCATCGTTCATTGGATTTTAGTCCGAATACCTAGTTTTTGCAAACAGTCGAATTAGGACTCGAGACCACTTCCATTGAGTTCAAAATGCCTTTTGCGACCTTTCAGTGTGTAAACTTCGATATGTTTGGAGTTAGTAGAATTTTGCTACTTTTAGCTTAGGGCTTTGGGTTGGGTTTTAGCCCATTAACCCCACTTATCAACCTAACTCCAACCCTCTTCTCTTCATTCCTTCATAATTTCCTAATATATTCAAGCTTCATCAAAAATGGGGGAAGTGAAAAAGAATTAGGAAATCCTAAGCCCTAGTTTCCATTTGCAAATTCAAGTTCTAGCTCCAAATTCATAGAAGAAGCTTTGGTAAGCCTTCTCTTCTTCTTCTCCAACTCATTCTCCTTTCAATTTCAGAAATTCCTAAACCTAACTTAGGAAATGCTCTTCTTTTAAGCTTAGATTGAAGCTTCTTGAGTTGTTATTGAAGAGGAATTGATCTTAGCTTGTTTCAAAAGCTTCTCCTTCATTGATTTGGGTTTAAAGGTGAGATATTTATCTCACATCTAAGTCTATAACTATCTTGGATTGTTAGGTATGAATTCCTAACACTTATTCATATGCATTTGATTTTGGTTTGGATTTATTTGGTGTAAATTCCAATTTTTGTTGTTTTGGCCTAATTTTATGAAAATCCTATTATGGATATTTGGACATTGATATTCGAGGCGTATCGAAGAGCCATTAAGGCTGGGTTGTCGCTTGGCATAAATCATTAGTCGACGTTGCTCGTCCGATCGCTCCCGATAATCGTTTGGCCATCTTTGGCCTAGGTTCAGGGAATGCCTGCAATTCAGTTTTCAGACATCTGAATTTGTATTTTTAGACATCTGAATATTATAAGAGGAATTTTTATTCCTCAGTATTCAGACGTTTGAATCCAAACTTCCAGACGTCTGAATTGGCTCGAATGCAACCAAAAAGAAAATAGGCTTAAAATGTCATTTTCAGACGTCTGAAATCTATGGTTCAGACGCCTGAATACTGTTCTGGAAAACGTTAATTTTCCAGATTCAAACGTATGAAACATTGATTTCAGACGTCTGAATCTGCTGTCTAGGCTCTATTTACCTATTTTGCTTGAGATTCCAATTTTTATCGATTCATGGTTATCTGAATTGTTGTTATCATTTATTATCGACTTTGATGACTTTTATATCGGGATTTTTGGGAATATCAATTTCGATGGATTCGGTAATCGATTTCTTTGGATTTTATTCATGTCTTCGAATGTGAATTTTGATGATTGATTGTTTCTACAATCATTTCTATGATTTGTCATTTAAAATACAAAGGTTTTCTATACTAGTAGTAAATATAAAATCTCTTTCACCAAAATGATTTTAACACTATTTTATTGCAAAGCTCGTTTCTTAAACCGTTTTCCAATCTATTAGTATATACAAACCTTTACCTCACTGTACGAGAAATCTAATTAAACGGCGTAGTAAAACAAGTGGTATGAAACGCTTGCATTTACTTTGTCGGTTAATTCTTGGACTTGTTCGATTGAATCTCTTGTGACAATTTTAGAGTGGAGATCTATAGTTTGTTCGTAAATATTTAAGCTAAGCTAGTAGTTATGGGACATGAAGCTAAACTCATATATTTACTAGCTTAGTGTAATTGACACATTTTGATGATTGATGATGATCATTTTATAGTTTAGACTAGCAATTCGTGATGTCTCTTTGATTCGGTTCATCGGACGTTTCGTTGTACGACGTCGTTGTTCCATTTTATTGTGTTTTGGTTCCTCGGACGTTTCGCTGTATGACTTCATTGTTCCATTTTATTGTGTTTTGGTTCATCGGATGTTTCGCTGTACGACGTCGTTGTTCCGTTTTATTGTGTTTTTGTTCATCAGATATTCTGTATGACGTCGTTGTTCCGTTTTATTGTGTTTTGGTTCATCGGACGTTTCGCTGCACGACGCCGTTGTTCCGTTTTATTGTGTTTTGGTTCATCGGACGTTTCGCTGTACGACGTCGTTGTTCCATCTTATTGTGTTTTGATTCATCGGACGTTTCGCTTTACGACGTCATTGTTCCGTTTTATTGTGTTTTGGTTCATCGGACGTTTCGCTTTACAACGTCGTTGTTCCGTTTTATTGTGTTTTGGTTCATCGGACGTTTCGCTGCACGACGTCGTTGTTCCGTTTTATTGTGCTTTGGTTCATCGGACGTTTCGCTGCACGACGCCGTTGTTCCGTTTTATTATGCTTTGGTTCATCGGACGTTTCGCTGCACGACGCCGTTGTTTCGTTTTATTGTGCTTTGGCTCATCAGACGTTTCACTGTACGACGTCGTTATTCCATTTTATTGTGCTTTGGTTCATCGGACGTTTCGCTGTATGACGTCGTTTTTTCGATTTATTGTGTTTTTGGATCACCGGACGTTTCGTTGTATGACGTTGTTGCTCCGAATTATTTGATTTCTGGAATTTCAAATTGATGATTTCTAGAATTTATGTTTCACCACTTTTTGCGATTGGCAACGATAAGTTTGTCAATATTTGTGGCTTGGTGAATAAAATAAAGAATATGACATTCTTTTTAGTGCTTTGAGATTTCTCGAGATATAGTATGATTTTTGTTGATTTTTAATGTATACTTTTCAGTGTATGGCATTTTTGTTATCATACGTTTTTATCGTATCTCTTCTTATATCTCATCTTATCTGATAGTTATAGCTAGACTGATCAGTTTATTAGGGTCAGACTGAGATTTTACAGGTGCTTCCTCATGTCTTCTTATCTGGGATCATCATTTGATCTTTTGGCTACACTACTACAATACAGGCAATTTGCATCGGTTGTTTACCCCCCTTTTGCATCAGTTCAACAACCGATGCAATGCAACCGATGCAACAGGCTTAACACTTTTGCATCAGTTCTGAAACCGATGCAAAAAGGTCCTTTTTTGCATTGGTTGTTACTAACAACTGATGCAAAATATCATGGTTGGTTGCTTGAACACGGCCCTCATGTTGCATCGGTTGTAATGAAAACCGATGCAACAATGGAACTTGTTGCATAGGTTGTTGTTGAAAACCGATGCAAACTAATCCTTCTATTGCATTGGTTTTTTATAACAACCGATGCAAACTAATCACTCTATTATATCAGCTATTTATACCTGATGTAGTACATAATGACAGTACTTACTAGTCATGTATAAAATGAACAAAGAAAGTATGGAGTATGAACCGATTGTGCCCAGATTTCAAGATTTCTAAGCCAAAAATGCGAGAACTATATCAAGAATATCAAAATAGTATTGTAACGGTCACACAAATGAAACAACCACATAACCATAAATTTCAAACGTGGACATAACTAAAATGTTAACAATACAGAACTTCTAAAATAATACCATAGAAACAGAACGCGAAACATAACACACTGGAAACTTTAAAACATCAATGCAACTACAACACTTAATAAGATCTACCGCTTCTGCTACCAGCTACAGAGGAAGAAGTGAGCTCCAAAGTGACCGTGAAAGACGACTTATCAGCTTCTCTAAGGTATCTGACGTCTCCATTCATGAGCTTGAGAAGTTTTTTACATATAAGAAGACTTACACCTTCATTTGTTTGATTTTCTTCACTTCCAAACATTTGAGCAACCAATTCTTTAGGTATGCCACTCCCCATGTGAGTTATTCTACATATATATAAGAAACTCAGTACCAAGAAATCAATCATATTATAGAAGTGCTATTCTGCTGCTAAAAGTGCATCGATATTATAGCATTACCTAAGTTCAAAGTTTATGACGTGAAGACTGCGACCAACACGATCTCTGAATAAATTAGCACCAATCTTAATAAGA
The DNA here is from genome assembly GCA_030765085.1 of Allium cepa. NCBI lineage: Eukaryota > Viridiplantae > Streptophyta > Magnoliopsida > Asparagales > Amaryllidaceae > Allium > Allium cepa. Next base: position 1,036,933,982 of record CM060931.1, on the reverse strand, counting down.
CCACCACTGGGTGAATACTTGACCGAAACAGCCAAGAAATCAGCAAAAATTTGTTGAAGCCTTAAGCTATCGCCGTAAACACATTCTTTCATGAATCCATCAGATAAGTTGTATACTATTCTAACCCCCTTTCCAGTGCCTGCAATCATCACTTGACTGATGGCAATAACCATCACATCCTGAAAAAGAAATTTCGACATTTCTAGCTCCAGACAACTATAAGTTTTTCGTATATCATTTGAGCATATACTTAAGATATAGCACAAAAAAACTTAATAATTAATGTATAATTACTTATCCATAATGTTGTCGATGTCTAAATCATCAATGATCTTATTCAGCTGAAGGTGACATTTTCCAGTTGTACTCAATAAAATCATAAAATAGATAATTTAAATCAATAGTTGTACTGTAGGTGAATAATTATCCTCCATGTCCTCTGACGGAGTTCCTTGTTTGGAACATAAGGGGCATGAATACACCAACAAAGCAGCTCAATTTTTTCCAATTGATCAACAATTTTAAATATTCTCTAATAGATCTACTAGAAAATAAGATAAGCTCTAAAGACATAGATAATTTAATGGCTAAAACTGATAAAATGTGGAAATTATAAACATAATAATCATCTAGATTACAAAGGTAGAATCTTAATTCTATGGGATTCAACTATTTGGTCTGGTATTATTTTTCATACTGAAGCAAAATTATTTTCTATATACTGCATAATGTTGAAGGGCTCAGTTTAAGCTATACCGTAGTTTATTCTTCTTATACAGCTGACCAAAAATTGGATTTATGGGCATATCCTTGCGATTAAGCCAGGAAAATTAACCTTTCGTGGATTTTTTTAGGTGATTTTAATGCTATCGTATCCAGTCAAAGCAGATTAAATAATGGCATTCAAAACTCAGTGGGTGGTACAGACTTTATGAACTGTACTACTCAAACTAGTCTGTTTGAACAAAACTACTCAGGCAATTGTTACACTTGGAGAAGTGGACTAAAACCATCATTTAAGTTCTCTACTTACAAATCTAAACGATAAATAGATACAAACCTGAAAAGGACAGATGGATTGTTGCAGCTGGTGATTATGGTGGCTTCTACTCTTAAGCTCCAACAGAAAACAGCTATTGCAATGATACTCTTAACCTGACATTATAATCACTGACTAACATTAAGAAAAATGCTCATAAGTGAAAACATGGTTAGCATAGTCAATAGAATATATTTTTTACAGTTAATGCTTAACCTGTTAGTCCATCATAAATGTACACTGCATTAACCAAATAGCCATGCTAACTCATAAGGATATAGATAGTTAATTCACATTAAGTTACTGAAAATTCTTCAGCTTGTGTGCACACTGTACATAGGACAATTAGCTATTTCACATATGTGCACAATGAATTAGCACACTTTCAAATTGACCATGTAATATATTTTCTGATTTAATTTCAGCATAGGATAGTAGGTTTATTAAGAATCTAAAAAACTTGTCACTTTGTACCCTGCACAGAATAATAAATGTTGTACCTAATAATACAGTAGGGCATGCAATCATCGAAAATGAGAATGTTGGTATTAGTATATATGCTATAGTAGTAACAATATAATGAATAAAACATGGTGGAACAAGCTGGAAAAGAAAAGTGTTCCAGCAAAACTGGGGATTTTGCCACAACTAAAACAGTAATGACTAACAAAATTTTGAGAATATTCTATATATGGGTGAATGATTTGAATTATTTGTAACCTATAAAATTACATACAATAAAATGAACAAATTATTTTACCAAGTACTAGTCATTATATGGTGTTTACAAACAAACAAGTATAGTAAAAACATCATAGCATTCATCTGCAACTTAGTTATCGATAATATCAAAGATTGATACAGAAGGCACATTAGCAAGTATGGGAAAAAAAAGCTGCATGACACAGAAATTAAGGAATTTTACCCGAATAACACGATGGACAATAGGAATATCATGTCCCTGGAACATGAAGTTATACCTAAAAAGGTAAAAGTGCATTTAGCAATTTCACACTAACATGTTATATATAAAATAAACTACTATAACAAAGTTGCTATCAAAAGCCAAAACCGATTAATCAACTTGAATATATTATGAATGTGCTCTCTAATCCTGAAAACTTACTTCAACATTAAATACAAAAATGTCACCAGCACGGTTGCGATCATTGCTCATTTATAAGAATAATATATCTCCCTGCAGTGAAAACAAAGAATTAGTTACACTGTGACTGTGTATTGTTTCTTTATGTTACTACAGTAACCACAGGTGGATAAAGATAGTATACTCAATTCATATTTCTGTTGCCATCCCTCTGTTTGTAATCAACTCTATAATTTGTCCACTTTTTCAATACCTCATGGTGGAGCAGAAGAATTGTACTTGAGCTACCTGAAGTTGAGCTATATATATGTTATATTTGCAAACACAGTTATATATAAATGTATATGGTTTGAATGCAAAAATTTGTAATGTACCTGGCACATCCAATATGATGACATGAGCTTGAGGCGTTTCCTTCCAGTCCACCCGACATTCTTTTACATAAAGTTCAATAACCATCTTCAAGTTCACATGCAAAATATTAAATACTAGAAACCAACTTCAAGAAAAAATCTCCACAAGTAATAATACATACCGCTTTAGCAATGATTTCACCATTTTCTGGCACATCAACCTCAATTTTAAAGAGAACCCAAACCCATTTATCGCTATTTATATCATCAGCTACGTATTTAGTATTGCTCTTCTGATATCTGTGAGCTTCAACCCAGGTTTTCCCACCATCAACCGATACATCTACCCTCTCGATGCCACGCCCACCACCAGAGACAGCATATCCACTTACAGTTATCTATATATTTTATAACATGTTGAGAAGAAGAAAAATGCTCCAGTTATGTGTGATGGTTTAATATGATTTAGAAACTCAGGGAAATTTCAAACCTTTCCTTGCTGAACAATGTTCTCATCCTCCAAGGAACAAATAGCACACTGCCACACCATGTAGATATTGACCTCGTTAAAACATTACTCAAGCATTTCATACGAGTTTAGGCACGTTATCAATACGAAAAGTTACTGCATTTACTGTTGATCAACCAAGCTTGTTCTGCTTGTTAATTTGTACCAGTTTTGATACAGTCTGACTAAATACAAGAAATTGTAGCCTATGCAACCTTAACCTTATAGTCATAATGATACATAATTGAATTTACAGGAAAGGTAAAACTAAGCATGAGGTTTATTGTTGTGTATATATGGGTTACTTAAACTTACTTGGATCATAACCAGGTCTATTATTTGTGACCACACATGATGTTATCAATTTCTCTTGTAAAGCCTATTTAAAGGCATTTCAGCATGTTTAATAAAGTGAAGCTCTTTTACAAGTTTTAGTATATTATCTTCAAACATTTGAATACTCTAACAGAAATGGTTGTTCATAAACATGCTTATGAGCACACTCATACTTGAAGTTGTGGCATAGTTCTTTGCTACATAAACCGTGTCTGATTGAAATCTATTTCAATTTTCGAGGACCAAAATGTTAGCATGATTAGATTAGTAAGCAATTCTGCTAACTTGAGGATTTGACATGATGACTCATTGATATAGGTATTTAATTGTTAGGAAGATAACCGTATAAATAACTGAATGTTAAGTACGATGATTTGTAAGAAACACTTTTTAAAATTATAAATACCTCAAGTTTATTAATATCATTGTTGATGCAAGTATATGAACTGATGTCATAACTGAATTCATGCTCGTAGCATTATCCTATAAAATTTTAGCCAGAATAAAATTATTGTTTTCTCAAAATACTTGATTGGTTATACATTATACCGATGCCTCACTTTTATGCCACTGAATCAGTAATGTCGTGCAACGTGTTCTAACTTGAATTCTTGGTTAGCAGAATTGGCTCCCTCAAAGTGAAAAATGTGAAATCTCTGCCTTTCAAAAAGAAAGTTGCTGATGCAAAAAAGTAGTGGCTGCATTTCAAAACGAACTGGATGATATTACTAAGAGGGATATGTGACATTTCTTGATATGCAAATTCTTACATTATTTCCTCTCTTTTTTAATGGGTCTGCCATTCATTACTACTATATTTAGATTAAACAAGAAGCGTGGTACAAATATTTTTTACTAAATAACTCCTTTGGACAGGACAGTATACAAATTGTTGATTCAACAATTGGACATATGATGACTGACTTGAGGAATACAAATTGTCCTGTATGTTAAGCTTACTTATTCATTTACTACTGTCAACAGGTGAACCACTGGAATTCACACTGCTCTACGACTTTATGTTGATTTTTTCTATGCAAGCCGAGCTATTTCAAAAGTACATTTCTATTTATAGTTTAATCTATTGAATTTGTAAATTGTAGACTTATATGCTTCAACAGGGTAATAAAATTGTGATTTCCGTTTGAACCAAGTTGATATGAAATTTGACAGCATATACTTACTCAGGGCAAACATATTTCCAGTAACCATTGTGAAGCTCAGATCCTCGACGGCTTGGAGCTATCTTTCATGTGTCGTTTGCAAAGCTTCGGTACGACTGGATGACATGATGCTTTTCCATTCAAAGTTCAAACTTGTGAAAGAGCTTCACTTTATTAAACATGCTGAAATGCCTTTAAATAGGCTTTACAAGAGAAACTGATAACATCATGTATAATGCCAACACTAGGTTTTTAAGGGATATCTTTTCATGTAAGTATAAAATAATAAATGTAATTAAAATATTATTGAGATTTACAACACATCTCCGATTCAAGGCTCTTTTTCTTCTTTTTCAACAATGTCACAAGTACAAGAAACTTCCCTTTTTTTTGTACAGAATGACCGCATAATACACATACCATCTTGCCCCCAAAACGAGTTATAAAACACTTAAAAGCAACAAAGAATATAAACCCTATTATAACAGAATTACCTGCACATGAAAATCCATTTACGTAGTCCTCGTAAACCAATTGATATTATCCCAATTAAACGAAGGTGGAAACATCTTATAATCCTTTTGCATAAAGAACCCCTATTTTTTTTAAAAAGGACAAGGTTAATAATATTCTTCAGTTCCATAAGAATAATTTGAACGAAAAAAGCATATTTGTTCATCACCTGACATTCTTCTATAATTGTATCGATTCTGTCAAGCCACTTAACAGATCGAGCACCAACAATTCCAGGAACAACAACACGCAATGGGTATCCATGGTCACGATTAACAGATCGCTACCACCTCCACTCAACCTAAATCCCCACCTGATTCGCAGTCGAATTAAAACATTTGTTTTGATTTGGTTTGAATTTCAATTTGTTTTGAGGATTTCGATTTGGGAGGAACTGCTAATTTGGTTTGAAGTTAAAATTCATAGTCGAATTTAATTTGAAGTCGTTCAATTGAACGCTATAAAGTTGCTTTTGATTTCTTCTTAACGGGTTAGGGGGGAAGTGGAGGGATAAATTAAAGCGGGAAATGAAAAGTTAAGGGGGGCAAAATGAAAGTTGGAGTAGCAAAACTATGGAAAATGAATGCAAACTACCGTAGTTGCATCGGTTGAATTCAAAATCGATGCAACTAAAACTATTTGCACGTGCAATTGCATCGGTTGTTGGTGACAACTGATGCAAATTTGATTTTTTTATTACATATTGCTTTTCACGTACCAATTGCATCAGTTATTAAGATAGAACTGATGCAAATAGTTCTATTTGCATCAGTTTTTACTTCAACTGATGTAAATGAGGCGAAGCAATATGCACTTTTTGTACTAGTGCTAGCTGCTTTAGTTTAGTAGTTTTTGTTGTATACATTTGAGATATAGACTCCTTGATGTATACATATTTCTATCTAGTACTTGTATATATTCTTTTGTGATATTGTGGATCTTATTTGACCAGTACTCGGATGTACACTTTCATGTGTCGTATTCATATCTGTTTCCGCTTTTGTGATATGGACTTCTATGACCGATTTATGCTATGCTTATTTCTATATTTGTTTCCAAAGACCACATAGCTACTGTGTAGTAGCTTTGAGTTTGTATTGGTATGTCGGATTTCCTCTTGAAATGAAAAGTTATAATTTTATCTGATGTATCGGTGCTCTCACAAAGCAATTACACGGATGGTCGCTCCTCAACACCCTTATTCTCCGTGCTAGTTAACGGCATTACCTCGTAGTGTCCTTAGCTAGCGTGCGTATAGAGGTGGGGCATCACAGCTTGGTATCAGACGCCTAAATATTGTTTTGGAAAACATTTAATTTTCCAGATTCAGACGTCTGAAACCTTGATTTCAGACGTCTGAATCTGCTGTCTAGGCTCTATTTGCCTATTTTGCTTGAGATTCCAATTTTTATCGATACGTGATTATCCGAATTGTTGTTATCATTTATTATCGACTTTGATGACTTTCATATCGGGATTTTTGGGAATATCCATTTCAATGGATTCGGTAATCGATTTCTTTGGATTTTATTCACGTCTTCGAATGTGAATTTTGATGATTGATTGTTTCTACAATGATTTCTATGATTTGTCACTTTAAAATACAAAGGTTTTCTATACTAGTAGTAAATATCAAATCTCTTTCGTCAAAACAATTTCAACACTATTTTATTACAAAGCTCGTTTCTTAAACCGTTTTCCAATCTTTTAGTATATACAGACATTTACCTCACTCGTATGAAAAATCTAATTAAACGGCTTAGTAAAACAAATGGTTTGAAATGCTTGTGTTTACTTCGTCGGTTAATTCTTGGACTTCTTCGATTGAATCTCTTATGACAATTTTCGAGTGGAGATCCACAGTTTGTTCGTAAATATTTAAGTTAAGCTAGTGCTTATGGGACAATAAGCTAAACTCATATATTTACTAGCTTGGTGTAATTGACACTTTTTGATGATCGATGATGATCGTTTTATGGTTTAGACTAGCAATTCGCGATGTCTCTTTGATTCGGTTCATCGGACGTTTCGCTGTACGGCATCCTGTTTTGGTTCATCGGACGTTTTGCTATACGACGTCGTTGTTCCATTTTATTGTGTTTTGGTTCAACGGACGTTTCGCTGTACGATGTCGTTGTTTCTTTTTATTGTGTTTTGGTTCATCGGACGTTTCGCTGTACGACGTCGTTGTTCTATTTTATTGTGTTTTGGTTTATCGGACATTTCACTGTACGACGTCGTTGTTCCGTTTTATTGTGTTTTGGTTCATCGGACTTTTCGCTGTACGACGTTGTTGTTTCGTTTTATTGTGTTTTGGTTCATCGGACGTTTCACTGTACGACGTCGTTGTTCCATTTTATTGTGTTTTGGTTCATCGGACGTTTCGCTGTACGACTTCGTTGTTCCACTTTATTGTGTTTTGGTTCATTGGACGTTCCGCTGTACGACGTCGTTGTTCCGTTTTATTGTGCTTTGGCTCATCGGACGTTCTGCTGTACGACATCGTTGTTCCGTTTTATTTTGCTTTGGTTCATCGGACGTTTTGCTGTAAGACATCGTTGTTCCGTTTTATTGTGTTTTGGTTCATCGGACATTTCGCTGTACGACGTCAATCGTTGTTCCGTTTTATTGTGCTTTGGTTCATCGGACGTTTCGCTGTACGATATCGTTGTTCCGTTTTATTGTGCTTTGGTTCATCCGACGTTTCGCTGTACGACGTCGTTGTTCCGTTTTATTGTGCTTTGGTTCATCGGACGTTACACTGTACGACGTCGTTGTTCCGATTTATTGTGTTTCTGGATCATCGGACGTTTCGCTGTATGACGTTGTTGCTCCGAATTATTTGATTTTTGGAATTTCAAATTGATGATTTCTAGAATTTATGTTTCACCACTTTTTGCGATTAGCAACAATAAGTTTGTCAATATTTGTGGCTTGGTGAATAAAATAAAGAATATGACATTCATTTTAGTGCTTTTAGATTTCTCGAGATATAGTATGATTTTTGTTGATTTTTAATGTATACTTTTCAGTGTATGGCATTTTTGTTATCGTATTTTTTTATCATATATCTTCTTATATCTCATCTTATCTGATAATTATAACTAGATTGATCCTTTTATTATTTTCTTATTAAATAATACTCGGGTCAGACTGAGATTTTGCAGGTGCTTCCTCATGTCTTCTTATCTGGGATCATCATCTGATCTTTTGGCTAACTACTTTAGTTTAGTAGTTTTTTTTGTATACATATCCTTGATGTATACATATTCTTGTCTAGTACTTGTATCTATTCCTTTGTGATATTTGTGGATCTTATTTGACCACTACTCTGATGTACACTTTTATGTGTTGTATTCATATCGGTTTCCGCCTTTATGATATGAACTTCTATGACTGATTTATGTTATGCTTATTTCGATATTTGTTTCCAAAGACCACATAGCCACTGTGTAGTAGTTTTGAGTTTGTATCGGTATGTCGGATTTCCTCTTGAATGAAAAGTTATAATTTATCTAACGTATCGATGCTCGCACAAAGAAATTACACAGATGGGCGCTCCTCAACAGCCTTATTCTCCACGTTAGTTGACGTCATTATCCTTTAGTGTCCTTGGCTAGCGTGGGTATAGAGGTGTGGCGTCACAATTTTGTATAAATATAGTTTGTTATTTCTATTTTCTTTAAAAGGGTTTTCATTTTTATAAATTAGAATAGGTATATAGTTATTAGGAAATTAATTAATAAAAGCTTTATTTATATTTATAAATTTATTTTTGCTTGTAGTGTTACAACTGTAAGTTAATAATACTATCTCAACACATGTGTTAACAAGATAATTGAGGAGGATGACAAGTGTCATCATTAATTTAAATTTTATTTTATTTTTTATAAAATTAATTTTAGCTCACATAACACCTATTCTTCATCCTCATATATTTTCCCTATCTTTATTCTAAAATCAGAAACAAAGGAAACTTAAACGTTTTTTTTCTTCTCAAAGCTCAAAGAAAATAAAACCTGAAAACTAAATCTAAGACAAGAAATTCAAGAGCAACAAGAAAATGATGGCAAAGGCAAGTTCAACATCAATGCAAAAAATTTCAATTACAATCAGACAGGAGATTAATCAACAAGCAACCTGGAATTAGCAGCAAAATTTAAAAAAAATTCACCAAGCAAAAAGATCAATCAAGTCTGGAAACCATCGGCTTGTAGTGTCCTCTGTCTCTGTTCATTGCTAGGTGAGTAAACATATCTTAAAAATAGTTTTAATCCTGGATTTCGTCTTGAAGTTGTGAACGAAAACCATGCTGTTACCTGAAAGGCTTGGATTAAGATGAATGCATGTAGTTGTAATAAGTATTGGATGGCTGTGACTATGCAAATACAGGCTTTGTTGATATATCAAGGTTTGATTTCCTTCAAAAATCCAATATCTCATCTTTGAATCATAGTTAGCTTATGATTTGTAAATAAAAAGTGTTTGAAATCATACAATAACACTATTAAAAATCATTTCAGAAATTTATATTGAATATTTGTCTGGAAATTTTAAAAATAACAGCGAAATTGTAATTTGGGTCAAAATTTCATCAATTCAATTTTAAGATTGGATTACATGGTTGAATTCGTGATGGAAAATCATGAATTTTAATGGATATATCTCGATTTTTAGATTGAAAATCAGTGAGCTTCCTCGAGTTGAACGTTTGAGATGTTTTGAGCAATTTCCGCCGATCAACGACGAACTGGTTGGCGTGATTGGGCTTGTAGGTTGAGGAGAAGTCAAGGATCATTAGAAAAATACCATGGTGATTTGTAGTTGGTCGAGATGGCAAGGAATCGACGATGAAGGGTTTTATTCCCTGAGTTTAAGTGAGTATTCAATCGGGTTTTGAGATGCTGAGAGATGATCGGTGGCGATCGCGAGGCCTGCGATAGGTGCTGGGAGACGTGACGGAGTTATGGTGAATGTGGCGGAGCTTCTCGAGGCAGGGATCATCAGAGGCGATCGAATTTCGATAGTGTTTGGTTCACGCTGTGTGAGTTTTAGAGTTGATTTGATTCTCGTTTTGGATCGAGTGAGATAGGTGATCGAGATGGGTTTAGGAGATCGCCGTTGAAGTGTCGAGATCATCGACGATGAACGGATTGCCGTGGTTCATCGGGGTAGGTGCACACGTGCGCAGTTGTGTCAGAGAATGATGAGGGAAGTTATGCTCAGGTTTTTCTTCGAAGGTGTTCGAGTTTTACTCGAAGCAGGAAGAGTGTAATGGTCCCGTGTCTTGATCAGGGAAGTTAGGGGTTTGCTCGAGTTTTGGTATAAGTAATAGGAAAATGGATTTCTAAATGACTTTGTATTAAAATCTATTTAATAACTTTGAAAGTTTCGAAGATTTTAAAGGTTTAATTAGATGTCTATATTGTTTAAATTATAATTGATTACTGAAATGTTTTATTTTTAAATAAAGTTTAAAGATAAGAATTTAGTAAATCTATTATAATAAAGAGTTTATCTTTAAGTGACTAAGAGTTTTGATTAATTTAAGATAAATAAATTTTCTTAATTAAGAATCTTTTAAGTATAAGTAATTAAGAAAATTATTTAATTGATTTTAAACGATGAGTTAATAATTAACTAAGTAATTAATTAGTGATTAATTAAAGATAATCACTTATGAATTAAGTAAGAGTATTACTTAATGAAGTAATTTAAGGGATTAATTACTTGGTGTAATTAATTAAGTTAATGTGATTAATTTTAATTAATTAATTAAGTTTAATTAATTAAAGAGGATTACTTGACGATGAGATTAAGTACAATTACTCAATGCAATTAATGGAGTGTAGTAACTTATTGAAGTAATTAATGAATAATTACTGGATGTAATTAATTAAGGGAAATTACTTGATGGATATTACTTAAAGGATAATTACTTGAGGGAAGTAATTAGGTGGTGATTACTCAGTGTTATTAAAGGATTAATTAATAAAATTAATTAAGGGGTTGATTTAATTAATATAAGTAATTAAAGGTAGCTAATTACTAAGGTGATAAATCAAGGTTGAGTAATGAATGTAATTAAAGTTAAAGATTAATTATTGAATGTAATTAGAAGAATACTCGATCAACGAAGGTCACTAAAGGTTAATTACTGTGAATGGTTTAAGAATAATTAATTTATGTAATTAATTAAGGGTTAATTACTTAATGTAATTAAAGGATAATTAATCTATGTTGATTAATTATTTGGTTTGTGATTAATTATTGTTAAATAAGCAAGATTAAAAGTGATTAAAGAAATTGATTTGATTTAATTGGGAATGGGTGACTAATTAATCTTGCTTATAAATGATTGGTTGATATTTCTGATATGAAATGTTTGAGACATGATATGTTTGTCTTGAATAGTGATTATGTGGTTATCTGTCGATGATGAATTGTTGTGTAAAAGAGTGACATCTTGTGATTAAAGGTTGAATTGTGACTCACTTGAATAGTGTGGGTTAAGATGGCACTGAATTCGAAGAGACCGGAGTCGGGTATTTGTAAATACCCGAAACCGCTTCGATTTATAATCTATAAAAATTCTGTACGGCTTTGATATGTAAAATCAATAGGCTGAAATGGAATGATTAAGTGAATTGGACCATTTAATCTAAGTTTTGGTACTTAGAAATTGATATGTGAAATAAGTGATGTTTATAACAACCTGTAAAATTGTAAATTGATACAAGCTACCCGGGTTTATATAAGTTGTATGCTTTTGTATTCATGTTAGATGGGTTAACTCATGCTGGTTTCCAGCCTGACCCGAGTGTTACTTTGATGTAATGCTCGGGTCAGACCGAGTATTACAGATTTTCAGGTAAGGACGTTTTGGAGCTCAGGAGGCGAGTTGGATGGCAGAAACGTATGGAGTGTATACAGCTGTGATATATTGTTATTTATCTAGGACAAGATATTTTAACTGTCCAAGTGATCGTGCAAATGCTGTACTCTGATGTATTAAAATGTAATTAACTGATACATTTTTCCTTTGTGAACAGTTATTTTATGTGATATTATATGTTGATCCGCTGCGAATGTGAGGTTTTTGTGACTTGTTTCTGTTCCTTCTTCTTTCCCTTTTCTTATTTTCCTAACTATTTCGAATTTTCTGGATTGAAAATTCTAGGTCATTTCATTTTGTATCAGATTTGAATATTTGGATTTTGAAGTGGAAAATATATTTTGTGAAATATATAATGAAATATAATAGAAACTGGAAATTTCTATGGAAGAAAGTTACTTTATGGAAGTAAGTAACTGGTAAGTGACTTTGTAGAGTAATCAAATTTGAATATTTGGTTTAAAATAAACCAAGTTATATATCTTTGTTACATAAGATAAATCCCCCCTTGTTGAATCTTTTGCCGAAAGAAATAGATTTTTGAAAGTGTTTGAAGTATAAAAATGGAATTTATACAAGTTTGAAGTGATCCAAAGATTTTTAAAGTTTTATATATATATATATATATATATATAAAGGATCTTATGAGAATGATTTTGAAAAAAGGTTTTTGGAACCTTTGGATTTGGAAAGGCTTTTTGATTTTTGGGAAAAAAAAATCAATTTTGGAGATTTGGAAAGTCTAATTTGAGAATTATCGATTTTGGGATAATCGATTTGAGAAAGGAGATTTATATGGGATTCGCACTAGGTATAGGATTTGGAAGATACTACATGTCTATAGTATAAAGTGTTTTGAAAATGGCTCTGGAGAAAAAGGTGCTCCCTTGAAATGAACTTCTCAGGACTACTTAATTTTCTTTTTCATTTATCTTGAAAATCATTTTATGAAATCATTTTATTTAATTTTCTTGGGTTCAATCTTACTTAATATCACTAAGTTTTGATTTTCCAGGATACCAATACTTTTATTCTGGCTTACTTATTCCCCTTTTAAATTTTTATAAACTACTCACTTATTAATATTCACTCTTCCCCATCTATTTAAAATCAATTTTTCACATCTTACTTTAACTAAGGATTATATATTTTTTTTTCAGTGCTTTTCAATTCTTTTATAAGCTTCTGAAGTTTATTTATTCTAATTCAATACTTACTTAGTTTACACTTATTTATTTAAGTAAGAATTTTATTCCAGTCAATATTGTCTATAATTCGACTGAATTCATTTAAATTCAGTTTTATTCCAACTCAACTTCAGTTAAATCTAGTTACATATCATTCTTTGAATTTTTGTTAAGCAAAGATTTAATTCCATCTAATAACATTCATGACACAACTGACTTTTGATTTAATTCAATCCTAATTTAATTCAATTTTATTTCTCAATATATGAGTTCAAAACTTATTTATTTACTTAAAAGCTTATATTGCTCATTTGATTCATTTCATCTTATAACCAAAATTTCAAATTATATATATCACTTACTAGCGTAAGGTATAATTTTTCATTTCACAATTATAATCATTTTACCTTTCAACTTTATATCCAATTTAATTCAATTTCAATTTTATTTAACTTATCTCAAGTTTAAATTCAAATATATTTTCTTCACTTTCATTCACTTAAGTTAAATTTTAATTCCTGGATTAAAATTTTCAATCTCTTCTTATTAATATCAACCTTACTTTATCAGTTCAATAGTTGATTCATTAATTCATTCACAAATTCGTTTTCAACCAATAAATTTTGTTTTCGAACATTAATTATTTTTAGTCCATTTGAACTTATTCTGCACCTTATTTTACACATTTAAATCCATCATCCAGTATTGAATTTTATTTCATTTGCATACCATAGTAACTAATCATTTACTTATAAATTTTAATTTTAAAACTTGTTTATTTAACCCAACTTAACTATTTAATTTTAATTTTTTTTTCAAACTTAAGTTCAACAATTAATTTTGAAAACATATATATATATATATATATATATATATATATATATATATGTATGTATGTATGTATGTATGTATGTATGTATGTATGTATGTATCTAACCAAACTATTCCTTTGCATTTTCAAAATCAACCAAATTTCTCCAAAAAAACATTAATCCAAAACATCCTAGTAGCAATCCCTCTTTTGGAAACTCGAAAATGAACATCGATGATGCTGCAGTCATCACCGGAGTTATTTTCCAGCGACCGTAAGATTTCAATGCTTTTCTCTCTTTTAAAACCCTTCAAATATTTTAATTTCCAAATCTCTCTAGATTTCAAATCTGATTCAGAAATATTTCTCTCATATATATTATTTTTCCCAACCCTTGGGAATCATTTTCAAATTTCAAAGGAATTTAAATTGCCAGATTTTCAAATTCCAAACTCTTTAAATTTATATTCAAACATTAATTTGGAATTTTATTTTATTTTAATTATTAACCACATTATAATTTACATTTATAATTTACATTTACAAATTTCATTTGTATATGAATTTGTGTCTAGTTTTTAATTATGGTTTCAATATCTTATTCAATTATGAATCACATTTACAAATCTCAATTATTTATCAATCTATTCCTCCATCTTTGGTTATTATTTCAATTTCTCATTCAATTCTCATACAGTGATAATAATGTAATATTATCACTCCTAACAACCAAGCATCCACATATAACTATAACAATTACGAAAATCATTTCCTTTATATACAAAAAAATTTGGGTAAAATTATTTATTTACCCTATTTAAAACAATACTTTGTCGGTTTATCTTGTTCAAGAGTTTAGAAATTCCTATCGATAACATGGTGTCCCATATATCGACCATAATCCATAAACACTCAACCGATAAATCAACGCAATATAAAAACAATTCTATATTCATTAACAAATACGCACCCATATCCATTAATACTCTCAAACTCATTCTAGAGTACCATAGACTCTATTTTATGAGTAATTCCCACCAGAGCCAAGGTTGTCACCAACCTGGCACTAATACCAAGTGTAACGACCCGCGAATCCATACCCCTTGAGTCAACATTATTCTACATCAATCAACTCAAGATGTATAGAAATACGAACCATTTGGGTTAAAGAAGAAGTGGTAGAAGAAGAAAATAGAAAATAATATCAGAATCAAACCATCGCAGCGGAATAAAATATAATAGATAATAAATAATCTTTACTCAAAAATCAAATATCTCTGTTTATATATTACATCACCAGAGTACATCAATCACAGCTCAACATCAATACCATACAACTGGATACACAGCCAGACTACACAACGGAATATATATATAAAACAAGTACGAAAATACGTACCGTCATCCAGCTCGTCTCCTGAGCTCCACAACATCAAATCCTGTATCCTATAATACTCGGTCTGACCCGAGCATTACAGTTAAATAACACCCGAGTCAGTCTGGAATACCAGCATGAGAAAATCACACTCAATTGATTATTAAAGTTTCACAAATTCTTTGAAAAAAAAAGCATCTCGTAAGACCACGCCACAAATAAACATGTCGGATTTTTACCTTACGATAGCTAAAACATTTTCTTATAAAATCCACTGATATTATAATAGGGTCTATATACAAATACTTATTAAAATAGCCGAAATTATTACATCTATTAAATTCCAGCTACTAGCCACAGAGTGGGTAATACAAACAAAACTCGTACAAGGCTCATAGGGAGAATGGATTTCCAACTAATGACTAGGCACCGGGGTACCATATGTCACAGTACGTGGCCTAGATCACAGTACCGAGGAGTACGCCCACTCCTCTGCAACACAAGACAAGGACTACCCCTTACTGGATAATCCCGAGTGAGATCACCCCGCGGTTGGGATCAGCAATCGCCCACTAAGCCGAAATAAAAGGGACATCTAGACAGAGATGACTTCACCCTGCTTGGGTGCTACCCACCTAGCCTTGCTGCATAACCCCTGATTTTCAGTCATTCTCGGTTGATGAGGCTTGAGGCTAACCTTTTTAGAACATATCCCTTAGAATGCCCATTGTCCACCTGACGATGTTCCGAAAGCATTCATCCATACAAGTCCGTCCCGGGTTCGAACGGAACCGAAGGCACTACTCCCACTACATCCATTTTGGAAATATCCTCAGGATTAGTAGCGACTAGCCCTTGCACTTCACTGCACCATCTTCGAATCCTCATTCGTTTCCCATGAAACGTACAAACCGGATCGAAATGGTTTTCGAGAAATAAATCTTGATCCCGGTCTCTTCGAAACGATCAACGCATTTGTCCAATATTGATAGTCGGTGATTTAACTGTCAATTAATATTCACAACATCTATCATACAATAAATAATTTCCCAAATTATTTGTTTATCCCAAAATATCTTTGCAAGATATATTTTCACCTTTCAAACCGCTTTGAAAAACAGTTTTCAAACTATCTTCCTTTCTCAGAATAAATTCCATGTATTTTCTATTTCCACCGGAATTACCAAGCACAAAACTTAAGATTTTTAAAATAATTTAAAACGCTTTACTTTGAAATATACTTTAAAATATTTAAGTTAAAACTACTTCAATAATTTGTTAAAAAGACATACTATATAAATATTTGAAAATATGGTCACGTTATAAAATATAAAACTAGGTTTTCACTTTTTAAAACAAAACACCAAGTTATCTTTTAAATAATTACTTCGATAATAGGTTTGAAAAATATTTACTTTATAATTTAAACATTTAGAAATAATAAATTTCCTAAAATATGCTTTTTAAAACCACATTAAAACCTTATCTTATTTTTTAAAAATTTATTTTGAAAATGTACTTGGCTATCCAGAGAAATATACTTCTCTTCACATTCTTCTTTAAATTACCAATTTCAAACACTTGAATCAATTTTCAAATTGATTTCCAATTTATTCCCTTTTATTTCAAAATCCATTAATTTCAGATTTTATTTCTTAATTTTGATTCAAAATACTTTTAACTGAAAATACTAATTTTAGATTTCTCAAATTACTTCTTTATTCCTTTAAATAAATTTAAACTTTAAATTTTAAATAATTCTTTATTCCATTAAAATAATATCACTTAATTTCACAATTCATTAATACTGTTTATTCAAATCCTTTTCTTTTCATACTCGAAGTTATTTATTAGTATTTAACATCACTTCCATTCCTTTTCCAATTCGTTCTTAATTTATTCAAATTTTCTAAGAATATTTCTCTTACAAATTCACTTCTTTATTTTCTTTCCAAAATCCAATTTATATATTTTTGGTAATTCATTATACCCAAATACATCCAATCAGACCATAGCATTCAATATTCCAATATAACTCATCATAGAATATCAAATAATCACCACAGAGAATGTTAAATAATTTAAATAAATGTTGAGGGGTCAGTTGGATCCCTCCAACCTGTTTTCCCTGCATCCACAGACGTTAGCACAATATAAAATACCAGTTCCAAAATATACCATACCATAGCACATCAATCAATTCAGCCATTCAAACAATTTTTTAAATTTAATCATTTAAATTTAAATTCAACTGAGTGAGATTAACTCACATTTGCACTCATTTGTAGTCCACTTCAATTCTGACTTGGTTCCCAGTTTATAACCTTGTATAAACATTTGCAGTTTATTAATATTTGAAATAATTCAATAATTTTTTCTTACCATTTATTTTATTCAAACCAATTTTCCAATAATAAATAATTATTTCTTCACAAATTTTGGACCATGTATAAACATTCTATGGTTTATTAACACTTTAAATCATCTAACAATCAATCGGCATTTAATAATTTAATTTAAACAAATTCTTCTTTAATAAATTATTTTTAGTGACTAAAATGATCAGATGAGCCGGTTAAACAAATTAATAACCTTAATATTTTTTTTTAAATTAGTAAATTTAAAATGTATATGTACGTATATTTAATTTATTCATTCTTTACTGTAAGTATAAACCTCAAATCTGAAAATAATAGTTTTATGTATCATGCTTTAAGAATAATTTCTACAATATAAATTTCTATCCTACATAAATATACATATTTATATATATATGAAAGATGAAAATCAATACCGTACTGCCTCAATTCCAACGTGCGCTTCCCCGGCATCTACCCAGACCCAACTCGCGCAGACGTCACTCGAACCTCCCCTATAGTTGACAATACGCAGTGTCGAAGCTCGGCGAAGTCAACGAGAACCGAGAGTGAGGGGAAACCACCAAGCCACCGTCGTGATTTGACTTGCCTGAGTGCTAAACCAAGTCGTGAATCTTCCCCCCTCCAAGATGCGATGAAACCGAGCAAGGGCTCGAGTTCGAAACGAGTTTCGCCACTACTTTATTTTTTCTTGGCTTTAGTTTGGCCATTGTTTATTTTCTTCGATTTTGGGAAGGGATTCGACTACTTAGTTTCAGCCATTTTTTTAAGAGATCGAAGCTGTTCGATTTGGGAAGGGTGAAGTAAAAAAGACGAGAGAGGAAAATGAGGCTTCGGCTGTAAGATAAAGGGTGGGTGACGTGATTTTATATTTGTTAAACACTAATTACTTAATAATCAATTATTAATTCTTAATTAAATTTCTAAATGAATTACTCACAAATCATATATCATCAAGTAGTTAATTACAAATATTTATTACTTAATCATTAATTAACCAAAACTCTAATTACAATTATAATGTAATTATTCCTTGCGTGTTAAAGTTGACTTGCGTGTTAATAAGGTTAAGGCGAAATGAGATGATGTTTTGTATGCTGACGTGAGTATGTGGGACAATCAACCAATATATATATATATATATATATATATATATAAATTTTAAATCGTTACGATTTCACAACTTAAAATCTCGATCGTATGGAGAAGATAGCCTTTTTGAAGCACTAAACATTGAATTTTCAATATAAATTCCAGCGCGTTTATATATCGTACCCTCACACAACAAATCCGATCAATACGAAATTTGAAATCCGATAATAATATAATATTACGGATCCAATGGAACTGGTTTCGTCGAATTCCGAGACTATGCCTCGGAAGGCTATTTTTAAAATTCAATTTAAACGATAAAATTTCAAAACCGAACAAATCAGTGTTAAATTCAATTTTACAACTTCTACTTATTTAATTCAATAATTCAATTATCAAATAAATAATGATATTTGAATTCAAGTTAAAAATTAATTATTAAATATTTAAAATCAATTAAATATTCTAATTTTAAATGCTCGAAAATTCCGGGTCGTCACGTAGGCCTAGGGTTCTATTTATAGTGGAGTTTGGGGTTCTCAGATCGTTGGATTTTTGGATTGAATCTGGTGCAACCACATCACAGACTTGCTGTGAATCATTGGATTTAGAAACCAACGTTGGGATTGCACAAAAATCGAATCATTAAACGTTAACGTTTAACCAATGCCTATTCGTTCTAATTAATTTCCATCAATTGCAAATTTAATTCCCTTTATAACACATGTTTATTTCGAAATTCAAAGGTTGCTAGTTAATGTAAATTAATTTTCTTTAATTACTGATTTGATTCATTGCCTACTAATGTTAATTAATTATCTCTAATTCCTGATGTCAATCTATTTCCTTTATGACGTGCATCTATTTTGAATTTCAAATGCGTGCTATTTCTGAAATTTATACGTGCATATATTTACGCATATTTACAAGTATAATTATTTTTCAATACTGAACTTCAAACGTCGATAAATTTTTCATACGAAATTTGTTCAAGGCACATTATATATATAAATTAATCATAAAATTGCCACGAATACAATGGTATAAGTTTCGAGGCCATATTCTGACAATTCCAAAAACGCTCATTTTCACTATTTATAATTATCTAATTATTTTATTATCTAAAATTACAAGATGTTACATTCTCCCACCCTTTAGGAAATTTCATCCTCGAAATTCGATAAGGGTAAAACTATGTAATTCTCCACATCAATCACATCCATTTTGTGTACATTCAATTTTACGACCATCTGTGTCCTTGTGTAAAGTGTCATTCAGCATAAAATATATGCATGTGCATGAACTTCTAAGTGGCACCTCCTATATGAATGCTTTTCTTCTTTTAAAAATTTATTTTAAAGTATGATGCACACATCCTAAATATACTTCAAATTTCTACATGAACGCAATCTTCTAAAAACTCAAAATGTTTTTCATCTAATTTTTTCCCACACTCCTACTGACTAGGGGCGTTGTTCAACGAATTTTACATCCCAATCCTACCGCACACTTTTAATATTCAAACTTTAGAAAAATCTAATTTTTCGAATTTGATTTCTTATGTTAGAAAGAATGTAGAAAGCGAAAAGCTTCACATTTCTCCGTTTTACATTTACGCACCTCTTTTTTCGTACTTGGAACTTATGCCACTATTCTATAAAAATCCCTATTTGCTTTCCCAAGAAAAGTTTTCATAAGAAAATTGCTCTTTTTAAATTTTTCTATTGATGCTTTTTGTCGCTTTCTTTAAATCTTATTGTTTTTTTTTAGTTACTTTTATCTTCTTTTACTTTTTCCTTTAATAAAGCAGTTGAACACAGCTACCATCTAGGGCTAGGAGGCTTAGGACCATGTCCACTCTAACACAGGAAAGTCCTACTCTAGGAATCCAAGTAACTCATATGCACCTCCCACCGCCTATTACTTGTTACGCTGTGTTACTTACGATGAATAAGATCTATTCATCTCTTCCATTCCATACTCCAAATTGGAATAACCAAGTCCCATTTACTGCAACGAATAAGGATTTTAATCTATGCGGTCTCTATCTAAAAGGGCAACTAAGCTTGGGGAAATTTTCCTTTTACCTTTACCCTTCATTTTTCCCCAACTAAGGTCTACCTCCCCCAACCACGTGTGTCTTACTATCTTACTAATTTCACTTCACTATTCTTATATAGTATACACACATGAAGCAACATTCCTAGGTTCTCACTAGTGTCCTATACAATTTAAGGGAACTTTTATTATTACAACTAAAAGTAATCGCTGCTATCTCCTAATATAGCATTACACTTTTCCTGTCACGCCTAGGAAATGACTCCTATCTACTCCAAATTTAAAAGTTTGGTTTGGTATTTATCATTTCATTTCAAAAATTAAAGTTTCTAAATTTTTGAAACATCAAATCCTAAAATTCTTTCCTTTCAAAGTGTTACTTTGAAGTTCCTATTAAATTCAAAGGTACTTGGTTACTTAACATTTTACCTTTCTAGCCTTGCATCTTTACATATCTTTGAATTTAAATTATTGCCCAAACCTAGATGAGAAACTTGCAAGTTCAAAACTTATTCCTCTTTTCCTTTTAAAGACCTTTACAGCTTTTCATAAAAAAATTGGATTTTTAAATTTAACAGTTTTCTAAGTTTCTCTCTTCTTCCAAAAACCCATTTACTTTTTCACCAAACCATTTTTTCTTCAAAACAAGCTTTTCTTGTCCTTAAAACATTTTTTCTTGACTTTCAAAATTGTCTTTACATGTTTTCAAAACATCTTCTTTTCATAGATTTCCAAATTTACAAAAACAGGTGTAGATAAGAACAATTATTTGATCAAAAATCTCTAAACTTTCCTACTCTTCCAATTACCTAACCTTAAAGGAGTTTCTAACTTACCGTAAATGTGGACTTTCTATAAAGGCAAGCAACCAATGCGCATAATCAATCGAAAAATATGAAATTTCCATTGCATAGCTTTCCTACTGAGGCTCTCTATAATATTCCTCCAAACTAACACTGTCTTTAGTTATTATACTTCTTATTACACCTAATGGTTTTATACCTAAATGTATTGGAACCACTTTCTCTTATAAGAAACCATTAACGCTAAAACCTTTTATAAATCATTTAAAAGAGGATTTCATGTTTACGTGAAATTATAAGGAACTTATTTTATATTTTATCGAAATAGTCAATACAAAATATGGTGCTTTCCATAGCTTATAAATCTCCTTCAAGTATTCCTAATAACTTGCTCAAAACATCTTTTTTAATGATTTGGTTTCATAGAAAATTATACATTATTCATTTCATTCCAACAGATTAAAGTATGTTTAATTTATATTTACTTACAATAGACATTTCCCATGAAATTTATTAATTACCTAATATTTAACTTACATCTTTTTTTAGAAGAACTTATTTTCAAAACTGTTTTAATATTTTAATAACTAGAAAACATTTCCATATACTTATTTAAATAATAAATGTACTTACAAACCACTTTATTTATATACTTAGAAATTACCTTCAAAACACATTTTTATTTGGGTCAAAACAGATGTTGCGTAAAATACCATTACTACAACCCAAAAATACTAGTATATGGATCCAATTAAAATAAATATTAATGAATCCCATATGATGTGTAAAAACATTTCCTTTGGGAGTTATCTACTATAACAATAGTGTCATAGTCTATGCTTCCTTTATTTTTCACAAAAATATCTACTATAACAATAAATGTTGTAACCTACGTTTTCGATACTTAAAACACTCTAGGTTTTTATATTTAAAATCTTTGTTTACTTACAAAGAAACTAGCGAGCTATACATGCTTTGTAATTCTTAAAAAAAAAATCACTTTTAACAAAATTTACATTATATAAAAACCAATTTAAATTTCATACCACTTTTTTTCAAAAATCCAATATTTACTTCCTCAAACATATTAACAATTATATTTTTCAACTTTTCAATTGCAGAAGTTTCATTTTATTATGCTAGACATAAAATGGATTTTCTTCTTACTACCCACGGAATACCCTTCCTAAACTTTGGAAATCTCATTTCCTTACTAAAATCTCTTATTCCTTCCAAAATAAAAATTCTCTCCCTATTATCCCTAGGAAACTTTTCCACTTCCTATAACATATGGAAACGAATCTTCTCTCATAGCTTATTGTACGCTATAAATTGGCAATAACATAAGGCTCAACATCCTTGGGTCATCCTAACCCAACTTGCAAACTATGTACAAATATACTTCTAAAACTTTCCATATGTTAAAATCTATAATTAGGCATTGTTCGGATTTTAATATATTCATATTTTATTTAAAAATGAAAATATGTTCACTCATTTTTCCTAATTTATGTAGGATCTACTGACCTAACTTCTGATTCCAAATGTGACAACCCGAATTCCAATGGGTCCAGATTATTTGCACAAATGCTAAAATCCAAGCCAATTGAAGCCCGAGTTGGGTATGTAGTATCTTACAAATAGGCAAAGACAAATATATCAGAGCTCAAATAAATATCTCATAGTGGAACTGACTAAATACAATAGTAAGTAAATACTTACCAAGATAATAACACTTTCTAAACGAATGTCTCAAAGCTAAAAAGTTTCTGCCATCTACCTAACCTGTGGGATGTTATGAGGAGGGGGTTAGAACTAAAGTTCCGGTGAATGGACAAATTATACACTTCTAAGCTTAATTCTACATATACCGTTTTATTTCTATTTTCCGTTATATTAGGCTTACTGGGTTTATAATACTCTCATCTCTATGCGTGAATCGTATACATTTACTCCGTAGTAGATTTAAAACCTAATAACTAATATATATGTGGCTATATGCCTAATGACCGCATCGATCCTAGGTACTACCCATAGTACCTTTTGTATCCTCCTCGAAAAGGACTCCACCGTCTTGCTCCAAGAGCTTTCTTTGACTACATCTGTAAAGGAAAGCTTCGTGATGCCTACAATACAGATGTTCCATCGTCTACTATGAAAACGTAAAACTCTGTCCGCACTAGCCGATGCTAACGCTCAGACATGCTAAAAATTACTTATCATAAGAAGCCAAAGTCTATGGTCACTCTAGGGAAGTCAACCATGCAGTAATACTAAACGTGAATCGGCCTGTCGGACCTGCTTCCCATACCTACCCACGTACTACAGCGTGAAAGCTATACTATTCACCTATGAACTGTGATTAAATGCCTCTTACGTCTGAACGATGCTGACTCAAACAACCTCGTAGGACCCCGAAGTTGCGCTCAGGCTCCGCTAAACTGGGCTCATATCCTCCTATCTCCTCGGTCACCAACGTGGACTTGCCCCTATCCAAAGTGTCGGTCCTCTGAAAGAGCTCCCATAGCTGGGTCGGCTACACAAAATCCTCCAACGATCTGCCTAAAGAAGCCAACATAGGAGCACACTTATCATGTTCCGTCCGCGTCGATTTGCCTGAAGAAGCCTACGATTGTGGATGCTGTCTATCCTACATGCTAGCAACCTATGAAAGGTAACAAACATCCTTGCGAACCTACTTGCCCGCTCCTAGTACGTAGAGCCAAACCTATATTTTGGTCTTAACTGGATGAAACACCTCTCCGGACCTTTAAAGGTTTGCCTACCAAATTGCTTCCAGATTAGTTAATTTTTCCGATACTGTTTAAATACTGTTTATTTCCATTAATATGCTTTAGGCCATTATTACATCTGATTTGGTTATTTCACAATTTATATTTTTCTTACACAACCGGTGTTTCAATTTTCCATCCACTCAGTCCGTATGGTTTGTTTGCAATTTTTATACCATTTTATTACAGATTTACACCAGCCTTTAGGGTCCATCTAATTTACTGGATGTATGGGCCCTTCTTCTATGTTTGCTTATTAACTTAGTGTAAGTTTTAAAATAAGCCATTTCTGTTATCTCTAATTATAACCTATGTTATAATTATACTTGCAATTGTTACTTCTATATTCTTTTATAATCTACATATTATAAATATTGCTGCAAGTATATCTTTTCTATTCTAGTCTGTCTTCTTTTATTATGATACAAAATTCTATTAACTTTTCTTATATTATATGACATCTTAGCTTGGGACTACGTCCAATTGTCACAAATTACTTATCATAATAACTGCTTTACTTTTATTCTACTATCTACGCAGTAAATGCAAATCTAGGCACATTTCTATTTACTATTTCTAGTCTTGTCAAATAAATAACTTGACTTCTTCTTTAGTTTCATTATATCTTCTCTTTATTTTCTTTTATTCTAGGAGGTAGTTCTATTCTATTTTGTTGGCTGCAAAAACTGTGCTAAAAATCCATTTTCATATATTAAATGATGCTATAAACAATAACTCGTAATTGCAAGGCATTTCTTGTTTATTGTTTCTGTAATTGTTGGGAAATGCAATACAGAAATGTCTTTATTTTACACCAATTCTCCTTTTCTTTCTTTTATTCTTGCAATTACGTTTATCGTTATATTTTAAATATTAAACTATGGAAAAATGTATTCTCTATTCTAAACCAATAAATTAATCTATCACTAACTTCCAAATCAAGTTATTAGATTTTCCTCTTTTTAATTTATTTCTCCCATTTTAGCAAAATTTATTGTAAATTTCTTGCTTTTAGGCTTAAGCCTTTCTCGATAACTGTTAAGCCTAACATTATTCATAGTTAATTGGATTTCTTTCTTTCTTTTCCATATAAATAATAATTAAATATAAGTTCTCATATAAATTTACAGTCTCAACATAACTAATTAGCAGAACTAATTTCTGAAATAAATGTTGAATTAAAATAATTAATGGGAATCCAACGATAATATATCATAAATGTAAAAGATATGTAATTCAAATCCACTCACCTTTCATCCTTTGCTTTGCTCCATGGTCTTTCTAGATCCCCTTCTAAGGTGTCTAATATTTTATTTTGAAGATCTTCTCCCTAGAAATATTTTCTATTTAAGGTTCAGCCTCGAGTAATTAACCCAATTGGGAGAAAACCTGATTGTAGGAAAGTAGCTAGGCCTAGGTTCTATTTATAGTGGAGTTTGGGGATCTCGGACCATTGGATTTTTGGATTGAATCTAGTGCAACCACGTCACAGGCTTGCTGCGAATCATTGGATTTAGAAACCAATGTTTGGAATTGCATAAATATCGAATCATTAAATGTTAACTTTTAACTGTTGCCTGTTTCATTTTAATTAATTTCCATCAATTGCAAATTTAATTCCCTTTATAATACATGTTTATTTCGAAATTCAAATGTTGCTAATTAATGTAAATTAATTTCCTTTAATTGCTGATTTGATTAACATTGCCTACTAATGTTAATTAATTATCTCTAATTATCGATGACAAGTAATTTCCTTTATGACACACGTTTATTTTGAAACTTAAATGTGTGTTATTTCTGAAATTTATACACGTGTGTATTTACGCATTTACACGTATAATTATTTTTCAATAGGAACTTCGAACGTCAATAACATTTTCATACGAAGTCCATTTGAGGCATATTATATATGTAAATTAATCATAAAATCATCACAAACACAATGGTATAAGTTTCGTGGCCATATTCTGACAATTCCAAAATCGCTCATTTTCACTGTTTATGATTATATAATTCTTTAATTACCTAAAAATGCAGGGTGTTACATACTACTATTTTTTTGCCTAGTCCGCCTAGATGAGACTTACAGTAATATTTAGGCATAGAAATAGGTTTATAGGTACTATCTATGAACTAATTTAGGCTTGATGCCTCTTATAAGCATCAAAATGTTTGTTTCTAACGATTTATCTCCAACATTTCTTCTAAATCCAATCCAATTTATAATATCCTATTTTGGATTAGTTTACACTAAACAAAATACTGAAATTTTATCCAAAGTGCATGAGTTTATCAAAATTGACAGGGGAATTGGTGTATGAAAAAGTCTTCAAATTGAGTTAACATCTTCGGTATCTTTTTGGGATAAAGGATTCATTTGGCATCTTTTGTTTGATATGTCTGATTTAAATGGTTAACCATTAACATATCGATCCTTGGGATTTTTGACTAAAGGGCTAGGGTAATCTTGCTATCATTGATTCGTATTCTGCCACGTTATCATTAGCCAGAAAGCCTAACTTCATGGCTTAATGCAACCAATGCCCATCGAGGGTGATTATTATGTATCTTACACCAATACTATGTTCATTTGAAGCTCCATCAATAAATAATTGCCATTTGGGTTCCTTTCATTTTTTTATTGTTCCTGAATGAATCAACTGCATTCATTAACAAAGTCAGCAAGGGCTTGTCCTTTAATTGCCACTTGGGATTGGAACTCAATATCATATTGTCTAAGCTCTATCCCCCTATATACTAATCTTCATGACACCTTTGGTTTACTGAAAACTTGCTTTAGTGGAAAATTATTTAAGACATTAATTGGGTTGCTTGAAAATAAAACCTTAGCCTTCGAGCAGTGAGCATAAAACAGTATATAAACTTCTCTATAACCGTACATCTAAGTTCTGCATCCTTGAGCCTTTTATTAGCACAATCTACTGGAAGTTCAGTTCCATTCTCTTCCCTTATTACAATAGAGCGTACTACATGTTCAGAAACTACTATATAAATATACAGCTTCTCCCCTTCTACTGGGTTGATAGAATCGGAGGTTTTCAAGATGATCTTTCAACTCCTAGAAGGCTTTTTTGAAATTCTCCACCCATTCACAGTTCTTCTTCTTCTTGACCATGTCAAAGAATAGGAAGCACTTAGCAGTGGCCTTAGAGATAAACATGTTTTGGGCTGCTACTCTTCCATTTAGGCTCATCACATCCTTGCTTGTTTTTTGCTCTGCCATGTCCTTAATGGCTTTGATTTGGTTAGGAAGGCTTCAATTCCCCTAGCACTAATAATTACCTTAGGAATTTTCCAGATTGAATTCCAAAAGAGCATTTCTATGGATTGACCTTCATTTGATACTTCCTTGGACCTTGAACATTTCTTTAAGACCGCAAAAATGTCCGCACTTCTCTTGGGATTTAACTAGCGTATTATCTACATACACCTCCACATTCCGACCAATTTTCTATTTGAACATCCTATTTACTAACCTTTGGTATATTGCTCCAGCATTCTTTAGTCCAAATGGCATTACTTTGCAGCAATATGTTCCCCAATCTGTTATAAAACCTGTGTTTTCCTCATTTGGCTTGAACATCGGAATTTGGTTGTACCTGGAATATGCGTCCATAAAGGATAAGAGCTTATGTCAATCAGTTGCGTCAACTAATTAATCTATTCTTGGAAGGGGTAACAGTCTCTGAGACACGCTTTATTTAAATCGGTGTAATCAACACATGTTCTCTACTTTTCATTAGACTACTCTACCAACACTGGATTGGCCAACCAGATAGAGCACTTCTTGAGTGAACCCATTTTCGAGTAGCCTTTTGACCTCCTCTTTCAAAGCATTAGCTCAGACATTATCAAGTCGTCTTTTCCTTTGTCGGATGGTTGTAATATTCGAATCTATGTTTACAACATGGCTCATGATTGTTGGATCTATTCTGACCATATTCAAA
Organism: Allium cepa; assembly: GCA_030765085.1. Classification (NCBI taxonomy): domain Eukaryota; kingdom Viridiplantae; phylum Streptophyta; class Magnoliopsida; order Asparagales; family Amaryllidaceae; genus Allium; species Allium cepa. The sequence goes on along the minus strand of CM060931.1, from coordinate 1,036,905,603 downwards.
AGGGTCCAAGCAAATACATCTTTGCTGGATTAAAAAAACTAGATAAGTACTCTTTGAGTTTGTCATCTAGCTCTTTCCCGATTTTTATTTTCTTTTTTGGATCAATCGGATCCAATTATATCTCTTTTAGATCCTCGTCGGGCTTTATTTTCTCTTACATGCCTCTACAGTCCAATTCAATGATGATTTCTACGTCGTCGACTTCTTTGTTTATCAGGTTTGCTTTTTTTCGTTTTCTTTTTCTTTCAAAAAAGTTAAATCTTTTGAACACAGTCTTAGTTTTCTCAGTTGTTGTCTTCTTGTTTGCCTTGGATGGTTGGTTTGGAGGACCATCATCCAAAGGCTTTTTGATTTCAATTCTGGTTGATTCATCTTTCACCGAACCAAAACAAGAAAGATATCTCTTTCGCATTGGTCGAGAATAGAAAAATATACTTCTCGAGAGCTGAATTGCTCTCCTCTTATCATCCCCCATCCACTCTTAGTTAGAAATTTCACCATCAGATACTTTGGTGACATGAACACATCCACTTCATCCCGGGCTAGCGTGCTAAAGAAGGCATTATAGCAAGAAGGTTGGTCCATTATGATGAAAAAAGTTTCAAAATTTCTTGAACATGGTGGAATTCCCATCTACACTAGAACTGCCAACTTGAGTGGACCCATTGTTATTGAACCCGGAAATGGGCTCAACGTTAGGCTTTAATTTCCCTTCTGGAATGCCAATTTGATCGAAATCAAGTTTAAAGATTTACATTAACTGCACTTCCTATATCAACTAGAATCTTGGTCACTACAAAAAGCCTAATCTATGAAGTTGTCATTGGTAGGTCATTGTGTAGGTGGCCGAACCCACTAAGCTCCTGTAGAGTTATTGTTAGCTTGTGCATTCAAAGTAAATTTGCAACTTTTGAGTGGTGGCTCTTCTTGGATGGAGAAGACTCCATCCCTTTCCTCTCTGATATATCTTCTTTTGCCTCCCTTACTACTTCCGGCCAAATGAAGACCGCTATGAATAAAGTATATTCGATTAATTGGTGGAATAAAATCCTAGTGAAAAAAATACAACACAAGGTTTGAAGTATTGTTTAGGAGCCTCTGATTACTCTCATCAAGACGAGCAGTTTTATGAATCTCTTTGACAACTTCTTTTAGGAGTCCTAATAGGATCATAATTTGAATTACTTCAGCTACAACTCGACATTCGTTGGTTTTTGGCCCATTTTTTTGTAATAAATGCAATAGTCTCCCCCTTTTTGGGTTCGGGGTTATTTCTATTAATACCTTGACAATATACATTTATATAGAATATGGATACTAATGTGTTGCCAATCTATGTAGTATACAGTGTAGGATATTATATAAATGCTGAATCAAATACTATACATTATAAAGATTCAAGAAATGTACATGAAGACTCATGGGTATAAAGACCAAGATATGAAGATATCGGGACTATAATATAGTGTACATAGAATACTGTTAAAGTCCCTGGTAATAAATCTTTGATCACTATTTCCCATTTTCTTATCCTTTATTTTTAAAATAAAAAATATTTTTAAAATATACTTAAAAGTATGTGTTAAAAGTGTTTCAAAGTTTAAAATGTTTATAAGTAATGTTTAAATTAGTTTACAAAATATCAAATAATTTTACAAAGTATAGTATTTTCAAAGAGTTTTAGAAAAGAATTTTTTTTCAAAAATCACATATAAATGTCGACATATATATACTATGTATGAAAAATATACATGTCGCAAAATGATTTTTTAAATTTTGAAATGAAGTGTCTATTCGTCGCAACTCTTCATGGAAGGACACACCTGTTTATACATTATATATATGAGGTTTGAAACAAACTTTTTTGGCAATTATTAACTTATTTCCTTCCATCCTCTTACTCTATTGAAAACTCCATTGGAAGTATAACAAATTCTCTTCAAAATAAAATAGAATCAATTCATACTTTTGTGTAATGATTTAATACTACTTTATTGCTGTTTTGGAAACATCTCTTTCTCAAATCAAAGATCAAAGTTCTATCCAATAGGCTACATGATCTGTTTTATCCAAAGTTCAAGAAATTGTCTTTGGAAAACCATCAAACTATATTTGCATTTGTTTGGTTGTGATTGTAGTGCTTTCAAATTAATTATGTGTGCATGGTAGCCCGAAAATCTAGGTGGGTGTGCTTGTAGCCCATCAAAATCAAGTGGGTGTACCTTGAGCCCGAAAAATTAGGAGGGTGTATCTCATAGCCTCAAAATGGAGATTGTAATTGGGATTTTCGTCTACACGTTTAAAGATTGACATTTGAAAAGAAATATATACAAGCAATTGTATGAGACTGGATGTAGAAGAAATCCAAACCAGTATAAAATCCTTGTTGACATTTGCCTAACTCTTTATTGTGCTTTACTGCTTTTAATTTATTTGTGATTGCATATGTGATTGATTGCTGATACAACTCTATATTGAAAATTTGTGATTTAGTATTAAACTTCAAACAAATTTGAAAAGATTTAAAAAAAATTAGTAACATTATTCGCCCCCTTCTATTGTTTAACAAGCCTTAAGATCCATAATTCTACAACCCACACTTCGTATCAGAGCATTAGGTTTTCAAAAACTAATCATCTGATTTTTGGAAAGTTTTTATGGCTAGCATTACTAATGGCACACTTGTTAACACCTTTTCCAAAGGACAACCTATTGCTAGACCCCCACTTTTTAATGGCAGCAACTACACTTATCGGTCATGTAGAATGAAATTTACTTACAATCTAGTGGCTTAGATATTTGGAATGTTACAGAAAATTAGTACATTGAATTCGAGATTACTTTTGCACAATGGACAGCTGACCAAAAGGAAATTGCACAGAATAATTCTAAAGCCATGAATATTTTGTTTTGTTCACTAGATAAAAAAAGAATTTAATAAAGTCTCTATTTGTATGTCAGCATATGTAATTTGGAGAACATTGCAAGTTATACATGAGGGCATGAGTAAAGTGAAATAGTCCAAAAATTTCATGTTAACTAATTAGTTTCATTGTTTAAAATAAGTCCAAATGAATCAAATTCGGACATGTACCTTAGATTTCAAGATATAGTGCATTCATTAGTCACATTAGGTAAAAGAATTCTATGAATGGGATTAAGATAAAAAAAAATCCTCAATTCACTCTCTTTAGAGTGCGATCAAAAGACACTAGCAGTAGAAGACACTAATAATACTAGTACTCTGAAGGTTGAAGAGTTAATAGGTAATTTAATGTCCTACGAAGCACAAATACAAGGCAGAAGAAAATCAAGGCAACAAAAAAGAAATCCATCACTTTCAATGCAATAAACGACGATCAAATTTCTGACGATGAAAATGACGAAGAAACTGCCTTCTTGACCAGAAATTTTAAAAAAAATTCTAAAGTATAGGAAAATGACCAACTTTTGAAAACCTGAATACAACATCTATGGAATTGCAAATGTGACTAAATGCTTTAACTGTGATGAACCTAGTAATTTTCGAAGAGATTTCCTACATCCGAATAAATCAAAGATTTCACAAATTAATGGTTCATCCAAAAATTGAGAAAGGGCATATAGAATAACTTTTGATGATTCAGACACTTCCTTTAGTGATAATGAATCAGATACTAAAAATGGGAATATGTGCTTCATGGCAATAACAGACTAGTCAGAATTGATCAACTAAAAGTAGCAAAATTGGTACCTCAAATAAATTTTATTTTATGTTTTTGTTAATTTTCATTTTTAGGAATAACATATAGATTAATAATAATATTGGATGAATATAAATATATAAGTGTATATATATATATAGAAATATATTGTCTTAGTTTTATTTTCAAAAATTTCAGGCTATTTATCGATATACCTCCGAGTCATATATCGACATATAAGCCAGAAACTGAAATTTCAAATTTCAATTTTCAATTTTCCCTCTCTTTTGTACTTACTCTCATGTTCTGAAAAGATAAGTTTTTGACCAAAGAACATGAATCTCACTCTTTACTAATTAAACTATCTCCATCCATTCATTCACTTATTTAGTTTCAAACTTCAAATATCTCTTCATTATCTTGTCTTCTCAAAAAACTCAAAAATAGCTACCTTTAGTCAAAAACCTAAAACCATATGGCTCTCTAAGATAACTAAAAGCTTTCTCTTCAATGAGAAAGATGTCATTGAAGCCTATAGTGGATATATACTTTCAAAAAAAATTCTCCCGGAAGATTTGCTAAATTCCAAGATTATTCCTCTTATGGTTTACAAGATCTTTGTTTTGAAAAACTAATTCTTGGTTTAATTGAATCTTCTCAAAATGACTTTGTTTGTTATCCGCATTTGGTCAAAAGGTTTTATGTGAATTTGAATGGAAGATTTTATCAACGAGAAGAAGGTCAAGTTTAGAGAAGTGTTAATGGTACTCAAATCATGTTAAATAGTGAACTTTTGGGCAATCATATTGGTTGCAAATCTAAAGGAATTGACCTCTCCACATTTCAAATTAAAAAAGAAAATCATGAAGTTTTCATAATATTTTTGAAAGTGGTGAAGAATTTGATTATAAACACTAAAATCGAGACTTATGAGTCTCATTTTAGGACAAAGTATCACTCCAAGGATGGGTAATTATAATAACCTTACTCGAAAAGTTTTTAAAGATCTTTTCGCTATTTATGGTCATTACAACATTAATTGGGCATAAGTTATTTTAGATAACTTTGTTCAAAAGAACATTTCTAGATAAGAGAACACACTCTACCATGATGTGTATTTTAATAGAATTTTTATATATCTTGGTGTTAATTTAAGAGGATAAAAATGTATTCCTCTAAAAGTTTTCGATAAGGCCAACATCTCTCTTATGGACATTCCACCATTTTTTGGGCCATATTAGACACTTCTCAAAAAAGAACAAAGGTTGACATATGAAGAAGAACAGTAGATCCAAGAAGAAGAAGAAGGTGATGAGATGGAAGTAGAAGAAGAAGGAGAGGAGGAGGAAGAAGTGGATACTTCCATAGAAATGTTGACAAACCATCCTACCCCACTAACAAAGAGATCCAAAGTAATCAAGAAAAGCATTTTAAAAACCAAAAAAAGTTTAAATGATCATTTAGTAAAAAGTTCACCGCTACTTTTCAAAAAAACAAATACTTTGGAAAGATCATCCGCAAGCTTGGTGGCTCTTCATCATCATTATCTGCATCTTTCTAAGACAAATCTAGCTATTTCCTCACAATATCTAGCATATTATTGTGTGGTCCTAGTTTAAGTTCATGTCATTTTCATGTATTTTCCTTTACTAATCTTCGAGATCCATGTACTTTTAACTACAAATAATAAAATTTACTCTTACTATTACATATTACCTATTTGTCTCTAGAAGGCATAAAAATATAATGGTGTAAGTTTAAAATAAGAACTATAAGAAAAACATAAATTTTGGAAATTATTACATGTATGTCGACATACATGAACCCCATATGTCGATGACATATAATGGCCAGTTGAAAAAATATTTCAAAATTAAATAACTACCGCCTAGTCAAATTGTTTCAAATAATTTTCCACTCCTATATAAGCCTATTTCTTCCAGAAATATTACTAATCATTTTATTCTACATTCACTTCTCATCATCAAACATCTTTTTATAGAAATGCCTTCTCCACACCAGAAATTATGTGAAAATCTAGGACAAACTCTTCAGTTTTTCAAAGATATTCCCACTTTTATTATAAGAAATTAAAGGCATTTAGATTTGAGTCAAATGAAGATGATCAAGGAACAATAAAAGCAATTTGATGCCATTCGATGGATGATTTCTTCCTTAATTAAAGATGAACCATCCAACAACCCAGAGTGCACTGTTAACTAGGGCAATAAAGATTGGAATGTCATCAAAGTAGATCCAATCTTTGAATCCGATGGTTGGGTTGAAGTTCCACGAAATGCTCTATTTATTATATTTGGATTTAATATGTAAAAATATGCACACACACACACACACATGCATACTCTTATGATTTGTTTTGATTGATTTAGTGTGACTTGGATTAGATTTGATTGGTTTGAATTGTCTACACTAAAGATTAATGTTTGGATTGAATGATGGGATTTGGATTGGTTTGTATATATGAATCAGATTTGTATAGTTTGAATTGGATAAATAAAATCTAATTTTCATTATCATATTAATCGTGCTTAGTATAAAAAGGTGCATTATTTCGATATATATCATATAATCATCATATATACCATCATATATCTTAAATTGGTCATAATTATATATATCATCTTAAGTTAGTAATTGATTTTAAATCTAAAGTTTCTAAGTATTTAAATTAGGGGGAGTTTTTACCTTTTCATCCATTTTTTGATGACAAAAGGGGAGAAAAATACAAAATATACATACGCATATATACAGGGGGAGTTATCTAAATCAGGGGGAGTTATATCATATTTTATATACAGGAATATTCAATGGTTGTTAGCATCAAAAGGGGGGAGATTATTAATACCTGAGTTATTGATTTTAATGATAAAAACCTTGATAACAATAATATACATTTGTACAAAATATGGATATTAATGTTTTGCCAAGTTATATAGTATATAGTTATGAAGACCTCAAATTTCTGTATATTTAAGATTGGAACATTTAATTGATTTTAAATATTTGAAAGATAGTTTAACTTGAATTCCAAATATCATGGTTTATTTGGCAATTAAATTATAGGATTTAATAATTTGAAATTGGGTAAAATTGTTGAATCTGGATGTTCCAGGCTTGTTAAAAATATTTTAAAGACTAGAAAATTCATATTGATAATACTAAAGGTAATAGAACTTTTAAAATTTGATTTGAAAGTAATTGTTCAATTTTGAATTTATATATTGTTTAAATCGATATTTAAAAATAGCCTTCCGAGACATAGACTTGGAATTCGACAAAACCAGTTCCATTGGATCCGTGATGGTGTATTATTATCAGATTTCAAATTTCGTAGTGTTTGGAGTTGACATGCGACCGTATGGGTTTTAAATGCGCTGAAAATCTATATCGTAAATTCAAATAATAACGGAGTCCAAAAAGCTATCTTCTCTATACGATCAAGTTAGGCCTCAAAACTTTTTCCCTTGTGTTCGGAAAAAGGGTTTAACATTATAAACACCTAGCGGCATGCCTCGATAGGAGATCGAGATTGTGAGTTGCGAAATTGATACGATTTAAATTTAAGTTCAAATTTAAAATATAATATATATACTTTTCCCTCAATTCACTGTGGACATATCCAACACGTGTCCACCCAGAGGACACGTTCTTACATCTTCTAACACGTGTCTTCATTTTAAAAAAAATGAAAATAATAATAACAAAGAGAATAACTAAGGCAGATCAATTTGCCTTTCATTCTTTCCTTTGTAAAACTCAGAAATTAGAAATCAAATTCCCAGTAACGAACGAGAATGAAAATCGTTCGTTAATTAGGATAATGGCTTCCTCTATTCTTCAGATTGAATTCTCGACTTCAAATTCTCTTCTCCATTCTTCGCTCGCAAAACTAGGTTCACTCAAAAGTAGATGAGAATCTTTCAGGCCGAGCTTGGCGTTTCAATCGGCAATGGGGGAAATCGCCTCCAGAGGCGATGTCACGACTGTCCACATGCATGCACCCGTGGATTGGGCTAAAGGTCGATCGCAAGGCATTGGTGGTAAGGGCGTTGGCACCTAGGGCTTCGAACTTAGGAGGAGGGGGCCAGGCTTGAGCACACGCGAGGGATTCACGATCATACTGGAAAAATGAGGACAACCAGGGGTTGCGGCAGTCTCGAGTTCGTGGTTCGCGATGGCATTCGAGAGAGGGGATGACGCGAGTGCTCGGCGTTTTGAGTTAGAAAAGTATATATATATATATATTTAAGAATATGCAGTTTCTTTAAAATTTACAGTTTTGTTTTTTTTCAACTTGAATCTGCTATGTATATATATGTTAGGAAATAAATTTGCGGTAAGGTTCATGTAGATGCAATTTTCAATATATGTATATATATATATATATATATATATTTCTTCAGAAAGCAGAAAAATTAATTACAGATAGTTATAAAAATAAAATGTGTCTATTTGAATATATATAAAAAGCTTGAAACAGAAAAAAATATGCATGTGTAAGATTTTGGAATATAAAGGAGTTTATTTAAAAGCTAGATTTTTAAGCCTATATAATTTACTTCTCTATGCAATTTAGAAATGAATATATATATATATACGCATTTTAAATCTACTAGTATTTTAAAAATAATGTATATTAGTGAATAATTTGTTTAATAAACTGATTTAATTTATTTCTGCTACAAAAAGGTTTTAAAAGGGAAATTATCAGTTGAATGTACTTGAAGTTAATTAAATTATTTAATGATAAGTGATTATTGGATTGGTTCGAATATTAATAGATCATCTAATGTTCATTCAAGGTCTAAATCATAGAAAAGACAAGCCGGGTTGGGTAGGGTTGCAATTAGAATCAAAGGTGAGTTAATCTTACTCATCTTGGATTTCTGGTTAATTTAAATAGTTAATTTAAAATTATTGGTTGATGGATTGAATTATCTGGATATGGTATATTATGTATAGTATATATATATTAGAGCGATTGATTTCCCACATCATATAGCGGATGAGACCATATGCACCCTGCATAATAGCGGATGACCCCATATACCGTGATATTCCACCTCGAAGTGGAATTGGTATTTTTATATTGTGCAAACTTCTATGGATGCAGCGAAACATGTTGGAGGGATCCAACCGGATTCCTTAAAATATTTAGATTTTTTTTAATATTCTATGATCTGATTTATTTAATAATTCGAGATAGATTATATTGGTAATTGAAATATTGGATGCTATGGTTTGATTGAATTTATTTGGGTATATTGAGTTATCAAAAATATATAGATTAGACTTTTGAAGGGAAATAAAAGAGAGAATTTTTAAGTAAAATAATTACAGAGAATATGGATAAATTAAAGAATGAATTGGAAAAGGATAAAAATTGAATTTTATATTCCGAGTATGGATAAGGAGATTTTTGAATAAATGGGAATATATGAATTTTTAAACTTAAGCGATATTATTTAAAGAAATAAAAGATATATTTTTAAATTTAGGATTTAAGTGGTTTAGGAAGAAATAAAAGAAGAATTTTGCAATAAATATGAAATTGGTATTTTTAGTTTAAAAAAGATTTTAAATCATAGTAAAGAAGTTAAATCTGAAGTTAATGGGTTTTGAAATAAAATTAATTAAGTAAAGGATTTTTTAATGGAGTAAATTTTGGAAACCGAATTGGAAATTGATTTATTGTTTGAAACTGTGTTCTAAAAGAAGGTTGAGACTATGGAATTTATAAACTAGGTTTATAAAGTGAAATAAGACATCAGAGGATAATTTGGAAGTATAAATTTAGGATGGGAATTTATAAAGGAATGGGTAATTTGTTTTAAAAATAGATAGTGGTTTATTTTTAAAGGTGTGAAAGTAAAGTGTATTTCCCTGAAAAGATAAGTACGATTTCAAGCAGATTTTTAAGTGAAGTTAATAGTTTTAAAGCTGTTAAAAGAATATTTTTGAGAATTATTATTTAAGTTGTTAAAATTTTAAAGGTAAATATTTTATTGAATAAGTGGCAGAAGTATTTATTTTAAAAGGTTAATTGTTATTATGGTTAAAAAAGATAATTATTAATATTTATATTTAATAAAGTAGTTTTATTTTAAAGATAGTTTGGCTAAAGTTTTTATTTGAAAAACTTGTAAAGAATTTCATAACTTTTATTTTAAAAATTTGTTTTGGCTTAAGTTTTACATGAGAAGTTATTATAAAATTTCATAATTAGAAGTTTAAATAAAGTCTTTTAAGTGTTTTTTTATTTTTAAATGCTTTGAAGTATATATTTTTGGGTTAAGCAATTTTATATTATTTTAAATCTAAAGTATTTAGACTTGGTAATTTTCAATGGAAATAAAAAATATATGGGAATTTATTCTGCGAAAGGAAAGTGATTTGAAAACTATTTTCAAAGGATTGAAATGTAGAAAAATATCTTTCAAATTTTTTTTTGAATTAAATAAATAGTTTGGAAAATTATTTAAATCCGATGATTGTTTTTGGATGTTATTTGATAATTAAATAACCAGCTATCAATATTGGCCAATGCGCTGATCATTTCGAAAGGACCGGGATCGGGATTAATTTCTTTAAAACCACTTCGATCCGGTTTGAATGTTTCGTGAAGAAGACAAGAGCTTGGAGTCGAAGATGGAGCAGTGAAGTGCAAGGGCTAATCGCTACTAATCATTAGGGTGATTCCAAAATGGATGTAGAAGTAGTGCCTTCGGTTCCGTTCGGACCCGGAATGGACTTATAGGGACGAATGATATCAGAACATCGTCAGGAGGACGATGATCATTCTAAGTGAATGTGTGCTAAAAAGGTAACGCATAGCCTCGAGCCTCATCAACTGGGAATGGCCAAAATAGGGAAAGTTCACATAAGGCTAAGTGGCTAGCAACTAATTAGGGTAAGGTCATCCCTGTCTAGAGGTCCCCTTATTTCGGCTATGTGGGTGGTTATTGATCCCAACCGCGGGGTGATCTTATTCGGCCTATCCAGTAAGGGTAGCTCCGGTCTTGTGTAGCAGGGGATCAAAGGTGGATCCTTGTTACAACGAGCTAGACCACGTACAGTGACGGACGATACCCCAGTAGCCCTGCCATTGTATGGAATCCAATCTCCAATAAGGCATGTACGGCTTTAATTGTGTCCAACTATGCTGAAACGTGAGATGCATGCATTTCAGTTAGATTCTATTTTACTTTCTATAGACACTATTATAATATCAGATGGATTTGATAAAAATGTTTTGGTTATCGTAAGGTAAAAACCCGACATGTTTATTTGTGGCGTGGTCTTACAGATACCTCTGATTTCAAAGGATTTTGGAAACTTTAATAATCCAATTGGGTGTGTTTTCTCACCATGGTTTTCCAGACCGACTCGGGTGTTATTTCGATATAATGCTTGGGTCAGACCGAGTATTATAGAATACAGGAAAGGATGCTGTGGAGCTCAAAAGACGAGCTGGATGGCGAGATGTATCTCATGTATTTGATGTATATTCTGCTATGTCTGATTATCTGCATGGTCAGTTTTGTGAGGACAAGTGAATATAACTGTCCAGTTGTGTGCTACAGATGTTGTTATACTCTGATGTTGTAATGTATAAACAGATATAGTTCTTTTGTTTAAAGTTTAGTCATTTATCTATTATATATTGTTCCGCTGCGTTTGTAAGATTTTGATATTGTTTTCTTTTTCTTCTTCTACCTCCTTCTTCTTTAACCCTAATGGTTCGGTTTTCCGGCATTCGATTATTCGGTATTTGATACATTGAATGTATTGATGTCGATTTTTTAGCGTCGAAAAATTGGGTCGTTACAGTTGGTATCAGGGCTGAAGGTTAAGCGAGAACCTTGGTCCTCGTGGGGATTACTCATTGAAATAGAGTTTGTAGTACTCTAGAATGTTTTTGAGTGTATTAACAGATACGAGCGCGTATTTGTTAGTGAATGTGAAAATTTGTTTTTATATTGTGTTGACTTATTGGTTGAGTGTTTATAAATTCTAGTCGGTGCAGTCTGGCCAACTGTATCGATAGGGATTTCTAAACTCTTAAACAAGATAAACCGATACAGTATTGTTTTAAAATGGGTAAATGAAATAATTTTGCCCACATTATTTTTGTATATAAATTTTTTTAAAAAAATTATTATAGTATATGGTTGCTTGGTTGTTAGGAAATGTTAATATTAAATTATTATCATGTTTAAGTGAAATTTAAGAAGAATTGAAGTTATAGCCATAGGTTAAGAAATAAATTATTATAACAAAATGGAGTTTGTAAACGTGAATCATAAATGTGATTTATGATTGAAAATAAAATGAAATAAAAATTCCAAAGTAATATTTGAATATGAATTGAATGGATTTGGAATTCGAAATTTTGGAAATTAAATTCCTTTGAGTTTGAAAATGATTTTTCAAGGGTTTTGGTGGAATAGTGGTGATATTATTTGAGAAATATTTATCTGGTGACATTTGGAATTTAAAAATATTAGAAGGGTTTTATAGAAATAAAAGCATTGAACTCTTTTCGTTCGTTGGAAAATAACTTCGGTGATGACTGCAGCATCATCGATGTTCATTTTCGAGTTTCCAAGAGAGGAATTGCTACCAAATTGTTTTACATTGGAGTGTTTGCAAAACTGAGTTTGGTTTTAAAATTCAAGAGATAATTTGACACCAAAGGAATTTGGATATAATTAATTCCAAAAATGTTTTTGAAATATGAGTAATTGTTTAAAATACTCTGGAGTAATTATTTAGAATAAGTTGGAAGATAAGCTAATTAATTATAGTGAATTAAAAGAAGTTAACAAAAGGGAATTTAAATAGTGAAAAACTTATAGAAAGTTTAAATTTTAAATTGAATCGGATTGTAATTAAATATGGTTAAGTACAAGTAAATTTAAAGAAATGTCTAATGAGACTAAGTGAAATGGTTACTTAAATAAAAAGTTATAAGTTGGAAATAAAAGTGTGGATAGACAAATGAATTTTCATTTGCAAGTAAATAGAATTGAAACTGAATATTTGAATTGTGTAAAATGGAGAATTAGTCAGGTTGGACTAAATATAATAAAGTTTGTAGATTAAAAAATTGATTTAAGTGGGTAAGAAAATGAATTGGAATGAGATTTGATTTGAATCATGTTTAATAAAATGAAGTATTAAGTTTGATTGGGAATAAATGGGTGGGAGGAAGGAAAATTTAATTTAAGTGAAATTGAAATGAAAATTGGAATAAAGTATTAAGATTTTAAAATTTATTTGGTTGTAACTAAATGAAATTGAAAACTGAATATTAAAATTTAAAATTGAATTTAGTAAAGTGAAGTTGTAAAAGTAATCTGTGAGTGGAACTAATTAAAGTGATGGTTAAATAAAAATGGTTTGAGATAAAATGAATTGAAATTTGAAATAAATTAGTAAATGAAACTAATTTAAAATAATACTAATGATAAACTTCAATGGTGAAGTGGACAATAAATATAAGATGTATATAAAATATTCATATTGGACTTAAGAAATGAATAAAGAAATTTTCAAGTAAAATTTAGTATGGAAAGATACCAGGTTAAAATTTGAAATGAAGATTTGATAAAGGCAAGTGAAGTAATAAATTGTGAATAAGTGATGGAATCAAAATAATTGTGAATAAAAAGAAATTGTTATGGCTAATAATCAATTGGGGCTAAATACGTAGGATGTATGTATATTATTTTGTTCGCATAACGATTCGATCCAGAATTCGAGCAGAGGATTTCGAGGTAGTTATACCGATCCGAGTTGGGATTTCTCACTCAATTTTCGACGGCGAACTCTGGATATGGATTTTTGATTGACTCTGGAAATTCTCTACCATAGTTTGTGGCTATGCAAGGAGAATGACGGCTTCCGATCAACAAACCAGATCTGAGTCCGCACTAGAAAATCGGGTGGACGATACTAGTTTGGAAGTGAAATTGTGTAATCGAGTAAGCGATCGAATTTGATATTGCGTACAGATGATATACGGACATCGTATGGGCTTGAATAAAATGAATATTGAAAATTTTGTAAAGAGAATAAATTTGACTGTACTAGTAAACACGATTGGTAGATAAGTACAGGTATCTAAAGGCAAAGGATAAATGGATGTTTTGATTTCTGAAGATAAATTTGAATTGGCTAACAAAGAGGTATGTATTTAAATTGTCGTATGAAATTTGATGGTTTTCTAGGCTAGCCACTTGGCTTTTTGTTTTCTTTTGAAATCTGAGGGCCCGTAGAGGCAATTTTTAGTTGTACCCAGCTAGCAGCGCAAAGGAGACACAGGCGAAATTTTTCAAAAATTTAGAGAGTTAGAAAAATTTTGAGAAAATTTTGATAATTCAAAATTTGGTTAAATTTAAATTTGAATTGTTGAGTAAATAATATTTTTTGAAACTTATGGTTGAGTTTGGAAAGTTAGTAAGAGTAATAATATTCCCTTAATAAAAATATTGTGTCGGGAAAGTTATTTGGAACTGTTTGGTTTTTGGAAATAGTAAACGGGTATTGAACTATTCTTCCTACCTGGTAATTTCGGGGATGAAATTCTTTTAAGGGGGAGGAATGTGAAGACTTGGAATTTTTGGATATTTGAGATTGGAATATTTAATTGATTTTAAATATTTGAAAGATAGTTTAACTTAAATTTCAAGTATCACAGTTTATTCGGCAATTAAATTATTGGATTTAATAATTTGAAATTGGGTAAAATTGTAGAATCTGGATGTCCCAGGCTTGTTAAAAATATTTTAAAGGCTTAGAAAATTCATATTGATAATACCGAAGATAATAGAACTTCTAAAATTTGATTTGAAAGTGATTGTTCAATTTTGAATTTATATATTGTTTAAATCGATATTTAATAATAGCCTTCCGAGGCATAGTCTCAGAATTCGACAGAACCAGTTCCATTGGATCCGTAATAGTGTAATATTATCGAATTTCAAATTTCGTAGTGTTTGGAGTTGACGTGCGATCATACGGGTTGTAAACACACTGAAAATCTATATCGTAAATTCAATATAATAACGGAGTCCAAAAAGCTATCTTCTCCATACGATCGAGTTAGGCCTCGAAACCATTTCCCTTTTGTTCGGAATAGGGGTTTAACATTATAAACGCCTAGATAGAAGATCGAGATTGTGAGTTGCAAAATTGATACAATTTAAATTTAAATTCAGTTTTAACATATAATATATATACTTTTCCCTCAATTCACTGTGGACATGTCTAACATGTGTCCACCCAGAGGACACGTTTCTTACATCGTCTAACACGCGTCTTCGTTTTTAAAAAAATAATAAATAACAATTACAAAGAGAATAACTAAGGCGGATGAATTTGTCTTTCGTTCTTTCCTCTATAAATCTTAGAAATTAGAAATCGAATTCCCAGTAACGAACGAGAATGAAAATCGTTCGTTAATTACTATAACGGCTTCCTCAATTCTTCAGATCGAATTCTCGACTTTAAATTCTCTCCTCCATTCTTCGCTCGCAAAATACGATTCACTCAAAAGTAGATGAGAATCTTTCAGGTCGAGCTTGGCATTTCGATCGGCAATGGGGGAAATCGCCTCCGGAGCGATGTCGGGACTGTCCTCGTGCGTGCGCGCATGGATTGGGCTGAAGGTCGATCGCAAGGCATTGGAGGTAAGGGCATTGGCACCTAGGGCTTCAAACTTAGGAGGAGGGACCAGGCTTGAGCGCATGCGAGAGGTACACGATCGTACTGGAAGGAGGAGAACGACCAAGGGTTGCGGCAGTCTCGAGTTCGCGGTTCGCGATGGAGTTCGAGAGAGGGGATGACGCGAGTGCTTGGCGTTCTGAGTTAGCAAGGTATGTATATATATATATATATATATATTTAAGAATTTATAGTTTCTTCAAAATTTACTGTTTTGGTTTTTTAAACTTGAATCTGCTATGTATATATATATTAGGAAATAAATTTGCAGTAAGATTCATGTAGATGCAATTTTCAATATATGTATATATATATATATATATATATATATTTCTTCAGAAAGCAGAAAAATTAATTACACATAGTTATAAAATAAATGTGTCTATTTGAATATATGTAAAAAGCTTGAAACAGAAAATATATACATGCATAAGATTTTGGTATATATAGGAGTTTATTTAAAAGCTAGATTTTTAAGCCTATATAATTTACTTCAATATGCAGTTTAGAAATGAATATATACATATACATAAGCATTTTAAATTTACCAGTATTTTAAAAATAATGTATATTAGTGAGTAATTTGTTTAATAAACCAATTTAATTTATTTATGTTAGAAAATGGTTTTAAAAGGAAATTATTAGTTGAATGAAATTGTAGTTACTTAAATTATTTAATGCTAAGAGATTATTCGATTGGTTCGAATATTAATAAATCACCTTATGTTTATTCAAGATCTAAATTGTAGAGAAGACAAGTCGGGTTGGGCTAGGTTGCAATTAGAATCAAAGGTGAGTTAATCTCACTCATCTTGGATTTCTAGTTAATTTAAATAGTTAATTTAAAATTATTGATTGATGGATTGAATTGTCTGGATATGGTATATTATATATATGTATATATATATATATATATATATTGGACTAATTGATTTCCCGCATTATATAGTGGATGAGACCCTATGCGCCCTGCATAATAGATGATGACCACATATACCGCGATATTCCACCTCGAAGTGGAATTGGTATTTTTATATTGTGCTAATTTCTGTGGGTGCAAGGAAACATGTTAGAGGGATCCAACTGGATTCCGTAAAAAATTTAGATTTTTTTTTAATATTATGTGATCTAGTTTATTTAACAATCCGAGATAGATTATACTGGTAATTGAAATATTAGATGCTATGGTTCGATTGAATCTATTTGGGCATACTGAATTATCAAAAATATATAGATTGGATTTTTGAAGGGAAATAAAAGAGAGAATTTTTAGGTAAAATAATTATAGAGAATTTGGATAAATTAAAGAATGAATTGGAAAATGATAAAAGTTGATTTTTATATCCCAAGTATGGAAAAAGAAGATTTATGAATAAATGGGAATAAATAAATTTCTAAACTTAAGTGATATTATTTAAAGAAATAAAAGAATTATTTTTATATTTAGGATTTAAATGGTTTAGGAAGAAATAAAAGAAGAATTTTTAAATAAATATGAAATTGGTATTTTCAGTTTAAAAAAGATTTTAAATCATAATAAAGAAGTTAAATTTGAAATTAACGGTTTTGAAATAAAATTGAGTAAGTAAAGGAATTTTTTTAATGGAGTAAATTTTGGAAATTGATTTGGAAATTGATTTAGTGTTTGAAACTGTGTTTTAAAAGAAGGATGAGACTATGGAATTTATAAACTAGGTTTATAAAGTGAAATAAGATATCAGAGGATAATTTGGAAGTATAAATTCAGGATGGGAATTTTTAATGGAATGGGTAATTTGTTTTAAAAATAAATAGTGGTTTATTTTTAAAGGTGTGAAACGAAAGTGTATTTCCCTGAAAAGCCAAGTACGTTTTCAAGCAGATTTTTAAGTTAAGTTAAAAGTTTTAAAGCAGTTAAAAGAATATTTTTAAAAAAATTTAAATTGTTTAAAATTTTAAAGGTAAATATTTTATTAAATTAATTATAGAAGCAATTATTTTAAAAGGTTAATTCGTATTATGGTTTAAAAAGATAATTATTAATATTTATATTTTATAAAGTAGTTTTATTTTAAAGATAGTTTGGCTAAAGTTTGCATTTGAAAAACTTGTATAGAATTTCGTAACTTTTATTTTAAAATTTTGTTTTGGCTTAAGTTTTACATGAGAAGTTACTATAAAATTTCATAAATAGAAATTTAAATAAAGTCTTTTAAGTGTTTTTTTGTTTTTAAATGTATTAAAGTATATATTTTTGGGTTAAGCGATTTTAAATTATTTTAAATCTAAAGTATTTAGACCTGGTAATTTTCAGCGGAAATAAACAATATTTGGGAATTTATTCTGCGAAAGGAAAGTGATTTGAAAACTATTTTCAAAGGATTGAAATGTAGAAAAATGTCTTGCGAAGATATTTTGAAATAAATAAATAGTTTGGAAAAATATTTAAATCTGATGGTTGTTTGTGGATGTTATTTGATAGTTAAATAACCAACTATCAATATTGGCCAATGCGCTGATCGTTTCGAAGGGACCGGGATCGGGATTAATTTCCTGAAAACCACTTCGATCCACTTTGAACGTTTCGTGAAGAAGACAAGAGCTTGGAGTCGAAGATGGAGCAGTGAAGTGCAAGAGCTAATTGCTACTAATCCTGAGGATGATTCCAAAATGGATGTAGTAGGAGTAGTGCCTTCGGTTCTGTTCGGATCCGGAACGGACTTGTATGACGAATGCTATCAGAACATCGTCAAAAGGACGATGAGCATTCTAAGTGAATGTGTGCTATAAAGGTAACGCATAGCCTCGAGCCTCATCAACCAGGAATGGCTAAAACAGGGGAGGTGCACGCAAGGCTAAGTGGCTAGCAACCAATTAGGGTAAGGTCATCCCTATCTAGAGATCCCTTTATTTAGGCTGTGTGGGCGGTTGCTGATCCCAACTGCGGGATGTTCTTATTCGGACTATCCAATAAGGGGTAGCTTGGGTCTTGTGTAGCAGGGGATTAAAGGTGGATCCTCGGTATGGTGACCTAGACCACGTACTATGACGGGCGGTACCCTAGTAGTCCTGCCATTGTATGGAATCCAATCTCTAATAAGTTCCTGTATGGTTTTGATTATGCCCAACTATGCTAAAACGTGAGATGCAAGAATTTCAGCTAGATTTTATTTACTATCTATAGACGCTATTATAATATCACACGGATTTGATAAAAATATTGTGGTTATCGTAAGGTAAAAAACCGGCATATTTATTTATAGCGTGGTCTTACGAGATACCTTTGATTTCAAAGGATTTTGGAAACTTTAATAATCTAATTAGGTGTGTTTTCTCACTCTGGTTTTCCAGATTGACTCGGGTGTTATTTCTCTATAATGCTCGGGTCAGATCGAATATTATAGAATATAGGAAAGGATCTATGGAGCTCAAGAGATGAGCTGGATGGTGAGAGGTATCTCACGTATTTAATGTATATTCTGTTGTGTCAGATTATCTGCATGGTCAGTTTTGTGAGGACAAGTTAATATAACTGTCCAATTGTGTGTATAGATGTTATTGTACTCTGATGTTGTAATGTATAAACTGATATAGTTTTTTGTATAAAGATTTGCCATTTATCTATTATATATTGTTCCGCTGCGTTTGTGAGATTTTGATATTGTTTTCTTTTTCTTCTTCTACTTCCTTCTTCTTTAACCCTAATGGTTTGGTTTTCCAGTATTCGATTGTTCGGCATTTGATACAGTGACCGTATTGATGTCAATTTCCGGACGTCGAAAAATTAGGTCGTTACAATAGTGCAGGATATTATGCAGGTGTTGAACCAAAGACTGTCCAGTATAAAGATCCAAGAAATGGACATGAAGACTCATGAGTATAAAGACAAAAATATGAAGATAACAAGACTATAATATAGTGTATAGAGTAATACAATATTGTTAAAGTCCTTGGTAGCAAATCATTAGTCTCGATTTCCTATTTTCTTATCCTTTATTTTTAAACAAAATATATTTTAAAATATTTTATAAAGCTTTTTCAAAGTTTAAAATGTTTATAAACTATGTTTAAATCAGTTTACAAAATATCAAATCATTTTACAAAGTATAGTATTTTCAAAATATTTTATAAATAAATAAGTTTTTCAAAAATCACATACATATGTTGACATATGTATACTACATATGTTGACACACATGCCGCAAAACAATTATTCAAATTTTGAAATGAAGTGTTTATTCGTCACAACTCTTCATGAACGGACATATATATATATATATATATATATATACACACACACACACACACACACACATCCACTGTATATAGGAGGTTTCATATGATTTTTTGGCATTATTATCTTATTTTCTTCCCTTCTCTTACTCTCTTGAAAACTCCATTGAAATTATATCAAATTCTCTTCAAAATCAAATAGAATTAACTCATTCTTTTGTGTATTTATTCAAAACTACTTTATTATTGTTTTGGAATAATCTCTCTCAAATCAAAGGTCAAAGTGCTGTCTAAGAGGCTATAGAATCCATTGTATCCAAAGTTTAAGAAATTTTCTTTGGAAAGACCATCAAACTCCATTTGCATTTGCTTGGGTATGATTGTAGCTCGTTCAAATTAATTGGTTGTGCTTGGTATCTCGAAAATCCGAGTGGCTATGCTTGTTCCCCATGCAAATCAAGTAGGTGTACCCTGAACTCAGAAAATTAGGAGGGTGTGTCTCGTAGCCCAAGAATTGAGATTGTAATTGGGTTTGCTTTCAGTCCGTTTAAAGATTAGCTTTTGAAAAAGAAAAATATGCACAAACGGTTGAATGAGAAGATGTTGGAGAAGTCCAAACTAGTATAAAATCCCTTGTGTCATCTCTATAACTCTTTACTTAGCTTTACTGCTTTTATTTTATCTATGACTGCATCCTTGATTTATTGTTAATATAATTCTATGTTGAAAATCAATGATTTGGTATTAAACTTGAAAGAAATTTGAAAAGATTTATAAAAATTAGTAAACACTATTCAACACCATCTAGTATTTAATTAGCCTTAAGTTCCATAATTCCGCAACACACGGTCCCCCGCCTCGTAAGAAACTGGGAATTTGCCTCCCTTTTTAGTTGTGGCAAAAATATAGGAAATTGGTTTGTTCAAGGCTACGTAGTTACATTTTGGGATCTCCTCTTAAATTGGATTCTTGTTGGGTTATTCAAACCTAGATTTTCCTATTCTTTCTGTACTTGAGACTTCTTCCTAGCAAAATACATTTCATCCATTTGGATGAATTTGTCAGCCTGGAAGAGAAAATACTAAAGGTCTTTGAACCCATGAATGTAAAGATCTTTCCAGAAAGGGGTTAACTCAATCAGTCCTGAACCCACTGCTTTTGGCTTTCCTCTATCAGTCATGATTTCTACTTTCAGCACCTCTATATTGAATCTTTTCTGGTATTCACCAATCAGCTTTCCTAGTCTCTACCTAACCTTAGCCATCACACTAGAATGATAGTAGGGTCTTTGCACCCATAGAATTGTGCAGAACCGTAAGAGAACTATTCCTAAGGATAAATATTTTTCTCCCTGTAACGTCTATACCATTTAACAGCTGCTCCTTGGAAAGTGGTTGGGAAGAGTCAACAACATACAACTCCAAAAGCATCGTAAAGGTCCATTTGGATCTTGAAGGCTAGAAGATAATCATCGGGATTAGTAGTCTTATTATATCTTAGTGACGACATCTTAATGTGTGATGGAGTTTTAATAGACATTATTCTCTTTATGAAGGAGGCTTCATGAAAATTATTATTGACCCTAGGATCGAGGGTCCTTTTCCTTTGATATCAAGCATGTCCTTTGCTATTTTATCAGTTGTATATCTTAAGTAAGCCTCATCATCGTGCTAATTGCTTCTATAAGGCCCGTGCTCTTTACATGAGTTTGAACTTCCCGATTGTTCATTAGATCTTTCTGCTAGTTTTCCCTGGCAAACGGCTTTAACCCTGTTATCTGCTAACAATTTTAGAGAGAATATTGCAGCTCCATCCTCTTGGATTTCTCTTCTTTTCTGTGGGGCATTGAATTTTTTTCCTTTATCCTTGCTTTTGAGCATGGAGGTATTCAAATTTCTTCTTGGAGATTCGACCTCTTCTCCTTTAGTGAGCCTTGTTGTTTTGGAATACTTTTTTGAAATGACCATTTATAGTAGCTCTTGCACTACCATAAGTTGTTATGTCAAATCCTCGATTTTGACTTTGCTATTTATTTATTGTGCTAGGTCTGAAGGTGGACCAGCTTCTACATTTTTTGGATAAAATTGTGCAGTAACATTATTTTCCAATGTTGTTTTTATACTATCTCCTCATTTGGATCGTTGACTTTTTTATCTTTTGCCATTTTCTTGAAATAAAAATTTACACAATCAACTACAAAATAAGGAAATAACGGATCAGAGGTTCGGGCCCTCTTTCTAGCATCAAAATGTTAAATCAAAAATTGATTGAACACCCATAACATTTGCACAAGATAATATTATTTAGAATGGTCCTATAATGCCCATGGACTTTTGATATAATCATGAAGTTGTTTAAAAGCTCGAGCCATATGTCCAAAGGTAAAGTAGGCAAGTCACATTGTGCAATAGACCATTAATTGTTTATTGATAATTCTATTAAGCGAGTCACATAAGTCACAATCCTTTGTTCATATGTCAATAGGCATGATAGACATCATGCAAGGAAATCTGTAATTTAGACAAGAGCTTAAATGGCCTCGTCTAAAGTCCAAGTCCAAGTTACAAATATATCAAATGCACATCCATAATTCAATAATAATAAAATATGCATTATTCAAGGTGATTGGGTTATGCAAAATTATTCAAGTCCTTGTGTAATGACCCAATTTTCCGGACCCCTTGAATATACACTAATCTCCATAGATTAACTCAATATGAATAGAAATACGAACCATTAGGGTTTAAAAAGAAGAAGAAAAGGTAAAGAAAAAGGTAGAAGAAGAGATAAGAAGATAGGACGGAACAGAAGAAAACAGCAGAACAACAACAGAATCTCACAATCGCAGCGGAACAACATATAATAAATAAATGAATAATCTTTAAACAAAGAACTATATCAGTTATTACATTACATCACATTTCATTACATTACATCATCAGAGTGTACAACAACAAACAACAACAAACAGCGTAAAAGAAATACTATATACTAGTAATACGCCATGCCATCCAGCTTTCCTCCAGCAACTCCTGAATTCCAGAATATCCTGATAAACCTTAACTCTTGACTGCCCGTGTGGAAATTGGTGGGCACCCAGAGTTTAGGAAGGAAAACAATAAACTCCGAGTCAGTCATGTGACTGGTGTGAGAACTCAAAATAGTTTATTTATCTTTAAAATCAAAATAGAGGAATATTTTTAAAGTCAATTCGCAATGCTTTTAAAAATGAGACTACCATAAGATCTCCCACCACACACACAATGCAAACGCAGACTTAGAGGAGATTTCTCCTTATGATAGTCAAAGATGCTTGATACGCATTAAAAAGAAACATTTGATATTATTATTAGTGCATAGTGTAGGGAAAATCATTTCGAAAGTAGAATATAAATCTTAGCCAGCATAGGTACCATTATAGTATGCTTACTATAGCTACCATATTAAATGGCAGGTTCTACAACTAAAACCGTACAAGTCTCGTATTGTTTCTTTGGATTTCCAACAAATGGTCAGGCCAAGGAACTACCCATTGCCACATGAGAACGCCTCTGGAAGGACGTCCCCGAGAACCAAACCGGATCTCTGCCAACACAAGGCCGGGTTACCCCTAACTGGGTAACTACTGACACGAGTATGTCATCCCCCGGTCCTTTGGGACCTTTAACCGAGCGCTCGTAACCATCATCACACAATCATAAATAAAGTGTTTCAACATGACTAAGCATCTGGGCTCCATACCATGATACCACCCTTTTCCAGAAGGAAATGCACATACCCTAAAGGGAGCTATCCCTCATAACCTTGCTGCATCTTTCCTGTTTTGACCATTCCAGGGTGTGAGGCTCGACGAAGTCTCGTCCACAAAGCCACGCTTTATACAAAAGCTGTGCTTTGGGTCAAGAAATGATCATAGAAATGATCACAAAGATAAACGATCAAACAAATGATCATATCACAAATGATCATTTCACAGCGACACTCAGCATATCACATTACCAAATTGGGAGCATATCACTAATAACCTTCAACTACATAACCTCTGAGCTCGTACGTCTCAGAGAAGGGTGTTAAGCTAAGAGAATAAATTCTCCGCCACCAACAGAAATATATTTGAAAGAAATCTGCTTTATATCTCAATTTGTAACGTCAGACATACTATCCATACAAGTCTGTTCCGGGATCGAACAGAACCGAAGGCACTTACAAAGAAGTCCTTGCAATCCGGATATTCACTAATCACGACCGGACTTCCCATCACATATGGAGTCTCTATACCGGGGACCAGTCGATGCAAAGACATTCGACGAGTTGTCCTTTCGCTTTCAAAAATATCCGGTC
Organism: Allium cepa; assembly: GCA_030765085.1. Classification (NCBI taxonomy): domain Eukaryota; kingdom Viridiplantae; phylum Streptophyta; class Magnoliopsida; order Asparagales; family Amaryllidaceae; genus Allium; species Allium cepa. The sequence goes on along the minus strand of CM060931.1, from coordinate 1,036,881,619 downwards.
TTCAACACCGGTCATCAATGCTATCCATTACGTCGTATCACTATTCGGAATGGGTAATCCGAATAACGAGCGCAATAATTTAAAAATAAGTGTGGCGTTCAAATTCAACAAATCACAACAAATACCCATTCAAAGGTAAATATTGATAGTTGGTTATTGAACTATCAATGGATATGCACAACATCACCAGATTCTAAATAATTTTCCAAATTATTTATTTTCCAAAAATATCTTTACAAGATATATAATTTTCACAATTCAATCATTTGAAAACAATTTTCAAATCACTTTTCACATTTACCACTTTTGAAAACAAATTTCAATCATTTTCCCTACGCGGAAATACTTTCATTTCAACATGGTTCATTTAAACCAATTAAATAAATCCTTAATGATTTACTTTATATTTACGTTCCAAATCCGTAAATTTATTCCCATGCTTCAAAAATAAATCAATATTTATTTTTAAACAAATTCCCCTTTCTTTTATAAATTCCATAATGAATTTATATTACAAAATATCTATGAATATACGATTTCCATTCGATTTCTAATATTCATTTTCAATTTATCTTCAAAAAGATAAATTCAAAATATTCACTCAATACTGGAAAAACATTTCCAAACTTATTTATTTATAAGTAATTCACAAGTCTTTTTATTTTCTACACTTGGAAAATATTCAATATACTCTAATCGAAATTAAGTATATATTTCATTCTTTAAGGAAATCATTCTCTTAAACATATTTATTTGGGCCAAAACGAATGTTGCATAAAACATCGTTACGACAACCCAAAATCACTAGTATACGGATTCGAAATTAAAATGGATATATAAATCCCAATACTATACAAAACATTTCCATTCGGAAATCATTTACTATAACAACAGTGTTATAGTCTACCATTTCCTTCTATTTCTCGAAAACGTCTATTTCAATAATGAATGTTGAAATCTATGGTTTCGATAGTTAATAAATTTAAAACATCGTTAGATCGTTTTAATTCTATTTAAAACATCACATCCAAAACATTTTCTTTAACATCTTATTCACTATTCAAAAACGTGCATATACTTGTTAACCAATTTCATCATTTCTATTCATTTTATTTTAAAGGATTATTCACTGTCTAAAACGTGAATATAACTCCATCAATAAATTGCACAATTTACTTATCAAAATAAGTCATTTGCGGACAACAATGTTTATAAATTCTATTTCTATTTATTTTATAACTACTTCCTTTATAAATCTCCTTTATTAACCTATTCAATTTATAAATCAATTTATAAACCAAAAGTCTATAATTTAAGTTAAACACTTATAACTTATAAGATTCCCAAATTTATAAATATCAATTTATAAACCAAAAGCCCTATTCAAAAATCGTTCTTTGAAACTACCCAAATTATAAATCTTATAACTTATAAGATTCATTTATTTACCCAAATTTGTTCTTTTAATAATTTTACAAATTTTATAAACCTACTGCTTATAAAATTCCATTTATAACTTCACCGTTTATAATCCTATAAATTTCATTCATTTTTGAAGTTCATTGACAATTCATTCTAACACTTATAAAAACTCGTTTTATACTTCAAATATTTTAATTTATAAATATCAATTTATAAATCCCTTATATAAATCAATTCATATTATTATTTTAAAACGTCTTTAAACTCCTTTATAATTTCACCATTTTCTTAGATTTATAAAATAATCAAATTTTATAAATCCTATATATTAAACTTTTTATAATAAATTCAAAAATCGCAATTTAAACTATTTTATAAAATCATTTACCTCATATGTTCAAAAATCAACTTTTAACTATATTTCTCAAAAATCAAAATTTTATAACATTAAAATTATACGTTTATTTATTTAAAATGAATCAATTCCAAAATTATTTCATAAAACGTATACTTTCAAAAATCACTTTAAAAATCCTTTTAAAATTCCAAATTTGGTCCAATAATGCTACATACCAAATAGTCAATCACGACAACAATGACATCATATATCTGTATATGATAATTAATCAATATCAAAATATCCATAATCAAATAATTACTGTTGAGGAATCCAGTTGGATCCCTCCAACCTGTTTCCCTGCATCCAAAAACATTAGCACAATACCAATTCCGTTCCAGTAAGAAATTATCACGGTATATGGGATTTAAAATATTATCCGCTTAATAGACGGCGCAATAGGGTCTCATCCGCTATATACTGTGGGAAATCAATTCCAAGTACATAAATAATACCAATTTCACTGTTTATGAAATATTCGCGGTATATATTTTTAATAAATAACATCCGCTTACTAACGGCGCATAATGTCTATTTTAACAATCAATAGATAACAATCATCATTCAAACATACATTCAAGAATTTTAAATCTAACTATTTAAAATTAAAATCGAAACCGATTCGATTGAGTGAGAAGTTCTCACCTTGATTTCAATTTTGTTTTAGCGATTTATTTCGAATAAAATTAAACGGACGTTTAATTTTACCCGAAATTCTCACTAACTCCAAACGACTCCAATCCAATTCCATAGCGTAGTGCTCCTCCATACGATTCCAACTCAACTGGTTTCGCGCGTTTTCGACCTCGTATGAAAAAGTTATGATTTTTAGAAGTTTACACGAATTTATATACATAAATTTACAACATAATTTACTATTTTTAAACCTAAATAGATCGTGGCCGTCCAAATCCTTTACCCAAGATCTGGGCCGTGCTCAGGTCCTTCTTCCCCAACGTTCACTCCAGTAACAAACGCAATAAAGAACCCACTTCCATCCAAATTAGGGTTTAATTATGCTCCCTCCTCGCTTGATTATAATTCGATCAGGTTACTCCATTGGAAAGCTCGCGACAAGAGCTACGCACGGCCACCACCATGATGAACTCGGCCTCCAGCAACTCCTCGAATTGCGTGCGCAACATCAGGCCGTCGGCCCCCCTTGCTCCCTCCACGTCGCTCCAATTTCGATCAACTCCGTATAGATTCGAAGCTCTCTTCATGCTCTACAAGTTTCATGTTGAACACTTTCTCTAGTTGCTTGTGCATTGAGAGTAATTGAAGAAGAAAAGAAAGAAAATTCTGGCCATTCATTTCAGAAAGTGGCGGCCCGAAGAGATGAAACCCTAGGGGCTGTATTTTTTTTGCAAAAATGAGAAATAAGGGGGCTTTTATAGAAAATTCGTGCGACACTATTCATCCCGGATTTTCTGAACTCCAAACGAAGCATGTCGGTTGGCGTTTCTAAGCTTTACCCCGCGTTCCGAACACAATGGAACGTGTTTTGGGAGCTAATTCGGTCATCTGTGCGAGTTATGGCAATAAACGTTCAATTTAAAATTAAACCGATTAAACGATTTTCTGGGCGTTTTAGCTTGCACCGGACAAACGGTAAATCCGATTGAAATGAAATTTGAAATCTTACAATAATATCACATTACGGATCCGATGAAACTTGTTTCGTCGAAATCCGAGACTGTTTGAAAAATGACTATTTTAACTCGCCAAATTAATATTAAAAACAATTTCGATGCGTTTCGAGCTGCCACGATCAAACGAAAACTCCGATTGCTACGAAAATTAAAATCCGGTAATAACTAACTATTATGGATCCAATGGAACTAGTTTCGTCCAATTCTGAGACTGTTCGAAAAATGTCTAATTTCACTAGTCGATTAAATATTAAAATATTCAATTTTCACAAATAAACTTTTAATTCGATTTTAAAAGTTCTATAACATCATTCTAACTCCCATATGATAAAATAAAATTTTACAAATCATTTTCAATCATATTTTACCCAATTTTCAATTATTTCTGTGTTTTCACATATTAAATTATTGATTTAATTATTCAATTAAATCCAATTATTCAAATTAAAAATTTATTCGACTTATAAATTCCACTTATTAATATTTAAAATTAATTAAATATCCAAATTTTAATTAGATAAATTTCTGGGTCGTTACATACTTCCCCCCTCAAAAGAATTTCGTCCTCGAAATTATCAAGTAAGAAAAGTTACAGAATCTATTAATTTTTCATAAATCCATAGTTAAACTTCTTACAATACTTTACTAAGTTTTAAAATCATACTTAGTTATCTTTTCAAAAACAACTACTATTGTTTAACTTTCAACTCCAAATCAAAATTTAGTTTTCAAAATTTTTCCAAAAATTCCCAAATTTTCCTAACGCCTTAAATTTTCGGAAAAATTCGCCAGAGTCTCCTTTGCGCGGCTCGATCCGAAAAAAAAAGACAGTATATATATCACAAATATACATCTCATCAAGTGATGAGGCATCCCGCAGGGAAAAAAGTGTAAAAGTACGATATTTAATCCGAGATATGTACCTTATATTTTATTAGCGAGCATATACGGCTAATATAGCGCGAAAGCGAGCTCCAAATGCGAAGCAAACGCGATCCGCACCTACTAAACACTCAACAAACAACATGAGAACATGTATATATGAAAATAATATCAATATACAACATATAGCAACATAATAACTATATATGCCAACATAGAAAATGTAGCAAAAGCAATATATTCAACCATCAACCAACTATCCTCCATAACTAATAAATATTCATTTATATTCTCATTAATATTCATTGAAATGGGTTTTCAATTTAATCATATTTGATTCATTAACAGTGGATGTTCTTACTAACATTCATTTTCAATTAGTTTATATTCACTAATCCATATTCAAGTTGGTTTACTTCCAAATCAAATTCAATTCTATTTAAGATTCACTTAACTTCCAATTGAATTCCATTTACTTTAGCTTTCAATTTCATTAATACTTAATGAATTATATACAATCAACTAACAACCATATATCAACCAATTGCTTCGCTTACATTCAATTTGGTTTAACACCATCACTTTCAATTGGTTTAATTAAATTGATTTTCATTCAATTATTCAACTTCCAATAACATTAGATTTTAATGAATTAACACTTACATTCATTATTCCATATCAATTATTTACATTTAATTGATTAACATTCAATCCATTAATTCAATTCAATTGCTAATTCATTTAACCATTTTAAGTTGAATTTCATTTACATAACTTAAGTTTATATTTATCACTTAACTTTATTATTTACTTTGATACCAAAATCAACTTCATTCAACATCACTTAAGTTATACTTCCATTTTACAAACATCACTTGGTTTTACTTAACTTAAATTTCAACTTATAAATCAAATTTAAATTCCAATTCTAAAGTAAAATTTCCATTTAACTCTAAATTCATTTTTATTACAACTCATATTCATAAATATATTCATATAGTTTCACTTCTTATATATATAAGTTTATTTCACAATTATAAATCACTTTAATTATAATTCAATTCTTATAATTCTTTTTACTTATACAATTATTCTTTTATTTAGATTATTCAAACAACTAAACAATCAACTTATATACACTTTAATAATTCTGAAAAATTATTCCTTTATATATAAAATAATCAAGGTAAAATTATTTCATCTACCCATTTTAAAACAATATCGTGTCGAATTGTTCTGTACAAGTGTTTAGAGATCCCAATCAACAACGCTGATCACACGTATTAACCAGAATCCATATACCACTCAACAAAGCAATCATCACAATATAAAACAATTTTATATTCACTAACAAATACGCTCTCATAGCTATTATTACACTCAAACTCATTCTAGAGTACTACTGACTCTATCTCTAATGAGTAACACCCAACAGAGCCATGGTTGTCGCTTAACTATATGCCTTGATACCACATTGTAATGACCCGATTTTCCGGACCCCTTGAATATACACTAATCTCCATAGATTAACTCAAGATGAACAGAAAAACGAACCATTAGGGTTTAAAAAGAAGAAGAAGAGGTAAAGAAAAAGGTAGAAGAAGAGATAAGAAGATAGGACGGAACAAAAGAAAAAAGCAAAACAACAACAGAATCTCACAATCCCAGCGGAACAACATATAATAAATAAATGAATAATCTTTAAACAAAGAACTATATCAGTTATTACATTACATCACATTACATCATCAGAGTGTACAACAACAAACAACAACAAACAGCGTAAAAGAAATACTATATACTAGTAATACGCCATGCCATCCAGCTTTCCTCCAGCAACTCCTGAATTCCAGAATATCCTGATAAACCTTAACTCTTGACTGCCCGTGTGGAAATTGGTGGGCACCCAGAGTTTAGGAAGGAAAACAATAAACTCTGAGTCAGTCATGTGACTGGTATGAGAACTCAAAACAGTTTATTTATCTTTAAAATCAAAATAGAGGAATATTTTTAAAGTCAATTCGCAATGCTTTTAAAAATGAGACTACCATAAGACCTCCCACCACACACACAATGCAAACGCAGACTTGGAGGAGATTTCTCCTTATGATAGTCAAAGATGCTTGATACGCATTAAAAAGAAACATTTGATATTATTATTAGTGCATAGTGTAGGGAAAATCATTTCGAAAGTAGAATATAAATCTTAGCCAGCATAGGTACCATTATAGTATGCTTACTATAGCTACCATATTAAATGGCAGGTTCTACAACTAAAACCGTACAAGTCTCGTATTGTTTCTTTGGATTTCCAACAAATGGTCAGGCCAAGGAACTTTCCATTGCCACATGAGAACGCCTCTGGAAGGACGTCCCCGAGAACCAAACCGGATCTCTGCCAACACAAGGCTGGGTTACCCCTAACTGGGTAACTACTGACACGAGTATGCCATCCCCCGGTCCTTTGGGACCTTTAACCGAGCGCTCGTAACCATCATCAAACAATCATAAATAAAGTGTTTCAACATGAGTAAGCATCTGGGCTCCATACCATGATACCACCCTTTTCCAGAAGGAAATGCACATACCCTAAAGGGAGCTACCCCTCATAACCTTGCTGCATCTTTCCTGTTTTGACCATTCCGGGGTGTGAGGCTCGACGAAGTCTCGTCCACAAAGCCGCGCTTTATACAAAAGATGTGCTTTGGGTCAACAAATGATCATAGAAATGATCACAAAGATAAACGATCAAAAAAATGATCATATCATAAATGATCAAACAATGATCATTTCACAGCAACACTCAGCATATCACATTACCAAATTGGGAGCATATCACTAATAACCTTCAACTACATAACCTTTGAGCTCGTACGTCTCAGAGAAGGGTGTTAAGCTAAGAGAATAAATTCTCCGCCACCAACAGAAATATATTTGAAAGAAATCTTCTTCATATCTCAATTTGTAACGTCAAACATACTATCCATACAAGTCTGTTCCGGGATCGAACAGAACCGAAGGCACTTACAAAGAAGTCCTTGCAATCCGGATATTCACTAATCACGACCGGACTTCCCATCACATATGGAGTCTCTATACCGGGGACCAGTCGATGCAAAGACATTCGACGAGTTGTCCTTTCGCTTTCAAAAATATCCAATCTTCAACACCGGTCATCAATGTTATCCATTACGTCGTATCACTATTCGGAATGGGTAATCCGAATAACGAGCGCAATAATTTAAAAATAAGTGTGGCATTCAAATTCAACAAATCACAACAAATACCCATTCAAAGGTAAATATTGATAATCGGTTATTGAACTATCAATGGATATGCACAACATCACCAGATTCCAAATAAATTTTCAAATTATTTATTTTCCAAAAATATCTTTACAAGATATATAATTTTCACACTTCAATCATTTGAAAACAATTTCCAAATCACTTTTCACATTTACCACTTTTGAAAACAAATTTCAATCATTTTCCCTACGCGGAAATACTTTCATTTCAACATGGTTCATTTAAACCAATTAAATAAATCCTTAATGATTTACTTTATATTTACGTTCCAAATCCGTAAATTTATTCCCATACTTCAAAAATAAATCAATATTTATTTTTAAACAAATTCCCCTTTCTTTTATAAATTCCATAATGAATTTATATTCCAAAATATCTATGAATATACGATTTCCATTCGATTTCTAATATTCATTTTCAATTTATCTTCAAAAAGATAAATTCAAAGTATTCACTTAATATTGGAAAAACATTTCCATACTTATTTATTTATAAGTAATTCACAAGTCTTTTTATTTTCTACACTTGGAAAATATTCAATATACTCTAATCGAAATTAAGTATATATTTCATTCTTTAAGGAAATCATTCTCTTAAACATATTTATTTGGGCCAAAACGAATGTTGCGTAAAACATCGTTACGACAACCCAAAATCAATAGTATAGGGATTCGAAATTAAAATGGATATATAAATCCCAATACTATACAAAACATTTCCATTCAGAAATCATTTACTATAACAACAGTGTTATAGTCTACCATTTCCTTCTATTTCTTGAAAACGTCTATTTCAACAATGAATGTTGAAATCTATGGTTTCGATAGTTAATACATTTAAAACATCGTTAGATCATTTTAATTATATTTAAAACATCACATCCATAACATTTTCTTTAACATCTTATTCACTATTCAAAAACATGCATATACTTGTTAACCAATTTCATCATTTCTATTCATTTTATTTTAAAGGATTATTCACTGTCTAAAACGTGAATATAACTCCATCAATAAATTGCACAATTTACTTATCAAAATAAGTCATTTGCGGATTTATAAAACAATGTTTATAAATTCTGTTTCTATTTATTTTATAACTACTTCCTTTATAAATCTCCTTTATTAACCTATTCAATTTATAACTCAATTTATAAACCAAAAATCTATAATTTAAGTTAAACACTTATAACTTATAAGATTCCCAAATTTATAAATATCAATTTATAAACAAAAAGTCCTATTCAAAAATCATTCTTTGAAACTTCCCAAATTATAAATCTTATAACTTATAAGATTCATTTATTTACCCAAATTTATTCTTTTAATAATTTTACAAATTTTATAAACCTACTGCTTATAAAATTCCATTTATAACTTCACCGTTTATAATCCTATAAATTTCATTCATTTTTGAAGTTCATTCACAATTCATTCTAACACTTATAAAAACTCGTTTTATACTTCAAATACTTTAATTTATAAATATCAATTTATAAATTCCTCATATAAATCAATTCATATTATTATTTTAAAACATCTTTAAACTCCTTTATAATTTCACCATTTTCTTAGATTTATAAAATAATCAAATTTTATAAATCCTATATATTAAACTTTTTATAATAAATTCAAAAATCGCAATTTAAACTATTTTATAAAATCATTTACCTCATATTTTCAAAAATCAACTTTTAACTATATTTCTCAAAAATCAAAATTTTATAACATTAAAATTATACGTTTATTTATTTAAAACGAATCAATTCCAAAATTATTTCATAAAACGTATACTTTCAAAAATCACTTTAAAAATCCTTTTAAAATTCCAAATTTGGTCCAATGATGCTACATACCAAATAGTCAATCACGACAACAACGACATCATATATCTGTATATGATAATTAATCAATATCAAAATATCCATAATCAAATAATTACTGCTGAGGAATCCAGTTGGATCCCTCCAACCTGTTTCCCTGCATCCAAAAACATTAGCACAATACCAATTCCGTTCCAGTACGAAATTATCGCGGTATATGGGATTTAAAATATTATCCGCTTAATAGACGGCGCAATGGGGTCTCATCCGCTATATACTGCGGGAAATCAATTCCAGGTACATAAATAATACCAATTTCACTGTTTATGAAATATTCGCGGTATATGTTTTTAATAAATAACATCCGCTTACTAACGGCGCATAATGTCTATTTTAACAATCAATAGATAACAATTATCATTCAAACATACATTCAAGAATTTTAAATCTAACTATTTAAAATTAAAATCGAAACCGATTCGATTGAGTGAGAAGTTCTCACCTTGATTTCAATTTCGTTTTAGCGATTTATTTTGAATAAAATTAAACGGACGTTTAATTTTACCCGAAATTCTCACTAACTCCAAACGACTCCAATCCAATTCCATAGCATAGTGCTCGTCCATACGATTCCAACGCAACTGGTTTCGCGCATTTTCGACCTCGTATGAAAAAGTTATGATTTTTAGAAGTTTACACGAATTTATATACATAAATTTACAACATAATTTACTATTTTTAAACCTAAATAGATCGTGGCCGTCCAAATCCTTTACCCAAGATCTGGGCCGTGCTCAGGTCCTTCTTCCCCAACGTTCACTCCAGTAACAAACGCAACAAAGAACCCACTTCCATCCAAATTAGGGTTTAATTATGCTCCCTCCTCGCTTGATTATAATTCGATCAGGTTACTCCATTGGAAAGCTCGCGACAAGAGTTACGCACGACCACCACCATGATGAACTCGGCCTCCAGCAACTCCTCGAATTGCGTGCGCAACATCAGGCCGTCGGCCTCCCTTGCTCCCTCCACGTCGCTCCAATTTCGATCAACTCCGTATAGATTCGAAGCTCTTTTCATGCTCTACAAGTTTCATGTTGAACACTTTCTCTAATTGCTTGTGGATTGAGAGTAATTGAAGAAGAAAAGAAAGAAAATTCTGGCCATTCATTTCAGAAAGTGGCGGCCTGAAGAGATGAAACCCTAGGGGTTGTATTTTTTTGCAAAAATGAGAAATAAGGGGGCTTTTATAGAAAATTCGTGCGACACTATTCATCCCGGATTTTCCGAACTCCAAACGAAGCGTGCCGGTTGGCGTTTCTAAGTTTTACCCCGCGTTCCGAACACAATGGAACGTGTTTCGGGAGCTAATTCGTTCATCTGTGCGAGTTATGGCAATAAACATTCAATTTAAAATTAAACCGATTAAACGATTTTCTAGGCGTTTTAGCTTGCACCGGACAAACGGTAAATCCGATTGGCATGAAATTTGAAATCTTACAATAATATCACATTGCGGATCCGATGAAACTAGTTTCGTCGAAATCCGAGACTGTTTGAAAAATGACTATTTTAACTCGCCAAATTAATATTAAAAACAATTTCGATGCGTTTCGAGCTGCCACGATCAAACGAAAACTCCGATTGCTACGAAAATTGAAATCCGATAATAACTAACTATTACGGATCCAATGGAACTAGTTTCGTCCAATTCTGAGACTGTTCGAAAAATGGCTAATTTCACTAGTCGATTAAATACTGAAATATTCAATTTTCACAAATAAACTTTTAATTCAATTTTAAAAGTTCTATAACATCATTCTAACTCCCATATGATAAAATAAAATTTTACAAATCATTTTCAATCATCTTTTACCCAATTTTCAATTATTTCTGTATTTTCACATATTAAATTATTGATTTAATTATTCAATTAAATCCAATTATTCAAATTAAAAATTTATTCGACTTATAAATTCCACTTATTAATATTTAAAATTAATTAAATATCCAAATTTTAATTAGATAAATTTCTGGGTCGTTACACCTTGTTTTCATTAGTTTCAAAAGATAAAAAGGAATTCTTGATTTTTTTTCCCCAAATCAATTTAGGGTTACAATTCTTTAATTTTGAGAATAAGAGAAAAAAATGATTCGCGCCTATTAAGTTGCCATAAATTCTTTATCTATATGGGTGGAAGTAGGTGGCCTAGCTGCCTCATATCCTTCAGCATCCTTAACTTTCGACATCATTCATTTCACTGACAATATGCGGCAACCCTATGTTTATTGTTGATATGCGATAACCTTTCATGTTTCTTGAAGCTTGAAATCCTTCATAACTATTAGCATTTGACATATTGTAACATTTGACATTCCTCACTGAACGGATGATATGCGACATCCTTGACAACTATGGACATTCATTATCCATTATTTTCTTTGAAGTTCGTCATCTTCTAAAAACCCAATATCCCCACTTGTGTTTAGATATTTGGAACTTTTCCTTTGTTTCATGTCTACAACATTAAGTTGTAGAGGCTTGATACCATTTGGGGTATAGATGTTCGACATCTTCTGGGCTATAGAGATTCGATATCTTTTTATTATTAGGCATTCGATACCTCTTCTAGTGTTGCCGTTCAACATATTTTTTTTTAAATGCTCATTAACATCTGCCTTTATAGAGCTTCATTTCTTTTAGGTACTCAACATCACTCTTCAACCCCTTTAAATGTTAGCCATGACCTTTGAAATTGACATCTTTGCTAAAAATTCGGTGTCCTTATATTTTGTAAATTCTTCATTAGTGCAGCTCGACATCCCTCTTACCTTTGCAAAAGTGCGTTATCTTTACCTCTATAGGCTCGTGATGCTTTATATTTACAAGTTCGACAAAACTAATTTTTAAAAACTCGGTATCTTTTCTTTGCAACTGTTTTTATGTTTATATGCCCCATACCCTTTCATGACTTTAAGCTCAATATCTCCATATTAGATGCTTGAGATGTTATTAACTTGGAAACTCAATATATAATCAAAGATTTATTGATTCACTGTGCATTGATAGGCACAAAATGCTTTCTTTAGATTGTCGAAATGCGTATTTGTAGTAACATCATATTCCATTGCTTCTATATCCTCTTTTTGATTCTCTTAGAAAATATGTGGATAGCAATAGTAATGTCTATGTATTAATGGTCTTAGAGATTTTTTTCAGTTCATATGCATGGGATTCTCTTATAAATATGAAAGATAGTTTACAAGTATGTTGTGACTTGATCTATAATCAACAATTGGATTTATCTATTTTTTTAAAAAGTGTCAAAAAAAATTAATAAATCATAACTAATTTTTATGTTTACGATTTACTTCATCTTTACACTTCAATTTCATTAAAAATTTTAATTATGCATCTGAATGCTTAAGTTTTTTTTGTATTTACTTAAATCAAAATAACTTTTTAAGTGGTTATACAAAAAATTTCCGAAACAGGCTTAAGTCCATATCTACCGTCCACAAATATAATGCAGATAACTTTTGAACATTTTATCCGATTTTAATTTTTTTCTCATTTGGGAAAGCTTAGAACTTACATAGCAGCATTTAGATAATTTTATGCAATTTTGATGTTTGCTAGGAAAACATCTGCGTTTATATTTCCGGCATGTTTATTAATTGGAAAGTCTTAAGTGCACCTCTTCGAAAAATCCACCGTAACCCGAGTTGTGATCCATATTTTTAAAATTGAAAAGATGTTTGGAAATCTAACACGTTATATAACAATTCACCTATAATAACTTAATTGAGTGGTTTTGTTATTTAAAAATTTGTCGGAAAGTGGTTGAAATATGAAGTTTCATCTCTTTTACACGTTGATGTGCATACTTATTACACTTGCATATATGGAGCTAATATTCGAACTTGAGTTGAGATAGGTACTGAAGATGCTTCTTTGGATTACTTGTGATAATGTTGGCTCGCTTTTCCTCACGTAAAAGCAAAAAAGTTTGCTTAAATCCTAATAAAAAATGTACGTTATTATGGTTTATCGATATATGTTGTGATATTATCTTGTTTCCCTGCGTTTTAGGGTACTCCATGTTGGATGTCTCTTGGGAGATTCATATCATGTAATTATATTATATTTTGGTCTTCGGAATGCTCGGTGTATAGAAAAGGCACTCCTAAATTTTTTTTGAAAAATCCGACACTAGGAAAAATTTCATTGAAAATTATCGTATGCGAAAATAGAAAATCATTGAATGAATCTATTTAAAATAATAGCAAATGATAAGATGAATTGAAGAAAGAGCCAAATAGAAGATTAAGTAGTTTAAATTTGATAGAGAACGTAAAGAATATAAGTATATGAGTTGTTTGACGTCATCCTATAAAAATTTACGAGGACACAATTTTCATAACAGGGGAGTCAGCAATAACCCTGCTTTCTACGCCGCAATAATAAATAAATTTAATTAAAAATAAATATTCAAACTTGATTATTAGTAATTATTATTTATGAAAATAAATTTTACTTAATCAAATTCTATTTAGTAAAAGATTTCTAGTGCTAATAAACTGAGGTAAAACTTTTTGAACAGTTTATTAAAATTAAATAAATTATTTCAGTTAAATACAAAATATTTTATAAGTGTAAATAATTTATTATGATTAAAATAGTTGAAAATTAATAAGGGGCTATTGAATTTAATGAAACTAAACAGTTCTCGAGATATATTTTGTATAGTGAAATGTAAATTTATTTGAAATGCATTGAAGTATATTTATAAATAAATTTTGAGAAAAAGTTAATTTTGAATGGAAAATTAAAATTAGTTTGAATTCGGACTGAAATTGAGCATAAAGCCAAGCCAAACCCGTTCTTTTCTCTCTTTGGATCTGAAAATCTCCCCTTTCTTCCAACATAAGCCAAACCTGTGTATATCAAAGCTGAACCCTAACCAATTTATTCTGCCCTAATCACACAAAAAGAAAATCACGGCTCTTAAACAAAGGAAAAGCGTGTAGATAGCGATGCATAGCAATGAAAGTTGACGTTGGGTGGAGAAACTTGTGCGTGCATTTGGGGAGGTCGCAACTCAAAGGACTAGGATGGCTTTGGGGTTGACAGCACATTTAGATACGCATGATCTGAGTGGTCACAACCCGAACTACTATGAAGTGGGGAACATCAAGGGATTTATGGCATGAGGTGAGGCAGTAGCATGGTTGATGGTGTAGCAGAATGTTGTTAGGGCTTGGCTGAGGTACTTATTGATTCTTAAGTGATTGGGAAACAACACTGATATGATATGCTAGGTTGAACGCATTAATTTGGTGAGTTCTCAATGCTCACAACTATATTGTTTTAGCTATTCGTTTAGATAATTACCCCCATATATAATTTGGATTTTTTGGGTTATATGATTTGTTTGATTGATTGTTTGGAATTGTTAATTGCTTGGATTGTTGAAATACTGGTTTTAGGATTTCTTGATGATTGAGTTGGTTGATTATGTGGGATGGAAGTTTCAATTTACATACAGAACTCTATCCATTTACAAATTGACCTATATATATATACCAAAAATTTGTTGCGACTATTCTATTGGTTAGAAAAGCATAAATTTTAATAAATTCAGCAAGTGCACAGGCATGTCGTATGCAGGTCGAACACAGGGAATTGTATTTTAAAACAATTGAAATCCAATCTTAGGCGTGTTAAACGGATTCGACGATAAATTTGAATAGAAAATAAAAACAATAATATACTCCGAATTAATTATGAATCTAATCGGAATTGCAACCAAATATAAAATTGTAAAGATCAGAATAGAAATTAAAATTGCGGAAAAAGAAATGACAGACTAAACAACTGAAATAGAGAAGAACTATATTTATTTACTAACTGAAATGAGTATCGAAAAGAAATAAGAAAAAAATAAATAAACTGCTAAAACTAATTAACAGTTTTATCCACTCTGTCTGAACATAAAACATTGCTAAAAATAAAAATAAACTAGTAGAAAAAGTGATGGGGTAAGGGATGATCCCTTCTGTTTTGCTCTATGCTATATTTATATACTTCAGCTCCGAAATCAAATCCTGCTTTTTGGGTCCACATCACTTACTCTACCGAAATATATGTACTGACCGGTTCAAGCTTCAATTGGTGAAAAAATAATGTGGCCACATGGCCATTGCTTGAATTGGTACTCACGTTACCATGTTTTGAGACATATACTGAAGCTTTGAAATATGGGATACAAAGAGTAAGTGAGCTGCTCCTTGCAATGGTCCCACCTTACTTGAAAATGTGACAATGCTTTAAATCTTGAATGAACCCCAATTACACACGTGAGCTAATCTTGATTTTTTCTCATTTTTAACCAAATGTGACCGTGCTTGACAAAATATGAAGGTGAGATGGTATTTTTGAAATGATATATGCTTTTGCTTTGATTTATTTGGTGCTCAGAATGTCGCACTCTTTGCTGCGTGACTTTTGAACCAATGGATGGCACAACCGGTTAATTTCAACGTTGCACTTCAGAATCTATAATCTGCAAAACCATAATAAAATACCCGTATAATACCGCTTTATTAAAATAAAAATATATGAAACATACGGTTTAAAATGTATAAAAATACGTTCATCAAATACCCCACACTTGAACTTTATTCATCCTCGGATAAACTAGAAAATAAAAACTAGCTAAATCCTTTTTCATAGGAAACACGATTGCATTGAGCGTATGTAACAAGTCGTTAAACCTCTAGGTGTCTCTAGTAGGACGAGTGGTGTCTCGTGAGGGTTTTCAGCGGATACTATCCACAAAATCCAAATGCAGTATGTGATGATTCTAATGTACTACATGAATGCAAAATTTTAAACAAATGGAGGGTCGATTTACTTCAGAATAGTTGCAACAAAATAGTATATATCAATTTTAATCAACTTCTTCAAATTTTTGGTTCCTCACTAATCAAAAATTTTAATATAACTCAAGTTTTTATACATTAGATACTAATTTGGCCAGTTGTTTCGGTCGATAGCATAGTGCAGCCATGAAATAAATTCTTCACTGTTAATCACAGCTTTTTTTTTCAAAATGGTATTTTTCATTTCCATTTGTATAACAAGCCAAATCAATAAAGTCAAGAAGTGTTTGGGTTTCAAAGCTTAGTCTCTCTTTACTAATATTTTTATTTTTTTATTTTTTTATACACCTAACTTTTGGACCAAGGTATACCACCCATGCACTACATCGCGGGCTTACGTGAGAGTTGGGACAGATCTTGGCGGATTGTACAAACCGACGCTGACTATGTCAAAAAAGGTCGGTAATCCTTAGGTGATTATTTATTTAATTTCTTTATACACCTAAATCAGAATTCTGAGGCCAGATATACCATCCATGCACAGCTTTGCAGGTTTACGTGAGAAGAGTATAGAGCGCGGCGAGTGCACACACCTTCATAAGTGTGCACACCTATTGACTCTAGGTGTTTCTTATAAGATTTTTTTTGAAATAACTAAAGAGAGTTATGCAAATCAACTTAGCACCACTTAACTTTTATAATTTGAAATGTCAACGCATGTACTTTAAATCTGCCTTTTTTTTTAAACAAAGACTACGGTTTAAAAAGAATTTCATAACCATCATCTACGAATCCCCCTATGTACTAACCTCACTATTATCGCTTGTAATTCGACTTTTCATTATATTTCACATTTAAAACTAGTGATTCACAAAAAAGTTCATCAATTGACTTCAACTGTTACTTACTTTGTCTTCACTAATTAAAAATAAATCAAAGTCTTAAAAAAATGGAAAATGAGATGAAGCTTGAAAATGAAAACAAAAAATTGAAAACAAATAATGAGATGATTTTTTTAAATGATGCTACACTGTGAAATATAAACAAACAGTATGAGATATGCGTCTCCCCACTCTAGAATGAGACAGTGTCCCAACTGTCGAACAGAATGCAAATGAAAAATTGAAAAATAAAATAAAAAAATATACAACCTAATATGTACAAGATAGTGAGTGGCCTATGCCGAGTAGCTAGGTTCATGGAGATCCACGAATTCATCGTCCTCGTGTTGTTCAAACTCTAGAAATGGCTTCAAGCGTTGTCCATTGACTTTTGAAATGGAACTGTCCCTAGGATTTTCAATTTCAACTGCACCACAAGGGTATACTGTTTTCACAATACATGGACCTGTCCAATGGGATCTCAATTTTCTCGGAAATAAATGAAGTCTGGAATTATATAAGAGAACTTTCTGACCTACTTTGAATGTCTTACGATGTATGGATTTATCATGTTAAAATTTAGCTTTCTCTTTATAAATCTTTGCATTTTCATACGCTTCATCTCTTAATTCTTCTAAGTTTGACAATTGTAATTTACGATGCAATCCGGCTTTTTCTATGTCAAAATTAAGGTATTTGATTGCCCAAAGTGCGCGGTGCTTGAGCTCAATGGGTAGATGGCATGCTTTTCCAAAGACTAATTGGTATGGTGACATTCCTAGATTGGTTTTATAAGCTGTGCGAAATGCCAAAGGGCGTCTACTAATTTAGACGACCAATCTTTTCTGTTGGAGTTAACCGTCTTTTCAAGAATTTGTTTAATTTGTCTGTTGGAAATCTCGACTTGACCGTTAGTCTATGGATGATATGGAGTAGACAGTTTATGAGTGATAGAGTATTTCTTAAGAAGAGATTCAAAAGCATGATTACAAAAATGAGAACCGTTATCACTTATAATGGCTCAAGGTGTGCCAAAACGGGAAAATATGTTTTCTTTCAGAAATTTGACAACAACTTTATTGTCATTCGTTCTGGTGGGAAATGCCTCAACCCATTTGGATACGTATTCTACTGCAAGTAGGACGTAGAGATTTCCAAAAGAATTAGGAAAAGGACCTATGAAATCAATGCCCCAAACATCAAAAATTTCGATGACAAGGTTGTGTTTAGGGGCATCATGTTATGTTTGGAAATACGACTTGTATGTTGACATCTAGCGCATTTGGGGCATAATTCGTGGGCATCACGAAAAAGAGAAGGCTAATAAAAACCGCACTGTAACACCTTGGCAGCAGTTTTCTTTGCTCCAAAATGTCCTCCACATGCTTGATTATGTGAAAAAGAGAGGATGCTATGGAATTCATGTTCGGGGACACATCTACGTATTATTTGATCGGTGCAATATTTGAAGAGATAAGGAACGTCCTAGTAAAAGTTTCGAACATCTGAGAGAAATTTTTGTTTATCTTGTTTTACCAATGGGAAGGTGTTTCATTTGTGATAAGGTAATTTACAATATCCGCGTACCATGGTGCACTGGAGAGGGAAAGAATCTGTTCATCGGAAAAATGATCGTTGATTTGAGAGTTATCGTAGTTTTCATGAACAATATGAGAAAGATGATCAGCTATGACATTTTCAAAACCCTTTTTATCCCGTATTTCTAGGTCAAACTCTTGAAGAAGGAGAATCCAACAGATTAAGTGGGGTTTGGCATCCTTTTTCGTGAGTAAATACCGCAAGGCGGCATGATTAGTCTAAACTATGACCTTAGAACCTACGAGATATGATCCAAACTTATTGAGGGTAAAGATAACTGCTAAAAACTATTTTTCTGTGGTTGAGTAATTCAATTGAGCTTTGTTAAGAGTTTTGCTAGCATAATAGATGACTCGAGGAAGTTTATCAATTCATTGACCTAAGATGGCTCCAATGGCATAATCAAAAGTGTCACACATTAATTCGAAAGGCAAAGTCCAATTTGGAGGTTGGATGATAGGTGCAGTGGTCAAGATCGACATAAGCGTTTCAAAAGACGTTTTACATTCATTGGAAAATCCAAATTTAACGTCTTTAGCTAGAAGATTCGAAAGAGGTTTTGAAATTTTTGAAAAATCTTTAATGAACCTCCTATAAAATCCTGCATGGCCGAGAAATGAGCGAATGTCCTTTACGGACCTTGGAGGAGAAAGGCCAATAATAAGATCAACTTTAGATTTGTCAACTTCTAGGCCATTTTTAGAGACAACTTGACCTAAGACTATTCCTCGCTTAACCATAAAATGATAGTTTTCCCAATTAAGAACAAGAGATTTCTCCTTACATCGCTTTAAGACACGTTCTAAACGAAGGAGGAATTGACCAAAAGATGACCCATAGATTGAAAAATCGTCCATGAATATTTCTAAGAAATCCTCTACCATATCAGAAAATATACTCATCATACATCTCTGAAAGGTAGCGAGAGCATTACAAAGACCATAGGGCATGCAACGATAAGCGAAAGTTCCAAAGGGACATTTGAACATCTTTTTATGTTGGTCCTCTAGCACAATGGAAATTTGATTATAGCCGAAGTAACCATCAAGAAAACAATAATATTAATGACCGGCTAAGCGTTCGAGCATTTAATCAATGAAAGGGAGGGGAAAATGATCTTTTCTTGTTGTTGCATTGAGTTTTCGATAGTCGATGCAAACGCACCATTTTGTTTTGACTTTTGTCGAAACAAGTTCGTTATTCTCATTTTTTGTCACAGTGATTCCAGACTTCTTGGGCACAAGTTGTACCGGACTTACCCAAGTACTATCAGAGATAGGGTAGATAATGTTTGTAACAACCCGCATATTTAACGATTTTATATTTAAATATTTTATTTAAATATAGCGTCGTTAGTCGGATTTAGGTCCGAAATGTTACTTTCTGCAAATGGCCGAATTGGAACTCGAAACCACCTCCATTGGTTCCAAAATGTCGTTTGCGATCTTTTTGAGTATAATCTTTGATATGTTTGGAGTTTGTGAAATTTTGACCCTTTTTCTATTGGGTTTGGGTTTAGCCCACAAGCTACCTAAACCCTCTAACTCAACCCCTTCTCTTCATTCATCCTCATTTCATTTCATTTCTTAAGATAAAACTGAAATGGTGGAAGGGAAAGAGAAATAGAAATTGTAAGCCCTATTTTCAACTTCCAACTTGATTTCTTGCTCCAAAATCAAAGAGAATCCATTGGTAAGTTCTTCTTCATCTTCTCCAACTCTTCTCCTCTTCAATTTCAGAAAATTTCCTAAACCTAAATTGGGAAATATGTGTTTTATTCTTAGATTGAAGCTTGTTGAGTTGAAGTAGTGTTTGGTTGGTCTTCTCCTTGTTATTGAGCTCTTTCTTCTTCGTTTTTGGGTTAAAGGTGAGTTTTGAACTCACATCTACTTCTCTTGATTTCATTGATGTTGGGTATGAATTCCTAACACTTGTTCATATGCACTTGCTTTTGGTTTGGATTGAATTGGAGAATATCCAAATTTTTAGTGTTTGGGTCCAATTCTTTAAAGATCCTAACTTTGATATTGGAACATGTTTTTGGTTGCGAATCGGAGAGCTAATGGAGCTGGGGTATCTATTGGCTAAAGCTCTTTAGGTCCATTGCTCGAACGATCGCGTTTCGGAAGAAATTGCAATTCATTGAAAAAGGGCAGGAATTGCAAATTCATCAGGTTCGGCCGACCGAGCCCTGTAGCCGGTCGACCGACCTGCTACCCCGAGCCATATTTTATTTCCTGCATCTGGCCAGCCGACCGAGCCCTGCAACCGGTCGACCGACCTGCTCCTATTTTGCTGTTTGGCCTATTTTTGCATATTTTGATTTGTTTTCCAAATTTTATCGATTCAAGTTGCTTTTTAGTAATTGTTATTGCATCTTTGACTTTGATAACTTATTCTTGACTTCATCCACTGGTTTTTATAAAATAATCTCTCGAATCACATTTAAAAGCTCATTTCTCCAATTTATAAATTCTATTTAAAACACACACTTTCGCACTTCGAGCGAAGTGGAAGGGTGATTAAATGGTTGGACAAAACACGGACCATGAATCTGTGCGTTTATCCTTCCGATTAATTTCCGACCTATTCAATTGATCGTTTTGACCTTCGGGTTTGGTTTATCGTTGACATGAGGTAAACTTTGTACTGCTTTGAGTGTGAAAGTGGCTGACGGATAGTAAATCGTTTAGTGCGAACTAGTGGTTATGGGACATACGTTAACACTTTTCGGATTCCTTTTCGAGAGTTGTGACACATTCCACCAGTTAGTGGTGTCCAGTACTGGGTCTCTGACCTTCACCACTACGGTTTGTTGCCTTCGGGTATGTGCCTTCGGGTTTGTGCCTTTGGGTTTGTTGCCCTTTAGTATCGCTTACGATGTTGGTCGTTATGAGCCACATGGGTGATATTGGGTTGCCCTTTAGTATCGCTTCCGATGTTGGTCGTTATGAGCCGCATGGGTGATATTGGGTTTGGAGTCTTCGGGCTCATGGATCCTTGTTGTACAGTACTGAGCTCGAGCAAATTTTCTGATGTTTCATTCATATGTATATTCCCTAGGTACCGCCCTTCGATGTTGGTCATTATGAGCCACATGATGCGTAGCGTTTACCTTGCGGAACTTGTATTCCTCATTGGTATTTGTTATTGCCTTTTTGGCTTGATTTGGGATATTTGTATCCTTTGTTCTATATGTTGCCGATGATATGAGGCTTGTTATCATATGATTCATCTTTTGTTAGATGATTGTGTTATCTCCTTTAGAGATATCTGTTATGCTTTGTAACCTTACAGGTTTATTGTTGTTCAGTTTATCTAACTGATTTGTTTAGCTAGACTGACCCGTGTATTTTATACTCGGGTCAGACCGAGATGTTTCAGGTTAGGTGCTTTTGGACTTAGCCTATTTTGCTTTCGCATGGACTATTCAGCTTGTTCCTTTTTGTTAAAGCTTTTTGTGTAGTCCCATTTTGTAGTAACTCTGATATGTATTCTATTGACTCGTCTGTATATTGTGGTCTGCTTTACCACTTGACTTGTATTATTTTGTATGCTTCCGCATGGACTATTCAGCTTGTTCCTTTTTGTTAAAGCTTTTTGTGTAGTCCCATTTTATAGTAACTCTGATATGTATTCTATTGACTCGTCTGTATATTGTGGTCTGCTTTACCACTTGACTTGTATTATTTTGTATACTCTGTTACGTATTCAGTATATGTGTATATGATGATCCACTGTTTTGTGATGTATATTACATTTGAGTTGTTATATTCTGTTCTGATAGATCCTTCAACCACCTATGGTTTTGTTTTAAGTATTCATTGGGTATGTCGACCTGGTCTATTGTCGATGTATTCAATAGATAATTAGAGCAAGGCTATAGATGGTCGCTCCCAACCAGCCTTATTCTCCGTGTTAGTTGACGGCATTACCCTGTAGTGTCCTTGGCTAGCGTGGGTATAGAGGTGGGGCGTCACAATGTTATTGTCTAAATATTTGATAATTTCTTCCTTTACCACTTCTCTTATATTAGGTTTTAATCGCCTTTGAGCTTCGCGAGTGGGTTTAGCCTCGTTGACTAAATGTATTCGATGTTCAATGATTGATGGACTAATTCCCTTAATGTCAGCGATTACCCATCCTATTGCCTCTTTATTTTCCCATAAAATTTTCAAAAGTTGTTCTTCTTGGTCCTTAATGAGATCGGATGCCAAGATTACAGGGAAATTTTTCGAAGAATCTAAGTATGCGTACATAAGATCGTTTGAAAGAGTCTGATGTCTAATTTAGGGCGTACTTCTTTTGAGGCTTCAGTAGACAACAACTGATTGAATTCTACTAAATTATGAGATGAGCAGAGCATATCATTTAATTCATAAATGTATTCATCTTCATTTAAATTGGAATTAAAATGATCTAGGCACATGTTAAGAGACTCCATAATTTCACCAAAATCATTTTTCTACAATTGTTTGGATCATGTCAACTTCTTCTATTTCAAGATCCCTTGGTTGTCTGTTAAGATTGAATATATTTAGTTCAATGGTTAGGTGCCCAAAGTCGGAGTTGATCATTCCTGTAATTTATGATAGCATTCGATGCTGCTAAAAATGGATGACCTAATATCAAGGGAATCTGACCTTTAGGGTTTGAGACAGGTGCGGTCTCTAGGACTATGAAATCGACTGGGAAATAGAATTGCTCGATTTGTATCAAAACATCTTCAACTGTGCCCAATGGTTTTTTGACAGATCGATCAGCTAGTTGAATTGTGATGTTCGTAGGTTTTAATTCTCCTAGTCTAAGTTGACAGTACACAGTATAAGGTAAAAGATTCACACTCGCTCCAAGATCGAGTAAGGCATGACTAATGTGAGTGTTACCTATTTTACAGCCGATTGTAGGACAACCGGGGTCCTTATACTTGATTGGGGATGGATTTGAAAGAATAGAGCTAGTGTTTGCAGTTAGAAATGTAGTCTTAGGAATGTTAGTGGCATGTTTTTTAGTACATAGCTCTTTTAGACATTTGGCGTATTGAGAAATTTGCTCGATGGTATCAAGAAGTGGAATATTGATTCGAACTTGTTTGAAGATTTCGAGAATTTGGTCAAAATTAGCGGGCTCCTTCTTTTTGTTGAGTCTATGAGGAAATGGATCTACGGGTTTATAGATTCGTTCGGTAGTTTTTTCATTCGAAGAAGAATGTGTGATATTAGAGGGTAAAGATAAGGGAGCTGAAATGTTGGGGGTTGCCAATATCAGAAAGTGAAGAGTGGTCGGGATTGCCAACCTTAGATGAAGAATTAGAGTAGTTTGGATTGACAACAGTTGGTGTTGACTGATTTTCAAAATTTTGAACAGGGGAAGACTTAAGAAGGACGTCGGGGTTGCCGACGTGGTTGTCTACCTTCTTTCCAGACCTTAATGTGGTGACAGCATTAACCGGATTTACATTTTCGTCCTTACAAAGATTTACTCCTCGAGAGTTATACTTTGGATTCACTTCGGTTTGACTAGGAAATTTACCTTTCTCATTGATTTTCATGTGATCCTTCATCATTATCAACATTCGTTCATTTTGTTTGATGATTTGCTCAATTCTCGCATCTTGGTTAGTGATTTGTTCATTTTGTTTAGAGTTTTTCCAATCGAGCAATTTCTTGTGAAGGCTGAGAAGGTTGGGTTGATGGATTGAAATTAGGATGTCTGTATGGTTGATTCGAAAGTTTGGTTTGAGGAGTTGGTTGTGAATTTTGAGCATTAGATGTTGGGGCTCGATAATTCGGATTTGGTATCATTGGATACATATGTGATGGATTAGCCACATTGTTAGGATTTGACCATGAAAATTTTGGATGATGCTTCCAGTTAGGGTTGTATGTGGATGAATAAGGACTGTTTTGAGCTATAGCATTGATTTGGTCTTGTGTGTAGTAATGAGGTGGTCCTTCTCCTTCTTGAGGAATTTGGGCATTTATAGGAAGATGTGATGGGTTAATGGCATGTACTCCTCTGTTTGGAGTACGAATTGGAACACGAATTGTTTCCCATTGCATATCCTTTTTCGAATACTATTCTCAAAATTCCCAAGCTTCCTCGTATGTTTTTTCCATGAATTCTCCTCCGCACGTTGATTCGAGTTGGGATCTTGTTTGATAGTTAAGCCCTTCATAAATGATTTGGCACAAAACGTGTTTAGGGATTGCATGATGTGGGCAACTATATAACAATTGATTGAACCTTTCAAAATATTTTGAAAAAATTTCTCCTTCATTCTGAGAGAATTGGTTGATTTCAGTTCGAATTTTAAGAGTTTTACGGAAAGGAAAAAACTTTTTCAAAAATATAGTAACGAAATTGTCTCAATTTTTAATTGAATTTTTAGAAAGAGAATTAAGCCATCTTTTTGTACTTTCTAGAAGTGCAAATGGAATCAGCCTTAGCTTGATGGATTCATTAGAAAGTTGTTGCATTTTAGTTGTAGAAGCTTATAACTCAAATTCACTAAGAAATTCATATGCATTTTCAGACCCTGTGGATTTTGGTACCCCTTGTATAAAAGAATGTTTTAGCTCAAAATTATATCCTTCGACGGGTGGAAATGAAATAACCGAAGGTTGAACGGTCCTAGTTGGATAGCATTGGTCTTTAAGGGATAATGGTTGGTTCTCATGAAATTTATTATTTCCAACATGTGATTTAGGTGATGATTTTAGTGAACTGTGATGTGAACTGTGTCGTGAACCATGATTACTCATATTTGTTTGGTTTGAAATTTCTGTTGCTTTGTTTAATGAGATATTTTGGCTTTCTAAATGGTTAAAATTATTTCTTGCCCAAACACACATTAGAAAATCAAGGTGTAGTCGCCAAAAGTAAATTTAAATAGTTTTCAGTTGGGTACCTGTAGAGTAGAAAATTACTTACAGAGGGGTATAATAGTCCGTCCAATGCAACTGAGTAGCGCTAGTGATTCAAACTCCACTGTTTGTAACCACTTGACCTCTAGATCCTTGTTGTTGAATGGCCGAGATTTACTGAGTTGGAGCTATTTGCTATTGCTTATTATTTGATGCGACTGACGTGATTCACGTAAATCTGCTAATGTGAACAAAAAGAAAAGCATAAAAATGAAAAATCAAAGCAAAGAGTGAAAAGCATAAAGTGGAAAGGTGGCACGGCAGAAAGCTAAGATGACGAGAATGCAGAAACGTGCATGGCAGATAAAGTATACAGCAAGATATTGTAGAAGCCGAAAATTAAAATATGAAAACTAATGCGAATGCTTTTGAGAAAGCTAATGTGGTAAAAAAAAAATAATGTGAATGCAAAAGTTGAAACACGTGAAATTTAAGCAGAACAAACGTGAAATATAATGACAGTATTTACTAAAGGTGAAACGTGAAACGGAAATTAGTGCACTAATTGAAACATGAAACTGCTACGTGAGTTATGAAAGTGAAAATGCAACCTTACGTGTGAACTAAAAAAATGAAAAAAAATGCAAGCTTCGTGAGTGAACTGATAGGAGATAGTACGTCAGTATGAGAATGAGGCATGGAATATGAACAAGAAATGAATTAATGCAAGTAACAAACTACTGGAATAATGAAAACTAAGAGATGGTTACGTGAAAATGCTACTTTGACGAAAGGAATTGAAAAACAAAAAAAAAATTGATTTTTTTATGAAAACTAATGCAAAAATAATAAATTAACATGAATAGACTTAAAAAACAAAAAATCAAAAATTTCAAAATAGCAATTCCCCGGCAACGGCGCCAAAAGTTTGTTGCGACTATTCTATTGGTTAGAAAAGCACAAATTTTAATAAATTCTGCAAGCGCACAGGCGTGTAGTATGCATGTCGAACACAGGGAATTGTATTTTAAAACAATTGAAATCCATATTTATCTTAGGCGTGTTAAACGAATTCAACGATAAATTTGAATAGAAAATAAAAACAATAATATACTCCGAATCGATTGTGAATCTAATAGGAATTGCAACCAAATATAAAATTGTAAAAATCAGAACAGAAATTAAAATTGCGAAAAAGGAAATGACAAACTAAACAACTGAAATAGAGAAGAACAAGTTTTATTTACTAACTGAAATGAGTATCGAAAAGAAATAAGAACAAAAATAAATAAACTGCTAAAACTAATTAACCACTCTATCTGAACATAAAAACATTGCTGAAAATAAAAATAAACTAGTAGAAAAAGTGACGGGGTAAGAGATGATCCCTTCTGTTTTGCTCTATGCTATATTTATATACTTCAGCTCCGAAATCAAGTCCTGGCTTTTGGGTCCACATCACTTACTCTACCGAAATATATGTACTGACATGTTCAAGTTTCAATTGGTGAAAGAAATAATGTGGCCATGTGGCCATTGTTTGAATTGGTACTCACGTTACCATGTTTTGATACATATACTGAAGCTTCGAAATATGGGATACAAAGAGTAAGTGAGCTGCTCCTTGCAATGGTCCCACCTTACTTGAAAATGTGACAATGCTTTAAATCTTAAATGAAGCCCAATTACACACGTGAGCTAATCTTGAATTTTTCTCATTTTAACCAAATGTAACCGTGCTTGACAAAATATGAAGGTGAGCTGGTATTTTTGAAATGATATGTGCTTTTGCTTTGATTTATTTGGTGCTCAAAATGTCGCACTCTTTGCTGCGTGACTTTTGAACCAATGGACGGCACAACCGGTTAATTTCAACGTTGCACTTCGGAATCTATAATCTACAAAACCACAATAAAATACCCGTATAATACCGCTTTATTAAAGTAAAAATATATGAAACAAACGGTTTAAAATGCAGAAAAATACGTTCATCATATATGCATATGTATGCGTGTGCATGTGTGTATTACTATATTGATATGTGTGTACTTCTATAAGGGTCAAAAATTGATGGAATTCGACTCGGTCATATGATATAAATCGTATAGATGTAGGGAGGTATGTTTGAATTATAAATAAACTCCATAATTATATATATCTAGATATTTATTTATTTTCTTATTAAAAAAAGATGATTTGAAAAGTTCTGAAAATTTTATTTAAAAGGGTTTTGAAATTTTATTAGAAGTATTTTATGAATAATTTATTAAATTTTATTTAATTACCTACTTTTATACTTGTAAATATAATTTAAATTATAAATATAGCTCAGTTTAGTTATAAATACCTTTTAAAAATTAATATTATAACAAATATTTTAATTTTGGAATTGTTTTAAAAGGAAAATATAATATATTGCTATCTTATAAAAATATATTATGGAAACGAGTAACCATGCACATTCGATGGACGCGTGCATAAGAAAATGTGACCAAAGGTGGAAATAAGTTTTAAATTAGGTTTTCGTTTCCTTATTTCTTATGATATAAGTGAATCATTTCGGTGTTGGTATATAAACCACTAGTATTAGAGTTATACCCAAACTGAAAGTTTGGTGCTTCAATATTGAGGTCGTTTATCATCACAGGAAAAGGTGTAGTTTAACTATAAAGCAGAAGATATTCAAGTTTTATATTCATAATATATTCCATGACCTTTTTACTTTCTTGCAACAAAAATTAATCCATAAGCATTTTATATCGTGGTAACAATTTCAGTGACAAATCATAATAGATGAGCATTTTCCATGTCTTGGTGCACATTTGATTCCATGACTTCAGATATTCTCGTAGGGCTTCACATTATTAGTCCCCATTACCATAAGTTAAGGTAGCGTCTCTCTTGTTCCTTTGCTACTATTTGACTTTGCAGCCATCGATCTTACCCACTGGTAATCTCCTTGGAGTTTCTATCCTTTGTGAGTTAGCCGTTAATTTTTGTATTAATCTGCAACATTAACCATGTATTTATATTATTATTTAAATTCAAGCAGTAGTAAATGCTATATGATGTTTATCACTAAAAGACAAATGTGACGATGATGAGTGAGTTTGAAATCATTGAAAAGAAATACCAATTGCATTTCTAATAGAGACCCAAACTGTTTTACTATTATGTTTACAAAAAATCAACTATACACAACAATCAATCTCAAATTACACATTAATATTTCTTCCAGTTTCCTGCATTATTTCTATACGTCATCCATAATTCTTTCATAAACAATATAAAAATAAAATGAGGATCATTAAAGGAAAAAACAACAATATTGATGCACCATCCTTTTATTGATAAAAAATGATAAATCTTTATCTCAAAAAATATTATACAAAAAATATATAGTACACGATGTAACGATCTACCTTTCTTACATCAAAAGATGACACTTTATACGTCATCGGTATTAATATACCGGTCATCTAATTGTTTGAAAGACAAGTCGTTTGGGATGAAAGAAAGAAAAATGAAGAACAGAATATCATAAAACGTGACGAGTAATATATAATATGAACAAGTCTTTACAAAAAGAAATCAACTTTATTGTACAAAACATCAAAGTACTTTAACTGATTATCAACCTCGACGGTTATAAAATTCCATCCTTACAATTCTGATCAATATAGCAAACAGTCGCCAAGGACAACTAAACAACTGAAGAATATAACATATGTGAATATGTCTTGGAGAATCCAGATTATCTACTGAAAATTCCAAAGAATCTACCTAAATTTGAAAAATATGATCGGGCTGACCCAGACATTATAGGAAAGCAACACCTGGGTCAGTTTGGCAAAATTAGCATGAGAAAAGCTCGAAACAAATCATATAGATCACTATGTTTGAAAATCCTTTTAAAATAAAAAGTATCTCATAAGACCACGCCGCACACAAACACGGATGGGTTTTTACCCTACGATAACCAAAACATTTTGTCATAAAAATCCACTGATATTATCATAATGTCTAGGTTTAAAATAAATACGGAATATAGATGAAATGGTTGCATCTCACATTTTAACATAGTTGGGCACATCTAAATCCGTAAATGATTTTATTGGAGAATGGGTTCCAACGAGGGAAAGATAAGGGACTATCTTCCGATAATACACCTCTTAAAATGTACTAAGGGCTACAGATGCATTCGCCCCTCTGCTACACAGAGATGGCCTACCCCTTTAACATGACAAGCCAGATTACCTTACGCTTTTGACACTGAGGTTGCTTTACTTTGCCCCTCGACTCCTGGGTGCAAAAAAACTCTAAAGGACAATCTAGAATGGGACGACGACTCCTAATGGTAGCTAACCACATGACTCTACTGCATTCTTTTTTTAGCCATTCTTCCGGTTGTAAGGCTTGAGACTATGCTTTTACCTCTTCTACTAACATACCATCTTGGAATGCTAACACTGCCCTCCAAGCAGAAATGCAATGCCTGCATTCATCCATATAAGTTATTCCGAGATCGAACAAACATTCAAAATTTACTAATTTCTATTTTGAAATCATGCTCAAGAAGAATAGTCATATCATACTTCACCATAAACATTATTAGTTTAGAGTGGTTCAGATAAATTCGAAAACCAGTGTCTCCAAACTAAGTGATAATTTTTGACTAACTCAATTCCGGCTCTTTGGAAGTATGCAACAAGTATTCGAGTCATCACCGTGGAACTCGAATATACAATCATACTTCCTGAGTCAAAATAGGTCAAGATTTAATAGTAGGTAATTTAACTATCAAATAATCAAACAACAACAATTTATTGATTTAATTACCCATAGCAACCACTAAGCCTCATTTTAAGTAAATCTTTATTTATTAAAATCACTTTTCAAAAGTGTTTATCAAAAACATCTACATGTGTTACACAGTGGCTTGACCAGCTAGAAAGAGACTTAATGGGGAAGCCTTGCTCGGCACAACTAGGTCATTCGGCATCTATCCCCGTTCGGCATTCCACATCGTTCGGCACAACTAGGTCGTTCGACATCTATCCCCGTTCGGCATTCCACACCGTTCGGCACAGCATGGTCGTTCGGCATTCCACACCGTTCGGCACAGCATGGTCGTTCGGCATCCCACACCATTCGGCATCCAGACCTTGTTCGGCATTGAAGGCCGTTCGACACAGCATGGTCGTTCGGCATCCCACGTTGTTCGGTATCCAGACCTTGTTCGACATTGAGGGCCGTCCGGCATGAAGCACGTTCAGCATTCAATCTCGACCGGCATGAAGCACGTTCGGCATTCGGCCTCGATCGGCATTCAAGCCTCTTCGGCATTCATGCCTCGATTGGTATTCCAGCCTTGTTCGGCACATGGCCTCGCTCGGCATAAGCATGCCACTCGGCACTCCCCTCTATCGGCGTCGGATTTCGTTCGGCCTGCATATTTCACTCAACATATTGCCCCGTTCGGCTTAGAGACACGGCCTGGCATTTGCCGATCGGCATTAGTGGTTTGGCACGTAGAAATCACTCACTTTGGGCCGAGATATCTAGCTACTAGGCCCATCAGGGATGTCCAATCCATTTTAGTCTATAAATAGAGAGGCAGGGACACAGTGAAATGGACCTTTTTTCGAGAACACCGAGGAGACTCTGTCGCATTCAAGACTTATCTTCTTTGCTTAACAATTGTAATAAAGTAGTTAGTGTACGGATTGTATCTGTAACCAATTGATAAGTAAAGTAATAAAGATTAACCTCAAAGTGGACGTAGGCAATTACGTCGAACCACTATAAATCTGGTGTTCTTATTTTATGCATTTAATTTAGCATTCTGGTCTCCGTTTACATTTACTTTCTTCATTAATCTCTCCACATAATCTTTCTTAAGGGTGTTAGTGATCAATTCTGGTGCTTATATTTTGGTGCTTTCACTGAGAATCGAATTCTCAGGCCGATAGGATCTACTTTTAGCTACTGGATTGAAAAATCCCCCGAAGGAGATCCGACTTATTCATAGGACGCCCGTTGAATCTATTCAGAGTTCCAACCGATAAATCTACTATGGGAAGACTGCGTCCACGAGACCGCTAGTGTGCAAAAAGTTGGACCTAGCAACCAACAAGCGATTCAAGGCGTAGGACCCTCCACCTAAAATCAAACGGAAGTCATTATCCGAACAGATTTCGACGATTTGATAAGAGAACTCAGGGAAAGTAGAAGGCAACTTGCTGACCAGATTCAAGCCAACACTAATCTCATGACTCAGCTTACCCAGCAGCAGCATCAGAATGCTGGAGGTAGCCCTGCTCCTTACTCTCCATCTGATAGATCGATCTCAGCTGATGAACCTCCTAAGCGTAGATGCTGTAAGATTGAAGCTGCATAGGCAGGTGCCACTGATCGATCCGCCAGGGATCAGGCACGTAAGGGGACCGGACGTTCGGCTCACCAAGGTCCTAATGAAGCTGGCCTTTAAGATGCGCGTTTGGCCGATCGCCAACAGAGGAGACACCAACCCGAGCGGTCTTGTAAAGGCCCGCAAATCCGTACCCCTTTGAACTAACAAAATTCCACAACAGTTCAATCCAAAGTGGCACAAAAGTACGAGTCTTCGGGTAAAAGAAGAAAGTGGTAGAAGAAGAAGAAAAGAAAACAACATCAGAATCTCACATCGCAGTGGAATAAAATATAATATATAGAATACAGCTTTTAAATACAAAGAAATCTATACTGTATACATATACATACATACCATCATCAGGGTACAACCAGCATCCATACAGAGTGCATCACTCAATCATACATGTCCATACACAACGGAAATAATAGACAAATACGGAAATACGCTCTGTCATCTAGCTCGTCTCCTGAGCTCCAGCATTTAACCTGAACCTGTTTAACTCGATCTGACCCGAGCATCACTTAAAACAACACCCGAGTCAGTCTGGAAAACCAGCGTGAGAAATCACACTCAATTGGATTATTATATTTTTGAAAAAATCCCATTGAAAACAAAAGCATCTCGTAAGACCACGCCACAAATAAACATGTCGGCTTTTTACCTTACGATAGCAAAACCATTTTTATTAAATTCGTCTGATATTATAATAGTGTCTATAGAAAGTAAAATAGAATCTAGCCGAAATGCTTGCATCTCACGTTTCAGCAATAGTTGGGCACAATCAAAACCGTACAGGCGCTTATTGGAGATTGGATTCCATACAATGGCAGGGCTACCGGGGTACCGCCCGTCACAGTACCTGGTCTAGATCAGAGTACCGAGGAGCCACCCTAACTCCCCTACAACACAAGACCGGAACCATCCCTTACTGGATAGTCCCAAGCAAGATCACCCCGTGGTTGGCGCGACCAACCACCCACTAAGCCGAAATAAAAGGGACATCTAGACAGGGGAAATCTTACTCTCCAGTGGGGGCTACCCACGAAGTCTTGCTGCACCTCCCCTGTTTTAGCCATTCCCGGTTGATGAGGCTTGAGGCTAAGCGTTACCTTTTCAAGAATGAGTCCCACTTAGAATGCTCATCGTCCTCCTGACGATGTTCTGAAAGCATTCAATCCGTACAAGTTGCCCTGGGTCTGTACAAACCGAATCACCGTCTTCAACTCTTCACGGTCTTCATTCGTAATCGTTCAAACCGGATCGAAGTTGTTTTCGGATAATCAAATCCGATCCCGGACTCTTCGAAACGATCAGCGCATTGTCCAATATTGATAGTCGGTGATTTAACTATCAATTAGTCATTCACAAGCAACCATCAAATAATTTCCATAAATTATTTATCTCAAATATCATTCAAATATTATTTCCATTTTATCTCGTTTGAAATAAATTTCAAAGCCTTTTATTTCCATGAAATCATTTAACTGATTTCTTATACTTACCCACATTTTGATTTATCCTTTGAAAATATCCTTTATTTTCTCATTCATTCCTCAAAAATCAATTTACACTTCTGCTTATAAATTTTCAAACTCAATTTCTCCACTTAATAAGATTTCTCCTAAATCTTATCTCATTTAAATTAATTTGCTTACCAACACAAGAGGATTTTAATTGGGTTTTAAAAAAAATTGAAAACATTTATATTTATAAAGAAAGTAATATTAAATATTAAAATTTATATCTAGTTATTTATAAGTTTCAAAGCTGGTTTTAGAAAAAATTAGAGTTTATTACAAATAATTGCTAAGCCTTCAAAAATAACTAATTTGAAATATTTTAAATTCAGAAATGATTTATAAAACCTATATAGTATAGTAATTTAAAAATATTCCTTTTAAAATAACTTTATAATTTAGGAAATCCAATATCCATCTATAAATGCCTCTTGTCCACATTCACCTTCGGAAATATCTTACCATTTCCATCCAACAATTTCATATCTCAATATAAGTTCACTTTGACTTATCCTTTCCAATATACACTGATATTTTTCCATCTCATTTATAAACTCCATTTAAATTTATAAAATCTCCTTGAGTTCACTTTATTTGTAAAAATAGTTTTATTTAAGAATTCTACCTTAATAATTTATTTCTTTTATATAAATTTTCATATTGCTCTTTAAATAAATTCCATTGATTACTTAATAAAATTCCCTTTTATTTCTTAATAAAAATCTCTTATTTGTACTTCTTAACAACGTTTTCTTTTTATTCTTAAATAAAATTTTACTTGTAGATTGCAATAATACTTCCAGTGTTTAATATATTAAATTTTCCCAAAAACTCAACTTTAACCAATTTCCGTTTATAAGATGCTTTTATTTTTTTTTCTTCATTCTCAAATTGAACTTTCAAATTCATATAATATTTCCTATTTGAGTTCTATTTAACTTCTCTGAATTAATTTATCAACGGTGGTTAAATTTCAAATCTCAGCTTCTCTGTTATTCAATAGTTAATAATTCAATTCATATATAAAGCCATCCATCTCAATTTATCATTCTGTCACAGAACAACATATATATGAGATAAAATAAATATTTTTGAGGAATCCTGTTGGATCCCTCCAACCTGTTTCCCTGCATCCACAGATATTAGCACAACATAAAATATCAATTCCACTTCAATGTGGAATATTGCAGTATATGGGTCTATATTATCATCCAGTGAATAAATTATCATAAATCAACCAAACACATCCAATGATTTAAATTTAACATTTAAATTTTATTTATGGCATCCAAATGAGTGAGAAAATCTCACCTTTGCTTTTAAGTTGCAATCCTTTCCAATCTTGACCCGATTTCCCGACTTTTTGACCTTATATAAACAATTATATGATTTTTATTAATATTTGAACAGATCGAACAATTAATTGTCGTTTAAAAAAATTTATTCTTTAACTCTAATAGTTTAATTTTAACTGTGGTAAATTTTAAACAAGCAATTAAATTTTAAACTAATTCTCTTTTCAAAATCTTTTAGCAACTATAATTATTAAACAAGTTAATTAAACGAGTCAGTCATCGAAATTCATTATTTTCAAGTGAACCAGTAACACTAAAAATGTAGAGATGTATATTTATTTTTCCTTTGAACTACCTATACATTCATAAAAACATTCTATATAAATTTCAAAAAAATCTATTTTACATAAATTCCTATATTTTCCCAAAATCTAAAATAATTCCTGTATTTTCTATACATATTAAAATTGAAACAAGATTAACTTAATAGTTTAAACAAACCGCTTAACAAATTAACTTATTATTTTATTTTTTTAGTATATACATATATACAATTTCCAGTTTAAATATTCAAATTAAATTAAAACCCAAAACGATATATACTTCACTGTAAAAATCTAAGTTTTGAATCTCATAAATAAACAGAGGTATACCTCACTAGTCGAACGGAACCCAAACGCTACCTCGCCTCCAGCCCACGTTACCCTTGCGCGACCACCCTCAATCGGCTGAGGCTTCATCGATGGCATCGATGAACCCTAAACCACTAGCCTCGACTACCATGTGCGCGCCCCACGTGAAACACCCCTCTCCTCTTCTTCGCTACCACAACATCGCTTGAAACCCTAGCAACCCCCTCTCGACCGCGACTGGCCTCACGCACGCCACTGCCTCCAACGATCTTGTCGCGAGCTCGAGCACGAGCGCGCTCCTCCTTAAAGCCGAATCGATTTGATTTAGGTTTTTTTTTAAAAAGCCATTGAATTCGGCTTGAGGGAAGAATAGGGGAAACGAAAAGGATTTCGAAAATAAAATACGAGGAAGGGTTTGGTTTCGCGATTAAAAAGAAAGGGGATGGCAGCCATGAATTAAAAATTTTAGTTTTCTGATCGAAGCCAGAAACAGAAAGTAACGCGATTATAACGAAGATGGGAAGCGTATGGGAGAAGACGAACGATAGTGTTCTGATGGGACGAAGTGTGTTGAGGAAGCTAGGTTAATTATTTTATTTTAAATTTTAAATTTAAAAATCTTCTCGAATTTCACTTAAATTATAGCGCGTTTGTTTATCGTACAATCACACGGTAGCTCTGAAAATTACGAAATTTGAAATCCGATAATAATTCAATATTATGGATCGAACGGAACTGGTTTCGTCGAATTCCAAGACTGTGCCTCGGATGGTTATTTTTAAACGTCAATTTAAACGATGAAATTTTAAAATCGGACAAACCATTGTTAAATTCAATTTTAACTCATCTATTATTTCCAGTATTATTAATATAAATCCTATAAGCCTTTAAAATATTTTAAACAAGCTTACTACCCCCGATTTAATATTTTACCCGATATTCAATTACTATTTTGTTAACTAATTAATGCAACAGGTCGTTTTATTGAAATTCTGAATCATTTCTATCATATAAAACCAAACTGTTCATATTAAAATCAAATTAAAGTTCAAATTAAATATTTAAATCCAATTTAAATATTGTAAATAAGCCGTTTAAAAATCCGGGTTGTTACATTCCTTCCCCCTTAGAAGAATTTCGTCCCCGAAATTACTAGTTAGGAAGAATGGTCCAATACCCGTTACCATTTCTCCAAAACCAACAATTCAACATCCTACCAATTATCTTTTTAATAAAAGTTGCATTACCCTTCTTATTAACTTTCCAAACCTTTCCCTAGTTTCAAACTATACTATTAGTTTAACCATTCAAGTTTCAATTTAAAACCAAATTTTGCATTATCAAAATTTTCTCAAAATTTTTCTAACTCCCTAAATTCCCGAAATTTTTTGCCAGCGTCTCCTTTGCGCGGCTAGCTTGGTACAACTACAAAATGGCTCTGCGGCCTCTCAAATCTCAAAAGAAAACAAAAAGCCAAGTGGCTCGATCAAAATCCCAATCAATT
Organism: Allium cepa; assembly: GCA_030765085.1. NCBI lineage: Eukaryota > Viridiplantae > Streptophyta > Magnoliopsida > Asparagales > Amaryllidaceae > Allium > Allium cepa. The sequence goes on along the minus strand of CM060931.1, from coordinate 1,036,844,542 downwards.
TCATATAGAAATTTAAACACATACCTTTTTGTCGAGCATTTCTAATTTATCTTCTGAAATCAAAATCAATTCCCTTTACCTTTATATTACCTGCAAAACTTACACAGCAATATGTCTCATCACAAAATTCAAAAACATTTTATCGACTTTCTTACAAATGTCAATATCTATTCACTCAAATATTATTTTAGATTATATTTGAAATATCACTTCCCAATTGAGAATGCATCTTCCTTACTTAAGTTAGTATAAGCACTTTATGTGTTTCTTATTATTTATTTTCATCTTACACTTAGTTTGTATCTAATCTTATTCAAATTGATTCTTCCATTTCCATATGAATTCAATTTATCTTTAACTCTGAATATTTAAATTCTATTTTTCGTTTATAACAAATTCATGTCATCATTTTAAATAAGTTTCATTCACTAATTTATTTCAATTTCCAATTTGAAAACGTTTGTCGTTAACAAAATGTTCTAAAATTTCAAAAAAAAATTAGCTCCCAAAATTTCCGAAAACTTTTGGCAGAGTCCCCTTTGTAAGGAGGAGCTTTTGCAATTTGACAATAGATATAAATATATATACATCAATCCACACGGTCGGAAAACCAAAAACAGTTCATATTTCCTAGTTTGTATTGCGTAGGCGTACCTTATTTAGCATTTTTAAGCAAGCGGCATATTTTATTTTAGCATTTACGTGCCCAAAATCCCGCTATACAGTCTTCTGGTACCTGTACTTACTCAATTTAAACATATAAGTATCATATTTATGAAATTTACAACATTTCATTCGTTTAAACAGCTACAACACAATTATAACATAGGTAATGCACTATAAATACTTCCACAAGCAATTTGTATAGTTTCCAAACTAATTAAATTAGCTTCTTAACCAATTCATATACCATTTGCATTCAACTTTAAGTGAGTTACGACTCATTTACTTATCTTCAATTCCTTTTCAAGTCTAGACAAACCCATTTTCAATTTTACTTGATTTAAAAGCAATTCTGCTACTTATCAATTCAAAGTCATATTCTATAAACAATATATACAAGCAGTTTGTATAAACAATTGATAAGGTTCCAATTAAATCTGATTGCTTTTACTCAATTTATAACATTATATCCGATTCAAACAACAGTTTCTTTAGTTTTATAACTATTTTAAAATTGATTCCCACTCAATTTATATTTAAATCCGTTCCATTACAATTTCTTTAAAATCCATATATTTGCATTTACTTTATTTTTACATTGAGTTTTATTCAATCCCATTTTATAAAGCTTGACAACTTCCCTGCTTATGATTAATAACCATTTTCCCAAATTTATACAAGTCATGCTTCATTCAATTTTATATTTAAGTCAATTCACTTTAAATCATCTAAATTTCATAACTTAAGTTCATTTAATTTGCCCATAAATTCTTTTTCAATTTAATTTGATTCTGTTTAAATCTAATCTCTTTCATTTACTACTTAGCTCAGTTAATTTATTTACTCAATTCATTTAAAAACTTCAATTTCCATGTTCGATTCATTCTCGAGCTTATTTAATTAATTTCAAGACCATATCCACTTTATTTATATCATTTGGATTTTATTCGCACTTCAAGCCAATTCATTTATTCTCAATTCAACTTCTATTTGACCAATTCAAATTTCAGTTACATATTCAATTTTGGATTTCTATTACATTTCTAAGGTTCAAAAAAATTCTATTTTGGCTTATTTATTTCACTTCAAACTCCAGATCTTACCTGTATTAAGCAAGCATACATTTTATTTCAATCATTTAAATTCTTTTGATAAGCCATCGGAGTTTATTTATACAAATTAAATTTTTATCCAACTATTTTTATTCGAATAAAGGTTTTATTTCATTCAACTTAAATTATTCAAGATTTTATTAAATAAACTTTCACTTCCAATTCTACATTGGATTTTTATCTTCAAAAATCATCTTATTATCTTATCTGTGTTCAATTTTATTTATAATTCAAGTTTGGATTTTTATTTCATTCTCCAATACAAAATAGTTTTATTTTGGCTTACTATTTTACTTCTTCGTACTTTTCTCTTATAAGTCACACATTTATATTTTTCACATTACTACCCATTTGAAGCTTGAATATATTCATATTTCATTTTAACTTGAGATTGAACACTCATTTGCAGCTAAAAATATTCTTAATCAATGTGTTTCCAATTTACTTTATAAGCTATCGGAATATATTCATTCCAACTCAATTTCATTTCAATTTACTTTTATTTATTTAAGTAAGAATTTAATTTATTTAACATCATTTTTAACTCAACTGAATTTTAATTCAATTCAATTTATTTAACTTAACTTCCGTTAAATCAAGCATCATACCATACTCTTTAATCCACCAATTCACTTGGATTTAATTAAGTAAGAACATAATTTCATTTAATATCATTCATATCTCAATTCATTTCATTTCAATCTTAAATTTAGATCCAATTATTAAGCTTAAGTTAATCTCAACCAAAATTTATTTCTATTAAATTTTCTTAATTCAATTCATCTACATTCTAAATTGATTTACTTCATCAATTTATTTATATTATCATTTTTTCCCATCATTAGTTAAATTTCAAAAGTTAAACTTTTAACTTAATCCAAGTTAAATCCTCATTTTTTTAACTTCATTTTAATTTTAACTCAAAAATTCAATCTCAAACTTTCCTTGGCTATATAAGCTATTTTAAATCTTTATAATTTTATTTGTCTATAATACTATCATCCAACATTCAAGTTATATAAGAATTTCAGAAAATATTTCTTTTTATATCAAAATATATTTTGGATGAAATTATATGATTCACCCGCCTTTGAAAACAATATTGTGTCGAATTGCTCTATTCAAGTGTTTAGAAACCCCTTCGATCCAGTTGTCCAGACTGTGCCGACGAAGGTTCATATGCCACTCAATAAATCAATCAACACAATATAAAACCATTTTATATTCACTAACAAATACGCGCTCATATCTATTAATACGCTCAAACTCATTCTAGTGTACTAATAACTCTATCTCTAATGTGTAATCCCCACCAGAGCCAAGGTTCTCGCTTAACCTTTCAGCTCTGATACCAAGTGTAAAGGCCCGTAAATTCGTACCCCTTTGAAATAACAAAATTCCACAATAGTTCAATCCAAAGTGGCACAAAAGTACGAGTCTTCGGGTAAAAGAAGAAAGCGGTAGAAGAAGAATAAAAGAAAACAACATCAGAATCTCACATCGCAGCGGAATAAAATATAATATATAGAATACAGCTTTTAAATACAAAGAAATTTGTACTGTATACATATACATACATACCACATCAGGGTACAACCAACATCCATACAGAGTGCATCACTCAATCATACATGTCCATACACAGCGGAAATAATAGACAAATACGGAAATACGCTCTGTCATCCAGCTCGTCTCCTGAGCTCCAGCATTTAACCTGAACCTGTTTAACTCGGTCTGACCCGAGCATCATATAAAACAACACCCGAGTCAGTCTGGAAAACCAGCGTGAGAAATTACACTCAATTGGATTATTATATTTTCAAAAAATATCCTTTGAAAACAAAAGCATCTCGTAAGACCACGCCACAAATAAACATGTCAGGTTTTTACCTTACGATAGCCAAACCATTTTTATTAAATTCGTCTGATATTATAATAGTGTCTATAGAAAGTAAAATAGAATCTAGCTGAAATGCTTGCATCTCACGTTTCAGCAATAGTTTGGCACAATCAAAACCGTACAGGCGCTTATTGGAGAATGGATTCCATACAATGGCAGGGCTACCAGGGTACCGCCCGTCACAGTACCTGGTCTAGATCAGAGTACCGAGGAGCCACCCTAACTCCCCTGCAACACAAGACCGGAACCATCCCTTACTGGACAGTCCCAAACAAGATCACCCCGTGGTTGGCGCGACCAACCACCCACTAAGCCGAAATAAAAGGGACATCTAGACAGGGGAAACCTTACTCTCCAGTGGGGCTACCCACGAAGTCTTGCTGCACCTCCCCCGTTTTAGCCATTCCCGGTTGATGAGGCTTGAGGCTAAGCGTTACCTTTTCAAGAACGAGTCCCACTTAGAATGCTCATCGTCCTCCTGACGATGCTCTGAAAGCATTCAATCCATACAAGTTGCCCTGGGTCTGGAAAAACCGAATCACCGTCTTCAACTCTTCACGGTCTTCATTCGTAATCGTTCAAACCGGATCGAAGTGGATTTCAGATAATTAAATCCGATCCCGGACTCTTCGAAACGATCAGCGCATTGTCCAATATTGATAGTCGGTGATTTAACTATCAATTAATCATTCGCAAGCAACCATCAAATAATTTCCATAAATTATTTATCTCAAATATCATTCAAATATTATTTCCATTTTATCTCGTTTGAAATAAATTTCAAAGCCTTTTATTTCCATGAAATCATTTAACTGATTTCTTATACTCACCCACATTTTGATTTATCCTTTGAAAATATCCTTTATTTTCTCATTAATTCCTCAAAAATCAATTTACACTTCTGCTTATAAATTTTCAAACTCAATTTCTCCACTTAATAAGATTTCTCCTAAATCTTATCTCATTTAAATTAATTTGCTTACCAACACAAGAGGATTTTAATTGGGTTTTAAAAACAATTTGAAAACATTTATATTTATAAAGCAAGAAGTAATATTAAATATTAAAATTTATATCTAGTTATTTATAAGTTTCAAAGATGGTTTTAGAAAAAATTAGAGTTTATTACAAATAATTGCTAAGCCTTCAAAAATAACTAATTTGAAATATTTTAAATTCAGAAATGATTTATAAAACCTATATAGTATAGTAATTTAAAAATATTCCTTTTAAAATAACTTTATAATTTAGGAAATCCAATATCCATCTATAAATGCCTCTTGTCCACATTCACCTTCGGAAATATCTTATCATTTCCATCCAACAATTTCATATCTCAATATAAGTTCACTTTGACTTATCCTTTCCAATATACACTGATATTTTTCCATCTCATTTATAAACTCCATTTAAATTCATAAAATCTCCTTGAGTTCACTTTATTTATAAAAATAGTTTTATTTAAGAATTCTACCTTAATAATTTATTTCTTTTATATAAATTTTCATATTTCTCTTTAAATAAATTCCATTCATTACTTAATAAAATTCCTTTTTATTTCTTAATAAAAATCTCTTATTTGTACTTCTTAACAACTTTTCCTTTTTATTCTTAAATAAAATTTTACTTGTAGATTACAATAATTCTTCTAGTGTTTAATATATTAAATTTTTCCAAAAACTTAACTTTAACCAATTTCCGTTTATAAGATGCTTTTATTTTATTTTTTCTTCATTCTCAAATTGAAGTTTCAAATTCCTATAATATTTCCTATTTGAGTTCTATTTAACTTCTTTGAATTAATTTATCAACGGTAGTTAAATTTCAAATCTCAGCTTCTCCGTTATTCAACAGTTAATAATTCAATTCATATATAAAGACATCCATCTCAATTTATCATTCTGTCATAGAACAACATATATATGAGATAAAATAAATATTTTTGAGGAATCCTGTTGGATCCCTCCAACCTGTTTCCCTGCATCCACAGATATTAGCACAACATAAAATATCAATTCCACTTCAATGTGGAATATTGCATTATATGGGTCTATATTATCATCTAGTGAATAAATTATCATAAATCAACCAAACACATCCAATGATTTAAATTTAACATTTAAATTTTATTTATGGCATCCAAATGAGTGAGAAAATCTCACCTTTGCTTTTAAGTTGCAATCCTTTCCAATCTTGACCCGATTTCCCGACTTTTTGACCTTATATAAACAATTATATGATTTTTATTAATATTTGAACAGATCAAACAATTAATTCCCGTTTAAATAAATTTATTCTTTAACTCTAATAGTTTAATTTTAACTGGTGGTAAATTTTAAACTAGCAATTAAATTTTAAACTAATTCTCTTTTCAAAATCTTTTAGCAACTATAATTATTAAAAAAGTTAATTAAACGAGTTAATCACCGAAATTCATTATTTTCAAGTGAACCGGTAACATTAAAAATGTAGAGATGTATACTTATTTTTCCTTTGAACTACCTATACATTCATAAAATATTCTATATAAATTTCAAAAAAAATCTATTTTACATAAATTCTTATATTTTCCCAAAATCTAAAATAATTCCTGTATTTTCTATATATATTAAAATTGAAACAAGATTAACTTAATAATTTAAACAAACCGCTTAACAAATTAACTTATTATTTTATTATTTTAGTATATGCATATATTCAATTTCCAGTTTAAATATTCAAATTAAATTAAAACCCTAAAACGATATATACTTCACTGTAAAAATCTAAATTTTGAATCTCATAAATAAACAAAGATATACCTCACTAGTCGAACGGATCCCAAACCCTAGCTCGCCTCCAGCTCACGTTGCCCCTGCGCGACCACCCTCAATCGGTTGAGGCTTCATCGATGGCTTCGATGAACTCTAAACCACTAGCCTCGACTACCATGCGCGCGCCCCACGTGAAACACCCTCCTCCTCTTCTTCGCGACCACGACATCGCTTGAAACCCTAGCAACCCCCTCTCGACCGCGACTGGCCTCACGCACGCCACTGCCTCCAACGATCTTGTCGCGAGCTCGAGCACGAGCGCGCTCCTCCTTAAAGCCGAATCGATTTGATTTAGGTTTTTTTTAAAAGCCGTTGAATTCGGCTTGAGGGACGAATAGGGGAAACGAAAAGGATTTTAAAAATAAAATACGAGGAAGGGTTTGGTTTCGCGATTAAAAAGAAAGGGGATGGCAGCCATGAATTAAAATTTTTAGTTTTCTGATCGAAGCCAGAAACAGAAAGTAACGCGATTATAACGAAGATGGGAAGCATATGGGAGAAGACGAACGATAGTGTTCTGATGGGACGAAGTGTGTTGAGGAAGCTAGGTTAATTATTTTATTTTAAATTTTAAATTTAAAAATCTTCTCGAATGTCACTTAAATTATAGCGCGTTTGTTTATCGTACAATCACACGGTAGCTCCGAAAATTTCGAAATTTGAAATCCGGTAATAATTCAATATTACGGATCCAACGGAACCGGTTTCGTCGAATTCTAAGACTGTGCCTCGGATAGTTATTTTTAAACGTCAATTTAAATGATGAAAATTTAAAATCAGACAAATCATTGTTAAATTCAATTTTAACTCATCTATTATTTCCAGTATCATTAATATAAATTCTATAAGCCTTTAAAATATTTTAAACAAGCTTACTACCCCCGATTTAATATTTTACCCGATATTCAATTACTATTTTGATAATTAATTAATGCAACAGGTCGTTATATTGAAATTTTGAATCATTTCTATCATATAAAACCAAACTGTTCATATTAAAATAAAATTAAAGTTCAAATTAAATATTTAAATCCAATTTAAATATTGTAAATTAGCCGTTTAAAAATCTAGGTTGTTACAGGTCCCGTGGAATGGAACCCAACCTTCCACCCTCTATACAGAGTCCGGACTTATGAGTTATGGTCAGGAAGTTAATGAGAGAGAATCAAGGCTTGACCAATAAAGATTGGGGAATGTCCATGAGTCATACTTCATTCACAGATACTATTCTACAGGCTGAGTATCCCAGGAAGTTCAGTATGCTGACTATCCCAGCCTACAAAGGGAAGACTGACCCTAGGCAACACGTGATGACGTACGAATGGATGATGGATTCTGCAAGGGCGAATGATGCGACCAAATGTAGGTGCTCCCCAATCACTTTGTCCGAAATCGCGACCATGTGGTTTACCCAACTTCCTCCACGATCTATATCAACCTTTAACGAGTTCGCAATGAAGTTTGTTGAACAACTCAGGATACATGCTACTCATCCAAAGGACGTGATATCCTTATCAAGCGTGATCCAGGTTCCGGGAGAGTCTTTGAAGGCATACTTGCAGAGGTTTCATGTTGCTGCCACTGAAGTTAGCAACCCTAACGACCACGCAATCTTGATGGCGGTAATGCGAGGTGTAGATCCAGACTCGGAGTTTGGAGATTTGTTGGCGGGAAAGCCCCCAACTACGTTGGAGCAATTCTATTCCAAAGCTCACCAGTTCATAAGGAGGGAGGAAGCTCGATGGATAAGACGAGATAGGGCACCAGGGCCTGTTCAGGAGACTGTGAAAAGTAACATCGCCGTGAAGCAATCCGGCGACAGTTCGGGAAAAGTTCAAGTTAACGTCCAAAACAAGCCTGGGCAATCTAAAGGATCCGGAGGTGGAAATCCCGAAAAGAAAAAAGAGAAAGGGAGATGGAAGTCGAGGATTCCGACCTACAACGAATACACCACCTGAATATGTCCCTTGAAAACATTTACCTATCTACCTGTAACACCTTTCAATATAGAAAGTCGTGCCCAAAGGAGTCCACTGAGGAACAGAAATAGACGGGGAAGTACTGTCGCTTCCATGAGACCCACGGGCATAATACTGAGGAGTGTAGATGCCTCCATGACGCCATAAAAAGGTTAATCAGGCAGAAAAAGTTGTAGGAGTTTTTTAAGAACCCACTAGAGGGTAGGAAAGGAGCGTCAGACCCCGGACGTGGGCTGGCTCCACGCCACCCAGAGGAACCTGCCCGGACCATGGGAAGGTTGATCATAAACACTATAGTCGGAGGACCTCATCCTACAGACAAGAATTGGTAGGAGATGGAATGATATGCTACCTCCTTGAGGCATGCTAATTATGAATGTTGCTCGAATGTGAAAGATGGAACCCCCGCAAAACAACAATGCATGATAACAGACGATATAGTGTTTAGGAGTCGAGATGCAGACAAGGTGGAGGCTCCTACTATCGACCAGATGGTCATATTTGCAACGATCGGGCCAGCTTATGTCAAAAGGATTTGATTGATTGTGGAAGCTCTGTCAACATCATCTTCAAGAAGGCTTATGACCAAATGAAGATGGAGTCAAAAGATTTAAAACCATGCAAAGCCCGTATCCATGGCTTAATGGTGCTGCAACCGACGCGATGGGGTATATTGAGTTACCAGTTGAACTGGGGAATGTGAGCGTAGGAGAGTGTGAATCCTACCGTTCATAGTAATGAATGTTAACTCTCCATACAATGTATTTTTGGATTGTCCGGCCCTGTCAGAGTTTAGGGCCGCTTGGGCCCCATGGTGTTTGACATTAAAATTTCCGACAGACAAAGGAGTCAGTGTAGTACATGGCGATCAGGCGACCGGTCGCGCAAGTTATGTGGCAGAGCTGAGAGAAGCTCAGCGGAGAGAAAAGGGGAATGTTGCGGACAGCTCCGTCCACATCCTAAATACTGATGGTTGACAAGTAGTGCCCGAGCCCTAGCTCGGACGACATTCTCGGATCCTTAGAGACGTAGATCTGAGAGATGATGATGGGGAACCCAAGGAAACGAATGCAGCACCGACTGAGCTGACGCTCGACATTCCAGTCAGCCAGCATGACTCATCACGAGTTCTTAAGATTGGATCACAACTCGACCCTTCAGTGTCCGAGGATCTTACTGATTTCCTCCGAGCGAATCTGGACGTTTTCACTTGGACACGCTTTGATATGTGCGGGATTTCACCCGCCATAGCAAGTCATATGTTGAACATAGACCCGAAGTACGTCCCAGTAAAACAGAAACGGAGAGGCATGGACCCGGAGAGGTCCGCAGCTTTCAAAGAGGAGGCAGACAAACTCAAAGCCAATGGGTTCGTCCGCAACGCCCTCTACCCCAAATGGGTATCTAACCCTGTGCTGGAAAGAAAAGCGAATAGGAAGTGGAGAACTTGTGTTGATTACTCTGATCTGAAAAAAGCATGCCCGAAGGATAGTTTCCCTTTACCTAGAATCGACTAGCTTGTCGACTCTACCGCCGGACACGAATTATTGTCATTTAGGATGCGTATTCGGGATACAATGAGATCCCGATGCACATTCCAGACCAAGAACACATCAGTTTTGTCACAGATGTGGGGCTATATTGCTATGTAGTAATGCCTTTAGGATTGAAAAACGTGGGAGCAACTTATCAGCGTCTAGTGAATTGAATGTTTAAAGACCAGATTGGTAGAACGATTGAAGTCTATGTCGATGACATGCTCGTAAAGTCACGGCAGTCAAACGACCACATCCGAGACTTAGCAGAGATGTTTGATATACTCAGACATTACGGAATGAAGATCAACCCTTTAAAGTGTTCTTTTGGTGTTGCATCTGGGAAGTTCTTGGGTTTCATTGTGAACGCACGTGGAATTGAAGCTAACCCGAAAAAGATTCAGGCTATTCGGGACATACAAGTGCCCAGAACTATAAAGCAAGTATAAAGCTTGAACGGAAAGGTAGCCGCGCTGAGTCGATTCATACCCAGAGCCACGGATAAGTGCATTTCTTTCTTTGATGTGATAAAGAAAGGAAAGAGGAATTTCAAATGGACGTCTAACTGCGAGGAAGCATTTCGAGCTCTGGTTAGACATCTAGAAAGTCCCCCGGTGCTATCAAAACTAATTGACCATGAAATGTTGTATGTATACCTGGCAGTATCCCAGCATGCTATCAGTACGGCTTTGGTTCGCGAGGAGGACCGATTTCAAAAGCCAGTATATTATGTCAGTAAACGTTTGACGGGGGCAGAAAAAAATTATCTCAGGATTGAGAAACTAGCTTATTGCTTGGTGATTGCATCACGCAAGCTTCGTCCATACTTCCAGGCACACTCGATCAGTGTTTGCACCGATCAACCTTGCGATTGGTACTCCAACGACCGAAAACTTCTTGAAGGATGTTAAAATGGAATATCGAGTTGAGTCAGTTTGATATTACCTACCTGTCATGAAGGGCCATACAGGGGCAAGCGCTAGCACATTTCATTGCTGAATTCACCATGACAGACGAATCAAACAGCCGCAATGTCATATCTCACGTTCGATGGAAGATGTACACCGATGGGGCATCTAACGCCCGTTGTTCAGGGGCTGGTATAGTTCTTATGACTCTTGAGAATCGACCAGTTTGCTATGCTTTGAAGCTCGAATTCACTACAATGAATAATGAAGCGAGTATGAAGCATTGATTACCGGCTTAAGACTTACCAAAGAGTTGGGAGTAAGATCGGTTGAAATCTTTTGCGACTTGCAACTGGTGGTGTACCAAGTGCGGGGAGACTATCAAGTAAAGGGAAAGAGACTTGCCTCATATTTGGTTCAGGTTCAAGAGCTGCTAGCGAATCTCGAGTATTATGGTACTTCACATATCCCGCGTGAGCAAAACAGAGCAGCCGATTCATTGGCAAAAATTGCAAGCACTGGCGATGCGTAGCAGATAGGATTATTTCTAGTTGAAACCTTGCATGTTCCGAGCATAAATATGATGGAGGTAGATTTCATGTTAGAAACAGAAATCGAGAAGGAATCATGGATGACCCCATTCAAGCAGTACTTGTTACATGGGGTCATGCCCGAAAGAAGGAGCGAAAGACGACAAGTCATTCGTAAGGCTTCGCGTTATGTAATGCAAGATGGGGTAATGTATCGGAGGGGATTCTCGACCCCCTTACTCCGGTGCATTGCCCATGATGAGATAAAACGAGTCCTGAAGGAAGTTCATGAAGGTGAATGTGGTGACCATACTGGAGGGGCAGACGTTAGCGAAGAAAATCCTCCGCTATGGATACTATTGGCCAACTGTAAATTGGGATGCCGCAGACTATGTGAGAAGATGTGACAAATGTCAGAAATATGTGAAAATCCCGAGAGCTCCGTCGACGGAACTCACACAAATGGTTAGTCCCTGGCCATTTGCAATGTGGGGGATCGATATAGTCGGTTCCTTACCCCTATCCAAAGGTGGTGCAAAATACGCGATAGTTGCGGTTGATTACTTTACCAAGTGGGCAGAAGCAGAGCCTTTGGCCACTATCACCACCAAAAAGGTCATTAATTTCATTGTACGAAATATTATATGCCGTTTTGTCCTTCCACGAACCATCATTACAGACAACGGAACTTAATTCGAAAGCAAAGAGTTCAAGGAATTTTGCCAAAAATATGGTATTGAGAAAAAGGTTTGCAGCAGTTGCTCACCCAAAAGCCAATGGATAAGTAGAAGTCGTAAACAAAATAATCAAATCCATATCGAAAAAATGTTTGGAAAAGGCTAGAGGCAAGTTGGTGGATGAGCTTCCAACAGCGCTTTGCGCTTACAGAACTACCCACAAGTCTGCGATTGGCCACACTACATTCGCATTGGCATATGGCATGGAAGCTATCATAACCGTAGAATTTGAAGTTCCATCACATCGGGTAACTTATTATGACCCTGAGTCAAATCAAGATCTTTTGCTGGAATCATTGGACTTCATTGATGAAAAGCGTGAAGAAGCTAATTTAAGAGCAGCCGCATACAGGCACCGAGTCGCTCGATATTATAATGAAAAAGTCTGATCGAGAATCTTTGGTGTGGGTGATCTCGTTTTGAAACTAGTTTCCCAGGTTCCATCACATATGAGCCCCGCATGGGAAGGTCCATACGTCATTGAATGGAAGCTTGGAGAAAGAACTTTCAAGCTAGCGACCGTTGATGGTGCGACACTCCCCCGAGCATAGAATAGCGAGCATTTGCGGCATTATTACACTTAGTTCATTTCTTTCATATTTTAGTTGCATTTATTTCCAACAAGTTTTTATTCATAGTATACGGCATGTAATAAGACAATTTAGCTTGTTTGCATTAATAAAGGCTTGAAGCCATTTTCTCCATGAATTGTCATGTTTCTATGTATGATAACGTTGTGACGAATAACTAAGAGATACATTATTCTGTCTGACGTACGAACGCGCACGAGCACTTAAAATCTCCAAGTCCCCGCGGTGCGGACTGGAGTACTCTGAGTCCCCAGAGTGCGGACCAGAGTATAAACGACTCAAAATCTCCAAGTCCTCGGAGTGCGGACTGGAGTACTCTGAGTCTCCAGAGTGTGGACCAGAGTATAAACGACTTAAAATCTCCAAGTCTCCGGAGTGCTGACTGGAGTACTTTGAGTACCCAGAGTGCGGACTAGAGTATAAACGACTCAAAATCTCTAAGTCCCCGGAGTGCGGTTTGGAGTACTCTGAGTCCCTAGAGGGCGGACCAAAGTATAAACGACTTAAAATCTCCAAGTCTCCGGAGTGCGGACTGGAGTACTCTAAGTCCCAGAGTAAGGACCAGTATAAACGACTTAAAATCTCCAAGTCCCTGGAGTGCGGACTGGAGTACTCTGAGTCCCCGGAGTGCGGACTGGAGTACTCTGTGTCCCCAGAGTACGGACCAGAGTATAAACGACTCAAAATCTCCAAGTCCTTGGAGTGCGGACTGGAGTACTCTGAGTCCCCAAAGTGCGGATTGGAGTACTCTGAGTCCTTAGAGTGCAGACCAGAGTATAAACGACTCAAAATCTCCAAGTCCCCGGAGTGCGGGCTGGAGTACACTGAGTCCCCAGAGTGCGGACCAGAGTATAAACGACTTAAAATCTCCAAGTTCCCGGAGTGCGGGCTGGAGTACTCTGAGTCCCCAGAGTGCGGACCAGAGTATAAACGACTTAAAATCTCCAAGTCTCCGGAGTGTAGACTGGAGTACTCTGAGTCCCCAAAGTGCGGACCAGAGTATAAACGACTTAAAATCTCTAAGTCCCCAGAGTGCGGACTGGAGTACTCTGTGTCCCTAGAGTGTGGACTAGAATATAAATGACTCAAAATCTCCAAGTCCCCAGAGTGCGGACTAGAGCAGTCTAAGTCCTCAGAGTGTGAACTAGAGGATAAACGGTTTAAATATCCAAGTCCCCTGAATGCGGACTGGATACAAATGGCTTGAAGACATCGAATCCTTGGCGTGCGGACTGGAAACTATTCTAAGTACTCGGAGCGTGGAATAAAGAACATTCAATGTGAAAAAATTATCAACTTATTTGAAGATGAATCGAGAAGTTTACGTAACTCGTAATAGCTTGGGTTTTGACCATGATTATACAGAAAACCAAACAACAGAAGTCTTTTTAAAGGCAAAACAACTAAGTTTTATTCATCAAAAATAAGTTTCTACTACAACTCCTCCGAAGCTCGTAGTCAAAATTTTATTTACATGAACTACGAAAATAAATAAAAATAATTGCATAATCTAAACTAACTCTCGTTGAACGAAAGCGACGACTACTTCTTCGACTTCTTCGACCTTTTTCCAGACAACTCCTCTCCCGTGCGTTTGCCCTTGATAATTTTCTTTGATGGGGAGGTGACAACTGAAGAAGTACGGGAAACTTCCATGGGCCTGGACCCGCCGGGAAGGATGACCTTCAACGGCTTATTCAGAGGATCGTCCATGTCCACAGCTTGAGGCTCAACTTTGATCTCGACCGTCTATTTATTCTCCTTCTCAAGCCGCTCCTTCATGCTCAGTTTAGATGTGTGTTCAGAGGCGCCTGTAATTTCGATTTCATAACTCACATCAATGGGAGAGGAAGTCTCGGACTTATCCTCATCAAGCGCTCCGATCACCTGAGCATCTGGACCGGGAGCCTCCCCTGCGTGAGTAGCCTCACTTGTCTTTTCCTTCACCTCCTTGGCGACATCGCTCCTCGGAGTGGGCTCGGCATCGGAACGGCCTGCACAAAATCATGAAAAACAAGCATTAGAAACAATAGCCCCTCGTGAAAAACGATGACTTTTGTAATGTTAACGTAGAGGGTTATCTACCAGGTTCTGGCTGGCTCTCAACCGTCCGAGGGGTCTCACCCTCTGGAATGGGAGACAGAATGTGAACGCCAAGGGCAAGGTCCTTCGGGTCATAACCGATGTGCTTCTCATAGGGATTAAGTATCGGACGATCGACCGGTTGAGCAGGCGCATGAGCTTGAGACTCGATCCCGGATGGACTGGTAATGACCTCTTTCCCTTTCGTTGAGGGGGAGCCTCTTCAGTAAAGAGCTTTTGCCGGAGATAGGTCCGTAGGCTCGTTTCCCTTAAGAAATTCTTTTATCAAAGCTCGTTCATCAACCTCCTCGGTACTAAGTTTGACCTTCCTGATTTCTACTAAGGTCTCGCACGCTTCAGCTAAAGATTCGAGGTAGCCCTCACCCAGAAAAGTTAAGTCTCGGTGCATGATGACGCGGGCATTGAATTCTACAATTAATGGGTCGAACATGCTTTTGACCTCCTCCCTACCTACTTCTTTAGCCACCTCAAGCCGGGGGTCGACCTCCGCAGATGCTATTTTCTTGCCCTCTTCACGGGCTTCATTCTTTAACATCTCAACCTTAGAAAGTTCATCCTCATGCTTCGCCTTCAGAAGTCGTGTGGCAACGATCTCGTCGCAATATCGTTGCGACTCTTCTTGGGCAGCGGTCTTCTGCTCCTTTTCTTTGCGGAGTTGCTCTTCCAGCTCCTTAACTTGAAGGGAAAAGGCGTCCCTCTCCTTCTGCACTGAGTCTTTCTCTAAAGCTAGGGCCCCACAGCGTTGGACCACCTCGTCGATTTCTTTTTACGGGTTGAACCCAGACGAGTAACGGCGTCGGCAGTATCTTTAGCGCTCTGCTAGGCAGCTTCAAGCTAAAACTTATAAGAAGCAAGCTCTTCGTCCTGAGCCTTAATAATATCTTTATCATGGATAGCCTCAAGCTTCAGGCGATCTGCCTCATGCTGACGCTCTATGGAAACTTCTGAAACTTTCTCGGCTAAGTGCACGAACGCATCATGTTGTACATAGACATCATTGGTCACTTTACTTGACATGCCTTGGAATATGGTGGATCGTCGGAAGAAACTTTAAGCCATCAAAGAATATCTTCGAAAATGAGGCTTTAATTTAAGCAAGTCGTTCAGTGACCGTTAGATCAGTTACAGGAGTAAGAGGAGTGTGCTTGGAGACCGTAGGCGTTCTGTGGGGATCTCGAGATTTCCTAGTACTTGATGAACCAGATTTTTGATCCTGATGTGCCTTAGGCTGAGACCCCTTATGTCTAGGTTTCTCTTTGATGTGCTCCGGTTGAGAAGGAGGAGCGCGAGGATATGAGGGCTGGTTATAAGTTTTCCTTCAGTGTGATGACTCTCGGCGATGGTAATCTCGATCGTCGGATTCATCTCTATCTCGGTGCTTGCCAGAGCCCGAATCCCGGCCAGATTGGTAGAAAATCGATGACCCGCGCAGGCGGTCAAGTCCATGTGTACGCCCATGTCACCTACACAAAGTTTAAATAATGGTGAGTTAGCAAAGAATAGGGTGACAACGGAAATTTAAGTGCAAGATAAAGTGCATGTGTTTGTGTGTGTCCTAGTGTTTTCCCCCGACGGATCAATTTCTTTACTAATATGAGTTTTTTCTCCCTATTTTTGGGCTTGAATGCTTGTATCGCCTCTCACGGGCAAATGAAGCTTAAGGGTCTCTGGATCGTCGAAGTCGTAGTTGAGTAGATCATCAGGTATGGAAGGTTCGACATGCCTTTTAGAGAACTTTCTAAATGCTGTGAGGAAGCTTCTTTCTCCACTGGAACAAGAGTAACTTTAGAAGTTCCACCGACTGTTTTCTTCCTCAGCCTATATGTTAGTTTCTTCTTCTCCTTCGAAGGGGAAGGCGACGTCTCGATGTCGTGAACTTCGACTATCGGATCCCAAGTGGGACTAACGTTCTCATCTTGTGCCTCGGGCGTTTCAGTTTCCTTAATTTCCCCCTCTTCTAGTGTGCCAGGGGCGTTACATGTCAGGAGGCTTATCCGGCGACCTTCTGCCAACAGCCCGAACTTTGTAAGCAACTCATTTGAAATGAGAGTTCTAATGTCCCGATCTTCGGCGGGAATGTCTCGAATAGCTTCGACGGCTTCAGAATATCTAGGGCCCTCGGGACGCGGATTAATACCTAAAAAGATGGAAGAGAATTAAAAAAGGTATAGCTTCGACCAAACATGAGTATCGATCCAGGAAAAAAACTTACTTTCTTCCACCCATCTCCTCGCAAAACCGGGAGGACAGCGCACATAAAAGCATTCCTGTTTATACAGGGCAAACTTGATCCATGCCCCCAATTAAGATTTGACATTTGCTATGCGTCTAGAGAAACATGAAAGATGGGCTATCCCTCCGTATCTTGATGCAATATATGTATCGGATATCGCCCGGAGTCGGAAGCCTGGAGAGGACACTCATGAAGAGGATGCAAGTGTCGTAGATGAATGCGTGGCTGTTCGGATGCAGTTGCGATAGGGCAACATCGATATACTGTAACACGTCTCCAAGAAATGAGTTGAACGGTGGCACGCTGCCAACCTAGCACATGAATTTGTTGCAAGCTATGTATCCGACCGAGGGTAAGTGCGGACGATCATGCCCCGATGGAACTAATACATCATCAAAGGGAATTCCATTGACAGAGCATATCCGACGGAGCGTACTTTCATTAATCTTTGAAGCCCGAGAATCGATTGGGTCGTCTAGAAAAATCACTGCCTCCAGAGCGTCATGAGCCAAGTCGACAGATGTAGTCGCAGGGTTCGGTAAGTCTTTAGCGGGGGTAGTTGACGGATGAGAAGTATCTGCAACTTCTTGTCGAGAGAATGGCCCAGGTCTATCTGAGATCGTAGCTGAGCTAGATTTTTTAGACATCTCTAATGAAGACTGAATCTAACAAAGCACATGTTTGAACTATACTTGAAAAATAATCGATGTTAGACTTAACAACATAAATATTCCCCCCCCCCACGTGTGGTGTGTGAACTAGTGCGATCATTCAAATATAAGTGCTGAGAATTTAAAAGTCACAGAGTTGATGATATAAAGTTGAGCTTTGAACTGTCATCTTCGAAGACCGTCATCGCTGACCATCTCCGAAAGCCTGTCTTATGATGTTTTCAATTAGACTCAGACATTGGCATTATATGCTGAAGGCTATTATCTGTTTTTGTCGATTTAAATTCAAACCTATGGTTGTTGAAAATGTAGGGTTGTCAGTCCAGATTAGTTCGATATGCTGGTTTGCTTAAGTCCTTGTCTTTTTTTTGTCATATAATTAGGCATGGGAAATAAGTGAATTCGACAAGGGTTATGTTCAAGTTGGAATGATTTCGACTGTTGTTATCTATTCATCGAAGGTCAAGGCCGAGCGACACTTGAAACACATGGCCTAAAAGGCGCTCGGCATAAATGTCGTTTGGCCCGAATGCCGCTCGGCCTAAATGACGCTCGGCCTAAATGACGTTCGGCCTAAATGTTGCTCGGCCTCAATCCAGTTCGGCCTAAATGTTGTCCGACCCAAGTCCATCGCTCGGCATTCTCTGGATCAAACGTATAAGCCAGATACATCGAGTCACTTACTTCCTATCTCCCTAATGTCACTCACGCGTAGAGTCTATCGAGTCACTCGTCTCGTGGTTGACCATTCTCCACTCAAGATACAAGTGCCAAACGACCGCGCTCGGTTCTTCTTCGCCCCTTGATTACCGAACGACCCCGAACAACGGTCCTGTTCCACTTCAACATCCTAACTCCAACGCTCGGTAAACCAACAGGAACCTACGACCTGGAAACGGTCGGTGTCCATTTCCCCTCTCCTTTCCATTCCACCCACCTTGAAATCGACTAAAATCGTACTAAGTTCCAGCCTTAGGACATGTCTGAACCTCAATTCGTCTCCCGCTTCCACACGCCTCTTACTTTCTATAACCTATAGAGAATTCACGAATTCGAACTTTGTGCCATACTTCCTAATTTGAAAAAACGTTCGAACGAAAGATTCTTACCAAAGAGAATGGTGGGAGCTTGGGGGTCCGTGGGCTTGAGATTGAAAGTCGTTCAGACTCAATTTGGGAAGGAACTATAGGTAGGGCTTGATGGATTCCGGATAGGAAGGGAAGATTGGAGAAGTGTATGAGGTTTGAGGGTGGTAAGTTATGAGCTCTTGTAGGGACGAGGTAAAAGAAAAAAAGAAAAAAAGAGAGAAGTGAAGTACCAACCTTTATAAGGGGAAGAAAGGAAGTCGAAGAGACAATGACCGGTTGAACTGGTCAAAGCACATCCCTCGTTCGGCATCATCAATGCCGTTCGGCATCATCAACGTCGTTCGACATTCATTTGTTGTTCGGCTTTAGCATGTCGTTCGACATGCACTACCTCGAGCGGCATTTAGGAGAAGACATTTTCGAGAAAACAACACCAATGCTTGAAGCATAACACGGAGGACTCGTGATTCAAAGCACATCATGTTCATCCACATGATACACTTTGGGGGGCAAGTGTTACCTTGTGGCTTGACCAGGTAGACAGAGACTTGATGGAGAAGCCTTGCTCGACACAACTAGGTCGTTAGGCATCTATCCCCGTTAGGCATTCCACACCGTTTGGAACAACTAGGTTGTTCGGCATCTATCCCCGTTCGACATTCCATACCGTTCTGCACAGCATGGTCGTTCGGCATTGCACACCATTCGGCATAGCATGGTCGTTCGACATCCCACACCGTTCAACATCCAAACCTTGTTCGGAATTGAGGGCTGTTCGGCACAGCATGGTCGTTCGGCATCCCACACCGTTCGGCATCCAGACCTTGTTCGGCATTGAGGGCCGTCCGGCATGAAGCACGTTCGGCATTCAATCTCGACCAGCATGAAGAACGTTCGGCATTCGGCATCGATCGCCAATCAAGCCTCGTTCGGCATTCATGCCTCGATCGACATTCCAGCCTTGTTCGGCACATGGCCTCGCTCGGCATAAGCATGTCGCTCGGCGTTTCCCCTCGATCGGCGTCGGATCTCGTTCGGCCTGCATATTTTACTCAACATATTGCCCCATTCGGCTTAGAGACACGGCTCGGCATTTGCCGATCGGCATTAGTGGTTCGGCACATAGAAATCACTCACTTTGGGCCGAGATATCTAGCTACTAGGCCCATTAGGGAAGTCCAGCCTATTTTTGCCTATAAATAGAGAGGCAGGGGCACAGTGAAATGGACCTTTTTTCGAGAACACCGGGGAGACTCTGCCGCATTCAAAACATATCGTCTTTGCTTAACAATTGTAATCAAGTAGTTGGTGTATAGATTGTATCTGTAACCAATTAATAAGTAAAGTAATAAAGATTAACCTCAAAGTGGACGTAGGCAATTACACCGAACCACTATAAATCTGGTGTTCTTATTTTCTGCATTTAATTTAGCATTATGTTCTCCGTTTACATTTACTTTCTTCATTAATCACTCTATATAATCTTTCTTAAGGGTGTTAATGACCAATTCTGGTGCTAACAATATACTTATCTCATTGACATAAGTATATTCACAAAACATTTGTGAAAGATTTCTCATTTACGAATCATGTCAAAGGATCAAAACAAAATGTTATATAAATTGGAAATAAAGATAACCTCAAATAATATTTTTTTGGTGTTATGTCTGGAACGCACGTCCATACCACCAGAATTAAGAAGGTTGGTTAAAGGGAATCAAATCTGAAATTCTTTTATAAATTTCCTTCAATAAATCCTTTTAGCAAATCTCTTTTGTTTATAAAATCTCCTTTACAAAAATTCCAAACCTACTTACAAAACTCATAAAGTTAATCTACAAAACTCTTTTATAAATATCAAAATCAACTCTTTATAAATCTCCAAAATCATTTTATAGAATTTCTTTTATAAATATCCAAAACCATTTATGAAAACTCTTTTATAAATATCTAAATCATTTATTAAAACACATATATATTATCCTTATTTAGAACAAAACTTCTTTAATACACTTAATCGATTAGGTTCCTTTGATAAAAGTCAATTATTTAAAACACCTTGAAATAAAAAAGTTATTATTTAAACATTCTTTATTTAATTAATATTTAAACCACATTAGCAAAATAATGATTTTAAAAAATCATTCAAAAAGTATCAAATTACTTCACCCACCTTTAATAAAATAATTGCTTAGTTATCCTTTAAATATTTTGAAATATAATATACTTTAAACCATTATCAAAAAGATAAAATGAAATATTTGACTTCATAAAAATCAAGAAAAGGCTTAGCGACCACAATGGTTCGTTTAATTGAGTTAACTTGCCCAAGTTATAACATGAGTATTTATATAACAAGCAGATATGTAAAAGGAAATAACACATAACAACCAATCACATATAGGAAAATGTCCAAGTTACTATAATAACAGACGAGGATTTGTTCTTTTAAACACATGTCCAAGTTAATATAATAGCAAAATGAGTTTTTATTCTACGTAGAAGATGTCAATATAATCTATTTGGTGATTTATAACAGAATGGTGATTTATTATGCTAAACAGATGTCATTGGGTTTAATATTCAATTGGGCGTTACTCGGTGGTAGTCGACAAAGAAATCCCTTGGATTTAAAATATTCTTTAAAAGAGAACTTGCTTTAAAAATAAAATCTATCTTTAGAAATAAAGTATTTTAAAACTTTTATTAAATAACATTTAAACTCTCTATTCAGTAACGATTAAACCTTAAATTAATAATTGAATAAAAAATTGAATATTAAATAATAATTAAATAATAATTATCCTTAAATAAATAATTAAATAATATTTAACTTTAGATAAATAATTAAACCATCATTACCCTTTAATTAATTATTACATAATGATTTAAACCTTTAAATAACAATTAAATATTATTTAGTTTCAATTAATTAATTAAATAATGCTTAAGTAAACTTAAACCTTTATTGAATAATAATTTAAATCTTAATTAAGTCATTAATTAAATATTTACTTAATTAGTAATTAAACCCTTTCTTAATCATTAAAATAATAATTAACCTTTAAAATAGCAATCTAATAATAATTAATCCTTAGATAAATTATTAATTAATAATTAATCTTAAATTAACTAACTAATTGTGATTAACTTACTTAATTTCACTTAAGTACTAAGTACCTTTATTAACAAAAGCTAACGTGCTAATTGCCTTATTTAATTAATAATATAATCATTAAATAATTAATTAATTAGTTAATTTTCTAAGTACTTATAATTACTTAAAATATGTTTTGAAAAACTCTTTTAAAAACATTAAAGTTGAAAATACTTATGTATTTCAAAAATAGTTCATTTACGGACTACGCCTATAACGATTATCGCTATAAGAACCGTAATTTTAAAACTTTGTTTTACATTTCAAATCACTTTCAAAACAGTTACACTTATGTATTAACTACTCCATAGCTTAGTAAAAGAATTTTGGAAGAAAAGTAATATTTTTAAAAACTAAATTAAAGTTTAACCTTAAAACCTTTTCAATAACACAATCCTAAATGAAAACATGTTTTAACCAAGGAACTAGATGTCACTTTAACAAACCAAAATACTAACTTTCTTAGTCTACAACATTGTAAACATGATTCCAACACAAATTTACATGCCATGACATCATAATATAAACCAAGGTCTTAACTTAGAAACTTTTACTAACTTATACATCACTTTCCATGTTTATACAACAAACTAACCAAGCATGGCTATATACATACATACAACGTAAATTTCACTCAACAAAAGTAGCATACTTAAGCAACCAAGTAAGCAATAATTATTTCTATGTTTAAGTTAAAACTTTTAGTGAGAAAAAGTAGGCATCTCTGACCTTAAGCAATCCAAATCAAACTGGATTTCTGCTAAACTTGCATACAACCTAGACCCATGCGAAAAGACAAGAATTCGATAGCCATAAGGCCATGAAGCACACGGTCCAAGGGTGGTGGAGCTCATCCTTAAAAGGTGGAGGGACTTCGGATTATCACCGAATTCATAAAAAATCAAATTCGAAAATGGGTCATTTCCCCACTGATTTTTGAATAAGTTACTCAAAGAATTTGAAAAGGGAAAGTTCTTGAAAATTCATTTATCTACATTCATTTATCTACAATTTGAAAAGGGAAAGTTACTTATGTCTACACGTGTTTCACTTCATATATATATATATATATATTATTTTTATGAACTTGAGTATAACATATATACACACATTCACATACACTTTCACGAAAAGTTGAAAATTCGGAAAATGAGTTGTCGTTACATTTTCGATTTTTCTTTGAACTATATATATTTGTAAACGCATTTTAAAAATTATTTCACCATTATTATTTACTTCTTAGAAGAGTTTTATTTCAATTATAAAACCTGATATTTTAATATTTAAAATAAATTAAATATTCATAAATTAAAGCAGTGAAATTTCGGGTCATTATATATGCATAGAAAGATATGGAAAATAATGTAACTTTGAAAGCATTTTGAGTAGAAAATCGAAAGGAGAAAAGCTTTTTTTTTTCAAAATAACATATAGAGACAATATCAATTCAAAGCTAAAACGACCAAAGCCAAACATATTACATTAAAATAAGCAACAATTAAGGAAAATATAACTCACCTATCAGCTACGATAGATGGGCTTTTTTTAACTGAGTTATATGTGAAAATTTAATATTTGTGTGTATCAGGAATTTTTGAACACTTTAAGCTGTGTAATTATTTTTATTTAGGTTTAACCTACTTAAACCTTTCCTTGTATGTTAATTTGAGCTATGTTTGAGTGCATACGGTACCTACAGTGTATAAAACATAAATATATACACATCATATATTTAACGAAAAAAAATAGATGCAATACAAAATTGTTGATGAATGTTGTGCAGAAAATGGTTGAAGCGTATGGTTTTGAGGCGCGTAATCGCTGTCCTTAAAACAATATCTGCCCCCATTACAGTCGAGTTTGCTAACAGGGTAGAACGCAGATTGCTTCCCAGGATACAACAAAACCAGAACGCAGAGGCGTAGCAATGCCTGAGAGTTCAGCGGGATGTTTTTATTGGTTTGCAAAATAAAACAGAACGTGTACGGAGAGAATGAGGGAAGGAAGAAGATATCTGGACCGGTCTGGGTTGATGGCTATATATAGCAGGTGAACAGGTGCGACCGTTTGAACAGACGCGTCCATCTGTTTAAATTTAAAAAATATGACTGTTGCCAACAGTCACACCTTTTCTGTATGGTCACGCACGCGCCCACGTGCCCAAGTGCCCATCTTTGACCTATAATAATAATGCGTAGGCCCAAGCCCACATACCCAAGCCCCAATGCAATCATATTCAAGCCTATATCAATTTAATTCACAATATCATAAGCCAACCATTCCTATATACCTAGGAGTAGTAAGCAAAATTTGGTGATGTGGGACTAATTGCTTCCCTTTTAAAACAATCTCCCTCAACAATCCCCCACTAGATTGTTTTATCGATGATGTTCAGTCTTATTTTAGTTTGAGATTATGCATCATATGTGGTATCTATTCGATTAAACCACACATTAGTGTTAATATATCAGGACTCTAAAGAAGGGCTGGGTGGTCTTAACTTAAACCGAGTCTCCTATGAGTTATAAAGTCGGAAATATTACACACGCAATTTCAATTTACCAATAAATTTCCCTACCTGTGAGCACCGTTATGGCCATGTGCTCCATCCCAGCTTAATGAACTTTTACAAGAGCAAACCCTATAAACTCTTGCTTAGAAGCGGCACCACTTCCAAGTTCATAAAGGTAAAGTTCTTTTCCTTTTCAATGTCTCTGTTACCAGACCAATTAGAACTTTATTAAGAGTTATTCAACTCAGCCTCTTCATTCCTGTAACAGTTTTCACTAATTTGACTTAGTGCCTTTCCAATCATATGATAGTTTGTTATTACCCATTAAACCTTAAAATTAAGCTAATTAATATTAAAGTTGGGTTTCCGCTATCATTGATTAATACAGGGTTTAAGCCCCATTCCGACTGATGTGGATCTTACCATTTCTCTAGCTAGAGCTTTTGTGAATGGGTCTGCCAAATTATTGCTGGATCTTATGTAGACAATAGTAATTATTCCATCATTTATTATTTGTCTTACATATTCATGTCTAAGGCTTATATGTCTTGATTTCCCATTGTATATGTTACTATATGCTCTTGACATAGTAGTTTGACTACCGCATCGTAATAATATAGCTGGCATTGGCTTCGGCCATAGCTTGATATCCAGTAACATATTTCTTAGCCATTCTGCCTCCTTCCCGGCGGCAGCAAGTGCTATAAATTCTGATTCCATTGTGGAGTGCGAAATGCAGGTTTGTTTCTTTGATGCCCAAGAAATAGCACCTCCACCTAATGTGAAAATCCAACCCGAGGTAGATTTATTATCACCAGCGCTAGTTATCCAACTTGCATCAGTATACCCTTCTAATACACTTGGAAATCCATTGTAAACAAGTCCTAGATTACTGGTTCTTTTGAGATAACCAAGCAATCTTTCAATTGCTTTCCAATGATCTATACCAGGATTGCTGGTATATCGTGAAAGTTTGCATATTGCATATGCTATGTCAAGTGTTGTACAATGCATTGCATACATTACACTTCCAATAGCGCTTGCATATTCGAGTTGAGCAATACATCTCTCTTCATTTTTATTGAGATTGATACTCGAGTCTATTGGGGTACTTGCATCCTTAATTTTTAGATGTCCAAACTTCTGAAGCACCTTTTGAATATAATGTGATTGACTTAGTGCATAGCCCCCACTAACTTTACTAACTTTTATACCCAGAATTGTATCAACTTCATTCAAATCTTTCATTTTAAATTTTGAAGTTAAATAATTCTTGGTGTCTTGTATCCCTTTCATGTTAGTACCGAATATTAATAAATCATCTACATATAAACAAATGATTACTCCATATTCCTTTGTGAATTTGGAGTAGATACATTTGTCGGCACTATTATATGTAAAACCATTTTGGAGTATAATTGAGTCAAATTTTTCGTGCCACTGTTTTGGTGCCTGTTTTAATCCGTATAACGATTCTGTTAGTTTGCAAACTTTTCTTTCATTTCCAGGAAGGATAAACCCCTCTGGTTGTTCCATGTAAACTTCTTCATTAAGTTCACCATTAAGGAAGGCCGTTTTGACATCCATTTGGTGGATATGCAACTGATAGATTGATGCTAATGCTATTAGTACTCGAATTGATGTAATTCTTGCAACCGGAGCATAAGTGTCAAAGAAATCAATTCCTTCCTTTTGCCGAAAACCCTTGGCTACTAATCTAGCTTTGAAAGTTTGCACGCTACCATCGTTATTCAGTTTTCTTCGAAACACCCATTTGCAACCAATAGGTTTTGACCCTTGAGGCAAGTCTACCAAGACCCAAGTATTGATTGATAAAATTGAATTCATTTCATCATTAATTGCCTCCTTCCAAAAAGTAGAATCTTTAGAAGTTATAGCTTCTTTGTATGTTTTTGGATCATCCTCTATATTTAGTACAATAGGAATTTTGTTAGTAACTTCATCTCGGGTTCCTTCTACAAGAAACGCTATAGCTTGAGACGATATAAAATCTGGACCAAAAGATTTCTCTTTCCTGATTCTTTGTGTCCTTCTCATTTCTGTTTGTTCTTCTGTTATTTTCCTTTTATTACTAGCAGAAGGTGTAGAAACATCCAGTGGTGTTTGGGTGGTGTTGGGATTTAATGGTTGATTTGTGGTTGAATCATCCTTGAATTTATTTTCAATAAACTCAACATCCCTTGATTCAACAATTGTGTTTGAGGATAAATCTAGTAGTCTGTATGCTTTAGAGTTTTCAGCATATCCTACAAACAAACTTTTCAATGCACTTGGACCTAATTTAGTCCGCTTTGGATCAGTCACCCTATAGAAAGCAATACACCCCCACACCTTTAGATACCGTAGATTAGGTTTTCGACCATTCCATAGTTCATAAGGAGAAACTTTAGTTTTCCTTGAAGTGATTCTATTATGCAAATGACATGCATACAACAATGCTTCCCCCCACAAAATTAAGTGGTAATTTAGCATTTAATAACATAGAATTTACCATATCAACCAGAGTTCTATTTTTTCTTTCAGCCAACCCATTTTGTTGTGGCGTGTATGGTGCATTATGCTGATGAATAATTCCATGTTCTTCGCAGAAGTTAGAAAATTCTGTGGAGAAGTATTCTCCTCCTCTATCACTACGTAGGACCTTTATTTTTCTACCCTTCTGATTTTCAACTTCTGTTTTATAGCGCTTGAACAAGTCGAAAGCTTCATCTTTATTTCTGAGTAAATACACACATGTGTATTTAGAAAAATCATCAATAAAGGTAATGAAATACCTTTTTCCACCTCTGGTTAAAACACCATTTAATTCACATATATCGGAATGAATTAAATCCAAAAGTTTCGAATTTCTTTCAACACTTGGGAATGGTTTCTTTGTAATATTGGTTTGTATACATATTTCACATTTACCATGTTTATCATTAGTAACAGAAATAAGACCATGTTTTGCCATATACTTTAAAGATTTATAGTTTAAATGCCCTAAACGTGCATGCCATAAAGGTAAAGAATCAATAATATAAGCAGAACATTCGTTTATTTCATTAATACTGAGTTTGAACATCCCATTACATGCATAACCTTTACCCACAAACATGCCATTTTTGGACAGAATTAAACTATTAGCCTCTAAGACAGATTTGACACCGCTTTTGCATAAGATTGATGCAGAGACAAGGTTCTTTTTGATATCAGGAACATGCAGCACATTCGTGAGTGTAATCTTCTTATTAGAAGTAAATTGAATCTCGACAGTTCCTTTTCCTAGAACTTTTGCTGCATTCCCATTACCCATGATCACTTCTTGTTCTGCAACCTCCTTATATGTCTTGAACAGATCTTTATTATTGCAAACGTGAACTGTTATGCCGAAATCAAACCACCAATCTGAAGTTTTTGTTTCAGAAATTGCCAAGTGCACATCGGTTATCATACCAATTTGTAAATCTGAAACCATCGCAATGATTTCCTGCACTTCTTCATTCTGAACCATATTTGCATTTCTAGATTGTGCTTTATTCTCTTTTGGAGGAGCCTTGCACTCTCGTTTGTAATGGCCAAGTTTGCCGCAGTTGTAGCAAGCCCTGTTCTTCTTATCTTTTGGATTAGAATTGGCTTCAGACTTGCTTTTCTTATTTGGCTTAAAGTTCTGATTTTGACATTTCTTCCTCTTTTTTCCAGAATTCACATTGTTCACGTTGTTTGGTGGAAAAACACCATCGCGAATTCTATTCTCCTCTTCAATCCGTTTGTGTTTTCCAATCCTTTCCAACGTGAGTTCTTCAGTCATGTGTAGGAGCTTTTTACGATAATTATTCCAACTAGGTGGAAGTTTAGCAATGATAGCCCCCACTTGAATCGATTCTGGAATCTGCACTTTTAAATCGGCAAGTTTTCCAACCAGAACTTGTAAATCATGCATCTGGTCCATAACAGAGATATCGTCTTTCATTTCAAATTCAAAATATTGCAAAGTAAGAAACTTATCTGTTTCAACTTTCTTGGTTTTGTATTTTGCTTCCAGTGCATCCCAAATTTCTTTAGGTGATTTCAGCGGAGTGTAGAGATCATACAAACGATCTGATAGCGTGTTAAGTATGTGGCCTCGGCATAGCAGTTCATCTTCCTCGCGTTTCATCCTCTGTTTCTTCAGTTTGTCGGTATCTTTATCTGTCGGAGGAGGAATTGGTGGAAGATTCTCATCCAGAACATATGAGACTTTGAGAGTGGTGAGAAGAAACTTCATCTTGTCCTGCCATCTCGTGAAATTGGTTCCGTCCATTCTGTCCAGCCTGACGAAGTCCTGGTTCATGATTTTGAACGCTGATTCTGCACCGTTTTCCATTGCAGATATTGTTTTAAGAATGTTGATGAATGTTGTGCAGAATATGGTTGAAGCGTATGGTTTGAGGCGCGTAATCGCTGTCCTTAAAACAATATCTGCCCCCACTACAGTCGAGTTTGCTAACAGGGTAGAACGCAGATTGCTTCCCAGGATACAACAAAACCAGAACGCAGAGGCGTAGCAATGCCTGAGAGTTCAGCGGGATGTTTTTATTGGTTTGCAAAATAAAACAGAACGTGTACGGTGAGAATGAGGGAAGGAAGAAAATATCTGGACCGGTCTGAGTTGATGGCTACATATAGCAGGTGAACAGGTGCGACTGTCTGTTTAAATTCAAAAAATTACAGTCACGCACGCACCCCAAGTGTCCATCTTTGACTCACAATAATGCATAGCCCAAGCCCACATAATCAAACCCCCATGCAATCATATTCAAGCCCATATCAATTTAATTCACAATATCCTAAGCCAACCATTCCTATATACCTAGGAGTAGTAAGCAAAATTTGGTGATGTGGGACTAATTGCTTCCCTTTTAAAACAATCTCCCTCAACAAAAATATCCTGATACCTCTGTTTTCGTTGTAGACTAAAGTCATTTCATATCTTATCATGTCCACAACAAACATTGTATCTGAATATTTTTATGGTTCTAATCTTTAGTCCTCTTTATCTTTTCTTTAGGTATGTGCAAAGCACGGAACAGCGCATGTAGGCTTTAGATAATACAAACCGCAGCGCTGAAGGAAAAATTATGCAGATAAGAGTGCTAAAAATACTTAAGATGTTTGGTGTAGAAAACTTGTAAATTTACTTTTTTTTATATCATATATCATAAGAACTAAGTCAAAGAGCATAGGATCACGTAGTCATGTTTCACATCTGAACTAGCCATGTTTGCTCATCCTAGTTTATCTATATGATTTCCATTAATGCTTTAATTTGTTGAATAGTATCAGGTCTTAAAAATGATGTTATTTCTTGTTACCAAACTATGAAACCACAGCCTACGTGGTTTATTGTATATTTAATAATAAACAAAGTTTCAAAAAAAATATTCTCTATAATTAGCCACACTTAGTAATTGTCAATCATCCAGGTTAGATTATACTCAAGTTTAAGCAAAATAATCAACGAAAATGGAATCAAAATTTACCAAAAATGTAGTTCATCATCTAAAATAGAAATCAAATTCCGTTTTGGTTTTCAAATAATTACACAATTATCACATAAAAAATTGGTTGCTTCAATTAATCAGGTTTGTTTTAATACATGGTGTGATTCTGTCAACATTCAAATTTAACTGCCTTGTTTGCATATATTGATTATCAGTTTTAAACCATCTTTCTTTGCTAATAAACTAAAGATCCAACCTTCGATTACTTGAAAACAAAAACGGAACTCCAGTCAATAAATAGGTAAAATGAATATTAAACTAAAACTACAACATGACCAAAAACAGTTTATAAAAATTTCAAACGTCCTTCTCTCATTCATAAACCAAAATCTACCAATACATACAAAAGCAACTATTCTTATACCATTTGATACAAAATTTGGACCAAAGGCATAGAATATCGAACAATTTGAATACACACCTTAATCAAATCAAACCTTTTATGATTAACAGGTGTGCACCTTCTAATGTTTCTTTGTTTCTCAGAGATGTCGAAAGCTCCTAATTACGCAATCAAAGAATGCCAACGGAAACCAAAATACAACAAAGAAATCTGTATTTTCCGCAGAGATACCGAATTAGATGTTTGATACAAAATTTTATCATGTTGTTTCATATAATAGTGGGATTTGCTTTTTTTTCATTTTCATATTAGTGAAGTGACATGATGAAAGTGAGGAAGAGATAGGGTTCAGAAACTAAGGCTAACGTTAGAACAAATATGTGCTGAATAAAAGACAATGTGGAAGGAAGAGATAAATATACCATATCACTATGTTCCAAAGGCATTTTTTGAAAAGGATAAAGATGGATAATTTTGGCAATTTGAAAAAGGCTTTTGGTGGCAAGAGAGAGTATATTATTTAGTAAGGAATTTGCACTCATTCTCGTATATAAGAATGAATACACGTAAATTCACCACAACAATATGCAAGAAACAAAACTATACGTGCCTATTGGACATAATTAACAATGAAAGTTGTTACAATTACTAAACATCGATCTCAAAAAGGAAAAATCTTAACCAAAATATAATGGCTGACCAAATGCAGCATATACATGCTATTGTATGCCACGAGGAGCAATAAGTTTTTTATCTTCTAATGCTATTACATTGGCTTCATTTCGATCAATAACATTGATACGGCCTTCAATTATGCCATCTGTCCTATTGAATAACTCTACCCTTACAACCAACAAAAGAAGATAAATTGAAATGGATTTTGAATGAAACAACATTTATAATTAGTTATATCATAATGAGATACCTGTCACTTACCCCCAGGCGCAGCACTTTAGCCATGTGCCAGAATTGATTTCCTTCAATTTTAACATCTTCACCCTGTTGAATTGCAACCGCTTACAAACTGTTTGCTAAAATTAGCATATAAGAAAAGAAATTAAAAACTATACCTTTAAAGAAGGAAGTGTTGGTGAATGGAAGCGAGGAAGAACACCGCATGACCATAGATAATTATTAGCAGAAAGGTTTCAACCTCCCCTTTGTTATTGAAGTTTGAGGAGGAAGCGAACGCTCTCATGGTAGTGAGAGATATAATGTTTTGCCGCCATGGTTCTAATGGAACCAAAGAGAATACAGTTAGCGTTTGTTGCTGCATTTTTGTTGATATTCGAATGTTTAGATTGAATTTCCTATTGTATTCAAAGATTTTTTAACCCCCACTCCCCCCCCCCCCCCCCTCTTCTTTAGGTCTGAGGGAAGGTACCATGAGTAAATGGGGTTGAGAAATGAACCAGAGAAAAAATGAGTTGGTAGAGCAACTAGTGGATGATATGCACACGGGCAGTTGAGTAGTAAAGATTGCAGATGTTTAGAAGTTATTGCATAGTGTTGTTGTTTCACTTTTTTTTACATTAGTGATTTGCTTAATAATTTTACCAAGAATCTCTAGATCGTCAAGTCAAATATATGCATGAACTTATGCATTTCTAATACATTTTTGTTTTCATTATATATTTGTCTCTTCGACATGCAATGGAATACAACAAAAATAAGTATAAATAAGCTTCTACGTCGTACAAATCCAACTTCAAACTTGTACCAAACACTTTGACACTTGTGTATTTGTTATGATCCACGACGTAGGCACCTAAGCACAGTTGAATGAAGCATCACCATACTGGTACAACATGAGATTATATGAGGCAATATTTCAAAAGTAGCTCTAATAACTCAAGTTTACATTTTTGTTTTTGTAATTATTTGCAGGTATACATGTCGTCACATACATCTGGCTTGCTTCTTCTCAAAGATCAGATCTTCAGAACGATCATACTTTTCGATCTCGGGAATGAACCATAACCTGGTCAGCAATTTCTACACTTCAAGGCTAGTTGTACACAGCCTGGGCTTAGTAGAATATCAGTGGTTATCAGTTATTCTCAGTGTAGCCTTAGTTCCACAACATGCAGCCTGCCTACCATATGTTTTATGTGTAGTTTAGAGCCTGGCTGCCTACTTTCAGTCTACAACCTTAGCTTGCCTGCCTCAGTTCAAAGTTTTCCCTCTGTTTTCATAATTCAAGCATGCGTCAGCTTCATTCACTTCATTGAATTTAATATAAATAATCCTAGCGTTCGCTTCATTGCTTTCAAGTCTGCTCATAGTTTAGAGAAGGTTAGCTCTGTTGGCAAAATCTTTAAAGCATCCAGCTCTTTCAATTCATTGATAAGAACTCAATTTACATACATCCACAACCCATTAACAACAAATTCATTAATTAGTTGATCCGTTTTCAGTTATTATTGGCATGTAATACTAATGATGGCTATACGTGCATGTAACTAATTTGTATTGGGCTTAGTGGTAGGTAATTAACATGAGGTTGCCCAACCAATTGTTTAGAACATGCTTTATGCTCATGAATATAAATTAGGGGTTAAATAGAGACACGTCAACGAAACCACGATGCGATATTAAAATCGTAAGCTTGATAACAGGGTTGTGCCAAGCTTTTACCATCTGTAGTTATTTTCCTACATCTAAAATAGAATATAAATGTTTCGAATAAAATTAAATAAACATAAATTGTCAGAAGTTGAACATAACAACTTTTGAAAACATCAGTCATTAACTAATAACTTTCACCAATAATAATCTTCATATGTTTCCCTTTTAAAACAAAACTTCTCGCCTGGCTTATAAAATTAGAAGTAAATTATTGAGAAGAAAATGTCTTAATTTAGTGAGTTAGAACGATTCTATTGGTCTATGCACGTCGAAATGGATGAACAAATGCAACATCTGTTTAACTTTAATAATTCCAACTGATGTAAAATGAATCATTAACATGTCAATCATATCAAACAATAAAACTTATTTTGTTAAACCTGTATAGGCTAAAGGAAATACTACATGGGCAAGTTAGATATTATCATGATGACCCATAAACCATGTGCTAACTGCTGACTTACTCAAATTTTAATCCTTATACGTGAAAAATTAAACAACACTTTATTATTTCAATAGTTGACTTACATGACTTTACATTAAGTAGCAAGTGCAGCCTGTCCACAAAAGAAAGTTGCAGTCTAATATCAGAACTTTTTATCCATTATTGTCCTAGTGAACCATCACTACATAGTTTATTCGTTGATGTAAAATTCAATAGTTCTTTTCATGATTAAAATAAGAATATATTTTTGTTACATATAATAAACCCCAAATCAAATCAGGAAATTATTGTCAAGGACAAAATTTCTCTGCGTTTTAACCTCAAAGACAAACCTTCAGTATTTTAGCCTGAAGAATAACTTTTTTTAGGTATCAGTTTTTAGTTATTGGCAATTTTTAGGTATCAGTTTGTAGTTATCCGTAGCAGTTTTTAGGTATCGGTTTTTAGTTCGCTGGCAGCTTTGGAAAAACGTTTGTCCTTGCGAATAATTTTGAAAAAACGTTTGTCCTTATGAATAATTTTTATCAGAATATTTGTCATTGTGGTTAAAATATTGTGGTCGTGTCCTTTAGACTAAAAATATACATATTTTTGTTCTTTAAATTAATTCCCCCTAAACAAATTATAGCACATTGCAGATGATTGTAGTATATGCAAGTTACAACCTTTGTACTATAATAAGCGGTTAAAATAATTTAAATGATGAATTTACAACATTGATTACATTTATTATTATTAGTTATTATTATTTCAATTCTATTACAATACCAGTTTTCCAAACGATATGAAAATAAAGCCAATTTAAAAAATCATTTGGTTAACAAATGGTTAAAAATGCGCAATATAACTTTTTTTAATGCATTAACTCAATGATTATCAACACCATGTAAAACTCTCTTATTGACATACTGCATATAATAATGTAATGCAATGCTGCATCGTCTAAAAGTTGGATACTTAGTAACGAAAATAAATAATATAACTATAACGTTACCACCAACTTTCGATGAAATAAAAATATTTGAGAATTTTTACCATCTTGAACTCCATCTGGCTTCTTAATGGAAAAATTGAAGTAACAATGTGTACGGAAGGAAAAAGGTGAGAATATAAATATTGTACAATACAAACTGAAGTTGGTTAGAACAATAATGAGAATTGTAACAACCTCCATACCTCTTTTTTTCCTTCATATGTTTTGTACCTACAACAAATATATTTCCATCTGAAGTTTTGAAAACATACGATCTTGCGAATGGTAAACAAAGACATGTGTTATCCCATTTTTGGTCAAAACTGGAATATCAATGTTGTGCGCGTTTCCACCACGAAGAAGCAGCCAGCAAGCGTATACAAGTCGAAGATTTCATTCATAACCCAAGTGCAAAAGCTCATTCGGTATTAAGAAGTTTAAGGTTTCATTCGGCAAAGCCTTATTCGGCAATTCAAGCATAGGTGCGCATCCGGCATTCTCAACACAAGTTCATTCGGCATAAGCCTCACCGGACCAAACACATGCCGATCCAACCTTCTCCCCACACTCCACCGGACCAGACCATCTCCTACAACCGGTCAACACTCCTAACACCGGACCAGGTTGGTACCGGACCAACGTCCTACCGGTCCAGCACCACACACTCAAGACCGGACCAAGCTTCGCCGAACCAGATGATTGCCAGTCCAGATTGCTTCAGCCCAAGCCCACCAGCAGCTATAAACATCCAAGACCCCTGCCCCCAGCCTCACTCTATAAATAGAGGGGCAGAGGTACAACAATGACGGACAAGTTTGAGAGCTCAAGCTTGGAAGGAACTCTCAAACAACTTTAGATACTTGTAATCAAAGATTTGTACTTGTAATCTAAAGAAAAAAGGAGAATAACATATAAAGTGGACGTATGCACGTTCTGGCCGAACCACTATAAATCTGTGTGTCTTTTACAGTTTAGTCCCTGCTTTTTATATATTTGCATAAATCACCCAAATCACTAAATACAACATAAAATCAACCAACTCATAAGACTTTGGGTGTTTGCGACCATTTTTTACGCAAACATTTTTGGTGCTTTCACTGAGAAGAACCAGCTCCCGCTACATCGGATAGAAGTTGAATTTGAAAATCTAAGAGTTCAGATCTAAGAGTTATGACGAGACAAACAAGTAGAAGGCAAAGGCCAGAGAGAAGTGAACACCAAGGAAGTCAAGAGGCTTCCTCAGGAGGGAATCAAGCGTCGATCTTCATCACTAGGGATGAGATGGAGGCCATGATGAGAAGACAAGAAGAGATGATACAGAACTTACTTCAACAAATTGGGCAAATTGGAGCACAAATCCAAGGAGCAACTGGGGTTCAGAACGGGGCAGGACCATCTGGCGTAGCACCAGAGCTAGGGGGCACTCACGCAGAGCATGTTGATCCGACCCCGGGAAGTGAGATGGGGGCATCCGAACCACCTGGTAGCAATAGAGGAATGAACGTTCAGCCAGGGAGGCATACACATGAAAACTCCCGCGGACTTGGGGGGCAGGTCGAAGACAGTGAACGAGAACTACAACTTGGAGACAATGACAGATTAACAGAGATGGTTAGAAGAGCTATGAGAGGCGGTTTAGTAAACAGAGACTTGGAAGATGTAAACAGGAGTCCTTTTTCTTCTGCGATTAGGATGGCTAGGAACCCACCAGAATTCAAGCTACCATCATTGGACATGTACAACGGGAAAACGGACCCCACGGTCCATCTAACGAAGTATATGAGACATATGGAAGTGCTGGGGGCATCAGAGGAGGTTATGGCCCGGTGCTTTCCACTGTATTTGACGGACATTGCAGCGTTATGGTTTAGGCAACTGGAGAGCAGCTCCATAGGAACATGGGCAGATTTAACTGAGAGATTCATGAGGCAATTCAGGGTTCATATTGCGAGACCCAAGAATGTGATGACTTTGGCAACCTTGAAACAGAAAACTGGAGAGACTTTGAGGAGCTTTCTAACGCGATTTAATGCGGCGGCAGCATCAGTGGATCGACCAGATCCATCTATGGTCATGATGGCGGCTGTATCTGGAATAGCTGGTAATACAGAGTTCAAGAATTCATTAACCAAGGACCCGCCTATGAATCTGGGAGAGTTCTATCATGAGGCTAAAAAGTTTCTGCGTTTGGAAGATGCTAGTGCAGAAAGAGAGGAAGAAGATGACGTTTACGTAGTCAAGAGCGGAAACCCACCTGGAAAGGGTGCAGAGACTAGCAAAGGAAAAAGAAAGGCTGAGGATAATGATGACAGGACAAAGTGGCTACGAAGAGAACCACGCTTCACCACCTATTCAAAGCTGAATGAGAGTTTGGAACGGATTTATCAGGATACCAAGGGGCAGGTTCCGTATCGTAGACCAATGCGAAGGGATCCAACCTCTGACGAAAGAAAATCAGATAAGTTTTGTGTATTTCATGAATTGAATAGTCATAACACTAATGATTGTAGGCATTTGAAGGACGAGGTAGAAGGGCATATCAGGAACGGTATGCTCCTTCAGTATGTGAGGAGGCGAACTCCAGCGGTGGAGCCAGAGCGACCGCCCTCTACGTCAACTAGAGGTGACCCTGGATCAAGGCAACATTTGATTATCCATTGATTGCTTGATTAAAATAACGATGAACAGGTCGTAAGCTTCCACTAACGCAATTAAATCGTTTACACATGTACGAGATCGCGAACGATCTCCAGGCATGCTCTGAATGATCATTGACTGCTTCAGAGTGGGAACTTACACTTTGACATCCTTGCTTTGCTTTTGTTTCGATTTGAACATTTGAATTCTTCCTGTTTAGACATTTCTGCTGTAAGGTACTATTGCTTTAACATTTACAATTCTATGAAAAAATTATTTACTTGTATGCCCGTTGGATCGCGAACGGTCCACGAGCACCTATTGCATGGCAACGAACTGCCGAAGTCTTTGATTCAAAAAATTCCCCCAAACAATGACTCCAACACTGATAATATTAAGTCCCCCCCGGGCACACTCATTCGCCTCGAATGGCACCCGACTTCGAACAGTCACAATTCGCCTCGAACGGCACCCGACTTCGAACAGTCACAACTCGTCTCGAATGGCACCCGATCGCGAACGGTCACAAACTCGCCTCGAACGGCACAACTCGCCTCGAACGGCACAACTCGCCTCGAACGGCACAACTCACCTTACCTCAAATGGCTCGATTGCGAACGGTCGTCATTTGAGGTCCGCCACCTGATCACTGACTGTTACGCCTTACCTCAAATGGCTTGATCGCGTACGGTCGTCATTTGAGGACCACCACTTGACCGCGCACTGTCGCACTTTACCTCGAATGACTCGATCACGAACGATCGTCATTTGAAGTTAAGCGCTTGACCTTGAACGGTCCCCACTCGACCGCGCGCTGTCGCACTTTAGCTCGAATGACTCGATCCCGAACGGTCGTCATTTGAAGTAAAGCGCTTGACCTTAAACGGTCACATTTCACTGCAGATGACTCGATCCCGAACGATCGACGCACAGATTTATGCGCTTGACCGCGCACGGTCGCACTTCAGCTCAAACGACTTGATCACAAACGATCGTCATTTGAAGTTAGGCGCTTGACCATGAACGGCCGTGCTTCATCCCAAATAGCTCGATCCCGAACGGTCGTCATTTGGGGCCATATAAAACTATCAAGCTCTTTACAGGTTGTTGACAGGATACGAACATCCAGCTCATGGCATTACAAAACACGCCTTCCTACCGCAAGACATGTTTTGGGGGGCAAAGTGTTATCCCATTTTTGGTCAAAACTGGAATATCAATGTTGTGCGCGTTTCCACCACGAAGAAGCAGCCAGCAAGCGTATACAAGTCGAAGATTTCATTCATAACCCAAGTGCAAAAGCTCATTCGGTATTAAGAAGTTTAAGGTTTCATTCGGCAAAGCCTTATTCGGCAATTCAAGCATAGGTGCGCATCCGGCATTCTCAACACAAGTTCATTCGGCATAAGCCTCACCGGACCAAACACATGCCGATCCAACCTTCTCCCCACACTCCACCGGACCAGACCATCTCCTACAACCGGTCAACACTCCTAACACCGGACCAGGTTGGTACCGGACCAACGTCCTACCGGTCCAGCACCACACACTCAAGACCGGACCAAGCTTCGCCGAACCAGATGATTGCCAGTCCAGATTGCTTCAGCCCAAGCCCACCAGCAGCTATAAACATCCAAGACCCCTGCCCCCAGCCTCACTCTATAAATAGAGGGGCAGGGGTACAACAATGGCGGACAAGTTTGAGAGCTCAAGCCTGGAAGGAACTCTCAAACAACTTTAGATACTTGTAATCAAAGCTTTGTACTTGTAATCTAAAGAAAAAAGGAGAATAACATATAAAGTGGACGTAGGCACGTTCTGGCCGAACCACTATAAATCTGTGTGTCTTTTACAGTTTAGTCCCTGCTTTTTATATATTTGCATAAATCACCCAAATCACTAAATACAACATAAAATCAACCAACTCATAAGACTTTGGGTGTTTGCGACCATTTTTTACGCAAACAACATGGTATTAAGTCATATATTTATGATGTTGAATATGTGGTGAAGGTATTAAGTTATATATTTGATGGTTTGAAGTGCAAAGAAATTATTTTGAAAGTTCTTTAATTTATTTTAAAGTAGTTTCTAATTAAAGAAAATTTGGAAATGATTCTATAATTATATTTGATTTATAAAGTGGTCTTGAAAGTTTTGAAAATATGTATATATGGATTAGATATAATTATAATATTTGAATCTTTATATTCAGATTAAATTAACAAAGTAAATATATTATTCAATATGTATATAAGTGTTTTAAAGGTTTTTAATATTTTCTAAATAAAAAAATTGATTTAAGACCCAACTAAACACGATTTGGAAACGAATGCTTCCTGTTGGGCTGGCTAACCTCCCTTCTTGGCTCTGGTCGGACAAGCTGGGTTGGGGCTCTACTCTTCGGAGTGGAGTTTATATAAAAATTGATTTAAGAAGTTTTGGTAAATTTTTATAAATATAACCACTTTTCTAATTTATATTTGAAAGTTTTTAAATTATTTTATGGTTTGAGTTACATATAGAATATCTAAAGTATATTTAAAGTAATTAATAGTGTTTTAATCTTTATTTTCTGTAATTGTATAAATGAGGTATGTTTATTGATATATATATATATATATATGCTTAACTAAATTTATTAGTTTTGGAATATAAAAATATAAATTCATTGATGTTTTAAAAAGGCTTGTGTATTAATTAAATTAAATAATTTAAAGGGAATTTTGATTATTATAAAATAATGAAGTATCCTTTTATCTTTAAATACTATTAATGCTTTCAAAGTGATGTATAATGTTTACTGCAAACGTGATTGTTTTTATAAATCATTTGTGTACTTGAATTTCTATGTAACGAGAAATCTAAATAAACGAAGTTATAATACTATTTGGTACGGGGTTTTTGGAAATATTTTTCGGTTGTTCTTTGGACACGGTACATAGAATATTGAAGAAGTGAGTGTGATATATGAGCTCTAAATAAATAGAATAGTAACGGTCGTATGAGACATCGTAGTATTATTTATTCGGT
This sequence comes from Allium cepa, assembly GCA_030765085.1. Taxonomy (NCBI): domain Eukaryota; kingdom Viridiplantae; phylum Streptophyta; class Magnoliopsida; order Asparagales; family Amaryllidaceae; genus Allium; species Allium cepa. Next base: position 1,036,804,409 of record CM060931.1, on the reverse strand, counting down.
TATCCTTCCCGTTAATGGCACTCGTATATATTTATTATATATGATGTGGCTCGTTGCAGTGAATCACTTATTTAGTCGTGTGTCGGCATAATTATTGTGCGATGTGTCGGCACTAGTATATAGCCGAGTGTCGGCTATTATATTATATTATACACACATATATATAGTATTTTTCTAATCACCAACTGACTTCCTTTCCATTACGGGGGATGAACCAGAGTGGTTAGTATCCGTCCTATCTATCTTATCGCGGTAGTCTACCCCGAATCCGTGACACCATAGCCATGTGTTGGCAACATATATAGCTGTGTATCGGCCATGTATAGCCTCTATATGTTACCTAAGTCAGCATTCTGTTACCATTTTGGGGCATGTGTAGGGTTGCGATAGATGTAGAGCGCAGTCTTGCAGTGTGTTAGTGGCACACGACAAATTATAGTCACGATGTCCATTGTGGTCACCGAGACTGTTGGAGCCGGGTTGGTGGAATATGAGTATCGTGTTTTCCAATACGTGTGTTGCCTCCGAGTGCATGTGTGTCCATCGGTCTCCCTTTTGGGTTTGGAGTGTGATATCACTACAACAAAACAGCCTTTTTACAACAGGCAATGCCCGTTGTAATATGGTTTTCGCAACGGGCATGTGCCCGTTCTAATAGGCCACGTTGTAATAGATCCACCACATTTTACAACGGACAAAACACGTTGTAAAAACCATTGCAGTATACCTTTTTACAACGAGTTATGACCGTTGTAATAGACTATAATACAACGGCCATAACCCGTTGCAATAGACTAACCATACTAGTTGCATAGCATGTTTCACAACATGCATTGACCGTTGTAAAAAGCATATTTAACAACGTGTTGTGACCGTTGTAATAAGCTCATATAACAACGCACATTGTCCGTTGCAAAATAAATGCAAATTTAAAAAAAAAATACAGCAGCATCCATGCAATACATCCATACTAATACTTCATATTTCATACAAACCAAGATTTCATACAAACCACAACAGTACAAACATCATTTTCATGCACCTTACAAATGTTATATACAACATACCTTCTCAGAGTTATATACAACAATTTCATACTAATACTTCATATTGTCTTCAGTGTGCACCTATTCAAACTATAACCCGACCATCAACAGCAGCAGTCCCCTCTACGACAACCGTCATTCCTCCTCCACACTTCTACTTGAACAAACTGCCTTCATCTCTCCGTTGTGCAAGTGCACATTCACAAAGCATACCAACTACAACCAAATCATCCATCACAAAGTGTAGAACCATCACAGAACCACTGTTCAACCACAGTTGAACCACCTGACAGCCACATATCAACCCACTACATACAGCTTCAACAACTGCCGACTTGCCTTCTTCTCTCTGCCCCATAAACTCCATAAAAGAAAACATACTAATACATGCTTCATCAACTTGCACACAATACCACCCTTCTCCACCACTAACTCCCGTCCACAAACTTCAACATTTCCACTGCAACTCCCATCACTGCCATCCCTATGACACTACCATTTATTTCAAACCCCTCTGCAGCAATTTTACCCCAACCTCCCTTGCATACATACCCTACAACAAACATTCAACCATTCAACTCCTTACCATTACAAACAGCCAGACAGCTATCACTGCTTTCGCATAGTAGCTATGTATTTTCCCTACGAGGAATGCATAAACAAATTAGTGGCATTCTTTGTAACATGTGATAGTTTATGATCACTATTTCAATTAGTTTCACTGTACCCTAGGCTTGAGCATACTCAAACAGGAAGAAACTCCTGAAATTAGCAGAGAAGAGTAAAAAGTTCGCACTATGTACAAAGAAAATGGTACAGAAAATCAGCCAAAGTGTGTCTCCAATTTGACGTTTCCATGGAAGACGACGGAACTGAGGGTTCTGTTCGCGTTCAAGATAGCCAACAGTTGCACAAGTATATATGTAGCTTACTGCGACTATCAACCAAACTTTTCCGCTAAATGATTCAGTGAGCACACATTTCTTGCTTCTATTCTTCAAAGGAACTACTCTAGATAGCGTAGATGGGAGATATGGTTCAGTGAATATCACCAACTGCTGCATCAAATTTCCATCAAAAAATACAAACATGTCAGATAGTTGCGTTCAATTCAGCCTATGTTAGATTAAAATGTTGAATAAGCTCTAAACTATGGCTATAATTACGAGCAATTTGGACTCACATGCATATATAAATATCCACGAATAAACAGTTTTGCTGGGTCTGAGCGTACTCGTGACCTTAAATTGTATATCAAATCTTCCAATTAAAAATAAATGCTAAGTTTTGTCGTTATCGGAATTCGAACATGCGACCTCATTTGCATACACAGAGCATATTTGAAAGTCTACGATTGGACCAAAAAATGGTGGACCTATCCCAATCCCAATTATTATTGATAAAGATAATAGGTAAACCATGATGCAACTCAGTGTATTTTATATATGTAGTTTCAGTATTTGAAAAAAGGCTTACTATGGTATAAAGTGCTCGTATAGTCATATATTTTCAAATTAAGAAGTTCAACAGAAAATGAAGTTTATACCTCGGGAATGCTAGCAACAAGTTCATCATATGTTCCGTTGAAAGGGAAAAACTCGTAAAGGAGCTCATAGTTCAACAAGTCTTTTGCTTTTTGGAAAACATCAATACAAAATCCAGCAATACCCTTCACTAGACCTTCATTATCATATTCAATATCAACAAATTTTTTAAACACCACTCTGGTAGGTATTCCAATTCTTAACTTTTTCCAACCTCCTGGAGTTTTTTCTGCTTCTCCTCCAGGCCAATATATTGTTCCAAATGAATGTGAATTTTCAACTTTTATTCCTTTTTCTCCTATATAAAACCCTTTTCTTTTCGACCATTGTTTGCACAAAAAATGGACAAACACCTCAAAGTCGTGTGATTTAGTTGATTTTACATTGTTCTTAGCGGTTTGGATGATTTATGCAAATATATAAAAAACATGGGCTAAACTGAAAAAAGACACACAGATTTATAGTGGTTCGGCCAGAACGTGCCTACATCCACTTTATATGTTATTCTCTCTTTTCTTTTTGATTACAAGTACAACGCTTTGTATATAAGTATATGAAAGTTGTTTGAAAGTTCCTTCCGTGCTTGAGCTCTCAAACTTGTCTGCCGTTGTTATACCCCTGCCCCTCTATTTATAGAGTGAGGCTGGGGGCAGGGGTCTTGGATGTATATAACTGCCGATGGGCCTGGGCTGAAGCAATCTGGTCTGGCATGTCTGGTTCGGAATGCCCTGGTATGGTAGTAGTGTGGTCCGGTAGAACTTGGTTCGGTGGTGGTTGGTCCGGCTAGGACATGGAGCTAAGCTAGTTCGGTAGTAGCAGGGAAGTGAATTTGGACCGGTGGAGGTTGGTTCGGTTATGGGACCGGCTCGGTATTGGATGGAGAGGCTTTGGACCGGTGTCGGTGGGTTGGTCCGGTGGTAGGTTGAAGGCGACTTGGTTCGGTAGATAGGGGGCTAGTTTGGTTCGGTGGTAGGTGGAGTATGTTGGTTCGGCAAGTGGGTACATGGAGTTGGTTCGGACCGGCAGTGGTCCATCCGGTGGTGGAGAGGATGAAGGGATTGGCGCCGAATGGGTTGGTTCGGTTAGGGCTGGTCCGGTGGTGAGAATCCACCCAACATTTGCCCCCCAAAGTGGGGCATATGCTAGTATATGTCGCGCTTTGTTTTAGCTAGGGCGTTTCCATTCGGTCCCTAAGCGCCGATCCAATTGGTCCGGTATCCTATATTTTTCCTATAAATATGGGTCTGAGGCCTTCGTTATTCCCTATCAGCCGAACCATACCTTTGTCCTTGCCGAGCCAAACTTTTACCTTCGCCGAATCAACGTGTTAGCCGAACCAGATTCCTACCTTTGCCGAACCAGGTGAGATCCATTTCCACCGAATGTGTTTTTACCGAATGGACTTAGGGTCCTGACCCACCGGATGCACCCTTGTAGTCTATGTGCCGAATGGACTTATATATACTTTGTTTTACCGAATGGGATAGGGAGTTTGGGTGCCGAATATCCTTTTGTGTTTTGAATCGTGAATGAAACTCCAGGCTGCATGTACTTGTTCGTTTACATTTTCATATTCCTTGTTCTAACAATATGCTTTTCCGGTGTTGCAGATAAATGTCTCGCAAAGCGGAAACTCGATCAGATAGTAAGAAGTCCAAGGATAGAGGAGAGTCTTCTTCCGTGCCCCCAGCCCAACCAGGACCGGCGCGACATGGACCTGCCCCGAGGTCGTTAGTGGATGGGTATGGTCCCCAAGAGCTTCTGAACTCTCCCCCCGATTGCTTTCCGAGCTCCCTCAAAGAGGAGCAGCTTGATGTCATTTCTCGTTCCTTCGGGATTGACAGGGCTCTTATGCTATTGCCAGGAGAGGGGGTTATGCCATATGACCCTCCTGAAGGATATTTTGCGTACAGCAGATATCATTGCATGTGTGGTGCTATCCCGCCTCTCAACGCTTGGATAGTTAGCTTTATCACATATCTGAAGGTGGCTCCATTCCAGCTTCAGCCTAACTCCTACGCCATTCTGGTGAGTCTTTTCGTCATATTTCAGAGGAAATATGGGCGTCCCCCTTCCAACCGGGAGATCCGGTATCTGTACAACTTGAGAGGCTATAAGAAGGGGTCTCCATATATCAGCTTGGAAGCAGCCGTGCCCTTCAAGCCTGTTCTAGATTTGTACTCGAAGTTTAGTATGTTCAAGAAAGAATGGTTCTTCATTAAGGATGACTCTGTTTCCTTCCGCCTTTTCACTTCCGGCTGTAAGTTGAACTTCATTTATATTTTCCTCGTCCCGATCACAATGCTTCATCTTATATGCTTTTATTTCTTGCTAGCAACAGGTGGCTTTACGGTCGTGGAAAATGATTCCTTGGCGCGGATAGCTGCTGAAATAAAAGTCATTCCGGGAAGGGATAGGTCGGCTTCCTACCTGATAAGAAATGCCACTCTCCTGGAGTACAACCTGATTCTGCCACGTCAATCTGTGGTTAAACAGAGAGATACAGCCGAGGAGAGGGCTGCCAAAGCTAAGGATGGGGTTACTGCGAAGAGTAGCAAGAGGAGACCTTTCTCGATACCTTCAGTCGTTGGGGGAAAGAAGCTTAAGAAGTCTGATGGACCTTCTCCCAGCACATGTCCAGACATTCCAGAGGAGGAAGGTGGAGAGGAGGAAAGAGGCGAGGAGGAGAGCGGAGGAGATGGAGAAGGTGAAGGACAGGGTGGTAGTGGTGTCGGGGCTTTGTCTTCTGAGCAGGCAGGGGAGATCCAGGAGTGGACGGATGATGCCTTCCGCCAGGCTTTCGAGGGGTTGGAGGAAGGATCAGCCTCGGTGGAGAAGGCGAAGGAGGTTGACAAGGCTGGGGCTGGTGCCGATCCATTCTCTAAGAGTTCTTCAGCTAAGGCGAATCCAGCAATTCAAGGTGAACTTTCGACTTCTGCAGACTCCATTTATGATAGGGACTTAGGAATATTTTATGGTTCGCTTCCGTTCTGGACTGAGATTCAGGACTTATTGCAGTATTCTACTCCTTCGCAGGGTTTGTATAATAGACGTGCCTTCTCATTCTTTTTAAGTTAACGTATTTCTTGAATTATGGACCATTGTTTGTTCGTAACACTTGTTCTTTATCACAGGGGCAGGCGAGGTGGAAAACCTTCAGACGTTCGACGTCGCCTTGAACAATACAAGTTACTCAGAGCCTCTACCAAGCCTAAGACCCCCACTAGTCGTCCAGGAGACGTAGTTAGCTACCGTCCTCTTCTTGTGGTCATTGAAGAGAGTATTTAAAAAAAGAAGAGGAGTCGCTCCTTATTTGAATCTTCACCCGGTCCGCAGCTTCCACCTCAGCCTATTCATGATATCACGGAGGAGGACACTGAGTATATTCCCTCCCTGCATCCGTCTGAAAATCCTACCGTTATCCGCATAAAACGTCCCGACGTGCCTCGCAATCCCTTTGCCGGCCACCCGGATTTGGACCCCAGCTCTCAGGATATCTTTTTTGACGAGGCCAGGGGCGAGCATCTTCTCCCCCGCAATCCCATGGTTCGGGTTCTTGATGAGGCTAAGTCCCTAGATCTGGATCTGCTCACTACTCGGATAGCTGCTATGGGGGACGAAGCCAAGGCCAACATCGACCGGTCGCGAAGGAGGCCAAGAAGTTAATGGAACATCACGCCCGATTGGCCAAGGCCGGGGAGGAGATAGGGAGTGCCAATATAAGGCTGCGGTTAGTGGTCGCTGATCAGGCCAAGTAACTCGCCGACCAGGCTATTCAGATTTCGCAGCATGAAGCCGACTCCCAACGACTGAAGAAGACCATGGAGGAGGCTAGCAGAGCCGAGTTGCGGAAAATGGAGGCCGCTTGCAAGAAGCGCATTGACATGGCCATTACTACGGTTGATGAGGTTAGGAGGGCGGATCTCGAGCAGGTTGAAGAAATATCTGGGAGGCTCGAAGCTGCAGAACTTGCTCAAGCCAAGTTGAAAGAAGAGATGGAGGAGATGAGGAGATCCCTTCAGGCTGAGTGCTCGAGATACCGACGGGAGAGGGATGTTGTCGTCGCTAAGTTGTTGTCCTCCGAGGCCCGGGTGAGGGAGTTTGATGAGAATGAGGGGATGATGGATGAGATGCTGCAGGACATGTACTTCCATACCTGGAAGCAGGGTAATCTATCCTGGATGGATGATTATCCCCGGATCATGGCCGGGATATATCTCCGGACTTTGGAGGAGGCCAGGGCCGATGCAGATAAGGAAGGTGGAGCGGCATTCAGTATGGATATGGTTACCGCCCAGTTTTCAAAGGAGGAGAAGGTAGCGGTGAAGGAGGGGATGCGGCTACTCGCTGCGGAGGAAGCCGGTGTGCAGTTGGGGGATGAGGACCAAGAAGCAGGTGTTGGTGAGTTTTCTCTTTTTAGCTTTTCATAACTTGATCGTTCGTCGCCGGCTTTAATGGACTCTTTTTCTGAATTGGACAGGTGGGACTTCTGGTCAACATGCTGGGAGCTCCGATCCTGCTGTCAAGTAGATTCGAAGAGCTAGTGAGTTGGAGGTGGAGTACTGATGCAGTCGACTACTTGATCCGATCCGTATAGTTTTTGGTTTTCTTGACTTTCATGTCTATACTTAGTCAAAAACATTAGTGTATTTTCGGATTGTAATTATGTCAGTGAATGACTCTACATAATTTTATAACACGAGCTGATTTTGTTATATTTTGAATGCTGTCATTGCTTTTGATGTGTTGTATAAGAAATATAACCATGCATATGCCTGTGATTTGATTGTGTTTGACACTAAGTTTCTGCTTGTAATATAATTTCATGTTTTGCAATGTTAGTGTGATGTATGAATATGAATTGCAGCTATGCATTAATGTATAAAAGTGAAAGACACCGCCCTTCAGGTTTCGGCTGTGGACGGCAACTTTGCGCGCCCTGCAAGACTAAGCACGGAATGCTGATGAGTGTCTCGTCATCCGGTTGTAAGTTTCTGTTCCCATTAGCGAGCGTTCCCTATTTCATGTCCTGTACTTTCAAGCACCGTTACGGAGAATAGGAGAAAAGTTTTAAATGAAATGGAAATATAGGAAAGGTAAAACTTCCAGTCACGGAAGGCCGTCGATGTGCTTAAGTTCATGGCAAACGGGTTTTGTAGTCACTTTCCCTAGCTGTGGGTCTTGGAGACATTTGTCACCCATCTTACACCTCTGCGGGGAGTTTTCTTTTTTACCACAGCCGCACTTAAGACACATCGGAGCCGATCGCGCACAGTAACTACCCGGGCCATTATGGCCCGTAATCGTGGGTATTATTCGATTTACTGTGGCCGGCTAGCGTGGGAGTCGATTGTCAACTGTGAACTGCCCCTGGCTGGCCACACCTTATGTTGGGGCTTATGATCGGTTCACAGCTGCCGGCGAGCCGAATCGCTGTAATGAGCTGCCATGGCATAATCGGCCTTCTCTGTGGCTTATAATCGGCTTATTACAGTCGGCTTTAAGGGCCGAGGCAAACAATGAGTTAACTCGCGGTAGAGGGATACCGGAGCAAAGTGTCTCATTGGCGAGGGCATAGGATCACAGCGTACCTGTTAGGTTTTGTCCAGGTGGAGTTGTGTTGTGAAGCTCTGAATTGAAATGTCATCTGCAAAGGATTTTGTTCAACAGCAAAGGATAAAGCTTAAGAAGCAGCCAAGATATAAAGGAACAAGTTAACAAGAGCCAAGTTTTTTAAAGTGGTTCGGCACGAAAATGCCTACGTCCACTGATTCTCTTTGTTAATTCACTTCATATGGGCAGTACAAGTTAAGAAAAGTATCGACGGAGGTGTCGGATGTTCCATGCCCTCTGAAACACCTCTCCGTCCACTGTTGACAAAATGTAAGCTCCGTTGTGGAGATCTTTATGAATTACATATGGTCCGTCCCAGATTGGATCCAGCGCTCCTGGGCGCGGAAAGATTCGCTTGAGGACAAGATCTCCTTCTTGTAAGCTGCGATGTTTGACTTTGGAGTTATATAGTGCTGCCACTTTTTGTCTGTGAGCTGCTGCTTTGAGTGCTGCATCATCCCTTCTCTCCTCAATTAGATCCAAAGACATGTGGAGGAGTTCTTCGTTTTCTTCTGGGTTGTAGTGGATCCTACGGTGGGAAGGTACAATAGTCTCAACTGGGAGCATTGCCTCTGATCCGTATGCCGAAGAGAAAGGAGTATGCCCTGTTGATGTTCTGAAAGATGTGCGGTAGGCCCAAAGTGCTGTAGGAAGTTCGTCCACCCAAGCGCCTTTTGACTTTTCGAGTTTCTTTTTGATTAGAGTCTTGAGAATTTTGTTGACAGCTTCGACTTGGCCGTTTGCTTGAGGATAAGCTATAGATGAGAAGCTTTTGTGGATCCCGTGCTCTTGGCACCAATCGGCGAATTCTTCGCTGTCAAATTGAAGTCCGTTGTCTGATATGATCTTGAGTGGGACTCCGTACCTGCACAAAATATTTTTGATCAAGAAGTTGATAACTTTTGTCGAAGATATTTTATTTAGTGGTTCCGCCTCCACCCATTTGGTGAAATAGTCAACCGCCACTATAGCATATTTGGCTCCGCCTCGGCCTGCTGGCAGTTCGCCAATTAAGTCAATTCCCCATACTGCAAAGGGCCAAGGGCTGGTCATTTGAGTAATTTCAATGGTTGGTAGTCGAGAAATCTTAGCAAATTTCTGACATCTGTCGCATCTTCTGACGAAGTCTAAAGCATCTTTGTTCAAGGTGGGCCAGAAATACCCATATCGGAGTATCTTCTTTGCCAGGGTCTGCCCTCCGGTGTGGTCTCCACAACTTCCCGGGTGGATATTGGATAGAATTTCCTTGGTTTCTCTTTCAGCAACGCACCTCAATAAGGGGTTAGAGAAGCCGCGTCGATAGAGGATACCTTCTTGTATCGTGTAGCGGGAAGCTTTCCTTAGAATTTTCTTAATTTCATTTCGCCCGTCGGGTAGGGTGCCGTTTTGTAAGTATTCTCGGATAGGGGTTATCCATGTTTCTTCTTCGGTCGCAGCTATCAGATTTACTTGCTCGAAACTCGGGGTTAGTAGCCTTGAGACAGTTATCGCTCCAGAAGTGGTATCATCTCCCATGCTAGCTTGCTTTGCCAGCTCGCCGGCCTCTTGATTTTCTTCTCGAGGAATATGTTTGATCGAGTAGTGCTCCAATTGATTGAGCAGCCGCTTGGTCTTTTTCAGATATGCCGTGAGCCGCTCTCCTCGAGTCTGGAACTCCCCTAGTATTTGATTTACGATGAGTTGTGAATCACTATGAAGACATAAGGAACTGACTCCGATCTCCAGGGCGAGCTCTAATCCGGCTATTACTGCTTCATATTCGGCATCATTGTTGGTGGCAGCGAATTCCAGCCTTAGTGCATAACGCAGCTTTCTCCCCCTGGGAGTTATGATCACAACGCCTGCCCCCGAGCCTTGTTCGTTCGATGCTCCATCCACAAAGAGACTCCACTTGACGTCTTCTGCTACTTTAGATTGGTCCTTACCTTCGCTAGTAGTGAATTCGACGATGAAATCAGCTATGGCTTGCCCCTTGATAGCGGTGCGAGGATGGTAAGTGATATCATATTGACTTAGTTCGATGCACCACTTAAGTAATCGCCCAGAAGTGTCGGGGCGATGGAGCACTTGCCTTAGCGGTTGATCGGTTAAAACTCTGATGGGATGAGATTGGAAATAGTGTCGCAGTTTCCTTGATGTGATTAGTAAACAGTACGCCAGTTTCTCGAGTTTGGGATACCGGGCTTCTGCTCCCGTGAACCTTTTGCTTATGAAGTACACTGGCCGTTGTATGCGGTTTTCTTCTCTTACCAAAGCGGCGCTTAGGGCATGTGGTGACACAGCAAGGTATAGGTATAGTTCTTCGCCTTCATTAGGAGTTGAGAGTACTGGTGGCCGCTGGAGGTGTTCGATTAGGTTAAGGAAGGCTGTTGAACACTCATCGGTCCATTCAAATTTTCCTTTGTCTTTCTTCAGGGCTCCGAAGAAAGGAATGCATTTGTCAGTTGCTTTAGAGATGAACCGGCTTAGGGCTGCCACTTTTCCGTTTAGGCTTTGCATCTCTTTTCGAGTGGATGGTATCTTGATATCTTGCAAGGCCCGGACTTGTTCGGGGTTTGCTTCAATCCCCCTGGAATGAATGATGAATCCCAAAAACTTTCCCGATGATACTCCGAAGGAGCACTTTAGAGGGTTCAGCTTCATTCCATATTGGCGAAGTACTTGAAACATCTCTTCCAGATGGTTTATGTGGTCGTTGGCTTTCTTTGATTTTACCAGCATGTCATCCACATAAACATCCATAGTTCATCCTATTAGTTCTGCAAACATCTTGTTGACGAGGCGCTGATAAGTAGCTCCGGCGTTTTTAAGTCCGAACGGCATTACCTTGTAGCAGTACAATCCTCGGTCAGTAATGAAGCTAGTGTGTTCTTGGTCGGGGGCGTGCATAGGGATCAGGTTATATCCTGAGTATGCGTCCATAAAGGATAAAAGTTCGTGCCCGGCAGTGCTGTCCACGAGTTGGTCGATTCGGGGGAGCGGGAAGCAGTCTTTCGGGAAAGCGTCATTTAAGTTGGAGAAATCGATGCATGTTCGCCACTTCCCATTAGCTTTCTTTACCAGTACCGGGTTGGCGATCCATTCCGGGTAGATGGGTTCACGTATGAAGTCATTGGCAAGTAAGTTCTTTACTTCTTCCTCGAGGGCTGCTGATCGTTCTGCCCCCATACTCCTCTTCTTTTGCTTTATCGGTACCTTGGTAGGATCGATGTTCAGTGCGTGGCATGCTATGTCCGGGGAGATTCCAGTCATATCAGCGTGCGTCCATGCAAATACATCCATGTTGTGGCGAAGAAAATCAATGAGTCGATTCTTTAATTCTCTTTTTAACTGAGATCCGACTCTCAGCAGTTTACTTGGATCGCGTTTGTCTACAGATACGAATTCCATAGCCTCTGCATGCTCGGCGGTGGCCTCCTCCTCTTTGTCCCTGGGGTCTAATTCATTGAAAGGATCACTGGTATACCGAGGAGGAGGGGCTTTCTTTAGTTGCTATGCTTCCAAGCTTTTCATGCAGAGAATAGTCTCTGCATTTTTCCCTTTATCTCTCCTGCGATTATTGCGAAGTTCGGTTACATAGCAGTCCCGAGCGGCGTCTTGATCTCCTTCTACTTCTCCCACTCCATTATCAGTTGGGAACTTCATCTTCAGGCACCATGGGGCGAGGACGATTTGGAAGTCGGACAGGGCTGGTCTTCCCAAAAAGGCATTGTAGGCCAAGTGGTTGTCTATTAGCACGAATGTTTGTTTCCGAACGGCGGAGCGGGGATGACTTCCCAATTCAACAAAGAGATCCAATTGTCCGAGGGGCATCTTTGCTTCTCCAGTGAAACCATGTAGCGGTTTGTTGCAGGGAGACACGTCCTTCATTGACAGCTTCATTTTGTCGAAAGCATGCTTGAACAGAATATTCACTGAGCTTCCAGTGTCTACTAGGATTCGAAAAACTTTAGCTGGGCCGAACCAGGCAGAGATGACCATAGGATCCATATGAGGGTATTGCCTTCCTTCTAGGTCGCGCCCACTGAATGTGATGTCATTATTTTCCCTTCGCTTAGGGTGGCGTCCTTCCATAACAGAATTGACACGGTCTCCCTCGCTTCTGAGTGAGTTTCCATACCTTTCCATTTCTGCCCAGCTCTTGTCGGCGATGTGTGGCCCTCCAGATATTGTACGGACCACTATCTTCTCTTGGCTGGAACCGCTGGTGTTGCGATTTCCTCCGCCTGTCTCTGGGTGGAGCTGCCCTGGGTTTTCCTTGGCGTGAGCCGGAGTCCTATCCTGGCCCTTTACATAGCGTTCCAGCCTTCTTCTCCTGATATGTTCTTCAATTAGGTCTCGGAGATGGCGGCATTCATTGGTATCGTGCCCATGAGTCTCGTGGAAACGGCAGAATTTTCCGGACTGGATTGCGCGATGTGACTCTTTCTTGTATGGGGGGCGCTTGTATGTGAGCTCGTCTTGTGTGGCCAAGAAGATGTTCTCGACTGTTTCATTCAAGGGAGTGTAAGCGTCAAATCTCGGTCCTGGTCGGTACAAGCGTTTTTCTCCCTTCTTGCCCCCTGCTTTGTCTCTGGAGTCGTTTCTTCGAATGTCCTTTGCTGCGGCGGGGGCGTTTCCATGAGTCGTCTTAGCCTGTGGTCCTGTCTGCCTTTCAGTGGCAGCCTCTTCGAGTCTCATGTACTTCCCGGCTTCATGGAAGAAATCGAGCAAGGTAGCTGGTTTTTCTTTAGTTAATCTTCTAGCAAACTTGGTATCTGGTTGCACACCACTACAAAGGGCCATTAGGGTGAGTTTCTCATCAGCATCTTGGACTGCGGCCGCTGCGGCGTCGAACCGGGTTAGATATTATTACAGTGTCTCTCCGGATTTCTGTTTGACATTAGATAGAGAATAAGCATCCTTGGGTTGTTCTACATGAATGCGGAACTGGCTAATAAACTTCTCCTTCAACATTTCCCACGAACTGATAGATCCTTGGGGTAAATGGCAGAACCAGGAGGTAGCTAGGTCTGCTAGGAATAGCGGAAAGCATTTACACAACACTCCTTCCGTTGCTCCGCTCATGAGCATATGCTGTGTGTATCTTTGCAGGTGTACAACGGGGTCAGAGGTTCCCTTGTATGGTTCCATTGTCGGCATTTTCCACTCTCGGGGGGTGATGGAAATTTCAATGTCGCGGGTGATAGGGCTGGTTACCCTAGCACCTATCCCACGATCTCTTTGGTCCCGTTGGACGCATTCTCTGAACAATCGTGCCATCCTCTCATCAGAATATGGGGCAGATAAGAAAGAGCTTGGTTCTTCCCTGCGGGATCGATCTCGTCCAGATGACCTGTAGGGATGGTATAGTCTATCACTTCTGACATTATCCAGTGGCCGTCCTTGGCTGCTCGGATGCATGCTAGGACCAGCTACAGTTGGCCCCTGCCTTGATCTTCCCCTACGGGGTTCTGTTTCGAGCATTTCCATAGGGTCAACTTCGGGCTGGGTTCTAGCTCGGCTCCGTTCAGCGGGGTTTCTATGATTAGGCGGCATGACTGGCTCAGCTACATCCGACCCTCGCCTGGTGCCTCCCCCATTGGGTTCGGCTCCAAGCGCTTCCTCGAGCCGGAGTTCGGGCTGAGTCCGGGCGCGGCCCATATCACTGTTGTTCCTGTTGATAGCTTCTTCGAAGAGGGAAGACCTTTGTTGTTTCCGAGATCCTCCAGATTGAGACTCACCCCATGATTCAGTGTTGCGGTTGGATTCTTCGGCATCCCTCAAGCGTGACATGAGTTGGTTCACCAAAGCTTCTTGTTGGGATGCGAAGCGGTTAGTTACTTTAGCCACAACTCTGTCTAGATCTGCCCTAGTAATTGCTGCCGGTTGTTCTGTGGCATGGGCCGTCGGGTTTGTCTGATCCTCGTTCGGTACTGCTGTTGGAATGGGATGATTCTCTTGATCTGTGATTACTGGATCCGGAAGGCTGCTAGTTGCGATGTTCTTTCCCTTGTTGGCGTATTTTCTCGGCCTGGAAGTCATGTTTCCTAGGCAATGAAGGGTTACTTGGGAAAGAAGGTTGAATGAGGGAAGCTGAAGCTTCGAATTCCAAGATTCTCAGTGAAAGCACCAAAAATGTTTGCACAAAAAATGGACAAACACCTCAAAGTCGTGTGATTTAGTTGATTTTACGTTGTTCTTAGCGGTTTGGATGATTTATGCAAATATATAAAGAACATGGGCTAAACTGAAAAAGGACACGCAGATTTATAGTGGTTCGGCCAGAACGTGCCTACATCCACTTTATATGTTATTCTCTCTTTTCTTTTTGATTACAAGTACAACGCTTTGTATATAAGTATATGAAAGTTGTTTGAAAGTTCCTTCCGTGCTTGAGCTCTCAAACTTGTCTGCCATTGTTGTACCCCTGCCCCTCTATTTATAGAGTGAGGCTGGGGGCAGGGGTCTTGGATGTATATAGCTGCTGATGGGCCTGGGATGAAGCAATTTGGTCTGGCATATCTGGTTCGGAATGCCCTGGTCTGGTAGTAGTGTGGTCCGGTAGAACTTGGTTCGGTGGTGGTTGGTCCGGCTAGGACATGGAGCTAAGCTGGTTCGGTAGTAGCAGGGAAGTGGATTTGGACCGGTGGAGGTTGGTTCGGTTATGGGACCGGCTCGGTATTGGATGGAGAGGCTTTGGACCGGTGTCGGTGGGTTGGTCCGGTGGTAGGTTGAAGGCGACTTGGTTCGGTAGATAGGGGGCTAGTTTGGTTCGGTGGTAGGTGGAGTATGTTGGTTCGGCAAGCGGGTACATGGAGTTGGTTCGGACCGGCAGTGGTCCATCCGGTGGTGGAGAGGATGAAGGGATTGGCGCCGAATGGGTTGGTTCGGTTAGGGCTGGTCCGGTGGTGAGAA
Organism: Allium cepa; assembly: GCA_030765085.1. Classification (NCBI taxonomy): domain Eukaryota; kingdom Viridiplantae; phylum Streptophyta; class Magnoliopsida; order Asparagales; family Amaryllidaceae; genus Allium; species Allium cepa. Next base: position 1,036,789,309 of record CM060931.1, on the reverse strand, counting down.
TCCACCCAACAACCATTGCCCCATATCTCTGTAACTATGCCCAACAATATTGACGATTTGATAAACTGAAATTCTCTTATTTGTTTTGAATTGAATTCGACTGCTTAACCCAATAAAATCAACCAGCTTCATTCCTTCAAGAAGACTCTTCCCTTCAATTTTACTAGCACTGGAGGTTGCATGAACTGTATCATAAGCCTTTAGTGCATGCATACCTGGTTTAAACCTAATCCTTTGTTGAAATTTCACGCTAAAGTCAAGATAATTTTTTTCTGACTCATGCAAGTAAGGCTTTATATCTATAACACCTTGCATGTATGATGAAATGAAGGAGGGTGTGAAAGATGAGTCAACAAGTGTAGTAACATCGTCTCCTGTTATCCACACATTTCCTTTTTCCATGATTCCCATCGCTGATGCTTCTTTAAAGAGATAAGTAGCAAGAGAAGAAGATGACCATTTTTTACTATAATGAACACTTTACACATTCCTGAATTTATGTTCCTTTACTAACATCAGTAAACAGCGACGTGTCATTCATGATGTGTTCCAACGCTCATTATAAAGTTATATAACTTGTTGTTTCATACCTATCAATACAAAGGTTTTTTCAGTGGATGTCCTGTTTAGTTTTAGAACTAAATATGGCGACTCAGCGATTTCATGATTTAGAATATAAATTACTAAACTCTGTAATAATATTTATACTGAAAGAAATACATAATGTCATTTCTTTCCCGAATGTATAAAAATGCCTTCATAGCCTTGTCATTCAGTTACGAATGATCACTGATCATTTATTACCATTTTTTATTCTTCCCAATTCTTTTTTTAATGTACAACTGTCATGTGGCTATGGGTCAGGATCGGATACTAAAGCTTGTATTGAATTTAGAATACTGAATGTTTGGATAATATTACCGTAATGTGTTATATAGTTTTTGGTACATTATTAATCATCCAATGAAATGCAAACATTTGTTAAACTTCAGTATAAGGTATGATGAAGTTCATGATCACTTCAATATAAAAATTAAACAAAAATAACAAGTCAACAACTGCGCGCAATGAAAAAAAAAACTGAATATTAAGTTGATTAAGGGGAATGTCAAACACTTACTTGCCGCAACTCAATGCCTACATATTTGAGCTTGTCGAAAGCATAGATGTATGGATCGTCCTTAAAGTCTGCAAAAGATGTTGATTTTGTCATTATTTTGTTCACAAATCAGAATTGATCATTTAAAAAAAATGCATTAGAAAGAAATTATTGACCTCGGTTATCAATCATTGGTGCCTTCCATTTTCCCTTGTAGTTAGGATTTTTAATTTTCTGATAATACAAAAATATACCATAAACGACATGGAATAAAGGTTACATAAGTAAAGACTGTCACTGGTAATGTTCTATTAACAAACCTTTTGTTTCCACGGTCCCTTGTATTCAGGGTTTGGGATTGTGGGAACGGTCCGTTCACCATCTTCTTCTTCATCCCAATCTTCTGTCCGCAAAAGTACATATATAAAAAGAAAAAAGCTTCATTGATCCATACATCAAATTCAGTTATCAAAACAGACATATGATATAAGAACAGACATATGAAATAAAAACAAACAAACCTTTTTGGCATCAGGGTCAGGAATCTCCTTAGGAATATCATCATAACCCTTCAAAAAATGAAAGCAAAATCAAATTTCAAAGAAATATTTTAAAGAGAGAAGAAAAATCAGGCTATATGACAGGTGTTTAAGAGTACCAAACTTCTTTTGATCAACACCATCGCTGAGAAGCTTCATGTAGCCTCCACCGTAGTCGAGTTTCTATTCATGTTTGATTAAGAATTGGAATACCAATGTCTTATCTTTGTTGCTGAATTCTGGGAAATCAGCAGAGATGGCATAGAACCTGTAATCTTCACTGGTTTGGATACTTGTATTACAAATGTTACTTAAGTTTATGTTGTTGCATTTGTTTTATACATTCCAATTTTGAAAGATGATACAAGTATGAAAAATAGTTAACATAAAAATATTAGTATAAACCTGGACATCAATTAAAACTGAACCTTAATAAGAAAATTTGTTCATTAAAAATAAGAAAGTTTATGTGTTAACATGTTATTCTAACTGCAAGCGAGCGTTCAACTCATACCTGCTTATGGGAGCTGCATATTTGTTGTTGTTTCTTTTTTACATTGCAAAGAATAAATCTTATCATGTCCTGGATATACATTGTAGCAAGAATGATATGATGTTGTATGAGTTCATGATCAAGATATTTAATTTTAGCGTTGTGTTAAAACAAACCTGTGTTCAGCAATTATGTTTTAGTTTCCAAGGTCCAATTCTGCCTTTCACCATGTAGCTTTAGATTTAATACATGCAAATATCTGTTTATTAACTATGATATATGTTCACATTTCCCAAAAAAATCGGGATTGCTTTTTAGTTTTTATGCGTAAAAATCACATTCATTTCATTTTACAGTATTTTTTATCTGATAACACTGATGGAACGATATACTTTGGCCTGATCAGAAGGAAAGTGGATTCTATAACTAATTACATCTATATTTGGTACGTTTCAGTTGAATCAAACAAATTATAAACTTTCTACCACCAAAAAATTCCTGCTTACTCTCTCCTCCATCCTTCCTCAACCAAAGAACTACATATCTAAACAAAAAAATTGAAAGCAAAATTGTGTCCTTGCCTTTGTTGATCGGAAATGAACCAAATCGAAAGCCGTCGAACTCCTTCATCCTCAAGCTTCAATCACGACATCTCCTCCGACAACAATCTCTGAACCATTTCATCATTCTTCCACCACCAGAAACCCTTAAACTTAATTCGCGAACCCCAGCAAGCCACAATTCCCCAATTGAACTGCAATTGCCTCATCGCCCACGTGGATTTTGATTTTGTTTTGAGTATCTGAAATTCGTGAATTTATATTTGGTCAGGATTTGCGAACTTGGATTAAGGAATTTGGTTTGAAAACATATGAATTCGTATTTTCATCTGTGTGAGTTCTCTGATTGGGTGATGTGGTAGATGTTGATGAGGGAACGGGAGGAAAGGGGAACGGAGGGAAGGAAGATGGAGGCGACTAGGGTTTTGGAGTAGATCTGGTGGAGGAGAGAGAGGAAGGAGGGAGGGATTAGGAGGACCAGCATAGGAGTTTCAGGGATTTGAGAATTAGGGTTTGGGAGGAGGAAAGGATCGGTAATAAATAAATAAAACAAGCGGGCCAAAATTTCATAGCTGGAGCCAAAAACGTTGTAAAATTGTTATCTATTACAACGGGCATTTTATGAACGTTGTAGAATTAACACTTATTACAACGGGCATGAAAGGACCGTTGTAATATCATTCTATTACAACGGACTATCATCGCCCGTTGTAAAAAGGACGTTGTATTGGCATCTATTACAACGGGCCTGAATGGACCATTGTAATAGCCTTCTATTACAACGGTCAGCCAATGCCCGTTGTAAAAAGGGCGTTATAATAGGGTATTTTTGTTGTAGAGTGTGTGTGTGTGTGTGTGTGTATGATGAGCTACAACTATACTTATGATCGTGTTAAGAGTATGATCAAACCCCGTATCCTTCTTTAGCGTGTGTAACCACTTATATTTTATAGACATGTGTTGTTACTTATATTTTCATAGACATGTGTCACCAACTATATCATTTATCAACATGTGTCACCATTTAAATATATTGAATTTAAAGATGATTACTTGTTAAATTTCTATAAGTTTGACAAACTAGGGATGTTTGTTTATACTTGTATCGAACAATGTTGTGTTTGCCCTATTTTACTTGATTATTTCGTATATACTAATGATGACATTTATGTACGCATGATCCACCCTTTCGATATTATTTACCAGATTTATTATTTGACTTGATTATATGGTTAGTGATATATTCCTATGCAAGAGTTGTGTTGATGCTATTGTTTATATTGATGATGTTTAAAATATTACTATTATATCATACCTATGATTATGAGATATTTTGTCACCCACCTTTTAGATATAGTCTGACCCATGTATTATTTATATTTTACTCGGGTCAATCTGAGACTTTTTATGTATAAGGATAGCAAGACCAGCTTGTGTTGTTTTGGGCATAAAGGAGATTAGTTTTTATGTGGACTTGTATATTATTTTTTTTTATATTTTCTCATTGTATGTATGACATTGTGGTGTATATTCATGTATTATATATTATTATCGCTACTATTGACTCTGTGATCTCTAATATTTATTGTATATTGTGCATTGCTGTATCCTGGAGGCGCACGTGTTTATTGCTTTGTGTTGATAATGTGTACATTTATTGGTGAGTTATATCTGACCTTTTTATACATAACAGTGTTGGCCTAAGGAAATTCACGTGTATACCTCATATCGTCTTATTCTCCATATTATTCGGCAGTATTACTCTGTAGTACTCTTGGATAGTATAAGTATAAAGTGTGGGTGTTTACATAAACTCAAATTGGAATTAGTAAAAAAATTCAACACAATTTCAATACCCATAAAGTAAACTCAAATCAAAATAAAGTTAAATATATGAAAGAAGGTTTAGTTAATTTTGTATGAAATGAAAAGTTCAAATATGACTGATGTTGATCTTGGTTCATTTGTAAAAAAAGAAGATTTTGAGTTTTTTAATTATAGACAAGAGATTCATATAACATTAACTGCTGGATTAATAATTGTATTCCTTGAGGAAGAATAATATTTTATAGTGGGCTAAAGGTAATTTTAATCATTAAGGACAATGAGGTATTCAGACTGAGTATGACATGGAAATATATTAATATTTAATAGATTTGAAATTTTATATCTCAAATTTCTGTAAAATTTTAGGTTCTAGTGAAAAAGCCAAACTTGATTAAAAATGTAAATAAACGAAATTAGTTAAAACCCATTCTATATTTATTAAATTTAAAAGGGAAATGCTCAATGCGTTTATATTATTTAGATTATAATCTCATGCAATATTAAAATCAAATTAAAGGAAAGTGATTAGCAAAAATAGTGCTCAACAATAAAAATTGGTTTTAGTTTTGTAACAAAGAAATATTAAGATTGAGAAGTAGAGGTAAGTTACCACAACATCGAACAATCATTGTAAAATTAATCTTTCAATTCTCTAACTTAACTGTTTCGTTATTTAAATCTAAAACCTTAAATAATTTTGATAAAACAAAAATGGCAATAATAATTAAAAGAAATAAACATAAAGAAATAAGTTTTATACACTTATTAAGGTCTCTATTTTACCAAGTAGGTGATATGTAATGTTAATAGAGTAAAATGGAAAATGGGGGAATCAGAAACGAAGAGTTACAACCCACGTCGCATTATCCATATAAATTTGGTTATATTCCTAATTCACTAGGCCTTTCTTTTTCAATTAGTACTGAAATCTCTTACACTCCTTTATATTTGTTTATATTCCTTTATTAGATACTGAAATATTCCTATAAATTTTATACACAATAAAATACTATAAATTTCTTAAAGCAAAGTTTAATTGGTCAATTTATTACAATGAGTACTATTTTTTTTAATACTAATATTTCATAATATTATGAAGTATAAAAAAAATCAAATTAACCAATTCAGTAGCAATAATTTTTAAAGGGTACGAATCTCATCATATTATTTAATTAGTCAAATTAATTAATTAATTTAGCATGGTCAATTTAATCATGTAAATTAGTTACTAAATATTTATTAAATATAATATATGGAATACAAAACACTATATTCGTACAAATACTATAAATTTAGCCTACTCAATTTAAACAATACAATCAATACAAAAATTTAATTTACGGACTATTTGAATTTTTAACTGATGACAAATAAATTTATGTATATGTAGAACTATGTAGTTAAAGCCCCGCTATAGCCCCACAAAATCCCTGCTATAGCATGTAGCACTTCGATCGCTAAGGTTTTTCGATATAGTGTTATTTAACGGCAGATATGCTTTAAACCCAGTTATTTCCGCTACATCTGCTATATCAAGGCATTTTAGCGCCGATTTAGCAACATTAGTATAAAAAGTTTTATTTGACTAGTTCTTCTTTGAACCAAATCAACATGTTAGGTTAAAGACCTAATTTTATGGCATATATGCTTAATATAAGTTAAAATTTTATTGTAGTCACCAAATTTAAGCTGCATAAATTGTGATATTCTTCGACTTTATTGTAAAAGATTAAACAATAATTATCTTTCCTACACAAATAATATGGGAATCATAATAAATAAACTTTAAATATTTGGTTTTATATTTAATGAAGCTTTTCGCACATCCGCTTTATCCCCGCTTTATCTCCGTTATAACCTTTCCAACTTCGACCACTATGAAACCGCTAAGCACTTAAACTTCACAAATGTATAAATATCAAATAAGAAACTTACAAATAAAAATCATACAAATCTAGTTAGCAAACATAGAGCTAAGAAAGCGCATTTGCCATAACCTACTTTGTAACCCCATTGTCTGAGACATGGTAAAATCTAACCCAAAAGGATTTGACAAATCAAGTTGTGATCCTCTTTTTATTCAACAAAAGAGCACTGGTTGGGGACTTACTGAAATAAATTTGGGGTTTTAGAGATCAAATTTGAAAGACATAATGTGGAGGTTGATATTGGAATTAACTTTATGTATACAACATAATTAATAAGGAATGAAGCAATGATATAATTTTAGGTGGTGAATATGGATGTGATTGTTTAATTAAGAGTGGGATTTTTTAGTTTGGAAAAAATGAATTTGGTAGAAATTGAAGGCAATTATTATGGGCAGTGAAATAATATAGAGAAGAAGAAGTAGAATTAATAATGTCACGTGAACAGAAAATAATAAGAGAAAAGGAAAATAAGGGTGAATAAATAAAAACGAATGTTTGTTAACAATACACATGTAAGGAGAATAAATGAAACTTTTTCACGTTCTTAGAATTATATGAATAACATAATTTAAATAAGTCACCATGCATTTTCCAACATACTTTTGAATTTTTCCTAAAAGTGGAAATGAAAGGACAAAAGACATTACCACATGTCAAGCAGAAAAAGAAAGAATGTGAGAAGCAATGAGAACAAAGAATGACTAACTCACCTTTAATAGTATAGTGCAAAATATTATTATTTTATAAAAAAAGAAAATAAAAGCTTTCATTTTAAATTATCCCTATGATTAAAATCAACTATAAATGGTTTAGGTACAATTAGACTTGTTAAAATTTTATCATCAACATAATAATGGAGTACTCTAAATATGAAAAAATTGAAAAGCAATAGTTGTAGAATCATACCATCAAATTGATATTCAAGAACACATCAAAATTAGAATAATTACAGAAGGTTTTTGATATCCTTATATGGTACAAAAACATACATGATATTTAGACTGCCTTTAATAACTATTAAACATCAAAATTTAACAGCTATTACATCCATACAAAATTTATACTGACTTAGTTCATATAGAGTGAAGTAGTCAAAATGTTAAATGTAATGAACATAAACCAGAAATATTGGTAACAACTTATACATATTTTGGTTGGCAAATGTATAACATAATTGGAGCTAAAATATGAGATATAGAAGCAAAAACAAAGTTCTCTATATTTTGAAACCCTATATATAAAAAAGGAATTAGTGTTCAAATACATGTATCAATAAAAAAAGGTATATTAACTTGGCGGGAAGTGTACTACAAAACTTATATAGTATATGCATGAATGTATTTTCCATTTTTCTTAAGATATGAAATAACAATGAAAAGATTTTTAAATAAATCTAAGCAACACATTGAACTATATAGTAATGTGTACCCGTTATCAAGACCCAATAGTTCCTTTAAAAATATGGGGCTAATATGCAAATAATAAATTACAAAACTTCTTCATATAAAATAACCATTTTATGAAGTGATCGAATTTATATTAAATAGCCACATAAGAATTGGGAAAAAGTACGATACATTTTCATCTTAGAACTTCTCTGTGATGAAACATTCACGTTGATCAGAGAACAACATGCTGCTAGAATGTTAATATGGTTTATTATTGTGAAACCACATACTTGCAAGAATGTTATTTCATTAGGAGGTGATTTGGATGTACTTTAAGGTAACTGCTCTTTAACTAAGTAAATCTTTTATCCCTACCATCTATGCATTATTCTAGAGAACATCCATGTTTACTATATTGCATTCAACGTTGGTGAAGACTATGTAGATGTAAGAAAAAAATATTTAATACAAACCTACACTTCATAATTTCAATATGCATTTCCCCATGATTTTCAATGTGATTGTTCCATAAATTGAGGAGGGCTAAGAGAAAAATATTGCACTTCTTCTGAATTATGATCTTGTGGATGTATAATATTAATTTAAAACTCTAAAATGCTAGTTTTCTGTATAGCCATTTGTAATTCTCGATAACCGTAGTGCTTTTCGCCCAAGCTTTTCGAGAAACTTTGGTGTCTTAATAACAAGTACATAACTTACTGTATAGTTTAATTGAGCACTTTTAATTTATTTCGAATCTTTGAAGCATTCCAAATTCTAAAAATTGAGACAATCCATTCCTGGATAAAATATATAAGTTTAACAGTACACTGCCACATCAAGTCAATTTACTTTATTTAATGATACATATAATTTATCCTATTTCAAATTTCTACATAGGGTTTAAAAAGTGCAATGAAAACTTGCGGTGCCTTGTTTGTATGTTAATAGTAAATGGATTCTTCTTAAACGTCTCGTATTTTAGTTATGTTTCTCGGTAGGAATATATAAGTTATTGCCAATATTTTTTATTTTCATTAATTACATTAACTGTTTTTGTTGTTTTACTCCATGAAAATGTAGTTGTTATAAATTTTAATATGGATGTAATATATGTTAAATTCACGTGGTTAATAGCTATCAAAGGCATTTTAAAAGTTGTTGTACTATTATATTGTACAATGATGTTATAATCGCATGTTATTATTCCACTTTCGAAGAAAGCTTGAATATCAATTTAATAGTACTATGCAATGTTTAATTCAAGCTTGAATGTCAAATTAATGGTATTATTCAATGGTTATTTCTTCCCCAATGTCATCATATTTTATACTATTACATTACTAAAGTCAATGATACAACTTTAAAAGTTATGATTATATTCCAACCATTTTAAAGTTGATTTTTGTCATACATAATATATAAAAGGAATTTATTTATTTACTTTTTTATAAAATAGTAGTAGTAGTAGTAGTAGTAGTAGTAGTAGTAGTAATCAAGAGGATGGAGAGGGTTTCATATTGCAAGAATGATAAGATAGATAAAACGATAGCCCGTTAATCTAATAATTTATAATATTGATACTAATTTTATACACTAAACTATATAGTTTGATATTGTTGTTAAACCTAGACAAACAAATAACATTTTCATACATTAATTCAGCATTAAAGTAAAGTTATAGTATTTCAAGTCAAGAAAATTTGAAGACAACTAAAGTAATTTAATTACATGTACTTTTTTGTAATGTTAATGTTTATTAAGGTTGTGTGAATTGTATTATATATTACACTTTTAGGATGGATCCAATAAAGATCCTTAAGGGGCTTTTGTGTTGCCCATGTTTTCACTCACAGTTTACCTTGGCTTTAATTTACTAAACATTATTATCAGTACTCGCTCACAAGAATTGAATGAGATGATTTCGTCGTAATTGTGAAAGAAAATATTATTGCAAGTGTAAAGTGTAATGACCCGGGTTTTCGGACCAGTCAAAATCGTCGAAAAACTCACCCATTCTAAAACTACGAATGAAAACTACCAACTTAGTACACAATATCTAATAAATATTCAATACAATTAAATGTATAGGATACAATTTCAATTGTACAAGTTATCAGAGTAATCACTTTAATTTACTAAGCGTGCTATAATGCATACCAAATACAAATACAAATAAATCTACCGTTGCACAACTCCGATGAGAGAGACAACAATAACTATTCATGCAAACTCAATAAACATGTGAAATGCGGAATAAAATTGCAAGCAGGAAAAATACATTAATACACGATATATAGCAAATAATAAACAGAAAAATGTTATGTTATTATTGGGGCTGCATCACTACCACTTATGACTTCTTACGTACACATATCTAATTAGGCACCCAATTAGATACTGGCTCAAGCCAACATAGTTCTCCTATCGTTAATAGGACTCATGGAGCCTACGATGCAACAAACAATATGAAATTCCCAAAACTACGCATTTAGACTTAATCTTCAAACATAGATTTTCAAAATCTAATTAACTTTATAATTTTCAGAATATAATTCTTTTTGAAAATAATCTCTTTGGACCAAACTGCCGAATTTTATTTCAAAACCTTTGAAATAATAAATATATACACAACTTTTGTATCAAACTATACTTTACTTCGGGATTTTAAAACAAATCACTTCTGAAATATTTATTTGGAAATCTCAAAATACTATTATAAAAGCATAAAGTATATGCAACCAGATTGGGACTTTCTCCCATAATGAAGGCAACTGGGTCCCAGCCTTCATATAGTCGATAAATAAGTACATCACTCTTCCAAGAGCAGACTATACCAAAAACATATGCCCATTTTTTAGTTACGAGTTACTCGAATCATCGGTAACATAACAAATCATTTTATATCCTGAAGCGATAAAATTATTTTCACCAATATTCACAAATACTTTCAATCATGGTATTTTCATTTCCTAAAAACTTTTGAAATCATTTTCAAACACTAATTTTTTAGTCCTCGAAATTCTCTTCGTTTTATAAAACATTTTTATAAAGCACTATATAACCCCTTCAAAAATATTTATTCTTAAAAAATTTCTATAACATTCCAAAAGAAATCATTTCAATTCAAAAGATAAAATATCTTTTATTTCTAAAGTATAATAAACATATTTTATTATAATTCCTACTTAACCAATATTTTTATCGAATACTTTATAGTCAAACTATGAAATTATAATCACAAGGTATTCATATTTAATCATTCTCAATTTACTGCCTACCCGGCCCATGCTTATAAAAAGGTAAACTGCTTATAAACCGGTCGAGCTTACTTCAAACAATCAATCAATGAAATAAACACACCTAAAAATGATAATTGATGCTTCATTCTATCAAATATTTACAACACAATTTTATTTTATCTTTGGTTGAAACAGTTTGATATTTATTTAGAGCATCTAGGTTGAAACAGTTTGATATCAAACAATATTTTTAGCAAGCAAAGTAAACAAGTATTCAACAAGGGATTTCAAACAATACTTAAAGTTCTTTCAACTTAGCAATGGTTTTAATGAACTTAAAGGAAGGAATAACTCACTTTGGATTCCACTCTGTCAAACTTTAAGGCAAGGAACTTAAGATTGAAACCATACTTCCTACAATGCTTTAGAACTAAACCAAAATAAGCCCGAATTCATCCTTCCTCTCAAGTGCTCAGCCACGCTTGACATGGAGGTTGGCCGAAAGTATAGAGAAGAAGTGGTGGAGCTTTGTCAAAACTAGATTTGAAAAATAGGTCATCGTCTCTCTGGTTTTTTAACTCTCTTACTATAAAAATTTGAAAAAGTTATTATTAAATCTTTTCTCTTCAAATTATAAAAAGAATTGCTAAATTCTAGTTTTTTTTAGGGGGGATATTATTGAATGAAGAAGAGGTATTCTCAAATTGACAAAAAATCAAACCCGAAAATATACTTGAAAGAAATGGAATTTTAGCATATTTAAAAAATGGAAGAAGTGATAAACATAAAAATTGTATTCATTAGAATTTCATATGATATGAAGAAAATAATTTCTTTGTTTGGATCATTTTTGAAGAAGTTATGATCATAAGAAGCAGAGGTATTCTCGGCCATAAAATCTGAGCCGAAAATGACTTTGAAAGAATTGAAATTTTGATATAGTAAATCTTAGATTTTGAAGAAATGATGCACATAAAAATTGTAGCCAACTCAATTATATTGAGTTTGAAAAAAAGAATTTCCCTGTTGGGATTATTTTTGAGGAAGTTATGGCCGTGAGTAGAAGAGGTGGATTATGGAAAAATAATGATTTTGGTTTTGAGATGAATGGATAACGATTTCATTTTATATAATTTGACATTATTTCTTTCTCTCTTTTTTCTATGGCATGGAAGCAATTAGAGAGGCTTTGGAGAAGAAGAAGAAGATGAAAAAGGTGAGAAAGAAGTGAAGAATGAGATGTGAAGAAAGTGGATAAATGGTGGTGGTATTTATACATGAAGTTTATAACAAAAAGACCTTACTATCCTTAATCTAAAACACATTTCAAACCACATATTTATTCCACCATTCCAATATAAGATTAGACCTTAAGTATTAGAATTTAATGAGATGAAAAGTTTGTGTAAGGAGGTGAAAGGAGATGGTAAGTTTGTTTTTTATTACTTAACACTTAAGTATACTTATTTAATTGCATTATGAAAATATCTTAGATATTTTTTTAGTTTTTGATGTCACTAATTGTTATTTTTTTAAATGTGTGTATGCATGTTTATATATGTATATCAAACAATGTTGCGATGATTCGAAATAACTTCCGTTTGACGAAAGGTCGAAAATCCCAAAAACAATCGTCGATGACATTTTTATTTTTTAATCAAACTATTTATTTATATAAAAAATGTTTAAAATTTGTTTACTACCATCTTTAAATAATTAAAATAAGTTTATTTATGCTATAAAACCATTTCATATAATATTAAAAATGATGTCGATTTGTCAAAGTGGGATGAAATTTGTCAATCTTTATAAAACAAGTATATAATTATAAAAATTTTATCAACCAATTACTATCACTATATTACAATTTTAAAAATAATTATTTATCATTAAAAATAAAAATTGAACGTATATCCAATTTTATCGAAAACTGGCTTTTATCACTTTCCGACGAAAATCCAAACTTCCCGTTTGTAATCAAATTCTAAAAATAAGTTTACCATTTTTACTTGTTGCATAAAACATGATTATTTAAGTTTGAAAATTCTATATCTGGATATCTGAAATTAATTAAATATCCCATTTTTAAAGTGATAAAGTTAAGGGTCGTTACATTACTATTAAACATGAATATGTCCATTGCTATTAGTTAATAAAATGATAAACCATTATCAAATTCCATTAATTATTAATCTATACATGTTAACATTGAAAATATTAATGTTAGTTAAATAATATTTAACGTGGCATCGACAAATATTATTACTAATGATATTATCAACATCTCGGCTATAAGATAGTCATAGTACAATGGTAATATGATTCCAATATTGTTGTTATGTGTGTTTTATTGTCTTGTGTCTTAAATAAAACATGAAAAACATAAACTTTGAAAAAGCCAACAAATTGGCTCAATTCGTTGGTAATTCAGACAAAAGATCACAGTTTGATCCAAACAAAAGGTCACAAGTATGATCCTTGAAATCAACATCTATTTATATTAATGAATCATGTTAAAAAGCTTCGAAAATAAAAATATATTAGTATCTATCATCGTTGTTCTTATAAAGAATAAAAATAAAAAATGTAAATAATTTGTGCATTGACAACCTTAACATCTTCTCCCTCTATTATAGCATATGTTAACATCATTTTTAAAAGAAACACAACAGTGGGCAATAGGAATTCAAAACGGCGCACTAAAGTTTTTTAAAGCATGCATATAATTTAATATGTCTCAAATTAGAGTGTTTGTTTTAGTATACTACTATCCTATATGTAGTCAACATGTTTGTTGTGAAATGAAACTTGTCTTCTTTAATTGGTATCAAATGGTAATTGAAGCAAAATAAATATTTCTTCCTATTATAAAAACACATAGTTGTTGGTTAAATAAGTTAAAACCATACTTTAATAACATATGGAATATCCTATAGAAAAATGAAAATGAATTAAATTTTTAGTTTTTTATAAGTTAAGTCACTTATGCTAGGTATGAAATTAGTTGTGGTGGTCTTAATAATAAAAAAGGAACATAATGTTCTAGTGACACCGTATGACAAGGTGTACTCATAAAATATTATTAAAAAAACTGTTGAAAGTCTGAACTTCTATATATACACACTTACATATACAGACATTCACTTATTTAATATATTACATAGGCCTCGCTCAAATGTCGACTATTGTAATAATTAGAAAATTTGATACCATAAATGCTAAATTGATTATTATTAACTTTTAATAAAAGGATGATTAGGATGTTGTATTTTTTTAGCCAAAAGTTGGACAAACACATGACTATATTGATGTAGAAAATAAAATGAAGAAATTAAATGGAAAATGAGGTAATACAGCACACAACAATTTACAGTGGTTCAGCCAAACTTTGGCCAATCTCCACTTGAACTTTGTTAATGATTTATATAGACTTTACAAACTACGTTTTTATGACTCAGTGCTCTCACCTTGATGAGAATCCAGTAGAGTGATTGTAACAACCCGCATATTTATCGATTTTATATTTAAATATTTTATTTAAATATTATATCGTTAATCGAATTTTGGTCCGAAAAGCTACTTTTTGCAAATGGTCAAATTAGGACTCGAGACCACTTCCGTTGAGTTTGAAATGCCGTTTACAACTTTTTAAGTATAAACATCGATATCTTTGGAGTCAGTGGAATTTCACTAACTTTTCTTGCTTTGGACTTTTGGTTGGTTTAGCCTATTAAAACCCAAGTTCCAACCCCTTCTCCTCACTCTTCATAAATTCCTAACTAACTCAAGATTTGCATTAATGGTGAAGAGAATGGGAAATTAAAACTCCAAGCTCAAATTCAATTGCTAATCCAACATTCAACTCCAAATTCAAGTAGAAGATATTGGATTTAAGCTTTGGATTGCTTCTCCTTGCTTTCAAGCTTCATCTTCATAAATCTTGGTGCAAAGGTGAGATTTTTATCTCACAAATCTAGTCTATAACTATATTGGACTGTTGGGAATGATTCCCTATCACTTTAGCATGCACATTTGCATTTGGATTGGATTGGCGAAAAACTCCAATTTTTAGCGTTTTTGGTGAAAAAACTGCACTTAGGTCGTTCTGGAAAAATTGGCACTTCGGAGTTAGGTCGTATGGACCTTAGGTCATAGGTCGTATGGACCTCAGGTCGTAGGTCGTCCTGGCCATTTCTAACATCTTCGGAGTTAGGTCGTAGGTCGTATGGACCTTAGGTCGTAGGTCGTTCTGGCCATTTCTAACGTCTTAGGAGTTAGGTCGTATGGACCTTAGGTCGCTAGGTCGTATGGCTTTAGGTCGCTAGGTCGTATGACCTTAGGTCGTTAGGTCGTATGGCTTTAGGTCGCTAGGTCGTATGACCTTAGGTCGTTAGGCCATATGGCTTTAGGTCGCTGGCCTCTAGGTCGCAACCTCGTTAGGTCGTTACCTCTACTGCTTATCACGACCATGTGTTAGGTCGTTAATCCCTAACTTGCTCGGCCTTTAAACCATTAGGTCGCGCACACCTTTAGGCCGCGTACCCCGTTAGGTCGCTCGGCCTCCATGCGGTTAGGTCGTTGACCCCCTTTAGGTCGTAGGACCATGACTCCAGTTAGGTCGCACGACCTTTAAATCGTTAGGTTGTTTGCCCCTTTGCTCCGTTAGGTCGTGACCGAGTTAGGTCGTTGACCACATTAGGTCGCGTACTTAGGTCGCGAACAACCACTAGGTCGTTTGACCTGTTTCCTCACTTAGGTCGCGAACAGTTAGGTCGTTAGGCCTTGTTTGAGACTTTAGCTCGCTTACTTCTGCTAACTCGCGAACACCCCTAGGTCGCAACCACTAGGTCGCTCGATCCTATCCTCCCTTAGGTCTTCACTAGGTCGCACCATTTTGGACGGGGCGTTGCCCCCTAGACCCCCGCGACCTGACCGGGCAGGTCGAACCCCATAGCAGGGGCATTGCCCCCGCACCCCCACCTTGGGGGGTTGCCACCCCCCCGGACCACCCCCCCCGTAGGGGATCTTATCTGAAAAAAATTCAACAGAACTTGCTGAGCTGATTTCCTTGGATTTTTATCACATCTTCGAATGTGATCTTTGTGATTGATTGTTTCTTCAATCGCTTCTGTGATTTGTCACTTTAAAATATAAAGGTTTCAAAACTAGTAGTAAATATTAAAACTCTTTCAATAAAAGGATTTCAACTCTATTTTTAATAACAAAGCTCTTTTCTTAACCCATTTTCCAATCTATTAGTATAAACAAATCTTTAACTCACTCGGATGAGAAATCTAATTAAACGGCTTAGTAAAACAAGTGGTATGAAACGCTTGCGTTTGCTTCGTCGGTTAATTCTTGGACTTATTCGATTGAACCTCTAGTGACAATTTTATTAGTGAAGATTTACAGCTTGTTCGTAAATATTTAAGTTAAGCTAGTGGTTATGGGACATGAAACTAAACTTTTATATTTACTAACTTAGTGTAATTGACACTTCTCGTTGATCATGACGGTCATTTTATGATTTAGACTAGCAATTGTGCGATGTCTCTTTGTTTGCAAGGTTAGACTAGACCTCATTGGTGTGATTCCGACTCACACATATCTCTTTGACCGCAAGGTTAGTTGTAACGTCGCGGATTTTTCGTTCTTCGAAAAACCGACATCGATACTCACTTTATCGACTGCCGAGAAATCAAAGGCCGAAAACCGAGATGTTATGGGTTTTAAAAAGAATTTAAGAAAAGAAAAGAGAAGAAGAGAGAAAAAGAAGAAACAAGAAGATAGAAAATTTTAAAAATAGAAGAAATAGAAAGAAAAAGAGAATAGAGGAAAAAGAAAACAAAAGACAGAAAAGAAAATAGAGAATTTGAAAATAGAAGATAGAAGCATTTTAATAATAGAACGGACAGAAAGGAAACAACAGAACAACAACAGAATCTCACAATTCGCAGCGGAACAACATATAATAATAAATGAATAATCTTTAAACAAAGAACTATATCAGTTATTACATTACATTTCATTTCATTACATCATATCATCAGAGTGTACAACAACATACAACATCAACAAACAGTGCAGCGGAAAAAGAAATACTATATACTAGTAATACGCCATGCCATCCAGCTTGCCTCCAGCAACTCCAGAATATCCTGATAAACCTAACTCTTAACTGCCCGTGTGGAAATTGGTGGGCACCCAGAGTTTAGGAAGGGAAACAATAAACTCCGAGTCAGTCATGTGACTGGTGTGAGAACTCAAAACAGTTTATTTAACTTTAAAATCAAAATAGGAATATATTTTTTTTTATTCAATTCGCAATGCTTTTAAAAATGAGACTACCATAAGGCCTCCCGCACACACACACACAATGCAAACGCAGAATCGGAGGAGATTTCTCCTTATGATAGTCAAAGATGCTTGATACGCATTTAAAATAACATTTGATATTATTACTAGTGCATAGTGTAGAGAAAAATTCATTTCGAAAGTAGAATATAAATCTTAGCCAACATAGACATTTCGAACTATGCCTACTATAGCTACCATCCAAACAGTGGTGACCACCATAAGTGAATGGCAGGTTCTACAACTAATACCGTACAAGTTTCGTATTGGGAATTGGATTTCCAACAAATGGTCAGGCTAAGGAACTTCCTACTGCCACATGGGATCGCCTCTGGCTGGACGTCCCGAGAACTTAACCAGCTCTCTGCCAACACAAGGCCGGGTTACCTTTATCACTAGGTAACTACTACACGAATATGGCATCCCCCGGTCCCATCGGACCTTTAACCGAGCGCTCGTCACCAACAACACCACACAGTAATAAAATATAGTGTTTCAACATGAGTAAGTATCTGGGCTCCATACCATGATACCACCCTTTCCAGAAGGAAATGCACATACCCTAAAGGGAGCTACCCCTCATAACCTTGCCGCATCATTCCTGTTTTGACCATTACCGGGATGTGAGGCTCGACGAATTCACGTCCACAAAAACATACTTTATACAAAAGCTATGCTTTGGGTCAACAAATGATCAACACAATGATCACTAAGATAGACGATCAAATAAATGATCCTATCACAAATAATCAACACGATGATCATTTCAGCATCACTCAGCATGTCACATTACCAAACTGGGAATATATCGCTGATAACTTCAACTATATAACCTTTGAGCACATACGTCTCAAAGAAGGGTGTTAAGCAAAGAATAAATTCTCCGCCACCAACAGAAATATATTTGAAAGAAATCGGCTTTATATCTCAAATTGTAATGTCAGACATACAATCCATACAAGTTTGTTCCGGGCTCGAACAAAACCGAAGGCACTTACAAAGAAGTCCTTGCAATCCGGATATTCACAATCCTGATCGGATTTCCCATCACTTATGGAATCTCTATACCAGGAGCGACCCAGTGCAGAGACAATCGATAGGTCATCCTATCGCTCTTGCAAATACCGGTCTTCAACACCGATCTTCAAATGCAATTCACGTCGTATCACATATTCGGAATGGGTTATACGACCCCATGGTCCCTTCCCGGTTAACCCGAATAGTGAGCGCTTATTCAAAAATAAGTGTGCATTCAAATTCAAACAATCATATCAAATACCCAATCAAAGGGAAATATTGATAGTCGGCTATTGAACTATCAATTGATATGCATACATCACCAGATTCCAAATAATTTTCCAAATTATTTATTTTCCAAAATATCTTTATAAGATATAAAATTTCAACACTTCAAAAATAAATCAATATTTATTTTCAAACAAATTCCACTTTTCACATATAAATTCCATAATGAATTTATATTTCAAAATATCCATGCATATTCGATTTCAATTATTCATTTCAATTTATCTTCAAAAGATAAATTCTAATTATTCACTTCATATTGGAAACAATTCCATACTTATTAAAAATAAGTAATTCACAAATCTTTTTATTTTCAACCTTTGAAAATATTCAATATACTTAAATCGAATTAAGTATATTATTCATTCTTTAAGGGAAATCATTCTCTTAAACATTTTTATTTGGGCCAAAACGAATGTTGCGTAAAACATCGTTACACGTCCCAAAATCACTAGTATAGGGATTCGAAATTAAATAGATATATAAATCCCAATACTATACAACCCATTTCCTTTCGGAAATCATTTACTATAACAACAGTGTTATAGTCCACCATTTCCTTTTATTTCTCGAAAACGTCTATTTCAACAATAAATGTTGAAATCTATGATTTCGAATCTCAACACAATTAAAACATCGTTAAATCGTTTTAATTCTATTTAAAACATTCACATTCAATACATTTTCTTTAACGTATTATTCACTATTCAAAAACGTGAATATACTTCATTAACAAATTTCATCCTTTCTATTCATTTTATTTTAAAGGATTATTCACTGTCTAAAACGTGAATATAACTCCATTTATAAGTTATAACAATTAACTTATCAAAATAAGTCGTTTGCGAATTTATAAAACAACGTTTATAAATTCCATTTCCATTTATTTCATAACAACTTCCTTTATAAATCTTCTTTATTTACCTATTCGATTTATAATCTTAATTATAAACCAAAAGTCCAAATTATAAGTCAAACACTTATAATTTATTTATTTGCAAAAATCGTTCCTTTGAACTTTACAAATTTTATAAACCTATTGTTTATAAAATTCCATTTATAACTTCACCGTTATATAATTCTATAAATTTCATTCATTAATGAATTTCATTTTTACTTCATTTAAACACTTATAAAAACTCATTTTATAATTCCAACATTTTAATTTACAAATATTCATTTGTAAATCCTTTAATATAAATCAATCTATATTATTCTTTAAAACGTCTTAACTCCTTTATAGTTTCACCATTTTTGATTTATAAAATAATCAAACTTCATAAATTCTATATTTAAACTTTTATATATATATTCAAAAAAAATCCAATTTAACTATTTTATAAAATCATTAACCCATATTTCTCAAAAATCAATCTTTAACTATATTTCTCAAAATCATAATTTTTTATAACTTTAAAAATTATAACCTTTATTTATTTAAAATAAATCAGTTTCCAAAAATATAGAATAATTTCAACAATCACTTTTAAAATCATTTTAAAATCCCAAAATTTGGGTCCAATGATGCTACACACCAAATAGTCAATCACGACTAACAACGATATCATATATCGATATGATAATCCATCAAATATCAAAATATCTGAAATAAAATAAATACTGTTGAGGAATCCAGTTGGATCCCTCCAACCTGTTTCCTGCATCCAAAAACATTAGCACAATACCAATTTCGCTCCAGTACGAAATTATCGCGGTACATGTTTTTAATAAATATTATCCGCTTAATAACGGCGTAATAGGGTCTCATCCGCTAAACAAAAAATGCGGGAAATCAATCAACTGCAATATATACATATGCCAATATATATATATATATTGATATTATATATAATACCAATTTCACTGTTTATGAAATATTCGCGGTATATGTTTATATTAAATAACATCCGCTTACTAACGGCGCATAATGTCTATTTTAACAATCAATAATTTACAGTCATCATTCAAACATGCATTCAAATATTTTAAATCTAACTATTTAAAATAAAATCGAAATCTATTCGATTGAGTGAGAAGTTCTCACCTTGATTTTATTTCCGTTTTCAGCTTTTATTTCGAATAAAATTAAACGCGCGTTTAATTTTACCCGAAATTCTCACTAACTCCAAACGACTCCAAACCAACTCCATCGCGTAGTGCTCGTCCATACGATTCCAACGCAACTGGATTTGCATTTTTTCGACCTCGTATGAAAAAGTTATTAATTTTACAAGTTACACGAGTTTTTATATAACTAATTTTACAATATAAACTTAAAATTATAAACCTATGCAAACATGGGCCATTGGATCCTTGCACCCCCTGATCTCCACCCTTGAACGCACTCCCTTCCTTCTTCATCTTCTACAGGCCGTCACCTCCTATACAAACCGAACCCATCATGCCCAATTAGGGTTAAACAATTCTCCTCCTATGCTCGATGAAAACCCGATCAAGACGCGCCGTTGCGAAGCCCCCACCCACACACATGTTCGGCCTGAAGCTCTCCATGCTCGGCCACTTGTTTTGCATGGGAAAACGTGCGCAGGCTTCAAGGTTTCGGCCCCCCTATCTCCCTCCACGCGACGCTAAACTCCATCATATCCGTATGGATCCAAAGCTCGTTGCGTGCTCTCCATTTTTGTAGTTTATAACTTCTCGTAATTGTTAATGGATTGAGCGAATTTGAGGGAGAAAGAATTGACAATTTCTGGCCGTTCAAACATAACAGCGGCGGCTAGGGTTTAGATCTGTATTTTTTTTTTTTATTAAATGAAGGGTGTGTGTCTCCTTTTATAGAAAAAGCAAGCGTAAACACTATTCATCCCGGGAATTCCGAACTCCGATTTAGACGCCGTAACCAGCGTTTCTAAGGTTTACCCCACGTTCCGGACACAATGGAACAGGTTTCGGAAGCTAATTCGGAAGTATGTGCGAGTTATGGCTGAAAACGTTCAATTTGAATTAAACCGATTTAAATCGATTTCTAGGCGTTTTAATTTGTACCGGACAAACGGTAAATCCAATTGACTTGAAATTTGAAACCTTACAATAATATCACATTACGGATCCGATGAAACTGGTTTCGTCGAATTCCGAGACTTTTTGAAAAATGGCTATTTTGACTCGCCAAATTTAAATTAAAAACGATTCGATGCGTTTCGAGCTGCCACGATCAAATGATAACTCCGATTGACACGAAAATTGAAATCCGGTAATAACTAACTATTACGGATCCAATGGAACTGGTTTCGTTCAATTCTGAGACTGTTCAAAAATTGGCTATTTTACAGTCGATTATTAAATATTAAAATATTCAATTTTCACAAATTAACTTTTAATTCGATTTTAAAAGTTCTAAAATATCATTCTAACTTCAATATGATAAAATAAAATTTTACAAATCATTTTCAATCATATTTAACTCTATTTTCAATTATTTCCATAATTTAACATATTAAATTATCGATTTAATTATCCAATTAAATCCAATAAATCAAAATAAAATTTATTTGACTTAAAAATTCACTTATAAATATTTAAAATTAATTAAATATTCAATTTTTAATTAATAAAAATTCTGGGTCGTTACAATCTTTCCCCCTTAAAAGAATTTCGTCCTCGAAATTACAAGTAAGAAAGGTTACAAAATCTATTAACTTTCCAAAATTCATAATTAAACTTCTTACAAATCTTTACTAAGTTTTCAAATCATACTTAGTTATCTTTTCAAAAACAACTACTATTGTTTAACTTTCAATTCCAAATCAAAGTTTAAAGTTTTCAAAAAATTTCCAAAATTTTCTCAAATTTTTCTAACGCCTTAAATTTTCGGAAAAATTCGCCATAGTCTCCTTTGCGCGGCTCGATCCGAAGAAAAAAAATGACAGTATATATATCACAAATATACATCTCATCAAGTAATGAGGCATCCCGAAGGGAAAAAAGTGTAAAAGTACTGTATTTAATCCGAGATATGTACCTTATATTTTATTAGCAAGCATATACGGCTAATATAGCGCAAAAGCGAACTCCAAATGCGAAGCAAACGCGATCCGCACCTACTAATCACTCAACAAACAACATGAGAATCATGTATATAAAGCATAGTATCGATATACAACATATATCAACATAACTACTACATATGTCACATAGAAATGCAACTAAACAACAAATGAAACCATCAACCAACTATCATCCATATCCAAATAAACATTCATTCATATTCTTATTCTCATTATATGTTCAATGAAATGGTTTTCACTCTAAATCATATTTGATTTATTAACATTGGATTTTATCAACATTCATTTTCAATTCAATTAGTTTACATTTACTAATTGAATCTAATTCACATTCAATTCTATTCAACTTATTTTCTTCAAGTTTGAATTCAATTTCATAGCTTTCAATTTCATTAACACTTAATGAATTATATACAATCAATCAACAATCATATAACAACCAATGTATATTTATTACAACCAAATTTCCTTTGCTTATATTCATCCAATTTGGTTTAACATTAAATTGATTTCCATTCCAATTTATTCAACTCCCAATAACATTAGATTTTAATGAATTAACACTTATATTCATCTTTTCATATCAATTATTCACATTCAATTGATTAACAGCCAAGCCATTCATTCAATTCAATTACAAAGTTGAATTCTATTACATAACTTAAGTTCATATTCTTTTAATCCACTTGATTATTTACTTCGATACCAATATCAACTTAATTCAATATCTCTTAAGTTATATTCCATTTAACTTTAAATTCACTTTTATTCACAACTCATATTTTATATAGTTTCACTTCTTATATATAAGTTTATTTTACAATTGTAATTCACTTTAATTATAATTCAATTCTTATAATTCTTTTTACTTATACAATTATTCTTCAATTTAGATTATTCAAACAACCTAACAATCAACTTACATACACTTAAATAATTCTGAAAAATTATTCCTTTACATATAAAAATATAATCAAGGCAAAATTATTCCATTTACCCAATTTAAAATCAATATTGTGCCGAATTGTTCTATTCAAGTGTTTAGAAACCCCTTTGGCTCAGTTTCGAGGCTGTGCTGATGAAAGTTCATATGCCACTCAATAAACCAATCATCACAATATAAAACAATTTTATATTCACTAACAAATACGCACTCATAGCTATTATTACACTCAAACTCATTCTAGAGTACTGCTGACTCTATCTCTAATGAATTAATACTCAACAGAACCATGGTTGTCGCTTAACCATCAGCTTAACCATCAGCTTAACCATCAGCTTAACCATCAGCTTAACCATCAGCTTAACCATCAGCTCTGATACCAAATGTAACGTCGCGGATTTTTCGTTCTTCGAAAAACCGACATCGATACTCACTTTATCGACTGCCGAGAAATCAAAGGCCGAAAACCGAGATGTTATGGGTTTTAAAAAGAATTTAAGAAAAGAAAAGAGAAGAAGAGAGAAAAAGAAGAAACAAGAAGATAGAAAATTTTAAAAATAGAAGAAATAGAAAGAAAAAGAGAATAGAGGAAAAAGAAAACAAAAGACAGAAAAGAAAATAGAGAATTTGAAAATAGAAGATAGAAGCATTTTAATAATAGAACGGACAGAAAGGAAACAACAGAACAACAACAGAATCTCACAATTCGCAGCGGAACAACATATAATAATAAATGAATAATCTTTAAACAAAGAACTATATCAGTTATTACATTACATTTCATTTCATTACATCATATCATCAGAGTGTACAACAACATACAACATCAACAAACAGTGCAGCGGAAAAAGAAATACTATATACTAGTAATACGCCATGCCATCCAGCTTGCCTCCAGCAACTCCAGAATATCCAGAATATCCTGATAAACCTAACTCTTAACTGCCCGTGTGGAAATTGGTGGGCACCCAGAGTTTAGGAAGGGAAACAATAAACTCCGAGTCAGTCATGTGACTGGTGTGAGAACTCAAAACAGTTTATTTAACTTTAAAATCAAAATAGGAATATATATTTTTTTATTCAATTCGCAATGCTTTTAAAAATGAGACTACCATAAGGCCTCCCGCACACACACACAATGCAAACGCAGAATCGGAGGAGATTTCTCCTTATGATAGTCAAAGATGCTTGATACGCATTTAAAATAACATTTGATATTATTACTAGTGCATAGTGTAGAGAAAAATTCATTTCGAAAGTAGAATATAAATCTTAGCCAACATAGACATTTCGAACTATGCCTACTATAGCTACCATCCAAACAGTGGTGACCACCATAAGTGAATGGCAGGTTCTACAACTAATACCGTACAAGTTTCGTATTGGGAATTGGATTTCCAACAAATGGTCAGGCTAAGGAACTTCCTACTGCCACATGGGATCGCCTCTGGCTGGACGTCCCGAGAACTTAACCAGCTCTCTGCCAACACAAGGCCGGGTTACCTTTATCACTAGGTAACTACTACACGAATATGGCATCCCCCGGTCCCATCGGACCTTTAACCGAGCGCTCGTCACCAACAACACCACACAGTAATAAAATATAGTGTTTCAACATGAGTAAGTATCTGGGCTCCATACCATGATACCACCCTTTCCAGAAGGAAATGCACATACCCTAAAGGGAGCTACCCCTCATAACCTTGCCGCATCATTCCTGTTTTGACCATTACCGGGATGTGAGGCTCGACGAATTCACGTCCACAAAAACATACTTTATACAAAAGCTATGCTTTGGGTCAACAAATGATCAACACAATGATCACTAAGATAGACGATCAAATAAATGATCCTATCACAAATAATCAACACGATGATCATTTCAGCATCACTCAGCATGTCACATTACCAAACTGGGAATATATCGCTGATAACTTCAACTATATAACCTTTGAGCACATACGTCTCAAAGAAGGGTGTTAAGCAAAGAATAAATTCTCCGCCACCAACAGAAATATATTTGAAAGAAATCGGCTTTATATCTCAAATTGTAATGTCAGACATACAATCCATACAAGTTTGTTCCGGGCTCGAACAAAACCGAAGGCACTTACAAAGAAGTCCTTGCAATCCGGATATTCACAATCCTGATCGGATTTCCCATCACTTATGGAATCTCTATACCAGGAGCGACCCAGTGCAGAGACAATCGATAGGTCATCCTATCGCTCTCGCAAATACCGGTCTTCAACACCGATCTTCAAATGCAATTCACGTCGTATCACATATTCGGAATGGGTTATACGACCCCATGGTCCCTTCCCGGTTAACCCGAATAGTGAGCGCTTATTCAAAAATAAGTGTGCATTCAAATTCAAACAATCATATCAAATACCCAATCAAAGGGAAATATTGATAGTCGGCTATTGAACTATCAATTGATATGCATACATCACCAGATTCCAAATAATTTTCCAAATTATTTATTTTCCAAAATATCTTTATAAGATATAAAATTTCAACACTTCAAAAATAAATCAATATTTATTTTCAAACAAATTCCACTTTTCACATATAAATTCCATAATGAATTTATATTTCAAAATATCCATGCATATTCGATTTCAATTATTCATTTCAATTTATCTTCAAAAGATAAATTCTAATTATTCACTTCATATTGGAAACAATTCCATACTTATTAAAAATAAGTAATTCACAAATCTTTTTATTTTCAACCTTTGAAAATATTCAATATACTTAAATCGAATTAAGTATATTATTCATTCTTTAAGGGAAATCATTCTCTTAAACATTTTTATTTGGGCCAAAACGAATGTTGCGTAAAACATCGTTACACGTCCCAAAATCACTAGTATAGGGATTCGAAATTAAATAGATATATAAATCCCAATACTATACAACCCATTTCCTTTCGGAAATCATTTACTATAACAACAGTGTTATAGTCCACCATTTCCTTTTATTTCTCGAAAACGTCTATTTCAACAATAAATGTTGAAATCTATGATTTCGAATCTCAACACAATTAAAACATCGTTAAATCGTTTTAATTCTATTTAAAACATTCACATTCAATACATTTTCTTTAACGTATTATTCACTATTCAAAAACGTGAATATACTTCATTAACAAATTTCATCCTTTCTATTCATTTTATTTTAAAGGATTATTCACTGTCTAAAACGTGAATATAACTCCATTTATAAGTTATAACAATTAACTTATCAAAATAAGTCGTTTGCGAATTTATAAAACAACGTTTATAAATTCCATTTCCATTTATTTCATAACAACTTCCTTTATAAATCTTCTTTATTTACCTATTCGATTTATAATCTTAATTATAAACCAAAAGTCCAAATTATAAGTCAAACACTTATAATTTATTTATTTGCAAAAATCGTTCCTTTGAACTTTACAAATTTTATAAACCTATTGTTTATAAAATTCCATTTATAACTTCACCGTTATATAATTCTATAAATTTCATTCATTAATGAATTTCATTTTTACTTCATTTAAACACTTATAAAAACTCATTTTATAATTCCAACATTTTAATTTACAAATATTCATTTGTAAATCCTTCAATATAAATCAATCTATATTATTCTTTAAAACGTCTTAACTCCTTTATAGTTTCACCATTTTTAATTTATAAAATAATCAAACTTCATAAATTCTATATTTAAACTTTTATATATATATTCAAAAAAAATCCAATTTAACTATTTTATAAAATCATTAACCCATATTTCTCAAAAATCAATCTTTAACTATATTTCTCAAAATCATAATTTTTTATAACTTTAAAAATTATAACCTTTATTTATTTAAAATAAATCAGTTTCCAAAAATATAGAATAATTTCAACAATCACTTTTAAAATCATTTTAAAATCCCAAAATTTGGGTCCAATGATGCTACACACCAAATAGTCAATCACGACTAACAACGATATCATATATCGATATGATAATCCATCAAATATCAAAATATCTGAAATAAAATAAATACTGTTGAGGAATCCAGTTGGATCCCTCCAACCTGTTTCCTGCATCCAAAAACATTAGCACAATACCAATTTCGCTCTAGTACGAAATTATCGCGGTACATGTTTTTAATAAATATTATCCGCTTAATAACGGCGTAATAGGATCTCATCCGCTAAACAAAAAATGCGGGAAATCAATCAACTGCAATATATACATATGCCAATATATATATATTGATATTATATATAATACCAATTTCACTGTTTATGAAATATTCGCGGTATATGTTTATATTAAATAACATCCGCTTACTAACGGCGCATAATGTCTATTTTAACAATCAATAATTTACAGTCATCATTCAAACATGCATTCAAATATTTTAAATCTAACTATTTAAAATAAAATCGAAATCTATTCGATTGAGTGAGAAGTTCTCACCTTGATTTTATTTCCGTTTTCAGCTTTTATTTCGAATAAAATTAAACGCGCGTTTAATTTTACCCGAAATTCTCACTAACTCCAAATGACTCCAAACCAACTCCATCGCGTAGTGCTCGTCCATACGATTCCAACGCAACTGGATTTGCATTTTTTCGACCTCGTATGAAAAAGTTATTAATTTTACAAGTTACACGAGTTTTTATATAACTAATTTTACAATATAAACTTAAAATTATAAACCTATGCAAACATGGGCCATTGGATCCTTGCACCCCCTGATCTCCACCCTTGAACGCACTCCCTTCCTTCTTCATCTTCTACAGGCCGTCACCTCCTATACAAACCGAACCCATCATGCCCAATTAGGGTTAAACAATTCTCCTCCTATGCTCGATGAAAACCCGATCAAGACGCGCCGTTGCGAAGCCCCCACCCACACACATGTTCGGCCTGAAGCTCTCCATGCTCGGCCACTTGTTTTGCATGGGAAAACGTGCGCAGGCTTCAAGGTTTCGGCCCCCCTATCTCCCTCCACGCGACGCTAAACTCCATCATATCCGTATGGATCCAAAGCTCGTTGCGTGCTCTCCATTTTTGTAGTTTATAACTTCTCGTAATTGTTAATGGATTGAGCGAATTTGAGGGAGAAAGAATTGACAATTTCTGGCCGTTCAAACATAACAGCGGCGGCTAGGGTTTAGATCTGTATTTTTTTTTTTATTAAATGAAGGGTGTGTGTCTCCTTTTATAGAAAAAGCAAGCGTAAACACTATTCATCCCGGGAATTCCGAACTCCGATTTAGACGCCGTAACCAGCGTTTCTAAGGTTTACCCCGCGTTCCGGACACAATGGAACAGGTTTCGGAAGCTAATTCGGAAGTATGTGCGAGTTATGGCTGAAAACGTTCAATTTGAATTAAACCGATTTAAATCGATTTCTAGGCGTTTTAATTTGTACCGGACAAACGGTAAATCCAATTGACTTGAAATTTGAAACCTTACAATAATATCACATTACGGATCCGATGAAACTGGTTTCGTCGAATTCCGAGACTTTTTGAAAAATGGCTATTTTGACTCGCCAAATTTAAATTAAAAACGATTCGATGCGTTTCGAGCTGCCACGATCAAATGATAACTCCGATTGACACGAAAATTGAAATCCGGTAATAACTAACTATTACGGATCCAATGGAACTGGTTTCGTTCAATTCTGAGACTGTTCAAAAATTGGCTATTTTACAGTCGATTATTAAATATTAAAATATTCAATTTTCACAAATTAACTTTTAATTCGATTTTAAAAGTTCTAAAATATCATTCTAACTTCAATATGATAAAATAAAATTTTACAAATCATTTTCAATCATATTTAACTCTATTTTCAATTATTTCCATAATTTAACATATTAAATTATCGATTTAACTATCCAATTAAATCCAATAAATCAAAATAAAATTTATTTGACTTAAAAATTCACTTATAAATATTTAAAATTAATTAAATATTCAATTTTTAATTAATAAAAATTCTGGGTCGTTACATTAGTCTAGACACCATTTGTGTGATTCCACTCACACATACCTTTTTGTTGCGAGGTTAGGCTAGACACCATTTGTGTGATTCCACTTACACATACCTTTTTGCTTTTTAGTTAGCCTAGACCTCATCTGGGTGATTCCGACTCACCCATATGGGGTAGCTCCCCATGGTCTTCGGACCGTCATGTGATAGGCCTCTTTCCCTTTTTCTGTGATTTCTGGATTTCTTGTGTTGATTTCTGGAATTTATGTCATTGACTTGTTATGAGTACAAGTTTAGGGTATGATGCCCTCTTTGGATCTTTGAGAAGATTCTTTTGATATTAATTTATCTCTTATTGATTGATCTTCTGTTGATCATCTTTTGCATACTTATAGTAGTATGTCAGTATGGATATTTTATGTTTATGCCATATCTTTTATTTTATATCATGTCATCTGATATTTATAGCTAGACTGATCCGTTTATTATTTTCTTAAATAATACTCGGGTCGGGCCGAGATGTTACAGGTGCTTCTGCTTGACTTCTTCCTGGGATTTTCTACTCTGACTTTTGGCTAACTATTTAGTTAGCAGTTTTTGTTGTATACACTTGAGATATAGACTCATAGTTGTATTCTTTTGTATAGCACGTGTTGCTATTCTTTTGTATTATTGTGGATCTTTTTGACCACCACTCTGATGTACACTTTCAGTTGTTAGTTATATATTCATATCTTCTTCCGCCTTTGTGACATGGATGTCTGTGACTGATTTGTGTTAAGCTTATTTCTATGTTTGTTTCCGAAGATTATTTATAACCATCGTGTGATAAGCAATTACATGGTTGGACGCTCCTCAACAGCCTTATTCTCCGTGCTAGTTGACAGCACAATACCGTAGTGTTCTAGGCTAGCGTGGATATAGAGGTGGGGCATCACATTGATAGTGCAAAACCAGAAAGTTTAAAAAATAGGGAAAATACCTCAAAATAGTGCACATCTCCTCCTATTTGTAGACATAGATCAGTGAAATAGGCTCCGACATTTGTTACCCACGTTCTCCACTTTTAGTAGGAGATTCGGGAAGAAGATCGTAGCCGCATTCACAAGTCATAGGATAGTTCCATATTGATTTAGGTTTCATAATTCAGTGTCGAGCTTTCACTTGTAGAAATTTTGAAATTTTGACTTTGATCTCTTGTTTCCTTTGATGAAAAGCATGTGACCAATCTTCCTTTAATTTGTGTTGTGCATCGTTTATAGTTTTTCTTCGATCATCTCTAAATTCATGGCTGGTTTGCTTTTAGGGATCGTACTGAGTTGTATGAGTCAACTTGATGTTGATCTATCATTTGATAACTACTTTAACTACCATTTTCTTCTTCTAGAAGATGGTTAGATTCACTTAACTCATGAGTAAGGCTCTATATCATTCTTCGAGCTTTGGTTGAATTTTGGCTTTACAAGTCATAGTTCTGGATTTCTAGCTTATTGTCCGATCATTCATTGGTTTTGACCTATCTAAATATGTCCTAGTTCAAAGATGCCTGCCTACATAGTTGGCCTTATTGCAAACGAGGTATGTTTTGGATCGAGACAAGCTATTGATTTTAGATTCCACTTTGGTTAGATATTTGCAGTTTTCGAACTATTATCATGGATCAATGTGTTTTTTTAATTATCATGTTATTTTGAGCAGCTTTTGGATTCAAATCTCTCGAATAGTATAAAGTTGAAGATTGCAATTCGAGTTTGTTGTTAGAACTTTTAAAGCTCTGGAAGTACCTTCTTTGAACTGGACTAGTAGAACTTCAACCTTTGCAGTTGCATTTCCTCTATATCACAAACCTCGCCTTCTATTTCTTTTTCATTTTTTCATTCTTTTATGTATCACAGAACAATATTGATCATTGAACCTTGGACCGACTCCTAAATTTTTGCTGATTTTGGGGATGAGCTTGCAGTTAATTGAATTGAGCACTTCTTTTCTTCTCAATTGCTCATTTCTTCCTACTTTGGTACTTTTGAACTTATGCACCCCATTGCCCGAACCCTATCAGTGACTTCAACTTGCTTCTACAACTACTACCACTGCCTTGCTACATCGTCACTATTAACCCTAATTGCCTCCAAAGTATACCACCTTTAGATTTAACGCAGAAGAACAATTCTAGTCGCTCAATTTGAGCTTCGGATATAGGCAAACTGTGAACTCAACCTTCCGATTAACTTAGGTAGGTGTTGAAATTTATATTGAAAAATTAATATTGTAATTGGGTTCAAAAAGCTATCTTTCACATACGATCGAATTGGGGCACGAAATTAGTTCCTTTACGTTCGAAATAGGGATATAACATATGGAACGCCTGGCACGCTACCTCAATCAAGGTTCAGACTAAATATCTAGATATTATGGATTATATATATATATACATATATTATTTTCAAATTTCTTATCAATCGCACTTTTTAGCAACAATCAACCACCCTACGTTGAAAAATGCTATTCTACTCCTATACTACCTCCTCTTGTGCTCCTCCTTTATAAACGTAGGAATAAAATTTAATTTGGAAACTCGAAAAATCAAAATCAAACAAATTACTCCATGGAAAAATTTGAAACAAACTGTAAAATTCTTGATTCAGTAAGCACTTCGCATTGCTATACTCTTTTTCGCATGCGTGTGAAGATTGAGATGGCCGACCTGATGCTTGAAAACTAGGGCTTGAGGAATGTAACTCCGTAGTGATTGATTGGGGATTATAGGATTGTATTCAAGTTCATGGTGGTGGAGCGCATTTTCCGGTGAAGTTTTGTGTAACTCGAT
Source organism: Allium cepa (assembly GCA_030765085.1). Classification (NCBI taxonomy): domain Eukaryota; kingdom Viridiplantae; phylum Streptophyta; class Magnoliopsida; order Asparagales; family Amaryllidaceae; genus Allium; species Allium cepa. The sequence continues at coordinate 1,036,756,784 of CM060931.1, read as the reverse complement.
GAGGGTTTGGGGCCGCGACATCCTATAGGTAGAAGAGGGTATTGTAGATTCGCGTTTTGATTTGAAGGACGAGACGAGGTGGCATTGAGTCTAGAGGGTAGAGATTGCAATGGCGGGTTGATTGGCGAAGTCAGATGGTGGTTTCGTGGAGTTTGGGACAGCTTATTGGCATGCGTGTACATGAATCGTGCACGGCATGGATACTAGGGGAAAGAGCAGCGTGTGTTGGGGAAGAAGGAGAATAGTTACTGGGCCGGGTTTTTATTTGGGCTGGGTAACGAATTTATTTGAAGTTAAGTTATCTAAATTGTTTAAATTAAAATCCAAGTTCTTATAAATTTCATTTCTCATTCATTTTAGGTCCAAATCCAACGCGGTTAGTAGCGTTGGGTTAGTATGAATGAGATCTTTACTATGGAATCAAATTGTAAGAATTTGGAGCTTGCATAATTTTTAGTTAAATTCGAATGCATTCGAATTTAATGGAAATCAAAATGCGGAAGCAAAAGCAGAAATTAATGGTAGTAAATCTCACTCATCTTGGATAACTAGTTTTATTTAAATGGTTAAAAACTATTTATTGGATGATTGGATGGATTGATAAATTTTATTATCAATTGTATGTTATATCATATATATTAGTGTGTGTGTGTGTGTGCGCATTAGTAGTTGGATATATTTCCCGCCGATTAGAGCGAATGAGACACTATGCGCCCTGCATAATAGCGGACGACCCTATATTACCGCGGCATCCGGCCTCGAAGCGGGATTGGTATTTTATATTATATAACATTTGTGGATGCAGGGAAACATGTTTTAGAGATCCAACAGGATTCCTCAAAAATATTGATTTTAAATTTCATATATAGTGATATATGATGTGTTTGAATAATCTGTGGTAGATTATGATATGATTTGATATTTGGAAGGTATAGTAGCACTGGCCTAGATTTTGGTATTTTAAAATATCATAAATCTTATTTTTGAATTTGAAAAGAAATTAAAAGGGAAATTTGAAAGTGAAATATTTATATTGATTTTCTGGATTATTAAAGAGGTATTGGTTTGGACAAGATAAATGATTTGATTTTAAATTTATACTTAACTATTTCGTGAAATAATTTAAGTAAAGATTTTACCATAATGTATACAAAAGATTTTTAAAACAATAAATTTAAGTGATATTATTTAAATGTAAAAGGGTTTTAAAAGTCGAGATTTAAATAGATTGGGAGAATAAAGGGAATTTGGAAATAAATATAGAATAGGTTATACTAGATTTTAAATACGATTTTTAAATTATGAAATGGAAGTAGAAATCGAGATTTGATTGGTTTTGGAATATGGTTTGGGTTATTTAAGAAATTGATTTATAAATGGAATTGAATTTAAAAATCGATTTATAAATAGATTTTTGTAATATGAAGCTGTTATAAACTGAGGAATGAGAGTATGAAATTTATAAACAATGTTTATAAATAAAGTGAAATGATTATCATTTGATAAATTGAACAGTGAGAATTTATAATTAGATAGGGTAATCGGTTTAGAAAGAAATGGTAGAGTCCATCTTTGGAATGTGGAAAAGGTTGTGAAATTTGGAATGTGGTCGATGCGTTATGAATTGAAGGAGATTTACAAATTGAAATTAGTTATATTATAAAAATAAAAAAATAATTTTTATTCGAGAAGTTAAGTTTGTTTTAAAAAGAAGATTTTTAGTTATTGGACCATGTAGTTTTAAAACTACTAACTGAACTGAAATATTTCAGAAAGTTAGTAATTTAAATATTAAAATTATTAAAATGGATTCTAGTTTATAAACAAGTTTTATTTTAAATGGATTAGGAATTTTATAAATAAGTTGGAATTATTAAATTTTCAGTAATTTATGAGATAAATTTTCGGAGTATGGAATGTTAGAAGTGATTTTTGGAAAATAGACTTATAAGTTTTCCTAAGTTTTAAAATTAAATGGTTTTGGAAATATTTTAACAACGAAATGATTTTTATTTAAATATTTTTCTAAGTAATGAGTTATAAGTTGGATTTGGGAATATTTCTAAGTGTCGATATGGTTGAAAATATCTCGTTATAGATATCTGTAATCAGAATTGTTTTTAAATATGAAATATTGAACGAGATTTGAATATATATCATTGTAATGATATTTGAAATAAATAAATGTTTGAAAGATTTATAATATAGCCTAGTGACTGCTTATGTGTGTAATTTGATAGTTAAATAACCGACTATCAAATCTAGCCAAATTCGTTGATCATTTCGAAGAGACTGAGATCAGATTTAATTATCCAAAACTACTTTGATCGGACTTTAGCATTGCGAATTGTGATATCGTGAAGATAGTGAAGATGATGATTCGGTTTGTCCAGACCCAGTATAACTTATATCGGTGAATGCTATCAGTGCATTGTTTCTTGAAAGACAGTATTAGCATTCTAAGTGGGATTGCTATTATAAAAGGAAAACGTAGACTCAAGCCTCATCAATCGAGAAATGATTAAAACAGCGCATGCAGTGAGGCTAAGTGGGTCGCTCTCATTAGGGTATGTCATCGTCTTTCTAGATACCCTATATCCATATATGTATTGATTGGTTACGCATAAGATCTCGATTAAGGTCGGAAGACCGTGATGATTACATATTCGGTACTAGTAGTCAAAGGCTAAGCTGGTTCTGTATGGCAGGGTACAAGTTGTCTTGTTAGAGCTGGGTGCATTAATCTAGAGATGCACTCAACAGAGGTAGTTCCTTACCTAGTCATAGTATGGAATCCATTCCCCAGTAAGCACCGTATGGTTTTGATTGTGCCCAACTATGTTGAAATTAAGATGCAAGCTTTTCAGCTATTTTATAGTTTATTTTCTATAGATACTATTATAATATCATATGATTTCGGTATAAAAGGTTTTGGTTATCGTAAGGTACAAACTAATCGTGTTTATGTGCGCCGTGGTCTTAAGAGATACCTTTGTTTAAAAAGGATTTTTGAAAATAATTAAATTACAATTGAGTGTGTTTTCTCACGCTGGTTTTCCAGACTAACTCGAGTGTTATTTATTTATAATGCTTGGGTCAGACCGAGTATTACAGATTCAAGTTAGGATGCTATGGAGCTCAGAAAACGAGCTAGATGATAGAGACGTATTCCTTGTACTTGATTATATTCCACTGTGTGTCAGGTTATTAGTTAGCACTAGTGAGGATAAGTTATAATAACTGTCCATATTGATTTGTTAGTTGTTATACTCTGATGATTGTATGTAAATTAACAGTTACAGTTTCTTTTGTATAAAGATCTGTTATTATCTATTAAATATTGTTCCACTGCAATTGTAGGATTCTGCATTATTGTTTCATGTTCTTCTATCTTTCTTTTTCTTTCCCAAACAATTGGATTTGTTGACATTTGATTTCTCGACATGTAATACAATGGACGTATTAGTGTCGATTTTCGAGGGTCGAAACTCCTGGCCGTTACATTTGGTATCAGAGCTGAAGGTTAAGCGAGAACCTTGGCTTTAATAAGGTAACTCATTAGAGATTGGGTAGTAGAACCCTAGAATGAGTTTGAGTGTGTGTGTGTGTGTGAGCGCGTATTTGTTGGTGATATAAATTTTTTTTATATTGTGTTGGTTGATCTATTGAGTGACTTATTGATTCTGGTCAATACGAGTAATTAACGTTGTTGATAGGGATCCCTAAACACTTGAACAGAGCAACTCGACATGGTATTGTTTTAAAATTGGGTAAATGAAATAATTTTACCATGATTATATTTTTATATATAGAGGAATAATTTTTCAAAAATTATTATAGTTGTATGTGGAGTGCTTGGTTGCTAGGAAATTATAATATTTAACTATTATCATTATTGCTTGTTGTTGTGATCAAATTAAAGTTGATATTATAATGAAAATAATATTATAATTTAAGAAATAATTTCATATAACAAAACAGAATTATGTAAATATGATTTGTAAATATGGCTTAAAATTGAAATATAATGAAGTTCTTGAAGTATATTATATAAATATGGTCTATAAAAACGATTTACAAAGGAGTTAAAAGCTGAAAATGCGGGAATTTCAGAAGCATATTTTAAAATATGATTGTAAGGGTTTAAGGCTAGAATTTGGAAATTTAAATCCTATTGGTTTTGAAAATTGTTTTCAAAAGGGTTTTGAAAAAAGAATAGGGATATTAATTGGAAATTATTTTTGAAAATATTTTTAAAAGGGTTTTAAAGGGAGTAAAAGCACTAGACTCACTTCGGTCGTTGGAAAATAATTTAGATGATGACTGCGGCATCATCGACGTTCATTTTCGAGTTTCCAAGAGAGGAATTGCTGTCATTGGAGTTTTGTTTAGTAAAACAGGTTTTTATTTCAGAAAAAAATCGAAAAAATGATTTGATATACCAATGGAATTTTGTGTATATATGTGTATATGATTTCAAAAATGATTTGGTATATTTAAGGACAAGGTGTGTAAACTCTGGGATTTCCATTTAAATGTTTTATGGAATATGAATAAGTTTGATAAATTATAAAATTTGAAAATTTGCAAGTTAAAGCAATATTTAAAAGTGTTGAATATGAATGCAAGAAAGGTAAAATTTTGAAATTAAACTATGGAATGAAATTGAACTTAAATTAAGTTAAATAAAAGTGAATTTTAGAAATTTAACCTGAGTTAGGCTAAATGAATAATTTTTAGAAATGGAATTTAGTGATATTGAAATAAACTAATGAATGGACTAATTAAATTAATTAGTTAATTGAATTTGGTTTGGAATGTGGGTGGGAAAGAAATTGAATGTTGAAATTGGAAAATGAAATTGGATTTGATATAAAATGGATATAGACTTAAGTTGTATAAGACATTTTAGAATGAACTTAAGTAGTGGTGTGGAAAGCTTATAATAAACCTTAGTAATAATATTATGGAATGGATTATTAATAAATTAACATGAATTGGAATGTTTTTTAATATAAAATGAAGCGAACAAGTTTGGTGAATAGCTTGAATGAGAATCAATGGAAAATAGATAAATTGATTTAGAATCAATTTAAATGGATAAACTGAAGCTTATTAAAATGGATACAAATATAATAAGTGTGAATGTTAATAGAATGCAATTGAATGGTGTGTGAATAAATTTAAAATTGAATAAATGATATGAAAATCAATTTGAAAGTGTATAATTGAATGCTTGAACACTGTAATTGCATATGCTTTTAAAATACATGATATGACATGTTTGCTTTGGTTAAATGAGTGTAATGTTATAAAAAAATTATAAATTGATTTAGGTAAATTTTTTGTGAAAGAATGATGGAATTTAGGTAGAAGATGGTCAATGGAGGCTAAATAGGGTTAAGGAAGGTTTAAATATGTATTTATAGTGATTAGGGGCTATTATGGTGGCTGTACTAACCCCAATCCCAAAATCAATTAGTAGGCCTATTTACCGGTCTGATTAGTTACCAATAATTTCTGCTTGTAATAAGTCAAAACTTCAAACAACTATATCTCCTGAACAGTAAGTCAAAAAATCTACTATGATCACTTTACAGAATGAGAAACAATTGTATCTTTTATTTGTAAGTGGTTAGATTACCAAATTCGACTTCAATCAAAATTATGGTCGTCCTTACAAGGATTTTCATGATCAAAACCATTTAATAAAAATTCTATAGTGGAAAATATATCTAGCTAATATTTCTCAAACTTATATACATTTACACCTATATATATATATATATATATATATTAAATCTTTAACCAACTTGGTTTTAAAAATAATATTTTTATAATCCACCAATACGTTAATATTTTGGGTCCACCAATTCTCCCCCATTTAGGAATTTCGCACTTGAAATTTCAACTTAACAAAAATAGTCAATCAATATAGATACCAAGCATTCCTAATAATCAAACAAGCATTGCAATAAGTAGTTGAAATGAAGAGTTAGGAGGATTAGATCAAGAAGGATTCTTTAATTATTGGTGAATGCATGTTCGAAAAAAGGTGGATTATGTTCTTCTAATCTATTAACAAAAAAGTGAAAAAATGGAAAAAAATTGAAATATTCGGGATCTAATAATTGACAAAAGGAAAGATTGAGAAGTGGAGAAAGAACAAAGCAACGAAAGAGCTTGTAGAGGTACTCGGTTTTAATACTATGTATATGTATACTGATTCATATGAGTAGAACCTAAACAATAATATATATATATATATATATTTGTGTGTGTATGTGTGTATACAATGCACATAATTCGGTTTATTTTATTTAAAATGAAAATAACAAACATCTGATAAGGACTAGGTGGCATATTAAAAACATTATTAGAAATTACCACAGTGAAGTCAACTAATCATTCGACGAAATTTGTAGACTAACCTCAAGCTTCCCTTTTTGATTATATCCATTATTTGTAAGGCCTTGCTTGAATTGCTTTAATTTGAATTAAAGAAATTTAATTTTTTTTCCATATTTTAATTCCAGCAAATAAATCTTAGGGATATTTCTCGAAAAATCATTTCACATTAAATGGAACAAAAATTTTGTTATACGTATTAAATGTTTGTGGGAATTCGAATATCCAAACAGAATTTCAAAATATAAAACCACGTGTCCTTTATGGCCCTTTCAAAAGTTGACATAAAAATACTCGGTTTTACAATTTTCTAGTCAAAATTATCCACTGAAAAATAGCTTTAATTTAAGTGAAGCATATTTATTAAATGCCAAACTGAAACTTTTCATAAAAATTGTCAAAACTCTATGTTGCACATCTTCATACCAAAAATCAATGTACTACGTGAATACTAAGCACGCTAAATAGGATAGGTTATATTTTGGTCATAAATAGTAACTTGTATGTTACGTAAAACATTCTAACCATATTTTGGGATCTTTATTGGCATTTAGATTTCTACAAGTTTATTTAACCTTGAAACTATTAGGGGTTACCCAGAAAGTGCTTATTAGGACCAGGATATGGTTTATTTATACCGTACCATTTAAAGCCGCGTAATCACTTACTTATCCAAAAAATACACATTAATTTGATCCTTAAAAATAAGCAATTCTTTAAAGTTAGGTAGATTATGTTACTAGTTTTTACCTAATATGTAAATATTACATAATAGTCCATAATATTACAGAAATCATAATAATCCTCAAATATTCATAATTTTCCAAAATTAGCCTTTACTACACAATATTTCAGAAAATAACTTTGAAGTTGTAGTTTTAGAAAATAATCCATACATTTCTAAATTTTACAAATAAGTTCATAAATTCTAAATTAATTAAGACAAGCCCAAAACTTATAGATTTCATAATTTCAAAATTAGGTTACAAATAGAATTTTCAAAATCCTAGTTTTACAATTGACATGCATCCTGTAATAAACTTTTAAAGCCCTATGAATTAACATAGAGATAGAGATAATAAAAAGGCTGTAACATCACATGTGAAATTAAGCCCCTTTAAGTGATATAATTCAACTATGAAATAGAATTAAATGGTATTTCATAAAATATCTCTAATTAAATCACTTCGGTGGTATGTTATATTGCTAATATGGTATGTTATAATTTACCTTAAGCCACGGATTACATTGAAGATATTGCTAATATGGTATGTAGAACCATTGTGGAACGGTTGGCAAAATCCCCATGAAACATCTCAAAACACCAAACTTTATTACTACGTTGTTCTCATCATAAAATGGAGAAAAAAATGAATGTCTCCTGGATTACTTTATACCCTTGTTTTTCTCAAATCAAGCTTTATATATTGTTATTTGCTCCCTTATATATAGGAAGAAAGTGGCCTAATTGTAGCCAAATGTTCGAGTGTTCGTCGGTTATGAACCCTTATTTAAAGGAAAAAAACTAGGTCATAAATGAATTATAACCACAAAATTTGTCAGTTACCTATGGTTTTGAAGAGAATTAATGACCACTTGGGTAGTTTTGAAGAAAATTAATTTTCATTCAAATAGTTTTAGAGAGAATTAATGCTTATTTTGGACCACATTAATTGAAAGAGAACAACGAAGAGTCAATTTGTTTCTCCCCTTAATTTTGCAAAATTTGGAAAACAAGTAAAACTTATTTCATTATTTTCCAATGCACTTTCAGCGATAGCTTCCATCATTAACGCTTGTAGTGAAATCAACGGAGATTTATGTCATTAAATAAACCCATAGGATCTCATTTTTCGTTGACAAAATTCTAGGAAGATAAAATATATTAATTATCCCCTCCTTCAAATAAATATTCTCTTCTTCATCTCATTGGGAAAAATTTTTAGACAAAAGATCACTCTTACTAAGAATTATTAGAGTTCGTTTTGATTTAAACAATTTAGTGGTTGAGGTAACATCTTAGGCCCACGCTTTTAACACCCCGTAAAGTAGAAGATAATTAATTAAAAATAAATTAATAAATAATAATTAAAGTCCAAAAGTATAGTTTTCATAAATGTCACAATTTGGCTACAAAACTTACATCATCGGTGTTCATTGTAATTTTTTGATCGAGTTTCATATATAAAGTATATTATCAGAGTTCAAAACGAAGAAATTATCAACGTTTGAAGATTTCAGATCTGAAACAATTATATATGTATAAAGAAAATAAATATTATCAATTAACATTAACCAAACCTTAGCAGCTAAGTAATATTAATGTTAATCAGGCCAAATTAAGTCTGTTTAATTAGGAAACAAATGAAATAAAATAAACAATTAACATATAAAGGCGACCGATCGGTCCTCTTATTGGGACAACTTAACCGCTAGTGTTAGACTGGTAGGGAAATAGCAGTCGATAGGTGGTACAATGGTGACTGATATTGAACCTAAACCGAATGGCCTAGATTTAATATAATCTAATCTAAAGGCCATAATTAATTCGAAACCCTATAAATACAGGCCTAGCCTTCTCATACTTCATGCATCAACGGCTAAGCTTTGCCATTTTCCTTTCCCCATAAATTCTAAAAAAAATGTATAAACTATAGACTACGTATATAAATAGAGAACACAGAAAAACAACAGAGAAGAAGAATAAGGTTGAATCAAATTACCAAAGCAAATGTAAATTGCAAATCTAAATCTAAATCAATATTTAATTGAAATCTCTTTTTGAATCTATAACTCTAATAAATAAATATATACTTTTGATACCTATTTTGGTAGAAAAAGAGGGAGTCAATGAAGAATATCGGAATCTGGAGATTTGGAAGCTTAGATGTGAGTGGAATGTTATATATTTTTTATATAATATTGTGTTTATATCGTTGTGAATCTGTTCTTTATATGCCTAGATGTAAATTTGGAGCTGTAGGCTTAAACACACATATGCAATGAACTTAAGAACCTTCCCCACATATTATGTGAATTATTAATTTTGATTGAATGTAACATCCCAAAAATTTTAATTTAAATTTGGTAGCCTATTTGAACTTTTGAAATTTAATTTGAAAAGTTTCAAAAGAAATAAAATATTATTAATATTAAATGTTACAAAGATATATGGATAGAAATAAAATATTTGGTAGTTTAAGCTTTAAATAGTTAATAAATAAAAATATAAAAACAAGAGATTGTGTTAAATATAAATATATATATGGTAACTCATATGGATACATAAGCTAATACTTATAGATGTGCATGTGGATTTGGTATATGCAAGAAGATAGAAAGAAAAAAATGTATGCAAGGCTAAGAATAAATATCTATAAATAAAAACAAAAAAATGTACATACAAAAAAATAGGATTACATGTAAACAAAAATGGAAACATAAGCATTTAATGCCATCTTCTCAGGCATAAATAAAATCATTTCAGCCGAAATAAACCTTGCTTAGTCAAAGCGGGAAGATCAAACAAAAATAATGAAAAAATCTGACCAAAGAGAAATAAGATGTTCCAGTAAACACCTACCTGTGCAAAGTCTTCCTTTATATGTACACATCCATATTTGTCTTGCTCGTTCAAACATGAGATAGCAAATCAGAGGAAAGAAAAATATAAGTATCACTATATTTTCAAACTCAAGATCATTCAACTAAATAAAACAGGGTTCAAAAGAAGATCAACTGCAGGTTTTCAAACAAACAGCAGCTCTCTGTTCATCAATATTTTCAAGTGAGTAAACCTATTATTTTAAAACTGAAATCTGGGTATTTAGTTCATGAACTTTGTGCTTTGCTGTATATTGGAAAAAATTTGTTCTGTATGTTTTCTATGATACTGAAAATGTTTATATGACTTGTTCTTCTATATTTCTGATTACAGAGCAAAGGAAAGTAGAAAAACAATTCAATACATCTTCACATAAACTTAGGTTTTAAAACAAAATAAGTTAGTTTGAACTTAAACCATGGGCCAGAAATGGTTTTAAGCTTGAAGTGAAAAACTTGACTCTGTAAACTTGGTTTGCAGTAATAAAAAAAATCATATGATAAATTCGAGTGTTTTAAATCATTGATTTGATTACATAATTTGAATAAACATACAAAGATAGGATTTTTAAAACTAATATGGTGATTTTAGTTACTTAGGCTAGGAGTAGTTCAGAGTTGATTAAAATATGCTTTTTAATCAATTACTAGTGATCAAACAAATTTTAGATGTTGGATTTTAGTTTGAAGCAAGCTTGTTGCTAACGAAGACAAGAAAATTGTTAAAAAAATTGTTTATTGCAAGAATTGATGAGACGAGGTGAATTTAGGGTTATGTTTGAAGTTTTGCGGTGGGTTGGAAATGTAGTGATATCGTCACCATGGAGTGATCGAGTTGCTTGAGATTGAGGGGGATGTTAGTGTAGAGGGTTGACGTGATATGGCCGGAGTCATGGATTTTCTGGCGAACGGCGCAAGGAGGACGAAGCGTTTGGGTTTAGTTATGTTCGAGTTACAGTTTCAACGGAAGGGTGAATTTCGATTTCGAATTTTTCTGTGTCGAATCGAGCTTTGGTTTCGAGCATAGGGATGAATTGCGACTTGCCGAAGGTCGCGAAGTCCACCAGAGCGACGGCGCGACGCCGTGCATGTGCACGACGTCAATTCCGTGTCAGGAAGTTTTGGGCCTGGGGGGAACTCGAAGGAATTCTCAAGTAGGAGATGGATTGGCTCGGGTCCTCCCGTGCTCGAGTGGAGTTGATTCAGCGGTTGTTTAAGTTTAAAACTTAAGCTAGAAAAAAAAAGTACGTGAAGGAGAGTGATGGCCTCGAGGAAAGAGGGAGAGAAACTCGAGTAAGACTCAAGTAAAAACCTGGGTATGCTCGGGTTATTTTCAAAATGGGTTACGCCCAATAAATTTAAAGTTTATGATGTTAAAGTAAATAATGTTGACTATTTTAAGTTAAGAATTTTATTCAAGTTCATCAACTAAGTGAGTACATAACAATGTTTTCTAAAACCTTAATTGATATTTTAATTAAGTTAAATATTAAATTTAATTACCATTAAAGTTTTCAATGTAATAAAAGTTTAAAGAAGATTTTTAAATGTTAATTCAGATAAATAACCAACTGTTTTGGAAAGCAATCAAGAATGATTAAATTAATAATTATAATTAACCAAGTAATTAAGGATTTATATGGTAATTAAAGATTGGTTAATCAATAATTAAGTATCTAATTAATTTATAAATTAAGAATTGTCAATTCGATAATTTAAGTTAATCAGTTTATAATTAATAGTTATGTAACAACCCTGGTATTGGAGATTACTGATGATATTAAATTATAATGATAGTTATAATTTAATATGGTAACTAGGATGTAATGAAGAAATAAATATGGTTTAAATTGTGTATTTCAAATAAACAATACGTATGGAGTTAAACATGGGGTTTAAAATTCATTGTTTGGTATTTTGGTTAAATATAATGGAAAATATTGGAATTTAGGTAAATTCGAATTAATAAATTTACCAAGTGATGTATTTCGACATTTAATTGTCGAAATAAATGAAAATTGATGGAAATAAAGTTTTAAAAACTTTATTTTGAGGTATTGGAGTGAAATTAGTCATTTACTATATTTTAATTAGTCAATGTGATAATATTGATAATTATTGTCAATATTAGCCTTTTATTAAATATAAAAGGAAAAATATGAAGAAAACATATCTTTTAATAAAATAAAAGATGAATTATTGGGAAAAAATATTATTTTGTCGTTTTAAAAGTGTTAGAATGATCTATTAAAATTTATTTGGCTAAGAGAATAAATTTTGATCAAGTTATACTTTAAAAATAGTGTTTTTACACTAAAATTATGCAAATTGTAAAATACTGTTAAAATGGGGATTTATTGTTAAAAATTATATTTTTATTGTTAAAATAAATTTCATTTTGTCACATTTACTATTTTATTTCAAAATAAATTAGTGTATGCATTTTATTTGGCTTGAAAATGAAGTGTTATATGCATATAGTGTTAAATTAAGAGGAAACATGTATACAACTTTCTTCTTTTTTGTTAATGTTTTATTTGGGCTTAAAGGGTTTGGATGGGATCCAAAGGCCATTCTATAGACCTTTCTAGTGAGGAAAAGCAAAAAAAAAAGTTGTACGTAATTTGCATCTTCTTCTTTCTAAAACCTTCTTACCGTAAAAACAAAAGGAAAAACAGTGGTTTTCTCAAACTAAATCAAATTTCCACTCAATTTGTTGCAAAAATTCAAAGAGAAATCACCTAAATAAGAAGAGAAAGGTAATCTCCAACCTTTTAGATCCTCTAATCCATCTAAAGTTTGGATTTCTATTTAATATAATTTTATTTTGATTGAATTCCTTTCTGCATGTTCCTATTTTGCAATCTACAGGCTCTTGAAGGCCATTTTCTAGCTAAATCCAACAATTTGCTGCTGAAACCATTGCTAAATCAAGTGGTAAGAAAGGTAAGGGTTTCTTACAGCAAGCTAAAGAAAAAAAATCAATTTTTGGTATCAATTTGTTGATGGAATTGCTCTATTTATCTACTTTGTTTTCTGTTTTGCTGGCTGAAAAAGCCCTATGTTCAAAAATTCGTTTCTTCTCCAATTTATATTATTTGAGTCTGAATTTTTCACATGTTTTAGTACTTAGATTTTGCAGTGTTAATGGAAATTTTCATTGAATTTGGAATTGTTTCGGTTTGGAAAATTTGTGCTTGAAAATGATCAAAAACTGATCTCTGATTTCTGGCCGAAAATAGGTCATATTAGAAAAATCATATCTTTTCCAATTCTTAGCAAATTAATCTCAGTTTATGATATGTTGTTGCAGTCGGTGTACTCTATATTTCTGAAAATTTTCATTTAATTTTGATTTATCTTGCTATAGGAAACTATTGCTTGAATTTGGTCAAAATTGACCTCTATGTATTGGCCGAAAATAGGTCAAATTAGAAAAATCATATATTTTTCAATTCTTTGCAAATTAATCTCATTTTTTGATATGTTGTTATAGTCGGGGTACTCTACGTTTCTGGAAATTTTCATTTAATTTTGTGTTATTTTGCTATAGGAAACTATTGCTTGAAATTGGTCAAAAACTGACCTCTGTGTATTGGCCGAAAATAGGTTATATTAGAAAAATCATATCTTTTTCAATTCTTAGCAAATTAATCTCAGTTTTTGATAAGTTGCAGAAGATTAGTTTTACAATGCTTTTGAAAATTTTCATGAAATTATGAGCAGTTTTGTTATAGATAATCCTTATTTCAAAATATCCAAAAATCTTGTTTTTTTGTGCTTGTAGAAAAGAGCTATATTTGAAAAATCATAACTCTTTCATTTTGCAGTGAAATGTGCCAAATTTTGGATATGTTATAGTCCTCCTATCATAGTATAACATAGTAAAATTTGGCAGAAATCTGAATTGTTTTGTCACCCCAAATTACTATCCAAAGTTAGCCAAAAACTAAGTTGTTTGGTAGATTGTTCTCTTGCTTCTATTTGCGCTTTCGTTAGCTGTTTCACTGCAAATTTCGATGATTTTAAATATTGTTTGAATAAGTTTGATGATGAATGTTTAGTATTATTATTATTCGATAATGAATTAGCTTGATTTTGGAAATTTGTAGAATTTAAATTTTATTTAAATTCTATTTTAATCTAAATATCGATAAATATCGGTATTTGAAGAATTTGATGGTTTTAATTGATTTTGGTTTTGAATAAGTTTATGAAAATTATTTATGAATTATGGTTAATTAAATAAATGTTTTCAAAACATTTTAAAGGGGTTTTAAGCAATTATTCATTTTTTTTAAAAGTATTTTATATATAGATAATCTATTTGATAAATAGATTTTTCCTTTTAAAACTTACTTAAAAAAATTCTAAAAATTGTTTAAAAATCCCGTTTTCTCTATAAAATGTTTCTAGATATATTATAGCCTAGTTAGACGATTTCGACGTATGAGAATGAGAATTAAATGATTTGGCAAAAATACGTGGTATGGGACATGTGTTTTCGCCTCATCGCTTAATATTGGACTTTTACTGTCGAATCAGCTTTGAAGTACTGTTTTATGATATTTTTACCTGCCGAGGACATGAGGCGGGGTTGCTATGATGAATTGATAATGGTTGTGATGTTTAAGATGGACTTTTACTTGTCGATGAAATGAGACAAGTTTTGATGTCACTTTAAACTTATCAAAGTATGAGACACGATGAGTTGGATGCTTTACACTCGCCAATGAGACGAGGCGGTGTATGGTTGATTTGGATTTTTATGACTGTTTTCTAATGTGGCATGGACTGAACATTAGTAAACTAATAGGTGCGAATGTATGGTATGGGACGTACATTAATACTCATTGGGTTCCTATTCGAGATGTGACACATTCAAGATGTTATTAGTACTACAAACCGAGTATACGATTGGAATCATTACGATGTTCTTGATGTCATTACTAGATTCCAATCATCATGATGTTTTGCTTGGATTTTATGATTTGGGTGTCATCGCGATATTCGACTATAGTCAATCAAGATGATCACGATGCTAAGATGTTAATGACCCCAGGACGATGTATGGTACCAAATAATAGTAGTACTAGTCAAGATGAAAAGCACGTGCAATTTTCTATGAAGTTTTCTATGTTCGATTTCACCTTTTTGTGATGCGTTATTTGAATATGGCCTTGAGTATGATATGGGCTACATTCATATTATTCTATATGGTGATTTTGATAATGATTTCTTTTAACTCTTAATGAGTTCTTATGATAGATAATGATGATTTGATGTTTCTTTATGAAGTTATTATATGGTTTTCATCCTTATCCACTTTACTTAGAGATATCATTAAGAGAAACCATATGCATGTTACTTATTGAATTTCTTTGAAATAGATAGATGAATCCTCGATACCCCCTTTCTTATAAATGATATGATGAATAACATGTCGTTCCGTTGGCAACAACGGAGTGATTCTCACCATTCCACTTATTATTGAGATCCTTACTACTGATAAGTTTAGCTTGCCTGACCCGTGTGTTTTTCACTCGGGTCAGACCGAGTTGCAGGTTAGATTGGATTGCTTCACTTCTTGGGTCAGCTTGATAGTTTTGGTTGGACTTATCATTTTGGCTTGGATGTCGTTTTGAGTCGTCTTCTTTTATGGGTCTTATTATATATTATTCTGTGGGATGGGTGTATATGTGATTTAGTAGTCCATGCTACTTATATATGATGTATTATTATGGAGATGTATGGTGATGTATGTATTTATATATATATATATATATATATACACTCTGATCTGGGTTTGCTGTTCTGTGACTGATGTTTTCTATCTGCATGTATATTACATTATTTCTGAAATGGTCTGAATCCACCATAGTGTGCATTAGTTATGGACTAAGCGTGTCTACCACTTATGAGGTAATAAAAAAAAATCAAGACATAATTGACATGCTTAGCTCTTAACTAACGTATTACTATGATGGTCGCCCTTAACCAGCCCTATTCTCTGCATTAGTAGACATGGTTACTTAGTAATTCTCCTTACTAATGTAGGTCTCGGGGTGGGGCGTCACATCTTGGTATCAGAGCATTGTTTCAGAATATAATGTAATATATACAGAACAACATACGAGATACCATACATCAGATATAATACATCCATATACATCATCCCTTAATCATGATCGGTTTCACCTTGACCTTGCCTTGCCTCTTTCCTTGTTTTGATTCGTGTCCCTTTTTAATTCTTTTGGGATAGATAGAAAGGAATATGTCTAGGAATGTTAATTATATTTTGTAGCATTCCATAATAGAGTTTGATGTCATCTTATCTTATAAATAATCTTATTTAGGATTATTCTATTCCCATTTTTGTCGATACGAGTGAGTTCGTATCGATGGAGCTGATTGATTTCTTTGAGCATTCTTGTTGCATTCCTTTGAGAGTTGTGAATCCTATTAAAGGGATCCACAACGATTGGCTCGTTGTGAGCATTCTGAGATTTTTATTTTTGATATTGCTTTTGTGAGTATTTGTTTGTTACTCACAATCTTGAGATGCATTTGATTTGAGATGGATTGACTTATTTGATATTAAGTCCAATCGTTTATTTTATAGATCCTATTGTATATTTAGATTTCCTATTTTGATTGGTGCATTATTTCTGTCATTTTGGAATGTTAATGACGATTCCAAAGCTTCTGAATTCA
The DNA here is from genome assembly GCA_030765085.1 of Allium cepa. Lineage (NCBI taxonomy): Eukaryota > Viridiplantae > Streptophyta > Magnoliopsida > Asparagales > Amaryllidaceae > Allium > Allium cepa. Next base: position 1,036,740,059 of record CM060931.1, on the reverse strand, counting down.
CTCTTGAGTATCGAGATGTTGATGACATATCTCGAATTCCAGTCAAGATGACCTTGTTGAGTTTTGATCAGTTCGTTTGGGTTTGATATCCAATCGGCCAATTGAGTTTTAAATTAACCTTATTCCTAGCTATTAGCCTTCGGCTATCCTTCCACGAGGACTTCCACTAAGGAATGAGTTAGTTTCTTGATTGTTCGAGCTTGATTGAGTTTATTATTCAGTTTCTTTGAGTTATCCTTTTGGAATACTCAATCGGTGTTATCCTTTGTAGCATTACTTTGTTTGAAGTAATGATTTGTTGTTTGTATGCTTCTTCTCCTTCGAGAAGAATATCTTGCTTATCTTGTGTCTTGGTAATTTCTATGAGCGGCTTGTCATCTTGTAGGAGTTGGCGAACACTCCATTTCCTTCTGTTGATTTTGAGAATCGAGTATTCTAGGAATATCTCAATGCATTCTCTTAATGTTCTTTCGTTTGAGTTTTGAACCTATATAAATATGAGTTTTAAAGAGAAATTTGAGCTTTGAGATACATAAAAAAAAATCAAAGAATATTTTGAGAATATATTTTATAAGAGTAATATTACTTTTATAGAAATAATTTAAGAGTGTTGGGTTGTCCATCAAGTAGTTAAGAGTTCTTGTTGATACGCCTGATCAACGTTATCGATAGGAATCTCCTAAATGCTATGATGGGGCAATCAGACACGATGGTTTATGATTTAAAAAAAATGATATTTTGAAAATAATATTTGAGATTAAATATTAAATTTATTATTGAACGGTAATTGCAGCCATTGATTTTAGAGATGAGTAATAGAGTGGCGAGGCAGTTTTGATCGTTCGATCAACTCTGCAGCCAACAGATATATTTATTTATTAGAGACTCAATGGCAAGGCAATTCCATTTATTTATTTTTTTAAATTATAAAGATGATGATATAAATGAGATTATATTATTTTATTTTATTTTGTCGTGCTTTATTGGAAGTCTATTTTGAGATTTTAGAATTATATTATATACATTGGATGTTTAAGAGAAGAGTTATAAGAGAATTTGAAGATTATTTCTTTAAAACTATTTAAGTGGTTTAATAGAAAGAGTAAAGAGAATTTAAACTCTTAATTTATTTTGAGGAATATTATTATGGATTTACAAATTTCTTTGGAAATTAATTTTGAAGTAAGAGAAGAAATTTGGACTTTTAATTTGAGTTTTAAAATTACTTACTAAGTAGTATAGTAAAGAGTTTGAAAATTTTCAAATGTTGGAAATTGAGACTTAAAATTTAAAAGATGCTGAGATTTAAAAATTCTAAATATCTTGAATTAAAAGTTAATTCGAGCCTATTTCCTTGTTTCTTGAGTACATTCTATCTTTGAGCTATTATTAACGACGTGCATTTTTCACGGTCGTTCGAGTGGGTGGCCTTGTGAGAAGCCATCTTGTGATTTATCAATCTTGTATATTGTGTTTATCTTGTTATGAGGATGTTCTTTCTGTATTATTATGCGGAAAATTTTGTTGATGATCTTCTTTATTATTTAGAATTCGGGTTTGAGTGGGTTTGATCCCGACGCTATTCATAGAGTTTTGAGCAATCAATCATTTTCGATTGATTATTTGTTGAGAATCCTATTGATTTTTGATTCAAGACGGGAGATCTTCAAAATTCTTTCGAGTTGCTTGGAAAATTCGATGGTTTGCTAATCACTATATTATCATATGATAGGCCATTGAATTAACCAAGTGAGTTTTTCCTTGTTTCTTTCTACCATTCTATATTGAGAAGTGTGAATGATTTGGAAATCGAGCTTGTCTTTCTCCTTCGATGATTGTATCTTTAGTGTTTTTTACAGCCTTTTCCTCTAGAAATTGCGAGGACGCAATTTTGTTAAGGAGGAGAGTCTGTAACAACCATGGTATTGAAGATTACTCATGATATTAAATTATAATGATAGTTATAATTTAATATGGTAAATAGAATGTAATGAAGAAATAAATATGGTTTAAATTGTGTATTTCAAATAAAAAATACGTATGGAGTTAAATATGGGGTTTAAAATTCATTGTTTGGTATTTTGGTTAAATATAATGGAAAATATTGGAATTTAGGTAAATTTGAATTAATAAATTTACCAAGTGATGTATTTCGACATTTAATTGCCGAAATAAATGAAAATTGATGGAAATAAAGTTTTAAAAACTTTATTTTGAGGTATTGGAGTGAAATTAGTCATTTACTATATTTTAATTAGTCAATGTGATAATATTGATAATTATTGTCAATATTAGCCTTTTATTAAATATAAAAGGAAAAATATGAAGAAAACACGTCTTTTAATAAAATAAAAGATGAAATATTGGGAAAAAAATTATTTTGTGGTTTTAAAAGTGTTAGAGTGATCTATTAAAATTTATTTGACTAAGAGAATAAATTTTGATCAAGTTATACTTTAAAAATAGTGTTTTTTACACTAAAATTATGCAAATTGTAAAATACTGTTAAAATGGGGATTTATTGTTAAAAATTATATTTTTATTGTTAAAATAAATTTCATTTTGTCACATTTACTATTTTATTTCAAAACAAATTAGTGTATGCATTTTATTTGGCTTGGAAATGAAGTGTTATATGCATATAGTGTTAAATTAAGAGGAAACATGTATACAACTTTCTTTCTTTTTTTGCTAATGTTTTATTTGGACTTAAAGGGTTTGGATGGGATCCAAAGCCCATTCTCTAGACCTTTCTGGTGAGGAAAATCAAAAAAAAAAGTTGTACGTAATTTGCATCTTTTTCTTCCTAAAACCTTCTTGCCGTAAAAACAAAAGGAAAAACAATGGTTTCCTCAAACTAAATCAAATTTCCACTCAATTTGCTTCAAAAATTCAAAGAGAAATCACCTAAATAATAAGAGAAAGGTAATCTCCAACCTTTTAGATCCTCTAATCCATCCAAATTTTGGATTTCTATTTAATTTTATTTTATTTTGATTGAATTCCTTTCTGCATGTTCCTATTTTGCAATCTACAGGCTCTTAAAGGCCATTTTCTAGCTAAATCCAACAATTTGCTGCTGAAACCATTGCTAAATCAAGTGGTAAGAAAGGTAAGGGTTTCTTACAGCAAGCTAAAGGAAAAAAAAATCAATTTTTGATATCAATTTGTTGATGGAATTGCTCTATTTATCTACTTTGTTTTCTGTTTTGCTGGCTGAAAAAGCCCTATGTTCAAAAATTCGTTTCTTCTCCAACTTACATTATTTGAGTCTGAATTTTTCACATGTTTTAGTACTTGGATTGTGCAGTGTTACTGAAAATTTTCAATGAATTTGGAGTTGTTTTGGTTTGGAAAATTTGTGCTTGAAAATGGCCAAAAACGGATCCCTGATTTCTGGCCGAAAATAGGTCATATTAGAAAAATCTTATCTTTTTCAATTCCAACAAAAATTAATCTCAGTTTTTGATATGTTGTTGTAGTCGGGATACTCTATATTTCTGGAAATTTTCATTTAATTTTGATTTATCTTGCTATAGTAAACTATTGCTTGAAATTGGTCAAAAAATGACCTCTGTGTATTGGCCGAAAATAGGTCATATTTGAAAAATCATATCTTTTTCAATTCATTGGAAATTAATCTCAGTTTTTGATATCTTGTTACAGTCGGGGTACGCTACATTTCTGGAAATTTTCATTTAATTTTGTGTTTTTTTGCTATAAGAAACTATTTCTTGAAATTGGTAAAAAACTGACCTCTGTGTATTGGCCGAAAATAGGTCATATTAGAAAAATCATGTCCTTTTCAATTCTTAGCAAATTAATCTCAGTTTTTGATATGTTGCATAAGATTAGTTTCACAATGTTTATGAAAATTTTCATGAAATTATGAGCAGTTTTGTTATAGATAATCCTTATTTCAAAACATCCAAAAATCTTATTTTTTTGTGCTTGTAGAAAAGAGCTATGTTTGAAAAATCATAACTCTTTCATTTTGCAGTGAATTGCTCCAAATTTTGGATAAGTTATAGTCCTACAGTCGTAGTATAACATAGTAAAATTTGGCAGAAATCTGAGTTGTTTTGGCACCCCAAATTACTATCCAAAGTTAGCCAAAAACTAAGTTGTCTGGTAGATTGTTCTCTTGTTTCTATTTGCGCTTTCGTTAGCTGTTTCACTGCAAATTTCGATGATTTTAAATATTGTTTGAATAAGTTTGATGATGAATGTTTAGTATTATTATCCGATAATGAATTAGCTTGATTTTGGAAATTTGTAGAATTTAAATTTTATTTAAATTCTATTCTAATCTAAATATCGATAAATATCGGTATTTGAAGAATTCGATGGTTTTAATTGATTTTGGTTTTGAATAAGTTTCTGAAAATTATTTATAAATTATGGTTAATTAAATAAATGTTTTCAAAACATTTTAAAGGGTTTTTAAGCAATTATTCTTTTTTTTAAAAAGTATTTTATATATAGATAATCTATTTGATAAATAGATTTTTCCTTTTAAAACATACTTAAAAAATTTCTAAAAATTGTTCAAAAATCTCGTTTTCTCTATAAAATGTTTCTAGATATATTATAGCCTAGTTAGACAATTTTCGACATATGAGAATGAGAATTAAACGATTTGGCAAAAATACGTGGTATGGGACATGTGTTTTCGCCTCATCGCGTAATATCGGACTTTTACTGTCGAATCGGCCTAGAAGTACTATTTTATGATATTTTTACCTGCCGAGGACATGAGACGAGGTTGTTATGATGAATTGATGATGGTTGTGATGTTTAAGATGGACTTTTACTTGTCGATGAAATGAGACAAGTTTTGATCTCACTTTAAACTCATCAAAGTATGAGACACGATGAGTTGGATGCTTTACACTCGCCAATGAGACGAGGCGGTGTATGGTTGATTTGGATTTTTATGACTGTTGTCTAATGTGGCATCGGCTGAAGATTAGTAAACCAATAGGTGCGAATGTATGGTATGGGACGTACATTAACACTCATTGGGTTCCTATTCGAGATGTTGTGACACATTCAAGATGTTATTAGTACTACAAACCGAGTATAAGATTGGAATCATTACGATGTTCTTGATGTCATTACTAGATTCCAATCATCATGATGTTTTGCTCGGATTTTATGATTTGGGTGTCATCGCGATATTCGACTATAGTCAATCAAGATGATCACGATGCTAAGATGTTAATGACCCCAGGACGATGTATGGTACCAAATAATAGTAGTACTAGTCAAGATGAAAAGCATGTGCAATTTTCTATGAAGTTTTCTATGTTCGATTTCACCTTTTTGTGATGCGTTATTTGAATATGGCCTTGAGTATGATATGGGCTACATTCATATTAGTCTATATGGTGATTTTGTTAATGATTTCTTTTAACTCTTAATGAGTTCTTATGATAGATAATGATGATTTGATGTTTCTTTATGAAGTTATTATATGGTTTTCATCCCTTATCCACTTTACTTAGAGATGTCCTTAAGAGAAACCATATGCATGCTACTTATTGAATTTCTTTGAAATAGATAGATGAATCCTCGATATCCCCTTTCTTATAAATGATATGATGAATAACATGTCGTTCCGTTGGCCACAACGGAGTGATTCTCACCATTCTGCTTATTATTGAGATCCTTACTACTGATAAGTTTAGCTTGCCTGACCCGTGTGTTTTTCACTCGGGTCAGACCGAGTTGCAGGTTAGATTGGATTGCTTCACTTCTTGGGTCAGCTTGATAGTTTTGTTGGACTTATCATTTTGGCTTGGATGTCGTTTTGAGTCGTCTGCTTTTATGGGTCTTATTGTATATTATTCTGTGGGATGGGTGTATATGTGATTTAGTAGTCCATGCTACTTATATATGATGTATTAATATGGAGATGTATGGTGATGTATGTATTTATATATATATATATATATATATATATATATACTCTGATCTGGGTTTGCTGTTCTGTGACTGATGTTTTCTGTCTGCATGTATATTACATTATTTCTGAAATGGTCTGAATCCACCATAGTGTGCATTAGTTATGGACTAAGCGTGTCTACCACTTATGAGGTAATGAAAAAAAATCAAGACATAATTGACATGCTTAGCTCTTAACTAACGTATTACTATGATGGTCGCCCTTAACCAGCCCTATTCTCTGCATTAGTAGACAGGATAAATGTTTTCAAATTCTAATATATATTTTGGTAATTTGGAAATTTTGATTAAAATTTAATACAAAACTTTTTCAAAGGTTATTTAAATAGTTAATTGTATAGTTTTAAAATATTTAGGATAAATGTTAATTGTTTAAATATCTTTTAGCTTAAGTTTAAATTTAAATAAAATTAATAAAAAGGTTTGTTTTATTTTCTTTTTAAATATTGCTTGATAAATATGATTTAAAAACATATATATATGTATAAGTTTAAAATACAATTTACATATGATACATTAATACATTTAAGTAATATAAGTAATTTATAAATAATGAGATAATCTCTTTTATCAACTATTTAGAATTAGCAAATTTGTTATTTTCAAACAATATTAATAATGTATTGTTTTTATATTTAAATATAAGTAGATTTTAAAACAAAGTAGAATTGTTATTTTTAAATTGAATGTGTTGTTATAAGTTGACTTTAAAATTGGATTTTTCAATTTAATTTGAATTTGAAATTGGATTTAAATTTGAAATTCAAAAGGTACATATTTTAAAATGTTTTGGATTTTAAAATGTATAAGCTTTATTTATATATAATTAATTTTATTTTCTTTAAAGAAATTCATATGTATGTATTTAGATAAGCATTTATAAAATTGTAAACTAATATAAAAGCTTTCATTTAACATTTAAAATAAATATTAATTAGTTAAAGGACAAGCGTAAATCTCTAAGGCTTAATAGTAACAAGTGTTAACTAATTAGCAATGCCTATGACAAATGTTAAGATATTTAAACAGGTGTCATTTTAAAATTTTAATTTTTCTTTTATTTTTTAGAAAACCACATTCTAACTTATAGATAAATATGCTTCTCATCTTCATTTTCTTTTCTTTCTTTTTCTATTCAAAGCCAAGAAGAAACTCAAAACAAATCTCTCAAAAACAAAATCAGTAAACAAACACTTCTTTAAACCAGAAACAAAATCAAACACTATAACCTGAAATCTCATTTTCGAAAGCAAGAAACAAATTTCTCAAAACATTCCTCAAACCATTACTCCAAAACAAGTTGTAACCAATTCAATAACTGCAAATCATTTTCAAAATCAAGCCTGTAATCCATTTTCAATACCTGGAACAAAGCTTGCATCATTATCTTTAACCTGGAAACCTAAGCAGTTCATCTTTGTTTCAACTAAGTCTTAAACCATCTCTGCAACAAATTTCAACAACAAGCATTTCAGTTTATAAATCAAAGAAACATTTCTCAGCTATTCAAGTTTTAAAGTCAGTAGCAAATTCCAGCAACTCAATTTTTAAAAGTTCAAAAGCCATTTTCAAAACAAAGGAAGGCTTTGTTCTTCATTTTCAAAATAGGAGAATAGCATTTTTTTTATAACTTAAGAATGAAATCTGGTTGCATGATTAATATTTGAAGCAAATTATGTTTGTGTGTATGTATATTGGTGAATTTCTGTGCATATTTAAAAATATGATGTGTGCATGCCTGTAACATCTCTGTTCCCAGTTTCAAGCTCAGTTTTTGATTTAAAATCCTCTATCTCTTGATCTAGTCATTGTTAGGATTTAAGTTACAAATATACTTGTTTATTTTATCATAGAGTAGGTTTAAATTTTTTATTTAAGTTAAAATAAATTTAAATATGCTATGGAAACCAAAATGAACAGAAAAGCTTGGGTTTTGTTTAAAATCCAAACATCCTAATTTATTGTTTCAGGCATGTGATCTGAAACATTATCCAAAATCATAATTTTTGGAAGTAAAACCATGGTTTTTAGATTGGGTTTGAATGTGCATTTTGGGGTTGAACAGATATTGTGTTTTAGGTGTTTTATGTTGATCTACTTGCTCGGGAGGTCGGGGTTTTCTTTGGTGGTGGAAGAATGAACGGAGAGTTTGGGAAAATTGTCGGTAAGTTGTATAGGTTACTATGGCGGCGGGGGATGATATGGAAGATCTGTAACCCTAGTTTTGGCTAGGTCGTGAAATTTTGTTCATCTAGACACCGCTGGTGCATCGAGTTCATCAGAACTCTGGGAATTGGAAGAGGGGATGTTGGCGAGGTCGTGGACGCAGGCTCTAATGTTCTGGTGATCAGAGGTGTGAGTTTGATGGTGTTCCAGGTTGGACAGTTGTTCCAGGTATGGTGTAAAGCTACTCGATTTTGATTTCGAGTGTGAATCGATGGGTTTGGGGTTTGGTTCGTCTGAGGATGTGGACGCCGACTGCGGGAAGGTCGTGAAGATGACCAGAAGTGGTCGGAGCCACCGTGCATATGCACGGTGCATTTCTTTGTACTTGGTGAAGTTTGGGGCTGAGGAGATGGGGTACTCAAGTTTTCTCGAGTCGGTTGCATGAGATGCTCGAATTCATGTGGGTTTTGGCTCGGGGATTTGAGTGTGTGTGCTCAGATCTTTTGTTTTGTTACAGGTTATAAACCAGTCAGGTTTTCAAATTTTAAAATGAATTTAAAATTTGAAAGCGAGATTTTAAATAGAGTTTTAAATCAAATTTTTAAGTATGGACTCAAATTAAACTTGTATCCTGGTTTTGGAATTAATAAAGATATATAAAATCAAAATGTTTAAACAAGTTTAAAGGTTTAAAATATATATGTAAATGTGTTAGTTTTCCAATAAAATGTTTAAAAATTTATTTATATAAAATTCTTTTATAAAAGTTTTCTTTAATATTTGAATGGGAAGTTATATAAATTTGTTTAACTTAAATTTGCAAGTTAAATGATTAAGTTATTTTTAAAAACTTGATTTTAAAATAAAATTAAATAAATTAGTTTAAACCTTTCCTTATATAAGTTTCTTTTATAAGTGATAAATGTTTCTTTACATTTGTTTAAGAGGTTTGTAAATTGTTTTAAATTTTGATAAGTTAAATCATTTTTAAATCTTAATTAAAAATGGAATTTAAAAGTAGATTTAAAAGTGTAAATTGATTTAATACACATGTTAATGATAATTAAGTCATTAATAAAGAAAATGATTTATTTTAAAGATAATTAAGGTTTTAATGATTAATTAAGTTAATAAGGTAGTTAAGGAGTAATTAATTAATTTAATTAATTAATGATTTAGATTAATTTATAATTAGAGATTAATTAATTGGAAATCAAAGATTAATTCATTTATAATTAATGATGATTAATTAAAGCTTAATTACTTGAGGAAAGTAATTAAAGAATTGTTAATGGTTAATGAAGATCATTAACTAGAGATTATTAAATAATTAATTAATGTAATTAATTTTAATAATTTATTAGATTAATTAATTAAGGATAATCATTTGTGGAATTGGTTAAGTATAATTACTCAATGAAAGTAATTAAAGAGATTAATTACTCAATGAAATTAATTAAGTTAATGTGATTAGTTTAAGTTAATTAATTAATTTAATTAATTTAAGATAATCACCGGATGATTTGTTAAGTATAATTACTTAATGTGATTTATAAAGTGTAATTACTTAGTGAAGTAATTAGTGATGGCAATTATAGGATGTAATTAACTGAAGATTGAAAGTAGTTTTGAGTTTAATTACTTTGTGTAATTAATAAGAAGGATAATTACTTAGTGAAAATAATTAAGAATTAATTACTTAGTGTAATTAATTTAAGAATTAATTAATAAAGTTATTTGAATTTAATTAAGTAATGTAATTAATTAAGAATAGTTAATTACTAAATGGGATTAATCAAGGCTGATTAATAAATATGATTAATTAAAGATTAATTATTAAATGTGTTTAATTAGAAATATATTTAATTTAAGAAGTAATTAAGGATCATTAAATAATATAATTAATGAGGTGGTTAAGGATTGATTAATTAAAGATAATTAATCAATGAAGTGATTATAAAGTAATTAATTAATTGTAATTAATTAAGGATTAATATAATTAATTATAGTTAATTAATTAATGAAATAATTAATGTTTAGTTACTGTAAATGGTTAAGGATAATTAATTTGTGTAACTAATTAAAGGCTAATTACTTAATGTAATTAGAAATAATTAGTCAAGGATGATTAATTAAGATGAATACTTAGAGGGTGATTAATTAATTGATTTGTAATTAATTAATTGTTAAGTAAGCAAGATTTATGTGATGGAAGTAATTAATTTAATTTATTTTAAATTAATTAGAGATGAAGTAATTAATTTATTTTATTTTAAATTAATTATAGATAGTATGATTTATAAATCCTTGCTTATGGATGGCTGAATGTTATTGAATGCCTTGGTTTGTCCGATATCTCTGATATGAGATATGTGTTGATCGGTGATATTGGATGCTTTGGTTGAATTGTGATGATATTGATTATCTATTTGTGAGATTGTGAATTATCTATATGTGTGAATATAGATAATAGAATCAAATTATTTTAAATTTAAAACAACTTGGACTTAAAAGATAGCGTTTTGCATTTCGATGAGACCGGGATCGGGTTTCCAAATTTGGATATCCGAAAATCACATCGATCCAAATTAAACGATAGGTCAAGAATGTCAAGTGAAGATGAAGATTCAGAGTGCAAGGGTTATTGTCGTTAACTCTGAGGGTGATTCCAAAATGAGTGTAACGAGATAATGTCTTCCGTTTTGTTCGAACCCAGAACGAACTTGTGTTGTGACGACTCGGAAATTTTTAATATTTGAAATGGAATATTTAATTGATTTTAAATATTTGGAGGTTAGTTATTATCGGATTTCAATTTTCGTAGTGTTTGGAGTTACTGTTTGTCCATACGGGTGAGAAACGTGTTGAAATTAAAATCGACAATTTAATATTTAAACTCGATTCAAAAAGCTATCTTCCACATATGACCGAATTGGGTTCTGAAACCCGTTCCATTGTGTTCGGAATGCGGGTAAAACTTTATTAACGCCTAGCGACATGCCTTGATAGGAGATTGAGATTTCTTGGCTTCGTTTTCGAGACGATTTATAATATAAGCAAGACAAATGTGTTAGGTACAGTCAACTATTTTTTTTTTATTCCTTCTCCAGTACGCCAGCTTATACTCGTTCTAACACGCTACCAGTCCATCAGCTTTATATCGCGATGTCTTCTCCTTTTCTTTTCAAGCTGGAATCGCATATTAAAGAAAGAAAAAAAAATCACTCGAACGAAACAAAATCAGTTCGTTCCTAAAAATAAAAAGGAAACCATTCAAATTGTGGGTTCTCCTTCCCCTTCCTCCCTCAAATTCAAGATGAATGAAATGGACTCAATAAAAAATGAAAATGAGAGAAAAATCAACTCGAACTATTGCTCAATGTCAATCGGCTTCAAGGGTTTACACGCGGAAGGGTTGGTGATTTTGGCTGCTTGGGACTTGAGTTCGATGGGTGGGTGATGTCAGTCGTGAGGAAAGGTGACTCGAGTTTATGAGCGAGTTGCTGGCAAACGAATTTGTAAAGGAGGGAAGCTCGCGAGGCGAGAGCGAAGTCGCGAGCTTCGAATGGACTTTGATGGCGAATTTTGGGAGGGCTGGGATGGCGGCTGCGATCTAGGGTTTCGGCTTGCGGTTAACCGAGGTGGAGAGGGGTATTTGCAGTGTTGTTTTCGAGTGGATAGTGAAGTTTTGCAGCTCACGTCGATGGCGTTGTCGAAGTGGTGGGTCGTGAGTGTTTCTGATTTGGGGTAAGGCTGTCGGTATATTATCTTTACCTTTTTATTTAAAATATCAGTAGGTTAAACTTTTTTTTTCAGAGAAAAACAAATGTAATTTTTTTTATATACAATCTGATGTAAAAAAAAATGTGTTTACAGTAAATTGTATTTCAAGGTAAGGAACGTGTAGTTTTGATAAAATAAATATACATATACATATTTCAACGTGCCATTTAAATTTAAAATAATGGATTTTAGTGATTAATTTTTTTTATCAACTTATTTAACTATTGGTCACTAGAAAATATTTTATTAAGAGAAATTAGTTTAAAATTAAACTTATTTGTTAAATTAAAATTGTAAAATGGCAAATTATTCGATTTATTTCGAATATTAATAAAATTGTATAATTATTTATACAAGGTCTAAAATGAAGAAAACAGGACGGAATGGATTGCCTGCATAAGTAAAGGTGAGATCTTCTCACTCAAGTTAAATTGAAATTTCCAGTTTGATTTTAAATAGTTAAATTTAAAATTGTTTGTGTTGATTGTGTGCTTGTATGATGGTTGTTATCATTTGTTTGAAATAGACCATATGCGCCGCATAATAGCGGAGGTTATTATACTAAACCCATATACCGTGATATTCCACCTCGAAGTGGGATTGGTATTATATATGTATTTGGAGTTGATTTCCTGCATTATATAGCGGACGAGACTTGCTTATCTAGGTAAAGCGTGATGGGGGATTCTCGCTTTTTTTTTGTGGCGAGCGGCAGACTCTTACCCCTACATGTCCTCTTTACGGGGTTGGTTAGGCGTAAGCTGTGACAGTCGAGAGGCTGGCCGTAAAAGCAAGTTTTGGGTACCATTGTCATGCCACGGTGGGGGGTTACCCACTGTCGGACGACCGAAGGCTTAGACCGTGACATTAAAGGTAATCGTAGCCTCAAGCCTCATCGAAGGGGAATGGCTAAAACAGGGAAGATGCAGCAAGACTAAGTGAGTCGCGCTCAAGTAGGACAAGAGCTTCCCATGTCTAGAATTCCCTTTTAATTCGACTGTGTGGGGCAGTTGATTGCAACAACTGCCGAGGTTGTCTTGTTCGGGACTATCCAGTAAGGAATGGTTCCGGCCTTGTGTTGCAGGGGATTTAGGGTGGATCCTCGGTACGGTGATTTAGGCCACGTACTGTGACGGGAGGTACCCCAGTAGCCCTACTATTGATGGAAACCATTCTTCCTACGTGCCCTTTACGGTTTTGATTGTATAACCCACTTTGTGGCTAGTATGCTGGAATTTAATGAATGTAACAATTTTGGCTATTTTCTAGTTTACTTGTAAACCCTAGACACTATTATAGTATAACCGAATTTCCTATCAAATGTTTGGTTATCATAAGGTAAAAACTTTTCCATGTTTATGTGTGGGAAGTCTTACGAGATACCTTTAGTTTCCAAAGGTTTTCAAAGTTAAGCAACTTTAACCTATTACTCACACCAGACCCATGTCTGACTCGGAGTTTATTTTCTGTTTTTCTTAAACTCTTGGGTACTCAAATTTTTACGAGTAGCCAAGGGATTCAGGTTTGCTTTATCGAATTTATGGAGGAGAAATGGAGCAGAAGGCTTCAGCGTTTGTAGATATATAATGTTCTGCTGTGTTGGTATATTTGAGTCGTTTGTTTGAGTTGTATCTTGTGTTGTAATAACTAGACAAGTGTTTATAACTGTCTAGTATGTGATGTATAAGCTGTATAACTCTGATAGATGTTGTATAATATGTAATGTCTTATGTGATTAATATAATTTATTCGTTCTGCTGTTGAGATTCTGATGTTGTTTCTTTCTTTCTTCTCTATCTTTTCTCTTTTCTATCCCTTTTTTTCTTAAAGATGATGCGTCTTTCTGTGGAGAGAAAGGCGGATCGTTACAGCATTAAAATATGTAAATCTATAAATATACAAAAAAGTATTATAAACAAAAATAATAACAATAATTATTTTTCCAATTTAACAGATGCATTTAAGATAAGTTAAGGGATAAACAATAGGCGATGATGTATAAATAAAGCAACAGAATAAGGAATTACAAAAGTTAGCAATCGTAGAATGATAGCTAATAGTTGAAAAGGAACAATGAACTATATCCAATAGTATTAAGTGAAAGTCAAGCACTAAAATATATTTAATGTATTAAATTAGATATAAGCAGTAAATGACATTAATGAAATAAGAAGTACGTTCATGTAAAAAAATTGAATACCAATAGTTGAGGAGGTGTATCAAGTATGTGTTTATGATGGATGTGAATTGTTGGATCTATTCTGTTATATAAATTAATTAAGAATGACAGTCAGGTAAGGGTTGGAAAGCAAGGCCATAAATTTTGCAAAACAAAAATTTTCCCTCCGAATGGAGTTACCAACGGTTGTGTATACATCGTACTAATATGTGACATCTCCAATTGTAGGACTATTAGGAATATACGTACATGTATAAGTGAATGGAATATACCAAAAAGGGTTCACCTCAGGTTGAAGTCTCAAACGGCCAAGTGGTGTCTACATCAATCCTTATAGGGGGTATAAATAACCATGTGAGCATTTCCTTAATTTGCATTAGGAAACCTAAATGGGACGATTGATGTAGGTGCTATGTCGGCAAGGTTAGTACCATATATTTGAGGAGTAGGCTGTACAAATAGATCGAGAGCTCCATCAGTCTTGGAGCAACTAGTAGAAAGATTTGGGTTATGCCAAAACGGACTACATATAAAGACCGCCATACACCAACGATGCCCAATATAACCTGTATAGCTCACTGCAATGGTGCCCGGCCAATGTAGGATGACCTTCAAGGTTGTAAGGTAAAGTAAATCAAACTTAGAACCGATCGTATATCTCACAGCACATCGAGTAAAATATAACGGTAAACATCTCAGCTATGAAATAGGCAAGACGGTGATAACTAAGTAAATCAAAGAAATCAGAGTACACAAATCCATGTGGTACACAACAAAAGTGATAGAGTTATACATCAAGTAATAACTCGTAAAAAAACCATTTCCATATAATAAAGGTGCTAGCAAGCTTTATAGTGCTATGCAGCGAAGTAGCAAATCATAATAAGTAGACGTAGTAATACGAGAGTGTGACCTCTCGTCGGTCCTCGATCCAACTCCACTTGCTCATCAGACCTAGTAATCCTAATCTACTCATTTAAGAGTACCCGGAATAATAGGAAGCAAAGCATAAAATCTCAAATCAGACAATAATCTTATGTGAGCGGCGGAAAATTTGACAACCCGCACCTTCCGATATGCTCTAAATGCATCACTTCGAGAAATGCATATCGTTGGGCTAAAACTTAAACAATTCAGAGACTAAGACAAGTAGATATAATCTAAGATGAACAAAACTTTCACAACTCACAGTGGAAGGAAATAAGCATGTAAATATCATAGAAAGTATCAGTCTAGAAAAATCATGATCTCAGAAAAATACCAGTATGTGATCCAAATCAGAGTACATAGTAAAATATCCATCAAAGTCTAATACAAAAAACAACTGCATTGATATGATAAAATGGTATATAAGAGAAGATGAAGTAAATCGGACTTTAAGAAAAGAACGACTCCCTCCAAGTATTCGTAACAGGCAAATCACCTACTGCCATATCCACCTATGGTGGGAAAATGATGGAAAAGGAATAGGTTGGATAGAAGTCTGGTAAATAAGAACAAGATTAATAGGTGATGATTAAGTGTAATTAACTTTATATATACTCTAGGTGATATTAGGTGTATAGCAAGTGTCCGTAAACTCCTAAGGTCAACACCTAACAATTCCTTTCTAACACAATGGCCAGAACTTGCTGATCAAACCTCACATTAACGATCGGCCAAAACAAGAACTCTCTCCCATTATAACTACATCAACACTACGCCGAGAGAGAGAGAACGCCGAAAATGCAAACTTGCATAATGAATCATCGTATGCACCCATGTTCATCTCTCGATTGTAGTGGAAAAATGCCTCTTATTGTACTGCACCGAGGTCCATATCATAGGAACTCCCGTTAGTACTGTTCCCTAATTTACTTAATATCCATGCCCACTTATTGTACTACACTGTCGTCCACCCATACCATGCTGCACCAGAAACATGCATACCTAGATTTCTCGTTAGTACTAGAGTCTCATAGAAAGCGTCTTCGACAGTGCTGCACTCAACCTTATGGAACACCCCTGAGCCTATGCGAAATAAATCGCCCTAATCAACTTTGTGTGTGTGATATACATTGCCCATGCCAAATCAACCATTTCCGATATATTCGCCCATACCGTTGTCAAATATCGCAAAATAAATAGCCATAACCACTCTAATAGAGAACCAACCTCGCTATCCTCTCAAACGCGTACACTTACCCCCAAATTAGTTCAATTAAACATTACATAGTTTATTTAACTTCCAATTAAACTATATAAATTTTATTATAAAATTTAGGCCTTAGGCCGAGGTTGAAGTTATGCAATTTCAGTCCTGATCGGTCGACTCCAGGTTACCCAAGGTCAACCGCTACTAGTCGACCGTTGACATCCTATGTCGACCGATTGCGAGTAAAAATTAGGGTTTTTATTTCTTTTCTGATGTCGATTTATTACGTACTTTCGTATCGCTTAGTATATTCAACTCACCATTATTTTACTAATGACCAGTTAAATTTAAAAATTAAAAGTCAATTTAGGGTTTTTGGATTTAGGGTTTGCAATCTGATACTAAAAAAAGTATTTTAGACAAGTAATTTCATTATCAAAGTTGTATTGTAATTTGGTTTCTAGGGTTTTAGTTTCAAATCTAGGGTATAAGCATATTCAATTTGAATTTAACCTATTAATTTCAAGGTTTCTAACATCATAACCAATTTGAATAAATTATATTAAAGTACACTAATCAAATTACCAAATTTCTACCCAGACCTCAAGCCTAAGCTATTCCTAATGCTAGCACTTCAAAATTTGACCCCAAATCGATAGCTCCTCCTTAGACTGCCTCGATCCACCTTTATTTGTGTGCTCTAGCCTCTTAGGTTGAATATATTTGATTTTTGGATTTAGAGAAATTTGGGTTTTAGGGAAAAATTGAGCAGAGTTTAGTTTCTCTAAACATTCATTAGAAAATTAGTGTTTTGTTAATTAGATAAGTATAGGGGTATGGTTATGTTTTGGGCCATTATATTAACATAGGAAATATTTCTAGAAAATATGGTTCAATCATCAAACACTTCGAATGGAAGCAAACAATCTCGTACGTTCATCTCATCTCTGTAAATCAGCAAATCCCTCATTTAACACGTATTCGGGTCAGCCGCCCCCAAGCTTAGGTCGAATACTAAAGGTCGACCTTGACCCCCTTGGGTCGACCTTGACCCCCTTCAGGTCGACCTGAATGTTTTTGAAATTTAATTCGTTCTTATTCCCATAACTCACCAATATTAACTCGGATTATGACAAGTTATCTATGAAAATCATCTGGAAAATCACGATGGTGCAAGTTTTGTCGCTAAATTCAGATGTTTGTGGAAATTTTCTTTTAGATCCTTATTTTAATTTGATTTAATTTTCTTATTAAATTTTGTTAATTTTTGAAGGTGATCTCCCCTCTTAAAAGGATTTCATTTCCATAATCTCCAAGGATGGAAAAATATACCTCAGACACAGTAGTTAATAACTTCATTCATATGCTCGTCCTTCATCCACGAGAAATCACTATCCTTAACAATTTCTATAATGCAATATGCACACATGCAATATGGAATTCACATGAACCTATACTAATGCAAAAGAGCAGTCAGTCTACTAATTCAATCGACCTCTTATTATGCAAAGTGCCCAGGTTATGCGTCTACATATGTGCTACATCCTAAATGACACACCTGTAATTCTATATGCATGCGCAATCATCCAATCATATGCTACAACCACATGCATAACATCCACTACCATCCAAGAATCAAGAAATGACATGCAGCTAGATATAAGAATGTGTGTGTATACCTTAGAGGATATATTGTTCTAACATGCAAAATATTACAATGCAAACAATACATGCATATACATCCATTAGCATCCATCATCCATAACATATCCTACTGACACGTTTACAACCATTCCTATCATCCTAAGGTCTCTACCTAAAGCGTATACCACCTAAATCCTATATATAAGAAATCTACACTAAGGAGAATCTAAATATAAGATGCACTAGAAAAGAGTTGTGGGTAGGTAGCTTTGATCCTCTCCTCAGGCTCTAATGTACTCTTTGCTAGGTTGTCTCCCCACTGGACTCTAACAAGTCTAACTTCCTTATTATGGAGTTTCTTCGCATTATGCTATAAATATGCATAGGTACATGATGAATAAGAGACTTTTGATCAACCTCTACCTCCTCCAACTAACTCAGCTCAACCACGGTAGATGTATCATGTAAGCACTTCCACAAATGTGATATATGGAAAATGTCAATGTATCCCCACCAACTTCTTCAAAAGGTCTACTCTATATGACAGCTTCCCAATCCTAGCTAGTACAGGGATAGGTCCTACAAATCTCAGTGCTAGCTTCCCCGATCTACCAAATATCATCGCATATCTAAGGGTTGGAACCTTCACGAATACTATGTCTCCCACTATGAACCCTAACTCCGTACGTCTCCTATTAGCATATGACTTCTGCCTATCCTGAGTAGTCTTCATCCTCCTCTGGATTATATCCACCTTCTCCGATGTCGCTTTCACCATGTCCAGTCCAAAAATAATACTATCCATTGTATCCAACCAACATGATGGTGATCTGTGTGGTTTATCATACAATGCCTCGAACGGTGCCAACTTGATGCTCGCCTGATAAGTGTTATAGCAGTGAACTCTACTAATGGCAACTGATCCTCCCAAGAACCTCCAAAATTCATAATGCACATTCATGGTAAGTCCTCCAAAACTTGATTCACTCTCTCCGTCCAACTGTTGGTCTATGGATGATATGCAGAATTCAAGCTCAACTTAGTCCCTAATGCTTCCTGTAGACTCCTCTAGAACTCACAAGTGAAAAGCAAATCTCGGTCCATAATTATACTAGTCGGCACTCCAAGCAACATAACGACCTAGCTGCTAATGATGCTACCATCTTCATACTCCTTAGTGGTATGAAATTAGCGCACTTAGTCAAACGACCAACTATAACCTAAATGCTCTTATTCCCTCTCCTAATCCTTGGAAAACCATTTATAAAGTCCATGGAAATGTTTTCCACTTCCACTAGGGAATATCTAACAACTACAACAATACTTCGGGTTTCTTCTGCTCTGCCTTCACCCTGTGGCAAGTCATACATCTAACCGCAAACTCTGCCACTTTCTTTTTCATAACAGGCCAATAGAAAATCCTCTTCATGTCTGTATACGTCTTGTCACCAGTGGGATGAATGGTCGTCCTAGAATGATGAGACTTAGCAAATACCGCATCGTACTCTCCGTAGCAATCTCTCCATAACCATCCTCTCAAGTCTATGGTATAAAGCATTAAATGACTCGATGACTCCCTGCTACAAACCCTATGAATATATCAACTAGCTTCTTATCCTCCTTCTGTCTAAATCCAACAGCTCTATCAATGTAGGCTGCACGCCTAAAGCTACTAGTAATCCAGGGTAAATATTTGATGAAGTTTGGAAATGAAAGCTGGATATATACTTCAGATGCATCCACTCTAATAAAAAAGGACTCAATATTGCTCGTTGTTGATTCAAAATGTCGCCACTACATTACCCTTAACCGGGGTATAAGAGATATCAAAGTCATATGATGTTTAGAATTTCATCCACTTTTGCTACCTCAAGTTCAAGTCATTTTTGGAAAACAAATATTTAAGGTCTTATGACTTGTAAATTGCTTAGATCGCTCTACTAAAAGATAATTCCTTTAGTGCTTCAACAAAAAAACAATAGCCGCCAACTCAAGATCATGTGTAGGATAGTTCCTCTCATGGGTCTTCAGCTACCGACTCACATAACACACTACCCTTCCTTCTTGCATCGATACCGTGCCTAACCCAGTACCATAGGCGTCGGGTATAAATAGTAAATGGTTTCATCCTATCTGACAATACTGACAATGGCACACTAGTCAATGCCTCTTTCAACATAATGAAAGCATCCATACCTCACATCCTATGAAAAGACTAGATTCTTCTTGGTAAAACGGGTTAGTGGAGCAAAGACCTTCGCGAAGTCCTTAATGAACTTCCAATAATAACCTGCCATACTAGGGAAACTCATCACCTTGTGGCATTCTTCGAGACCTGCTAAGCCACTTTTTGAGAAGATATACCTTAAAAAGAGAACCTCTTCTCTCCAAAAGTGGCACTTCAAAAACTTCCCCTTTAGCTTATGTGCATGGAGTGTCTTGATCACCTCCTCCAAATGCAATGCATGCTCCTCCTCTCTCCTTGAGTATACAGGAATATCATCCACCAATACCACAACAAATTTATTAACCAACCCCTTAAACACTTGGCTCATCGGATTAACAAAGTAGGTAGGTGCATCGGTCAGTCCGAAGGGCCTGAGAACCGCTTATACAATCCAGCGGGTGTACACAATGTTATCTTATGAATATTGTCCTCGCCTACACGCAATCGATGGAATTTAGTAATTGAATCTAACTGAGAAAATACTCTAGCTCCAACAACTGATCAAAGATATCTTCTATGCGGGGTAAAGGGTAAAGATTCTTCAATGTCATTTTATTAAGCTTCCTATAACCGATGCAGTCAAAGAGAACCATCCGCCTTGGTGCCAAAGAAGACTGGTGTTCCTCACTCAAAAATGATCCTCCTAATAAAACCATTCTCCAACAGCTCATTAATTTTTTTGTTTGACTTGCGTCTTTCATTTGGAGCAATAAGCCTTAGTGATAAGGCAATAGGTTTGGCATTATCAACTAGATAGATGCTCAACCCGAACTCTCTCTAGAGTGGGAGACTAGTAACCTCAATAAAAATATCAGGGAAATCTCTAATTACAGACACTACACTAAGGCCGTCATGTGACCGGTCCAACGAATACAAGTAGCTCAACATAACAGATCCTCGAGGGTTGCAAAGAACCTCAATGCTATGCCCACTACATGTGCTCAACCTAACAGCCTTCCTATCATAGTCTAAATAGAAACATAAATAGTCACCCATTCCATGTCTAATATCCACCCAAAATTAGAAAATCCCATTCTAAAGGTTTGATATCCCGGAATTTCAAGCAATTAAAATGTGAAATCTCTTTTATAAATTATTTAACAATTGGCAAAATTATTATCTTCAAACAATAGTAATAATGTGATGTTTTTAAATATAAATATAAATAGATTTGAAATTAGAAATATTATTTACAAATTTAATTTGTGTTTGTTTATATATGTATATATTTGAGTTGATTTTAAATTGGATTTTAAATTGAATTTGAATTTGAATTTGGATTTAAATTTGAAATTCAAAAGATAGATATTTAAAAATATTTTAGATTTAAAAATATATGTTGAAGATTTTTATTAGCATACAGATTGTTTTATATTATTTTCTTTAAAGTATGTTAATTATATAAATTAAAGAAATGTACTTATTAATTAGGAAATTTAATATAAAAGCTTATAAATCATTTTAAAATTAATTAAATATTCATTAATTACAAGTCTTGGATTATTAATCTTCTTAATAACAAGTGTAATGTGATAAACTTATGTAATTGACAAATGTTAGTTGAATTAACAAGTATCACAATTTTAATTCTTATTTTCTTTAATATTTAATAAATCATAATTTAGTCTATATAAACATATATCTCCTCTCTTCATTTCTTTTCCCATTCTCATTTTCAAAAACACAAAGAAAAACTCAAAGCCTGTTAATATTCAAACCTGAGAAACAAAAGTGTGTAACAAATTTTCAAACCAAAAAACAAACCTGTAAACAAGATCAAAACAAAGCCTGTAACATTTTCAAAATATCAAGCAAAGATCATCAAGCATTCTTCTCAGATTTTAAAGCAAACTCAACTTTCAACCCGAAATCACCTAAGGATCAAGAACTTTCTTCCAGCTTTCAGTTTTCAAAAATCAAAGAAGCAATTCAAGTTTTAAAAAATCCAGCACCTCGATTTTTTAAAAGCTCTATTCATCTTTTAATCAGGTGAGTAAACATTTTATTTAAAAACTTAAGTAAGTAAAAATCTGTTGCATGTGGATTTCTAAGATAAATTATGCCTTGCATGTGTTTATATAAGTGTAATCTCTGTTTATATATGTGATTGTAATGTGCATGTTTGTTCAACTCTGTCTCTTGTTACAGAGTTCAAAATTTAAATCAGAACTCAATATCTCTGCATCTGTTCTATGTTTGGTTTTAGTTTCCAAACAACTTTTATTTGTTTAAACATAGATAAAGTCTTAAAAACAAATCTAAGAGAAATTAGTCAGGATTTTATCTGAGAATTGAAAAAAAATAGTAAGATTCTTAAACATGTTAAAATCAAACATTTTAATTTTCTAATTCAAGTGTACAATTGAATCGACTTTGAAAAATATGATTTTTAAAATGAAAATCATGATTTTTAGTTTGAAATCATGTGAGTAATTCTAGGTTAACCGGAAAGTGGTTTTTGAGGGTTTTCTGGCGATCGGTAGTCTCGGGGTGGTCGGGAACTTTGCTGGAGGTAAGGGAAGGTTTTGCGAGCGCGGCAAAAATATCAGGAAGGTGGATAAACCACCATGGAGTCGGCGGTGGGTCGAAATGGGTTATAAACCCTAAGAATGGGTCGAGGTCTGGAAAGGGATTGCTGCGATGTCTCTGGGTGATCGGAGTGCATCGGACTTGGGGGATTGGTTGCGTGGATGTTTGGTAAAGTTGAGGATGGTGTTGCACGATGTCTAGTGGTCGTAATCGCTTGGACGAGGGGTTTTTCAGGCATGGGTTTTGGTTCCAGGTTTGTCTGTGTGCCTCGATTTTGATCGTGGGCTTGTGCTAGTGATTTTGGGGCCGGGATCGAAGGATTAGGTGATCGTCGGTGTGCCGAAGGTGTCGTGGATGGTCAGAGCACAAGCGTTGATCGGTGCATATGCATGGTGGTTCTGGGGTATCAGTAGGTTGGGTTATGGATTTGACTCGAAGGGAAGTTCGGGTGTTTGGGTTAGGAACTCGGGTAGAGTCTTGGGTAGGAACGTGAGTGAAATTGTTTCAGTTTTAAAGCTAAACTTAATTCTGAAAAATAATAATAGAAAGGAAGTGGTATTACTCGAGGGAAGACTCGAGTGATCTTCGGGTTGAACCCGAAGCAATGGTTAAACCAAGTTTTAAAAAGTTTTTTAAGAAAAAAGCACGGTTTTGAAATTTTAAAATAAATTTAGTTTAAACTTTTCTTATATAACTTTCTTTATATATAATAAATGTTTTCTTTAATATTTGATTTGAGAAGTTATAAAAAAAAAATTAACTTGAATTTGTTAAGTTAATTTTTAACATATTTTAAGTCTTAAATTAAAGGATTTAATTAAGGAAGATAATTTTAAAGTTAAATATTTTAAATATGTTAATAATAATTAAGTCATTATATAGATAATGTTTTATCTTAAGGTTAACTAAGGTTTTAATGATTTGAGATTAATTAAGTTAATAAATAAAATTAAGTATAATTTATTTATTTAATTAATTAATGATAAAGGATTAATTAAGTAATTAATTAAGAGTAATTAATTAATTTAATTAACTAATGATTAAGGATTAATTAATTTATAATTAAAGGTTATAATTAATTAATTAGAGGTTGAATAATTTGTAATTAAGGATTAATTAATTTATAATTAAAGGTTATAATTAATTAATTGGAGGTTAATTAATTTGTAATCAAGGATTATAAATTAAGTAATTAAGATTGATTAATTTATAATTAGTGATTAATTAATTAAGTCATTAGAGATTTATTAATTAAGTAATTAGAGATTTATTAATTAAGTAATTTGAGATTATTAATTTATAATTAGATATTAATTAATTAAGTAATTAGAGATTTATTAATTAAGTAATTAGAGATTTATTAATTAAGTAATTAGAGATTATTAATTTATGATTAGAGATTAATTAATTAAGTAATTAAGTTGTAATTAAGAATTAATTAATTAAGAAATTAGAGGTTAATAAATTGGTAATTAAGGATTGATTAACTGGTAATTAAGGATTAATTAATTAGTTATTAAGGAATATTAATTAATCTGTAATTAAAGATTAATTAATTAGTTTATAAGGTAATTAAGGAGTGATTAATTAATTAAATGATTGAAATTAATTAATGATTGATTAAGCAGGATTAGGTGATTAATTATTAAGTAATTATTTAAGTCAGTTAAATTAATTATAATATGGATTAATAATTCTTGCTTGTGGATGATTGTTTGAGTAGAATGTCTTGATTGATTGATATCTATTGTATGATAATCTATGATATTCTATGAAGTGATATTGGATATAGCTGTGATAAATGTGTGATATTTATCTGTAATGAATGCTGTGTGAATTCAAGTATTGAATTGAATTGACTTGTTTAAACTCCAAACAACTTGGCCTTAAAAGACGGTGTTTTGGATTTCAGTGAGACCGGGATCGGATTTCCAAATTTGGATATCCGAAAACCACATCGATCCAAATTAAACGATAGGTCATGGAATCTCAAGTGAAGATCGAGATGGAGATTCATAGTGCAAGGGCTATTGTCGTTAACTCTGAGGGTGATTCCAAAATAGGTGTAACGAGATAGTGCCTTCGGTTTCGTTCGAACCCGGAACGAACTTGTATGGATTGAATGCTTTCATAACATCGCCATTGGAGGACAATGAGCATTCTAAGATATTTGATCTAAAAAGGTAATCCTAGTCTCAAGCCTCATCAACCGGGAATGGCTAAAATAGGGGAGGTGCAGCAAGGCTAAGTAGGTAGCACCCAAGTAGGATAAGGTCTTCCCCTGTCTAGAGTCCCTTTATTCGGCTGTGTGGGCGGTTGCTTGCTACAACCACGGGGTTGTCTTATTCGAACAATCCAGTAAGGGGAAGCTCCAGCTTTGTGTTACAGGGGATCGGGAGGGATCCTTGGTATGGTGATCTAGGCCACGTACTGTGATGGGCGGTACCCCAGTAGCCCTGCCATTGTATGGAATCCAATTTCCAATAAGTGACGTACGTATTGATTGTGCCCAAGTATGTTGGAATGTGAGATGTAAGCATTCCAGCTATTTCTGTATTTTACTTGAAAACCCTAGACCCTATTATAATATAACTGGATTTCCTATCAAATGTTTTGGTTATCGTAAGGTAAAAACTTTTCCATGTTTATATGTGGGAAGTCTTACGAGATACATTTTGATTTCAAAGGTTTTCGAAGTCAAGCAACTTTAACCCGTTTACTCACACCAGACCCATGTCTAACTCGGAGTTAATTTCTATTTTCTTAAACTCTTGGGTACTCAAATTTTTATGAGTAGCCAAGGGATTCAGGTTAGCTTTTGATGAATTCTGGTGAAGATATGGAGCAGGAGGCTTCAACGTTTATATATAGTGTTTTCCGCTGTGTTGAGATCTGTGCTGTATCTTGAGATGTATGAAAGACAGGTTTTATAACTGTCGGATGTGTCGTGATATAAAGTTTTGTAACTCTGATAGATGTTGTATAACATTGTAATAACTATGTGATTAATATATTTTATTCGTTCCGCTGTGAGAATCTGATATTGTTTAGTTCTTTCTTTCTCATCTTTTCTCTTTATATCCTTTTCTTTCTTATTAATGATGTGTCTTTCTGTGGATTGAAAGGCAGGTCGTTACAAAAGGCATCACAATAAAACCCAAACCCTAAGATAAACAACTTGAAACCCCTACGGAACATAGATAAATAGGTCGATCCTTCTATGGGGTTTGGCACAATTATAGGGTCTATGATGATACTAGTGTCTAAGTGCAAGGCATCAAAAAATCTAATAGAGATAAAAGAATATGAACCCCTTGAGTCAAATAGTGCACGAATAGATAAACCAGAAAGAATTAATACCACTTCAATCACCATTTTCTTACCCTTACACAACACCAGAAAGGCAATTTCCTCACGGTTATAAGCGTGACAAAACTAATTTATTGCGGTTATAACCGTGAAAATAGGTACCGTGGGCAAATTCAGTCAAACTTTTTCTCACAATTATAACCGTGACAAAAATAGTAATTTCTCATGCTTATAACCGTTATAAATTTATATATTATCACACTTATAACCGCGACAGAACAGTATTTACTCACGGTTATAATCGTGATAAAATGGTTATTACTAACGCTTATAACCGTGGGAAATTTAGATAGTATCACACTTATAACCGTGACAGAACAATAGTTTCTAACATTTATAACCATTACCAAAAAGGATACTCTAACACTTATAACCATGACAAATGCAAATTATATCACAGTTATAACCATTATGAAAGGTTATTTTCTAACACTTATAACCGTGATAACTAAAACATTATCAAACAAACTATATAGCACCAATATTTTATTACAGCTACAAACAATCTATACAAAAAATATATAGTATTAACATTAAGAAAACATACGATCAATAATTAAAACAACACCAAACATTTATGTTTCTGTCAAACACCACAAAGGATACTTCATACCAACACCATAAATTATAGCATACAAGCATAGCATATATAACAAACTTTAAAACACAGTTTCAAAATATAACTACATAGTGTTTAGTAACTTACTGATAACGCAAACGATACTCGGGCAAAATCACAAAACCCTCTCACCTAATTCGGATAGCGTGTAATGGCCATTTTGTGGTGCTTCATAAATTGAAGCTTCTGGATCGTAAACATTCTCCACCCAAACAACTTGCTCTCCTTCAACAACCTTTCTACCATGACATATCTTTTGCGTTCCAATGTGTCATTTTGCTACTTCCGTCAAATCTACTGACAATAGCGTTACTGGTTGTTTCTCTCTCGTAGAAGATCCCATTATTCCATTTAGTGGAGCACCTAAGCTACCTCCAGGACTGTTGAGATTTTGCTCTGTACTAGAAGCAGCTTCTCCTCTTGGTGTCGGCACATTTCCTCCAATATGATTTACAAGCATCTTTATACATTGTCTCATATCATTTATAGCTAAACTCATTGTTTTCATCTCTTCACGCATTCATGTTTTCCATTGTTGATTTGCATTCTCTTTGTAATTGGTAATGGCTTTTGAAGCTTGAGAGAGTCTTACTTGCTTTACATTAGCGTAGAGCTAATAGCTCGGCAATAGCTTCGCTTTTTATCATCCCGAAAAGCTTCGGCAACGGGATCTTTTTCAAAATCTTCTAAACTTCTTATTCCATCTTCTCCATTAACACTAGCTTGCGATTTTTTTCTTTCTTCGGCTGCTTCTGTCAATGCCTACACAATTCATAATTTTGTAAAGATGTAAAATTACATAACAGAGGTTAAATATATAATTGAAACTGAAACTGAAATTAGCAGATGTCAATTTTCATTTGTAATCATATTCATAAATTACATGTACATTTGATTGTATACTATTGCATGCATGTGATAAGCAAACTATACCCAATGTAACAAAATGCTACTAAAGCCAGTCAATATAAACTACTAAAGAAAATAATCCTAGATTGAAAATATTAAGTATACAAAAGCATAAATAATATAAGCATTGGAAT
Source organism: Allium cepa (assembly GCA_030765085.1). Lineage (NCBI taxonomy): Eukaryota > Viridiplantae > Streptophyta > Magnoliopsida > Asparagales > Amaryllidaceae > Allium > Allium cepa. The sequence continues at coordinate 1,036,712,399 of CM060931.1, read as the reverse complement.
AATACAAACAATCTGTTGTTTAAGCATTGTTGTTGTTAGGGAATTGGGTTGCTGCATTTTACTTTGTAGTGAATGTGTGCAAAGAAAAAAACAACTTCCTGTACATGTTATATTGCTTAAACTCAAATGGCAGCATATTCACTTGTTTAGATTTAAGATATGACGTCAAGTATGCAAGTTGAATTGATATAGTAATGAGTATTCATATTTGAATCATATGACAGCAAGTATGCATGTTTGAAGCCATATAGCCATAAGTATTCATAACATTTCACTGCCTGTTCATATGCTAACTGAAACACATATACCAACATGAATAGATTACCGAAATAATTTAAACACACAATGCAGCACATACTGATGAAGACACACACGTACTTCACTTGCACAGGCACATAGTTGTTGCTGCATACAACTACACACTAGCAAACCCTTACTTTATGAACAATAGCAAGTAAAATGTGTTACAGGGTCTTCAAGTTCATAAACAAACACATCAAGTAATTTGTTTCAGGATCCTCAGTGGGAGGGGTTCACTTGCACAGCCACACAATAGAACTATTTAAATTACATAATAGAAAGTATAGCTAACTGGAAAATATAGCTTGGCTGTCAACTTTCGTTCCTATCATGCTTCCATTTTTTTTCATGCCTATCTCAAACATAAGATAACATTTCTATTCTATTTGATAATTATTGGCACAAAATAACAAACTTACCTTAAATAACAGACTAAGTGTAGGGCAGTTTAAACATTTTAACATTAGTTAATAAATATCTCAATCGAAATGTAGAAGAAGAATATAGAAAATAAGAATGTTCACAACTGAAGCTTCCTAAATGGAGCTAATTTTATCCCTTACATTAGTAATTGGTATGCACAAAACAAAACAATCAAGTGATATTTATAGAACAAGACATCGCTGTCAAACTCTGGCCCAAGTGAAGTTCGACTCCAATTGCAAAATTTAATAGCTTGGAAATTGGAATTCCAGTGAAGAGAGCATTACATAAAAACTAAAGCTAACCTTGGATTAATATCTATGATTGACCTATAAACATGAACGGAACCACATTGTTGAATTATAAAATGTTGCAAAAACAGAGATAGCTTAATATATTATGAATGAACTGAGTTGAGCCATGACATTGTTACTGAGATAATTCTGAATAACAAAGATGCAACATACGTTATTGTGCTTATATTCAAAGTATAGCACAATGCAACCAAACCACAAAATTCACAATGCTCTTCCAAAGTGGTTATTAGTAATGAATCTAATCCATTACAAATGTAAATTACATTTATAAATGAGTTATTGTTTCATTTCAGTCTTCACTTCCATTGGAAATTTCTATAAATAAATTTTATAAAACTACATACTTTATTCAAATATAAATTTTAGCACTTATTTCAACACAATATAAAATGCATTATCATCAAACTATCAGGCAAAATTTTATATAACATACATCACTATAAATGAATATATAAAATTTCATAAATATCTAATAATGCATAATCATCCTAAAATTTTACTGAAATATCTTTTCAAATAATATGTTAGTTTTATAAATAATACACTCTCGTTTTAAATAATTTTATTTATTTATTTAAATATCTTATGATATCTTCTATCTAAAATATAACTTACTTTAAAATATTATTTTACCTTCTCGAGCAATTCTTAGTCTCATATCTTTACATTTTATTATTATCAAAATTTCAAATTATATTTCACTTCAAAAGAAAATATATAATCTGTAACACCTCAAGATATTTAAGCTATAAATCAAAGACTTACGTATTTTTCAGCGGCGCAAGGAAGCACCTCTTCGTTTTTTTTACTTGTGTGCGCCACTTTCCATGCCTTTGCTCGTGTAATTTTACATTCGGGATTATCAGTTTTCTACATAAATAAATGTAAATATATTAAACAATTATACAATATTATCGCGATTAGTTGTGAAAGACTTACTACGTACCAATCTTCATATAGTCTACTAAAAGATTTTCTTCCCAATGTATGATTTATGGTGTTCTTTCTTTTATTATCAGCATTCGTCTTGCATTGTTTTTTCTTCTTATCAGCATACTCAATGCCGATGTACCCTTCCCACTGAACTTTATCAATGTCTTTGGGTCGGTTATCAATCGCAAGACGCCTAGGCAATAACTCTCCTTCTTTTGTTTTAAGATATAGATTTCTCAATTTTGCTTTTGCTGTTCTGAAGTACTGTGAAAATGCCTTCTCTAAAATAGGTCGAGCTAAATCGGGGTTTATATTCAAATCAAACTCCTTCTATAGAAAGGTAAAATAAATGTTCTAATTATGATTTTGTACTTCAAATATGCACAAAAAAGAATCATTCTTGTAAAAATTGTAAATTCAAATACCATGAGTGCTTTCCATAAATTATCCCTGAAAAACCCATCAACTTTCCTTCAATCATCATAGCTAATTGGAATATGCCTTCGAATTAGAGTGCCACAACGGGAACTCCACTTTGTTGCATTGTCGCCTTTAGCACCATCCATCTCAACAATTATCGAGTACTTTTTATTTGGTGGGGGAGGAGGACTGTATGTCTACAGCAACTAGCCGACATACTGCCAAAATATAATGCAAGAGATATAACAACCTATCTACAAAATATAATGCCATAAAATTATATAAAGAATTATATACATTTTAAGACTGCCACTTAAAACTCACATATTTCCAAAAGTCTGCCATGCTTTCTGTTCATATTCATTAATTTTGAATTTTTACATCTCAATTCATATGAATGGAAAGCTTCACGCATTTTAAAAGCTCACACATACTTGCATACTTGCATGTCACCTGCATTTTCATTGAAATATACTATCTCTGCTGCATTTAGAAGGATGATTTTATATGCCATGTGAAGATTTAATGAATGATAACAAATGAGTATACAGGGAAGAAAGAAATGCTTTTATATTTTAAATTTGTTGAAATTTCTGATCTATGGTGTTAACGCTAAAAATGACGCACTAACACCCCCGGTGTGAGTTATGATAAAGTGAAAGCACCACCCGTTTGCATGGGAACTAAAAGTAAGCAGAAAATAGCAAAGACAGTAAAAGAGACAACAATTTTTATAGTGGTTCGGCTCAAACTCAAGCCTACGTCCACTTTACATCTTTTATTGCTGATTCGATTACAACTCTTTCCATGATTCTTTGATTACACTTTTTCCACAATTCAACTTCAAGTTACAACATAATCGAGGCAATAATCAAAACTTCCATGTAGGAAAGCCCTTTGAATCCATCTTGAATGAATTAGATCTATTCCCTAAGTTCGTTGAAGCGTCTTCGGTGTTTGAAGTGTTGAAGGAGTCGAGAAAACTGTAGAGTATTGGCCTTCCAAGAAGTCTCCCAAAGTCCCCCCCCCCCCCCCAAAATCCCCTTTTTCAGTTGGAGTAGGCAAGGTATTTATAGGGAAAAAAACTGAAGTTGGGTCGGCAGCGGCGACCTAAGGGTTAGGTCGTAGGTCGCGGGCCATGGCTTCAAATGGACGTGCGTTATCAACTACTTCGGCTAGTAGGTCGTGGCGACCTAAGGAGTCAACTCGAGGTAACATAGGTCGTTAGTGACCTGATCGAACCATCCTGGATGAAATACATGCTTCGATCGACTTAGTTTATGTAGCAGGGGAGTTACCATCAATTGCATAGGTCGTGAGCGACCTAACTTTGAAGAGGCAGTGCATAGGTCGCGAGCGACCTAACTTTAAAGAGGCAGTGCATATGCGACCTAGCCACAAGGCTCACTAGATTGTTAGGTCGCACTTCCCTTAGGTCGTTAGATTGCTGTCTTCCATTGAATTACTAGGTCACGTAGCCCCTTAGGTCGTTAAGCCGCTTTGCTCTTTAGGTTGTTAGGTCGCTAAGGTGTTATCTTGTTAGGTGTTGTGCCGCATTGAACTGTTCCATGCTCTGACTCACGTATGCTAGGCCGCTAAGTCGCTTGTATGCTGGCTCGCTGAGATGCTTAGTTCATTAGGCCGCTCGCCTTTGAAGTTGTTAGGTCGTAGGCCTGTACTGGTTGCTAAGTTTTAGGTCGCGAACGACCTAACAGAGACTTGCTTTGTTAAGTTGCTAAACTGTGAAAAAGAGACGTTGACACAGTGTATAACCAATCTTTGAGACAAACTCTCTTTGGTTTCTCGGTCGATCTTTTGGTATCATGGCCTTGCTAAAAAGGCAGGATAACACTTGCCCCCCAAAACGTGCCTCGCGGTAAGAAGGTGTGTTTTGTAATACCATAAGCTGGATGTTCATATCCTGTTGATGACCTGCAAAGAAATTGACAGTTTTATGTGACCTCAAATGACGACCATTCGGGATCGAGCCATTTGAGGTGAAATGTGACTGTTCGCGATCAAGCGCCTTACTAAATGACGACCGTTCGGGATCGAGCCATTTGTGGTGAAGTGCGACCGTTCGCGGTCAAGTGGCAGACCTCAAATGATGACCGTTCGGGATCGAGCCATTTGAGGTGAAATGTGACCGCTCGCGATCTAGCACCTTACTTCAAATGACGACCGTTCGGGATCAAGCCATTCAAGGTAAAGTGCGACCGTTCGCGGTCAAGTGGTGGACCTCAAATGACGACCGTTCGGGATCGAGCCATTTGAGGTGAAATGTGACCGCTCGCGATCAAGCACCTTACTTCAAATGACGACCGTTCGGGATCAAGCCATTCGAGGTAAAGTGCGACCGTTCGCGGTCAAGTGGTGGACCTTAAATGACGACCGTTCGGGATCGAACCATTTGAGGTGAAATGTAACCGCTCACGATCAAGCGCCTTACTTTAAATGACGATCGTTCGGGATCGAGCCATTCGAGGTAAAGTGCGATCGTTCGCGGTCAAGTGGTGGACCTCAAATGACAACCGTTCGGGATCGAGACATTTGAGGTGAGATGTGACCGTTCGTGGTCGGGGTGCCGTTCGAGGCGAATTGTGACAGTTCATGGTCGGGTGCCGTTCGAGGCGAGTTTGTGACCGTTCGTGGTCGGGTGCCGTTCGAGGCGAGTTTTGTGACCGTTCGAGGTCGGGTGCCTGTTCGAGGCAAATAAATGTGCCCGGGGGGCTTAATATCATCGATGCCAGGTTCACGTTCGGGTGAGTTCCGGGATCGTTTGCCAAGGTGATTTACTGTCATTCCAGAGCATGCTTGAGGACCGTTCACGACCCCGTACATGTGTAAGTAACTTAGCCATCTCAGAGCATGCCTAAGGACCGTTCGTGACCCCGTTCATCTATAAGTGGCTTAGTCATCTCAGAGCATGCCTAGGGACCGTTCGCGACCCTGTACATGTGACTTAGCTTTTTTAGAATTATCAAAATTCAATATTCATCCAACTGAAGAATTTTAAGGCAAAAAAGTATGACAAAGTCTGATCCAATCTTCAGAAGTAAAACACAAAAGCAGAGTAGTGACGTCAGAGTGCAAACGCCTACATCGATACGATTTATAGTTGTATCAGAGCATGCCTAGGGATCGTTCGCGGTCCCGTACATGTGTGAACAACCTAATTGTGTCGATGTAGAGTTTTCCACTCATTCGTCATAATCTCAATCAATCGATAACAAGGCGACGCCTCGATCCTGAGCCGTATCCAGTTGGTGCAGGTGGTGGTCATTCTAGTTCCACTGGTGCAGTCTTCTTTTTCACATACTGTAATAGCAAACCATCCCGGATGTGCCCCTCAACTTCGTCTTTCAAGTGTCTGCAGTCATTTTTGCAATGACCATTCAACTCATGGAATGATCAATACTTGTCTGACTTTCTCTCGCTGTTAGTTAGATCTCTCCTTATCGGCTTTCGATATGAAACCTGTCCCTTGGTCTCTTGGTAGATCCGCTCCAAAGTCTCATTCAACTCCGTGTATGAGGTGAATCTTGGTTCCCTTCGTTGTCGTGCTGATCTATCGTTGTTATCCTCAGCCTTTCGTTTACCTTTGCTATTTTCTGAACCTTTCTCAGGAGGATTTCCACCTTTGACTACATAAACGTCGATTCCTTCTCCTTCTTCTCTTTTGGCCTTTGCGTCCTTTAACCGTAAAAACCCTTCAGCTTCATGGTAAAATTCCCTTAGATCCCTAGGGGTATCTCTTGTCAGCGAGTTCTTGAATTCTGTACCATCAGCCATGCCCGACACAGCTGCCATCAAGACCATGGTGGATCCGGTCAATCCACCGATGCCGCAGCTGCATTGAATCGCGTCAAAAAACTTCTTAAAGATTCTCCGGCTCTTTGTTTCAATGCTGCCAAACTCATAACATTCTTAGGTCTCGAAATGTGAACCCTGAATTGCCGCACCTACTAGAGGCCGACCGAAGGTTGATGCAGCTGGTGACTCGTCGACAGGGGAGGAGTAGGAGATGCGAGCAGATAAAATACTATTGTTTTTTTCAGCGTCAGGGAACTCGGCCAGTGAAGGAGGATGCGGCGAAGCTCAGACGAGCGGGGTTCGACGTAGGCGATGGGCTCGGGTTGGAGGTGGCTCGGCTCGAAAGAAGAAACGAACGGTTGCTTTGTTTTTTTATTATTATTATGGATCCAACTTTGTTTCATTCTCATCAGGTAGAAATATATATGAGGAAGGAAGAATATGTGTTAAAGGCCACGTGTCGTCGTGTGTGTAGGCCGAGTGAAACTATCCCCTATTTAACTGTTCAAACTTTCACCATTTCAAAAACGAAGCAATGACCGGTTCAATTTAATTTTATACACGTGATATTAAGTACGCGTTTACTTTTATTTGTTATACAACATTCACCTTTCAGTGCTCGAGACCTGATATCCCCAAACATGTTCACACATCATCTTACGTCTTCAGTGCAGAACCATCTGCTATGTCCTATATCTGTTTACTCGCATTTGCATTGATAAAAGGTCATAACATGTAGGTGCTACATTATTTTTATCTGATTCATAATTAATGTAAGGTAGTAGTCCCCAAAAAATGGGGAAATGATAAACAAATATTCCTATTTACTTTTTAAAACGTAAATTTTATTTAAAGAGAGTATATTATAGACAAGAACTGAAGCGTGCATACTGTATATTTAGCCAGCCTTATAAGATAATATTGTAACAGTTTGCATGTTTGTTTATCAAAAATCTATGTTCGAGTTTCAGCAATGCTAAACTTGAATAAAAATTTGTTACTAACGATAACACGACCAGAATACTGCTTCGAACAAATCGAAAACTAACGTTGAACTGAGCGTGTTGATACGAACACGTTAGCATAGAAGACTGGCTATTTAACGCTCTGTTGAAATTTGATGTTTTCACAATATCGGTTGTCGTTACCGTAAATCTACCGTAAAAAATTATTTAAACTGAGCTAGAGAAGTTGGAATTCTACGAAACAGACGTCGACGTTTATATTATAAAAATTACTACAATACTTCCATATTTATTAAAACAAATTTCACCGTTTTAATAACAGCTGATTTTACATTAAATTTTAAATCGTTCTAAAATTCCCTTTTAATTTTTAATTCAAATTTTTATTTATTTTGACTATTCATATGCAATGCAAATTTTTATATCCACACTTCAAGGCTACTCAACTCAAATCAATCTTTAAATTAAATCGATTTATTATTCAAAATAAAGGTAATTTCAGAATCGTTACATTCGCCCCCACTCAAAAAAATTCGTCCTCGAAAAGGTAGAAGGGAATGGTATAGCAAAAATCAAAAGATAGATTTAGATTAGAAAGCATACCAAAATCAAATAATTCAGGATTGGAAACACGAAGATTATCCTCAGTTTCCCAAGTGCAATCTCGCTCATCATCACTCCACTGAACTTTGACGAGATTGACTGATTTATTCCTCGGTTTCTTCATACTCCTATCTAGAATACGAATGGGTTTCCTTTCAATAGTAAGATCGGGTTGAATCTCCAATTCCTCAAGCTGCGCAGAATGAACTATCGCTGACGGGCCATGAATATACTTACGAAGGTTGGAGACGTGGAATACATCATGAACGCCCGATAGTTTTTCAGGCAACTCAACTCTATAAGCTAGGGTACCAATCCTTTCGGATATACGAAAAGTACCAATGAATCTTGGGGCCAACTTCCCTTTCTTCCTAAACCGAATAACGTTTCTCAACGGCGAAATTATGAGATACACAAGATCTCCAACTGCGAATTCCAACTCCTTCCGCCTTCTATCAGCATATTTCTTTTGCCGATCCTGTGCAGTTTTCATCTTCCGTTTAATCCCCTCAACCTTCTCAGAAGCTTCCAAAATAATTTCAGGCCCAAGAACAAGTCTGTTACCAGTTTCAATCCAACAGGATGGAGATTTACATGCACGTCCGTAAAGAGCTTCGAATGGTGCCATGTCAATATTAGCCTGAGTTAAAGATTCGAATTACGAAAAATTTATTTTACATATATATTTTTAGTTCAAATTTTATTTAACAATGTTTTACTTGATAGTTATTATTATAGGTGAATTCGATAAGATGACGATGGTCTTCCCAAGAACCACCGAAATCTAGAATACAGGTACGAAGAAGGTCTTCCAAAATTTGATTGATCCGTTCGGTTTGGCCATCCGTCTGTGGGTGATAAGTCGTACTCGGATTCAACTGTGTACCCAACGAATCCTGAAAAGCTCTCCAAAAGTTACTCGTGAAAATAGGATCACGATCACAAACGATACTAGAAGGAATTCCGTGGAGTCGGACAATTTTCTTCAAATAGATCTCAGCCAAACTCGAAGAAGTTCGAGTTGACTTCATGGGAATAAAATGGGCAGTCTTCGTCAAACGATCAACAATCGCCCATATGCTCTCATTACCCCTTCTCGTCTTTGGTAAACCATCCACAAAATCCATAGAAATCTGATCCCACTTCCATTTTGGAACTTCAAGTGGCTGTAACAAACCTGCTAATTTATGATGATCAGCCTTAATTTGCTGACAAGTACTGCATCTACTCACATACGTCGAAATGTCCCTCTTCATTCCTTCCCACCAATAAAGTCTCTTCATATTTCGAAACATCTTTGTTACTCTGGGATGAATAGAAAATTTAGATTTGTGATTCTCCTTAAGTACTTCTTCCCTTAGTCCATCTATATTAGGGACACAAACCCTACCATTTATCTTAAGAATACCCTTCTCATCAACTACTGCATCATACCATCTCCTCGAGTCAATCTCTCTCCTCATAACTTCCTCTCGAATAGTTCTTAAACTCGGATCTTCATTCTGCTTAGAAACTATATGATCCATAAGAGAGGATGAAGCAACAACCTGACAAAGCATAGCCCTTTTTCTACTCAAGGCATCGGCCACTACATTTTCTTTACCCGGGGTATAATTGATGTCAAGATCATAAGCAGCCAAAAGTTCTAGCCATCTCACTTGCCTTAGATTTAAATCCTTCTGAGAGAAAATATATTTCAAGGATTTGTGGTCAGTAAAGAGTTCGAACTTGGTACCCAATAGATGATGCCGCCACAACTTCAAAGCAAAAACTACAGCCAACAACTCCAAATCATGAGTTGCATACTTAACTTCATGCGGTCGCAACTATCTACTAGCATAAGCAATAACTTTGCCATGCTGCATTAAAACAGCTCCAAGCCCACTTCTACAAGCATCGGTATAAACTGTAAGATCTTTATTCCCATTCAGAACAGTAAGAACAGGGGCGGAGGTCAACTTCTGTTTCAATTCATCAAATGCTTTCCGACACTTTTCATCCCAATTGAACTTGACGTTCTTTCGGGTTAAAGCTGTAAGAGGAGAAGCAATGTGAGAGAAATGCTCAATGAACCTCCTACAATAACCAACAAGGCCTAAGAAACTCCTAACATCCGTGGGTGTCTTAGGAATTTCCCAATCCTGAAATTAGATATAAGGCACGAATCAAAATTTGAAAATTCCGATAATCAAATTGAAAGTAAGGATGTGGAACTTACATTTACTACGGCGATCTTAGCGGGATCCACCGAGACTCCATTTTTTGAAACCACATGGCCAAGAAATCTAACTTCCTCCTACCAAAAATGGCATTTGGAAAATTTCGCCTTCAACTGATGGCTTCTCAAAGTTTCAAGCACGAACTTCAAATGCTGCTCATGCTCTTCTTCGGTTCTAGAGAAAACTAGAATATCATCGATAAAAACAAGCATGAATTTATTAAGAACGTCTCTGAATACTCTGTTAATGAGATCTAAAAAGTAAGCCGGAGCGTTCGTTAACACGAAAGGCATAACGAGCCATTCATAAAATCCATCTTTAGTACGAAAAGCAGTCTTATGAATGCTATCCTCAGAAATCTTCAACTGGTGGAAACCTGAAGCGAGATCAAGCTGAGAAAACACTTGTTCTCCATAAAGTTGGTCGAACATATAATTAATACGAGGCATAGGATATCGGTTCTTATGTGTGAGATTATTCAACTCTCTGTAGTCCACACACTTTCTTAAGGAACCGTCAGACTTAGTGACAAAAACTACGGCTGCACCCCATTCAGAAAAACTGCTCCTAATCAAGCCTCTAGCCAAAAGATCATCAACTTGAGTCTTCAACTCAATTCTTTCCTTAGGCGACATCCTTCGAGGGGGAAGTACAACAGGTCTGGCTCCGGGAATAAGATCAATTCAAAATTCGATTTCTCGATGAGGTGGTAAACAAGAAACCTCACCAAAGACATCAGGAAAAAGTCGAATAACTGGAATAGTGTCCAGATTACTAGAATGTGAATCAAGTGAGAAAACAAAACTCTTGATGAGATCATAAGGCATTTTGCATTGGATAACCAGTTTGGATCCTTTACCATCAACCAAGGAAACGGTTCGATCACTACAAAAAATAACAGCTTCGAACTTGGATAGCCAATCCATTCCTAATAATAAATCAAATCCACTAAAGCCCAAAACATAAAAGTCTCCATTGAAATGGTGTTCGTCCTTAAAAAGACAAACATCCTTACAAATCATTCCTGAATTTGCGGGGCCACCAATGGGAATAGAGACATATAAAGATTTAGAAGCGTGTTCGGGTTTCAAATCATGTTCAAATTTCTCACATAAATTAACAGATATAAAACTATGAGAGGCTCCAGTATCGAATAAAACATGGACAGGTGTAACATGAAAAGAAAGTGTACCTTGAAGTACGGGATCAGTCTCCTCAACTGGAGGGATGGAAGCAGTGACAGCAAATATGCCGGATGGTTTGCCTTTCTTCTGAGTAGGATAATCTTTCTTGAAATGGCCTGATTGCAAGTAGATGTGACATAAGTCGCGCCTCGTCATCTGGACAGGAGGAATGGCTACTAAGGATGCCGGTGGACAATCTCTGGCATAATGTCCCTTTTTATCGTATTTGAAGCAAGTGATGTACGACAAGTCCTTAGTCTTTTTCTGAGGCAATCCAACTCCTTGACGGCTTTGCCACTTCATCTTCTGGTTACCAAAATTTGACTTTCTCTTGCCAAGGTTGCTAGAACCAGACGGGGCTAGGGTGTCAGAAACTTCTGAAATCCTATTCAGCTTCAAACTCTCAAAACGGATTGCCAAATCAATTACATCAGAAAATGGCCTATGGATATGGCCAGTCAGCTGCTCTCTATACTCCCTATGCATACCCACAATGGATTTTTCATTCTTCTTAAGGGGAATCTCTATCAGATGAGGACCAAACTTCGAAAGCTCATTAAACTTCCTTTCATACTCTGCTGTGGTCGTCTCGTCTTGCTTAAGCTCCATAAACTGATTATACAAATCCGTCCTCCCAACTTCTGGCATCAACTGGTTAATAAAAGCTTCCCTGTGCATTGAGGAATACAAGCTAAGCTAAACTTATATGAAATAATCTTAAAAACATAAAACTCTCGTTTAGATAGATCTCACCTAAAATGGGCCTAAGAAATATCTTCCTCAGGGGCATGGACCGTAAAAGCATCCCACCAATCAAGAGCTGCTTCCTAAAACTGTGAAGCTGCTAATTGATGTCTTTGAGCGTCAGTGATGCCAAGTCCAACAAAAATCCTTTCAGCATTCTTAAGCCATTGAAGTGCTCCAACAATGCCCTCAGCTCCTGTGAACTTCTTTCCTCCAAGCTGGGTATACTCTTTACAAAGAGTAGTAAACCTCACTTCTGGAACAACAACGGGTGCAACAACCTCATTGGGAATATTTCTCCTACCTCTACCTCTAGAGCTACGATTACTCATCCTGTAAAGAAGGGCTGGCAAAGAAAATTTTAGAAGCTGAGTCAAGAAAACGAACTTAGTCAAAGAATTTACTAAGAAAGTCCACTTTAATATTTTAAATTACTTAAGTTTTTAAACCATTTGTTTCTTAAAGTTTTTTTTTTAAAAAAACACGCTCTCTCAAGAAAGATTCTACTCATTCTAGGGTAATTAATTATCCTATCTATAATGAGTTTACCCCACAGGCTTAGGTGTTCACTCAACCATAAGCTCCGATACCAACTGTAACAACCCACCTTTTAAGCACAAATAGTTGTTTAAACGATAGACAGTTATTTAGGGTAAAATAGAATCAATAACAGAACATAGATACAGAAATAAAAAAACAACTCAGAGTCTCACAGCGGAAAATAAATAAGTACATAAATAAGTCATGAACTCAAAAGTTACATTATTCTCTCTCTAATTACTGAATGGAAAATAACTGAAATAAAATGAGTCTAACTGACATAACGAACTAAACTGATAAAATAACTGAAATAGAATAGAATCTCCAGAAATGCCTTCGTCTTCACACAAGCTCTCCAACTGGAAATACTCAGGCTGACCCGAGCAAAATGGAAACACAATACTCGAGTCAAAACTAATATTCTCATGTAAATCAATAAATAAACGCAAGGTAACTTGGGAGATGTTACGGGTTTTTCCATCTCCTAAGGATCCGTCAAACTATCTATATATAATAGTGTACGCTATAATATATAATGTCTATCAGTAAAATAAATATCAAAATAGCGTTAAGGCTTTACATTGATCCACCTTAACACATTATAGTTTTAAACCAAAATCGTAATGGGCTCGTATAAGGGAAAATATAACAAGGCACGTGAGGCAATGCACAAGGTAGGATTCTACCAGTTTACCCTTTCTGGTTGGTCGTAACCCATCCGTGGCCGACCGTGACAATCAATCCAAACAGAAGGGTGCACCCATCGAATTCAAATCACGATAGTAAAATACGAAAGATCAACGTTGCTAAAGGTAGCTAACATCAATGGCCAGACATAGGCTTCTGTTTTAGTCACTTTAATTATGACACGAATGTCAAAGCCATCCATCATCGTTCTCTTACTTCATTCCAGTAAACGTCGCCAATTCAACCACTACATTCTGGGTAACATCCATCGCGTGCACGGTAATCAAAGTGGTTCCGGGATTGACAGAGAGTATGTCAAAGTCCGACCCCGGTCTCTTTGGCAACCAACGTATATTTTACACACCATTTGTCCAGTTAAGGTTTTTAAAATGATTCATAAAAACGAAATTTATTAATTTTTCCAAACTTTTCAAATTCAATTCCTATTTCAAAATCCCATTATAAAATATTCCGATATCAAACTCAATTTCCCCTTTTACACATAACTTGATTTTACATGACAAAATTTGTATTTAAGTTTAAATCCCAAGTTCAATCACAATTAAACCGACCAAATTCCCCAATAAATTCAAAAATTTTAATAAACAATTGAAAAACTCCATTTTAATTTATCAAACAATTTCTAATAAATTTCCAAATTTATAAAACCATTTAAATTTCATATAAATTTAATTTAGTCCAATTACAATATATGAAACAAATTTCTTATTTAACTTAAACATTTAACTTACATACCTTCAAATCTCAAAATTTCAATTTAAATTAAATCAAATTTTTATAAATCTTAAATCAAAAATACAATTTATTTAAATAAAACATTTTCCTAAATTCCCTTTTCTTAACAAAATTACTTATCTTTCCCAAATTTCATTTCAACGATAAATCCCAAATTTAAACAAAATTTAAAGAATTTCAAATCATTTATATATAAATTTCCATACAATCGCCATTTAAAATAAATCTTTTCCTTTTTAGGCCAACGGTGTTAACTTAATTTTCTACCTAGGCCAAGTGGGATAACTAAATTTAAATAATGGGTATATATCATTTCAACCCTTTCAACAATAAACTTCCAATGTACAGACATATCCACATATCAAATGGAAAAATTCAACAAATCATAGTACACTGATTATCAATAACATGATGAAACGTAACGGGTCAATATCAAATTTCTATACTAGTGTACATACATGGGTCGTGTATATCATGTCGGTATGTGCACTTAACAAATATGATAATCAATCCATTCAACAATTTATATATAATCGAGATCTAAATCAACAACGAATGAATATATATAGACGACTTTTTTTATTTATTAACTTGCATTAGATATTAGTTAGTGTGAATGTAAACACTCACCTCACTACAACGACTCGCGATGATCCACCAATTTGTCTATATGCGCGACACGACCCAAATCCACTGCAACAACCAACTATACACACGGCAACCAAAGACTGAGAAGCACTCCACTCCCACTTCTTAAAATATAAACGTGTATGCTTCACTTTCTTTCTTCTTTTTTTTCTTTTTTTTTCCTCTGGACAAAAAGGAATTGGGTACACGAACTATGGATCGAGCACCTCTGATGCCGCACCTACTAGAGGCCGACCGAAGGTTGATGCAGCTGGTGACTCGTCGACGGGGGAGGAGTAGGAGATGCGAGCAGATAAAATATTATTGTTTTTTTCAGCGTCATGGAACTCTGCCAGAGAAGGATGATGCGGCGAAGCTCAGTCGAGCGGGGTTCGACGTGGGCGATGGGCTTGGGTTGGAGGTGGCTCGGCTCGAAAGAAGAAATGAACGGTTGCTTTGTTTTTATTTTATTATTATTATGGATCCAACTTTGTTTCGTTCTCATAAGGTAGAAATATATATGAGGAAGGAAGAATATGTGTTAAAGGCCACGTGTCGTCGTGTGTGTAGGCCGTGTGAAACTATCCCCTATTTAACTGTTCAAACTTTCACCATTTCAAAAATGAAGCAATGATCGGTTCAATTTAATTTTATACACGTGATATTAAGTACGCGTTTACTTTTATGTGTTATACAACATTCACCTTTCAGTGCTCGAGACCTGGTATCTCCAAACATGTTCACACATTATCTTACGTATTCAGTGCAGAACCATCTGCTATGTCCTATATCTGTTTACTTGCATTTGCATTGATAAAAGGTCATAACATGTAGGTGCTATATTATTATTTTTATCCGATTCATAATTAGTGTAAGGCAGTAGTCCCAAAAGAAATGGGGAAATGATAAACAAATATTCCTATTTACTTTTTAAAACGTAAATTTTATTTAAAGAGAGTATACTATAGACAAGAACTGAAGCGTGCATACTATATATTTAGCCAGTCTTATAAGATAATATTGTAACAGTTTGCATGTTTGTTTATCAAAAATCTACATTCAAGTTTCAGCAATGCTAAACTTGAATAAAAATTTGTTACTAACGATAAAACGACCAGAATACTACTCTGAACAAATCGAACAACTACCGTTAAACTTAGCGTGTTGATACGAACACGTTAGCATAGAAGACTGGCTATTTAACGCTCTGTTGAAATTTGATATTTTCACAATATTGGTTGTCGTTACCGTAAATCTACCGTAAAAATTTATTTAAACTGAGCTAGCGAAGTTGGAATTCTACGAAACAGACGACGACGTTTATATTATAAAAATTACCACAATACTTCCATATAAAATCTTTGAATTATTAAAACAAATTTACCGTTTTAATAACAGCTAATTCTTACATTAAATTTTAAATCGTTCTAAATTTCCGTTTTAATTTTTAATTCACATTTTTATTTATTTTGACTATTCATATGTAATGAAAATTTTTATATCCACACTTCAAAGCTACTCAACTCAAATCAATGTTTAAATTAAATCGATTTATTATTCAAAATAACGGTAAATTTCAGAATCGTTACAACTGCATTGCAGCAGTACTCCAGCACATAGAACCATTTGTAGCTATACTTTGGTATTTAATGCTAACTTTACTTCGCTCCAGTTTGGTTCATGCTTTTGTTATATATATTCATTGTAAAATCATGCAAATAATACTAAGATATATTAGTTGAAGTACACTTTCCATAAAATTTGACTTTGTACACTTATTTTCATTGTTTTACAATTCTTACATGTGTATTAAAGTATTCATACTAAAGCAATATCGGTTAAACAAAATTTATGACAAAACATACTAAAGTATTCATGTTAGTGCCAACCTTTTTGTCAAAACATCCAACATACGGATTGCAAGTTAAAAAATTAAGCATAACATCATCTTTCGTCTCACCCACTATCTAATACTAATAAACTTAGCACAAAAAATACTAGCTCATCCTAACACACAAAAAAGGATCATTAAAATATAATTTACAGATAATATATGCATAAATATTCAAAAAAAGTATCGAAAAAATAAACATACGTACAATTTGACACATACAAACAAACAATTCGCACCAACAAATAAACATACTTACAATTTAAAATGTCTCATATTTAACTTTATTTGAGGCATTAATAATTTCTTGTCTATGACTTGAACAGGGACAATACATTGTTATTCCTTAAGTACCCAAACTTGCTTTCCATTGGAAAAGTGGGTGGAGACAAAACAATCTCGCTTGCCTCTTTATCAGAATGCAGTGTAAACATAATACCACCACCCATTGACAAACAAACTCATAAAAATGTACTAATCAGCATCAATAATTATTTCTTAATCGACATCATCAAAGTGTTATTCGGTACTTGGACAAGTTTGTCTTCTTCAACAATGGGATCGGGGTATTACTTTGTCAAATATCATTGTGGATCGTATCTATTCCATATGTTCAAATCAGGATGATTGATTTCCACTATCATTATTCGAGTGTGAACATAAGACTGCACTTGTATCTCAGCCTTTCATTTGGCTACAACTAATTGAAACTACATATTTAGGAAAGTAAAAAGGTAAACCACAAAAGAGACATAAGGCTGACTCTAACCCATTTGATTCATTCCCAGCCCAATGTATTGCTTACTTTCTTTGCCGTTACAGGTTAACAGAATCTAACCAGGGTTTACACAGCTTTGCTTTTTCCTAATTTTCCATTATTATGAAACAAAACCCACTAAAATACAATATTGATCGTTGTATTTCTTCCTCACTGTCCGTCATACAAAACCAAATGTATGCAAAAGTTTTAACAAGACAAAACCCTTAAAACATACAAAACCCTAAATAAACAATCTTAAAACATACAAAACCAAATTAAAAACGAAAATTATTACCTGACGATCGGCGGGCAACTCGCAACGAAAGATAGAAGCTAATTAAAAACCAAAATATACACGGCGATAGGCGAGCGACTCGCAATGAAGGAAGGCTGCGACGGCTTTAACCTAATTATATTTAAGGAAGAAAGATAGAAGCCAGAAGCGTGACAAACATCTGAAGCAAGGATTGGAACATAAATGACAACTCTGCCCAATGTCTTCTAATTATTTACGAAAAGCCCAAATTTTGTCATGGAAATAACCGTGATAATACAATGTAACAATAATAACCGTTACAAATTTCCAACAATAATAACCGTGACAAAATGAAACGAAAAAAGTGTGACAAAATGGTCTGTTTGGTGTAGTGTTATCTACCACTAGCTGTGCACTCGTGCTAAGGATTGCCTCTAGCGCATAACCTGGAACCACCTAATAGAAGTTTGAGTAGAAGCTCTCGGTCGTGCATGCAACCTCGCCTCACATGCCCAAACTGATCATAGTTATGACACTTCATCTTGTAGACATCTACCTTGCAATCCTTAGCAAAATGTCCCTGCTTGCTACACCCATTGCATCTCAAGTCCTTCTTTTGAATCTCCCCTTTCAGTCCAAACCCTCCCTTTTTCATACTTGGTGCCTCATCTCCACAACATTCGGAGCCTCCTCCTTTACTTCCTTCTTAGGAACAATAGTGAGTAAAGCCATCTCTACAAGTCCCAAATAGGTAGCAAGCATCGAAATATGACTCACAGCTAAACTGAAGGGGATGATTTAATCCCTTAGCGGATTAAAGATCTTTCTTGTGTGGTGTACAAATTAACTCCATACCAAACCTAACTAGCTCATTAAATTGGTTCATATCCTCCTTTGACTTTCATATCTCCTTGTTTGAGATGGATAAATTTCTCCGGCTGAATGTCTTCCTTGGCCCAAGAAAGGAACTTTATATTAAACCTGCTACAAAACTCATCCCAAGTAATATCAGCATCTTTAGCATCAACATCGATAACCTCCCACTAGGTCGACACCTCACCTTATAGTTGCCAAGTAGCTAACTGCTTGCTCACAACATCCGTCAACTCCATCAGACCAAATATTCACTCATAGGCACGGATCCATGCTCTCGAATTCACGTCAGACTCCGTCCTTATATATGGCTTGCCTCCAAGACTAAAAATTCATTGCATGGCTTAGAAAATTCTGGTGTGATAGGCGGATTGGCAAGAACCTCACCTGTCACTCCTTCCATAGGCTCTCTAACAGGATTGAGCTTGGCATGCCTCTAACCTGAAGATACCGATGGAACCATGCGCAAATGTTCATGCTTGGGATCTTGCTGCATAGTTAGAGCAAAAACCTACGTGATTAGACATCTTCTATCTTTGAATGTTAAGAATTTCATTAGTAACTTCCAAAGATATCATAAACATGATTGGGAGATAAGATATAGCATAGGCATGAATATAAGGGATATTTGGTTATGAAAATTTTGGAAAGCCTTTTGAAATACTTTACTTATATATATATATATATATATATATATGACTGTGTACTCTTTTAAAAAGTCCATTTCTGAAAACATTTTGGAAAACCTTTTGAAATCCATTTTGAATGCCATTTTTTTCTTTCAAAAACTTCTCAAAATATGTCTCTTGGTATGGTCCTAATTCTAAGGAACATTGAACCTAAGCTCTTATACCAACTGTGACAACATGTACCTATATATATATATATATATATATATATATATATATAGGTGCATGTTTTGTGTGTGTGTGTGTGTGTGTATCTGACTGTGTACTCTATTAAAAGGTCCATTGCTGAAAACATTTTGGAAAACCTTTTGAAATCCATTTTGAATGCCATTTTTTTCTTTCAAAAACTTCTCAAAATATGTCTCTCAATATGGTCCTAATTCTAAGGAACATTGAACCTAAGCTCTTATACCAACTGTGACAACATGCACCTTCTGACATGCTTCAAATGTATCGCGTCGAGAAATTCTGATCGTTGGGTAAAAAATTAAACAATCTAGAGACTAAGACAAGCAGATATAATCTAATATGAGCTAAACTTTTCCAACTCATGTTGGAAGGAAACAAATATGTAAATATCATAGAAATTACCATATCGTAGCCCTAGAAAAATTTGCAGAACGTGATTCAACCCAGAATACATAGCAAAATACCCTTCAAAGTTTGATATAAGAAAATAACTGTACTGATATGATAAAATGATACATGAAGAGAAGATGTAATAAAGCAGACTCCTAGAAAAGCACTACCCTCTCCAAGTATTTAAAATGGAAAAACCACCTACTGCCGTGTCCACCTATAACGAGTAAAAAATAGAAAAGGAATGGGTTAGACAATAGTATGGTGAATGAGAACAAGTTTAATAAGCGATGATTAAGTGTAATTAATTTTATATCTACTCTAAGTGATATAGGGTGTATAGTAAGTGTCCATGAACTCCTCAGGTTAACACCTAAGGATTCCTTTCTAACATAATAGGTTAACTTACTGATCGAACCTCACACAAACGGTCAGTCAAAATGCCTCTTACTCTCCCATTATAACTACTCCAACACTACGCCTGGAGAGGGAGAACACCGAAAATGCATCATATGAACCCATGTTCATCTCTCGATTGTAGTTGCAAAATGCCTCTTATTGTTCTGCACTGGGGTCCATCTCATAGGAACTCCAATTAGTATCGGGGCTCAATTTACTTAATTCATATAAACACTTATTGTAATGCACCGGTGTCCACCCATACTACGTTGCACCAGAAACATGTGTACTTTGATCTCATGTTAGTACTAGACTCTCTCAGAAAGCATCTCCGACAATGCTGCGCTCACCCATACGGAACACCTCGAGCCTATGTGACATAAACCACCCTAATTTACTCCGTGTATGCAATATACATCGCCTATGCCAAAGCAACCATTGTGAAATATATTCGCCCATGCTGATATCAAACATTGCGAAATATATCACCGTAACCACTCTGAAAGGGAACCAACTTTCCTATCCTCTCAAACACGTATATTTAGCCTAAATTAGTTTAATTAAACAATCCATAATTTATAAAACTTCCAACTAAATTATACAAATTTTATTATTAAATTTGGCCTTAGGTCGAGGTTGCAAAAGAGGTGGTCTTCAGCTTAAAAAATGACCCATGTTGCTTCGGTTGGTACTAACAACCGAAGCAAATGACACCCTCTTTTGCTTCTACTATTTGTAACAACCAAAGCAAAAGTGCTCCTCACAAATCACCCAAATACTCAAATAGGTAGCAATATGAATATATGCCATAGAAAACAATCATCATATTTCAATCAACTGGTAAAATTAAACAATGCGCAATGAATACTAGTGGTGGACGCGGGTTGGTTTGGTACAGTTTGAAGCTCAAACTGCTTCCGCACCGCATCAAACGGTTAATCAAAATTACAAACCGTTATACTAATCTTTTAAAACAGTTCGGTTTCGATTCGGTTTAATGTGATGCAATCTGGCTTTGGTCTGGTTCGATTTGAACTCATATTAAATACGAAATAAGAGAATTACTTTTATCAATAATCAAATTACGAAGGCATCTTTGTGAAACTTTTACACTTAAAGGTTAAAACACACAATATTAAATGAAAGATTATTTGTTATTTGTTTGAATATTTTAATTTGACATTTAGGTATATGTGTTATTTTTAGAAGATTAACCGAACATCAACGTGAATCAATGCGTAACCATTAAGTAAAATGACTAGAATAAAATTATAATTAGCATTTATCTAAAAAAACAAGATGAAACTAAAATATATTCTTTTAAGACAATGATTATTATCAATATAATAACAACATACGCTGAAAATAGAATATACATAGTTAGAATGTAAAATAAGATAGGAGTTGCTTATATTTTATCAGAATATTACTGGTGCAAATTTTCGGTTCGGTTCGGTATGGTCGATTCAATCGTCCAAACCGCAACAAAGCCATATCGATACAAGTAGGTCCGGTTTGGAGTATTTGCTTTGGTTAGAAGATTCGGTACGGGTTACCGAACCGTTTTTGCGGTCTGATGCAAGCAGTTTCCATATAGTGGAACAGTTTATCCGAATACAGTGGAAATGTCAAAACTAATCACATTTCAATTATAACAAATGAGCAGCCTGACAATACCGTATCAGTAAATTACAACATGAGGTTCCATCTATACATTCAAACATAAATGTAATAAATATTTTAGGTCATTCATGTACCTTCAAACCAGCAACATTTGGCTGATTTCCTGAACATGTCTAAATTATAGTATGATGCTAAATTTAATTCCAGTGATCGTAGACTTGTAAGTTGTAACTATGTTGCTTCTCCTGATGGTTCTTGCACCAGATCAAAAGCCAGTAGAAAGTAACTATGATGAGGCTTCTTAATTCAAAGCTACTTCCACTAATGGGGTGATGGAGAGTCCTAAATGGCAAAATGTGGTTAGCCAAGTTACAGTCCAAACCTAGAAATAATGTTACTTGGGCAAATGTGCAAAAATTATATTAGTAAAAGTAAATTTGATTTCAAAGCTAAGGAAATATAATGTATTTCCTATCATTAAAGATTTAAAATACTGTTAAGAAAACCTAGCATCCTTGAATATCTTATACTGCATTTGCACAACATAATTACCGTTATTTTAACATAGATACATCAAAAATTACTGTATATATACAAATCATGCATTCGGTCTGATATGTTGTTAGTCTATAAACTTATTCATTATTACCATTGAAATCTTACAATTATTGATGGTACTACGAGTAATGCTCGACTGGGTGTTCCTACTTGTTTCCATTTAACTGGAACAATAAGTTTTCATTTTTTATCATCTAGCAAATAAATTCAACGGTTCATTGAGAGCAGAAAAGACATGCGCGTCTCAAGGTAGAAACACACCATAAATGAACATACCTCAACAGGCAAAACAAGACAAAGACAAATGCCTTTAATGTGTCAAGTAGACCCGTCAAATGGGTCGGGTCGGGTCATAATGGGTTGAGTCAAAATTGACCCAACCCATTTTATGACCCGACCCATTTAATATATTTGTCAAAAGAGAAATATAACCCAACCCATTTCTTATCAGAGTCGACCCATTTAACCCACTTAAGAAAACATCCAATATTCTATCAAATAAAAGAAAAAAATACAGTTTCACATGCAGCAGTAAATAATGCAAGTAGCTTCATTCATTGATATTGCACAAATATATCATGACATACCATAAATGGAGCTGACAGTGCAAAAGTTTAAAATTGAGACTATTTAAACTGCCTAAGTACTTAATAAAATCACCAAATAACATCTAAAAGCAGGAAACATGTACAACTTGTACAATACAAGTGAGACAGAATTTCAACAAATCATACATCATAGAATCAAATTTTCAGTCCCTTGCAACTCAAATTTTCAGTCTCCGTCCAAAATTTCACATAAAGAAACATTAGAAAGATGCCCGGAATAAATGGTGAAACATTCAAATAGCATAATATTGAACAAGAGTTAAAGACGGCTGCAAAATTTGGTTAAAACATGCACTAATAATGTTCTTCCTGGCAAATATATACATTTTATTTAGATCATTTTATATCAGCTTTACTCTATATTATAATAAAAATATCTGAAAAAACATAAACCTTGAATAGAAATCGCCTCTGCAAATGTATTTTTTCATTTATTCTCATCTCTTTCGTTACACTAATTTTCGTTTATGCTAATGAATTTATGGAAATCGGAATAAGTGAATGCAAACTAGCTGTTCTAGTCATGCTTTTTCTTATAAAACTAAGTTAAATGTTTGTCTGCCTTCGTTTGTTTGAACAGAGATCAAAGCTCTGGAAGCAGAAGTGAGAAGGCTGACAAATGAACTTGAAGGTGAAAAGGTTAAGGAAAATATTTCCAAACATCGGAATATGTATTTCTATTTCGTTTACTTCCTACGGAACTACTCACTGAATCAAGATCAACCTCCAATCCTACCATGTCTCTTGTTTGGCTATAATCTTCACCAATATTTATATTCTACAAGAAATATGCAAAATTTATTATGCATTGTTTAAAAAATACTTAATAGTGTAAACAGATTAATAACAGAGATATTAACAAATGTTTAGAGAACTTCATGATAATGTAATAGATAACAAATTGAATTGTGGAAAAATCCACATAGGATTGACACAATGATTCATAACTAATAGAATATTGTATTTTGTTAGAAGTTACTATATTGTACTCAATGTGATAATTGTGTATCAGTACCTAGTAAATTCATATTGCAGGATAAAAATTTAAGTGAATTACAAAAGAAACCAATTCTAATTTAAGCACTATATTATATTGAATTGATCCTAAGTCAACCGAACTTATTTATGTCGCCAATATCTAGCAATTCTGATAAAGTACTCTTGTCCTTTATTTAGAAGTCGACAATTGGGTTATGAACATAATCCACCATGTATATTGAATCATTTAATAGCGTAAAAACTTCTCCACGAGTAAATTATCACAAAATCAGTCTTAAATGTGAAAGAAATATATGCTGTAGCTGCATAGGTTCTAATAATCTTGTCAAAACATAATGAAGATTTTTTTCCAGAAATTAGCAAGCAACGTAGCCTATAAGTTAAAATAATAATTAAAAAAATAAGTAACAAACCTTAGAAGCCAAACCCCAACTTGAATTAGTTTTGGCAATTTGAAGTGCTTACCCCTACCTTAGTAGAGCCTAACCTGAAAATGTAAAAAAGGAAAGTGAAATTTTAGGTAAATTTATATAGGATAGGGAAGCGCATGGTAGGAATTAAACCTGTGTCTTTTTACCAGAACCCAAGCCTCCTTTCCACTGCACCGCACCCACGGACATTTGTATATCATCTTTATTACTAATAATGTAAATTACGTCCACTGTATTCAACCGTGTCTTTTGGAAATACCAATAATACCCTCCGCTTCCATTAACGTTTCAGCTCCGTAAAACCTAATCCGTCATTTCTTCCCTAATACAACCACATTCCCAAATTCGATTCCTCACACCCCTGATTCTTCGCTGTCAAAATTCCTTACCAATTTATATTCAACCGTTGTTAAGAGCTGCGTTGACGATGATGTGGGCTCGAAGTCCAAATCTGGAAGCACAAAACTGGGAGGAATTGGGTTAAAGGTCGGATCTGAGGTGGTTCAGAGTTTTATGATAAAGGACGTTGGCTGTTTATGTGGATGTTGGGTTTGATGATGTTTATGTGGACGTTGGTTGTTGATGATAGAGAAGTCGTAGTGGTCGGAAGAGACTAAGTATCAAGTTGAATGTGAGGTGGGAGAAGGAAGCAATATTGTGGTGTTGCTATCTGCAGCTGTTTGCAGATGCTGGTATATATGGTTTTTTCTGCACTTCTACATTCTTGATTTATTTTATTTTCTAATTAACATATGTTTGTTCCACACAGTTAATTTTTAAGTTTTCAACACATTGATTAAGGTAATTCGATTTGATCCTTGCCCTAAAAACCCCAATCTTTTGAAGCTTGATTACGACTTTACACAATTCTTTGAAGTCGAATTCTATTTTAAAAAGGTTCTAATCATACCTGATTTGCTAATTGAATTGATTTTGATCGGTTCCCCTATATTTGGTACTTATTTTAATACGTAACAAGTTAGAAAAGATGGTACTTCGGAAAAATGGCAAAAAAATTTAAGGTAACTTAATCAGTTTTATCATTCTCATTTTGTATAGGATCTGAACCTTTATGATATATTTGATGTTTCACACTTTATAACGAGGATTTTTTTTAATTAAAAAAAAACAAATTGCTGGATTTGCATTACGAAGAATTTAGCAAAAAATCTAAAATCTATTGTACAATCTGAACCAACCTCATAAGCATAAAGAGTGATATTAAGATATTTATAGTAATAGTAATTCACTTCACTATTATGCAGTATTATGGAACGAATATATGCTGAAGAGAAATGGCATAAGGTACAAGATTATTTTCTTCTATTCAGAAAATGAAGTGTAGTGTAATTTATATTTGAAAATGAATATCATTACAGTAAACTTTTGGTTAACCTGCTTTTACAGTGAAGCCAACAAACTGTTTGAAATAATGTTTCATAACGAGTGTGATTCAATTGTATTAACTATATTTTTGTTCTTTCCTTTTTTTGTCCAGAATTCAAATACTTGATCAACATGAAGGGGGTATTACTGTATTCGTTCATACTCAAACAACATTCTCATTTATTCTCTCATCGCCTTCATCATTTGTAACACCATAAAGTAGAAATACAACTTAGAAAAGAGAAGCATTGAAGACTAAAACCGACTGTACTAAAGTATGAAGTAGTTGAAGTGAAAGTGAAGGCAGAATTTGATGAAACAGCTTTCCAAATAATGGACGAAAAAGATGTACGACTGTTATATTGAAAGATGATGAAATTATTGCACCTTTGGATGTTGGAAGGATAGATGTGATGATGGAAGTGTTGATCCTCTCTTTGTGCCTAAGCTGAATAATGATGGACACAATGAGAACTTTGCCAACCAAGAACAGCCTGTTCCATTATGCATCATTGAAGACTGGGATGAAAAATTTGTGGCTGCTTTGGTAATTCACAATGCTTTATACACCTACAACCATAATTATTTCACCATTTAAACTTATGTCTACTGTTTTTATATGCAGATTGATTGGGTGGAAAAGAATGGATATTGATGGCGTCGTACCTAAATTTTAGTTCTTTTTTCATCCGTCGATTTTAGTTGTTAGGTTTCTGTGTTCTTTAAATTACATTTGTCATTTGTATGCAGATTGTTTATGTTACTTCTCTGTACTTGAATTCAAAGCATCTCTCAATGTTTCATGATCATTTCAAATATTGTGTTAGTACTTTTTCTCATATACATTGCAGATTCCTACTTTACTAATTTGGTCATTCATGAGTTTTGACAACATTAGGAAAAACAGTAGAGTCTTCTTTCATTTAATCATGGTCCATAGTATGATGCTGCATAATAAATAAAAATGTAAGATGCACCGTTGTTCTGCATTCAAAACGTGTAATGTAACCTCTCACAAATGACAATAAAATTATGATTGAAAGATTATATCCATAACAAATAAAAGGGGAATAAAAGTAAAAAGAAAATTATATTAAAGTATGATTGACTGACAATCAAAAATATAGTAGAAACCCTGTACAATCTTTACTAGCATGTAAAAATCAATCATAGGTGAAAAGCCTATTGCTATTTTTGGCTACCATCTATTAATATCAGCATTAATGATGCATCAATGACTTTTGGCAACATTAGCAAAAACATTAAAATCTTCATTTCACTAAATCGTGGTCCATAATGGTGCCGCGTAATAAATGAGAGGATAAGATTCAAATTTACTGAAAGAGCAGCTTAATTTTACATTAAATACAACTGCCTTAACAAGTTGTAGTCTGCCAACTTTGCACCGATTCTTTTTCATAAATTACTAGCTAAATCAAAATTGCGGGCAGCCCTAGAGAATAAGAATTTTTTTAGTAAAGATACGATCATTCAACAAGTAATTGATTGATTATCATTCAATTAATTAATTTACTTCCATTTATTTGTCTTAAAGAGTGGAAACAATACCCACCCTCTTGAATCCACTGTTACACAATTCAATCTGTATGTTATCACACTGGGATTTTGAGCACATTGTGAAGTTACAGTTTACATATAGTGGCTTGAAACACAACTGTTTGTGGTTACTTTTATATACTTATTAAATCCAAATTGTGTGGCATTTTACTCTATATTTATTAAGTTATATTCAGAGATAATATATCTCTACTACTATTAATGATAATTCATTCAATAAGATTTCAACCGTGTCTTTATGAAGTACCCAAAATACCCTTTTCTTTTCTATTCTGTTTTTACGCGTTCTTCCTCTCCCTTGCTGCAGTAAAAAAAACCTAAATCGTCTCTCTCACCTCTAATGGCGCGGTTATCAATTACAATCTAATTTTGATTTCGTTAACTGCTTTCGATTTTGATTTGTATCTCTTTCACATTCTGATTCTACATATTCTCCCTTCTCCCTTGCTGCAGGAAAAAAAAACCTAAATTTGCTCTCTCACCTTTAATGGCGATTGTCGACTTACACGAGCTGAAGCATCGCTGATCAATATCCATCAGACATCAGACTCAGGTAATTATTTGCCGATTTTCTTTAACTGCTTATGATTTTGATTAGTTGGAGTATCGATTTAGTACGAATTGCTTAGAATTTTATTACCGATTGCAATGGCGATTATCGGTTAAGCACAAATTGTATAGGATTTTGAGTAGTATATGATATCCATCATAGATTTGATCCATCAGACAGAAATTAGCAAATAACTATTCACTGATTTCCATAATTTCCACTTTCAACAGTATCATCTTTTTTTAACGCTGAAAAGCTCAGCCAGAATCCAAAAAAGTAGAAAGGAGAAGCTCGATAAGAGATAGTAGGCAAAAATCAACTCCATTGCATTAAATAAAAAAGAAGAGTTGGTTTAATGAATATCTAAGAACGTAAAAAACTGTCTGTAGATATATAAGTAAATAATTAAATTTTGTTTAAAAATAATTTAAGAACAATGTGTATATGTATCAGATACGTTTGAAAATTTATGTTCAAAATTTGTTAAAACACATTATTCTGCAAATTGGTTACCAAAAAAAGGAGGATGTACATCATAATATATGACCTTATAAATAAAAAATTGTGGTAAATAGTCGTATATTTATGGACAACAGTCAAAGCTACTAGACAACCTTACGTATAAGCATTATATATAACTGCGCAAGTTTTTAGATTTTCTCAAATGAACCAACATTCGTAGTTAAGCGTATAGACATATACAACATTGGGGTAGAAATGATTTTTAATGGTCAGATAAAAAACAAACACACAGTCTACCCTACAATTACCATCTAAAAAAAATTAGAAAAGATACAACAAAACTGTTAATATTTCTATTATTGCTTTTTTCCTAGAGTTTTATTATAATAATTCAACAACCAAGCATAGTACTGCCGAAATCTATGACAATGAAGTTAGGTTCGGAAATCAATTGCAGACTATCACTGACATACCTTCGTCTACGTTATTGATCAATTAACTCACTGTAGTGGGATGTCAAAATATATCATTAAGGGCGGGTCTACACCTTATCGACTACCTTTTATTTTGAGTTACCATCATTAATAACACAAACAGCTTGCCCAGTTTGACAAAAAAAACTTGGTTGACAATCTACTGATCTTCTTAATTATTATTCGTAAAGAAATGAGTGTGTACCTGTAACTGTTAAAGTTAGTCTGCATTTAAATTCCTTCAAAATACACCACCGAATAGTTTAATCCAATTATGGGTAACGCAATAAACCGCTTCTTAGCACCACTTCTTCCAAAAATGTGCTTACATTTTTGATACCTCGATGATATTTGGTTGATTTTTGTAACCATTTTGATTTGATTACTGTTTAAACCAGCGATTAAACACTCATTATATTCGCCGCTTTTGCAACACATCTTTAAAATACAAGTGAATTGCAGCTGCAAAAGTTAGTTATCCTACTAGCATTGAGCTGTTGGTTGCTTATGAGTTATGAGAATGTGTTTATACTTTTAGGTAGAGACCAATAAAATATCTACTTCAGCCAGACATAAAATATGATGCAACTGTAAGAAGTCAAGCTGCTTGAATAAATATTGTGAATGTTATCAGGTTAGACTTCATTCGCATAAGTTGATTTATTTTGTTATTTGTAATTGAATTGTTAGACTCATTCGCTACTAATCCTCAAAACCCTGATTTCATTCGTCGTCGTCATCCAATCTCCAAAATCGGTTGCTCTCACTTGCGAATCATTAATGCCAACATCACCAGAGACGTAGCATCTGCCTCTAGGGATTTGATGGGCCGGCAGAGATGACTCAGGCATGTTATCACCTTTTTCTTTTAATCGAAGGTATAATTCTTTATAATATATATGTATTTCAAATATTTGCATGCTTCGATTTGCTTCAATTTTTGACATCGTTACTCATTATTTTTTGTTTTGATTGATTTGATTTGTGAATGCTATACATACGTTTTCCAATTTGATTTCTGATTCATGAAAACAATGAATCCATACAACTTCTGACATCTTTACTTATCGATCTTTTGCAAGTTCTTTTGACTTGACTTGCGATGGACTGATTGTGCTTAAGGATGATGTGGAGCCATTGGATTATTAACCATTACTATGAGTTAATATTTGTGCCACTGGCTTAACACCCATTAGTTAACATATGATTGAATATTTGTGCCATTGTATTACTAGCCATACTTAAGCTATGAGTTAACGATGTCAACAATCTGTACCAACACATTATCTTTGGTATATACCTAAACATATGCAACCTTCTCTATTCTTTGTGCTCCACGGTTACAACTTTGCATGGTAGAAGTGGCCATTCCTCTGAGTGGACATGTAATTCCAATTATAACAGACATTATATTTGAGTTTAGTGATTGTTTATCATCAACTGCCCGCTCCAAAGGTGACTAGGCAAATATGATGTTGACTCTAGATGCACTGATATAAGGCTTCAAGATATCAAGCAATATACACATGGTCCTCTGCTTGAAAATGGTGCCAAACATTGATGATGTTGATTGTTTCACTAAGTTGAAAAGAAAGAAAAACGTGATTATTAACGCAAACTTTTACACTTTCAAAACAAAGTTAAAAAGATCATCCTATTGGCGCTACCTATAACTAATATATAGTATTGTCAACTCTTGATGAATAATAATACACATTGTATTTGCATTGTTCTTATAGTTAATTTGGCAATAAGTACTGTTAAATGCTCCATAAGTTATACTCATGCAGTCCATGTATAAATAAAAAATTAAACTCATTTACTAAACTTTTTATTATTAAGAATTGTTTTACTGCTTCCACTGCTAAGTTATCGCTTCTAACCTTGCAAACACACAATACAAAAACGTTTGTGGTTTGTTTCCACTCCTTTTATCCTTCTAACTCACAACAAACAAACAACAGTGCTATAATTCAAATATTTTTCTGTTATTACATCCTCCATCTAATTTTTTTTAATTTCATTTTATTCATCCAAAAAAAGTTAGCATAAACATTTTATTCCTTAATTATTCATATTTCCTCTTTTTGTATATTAGGTGACTTAAAGGATGTATAGGATATTCATCTGAAGAAGTTAGTAAAAATGATAAACATAGTAGTAACAAATATTTGTTGTATTGACATGGTCCTCATTTTATTCTATGTTAATTGGGTAGTTATAATAAAAATAAATACTAAATATCCCAAGGTTTTAATAAGAATAGAGTACATTTATTAATATAAGGTTGAAAGGTTACTAATGACAATATTCAAATTTCCCAGAAACATTACCCAAAATGATCTGCTCAATTTGCTGGAAATAGAAAGTATGACGCTTACATGGGCATTGATGTTTTTGGGAGAAAAACATTTGGTGGTGGGCAACGAAATGTATGTTCACGTCCAAACTCAATCTTTTGGGTTGAATGGTTAAAATCCTACTTCGTAAATGTCCTTTAAAATTTTGAAGAATGTGCATTGATTTCACCTTTTTTGCAACTAATGTCTTATGTTAAGAACATTATATAATCTGTATGTGTCTGGCAACTAATGGATCTAGGTTTGAACATTCCAATAACCCTACAAAAAACATATATTTGCAGCTATAATTATTTACTTAGTGAATATGGTTATTTTTGCAGATTGCAATTCTGATATTAACGTGAAGTTAGGTTGTTGTCTGAAGATATTGTATTTGCATCCTTTATTTCTATCGGGTTAAGGTATTTTTCTACTCTATTTCTACATTTGCATCATTTACTGAAATATGACAGAGTTGTTTTCGCTTACAGTTGGGTTTCATACTACCATCGAATTTGGATTTAGTTGTTCATAAGGATGGATAAGATTCCTCGATTGCTGCTTCTTAGATACTAAACATCAACCACACTTGGGTATTTTTTGCACTTCTGCATTGTTTTTGTAGATTATTACCACTTCGGGGATTACCAACTCTAACTTAATACTAATTTCTATTTACAACAAGTTTTAGTGACATATAACACAAAATTGGTGGGAACAAAAAGATATTAGCAAGCAAGTTTAAAACAAGAAGTTACTCGATCTTTTTCAAGTAGACGGCAAATTTAGATTTAGATTTGAAATAAAGAAATATTTGTTTACCTTTTATTGTCTTTTTTAGTAAAAAGTGGTGCATATTCGATGCCATTCAACAACATTATTGACAAGGAATTTCTCTAGAGACCATAGATATTATTGTTCATTATTGTACTTACCACACATAAGTATTTGTAATGTTCTTGCTATATAAAATGAATGAGTAGGTTGTGGGGTCAAAACTAATTATTGGTGTTTGCATCTTAGCATTAACCATATTTTATCTCCTTGCAAAAATATTGTTCATGAATAACCTGCATCAACCCATGTTTGCTTAGAATAATAGAATAAAACTAACAATTTGAAGAGAAAATCCACTAGAATAGTAAGTCAAGAAATAAATCTTTCTCCTTTTATAGTTTTCTTAATGACATATTTCTATATTTCATGTAATTCCATCTTATCTAACGAAGGTTGCATGTTTTTAGCTTAATGAATTTTTGGTGTGTTTTTGCTTTCAATATGATCGCTACTCAACTGATTTTTAATAAGCCTATTTTTTAAACTTGATAGCAATAAAACCTGTTTATTTGGTATTAGGAAACTATAATTATATTAGTTGATATCAAAACAGAAATTTGCATGCAGAAATTCACTTGCAATATTGCAATGTTCACCAACTACTTCTGGATCCACCTGGGGATCAACACCGACTCGCCATCCCATGTTTCTCAGGTATTTTGGAGTCTATAGAAAAAGAAAATGTATGAAACTTACCCTCCTCAAATCTGAAATCTTGGATGATAATTTTTGTTATTTAATCAATTTTGGAATTTTTAGGTACATAATTTCTTAATTTTCAGCTTCATTTTGAGTATCACTAGGTATTTTCAATGGTTTCAAATCATTTTCTTCTTCTTTGTATGCTCAAAAAAATTAATTACAGGTTTACTTCCTATTTTCAATGTTAAAATTATAGTTTGCTAAAAATTTAATTCACGATAGTTCAATTTGCACGAACACTTTGATTATTATGCAGGTTTTCCATAAAAAATCTCTACTACTAATAATGAAAATTCATTCTATAGAGATTCAACCGTGTCTTTTTAAAATTCCCAAAATACCCTTTCAATTTTAATTCCCCGTTTTCTCCTTTCTCGCTAACTGCTGGAATAAAAAAGTAGATCGGCACTCTCACCTCCAATAACGATTATTGATTATCGACATCCATTATGCTTCAGTCTCGGTAATTATTCATTAATTTTCATTAATTATTTTGGATTTTGAATAATCTGTAATATCGATTATCGATTATCGGTTAAGCACGAATTAAAATGAATCTGCTGTTTCAACGATGATAAATAGTTTACCTCAATCATCATAGTTCCGATATCTATTAGACTTGAATCTTAGGTAACTATTCATCGATATTCTTTAATTACTTCTTTTTTCCGAGTATTATTGAGTTCCTTAATGATTTATGTGTGAAGTTAAACTATGGGTTAGTTATTAGTCTTGGGTAATTATTCATTAATTTAACTTCAGTCTCGGGTAATTATTTATTAATTTTCATTAATTACATTGGATTTTTAATAATATCTACATCCTCAGTCAATCACGAATTCAACTTGAATCTGCTGGTTCAACGAAGATAAATAGTTTGCCTCAATCATTATAGTTCTGATATTTATTAGACTTCAATCTTAGATAACTATTCATCGATATTCTTTAATCACTTCTTATTTTGAGTATTATTGAGTTCCTTAATGATTCATGTGTGATAGTTAAACTACAGGTTAGTTGTTAGTCTGTTATATTGATTGATTTTAATTTATCTTGATGGATAGCTTTGGTTGTATTATCTTGCAATCAGACATTGACTGTTCATCAGCTTATATAATGTATGTACATATATAACTGAATTGATTCTGTTCATCAACTTATACCATATATTTTTAATGAAATAAAATGTATACATGCATGACTATGCTCTTTTTCTTACCTATACAAGTAATCATGTCCAGTGTTTGAATGGTTCACATGTTATCATAGTGTACTAGATTGTAGAATGGTAGCATTTGTTGTTTTGATTAGATAGTGCTTAGTTGTTTTGGTAATCTGATCCACATAATTATCTATTCACTGATATCCATTGATTACTTCAGATTTTCAATACTATTGGGTTCCTTAATAATGCATGTTTGTTAGTTAAATTAAGGGTTAGTTGTTAGTCTATCCTATTGATTGATTGGGATTTGTCTTATTTTATTTGAATTCAGTGCTTCTTTTGATTTGATTCTGATACTCCTCTTTTCCATAAACTTGGTGATATCTTCATCATCTCCTCAAACAACATATCAATTTCTCCCTCCAAGAGTTTCTCACCTGAACTATAAATCGATGGCGAAAAACAGTCCTCAAAATTTGAGAGTTGAAAACATTGATCCATTGTGCACATTTGAAGACGTTTTCCTAAAATTCAAACCCCGTTTAGGATTCAACATCACACCATTTTGATGAGCGTATTCTATAATCAAGCAAATGAGATTCACTTTAGATCTGATGCTAATCAGAATATGGAGAAACAAATTATTCTAATATGCATATTCACAACTAGATATGTTACAGATGCTTGCCAATTAGAAAACTTTACTCTAGAATTTCACAAGTAACTATCCAAAGAGTTGTAGATTAGTTAAGAGACAGAAAAATGACTCTACTATCACACATTTTATTCATTGTCTATTATTTTTCTTGCAATAGCCAATTAATTAGCATACAGTCTGCTAAGGAAAAAGGTAAAAATAGAATAAAAACTTTATGAATATTTCCAGTTGTAGTAATATTCTTGGTGAATACATGAAAGGATAATGGAAAAGGATGACAATGTTCTAGGGGGAGATCAGACCATTTGGATTTTTATTGCATATTTGATTGTGTGTTATGCTGAAGTGAGATAAACATATGTGCATGACATTGATGTTAGAGGATTTATACATTAGAATTGTTTCTCTATGCCCATGGTCAATGGAAATCTAAAGCAATGACCACACAGCATGAATCCAAGATCAAGGACCTTGGAAATGTAGTAGGATCCACTTACTTGGTTTGTTTTCTTTATTTTGTTTATAAAATAAAATATAGAATATAATCTATATGAAATTAATGTTAACCACATCATAGGCTTAAGTTTCTTCATTGAGCCGAATTTCCAAATTATGAATTTGTGATATAATCAAAACTATGAATTTAACCATAGTTTTAACATTTGAATGGATTTTTCAAGTTTTGAAGTTAATCAACAACATGTGATATACTATATAGTATACACACATTACACCATAGTTAGTATTATACTGGGATATAGTATAGGAAATTTATGGATGTTTTATTGGTCAGCTTTTGTTGTTAGTCATTGCTCAAATCAGTATTAATTTTTTTAAACATTTATATTGTTTTTAGTACTTATATTAGGACCATGAGCATCTGGGTTCAAATTTTTGTTATATTGGTCCAAAAGAAAATTTTAAACATTTCAGGATGAATGATTCCTAAAATAGGATAATGTATTTTGATGATACTATTCAATATATCAATTTTTTGTATAATCATAAATTAAATTAAAATCAATTATTATTCATCATGTTTGACCAGAGGGATCTGCACTTTTAAGGCACTAACTTATTGTTTAATATTTATTCTTCCTAATTTGTAGCCATCTTCTCTTTCCATCTTTCATAGGTTATAATAAATAGCAGCGGAGGCTTCACATTCTCCACAAGTTTCAGGCTCTCAGCCAAGATCACCTATGAATTTTGTTAGCGGGTTTCGGATTTCAGACCCAATAGCGGCGCTTAAGCTGGAGAAATTTTATAATGGAGTTAATCTGAATGGGAGATAGAAATGGGGGATGAATGGATGATGATGGGTTATGTGTATGATATAGTTTAGTGTGTTACCTGGAACTAATATAAGGCTCTGTCTGTATTGGGATTTATGCTTGAAATTCTTTTGGTTAAATTTTGCTTCTTTTTAATCTGTTGCCTGCACAAATTGCCATCTCCTGGCTCAGAGGTCTTTGTGTATTGGTGGTGACATTGCTTCTTTCTCTTCCTTTTTTGTAGAGTAGATGCTAATTTGTTAAACTCTTATGTAAGATGCTGTAACTTTTTTTTAACCTGCTTTTGATAATGGCTTAATTATTTTAAGGTAATTGTTTAGTTGTCAAGTTTTGTTTCCAAGGTCACCAACTTCCTTGACCTTCCGGCACTGGGCATTTTTGTTTTGTTTTTAGGCAACGGTATGACATGTGTTTACAATGGTATCGTATCGTTTTATTTATATTTCGTACCACTAAAAACTGAAGTTTCTGTCAGAGCTATTTTTGTATTATGAATAAAGAACTGCAAATGTATGAATACGTGAAAGAAATGGAATGCATGTTATCGATACCAATGAAGCAAGCAACTGTTGGGGATGAAGGTGAAAGAAGATATTTTGAGGTAGAAAGAAGTGGTTTTTGTTCTGTAAGGAACTACTTCAGCAGCTATTCAAAAGAAATAAATCCATTAGAGGATATTCATAAATAAATTTTATAGAGAGGCTAGGAACGCTCTAAGGGAAAGATCTGAGAAGCATCCTCTATGATTTTTCGCTGCTTATCCTCTGCGACCTATTTGTTTGTCCTTTTTTTTGTTTTTTGTTTTTTCTTCCTTCTTGCATCTCAATATTAAACACATTTCTGAAATAACTTCAATATTAAAATTTTATTGTCATTGTATTTTAATAGCTACATATTGTTTTCATCCCCATACTTCATCCAGTTGCACTTGGTTTTTGGCTAAACGTTAGCTGCTTGCATTTTCAGTAAGTTTTTCAATTTTTTTTGGCATTGAAATATTTCTTGACGCTACTTTGGCTCTAATCTGAATCATGTTTATTTGGAAAAACTGTCAACTTATTATACATTCATCTGATTTCGAACTCATTACAATGTTCTTTAGATTCTTTTGCATATTTAAAACACTAAAAAACTGAACTAATTTTGTGGCAAATTGGGATGAGGCACAATAATGTCTTTGTATTCTATGTTAAAATCTAATGGTTTCTTTATTTAAGTGGTTTGGGATATGTTTTATTGATTGAATTAGCCATAAATAAATTGATGGATTGTGATCATTAGTTTCTGCGAGAGGATATATTGCTTAAACTGCAAAGAAATTTTGTAACCATAACTTATTTTGTAAAAATTATATCAGTTTTAGTGGCTATGTTTTTTGCTGGGCCTAACCTCCATGAATGATTATGACCATTGATTGAATTCAATAGGACCAGTATTAAAATTGATTTTATTACCCTAAGTTTTTCATTACTTTTCTGCCACTATTTAAATCCCCTATTAATCACCAAGGGATATTAAATGAGTTAACATTGTAAATGCATGCTCATCTGAGCGTGCATATATACTCGTAACTACATAGTGAATTGGTGCAAAACTATGACATTTCGAAGTAAAATAAGTTGAGTTTCATTTACAAAATAAGTATGAAGGCTACTCACATGACATTTCGAAAATACATTCACTGAATAATAAAAACTAAGCATCTAACTCATAAATATATTGATTGTCTAATTATAGTTCTCCTAATTGTTTACCTTTTATGTGACAACAACCTTTTATATTTACTCTACACCTCATAAAATGTGTTGTTGAATTAATGCATGACATTATGATTAGAGCAGGCTCATCTGGGCGTGCATACACACTCGTATATATAAGTGGGTTTTATAATTGTCAGGTAAATCAAGATAAATGTATTGCTAGTAGAATAGTGCATAAAATGATTTTGTAATAATTTGGAACTATTTTTGAACGTTTCATTTTAACTAATGTTTTTTAAGTAAAATAGTAGCTCATTATCATTTAAAAACTAGCAACCGTGCATTGTTGCCTACACTGTTGTCAACTTCAATCTATATTCATTATCATTTAAAAATTAGCAATCTAAGCAATATATACTGACAGTTTTAATTCAAAATGATAGGTATTATAAATAACAAATAAAAGAAGCAAATGATCATCTTTATTATTGTACTGTAAATTTTCCATCTTCGTCACAAATTTTGAGGCTTTTAACTGCACACAACTACTTGAGAAAGTCATAACTGGTTCGTTATTTTCTTCTGCAACTTCAATACGATATTACTCTTTTAACTGTGCAAATGGAGCTTCATAATCCCAAATGCATGCAGCGTCATGTGCAGTTGATTAAATATTAATCCCAAAATTCAACCACTGCAATAAATAAACAGACCAAAAAAGGAGAAAAAAAAGAAAAGAACTTAAAAGGAAGTAGGCATGGATCAATCAATAGCTAACACAAGGCTCCAATTCTCCAAGTGAGAATTCAAATAATCTCCCAAATATTGCTATCGATAAACAAATTATCGCTATAGGCTTATATAGCATATAAACTACGCTATCAGAAAACGACATTAGGCCCATAAAGTTTCTAATCATGATCATTAATAAATAATAAAATAACATAAATTAGTCACAGAGATTTTCTAGCTATGTCGATAGCCAGCAGCTTAGATCTGTGCGATATCAGAATCATCGACCAGCGTAGATCTGGAAATTGCACCACAAGAAAGGGTTTGCTGCAAATGCAATAGATTTAAGATTTTGACTCTTGATTTATCCAACTAGCAACCATAAATTGAATTTTCAAACAGAAATATCATACCTTTGATTGATTGGAGCTTTTAACTTTGAAATCTAAATCATGCGAGGTTTGAAGAATCGAGAGAGAGAGAGAGAGAAATCGCGAGAGCAATATCAAGTGTTTGGAAAACTGAATCGAGTGAGACGGATTAGGAATTTAGGGAGAGAGAACCGCCCGACGTCATTTTTTTGGAAACGAGAAATGAAAATGAAATTAGGGTTTTGGATTTTGGACGGGTAGTAGGGTCAGCGGGTTGTATCATATTTTTACTGAGCTAAGTGGGTATTGACCCATTTCAAAAAATGATTGAATTATCCTGGACCCAACCCTATTGAAATTGGGTTAAAAGGGTTGGGTTAAAGGGTCGGGTTGAATTTTGACAGCCCTACAGGTAATGTTCTAGAGTGTAATATCAGATCGCATGATCTTATTAATAATTTAATATAATATTTTTGTTTAGTTATGTGTTTACCATTTATATCCATAATTATATATGATTGAAGCGAATTAGTAGGTAATATTATTATACACGTCAAAAGAATATTATCTAGCTCAGACTTTTATAGGAGGAATAACTGAAATAATAAATAGTTTATAATAATTCTATGTTATAGAATAAAGAAAATAGGAAGCCATTAAAGAGAGAGGCAGAAGACATATTATTTATTCTTGAGAATAGATTATCTATTTACATTACATTAGCACCTTTATATAGAGGCCTAGGAGCTTGGGGTAGAACTAATCCCACGATGTGGGACTAAATACAAAACAGTATATAGCATATTCACTATTTATATTCACATATATTATAACACTCCCCCTTGAATATGCGTCTTCAAAATCTTGAATCCTCTGATAACTAGAAATTGTCCGTTTCGAAACGTGTATGGTGATTGCTCTCCCTCATTATTATCTTGCTTGCATTTATCCATTCAGTCAATATAGATATTGTCCGTTGCCTCATTAAAAACCTCTATAAGGAAAACCCAATGGGAAAAACCTTGAAAGAGGAAAAGAGTACAACTTGTGAAATCATAAATATCATACTGAAAATGATATTCCTTCTAAGAGTTTGATACTTCGGGATCAAAATAATGCCTCATTAAAACCTTACTAAGAAAAACCCTATGGGAAAAATCTTAGTGAAGAAAAATGAGTACAATATAGTATGTCATATTTCAATAATTTATTGCATCAGATAGAGTTTGATACTTCTGGATCAATTTAATACGTCAGTAAAAACCTTACAAAGGAAAACCCGATGAGAAAAACCTTAGTCAAGGATAAAAATATAATTTAACTTAAATAACATATTTGAGATGTTATTTCTTGAAAAGACGTTTGATTCTTCTAGATCAAGATAATGCCTCGTTAAAACCTTAATAAGAAAAACCCAGTGGGAAAAATCTTAAATAAGGAAAAAGAGTACATTATAGATTATTTCAAATGTTACTAGGGAGTTGATACTTCTGGATCAAGATAATGCCTCATTAAAACCTTACTAATAAAAACCCAGTGGGAAAAATCTTAGTTAAGGAAAAAGAGTGCATTATAAAATACTTATGGATGCTCCCCCTGATTTAAAGTTTCCTCTGAATTCGTATTCGTCTTTCGATAACTTAAATTGGTTATAGATACTTCTGGATCCATAAATATGTATCTCATTAATAATACAATTTATTAATAGTTTCCTTCGATACAATCAAATTTTCTAAGATTGTTTCTTCAAATATGGTTTGCATTTTATGCATTTGTATGCTACTTTTATGAAAAACACTTCATGTGCTTTCATTTTTATGCTTCCAAATTAGTTTTGCGCATTGCAACTTTACATCTTTCAAGAATATTAAAAATTTCATTACGACATTACTAGAAAGCAGGAAGTAATCTACTCATCTTGATGTACCAAGATTTTCATTACAATAATACTTAGAAGAAATTTGTAATCTACACTTCATGTCTTTTTCATTCTTTATAACTACAAAAGTTATATATATTCTTCAGAAATTTGTATACTTTAATAAGTATTTGCATATCGCAACTATCACTCCAATGGATATTAAGAGTTTTATTACAACGATACTTGAAAATAGGAAGTAATCTACTCATCATGAATTATATCAAGATTTTCATTACAACAATGCTTAAAAGTAGGTTGAAATTTACTCTCCTTGTTCTTTGCATTCTTTATAACAATGAAAGTTATATTCTTCAGGAATTTGTATACTTTCATTATTTAATATGATTTTAAACCACATTTATACCTTCAGGGTATATTAAGCATTTCAAGCACTTTCGATACTTTGCGGACTACATGTCCATATTTCTCTACTATTAAAGGATTCATGATGGCCAGTCATGTTTTCCCCTAATTCAAGATTCTTAATCTATTCATAAATATAAGCGCTTCATTATTTGCAAATTTATCATCGATGATTATTTCTTGTCAGTTCTAGACATGATTTATTGAGATCCCTTTAATTATATTTTAGGTACCTAACCCACTTCTAGGGTTATTTGAAAATCATGTCATGGATCTCTTTCAGAGCATCCTTAAGTGTTTCTTCAAGAACACTCACCTCCTTTATTTGGCATCTTTATTACTTACTCCAAAAATATTTTTAACT
The DNA here is from genome assembly GCA_030765085.1 of Allium cepa. Classification (NCBI taxonomy): domain Eukaryota; kingdom Viridiplantae; phylum Streptophyta; class Magnoliopsida; order Asparagales; family Amaryllidaceae; genus Allium; species Allium cepa. The sequence continues at coordinate 1,036,671,303 of CM060931.1, read as the reverse complement.
GACTTTGAACCATATTTCAGATATGGTTTACAAATTTTGATCCTTCAGGGATTCAAATCTATATTGGAGAAAGTCTACTAGGGATAATATTGATAATATTTTGCATCATTGTATATTTTAATAAATATTTAACACTGATGATCAAAATGAACTTGTATCCCTTTATCCTCCCCCTCAATGTTGACAAACATTGCCACATTAAATAATAATCATCTTTGGACTCTCATTTTGATCCATTATGATATTGCTACTAGCAAATACATCATACATATTAATAATAGGAGGATAATTCTTTTATTAGTTGATAAGATGCATTCAATTGATATTGATTATTAGAGTTTGTTCTCATTCACTGATCTAAGCAATTGGAGGAGTTTACTTATTGTGTAGATCATTTGAATACATACATGACTTCAGGTCATTCAACATTTATGTTGATTGAATTTTAAATCACTAAATAATATATGTGCATAATCACTAAATAATAGCTTATAACAAACTTCAGGTTGTTAGCTAAATATTTACATATATGAATGTATACGTGCGTCCACGTATCACATATATATTATAAAATTTTCATATTCTTTCTCATTTGAATTAATGATTTTTAGAACAAACTATTACAAAGATCCAAACTATTAATTTCTATTTATAAATCAATGTTAATGCAAACCTGTCAAAACCACATGATAATGTTCAAAACATTTGGTTTGAAACCATATCGAACTTCTGGTTCGAACAAAATATACACAACTTCAAGTTGTTAAGTTTTATTCCTCAATTATATCTCAAATATCAATTTTGAACACTAATTATGATTACTTATCAAGGAATAATTTTTAATTGCATATAGACATTTCTACACATCTCTATTGAGAGTTCTGTAAAAAATTAGAGCAAAAATAATAATAGTATCTTCTGGATACTTGGAATGTTACAGATACAGATTTCCTAAGGACCGTACGTATAGCTTGCATGAAAATTATGATATGAAATATAGACTATCTCTTCAGGAGAATATTTAAAGATATATCTTCAGGAATTGATTATACGCGTAATATTTCTCACATTTGATATAATTATAATGAAATATATGATACATGTTGCATAGCTGTCAAACTTTTAGGATCTAATCTAAACTAAATTAGGATCCTTTATAATCAAATTTCTGTGCATTTATTTGGTTTAATAAAATTACCAAACATATAACCAAATCTCTTCTAAAGATATATTATCATTCCCTAATTTGTTAGTCTCTTTTAGGGATATTTTATTATCACTACTTCTGGAGTGAATTTATCTCTTCTAGAGATATATATGTGTACTATTGGAATGTCATATCAATGTACAATGTTTCTTTTGTAGAAATTACATAATTACTACCTTTACAATAACATAAAACATCCCTACTTGATTTTTGTTGTTGTTGTAACTATCTTTGAAATGACATATCAGACTTTAAATACAGTAACAAAATTAGATGCACTAAATGAAAGTAAGATGCGAAAGATAAAACCACTATTTCTAGAGTGTAACATTGGTATACAATATCATTTTTTTTCTCGATAAATTATTGTTATTACTCAAAAAAAATTATATCATTATTCCTTCGGGGAATATAGTATTTCCTTTTAAGGAATTGAAATGAACAAAAATAAAATTTCTATAACATCTCTTCTGGGATGTTATTTTTTGCAATATAAATATAAATAAATCTCTAAAACATCTTTTCAAGAGATTAATATGCACACATACACATCCAATGATGTTTGAAATATCATATAACATAATATCTTCAGGATATTTGATTAATATAGTGTAAATGTTAAGATATAAGGTAAGGTATATCTCATTTGAAGATTTTTGTAATCTCTTGAATGCAGCATCATTTTCTCATATGATTATTTATTAATTTTCAGGAAGTACAACCTTATCATTTTACATAATTTCAATAGAGCTTCGTGCTTCTAATTCATGAACTTCAAGTTCATTAATTTGTTATGAACTTCAGGTTCTTAATTTTGTGTAAACTTCTCACCTTTTTTTTGTACCATATTGTTACAAAGTAAAAGTCTATTCTTATTTCAAGACTTGTACATTTTGACAATAAAAATACTGACAAGAATTCGAGCTTGTAAAATTTATTAGAAAATCTTTTCATAATTCAAGACTTCAGGTCTTGGACTTTGAGTTATACAACTTCTGGTTAAAAAAAAAAATCTTTGCACAACTTCAGGTTGTTATTCAAACTTATTTCTTTTATTATATCGAACATTGTTTGCCAAAATGAATACACCATATAATAAACCATATGTCTATTCTTATTCCAAACATAAAAATACAACATCATTTAATTTACTGTAGCCAGTGCATTTATGATGATATCGTAATTTAATTTATTACCATGACGACAACATTTAATGCATTTATGATTAAAAAAAATGAATACAATTTACCATTATTGTGGCATGATTGAGAAAAAAAAATGACATGATTGTACCATACAATAAAATAGAAACCTGATGAAACTTTGTTTCTTGTGTTGCTTCTGGAGATTTTTTTTAATATATTATTTTCACTACTTCTGGAGTGAACAAGTTTCTATATATTTATTTGATTCAGTAGTTAATACCATTGGCAAATATTTTTAGAACTTCAGGTTCCAATTTTACTTTAAAAAAAAAGTCTTTGTTTAGTACTTTAGATCCTAAATGGTACAACTTGATTTTCGTTATCAAACTTCAGGTTTGATTGCAATTGAAATTTACCATAATCTGAATTAGATTTTCTAATAATTCAAAGCTTCACATCTCAAATTTGTATATTTGAGTTTTGATATATAATCCTTTTTTTAGTTAGAACTTCTGGTTCTTTATTTTGAGGAAACTTGTAATTTACTGATTTATGAAAACTGCAGGTTCTCAATTATTATTTCCTTTTTCCCTTTTTTTTAAAGGAAACATTGGAAGATATTAAGCTTATCATGTAAGCTTTTACTTATGTTTCCATTCACTTAATACGATCTTCTAGATACGTATTATATTTATATTTGTTTCTCTTAGAAACAATAAAATATTTCTTCTGGAAATATAAATCATATATCAAAATAATTTCCAAAGTCTTCATTCAAATCTAAATCAAATCAAAAGGTTTTCAAAATGAAAACCCCATTTACCAACCATGTTTGATTTCTCAAATCCATGTCCAAACTAAATACAATCAAATTCAAAAAATTTGCTTTAATCAACAATATCAAATTTTGTCAAGTTCAAACTTGCATTCCAAAATGAATGAACTAAAAAACATAAAAATAAGTATGATATTGAGATCTGCAATATAATATTATCAGAAAAATAGCAACAACAAACAAATTAGATCTGAAATATAATAACCAACAAAATAAAAATTAGATCTCAAAGTTTAGATCTATATAAGATATAAAATTATAAGACTAGTATAATAAAGTTTAAAAAATAAGACAATAGATTTAGATCTGAAGAAGTAGATCTAGAATGGAATGAGATATATAAAAAAAATTGGAAGATTAGATCAATCATATTAGAAAAATAACTTACCGTTTTGAGATCTATAATTAGATCCGGAGAAGAATAGATTTGATTTCATAAATTATCACAATTGTAGATCTGAAAAAAAAACTTTTATGGAGATCGTGCTGATAACGTGTTATAGAATAAAGAAAATAGGAAGCCATTAGAGAGAGAGGCAGAAGACATATTACTTATTCCTGAGAATAGATTATCTATTTACATTACATTAGCACCTTTATATAGAGGCCTAGGAGCTTGGGGTAGAACTAATCCCACGATGTGGGACTAAATACAAAACAGTATATAGCATATTCACTATTTATATTCACATATATTATAACATTCTATCAATTTTACTTATGTCTTGTGAAGTTTATTCTTCCTTTCCATGTATAGTAGTGTCCTACCATATTAGCTTTTTGTAAACCACTTTGAGAGATGGCTTCAGTAAAACATTGGGCAAAGGGTTTTTTGCTTACGAAGAGTATCCTATTTTGTCACCTGCATATAACACTTCTTCAACAAAAAACGATGGTCTACTGTTATGAATCATATATTCCCGTAGTTTATTTCTTATTGCCGCCTCATTTGCCCCGTATATTGCTGTTAGAATTAACTTAAGCTCACCGCTATTTTTCAGCTTGGCAGGCAATTGCCTGATCAACCATATATATGAGGTGCACAGTTCAAACATTAAACTACCACGTCGACAAGGTATTATTCAGGTATTCCCAACTGCATGCATTATTATGCATAAAATTATGTATGTTTCCTTTACTTAATTTCTGATGTAATAAGGCTGCTGCGCTGTTACCATGCTTATGAAACATTGAGTTTACATCTTGCTTTCTTCTTAGCTATTTTTTATTTTGGCTTCAAATGGGCTACTAAAGATTCTTAGTTCGGATTTGAAATAGTCATTGAATCTGAATTTTATTTGACTTTTTCTTCTGTAGGTGGAGGTGATTTAGATATTAGATTTTTCCTTTTTCTAACTCTTCAACTTCCTAACTTATTTTTGTTGTTGTGTGTAGCTTTCTTAGATGTGTGCATTATTTGGCCTGTTACTTGTTTCGATGAAAATATTGCATGGTTTTCAGTTTCTACTTCCAATTTCTAAAGCTGTTGCTACACTTTTCACTATTGGCCCTGCATTTGCATTTTGATCAGAGTCCATATCTTCATTCTGCTTGGTAAAAATTTCATTATTGGTGCCTATACCTATTGAAATAAAGTTTGGACAATTTGTATCTTGGTTAGAGACACTAAAAATTTCGCTTCCATGTATATTTGATTGAACATTGTAATCATGGACTGATCTTTGCTGTGACTTTTAAGTATTTATGTGCATGGTCTATTTGAATATTTTGTGTCGAATTGTTTGTGTATGTATTTCATTATGTGATTAGTGTTCCAAATATATGTTGCGAACAAAATGAAACAAAAATTGAATGAGATACCTAAGAAAGGGAAATTAGTATAAAAAATCAATAATTTATAGCAACATTTACAAAACGCTACCAAAATATATATGGAGGTAGACAAACAACGCTGCTTGTAGCGTCAACAATACTTTTTATAGCGTTTGTACAACGCTACGATAAATTTTTTGGGTATTTATAAAAACGCTGCAATATGCTGCTTTTCGAGCGTTTATTAAAAACAGGAAAATGTCCTGGATTTTTAGTTGCCTGTTTTTAGCGGTATTCTCTAAAACGCTACCATAAGTTATGGTAGCGTTTTTTGTGTGCCCTAAAAAATACTTTTTGGTGTGGTGATCCAAATAACACTGATCATCTACTTATATAAAAATAAATAAGCAAGCTTTCATCTTCATTTTAATCCCATTTTAATTTTACAAAAGCATACTATTTTATTTTACATGAAAACATTTCCCAGCATCCCTCAGACTAGGCATCATCAATCTATGCAACAAAGCAAAGAAAATAAAACATCAACCATCTAATCAAAACAGTCAAACAATCAATAAACTTAGCGGAAATCAATCTATATACTTTCACTGTGCCACTCTGATCACTGCTGGATCTTCTCACTTGTCTCACTTTATCATAATATGAAATCGTAAAATATTTAATATTAGATTAGAATCAGAGTCTTTTACAGCTTTCCAAAACAAACAACATCCTTCTCACTTCAGAGCCACACAGAGTTCTAACATTCACCTTCAATACCGACACTACTGGATGGACTAACTACTTCTACCTTCACAATCTCCATCCATTCCTCTGTATCTCATATAGAGATTTACACTCAATAAAAGGTAGAAAATATATTGTATAATAAATAATTAAAAGAATACAAATATGTTCCTAGATGATTATCTCCATAATCGTCGGATACTTCTCATATCAATTAAATATAACAATATTCTACCTCACGGCCAAAGGGCAGGAACTCTCTATCTAATCTAAGGCCAAGACATGTGTCCCTTGTACTCTGTATTGTTCAAAACCTAGCTCTGATACCAACATGTAACACCTTACATCTATACTCATATTATATGAGAGTACTACCGAATAATACTATCGGGCTATTGGGTAACATGAAGAATGAGGCGATATGAGTGAGGAATACATGATTATTCCCTTATTTTATCAAAATTCCAAATTTCATCATTTTCCAAAATAATTTCCATTTGCAATATCTTCGAAATTATTTAACTTATAAATATTTTTCCATAGTCGTTCCTCTTTCAAAATTTCTATTTATTCAATAATCTCAATATTAAAAATATAATATCTTTCTAGAATTCATTGTTTATCACCAAAATAAGTTATTTGTCTCAAATTATATCTTTTACTTCATTTAACTCTATTTTCATCAAGTTCGATACCAATTATAACGAACCTGACTCGACCTTCGAAAATCAACATCGAATACATCACCTATATTCAAATGCCGCTGATTCAAACGTCGAATCTGGCTCGCCGAAGCTTATAACACATTAATTATAACAACACAGCGGAAGGAAATGAATAATATCATATAACTCCAATGAATACAATATCCAATGATATACAACAATGATCACAAATACATATCAGAGATCTACAACAACATTCTTCGAAGAACTTAATCCCTTAAATAATTTTAAAACCTTATTAATATTTGTATTTTCCCTTCCTTTATAAAAATTGGTTAATTCAACTTAAATAAAAACCCGAGCCAGTTCATAAATTTCTCGAGCCTAACATCCAAAATCCCGAGTAAAAACCCAGCTTCTTCTTTTTCCTTACTTTTTTTACTTTGTTAGTTTTAAATCTTAAAACCACAATAGCACTTGCTAATGTTGTGTTTAACAAATATCATCATCAAAACTAACCAATATACACACAACAAATCTTAACCCAAAATACACTACATTCATCCAATCAATATTATCCAATAATTATCGATTCCATTCAATTCAAATACGTCAAACATCGATCATCAACAAACAATCAATCGCATAACCAATCATCGATTCAAACTTGCAATCAAAAAACAAAAAGACATAGTTGTAAGTGGGATAACTCACCGAAACGACAAATGCAAGAACTGAATTCGTCTCTACATGATTTGCTCCTCCACTTCATCAACCCTTTGATCTGCACCAACGTCGCTGTTTAACATCAGCTGCCTCCCTGAACTGCTAAAATCCACCATCTTCACAATTGTTAGGCCAATTGCCTCCAAATCAAGACCACCAATCAGCCGCCTCCATCCATTATCACCATTGTGAACGTTAGTCGCTCTCCATCACATGTGCATCAATAAACGTACGAACCATTCCCAAGTCGAGATACTTCATAGCACACCACCATCGTGCCCCTCACTTGCATGACCAAATCGCCAGCCTCCATTATCGTCCAACCATGTCGCGACATTCAGTCGCCTTTCCCTTCCTTCACGCATGTGCAACTAACACTTCGTCGATTGCCAGGCACGCACTGGTCGTAGTTTCGATGTCGAGCCGTCCAACTCCTTCGATCTTCATTGCCAATTAGTATCACCTCCACACGTTTCCAATTTCTTTTTTTAATTTATGAAAGTTATTTCTCCTTTTAGAAAAAGGTTTGGGTTAATTTGATGAAGGAGTCTGGAAGTAAGAAGAGATTTCCAAAAACTTGAGGAAAATGAAAATGTATGTGGGCCTGGGCTAAAATAGTTTTGGGCCCAGTTTATAATTTTATATTTTTCACACTTGTTTTAATCCCCTCCTCATTTAAATTACAAATAATTTTTCAATCTAATTTAATTCAATTACCTAATATTCCACTCTACAAATAATATTCCACTAATTACCTAATTTTATTCATTTCAATACTCATTTATTTTTATTTAATCATTCATTGTTCTATAAAAAATAAATTTATTTTCCAACCATTCCATATCTAAAATTATTTACACTTCAAAGTATTTTATATTGATTAAAATATTTTGTTGAATTCAATAAATTATTTGAAAAGAATTTATTACTTTAATCCAATTTATTACATAGAAATTCTTTTTTTTTTTAAATTAATTCACTACAAGTTCATTTTTAAAATATTTATTGTCATAAATCAACTTCAATTGTTTTTTATTTTAATACTATTTACTTATTTATATGGCGTAGAAAGCATGGCTATTGCAAGAACAGTCCAATGCTCTTGGATGTTCATTTTGGTGTAGATAGTGTTGAAAAATGTGATACAATATTGAGTTTTTTTATTTTGTTCAGTGCCAGATCACGGGATAAGATCAAACCTTAGTTCCAAAGCCTTAAAGGAGCATATATAATGGAAATTACTTGTACCAATCTCTATAATCTTCTCTCTCAAATTATTAATAAAATTCTTCTCCTCTTAGTGGACGTACACTGTCATATTTACAGTGGAACCTTTTCATTCATAATTAGTGGGTAGTATTCACCTTTTCTTTAAAGGAGAATAACTCCAATAATTTTGTTTGGTTGTTTTGTCATTCTATATTTGATCTTATTGTTCCGTATATGTATTGTTGGGTAACACCATCTTGGAAGGACAGACTATAACAATCTGGTATTATAGCATCTAGGTTGATTTATAGAAGGCAGAAGGACGTATGGTAGAATACGGGGCTACCCTTGTTGTAACAAGACCTTATGTTAGTGGTTCTTATATTGCATCTCGGTCACAGTTGGTAATAGAAAGGTGGAACTGGGATAAAGACTTCGAGAAGTAATAATGGAGGATGAAGGCTATTCTTAAAAGGAATATGGTTCACCAGTAGTGATAGTGGAGGATGAAGGCTATTCTTAAAAGGAATATGGTTCATTAGTAGTTTTTGACATTGAGGAGTTACCAACTAAAGTTTCTACCATGGAGAAGAATGAGATGGAAGAACGAGTGTTTAATACTCTATAGTTGTCCCTGGTAGAAAATGTTATCTTGGAAATTAGCATGAAAACCGCAACTAAAGGAATTTGGACCTAGCTAGAGAATCTTCATCTAAAGAAATCACTGACTAACCGTTTGATTCTACTGAAGACGTTTTTCACCATGAAGATGAGAGTGGGTGCTTCAGTGAAGGCGCATCTTAGTTTCTTCGATGATCTTCTAATGAAGATGAAGACCGTGGATTTGAAGGTGAATGAAGAACAAAATGTGATGATTCTTTAGTGTTCCCTTTCGGATCGTTACATATGTTTCGCTAACAGTATAACTCATGGAAGAGAACTTTGACTATAGATGATGTGAAGTTGGGTCTTCTATCTAAAGACTTGAGGGATCAGATGTAGGAGATAAGTGAAGGAAGAGATGGGAGTACTAGTCAGATCCTACTTATTCAGAGAGGAAGAGAGTAGAAGAAGAGTTGGAAACCTAGGTGGCGTTCCAAGTCTAGGAAGTTGGGAAATGATTGAAGAGAAAAGTCAAGAGATGGAAAGTGTTACTATTGTAAGAAACCAAACCATTGAAAGAGAGACCGTCCGAATTTGAAGAAGGCCGAGGATGGATTTTCATCGATTGCAGTGGAGAAGACTGTATCTGACGAGGTGTTGACTACAGCAGTATCTGATGTATCAAACCATTGTGTGCTTGACTCATGGGCACCGTTCCATATTACGTAAACAAGGATTATTTCAGTTCTTTTATTGGAAAAGAGGGAAGTGCAATCCTTATGGGAAATGATGCTAGTTGTAGAGCCATAAGAGAGGGTACAGTTCGGATCAGGATATTTGATGGAGTGATACGCACTTTAGCAGGTTTCCGCTATGTTCTAGGTCTTTGGAAGTCATTGATTTCTTTAGGATAATTGGCATCCATGGGATGCAAGGTGACTATGGATAAGGATGGTTTAGAGGTTTTTAGGGGTACACTTGTATTGATGAAGGGAGATGTGTTTCGAAATCTGTATCTATTGAACGGGAAGTGGTGTTTCCCATGGTAGACGGGTGACTAACGCGTAAGAACCTACTCTTAGGAGGGGAATGAGAAACCATAATTCTTTGAAAATCCTGTGTTGGAGTGGGTAGTTCTCATGCTTTGGATGCTACTAAACTTTAGCATTTAAGATTGGGTCATATTTCGAAGAAGGGCTTAGAGTTGCTTTGTAGTCGAACTATGATCGAAGTGGAAGCTTCGACAAGTTCGAATTTTACCAAGATTGTGTGCTGGAAAAGCAAATGAAGGAATGTTTTGGAGTTGGACTTTATATAACAAAGAGAGTATGTAACACCCCTAATTTTAATAACATTATTCAGAAGATTTAATTAGATAAATTAAGTAGAATAATGTAAATGTTAAGTGATAAGGGGATTAAGATTTGAATTAATATTAAGTGGTCGTGCTTATTAATTCAACTGGGCTTAAGAATGGTTTATAAGCTAATTAAATTATATAAGGGCATAATAGGAATTAGCCGCATCAAACCGTTAACCTTATATATATAGTCCCCTAAGCCATTCACGTTCATATCCCTATTTTTCAAAAAAATTAAACGTAAGCTAGAGAAGGGAATCCGACCATTATTAAAGAAGAAAACGAAAGGAAATTCAAAGATAGAGAATTAAAGAAGGGAATAAATCTTAATCTCAATCCAATTACTTTATCCTAATCGAGGTGAATAATAATTTCATCTCTATGTTATGAATATATGTTTTAGATATAAAATTAAATTCATAAGTATGATGTTTGGATGATGACGATATGCATGAATTAAAGTTTGTTTAAATGATGATTTATACGGTTTTAGAGCAAAACCGGTAGAAATTGATATTTGAATGCTATTGAAAAATTATAAAAGTATATATATGGGAAAAAATGATTTTGTATGAAAACATGATTTTGGTATTAGGTTTTAATTTTGATAATTTTCCAAGCTATGGAAAGATTATTATAAAATTTCGAATGAAAATACGGTTCATTGGGTTTAGGAATTTATTTCAGAAATTATATTGAGAATTTAGGTCTGAAATTTGATATGTTAAATAACATAATCAAAGTAAATTTCTATAGTTTTTAAGATTTTTCTTAAGTGAATTACTATAAGAATTAGATTATTTGGAGAGGAGGACCTAAATGATTTAATTGTAGTTTTAATGGAAAGGTTTATCTGCAAAAATAAATCTTAATACTTATCCAAAAATTAAGAGGCGATAATTTTTGTAAAGCATGTAAAACTTTGAGGCAACCAATTGTGTGTTTACACATAGGTAGGTTAGTTGATATAAATTACTTAATTTGGCATTTAACTAGACTATATCTAGAAAAACAGGTTTCGCCGCTGTTAGAGGTATCTTTCGACTCTTACCTCTCGCTTCGATCAGGTCAAAACCCCCTAAGCCAAAACCAATACAAAAGGTATCACCTAGATGGTATGTAGTGGATTGGTGGAATGGCAGAAGGCATCGTGTCGAAAGCGTTGCTTTTGAGGGGGTCGATACCTTAGTTGTTTTAAAAAGTTAAGTGCATGCCTTTGTTTTACTAAAGCTTTCGACATAGTCAAAACTTATGTTTTCGAAATGAGTTTTCTAATAGCTTTCGAAGGGGATGGCCATTTTCTGTTTTAAAAATAAGGATTTCGAATGAGTTTCTTTAGTTGTAAATAAATGCTATTGATCGAAAGAAGGGGTTCCGACCTAGTCGAAGCCCCGCTACCGTTCTTTTGCCTTTCAAGTGTACTGAAGTTATCAATGCTTTCGAAGGGTAGTGTTCGTTTTAAAGATGTATTAAGCCACTTCCTAAATGCTTTCGAAAGGGTTCATGGGTTTCGAAGGCAATTGCTTCGAAAGGGGGTTTCGAAGCCATCCTTCAGTCTTTTGCTTAAATGTTTTAAAGCTTTCAAAAGGGATGGTGTCAACGCCATCATATTTTCCCCAATACTTATATATGGTAAAGAATGGTTTCGAAGGAGATACTTTCGTTTATATTCACTTAGACCTAAATGATATTTAAAATATAAACCCATTGATTTCGAAGGGGGGACTTTCAATGCTTTCAGAAAGAATATCTAATGGTTTCGAAGCTATGCTTCTAAAAGTTAATGAATTTTACTTTACTACATTCCAAAGATTTTGAAAGAGAGGTTTTAAATTATTTTGAAAAGTAGGAGCCTAATGTTTTTAAAAGAGATTTATACGCTTTCGAAGGAGGCTATCCAGTGTGGTCGAAAGCAAGATTCAAAGGTTCCTAAAGCGTTATGTTTCAAAACAATAATCCAATCTCATTTTAAAGAAAAACCATGGCATATAAATAAATAAATATTTTGAAATGAAGTTTTTGAAGACGTCTCAATAGGTTAGAGGGATTAACCATGTTATCATGTTTGCTTCTTCATATATATATATATATATATATTCAATTTGAAATGAACCCATAACAGTACATTGGGGGAGGACAGAATAACCAGCTAAGTTGACCCATTATTGAATATAAATTAAAGATATTGGCAGGGTCCAATAGGTTCATAGTAAGTCCATGAAAACTTTGTATGGGAAAAGATATTGGCAGGGGCCATTTATTTCATAGTAAGCCCATGAAAAATATATACTAAGGAAGATGTTAGTAAGACAAGTTCCTAGTGAGCCCATGAAAACTAGGATAAAAGAAGGTATATTGAAAGATAGTCAATAAGTTCCTAATCAGCCCATTAAAACTAGGATAAAGAAAAGATATTGGAGTTACAAGTAGGTTCATAGTGATCCCATGAAAACTATGCAATTGGACAAAGAGTCCTTAAATATTTAATCGGTTATCAGTAAGCCCATGAAAACTATTAGGTTAATAGTAATCCTAGAAACTATAATTGTAACAGATAGTCAAAATGAATGGGGATGGGTAACCCAGAACTGATTTACTTGTTTTGCATATCATCATATCATATTGTTTTTGAATTGTTTTAACCATTGTTGATGAGTGCTTAGTATATGGTTTTATAGAAGCTTTAGGATACTAGTGAGGGGAAAACTCGTTCCGCTAAGTGGCGTGGTCCCACTAGATATCTAAATTATTAGTGATGGTAGATTATTATTCATACCAGACTTTATTTCTAACTCGAAGTTTTTATTTTCCACTTAAACTCTTGGGTACTCAATTGATTTTGAATAGTTTGAGAGTTGAGGCTTTTAGGTTTCTTTTAGATGAATAAAGCTTTCGGAGGTGTGCAGGGGGTATCTTCATATGTCACTCTTGGCGTATGTTGTAATAAATATATTTTCTTTTAACGTAGTTAAAGATTGTGGGATTATGTAATGAATTTGAAATGTTTTGAAATGGAATGTGGAATTTGTTTGTTTTTTAATTTTTTTCCACGTACATGTGTTTCAGCGTATCAATATATCTAACATTGGCATATTTGGTCTTTGAGGATTAATAATTATGGATGACTACAGCATCCGCAGTCATTAGTTTTAGGCCTCCAAGTAAGGGGATGTTACAAGTTGGTATTAGAGCATAAGTTTATGAAACTTTAAAAGAAATTAAACCTATATCTTTTTGAAACATAGTCTAATGAATCAGAAGTATGATCGGGGTTTGGGTTAACGTGATTGTAACATATTTGTATTTGATATATATAAATATATATATGCACAGACACCCGAAGTAACACCCGAAGGAACCAAGATCGACAGGCTAACGCTAATCAAAGTGCTGAAGCTAATGCGGGTGCTAGAAATCCACCAGTAGATGCGGAGATAATGTATCAGTTCCTTGCTAATTTAATTCAAGCAGGAGCTGCTACTAGAGATGCTGGTAATATTAGAGGAGCAAATCTTATGGTTCCCTATTGGGAATAATTATGCTAAGTTGAGCAGAGACTACACCAGTTTGGGTGGAAAGCCGTTTACGAGAATGGGGGATGCTATTGAAGTAGAGAATTGGTTGTTGCATTGCAAAAGAATATTTGCTGATCTGGGTTTAGAAGATGAGAAGAAGAGAAAGTTGGCCTCTAGGCAGTTGCAAGGGTCAGCACTTCACTGGTGGAATAGTGTGACTGCCGAAGTTCCAAAGGAAGAGTTGACTTTGACTGACTTTCAGAGGAGATTTGAACAGAGATTTATTTGTGAGATTGCTAAGTAAGCATTGATGATGAGGTCTATGGATTTTGTTTAGGGAGATATGTCAGTTATCGAGTATGCTAACAAGTTTGATGAGCTATCTCGATTGACATCAGAAGGAATGAAAGGTTCATTTGGTGACTGAGGCCAGAGCTTGCTATGGCAATCCTGACACATATCCAAGATCCTAGTAATATAGTGGTGGAAATGGCAATCCGCCATGAGGAGATGCTTGTTGTTTGTGCTAGAGAGAAGCTAGTTGAATCCCAGGTTCCGTAGGGAAAGTAGAGGAATTCTTCAAAAGAAAGGAGTCCAGAAGGTTGATACAACTAAGAAGTCAAAAGCTGATTTGGTCCGCTTCAAATGTGATAAGAAGGGTCACTGTGCAAATGAATGCTGGATATCCTAGGGGATAAAGACCAAGGATAAGAAGCATGCGAAATGCTACTGCGATCAAGTTGGGTATTACAAAAAGTAGTGTCCAAAACCAGTTAGGACGGACAAGGGAATTTTTTTACTATTGGACCATCATCTGCTAAGCCAACTGCAGCTGATAAAAGGAAGATTATGATGAAAGGTACATTTTTGATTCAGAGTATTCCAGTTATGATACTATTTGAAACTAGTGCATCACATTCATTTATATCTTAAAATTTGGTTGAGAGGTTATGCATAAAACCCACCTACCTTGTTTCTTTCTTAAGGGTTGTGAATCTAGTAGGAGGGTGTGCAACTCTAGGGATGAGATGTGATCGGTCAGAACTTGATTTATTCAGTCACATGTTTACAAGCAATCTGAATGTTCATGATTTCGTAGATTTTGAAATTATTTTGGGGATGGGTTGGTTGGGTAGATATAAGGCTAGGATAATTTGAGCCAGTCATAGGGCTACCTCCCAAACGAGCTGTTGAGTTTCGGATAGATCTTATGCCAAGAGATGAACCTGTCAGTATACCACCTAGCAGGTTACACCAACTGAGATGAAAGAATTGAAGGTGCAGCTAGTGGATCTAGAAGGAACAAATTTTATTATACCAAGCGATTCACCTTGAGGAGAGCGCCGCAGTTTTCATGAAGAATCTAGATGGGTCATTAAGAATGTACATCGAATATCGTAAGCTGAACAAAAGGACGATCAAGAATAAGTATCCTTTTCCAAGAATAGATGATCTATTCGATCAGTTGAGTGGAGCCAAAGTGTTTTCTCAATTGGATTTGAATGGGGTTCCATCAGTTGAAAGTGGTAGAGGACAGTATTCCATTGGCAGCATTTAGAACTAGGTATGGTTCGTATGAATGGCAAGTGATGCCATTTGGGTTGATGAATGCACCTTCTTTCTTCGTGGATTTGATGAACTCAGTTTTCTAAGAGCACTTGGATATGTTCGTATTGGTATTCATAGATGACATTTTTGTGTACTCGAAAGATGAAAAGGAGCATGAAGATTATTCAAGAATAGTGCATGAGATGGTGAGGCAACATCAACTAAAGACGAAGTTTTTCAAGTATCATTTTTGGAAGAAAGAGGTCAAATTCTTGGTCATGTAGTTTCAAAGGAGGGTTTGGCAGTAGATCCAGTTAAGATCGAAGCTGTTAATAATTGGAAGAGACTAGAGACTGTAACCAATATCCAAAGTTTTCTTGGACATGCTGGTTATTATCGAAGATTCATTAGGGATTTTTCGTGGATAGCAACACATTTGACTAAGTTGGCCAGGAAGGATGTAAAGTTCATTTGGTCGGACGAATGTGAGGAAGGGTTCCTTAAAGTAAAGCATTTGTTGACCAACACACCAGTGTTAGTTGTTTTAGATGGAAACCAAGGTTGATGGTGTACACTGATGCGTGTGGAATGAGATTGGGAGCTGTGTTGATGCAGAATAGTAAAGTCATTGCCTATGCTTCTTGATAGCTTGGGCCACATGAGGTGAGATACCTTACTCATAATTTGGAGTTAGTTGTGGTGATCTTCACGTTGAAGATGTGGAGACATTATCTTCTGGGGGAAAGATTTGAGCTATACACGGATCATAAGTCTTTAAGATACCTGTTCTCTCAGAAGGAGTTGAATATGCGATAGCAGAGATGGCTAGAGTTTTTAGCATCTTATGATTTTAATATAGATTATACTCCAGTGAATGGAAATAAGGTAGCAGATGCTCTTAGCAGGAAACATCAGAATGTGATGTTAGCTATGTTGACGGAATGGAAAGATTTAGAAGCTTTGACTATGTGTAGTGTATTGTTGAGATTGATTGTTGGTTCTAGCTAGTGTATCGCTATGTTAGCCTATTTAGAGGTTCAACTAGTGTTGTCCAAGAGGATAGTTTCTAAGCAGAAAGAGGATCCAGAATTAGCCAAGTGAATTAGAAGGCACAAGGTGGGATCCGAGATCAGTGATCTAAAAGATTTTGACATCAACCATAGAGGATGGTTGAGAAAGAAGAGAAGCTTAAGTGTTTCGAATGTAGTGAACTTGAGAAGGGAATTTCTAAAAGAGTGTCATCAATCCAAGTTTACGATTTATCTTAGAGAACCAAGATATATCAGGATATAACGAGGAGCTTCTATTAGGAAGGCATGAAGAGGGATGTTGGCTTGTGGGTTGGGCAGTGTGCTGATTGTCAATAAGTGAAAGCCGAACACAAAAGCTGAGTGGGTTTCTTCAGCCTTTACAGATTCCAGCGTGGAATTGGGATTCTATATACATGGATTTGATTGACAAGGTCAAACATGGGAAATAAAAGCATATGGGTTATAGTGGACAAATCGACCAAGAGCATCCATTTCATTCCAATCAAGTCAACCAGGACGACACCTGTTTTAGTGAAGTTGTTCGTAATGAACATAGTTAGACTTCATAGGATTTCTAGTAGCATAGTCAGCAACAAAGATACATTATTCACTTGCGAATTTTGGAGAAGTCTACAGAGAGTATTAGGTACCAAGCTCAAGATGAGTACAACATGCCACCCATAGGCGGATGGGCAGACTGAGAGAATCAATAAAGTAAGCTTGTGTATTGGACTTTGGTGGATCTTAGGAAGATCACCTACATTTGATTGAGTTTTCCTGTAATAATAGTTATCAGACTAGTATAGGAATGACGCTTTTTGAAGCTTTGTATGGAAGGCCATGCAAATTGCCAGCATGTTGGTTAGATATTAGAGACATATTGGTCTTAGGTCTAGAGATGGTTAGAGAGACGTCAGAGAAGATTGAGTTGATCCGAGAACGGCCGAAGGAAGCTCAACCCAGACAGAAGAGTTACGCAGATAAAAATCATAAAGACATAGAATTCTCAGTTGAAGATATAGTTTTTATTAAGGTGTCACCAATGTAGGGTGTGATACGATTCGAAAAGCCATGGAAGCTGCCACCGAGATATATTGGACCATTCCAAATTGTTGAAAGGATTAGATAGCTTGCATATAGAGTAGAGGTTCCAAGTAGTATGGTAGGTATCCATAATGTATTCCATGTGTCTCATCTTCATAAGTATGTGCATGATCCATAGACTACTATTCCTCCAACATGGTTAGATGAGTTAATAGTAGAGCCTAACTTGATAATAGTTAGACAACCAATGCGAGTTGTGGCGAGAGACGAGAAAAGATTAAGATCTAAGACAGTCAAGTTAGTGAAAGTTCAGTGGAGCAACAACGAAAAGGACGATACTTGGGAGACAAAGGACATGATTCAAATAATATACTTGTTAAGTGATAAGGGGATTGAGATTTGAATAAAAATTAGCTGGCCATGCTTATTAATTCAAATGGGCTTAAGAACGGTTTATAAGCTAATTAAATTATATAAGGGCATAATAGGAATTAGATACATCTAATATTTACCCTTATATATATATATATTGTCCCTAAGCCATTCACGTTCATATCTCATCTTTTCATAAAAATAAATGTAAGCTAATGAAGGGAAGCTAGCCATTATTAAAGAGGAAAAAGAAAGGAAATTCAAAGAAAATCTCAATCCAATTACCCTATCCTAATCAAGGTGAATAATAATTCCATCTCTATTTTATGAATATATATTTCGAATTAAAGATTAAATTCGTATATATGATATTTGGATGATGATATACATGCATTAAAGTTTGTTTAATTTAAACAAGATTGTTTAAATGATGCTTTATATGGTTTTAGAGCAAACCCAATAGAAATTGATGTTCAATGCCATGGAAAAATTATATGTTATGAAAAACATGACTTTGGTGTTGGGTTTTAGTTTTGATAATTTTCCAAGCTACGGAAAGATTATTATAAAATTTTGAATGAAATATGGTTCACTGGGTTTAGGAATTTATTTCAGACATTATATTGAGAATTTAGGTCTGAAATTTTGATATGTTAGATAACATAATCAAAGTAAATTTCTTTAATTTTGTGGGATTTTTCTTAAGTGATTTACTATAAGAATTAAATTATTTGGAGAGGATGATCTAAATAATTTAATTGTATTTCTAATGGAAAGGCTTATCTGCAAAAATAAATATTGCTACTTATCCAAAAATTAAGAGGCGGTAATTTTTGTAAAGCATGTAAGAAGTTGAGACAACCAATTACATGTTTACACGTAGGCAGGTTAGTTGATATAAATTGCTTAATTTGGCATTTACCCAAACTATACCTAGAAAAACAAGTTTCGCCTATATTAGAGGTACCTTTCGACTCTACCTTTCGCTTCGATCAAGTCGAAAGCCCTTAAGCCAAAAACAATACACAAGGTATCACCTAGATGGTACGTAGTGGATTGGAGGAAAGGCGGAAGGCGTTGTGTCTAAAGCCTTGCTTCCGGTGGGGTTGATACCTTAGTTTTTTTTGAAAAGTTAAGTGCCGGCCTTTGTTTTACTAAAGCTTTCGACATAGTCGAAACATATGTTTTCGAAAGGAGATTTCTAAAAGCTTTCGAAGGGGATTTCCATTTTCGATTTTAAAAATAAGGGCTTTCGAATGAGTTCCTTTAGTTGTAAATAAATGCTTCCGAAAGAAAGAGCTCCGACCAAGTCGAAGCCCTGCTACCATTCTTTTGCCTTTCGAGCGTATTGAAGTTATCAATGCTTTCGAAGGGTAGTTTTTGTTTTAAAGATGTGTTAAGCCACTTCCTAAATGATTTTGAAAGGGTTCATGAGTTTGGAAGGCAATGGCTTTGGAGGGGGTTTCGAAGCTATCCTTCAGTCTTTTGCTTAAATGTTTTAAAGCTTTCGAAAGGGACGGTGTCGACACCGTCATATTTTCCCTCATACTTGTATATGGTAAAGAATGGTTTCAAATGAGATAATTTTGATTATATTCACTTTGACCCGAATGATTTTTTAAAAAAATAAACCCAATGATTTAGAAATTGGGACTTTCAACGATTACGAAAGGAATACTTCCAATGGTTTCGATGTTATGCTTCTAAGAGTTAATGAAGCTATAGATGGAATTGGATGGCGTTGTTATAGTATGTAAATTGTATCAAGGTGGAGTGTTGAAAATTGTGATACAGTATTACATATTTTTTTTTGTGCCACATCACGAGATAAGTTCAATCGTTAGTTCCAAAGCCTTATATAAAGGAGCATATGTAATAAAAATAGATTGTATCAATCTTTGTAATCTTCTTTCTCAAATTATTAATAGTGGACACACATTGTCATATTAATAGTGGAACCGCTTTAAAAAATTTGGTGTGCTTCCTTTTCATTTATAATTAATTGGTAATTTTCACATTTTCTTTAAAGGAGAATAACCTTATTACTTTTGTTTGATTGTTTCTCCATTCTATATTTGATTTTATTATTCCACAACTACATTGTTGGGTAATATCAGCTTGAAAGGATAGAGCCAAACAAATAGTAGCTCTCTAAGGTAGATCTCAAGTCGGTTAGGTAGTGTATCGGTTTATGATGATTACATCTTTCAATCAATAGTTCAGATTGAATTGAGATGCACTTTTGATCGAGGTGAAAGTCCCGACCTTAAGCATATTTTCTAACTGGTTTGGGTCTGTGTCAAATTTTCCCTAACACTTGCGTTATGTGAGCATTTGGAATATAATGGTTTGAAGCCTATGAAGGATATTCACATCAAAGAAGTGGTTGCTTCACACATCATTTCTTTGTCTCTTCCAACCGGTTAGGTTGAAGAAAGGGTTTGCACTATTTTTGTTTGCTTTTGCGTTGTTCTAAAAGTTGTTGTGTTAGTGGACAAAGATATAATTAAATAGATGGTCCATAATTTAACATTGTATCAGACCAAATTGGAGGTTCTAAATGATATTACCCCTTTTCTAAAATTATATTCAAGCAGCAAACGACACGAACATAGCTTCACACTTAACCCATAGCAGCACACAACTACATATTGAGCGAAAATGGTGTACCACACAAAATATTTTGGTCGTGCGTTCATCTGATATGACTTTACATATGTCATGGTTATTTGGGAATGAACAACATTCACTAGAAAATATTCATGGTATACCAGAATTATACCTTGAAGAATGCTACAATATACATGAGGCGGATGAAGAAGGAAAAATGAACGAATCGATATGGCTTGCTTGGAGATAGAATAATGAATCAACTTATTGGTGTAGAACTTCGTTAAATTTGATTTTTAGTTTGTATTATCATACTCATGTAATATTATTTGGTAATTTTAAATTGTTGTACGCGCTCCCTTTAATTTTGCTATAAACTGACATGCTTTTACTATTAGATTTCCTAATCATGTTTGATATTTATTAAGTGTGGTGCTATTGACACGGCTTTAAATGCCATCGAATGCAAAATGGCAGACTATCACTGGACATGTCTTCCTTTCCCTGATAATATACCACCGACCGACAAAAAAACTAAAAAAAGAAAAAAAGAGAAGGAAAAAGGGAAGCTCAAAGCAGTGCCTTGAGAATCAGACTGTATTAGTTACAGGGTACATTCTTTTAGCACACAAAAAAAGAGCACGAAAGGAGAATGCTTAACAAAAGAGAACGCATTCTTTTGCTGCAAAAGAATTATATGAAAGGAGTATATTTCAGGAGGGGTAATAATTGTTTGATTAAGGCTTATCAATGGATATTCTCAGATGTTGATAGTGTTATATTCGCATTTACATCTGAAATCATTTTCGGATATCAGATATCCGCATCCGCGGGTTTCTGGAAGATATCAAATAATTATCATGTCCATTAACGATCGATAAATAAAGAAATATAAATCAAAATTTTTAATTAAAATAATTTTTTTCTTTAATCTAGTTAATTATAGAAGAGTTAAAAATAAAAAATACAATGATAAAAAATAGTTTTGAACATTTAATAAGCATTAACTACATATAATATAAACTACTAACTTCATAAAACGGTAAATAAGCATATCTTATTTTACTATGATACACTTAATTCAAACTATAATCTTGATAAAAACCGGATGTATACTTCTCAGATGCAAATATCTTTGTATCCGTATTTTTTCAGATATCGAATGTTTATCAATTTTTCGAATATTGATGTAGATGAATTTCAGATTTTTGGAGTATTCGTTGACAAAGTTAATTTTATTATTACTAATTTATGTTGTTAGAGTATTAATTTTTCATCTATATAGATAGAAATATCTTATTTTGAAGCTTTTGGAATTACAGAAATAACATCTAACATATTTTATTAATTTGATGATATTTTCGTCTTTTCCTTCTTACAAGTTGTACCTTCATCGTCCCACTCTACACATTTTGATTATTTACTTCTTAGGAATAACATTTTGCTCTCTCAGTGGAAACTAAAACTCAATCTTTACTACTACTTTAATTGTAACGATCCTGGTTTAAAGACGAATTTAAATTTGGAATTAAATTAAATTTTTGGGTTAAATTGTAGATTTGTTTGAATTTTTCAAATTTAATAAGGTATATGTACTCATTTGTTTTATAATTTTGGATCTGAAACTCAAAATGAATATTTTCAGTTGAATTGGATTATAAATAAAAAATTTGATTTGGTATTCAAAATGAATTGGATTTAAAAAATTTACTTTGGGAAAAAAATAATATGTATGATTATTTATTAAATGTATAAATTGTGTTTTACTCCATTTTCTTTATGAAGTTATAAGAAGTATAAAATTTATCTTATCAATATTTAATGTAAAGTATAAAATAAAATATATGTTATAAATTTAATGTTTGATAATAAACTATAAGAAGAAATAAAAAATTCAAGAATTTATGTTAATAAATTATATTGTCATATAGCAACATAAGATAAACTATAAATAACAAAATATAATAATAACAAATGAGACACATATAGGATTGTATGTGAATTAGGCAAGTAAGAAATAAATGAAACAAAGTTGTTATGTACTTATGTACATATAAAGAACAAGTAAATAAAGAAAATATAATATCTACATACAAATAAACATATATGTACAAAAGCTTGCAAAAGAAGGTAAAGAAACAAAAAAAATATCTACAAAACAAACTGTACATACAAAAAAAATCAAATGGATTATATGTAAACAAGAGAGGAAGCATGCATTTAACACCATCTATTCCAAGCACAAATAAAAATCTTTTCAGCCGAAATTATGTTAAAGTCATATCAGTAAACAAGATAAAAATCTTTAGTCAATGAAAACAAAAATCTGTTCAAAATAAATAAAGCCTAACTAGTTAACACCTAGCTCCCCTGTACAAAGTTTTCCTTTATATAAACACATCCATATTTGTCTTGCTCGATCATCATAACTTAGCATCTCAGAAACCAAATTGTACAACTGAAACTCAAATTTACAACTCAACTAAAAAGAGAAAAAATTATAGAAAGGGGTTCAGGGAAAATCAAACCGCAGTTTTAACAAAAAGCAGCACTTTGTTCTTCAATTTAATGTGAGTAAACTTCTGTTTAAAACAGTTTTATGATCTGATATTATGATGATACTCATAATAATTGTTGAATTAGTAAAACAAATGATGTTTATATGCATGGATTCATATATGTATGTATGGTTGTGAGATGATTGGTTTGTGAATATCTGTATTGAACATGTTCTATATTTTACAGGCTCCACTTTCAATAGAATTTTTTTGTATCTTTCCCTGCAATAAGTTTTGGGCTAAAATATATAAATGAAAATTGGAAATTACAATGTGTTATGAATTTTAAAAACAATAACTTATATTTATAGTTAGCAACTATCTCAAAAATGAAAAATGTCAGTGATAAGCTTAATATTCGTCAGTAATCAATCAAGCTAATTTTAATTTTCGATTATATAATCTGAATAGTAGTACCAATTCATGATTTTAGGAATTTGAATGGTGATTTTTAGTGAAGTAATTTCTGAGGAAATCATGGATGAAGAGTTTTGGGTTTATCGCCAATTCACGGCGATGGGTGAGATGATTGATGTCGAACTTGTGGTCGATGAAGGCTAGCAGGAGGATGGACCTAGGAAAAATGGTTATAGATTTTTTCTATGGTTGGGGCGGCCTAGCGAAGCCAAAGTAGGTTTTATGGATGGTTTGGGTTTAACGTTGTTGACAAGGAGACTGAGGCAACGGTGGAGCATCGGGTGTGATTGCAATGGCGGGGATGGCTGTTGGAAGGTGTGACGAGGCTTGGGTGAGGTGCACCGGTGATCTTATGGTCGGAGGCGGCAAAGAGAAGCGTATTTCCGGCAATGGCTTTTTCAGGGGTGGTCGAGAATAACTCGATTTCGGTTCGTGGGTTTTTCGTGCGATCTGGGTGCTGATTCAGGGTCGCGTGAGTACGAGGGGTTGTTGAAGGTGGCCGCAACGATGGCCAGAGGCGATAGTGCATGTGCACGTTATCGCGTTGGTGTCAGTGTTGATGGGGGTGAGCAATGCGAGTTGATTCTCGAGAAAGGTGGGTGAATGCTTCGGGTTCGTGCTCGAGTACGTGGGTTTGTTGCTTGCTATTATAATTTAACTAAAAATAATTAACTTACTAGGAAAAAAGGAAGAGAAGAAGAGGTGTACGCGAGAGAAAGAGAATGACTCGGGGAAAGCTGGCGGGAGACTCGAGTTTTACTCGAGTAAATGGGGGAGATTGCACGAATTTGCTTCCCGAGCATGTAAAATATTAATAGTAAGTTAAGTGAACTATTTAAACAAAGTTAAGAGGTGATGACCAATTAATATATGACAAATTTAAGTCAAGACCTTATTACAAGTTTAAATTATTTCCAGTTAGTACTTTAGAATGTTTTAAAAATCTAAATAATACTTTAATTAAGTAATTAATATAAAACAAGTATTGGAATTTAGTTAACATCAAAGTTTTCAAAATTGTAATAAATTGATTTCAAAGTTTAGAGAAGAATTTAAATGTTAATTAAGACAAATAATTATTATTATTAATTGTTTAAAAAGGGTAATTAAGAATGATTATTTAATTTAAAATTGCAATTAACTAAGTGACTAGATATTAGTCAATTTGAAATGAAAGAATTAGTTAATTAACAATTAAGTGTTTAATTTATTTGTAATTAAGAATTGGTAATTAGATGATTAAAGTTGATTAATTTATAATTGGTAGTTAATTAAGTTAATTGATTAAGGAATAATTAATTAAAATTTAACTAATTTATCATTAAGAATAGTTAATCATTGATTTAAATAAATCAATAAAAATAATTAGGTGGTTAATTCTTTTTAAACCACCTTCACCTTAAATTGAAGATGATTAACTATCATCAAATGTCGTGTACTGAATTGATATTTCTATTTGTGATAGTGATACTGTGTGATATAAATTGCCTTATGTTGTAATGTGATTTGTGATTTGTTTCTGTATATATATGTGAAAACCCCTTTGGCCGTAAAACGACATTTGAATTTCGATGCGACAGGGAGTCGGATTTCAGTTGGTTATCCGAAACCCACATCGAATCGTAATGATAAATCTTTGTGATTGATAAATTTACTTTATCTGTAAATCTGTGAATGAAAATAAGCTTTATGGGTTATACCGCTTATCGATATTGATATATCCGTGATGATTGATGTTGTGCACTATTGTGTAAAACCCTCTGGACTACACTATACACACACAAATATGGATTGCACATGGAAATCAATTAAGTCACAGGCTTTTAAATAGTTTTGAATTTGAATTTTAAATCCAAACGGTTTTGGAAATGGAATTTGGTTAAAGTTAAAACTTTTGAAAAAGTGTTTTAAAAATGAAAGTTATTTTGAATAACTAAATAAAGATTTGAAATTTAAATAATTTGATTTAAAATTGAATTCAAAATATGAAATTGAATTCTATATTTGGTATTTATGACCTAAAAAGGGTACACATGTTTATATGGGTTTTAACCCATTTTTAAAGTGTTGCTTTGGGAATTTGAGTTAACCCAAAGATTGTAACTTGTATAAATGAAATCGGGTTTTTCCGAAATAAAACTGTTGTTTTCAAATAATAAAAGCTTTCATATAAGTGATGAATTCCCAATTTGTATTAAAGGAATTTCAAGTTTAAATTTAAAATAGTTTCCCAAGTTATGGGTGAATCTTTGGAAACGATTTGAAAGCTTTGAGACAAATCTTTGATTTAAAGATTTAAATAAGTTAATTCCAATTGAAATGGAAATTGTTTTGAAATCTGAGAATGAATCTTTGTGAAACCGGGTGAACTTTATGAAATAAATCTTTTTGTTTAAAAGATTTGAAATTGTAATTGGTTTAAACCATTTGAAAGAAAATTTTGAATTATTAAGTTGTGACTTAATTGAAATCTCATATCCTTATGTTTTAAACATTGCGCTCATTATTCGGTTTAGCCGGGAGAGGACTTTGTGTCATATAACCCATTCCGAATAATGATACAACGTTATGGATAGCATTTGAAGACCGGTGGTGAAGACCGGGTATTTGCGAGAGTGATAGGATGACCTATCGATTATCTCTGCACTGAGTAGCTACGGTATAGAGATTTCCTAAGTGATGGGAAGTCCGATCGGGATTGTGAATACCCGGATTGCAAGGGCTTCTTCGGAAGTGCATTCGGTTCTATTCGAACCCAGAACAGACTTGTATGGTTGTATGTCTGACATTAAACTTTGAGATATAAAGCAGATTTCTTTCAAATACATATCTGTTGGTGGCGGAGAATTTATTCTCTAAGCTTAACACCCTTCTCTGAGACGTACGAGCTCAAAGGTTATGTGCTGAAGGTTATCAGCGATATACTCCCAATTTGGTAGTGTGGCATGCTAAGTGCTGCTGTGTGTTGATGATCATTTGTTGATCATTTGTGATCAAATCATGGCTTCGAGAAAAGCGTAGCTTTGTGGATGAGACCTCATCGAGCCTCACAAACCGGTAATGGTCGAAACAGGAAAGATGCGGCAAGGTTTCAGGGGTAGCTCCCCTAGGATGTGACCATTCCTTCTGGAAAAGGGTAGTATCATGGTATGGAGCCCAGATACTTGCTCATGTGGGCACTGTAGTATATTAATTATTACTATGTGATGTTGTTGGTGTAGAGGTACCTCGTATAAAGGTCCCAAAGGACCGGGGGTGGCATATATGAGGTTTTACTTCCTGGGAAGGGGGTAGCCGGCCTTGTGTTTGGCAGAGAGCTGGGTAAGTTCTCGGGGCGTCCCGCCATAGGCGTTCCCATGTGGCAATAGGAAGTTCCTTAGCCTAACCATTTGTTGGAAATCTGTTCATCCAATACGCACCCTGTACGGTTTTAGTTGTATAACCTGCCATCTACTTACGGTGGCGCCCCACTGTTTGGATGGTAGCTATAGTAGGCATAGTTCGAAATGTCTATGCTGGCTAAGATTAATATTATACTTTCGAAATGTTTTCCACATGCACTAATAATAATAATAATATCAAAGGATTTTGCGTATCAATCGTTTTTGACTATCATAAGGAGAAATCTCCTCCAATTCTGCGTTTGCATGGTGTGTGTGGTAGGAGGCCTTATAGTAGTTTCATTTTCTGAAAAGTATTGTGGATTTCCATTTTAAAATCTTTTGATTGTTTTAAAGACAAGCCAATTTTGTTTGCTCATACCAGTCCCATGACTGACCTGGAGTTTATTGTTCCTTTTCTAAACTCTGGATGCCCATAATTTTTCACACGGGCAGTCTATAGTTTGGTTTTTCAGATAGTCAGGTCTAGTAAATTATCTGGAGTTAGTTCAATCCTTGGTCGGACGAGACTTTCTTATCTAGGTGAAACCTTGATGGTGGATCGAGCTTGAAGTTTTGGAGCTCTAGCTTTATAGTTTTGGATTGGAGTTGCAGTATTAGATCCAATGAAGACTCATCTCATATTGTATCGTGTTTCGATGTATTTTGTGTTTATTCCCTGATGTTGATGATTATCATTGAATCAAAGTGATGTATTGGATATTTTATTCATGTTGTATCAGTAATATCATCTTTTATTTCCGCTGTGTTATTTATCATCTAATGGGTGTTGCAAGCTCCGACGATACGAATTTGATGTTGTTTGTCGGACATCGAGTTCGGGTCGTCACATTAATGGCACCGCTCATGGTTCATTAATAACAAATAAAACTCAAATTAAGTACCAGTGTATGTTCTCAAGTTTTGTCCCTTAAATTAATGTATACCATCTCCTCTTTAGGCAAACATAGTGATACTCTAAAGGCAGCAGATACTCCATTATAGTTTATTTACTTAAATGTTCAGAAGGTGTTATTCAGTTCTCAAAACCTATATAATTGAACCTTATTCTTATTATGATTGAGTTGTGGCATAATCAAACAGTAAATTAACTTTTTTGTCCATATACTAATTAGATATTCAATCTTTCTACTAATAAAACAATCCTAAACAATTCTACATACGTAAATAAAAATGATATAATGGAATTGAGCTATTTATTATGCAATGTTTCTTATATTTTGTTTTTATAATATCAAATCATTGTATCAATGTTGTATATTTTAACATAACATGTTTCTTTATTGGAAGAAGCCCAATATCACATGCAGATAAAGAGTGTAGCAACTTAATGTCAGGTAGAACCATCTTTGCATTAATCAAGAAGAAAATAAAGAAGATAAGCTAATGTAGAAGATGTCTTCAAATAATTGCATATAAATGTTTGAAATTAAATTCTATTGATCATATTGCGGTGATTGATTCGACATAAAAGAATATTAGAACATAACAACAACCAATTCTATGGGAAATCTTACTATAACATCCTGATTAAAACATATGTAGCATACATCCAATAGAGAATAGAAGAGAATAAAAAGTGAAGAAAATAAACTAAAACGAGTAAGAAATGAACATACAGAGTTTTATACTGGTTCGGCAAACTTCGGCCTACGTCCACTTAATGATTTTATTACTTAACTTCTGACTTGGAGACATAAGTTCTGAGGGGCTAGTACACTTCAACACTTATATTTTCAGAATTACAAGAAAATAGAGTAGAGTAGAGCTAGAGCCAAAAGATCCTAAAAATGGTCCATACCCTTTTATTTATAGAGGCAGGGAGCCTTAACTTTTGCATAAAGGATCTCCAGACCGTTCTCCTTGCTATAGACCAGTTCTTCAAAAAATATGGATGCCACGTCATCGAATGTTATGGGTCGATAACACTCATGGGTAGGGGTTAGCACCGATCCCTAAGTCTGCCAAACGGGTTGCCTCAAACTCTTTGCTTCAGCTCGTCTTGTCGTTAGCTTCGTGATTCCATAGTTGTTTGCATTAATAATAACTTGTTTTTGAGTCCAAACGAAGGAGTTGTGGAAGAACAAAGTTGTCGATTCAAGAGTTTTGATAGAGTGTTGCATGGAATTAACCAAACAACATTGGAAGTAGGGTTCTAGCATCAAGGAGGGCTTGTAGGCAAGAGATCGAGCGTGTACATGGGTCAACACCAATCGTTTTATAGTTTTATAGTTGATTTAATATGTGATCAGCATTGCACCGGATCGTTTTATAGTTGATTTAATGCGCACTCTCCGAATTTTTTACTGTTTAAGGTGGGGGACGATCTCTTCGAATCGTTAATCAAGTTCGTCGTCGTTCATGGCTGATAGTTAAACCTGCGATCTCGCCGGATCATTAATTGTCGTCGTGGTCATTCGGGACTGATAATCAAATCTGTGGCCATTCAGGATAGATAACAAAATCCACGGTCTCTCCGGACCGTTAATCAAATCCATGGTCGGTCGGGACCATTAATCATATCGAGATCATTCATGGTCGGTAATCAAACTGACAGTCATTCGGGGCCGGTTGGTCTCTTCGGACTTTTGCAGGGCCCAAGCCGCTCATTCTCTGACGAGTGGACTCAACGACAAGTAAGCCTATCCAGTCGCTCTCCTATAAAGTGACGTACCCCATGCTCTTCGGTCTCGATTCTTCAGTTGGGACTTAACGTGATCAAAGTCCATGGTCTCTCCGAATCCTTGCTAATCCCAATCTGTTCGCTATCTAGCGAGGGAACTCAACGACGAGCAAGCTCATCCGCTCATGCTTTGGTGAGAGGATTTACTTCTTGCACCCCGGTCTCGACTTTTCGGTCGAAACTTAAAGCGATTATGTCGTGCAACTCCATTCGCTCTCTCTTTGGTAATGAGACGTGTATTCTTTTCTTCAGCCCTAACTCTCCGGTCGGGAGCTTAATCCAAGCCGCACAAGTTTATTTGCTTGCTCTCCAGCAAGGGGACTTGTGTTTTAAGGTTATTGTATTTTTTTAATAATCGAGAGTTCATTTACCAAGCTTTGAATTAATTATTATGATAGTTGCCTCTCCAGTCATTACAGTGCACCCAACTTAGAGCGTGCCTAAGTAATGATCGAGATCCATACACGAGTAAATGGCCATATTGTATTATTGCATAAATATCTTAAATAACCATCTTAAACATCCAACTCAGAGCTTGTCTAGGGACTGTTTGGGATCCCGTACACAGATAAGCGACCTGAGATGATATTGTAGCACGTATCGAGAATTAAAAGCGAGATAAAGGATTGAAACCTAACTCCAAGCCATCCCGAACATGGGAGTATCATTCGATGAAAGCTTTTGATCCATAACTTCAACCAGCCCTTTGTTCCTACAGGGAAATTCTGGTAAGTACTCCTCCGGTTATGCTTCTGCATTCTAATCCATATTTAAATGCGCCGCTTCATTTCAATACGCATACCATTGCTTCCAAGGCCAGGGCGATCTGTGTCCCCAAGCCCTTGGGGGACGATACCAAACCGCAAGTATGGGTTGGTACCGACCCGTACATTTGGGTCAGGGTTTGTCCCACATCGTTCTTCTCCACTTCCAGTTTGTAGCACTTCGACTTCAGGTCTTTGATTTTGATTTTCTGCAACTCAAGTTATTTCCATCCTTCTGAAGAATTTCTCCATCGTCTCTTCTCGACAAGCCATTATCTTTTCCTATAATCCATTCATCATAGTTTTCATCTCATCCATGATTGTGTAGATTGATGGGGGTTAGCTCCTGAGGGTGCCTCTTAGCTTTCCCTAGTTGGTTTTCAGCAGTAACGACCTTTCGAGTTGATTATCTAGTCATTCTGAATCTTCTCAAGTTTTAAATCAGCAAGTTCTAGTTGTTCTCGATGAAAACACCAAAAGGTTTGAATCAAAAAGGCACAAAACCCAACAGGAAATATAAGAGAATATAAAGTGAAGAAAATAGATTAAAATGAGTAATAAATGAACATATAGAGTTTTTAATGATTCCGCAAACTCTGGCCTACCTCTACTTATGCTTAACTTCTGACTTGTGGGCAGAAGTTTTTAGGGGTCGATATAACTTCGATACTTAGATTTTCAAAATTAAAAGAAAATAGAGTAGAGTAGAGCTAGAGCCAAAAGATCCTAAAAATGGGTCATACCACTTGCAAAAAAGATCTCTATTCTGTTCCTCTTGCTATTGACCAGTTCTTCAAAAAATATGAGTGCCACGTCACCAAAGGTTATGGGTTGATATGAGTCCATGGGTACCGAACCCTAAGTCGGCTAAATTGGTTGTCTACGCCTCTCTACTTCAACTAGTCTTGTGATTAGCTTCGTAACTACATAGTTGTTTGCATCAATAATGACCTATTTCTGAGTTCAAATGACGAAGTTGTGGAAGAACAAATCATTTGGATGTCATAAACTTGGTTTTCTAAATCGGTTTTCATCATAAAATGCACGTAAAATAGCCTAAATCATCAACAAGTATATATATGTCCATTTATCATTCAAAACATGGCAAAACATTTGCAGATACTTTCAGAATTCATCTAAAACCGAAATCAATCAAAAACATGAGGTGTAGTCATTATTCATCTTTGCTTTGATGTTAAGGAGATGAGATTTCATCTTGATTTATGTTGATTAGCTTCTTCCTCTTGATTTAGCAAATTTCCCCTCTTTCCGCTTTAATGGTGGCCGGCCTCTAAGTGGTTTTAATTTTGTGAATTATGCAATGAATGTATGAAATGAATGTAGAAAGCGTTTAGGGTGTAAGGTTATTAGTTCTTCCCATTTTGCCTTTGCCTACACACCCTAACTTAATTCATTTTAATCCCATTTAGTTCATTAGTCTACATAGGCATGCCTACCCTTTATATTTTCACAAATCTCAATACTTAACTATTATTTTATTTAATTTAGCTAATTAACTCTCCTGAACAGTTTTATCTAAAATTAAGGGTGTTAAATACTCTTACACACTAACTGCACTTCCATAATCACACGCATTACTCGTTATTCACTTATTCAGTGCTCAATTACTCATGGCCAATCTCGCTCCCTCGAGTTATCATCATGAGGTCCCCTTATCAAGTGTACCACTCGCATTAACTTTTAGCGCAATCCTTAGGCAAAATTTGCACGATCATATAGCTAGATACAAAACCTTTACATTGTTCAAGTATCACCATCTAAACACTTGAATCTGAAGCTCTATGAGCTATGCTATCCCACCTTTTAGCAAGGTCGAGATATCAAGAAATTAACTTAATGGCAATGATTACTCGTTCCGAATATTGATTATACATCGCAGGTTCACTATGGATATTGATGAATTTTGTCCGAGTTCGGATCGAGCTACAACTGATAGGGCAAGACAGGTAAAGCCCTAAAAGCCAGCATTTCCAAATTTCAAGTTAATCAGAGTTCGTACGATTGAGATATGATCGATGCAAGTTAATGGAGGTGCGCCGTTCATATCCATCATGAACGTATGACTTTGAATCGATCATGTTCGAATCGATCCTTGGTCGTACTACTCGAATCCATTGTGTTAATATCACTGCAGAGAAATCTTGTCCGTATCCATATGTTCAAATCCATGGAAACGCATCACTTCTGTTCGCCCTTTGAGAACTACACAATTCGTGTCAATTTGTTTAAAGCCTTATTCGCATCGATCGAACATTCGCTGTTTGTATCGACCCATAAGCGAACCACTAGCTCGTATCGAACGATGTTATCGATGGTCGATCGATATGAACAGAACCATGATTGATCGAAACGAACGATACTTTACTTCCTCACATGCGAACGAGGCAAGACGCAATCGATACGGACTATCAATGAGAACGAGATGAATCCATCAATACAAACAAGGTTTCAATCTTGGGTACGAATAAGGCTCGGTCAACTCGGCGCAAAAGGCGGAGCAATCCAAGAGTCTTGCACCATGTCACCTTGTACTCACGTGCCTAGATCGATTCGAATAGTAGGGATGCGAAGTCATCGATTCGAACGCGACAGCCTAATGAAAACACAATCTTGTATCGATCATAACTCACAATCTACAAATCCAAATGCTATGAAATTTTCACAGGAGCTTATGTACAAGCTAAAGAATGTTTGTGCCAAGTTTCAACTCCATTGGACAACATCTTTATCGATACGAATTACGTTCGTATCAATCATGGATCGAGTCAAAATTTCATTGGATCAATCGCAAGGGCCCACGCACGTGCCAGAAAAGTCTCCCGAAGTTTGGGCTAGATATTTTCATGGAACACCTATAAATAGCACCCGAAAGCGTATAGAAAAAGGACTTTTGGATCCTGCGACGTCCAGACTCTGCCAAAATCTCGATTGCATTCAAACTTCGTTGTTGTACTTGAATATAACTAATGTAATTCACTTCAACTAGCAAGAACATCAATAAAAAGATTATCATTAAAAGTGGAAGTAGGCCGGAGATAGCCGAACCACGATAAATCTTATGTTTCTGTTCATTATTTTCCAATTATTTCGTCTGGATTTGAGTTTCATGGTAGAATATTACTGATCTATATTCATACACTGGGTGACCAATTTTAACGCAAACACTTTGGTGCTTTCACTGAGAAGGCTAGTTCAGGGATTCTACTGCTTATATTTTAAATTTAAAGGCTTGAAGAATTCAGATTCGAAACGCAATGACACGAAAAGCAAGTAGAGGACAAAGAGCCAAGAGAAGCCAACAAGGGGAAATCAAGAGGCATCCTCTGGAGATAGAGAAGGACCAGCTTCGATCTACATTACTAGGGACGAGATGGAGGCGCTGGTAGATTCAATTCATGAAAGGTTGTTGAAGAGTCAACAATAAGTAATGCAGACTTTCTTTGAACAAATAAGAGTAGTCGGTGCACAGAACCTTGGACCGACTACAGCGGCTGCGAACACGGGACGAGGAGCTAGAGTCATAGAGACCGATGTAGGTCAGATTTCGAATCAGAACGAAGAACGTTGCCTTAACAAAAATCTGGGGGCATACCCTTGGGATCTAGCACTGGAAGACTTATAGATGGAGCTCAGTAGGCTAGAGCCAATGCCAACATGAATGAGCCACACGAGGAATATTACCCAGAATACCCTTCGAGACCTGGGGTCGGGATAGAAACTTGTTAAGGGGGCAACCCCTGGATGGAGACAAGAGAATGGCTAGACTAGTGCGATGAATTATGAGAGGAGGGTTGCCAAGCGGAGGCTTAGAGGAAGTTAGTCGAAGCACGTCTACTCCGAATATCAGAAATGCGAGGAACCCTCCGAAATTCAAGTTACCCATGCTGGACCCTTATGATGGAAAGTCAGACCTGACGATGTATATTACCAGGTATATCAGGCATATGGAAGTGTTGTAGGCATCTGCAGAAGTGATGGCACGATGTTTCCCTCTATATTTATCACATTTGGATGCGCTTTGGTTTAGGCAGCTAGAGAATGGATCGATCAGAACATGGGGCGAGCTGGTAGAATGATTCATGGGACAGTTTAGGGTCCGCGTGATGCGACCCAAAAATCTGATGACCTTGGAAATGATAAAGCAAAGGACCAGAAAGTCCATAAAAGATTTTCTATTGTGATTGCGACGGTGGCTTCAGTAGATAGCCCGGATCCATCAATGATTTTGATGGCGGCTGTAGCAGGAGTTGCGAAAGGCACAGAGTTTAAGGATTCTTTGGCAAGAGATCTACCACAAGACCTTGGAGAATTCTATTATGAAGTTGAAAGATTCATTCGGCTAGAAGACTCATGTGCCAAAATGAGAGAAACAAACGTTGTGCAGGGCGAAGGAACCGCCAAAGAACAACCTGGAATAGACAAAGGGAAGCGAAAGCAGGATGACAGATACGATGGCCCTGACAAACGGAAGATATTCCGAAAGCCTAGATTCAAGCAATACACAGACTTAACGGTAAGTCTGGAACGGATGTACACGGAGACTCGGGGACAACTCCCCTATCGAAAACCACCCAGGAGACATGCCACAGAGCGGGAATGTAGGAGTGGAAAGTATTGCCTATTCCAAGAGCTGGAAGGGCGTACTACCGATGAATGACGCCATTTAAAGGATGAGGTGGAAGAGCATGCCAGAAGTGGTAGATTGCCACAATACTCCAGAGATCGTACAACGGTCGTTGGACTTGAGCAACTACCGCCGCCACCTAACAGGACTGATCCTGGATCGGGATCATGACTCGTCATCAATTGATTATGATGGCAAGGCCAAGTTTAGGATTTGAACTTTGGTCGATTAAACTCCATAGATTTGATTTTAAAATAAAATGGCTATGCCACTTACACATATATGGGAACCGGAGCGATCCCCAAGCATGCACTGAGATGGTAATAGACCGCTCTGCCCGGAGAGGCAATGTCTAGTTTTCATGTTGTTTGAGATCGAACATTTAGGATTTAAATTTAATAAATGAAACTGAATTTCTCGAAATAAACCATTGACAAAGGATGAATATTGAAAACCAGCTTGAAAATGATCGCTTTATGACCCTACCTAGAGAGGCGGGGTCCGTAGTGCATGAAGTGAGTTGCTTCGTCAGAGAGCGACATGATCGACTCACTTAACATCGTTCCCCATTCACTAGATAGTGATTGGATTGGAGTTCGATAAGGGTCCGGAGTGGCTATGATCGGCCTAGGATTTAGGCCATGACATCAGTTAATGTTCAAAGACACTGAACCAGAGTGCAGGGAGTGTTGCCGCTTCGTCAGAGAGCGACAGGATCGACTCACTCGACGCTGTTTCCCCTTCATCGGAGAGTGACAGTATAGGATTCGGCAAGAGCCCGGAGAGCCTGCGATCGGTCTAGATAGACCAAGACATCGCTATACACCCTCGCTGGAGCCAGAGTGCAAGGGATAGAAAGAAATGTCGGAGCGCAATAGGATCTTTCTATTCAATCACTAGGTATGGAATGGACCTGGTAAGGGTTCGAAATGACTACTGGTAGTCCGAAGAGGCTATAGAATTTGATTACTGACTTCCGCATGTGGGAATGGATACTGATTCGGCTTTGAACAGCCATAAATTTGATTGAAAATACTATAGCTATGGATAAGACATGAACTCACGGTCTTCAACTTGAAGCTATTGAAAACACGCCTTTAACCAAAAGGCATGTTTTGTGGGGCAAAGTGTTATCCCACCTTTTAGCAAGGTCGAGATATCAAGAAATTAAATGAATGCCAATGATTACTCGTTTCGAATATTGATTATACATCGCAGGTTCACTATGGATATTGATGAATTTTGTCCGAGTCCGGATTGAGCTACAACTGACAGGGCAGGACTAGCAAAGCCCTAAAAGCCAGCGTTTCCAAATTTCAAGTCAATCAGAGTTCGTGTGATTGAGATATGATCGATAATGGAGGTGCGCCGCTCGTATCCATCAAGAACGTACGACTTCGAATCGATCAGGTTCGAATCGATTATGATCAAATCTATCCTTGGTCGTACTATTCGTATCCATTGTGTTCGTATCGCTTGGAGAAATCTTGTTCATGTCCATATGTTCGAATCGATGCAAACGTATCGCTTCTATTCACATGCCTCTGAGAACGACACTGTTCGTGTCGATCTGTTGAAAACCTTATTCGCATCGATCGAACACTCGCTATTCATATCGATCCACAGGCGAACCACTAGTTCGTATCGAATGGTGTCATCAATGGTCGATCGATACGAATAGAACCACGATTGATCGACACGAATTACGTTCGTATTGATCATGGATCGAGTCGAAACTTCATGGGATCGATCGCGTGGGCCGACTTACGTGGCAGAAGAAGTCTCTCGAAGTTTGGGCAAGACATTTGCATGGAACACCTATAAATAACCCCCGAAAGCCTATAGAAAAAAGACTTTTGGATCCTGCGACGTCCAGACTATGCCAAAATCTGGATTGCATTTAAACTTCACTGTTGTACTTGAATATAACTACTGTAATTCGCTGTAACTAGCAAGAACATCAATAAAAAGATTATCATTCAAAGTGGACGTAGGCCGGAGATAGCCAAACCACCATAAATCTTGTGTTTCTGTTCGTTATTTTCCAATTATTTCGTCTGGATTTGAGATTTGTGTTAGAATCTTACTGATCTATATTCATACAGTGGTGCTTTCATATCTCGGATGAGAAGGGTGTTGAGTAAGATAAATATTACATTTAAAGCTTTATCTCATCTAAACGCGAAAAGAAAATGAGATGGGTGTTTAGTAAGATCTCGGGAGAAGGGAAATAAAACTTTATGTTGATCACGTCTTTGATTGCCTCAATGTGCATCAATCTATTCTTTTGTTAATCTCTTCTATAAGATATCCTTTTGAGTGTTGGATAATTCTCGCTTGGTGTGTTCTTAGTGGAAATTAGTTACATAAGTAGGAAACTTCCCTCGCCTTGGTGAGGGAAGAAGAGTTTTCATTTACAATGCCAAAAATTAAAGCAACCTTAGGGATCAAAATTGGCACACTTTGATAATTTATTTAACCTTTACCAGTGAGCTACAACTTCCTTTAAGCAAGAACCTCTAAAGCATGAAAAAACAACATTTCTCTTTGCAATTGTTCTATTATCGAAAAGAAGACTTTGATTCATATATCTATAAAAACATTAAAAATACGCGGTCTAACATTTATTTAATAACAATAAAGACAAATATGAGTATGAAAATAAAAAATTTATGTGTCAATCTATAGAATGCTTCACAATTATAAATTGCGACAAGGAGATACCCAATAGTGGTCAGAGTTGTGCAGTGGAAAATGTTTTCTGCTGGAGATGTTTGTTTTTTTGTTTGAAATATATATATTGTAATATAATGCTTTTTTGATATTATGAATGAATAACATGTGATGGTTAGCATTATTGTTAATAGTTGTCGAATTAAATGTATATACGAATTTTGAAAATAAATATTTTTATTTAGACAAGTATATAATATTTTTGGAATATCATTTTATAAAGTGATTGAAAATATTTTAGTAGTATAAAATAAATTTTAATTGAATATATTGAGAAAAAAATTAATTGAAAATTTTATTTGTTTATATGCATGAATGGTTGATGATTAATTGTTTAGAATGGGTATATGAGTTATTATTGATTATTGTTATAAAGATTATTTGTAAATATTTTCTATATAAAAGCAATTATATGTTTAGATCTAAATTCTTTTGGTTATGGTGTAAATATACATGGTTTGGAAAGAAGTTTTAATACAAGTTAGCGAATATTTTCATAAAAGATTTAGTTCTTCAAATCTACAAGTAAATATTTAAAATAATTTTTGAAGTAGACGTGTGTTAATTTATCTATTGAATGCTTAAGAATTTTGATCGATGCGTCTGGCCTACATTATTGATAGGGATTCTTAAACACTAGCATGAGAAATATATACACAATGATTTGTAAAGATTCCAATGTTTTGAAAAGATTAAAAGTTTTGGACGGATTAAATATTTTGAATAATACTGAAATAATACCATCAGGGAAAGTTTTAATGTTCTGAAAAGAAGAGAAAATATCTGTAATGACTTTGGAGAAGTTGCTTCAAAGATAGAGTTACAACTAAAATAGAAATGTTATGATTTATATTTTGAAACTAATTTATATGGTATTTCGATAAATCGTACAAAAGGAGTTTGATATGAAAATATATATTATTTGAAGAGTGATGTATTATTATAAAGAGAAGTAATATATTTTGAGCTATGTTAAAAATCAATGTCTGAAATAATATTTTGAAGAAAGTCACATTAAATATTTTGAAAATATTAGAGTGATATAAAGAATACTTTGAAATGGGAAAAATGTTTTAGACAATGAAAAATTATTGCTTTGAAAGAAGTATGTAGAAAACGTATAAGTCATATTTTTGAGAAAAGAATGCAATGCTTTGCAAAAGATGTGGTATTTGGAGGAAGAACAATATTTAATAAAGAGTACAGTGTTTTGAGAAAATTTAACAATACTTTTAAAAGAAATAAAATTAGTTGGAAAAAAATATTTTTGAGTAATAAGCCGATGTTTTACAAAATAATGTTTTAAAATATTATAAATAATATTTTGGAAAGAAAAATGTTTTTAGCAATATTTTGAAATGCATATTATATTTTTGGGAAGTGTTATAAATAATATTTTGGAAGTATGATATTCCAAGAAAAGTCATAAATAATATTTGGGAGATGCTTTGATTTAAAAAAGGATATGCAATGATGCGAATTGTGTATACAACTTGTTGTATTATTTTTCTGTAATTGGAATGAGTGATATAAATATATTGGTACGAAATGCACATTTGATTCCTAAATTAAAATAAGTTTAAAAATTGGTATTGAGTGAGATATTGACTATAAAATATCCAATCTCTATTATTAATAATGAGAATTCCATGAATAGGATTCAATCATGTCTATTTGAATTTCCTAAAATACCCTTTACATCTCCATAGTAGCTAAAATTATTTGTCTTTCAATTTGCATGCCATCTATTCATGGGCCGTATTAATAATCTCCATGTATGTTGAACCATAAGTTTTTGATTCATGACAAAAAGATTAAACGATCAGTGATGAGACTATACGATCAGGCGAGAAAAAGAGAATGAGATATGCAAGCTATGAAACTACAAATGAGATGATATTTCAAATCTAAGTATAATATGTTTATTTACTGTAGTTTGAGCCTTAGATATGGTTGTCAAAATCTATCCTCAATTAGTTTGCACTTACTCAAAATAATTTTAAAGTTCAAATTCTTTAAAAAATGTGCAAACTGTGCATTGACAACCAAGTCAGTCGACTGACCGAAAATGACTAGTCGACTGAACCTGTTTAGTGCACAAATATGCATCGTTTTACACTGTCTTTGAATTTTCAGTTGACTAGTCAATTTTGTTCAGTCGACCGACTCTAACGTCTATTTTTCTAGAACAGACACTTCTATTTGCAAAGTGTATGATCCAAATTAAAGAGATATGGCTGTATCTTTTAGTTAAAACTCTTCGTGAATAGTTGTAACTATTTGTCTACTATATAAGCACATTAGAATCACTACTCAAATCACCGAATTTTATTTTGATTTCTGATCATACTCTCTACTATCTATCCCAGCAATCTAAAAGCAATCACAATCTTTATATTGCTTGAATCTTTGAACTAATTAATATATTCTTTGATTTTAAACAATATCTTCTTTTCATATCTTCACACACAATATATACTTGAGAATTTGATTATAGGAAGGGTGTACTAATAAAGACATATCAGTGTTATTCAGAACATAATGGTCAACAAAATACTTATACCAGTAAAAGTCATGTTCGGTTGTTCAGGCGGTAAAAGTCCTCTTTCGGCTGTTTGAGGCGGAAAAAAATCCTGTTCGGCTGCTCAAGTGTTGCATACCTATTCCTCCGGGTTAAAAGAGGGGTTTGTAAAGCTTAAGTCCAAAGTGTAGTCTGGGACTGGACATAGAACGGGAAGTTCGAACCAGTATAAAAAGTTCTGATGTGCTTATTTCATTCATTTTATTACTATTGTTTAATTTATATTTCCACTATTATAACAAGAAATGGCCCGTGCTTCGCACACGGGCTGTTTATATTATTGTAAACGGAAAGCAAGGACATTTTAGGAATTTCAAAAAGACTTTGAGTAAATTAATTCAACGAATTTTCTTTATTAGTAGTAGAGATATTCCATATTACACGATCCTAAGTGTTAACTAGCCACACAGCTCACACACTTTCATTTAGTATCAAAGCGAGGTCATCCTATAACCATAACATAGTTATTTGATATTTCTAGTAATATAGAAAGTAACACCAACTCTAGCTTTAACATTAACACTAGTTTCACTGAATGACAGTCAATTGCACGACCACCACTATTTAATGGTCCTAACTATAATTATTGGTCTACTAGAATGAGAATATATATGCAAGCTAATGGTTTTGAAACCTGGAATATTCCCCAAAAAGAATCCAACAAAAGATTTTTCAACTTGGACGGTTGCATAAAAAACCGATGCTACTTTAAATGCTAAAGCTATGAACATGTTATTCTGTGCATTAGACAAAAATGAGTTTAATAGATTCAATATGTGTAAAACTGCTTATAATATATGGATAACTCTAAAAGTAACACATAAAGGAACTAAGAAAGTCAAACAAAGCAAAATCTCTAGGTTGAAAAATCAGTTCCAAAATTTCAAAATGAAACCAAACGAAACTATAACTGACATGTATTCTAGATTTCAAGATATATATCACTCATTATTGGCATTAGAACAAAAAAAATTCTTATTTTGATATTGTTACAAAAATCCTCAATTCCTTAACGGACGATTGGGAACGTAAAGTATTAGCAATTGAAGAAGCTAATGATTTATCAACCATGAAACCGAAAGAATTGATAGGAAATCTAATGCCATATGAAGTAGATTTGCAGGCAAAGAAAGTACAGGCACAAGATAAGAAGAATTTAGCATTTCAAGCAGAAAAGATGATTCAGATGAAGATGAAGAAGATATGGCACTTATTGCAAAAAATTTCAAAAAGTTTTTGAAATTCAAAAAGAATAATAAATTCAGGTGTTACAAAAGTAGCTCCAGCAACAACAATAATAGCAGTAAACCATCATCCTTTGTCATAGAATGTTATGAATGTCATAAAAAAGGTCATATGAAGGAAGATTGTCCAGAGAAAAAGAAAAACAAATTCAGGAAGGACAAATTCAAGAAGAAAGCATTTTCAGTAACATGGGATGATTCAGATTTTTCATCATCATCAGGTAGTGACAGTGACACAGAGTAAGAAAGTGTATGCTTCATGGCTACAAGTGATGGTTTAAGTGAATTAATTTTGAAGATCTGACTGATACTAATCCAGAACTAGTAGACTTAGTAAAACAAATTAAGAAACAAAATAAAGAATTATAAGTAAAATTGAATAGATCTAAACTAGAAGTTACTATGCTACGAGATGAAAAGAAAATTCTAGAAGAAGAACTTGAAATGACCCAAGATCTTATTCTAATTTAACATTTAAACTTTCTACAATATCTCAGGAATCAGAAATTCAGAAAAATAAAAATGAGGATTTATCAGTAGAGATCAGTAATTTAAAATCTAACACTAAAGTATTAGAGTTAGAAAATTCTAGTCTTAAAATCAAGTTAGAAGATATTAAACAAAATATTTCTAACTTCAATAAAGGATGAGAGAATCTTTCTACAATAATAGAAACTCTCAGTCTAGTTCAAATAAAATGGGACTAGGATATAAGAAAATTGAAAATCCAAAGATATTTGGAGAATTTAAAAATAAGATTGAAAAAAAAGTTAAGAAAGATACTAAGAAGAGAGTTTCTAAAGATATTAAAACTATTAAGATATGGATTCCTAAAACAAATGACAATTTAATTAGGAATAGACATATCAAAACTTTTATGGAAACTGTTCATAAAAATAAGAATTATATTTATAAAGGGAATTCTAAACCCGCTTGGGTTTTATTTCCTAAGACCTAACTCTTAGGACCCTAAAAGAAAAGTGGGTACCAACTTAATCTTTATTTTTTGCAGGTACCACTTAAAAAGAGAGAAAAATGGATCTTAAACAGTGGTTGCTCAAAACACATGACTCGTAATAAGGACATGTTAACTAACATTGTCTACTCAAATAGAGATGATTCAAAAGGTTATATCATCGACAAATGTGATGTGAGCAATAACAGTATCTCTAACGTACCACTTATTTCTGATGTTTTATTAGTTAAAAACTTAAAACATAATTTATTAAGAAAAGTTAATTATGTGATAAAGGTTTTAATATATATTTTTTAGAAAATAAATGCAATATTTCTGATAAAAACCAAAATTTGATTTTTGAAGGTATAAGAGATAGAAATATTGATATTTTAAATATAAATGTAAATCGTAACACAAACCTGTGTTTAGTATCTATAAAAAATGATTCTTGGCTATGGCACTAAAGATTTTGTCATATAAATATTAATACTAGTAATAAAATAATTAAGAATAAACTTGTTAAAGGACTACCTGATATGAAATTCAAAGTTGATAATATTTGTGATGCGTATTAGTTAGGAAAATTAACAAAATCCTCTTTTAAATCTAAGAAATCATATATACAACACAACCACTTGAACTACTACATATGGACCTCTTTGGACCTACTCAAATTCAATCTATTAATCATAATAGATATGTGTTTGTTATTGTAGATGATTTTTCAAGATATACATAGACTATTTTCATGAAACATAATAGTGATACTTTTGAAAATTTTAATATTTTTGTTCAAAAAATTCAAAATATAAAGAATTT
Organism: Allium cepa; assembly: GCA_030765085.1. Taxonomy (NCBI): domain Eukaryota; kingdom Viridiplantae; phylum Streptophyta; class Magnoliopsida; order Asparagales; family Amaryllidaceae; genus Allium; species Allium cepa. Next base: position 1,036,628,110 of record CM060931.1, on the reverse strand, counting down.
AAAAGTTAAAAATATTAGAAGTGATTTTGGAGGTGAATTTGAAAATGAAACTATTGAACATTTTTGTAACAAGAAAGGAATTAACCATAATTTTTCTTTTCCTCGAACATCATAACAAAATGGAGTTGTAGAAAGAAATCAGAACATTACAAGAATGTGCAAGAACTTTATTAAATGGAAGCACTCTTCCAAAATATTTCTGGCAGAAGCTGTTGCAACTGCTTGCCATGTTTTGAATCGTGTTTCCATTCGACCATTCACAAAACATGCCCCATATGAATTTTAAATGGAGAAAACCTAATATGTCTTATTTCAAAGTATATGGTTCAAAGTGTTTTATACTTAACACTAAAGATCAGCTTGGCAAATTCGATCCAAAATGCGATGAAGGAATATTCATAGGATATTCCGAGAGAAGCAAAGCTTATCGAGTTTTTAATAAAAGAACTAAAGTAATCGAGGAAACTCTTCATGTTTCATTCGATGAAAATTTAAATTTACAAAAAATATTTTAGAAGATGACGATATCATTTTTCAAGATAATAGCAGAGAAAATGAAAACATTATTCATAACGAAAATATTGTAAGATCTCCTCTAAGGATTCTTAGAGATCACCCTGTTAAATATATAATTGGAGTAGTAAATTCAAATGTAAGAACAAGACATCAATTAAATCAAATGGACCATGTAGCTTTTCTCTCTAATATAGAACCTAAAAATATTAAGGAAGCCTCTACCGATGACTATTGGATTATAGCTATGCAAGAAGAGCTAAACCAATTTGAAAAAACGAAGTTTGGAAATTAGTTCCTAGACCAAGTGATCAATTGGTCATTGGTACAAAATGGGTTTCAAAAAAAAAGCTGATGAACTTGGTAATATTACCATAAATAAAGCTAGATTAGTAGCACAAGGATATAATCAGGAAAAGGGAATAGATTATGAAGAAACGTTTGCTCCTGTCACAAGATAAGAAGCTATACGTATTCTACTGGCCTTTGCATGATTTCATAACTTTAAATTATATCAAATGGATGTTAAAAGTTCTTTTTAAATGGATATATAAAAGAAAATGTTTATGTTCAACAACCCTCTCTTTTTACTCATGAAAATTTTTAGACCATGTTTATAAACTTAAGAAAGCCTTATACGGTTTGAAACAGGCACCTCGTGCTTGGTACGACCGACTTAAAAGCTATCTAATAGACTCTGGTTCTGAAATTGGGAAGGTTGATCAAACTTCATTTACTAAGATAACTAAACAAGATATTTTAATTATACAAATATATGTTGATGATATTATATTTGGTTCAAAATGAAAAACTATGTCAGGAATTTCCGACTATCATGACAAATGAATTTGAAATGTCACATATGGAAGATTATTATATTTTCTTGAATTACAAATTAAACAATTACAAAATGGTATCTTTATTAATCAAGAAAAATATTGTAATAATCTAATCAAACGATTTGGTATGGAAAACACTTCTGCCAAACCAACTTCTATGAGTACAACTATACATCTTGATAGAGATGAAGATGGTAAGAGTGTCGACCAGAAACTATATCATAGTATGATTGGATCATTCTACTTAACTGCTAGTCGACCTGATATAATGATGAGTGTTTGTTTATGTGGTCGATTTCAAGAAAATTCTAAAGAATCACACATGCAAGCAGTAAAACGTATAATTCATTATCTTAACAAAACCAAGGATTTTGGACTATTTTATCCGAAAGAATGTCCTTTCGAATTAGTATCCTATAGCGATGCTGATTTTGGAGAAAATCGAACGGATAGAAAAAGTACAAGTGGAACTTGTCATTTCATCGGACGGTCCTAAATATCTTGTTTAGCAAGAAACAAAACTGCGTTTCACTTTCGACATGTGAAGCAGAATATATATCTACAGCTTTAGCATATGCTCAAGTTATCTACATGCAACAAACATTACAAGATTTTGATATAAAATTAAATAAATCTATAATATACTATGATAACACAAGTGCAATTAATTAAAGTAATTTATTCTTTTAAGTTATTACATTCTAGTATCATTTAATTTCTTTGATGTTGACGGGCTTGTATAAATAGCCCAACAGAATTTGCAAAAATATGTGTTTGTTTTGTTTTTGTTATTTAATTTGTTGTTAGTTCACAGTGCTTTTGTGACAACATATACAAATTCTTGTTTATTTTCTTTTTGTCAATGACAAAGGGGGAGAAATTTGTATAACTAACCAACTTTTGCAGGATTAGATATGACGCCACATATTCAGGGGGAGAAATATATATCTTCTCGTATATAATTCTTAATATATAGCATCATCAAAAACAGGTTGTCATTAATCAAAAGGGGGAAGAATGTTGAATCATAAGTTTTGTTTCGTGACAAAAAGCTTAAACGATCAGTGATGAGATTATGCGATCAAGCGACAAAAAGAGACTGAGATATGCAAGCTATTAAGCTACAAATGAGATGAGATTTCAAATCTAAGTATAGTATGTTTATTTACTATAGTTTGAGTCTTATATATGGTTGTCAAAGTCCATCCTCAAGTAGTTTGCACTTACTCAAAATAATTTTAAAGTTCAAATTCTTTAAAAAATGTGCAAAATGTACACTGACAACCAGGTTAGTGGACTGACCGAAAATGTCCAGTCGACTGAACCTGTTTGGTGCATAGATATGCACCGCACTGTCTTTGAATTTTCAATTGACTGGTCGATTTTACTCAGTCGACTGACTGAATCTAACGTCTATTTTTCCTAAACATACACTTCTATTTGCAAAGAGTTACGATCCAAATTGAAGAGATATGGCTGCATCTTTTGGTTAAAACTTTTTGTGAATAGTTGTAACTATTTGTCTATTATATAAACACATTAGAATCACTTTTCAAATCACCGAATTTTATTTTGATTTATGATCATACTCTCTACTATCTATCCCTACAATCTAAAAGCAATCACAATCTTTATATTGCTTGAATATCTAAACAAATTAATATATTATTTGATTCTAAGAAATATCTTCCTTTCATACCTTCACACACAATATATTCTTAAGGATTTTATTATGGGAAGGGTGTACTATTAAAGACATAAGTTGTTATTCAGAAAATAATTATTAATCAAATATTTATACCAGTGAAAATCCCATTCAGTTGTTCAGGCGGTAAAAGTCCTTCTTCGGCTATTTGAGGCAGAAAAAATATAGTTCGGCTACTCAGGTGTTGTATACCTATTCCTACAGGTTAAGAGAGTGGTTTATAGAGTTTAAATCCAGAGTGTAGTCTGGGACTGAATGTAGAATGGGAAGTTCGAACCAGTATAAAAAGTTCTGGTGTGTTTCATTTATTTTACTACTTTGTTTAGTTTATATTTCCACTATTATAATATTCCATATTACACGATCCTAAATGTTAACTGGCTACACAGCTTACACACTTTTATTTGGTATCAAAGCATAGTGACTCTCATTTGGTATCGAAGCACAGGAACTTTCAATGGCATCATCTCAAGTAACTTAGATGTTATTGGAACAACTTTCTTCGTCCCTTAGCTTACAACAACAATTAACGTATTTTTGATGATGTGGGACAAATTAAAAAACTCAAAATGGATCAATATTATTGCACCTTGAATTCAATAGAAAGGTTAAATTCAGAATTTACCATTTAGTGATAATTTAATGTGGTATTGATCACCCTCTAGATGTTGAGTAGGCTGTTATTAAGTTATCCAAGAGCAAAATATATTAAAATTTGAGCTGCTCTGATAAAAAGTCTAACTATAGGTGATGACTTTATTTTCAAGCACCGTCTCTTGCAAATTCTCACCTCATTGATTGCCTATTATCAGTTTATTCATTTAACGTATGGTAGGCCAGAACAAACCTTACTAATTCATCTTATCTTTTTGTGAATAAATTTTTGCTCATTTGAAATATTATCTGTTTGACTCAAACAATCACAATAGACTAACTCAAAATTATTTACAAAAAGAATAAGTAGTACAAGGTACCAGCTAAAAGATAGGTTGATGGTTAGACCTAGTCGAGCATCTATAACATCCTGAGTACTATTTTTTGCAAGAAGCGTGTGCAAGGCAGGGCTCGAACTTGAGTATATTAACAGATCTATGTGCCACTTTTCCATGTGCTATGCTTCGGATGAAAATATAAAATCTTTGTCATGTTAAAGTAAATATTATATGAATTTTCTTATGTATGTACCTGTATGCATGCATGCAGTTTGCATTTAGATAAATGAACATGAATTTAATTATGCATACGTTTATTATATTTTACAAAGACCGATCTCATATAATATTATATTTGTTCTATTTTAATGTAGGAACTCTTTTCTATCGATCAAACTTTGCATTCGTGCAAAGCATAACGACATGCTATAATGCTATATAGGAAACAGAACTTAAATTTGTGCCATCGGCACGGGCTCCATACTAGTTGTAAATTGTATAAATAAAAGATAGTAATAACATGAAATGTAGAAAAATAAAGGAATTTTTGGGAGAAATGTTATATAAAGGAATTTTAGGGAGAATTTTGTGAAGTATACTTTTGGAAAGAATTACTAAAGAAGAGGATGACATGAATTTTAGGGTGAATTTTGTGAACTATACTTTGGAAAGAATTACTAAAGAAGAGGATTGATATATATTTTGGGAAGAAATATATCATGAGTTACTGAAATTTTAAAGCATTCCTTGATATTGTATTTATTTTTAAATGATTAATACATTTTTTATTTTAGTTGTTATATAAAAAATCATGTGTAGTATAAAGAAATAATGCAAGTAAAAGAAACAAAAATAAAATAAAATTTGAAGTTGGCGATGGAAAAATTGTTGCTTTGAAATGAATAAAGGATTTTGGCAATGCATAGAAAATTTCATGTTAAAAAACTACTTGATTTAACATTAAATCTCAAACTTATGGTCCATTTTTTATGATTTTAATTTTTGTGGAAAGTTATGTTATTAGAGAACAATTTTTTTTTATAATGTAATGTATAATTGTGAAGTTAGCTATGGGTTAGTTATGAGTTAATAAAAGAGGTGCTCATTGTCTAGAAAATGAAAACTCCATAAAACAGTGCTAACTTCATTGGGCCATAAGTTTCAAATAGTTTGTTTGATTTTGATGATTTCTCTATTCCGGAAAGCTTAAAACATAAACAACTACTTTTGTTTTAAGTGTACCGCAAAATATTAAAGTTTTGTTGGCTAAAGATGCAAATATTGTAGGTGGACCTACATATGTTTTGCTATTTCATAATTTAATACCTTTAGTAAAAATGATATAGTTCAAGTTATACATGAAATTTCTTACAATGTTGTAGTTGTTTTGAAAAGCTAATATAATAAGCAATAATTCACTCTTTGAAATTATTATTTAGTTTGGTGTTTTCGATATTTTAAAGTTTCGTTCCAAAGTGGTTAAATATGAATGTTATATTTTCTTTTAAATTACAAGAATTTTTACTTATGATACTTTCTTATATAAAGCTAATATTTGAACTTCAGTCAAGTATAGGAACTTATGAATCATAGTTGGATCTCGCTCGATGATGTTGGCATACTTTTGCTTACATAAAAACAAAATAGCTCACTTATGCGCTATAAAAAGGTATGTTTTTACGATATATCAATATAAGTAAAAAAATTATATTGTTTTCCCATGTTTTGGGATGCTCGTGTTGGGATGTGTGTGTGTATTGTGATATCTATATGTTTTGATTTTTCGGAATGCTCCCTATGTAACGGAGACTCCGTTGAAATTTTCCAAACTAACACTTAAAATATTTTCACAAACATATATCGTATGTGAAAAATAGAAAGTCGTTAATTGGATCTATTTAAAATAGTAGCGTACAATAAGATGAGATAATTATATGAGCCACATAGCGGATCAAGTTTCTTAACTTTTATAGAAGTTCGAACAATATGAAAAATGTTAAAGCTGTGAGTTATATATGACATCTCCTGTGAAGAAATTGCAAAGACACGTTATTGACAAGGGAAAGGCTGTAACAACCATGCATTCTACGTCGTATAAATAAATAAATTAATAAAATGAAAATGTTTGAATTTGGTTCGTGATAATTAATATTTTGAAAATAAATTTTTATTTAATTAAACTTTATTTCATAAAAAAAATTCATTAATAAATTGAATTAAAATAATAAATTCTTTTCAAATAATATATTGAAATCAAATAAAAAGTTATAACCAATAGAAATATTTTAAAAAAACTGAATAATTTTTATACAATCGAAATGGTTGGGATAACAAATTCATTTTATAATAATACAATGAATGAGTAAATAAATATAAGTGGGCATTGAATTAAATGAAATTGTCTAATTATCGAAATATAAATATTTCCAATGAACTGTAAATTCAATTAAATTAGGTCGATATTTATTTATGAATAAAAGGGTTTTTTAAAAGAAAAAGGAGAAACGAATGAATTTAAAACAAGAAACCTAAAATTAAACCCAAGCCACTTCCTTTTACTTTATCTCATTCTGGACTATTCATCCCTACCCATACTGGTTCCCTAAATTTGAAGTCCTAACCTTAGCCTTTCAATTTGTCCCCAATCCTAAAAAACCAAAAATCGTAATACTAAAAATATAACGCAGGCAAGAATACGAGGCTGGCTTTGGCATCACCATGATGACAAGGGGAGGAACAACTGTGGTTTGTCGATAGCGGTGGCATCATGAATTAGGTGGACGATATTGGTGGCACGCACGAGGTTGCATGACCTAAGGTTGCATGCAGCTAAAGATTTATGCAACTCTTCTTTTAGAAGATGCGGTTATTTGTGATGGGAAGGAATTAGGCGGGGTTGCATGCGATGGTCTTAGGTAGCGGGTTGAACTTTGATTTGGAAATTTCAAACAAAAATTTAATGAGTTGATAACTCACTACTATGATGTATATTTTATTTTCTATGATTTTCCTTAGTTGTTTGGTTTATGGGATATAGTTGAATTGGTTGAACGTTAAGTTGCATACCTTCATTTATTTAGTGATGAAATATTAGTTGATTGATGATTATGCTTACATTAGACATCGTTTGAGTAATGATAAATGCTTTTAAATAGTGGGATATAACACTTACGATAGATCGAAAATATTGGAAATAAATTGAAATTGAAAGACTTGATGGTAATAAATTATTCTAGAAATAAATAGTAAATTTTGGAATGACTTTACTCAATATTGAAAATATTCTTGGTTATAAAAATAATGCAGAAGTGGAATATTTTTTAGGATTGGGTGAATAAAATTCTTTAGGGAAGTGGTGATTTTCGTAATTTTTTTAAATGAGAGGACTTTGAAATTATATTTTCATTTACCTCTAAGTATAAAAAATATTTTAGGGGTTTTGTAAAAGGATACTTATAATTTATACTTTAAAATGATAAGTTTTTATATGAGAACTTAATAAATTAGAGTCCTATAAATTAACGTTTTGGAATAATAGTAAATGTGAATGTGATTTATTTATTAAATGGGAATTATTATTAAAAAATCCATTTTAAATTCTATTAAGGATATTTTTGGAAGTATTATCTTTTGTATTAACTATTTTAAACAAACAGTTTAAAATGTGTATGGAAGTAAATAAGCATTTTAAAACATTAATTATGAAATTTTTTATTATTTTGGGAAACATTTTTAAAATTGAAAATCTTTATTGGGAAAAGTGTATTTTAAAACCCCTTCTAAATCAATAAATAGTAGAATTGTGTGTTTGGAATATTTGTTTTTCTATGTAATGAGAAATTTGAATAAACGAAGTTATAGTACCATCTAGTGCAAGATTTCAATAATATTTCTCCCGTTATTATTTGGACTAGTTATATAAAATAATCATGTGGTGATGAGTGAAATATACGAGCATTGAGTAAATGAGGGAATAACACTAAGTGGTATGACACCCTGGATTTGATTTTTGTTCAATTAATTTCTGTAAGTAGGTGTCACTCTTATAGGATTGGGTATACAAGGTATTATATTTGCGGTGATGCGCACCGAGAGTGACTGAGCTGAGAGCATTAAGTGTGTATGTGTGTGTAGTGGGTGTATATTCCTATCGTACGATGTGGAGTAAACCTGATTGGCTAGTATCCTTCCTAGCGGCCTGATTGTGGGCTCGCTTCCCAAATTCATGACACACCTTTTGATCTATATAGCTGAGAGCCATGGCTAAGAGCCACTGCCCAGTGTCACTTAGGCCAACGGTGTATTACATTAAGGGAACTTGCAAGGTCGTGGCCTGCACATGGGGTAGTCTTGCACTTGATGGTTATTAATTCACGATGGCTGTCGAGGTAAATAAGGCTGTAGGGACAGCGTTGAGAGCATGTGAGGGAGGCTCCTAAGGTAGGATGAGAGTTACCGGTCTCCCATCTCGTTATTATTGATGAGATGATATAAACACATACTTATTCACCTATATGAGATCATTATGTTAACGGCTGAGAGCCGATCAGGTCATTAGTTGATACTGATGCAAAAATGGATATTTATGATGGTGAATGCACATAGGACTGAGAGTCCCGATGACTATCCATAATATTAGGAGATGATGGGATTTGTAGAGGTCTGAAAGACCTTATGATTATTGATTGAATGAGATCCAAGTCAAATGTTATGGGGTTGAAAATCTAAATATTACTATGTGATTAACATTCTCTTGGATTATTTATGAGACTAGAGTCCAAGAAGTTTCGTAACCCCGTACATATCAATTATATTGCTATCGAGGAACTGAACCCTATACCTATCTCTACATGGTCTGGAAGATGACCCTAGCTATCGAGGATATGCGATATTTACATTTCTTGTACGGTTGCTTTGGTTGATTATTATGTCTTATACACACACACATATAGACTAAGATGTACCCGGGGTATGTCTACTGCACGATTATCTAGGAGATGATACCGGGCATTGCTGAAAGCATGTCCTTTATGGTTAATGATCTATTTTACTTATTATTAATTGGATATATAGATTGCTTCATCATTTAGACATTATACACATTATACTAACCCGCCTTTTTCAATCCTCAAATTCAATGCCTTAACCGATACTAACACCCAAGAACCGAAAAGACAAGTATTTGGGGTGAGATAAGATATATATACATATACATACATACATATATATATATATACATATACATACATACATACATATATATATATAAAGTCAAAATCACTGGCAGATATCAGGTACACTTATATCTATTTCTAAACACTTTCAGAGTCTCACAGCAAAAATGAATCAAATATAATATATCGACAACATAGTTACATCATCATAATACAACTAGAGTATTATATACGTATGTCTGGACAAATACAAATGCAACTCAAACCCACACATTTAAGGTCAAATCCAGGTACAACACTTATGTACATCATGGAGACTATATGTAGATAAATCTCCATCGTTGGTACCATACCATCATCCAACTTGATCCATATGGGGATATACACACACACACACACATACATACAAAAATGGAAATAGGAGTTGGTCAGATATAACTCTGGTGAGTAAACCATACCCTATTCTACATATAATATAAAGATAATATTATAACATGATATGATTCTATCGTTCGGCCACCAAGTTTTCCATCACCACATCATAACTGAATGTAATTCATACATACATACATACATACATACATACATACATACATATAACTATATCGCATTGTATTTATGCAGACTCATACCCTAGACTAGCATCATGCCCTATAAGATTCCTATCATCCACCGTCATGCCAATCGTATATAGGACTCACATGTAACATCCTCCATTTTGAGGCCTAAAACTAAGCGCTACAGATACTGCAGTCATCCATACTGTTAATTTTCGATAACAAGTTGCGTCTATGTTATCATATCAATAATATCAGACGCTCATAAATATGAAAATTATCAAATAAAATTCAATAATAAGCTTTCACATTTCATTTCACAAACAAATTTCATATTCATTACATAATCCCACTCGATCCATCGTTCAGAGGAAATATAATTATTACAAAATACTTCAAAAGAGACATATGAAGATGTCTCTTTGGTTGATCAGATTCTAATACATAGAAATTTTACGATTTTCTATTAAATCCGTTCAAGCAAAATAAAGCAATATAGAGGATAGAATAAAGCTCCTAGTATAGCTATCTTGCCTCCTGTATGTCTCTGGAAGCTTATTCGTCAAACTGGAAAACCGAAAAACCGTACTTCTGACCTACTCAAATGAGCGCCTGAGAGTTTAAGGGAAAAAGAAAAACTTCACGTGAAGCAAACAGTTTAGTATGAATAATGACCTATCATCTCGAACCAAAATGGATATCTAGTGAAACCATACCGTAGGGCACAATGGGTTTTCCCCTCACTGGTACCTTAACCAATTATGTCAATCAAAATTCATGCACCTACAACCACAATGCTTATAACATAGTAAAGTAATCATTTGCAAACATTCAATATGGGTAAGTCTGACTAATTTGTTTTTATAGTATTATACAATCCCTTGCCCTACCTAAAATCATATAATGGATTCCCTATCCCAATCTAATTGGCTATCTGTCTAAATTTAAGTGACTATCCAGCTGAATTTAATCTGAGTATCCATCTTATATTTATATGGACTACCCATCTCACGTACAAATATTATATGGATTATCTATCCCAGGCTATATGGACTATCCATCACAAATGATTTATCTATCTAAAATTATGTGGACCATCCATCACGCATGTTTAAATCTTTTTAAATTATATGGACTATCCATTATACATATCATAATTTTCTTAAGATGACTATGAACCTATCATGAACTATATAGAGACAATTCATCTTAGGTATTATGTAGACTATCCACCACATATCTCATAGTTTTCCCAGGTTGACTACAAACCCATCAAATATCAATGTATAATTAGAATATAACATTATTCTCCCGAGTGCCCAATCTGTGTCTTTTGGTATCTCCAGTTACGCTGTCGAACCCTGAAACTTATGGCATCTCGAATATAATAAACATTGGTATCTCCAATGAAATTGTCGAACTCATAAAAAATATGGCTTATCAAGCCATAAATATTACAACTCGAAATAGAAAGCTTACGGCATTCATGCCATTGAAAACGATATCGAACCTCTATCCGAGAATCAAAAACAAAACTCTAGTTTTATATAGTGCAATGCTATACTGCCGAAATCATAAGGTTATCGATTTTTTGAAAACATTGTCCATCTCGCCTTTAAAACATGGCTTTTAGTTTGCATGATAACAAGGCTCCTCGGCCATCAAAGCATTAGTTTTGAAATTAAAGAGTTACGGCATCAATGCCACATATCATAAATCTAAAAACAAAGAATACAAAGTGTGACATCCCCTAACTTGAAGGCCCAAAACTAAAGGCTATGGATGCTGCAGTCATCTATATTTATTAATCCTCCGCGACCAAATACGGCAGTACTAGATATGTTGATACACAAAAAACATGAATAATAAAAAAGTTTAAAACTTAAAAACAAAATTTCACATGTCATTCCATAAACCTATTTTAACATTCTATACATAGTTCCACAACGTTTACCACGTTTCGAAAAATATAATTATTACAATATACTTCAAGAGCGACATATGAAGATGCCTCCTTGGTGATCAGAATATATTATAGGTAATAAAATAAATTCCTTAACAAAACAACACGGTGGAATCATATGAGAGATTGGACTCGAATAACTACATGCCTTCTGCACGACTTCGAATGCTTTAAACGTCTAATGAGGTACTTGAAAACCTCAACTCTCAAACTACTTTAAATCAATTGAGTACCCGAGAGTTTAAGGGGAAAACAAAAACTTCGAGTCAGACATAAAGCCTGGTATGAATAATAAGCTACCATTTTATATCATTTTGATATCCAGTAAGACCATGCCGCTAAGTGGAACGGGTTTCCCCTCAGTAGTATCTTAAAACATTTTTAAACCATATACTGTACTCCTACGATCATAATGGTTAAAACATCTCAAATAGTATGATATGATATGCAAAATAAATAAATCATTTCTGGATTTCTCATCTTCATACATTTTGACTATCTGTCACATCTATAGTTTTTAGGATTACTATTAATCTGATAGTTTTCATGGGCTGACTAATAACTGATTAATTGTTTAAGGACTCCCTATCCAATTACATCATTTTAATGGCCTTACTATGAACATATTGGTAATTCCAATATCTTTTCTTTTCTCTTGGTTTTCATGGGATGACTAGGAACCTATTGGACATCTATCAATATCTCTTCTTTTATCTAGTTTACATGCGCTAACTAGGAACCTATTGACTATCTGTCAATGTCATGCTCTCTTATCCAGATATAGTTTTCATGGGCTAACTATCAACCTATTGGCCTCTGCCAATATCAAACCATAGTTTTCATAGGCTAACTACAAACCTATTGGCCCCTGCCAATATCTTTTCATATACACATATTTCATGGGCTTACTATGAACCTATTAGCCTCTACCAATGTCTTTAATTATTATATTCACTACTGCATCAACCTAGATGGTTATTCTGCCCTCCCCAACTTACCTTTATGGGTTCATTTCAATGTGAATATATATTTTTATGAAGAAGCAAACATAATAACTTGGTTAATCCTTTTAACATATTAAAACTTCTTCTAAAATTCCATTTCAAAATACTTTGTTCATAAATATGCCATGGTTTTGCTTTTACATGAGATTGGGTTAATTGCTTTGAAGACTATACTTTCGAAATCTTTGAGAGTTTGCTTACGACCTCACTGGATAATGTGACGCCCCACCTCTATACACACGCTAGCCAAGAACACTACGATGTAGTGCTGTCAACTAGCACGGAGAATAAGGCTGTTGAGGAGCGACCATCCATGTAACTTCTTTGTGTGAGCACTGTTATGTCAGATAGTATAGCATGCATTTCATTTAAGGAGGAAGTCCGACATACCGATACATACTCAAAGCTATCACACGGTGGCTATAAATAATCTTCGGAAACAAACGTAGAAATAAGCATAACACAATCAGTCACAGACATCCATATCGCAAAGGCGGAAGAAGATATGGATATATAACTAACACATGAAAGTGTACATCAGAGTAGTGGTCAAAACGATCCACAATAATACAAAATAATAGCAATACGCGCTATACAAAAGAATACAACTATGAGTCTATATCTCAAGTGTATACAACAAAAACTGCTAGTCTAAATAGTTAGCCAAAAGTCAGAGTAGAAAACCCCGGGGAGAAGTCAAGTAGAAGCACCTGTAACATCTTGGTCGGACCCGAGTATTATTTAAGAAAATAATAAACGGATCAGTCTAGCTATAAATATCAAATGCATGGTATAAAATAAAAGATATGGCATAACATAAAATATCCATACTGACATACTACTATAAGTATGAATATGATGATCAACAGAAGATCAATCAAAAAGAGATAAATCAATATCATAAGAATCTTCTCAAAGATCCAAAGAGGGCATCATACCCTAAACTTGTATTCATAACAAGTCAATGACATAAATTCCAGAAATCAACACAGGAAATCCAGGAATCATAGAAAAAGGGAAAGAGGCCTATCACATGACGGTCCGAAGACCATGGGGAGCTACCCCATATGGGTGAGTCAGAATCACCCAGATAAGGTCTAGGCTAACCAAAAAGAAAAAAGGTATGTGTGAGTGGAATCACACAAATAGTGTCTAGCCTGACCTCGCAACGAAAAGGTATGTGTGAGTGGAATCACACAAATGGTGTCTAGGCTAACCAAAAAGCAAAAAGGTATGTGTGAGTGGAATCACACAAATGGTGTCTAGCCTAACCAGGAAGCAAACAAAGAGACATCGCACAATTGCTAGCCTAAATCACAAAATGATCGTCATGATCAACGAGAAGTGTCAATTACACTAAGCTAGTAAATATAAAAGTTTAGCTTCATGTCCCATAACCACTTGCTTAACTCAAATATTTACGAACAAACTGTAGATCTTCACTAGAAAATTATCACAAAAAGGTTGAATCGAACAAGTCCAAGAGTTTACCGACGAAGCAAATGCAAGCGTTTCATACCACTTGTTTTACTAAGCCGTTTAATTCAATTTCTCATACGAGTGAGGTAAAGGTTTGTATATACTAGTAGATTGGAAAATGGTTTAAGAAAAGAGCTTTGTTATTGAAAAAAGAGTTGAAATCATTTTGTTGAAAGATTTTTGATATTTACTACTAGTATTGAAACCTTCATATTTTAAAGCGACAAATCATAAAAGTGATTGTAGAAACAATCAATCATAAAAATTCACATACGAAGACGTGAATAAAATCCAGAGAAACCGATAAAGAATCCATCGAAATAGATATTCAAAAATCCATAAAATCGACCGAGAAGCCAAAGATAGTTTGTCTCGAAGAATGGTCAACTCAGCATCTCAACAAAGCAAGTTCTATTGAATGTTTTTTCAGATAAGATCCCCTACGGAGGGGGGGTCTAGGAGGGGTGGCAACACCCCAAGGTGGGGGTGCGGGGGCAACGCCCCGCTACGGGGTTCGACCTAGTGGTCCAGCGACCTAAAGGGTAAAGGTCATGCAACCTAAAATGGGTTCGCGACCTAACACTCAAACGACCTAAATAAAATAAGGGGCCGAGCGACCTATAAGAAGCAACGACTTAAATAGAATCGAGGTCCAACGACCTACGGGTTAGGTAATGCGAGTTAAGGAGGTCAACGACCTAACAGAGACACGCGACCTAATAAAGGAATGCGACCTAAAGGCACGCGACCTAGCGACCTAAGCAGGAAACGCGACCTATGTGGGACAAGCGACTTAAGTGGGTCAACGACCTACGAAATATAGGTCACGCGACCTAACGGTTTACAAGGTCTTGCGACCTAACTGGAAACTTGGTCTAGCGACCTAGTGGTTTAAAGAAGATGGGTCACGCGACCTAAGGAGATAAGGCCTAGCGACCTACGAGCTAAAGGTTCAACGACCTAACAGGATGTAGGTCCAACGACCTAACAGGTAAGAAGATCACATGACCTAAAATGCCATAGGACCTAACGACCTAAGGTCATACGACCTAGCGACCTAAAGCCATACGACCTAACGACCTAAGGTCATACGACCTAGCGACCTAAAGCCATACGACCTAGTGACCTAAGGTCCATACGGCCTAACTCCGAAGACGTTAGAAATGGCCAGAACGACCTACGACCTAAGGTCCATACGACCTACGACCTATGGTCCATTCGACCTAAATCCCAACGACCTAGCGACCTAAAACCAAACGACCTACGACCTAATTCCGAGTGCCGAGCGACCTAACGTTGTAGGCCATTTTTAGGTCGGAAACGAGCTATTTTGAGGCCGAGACTTTTCCACGCGAACGACCTAGCATAGGCAGAACGCCCTAAGTGCAGTTTTTCACCAAAAACACTAAAATTTGGGGTTTTTTGCCAATCTAATCCAAACCAAATGCAAATGTACATGCAAACATGATAGGGATTCATTCCCAACAGTCCAAGATAGTTATAGGCTAGATTTGTGAGATAAAAATCTCACCTTTTCACCAAAATGGATGAAGATGAAGCTTGAAATGCTATGCAAGGATCAACCACTAGCTTGAATCAATGTCTTCACCTGAGTTTTGGATTTGATGTTGGATTAGCAATAAAGACTTAGCTTTTGGAGTTTTAATTTCTCTTTCCACTCACCATTAATGCAAAAGCTTGAGTTGGTAGGAATTTATAAAGAGTGAAGAGAAGGAGGGGGTTGGGCTTGAGTTATAATGGCTAAGCTAACCCAAAGTCCAAAGCGGGAAAAGTTAGTGAAATTCCACTAACTCCAAACCTATCAATGTTTATACTTAAAAAGTTGTAAACGACATTTCGAGCTCAATGGATGTGGTCTTCAGTCCTAATTTAACCGTTTGCAAAAAGTAGCTTTTCGGACCAAAATCCGATTAACAATAAAATATTTAAATATAAAATCGAAAAATATGCGGGTTGTTACAGATAACCTCCTTCGAAATCATATATCTCTTTTGAAAACATTAGACTCCTGCCTTTTAAAAACACTAAAAAATCCTTCTTTTGAAACCTTTCGAATATAATAAAGTGTTACTTATTAATTATTAGAATCATAGCTTCGAAATCATTGGAAATATCTCTTCCTAAAGTATTGAAAGTCCATCTTTTGACATTATTGGTTTTAACTTTAAAATTATCATTTGGGTCAAAGTAAATATAAACAAGAGTATCTCTTTCGAATGCTTTAAATGTCTAATGAGGTACCTGAAAATCTCAACTATCAAACTACTCAAAATCAATTGAGTACCAGAGAGTTTAAGGGGAAAACAAAAACTTCGAGTCAGACATAAAGCCTGGTATGAATAATAATCTACCATCTCAAATTATTTAGATATCTAGTCCATTTGGATATCTAGTGAGCCATGTCGCTTAGCGAAACGATTTTTCCCTCACTAGTATCCTAAAACCTTTTAAACCATATAATGTGCCCCTGCAATCATAATGGTTAAACATCTTAAACAATATGATATGATATGCAAAATAAATAAATCATTATGGATTTCCCAACCCCATATATTTTGACAACTATAGTTTCTACGATTACTATTAATCTAATAGTTTTCATGGGTTGACTAATAACCGAATAAATGTTTTAAGGACTCCCTATCGAATTACATAGTTTTCATGGGCATAATATGAACCTATTGGTAATTCCAATGTATTTTCTTTTCTCTTAGTTTTCATAGGCTAAATAGGAACCTATTGACTATCTCAATATCTCTTCTTTTATCCAAGTTTACATGGGCTAACTAGGAACCTATTGATTATATGTCAATATTATACTCTCTCGTCCAGATATAATTTTCATGAGTTAACTATCAATCTATTGGCCCTGCTAATATTAAACCATAATTTTCATGCGTTAACTATGAACCTTTAGCATCTGCCGATGTTATTTCTTAAATACATTTTTCATAGGCTTACTGTGAATCTGTTGGTCCCTGCCAACATCTTTAATTATAATATTCACCACTAGGTCAACATAGCTAGTTGTTCTGCCCTCCCCAGGATACCTTTATGGGTCCATTTCAAAGTGAATATATACATTTATGAAGAAGCAAATACAAAAACTTGGTTAATCCCTTTAACCAATTAAAACTTCTTCTAAAACTCCATTTCAAAATGCTTTGTTCATAAATATGACATGGTTTTACTTTTACATGAGATTGGATTATTTGTTTTGAAAACTATACTTTCGAAATCTTCGAAACCTTGCTTTCGACCTCACTTGTAACGACCCGTAAATTCTGGTAAATAAAATTTGGTAAATTAATGAGATTTTGTAATTAAATTATATAGAAATAAAAATCTTATAATGTATGAATGGAATAATATTGAAACAAATAAAATTTATAAATGAATAATGAAAAACTAACTATGATGAAGTGTAACAATGATTATTAAAGCTAAAATTGTTATAGATTGAATGAAACTAAAATAAATGAAATAGTGTAAGCTTTATACCTGGATGTAAACTGAATAAAAAAAATATAAAGTAGGTATTGAATTAGTTAATGAAAGAACACATTGTTACATTTATTGAATTAAATTAAGGAAATTAAATATTAATAAATGGTCATTTAATAAAACCAATGTTCTGCGAGTAATTATAATAGTTGTTCGAAATACGTATAAACTTTGATTTAGGAACCAATTGGATTTAAAAATGAAATTTGGTATTACATTTATGAGTTTAAATGTTTTTTTATTTTGTAAAGTAAAAAAATGATGTAATAAAAGGGTGAAATCTAGATAAATAAATTTAATTGAGGCTTTAATTAAATAATGGGTGAAATAATAGGATAAATGGTAACATTGATATTATAAGAAATAAAAACCCTATTAATGTAAGAAAACCAAGGCAAACATTTAAGTTATAAATGTTATAATAAATAAAAATAAAATAACCATTGTATAAGGATTTGGCATATGAAAATAGTAACGGTTGTGTGTAAATACTAGAGTAAATATTATGTAGGCAACTATGATAATTTGTTGGAAATAATCAAACTTAATGTATTGTAAGGTTACCTGTTTATTTCGTTTATAATAAAAATGGAAATCAATTAGAGTAAAGGAACCTTAATGTTATATTAATAAGAATTAACGCACTAACTAAATTAGTGCACACCCTATTAATTGAAACAGATTGTAAAGTAGGATTGATTGAAATTAGTAGATTGGGAAATGAATTCAGAGTTATGTTAACTGATGAAGAATACGTAATAAATTGTAAAATTATACAATCAATGTCCGTTAAGTAAAATTTTAATATTTATGGTTGATAATAAACGTTACTTTAGTAATTATTAATGTAATTAATGGAAGGATTGAAATCAGGTTTAAAGCAATGTATTGTAAGTAATTATAAATAATTGGATTTTTTAAATTGAATATTAAATACTATCATTGGTAAATATATTTACTTTAAATTGATATGGGAATTGGTTTTAAGGATTTCTAAATTTCTTAAGTAATACAAGATGATAAAATTTACGGATTATAGAATTTGAATTTAAATAGTGATTTAATTCTTTTAATTTATAATAATTGGATTAATTGCAAATGAATGAAATTAAATATTCAATTATTACGTTAATTTAAAATTTAAATTGAAATTGGAGAATATTTATGTAATAGCTTTGAACCCAATGTTAATTTCCTCCATTTGACCATAATGAATTGAAAAATAAAAATGAATAGTGAATTCAATGGAATTATGGAAAATTTAATTATAATTAATAAATATAATGAAATTTGAATTTATGCTGAAATTTATGATAGAACCAACATTAAATTGACATCTAAATTGTTTTAAATCATTGAAAATGATTAAGAAATTTTAAATGGTAAGATTTGTCAAATATCGAATTAAAATTGAAATTTTGATTTAATTAATTGATTATTAATTTATTTAATTAATGGAAAAATAGCAATTTTGGCCACTACTCGGATTTCGACGAAACCAGTTTTATCGGATCCATAACGGTGAATTATTGTAGGACTTCAAGTTTCGTAGTGATTGGACTTGTCGATTGATCGTACGGACTCGAAACGCCTTGAAATTTATGAAATTGAAATCAATTGAAATCAATTTGAAAAATATTGATTTTAGCATAACTGCTTCATACGATGCAATTTGGACCTGAAACTTTTTCCATTGCGTTTAAAATATTTTAAAACACCTATTTTGATGTATGGGTTTGCCCAATTTCATTCTGGGGTCAGAACGGGCTTTTTGGGCCACTTCGTCGTTAGCGCGTATTCAACCCGATCCATTTATTCTATTCCAAGCTTCTCTATAAATATCCTGCTACAAACCCTAGCCTCCCTAATTCTCATTTGTTTGTACGTAAATGCATTCTATTCCTCCTCTTCCTCAATGATAGACAAAATTCTATATTTTCAGATCCAATTGCAAATCAAATCCAAAGCATAAAATTTAAACTCCTCAGAAAAATTCAAAAAAAAAAATACATGTTGAAGCTCTCGAAGTGCATAATCTTATGGTGAAATTCGTTTTTTGATTCAGATTATCATTTGATCAGTAAAAATCAAAGAATCTACGGCCGTTCATCGCGCGTCGATGAAACTCGACGGATCGACGAACCAATTCTGGGTTTTGAAGCGGGAACGGTGGGGACTTCATCCGTGCAGTTTATTTCGCGAATCGACGGTCTGATCGTTGACAAATTTTGACCTAAGTCTTGAATTTTGAAGCGGCGGCTGGGCATTTTTGTCCTTGTCGTCGTCGTCATGGCCGAGCAGGGGAGGGGCCGAGGGGTAGCTGAGGTCGCGGCAAGGGGCGGTGCTTCGAGCGGCGTTCGTTTGTGTCAGAATTTAGGAAGCTTCGGTGGCTGATTTCGTTCACGAGCTATGGATTGAATGCGTGCGTGTTTCTTGGAAGAATAGACAGAGTTGACCGTTGACTGTGACATGGCACTAGTATGTGTTCTTTTCTTTTTATTTTTTTATTTTTTTCAATCGCATTAATCGCAATTACTTGTGCATACGATATCCGATTTATGCGTGATTTTTTGTGTTAGGATCGTATTGAAATTACAGACTTGATGACGTGGGTTTGGAGGAATTCGAAGACGGTCAAAATTTTGGGTTTAAATTGGATTTAAATTCAAGCTAAATCCAAAAGGTGAGTGTTTTAACCCACTCACAACTTCTAAGATTTCTTATGTTTGTTAAATTCATTTATATTGTGGTTTGAAATTTATTTATAGCTGTTTGGCATATATTTCATCATTATCTCAGTTAATTTGCATTTATTTAATTAACTTGTTATTTAATTCAGTATTGCATATTAACTGCCAGTTAAATTGTTATTTATTTTATTGCATATAAACTGCCAGTTAAACAGTTATAATTTATTTTTAAATATAACCTGATAGTTGATACCTGTTATTATCACCTGTTATATATTGATGTATTGTTTGAATTTGGATGATGATTGCGATAAATGATTGATGGTTAATGATGGATGAATGGATGTTTTATTTGTATCATCATAATCTGCAAGTTGTTACGCATTTATTTTGATTCGGGATTGCGGTTTGAAATGATATACAACCGCATTTTTATTTTCAAATTGCGGATTGAAATGATAAATATCCATATCACTTGACCATAGGATAGAAAATTATATACAGACACCGCGGTATATATATATATAAAATTATTTTTGAAATTATTTTTGTATGATTTTGTAAAGAAATATATATATGGTTTTATGAGATATAGGTTTCTGATATTTGATAAAGGTTATTTTATATATAATTAAATTCTTGGTTTTAAGCTATGTATAAAATTGTTTAAAAGTATAAAGTAAGTTTAATAATAAAGTTGATTTTTTAAAATATATTATGGATAAGTATTTACTTAAATTATATTCTAATATAGAGTTTATATTGATTTTTATAAATCAAAGTAGAGAAGATAGTTATGGAATGGATTTGAGATTTTATTTGATTAAGATCTTACTGAAATTTAGATTTAAAAAGAATATGGTGTTATAACTAAATTCAGATTTAAGATGATTTAAGTGAATAAATCAAGTTTAAATAAATTGAGGAATATTCAATTATTGAATTAGAAAATTTTATATGAAGGATGCTGGATTTATTAACTAAGTATTTCAAAACTAAATAATAGTAAAGTGAATTTGGCATATATATACGAATTAAAAATTCAGTTTTGAAATGGTGGAATATATAAAACTTTGAAATATACGGAAATTAAAATGGTTTATTTAGGAATTCAACCTGTATTTGGAAGTAATTTATTATTAAACCCTTTAAGTATTATAAAATTTGTTTCGAAGCTATGGGTTCAAGGTTTATATATTTGAAAGCACTATGATTTTTGAATAAGATATATTTGAAATAAAAATGATATCATATTGATTTGGATTTTAAAATAGAAATGATATCGTATTTATATGGTTTTGAAATGGATATTTTATTCTGCTTTTAAAGTATAAATTATTTTGATAAGACCGCGGTGTTATAATAACGTTTGGTTGTTGAAGAGACCGGGATCGAAAGTTGTCATACTCTCTGCCAACTCCAAAAACCACTTTAACAACCGTGTATGCGGTCGAGATTCCAGAATGAAGTAGGATGGTGGCGGCGTTTTCCTTTGAAGTAAGTACGCGGTCGATTCCTGTTTTCCTTTGACGTAAGGTGGCTAAAACAGGAGCGATTGACGGGTTAATTGAGGTAGCACCTTTGAACGGACACATCCCTTCGATATTCTAGTTTGACTTTTGGATTGATTCGGTGGCCACTCTTGATTTCTTTGATTTGGGGGTGTTGTTCAAGGTGGGCGGTAGTAGCAGCTATGTGTTACCACCGACCCGGAAGCGTAATTGGTATATCTACCCTGGCATTGCCTAGTTGTGCCGTGTCACCTACCCTATCGCGCCTTGTACGAGTTTGGTTTTCTCCCGCAGCCCGTGCGGTATCCTCTGGTGGCTTCCCGATCAGGAGGGACCATGATATTGGATGGACTACTGGGACTATTACGTGTTAAGGTGGAAAATGTAAAGCCTTAATGCTATTTAAAAGTAAGTTTATTTTATTAATAGACATTATTATAATAGAGAAATATTACTACATAGTAAATAGTTTAACGGATCCTTGGGAGGTGTGAATCCCGAGCATCTCTTAAGTTATTCCACTCATATTTATTCCTGTTGATTTAACTCACATAAGATCTTTTAATTCTGACTCGAGTGTTCTGTCTTTTCAATTCGCTCGGATCAGTCCGAGCGTTTCAGGATTTGAAAATTTTAGCTCTGGAGGAAGAAGACGACGATTAGTAGTACTATTATCTACTATATTATTCCACTACACTATTGCATTCTGCTGCACTATTGATATTCTATGGTATGTATAACTCTGATATATATTGTATAAGTAAAATTAAATATTTTGTAAACAGCTTCAAGAACTGTATATTTGATTATTATATTTTATCCTTCCGCTATGAGATTCTGTTTTGTTTTATTTCTTTCTCGTTTTTCTTATTTACCCCATAACAATCCGCCCTTCCGTATGGTTTGAATTGGCACGTTTGTCGATTTAAAGCGTGCGAAAAGTTAGGACGTTACATCTGGTATCAGAGCTTTGGTTTAGCGATCAACCTTAGCTTTGTGGGGTTTGACTCTTTACTAATATGGTAGTAATACCCTATGGGAGTCGGTGAGTATATATATATGAGAGAGCGTATTTGTTAGTGTTATAAAAAGGTTTTAATATTGTGTTAATCTGTTCCGTTTTGTATTTATAAACTCTGGTTGGTGCATGGGACGCTGTGACATCAATAGGGGTTTCTAAACATGTAATAGGATAGACCGACATAATATTTTTTTTAATATAGGTGAATGAAATAATTTTTCCTATTATATTTTCTATATATAAAAATAAATTTATAAATGATAGATATATATTTGGTTGAAATATATTGGTTGTTAGGTAATAAATTTATAAATAATAGGTAAAATGAGATAGAAAATAATGAAATTTGGAAATTTTGAACTTAAGTACGGGGTTTTGAAACTTTCTTTTGAATGATTTTGAAATATAATAATATTTTGGAAGTATTTTCTGATATAAATATTTTGTTATAATTTGAAAGAATGGTTTTAAAAGGAATTTTGAAAAGAAAATTTTCTGCACTACCCTCTCTATCGCTGGAAAATAATTTCGGTGATGAGTGCATGCATCATCGACATTCATTTTCGAGTTTCGAAGTGGGAAGGCCACTGTAGTCGTTTACTACAGAGTTGTTTGATAAACAAATATAAACTTAAAATTGTTTTAAATATAATTTGATATATATAAATTTGTAAGAGTATATTTATCTGTTATTTTAAAATGATTTGAATAAAACCGATATTTAATTTTTAAGTTTCCAGTGATTAATAGTTTCAGTTATTGTAGTGAAACAGAATTTAACTAATAATTGAAACCCTAAATGAAATAAGAAATTTAATGCTAGGTTATAAATGGTATTAAATGAAATTTAAAACTTTAACCTATGAAATAAAGGATATAATTATTGAACATCAAATTAACTAGAAGAAATAGAATAGATTTGTATAACTTTTAAATTACATCCTTAAAAACATATATATAGCTTACCGAATATTAAAAGTTGAAATGTTCAATAAGAAATGTAATGGAAATTGTACAAGTAAAAGTATGAAATGAAAGTGTTCACTTTTATTTATAAGAATGGATGTTATAGAGTTATAAACTTAAGTTATAATGGAATTCTTACTATAATAAGAATTTGGGGTTAGAGTTGTTATGAACTTAAGTATAATTGAAAGGCTATTAATTAAAATAGAAAGGTAAGCATTATAAATGGAATTTAGAAATAAATGAATTAATATGCAAAGAAATCGAACTAAAAATGAAAATTTGCAAGAAATAATGAAAAATTAAAAAGATAAATCAGAATATGGATAAAAGGAAATCAAACAACAATAGTTGAAATGAAATTAACAAAAAAACTTGATTTATTATTGGCATTTGTTGTTGTTTGGTCTATGGTTGTTTGGGTAAGGATACTTTAAAATTGTTTGGATGAATGAATAATCTATTTAGTTTCATTTAAGACTGTTGAGTGAAGGGTACACTTAGTAGTTTATTTTTCATTCCGTACAATTTGAAGTTTTTGAACCCGAACAACTATTTGTTTTGTTTGATATGAATGAATGATTGATGTGGGTTGATTTTTATATGATGGTTGTATGCTTTGTTGCTAGTGATTGATGGATTTGTTTGTTATTGATTGACACAACACTAAATATTTCATTTTATATAATTATTAACTCTTTTAGTTTATATAACTAAAGTGCAGGTAATGGAAGCAATTGCTACTACTTTTGGTTTTATAATTAAGCGTTAATTGCCCGACAAATAGGTACGTTCTCGGATTACGGTTTTATAGCGCTATTTTATATATTTTCCCATGTTGGGATATAATATTTTGGATATTATATGTGATATTTTGTTATATTTGATATTATATTTTCTCCCGAGCCTCTCCGTACAAAGGAGACTCTGCCGAAATTTTTCATAAATTTTGGACATAGAAAATTTTTGAAAATGATTTCCAAACTTTATTTATTTAAGTATAAAAAGATTTAATGGTTATAAAATGGGTATATTTTATTTAAAGTATAAATTTTGTAAATTATTTGTTTATAAAGTTAATATTTTAAATAAGACGTATAGTTCATTTAAATTCTTTCATCTCCCTTCTTTTTCCTTTTCGAAGACAAAAAGTTTTGAGTGGGGAAGAGTGTAACGACCCGTAAATTCTGGTAAATAAAATTTGGTAAATTAATGAGATTTTGTAATTAAATTATATAGAAATAAAAATCTTATTATGTATAAATGGAATAATATTGAAACAAATAAAATTTATAAATTAATAATGAAAAAATAACTATGATGAAGTGTAGCAATGATTATTAAAGCTAAAATTGTTATAGATTGAATGAAACTAAAATAAATGAAATAGTGTAAGCATTTTACCTGGATGTAAATTGAATAAAAAAAATAAAGTAGGTATTGAATTAGTTAATGAAAGAACACATTGTTACATTTATTGAATTAAATTAAGAAATTAAATATTAATAAATGGTCATTTAATAAAACCAATGTTCTGGGAGTAATTATAATAGTTGTTTGAAATACGTATAAACTTTGATTTCGGAATCAATTGGATTTAAAAATGAAATTTGGTATTACATTTATGAGTTAAATGTTTGTTAATTTTGTAGAGTAAAAAATGATGTAATAAACAGGTGAAATCTAGATAAATAAATTTAATCGAGACTTTAATTAAATAATGGGTGAAATAATAGGATAAATGGTAACATTGATATTATAAGAAATAAAAACCCTATTAATGTAAGAAAACCAAGGCAAACATTTAAGTTATAAATGTTATAATAAATAAAAATAAAATGACCATTGTATAAGGATTCGGCATATGAAAATAGTAACGGTTGTGTGTAAATACTGGAGTAAATATTATTTAGGCAACTATGATAATTTGTTGGAAATAATCAAACTTAGTGTATTGTAAGGTTACCTGTTTATTTCGTTTATAATAAAAATGGAAATCAATTAGACTAAAGGAACCTTAATGTTATGTCAATAAGAATTAATGCACTAACTAAATTAATGCACACCCTATAAATTGAAACAGATTGTAAAGTAGGATTGATTGAAATTAGTAGATTGGGAAATGAATTCAGAGTTGTGTTAACTGATGAAGAATACGTAATAAATTGTAAAATTATACAATCAATGTCTGTTATGTAAAATTTTAATATTTATGGTTGATAATAAACGTTACTTTAGTGATTATTAATGTAATTGATGGAAGGATTGAAATCAGGTTTAAAGCAATGTATTGTAAGTAATTATAAATAACTGGATTTATTAAATTGAATGTTAAATACTATCATTGGTGAATTTATTTACTTTAAATTGATATGGCAATTGGTTTTAAGAATTTCTAATTTCTTAAGTAATACAAGATGATAAAATTTATGGATTATAGAATTTGAATTTAAATAGTTATTTAATTCATTTAATTTATAATAATTGGATTAATTGCAAATGAATGAAATTAAATATTCAATTATTACATTGATTTAAAAATTAAATTGAAATTAGAGAATATTTATGTAATAGCTTTGAACCCAATGTTATTTTCCTCCATTTGACCATAATGAATTGAAAAATAAAAATGAACAGTGAATTCAATAGAATTATTGAAAATTTAATTATAATTTATGAATAAAATGAAATTTGAATTTATGCTGAAATTTATGGTAGAATCAACATTAAATTGACATCTAAATTGTTTAAAATCATTGAAAATGATTAAGAAATTTTAAATGGTAAGATTTGTCAATTATCGAATTAAAATTGAAAATTTGATTTGATTTAATTAATTAATTATTAATTTATTTAATTAATGGAAAAATAGCAATTTTGGCCACTGACTCGGATTTCGATGAAACTAGTTTCATCGGATCCATAGTGGTGAATTATTGTAGGACTTCAAATTTCGTAGCGATCGGACTTGTCGTTTGATCGTACGTACTCGAAACGCCTTGAAATTTATGAAATTGAAATCAATTGAAATCAATTTGAAAAATATTGATTTTACCATAATGTTATCCCGCCTTTTTCAGCAAGGCCATGATATCAAAAGATCGACCGAGAGAAGCAAGATAGCTCGTCTCAAAGATTGGTCAACTCAACATCTCAACAAAGCAAGTTCTGTTGAATGTTTTTTCATCTAAGATCCCCTACGGAGGGGGGGTCCAGGGGGGTGCCAACCCCCCAAGGTGGGGGTGCGGGGGCAACGCCACCACGACGGTCTTCTACTCGAGGCCAGCGCCTACAACCTAAGAAGACCTCGCGACCTAAGACGTGACCAAGTTAAGCGACCTAGCCGCTTAACACGTGGAGCGACCTAAGCTGGACCAAGGGTCAACGACTTAACGGGTTAACCTATCAGCGACTTAAGGCATAAAGCGGCTCAACCGAGTTAACGAGCTAACTGGAGAAGCGGCTCAACGACCTAAGGCTAAACTAGTTAGCAACTCACTAGAAGGTCCGACCTAACAGAGTCCACGGCTTAAAGGAGTCCACGGCCTAACGACTTAACTATGTGGCACGACCTACGACTTATCTTAGGTCGTCCACATGACCTAACTTCTTAAGTCATCCCTGCCGACCTAACTCCATAAGTCGTCCCTGCCGACCTAACTCCTTAAGTCGTCCCCACCGACCTAACTCCTTAAGTCGTCCCCGCCGACCTAACTCCTTAAGTCGTCCCCGCCGACCTAACTCCTTAAGTCGTCCCCGCCGACCTAACTCCGATTTCACCTATAAATATTCCATCAACTCCACATTCGGGGGGGACTTTTTTTGGATTTCAAGGCGCCTTCACTCTGCTGATTTCTGGACTCTCCGAGCACCTCAACCATCGAAGATTCTTCATCAAGAGATCTACTTCATCCAAGAGAGATTCGAAGAGCAATTCACCATCAGCGTTCTAACTTCTTTCTCTGTTCATGTTGTAATTGTAAGATCGTGTTGTAAAGGTATTGTAATCGAGAGATCATGCTGTAAAAGTGTTGTAATCTTGTAAAAGTATGTACAAAGAAGATAATGAAGAATGTAAAGTGGATGTAGGCTTACTAGAAGCCGAATCACTATAAAAATCTCTGTCTCTTTTACTTTTCTGCGACTTTTCTTTTTACTTTGTTTCCCGTATAAACGGGTGGTGCTTTCACTTCATCACGAGATACACCGGGTGTTAGCGTTAAAGCTATTTTTACCGTTAACACACAACTTCTTCATACGATGCAATTTGAATCTGAAAACTTTTCTATTACGTTTAAAATATTTTAAAACACCTATTTTGATGTATGGGTTTACCCAATTTCGTTCCGGGGCCAGAACGGGCTTTTTGGGCCACTTTGTTTCAACCCGATCCATTTATTCTATTCCAAGCTTCTCTAAAAATATCCTGCTACACACCCTAGCCTCCCTAATTCTCATTTGTTTGTACATAAATGCATTGAATTCCTCCTCTTCCTCATTGGAAGACAAAATTCTATATTTCCAGATCCAATTGCAAATCAAATCCAAAGCATAAAATTCAAACTCCTCAGAAAAATTCAGAAAAAATGTGCGTTGAAGCTCTCGAAGTGCGTAATCTAATGGTGAAATTCGTTTTTCAATTCAGATTATCGTTTGATAAGTAAAAATAAAAGAATTTACGGCCGTTCATCGCGCGTCAGTGAAACTCGACGGATCGACGAACCAATTCTGGGTTTTGAAGAGGGAACAGAGGGGACTTCATCCGTGCAGTTTATTTCGCGAATCGATGGTCTGATCGTCGACAAATTTCGACCTAGGACTTGAATTTTGAAGCGGCGGCTGGGCATTTTTGCCCTTGTCGTCGTCATGGCCGAGCAAGGGAGGGTCCGAGGGGTAGCTGAGGTCGCGGCGAGGGGCGATGCTTCGAGCGGCGTTCGTTTGTGTCAGAATTTAGGAAGCTTCGATGGCTGACTTCGTTCGCGAGCTACTGGATTGAACGCGTGCGTGTTTCTGGGAAGAATAGATAGAGTTGACCATTGACTGTGACATGACACTAGTATGTGTTCTTTTCTTTTTCTTTTTTATTTTTTTTCAATCACATCAATCGCAATAACTTGTGCATACGATATCCGATTTACGCGTGATTTTTTGTGTTAGGATCGTATTGAAATTCCAGACTTGATGATGCTGGTTTGGACGAATTCTGAGTCGGTCAAAATTTTGGGTTCAAATTGGATTTAAATTCAATTTAAATCCAAAAGGTGAGTGTTTTAACCTACTCCCAACTTCTAAGATTTCTTATGTTTGTTAAATTCATTTATGATGTGATTTGAAATTTATTTATAGCTGTTTAGCATATATTTCATCATTATCTCAGTTAATTTGCATTTATTTAATTAACTTGTTATTTAATTCATTATTGCATATTAACTGCCATTTAAGTTGTTATTTATTTTATTGCATATAAACTGCCATTTAAACAGTTATAATTTATTTTTGAATATAACCTGATAGTTGGTACCTGTTATTATCACCTGTTATATATTGATGTATTGTTTGACTTTGGATGATGATTGTGATAAATGGTTGATGGTTGATGATGGATGAATGGATGTTTTATTTATATCATCATAATCTGCAAGTTGTTATGCATTTATTTTGATTCGGGATTGTGGTTTGAAATGATATACAACCGCATTTTTATTTTTAAATTGCAGATTGAAATTATAAATATCCGTATCACTTGACCATAGGATAGAAAATTATATATAGGCACCGCGGTATGTGTATATATATATATAATTATTTTTGAAATAATTTTTCTATGATTTTGTTAAGAAATATATATATATATATATATGGTTTTATGAGATATAGATTTCGGATATTTGATAAAGGTTATTTTATATATAATTAAATTCTTAGTTTTAAGCTATGTATAAAATTGTTTAAAGTATGAAGTAAGTTTAATAATAAAGTTGATTTTTTAAAATATACTATGGATAAGTATTTGCTTAAATTATATTCTAATATAGATTTTATATTGATTTTTATAAATCAAAGTTGATAAGATAGTTTTGGAATGGATTTAAGATTTTATTTAATTAAGATCTTGTTGAAATTTAGATTTAAAAAGAATATGGTGTTATAACTAAATTCGGATTTAAGATGATTTAAGTGAATAAATCTAGTTTAAATAAATTGAGGAATATTCAATTATTGAATTGGAAAATTTCATATAAAGGATACTGGATTTATTAAGTAAGTATTTCAAAACTAAATAATAGTAAAGTGAATTTGGCATATATATACGAATTAAAAATTCAGTTTTGAAATGGTGGAATATTCAAAACTTTGAAATATATGGAAATTTAAATGGTTTATTTAAGAATTCAATCTGTATTTGGAATTGATTTGAGAAAGTAAAAGGCTAATTTACTTTATAAAGTAATTTATTATTAAACCCTTTAAGTATTGTAAAATTTGTTTCGAAGCTATGGGTTCAAGGTTTATATATTTGAAAGTACTATGATTTTTGAATAAGATATATTTGAAATAAAAATGATATCATATTGATTTGGGTTTTAAAATAGAAATGATATCGTATTTACATGGTTTTGAAATGGATATTTTATTCTGGTTTTAACGTATAAATTATTTTGAAATGACCGCGGTGTTATAATAACGTTTGGTTTTTGAAGAGACCGAGATCGGAAGTTGTCATACTCTCTGCCAACTCCGAAAACCACTTTAACAACCGTGTACGCGGTGGAGATTCCAGAATGAAGTTGAATGGTGGCGGCGTTTTCCTTTGAGGTAAGTACGTGACCCATGAAAGTGCGGTGTGTATACAATTATATGTGCTAATATAGTATACACGGATCATGTAATATGGATTACAATACAAATGCGAAAATAGATGATAATAGCATAGTAAATAAAAAATAGAAAAATCACACCAGAGATTTTTATACTGGTTCGGAGCACCGTCCTACGTCCAGTCCCAGACTTCTATCTAGATTTTCACTATTAACTTCCTCGCTTCACCCGGAGGAACAGATTTACAACACCCGAACAGCCGAACGGGATTTCACGCCTCTAATACACTGAGGACTTCAACACTTGCCTCTTACAACACAGAGGACTTCAACAAAAGAACAAATACAATTGTTGTTGACAACTTGTGTTCTTGAAAACACGGAGTTGTCACTAACAGTACACCCTTCCTATAATCTTATCCTCAAAGTATGCGAATGATGTTTTGAAAAGATTAAGGAAAGTATATTACTTATTGAATCAAAAGATATGAAATAGTTTCAATGATTCAATAAATAATTGAGAGCTTTTTAGAATGCAGGAGTATATAAAGTAAGATCAGAGATTAGATTAAAAAGAATATGAAAATTATGTTTTTAATCAACGAATTGGATGAGTTTATATAGATAAGAATGGTTGTAACTCTTTTCCATTAAGAGATATGATCTTTGGTGAAAGGTAAGAGATGCAACCTTTGGAGAAGAGAAGTGTCTTTTGGAAAAATTGCTTTCTGTTTAAAAACGGTCGACAGGTTAAAAAGTGACCAGTAGACAGGAATTTAAATATATATACGTTATGTGCATGTGTGCCCGTTCAATGTGCAAATTATGCAGGAACGGTCGACCGCCTATACTGTGACCGGTCGACCGGTCCCTGTAAAGTTGCACACTGAATGTGAAACTATATTCCAATTGTATATATATTAATTTTCTTGAAAATGCATGATTATTTGAGGATAGATTTTAACAAGTTTATCACTAATATATCTATAGTAAATATCAAATAATCAATCTACAATGTATAGTAACATATGTAGCTCTAATGACCTTGTTTTGTCGATCGCCTTATTTGTCAGAAATCAAAACTTTCATAAAACTTGTGACTCAACATTCTCTCCCTTTTTGATTGATGACAATATATCTGCAAATCTGAATCTCCCCCTGAGTATGTGATCTCTCCCTCATTGAATTCTTATATGTATGTTCCTGCAAGCAATTGTTAGCCCTTTCTCCCCCTTTGTCATCGACAAAAAGGAGTAGCAGATACATCATTAACAAAATAGTAGAATGAATATGATATGCATAGCAAAATAAATCATCAACACATCCAAAACATAACAGAGTATAGTACAGAACATAATGTCAAATGAAAAACAAGAATAACGACACTATTTAGAACAAGTGTTGATGAATGTTTTTAAAGTGCTAAACCATAATAGAATCTAAGATGAAGCAGATCGTATCTCCTCTTCATCATCGTCGTCGTCGTCATCATCATCATCTTCTTCTTCTTCCTCGTCATTGTGCCCTCTAGATGATTCTCCATGTCCATGACCACTCATTCCTGTAGACTCGTCAGATGATGTCCAGGTGAAAACTGGAGCAGCAGAACGTTTTCCTGGGTCTTGTGCTTGAACAGAGGTGGATGTGAAACATGATATAGCATCCCATAGCATACCAAAGAATGACTTGACCTTATTGAAGCGCTTATCGATTTTAGAGTCCATGCGCTTGAGACGTGATTCAAGCAAAAATTGGTTACGCGCGATTGTTTCAAGTGATTCTTTTGTAGATGACTTTGATTTTAATAGTTTTACTTCATCGGAACGAGGACGAGAGGAAGTTGCTCGTTGTTTCCTTGGTCCTCTTTGTTGCCATTCTTCGAAAGGCATAATCTCAAGATAAGGTGGAGGAAGCTTCATTCGTTTGATGGTTATGGAATCAATGCATTTTGGTTTTGAGGTTGCAGAATCAGGAGGATTGACCCCACAAGCTAACAAAAGTCGCATGATATATTCATTGTAGAAGAAATGAGGCCGTGTTGAGTTATTTACCTTGAGAATTTCATCAAAAAGCATGTGAACCCAATTGATTTGGATTTCACCATAAATAGCATAGAGTGCTTTGAAGTTTTCTTTATATACTGCATCATAATTTCCAAGTCTAGGAAAAAGAGAATGCATCAAAACACGATGAAGTAGTCTGACTGTCGGTCGAAGTCCAATAGACTTAGTGCCATCACTATTGTCTTCTATGAACTGATGACTAGTACTATTTCGAGTGAAGACTTCGCAGAAGTTAGATGAAAACTCTTCACCTCGATTTGGTATACCAAGTATAGAGGCAATTCTAGCATGAGTAAGAAAAATTTGCTTGCCACAGACCACAGACCAGATGACGCCGTTTGGATTATCAGGTTGATACTCATCAAGATTCATGTTGGCGTAAAACAATTTGATCATCAAATGATTTATCTCCACACTATTTTCTGAAAAATCGATTAATGGAGTAATGTTGGAATTATTGGCTAACCTTCGAACTCCATAAGCCGTGAAATCATCAAATTTGATGAAAGAGCCTGGATGAAACTTGTAATTTGTCATCTGATTCCATCTTGTTACAGCAATTGGACTTTGAAGCCATTTTTTGACGGAGATGGTAGGAGATGAAATTTAAGAGGTTGCTCCTTTCTTGGATTTCTTTTGAGGAGGAGCCATTGTTGGAGGATTTGAGATTTGGGAATTGAAAATAGGAAACTAAGGTTTGTGATTTTGGGTAAAAGAACAGCTTGAGTAAAAAGTGAGAGAGGGTAGAGGGAAAAATGACGCATAGGTTTATATAAAAAACTGAAAATACGTCAACCGGTCGACCTACTAATTATGGCCGGTCGACCGTTTTCAACCAGAGAGCAAACGGTCGACCGGCTGTAACAGGGGCGGTCGACCGGTTCTGGTCTGCTGTGAATAATAAGTTTATTTTTCAAGTTTTTAACATATATCATCCTAAATATATTATATTTCATTTGTAATACAAAATATAACCGTCATTACACAAGAGATATATAAAGATATAATAACTATATATAAATCTAATGAGAAAGTTCGTCATTAGAATTATCGTTGTTTCCTTCAATACGTTTTGACCATGGACTCCATTGTTTCTGAGCTCCTTCATTCTTCTCATAGTTCTGATCCTACGAGTTAGGACTTTTAGATGTTGATGGTCTAGACGGCATTGGTTCATGCACGTCATGCTTGTTGGAACCGCAGAAAAATGTTGCCAACTTTTCTAAAACGGATAATCGTGCCGATGTCCGTTGTTGCTCGTGATAAAGTTGACTTTGCCCGTAATGGAGCTGTCTCTGAAGGTCTATCTGATGTTTCTGGTAATGGTGTATTTCATCGATTTGAGCTTTGGTACGAGGAGAATAGAATAATCTCCTCTTCACTCGTTTTGAATTTGGAGTTTTATCAGACATACAAGAGCATTGATGATGACAACTTGATTTTTGTTTTGGAGTTGTAGGAGAATAAAATTCCTCCGACTCAGAACTCGTAATTGAAATGTATGATTCTTGAGCACATTTATCACAAATGTGAGCCATAGTGTATGTTGTATAGAATATTATGGTTAGATAAAAAAGATGAACAAAATATAAAATTTTTGCAAGCTTATATACAAGTTTCTTAAGTATAAACTTATGGATGTGAGTTAATGAAACATTTTAACCAAGAAAACATAAGCAGAAATTTTATTGTAACTCTAAAAATAGCTTTCCTTTTAAAACTGAATTTATAAAATAAGAAAGGAAAGGACGATCACTAAAAAATGAGTAAAGAGAATTTAACCATTAAATAAAGCAGTGGCTTATATTTAATGTAAAAAAATAGTTTATGCAAAAGTTATGGTTAAAGGATAACTAAAAAGAATAACTAAAGGATAACTAACAAGAAGATGTTCTTTAGAAATTACTTAGTCAAGATTTTTTCTTGAAATTAAACCAAGCTCTCTTCGTAATCTAATAAAATTAGATTCGAGCAGAGGCTTAGTAAAAATGTCTACTAATTGATTGTCAGTATGAACATATTCAAGACATATATTTCCTTTGTCAA
This sequence comes from Allium cepa, assembly GCA_030765085.1. Classification (NCBI taxonomy): domain Eukaryota; kingdom Viridiplantae; phylum Streptophyta; class Magnoliopsida; order Asparagales; family Amaryllidaceae; genus Allium; species Allium cepa. The sequence continues at coordinate 1,036,593,304 of CM060931.1, read as the reverse complement.
TATTGTCTCGAAGGAAATGATGACGGATATCAATGTGTTTGGTTCTAGAGTGATTTACTGGATTTTTAGAGAGATTTATAGCACTAGTGTTATCACAGTATATAATAGAATTTGATAAATGAATATCAAAATCTTGAAGTGTTTGTTGCATATATAGTACTTGAGTACAAGCGAGAGCTGCTGATATATATTCAGCTTCGCATGTTGATAGTGAAACACAATTCTGTTTCTTACTGAACCAAGAGACAAGTGATTTTCTAATAAAATGGCACGTACCACTTGTACTTTTTCTATCCGTTCTTGAGCCACCGAAATCAGCATCACTATATGATACTAATTCAAATGGACATTCTTTTGGATAAAAAAGACCGAAATCTTTGGTATTATTAAGATAACGAATTATACGTTTCACTGCTCGTAGATGTGATTCCTTTGGATCGGCTTGAAAACGAGCACATAAACAAACACTCATTATTATATCTGGATGACTAGCTGTAAGATAAAGAAGAGAACCAATCATGCTTCGATATAATTTCTGGTCAACATTCTTACCACTTTCATCATTGTCAAGATGTGTAGTTGTACTCATAGGAGTTGGTTTACCAGATGTATTTTCTAATCCGAAGCGTTTGATAAGGTTTTCACAGTATTTTTCTTGATTGATAAAAATGCCGTTTGAAAGTTGCTTTATTTGAAGTCCAAGAAAATAAGATAGTTCTCCCATATGAGACATTTCGAATTCTTTGGTCATAATACTTGCAAATTCTTTGCAAAGTTTATCATTTGTTGAACCAAAGATGATATCGTCTACATATATCTGGATAACTAGAATATCTTTTCGAGAATGTTTAATAAACAAAGTTTGATCGACTTTGCCTATTTGAAATCCTGAGCTAATAAGATAGCTACGTAGTCGTTCATACCAAGCACGAGGTGCTTGTTTTAAACCATACAGAGCTTTCTTAAGTTTGAACACATGGTCTGGATATTTTTCATGTACGAACAGAGGAGGTTGTTCGACATAGACATTCTCTTTGATAAATCCATTGAGAAAAGCACTTTTGACATCCATCTGATAAAGTTTGAAATTATGGTGACAAGCAAAAGATAATAGGATTCTAATAGCTTCTAGTCGAGCAACTGGTGCAAAAGTTTCTTCATAATCGATACCTTCTTCCTGATTATATCCTTGTGCTACTAATCTTGCTTTATTTTTGGTGATATTTCCTTGTTCGTCGGCCTTATTTTTATAGACCCATTTAGTACCAATTACTGACTGATCAGTTGGTCGTGGAACAAGTTCCCAAACGTCATTGCGCTCAAACTGATTTAGTTCTTCCTGCATGGCAATGATCCAGTAATCATCTGTAGCAGCTTCTTTTGGATTCTTAGGTTCGGTATTTGAGAGAAAAGCGACATGACCCATTTGATTGAGTTGACTCCTTGTTCTGACATGTGATGTTATTTCACCGATTATATTTTGAGGCGGATGGTCTCTTAATATTCTTGGTGGTGATTGTAACTCACATATTTGAGGAATATTCTCACTAATTATTTCCGAGTCAGAATCAATATTTGTGATGATTTGATTGTCAGTGACTATTGATTCGTCATCATCTGATATAGTGTGAGGGTGCTGATAGATTTCATCAAAAGAGACATGAAGTGATTCTTCAATAGTTTTGGTTCGTTTATTAAATATCCTATAGGCCTTACTTCTTTCCGAATAACCGACAAATATTCCTTCATCGGCCTTTGGATCGAATTTGCCAAGCTGGTCTTTCGTATTTAAATAAAGCACTTGGAACCAAAAACTTTGAAGTATGAAATTTTAGGCTTCCTTTTGTTAAATAATTCATAAGGAGTATTCTTGGTAAGAGGTCTTATGGATACACGATTCAAAACATAACAGGCAGTTGCCACAGCTTCTGCCCAAAAATGTTTTGGTAAGGTGGTTCCATTCAATAATGTTCTTGCACATTCTTGTAAAGTTCGGTTTTTCCGTTCTACAACTCCGTTCTGTTGTGGAGTTCTGGGAAATGAAAAATTATGATATATACCTTTCTTTGTACAAAAATGTTCAAATTCATTATTTTCAAATTCTCCGCCATGATCACTTCTTATATTTTTAACTTTAATCCCTTTTGATTTTTGAATTCTTTTGACGAAAGATTTGAAATGATCGAAAGTGTCACTTTTATTTTTTAAGAAAATTGTCCATGTATAACGAGAGAAATCATCAACAATTACAAGCACATATTGACTGTGATTTATTGATTGAACTCTAGTAGGTCCAAATAAATCCATGTGTAGTAACTCAAGTGGTTGTAATGTTGATATGACTTTCTTGGATTTAAAAGATGATTTGGTCAATTTTCCTAATTGACATGCATCACAAATGTTGCTAACTTTAAAACTCATTTTGGGTAGTCCTCTAACTAGATTGTTTTTGGCTAGCTTGTCAATAGTTCTGAAGTTTATATGACAGAAGCGTTTGTGCCATAGCCATGGATCATTGTCATTAGCCACAAGACACATATCTGAATTATGATTAATATTCATATTCAAAATATATATATTTCTGTCTCTATAACCTTCGAAAACCAAATTATGGTCTTTATCTAAAATACTACACTTATTATTTGAAAATGAAATTATAAAACCCTTGTCACATAACTGACTAATACTAAGCAAATTGTGTTTTAAATTTCTAACTAGCATGACATTAGTAATAAGAGGTAAGTTAGATGTACCGCAATTGCTCACATCGCCTTTGCCGATGATATAGCCTTTTGAATTGTCTCCAAAAGTGACGGAGCCACCATCTGAATATGTAATATTTGTTAATAAACTCTTGTCTCCCGTCATGTGCTTTGAGCAACCACTGTCCAATATCCACTTTCCTCTTTTCTTAAGTGGGACCTCATCTTCTGTTGCCATAAAACAAACATTAGCTTGTTCATTCTCTTAATCACTTTCACTTTCTGATGAAGATGACTCTGAATCATCCTATGTTACTGAGAAGGCTCGTTTCTTAGATTTGTCCTTTTTATATTTGAATTTGTCATTTTCTGACTTCTTCTTTTGTTCTGGACAATCTTTCTTCATGTGTCCCTTTTTGTGGCAGTTGAAACATTCTATAGCAGATGAAGATGGTTTATTTGATCCAGGTTTCCTTTTATTGTAACGACGGGCTTTTCGATATTTTAAGAATTTTTTGAATCCTTTCGCAATGAATGCCAAATCTTCGTCTTCAGAATCTGATTCATTTTCATCTTTCTCAACATGAAATGCTACATTTTTCTTTTCTTCTTTCTGTTCTTTTCTAGCCTGCAAATTTGCTTCATAGGACATTAAATTTCCTATCAATTCATCTGGCTTCATGACGGAAAAGTCATTAGCTTCTTCAATTGCTAATACTTTTCCTTCCCATTCACTAGTCAGAGAGTGTAGGACTGTTGAAACAACATCGAAATCAGAATACTTTTGTCCTAAGCCAATAAGTGCATGGTGAATAGTTTGAAACCGTGAATACATGTCATTGATTGTCTCGTTTGGTTTCATTTTGAAATTTTGAAATTGACTTTTTAGCATGGCTATTTTGGCTTGTTTAACCTTGTTAGTACCTTCATGAGTGATTTTTAGTGTTTGCCAAATTTGATATGCAGTAGTGCAGATACTAACACGATTATATTCATTTTGGTCTAATGCACAGAACAACATATTTATTGCTCTTGCATTTACGGCTGCTGCCGTTTTCTCAGCTGCAGTCCATTCTGAATAATCAGTTGTTGGATTCACTATTTCTCTTTGAGTGGCATTCCAAGCATCATAGCTATTTGATTGCATAAAGAATGACATACGTGTTGCCCAATAACTATAGTTAAGACCATTGAAAAATGGAGGTCTTTGTGTCGATTGACCCTCCGTGTAAGTGGTGTTTTGAGTGCTAGTACTTACGTTATTTGCCATATTACTATAATATATCAAATAACTGTGTTACGGTTATATGATAACCGTGCTCTGATACCAAATGAAAGTGCGGTGTGTATACAATTATATGTGCTAATATAGTATACACGGATCGTGTAATATGGATTACAATACAAATGCGGAAATAGATGATAATAGCATAGTAAATAAAAAATAGAAAAATCACACCAGAGATTTTTATACTGGTTCGGAGCACCGTCCTACGTCCAGTCCCAGACTTCTATCTGGATTTTCACTATTAACTTCCTCGCTTCACCCGGAGGAACAAGTTTACAACACCCAAACAGCCGAACGGGATTTCACGCCTCTAATACACTGAGGACTTCAACACTTGCCTCTTACAACACAGAGGACTTCAACAAAAGAACAAATACAATTGTTGTTGACAACTTGTGTTCTTGAAAACACGGATTTGTCACTAACAGTACACCCTTCCTATAATCTTATCCTCAAAGTATGCGAATGATGTTTTGAAAAGATTAAGGAAAGTATATTACTTATTGAATCAAAAGATATGAAATAGTTTCAATGGTTCAATAAATAATCGAGAGCTTTTTAGAATGCAGGAGTATATAAAGTAAGATCAGAGATTAGTTTAAAAAGAATATGAAAATTATGTTTTTAATCAACGAATTGGATGAGTTTATATAGATAAGAATGGTTGTAACTCTTTGCCATTAAGAGATATGATCTTTGGTGAAAGGTAAGAGATGCAACCTTTGGAGAAGAGAAGTGTCTTTTGGAAAAATTGCTTTCTGTTTAAAAACGGTCGACAGGTTAAAAAGTGACCAGTAGACAGGAATTTAAATATATATACGTTATGTGCATGTGTGCACGTTCAATGTGCAAATTATGCAGGAACGGTCGACCGCCTATACTGTGACCGGTCGACCGGTCCCTGTAAAGTTGCACACTGAATGTGCAACTATATTCCAATTGTATATATATTAATTTTCTTGAAAATGCATGATTATTTGAGGATAGATTTTAACAAGTTTATCACTAATATATCTATAGTAAATATCAAATAATCAATCTACAATCTATAGTAACATATGTAGCTCTAATGACCTTGTTTTGTCGATCGCCTTATTTGTCAGAAATCAAAACTTTCATAAAACTTGTGACTCAACAACCCAACTCCCGTAAGTGGGAATAAGGTGGCTAAAACAGCAGCGATTGACGGGTTAATTGAGGTAGCACCTTTGATCGGACACATCCCTTCGATATTCTACTTTGACTTTTGGATTGATTCGGTGGCCACTCTTGATTTCTTTGATTTGGGGGTGTTGTTCGAGGTGGACGGTAGTAGCAGCTACGCGTTACCACTGACCCGGAAGCATAATTGGTATATCTACCTTGGCATTGCCTAGTTGTGCCGTGTCACCTACCCTATCGCGCCTTGTACGAGTTTGGTTTTCTCCCGCGGCCCGTGCGGTATCCTCTGGTGGCTTCCCGATCAGGAGGGACCATGATATTGGATGGACTACTGGGACTATTACGTGTTAAGGTAATGTAAAGCCTTAATGCTATTTAAAAGCAAGTTTATTTTATTAATAGACATTATTATAATAGCGAAATATTACTACATAGTAAATAGTTTAACGGATCCTTGGGAGGTGTGAATCCTGAGCATCTCTTAAGTTATTGCACTCATATTTATTCCTGTTGATTTAACTCACATAAGATCTTTTAGTTCTGACTCGAGTGTTCTATCTTTTCTATTCGCTCGGTTCAGTCCAAGCGTTTCAGGATTTGAATATTTTAGCATTAGAGGAAGAAGACGACGATTAGTAGTACTATTATCTACTATATTATTCCACTGCACTATTGTATTCCGCTGCACTATTCATAATCTATGGTATGTATAACCCTGATATATATTGTATAAGTAAAATTAAATATTTTGCAAAGAGCTTCAAGAACTGTATATTTGATTATTATATTTTATCCTTCCGGTGTAAGATTCTGTTTTGTTTTATTTCTTTCTCATTTTTCTTATTTACCACATAACAATCCGCACTTCCGTATGGTTTGAATTGGCACCTGTGTCGATTTAAAGCGTGCGAAAAGGTAGGACGTTACATCACTAGATAGTCTCCTTCAAAAGCATATATCCTTTTTCAAAACATTAGACTCCTACCTTTTTAAACCACTTTAAAATCATTATTTCGAAACCTTTCGAATATAATAAAGTGTTACTTATTATTTGAATCATAAGTTCGAATCCATTGAATGTATCTCTTCCCAAAATATTGAAAGTCCCCCTTTTGACATCATTGGGTTTACTTTTAAAATTATCATTTGGGTCAAAGTAAAAATAAATGAAAGTATCTCTTTCGAAACCATTATTTATCGTATAAAATATTGGGGAATTTATAATGATGCTGAAACCAAACCTTTCGTAAGAGTCGAAACGTATATTAAAAATACTGAAGGATGACTTCGAAACCCCTCCGGAAGCCATAACCTTAAAACCTATAATCCTTTCGAAAGCATTTAGAAAGCGGCTTAATACATCTTTTAAAACAACAATACCTTTCGACAACATTGATAACTTCAATTCACTCGAAAGGCAAAAGAATCAGCGTTAGGGTTTCAACTGTGTTAGAACCCCTATTTTCGAAGATATTGATTTATGATTAAAGTAACTCCTTTGAAAGATCTTTTTCTTTTAAAATAACATGGTAACCCCTATGAAAGCCATTATAAAACTCCTTCCGAAAACATATGCATCAACTAAGTCGAATGCTTAGTAAAACAAAGGCAGATGCTTTTTTTAAAACAAACTAAGGTAACGTCTCTATCAGAAGCATGCTTTCGACATCATACCTTCCACCTTTCTCCAATCCACTACGCACCACCTAGATGATACCCTATGTATTGGTTAGAGCTTATTGGGGTTTTTGACTTTGTCGGAAGCGAAAGGTCAGAGTCTAAAGGTACTCTCAATAGAGGCGAAACTTATTTTTCCGGGTTAAATGTTAAATTAATCAACTTATATCAACTAACCTGCCTACATGTAAAATTCTTATTAGTTGCCTTAACTTTTCTTATGCTTTTAAAAACTAACCGCCTTATTACTTTGAATAAGTATCAAACTTGGAATTTTACAAATAAAACCTTCCACTTCAAATACAGTTAAATCATTTAGATCCTCTTTTCAAAATAATTTAATTTTTATATCAAATGTAACAACCCTAGTTTTGGAGATTACCTGTAAATATTAAATTATAACGGTAGTTATGATTTAATATTGTGAATTAAAATAAAATTGAAAATTTTAAATTGTTTATTTGGAATAAACAATGAATTTTGGAAATAAAATGAGAAAATAAAGTCTGGAACTTTATTTTACTTTGTTTGAGTTTATAAAGAATTGAAAATGGTTTTTATTTGGAGAAAATGCAATAATTTTATTAATTATTGCTAATTACTTCTTTCAATAATTTTTAAAGGAAGTATTTGATTTTTAAAGGTTATTTTTTTAAATAAAAGGATAGAATTTGATTTAGTAATGATTTTTGGTAATAAAATTAAGTTTAAAATGGTTAGTCGTATTTTTCTAAGCAAGGAAAATATTTTAGTAGAATTTTTGGAGTTAAAAATATGAAGTTATGCATTTATTAGTGTAAAATTATGTATCTATGTAAAATAAGGGTTTTAATAATAATAATAATGTTTTTAAAATTAAAATTAGACTTTGTACATGATGTAAAATATTTTTTTATCTATATAAGTTTACATATTTTGTTTGTGTAGAAACTTGAAAGATAATGCATTATTTTATTATAACATTGTGTAAAAATGTGCATATTGATTTAGGTGCGAAATAAAATCTTAGGCTAATTAATTTATTCTATATTTGAGTCCAAAAGCCCATTAGCCAACAAGAAGAAGATAAAAAAATGAGAAAATATTTCATGTACGAACAGAAAACTATTCTCATTTTCTTCCTCTAGCTGTAAACAAAAAAATGAAACCCTATTCAATCTATGACCTTCAATCCCTTAATTTCTTCATGGATTTGATGTTTCAATCAAATAAAAGCTAATTTCAAACAGGTAATCCACTTCAAATCAGAGAGAATTCATCAAATTTTAATTTTTTTTTTGGGTTGTCTGTTAATTACCTGTTCTTCTTCTTTGCATGTTCTATTTCTAAGTTTCTACAGGTAGATGAAGCTTTCTATTGCCAAAAGCCTTCATCTTGCTTCGGTTTGGCCAAATTTATTTATGTTAATCTGCATGAATTGCAAGGTGAGTATTAAAACTCACATTTTCTAGCTTAGATTGAGATTTTAATATTGAAATCTCAATTTTGATTTGTTGCATGTTTGTTTGCGAATCATTGACAATAAATTGGCATATCTCTCTCGTTTTTAAACGGAATTAGGTTTTCTGGATGTTCTTGAAAGCTGAAAAAGAGTTTGTTAACTTTGATGTTAAACACTTTCGTTAATTTTGAGCGTAATTGGTCGAAGAACTCAGTACAATCTTGCTGCCCTGTTACTGTAAAACTGTGACTTTTTGTGCTAAGTATTGTTGGTAATTTGAGCATATCTTTTTCATTTGATGTATGAATTGGATGATTCTTGATGTTCCTGAAAGCTTAAATTACCTGCTACAACTTTAATGTTTTGTTTTTTGTCAAATTTTGATGTTTACATGGTCGAAAGTTCATTCTAGTATCGTTGTCCCGAAACTAAAACGACAGCTGTAGTGAACTTCATATCTAAAATTTGTTTTGGTCATATCTTTCACGTTTCTTTTCCAAGTTCAATAATTTTAGATGTTTTGGAAAGCTTAGAGTTTGTGCTAAAAGTTTTATGTTTTGAATTTTCGAAAATTTCAAAGTTAGCTTGATCAAAACTGTGTTTGTTTGTTACTGTTCCGAGAGCAAAAAGACAACAATAACAATTATTGACCGGAGAATTATATTAGCTTATTTTTACTCTCATTCTTATTCGATTTTGATGATTGTTTTTTTGAGATGTTTTGAGAGCTATGATGCCTATCAATAGTCTAGCTATATTAGAGAATTTGAAATTCAAATTTAAATAGAATTTGAATTGAATTTGGGTTAAATTTGAATTGAATTCGTATTAAACTCAAGTTATCGGTCTTGGGTTATCTTTCTTATTTTTCATTGTTTTCGAGCACGGTTTTCACTACATCATTTTGAAGTGATTTTTTTGAAATAAATGGACATTTCGAATTATAATTATATAGTATTTTTAAAAAAAAAATTCTAATATAAAAATCTATTTATTTCCTATAATAAAGGAATTTCAAATACTGGTTTTATTAATCATTTCGAGAAAAGTTTTAAAAGCTTGTTTTCTCTATTAAACTATTTTAAATGTAAAATACACACTTTTGCACTATTCGAATGTATGAGAAAGAGAATTAACCGATTTAGTAAAACACGTGGTATGGGACATGTGCATTTACTATTTCGGTTAATTCCGGACTTGTACGATCGAAACTATCCGGGTTATGATTTCTTAGTTACTTAGCCAATTTATGGCGAGTTTTTGAGATTATAATTCCTATATTTAGGAATTTTCTAGGAAGGCCAATATTTGGCGAGTTTTATGGTTTGAGATTTCTACTTTGAGATTTGTGGTTTATGAAGAACCATCATGATGTTTTCAGTTTTCGATGAGATGAAACGAGTTACGATGCCATTTAATACTTGTCGACGAGATGAGATAAGTATGGTGTCTCTTTATCACTCGCCAATGAGATGAGGCGAGATATGATTTTCTGAGTTTTATGATGTTCCTAATGTGGCATCGACTAGCGGTTAGTAAACAGTTAAGTGCGAACGTTTGGTATGGGACACACGTTAACACTTTTAGGGTTCCTATCCATGAGTTTGTGACACATTCACGATGTTTACCAAACAGAACTACTTTGAGAGGTGTTAACGACCTTGTCATGAGGACGGACTGCTTTGAAGGTGTTAGCGACCTTGTTAGGGCTGACAAAATGGCTTGGAGAGGTGTCAACGACCTTGTCATGAGAACGAACTGTTTTGGGAGGTGTTAGCGACCTTGTATGAGGCTTCGGCCATCTGAGTTTAGCACGTGCAGCATTGCTTCGGCATTGCAATCGGGGATTTGGCCAATCCGGGTTTTCTGGGTTTTCTGTTTTATTGTGATTTCACCATTTTAAGATGTTTTATTACATCGATAGCCTAGTGCTATATAAGATGCTATATATGTGGTGATTTCATTTATCATGTCTTGAACTCTTATTGAGTTCCCTGAGTCATGAGTTTGGATGATTTCACGATTTTATAGGATATTCTGGGGGCCATTTTGGCGAGAATTTGTATTGATGTTTCTTCTTTTTAGGACATATGGTTCATGGAAACCATGTAGACATTTTGGGATATCGCTGATGATATGAGGCGAATGTTTATATTATTTGAGTATTATTATTTAATTTACCTATTTTGAGGTCTTTTTATACTTAAGTTGCATTAGTTCATTTAAGTCATGGGTTGTATTCTTTCTATTGTCTTTTCTCATTCGAAAAGAATTATCACCTTGTGTCCTATATTGTTTTAGCTAGATTGACCCGTGTATTTTGTACTCGAGTCATACCGGGTTGTTTCAGGTTAGATATCAGTTACTTGACTTAGCTTTGATGTACCTGCTTAGATATTAGCCTAGCACTTTTGCGTAGTTTATATTTCTTTCTGCTTGACTCTGATATGTATTTAATTAGATGTATATAGTGTGGTCTTTGTACCACATTTGTGTATCAGTTTGTATCATACTGGGATGTATCTGTGTATACGTATTTATATATATGATGATTATTGTTCTATGATGTGATATGCATTTTTTTGTTGTATTATGTTCTGATAGATCCATTATCCACCTATAGTTTTGTATTAAGCATTTATTGGATATGTCGATCCACTTGAGTAAAAAAAAATATAGAGCATTTATCGACGTATGCAGTAGATGTTTAAGACTAGATTATAGATGGTCTTTCCTTACCAACCCTATTCTCAACATTAACAGACATAATTATCTAGTAATTCTCTTTGTTAATGTGGGTCTCGGGGTGGGGCGTTGCAGCTTGGCATCAGAGCTGAGTTAGGAACAAAATATGAAAAATACAGAACAGAAGTATATATGACGATACATCCAAGTATAGTACAAGTGTTACAAATTCCTTAATCTTTGGTCCTTGGTTTTTATTTATACCTTTTGAAGTAGATAATTGGGATATGTCTAGGAAGATATTTTATTCCGTAGTATTTCCAAATTGAATTGATGATGCCTTATCTTATGAGTAATCCATTGGGATTATTCTATTTGAGTCATCTTCGCTACGGGTGCTTGACACTCATCCGTATTGGAGGAATTTGTTGCTGCTTTTCGTTGGTTCTTGTCTTGTTCTTCTTTGAGGATTGCAAATCATAGGATTGAGGGGATCCGCAATATTTGGGTGAGATGTTTGGGAATTTTGTGATTGTTCCTTGTAGCTTATTTTTTTTTCGTGCGTATTGGCACGCTATTTTCTATCTAGATTTTCTATCTTGAGTTTGGAATGATTTGAGATGGAGTGACTTGCATATTATCAAGCCACATTCTAAGATTTAGGGGATACTATATTTTAGTATCCTAATTTAGTCGATTTGTTTCTCTTGTACTTTGAAATGCTAGTAATCATTCCGAAGTATTTGTATTCACTCTTGAGTTTTGAGATATTAATGATATATCTCGAATTTCAGTCATTCTGACTCTGCTGATTTCTGTGAGTCTGTTTTGGGTAGACACCCAATCGAGCAATTGAATATTGTGTTCACTTCATTCTCGGTTCTAAGCCTTTCAGTCATCCTCCCACGAGGATGTCCACTAGGGAAATGAGGTGATTCATTGAATTTATTTGATATTGTCATTCTTACCTCCTTTTGAGATGTCCTCTTTAGATGCTCAATTGTTATTATACTTTGTGAAATTACTTCACTCGAAGTAATGATATGTTGTTAGTGTTCTTCTTCTCATTTGAGAAGATATCTTAACCTTACTCTTATATCTCGTTGATCTCTTCTTCTTTTTTAATCCATTAAGTGGTGCTAGGGTCATTCCTTGGCTTGACCATATACCAATTTTCATGATCTACGAGTTGTAGAGGATAGCGTTCCTCTTATCGCATTGCACACTCGTATGGTTCTTGTAAGTGGTTCGTTATACCGTTTGGAATAACAAACACTCCAGTCTACTCCATTAGTTTGGTCGAGTATTCTGGGAATATCTTGATGGGTTCTTCTTGTGTTTATTTATTTATTTTGAGTATAAGTTGTAATTGAGTTTTCAAAATTTTCAAATTGAAGATATTTTTTTAAATGAAATTGGATTTTTGAGAAAAACAAAGTATATTTTAAGTATTATATTTGAGGTATTTCTTTTTAAAGAAAATGAATTTGTGCGTTGGGTTGTCCATCTAGTGATTTAAGAATTCTGGTCGATGCGTTTGGCCAACGTTATCGATAGATATTTCCTAAACATCGTGATGAGATAATCAAACGTAGAAATTTGAGTTTTAACATAAATTAAGTGGAGAGTAAATTAAAATGGTTTGAGAATTAATTTTATTTGGATGACATATGCAACCATGGATCCATAGCGGGTTGGATGACTAGCGAGGTAGTTTTGATCATTTGGTCAACTCTGCAGCCAATTTATAGGGTTATTTATTATAAACCTATGGCGAGGCATTGCCGTTCTGATAATTGAAATTTTATAAAATAGTATACAGTTATGTTTTATTGTTGAAATGATGTACTTTAGATGAGATAATACTTTGTTTGAAAAGTAAAATGTTTATTGAATATTTTAAAATGAGTTATACATGTTGAAGATGGAGTGTTTTGAGAATTTGGGTACTCGAAAATAAAGAGTAGCAAAATTTAATTTTTTTTCTTAAGGATTGTTGAAATAAAATTGTAAAAGTCATTTCAAAATAAGTTGAGCTAATTATCAACTATAATTAATTTTATGTTGATAAAAATATGGAAATTTAATTTTGTGACAAGAGGAACTATGAATTCGAATGGTTCGTTTATTTTAAAATGCTATATTAAGAGATGCAAGATTTAATAAAAGAATAAGTCATGAGATGAAACCATTTTAAATTATGAGAACAGTTTAAAAATTAATATGTAAATTCAAAATTAATTATAGATGGATGATTATCTTTTGGCAATGAAAGAGATTAGTTATCTCTTTCAAAATGAGTTTTCAAAGCTAGTTGTTGAGGAAAAAAAACTTGTTTTTGTAAAGTGACAAAGGTGTTTCCAATTAGAGAATTCTTTCTTTTGAAAGATGATTACATAAAGTTGATCATAATTTTGTATGTCTTAGCTTTTCAGGAAAAAGAAGATCATTTAATAAATGATGTAGCAAATCTTGTTTAAAAATGTAGTTTAAAATTAAAATGGTTTGGGGAAAAATTTCAAACTTTAAATTGATTTGAAAGCTGAAATTTCATTTAGAAAAGAGCTGTACTAAAATAGTGATAACTAGAGATTTATAACTCCAAATGAGCTCACTCTTTATGCAAATGAAAGATCTTTCAGTAAGGTATAAAGTTTGTTTATACAACTTTTAAAGATTTTGCTCTTTCCTGTGTCTAAAATGAGTTTGAATGTTGATAGGCAGTTCTACCCAATTACAAAATTATCTCAAATTAAGCTGAAAGTAAATTTAATTTAACTTTCAAACAGAAAATCCGATTGTGATTATCTTTATATTTCTGGAAAGCTTAGACTGAGTAGAACAACTTTCACTTTATAAATTTCTTCAGATTTTGTCGTTTGCTTGGTCAAAACAGGTCTTCTTTACAGCAGGTCTGAACTGAAATTGATTTATTTCACCTTAATAGTTAAGTGCAGCATTTATTATTTAGATTATAAACTAATATCATCTATATGAGTGAAGTACAGGTGAAAAAGGATGGTTAGGCTATATTTTGAGCCAAAAATATTATATATAAGATTATGCAAACTCGTTTTAAAATGCTAAAAAGAAAGGTATGTTTTCGGATTAAATTAAGTGTTAAATGATTATATATTGTGTTTCCGACCTAATGGCCGATGTATATCATATAAATCATTTTTTATAATATTGTATACGACCCTTCGTACAAAGGACACTCTGCCAATTTTTCTGAAAATTTCTAACACTTAGAAAATTTGAGAAACAAATTGAAAAATAATATGTTGCAAACTAGAGTGTACCTATGGAAGAATTAGAGAATAAACAACTTAAATTTTATTTACATTAGTGAAGAGTAATAAATTTAAAATCTAAGTAAGAAGTTTTGAAAAAAATTCAACTGTTGAAAATTATGGTTATAAATATAAAGTATCGATCTTTTGAAACTCTAAGAATTTTTGGCTGTAAATTAATAAACATATAAATATATATATTTTGGTTCCTTTTATTTATCTTGCTTTAGTGCAATTGTCTAACGACTTGCGGTTATACGGTCATCCGAGTTTGGTGACATTTGAACAACCACCTCTCGTCGGATTTTCTAATCTCTATTGTCATCAAGCTAAAACCACTGTGGCTCTTTCCATAATGACACACAGAAAGTCATGTCAATAATCATCTTGTTGATTGGAGTCCAAGATAAAGTGATACTAAAATCCCGATTCTATTCAAGAAGCTTCTGAGAAATCAATCTCACTCGATTGATCTTTTGTATAACATTCAATTTGTGTTCTTAATTCGAAGGTGTGACACCTTCGAAACCGTGATGTATTGCCCGAAGAAATTCAATGGTCCGCTAATCCCAATAATTATACTTGGAAAATCATAGAATTTATTGAGTATTTTTATCTTGGTCTTCTATCATCTTGAGTTGAGAGCGAGAAATTTTAATCTCGTGCTGGTTTACCCTTCTTTGATTAATGAAATAAATGAGTTGAATATAAACTCTTCTCTAGAAATTGCGAGGACGCAATTTTGCTAAGGAGGAGAGTCTGTAACAACCCTGGTTTTGGAGATTACATGTAAATATTAAATTATAACGGTAGTTATGATTTAGTATTGTAAATTAAAATAAAATTGAAAATTTTAAATTGTTTATTTGGAATAAACAATGAATTTTGAAAATAAAATGAGCAAATAAAATTTGGAACTTTATTTTATTTTGTTTGAGTTTATAATGAATTGAAAATGGTTTTTATTTGGAGAAAATGCAATAATTTTATTAATTTTTACTAATTACTTCTTTCAATAATTTTTAAAGGAAGTATTTGATTTTTAAAGGTTATTTTTTTTAAATAAAAGGATGGAATTTGATTTAGTAATGAGTTTTGGTTATAAAATTAAGTTTAAAATGGTTAGTCGTATTTTTCTAAGCAAGAAAAATATTTTAGTAGAATTTTTGGAGTTAAAAATATGGAATTATGCATTTATTAGTGTAAAATTGTGTATCTATGTAAAATAAGGGTTTTAATAATAAAAATGTTTTTAAAATTAAAATTAAACTTTTTACCTGATGTAAATTTTTTTTTATGTATATTAGTTTGCATATTTTGTTTGTGTAGAAACTTGAAAGAAAATGCATTATTTTATTATAACATAGTGTAAAAATGTGCATATTGATTTAGGTGTGAATTAAAACCTTAGGCTAATTAATTTATTCTCTACTTGAGTCCAAAAGCCCACTAGCCTACAACCAGAAGACAAAAAAATGAGAAAACATTTCATGTACGTACAAAAAACTATTCTCATCTTCTTCCTCTAGCCGTAAACAAAAGATTGAAACCCTATTCAATCTATGACCTTCAATCCCTTAATTTCTTCATGGATTTGATGTTTCAATCAACTAAAAGCTAATTTTAAACAGGTAATCAACTTCAAATCAGAGAGAATTCATCAAATTTCAATTTTATTTTTGGATTGTCTGTTAATTACTTGTTCTTCTTCTTTGCATGTTCTATTTCTAAGTTTCTACAGGTAGCTGAAGCTTTCTGTTGCCAAAAGCCTTCATCTTGCTTCGCTTTGGCCAAATTATTTATGTTAATCTGCATGAATTGCAAGGTGAGTATTAAAACTCACATTTTCTAGCTTAGATTGAGATTTTAATATTGAAATCTCAATTTTGATTTGTTGCATGTTTGTTTGCGAATCATTGCCAATAAATTGGCATATCTCTCTCGTTTTTAAACGGAATTAGGTTTTCTGGATGTTCTTGAAAGCTGAAAAAGAGTTTTTTAACTTTGATGTTAAACACTTTTGTTAATTTTGAGCGTAATTGGTCGAAAAACTCAGTACAATCTTGCTGCCCAGTCACTGTAAAACTGTGACTTTTTGTGTTAAGTGTTGTTGGTAATTTAAGAATATCTTTTTCGTTTGATGTCCTATTTGGATGATTCTTGATGTTCCTGAAAGCTTAAATTACCTTCTACAACTTTAATGTTTTGAGTTTTGTCAAATTTTGATTTTTACATGGTCGAAAGTTCATTCTAGTATCACTGTCTCGAAATTAAAACGACAGCTGTAGTGAACTTCATATCTGAAATTTGTTTTGGTCATATTTTTCACGTTTCTTATCCAAATTTAATAATTTTAGATGTTTTGGAAAGCTTAGAGTTTGTGCTCAAAGTTTTATGTTTTGAATTTTTTGAAATTTCAAAGTTAGCTTGATCAAAACAGTATTTTTTTTGTTGCTGTTCCGAAAGCAAAACGACGGCAATAACAATTTTTGACCGGAGAATTAGATTAGCTTATTTTTACTCTCATTCTTATTCGATTTCGATGATTGTCTTTTTGAGATATTTTGAAAGCTATGATGCCTATCAATAGGCTAGCTATATTTAGAGAATTTGAAATTCAAATTTAAATTAATAGAATTTGAATTGATTTTGGGTTAAATTTGAATTGAATTCGTATTAAACTCAAGTTATCGGTCTTGGGTTATCTTTCTTTTTTTCATTGTTTTCGAGCATGGTTTCACTAAATCATTTTGAATTGATTTTTTTTGAAATAAATGGACATTTTGGATTATTATTATATAGTATTTTTAAAAAAAAAATTAATATGAAAACCTATTTACTTCCTATAATAAAGGAATTTCAAATACTGGTTTTATTACTCATTTCGAGAAAAGTTTTAAAAGCTTGTTTTCTCTATTAAACTATTTTAAATGTAAAATACACACTTTTTCACTATTTGAATGTATGAGAAAGAGAATTAAACGATTTAGTAAAACACGTGGTATGGGACATGTGCGTTTACTATTTCGGTTAATTCCGGACTTGTACGATCGAAACTATCCGGGTTATGATTTCATAGTTACTTAGCCAATTTATGGCAAGTTTTTGAGATTATAATTCCTATATTTAGGAATTATCTAGGAAGGCCAATATTTGGCGAGTTTTACGGTTTGAGATTTCTACTTTGAGACTTATGGTTTATGAAGAACCATCATGATGTTTTCACTTTTCAATGAGATGAGACGAGTTACGATGCCATTTAATACTTGTCGATGAGATGAGACAAGTTTGGTGTCTCTTTATCACTCGCTAATGAGATGAGGCGAGATATGGTTTTCTGAGTTTTATGATGTTCCTAATGTGGCATTGACTAGCGGTTAGTAAACCGTTAAGTGTGAACATGTGGTATAGGACACATGTTAACACTTTTAGGGTTCCTATCCGTGAATTTGTGACACATTCACGATGTTTACCAAACAGAGCTGCTTTGAGAAGTGTTAGTGACCTTGTCATGAGGATGAACTGCTTTGAAAGGTGTTAGCGACTTTGTTAGGGCTGGCAAAACGTCTTGCAGAGGTGTTGGCGACCTTGTCATGAGAACGAACTGCTTTGTAAGGTGTTGGCAACATTGTCTGAGGCTTCGGCCATCTGAGTTTAGCACGTGCAGCATTGCTTCGGCATTGCAATCGGGGATTTGGCCAATCCGAGTTTTTTGGGTTTTCTGTTTTATTGTGATTTCACCATTTTAAGATGTTTTATTACATCGATAGCCTAGTTCTATATAAGGTGCTATATATGTGGTGATTTCATTAATGATGTCTTGAACTCTTATTGAGTTCCTTGAGTCATGAGTTCGGACGATTTCATGATTTTATTGGATATTCTAGGTTTTGCCATTTTGGCGAGAGTTTGTATTGATGTTTCTTCTTTTTAGGAGATATGGTTCATGGAAACCATGTAGATATTTTGGGATATCGCTGATGATATAAGGCGAATGTTTATATTATTTGAGCATTATTATTGAATTTGCCTCTTTTGAGGTCTTTTTTTGTACTTAAGTGACAGTAGTTCACTTAAGTCATGGGTTGTATTCTTTCTATTGCCTTTTCTCATTCGAAAAGAATTATCACCTTGTGTCCTATGGTTCATATTATCGTTTATCCTTATTGACTAATTTTTTTAGCAAGATTGACCCTTGTATTTTGTACTCAGGTCAGACCGGGTTGTTTCTGGTTAGCTCTCAGTTACGGGGCTTAGCTTTGTTGCATCTGCTTAGATATCAGCCAAGAACTTTTGCGTAGTTTATATTTCTTTCCGTTTGACTCTGATATGTATTTGATTAGATGTATATAGTGTGGTCTTTGTACCGCTTTTGTGTATCAGTTTGTATCATACTGGGATGTATCTGTGTATATGTATTTGTATATATGATGATTATTGTTCTGTGATGTGATATGCATTCTGTTATTGTATTATGTTATGATTGATCCATTAGCCACCTATAGTTTTGTATTAAGCATTTGTTGGATATGTCGATCCACTTGAGTAAAAAAAATATAGAGCATTTATCGACGTATGTGGTAGATGTTTAAGACAAGACTATAGATGGTCGCTCGTTACCAACCCTATTCACTACATTAGCAGACAGAATTATCCAGTAATTCTCTTTGTTAATGTGGGTCTCAGGGTGGGGCGTTACATCAAATCACTTAAGAAAAATCCCCAAAAGTTATAGAAATTTACTTTGATCATGTTATATAACATATCAAAATTTAAACCCAAATTCTCGATATATTTTGTAAAATAAATTTTTAAACCAATATTCAAACCCAAATTCTCGATATATTTTCTAAAATAAATTTTTAAACCAAACTTGCAATATTTTCATTATAAAATTTATAATAATCTTTCCAAAGCTTAGAAAATTATCAAACTTAAAAAACAATTCCAAAATCATGTTTTTCGTAACAAATAATTTTCTCATGGCATTTAAACATCAATTTCTATCGGTTTTGATCTAAAACCGTACATATCATCATTTAAACAATCATTTTTTAAATTAAACAAACTTTAATTCATGCATATATTGAATCCAAACATCATATATAAGAATTTAATCTTAAATCTGAAACATATATTCATAAAATAGAGATGATAATTATTATTTATCTTAATCTTTGATAAGGAAAGTGGATTGAGTTTGACATTGATTCTCCGTCTTTAATTTCCTTATCTTTTCTTTGAATCTTCTCCTTTATTTTCTTATTAATGGCCTGCTCCCCTTTTACTTTTTATTTTTATGAAACTTGAATTGTGAATGTGAATGGTCTAAGGGGCATATATAAGGGTAAAGGTTATAGGTGGCCAATATCTATTATACCCTTATATCATTTAGTTAGTGTATAAACCATCCTTTAGCCATATTAAATCAATAAGCATGGCCACTTAAATTTATTCAAATCTTAATCCCCTTATCATTTAATATTTACATTATTCTATTTAATTTATGAGATTAAATATCCTGAATAATTTATTAAAATTAGGGGTGTTACACAAAGACTGTCGAAATTAACGAATCACGGCATCAATTACTACAAAAATACATGTCAAAATCAGATACTTATGATATCAACACTTTTAAAACCATGATGTCGAAAATATGGTTCTTCGGCTATTATGCCATAAAAAAGTCGACAATGGAAACTCACGACATTAATATTTTAAATACTTCGATATCTAAATCATGGGTTTTAAAACTATAGGTGATAAGAGATCTTAAGTTAAATGGCAATGGATGTTGTTTTTTTATAAAATAACATAGAGCACCGAAATTGATATCAAATCTCTTTACCCAGGAAATGCGGCATTCCTCATATGATGGATGTCGTACGCTTATGTGATCCAATATATCACATGCCAATATATTAGTCATCGCATATATCATTTCAAATAGATGTCGCCTTCCATACCTTTAATATCGCCTTTATCTATATAGTTATCACAGATATCAATTTATGCTGATGCCGAATATTATGAAAGATGTCGCATGTCGTAAATGACATTACTGTAATAAACAATAAAACTATTTTCATTCCTTTTTAAACTAATTTCTATTTACCTACTCCTATCTCTTGTCAAAATATGATTGGTTATCACCAAAACTTTATATTTCTTTTTCAGATTTTGCTAGAAATAAAATTACCCTCCCAAAAACATTTACCAAATTAATTAATTAATGCCCTAAATTAAATTAAATATAAATGTTTTTCTAGCATATTAAATTCATAAAAATTCACAATCACTTGGGAAAAATCGCCAAAAATAACTAAAAATCAGAATTAACATATTCTTTCATATGTAAAAATTTCGAGGTCAAAATAATTATTTGATAATTTTTGATAAGTAAAACTTGAAATAAATATTATTTCCTCCTTAGAAAATCCATAAAATATTTAATTTAACTTGGAAAACTATGAAATTAAAAACCCATCTCCAAATTAATGTTCTACACAAATACCAGAAAATCAAATCAATTGAAGATCATAAACTTAGGTTTTTCCATTAAAACCTATCTTGACAATTCCATAAAATTTCCATAAATCATTATTCTATCCAAACATTGATCAAACATCCATAACATGGCAAAATAATCCAAGATCAATTTAAAAATTAGCTACAACCAAAATCAACATAAATAACAGAGATAGTTAACTATTATTTACTTAAAATTGGATAGAAGATTGAGATTTGATAAAGATTGAGATTCGATAAAGATTGATTTCCATAAAGCTTTTTCCCTTGAATCCCTTTAGCTTCCCCTTCTTTCTTCCTTAATTATGGTCGCCTCTCTGTTTTATTTTGACCGTTTTTTGAATGTAATATAAGAATGAATGAGAGAGGGAGGGCTTAAAGGTTGAAATAAGGCTTTATTCATAATTTGCCCCTTTCATTTATTCCCTTATATATTAAGTTTTAGAACAATCTTATTAGTTGATTAGTGAACGCCTAACCTAATAAATTTTCAAATCTTGTCCTCCTTATCCCGCATATTCTATTTAATCTATCCAATTAAATTTCCTGAATAATGTTGAACTAAAATTAAGGGTGTTACTGACTTCTCTTTTAAAGAATTTCGTTCTCGAAATCCAGTAAGGACCGCACAGTAAGCATATCAAACATGTAAACAACTGTAACAAACAAAGTTAGTATATCCTACCAGTTGAAAGTCTATATAACAATTACAGAACATACCATCATAACAACTTAGGATAAATAACCCTAATGTCGTCCTCTATTTCCCAAGCACAACCTTCCTCGTTGTTACTCCACTGAACATTCAACAATTTGATGATCTTGTTCCTTAACCTCTTCTCATCTCTGGCCACAATACAAACTAGGTTTCTCATAAAATTCAGATCCGATTACACAACTAAATCTTCCAATGCGATCAGAGCAGTAGTAGACTCTGGATCATGCTCATAATTCCTAAGATGAGAAACATGAAAAACATTATGGATTCTAGCCAAACTACTTGGTAAATCTACCCAACATGCGATTTTTCCAATCCTCTCTATAAGAGGGAACGGTCCAACATATCTAGATGTCGGTTTCCCTAACTTTCCAAATCATACCACACCCTTCATTTGTGATACCTTAATGAAAATATGATCCCCCACTGAGAACTCAAGATTCTTATGCCTCTTATCTACGCAACTTTTCTGGTTAGATCAAGCTTCCCTTATCCTGGGCCGGATCAACTTAATCTTCTCTATGGTTTCTCTCGCCAGGTATGGACCAAGAACCAATCTATCTCTGGTCTCTAACCAAAATGCTAAAGATTTGCATGGCCTTCCATACAAAGCTTTGATTGGTGCAATTCCTATATTAATATGATAAATATTATTATAGGAAACCTCAACTAAGTGCAAATGGTCTTTCCGTAACTTTCCAAAGTCAAGTACACAAGCCATCAGCAAATCTTCAATTACCTTATTGACTCTCTTTGTCTGTCCATCCATCTATGAGTGATAAGCAGTACTCATCTTTAGCTTGTTACCTAATACTTCTTGTAGACTCCTCTAGAGTTCACTAATGAACAAAGTATCTCTATCACCAACTATACTGCTTGGAATCCTATGCAGTCCAATAATATTCTTCATTAACAACTTTGCTAATATAGGTGCTATCCTGGTTGACCTAATGGGAATGAAGTGCGCACTCTTGGTTAGTCTTTTCACTATAACCCAGATACCCTTGTTTCCCCTAATCGACCTTGGCGGCCATTAATAAAATCCCTAAATATATAATGTCATTTCCAAACCGGTATATCTAAAGGCTGATGCTCGGCTTTTACCTATTGGAAATTCAAACATTGCTTTACCCATATGCCCACATCCATATTCACACCTTCCCAGAAGAAACTCCTCTTTGTTTCCTAACATATCTTAGTTCCTCCAGGATGAAAAGTAAACTTTTATTAGTGACACTCCCTAAGAACTTCCTTCCTTAGGTCACCAACATCTACAATGCACAATCATCCCTTCTTTCTTAACCATCCATTTGGTCAAGACTAAAATCCTTTAAATTGTCAATCTCGGTTCCAACTTCAAGCCTTCTAATCATTTCGGCCAGCAAAGGATCTTCCTTTTGCTTAGAAGTAATCCTTTCAATCATCATTGGTCGAACTTTCAAACATGAAAATATGGTAGTTTCTCAACTAGAACTAGTCGTCGATCTTAACTACACACCACAAGTATTCAATGCTTCTAAATCTATCCCTTCTGCTATGTAACATCCCCCTACTTGGAGGCCTAAAACTAACAGTTATGGATGCTATAGTCATCCACAGTTATTAATCCTCGACGACCAATTACGATGATGTTTGATACATTGATACAAAGAAACACATGAATATGGAAAAGTTTAAATTTTTTAAAATTTCACATGTCATTACATAAACAAATTTCAACATTCTTTACATAATCCCATAACGTTTACCACGCTCAAAAAATATAATTATTATCATATACTTCAAGAGCGACATACGAAGATGTTCCCATGGTGATCAGAGTTTACAATAGGCAATGAACAAATTTGCCTTAATCAAAACAACACAGCGGAATCATATGAGAGAGAACTTGAATAACTACTTGTCTTATAACGACCCGAAAACTTTAATGGTTTTAAATAAGATAATTAATTGAAATTTTGTGAAATTTTAAATAATAGAATTTGAAAATAAAAATTTACTATTTGGAATACGTCTATTTAAACATAGCAACCAGTACATTTTCATTAAATAATACTGAAGCTTATTTTCTTGTATTTATTTAAGTTTGAATCAGTTAAAATTTGATGGTTATAAAATATTTTCCAAACCTGAATATTTTTACATAGAAAATTTGTAAATCATCTTCTGAGGAAAATGTCATATTTCGTCTTTCAAAATTTGGACTGTTATTGCTCCGTCGATCTTATTTTCTGGCAAAATAGCAATTGGATTTAAAAGTATTTCGAAACCTAAATATGTCAACATGAGAATTTATTTAGAATAATCTGAATAAGACAGCGTAGTTCATTTCGTAAATTACGGACGTTTCTAGCTCCGTTTTGATTTTTCCGTACGGAATAACAAAGTATATTTCTGTCTGTATCGACTTTTTGATCGGATGATCATATCACTGATATCTATATACCGTTTTAATCGTCTCGTCGTGCTGACCTCCATAGTATATTTATTTCTGTATTTTGAGGTCTGATACGCGATGGATATAATAAAACTGTGTATCGTATCGGTGCATATTGACCCTTTTGAATTCCTCTTTCCATTCAATTTGCAACGGTTAAAAAATCAAATGGCCATCTGCCTTTAATGCGTTTTGAATTTGTGTGCATGACTTTCAATATCCTACTGTTAACTTTTTATTGTTGTGTCCCTTCATTCCTTTCTTGTCCAGCTCGATTTACCAGAGAAAAATAAAACTCTCCACACTCTAGACCACGTCTCTATATTATTTTGTGTCTGCCCATCTTTTGTTTACACCCAGCTCTCTATAAAAAAACGTTTAAAACTAGTATATGCCTTCATGCATTGTCTGCTCATCTACCTACCGTTGTATGCCATGTCTCCCCACTTTCTTCCCCTCTATTATATTTTTTTTTCAATTCTATTTATGTTTCTAAGACATCTTCATTTCTATTTTGTTTCAACATCTCTCCCCTCTGCTCATTTCTTCTCCACCCAGAGCCACCCACACGTGTGGTTTTCCACTCAACGGTCTCCACCCATGCCTAAGCAACCACCACACAAGACTCGTCGCCCTTTACCATGCCTCTCCATGGCCCGCAAACCGAGAACCACCCGCCATCATTCCCTCTTCCTTCGCCTTCTGCTTCCTCCGCTTCCCACGTCCGTACAACCCACATCAGCCTCGCCGACCACCTCCGTGCCAACGTCATTCCGCGCCCGCCTTCCACCACTTCACCGCTAGCTATTCTCCCCCTCTTCTCCTTGATCTTCTCGGTTATAAAAAAACAAGGTCAGTTATATTGTTTTATAAAAAGTGTTAATTATATATATATATATATATATATATATATATATATTACTATAATGTCCGTGCTTTGCATTTGTTTTTAGTTGCCAAACCTGCTCAACTGACAGCAATTCATATTATATATAGTAGCATATTTATAAGATAGGTTGAGTGAGTTAGGTGGGTTTATAATATGAGCTTAAATTCTTATACACACACACACACACACACACACACACACACACACACATGCTTGGTTTTAGACAACCGTGGGTTATAAAAGTTATATTTGTTGTGTATGTTTTGTGTATATAGATGTAACAGTTTCGACTGTAAGTAGGCATACATATAATAGTGTATAAGAGGTATATGGTTATATATACAGTGTCTATGATTTTGAAAGGGAACATATATATGGTTTGATTTAATATTAGAAATATTTTATATAGAAATAATTTTTAATATAAAGCTGATTTAATTAATATAATATGTCTAAGTATTGTATTTTTAAATAGATTTTCAAGGATTTGTATAAGTTAAGGGAGATAAAGTTGAATTAATTAAAATTGTATCTAATTAAGAATACTACTTGATTAATCGATTTGAACTATTGAATTTGAAATTTGAGATTTGATTTCATAACTTGATTTTTGATTTAAAGTGATTAAATGTATATTCCAAGTTTAAATAAATCGAAGGGAAAATTTAGTTTAAAAGTAATTTAAGGATATTTAAATAATACTGGATTTATTAAGTGAATATTTCAAGACTAAATAATAATGAGGTTAAATCAAGATCTATATGAAACTGTAAAGTTGAACTTTGAAATGTTGAATATTAAAGCTTAGAAATATATTGTAATCTAAATGGTTTATTCTGTGATTCAAATCTGTATTTGAAATCAATATAAATTGATTTTGTTATTTCGAAACTGGATTGAATTAAAATGGATAAATCTATATTGAACTAAATTTGAATTGGAACTCGAGTTGATTTGAATCGATTTGTGAAATTGAAGAAATATTTATATTTAATGGAAATGATATTTCGGTTTTGAAGTATAAATTAGTTTGAAAGGATCATGGTGTTATAGTGACATTTGGTGGTTAGTAGAGTACACTTCTACATTGTAGATAGTTTCATGGATCCTTAGAGGATGGTCATCCCAAACATCCTTTGAGTTACTTGTATTTCAGTTGATATTTCACTTTAGTTGAATTTATTGATATAAGAATGTTAATCCTGACTCGAGTGTTTTGCTTTACGCTTGGGTCAGATGGAGTAATTCAGCATTTAGACTCACCTTTGGAGTTTGGAGCTGCGCCTGGATATCCAACTATCGATTCAGCTTTCAGCTTTTCCAGTTGATTTGTTCAGAAATGTCATCTGTTTGTATTCAAGTCTTCAGTGTATTTGAGATATTCTACTGTATTTTATTTCTAACTCTGATGTTTATAGAGTAGCATCATGAACTACTGTTTATCTATTCCGTTGCATTATTATTATTTTACTCTGTGTCTGTGATTCTGTGATTGATTTATTTACTGTATATGCTGAGTTTTGCCAAATTTAAATTAACAATCTGATATTTTGAGCAATTCAAGTCCGACGTGTGTGGATGCGAATGGTTGAAAATATCAGGTCGTTACATGTCTCCTGAACGACTTCGAATGCTTTAAACGTCTAATGAGGTACCTGAGAACCTCAACTCTCAAACTACTCGAAATCGATTGAGTACTTGAGAGTTTAAGAGGAAAACAAAAACTTTGAGTCCTACATAAAGCCTTGTATGAATAAAAGTATACCATCTTAAACATTTAGATATCTAGTGAGACCACGCCGCTTAGTGGAATGGGTTTCTCCTCACTAGAATCCTAAAATCTTTTTAAACCATATACTGTGCTCTTGCAAGCATAATGGTTAAACATCTTGAACAATATGATATGATATGCAAAATAAATAAATCATTATAGATTTCCCATCCCCATAAATTTTGACTATCTGTAACAACTATAGTTTCTAGGATTACTGTTAACCTAATAATTTTCATGGGCTAACTAATAACCGGTTAAATGTTTTAAGGACTCCTTGTCCAATTACATAGTTTTCATGGGCTTACCATGAATTTATTGGTAATCCCAATATCTTTTATTTTCCCCTAGTTTTCATGGGCTGACTAGGAACCCATTGACTATTTGTCAATATCCCTTCTTTTATCCTAGTTTTCATGGGCTAACTAGGAACCTATTGATCTATCAATATCATACTCTCTTATCCAGATATAGTTTTCATGGGCTAACTATCAACTTATTGGCCCCTGCCAATATCAAACCATAGTTTTCATGGGCTAACTATGAACCAATTGGCCCCAGCCAATATCTTTTCTTACATATTGTTTTCATGGGCTTACTATGAACCTATTGGCCCCTGTCAATATCTTTAATTATTATATTCACTACTGGGTCAACTTAGCTAGTTATTCTGCCCTTCCCAAGATACCTTTATGGGTTCATTTCAATGTGAATATACATTTTTATGAAGAAGCAAACGTATATCTCTTTCGAAACCATTGGTAGTATCTCCATTTCAAAATACTTTGTTCATAAATATGCCATGGCTTTGCTTTTACAAGAGATTGGGTTATTTGTTTCGAAAACTATACTTTCAAAATCTTTGAAAGCTTTCTTAGACCTCACTGGATAACCTTATTCGAAAGCATACATCTCTTTTAAAAACATTAGACTCCTATCTTTTAAAACACTATAAAATCCTTCTTTTGAAAGCTTTCAAAAATCAATAAAGTGTTTCTTATTGATTATTAGAATCATAGCTTCAAAATCATTGGAAGTATCTCTTCCTAAAGTATTGAAATTCCCCCCTTCGACATTATTGGGTTTGCCTTTAAAATTATCATTTGGGTCAAAGTAACGAGAGTATCTCATTCGAAACCATTATTTACCATATACATTGTTGGGGAATTTATGATGGTGTAGAAACCATACATTTCGTAAGAGTCAAAAGCACAGATGAAAAGTACTAAAGTATAACTTCGAAACCCCTTCCGAAGCCATAGCCTTAAAACCTTTAACCCTTTCAAAAGCATTTAGGAAGCGGCTTAAAACATCTTTTAAAACAACACTACCTTTCGACAACATTGATGACTTCAATACACACAAAACACAAGAGATTAGACGGTAGGGTTTTAACTATCAGAACCCCTTCTTTCGAATACATTGATTTATAATTAAAAGAACTCCTTCGAAAGCCTTTTTTCCTTTAAAATAACATGGCAACCCCTTTCGAAAACATAGGTATCGACCCAATCAAAAGCTTAGTAAAACAAAGGTAGGTGCTTAACCATTTTTAAAACAAACTAAGGTAACATCTCCATCATAAGCATGCTTTTGACATCATACCTTCCATCTTTTTTTAATCCACTATGTACCACCTAGATGATACCCTATGTATTGGTTATAGCTTAATGGAGTTTTGAATTTGCCGAAAGCAAAAGGTCATGGTCGAAACCCTCAATAGAGGCGGAACCAGTTTTTCTGGGTTAACTATCAAATTAAGCAACTTATCTCATCTAATATGCCTACGTGTAAGCATCTTATTGGTCGCCTTAACTTTTCCCATGCTTTTCAAAACTAACCGCCTTATTATTTTGGATAAGTACCAAACTTGGAATTTTACAAATAAAACCTCCTATTCCAAATACAATTAAATCATTTGGATCGTCTTCTGCAAATAATTTAATTTGTATATCAAATCATTTAAGAAAATTCCCTAAAAATCATAGAAATTTACTTTGATCATGTTATATAACATATCAAAATTTCTGGCCCAAATTCTCAATATATTTTCTGATTTTTAAACCCAACGTGAAATATTTTTATTCTAAAATTTATAATAATCATTCTAAAGCTTGGAAAATTATCAAACTTAAAATCCAACTCCGAAAATATGTTTTTCATAACATATAATTTTATCATGGCATATAAACATCAATTTCTATCAGTTTTGATCTAAAACCATACATATAATTATCTAAACATTCTTGTTTAAATTAAACAAACTTTGATTCATGCACATCACCGTATGTACGAATTTAATCTTAAATCTAAAACATATATTCATTAAATAGGGATGAAATTATTATTCACCTTAATCTTTGATAAGGAAAGTGGATTGAGTTTGAGATTGATTCTTTTTCTTTAATTTCTTTATCTTTTCTTTGAATCTTCTCCTTGCTTTTCTATTAATGGCCGGTTCCCCCTTATATTTTACTTTTGTGAAAATTGGATTGTGAACATGAATGGCCTAAGAGGCAAAATCTACATATATATAAGAGTAATGCTTATGGGTGGTCAATATTTATTATACCCTTATTGTAGATTAATTATCATATACTCCATTCTTAAGCCATATTAAATTAATGAGCACAGCCACTTAAATTTATTCAAATCTCAATCCCTTTATTACTTAATATTTGCATTATTCTATTTAATTTTTCTAATTAAATATCCTGAATAATGTTATTAAAATTAGAGATGTTACATGCTACCATAGCTAATATAACATTTTGATGTTTCTTGTTGAGTGCATCATAAGCTGCTAAAACTCAAGCCATCTCTGATTTCTCATATTCAACTCTTTCTATGAGAATAAATACCTCAAAGACTTATGATCCATAAACAACTCAAATTGTTCTTCTAAAAGACAGTGTCTCCATACTTTCAAAGGAATGATCATCGTTGCCAACTCTAAACCATAAGTCAGATGCCTAACTTCATGGGTCTAAGCTGTCGAGAAGTGTAGGCAATCAATTTACCTCCTTTCATCAACATAGCTCCTAATACTATTCCACATGCATCTATATACACCACCAAATCCTGATTACCATCTGGCACAACAAATACGAATGCATTGGTCAATAAACGTTTTAGCTTTTGGAATACTTCCGCGCATTTACTAGATCAGGTAAACTTTTCATCCTTTCTAGTTATTTTAGTCAAGGGTGATGCTATCCGAGAGAAATCCTTGATAAATCTCTGGTAATAGCCAAGTAATCTGTGAAAGCTCTTTATCTTGGTCATTGTCTTGGGTCTCTTCCAATTATTTACAGCTTCAATCTTAGTTGGATCCACAGATAACTCTTTCTCTGAAACTACAAGGCCAAGAAACTTCACTTCTCTCTTACAAAAATATCACGTCATGAACTTCACTTTTAGTTAATGCTGACTTAATGTCTCAAACACTATTCTAAGATGAATCTTATGATCTCTTTCATCCATAGAATACATCAAATTGTCATCAATGAACATCAACATGAACCTATCCAAGTGCTCTTAGAAAATTCGATTCATAATGTCCATAAAGGCGCATTAGTCAGCCTAAATGGCTTGACTAACCATTCATACAAACCATACCTCAATCAAAACATCGTTAATGGAATATTGTCTTCGTGCACTCTCAATTGATGGAACCTTATCATCAAATCTAATTGGGAAAGAACCTTGGCTCCACTCAATTGATCGAATAAATGATCTATTCTCCGCAAAAGATATTGATTCTCTATCGCCTTCTTTTCCAACTTATGATAATCAATACACATCCTCAATGATTTATTGGGTTTCTTCACAAACACCACAACTGCTCCCCAAGGCGAACTTCTTGGTCTAATGAAATATTTCCTTCTAAGCCCATTAACTGCATCTTTAACTCTTTCATCTCAATAAGTTTCATTCTGCTAGGTGGTCTACTAACAGGTTCAGCTCTAGATGCAAGATCAATTATGAACTCGATAGCTCTCCTTGGTGGTAACACTTTAACTGGTTCAAAAACATCTGCAAATTCTCTTAAAACTAAAGTCCTACTTAACTCATCTTCCACCTTTATTGGAGCCAATAATGAAAAGACACCTAACCTCGAATACTCAACTGAGTACATAGTTCGACCACCACAATTAGTGTGTCTTAATGATATTTTCCTATCCTGGCAAAATATCCTATCATCATAGTTGCTCAACCAATCCATACCAAAAATACCACAAAGCCCACAAAATCAAACACATTCAAAGTGCAGGCAAAAGTATGACCCAACAACTCAAATTTTAGATGGCCACATCTCATCCCAAGAGTTGCATACCCGCCTATTGGATTCGCAACACTTAAGGAAGTAACAAGGTATGATGGTTCTAAATCTTACTTATCTACCAAACATTAAGAGATAAAATAATATAATTCACTAGTATCAAGTAATAATCTAACAGGTATGCCATGAATCAAAAGAGTACCTCTAATCGTATTGTGATGTCCCGGAAATTTAGGCAATATTTATTTAATAATTTCATTAATAAATATTTTAAAATGTGAAATATTGATTTAATAATTTAATTCAAACAGAATTTATCTTTTGAAAAATTATAATTATTTAGTTTGATAAATGATATTCTTTTCAAAATTTATAATAATGATAGTTTAATTTGAAAATCTTTAAGTAATAAAATTATCTTTCTAAGCTGATTTAAAAATATCTTAATTATAATGTATAAATGTTTATACATTGTAAATAGAAGATTTTATTTTATTTTAAATTTAAATTTAATAAGAATATTTTCAAATCTATTATATATATAAATGTATAAATTGTAAAATTGATTAAATTGATTTAAATTAGTATTGAAAACTTTTCAAAAGTTTGTTTTAAAAATCTATCTTATATTTTCATAGAAATATAAGTAAGTATTTATTTTGTTTATAAAAATAAATATAGTTTAAATTTTGTTTTATAATAAAAGTTTATTTTGTTTATTTTAAAGAAAATAGTTTTTCTTTGAAATAAGATTTAATTCATTCATGTTAAAGTATAACATTTGGTTTGAAATTTTTTGAATAAAATGAATTCAACATTATTTTTCTTTTAAAAATCTTCTCTTTTAAAAATTAGTTTGAAAAGAATATTATTTTGAAAACATTCAAATAAACATTTAAAATTATGTGTAATTTTATAAAAGAAGTAAGCATGTAATCATTTTCAAGGCTAATGTTAATAGACGTTTAAAACATCTTAAAATAAATTAGAAATGGGTTTAGGATAAATTTAAATACATTTATAAATTTAGAATTCTCTTTTTTATATTAAAATGCATATGTGTTAAAATCTTAACACTAGAGAAGACACTTGTAAATTTATCTACATCCTAACATAACAAGTGGCATGTTGTTAATTTTTGAAATTTATTCATTTAAATAAGAAAATGTAACAATATATTTTGTTAAAAACATTGTTTTCATTTGAATCTGAAAATCAGATTTCAGTAAAATCAAAAACCCAAACAAAATGCATGTTAAAAATTTGCAATCCAAATACAAATCCAAATCTGCAAAACCTATCTACATCTAAATTATGCAAAATCAAACTTCAAATCTGAGCATATGAAAACGAATCTGCATGCAATATTTCAACGTCAAACTGAGTTCAACTTCAATTTGAATATGAGCATATGAAGATGAGGGTCTGCATGCAAGTTCCATAGTTACTTCAGCAAGTAATTCAATGGAAGCAAACTCACCAGATTCAACTAGCAAATTGCAGTTCAACAGGAGATTCAAAAATTGCAGTTCCAGGAAACAGAATTGCAACAGAGTTTGTTCTCTGCATTCTTCTATAATGTGAGTAAATTTTGGTTTTGAAAAAACAGTTCTTTTCTTTTAAAATCAATGCTAAAGTAAATTTCCATAACTTAAGCTTCAAATGCAAACTGTTTTTTTAATAAAAAAAAAAAATCAAAACCTGCTATGAATTAACTGCTCTGTATCCATTTCTTTTTTAGTGAGTAACTTCACAATTTAAAAAGCTTAAATTTCTGTTGCATGTGGACAAATAGGAATAAGTATGTTGTATGATTGCATTGTGATGTATGTTCAGTGTGTATATATATATATATATATGTATATATGTTGTTTATAGGTATCTGTGTACCTGTTTTTGCTATTAAACTAAGAATTTAAATATGAAACCATTACCTCTTGATTTGATCTCTGTTAGGATTTTTCATGTGAACAAAAATTGTTTGTTTAGTTTGAAATTAAATTTATAAATTATAATTAAGTTAAATTAAAGAAACTGTTGTCTCTGTAAACAAATAAAAATCAGTTAATATTCAAATAAGCAAATCTAAATCTTCTTAAATTATTAAAACGGTTTTATAATTTGAATACATGAATGAAATCATGATTTTTAGAACAAAAATCCCATTTTTAAAAGTAACTATGGAGTGGGCATTATTGAGTTGAACAAAATTGGGGTTTTGGGGTTTATATGGCGATTCAGTGGATTATGGAAGCTATAGTTCTTCCTGGAGGTGGAGGGATGATTGGAGAGTAGGGGAAAATTAAGAGGTGGTCGGCCAGAGATTGGTGGCGACGACCATAGTGTTTCCAGTTTCCTAGACCTAGTTTTTGAGTGGTCGAATTTTTGATCCTTCACGTGGTCTCTGATGCACCGAATGTTGCCATACTTTGGGGATCGGCAGAGGGGACGTAGATGAAGGGATTGCCGGAGTTGTAGGTGATCAAGTGGTTGGAGATAGGTGAGAGCAGTGTTGACAGGTTAGGACTTTGGTTGCAGTGTCGATGTTCCAGGTTGGATTGATAGCTCGATTTCAACATCGAGCTGCAGTGGGAATTTTTGTGGTCGCAATCAAGTTTGGGGATGGTCGGCGACTTGGTGAGGAGGGTTATGGTGGTTGAAGTTCGTCAGAGTGCCGGTGCATATGCACCGTGCACCTAATTTTTCTGATGAACATTGTTGGGGTTGTGCAGTATTCTGTCTCGGGTATTCCTCGGGTAAACCATGTTGTGACTCAGAGCAGGTGGCTTGAGAACTCGAAGTAAATATAGGGGTTTCTCGGGTATATGTGATTACAGGTTTAAAAACCTGAGAGTGTCCAGTTTTTTTTTAAATTGAATGAAATTCATATTTTTAAAGTTGAAATTTGATTCAAGTGTAAGTTAAATCTAAATGCAAATGAAATTTTGAATTCAAGGTTTTTAAAAACGAAAATTTTAATATTTAAACAAGATTTAAATTTAGTTTTAAATCAAGTAAAAAACAGTTTTTAGGTTTACTTTCAAAACCAGATTTTGATTCAAAACAGTTTTTGTGTAAAATTTTAAATTATGAACAGACTCAAATGTTTTAAAAGAAGATTTAAAATAATGATTTTGATTTCAAATAAGTTTTTAACATGAAAGAATTTATTTCCGTTAATATTTGAATTAAAGATATGAAATGTTAATTTAAATTTGAAAGTTAAAATAATCAATTTATTTTCAAAGCATGATTTATTTTAGTTTAGTTTTTAAACCTTTCTTTTATATTTAAGTAATGAATGTTCTTTAACATTCATTTTATTTTAAGGTTTATAATTATTTAAATTTGGATTAATGTTTAAATAGTTAAACATTCTAAATATTAAATTTTTAAATGGAATTTGAATTTAAATTTAGAAATGTATTGTTTAAATATATTTTGAATGTAAATGAAATCATTTGATAAGTAAATAAATTATTTTGAAAATAATTAAAATAATTAAGAATTTACTTAATTATTTGGTTTTAAATAATGGTTAGATTAATTTTTAATTAGAGATGATTATTGATAATTAATCTAAGATAATTTTTCTTAAGTAAGTAATTATTGAGAATATTGTAATTAATAAAGATAAATATCTAAGGATAATTAAGTAATTAACTAATGAAACTAATTTTGATAATTAACTAGATTAATTAATTGAATATAATCAATTATAATTTGTTAAATATAATTACTTGATAAAAGTAATTAAGGAATTAATTACTTATTGTAATTAATTTTGATATTGTATTTGTTTAAGTTAATTAATTTAGTTTAATTAATTTAAGTAAATCATTTGATGATTTAATGGAGGTAATTACTTAATGTAATTAATGGAGCAGGATTACCTAGAAAAGTAATAATGATAATTACTGGAATGTAATTAGTGAAAGGTGATTTATTTTAATTAAGTAATTTGGATAATTACTTTTGTAATTAATTAAGGAATTAATTAATGAAGATAATTAATTATTGGATAATTAATTTGTTAATGAGTAGTTAAAGATAGTTAATTACTGAATTTAATATTAATCAAGGTGATTAATAATTACTAAAAGTAATTAAATTTTAAATTAAGTAATTAATTTGAATATTAATTAGAGATCATTAATTACTATAATTAATGATGTAATTAAGGATTATTTAATTAAGTAATAATTAAATAAGTGATTAATTAATTGTAATTAATTAAGGATAAATATAATTAATTATAGTTAATTAATTAATAAAGTAATTAAATGTTAATTACTTATGATTAAGGTTAATTAATTTGTGGAAATTAATTAAAGACTAATTACTTATTGTAATTAGTAAATGATTAATCAAGGTGTTTAGTCAAGTTAAATACGTAGTGAAAAATTAATTAACTGGGTTAATTAATTAATGGATGTTAAACAGGATTTAAATGTGGTAATT
Source organism: Allium cepa (assembly GCA_030765085.1). NCBI lineage: Eukaryota > Viridiplantae > Streptophyta > Magnoliopsida > Asparagales > Amaryllidaceae > Allium > Allium cepa. Next base: position 1,036,557,968 of record CM060931.1, on the reverse strand, counting down.
AATTTAATTTATTTCAAATTAATTAGAGATGGAATTAATTAATTTAATTTATTTTAAATTAATTATAATTGATGGTTAATAAAACATTGCTTATGGATATTATTGATTGAGTGGTTGTGATTTAAGTAATGAGATGAATTGTATTTGTATGATATGGATGATTGGTTAAGGTATGATGATGTGTGATGGATTATCCGATTGTGATGATTATCTGTTTGTGATAATGATATAGATTATCCGTTTATGATATGAATGTGATTATCTATTGTGATATGAAGTTTATCTATCTGTGTGGAATAGACAATAATAAAACGAGTAAATTGATTAAAACCCTTAAGTACAACTTGGACATTAAAATGGCGTTTGGTTTCGATGAGACCGGGATCGGGTTTCCATATTTGGATATCCGAAAACCACCTCGATTCCAAATTTAAACGTTAGGTCGTTAATCCAAGTGGAGCAAGTGAAGACTTAAAGTGTAAGAACTATACGTCAGTATAACTCTGTGGGTGATTCGGTAATGAGTTGACGGAATAGTACTTATAGGTTCGAGATGGTGATTTAGAGTGCAAGGGTTATCGTCGTTGACTCTGAGGGTGATTCCAAAATGAGTACAACGAGACAGTGCCTTCGGTTTCGTTCGAACACGGAACGAACTTGTATGGATTGAATGCTTTCAGAACATCGTCAGGTGGACGATGAGCATTCTAAGTTTGATGTGTCCTATAAAGGTAATCGTAGCCTCAAGCCTCATCAACCGGGAATGGCTAAAACAGGGGAGGTGCAGCAAGGCTTCGTGGGTAGCTCCCATTGGAGAGCAAGATTTACCCCTATCTAGAGGTCCCTTTATATTCGGTTGTGTGGCAGTTGGCGACGGCCAATCTGCGGGGTGGTCTTGTTCAGAACTATTCAGTAAGGAATGGTTCCAGCTTTGTGTTGCAGGGGAGTAGGCGTACTCCTTGGTACGGTGATCTAGGCCACGTACTGTGACGGCGGTACCCCAGTAACCCTGCCATTGATGGAACCCATAATCCAATAAGTGCCTGTACGGTTTTGATTGTGCCCAACTATGTTGGAACGTGAGATGTAAGCATTCCATCTATTTCTGTATTTTATTTTGAAAACCCTAGACACTATTATAATATCATTGGATTTTTTATCAAATGTTTTGGTTAGCATAAGGTAAAAACTTTTCCATGTTTATGTGTGGAAAGTCTTACGTGATACCTTTTGTTTCAAAGGATTTTCTAAAGTTAAGCAACTTTTATCCCCGTTTACTCACACCAGACCCATGTCTGACCCGAGTGTTTATTTTCTGTTTTATTAAACTCTTGGGTACTCATATTACGTATGAGTAGTCAAGTGTTTCAGGATTTTCTGTGACGAGTTCTTGAGGAGATAATGGAGAAGGAGGCTTCAGCGTGTAGATATATGTAGTGGTTCCGCTGTGTTTGAGTTGTATCTGTTTTCTCTGATGTACTTGAATTGTAATTGCTAGACAGATGTTTATAACTGTCTAGTTTCTGTTGTATTAGTTGTTTAACTCTGATGTATATGATACTATGTAAAGTTTTACGTGATATAATATAATTTCTTCGTTCCGCTGTGAGATTCTGATGTTGTCTGTTTCTTTCTTCCCTTTCTTTTCTCTTTTCTATCCCTTTCTTTCTTCTTAATGATGCGTCTTTCTATGGAATGAAAGGCGGGTCGTTACATTGTGGTGTCAGAGCTCTAGGTTGAGCGAATACCTAGACTCTGGAGTGATGTCCTTCTTGGGAGAGCGTATTTGTAATTTTTAATATATATATCTATTTATTTCTACCTATTTGATTGGGTTACCTGTTCAGGTTTTCCAATATAAGTAATAAAGGTAGATAGGGTAGTGGTGTGTGTAACACAACTACCAATGGTTGGAGTTCGAGTGTTTGAAATTGGAAGTGGTCTGCTAGGGCAGTATTGGGCATCTTGAGTAGTTTTTGCAGTTTGGTGTGAAGGATTTCACTGATCTCTGAAGGGAATCTTTTCAAGGTTAGGAGTTTATCTTTGAATTGTAAGTTTGGTTGCACTTGTGTGAGTGGATTTTCTTGAGTTTGGATTAGTTGGGAGTTCTGAAGCCAGCAATGGTATTTTAACAACCTTAGGAAGGAGTTCTGTCTATATTTGAGTTTGAGACTCAGTTTGGCAGAGTGTTTTGGGTTTGATTTGAAGCGAGTTTCCTGAGTATTATCTGTCTTCTGAAGGCTCTATTGTGGAAGAGGCTAGTGTAGCTTTGAGGTTCGATGAGCTTTTGGATAAGGAAGTTTGGCAGGAGTAGCAGCAGTGAGTGGCCTGTTTCTTCGATGGTTCAGAAGTCTCTGTGATTCCTTTGTCAGTAGCCCGGCAGATGGTGGAATTTGTCCATTTCTTCTGGAAGCTCGGTTGGGAGTGATGTTAGGGGTTAAGAGGTGGACCACTAGTTCTTCTTTGGATTAGAAGGCTTTAATTGTTCTGATTATTGAAGAGAGAACGATTTCTTGGGATCTGAATTGAGTAGGATCGCAAAAGTGACTTGCGATGGTTTGGAAGTTCTCTGAGTAAGCTTTGATTGGATTGAAGCATCTCTAGAGGATGTTTGAGTTATCGAAGTGGTTTGAGATTTTTCTGGATATCTTCGAAGAAGTTATGGTTTGCATCCGCATCAAGAATTTGAGTTCTGTATCGACTTGGTTCTTGGAGCTTTACCGGTGGTTCAGCATAGTAGGAGCTCTTTGAGAAAGAGATCTGTTTAAGTTGGCATGATCGGATCTAGTTTCCTAGTTGAATTTTTGTTGTAATGTTGTGACCGAATTGGATAGGTCACTGAGATTTTATGGAATTTGATGAACAATGTTTTCGAGATAAGTTGATCAAGTTTGTACTTGTGTTCATCAAGAACATTCTTAAATCAAAGTTGTGCAGTGGAAGCATGGTGGCAGCTATTCCAGAATTGAAGCAACACCCGATTCTTTAGGAATTTGAGTTTTTTCTTGGATCAGAGGATTTCTACAGGAAATTTATTTTGGATCTAGAGGGTTGATTGTCTTGTGCATCTGTTCTGTTTTCAGAATAGGAGTAGGATCAGGAGATCGTTTATTTCTTTGTCCAGATTTGTTCTGTAAGGCATCTGTGAAGATTTGTTTGTTCTAGAAGGTGGCAGGCAGCCCAGGATCGACAGGAGAGATGTGTGGATAAGAGATTGGATCTTTCTGTCTTCTCTTAAGGATTAAGTGTTTGTTCTACAGGATTGAATTTCCAGTTCGGATGGCTGGAATTTGTTATGTTTTTCACATATCTCTGAGGGAGTACGTGTAGGTTTATCACTGGTTCTAGAATCAGTAGTTCTGGAAGATTTGGAAGTTGTTCAGGACTTGTCTATGGTTCAGTTAGATTTATAGATCTAGATATATAGGAGCTCTAGATCTGTGTGGTGTTGCTAGTTTAGATTCTGGAGAGCGAGTGTCCCGGTGTTTGTACCTGGGAAACTCTAGGAAATCTTATCCCGAGTTTTGTCTGGATAGTTAGAATTGTTTATTTGAATTGGTTGTTATGGTTGCTAGTATTTGGTTGATAACATATGTTTGCTCTTTTAAATTTTAAAAATCTGTTTGGTATTATTAAATTACCTTTGCTTTTAAATTTCGGGGACGAAATTCTTTTAAGGGGGGGAATGTGATGTCCCGTAAATTTAGGCAATATTTATTTAATAATTTCATTAATAATTATTTTAAAATGTGAAATATTGATTTAATAATTTAATTCAAACAGAATTTATCTTTTGAAAAATTATAATTATTTAGTTTGATAAATGATATTCTTTTCAAAATTTATAATAATGATAGTTTAATTTGAAAATCTTATTGTTTTCAAATGTTAAAAATATTTATGTAATAAAATTATCTTTCTAAGCTGATTTAAAAATATTTTATTTATAATGTACAAATGTTTATACATTGTAACTAGAAGATTTGATTTTATTTTAAATTTAAATTTAATAAGAATATTTTCAAATCTATTATATATATAAATGTATAAATTGTAAAATTGATTAAATTGAATTAAATTAGTATTGAAAACTTTTCAAAAGTTTGTTTTAAAAATCTATCTTATATTTTCATAGAAATGTAAGTAAGTATTTATTTTTTTTATAAAAATAACTATAGTTTAAATTTTATTTTATAATAAAAGTTTATTTTGTTTATTTTAAAGAAAATAGTTTTTCTTTGAAATAAGATTTAATTCATTCATGTTAAAGTATAACATTTGGTTTGAAATTTTTTGAATAAAATGAATTCAACATTATTTTTCTTTGAAAAATCTTCTCTTTTGAAAATTAGTTTTAAAAGAATATTATTTTGAAAACATTCAAATAAACATTTAAAATTGTGTGTAATTTTATAAAAAAAGTAAGCATGTAATCATTTTCAAGGATAATGTTAATAGACATTTAAAACATCTTAAAATAAATTAGAAATGGGTTTAGGATAAATTTAAATACATTTATAAATATAGAATTCACTTTTTTATATTAAAATGCATATGTGTTAAAATCTTAACACTAGAGAAGACACCTGTAAATTTATCTACATCTTAACATAACAAGTGGCATGTTGTTTATTTTTGAAATTTATTCTTTTAAATAAGAAAATGTAACAATATATTTTGTTAAAAACATTGTTTTCATTTGAATCTGAAAATCAGATTTCAGTAAAATCAAAAACCCAAACAAAATGCATGTTAAAAATCTGCAATCAAAATACAAATCAAAATCTGCAAAACCTATCTACATCTAAATTCTGCAAAATCAAACTTCAAATCTGAGCATATGAAAATGGATCTGCATGCAATATTTCAACATCAAACTGAAGTTCAACTTCAATTTGAATCTAAGCGTATGAAGATGAGGGTCTGCATGCAAGTTCAGTAGTTACTTCAGCAAGTAATTCAATGGAAGCAAACTCACCAGATTCAACTAGCAAATTGCAGTTCAACAGGAGATTCAAAAATTGCAGTTCCAGGAAACAGAATTGCAACAGAGTTTGTTCTCTGCATTCTTCTATAATGTGAGTAAATTTTTTTTAAAAAAAATAGTTCTTTCCTTTTAAAATCAATGCTAAAGTAAATTTCCAGAACTTAAGCTTCAAATGCAAACTGTTTTTTAAAAAAAAAATCAAAACCTGCTATGAATTAACTGCTCTGTATCCATTTTTTTTAGTGAGTAACTTCACAATTTAAAAAGCTTAAATTTTCTGTTGCATGTGGATAAATAGGAATAAGTATGTTGTATGATTGCATTGTGATGTATGTTCAGTGTGTATATGTGTGTGTGTGTGTGTGTGTGTGTGTGTGTGTTGTTTACAGGTATCTGTATACCTGTTTTTGCTATTAAACTAAGAATTTAAATATGAAACAATTACCCCTTGATTTGATCTCTGTTAGGATTTTTCATGTGAACAAAAATTGTTTGTTTAGTTTGAAATTAAGTTTATGAATTATAATTAAGTTAAATTAAAGAAACTGTTGTCTCTGTAAACAAATAAAAATCAGTTAATATTCAAATAAGAAAATCTAAATCTTCTTAAATTATTAAAACAGTTTTATAATTTGAATACATGAATGAAATCATGATTTTTAAAACAAAAATCCCATTTTTAAAAGTAACTGTGGAGTGGGCATTATTGGGTTGAACAAAATTGGGGTTTTGGGGTTTATATGGTGATTCAGTGGATTTTGGAAGTTGTGGTTCTTCCTGGAGGTGGAGGGATGATTGGAGAGTAGGGGAAAATTGAGAGGTGGCCGGCCAGAGGTTGGTGGCGACGACAATAGTGTTTCCAGTTTCCTAGACCTAGTTTTTGAGTGGTCGAATTTTTGATTCTTCACGTGGTCTCTGATGCACCGAGTGTTGCCATACTTTGGGGATCGGCAGAGGGGACGTAGATGAAGGGATTGTCGGAGTTGCAGGTGATCAAGTGGTCGGAAATAGGTGAGAGCGGTGTTGACAGGTTTGGCCTTTGGTTGTAGTGTCGATGTTTCCAGGTGGGATTGATAGCTCGATTTCAACATCGAGCTGCAGTGAGAATTTTTGTGGTCGCAATCAAGTTTGGGGATGGTCGGCGACTTGGTGAGGAGGGTTATGCTGGTTGAAGTTCGTCAGAGTGCCGGTGCATATGCAACGTGCACCTAATTTTTTTGATGAACATTGTTGGGGTTGTGCAGTATTCTATCTCGGGTATTCCTCGAGTAAACCATGCTGTGACTCGGAGCAGGTGGCTTGAGAACTCGAAGTAAATATAGTGGTTTCTAAGGTAAGTGTGATTATAGGTTTAAAAACCTGAGAGTGTCCGGGTTTTTTTAAATTGAATGAAATTCATATTTTTAAAGTTGAAATTTGATTCAAATGTAAGTTAAATCTAAATGAAAATGAAATTTTAAATTCAAGGTTTTTAAAAACGAAAATTTTAAAATTTAAACAAGATTTAAATTTAGTTTTAAATCAAGTTAAAAACAGTTTTTAGGTTTACTTTCAAAACCAGATTTTTATCAAAACAGTTTTTGTGTAAATTTTTAAATTATGAACAGATTCAAATGTTTTAAAAGAAGATTTAAAATAATGATTTTGATTTCAAATAAGTTTTTAACTTGAAAGAATTTATTTCCTTTAATATTTGAATTAAAGATATGAAATGTTAATTTAAATTTGAAAGTTAAAATAATCAATTTATTTTCAAAGCTTGATTTATTTTAGTTTAATTTTTAAACCTTTCTTTTATATTTAAGTAATGAATGTTCTTTAACATTCATTTTATTTTACGGTTTATAATTATTTAAATTTGGATTAATGTTTAAATAGTTAAACATTCTAAATATTAAATTTTTAAATGGAATTTGAATTTAAATTTAGAAATGTATTGTTTAAATATATTTTGAATGTAAATGAAGTCATTTGATAAGTAAATAAATTATTTTGAAAATAATTAAAATAATTAAGAATTTACTTAATTATTTGGTTTTAAATAATGGTTAGATTAATTTTTAATTAGAGATGATTATTGATAATTAATCTAAGATAATTTTTCTTAAGTAAGTAATTATTGAGAATATTGTAATTAATAAAGATAATTATCTAAGGATAATTAAGTAATTAACTAACGAAACTAATTTTGATAATTAACTAGATTAATTAATTGAATATAATCAATTATAATTTGTTAAATATAATTACTTGATAAAAGTAATTAAGGAATTAATTACTTATTGTGATTAATTTTGATATTGTGTTTGTTTAAGTTAATTAATTTAGTTTAATTAATTTAAGTAAATCATTTCATGATTTAATGGAGGTAATTACTTAATGTAATTAATGGAGTAGGATTACCTAGAAAAGTAATAATGATAATTACTGGAATGTAATTAGTGAAAGGTGATTTATTTTAATTAAGTAATTTGGATAATTACTTTTGTAATTAATTAAGGAATTAATTAATGAATATAATTAATTATTGGATAATTAATTTGTTAATGAGTAATTATAGATAGATAATTACTGATAATATTAATCAAGGTGATTAATAATTACTAAAAGTAATTAATTTTTAAATTAAGTAATTAATTTGAATATTAATTAGAGATCATTAATTACTATAATTAATGATGTAATTAAGGATTGTTTAATTAAGTAATAATTAAATAAGTGATTAATTAATTGTAATTAATTAAGGACAAATATAATTAATTATAGTTAATTAAGTAATAAAGTAATTAAATGTTAATTACTTATGATTAAGGTTAATTAATTTGTGGAAAATAATTAAAGACTAATTACTTATTGTAATTAGTAAATGATTAATCAAGGTGTTTAGTCAAGTTAAATACGAAGTGAAAAATTAATTAACTGGGTTAATTAATTAATGGGTGTTAAGCAAGATTTAAATGTGGTAATTAATTTAATTTATTTTAAATTAATTAGAGATGGAATTAATTAATTTAATTTATTTTAAATTAATTATGATTGATGGTTAATAAAACATTGCTTACGGATATTATTGATTGAGTGGTTGTGATCTCAGTAAATAGATGAATTGTATTTGTATGATATGGATGATTGGTTAAGGTATGATAATGTGTGATGGATTATCCGGTTGTGATGATTATCTGTTTGTGACAATGATATAGATTATCCGTTTATGATATGAATGTGATTATCTATTGTGATATGAAGTTTATCTATCTGTGTGGAATAGACAATAATAAAATGAGTAAATTGATTAAAACCCTTAAGTACAACTTGGACATTAAAATGACGTTTGGTTTCGATGAGACCGGGATCGGGTTTCCATATTTGGATATCTGAAAACCACATCGATTCCAAATTTAAACGTTTGGTCGTCAATCCAAGTGGAGCAAGTGAAGACTCGAGGTGTAAGAACTATACGTCAGTATAACTCTGTGGGTGATTCCTTAATGAGTTTGACGGAATAGTACTTATAGGTTCGAGATGGTGATTTAGAGTGCAAGGGTTATCGTCGTTGACTCTGAGGGTGATTCCAAAATGAGTGCAACGAGATAGTGCCTTCGGTTTCGTTCGAACCCGAAACGAACTTGTATGGATTGAATGCTTTCAGAACATCGTCAGGTGGACAATGAGCATTCTAAGTTTGATGTTTCCTATAAAGGTAATCGTAGCCTCAAGCCTCATCAACCGGGAATGGCTAAAACAGGGGAGGTGCGGCAAGGCTTCGTGGGTAGCTCCCACTGGAGAGCAAGATTTACACCTGTCTAGAGGTCCCTTTATATTCGGTTGTGTGGCAGTTGGCGACGGCCAATCTGCGGGGTGGTCTTGTTCGGAACTGTTCAGTAAGGAATGATTCCGGCTTTGTGCTACAGGGGAGAGGGCATACTCCTCGGAACAGTGATCTAGGCCATGTACTGTGACGGGCGGTACCCCAGTAGCCCTTCCATTGATGGAACCCATAATCCAATAAGTGCCTGTACGGTTTTGATTGTGCCCAACTATGTTGGAACGTGAGATGTAAGCATTCCAGCTATTTCTGTATTTTATTTTGAAGACCCTAGACACTATTATAATATCATTGGATTTCCTACCAAATGTTTTGGTTAGCGTAAAGTAAAAACTTTTCCATGTTATGTGTGGGAAGTCTTACGTGATAACTTTTTTTTCAAAGGATTTTCTAAAGTTAAGCAACTTTTATCCCCGTTTACTCACACCAGACCCATGTCTGACCCGAGTGTTTATTTTCTGTTTTATTAAACTCTTGGGTACTCATATTACGTATGAGTAGTCAAGTGTTTCAGGATTTTCTTTGACGAGTTCTTGAGGAGATAATGGAACAGGAGGCTTCAGCGTGTAGATATATGTAGTGGTTCCATTGTGTTTGAGTTATGTCTGTTTTCTCTGATGTACTTGAATTGTAATTGCTAGACAGATGTTTATAACTGTCTAGTTTGTGTTGTATTAGCTGTTTAACTCTGATGTATATGATACTATGTAAAGTTTTATGTGATATAATATAATTTATTCGTTCCGCTGTGAGATTCTGATGTTGTATGTTTCTTTCTTCCCTTTCTTTTCTCTTTTCTATCCCTTTCTTTCTTCTTAATGATGCGTCTTTCTATGGAATGAAAGGCGGGTCGTTACACGTATCCTTTTCCTTCTCCTCTTCTGTTAGCCTAAAAGTTGATGGCTACAAAGCAAATATCTTTCCTTTTTCCGCCTTGGCTGCTTCTGTACATTTATTCTTATGATGTCCCTACCTGGTTATAGTTAAATCCCTTTACATTCTAATTCCCCACAATTGTCTTACCATCACCAGATCGAAACTCATTAGCATAGTGCCCCTTCTTATCACACTTTTAACAAACGACATCAGTTTCTCTTTCTTGGCAGCTCCACCCTTCTGTGCTCCCTTCCCCTTATAGAACCGTTTCTTCTTACTCTGAGTATTCTTGGTTTCCACTAGTTGATCCTTCCCAAAAGTTGAAAGTATCTCCTAATTCCTTATAGCTATCACCGCCACTATATTACATAGGTCTCTAAGATGTGGCATTGTTGTCCTAGCAATCTTTGGCTTCAAAACCCCAATGAACTTCTCATTCCTTTTGATCATAGTGTTTATGGTAACGTATCCGTACCTGGATAGCTCATCAAACTTAGATGCATACTCCAATATGAACATCTCTCCTTACTCTAACTGAACGAACTTCCTAAGCAAAGTTGATTTGGCTATCTCAGATAAGAATCAGTCCTCGAATCTCCATCAAAATTCTCCCAAAGTCAATTCTTCTTCTAGTACTCCTACATTCACCTTCTTCCGCTTGTACAAAGAAGCTCCCTAGAATTGGCTTAATGCCAACCTTCTTTTATGCTCATCATTCAAGTCTAGACCAGTAAAAATTCTCTTACAGTACAATAGCCAACTTTCCACTACAATAGCATCCTCCATTCCTAAACACATCTTTCCTCCAAGACTTGTGTAATCTAGGCTCAGCTAGGAATAGTTATTGCAAATTGGCATAACGGGATTAGCTCCTCCTACATTAGTAACATTCCTTCCAGTAATACCAAATGCAGCTATAGCTTACATCATTTAAACAAAGACTGATAGATAACCCTCATATCTACTGGAAGGGTTCCAGTACTCAAAATAGCATTTTCACTTGGATTAGCATATGCTAGTCGATTCAGATTCCTTTTAGTATTGGGTAAAACATTTCCATTGGTTAAGATGCTTCCCCCACCTAGATTTACTCTTTTGTTTCCTACTTCTATATCTTACTTTTCATAATCTACATACGAGCCTTAATAAGATACAGAAGAATAGGCTAAGAGAGAGCGGAGAATACATACTTATATATAGCAAATACAAGTACGTTATTATAGCGTTATCCCATGCCCCGACCTTATTCTCTGATTCATTTGGATTATGTTTTAAAAACTCTTTTAAGCTTAAAATTCCTTTTAAGTTTTACATAAACCTATGGTTTGATTACAAATTGTAACATCCCCTATTTTGAGGCCCGAAACTAAGTGCTACTGATGCTATAATCATACCTAGTATTAATTTTCAATGACAAAATACGGATTAATCATATCAATAGTATCAAAAGCACATGGATATGAAAATTATCAAATACAATACATTTCACAAATAAGATTTCGTATTCATTACATTGTCCCATTTGATCCCTTATTCAGAGAAAATAAAATTAGTATAAAATACTAAAAGTGCGACATATCAAGATGTCCCTTGGTTGATCATAGTCTAATACTTGATAATTATACAATTTGCCATTACATCCATTTAAGCAAAATAAAACAACAGAACGGACAGAATAAAGCTCCTAATATAGTTATCTTGTATCCTACAGATCTCTGGAAGCTTATTCGTTAAATTGGAAAATTAAAAAACCCTACTCCCGGCTTACTCAAATGAGCACCTGAAAGTTTAAAGGCAAAAACAAAAACTTCGGGTCTGACAAATAGTCTGTTGTGAATAATAACATACCATCTCGAACCAAAATAGATATCTAGTGAGACCACACCACGGAGTAGAATGGGTTTTCCCCACTAGTACCTTAACCAATTATGTCAATCAAAATTAACGCACCTGCAACCACGATAGTTAGAACATAGTAAAATAATCATTTGCAGGCATGCAACATGGGTAACTCTAACTAATATGTCTTCACAATGTCACATGCTCCCTTACCTCAACCAAAATTATATAATGGATTACCCATCCCTATTTAATTGACTATTCATCTAAATTTAAATGAAAATCCATCTAAATTTAATCTGACTATCCATCTTATATTTATATGGACGACCCATCTCATATATGAACATTATATGGATTATCAATACCAAGCCATATGGACTACCCATCACACATGGTTTATCTATTTAAAATTATGTGGACTATCCATCACACATGTTTCATTTGTTTTAAAATTATGTGGAATGTCTATAACATATATCATAATTTTCTAGGATGACTATGAACCCATCATCAGTCATACGAAGACTATCCATCTCAGGTTTTACATGGACTATCCATCACCATCTCATAGTTTTCTTGGGATGACTACCAATCCATCAAATATCAATTTATAGTTAGAATATAACATTATTCTCCTAAATGCTCAATCTTTGTCTATTGGTATTCCCAATTACGTTTTAGAACTATTAAACCTATGGCATCTCAAAAATAATAAACAGTGGTATCCTCAATGAAATTGTCAAACTCATAAAACATATCTCTTGTAAAACCATCAATATAATAACTTGAAATAGAAAGCTTACAGCATTCATGCCATTAAAAATGGTATTGAACATTTATCCGAGATTCGCAAAAAAAATCTTGTTTTATAAGGTGTAATTCTAAACAGACAAAATCATAAGGTTATCGAATTTCTTAAAACATAGGCTATCTCGCCTTTAAAAGATAACTTTTAGTACGCACAAAAATAAGGCTTCTTGGCCCACAAAGCATTAGTTTCAAAATGAAAGAGTAATGGAATCAGTGACGCATATCATAAATGCCAAAAACAAAAAATGCCAAGATGTCAAAATTAATGAATCATGACATCAATTACTGTAAAAAATACAAATTGAAATCTGACACTTACGGCATCAACACTTCATAAACTATGATGTAAAAAATATGCCACTTTGGCTATTATGCCGCAAAACATAAGATGTCGAGAATGGAAACTCATGTCATCAATAAATACTTTGATATCAAAATCATGGATTTTCGAGACAATACGTGACAAGATATCTTAAGTAAAACAAGGGATGTTGCATTTAATAAAACGTTGTAGAGCGCCGAAATCCATATTGAATCTCTTTATCCACGAAATGCCGCATTCCTCCTATGATGTTGTTGAACCACTATGTGACCAGATATATCACAAACCTATTTATTAGTTATCGTATATATCATTTTTCATATATGTCGTCATCCATTCCTTCGATATCGCTTTAACTGTATAGTTATCACCGACATCAATATATATTGATGTCGAATGTTATGAGGGATGCCGCATGTCGTCGATGATATTACTGCAATAAACAATAAAACTATTTTCTTTCCTTATTAATCCAATTTCTTTTTACCTACTCCTATCACTTGTCAAAATATGATTGGTTACCACCAAATTTTTTATTTCTTTTCTAAATATGCTAGAAGTAAGCTTTACCTTCCCAAAAACGTTTGCCAACTTAATTAGATAATGCCCATAAATAATATTAATTTAAATGCTTTTCTAGCATGTTAAATTCATAGATATTCATAAGTACTTGGGAAATCCCCCAATAATGATTAAAATCAGAATTAGCATATTATTTCATATGTAAAAATTTCAAGGTCAAAATAATTATTTAACTATTTTGAATCAATAAAACCCGAAATAAACACTATTTCCTTCTTAGAAAATTAAAAAAATATTCAGTTTAGCTTCGAAAATTATGAGATTAAAAACTCATCTTCAAATTAATATTCTACGCAACATGTTAGAAAATTAAATCAATTGGAGATTAAAAACTTTGGTTGTACCTTTATAATCTATCTTAATAATTCCATAAAATTTCTATAATTAAATCCAAACAGTGATCAAACATCCATAACATGGCAAAATAATCAAAGCAATTTGAAAATTGGCCACAACCGAATTCAAACATAAATAATTGAGATGGTTAACTATTATTCATCTTAGATTGGAAAGAAGATTGAGATTCGATGAAGATTGATTTCCCTAAAGCTTTTTCCCTTGAATCCCTTTAGTTTCCCCTTCATTCTTCCTTGATTATGGTCAGCCTCTCAATTGTCTTTTGATTGTTTTATGAATGTAAAATGAGAACGAATGAGAGAGGGACGACTTAAAGGATGAAGTAAGGCTCTATTCCTAATTTTCCCCTCTCATTTATTCCCTTCTATATTAAATTTTAAAACAATCTTATTAGTTGATTAGTTTAGGACCGACCTAATAAATTTTCAAATCTCATCCTCCTTATCCCAATATATAATTCTATTTAATCTATCCAATTAAATCTCCTAAATAATGTTAAACTAAAGTTAGTGGTGTTACATCACGTCTGGACTAGCCTCATGCTTTATAGGTCATCTTTTTTTCTACTGTCACGCAAATCGTATATAGGACTCGCATGTAGATTAGCCTCATGCCCTACAGGTCGCCTGTTATCCCCACTATACCTAATCAAACTCATGCCCGGACTAGCCTCATGCCCTATAGGGTCGCTTATCATCCATCTCCCCATTAGTATGCTAAAGCCTTTAAGGGAGCATCAATCCACCTAGCACACCAACTTGTGTCATAGGTCCGTTTTCGTATTCGCATATACATCCTAGGGCATCTAACCTAGGTCCCAGTCGTGTTCCCATCCGTATTCACCCACGTGTCTTGAATTTATCTCATAACGTATATCATATATCATAGTATATATATCACATATCAGTTCAAATGGCATAACATATATGTATTGTTATTGAAACATGCCAATAAAAAACTTTTTTTAAACATTGTAAGTTTATAGTATTAAGCAATATTTATCAAATGTTGCAAACTCAAAGACAAACAACAACAAAAATAGTTGTAAATTCTTTTTTTATTATTATACAACATCTGCATAATGTTATCATGATTCATATTTAGGACAATATTTATTTTACGTTGTTACCGACATTAAATTTAACATCTTGTTGATGCTGTTAATTCTCCAATTTCATCAATATTCTAGTATCATTGTCATAAGCACACTTTATAACTTTTATATTGTATTGTTAAAGTTCTAAATAAAGACAACAAACTGTGAATATTTTTTTTTTCAAAACTATGTAACAACTTCAACTTGTTGTTGAAATTTTATATTCTAAAGAAAAAAGTTCTGATAATATTATGAAATATTTTGCATTAATAATGTTTGTTTGATATCGTAAAGTACATCACATTTAATGAAGTTAATTGATATTATAGAATATTTTACTAAGGACGTTTTATTACTGATTTGTATAGTTCATTACGTATATCATGTTTTAACAATGTTTAACCCCAATTTTTCAACTAGGACATACCGAATATTACAGTTTAAGTAGGCTAGTGCTGACCTCTTCAATCCATATCAAGGTACCATTATCCAGAATAGTTGAAGGACATTACATTAAACTATATTTGAACTTACTTGAACATATTATAGCGTGAGACATTACGTCAAACTATACTCTAACAATTTGCTCATATATTTATATAAAACTACAACTTTTCCTTTAACTATAGCAGTTGACAAACGTCAAATGTCTAACTTTGATAAAACCGCAACTTTTCATTTAGCTATAACAGCCGTCCTTTATTTTTCCTAAAGAACTCCTGCCGTATACTAGCTTACGTGTCCGCATTTTTCGGTACCCATACATGATGAGTTATGGCTCTGACTTTCTCCTCACTTCAACATTCCATACGGGTAACCACCCTTCCGATGAGCTTAAAGCAAATTTAGCCGCAGCATGCATATAGCCTACAATGTGCATCTAGCCAAGAAAACTGTCACTTGCCTTCTTCATTCAGCTCGCCCTGTCCCAAGGTATGCTTATTTCATTTTCGGTACCATCCAAAGCACATGCATATCTACATTTTGCATTTCAGTCAGCTCACCCAGTCCACGTGCAGTCAACCATTTCAACTTCTCACCGATCCTGCGGCACTTGTTCGGCAATAAGCACTAGCCCAAATCTACTCGTCAATTCAACCAGATTAGCTAACTGCTGATGTTACAACATCTTTCAATTGACCTAAATGCTTTCTTGTATTTCTAACCATAGATGTTGCACCTAAAACCAACATAACAATATGAAAAAGTAATATGCTAATTTCATTTATTCGAAAACTTCAACTTCGGAATGAAAGTGTATAGATAATATAGTTATATTAATAGATGACTTATAACTAGTAGTGTAACGGCCTGTAAATTTGTACCCCTTTTGAGCTGGCAAAATTCCACAACAATTCAGCCCAAATTGGAAGGAATGCATGAGTCTTCGGGTTTAAAGAAGAAAGAGGTAGAAGAAGAATAAAAGAAAACAATAACAGAATCTCACATATCGCAGCGGAACACATATAATAGATAAATGAATATCTTTAAAATAAAGAACTATATCAGTTATTACATTATCAGAGTGTTACAACAACAAACAGCGGAAAAGAATATAACATATCCTAGTGATACGCTTCGCCATCCAGCTTGTTCCTGATCTCCACAGCATCTCTTTTTCGACTTCGCTCCAGATAATGATAACCTGACTCTAGGCTGCCCGTGTAGAAAAATTGTGGGCACCCAGAGTTTAGAAAGGGAACAATAAACTCCAGGTCAGTCGTGGGACTGGTGTGAGATCTTAAAAACGGTTATTTTCACAAAAAAACAAAAGAAATCCGCTATGATTTTTTTTGGAAAATGAAACTACCATAAGGCCTCCCGGCACACACACAATGCAATCGCAGATTTGGGGGAGATTTCTTCTTATGATAGTCAAACATGCTTGATATGCAAAAATCCTTTTTAATATTACTATTATTACATAGTGTGGAAAACATTTCGAAAGTATAATATTAATATTAGCTAGCATAGGTACCATTATATTATGCTTGCTATAGCTGCCTCCTGAGGAGGCAGGTTATACAATTGCAATCGTAAAGGGCTCGTATTGTTACTTTGAATTTCCAACAAATGGTCACGCTAAGGAACTTCCTATTGCCACATGGGTACGCCTCTGGAGGGACGCCCCGAGAACCTAACCGTATCTTTGCCAACACAAGGCCGGGTTACCTCTGTAACTAGGTAACTACTACACGAGTATGCCAGCCGTCGGTCGTTTGCGACCTTTATCCGAGGATCCTCAACCACAAAGCAACAAACACAAAGTATAATAAATTTGCAGCATCAACATAGGTAAAATATCTGGGCTCCATACCACGATACTACCGTTTTCCAGAAGGAAATGACATACCCTCAGGGGGAGCTACCCCAAATAACCTTGCCGCATCCTTCCTCTTTTGTTCATTTCCGGGTTGTGAGGTCTGATGAAGTCTCGTCCACAAAGCTACACTTTTCACAAAGTCATGCTTTGATCAACAAATGACCAGCAGCACTTCGTACGCCACATTACCAAATTAGGAGTATATCTCCAATAAACATCAACTACATAACCTCTGAGCCCATACGTCTTAGAGAAGGGTGTTAAGCTAAGAGAATAAATTCTCCGCCACCAACAGAAATGTATTTGATAGAGATCAGTTTTATATCTTAAAGTGTAATGTCAGACACACATCCATACAAGTCTGTTCCGGGATCGAACGGAACCGAAGGCACTTCAAAAGAAGCCCTTGCAAATCCGGATATTCACTAATCACTTCCGGAATCCCCATCACAAAGGTAGATAAAATCTCTATACCGGAGCAATCGGTGCAGAGACATTCGACGAGTAATCCTTTTGCTTTCGAAAATACCCGGTCTTCAACACCATCTTCAAATACCATCCCATTTCGTCGTATCGTTATTCGAAATGGGTTTTATGACACAAGGTCCTCTCCTGGTCAATCCAAATAACGAGCGCTTATTTTAAAAAAATAAGTGTTACATTCAGATTTCAAACAAATCATAACAATTTTCACTTTGATCTTTTAGATAAAAGATCAATCACAAAGGTTCGATGTGGTTTTCGGATATCCACATGGAATCTGACCCCCGGTCGCATCGAAATTCAAATGTTGTTTTAAAGGAAAATATTGATAGTCGGTTATTTAACTATCAATCAACATTCACAACAAATTGCCGGATTTAAATAAATTTCCCAAATATTTATTTTCCAATATTTCCGCAAGATATATTTCACACTTCAACCATTTGAAAACAAATTTCAAATTAATTTTCATATTTCAATCCTTTGAAAACAAATTTCAAATCACTTTTTCACATTTCTATACCTTGAAAACAAATGTCAAATCACTTTTCCTTGCGCGGAAACATTTCCAAATATTTAGTTGTTTCCATTGAAAATCTACCGAGTTCAAATAATTTCAAAATACTTATCTAAATATACTTGGAAATATTTAAAATAAACTATTTTGAAACACTTGCTTAAATATTAGTTATGAAAAATATCATGCTAATATCTCATATAAAAATTCAAGTCCAAACTAATTTTTTTTTAAAAATTAGTAGATAGGGTATAACTATTTTAATAACCATTTTCTAAACAAATATCAATTTAATCTTTTAAATAACCACTTTTATATGAAAATATATCTTTACTTTAAAGATTTTCAAAATAACCCAAGTAAATAATTTCTCCAAACTAATCTTTCCTTAGCCCATCTTCACAACTTCAATTTCATATTTATAGACTATATTGAAAACATACTCGGCTTTCTAGGGAAAGTACACCTTCCATTCTAAAAATGGTTCGTTTAAATCAATTTATAAATTCTTCTGGATTTACTTTAAATTTGCGTTCCAAATCCGTAAATTCCTTTCCACACTTTTAAAAATAACCAAATGTTTATTTTTAAAACAAATTTCCCTTTCCTTTATAAATTCCCATTGTGAATTTAAACTTCTAAATATCCATTGATATACGATTTTCAAATTGATTTTTTTCAAATATTCACTTTCAATACCAAATCAGATTTCAATTGATTTCCAAACTTATTTTCAAACACCAAAATCAATTTCCAAATTTGATTTCAAGATTTTTTTATTTCCTTTTAAAATAAATTTCTTTTGAGATAAATTCCTTTAACTCTTCCAATCTATTTAAAATCCGAATTTTTTTAAATATATTCTTCAACTTATAAACAATATTATTCAAAATCCCTTTATTAAAAACTTTTCCAATATTTTGGAAATAATTCAATAGGATTACTAAAATTAACTTTTATACTTTAATTGTAACGGTCTAGGCTTTTCTACTTTAAGTTCTAAAATTTCAATTTCATATTTTTGGTATCTTACTGTACCAAAAATACATTCAACTAAACTATAGCCTTCAATAATTTCGATCATCAATATAATCATCCACAGATTATCAATCAATCACATCCACATATGAAATAATATTCATATAATTTGAGGAATCCAGTTGGATCCCTCCAACCTGTTTCCCTGCATCCATAGACGTTAGCACAACAATTAAATAGCCATTCCACTTCGAGGTGGAATATCGCAGTATATGGGATTTATAAAATATCGTCCGCTATTATGCGGCGCAATAGGGTCTCATCCGCTATATAATGCGGGAAATCAACTACTCCAAATACATATATGATACCAATTCCACTTCGAGGTGGAATAATACGGTATATGGGTTTAAATATAATAACCCCCACTACTATGCGGCGCATAGGGTCCAAACTAATATAATTGATAATAAATTAATCATCCAAGCACACAGTCAATCAATTTTAAATCTTACTATTCAAAATTTAAATCAAAACAATATTGATTGAGTAGAAGATCTCACCTTTGATTTTATCATTTGCAACTGTTTCCAATCCCGACTTGTCCTCTTTATAGTATTAGACCTTGTATAGGCAATTTTATACAATTGATTAATATTTAGAATAAATCGAACAATGCACTTTGTCATTTTGTAATTTTTATTCAACTAATTTTTTTAACTTTAAACTAGTAATTTAAATTTTAAACAAATTTCCCTTTAGCCAAAAATCCTTTAATACCTAAAATAATTGAATAGGTTAATTAAATAATTTAACCATTAAAATTTATTGTTAAAAAAAACTAGCTATTTAACTAACTATTTAATTTAACCGACAATTTTTCCCTTTAAATATATATACACTCTTATAGAAAAAGTTTATATAGATTCCAAAAATATATATGTATATACATATATTTATAAAAATATTCTGTATTACCATTTAAAAATTTTATTTTCCAATTCTTAAGTACAAATATCTTTTCTGTTTTTTTCTTTTCTATATACGTTTACATTTATTGTATATTTTTTTAATAAATGTAAACGTATACATATAAAGCAAATTATTTACTGTATATTTTTTTAATACATACACAGAATTAAAGATCGAGATAGGAATTCACATTACTGCCTCAAACGAACATCAGCCACCATCGCGAGCGCCATCAACAACGCGACCGCAAGATCGCCACTGCTCGACGAGCACGCCATCGTACCCCACCACTAAGCTCGAATCTCATCCGACCTCCTTCCTACTTACCTCGACCTCGCATGCCATCCAATCAAGCAACCGCACCTCGCCACACCCTTCTTCGTCCTCGCGACTTGACTTCGAGATCTAGTAAATCGAGCCGCCATCGCTACTCTCGAGCATCTCGCGTACACATGCGTACCCTCCAGCCTGCGAACACGGCTTCGACTTGATTTGAACGGCACCCTCCCCTACTTATCTCTTCGAATCGAGGTCAAATTTTGATTTCTGCTAATGAATTCGAGGAGGGATGGGCATGCGGTTTGAATACTGGAGACAAATAGGAAGAGAACGTGCAATTTGAAGAGGGAGGAGTATCGGCCATTTATTTTATTTTATTTTGTTTACCTTTTGAAAAGAATGGAAGGAGATAGTGATTTTAACACGAAAAAGAACGGCTTTGATTTGAAAGAAAGGATAGGATATGGTGGCATGCTTACGAAGGTAGGGTTTGACTTTCAAATTGATTTTTAAAATTTTATATTCAAAATATCTCGTATAACCTAACTCAAAATCTCGAACTCCTATCGAGGCATGCCGCCTAGCGTTTCTAATGTTATAACTCTATTCCGAACCCAATGGAACAAATCTCGGGCTCCAATTTGATCGCGTGTGGAAGATAGCTATTTAAATCGACTATTTAAATTAAATTCAACTAAATTATTTCTACACGTTTCCGGATCGAACGACCAAACGGTGAATCCAAACGCTATGAAATTTGAAATACGATAATAGTACAATATTACGGATCCAATGGAACTGGTTTCGTCAAATTCCGAGATAGCGCCTCGGAAGGCTATTTTTAAATATCGATTTAAACGATAAATTTTCAAAACTGAACAAATCATTTTCAAATCCAATTTTGAAGCTTCATTACCTTCATTATTATCAATATAAATTTTCAAGGCCTT
Organism: Allium cepa; assembly: GCA_030765085.1. Lineage (NCBI taxonomy): Eukaryota > Viridiplantae > Streptophyta > Magnoliopsida > Asparagales > Amaryllidaceae > Allium > Allium cepa. The sequence goes on along the minus strand of CM060931.1, from coordinate 1,036,536,768 downwards.
GAAAATATTTTTAATCAGCTTATAACTGAAGGTTTAAATTTTTATCCAACTTCAATAAATTAAATTCCATAATTAAATTGTCAAATTCATATTTATAATTAAAATTCAAGTTAAACTAATCTCTAAATATATAAAATCAATTAAATATTTCATTTCCAATGTTAAAAATTTCCGGATCGTCACATTCTTCCTCCCTAAAAGAATTTCGTCCCAAATTTGCAAGTTAAGAAGAACGATCCTTAACCCATTTGCTATCTTTCCAAAACTAAACAGTTTTATCAACTTACCAAACAAATCCTTTTTATTTAACAACCCATTATCGCTTCAAATAACTTTCCAAAATTAATCATAAATTCCAAACAACATTGTTTTCTTAAAAATTCAAATTTAAATTTTAAATTCAAATTTTAAACTTTCAAAATTTTCTCAAAATTTTCTATCTCCCTAAATTTTTGAAAAATTTCGCCAGCATTTCCTTTGCGCGGCTAGCTCGGTACGACTATAAAATGGCACCACAGTCCCTTAGATTTCAAAAGAAAACAAAAAGCCAAGTGGCTAGACAAGAAAATCACCAAATTACATATAGAAATTTAAATACATACCTTTTTGTCGAATAATTTAAATTATCTTCAAAATCGAAATCCAATTTATCCTTTGTCTTTAACACACCTGTATATCCTACTAGCCGTAATATCCATTTGCAACATTCAAATTTATTCTGCACATTCCTTTACAAAATCTTCAATATATACTTCTTATACCATTTTTACTTCACCATTGATGTTATATATCCATTTTCATTCAATCCTACATTTTCAATTTCCTTTGAATTCAATTCACAATTTCAATTCTATTTGGATTCAATTTATCTTCGGAATATTGAATTTTATCGATTATCTTTCATTCACAACTGACTCATATCATTAATTTTAAATTAATTTCATTTACTAATTCATTCCAATTCATTTTATCTCAACCTATTATTCTATTTCATGTTTATTATCTTTAGTTCACTTCGAACTAATTTTTACAACTTCTTTTATCTCGCACAATTCGAATTGATTTTCAATATTCAGTTTCAATTCCCGTTTTTATTCTTTTTATTCTTTTTTTTCATCCCCAAACACAATTAAATTTCAATTCACCATTTTGGTTTACAACCATGTTTATTTAAATTGGATTTCAAATTCCATATGAATTTAATTACCTTTCGTTCATAATCATTGAATTCGATTCATTTCAAGTCATATTCAATTTTGTAATTCCTTTAATTAGTTTTATTTACTAATTTCATTTCAATATTTCACTTTGTTTAATACAAACCAAATTCAATTTCAATTCCAGTTCTATTTACTTATAAATTCGAAATGAATTTCAACATTCAATTTCACTTTCATTTGCTTACAATTGTAAATTTATTCATTCATTCACAATTCTATTTTCCATATTTATAAATTTTATTCCAATCATTTAGTCTACAAGACTTCTCAAATTCACCTTCATTCAAATTAACTCAAGTCAATTTCAGTTTAAATCTGAATTTCCTAAGTTTTCAAACTTATTATTCCATAATTATTTTTTAATAAAATTCCAGAGTCTTTCCACCTTTTCCAAAATCATTATTGAAAACAATTCAAATTATCCTTTGAATTTCAAAACCAAACCCAAATTTTCCAAACAACTTCCATTTAAAACAATTTGGCAGCAATTCCTCTTTTGGAAACCCGAAAATGAACATCGATGATGCTGCAGTCATCACCGAAGTTATTTTCCAGCGACCATAAGAGTTTCCTTCAAAACACTTTTCCAAAACCCTTGAAAATCATCTTCAAAATCAAAAGGGATTTAAACTTTCTGAATCTCCAAAACTTCCAAATTCTTTTCAAAACATTTCCAAATATCTCTCTGGAATTCCGTTTCAAATTATAAATCACATTTACAATTTATATTCTCAAATTCCATTTGTATGTAAATTATTTCTTAACTTTGGAGTTACAATTTCAATTTATTATCCAACAATCAATGATAATAGTTTAATATTATCAGTTCCTAACATCCAAGCAACCATATACTACTATAATAATTACGGAAAATTATTTCTTTCATACACGAAAATAGTTTGGGTAAAATTAATTTATTTACCCGATTTTAAAACAATATCGTTTCGAATTGCCCTGTACGAGTGTTTAGAGATCTCTATTGATAGAGCTGTACAAACTATATTGACCAGAATCCATATACCACCCAACAAACTAATCGTCACAATATAAAATAAATTTTTTATATTCACTAACAAATATGCGCTCATATCCATCATTACACTCAAATTCATTCTAGAGTACTACTGACTCTGTCTCTAATGAGTAACACCCAACAAAGCCAAGGTTGTCGCTTAACCAAATGCTCTGATACCAAATGTAACGGTCCGCAAATCCATACCCCTTTTGAGCTGGCAAAATTCCACAACAATTCAGCCCAAAGTGGAACGAATGCACGAGTCTTCGGGTTTAAAGAAGAAAGAGGCAGAAGAAGAAGAAAATAAAACAATAACAGAATCTCACATATCGCAGCGGAACAAATATAATAGATAAATGAATATCTTTAAAACAAAGAACTATATCAGTTATTACATTACATCATATTACATTATCAGAGTGTTACAACAACAAACAACGGAAAAGAATATAACATATCCTAGTGATACGCTTCGCCATCCAGCTTGCTCCTGATCTCCACAGCCTCTCTTTTTCGACTTCGCTCTAGAATAATGATAATCTGACTCTAGGCTGCCCGTGTGAAAAAATTGTAGGCACCCATAGTTTAGAAAGGGAATAATAAACTCCAGGTCAGTCGTGGGCCGGTGTGAGATCTTAAAAACGGTTATTTTCACAAAGAAAGCAAAAGAAATCCGCTATGATTTTTTTTTGGAAAACGAAACTACCATAAGGTCTCCCGGCACACACACAATGCAATCGCAAACTTGGGGTGATTTCTCCTTATGATAGTCAAACATGCTTGATACACAAAAATCCTTACATTATTATTATTACATAGTGTGGAAAACATTTTGAAAGTATAATATTAATCTTAGCCAGCATAGGCACTATTATATTATGCCTGCTATAGCTACCTCCTGAGGAGGCAGGTTATACAATTGCAATTGTAAATGGCTCGAATTGTTTCTTTGGATTTCCAACAAATGGTCAGGCTAAGTAACTTCCAATTGCCACGTGGGTATGCCTCTGGAGGGACGCCCCGAGAACCTAACCGGATCTCTGCCAACACAAGGCCGGGTTACCTCTGTAACTAGGTAACTACTACACGAGTATGCAATTCCTCGGTCGCGTGCGACCTTTATCCGAGGATCCTCAACAAGAAAGCAACAACCACAAAGTACAATAAATTTGCAGCATTAACATAGGTAAAATATCTAGGCTCCATACCATGATACTACCCTTTTCCAGAAGGAAATGACATACCCTTAGGAGGAGCTACCCCCAAATAACCTTGCCGCATCCTTCCTGTTTTGACCATTTCCGGGTTGTGAGGTCCGACGAACTCTCGTCCACAAAGCTATACTTTTCACAAAGTCATGCTTTGATCAAAAAAAGATCAGCAGTACTTCGTATGCCACATTACCAAATTAGGAATATATCACCAATAACCATCAACTACATAACCTCTGAGCTCGTACGTCTCAGAAAAGGGTGTTAAGCTAAGAGAATAAATTCTCCGCCACCAACAGAAATGTATTTGATAGAAATCAGTTTTATATCTCAAAGTGTAATGTCAGACACACATCCATACAAGTCCGTTCCGGGATCGAACGGAACCGAAGGCACTTCAAAAGAAGCCCTTGAAAATCTGGATATTCACTAATTACGTCCGGAATCCCGATCACAAAGGGTGATAAAATCTCTATACCGGAGCAACCTGGTGCAGAGACATTCGACATGTAATCCTTTCGCTTTCGAAAATACCCGGTCTTCAACACCGTCTTCAAATGCCATCCCATTTCGTCGTATCGTTATTCGGAATGGGTTTTGTGACACAAGGTCCTCTCCTGGCCAATCCGAATAACGAGCGCTTATTTTTTAAAATAAGTGTTACATTCAGATTTCAAACAAATCACAACAATTTTCACTTTGATCTTTTAAATAAAAGATCGATCACAATCACAAAGGTTCGATGTGGTTTTCGGATATCCACTTGGAATCCGACCCCCGGCCGCATCGAAATTCAAATGTCATTTTAAAGGAAAATATTGATAGTCGGTTATCTAACTATCAATCAACATTCACAACAAATTGCCAGATTTAAATAAATTTCCCAAATATATATTTTCAAATATTTCCGCAAGATATATTTCACACTTCAACCATTTGAAAACAAATTTCAAATTAATTTTCATCTTTCAATCCTTTGAAAACAAATTTCAAATCACTTTTTCACATTTCAATACCTTGAAAACAAATTTCAAATCACTTTTCCTTGCGTGGAAAACATTTTCAAATATTTAGCCGTTTCCACTGAAAATCTGCTGAGTTCAAATAATTTAAAATTACTTATCCAAATATACTTGGAAATATTTAAATAAACTATATTGAAACACTTGCTTAAATATTAGTTATGAAAAATATCATGATAATATCTCATATAAAAATTCAAGTCCAAACTAATTTTTAAAATAAAATTAGTGGATAGGGTATAACTATTTTAAATAACCATTTTCTAAACAAATATCAATTTAATCTTTTAAATAACCACTTTTATATGAAAATATATCTTTACTTTAAAGATTTTCAAAATAACCCAAGTAAATAATTTCTCCAAACTAATCTTTCCTTAACCCATCTTCACTACTTCAATTTCATATTTATGGAATATATTGAAAACATACTCGGCTTTCCAGGGAAAGTACACCTTCCATTCTAAAAATGGTTCATTCAAATCAATTCATAAATTCTTCTGGATTTACTTTAAATTTACGTTCCAAATCCGTAAATTCCATTCCACACTTTTAAAAATAACCAAATGTTTATTTTTAAAACAAATTTCCCTTTCCTTTATAACTTCCCATTGTGAATTTAAACTTCTAAATATCCATTGATATACGATTTTCAAATTGATTTTTTCAAATATTCACTTTCAACCCCAAATCAGATTTCAGTTAATTTCCAAATTTATTTTCAAACACTAAAATCAATTTCCAAATTTGATTTCTAGATTTTTTTTATTTCCTTTTAAAATAAACTTATTTTAAAATAAATTCCTTTAACTCTTTCAATCTATTTAAAATCCGAATTTTTTGAAATATATTCTTCAACTTCCAAACAATATTATTCAAAATCCTTTTATTAAAAACTTTTCCCATATTTTTGAAATAATTCGATAGGATTACTAAAATTAACTTTTATACTTTAAGTGCAACGGTTTAGGCTTTTCTACTTTAATTTCTTATATTGCAATTTCATATTTCTGGTATCCTACGATACCAAAAATACATTCAGCTAAACTATAGCCTTCAACAATTTCGATCATCAATATAATCATCCACAGATTATCAATCACATCACATCACACATATGAAATAATATTCATATAATTTGAGGAATCCAGTTGGATCCCTCCAACCTGTTTTCCTGCATCCATAGACGTTAGCACAACAATTAAATACCCATTCCACTTCGAGGTGGAATATCACAGTATATGGGATTTATAAAATATCGTCCGCTATTATGCGGCGCAATAGTGTCTCATCCGCTATATAATGCTGGAAATCAACAACTCCAAATACATATATAAAAGCAATTCCACTTCGAGGTGGAAAATCGCGGTATATGAGTTTAAATATAATAACCTCCGCTACTATGCGACGCATAGGGTCTAAACTAATATAACTGGTAATAAATTAATCATCCTAGCACACAGTCAATCAATTTTAAATCTAACTATTCAAAATTTAAATCAAAACAATATTGATTGAGTGAGAAGATATCACCTTTGATTTTATCGTTTGCAACTGTTTCCAATCCTGACTTGTCTCCTTTACAGTATTAGACCTTATATAGACAATTTTATACAATTGATTAATATTCGGAATAAATCGAATAATGCACTTTGTCATTTTGTAATTTTTATTCAACTAAATTTTTTAACTTTAAACTACTAATTTAAATTTTAAACAAATTTCCCTTTAGATAAAAATCCTTTAATACCTAAAATAATTAAATAGGTTAATTAAATAATTTAACCACTAAAATTTATTGTTAAAAAAAACTAACTATTTAATTTAACTGATAATTTTTCCCTTTAAATATATGTACACTTATAGATATAGTTTATATAGATTCAAAAAATATATATGTATATGCATATATTTATAAAAATATTCTGTATTACCATTTTAAAATTTTATTTTCCAATTCTTAAGTACAAATATCTATTCTGTTTTTTTTTCTTTTCTATATACGTAAACATTTATTAAATTTTAAATGAAAATAAAATAGAATCTCAATCCACGTATATATCTCACTTTCTATATATATATATATATATATATATACACAGCTAATTATTACTGTATAATTTTTTTAATACATATACAGAATTAAAAATCGGGATTGGAATTCACCTTACTGCCTCAAACGAAAATCAGCCACCATCGCGAGCGCCATCAACAACGCGACCGCAAGATCGCCACTGCTCGACGAACACACCGCCGCACCCCACCACTAAGCTCGAATCTCATCGCGACCTCCTTCCTACTTACCTCGATCTCGCGTGCCATCCAATCGAGCAGCCGTACCTCACCACACCCCTCTTCGTCCTCGCCACTCGACTTCGAAATCCAGTAAATCGAGCCGCCATCGCTACTCTCGAGCATCTCGCGTACACGGCGTCCCCTCCAGCCTGCGATCACGGCTTCGATTTGATTTGAACGGTCCCCTCCCCTACTTATCTCTTCAAATCGAGGTCAAATTTCGATTCCTGCTAATGAATTCGGGGAGGGATGGGCACGCGTTTTGAATACTGGAGGCAAATGGGAAGGGAACAAGCAATTTGAAGAGGGAGGAGTATCGGCCATTTATTTTATTTGATTAATTGTTTACCTTTTGAAAAGAATGGAAGAAGACAGTGATTTTAACACGAAAAAGAAAGGCTTTGATTTGAACGAAAGGATAGGATATGGAGGCGTGTTTACGAAGGTAGGGTTTGACTTTCAAATTGATTTTTAAAATTTTATATTCAAAATATCTCGTATCACCTAACTCGAAATCCCGAACTCCAATCGAGGCATGCTGCCTAGTGTTTCTAATGTTATAACCCTATTCCAAACCCAATGGAACAAATCTCGAGCTCCAATTTGATCGTGTGTGGAAGATAGCTATTTAAATCGACTATTTAAATTAAATTCAACTAAATTATTTTTAGACGTTTCCAGATAGAACGACCAAACGGTGAATCCAAACGCTACGAAATTTGAAATTCGATAATAATACAATATTATGGATCTAATGGAACTGGTTTCGTCGAATTCTGATACTGCGCCTCGGAAGGCTATTTTTAAATATCGATTTAAACGATAAATTTTCAAAACTGAACAAATCATTTTCAAATCCAATTCTGAAGCTTTCATTGCCTTCAGTATTATCAATATAAATTTTCAAGACCTTGAAAATATTTTTAATCAGCTTATAACTGAAGATTTAAATTTTTATCCAACTGCAATAAATTAAATTCAATAATTAAATTGTCAAATTCATATTTATAATTAAAATTCAAGTTAAACTAATCTCCAAATATTTAAAATCAATTAAATATTTCATTTCAAATGTTAAAAATTTTCGGGTCCTCACATCCTTCCCCCCTTAAAAGAACTTCGTCCCGAAATTACAAGTTAAGAAGAACGATCCTTAACCCATTTCTATCTTTCCAAAACTAAACAGTTTTATCAACTTACCAAACAAATCCTTTTTATTTAACAACCCATTATCGCTTCAACTAAATTTCCAAAATTAATTACAGATTCCAAACTGCATTGTTTTCTTAACAATTAAAATTTGAATTTTAAATTCAAATTTTAAACTTTCAAAAATTTCTAACTCCCTAAATTTTCGAAAAATTTCACCAGCGTCTCATTTGCGCGGCTAGGTCGATACGACTACAAAATGGCACCACACGCCCCCAGATTTCAAAAGAAAACAAAAGGCCAAGTGGCTAGACAAGAAAATCACCAAATTTCATATAGAAATTTAAATACATACCATTTTGTCGAACAGTTTAAATTATCTTCAGAATCGAAATCGAATTTATCCTTTGTCTTTAACACACCTGTATATCCTGCTAGCCATAATATCCAATTGCAACATTCAAATTTATTCTGCACATTCCTTTACAAAGTCTTCAATATATACTTCTTATACCATTTTTACTTCCATTGAAGTTATATATCCATTTTCATTCAATCCTACATTTTCAATTTCCTTTGAATTCAATTCACAATTTCAATTCTATTTGGATTCAATTTATCTTCTGAATATTGAATTTTATCGATTATCTTTCATTCACAACTGACTCATATCATTAATTTTAAATTAGTTTCATTTACTAATTCATTCCAATTCATTTTATCTCAACCATTATTCTATTTCACCTTTATTATCTTTAGTTCACTTCGAACTAATTTTTACAACTTCGTTTTATCTCGCACAATTCGAATTAGTTTCAATATTCAGTTTCAATTCCAGTTTTTATTCTTTTTTTTCCTTTTTTTCATCCTCAAACACAATTAAATTTCAATTCACCATATTGGTTTACAACCACGTTTATTTAAACTGGATTTCAAATTCCGTATGAATTTAATTTACCTTTCGTTTATAATTATTGAATTCGATTCATTTCAAGTCATATTCAATTTTGTCATTCCTTTAATTAGTTTTATTTACTAATTTCATTTCAATATTTCACTTTGTTTAATACAAACCAAATTCAATTTCAATTCCAGTTCTATTTACTTATAAATTCGAAATGAATTTCAACATTCAATTTCACTTTCATTTGCTTGTAAATTTATTCATTCATTCACAATTCTATTTTCCACCTTTATAAATTTTATTCCAATCATTTAGTCTACAAGACTTCTCAAATTCACCTTCACTCAAATTAACTCAAGTCAATTTCAGTTTAAATCTACATTTCCTAAGTTTTCAAACTTATTATTCCATAACTGTTTTTTTAATAAAATTGCAGAGTCATTCCACATTTTCCAAAATCATTATTGAAAATAATTCAAATTATCCTTTGAATTTCAAAACCAAACCCAAATTTTCCAAACAACTTCGATTTAAAACAATTTGACAGCAATTCCTCTTTTGAAAACCCGAAAATGAACATCGATGATGCTGCAGTCATCACCGTAGTTATTTTCCAACGACCAAAAGAGTTTATTGCTTTTATCCCTTCAAAACACTTTTCCAAAACCCTTGAAAATCATCATCAAAATCAAAAGGGATTTAAACTTTCCAAACCTCCAAAATTTCCAAATTCTTTTCAAAACATTTCCAAATACTTCTCTGGAATTCCGTTTCAAATTATAAATCACATTTATAATTTATATTCTCAAATTCTATTTGTATGTAAATTTATTTCTTAACTTTGGAATTACGATTTCAATTTCTTATTCAACAATCGATGATAATAGTTTAATATTATCACTTTCTAACATCCAAGCAACCATATACTACTATAATAATTACAGAAAATTATTTCTTTCATACACGAAAATAGTTTGGGTAAAATTATTTCACTTACCCGATTTTAAAACAATATCGTGCCGAATTGTTCTGTACGAGTGTTTAGAGATCCCTAACGATAGAGTTGTACAAACTATATCGACCAGAATCCATATACCACTCAACAAACCAATCATCACAATATAAAACAAATTTTTTATATTCACCAACAAATACACGCTCATATCTATTATTACACTCAAACTCATTCTAGAGTACTACTAACTCTATCTCTAATGAGTAACACCCAACAAAGCCAAGGTTGTCGCTTAACCAAATGCTCTGATACCAAATGTAACAGCCCGCAAATCTGTACCCCTTTTGAGCTGGCAAAATTCCACAACAATTCAGCCCAAAGTGGAACGAATGCACGAGTCTTCGGGTTTAAAGAAGAAAGAGGTAGAGGAAGAAGAAAAGAAAACAATAACAGAATCTCACATATCGCAGCGGAACAAATATAATAGATAAATGAATATCTTTAAAACAAAGAACTATATCGGTTATTACATTACATCATATTACATTTTCAGAGTGTTACAACAACAAACAACGGAAAAGAATATAACATATCCTAGTGATACGCTTCGCCATCCAGCTTGCTCCTGATCTCCGCAGCATCTCTTTTTCGACTTCGCTCCAGAATAATGATAACCTGACTCTAGGCTGCTCGTGTGGAAAAATTGTGGGCACCCAGAGTTTAGAAAGGGAATAATAAACTCCAGGCCAGTCGTGGGACTGGTGTGAGATCTTAAAAACGGTTATTTTCACAAAGAAAGCAAAAGAAATCCGCTATGATTTTTTTTTTGGAAAATGAAACTACCATAAGGCCTCCCGGCACACACACAATACAATCGCAGACTTGGGGGAGATTTCCCCTTATGATAATGCTTGATACGCAAAAATCCTTTTTGACATTATTATTACTACATAGTGTGGAAAACATTTCGAAAGTATAATATTAATCTTAGCTAGCGTAGGCATCATTATATTATGTCTGTTATAGCTACCTCCTGAGGAGGCAGGTTATACAATTGCAATCGTAAAGGACTCGTATTGTTTCTTTGGATTTCCAACAAATGGTCAGGCTAAGGAACTTCGTATTGCCACCTGGGTACGCCTCTGGAGGGACGCCCCGAGAACCTTACTGGATCTCTGCCAACACAAGGCCGGGTTACCTCTGTAACTAGGTAACTACTACACGAGTAAGCAATCCCTCGGTCGCGTGCGACCTTTATCCGAGGATCCTCAACCACAAAATAACAACCACAAAGTATAATAAATTTGCAGCATCAACATAGGTAAAATATGTAGGCTTCATACCATGATACTACCCTTTTCCAGAAGGAAATGACATACCCTCAGGAGGAGCTACCCCCAAATAACCTTGTCGCATCCTTCCTGTTTTGACCATTTTCGTGTTGGGAGGTCCGACGAAGTCTCGTCCACAAAGCTACACTTTTCACAAAGTCCTGCTTTGATCAACAAATGATCAGCATCACTTCGTGTGCCACATTACCAAATTGGGAGTATATCACCAATAACCATCAACTACATAACCTCTGAGCTCGTACGTCTCAGAGAAGGGTGTTAAGCTAAGAGAATAAATTCTCCGCCACCAACAAAAATGTATTTGATAGAAATCAGTTTTATATCTCAAAGCGTAATGTCAGACACACATCCATACTAGTCTATTTCGGGATCTTACGGAACCGAAGGCACTTCAAAAGAAGCCCATGCAAATCCAGATATTCACTAATCACGTCCGGAATCCCCATCACAAAAGGTGATAAAATCTCTATACCGGAGCAACCCGGTGCAGAGACATTCAACAGGTAATCCTTTCGCTTTAGAAAATACCCGGTCTTCAACACCGTCTTCAAATGCCATCCCATTTCGTCATATCGTTATTCGAAATGGGTTTTATGACAAAAGGTCCACTCTCGGCCAATCCGAATAACAAGCGCTTTTTAAAATAAGTGTTACATTCAGATTTCAAACAAATCACAACAATTTTCACTTTGATCTTTTAAATAAAAGATCAATCACAATCATAAAGGTTCGATATGGTTTTCAGATATCCACTTGGAATCCGACCCCCAGTCGAATTGAAATTCCAATGTCATTTTAAAGGCAAATATTGATAGTCGGTTATTTAACTATCAATCAACATTCACAATAAATTGCCGGATTTTAATAAATTTCCCAAATATTTATTTTCAAATATTTCCGCAAGATATATTTCACACTTCAACCATTTGAAAACAAATTTCAAATTAATTTTCATCTTTCAATCCTTTGAAATCAAATTTCAGATAACTTTTTCACATTTCAATACCTTGAAAACAAATTTCATATCACTTTTCCTTATGCGGAAAACATTTCCAAATATTTAGTTGTTTCCACTGAAAATCTGCCGAGTTCAAATAATTTAAAAATACTTATCCAAATATTCTTGGAAATATTTAAAATAAACTATTTTGAAACACTTGCTTAAATATTAGTTATGAAAAATATCATGCTAATATCTCATATAAAAATTCAAGTCCAAACTAATTTTTAAAATAAAATTAGTAGATAGGGTATAACTATTTTAAATAACCATTTTCTAAACAAATATCAATTTAATCTTTTAAATAACCACTTTTATATGAAAATATATCTTTACTTTAAAGATTTTCAAAATAACCCAAGTAAATAATTTCTCCAAACTAATCTTTCCTTAACCCATCTTCACAACTTCAATTTCATATTTATAGACTCTATTGAAAACATACTGGGCTTTCCAGGGAAAGTACACCTTCCATTCTGAAAATGGTTCATTAAAATCAATTTATAAATTCTTTTGGAATTTCTTTAAATTTACGTTCCAAATTCGTAAATTCCTTTCCACACTTTTAAAAATAACCAAATGTTTATTTTTAAAACAAATTTCCCTTTTCTTTATAAATTCCCATTGTGAATTTAAACTTTTAAATATCCATCGATATACAATTTTCAAATTGATTTTTTCAAATATTCACTTTCAACACCAAATCAGATTTCAATTGATTTCCAAATTTATTTTCAAACACCAAAATCAATTTCCAAATTTGATTTCTAGATTTTTTTTATTTCCTTTTAAAATAAATTTCTTTTAAAATAAATTCCTTTAACTCTTTCAATCTATTTAAAATCCGAATTTTTTGAAATATATTCTTAAATTTATAAACAATATTATTCAAATCCCTTTATTAAAAACTTTTCCCATATTTTGGAAATAATTTGAAAGGATTACTAAAATTAACTTTTGTACTTCGATTGTAACGGTCTTGGCTTTTCTACTTTAATTTCTAAAATTTCAATTTCATATTTCTGGTATCCTACGATACCAAAAATACATTCAGCTAAACTATAGCCTTCAACAATTTCGATCATCAATATAATCATCCACAGATTATCAATCAATCACATCACACATATGAAATAATATTCATATAATTTGAGGAATCCAGTTGGATCCCTCCAACCTGTTTCCCTGCATCCACAGATGTTAGCACAACAATTAAATACCCATTCCACTTCGAGGTGGAATATCGCGGTATATGGGAATCATAAAATATCATCCGCTATTTTGCGGCGCAATAGGGTCTCATCCGCTATATAATACGGGAAATCAACAACTCGAAATACATATATAATACCAATTCCACTTCGAGGTGGAATATCGCGGTATATGGGTTTAAATATAATAACCTCCGCTACTATGCGGCGCATAGGTCTAAACTAATATAACTGATAATAAATTAATCATCCTAGCACACAGTCAATCAATTTTAAATCTAACTATTCAAAATTTAAATCAGAACAATATTGATTGAGTGAGAAGATCTCACATTTGATTTTATCGTTTGCAACTGTTTCCAATCCCGACTTGTCTCCTTTACAGTATTAGACCTTGTATAGACGATTCTATACAATTGATTAATATTCGGAATAAATCGAACAATGCACTTTGTCATTTTGTAATTTTTATTCAACTAAATTTTTTAACTTTAAACTAGTAATTTAGATTTTAAACAAATTTCCCTTTAGATAAAAATTCTTTGATACCTAAAATAATTAAATAGGTTAATTAAATAATTTAACCACTAAAATTTTTTGTTAAAAAAACTAACTATTTAACTAACTATTTAATTTAACTGATAATTTTTCCCTTTAAATATATGTATGCACTTATAGAAATAGTTTATATAGATTCCAAAAGTATATATGTATATACGTATATTTATAAAAATATTATGTATTACCATTTTCAAATTTTATTTTCCAATTCTTAAGTACAAAGATCTTTTCTGTTTTTTTCTTTTCTATATACGTATACATTTATTAAATTTTAAATGAAAACGAAATAGAATCTCAATCCACGTATATATCTCACTGTCTATATATATACAGCTAATTATTTACTGTATAATTTTTTTTAATACATACATAGAATTAAAAATCGAGATAGGAATTCACCTTGCTGCCTCAAACGAACATCAGCCACCATCGCGAGCGCCATCAACAATGCGACCGCAAGATCGCCACTGCTCGACGAACACGCCGCCACACCCCACCACTAAGCTCGAATCTCATCGCAGCCTCCTTCCTACTTACCTCGACCTCGCATGCCATCCAATCGAGCAACCGCACCTCGCCACACCCCTCTTCATCCATGCGACTCGACTTCGAGATCCAATAAATCGAGCGGCCATCGCTACTCTCGAGCATCTTGCGTACACGTGCGTCCCCTCCAGCCTGCGAACATGGCTTCGACTTGATTTGAACGGTCCCCTCCCCTTCTTATCTCTTCGAATCGAGGTCAAATTACGATTCCTGCTAATGAATTCGAGGAGAGATGGGCACGCGGTTTGAATACTGGAGACAAATGGGAAGGGAACGATCAATTTGTAGAGGTAGGAGTATCGGCCATTTATTTTTTTTATTTTTTTTTGTTTACCTTCTGAAAAGAATGGAAGGAGATAGTGATTTTAACACGAAAAAGAACGGCTTGATTTGAACGAAAGGATAGGATAGGGTGGCGTGCGTACGTAGGTAGGGTTTGACTTTCAAATTGATTTGTAAAATTTTATATTCAAAATATCTCGTATAACCTAACTCGAAATCCCGAACTTCTATCGAGGCATGCCGCCTAGCGTTTCTAATGTTATAACCCTATTCCGAATCCAATGGAACAAATCTCGGGCTCCAATTTGATCATATGTGGAAGATAGCTATTTAAATCGACTATTTAAATTAAATTCAACTATATTATTTCTAGACGTTTCCAGATCGAGCGACCAAACGATGAATCCAAACGCTACGAAATTTGAAATCCAATAATAATACAATATTATGGATCCAATGGAACTGGTTTCGTCGAATTCTGAGACTGTGCCGTAGAATGCTATTTTTAAATATCGATTTAAACGATAAATTTTCAAACCTGAATAAATCATTTTCAAATCCAATTCTGAAGCTTTCATTACCTTCAGTATTATCAATATAAATTTTCGAGGCCTTGAAAATATTTTTAGTCGGCTTATAACTGAAGATTTAAAATCAATCAAATATTTCATTCCAAATGTTAAAAAATTTCCGGGTCGTCACAAGTAGAGTAAAGTGAATAAAAGCAAAGAAACAGTTACATCAGGGTTTTATACTGGTTCGGACTTCCTTTCCTAAGTCCAGTATCAAAGCTCCTCTTCAGCCTTAAACTCAGTAAACAAACCTCGCTTCATCCAGAGAAATAGGTTTAATGTAGAAATCTTGTCTTCGACAAATACATGTTCTTTGTAATACTGATTTTGACTACATAATACAAATCTTTCTATAATCTCCTTTGGGTAGTATGTGCATGTGAGGCTCTTACTTTTAGGAAGTGATAAAACTGATATATTGATTGCTTTTAGAAATTAAAGTATGTAAAAAATATAGATTTTAAAATCGGAGAATTCAAGTAATTTAATTCTTAAAATCTTTACACATATATAGATGATGAAGAGTTTTTGTTAAGAGTAATATCTGTTAGATTTTTTTTAGTCTAAAGGTTGGGATCATTGAAAAGGAAGAGATGTGGTGAAGACTTATGAAAGTAGCTGTTAGAACGAAGCAGATGACCTTCCATTGTATGTGGCCGTTACTCAGCGTAGACGTCTATCAATAAGTTTATACGTCTAAGCTTATATATATATATATATATATATATATATTTTAATCAGAAGCTAATCACAAACATCTGAGGGTATTAGCAGACGTCTAATGTAAGTCCATTTTTAAAAAACAGAAGCTTTAGTCAGACGTTTGATATGTAACGCCAGACGCCTGATATATGCTGTTTTCTTTTCTTCAGCCTTTTGTTATATGAGGACTGAAAGAATTTTTCCATGCAACGTTTATATTTAAAAACAACTACTAAAGGAGATTTTACAAGTTATATCTGTGACAATCACAACATTATATTAGCTTTTCTAATACTGATGGTTCTTCTTTTTTGTTAGCCGTATTTAAGTTGAATTCTAAAATCTTTTTCTTGCAAGTAGATTGAATATATATTGTATGTGTATGATTGTATAGTTGTTGTCGTCGAAATCATAGAATAGTATTTCTAACATTCTCCACCTTTTTGAAGATGACAACTATACAATCGCTTTATAAACATATAACTCCCCCGAATGTGATTCCTCGCCTTATATACATGTAATATGACATTTCTCCCCCTTATAGATGAACAAATGAAAAAATACAAGCCACGATCAATCGAAGAAAAGTTTAACCGGTTATACATGCATTCAATATTAGGATAATATGACCGAACGTACTAAAAACCTTACAAATGGTTATAATATCCTCAGAAGCTTGGCGGGTCTTCATTATATGTACCTTGTTGCCATTGAGATTGGCCAGCACACTCCATATCTTCGTGAATAGAGAGACCCTGGAATGATGGGTAATAGCTATAGTCCTGATTGGTCGTGTGAAGCATGAGGATCTTCTGAAGGAAACGATAAACCTTTACTCTCTTCGGTATCAAGCGAAATAGGTGCTTTTCTAGGACGAGAGTGCTGTGGAGATTTCTATGAAGGTCCTATGCCTGAAGATGGGCCTGAGTGAAAAAATGGTGGCGGTAGTGGTGTAGGTGAGGGAGAAGAGGACGAATGGAAGGAAGAACGACCGTGAACCTTTCGGAGAACCTTTCCCAAGTTGAAACAAACTTATCTAACGTTTTTTCTACTTTGGTCAAACGAGTAGAAAAAGATCATTCCAACGTGACATCATTTTGTCTAGCACCTGTTGATTTGGGGAGAGAAGACATTGATTTTGGAGTGTAATATCCAGATAGTTCTCTCCTGGACCTACTGCTATCCTGGCTTCCTATATTTCAAAATCAAAGTAATACTCTATAGACACTGAAGCTTTGGGTGGTTAGGAAAGCCAAGTTGTAGGTGCTTGTTGATGTTGTTAAGGAGGTTAATATTGGGATAGATATGAAGGAATTCCTAAAAACCGTAGAATTCTCAAGATGTAGGGAGCATATACAATGCTACGACGAGTTAGTGTCCAAAATTTTTAATTTGGTCAAAAATGTATTGTGTCCAATTTACTTTAATTCGATCAAAAATAGCATATATGGCTTTATGATCGTCATCGTAGACTTGTTCGTGACTTCCTAATCTAGGGTTGACAATGTTTATGAGCATTCGGTTAAGAAGTCGTGCTCGAGGATGGAAATTTGATGGTTTTAATTTCTGGATGTCGTCATCCCAGATAAGATGAGTAACAACATCTCTGGGGGGAATAACGTTTATCTAGAATTTGTTGTAGCAAAATCCCATCATAAGAGCAATGAAGGATTTGTACAATCATTTCAACATTGAGTTTTATCGAATGACCATGATCACTAGTTCAGATCCAGTTATCGTCATCATATGGATTCCAAAGAGTTAATCAAAAAATATTAATTAAGAAAGAAATACCGCAAGTTGGTCAATTTTTCCGGCACTGTTATCATAGTTGACTAAGGGGTACAATCCAGCAACCTTAAGCAGATCTATTTCATGATAGTAGATGAACCGGCGGATTAGAAAGAAAGGTCCGGCGTAAAAGTGCTTTTTCTCCAATTCTTGAAGACGTTGTTTTCCATGTTGCTTCTCCACAATTCATTCATCAATGTGATGATCAATTACAAATTGCTGAGATGGTGGTAAGGAGCTTTGCCCTGATGAAGGTTTACGACATTTTGGTACTGGATTCATTTTTTGGGCCATTTATTTTGTATTTCGGGGAGAAAAAAGATTTGGGGTTTTAGGGTTTGCTTGAGGGTTTTTAAAATGAACGATGAAAAATAAGGAAGTTGTAAAAAGTAATTTATAGGTGGGTGACACGGTGAGGAAGAATCTACGTTCATACGTCTAGTGTTAGGGGAACAGACGTTTGAGCGGGGTATTGTTCGTCGGCAGAGAAGTTTCTCTGACGCCTGAATAGGAGTACAGACGTCTGTCTTTGAAAATGGGGTTTTTCCTGTGCGTTCAGACAGACGGTCGATGACATTCTCAGACATTAAAGCTAAAACAATGTTGTAACAGAGGAATCAAATAGACGTCTGGCTTTTATGTTCAAATGTTTGTGCTGAAATTGTCAATGATTTTTCTTCCATAGAGTTTAATCAAACATCTGGTGATTTAGACAGACGTCTATGCTAAAAGGAGAAAAAATAATTTATCTTCCTGTTTCTTTCAGTGTTAGACGTCTGACTTCAGGGTTAATAGATTCCCGTGTATACGTTCAGACGTCTGAGTTTTCTATTCAGATGTATGGTTAGGAAAAAAATTTATTTTTGCCTCTGTTAATTTATATATATATATTGAAAATGGATAATAAAAAAAATAATTGTAAGCATATTTATATTATATATATGTATATATTAACCGTCAAAAAAGTTCTTCTTCAGTTGTTAGCTGGGGAGTCAAAAAAAATTATTTTGTTTTTCCCAAGAATTCGATTCATCCTTGGTATGCTCGTTTAACGGCCGAAGTGGTGACCAGTAAGGAGGCACATGACTATGTTCTGCTTGCGATGTCCCTTCGCCCCATAATTGTCGTCGTGTGATCTTGGGAGCTCTCGGAGGAGTTTCCCTTAAACGCGAAGACCTTGCATGTACATAGTCCTTCGTTGGTGAATGGCTACATATGGTGACGATGCATTTTTCAAGGAAGTTCAAGTGAGCTTCTTGACGGCATTGTTCATAGTACATCTCTCTTTGAAATCCTGTCATTTCCTATTGGTAATGATGGATATCGTCAACTTTGTCAGACAGTGAGGCTGATTGAAGGTCAATTTCCTGTTTGGCTTTCTTTCTTTTTGGAGAGTAGCCAGTACGATAAGTTGGTGACGGAATGATGTTAAGGGATGGAGATAATTTATGCGTGACTTTATACGGGGAAGTATAAGTGCTACCGAAAGAAGGTAAGGCGTAGTCGATTGCAGAATATGTAGAATCATGATCTGAACACATTTTTCATATATCAGTTTTGAAAGTTGTTTCTTTGATTATGTAAAAAAAAATTAGATAAAATTCTGGTAAAGTTCTCATATATATATATATATATATGAAATTTTTATATACTATTTTAAGAGTAAGTTTCGTTTATTTGTTGGTAAAAAAATGTCAGCCATAAGATATTGGCTAGAAAAAAATAAGTGGTTTAGAAAATAGTTGAAATTTCAACCAATCAAAAAAAGAAAACAACTTTTTTCTAAAATTTATATTTTATTATAGATCGTGTAATGATACAATACCTAGTTCATGTCTTAACTTAATAAAATTCTGTTTTGTTAGAGGTTTTGTAAAGATATCAGCTATTCGATTTTCGGTCTTTACGAATTCAAGAGTTATTGTTTCTTTTTCGACATTATCTCTTAAAAAGTGATGACGAATATCTATGTGTTTTGTTCGAGAATGAACTATTAAGTTTTTCGACAGATTTATTGCACTTGTTTTTGTCACAAACAATTGGAGATTTGTTTATAATTTTTCCAAAATCTTTAAAGGTTTATTGCATATATATTATTTGTGTACAAGCTAAAGCGGCAGCAATATATTCTACTCCATAAGTTGAAAGTGATACACAATTCTGTTTTTTACTTAACCACGAGAATAGAGACTGACTGATAAAGTGATATGTACCACTTGTACTTTACCTATCGATTTTACAACCGCCAAAATCCACATCGCTATTGGATACAAGTTTGAAGGAGCTATATTTAGGATAGAGTAGACTGTAATTCGTAGTGCTGGCTAAGTAACGCAAAATATGTATAACTGCACGATGGTATGAATCTTTAGGTTGTGCTTGAAATCTTGCACATAGACACACACTCATCATGATATCAGGTCGACTCCCCGTTAAGTATAATAGTTATCCTATTATACTTAGATAAATTTTTTGATCAAAATCCTTTCTATTTTCATCTTTATCTAAATGGGTATTTATGCTCGTGGGGATTGGTTTACATGATGTTTTCTTCATTCCAAAACGTTTTAACAAATTTTCTTGATGTTTTCTTCAGTCCAAAATGTTTTACCAAATTTTGATAATATTTTTCTTGATTTATAAAAATATCATTTTGTAATTGTTTGACCTATAATCCTAATAAAAAATTAATTCTCCCATATGTGACATTTCAAATTCATTTTTCATAATATCTGCAAATTTGGTATACAGATTTTCATTAGCTGATCCAAAAATTATGTCATCTACATATATTTGAACAATTAAAATATCATTATAATTTCTTTTTATGAATAAGGTTGTATCTATTTTACCAAAATTGAAACTAGAATTTAGTAAATGTGTTTTTAGTCTATCATATCAAGCACGAGGTGCTTGTTTTAAACCATATAAAGTCTTTTTCAGTTTATACACAAAGGAGTTGCCCAATATAAACTTGTTCTTTTATAAAACCATCAAAAAGGCACATTTTACATCTATTTGAAAAAGTTTATAGTTATGATGACATGCGAAAGCAAGTAACGTTCGCATGGCTTCTAAACGTGCGATTGAGCAAATGTTTCTTCATAGTCAATGCCTTTCTCTTAATTATAACCTTGCGCTACTAATCTAGTTTTATTATGAATAATGTTTCCATTTTCGTTATTTTTATTTTTATATATCCATTTTTTTCAATTACATATTGATCCGTAGGTCTCGGTATAGGTTCCCATACTCATTTCTTTCGAGTTCATTAAGTTCTTCTTGCATCTCAATAATCCATGATTCATCGTTTGAAGCTTTTTTATAATTTTTAGGTTCAAAATTTGAAATAAATGCAACGTGACTCATTTGATTTAATTGATGTCTGGTAGAAACTTTTGTATTTAAATCACCAGTTATATTGTTAACTGGATGGTTTTTCAAAATACGAGGTAGTGATCTTAATGTATTATCATTGTCAATGATAGTCTCATTATTGTTTTGAATAATTGTGTTATTCTAAGAAGGTTTTATTAAAATTTCATCATCATCACTGTTTTATTAATGGAAATGTTTTCATCAAAGGAAACATGTAGGCTTTTTTCTATTGTACTAGTATGTTTATTAAATATCCTAAAAGCTTTGCTGGGATCTGAGTATCCAATAAATATTTCTTCGTCAATTTTTAAATCAAATTTTCCAAGATTATCTTTAGTGTTTAATATAAAAAAAATTGACCCAAATATTCGAAAATATGATACTTTGGGATTTTTACCAAAAAAACAATTCATAACAAGTATTTTTAGTTAAAGGACGCAATGTAACACGATTTAGTACATAGCAAGCAGTAGCTACAGCTTCTGTCCAAAAATTCTTTGTTAGGTTACTACTGTTAAGCATAGTTCGTGCACATTCTTAGAGTGTACGATTTTTCCTTTCCATAATACCATTTTGTTATGGTGTTCGTGGAAATGAGAAATTATGTTTAATTCCCTTTTTGTTAATTTTTTTTTTCAAAGATTCGTTTTAAAATTCTCTCCCATGATCATTTTTTATACTCTTTATTTTAAGATTCATTAAATTTTTATTTCTTTTAGCAAAGATTTAAACATTTCAAAAGTATCACTTTCATGTTTTAGGAATAGTGTCCACGTATATCATGAAAAGTCATCTACAATAACAAATACATACTTGTTATGATTTATTGAATGTACTTGAGTAGGTCCAAATAACAAGACGTAATAATTCTAAAGGTTGTTTGGTAGAAATTTTCTTTTTAGATTTAAAAGAACCCCTTTCCAATTTACCTTATTTACATGCATCACATAAATTTTTAACTTTATAATTTATTTTAGGGAGACCTCTAAACAAATTAAGTTTGGCTAATTTGTTTAAAGACATGAAGTTTATGTGACATAATCATTTTTGTCATATCCACGGATCATTAAAATCTGTTGGACATAAATCACTTGAGTTATTACATTTCAAATTTAAGACATAGATGTTTCTTTTCCTTAATCCTTCGAAAATCGGATTTTTATTTTGATCAAAAATGTTGCATTTATTCTTTTCAAATTTCAAATAAAGGAAGGCATGTTATGTAGTTGATTACCTTATCAACCTTAATTTTTAAGTGATATCTATTTGCATTTGAAGGTCAACCCCAATTTTGTATCCTCTGGTGAAAAACCTGTAAATGAAAAGAAAAAAAATGAGCTTTGATAAATAGCAATCAAACAGGTTATCAAAACTGTAATCAAAATGGAGGACCTAGGTGCATATACATAATATACAATAATAACTTACAACATAAAATTTAGATATTGAAAATCATATGTCGACTAAAAAATATTTTTAATTTTTTAAACAACGATAGCATTTTGTACTAGTGCGCTTATCGACAATATCTTTTTTCAAATAAATCTGAAATAAAAATAGTTGAACTCAATAGAAAATGAAATTTTATTCTATTATGATAACTGCAAATGATAATCAAAGAATACTACATTACCGAGGAAAAACAATCAATCGGGTAATAAGTTGAGGAATTTATGAGTTGAACTGGAGCGGTAAATGAAAAGGATTTGTTTTGTTGATACCACTGCATATTGTTGGGGTGAAGAATTAAAACTACGCTGTCAAATTTATAACTAAGCCTGAACAAGTTCGAAATAGAAAATGCAATTTGTGTTTGTGAGTTCTCTATAATTTACGTGAACAAAATCAATTTTCTCAAGTTGGGAAACAATCTCTATATGAAAGAGCATTGCGTTACACAGAGGGAGTAACAAAGAGCATATAGTAATAATTAGTTGTACAACTCTTTAACTTTGCAGTGCATCAAAGAAATGCAATTTACAATGCAGATCAGTAAAGACCCGGATACAAAATCAATCAAATTTTACAGTTACTTTTTATAAATAAATATAAAGTTTATCAAGATAAAATTCATTACCGTAGTGATAAAGTGGAGCATATGCGGCGATGGTATAGCAGACGCTATCGGAGGAGAGCAGAGATTGACGAAGGGGGACCAGGGTTTTCTTTTACTTTAGGAATTCCTGGAGAGTTTTCTTTTTTTCTTTTTGAGCGAACGTTTTTTCATGAAACGACATTGGTCGATGGGATATAGGGTTTTGGACAACGCGTGGTCGTGGCATAGGAAGCCTTTAATTCATTTATTTTAAGTTAATTTATATCATTTTTTTGAAAGGGCTAGTTAAAACCAAGGCATATTTAAATTAATAATGATTTTTCATATAATACAAACTAAAGAATAATTCGATTGATTTGGTTAGTATAGTTGAGGTTTTGACATATTCAACCATTAGACTAGTTAATCTAATACTATTCGGTTCATTTAAAATCAAATAAGTAAATTGAAATGAACTATCTACAAACAAAGTAATAATCATGTATGTATCATCCAACGTTTCGTGGGTTAAATTTTAAAATAACGGACATATATTTTTTATACATTTCTTTACTGAATATTATTTATTTGAAAAACAATTATTATATTATTAAATCTGTAGAAAATACATAAAAACTAGACCAAATTTTATATCATTAACCGATTATATAAAAAACATAATATATAATAAAATAATATTTATTATTTGTTGAATTATCTTAATCAATTAGAAATGCGTAATGTTTTCTACTATTTTAAATTTGGTATATTATTATTATGATTTCTGAACATGATTTGGTATATTATTGTGAAATAATAATGTGTAAATATACAGTAAAAGTAAAAATTAATGAAATAAAAGTGTCTAATAATATCGATTTTAGTCTTATGCAAGGAGATTTAGCGGGTGTAGAAAAGGAGTTGAAAATTTATTGTTGGAAAATTCTAACATGTGGGCCACATATGTAAAATAAAATGTGCTATGCTTGTTTGGTGTATAGCGTAACTAAAGTGATCAAATAAAGTAATAAAATATATAACTCGTAAATATATAATTATCATGGAAAGAATGAGTAGAGACCGAAGTTATTTTCAATTTGTTGATGGCCAAATTGAAAATATCACACTTTTATAAATAAGGGGTTATGGTCCCTAAATTACACTATTTTTCTATTTTTCTCCTAACCCTGTTCTAAGGAGAATAAGACGCCGAGTTGTGTCAATTTGGAAGGTCGGATTCATCTCTTATCTTTTAAATTTGCCTCTTTATCTTATTCAGTTCATGAAAGTGGCAACAATGAATTCAGATCTAATTTAAGATCAAGTCAATATGGAAAACCAAAACCAAATTTTCCTTTCCCAATCAGCAACTACAGATTTTTTTTTTTTTTTGAATTACCTAGAGAACCAAGCTTCGCTTGTAAATTCTAGGGAAGTATGTGCCTGCCAAACACATACTTCGGGTACTTGTTACAGGGTTGTCAGCTTCGGGGCTAGAACCCGTGACCTTCGATCACGCAGTCCGGACCATCAACCAACTGCGCCAACCCTGTTGGCAGCAACTACAGATTTTGGTATGGCTTCGGCTAATTCGTATGCTTTCCTCTGATTACTTCTCAATCGAATCAATATGGATCACCTAATCAGATCTAGGATTTCATGATTAGTCGGTCCTAAAGTATATTGAAATCCTAACACTATAGTCACAGGCAAGGCGTAAGAAACTCTATACGACTATTCTAGGTCCTAGTTGAATTCGCAGAAATATAATTGAGGCGTAGCATAGGGGTAAGAAACTTTATATGCCTTCCCTACACCAAACTTTTACAGTAGGAAATTTTCCACATTTTTCCTAAGCCACGGTTAATTTTGTACAATTTTAGAGGGCATGGGAAAGGCGTTGGAAACTGCATATGTCTTTCCTACATCATTGGCTCTTTCTACGCCTTTTCTATACCCTGCCTTGTATAATAGGAAAGGCGTATGAAATTCACTGTAGGAAATCAAAGTGTTTTCTTGAAGTGGGTTATGTGATTTTGGCATAACATACTTAACATTTACTACTCTTATTCTTATATGCAAGATTAATAATCTAAGAAGTTGATTGGGACCTATCATAGGGAATGGGGCTTGTATGTTTTCAAAGGTGATTTATTTGATAATATTTTGAAGATATTATTTGTTTTGTTTACACATCTCACAACAAATATAATTTAACTTCTAAACAAGTAATGCACGTAATCATTTGATTGAATTATTACATGATGAAGTTAGGGGCATGCCCTAAGTGGCAAATATTAATTTGTTACATATATCTAACTCGATAACCAACCTTATTCGAAATAAAAAAGCGTTTTATTTCTATTATATACTTAATATGATGTGTTATATTAATTGATTAGTTTAATTAGGTATATTTAACAGAAAATTCATAAATGATATTTTTGTGATAGTAGGTACAGAGTGTTCGGTAACCATGAGTAATTTGTCATAAGGAAATTAAACATACCATTTTAAATATTCCTGGTCAAAATATATCGAGACTAGATGTTAATGCATTCGTTGAGGCTGGAATACGTAATGCTTTTGTAACATCCCGAAATTTTTAATAGTTTTTATAACATAATTAACTGAAATTTTGCTTAAAATTTTAAAATTGAATTTGAAAATAAAAATTTAATATTTGGAATATTCTATTTTAACATAACAATTAGTAAATTTTCATCTGATAATATTGAAGTATATTTTCTTGTGTAATTTTATTTAAACTTAAATCAGTTAATATTGATGATGATAAAATGTTTTCCAAACTTGAATATTTTTATACAATAAATTTGTAAATCATCTTCTGAGTGAGACGTCATATTTTGTTTTCCCAAATTTGGACTTCTCTACCTTCATTTGTCTTATTTTCAGCGAATTTACAGCATTTTGATACCGAACATCGATTTTTTGTTTGGATGGTCATACCACATATATCTTTATACCATTTTGATCATCTCATCATGTTGATCTCTGCAGTATACTCACTTCTGTATTTTGAGGTACGGTGCACCATAGAAATGATAAACGGTGCATCGTATCGGTACCATAAATTATGACCATACATTTTCCTTCGGTTTCAAAAATTTAAAACATGCTGCCCAAACAAAATTAATTGCCTTCAATTATTCCAGCTGTTAGCATTTATTTATTTTCAGCGTGACCTTTGCTTTTCTAGAATGTACTCTTAACTTTTAATGTTTCTTTCTTGTTGCTGTTACATCTTTATTTATTTTATTGTATTTGAGTTCGTTCATTTCTATTCCTCTTTTTCCAATTGCCTGAAGCGTATTTTGGATCTACTTCTCCTTCCATTTATTTATCCCTTCTCTTCCTTCTATTTTTGCTTAGCTTTCTTCTTCTTGCCTGCTCCTTTTTTTGCTTTACGCTCGGGTCAGACTGAGTGACACGGCATTGGAGACTCGCCTTTGGAGTTGGAGCTTCATCTGAAGATCCATCTATATCCATTCAACTATCCAGTTGTTGGTTCAGTCTTGTCATCTGCTTGTATTCAAGACTGCATTATATTTGAGATATTTTTTGTATTTTATTTCAACTCTGTTGTTTATATATTAGCTTCATGAACTACTATTTATCTATTCCACTGCTTATTGTTATATTACTCCGTGTCTGTGATTCTGTGATTGATTTATTTACTGTATATGTTGAGTTTTCCCGAATATAAATTAACAATCTGATATTTTAAGCAATTCAAGTCCAACATGTGTAGATGCGAATGGTTGAAAATACCAGGTCATTAAAAGTGGTATCAGAGCTCTGGTTTTAGGTAAACTTAGCATATAGAGTAAAAATTTAATTACAGAATCACCTTCGTTCGAGCTTGAATTCCTTCCTTTTAGATTCGGATTTCTTTCGAACTTTGGAACCCTCCCCTTTGTTCTGGAATCAACTATTTCTCTCTCTATTCATGTTTCCTTAATTCTGGAGTATCCCATAACTCCACTTCAGATGATATCTATAATGAATCAGCGGTTCTGCCAATCTTAGAATGATTTGTAAATAGGTGAAACTCCTTTATAATGAGCATTGATCCACCGGAGATTTCAATATCCTTGGTTTAGATGCTGCTATCTCTTGTTATACGAATTCTATTCTCTTGCGATCGGATGATGATTTGCTCTAGAATTCTGTATCGATCTTATTCTTAAAGTCTCGGTTGACCCAGTTATGGTCGTCCGCGATTTATATAAGTCCATCCATCTTTCTGTTTTGTTATTTAAACATCTTATCTTCGCTTCGAGTTTACCTTCTAGATTTCAATTCTTTAAATTAGGGTCCTCTTGAATTTGAATCTCTATCCTCGTTTTGAAATCCATTCTGGAATCATCGTGTGAGGGGTGTATTTTAATTATATTAAAATATTTTACAGTGTGTTGTTTGAGTTGTTAAGTTTGAATTTTGGGTTCGATCGATTCATCTGATCAACGTTATCGATGGAAATACCAAAACACTTGAACGGAGCAAACTGACACAATATTGTTTTCAAATTTGGTAAATGAAATAAATTTTGTATGATTATATTATATATAAGTATAAATTTTCTGAAATTTAATAGTCAACTAGATTGGTTACTGAAATAATAATATTTGATTCTCATTTATGGTTTTGTAAACCATTGACTAAATGTGTAATCACCAGCAAACCCGTACCCCTTGAGTCGACACTATTCTCCATCACTCAACTCAAGGTAAACAGAAATACAAACCGTTTAAGTTAAAGAAGAAGAGGTACAAGAAGAAAATAGAAAAAAACATCAGAATCTAACCAACGCAGCGGAATAAAATATAATAGATAATAACAGATCTTTACGCACAAAAAATACCTGTTTCATACATATATCATCAGAGTACAACATCAGAGTTTAATACAAACAAAAACACAACTCAAGAAGGTCATAATATCTCGTCCTCCCCAAAACTGAATACACAGCGGAATATTTCATACAAATACAGAAGTACGTATCGCCATCCAGCTCGTCTCCTAATCTCCACAGCATCCTTTTCTGTATTCTATAATACTCGGTCTGGCCCAAGCATTATAGTGAAATAACGCTCGAGTCGGTCTAGAATACTAGCGTGAGAAACCACACTCAAATTGATAATTAAAGTTTCAAAAATCCTTTGAAAATAAAAGCATTTCGTAAGACCAAGCTATAAATAAACATGTCGGGTTTTTACCTTAGGATAGCTAAAACATTTTTTTATCAAAATCCTCTGATATTATAATAGTGTTTATATACAAATACTTATTCAAATAGCTGAAACTGTTATATGATTAAATTCCAGCATACTAGCCACAATCGTGGGTAATACAAACAAAAACCGTAAAGGCACGTAGGGAGAATGGATTTCTAACTAATGACTAGGCACTGGGGTACCACCTGTCACAGTACGTAGCCTAGATCAATGTACCAAGAATTACTCCCAATCCCCTGCAACACAAGACCGGGACTACCTCTTATTGGATAATCTCGAGTAAGATCATCCCACGGTTGGGATTAGCAACCGCCCACTAAGCCGAATAAAAAGGGACATCTAGACAGGGATGACCTTACCGTAATGGGTGCTACCGACTTAGCCTTGCTGCATAACCCCTGATATTCAGTCATTTTCGGTTGATGAGGCTCGAGGCTAAGCATTACATTTTTTAGAACATATCCCTTAGAATGCTCACCGTCCACCTGACGATGTTCTGAAAACATTCATCCATACAAGTCCGTCCCGAGTTCGAACGGAACCGAAGTCACTTCTCCTTCTACATCCATTTCGGAGTCACCTCAGGATTAGTAGCGACTAGCCCTTGCACTTCACTATTCCACCTACGAATCCAAACTCTTGTTTTCCACACGAAAACGTTCAAACCAGATCGAAGTGGGTTTTAGGAAATAAATCCCGATCTCGGTCTCTTCGAAACGATCAGCGCATTGGCCAATATTGATAGTCGGTTATTTAACTATCAATTAACATTGACAAACATCCATCAAACATAAATAATTTCTTCTGAATTATATATTAACCTCAAAATATCTTCGCAAGATATATTTCCATTTTCAACCCTTTTGAAAATAGTTTTCAAACCCTACTCTTCTCATGAAATAAATTTTCAAATATTTATTTCCACTGAAAACACCAAGCATGAAAACTTTAGATTTTTAAAATAATTTAAAACACTTTGTTATAAAATATACTTTAACATTTAAATTGAAAACTACTTCAATACGTTAATAAAAATATACTTTAGGAATGTTTAAAATGAAGTTACTTTATAAAATATAAAACTAGCTTTTCTATTTTTTTTAACAACGTACCAAGTCACCTTAAAATAATTCCTACAATAATAGATTTGAAAAATACTTACCTTAGAATTTAAACGTCTAGAAATAATACATTTTCTAAAACACACTTTTTAAAACAACATTAAAGCTTTTAACTTATATTTAAAAATTTACCTTGAAAACGTACTTGGCTATCCAGGGAAATATAATTCTCTTCGCATCCTTTAAAAATAAATCACTATTTATTTTTAAACAAGTTTACCCATTCCTTTAATAAATTTCCACCGTGAATTTATTTTTTCCAAATATCCACCAATATATCACTTCACTTTTATAAACCCGGTTTATAAATTTCATAGTCACATTCTCCTTTAAATTTCAAATTTCAAACACTTAAATCAATTTCCAAATTGAATTCCAATTTAATCCATTTTGAAATAAGTTCCTTTACTTACACATTTATTTCATAACCCATTGACTTCATATCTTTATTTCATAATTATGATTTAAAACCTTTTAACTGAAAACACCAATTTCAGATTTCCCCAAATTCTTTCTTTATCCTTTTAAATAAATTCAAACCTTGAATTTTAAAATAAATTCTTTATTTCTTGATATAACATCACTTGAGTTTAAAATTCATTATCTCTCTGTTTATTCAAAATCCCTTTTTATACCCGGAATTAATTAGGATTTAAAAATCACTTTTATTCCTTTCCAATTCATTCTTATTTTTATTCAAATTCTCTATAATTATTTCACTTAAAAATTTACTCTTATATTTCTTTCAAAAATCCAATTCTATATATATATATATTGATGACTTAGTGTACCGAAATATTCTATCAAACCGTGGTGTCCAATATTCCAATTATCAATATAATTCATCACAGCATATCAAATAATCATAACACAGAATTATTAGAACAAATCAAAATATTTTGAGGAATCCAGTTGGACCCCTCCAACCTGTTTCCCTGCATCCAAAGATGTTATCACAATACCAATTCCACTTCAAGATGGAATATCGCGGTATATGGGATTAATATAATATCATCCGCTATTATGTGGCGCATATAGTCTCATCCGCTACATAATGCGGAAAATAAATCACTCCAATATATACTATATATAATATATAACATCAAATTAATTCAATCATTTAACCAATTATTTAAATTCAACCATTTAAATTTAAATTAAACCCAGATGAGTGAGATTATCTCACCTTTTTTTATTTGTAATCCAATCCAATCCAGACTTGTTCTCTTCACAGTATTAGACCTTGTACACATTACATAATTTATTAACATCTGAAATAATCTCTAAGTAATTTATCATTTAATGAATTATATTGACCAATAATTTAATTTAAACTAATCATTTGGTTTTATAACAAATAAATTGATTTTAAACAAGTTTCCTTAAAATAAATAGATTTTTATTAATAAAAATATTTGAATACATTAATTAAACAGATTAGTTTCCATAATACATCATTCATTTCTTTCTTTGAAATACTAGCAAATTTAAAATAAAATATAAATATTTCCCTGCTTATATTTAAATTAACTATGTAGGTGTATATTTTTTTCAAGTAACAAACGGTGATAAATTACTATCTCTATGTATGTATGTATTTGTAAAATAAAAAAAACTCAAAGTAAATCTTACTGTTATATATAGTTTACTCAGTAATATATATATACAATTCAATGAAATAATTTAAAATAAATACCTATAGAAATTAACCTCAGTCAAACACGAATTCGAGCCTCCACTGAACACGATGCCAGATCCATCATTCCGAGATCCACTGCCACCTCTGGCCCTAAAAAAAATTCCAACACTCGATTGCGAAACCCCAGAGAGATCGAACGTGAAAACCCCTAATTCCATTGCGCTCTTTCTAATACCTAAACGTTGCCGTCCCACTGGCCGCACTAGCTCGAGTTCCCCCATCCTAAGTTTATAAATTTCTTGTGTACAAATTGATTTATAAAATATATATGTATATATTAATTTCAAAATAGTTTGAAGTAAAACCGAAAATTTGAATCCTAAGTTTTAAATTAAGGAATGGTTTCAATTATTGAAATAAAGTGAAATTTTGAGTAAGTGAAACATTTAAAATGATAAATGAAATATAACCAACCTGAAATTGTGAGTTTGAACAAACTTGTTTGTATAACACCAAATTTCTTTCTAATATATATGACTTGCCTAAACTATTCAAAATGTTAAAATGTTAGAGTAAATATGTACTTGAGGTTATACAAGAGAAACTTCACTAATAAATTGTTCAAACTAAAATTTGGCTTATATAAATGATGAAAAAGGAAAATTTGTACAGTGTTTAATTACACTCTGAAACATTAATAACTTACCTAGAAAAGTTTAAATATAATCAGAATGTAATTGGATAATATACACTCTGATATAAGTAATCGGATATCAAAATGATATTTTATTGAAGAAATTTAATGATGATAAATTGGATAATAAAAGGAGAACTTAATTGTTGAATAATATATGGTTATAAGATGTTTATACATGAAATATATGTTGCAAAATGTATATTAAGTGGAATAGATTAAATAAATAGGGGAGAATGCTAGTCAAGCAACACTAGTACAAAATACGCATGTTGCTTCGCCTCATTTGCATCGGTTGTTACCACAACCGATGCAAATAGAAGTATTTGCATCGATTATGTTTTAAAAACCAATGCATTTGGTATGTGGAAAGCAGTAGACAGTAAAAAAATACAATTTGCATCGGTTATCATCGACAACCGAAGAAAATATACCGATGCAAATAGTGTTTGTTGCATCAGTTTTATTTACAACCGGTGCAAAAATACTATTTCCACATTGAAAACCGTGATGAAAAGTTAACGGTAAATGATTTCGTCTCCCTCTCATTTTCACCGCGAACCTCTTCTTTTCGTCCTTCACTTGAAAACCCTAAATCCTGCTTCCCCTGTTCATCTTTCCCTTTCGATCCATTCAAATATCACTTTTATTCTCCGATCCAACATTAATCAGGAATCCTTGACCCTAAAGTCTTCTCTAATCCAGTGAATTCTTAATGCAGAGATCTTAGATCTGAGGTACGATTTCTTACTCATTACTTCTACGTATCCAAATGCGTGCTATTTTCTTCATGTATCTATGGTTTTTTGGTTGTTTCATTGTGCTTTTGTAAGCGAGTGTAGACTGTAGTTGATGTGAGTTACAGAGTGCAATGTATGCGACTTTCATGGACTGGTCTATTTTTTAGGGGGTTTAATTTGGGAACTTACAGTTGTTGAAGTATGTTTAAGATTTTATTTATTTAATTTTTGCGAAGATACATCGAAGATTGAGCGTCAGTGATCTTTGGCATGCTTTCAAATTAAATTTTTTGACAGTTGAAACGTTAGCTATATTGTTAATAGAAGTCTAAATATGTGTTTTGCTCTTACCATTTTAGTTCATAAACTGTTGTTTCTGTTAAATAGATTTAGCTTTGAAATTCCTGGTGCTTGCAATTTTTATATTTTCACATCATTGTTACATAGTATTATTGTTTTTGTAATATTGTTGCATATTATATTTATACATTCGGTTGCTCCAATCTTGCGTTTATTTATTCTTTAATATCTTGCTTCATCCCATTAACTATTGATTATGATTAGTATTTTTAATTTTATTATGCATTCTTTTGGGGTTTTAAATAGCTTTATTTGGTTCCATATTTTTCTTATTTCATCCGTGCATGTGAAGTGGAGGTTCATTAGCTTAGTGCCAACCTTTAACTAATATATGCACAAATTAATTTGTAGTGATTATTATTGAAGGTTTCTAAATAAGTATCGCTGTTTTGGTAATTAATCTAGTCTTACATTGCAATCTTGGTTAGGGATATATTGAGATTGGAAGTAACCATAGGTTCCAAAATGGAACAATATGAGGTGCTGGAGCAAATCAGTAAAGAAGCATTTGGTTCAGCACTTCTTGTTAGGCATAGAGACGAGAAGAAAAGGTTATTACTTAGTAATACCACATATAAACTGCTTATATATTTTCATTTTATTCAATCAAGTAATTTTTGTGAAGATGTTGCATATTTGTATTTTCTAGGTATGTCTTGAAGAAGATTCGCCTTGCTCGCCAGATTGATCGATGTAGAAGGTCAACACATCAGGAGGTATTACTTATTCTTCAAGTATCAAAATTTTAATTAAACATGAATGCAAATTTGTGGAATGATAGAAAGCTATGGTTGTAATGATTGACAATCATATACAACATAAAATGCAAAACATTTATCTAACTGCAGAAGCAAATGTAAACTTGCTTACTTTGCTATTTCCTCAAATTCCTGTGTGTTTTTTTGATCTTTCTTTTCAAATTTATTTGTGTGTTTCTTCTTCTCTTTCTTTCCTTTTATTTTCTTTCTTTTTCCTTTTTTTTATTTTTATTTTTTTCTTTTGGTACATTCCTGCGTTAGAGCTTTGTCACTGAAATTTTTAGAAATGAATGTATACTATACCAAATGGCTATATGCTACATTGCTATCTAAGTTTTCATTATAACGATAGCATGAGAAATACTAATTCTGAAGTATTTTATTTGGCAACATGCAGTTAGAAAGTTCATACGACATTCTGTTTATGTGTGTAGTTTCCCTTGATCCTAGTTTATCGATATTACTTTTGGCTTTAGGCTTGTAATAATGTTATTTAAATCAGGCAAAGTAGTGTGGAATAAAATTCTCAATGTTTATACACAATTCTCTTAATCCTTGATTTGCAAGACCAAATTATATTATGTTTCTCCTTCTTCAAATGATGCAAATATTGTTTCTCCTTCTTCATTTGTTTTCTACCTTGTGTTCTGAAACTTATAGCCTAAAAAGTTTGCTTTTTTGTATATGAAAACATGAAGATCAATTCCTATTAAATCCAACTATAGCTGAGAAAAGAGGACATGTGTTGTAACAGTTTGGTTAGGTATTGACATTGAGTAAATTAAGCAAACTTTAAATTAGGTAAACATTTTACTAAAACATGATTTGTGAGTTGACAGAACTGTTGTAGTAAATTTATGCTATAGTTTGACAACTTGTACTGGAGTAAACCCAACTAGGAATAAAAGCTCACTGAGCTTCAGAAATCAAAAAAGGTAGAAATCCCTTAATTCTATTGCAAATCAGTTTGGAAATCACTTTTCACAGGACACTACAACAGGCTATTGGCCTAAAATGTGATATATTAGAAGGTTTACCTATTTTGGGAACAAGTGTGATTCAGACCTTCTGGTATATTTGTAGTAGTATACACATAATTAACAATAGTTTTCAACTCATCTTTAATTAAAGACTAATGAATTTTTGTAGCATTTAGAGGAAAAACCATCTAGCTCAGGAGATATGTCATCTTTAATAGAGAAATTTGCATTACGAATTTCTTCCTTTAAAAGGGGATTCAGTAAGAAAGAGTGGCCTTGGTCATTTATCATCTTTCTACACTGGATAAGATTATATTGCATGTGATGTTGAGACTCTCCATTAAAGAGATTTGTGTAGTACTGAACTGCTTGGTTTTGAATTTGTTCACTATTAAATACTAGTTCAACATCATTGTTGTATAGTGCCTTGATATTGTTTCTATATTTTCTCATGTTCATTTTAGCATAAAAGAACTTAGCATTTGAATTAGCTTCGTGTAGCCATGTAAGTTTAGATTTCTGCTTGACCTCTATATATTTTTCAAACATTTTTTGCTTCAGTATACATCCTGCATTCATCATTGCCTCATAAAGTAGAGGATTTTATGGGTCATTATCTGCATCAATAACTTCTGATTGAAAATTGTTTCGAAGTCTACCAAGTTTTCTATGTCTTTGTGTCTAGTCTTATTCCACAGTTTTAAGTTTTGTTTAATTCATATGAGCTCTGAATTGGTGAACCCCATGTGAATTCTGATAAAATTGTAACTACTTGATCTAAATAGCCACTTGATAGATGCCAATTGTTATTATATCTGAAAGGTGTGCCCCTTTAAGTTGAGGAAGTTTAGCAGTCTGATGGCCGATGATTGGATGGAGTTGACAGAACTGTTGTAGCAGCAGATGGGGGATGAAATTGTGGTTGCGGTGATGTTTTATTGGAGATAGTTCTGCTGTGAATTGAAGGTGGTGGTTCTGGTGGTGGAGGATACTACTGTGGATGTTGTGGTTTTGAAGTTGAACTGAAGTCGCAGTGGTATTGTGATTGTGATGAACTGCTGTATTGGTTGAGGAGTAACTGTTGTCGTGGTATGATATGGTGAATGTATGCAGTTGAGATAGTGAAGTTGTTGGAGATGTTTTGAAACTGGTTGAGTGGAAAGCGAAGTTCTGGAGTTAAAGTCGCGTTGGGTGTTTTCGATGATGGCAGAAAATGGGTGATTTGGTAGGCAGGCAAGGTTGTTGCATTCTTTTTTCTTTCTAGCATGGTGGATTGGTGGAGTGATCATTTGTATGCGAACTGAAGTTGATGAATTGATGTAGTGGGTGTAGGCAATGATGGTCAGAGGATCAGGTGATGTAGTTGATGGTTTTTAAGGTCGAAGAAGGTGGTGGGTTTACATGTGGTTGTTGAGTAGTTGAAAGATTTTGAGGAGGCAGCAGTTTGATACTGATGGCAGTGGTGATGTGGTTGTGAATTTTGAAGCAGGGGGTTGTCTTGGTTGAAACGGATGTATGGAGTTGAAGAAGGTTGGTTTAGTTGCAATGATGTTGAGAGGCTTGTATTGATGTTGGGTATATGGCAGTATTTAGGGTGTGCTATGTTAGTATGGAGGCACAGAGATAGTTGGGTGGTTGTTTGTATGTGATGGAGGAGCTTCATAGTTAATGCAGGGAGATAGGTATGTGTAGGTGTACGTTGAAGAGGAAGTGAAGACAGTTGAGTGGTGATGGTGCAAATGAGTAGTTTTTTGGGGAGGGTAGTTTGGAGGATGGTGAAGCAGTAGATGAAGTATGTGCAAGGGATGGTTGTTCAGGCAGATGGGGTAGGAGATGGAGTTTGCGGCAGAGGTGAAATGGAGAAGGTGGTAGTTTGAAAGGTGAGGAGTGTTTGTAGTGGAGTTGATGGTCAGATTGGTAATAAAAGTGGTGAATTTTGGTTTGTGGAGAAGGTTGACAGTGTGTGATGAGGTACAGGACAGTGCAGCAGTAGGCAGATATGGTAAGAGCAATTGTGATCGAATATTGGCAGAGGATGGTGGTCAAAATGGTGCAGTGTGGTAGGAGTTATAGAAGTGGCAGCTGTTGTACTAAAGATCTGAATTATGCTGCTAAAATGAATGTATGAACCATTATTTTGTATGGATTATTAACACTATAATTGATAATATATGTTTATTTTCGTATTATGTTATTCAGTTTGTATTTGCCATCAAATTTAATTTTGAATGATTGTAATATTGCATGCAATAATTGTTTGTTATAATCAATAATATTTTGTCTATTTGAGTACTGTAATAATGATTTTTAAGAATGGTTTTTTTGCATCAGATATAAATAGCAGATGCAATAGAGCGATTAGTTTGCATCGGTTGTTATAAAAAACCGATGCAACAAAGAAGCCTTTTAAATCCAAAGACTCTTATGTTGCATCGGTTTGCAACAACAACCTATGCAACAAATTCATTTTTGCATCGGTTTTCAATACAACCGATGCAACATGAGGGTTGTGCCCAAGCAACCAACTGTATTTTGCATCAGTTGTTAGTAACAACCGATGCAAAAGGGACCGTTTTGCATCGGCTTTAGAACTGATGCAAAATTGTTAAGCCTATTGCATCGGTTGCATATGCATCGGATGTTGAACTGATGCAAAAGGAGGTTAAACAACCGATGCAAATGGCCTGTTTTGTAGTAGTGCAAATAAATAGGAACTTAAGAATTGTGAAATTTAAATTTTAAAGGAAAATCAGCTTAACTAGGGTCAAATGGATTTAATAAATGGGTAATAAATGAGTTAAATAAAATAAATTTTGTTTTGAAAAAGGAGATTTTGCAACAAATGCTAATAAATTGAAATAAAATCTTTTGGTGGAAATACAATAAATTGAATCAATAAAATATGGATATAATAAATAGTTTTGATTTAATAAAATGGATTAAACCAAATTGTTGAATGCTAATCTATTTAAAAGTTAAATCTGTATGATTTTGAATAGTTGAAGTTGAATACTGAGGTGGAATTAACTATGGTTGACCAAATAGATTTAATAGATGAGTATAATAAAACAAATTTTGTTGTGAAATTTTTGTAATAAATGTTAATAAATTTGAAACAAATCAATTGAACAAATAGGGGAATGAAACCAATCAAATGTGAACACAATAAATCTGATTGATTAAATAAAATGAATTGGGATCAACTAATTGAATATAAACCAATATTAAAATAAATGTAGTTATATGGTTTAAAATTAATTGATGTATTTAGTATTTCAGTCTATTTTTCTTTTTGGTCGTTTCTATTCTCCTACCTCCTTCCTTTTCGGGTACGAAAAGTTTTGAGTGGGGGAGAGTGTAACAATACAAAAAATTTAATAGTTTTTATTACGTAATTAACTGAAATTTTGCTTAAAATTTTAAAATTGAATATGAAAATAAAAATTTAATATTTGGAATACGTCTATTTTAACATATAAATTAGTAAATTTTCATCTGATAATATTGAAGTTTATTTTCTTGTGTAATTTTATTTAAATTTAAATCAGTTGATATTGATGATAATAAAATGTTTTCCAAACCTGAATATTTTTATATAGTAAATTTGTAAATCATCTTCTGAGTGAGACGTCGTATGACGTTTTTCCAAATTTGGACTTCTCTAGCTTCATTTATCGTATTTTCAGCGAATTTGCAGCATTTTGGTGCCGAATATCGATTTTTTCATTTGGATGGTCATACTAAAGATATCTTTATACCGTTTTGATCACCTCGTCATGCTGGTCTCTGCGTATATTCACTTCTATGTTTTGAGGTCCGTTGCGCAACAGAAACGATAAATGGTGCTTCATATCGGTACCATAAATTATGATCATACATTTTCCGGTTTCAAAAATTTAAACATACTGCCCAAACAAAATTAATTGCCTTTAATTATTCCAGCTGTTAACATTTATTTATTTTCAGCGTGACATTTGCTTTTCCAGAATTTACTCTTCACTTTTAACGTTGCTTTCTTGTTGCTGTTACATCTTTATTTATTTTATTGTATTTGTGTTCGTTCATTTCTATTCCGCTTTTTCCAATTGCCTGAAGCATACTTTGGATCTACTTCCCCTTTCATTTCTTTCTCCCGTCTTTCTCTTCCTTCTATTTTTGCTTTGCTTTCTTCTTCTTGCCTGCTCCTTTTTTTTTCTTTACGCTCGGGTCAGACTGAGTGACACAACATTGGAGACTCACCTTTGGAATTGGATCTTCATCTGGGGATCCATCTATATCTATTCAGCTTTCAGCTATCCAGTTGTTGGTTCAGTCTTGTCATCTGCTTGTATTCGAGATTGCATTATATTTGAGATATTCTATTGTATTTTATTTCAACTCTGTTGTTTATATAGTAGCTTCATGGACTACTATTTATCTATTCCACTGCTTATTGTTGTATTACTCTGTGTCTGTGATTCTATGATTGATTTATTTACTGTATATGTTGAGTTTTGCCAAATATAAATTAACAATCTGATATTTTAAGCAATTCAAGTCCGACATGTGTGGATGTGAGTGGTTGAAAATACCAGGTCGTTACAAGTGGTATCAGAGCTCTATAGGCAAATTTAGCATATAGAGTAAAAATTTAATTACAGAATCACCTTCGTTCGAGCTTGAATTCCTTCCTCTTTGATTCGGATTTCTTTCGAACTTTGGAACCCTCCCCTTTGTTCTGGAATCCACTCTTTCTCTCCCTATTCATGTTTCCTTAATTCTGGAGTATCCCATAGCTCCACTTCGGATGATATCTATAATGAATCGGCGGTTCCACCAATCTTAGAATGATTTGTAAATAGGTGAAACTCCTTTACAATGAGCATTGATCCACCGGAGATTTCTATATCCTCGGTTTAGATGTTGCTATCTCTTGTTATGCGAATTCTATTCTCTTGCGATCGGATGATGATTTACTTCAGAATTCTGTATTGATCTTATTCTTGAAGTCTCGGTTGACCCAGTTAAGGTTGCCTGCGATTTATGTAAGTCTATCCATCTTTCTATTTTGTTATTTAAACATCTTATCTTCGCTTCGAGCTTATCTTCTAGATTTGTATTCTTTTGATTAGGGTCCTCTTGAATTTGAATCTCTATCCTTGTTTTGAAATCCACTCTGGAATCATCGTGTGAGGGAGTGTATTTTAATCATATTAAAATATTGTATAGTGTGTTCTTTGAGTTGTTAAGTTTGAATTTTTGGTTCGATCGATTTGGCTGATCAACGATATCGATAGGAATTCCAAAACACTTGATCGGAGCAAACTGACACAATATTGTTTTCAAATTTGGTAAATGAAATAAGTTTTATATGATTATATTATATATATATAAGTATAAATTTTCTGAAAATTAATAGTCAACTGGATTGGTTATTGAAATAATAATATTTAACTCTCATTTATGGTTTTGTAAACCATTGACTAAATGAATTTATAAAACATGGTTTATAAATTTATTTGGAATTTAAAATTTGGATTTTGAGAATTCAATTTTCGGTATTTTAGAAAAATTGGCTTTAAATTTCAAAGTATATTAGCTAAAAGTATATTTTGAATAGAAATCGTTTCCAAAGAATTTTGAAAATTTAAATCAGTACTCTTCTCTTTTGTCGCTGGGAAATAATTTCGGCGGTGATGGCCGCATCATCTACATTCATTTTCGAGTCTCAGAGTGGAGAGGTCCTTAGTAGCTTTGTTACACCTTTGCTCTGGAAAAAGAAAAATGGATTTGATTTAAAATTTCTTGTGTACAAATTGATTTATAAAATATATATGTATATATTAATTTCAAAATAGTTTGAAGTAAAACCAAAAATTTGAATCTTAAGTTTTAAATTAAGGAATGGTTTCAATTATTGAAATAAAGTGAAATTTTGAATAAGTGGAATATCTAAAATGATAAATGAAATATAACCCACCTGAAATAGTGAGTTTGAACAAACTTGTTTGTATAATACCAATTTCATTCTAATATATATGACTTGCCTAAACTATTCAAAAAGTTAAAATGTTAGAGTAAATATGTACTTGAGGTTATATAAGAGAAACTTCAATAATAAATTGTTTAAACTAAAATTTAGGCTAATATAAATGATGAAAAAGGTAAATTTGTACAGTGTTTAATTACACTCTAAAACATTAATATAACTTACCAAGAAAAGTTTAGATATAATTAGAATGTAATTGGATAATATACACTATGATATAAGTAATCGGATATCAAAATGATGTTTTGTTAAGGAAATTTAATGATGAAAATTGGATAATAAAAGGAGAATTTAATTGTTGAATAATATATGGTTATAAGATGTTTATACACGTAATATATGTTGTAAAATGTATACTAAGTGGAATAAATTAAATAAATAGGGGAGAATGCTAGTTAAGTAAATAAATAGGAACGTAAGAATGTTGAAATTTTAATTTTACAGGAAAATCAACTTAACTAGGGTCAAATGGATTTAATAAATGGGTAAATAAATGAGTTAAATAAATAAATTTTGTTTTGAAAAAGGAGATTTTGCAACAAATGCTAATAAATTGAAATCAAATCTATTGGTTGAAGTACATTAAATTGAGTCAATAAAATATGGATATAATAAATAGTTTTGATTTAATAAAATGGATTAAACCAAATTATTGAATGCTAATCTATTTAAAATTTAAATCTGTATGATTTTGAATAATTGAAG
This sequence comes from Allium cepa, assembly GCA_030765085.1. Classification (NCBI taxonomy): domain Eukaryota; kingdom Viridiplantae; phylum Streptophyta; class Magnoliopsida; order Asparagales; family Amaryllidaceae; genus Allium; species Allium cepa. The sequence goes on along the minus strand of CM060931.1, from coordinate 1,036,495,284 downwards.
TTGAATATTGAGGTGGAATTAACTATGGTTGACCAAATAGATTTAATAGATGAATATAATAAAACGAATTTCTTTGTGAAATTTTTGTAACAAATGTTAACAAATTTGAAAAAAATTAATTGAACAAATAGGGGAATGAAACCAATCAAATGTGAACATAATAAATCTGATTGATTAAATAAAATGAATTGGGATCAACTGATTGAATATAAACCAATATTAAAATAAATATAGTTATATGGTTTTAAATTAATTGCTGTATTAGTATTTCAGTCTATTTTTCTTTCTGTTTGTTTCTATTATCTTACCTCCTTCCTTTTCGGGGATGAAAAGTTTTGAGTGGGGGAGAGTGTAACAACCCAAAAATTTTAATAGTTTTTATGACATAATTTATTGAAATTTTGCTTAAAATTTTAAAATCGAATTTGAAAATAGAAATTTAATATTTGGAATACGTCTATTTTAACATAACAATTAGTAAATTTTCATCTGATAATATTGAAGTTTATTTTTTTGTATAATTTTTTTTAAAATTTAAGTCAGTTAATATTGATGATAATAAAATGTTTTCCCAACCTGAATATTTTTATACAATAAATTTGCAAATTATCTTCTGAGTGAGACATCATATTTCATTTTCCCAAATTTGGACCTCTCTAGCTTCATTTATCTTATTTTCAGCGAATTTGCAGCATTTTGGTACCGAATATTGATTTTTTTGTTTGGATGGTCATACCATAGATATCTTTATACCGTTTTGATCGTCTTGTCATGATGATCTCTACGATATATTCACTTCTGTGTTTTGAGGTCCGATATGCGATGGAAACGATAAACGATGCATCGTATCGGTTCCATAAATTATGACCATACGTTTTCCTTCGGTTTCAAAAATTTAAACATGCTGCCCAAACAAAACTAATTTCCTTTAATTATTTCAGCTGTTAGCATTTATTTATTTTCAGCGTGACCTTTGCTTTTGCATAATTTACTCTTAACTTTTAACGTTGCTTTCTTGTTGCTGTTACATCTTTATTTATTTTATTGTATTTGAGTTCGTTCATTTCTATTCCTCCTTTTCCAATTGCCTGAAGCATATTTTGGATCTACTTCCCCTTCCATTTCTTTCTTCCATCTTTCTCTTCCTTTTATTTTTGCTCTGCTTTCTTCTTCTTGCCTGCTCCTTTCTTTTTTTTCCTTTTTTTGCTTTACGCTGGGTCAGACTGAGTGACACAACATTGGAGGCTCATCTTTGGAGGTGGAGCTTCATCTATATCTATTCAGCATTGAGATATCCAGTTTTTGGTTCAGTATTGTCATCTGCTTGTATTCGAGACTTCATTATATTTGACATATTCTGTTGTATTTTATTTCAACTTTGTTGTTTATAAAGTAGCTTCATGAACTACTATTTATCTATTCCGCTACTTATTGTTATATTACTCTGTGTTTATGATTCTGTGATTGATTTGTTTACTGTATATGCTGAGTTTTGCCAAATATAAATTAACAATCTAATATTATGAGCAATTCAAGTCCGACATGTGTGGATGCGAATGGTTGAAAATACCAGGTCGTTACAACTTTCCAAATATTTGATAGTGTATTACTCGGGACTGCTGTGAACACCAAGGGGTTATGCATTAATGGTTGTTGGATGACCATGGTTCACTTGATAGTTCTGTGTTAGTTAATATAGCACGTCAAACAGAAAACATCAATGTGATAAAATTACATGGTTCTCTAGACTTAAGAATATTGTTCGATATTATTCGCCGACCAAATTTACAACAAAGAGTCATACAACCAAAATGATGAATACTCTTTTTTACCACCCAATTTGATTAATTTTTATATATTGTAAATTAATCAACGTAATAAATATTTATGAAATGCTAGTTATAAAATTTTATACTTGATGTGTTGAACAATGTTAAATAATGTATTTATGCTAGTTGTAAATATATTGATCGATGATATCAGATATCAGTACATGTTTAAATTTGGGATTTAAATGCAATGCGTTTGGGTTTGGAATTGTTTTTGAGGCCCAAAAGGGGCTTGGGTTTTTAGCTATGATGTATAAAGGGGGCCAGCCATATATGATATGGTTTGGGAAATTTGAATGGAAATGTGAGTGGAAATGGCAAGAGATATATTAAGAATTGTGATCCACTTTTCACTCTCTTATGTCCCTTTAAATAAGTCATTCTACAACTTGAAATTTGATTCAAGGAGCCATTATCATGTGTACGTACACACACATACCTATGTGTATATGATACACATACATGAAATATAATATAAAATTATACAAAATAAATTTCATTTATTAAATTCGAATAAAATATTAATTTTATTTAAAATAAAATTGGGAATAGTTGTAAATAAATTAGACTACATATGCCCATTAAAAATCCGATAATGAATTTTTTTTCAAAATTTACTCATTTACCTCGCTGCGCATTGGCCCATTTCCAACATTATACGTAAGTCGGATCGACAAATAGGATGGTGTGTTTCTTACCATAATTAGAAAAATGTAAATAGCACATTATCCAGGTGGATATTGATCATTACATCTATCCTTAGATATCTTTGCTCTATTAGTTCATATCTTGATTATTTTGATAAATTTTGAATAAATTTGAAAAATAACTATAGTTGTATTAATTAATATTTTCCAAATTACAGATTAATTTTCTATATAAATTATAAATACGATTATCCAAAATAGTCGTCTGTTTACTAAAAACCACTTAAGAAAATAATTATATACCAAAAGAAATAGGTTCATAATTATAACAACCCTAATTCGACCTTCGAAAATCAGCACTGAATACTTCACCAGTATTCAAATGCCGTAGATTCAAACGTGGAACCTGGTTCGTCGGAGCTTATAACACATTAAGTATAACAACACAGCGGAAGAAAATGAAAAATATCATTGATACAACAATGAACACAATATCCGATACAATATGGTACAACAATAACAGAGACAAATATACAACATCGGAATATGATAACAATGGAAGAGATAACTCAAATATGATCTTCGATGAAGAGTGAATCCAAATCTACAACTCCAAACCAAAAGCTCGTTCCAAAAGCTACGAGGACTTCAGTCCAATAAGCTCGAACCATCATCATCGATGACTTAAGCAAGGTCAGTCATCCAAAGATTGAAGAAGACTCCAAAGACTGAAGCCTACCGAATCTACACCTACTATTTGATTATCTGAAAAATCTAACTCTAGACTGCCCGCGTGGAGCATTCTGGGCACCAAGAGTTTAGGAAAGGAACAATAAACTCCCGGTCAGTCATGGGACTGGTATAAGCAAACAAAAACAGTTTTATCTTTAAAACAACAACAAAAAATTTTAAAAGTAGAAAACTGCAATACTTTTTGGAACATGAAACTGCCATAAGGCCTCCCACCACACACACAATGCAAGCACAAATTGGAGGAGATTTCTCCTTCTGATAGTCAAAAATTCTTACTATGCGAAAATCCCTTTTGATATTATTATCAGTGCAAAGTGGAAAACACTTCGAAAGTATAATATTAATCTTAGCTAGCATAGGTATCATTATACTATGCCTACTATAGCTACCACCTAAGGTGGCAGGTTATACAAGTGCAATCGTAAAGGGTGCATATTGGATGATTGGATTTCCAACAAATGGTCATGCAAAGGAACTTCCCACACAAAATGGAACGCCTCTGGAGGGACGTCCTTAAGAACCTAACCAGATCTCTGCTACACAAGGCTGAGTAACCCCTACTCGGAAGTAACTACTGACACGAGCATGCCATCCTTCGGTCGTTACCGACCTTTATCCGAGGGCCCTCAATCCAACAACCACACAGTAAAGTATCTGGGCTCCATACCATGATACTACTTTCAAAATCAACATAAGTAAACATTTGGGCTCCATATCATGATATCACTTTTTATCCATAAGGGAATGGACATACCCTCAGGGGGAGCTACCCCTAAATGACCTTGCTGCCACGATTCCCGTTTCAACCATTACCGGGTTGTGAGGCTCGACGAAGTCTCGTCCACAAAGCTACGCTTTTCACAAAAGCCATGCTTTGATCAACAAATGATCAGCAACACTTCGTATGCCACATTACCAAATTGGGAGTGTATCACTAATAGCCATCAACTACATAACCTTTGAGCTCGTACGTCGCAGAGAAGGGTGTTAAGCTAAGAGAATAAATCTCCGCCACCAAACAAAATTGTATTTGACAGAAACCAGCTTTACATCTCAAAGTGTAATGTCAGACACGCATCCGTACAAGTCTGTTTCGGGTTCGAATAGAACCGAAGGCACTTCCAAAGAAGCCCTTGCAAATCAGGGAATTTCCAATCCTGATCGGACACCCCATCACATATGGAGATCTCTATACTGGCGCGACTCAGTGCAGAGACAATCATGGGTTATCCTTTCAATCTCGAAAATACCCGGTCTTCAACACCGGTCTTCATATACTATCCATATTGTCGTATCATTATTCGGAATGGGTTATAGGACACAAGGTCCTCTCCCGGCTAAACCGAATAACGAGTGCAATATTTAAAAACATATGGATATTGGGATTTCAGTAAAGTCACAACTTATTATTCAAAACTTTTCTTTCAAATGGTTTAATCAAGTTACCATTTCAAATCTTTTAAACAAAAAGATTCATTTCACAAAGTTAACCCACCTTTCACGAAGATTCATTCACATCTTTTCAAAACAATTTCCTTTCCAAATTGGACTAACTCATCCATTTATTAAATCAAAAACTCAATTTATCGCTTTCAAACCCATTTCCAAAGATTCAAAGCTTTAAAAACAATTCTCATTTCAAATCTCTTTTATATAAATGATACACCATTTAAAATCCTCTTCATTCAAAACAAGGTTCAACCATCTATCACAAAGATTCATTCATAGATTTCAAAACAATTCACTTTCAAATTGAAATCTTTATAACACAAACTGGAAGTTCTTTCGTTATGTGAAAGCTATTATTATTTGAAAACAAGTAGTTTTCGTTTCGGAATAATCCAATTACATTTATACAAGTTAAAGCCTTTCAAGTATAAAACTTGGGTTAAATTCAAATTCCCAAAACAATACTTTCAAAATGGTTTAACCTTTTTAAATCATAATTTTCAAACATAGAATTCAATTTCAAATATTGAATTCAAATTCAAATCTAATTATTGAAATTTAAAAACTTTATCAACTTATTCAAATAACTTTTGTTTTCAAAACTTCTTTTCAAAAGCTTTTCATATTTATACCAATTCTATTTCCAAATTATTTGAATTCAAAATTCACTTTTAAAACCATTTCAAAAATCTGTGACTTAACCAATTTCCTCGTGCAATCCATATTTGTGTGTGTATAGTGTGGTCCAGGGGTTTTACACACAATAATTCAACATCATCAATCATCGCAGGTACACATACAGTAATATAGATAAGCGGTATATTCCTATAGCGCTTATCTTCGTTTACAGATTCACAGATAAACAATATAAATTCATCACAAATAAATAAATTACATTCCCAGATAAATAAATTACATCACAGATGAACAAATCAGAATAATTCATATCACAAAGCATCGCATACCAAAGATATCAAACAATTCAATATCCAATAGAGTCCAAACATCCATAAGTAAAATTAATAAATTATCTGATTAATTTAAATCAGATTAATTACTTATGAGTAACTTACAAATTCTAGTTAATTAATTACTTACAAATCATTTAACATTAATTAATGAAATTCATTAATTAATCCTCAATTATCCTTCTTAATTAAATATCCTTAATTAATTACTTATCTCTTATTTAGTTACATTAATTACCCTTAAGTTAATTATAAAATTAATTAACCCTTAATTAATCATATTTAAGTAATTATCTTTTTAATCATAAATTAATTAACCTTTAAATCATTAATTAATTCTCCTTTAATTAATCACTTAATTTTTCTTTAATTATTTAATTAATTAACCTTAACATTTGAAATGCTTAAGAATAATTATTTCAATATAATTATTCAAACAATTCTAACATATTTTTAACTTTAAAACCAAGTCTTTGAAAAACTTATTTTAAAACTTGATTATAATTTAAACTCGAAAACTTGGATTATTTTCTTTTAAAACTTATTTATTATATTATACTTTTTAAAATTTATTTTAGCTTTAAAACTTCATATGTCCCTCTTATATTTTCTTAAACTTTGTTTTGTCTTTGTATTTGAAAAACTTAATTTCACGTCTTTATTTATTTTCAAACTGATACATAATTTATTCTTAAATTTAAAGTCTTAAAACATGATTTCTTTTATAATATGGAAATCTGGTTTCCACATTATCAAACCCGAGCTAATTCACATATTTACTGAGTAAAAACCCTGGGTTCACGAGTTTACAATCTCCCTGAGTCAATCACACAAAAGCTTCGAGTAAAACCCAAGACCAATGCCTCTTCCACAACCCATAAATATCGCCAGATATCTTAGGTACACCGTGCATATGCACAGTTGCCTGAACCACTTTCGACCAACCTCATGACCACCTATGAGTCACCTATGATCCCTTCGACTTGCCTGAGCACCCAGAACCCACGATATCACCGTGGTTCAAAATCGAGCATGATAGCATCAACCTAGGACCACCAGTCACCAGAAAAACTCCACGCATCGCCAATTTCGACCATCTGAACCCTCATCAGTAAAACCAAAGTTGCATCACATCTTCACGCAACTTTCCCCCTGATACCGTCAAGTCCGATGCACCATAACGCTGTAGCCTCCAATTTTTTCGATGTCGACAAAAACTAGGGTTAAAAACTAAATCCTCGTCATAACGCCACCTCGATGCTCTTGAACTTCACCGAGTATTTTTCCATGTATCTCCATTGTACTGGCTACCTTCAGCCCCAAGTCTAACGAACAATTTGTTGCCGATCAACAGCAAATGGTGAAAATGTATATTCTGATCAACTCAAAATTTCTAACCAATTATCAAACTAAAAATCGAGCTATTACCACTAAAATTCATCATTTACTATCTCGAGTCAGATAAGATGATCAAAACAGAGAATTGAAATGATTAATTTTTGACCACATTTGATTTTCCACTGTGGTTTTCTTATTTCAAAAAGAATTGCTTAATATAATTGTTTGAAATTATTTTCAAAAATAAGTTCTGGTTAATGCTAACCCTGTTTATTTAGAAAATAAATCTTAAAAGAGATTGGAAGATGGGGAATTTATTTTTGAAGTTATTTAGAGCCTGTAGGTTTTAATAGAGGTATATGCATACCTATATACAGGCATGCACAATATTTTTATAAATTCAGGCATGCAATCACATTCCATACAACCCATTTTTCAAACACATTTCAATAATAAACCAAGCATAAAGGTATAGGGACAATTCTAAGTCAGTTTGCTCACCTGAAAGTTGAAGAAAGACAGAGAAGCCAAAACCTGGAATTTATCTTTGATTTACATCTTCATTTGATGGTTGATCTTGCATCTGTTTGTTTTATTTGAAATCAGATTTGGAAATTGTTGAGCTCGAACAAGATTGATCTAGCAATTTCTAGGCTTGAAGACCGTTATTGATTTCTGGTTGATTGTTTGCTGTTGAACTACTTTGCTTTGCTCTGATTATGAAAACTGTTGTTTGATCTTGGATTTCTGGGTTGAATCTGAAGTTTTAATGTTGAACTTTGTGAAAGAATTTTGCCTTATTTTTTTATTTTATTTTATTTTAACTTCCTGCTTCTAGTTTGTACAGGCTTTGTCTTTGATAAAATTTCTTTTGAAAATGGAAGTGATAGAAGAAACGAGAGAGAGAAAAATAGATGTATATATAGCCATATTTTCTTTATTTAGACAATGGTGACACTTGTATTTTGCATGATCAAATTGAGTTACACTTGTTAATTTGTGTGTATATATTTATGCAAAACATACTTAATTCATGAGTAATTTAAGAAGAAAGTATATATAAACCTTTTTATTAATCTTATATACATATGTGTGTGTGTGTATTAGTTCCTTTATTATTAAAATTGTGTTCAAACCCTCTTTTATTATTTATTTATAGATCTTGTTTTTAAACCCTCACTTTAATTTTGTTTATAAATTATATAATTGTTTTTATCTTTTATACCTTTGTATTTATACTTTTACTTTTATAACTATTTATATACCTTTAAGAAAATGATTTGAAACAAATTTTACATTAACAAAAATCTAATATATAATATTTTAGGTCCAATTTATATTTAACACATTTTATTTTTGAACCTCAAACTTAAAATTTTCTATTCACAATTTATTGAATTTCCAAATCAAAATTTCTACTTAAAATACATATCTTAATTTTTCTTGAAAATTTTCATATTAATTCACCCAAAGATTTCACAATTTAATTCCAAAAATTAAATTAATACCGATTTAAACTGGGCTAAAATCCTGGAATGTTACAGATTCCCTCCCTTAAGAAAATTTCGTCCTCGAAATTTGCCAGGGGAAGATAACAAAGAACAGATGAAAGAAAGAGATATATCTTTCCAGATCAAATTGAATATCTATTCTAAATTTGGCTTGCCGAACCAGAATATATAAGAACATACTCATTCAATATCTCACAAGATACTCGGGTCACCAGATCTACGAAATAAACAGGGGCATCAGTTAGTTCAAGGGATAACTAACCATTCGCAGAATGAATCTGGACCCAACAGCACAAACAATGGATACTCAATCCAGGTTCCAATATCCCAAAGTATATATTAGCTTGTCCCTCTTCGGACTTTGATCCTCATAAGGAATTACAACAAAATTTCAAATTTAGGTTTTAACCAAAATCATTTTATCGATACAAATCTTCATATTTTATTCATTAATTCATTTTAAATAGAATCTCAATTTCATTAAAGTTTGAGACAAAAAGCTGATAGGAATCCGATGAAGAGAATATGAAATAGAAACTTATCTATAATGATTTGCAGGGCCACCACAATCACCGAAGCTTCTCCTTCGAGCTGCCACGAAACAATCAAAGAATTTGAAATCGAATCAGAGGAGATTGATAAGAAAGTTGTTTCCACTATTGCGGGGTATTGACCATTTGTAGTGGTATTCTCCTGTCCCCTGCCTTATCCTCTTCTCGCACTCATACTCACTATCAGTGGATAGTAAGAGAATTTACTGAGGCATTCGGTTGGATATCTTAGGGATATACTCATTCTAGGGTATACTTTACCTTATCTCTAATGAGCTACCTAATGTGTTATACTCCTGAGCTAAAGTTTCAACCTTCAGCTCTGATACCAATTATAACGACCCTGACTCGACCTTCGAAAATCGGCACCAAATACTTCACCAGTATTCAAATGATGCAAATTCAAACGTCGAATCTCGTTCGCCGGAGCTTATAACACATTAAGTATAACAGCACAGTGGAAGAAAATGAACAATATCATTGATACAACAATGAATACAATATCCGATACAATATGATACAACAATATCAAAGACAAATATGCAACAGCGGAATATGATAACAACGAAAGAGATAACTAAAATATGATCTTCGATGAAGAGTGAATCCAAATCTGCAACTCCAAACCAAAAGCTCAATCCAAAAGCTATGAGGACTTCAATCCAATAAGCTCGAACCACCATCATCGATGGCTTAAGCAAGGTTAGTCATCCAAAGATTGAAGAAGATTCCAAAGACTGAAGCCTACCGAATCTACACCTACTATTTGATTATCTGAAAAACCCAACTCTAGACTGCCTGTGTGGAAAATGGTGGGCGTAGAGTTTAGGAAAGGAACAATAAACTCTGAGTCGGTCATGGGACTGGTATGAGCAAACAAAAACATTTTTATCTTTAAAACAACAACAAAAGATTTTAAAAGTTGGAAACTGCAACGCTTTTTGGAAAATGAAACTTCCATAAGGCCTCCCGCCACACACACAATGCAAATGCAAACTTGAAGGAGATTTCTCCTTATGACAGTCAAAAATGCTTACTATGCGAAAATCCCTTTTGATATAATTATTAGTGCATAGTGGAAAATACTTCGAAAGTATAATATTAATCTTAGCCAGCATAGGTACCATTATACTATGCCTACTATAGCTACCACCTGAGGTTGCAGGTTATACAACTGTAATCATAAAGGGCGCGTATTGGATGATTGGATTTCCAATAAATGGTCAGGCAAAGGAACTTCCCACACAAAATGGAACGCCTCTGGAGGGACGTCCTTGAGAACCTAACCAAATCTCTGCTACACAAGGCCGAGTTACCCCTGCTCGGAAGTAACTACCGACACGAGCATGCCATCCTTTGGTCGTCACCGACCTTTATCCGAGGGCCCTCAATCCAACAACCACAGTAAAGTATCTGGGCTCCATACCATGATACTACTTTCAAAATCAACATAAGTAAATATCTGGGTTCCATACCATGATATCACTTTCTACCCAAAAGGGAATGGACGTACACTTAAGGGGAGCTACCCCCAAATAACCTTGCTGCCATGATTCCTGTTTCGACCATTACCGAGTTATGAGGCTCGAAGAAGCCACATCCACAAAGCTACGCTTTTCACAAAAGCCATGCTTTGATCAACAAATGATCGGCAACACTACGTATGCCACATTACCAAATTGGGAATGTATCACTAATACCCATCAACTACATAACCTCTGAGCTCGTATGTCACAGAAAAGGGTGTTAAGCTAAGAGAATAAATCTCCACCACCAATTAGAAATGTATTTGATAGAAACTAGCTTTACATCTCAAAGTGTAATGTCAGACACACATCTATACAAGTCTGTTCCGAGTTCGAACAGTTTCGAAGGCACTTCCAAAGAATCCCTTGCAAATCGAGGAATTCCCGATCTCGATCGAACTCCCCATCACATATGGAGATCTCTATACCGGCATGACTCGGTGCAAAGACAATCGACGGGTTATCCTTTCGTTCTCGAAAATATCCGGTCTTCACCGCCGGTCTTCAAATGCTATCCATATCGTCGTATCATTATTCGGAATGGGTTATATGACACAAAGTCCTCTCCCGACTAAACCGAATAATGAGCGAAATATTTAAAAACATATGGATATTAGGATTTCAGTTGTCACAACTTATTATCCAAAACTTTTCTTTCAAATGGTTTAATCAAGTTATCATTTCAAATCTTTTAAACAAAAAGATTCATTTCACAAAGTTCACCCACCTTTCACAAAGATTCATTCACATCTTTTCAAAACAATTTCCTTTCCAAATTGGATTAACTCATCCAATTATTAAATCAAAAACTCAATTTATCGCTTTCAAACCCATTTCCAAAGATTCATAGCTTTTAAAAACAATTCTCATTTCAAATATCTTTTATATAAAAGATATACCATTTAAAATCCTTTTCAATTTCAAAACAAGGTTCAACCATCTTTCACAAAGATTCATTCATAGATTTCAAAACAATTCACTTTCAAATTGAAATCTTTATAACACAAACTGGAAGTTCTTTCGTTATGTAAAGCTATTATTATCTGAAAACAAATAGTTTTCGTTTCGAAATAATCCAATTACGTTTATACAAGTTAAAGCATTTCAAGTATAAAAATTGGGTTAAATTCAAATTCCCAAAACAATACTTTTAAAATGGTTTAGAACCCATATAAACACATTTATAACTTGTATAACCTTTTTAAACCATAATTTCCAAACATATAATTCAATTTCAAATATTGAATTGAAATTCAAATCTAGTTATTTAAATTCCAAAACTTTATCAAGTTATTCAAATGATTTTTATTTTCAAAACTTCTTTTTAAAAGCTTTTCATATTTAGCCCAATTCTATTTCCAAAATCATTTGAATTCAAAATTCACTTTTAAAACCATTTCAAAAATCTGTGACTTAACCAATTTCCTTGTGCAATCCATATTTGTGTGTGTATAGTGTGGTCCAGGGGTTTTACACACAATAATGCGGCATCATCAATCATCACAGATACACATACAATAATACAAATAAGTGGTATATTCCTATAACGCTTATCTTCATTTACAGATTCACAGATAAACAATATAAATTCATCACAGATAAATAAATTACATTCCCAGATAAATAAATTACATCACAGATGAATAAATTACATTACAGTCCATGGCTCAAATTAGAATAATTCATATCACAAAGCGTCGCATACCAAAGATGTCAAACAATTCAACATCCAATAGAGTTCAAACATCCATAAGTAAAATTAATAAATTATCTGATTAATTTAAATCAGATTAATTACTTATGAGTAACTTACAAATTCTAGTTAATTAATTAATTAATTACAAATCATTTAACATTAATTAATGAAATTCATTAATTAATCCTTAATTATTAATTAAATATCCTTAATTAATTACTTATCTCTTAATTAGTTACATTAATTACCCTTAAGTTAATTATAAAATTAATTAACCCTTAATTAATCATATTTAAGTAATTATCTTTTAATCATAAATTAATTAACCCTTAAATCATTAATTAATTCCCCTTTAATTAATCACTTAATTTTTCTTTAATTATTTAATTAATTAACCTTAACATTTGAAGCACTTAAGAATAATTATTTCAATATAATTATTCAAACAATTATACCATATTTTTAACTTTAAAACCAAGTCTTTGAAAAACTTATTTTAAAACTTGATTATAATTTGAACTCGAAAAGTTGGATTATTTTCTTTTAAAACTTATTTATTATAATATACTTTTTAAATTTTATTTTAGCTTTAAATCTTCATATGTCTCTCTTATATTTTCTTAAACTTTGTTTTGTCTTTGTATTTGAAAAACTTAATTTCACGTCTTTATCTATTTTCAAACCGGTACATAATTTATTCTTAAATTTAAAACCTTAAAACATGATTTCATTTAAAATCAGGAAATCTGGTTTCCACGTTATCAAACCCGAGCTAATTCACATATTTACTGAGTAAAAACCATGGGTTCACGAGTTCACAATCTCTCCGAGTCAATCACACAAAAGCTTCGAGTAAAATCCAAGACCAATGCCTCTTCCCCAACCCATAAATATCGGCAGATATCTTAGGTACACCGTACACATGCACAGTTGCCTGAACCACTTCCAACCAACCTCACGACCACCCATGAGTCACCCATGATCCCTTCAACTTGCCTGAGCACCCAGAACCCACAATATCACCATGGTTCAAAATCGTGCATGATAGCATCAACCTGGACCCACCGGTCACCAGAAAAACTCCATGCATCGACAATCCCGACCATCTGAACCCTCATCAGTCAAACCAAAGTTGCATCACACCTTCACGGAACTTTCCCCCCGATACCATCAAGTCCGATGCACCATAACGCTGTAGCCACCAATTTTTCCGATGTCGACAAAAACTAGGTTAAAAACTAAATCCTCGTCATAACGCCACCTCGATGCTCTTGAACTTCCCCGAGTATTTTTCCATGTATCACCATTGTACTGGCTACCTTCAGCCCCAAGTCTGACGAACAATTAGTCGCCGATCAGCGGCAAATGGTGAAAATGTATATTCTGATCAACTATCGAGCTATTACCACTAAAATTCATCATTTACTATCTCGAGTCAGACAGGATGATCAAAACAGAGAATTGAAATGATTAATTTTTGACCACATTTGATTTTCCACTGTGATTTTCTTATTTTAAAAAGAATTGCTTAATATAATTGTTTGAAATTATTTTTAAAAATAAGTTCTGGTTAATACTTACCTCGTCCATTTAGAAAACAAATCTTAAAAGAGATTGGAAGAAGAGGAATTTATTTTTGAAGTTATTTAGAGCCTGTAGGTTTTAACAGAGGTATATACATACCTATATACAGACATGCATAATATTTATATAAATTCAGGCATGCAATCGTAATCCATATAACCCATTTTTCAATCATATTTCAATAATAAACCAAGCATAAAGATATAGGGACAATTCTAAGTTGGTTTGCGCACCTGAAAGTTGAAGAAAGACAGAGGAGCCAACCTGGAATTTATCTTTGATTTACATCTGCATTTGATGGTTGATCTTGCATCTGTCTGTTTTATTTTGAAATTAGATCTGGAAATTGTTGAGCTCGAACAAGATTGATCTAGCAATTTCCAGGCTTGAAGACCGTTATTGATTTCTAGTTGATTGTTTGCTGTTGAACTACTTTGCTTTGCTCTGATTTTGAAAACTGTTGTTTGATCTTGGATTTCTAGGTTGAATCTGAAGTTTTAATGTTGAACTTTGTGAAAGAATTTTGCCTTGTTTTTTTATTTATTTTTTATTTTAACTTCCTAGTTTTAGTTTGTACAGGCTTTGTCTTTGATAAAATTTCTTTTGAAATTGGAAGTGATAAAAGAAATGAGAGAGAAAAAAATAGATGTATATATAGCCATATTTTCTTTATTTAAACAATGGTGACACTTGTATTTTGCATGATCAAATTGAGTTACACTTGTTAATTTGTATGTACATATTTATGCAAAACTTACTTAGTTCATGACTAATTTAAAAAGAAAGTATATATAAACCTTTTTATTAATCTCTTATACATATGTATATATATTAGTTCCTTTATCATTAAAATTGTGTTTAAACCCTCATTTCTAATTAATTTATAGATCTTGTTTTTAAACCCTCACTTTATTTTTCTTTATAAATTATATAATATGTTTTTATGTTTTATACCTTTGTATTTATACTTTTACTTTTATAACTATTTATATAGCTTTAAGAAAATGATTTGAAACAAATTTTACATTAACAAAAATCTAATATATATTATTTTAAGTCTAATTTATATTTAAGACATTTTATTTTTGAACCTCAAACTTAAAATTTTCTACAATTTATTGAATTTCCAAATCAAAATTTCTATTTAAAATACATATCTTAATTTATCTTGAAAATTTTCATATTAATTCCCCTAAAGATTTTCACAATTTAATTCCAAAAATTAAACTTGGCTAAAATCTGGGAATGTTACAATAATAGTTTACTGTTTTCCCATATTATATTAGTTACGTATTATATAATTACTTAGGTTCTAAGTGAAATAGTATAAACATCAATTATATGTTGTGTGGTGCTAAAGACACCTCAAATAATGTTTTCTAATCTTTAGAAGAAGAAAAATACTTTGCATGCTTCCTAATACAAAAACCATTTTACATGGTTATCAACCAGCGACCAAAATCAATTTGCACAGAAAACAACCGTCGACCAACATAATTTTTCACGGCCAACAAACATTAGTTGTTCAATGATTGATGGTCGTAGAAAATTGTGTTTTTCAACCATTCGATCCAAACATGCCGGAATTGAATTTCTCAAAATACCAAATTGTAAGTTTATATTTGGCCAAACTCAGCATATACAGTAAATAAATAATCACAGATCACAGACACAGAGTAATAAATGTAGCAGAAACAAAAGATAGTAGTTCATGAAGCTACTATATACATATCAGAGTTAAATAAGGTACAACAGAAGTCTCGAATACAATAGTCAACTACAATATCATAAATACATCACTGGAATCAACCGAATATCTGAAAGCTGGATAGATAGCCGGATCTCCAAGCGAAGCTCCAACTCCGAAGGTGAGTAGAATACTGGTACACTCAGTCTGACTTGAGCGTAAAGCAAAACACAAAACACGCGAGTCAGGATTAACATTCTTATATCAATAAATCCAACTCAAGTGAAATAACACCTGAAATACAAGTAACTCAAAGGATGTTTGGGATAACCATCCTCAAAGGATCCGTTAAACTATCTACTACGTAGTAGGATACGCTAAGTAGATAATGCCTGTGATGCCCCACCTCTATACCCATGCTAGCCAAGAACACTACGGAGTAATGCCGTCAACTAGCACAGAGAATAAAGCTGTTGAGGAGCGACCATCCGTATAATTTCTTTGTGCGAGCACCGATATGTCAGATAGTATAACATGCATTTCATTTTGAGAGGAAATCCGACATGCCGATACAAACTCAAAGCTACTACACAGTGGCTATAATATCTTCGGAAACAAATATAGAAATAAGCATAACACAAATCAGTCACAGATATCCATATCACAAGGGCGGAAATAGATATGAATATATAACACTTAAAAGTGTATATCAGAGTGGTGGTCAAAAAGATCCACAATAACACAAAGGAATGGATACAAGTGCAAGACAAAAGAATATGTGTACATTAAGGAGTCTCTATCTCAAACGTATAACAACATAAACTACCAATCTAAAGTAGTTAGCCAAAAGTCAGATAATACTCCAAGATGAGGAGTCAAGTGGAAGCACCTGTAACACCTCGGTCTGACCCGAGTATTATTTAATAAGAAAATAATAAACGGATCAGTTTAGCTATAAATATCAGATAAAATGATATAGGATAAGAGATTGACAAAAATGTATGATAACCATGAAGCCATACTATGATAAGTATGTAATTGAAAATCAACCAGAGTTAATCAATATCACAAGAATCTTCTCGAAGATCAAAAAGAATGTCATGCTCTTTATTTTTATTCACCAAATCACAAATATTGGCAAACATCACAATGCCAATTGTAAAAGTTGTTGAATCGCAAATTCATCAATGTACAAATATTGATAGAACCTATCATTGTAATCACAAAAATTGGTGAAACACAAATTCTAGAAATCATCAATAGAAATCCAGAAATCATAAAAAGGGGGAAAGAGGCCTATCACAAGACGGGAGCGTTAAAACTCACCAACACGTGTATCACAAAACGGAACGCTATTCCATGGTTGCTAACCATTAATTTTAAACCGAAGCTCCACAAAAACGGCCCGAAGACCTTTGAGCCGAAGCTCCACTAAAATGGTCCGAAGACCTTCGAGCCGAAGTTCCACTAAAATGGTCCGAAGACCATGGGTCGCTACCCCACCAAGCCGAAGCTCCACTAAAAACGGGATTTAGTCTCCCTCGCAGACAAAGAGACATCACACATTGCTAGTCTAAATCACAAATTGATCATCATTGATCGATAAGTGTAAATTACACTAAGCTAGTAAATAAATGAGTTTAGCTTCATATCCCATAACCACTAGCTTAACTTAATTATTTACGAACAAATTGTAGATCTCCACTCGAAAATTGTCATTAGAGATTCAATCGAACAAGTCCAAGAATTAACCGACAAAGTAAACGCAAGCGTTTCATACCACTTGTTTTACTAAGCCGTTTAATTAGATTTCTCATACGAATGAGGAAAGGTTTGTATATACTAATAGGTTGGAAAACGGTTTTAATAAACGAGCTTTGTATTAAAATAGTGTTAAAATTGTTTTGATGAAAGAGTTTTGATATTTACTACTAGTATAGAAACCTTTGTATTTTAAAGTGACAAATCATAGAAATGATTGTAGAAACAATCAATCATCAAAATTCACATTCGAAGACGTGAATAAAATCCAAAAAAATCGATATTGAATCCATCAAGTTGGATGTTCCAAAAATCCCAAAGAAAAGGTCATCAAAGTCGATAATAAATGATAACAACAAATTGGAGAACCACTAATTGATAAAAATTGGAAATCAACACAAAATAGGCTAAATAGGCAAATAGAAGCAGGTCAGTCGACTGACTGCAAATGTCCAGTTGACTGAACCAGAAACTTGAAATTTTCATTTCCTGCAGTCAGTCGACTGATTATAGTGGCCAGTCGACTGATTGCAGGAAACAAAGACTCACTGTCTCTGTAAACAGCCCCTAGAGCCATCATTAGCTACAGCCAGTCGACTGACTGCAAATGGTCAGTCGACTGACTGGGTGCTGGGCTGTTTTTCAGCCTATTCAATGAAGAGCAAACTCTCCCGAATTGCAACCGAACGAGCAATGGCTCTAAGGGTTTATGCCAATCGGCAACCCGGCCATATAGTCTCTTCGATTCATCACCAAAAGCATGATCCAACATCAAAGTTAGGATTTTTAAGGATTTGACTTCAAAACGCCAAAAATTGGAATATTCGCCAATTCAATCTAAATCAAAAGCAAATGCACATGAATAAGTGTTAGGAAATTATACCCAACAATCAAAGATAATTATAGACATAGATGTGAGATAAAAATCTCACCATTAAACCTAAAAACAATGAAGAAGAAGCTATAGAGCAAGGCAAGAACAATCACTCTTCAATACAACCCAAGGAGCTTGAATCTAAGCTCAAAAGAAGAACATTTAGGTTTAGGAATTTCTGAAATTGAAGAGAGAATGGGTTGGAGAAGAAGGAGGAGATGCTTACCTAAGCTTCTCTTTGATTTTGGAGCTAGAACTTGAATTTGCAAAGGAAATTAGGGCCTAGGAATTTTTATTCCTTTTCTCTCCCCCCATTTTTGCTTAAGCTTGAAGTGTTAGGATATGAAAATGAATGAAGAGGAGTGGGGGTGGAGCTAGGGTCTTATGTTAGGCTCTTGGGCTGAAACCCAATACCCAAAGCCCTAAGTTAAAAGGTCGAAATTCTAGCTAACTCCAAACATATCAAAGTTTATATTCAAAAAGGTCGCAAATGGCATTTTGGACTCAATGGAAGTAGTCTCGAGTCATAATTTGACTGTTTGCAAAAAGTAGCTTTTCGGACTAAAATCCGACTAACGATGCTATATTTAAATAAAATATTTAAATATACAATCGTAAAATATGCGGGTTGTTATGCCTATCAGTAATATAAAGTATCAAAATAGTGTTAAGGCTTTACCATTATCCCCCCTTAACACATTTTATATAAGCTTCATAGTCTATACAGCACTGTACGCTCCACCATAAACCAGTGGAATATCAGGGAGTACTCCATAGGTATAACACAAAACAAATCGTAGTGGTCGCGTATATAGGGATACAAGTATGACAAGGCATATGAGGCAATAACCAAGGAAGTGAAACTACCATTTCCCGGATCTGGACTAGTGAGAACGCATCGCCCAACGATCGCAACACCGCGAAACAACACTCCAAATTCAAGGGTGCGCACCAATCAATAACAAATAATGAGTAGTTTACAAAGAA
This sequence comes from Allium cepa, assembly GCA_030765085.1. NCBI lineage: Eukaryota > Viridiplantae > Streptophyta > Magnoliopsida > Asparagales > Amaryllidaceae > Allium > Allium cepa. Next base: position 1,036,476,123 of record CM060931.1, on the reverse strand, counting down.
GTGTGTTCGCTCGAGGTGGCTAACCCCATTTGGCCTGGCACGGCTCCTGATTTAGTCATTTCCAATTTGACACAAGTGTCAAGGCTATCCATTATCGTTCTCTTTCTTCAGTCATCACGTACATCATTCCAACCACTTCATTCTGGATCACACTCCGCGTGTGACGACCCAGAATTTTCAACAATTTAAATTGGAATTGTTAATTGATTTTAAAATATTTAAAAGTTAATTTTAACTTGAATTCCTAATATCAATATTTAATTGATAATTAAATCATTGAATTATATAGTTTAAATATTGATTTTTATAATGGAAGATTGGGTAAATTGTTGAATCTGATATTTCTAAGCCTGTTTAAGTAATTTGAAGGCTTACAAAATTTATAATGATAATACTGAAGATAATAGAATGGTTGAAATTCAATTTAGAGATAACGTGTTCAATTTTAAAAATATATCATTTAAATTGAATTCAAAAATAGCCTTCCGAGGCACAGTCTCGGAATCCGACGAAACTAGTTCCATTGGATCCGTAATAGCTAGTTATTATCGGATTTCAATTTTCGTAGCCATCGGAGTTGTTGTTTGACCCTGGCAGCTCGAAACGCTTAGAACGATTTTAATCGGTTTAATTTAAAATTGATCGTTTACTTCCGTAACTCGCGCATACGATCAAATTAGCCTCCGAAACATGTTCCATCGTGTTCGGAATGCGGGTAAAACTTTATAAACGCCTGTCGGCATGTTTGATTTGGAGTTTGGGATTTCGCATTATGCAACACGAGATATTTTTCAATATTCAATTATAAAATAATCAACTCGTACGCAGGAAGCTACCCCAAATCTATTTGTATTGCCGTTCTCTCCCTCTCCTTTCAACAAAAATCGAACTGAACCCTCCTTCCTTCATTTCCAAATCGATTCGTTTATATATAAAAAAACCTAAATCAATGGCCGAAGCCGTTTATTCAAAAAGGGGAATCAAGAGAAAAAGGCGATGAACGAAGGGTCGCGTTTGGAAATTGATCTCGTGATGATCTTTTGGAATCGCGATTGGTAGTTGAGCGCGTGGGATTTAGTCTTCGAGAGGTGGTTTTGGAGTCGGTTGAAGCTTCTGTGGTCGAGGAGACAATCGCGTGCAGCGCTACCCTGGATCAACGTGCTCGCGCTCGCGTAGAGGCCGGTGGTGTTTGTCGAGGCGTAATTTGGTGTCTCGCGTGAATCGCGACAAGCAGTGACGACCGCGAAGTGGGAGGCTCATGTGACTTGTGCGAAGGCGAGGGGGCGCATTCTAGTGAGGATATTCGACTGTGGGGTGTTCCGATGGTTGCTATCGTCTCGAGCAAGCTGCGACCGTGGTGGCGTGTTCGAGGGAGGAGGCGGCTACGATGGGGAGTTGCTCGATTCGAGTTGGGGTTGGATTAGGGTTTTGGTCGAGATGAGGCGTCGGCAGTGAGGTATAATTTCCATATTTTTCTTTAATTAATTAAATGAAGTTTGTATATACATTTGCACATACTGTTTAAAAATGAACAAATAAATCAATGATATATAGTAGTAAGTTCTGTAAATATTTGATTTATATATATATACAGAAATTATTTACAGTAAGGTAGTTATTCTTAAATTTATTTAATATATATATAGATGAGATTTTATATTTGCAGTAGGATTCAAAACAATTCTATTTTAAAATTCAATATGTATTATCGGCTAGAAAGGAAATAATTACTTATTTTTGGAAAATTGGTTCGAACAAAATAATTGGTAAATCAAATTTTATTAAACGGTAATTGATAATTTTAATTATTTCAATCATTAATAAACTATATAAATGTTTATTCAAGGTCAATAATCAAGGAATCAACTCGAGGTTGAAGTGGATTTGCAAATAAAAGCAAAGGTGAGTAAATCTCACTCAGCTGAGTTGTTATTAAATTTCAATAGTCAAATTTAAATGATTGTTTGAATGCTTGAATTGATTTGATGTGTGTTGAGAATTTATGATTTGGTGACTTTGGTTTATTGGATGGTTTCCGAGTAAATTGTTGTTTGACTCGAAGTGTTGGGGTTTAAATGGTTTAAACTCAAAAAGTAAATAGGGGTCAAATTAATTGATTAAGGATTAAGTCAATTAATGAACTTTAATGAAATTAGAATAAACAGTGGGCGGTTAAAAGTAATTACTTAAGTAATAAATAAAATATAATTACTTTGTGAAATAACTCAAGAGATTAATTAAATAGTTAATTAAGATCTAATTAATTTATTTAATGAATTAAATAAAAAGGGTAGATAATTACAGGATGAGGTTAATCGAGGATGATTAATATTGTGGTTGGATTAAAGTAATTGATTTAGATTAGAACAAGTTAAAAATATAATTGGAAATCATTAATTTATATAATTATTGATGTGATTAGAGATTGATTAATGAAGATCGAATTAATTAATTAAATAATGACTTATGAGAAATTAATTAATATAAGTAATTAAGAATTAATGTAATTAATATCGTGAATTTAATTAAGGATAATTACTTGAATGTAATTGAATATAATTAATCCAGGGTGATTAATTAAATTGAATAATGAAGGGTTGATTAATTAATTGTTTTGGAATTAATTAATAAAGGAGTCCAAGTGATTGAGGTTTGAAGTTCAAGTAGAATCAATCGAATTGATTTGTATGTGATTAAGCTTTGCTTATGGATGATTGAATGGTATTGGATGCTTTGAATGTGTTGATATCTCTAATATGAAATATCATGTATTTCATTGTATAACTTGGGTTAGAATAACATGAGTTTCGAAGAGACCAGGGTCGGGTATTGGAAGATACCTGAAACCACTTCGAATTTTTTTTATAAATTGATTTGTGGAATCAAAATGGCAGCAATGAAATGATTTAACTGAACTGAATTATCTAAGTTTGGTACTTGGAAATTTATATGTGAAGTAAGTATTGTCTATAGTAAATTGTGAATCGGTTTAATTGATATAAGTTTCCCGGGTTTTATTTAAGTTGTATGCTTGGTATTACTTGTTAGTTGGGTATTACTCACGCTGGTTTCCATCCTGACCCGGGTGTTACTTTGGTGTAATGCTCGGGTCAGACCGAGTATTACAGATTTTTAGGTAGGTACGTTCTGGAGCTCAGGAGGCAAGCAGGATGGCAATATCGCTTAGAATATTTCCGCTGTAATTATATTATTGTAATTCTGTGATAAATTGATTGTATATGACCAGCATTTGAATACATGTGAAACTCTGATTTATTGAAATGTAATCAACAGATATAGTATTCTTTTGTAAGCTATTATTATTTATTATTATATTTTATCCGCTGCGAATGTGAGATGTTTGGTATTTCTGTTCTTCTTCTTCTATCTCTTTCTTCTTTTTCATAACTATCTGGAATTTTCGGGTTCGAAAATTTTGGGTCGTTACATTTGGTATCAGAGCAGAAAGGTTAAACGAGAACTTTGGCTCTGGTGGGAATTACTTATTAAATAGAGTCTGTAGTACCTTAGAATGAGTTGAGTGTGTGTGTGTGTGTGTGTGTGTGTGTATGAGCGCATACTTGTTATTTGCTTATAAAGATTTTAAATGATTTTATATAAAATATATATTTTGATATATAAATTAATATTTCCTTCTAATAAATATTTAGGTGATTGGTTGTTAATTATTGGAATTAAAATTAAGGAATAATATAATACAACCAAACTGAAATTTAATAAAGATAAGTTTGAAATGGATTCAAACTGAAACTGAAGTTTAGAATTGGAATTAAATTAAGTAGGAACAAAAAATACAACTAAATTAAAATTTAAGTGATTGAAAATGAAATTCTAAATCTAATCCCATAATTTGAAAATTTGGGTTCAAAGTAATGAGAAATAATAAATAAGTATTATTTGGATAATTGGGACTTGTTGGAAACAATGGGTTGTTTGAAATTTGATTTGAATTTAAAACCAAGGGTGGTTTAAAATTGTAAAACATGGCTGGGAGGCCAAGAAATAAATATGTATATATGTATGAATATACATGATATCAAAGATAATTTGAAATAAACTCTAAGGGGTTTAGTTTTGATTTTTCCTTGAGGTGTGCTGTTAAAACACAAAGTGATACTCGTTTTGAACTTATAAGAGGGAAAGAATTTTGAAGTTTGAAGCGAGAATTCAAATTGAGGAAGGTTGATTGAATTAAGTAAATTGGAATTTAACTTGGAAAGTTAATGGTTGATTTGAATTGGGAATTTGTGCGATCTCAAAACGGGTTTGAGACTTAAAAATTGAAAGTGGATGGACGTTTCAAAATAAATTGGATGATACCATCCTATTGTTAATAAAAAAATCTCTAAATCTAGAATGGTATTGTATAAATAAAATAAATTTGAATAATTGAATTGTAAAATAAACTTGTTTAAAAACTGGCTTCAAACTGGAAGATAAAATTTAATAATAAATTAATTTTTTATAATAAAATTGTGTTGAATTATTATTTGAACCTTGAAATATATAAGGGAAGATAATATAAAATGGAATTTTGAGAATTGGCCTCAGAAAATTTAAATTGATTAAAAACTTTGAATAAACGTTAATTTGGTTTAAAGAGGGTAAACCAACCTTTGAGAATTTAACTCGAGTTTATATAATTCGAGATAGTTTAAATTCAAGATTGAAATTGAATTTGGTTTGAATTAAGTGGATTGGTGATTGAAGATGTATAAGTTTAAAAATTTTAATGGGAAATTAAATTGGGTTAAATTGGAATAATTTGAATTTGAAATGGGTTCAATTGATAATAATTCAAATTGATTGGAATAATATGAAATTAAAATTAAAATCGAACAAGATTAAAATCAACTAGAATTTGATTTAAATTGGGGAAGGAATCAAGACTGATTCAACTTGAATTGGGAATAAATCAAGTCCAATGGAATTTGGAGTTATTTGAGTTGGAATTGGGTCAATTTAAATGGAAATTTGAGTTGAATTGTTGGGGAAGTGAACAGTTTGACTCTTGACTATTTTAAATAAATTGTTTTAATACAAACTTATTTTTCTAAGCTATTTAATATATACAACTTTTCTTTCTTAAAGCTAACTTATTTTATATTTGTTTTACAATTATTTTTGGAGCTATTTAACCAGTTTTCAGCTGTTTCCTAAACTAATTACTATTTTTCAACTATTTCACAAACTAATTTCTATTTTACAACTATTTTGCAATTATTTAGAATCTTTGAAACTATTCAATTATTTTTCGACTATTTTATAATTAGTTAATTATTTTATAGCTATTTGGTAAACTAATAATTATTTTCAACTACTTATCTATTTTTAAATTTTCAAGCTATTTTCTAAAACTGGTCGGAGTTCAAACTGTTATTGATTTAAATACCCAATTGAGGTAAGAATTGAAGTGACAATTCAATGGGAATTAAAGGAAATGTGAATGGAAAGGAAATTGATTTGGCTGATAATCAATGGAAATAAATATGTAGGATGTACGTATATTATTCTATTCGCATAGCGATTTGATCCAGATTCGAGCACAGAATTTCGAGATAGTTTATCGATCCGAGTTGGGATTTTTCACTCGATTTTTGACGGCGAACCTGGATATGGATTGTTGATTGGTTCTAGATGTTCTCTATCATAGTTACAGCTATGCAAGGAGAATGACGGTTTCTAATCATGAAACCAGATCAGTGTCCGCACTAGGAAGTCGGGAGGACGATACTAGTTCGGAAGTGAAATTGTGTGATCGAGTGAGCGATCAGGTTGGTATAGCGTACGGATGATATGTGTACATCGTACGGATTTGAATAAAATTGATATTGGAAAGAGAAGTCAAATTTGAATATTTGAATTTTAATAAACAAAGTTATATATCTTTGTTATATAAGATAAACCTTTCCTTGTTAAATCTATTACCGGAAGAAAAAGATTTTTGAAGGTGTTTGAAGTATAAAATGAGTTTTATACAAGTTTGAAAAGATCCCAAGTTTTAAAAATTATATATATATGTGTATATATATATAAAGGATCTTATGAGGAATTTGGTAAAAGGTTTTGGGAACCTTTGGATTTTGAAAGGCTTTTGATTTTGGGTAAAATCAATATTGAATTTGGAAAGCCTGGTTTGAGAATTATCGATTTTGGGATAATCGATTTTGTGTAAAGGAGCTTTGTATAATATCATACTAGGTGTATGATTTGAAGATACTATATGTGTATAGTATAAAATATTTTGATGATGGCTCTGGGGAAAAAGGCGCTCCCTTGAAATGAACTTCTCAGGAGTGCTACCGGGTGTTGCTGCCTTGAGCCCCGGGGGGGTTCTAAAGTTGATCCTGTGAGGAGTCCGGACTAAACTAGCTCCTGAGGATTATTGGGTAGCGAAATTCGAGGGCGCTGATGCCTACAGAGGCATTTGGGTTATGTTGTGACGACAGTGTAACTCGATGTCGCTGCGATCTACTGTGGGGACCATAGCGAAAATTGTGTGGAGGATGAGTGCCAACGGTCTACACTTGATTTTGCCGGGAAGGCAACGCAACATCGGTAGACTGCGATCTATGGTCAAGTGGAGTGGAGAAGTTTCATTTTTGACAACGAAATTCGATGGCGCTGATGCCTACAGTTATATGGTTTTTGCTGTGATAGCTACGTAACCCCGGTTGTAGCTGCGATCTGTCGTGGGTTCCATGGTGTAATCGAGGGGCGCGAAGGCCTACAGTTATCTATGGATTTTGTCGGGATGACAACGTAACCATCGGGTTAACTGCGACCATGGATGGGGGTGATGATTTTCAGAGCATCCTCGGCAAAGATATTTCCTCTATTTTCAAAAACTGTTTTCTATATTTCAATAAAACTATTTTCCAAGTATTTTCACTGGGTGTTGAAAACGAGTTTACCAAGTACTTATAGATTTTCAGTCTTATGCCTGATCAATGTATGACCGAATTTCTATGAGGATAAGGATGGACTGGTAGAGACATCGAGTTATAAAAAGTATTTTTATAAAAAGCTATTTCAATAGTATTATGTGAAGTTAAAAGCTTTTCTAAAATTTTAAAATAGAATTTGAAACTCGGGAATTTTAATGAAGTGATTTTGTAACTAAAATCGAATATTGATTTAGAAGTTGGAAATAAGATAATTGATTAAATAATTGTTTGATTGAGTACGTTAATAAAATTTAACTCGGTTAAATAAAATGGAATGTAAGTTAATAATGGAGTTTGGGAATGAATTCGAATTTTAAATAGAATTCGACTTAGATTTGATAATGAATTAAATAAGAGGAGATGTTGTAAAATAAAAATAAAATAGATTTGGATTGAAAAATGGGATGGTTTGAATTACAAATAAAATTCAAGTGTGATTTGAATAATATTTAATGAAATTTGCAAGTAAATTGGATATAATAGAAGTGATTATAATAGATATGGTTTGTGTTGCAAACCAAAACCCCCAAGTGAATAGAAATAAACTGAGAATGAACTTGTATTAATAAAATAAATTCGAACATGAATTAAGTACGTAAATTAAAATTTTAAAATGGGTTAATTGAATTAAATAATAATTGAATGAAGTCTGATTACATAAAAACTAAATCAAAGTTGTGATTGGAATTGGATTATCAGACTGAACTTAAGTTCGGTGGCATATTAATTTGAAGTATGAATGAGTTTAGTATGTGCTTGGATATTATTTTGATAAATTGAGAAGGTGAATTTAAAATTAAAATTTAAAATTGATGGGCTAACTGAATTTAATGGAAGTTGATTAAATGAGGATCAAATGGAAGTAAACTTAAGTTTGATGTTGGAATAAATTAAAGTAAATTAACTTAAGTTTAAAATTTAAGGAACTTTGGCTTCGAATAAGAGTGAAAGCCCATTAAATAAAAGATTGGATTGAATTAATTTGGGAATGGCTAGTAGTATACAAGAATGAAATGTGTCGCGCTAAATGAATGGTTGGTGAATAAATTAGAAATGAAATGGAATTAAATATAAAATGAATTGAAAACTTATTTAAAGTAGCTATAAACTAAAATAGAATACCTTATTAAGCGAATATCGTCGAGATTGCATAACAATAATTGTTGTTTGGCGTAAACCAAAGTAATTAAATTCTATGAGTTAATAGAGATTAAATAAATTTGATTCTGAATCATGTGAAGTGAAAATGAGCTTATTTGGATTATAAATCAATGGAATGTCAGAAATTGAGTTGTGAACCGTTAAAACTTAAATGAAACGACTTATGAATTGGTTGAAAAGAACTTGAATTAGCTTTAAAGCATATAAATTGTTTATAGGAAGTGTTTGGTGCTTGATGTTTAGTAACGTATATGTTCAGCTATTGAAAGTAAGTAGAATGTTAATAAATTCTCTATATATGGCACTTACATATTTAAATTGAGTAAGTACAGGTACCTGAAGGCCGTTTGGCTGGATTTGGATTGCACTAATTGCTAAAACAAATAAGCAGCATGCTTACAACGCTAAATAAGGTACGCTACGCAATAAAAATAGGAAATATGAAGTGTTTTTTGCTTTTTCCGACCGTGTGGGTCGAAGTATAAATATTTATATCTCTTGTCAAATTGCAAAAGCTCCTCCGTATAAAGGAGACTCTGCCAAAAAAAATTCAAAAATTTTGGGAGTTAGAAAATTTTTGGAAAAATTTTTGTTAACGACAAAACAATTTCAAATTGGAAATTTAAAGTAAAGTTGTAGGTGAACTAATATGAATCAATTATACATGGAAAATAGAATGTAATATTCAAAATTGAAAATAAATTGAGTCCATATTAAAACGGGAAAAACAAATTTGAATAGAAGTAAATATGAAAACCTATATAAGATAATGTATAAAATGATTTGTAAAGTTTCGATTCAATATTGTTGCTAAATAAGATATGCAGGTATTAAAAGGAGAAAAGAAAATTGGATTTGATTCCAAAAGATAGATTTGTATTGCTCGACAAAAAGGTACGTATTTAAATTTCTAGATGAAATTGGATTGGGTTTTTGATCTAGCCACTTGGCTTTTGGTTTTCTTTTGAAATTTGGGAGCCCGTAGAGGCCTTTTGTAGTTATACGGAGCTAGCCGCGCAAAGGAGACGCTGGCAAAAATTTTCGGAAATTTAGAGAGTTAGAAAAATTTTGATAATTCAAAATTTGATTTAAAATTGAAATTTAGATAATTGAGCAAAGGGATATGATTTGAAACTATGAAAGGTTTTGAGAAGTTGGTTGATGTGATAATAGGTTTTTTAATAAAAGATAGTTGGTAGGATGTTGAATAGTGAGTTTTGGAAAGAGGTAAACGGGTATTGGTCCATTCTTCCTAACTAGTAATTTCGGGGACGAAATTCTTTTAAGGGGGGAGGAATGTGACGACCCAGAATTTTTAACAATTTAAATTAGAATTGTTAATTGATTTTAAAATATTTAAAAGTTAATTTTAACTTGAATTCCTGATATCAATATTTACTTGATAATTAAATCATTGAATTATATAGTTTAAATATTGATTTTTATAATGGAAGATTGGGTAAATTGTTGAATCTGATATTTCTAAGCCTGTTTAAGTAATTTGAAAGCTTATAAAATTTATAATGATAATACTAAAGATAATAGAATGGTTGAAATTCAATTTAAAGATAACGTGTTCAATTTTAAAAATATATCATTTAAATTGAATTCAAAAATAGCCTTCCGAGGCACAATCTCGGAATTCGACGAAACCAGTTCCATTGGATCCGTAATAGCTAGTTATTATCGGATTTCAATTTTCGTAGCCATAGGAGTTGTCGTTTGACCATGGCAGCTCGAAACGCTTAGAACGATTTTAATCGGTTTAATTTAAAATTGATCGTTTACTTCCGTAACTCGCGCATACGATCAAATTAGCCTCCGAAACATGTTCCATCGTGTTCGGAATGCGGGTAAAAGTTTAAGAACGCCTTTCGGCATGTTTGATTTGGAGTTTGGGATTTCGCGTTATGCAACACGAGATATTTTTCAATATTCAATTATAAAATAATCAACTCGTATGCAGGAAGCTACCCCAAATCTATTTGTATTCCCGTTCTCTCCCTCTCGTTTCAACAGAAATCGAACCGAGCCCTTCTTCCTTCATTTCCAAATCGATTCTTTTATATATAAAAAAACCTAAATCAATGGCTGAAGCCGTTTATTCAAAAAGGGGAATCAAGAGAAAAAGGCGATGAACGAAGGGTCGCGTTTGGAAATCGATCTCGTGATGATCTTTTGGAATCGCGATTGGAAGTTGAGCGCGTGGGATTTGGTCTTCGAGAGGTGGTTTTGGAGTCGGTTGAAGCTTCTGTGGTCGAGGAGACAATCGCGTGCAGCGCTACCTGGATCAACGCGCTCGCGCTCGCGTAGAGGCCGGTGGTGTTCGTCGAGGCGTAATTTGGTGTCTCGCGTGAATCGCGACAAGCAGTGACGACCGCGAAGTGGGAGGCTCACGTGACTCGTGCGAAGGCGAGGGGGCGCGTTCTAGTGAGGATATTCGACTGTGGGGTGTTCTGATGGTTGCTGTCGTCTCGAGCAAGCTGCGACCGTGGTGGCGTGTTCGAGGTAGGAGGCGGCTACGATGGGGAGTTGCTCGATTCGAGTTGGGGTTGGATTAGGGTTTTGGCCGAGATGAGGTGTCTGCAGTGAGGTATAATTTCCATATTTTTCTTTAATTAATTAAATGAAGTTTGTATATACATTTGCACATACTGTTTAAAAATGAACAAATAAATCAATGATATATAGTAGTAGGTTCTGTAAATAATTGATTTATATATATACAGAAATTATTTACAGTAAGGTAGTTATTCTTAAATTTATTTAATATATATATAGATGAGATTTTAAATTTGCAGTAGGATTCAAAACAATTCTATTTTAAAATTCAATATGTATATATCGGCTAGAAAGGAAATAATTACTTATTTTTGGAAAATTGGTTCGAACAAAATAATTGGTAAATCAAATTTTATTAAACGGTAATTGATAATTTAATTATTCCAATTATTAATAAACTATATAAATGTTTATTCAAGGTCAATAATCAAGGAATCAACTCGAGGTTGAAGTGGATTTGCAAATAAAAGCAAAGGTGAGTAAATCTCACTCAGCTGAGTTGTTATTAAATTTCAATAGTCAAATTTAAATGATTGTTTGAATGCTTGAATTGATTTGATGTGTGTTGAGAATTTATGATTTGGTGACTTTGGTTTATTGGATGGTTTCCGAGTAAATTGTTGTTTGACTCGAAGTGTTGGGGTTTAAATGGTTTAAACTCAAAAAGTAAATAGGGGTCGAATTAATTGATTAAGGATTAAGTCAATTAATGAACTTTAATGAAATTAGAATAACCAGTGGGCGGTTTAAAGTAATTACTTAAAGTAATAAATAAAATATAATTAGTTTGTGAAATAACTCAAGAGATTAATTAAATAGTTAATTAAGATATAATTAATTTATTTAATGAAGTAAATAAAAAGGGTAGATAATTACAGGACGAGGTTAATCGAGGATGATTAATATTGTGGTTGGATTAAAGTAATTGATTTAGATTAGAACAAATTAAAAATATAACTGGAAATCATTAATTTATATAATTATTGATGTGATTAGGGATTGATTAATGAAGATCGAATTAATTAAATAAATAATGACTTATGAGAAATTAATTAATATAAGTAATTAAGAATTAATGTAATTAATATCATGAAATTAATTAAGGATAATTACTTGAATGTAATTGAATATAATTAATCCAGGGTGATTAATTAAATTGAGTAATGAAGGGTTGATTAATTAATTGTTTTGGAATTAATTAATAAAGGAGTCCAAGTGATTAAGGTTTGAAGTTCAAGTAGAATCAATCGAATTGATTTGTATGTGATTAAGCTTTGCTTATGGATGATTGAATGGTATTGGATGTGTTGATATCTCTAATATGAAATGTCGTGTATTTCATTGTATAACTTGGGTTAGAATAACATGAGTTTCGAAGAGACCGGGGTCGGGTATTGGAAGATACCCGAAACCACTTCGAATTTTTTTTTATAAATTGATTTGTGGAATCAAAAAGGCAGCAATGAAATGATTTAAGTGAACTGAATTATCTAAGTTTGGTACTTGGAAATTTATATGTAAAGTAAGTATTGTCTATAGTAAATTGTGAATTGGTTTAATTGATATAAGTTTCCCGGGTTTTATTTAAGTTGTATGCTTGGTATTACTTGTTAGTTGGGTAATACTTACGCTGGTTTGCAGCCTGACCCGGGTTTTACTTTAGTGTAATGCTCGGGTCAGACCGAGTATTACAGATTTTCAAGTAGGTACGTTCTGGAGCTCGGGAGGCAAGCAGGATGGCAATATCGCTTAGAATATTTCTGCTGTAATTATATTATTGTAATTCTGTGATAAATTGATTGTATATGACCAGCATTTGAATTTATGTGAAACTCTGATGTATTGAAATGTGATCAACAGATATAGTATTCTTTTGTAAGCTATTATTATTTATTATTATATTTTATCCGCTACGAATGTGAGATGTTTGGTATTTCTGTTCTTCTTCTTCAATCTCTTTCTTCTTTTTCATAACTATCTGGAATTTTCGGGTTCGAAAATTTTGGGTCGTTACACCGCGTATAGTTGTTAAAGTGGTATTCGGTTTAGATAGTGAGTATGTCCATAACCGATTCCGGTTTCTTTAATAACTTTCGTAATTATTACACCGATTGGTCGTTTAATAAATTTCAAAAACCAAATCAATTTCAAACTCACTTAGAATTTGAAAGCCAACATTTCATTTGTCTTTCTATAACAATTTCTATAATTTACGTTTCAAAACTTCAAATTAACCATTTCAAAACTCTATAATTCAACTTAAATTTTTATTTAAAACAATTTAAATATTGATTTAAATTCATATATAGGTTTCATTCCATAATCATTTAAATTAAGTTAGTTTAACATTCAAAACAATTTAAATTCGTTAATGGATCATTCAGTAATAATTAAATTAAGTAAATTTATCATTTCAAAATAGTTTCAATTGAATTTCAAATTCATTAAATCAATCATCAAAGTTTACCTCCATTATATCAAAATTTATTAATTGAATTAAATTACATTCGTCAAATTAAATTCTTTAAATTACAAGTCTCGTATTAATTTCCATCAATTACATTTTATTTCTCATTAAAGAAATTCAATTTCACTTATCTACTTATTTAATTTAAACAAATTTCAAAACCTAATAGTTAAAGAAACTCAATTTCACTTATTAAGGAATTCAATTTCACTTATTAAAGAATTCAATTTTATTTAATTATTAAATAATTTCAAAACTTAATTCGATAATTTACTTAAATTTAAACAACATTCTTTCAACAAACACTTTGTTAATCATAATACTTTGGAAATTAAAATTTAGAAATCATAATGCTTGGAATTATAACACTTCCGACTTAACTGTTCAAGTATAATAATAGTATATATAATAAAATAGTTTATAATTTAAAATAGTTTATGTCAAAATAGTTATAATTTAAAATAGTCTATATAAAAAATAATTTATATTAAAATAGTTTATATGAAATAAATTTATAAAGTAACATATATAAATAGTTTAAATATAATTTTAAAAATACTTTATATAATTAAATGGCTTCTTCAAAGTTTCACAAATCGATTCAAATTCCAAAATTTAAATTTAATCAAATCTCAAATCATCAATTTTAATCTATTTTAGTTTCTCAATAAACCTTTTCAAATTATATCGATTTCAAATACAGATTTTTAACCACAAAATAAACCATTTCAATTTCAATACTTTCCAAGCTTTAAATATTCAAACATTTCAAAACAAGAATTGATAATTTCATATATATATATATATATATCAAATTCACTATATAGCTTAAAATCAAAGAATTTACTATATATAAAATAATCATTTGTATGATATAAAAATCAATATTTATATAAAACCATATATTCCTTTCCAAAACCATTGAAATCATTTTCAAAATATTTATATATATAGACCAACGGTGTCTGTATATAATTTTCTGTCCCATGGTCAAGTGATACAGATATTTATTCATTTCAATCCGCAATTCAAATATACACGGGTATATATATCATTTCGACTCGTAATCCCAAATTCAATTTCAATGAAAACCGCTTGGGTTTATCATTTCAACCCATAATGATTTTCTCATGTTCTAAAGTATGTTCGGGTATATATCATTTCAACCCATAGTGAATTCTATACTAACAGGGAACTTGTAGAGTGACAAGGGATATTACAATAATATAACGTGTATATATCATCAATATAAATAATAGATAATGGTGTCAGATGTCACAGGTGAACTGATACAGGTAATAGCATATATAACAATGTAAATAACTAACAGCGGCATATTTCAATTGTCGTTTCAATTGAAATCAAATTTAATAAATAAAAGAACATTAATCGTGAGTGATTGCTCACATTTCGAAACTAGAGATGATCGAGAATGAGATGAGTACGAATCCAAGCATGAATTCCAAAGAAAAACTAGCTTGGCACGAATTCGACAATAGAGCTGATAACAGGAATTGACGAAATCAAATCAGAATTGGATCGATGAAGATAATTGATATAAGCGAACTTATATATTATAATTCTAAACCAATACCTTATATAAACTAATTAATACATGGAACTAATATATATAACCAGTACACATTTTTAAACCTTTACTAAAATCATGAATAAACACATTATATATATATGCACTTTTCAAAATATCAATATAAATATAAACCAACATAAAATATAAATTTACACATACCAAACTGTAAATTACATATATTTTTATATAAACTCAAATATATATTTCAAGTCAATATATATAATAAAATACCCTTTCCATACATATATACGCAGCCTGAACATAAATTTACGTAATCAACATAACTTACATCTACTGATACAAACTGACACACAAACTATAAGTATATATATAATATAATATTCAGACCGATAATATATATATATATACACACACACACACACACACAGATACTTAACGTATGCTTCCTCTATACAAAACATAATAATAGATTGTGTTCAGACCTATCCAACTTTATATATAGAGAGCTTTGTATATACTATCTTATACAAATAACAGATGTAACTTATATTATATGAAACTTTTAACTGTAATAAGATAATACATACTAATATATTGTTTGCCAAATTTTGAGAAATACATATAAAATACTTATATATCTATGTAAAAATCAAATAAGGCCTTGATATAATTTAATGTAACTCAAAATTGATACATATATTCACTGTACAAGAAATACCGTAGTCAATTTATATATAACATAGCTATACTAACCTACAGCACAATATACATATTGAATACAAAATGATATAAGCAACGTATACTAACATATAACATAAATAGATGAGTTATAAATAGACACGTATATTAATATACTTGCTATAACAATAGTATACATATAAAAATATATAAACTAAACGTATAGCTAAACTGTACAACCCAAACAAAAATATATTATATGTAAAATCTGTAAAAGAAAAAAAATGCAGAGATAAGATACACATATATTATATCGCATCAACAGATAATAAATCTTTTATAAACTTATATATATACAAAATGTCATATATATGCTACATATACAACCTGTACTATAGATTATATATTTATTTTCCAAAGTTAACGGACGTATAAAGTAAATAAACTAATATACTAACTATAAACAACCACCTGCAATATACTTGCCAAGAACAAGGACCCGAAGAGGCTCAATAAAGCACAGGAGAAGGAGGGAAGATGAAGGCAGATCGAGGGAGGATGCGGAGGAGGAGAGGAGAAGGAAAACAAGGCTGTGCTCGGTTGCGAAGTTGGAGGATGGGATTGGTGATTTGTTAGATGTTGACGTGGGCTAGGGCTGGGTCGCGCATGTTTTGAGCACGTGGGGAAGGTGCGTTGCCAGTGATGGAGATGCTTGGCTTCACGGGCGATGCATGGTGAAGGAAAGAGGGGGAGGAGAGGTAAGAGGAAGTGGCTGACTAAAATTTAAAGAGGAGAGGAAGAGAGCAACACACATGGGGAAGAGAAAAAGAGTGACAACAAATAGATTTAGCATCGGAAAGTAGAAAGCCAAAAGAAATGGAACGCCCCAAATAAATCTGGGGAAAAGCAAAAGCCAACGGTTGTACATGCAGAAATCATAAATTAATTTTTATTTTTAATTTTCATGTAATTTTGATGAAATGGACAAATCCCTAATTGCTGACCATACTAATTAGATATATAGGTAGATCAGCCTGCCATCTACCAAACCCATTCAACTGATGCTCTGAGTATGTTCACAGTGGTAGAATTTTACTTTTGAAATAAGACTAGCATTCTACTTTCAACAGTTTCAGGAATAGTGTCTTTAAACTAGTTCAAAAATGAGGCATATATAGATATAAAAAATTCTGTAGACTAGAATTACATATGTTTGGTTCAAACCTATTTAAACTTATAATGTCACTATATGCTCTGTTTGGAAAAAAAATTTGTAGCTACAAATAAGTACTATCATCATTTTTAATTGGAGTGGAAGTTCTAGGCATAAAATATATGTAGTGAAACAAAAGGTGCTTCCTAATTAAGGAAATAAACAAATATACGCAACTTGTAACATTTGATTTGTGTTCTCTGCTTTTTTTGACGTCTGGGGTGGACGAATTATATTCTAGAGCATCTCTTAACATTTTGTAATACTTCGTAATACTTCATTACATTTTGTATGGGTGGAATGTCAATGGTTAGAGGATACCAAAAGATTTTACAACCGACACCGACACGAAATCGTTTTTATCGATTCCATAGAGAACCGGACTTCAAAACACAGAATCGGATATACCGTTGAGACCAGCACGACGAGATGACCAAAACGGTATACGGATATCAGTGGTACGATTGAATTATAAAAATTCGAATTTCCTACTAGCGGAAAATGCAGCAAAAACGCAGAAAAATAAGATCGACTGAGCTAAAGAATTCTTAATTTGAAAAAACGAAAAATGACGTCTTGCTCAGAAGATGATTTACAATTTTTCCATATAAAAATATTTAGGTTTCGAAAACATTTATTTTCATCCATTCCTAATTGATTAAATTGAAATAAAATTACACACGAAAATAAACTTTCATATTTTCGGATGAAAATTTACCTTTTGCTATGTTTAACTAGACGCATTCCAAATATTAAATTTTTATTTCAAAATTTTATTATTTAAAATTTCACAAAATTCAATTAATCACATTGTTAAAACAGTAAAAATTTACGGGTCGTTGCACTCTCCCCCACTCAAAACTTTTCGTCCCCGAAGAGGAAGGAGGTAGGAGAATAGAAACAACCAGAAGATTATAGACTTGAATTACAAAATAAAAAAATTAATTTAAATTATATAAATTTCAATTTAAATTAATTTATATTCAACAATTGATTTTAAATTCAAAGTATTTTCCTAAGTTTATTTAATTTCAATTTTATAATATTTGATACAAAAGATTTCTTTCAAACAAAATTTTATTTAATTTGTCTCATTTACTATTCATTCAACTTATTATTCTATTTATCTCTATTAACATTTTATAATTAAAAGTCAAGTGTATAACGCTTATTACAACCACTAAATTTTTATTTATAAAATCATTTTAGATTGTATATTACCCAATTACATATTTAACTTCTGAATAATTTAGGTAAGTTATATTAGAATGAAATTGAGTATTATACAAATAAAATTTTCTAATTCAATTATCTCAAGCTTACATATTTATTCAAAATTTTGATTCATTTTATAACTATTTAGGGATAAGTAAATATTCTATAGATATCAAATCAAATTTAAAACCATATATCAATATATTTTTTAAATCAAAATATATACTTTAGAAATCCAAATCAATTGAATTTTTCAAAGCAAAACTATAGCAAGGCTACAGAATTGTCTCTCCACTTCGAAACCCGAAAATAAATGTCGACGATGCGGCCGCCATCACCGAAATTATTTTCCAGCGACAAAGAGAAGAGCACTTATTAAATATCTAATATTTCTTTGAAATGATTTCTATTCGAAGATAATATACCTTCTAAAACTTTAAAACTAAAGTTGAAATCACCGAAAATTTAAATTCTCAAATTCTTGATTTAAATACATTTCAAATTCCAAATCAAATTATAGTCAAGTTTTATAAATTCATTTATTTATTATTTTTGACAACAATTCATTATCAATTTAATTTTAGAAAAAAATTATACTTATATGTAATATAATCATACAAAACTAGTTTATTATCCAAATTCGAAAATACTATTGTGTCAGCTTGCTCTGTTCAAGTGTTTTGGAAATCCTATCGATATCGTTGATCAGACGAATCGATCGAAAACCCAAATCAACATCAATAACTCAAACAAAACAATATATATATAAAACATTTTTAATATTAATTCACAAATACACTTCTTCGCTCGACGATACAAGAATAGATTTCAAAGTAAGGGTAGAGATTCAATTTTGATCGACTCAAATCAAAGAGAATTTTGATTCGAAGGTAGGTACGAAACAAATATAAAATGATTTAAATAAAAAATAAGAAGATGGATAAGTTAATTAAATCGCGGCAATCTTAACCGGGTCGACCGTGACTTCAAGAATGAAATCGATGCAGACTTCCGAGGCAAAATTGGCATTAAATCTCAAGGGATAGAATTTTGGCATAACAGAAGATGACAGCATCATAAACCGAGGATACAGAAATCTTCGATAAATCAATGCTTATTGTAAAGGAATTTCACCCCTTTACAAATCATATCGTGGAGCTATGGGATGCTCCAGAATTAAAAGAAGACGAATAGTGAGGGACAAGAATGGATTTTGGAATCGCAGGGAATGTTCCAAAATTCAAGGGAATCGAGTCAAAAAGGAAGAGATTCAAACTCGAATGAAAGTGATTCTGTAAATACATTTACCCTATATGCTAAGTTTTGCCTAGAGCTACCAAAGCTCTGATACCACATGTAACGACCTAATATTTTCAACCATTCGCATCCAAACACGCCGGAATTGAATTGCTCAAAATACCAGATTGTAAGTTTATATTTGGCAAAACTCAGCATATACAGTAAATAAATAATCACAGATCACAGACACAGAGTAATAAATGCAGCGGAAACAAAAGATTGTAGTTCATGAAGCTAATATATACATATCAGAGTTAAATAAGGTACAACAGAAGTCTCGAATACAATAGTCAACTACAATATCAGAAAAACATCACTGGAATCAATTGAATATCTAAAAGCTGGATAGATAGCCGGATCTCCAAGCGAAACTCCAACTCCAAAGGTGAGTCAAATACTAGTACACTCAGTCTGACCCGAGCGTAAAGAAAAACATAAAATACTCGAGTTAGGATTAACATTCTTATATAAATAAATCCAACTCAAGTGAAATAACAACTGAAATACAAGTAACTCAAACCATCCTCTAAGGATCCGTTAAACTATCTACTATGTGGTAGGGTACGCTAAGTAGATAATTCCTATCAGTAATATAAAGTATCAAAATAGTGTTAAGGCATTACCATTATCCCCCTTAACACATTTTATATAAGCGTCATAGTCTATGCAGCACCGTAAACTCCACCGTAAACTAGTGGGATATCAGGGAGTACTCCATAGGTATAACACAAAACAAATCGTAGTGGTCGCGTATCTAGGGATACAAGTATGACAAGGAACATGAGGCAATACCCAAGGTTGTGAAAGTACCGTTTGCTTGATCCGGACTGGTAAGAACACATCGCCGCAACGATCGCAACACCGCGAAACAAAACTCCAAATTCAAGGATGCGCTCCAATCAATAACAAGTAATGAGTAGTTTACGAAGAAGTGTATTCGCTCGAGGTAGCTAACCCCATTTGGCCCGGCACGACTCCTGTTTTAGTCATTTCCAATTTGACACAAGTGTCAAGGCTATCCATTATCGTTCTCTTTCTTCAGTCATCACGTACATCATTCCAACCACTTCATTCTGGATCACACTCCGCGTATAGTTATTAAAGTGGTATTCGGTTTAGACAGTGAGTATTTCCATAACCGATCCTGGTTTCTTTAATAACTTTCGTAATTATTACACCGATTGGTCGTTTAATAAATTTCAAAATCCAAACCAATTTCAAACTCACTTAGAATTTGAAAGCCAACATTTCATTTGTCTTTCTATATCAATTTCTATAATTTACGTTTCAAAACTTCCAAATTAACCATTTCAAAACTCTATAATTCAACTTAAATTTTTATTTAAAACAATTTAAATATTGATTTAAATTCATATATAGGTTTCATTCCATAATCATTTAAATTAAGTTAATTTAACATTCAAAAAAATTTAAATTCATCGATGAATTCATTCAGCAATCATTAAATTAAGTAAATTTATCATTTCAAAATAGTTTCAATTGAATTTCTAATTCATTAAATCACTTAAGTTTACCTCCATTATATCAAAACTTATTAATTGAATCAAATTTCATTCGTCAAATTAAATTCTTTAAATTACAAGTCTCATATTAATTTCCATCAATTACATTTTATTTCTCATTAAAGAAATTCAATTTCACTTATCTACTTATTTAATTTAAACAATTTTCAAAACCTAATTGTTAAAGAAACTCAATTTCACTTATTAAGGAATTCAATTTCACTTATTAAAGAATTCAATTTTATTTCATTATTAAATAATTTCAAAACTTAATTCAATAATTTACTTAAATTTAAACAACATTCTTTCAACAAACACTTTATTAATCATAATACTTTGGAAATCAAAATTTAGAAATCATAATGCTTGGAATCATAACACTTCCCACTTAACTGTTTAAATATAAATAATAGTATATATAATAAAATAGTTTATAATTTAAAATAGTTTATATAAAAATAGTTATAATTTAAAATAGTTTATATTAAAATAATTTATATTAAAATAGTTTATATGAAATAAATTTGTAAAATAACATATATATAAATAGTTTAAATATAATTTTAAAAATACTTTATATAATAAAATGGCTTCCTCAAAATTTCACAAATCAATTCGAATCAATTCAAATTCCAAAATTTAAATTTAATCAAATCTCAAATCATCAATTTTAATTTATTTCAGTTTCTCAATAAACCATTTCAAATTATATCGATTTCAAATATAGATTTTTAACCACAAAAAAACCATTTCAATTTCAATACTTTCCAAGCTTTAAATATTCAAACATTTCAAAACAAGAATTGATAATTCCTATATATATATATATATATATATATATATCAAATTCACTATATAGCTTAAATCAAAATTTTACTATATATAAAATAATCATTTGTATGATATAAAAATCAATATTTATATAAAACCATTATTTCTTTCCAAAACCATAGAAATCATTTTCAAAATATTTATATATATAGACCAACGGTGTCTGTATATAATTTTCTGTCCTATGGTCAAGTGATATGGATATTTATTCATTTCAATCCGCAATTTAAATATACACGGGTATATATATATATATATATATATATATATATATATATATATATAACCCGTAATCCCAAATTCAATGTCAATGAAAATCGCTTGGGTTTATCATTTCAACCCATTACGATTTTCTCCTATTCTAAAGTCTGTTCGGGTATATATCATTTCAGCCCATAGTAAATTCTATACTAACATGGAACTTGAGTGATAACAGATATGACAATAATATAACAGGCATATATCATCAATATAAATAACAGATAATGGTATCAGATGTCACAGGTGAACTGATACAGGTAATATCATATATAACAGTGTAAATAGCTAATAGCATCATATTTCAATTGTCGTTTCAATTGAAATCAAATTTAACAAATAAAAGAACATTAATCGTGAGTGATTGCTGACCTTTCGAGGCTAGAGATGATCGAGAATGAGATGAGTACAAATCCAAGCATGAATTCCAAAGCAAAACTAGCTTGACAAATCCCTAATATTTGCTAACTATACTAATTAGATATATAGGTAGATCAGCCTGTCATCTACCAAACCCATTCAACCGATGCTCTGAGTCTATTCACAGTGGTAGAATTTTACTTTTGAAATAAGACTAGCATTCTACTTTTAACAGTTTCAAGAATTGTGTCTTTAAACTAGTTCAGAAATGAGGCATATACAGATAAAAAAAATCCTGTATACTAGAATTACATATGTTTGGTTTAAACCTATTTAAACTTATAATGTCACTATATGCTCTGTTTGGGAAAAAATTGTAGCTACAAATGATTACTATCATCACTTTTTAATTGGAGTGGAAGTTCTAGGCATAAAATATATGTAGTGCAACAAAAGGTGCTTCCTAACTAAGGAAATAAACAAATATACGCAACTTGTGACATTTGATTTGTGTTATCTGCTTTTTTTTTCATGTATGGTGTGGATGAATTATATTCTAGAGCATCTCTTAATATTTTGTAATATTTCATCACATTTCGTATGAGTGGAATGTCAATGGTTAGAGGATACCAAAAGATTTTACAACCGACACCAATACGAAATCGTTTTTATCGATTCCATAGCGAACCGGACTTCAAAACATAGAATCGGATATACCGTTGAGATCAGCAAGACGAGATGATTAAAACGGTATACGGATAACAGTGATACGATTGAATTATAAAAATTCGAATTTCCTACTAGCGGAAAATGCAGCAAAAACGCAGAAAAATAAGATCGACGGGGCTAAAGAAGTCCGAATTTGGAAAAACGAAAAATGACGTCTTGCTCAGAAGATGATTTACAATTTTTCCATATAAAAATATTTAGGTTTCGAAAACATTTTATTTTCATCCATTCCTAACTGATTAAATTGAAATAAAACTACACACAAAAATAAACTTTCATATTTTCGGATGAAAATTTACTAGTTGCTATGTTTAACTAGACGCATTCAAAATATTAAATTTTTATTTCAAAATTTTATTACTTAAAATTTCACAAAATTCAATTAATTACATTATTAAAACAGTAAAAATTTACGGGTCGTTACAGCATGCTTCCTAATACCAAAACCATTTTACACGGTTATCAACCAGCGACCAAAATCAATTTGCACAAAAAATAACCGTCGACCAACATAATTTTTCACGGCCAACAAACATTAGTTGTTCGATGATTGATGGTCGTAGAAAATTGTGTTCGTCGTGCAAAATAAGTAAAAATTGATATCTTTGGTAGCTCCTTAAAATGTTTGATACTAGGAAGAGTATATACTAAAATCATATGGTATTTTTTAGCAATTAGTAAGCATATTCCAAGGTACTCTTAGCAACACACTGTATATCATTGTGATAAAAATTGAAACTCTCATGAGTTAGGGCTGTAAATTTTGAATGACTATTTAATGTGTGCTCTAGTCCACGACCCACAAATGTAAAAGAATCTACTATCTTATGTATTTTGTTCATTGAATCCTTTCCCAAATATCTTAGCTTTATCAATTCAAACAAGTTATCTTAATTATTTTGATAAACTTTGAATAATTTTAAAATTTAAATAATCATAATTATATTAATTAATACTTTCCATAATATAAAAGGTGGAACCCAGTGCAGGAGGCTCTCGCACGATAGCATGCTCTGTGGAGGTCGATAATGTACGCAGTCTTTCCCTCACATTGCAAAGAGGCTGTTTTCAAGACTCGAACGTAGGCGCCCAGATCACCATGCGGGTGACCTAACCGTTGCGCCAAGGCTCCACCTCAATACTTTCCATAATATAAATTAAATAATTTTAAAATCCTAAATATATTTTTCCAAATAAGAGTTCGTTCGCTAAAAATGGTTAAGAGAACTTTTATATACATAAGAAGTACAATGATAATATTTTAATATTTTCCCATATTATGAAATTTAATTACATATCATACAATTATTTGGGATCCAAGTGACATATTTATAAATGTGAATCATATATTGTAAAAGGATCATCAAGGTATAATACGAATTACATTTATATTTAATAAAAATTTGTTTGAACAAAGACGTCTAATCTTTCTGCAAAATAATAAATATTTCTCATAATGCAAAAACATTTTAAGAGTACATAATGCAAAAACATTTTAAGAGTAGCTCTTTTCTTAAGAAGTTTAAATTTGTTAGGTGTTTCATTTTCTTGAAAACTAAAAGACTCTGTCATAAAACTAAACAAAATAGAAAAATATAACTTCTTAGAATAGTTAAAACAAAAATAATTCATTAAGCTTTATATATTTAATTTTTTTGAAAAACACCGTTGAAGTTCATAACGATCAAAACAAAAACTCTTAGATGAAGAATTTTTATAATCATACTAACATCTGAAAAATAATACATTTTTTCAATAAATATCCAAATCAGGTAAATAGACACAAGGAAGAAGTTGCAAAAAAATTTAGTCTCAGGTACAACAAGTTTGCTTTTCAGCCTGAAGGACATGTTTTAGTGTAAACTGAAAATGATAGTTACAACTATCATTCTGTGAATTACACTAAAAAGTGTCCATAAATCTAAAAAACAAACTTCTTGTACCTAAAACTAAATTTTTCTCTAATTTTTTCCTTGAGTCTAATAACCCCATATCAAATTTTAGAGCTGGCATTAAAATATTATTATTTGTCCATTGTATTTTTTGTCTACAAGTGGATTGGAACGGATTGGAACGAATAAGAGAAGAGTTTCGTAAGAAATGTACAAATTAAATATCCAAAATATAACCATCCCATTTTCCTTATCACGTCCATTCAGAAAAATAAAATTAAACGCGTATGCAGCTTCTCTTCCTCCTTTTATGCCATGATAATGGAAACGATAATTCTACTGTACCCGAAAATTCACATGCCCGAATCCTGCGAATATCATCCAAACCTTACAAGCATACGAGAAATTGCAGCCTTCCTCTACTAGGAATTTTGGAGCTGAGAATGACGATATTCAGAAGTCTTCCACGAATAGCTCTCTTTTATCACCTATAGTAAGTTTTTTTTATCAAGTCGAATATGTATTAGTTTGTACACTAAATTATAATTATTGAATTTCAGACATATAAGAGTATAGGAAAGCATACGAGAAGATCACAATTACTGCCTGCACCTATACCTTCTACCTCATCCCTATCTTAATCCTCATCACCAACTATATTTTTGCCTCCAACTACTTCAGCTGAATTTCCACGACCCTCCTCTTCACAATGTCCTTCCCTTACCAATGTTCAGCTTGAGTAAGATAACACCTTTAACAACAATGACAGTCAACCTAACCCTGAAAGAAAGAAACGAGGCATGACATAGTTGAAAGGGCTTGGGATACAAGATAATTCAAATGCAAAGATAGAATAGGTTTTCAACGAGAAAGGGAAACCTATTGGTGATGTTTCTATCCCTTCTACATTTTTCATAGGTGCTTTAGCATGCAATAAAGTTCCGGTAACTGTTGATGACTAGAGAGATGTTTCTAGCGCTCATAAAAAGAATCTTTGGACACTTGTGTTGGTAAGATTACCACAAAATAGTCTATATTTGAGTATAGAAGCTTATATTAATTATTTATTTCAAAATACAAATTGTTCTTTAGCTAAGATACAAACTCGATGAAATGCATAAAGATTATGTTTTTCAAAAGATGGCTACCTCCTTGTGAGAGTATAGATGTCAAGTAGGTAGTGCTGTAGTAAAAGCTCTAAAGTAGGATGAAGCCGAAAAAGCAAGAAAGCTTGCTATGATAAAGCCTGAAAATTTGGCTGATAACCAATGAAGTGAATTCATAAAAAAGTGAACTTCTGTAAAATTTCAAGTAAGTTGGTTTTGTTTCTTTTGTTTATCAAGTTCAATACTAAATCTTTCATATTAACTCAAATTAACCAAAATGGCAACAAAAGCAATTTTGCATGATTTAGCTCAAAGTACAGTGCTTTACTGTAGTTTGATGATACATGCCTAATTGTTTTAAGCCATATTTACTTCAAAATTAATATTGTCAATACATCCATGTTCCTTGTGTCCTAAAAATATTTTATAATTGACTTTTTGACATAGGCGAAAAGTGTTCTCATGAAGCAAGTGAGGAAAAAACATTCTCATCCACACACGATGGGTTAGAATATGCAAGATTGGAGCAAAAATTGGTTAATTAGTTTTCTATCTTTAATACCATTATGCTATTTTTATTTGGTATATTTATTTAAATGTCATTCATATATGATATTGATGTATATATACAGAAGCAAGAAAACCCTGGACAAGAAGTTACTAGAGCAATGCTATGGACAAAAGGACATATGAATAAAAATGGAAATCCAACAACGAAAGATGTTAAAGACTCGACCGTACAAATAAATATAATTATTATACATTTTACATGCATGTTATTGTTGATGACATATTAACTAACATTACATTGATTTTTTTTAGAAAAAAATTCAACAATTCATTGAGTCACAATCGAAGACAATGAACCGGTCAATGAAAGGTGATGCTCTTTCACGTGTTCTTGGGACAGATCGGCCAAGTAGACTAAAAGGACTTGGGTTTGGAGTTGCATCCTCTAAGTTAAAAGCCCAATCACATATAGTAGCACATTGGTATGTTCCCTTGGAGAAAAAAAATAAGAGCATTAGAGGCCAAAATTGACTTACCCAATGAGGTAATAATAACATTTAATTTTAGTAATACCATATTATGCTAATCTCTATGAAACATCAGTTTACTTTATTTTTAACTACTACAGTCGGGCCAAAATAATGTCGACGCACGTCGGAATGAACCTGATGCTAGGAAGGTAAACTAAAAAATAACTCTAAATAAATATGTTTTTTTTAATTAAATTGCTGTCTTTTGGTAAAATCATTTTTTTAAACTTTGTATGGCAGTCAAACTATGACAGTAGTGTGGACTTACCTACTTCATTGGTTGGAGCTAAATGCAAGTTGCTGAGTTGGTATAAAGAGGGAGAAGTGGTTGTGGAAGGTGAATATTTTCTATAAATCCCAGACTTGGTTCACTTCAAACCATTAGGGCTTGATGCATGGAGGGCTTTTATCAAGTTTGCGGTGAATGCAGAAGCCTTTTTATGGCCAAGTATAGATGAATTTAAGGTGGTTGGAGATGCTGTAGGTCTACAGTTGCATGGAGCAAAGAGTATATCTCTTTTTATCTTTCTTAGTGGTTGAATAGGTGCTTTTAGTTTTAGGAGTTCAGCATAGTATTTTCATACTTTCATAGTTTATATTATATGCCTTTGATTTCGGCATTTGGATCTTTTCTACTTTTCAGACAGTTTAGTGTGTTATTATAAACTTATGAACTATGCTTTTTTGTTTATTTGAAAAGTTTGTAGTCTATGTAAACCTTTTTTAACTCCATCAATGTAAGTATACATTGCCGGTCCCAAGCTCAGATAAAGGAGGAGGGAAAAAAAGGATAATCTTGGTGGTTGGTCTTATCTCATTTTCGTCTGATTTTAGGTGTGTATTGTTCATTTATTCATTTTCATTAATTTTTTGCTTGGTGTATAGAATTTCATTCTACTTAATTTGCTTATATGAAACATGTGTAACATTCATGATTAGGTTATAGAAGTGGCTGAATTAGATTAACGAACGAAGATGAGTAAGACATTATTTTCTATTTAAAGTAAAACATTGACAAACAAATGGATTCCTTGTATTCTATAATTAGTTAAACAAACTTTTAATTGATATGAAAATGTGATATTTGATAGTACAGATGCGATGGGTGTGCAGTCTTTTATGTAATCGCTCTGTTTGTTTGGTTAGACATTGAGATAGGAAAGAGAGGATTAAAAGGGTAATTGAGAACAGGAGGTACTCTGTTGTTTGTTAAACAATCGACAGATTTTGGGAATGTTTTGGCTGCGTTCAGGTCTGCAGATGCATTAGGTGTGCAGTCTGTTCGCGTGCTCATGTCATTTCTACAAATGGTAAGGAACGGCGCTGCTAACTTCTAAGGTGAACTGATGTTTTTTGAACTCTTCTCTTTCTTCATACTAGTGTAATTTTAGGTGACATAATGGGGTAGATTATGAAAATAAATCTACGTTTTAATAGTTGCTACTAAATTGTATTTTCTTGCTTCGAAACTATTAAATGAGTTAAAAGTTGGAGCTGAGCGCATTTAGCTACTATATTGCCTTTTAGAACAATTAATGTGCCGAGATGCTCATTGCACTGTTGAAAACAAAATTAGGTGGTGGCAGCTACTTGGTTCTTGGAGAGATTGTAGCTCATTGTGTTAGTGCATTGTATCGTATAAACTTTCGAACCTTAGTAGGTGGAATCATATAGGAGATCAACATTTATTACAATGAACGACAACTCAGTGGCTCTAACTTGAACTTGATAGGGATAAGATTCATAGATCGGAACACAATTCTAAATACACTGATAACATAATTATAATATTAAAATTCATTCTTAAAACCGAATATTAATATTGCCTTTAAAGGGAGCAGGCATTTAACCTATTGTCTGTGTCTTCTAATATACGATCCACACCCAAATCTCAGAAGAAGGAGAGGAAGAAGTGTAAACTAAAGACAGAGAAGGATGGAAAGACCACCATATCATGACAAAAGTGTGAAGAAAATGCCATGGACTCCTGAAGAAGGCATCATTTTTTTTTTTTGAAGACCACATGTGTATAAGAGCATGGTCCTCGAACTTAGAGAGCTGTTCCTACTAATACTATTAAGTACTTGAATCCATTTTTTATTCTACAACATGCCAATTCTCTTATGTAAATGCCCGATAATTAACTCTCAGGCTTAATGAGATGCATAAATGCTGTAGACTTGGATTGACAAATTATCTCAAACCTAGAATCAAATAGGGGCAATTTTAATGAACAAGAGAAGCTCATTATTCATTTTCAAGCTCTACTTGGCAATAAGTATGTCCAAAATATCATATCGAATCTTTTAACAATAATCGTAATATCTTTGGTGTCACGTATCTTTAACAATAATCATATCTTTAATGAACAAATTCATGTCAAATAATTTATTACCCTAAAGTAGCTAATGATGGACACAAAAGTCACCCATTGACAAAATTAAGATGTAAACATATTTTGTAAAAAACGATGTTATATAGTCCTTAAATATAATCTTTAATAATAATGTACTCCAAAAGTGAGTGCAATTTTACACTTCTAACATTATTTTCTTTTTAAAGTAAAACATTGACAAACAAATAGAATCCCTATGTTCTATAATTATTTAAGCAAACTTTTAACTGATGCGAAAATGTGATATTTAATAGTACATTTTAAAAGAGTAAAAAAGTTTTTTTTTTTTTTTTAAGAAACAAATTGCATTGTGAAACAAACTTCTTCTCACCTAGAGTCTTGTAAAAGAGAAACTTAACATGTTATCTAAACATTTTGATAGAGCAATAAATGCTCACAACCACAATTACAAAGAGCGATTTATGATTTTGCATTTGATGAAAATGACTAACTTAGATGTCTTTACAAAATCTATTATGTTATCCCATCGAACATTTAAACTTCGGTACAAATTACTTTTGAATAATCATGTCATTTACTTTAGTTGGTTTGTGTGAATCTCAAAAGAGGAGATTTAGCCAGTAATTTGAGTATTGAGTTCAACCCAGTGCTTACTTTTACTGAACACCAAGTGAATTTAGTGCTACCGAGTACTGAGTTCAGTTTTCACTAAGCATTAAAACAATGCTTTGTTTTTACTGAGCAATAAACCCACTGCTTAGTAAAACTTTACACATACTAAGCTTTGTTTCAATGTGCAGTAAAAATGAGCGAGCACTGTTGCAATGCTTAGTAAAAACTTGTAACGAGAGGGATTTTGCCCGCTCGAAAATCGACATCCATACTTCAAATCGTATTCGAATGCCATAGATTCGACCGTTCAAATCCGATTCGCCGGAGCTAATAACAACATTAAGCAAACAACACAGCGGAATAAAAGAATAATACATTGATATACAGCTTTGATGCAATATCTGATACAACAGATGATCCAATAGATATCAATATACATCAGAGATATGATACAATAAAATAGCAGCGGAATAAATAACTCTAAGGTAGTCTTCAAGGAAGAACTCCAAAAATAACTGCAACTCCATTTCCAAGAATCAATCCAGCAATAGCTCGAACTCCCAATAACGATGCACGAAGATAAGCAAGACTGGTGCGATCCAAAGACTGAACTAACTCCAGATAACCTACTAGTCTGACTATCTGAAAAACCCAACTCTAGACTGCTCGTGTAGAAAATAATGAGCACCCAGAGTTTAGGAAAGAAACAATAAACTCCGGATCAGTCGTGGGACTGGTGTGAGCAACAAAAACAGTTTATCTTTTAAAACATTCAAAGAAATATTTTTAAAGTCAATTCGCAATGCTTTTAAAAATGAGACTACCATAAGACCTCCCGCCACACACACAATGCAAACGCAGACTTGGAGGAGATTTCTTCTTATGTTAGTCAAAGATGCTTGATACGCATTAAAAAGAAACATTTGATATTATTCTAAGTGCATAGTGTAGGAAAAATTCATTTCGAAAGTAGAATATAAATCTTAGCCAGCATAGGTACCATTATATTATGCTTACTATAGCTACCATATTAGATGGCAGGTTCTACAACTAATACCGTACAAGTCTCGTATTGTTTCTTTGGATTTCCAACGAATGATCAGGCCAAGGAACTTCCCATTGCCACATGAGAATGCCTCTGGATGGACATCCCCGAGAACCAAACCGGATCTCTACCAACACAAGGCCGGGTTACCCCTAACTGGGTAACAACTGACACGAGTATGCCATCCCCCGGTCCTTTGGGACCTTTTCACCGAGCGCTCGCAATCAATTCACACAATCATAAAGTGTTTTCAACATGAGTAAGTATCTGGGCTCCATACCATGATACTACCCTTTTCCAGAAGGAAATGCACATACCCTAAAGGGAGCTACCCCTCATAACCTTGCCGCATCTTTCCTGTTTTGACCATTCCGGGGTGTGAGGCTCGACGAAGTCACGTCCACAAAAACATACTTTATACAAAAGCCATGCTTTGGGTCAACAAATGATCATAGAAATGATCACCAAGATAGACGATCAAACAAATGATCCTATCACAAATAATCAACACAATGATCATTTCACAGCAACACTCAGCATGTCACATTACCAAATTGGGAATATATCGCTGATAACATTCAACTACATAACCTCTGAGCTCGTACGTCTCAGAGAAGGGTGTTAAGCTAAGAGAATAAATTCTCCGCCACCAACAGAAATATATTTGAAAGAAATCAGCTTTATATCTCAATTGTAATGTCAGACATACAATCCATACAAGTCTGTTCTGGGCTCGAACAGAACCGAAGGCACTTACAAAGAAGTCCTTGCAATCCGGATATTCACTAATCACGTTCGGACTCCCCATCACATATGGAGTCTCTATACCGGGGACCATTCGATGCAAAGACATTCGACGAGTTGTCCTTACGTTTTCGAAAATATCCGGTCTTCAACACCGGTCTTCAAATGCTATCCATAACGACATATCACATATTCGGGATGGGATATATGACACAAAGGTCCTCTCCCGGCTAAACCGAACAGTGAGCGCAGTATTTCAAAAACATATGGATATTGGGATTTCAATTAAGTCACAACTTAATAATCCAAAACTTTTCTTTCAAATGGTTTAAATCAATTACCATTTCAAATCTTTTAAACAAAAGGATTCATTTTCACAACCTTTAACGGTTTAAATAATTTTCACATTTTAATCTTTTAAACAAAAGATTCATTCACAGATTTTCCAAATCAATTTTCATTTCAATTTGATTTAAACAAATCATCAATTTAAATCTGTTAAAAATAAACAGATTTAATTCATAGCTTTCAAAAAGAATTCATTCAAAACTTAGGAAAATCATTTCTCTATTCAATCTTGAAATTCCCCTAATTAACTGGAATCTCAGTTCTTATCTAAAAGTGTTTATCATTTGAAAACAACAGTTTTCATTTTGAAAATCTGATTCATTTATACAAGTTGAAATCCCTGGGTTAAATTCAAATTCCCAAAAATAATACTTTAAAAATGATTTAACTCATAATGACTAGTATAATATCATTAATCCCTAGTTTCAAATTACAGAATTCAATTCCAAATATCGAATTCAAATTCAAATTGAATTATTTAAATTTCAAAACTTAATCAAGTAAATTAAAATAAATTTTAACTTGAAATTTCATTCCAAAAGCTTTTCACATTTATTCCAATTCCATTTCCAAAACATTTGAATTTAAATATTCAACTTTAAAAATCATTTTAAAATCATTTTAAAATCTGTGACTTAATCGATTTCCTCGTGAAATCCATAATTGTGTGTGTATGGTGTGGTCCAGGGGTTTAACACAATAGTGCAACATCATTCAATCATTTCAGATCAAACACAAAAATATAGTTGATAAGCGATATAACTATAAAGCTTATCGCCCATTCACAGATTCACAGATAATATAACAATGTAAATGAATGGATAATTTATACACAGTCACAGGACAAAATATCACAGATCAGATAGGATAATCAATTCAAAGCATCTCATACAATACAATCATTCATAAGTAAGGTCAAGCATTTGATAAACATTTATAAACAGGATTAATTATTCGTTCAATCCTAATCAATTCAATTTATTTCCTAGTAAATTAATTACATATGAATTTATTATCTAATTCTGATTTATAAATTAATCACAAATAATTTGATATAAATAATTTATCAACACTTTAATTAATTATCCTTAATTAATAAATTAATTAGATTAACCTTAGGTTAATTACAAAATTATTTAACCTAAATTTATTTCATTAAATAATTATTTTAAAATAATTAATTATCTTTATAAATAAATCAATATTCTAATTACATTAAATGTAATTTTATCTTAATCACTTGGTTAATTAACTTTAATAATTAACCACTTACAATTAATTAATCTTCAATTAATTATAACTCATTCGTTAATAAATCTTTAATTTAATATCATTCTATTAATTATCCTTACTGGCTACAATAAGTGCTTATCCCAAATCACTCATTTTAATAAATCATAATTTAATTACATCAAGTAATTATACTTAAACTCCTTGATTAATCATTATTTAATTATTTTATAAATTAAATTATTTGATTGCCTTAATTATCCCTAAGACAATTAATTTCTTTATTAATGATTTCATAAATATTTAAGTGTATTTTTAACCTTACACTTTTAAATTAAAATTAAAATTCCATTTGAATTTAAGATTCAAATTTGATTAACTATCTAAAACATTAATCAAATTCAATATCATTTTATAAACCTTAGAATAAATGTAAAGAACATTTATTTATTTATTTTTATAGGAAGCTTATATAAGGGGGAAAAAACCTTTAAACTCAATTACTTCATCTTTATTTTGAAGTTAAGCTTTTTGAATTACATTTTATTTTATCTTGCAAAATTCAAGTTTTTAATTCTTTATTCAAAATCCTTTTTATCATAGAACTTTATAAAAATCAATTCAAATATTTATTTGAAAACAATTTACTTTTAAAAGGCTGTTTGATTTGAACTTGTTTAAAATATTCAGATAAAAAAAAACTGATTTAAGTCACAAATTTGAAATCAAAGGAACTTGAATCCATTGATTAACTTTGTTTTGAACTTTGACTTTAAGCTTGTTTTAAATTTTTTTATTTTTTTTCACATTCCAGTCAGGGTTTCAAAAACCTGAAACCTGTTAAAATTTCCCCGAGGCAAAGCAAATTGCTTCGAGTCTTTCCATCTCCTGCTTCGAGTCAAGTGTTGGAATAACTCGAGCTCAACCCGAGTGCACCTTCTCCCCAAAACCCAAAGTTCATCAGTGCTTCAACATGCACGGTGCACGTGCACCGTGGCTCTGGCCATCTCCGGCCATCCACTAGCACTTCAACCAATCGCCGATCATCAAATGGACACATCACGACCACCGGTCTTCCAACAGCAACTCGAATTCGAATTCGAGTTTAAAACTCGAAACCTGGAACTCAGCATTGCAACTTGGTCCAAACCTGTCAACGGCAGCTGCTCCCTCCACCGACCACCAGAAAACCTCCACCACCGGCCACGAACTCGACACACCCTCACCTAACTCCCCTTGGAAGGTCGTGCAGCTCGATGCACCATGGAGGAAGAACGAATCAAATCAAAAACTACGACCAAAACTAGGTTTAAAATTTTCAAAGCTCCGCCGCCGTCGCCGCCGTGGCTTCCATCACCTCCGGTCATTTTTCCTACCACCACCGTAGCTTCCTCTATCACCATGAGAAACCCCGATTCCCCCAGTTCAACACGTCACCGGAAATCGCCCAAAACCCCATTTCCCTTCAAAGACGAACTGCACTCAAACCCTTTGTCTAAAAATCAAAATTTTTACTTTAAAAATCATATTTTTGTATAAGAGTTCTGTTTGTAACCCTGTATTCAAGAATTAAGAGGTTCGAAATTTTACTTATTTGAAGTTGAGTTCAGAAATCTCGATTTCCAGAGAAAATACCAAATTGTTTTATCTTAAATAAAATTTTAAACTGAAGCTTGTAATAAAACAACCAAGTTTTATTTAAATCCTATATCCAAATTATGCTTAGATTAAGAGAAAATGATTTTTGAAGCAAATATGAACTTGAAAATTTAAATACAGAGGTGTATTTCAGGCTATAAACATACAGGCATCATTTCACAAACACTCAACAGTATATAAACACATTCTCATATTTAATTCAGGCATGAATAAATCAATCATATATAAATATACTGAAGCATTTAAAATTGAAATTACTCACATTATGTTGGAGAAGATGAACAGAGCTCATTATTGTTGAACCAGGTTTTGAAATTGCAAGCTGAGATCCTTTAGATTTCTGATTTGATTCACTGTTTTGATAATTTTGTTTTTGTTTTGAAATAACATTCATTTCAGTTTTGCATAGCTTATGGACGAACTGAAGATGCTTGATATAAATGAGAAAAGAAGTCTACTGGTGGTGATTTTACAGGGTGATATCATTTGTACAGGTAATGTTATTTGTATAATAGGCATGGGTGGATATGCTTGCATTAAATGCAGGTCCTTTCTTGTTTACATGCTAATATACTTGTTTGTACAGTTTATTTATTCTTGCATTTTTTTATTTTTTTATTTTATTTTTTTACTTGCCTACATACTTTCTTTAATTGCTTAAGCTTTTCTTTGTTACTTGTGTAAAAATATATACTTTGTTTTGCTTACTTTCTTCTTTACAGGCTATATGAAATGTTTATTTGCCCATTTTAGATTTGTTTGTATGCAATGTGTTTGCACTGTCTTGTGGCTTCATAGGTATGTTTACTTATTTTACTTTATTTAGGTTTGATAGATTTCTATTTTATTTTACTTCATGTACATATTATAATAGTTATTCTAATGATGTTTGTTTCTTAACTAATTCGTTTACATACTTATATTTCAGTTTTGAACATACTTATACTGCATTTGTTTTCATATTTTAAAGTTGTTATATTTATTTCCTTTATTTTCTTTCACAAGCTTTTGCATCTATGTTTCTTTTAAGTGTTCATAAAAACATATTTTTGTTTTAGTCCTTTGTATTTTATTTGTTTGTTTTATTTTCGTCTACATTCTTTTCATATTTAAATGTATTTTATTTTCTTTAAATCTTCTTGTTTTGTAAATAAATTTCTATTTTATTATGTTGTTAAAATTTATTTATGAGTTACTATATATATATATATTTTTCTTAATTTATTTTATAACTCAAATATTTATTAAACCATTCATCTAAGATTTAAATTCAAATCAAAATATATATATACACACACACAAGATTTTATAATTTCAAATTGACTCATATATACCCAAATATACATACATACATATATATATATATATATTCACATATATACATACATATACAATATTTAAAAATTTAAATGATTTATGTAGAATATATTTGAACTCGGGGAAACTCACATCACTAAATCGATTAATTTCACCGTTTTCTTCAAAAATAGATTTTAATTATCATTTTAAATT
This sequence comes from Allium cepa, assembly GCA_030765085.1. Taxonomy (NCBI): domain Eukaryota; kingdom Viridiplantae; phylum Streptophyta; class Magnoliopsida; order Asparagales; family Amaryllidaceae; genus Allium; species Allium cepa. The sequence goes on along the minus strand of CM060931.1, from coordinate 1,036,439,763 downwards.
TATATAAAAATCCGGGGTCGTTACAGACTTCCCCCCTTAAAAGAATTTCATCCTCGAAATTCGCAGGCACGAAAACAACACAGAGATAGACAGATTCGATCTCCTATAATTCCTCAAATACAAGATATGGATTCCAAATTCAAGTCGGAATATCCTAAAATATATACTAATTTGTCCCTCTTCGGACTTCAACCAACCCAACAAATTACAACAGAATTTCAAAATTTGGTTTTAAACGAAATCATTTTATCGATACAATTCAAATTATCCTTCATATTCTATTAGTCAATTTTAACTCAATTTAAAATTTCCAATTTATTCAAAATTTTAATTCTAAATTTCAAATTCATTAAAGTTTAAATCAGAAATTGATAAAGATAAGGATTTTCTATAACGAATCGTAGAGCCACATCATATCGAAACTTCTTCTGGAGCTGCCCCGAAGCAATCAAAAAATTTAAAACGAATCAAAGAAAATTGATAAGAAAGTTGTTTCCACTGTCACAGGGTATTGACCATTTATAGTCGTATTTCCCTGTCCCTCTATCTCGTCCTCTTCTTGCACTCATACTCACTATCACTGGATAGTAAGAGAATTTACTGAGGCATTCAGACGGATATCTTAAAAATTACTCATTCTAGGGTTTACTTCACCCTATCTCTAATGAGTTACTTAATGTGTTGCACTCCTGAGCTAAAGTTTCACCTTAGCTCTGATACCAAATGTAACGAGACGAGCCAGTGGTCACAACCGGTAGGCTTTTCAACCATCCCAGCCCCACCGTGGCTTACACTGTTACCCCAGACCTTGCTTTTACGGCCAGCCTCTCGACTGTCTCAGGTTACACCTAACCAACCCCCTAAAAGAGGACGTGTAGGGGTAAGAGTCTCCCGTTCGCCACCAAACCGCAAAGCGAGAACCCCCCATCACATAGCCCAAAGCTTAACAAGACTGGTGTGAGCAACGAAAACAGTTTATCTTTTAAAACATTCAAAGAAATATTTTTAAAGTCAATTCGCAATGCTTTTAAAAATGAGACTACCATAAGACCTCCCGCCACACACACAATGCAAACGCAGACTTGGAGGAGATTTCTTCTTATGTTAGTCAAAGATGCTTGATACGCATTAAAAAGAAACATTTGATATTATTCTAAGTGCATAGTGTAGGAAAAATTCATTTCGAAAGTAGAATATAAATCTTAGCCAGCATAGGTACCATTATATTATGCTTACTATAGCTACCATATTAGATGACAGGTTCTACAACTAATACCGTACAAGTCTCGTATTGTTTCTTTGGATTTCCAACGAACGATCAGGCCAAGGAACTTCCCATTGCCACATGAGAATGCCTCTGGATGGACATCCCCGAGAACCAAACCGGATCTCTACCAACACAAGGCCGGGTTACCCCTAACTGGGTAACAACTGACACGAGTATGCCATCCCCCGGTCCTTTGGGACCTTTTCACCGAGCGCTCGCAATCAATTCACACAATCATAAAGTGTTTTCAACATGAGTAAGTATCTGGGCTCCATACCATGATACTACCCTTTTCCAGAAGGAAATGCACATACCCTAAAGGGAGCTACCCCTCATAACCTTGCCGCATCTTTCCTGTTTTGACCACTCGACGAAGTCACGTCCACAAAAACATACTTTATACAAAAGCCATGCTTTGGGTCAACAAATGATCATAGAAATGATCACCAAGATAGACGATCAAACAAATGATCCTATCACAAATAATCAACACAATGATCATTTCACAGCAACACTCAGCATGTCACATTACCAAATTGGGAATATATCGCTGATAACATTCAACTACATAACCTCTGAGCTCGTACGTCTCAGAGAAGGTGTTAAGCTAAGAGAATAAATTCTCCGCCACCAACAGAAATATATTTGAAAGAAATCAGCTTTATATCTCAATTGTAATGTCAGACATACAATCCATACAAGTCTGTTCTGGGCTCGAACAGAACCGAAGGCACTTACAAAGAAGTCCTTGCAATCCGGATATTCACTAATCACGTTCGGACTCCCCATCACATATGGAGTCTCTATACCGGGGACCATTCGATGCAAAGACATTCGACGAGTTGTCCTTACGTTTTCGAAAATATCCGGTCTTCAACACCGGTCTTCAAATGCTATCCATAACGACATATCACATATTCGGGATGGGATATATGACACAAAGGTCCTCTCCCGGCTAAACCGAACAGTGAGCGCAGTATTTCAAAAACATATGGATATTGGGATTTCAATTAAGTCACAACTTAATAATCCAAAACTTTTCTTTCAAATGGTTTAAATCAATTACCATTTCAAATCTTTTAAACAAAAGGATTCATTTTCACAACCTTTAACGGTTTAAATAATTTTCACATTTTAATCTTTTAAACAAAAGATTCATTCACAGATTTTCCAAATCAATTTTCATTTCAATTTGATTTAAACAAATCATCAATTTAAATCTGTTAAAAATAAAAAGATTTAATTCATAGCTTTCAAAAAGAATTCATTCAAAACTTAGGAAAATCATTTCTCTATTCAATCTTGAAATTCCCCTAATTAACTGGAATCTCAGTTCTTATCTAAAAGTGTTTATCATTTGAAAACAACAGTTTTCATTTTGAAAATCTGATTCATTTATACAAGTTGAAATCCCTGGGTTAAATTCAAATTCCCAAAAATAATACTTTAAAAATGATTTAACTCATAATGACTAGTATAATATCATTAATCCCTAGTTTCAAATTACAGAATTCAATTCCAAATATCGAATTCAAATTCAAATTGAATTATTTAAATTTCAAAACTTAATCAAGTAAATTAAAATAAATTTTAACTTGAAATTTCATTCCAAAAGCTTTTCACATTTATTCCGATTCCATTTCCAAAACATTTGAATTTAAATATTCAACTTTAAAAAACATTTTAAAATCATTTTAAAATCTGTGACTTAATCGATTTCCTCGTGAAATCCATAATTGTGTGTGTATGGTGTGGTCCAGGGGTTTAACACAATAGTGCAACATCATTCAATCATTTCAGATCAAACACAAAAATATAGTTGATAAGCGATATAACTATAAAGCTTATCGCCCATTCACAGATTCACAGATAATATAACAATGTAAATGAATGGATAATTTATACACAGTCACAGGACAAAATATCACAGATCAGATAGGATAATCAATTCAAAGCATCTCATACAATACAATCATTCATAAGTAAGGTCAAGCATTTGATAAACATTTATAAACAGGATTAATTATTCGTTCAATCCTAATCAATTCAATTTATTTCCTAGTAAATTAATTACATATGAATTTATTATCTAATTCTGATTTATAAATTAATCACAAATAATTTGATATAAATAATTTATCAACACTTTAATTAATTATCCTTAATTAATAAATTAATTAGATTAACCTTAGGTTAATTACAAAATTATTTAACCTAAATTTATTTCATTAAATAATTATTTTAAAATAATTAATTATCTTTATAAATAAATCAATATTCTAACTACATTAAATGTAATTTTATCTTAATCACTTGGTTAATTAACTTTAATAATTAACCACTTACAATTAATTAATCTTCAATTAATTCTAACTCATTCGTTAATAAATCTTTAATTTAATATCATTCAATTAATTATCCTTTACTGGCTACAATAAGTGCTTATCCCAAATCACTCATTTTAATAAATCATAATTTAATTACATCAAGTAATTATACTTAAACTCCTTGATTAATCATTCTTTAATTATTTTATAAATTAAATTATTTGATTGCCTTAATTATCCCTAAGACAATTAATTTCTTTATTAATGATTTCATAAATATTTAAGTGTATTTTTAACCTTACACTTTTAAATTAAAATTAAAATTCCATTTGAATTTAAGATTCAAATTTGATTAACTATGTAAAACATTAATCAAATTCAATATCATTTTATAAACCTTAGAATAAATGTAAAGAACATTTATTTATTTATTTTTATAGGAAGCTTATATAAGGGGGAAAAAACCTTTAAACTCAATTACTTCATCTTTATTTTGAAGTTAAGCTTTTTGAATTACATTTTATTTTATCTTGCAAAATTCAAGTTTTTAATTCTTTATTCAAAATCCTTTTTATCATAGAACTTTATAAAAATCAATTCAAATATTTATTTGAAAACAATTTACTTTTAAAAGGCTGTTTGATTTGAACTTGTTTAAAATATTCAGATAAAAAAAAACTGATTTAAGTCACAAATTTGAAATCAAAGGAACTTGAATCCATTGATTAACTTTGTTTTGAACTTTGACTTTAAGCTTGTTTTAAATTTTTTTTTTTTTTTTTCACATTCCAGTCAGGGTTTCAAAAACCTGAAACCTGTTAAAATTTCCCCGAGGCAAAGCAAATTGCTTCGAGTCTTTCCATCTCCTGCTTCGAGTCAAGTGTTGGAATAACTCGAGCTCAACCCGAGTGCACCTTCTCCCCAAAACCCAAAGTTCATCAGTGCTTCAACATGCACGGTGCACGTGCACCGTGGCTCTGGCCATCTCCGGCCATCCACTAGCACTTCAACCAATCGCCGATCATCAAATGGACACATCACGACCACCGGTCTTCCAACAGCAACTCGAATTCGAATTCGAGTTTAAAACTCGAAACCTGGAACTCAGCACTGCAACTTGGTCCAAACCTGTCAACGGCAGCTGCTCCCTCCACCGACCACCAGAAAACCTCCACCACCGGCCACGAACTCGACACACCCTCACCTAACTCCCCTTGGAAGGTCGTGCAGCTCGATGCACCATGGAGGAAGAACGAATCAAATCAAAAACTACGACCAAAACTAGGTTAAAAATTTTCAAAGCTCCGCCGCCGTCGCCGTCGTGGCTTCCATCACCTCCGGTCATTTTTCCTACCACCACCGTAGCTTCCTCTATCACCATGAGAAACCCCGATTCCCCCAGTTCAACACGTCACCGGAAATCGCCCAAAACCCCATTTCCCTTCAAAGACGAACTGCACTCAAACCCTTTGTCTAAAAATCAAAATTTTTACTTTAAAAATCATATTTTTGTATAAGAGTTCTGTTTGTAACCCTGAATTCAAGAATTAAGAGGTTCGAAATTTTACTTATTTGAAGTTGAGTTCAGAAATCTCGATTTCCAGAGAAAATACCAAATTGTTTTATCTTAAATAAAATTTTAAACTGAAGCTTGTAATAAAACAACCAAGTTTTATTTAAATCCTATATCCAAATTATGCTTAGATTAAGAGAAAATGATTTTTGAAGCAAACATGAACTTGAAAATTTAAATACAGAGGTGTATTTCAGGCTATAAACATACAGGCATCATTTCACAAACACACAAACACTCAACAGTACATAAACACATTCTCATATTTAATTCAGGCATGAATAAATCAATCATATATAAATATACTGAAGCATTTAAAATTGAAATTACTCACATTATGTTGGAGAAGATGAACAGAGCTCATTATTGTTGAACCAGGTTTTGAAATTGCAAGCTGAGATCCTTTAGATTTCTGATTTGATTCACTGTTTTGATAATTTTGTTTTTGTTTTGAAATAACATTCATTTCAGTTTTGCATAGCTTATGGACGAACTGAAGATGCTTGATATAAATGAGAAAAGAAGTCTACTGGTGGTGATTTTACAGGGTGATATCATTTGTATAGGTAATGTTATTTGAATAATAGGCATGGGTGGATATGCTTGCATTAAATGCAGGTCCTTTCTTGTTTACATGCTAATATACTTGTTTGTACAGTTTATTTATTCTTGCATTTTTTTATTTTTTTATTTTATTTTTTTACTTGCCTACATACTTTCTTTAATTGCTTAAGCTTTGCTTTGTTACTTGTGTAAAAATATATACTTTGTTTTGCTTACTTTCTTCTTTACAGGCTATATGAAATGTTTATTTGCCCATTTTAGATTTGTTTGTATGCAATGTGTTTGCACTGTCTTGTGGCTTCATAGGTATGTTCACTTATTTTACTTTATTTAGGTTTGATAGATTTCTATTTTATTTTACTTCATGTACATATTATAATAGTTATTCTAATGATGTTTGTTTCTTAACTAATTCGTTTACATACTTATATTTCAGTTTTGAACATACTTATACTGCATTTGTTTTCATATTTTAAAGTTGTTATATTTATTTCCTTTATTTTCTTTCACAAGCTTTTGCATCTATGTTTCTTTTAAGTGTTCATAAAAACATATTTTTGTTTTAGTCCTTTGTATTTTATTTGTTTGTTTTATTTTCGTCTACATTCTTTTCATATTTAAATGTATTTTATTTTCTTTAAATCTTCTTGTTTTGTAAATAAATTTCTATTTTATTATGTTGTTAAAATTTATTTATGAGTTACTATATATATATATATATATATATATATATATATTTTTCTTAATTTATTTTATAACTCAAATATTTATTAAACCATTCATCTAAGATTTAAATTCAAATCAATATATATATATATATACACACAAGATTTTATAATTTCAAATTGACTCATATATACCCAAATATACATACATATATATATATATATTCACATATATACATATATATACAATATTTAAAAATTTAAATGATTTATATAGAATATATTTGAACTCGGGGAAACTCACATCACTAAATCGATTAATTTCACCGTTTTCTTCAAAAATAGATTTTAATTATCATTTTAAATTTATATAAAAATCCGAGGTCGTTACAAAACTGAGCAAAGTGGTCAGTTTTACTAAGCACCGAGTCTAACTCAGTGCTCGAGCACTAAGATGAACTCTTAGTGCCATTCGGTTGAAATACCTTAGGTGATAGAGTGTGAAACTTTAAATTTAGGTTAACTCAGTGTTCTTTCCACTTGAATCTGTGATGTGAAGGTACAAGCATACAACTAATCATTAAAACAGCTTTGTCCAAATAACTAGAATAATATATTCTGAGCTACATAAAGATAAGTAATTATGTTGTAAGGCATATAAATATATACTCTTTTAAATAGCAGTCTGAATTTTACATGATTTATTGTTCAGCCTAATCCAACACTCGCAAGGAAGTGGCTGGGTTGATTTTTTATAAGATGCTTAATGTACGTAAAAAAAGTTATATAATGGCATAGGTTTAGTGCCCTTTTATCTCGAAGGAACACTTTTTTAATTTAGTAACCAAATTCAAAAATGCTTTTATTGAACTAGGGTTGAGCAGCGTACTACTTGTAATTACCTTGCTATTTATGGTAATCTGTGAGTATCAAAGAAACCTATGCGATGTTAATATATTATTTTTTTATAATGTGATGAGTGATAATTACATTTATTTTTACTTGTTTACGGATGTGATTCTCTATATTCTCTACTGAAGTGTAACTTGAGATGAATAAAAGAGTTATCACCATTAAAAATTAAATTTCAAGATCATTTTGATTAAAAAAATTATTATATGTTTTTCTTCTGTGTATGAACAAACATGGAAAATGCGTAATGCATAATGCTGGATTGTACAAATAATAGATGAAAAATAGGAAAAATAAACATGGTTTTGTTTGATAAATGATGTGTGATCTTTGTATTGGACATTGGTGTTTGATGTTGTTATCATTCTTTTCATAATAATTTATATTGACGTATGCTTGACTAGGTTCTAATTTCAGGCTTGCAAAGTAGCCACAGATGCTGCAACTCATGTGACGGCACACATCATGGTGACATTTTGGTATGTAAATATTCTGCTATTGATTTTAAGTATATGCTATAAATAGTTGTGGATGCCCCCACTATAGTCCAAATTATCCTCTGTAATCACTCAAAATGTGTAGTTTGTTGATAATGCAGATGTTGGTTCTGTGAAGCCTACACTGTTCCTCATTTTAGTAAGCCATTTTCATTGACTAAATGTAAAACCCGGATTTTTGACATCTGTTAATTGGATAATTAATTGATTTTAATTATTGAATTATTGAATTTTATTAGTCGAATAAATAAATTTTCTATATTTATACATTTGAATATATAAATTGACAAATTTTATAGAAAAATATATGTAAGCTCCACCATTTAAATTAACATAAAATATCCATATATATATATAACATAAACAAGCTTGATGATGTTAAATATAAATATATATACATATATGAGTATATAAATATGTATATGATGATTGAAAACACATATGTAAGTATATAAATATACAAGTATATGAATGTATGCTTACATGAAATAATATATATATATATATAAATTTGTATAGTTGGAGAATATACATATATAACGAAAAAAGAAAAAAGGTACACAAGTAAGGTATATGGAAAAAAAATATGTAATAAGAAAATATGTATAAATGAAGATGTATGTATATGATAACAAACACATGCAAATGAAAGATATGTATATCTGTAAGGATAGTGCATATACGGTGTGTGTGTGTTTGCGCACGCGCATATAAAAGATTCATGACGGAGATAATAAAAATAAGATAAATATACATAAGTTAATATGTATGTAACAGGTGAAATTATACATATATATGTAAATATATGGACCAATGTGTATGGAAATTGAAAGAGGTGCTTAAGTATAAGTTTGTGTATACATGAATATGAAAGTATATAAGGAAAAGTAAATATCCATACATAGGTAAAAATATGTATGTAGTATGTGTATATTTAAAGATATATATATATATATATATATATATATATATAGTCATGTAAACATGTTAGGAGACATCATCGTGATAAAAGCCCCTTTTCAAGCACATAAAGGATCAAATCTCTCAAATGATCAAATCATCATGAAAAAGGAAATCAAATCAAGTTAAGAAGAAAATCAATAAGCTGCTATTACAGGCTTGTAGGAATCTAAGATCCTAAAGCTACAACAAGACCAAAAGAAAAGAAGCAGTGCTTATTTTAGCAAAGACTTTGAGACTGTGAGTAAAATAGTTGTTTACTGATTTCCAAATTTACACATGCTTAACTGAGTTTTGTTGAATTAGTGATCTTTGCTAATCGTATATGCATCTTTTATATATGTAAGTATATGTATGACTGTGTTAACATATTCAGTTATACCTACAGACAAAGTTCTATGCTTCTTTTTCCACTCTTTGTTCAAGTTTTATGTTTTCATTAAAAAGTTAAACCTGTCACCTTTTAAAATCAATATCTCCTTATTCCCTTAGTTATAATATTTGATTCCAAGACAAGAATAGTTTGTTTTTGAGTGAAGATTAATATAAAATTTATTTCATTTGATATTATGGGTCATAGGAGAAGAAAAACGTAGATTATAGTAAACGGCTCTAGCTTGCTTGAAATTCGAGTATCACAATTGTATGATTGGGTTATATAGCTGTGTTTGAAATTGAAAAGCATGATTTTAGGGTAGGTATGGGAATTTTTAGTGCCGTGTGCATGATGGGATAGGAAGATGACTAGAGTTTGGTCTATGGAAAATTTGCGACGACCCAGAAAGTCTTGTGAACCAAGCTTTATGCTGGAGGATGGTTTAAGGGTGGGCAATGCACGAAAATTGGTGCAGCGGCCTTCGATGGGGTGTGGCATGGGATTCGAAGGGATTTAGGGTTTAGCGCTGGTTTGGGAAGATGCTCGGTTGGGGCCAAACTGCGACGACGAGGGATCGCCTAAGAGGTGCGCTTCGGGAGGAATAAGAAGAGGAGGTCTTAGCGGACCTCGTGGTGAAGTTTGGCAAGTGGTCGTGAACGAGGGCGGCATGGTGAGGCATTTGATAGTGATGGGCTATTTCCAGTTTTAGGGTTGAGTGAGTCGTTTTCGTATCGTGGTGCCGATCACGTTTTTCAGGGTGGTGGGTTGGCGAAGGGGTCGTGGGTGGTTTGTTAGGCCAGTCGGTGGCAGGCAAGAATAGGTTGAAGTTGTGTGGATGTGCACATGTTAGTGTACGGGTCTTCATGCATGAGAAAAATGGAACAAGGAAGAACAGAGGAAGAAAAAAAGCTGGAAATATAGAAGAGGGAAGGGAGGAGAATTTGGGCCGGGTTTTGCCCAGGATGGGGGAACAAAAGAAAATGAGTAAAGAGAGAAAAAGTAAAGAGAAAGAGAAGTAAAATAAAAAGAAAAAGAAAAGAAAGGAAAAAGAAAATAGGAAAGAAAAGAAAAATAAAAGAAAGGGAAAAAGAAAATAGGAAAGAAAAGAAAAATAAAAGAAAGGAAAAAGAAAATAGGAAAGAAAGAAAAAAAATAAAAAGAGGAAAGGAGGAGAAAAAAAAGAAGAGGAAAAAGGATAAGAAGAAAATAAAAAGGGAAAAAAAGAGGAGGAATAAATTTGCATATATACATTTATAGGATAATTTATATTTTCGTTCTTTTAACTAAAAAGCTATTGTCATTTTTAAAACCGCAATTTAAAGTTAATGATATTTTACAAATTTAATGGATAATTAATTATACAATTATTTGACTTAAAAGTTTATATAATTTTATAAATTAACTAAGTGGATATTAAATAGAAGGTTAAATTTTAATTAATTGAAAAATAAAATTGCTTTATAATTTCTTTGAATTAATTTGGATTTAAATAATAGACGGCTATGGTTAAGCAAGCAAATTAAATCCTGATAAGTGAATTGTTGGTATTGGTTATTGAGCGTTAAATTAGTTAGTAAGATAAGTTAAAATCGCTGGATTAAAATGATGTTATGTTTTATTTGAAATAAACATCTGCGATAAATCCCCATATAAGAATATTATTACCCAGATTAATAAATTGTTTATTTTAAAACAATTTACCCCTTTTAAATCTATTATTTGAATTCGAAGAATCAGATATCTGGTTTATTCGCAACCGCCTCAATTTAATAATCACTCCGAATTTTATGGGTTTGGTTGTTGGGTTTGACAAACTAGAATTGGATTTATTTGACAACAACCATTTCAATATAAGCAATTGTATTTGGGCATTATTATAATATCAATAGATTTCCGTAAAAGTGTTTGGTTATAATCAGATAAAAACTCGTTATGATAAGAATATTATTACCCAGATTAATAAATTTTTTATTTTAAAACAATTTACCCCTTTTAAATCTATTATTTGAATTCGAAGAAATTGGAATCGGATATTTGTGTTATCCGGAACCGCCACAATTTAATAATCACTCTGAACTTTATGGGTTTGGTTGTTGAGTTTGACAAACTGGAATTGGATTTATTTGACAATAACCATTTCAATATAAGCAGCTGTATTTGGGCATTATTATAATAAAATGGATTTCCGTAAAAGTGTTTGGTTATAATCAGATAAATACTCGTCATGTTGTACGAGTTACCCTTATTTTCAATGGATTTGTATAACTTAAGTATTTCAAATTAAATGGATTTACTCGTGCTGGTTTCCAGCCTGACTCGGGTGTTACTTTATTATAATGCTCGGGTCAGACCATGTGTTGTAGAATTTCAGGTTAGAATGTTTGGAGCTCAAAAGACGAGCTGGATGGCAGTTGATTAGATTCCACTATGTATTGAGGGCTGTATAGACAGTAGTTGATGATAAGTTATTATAACTGTCCAGATTTATTGTACCCTGATATCTTGTATATATATTGACAGTTATAGCCTTTCTTTGTATAAATGCTATATTTTATATTATATTTCGCTCCGCTACGATTGTGAGATTCCGTGCTATTGTTTCTATTTCTTATTCTATCTCTTTTTCTTCTAAACTCTAACAGTCTTGTATTTTCGACACTCGATTGCTCGGCACTCTATACAATGAACGTATTAGTGTCGATTTTCGGGGTCGAAAATCTACGGACCGTTACACTTGGTATCAGATTTGAAGGTTAAACGAGAACCTTAGCTCTAGTGGGGATTACTCATTAGAGATAGGGTCAGTAGTAACCTAGAATGAGCGAAGAGTATTATATGAGGGCGTACTTGTTATTTTCTTATATAATGATTTTAAAAACGGTTTTAAAAATGATTTGTATATAAGGTTATATTTTGATATATAGATAAATAATTTTTCTGAATTATTATAGTATATTAAGGTGATTGGTTGTAGTTATTATAATAAAATAAAATTACTAAGTTTAAGTGATAGTATATATATAACCAAATAGAAATGTGGGTAAGAATTAACTATACAGTTAAGTTAAGTTAAAAATGGATTCAAAACCTGAATTTAAATCCCGAAAAATTCAAAAGAATTTTCAAAGTATTTGAAATAAGTTACCTTGATTATATTTTTCCAATGAATTATGATGGAATATATGGTGTGCTTAATTTGTTGTCGAATAAACAATGATGAAACAGAGTGAAATGTTTTAAGGAAGTAAAAATTTATATAAGTTTGACTTATAAATTGAAATGGATTTAAAATTATGGAGTTTTAAATCTAAGCCTAGAAGAATTTTGGAATTGTTTCAAAGTGTTAAGAAAACAATAGGTAATATCATTTAGAATATTTTTGAATATAGGAATCTTAGTTTTAAACAAGGGTGGTTGAAGATGAATTTCTTTTGAATTAAAAACCAAGAATGGTTTGAAAATTCAATGTGTGAGTTGTTGTGTAAATGGGATAAATTTGTGTATATGTGGATATGTATGGTTTCAAAGTTGATTTGAAATATATAACTGGGTATTTAAGTTCTAAAATCCCCCCCGAAATCAGAGTATGACCCAAGGAGAAATAATTTTTTTGAAATTACAAGTGGGAAAGGATATTGATAAGAAATTTAAATTTGAAATGGAAATTTAAATTGAGTAAGGTTGAATGAATTAAACGAATTGAAATTTAACTCAGGGAAAGTTAAATAAGTTTGGACTTATAACCTAAAATGGGAGATTTCAGGATGGGATTAAGATTCAACTTAGGGAAGCTAAATGGATTGAATTGTAAGAGAAAAGTGTGGATATGATAAGAGGTTATGTATGAATGATTTCAAAACTATCTTTAAATAAAACGAGTTTCGAATTCTGAAAATTTGGTGGATGCTATTGATTGATGTTTAGATGATTTGGATGTTATTTGCTTTGATATATCTTACTATAACCTTGTTTGTTATTTACATTGTATAAAACTGTAAATTGGATTATTTCGATTTAATTGAGAAGTGGAGTGAAATTATATATATCCATTCTTGAAATTAAGTGGAAATAGAACTTTATTTTGAAACTATTTAAAAGATTTTGATTCTTAGAAATAAAATTGAATTTATGGAATGGAATCATTTTGAACTTAAGTTTGAAATGATAAAATGAACCTGTCAACCGAATATGTTTAAGCATTGGGTTTTAAAATTTGAAGTAAAATTGGGTAATAAATTGAATTTCGAGAATTGGCTTGTTTAAAAAAAATTGGACTCTTACCCGAACCTCATATAAGTTTAATTAGAAGTAATTTAAAATAATATATGGAAAGTAGGCTCAGAATTGAATTATTTTAAAGACTTGGGTTGTTAAGTTAAATGTTAGAGGTTAATTTGATTTAAGTGATTAAATCAACATTTTGAAGACCGAAGTAGAATTTATATAAATTGAGATGGTTTATAAATTGAGGATTGAATTGAAATTAATTCAAATTGGAATTGAGTAGAACTAATTAGGATTGTAATCGAAGTTGAATTAGGTCGAAGTTGAAATTGGGAATTGATTTGAATTAGAATGGGAATCAAAGTTAATTTGAATTGGAATCTAGATTGAATCAATTTAAATGGAAGTGGAAATCAAAAACTGATTTGAATTGGAAATTGGGAACTGAATTAGTTTGACTCTGAAACTATTTTCAAATAAATTATTTAATATGAACTGTCTTAAATCTATCTTCTTAAATATTTAAATTGTTTTGATCTCTCCAAGCTATTTACTGTACAAAACATTCTTTTTAATACTCAAACTATCTTATATTTATCATTGAACAATTTTAAAACTATTCAGGCTATTTTCTAAATTCAAACTGGTCAAAGTGGAAATTTTTTATATTTAAGACATAGATTTAAATACGAATTGGGATAAATTGAAGCTTTAACCCAAATGAAATTCGAAGAAATTTTGAATTAGAACCGAAATTGGATATTAAGGAAAAAATGATTTTAGAGGTGAAGAAATATATATTTGAGTAAATATGATGATTTTAAAATAAAAAATTGGATAGCACTATAACTGAAACTCACTTTATAAGAAGTAAGAAATTGTGACCAATAACTTTGAAAAGAAAATCGAATTTGAAAAAATTGATTTGGAAGAAATGATCTATGAAGGGTATTTGAAGTATAAAGTGGAATTTATATAAGTGTGTAGTAATCCGAAAATTTTTCAAGTTGAAAGAATAATCTTATATACATATAACAATGATTTTATGAGAATGCAACTGAAAAGGGTTTTGGAACTCATTGATTTGAAAGGCTTTTGGTTCTGGAAAAAAGCAAATTTTGGAGATTTGGAAAGCCAAGTTTGAGAATTATCGATTTTGAAGTTTATATGTGATACATATAAAGAGTATGATTTGAAAGGTACTATATGTGTATAGGATGAAATGTTTTGAGAATGCTATGGGGAAAAGGCACTCCCATTTAGAGTTGAAACTTATAGTAGGAGATCCACTAGGCGGTTCTGCCTTAGAGCCTCAAGGGGGGTTCTAAACTTTGATCCCAGAGGATGTCCGAACAAAATTGTAGCTCCCATGGATTATGGTTGGGGTAGCGTAATTCGAGTGCGCTGATGCCTATAGATACATTGGGATTATGCTGTGACGGCAACACAACTTTGGTGTAACTGCGATCTACTGCATTTCCATAGTGTAAGTCGAGGGGCAGTGATTGCCTAAAGTCTACGTTTGATTTCGTCGGGAGAGCGACGTAACATCGGTAGATTACGATCTATGTGGTTCTATAGCAAAATTTGTGTAGCGCTGAGTGTCTACAGTCTGTATTGGGTTTCATTGGGATAGTGATGCAAACTTTGTGTAACATGCGATCTGTGTGGTGAAGTTTCATTTGGCAATGTAATTCGAGGGCGCTGATGCATCAAGTTACATGGTTTTTTCTATGATGGCAATGCAACCCTGGGTGTATCTGCGATCTGTGGTAGTTCCATGGAGAAATCAAGAGGTGCGGATGCCTACAGTTTTCTTATAGATTTCGCGGGAATGGCGATGCAATAATCATGCCACCTGCAACCATGGAGGCGGGGTGATGATTTCCGTAGCATTCTCGCAAAAAGGTTTTTAAAGTATTTTCACTGGATGTTGAAAACGGGTCTACTAAGTACTTATAGATTTTCAGTCCTATGCATGATCAACGTACGCCTGAATTTCTATGAGAACAAGGATGGACTTGTTTGAACATCGAGTATAAAAAGTATTTTCATATAATGCTAGTTTGATAATATTATGTAGTTTTAAAAGTGTTTTAATTTTTTTTATTGTTGAATATGCGCTTATATGATTTTTGTTTGATGATAATAAACATATATATATATATATATATATATATTCATTTAAATGTATTTGGTAATGTACTATTTTATTTTTCATAGATTAAATAAATATTTGTTGAATAAAATAAATTACACAGAATTTGAATTCAAACAGAAATTTTATTCAAACAAATATTTATTACATGTTTGAATAGTACAAATTCAAGCTCTCACACACATATACAATTTTGATTCTAATTACATCACAATTCAGTTTACATAATTTCCTCACTACATATCACTCACACTCGTAGTTTATCTTCAACTTCATTCCAGTTAGAATCCAGCATCTGAGAAATCTGCAAACATATTCACTAACGCAGTAAAATTGAAAAAGAAATATATTTGCAATATAAAATGAAATATGATTTTTGAAAATATGATTTGCCTCAGTTATTTGGGTTGTTCGTCATCATTTACATTTGAATTTATCACACACGAACAATGTGACATGCACTGTGAATCACTGTACATGCCATAAGGCCGTGCACACCGATATACACTTGATAATGCTACAGGGACAGGTGAGCATAAGGTCAAACCCAAATAAAAAAGGACGGGTTCAACTCAGGTGCAACATAAATAAAATCTCGACTTCAACACAAGGTTAAACCCGAGTTGTGAAACTGGATTCAACACAGGTGAAAATGGCCAAAACTCAAGAATCAAGTGTCGACTAGTCCAATATAAACAAGAACCAGAGACTACAAATAAACTGCATCAAAGCACAAATACATGAAATAATACAACATGACAATGCAGACACAAATGAACTCACATGGACAACATGTCATGAATGAACTAGAAAGGCTAGTCACCAACATAACAGCAACACCAACCAGAAAAGGAGCAAACCAAATATGCAGTGCATACTCAAGTACACAAGTGACACAAGTGTTACAAGACACAGTGCATATATGAACTACACAAATGCAACTCCAAGCAATGTTCAAATGGTCGACTAATAAACATCATATATACATGTGCATTGAAGACCAGTGATTATGCAACATGGCAGTAAGCAGTGCTCAGTGATCAAACTAAAACAGTCGAAGTCAGGAAATGCTCAAGACCAAGTATAAGACTTGAATGGACAGAAACAATAACAATGAACAAAGATGGCCAAAAACAGTGCAACAGGCCCAGTTACACAAGACTCAGTCAATACACAATATCAAAGTGCAGACCACAAAGAAAAATGCAACATGCCTCAAAGACCAGTGAACAACCAGACTTCAAACCATGGAACAGCAAGGTGATCGAACAAACAAGACCAGGCAATAGTGAAGTACAACATCACTAACAAATGCAAGCTCGAACACAAGTGTACATGACAGTGTACATCAACCACCAGACTCCAACAAGTAATCAAGATCAAATGACTTCAAGCATGCAAACAGAAAAAAAACCAAAGTGACACAGCAATGCATGTAACCAAGACAGTAGGACTACAAGTATGCAAGCTCGACTAACAGGTTCAACCTCTTCATCAAGCAAACCACTGACAATCAATACAAAATGAAGCTGCATGTACAACAGGTATGGTAACACCAATGCTACAAGAGAGGTGAAGCTCAATACAACTACAGTGTGGAAATACACCAGTCCAGGCTACAAATGAAGCATAAACAAGTGTGCAGGTCAGACCAGATAGTACAAGCAACTGAAGGCAACATGACCTAAAGGAATTTCAGTAATGCACAAAGATAGAGCAACATCACTAGGCCGAAGTCAATGTCAGAATTCAACGCAAGAAAAGAATTGAAAAAGTCAAAAATATAATAGGAAAGTAACTGCCGTAAAGATCAAGAAAGGATCGAACGATCTCAAGTTAAAGCCGTAACAGTAAAGTAAGGGAATTATTCGAGTTGAATTCGTCAGTAAAATCCCAAACGTTCAAACAGTATCAAGTGGCAGAGAAAATATTTTGACGAATTCAAATAAGTAAATATATGACGTAAATTTAGAAGGTCGAATCCTATAAATAGGAATCAACATCATTGGCAATAACCATCGATCGAGTTAAAGGATTAAAACCCCAAAGTATCATCATCGGCATGAGAAAACGATCGAGTTCAAATAAGCATCGAACCAGAAAACAAAAGGAGAAAAATACATACCAAAATTCGTAATCAGTCTCGATCACATTTGAAGCTGAGCTAGAAGAAACAATCGGCAATCCAAGTCAAATAGCATCGAATCGAACAAGCTGCTACAACGAAGCCCTAATCTGGATCGAGAACAAAGCCCTAATTCCACAAAGAGGAACGAACGAGAGAACGACCGCCATTTTCCCAAATGAACGAATAAAAAGGATCGGGTCGAAATAATAAAAGGTGCCGGCCATTATGTTTTAGGGTTTTTGTTTTTTAAATAAGGGCTTTAGTTTTAAAATAAGGGTTTTATCTTATTATTTGTTTTAAATTTGTTTTTAATTTTAAATCTCTTTTCAAACCGTTGTATTTGCTAGTCATGTGACTATGGGACAAGCTACGTGGCGTAACTTGAGAATTCGCAACTCAGTGGCTGAGTTGTGGCAGAGTTTTGAGCGTAGAGTTAGGTTAGTCAGTAGCGGGTGTCGCGAGTTTACGTGTGTAAGCGTGTGACTATCTAATTTCTAGTAGAAACCTTGGGGGCAGCACGTAGGCAGGTTTTTGCCAAGCTGGGTAAATTCTGTGTCGTTCTATTTCTGCATTTATTATTCTGCTTTTATCTGTGCTGCTACTATTCTGTGATCTGTGTTGAAATTATTTTATAAGCTTCCGCAATTAATTTTTATAATTAATACTATCACCCTATTCACCCCCCTCTAGGGTGAAATCGATCCTACATTTATAAGAGTAAGGATTTAAAAAGGTTTAAAGAATGATTTAACTAATAATAAACATCGAAATTAAAATTTTCGTTTCGTTCCTTTTCGAGGACGAAAAGTTCAAAATGGAGGAGGAATGTAACGACCCAGATTTTTGACGTCTGTTAATTGGGTAATACATTGATTTTAATTATTGAAACGTTGAATTTTATTGGTCAGATAAATAAATTTTCCGATATTTATACATCTAAATATATAAATTGATAAATTTTATAGAAAAATATATGTAATCCCCACCATTTAAATTAAGATAAAACATCCATAAATATATATATATAACATAAACAAGTTTGATGATGTTAAATATAAATATAAATACACACACACACATATGAGTACATAAATATGTATATGATGATTGAAAACACATATATAAGTATATAATTATACAAGTATATGAATGTATGCTTACATGAAATAATATATATAAAAATTTGTATAGTAGGAGAATATACATATATAATGACAAAAGGTACACAAGTAATGTATATGGGAAAAAAATCTGTAATAAGAAAATATGTATAAATGAAGATGTATGTATATGATAACAAACACATGCAAATGAAAGATATGTGTATATGTAAGGATAGTACATATACGATATATACATATACATACATATATATACATATACATACATACATATAAATATATATCGATATGTGCATATAAAAGATTCTTAATGGAGAAATAAAAATAAGATAAATATACATAAGTTAAGATGTATGTAATATGTGAAATTATACATACATATACATATACATATACATATACATATACATATACATACATATACATACATATATATATATATAGACCAATGTGTATGGAAATTGAAGGAGGTGTTTAAGTATAAGTTTGTGTATACATGAATATGAAAGTATATAAGGAAAAGTAAATAACCATACATAGGTAGACATATGTATGTAGTAAGTGTATATTTAAAGATATATATATATATATATATATATATATATATATATATATATATATATATTCATGTAAACATGCTAGGAGACATCATCATGATAAAAACCTATTTTCAAGCACATAAAAGATCAAATCTCTCAAATGATCAAATCACTATGAAAAAGGAAATCAAATCAATTCAAGATGAAAATCAAATCAGATTATAAAGTAAGAAAAGTAAATAAATGAAATAATAAAAATGAAACACTATACATACAAAAATGCCTCAGCCTGTAGCTTCTACTACACACTTCCACTCCCTCTATATATATGTATATGTATATGTATATGTGTATACACACACACACACACACACCACTATATGCCTACATTTACCTTTCAACAAAAAGAAAAAAAAGGGATAAGCTGCTATTACAGGCTTGTAGGAATCTAAGATCCTAAAGTTACAACAAGACCAAAAGAAAAGAAGCAGTGCTTATTTTAGCATCTTTGAGATTGTGAGTAAAATAGTTGTTTACTGATTTCCAAATTTATACATGCTTAACTGAGTTTTATTGAATTAGTGATCTTTGCTAATCGTATATGCATCTTTTATATATGTAAGTATATGTATGACTTTGTTAACATATTCAATTATACCTACAGACAAAGTTCTATGCTTCTTCCACTCTTTGTTCAGGTTTTATGTTTTCATTAAAAAGTTAAACCTGTCACCTTTTAAAATCAATATCTCCTTATTCCCTTAGTTTTAAGATTTTATTCCAAGACAAGAATAGTTTGTTTTTGAGTGAAGATTAATATAAAATTTATTTCATTTGATATTATGGGTCATAGGAGAAGAAAAACCTATATTACAGTAAACAACTCTAGCTTGCTTGAAATTCGAGTATCACAATTGTATGATTGGGTTATATAGCTGTGTTCGAAATTGAATACATGATTTTTACGGTAGGTATGGGAATTTTTAGTGTCGTGTGCATGATGGGATAGGAAGATGACCAAAGTTTGGTCTATGGCAAATTTGTGGCGACCCAGAAAGTTTTGTGAACCGAGCTTTGGGTAGGAGGAGGGTTTAAGGGTAGGCAATGCATGAAAATTGGTGCAGCGGCCTTCAATGGGGTGTGGCATGGGATTCGAGGGGATTTAGGGTTTGGGGCTGTTTTGGGAAGGTGCTCAGTTGGGGCCGAACTGCGACGACGTGGGGTTGTCAGAGAAGTGCGCTCCGGGGTGAATAAGAAGAGGAGTTTTGGCTGACCTCGTGGTGAAGTTTAGAAAGTGGTCGTGAACGAGGGCGACGTGGCGAGGCATTTGATAGTGATGGGTTGGTTCCATTTTTGGGGTCGAGTGGGTCATTTTCACATCGTGGTGCCGAGCACTTTTTTAGGGTGGCGGGTAGACGAAGGGGTCGTGGGTGGTTTGTTAGGCAAGTCGGCGGTATGTAGGAGTGGGTCGGAGTTGCGTGGATGTGCACATGTTAGTGTACATGTCTTCATGCACTGGAAAAAGGGAATAAGGAAGAACAGAGGAAGGAAAAAAGATGGGAAAAAAGTTGCATGGATGTGAACATGCTATTGTTTCTGTTTCTTATTCTATCTCGTTTTCTTCTAAACCCTAACAATTTTGTATTTTCAGCACTCGATTGCTCGACACTCTATACAAAGAATGTATTAGTGTCAATTTCAGGGTCGAAAATCTTCAGGGCGTTACACTAAATTAATTCTCTAAGTTTAGTATGATCACCTAATAACATGGTTATTTTTCCTTGTAATTTTGCATTCTTTCCTGTAGGAGCGTTTCCATAGTCTATACTGCTTTCTTATAGGTATTTTCATATGTTTGTATACTCTTCTGACAAAAATGTTGTAAACATAATATATTCCAGTTAGGTCATATGGCGTTTTAGGCGACGATTTTTAAGGAGAAAAAACCCGATCTATAAATATATCTGACAGTTGTAATGGTACTCAGCATAATCATTATTGATCTTTGTAAACACAATATCAAGGACAATACACTAATGTTTAACTAATTGATGGACATCACCATGCTCGTAAATTTGGTGTATCCTAGACAATAGTTTAGCAGTTGAAGATAGTATTATCAGTTTGCAGGTAAAATCTGGCTATTAATTTTTTATTTGAGATGGTTATCGAGGTAAAACAGACCCTTCTAAATTGATTGGCAACAACCAGAGCAGGCATGTGATGCATTATAACGTATACTTCATCTGCTGCTGCTCAAGTAAAAAAAGGCCCATCGGAATAACTATTTTTTAGGTATTAATCATGTATAAATTGTTCAAGGTGTTAGATCTGCAGTAAACATTGCATAGACATATCCTATTAACGTCAACCTCTCAATACCTACCTTAAGTTGTTTTGATGTATGTTTCTATCTCTTTTCATTTCTACAACGCTTGCATTTTAAGAGTTACATGCTGGCCTATCAGTACCATACTCAATGGATTCTGCTTTCGGTTTTTTGGTTTAATTCATCTCTTGAATGGTGAAGGATTGGCAAGTAGTGCCCAAATGATGACTGCTCTAGAGACTTTTTTTTATCACAGAATGCTCAGCGTAAAAGGAGAGCACTCATAATTTATTGAACATAAATCAAAGTCCATACGTGAGTTCGCTGGGAAGTAGTTAATACAATTGTATATGATCATCAGTATGATGATCAAATAAAAGAAAACGAAGTAAAGACTAAAAATTACGATTACATTGTTGTTGACAATATCCACCAACTAATAAAACTATAGGAAAGCAACAGTTGGCTAGACAATTAAAAGGGCGGTCATGTAGTGCCGGTGAAAGGTCAACTGCAAAAAGGACTTTGAATTACAGTTCAGGAGACGGAGGTTTCGAATTGCTAATGAGTCATGGTGAAAACCAAAACCAAAAACGAAGCACTACAGTCTTGAACCAAGGCTACAAGTAACAGCCTAATATTTTATGGGAAACATAATTCAAAAGAAAGTAAAAGCACATTTGGTACAGGTAAAGGTGCATGTTGACTTTCTTAGCGACCAGGGATTAAGTTCCGTTTTTGCCCAAAATATGAAGCAATGTTTTTTAGCTAGTTCGTTTTCAGCAATCTTTCTACATATTTCAGCGTTGTTTCTAACACGTGGCGGCTTCTCATTCGCTCCAGTGATGTAATAGGATGAGATGGCTATATTATATTGGTTAAGTGATGTGTATGAACTAGAATGGATAACCATGAAGGATATGAAAGAACTAGATTTAATTTTAAATAATCTAATGAATTATATTCACTCAAACAATCTATAAATAAACTATCTAAACAAAACCTAATCTTTTATTCATCCGTCACCATAATTATACAGCAAAATTAGTGCGTATTATTCTTCATCATTTTCTCTACTAAATAAACAAATCTCTACCAAATTAATTTTTCTATATATATTCAAGCAATTTGGGGAATTTAGAAGAATCAAAGAGAGAAAGATTAAAGCAAAGCTTTTTCAAATTTATACAAGCTCAAGTGCTAGGTGAGTGGGAACTAATATGAAATAGAAAAATAAAGTAGTTCAATTTCAGTTCTTTTCTGGCTATGAATTAATTTCTGTTATTAACTGAGAATAGATGTAAGTTATTGCAACTTCTTCTTCTTCTTTCACTTCTCAAATCTAATTCATGTTTGGTTTAAAATATGAGGAATATAAATTTTCTATTCATGTTTCTTGGCATAAATAAGATTGAAATTTATGAAAATTAATGTATCTTCTCTTTCTACAACTTCTCAATTCTAATTCATATTTGAGTTGAAATTAAGAACGAACAAATTGTTTTTCAGGTTTCATGGCGTAAATAAGATTGATTTAATTAAACTGAATTAAAATTGTTATTCAATTTCTAATGGTAGAAAATGTTAGTTAAGTAAATTCGGAATGTGTTACTTGAATAAAATTGTGGCTTTGATTGATATAATTACGTAATTTTGAATATGGTTTTGGAAAAAAATTGGGAAGTCTAATTGGCACGAATTGTTTGTTTCATATGTGGCCTAAAAATGTAAAAGTTGAATTTTGTGTAACTAAATGGTCTGTGGTTATTGGATAAAAAATTTATACAGATTAAATCACCAAAAGGAAAATATAAATTAGGGTGGAAAAAATGTAAATTAGATGAACCTTAAAGGCTAGTGTAAATCTGTAATAAAATGGTATAAAAATTACAGAGAAACCATACGGACTGAATGGATGTGAAATTGAAAATCAATCACGTAAGAAAAAGGAAAATTGTGAAATAACCAAATCAGATGTAAAAATGGCCTAAAACGGATTAATGGAAATAAATAGTATGTAAACTGTAACGGTAAAATTAATAACTTTGGAAGCGATTTGGTAGGCAGATATTGTAAAGGTTTGGATAGGTGTTTCAAGCAGTTAAGACCAATATATAGTTTTGGCTATACGTAATAGGAGCAGGCAAGTAAGTTCGCAAAGATGTTTGTTACCTTTTATAGGTTGCTAGTGTATAGGATAGATTGCATCTACAATCATAGGTTTCTTCAAGTAGATCAACGCGGACGGAACATGACAAGTGTGCTCAGATGTAGGCTTCTTTAGGCAGATCGTTGGAGGATTTTACACTGCCAACCCAGCCGTGGGCGCTCTTTTGGAGGACCGACAATTTGGATAGGGGTAAGTCCATGGTGGTGACCAAGAAGATAGAAGGATAGGAGTCCAGGTTGGCGGAGCCTGAGTGCAACTTTGGTGTCTTGCATGGTTGTTTGAGTCGGTGTCAGTCAGACGTAAGAGGCATCTAATCACAGTGCATAGGTGAAGAGCATAACTTTCACGCTGTAGCACATGGATAGGTAAGGACAGCAAGTTTAACAGGCCGATCGATGTTTGGTATTACTGCATGGTTGACTTCCTTAGGGTGAGCATAGACATTGGCTTCTTAGGAACTGTATCTAAGAAGGATTCACTGCATTATATTAATCACCCACTACGATATCAGGGGAAGACGTAGAATTAAACTAGTTCATTCTTTCTGCTTCATTTTATTTCTCATTCACCGGACTTTATGTCTGACCCATTCCTATTTTTCCTACATTTTCCAAATCATAGGAGCGAAGGTCTAGGTTGTAGTTCTTTGCAGCTTGGGGGGTCATTAGAGCATTTGTTATCTTCAGCTTTTGTTTCTTTTGTTTCATGTACTTCATTTTTCTATTCTGTACCTTACTCTATATAAGTGGACTTATACTATGAACCTTGTTATGTTTTATGTTTTGGTGGAGACTACTTCATACTTTTGGTTTCTGAAATAAATTTGGGATAATGTTGTTTTTAGCGAAGCTGTTTTGCTATTAATTTATAACTAATGAAAGTTTTCTTCCGTTGTAATATTTTAATCATTTTATGTTGTTGCCTTGGTCTCTGTGCTATGTTATGGATTTTTATTTCACCCGACCACCCGTACTTCTAACCATGTCCGAACTTCGGGGTGCCTAGAGGTGCGGGGTGTCACAGTTGATATCAGAGCTAAGTTTTTAGTAATCCTAAAATTATTTAAGAATATAAAGGTTTTCGAATAATTTTTAAAGAGTATCCCAAATAATACTTTTAAAAGTATATGTATGTATTTTGGAAAGAAAATAAATTTTAGAAATGGGTCCTTCATATCTCTTCCTCCTCATCTATTGAACTATTTGTGGAGTACCTATTCCCATTATTTTAATATCCATTATTTTAATATCCATGGATAGAAATGTCTGAACCGCAAGATATCCCCAAAGTTCTGGGTCTTATTATGTCTGCTTGGTTCAAATATTATTTGCAGGCCACTGCACGAGCAAGGCAACCAACTAGGGATGCTGCTCCGGCGGAACATGCTCCAGACCAAGGATTCCCGATTTTCCCAATTTATGCATGGACTGCACCAGCTTAGGAGGCAAGCTGTTTCTTTGCACCGAGTCATATAGTGAGGCAAGAGCTTGGATCCGTAGTTATGAGCGGATATTTGGACTTATAGGATTGGAGGACTTGGCTCGGATGGCTTCATGGAAGTTGTAGGGGGAGGCTCTTTATTGGTGGGGGATTATGGAGGCTGAGGCTGATAATTTTACTTGGCCAGATTTTTGTACTAGGTTCAAGAGGAAATTCTTATCGGAGGCTGAAGAGGGAGTGCATATAGAGCAATTTATACAGCTCAAGGATGGGGATATGATAGTTAAGGAATATGTTAATCAATTCAATGAGCTTGCCAGATTTTGACTAGACCCAATTAATACTCCTCACAAGAAGGCGTTGAAGTTCGCTAAGGGTTTGAGTCAACCACTGCAAAGTTTGGTGGTAAGCCACATTCCGACAGGAGCCACTTTTGAAGGATTGGTATACATGGCTTTACTTGCTGGTACTGAGAAGAAAGGAGATGTGGCATAGAAGAGTGATTGGAAGAAGTGGTGGAAAGGAAAAAGGAGAGGAGAAGGAGGGTTAGGTGAAAAAAGGAAAGTTCTATGGAAGGACTTAAAGTACAATACTTGTGGGAAACCAGGTCATCTTGCTAAGGATTGTAGAGGGGCAGGAGAGCGACCGAGACTGGGATGCTATCTTTACGATCAAGTGGGGCATATGAAGACGGACTGTCCATTAAAGCCCAAGGACAGTTCACAGATACCTTTATAGCCTACTCAGGCTTATGCTTTAGAGGAAGCTCCTTCCTCTAGTACTCGTCCGATCGTGGACAGCGGAAAGAAGGTGATCATCGATGGTCTATTATCTATATTTGATTTTCCTATTCATACCCTATTTGATTTTGGAGCTTCGAACTCTTTTATATCTAGTACTCTTGTAGAAAGTCTTGGTCTTGATGCTTGCTTAGTGACCGACCCGTTTGTAGTACCAAATCCAGTAGGAGGATCGGCCTATTTGTGCTTGTTATGTCGGGATTTGAAATTGTTTATTTTAGGGGTTGATTTTGACGGTAGTGCCTTTGTATTGGGATTTTCTGGGTTCAGGTTGATTCTTGGTATGGATTGGCTATCCAGGTATGGTGCTGTTCTTGATTGCGATAAGAGGGTAGTAAGGTTAGGCACTTGTAATGCATGTACCTTAGAGGTATCTTGTGATCCTAAAGGATCAATCATGTAGAGTTACCTTTATTCTCTTGGCTTATCATCCGATAGTTTGAGTTCGACACTCATTGTTAGAGACTTTCCAGATGTGTTCGAGGAGGTTAATGGCTTTCCACTTTGAAGAGAGACCATGTTCAATATTTATCTTGTCGAGAATGCCAAATCGGCTGCTTTACCGGTAAGGCATATGGCTCCTAAGGAACATCGTTAGTTGAGCAAGTAGATTGGAGAGCTTTTGGAGAAGGGCTTCATTCATAGGAGCATTTCTGAGTGGGGTGCACCTGTCATTTTTGTCACTAAGGCAGATGGCTCTCTCAGACTTTGCATGGATTATAGGGAGCTTAATAAGCCGACGAAGAAGAATCATTATCCACTTCCCCATATAGACGATCTCTTCGACCAGCTAGTAGGAGCCAAGGTATTTTCACAGCTCGATTTGGCCATGGGATTTCATTAGTTGCATGTGGCGGAGGATAGCATCGAGAAGATTGTGTTTAGGAATTCGAATGGGTTATTTGAGTGGTTAGTGATGCCATTTGGGCTAACCAATGCTCCGGCATATTTTATGGACCTGATGAGTCGAGTATTTCGTGAATCATTGAACAAGTTTATGGTGGTGTTCGTCGACGACATTTTGGTTTATTTGTGAAGTAAGGAGGAGCATATTATTCTCTTGGAAGAAGTGCTTAGGACCCTACGAGCACATAAGTTAAAGGCGAAGTTCTCCAAGTGCCACTTTAGGAGGGATGATGTTTGCATTTTAGGATATATCGTTTCGGAGGATGGAATTGCAGTAGGTCTGGTGAAAGTGGCAGTAGTATGGAATTGGTAGACCCCTAAGAATGCCATCGACATAAGGAGTTTCCTTTGTCTTGCAGGCTACTATAGGAAGCTCATTAAGGACTTCGCTAGGATATCAGCTCCACTTACCCGTCTTACCAAAAAGAACTCAGCTTTTGTTTGGGATGCCAAGTGTGAGGATGCCTTTGGTCGGTTGAAGGAAGCTTTGACTACCGCACACGTATTGGTATTACCGGATGGAACCAAGCCTTTCTCTGTTTATGCGGATGCTTATGTTACGGGGCTGGGGGTGGGACTGATGCATGAGGGTAGGGTAGTGTGCTATGCGAGTAGACAGTTGAAAACGCATGAGAAGAACTACTTGACGCATGATCTTGAGTTGGCAGCTATAGTTTTTGCTCTCAAGTCTTGGAGGCACTATCTCTTAGGGGAAAGATTTGAGCTTTTCACGGATCATAATTCTTTGAAGTATCTATTCTCTCAAAAAGACTTGAATTTTAGGCAGCAAAGAAGGATAGAGTTTTTAGCCTCTTATGACTTTGAGATTTATGTACCCCCGGTAAGGGTAATATAGTGGCAGATGCATTGAGTGGACGCAAAGTGGTTTTAGGTCCTCTATTTTTGGAATGGAATCATTTGGAGTACATTGCTACCTTTGATTTTAGACCTCCATCGGATTTATCTTTGGGATTGTTAGCAGCCCTCGACGTCCAGCCTACTGTGATGGAGCAGATTGGAACAAGGCAAGGTGAGGACGAAGAGTTAAAGGACATTTTAGATAAGCTTTGTAGAGGAGAGTCGTCATCACATCTTAGGCGTTATACCATGGACACTAGGGGATGGATTAGAAGGGATGGTAGACTTTATGTTTCCCATAATGAGGATTTAGTAGATGTAATGTTGGCCAAGTCACATCATTCTAGGATGACAGTGCACCCCTATGGTGATAAGATGTACCAGGATATGAAGAGAGTATTCTATTGGCCCATAATGAAGAAGAGGGTGGTAGAGTATGTATTAAAGTGAATCACTTGCCAAAGGGTAAAAGCAGAAAAGAAGAAGCCCGTAGGACTATTGCAGTCCTTGGATATTCCATTATGGAAATGGGGAGCATCTCTATGGACTTCGTGGATGGATTACCAAGGTCATGAAGAGGGAACACGAGCATTTGGTTCATTGTGGATAGACTGAGCACTGATTTTATACCCATTAAGAGTAATAGGACGGAAGCTTCTTTGGTGACACTTTATGTAAGGGAGATAGTTAGGCTTCATGGAGTTCCTGCCAACATTGTGAGCAACAGAGATCCATTATTCACCAACGATTTTTGGAGGAGTCTTCAGCAAGCCTTGGGAACGGAATTGAATCTGAGCATGACATATCACCCTCAGATAGATGGACAGACTGAGAGGGTAAATAGGATTTTGGATCAGATTGTGCATCATTGACTTCAAAGGCTCTTAGGAAGACCACTTTCCTTTGGTGGAGTTCGCATATAATTATAGTTATCAAGCAAGCATTGGGATGGCTTCGTTTCGAGACCCTCTATGACAGACCATGTAGATCACCAGCCTATTGGTGAGATACCACCGATAGGATCTTGCTTGGACCAGACTTGGTGAGGAAAACTTCGAAGAAGGTGGATTTGATTCGCAAAAGGTAGAAAACTGCCCAAGATAGACAAAATTCATATGCCGACAGAAGACATTCAGATTTGGAGTTTAAGTTTGGGATATGGTCTTTGTCAAGGTTTGTCCTCTGAGAAATGTTATGAGATTTGGCTCAATGGGTAAGTTGGCACCGAGATTTGTAGGACCCTTCCCTATTACCGATCGAATTTGAAAAGTGGCATACAGAGTTGATCTTCCAGATAAGTTGGCAGGAGTTCACGTTATTTTTCGTGTTTCACATCTAAGGAAGTGTCTACATGATTCCGCAGTTGTAGTAGAACCAAATCGTTGAGGGAAGTGGAGGTAGAGTGTGAAGCACTCGTGTGTCGTACACCCACCCGTATATTAGAACACATCGTTAAGAGATTACACAACAAGGAAGTTAGTCCAGTGAAGGTTTAGTAGGGAGATGACCCCAAGGAGTGCACATGTGAATCTGAGGAGAGAATTCGAACTTCTTATCCTTTTTTATTTGAAGGTACACTTCAAATATCCTATCTTTGATCTTTGATCTTTGATCTTTCCTTAGTTAGGGTCTTTTCGATAATCTTTAGGTGAAATCTATGGATGGTAGCTTGGTTGTAAACATGTCATTTGGGCATGTTATGTTTGCTGGATGAAAATGATTTCAAGTGGATGCCAATGTTTGCTAATGGATGCATTGCATGCACCGTATAGATATTTATTACGATAATCGACCAACTAGGTATACACACCTGCATATGCGTGCCTGTTATCTACTGAATTTGCACATGGTTGTATATAATAAGTATGTACGTGTATATAAATGAATGTTGCATATAGATGGTGCATTTGGGTGAATAATTGAAACGTACATATAGAATTATCAATTATGCTAGGGTAATTGCATACATTTGGTTGCATGGCATAAGCATACTTGCATTACAGGAGGTCAACTAAATCAGTAGACCGGCTACCTTTTCACATTAGGTAAGTTCGTATGCATTTAGCTATGCATAAATCATAAATTACATTAGTTAAAAATAAGGACATTGTTAGAAATGGATTATGGTTGAGTAGATGGATGTAGTTCTTGGATGCTGGTTGTTAATTATGTTCTTCCGTTTGGAGATTTCGAGGACAAAATCCTTTAAGGGGGGAGAATGTAACACTTCGATATTTTACGGGAAATATAATTAAAAAGAAATTAAAAGCGCATTTGATACAGTGGTAAAGGCACATGTTGACTTCCTAGTGACCTGGGACCAAGTCCTGTTGTCGCCCAAAATCTGGATCGATGTTTTTTTAGCTGGTTCATTTCCAACGATTTTCCTATGTATTTCAACGTTGTTTATGACATGTGGTGGCTCTCCATTCACTGCAATGATGTGACAGGATGAGATGGCTAAATTTTATTGGTTGAGTGATGTGAATGAGCTAGAATGGGTAACCATTAAGCGCATGAAAGAATCAGATTTAATCTAAAATAATCTAATGGATTATATTCACTCAAACAATCTATAAATAAACCATCTAACATAAACCTAATCTCTTATTCAGCCGTCGCCGTAATTCTACTGTAAAATTAGTGTGTATTATTCTTCCACCTTTTCTCTCCTAAATAAACAAATCTCTACCAAACTAAATTATTTATATATTTTCAAGCAATTTGGAGAATTTAGAAGAATCAAAGGGAGAAAGATTAAATCAAAGCTTTTCAAATTTATACAAGCTCAAGTGGAAGGTAAGTGGGAATTAATATGAAATAGAAAAATAAAATAGTTCAATTTCAGTTCTTTTCTAGCACGTTGATATGAATTAATTTCTTTTATTAATTGAGACTAGATGTAAATTATTGCAACTTCTTCTTTGTCACGTTCCAAATTTCAGCGTTCGAAAATTGACACCCGTACTTCACTCGTACTTGAATGCCACAGATTCAACCGTTAAAATTTGACTCGTGCCAGAGCTTATAACACATCAAGTACAACACAACGGAAGAAAATGAATGATATCATTCGATATACAATGTTTGATACAATATCAGATACAATGATGATAGAATAAGATGATACAACTGAATATCAACATATATCATAGATACAAGAAATAGCAGCGAACAAATAATGTCTTCAATAGAATACATCACCAAAATGCAACCGCAACACTATCTCCAAACAACAGATAGCTCGTACAACCATCAAGTTGCATCAAGATAAGCAAGACTGGTATGCTTTGAAAGCTGAAGTGTAGTAAATGTGATCCACAAATCCATAAGGCTTCGAAGGCTATCGAATCAATTCCTACTATTCGACTATCTGAAAAACGCAACTCTAGACTGCCCGTATGGAAAATTGTGGGCACCCAGAGTTTAGGAAAGGAACAATAAACTCAAGGTCAGTCATGGTACTGCTATGAGTAAACAGAAACAGTTTATCTTTTAAAAAAAAATGATTTTAAAACATTGAAAACCGCAATACTTTTTGGAAAAATGAAACTACCATAAGACCTCCCACCACACACACAATGCAAACGCAGACTTGGAGGAGATTTCTTCTTATGATAGTCAAATATGCTTAATACGCAAAATCCTTTTAATATTATCATTAGTGCACAGTGCAGAAAACATTTCGAAAGTACAATATTAATCTTAGCCAGCATAGACATTTCGTACTATGCCTACTATAGCTACCATCTAGTTAGTGGTGACCACCATAAGTAAATGGCAGGTTCTACAACTAAAACCGTAAAGAGCTTGTATTGGATGATTGGATTTCCAACAAATGGTCGGGCAAAGGAACTTCCCACATAAAATGGAACACCTCTGAAGGGACGCCCCCGAGAACCTAACCGGATCTCTGCTACACAAGGCCGGGTTACCTCTGTAACTAGGTAAAAACTGACACAAGTATGCCACCTCTCGGTCGTTACCAACCTTTATCCGAAGCGCTTCTCAACCGACAACCCCAAAGCAATAAGTTTGCAGCAACCACAAAGTAAGTATCTGGGCTCCATTCCATGATACCACTTATAATCCGGAAGGAAATGGACATGCCCTTAGGTGGAGCTACCCCCAAATTACCTTGCTGCCATGATTGCTATTTCGACCATTACCGGGTTGTGAGGCCCGACGAAGTCTCGTCCTCAAAGCTACTCTTTTTCACAAAGCCATGCTTCAATCAACAAATGATCATCAACACACAGCAGCACTTAGCATGCCGCATTACCAAATTGGGAATGTATCACTGGTAACCATCAACTACATAACCTCTGAACTCATACGTCTCAGAGAAGGGTGTTAAGCTAAGAGAATAAATCTCTGCCACAAATAAAAATGTATTTGATAGAAACCGGCTTTACATCTCAAAGTGTAATGTCAGACACACATCCATACAAGTATGTTCCGGGTTCGAACATAATCGAAGGCACCTCCGAAGAAGCCCTTGAAATCCAGATATTCACAATCCCGATCGGACTTCCCATCACTTAGGAAATCTCTATACCAGCGCGACTCAATGTAGAGACAATCGATAGGTCATCCTATCGTTCTCGCAAATACCCGGTCTTCACCACCGGTCTTCAAATGCTATCTATATCGACGTATCATTATTCAGAATGGGTTATATGATACAAAGTCCTCTCCTAGCTAAATCGAATAATGAGCGCAATATTTAAAAACATATGGATAATGGGATTTTAGTTAAGTCACAACTTATTATCCAAACTTTTCTTTCAAATGGTTTAAACAAATTACCATTTCAAATCTTTTAAATAAAAAGATTTATTTCACAAAGTTCGCCCAGTTTCACAAAGATCCATTCACGGATTTCAAAATAATTCCCATTTCAAATTGGATTAACCATCCGATCTTTCAATTAAATATTTAATTCATAACTTCCAAACTCCATATCAAATCTTGTATATGGAAGATATACCATTTAAAATCCTCTTTGATTTCAAAACAAGATTTAATAATCTTCACAAAGGTTAATTCATAGTTTTTTCCAAACTATTTACAATTTCATTTCAAACTCGAATCTTTCGATACAAATTAGAAATCCTTTCTTTTTATAAAAGCTATTATTATTTGAAACAAATAGTTTTCATTTGGGAAATTACATAAGTTAAACCATTAAAGTACAAAACTTGGATTTAAATTTAAATTTCCAAAACCATACTTTTTAAATGGTTAAAAACCCATATAAACATCTTTATAACTTGTATAATCTTTTTAGATCAAAATTTTCCAAATCATTGAATTCAACTTCAAATATTGAATTCAAATTTAAATCAAATTATTTAAATTTGAAGTTTTATTAAGTTTTCTAAAATAACTTTTATTTCTGAAAACTCATTTCAAAAGCTTCCAATTCCAATTCCAAAATTATTTTGGATTCAAGAATTTAATCTTTAAAATTGTTAAAAATCAGTGACTTAGCCGATTTCCTCGTGCAATTCATATTTGTGTGTGTATGGGGTAGTCCAGGGGTTTAACACAATAGTGCAACATCATAAATCATCACATCGCATATTCAAGCACATCGATATTGATAAGCGGTATAATCTATAACGCTTATCGTTCATTCACAGATTCACAGATAAATAATATAAATTTATCACAGATAAATAAATTACATTCATCACAGATCACACCGGAACAATTCATAGCACCAAGCATAACATATCAGAAATATCAAACAGTTCAACAATCAATAGGGTTCAAACATCCATAAGTGAACTCAATCAATTATCTGATTAATTTAAATCAGATGGGTCATCAGTCATGGTTAATTAACTTTAATTTATTACAAATCATTTGATTAATTGTCCTTTAATCATTTATTTATTAAATTAATCAACCTTTAATTATCGAATAATTGACCTTTAATTATACAATTATCCTTTAATAATTTCCCTTAATTAATTCATTAATAAATTAATCAACCCTTAATCAATTACCATTTAATTACTTATTCTTAATTAATTACAATAAGTGATTTTTCCTAACCACTTAATCAACTGTAATTAAATTAATTACTTTTTTAATCTTTTTAATTTATTTCATGAATTATCAAAATCTTATTTATACTTAAGATAAACATCCTCTTTGTTAAATATTAAATCACATTTCTAAAATCTTTACCTTTAATTATAATTTGACTTTATTTATAAATTAATTAAATTTAAAATATCTTTAAGTATTTAACATACTTAATTTAACAATCAACTGTTTCTTAATTTAGGTTTTGAAAGACATTTAATTTAAAGATTTTATAAAGAATTAAAACAATTTCGTTTTTTACATTTCCAAAAGAACTTATTAAAACAAGTTTTTAAGTTTTAGCTGCCCTGACTTCGGGATAGACCCGATGATAACTCGACCTGCTTCGAGTTATCTCTCCTTTTTCTCACACACGAACCCAAACAAGATTCCAGTTTACTCGAGTAAACACTCGAGTCCTTCTCCTATTTTCCGAGTTAATTTAGATTTAAAACTCTGTTCGATCTTTAATTTTAGAATTTAAAAAATTGCTTTATAAAATACTTTAACAATTTAAAGTGGTTAAAACATTTCATTTTATAAAATTTATTTATATTAAAACTAGGATCAAATTCATTTTGAATCCATGCTTAAAACTTATTTAAAACTTTGTTTAAATCTGGCTTTCAATTTTAAATTTCATTTTAAATTTAAACACTGACAGGTTTTAACATTCAAAACAAATATACCTCAAACATTTAAATGTTGTAAAAAAGCCAATGTAAAATTTAAAACTTAAATCATTACAAAACTAAGGTTCAAACTAACTTGAATTTAGATTTAAACTTAAGTTTAAAATTTAGCGTAAAACTTTGATTTACATTTGAAACTTTATTTTTAAATTTTAAAATAGAACAAACAGTTCTCAGAAAAAACCTGTAACAAAATAAAATTACGAGGCCACCCTATTGTGCTTCGAGTCCAACACCCCACTGCCTCGAGCAAAACTGCAAAATACTTCGAGTTGACGCGCCAAGTAGCTTTAGTACAATCCAACACCAACTTCAGCAAGACACCGGTGCACCGTGCACATACATGGTGACGAAGATCGTCTTTGATCATCATCGACGATCTTCCCACATCATCCATCACCCAAACACCCTCTCGCAAACATCAAAACATCATCTTCAACTCGAAATCAAAATCGATCTCACAATTCAAACCTGGAAACGTGAACTGGAAACACCATCAACCTGGAAACTGCCGCCATTCTCACAACCTCGACCACCAGAAAGTCAGCATCTCCGGCCATCCACTCGTCGACACTTCGTCTTCCACCTCCCAAAACCTCGCAACACTCGATTTACTCCAGACGACGAACGAATCGAAACATCAAGCCTCGACAAAAACTAGGTTTAGAAACGAAAATTCCACGCCGCCATCACTCCGACCATCTACACCCCATTCCAACATTTTTTCCAGAGCCCCCGCTCATCCCTCCATCACCAGGCAAGATCTCGACCACTACAAGTCAGTGGATAGCCAGAGATCATCATAACAATGAAACTTATACAAAACCAAACTACTCCCTCAACTTCGCTCTAAAAATTATGATTTTTGTTTTAAAAATCATATTAAAGTATACGAATTCAACCTACATACCTGAATTCGAAAATTAAAAGGTTTGAATTTTATCTTATTTAAAGCTTTGCTCAAGTATTTTGGTTCCCAGAGCTATTAACTAGTTATTTTGACTTGAATAAATTTTAAATCTTGATTATCTGCTATAACAAACCATTTTTGTTTTAACACTAAACCCAAAGAGAAAATAGATTAAGAAGAAATGATTTTTTTTGAATCAAAAATCTTGGTTAGCATCTAAGACAGAGGATATATATAAACAACAACCTGTACAAAATATTTCCATCTTTCAAATACTCAGAGAATCCATGTATGTATACAAACATACCTGTTCACAGATATAACTTGCAACAGATTTATACTATTAAATTGTTTAAAGTGAGGTTACTCGCCTTGATTAAGAAATGAACAGAGCTTCTTCCTCTTTGACACAGACTTGAATTTTCTAGCCGAGAACCTTACTCTTGATCTCTGGTTTTAATTTGTGCTCAATTGTTGTTTAAGTTGATTTTTTTTTTAAGTTTGAACGATATTTACTTCATGTTTACACAACTTAGAATGAACGAAACTGAGACGAGAAGCTTGATATATAAGAAAGAAGTGTACAGGGTGTTATTTTTTTTGTATAATCAGGTCAGAGATTTTTCTTTTGTTCATTGTTTGTTCTTTTGACTATGCAGATTTCTTTCTTCTTTGGTGGCTGATAATCTTGCTTTGGTGGCTGAGATGATATTGCATTAATTATCATTGTCTTATTTCCCATTTTGTTTACAGCCTCATCACTTCATTTGATTCTTGTGTATGTAGATATTTTTGTTTTCTTTCATTTTTTTTCTTGTTCTTTATACATGTACATTTTATCTATCTTCTTTTGTAAGCCTTCCTAGATATTTATATTTTATTTCGTTCATACTTATCTTTATTTGTTCATATCTGAATGTATTGTTTCTTTTCTCTTATTATCTTGCCTACATTTGTTAATATCATACTTCATTTATCTTCCATTGGTTATAATTAGCATTTTTATGTTAAAAACCTTTATGTAATTAAATTTAAAATTTATAGTTTAATCCCGGTTTGCAAATTTATTTATAACTTTGTTTTCTCATGAATCAAAAGCTTTTAAATAAATTTTATATTGAATTTTTCTTATTTTATAAATACATCTTTCTAATCGTTATTACATACATATTATTTAAAATAAAATGCTTTTAAAATGAACTACCCATAATTTAATTTACATAAATAATATTTTCAAACCCAAATTGTTTTTCTAAGTCATTTATTTAAAATTTAAATTCAAATACAAATTCTATATTCAAATTCAAATTCTAAAGTCAAATTCAAATTTACCCATATGTACGTATGCATATGTATTCAAATTCAGTTTAATTCCAAAATTTATCCCAAAATTTACATTAACTATTAATTTAAAAATCAATTCAAAATTGGGGTCGTTACAGATTCCCTCCCTTAAAAATTTTCATCCCCGAAATTTGCTAGGGAGACAACTAAGAATGGATAAAAGATAGAGAAATATCTTTTCGGATCAAGCTGAATATCTATTCTGTATTTGGCTTACCATATCAGAATATCACAAATACGAGAACAAACTCATTCAATACTACACATGATACTCAGGTTATCAAATCTACGAAATATGCAAAGCACTGGTTAGTCTGAAGGATAACTAACCGCTCGTAGAATATATCGAGACCCAAACAATAGATAAAAGGATTTAATCTTCCACAACTTTCAAACACTAGATATGGATTTCAAACTCAAGTCGGAATACACCAAAGTATATATAACTTGTCCCTTTTCAGACTTTGATATTAATAAGAAATTACAATAGAAATTCGAATTTGGTTTTAATCGAACTTGTTTTATCGATACAATATTCAATTTTATACTTAATTTACCAATTTATTTCAAATAGAATTTCAAATTCACTAAAGTTAAAAATGAAAAGCTGATAGAAATTTAACGAAGAGAATACGAAATAGAAACTTATCTACACGATTCATAAGGGCCATCATCATACCAATGCTTCTCCCTCAAGCTGCCACAAAGCCGATCAAAAGAATTGAAACTGAATCAAAGGAAATTGATAGAGAAAGATTGTTTCCACTATCGCAGGGTATTGACCATTGGTAGTGGTATTCCCCTGTCCCCTATTTCGTCCTCTTCTTGCACTCATACTCACTATCAGTGGATAGTAAGAGAATTTACTGAGTCATTCGAACGGATATCTTAGGGATACTCATTCTAGGATATACTTCACCTTATCTCTAATGAGTTACTTAATGTGTTATACTCCTGAGTTGAAGTTTCAATCCTCGCTCTGATACCAAAATGTCACGTTCCAAATTTCAGCGTTCGAAAATCGACACCCGTAATTCACTCGTACTTGAATACCGCAGATTCAACCGTTAAAATTTGAATCGTGCCAGAGCTTATAACACATCTAGTACAACACAACGAAAGAAAATGAATGATATCATTTGATATACAATGTTTGATACTATATCAGATACAATGATGATAGAATAAGATGATACAACTAAATATCAACATATATCAGAGGTACAAGAAATAGCAGCAGACAAATAATGTCTTCAATAGAATACATCTCCAAAATGCAACTGCAACACTATCTCCAAACTACAGATAGCTCGAACAACCATCAAGTTGCACCAAGATAAGTAAGATTGGTATGCCTTGAAAGTTGAAGTGTAGTAAATGCGATCCACAAATCCAAAAGGCTTCGAAGGCTATCGAATCAATTCCTACTATTCGAATATCTGAAAAATCCAACTCTAGACTGCCCGTGTGGGAAATTGTGGGCACCCAGAGTTTAGGAAAGGAACAATAAACTCCAGGTCAGTCATAGGACTGGTATGAGTAAACAAAAACAGTTTATCTTTTAGAACAAATAACAAAATGATTTTAAAACATTGAAAACCGCAATGCTTTTTGGAAAAATGAAACTACCATAAGACCTCCCACCACACAAACAATGCAAACGCAGACTTAGAGGAGATTTCTTCTTATGATAGTCAAATATGCTTAATACGCAAAATCCTTTTAATA
Organism: Allium cepa; assembly: GCA_030765085.1. Classification (NCBI taxonomy): domain Eukaryota; kingdom Viridiplantae; phylum Streptophyta; class Magnoliopsida; order Asparagales; family Amaryllidaceae; genus Allium; species Allium cepa. Next base: position 1,036,401,179 of record CM060931.1, on the reverse strand, counting down.
TTATCATTAGTGCATAGTGCAGAAAACATTTCGAAAGTATAATATTAATCTTAGCCAGCATAGACATTTCGTACTATGTCTACTATAGCTACCATCTAAATAGTGGTGACCACCATAAGTAAATGGCAGGTTCTACGACTAAAACCGTAAAGAGCTCGTATTGGATGATTGGATTTCCAACAAATGGTCGGACAAAGGAACTTCCCACATAAAATGGAATGCCTCTGGAGGGATGCCCCCGAGAACCTAACCGAATCTCTGCTACACAAGGCCGGGTTACCTTTGTAACTAGGTAACAACTGATACGAGTATGCCACCTCCCGGTCGTTACTAACCTTTATCCGAAGCGCTTCTCAATCAACAACCCCAAAACAATAAGTTTGCAGCAACCACAAAGTAAGTATCTGGGCTCCATACCATAATACCACTTATAATCCAGAAGGAAACGGACATACCCTCAGGAGGAGCTACCCCCAAATTACCTTGCTGCGACGATTCCTGTTTCGACCATTACCGGGTTGTGAGGCCCGACGAAGTCTCGTCCACAAAACTACGCTTTTTCACAAAGCCATGCATCGATCAACAAATGATCATCAACACACAGCAGCACATAGCATGCCACATTACCAAATTGGAAATGTATCACTGGTAACCATCAACTGCATAACCTCTAAGCTCGTACGTCTCAGAGAAGGGTGTTAAGCTAAGAGAATAAATCTCTGCCACCAACAGAAATGTATTTGATAGAAACCAGCTTTATATCTCAAAGTATAATGTCAGACACACATCCATACAAGTCTGTTCCGGGTTCGAACAGAACCAAAGGCACCTCCGAAGAAGTCCTTGCAATTTGGATATTCCCAATCCCGATCGGACTTCGCGTCACTTAGGAAATCTCTATACCGGCTTGACTCTATGCAGAGACAATCGATAGGTTATCCTATCGTTCTTGCAAATACCCAATCTTCACCATCGGTCTTCAAATGCAATCTATATCGACGTATCATTATTTGAAATGGGTTATATGACACAAAGTCCTCCCCGGCTAAACCGAATAATGAGCGCAATATTTAAAAACATTTGGATAATGTGATTTCAGTTAAGTCACAACTTATTATCTAAACTTTTCTTTCAAGTGGTTTAAACAAATTACCATTTCAAATCTTTTAAATAAAAAGATTTATTTCACAAAGTTTACCCAGTTTCACAAAGATCCATTCACGGGTTTCAAAACAATTCTCATTTCAAATTGGATTAACTATACGATCTTTCAATTAAAGATTTAATTCATAACTTCCAAACTCCAATTCAAATCTTGTATATGGAAGATATACCATTTAAAATCCTCTTTGATTTCAAAACAAGATTTAATCATCTTCACAAAGGTTAATTCATGGTTTTTTCCAAACTATTTACAATTTCATTTCAAACTTGAATCTTTCGATACAAATTGGAAATCCTTTCTTTTTATAAAAGCTATTATTATTTGAAACAAATACTTTTCATTTTGGGAAAACTGATTACAAATTACATAAGTTAAACGATTCAATTATAAAACTTGGATTTAAATTTAAATTTCCAAAACCATACTTTTTAAATGGTTAAAAACCCATATAAACATCTTTATAACTTGTATAATCTTTTTAGATCAAAATTTTCCAAATCATCGAATTCAACTTCAAATATTGAATTCAAATTTAAATCAAATTACTTAAATTTGAAGTTTTATTAAGTTATCTAAAATAACTTTTATTTCTGAAAACTCATTTCAAAAGCTTCCAATTCCAATTCCAAAACTATTTTGGATTCAAGAATTCATTCTTTAAAATTGTTAAAACTCTGCGACTTAGCCGATTTCCTCATGCAATCCATATTTATGTGTGTATGGTGTAGTCCAGGGGTTTAACACAGTAGTGCAACATCATAAATCATCACATCACATATTTAAGCACATCGATATTGATAAGTAGTATAATCTATAACGCTTATCGTTCATTCACGGATTCACAGATAAGTAATATAAATTTATCACAGATAAATAAATTACATTCATCACAGATCACACTAAAACAATTCATAGCACCAAGCATAACATATCAGAAATATCAAACAGTTCAACAATCAATAGGATTCAAACATCCATAAGTGAACTCAATCAATTATCTGATTAATTTAAATCAGATGGGTCATCAATCATGGTTAATTAACTTTAATTTATTTCAAATCATTTGATTAATTGTCCTTCAATCGTTTATTTATTAAATTAATCAACCTTTAATTATTGAATAATTGACCTTTAATTATTCAATTATCCCTTAATTAATTTCCCTTAATTAATTCATTAATAAATTAATCAACCCTTAATTAATTACCATTTAATTAATTATTCTTAATTAATTACAATAAGTGATTTTTCCTAACCACTTAATCAACTTTAATTAAATTAATCACTTTTTTAATCTTTAATTTATTTCATGAATTATCAAAATATTATTTATACTTAAGATAAACATCCTCTTTGTTAAATACTAAATCACATTTCTAAAATCTTTACCTTTAATTATAATTTGACTTTATTTATAAATTAATTAAATTTAAAATATCTTTAAGTATTTAACATACTTAATATAACAATCAACTGTTTCTTAATTTAGGTTTTGAAAGACATTTAATTTAAAGAATTTATAAAGGATTTAACAATTTCATTTTTTACATTTCCAAAAGAACTTATTAAAACAAGTTTTTAAATTTTAGCTTCCCTGACTTCGGGTTAGACCCGATGATAACTCGACCTTGCTTCGAGTCATCTCTCCTTCTTCTTACACATGAACCCGAACAAGATTCCAGTTTACTCGACTGAGTCCTTCTCCTATTTTCCTGAGTTAATTTAGATTTAAAACTCTGTTAAATCTTTAATTTCAGAATTTAAAAATCGCTTTATAAAATACTTTAACAATTTAAAGTGGTTAAAACATTTCATTTTTATAAAATTTATTTATATTAAAACTAGAATCAAATTCATTTTGAAACCATGCTTTAAAACTTATTTAAAACTTTGTTTAAATCTGGCTTTCAATTTTAAATTTCATTTTAAATTTAAACACTGGCAGGTTTTAACATTCAAAACAAATATACCTCAAACATTTAAAAGTTGTTAAAAACTAATGTAAATTTCAAAACTTAAATCATTTCAAAACTAAGGTTCAAACTAACTTGAATTCAGATTTAAACTTAAGTTTAAAACTTAGTCTAAAACTATGATTTACATTTGAAACTTTATTTTTAAATTTAAAAACAGAACAAACAGGTCTCAGAAAAAACCTGTAATAAAATAAAATTCCGAGGCAACCAAATTATGCTTCGAATCCAACACCCCACTGCCTCGAACAAAACTGCAAAATACTTCGAGTTGACGCGCCTAAGTAGCTCTAGTACAACCCAACACCAACTTCACCAAGACACCGGTGCATGGTGCACATACACGGTGATGATGATCGTCTCTGATCATCATCGATGATCTTCCCACATCATCCATCACCCAAACACCCTCTCGCAAATATCAAAACATCATCTTCAACTCGAAATCAAAATCGAGCTCATAATTCAAACCTGGAAATGTGAACTGGAACCACCATCAACCTGGAAACTGCCTCCGTTCTCACAACCTCGACCACTAGAAAGTCAGCATCTCCGGGCATCCACTCGTCGACACTTCCTCTTCCACTTCCAAAACCTCGCAACACTCGATTAACTCCAGACGATGAACGAATCGAAACATCAAGCCTCGACAAAAACTAGGTTTAGAAATGAAAATTCCTCGCCGCTGTCACCACGACCATCTGCACCCCATTCCAATATTTTTTCCAGAGCCCTCGCTCATACCTCCATCACCAGGCAAGATCTCAACCACTACAAGTCAGTGGATCGCCAGAGATCATCAAAACAATGAAACTTATACAAAACCAAACTCCTCCCTCAACTTCGCTCTAAAATTATGATTTTTGTTTTAAAAATCATATTAAAATATACGAATTCAACCTACATACCTGAATTCGAAAACTAAAAGGTTTGAATTTTATCTTATTTAAAGCTTTGCTAAGGTATTTTGGTTTCCAGAGCTATTAACAAGTTATTTTGACTTGAATAAATTTTAAATCTTGAGTATCTGCTATAACAAACCAATTTTGTTTTAACACTAAACCCGAAGAGCAAATAGATTAAGAAGAAATGATTTTTTTTTGAATCAAAAATGTTAGTTAGCATCTAAGACAGAGGATATATATAAACAACAACCTGTACAAAATATTTCCATCTTTCAAATACTCAGAAAATCCATGTATGTATACAAACATACCTGTTCACAGATATAACTTGCAACAGATTTATACTATTAAATTGTTTAAAGTAAGATTACTTACCTTGATTAAGAAATACAGAGCTTCTTCCTCTTTGACACAGACTTGAATTTTCTAGCTGAGAAACTTACTCTCGATCTCTGGTTTTAATTTGTGCTCAATTGTTGTTTAAATTGAATTTTTGTTTAAGTTTGAATGATATTTACTTCAGGTTTACACAATTTAGAATGAACGAAACTGAGACGAGAAGCTTGATATATAAGAAAGAAGTGTACAGGGTGTTTTTTTTGGTATAATCAGGTCAGAGATTTTTCTTTTGTTCATTGTTTGTTCTTTTGACTGTGCAGATTTTTTTCTTCTTTGGTGGCTGATAATCTTGCTTTGGTGGCGGAGATGATATTGCATTAATTATCATTGTCTTATTTCCCATTTTGTTTACAGCCTCATCACTTCATTTGATTCTTGTGTATGTAGATATTTTTGTTTTCTTTCATTTTTTTTCTTGTTCTTTATACATGTGCATTTTATCTATCTTCTTTTGCAAGCCTTCCTAGGTATTTATATTTTCTTTTGTTCATACTTATCTTTATTTGTTCATATCTGAATGTATTGTTTGTTTTCTCTTATTATCTTGCCTACATTTGTTAATATCATACTTCATTTATCTTCCATTGGTTATAATTAGCATTTTTATGTTAAAAACCTTTGTGTAACTAAATTTAAAATTTATAGTTTAAACCTGGTTTACAAATTTATTTATAACTTTGTTTTTCTCATGAATCAAAAGCTTTTAAATAAATTTTATATTGAATTTTTCTTATTTTATAAATACATCTTTCTAATCATTATTGCATACATATTATTTAAAAGAAAATGCTTTTAAAACGAACTACCCATAATTTAATTTACATAAATAATTCTTTCAAACCCAAATTGTTGTTCTAAGTCATTTATTTAAAATTTAAATTCAAACACAAATTCTATATTCAAATTCAAATTCTAAAGTCAAATTCAAATTTACCCATATATACATATACATATACATATATATTTAAATTCAGTTTAATTCCAAAATTTATCCTAAAATTTACATTAACTATTAATTTGAAAATTGGTTCAAAATTGGGTTCGTTACATTCTTCTTCCACTTATCAAATGTAATTCATGTTTGGTTTAAAATATGAGGCGTATAAATGGTCTACTCACGTTTTATGGCATAAATAAGATTGAAATTTATGTAAATTATTACATCTCCACCTTCTACCACTTCTCAATTCTAATTCATATTTGGGTTGAAATTTGGAACAAACAAATTGTTATTCACATTTCATGGCATAAATATTTAATTAAATTGAATTTGAATTGTTATTCAATTTCTAATAGTAGAACAGGTTAGTTGAATGAATTCAGAATATGTTACTTGAATAAAATTGAGGTTTTTGATTGATATAATTACATAATGTTGAATATGGTTTTGGAAAAAAATTAGGAAGTCTAACTGGCATAATTACTTGTTTCATATGTGGCCTAAAAATATAAAAGTTGAATTTTGTGTAACTAAACTGTTTATGGCTATTGGATAAAAATTTTGTGCTGATTAAATCTCTAAAAGGAGAACATAAATTAGGGCGGAAAAAAATGTAAATTAGATGGACCCTAAAGGCTAGTGTATATCCGTAGCAAAATGATATAAAAATTACTGACAAAGCATACGAACTGAACGAACGTCAAATTGGAAGACCATTTACGTAAGAAAAAGGGAAATTGTGAAATAATCAAATAAGATGTAAAAATGTCCTAAAGCAAATTAATAGAAATAAACAGTATGTAAACTGTAAGGTCAAATTAATTAATCAGGAAGCATTTGGTAGGCATACCTTTTAAAGGTCTGGATAGGTGTTTCATGCAGTCAAGACCAAAATATAGTTTTGGTTGTACGTACTAGGAGCGGCAAGTAGGTTCACAAGAATGTTTTTTACCTTTTATTGGTTGCTAGTATGTAAGATAGATAGCAGCCACAATCGTAGGCTTCTTCAGACAGATCGACACTGATGGAATAGGACAGGTATGCTCCAACGTAAGCTACTTTTGGCAGATCGTTGGAGGATTTTGCGCAGCCGAACCAGCTGCGGGCGCTCTTTTGGAGGACCGAAACTTTGGATAAGGGCAATTCCACGTTGGTGATCGAGGAGACAAGAGGATAGGAGTCCAGTTTGGCGAAGCCTGTGTGCAACTTCGGGGTCCTGTGAGGTTGTTTGAGATGGCGCTGATCAGACATAAGAGGCATTTAATCATAGTGCATGGGTGAAGAGTATAACTTTTACGCGTAGCATGTGGATAGGTAAGGATAGCAGGTCCGACAGGACGATTGATGTTTAGTATTACTGCATGGTTGACATCCCTAGGGTGATCATAGACTTTGGCTTCTTAGGAACTATATCTAAGAAGCATTCGCCAAATTATATTACTCAGCCTCTGCGATATTCGGGGAAGACCTGGAATTAAACTATTTTATTCATTTTGCTTTATTTTATTTCTTATTCACTATACTTTATGTCTGATTGATTCCTATTTTCCTACTTTCCCCAAATCACACGAAGGTAGGTCTAGGTTGTAGTTCTTTGTAGCTTGGAGGGTCATTTGATAAGTTGTTATCTTCAACTTTTGTTTCTTATGTTTCGTTTCTCTTTTCCATTCCTTATTCTATATACGGGGACCTATATTGTGAATTTTGTTATGTTTTATGTTTTGGTGGAGACTACTTGGAACTTTTGGTTTTAAAAATAAATTTGGGATAATGTTGTTTTTAACAAAGCTGTTTTGCAATTAGTTTATAATTAGTGAAAGTTTTCTTCCGCTGTAATATTTTAATCATTTTATGATGTTGCCTTGTTCTTTTGCTATGTTATGAATTTTTATTTCACCTAACCACTCTTTCTTCTAGCCATGTCCGAACTTCGAGGTGCCTAGAGGTGCGGGGTGTCATAATTGGTATCAAAGGTAAGGTTTCATTAATCCTAAAATTGTTTTAATAATATAAAGGTTCTCAAATAACTTTTAAACGGTATTCCAAATAATACATTTAAAAGTATACATATATATTTTGGAAAGAAAAGAAATGTTAGAAATGGGTCCCTCATGTCTCTTCCTCCCTATCTATTGAACTATTTGTGGAGTACCTAATCCCATCTATTTAATATCTATAGATAGAAATGTTTGAACCATAATATATCCTTGAAGTTCAAGGCCTTTATAGCCTGCTTGGTTCAGACGTTATTTCCAGGCAACTACATGAGAAGAGCCACCAGCTAGTGCTACTCTGGAGGATGGGCTCCAGCCCGTCCGCCAGGTATTCCCGATTTTCTAATTTATGCAAGGCTAGCCGTTTCTTGGAACCAGGTCATATACTAAGGAAAAATCTTGGATCCATAGTTTTGAGCGGATATTTGAACTTATGGGATTGGCGGACTTAGCTCGAAGGCAGTTGGCTTCATGGCAGTTGCAGGGAGAGGCTCTTTGTTGTGGAAGATTATGAAGGTTGAGGCTGATAATTTGACTTGGGTGGATTTTTGTACTAGGTTCGAGAGGAAATTCTTATCGCAGGCTGAAGAGGCAGTACAGCTAGAGAAATTTATACAACTCAAGCAAGGGGATATGACAGTTGAGGAATATATTAATCAATTCAATGAGCTTGCCAGATTTGGACTAGACCTGATCAATACTCACAAAAAGGCTCTAAAATTCGCTAAGGGTTTGAGTCAGCCATTATAGAGTTTAGCGGTGAGCCACATTCTGATGAGAGCCACTTTTGAGGGATCGGCAGAGATGGCTTTACTTGCTGGTACTGAGAAGAAAGGAGATGTGGCGCAGAAGAGTGATGGGTAGAAGTGGTGGAAAGGAAAAAGGAGAGGAGGAAGTGGGTCGGGTGGAAAAAGGAAAGTTCTAAGGAAGGACTCGAAGTGCAATACTTGTGGGATCCCAGGTCATCTTGCTAAGGATTGTAAAGGGGTAGGAGAGCGACCGAGATCGAGGTGCAATATTTGCGATCCAGTAGGGCATATGAAGGACTATCCGTCGAAGCCCAAGAGCGGTTCACAGACACCTTTACATCCTGCTCAGGCTTATGCTTTAGGGGCAGCTCCTTCCTATAGTACTTGTCCGGTCGTGGACAAGGGAAAGAAGGTGATCATCAAAGGTGTGTTATCTATCTCTGATTTTCCTATTCATACCCTATTTGATTCTGGAGCTTTGCACTCTTTTATATCTAGTACTCTTGTAGAGTGTCTTGGTCTTGATGCTTGCTTAGTGACCTACCCAGTAGTAGTATAAAATCCCATAGGAGGATCGGCCTATTGGTCCATGCTATGTCGGGATTTGTAATTGTTTATTTTAGGGGTTGAGTTTGACTGTAGTGCCTTTGTATTGGGCTTTTCCGGATTCGAGTTGATTCTTGGTATAGATTGGCTATCCATGTATTGTGTTGTTCTTTATTGCGATAAGAGGGTAGTGAGGTTAGGCACTTGTAGTAGACGTGCCTTGGAGGTATCTTGTGATCCTATAGGATCAGTCAGGTTAAGCTACCTTTATTCTCTTGACTTATCGCCCTATAGTTTGAGTTCGACACCCGTTGTTAGAGACTTTCCAGATGTGTTCGTGGAGGTTGCTGGCCTTCCACCATGAGGAGAGATCGAGTTCAAGATTTATCTTGTCGATAATGCCAAACTGGTAAGGCATATGGCTCCTAAGGAGCGTCGTGAGTTGAGCAAGCAGATTGTAGAGCTTTTGGAGACGGGCTTCATTCGTAGGAGAATTTCTAAGTGGGGTGCACCTATCGTCTTTGCCATTAAAGCGGATGGCTCTCTCAGACTTTGCATGGATCATAAGGAGCTTAATAAGATCATGAAGAAGAATCATTATACTCTTCCCCATATAGATGGTCACTTCGAATAGCTAGTAGGAGCCAAGATATTTTCGAAGCTCGATTTGGCCACGAGATTTCATCAGTTGCGTGTGGCGGAGGATATCATCGAGAAGACTACGTTTAGGACTCCAAAAGAGTTATTTGAGTGATTATTCATGCCATTTGGGCTAACCAATTCTTCATCATATTTTGTGGACCTATTGAGTCGAGTATTTCATGAACTGTTGAACAAGTTAGTGATGGTGTTCGTCAACGACAATTTGGTTTATTCGCGAAGCAAGGAGGAGCATACTTTTCTCTTGGAAGAAGTGCTTAGGACCCTACGAGCACATAAGTTGAAGGCAAAGTTCTCCAAGTGCCACTTTTGGAGGGTTGAGGTTTGCTTTTTGGGACATATTGTTTTAGAGGATGGACTTGCAGTAGATCCGGAGAAAGTGGCAGCAGTACAGGATTAGCAGGCCCCTAAGAATGCCATGGACAATAGGAGTTTCCTTGGTCTTGCAGGCTACTATAGGAAGTTCATTAAGGACTTCGGTAGGATATCGGCTCCACTTACCCACCTTACCAAGAAGAACTCGGCTTTTATTTAGGATGCCAAGTATGTGGATGCCTTTGGTCGATTGAAGGAAGCTTTGACTACCGCGCCCGTGTTGGTATTGCCAGATGGAACCAAGCCTTTTTCAGTTTATACGAATGCTTGTTGGTACGGGGCTAGGGGTGGTACTGATGCAAGAGGGTGGGGTAGTGTGCTATGCGAGCAGACAGTTGTAAACGCATGAGAAGAACTACATTATGCATGATCTTGAGTTGGCAGCTATAGTTTTTGCTCTCAAGTCTTGGAGGCACTGTCTCTTAGGAGAAAGATTTAAGCTTTTCATGGATCATAAGTCTTTGGAGTATCTATTCTCTCAAAAAGACTTGAATTTGAGACAGCAAAGATGGATGGAGTTTTAACAACTTATGACTTTGATATTTCCTATACCCCTGGCAAGGGTAATGTAGTGGCAGATGCATTGAGTAGACGAAAAGTGGTTTTAAGTCCTCTGTTTTTGAAATGGAAGCATTTGGAGTACATTGCTACCTTTGATTTTAGACCTCCATCGGATTTAGCTCCAGGATTGTTAACATCCCTCGACATCTAGCCCACTTTGATGGAGCAGATTAAAGCAAGGCAAGGTGAGGACGAAGAGTTGACATTTTCAATAAGCTTGGTAGAGAGTCATCACCACATCATAGGCGCTATATCATGAACACAAGGGGATGGCTTAGAAGGGATGGTAGACTTTATGTTCCTCATAGCGAGGATTTAGTAGATGCGGTGTTGGCCAAGTCACATCATTCTAGGATGACAATGCACCCCGATGGTGATAAGATGTACCGGGATATGAAGAGGGTATTATATTGGTCTGGAATGAAAAAGAGGGTGGCGGAGTATATATCGAAGTGCATCAATTGCCAAAGGGTAAATGAGGAACAAAAGAAGCCCAGAGGACTGCTGCACCTATTGGATATTCCATTATGGAAATGGGTGAGCGTCTATATGGACTTCGTGGATAGATTACCAAGGTCGAGGAGAGGGAACACGAGCATTTGGGCCGTTGTGGATAGGTTGACGAAGAACGCTCATTTTATACACATTAAGAGTTATAAGACGACAGCTTCTTTGGCAGCTCTTTATGTAAGGGAGATAGTTGGGCTTCATGGAGTTCACACTAGTATTGTGAGCGATAGAGATCCATTATCCACCAGCGCGTTTTGGGGGATCTTCAGCAAGCCTTGGGAAAGGAATTGATTCTAAGCACGGCATATCACCCACAGACAGATGGACAGACTTAGAGGGTAAATAGAGTTTTGGATCCGATTGTGCATCATTGACTTTGGAGGCTCTTAGGGAAGACTACCTACCTTTGATGAAGTTTGCATATAATAATAGCTATCAAGCAAGCATTGGGATGGCACCGTTCGAGGCCTTCTATGGCAGACCATACAGATCACCAGCCTGTTGGTGGGATACCACCATCAGGATCTTGCATGGACCAGACTTGGTAAAGGGAAACTTCCGAGAATTGGATTTGATTCGCATGAGGTTGAAGACTGCACAATATAGACAAAAGTAATCTCCTGATAGAATACGTTTAGATTTAGAGTTTAAGGTTGGAGATATGATTTTTGTTAAGGTTTCTCCTCTAAGCAACATTATGAGATTTGGCTCTGTGAGTAAGTTGGCACCGAAATTTGTAGGACCCATCCCTATTATCGCTCGGATTGGAAATTAGGCATACAGATTTGATCTCCCAGATAAGTTGGCAGGAGTTCATGATGTTTTTCAAGTTTCACATCTAAGGAAGTGTCTACATAATTCTATAGTACTAGTAGAACCGATCAACTGAGGGAAGTGGAGGTAGAGCGCGAATCACTTGTGCGTCGTACACCCACCCGTATATTGGAACACGACGTCAAGAGATTACGCAACAAGGAAGTTCATCTAGTGAAGGTTCAGTAGGGAGATGACCCCAAGGAGTCGCATGGGAATCTAAGGAAAGAATTCGAACTTCTTATCCTTTTCTATTTGAAGGTACACTTCAAATATCCTATCTTAGTTCTTTGATCTTTCCTTAGTTAGGATCTTTTCGATAATCTTTAGTTGAAACCTATGGATAGTAGCTTGGTTGTAAACATGTTGTAAGGGCATGTTATGTTTGACGGATGAAAATGATTTCAAGTGGATGCCAATGTTTGCAAATGGATGCATTGCATGCATTGGATAGATATTTATTAGGATAATCATCCAACTAGGTACAGACACCTGCATATGCATGCATGTTGCCTATCGAATTTTCACATGGTTGTATATATATATGTGTGTATATACAAATGGATGTTGCATATGGATGGTGCATTTGGGTGAATGGTTGAAACATACATATAGAATCATCGATTATACTAGGGTAATTGCATATATTTGGTTACATGGCATAAGCATACTTGCATTATAGAGGGTCAACTGAATTAGTGGACCAACTATCTTTTCGCATTAGGTAAGTTCATATGCATTTCACTTTGCATAAATCATAAAGTGCATTAGTTAAAGATAAGGATAGTGGTAAAAATGGATGATGGTTGAGTAAATGGATGTAGTTCTTGGATGCTGGTTGTTAATTATGTTCTTCTGTCTTTGGAGATTTCAAGGATGAAATTCTTTAGGGGGAGAATGTAACACATCGATATTTTACAAGAAATATAATTAAAAAGTAATTAAAAGCGCATTTGATACAGTGGTAAAGGTGCATGTTGACTTCCTTAGTGGCCAGGGATCAAGTCCCATTATCATCCAAAATCTGGAGCGATATTTTTTTTGCCGGTTCGTTTCCAGCGATTTTCCTACGTATTTAAGCATTTTTTTCTAACATGTGGCGGCTTCCCATTCGCTCCAGTGACGTAATAGGATAAGATGGCTAAATTTTATTGGTTAAGTGATGTGTATGGGCTAAAATGGATAACCATTAAGCATATGAAAGAACCAAATTTAATCTAAAATAATCTAATGGATTATATTCACTCAAACAATCTATAAATAAACCATCCAACCTAAACCTAATCTCTTATTCAGCCGTCGCCATAATTTACAGTAAAATTAGTGTGTATTATTCTTCCTCCATTTCTCTACTAAATAAATAAATCTCTTACAAATTAAATTATCTATATATATTAAAGCAATTTGGTGAATTTAGAAGAATCAAAGGGAGAAAGTTTAAAGCAAAGCTTTTTCAAATTTATACAAACTCGAGTGCCAGGTGAGTGAGAATTAATCTAAAATAGAAAAATAAAGTAGTTCAATTTCAGTTCTTTTCTGGCATGTTAATATGAATTAATTTCTGTTATTAATTGACAATAGATGTAAATTATTGCAACTTCCTTTTCTTCTTTCACTTCTCAAATCTAATTCATGTTTGGTTTAAAATACGGGGTATATAAATTGTCAGTTCACATTCTATTGCATAAATAAGACTGAAATTTATGTAAATTATTGTATCTTCTCCTTCTACCACTTCTCAATTGTAATTCATGTTTGGGTAGAAATCTGGAACAAACAAATAATTATTCATGTTTCATGGTGTAAATAAGATTGGTTTAATTAAAGTAAATTAGAATTGTTATTCCATTTCTAATGGTATAATAGGTTAGTTGAATAAATTCAGAATATGTTACTTTAATAAAATTATGGTTTTGATCGATATAATTATGTAATTTTGAATATGGTTTTGGAAAAAAATTTGGAAGTCTAATTGGCATAATTGTTTGTTTCATATGTGGCCTAAAAATATAAAAGTGGAATTTTGTATAACTAAATGGTTTGTGACTATTGGATAAATTTTTTATAGAGATTAAATCTCTAAATTGAGAACCATACGGACAGAACGTATGTGAAATTAAAACATCAATTATTAAGAAAAAGGGAAATTGTGAAATGACCAAATCAGATGTAAAAATGGTCTAAAGTAGATTAATGAAAATAAACAGTATGTAAATAGTAACGGTAAAAATCTGGAAGCGATTTGGTAGGTCGACCTTATAAAAGTCTGAATTGATTTTCAAGTAGTTAAGACCAAAATATAGTTTTGGTTGTACGTACTAGGAGCGGGCAAGTAGGTTCGCAAGGATGTTTGCTACCTTTTATAGGTTGCTAGTATGTAGGATAGATAGCATCGGCAGTCGTAGGCTTCTTCAGGCTGATCGATGCAGACGGAACAGGACAAGTGTGCTGCGACGAAGGCTTCTTTAGGCAGATCGTTGGAGTATTTTGCATAGCCAACATAGCTTTGGGCGCTCTTTCGGAGGATCGACACTTGGGATAGGGCAAGTCCACGTTGGTGATTGAAGAGATAAGAGGATAGGAGTCCAGTTTGGCAGAGCCTGAGCACAACTTTCGGGTCCTACAAGGTTGTTTGAGTCGACGTCGGTCAGACGTAAGAGGCATTTAATCACAGTGCATAGGTGAAGAGCATAATTTTCACACCGTAGCACGTGGATAGGTAAGGACAACAGGTTTGACGGGCCGATTGATGTTTAGTATTACTGCATGATTGACTTCCCTAAGGTGACCATAGACTTTAGCTTCTTAGGAACTATACCTAAAAAGAATTTACTACATTATATTACTCACCCTTTGCGATATCCGGGGAAGACCTGTAAGTAAACTGTTTTATTCTTTCTGCTTCATTTTATTTCACATTCACCAGACTTTATGTCTGACTCATTCCTATTTTTCCTACTTTTCCCAAATCATGTGAGGGCGGGTCCAGGTTGCAGTTCTTTGCAGCTTGGAGTGTCATTGGAGCAGTTGTTATCTTTAGCTTTTGTTTCTTTTGTTTCATGTACTTTGTTTCTCTTTTCCGTACCTTATTCTATATATGGGGACCTATATTATGAACTTTGATATGTTTATGTTTTCGCAGAAACTACTTGGTACATTTGGTTTCAGAAATAAATTTGGGATGATGTTATTTTTAACGAAGTTGTTTTCCTTTTAGTTTATAATTAGTGAAAGTTTTCTTCCACTGTAATATTTTAATCATTTTATATTGTTGCCTTGATCTCTGTGCTATGTTATGGATTTTTATTTCACTCGACTACCCGTGCTTCTAGCCATGTCCGAACTTCGGGGTTCCTAGAGGTGCGGGGTGTCACACTACTGCTGCAACTGAGCAGCCATCCAGATCTTCAAACCTAGCTGATGAGAGGTCAGGTGCAAATGAGAAGCCATACACTAAAACACCAATCGAATACATGGGTGTGGATATGTTAATGCATGTGCATGGAAAAAAGAGAGATGCTACTACTGAGAGGAAATTTGCAGGCATAATAGTTGCAATGTGCAGCCAGGCTTATTGTAGGCAGAGATGGTCTATAGTGTTGCTTGTAATGTTGCAGGCAGAGGGTGGGATTTGAAGTTATGTTGCAGGCAGAGTTGATGTAAAGTGCAGCTTGGGAAGTGCACTGATTTGATGTATAATATAGACTGAATTGAGGATAATGCTGAAACTGAGGTATTAAGATAAAAGTGAGAGCTAGATCGCTGAAATAATGAAAAGCTACAGGTGACCAGTGCGAAGTTGGTAGATATTTATCAGTCTTTTAGATATCATTACTAACCAAGCGAACAGAGATGGGGAAGTGCTGTAATGCACCGATACCCTTTGCTATCCATGAATTTCTGCTGCTAATCTGAGGTGAGGGGGATAAGCTATTGCTGGTCACATGAGTTGAGGCATTGATAGCTATGGAAAATGATAGCTATGCCAATCTGAAAATGATGCCATTTGATAGCTGTTGCTCTAGAGACTTATTCATGAACACCGCAATATTTGACTCTTGTGAAGACATGCCGATTGGTTAAATTGGAATTTCTCAATAGACATGAACTTTCCAATTTGTAGTGGCAATGATAGGACTTTGATTAATTGCTTGAGATTTTGTCGTTATAACTAACGTTACATTAAATATGTCTAAATTAGAGCATTCTTGTCATTTAGACCACAATATTGGATAGTTGTAATAAATTTTATCCAATAATAGAGATATGTCATTGTTGTAACCATATAAAAACTATTTGCAAATAGTTGTGGATATTATATTATATATACAAATATATCGTTGTTAAAGATAAAGTTACAGTGTTTTTGAAATGTTATACAAAATGGTTACACTACTTTTTTTAAAATATTGTAAGCGTTATTTTGATAATATTTCTAAAGAGTTGGCAAAAGTACATATGTTATGGTTGTTACACATGGTTTAAATAACAAGTACGACATTTTACAAGTGTTATATTAAGATTAGTAATAATGTTTTAGTAGTGTTGTATTAAATTTAATTGCAACATCTTATGGATGTTGCATATGTTATTTTTATAACATTTTAGTATTGTTTTAAAATTATGTTTACAACGTGTGTACATACCATTGAAAGAGCAAAATTTATTGTTTTGTAAACGATGTTTTACCATGTTTAAAAAGCGTTATTTGAAATTTAATCATAACTTCTTATGACGGTTGCATATGCTATTTTCTATAACAAATGAGTACAGTTTTAGAATTTCATTTACAATGTGTACACAACATCGAAAAAGTAAAATACGATGTTTCATGAATGATGTAGAAATTTTTCTATCGACATTTATAATACGCCGTCGAACTATATTTTATAATATTTACAAATCATAGTACAAAGTATATTTAGTTGATATATCAGATATGTGCCACGATACATAAATGTCGCAAAAAGACGTTCTAAACAACATCAAATAACTATTATGAAAGATCTATGTTTTATGCAACTATGGATATGACAATGAAATGATTAATGTTAATGTGCGTTAACAATGTTAGTTTACCGTTGTTAATGATGTTTTTTCTTGTAGCAATAATAAATATATTTGTATTTGATTTATGATAATTAATATTTTGAAAATAAATTTTTAGTTAATTACCTTTTATTTCATGAAAAATTTCCTTTAATAAATAGAGTTAAATTAATATGTTCTTTTCGAATGACATATCGAATTCAAATAAAAGGTTATAACCAGTAAAAATATTTTTTTTTAAATGTGAATAATTTTTATACGATCGAAATGGTTGGGAAAATAAATTCATTTTGTAATAATACAATGGATGAGTATATAAAAATAAGTGGGCATTAAATTAAATGAAATTGTCCAATTATTGAAATATAAATATGTAGAATGAAGTGTAAATTCAATTAAATTAGGTCGATATTTATTTATGAATAAAAGGCTTTTTCGAAAGAGAAAGGAGAAACGAATCAAGTTAAAACAAGAAGCCTAAAGTAAAGCCCAACCCACTTCCCCTTACTCTATCTCATTCTAGACTATTCATCCCTACCTATACCTGTTCCCTAAATTTGAAGACCCGACTTTGGCCTTCCAATTAGTCCCCAATCCTTAAACCAAAAATCATAACACTAAAAAAATCATGCAGACAAGAATTGGAGGCTGGCTTCGGCATCGTCCACGATGTCAATGGAAGGGATTACTACGATTTGTCGATGGCGGTGGCATCGCGAATTATGCGGACGATGGTGGCGACACAATTGAGGTTGCATGATCTAGGATTGCACGAAACTAAAGATTTATGCAACTCTTCTTTTAGAAGATGTGGTTATTTGTGATGGAAAGGAATTAGGCGGGTTGTGCATGATGTCTTGGGGTAGTAGATTGAACTTTGATTTGGGAATTTTAGGTAAAATTTAGTGAGTCGTTAACTCACTTTGATCTATATTTTATTTTCTATGATTTACCTTAGTTGTTTGGTTTATGAGTTATAGTTGAATTGGCTCAACGTTAAGTTGTATACATTCATTTATTCAGTGATGAATTATTGGTGTTGACTGGTGATTATGCGAACGTTAGACATCATTTGAGTAATGAAATAAATGCTATTAAATAGTCGGATATAGCACTTACGATTGATCGAAAATATGGAAAATAAATTGAAAGATTTGAAAGTAATAAATTATTTTCAAAATAAATTGTAAAATTTGGAATGACTTTTTTCAATATTGAAAATATTCTTAGTAAAAAATATATGGAAGTGCAATATTTTTGAGGATTGCATGAATCAAAATTCTTTGGGGAAGTGGTGATTTTCGTAATTTTATTAAACGAGTGGACTTTTAATAAATATTTTCATTTACCTCTAACTATAAAAATATTTAAGGATTTTGTAAAGGGATATTTATAATTCATACTTAAAAGTGATAAGTTTTTTATGGGAATTTGATAAATTAGAAGTCCTATAACTTAGCATTTTGGAATAATAATAAGTTTGAATGTGATTTATTTATTGAATGGGAATTATTATTTAAAACTCCTTTTTAAATTCTGTTAAGGGTATTTTTGGAAGTATTATCTTTTGTAATTAACTATTTTAAACAAACAGTTTAAAAAGTGTTTGGAAGTAAATAAGTGTTTTGAAACATTACTAATGAATTTTATTATTATTTTGGGAAACATTTTTAAAATTTAAAATCTTTATTGGGAAAAGTATATTTTAAAACCCCTTCTGAACTAATAAATAGTAGAATTATGTGTTTTGAATATTTATGTAATGAGAAAGTAGAATAAATGGAATTATAGTACCATTTGGTGTAAGATCTCGATAATATTTCTTTGGTTGTTCTTTGGGTTGGTTGTATAAAATAATCATATGGCGATGAGTGCAATTGACGAGCATCGAGTAAACGAAGGAGTAACACTAAGTGGTATGAGACACCAAAGTTAATTTTTGTTCAATTACTTTCTATAAGTAGGTGTCATTGTAACAAGATTGGGTATACAAGGTATTATATTTATGGTGATGCATACTAAGAATGACCAGGCTGAGAGCCATAAGTGTGTGTGTATTAAGAGTATTCTCCTATTGTACGATGTGGAGTATACCTAATTTGCTAGTATCCATCCAGCGACCTGATTGTGGGATCGCTCTTCGAATCCCTGACACGCCTTTTGATCTATATGGTTGAGAGCCATGGCTAAGAGCCACTGCCCCAGTGTCACTTAGGCCAACGATGTATTACATTGGGGGCACTTGCAAGGTCATGACCAGCATATAGTGTTGTCTTGCAATTGATGGATATCAGGTCACAATGGCTGTCGAGGTAAATACGGCTATAGGAATAGCGCTGAGAGCATGTGAGGGAGGCTCCTAGGGTAGGATGAGAGTTATCAGTCTCCCATCTGGATATTATTGATGAGATGATATAAGCACATACTTATTCGCCTATATGAGAAAACTGTGTTAACGGTTTAGAGCTGATTAGGTCACTTGCCTAGACCGATGCCAAAATAGATATTTATGATGCTGAAAGCACATAAGACTGAGAGTCCTAATGACTATCCATAATACTGGGAGTTGATGGGATTTCTAGAGGTCTAGAAGACCTTATAATTATTCATTGGCTGAGAGCCAAGTCAATTATTATGAGGTTGAAAATCTAAAGGTTACTATGTGATTAACAGTCTCTTGGATTATTTACGAGACTTGGGTCCATGAAGTTGGGTAACCCTGTACACATCAATTATATTGCTATCGAGGAGTAGAACTCTATACCTACCTTTTACATGGTTATCTAGGAGATGACCTTGGCTATCGAGGTTATGCCATATTTATATTTCATGTATGGTTGTTTTGGGTGATTGTTATGTGTTACACACACAGATATATATATATATATATATATATAGACTAAGACGTACCTAAGGTATTGTAAAGGCCCGCAAATCCATACCCCTTTGAGCTGGCAAAATTCCACAACAATTCAGCCCAAAGTGGAACAAATGTACGAGTCTTCGGGTTTAAAGAAGAAAGAGGTAGAAGAAGAAGAAGAAAAGCAATAATAGAATATCACATATTGTAGCGGAAGAAATATAATAGATAAATGAATATCTTCAAAACAAATAACTATATCAGTTATTATATTACATCACATTACATTATCAGAGTGTTACAACAACAAACAGCGGAAAAGAACATAACATATACTAGTGATACACTTCGCCATCCAGCTTGCTTCTGATCTCCACAGCATCTATTTTTGATAGACTTCGCTCCCGAATAACTGAAACCTGACTCTAGGCTGCCCGTGTGGAAAATTATGGGCACCCAGAGTTTAGAAAGGGAACAATAAACTCCAGGTCAGTCGTGGGACTGGTGTGAGATCTTAAAATAGTTATTTTTCACAAAGAAGGAAAAGAAATTCGCTATGCTTTTTGGAAAATGAAACTACCATAAGGCCTCCCGCCACACACACAATGCAAACGCAGAATTGGAGGATATTTCTCCTTATGATAGTCAAACATGCTTAATATGCAAAATCTTTTTAATATTATTATTAGTGCATAGTGCGATTTTTTTTCCAGAAGTATAATATTAATCTTTGCCAGCATAGACATTCCGAACTATGCCTACTATAGCTACCATCTAAACAGTGGTGACCACCATAAGTAAATGGCAGATTATACAACTAAAACCGTACAAAGTGCGTATCGGAGTTTGGATTTCCAACAAATGGTCAGGCTAAGGAACTTTCTACTGCCACAAGGGTACGCCTCTGGAGGGACGTCCCGAGAACCTAACCGGATCTCTGCGAACACAAGGCCGGGTTATCTCTGTAACTAGGTAACTACTACTCGATTATGCCATCCCCCGGTCCTTTGGGACCTTTATCCGAGGATCCTCAACCACAAAGCAACAACCACAAAGTATAATAAATTTGCGGCAACAACATAGGTAAAATATCTAGGCTCCATACCATGATACTACCCTTTTCCAGAAGGAAATGACATACCCTAAAGGACGCGACCCTCATAACCTTGCAGCATCTTTCCTGTTTCGACCATTTCTGAGGTATGAGGTCCGATGAGGTCTCGTCCACAAAGCTACAATTTTCACAAAGTTATGCTTTGATCAATAAATGATCAGTAGCACTTCGTTCACGTTACCAAATTGGGAATGCATTACTAGTAACAATCAACTACATAACCTCTGAGCTCGTACGTCTCAGAGAAGGGTGTTAAGCTAAGAGAATAAACTCCCTGCCACCAATAGAAATTTAATTGATAGAAACCAGCTTTACATCTCAAAGTGTAACGTCAAACACACATCCATACAAGTCCGTTCCGAGATCGAACGGAACCGAAGGCACTTTAAAGAAGCCCTTGCAAATTTGGATATTCACAAATCACGTCCGGAATCCCCACATCTCCATACCGGAGCAACCCGGTGCAGTGGCATTCGATAGGTAATCCTTTCGCTTTCGAAAATACCCGGTCTTCAACACCGTCTTCAAATGCAATCCCATTTCGTCGTATCGTTATTCGGAATGGGTTTTATGACACAAGTTCATTTCCCGGCTAATCCGAATAACGAGCGCTTATTTTAAAAAATAAGTGTTACATTCAGATTTCAACAAATCACAACAATTTTCACTTTGATCTTTTAAATAAAAGATCTGTCACAATCACAAAGGTTCGATGTGGTTTTCAGATATCCACTAGGAATCCGACCCCCCGTCGCATCGAAATTCAAATGCCATTAAAAGACCAATATTGATAGTCGGTTATTTGACTATCAATCAACATCCACAACAATTTGCCGGATTTAAATAAGTTTTTTCCCAATTATTTATTTTCAAAAATATCTTGGCAAGATAAAATTTAGCACTTCGACTATTTGAAAACAAATTTCAAATCACTTTACGCTTTTCAATCATTTGAAAATAAATTTCAAATCACCATCCTCACTTGGAATAAATTTCCAAATATTTATTTGATTCCACTGAAAATTTGCCAAGTTCAAATATTTTGAAATCATTTAAATATTAGCTATGAAAACTTTGTACTAATATCTCATATAGAACTTCAAATCCAAACTAATTTTTTTATAAATAAAATTAGTAGATAGGATATAACTTACTTAAACATCCATTTTCAAATCAAAAATCAATTTTAATCTTTAAAATAATCCCTTCTATAATTAATTAAATAAATCTTTACTTTAAAGATTTAAAACAATTTCAAAAATAATTTCTCCAACAATAAATTTTTTTTCAAACAATTTCTAGAACTTTTAATTTATACTTCAAAGGCTACTTTAACAATATACTCTGCGTTCCAGGGAAGAATTCTCTTTCCATTTATATCAATTAATAAATCTTCTCGATTTATTTTAATTTAGATTCCAAATCTGTAAATTCCTTTCACACTTTTAAAAATTACCAAATGTTTATTTTTAAAACAAATTTCCCTTTCCTTTATAAATTCCCGTTGTAAATTTAAACTTCTAAATATCCATTGATATACGATTTTCAAATTGATTTCGAAATATTCATTTTCAGCACCGAATTAAATTCAAAATTGATTTCCAAATTGATTCCCAAATACCAAATCAATTTCCAAAATTGATTTCTAAATTTATTTCAACACCAAATTTATTATCTTTTGAAACAAATTCCTTCTTTTAAATTTATTCAATTTTCTCTAATTAATTTACTATAAATTTTCTACTAAATGTCAAAAATCAAATTTTATTTATTTCTGGTATCCAACGATACCAAAAATTATATTCGGTTGAATTATAGCCTTCAACAGTTTCAATCACAAATGGTCACACACAGATTACAAATAATCAACACACAATATTGAAACTAATTCAAATATTTGAGGAATCCAGTTGGATCTCTCTAACTTGTTTTCCCTGCATCCACGGACGTTAGCACAATAATTAATTACCAATTCCACTTCGAGGTGGAATATCGCGGTATATGCAATTTATAAAATATCATCCGCTATTATGCGGCGCAATAGGGTCTCATCCGCTATATGATGTGGGAAATCAATCACCCAATATATACTATATACTACTATATATATAATATCATCCAGTGAATAATTATTATAAATCAATCATCCAAGCACATAGTCAATCAATTTTGAATCTAACCATTCAAAATTTAAATCAGAACAATATTGATTGAGTGAGAAGATCTCACCTTTGCTTTCGCATGCAATCCATTTTCATTCCATATTGTTTTCTTCACAGTTTTGACCTTGTATAAACAATTATATTTTTTTTATTAATATTCGAAGCAATCATATAATAAATTTTCATTTGATCGTTATAAATTCCTCAGTGATTTAATTTGAACAAATTTTCCTTTAATAATTTCATTTAACTAAAACTTTAATTTTAGACAAATGATTTCCCGTTTAATAAAAAAAAATTACCAACTAAAATAGCTAAATATGCTTATGAAACAAGTTAATCACCATATATATTTTTTTAAAACAAGCTAGTAAATTGAAAACGTATATGCACATTTATTTCCTTTTAAAACTACATATATATTTATAAAATTAAGCCATCTAGATTTAATACAATCCTAACTTATATAAACTTTCAAACCCCTTTGAAATTCCTATATATTTTAAAAATACCTAAACTGTACATACCTGCAGTAATTACACCTACCAATTTTTATAACCTAACAAATAAAATTACCTCACTATATAGATATATATAGTTTCAATATCCTATATACATGTACATTACTATTTAAACATTTTCTAGTATCTCTACATTTATATCTTTTAACAGATATACTCAAAATTAATCTGAAATGGGACTTCAATTAAAACAGAGATTACCTATTTAGTCGAACGACGCGACACCCTTCACGAGATCGAACTTGTGAACAACCCTCTGCCACTTCTTCGACCAATGCGGCCAGCCCTAAATCGCCATCTCCACTCGAATCCCACTGCCGTGCCACCACATCGCGACATCTACCGCCCCATTTAACTTCACCTACAACAAACTACAATCCCAAGCCGTCGATTGTGGTGCTTCATCAAACCGCGAGCCTTCACAAGCTCGTACTCGTGTGCCCTAGCATCTGCCGCGATCCCAAAACCGCCGCCTCGTTGCCATCACGATGCCCCAAATCGACGTTCGCTTAACGTCGCACGATGCTCGAGCTTCCCAAGTTGCCGACCCAAAACTCCACCCGCGCACGCTATCTCATCTCGAACGATGCCGCGGCCATACTAGAAAAGAATGAGTTCGACTTCGAGTTGCAAATAAATCGAATCAATTTCGTTTTTTTTTCATGAATTATTTCTGGAAAGAAGAGGGATGAATTGTTTTGAACAAGCTCGGCTCTTTCATCTTATTTTTAGTTTTTTTTCTTTCTAAGGAAGAGGCTTCGGCTGAAAATAAAGAGGGAGGAGACGTGACGTTTGAAAATAATGTAGCGTGCGACAGAGCTTTGGAAAGGATGGGTAAAGGATTGATGTGAGATAATTTCAACTGCAGTTGGCTGGTATAAATGTCCGATTTAAATTTCAAATTCAAACCGTACCGATAAATGCAACTTAAAACTTGACCTCCTATCAAGGCATGCCGCTAGGCATTTATAATGTTATACCCCTATTCCGAACACAATGGAAAAAGTCTCGAGCCCTATTTTGATCGTATGGAGAAGATAGCTTTTTGAACCAGTTATTAAATTAAATTTCGATTTAATTTTCAACGCATTTTCTTATTGTACGGCCAAACGACAACTACAAACATCACGAAAATTGAAATCGGACAGTAATACGATATTACGGATCAAATGGAATTGGTTTCATTGAAAGCTGAGTCTGTGCCTCAGAAGGCTATTTTTTAAATATCGATTTAAACGATATAAATTAAAAATCGAACAACTGCTTTCAAATTCACTTTTAAAAGTTTTATTACCTCTATCAATATAAATTTTCCAAGCCTTCAAATTATTTTTAATTAGCATCAAATTGAGGATTTAATATTTTACCAAAATCTTCTATAATTAGATTTGATAATTAAATTTCTAAATTCATAGTTATATTTGAAATTCAAGCTAAACCATCATTCAAATATTTAAAATCAATCAAATATTCCATTTCGAATTTTAAAAAATTTCGGGTCGTCCCATCCTCCCCCTTAAAAGAATTTCGTCCAGAAATTTCTAGTTAAGAAGAATGATCCTTAACCCAATTTATTATTTTTCCCAATCCAAATAGTTTTATCAACTTCCCAAAACAAATCTTTTTTTTAACAACCCATTATTGCTTCAACTAACTTTCCAAAATTAATCATACATTCCAAACAACATTGTTTTCTTAACAATTCAAATTTAAATTTAAATTCAAATTTTAAACTCTCAAAAATTTTCTAACTTCCTGAATTTTCGAAAAATTTCGCCAGCGTCTCCTTTGCGCGGCTAGCTCGGTAAGACTACAAAATGGCACCACAGGCCCCAGATTTCAAAGGAAAACGAAAAGCCAAATGGCTCGACAAGAAAATCATCAAATTTCATATAGAAATTTAAATACATACCTTTCTGTCGAGCAATTCAATTTTATCTTCAAAATCCCAATTCCATTTCCTTTATTACACCTGTATATCCTGCTAGCCATAATATCCAACTACAACATTCAAATATCATTTTTGCACATTTCTTTACAAAGGTTTGAATACGTCTTATACCATTTTTACTTCACTATTGAAGTTATATATCCATTTTCATTCAATCTTACATTTTCAATTTCCTTTGAATTCAATTTACACTTTCAATTCTATTTGGATTCAATTTAACCTCTGAATATTGAATTTTATCAATCATCTTTCATTCCCAACTGATTCATATCACTATTTTAAATCAGTTTCATTTACTGATTCATAACAAATTCTAACTCATTTTATCTCAATCCATTTTTTTATTTCCACCTTTATTATCTTTAGTTCACTTCGAACTAATTTTACAACTTCATTTTATTTCACACAATTCAAATTGGTTTTCAATATCCAGCTTCAATTCCAGTTTTATTCTTTTGTTCATTTCCAAAAATTTATTTTCAATTCACTATTACCATTTCGCGATTTCCAATTTGACCTTCACTTAATGATTAACCTGATATATTCCCAATACAAAATTTACTTAAGAATTTCACACTTCATTTCTTAAGTTCAATGCAAATATTCTATATACTCCTTATATTTATTTTTTAATTCATCACTTTGGTTTATATTTAACTATATTAAACTGTATTTCCAATTCTATATGGATTCAATTTACCTTTCGTTTATAATTATTGAATTTCGATTCATTTCAAATCATATTCAATTTTTTCATTCTTTTAATTAGTTTTAT
Organism: Allium cepa; assembly: GCA_030765085.1. NCBI lineage: Eukaryota > Viridiplantae > Streptophyta > Magnoliopsida > Asparagales > Amaryllidaceae > Allium > Allium cepa. Next base: position 1,036,375,157 of record CM060931.1, on the reverse strand, counting down.
TTACTAATTTTATTTCAATATTTCACTTTATTTAATACAAACCAAATTCAATTCCAATTCCAGTTCTATTTACTTACAAATTCGAAATGAATTTCAACATTCAATTCACTTTCATGTAGTTGCAATGCAAATTCATTCATTCATTCACAATTTATTTTCCGTCTTAATAATTTTATTTCAATCATTTTAGTCTATTAGACTTTTAAAATTCACCTTTATTCAAATTAACTCAAGCCAATTTCAGTTTAAATCTGAATTTCCTAAGTTTTCAAACTTATTATTCCATAACTATTTTTAATAAAATTCCAGAGTCTTTCCACCTTTTCCAAAACCATTATTGAAAACAATTCAAATTATCCTTTGAATTTCAAAACCAAACCCAAATTTTCAAACTGCTTCCGTTTAAAACAATTCGGCAGCAATTCCTCTTTTGGAAACCCGAAAATGAACACCGATGATGTCGCGATCATCGCCGGAATTATTTTCCAGTGACCGAAAAGAGTTCAGAGCTTTTATCCCTCCAAAAACATTTTTCCAAACCCTTGAAAACTATTTCCAATCCCAAAAGGAATTTAATTTCCAAACTTCCCGAATTTCAAATATGTTCAAGAACATTTCCAAATATTACTGTGGAATTTTGTTTCAAATTATAAATCTCATTTACAATTTACATTTAGAAATCCCATTTGGATTTTTATTTTCTTAGGTTTTGGTTTTGATTTCAATTCCTCATACAACGATGATAATAATTTAATATTATCGCTTCCTAGCAACCAAGCAACCATATATTATAATAATTCACAGAAAATTTATTTCTTTTATATACGAAAATAGTTTGGATAAAATTATTTCATTTACCCTATTTTAAAACGATATCGTGTCGAATTTGTTCTGTACAAGTGTTTAGAGATCCCTATCAATAACATTAATTACTCGTATTGATCAGAATCCATATACTACTCAACAAACCGCTCAACACAATATAAAACAATTTTATATTCACTAACAAATACGTGCTCATATCTATTATTACACTCACACTCATTCTAGAGTACTACTAACTCTATCTCTAATGAGTAACACCCAACAGAGCCAAGGTTGTCGTTGAACCAATTGCTCTGATACCACTGTAAAGGCCCGCAAATCCGTACTCCTTTGAGCTGGCAAAATTCCACAACAATTCAGTCCAAAGTGGAACAAATGTACGAGTCTTCGGGTTTAAAGAAGAAAGAGGTAGAAGAAGAAGAGGAGGAAACAATAACAGAATCTCACATATCGCAGCGGAACAAATATAATAGATAAATGAATATCTTTAAAACAAAGAATTATATCAGTTATTACATTACATTATCTGAGTGTTACAACAACAAAAAGCGGAAAAGAACATAACATATACTAATGATACACTTCGCCATCCAGCTTGCTTCTGATCTCCACAGCATCTCTTTTTGATAGACTTTGCTCCCGAATAACTGAAACCTGACTCTAGGCTGCCCGTGTGGAAAATTATGGGCACCTAGAGTATAGAAAGAGAACAACAAACTCCAGGTCAGTCGTAGGACTGGTGTGAGATCTTAAAATAGTTATTTTTCACAAAGAAAGGAAAAGAAATCCGCTATGCTTTTTGGAAAATGAAACTACCATAAGGCCTCCCGCCACACACACAATGCAAACACAGAATTGGAGGAGATTTCTCCTTATGATAGTAAAACATGCTTAATACACAAAAACTTCTTAATATTATTATTAGTTCATAGTGAAGAAAACATTTTAAAAGTATAATATTAATCTTAGCCAGCATAGACATTCCGAACTATGCCTACTATAGCTACCATCTAAACAGTGTTGATCACCATAAGTAAATGGCATGTTACACAACTAAAACCGTACAAGGTGCGTATTGGAGTTTGAATTTCCAACCAATGGTCAGGCTAAGGAACTTCCTACTGCCACATGGGTACGCCTCTGGAGGGACGTCTCGAGAACCTACCCGGATCTCTGCCAACACAAGGCCGGGTTACCTCTGTAACTAGGTAACTACTACTCGAGTATGCCATCCCCCGGTCCTTTGGGACCTTTATCCGAGGATCCTCAACCACAAAGCAACAACTACAAAGTATAATATATTTGCGGCAACAACATAGGTAAAATATCTGGGCTCCATACCATGATACTACCCTTCTCCAAAAGGAAATGACATACCCTAAAGGGCGCGACCCTCAGAACCTTGCCGCATCTTTCCTGTTTCGACCATTTCCGGGGTGTGAGGTCCGATGAGGTCTCGTCCACAAAGCTACACTTTTCAAAAAGTCATGCTTTGATTAACAAATGATCAGCAGCACTTCGTATGTCACGTTACCAAATTGGGAATGCATTACTAGTAACAATCAACTACATAACCTCTGAGCTCGTACGTCTTAGAGAAGGGTTTAAAGCTAAGAGAATAAATTCTCCGCCATCAATATAAATGTATTTGATAGAAACCAGCTTTACATTTCAAAGTGTAACGTCAGACAATCATCCATACAAGTCTGTTCCGGGATCGAACGGAACCAAAGGCACTCCAAAGAAGCCCTTGCAAATTTGGATATTCACAAATCACGTCCGAAATCCCCATCACAAAGGTGATAAAATCTCTATACCGGAGTAACCCAGTGCAGAAACATTCGACAGGTAATCCTTTCGCTTTCGAAAATACCCGGTCTTCAACATCATCTTCAAATGAAATCCCATTTCGTTGTATCATTATTCGGAATGGGTTTTATGACACAAGGTCCTTTCCCGGCTAATCCGAATAACGAGCTCTTATTTTTAAAAATAAGTACTACATTCAGATTTCAACAAATCACAACAATTTTCACTTTGATCTTTTAAATAAAAGATCTATCACAATCAATAAGGTTCGATGTGGTTTTTGGTTATCCACTTGGAATCCGACCCCCGGTCGCATCGAAATTCAAATGACATTAAAAGGCCAATATTGATAGTCGGTTATTTGACTATCAATCAACATCCATAACAATTTGCCGGATTTAAATAAATTTTTTCCAAATTATTTATTTTCTAAAATATCTTCGCAAGATAAAATTTTAGCACTTTGACTATTTGAAAACAAATTTCAAACCACTTTACGTCTTTCAATCCTTTGATAATAAATTTCAAATCACTATCCTCACTTGGAATAAATTTCCAAATATTTATTTGATTCCACTGAAAATTTGCCGAGTTCGAATATTTTAAAATCATTTAAATATTAGCTATGAAAACTTTATACTAATATCTCGTATAGAACTTCAAATCCAAACTAATTTTTTTGTAAATAAAATTAGTATACAGGATATAACTTACTTAAACATCCATTTTCTAAAACAAAAATCAATTTTAATCTTTAAAATAATCCCTTCTATAATTAATTAAATAAATCTTTACTTTAAAGATTTAAAACACTTTCCAAAAATAATTTCTCCAACAATAAATTTTTTCCAAACAATTTCTAGAACTTTTAATTTATACTTCAAAAGCTACTTTACAATATACTCGGCTTACCAGGGAAGAATTCTCTTTCCATTTATATCAATTAATAATCTTCTCGATTTATTTTAATTTACATTCCAAATCTGTAAATTACTTTCACACTTTTAAAAATAAACAAATGTTAATTTTTAAAACAAATTTCCCTTGCCTTTATAAATTCCCGTTGTTAATTTAAACTTCTAAATATCCATTGATATACGATTTTCAAATCGATTTCCAAATATTCATTTTCAGCACCGAATTAAATTCTAAATTGATTTCCAAATTTATTTTCAAGTAACAAATCAATTTCCAAAATTTATTTCTAAATTTATTTCAACACCAAATCTATAATCTTTTGAAACAAATTCCTTCTTTTAAATTTATTCAATTTTCTCTAGTTAATTTACTATAAATTTTCTACTAAATTTCAAAAATCAAATTTTATTTATTTCTGGTATCCTACGATACCAAAAATATATTCGGCTAAATTATAGCCTTCAATGGTTCGATCACAAATGTTCACACACAGATTACAAATAATCAACACACAATATTGAAACTAATTCAAATATTTGAGGAATCCAATTGGATCCCTCCAACCTGTTTTCCCTGCATCCACGAATGTTAGCACAAAAATTAAATACCAATTCCACTTCGAGGTGGAATATCGTGGTATATGCAATTTATAAAATATCATCCGCTATTATGCGGCGCAATAGGGTCTCATCCGCTATATAATGTGGGAAATCAGTCACCCTATATATACTATATACTACTATATATATAATTTCATCCAGTGAATAATTATTATAAATCAATCATCCAAGCACACAATCAATCAATTTTAAATCCAACCATTCAAAATTTAAATCATAATTATATTGATTGAGTGAGAAGATCTCACCTTTGCTTTCGCATGCAATCCATTTTCATTCCATATTGTTTTCTTCAAAGTTTTGACCTTGTATAAAAAATTATATAATTTTTATTAATATTCGAAGCAATCGAATAATAAATTTTCATTTGATCATTATAAATTCCCCGGTGATTTAATTTGAACAAATTTTCCTTTTAATAATTTCATTTAACAAAAAATTTAATTTTAAACAAATGATTTCCCGTTTAATAAAAATATTTTTTACCAACTAAAATAATTAAATATGCTTATGAAACAAATTAATCACCATATATATATTTTTAAAATAAGCTAGTAAATTTAAAACGTATATGTATATTTATTTCCTTTTAAAACTACATATATATTTATAAAAATAAGCCACCTAGATTTAATACAAACCTAACTTATATAAACTTTCAAACCCCTTTGAAATTCCTATATATTTTAAAAATACCTAAACTGTACATACCTACAGTAATTACAGCTACCAATTTTTATAACCTAACAAATAAAATTACCTCATTGTATAGATATATATAGTTTCAATATCCTATATACATGTACATAATTACTATTTAAACATTTTCTAGTATCTCTACATTTATATCTTTCCACAGATATGCTCAAAATTAATCTGAAATGGGACTTCAATTAAAACAGAGATTACCTATTTACTCGAACGACGCGACACCATTCACGAGATCGAACTCGTGAACAACCCTCTGCCACTTCTTCGACCAATGCGGCCAGCCCTAAATTGCCATCGCCACTCAAATCCCATTGCCGTGCCACCACGTCGCGATAGCTACCGCCCCCTTTAACGTCGCGTGCAAAAAACTACAATCCTAAGCCCTCGATCGCGGTGCTTCATCAAACCGCGAGCCTTCACAAGCTCGTACTCGCGTGCCTAAGCATCTGCCGCGAGCCCAAAACCGCCGCCTCCTTGCCATCACGATGCCCTAAATCGACGTTCGCTTAACATCGCACGATGCTTGAGCTTCCCAAGTTGCCGACCCAAAACTCCACGCGAGCACGCTATCTCATCTCGAACGATGCCACGGCCATACTAGAAAAGAACGAGTTTGACTTCGAGTTGAAAATAAATCAAATCAATTTCTTTTTTTTTCATGAATTATTTCTGGAAAGAAGAGGGATGAATGAACAAGCTCGGCTCTTTCATCTTATTTTTAGTTTTTTTTCTTTCTGAGGAAGAGGCTACGGCTGAAAATAAAGAGGGAGGAGACGTGATGTTTGAAAATAATGTATCATGCGAAAGAGCTTTGGAAAGGACTGGTAAAGGATTGATGTGAGATAATTTCAACTGCAGTTGACTGGTATAAATATCCGATTTAAATTTCAAATTCAAACTGTACCGATAAATACAACTTAAAACTTGACCTCCGATCAAGGCGTGCCGCTAGGTGTTTATAATGTTATACCCCTATTCCGAACACAATGGAAAAGTTTTCGAGCCCTTTTTCGATCGTATGAAGAAGATAGTTTTTGAACCAGTTATTAAATTAAATTTCGATTTAATTTTCAACGCTTTTGCTTATCGTACGGACAAACGACAACTCCAAACATAATGAAAATTGAAATCCTATAATAATACGATATTACGAATCTAATGGAACTGGTTTCGTTGAAATCCGAGTCTGTGCCTCGGAAGGCTATTTTTTAAATATCGATTTAAACGATATATTCAAAATCGAAAAACTGCTTTCAAATTCACTTTCAAAATTTTTATTACCTCTAGTATTATCAATATAAATTTTTTCAAGCCTTCAAATTATTTTAATCAGCATCAAATTAAGGATTTAATATTTTTCCCAAATCTTCTATAAATAAATTTGATAATTAAATTGCTAAATTCATAGTTATATTTGAAATTCAAGCTAAACCATCATTCAAATATTTAAAATAAATTAAATATTCCATTTCAAATGTTATGTCTACTACATGATTATCTAAGATGTGCTGCTGGCATTACTGAAAGCATGTCCTATATAATTAATGATCTATTTTATTTATTATTATCGGATATATGAATTGCTTCATCCTCTAGACATTATACACACTATAACAACCCGCCTTTTTCAATCCATGGATTCAATGCCCTAACTGACGTTAATACCCAAGAACTGAAAAAATAATTCATTAGCGTGAGATAAGATATATAAAGTCACGGTCACTGGCAGATATCAGATACACTTCTAACATTTTCTAAACACTTTTAGAGTTTCAGTTTAACGACCCGTAATTTTCGACAATTTAAAATTGGTTAAATTAATGAGATTTTTGTAATTAAATTTAGTAGAAAAAAAACTTTATAAATTAATATTGAAATGAAAGCTAAAATAAAATATATAAATGGTAATTAAAACCTATTTGTTAGTAATTTAAATAGAATTATAATGAGTGAAAGTAGTGAAAAGATTATACCTGGATGTAAATTGTATATGAGAAATAAAGGAAAGTATTAAATCGATTAATGTAATAAAACATTGTTAACAGTATTTGATTGTAAATTAAGGAAACGTGTTAATGCAAGTTAATAATTAATGAACTTGGATGAACGTTCCAATTTAATAAAAATTCAAATATTATGACTTAGCTATAAATGGGATATAGTATAAACAAATGCAATTAGTGTATTAATGTGTGAAATGATATATTGATTTATTTGTAACTGAATGTAAATTAATGTAACCATGGAAATTTAAGCTAAGTATTAACAGTTAAAATGAAATTACGAATAATTGAAGTAATTTAAATTGTTATACTAGGCTAAGAATTGAATATAAGAAAATAGTTGAAGTATTGGATTTACCAAGGAAATAATAGATAGTTAATGGAAATTGAATGGAATTAGTATTATGAAAATAAATGGTAACATTGATATTATAAGAAATAAAAACCTCTTAATGTAAGAAAATCAAGGCAAACATTTAAGTTATAACTGTTATAATAAACAAAAAATAAAATGACCATTGTATAAAGATTTGGCATATGAAAATAGTAACGTTTGTGTGTACATAGTGCAGTAAATATTATATAGGCAACTATGATAATTTGTTGGAAATAATAAACCTTGGTGTATTGTAAGGTTACCTATTTATTTCGTTTTATAATAAAATTGGAAATCAATTAGAGTAGAGGAACCTTAATGTTATATTAATAAGAATTAATGCAATAACTAAATTAGTGCACATCATATTAATTGAAACAGATGGTAAAGTTAGGATCGATTGAAATTAGTAAATTGGAAAATGAATTCAAAATTATTTCAACTGATGAAGAATATGTAATAAATTGTAAATTTATAAAATCAATGTTCGTCAAATGATTATAATATTTATAGTTGATAATAAACGTTACTTTAGTGATTATTAATATAATAACAGAAGGTGTAAATGTAATAATGGAATAATTGGAATTGTAAATTTATGCATAGTGTAGTAATCGATATAATGGAAAGTATGAACCCAAGTAAATGAATTTATTTAGAATGTAAAACGCAATTAGCGTGTCTATTGGTAGAAGTGTAATAAAATGAAAATAGGGTAGTTAGTACGAAGGAAAGATGAAATGTTAACTTACTAATGTATAATAGGGTAAACAAAGGTTGCCTTTGTTTATTGAATAATTATTGATTAGATAAAAAGGATTTGGATTTAAATCAAGTTTACTTAAATAAACTATAATTTATTTCAATTTATTGTGAATGGAATTAATTACTACATTATTTGAAATTAAGATATAATAAGGATATTAATGCACCATGGTATAAACTATGATAATTTTACCGTAAAATGAAATCAGTTGCATAACTAGATGGGTTAAGAATATGGTTATTTGAAATTAAATTATAATTACTGAATTTACGGAAATTGAAGCTAATACTGAATTGGTAAATTGATTTACTTTGAACTGATGTCAAGTATTTAGTTTAATTTATGGAAAATGTCCAAGCAATTTGAATTGAGAGAAATTGTGATTTATTTAAAATTTAACTAAAGCTTGATTTAAATAAATTTAATATTAAGTTATTTAATTAATGTGAAAAAATAGCCATTTTGGCCATTGACTCGGATTTTGACGAAACTAGTTTTTCGGATCTGTAACGGTGAATTATTATAGGATTTCAAGTTTCGTAACGATCGGACTTGTCGTTTGATCGTACGAACGCGAAACGCCTTGAAATCGATTTAATTAAAATCAATTGAAATCAATTTGGAAAATTGATTTTAGCATAACTTCTTCATACAGTGGAATTTGGACTTGAAACTTTTTCCATTGCGTTTAAAATATTTTAAAACACCTATTTTGACATATGGGTTGACCCAATTTCATTCCGGAGTCAAAACGGGCTTTTTTGGGCCACTTTGGCATTAGTGCGTAAATCTATCTTATCCATCCATTCAAATGTCAACCCTGCCTATATATATCTTACTATAAACCCTAACAGCCTCTATTCCTCATTTCTATACATTCTATTCACCTCCTCACTTCAATGGCAGACAAATCCTAATTCCAATTGCAATCCCAAATCAAATCCAAAGCTGAAAATTCAAACTCCTCAAAAAATTTCAGAAAAAATATATATCGAAGCTTTCGATGTACGCATCTTAAAACTGAAATTCCTTTTTCGATTCGATGCATCATTTGTCCATAATTTCTAAATCAATTTTCGGTCGTTCATCGCGCGTTGATGATCATCGACGGATCGACGAATCATTTTTGGGTTTTGAAGAGGGAACGGAGGGGAGTTCATCGGCGGTGTTCATTTCGCGATTCAACTGATCGACGGCAAAATTTGACTAGGGTTTAAGACTTAAGGCGGCGGCTACTGGATTTTGGCAACCGTAAGCCACGTGTGGGCTGTCGCAAGCATGGGGGACGTTCGCGGAGGGGCTCAGCATTCAGGGGTGGCGGCGCATGTCGTTTTGCGTGCGTAGGTTTCTGTTTGGTGTGAACAGCTGGGTAGTGTGCGTTGACAAGATGCACAGGTGCAAGTTTGACGTGGCAGCGAGGTGTGTTGAATGTGTTCTCTTTTTTTATTTATTTTTATAATTGATTTCAATCGCATTAATCGTCATAACTTTTGCATACGAACTCTGTTTTACGCGCGGTTTCTTTTGTTAGGATCGTATCTGAATTTCGGACTTTTAGGCACTGGTTTGGATGAATTCTAAGACTGGTCAAATTTTGGGTTTAAATTGGATTTAAAATTCAATTTAAATTCAAAAGGTGAGTGTTTAACCCACTCACAACTTCTAAGATTTCTTATGTTTGTTAAGTTAAATTTTGACATGATTTAAAATTTATCTATGATTGTTTGGGCATATATTTAATCATCATCTCAGTTAGATTGCATTTATTTAGATTAAATTGTTATTTAATATATTTTTGCATATAAACTACCAGTTAAAATTTACTTATTTATTATTGCATATAAACTGCCAGTTAAACAATTTCAATTTATTATTGAATATAAATTGCTAGTTAATACTTGTTTATTATTCGTTCTATAGTGATGTTATTGTTATATTGGATGATGATTGTTATAAATGGTTGATGATTAATATTGGATGAATGAATGTTGTATTTTATATTGTTATAAACTGCAAGTTATTATGCATTTTCATCTCATTCGGGATTGCAGTTTGAAATGATATATAACCGTAATCTTTATTTTTAAATTGTGGATAGAAATGATAAATATTTGTATCACTTGACCATAGGGTAGAAAATTATATACAGACACTGCGGTCTATATATATAAATATTTCGAAAATGATTTCTATGGTTTTGCAAAGAAATATATGGTTTTATGAGATATTGATTGTATATTCTATAATGTTATTTTATATATAGTTAAATTTTTAGTTTTAAGCTATGTATCAAAATTGGTTTAAAGATAAAGAAGTTAAATAATAAAGTTTTGATTTTATTAGAATATAATATGGTTAAGTGGTCATTTAAATTTTATTTCTGGAGTTTAATCAGAATATGGTGGGAAGATAAATATGAATTTGATTTGAATGAAAGTATATAAGAATTTTCTCGAATAAAATTTATTCTAATTTAAATAGATTTGAGATTTTAAAAGGTATGATTTAATAACTTGATTTTGGTTTGGAGGATTTAAATGGATATTATTAAGTTAATTAAATTGAAAGAATATCCAGTATTTGAAAGGTTTTACTTAAAAGATATTAGATTTATTAAGTAAACATTTCAAATCTAAATAATAGTAATTAAATTTGATATATATGAAATTATCAAAGAATTAGTTTAAAATGGTGGAATATTTAAGCTTTGAAATATATTGAATTTGAAATGGTTTATTTGGAGGTTCAAATTGGTATTTGGAATTTATTTACGAAACTAAAGGCGCTATTTTATTTTATAAAGTAATTTAATATTTAAACCATTTAAGTGGTGTAGTTATATTTTAAAGTTATGAAATTCAAAGTTTTATGTTTTGGAAGAATATATTTCAAGCATTTGGTTTAAAAATATTTAACCTTGAAAATGTTATGGTTTTTGAAAAGGATATATTTGGAAAATAGTATCATATTGATTTGAGTTTTAAAGGGAAAATGATATCATAATTATATGGTTTGGAAATGGATATTATATTCTGGTTTTGAAGTATAAATTATTTTGAAATGACCGCGGTGTTATAATAACGTTTGGTTGTTGTAAAGACCGGGATCGGAAGTTGTCATACTCTCTGCCAACTCCGAAAATCACTTTAACAACCGCGTACGCCGTGGAGATTCCATAATGAAATAGGGCGGCGATGACGTTCTATTAAGGTATATACGTGGACCCGACTCCCGTGAGTTGATATAAGGTGGCTAAAAGAGGACCGATCTCGGGCCAAGGAGGTAGCTCCTCTTATCGGACACATCCCTTCGATATTATACTCTGACTGTTGGATTGATTCGGTGGCCACTTTTGATTTTTGATTTGGGGGTGTGGCTCGAAGTAGGTTGTATCTGCACGCTACGCGTTACCACCAGCCCGTGTGCGTAATTGGTATATCTACCCTGGCATTGCTAGTTGTGCCGTGTCACCTACCATACCGAGACTTACTACGAGTTTCTATTTGTGTCATACCTATGGAGTGTCTTCTCGTAGTCTCCCGATCAGGAGATATGCAGGCACTATATAGACTATTGGCATTATTTGTGTTAAGGGCTATATGGGTAACCCCTTAACGCTATTTAAAAGTAAGTTTATTTTAGTATTAGACATTATTATAATAATAAAATATTACTGCATAATAAATAGTTTAACGGATCCTTAGGAGATGTAAATCCCGAGCATCTCTTAAGTTACTGCCCTCATATTTATTTTTTGTTGATTTATCTCACACAAGATCTTAGTTCTGACTCGAGTGTTTTGTCTTTTCAATTCGCTCGGGTCAGCCTGAGCGTTTCAAGACTTGAAGACCGTATTCTGGAGGACGAAGACGAAGATTTATTATTATTAGTTATTATAGTATTCCACTATATTCTCACTGTTCTGGTGCATTATTATTGATTTTTCTCCGGTATGTGTAACTCTGATATATACTGTATAAGTATAATCGAATATTTTGTAAACAGCTTCATGAACTGTATATTTGATTATTATATTTTATCGTTCCGCTGCAAGATTCTGTTTTATTTTCTTCCTTCCTTTGTTTTTCTTATTTACCCCATAACAATCCGCCCTTCCGTATGGTTTGAACCTGCATGTGTGTCGATTTAAAGCGTGCGAAAAGCCAGACGTTACATCTGGTATCAGAGCTTTGGTTTAGTGAAAACCTTAGCTTTGTGGAGTTTGACTCTTTACTAATAGGGTAATAATACCCTATGGGAGTCGCTGAGTGTATATATGTGAGAGAGCGTATTTGTTAGTGTTATAAAAAGGTTTTAATATTATATTAATCTGTTCCGTTTTGTATTTATAAATTCTGGTTGGTGCGTGGGATACTGTGACATTAATAGGGATTTCTAAACACTTAATAGGACAGACCGACATAATATTTGTTTTTAATATAGGTGAATGAAATAATTTTGCCTGTTATATTTTTTTTTATATATACAAAACAAATTTTTATAAAAGGTATATATATTTGGTTGCAATATATTGGTTGTTAGGTAATGAAATTTATAAATAATAGTTGAAATAAGATTGAAAATAAAATAAATGGAAACTGGAAATTTAGAACTTAAGTTTCGGGATTATGAAATTACTTTTGAATGATTTTGAAATATAGTAATAATATTATTAGAAGTATTTTCTGATATAAATATTCAATACAATCTGAAAGAATTGTTTTAAGAAGATTTTGAAAAAAAATTAAGTTATGTACTTCCCTCTCTGTCGCTGGAAAATAATTTCGGTGATGGCGGTCGCATCATCGACATTCATTTTCGAGTTTTGAAGTGGGAAGGCCACTGTAGTATTTTTACTACAGATTTATTTTGAAAAATAAATAAATTTTAATTGTTTTAAATATAATTGGATATATATGTTGTAAGTATATATTTATCTATTGTTTTAAAATGATTTGAGTTTTAATCCGGTATTTAGTTCTGAGGTTCCATAAATTAATAGTCTCAATTATTGTAGTAAATTGGAACGTAGGAAATTTATAATTGAAACCTCTAGAGGAAATAGAGATTTAAAGCTAAGAATAAATAGAATTAAAGAGAAAGTTGAAACTGTAATCTATAAAGCAAAAGATGAAATTATTGAACGTTAAATAAAATTGAAAGAAATGAGATAAATTTGTGTAATTTTCAAATTTGCAAGCATATATAACTTACCAAATAGTAAAAGTTGAAATGTTAATAAGAAGATGTAATAGATATTATACAACTAATAAATTTGAGGTAATGAAAGTAATTAATGAAATGCTTTTATAAATAAGGATTTGAAGTTATAATTATTATATACTTAAGTTATGACTGAAAGGCCAATAATTAAATATAATAGAAAGGTTATAAAGAAATGATCATAAACTTAAGTAAGTATTGAATTCTTTTATTTTAGTGAATGAATGAATGTAATATAATAAAAAGGAAATTTACATGGTATGAATAAATGAGAATAAATAAAGTAAAATTTTGTAAGAAATAAATGTAAAAATAAAAAGATAAATCATTATATGAAAGAAAAGGAATCAAACAACAAAAATTATGAAATGAAACTGATTAAAATTAACTGGATCTATTGAAATTGTTGTTGTTTGTTTTGGTTTATGGTTGTTTGGGCAAGGATACTTTCAGATTGTTTGGATATATGAATAATCTATTTAGTTTCATCTAAGACTGTTGAGTAAATGATGCGCTTAGTAGGTTATTCTCCATTCTGTACAATTTAAAGTTTTGAATCCGAATAACTATTGGTTTGTTTGATATGGATGGATAATTAAATTGTGTTGATTTTTGTATGCTGGTTGTATGCCTTGTTGCTAGTGATTGTTGTTGTATTGATTTGGTTGTTGTGATTAAAACAACTTAAATATTTCATTTTATATAATTGTTAACCTTTTAGATTATATAAGTGAAATGCAGGTTATGGAAGCAATTGCTATTGCATTTGGTTTCATAATATAAGTGTAAATTGCCCGACAAAGAGGTACGTTTTTTTTGGATTACAGTTTACAGCGTTATTATATTATTGCCCGTGTTGGGATATATATTATTTTGGAAATTATACATTGTATATTGTTATATTTGATATTATATTTTATTTCGAGCCTCTCCGTACAAAGGAGACTCTGCTGAAATTTTCCGTAAATTTTGGACTTAGAAAAGTTTTTGAAAAATGTTTTCGAACCTTTATTAATTTGAGTATAAAAAGATTTAATGGTTATAAAATGGGTATATTTTATTTAAAGTAATAAATTTTGTAAATTATTTGTTTATAAAGTTAATATTTTGAATAAGACGTATTGTTTATTTAATTCTTTCTTCTTCCTTCTTTTCCCTTTTCGGGGACGAAAAGTTTTGAGTGGGGGAGAGTGTAACGACCCGTAATTTTCGACAATTTAAAATTGGTCAAATTAATGAGATTTTTGTAATTAAGTTTAGTAGAAATTAAAAAAACTTTATAAATTAATATTGAAATGAACGCTAAAATAAAGTATATAAATGGTAATTAAAACCTATTTATTAGTATTTTGAACAGAATTCTAATGAATGAAAGTAGTGAAAAGATTATACCTGGATGTAAATTGTATATGAGAAATAAAGGAAAGTATTAAATTGATTAATGTAATAGAACATTGTTAATAGTATTTGATTGTAAATTAAGGAAACATGTTAATGCAAGTTAATAATTAATGAACTTGAATGAACGTTCCAATTTAATAAAAATTCAAATATTATGACTTAGCTATAAATTGGATATAGTATAAACAAATGCAACCAGTGTATTAATGTGTGAAATGATATATTGATTTATTTGTAACTGAATGTAGATTAATGCAACCATGGAAATTTAAGCTAAGCATTAACAGTTGAAATGAAATTACGAATAATTAAAGTAATTTAAATTGTTATACTAGGATAAGAATTGAATATGAGAAAATAAATGAAATATTGGATTTACAAAGGAAATAATAGATAGTTAATGGAAATTGAATGGAATCAGTATTATGAAAATAAATGGTAACATTGTATTGTAAGAAATAAAAACCTATTAATGTAAGAAAACCAAGGCAAACATTTAAGTTATAAATGTTATAATAAACAAAAAATAAAATGACCATTGTATAAAGATTTGGCATATGAAAATAGTAACGTTTGTGTGTAAATAGTAGAGTAAATATTATGTAGGCAAGTATGATAATTAGTTGGAAATAACAAACCTTAGTGTATTGTAAGGTTACCTGTTTATTTCGTTTTATAATAAAATTGGAAATCAATTGGAGTAGAGGAACTTAATGTTATATTAATAAGAATTAATGCAATAACTAAATTAGTGCACGCCCTATTAATTGAAACAGATGGTAAAGTTAGGATTGATTGAAATTAGTAAATTGGGAAATGAATTTAAAATTATGTTAACTGATGAGAATACATAATAAATTGTAAATTTATAAAATTAAAGTAATTATAATATTTATAGTTGATAATAAACGTTACTTTAATGATTATTAATATAATAACGGAAGGTGTAAATGTAATAATGGAATAATTGGAATTGTAAATTTATGCATAGTGTAGTAATCGATATAATGGAAAGTATGAACCCAAGTAAATGAATTTATTTAGAATGTAAAACGCAATTAGCGTGTATATTGGTAGAAGTGTAATAAAATGAAAATAGGGTAGTTAGTACGAAGGAAAGATGAAATTTGAACTTACTAATGTATAATAGGGTAAACAAAGGTTACCTTTTTTTATTGAATAATTATTGATTAGATAAAAAGGATTTGGAGTTAAATCAAGTTTACTTATTGAAATAAATTATAACTTATTGAATTTATTGTAACAACCCTAGATTTTTGCCTATATATTTTAAATTTTATTTTATTTTATTTTATTTTTATTCATTTTTAAATTTATTTTATTTCAAATAATTCACTTTTAAATATAAATGCTGATTATTAAGTGATCTATAGTTCAAAATAGTATAAATTGGACATTTTACTAAAAAGGTGAATTTCTACTCAAAATGTTCAAACTTTTTCTTTTAAAATTCAAATTTAAATTATTTAAAATCTTAAATTTTATCTTTTATTATGAAAATAGATGAAATAACTTGAACACTGCTTTTCGTTTCATTGGAAACGGACTTAAATTGTGAAAGTTATGTATATTTCAATATTAAGTGCAATTTGTTTATTCTACAATTTTGTTATTTTAAATTGTATAAATTATATTTTCTTTGTCATATTTTATTTTAATATGTATCAATATGTTATTTTATCTATATTTTTGTCTTTTAATATTTTAAAGCGAGGTAGGAATTTTTCTAGAGTTAGTAGTATCTTTCTTGTAATTTCCATGCCCTGTTTTCAATTTTTAAACATTTTCTTTAGTTCTTTTTCTATTTTTCTCCAATTTAATTATTTATTTTATTCTATAAATGATAAATAAATTATTTTATTTCAAATTTTTACTCCATAATATTTTTAAAATGAAGTGTATATTTTTTCAAGACTAGTGGTGATTTATTTGTAATTTCTGGACACTGTTTTGTATTTTTAAGTAATTTCTTTCATTCTTTTTATATTTTCTTTAAAATTAATTTTTTATTTTCTTATAATTGTACTTGGTTTCGGTTTATAAAAGTATTTTCTGATTTATTATTGTTTTTATTTGATCTTTAGAAAACGGAAATGCGTTTCATTTCTATATGTTTCATTTCTAGACGTTTCATTGTCCAAAAACGTTGCAAATGCCATAACCATCTCATTTATTCATTTTGGCTGCCCATTTTCAGTCTCTAGCCGTGACTTTCATCCTATTTCTCACTCAAGAAACCATTCTTTCATTTTATTCAAGGCTTCAAACATTTTGGGTAATGTCTTCCTCTTATTTTCTTCTTTTTCTTCCTATTTTCTTATGTATTTTTGCCTTGTTCTCTCCACTCTTTTGCTCGGCCTCCACTCCATAGTCATGGCCACCATCTCCTACACCTCTTATCTGTCATCATCACTGCCTACTCCTCAAATCTAAAACATAGCCGAACCCACCATGATGCTAAAATCCAGAAAAATACAACCTATGCCTTGAAAACATGCTAGTTTGAGCCTTGTTGCTTCACCACCACCTCTAGCCGCCGCCACCACCTCTAGCCGCTGCCACCACCTCTGACCAGACCCCCACACACCACTACAACATCTATCCATATCTGAACTTGAATGGCCAAGCCAAACCCCTACATGGTCGAGCCTTTTGTTGACCAAAAACCCACCTATTTTGCATAAGCCTCTTCATATTCATGCGTAGTAACTCCTCCACCACTTCAATACCTTGTAGCCATGACTTATAAGACCCAAACCTAAACCAAAGTATGTCCAAACCTGAGCCAAAACATCCCCTAGGCCGTGCAATCAAATGTAGAAAGCAAGGCAAAAGACTGTGTATTTATATCTCTTTTTATTTCAAAGTTGTTTCAATTTAATGTTGTGCTGAAATGTTAATTTATTTTGGTTTTGTTTTGGGTTGTAACACAAGATCCTTAGCTTGGTTCTCATCCACTTGAGCCTATTGTTGTGTCATCGTGCCTTCTGAAATCCGTTGTGCCATTTGAGTTGATATCTCCAGCACAAAAATGTGAGTAAATCTCACCAGACTAATATATACTTATATAACTGATAAACTGACACCATTTGAATCTGTAACTGTTTATCATCATGCTATATCTGCTATATTATTATCACATGATGTTCACACCTGTTATTACACTTGTTATATCATATGTTATTGTTATTTCATGCTATTCTGTCATTTATATCAGTTATCACCTTTGCAAGTTCCCTGTAGACTAGAATCACTATGGGTTGAAATGATACATACCCTAACGGACTTTAGAATAGGGAAAAACGTTATGGGCTGAAATGATAGTCCTGAGCGGTTTCCAAAATCATTCATTTTACTTGGGAATGCAGGTTTGAAATGATAGAACCCGGTTTTTCTTTGTAAACTGCGGATTGAAATGATATATATCCGTATCACTTGACCTAGGCTAGAAAACTATATACAAACCCGTGGTTTATGTAATATTTTTGAAAATGTTTTAAAATATTTTAAAATGTAAAATTTATAATATTTTGATTTAAATTTAATTAAAAATGATTGTAGAAATATTAGTGATTTTCTATAAATTAAATAATAAAATAAGTAAACGGTAAAGTAGAATTTGAACTATAAGTAAATTTTGGAATTTATGTTTTGTTTTAAAAGGGAAATTATGTAAAGTAAGAAAAATATAATATTTGCTTTAAAAATGTATTTTAAATGATTTTATAAAAATAATAATGATTTTTGAATAAGTAAAATGTTAAACAAATGAATGTTTAAGTAAATTTTGAAATATAACTTAAATGTGAAATTTTAAATTTTGTTTTAAAACATGAAATTTTAATTAAGTAAAATTTATGGAAATAAGTTATATTTTGTAAATTTAAACTTAATAATTAAAGAAATGGAATTTAATACTTGCATTTAAATAAGAAATTATGTTAAAATTTGATTTTTGGATGAGATTTAACTTTATAAAAATCATAAAAAATAAGAGTATTGAAATGATGATTTTAAAATGTAAAATTTATGATGTTTATAAGTTAAATGATTTAAATTATAGATTAACTGTAGGTGAAATTTGTATTTAAACCCTGAATTTGATTTAATAGCATTTTTGAAGTGTAATGTAAAGGATATTACAACATTTTGTAAATGTTGTAGTTGTTTTAAATGAACTAAAAGTTATTTGAAATAAAGGCTATTATAGCACATTGTAAGTGCTATAGTGGTTAAACTTAACATTTAAAGTTTATTTGAAATTTAAAGAAAATCTATTACAGCACTTAAATGCTGTATTTTGTTAAATGAATCGTTTTAAACTATAACTTTACGTAGCATTTTTAAGTGCTACGGAAACTGAATTTTATTATTTTATTAAATTTTAATGAGATTAATCTTTGGAATAAGATTTAAATTTTTAAAATTTAATATTTAACTATTAAATATAAGGAATTGAATTTTTTTCCGAAAAGATTTAATCTTTAAATATAAATTCCTTTGAAATGTAAGTTTGGAATGATGATTAATTTCTAAATAAAATGAACGGTTTTAAATGGTATTTAAATGAATTAAAAATGAATGATGTTTTGAATAATACTTTGATATTTTGAAATGATATTTGTTGATTTATTTAAGTTATTTGATAGATGAATATTTAAAATATATATATATATATATATATATATATATTATTTGAGTTTATTTAAATAATATTGGATTTATGAAATGTGAGATATTAAAGCTTTGAAATAAAATGGTTTGGTTTTGAAGTATAAACTATCATTGAAATGATATTTTGATATATTAAAATGATTTGAAATGAAGTTTTGGAAAGATATGATATTTTGATATTAAAAATGATTTAAAAATGGAGTTTTGAAAGATATGATATTTTGATAATAAAGTGATTTGAAAGAAAGTTTTGAAAAGATATGATATTTTAACATATTAAATTGATTTAAAAGGAGTTTTTGAATGGATATGATAATTTAATATATTGAAATGGTTAGAAATGACTTGATATTTATTTTGATAAATATTTGAATTTGAAAGATTTGGTATGTTGATATATTGAAATGGTTTTGGAAATGATTTAATCTTTATTTTGATAAAGATTTGGATTAAAAAGGATATTTTATTTTTAAGTAAAAAATATTGTTTTAAAGTTATAACCACGGGTTATAATAACGATTGGTTGGCAAAGAGACCGGAATCGGATACCTGGCATACTCTCTGTCGATATCGAAAACCACTTTGACAACCGTGTACGCGGTGGAGATTCTAGAACGAAGTAGGTTGGTTGGCGAATGCTACTGAAATGAAGTAAGAGAACACTGATGGATGGCCTAATTATGACTAAAACAGGAGCTATACCGGTCTACACAAAGGGTCGCACCCTTTCATCGAGCATGCTTCTTCGAAAACCATTCTATTACTTTTGTGATTCGATATGGTGGCGCCACTTTGATTTGGGGTATTGCTCGAGGTGGGCGGAAGCTGCTGGCTTGCCGTCACCGCCGGTCCGGGAGTGCAAACGGTGTATCCACTCTGGCATTGTCTCGCGTGCCTTGTCATATGTTCCTTATATCGAGCCCTCTACGATTTTGGTTTAAAGATCCGACCACATTAAGGTTCACCATCCCCTTGACGCTATTTTCTATATGATTATACTTTACTGATTAGACACTACTGTAATAGCGCAATATACTACATAGTAAATAGTTTAACGGATCCTTAGAGGATGGGCGGTCCCAAGCATCTTCTAAGTTACTTGTACTTTTACTACAGTTCACTTGAGTTGGTTTACATTGTATAAGTATGTATGTCTTGACTCGAGTGTTTGTATTTTTATTTACGCTCAGGTCAGCCTGAGTATTCACAGATTTGGATTCCACTTTATGGAGATTGGAATCGCTGGAGATTATCTGCTTATGTAGTCTTATCTATTTTAGTTCGGTTGTTCTATTCAGCTTGTACTTGGTTATCATATTGAAACTTCTGTTGTACTTTATTTCTTCTGTTGTATCTTGTTTAACTCTGATATCTATATAGTAGCTCCATGAACTACTATCTCTTTTACTTCCGCTGCATTATTATTACTCTGTGTCTGTGATCTGTGATTTTTATTTACTGTATATTCCGAGATTTGCCAAATTTTTAATTATAACACGGTATTTTGAGCAATTCAATTCCGACATGTGTGTCTACCTATACACTTATAATGGATGCGAATGGTTGAAAATATCGGGCCGTTACAAGTTGGTATCAGAGCTTTGGTAGCTCTAGGCAAAACTCAGCATAAGGAGTGAATGTATTTACGGAATCACTTACATTCGAGTTTGAATCTCTTCCTTTTGACTCGATTCCTTTGAATTTTGGAACGTTCCCTACAGTTCCAAAATCCATTCGTCTCCCTCACTATTCATCTTCTTTTGACTCTGGAGTATCCCATAACTCCACTTCAAAATGATCTTTAGAATGAGTTGGCAGTCCCGCCAAATCTAAAAAAAATTGAATTGTAAAAAGGGTGAAACTCCTTTACAATTAGCATCGAATCTCCAGAGATTTATATCTATCCTTGATTTAGATGCTAATATCTTTTGTTATCTAAAACTCTAACTCTTGAGATCGAATGTAGATTTACCGCAGAAAAATCCACATTGATCTTATTCTTTAAGTCACGGTTGACCCGGTTAAGGTTGCCCGTGATTTATTTAAGCTTATCCACCTTCCTATTTTGTTATTTAATCATCTTGTCTTTTGTTTCCAACCTTTCTTCAAACATTTTGAATTGTACTTGTAAATCTATGTTTTGTTTATATATTATGTTGTTTGAGTTGTTGATGTTGAATTGGGTTTCTGATCAATTCTTCTGATCAACGCTATAGATAAGATTTTCAAAATACTTTGACAGAACAAACTGACACAATGTTATTTTAAAATTTGGTTAATGAAATAAATTTTGATATATAAGTAAATTTATGGAACTTAATAAACTGATTTTAATTGATTATTTGAAGTGATAATACTTGATTTATCATTTATTGTTCTATAAATGAATTTATAAATAGTTGTTTATAAATTGATTTGGGAACTGAAATGAATTTAGAACAAGAAATTTGAGAATTTAATTTCTGATGGTTTCAAACCTTGTGTTTAAAGTTTTAAAAGGTTATATTATTTAAAGTATTTTTGAATAGAAATTTGTTTTCAAAGAATTTTAAAAGTTTAAAAAAATTAGTGCTCTTCTCTTTGTCGCTGGAAAACAACTTCGGTGATGCCCGCGGCATCATCGACATTCATTTTCGAGTTTCAAAATGAAGAGACCGCCCTGTAATCTTGCTATAGCTTTGTTTTGGGAAATCAATTTGATTTGAATTTCTAAAATATGACTTGATTTATAATATATGCAGACATATGATTTAAATTTGATTTGATAAGTTATGTACATACATTTATTTATCTCTAAATGGTTTGAAGAAACAGGAAATTTAATTCTTAAATTCAATTATAAAAAGAAAATCAAAATTTTGGATGAGTATTCAAGGATGAAATGATTTAATTGGAAAGTTTTATTTGTATAATACAATTGCATTCAGATATAACTTACCTTAATTTCAGAAGCTAACAATGTAATTGAATAGTATACAATATAAAAGGATTTTTTTAAAATAAAATTTGAGTGGTTATAATGATTGTTATACACCTAAATTTTAATCATAAAATGATTAACAAATTGGTAAATATAATAAAAGGTTATTGAATAACTTACAATAAAATAATGTTAAAAGAACTAAGAATAAAAGAAAGTAGTTATAATAAGTGTAAGTATATTTAACATAAGTGATAAATATATTGAGAGGAATAATTTTAATTTTAATTAGGAATAAAGAAGAATAAAATTTATTAAGTACATTGTGAGTGTAATAAATGATTATTTTTCAAACCCATGGTTTTAAAAATTGTTAATTTAAGATGATTGGATAATAAGATAATGAAATTTGATACAGGTTAAGATTTATTTAACTTGTGTAAAGATTTATTCTCTATTTAAGTTGAAATTTCCATGCTTTCAAATTTATCTCCTCATTTTGTTTTTCAAACTATATTTTGGTTGTCCTTATCATGCTTATCTTGCTATAGACTGGTATAGACATCTTTCTATAATCTTTCTGTTTAAAAATCTTTCTATAATCTTTGATAATCTTTGGTACTCATTTTGAATCTATTTTTGCGTACTTGTGTTCAGATTTTGGAGAATCTTGAAAAGATCATCTCCACCTTGTTAAACTTACCTATAACAACGGTTATCAGGTATAATTTCAATCTTGATGTCATCTTATCTTAATCCTATTTCACTCTATCTTTTTCTGTGCTTTCCCGTACCTCATTCCTTTTCGGGGACGAAAAGTTTTGAGTGGGGGAGAGTGTAACAACCCTAGATTTTTGCCTATATATTTTAAATTTGACTTTATTTTATTTTAAATTATTTTTAAATTTATTTTATTTCAAATAACTCATTTTTAATATAAATGCCAATTATTAAGTGATCTATAGTTTAAAATAGTATAAATTGGACATTTTACTAAAAAGGTGAATTTCTACTCAAACTGTACAAACTTTTACTTTTAAACTTCAAATTTAAATTATTTAAAATCTTAAATTTTATATTTTATTATGAAAATAGATGAAATAACTTGAACACTGCTTTTCGTTTCATTGGAAACGGACTTAAACTGTGAAAGTTATGTATATTTCAATATTGAGTGCAATTTGTTTATTCTGCAATTTTGTTATTTTAAATTGTATAAATTATATTTTCTTTGTCATATTTTATTTTAATATGTATTAATATGTTATTTTATGTATATTTTTGTCTTTTAATATTTTAAAGTGAGGTAGGAATTTTTCTAGAGTTAGTAGTATTTTTCTTGTAATTTCCATGCCTTGTTTTCAATTTTTTAAACATTTTCTTTAGTTCTTTTTCTATTTTTCTCCAATTTAATTATTTATTTTATTATATAAATGATAAA
Source organism: Allium cepa (assembly GCA_030765085.1). NCBI lineage: Eukaryota > Viridiplantae > Streptophyta > Magnoliopsida > Asparagales > Amaryllidaceae > Allium > Allium cepa. The sequence goes on along the minus strand of CM060931.1, from coordinate 1,036,351,449 downwards.
TAAATTATTTTATCTCAAATTTTTACTCCATAATATTTTTAAAATGAAGTGTATATTTTTCCAAGACTAGTGGTGATTTATTTGTAATTTGTGGACACTGTTTTGTATTTTTAAGTAATTTCTTTCATTCTTTTTATATTTTCTTTAAAATTAATTTTTTATTTTCTTATATTTGCACTTGGTTTCAGTTTTTAAAATTATTTTATGATTTATTATTGTTCTTATTTGATCTTTAGAAAACGGAAATGCGTTTCATTTCTAGACGTTTCATTTCTAGACGTTTCATTGTCCAAAAACGTTTCAAATGCCATAACCATCTAATTTATTCCTTTTGGCTGACCATCTTCAGTCTCTAGCCGTGGCTTTCATCCTATTTCTCACTCAAGAAACCATTCTTTCATTTTATTCATGGCTTCAAATATTTTGGGTAATGTCTTCCTCTTATTTTCTTCCTTTTCTTCCTATTTTCTTATGTATTTTTGCCTTGTTCTCTCCACTCTTTTGCTCGGCATCCACTCCATAGCCATGGCCACCACCTCCTACACCTCTTTTTGTCATCATCACCGCCTACTCCTCAGATCTGAAACATGGCCGAACCCACCATGATGCTAAAATCCAAAAAAAATACAACCTATGCCTTGAAAACATGCTAGTTTAAGCCTTGTTGCTTCACCACCTCTTTTTCCACCACCACCACCACCTCTAGCCGCCGCCGCCACCTCTGACCAGACCACCACACACCACTACGACATCTATCTAGATCTGAACTTGAATGGCCAAGCCAAACCCCTACATGATCGAGCCTTTTGTTGACCAAAAACCCACCTATTTTGCATAAGCCTCTTCATATTCATGCGTAGTAACTCCTCCACCACTTCAATACCTTGTAGCCATGACTTATAGGACCCAAACCTGAACCAAAGTATGTCCAAACCTGAACCAAAACATCCCCTAGGCCGTGCAATCAAATGTAGAAAGAAAGGCAAAAGACTGTGTATTCGTATCTCTTTTTATTTCAAAGTTGTTTCAATTTAATGTTGTGTTAAATGTTAATTTATTTTGGTTTTGTTTTGGGTTGTAACACAAGATCCTTAGCTTGGTTCTCATCCACTTGAGCCTATTGTTGTGTCATCGTGCCTTCTAGAATCCGTTGTGCCATTCGAGTTGATATTTCCAGCACAAAAATGTGAGTAAATCTCACCAGACTAATATGTACTTATATAAGTGATAAACTGACACCATTTGAATCTGTAACTGTTTATCATCATGCTATATCTGCTATATTATTATCATATGATGTTCACACCTATTATTACACTTGTTATATCATATGTTATTGTTATTTCATGTTATTCTGCCATTTATATCAGTTATCACCATTGCAAGTTCCCTGTAGATTAGAATCACTATGGGTTGAAATGATACATACCCGAACGGACTTTAGAATAGGGGAAAAACGTTATGGGCCGAAATGATAGGCCTGAGAAGTTTCCAAAATCATTCAATTTACTTGGGACTGCGGGTTTGAAATGATTGAACCCGGTTTTTCTTTGTGAACTGCGGATTAAAATGATATATATCTGTATCACTTGACCTAGGCTAGAAAACTATATACAGACCCGTGGTTTATGTAATATTTTTGAAAATGTTTTAAAATATTTTAAAATATAAAATTTATAATATTTTGATTTAAATTTAATTAAAAATGATTTTGTAGAAATATTAGTGATTTTCTATAAATTAAATAATGAAATACGTAAATGGTAAAGTAGAATTTGAACTATAAGTAAATTGTGGAATTTATGTTTTGTTTTAAAAGGGAAATTATGTAAAGTAAGAATAATATAATATTTTTCTTTAAAAATGTATTTTAAATGATTTTATAAAAATAATAATGATTTTTGAATAAGTTAAATGTTAAACAAATGAATGTTTAAGTAAATTTTGAAATATAACTTAAATGTGAAATTTTAAATTTTATTTTAAAACGTGAAATTTTAATTAGGTAAAATTTATGGAAATAAGTTATATTTTGTAAATTTAAACCTAATTGTTAAGTTAATAATTTTATTAAAGAAATGAAATTTAATACTTGCATTTAAATAAGAAATTATGTTAAAATTTGATTTTTGGATGAGATTTAACTTTATAAAAATCATAAAAAATAAGAGTATTGAAATGATGATTTTATAATGTAAAATTTATGATGTTTATAAGTTAGATGATTTAAATTAAATATTAACCGTTGGTGAAATTTGTATTTAAACCCTGAATTTGATTTAACAGCATTTTTGAAGTGTAATGTAAAGCATATTAGAGCATTTTGTAAATGTTGTAGTTGTTTTAAATGAACTAAAAGTTAATTTGAAATAAAGGCTATTATAGCACATTGTAAGTGCTATAGTGGTTCAACTTAACATTTAAAGTTTATTTGAAATTTAAAGAAAATCTATTACAGGACTTAAATGCTGTATTTTGTTAAATGAACCATTTTAAACTATAACTTTACGTAGCATTTTTAAGTGCTACGGAAACTGAATTTTATTATTTTGTTAAATTTTAAAGAGATTAATCTTTGGAATAAGATTTAAATTTTGGAAATTTAATATTTAACTATTAAATATAAGGAATTCACTTTTTTTTGAAAAGATTTAATCTTTAAATATAAATTCCTTTGAAATGTAAGTTTGAAATGGTGATTAATTTCTAAATAAAATGAATGGTTTTAAATGGTATTTAAATGAATTAAAAATGAATGATGTTTTGAATAATACTTTGATATTTTGATATTTTGAAATGATGTTTGTTGATTTATTTAAGTTATTTGATAGATGAATATTTAAAATATATATATTATTTGAGTTTATTTAAATAATATTGGATTTATGAAATGTGAGATATTAAAGCTTTGAAATAAAATGGTTTTGGTTTTGAAGTATAAACTATCATTGAAATAACATTTTGATATATTACAATGATTTGAAATGAAGTTTTGGAAAGATATGATATTTTGATATTAAAAATGATTTAAAAATGGAGTTTTGAAAGATATGATATTTTGATAATAAAGCGATTTGAAAGGAAGTTTTGAAAAGATTTGATATTTTAATATATTAAATTGATTTAAAAGGAGTTTTTGAAAGGATATGATAATTTAATATATTGAAATGGTTAGAAATGATTTGATATTTATTTTGATAAATATTTGAATTTGAAAGATATGATACGTTGATATATTGAAATGGTTTTGGAAATGATTTAATCTTTATTTTGATAAAGATTTGGATTGAAAAGGATATTTTATTTTGAAGTATAAAATATTGTTTTAAAATTATAACCACGGGTTATAATAACGATTAGTTGGAAAAGAGACCGGGATCGGATATCTGGCATACTCTCCGTCGATACCGAAAACCACTTTGACAACCGTGTATGCGGTGGAGATTCCAGAATGAAGTAGGTTGGTTGGCGAACGCCACTGGAATGAAGTAAGAGAACGCTGATGGATGGCCTAATTATGACTAAAACAGGAGCTATACCGGGCTACACAAAGGGTCGCACCCTTTCCTCGAGCATGCTTCTTCGGAAACCATTCTATTACTTTTGTGATTCGATATGGTGGCGCCACTTTGATTCGGGGTATTGCTCGAAGTGGGCGGAAGCTGCTGGCTTGCCGTTACCACCGGTCCGAGACTGCAAACGGTGCATCCACCCTGGCATTGCCTCGCGTGCCTTGTCATATGTTCCTTATATCGAGCCCACTACGATTTTGGTTTAAAGATCCGACCGCATTAAGGTTCACCATCCCCTTAACGCTATTTTCTATATGATTATACTTTACTGATTAGACACTACTATATATAGCGCAATATACTACATAGTAAATAGTTTAACGGATCCTTAGAGGATGAGCGGTCCCAAGCATCTTCTAAGTTACTTGTACTTTTACTACTGTTCACTTGAGCTGGTATACAATGTATAAGTATGTATGTCCTGACTCGAGTGTTTGCATTTCTATTTACGCTCGGGTCAGCCTGAGTATTCACAGATTTGGATTCCACTTTCTGGAGATTGGAATTGCTGGAGATTATCTGCTTATGTAGTCTTATCTATTTTAGTTCGGTTGTTCTATTCAGCTTATACTTGGTTATCATATTGAAACTTCTGTTGTACTTTATTTCTTCTGTTGTATCTTGTTTAACTCTGATATTTATATAGTAGCTTCATGAACTACTATCTCTTTTACTTCCGCTGCATTATTATTATTCCGTGTCTGTGATCTATGATTTTAATTTACTGTATATTCCGAGATTTGCCAAATTTTTAATTACAACACGGTATTTTGAGCAATTCAATTCCGGCATGAGTGTCTACCTATACACTTATAATGGATGCGAATGGTTGAAAATATCGGGCCGTTACATTTATTGTGAATGAAAAATTGTGAATGAAAATAATTACTACATTATTTGAAATTAAGATATAATAAGGATATTAATGCACCATGCTATAAACCATGATAATTTATATCGTAAAATGAAATCAGTTGCATAACTAGATGGGTTAAGAATATGGTTATTTGAAATTAAATTATAATTACTGAATCTAAGCTAACACTGAATTGGTAAATTGATTTACTTTGAACTGATGTCAAAATTTTACTTTGATTTATGGAACATGTCCAAGCAATTTGAATTGAGAGAAATTGTGATTTATTTAAAAGTTAACTGAAGCTTGATTTAAATAAATTTAAAATTAAATTATTTAATTAATGTGAAAAAATAGCCATTTTGGCCACTGAATCGGATTTCGACAAAACCAGTTTCACCAGATCCCTAATGGTGAATTATTGTAGGATTTCAAGTTTCGTAACGATTGGACTTGTCGTTCGATCATACGAACGCGAAACGCCTCGAAATCGATTTAATTAAAATCAATTGAAATCATTTTGGAAAATATTGATTTTAGCATAACTTCTTCATACGATGGAATTTGGACTTGAAACTTTTTCCATTGCGTTTAAAAATTTTAAAACACCTATTTTGACATATGGGTTGACCCAATTTCATTCCGGAGTCGAAACGGGCTTTTTTGGGCCACTTTAGCGTTAGCGTGTAAATCTATCTTATCCATCCATTCAAATGTCAACACTACCATATATATCCTGCTATAAACCCTAGCAGCCTCTTTTTCTCATTTCTATACATTCTATTCACCTCCTCACTTCAATGGAAGACAAATCCTAATTCCAATTGCAATCCCAAATCAAATCCAAAGCTGAAAATTCAAACTCCTTAAAAAATTTCAGAAAAAATATATATCGAAGCTTTTGATGTACGCATCCCAAAACTAAAATTCGTTTTCCAATTCAATGCATCGTTTATCCAGAATTTTTAAATCAATTTTCGACCATTCATCGCGCGTCGATGAACATTGACGGATCGACGAACCATTTCTGGGTTTTGAAGAGGGAACGGAGGGGAGTTCATCAGCGGTGTTCATTTCGCGATTCAACGGTCTAATTGACAGCAAAATTCGACTAGGATTTAAGACTTAAGGTGACGGCTACTGGATTTTGAGCAACCATAAGCCACGTGTGGGCTGTCGCGAAGCATGGGGGACGTTCGTAGAGGGGCGCGACATTCAGGGGTGGCGGCACGACATTCAAGCAAGGCGGCGCGTGTCGTTTTGCCTGTGTGTGTTTCTATTTGGTGCGAACAGCTGGGTAGCGTGCGTTGAGAAGATGCATAGGTGCAAGTTTTACGTGGCAGTGAGGTGTGTTGAATGTGTTCTCTTTTTTTTATTTATTTTTATAATTGATTTCAATCGTATTAATCATCATAACTTTTGCATACGAACTCTATTTTACACGCGTTTTCTTTTGTTAGGATCGTATCTGAATTTCGGACTTTTAGGCGTTGGTTTGGATGAATTCTAAGACTGGTCAAATTTAGGGTTTAAATTGGATTTAAAATTCAATTTAAATTCAAAAGGTGAGTGTTTAACCTACTCACGACTACTAAGATTTCTTATGTTTGTTAAATTAAATTTTGACGTGATTTAAAATTTATCTATGATTGTTTGGGCATATATTTAATCATCATCTCAGTTGGATTGCATTTATTTAGATTAAATTGTTATTTAATTTAATTTTGAATATAAACTGCCAGTTAAATTTTTACTTATTTATTATTGCATATAAACTGCCAGTTAATCAGTTTTAATTTATTATTGAATATAAACTTCTAGTTAATACTTGTTGTTTATTATCCGTTCTATAGTGATGTTATTGTTATATTGGATGATGATGGTTATAAATGGTTGATGATTGATATTGGATGAATGAATGCTGTATTTTATATTGTTATAAACTGCAAGTTATTATGCATTTTCATCTCATTCGGGATTGCGGTTTGAAATGATATATAACCGTAATTTTTATTTTTAAACTGTGGATTGAAATGATAAATATCTATGTCACTTGACCATAGGGTAGAAAATTATATACAGACACCGTGGTCTATATACATATAAATATTTCGAAAATGATTTCTATGGGGTTGTGAAGAAATATACGGTTTTATGATATATTAATTGTATATTCTACAATGTTATTTTATATATAGTTAAATTTTTAGTTTTAAGCTATTTATAAGAACTGGTTTAAAGATAAAGAAGTTAAATAATAAAATTTTGATTTTATTAGAATATAACATGGTTAAGTGGTTATTTAAATTTTATTTCTGGAGTTTAATCAGAATAAGGTGGGAAGATAAATATGAATTTGATTTGAATGAAAGTGTATAAGAATTTTCTCGAATAAAATTGATTCTAATTTAAATAGATTTGAGATTTTAAATGGTATGATTTAGTAACTTGATTTTGGTTTGGAGGATTTAAATGGATATTATTAAGTTAATTAAATTAAAAGAATATCCAGTATTTAAAGTTTAAAGATTTTACTTAAAAAGATATTAAATTTATTAAGTAAACATTTCAAATCTAAGTGATAGTAATTGAATTTGGTATTTATGGAATTATCAAAGAATTAATTTAAAATGGTGGAATATTTAAGCTTTGAAATATATTGAATTTGAAATGGTTTATTTGGAGGTTCGAATCGGTATTTGGAATTTATTTGCGAAATTAAAGAAGCTATTTTATTTTATAAAGTAATTTAATATTTAAACCATTTAAGTGGTGTAGTTATATTTCAAAGTTATGGAATTCAAAGTTTTATGTTTTGGAAGGCTATATTTCAAGCATTTGGTTTCGAAATATTTAACCTTGAAAATGTTATGGTTTTTGAAAAGGATATATTTGCAACATAGTATCATATTGATTTGATTTTTAAAGGGAAAATGATATCGTAATTATATGGTTTGGAAATGGACATTATATTCTGGGTTTGAAGTATAAATTATTTTGAAATGACCGCGGTGTTATAATAACGTTTGGTTGTTGAAGAGACCGGGATCGGAAGTTGTCATACTCTCTGCCAGCTGCGAAAACCACTTTAACAACCGTGTACGCGGTGGAGATTCCAGAATGAAGTAGGATGGTGGCGATGTTCTATTAAGGTATAAACGTGGACCCGACTCTCGTGAGTTGGTATAAGGTGGCTAAAACAGGAGCGACCTCGAGCCAAGGAGGTAGCCCCTCTTATCGGACACATCCCTTCGATATTATACTCTGACTGTTGGATTGATTCGGTGGCCACTTTTGATTTTTGATTCGGGGGTGTGGCTCAAGGTAGGCGGTAGCTGCGCGCTACGCGTTACCACCAGCCCGTGTGCATAATTGGTATATCTACCCTGGCATTGCCTAGTTGTGCCGTGTCACCTACCATACCAAGCCTTACTATGAGTTTCTATTTGTGTCCTACCTAAGAAGTGTCTTCTCGTAGTCTCTCGATCAGGAGATATGCAGACACTGTATAGACTATTGATATTATTTGTGTTAAGGGCTATATGGGTAACCCCTTAACGCTATTTAAAAGTAAGTTTATTTTACTATTAGACATTATTATAATAGAGAAATATTACTACATAGTAAATAATTTAATGGATCCTTAGGAGATGTAAATCCCGAGCATCTCTTAAGTTACTGCACTCATATTTATTTTCTGTTGATTTAACTCACATAAGATCTTTTAGTTCTGACTCGAGTGTTTTGTCTTTTCAATTCGCTCGGGTCAGCCTGAGCATTTCAGGACTTGAAGATCGTATTCTGGAGGACGAAGATGAAGATTTATTATTTTTAGTTATTATAGTATTCCACTATATTCTCACTGTCCCGCTGCATTATTATTATTTTTTCTCCGGTATGTGTAACTCTGATATATATTGTATAAGTATAATCGAATATTTGTAAACAGCTTCATGAACTGTATATTTGATTATTATATTTTATCGTTCCGCTGCAAGATTCTATTTTTTTCCTTCCTCTGTTTTTCTTATTTACCCCATAACAATCCGCCGTTCCGTATGGTTTGAACCGGCATGTGTGTCGATTTAAAGCGTGTGAATAGGCGGACGTTACATTCACAGTGGAAATGAATCACATATAACATATCAACAACATAGTTACATCATCGTAATACTACTGGAGTATTATATACATATGTCTGGGAAAATATAAGTACAATCCAAACCCACACACTTAAGGTCAAATCTAGGTACAACACTTATGTACATCATGGAGACTATATACAGATAAATCTCTATTTTCCGATACCATACCATTATCCAACTGGATCCACATGGGGGTGTGTGTGTGTGTGTGTGTGTGTGTGTGTATGGAAATAGGAGTGGGTAAAACATAACTCTAGTGAGTGAACCATACTCTATTCTACTTATACAATAAAAAATAATATTATAACATGAGTATATCGTTTGGCTACCAAATGTTCCATCACCACATCATAACTGAATGTTATACATACGTACATACACATACACACATATATAAAACTATATCGCATTGTATTTATGCATACTCATAACCTGGATTAGCCTCATGCCCTAAAAGATGCCTATCATCCACCGTCATGCCAATCGTATATAGGACTCACATGTAACGTCTTCCATTTTGAGGCCTAAAACTAAGCGCTACGGATACTGCAGTCATCCATGGTATTAATTTCCGTTGACAAAATGCAGCTGTGTTAATCATATTAATAATATCAGAAGCATATAAATATGAAAATTATCAAATATAATTCGATAATAAGCTTTCAAATTTAATTTCATAAATAAGATTTCATATTCATTACATAATCCCACTTGATCCCTTTTACAGAGAAAATATAAATATTACAAAATACTTCAGGAGCGATATATGTAGATGCCCCTTTGGTTAATCATAGTATAATACATGGCTACTATACAATTGTTATTACATCCATTCGAGCAAAATAAAATAATACAGAGGATGGAATAAAGCTCCTGAGATAGCTACCTTTCCTCTTGCACGTCTTTGGAAGCTTATTCGTCAAACTAGAAAACCGAAAAACCCTACTCCCGGCCTACTAAAATGAACACATGAGAATTTAAGGGGGAAAACAAAAACTTCAGGTCGGGCAAACAGTTTGGTATGAATAATAACGTACCATCTCGAACCAAAATGGATATCTAGTGAGACCACACCGTAGAGCATAATGAGCTTTCCCCGTACTAGTACCTTAACCAATTATGTCAACCAACATTCATGCATCTGCAACCACAATGCTTATAACATAGTAAAATAATCATCTGTAGGCATTCAGTATGGATAAGTCTGACTAATCTATCTTCATGATATTATACACTCCCTTACCCCACCTAAAATCATATAATGGATTGCCCATCCCGATCTAATTGACTATCCATCTAAATTTAAACAACGAGCCATCTAAATTTAATCTGAGTATCCATCTTATAGTTATAAGGACTATCCATCTCACATACAAATATTATATGAATTATCTATCCTTGGCCATATAGACTATCCACACAAATGGTTTATCTATATAAAATTATGTGGACTATCCATATGCATGTTTTTTTTTAAATGTGATAGTTTTCTTAAGATGACTATGAACCTATCATGAACTATATAGAGACAATCCATTACAGATATTATATGGACTATCCACCACATATCTCACTGTTTTCCTGGGTTGACTACAAACCCATCAAATATCAATGTATAATTAGAATATATATTATTCTCCCAAGTGCCAAATCCATGTCTATTGGTATCCCCATTTATGTTGTCGAACCCTGTAACCTATGGCAACTCAAAAATAATAAACATTGGTATCTCCAATAAAATACGATATCAAACCTTTATTCGAGATTCAAAACAAAACTCTGGTTTTATATAGTGCAATGCTATACTGGCAAAATCATAAGGTTGTCGATTTTCGTAAAACATAGACCATCTCTCCTTTAAAACATAAATTTTACTTTGCATGAAAACAAGTCTTCTCAGCCCACAAAGCATTAGTTTCGAAATTAAAGAGTTACGGCATCAATGCCGCATATCATAAATGTCAAAAACAAAGAATACAAAGAATGTCAAAATTGATGAATCACGACATCAATTACTGCAAAAATACATGTCAAAATTGGATACTTACGACATTAACACTTCAAAACTATGATGTTGAAATTATGGTTCTTCGGCTATTATGCCGTAAATAAAAGGATGTCAAGAATGGAAACTCACGACATCAATATTTTAAATACTTCGATATCTAAATCATGGGTTTTGAAACTATAGGTGACAAGAGATCTTAAGTAAAATTTCAAGGGATGTTGTTTTTTATAAAACAACATAGAGCTCCGAAATCGATATCAAATCTCTTTACCAACGAAATGTCACATTCCTCCTATGATGGATGTCATATCCCTATGTGATCCAATACATCACATATCTATTTATTAGTTATCGCATATATCATTTCAAATATATGTCGCCTTCCGTACCTTCAATGTCGCCTTTATCTACATAGTTATCACCGATATCAATATATATTGATGTCAAATATCATAGAGGATGTCGCATGTCATCGAAGACATTACTGTAATAAACAATAAAACTATTTTCTTTCCTTTTTGAACCAATTACTTTTTCCACTCCAATCTCTGGTCAAAATATGATTGGTTACCACCAATACTTTATATTTTATTTTCATATTTTGCTAGAAATAAACTTTACCTTCCCAAAAACATTAACCAACTTAATTAATTAATGCCCTTATTTAAATTTAATGTAAGTGCTTTTCTAGCATATTAAATTCATAATCACCTGGGAAAAATCCCCAAAAATAACTAAAAATCATGATTAACATATTCTTTCATATGTAAAAATTTTGGGGTCAAAATAATTGTTTAATTAATTTTTAATAAATAAAACCTAAAATAAAAAATGGTGTTTCCTATCATTTATTATATTCTAATAGAATTTTATAAGGGTTATATAATTAAATATTCATATTCCTATGCAATTAAATTATGGATCGTTACAAGCTGGTTAGAAAATCACTTTTGATATAACTGACATGTCCCCTCCTATTTAAAAAAAACCTACAAATAGAATGTTTAATGTAATGACCAACCTTATTGGACGGTTTAAATCGACAATACAATGCACATGTCAACTCAAACCAATCAAAAAGAAGGATTGTTAATGGGGTAAATAAGAAAATAAGAGAAAAGAAGGAAAAACAAAACACAGAATCTCACATATGAATGACAAAATATAATAATTAAATAAACAGCTCATTAATCTATTTTACAAAATAACATTTGATTACACTTTTACAATACAATCTGAGTTATACATACAGTAGGTATAATAGGATAATGCAGCGGAATAACATGATGCAGTAGAATAATAGAATAATACTAATAATAGTAATATACAAAATCTTCGTCCTCCAAAAAATGATCTTCAATGCACTGAAAAATTCAGGACCGGCCCGAGCATAATGAAAAGATAAAACATTCGAGTCAGAACTAAAAGATCTTATATAAGTTAAATCAACAGTAAATAAATACGAGTGTGATGGCTTCAGAGATGTTTACAGGATTTTACATCTCCTATCCAGTGTAGAACGTGCGTGCAATAACTTAAGAGATGTTTCTAGATTTTCCATCTCCAAAGGATCCGTTAAACTATCTATATGTAGTAATATATGCTATATATAATGTCTATTAGTACAGTAAAGTATTAAAATAGCATTAAGGCGTTATCCATATTCCTCTTAACACATTTTATAAATGTCGTAGTCTATACAGTCTGTAAAATCCACCAAACCGGTGGACTATCAGGGAGCACTCCATAGGTACGACAAAACAAAAATCGTAGTGGGCTCGATAAGACATATGACAAGGCACGCAAGGCAATGTCATGGTAGGATTCTACCATTTGCACTCCCAGACTGGTGGTAACCCATAGCAGCTACTACCGCCCACCTTGAAACACATTCCCATAATCAAATCGAATGTGGCCACCAAATCAATCATAAAGTAACAGATATGGTATCGAAGAAGCATGTCCGACCAAAGGAGCGGCCTCACTTGGCCCGGTATAGCTCCTGTTTTAGTCATATCAAGTTGACCCGAGTGGGTCAGGGCTATGTTCATACCTTATATCAGAAGCGTTCGCAAAACCATCTTACTTCATTCTGGATTCTCCACCACGTGCACAGTTGTTAAAGTGGTTTCGAAATTGGCAGAGAGTATGATAATATCCGACTCAGTCTCTTTAACGACCAAACGTTTATTTCACAACATGGTCATCTTATGAAACATTTTTAATAATAAATCCAGAAAATAGTTTATACCTTCATATCAATATCCATATACTTATTCCAAAAGTATAAATATATTCATAAATACCGAGGAAGATTTCATTCAATCAATTTCGAAAATTACATATAAATCTCTTTCAAACCATTTATAAACTATTTATATGCTTTAAAACCATTTATAAAGTTATTTATAAATTCCAAAATAGTTTACAACTCTTCTCCTTTTCATAAACTTCTACGCAAATTCCTTTAAAACGTTTTTAAATCCTTTTATATAAGTTCTCTTATCAACCCTTTATAAAATTCTTTAAACCTTTATAGCTCCTTTATAAAACCATTATAAAATCCTTTATAAAATCTTTTATAAACCCTTTATAGAACCTTTTATAAAATCCTTTATAAAAATCTTTTATAAAATTCTTTAAATCCGATTTAATTACAAATTATTCTCTGCTTAACTTCTTAAATTTTATTTATTAAAATTATTATATAAAATCTATATTTATTAAAATAAATTAAATATATATATATATATATATATATATTAAAACTATAATAAATATTTATTAAATTAAATGTTAAACTATTTAAAATATGTATTTTTAGTACCAAAATTATAAGTTAAAATCTTAAATTTACATTAAAACCATATATTAATTTATAATTTGAAGCATTAAAACATATAAAATAAATTATTTTTCAAATATAAATTTTAAATAAAATCATTAAATTAAATTAAAATCAAATTTATATATCAAACATACTTTGCTATTTAGAAAATAATTTAAACCGCCCAATGGTGTCTGTATATAATTTTCTACCCTATGGTCAAGTGATTGGGTATGTACCATTTCAATCCAAAATAGTTAAATTTCTCGAGTATATATCATTTCAACCTGCATCCCAAATCAATAGTTTCAAATAAATAAAATTGTTCGAATCTATCATTTCAACCCATAATGATTTTTCCTTAATCTATAAGATCATTCGAGTACGTATCATCTCAACCTATAGTGATTTTCCTAATAACAAACTAAGGGAACTTGCAGTGTGATAACAATATATATAATAAACATAACATCCAATCATCCAAAATGTTAACAAATAAACGTCCATCACAATCAATATCCAAATCAGTCAATGAACCACAACAATTAACTGGTTATCAATATCAGGTATTTAACTATCAATTAATTTCAATATTTATTTAAATGGCAATTTAATTCAGTAAAAATTCAGATTAAACTTAATGACAATTTAAATTACCAAACAACAATTAATAAAATTTCTTATCACATCATAAACTTAATTCAACTAACATAAGAAGGTTTAGTATTTCTAAGTGGGTTAAATCACTCACCTCGATTTCTATTCGATTTAAAATGCAATAAAAGCCTAAAAATCCAGTAGTCTTAGAATTCAACAAAACCAGGTCCATGCTGTCCAAAATTTTGATACGATTGCAATGGAAGAAACCGCGTCCAAATTAGAGCGCGTATGACAAAGTTATTAGCTTTAGAAGATAAAAATTTTAAATTTAAATAAATAAAATGAAAAGGGAATTATGTAAATGTGTTACCATCCAAGCCCTAGCATGAAAAACCAAATGTATGAACCCAGTAATAGCTGCAAACGATCGTATCTAAGTCATGCCACCTTCGTCCACTTCCACCCTGATCAGAGGACACCGCTGCGATGCCCATGCCAGGCCGCCCCCTCGCCGAAGTCGCTGCGCCTCGAAGCCCTTCCAGGACGTGGGTGAACAACGACCAAAGATCATCAAATTCTGGTGAATTGGTGCTATTAGGTGATGAACGACCACCATGGATTGACTTCATTCGTCAAGCCCTACGCCATGGTACCCTTTGATCGCTGTAAGGTTGACGATCCACCGTCGAATTGAAACCTGGGATGGACCTTCGAAACTTCTTCGCCAAATTCTGGCCAAATCGAACCTCAAATCGAAAAAGGAATTTCAGATCTAGATTATATTCGTTGAGGGATTTCCAACGATATATAATTCGATAGTTTTAATGAGTTTGAAATTTCGGTTGATTTTAAATTTGGGAATTAGGGTTTTGATAGTCAGACATTGGAAAGAAGGAAAGGAATAGATGGGAATAAGAAGTATATACAAAAATTGGAATAGGCTGCTAGGGTTTCAAAAAAAACTATTTATATAGACACAGATGGATAAGAATGAATGGACATATCGATTTGGGTCGAACGATAACAATGACCCGAAAAGCCCATTTCGTTCCTGAAACAAAAATGGGTTATCCAATATATCAAAATATAGGTTTTTAATATATTCAAACTCAATAGAACAAAATTCAAAATCCAATTATATCCATTTAAATTCCATTAATTAATTTTTACGCGTCTCAAGCTCGCGCGATCAAACGATAAGTCCGATCGCTTCGAAACTTGAAATCTTATAATAATTCTCTATTTGGACCCGATGAAACTGGTTTCGTCGAAATCCAAGATGGTAACCAAAATGGATAATTTTCATGTTCATTAAATAAATTATTATTAAATTGATTTAATCAATTTTAAATTCAAATTTAAAAGTTGACAATTTTAATCATTCTTGATTAACCAGGAATTAATAATAATTTTAAAATTAAATTTTGCATGTCTAATCCAAGATTTAAATATTACATAAATTGCAGCATTCAATTACAACTCTAATAAATCCATTCATATAATTTAAATTTCAAACAAAACCGTTTATTTAAATTTAAATTCTTATATTAAATCACTATTACCTGATGAATATAATTAATATTAGTTTTTATTTTATTACATTCATATTTTACAGTTAACATCGTAACTCATATTAACATCAATATTTAATTATATTAAACTTCACTGATTTTCAGATTAATTTCAACGGATTAAATAATAAGGTGAGAGTAAAACAATTGTTATACATTAGTAATTCAAATCTGTTAACTTAATGTTTACAATCAAGGGTTATAGATTACTTACCAAAATTGATTTCATATTCTATATTAAAACCACTTTCAGTTAAATTACACACAACTCCAACATTAAATACAACATCTTATTTATTTCCTTATTTACAATTGTAACCAAATTAAGTTTACAATTATTTCAATTGATTGAAATTATATTAAAATAGTTGTTGGTAACATTCAAACAACTTATTCCAATAATCTTTTCCATTTAATAAATCTTAAATTTTAATTTCTCACAATATTAAATTTCAAAACCTTATTTAATTTAATGGTTTTAATTGTTAAAAATATGGGTCGTTACACTCTTCCCTACTCAAAACTTTTCGTCCTTAAAAAGGGACAAGAATGAATTAAGAACTTGATACAATTGTATTCAAAATAATCAATTCATAAACAATTAGTTTACATAATTAAGTATTTTAAATAAAATATATCAATTTGTAAACAATTAAATCTTTCATATTCAATTTTAATAAAAGTTTGAAAATATTTTTATTTTCACAAAATTTTCTAAGCCCTAAAATTCACCAAAAATTTCGGTAGAGTCTCCTTGGCATGGTTAGATCCAGAAAATTAATAACATCAACAATTTCAATATATATATATATATCATATTTCAATAATAAACATCCCAAATCAAGGGAAAAACAATTAACAATGGTTCCAAAACTGTAATCCAAAAACATACCTATTTGTTGGACAAACAGCTTTATTTATGAAACCAAAAGTAGTAGTTATTGCTTCCATGAACTTATATTTCACTTATAAAATCCAAAACAGTGAGAATTATGCAAAAGAGTTATATTGCTTCAACCAGTAACAAAAGAAAATAAACATAAAACATATGCAAACAAAACAACACAACCATCATATGCAACAAAAGAAACCATCATACATCCATAGCAATCCAAACAAATGGTTCGTCCAGGCTCAAAACTTTTCATTGTACAAGGGTGATAAATAAAATACTAAGTATACCTTACGCTTAACAGCCTTAGAAAATTACTTAATAGATTATTCATACATCCTTAAACAATTTGAAGCATCATATCCCGAACTTCCCATCGGCCAAAACAACAATGAATTTAAATATCATTTCAGTTTATTTTATTGGTTTCCTTTTACCCTTTGATTATATTATTTTTTCATTCATATAATGTCATTTTGTCCATTAATTTACATTCATTTACTTACAAGGGTTATTCCCATTCAATTATTTACAACATAAATAAATCAATTCTTAAAATATTATAAAAGTTTCTTGCATTTTTAATTCACGTTTATTATTTACTTATATAACTTGATTTCCATTTAATATTAATATTCATTGGTGAATAATTCATACTTAAGCTTTTTTAACTTTTAATTTACATTCATTCCTTCATATAGTATCATTTAGTATTAAATATATTTATGAATAATTTCAACAATTTCTTAAGTGTATATCCATTTGCTTAAATAACATTCACTTTTACTATTTAATTTAGTTATTAAGCATTTTTAAATCTCAAGTTTTTTACTTTCTTGTAACTCTTAATTCTTCATTTATAAATATATGTTCATTTTGAAGCATTTTGTTATTAAGTTTTCACTTATATAATACTCAAGTACATATTCATATTAACACTTCAACTTATTAAACGTTTCTGGTAAGTTTTATATATGCTTTTAGAACGTAATTGAATGTTATACAATTTATCTTATTCATTTTATTTAACAAAAATGTTCAATAATTTACATCTACTTAATCTTCATTATCTTTTAAAATACAAGTTAAAATTCTCTAATTCCTTTATATATATATTTTTATTAAACACTTATCTTTTAATATTTCAATTTGAATGTTTCCAATCTTATTAAATAGTCATGGTTTCATTTCATTACAATATATAAGATCCCTAATTTATGGAAAACTTAAGAACTAAATTCTGGGTTTCATTTCAAATCATTTTGAAATTATATATATACTTATATATTTTGTATAACAAATCACACTTAGAAATTTAGAATTAAGATTTGTTTATCAAAAGAAATGTGTAGCAAAGCTACAACAATGGTCCTCCCACATTGAAGCTCGAAAATTAACGTCGATGATGTCACGATCATCACCAAAATTATTTTCCAACGATAGAAGATGAAAGTGCAGAACTTAATTCCTTTTTAAAATTCTTTTAAAACATTTCTTTCAAATCACATTGAAAATGTTTATATCCGAAAATACTTCTAAATAATACTAATATTATCTTTCCAAAAGCTTTTGAAAACTAATTTCAAAACTCCAAAACTTAAGTTCTCAAATTTCTAATTCATATTCACTTTATTTGTAAATCCTATTTTGCAACCGATATTTAAAAAATTTCTCTTCCTAACAAACAAACATATCGCATACAACTATATCCACTTATAAAAATTATTCTTTTATATACATAATATAATACTAGGTAAAATTATTTCATTTACCTATATTTCAAAATAATATTGTGTTGGTCTGCCCTAGTAAGTGTTTAAAAATCTCTATCGATGTCATAGCATCCTATATACCAACCAGAATTCATAAATACTCAACAGAACAAATTAACACAATAAAAAATATTTTTATGTCACTAACAAATACGCTCTCTCATAGATATGCTCTCAAACTCATTTTAGGGTATTAATAACCCTATATCTGATGAGTTTAACCTCAAGCAGGTTACGGTATCAATAAACCAAAGCTCTAACACCAACTGTAACGACCCACCTTCTTAGATGGTTTAAATCAACAGTAAACCATACAGGTCAACTCAAACCATCCAAAAGGAAGAATTATTAATGAGGTAAATAAGAAAATAAGAGAAAAGATGGAAAAACAAAACATAGAATCTCGTAGTGGAATTACAAAATATAATAATTAAATAAACAGTTTATGAAGCCGATTTACAACATAACATTCGATTACACTTTTACGATACAACCAGAGTTATACATACAGCATGTATAAAAGGATAATGTAGCGAAACAACATGATGCAATGAAATAATAAAATAATTATAATAATAGTAATATAAAAAATCTTCGTCTTCATCCTCCAGAAAATGATCTTCAATACGCTGAAAAAACTCAAGACTGACCCGACATAGTGAAAAGACAAAACATTCGAGTCAGAACTAAAAGATCTTATGTAAGTTAAATCAAAAGTAAATAAATACGAGTGTGATGGCTTGAGAGATGTTTACGGGATTTTACATCTCATGTCTAGTGTATAACGTGCGTGCAATAACTTAAGAGATATTATGGGATTTTCTATCTCCAAAGGATCCGTTAAACTATTTATATGTAGTAATATACGCTATATATATATTGTCTATCAGTAAAGTAAAGTATTAAAATAACGTTAAGGCATTACCCATATCCCCTTAATACATTTTATAAATGATGTAGTCTAAACAGTATTGTAAACTCCACCAAACCGGTGGGCTATCAAGTAACGCTCCAAAGGTATGACACAAACCAAAATCGTAGTGGGCTCTATAAGGCATATGAAAAGGCATGCAAAGCAATGCCGGTGTAGGATTCTACCGTTTGCACTCCTAGACTGGTGGTAATGCATAGCACCTGATACCGCCTACCTCGGAACACACTTACATAATCAAATTTAAGGTGGCCACCAAATCAATCACAAAGTAATAGATATGGTATCGAAGAAGCTGTCCGATCGGAGGAGTGACCTTACTTGGCTCTGTATAGCTCTTATTTTAGTCATATCAAGCTGACCCAATGGGGTCAGGGATACGTTCATTCCTCACATCAGAAGCGTTCGCCAAACCATCCTACTTTTTTCTAAATTATCCACCATGTGCATAGTTGTTAAAGTGGTTTCGAAATTGGTAGAGAGTATGACAATATTCGTCCCTGGTCTCTTTAACAACCAAAAGCTTATTTCACGCCGTGATCATTTTATAAAACATTTTTAATTAAAAATCCAGAAAATAGTTTATACCTTCATATCAAGATATCCATATTACTTATTCCAAAAGTATAAATATATTCAAAAATGCCGAGGAAGATTTCTTTCAATCAATTTCGAAAATAATTTATAAATATCTTTCAAACCATTTATAAAGCCATTTATAAATTCCAAAACAGTTTACAACTCTTTCCATTTTCATAAATTTCTATGCAAATTCCTTTAAAAGATTTTCAAATTCTTTTATACAAGTTGTTTTATCAACCCTTGATCAAATTCTTTAAACCTTTATAACTCCTTTATAAAACCATTATAAAATCCTTTATAAAATCCTTTGTAAAACCCTTTATAAAACCTTTTATAAAATTCTTAAATCTTTTATAAAATCCTTTAAATCCGACTTAATTACAAATTACTCTCTAATTAAATTCTTAAATTTTATTTATTAAAATTATTATACAAAATCTATATTTATCAAATTAAATTAAATTTAAACACGCACACACACACACACATATATATATATTAAAGGGACATTTCACTAGAAGGACACACATCCAAAAAATTTATTTTCAAGGCCAAAATCAGCAAAGTATTACTTTTAAGGACAATGTCAGCAGTCCAATTACTTTCAAGGATATAATTTCATAGCTTTTTAGGCCTGAAAACCAATTATTTTTCATTTTGTCCTTAATAGTAATTATTTTAGTTATGTGTCCTAAAAACTAATTGCACTTGCTAAAGAGCCCCTTGTGGCTAATTTCCAATTTAATAAATTCAATTGAGTGTGTTTTTCTCATGTATGTCTTCCAGACTAACTTGCGTGTTATTTTATTATAATGCTCGGGTCCGACCGAGTATTACAGATTTAGGTCAGAATGCTATGGAGCTCAGGAGACGAGCTGGAGGAGTTCAGACGTATATCTCATACTTGGTTATTTCCGTTGTGTGAGTTATGTATATCAGGACAATTTATTATAACTGTCTAAATTGATGCAATGATTATTGTACTCTGATGATTGTAAGTATAAAACAGTTATTATTTTTTTTGTCCAAAAATTTATTATTATATATTATATTTTGTTCCAGTGCGTTTATGAGATTATGTGTTGATTGTTTCTATTTTTCTTCCACCTTTTCTTTTCACCCTAACAATCTGCCTTTTGTGCAATTTGAGCTGACTTGTGCGGTATTATTGTCAGGTTAGACTGCATGGAAAAGTGGGTCGTTACACTACCAAGTTGTTAACCAACATCAATAAGATTTAGCCATGAAAGTTTAATAATCAAGCAAACATTTAAATAACTAAAATCCAATAATCAAGCAAATTCTTATTAGCGAAAGCTAATCAACAAATTTGGACTCCAAATCTGAAACCTATAAACAATTTTGCACTTAATTTTTCTTGCATGGAATGAATTCATCGAATTCGAATTTGTTGCAATTTGAATTCGGGGAAATTTGAGCAAATTCCTTTAAGTTTGAAATCGACAAATATGGAGGAGAGAAAATCTTACCAATGATTGAATGGACAATGCTAAGAATTTTTTTTATTTTCGATCGATAATGTTTGCCTATGTCGCTTGAAAACTAGATGCGGAAGAAACGAAGGAGAAGGGTGATTAAAGAAATTAGAAATTTAGGTTTTGTCCTTGAATCTAAGTGGAATGTTGAATGAAGTACTGGATGAGAAGCAAATATATTTTAGTGTCCGGGAAAACTTAATTATTTGAATTGCTTTACTAGAAACCGTGACCGCTTTGCAAATTGTCACTAAAGCATATTTTGAGTAACTAAAAAAAGTAAAAAAAAGAGTAGTTTGATTATTTTATCAAATAAAAATAAAATTCATATTTAGTAAAATTATAGAGATTAAGAGAATGAAGCATGTGGATTATGGAGAGCCTGTAGAGAAGAATCAAATTTATTATATTAGATAAATTTAAGAAGTAGCATGTAAAACAAGGAAATAAAATGAGAAAAATTTGATTTTTCTTAATGTTGCAGTGTGGAGGAAGGATATGGAGAAGAAATGAAATGACAGAAAAATTGTACGCAGAATTTAAAGAGGCATAAGTGGAAGTCTGTTTTGCTATAGGACCTTTTGTTATTAATTAATGCTGATTAAAATCATGTTACTAATTAATGAACATAAAATGTTATCCATTCCTTTTATTTAATTTGAATAATTTGTCCAACATCATCAAATTTTCATAAATTCACTTAGATATATACTAGACATTTGCCTTACATGCCTAGCTATTGGGTCAAGCCTGGGTTTAATAGTATTCTTAAGTTAAGAAAACTGTGTAAGATCATCTATAAGTATATAACAGAAAGAAAAACAGCTTTTATTTTGAACGAGATTTAATTACGGAGTTAATAATTTACAATAAATTATAGAATTATCCATATGGCCCCTAACTCTATCAATCTCCCACATCCACTTGGGCCAACTATGGAATCTCAAGCCATCCCTTCAATTAGTTTGTTGAGAACTGATCGAGCTAGTCCATTCGTGAACGGATGTATTACGTTGTCCTTGGTATTTATTCTATCAATCACAGCTTCTTTATTAGCGAAAAACTCTCAAATAAGGTAGTACATTCGTAGAATGTGCCTTGACTTCTTGTGAGCTCTTGGTTTTAAAATATGCATTGCAACAATATTGGCACTAAACAATGTCAGTGGATTCTCAATGTAACGACTCTACTTTTCGACCCTCGAATGTCGACTCTTATATATCTATGGTATTCGTGCATCGGACACTCAAGTGTTGGAAAGACAAAAATCTATGTTAAAAAAAAGAATAGAACAAGAAAGGAAAAACACAACATATGAATCTTACAGTAGAATGATAATATATAATATCAAAAGGAAAGTATAAAAGGTTACTCCAAATATAGAAATTTTAGAGTTATAAAACCTAAGTACTTTCATCAGTTTGGACAATTATAACTGCATGTCCTCACAATGCTGATATAAATATAACTAATATGAAACAACATAAATAGAAATAAATAGATAACGGAAGCCTCCAACTCTTCTCCAGAACACTAAATCGTCCAACGTAGAACCTTCCATGCTCAGCCAACACGAAAGGGTATGCGAGGAATTTAGAAAAAACGAAAAACAAGCATCATACATAATTCAGGTATGAGAAAATCTGAGATATATGCCACATGTAATAGTAACTACTGAGACTGTACAGATTCCTATAATAGTTTTTTCCTTAAAAGAAACTAACCATTCATTAAGTTTAATACAGTGATATGATAGATAATGGTTAGCGTGTAGGAGATAATCATATAAAATAGTTGTGATGCTTACATTAGTCATACCATAGCATATTTAGGTTACATTTAAAACCGCTAAGATACGTTCGCATATATAATGGATTTTTCCATGAAGACGCCTCTAGTAAACTGAAGCGGACCTACATGCACAAGGATCATAATCTACCTTTTGAGCATCATATATCTCTAGATAAAATATAAATAAGGTAAACACTAGCGGCCCACACCCGAACATAAAAATGAACCACGTGGAATCAAATATCATAAAGTCCCGCCGGCCAACAATCGATAAGTATCTCTAGATATAGAATTGATAATACCCTGACGTGGGTTTGCTAAACCCTAGGTATTGCTGCTTATTCTGTCTTTAGCCATTTCTGATGTTGAGATTACGTTCGGCATCTTTCGCAGGAGTCTTCATTACTCAAACAGAAATCGATTCTCCAAATGGATTTCCATATCTTGATCAAATCACAAATCACTACATGGATTGGAGCATCTTGAACAGATCTCAAATCTCCATATAGATTCTCTTTCTCAACCACTTCCAAAATATAGAATCCGTATACTGGTTTTGAGGTGGTATTCGATAAGTAAAACATTTATCAATCTCGGACTCTTTAATACTAGTCGATGAATTTTTAGTTAACTCAATTCCGGTTCTTTCAGAAGTAAGTGAAAGCTATAGGCATTTCATACCAATACTTCTACCCAGGGGTTCTCATGGGTATGATATCATAAAACCTTTAGATTACTTCTTAAGTTAATATTAGGTCAAGTTCGATAGTCGACAAATCAATCATCTAGTCAATATAATTGCTTAGACAAATAAATATTCGTATACTTAACTTGTTTCCAGCATTCCAACTTCATTATTCCTCGTACAGGAGTGAAGCCAGATAAGTTAAAGCACTGGTTGCATCAAAGCCTTACTTAAACACTTCATTCTTGAATCTCTCAAATAGATAAGTCTACCTCGTCCGTTTTAGTGTTAAATATAGCATAAATGATTTCCATAAACAAGTAAGAAATCAACAAGATTAACACGTTTTCGACATTCTCGACTTAAATATACCTCGGCCAAGACGGAATCCAACAGGTTAGAGCTCTATTATTCCATCCATACTTGACATCAATCTTAACTCTCATAAAAAGATAAGCCTACTTCATCTTACTACAACAAAACCTGTTATTAGTTGCATTGATTAGTAGCTTTCAAGGCTATATACAACTGTTAGTTGGCTAAATTTAAAATTAAATAAAGAAATACTACCAACTTGTCCCGCCAAAAATTCACCGTGTTTTTGTTGAAATTTTTACGTGACCCGCTCGTTTCTCTTTGTCTTCTCAAAACATTCAAAATTTTCTTAAACCTCCTCCTCTCAAAAAATGAAGAAAAACTAGAAAGAAAAGTTGTTCTTTAGATCACTCTAGAATCATCTCCCGTTGGCTCTTCATTCATTCACTTCTTTCTCCACATTTTCTGTTATACGTCTAGTATACCAAAACAGAGAATAATCAATTAGAAACTCATCGCACAAGTTTATAACTCTGATTTCCACTACACTGGAATTCTGTATTAATTATTAAAACAATATGAATGCTGTAAATAAGTTACAACAACAGCGTTATACTATTTTGAATAAATAGTATAACCAGAATAACGGATAGAATATAGAATAGTTTATATAAATGTACAAACAAACTAGAATTCTAACCGGATTATGTCTGAGGCTCGTCGTAACGATTTCCTTAAGAATTTTATTTCAAAATTCTCCCAAGATACAACAAACGAATTCTACTCGAAATTGCAATGAGTATATCACTCTGTGATTTAAAGTATAGCAGTAGAAGAGAGGAAGAAGATTTGGATTTCTGAAAAATGAGTGAGGAAAGTGATCAGTTTTCCTTCTTATTTATAGTTGGTCTGTATCTCTTCCGAACGGTCGTGTCTGCATCCGTTCGCTCAAACAGTCACGTCCGTACCACTTTGTACAGTCGCATCCGCTCATGCCGCATCCATTCGCCTGCATTTGCTTCAGTCGAGTCGCACTCGCCTGTGTTCGCGCCTATTCAACCCGCGTCCATTTTCGAACAGATCTGCATCTGTTCATATGGCCTGCACCTGTCAGAAAGCCCGGTCCAGTTTGTAGTAAAAATACGAGTATCATATTAGACCCAAACCCGAGCCCGGCCCGGTTCAGTTCGGTCGGTCGGTCGGACGGACGGCGACGGCGCGTGTGTGGTGGAGATGCATGATCTCCCTCCTCACAACGAAGCATACATTTGGAAGCCCCAGGCCCCTAACCTCCTTATGAGAAAGCTATTAATATACTTGGCTTTCTTAATATATTAGGCGATGTGGGACTTTATGTATTCTTCATTCATTGTGTTCTATAGGAATTCCAACAATCCCCCACATGAATGATAATATACATATCCCCCACACGAAGTGAAATATCACAGAGTACATATGGAATAATGCTTTATCGTGGATAAGTAGATATTTCACTTTGAACTTTCCCTAGTTAAAACTTATCGGATGTACTTAGCTAATCGGTGAATTATTTCATCTTGAACCGTCGGCCTTTATTGTATATCCAGACAATAAGCTTTACGAAGCATTGATTCCCTTCTCATCCAATCTCTTGGTTGTGTTCATTTTGGTCCTGAACAATTTTTGGTTCTGCGAGTGTTTTAGAGAATAAAAGCCTTTTAATATTCTCATTGAGCCGACCCAGCTCACACTAACATTGGTGATCGCAACCATTAAGAGTATCCTACATATACCCCACTTGTTATTTCCAAGATATGGTCATCATTAAAAAACATAGTTTTAACCTTTAAATACTTCTGTAGGCATGCATTTATATTGTGTACCTTAGGAATGGAGTTGGACTACATCCACGCAAATGCATTACGTCTTGAGTTATTCAGAACTGGTTTGCCTATTGATCCTAGTCCGTGGGATCTCCAGTCGCTAGGATAAGTTTCCGTATAAGATAACTCTTTGGTGGTTTAGGCTTTTAAGCTCATTCCCCTCGATGCGCAGTCAATTTTCTCTCTTGATAAACCTTTAGTAAATGGATCCGCTAGGTTATCATTTATTCTCACATTATCTATGGAAATAGTTCCATTTGAGAGTAACTGCCTAACTGTGTTATGGCGTCGACGAATGTGTCGTGACTTTTCATTATACACAAAGTTTTGTGCTCTGCTTAGCGCTGCTTGGTTATTGCAGTGTATGCATATGGCCGGTACAGGTTTAGACCAGAATGGAATATCTTCTAAAAAGTGCCGAATATTCTGCTTCTTCGCCTGCTTTATCTAATGCAATGAACTCTGATTCCATATTGGATCGAGCTATGCATGTTTGTTTAGTAGATTTCCATGACATTGCTGCTCCTGCAAGGGTAAAGACATAACCACTTGTTGATTTTGATTACTCTGAATCTGCAATCCAGTTTGCATCACTATATCCTTCTAAGATGGCAGGATATTTTCCATAATGTAAGGAATAGTTAGTGGTGTTTTTTAAATATCCAAGCACTCTCATTAGTGCTTTCCAGTGTTCCTTCCCTGCATTTCTTGTATACCTGCTCAATCGACTTACTGCATAAGCTATATCTGGTCTTGTGCAATTCATGAGATACATGAGACATCCTATTACACGAGAATATTCCAGTTGCATTACACTCTCATTAGTGTTTTTATGCAGTACTTACGATGGATTAAGAGGTGTATTTACTCCTTTAATTCCAAAATTTTGAAATCTTTTAATCACTTTTTCTACATAATGTGATTGAGATAACTCAATACCATTAGGTGTTCTTATTATTTTTATTCCAAAAGTAACATCTGCAACACCCAAGTCTTTCATGTCGAAATTGTTGATCAACATTTTCTTTATGGCCTCAATTACCTGAGTATTTGGACCGAATATTAGCATATCGTCCACATATAGACAGATCATCACATATGATTGTCTAAGTTGTTTATAATAAACACATTTGTCACATTCATTTATACGAAAACCATTTCTCATCATGACACTATCAAATTTTGCGTGCCATTGCTTTGGAGCTTGTTTTAGTTCGTATAATGATTTTACTAATCTATAGACTTTATTTTCATTTCCTTTGGAAACAAAACCTTCAGGTTGCTCCATTTAGATCTCCTCATCGAGATTTCTATTTAAGAATGCTGTTTTTACATCCATTTGATGAATCTCTAGATTGTAGATGGATGCAATTGCTATTAACATTCTTATAGATGTTATTCGTGTTACCGGCGAATATGTATCAAAAAAGTCTACTCCTTCTTTTTGACGATATCCTTTGGCTACTAATTTGGCTTTATACTTGTCGATAGAGCCATCTGCTTTTATTTTCTTCTTGAAAATCCATTTGCAGCCAATTGTTTTATTCCTGGTGGAATATCAACAATTTCCCAAGTTTTATTACTTAGAATTGAATCAATCTCACTTTGGTTTGCTTCTTTCCAACATGAGAATTCAGAAGATGACATTGCTTCCTTGTACGTTTGAGGTTCATGCTCTAATACATGTTAAAAAGTACGAACCAAATGTTTTGGAAGTTCTAGCCCTTACGCTTCTTCTTGGTTCAGCATCCTCAATTTCATGATGAGTTTCATCTTCATGTGAATCGTTTGATTCTTCCCTTATCCTTTTTGGGACATTATTTCCTTCATTCCTTTTGTGCGGAAACACATCTTCAAAGAATGAGGCATCTCTTGATTCCATGATTGTATTTACATGAATATCAGTTATATCAGACTTGAATACCAAAAATTTGTAGGCACTACTATTTTGGGTTGGCCCAAGATAATAACAATCTACTGTTTTTGATCCAAGTTTGACTCTCTTGGGAGGCGGAACTGGAACTTTTGCCAAGCACCCCCACACTTTGAGGTATTTAAAACTTAGTTTGTGTCCTTTTCATAACTCATATGAAATTGTTCCTGTTTTATTGTGAGGGACTTTGTTTAATATATGATTAGACATATTTAAGGCTTCCCCCCACAAGTTCGTCGGTAGACCAGAAGTTAAAATCATGGCAGTAATCATGTCTTTTAACATTCTGTTCTTCCTCTCGGCTACACTATTTTGTTGTGGTGAATATGGAGCTGTTGTTTGATGAATTATACCATTTTCGGCACAGAATTGTTCAAATGGTGATTCATATTCTCCATCTCGATCAGATCTCAACATCTTGATCCTTTTATTTAACTGATTTTCTACCTCGGCTTTGTACTTTATAAATGATGTAATTGCTTCATCTTTACTATTCAAAAGATATACATAGCAATATCACGTATAGTCATCAATAAAAGTGATAAAGTACTTTTTCCCACCTCTTGTAGGTAATGATTTAAAATCACATAAATCTGTATGAACCAAACCTAGTGGTTCGGTGCTTCTATCAACAGATTGAAATGGTTTTTTTAACCATTTTTGCTTCTACACATGTCTCACATTTATAGTTCTTATCTACTTGGAATTTCGGAATTAATCCCAAGTTTGATAATATTTTCATTTTTCGGAAATTTATGTGTCCTAATCTATCATGCCATAGTAAAATTTCGTGCTCAAGCAAGTAAGAAACTTCAATTTTATTAGTAGCACAATCAGAATACATATTTTTGTTGCCGACAATGGCTACATTTGCCTTAAATAGGCCATCACATAAATAACCCCTTCCGATATACATTCCAGATTTGGACAGAACCATCTTGTCTGACTCGAACACCATTCTGAATCCTTTCTTTGATAACACTGCACCAGAGATGAGATTCTTGCGTATGTCTGGAACGTGGAGCACGTTATTCAACTTGACAGTTTTTCCAGAAGTAAACTTGAGGATTACTGTGCCACTGCCTTCGATCATGGAAACTGCAAAATTACCCATGTAGAGTTTTTCTTCGTGATCGAATTTCTGATATATAGAAAACATGGATTTGTCAAAACAAACATGACGAGTAGTGCCTGTATCTACCCACCATTGGTTAGGATCCTGAACCAGATTGCATTCAGATACCACCGCCGAGAAGTTGGACTCGTCTACTCCATGTTATCCACTATATTTGCCTCTTTATTGTGTTCCTTTTTGTGTCTGCAATCTTTAGCGGCATGTCCAACTTTTCCACAAACCCAACATTCGCCATTAAACTTCTTGGTTCGTTTGTTGTCTTTTGGTTTGTTGTCTTGAGCTTTCCTTTTCTTCTGGAAATTCTTCGTTTTGTTTTTGGTCTTTGACCCTTCAGCCACAAATGCCTCCTCGCTTTGTTTTGTTATTCCACGGTTATCTGCCTCAATTTTCAATCGGACTATGAGATCCTGTAAAGAGATTTCCTTCTTTTTATGCTTTAGATAATTGCTTTAATCTCTCCATGACGGTGGCAGTTTTCCCGTGATGGCTTCAACCAAAAACGATTCTCCAACCTTATGACCTTCCACCTCAAGTTCATGAATGATGATTTGCAGTTCATGCAGTTGAGCAGTCACCGGTTTGGAGTCAACCATCTTGTAGTCCATGAATTTTTCTACAATGAATTTCTTAAGACTGATATTCTGCGTCTTGTACTTTGTGGTAAGTGCATTCCAGAGTGCTTTTGATGTCTTTAAAGGCTGATATACTTTGTATAGCACCTTGTCGAGACAATTCAGAATATAGTTTCTGCATAAAAAAGTCGGAATGCTTCCACGTATTCATCTCTGCTTCCTTGCCTGGTGCAGGAATCGGTTCCTCCTCGTCGAGGTACTTTTGCAGACCAAGTGTGGTGAGATAAAACAACATCTGATTCTGCCATATCAAGAAATCATCACCATCTCCCTTGAACGGTTCAGGTCTATTGTGAGTAGTATTCTTTGAAAATTCTACTGTTGTCATCTCTGTTTTAGTAAGAAAACAGTAAAATTCTTAAGATGTTATACGTCTAGTATACCAAAACAGAGAATAATCAATTATAAATTCATCGCACAAGTTTATAACTCAGATTTCCACTACACTGGAATTCTGTATTAATTATTAAAACAATATGAATGATGTAAATAAGTTACAACAACAGCGTTATACTATTTTGAATAAATAGTATAACCAGAATAACGGATAGAATATAGAATAGTTTATACAAATGTACAAACAAACTAGAATTCTAACCGGATTATGTCTAATCCTCGTCGTAACGATTTTCTCAAGAATTTTATTTCAAAATTCTCCCAAGTTACAACGAACGAATTCTGCTCGAAATTTTATTTATAGTTGGTCCGTATCTCTTGCGAACGATCGTGTCTGCATCCGTTCGCTCAAACAGTCACGTTTTGTTCGTATGACATGCACCTGTCAGAAAGCCCGGTCCAGTTTGCAGTAAAAATACGAGTATCATATTAGACCCAAACCCAGTTCCGTCGGACAGACGGCGTCGCCGCGTGCATGGTGGAGTTGCATGATCTCATGCCTCACAACGAAGCATACATTTAAAAGCCCCAAGCCTCCAACCTCCTCGTGAGAAAGCTATTAATATACTTGGCTTTCTTAGTATATTAGGCGATGTGGGACTTTATGTATTTTTCACTCATTTTGTTCTATAGGAATTCCAACATTTTCTAAAAGAAAAACCAAAAAGGCCAAACATATAAAATGGAAGAATTGGACAGCGTATAAATACTCCTCTTCAAAATAGTGACTCGGCCATTGGAATACTGAAATTGATAGCTCGATTAATGAGGAACAAGTTTAATCCATACTTGGAAATAATGATTGGAGTTTAGCCTATGATGCATAGCATGATGCTTAATGGAAAGAAGATTTAGACGTGGATTTTGGAAACATATAGTCAAAAGAGGTGCTGGCCAGTAAAGACGGCGTATTACCAAGGAGCAATGGGTGATGTATTTGTCTATGACATTTTCGAGGAAGGATACTTTCGATAAAGTTGATAAATGGCTACAAGAGCTTGCTTGTGAGTTCTTTTAATTTTTTTTAATCATATCAAGCATTGTTCTCAGACAACGCACATAAGTTTGTAATAATTGTTGATGTTCTTTGCTAAAATTTAATTTTGAAAATTTTAAAGCAGCAATCTTACTGTAAAATATGTGAAATTCAAGTGAAATCATATTATGGACATGGTATTAGAGAGTTTTTTCATCCTAGTTTTAACCTAGACAAAATTCTACTTCTTAATGCCGATGTTGAACCAGGAGTTGGAAATGTGCCATGGGCACCAAGTCAGACGCATTATCATAAGCCACCTCTACCTGTTGAAGCTTTGGAAAATGGAGAAAAGAAGGCAAGTAATGGAGGCGATATTGAGTATGAGAAGTTTCTGTCGAAGATGAAGTGATGAGTAAGATTTTGATTAGTTACTTTAAACTGCCATTTGATCCCAAGCATCGATTTCTAGTAATCAATTTGAGAAATAAGCGACCCCATCTATCTCTTGCAAAGCACATTTGTTTAGTAGAATTGCAACTTCTTTAATGTTGATTATAAAACAAAAGCTTAGCTAAGACAATGACAATGTGACAGACCCACTGATTAGCAAGGTAATGGTACACCATTTCATCGTTTTTTAACTTCTAACAAATAAAGCGCTTTCGATCTCTGTAGTCAAAAACATAGAATAATGACAATAAACTCATTTTGCAGTTTTCCTGCAGATAAGGTTACTATAAAATATGCAAATATAGACACCAGGAAGACGAGTAAAACTTCTGACGCAAATGATTGTATTATATTTGTTATGCAAAATTACAAAATTTTAATATAATGTTTATTATAATTCCATCCACTGCATTTTCGCATTTATCATGTAGTACACATGGGAATTTTAGAGTTGTATTAAAGCATCAACACAACCATCTGTAAAACGAAGTTTTTCTAAACTAACATTAAGAAAGTATATGAAATATAGAACGGCCGTATATTTTTTACCCACTTCAAATGCAAGTGTATACTGTAAAAGCAACATGAAATACGCAATCATCAGGGTTGATGAGATTCAACAGGCCCTATTCAGCAAGCCCAGGTTTCTTAAAAGCAGTTCTCAGAGCAGTACATGCATGTGGAGAGCTACATGAAAAAGTAAATATATGTTTTTATTACTGCATGCCAAAATGGATGAGTCACAAGGATGCTTTCGATTATGAATTGCAAGTCTTCTTTCCTTAGGCATGACGTGTTTGTTTTGATTAATTGACGGATGGTTTTGCCATATCTATGACCAAGGGCTGGCGACTTTGTCTTGCTAGTACACGTTCCTGACATGCATGGTCTGAATCAAAAAATTATGCTTGATTCTGTCTTTTATGCAAAGATCAGCTTTGAAAGAAGACAAGGGTTGTTGGCTTTGAGCATGCAAAAGATAATTTTATCGATTCTTTGTTTGACATATTTCTACTTCTTTTGCCTTACAGTTTCTACGCTATCGGATCTTGAACATGGACAAGCAACCTTTGTCGAGTAATGTTTATAAGAAGTTGAGCATGTTATGACATTGATAGCTAAAATGGTTTTTAGACATGTTTCTGTCTTGTAATAACAGTTGTTCATTTTTCCCAGGTGCACCCTTAATCGACAAAATCAATCATAAAACAGCATGCGAATTGCCTACATATCGATACCCGACCAGGTAATGGTGGTGAAGAGAAAGTTGTAGTATGAATAGTTATGCCATCCCATGAAGCAACCATTTGGTACTCTCTTATCAGACGTATGCAGTTATGAACTAAATCAACTCAATCTGAATCGTTTCATCTTGATAAACGTCTCTTGAGTTGATACCTAACTTATTTGCTACAATGTTAACAAAATACATTATTTGATTACACAACACCTTGCAAGCCATGGGTAAGAAGTTTCTTTACCATATTTTGATACCAAGATATTCCCTTTGACTGCCTCTTTCTCTACCAGGCCATGCTGTAACATTAATGCACACATCTTCCATAATACCTGAAAGCCAAAACATTGTATCAAGGAAGAAACCAAACAGCTCAACTCGGATTGGGAAATCTTTTAGGTTGAATTAAAAAGGATTCATGGAGCTGATATTTTCTTAAAGTTGCTTAGTAAAAGTTCAGAACCAAATTGGTCTAAGAAACTAATCAATCTAGGAAGAAGATCAATGGTCGGGCACATCAATGGAGATAGCATGAAAATTCCAGAAATTAAATTCACTAAACTCTTCATTAATGGCGAATTTGTTCACTTTGTTTCAGGTTTGCTCTATATTTTTAACTCCACTTCATATTTAACTTAAATTACATAAATCTGTAAATAAAATTTAGGCTAATTTGTTACATAAGATTTATGTGTGAATTATCTTATAGCTTTGTTGTATTTATACTGTTTGGATTAATACTCTGTTGTTGGCGGAACAAAAATAAAATAAATTATCACTTTTTTTTAAACCAATATAGAATTGGTCCAGAAACATAAGCATAGAAAAAAATGAAAGAAGTTTTAACCAGCTCTTCCACCTCATTATCAAGAAACCGTGGAATATTTATACAGTCTACAAGCAAGTCCACGGCTTCAGGCAAAAATGTTTTTATGGTGTCATAACTGTATGCCATTTGTTCACAAGAACCCGATGTAGTTGTATTCCCATCGGTATTCTCAACTTCATGCACTATTTGAAGATGACTATGATTATTTGTGCTTTTGAGCACTAACCTTTTTAATAGATGGGCGACACCAATAGGCTCGTCTGCTTCATATATTGATCCGCTATCTACAAATATGCCTATGCAAGCTGCAGGTCCCTGAATATAAGGTAACCATCAATTCAACTGATTTTCACACTTCAGATTTACATTTGGTATGTGCATGCTTAATGATTGAAGTTGTCATATTATTTGTAAATGTGGTAACTGTACATTTCTATTAATGGATAGATTTTAACATTCATGGAACACTGTTTAGCATATTATTTCCAGATGTTTATTATTATTAACAAATCGAGATGGATAAATGTATCATAATTGTAACTAAACTTTTGCTCAAACTGAGCTAGAAATCTACTTAATTGCTGAATTGGAAAGTTTTGAGCCAAAGTACAAGCAATGATGGTCCATATGAACTAAATTCACCAAGTTCAGTATATTTTGTTTTAATATACAAGTGATACAAATCAGTAGTCAAGAGTATGTTTTCAAGCAGCAGCTGCACGAAACTCCACATGTTACCTGCTCAAAACATGTCTAAACTCTAAGTTGAACTGCGCAGGTTGTTGCATTTGGTATCAGAGTTAGATTATCCGATTAACAGGAAATTATACGTAGCTTTTTCGGAAGCTTTTCCAAAAAAGTCTTATTATATACATGTGTGTAAACCAAGGTTTCACATTCCATCCGACATGCCGGAACTCCGGCCATCTCGGCCCGGTTCCGGCGATGACCGGAACGGAATCGCCAAAAAATACCGTTCTGTCGTCAGTCCAAAAAAAAAAAAAAAAACCGTCGAAGAATCTTAGCAGGCTTTAAATCATCATCAGTAAACAAAAACTGAAAAAAGCAATCAGGAAAAAAGCCGTCGAAGAATCATGAGAAGAAAAAACAGTAAAGTAAAAACTGAAAAAAGCAAAACAACTTTACACCATTTCACTCATAAATCAGGAATCTCCAGTCAATTCAAATTTAACATTTTGCTCAAAAAATCAGAAAACAAGTCACGGTCTCAACTTACAAATTTGCCAAGAAATCAAATATTAGGCTATAAAAAGCATAACAATCTAACAATAATACACAAAAACTCACCAATTTGAAGCCGTGAGCAACCAAATTTACTCTGAAAGAAGGTGTTTGATAACTGAAATTCGTGTATCCATTTTTACTCTGGAAGCAGGCATCTGGAATTTTTACTCTGAAACTGGAATTCGCGTCTGGAATTTGAAGCGGGAATCCATTCGCGTCTAGAAGAGCAATCGAATTTAGTCTGGAAGCAGGTATCCATTTTTTTTCTCTTTTTCCTTTTCGCGTTCGGTATTTGAAATCTAGAAACGTGAAAGAGTAGGCGGCTTCTTCGAGCGGCAAACAGCTAGGTCAAATGATTTAGGGATGAAATAATAAAGTGGGTTGGACTTAATTGGTTGTTTACCTAGCCTTAAGAATTAGGCTAGTGGACAATTACTTTAAATATGAGCATATGTTCATTGTTTTTTATTATAACTTTTCTTAGTTAATTGAAGTCGATATTAACAAATTTATGTTATATAATTTGTATAATTTTTGTTTATTATTTAGGTGCTAGAATATGGCAAATCGTGATATTGTCTGGAATTACTGTACGACAGTAGGTATTAATAAAAAGAAAACGAAGTGCAATTATTGCAATAAAGAAATTTCTGGTGGAGGTGTAACGTATGAAAGAACATTTGGCAGCAATGGCTGGCGATGTTGCACCATGTCCAAACGTTCCTAAAGAAGTCAGAAAACTGATACGGGAATATCTGACCAAAAATAGAAACGAAACGAAGCCAGGGGAAGTTTGAAAAACAACGTGTGCAAGAAGAATTGATGAGCATGCCCTAACAACAAAATTCAGACGTTGGAAGTGATGGAAATGAAGATGATAGAGATATTCAACATGCCTTTCAGGCAAGTAAAGAATCTTATATTAGTGATGAAAGACGACGTTCAGACGTAGGATCCAGCGGAGTAAAGCGCACCGATCGTTCTAAATCCTTAAGAGTGGATAATGATTTTGAGATACGTGCAGCTTCCAGGATGGATTCATATGTTCAAACACGAGGAGGTAGATCTCAACCTTTAATTAAAACTGCAATAAAAGGCATTAAAGATGCCAAAAAACATATAGGACGTGCAATATCTAAATTTTTTTATTTTAACCATATTGCCCATAATGCTGCAAGTAGTCTTTAATATCAAACAATGGTTGATGCCATTGCAGAAGCTGGTCCTGGAGTCAAACCACCCACTCCAGGGGAACTTTCGAAAACTTATTTAGATTTAGAGTGCACTGAAATCAAACAACATAGTGATACTTACTCCAAATTTTGGGATGAGTATGGTTGCACATTGATGTGCGATGGTTGGAGCACACAAAATAGAAGAAAAATCATAAATTTTCTTGTGTACTCCACTCAAGGAACCGTCTTTCTTAAATCTGTAGACGCCACTTACAAATTTCAAAGTGCTCAATATATTTATGGTCTAATGGATAATGTCGTTAATTTTATTGGAGAAGATAGAATTGTGCAAATAGTAACTGACAATGGAGCAAATTATAAAGCTGCTGGTCAATTACTAATGGAAAAAAGAAGACAACTATATTGGACACCATGTGCAGCACATTGCATCGATTTGATTTTAGAGGATAATTCAAAAGAAGCCGAGGTAAAAATTATTACGTCAAATTGTCAGCCAATAACAGGATTCATATACAATCATGGTTGGCTACTTACAATAATGAGAAAAGAAACAAAAAACAAAGAATTAATTCAGCCAGCGGTAACCAGGTTTGCTACTCACTTTATTGCATTAGAATCAATATACACACATAAAGAGAATTTGAGAATGATGATCTATTCGAGGGAGTGGAGTGCAAAGATTCTAAAACTCGGTCCTAAAGACAAAAAAATAGCAATTCTTGTCTATAACTTGATTCATAGCGATAAATTTTGGGCTAACATTGCTGCCATTATTCTCGTATTTGGTCCACTTGTAAAAGTTTTAAGAATGGTGGACAATGATGATAAAGCAGAGATGAGATATTTGTACGAAGCAATGGATCGAGCGAAGGAATTAATTAAGAAAAATGTTGGTTCAAGACAGTATCAAAGATGGTGGAATATAATCGATAAAAGATGGGAAAGACAGTTGCATCGACCTATTCATGCAGCAGGTAATTCTTTATCTATTACACAATTATACGAATGCATATCATGTCAATACCTTCTTTTAACCATTAAATTCTTTTAGGTTATTTTCTCAATCCCCAAATTCAATATGGAGATAAAGCAACAAATGATGATGAAGTTTTAAATGGATGGACAAACATCCTTGAAAGAATGGTACCAGATATTTCTATGCAAATTGAAATTTCGAAAGAGGTAATAAAACATAATACTCAACTACTTGTGGTTCCTTTTCAAATTATGACATGTCTATTAATAAATGTTGTGTAGGTGGAAACATACAGAATGAAACTTGGTGTGTTTGGTTCTTCAAAAGAAAAACAAGCAGTTAAGTCATGTCTTCCCGCTATGTGGTGGTCAATAATTGGCAGAGAAGCTGCTCCAAATTTAATACATTTAGCAATGCGCATTCTTAGCCAAACGGTTTCTTCTTCAAACTGTGAAAGAAACTGGACAACATTTGCAATGATTCATACAAAACTGAGAAACAAAATAAAAATGAAGAACTTAGAAAAACTGGTATTTGTACATTATAATATGCGATTAAGAGTACGACATGCTAAACACCAACAAACAACCGGCCAACTTATTGATTTGGATTACATCTTTCATGAGGAGGATCCACTTGCAGAATGAACTAGAGAAGCTGAGAATCCACTACTTGATAATGCAAGCGATAATCCTTGGTTGGACAATGATAATGTATTTGCAGAAAATACTAAAAATGATAGTTCATCAAATGATGATTCAGGTAATGCTGGTGGTGATGGTATTGGTTCTAGCGGTTATGGCGTTGGTTCCACTTTTGATGATTCTGAAAGACATATCCAAAATTATGAAGCAGATGACTATAGTCGACGAAGAGATAGAAATTTGAACGTTGTACATGAAGATCAAGGGGATTATGATGGCAGATATACTTCTAACAATGTCCCGAGTTTTAGGTATTCTACGTCTGACTATACCGGAGGTTATTCATATTGTGGGTTAAATCAACCGTATGCTGCTGAGCCATCGAGTAGCCAAGATGAACCCTCACCCTTTGATAATATGATGACGGAATTTTTAAGTTCGGATCAGATATAGCAGTATGCTTTTCCAACATATTATAATCCAATACAAGATGAAGAGAGCGATGATGCTCAGAGAAATAGCTTTTGGTATTAAATTTTTATGTTGTATGTTTTGTAACTTTTATGTCACTTGAATAATTTAGTGTAATTGACTATCAGTGTTGCATACATATTTGCGTATTTATAACAAAAATGTACCGGAATTCACAAACCGGATTTAAAACGGAATTTCTGGAAATCCCAAAACGGAACCGAAATTTTGAAGTTTTCAACTGACTGGAACGGAAACGGAAACCGGAACTTCGAACCTTGGTGTAAACACACAGAGCCATATTTCTTTGAACATAAATTCACATATTAAGCAATCCGTTTTCTTTCAGCATATAATACTATCTTAGGAAATCGTCACTAAAAATTCAACCTACAAATAGTTGATATGGCCGATGATCAATCTTCTCTTAGAACTGGGATCGTTATCCGAGGAAGACCCGTCGTTCATGGGATGCCAATGGTTTAATAGTACCCCAGGCAACTAAGCAAGTCCCCATCCCTCCAGCTGTACCGGTGGCATCTGCTGCCCCGCCTACCGATGCAGCACATCATCATGTTGACTTTCCTAAGATATTTAAGGACTTCGCTAATATAGGAGGAAAAACATACTCTGAAACTGAAGGATATATGGAAACCAAAGCATGGATTAATGACTGTGAGAGAATATTCTCAGAGCTCGAATGGAAGGACCTGCCAAAGAGAAGGGTATAACCTTTGCACCTTAAAGCGGAAGCTTTAGATTAGTGAAAGTTTGTAACTAAAGAAAATGCTGATAGGGCTTTCACTTGGTATGAATTTAAAGATAGATCTGAGTAAAGGTTTATGTCAAGAGCAGAAGTGAGTTTACTACTAGAGAATTCCATATAGCTTAAGTAAGGAGACTCCACCTTAAGGGAGTATATTACTAAGTTTACGGAGTTGCTAAGTTCGGGATGAGCTTGATAAATATGCCAATCAAAAAGGTTATGAAGGTCGTGAAGGGCCTTAACTCCCCACTAAGAAAAATGTTGACGACCTAAGTTTTTGCGGGCGTTACATATGAAACGTTGGTTGGGATGGCTTTGTTGCAGTCAGTCAGTGCAGAAGAAAAGGAGGAAAAGAAGAATGGTGAGCTTACCCAAAAGAAAAAAAAATCCAAAAAGGGAAGCTTTTGGGGATACAAGAAGTCAAAACAAAAATTCAAGAAAAATGGTAAAGTATGCAAGAGATACTAGAAAAAGGGTCATGAAGCAAAAGATCGTAGGGTGAGTCCGATGAAAGAAGCTTTTAAAGAAAAGTGCTATAATTGCCATAAAGAAGGGCACCTTAAGAACAATGTCCTAAGTTGGCAAAGGCCTTGTGGACAAGTCTATGCTATTGAGGTTGTTCCTACTTCAAGCAGACTACCTGGAGATCAAGGGAAGGCACCATTAGAAGGTAAGACTCTTATTATTGGTGTAATTATTCGTATCCTATTTGATTCCGGAGCATTACATCCCTTTATAGCTAGGAATGTAGTTAACTTCTTGATGTGCACGTAAATGTGCATATTATTACCACCATATTTAATCTAATTAAGTTAAATTAACGAACATATTTTGTATTTTCACCTGTTTAAACCAAAATTTAAATTATTTTCAAAACGTCACATATTCATCTTCATGTAGGGGCAAAGTGGCCATTTTTGTGCATATATTAATTTGAGAAAATTTAATGAAAATTTCTATATTATTTTGTAGAAGAATTGGATGGAAATTACAAGTGGTTTCATGAAAATATGCATGCACAAAAGGAAACAAAGCAAATGAAGATGAAAATAATTCAAACTCATGAACATGGAGGACCTCACCTACCCACTTATCTAGATTTTCAATTAGGAGCTAATGCACATACTAAAAGGCTATTAAAGCTTCATGTACAATTAAGTGGGAGATTGAGACATGGTAATGATCACTTGGTGGTCACACTACCACAAGGGAATTTTGGGCATTCCCAAAAAAATGAATTAGTGTTTCTAACTTGTATAAATATCTCTTATGCTTCTCTTTTCTTTTCATGTCTACTTGGCCATTTCTTTCATGTAATTTTTTTATGCAACTTTAATACATTGCTCCTTTATTTTCTTGTCTATTTTCTTTCATTCTAGTAGTGTAGTTTGATATTAATGCATATAGATTAGTTTTATTTCTTGTTCTTTTTCCTTTCTTTTAGTTTCATGTTGCAAGCCACATCTGTTGATTTGATAACAAATATGAAAGACTAAACCCCTTTAATTTAGGGGCAATGAAGCTCTTTAATCATGTAGTTCCAACATAATTTAATAATCTTTGCTCTCTTTTTTGCTTCATCGAAAATTGATGTTTATGTAATTTTGTGTTTGGTATTGAGTTTGATAGCCTATGTTGTTCAAAACAAATAGGCTATGCTTAGTCATA
Organism: Allium cepa; assembly: GCA_030765085.1. Classification (NCBI taxonomy): domain Eukaryota; kingdom Viridiplantae; phylum Streptophyta; class Magnoliopsida; order Asparagales; family Amaryllidaceae; genus Allium; species Allium cepa. The sequence goes on along the minus strand of CM060931.1, from coordinate 1,036,310,987 downwards.
TGAATCACAAATTGCCTCTTCATCTACATATGATTATGGCAATGAAGTGAAAATAAATCAAAATTAGATGGTCTATATTTCTAATCAATAGTTAATATGTCATGCTTAAAATAAATTTAATTTTCAACTTCTTGTTATTTTTCATGATAATTAAAAGTGGTTCAAAGTTTGTGTTATAGTTTGATGGCTTATGTTGGGCTAACTAATAGCATAAATGAGCCATACTTATGATAAATACATCATTTAAACTCACTTATGACCAAAAAAGATAGACAATAATTTCATGTTTTGTTGAACTATATGATAGAGAAATTGGAGTTATCTCTAAATTGTCATTTATTCTCATATTTTTCTCACTTTCTTTTTGACATTTTTCTTATATTTTCTAGCTAATCACTTTCAACTTTGGTTTAATTTGACTGAATTGAAATTTAAAATCTACAATTCCCAACGGATCGGCCCGTACTCGCCACGTACTAAATTTTGTATGCCGTGCGCTTGCGGTTATTTTAATTTGAAAATTTTCGACGATTTTCTAATTCGATAGAAATTCCACCGTTGAACCCTTCTTAAACCTTCAAAACTAAATTGTCGCTAGCCTAATAGTGGTCTCCAATCCAAGTGGGGGTTCGAAAATCTTTCTTTAATTTGCAAAGACCTAGTTGTGGACATATGCGATATTGATTTCATATGTAATGCGTATGCCATGACCCGATTCTTCGACTTCCGAAAATCGACATCAATACGTCCACTGTATCAACTACCGAGCAATCGAATGCTGGAAAACCGAACCAAGAGGGTTAAAAAGAAGAGGTGGAAGAAAAAGATAGAAGAAATAAGGAAACAGAACAGAACAATATCAGAATCTCACATATCGCAGCGGAACAACATATAATAGATAAATGAATATCTTTAAAACAAAGATACTATATCAGTTATTACATTACATCATATCATCAGAGTGTACAACAATAATATACAACACAATACAAGAATGGGCAGCTAAACAAACATGTCCTTACAAGTGAATTACAACGGAAAGATAATATCATATACAAGTAATACGGCTCGCCATCCATCTCGCCACTTGAGCTCCAAAACACTCTTGAATCCAAAATGACCTGATATCCTGACTCTAGACTGCCTATGTGGAAATTTTTGGGCACCCAGAGTTTAGGAAGGAAAACAATAAACTCCAGGTCAGTCATGGGATTGGTGTGAGAACTTAAAACAGTTGTTTATCTTAAAAACAAACAACAGGATAATTTTGAAGTCAATTCGCAATGCTTTTGGAAAATGAGACTACCATAAGACCTCCCGCCGCACACACAATGCAAACGCAGAATTGGAGGAGATTTCTTCTTATGATAGTCAAACATGCTTGATACGCATTAAAAAGAAACATTTGATATTATTACTAGTGCATAGTGTAGAAAACATTTCGAAACTAGAATATAAATCTTAGCCAACATAGGCATTCCGCACTTATGCCTACTATAGCTACCATCCAAACAGTGGGGCGCCACCATAAGTGGATGTAGGTTATACAACTAAAACCGTATAAGGATCGTATTGTTTCTTTGGATTTCCAACAAATGGTCAGGCTAAGGAACTTCCTACTGTCAACGGGATCGCCTCTGACGGGACGTCCCGAGAACCTAACGTTACGGTTAAATCTCTACCAACACAAGGCCGGGTTACCTTTGTAACTAGGTAACTACTACATGAATATATCATCCCCCAGTCCCTTTGGACCTTTATCCGAGCGCTCGATTCCAACAACACTACACAGTAATAGATATAGTGTATCAACATGAGTAAGTATCTGGGCTCCATACCATGATACCACCCTTTCCAGAAGGAAATGACATACCCTAAAGGGCGCGACCCTCATAACCTTGTCGCATATTTCTGTTTTGACCATTTTCGGGGAGTGAGGTCTGACAAAGTCTCGTCCACAAAGCTAAGCTTTTTCACAAAGCCACGTTTTTTCACAAAGCCACGCTTTGATCAATAAATAATCATCACACGGCAACACTCAGCATGCCACATTACCAAATTGGGAATATATCGCTGATAACCTTCAACTACATGACCTTTAAGGGTGTTAAGCTAAGAGAATAAATTCTCCGCCACCAACGGAAATGTATTTGAAAGAAATCTGCTTTATATCTCAAAGTGTAATGTCAGACATGTAACCATACAAGTCTGTTCCGGGTTCAAACAGAACCGAAGGCACTTTCAAAGAAGCCCTTGCAATCCGGGTATTCACAATCCCGATCGAATTTCCCATCACAAAGGAAATCTCCATGCCATAGCTAACAGTGCAGAGACAATCGATAGGTCATCCTATCATTTTCACAAATACCCGGTCTTCAACACCGGTCTTCAATGCTATCCATTACGTTGTATCATTATTCAGAATGGGTAGTTCGAATAACAAGCGCAATAATTTAAAAATAAGTGTAGCATTCAATTTAAACCAATTCACAACAAATACCTATTTAAAGGTTAATATTTATAGTCGGTTATTTAACTATCAATCAATATTCACAACATCACCCGATTTCAAATAATCTCCCAAATTGTTTATTTCCAAAAATATCTTTACATGATATATATCCCACACTTCAATCATTTGAAAACCAATTTCAAATCACTTTTCACCTTTAAAACTTTTGAAAACAAATTTCAAATCGTTTCCCTACACGGGATATATTCACAAATCTTTATTCATCTTTATTTCAAAATGGTTTATTTAAACCAATTAAATATATCCATACCGATTTATTAAATTTACGTTCCAAATCCGTAAATTAATTTCCACACTTCAAAAATAAATCAATGTTTACTTTTTTTACAAATTTCCCTTTCTTTTATAAATTCCATAGTGAATTTACATTTCCAAAATATCTGTGAAGATACGATTTTTTTTAAATCGATTTCTAATATTCGTTTTCAATTTATCTTTAAAAGATAAAACCTCAAACATTCACTTCATATTGGAAAAACATTTCCATACTTGTTTGATGATAGGTAATTCACAATATATTTGTCTTCAACACTTGGAAAATATTCAGTATACTTAAATCCAAATTAAGTATATATTTTATTTTATAAGGAAAACATTCTCTTAAACACATTTATTTGGGTCAAAACGAATGTTACGTAAAACATCATTACGAAAACCCAAAATCATTAGTATAGGGATTCGAACTTAAAATAGAAATATAAATCCCAATACTATATAAAACATTTCCTTTCAGAAATCATTTACTATAACAACAGTGTTATAGTCCACCATTTCCTCCTATTTCTCGAAAACGTCTATTTCAACAATAAATGTTGAAATCTATGGTTTCGATACTTAATACATTTTAAAACGTTTTTGAATCGTTTTAATTCTATTTAAAAATATCACTTTCCCAAAATATTTCTTTAATATATTATTCACCGTCCAAAATCATGAATATACTTCATTAACCAAATTCAATTTCTGCATATTTTATTTAAGCGATTATCCAGTGTCCCAAAATCGTGGATATATTTCCTTTAATAAGCTATAATAATTAAACTTATTAAAATAAGTCGATTTTGGATTTATAAAACAACGTTTATAAATTCGATTTATATTCTATAACAACTTCAACTTATAAAATCACTTTATTAACAAATTCTATCTATATTCCATTTACACGCAAAAATCCAATTTATAAGTTAATTACTTATAAATCTTTTATTTTATAAAATCTATTCATTTTATAACTTCACAAATTATAATTCTATAGATTTCATCCACTTATGAAATCCATTTACATTTCATTTTAACACTTATAAAAACTTGTTTTATAATTCCAATATTTTAATTTATAAATATCAGTTTTATAAATATTTTATATAAATCATTTATAATAATTCAAACATCCCAATTTAAACCATTTTATAAATTTATCAACTACTTATCTAAAAAAAATCACATTTTGGTTATATTTCTCAAAAATCATAATTTTTATAACATAAAAATTTCAACGTTTATTTATTTAAAATGAATCAATTTAAAAGTTAAATTTTATTAAGAATTCTCAACTTAAATTTTCAAAAAATCAAAATTTATTTATTTTCGGCATCCAATGATACCAAAAATATATTCGGCTTAAATTTAGCCTTTAACGATTCCAATCACAAAGATAATCACGCAGATTATAAATAGATCAATAAATAGATCAACACACAACATTGAAACCAATTCAATCATTTGAGGAATCCAGTTATATCCCTACAACCTGTTTCCCTGCATCCAAAGATGTTAGCACAATACCAATTCTGCTTCGAGACGGAATATCGCGGTATATGGGATTTATAAAATATTATCTGCTATTATGCGGCAAAATAGGTTCTCATCCGCTATATAATACGGGAAATCAACTCCAAGTACGTATATAATACCAATTCAACTTTGCAGTGAAATATTCGCGGTATATGTTTTTAATAAATAACCTCCGCTTAATAAACGGCGTATAGGGTCTATTTTAACAATCAATAGATAATAAAATATCATCCATTCAAACAATCAACAATTTTAAATCTAACTATTTAAAATTCAAATCGAAACAATTCGATTGAGTGAGAAGTTCTCACCTTGAGTTTCCGACGACAGTTGTAGCGTTTTATTTCAAATAAAATTAAACGTGCGTTTAATTTTGCCCGAAATTTTCACTAACTCCAAACGACTCCAAACCAGCTCCATTGCGTAGTGCTCGACAAATCGAACCATGAATTGGTTTTTCATTCAATTAACATCCAACAAATCAATAACCAAATCAATATTCTTTCATTTCTCATTGATATACAATGAATTGGTTTTTCATTTTAATCAAATTTGATTTGTTAACATTGGACTTTACAAATATTCATTTATTCATTTCCAATTTGTACACATTCACTAATTTACATTCCTTTTAATTCACTTCCAAATCAAATTCAATTCTATTCAAATTCATTTTCTTCCAGTTTGAATTCAATTACATAGCTTTCAATTTCACTAATTTAATTTCACTAATACTTAATGAATTTATATACAACCAACTAACAATCAAATAACAACTAATGTATATACAACACAACCAAATTTTTTAATTTTACCTTCAATTTGGTTTAACACTTTTAATTAACTTTAATGAATTAACACTTACATCCATTTTTCCATATTAATTTATTTACATTCGATTTATTCATAAATCCAATTGCTAATTCATTTTGCATTTCAAGTTGAATTTCGTTTGTGTAGCTCAAGTTCATATTCTTAATGACTTCATTTCATTAAATTCACTTATTAATTTACTTCGATACCAAAATCAGCTTCATTCAATATCCATTAAGTTATATTCCATTTCAACTTCATTTACATTTTACTTCCACTATACAACTTAAGTTCACTTCTTATTTATTTCAAATTCTATTTCATTTAACTTTTACTTAAGTCAAATTCATATCAACATTCAAATTCAGATTTTGTTTTGCTTAACAAAATTGTTTAACCATTTTAACAATCAGTTTTACTTACATTTTCTCATTTTCTAAGTTATACAACTTATATATTTAAACTTCCAAACCTGATTTAATTTATTTAACTCCCTTTAATTAAATTCCCAATCATATGTTTTGTTGTGCCAACTAAATTTTTTTTAACTTTATCAAAGCTAAATTTTTTATCTCATAATATAAGTTCAAAACTCGTTTTACTTATATTTATCAATTTCTACTTGGATTTTCAATTTCATATTTGTTTATCACAACAAAACTTCAATTTCAATTTACTATGGTAGTAAATCCATCAGACAGAAACTCGAAAATGATACTGATGATGCTGCAGTCATCACATTACTATTTCCAAGTAACAGTAGTGAAATCGGTGCTAAATATTCTTTCAAAATTTTCCTTTTCATTACTTATAAATCACATTTATAAAATTCTTCCTCATATAATTTCACTATTTATATATAAGATTATTTTACGATTGTAAATTATTTTAATTATAATTCCATACTTATAATTCATTTGCTTATACAATTCATTCTTTTACAACTGTTGTTTTTATTTAACTTATTAAAACAACTTTGATTCACTTATATATTCTCTTACATTTTCAACAATCAAACAATTCAATTTTACATACACTTTGATAATTCTGAAAAATTATTCCTTTATATATATAAAATATAATCGAGGTAAAATTATTTCATTTACCCAATTTTAAAACAATATCGTGCCGAACTGTTCTGAACAAGTATTTAGAGATCCCTATCGATAGAGTTGTACAGACTATACCGACCAGAATCCATATACCACTCAACAAACCAATCATCAAAACATAAAACAATTTTATTTTCACTAACAAATGCGCGCTCCTAGCTATTATTACACTCAAACTCATTCTAGAGCACTGCTGACTCAATCTCTAATGAGTAACACCCAACAGAGCCATGGTTGTTGGTTAACCAAATGCTCTGATACCACGTTCATGACCCGATTCTTCGACTTTCGAAAATCGACATCAATACGTCCACTGTATCAACTGCCGAGCAATCGAATGCCGGAAAACCGAACCATGAGGGTTAAAAAGAAGAGGTAGAAGAAAAAGATAGAAGAAATAAGGAAACAGAACAGAACAATATCAGAATCTCACATATCGAAGTGGAACAACATATAATAGATAAATGAATATCTTTAAAACAAAGATACTATATCAGTTATTACATTACATCATATCATCAGAGTGTACAACAACAATATACAACACAATACAAGAATGGGAAGCTAAACAAACATGTCCTTACAAGTGAATTACAGCGGAAAGATAATATCATATACAAGTAATACGTCTCGCCATCCATCTCGCCACTTGAGCTCCAAAGCACTCCTGAATCCAAAATGACCTGATACCCTGACTCTAGACTGCCCGTGTGGAAAATTTTGGACACCCAAAGTTTAGGAAGGAAAACAATAAACTCCAGGTCAGTCATGGGACTGGTGTGAGAACTTAAAACAATTATTTATCTTAAAAACAAACAGCAGGATAATTTTAGTGTCAATTCGCAATGCTTTTGGAAAATGAGACTACCATAAGACCTCCCGCCATACACACAATGCAAATGCAGAATTGGAGGAGATTTCTTCTTATGATAGCCAAAGATGCTTGATACGCATTAAAAAGAAACATTTGGTATTATTACTAGTGCATAGTGTAGAAAACATTTCGAAAGTAGAATATAAATCTTAGCCAGCATAGGCATTCCGCACTTATGCATACTATAGCTACCATCCAAATAGTGGGGCGCCACCATAAGTGGATGATAGGTTCTACAACTAAAACCGTACAAGGATCCTATTGTTTCTTTGGATTTCCAACAAATGGTCAGGCTAAGGAACTTCCTACTGTCAATGGGATCGCTTCTGGCGGGACGTCCCAAGAACCTAACTTTACGGTTAGATCTCTGCCAACACAAGGCCGGATTACCTTTGTAACTTGGTACCTACTACACGAATATATCATCCCCCGGTCCCTTTGGACCTTTATCCGAGCGCTCGATTCCAACAACACCACATAGTAATAGATATAGTGTATGAACATGAGTAAGTATCTGGGCTCCATACCATGATACCACCCTTTCCAGAAGGAAATGAGATACCCTAAAGGGCGCGACCCTCATAACCTTGCCTCATATTCCTGTTTTGACCATTTCCGGGGAGTGAGGTCTGACGAAGTCTCGTCCACAAAGCTACGCTTTTTCATAAAGTCATGCTTTGATCAACAAATGATCAATAAATAATCATCACACAGCAATACTCAGCATGCCACATTACCAAATTGGGAATATATCACTGATAACCTTCAACCACATGACCTCTAAGGGTGTTAAGCTAAGAAAATAAATTCTCCGCCACCAACGGAAATGTATTTGAAAGAAATCTGCTTTATATCTTAAAATGTAATGTCAGACATGTAACCATACAATTCTGTTCCGGGTTCGAACAGAACCAAAGGCACTTCCAAAGAAACCCTTGCAATCCGGGTATTCACAATCCCGATCGAATTTCCCATCACAAAGGAAATCTCCATACCGTAGCTAACGGTGCAGAGACAATCGAAAGGTCATCCTATCGTTTTCACAAATACCCGGTCTTCAACACCGGTCTTCAATGCTATCCATTACGTCGTATCACTATTCGAAATGGGTAGTCCGAATAACAAGCACAATAATTTAAAAATAAGTGTAGCATTCAATTTCAACCAATTCACAACAAATACCTATTTAAAGGTTAATATTGATAGTCGGTTATTTAACTATAAATCAATATTCACAACATCACCCGATTTCAAATAATCTCCCAAATTATTTATTTCCAAAAATATCTTTACAAGATATATATCCCACACTTCAACCATTTGAAAACCAATTTCAAATCACTTTTCACCTTTAAAACTTTTGAAAACAAATTTCAAATCGTTTCCCTACACGGGATATATTCACAAATCTTTATTCATCTTTATTTCAAAATGGTTCATTTAAACCAATTAAATAAATCCTTACCGATTTATTAAATTTACATGCCAAATCCGTAAATTAATTTCCACACTTCAAAAATAAATCAATGTTTATTTTTATTTTTACAAATTTCCCTTTCTTTTATAAATTCCATAGTGAATTTACATTTCCAAAATATCTGTGAATATACGATTTTTTTTAAATCGATTTCTAATATTCATTTTCAATTTATCTTTAAAAGATAAAACCTCAAACATTCACTTCATATTGGAAAAACATTTCCATACTTATTTGATGATAAGTAATTCACAATCTATTTATCTTCAACACATGGAAAATATTCAATAAACTTAAATGCAAATTAAGTATATATTTTATTCTATAAGGAAAACATTCTCTTAAACACATTTATTTGGGTCAAAATGAATGTTACGTAAAATCGTTACGACAACCCTAACTCCCACATGATAAAAAAAGTAAAAGATCTCTAGAAGAAAATAATCCTATTTGACCACTGTACATTGCTAACATCAGGAAATAGAACAATCGCGAATTTCCGCCTGGTACTCGAACATTGGCTCGAAGCATTTTCTCTACCCCTTCTTACCCTGCAAAAGCAAAGTCGCCTTGCGTCCTTGAACCGATAACCATCTTTCAGCTAACCTAGCCTCTTTCGTCCCTCGGCTTCTATGTTATGTATGGCCGTGCCTAAGGGCATATAGGTTGAAGTAGATTCTTCTTTTAAAAACCTCTTCCCAAACTGTACAAGCTTCTTCCAAAGCATACGGCTTTCTAGATGTAATGATATCTAGATAGATGGATCGGAACAAAGATTTGAATGAATAGATAGATTCTTTTTGAAAAAATCCCTTTCGTCAAAGATACAATTTGAAGCAGAAAAAAACAAGAGACTTATTTTCTTCCATACTAGATATAATTGCGGAAAATTCTTTGATAACACGGATTCCTATTTCTCAATGATATCCCACGATCGAGACAATTGGCTGAATCCCAAACCTAGAAATATACATGCCCAGTTTAGATGTGATGTGATTGCATCGCGGTGCCTAAGGACATGATCTAATAGATCATTGTATCGAGTAGTTGGATCGTAGGCTCTTACCATACCAATCTTATAGGAACCTATCTAAATTTTTCTTCTGCTAGGCCCATAGCTAAAAAACCTACTTTCCTACGATTACGGGGCTTATTCGAATATGAAATCCAATCCTGGACGTTCCCAAAACGGGTACTAACGGGTCGGGTGAATTAGAGAATAGACAGACGCCTGTTGGCATTCCAGCTTTCCTTCTCTTTTTAGGGCCTATCCGAAAGAGAGTCCAGTACCTCTTGGTCGTGAATAGGACGAACTACCTCCATGGATAAAATTTCCGTTTATTTGCTGAATAGAAAGATTAACAGAAAATACCATAGCTATAGTTAGCATCAAAACACTCGGGAAAGCCCACATACGTCGAATATTTTCATGTCTATAAGTCCAGCTACAGTTCCTGTATATTTTTCGATGAATTATTCTAGAATCTGATTCAATAAAAAATGCGGGCGGTTTCCGTTATGAAAGAAACAATTCTCGCAAAATCAATTACTTAATAAATATGCTTTGAAATCTGTAAAGAACTTACTATCTTTAGGATCTGATGCTACACCGGTGCTCAATACTTTAGTGGATCGACTTTATTACATAAGTTGATTCCTAACTTTATATATCATAGATTACCTCTGGGAGAGGTGGCTGAGTGGTTGATAGCTCCGGTCTTGAAAACCGGTATAGTTTTGATACTATCAAGGGTTCGAATCCCTCTCTCTCCTTTTTCTTTATTGTGGAATTAAATTTTTTATTTATTCGTTTTGGGTACAAAATGTCACGGGTTCAAACCCTGTCATCCCTACCTATTACTTCTCCTAGGGGGCAGTAACGAAAGGAAAGAAATGGGTTGGATTTGTATTATTCTGGATACGGCAAAATCAGTAGTCCCCTGAATATTCAAAATTGTTATACTTCTTTGGAATTCATTTATTTCTTTCAGGAGTGGCTTGCTTTGGCTTTGGCGCATTTCATGTATTACTTACTTTTTTAGTACTTTATTACAAATTACAAGATCTCGTTCATTAAAATTAATAAGATACATCGAAGGTATCTTTTCTTAGTTCTTCCCGGGCGACTGTTTACCAAAAACACAGGTCTCCACAAAGTCGTAAGACCAAGTCATTGATTGAACAATTAATGGATGATCCGCGTAGTTATATGATAACTTCTTCGGATTTGGAAAAGGGGTTAGAGTAACGTGACAATGGTATGATAATACGATATGATGACAATGCAGCGGTTGTCATTGATCAAGAAGGAAATCCAAAAGGAACTCGAGTTTTTGGCGCGATTGCTCGGGAATTGAGACAGTTGAATTTTACTAAAATAGTTTTATTTACTAGTTATATCATCTGCAATCGCTTGAATCTCGAGACGTTCCTCGAACCAATCATATACTTTATTGAGATAGGGAATCCGAGAGGCCTCCCTCCCCCCGAGAACCATATAGAAATCTTTGAAGATAGAACTTTGTCCCAACAGGAAAATAGATGTTTTACTACTAATCACAAGTTTTATATTCGACATGTGGATATCTATAAAATATAGATTTTCTATCAATCTATTTCTGTAATTCTTTTGAATCTTGCTCGAGCGGATGATGAAAAATTATCATGTCCAGTTCTTTCGGGGGATGGATCCATAAGAATTCACCTATCCCTTGTCTAATTAGACCACGAATTACAAATGTTTGGAAAAGCTCTATTGCTATTTCTCGAGGTAATCCACATTGACGTAATGAAAGCGAAGGACCGACGACAATGACGGAACGTCCCGAATAATCGACCCAATCGAAAGATGGTCGAAAGAAAAAATCTATATTTGATGGAGCTTCTTCCTATACCTATGAATTCACGGTACCGATCAAAAAGACTGTTATAGCTACTGGACGACGAAATGGATTTTGGAATTTATTAACATTCTCCAAAAAGGGCACTATCAATAATCCTGTCGGTACTGAAACCATTAAAAGAATGTATGAATCTAAACAAAAGATTTCCGATATATCCGAAAAAGAAGAAATATTAATCTTTGGTGAACAAGAGAAAAAGCAAGCACGTATGCAAGAAGGAAGTTTGAGCTTGATGCAAATGGCTAAAATATCTTCTGCTTAATATAATTATCAATCAAATAGAAAGTTATTCTATGTATCAATCCTTACATTCCCTACAACTGGTGGAGTAACGGCCAGTTTTGGTATGTTGGGAGATGTCATTATTGCTGAACCTAACGCGTACATTGCTTTCGCAGCATGGATCTATCTTATTGATACGTTACAATAAATTCCACTTGAATCATTTGATTCCTTTTTACTGATAAAAGCCCGAGTTGCAGCCTGCAATCCGAACTGAGGACGGGTTTTTGGAGTTAGCTCACCCTCGCGGGATCGCGACCCTTTGTCAGTTTCTACTAACCGGAAGCTCTTTATTATTTATATATCATTTATTATTTATATATCAATCGATACAATATTAAACAATATTAAAACAATATGAAGTTAATGCTTTATTATGGAATCTCTATCGCTCCACTACAAGAGTCAAATATGAGAGTTTTCGTGGAGGATTAGATCCAATAACAGGAGGTCTGTGGTTGAGCGATATTGCTCATCATCATTTAGCTATTGCAATTCTTTTCTTGATCGCGGGGCATCCTTCAAATGTGTAACAAACCATAATCGCACTTAAAAGCCTGAACGGGGCTAAGCGATCTGCCGAAGCTATGGGATGTCAAAATGCATCGGTAGGGGAGCGTTCCGCCTTAGAGGGAAGCACCCGCGCAAGCAGGTGTGGACGAAGCGGAAGCGAGAATGTCGGCTTGAGTAACGCAAACATAATCAGACATTCCTCTGATTTCGTTCGAAAAAGGATGAAGATAGGACCAAAAAAACAATAAGGAAGAATATCGACCCTTCCAGTATTGCAAAGCACACTCTAAAAATAAAAGGCGAGGGGGACATTTTGTGCAACAGCCCTTCCTATCTGATAGAAAAAGACCCCATGATCCTGAACCGATCTTACCTGGAATCGCAAATCCCAAGTACCCGTAAAGCTTACAAGTAAATCTGATATGAAGATGGCGACTAAGGTTGTTGTTTCCATTTTTAGAAAATTTCAGGATCACAATAGATTCGCGGACTTTTCAGATTAATATTTAGGGATAGATCATACCTTTCTTTTTATATCCTCAAACAAATTGAAATGATTGAAGTTTCTCTATTTGGAATCGTCTTAGGTCTAATTCCTATTACTTTAGCGGGATTATTTGTAACTGCGTATTTACAATACAGACGCGGTGATCAGTTGGACCTTTGATTGACTAGCATTTTTTCCATGCGGTTATGCACTTTTCAAATAGGAATCCATTTTCTAAAAGATCCTGGCTTTCGTTCTTTGGTGAGTCGTCCGAGATCCTTTCGATGACCTATGTTTTGGAATCGACCATGGATTAATTCCCCCTTCATTTGGGAATATTGAGTACACCCAGAATTCTGAGCTTCATGTTACTCCTTCCAAGAACCATGTCAGAGTTGGGGGCATCCCAATCAGATTGAATGGGATGACAGTTTAATAGTGCAAATCTGTAAAATGCGAATTTCGATCAAATCACACATCGTAATATACTAGGCCTTCTAATTCCTACCTCATATGGCTCAACAATCAATTCTTCTTTCGGTATCATCTTATATTTACCCTATTCCCCTAGACTAACTGAATTCTAACAGTACCTATTAGCCAAAGAGGAATCCATCTAGTAGTATCGGCCATTTCCCCCATTTTCCTCCACACGTTTTTTTCGAGTTCTTTTAAAATGGGTTCAAAGAAAGAAGGTCGTTTTCGGGGAGACCCAAAAGGTAGCTCTGCTTCTCTTCCCCAAACTGTTAAAAAACAAAAGTTATCTTTTTTCTCTGTTTTTTGCCTTTGCTCATCTCCATTCATTTCGTATTTTCTTTCCTATTTATTCTATTTCTTCATTCTTGTTTATGCTACTTTCAAGGGTTCATCTAAGTGACATGCGCGGTACAAAGTTCATAGATTCCATCTCCAATAGTCCGAAGATAGGAGTCGTTAGCATATTCTGAACCATTCACGAACATAACAGCAAATATGATTCAGACATTTATGGCTCCCACATAAATAAGAAGCTGGGCGACAGCTACAGAAAAGGAGGGTTCGATTCCCTCTCTCTCCGCTCCCCTCAATCGCTTCAGACTTTCAAAATCTTTTTTTTATTCCTCACGTCCAGGATTACGGACCGGATCATTAGATAAGAATCCAAAGATGAAGAGAGAAACAAATAAAAGGCCTTGGACGTGTAATGGATCTTGAAGCACTATTTCTGCATCTCCCTGACCAAACCCCCATGCTTCAGCAGTAGCATATTGCTCCATGGAGCTAAGGTCCAAAATATGGAATAAACAAGTGTTTCCACGAATCTACCACCCGGCCAATTCTGTTCCACTTAATCCCCTTTTCATGGTCATATAATGAGACATTGGAAGAATCTTTTTGGTCTTCCAATATCAATAGATTGATTGTTTCACTCCTCCAATACCAGGTATATAAGCAGTGATTTCAAATCCAGAGGTTAATCGTACTCTGGCAGATTAATAGATCATTTCGGAATGGCATATACATCAATTTTATATCAAATAAAGCTGTTGGAATAATATAATGATATTCGTTTTTATTTGATTTGATATATTGTAGTTGGTAACGATGGTGAATTAACAGAAACGGAAAGAGAGGGATTCGAACCCTCGGTAAACAAAAAGAAGGTCAAGGAAGTTGGTAACCTGATGACAGGGGAGCCGGCGACCGATGCTATTACGCCAGGTGCTAAAGCGTGGGTGTTTTGTATCCATTGAGCAAAGGTAGGCTGTAATTGTATAGCGGTATCTAAAAACATATCTTGGGGACGTCCTAAAGCGCTCATGGTATCATTATGAATTTAGAATTCAATGAAATATCTTTATTTCTACCTGTACACTCAATCGCATTTGTGAAAAATTAAATGAAAAAAGTTTTATTCTTATAGAAAAATTTCCGCTCCGATCACTCGATAATTTCCACAAGCACAAATTCCACTTTTTATGGGTCCAGAGATTCTTTCACAAAACAATCCATCTTTTTCTGGTTTATTGGTTTTATAATGAAAAGTATAGGGCTTTGTCACCTCTCCTGCTATCTCCCCATTTGGTAGGATTTTATGATCTCCACCAGACATACGTAATGCTTTAGCTAGTACACGAAAATGCATACCATGATTTTTCTGTCTATCAATAACCGCATGCATTGCGCGGTGGATGTGAAGAAGTAGACCATTGTCTCGGCAATAATGAGCCAAACTAGTATTTGCAGTAGGTCCTATTCTTCTACCCTTTCCTGGGAGTCGATGACTATTCATAGCTATTACCTTGACACCAAAGAAGAGTTCGACCCAATGCTTTATTTCTGTCCTAGCTGATCCTGATTCGACATTAGAAGTATATTGATTGTTCACTGTCCAAAGTGAGAAGCAAAAATATTCTGATAAAGACGTTCCTCAGTAATATCATCATGACTCTCAAAGTCATGTGCGCTAGTCCCAAATCTTTGGGGTTGCTTTTTCCAATAAACATTGGTTACATTTCTTTATTTTATTTGTCCCAGTAACCGGTTTATGGATGAGTGCTCTTGGGGTAGTTGGTCTGGCTTTGAACCTACATGCCTATGACTTTGTTTCCCAAGAAATCCGCGCAGTGGAGGATCCTGAATTTGAGACTTCTGGTGTGGAAGAAAACGGTTTGTGACGCTGAAATGCACTCCCGACATAGAAGATCAAGTCGGAAATAACCTTTTTTCATACTACTATCTCGATAGAGGTCTCTTAACGCCTTCTTTTTTCTTCCCATCGGAGTTATTTCACAAAGACTTGCCATGGTAAGGGAGAAGGGGGAACAAGCACACTTGAAGAGCGTAGTACAACGGAGAGTTGTATGCTGCGTTCGGGAAGGATGAATCGCTCCCGAAAAAGAATCTATTGATTCTCTCCCAATTGGTTGGATTATTCATTATAATTACATTTCATTTCTTTTCCATTAGGAAAAGAAATAAAATAATACTTAGAACCAAACTAGCAGCTATTTTATGTCGAATATTAACTTATCTGTCTACTAGTTCTAACTAATTCGTTATGTATGGATGATGAGATTCCATTGATACAGAGCCAATTCCAATAGACTTATTGAACGTTCCCATTCGTTGGTTATTAGGGGCATCCCGAAAACGCCCGGGTCGAAATATGGCTTTCAAATTAAGTTCCGAATTAGTAGATGCTGCCAAAGGGAGTGGCGATGCCATACGCAAAAAGGAAGAGACTCATAGAATGGCAGAGGAAAATAGAGCTTTTGCACATTTTCGAATCTTTTCTGGATTATAGCTGGAACCCGTCTTTTTCTGGATCCATCTCACATCAATAACTCGACCTCTTCCGCCTATAGGTAGTTTTAGAGAAGTTTCTTTTGAAGTGGAACCTGAATGCCAACTATGGCTCGTAATAATCTATCCTCGGGGGCATACAAGGATTCTAAAGCATGGGTGTTTTGTATCCATTGAGCAAAGATAGGCTGTAATTGTATAGCGGTATCTGAAAACATATCTTGGGGCATGTTTCGGTCCTCTTCCCCGTTACTTAGAAAAAGTGAGCCACCGGTTCAAGTACAAGATACTATCATTACCACCTGGACAATTAGACATCCAACCCGTAATCGCAACGACCCAATTGGTTGCCTTAGCTCCTTGTTGTTTGAAGAAATCCTCCCCTTCAATTGGTCTTTTTTCACGAAAAGCAGACATGAGATAACAAATCAAGTCTTTCCCTAAGATTTCAAATAGCTGTCCCGAATTCAAGTTGATTATGTTTCGCTTCTTCCTCGAAGAAAGACGATCAAACAATTCCTAATCATGGTCCTTGCGGTTCGGATGGTCTGACGAGAGGAATGGAAGTGATTGATACAGGAGCTGCTCTAAGTGTTCCAGTCGGCGGAGCTACTCTCGGACGAATTTTCAATGTTCTTGGGGAGCCTGTTGATAATTTAGACAAGGGGATTTTACTCGTTGGTGTCAATTAGGAGGGCTGTGGACTTTTGTTGCCCTCCATGGTGCTTTCGGACTAATAGGTTTTATGTTCTGCCAATTTGAACTTGCTCGATCTGTTCAACTGCGACTTTCATTTTCGTGCTTATCCCAATTGTTGGTTCAGTTTATGCATGGCAAAAAAGAGCATTAGAATGGTCTTAACTGAATATTCACACAACAAAAAAAAGAAAAATCATTAGTATAGGGATTCGAACTTAAAATAGATATATAAATCCCAATACTATATAAAATATTTCCTTTCGGAAATCATTTACTATAACAACAGTGTTATAGTCCACCATTTCCTCCTATTTCTCGAAAACGTCTATTTCAACAATAAATGTTGAAATCTATGGTTTGGATACTTAATACATTTTAAAACATTTTTGAATCGTTTTAATTCTATTTAAAAATATCACTTTCCCAAAATACTTCTTTAATATATTATTCACCGTCCAAAATCGTGAATATACTTCATTAACCAAATTCAATTTCTACATATTTTATTTAAACGATTATCCACAGTCCCAAAATCGTGGATATATTTCCTTTAATAAGCTATAATAATTAAACTTATTAAAATAAGTCAATTTTGGATTTATAAAACAATGTTTATAAATTCAATTTATATTCTATAACAACTTCAACTTATAAAATCACTTTATTAACAAATTCTATCCATATTCCATTTACACGCAAAAATCCAATTTATAAGTTAATTACTTATAAATCTTTTATTTTATAAAATCTGTTCATTTTATAACTTCACAAATTATAAATCTATAGATTTCATCCACTTACGAAATCCATTTACATTTCATTTTAACACTTATAAAAACTTGTTTTATAATTCCAATATTTTAATTTATAAATATCAATTTTATAAATATTTTATATAAATCATTTATAATAATTCAAACATCCCAATTTAAACCATTTTATAAATTTATCAACTACTTATCTAAAAAAAATCACATTTTGGTTATATTTCTCAAAAATCATAATTTATATAACATAAAAATTTCGACGTTTATTTATTTAAAATGAATCAATTTCAAAATTAAATTTTATTATGAATTCTCAACTTAAATTTTCAAAAAATCAAATTTGATTTATTTTCGGCATCCAATGATACCAAAAATATATTCGGCTTAAATTTAGCCTTTAACGATTCCAATCACAAAGATAATCACGAAGATTATAAATAGATCAACACACAACATTGAAACTAATTCAATCATTTGAGGAATCCAGTTGGATCCCTCCAACCTGTTTCCCTGCATCTAAAGATGTTAGCACAATACCAATTCTGTTTCGAGACGAAATATCGCGGTATATGGGATTTATAAAATATTATCCGCTATTATGCGGCGCAATAGGGTCTCATCCACTATATAATGCGGGAAATCAACTCCAAAAACATATATAATACCAATTCCACTTTGCAGTGAAATATTCGCGGTATATGTTTTTAATAAATAACCTCCACTTAATAAACGGCGTATAGGGTCTATTTTAACAATCAATAGATAATAATTTATTATTCATTCAAACAATCAACAATTTTAAATCTAATTATTTAAAATTTAAATCTAATTATTTAAAATTTAAATCAAAACAATTCGATTGAGTGCGAAGTTCTCACCTTGAGTTTCCGACGACGGTTGTAGCATTTTATTTCGAATAAAATTAAACGTGCGTTTAATTTTACCCGAAATTTTCACTAACTCCAAACGACTCCAAACCAGCTCCATTGCGTAGTGCTCAACAAAACGAACCCGGCGCAATTCGTTTCGGCCAAAACGGACCTTGTATGACAAAGATACAACATTTTAAATATTACACGATTTAAATTATAATTTATTTACAATTTCTTTTATAACTTTAAACCTAGCAAATCGTGGCCGTCCATCCTTAACCCTGCAGATCAAAGCCGTAGAACGCAACTTCATCCCTTCCAGTTTGAACACGTGAGAACACAACCTATGAGCCGCCGCTTTTTCTCGAATTTTTGCAACCATCTCGTTGACTTCTACGTCGATCCAGCAGTGCCATCACGAAGCCTTCACGTGAGCCACCCACGGCTTGATTTGCGCGAAGCTCGGTCATGTATTTTCTCTCAAAAGTCGTGCCGAACGTGTGGCCTTCATGCTCAATTTGCCGTCGATTCGTTGCTCAATTCGCGATCATGACCGTATGGATGCAAAGATCTCGTTTAGATCTTCAACTTTGTAGTTGATAGCATCCGATGATTGTTGGTAGATGAAGAGAGATTGAGAAGAGAAGTTTCGTGCATTCATGGACGTTCGAATTGTTAATGGCGGCTGAACGTTTATTAGGGTTAGGGTTGCAATATGAAGAGAGTGAAGGTCCTTTTATAGAATTTCGCCAAACACTATTCACCTGCAATTTTTCAAACTTCAAATCTCGCGCGGTGACCGGCATTTCTAGGGTTTACCCCGCATTCCGGACAAGATGGAATAGGTTTCGGGAGCCAATTCGATCATCTGTGCGAGTTACGACAATAAACGATCGATTTAAATTAAATTGGTTAACCAAATTTCTATGCGTTTTAGCTTGCCCCGGACAAAGGGTAAATCCGATTGACACGAAATTTGAAACCATACAATAACATAACATTACAGATCCGATGAAACTAGTTTCGTCAAAATCCGAGACTGTTTGAAAAATGGCTATTTTAACTCGTCAATTAAATATTAAAATATTCATTTTTTACAAATTAACTTTTAATTCAATTTTAAAAGTTCACAAAACATCGTTCAAACTCCAATATGATTAAATAAAATTTTACAAATCATTTTTAATCATATTAATCCCAATTATCAATTATTTCTGTAATTTCAACTATTAAATTATCGATTTAATTATCCAATTATTCGAAATAAAATTTATTCGACTGTTTAATTCCACTTGTTAATATTTAAAATCAATTAAATATACAAATTTTAATTAACAGAAATTCTGGGTCGTTTCAAACTTCCCCCCTTAAAAGAATTTTGTCCTCGAAATTACCAAGTAAGAAAAAGTTATAGAATCCATTAACTTTTCAAAACAATCCGTTCAAGTTTGATTAACAAATCTCTTAGGTGTTTAACTTTTCCAAAATATCAATAGTTAAACTTCTTACAAAATCTTTACTAAGTTTCCAAATCCAAACTTGGTTTTCAAAAATTTCCCAATTTCCTGAAAAATATTCTAACGCCTTAAATTTTCGAAAAAATTCGCCAGAGTCTCCTTTGCGCGGCTCGATCCGAAAAAAAATGACAGTATATATATATATATATAACAAATATACGTCTCATCAAGTGATGAGGCATCCCGCAGGGAAAAAAGTGCAAAAGTACGATATTTAATCCGAGATATGTACCTTATTTATTGTTAGCGACCGTATACGGCTAATATAGCGCGAAAGCGAGCTCCAAATGCGAAGCATAAATCATCCACACCTAGTATACACTCAATCAAACAAATGAGAACATGTATATATGAAAATAGTATCAATATACAACATATAGCAACATAACAACTACATATGCCAACATAGCAAATGCAACAAAACAACAAATGCAACCATCAAACAACTATCATCCAATTAACATCCAACAAATCAATAACCAAATCAATATTCTTTCATTTCTCATTAATATTCATTGAATTGGTTTTTCATTTTAATCACATTTGATTTGTTAACATTGGACTTTACAAATATTCATTTATTCATTTCCAATTAGTACACATTCACTAATTTACATTCGTTTTAATTCACTTCCAAATCAAATTCAATTCTATTCAAATTCATTTTCTTCCAGTTTGAATTCAATTACATAGCTTTCAATTTCACTAATTTAATTTCACTAACACTTAATGAATTTATATACAATCAACTAACAATCAAATAACAACTAATGTATATACAACACAACCAAATTTATTCACTTTACCTTCAATTTGGTTTAACACTTTTAATTAACTTTAATGAATTAACATTTAAATCCATTATTCCATATTAATTTATTTACATTCAATTGATTCATAAATCCAATTGCTAATTCATTTTGCATTTCAAGTTGAATTTCGTTTATGTGGCTCAAGTTCATATTCTTAATGACTTCATTTCATTAAATTCACTTATTAATTTACTTCGATACCAAAATAAACTTCATTCAATATCCCTTAAGTTATATTCCATTTCAACTTCATTTACATTTTACTTCCACTATACAACTTAAGTTCACTTCTTATTTATTTCAAATTTTATTTCATTTAACTTTTACTTAAGTCAAATTCATATCAACATTCAAATTCAGATTTTGTTTTGCTTAACAAAATTGTTTAACCATTTTAACAATCAGTTTTACTTACATTTTCTCATTTTCTAAGTTATACAACTTATATATTTAAACTTCCAAACCTGATTTAATTTATTTAACTCCCTTTAGTTAAATTCCCAATCATATGTTTTGTTGGCCCAACTCGAATTCTTTAACTTTACCAAAGCTAAAAATTTTATCTCATAATATAAGTTCAAAGCTCGTTTTACTTATATTTATCAATTTCTACTTGGATTTTCAATTTCTAATTTGTTTATCACAACAAAACTTTAATTTCAATTTACTATGGTAGCA
The DNA here is from genome assembly GCA_030765085.1 of Allium cepa. Lineage (NCBI taxonomy): Eukaryota > Viridiplantae > Streptophyta > Magnoliopsida > Asparagales > Amaryllidaceae > Allium > Allium cepa. The sequence goes on along the minus strand of CM060931.1, from coordinate 1,036,289,569 downwards.
AATCCATCACACAGAAACTCGAAAACGATACTGATGATGCTGCAGTCATCACCCTTATTATTTCCCAGTAACAATAGTGAAATCGGGGCTAAATATTCTTTCAAATTTTTCCTTTTCATTATTTATAAATCACATTTATAAAATTCTTCCTCATATAATTTCACTATTTATATATAAGATTATTTTACAATTGTAAATTATTTTAATTATAATTCCATACTTATAATTCATTTGCTTATACAAGTCATTCTTTTACAACTGTTGTTTTTATTTAACTTATTAAAACAACTTTGATTCACTTATATATTCTCTTACATTTTCAACAATCAAACAATTCGATTTTACATACACTTTGATAATTCTGAAAAATTATTCCTTTATATATATAAAATATAATGGAGGTAAAATTATTTCATTTACCCAGTTTTAAAACAATATCGTGCCGAATTGTTCTGAACAAGTGTTTAGAGATCCCTATCGATAGAGTTGTACAGACTATACCGACCAGAATCCATATACCACTCAACGAACCAATCATCACAACATAAAACAATTTTATTTTCACTAACAAATACGCGCTCCTAGCTATTATTACACTCAAACTCATTCTAGAGCGCAACTGACTCTATCTCTAATGAGCAACACCCAACAAAGCCATGGTTATCGCTTAACCAAATGCTCTGATACCACGTTGTCATGACCCGATTCTTCGACTTCCGAAAATCGACATCAATACGTCCACTGTATCAACTGCCGAGCAATCGAATGCCGAAAAACCGAACCATGAGGGTTAAAAAGAAGAGGTAGAAGAAAAAGATAGAAGAAATAAGGAAACAGAACAGAACAATATCAGAATCTCACATATCGCAGTGGAACAACATATAATAGATAAATGAATATCTTTAAAACAAAGATACTATATCAGTTATTACATACATCATATCATCAGAGTGTACAACAACAATGTACAACACAATACAAGAATGGGCAGCTAAACAAACATGTCCTTATAAGTGAATTATAGCGGAAGGATAATATCATATACAAGTAATACGTCTCGCCATCCATCTCGCCACTTGAGCTTCAAAGCACTCCTGAATCCAAAATGACCTGATACCCTGGCTCTAGACTGCCCGTGTGGAAAATTTTGGGCACCCAGAGTTTAGGAAGGAAAACAATAAACTCCAGGTCAGTCATGGGACTGGTGTGAGAACTTAAAACAATTATTTATCTTAAAAACAAACAACAGGATAATTTTAAAGTCAATTCGCAATGCTTTTGGAAAATGAGAATGGGTAGTCCATTACGTCGTATCACTATTCGGAATGGGTAGTCCGAATAACGAGCGCAATAATTTAAAAATAAGTATAGCATTCAATTTCAACCAATTCACAACAAATACCTATTTAAAGGTTAATATTGACAGTCGGTTATTTAACTATCAATCAATATTCACAACATCACCCGATTTCAAATAATCTCCCAAATTATTTATTTCCAAAAATATCTTTACAAGATATATATCCCACACTTCAACCATTTGAAAACCGATTTCAAATCACTTTTCACCTTTAAAACTTTTGAAAACAAATTTCAGATCGTTTCCCTACGCGGGATATATTCACAAATCTTTATTCATCTTTATTTCAAAATGGTTCATTTAAACCAATTAAATAAATCCCTACCGATTTATTAAATTTACGTTCCAAATCCGTAAATTAATTTCCACACTTCAAAAATAAATCAATGTTTATTTTTTTACAAATTTCCCTTTCTTTTATAAATTCCATAGTGAATTTACATTTCCAAAATATCTGTGAATATACGATTTTTTTAAAATCGATTTCTAATATTCATTTTCAATTTATCTTTAAAAGATAAAACGTCAAACATTCACTTCATATTGGAAAAACATTTCCATACTTGTTTGATGATAAGTGATTCACAATCTATTTATCTTCAACACTTCGAAAATATTCAGTATACTTAAATCCAAATTAAGTATATATTTTATTCTATAAGGAAAACATTCTCTTAAACACATTTATTTGGGTCAAAACGAATGTTACGTAAAACATCGTTACGACAACCCAAAATCATTAGTATAGGGATTCTAACTTAAAATAGATATATAAGTCCCAATACTATATAAAACATTTCCTTTCGGAAATCATTTACTATAACAACAGTGTTATAGTCCACCATTTCCTCCTATTTCTCGAAAACGTCTATTTCAACAATAAATGTTGAAATCTATGGTTTCGATACTTAATACATTTTAAAACGTTTTTGAATCGTTTTAATTCTATTTAAAAATATCACTTTCCCAAAATATTTCTTTAATATATTATTCACCGTCCAAAATAGTGAATATACTTCATTAACCAAATTCAATTTCTACATATTTTATTTAAACGATTATCCAGTGTCCCAAAATCATGGATATATTTCCTTTAATAAGCTATAATAATTAAACTTATTAAAATAAGTCGATTTTGGATTTATAAAACAACGTTTATAAATTCGATTTATATTCTATAACAACTTCAACTTATAAAATCACTTTATTAACAAATTCTATCCATATTCCATTTACATGTAAAAATCCAATTTATAAGTTAATTACTTATAAATCTTTTATTTTACAAAATCTATTCATTTTATAACTTCACAAATTATAAATCTATAGATTTCATCCACTTATGAAATCCATTTACATTTCATTTTAACACTTATAAAAACTTGTTTTATAATTCTAATATTTTAATTTATAGATATCAATTTTATAAATATTTTATATAAATCATTTATAATAATTCAAACATCCCAATTTAAACCATTTTCTAAATTTATCAACTACTTATCTAAAAAAAAATCACATTTTGGTTATCTCAAAAATCATAATTTTTATAACATAACAATTTCAACGTTTATTTATTTAAAATGAATCAATTTCAAATTTAAATTTTATTATGAATTCTCAACTTAAATTTTCAAAAAATCTAATTTTATTTATTTTCGGCATCCAATGGTACCAAAAATATACTCGGCTTAAATTTAGCCTTTAACGATTCCTATCACAAAGATAATCATGCAGATTATAAATAGATCAACACACAACATTGAAACCAATTCAATCATTTGAAGAATCCAGTTGGATCTCTCCAACCTGTTTCCCTGCATCCAAAGATGTTAGCACAATACCAATTCCGCTTCGAGACGGAATATCGCGGTATATGGGATTTGTAAAATATTATCCGCTATTATGCGGCGCCATAGGGTCTCATCCGCTATATAATGCGGGAAAACAACTCCAAGTACATATATAATACCAATTCCACTTTGCAGTTAAATATTCATGGTATATGCTTTTAATAAATAACCTCCACTTAATAAACGGCGTATAGGGTCTATTTTAGCAATCAATAGATAATAATTTATCATCTATTCAAACAATCAACAATTTTAAATCTAATTATTTAAAATTTAAATCAAAACAATTCGATTGAGTGAGAAGTTCTCACCTTGAGTTTCCGACGACAGTTGTAACATTTTATTTCGAATAAAATTAAACGTGCGTTTAATTTTACCCGAAATTTTCACTAACTCCAAACGACTCCAAACCAGCTACATTGCGTAGTGCTCAACAAAACGAACCCGGCGCAATTCGTTTCGGCCAAAACGGACCTTGTATGACAAAGATGCAACATTTTAAATATTACACGATTTAAATTATAATTTATTTACAATTTCTTTTATAACTTTAAACCTAGCAAATCGTGGCCGTCCATCCTTAACCCTGCAGATCCAAGCCGTAGAACGCAACTTCATCCCTTCCAGTTTGAACACGCGAGAACATAACCCATGAGCCGCCGCTTTTTCTCGAATTTTTGCAACCATCTCGTTGACTTCTACGTCGATCCAGCAGTGCCATCACGAAGCCCTCACGTGAGCCACCCATGCCTTGATTTGCACGAAGCTCGGTCGTGTATTTTCTCTCAAAAGTCGTGCGGAACGTGTGGCCTTCATGCTCAATTTTCCCTCGATTCATTGCTCAATTCGCGATCATGACCGTATGGATACAAAGATCTCGTTTAGATCTTCAACTTTGTAGTTGATAGCATCTGATGATTATTGGTAGATGAAGAGAGATTGAGAAGAGAAGTTTCGTGCGTTCATGGCCATTCGAATTGTTAATGGCGGCTGAACGTTTATTAGGGTTAGGGTTGCAATATGAAGAGAGTGAAGGTCCTTTTATAGAATTTCGCCAAACACTATTCACCTGCAATTTTTCGAACTTCAAATCTCGCACGGTGACCGGCATTTCTAGGGTTTACCCCCGCGTTCCGGACACGATGGAATAGGTTTCGGGAGCGAGTTCGATCATCTGTGCGAGTTACGGCAATAAACGATCGATTTTAAATTAAATCGGTTAACCAAATTTCTATGCTTTTTAGCTTGCCTCGGACAAACGGTAAATCCGATTGACACGAAATTTGAAACCATACAATAACATATCATTACGGATCTGATGAACCTAGTTTTGTCATAATCCGAGACTATTTGAAAAATGTCTATTTTAACTCGTCAATTAAATATTAAAGTATTCAATTTTTACAAATTAACTTTTAATTCAATTTTAAAAGTTCACAAACATCGTTTTAACTCCAATATGATTAAATACAATTTTACAAATCATTTTTAATCATATTAATCAAATTTTCAATTATTTCTGTAATTTCAACTATTAAATTATCGATTTAATTATCCAATTAAATCCAATTATTCGAAATAAAATTTATTCGACTGTTTAATTTCACTTGTTAATATTTAAAATCAATTAAATATACAAATTTTAGTTAACAGAAATTCTGGGTCGTTACAGCGTACATTCTAAATTTTAAGGAGTACGCACTTACCATGGGTGTGGGTTAGTTAGCATACCGTGGAGTGATTCTTGACTGTGATAGAAGGGTTCTTTATGCACCATGGAGTGATTCTTGACGGTTAGTTAGCATACCGTGGAGTGATTCTAAATTTTAAGTTGTAGAGGCAATGACCTAGAAGTTCTTTATGCACCTTATGGCTTAGTTGAGTCAAACTATTTATAACTATCATCTGTTCCCATAGTCTGTGGATTTCTTGATGTCTTTGGGGAAATCTTAGGTCTCCCACTTTATAGGGAGATCGAGTTTAGAATCTATTTGGAGATGGATGCAAGGCCAGTTGCTCTACCCTTAAGACGCATAGCCCCCAAAGAAAAAAAGGAGTTAGACAAGCAGATCTTCAAGTTATTGCAGAAAGGATTTATCCTTCGGAGTACTTTTGAATGAGGAGCCCTTGTTGTCTTCACCACCAAGGCGGATGGTTCATTGAGAATTTACATCAATTATAGGATGTTGAACAAGTTAACAAGGAAGAATAGGTATCCACAACCTAGATAGATGACTTGTTCGACCAACTTATGTGAGCCAAAGTCTTTTCCCAACTAGACTTGGTAATATGATACCATCGATCAAGGATTACAGAAGAAAGCAAGTCGAAGACCACATGCTGCACACCAGATTGACTCTATGATTGGAAAGTTACGCCTTTTTGTTAACAAATGTCCCATGCATACTTTATAGATTTGATAAGTAGTGTGTTTAGGGGGCAACTCGATAAATTCGTCTTTGTATTCGTGGATGATAAATTGGTATTCTCCAAAAGAAAAAAGGAGCATGAGGACCACCTAAGGGAGGTATTAGGAAAGAAGGCACTAGCTTAAGGCCAAATTTACTAAGTGTCTCTTTTGGAAGAAGGAGATTAGATTCCTTGGACATATTGTTTCTGAGAAAGGACTGGTGGTAGACCCCGCCAAAGTGGAGGATGTTTAAAGGTAGAGAGTTCCTGAGAATGTATCAGAAGTTAGAAGTTTTCTAGCATTGGCAAGCTACTATAGGAAGTTCCCCCTTAATCCACTTGACTAAGAAGAACCTAGTCTTTTCAAGGGATACTAGATGCACTGAGGCATTCGAGAAGCTTAAGGAGTTATTGACAAGTGTGCTTGTGCTCACCATTCCTGATGGGACCAAACCATTTGGGATTTTCAAAGATGCTTGTAGCATGGGATTAGGAGCAGTTCTAATATAAGAAGGGAAGGTAGTTGCTTATACTAGTAGGCAATTGAAGGATCATGAGAAAAGATATCCGGTTCACGACTTGGAATTGGTAGCTATTGTCTTTGCCCTCAAGATGTAGAGACGTTATCTTTTGGAAGAAAGGCATGAGATATTCATTGACCATAAATCACTCAAAAACTTATTTTTCCAAAAATATTTAAATCTTAGCTAGTAGAGATAGACGAAATATATAGCATCATTTGATTTGGTATACAGTATACCCCTGGAAAAAGAAGTGTAATTGTCGACATCCTTAGTCAGATGCATGCTACCTTAAGCGCTATATGTGAATGGATGCAGTTTGAATATCTCTTAAATCTTAACTTTCAATCCCCAACATAATCCATCCAAGGCTTTCCAACCGTTATGAAGATTGTACCAGCTTTAAGGGACCATATTGGGCTTGAGCTGATGAAGGATGAGAAGTTAGTGAAGATTTTGGAGAAGTTGTGGAGAGAAGAATATTTTTGGCATGCAAATAGATAGTCTGTTGATGAGAAGGGATGTTTGAGCATGGATGTACGCCTTTGTGTCCTAATGATTAATGGCATATTAAAAGAAGAATTTATGGAATGTCACCACTCTAAGGTGACTATATGGAGAAGATAAAATGTATAAGGATATGTTAGGATTTTCTTTTGGCTTGGAATTAAGAGAAGGGTAGCTAGGTTTGTTTCTAAGTGCTTGGCGTGTCAGAGGATAAAGGTTGAGCAAGGGAAGCCTAGAGGGTTATATTACCTTTGGAGATTCCAACTTGGAAATGGGAATACAATTCAACGGACTTCATCCAAGGATTGCTTAGGATTCAGAGGGGTAATGAAGCCATTTGATTTGTTGTAGATAGACTCACTAAGAGTGCCCATTTTATTCCTATTAGGAACAATAGGACTGCCGCATCTCTCGCACAGATTTACATCAAGGAGATAGTCTTATTACATGGCATTCCATCAAGCATTGTTAGTGATATGGACCCCTTATTCACTAGCGAGTTTTGGAGGAGTTTGTAAGAAGCTTTGGGGACTTCATTGAATCTCAACATGGCTAACCATCCATAGACGGATGGACAGACGTATAGGGTAAATAGGATTTTAGAGGATTTGTTGAGAGGTTGTGTCTTGGACTTTGAAGGGAACTATGAGCAACATCTACCAATGGTTGAGTTAATGCTAGCTACCAAGTGATGATTGGTATGGCCCTTTTTGAAGCACATTATGAAAGGTTGTGCAAATCGCCAAGTTGTTTGGTGGGAAACCACCGACAAAATTTTGCTCGAACTCGATTTGATCCATAATACCATGGAAAAAGTTGAGTTGACCAGGCAACAAATGAAGACAGTACAAGATCACCAAAAAACTTATGTAGATAAGAGAAGAAAAGAGCTAGAGTTTGAGGCAGGAGATATGGTATTTGTCATAGTCTTCCCTCTTAGAAAAGTTGTTAGGTTTGGCAATTTAGGAAAAGTGGTGCTTAGATTTGTTGGACCACTTAGAGATTTGAAAGGATAGGAAGGCTTGCTTAATGCATAGAGCTTTCGGACCGATTGGTAAGAGTCGAAGATGTTTTTCATGTTTCTCACCTTAGGAAATGCCTTCATGACACCACCATTGTAGTAGAGCCTGATCAGTTCGGGGATATAGAGACGGAGCCAATAGCATCTTATGCCACCACACGCATTATGTAACACAGAAGTAAGAGGCTCTACAATAATGAAATTGATTCGTCCAAGTGCAATGGGGAGATAACCCGATGGAAAGAACATCAAAAATCGATGAGAAGATGAAGATCTCTCATCTAGAGCTTTTCACTGGTAAAATTTCTCTCCAAAGTTAGGGTTTTGGTTACATCGAGCTTGCTATATTGGATGGTAGGAGATAGTTCTTATACTTTTCCACTATCACTTTACACTCATGTAGAAACTTTTATGCATGTTTAGAGTATTTACATACATATTTTCATAGCATGTTAAACGTCACGCTAGGTTTGAGCTCACTCCAGTATGTCTACTGTATATAACCACATCGCACTTTGGTTGAGTAGATTGATATGTAGATAACTTGGTTGTATAACATGGATATCTTATGCGTTACGTTATTTGCCCCTTGGAGAGATTTCGAGGATGAAATCCTTTTTAAGGGGAAGAATGTAACACCCCATAAAATCAATAAGAATTAAATAAGTAAATTAAATTAAAATTTAGTAGAGGTAAAAAAATGAAAATTTTGCAAAAGTTGGAATTTGCTATGAAAACTGTATCATTGTGTTTGTGGAAAATTCTAATCTTCCTCCATATATAATATGCTAAAAATGGAGCTCAAACGAAGAAGTTATGGACATTTGAAGTTTTCAGGTTTAAAATAATTTAATTTAAATTCAAATAAATAATAGAATTTGAAATTTTAAAATTAACTGAGATTAGACTTGGGTTCACGAATTGTTAACATTAAAAATTATGTTTAAAAGTATAATAATGGAATTAAATAAAACAATGGTGCAAAAATAATTACATTGTGAAAATAGGTGATGGGGTCGACCGTCGACCGCTAGCGATCGACTGATGCGTACAGGGTGGTCGACTATTCGTATTGGTAGCATTTAGGGTTTTCCTATTAAAGAATGTCCCAGATTTATCCGTTACAATCTATTTTCATCCTACGGTCCTGGTACGTTTCAATTCCTATAAGTAGGACCCTAGCCTCTCCACTTTTATCCACAAAAATATTCGGAAATTCAGCGAAACTCTGTCATTTTCTCTCTTTAGTTGGATTCATAAATTAAATTAGGAATTCAGGTAAGGATTCTATTTCGTTTCTAATTATGCTTTTAATCCGTTCTCTTCTCTTCCATCCTCTTTGAATCTAACAAAATTATGCATACCAATCCGTTGCTGTGTGTATATATCAAAAGCAGTGATCTAGAAAATTGTGCTTTGCTTTGCAAATCATACAAAAAAGGCTAAGAATAATCTGTGAGTGGAAACCTTAATATTTTTATTCCAGTATTCATTTAGCATATTAGGGGTTTGAATATGTCTTGGGGTTTTGATTTTATGAAAAAAAACAAAATGAAATCCCCTAAAACTCCTGTAATTCAAAATGTCAATTCTTGTTGGAATTCTAAATTATTACACAAAATTTTTGGGATATGTAGTTTTTTCAGTTTTTGGTGATTCTAATTTTTGTTCCACTCCTCTTAAAATTCTAAATTGATTATGAAGTCTGAATTAAGGGATAGGGTATGATATGAATTTATTCATAGTTTACACCATTTATTCTATATGAAAATAAAAGAGAAATCCCATTATTTACATTCTTTGCAAAAGAGGGGTAAAATAGAGATTGAAACTAAAATTGCAACTTCTATTTTTGAGATTACTCCTTGATTTGATGTGATAGACTGAGTTGAAATTTTAATATGTAAAGTCTGTTTATTAATATTTTGGATATGAATATTGAATCCTTTGTTAAGGATATTGAAATCCCTTGTTATGGATATTGGAAATTTAGCACTGTTGATAATATAGAAAAGGACTTAAATTGTTATTATTAAAAAGGAATTGACATTTATAGGTTAGTTAGGGCGAAATTTCCTCACGCATAGAAAATAGTGGGTGCATATTTATTTATATTTTAATTACCATAAATGGCGTACAATTATAACGTATATTTTGCATAGTCAATTAGGTAAAAATAGTCATTAAATTGCCCTTAGGAAGGTAATTAATTTGTTAAGGAAAATAAAAAGGAATTCTTATATTGCCTTATTAATGGACATAGTGAGGTTGAGATAATATATTAAGAATGTTGTAAAACACGACTAAGCATAAGTGGCGCAAGGTCAACCAATAGACATACGGAAGTTTTCCCAACTAATCTGGCTACCAAAATTGTGTCTTTAGGGCTGATGTAAGACATGGCCTATGATAAGTAACTTCGATGAAACAAGGTTTATCCCAATTCTGTAGGTAAATCTTTCATCTGGCTACCAATACCTATGAATAGTCGAGCTAACGTGAGACGTCTCCGTGGATAAGGGTCGTAAGATGAAGTACCTACTTCGAGGTTTCAATGGTATTAAGTGGTTGTTTGAGGGTCCGCCATTCTCCCCAAATGAAGTATTATACGGTCGAGGTTGGGTTTAGGCATAGTTAAGGATATCTCAGAAAGGTCTGCTTTAAAAGGAAGTATAAAGTGTCCGAAAAGATTTTCGTTCAATGTCAACTAGATAGATGCCAATGTAGAATCTGCCTTGCGAATTGGTACTAAATTATGGGGGCCTACCTCAATTGAGGTCCTAAATGGTCAAAATCAGCCTATTGTCTAATAAAAGGTACTAAGTAGCTTGTGTTCTATCTGTCGCATTATTGGACATTTATAAAGTTGGTTATGGGTTATGGGATTAGGAAACCTGCTTCAGGAATGGAAGGTATTAAGTGGTTGTTTGGGCCTTACTCCTTTTGTGATATCTCGGAATTTTTGGCAATATAAATTTAATAATCTTTGTTAAAAATTAAAATTGATTTGATAATTTTGTTAATAAAATTTGAATTGATTTAATAATCTTCTTCTAATAAATATTTAAATTTGTAGATTTTATCTTTTTAAAGCAAATAAATTGTTTTCTATTTTATATTATATATAATTGTATATATTGTAAATAGATAAGCTTTGATTTGGAATTTAGTAAATAAAGCAATTTTCTAATTCTAATTTATTTTTGGTAAATTGGAAATTTTGATTTTAGTTTAACATTTAGCTTTTCAAAGCAATTTAATAAATAACTATATGGTTTGTAAATATTTAAGGTAAGTCCTATTTGTTTAAAATTATATTTTAATTAGCTTAAATATGAAATCTAAATTAGATTAACATAAAAGCTTAGTTTTATTTTCTTTCTAAATATTACTTGAAATTATATATAAGAATTTAAAATACAATCTACAAATGATCTTAATTATTGAGTAAAAGAAGTGATTTATAATCTCTTTTATAAATTATTTAAAATTGTTTAATTTAATATTTTCAAATAATAATTATAATACCTAGTTTTTATAATCATAAATAGATTTTTTAGAAATAGGATTTGTTACTTTCAAAATTTAATGGTGGTTATATATGCACCTATATATAACTTGATTTTTAAATTAGATTTTATAATTTAAATTTGAATTTAATGTTTTGAAATTCAAAAGAATAGATACTTAAAAAATATTTGGATAAGCTTTTATTTATAATTTGTTTTATTTTGTTTTTCCATAAAAAAAAGAGGGAAATTTATATATATACATAAGATATAATAAATTAAGTTAAAGGCTTTTATAAACAATTTAAATTAAAACCAAATACTTAAATTACATGTGTAAATCTCTTAACACCTAAATGACATGTGTTAAGGCATAAATTAAACATTGTGACAAATGCTAAATTTTAGAACAAGTGTTCTATTTAATTTTCCATTTTCTTTTTTTTAATTAAATCAAAAAATTTCTTATATAAACACATTTCTTCTCACCTCATTTTCTTTTCTATTCTTCTTCAAAATTTAAGAGATCTTCACCCAACATTCAAACCAAATAACCCCAAAACAAATCTAAAATCATCTTCTTTAAATCAAAACAAAAAATCTGTAATCAACATTCAAAACAGAAAAAAATTTGCTCAAAACAAATTCTGTGAATCCCCTCAAAAACCAATCTAAAAGCTAATATTTCCTCTAACCCAAAACTATCTGAAATCATCTTCAAAACTGGAATGCAAATCAAAGTATAAACCTAGAACACTTTTCTTAAAAATCTGGAAATTAAAACCGATCATCATTCTGCAACAACCAAGCTTGCATTTTCTTTTTCTGCAAGCATGCGTGCAATTGTAAATCATGGAGCAAACTGCAGTTTTAAGATCATAAGAACTTCAGCAACACAAGTTCAAAGCACATTCCAGCTCAAGTTTTTCAAAAACATGGATGCTCTGTTCATCATTCTAATCGGTGAGTAACATTTTTATATTAAATAAACTTAAGTAAGTATGGTTGCTTGATTGTTTCCTGTGATAATCATGATTTGTGTGTGGATGAATATGATGAATTTTTTTTATAAGAGAAAGTATTCTTTATCATGTAAATTTAAACTTTTTAAATTGATTTTAAATTTTGTTGAAGATAAATTGAGTTTCATTTTAAAACTTGAATTTAAAATGAAATTTAAAATTAAATTTGGAAATGAATGTTTCAAATATATTTGTGAATGATAATTTAACCATAGATAAGAAAAAGGTTTTATCTTAAAGTTAAATTAGAATTTAATGATTTTTTATTCATTTAATTATTAGGGTAATTAAATGAATAATTTATTTATTTAATAAATTAATGAAATGAATAATTACTTAAAGTAATTAAGGGTTTTAAACTTTAAAGTTTAAGATTAATTATTCTTAGAATAATTGACTAGTAATTTGTGAATCATTAATTAAATAAGATTAGATTTTAATTAATGATTAGTAATTAATTAATCAAGTAATAAAGATTAATTAAGTTATAGTTAACACTTAATTAATTAAATAATTAGGGGTTAATTAATGGGCTATTAATGGTTAATTAATTTGTAATCAATAATGATTAAAATAAGTTAATTACTTTAGAAAAATAATTAATGAATTGTTAATAGTTAATGAAGGTTATTAACTAAGGATTATTTAATAATTAATTAATGTGATTAATTTTTAATAATTAATTAGATTAATTAATTTAAAGATAATCATTTGTGTAACTTGTTAAGTATAATTACTTGTGGAAGTAATTAAGGAATTAATTACTCATTGTAATTAATTGAGTTTAATTTGATTAGATTAAGTTAATTAATTCGGTTTAATTAATTTAGAATAATCATTTGATGATTTGTGAAGTATAATTACTTAATGTAATTTAATGAAGAGAAATTGCTTAGGAAAGTAATTGATTGGTAATTACTGGATGTAATTAATTGAAGGTAATTTGATGATGGAAGTAATTTGAGTATAATTACTTTGTAAAATTAATCAAAGGATTAATTAGAGATAATTAATAAATGAGTAATTAATTTATTTTGTGAAGTAATTAAGGGTAGTTAATTACTGAATGGTGTTAATCAAGGGTGATTAACAATTATGGTTTAATTGAAGATTAATTACTTAATGGAATTAATTTAAATAGAAATGTAATTAGAGATCATTAATTATTATAATTAATGATGTAAATTTAGTATGGACTTATTTGGAAATAATTAATCAATGAAGAAATTAATTAAGGATTAATGTAATTAATTATAGTTAATTAATTTATGAAGTAAGTGAAGATTAACTACTGTATTTGGTTAAGTATAATTAATTTTGTGAAATTAATTAGTGGATAATTACTTGAATGTAATTAAAGGTTAATAAATCAAGGATGATTAACTGAAATGAATAATTGGTTGATGATTAATTAATTAATTGATAGTTACTTAACAATGATGTAAGTAAGATTTATATTGATGAAGTAATTAATTTAATTCACTTTAAATTAATTAGAATGATGTAATTAATTTAATTTATTTTAAATTAATTATATTTGGTGTGATTATTAATCATTGCTTATATATGAATGGATGATATTGGTTGCCTTGAATGATTTGAAATCTCAGATATGAGATAAATAATGCTGTGTGATATGGATGCTTTGGTTGCATTGAAATGATAATAGGAATTATCTATTTGTGATTGATAATACGGATTATCTGTCGTGATGATAATGTTGGTTATCTATTGTGGTATGTGAATTATCTATCTGTGTGTATATAGATAATTGAATTGTTTTAAACTTTAAAAACCACTTGGCCTTAAAAGATACGCTTTGGATTTCGATGAGACCGGGATTGGGTTCCAGATTTGGATATCCGAAAACCACATCGATCCAAATTAACGATAGATCGTGAATCTCATGTGAAGAGTGAAGACTCGTGGTGTAAGAACTATTCGTCAGTATAACTCTGAGGGTGATTCCGAGATGAGTTTGACGGAGATAGTACTTTCAGATTCGAGATGAAGATTCAGAGTGCAAGGGTTATCGTCGTTAACTCTGAGGGTGATTCCAAAATGAGTGTAACGAGATAATGCCTTCGGTTTCGTTCGAACCTGGAACGAACTTGTATGGATTGAATGCTTTCAGAACATCGCCAGGTGGACGATCAGCATTCTAAGAGATGTGCTCTCTAAAGGTAATCGTATCCTCGAGCCTCATCAAATGGGAATGGCTAAAACAGGGGATGTGCAGCAAGGTTAAGTGGGTCATGCCTAAGTAGGACGAGATTTTTCCCTGTCTAGAAGTCCTATTTTATTTCGGCTGTGTGGGCGGTTGGAACGTACGCCAACTTCGAGGTTGCCTTATTCGGGACTGTCCAGTAAGGGATGGTTCTGGCCTTGTGTTGCAGGGGATTGGGAGTGATCCTCGGTATGGTGATCTAGGCCACGTAATATGACGGGCGGTACCCCGGTAGCCCTGCCATTGTATGGAATCCAAAATCCAATAAGTGCCAACGGTTTTGATTGTGTTACCCACTTTTGTGGCTAGTAGATGGAATTTAATCATGTAACAATTTCGGCTATTTCTTATTTACTTGAAAACCCTAGGCCTATTATAATATCACTGGATTTCCTATCAAATGTTTTGGTTAGCGTAAGGTAAAAACTTTTCCATGTTTATGTGTGGGACGTCTTACGTGATACCTTTTTTTTCAAAGGTTTTTCAAAGTTAAGCAACTTTAACCTATTACTCACACCAGACCCATGTCTGACCCGGAGTCTATCTTCTGTTTTCTTAAACTCTTGGGTACTCAAATTTTTATGAGTAGCCAAGGGATTCAGGTTAGCTTTGAAGAATTGTGAAGGAGCAATGGAGCAGCAGGCTTCTGCGTGTAGATATATAGTGTTCCGTTGTTTTGGTTTCTCTGAGTAGTTTTCTTGTATTGTATTGAGTTGTATAACTAGACAGGTGTTTATAACTGTCTAGTATGTGATGTGTAATCTGTGTAACTCTGATTAGTGTTGTATACTATGTAATATTTATGTTATTAATATAATTTATTCGTTCCGCTGTTGAGATTCTGATGATGTTTCTTCTTTCTTCTCCTTCTTTTCTCTTTTCTCTTTTCTATCCCTTTCTTTATTCGAGATGATGCGATTTTCTGTGGTGAGAAAGTCGGGTCGTCACAGTTGGTATCAGAGCACTAGGTTGAGTGAATACCTAGGCTTTGAAGTGATTCTTCTTGTGAGAGCGTATTTGTAATTTTGAATATATATATATATATATATATATATATATATATATATATATATATTCTTCTACCTATTTGTTGGGATACCTGTTCAGGTTTTCCGATATAAGTTATAAGGTAGATTAGGTAGTGGGGTGTGTAACATGACTACTACCAATGGTTGGAGTCCAAATGTTAAGGTTGGAAGTATATCTGCTTCGATGTTGTGGCTGGGTTCAGCAGATGTTTCTGTCTGGTTTGAGGTCTGAGTTTCTCGAAGAACTTTGGATTAGGAAGTCTTTGGCATCGGTGCAGCAGTGCAGCTCAGAGTGTTCTGTGTTGGCAAGGAGATCCTTTGGCAAAGCAGTTTTCTGGAGATGGAGTTCAGAAGCAGCAGAGTTGATCCATTTCTTCGATGGATTGGCTAGATAAGAGTAAACTGTTCTGATTGGTAAAGAGAGAACAGTTTTCTTTGGATATTGGGCTGATTGATCGCAAAAGTGACTTGCGATATTTTGAGTGTTCTCTTGAGTTATCAGAGGTTTGTCCGCTTCTGGAGGTTGAGTTTTCTTATCGAATGGATTCCAGGAGTGCTACAGGTGGTTCAGTTTAGTAGAAAATGACTTCTAGGGCGAGAATTTGGAGAAGCAGCTTAGGATCAGGTGGGACATCTGAGTTTTCTTTTATGGATTTATTGAACCATATTTCTGAGATGTGTTATCCAGTTTGTGCTCGTGTTCTTCATCAGCATTTTCATCTACTTCAGATCAGAGTTGTGCAGCGGAAGCATTTTGGGAGTGCTTTTGTTTTGTCTTTTCTGGATAGGAGAAGTAAGATAGTCTTCTGATGTTTGTGGAGTAGAGTTGGTGTTCTTGGTTTTGGATTGATCTTGAGGAGATCATTCTGTCGGGTTGTTTTGGTCCAGTTTGTTTCTAGAGACATCAACGAAGGTTGAGCTGATCGGGAAAGATGAAGGCAGCCCAGGATCGTCGGGAGAATTTTGTAGATAAGAGACAAAGTAATTTGGATTTCAGAGTCGGAGACTTGATTTTGGGTAAGTTTTTTTCCGATCTAAGGAGCTATATTGGGTAAGACTGGGTAAGTCAGCTCCGAGGTGTTTTGGATCTTTTCTGTGTTCTTGTGAGGATTATTGTTTGATTTTCAAGGTTGAATTGCCAGTTTGGATAACTGGGATTCGATGTGTTTCACATATCTCTGAGGGATATGATCTATCTCTGGTTGTGGAACCAACAAGTCAGGAGGATGTGATTGTTGAGTCAGACTTGTCTGTAGTCTAATATCCTGTTTAGTTTTGTAGATCTAGTTGAATAGGAGCTTTGTAGCTTAGTAGTATAGATTGTTTGGATTCTGTAGAGTGAGTATCCTGGTATTTCTATTTGGTAAACTCTAAGAAATCCTATCCAAAATTTTGTCTGGATAGTTAGATTTGTTTGTTTGAGTAAATTGGTTGCTATGGTTGTTAGCATATGATTGATAATATATGCTTGTATTTTTCAAAAATAATCTTAAGATAGATTATTAAATTACCTTTGTTTTTAAATTTCAGGGACGAAATTCTTTTGAGGGGGGAGGAATGTGATATCTCGGAATTTTTGGCAATATAGATTTAATAATCTGTGTTAAAAATTAAAATTGATTTGATAATTTTTATTAATAAAATTTTAATTGATTTAATAATCTTCTTTTAACAAATATTTAAATTTATAGATTTTACCTTTTTAAAGCAAATAAATTGTTTTCTATTTATAATATATATAATTGTATATACTGTAAATAGATAAGCTTTGATTTGGAATTTAGTAAATAAAGCAATTTTCTAATTCTAATTTATTTTTGGTAAATTGAAAATTTTGATTTAAATTTAACATTTAGCTTTTCAAAGCAGTTTAATAAATAACTATATGGTCTGTAAATATTTAAGGTAAGTCTTATTTGTTTAAAATTATATTTTGATTAGCTTAAATATGAAATCTAAATTAGATTAACATAAAAGCTTAGTTTTATTTTCTTTTTAAATATTGCTTGAAATTATATATAAGAATTTAAAATACAATTTACAAATGATCTTGATTTATTGAGTAATAGAAGTTATTTATAATCTCTTTTATAAATTACTTAAATTATTTAATTTATTATTTCAAATAATAATTATAATACCTAGTTTTTATAATCATAAATAGATTTTTTAGAAATAGGATTTGTTATTTTCAAAATTTAATGGTAGTTATATATGCACCTATATATAACTTGATTTTTAAATTAAATTTTATTATTTAAATTTGAATTTAATGTTTTGAAATTCAAAAGAATAGATACTTAAAAATATATTTGGATAAGCTTCTATTTATAATTTGTTTTGTTTTCTTTTTTATAAAAAAAGAGGGAAATTTATATATATACATAAGAAATAATAAATTAAGTTAAAGGCTTTTATAAACAATTTAAACTAAAATAAAATACTTAAATTACATGTGTAAATCTCTTAACACCTAAATGACATGTGTTAAGGCATAAATTAAACATTGTGACAAATGTTAAATTTTAGAACAAGTGTCCTATTTAATTTTTCATTTTCTTTTATTTTAATTAAATTAAAAATTTTCCTATATAAACACATTTCTTCTCACCTCATTTTCTTTTTTATTCTTCTTCAAAATTTAAGAGATCTTTACCCAACATTCAAACCAAATAACCCCAAAACAAATCTAAAATCATCTTCTTCAAATCAAAACAAAAAAAATCTGTAATCAACATTCAAAACAGAAAAAAAATTTGCTCAAAACAAATTCTGTGAATCCCCTCAAAAACCAATCTAAAAGCTAATATTTCCTCTAACCCAAAACTATCTGAAATCATCTTCAAAACTAGAATGCAAATCAAAGTATAAACCTAGAATTCTTTTCTTAAAAATCTGGAAATTAAAACCGACCATCATTCTGCAACAACCAAGCCTGCACTTTCTTTTTCTGGAAGCATGCATGCAATTGTAAATCAGGGAGCAAACTGCAGTTTTAAGATCATAAGAACTTCAGCAACACAAGTTCAAAGCACATTCCAGTTCAAGTTTTTCAAAAACATGGATGCTCTGTTCATCATCCTAATCGGTGAGTAACATTTTTATATTAAATAAACTTAAGTAAATATGGTTGCTTGATTGTTTCCTGTGATAATCATGATTTGTGTGCGGATGAATATGATGAAATTCTTTGTATATATGTATGGGTTTCTGAATGTATGCTTGCTATTGTAAATGTGTTCTTGCCTGTTTTAGATTCCAGGTTTAAATTCTAATCAAAAATCATGATCTCATATTCTAATCTATGTTAAGGTTTAAGATTCAAACAATATATGGTTATGTAACATAAGTTAAAGTTTAAAATTTTATTTAATATATAAAAAATCTGTATTGTTTCTGGAAATTCAAAAATAACAGTGCATGTGTAATAATCTGAAAATTCAAATACCATAATTTATAAATTCAGGAATGAAAACTGAATTCTTAAACCAAATGATATTTTTAAAACTAGAATCTTAATTTCTAGTAATAGGATTTAGGCGCCGTCCTTGTTTGAACTGGAAATGATGTTTGAGAAGTTTCTGGTGGTCCACTGGCTATGGAAGATTGGATTTCTTCCTGGAGGTAGAAGCATGATTGTGGTTTCAGGGAAAATTATTGGGAAGTGGATCAAAGCATTGTGGCGATGGTGATTAAACTTTGAAATTTTTAACCCTAGTTTTTCCTGTTGATCAAAAATTTTATCGACGTGACCCCTATAGATGATGGAGCTTTCCCAGATTCAAGGTAATGATTGATGGGGTACAGAAGAGGTCGTGGCCGGAGATGAAGCCACTCTGGTGGTCAGAGGCATGAGATTTTGGTGGTTTCCAGTTTTTGACATTGTTCCAGTTTTTGAGCTCATATGCTCGTTTTTGACTTTGGGCTTCTGTAAATGGTTTAAAGGTCGAAATTGAATTGGGAGTTGATCGACTTGCGTGTGTCGTCGTAAGTGGTCGGAGTTGGCGGTAGTGATGGTGCAGGTGCACGGAGGACATGGTGTATATGCTGTTGTTTTGGGGACGAAGGGTACTCGAGTGATGTTCGGGTTGTTTTGTGTTTTGCTCGAAGCTTTGGGGTGTTGGACTCGAAGTAGCTATTGTGTGGGCTCGAGTGTAGGGGTGTTACAGGTTTATGTATAAACCTGACAGTACTTTAAGTTTGAATGATTTCATAATAGAAATGTTACTCAAACTTTTACTCGAGTTATTTAGTGTTTTGCTCAGGATAGGTTAGGTTAGGCTCGAGTGATTTTTGTGTAGCTCGAGTTAGTTTTGCTACAGGTTAAAAACCTGTTCTATTTTCAAAATTTAAACTAAATTTTAAAGTGTTAAGCAAAGATTTAAAATATGTTTTAAACCTATTAAATAATGGATTCAAGTTTAATTTGAATTTTAGCTGGAAAAGAGTAAGGTTTTTAAATCCAAATTTGTTTAAATAACCTTAAGAGTTTAAGTATTTAAAAGTGTTTTTAAAGGAATTTGAATTTAAATAGGAATTTGAAATGTAAAGGAATGTTTTAAACAAAATTTAAAACTGATTCAAATCTAAATTTGAATCTTTGTTTTAAAATAAATTTAAGTTTTATAAATTTAAGTGTTTAACAATTTGAATGATAAAGTAAAATTTAAATGTCTTGAATTTAAAAAGGAATTTGGTTTAAACTTTAGAAAAAATTTCTTTTATAAGAGAAAGTGTTCTTTATCATGTAAATTTAAAGTTTTAAATTGATTTTAAATTTTGTTGAAGATAAATTGAGTTTCATTTTAAAACTCGAATTTAAAATGAAATTTGAAATGAAATTTGGAAATGAATGTTTCAAATATATTTGTGATTTAACCATAGATAAGAAAAAGGTTTTATCTTAAAGTTAAATTAGAATTTAATGATTTGTTATTCATTTAATTATTAGGTAATTAAATGAATAATTAATTTATTTAATAAATTAATGAAATGAATAATTACTTAAAGTAATTAAGGGTTTTAAACTTAAAAGTTTAAGATTAATTATTCATAGAATAATTAACTTGTAATTTATGAATCATTAATTAAATAAGATTAGATTTTAATTAATGATTAATAATTAATTAATCAAGTAATAAAAGATTAATTAAGTTACAGTTAACACTTAATTAATTAAATAATTAGGGGTTAATTAATGGGTTGTTAATGGTTAATTAATTTGTAATCAATAATGATTAAAATAAGTTAATTACTTTAGAAAAATAATTAATGAATTGTTAATAGTTAATGAAGGTTATTAACTAAGGATTATTTAATAATTAATTAATGTGACTAATTTTTAATAATTAATTTGATTAATTAATTTAAAGATAATCATTTGTGTAACTTGTTAAGTATAATTACTTATGGAAGTAATTAAGGAATTAATTACTCATTGTAATTAATTGAGTTTAATTTGATTAGATTAAGTTAATTAATTCGGTTTAATTAATTTAGAATAATCATTTGATGATTTGTTAAGTATAATTACTTAATGTAATTTAATGAAGAGAAATTGCTTAGGAAAGTAATTAATGGGTAATTACTGGATGTAATTAATTGAAGGTGATTTGATGATGGAAGTAATTTGAGTATAATTACTTTGTAAAATTAATCAAAGGATTAACTAGAGATAATTAATTAATGAGTAATTAATTTATTTTGTGAAGTAATTAAGGGTAGTTAATTACTGAATGGTGTTAATCAAGGGTGATTAACAATTATGGTTTAATTGAAGATTAATTACTTAATGCAATTAATTTAAATAGAAATGAAATTAGAGATCATTAATTATTATAATTAATGGTGTAAATTTAGAATGGACTTATTTGGAAATAATTAATCAATGAAGAAATTAATTAATGTAATTAATTATAGTTAATTAGTTTATGAAGTAAGTAAAGATTAACTACTATATTTCGTTAAGTATAATTAATTTGTGAAATTAATTAGTGGATAATTACTTGAATGTAATTAAAGGTTAATAAATCAGGGATGATTAATTGAAATGAATAATTGGTTGATTATTAATTAATTAATTGATAATTAATTAACAATGATGTAAGTAAGATTTATATTGATAAAGTAATTAATTTAATTCACTTTAAATTAATTAGAATGATGTAATTAATTTAATTTATTTTAAATTAATTATATTTGGTGTGATTATTAATCATTGCTTATATATGAATGGATGATATTGGTTGCCTTGAATGATTTGAAATCTCAGATATGAGACAAATAATGCTGTGTGATATGGATGCTTTGGTTGCATTGAAATGATAATAGGAATTATCTATTTGTGATTGATAATACGGATTATCTGTCGTGATGATAATGTTGGTTATCTATTGTGGTATGATAATTATCTATTGTGGTATGATAATTATCTATCTGTGTGTATATAGATAATTGAATTGTTTTAAACTTTAAAAACAACTTGGCCTTAAAAGATACGCTTTGGATTTTGATGAGACCGGGATCGGGTTCCAGATTTGGATATCTGAAAACCACATTGATCCAAATTAACGATAGATCGTGAATCTCATGTGAAGAGTGAAGACTCGAGGTGTAAGAACTATTCGTCAGTATAACTCTGAGGGTGATTCCGAGATGAGTTTGACGAAGATAGTACTTTCAGATTCGAGATGAAGATTCAGATTGCAAGGGTTGTCGTCGTTAACTCTGAGGGTGATTCCAAAATGAGTGTAACGAGATAACGCCTTCGGTTTCGTTCGAACTCGGAACGAACTTGTATGGCTTGAATGCTTTCAGAACATCGTCAGGTGGACGATCAACATTCTAAGAGATGTGCTCTCTAAAGGTAATCGTATCATCGAGCCTCATCAACCGGGAATGGCTAATAGAGGGGAGGTGCGGCAAGGTTAAGTGGGTCATGCCCAAGTAGGACGAGATTTCCACCTGTCTAGAAGTCCCTTTTTATTTCGGCTGTGTGGGTGGTTGGAACGTATGCCAACATTGGGGTTGCCTTATTCGGAACTGTCCAGTAAGGGATGGTTCTGGCCTTGTGTTGTAGGGGATTGGGAGTGATCCTCGGTACGGTGATCTAGGCCACGTACTATGACGGACGTTACCTCGGTAGCCCTGCCATTGTATGGAATCCAATAAGTGCCGATGGTTTTGATTGTATTACCCACTTTTGTGGCTAGTAGCTGGAATTTAATCATGTAACAATTTCGGGTATTTCTTATTTACTTGAAAACCCTAGATCTATTATAATATCATTGGATTTCCTATCAAATTTTTTGGTTAGCGTAAGGTAAAAACTTTTCCATGTTTATGTGTGGGACGCCTTACGTGTACCTTTTTTCTCAAAGGTTTTTCAAAGTTAAGCAACTTTAACCTATTACACACACCAGACACATGTCTGACCCGGAGTTTATCTTCTGTTTTCTTAAACTCTTGGGTACTCAAATTTTTATGAGTAGTCAAGGGATTTAGGTTAGCTTTGAAGAATTGTGGAGGAGCAATGTAGCAGGAGGCTTCTGCGTGTAGATATATAGTGTTCCGTTGTGTTGGTTTCTCTGAGTAGTTTTCTTGTATTGTATCGAGTTGTATAACTAGACAGGTGTTTATAAGTGTCTAGTATGTGATGTGTAATCTGTGTAACTCTGATTAGTGTTGTATACTATGTAATATTTTATGTTATTAATATAATTTATTCGTTCCGCTGTTGATATTCTGATGTTATTTCTTCTTTCTTCTCCTTCTTTTCTCTTTTCTCTTTTCTATCCCTTTCTTTCTTCAAGATGATGCGATTTTCTATAGTGAGAAAGTCGGGTCGTCACAGTTGGTATCGGAGCATTAGGTTGAGCGAATACCTAGGCTTTGAAGTGATTCTTCTTGTGAGAGCGTATTTGTAATTTTGAATATATATATATATATATATATATATATATATATATATATATTTACTTCGACCTATTTGTTGGGATACCTATTCAAGTTTTCCAATATAAGTTATAAGATAGATTAGGTAGTGGGGTGTGTAACATGACTACTACCAATGGTTGGAGTCCAAATGTTAAGGTTGGAAGTATATCTGCTTCGATGTTGTGGCTGGGTTCAGCAGATGTTTCTGTCTGGTTTGAGGTCCGTTTTCTCGAAGAACTTTGGATTAGGAAGTCTTTGGCATCGATGCAGCAGTGCAGCTCGGAGTGCTCTGTGTTGGCAAGGAAATCCTTTGGCTAAGCAGTTTTCTGGAGATGGAGTTCAGAAGCAGCAGAGTGGATCCATTTCTTCGATCGATTGGCTAGATAAGAGTAAGTTGTTCTGATTGGTAAAGAGAGAACAGTTTTCTTTGGATATTGGGCTGGTTGATCGCAAAAGTGACTTGCGATATTTTGAGTGTTCTCTTAAGTTATCGGAGGTTTGTCCGCATCTGGAGGTTGAGTTTTCTTATCGACTGGATTCCAGGAGCGCTACTGGTGGTTCAGTTTAGTAGAAAATGACTTTTAGGGCGAGAATTTGGTGAAGCAGCTTAGGATCAGGTGGGACATCTGAGTTTTCTTTTATGGATTTATTGAACCATATTTCTGAGATGTGTGATCCAGTTTGTGCTCGTGTTCTTCATCAACATTTTCATTTACTTCAGATTAGAGTTGTGCAGCGGAAGCGGTTTGGGAGTGCTTTTGTTTGGTCTTTTCCGGATTGGAGAAGTAAGATAGTCTTCTGATGTTTGTGGAGTAGAGTTGGTGTTCTTGGTTTTGGATTGATCTTGAGGAGATCATTCTGTCGGGTTGTTTTGGTCCAGTTTGTTTCTAGAGACATCAGCGAAGGTTGAGCTGATCGGGAAAGATGAAGGCAGCCCAGGATCGTCGGGAGAATTTTGTAGATAAGAGACAAAGTAATTTGGATTCCGAAGTCGGAGATTTGATTTTGGGTAAGTTTTTTTCCGATCTAAGGAGCTATATTGGGTAAGACTGAATAAGTCAGCTCCGAGGTGTTTTAGATTTTTTTCTGTGTTCTTGTGATGATTATTGTTTGATTTTTAAGGTTGAATTGCCAGTTTGGATAATTGGGATTCGATGTGTTTCACGTATCTCTGAGGGAGTACGTGTATGATCTATCTCTGGTTGTGGAACCAACAAGTCAGGAGGATGTGATTGTTGAGTCAGACTTGTCTGTAGTCTGATATCCTGTTTAGTTTTGTAGATCTAGTTGAATAGGAGCTCTTTAGCTTAGTAGTATAGATTGTTTGGATTCTGTAGAGTGAGTATCCCGGTATTTATATTTGGGAAACTCTAGGAAATGCTATCCAAAATTTTGTCTGGATAGTTAGATTTGTTTGTTTGGGTACATTGGTTGCTATGGTTGTTAGCATATGATTGATAATACATGCTTGTGTTTTTAAAATAAAATCTTAAGGTAGATTATTAAATTACCTTTGCTTTTAAATTTCAGGACGAAATTCTTTTGAGGGGGGAGGAATGTGATATCTCGGAATTTTTGGCAATATAAATTTAATAATCTGTGTTAAAAATTAAAATTGATCTGATGATTTTATTAATAAAATTTTAGTTGATTTAATAATCTTCTTTTAATAAATATTTAAATTTATAGATTTTACCTTTTTAAAGCAAATAAATTGTTTTCTATTTATAATATATATAATTGTATATACTGTAAATAGATAGGCTTTGATTTGGAATTTAGTAAATAAAGCAATTTTATAATTCTAATTTATTTTTGGTAAATTGAAAATTTTGATTTAAATTTAACATTTAGCTTTTCAAAGCAGTTTAATAAATAACTATATGGTTTGTATATATTTAAGGTAAGTCTTGTTTGTTTAAAATTATATTTTAATTAGCTTAAATATGAAATCTAAATTAAATTAACATAAAAGCTTAGTTTTATTTTCTTTTTAAATATTGCTTGAAGTTATATATAAGAATTTAAAATACAATTTACAAATGATCTTAATTTATTGAGTAATAGAAGTGATTTATAATCTCTTTTATAAATTATTTAAAATTGTTTAATTTATTATTTTCAAATAATAATTATAATACCTAGTTTTTATAATCATAAATAGATTTTTTAGAAATAGGATTTGTTATTTTCAAAATTTAATGGTAGTTATATATGCACCTATATATAACTTGATTTTTAAATTAGATTTTATAATTTAAATTTGAATTTAATGTTTTGAAATTCAAAAGTATATATACTTAAAAAAATATTTGGATAAGCTTTTTATTTATAATTTGTTTTGTTTTATTTTGTATAAAAAAGAGGGAAATTTATATATATACATAAGAAATAATAAATTAAGTTAAAGGCTTTTATAAACAATTTAAATTAAAATAAAATACATAAATTACATGTGTAAATCTCTTAACACCTAAATGACATGTGTTAAGGCATAAATTAAACATTGTGACAAATGTTAAATTTTAGAACAAGTGTCCTATTTAATTTTTCATTTTCTTTTAATTTAATTAAATCAAAAAATTTCCTATATAAACACATTTCTTCTCACCTCATTTTTTTTCTATTCTTCTTCAAAATTTAAGAGATCTTCACCCAACATTCAAACAAAATAACCCCAAAACAAATCTAAAATCATCTTCTTCAAATCAAAACAAAAAAAATCTGTAATCAACATTCAAAACAGAAAAAAAAATTCTCAAAACAAATTCTGTGAATCCCCTAAAAAACCAATCTAAAAGCTAATATTTCCTCTAACCCAAAACTATCTGAAATCATCTTCAAAACTGGAATGCCAATCAAAGTACAAACCTAGAACTCTTTTCTTAAAAATCTGGAAATTAAAACCGATCATCATTCTGCAACAACCAAGCCTGCATTTTCTTTTTGTGGAAGCATGCATGCAATTGTAAATCGGGGAGCAAACTGCAGTTTTAAGATCATAAGAACTTCAGCAACACAAGTTCAAAGCAAATTCCAGTTCAAGTCTTTCATAAACATGGATGCTCTGTTCATCATCCTAATCGGTGAGTAACATTTTTATATTAAATAAACTTAAGCAAATATGGTTGCTTGATTGTTTCCTGTGATAATCATGATTTGTGTGTGGATGAATATGATGAAATTCTTTGTATATCTGTATGGGTTTCTGAATGTATGCTTGCTATTGAAAATGTGTTCTTGCCTGTTTTAGATTCCAGGTTTAAATTCTAATCAAAAATCATGATCTCATATTCTAATCTATGTTAAGGTTTAAGATTCAAACAATATATGGTTATGTAACATAAGTTAAAGTTTAAAATTTTATTTAATATATAAAAAAATCTGTATTGTTTCTGGAAATTCAAAAGTAACAGTGCATGTGTAATAATCTGAAAATTCAAATACCATAATTTATAAATTCAGGAATGAAAACTGAATTCTTAAACCAAATGATATTTTTAAAACTAGAATCTTAATTTCTAGTAATAGGATTTAGGCATTGTCCTTGTTTGAACTGGAAATGATGTTTGAGAAGTTTCTGGCGGTCCACTGGCTATGGAAGATTGGATTTCTTCCTGGAGGTAGAAGCATGATCGTGGTTTCAGGGAAAATTATTGGGAAGTGGATCAAAGCATTGTGGCGATGGTGATTAAGCTTTGAAATTTTTAACCCTAGTTTTTCCTGTTGATCAAAATTTTTATCGACGTGACCCCTATAGATGATCGAGCTTTCCCAGATTCAGGGTAATGATTGATGGGGTGCGGAAGAGGTCGTGGCCAGAGGTGAAGACACTCTGGTGGTCAGAGGCATGAAATTTTGGTGGTTTAGTTTTTGACATTGTTCCAGTTTTTGAGCTCATATGCTCATTTTTGATTTTGGGCTTCTGTAAATGGTTTGAAGGTCGAAATTGAATTGGGAGTTGATCGTCGACTTGCGTGTGTCGTCGCGAGTGGTCGGAGTTGGCGGTAGTGATGGTGCAGGTGCACGGACGACATGGTGTATATGCTGTTGTTTTGGGAACGAAGGGTACTCGAGTGATGTTCGGGTTGTTTTGTGTTTTGCTCGAAGCTTTGGAGTGTTGGACTCGAAGTAGCTGTTGTGTGGGCTCGAGTGTAGGGGTGTTACAGGTTTATGTATAAACCTGACAGTACTTTAAGTTTGAATGATTTCATAATAGAAATGTTACTCGAAGTTTTACTCGAGTTATTTAGTGTTTTGCTTGGGATAGGTTAGGTTTGGCTCGAGTGATTTTGGTGTAGCTCGTGTTAGTTTTGTTACAGGTTAAAAACCTGTCTATTTTCAAAATTTAAACTGAATTTTAAAGTGTTAAGCAAAGATTTTAAATATGTTTTAAACCTAATTCTAAATAATGGATTCAAGTTAATTTGAATTTTAGCTGGAAAAGAGTAATGTTTTTAAATCCAAATTTGTTTAAATAACCTTAAGAGGTTAAGTATTTAAAAGTGTTTTTAAAGGAATTTGAATTTAAATGGGAATTTGAAATGTAAAGGAATGTTTTAAACAAAGTTTAAAACTGATTCAAATCTAAATTTGAATCTTTGTTTTAAAATAAATTTATGTTTTAAAAATTTAAGTGTTTAACAATTTGAATGATAAAGTAAAATTTAAATGTCTTGAATTTAAAAAGGAATTTGGTTTAAACTTTTGAAAAATTTCTTTTGTAAGAGAAAGTATACTTTATCATGTAAATTTAAAGTTTTTAAATTGATTTTAAATTTTATTGAAGATAAATTAGTTTCATTTTAAAACTTGAATTTAAAATGAAATTTGAAATTAAATTTGGAAATGAATGTTTCAAATATATTTGTGAATGATAATTTAACCATAGATAAGAAAAAGGTTTATCTTAAAGTTAAATTAGAATTTAATGATTTGTTATTCATTTAATTATTAGGTAATATAATGAATAATTAATTAATTTAATAAATTATGTAAATGAATAATTACTTAAAGTAATTAAGGGTTTTAAACTTAAAAGTTTAAGATTAATTATTCTTAGAATAATTAACTTGTAATTTATGAATCATTAATTAAATAAGATTAGATTTTAATTAATGATTAGTAATTAATTAATCAAGTAATAAAAGATTAATTAAGTTACAGTTAACACTTAATTAATTAAATAATTAGGGGTTAATTAATGGGCTGTTAATGGTTAATTAATTTGTAATCAATAATGATTAAAATAAGTTAATTACTTTAGAAAAATAATTAATGAATTGTTAATAGTTAATGAAGGTTATTAACTAAGGATTATTTAATAATTAATTAATGTGATTAATTTTTAATAATTAATTAGGTTAATTAACTTAAAGATAATCATTTGTGTAAATTGTTAAGTATAATTACTTATGGAAGTAATTAAGGAATTAATTACTCATTGTAATTAATTGAGTTTAATTTGATTAGATTAAGTTAATTAATTTAGTTTAATTAATTTAGAATAATCATTTGATGATTTGTGAAGTATAATTACTTAATGTAATTTAATGAAGAGAAATTGCTTAGGAAAGCAATTAATGGGTAATTACTGGATGTAATTAATTGAAGGTGATTTGATGATGGAAGTAATTTGAGTATAATTACTTTGTAAAATTAATCAAGGGATTAATTAGAGATAATTAATTAATGAGTAATTCATTTATTTTGTGAAGTAATTAAGGGTAGTTAATTACTGAATGGTGTTAATCAAGGGTGATTAACAATTATGGTTTAACTGAAGACTAATTACTTAATGTAATTAATTTAAATAGAAATGTAATTAGAGATCATCAATTATTATAATTAATGGTGTAAATTTAGAATGGACTTATTTGCAAATAATTAATCAATGAAGAAATTAATTAATGTAATTAATTAAGGATTAATATAATTAATTATAGTTAATTAATTTATGAAGTAACTAAAGATTAATTATTGTATTTGGTTAAGTATAATTAATTTGTGAAATTAATTAGTGGATAATTACTTGAATGTAACTAAAGGTTAATAAATCAGGGATGATTAATTGAAATGAATAATTGGTTGATGATTAATTAATTGATTGATAATTAATTAATAATGACGTAAGCAAGATTTATATTGATGAAGTAATTAATTAGATTCACTTTAAATTAATTAGAATGATGTAATTAATTTAATTCATTTTAAATTAATTATATTTGGTGTGATTATTAATCATTGCTTATATATGAATGGATGATATTGGTTGCCTTGAATGATTTGAAATCTCAGATATGAGATAAGTAATACTGTGTGATATGGATGCTTTGGTTGCATTGAAATGATAGTAGGAATTATCTATTTGTGATTGATAATATGGATTATCTGTTGTGATGATAATGTTTATTATCTATTGTGGTATGTGAATTATCTATCTGTGTGTATATAGATAATTGAATTGTTTTAATCTTTAAAAACAACTTGGCCTTAAAAGATACGCTTTGGATTTCGATGAGACCGGAATCGGGTTTCCAGATTTGGATATCTGAAAACCACATCGATCCGAATTAACGATAGATCGTGAATCTCATGTGAAGAGTGAAGACTTGAGGTGTAAGAACTATTCGTCAGTATAATTCTGAGGGTGATTCCGAAATGAGTATGACGGAGATAATACTTTCAGATTCGAGATGAAGATTCAGAGTGCAAGAATTATCGTCGTTAACTCTGAGGGTGATTCCAAAATGAGTGTAACGAGATAATGCCTTCGGTTTCATTTGAATCCAGAACGAACTTGTATGGATTGAATGCTTTCAGAACATCGTCAGGTGGACGATGAGCATTCTAAGAGATGTGTTCTCTAAAGGTAATCGTAGCCTCGAGCCTCATCAACCGGGAATGGCTAAAACAGGGGAAGTGCAGCAAGGTTAAGTGGGTCATGCCCAAGTAGGACGAGATTTTCCTTTGTCTAGAAGTCCCTTTTTATTTCGGCTGTGTAGGCGGTTGGAACGTACGCCAACTGCGGGGTTGTCTTGCTCGGGACTCTCCAGTAAGGAATGGTTCTGGCCTTGTGTTGCAGGGGATTGGGAGTGATCCTCGGTACGGTGATGTAGGCCACGTACTGTGACGGGCGGTACCCCTGCCATTGTATGGAATCCTAAATCCAATAAGTGCCAACGGTTTCGATTGTATTAACCACTTTTGTGGCTAGTAGCTGAAATTTAATCATGTAACAATTTCGGCTATTTCTTATTTACTTGAAAACCCTAGACCTATTATAATATCACTGGATTTCCTATCAAATGTTTTGGTTAGCGTAAGGTAAAAACTTTTCCATGTTTATGTGTGGGAAGTCTTACGTGATACCTTTCTTTTCAAAGGTTTTTCAAAGTTAAGCAACTTTAACCCGTTACTCACACCAGACCCATATCTGACCCGAGGTTTATCTTCTGTTTTCTTAAACTCTTGGGTACTCAAATTTTTACGAGTGGCCAAGGGATTCAGGTTAGCTTTGAAGAATTGTGGAGGAGCAATGGAGCAGGAGGCTTCTGCGTGTAGATATGTAGTGTTCCGCTGTGTTGGTTTCTCTGAGTAGTTTTCTTGTATTTTATTGAGTTGTATAACTGGACAGGTGTTTATAACTGTCTAGTATGTGATGTGTAATATGTGTAACTCTGATTAGTGTTGTATACTATTTAATATTTATGTTATTAATATAATTTATTCGTTCCGTTGTTGAGATTCTGATGTTGTTTCTTCTTTCTTCTCTTTCTTTTCTCTTTTCTATCCCTTTCTTTCTTCAAGATGATGCGATTTTCTATGGTGAGAAAGTCGGGTCGTCATAGTTGGTATCAGAGCACTAGGTTGAGTGAATACCTAGGCTTTGAAGTGATTCTTCTTGAGAGAGCGTATTTATAATTTTGAATATATATATATATATATATATATATATATATATACTTCTACCTATTTGTTGGGATACCTGTTCAGGTTTTCCAATATAAGTTATAAGGTAGATTAGGTAGTGGGGTGTGTAACATGACTACTACCAATGGTTGGAGTCCAAATGTTGAGGTTGGAAGTATACCAATGGTTGGAGTCCAAACTCCACCTATTTTTTGTTCTGTATTATGACATTTAATTTATTTTGAAACAAATGGGTAGAATTTCTATTATACTTTGTTCCTTTTGCTATAAGTTCTTGGTTGGAATTTAGGCCTATTTCAAGGCGGGTTGTTACGTAAAATCAATACCTTAAGTTCTAGTTTTGACTTAGAAAATTCAAGATCCAACCTATAATTTTTTAACAAAATATCAATTTATAAATTTTATATAAATTTATATATATGTATATTATATTTACTCACAAAAAATTATTTTATATTATGAATTACATATAAATACTTACAGTTAATTTTTGTAAAAATAGATTTATTAATAAATTCAATAATTAGTATATATATATTTAAATATTTATATTCGACCTTAGGTTTAAATTACTATTTTTAAATTCCATACGAGAATTTCCTATTTAAGAAAAACATATGTGTGTATATATGTATGTGTATATGTATATGTATATGTATATGTATATGTATATGTATATGTATATGTATATGTATATGTATATGTATATGTATATATGATTTGGAGATTGTTTGTTAATTATTTATTTATGGAAAAAAGTTATAGATTAAAAATAAAATAAAAACTTAAAGCAGTACGTAATAAAATAATTTTAAACAAATTAATATATGTTGTTTATATATATATATATATATGCATTTAATATTTTATAAAATTATTTTAAGCAACTAAAGTAGTTTAAAAATTCAAAATTTTATATTTATTAACTTAAAATCACGGTCAAAAATAATTTTTAGTATAATGTTATTTTGTATTTTTTTAAACCATCAATTTCCAAAACAATTTGCATGCGATGAATTGGACAACACATACATATATAAATTCGTTATATAATATAAGAGGGATCTAAACCATAATATCACGATGTAATATATAATGAAAATAGGGGTTAGGTAATTATATGAAGAAATGGCCTAAGATTTACACTTTGAACGAGTGAATCACTCTGAGTTTAGATTGAATCAGCATTCGGATTTTGCTAAGATCTAGAGACCAACACCATCTTTTATTCCTTAGATTTTATTTGGATGTTTTCACTCTGTTATATCATCATGAAACTCATTGCCGGGAATGGTAGTGAGCAAAAATTGTGAAAGTAGCGAGTTGTTTAAGTGGCATAAAAAAGAGGTAATAGTTGAGTAAAAATATCATTCTTTTACTCGGTCTTTTTTTACCTTTTTAACATGACTTTTGAACCCTCAAACCCACTCCACTCTACAAAATGGTCAACCATGTCTTGGGCCTAGATGGGCCATCAAAAAAATCCCAAACCTATTTAGTAGATAATCGATTTAGTTAAATTTAGACACTCATCGATATTGTATATTGATATATACATATATAATTTTTATATATGAACTTAATTAAATACCAACGACATCTAAAAATCCAATAAAATTTAATAATTAATATTTCATAACTATTAATTAATTTAACTAATTTATAGTAATTACAAATCAATTGAATTGTGTGGTATTTCAAAGTATTCGTCATTACGGTTATGCGACTCATAATAGCAATTAATATCAAACAGTCTGAATATTAATGTTTACACGTCACCTTAGCTAGAGGTGTAATAGTTTGGCAAAGTCTATCGCTTATGCATCCATTTAGTAAAATCTAGTTTTACAATTTTATGCGATACCCGGCAGTAGTGATTATATATCCCAATTATCTTAATCAAAATGATATCAATTAAGGACTTCTGGAATTTGGTTTTGGTCAAAACTCTAGTATCATCCACATTTAACTTAGTTAGTCAATTTACAAATTCCATAGTTCGATAATATTATTTACCTAATGCTTTAGCTAAATACTTTGACTTTGAGTTGACGAAAGTTGATCGTAATACTAATCGCATATAACCGAGGAGACAAATTTTCTATTAAATGGTATTTCACTTCCAGTGTTTCAACTCAGACATAACTGTATCACTCGATGGTCACCATGTCATGATTTAACAATAATCAAAGTGGAGTTTCCTAATTGGAATTTAATAATATTCTCAAATCAAGAGAAATTTGTAATATTGCAATTCAAGATTCTTGATTTGACCTTGGTTATATTGACCAATATAAGTCTCTTGAGCAAATTATTCCATAGTTATGCAAATAACTATCATCATGTAACCCTATGCCTCTAGCAGCCATGAGTAATACACTGTCCAACATCTGAAGAGCATTACTACTCTAGTCTTAAGGGATGTATCGAACCTTGTCTCGAAACATCATGACTATGAACATTTAAAACAACATGTTATTTTTAACAGGATAATTTCTCTTGAATCCAACGCATTGTAATCACTATCACATAACATATCATTCAAGTATTTTATATTTAATATACTTAAATCAAATAATTAACTAACATATCACAATATGAAATGTATAATAGAAAGAAAAACGCCTTTTATTTCAAATGAGATTTAATTACAGAGTTAATAATTAACAATCAATTACGAAATTCCCCTAGGGTATAACCTTAACTCAATAAATATGTATATGACTCAATTTACAACTAGAACCTAACTCTTTATATAAGTGTCTAACCTACCCACCCTTATTTCTCAAACACAGATCCTCATCAATAAACATCACCTAAATATAGGGTATTGGAGTTCATATATAGAAAAAAAATACAAAAATCAACAGGTTCGCTCTCTCAATTTTTTTAGCTAATCTAGAGTGTAAATTTATATATTTAACAATTTAAACCTACCCAAGGCTTAGGAAATCATAACCTAAGCTTTTATACCAAACTAACAGTCACCTTAAATAGTGTTGGCTACAAAGGGTAACCTCAACGATGCGTTTTACAACTAGCCTCTAGACTAACGAAGCTAGTCTTCTAACTACCTTCCTGTAAGTCAGCGGAATGTGGATCTTAAGGCTAAATTAACACCCGAGTGGGGCAAATATTGCTTGATTATATAAATATTTTTCAAATTCTTTAAGATTCTACATGAAATGATGTAATTAACAATCATAGAAACAATCATAGAATCAAAGTGCGGATAAAAGAAAATGTAAAAGTAAGATGGAAAGAACACACCAAGATTTTATACTGATTTAGAGTTATCCTATATCTAGCCTCGTAACTAATAAATGCAAAGACAATCTCGATTTTAGGGCTACAAGACACACCTTCCAGAATCCCAACCCTTAGGTAGAGGCACTTGATTTCTAGGCTATAAGCAAACCCACTGGATTTATAGGCTACTAAGCACACCCAATTGATTTTACGAGCTACAATCACACCAACAAGTATAGCAATATGATCTGATAGAGTTAAACAAACTTAGATCTTGATATTGATTACAATTGATCTTATAACTCTTGAATAGAACTTTGGTCTTGGTTTGAGGGAGAGAGATGAGAGAAATCAAAGAGTAGATGAAGGAGAATCAAACTAGTAATGATTAAATAAGATCCTGATTGAATTTCGGCAGAGTTTGGGTATGTTCTGATTTGGAAAATGAGAGAGTGGAAGAAGTAGAGATGAATAAGAAATGATGATAAAAAATTCGTTTGGAAGTCTAGTATTTATAGAGGAACAACGGTCATATCCATTCGTGAAGAGATACGATGAAAAGACACTTCTTTTGAAATTTAAATTTTGAAAGAATTGACCACTATGTCGACATATATACACAGAGTATGTCGACATACTCTTTTCAAAAATTGAAAATACTTTAAAATATTATTTTGAAACCTCGTTGTTTGGTAAAATTGTTTGATACTTTGTAAAATCATTTAAGTATAATTTATACATATTTTAATCATAATAAAACTTCATATAATCATATTGAAAATTTTAATATAAAGTAAATAATATATATATATAATCAATGTAATTATACCTTATTAAGGTATAAACAAAAATTCACTATAAATATATATATATATATATATATATATATATATATATATATATATATATAAACTTAAAAGTGCTAAAATAATGTCTTTATAAGTATAAGAGGTTGAAAATCATTTTGAGAAATATTTTGGAAAGATTATTTTAAAACCAGGATATTTGAAAAATAATTTAAAACAAAATTAGAGAAGAAAGAAATCAGGAAAATGCTATCAAGGTTTTAACATAAATTTTATGATTCTATAACTTATCTGGAGTATCTTAAAAGAGACTAAAAACAAATGATTCTCTAGTCTTAATAGGTGTTTAAATGGATGAAAATTTGTTGGGAATGAACAGACACTTGCTGTCTATTTAATTTACTTAAAAATTTTGAAAAATTACTATTGTATGTTGACATACATTCCCAAGATATGTTGACATATATAAAGAAATTTTCAAAATAATTTAGTTTTGATATTCTAATGTATTTAGCTTTTACGTTTATACTTATATGTTTTCTAGAGATGATTAAACAACGTATAAAAGCAAGGAAACAAATTTTTCATTAATATTGGATGATGATTACATAGCTCATACACTACTACATAAAAAGTTACATAAAATCAAACCAAATTCTAATTAAAATGACCAAATACAACACATTCATAAGCAACTATATAGATAGTAACTGGAAAGATATAGATGAAGAAGATGATGAAGATATCCCAAGCTTGTGTTTTACTTTTCCAAAGAATTCAGCCATTTTGCTGGAAATAGTGGTTAATTTCTTACTAACGGAATGCTTGAGAATCTTTTGGTTTTCAATAATCTTCTTTTGATTATTGAAAAGGTCTTTATTAGTTGGTCGAAGAGGAAAATCAATGCTTTCTAAGGAGGTTTCCTCCTCCTCTTCATATCTTCTCTTTCTTCCCCTTCCTCCTCTTCTCTAATTTCTTCCTCCTCTTCATAAGCTAATCTTTCCTCTTTTTCCGCAAGAGTTTAATATGGCTCAAATAAAGGTGAAATTTACATAAGATACATTGGCTTGATTAAATGCTTTACGAAAGACAAATTCCTTTCGTTTAAAGTCAACACCAAAGTAATTGAAGATTCGAGTAAGATAAACACCATGAAATAGTGTGTTTTCATGATTAGGAAGAATTTAGGATAAAAATCATCAAACATAACTTGAGCCCGATTTATGTCATATTGACCATAAATAGCGAAAAGTGCTTTGCAAACATTTAGAATTGGATTGTTGAAATTTCCCGATCGAGGAGTGATACTTTATTATAAGAGAAGGTTTATAGTTCATGCTTTTGGATGAAAGTTTCAGTTTTTGAATTCAAAATCATTATCACCTTCAAAAATGTTGTGAAATACTTCGCAATATTAATGATTAATTTTAAAAGATGTAAGGTCCATTCTGATAGATTTACATTCAAGAATGGTGCCCAAAAGTTCATAATTTAGAACTATTAAAGTTCCTTTTACACTACTCTACACTTCTCCTTCATTACCCTCATGAAATTTTCCTTTCAAATTTGCATAAAACATTTTGACCATGTGTGGGTAGCAAACATAATCAACTTGAGAAGCATTACTTAAACCGAGAATTCCATTTTGTAAACAAAGAGAATCAAGTTCATAAGTAGAAAAATCATTGAAAATTGCAAATCTTCCTGTAGAAACCTTTCCAAAACTCATACAACTAATATAAGCTTCCATTGCCTCTTGATCATTGAAGAGAAAATTCTTGTATTTTTGGAAAGTCTCATAGATGAGGGAATGCTTAAAGAACCATTGATGAAGAGTTTTGAAGAGATAAGAGAATTAATGAAAATTTGAAATTTAAAAGTGAAATGAATGGATAGAGATAAAGATAATAAATAGAGAATCAAATGACATGTTCCCTAGTCAAGGGACACATTTTCAGATAAGCGTGGGTGAAAAGGTAGAGGAAAAATTCAAATTTTTAATTTGAAATTGAAATTCAAAATCTGCCTAAGTATGTCAACATATGCTGTCGACATACATGTTGAATTTTTCAAAAATGATTTTTGTTTAACTATATCCTTTTTTATTATATAAAAATTTATAGTTATTCTATTTATCGAAAAATAATTTTAAATTTATTTTAATCTATTTTATATTATTATTGTATTATTAAAATATATAAAATGTTTAAATTTAAAATATAATCACATAATACTCAACCATTATTATTATCAATCTATAGGATATTTATAAAACTAATAAAGCAACTAAAAAAATTCATTAAAGAAATTAAAACTTTTGATATATTAAAAACATACCTTTTTATGATCCATTTCACCATTTTGTTCTGAATTATGTATTGTTGTGTGGCACATGTTAGCAATTTCTGTATCTAATTCATTATCACTTGAGGATTTATTTGAATCGTCTAATGTTGCAATATAGACTCTTCTCCGTTTTCTGCATGAATCGGTGTTTGGTGTTGTTTTCAGTTTATCGAAAAGTGGAC
Source organism: Allium cepa (assembly GCA_030765085.1). Classification (NCBI taxonomy): domain Eukaryota; kingdom Viridiplantae; phylum Streptophyta; class Magnoliopsida; order Asparagales; family Amaryllidaceae; genus Allium; species Allium cepa. The sequence continues at coordinate 1,036,251,662 of CM060931.1, read as the reverse complement.
AGTCTTGTTTTAAATGGCTTGGTTCATCACATTTATAACATCTAATGCCATTTCTGCTTCCACTTTCGCTTCTTGTATTTTTTTGTCATTTCTTTTGAAATTGTTCATCTTTCTATTTTAGAAATTTTCTGAAATTCTTTGTCATGAAAGTAATTTCTTCATCGTTATCATTGTTTGAATCCAAATTATCCATCATTGCACTAAAAATTATATATGCTTCTATTTTCTTTACTTTCTCTCATGCCTTGCATTTGTGCTTCAAAAGCCGTTAAATTGCCTATTAACTCTTCAATTTTGGAGGAGCTACTATCATTAGCCTCTTCGATTGTAAGAGTCTTTTGATCCCATTCGGAAGTAAATGAATTGAGGATTTTTATAACTTGGTCCTCCTTAGAAAAACTTTTCCTAGTCCAATAGGTGAGTGTACTACATCTTGGAAACTGCTATACATATTAGATATGTACTCATTTGGACTCATTTTGAATAATTGAAACTGGTTTGTTAACATGGAAATTTTGGTTTGTTTAACCTTACTTGTGCCATCATGGGTAATGTGACGACCCACCTTTCTGACCCTTGAGAACGACATTTAATACATCCATGGTATTCATGTGCCGTTGCCCAAGTATCTGAAAGACGAGTTGCCATGGGGTAAAATAAAAGAACGAAATAATAATCTCACAACGGAACAGTTAAATATAACATAAAAATAAGACAGTACATAAGGTTACTCCCCAACATGGAGTTATCAGAGTTACAACAAAAGTACTACTATCAGTCTAGGCGTTATAACAATCTGCCTTTAAATATACATACATAGAGCCAACATCTCATAATAGCGGAAATAAATAGCTAGATAGATAAGGAGCCTCCTGCTCGTCCACCATCTTCAAAAGAGCCCAAAGAAACCTGTCATTTCTGGACTACTCACATATAAATGAGTACCCGAACATTTAGGGAAAACAACAATTCGGGTCAGACAATAAGTCTGGTATGAGTAAACTCCAAAAATAGAACACACAAAGTAACTAGTGAGACCACATCGCAAAAACGCAGAACGGGTTTTATCCTCACAAGGACAACATCTAAGTAGAAAAGAATGGATGCAGATAATTAAACATCGCGAAGAGTGCAAGACGCTTCCCGATGAAATTAAGAAAGAATCAATCCAAAGATTTGAATCAAAAATAAGGAAAAGGAATATTTCCAACAATGACTAGGAGGGTGAGCCTCCTTATCAAAAGTATACCTCTAGAAAATATACTTGAGAACTACGATGGCTCTCGAAAACCTCCAAGCCGGACCCCGCCATCCTTACCGAGTATCCGAGTATTTCACATCTCCGTGCGCATACAACCGGAACCAATCTAGAGTGGATGTGAAAATACCCTAATAGGAGCAACCCCACATAGCTGGGACCCCACTCGCTCTTTATTTAGTCATTTCCGAAAAAGGATATCAATGCTCTAATTGAGCAACAAATCTCTTAGATTGACGAAACAAAAAGAAAGAAAGAAGGGTATCGAAATTGTTAGTCAAGATATCGACTATCGGGGATAACAAAAAGGTCGTATATGGAAATTAAATCTTATACTCTTTCGATACTTGGAAAATATCCATATACTTATCCCATCCGTATAAGCATATTCTCAAAACAATTAAGAGGATTTCATATTTCAAAAGCATACTTAGATGGGTCAAAAACAATTGTCTATAAGAAATGCAAACGTTTTCCATTATAATTATAAAGATCATTTATGGAAATCAAATCTCCTACACTTGTCACGTTTTTGATATTCTTGACTTACTTTATCCCTCGCCCAGAAACAAAGCCAGGTAAGTCAAGGCACTGGTTGCTCCTAGCCTTGCCTAGACACTTCGGTTCTAGATCTCACAGATAGAGAATCAATCTACTTATCGGCTTTTAGTGCCAAGTATAGGAATACTTACTTTCCATAAATAACTCATTTAAATTATTATATAAATTTTGAAGCTCCTTTAAAATACTTTAAACAAAGATTTAAAACTTCCATTCAAATCATAACTTAAACCCATCATCTTTAAAGGAGATTACAACCAAGAGGGGGTGAAGCTTCGTCTTAATCAAATGAGATAGCTAAAAGGGGTGTTGTTTCCTTTTAACCAAAATGTCACTAAATGTCAATCCTAAGTTAAAAGATGGTGTAAGTTCCCTTTAACTAAACATCAAAGTTATTGCTCATAAACTGGCCGAGCACAAATCAAACAACCAAACAAGAATAATAACAAGAATAATGACAGACTCATTATTATTAACAATTTACAGTCAATAGTTAACACAACATTTGTTAAAATATGAATGAGTAAAAGGAAAGAGATTAATATTACACTGACTGTAAAATAATTAAATTATAATCATAGAATAAGTTATACCCACTAAACTATGAAAACAAGAAATATACTCACAGAATAAGTTACACCCACTAAACTATGAAAGCAAGGAATGTACTCACAGAATAAGTTATACCCACTAAACTATGAAAACATGAAATATACTCACAGAATAAGTTACACCCACTAAACTATGAAAGCAAGGAATGTACTCACATCCTATTTGCTTTGATGGAGACTTGGAATACTTCACCTTTTAAAATGAATTTTAGTTCTTTTCTTTAGTTTTTAAATGAAATAAAATGTTATATGGACTTGGCTATTTATAGGTGAAGAGAAGGGTACTTTAGTAATTTCCTATAGCCTAACCTGATTCAACCAGATTTTGGTCCAATAGAAGCTAGCCATATGGCATAATTTGATTCAACCATATTTTGGTCCAACAGAAGCTAGCCATATGGCATAATTTGATTCGACCATATTTTGGTCCAATGGAAATCCTCCTTATCAACTATGGCCTAACCTGATTTGACCATATTTTGGTCCAATGGCAACCATCCGCATGGCATAACCTGGTTCGACCAGATTTTGGTCCAATGGCAACCATCCGCATGGAATATAATAATCATTATGCTATTTTATTTTATTAGGCAAGTAATTATACTATTTTGTTTTATTAGGCTATGTTAATAATTCTTTCTTGTTTTATTAGGCAAGTAATTATACTATTTTGTTTTATTAGGCTACCTTAATAATTCTTTCTTGTTTTATTAGGCAAGGTTAATACTTCTAGATATAAAATCCATTATTTAATCATTTAAAAACATATTAACTATTCTTGTTCAAAGTGATTAAATTATGGGTCGTTACATCCTCCCCTCCTTAAAGGAAATTTCGTCCTCGAAATTAATCGAATAAACTCTAGATATCAAAGAACCCAAATGATATCATATATACCACACAAAGATACAAGGTAAGTGACCTTAACACAACCGGTGAGTACACTAAAAAGAAATAACAAAATACAAACAACAACTACATCAACTCGGGATAAGAATCCCTAATATAGTCCTCAGTTTCCCAAGTACAATTTCTTACATCTCCACTCCACTAAACCTTAACAAGATTCACAATCTTCTTCCTTAATCGCTTTATATCTTGAGCAACAATACGAATAGGCCGCCTAAGAATGGTTAGGTTAGGCTGAACCTCCAAATCAACTTGTTGTCCTGGTTTTATTATCATCGAAGGGTCGTGTACATACTAACGTAAATGAGATATGTGAAATACGTTGTGCACATCTGATAGTCGATCTGGTAACTCCACTTTATACGTAAGTTTACCAATCCGGTCTAGTATTGGAAAAGGGCCAATATATCGAGGGGCTAACTTCCCTGTCTTCCCCAAACTTACGACACTTCTCAGAGGAGAGACTTTTACAAATACCAAGTCCCCGACTAAGAACTCTAGATCCCTACGCCTTTGATCTGCATAACACTTTTGCCGATCTTGCGCTTCCTTCATCTTCCTTCTAACATCAATTACCTTCTCATTGGCTTCTAAAATTATGTCTAGTCGAAGAACAAGTTTATCTCCAGATTCAACCCAACACGAAGGAGAACGACATGGACGACCATAAAGAGCTTCGAAAGGGGTCATACCAATGCTTGCTTGATAGCTATTGTTACAAGTGAATTCAACTAAGGGTAAATGATCTTCCCAAGAACCCCCGAAGTCTAGAATGCATGCTCGTAATAAATCTTCCAAGATTTGGTTCACTCTCTCTGTTTGGGGATGGTAAGCTGTGCTTAGACTTAGCTCAGTCCCTAAAGCAGTCTGCAGTCCCTCCCAGAACCTACTAGTGAATATCGGGTCTCGGTCACTTACAGTACTACGAGGAATCCCATGGAGTCTCACAATCTCCTTCACATACAAACTCGCCAGACTCGTAGCAGTCCTAGTCAGCTTAACAGGAATGAAATGGGCACTCTTGGTTAGTCGATCGACTATAACCCAAATGCCATCATTACCTCTTCTTGACGTAGGAAGCCCATCAATAAAGTCCATAGAGATCTGCTCCCACTTCCACTTTGGATCTCAAGTGGCTGAATCAATCCAGCTGTCTTCAGCTGGTCACTCTTAATCTGCTGGCAGTTTGCACAACGACACACAAAGATTGAAATATCTCGCTTCATCCCCTTCCACCACAATACTCTCTTCTTATATTTGAACATCTTGGTCACTCCTGGATGAAAAGATAACTTTGAATGGTGGCATTCGGCTAACACTTCTTGCCTAAGTCCATCAAAGTCTGGAATACAAATACGCCCATTCATTTTCAATATGCCCCGGAGATCAATCTTAAAGCTAGAAACAACACCTTCTTCAACATCTTTCTTAAGTCGAGCTAAAATAGGATCTGCCTCTTGACTGGATGCAATTCTCTCTAACAATACTGGCTTAACTTCTAGATTTGCAACCATTGCTATATTCCTACTCAATGCATCAGCAACGACATTTGCTTTTCCAGGGGTATAAAGAACCTCTAGATCATAAGAGGCGAGATACTCCAGCCATCTCTGCTACCTCAAATTCAAATCTTTCTGCATAAAAAGGTATTTTAAGGATTTGTGGTCCGTGTATAACTCAAACCTTTCACCCAAAAGATAATGCCTCCACATCTTTAGTGCAAAGACAAAAGCCAAAAGTTCCAAATCGTGCGTAGCATAAATTTTCTCATGCGGCTCTAGCTGTCGACTCGCATAGGCAATAACTTTCCCATGCTGCATCAGAACTGCTCCTAATCCGGTTCCACAAGCATCTGTATACACGGTTAAACCTTCGCTCCCATTTGGAATGGTTAAAACAGGAGCGCCAGTCAACTTGTTTTTCAATTCATTGAATGCTTGATCACACTTAGAAGTCCAAACGAACCTAACATCTTTCTTTGTTAACTTCGTCAGATGATAAGCAATCTTTGAGAAGTCCTTGATAAACCTACAGTAAAAACTAGACAATTCCAAGAAACTTCTAACTTCCGTCGCACTTTCGGGCTTCTTCCAGTCTTGGACCGCAACAACTTTAGCTGGATCCACCGATATACCTTCTCCCGAAATAACATGCCCTAGAAATCTAACTTCAGATTTCCAAAAATGGCACTTGGAGAACTTAGCCTTCAACTCATGGCTCCTTAAGGTATCGAGTATGACACGGAGATGATATTTGTGTTCCTCCTTTGTCTTTGAATAGATAAGAATGTCATCAATAAAGACAAGAACAAATTTATTAAGAATGTCTCGAAATACTCGATTCATTATGTCCACCAAATAAGCTGGTGCATTAGTCAATCCAAACGGCATAACTAACCACTCGTAGAAATTTTCAGGAGTTCGAAAAGCTGTTAAAGGAACATTCTCCTCTGCCACTCTTAATTGGTGGAAACCAGTGGCAAGATCTAATTGAGAAAATATCTGAGCACCATGGAGTTGATCAAACATATCGTCAATTCTTGGCAAAGGATATTTATTCTTGATAGTCCTTTTTTTCAACTCCCGATAGTCTACACATAACCTTAGAGAACCGTCTGCCTTTGTAACAAAGACGACTGGTGATCCCCAACTCGAGGTACTACATCGGATCAAGCCCTTCTGCAACAAGTCATAAGTCTGCCTTTCTAACTCCCTCTTCTCTTTTGGAGCCATCCTTCATAAGGGTTGTACAATAGGTCTAGTTCCCGGAACCAAATCAATACGGAACTCGACTTCACGGTGAGGAGGTAAACCTTGCACCTCGTCAAAAATATCTATGAAATCTCGAACAACCGGCACATCTCCAAGCTCTGCTTTAGTCACTTCGAGTGAATAGAGAAAACTGCTCATTAACTTCTTAGGCTCTTCACAACTAATATCAACACCAACATCTCCTGCATCACTAACTCTAACAAGCCTTCTACCACAATCCAAGATAGCTTTAAACTTAGATAACCAATCCATTCCCAACAACACTCCAAAACCCATAAACCCAAGAACAAGCAAGTCAAAAGGAAAGAGATGATTTCGACAAGAAATAGGTACATTTAGACACATGGTGTCAAGATTTGTCGGACCTCCAGTTGGGTTTGACACACAAAGAGGATTACTTATGATAATTTATTTAAGGTTTAGTTCTCCATTAGATCATAAGAAATAAAACCATGGGAAGCTCCAGTATCAAATAGCACCCTACAGGAATATCATAGATGGATAATGTACCTTGCAACACTTGCTTCCCCTTTTTATCTGAAGAAGTGGATGGTATCTCTTCTATGGTAAAAGTTTGTCCTTGAGATCCCTTTTTAGGAAAATGGCACTCATTCTTCATATGTCCTGGCTGGCCGCAATTAAAACATGTGGCAATTGGGCAATAGTTTGCAAAGTGACCCATCTTATTGCACTTAAAACAAAGAATGTTGGCCAAGTTGGTCTGCTTCTTCTGTGCTGGAGCGCCATCTTCGGGTTTCTTCCCCGCACCCTGCTTCTTTCCCTTAAACTTACGCTTGAAGTTTGGCTTACCTTCAATCGGTATAACCGATAAAGGCTTGGCACTTATTGCTAGTACTACCCCTTTCTGGACTCCTTCCTTAATATCAAGAGCCTCAAACCTCAAAGACATGCTAATAATGTTGGTGAATGTACCCATAAGATGATTGGTCATTTCACGATGGAACTCTGGTCGCATTCCATTCACAAACATTTCATTTTTCTTGAGTGGTGTGTCTATCAATCCAAGTCCAAAACGGGACAAAGCATTGAACTTATGCTCATACTGTGACACAGTCATATCACCCTGCTTTAAGTCAATGAAACTTCTAAATAGCTGAGTTCTTTCGGCTTCTGGAATAAACTGTGCTTCAAAAACTTCCTTGAATTAGGCCCAAGAAAACTCCCCCTCTGGAGTACTTGCTGTTTCTGAATCCCACCAATCCATTGCCGACTTTTGAAGTTGTCGCGATGCCAACAGTCGTTTTCTCCGCATCTTCCAACCGAAGATCTCCAAATATTCTTTCACAAGTTCGGAGCCACATCTGCACCCCAAGAATGTCTTCAGTCCCATAGAATGGTTTCCCACCCAAAGCGGTAAAATTCTTACACAAAGCTGCAAAGTTCATAGGGGTATGAACTTGCACTAGCATTTCCTCTGCCGGATCTACAGCTGACATAGTAGCATTTCTAGATACCCTGCCATTGGTATCCGTGCTAGTTCTAGATCCTCTCCTTCCTCCTCTTCTTGTATTCATTTTCTATTATCTGAACAAATAACAGGTACCTTTAGAATACAAAAATAGGATTAAAATGGTTTAAGGAAATAACACCAAAGGATTTAAAACTAGAATTTAGAGGATAAATATTATTATTATAAAAATTACAAATACGCTCCCTTAAGATTAACTCATTCTAGGGCATCACTAACCCTATCTCTGGTGAGTTGTACCCCAATCAGGCTAAGGCATACGCTCAACCGAAGCTCTGATACCAACTATGACGACCCACCTTTCCGACCCTTGAGAATGACACTTAATACATCCATGGTATTCATGTGTCATTGCCCAAGTATCTGAAAGACGAGTTGCCATGGGGTAAAATATAAGAACGGAATAATAATCTCACAACGGAACGGTTAAATATAACATAAAAATAAGACAGTACATATGGTTACTCCCCAACATGGAGTTATCAGAGTTACAACAAAAGCACTACTATCAGTCTAGGCAGTTACAACAACCTGCCTTTAAATATACATACATAGAGCCAACATCTCATAATAGCGGAAATAAATAGCTAGATAGCTAAGGAGCCTCCTGCTCGTCCACTATCGTCAAAAGAGCCCAAAAAAACCTTTCATTTCTGGACTACTCACATATAAATGAGTACCCTAACATTTAGAGAAAACAACAATTTGGGTCAGACAATAAGTCTGGTATGAGTAAACTCCAAAAATAGAACACACAAAGTAACTAGTGAGACCACATCGCAAAAACGCAGAACGGGTTTTTCCCTCACAAGGACAACATCTAAGTATAAAAGAATGGATACAGATAATTAAACATCGCGAAGAGTGCAAGACGCTTCCCGATGAAATTAAGAAAGAATCAATCCAAAGATTTGAATCAAAAATAAGGAAAAGGAATTTTTCCAACAATGACTAGGAGGGTGCGCCCCCCTTATCAAAAGTATACCTCTAGAAAATATACTTGAGAACTACGATGGCTCTCGGAAAACTCCAAGCCGGACCTCGCCATCCTTACCGAGTATCCGAGTATTTCACATCTCCGTGCGCATACAACCGGAACCAATCTAGAGTGGATGTGAAAATACCCTAATGGGAGCAACCCCACATAGCTTGGACCCCACTCGCTCTTTATTTAGTCATTTCCGATAAAGGATATCAATGCTCTAATTGAGCAACAAATCGTCTTAGATTGACGAAACAAAAATAAAAGGAAGAAGGGTATTGAAATTGATAGTCAAGATATCGACTATCGGGGATAACAAAACGATCGTATATGAAAATTAAATCTTATAATCTTTCAATACTTGGAAAATATCCATATACTTATCCCATCGGTATAAGCATATTCTCAAAACAATTAAGAGGATTTCATATTTCAAAAGCATACTTAGATGGGTCAAAAACAATTGCCTATAAGAAATGCAAACGTTTTCCATTATAATTATAAAGATCATTTTTGGAAATCAAATCTCCTACACTTGTCACGTTTTCGATATTCTCGACTTACTTTATCCCTCGCCCAGAAACAAAGCCAGGTAAGTCAGAGAACTGGTTGCTCTTAGCCTTGCCTAGACACTTCGGTTCTAGATCTCACAGATAGAGAATCAATCTACTCAACGGCTTTTAGTGCCAAGTATAGGACTACTTACTTTCCATAAATAACTCATTTAAATTATTATATAAATTTTGAAGCTCCTTTAAAATACTTTAAACAAAGATTTAAAACTTCCATTCAAATCATAACTTAAACCCATCATCTTTAAAGTAGATTACAACCAAGAGGGGTGAAGCTTCCTCTTAATCAAATGAGATAGCTAAAAGGGGTGTTGTTTCCTTTTAACCAAAAAGTCACTAAATGTCAATCCTAAGTTAAAAGGTGGTGTAAGTTCCCCTTAACTAAACATCAAAGTTATTGCTCATAAACTGGCCGAGCACAAATCAAACAAACAAACAAGAATAATAACAGACTCATTATTATTAACAATTTACACTCAATAGTTAACACAACATTTGTTAAAATATGAATGAGTAAAAGGAAAGAGATTAAGATTACACTGGCTGTAAAATAATTAAATTGTACTCACAGAATAAATTACACCCACTAAACTATGAAAGCAAGGAATGTACTCACAGAATAAGTTATACCCACTAAACTATGAAAACATGAAATATACTCACAGAATAAGTTACACCCACTAAACTATGAAAGCAAGGAATGTACTCACATCCTATTTGCTTTGATGGAGACTTGGAATACTTCACCTTTTAAAATGAATTTAGTTCTTTTCTATATTTTGTGAATGAAATAAAATGATATATGGACTTGGCTATTTATAGGTGAAGAGAAGGGTACTTCAGTAATTTCCTATAGCCTTACCTGATTCAACCAGATTTTGGTCCAATAGAAGCTAGCCATATGGCATAATTTGATTCGACCATATTTTGGTCCAATAGAAGCTAGCCATATGACATAATTTGATTCGACCATGTTTTGGTCCAATAGAAATCCTCCTTATAAACTATGGCCTAACCTTATTTGACCAGGTTTTGGTCCAATGGCAACCATCCGCATGGAATAACCTAGTTCGACCAGATTTTGGTCCAATGGAAACCATCCGCATGGAATATATTAATCATTATGCTATTTTATTTTATTAGGCAAGTAATTATACTATTTTGTTTTATTAGGCTACGTTAATAATTCTTTCTTGTTTTATTAGGCAAGTAATGATACTATTTTGTTTTATTAGCCTACGTTAATAATTCTTTCTTGTTTTATTAGGCAAGGTTAATACTTCTAGATATAAAATCCATTATTTAATCATTTAAAAACATATTAACTATTCATGTTCAAAGTGATTAAATTATGGGTCGTTACAGGTAATTTGCAAAGTTCTCTAAATTTCAAATGTAAACTTATATAGATATTATATTAAATTCATTTCTATCAAGTAAACAAAATAATATATTCATGGCTTTAGAGTTACTTTGTGCAATTGCTTTTTGGTCAGTAGTCCACTATGCAAAATTAATCTCGGGTTTCAGTGTACATACTTTATGTAATATTCTAAGTGTCTAAACCAATTGATTGTAAATAAATTTTCATTCTACATGATCAATAGGTGTGATTACTTCCATTAAAAAGTGGATGTCTGGCAGTAGATTACCTTTTGACAAATGAGTTACTAACAAGTGTTTTTACAGTGTTACAAATTGTACAACTACCAGTGTTGGTAGTCATTTAAATTTTTCAAAAATCAGATGATGAATAATTTGAAAACCAACTCTCTAATACCAAATGTGAGTCAGAAGAATAAGGATCTTAAGGCTAAATTAACACTAGAGGGGGGTGATTAATGTTTAATCTATTGTATAAATATTTTTCAAATTCTTTAATATTCTACTTGGAATGATGTAATTAACAATCACGGAAATAATCAGAATCAAAGTGCAGATAAAAGTAAATGCAGTAAAAGTAAAAAAGGAAAGAACATTCCAGGATTTAACCTGGTTCAAAGTTACCCTGCATCCAGTCCCGCACAATTCCTTGTATGGATTTCTCTCTTATTAGTAAATGCAAAGACAATCTTGATTTCAAGGCTACAAGACACAGCCGCCAGAATACCGACCACTGGATAGAGTCACTTGATTTTCAGGCTACATGTACACCCACTAGATTCAAAGACTACTAAGCACACTCAATTGATTTTACAGGCAACAATCACACCTAAAAGCATAGGATTATGAACTGACAGAGTTTTATAGACTCAGCTCTTCGATCATAATTACATTTGATCCTATAACTCTTGAATAGCACTTCGATCTTGGTTTGAGTGAGTGAGATGAGAGAAATCAAAGAGTAGACGAAAGATAATCAAACTAGTAATGAATGAATTTGATTCTAGTTGAATTTCGGTAGAATTTGGGTATATTTTGATTTAGAAAATGAGAGAGTAGAAGAAGGAGAGATGAATAAGAAAATGATTATAAAAATCTTTTTGGAAGTTTGATATTTATAAAGGAATAACGGACATATCCATTCATGAAGAGATACAATGAAAAGTTGCTTCTTTTGAAATTTAAATTTTGAAAAAATTGGTCACCATGTCAATATACACATAGAGTATCCCGGCATACTCTTTTTAAAAATTGAAAATACTTTAAAAAATTCTTTTGGAAACTCGATATTTTGTAAAATAGTTTGATTCTTTATAAAATCATTTAAGCATAGTTTATACATATTTTAATCATAATAAAACTTAATAAACTTTATATAATGATTTTGAAAATTTTAACATGATGTAAATAATACAATATAACTATAACTTATTAAAGTATAAACAAAAATTCAATATATATATTTATATAGACTTAAAAACACTAAAATAATATCTTTATAAGTATAAGAGATTGAAAAATATTTTCAGACATATTTTGAAAAGATTATTTTAAAAGCAGGATACTTGAAAACCATTTAAATCAAAATTAGAGAAGCAGAGAGTGATCTGGAAAGTGCTATCAATGTTTTAACATAAATTCTATGATTCTATGAATTCTTTGGAATATCTTGAAATTTTGAACTCTTCAATACCCTTGTCTTCATTCTCCAACTTTTGAAACTCTATATCAACATCTTGAATCTACCTTGATACTATACAGCCTTCTTAATAAACACCTGTCTAATATCTTATACTACATATTATATATAACTTGATAAAACATTAGTATCCATATTTTATATAATGTACAATGGTTGCGATAATCAAAACTAATACTAAGGTACTAACACTTCCAACCAACATTACCGGAACGTGTAGGGGTAAGTGACAAAGCTTCGCCAGAGTTCACAATGCTAAAACCCCCTATCATTATGCAACTACTACAACTAGCTCTTATACCAAATTTACATTTTCTTACATCAAATTAACACATACAAATATAAATACATATATATACTCAACGGATATATCTATTTATTAGAGGTTCAATGACGAGGCAATGCCATTTATTTATTTATTTACTTTGAAGTTATAAAGATGAGAACATGTGAGAATATTCTTGAGCTATACTATATTGAAATTATATTTTAAGATTTTAAAATCTATATTATATACATTGGATGTTTTAAGAGAAAAGTTATAAGAAAATTTGAAGATTTTTTTAAACTATTTAAGTGGTTCAATAAAAAGAGTAAAGATAATTTAAACCCATAATTTATTTCGAGGAACATTATTATGGATTTACAAATTTCTTTGGAAATTAATTTTGAAGTAAGAGAATAAATTTGGACTTTTAATTTGAGTTTTAAATTGCTTACTTAGTAGTTCTCTTTACTAATGTAGGTCTTAGGGTAGGGCGTTACAGCTTGGTATCAAGTATGTACGTACGTACGTATATATGTGTATGTATATGTTAGTGTATGTATATGCTAATATGTATGTATGTACATATATGTATATGTGTGTATTTTCATTGTACTTTTAACTCTGTCTCTCTTTTATATGTACATACATTTCTCTCTATGGATATTAATTTTTCTATTAGTTTTCAAAAGAATTCAATAAAATTTATTGTTACCCAAGATCAAACCCATGGCCTCTCCAATTGAAGTCTACTCTCTTAAGTAGTTGCACTAAACATGTTTTTATTTTCCAAACTAGAATACTAACAATCATTCATCGAATGTGCAAATCTTTTAGACTTATAAAGTCAATATTTTCTAAACTGTAAAGCTTAATATAACAAATTCATTGCTCAACTGGATTAACTCAAAAAGATCCATGCATTGGTTTCAAGAACCTTAAATCATCATATTGTTAAAAATTGATTTTAATTAGTATAATTTTAATGCTGTCAAAAATTTGTGGGCTGTTACATCATGTTAAGTTGACAAGCATTTCTATTATATATGATTCCAAAACTAGATGTAATATTATATCTACATATGTATATGTATTTACATACATATATTCATATATACATACATAAATACATACATACACATACACAAACAAATATATATATGTGTGTATGTATATGTGTGTGTGTGTATATATATATATATATATTATATAATTCAGTGTAGGATACCAATGGTCATGAAATCAAAATAAAACAGTACTAAAAATGTAATAAGTATGTGACACAACAGTATACTGGTTTGGACTACTTGTCATACATCAAGTCTTGTAGCCTCGTAAAATTTCTCTACATCAACTTGCTTTATTCAGTTAGAAAGAACACCTTACAATCTTGCTTTGCATAGGTGGCAAGAAACAACTATTTCCTTGACTTTCCAAGGGTTGTAAGGTACGCTTAACTTATTGCTTTCAACAAGCGGTAAGGTACACCTAATACATATCCTTACATTTTTGAAACAATTATCACGTCAACCTCCTTACAATGTTTTGAGTTTTTCAATTAAAGAGGATCATAACGAAACATATTTTAGAAAGATCAAGAATTGATGTTTAGAATCTTTGATTTTGCAGTTTACAACTATATAAAGAATAGGAATGAAAACACAAATGGATCAATAAAAAGGAGAAATCTTAGTTCACAAAGAATAAGACTAAAAATCATGAATCAAGGTGGAAGAGAGAGATTTCAAAATGTTATTCTCATTTTCTCTCTCTCTCATTTTTCTCTCCATTTCTCTCATACAACCACTTGAGAGATTCATAATTTGTGGTCTACATATAGTGGTTAAAGTGACTTTACCATTTCCAAGGAGACACCAACATTATAGTTCATTTCAAATTCATAAATCACAGTTGAAAAAACTATGTGATAGACTTATCACTATATGTCGAAAATTGGTAGTTAAGAATGACTTTTGAAGTGTCTTTTTCAAAAATGAAATTCAAAACCAAAAATCAAGGAAAGTTGTAATGACTTGGAATTTTCAATCCCGAAAATTCCATACAGTTAGGAAAAGACGAAAAGAGATAGAAGAAGAAAACAGAAAACAAGACACAGAATCTCACATTCGCAGCGGATCAAAATATAATATCATAAAATAACATTTATACAGAGAAGCTGTATCAGTTAAATTACATACAATACATCAGAGTAAAAACATTCACTCAAACACTGGACAGTGAAAATCACATGTCCCAACAACATATCACAGCGGAAACACTCCATACGTTCCTGCCATCCAGCTCGCCTTCTGAGCTCTAGAACGTCCTTACCTGAAAATTGGTAATACTCGGTCTGACCCAAGCATTACATCAAAATAACACCTGGGTCAGGCTAGAAACCAGCGTAAGTAACCCTATCTAACAAGAAATACCAAAGCATAAAATTTACTTAAAACCCGAGGTAACTCGTTCATCACTACAAGTTCACAACTTGCATAGTTCACAACTTGCAAAGTTCACAACTTTCCATAATCAACACTTATATTCTCAATCAATTCCTAAATACCTTTACCTAGATTTAAATGGTCTAGCCATTTAAATTATTACATTTTAGCCTATTGATTTCACATATCAATCTATTAATAATCATTGTATGTTACAAATCGAAGTGGGTTCGGGTATTTACTGATACCCAACTCCGGTCTCTTTGAATTCAATACCATCTTAACCCAAGTTATTCAAATGAAATACAATTCAACTTTAAACACAGGATGTCACCGTTTAGCCCAAACATATTATATCACATAGCATCACACATCACATATCAGAGATATCAACTAATATAAGCATACAATATCATTCAATCATTCATAAGCAAGATTAGTCAACCACGCCATCTCTAATTAATTTAATTAACCACTAATGAATTAAATTAATTACTTCAATTACTTCTAAATTCTGCCTACTAATCATTAATTAATGAAAAACCAATTAATTAATCAGCCACTAATTTTCCATCTTAGTTAATCATCCTTGATTAATTATACTTTAATTATATTAAGTAAATAGTCTTTAATTAATTTCACAAATTAATTATCCTTAACCATTTACGGTAATTATCCTTAATTAATTACTCAAACTAATTATCTTATAATCACCTACATTAATTAACTATCCTTGAATTAATCACACTCATTAATTAACTATCCCTTATTTAATTTCTTAATTAATCAGTCCTTTAATTAATTACACTAAGTAATTAATTCTTAATTACTTTCCTTAAGTAATTTACCTTTAATTACTTTCATCAAGTAATTATCCCATTGGTTAATTATCCTTAATTAATTAACCTCGATCATTAATTAATTTAACCCTTAACTAAATTAATTAACCCTCAATAGCATTAATCCTTTAATTAATTTATTAAGTAGCTATCATTTAAGTAATTTAAACTCTAATTACTTAATTGATTTATCCTTAATTAATTAACTTTAATTAATTTCTTTAATTAATCACCCAAATTAATGATCCTTTAATTTCATTAATTAATTATCTTTAATAAATTAAGTAATTATACTTTAATTACCCTTATTAATAAAACCTTAATTAAATTAAGATAAACCATTTTCCTTAATTTAATACTTACTTAATTAGATCATTAAATCTTATTTAACTTAAGTGCTCGGAATTTAATTTATACAAACCACTTAAGTCCTTATTTATGAATGGGGTTCAAACGTTTATCTTAAACACTTAGAGGTTTAATTAAATAATTAACCTAATAATTATTTAGAATCGAACAATTGAAATTCAAGGTATTTGGCTTTATAATTAAATTTGAAATTTGTTTATAAAACATTGATCAATATTTTATTTGTAAAACTTGTTCAAGCTTCTCTTTTAAGAATGTTTACCTGGAAAACTTATTAAAAAACTGATCATTTCTCTTCTAAAAGCCTGATAATAACCAATATCAAATCTTGCTCAAAATCCTGGACCCAGATCACAAATTTCTGGCCACAAACTCGAGTTTTCCCTTTCTCACGAACAACTCGTGTTCGAACTCGATGCCAGCTGCCTCAACTTTCCCCAAGCAACACGATACATCAACAACTAACATGAACAACTACTATGTGCATATGCACAACAGCTCTGATCAACTCCAATCCCTATTCCAAACCCCAGCATATCATCGACGATAAGTTCATCAGCTCCGGCCACCCAGAACTAGTTCCGGTCCCCTAAATCGAAATTGAACAATTTCGATTCCCAAAAGAAAGAACCTATCACCCAAAAACATCCGTAACTTCAACCTCCGACCATCGGTGAATAGAGTCTCGTGCCTGGACCACCGCTTAGTCCAACGTTCCTCTTCCTATGACCTTAATTCAACTCGACACATAATCTACGCGGCATTGTTTTAGAAAACAAGAACGACACAAGACATAAATTAAAACCAAGTTGTTCCCCGACCAGCCACATCGCTGACAGATAAACTCTTCGGCTATTTTTGTCGAGCTCCTCGACCTATAAACCAGCTTCAGCAACAAGCTCGACACCTCCAACAAATTTGATCATCGGGAATTGATAAATACCTATATTCTGATCAACTAACATTTCCTACTGAAAGACTCACTTGAAAATCTTGATATGATTTCTAAAAATCATAGTTTTATGAGACGAACAAGATTATATTAGTGAAACTCATAATTGAAACAACAAATTTTTCTGATATATTATCATTTGACTGTATATCCCCTTTTACCAGATAATTTCTTAATTTTACTATTTGTTTACATTTTTAAATTTATATTACACTATCACGACCAAATTTTCTTTAAATATCATGCGCAAAATTAATCAGGGAAGAAGGAATTTATTTTTCTTAACCTATTTTAGTCTGTAGAACAAAGAACATAGCATAACATTTTCACAGGCATCCATACAAAACATTAACACAACATTTCTATCATAATTTATCCCTTACATCAGATAAATAAGCAGATTAGGCTTGAAAAAGAGCGAATTTACTCATCTGTCTTGTAAAAGCAGAGAATCATGCTTCCTGGTTTCGATCTGATTCCAATTTTGGCGATGATCTGAAAAAGCCTTTGTTTTTGAAACCTGTATTAGGTTCTGATCTTAGCTTGTTTGATTTTGATTCTTGAGTCCTGAAGTTTGTTTGTTGATGATGTTGGATTTTAGGTTTGATTATTTTAGGTTGTAGTTTGGATTATAGTTGATTCCATTTCTTTCATTTCTTTTTCTTTTTTACTTTCTTATTTCAAATTTTGGAGATGAAGAAATGAAATCTGGTTTCTCTCTCTTCTTTTTTTTATCTTACAAATTTATTTTTAAAAAACATTTTGGACACTTGTTATTTGCATGCCTAATCAACTTACAATTGTTAAATTTTTGATAAAACTAACTTACACTTGTCTTTTATTCATGTATTAATGTTTAACTATGTTAGTAAAACTTTTTATTTTATTTATCCCATGTTTATTGTATTACACATGTTTAAATGTATGCTAAAATTCTTATATTTGTAAATATGCATGTATTAATGATTTTAATATGTTTTCTTTACTTTTTTTTTATTAAACCTTGTTTTCATTTTCATATTTTTAATTTCAAAATAAAATTTCCAAATCTCAACATATATATACTTTACATACTTATATATATATATATATATATATATATATATATATATGTATGTATATACTTAAAGTTTTCAACACTACAAAGTTTACATTTATCTATTTATGGAGTTTAATAATTCACTATAAAATTTATCATTTCCAGATATTATAATCCAATATTTATTATAGTTCTCCAAATCCATTTACAGACATTTTTAATTAGCAGAATTTTATTTGTTAACATATATATCAGTATTTAATAGTTAAAATCTAATAATTACCAATTATCAGATGCCCAAAAATCCAGGTTATCACAAAAGTATTCCCATAAGTATGTCAACATCGATAATAATTAACATATTATCATAAGTATGTCTACTTAGATAAGGAAACTTTTATTAAAATCATGGTTTTGAAGATTCGAATGATTAATCAATGATGCAGATGGTGATATTATATCTTAGGGGGTTGAAAAAAATTTCGAGCTTAAGACTAACTCACACACTTAAAATTCACAATATCTTTTGTATCACACTTGTGTTCTTGAGTACAGGTGTCTTTCTATATTGTAAAAAACTTTTGGTGGTATTGTTCTTGCACAGTCTTGGAAAATACTTAGTAGCATGGCTTATATGGTTGTTATTATCAAAACACAACATACACAATTCTAACACCAACATCGTGATCAAATATACTAGTTTTTCTCTAAGGAAATACACATGGTAATGGCTAAGCTTGTTGTAATAAAAGGAATCTCTTGTTACATGCTACTAGTCTCGTACACACGGACGCGTGTGTGTGCACACACACAAAAACATAGTAGCTCCCTTTAGGAAATATTGTGACATTGGACTAATCACAATTCAATCCATGCACCCATATGAATATAATACGAGCCACACTGTGACGCCCCACCTCTATACCCACGCTAACCAAAGACACTATGGGGTAATTCCGTCAACTAGCACGGAGAATAAGGCTGTTGAGGAGCGACCATCCATGTAATGGCTTTGTGTGAGCACCGATATGTCAGATAGTACAACATGCATCTGGTTTCAGGAGGAAATCCGACGTACCGATACAAACTCAAAGCTACTACCCGGTGGCTGTATATATATTCTTCGAAAACAAATATAGAAATAAACATAACACAAATCAGTCACAGACATCCATATCACAAAGACGGAAATAGATATGAATATATAACACATGAAAGTGTACATCAGAGTAGTGGTCAAACATGATCCACGATATCACATAAGAATAGCTACAAGTGCTAGACAAAAGAATATGGATACAACATTGAGTCTATATCTCAAATGTATACAACAAAAACTACTAATCTAAGTAGTTAGCCAAAGGTCAGGGTGATAATCCCAGATGTGAAGTCAAGCAGAAGCACTTGTAACATCTCGGTCTGACCCGAGTATTATTTAATAAGAAAATAATAAACGGATCAGTCTCGCTATAAATATCAGATGAAATGATATAGAATAAGAGATATGACAAAAACGTATGATAACCATAAAACCATACTGTGATAAGTATGTAATTGAAAATCAACAAGAGATTAATCAATATCACAAGAATCTTCTCAAAGATCAAAAAGAATGTCATACTCTTTATTTTTGTTCACTAAACCATAAATATTGACAATTATATCAATGTAAATCACAAAAGTTAATGACACACAAATTCACCAATGCACGAATATTCATAAAACTTATCAATGTAAACCACAAAATTTGGTGAAAACACAAATTCCAGAATTCATCAATGGAAATCCAGAAATCACAAAAAGGGTGAGGCCTGTCACAAAACGGGAGCATGAAAACTCAAAAACTCACCAACACGTGTATCACAAAATGGAACGCTATTTCATGGTTGCTAACCATTAATTTTTGAGCCGAAGCTCCACAAAACGGCCCGAAGACCATGGGTCGCCACCCCACCAAATTGAACCGAAGATCCACAAAAACGGGGTTTAGTCTCCCTCGTAGACAAAGAGACATCGCACATTTGCTAGTCTAAATCACAAAAATGATCATCAACGATCATCAAGAAGTGTCAATTACAGTAATCTAGTAAATATATAAGCTTAGCTTTATGTCCCATAACCACTAGCTTAACTTAAATATTTACGAACAAATTGTAGATCTCCACTCGAAAATTGTCACAAGAGATTCAATCGAACAAGTCCAAGAATTAACCAGCGAAGTAAACACAAGCATTTCATACCACTTGTTTTACTAAGCCGTTTAATTAGATTTCTCGTACAAGTGAGATAAAGTGACAAATCACAAAAATGATTGTAGAAACAATAAGTCACAAAACTTACATACGAAGACGTGAATAAAATCCAAAGAATTCGATTACAAATCCATCAAAGTGAAAATACTCTTGCAACTTAACGGCCACGACTTACGACTTAATATAATTCAACACAAGAAATCAGCGGCTCAAGAAATAGCATACGGCCTAACAGAGCAACTTAGTATTGCGCGACCTAAGTAACGAGGGACCAAAGGAGTGGCGCGACCCAATGTGTGCGAGATATAGTAGGTGCGACCCAAGGTATGGAGCGACCTAACAGTGCAAGCAGGCCGAGCGACCTAAGGAGGTCAGCGGTCTAGAGCAGCTAGCGGCTAAGGAGTAGCTTGCGGCCTAACTGGCGCGACCTAAGGTGTAAGGAAGGCCAAGCGACTTAAGGGGGAACGACCTAACATGTCGCGACCTAAGTTAGTCAACATGGCCGAACGACCCAAGGGGTTGCGACCTAAGGAGCTAGCAGCATAACATGGCCGAGCGACCTAAGGAGTTGCGACCTAAGGAGCTAGCGGCATAACATGGCCGAGCGACCTAAGGCGCAGGGACAAGCCGAGCGACTTAACACATGGAACGACCTATCTCATGGCGAACAACCTATGGGTTGCGACCTAAGGCAAGCCGACCTAACTGCAGGCCGAGAATCATATGTGCAGATCGAACGACCTAAGCAACAAAAATGCAAAAAATCTCTCAATTTGCAACCGATCAAGCATGAACGCTAGGGGATTACGCCCTTCGGCTACCCGGACCTATTGGCTCCTCGATGCATCACCAAAAACGTGTTCAATCATCAAAGTTAGGATTTTTAAAGATTTGAACCCAAAACACTAAAAATTGGGATTTTCACCAATTTAATCCAAACCAAGAGCAAATGCACATGAATAAGTGTTAGAAATTCATACCCAACAATCAAAGATAGTTATAGACAAAGATGTGAGATAAAAATCTCACCTTTTCACAAAATCAATGAAGAAGAAGCTTGAAAGCAATGGAAGAATCAAGCACACTTCAATCTCAACACAAGAAGCTTGAATCAATGGCTTCTCTTTGAATTTGGAGTTAGATGTTGGATTTGCAAATGAACTAGGGCTTGGAGTTTTAATTTGTCATTCCTCCCTCCATTTTTGATGAAGCTTGAGTGTTAGGAAATGAAAGTGAAGTTATGAAGGGAAGAGGGGGTTGATCTATAGTTAATAGTTTAGGCTAATGGGCTAAACCAAACCCAAAGCCCAAAGTGAAAAAGTGGCAAAATTCCACTAACTCCAAACATATCAAAGTTTATACCCAAAAAGATCGCAAATGGTGTTTTGAACTCAATGGAAGTGGTCCCGAGTCCTAATTCGAACGTATGCAAAAAGTAACTTTTCAGACTAAAATCCGACTAACGATAAAATATTAAATAAAATATTTAAATATTCAATCGTAAAATATGTGGGTTGTTATAGACTCCCCTCCTTAAAGAAATTACATCATCGCAATATTTAAGAAGAAAATACAAGGTAACAACCATGAAAGCATATCGACACAAAAGAAATTTGAAATAAGAAATTCACCTCAAAGAGCACGGGAAAGTAAGCCCGGATGTGTTCGCTCGATGAACTCTCTAGATTCCCAAGAGCAATCCTTAGGATTTGAGGACCATTGAACTTTAACAAGCGAAACATCTTTATTTCGAAGGCACTTGACCTCCGAGGCAATAATACGAATAAGATGTTGCTCACAAGTTAAATTAGGTGAAACTTCAATTTCTTCCACAACACCGAGCTCAAGAATATAATCGGAATCTCGAAGGCATTTCCGTAATTGAGAAACGTGAAACCCGTCATGAATAGCAGAAAACTGAGCCGGTAATAAAAGGCGATAAGCCACGGAACCAATACGTTCGGTGATGGGAAATGGACCAATATATCGAGGTGCTAACTTTCCCGATCGACTGAAACGTACAACACCCTTCATAGGTGAAACACAAATAAACACAAGATCTCCCACAAAAAATTCTAGTTTTCTTCTCCGGTTATCGGCATAGGATTTTTGTCTACTCTGGACTTCTTTCATCCTACGACGAATAAGGTTTTTTCTGTGGAATCACGAATAAAATTTGGACCTAAAACCAGCTTCTCACCGGCCTCAAGCCAATAAGAAGGAGATCGGCATGGTCTTCCATAGAGTGCCTTGAAAGGTGCCATACCAATACTAGATTGGAAGCTATTATTATAGGAAAACTCAACAAGAGAAATATGATCTTCCCAACTTCCACCAAAATCAAGAACAAATGCACGAAGAAGATCTTCAAGAGTTTGATTCACACGCTCGGTTTGTCCATCGAACTAGGGATGATAAGCGGTGCTAAAATTAAGCTTCGTTCCCAAAGCTTTTTGAAGACTCTTCCAAAATCCACTAGTAAACAATGGATCTCGATCACTAACAATAGATGAAGGAACTCCATGCAATTTAACAATTTCTTTGATAAAGAGTTTGGCCAAAAGAGGAACGGTTCGATTGGACCGAATGTGAATAAAATGGACGGATTTAGTAAGTCTATCGACTATCACCCATAAGCTATAATGACCCGAACGAGAACGGGGAAGGCCATCTATAAAATCCATGGAAATTTGGTCCCACTTCCAAATTGGAATTTCTAAAGGTTGCAATAACCCACCGGGCCTTTGATGTTCGGCCATAATGAGTTGGCAAGTCATGCAACACTTAACAAAGTTAGCAATATCATATTTCATTCCCTCCCAATAATAAAGTCGCTTCATGTCCGCGTACATTTTACTACTACCGGGATAAATGGTAAGTTTAGAACAATGAGAATCCTCTAAAATGTCTTTACGAAGATTACTAATATTTGGCACGATAAGTCTACCAAAAATTTGAATACCGCCATGAGAATCAATATCAAACTCTTTCAAACCTTCAATATCAATTTTATCCCTAAAATTTTGGCCAAGAAGAGCCAATTCGAGATCTAGCTTTTGAGCTTCAAAAATGCGGTCTAAAGGAGAAGGATGAGCCTCAAGGCTACACAAAACAAGAGATGAACATAAATCGGAAACACGATCTCGAATCTCACAAGTGGATAGAATTCCGAGATCATTCCATTCGGATGTCATCATAAAAGCAACCGCTTGCTACTTACGACTAAGTGCATCCGCAACACGACTTCCCTTTCCGAGGGTATAAAGAATATCAAGATCATAAGCTGCAAGAAATTCGAGCCAATGTTGTTGACGCAAATTAAGTTCCTTTTGAGAAAATATATACTTCAAAGATTTATGATCAGTGTAAAGAATAAATTTTTCTTCCAAAAGATAATGACACCAAATACGAAGGGCGAAAACAATAGTCGTTAGCTCTAAATAATGAGTGGCATATCTAGTCTTGGCTGGCTTCAATTGCCTAGAAGCATAAGCAATAACGCATTCTCTTTGCATAAGAACGGCACCCAAACCAACGCGACTAGCATCGGTATAAACAACAAAATCTTGGTTTCTCTCGGGAATTACAAGAATAGGAGCATCGGAAAGGAGTTCTTTTAATTTCTGAAAAGAAGCTTCACATTTGTCCGACCAAATGTATTTAACACCTTTCTTTGTTAAGCTAGTAAGAGGCACGAAATTTTTTGAAAAGTCTTTTATAAAACGACGGTAACAGCCCGCCAATCCGAGAAAACTACGAATTTCCGTCACACTCTCCGGTCTCTTCCAATTTTGAATCGCTTCAATCTTTGAAGGATCCACGGAAATTCCAGATTCGGAAATAATATGACCGAGAAACTTCACACGAGATTGCCAAAAGTGGCATTTAGAAAATTTGGCTTTTAATTGATTACTCCTAAGAGTTTCCAACACAATCCGGAGATGCTTTTCATGCTCCTCCTCATTTTTTGAATATACAAGAATATCATCAATGAAGATGAGAACAAATCGATCGAGGAAGTCTTTGAAAACTCTATTCATAAGGTCAACGAAATAAGCCGAAGCATTCGTTAAACCAAATGGCATAACAAGCCATTCATAAGATCCATAACGGGTACGGAACGATGTCAAAGGAATGCTATCCTCTGCAATACAAAGCTGATGAAAACCGGTAGCTAAGTTTAATTGTGAAAAGACTCTAGCACCACTAAGCTGATCAAATAAATCATCAATCCGAGGTAAAGGATATTTATTCTTGATAGTAAGATCATTAAGCTTGCGGCAGTCAACGCAAAGCCTTAGTGTACCATCGGATTTCTTCACAAAAATAGCTGAAGCTCGCCAAGGCGAGGAACTAGAGCGAATAAATTGCTTCTTCTCTAATTCGGATAATTGTTTACGCATCTCCTCATTTTCCTTATTGGACATGCGATAAGGAGGACGAGTGATAGGTTGAGCTCCAGGGATGAGATTAATTCTGAACTCAATTGCTCGCTTAGGTGGTAATCCTAAAACGGGCTCAAATATGTCGGAAAATTCACGAACAATGTGAATAAGAGAAATAATATCTTCCTCATCATCATTATCGTCATCATGAGGATTTAAAGAATACAAAGATGCAACCAAGCTGGAATCCGAATCTTTAAGGTTAATAGAAATCTGCTTAACAGATTGAGGATGTCGAAGATGAATAGTCTGCTCAGGACATAGGATTTGGGCTTCATAGCGGTTAAGCCAATCCATTCCCAAAATCATTCCAAAGCCTAAGTAGCGCATAACATGCAAATCGGCTCGGAAAGAAAAATCACACAAATAATCTCGACATCTTTACACAATAAACTGATTGTTGCGGATCCACCAACCGGATTCGCAATTCTCAAAGAAGTCGTTAAACACAAAACGTCCAAAGAAAAAAGTATCAACAAGTTCTTTTGAAATAAAAGAGTGGGACGCACCCGTATCAAAAAGAACTCGAATAGGATGATCACGAAATAAAATAATGCCATCAAGGATAAAAATTACCTTGACCACGAGATGTGTTGCTAGGGGCTTGAGCAACATTAAGCTTTCCCTCCTTCCTGTTTTGAAGTTTGGGACACGAAGATATATAATGGTCTGGGATTTTGCAATACGACAAGCACGAGGCTTTGAACAATTGTTCGCATAATGGTCCTTAGAACCACAATTGTAGCATTGTCCACCACTTAAGGTAGAAGTCTTGGTTGCCGGAGAGGCTTGCTTCCCTTTCTTATTGGGATAAGGACCCTTGAACTTATTAGGCCTTTTCTTGTTGTTAAAGTTTGGTTTGGCATCCATAACCTCAATATCACTCTCCCTATCTGCCTCTTCAAGACGAAGAGCGATATCAACTAGTTGATCAAAAGAAACTTCTAACTTTAGAAGTAATGGCTTCTTAAGATTTTTATTCAAGGCATAGACAAATCTTTGGTTCTTCCTCAATGGGGTGTTTATGTACTCGACCTCATATTTAGAAAGTGACTCGAATGATGCGACATAGTCTGCCATAGAGGATTCACCTTGAATAAGGTCAATGAAACGGCGAGCCAAAGTCACCTTCTCAGCATCTGGTATAAATTTTAACTTGAAGCGTTCCCGGAATTTTTCCTAAGTAAGATCCGCTTCATTCATTTCAGAAATAAGAAGCTCATACCAATCTAATGCTCTTTCCTGGAGCATACTAGAGGCCACCTGAACACGGTGAAGATCAATAAGATTCATGCGAGAAAAGGTTTGATCGCACGTTCTCAGCCAAGCCTGGACTTCAATAATAGTTTCAGATCCTTTGAATGGCTTCCCACCCAAATTGGAAAAATCATTGCACAAACGTGCAAATCCAGACTTAGGGTGAGTAGACTCCGGATTAGATCCGGCTGCTTGAGCATTCCTCACTAGATCAAGAAGCTGCTGGGCAGACATAAATACTCCATCCTGGGGAGTAGCACTAGATTGACCGGTGCTGGGACGGCCAGGTCTAACCATTTCTCTTCCTTTTGAAAGAAAGAAAGAAGAAGGATAAGGTTATTCACCAAATGAATAGCAAGCAATCTTGATAGATAAATAAGGAATCATAAAGAAAATAGGATGAATCGGTACGAAGACTCGAATTAAATCCTAAAACACGACTCCTAAGATGGACTTAGGACGGTGATCCTTGCTAGATTATTCTACATTATTCCGAAGATTGGCTCTAATACCAAGCTGTGACGCCCCACCTCTATACCCACACTAGCCAAGGACACTACGGGGTAATGCCGTCAACTAGCGTGGAGAATAAGGCTTTGAGGAGCGACCATCCGTGTAATTGCTTTGTGCGAGCACCGATATGTCAGATAGTACAACATGCATCTGGTTTCAGGAGGAAATCCGACGTACCGATACAAACTCAAAGCTACTACTCGGTGGCTGTATATATTCTTCAGAAACAAAAATAGAAATAAACATAACACAAATCAGTCACAGACATCCATATCACAAAGGTGGAAATAGATATGAATATATAACACATAAAAGTGTACATCATAGTAGTGGTCAAACAAGATCCACGATATCACATAAGAATAGCTACAAGTGCTAGACAAAAGAATATGGATACAACATTGAGTCTATATCTCAAATGTATACAACAAAAACTACTAATCTAAGTAGTTAGCTAAAAGTCAAGGGTATAATCCCAGATGTGAAGTCAAGTAGAAGCACCTGTAACATCTCGGTCTGACCCGAGTATTATTTAATAAGAAAATAATAAACGGATCAGTCTAGCTATAAATATCAGATGAAATGATATAGAATAAGAGATATGACAAAAACGTATGATAACCATAAAACCATACTGTGATAAGTATGTAATTGAAAATCAACAAGAGATTAATCAATATCACAAGAATTTTCTCAAAGATCAAAAAGAATGTCATACTCTTTATTTTTATTCACCAAACCATAAATATTGACAATTATATCAATGTAAATCACAAAAGTTAATGACACACAAATTCACCAATGCACAAATATTGATAAAACTTATCAATGTAAATCACAAAAATTAGTGAAAACACAAATTCTAGATTCATCAATGGAAATCCAGAAATCACAAAAGGGGGAGGCCTATCACAAAACGGGAGCATGAAAACTCACCAACACGTGTATCACAAAATTGAACGATATTCCATGGTTGCTAACCATTAATTTTTGAGCCGAAGCTCCACAAAACGGCTCGAAGACCATGGGTCGCTACCCCACCAAATTGAGCCGAAGCTCCACAGAAACGGGGTTTAGTCTCCATCGTAGACAAAGAAACATCGTACATTTGCTAGTCTAAATCACAAAAATGATCATCAACGGCCATCAAGAACTGTCAATTACAGTAAGCTAGTAAATATATAAGCTTAGCTTCATGTCCCATAACCACTAGCTTAAATTAAATATTTACGAACAAATTATAGATCTCCACTCGAAAATTGTCACAAGAGATTCAATCAAACAAGTCCAAGAATTAACCGGCGAAGTAAACACAAGCGTTTCATACCACTTGTTTTACTAAGTCGTTTAATTAGATTTCTCATACGAGTGAGATAAAGTGACAAATCACAAAAATGATTGTAGAAACAATAATTCACAAAAATTCATATAAGAAGACGTGAATAAAATCCAAAGAATTCGATTACAAATCCATCAAAGTGGAAATACTCTTGCAACTTAACAGCCACGACTTACGACTTAACATAATTCAACACAAGAAATCAACGGCTCAAGAAATAGCATACGACCCAACAGAGCAACTTAATTTGGAGCGACCTAAGTAATGAGCAACCAAAGGAGTGGCGCGACCTAATGTGTGCGAGATATAGTAGGTGCGACCCAAGGTATGGAGCGACCTAACAGTGCAAGCAGTCCAAGCGACCTAAGGAGGTCAGCGTTCTAAGGCAGCTAGCGGCTAAGGAGTAGCTTGCGGCCTAACTGGTGCGACCTAAGGTGTAAGGAAGGCCGAGCAACTTAAGGGGGAACGACCTAACATGTCGCGACCTAAGTTGGTCAACATGGCTGAACGACCCAAGGGATTGCGACCTAAGGAGCTAGCGGCATAACATGGCCGGCATAACATGGCTGAGCGACCTAAGGTATAGCGCGACCTAAGGCGCAGGGACAAGCCGTGCGACTTAGCACATGGAACGACCTATCTCATGGCAAACGACCTATGGGTTGTGCCTAAGGCAAGCCGACCTAACTGCAGGCCGAGAATCATATGTGCAGGCCGAACGACCTAAGCAACAAAAATGCAAAAACTCTCTCAATTTGCAACCGATCGAGCATGGACGCTAGGGGATTATACCCTTCGGCTTTCCGGACCTATTGGCTCCTCGATGCATCACCAAAAACGTGTTCAATCATCAAAGTTAGGATTTTTAAAGATTTGAACCCAAAACACTAAAAATTGGGATTTTCACCAATTTAATCCAAACCAAGAGCAAATGCATATGAATAAGTGTTAAGAATTCATACCCAACAACCAAAGATAGTTATAGACAAAGATGTGAGATAAAAATTTCACCTTTTCACAAAATCAATGAAGAAGAAGCTTGAAAGCAAAAGAAGAATCAACCACACTTCAATCTCAACACAAGAAGCTTGAATCAATGGCTTCTCTTTGAATTTGGAGTTAGATGTTGGATTTGCAAATGAACCAGGGCTTGGAGTTTAAATTTCCCATTCCTCCCTCCATTTTTGATGAAGCTTGAGTGTTAGGAAATGAAAGTGAAGTTATGAAGGGAAGAGGGGGTTGAGCTATAGTTAATAGTTCAGGCTAATGGGCTAAACCAAACCCAAAGTCCAAAGTGAAAAACTGGAAAAATTCCACTAACTCCAAACATATCAAAGTTTATACCCAAAAAGATCGCAAACGGTGTTTTGAACTCAATGGAAGTGGTCCCGAGTCCTAATTCGACCGTATGCAAAATATAACTTTTCGGACTAAAATCCGACTAACGATAAAATATTAAAATAAAATATTTAAATATTCAATCGTAAAATATGCGGGTTGTTACAAACACCTAAAAACATTTTATTTTAATAAGGTATGAAATGAAGTAGTTATATGTTTGACATAAGGTAAAATAAGGAATTAGTGACAATGAGGAAATATACGGAATTATTAGCACGACTCAAAGAGCATCTCCAAGTAGGGTTATACCTTACGAATAAGAAACTTGAATCCCAAACATCTAGCAATAGCAAGTTACAAGTTGTAGTATTACAATAATCTAGTCTCTTTGGTCATAAATTTGTAATTAGAAATGGATGCATGTTGAAAAGCGCTTGATATATAAGTGGATGTTGAATAATAGTTTGTATGTCAAATACCTATTCAGCTAGTTCTCAAACTACCAAAATTAGTCCTCGAACTCGATGCCGAGCCCAAAATGTGCGGGATTAAGCAAGCTAACCAAATTGCATCGAAGATGAAACATGTGTAGTACATAATTTGTAGTCCTATTTTATAGTACTCCATAATTTGTAATATTTATAATTTATTTTTGCAAAGAAATTCCAAAAATAATCTTCAAGAAAGAATTTCAATCTGAAAATTGATATTTACCAATTCCTACAATGATATGACTTACTATTTTAACATTGAAAATAGAAACACCAAGTGTAAGAACCATGCAAAGGTTGCGTAGCAACAAAGGTAAAAATGAAGCAAAAAATAACTACACTTCAAGTCCTTGTGAATCTTAAGCAAATTAAGATATGTTTTAATATAACTGTAATCCTACAATGATAATGATTTTATTAAGCTCCAAGGAGCAAAAGTTCTAAAACTAAGCAAAAAAGCTTTTAAACTGGAGTGGATACATTTTTTTATGGCTCAAGATAGATATGACTGGATTATGTAACCAAGATAGGTTAACGTTTTTGCAAACAAATGATGATGTCAAAATTTCTTGATATTAAGTCACGAAGAGAGGTAGATCAAATTGTGTTTGCATTTATAAGTGATATGGATGTAGGAAATATGAAGTACTTGAGGTTAAGATAAACAGGTCATGTAAAATATTATTAAAGAGGAAAATATGGATGAATTTGACAGTAAGAAAGGAGAGGATGAAGAAGAGAGTATGTTTATTATCTCTATTTTTTTAGAATAATCATGGTACTTTATTCAAGTAGAGAATTCATTCGGCTATCTTGGAGTTCAAATCCGTAACTTCTAGAATCTCAATCTAATATGTCACATCAGTTATCACTTGTGTTAATGGTCCTTGATGTTATCTTTGTTTTAAGTTGACTATTAGTTTTGTTTTAAATAAGAAATATTATAGCTATGTTTTAAGTTAAGTACTATTTTATGAATTTTTGAAATTTGGTAATATTATTTAATTACCTTAATATATTAAATAATGTGCATGAAAATTGAAAATATAAAATTAAAATTTGTACAATACAAAAATAATTAAAATTTGTGTTAAAATTTTAAAATAAAATTTAAATAAAATATGGAAATAAATGGTGGGTTATTTTAATCTTTACAAGCTTAAATGGGCTGGTATAGATGTAAGACGCCCCTTGAATAGGCAATGAACAATCAGGTTTTTGTTTAATCAGCATCTAGTGTTAGGCATATGTTGAACGCATGCCTAATTATAATTCCTCTTCTTTTACCCATAACACTTTGTAATATTATATATTCATACGTGAAATTTTTATATCCTATAAGGTTTAAAAATCTCTATTTGAATAAAACCTAATAAACTACCCTTGTATTTTATTTACTTATATAAATCATGTAGCCTTCGAAAATTGTCATACAATACCACTTCAGCTTAGGGTTATCCCTAAACTTGGCATATTTGAGCAATGGTCTGAGGCTAATTTTAATAAAAGGACACATTTGATAGGTTTATATTATAAAAGAAAAGCATAGTTGTTATCCAGCTTTTGAACCAAGCTATATTCACACAATACAGAACCATTGAATGTTTGGGAAGTAAACCAAAAGTACTAAATCCAAACTTTGAAGAACAACATCCAATTAAAGTTCAAAGAATTGACAAAGTGCCTTGCTGGCCACTTAAGTATAGCTAGATATATTCCACATGAACCAAGTGGTGAAGTAAAAGGTTGCAATACACAAATTTGAAGATGGGCCAAAGGCATTACTTTGAAAAGAATTTAGAAGCAAATCTAAGACTTTCAAAAATAGGAGAACCCATGAGTTGGCATCGAGTAGTGAGGCACAAGTCTGTACCAAGTTGACTATTAAGATGTTGGCCTAGCCACGATCTTCCTCCTAAACCTCATCCTAAACATATAGGACATGGGTATCAAATATCAAAGCTTATTCCGCCGATCAAGTCTATAAGTAGAAGGAGAGGAGCATAAAATAAGATCTTTTCTTTACTTTATGAATCTATTGATTCAGCCCCATGACTTTGATGGCTTCTTATTGACTTGTGAGAAACTAAGTTCTAAAATCATAATGGTAAAGAACGTCATAAATCATTAACAAAGATTAAGCGGACGTAGGCTAGAGTATTTGCTGAACTACTATAAATTTATGTGTGTTATTTACTTCGTATTTCATTTATTTCTTCATTAGTCTCTTCTTATAATCCGATTGAGTGTTTGTCCAACTTTTTTTAGTGCTTTCATTGAGAAATCTCAAAATTCTCTCTCTTTGAAATTATCTTAAACCTTTGGATATCATTATCCATGAGTTAGATCTGAAAATAATTATTGTCGGAGTATCCTTGATTATTTAGATTCCTATAAATTCTATCATTAGATCTAAGAAAGCCATGCCATTTAGAAACATAGTGGAAAAGTCAGTTACTTTTTAACCAACCAATGATGCTAAAAATGAAGGCTCTTAATATGGAGAAAAGACAAATCAACCTGTTATTGTTGGAATCCCAAGTGACGGAAATGGCAACTAAGGTTGATTTGAACGGGATAATGGTGGAAATGAACAAAAAGTTGATGGAGAGCTAGAATTCTATGATGAAGCAAATGAAAGGGGACATGGATTTGATAACCCAGGTATCCCGGAGGCATGAGAAGAGTATAGAGGAGTTATTATCTTTTCATTCAAAAGAAAAGAACTCTTCCTCGATGAACATAAACCATAGAGATGGAAAATAGAAGATGAAGAAAGGGAATATTATGGCTTCTAAAATTGAACTGGAAAAACTCAAGTTGATACGAATCAACTCAGTACCGATCCCGCTTTATAAGTCGGTGCAGATCTAAGTGCCTGAGTCTTGATTGATGATGTAGGTGTTGATGAATTGCAATATGACATTGATGTTGATATTGGTTGAGCTAGTGATGGTCAGAGTGGTGGTGTACAGGTAGATGCTACTAGGCCACCACACAAAAAAAGTTAAAGTCAATAATGGATGAATGGTTCTCCCAAAGACAAGGGAACCCAGATTTCATGGAACTAACCGAGGGTCGTTTATGGAGCCAAACACTTAGGGAGGGCCTTGATGATCACCGTTTGGTCAATTCGATGGAACCACGCTTCTTGGCCGATATGCTAAGGAAGCTGGTGAACGAAAGCCAATAGAAAGACAATGATTGTTGGGGCTATTTCCCTAGTAGAAACCCGTTCATGAAGAGATTCTGCGGGAGGAGTATCCTAGGAGAGTTGTGATGCCCACTATGTTGCCTTGCAATGAAACGACTAATCCAAGTTCACAACTTCTGAAGTACGAGTGGCATATGGATGGTGCCAGGGAAACTAACACTATGCGATGTAGATGTTTATCGATACTTCTTGAAGGAATGGCTATGATATAATTTACTCAATTTTCTCCAAGGTCCATATCTTTATTTGACCTGTTGGGTAGAAGTTTATGGAATAGTTCTGGTTGCATATTGCTCGACCCAAGGATGTTGTAGAAAACTGGGGTGGCTATAACACAGTGTTGGATCTTAAGGCTATTCAGACACTAGAAGTGGTGAATTGTGTATTAAATACTTACTTATGAATATAAAACTGTATTTACTCAAATTGCAAACAGAAAGAAGTAATCGGAGAATAAGTAAGTAATAAAGTAAAATGCAGTAATGTAAATAACATTTGGATTTTTATACCGGTTCGGATTAATCAATCCTATATCCAGTCCTGCACTTTATCGTGCAGAATTCCACTATAATTGCTTGCTTTCTACGGGTGGCAAGAACACCTTTACAATCTTGGTTTCATGGGCTATAAGACACACCCTCTTGATTTTACAGGCTACCAGAACACCTTCTCCTTATCAGCAACAACAAACTATGGCAAGTACTCGTATCTTCAATACAGATTCTTGCAGATTCGGTACAATGATCCTATAGACCTCCAATGGCAATATATCTTTGAATTCTTTGAGGAATATGATGAAATCTGAGAGAGAATGATGTGAATTAAAGTACAACTCTATGATATTGTGTGGCTTGCAAATCAGTGAAGAATTGGAGTGAAATAGTATCAATTTGCACGGAGATTTAAAGAGTATTCAATGGATTTCTTTTGCAAATGTTTGGAGAAGAAGGAGTAAGAGAAAATGAGAATTCTTGATATTAAAATTCATTTTCAGAGGCCTTTATATAGTGGTTGAAGAGACGTGTCTTTTGGTGAAGAGGTGGAGGGAAATGTCTCTTCATTTAAAATTTGAAATTATGAAAACTGCTAGTATGTCGACATGCCCAAGTACCCCATGTCGACATGGGTGTGTTGCAAAATGAACAGCAACACTAATAAGTGTTGCAAATTTTTAGCATTTCAAATTACCTTATATTTGTGGATTTTTGTGATTCGGTTGAGGTCAATGGTAGATGATCTTCAAGTATAATTTCCATGAGATCTTTAACAAGATATTCTAAGGTTCAACCAACTCCTCATCACTTCAAACACCTTTATCCTTAAGCATTCTCCTCTAATTGGGTTTTGTTCTTCAATTACTCTGATTGAACTTCTTCTATAATTCATTTGCTTCTACTATATTCTTGTTTAACTCTAAAATGTCTCCATCATAAATCTGATATAACTGCATAACTTGAAGATATGTTAGTAGTAATATTTATATGGTTGTTGTCATCAAAATCAATACCTATAGTATTAACGATCTCCCCCTTTTTGATGATGACAACCATATAAATATTTGAGAGATAAAATATAATACTTTCATATTTGACTCCCCCTATCATTTTGCCTAGTATATTTATAAGTTTTCTCCCCCTTTGTCATCAACAAAAAGGGCGAAAAAGAGTCACTTAAATCACTACTAGACAATATGTAGAGTTTGTATATAAAGATAAATGCTTATAAATAAAACACTTGAGGGGAAACCAAATCAATTCAAAACATGAAATAAACTAATCAAATAATAAGATGAGTTTTAGAGTTACCAACTTTGCTGATGCCAATAACAAATCCTTTTCGTATTTATCCAGTGTACAATAGATTTCTTGTCATATGCTTTGAGCATCTGCTATCTAATATACATTGTTTGGTACCTAAAAAATTATAAAATATGCACACTGGTACCCTTTTTATTCTAGGTCCATGGGGTTAAGTTTTGGGACGCCAAACCCATGAAGATTTTGAATCTCCTTTCAAAATATAATCATTAGATGAATGAACCTGTAACAGCCCGCAAATCCGTACCCTTTGAATCAACACTATTCTACCTAAATCAACTCAAGTTGCATAGAAATACGAACCATTTGGGTTAAAGAAGAAGAGGTAGAAGAAGGAAATAGAAAACAACAACAGAATCTAACCATCGCAGCGGATAAAATATAATAGATAATAAATACTCTTTATTCAAACATCAAATATCTCTGTCTATATATTACATCATCAGAGTACATCAATCACAGCTCAACATCAATATCATACAAATGGATACATAACAACTCAACACAGCGGAATATATATATAAATAAGTACGAGAGTACGTGTCGTCATCCAGCTCGTCTCCTGAGCTCCACAGCATCAAAACCTGTATTCTATAATACTCGGTCTGACCCGAGCATTACAGTTAAATAATACCCGAGTCAGTCTGGAATACCAGCGTGAGAAAACCACACTCAATTGATTATTAAAGTTTCAAAAATCCTTTGAAAACAAAAGCATCTCGTAAGACCATGCCACAAATAAACATGTCAGGTTTTTACCTTACGATAGCTAAAACACTTTTTATAGAATTCCTCTGATATTATAATAGGGTCTATATACAAATACTTATTCAAATAGCCGAAATTGTTACATTATTAAATTCCAGCTAATAGCCACAGAGTGGGTAATACAAACAAAACTCGTACAAGGCTCATAGGGAGAATGGATTTCCAACTAATGACTAGGCACTGGGGTACCACCTGCCACAGTACGGGGCCTAGATCACCGTACCGAGGAGTACGCCCGCTCCCCTGCATCACAAGGCCGGAACCATCCCTTACTGGACAGTCCCGAGTGAGATCACCCCACGGTTGGGATCAACAACCGCCCACTAAGCCGAAAAATAAAAAGGGACATCTAGACTGGAATGACCTCACCCTGCTTGGGTGCTACCCACCTAGCCTTGCTGCATATCCCCTGATTTTCAGTCATTCCCATTTTGTGAGGCTTGAGGCTAAGCGTTACCTTTTTAGAATATATTCCTTAGAATGCCCATCGCCCACCTGACGATGTTTTCCGCAAGCATTCATCCATACAAGTCCGTCCCAGGTTCGAACGGAACCGAAGGCACTATTCCTACTACATCCATTTTGGAAATATTCTCAGGATTAGTAGCGACTAGCCCTTGCACTTCACTGCTCCAACTTCGACTCCAAACTCGTATCTCCACGAAACGTACAAACCGAATCGAAGTGGTTTTCGAGAAATAAATCTCGATCCCGGTCTCTTCGAAACGATCAGCGCATTTTGCCAATATTGATAGTCGGTTATTTAACTATCAATTAATATTCACAAACAACCATCAACCAATAAATAATTTTCCAAATTATTTATTAATCCCAAAATATCTTCATAATATATATATTTCCAATTTCAACCCCTTTTGAAAACAGTTCCAAAACCCGTTTTCCTTTCACAGAGTATATTCCCAATTAATTATTTCCATTGGAACACCAAGTACAAAACACATGAGATTTAAATAATTTTAAAGCACTTTTTATAAAATATACTTATAACATTAAAATTAAAAATACTTTAAATATTTTATTAAAATATATTTACTTTAAGAATATTTCATACAAAACACTTTATAAAATATAAACTAAATTTCCGCTTTTAAACACAATACCAAGTTACTTTATATAGTTATTTCAATAATAGATTTGAGAAAAATATACTTACTTTAAAAGTTAACATTTAGAAATAATAAACTTTCCAAAACATGCTTTTTAAAACAATATTAAACCTTTGACTTATTTCTTTTTTTGAAAACCATACTTGGCTATCCACGGAAATACTCTTCTCTTTCCCATCTCTTAAAAATAAATCACCATTTACTTTTAAACAAATTTTCAATCCTTTAATAAATTCTTACCTTGAATTTATATTTCCAAATCCACTTCACATTTATAAACCCAGTTCATAAATTTCGAAACCTCACTTTTCTTTAATTTCAAATTCCAGACACTTAAGTAAATTCACAATTAATTTCTAATTTACTTCACTTTGAAATAAATTTATTCACTTTCTTTATTTGTTCCAAAATCTATTAACTTTAAGATTTCTATTTCTTATTTATGATCTAAACCATTTTATTGAAAATGCCAATTCAGATTTTTATATCTCTACGGTATCTTTTAATTAACTTTAAACTTTAGATTTAAAAGTAAATTCTTTATTCCCTATTCTTTTAATAATATCACTTAAGCTTTAAAATTTTTTATCCTTCAGGATATTCAAATTTCCCCTTTTATACTCAGGATTTATTTATTTGAACTGTTAAAAAAATTACTTTTTATTTTTCTTCCAATTCACTTTCCTATTTATTTGAATTCTCTATAATTGATTTACTGCAATCTTACTCTTTTATTTCTTTTCAAAAATTCGATTTTGTAGATTTGGATAACTCAGAATACCAAAATATTCAATCCAATCATATCATCCTATACTTCATACAATCATCACAGGATATCAAATATTCATAGCAAAGAATATCAAATAATCTAAATAATTTTGAGGAATCCAGTTGGATCCCTCCAACCTGTTTTCCCTTCATCCACAGATGTTAGCACAACATAAAATATCAATTCCACTTCGAGGTGGAATATCGCGGTATATGGGATTGAATATAATATTATCCGCTATTATGCGGCGCATAGGGTCTCATCCGCTATATAAGTGCGGGAAATCAATCATTCCAAGATGTAATATATACTATAACATAACACATCAACCAATTCAATCATTCATCCAATTATTTAAATTTAACCATTTAAATTTAAATAAAAAAATTCACTGAGTGAGATTAACTCACCTTTGATTTTTCTTTTGGCAATCCGATCCAATCCCGACTGGTTCCCTTTCGGATTTTGACCTTGAATAAATATTAGATGGTTTTATTAATATTCGCACAATTTTAAAAAAGAAATTTCCGTTTGGAAAATTTAATTGAATTAACTAATAATTTATCTTTAAACCAATTTATGGATTTCAAAAACAAAGTTTTATATGAACTTCCTAATTTCAAAATTTCTATATTTCCAAATCTTGTATATATATATTGATATTTATATCATTATCTCTTCACTATATATGTATACATATGTATATATGTATAAATTTATAAATCGAAGATAAATGGCTTTATATACCTTGCTGTTATAATTCTAATTTACTTTATTTCCTCAGTGCATATATACACATACAAATTACATAAAAATTTAAAAATAAAATAAATATACCTATCACTGCCCTAATCCCAACCTTGACATCATCGTTCCCAAATCGAGTTGCGTGAAACCGCCTCCTCCATCGAACAAACATCGCCACGCCATCGCGGCGAGCCTGGTATCAGCTCGTGCTCAAATTCCTGCTGGCCGACCCATCTCGACAACGTCGATTCTCGGTTTGCGATCTGCACTCGCGAGATACTCCTCCGGGCGCCCTCGAAAATCCTAGCTTGCAAACTGATGGCTCTCGATTCTTGTGGAGGTAGAGCGATTGAACGAGACTGTGAGGAGGCAGTCTCGTCTTCGAGCTCATATAGGAAACGAGGAGGGGTGGGTTCGAGATTTTGTTAGTGATTTAGGGGATCGTGATTTTCTCCAGAAGATGGATTCGAAAATTATAACCCCCCCCCCGGCCATTGATTTTATTTTGAGATTTTTGCTTCGCACGATCCTTTGTTCGTGATATTTTTTTTCTTTTTTTGTTTTGATTTCGCTGGGAACATCTAGACGTGAAGTAAAATAGAGGAAGGCGTGTGGTGGAAGACAAAGGAAACCCGTACGTTCAGCTCACTAAAAAGGCTGCGATTGGATTTGAACCAGACATTTTTTTCAGACCTAGTTATTATTAAATTTCGATAAATTATTTCCAGGCGTTTATATCCCGTACGATCACACGATGACTCCAAACGGTACGAAATTTGAGATCTGGTAATAATACAATATTTCGGATTCAATGGAACTGGTTTCATCGAATTCCGAGACCGTGCCTCGGAAGGCTATTTTTAAA
This sequence comes from Allium cepa, assembly GCA_030765085.1. NCBI lineage: Eukaryota > Viridiplantae > Streptophyta > Magnoliopsida > Asparagales > Amaryllidaceae > Allium > Allium cepa. The sequence continues at coordinate 1,036,212,574 of CM060931.1, read as the reverse complement.
TTCAATTTAAACAATATATTTTTAAAATCTGAACAAAACATCTTTAAATTTGATTTTATCACTTTTATTATCTTCAATATTATCAATATAAATTTTAGAAGCCTTCAAATTATTTTTAACAGGCTTAAAACTCCAGATTCAAAATTTTACCCAACTTGTACTTATTAAATTCAATATTAATTATCCAATAAATAGAGATATTTGAAATGTAGGTTAAAATTAACCTTTTAAATATTTAAAATCAATTAAATATTCCAATTTCAAATATCTAAAAATTCTGGGTCGTCACAAAACCTTATTAATAAAATTATCAATATATTTTTCTTTTTCAATACCATCCATCCTTTTTGGAACCCATAATTTAATGAATCTATTTGGAGGTTTTAACTTTAATTTCCTATGTTTTGGTTTGAACTTGATAGCCTTAACAAACTTATTATTTTGAATACTATTTGTCTTTAATTTAGCCTTAGAGCTGTATCCAAGTCCATGTTTATTCCTAGTGTGTTTAGATGTAGACAATAATTTTTCTAGATTATCCTTCCCTTTGTTAAATTTATCAACATCGGTTTTCATTTTGTCAAAATCCTTATTACGGTTAAGAATAACATTGTCTAAAGATGTTATTTTGTCATTCAGATCAGTGATCTGTGACTTCATTGAAAGATTTTATGATTTTAAGGATTCATTTTCACTTTTTAGTTTTTCAAAACTTTCAAGTGTCAAATCCTTTTCATCATTATACCCATTAAGTCTTTCAATTTCATCTTTTAGACATTGTTTTTCTTCAGTTAACCTTTCATTAAATATTTTTAATCTATCTATCTCTGCCAAACTATTGTTGTACTCTTTCCTAAGTATTTTATATCCCTGATTCATATCATTCAAAACATTAGTAGTTTCTTTATTAAAATTCCATACCTGGTCATCCTTTGCCATGAAGCACATGTTGGCGTTTTCTATTTCTGAATCACTATCACTTGATGATGTATCTGAATCGTCCCATTTTGCATTGAATGCCTGTTTCCTCTCCTTATTGAAAGTGTTTGACTTTGATTTCATCAGTTTGGGGCAGTCTCTTTTCAAACGACCGGGTTTATCACATTCGAAACACTTAACAACATTTCCATTTCTAGAATTATTGTTGTTAGTTTTTCGAAGTTTTTTTGTTATCCAATCTTCAAGAATTTCTTGAACTTATTGGTCGTAAAATCGATATCATCATCAATAGCATCATCATCTGGTTCATCTTTGTCGATCATAGCATTGAGTGCTAGTGATTTCTTCTCATTTGCCTGATTTGTTGAATATGCGCTTATATGATTTTTGTTTGATGGTAATAAACATATATACATTCGTTTAAATGTATTTGATAATATACTATTTTATTTTTCACAGATTAAATAAATATTTGCTGAATAAAATAAATAACACGGAATTTGAATTCAAATGGATATTTTATTCAAACAAATATTTATTACATCTTTGAATAGTACAATTTCAAGCTCTCACTATAACTATACAACTTTGATTACAATTACATCACATTTCACATTTACAAATGTCCTCACTACGTATCACTCACGCTCATATTTTATCTTCATCTTCATTCCAGTTAGAATCCAGCATCTGAGCAATCTGCAAAAATATAAACTAACGCAGTAAAATTGAAAAAGAAATATTTTTGCAATTCAAAAATAAAATATGGTTTTTGAAAATAATATTTGCCTCAGTTATTTGGGCTGTTCGTCATCATTTAAATTTGAATTCATCATACACGAACAGCTTGTGACATACACAGTGTATCACTGTATATGCCACAACGCCGTGCACACCGATATACACTTGATAATGCTACGGGGATAGGTGAGCACAGGTCAAACCCAAATAAAAGCCGGGTTCAACTCACGTGCGATAACATAAAAATCACGACTCGAGCACAAGGTCAAACCCGAGCTGTGAAACTGGATTCAACACAGGTGCGAATGGCCAAAACTCAAGAATCAAGTGTCGACTAGTCTAATATAAACAAGATAGTAACTCAGTGCCAATATGGTCGAAAATGAAGACTGCAAGAACATGAATACAGGAAAACATGTCACTGCAACATGAATGTCACCAGCATGCAAACAGGATCTCAATATCCAAGCATGAAGGTCACGGTGGAAATTACTCAACTCAGATACAATAGGTAAAATGACCAAGTGCAACTACACAACTACAATTCGAGTAATATCACAGGTGAAGTTCACAGTGAAGCCAAAGTGTACAACTACAAGATCAGGGAAGCAACCAGAATGGAGCAGAGACAAATAATGCAACATGTATGCACCAGTAAACCGAGCTAAATGCAAAACAGTGACTACTCCATGAAAGTAAACATGAATGCACCAAGTAAATGCAAACAAGCATGCAACAGTAAGCATGTAACAGAGACCAAGAACAAGCCATACATGGAAGTGAGACGGGACAAACATGAAGTGAATCAAGTCGGTACGGATGAATGCACATTGCAAGCTACAGTTCAATGCAGACTGCATAATGATCCAAACAACAACAAGCAAATATGCCATCAAGATCAACAATGTCAAGTCGACCAGGCAGCAATGATGAAAGTGTGCAAGTGCAACACAGTTGCAAACAACAGGACAGTGAACAATGAAGTAATGCAATGCTCAAAAGACATAGTACACAAGCCTGCAACTTCAATCCAAACCAATCACAATACAACTGAAATGCAAAAGGTCTCAAATTCAAGTACAAATGAAACCAACATAAGTGTTCACTGACTCGAAAAATGAGTCAGAGTACAATACAAACTCAGCAAGATAACCGGCAAATGAATAGAGGCAACAAGGTCAGAATACAATGCAACATTTTCATAATGAAGTGAAGCATGTTCATGGAACACAGCAATTACAAACAACTGAGGATACACTACAATGAATGCAGAGGTGCAGACGACCAGTAGCCAACAACAAGCCTTGATGAAGCTACCTAACATGATTGTCAATAGTATACAAAAATGCAACAGGAACCAATCTCAAGTACTACAAAGAATCATGTTCAAACACAGTGACACCATTAAGCAATGCAAAAAAAAAAATCGACAGGTCGAACATACCAAAGTCAAAGAGAAAATTACGGGTAATCAAGGAGTTGACTAAGTAAAACATCAAAGTCATGCGATGCAGTATAAATTCATACGAAAATTATCCAATCACAAAACCGAGAATTACAAACCAGGTCAAACCCGTGACCATAAGTATATACGAAAATAAACGAATTGAAAAGGTCAGAAATCATCAGCATCGTTCAAGCATTATCAAGCGGTCAGAGAAAGGAATTTGACAAATTCAAATAAAATTGTACGAACGCAAATCTAGGGTTACAAACCCTATATAAACATTCATCATCGGCAACGAAAAGTGCATTGAGTTCAAGCATCAACCAGTAAAGCAAAAGGGATAAATTACGTACCGAAATCGCAAAACGAACTTGATCCAAATTGAAGAGCCGTGAGCAAATCAAGAGCATCAATCCTACTATCGAACGAGATCGAGCGGCACTTCAATTTGCATAACCCTAGTTTGAATCGCAAGGAGCAAAAGCAAATTTGCAGAAGCCCTAATTCGCAAAGAGGAACGAAAGAGGATCGGCCATATTTTCACAAAGCAATGAAAAAGGAACGGGTTGAAGAAGTGAATAGGGGCCGGCCTTATTCTACTTTGATAAAAGGGTTTTTTATTTAAAGGGTTATAGGTTTTAAAAATTAGGGTTATTTTATTTTGAATTGTTTTTAATTGTATTTTCTTTTTAAAACCGTTTAATTTTCTAGTCGTGTGACTAGGGGACAAGCTACGTGGCGTAGCTTGAGAATTCGCAACTCGGTAGTTGAGTTGTGGCAAGGTTTTGAGCGTAGAGTTAGATTAGTCAATAGCGGGTATAGCGAGTTTACGTGTGTAAGCGAGGGACTATCTAATTTCTAGTAGAAACCTTGGGGGCAGCACGTAGGCAGGGTTTTGCCGAAGCTGGGTAAATTCTGTGTTGTTCTGTTTTATTCTGTTATTTATATTCGACGATATCTGTGCTGCTATTCTGTGATCTGAATTGAAATTAATTGATAAGCTTCCGCGATTAATTTTTATAATTTACACTATCACCGTATTCACCCCCCCTCTAGGGTGAAATCGATCCTACAAGTGGTATCAGAGCTAGGAATAGAAGTCAACATCTGTTTTAAAAATTCAACTTTTTTTTGAAAAAATCAGTTTTTGTTTTAAAAATTTGAATTTTTAAAATTGCTTCTTTTAATAATGCTTTTGCAGAGGGTCAGTCGATAGTTAGACCACCAATGTTCAATGGTGAATATGCTTTTTGGAAAAATAGGATGAAATTTTTTTTTTGAAAACCATTGACGCTTGGGATATTGTTGAGACAGGTTATAGAACTCCAATTATAACTATAGATATTCAGGAAATAGAGAAACCAAAGGAACAATGGACAGAACTAGAAAATAAATTACATAATACTAATGCCAAAGCAATGAATTCTATTATCTGTTCATTAGATCAATTTGAATTTAATCGTGTCTCACATTGTCTAACTGCGCAGGAAATATGCCACACACTAGAATTGACTCACGAAGGAACATCTCAAGTCAAAGAATTTCGCCTTGCCATGCTAAGCAGCGAATACGATAACTTCACCATGGCGAAGGAAGAAAATGTCAAAGAGATGCATGGACGACTTTCCAATATCATTTACAAATCAAAAGCTCTTGGAAAATCATACACAGAGTTGGAGATAGTCCGAAAAATCCTTAGAGTCCTTCCACGAAAATTTGAAGCAAAAGTGACTGCCATTCAAGAATCAAAAGATTTGAAACAAATGAAAGTCGAAGAACTCATCGGAAATCTCACCACTTATGAGCTAGAAATGAAATTCAAGGAAGAGCGTGAAGGAGGAGATACTCGAAAGAAATCAATAGCGCTCAAAGGAACAACCGAAAGTGATGACGAGGACGATGAGGATGGTGCAGAAAAACTAGAACTGTTAATAAGGAAATTCAAAAAATGGAATCAGAAACATGGAAATTCAGCTCGAATTCAAAAAGCAAAAAGCAGAATAGCCAAAGCACTAGACTACTCATAAGAACAAAAGATTATTTGTTATAATTGCAACAAACCCGGCCATATCAAGCCCGATTGTCCACAAATTAAATCTAGCCATGGAAAGAAACAGAAAAAGAAAAGTTTTGCAGCCACTTGGGATGAAATAGACGAGAATGATCAAAGCACTGGCAGTGAAAGCGAAAAGGCAGAATTGTGTCTTCGAGGTGATACAACTGACAGTGACGATGACGAGCCAAGTGAGGTATCAAAACTTACCCATTCTGAGTTGCTTATATATTTTCATGAAGTAAACGGCTGTTTTGAACGACTTAGGAAAAAATACGCCAAACTTGAATCTCAAAAGGATACTTTGATAGAATGCAATAAACAACTTGATCAACTAGTTAAAAACTATCAAAGTAGGATCCCTAAGTGTGATAAGTGTCCAACATTCGAAGAAGAAATTAAAAAATCAGAAATCAATATAAAATCACTTGAAAATGAAATTTTGATTTTAAAGAAAAATGAAAATATTAGGAGAGCGAATTCAATTAAAAAGTGCACACAATTGTTAAACGAAAATGAATCTCTCAAAACACAAGTCCAACAATTGTCAACGACTTTGGATAAATTTTCAAAAAGTGAAAAATCGTTGAATATGCTATTAGGAAAGCAAACTGTTAATTCGGTTAGACAAGGACTTGGATATAATAGTTCGAAAATTGTTGAAAGCAATATTAGTCAAGTTAATTCCATGTGCACGATTTGTAGAAAATATGGACACGGTCACAATAATTGTTGGTATAGACCCAAACATGTGAAAACTATACCGATTTGGGTTCCAAAAGGCACAAATATAAAATCTCTCAAAGTTAAACAAATTTGGGTGCCGAAGGGAACAATTATAAATAGTTTTGGGTATACACAAAATTATTTTTCAAAATTTTCTGCCACTAACAACCATGGACCTATAAAAACAAATAGGTCACATAAATCTTTTCCCGTGTAGGGTTGGTGGCGGGCTAAGGAACAACAATAGTGTACTCTGGATTTTTGGCTGTTCCAGAAACACAACGGACGACGAAGCAAAGTTCCTTAGCCTAGTATAAAGGTGACAGAATCATAATGGACAACGACGAAAAATATCGTAAAGGTAAAACAGGTAATGGTATGTTTTAAACGATATATTAAATGTGATAATCTGCACCGTATTCTGAATTAAAATCAGCCAATATTAAGATGATGATTCTGACTTATTCAAAATTGTTGGCCAATTATATTCTTATGCCAAAAACACTATAAATATCTCTAGATTCTTTGAATTACTTCATACATATCAGTTTGGATTAAAAAATAGTGTTTTGTTGGATAATACAATTGGTTATAATACGGCTGACTCTATATTCACGGTTTTCTGATTATTTACACGGCTTCAATTCAATTTCAAAAGAATGTCATTTAAATTGTTGTTAAAATTGAGTTTGAAATTTTTTGTGCACACTTCATGTTTTGGTCTATAAAATTCAATTGATGATAACTTTTGAGTGAAAGAGAAATTCAGATGCAGATTACACTGGTAATCTAGTTGATAGAAAAATTACCAATGAAACGTGATTTTTGTTGAGACATTTAGTAACTGCACCGTTTTTCAAAAAAAATATCTGCATATTTTTCATTTCAAATAATTTTCAAATAGCAGAAAATTTTCTTTTAAAACCCCCTGGAGAAAATCATTTTTGACCATATTTTCAGATTAGTCATTTGGAAAAATTAATTTCATAATTATTTTTGAATTTGATTTTAAATGACTATTTTGACTAATCTGACTCCCTAATGTTTTATCGAAAAGAAAAATAGTAATTGAAAAAGTGATGAGTGTTAATATTGATCAAATATTATGACTCGAGACGGTATAATTAATAAATTTCTTTAGAAATTTAAACAAGAGTTATAAAACTGTTTGTTGGTAAAAATTCCATGACCATCTCTATATCTATCATATTTCTAACGACCATCACTCATCAAAATTCTATATAGTTTGTCGATATGTGCTACTTTAAACAGGAATCGTTTGTTTTTCATTTTTCACATTTTTTAAAAATAAAATAAAATAAAAAGGGTAATAATAAATACCAAAGTATTCACTCTCATTTAGAAGTCCTCACGGTTATGCATGGGTGAATTACTTGGAATTTGTTATGTGCTTCCCTGCTCATTTAAAAGTCCTCACGGTTATGCATGTATGGAACGCATATCAAAAGTTGATTTTTTTAAAAATAAACAAGTGATTCTAATCCCATTTAAAAGTCCTCACGGTTATGCGTGGTTAGAAGATACTTGAATCCATTTTTTTAAAATAAAATTGGAATACTACTAATCTCATTTAAAAGTCCTAACGGTTATGCATGGTTAGTAGATATTCAAATTCCTGATATAAAAATGCCACAAATAGACACAACTGTATGATTTTATATGATGACATCATTTCCATCATTCTAAAAGTGGAATATGCGCCTAACAAAATATTTATGATTTTTGTTTGACTTTTTATTGAAATTTAATATTTATATTCAATTGAGTTTTAATGTTGGATTGATATCGATTACTTTATCTCTATTTTCTCTAACACTATTATTCTTTTGCTGATAACAAAAGGGGGAGAGAAAAGTTAAGATTTTGTCAAATAAAATCAAGCAAAGGTCAAATAATTTTTCATTTTGCATCTAGACTCATTTGCATATTTTATTTGTATGCATATATGTAGGGGGAGTTTTGTGTAGAGAGGAAGCATCTAAATAGGGGGAGCAATTAGAGCATATCAATGATCAAATACATTTAACATATTCAAAATCTTAAATATATGTTTGTTATCATCAAAAGGGGGAGATTGTTGAATATACGCTTATATGATTTTTGTTTGATGATAATAAACATATATACATTCATTTAAATGTATTTGATAATATACTATTTTATTTTTCACAGATTAAATAAATATTTTCTGAATAAAATAAATAACACGGAATTTGAATTCAAACGGATATTTTATTCAAACAAATATTTATTACATCTTTGAATAGTACAATTTCAAGCTCTCACTATAACTATACAACTTTGATTACAATTACATCACATTTCACATTTACAAATGTCCTCACTACATATCACTCACACTCATATTTTATCTTCATCTTCATTCCAGTTAGAATCCAGCATCTGAGCAATCTGCAAAAATATAAACTAACGCAGTAAAATTGAAAAAGAAATATTTTTGTAATTCAAAAATAAAATATGGTTTTTAAAATAATATTTGCATCAGTTATTTGGGTTGTTCGTCATCATTTAAATTTGAATTCTTCATACACGAACAGCTTGTGACATACAGTGTATCACTGTATATGCCACAAGGCCGTGCACACCGATATACACTTGATAATGCTACAGGGACAGGTGAGCACAGGTCAAACCCAAATAAAAGTCGGGTTCAACTCACGTGCGATAACATAAAAATCACGACTCGAGCACAAGGTCAAACCCGAGCTGTGAAACTGGATTCAACACAGGTGCGAATGGCCAAAACTCAAGAATCAAGTGTCGACTAGTCCAATATAAACAACACAGTAACTCAGTGCCAACATGGTCGAAAATGAAGACTGCAAGAACATGAATACAGGAAAACATGTCACTGCAACATGAATATCACCAGCATGCAAACAGGATCTCAATATCCAAGCATGAAGGTCACAGTGGAAATTACTCAACTCAGATACAATAGGTAAAATGACCAAGTGCAACTACACAACTACAATTCGAGTAATACCACAGGTGAAGTTCACAGTGAAGCCAAAGTGTACAACTTCAAGATCAGGGAAGCAACCAGAATGGAGCAGAGACAAATAATGCAACATGTATGCACCAGTAAACCAGGCTAAATGCAAAACAGTGACTACTCCATGAAAGTAAACATGAATGCACCAAGTAAATGCAAACAAGCATGCAACAGCAAGCATGTAACAGAGACCAAGAACAAGCCATACATGGAAGTGAGACAGGACAAACATGAAGTGAATCAAGTCAGTAAGGATGAATGCACATTGCAAGCTACAGTTCAATGCAGACTGCATAATGATCCAAACAACAACAAGCAAATATGCCATCAAGATCAACAATGTCAAGTCGACCAGGCAGCAATGATGAAAGTGTGCCATTGCAACACAGTTGCAAACAACAGGACAGTGAACAATGAAGTAATGCAATGCTCAAAAGACATAGTACACAAGCCTGCAACTTCAATTCAAACCAATCACAATACAACTGAAATGCAAAAGGTCTCAAATTCAAGTACAAATGAAACCAACATAAATGTTCACTGACTCGAAAAATGAGTTAGAGTACAATACAAACTCAGCAAGCTAACCGGCAAATGAACAGAGGCAACAAGGTCAGAATACAACGCAACATTTTCATAATGAAGTGAAGCATGTTCATGGAACACAGCAACTACAAACAACTGAGGATACACTACAATGAATGCAGAGGTGCAGACGACCAGTAGCCAACAACAAGCCTTGATGAAGCTACCTAACATGATTGTCAATAGTATACAAAAATGCAACAGGAACCAATCTCAAGTACTACAAAGAATCATGTTCAAACACAGTGACACCATTAAGCAATGCAAAAAAAAAATCGACAGGTCGAACATACCAAAGTCAAAAAGAAAATCACGGGTAATCAAGGAGTTGACTAAGTAAAACATCAAAGTCATGCGATGCAGTATAAATTCATACGAAAATTATCCAATCACAAAGCCGAGAATTACAAACCAGGTCAAACCCGTGACCATAAGTATATACGAAAATAAACGAATTGAAAAGGTCAGAAATCATCAACATCGTTCAAGCATTATCAAGCGGTCAGAGAAAGGAATTTGACAAATTCAAATAAAATTGTACGAACGCAAATCTAGGGTTACAAACCCTATATAAACATTCATCATCGGCAACGAAAAGTGCATTGAGTTCAAGCATCAACCAGTAAAGCAAAAGGGATAAATTACGTACCGAAATCGCAAAACGAACTCGATCCAAATTGAAGAGCCGTGAGCAAATCAAGAGCATCAATCCTACTATCGAACGAGATCGAGCGGCACTTCAATTTGCATAACCCTAGTTTGAATCGCAAGGAGCAAAAGCAAATTTGCAGAAGCCCTAATTCGCAAAGAGGAATGAAAGAGGATCGGCTACACAAAGCAAAGAAAAAGGAACGGGTTGAAGAAGTGAATAGGGGCCGGCCTTATTCTACTTTGATAAAAGGGTTTTTTTTATTTAAAGGGTTATAGGTTTTAAAAATTAGGGTTATTTTATTTTGAATTGTTTTTAATTGTATTTTCTTTTTTAAACCGTTTAATTTTCTAGTCGTGTGACTAGGGGACAAGCTACGTGGCGTAGCTTGAGAATTCGCAACTCGGTAGTTGAGTTGTGGCAAGGTTTTGAGCGTAGAGTTAGATTAGTCAATAGCGGGTATAGCGAGTTTACGTGTGTAAGCGAGGGACTATCTAATTTCTAGTAGAAACCTTGGGGGCAACACGTAGGCAGGGTTTTGCCGAAGCTAGGTAAATTCTGTGTTGTTCTGTTTTATTCTGTTATTTATATTCTGCGATATCTGTGCTGCTATTCTGTGATCTGAATTGAAATTAATTGATAAGCTTCCGCGATTAATTTTTATAATTTACACTATCACCCTATTCACCCCCCCTCTAGGGTGAAATCGATCCTACATGATTCTCTTTTCTAATCAGCAACTTTACTTCATAAGACATTAGGTTACCAATTAAATCTTCTATTTTCATAATACTAATATCATTGGCTTCTTCAATTGTCAGAGTCTTTTGATCCCATTCACAAGGATGTGAATTCAAGATCTTTCTGACTTGGTCTTCTTCGGTAATTTTCTTTCCTAATGATATTAAGGCATGCACTATATCTTGAAATCTAGAATACATATCAGAAATAGACTCATTTGGTTTCATTTGAAAGAGTTGAAACTGGATAGATAGCATAGATATCTTTGTTTGTTTTACTTTATTAGTGCCTTCATGTGTGACTTGCAGTGTTTTCCAAATTTCGTATGCAGAATTACAAATAGACACTCGATTAAATTCATTTCTATTTAAGGAGAAAAATAAAATGTTCATGGCCTTAGAGTTATTAAGTGCTTGTGTCTTTTGATCTAGTGTCCATTTTGAATATTCAGTTTGAGGCTCTATATACTCTATTTGGGTAATGTTTCAAATATCCAAACCATTAGACTGCAAATAACATTTCATCCTACAAGCCCAATATGCATAACTACTGCCATCAAATAGAGGGGGTATAGTGGTAGATTGCCCTTCTACAAAAGTGTTAAAAAATAACTAGTATCATTAGCCATTTATACTTTTCAAAAACCAAGTTATGAATTTTTGAAAACCAATGCTCTGATACCAATGTAGAAAAATGGGGTGGCTATAATATAGTGTTGGATCTTAAGGCTATTCAGACACTAGAAGTGGTGAGTTGTGTATTAACTACTTTCTTATGAATATAAAACTGTATTTACTCAAATTGCAAATAGAAAGAAGTAATCAGAGAATAAGTAAGTAATAAAGTAAAATGCACTAATGTAAATAACACCTGGATTTTTATACTGGTTCAGATTAACCAATCCTACATCCAGTCCTGCATTCTATCGTGTAGAATTCCACTATACTCGCTTGCTTTCCACGGGTGGCGAGAACACCTTTACAATCTTGGTTTCATGGGCTACAAGACACACCCTCTTGATTTTACAGGCTACAAGAGCACCTTCTCCTTATCAGCAACAACAAACTATAGTAAGTACTCGTATCTTCAATACAGATTCTTGCAGATTCGGTACAATGATCCTATAGACCTCCAATGGCAATATATCTTTGAATTCTTTGAGGAATATGATGAAATCAGTGAGAGAATGATGTGAATTAAAGTACATCTCTCTGATATTGTGTGGCTTGCAAATCATTGAAGAATTGGAGTGAAATAATATCGATTTGCAAGGAGATTTGAAGAGTATTCAATGGATTTCTTTTGCAAATGTTTGGAGAAGAAGGAGTAAGAGAAAATGAGAATTCTTGATATTAAAATTCGTTTTCAGAGGCCTTTATATAGTGGTTGAAGGGACGTGTCTTTTGGTGAAGAGGTGGAGGGAAATGTCTCTTCATTTAAAATTTGAAATTCTGAAAATTGCTAGTATGTCGACATGCCCAAGTACCCCATGCCGACATGGGTGTGTTGCAAAATGAATAGTAATACTAATAAGTGTTGCAAATTTTCAGCATTTCAAATTACCTTATATTTGTGGATTTTTGTGATTCGGTTGAGGTCAATGGTTGATGATCTTCAAGTATAATTGCCATGAGATCTTTAACAAGATATTCTAAGGTTCAACCAACTCCTCATCACTTCAAACACCTTTATCCTTCAACATTCTTCTCTAATTGGGTTTTGTTCTTCAATTGCTCTGATTGAACTTCTTCTATAATTCATTTGCTTCCACTGTATTCTTGTTTAACTCTAAAATGTCTCCATAATAAATCTGATATGACTGCATAACTCAAAGATATGTTAGTAGTAATATTTATATGGTTGTTGTCATCAAAATCAATACCTATGGTATTAACAGATGTGATGTACTTATCCAATATTTTTCAAGATCCCGATGAGTCTTCAATAAATTTATTGAGTAGATTTAATACGGCTATAACTGAAGTGAGTAACGTCAAAGAGGACATTGCATTGATGCATTGATTAGAGGAATTAATCCAGGTATGAATTTCGGTTAGTGCCGAAGATGAAGTTGCCACTAACCATGAAGGAGTCATATCAGAAAGCGGCCCAATATCTACACTTGGAAAAGGAAGATTTGATCATTAGAAAGGCTGATGGAAGGCCATCTACTAAAATAGTATAGAGTAATGTCGTTATGAAGTAGATTGGCGAAAGCACCGGGAATGTTGTTATTAATGTTCGAAATCAAAAAAATAATCAGAAACGAGGAAACAAGGGTGCTAAAGGTCGGAACCTGGACTTCAAGAAGCATCTAAGGTACCCAAGACACAAAGATTATTCCCCACTAAATGACAACATGGAGAATATTTACGTTAACACGTAAGGTATGGAGAATTATAAAAAGCCAGCTCGAAGAGAATCGACCAGAAGGGAAAAAAATCTAGGAAGTATTCTCGCTTCCACAAGATCCACCGGCATAACATAAATGAGTGTCGACATTTCTGGTATATAATCAAACATTTGATTAGAAAGAAGAAACTTAAATAGTACCTAAAAGACCCATAGGATGGAGGGCAAGTGAACAATCAATCCTAAGGGTAGATGGCTCAATAAGGATAGGTTGCGCCTAGTGAAGAGCAACTAAAGTAGCTTGAAAGAAGACTTGTGATCAATATCAAAACCGGTGGCTCTAATCTAACCAAGAAAAGCTAGAATGTGATGGAATGATATGCGAGTTTGCTAAAACATGTTTAGATTGAGGACCAATGATAAAATGTATAGAAATCGTGTTGCAGATGGGGTAGAAGCACCAACTCATGACCCCTTGGTGATTACGGCCATGATTGGACCTGTGATTGTGAAATGAAGTCTCATTTGTTAGGAACTGAGTTGATGATGTTTTGATGACAACAACCTTATATAGTTATTATACTTTACTTTATAAAATATATACTAACATTTCCATATATATATATATATATGTATATGTATATGTATATGTATATGTATATAGGAAGTACATGTAGGTATCATCGAAAACTGATCAGTATAAAGGCTCAAGCATCAAGATGAAGATTGGAGATTCAAGATTCAAGACTCTAGAGAATCAAGATTTCAAGATCTCAAGATAAGTGTCTAGTATTTTGTTAAAACTTTATAATAGCACTCTCATCTTTTTTCCAATTTTCTTTTGGGATGGAACCCAATTTCTATCGAAACCAGTGGCTTACAAACCCACGACAAGTAGCTTACAAACCTACGGCAAGTGGCTTGCAAACCCACGAAAATCAAAATCATTTAAACTACTTTGTACAAGTTCTTGAGTCCTATGGAGGAGCTCTGTAGGAAGGTTCTTACAATTTCAGTTTGAATAGATTTTTCAAAATGTTTTTAAATCTATTTTCAAAATGTTTTAGCTTTCAAAATCATGTTTTCAAAAATATTTTCAAACTTTGTTTTAGCCTTGAAATATTCCTCTATTCTGATTTTAAAAACTTCTATTTTTAAAACATCAAAACTTATTCTGATTTTAAATATTACTTATATAATTGACGGTCTATATCAATTATATATATATATATATTTAAAATAATGTTTTATATTCATTCTCTATCTCAAAATATTGTTTAAACACTTTACTTTGCTTCAGAGAAGTTTCAACTTGTTTTAAATTCAATTGTCTTTACAAAACAACATCTCTATAATTTTGAACTAAGGGATGTCGACATAAGGGGATACCCCATGTCGACATGGTGACAGTTGGATTCAAAATTCAATTTTCAAAAGAAGTGTCCATTCGTTTGAAAACCTTTCACCAATGGTTATGACTGTTGTGCATCTATATAAAGGCTTCCAAAACGAATTTTTTTTAACAACTACTTTTTTATTTTCTTCACTCTTTCTTCTCCACCATTCCATATCTATAAAACTTCATATTTTCAAGATCGTGCCATCATTTTGCCAAATTCTCAATAGGAAATCATTTAGATACTCTCTCTATTTGATTCTTCATCATTCTACTAAAGATCAAAGTGCTATTCAGAGTTATAGGATTAATTTGTATTCAAAAAGTCCATAGAGTCTATCCATTCAAAAGGATTGTTATTAAGAAGTATTAGGGTGATCTTGTGTCCTGTAAATCAAGAGAGTTTACACCAGACTCGGAGATAGGAGGGTTCCTCAAGGCCTTAGAAATTGAGGGTTGTAATTTTGATATTGGCTTATAAAATCTGTACAAGGATATTGCCTTGGTGCAGGACTGGATGTAGGAGGATTTCGAACCAGTATAAAATCCGGTGTGTTCTTTCCTTTTACTTGCTTTACTTTACTATTTACATTTGTTATATGTTCTGTGATCATTCTGTGTTAGAATTCTGTTTAGATTTGTGTTGAAAGTTCTAATTTAGTCATATAGTTCATATATTCTTTAAAACACTATTCACCTCCCCTCTAGTGTTATTTCTGCCTTAAGATCCTTAATCCAAATCCCTAACAATTGGTATCAGAGCATTGGTTTTCATTATTTTCATAATCTGAAACTTGAAAAATATAAAAATGGCATTTTTGGAAAATTGTGTTAAAACTGTTTTGAATCTATGCATTTCATCAAAGTATCATAAGTATGCATATTGTTATTTTGAAAAATCAAGTTATCTACTGAATTGGTGTGTTATGTAGGGACAGACATGTTATATGGCTTTTGACGAATCAACACCCAATGGACAAACTGTGCAAATTGAGAAAGATAAATGGATACTTGATAGTGGCAGTTCGAGGCACATGACTGGAAATCCCGAGATACTCAAGGACATTACTTATCAAGATGGTGGATTAGTCAATTTTGGTGACAACTTTAAAGGATATGTGGTTGGCATCGGCAATGTTGGTTACTCTAAAACTTTACTTATTTCTGATGTTTTATTAGTTAGGAACTTAAAACATAATCTGCTTAGTATAAGTCAACTTTGCGATAAAGGTTTTAAAATTAAATTTGGAAAAGATAAATGTCACATTAAAGATGATAAGTCTAATATAATTTTTGAAGGTATTAGGAAGAAAAATATTTATATCCTTAGTATGAAAATTTCAAATGATAATCTATGTCTTTTGGCTAATACAAGTGACCCTTGGATTTAGGATAAAAGATTTGGCCATTTGAATTTCAAATTATTATCTAGGATATCAAAACTTGACTTAGTTAGAGGTCTACCCAAGTTAAACTTTAAAGTAGATAGTATTTGTGATGCTTGTCAATTAGGAAAACTTAAGAAAAGTTCATTTAAATTAAAAAATGCTATTTCTACCTCTAGTCCTCTAGAATCATTTCATTTAGATTTATTTAGTCCATCTCAAGTTCAATCAATTAACCATAGTAAATATGTTTTTGTTATAGTAGATGATTATTCAAGATATACTTGGACAATCTTTTTAAAACATAAAAGTGATGCTTTTGAAATATTTAAAAACTTTTCTAAAAGAATTCAAAAACAGCATTCTTTCAAAATTAAAACTATTCGAAGTGATCACGGTGGTGAATTTGAAAATGAAAATTTTGAGAATTTCTGTACTCAAAAGGGAATTACTCACAACTTTTCATTTCCAAGAACTCCACAACAAAACGGAGTAGTAGAACGTAAGAATAAAACGACTCAAGAGTGTGCTCGTACAATGCTTTCTGATAGTAATTTAGCTAAACATTTTTGGGCTGAAGCAGTTGCTACAGCTTGTTATATATTAAATAGAATTTTAATTAGAACATTAACAAATAAAACTACATATGAATTACTTTATAATAAGAAACCTATAGTTGCTTATTTTAAAGTCTTTGGGAGTAAATGTTTTATACTTAATACAAAAGATAATTTAGATAAATTTGAACCAAAAGCTGTTAAAAGAATTTTAAGATATGTAAAATACACTTTAGGTTATGGTTTATTTTATTCTAAAAATAATACTTTTGATTTAATATCATATTGTGATGCTGATTATGCTGGTTGTAAATCAGACCGAAAGAGTACACGTGGAACTTGTCACTTTCTAGGACATTCACTGGTTTTCTGGTTCAACAAGAAACAAAATACTGTTTCCTTGTCAACAACTGAAGCAGAGTATATATCTGCTGCTCTGGCCTGTTCACAAGTCATATATATGCAACAAACTTTAAAAGATTTTGGAATTAACATAAGTAAATCACCAATATATTGTGATAATACTAGTGCAATAAATCTATCTAAAAATCCAACTCATCATGCTAGAACTAAACATATTGATATAAGACATCATTTTCTTAGAGATAATATAACTAAAGAAATAATAGCTCTAGATTATATAAATACTGAAAAACAAATTGCTGGTATATTAACTAAACCATTAACCGAACAGAATTTTACTAAATTTTGAAGAGAATTAGGTATTTGTTCAAAATCTGAAATATAAAATAATATAATATAATAATCAATAAAAATTCAAAATAAAAATTACACTTTTTTGAAGAACATGTCGACATGCCCCATCTCATGATGTCGACATACCCAACAAAAATTTGAAAATTGAATTTCCCTCCAAAGTTAGTTTTTTGGTTATTTATCTATTTATTTCGTTTTCTCTCCTCTTTCTTCACTATATTCTCTGTAAATAACTTCTGAAACAATAAAATAATGGACTCCTCTTCTACTAATGAACCCACTTCACCCACATCTCCTCGTTCTGGTCCATTTCAACAAACTACGCACGCTCGAGTGATCAAATTGCAAGAGAAGATGAAAGATATCCTTCAATTGATGACTGAAATTCAAGTAAGTCAACTTAGGATGGCTAGAGAACAACAAAGGCAAGGTAATATTATTAGGAATGTACAAAAATTCCTTATGGATAACGGTACAAATCTTATTACAATTGAAGACTCTTCACAAGCCATGGAATCCGAGGAAGAAGAACCTATGGAGAACCACAAGAAGACCAAGAGGAAGATCAACCTTTACCTCAACCCGAAGTCCCTATGAATACGGACGAGAGCGTTATTTGCGTTGGTGAGATCCTTGTTGATACTAATGGAAACATAATTGAACAACGTGGAAACTTTTGTCCCCACTACCCCAATTGTTCGATTCATAAGTCTCCTATAGTTAAGGATCGCCATTAAAGCGTACTTTCATTTTATTCTTTGTTTTAAATTGTTTTGTTTGTTCGTGTTTATGTATGTTCTTATATATGTTGTAATAACAAAAATGTGTTCACTTATACTCATTGTTTCATGCTTGTTCTATACATATTATTTGTTCATACTAATCATTCTTGAATTTTTAAGTAGTTAATAGTTTTTGTTGATGACAAAGGGGGAGAAAGTTATAAAAATATATGTGCTTCGTGTAAGAGGGAGTCATGGAGTAAGGGGGAGTTGTAGTTTTAATAAGAAATCACGGAGCAAGGAGGAGTTATGGTATGGTAAGAATATTTTATAAATAAAGGTTGTCATCATCAAAAAGGGGGAGATTGTTAGGAACTGAGTTGATGATGTTTTGATGACAACAACCTTATATAGTTATTATACTTTGCTTTATAAAATATATACTAACATTTCCATATAGATATATACATATATATATATATATAGGAAGTATATGCAGGTATCATTGAAGACTGATCAGTATAAAGGCTCAAGCATCAAGATGAAGATTAGAGATTCAAGATTTAAGACTCTAGAGAATCAAGATTTCAAGATCTCAAGATAAGTGTCTAGTATTTTGTTAAAACTTCATAATAGCACTCTCATCTTTCTTCCAATTTTCTTTTGGGATGGAACCCAATTTCTATCGAAACCAGTGGCTTACAAACCCACGATAAGTAGCTTACAAACCTACGACAAGTGGCTTACAAACCCACGAAAATCAAAATCATTTAAACTACTTTGTACAAGTTCTGGAGTCCTATGGAGGAGCTCTGTAGGAAGGTTCTTGCAATTTCAGTTTGAATAGATTTTTCAAAATGTTTTTAAATCTGTTTTCAAAATGTTTTAGCATTCAAAATCATGTTTTAAAAAATATTTTCAAACTTTGTTTTAGCCTTGAAATATTCCCCTATTTTGATTTTAAAAACTTCTATTTTTAAAACGTCAAAACTTATTCTGATTTTAAATATTACTTATATAATTGACGGTCTATGTCAATTATATATATATATTTAAAATAATGTTTTATATTCATTCTCTATCTCAAAATATTGTTTAAACACTTTACTTTGCTTCAGAGAAGTTTCAGCTTGTTTTAAATTCAATTGTCTTTACAAAACAACATCTCTATAATTTTGAACTAAGGGATGTCGACATAAGGGGATACCCCATGTCGACATGGTGACAGTTGGATTCAAAATTCAATTTTCAAAAGAAGTGTCCATTCGTTCGAAAACCTTTCGCCAATGGTTATGACTGTTGTGCATCTATATAAAGGCTTCCAAAACGAATTTTTTTTAACAACTACTTTCTTATTTTCTTCACTCTTTCTTCTCCACCATTCCATATCCATAAAAATTCATATTTTCAAGATCGTGCCATCATTCTGCCAAATTCTCAATAGGAAATCATTTAGATACTCTCTCTATTTGATTCTCCATCATTCTACTAAATATCAAAGTGCTATTCAGAGTTATAGGATTAATTTGTATTCAAAAAGTCCATAGAGCCTATCCATTCAAAAGGATTGTTATTAAGAAGTATTAGGGTGATCTTGTGTCCCGTAAATCAAGAGAGTTTACCCCAGACTTGGAGATAGGAGGGTTCCTCAAGGCCTTAGAAATTGAGGGTTGTAATTTGTATATTAGCTTATAAAAATCTGTACAAGGATATTGCCTTGGTGCAGGACTGGATGTAGGAGGATTCTGAACCAGTATAAAATCCGGTGTGTTCTTTCCTTTTACTTGCTTTACTTTACTATTTGTATTTGTTATATGTTCTGTGATCATTCTGTGTTAGAATTCTGTTTAGATTTGTGTTGAAAGTTTTAATTTAGTCATATAGTTCATATATTCTTTAAAATACTATTCACACCCCCTCTAGTGTTATTTCTGCCTTAAGATCCTTAATCCGCATCCCTAACATCATTGATTATGGGAGCTTAAGTAAATATTTTGTTCAAGAAAACCTATGATCAGATGAGATAGATGGGTTGGATCTAAAGCCAAGCATTTAGGGATTTGCCAAAGAGGCTGCAGAGTCCATTGGATGTGTTGATTTACCGATGGTACTTGGTGAAGGTGACCACAAGAGAGTGTGGGTTCAGACCTTCATTGTTATAGACACATACTCTACTTAGAATGCTTTCGGGGTCAATCGACCCTTGCTAGTTTCAGAGTGGCCCTAGCCTCCTGGTGCTTGGTGATGAAGTTCCCAACTGAGAACATGGTAGGAGCCATTCAAGGAGATCAAAATACAAGACGTGAATGCTATGTCATAAAGATGAAAGAGGCGAAGAAAAGTGAAAAGGGAGAGAATGCAGAGAGGACTTTCTGCATCAAACCAATTGACATATAGCAAACACTTTCTAAGACCAAGCTTGGACAATGTAATAAGTTTAAAAATTTATGGATCCTATGAAAGAGCAATAGGATGTGAGGGGAGCCTCATCTGAGCCGACAATTAACATCCTAATCAATCAGGACAACCCCATTCGGGTCCTAAACATCGGATCATGGCTTAGTGTGAAGATGAAGAAGGGTTTGGCAATTTGTTTATTTATAAGTATCAGTTCACGCATTGAGTGTTTCCCTAGTATGCGAAGAATCCAAAATCCAAAAGCGTGTGTATACATTAGCAAGCGGGAAGTTAGAGAAGCTATCTTACTGCTTATTGATCGCCTTGAGCAAGTTATAACCTGCTTCCAAGCTCATCCGATTAAAGTGCTAACTGATCAACCTTTGAGACAAGTCCTACATCGACCCGAGACTTCGAGAAGGTTATTGAAGTGGAACATCGAGCTGAGCTAGTATGATGTAAACTACCATCCTAGAAGGGTTATACAGGGACATGCACTAGTTGATTTCGTTGTCGAATTCACTACTCGAGATGGAGAGATGAAGAAAGATGTGGAAAGCCTTACTCGGTGAAAACTATATGTAGATGGAGCATCTACTGAGCATAGATCTAGGGTAGTAGTGATCTTGATAACCTTAAAGGAACAGAAAGTATATTATGCCTTAAAGCTTGAGTTTCCTGCAAAGAACAATGAAGACGAGTACAAAGTTCTAATCGTGGGGATCAAAATAGAAAAGAATTAGAAGTCAAAACATTGCATATATATAGTGATTCTCAATTGGTGGTTGCTAGGTGAAAAAGGAATTTCTGGCTAAGGTTGCGAGACTTTCCCTTTACTTGAAAAAGATTTCAAAATTTCTGAATGATATCGAATACTATGCGATAATGTGCATTCTTGGAGAGGAGAAAACAAATGTTGATTCGTTGGCTTCATTGGCCAGCTTTAGGGATGCATAACTTATAGAATTGATTTCAGTGGAGGTTTTGTCAGCTCCAAGCATCGACCAAATGGACTTCTATTGAACCTTGGAGGCCAAAGTAGAAAAGGAGTCATGGATGACTCCGATTAAAGCATATTTGTTAAAGGGAACTCTCCATAATGAGAGAAATGAATAAAGGGAACTCTTATGCAAAGTGTCGTGATTCAACATTCAAGAAGGATTGCTATACAGAAGATGGTTCATTTCTCCTTTACTATAATGTGTCAACAACAAGGAATGTAAAAAGATCTTTTCAGATGTACACGAAGAAGCTTGTGGCGATTTCACCAAGGGATAAAGTTTGGCGAGAAAATTTCTTTACCATGGGTACTTTTGGCCAACAATCAATCAAGATGTGGCTGATCACACTAGAAAATGTGATAGACGCCAAAGATTTGCGAAGATTCCTGAGGCCCCATCGACAAAGATCACACAAATGATTAGCCTATGGTTATTTGCAGTTTGGGGAATTAATATCATCAGTGTACTACTAATGTCAAACGGCAAAGCGAAATGTGACATTGTTGAAATTGACTATCTCATGGAGTGGGCTGAAGTGAAACCATTAGCTACCAACACCATAAAGAAGGCAATCAACTTTATAGTTAAGAATATTATCTATTCGTATGGAATTCCATAAACAATCATCTCCGATAATAGGAGCCAATTTGATATTCGACAGTGCTAACTTTAAAGATTTCTGCAACAATTTCTGGAATAAAAAGAGATTTACAGCTGCATCACACCTAAGTGAATGAATATAATAGGTCAACAAATCTATCCTAAAGAAATGACTGATAAAGGCCAATAGCAAGTGGGTCGATGAATTACCCTAGCATTATGGGCTTACCAAATAACTCATAAACCTACGACTGGCCATACTCCATTTGCTCTAGCCTATGGATCAACATACCTAAGCAAATGAACATGTGGAGGTGGTGAACAAGATTATCAAATCTATCCTGAAGAAACTACTGATAAAGGCCGTGGGTAAGTAGGTCGATGAGTTACCCTAGCATTATAGGCTTACCAAATGACTCACAAGTCCATGACCGGCCGTACTCCATTTTCTCTGGCCTATGGATCAACATATATGATTCCAGCTGAATTGGAAATACAACTGAATTGAAAGTACCTTCTCATCAGAAGATTCACTATGATCCTAGGACGAATGGGAAACTCATGCTTGAGTCCCTTAACATGATTGATGAGAAGCATGTAGAAGCCAATTTAAGGGTTGTTGCTCAACAGAAAAGAGTAGCATGGCAATTTAATGTAATGTTCAGTAATCAAACCATCAAGATCAGTGATCTCATCCTAAACTGAATCTTCCTTGGTCTAATGGCTCTGGGCCAAATTGGAAGGTCCATACACAATTGAACACAAGCTTAGAGATGGAACTTCCAACTAGCAATTGTTAATGGAATATAACTTCTAAGGGCATTGAATAGCGAGCCCCTATGATGCTATTTTTCTCAAATGTATCTTTGTAAATATCTAACTAGGTTCTAATGTAATAAGGCAAAATGTGTCGCTCTTATTATGTCTATAAAAGGAATTGGCTTTAGGGACCATGGAACTGTATTCTCAATAGCCAAACTCTATGTTGTGGATAACCTAGAAATTGAATATTTTGTATTTTGAAAATGCAGATTTCTGGATACTCAAAGATAAGTATCGACGGACTCCTTAAATCCATGATCGGATCGTGGGAGTATAATAATTCCAAGTATCCAAAGATAGGTACGAATGAACTCCTTTAATATAGAATGGGATCGCTAGAGAATAATTACACTAGATCGATCGTAAAGACTCGCCCTATACCTCTAGCCTTTGACCATTGCCTAGAGATAAGCAAGGTCTACTAGCGACTGGCATCTTAAAAACTAGGCCCTGGAGATAGGACCTAAAATGGGATTGAATCTCCTTTTCCAAGTAAGATCAATGAATAGAGACGGGCAAGGTCAAGCATGGATGTATAGAAATAAATGTCGAAGACATCATTTCTTGGAGATAGGAAGCAATGTGGAAGTCCAACCTTATCTTTGGTCAATATAACCTGACTGAAGATAAGCCAAGTAGGCAATGCAGTTGGCCATATGACTATATTTCTGCTAGCCAACGAAGAAATGTTTTGGTAGCAATGAACATAATGAAGTAATGAAATATACTAAGCAATGGAGAGAAATTATTTATACATATAGTGATATAGTGAATAAGGACATTTCTCCAATTCAGATATAATCATGATAAATATAATTAAACAAGTACATAAGCTAGAACAAGATGGAAATTTTAAGAAAAACTATCTTATTAACAACTAAATGACCTTCTAAGAAAAAGTAGAGGCCGTACTGGCATAGCAACGACCTATATAACAAAAACTAAAATGAACAAGCGCTAATGTAAGGAAATAATGATTAAGTATGCTTCTTATTCTCTACATTCCCTAAGGAGAAACGTGACATGCCATTTGTAAGGTCTACCACTTCTTCTTCCCCCATACAAGTAGCCCTTAGGATCTATGTTCCAGTTATATTCGCTCCTTAGTGACTTGGGAGCCTCAACAAGAATGCTCCCCATTGCTGGAACATAGGTTGGAATAACAACTGGTGGTATAAGCAACAAAATTAAAAGAGGAGGAGGAACATCATCAATTTTTTCCTTCTTAGTCTCTCTGACCTTCTTAACCTATACGTTCTTCTCCTCCTATATTGACGACCTAAACCTATGCTTGGTGGCTCTAGTAATGACTATATACTCATCCCTCTACGTTACATTAGGATTGTTTATAGCTCCTTCAATCAATTCATGAATTATTTTGGCATCAGGATCAGGGATTTGGCTAGCTAAAAAAGTTGGGATATGATTAGGGGACAACACGATAATTAATTCTGTTATTGAAGCCATAATGCTCAAAATCAAATCTCCTACTAGTAAAGAGGCAAGAGCAGGTGAACCTAAAACTTGAGAAAGTGAAAAATAGAGATTAGACACATTACTAGATGTCATTTTATCCTTCTCAAACATGAGAGAATTAAGCATATACCTCTAGGAAAAGCAGAGGTCACTTGTGAAGGAGCTTCCGCAGAATCCCCTCCATAATCGAAGATAAGATGTGAAATTTTGGAATGGACTCAGGCTATGTAGCCAAGATCTTCGGGATTATATAGAACTTCGGCTGAAGATGTCAAAGTGGTAGATGTTCCCAAAATCACCATGGTAATGGTAGAAATATTATAATTCCAAAGGAAGGAATAGTAGATTCAATAAGGAGAGATCTTGATGTGGAAGAAGTGATAGCACTGGAAGTAGCCGCCATTAACATCGAAGGCTCCACTGGGAATTCCTTGATACAGGAGTAGAACTTTCACCCAATTCCGTAGAGCCAGATACAGGAGGTACCCTAATGAGCATATAACAAGAGCAACACCCTTCGATTCTAACATAATTTTGCCAATGGTAAGCACTTCTAAATCTTCATCGTCTAAGAGGTCGTATTTCAATATATCCTCATCAACCTATACACCGTCAGAGCATTCTCATTTTTGCTCAATTATTTTCTCCCATACCATTGCTATGGCCTTAGGATATCCCTTATCGAGCCACCTGAAATATCCAAACTTGGCAATGTTCACATAGAAGCGTACTAGAGTTGGCTCTATTTGGGACTTAATTCGGTCCTTAACAGTCTTTACTTATAGATCCACTTCCTTTTATGCTTGTTGTGCATCACCAATTGCTCCATATGCTCTTAGGCTTAGGTAAGAGCATCATCTTTATCTTTGTTTTCAACTCCAATGTGACCTTCAAATTTTTGTTTTCTAAAATCTGCTCCTCGACGGTCTTTCGAGGTGTCTCATTTTCCAAAGTGAGATTATGAATTTATGATGTGCAGCTTCAGTTTGATTCTGCTGCATCTAAGATTTCTCTTCAAAAGACCATTTCTCTTCTTCTAACTTCTTCTTTAGAGACACATTAGATTTCCTAAGCTCATCAACTTCCATATACAAATTGCCAATGATGTGCTTGTTACCCTTCTCTATCAACTACTTCCCTTAGAGAGCCACCATTTTTCCATATTAACCTTTCGAAGAGCTTTTGGGAGCCTTCTCCATGTACAGTACTGATTGTAGACACAACACACAAGCTATGACTTCTGGGCCAACTTTACAGGGAATATTCTTCATATCATAGAAAAAATTAAATCCGTCAAAACAAATTTTGGAGAACGGCCTTTGCATTGCGGTAAATTATGGATTTGAAATAGATTCAGTAACTGTTATAGAAACTGAAATATGAATTTGATCTTATTGTGCCTCCATCTAGAGGAATCAAAAGATGTAGGCTTAGATAGTTGAATAAGTAGCTTAGATTTTTGAGATATCATTGGCTACGTAGCAAGTGGCACCGAAGTGTGTGCGATAGGAATTTGTGATAAAGGAATAGAAGCAGGTCTTGTCGAGTACCAATCCATACTTATGGGCAAGGGAGAGCGAGCTCTTTGCTAGGTTGGGGAAGTCATGCTGGACCCAATATCGCAATCTTCACGGCATTTGTAATCTCTTTCTCGCATCGCTTGTTCTCTTCTACGACACTTACTTAAATTAGATTCAAGAGACAACTATCAATGTTGACGCGAGGAGTCGGGCCTATGATAATCAATACCATAGTATTAATTATCATTAAAGAGATGTTGACATTCCATTGAGCCTGAAGGGAAAACACAGTCAAATTAGGAGTTGGAAATCTAGGGACAACATGTGTAGTGTAAACGTGTGATGACTTTAAGTGTTGTGAAGAGTTAATGTGTCTTAGTTCCCCCCACGGACCATCCTCTTGAAGTTTTCTAATAGGGTTATCTCTCATGTAGCGGTCATGGGCACTTTAGTAGTCAAGCAGGTAGGAGAATCTATATCACCAAGACTGATGTTGTCTAGGCCATAAGAAGGAATTTTGTTTGGTATGCTCCCAAGTTAACCATATATGTCACCGATCGAAGTAGCTAGTGTCTCTTCCTCGACCATAGATTGATGTGGCTATAAAACAAAATGGGGTGAAATAATCTTTAGTTTCGGTCAATGGGGAATATGTGGTATTTTATTTTCAGTGCTGCCTCGCCAGTGGACTTATGACTAAGGTTCACATCCTTACCATTACGCCCATCATTATTTTCATCGTCATCGTCACTGTCACCAACATTATTTCACCCTTCTGTGATTTCATCTTTACTATCTCCCTCCATGTTCTCTTCTTGATTAATTAAAGGATCTTGAATAGGGGGAATTTCCTAGTTCTCTTTAGCATGAGGCTCGATTTCAGCCTCTTGAGTAGACAGAGCACCTCCGCTAACATTTAGCTTGAGGCTTAAACTATGATCATTGTCCAAAAGATTGAATGTCACACCCTTTCATCTGTTAAGAAAAATCTCATCTCTAGCTCCTCGATGGGAGCAACGTGCAAATCTTGGAGAGTACGCACCAGAGTTGCAATGTTGGGCCTTTTTGGAATATCTAAAAAGTTACGAGATAAAGATATTAGTAGCTCAGATAGATTAGCACCATTGAAATGAAGTGCGTTAGTGGACTTACGTATTGACAGCCATTTTTGGGCAAAAATGGGTGGGCAGTGCAAAAAGAAGTATTCATCTTGAAAATAGCTAAGCTTGTTCCAAAGACCAATGATAATGCCGCAATCTTCAAATGGTCCAAATAAGTAAGAGAATGACTCTCTTTTTGCTTTTAGAAAGCATATAGATAACGGATCTCTTCCGATATGGGCACATTGCCCAGATAATGAAGGCAAACCATATACATGCTATTCAACAAAGCATAACACTGAGATGAAGCTGGACAAGTGCAAGCTTCGTAAAAAACCTAAGTACTATCATCAGCCTAAATAGTTATAACAACATGTCCTCGCATATGCTGATATGTTCAATTCAATAATGCAATGGAAATCAGAATACTGCGGTAGGTTAACATCTAACTCGTCTAAGCTCCAAAGCATCCAAAGCAAAATCTAAAAATATAAACGGGTTCACATGAGCATTATAAGAAAATAAAACCTGGATCGGTCTAGTAAACCAGTGTGAAAAAACTTAAGAAATGTGTAACAAGTAACAGTAATAATTGAGACCATACGGATTATTGTAATGGTTTTCCCCTCAAATGAAACCAACCATCCGATGAGCGAATATATCGTTATAATATATAATGTCTAAGGGTGTAGAATATAAATCCAAATGCGTACAAAATAAAAAGAATGGGTGTACAAGTAATACAGCTAAGATGTGTTCGTATGTGGGTTTTTCCATGGAGATCTCTTTGGTCTAGCTACATCTAAACTACATGACAAGGATCAGAAAGTACATTCCAAGCATTGTATATCTCTAGATAGAATATACTCTTAGGTAAACATAACCGAATCACACATAGTATGTGATCTGAGTCATACCAATTCCCACTAACAATAATCAGTAAGCATCTCTAAATTTGGAGTTGATATACCCTTAAGGTTGATGCTACTCCTTTGTTTTCTATCATTTTCTCAATGTCGAGGCTATGTTCGTCATCTTTTGTACGAGTCTTCATCACTTGAACAGCACACGAATTCCCAAATGGATTCCATCACCTCGAATGGATCATGGATTGCTACATGGATTTGAGCATCAAGAAAAGATCTCGAATCTCCATATAGATTCCTACATAAGTCTTCCGACGAATGCTAACAATGTCCTCTCTTTTGGAATACTCCTCAAGATAGACAATCCCGCACGATAGTATCCTTTGAAATGTTGATGCTAAGCTTTCCCTTGGAGTTAACCTTAGGATAAATAATTTAACTCTATAACATTTCACTTCACAATTTCTTCTAGAATATAGATTGTGCATATGGTTTTGAAGTGGTTACGAGTTCGAGTCATCTCATATAAGTATACCTTTTCTGCATATAGGGCATTCCAAAACCAATCGATGAATTTTCAGTTAACTCAATTCTACTTCTCTCATAAGTAAGCAAAAGATAGAGATGTTTTGTACTAATGCTCCTCCATGGTATGAGATCATGAAGCCTTTTGATATTTCTTAAGTCATATTTGGTCAAGTTCGATAGTCGATTGATCGACTATCTAATAAGAAACAATTGCTTATACAAATCAATATTCATATACTTAACTCGTTTTTATTCTAACTTAACTATTCCTCTTCAAAGGGTGAAGCCACGTACGTTAGAGCACTGGTTGTATATCAAAGCCTTGTCTAGACACTTCATTCTTGAATCTCACAAATAGATATGTCTACCTCATCGTCTTTTAGTGTTAAGAACAGTATTAATGATTTCTATTAACTGGTAAGAAATCAACACGTTTAACATGTTTTTTACATTCTCGACTTAACTATTCCTTGGTCAAGAGGAAAGCGGGTTGGTTAGAGCCCTATTTCTCATATCCTTACTCAAACACCAATCTTAATTCTCATAAATAGATAAGCATACTTCGCCGGCTTTTACTGTTAAGCATAGTTGATTAACTTTCAAAAAGTTAATTAGACAATTAACCATTAGGTCATTAAGAAATTTCTAATTCCTTTCTAATCCTTTTGTTTATACTTTTGAAAACTTTTTTAAATTGATATATATATATACAGTAATTTATTTACCAAAACAAGATATTAAATAAACCATTTTTAGAAGATATTCCATTAGATAAAAAACAATCAACCTATTTTTAAAAAGTATATATACTTAAAAAGGCTTTTAAAATACTTTATAATACTTATGATAGGTTTAAAAACATATTCTCAAACTATAACTTCAAAATAACAACTTTATAATTTACTTAAAAGCTTGAAAAAGCAATTTTTCATTATAAAAATGCCTTAAAATTCACAATTAATTCATAAAAGTTCTTAAATATCTCAACTACTTTTGAAATACTTTAATATGAGTTAGTAAACACTTGTAAAAAGAATGAAATAAAATACTTAAATTAAAATGTCTTTTCAAACCTTTAACGTCCAAAAATCAAGACTAAACGGGGCAGTCTTGCACAAGTGAAGTTTTGGCCACTTTTCGAAATTTTGCTTAACTTTTTTACTACATAAAATTTTTATTGCAATAAACACTCATATGAAACATTATAAATATGGCGAGAACCCACTAAGAAATCTCTACAAAATTCTATAGAAATCGCTAAATAATGCAATTCTTAAGTGCATCCACAGCGACTATCACTATAAGTGCACTTTTAAATTCGAGTTCAATCGAAACCAAAGTTCAACTACAACCTATATGCTTTTTTTTAAGGTTATGCCACATATTATAGATGTTCATTCAAGTCCATTTAAGTCATAGATATGTAATTTTCTTTTAGAGAAAGAATCAAAACCAAAGTTTCAACAAATGTCACATCAATTCAAATAACTTAAACACATTCAAACACAAACATATATATGTTATATTTTCCATTCAAAGCGGTGTGTTAAATCACATTTAACCCATAAAACAACCAAGTCTAAAGTCCAACCTCTTCCTTACAACCACCTTTCCCTTCTTCCTCCTCTTTGCCTCCACTTTTTTTACCTCTAATCTACTTGCTCACGGCCATTGAGTGTGCTAAGGATTGTCTTCATTTCTTCAACTTCTAACTAAGTAGTATATACTGTAATGCTGTCCCAAGGCTTCACTCTAAGAGTTGATTTGGATGAGTTTCGCAATTATTTTGCTTTAGAAAACTAGAGAAGAAGAAGACATGAAAATAGCGTGGTTTTGTTTCGTGAATTTGTGATTTAACAAAGGTATGTCTCTTCTTATATGGGCTCAAGAATGGTGCTCTTTAGCCTTATTCTCACCCTTCTCCATGCTATGGAAGGCTCACCCCCCATCGCTTCTCCTTTACATCACTTCTCCTTTAGGCAAATTTCACTTATACCCTTACATGATAATAACTCTTATCCACTTGGAAGCTTCTAGAACCTTTCATTGCTTTATGAAGAGGATTTTGTATTAATTAATTACTAATATGTTCATTTGATCATTAGAAAAGTGCAAAAGAGTTCGAACAACTTATATCGATCAAAAAGCTATTCACCGATAAACCGATTTTCGGTCACATATCGATTTTTCTTTGAAGAATATATTTTTGCAAACAATTTTCAAAAAAAAGTTTCTAATCATTATTCATTAATTAAATATGTTTAACAAGGTTATAAAATCATATTTATGACATTTAACTATATTTCAAAATGTTTCAATATCCGAAGATGAAGTGTTCAAATTTCTGCGTCGCTGCATTCTTCTCCACTTAGAACATTTCGACCTCAAAATTCAAATAGGAGCGATAATAAAAAAGATAGAAGAATAAGATACTACTGTTGGAACTATATACAAACTAAAATGCAAAATAAAATGCATACTAAACGACTCCACCTTAAGTGGTGAGTACACTACAAATGATACATGATGCAAAGATAAGAAGGAAACCCTGGTCTATAAACAAGCCTAGATAAAACTCCTTCAAAGCCACCCTCCATCTTTTTGGTATTACCCCGAACATCCTCGCTGTACAGCACTTTCTAATAATAACAAAGGTACAAGCATACAAATACTCAAATAGCATCCACAATCACTAGCAAGCAAAGCTCATGGTTTTCTCAGGTTCAAAACTCTCCCATCATCCAAGGACGTTAAACAATCTACTAAGCATACCTTACGCTCAAAAGCCTCATATCATTATTTAGATGATTATTTATGCTACTTAATAACAAATCGAAGATTCATCCATGAACTCTTCAGAAGCCAACATAACACATTACACAAATGTACTATAGCCCATATGATGCACATGGACCATCCATATGCAATATCCGATCAGATCGCTTACTTACTCATATAAATTTCACTTCCAAACTAGTATAGACCACTTGACATTTCAAGTGAGAACTTCCATTTGGTTCCTTATTTAGAGACCTTTGTTCTCCTTACATAGTCATATACTATGATTATAAATGTCGAGATTATATCACGAGTTTGTATAAAGTGTTCGCCATCAAGAATTAAGTGAAATATACTTGTTTGGACCGGTGTAAATCCACCTCAAAACATGTACTTGAATGTTGGATCAAGAATAGTCATGCGAATAAAATGATCTTTGTATAACTTATGTACTTATCCTATCTTTTTCAACTATACCAATTTCTTTTTAGTCGCATTCATTTATACAAATAGTATGTCATTTAATACTAAAACGTACCATTTCATAAAAACCTATCTTCAAGTTTATAAAACCTTTTTATAACTTAAGTTCATACTCGTATAATACTCTACTACATTCTAAGAGTATATACCAAAACATCCAATTTGTTTTACTTAACAAGTATGTTTTTAAATTAAAGCTTGTTTTAACTTACTACCGCTATATAAACTCAAATTTATATTTTTCAAAAACACTTAACTACAAGTCCAATAACAATTCGGAGGTTTCCAACTATCGAAAATCATTTAAAATTCCATTTCATTTTAACAAATGAAAACTACTAAACAACATATCATATCATGATGCAGATACATACATTTATAATGCATAAGTTACATGTGACTATGAAATAACTTAACAAAAAAAATTTAGAACTAAACATTGGTTTTTATTTCCAATCATTTTGAAATAATATATACATATAAATTTCGTATAACAAATCATAATTTCGAGATATAAACTAAAATCGTTTTACTAACTTTGTAGCATCCCCACTTAGAAACCCTGAAATGGACGTTGATGATGCTGCAAATATCACCGAAATATTTTCAAGTGACAAAGTGAGTTTAGTACACTAACCATACTTTTGGTACTTAACCAAAAATCATTTTAAAGCAGCATCAAATACTTCATATAATAATACTAGGCATTATGATCTAAATCAATTTCCAAATATTTACTTTCAAAAAAACTAATATTATTTTCTCCAAAATCTTGAAAAATGTTTTCAAAAATACTGGAATTTAGGTTCTCAAATTCTCTATTTAAGTCCTTTTCATTTACAAACCATATAAAATCACCTTCTTATATAAATCTTTTCACAAATATTCATTTTTATGTTATTCTACTGTTATCCCATTTTTTGGTCAAAACTGGAATATCGACAAATTAGCAAGGAATAATGGATGCCGGGATTGAAAATCGATTGGAAGCAAGGCTCAACACTAGCCTAGAAGTCCATCCAACATTCTCAGTGCAGAGGCTCATTCGGCCCCAGGAACATTCGGCCCCAAGCTTCATTCGGCCCCAAGATCATTCGGCCCCAAGCTTCATTCGGCCCCAAGCTTCATTCGGCCCAAGCCCTCCAATACCGAACCAACATGCCTTATCCCTCTACAGCCGAACCAAGATCACCACCGGACCAATACCACTACCGGATCCACTCCACTACCGGACCAGCCACCTACCTCAATGCCGAATGGACCTCCATTCCACTCCTTCACCGGTCCAACACCACCCATTCCAAACCGAATGAAGCCCCACCGAACCAGACAATTGCCAGTCCAGATTGCTTCAGCCCGGGCCCACCAGCAGCTATATACTTCCAAGACCCCTGCCCCCTACCTCACTCTATAAATAGAGGGGCAGGGGTACAACAATGGCAGAGAAGTTTGAGAGCTCAAACCTGGAAGGAACTTTCAAACAACTTTCATACACTTGTACTACAAGCTTTGTACTTGTAATCGGATTGGAAAAGGAGAATAACATATAAAGTGGACGTAGGCACACTTTGGCCGAACCACTATAAATCTGTGTGTCTTTTACAGTTTAGCCCCTACTTTTTATGTATTTGCATACACCACCTAAATCAATACGAACAACATAAAATCAACTAATTCATACGACTTGGAGTTGTTTGTTCATCTTTCGTGCAAACATATTTGGGTTATTTGCTGAGATCTGTAATTTGTGTTTGAATATCGCTGAATTATATTCATACACTGGTGCTTTCACGACTTTGGGTGTTTGCGGCCATTTTTTACGCAAACATTTTGGTGCTTTCACTGAGAAGGAACCAGCACCCGCTACATCGGATAGAGGTTTAGATTTGGAAGACGATGACTAGGCAAAACAGTAGAAGGCTAAGGGCTGAGAGAAGCCAACAAGGAGGAAGTCAACAAGCATCCTCCGGAGGTGAGGAAGGACCGGCTTCGATCTACATAACCCGGGATGAAATGGAAGCCATAACAAATTCACTGCAAGAGAGGTTGCTGAAAAGTCAACAGGAAATGATGCAAACTTTCTTGGAGCAAATGAGAGCTGCAGGAATGCAGAATTTAGGAACAGCTACAACGGCTATGGATGCAGGACAAGAAGCTAGGGTTATGGAACCCAATGAAGGACAAGATACGGAGCCAGGTGGCAATCAACAAGGGCTTGGGGGCAGGCCCACAGGATTCAACACAGGAGAACCTTTGGAAGGAGTTCAACAGGCTAGAACCAACGTTGCTGCTAACGAGCCACACGAAGAGTATGTACCGGAGTTCCCTCGGGGGCAACCCCCGACAGACAACGGTGGATTGGTAGATATAATCAGGAAGACAATGCGAGGTGGTTTGACCAACGGAGACTTGGAAGGAGTAAACAGGAGTCCGTTCACTCGGGAAATAAGGATGGCTCAGAACCCACCTAAGTTCAAGCTACCTAGCGTGGAGGTATACAATGGCAAGGAAGACCCTACAGATCACTTGATGAGATACACTAGACACATGGAGGTGCTGGGGGCATCAGAGGAGGTGATGGCCCGATGCTTCCCTTTGTACTTGACGGACTTAGCTGCAATGTGGTTCAGGCAGCTGGAAGAAGGATCTATCAGGACTTGGAGGGGATTGGTGGAAAGGTTTTTGGGACAGTTTCGGGTTCATGTCAGGAGACCGAAGAATGTGATGACATTGACGTCGGTAAGGCAAAGGATGGATGAATCGCTTAGAGCTTTTCTAACTCGATTCAGTGCCGCAGTTGCTTCGGTGGATCGGCCCGATCCATCGATGGTTTTAATGGCAGCAGTATCAGGAGTCAGGGAGAACTCGGATTTCAAGGTATCTTTGATACGAGATCCCCCACGGAATCTCGACGAATTCTTTCATGAGGCAGAAAGGTTCCTTCGACAAGAAGATGCGAGTACGGATTTAAAGTCGAAAAAGGTTAATGCAGTTGGGGTAGGAGGACCATCCAGCAACGGTTCAGATAAAGACAAAGGAAAAAGGAAGTTGGACGATGATTCTGGAAATGCTAGGAAGCAATGGAAGGATCCAAAGTTTTCCACATACACAGGATTGAACGAGACACTGGAGCGGATATACCTGGATACTCGAAATCGCCTTCACTACCGGAGGCCGGCTAGGAGAGAACCAACAGAACGGGAAAGGACATCAGGAAGGCACTGCCTCTTCCATGATTTGGATGGACACGACACCAACAGCTGCAGGCACTTAAAGGACATAATTGAGGAACATGTAAGGAATGGACAACTGCCACAATATGTTGGACCTCGGGATGCAACGGCGAGGCAGGAGCAACTGCCGCCTACCTCAAGCTACGATGGTGGGAGGTCCAGGAATGATGGTCGGTTGATCGTCCCTTGACCAGGTTAATATGAAATAAGTAGCAAACTATTGGCAAGCAACCAAGTCATTTACACATGTACGGGGACGGAGATAGCCCCTAGGCATGCTCTGAATGATAATAAATTGCGATGCTGTGGTTTGTGAAATTTATCTTTTGCTTTTGGATTGGACACTGCTTTTCTTTTTGGTTTTCGGTTT
The DNA here is from genome assembly GCA_030765085.1 of Allium cepa. Lineage (NCBI taxonomy): Eukaryota > Viridiplantae > Streptophyta > Magnoliopsida > Asparagales > Amaryllidaceae > Allium > Allium cepa. Next base: position 1,036,177,353 of record CM060931.1, on the reverse strand, counting down.
TGGAGCTCGGATTGAGCTCCTGGTTTTTTCTTGCTTTTTGGTTTGGATTTTCCTTTGGATGATTGTTTTCGGTTTTGAATACTGGTTTGGATTTCTGGTTTTCTGGATTTTGGATTTGGATTTTGGATTCTTGATCTGGATTTTGGATTTGGATTTTGGATTTAGATTTTGGAGTGGATTTTGATTGGATTTTTATCTGATTTTTGATAAACGGTCGTCGGGTATGGATTATGCCTGGCAAGGGGTGAGTCGCTTTGCCCGAACGTGGTAAGTTGACTCATTCAGGTCGTCGAGTATGGACTATGCTCGGCAAGGGTCCGGAGTGACCAGGATTCGGCCTAGGACTTAGGCCCTATATTATCAATCGTTATTTTTAGGTCGTCGAGTATGGACTATGCTCGGCAAGGGTCCGGAGAGACCAGGATTCGGCTTAGGACTTAAGCCATGGCATTGTACAACATCCAGGGACACTGGACCAAGGTCGTCATGTGTGGATTAGGCATGGCAAGAACCCGGAGAGGTTAGCTCAAAGTCCAGGGACACTGGATCAAAATCGTCAAGTGTGGATTACGCATGGCAAGAACCCGGAGAGGTTAGCTCAAAGTCCAGGGACACTGGATCAAAATCGTCAAGTGTGGATTACGCATGGCAAGAACCCGGAGAGGTTAGCTCAACATCCAGGGACACGGGATCATGGCCGTCAGGTGTGGATTGCGCTTGGCAAGAGCCCGGAGAGGTTATGGGTTTGGATATCGACCCAGAGAGGTCCTGGATTCGGTTATTGGCTATTGGATAAGGATGATTTGAGGCTCGGCTGTCGAGTTCGGATGGACATGGAATTTGCTCAAGCTTTGGTTATTGGATTTGGAATTGGATATCGACTCGGAGCAGTCAAGGATGATCTACTCTACCGATATGGCTATGGACCTTGGATATTGGATTCGGAACTATTCAAAACACACCTTGTTATCACAAGGCATGTTTTGGGGGGCAAAGTGTTATCCCATTTTTTGGTCAAAACTGGAATATCGACAAATTAGCAAGGAATAATGGATGCCGGGATTGAAAATCGATTGGAAGCAAGGCTCAACACTAGCCTAGAAGTCCATCCAACATTCTCAGTGCAGAGGCTCATTCGGCCCCAGGAACATTCGGCCCCAAGCTTCATTCGGCCCCAAGATCATTCGGCCCAAGCCCTCCAATACCGAACCAACATGCCTTATCCCTCTACAGCCGAACCAAGATCACCACCGGACCAATACCACTACCGGATCCACTCCACTACCGGACCAGCCACCTACCTCAATGCCGAATGGACCTCCATTCCACTCCTTCACCGGTCCAACACCACCCATTCCAAACCGAATGAAGCCCCACCGAACCAGACAATTGCCAGTCCAGATTGCTTCAGCCCGGGCCCACCAGCAGCTATATACTTCCAAGACCCCTGCCCCCTACCTCACTCTATAAATAGAGGGGCAGGGGTACAACAATGGCAGAGAAGTTTGAGAGCTCAAACCTGGAAGGAACTTTCAAACAACTTTCATACACTTGTACTACAAGCTTTGTACTTGTAATCGGATTGGAAAAGGAGAATAACATATAAAGTGGACGTAGGCACACTTTGGCCGAACCACTATAAATCTGTGTGTCTTTTACAGTTTAGCCCCTACTTTTTATGTATTTGCATACACCACCTAAATCAATACGAACAACATAAAATCAACTAATTCATACGACTTGGAGTTGTTTGTTCATCTTTCGTGCAAACATATTTGGGTTATTTGCTGAGATCTGTAATTTGTGTTTGAATATCGCTGAATTATATTCATACACTGGTGCTTTCACGACTTTGGGTGTTTGCGGCCATTTTTTACGCAAACATCTACCTTTCCTTTTTTTATTATAAACATCTTTATTGAATTTTAACTTTTAACCCAACATTATCACTAAATGCTCATAATCAAACCATGAAAATTAATTCATATGGTTTTCATTTCAGTATACCCACAGCTACTGTCTATACAACCCATGGTGTTGAAAGGTAAAACTACTTATAGACTAGTTCAGCACAAATCAATAACAAGCAATGTTCCTAAACTGACCAAATACGATTCAATCATCAATGTTATGGGATATGCAACTATGGGAAGCATTAGAGTCAAACAAACATGAATAGGAAAGCCATAAATAGATAGTATACCCTTAAGAATCTAGTTTCCCTTCACAGTTGTAGAAGTGGAAACTGCTGAAGCAAGTACAAGTACCCTAGGTTGTTGCCCTACCTGAAGCATCATACAATCCTTGATAAAATGACCTGGCTGGTGTTAATTGTAGCAACTCTTTGATACAAACTATGGTATCTCCCCAGTTGATTCCTTTACCATCTGCCCTCCTCCAACCTTCTTACGGTTTTTAGTAAAGTGCCCTTCCGCCCACGCCAATGGCAAACAAGGTTAGACATATACTTTGACTGCTGAAACTTTCACTTTTCGTTCCCAGCTGGTACAAAAGCAAGGGGCTTTGTTGCAGAAATAATAGGCTGTAGTGCTAAACTCTCGAACCTTAAATCCATTTTCACAAAATTCACAAAAGACCCCATAAGGTGATTAGTCATGTCTCTCTAAAACTTGGAATGCATACCCACAATGAAAATCTTGTTCTTCTTAAATGACGTGTCAACCAATCCTAGTAACTTGAATCGAGATAAAGCAATGACCCAGTACTCATACTCCACCACAGTTATGACCCCTTGCTTCAAATCTAAAAAATCCTAAACAACAAAGCTTTCTGACTTTCAAAACAAACTTCATCACAAATTCATGTTTAAATTTGGCTCAAGAGAAGTCATTCTCTAGGACATCGGCTGTAATAGAACACCAATCCGTGGCTGCATCTATCAAATGTCGTGATGCCAGCCCACTCTTTATTATGTTATCTGGCTTCATATTTGTAAATATTCGATCATATAATCTTATCCAAAATTGGACTTCTATAATAGATTATACGCCACTAAACCTCTTACCCCTCAATCTCTCATAATTGCGGTAGAGTGAAGCAAAACTCATGTAAGGCCTGACCTGCATGACCTCCTTTATGGCATTTAGCCTTGATTCCTCAACTAGAGAAACATTCCTTGGTACTCAATTCCCGCCATTTGTGACACTACTACCCTAACCACCTCTAGGGCAGCTCTAGTATTCATATTCTTACTACCAAACTAAGGCAAAACTTCTTTAGGACATGAAAGGATAGTGTTATTTCAAAGAATGAGTTACTAAAAGGAGATATTCTTAAGGAATAATTTTGAAAGTCTAGTTTCAGTATACAAGTATGCTCTCATAAGAAGAACACACTCGATCTCATTATAGTGTGTCACTTACCCTATATCTAATGAATCATACCTAGCTAAAGCCAAGGTGCTCGCTCAACCATATGTTCCGATATCAAATGTAACGATCCGACTTTTCGACCATCGAATGTTAACACTAAATACGTCCATGGTATTCGTGGTCCAAGCACCTAAGTGCCGAAATGATAGAAATTTACGGTAAAATATAAAAATGAATAAAACATGAAAGAGAGAACACAACATCGGAATATCATGATGGAATGATAATATATAATATCAAAAGACTAGCACAAAGGGTTACTCCAAATATAGAAATTTCAGAGTTATGAGACAAACTATTATCATCGGCCTAGGTAGTTATAGCAACATGTCCTCACATATGCTTATATATTCAATACAGTAATGCAACAGAAATAAGAATACTACGGTACGTAGACATCCAACTCGTAACTATAAGCTCCAAAGCTAAATTTGGAAATATAAATGGTTGACACAAGCATTATAAGAAAATAACACCCAGATCAGTCTGGTAAATGAGCATGAGAAACTCAATAAATATGTAACAAGTAATGGTAACCACTGAGACGGTATGGGTTATTGTAATGGTTTTCCTCCTAAATGAAATCAACCATCCTCTGAGTGAATATATCGGTATAATGGATAATGTCTAAGGTGTAAAACATAAATCTAAAAATAGCTATTATACATAAGACACAACAATAATAAGTAAACAATTAATACCACTAAGGTGTATTCGTATATGGATTTTTCTATAGAGATCCCTTCAGTCTAGCCACATCCAAACTCCATGACAAGGACTGGAAACCACCTTTCGAGCATCACATATATCAAGATATGATATACTCTAAGGTAAACATAACTAGATCATCCTCAGCGTGTGAACCGAGTCATACCAACTCCTGCTAGCAAAATTCGATAAGCATCTTTAGATATGGAGTTAATATACCCTTGAGGTTTGCTAAACCCCATTGCCATGCTCCTACTCTGTTTTCTATCATTTTCCTAATGTCAAGGCTACGTTCGGCATCTTTCATACAAATCTTCATCACTCGAACAACACACGAATTCCTAAATGGATTCCATCACCTTGAACGGATCACAAATCGCTACATGGATTCGAGCATCTCGAATGGAACTCTAATCTCTCTATATATTTTTGCATAAGTCCTCCAACAAATGATAACGTTGTCCTCTCTCTTGAAATACTCCTCAACAAAGATAATCTGGCAAGATAGCATCGTTTGAAATGTAATGCTGACTTCTCCCTTGGACTTTACCTTATGATAGACATTACAACTCTATAATATTTCACTTTATACCTCCTTCTAGAAAATGGATTATGTATATGGTTTTGAAGTGGTTATGGGTTCGAGTCATCTTATATAAGTACACTTTTCTCGCTTACCAGACGCTCCAAAACCAATGGATGTATTTTCGGTTAACTTATTTTCGGCTCTATCATAAGTGAGAAAAATCAAGAGATGTTTCGTACCAATCCTCCTCCCCGAAGGTTCTCATTGAAATGAAATCGCAAGGCCTTTTGATACTTCTTAAGCCATATTTGGTCAAATTCGATAGTCCACTAATCGACTATCTAGTAAGAAACAATTGCTTATACAAATCAATATTCATATACTTAACTCATTTTCGACATTCTAACCTAACTTTCCTCATCAAAGAGTGAAGCCATGTATGTTAGAGAACTAGTTGCATATCAAAGACTTACCTAGACACTCCATTCTTGAATCTCATAAATAGATAAGTCTATCGTATCAACTTTTTAGTGTTAAGCATAATACTAATGATTTCCATAAACAAGTAAGAAATCAACATGATTAACATGTTTCCAATATTCCCAACTAAACTATTCCTCGGTCAATAGGAAAGCCGTTAAATTAGAGTTATATTGCTCATATCACTACTCGAACATTCATCTTAACTCTCACAAATAAATAAGCCTACTTCGTTGGCATTTAGTGTTAAGCATAGTTAATTACCTTTCAAACAAGTAATTAACCATTTGGTTATTAAGAAATTTCTAGCCCCTTCCTAAACCTTTTGTTTATAATTTTAAACCCTTTCTAAAATGATATATATGTATATTAATTTATTTACCAAAACTAGATATTAAATAAACCATTTTTAGAAAATATTTATTACATAAGATATAAAACAGTTAAAATATTTCTAGAAACTATATGTACTTATAAGTTCTTTTATAATACTTATGATAGGTTTTTAAAATAATTTCTCAAAATATTACTTGAAAATAACAACTTTATAATTTACTTAAAAACTTGAAAAAAAAGGTTTTCATTATAAAACCTTCTCTTCGTAAACTCACAAGTAATTCTTAACAATTTGTAAATATCTCAAACTACTTTTGAAACACTCTAGAGCTAGTAAACACAAAATAAGAAATAAAACACTGAAATTTAAATATCTTTTCAACCTTTAAAGTCCAAAATCAAGGCTAAACGGTGTAATTTTGCACAAGTGAACTTTTGACCACTGTTTGAGAAATTACTTAATCTTTCACTACTCAAAAATTTTATAGCAACAAACATACATGTAAAAAATTACAAATATAGTGAGAAACCCACAAAAATGTTTCTACAAAGTTCTATACAAATCACCAAAACAAGGCAATCGCTAAGTGCATCCACAATGACTATCGCTATAGGCGCACTTTCAAATCTGAATCCATCTAAACCACAGTTCAACTACAACCTATGTGCTTTATTTTAAGGTTATGTATATGTTATACAAGTCCACTCAAGTATGTTTAAGTCCGTTCAAGTCCATTTAAGTCCATACATTTATCACTTTCTTTCAAAGCAAGAATCAAAACCAAAGTTTCAACAAATGTCACATTAATTCAAATAACTTAAACACATTCAAATATATATATATGTGTGTGTGTGTGTGTGTGTGTGTGTATGTGTGTGTGTGTGTGTTATATTTTCCATTCAATGTGGTGTGTTAACTCACCTTTGACCCAACAAACAACCAAGTCCAAGCAACCCAAGTCCAACCTCTTCCTTACAACCATCTTTTCCTCCTTCCTTCTCCTTGTCTTCACTTGATTTTGCCTCCAAACACCCCTATTTATCATGGTTACTGAATGCAGTGAGGATTGGCTTCACTTCTTCAACTTCTAACTAGGTACAATGTGTTGTAATGTTGTCCCAAGGCTTCACTCCAAAATTGAGTTGACTTGGATGAGTTTTGCTACTGTTTTGCTTTAGGAAATTAGAGAAGAAGAAGACATGAAAATAGCTTGGTTTTGTTTTATGAATTTGTGATTCATCAACAAGGGTATGTCTATCCTTATATAGGCTTAAGAATGATGCTCTTAGCCGTGCTCTCACCCCCCACCATGCCATGGAAGGCTCACCTCCCATCACTTCTCCTTCTAAAAAGTTTCTCTTATAATCTTACATGATAATATTTATTATCCACTTGGAAGCTTAAAAAACCTTCCTTTTCTTTATGAAGAGGAGTGCGTGTTAGTTGCTAACCTATTCATTTAATCATTAGACAAGTGCAAAAGAGTTCGAATAACTTATATCCATCAAAAACATGTTTACCAATAAATCAAATTCCTATCACATTATTGATTATTCTTCGAAGAATGTATTTCTGTAAACAATTTTAAAAAATAAGTTTCTTATCGTAATTCATTAGTTAAATGATGTTTAACAAGGTTATAAAATCATATTTATAAAACTTAACTATATTTCAAAATGTTTCGATATTCGAAGACGAAGTGTTCAAATTTTGGGTCGCTACACTAATCAAATAGGCTAGCGTCAATGGTTATTATGGATGGGTGACGACTGGAGATGGAAATGGGGGAGGTTGGGCGGGTTTTTTATACCCCAAACCTGCCTTGAATTTTTTAAGCCTTGCCCCAAACCCGCACCGTAAACCCGGTGCGGGTCTAGACTTTCGTCCCGTACCCAGAGCCCATACGGGTCAGGGTAGACCAGCCTCGCCCAAGATCCTATGAGGCTTTACATATTCATTTAAATTACATATTAATTAGTTATTTATTTATTTCATTTATAAGAGGGATTGTCACTAAATGATATAATAAATATGGATATCAATGTGTTTACTATGATAAGAATGGTAATAAAAATGAGGTATATGACAGCGGTTCAAGAAAAACGACATGCATTATTATATAATTATTAAGGATGCAATGTATACCATAAAAATCAAATGACGTATTGAATGGAACATTAGAATATCTTTGTTATAACTACTCATGTATAAAAGGATCAACAAATCATCGTTATAGTAATAAAGAAATTTTATGAGATCACAGTAGTGCGTGTCGGCTTGTGACGGGTCGGTCAAGCCCTACCCGACCTTAGACCCGGAACTCTTAACATTACAAGGGGAAATCCATTTCCGACAGCAGAAAACCGTCGGTGGCCGTCGGAAATTGCCGTTGGAAAATATGGCGTCGGGGAGTAGTGTTTCCAACGGCTTCCGACGAATCTCACCGTTCGTATTTCCGACGGTTTTCGACGGCTTTCGATGGATTCCGACTGTTGTCGGAAGCCATCGAAATCCGTTGGAAAAATGACCCCAAAGCCGTCGAAAGCCATCGGGAGCCGTCGAAAATCTGAAACCTGAAAGCCGTCGGAAGTCCTCGGAAATGTGCTGAATTTTTTTTGTATTTTTGCTGCAATTCAACCTTCCATCCACATTTCCCATACAAACACTATTCCACCAATACTGCAAAATCCAATATATAATATTCCAACCAAATATAAAAAAACTATAAATAAATACCAAACAAAAAAATACATAAAATTAAGTCAAAACACATAATCATCACCCAAACTAATGTACAATACATAATAATATCCACAACACCAAATGTTCTATCAATACATACATCCACAACATCCCCAACATCCACATAATTATATAGCAAAACAGGTATCATAACATAGTACATAAATCAACAAGTACCTCTACCATCTACCAAATCGTACAAAACAGAAGAAAAAAAACTTACCGACCAAAGCAATCAATCAATCTTCTCCAGAACCTGAGCCAAAAGAGGAAGGGAAGCGGCCACGATACTGCTGTATGTATTTGACGATACGCCAGTCTAGAAACTGTATAGTCTCTGTGGCATGCTGACGGTTCTGCTCCTCCAGCTGCACCACTCTATCCCGCAAATCTTCATCTCTTCTTAATCGATCTGAGCTCTAGTCTGCATACCCCGTCTCTGACTGTTGGCATTTAATAAATATTTAATTTAGTTGTATGATCTCTGTAAGTGTATGTGCAGGTATGTGAATGGTTAGTAGTGTGATAATGTTATTTAATTTAGTTTATGATGTTTATGTAAGTGTATGTGTATATTGATAACATCTTAGGTTGTAGTAACACCAAATAACTATAGTGACAAGATTGTTGATTTATATTTTTAATTACTACAACTTTGAAAATTTTTAGCATAAGTAAAGTAACTATAGGGAAGGATGAGAGCAATAAATTTGAAATTACTCCTTGATTGCCAATATATTATTTACTTACCACTTGATTTCCAAATCCGTGTCGTCTGCCATGCTCTGATGGATCCATAACTGACTCAAAAATAGCATCCTTCTCATCCGTCGTCAACTGATCTCGACCCGTATCAACAAGGAGTTTCTAGCGCTGCTCCATAAACTTTTCCTGCATTAATACATTAATATTATCATATCTTATTTCATTATATTTTAAGAAGTAGAGCAATTACTAATACAGCGTAAAATGAAATATGCTTGCATGGCTCATGCTAGATTTATCGTTGTGTCATGTATACGAAACTGTCTCGTCCGGATTTACATGCTCGACAGCATGCGTACGAGTAAACACGTCCATATAGCCCACGGTACCATGCGCCTCAGCTTCCTGAAATTAATTTTTACATATAATTATTTTACATTTAAAATTATATAGCACAAACTATTTACAATCTGCATTTAGTAAATTTACCAACTCCTGCCGATACTGCTGAAATGACTTCAACCCTCCACGATAAGTGACGGGATATTTATTTCTGTTTGCAGAGTTGCTCTTCGACTCTGCCTGCACATTCAAAATTTGATATATTATTTATCGATCATGTATATTTTGATATTTACTACCAGTCAAATAATTTTAAAAAAATTAGTATACTTGTCTTCGCTGTGTTAGTTTCCCAATATCCCAACCATGCTTGCCATACGCTCTCCCCCATCCAACATGGTTTCTTACCTGATTTCTTGATTTTGGATATCGAGTCTCTATATTTTTTACGCATCTTCTTCATCCAATATTCTCGTGCCAACTGCATATCGTCTGTCTGAATGTCTATCTTAGCCTGTGTTTCATGATAAAAAGCAAAAAGAATATTAAACAGTAAACGATAAACACCAAAAAAATGACAAAAATGAATTAAAAATGGAAAACAGAAAATTATACTTACTACGACATCCTGCCAAATACACTCTACTATGTGGGGAAGGATGTTATCCCACTTCGGCCAACAAGCACTCATGCTACTCCGGTAAGAAGCTCTAGAAACATCCAACACAACCTTCGAGGGAAGTAGGTCGAACCCCCTGTTTTTAAATATGATACATATAAGTACATACGTATATCAAAAAAAATATAAGATGAAGAATAAAATTCAAATCTTACCCCTCTGCTCTTGGTACTAAAGAAACGACAGGATGCTGTGATGCTTGCGATGGACCACTGTCATCGCCTCTTGAAGATCGAAAAGAGCTCCTACCTCTAGATGACATTACGATAAACCTATGATATATATACACACATAATTTTAAAAGAGAATAATAACATGATAATGAAATATATTTCATACGTAAATGAGTACATCAACGGTATAAATTGCAAAATTAATGACTGAAATGGAAATAGAAATGAAAATGTGATATACCTGATTCATAATGGGTCTCATGTTCCAACGATAAGCAGATTACATTGCATTTTTAATAAAAATTGCTAAATAAATGATAAATGGAAATGACAAAAAATATGTAAACAATGGTAAACGTACAAATTTGGTTTCATAATTACATCAATTTCATAATACATCAAGAATTCAACATATTTACATCAACTGCAAAAAAAATCAGATTCGGATTTTTATCAATCATCATCGTCTTCTGATTCAGATTCGGTCTCGTTTTCTATGATATTTTCCTCTGCACTGTCAAACGTTTCAACCAAAACATTTGATTCATCGATCAAAGGACCAAAATCTATATGATCGTCTGTAATTATTATTTCGTTATTTTCCTCAAGATCTGCCTGATAAGCTTGTTCGTTTGGAATATTCTTCCCATCGAATGTAAATCTGGCCTTTGTTTTAAAAACTGCAGACCAATCTGCTTTATCTCTTTTCAGAGACGGATAAGGAGCGTAATACACTTGCAATGCTTGTTTGGCTAGTACAAAAGGGTCGTATTTGTGATAGTGCGATGTATGCTTTATAGAAACACTTGCAATTCAAGAACCTGGAACATCGCTAAACCAATTGCGTCTAAATAGAAACACCTCCTCCGTAGGTCGTGAGAAATATGTCAGTTGCAAAATTTATTTTAGAACGCCATAAAAATCATTTATGTGATTTTCTAGATCGTCACAACCTTTAACAAATACACCAGTATTATTCGTTAATTTTTTTGCACCGCATTCTTTGGTGTTAAATTTATATTCATTGACGAAATATATTGGATATGTCTTGACCACTCTTTTTTGTCCCATCGCAAGATGTTTCAACCCTTCGTCAACAACACAATTTCTCGGCTCATAAACGTAATTTGAAAACCAACCGGAAAATTCTTTACTAAGATCTCCGTTCGGATGTTCACATTCATAAACACTGTATATATAAAAAATCGTTACATTAGGTTATACACGCGCATGCATTATAGAAAAGAATAAAACACAAATTATTATTTTAGGTTACCTAACAAATGGTGCAACTTCGACACAATTTAGAAGAATATAAGTGTGTGCTAGATGAAGATCTCTATCATCTAACCATATTTCTACACATTTTCCAAAAGGCCGACCGTGTTGCCTAAAAATAGATAACATTGCTTGAGAGGACTCTTATTCGTCGCCTTAGTCATTACGAGGAACACTTTCAAATGATATATTCGCATGGTCACTGAAATAGTGAGAGAAAAAGAATGAAGCTTCTTCTTCGATGTAAGATTTACATATCGAACCTTCAACTCATGCTTTTTGCCTCACTTTTTTCTTCAAATGATTTAGATATCTATGCAAAATTAGTTATCATTAAATTCATCTTTCAAATGCAATTAAATTACATGATAACATATTATATACCTCTCAAATGGATACTTCCATCCATATTGGACAGGACATCGAAGTGGTGCTGCAGATGGAAGATGAACAGGTAAATGTTTCATTACATTAAAAAAACCTGACGGAAATATTTTCTCTAATTTGCAGAGCAATATAGGAATATCTACTTCAAGTTTACGTAAATGTTGCACTTTTAAAGTAGTCGAACAAAGCTCTTTGTAAAACATACTAAGCTCCGTTACTACCTTCCAAACTTTTAACGGTAGTAGTTCTTTGAACATAACGGGTAATAAATTTTCCATCATTATGTGACAGTCGAGGCTTTTTGTTCAGCTCAATCTACCATTTTTAAAGTTAAAACATCTACGAAGATTTGGGGATATCCCATCAGGAAATCTTAACCCTTCCACCCATTTTAACGTGCTTTGGGTTTTTACTGACATTTGGTTTCATATGAAGCTCAGGACGTTTGCATAATTCTTCTATATCGCGTCTTAATTTCAAATCATCCTTCGTCTTCCCTTTCACATTCAAAATTGTGTTAAAAGTATTATCAAATACATTTTTCTCACTGTGCATCACGTCTATACTATGACGAAGCAGAAGATGTTTCCAATACGGCAACTCCCAAAAAATAGTTTGTTTGCACCAGTTATGAACAATCGAATTGCCTTCAATTTCTGTTTGCACTCCAGTTTTATATATCTTTGGATAGTCCCTAACAAGTTCATATGACTTTGCTTGACCATATCGTTGGTGGTTGCCTGGTTTCTACTCTATTGGCTAAAAAAAATTCTTGTGTCCTCTATAGGGATGATTTACATGGAGAAAATATCGACGACAGTCAAACCATGAAATTTTCTTACCATGAGGTAAAGAAAACACTCATGTTTCATCCATGCAATATGGACATGCTAGACGACCGATAGTACTCCATCCAGAAAGCATTGCATAGGCAGGAAAATCACTTATAGTCCACAACAAAGAAGTAAACATACGAAAATTTTTCTTCTTGGACACATCGTATGTTTCTACTCCTTCGTTCCACAGTTTTAACTCCTCAATCAACAGTTGTAAATATAAATCGATTCCTTGTGTCGGATCATCGGGGCACGGAACAACAACAGTAAGAAACATACTGTAATGACCCAGAATTTTGGACAATTTAAATTGAAAATATTTAATTAATTTTAAATATTTGAATGATGGTTTAGATTGAATTTTCAATATAACTTTGAATTTAACGATTAAATTCTAAAATTTAATCTATTGAAAGTTGAATAATTTTTTTTTTTTGAATCTTAAATTTTAAGCTAATTTAAAATATTTCAAAGGCTTGTAAAATTTATATTGATAATACTGAAGATAATAGAAGCTTCAGAATTGAATTTGAAAGTGATTCGCTCAGTTTTGAAAATATATCGTTTAAATCGATATTTAAAAATAGTCATTTTTCATACAGTCTCGGAATTCGACGAAACCAGTTCCATTGGGTCCGTAATATTGTATTATTGCCGGATTTCAAATTTTGTATTTTCGGAATTGATATGTGAGCACACGACGTGTAAACGCGTTAAAGTTTTAAAACGAAATTCAATTTAAATTTAAAATTTTAAAACTGTGTCAACATCAGCCACCCTATTTTTATTTTTTTTAGCAGACCTATTCCCTGCAACGGAAGGTACTCCTTGTCTCCCCAACTCGTTACAAATCTCACGCGAATCCTCTGAAGAAAAATAAAATCATGGCCGAAACAATTATCTTCCCTCTTCATTTCAATTCTACGAATCAGATTAAAAATGGCCGCCTCTCCTAAACAAATTCCCTCTCCTCCTCTTATCAAATTTCTATTCAAAAAGAAAAAAAAAGAAAAGAGAAAGGGGATCGAAATCAAATCGGCAGCCGCGAGTTGAAAATCGCGATGCCTAGCGTCGCGATGGAATATGATTTCGAGGGCAAGCGAGGCAACGTTGTCGCGATTAGGCAAGGCGTGCGCGTACGTGAGGCGACTTGAGGGTGGTTCTCGATCAGCGATGTCGCGGTGGCGCTCGACAATGGGAAGTAGCGTCGCGCGAGTAGATGCAGGCGAAGGCGAGCTAGCTTATTGCGCCGTGTCGCGCAGCGTGGAGAGGTGATTCGCGATTTGGGTATAGGGTTCGATTTCCAGTAAGGTATTCTCTATTTATTATATTTTTAAAATATGAGTATGTATGCAGATAACATAAATAATATTTATGATTTGGAAATAGAAGTGGAAAATAGAAATAAAATAATGTATTCACAAGTTGTATATTCAATTTAAAAACGTAAATGCAGACTTGAAAAAGAGATTTGGGAATTTTAAAGTGTTTAAAAGTTAAAAACAGAAGAAAAAAAATACATGCAATTTTTAATTGAGAAAAAAATATGTATGTGATTCAATTTACAAATCTATAAAAGAAAATGGGTTTAAAAATTAATTATTAGTTTGAATTAAACTTTTGGTTAATTAAAATATAGCGAATGAAAATTATTAAAGGAATTGGCTTAAAATAAAATCAAATTGTTAATCTAAAATTTTTAATGAAAAATTTATTATTCGATAATTTCGAATATTAATGAATTGCATAATATTTATACAAGGTATAAATCAAGAAAATCAAGTCAGAAAGGAAATGGATTGCAAATGAAAGCTAAGGTGAGAACTTCTCACTCAAAAGGGTTATTTAAAATTTTAAATAGTTATATTTAAAATTTGTTGATTGATTGCTTGATTGTGATATTAGATATAGTAGGATATATCTATATATAGCAATATATATATATTGGCATATGTATATATTGTAGTTGATTGATTTCCCGCATTATATAGCGGATGAGACACTATTGCGCCGTTAGTAAGCGGATAATATTTTATAAATTCCATATACCGCGATATTCCACCTTGAAGTGTAATTGGTATTGTGCTAACATCTGTGGATGCAGGGAAACAGGTTGGAGGGATCCAACTGGATTCCTCACAAATATTTATATGATTATAGATATTGTGTGATTATTGATTATCATATCGATATATGATATTTGTGCCATGATTGACTATTCGATGCCGTTGCACATCGGATTCATTTTTAAAGTTAAAAATAACGATTTTGAATTTAAAAGGGTTTTTAAAGTGATTTTTCAAAGAATATGTTTTATTAAAATTTTAAATTGATTCACTTTAGAATAAAAAAATGTATAAATTTTTATGTTATAAAAATTAACATTTTTATGAAATATGACAGAAAGGTAATTTTTTTAAATGCATAGATTTTTATAAAATAGTTAAATTGGGATTTTGGATAAATCTATTATCGGTTTGTATAAAAGATTTTATAAATGGATATTTGTGAATTAAATTTATTGGAATTCTGAAACGGGTTTATAAAGTGTTGAGTTGATGTATAAAATAAATTTCATTAAAATTTATAGATTTATAAGTTGTGAAAGTTATCAAATGAATAGATGTTGAAAATAAAAGTTTTATAGGAAATTAACTTATAAACTGGCTTTTGGGCATTTAAATGGGATACTGATAGAAACAGTTAATAAAAGAAATTTTTTATAAGTTGAAATTGAAAGAAAATATATAAAGAAATCTTATAAGTAATAAGATTTAAAAATTTGTGAAGTTCAAAAGAACGATTTGGTAAATAAATAATACTATAAGTATTCAACTTATAATATAGATTTTGGTTTATAATTGGGTTATATAAATTGAATTGGATTTAATAAAAGAGATTAGTAAATTGAAGTTTATAAATAGAGATGGAATTTATAAACATTGTTGTAAATTCGGAAATAAATGGAATTTGATAAATTGAATATAAAAGTTTATTAAAGGAGTTATATTCACGTTTTTGAACAGTGAATATATCGTTAAATAAAATGGATATATTTTGGGAAAGGAATGTTTTAAATGGAATTTAAAACGATTTAAAGGTGCTTTAAAATGCATTAAGTATCGAATACCTAGATTTCAACATTCATTGTTGAAATAGGCGTTTTCGAGAAATAAAAGGGAATGGAAACATAGATTTCAACATTTATTGTTGAAATAGATATTTTCGAGAAAATAAGGAAATAATGGACTATAACACTGTTGTTATAGTAAATGGTTTCCGAAAGAAAAATATTTTTGTATAGTATTGGGATTTATATATCTATTTAATTTCGAATCCCTATACTAGTGATTTTGGGTTGTCGTAACGATGTTTTACGCAACATTCGTTTTGACCCAAATAAAAGTGAATAAAAGAACGTTTCCTTAAAGAGTGAAATATATACTTAACTATGGATTAAGTATATTGAATATTTTCAAATTGTTGAAAATAAATAAGATTTGTGAAATACTTATTATTAGAAGTATGGAAATGCTTTTCTAATATGAAATGAAACGTTTTTGAGAATTTATCTTTTTAAAAGATAAATTGAAAATGAATATTAGAAATCGATTTGAGATCGCATATTCATAAATATTTTGAAATATGAATTCACTATGGAATTTATAAATGGAAAGGGAAATTTTATTTTCAAAATAAACGTTTATTTTCGAAGTGTGGAAAATTATATATCTTGTAAAGATATTTTTGGGAAAATAAATAATTTGGAAATTTACTTGGAATCTGTTGATGTTGCGCATCTTTATTGATAGTTAAATAACCGACTATCAATATTTACCTTTAAATAGGTATTTGTTATGATTGTTTGAATTGGATGCCACACTTATTTTTAAATAAGCGCTCACTATTCGGGTTAACCGGGAAAGGACCATGGGGTCGTATAACCCATTCCGAATATGTGATACGTCGTTATGAATTGCAATTGTAGACCGGTGTTGAAGACCGAATATTTGTGAAAACGGATGGATTACCGTCGAGTTACTCTGCATCGGCCGATCTCCGATATAGAGGTTTTTATCACCCTTAGTGACGGGTTGTCCGGACGTGATTAGTGAATATCCGGATTGCAAGGGCTTCTTTGGAAGTGCCTTCGGTTCCGTTCGATCCCGTAACGGACTTGTATGGATTGTATGTCTGACGTTACAATTTGAGATGTAAAGCTGGTTTCTATCAAATATATTTCTGTTGGTGGCGGAGAATTTATTCTCTTAGCTTAACACCCTTCTCTGAGACGTACGAGCTCAAAGGTTATATAGTTGATGGTCACTAGTGATACATTCCCAAATTGGTAATGTGGCATGCTTAGTGATGCTATGTAATGATCATTGGTTAATCGTTTGTGATAGGATCATTTGTTTGATCGTCTATCTTGATGATCATTGCTTTGATCATTTGTTGACCCAAAGCAGCTTTTGTATAAAGCGTGGCTTTGTGGACGAGACTTCATCGAGCCTCACACCCCGGAAATGGTCAAAACAGGAAAGATGCGGCAAGGTTATTAGGGGGTAGCGCCCATTTAGTGTATGTCATTCCTTCTGGATAGAGGTGGTATCATGGTATGGAGCCCAGATACTTAACCTATGTGGTTACTGCAAATTTATTACTTTGTGGTTGTTGGAAATCGGGGATCCTCGGATATAGATCGGTTACGATCGGGGAATGACATATTCGTGTCAGTAGTTACCCAGTTAGGGGTAACCCGGCCTTGTGTTGGCAGAGATCCGGTTAGGTCCTCGGGACTTCATTCCAGAGGCGTTTCCATGTGGCAATGGGAAGTTCCTTGGCCTGACCATTTGTTGGAAATCCAAAGAAACAATACGAGCCTTGTACGGTTTTAGTTGTATTACCTGCTATGGAATGTGGCGGTAACCTGCTATTGAACATAGTAGCTATAGTAGGCATAAGTGTGGAATGCCTATGCTGGCTAAGATTTATATTCTACTTTCGAAATTGTTTTCTACACTATGCACTAATAATAATATCAAAGATGATTTCATTTTGCGTAGTAAGCATCTTTGACTATCATAAGAAGAAACCTCCTCCAAGTCTGCGTTTGCATTGTGTGTGTGGCGGGAGACCTTATGGTAGTCTCATTTTCTAAAAAGCATTGCGAATTTATTTAAAAATTATCCTATTCTTTGTTTTAAAGATAAATAACTGTTTTAGTTCTCACACCAGTCACATGACTGACCTGGAGTTTATTGTTCCCCTCCTAAACTCTGGGTGCCCACCAATTTCTACACGGGCAGTCTAGAGTTAGGTTATCAGGTCATTCTGGATTCAGGTGTTGCTACAGATATCTGGAGGCGAGCTGGATGGCGTAGCATATTATCTATTGTATATAGTATTTCTTTTCCGCTGTTTGTTGTTGTACACTCTGATAATGAATGTAATGTGATGTAATGTATAAAATGTATAGTTCTTTTGTTTTAATGATTATTCATTTATCTATTATATGTTGTTCCGCTGCGATTGTGAGATTCCGATATTGTCTGTTGTTCTTTCCTGTTTTGGTATTTGTTTTTCTGTTTTTCTTTCTTTCTCTCTCTTCTTCTACCTCTTTCTTCTTTCTTAAACCCTCATGGTTTGATTTTTCGGCCTTCGATTAGGCGGCATTTGATACAGTGGACGTATTAATGTCGATTTTCGAAAGTCGAAGAATCGGGTCTTGACAATGTGGTATCAGAGCATATGGTTAAGCGACAACCATGGTTCTGTTGGGTGTTACTCATTAGAGATAGAGTCAGTAGTACTCCAGAATGAGTTTGAGTGTAATAATAGATATGAGCGCGTATTTGTTAGTGAATATGAAATTGTTTTGTATTGTGTTGACTTATCGGTTGATTGTTTATAGATTCTGGTCGATGCAGTCTAGCTAACTGTGTTGATAGGAATTTCTAAACTCTTAAACAAGATAAACTGACACAGTATTATTTTAAAAAATCGGGTAAATGAAATAATTTTGCCCAAAACTAATTTTGTACGTAAAGGAAATGATTTTCCGTGAATTATTATTGTATATGGATGCATGGTTGTTAGGTAGTAATAATATTAAACTATTACCATTGAAATTGAATAAGAATTGAAATCCTTGTTATATGAAAATTTAGATAAAGTTGTGAAATAAATCCATATACAAATGAAATTTGAGAATGTAAATTACAAATGTGAATTGTAATTTAAAATGGAGCTCCAGAAAATGTTTTGAAAAGAACTTGGAATTTTGGAGATTTGGAAAGTTTAAATTCTTTTTGGTTTGGAAATAATGTTCAAAGGTTTTTGGAAAATTGTTTTGAAGGAATGAAAAGCTCTAAACTCTTGTCGGTCGTTGGAAAATAATTCCAATGGTGATCGCGACATCATCGGTGTTCATTTTCGGGTTTCCAAAAGAGGTATTGCTGTTAAATTGTTTTAATATGGAATTTGATTGGAAAATTTGGATTTGAGTTTGGAAATTCAAAAGATAATTTGAATTGATTTCGAAATTGGTTTTGAAAGGTTAAAAAGACTCTGGATTGCTATATAAAAGTATTTATGGAAATTTATTAAGTTGAAAATAAATTTGGAGTAATCAAAATGAATTGGAATTGAGTATTCAATTATAGAAATAAATTGAGAATGAATGAATGTATTTACAATTGCAAGTAAATGATGTAAATTGAATTCGTATGGAATTTGAAATCCAATTTAAATATACATGGTCATAAACTGAAATTGAAAACTGAATATTGACAACCAATTTGAATTGTGCAAGATGAAATGAATTAGAGTTTGTAATGAATTAGTAATTGGAACTAATTTAAAATAGTGTAGTTATGAATGAAGGATAGTTGATAAAACTCAATATTCAGAATAGAAGTTAAACTGAATTCAAATATAATTGAAATTATGAATTGAATTCAAACGAAATTGAAATGCAAAATTGAATGAAATTGAATATATAACTTCAATAGTAAAGATAAGAAGCATATATTGAATATTTTGTAATGAAAGGTGCAAAACGATATTTGAATGTAGGAATTGGATACTGCTACTAGCATGTTATACAGGTATATTAAAAGAAATGGAATTGGGATTTTGATTTCAAAGATAAAATTGAATTACTCGATAAAAAGGTACGTATTTCAATTTCATTATGAAATTTGATGATTTTCTTCTCCACCACTTGGCTTTCTCTTTTCTTTTTGATTTCAAGGGGCCGTGGTGCCATTTTGTAGTCGTACCGATCGAGCCGCGCAAAGGAGACGTTGGCGAAATTTTTCGAAAATTTAGGGTGTTAGAAAAAATTTGAGAAAATTTTGAAAGTTTAAAATTTGAATTTGAATTTAAATTTGAATTGTTAAGTAGAACAATGTTGTTGAAACCTATAATTGAAGTGGGAAAGCTAGTTGAAATGATAATGGATCTCTAGCAAAAAGACTTAGGTTAGTAAGTTGATAAAACTATTTGGATTGTAAAAAAATAGTAGACGAGTTACGGACTCTTTCTTCCTAACTTGTAATTTCGGGACGAAATTCTTTTAAGGGGGAAAGATTGTAACGACCCAGAATTTTGGACAATTTAAATTGAAAATATTTAATTAATTTTAAATATTTGAATGATGTTTTAGATTGAATTTTCAATATAACTTTGAATTTAACGATTAAATTCTAAAATTTAATCTATTGAAAGTTGAATAATTTTTTTTTTGAATCTTAAATTTTAAGCTGATTTAAAATATTTCAAAGGCTTGTAAAATTTATATTGATAATACTGAAGATAATAGAAGCTTCAGAATTGAATTTGAAAGTGATTCGCTCAGTTTTGAAAATATATCGTTTAAATCGATATTTAAAAATAGTCATTTTTCATACAATCTCGGAATTCGACGAAACCAGTTCCATTGGGTCCGTAATATTGTATTATTGCCGGATTTCAAATTTCGTATTTTTCGAAATTGATATGTGAGCACACGACGTGTAAACGCGTTAAAGTTTTAAAACGAAATTCAATTTAAATTTAAAATTTTAAAACTGTGTCAACATCAGCCACCCTATTTTTTTTTTTTTAGCAGACCTATTCCCTGCAACGGAAGGTACTCCTTGTCTCCCCAACTCGTTACAAATCTCACGCGAATCCTCTGAAGAAAAATAAAATCATGGCCGAAACAATTATCTTCCCTCTTCATTTCAATTCTACGAATCAGATTAAAAATGGCCGCCTCTCCTAAACAAATTCCCTCTCCTCCTCTTATCAAATTGTCGTTCAAAAAGAAAAAAAAAAGAGAAAGGGGATCGAAATCAAATCGGCAGCCGCGAGTTGAAAATCGCGATGCCTAGCGTCGCGATGGAATATGATTTCGAGGGCAAGCGAGGCAACGTTGTCGCGATTAGGCAAGGCGCGCGCGTACGTGAGGCGACTTGAAGGTGGTTCTCGATCAGCGATGTCGCGGTGGCGCTCGACAATGGGAAGTAGCGTCGCGCGAGTAGATGCAGGCGAAGGCGAGCTAGCTTATTGCACCGTGTCGCGCAGCGTGGAGAGGTGATTCGCGATTTGGGTATAGGGTTCGATTTCCAGTAAGGTATTCTCTATTTATTATATTTTTAAAATATGAGTATGTATGCAGATAACATAAATAATATTTATGATTTGGAAATAGAAGTGGGAAATAGAAATAAAGTAATGTATTCACAAGTTGTATATTCAATTTAAAAACGTAAATGCAGACTTGAAAAAGAGATTTGGGAATTTTAAAGTGTTTAAAAGTTAAAAACAGAAGAAAAAAAATACATGCAGTTTTTAATTGTTGAAAAAAATATGTATGTGATTCAATTTACAAATCTATAAAAGAAAATGGGTTTAAAATTTAATTATTTGTTTAAATTAAACTTTTGGTTAATTAAAATATAGCGAATGAAAATTATTAAAGGAATTGGCTTAAAATAAAATCAAATTGTTAATTTAAAATTTTTAATGAAAAATTTATTATTCGATAATTGCGAATATTAATGAATTGCATAATATTTATACAAGGTATAAATCAAGAAAATCAAGTCAGAAAGGAAATGGATTGCAAATGAAAGCTAAGGTGAGAACTTCTCACTCAAAAGGGTTATTTAAAATTTTAAATAGTTATATTTAAAATTTGTTGATTGATTGATTGATTGCTTGATTGTGATATTAGATATAGTAGGATATATCTATATATAGCAATATATATATATTGGCATATGTATATATTGTAGTTGATTGATTTCCCGCATTATATAGCGGATGAGACCCTATTGCGCCGTTAGTAAGCGGATAATATTTTATAAATCCCATATACCGCGATATTCCACCTCGAAGTGGAATTGGTATTGTGCTAACATCTGTGGATGCAGGGAAACAGGTTGGAGGGATCCAAATGGATTCCTCACAAATATTTATATGATTATAGATATTGTGTGATTATTGATTATCATATCGATATATGATATTTGTGCCGTGATTGACTATTCGATGCCGTTGCATCATCAGATTCATTTTTAAAGTTAAAAATAACGATTTTGAATTTAAAAGGGTTTTTAAACTGATTTTTCAAAGAATATGTTTTATTAAATTTTTAAATTGATTCACTTTAGAATAAAAAAATGTATAAATTTTTATGTTATAAAAATTAACATTTTTATGAAATATGACAGAAAGGTAATTTTTTTAAATACATAGATTTTTATAAAATAGTTAAATTGGGACTTTGGATAAATTTATTATCGGTTTGTATGAAAGATTTTATAAATGGATATTTGTGAATTAAATTTATTGGAATTCTGAAACGGGTTTATAAAGTGTTGAGTTGATGTATAAAATGAATTTCATTAAAATTTATAGATTTATAAGTTGTGAAAGTTATCAAATGAATAGATGTTGAAAATAAAAGTTTTATAGGAAATTAACTTATAAACTGGCTTTTGGGCATTTAAATGGGATACTGATAGAAACAATTAATAAAAGAAAATTTTTATAAGTTGAAATTGAAAGAAAATATATAAAGAAATCTTATAAGTAATAAGATTTAAAAATTTGTGAAGTTCAAAAGAACGATTTGGTAAATAAATAATATTATAAGTATTCAACTTATAATATAGATTTTGGTTTATAATTGGGTTATATAAATTGAATTGGATTTAATAAAAGAGATTAGTAAATTGAAGTTTATAAATAGAGATGGAATTTATAAACATTGTTATAAATTCGGAAATAAATGGAATTTGATAAATTGAATATAAAAGTCTATTAAAGGAGTTACATTCACGTTTTTGAACAGTGAATATATCGTTAAATAAAATGGATATATTTTGGGAAAGGAATGTTTTAAATGGAATTTAAAACGATTTAAAGGTGCTTTAAAATGCATTAAGTATTGAATACCTAGATTTCAACATTCATTGTTGAAATAGACGTTTTCGAGAAATAAAAGGGAATGGAAACATAGGTTTCAACATTTATTGTTGAAATAGACGTTTTCGAGAAAATAAGGAAATAATGGACTATAACACTGTTGTTATAGTAAATGGTTTCCGGAAAGAAAATATTTTTGTATAGTATTGGGATTTATATATCTATTTAATTTCGAATCCCTATACTAGTGATTTTGGGTTGTCGTAGCGATGTTTTATGCAAAATTCGTTTTGACCCAAATAAAAGTGAATAAAAGAACGTTTCCTTAAAGAATGAAATATATACTTAACTATGGATTAAGTATATTGAATATTTTCAAATTGTTGAAAATAAATAAGATTTGTGAAACACTTATTATTAGAATAAGTATGGAAATGCTTTTCCAATATGAAATGAAACGTTTTTGAGAATTTATCTTTTTAAAAGATAAATTGAAAATGAATATTAGAAATCGATTTGAGATCGTATATTCATAAATATTTTGAAATATGAATTCACTATGGAATTTATAAATGGAAAGGGAAAATTTGTTTTCAAAATAAACGTTTATTTTCGAAGTATGGAAAATTATATATCTTGTAAAGATATTTTTGGGAAAATAAATAATTTGGAAATTCACTTGGAATCTGTTGATGTTGCGCATATTTATTGATAGTTAAATAACCGACTATCAATATTTACCTTTAAATAGGTATTTGTTGTGATTGTTTGAATTGGATGCCACACTTATTTTTAAATAAGCGCTCACTATTCGGGTTAACCGGGAAAGGACCATGGGGTCGTATAACCCATTCCGAATATGTGATACGTCGTTATGAATTGCAATTGAAGACCGGTGTTGAAGACCGGATATTTGTGAAAACGGATGGATTACCGTCGAGTTACTCTGCATCGGCTGATCTCCGATATAGAGGTTTTTATCACCCTTAGTGACGGGTTGTCCGGACGTGATTAGTGAATATCCGGATTGCAAGGGCTTCTTTGGAAGTGCCTTCGGTTCCGTTCAATCCCGGAACGGACTTTTATGGATTGTATGTCTGACGTTACAATTTGAGATGTAAAGCTGGTTTCTATCAAATATATTTCTGTTGGTGGCGGAGAATTTATTCTCTTAGCTTAACACCCTTCTCTGAGACGTACGAGCTCAGAGGTTATATAGTTGATGGTCACTAGTGATACATTCCCAAATTGGTAATGTGGCATGCTGAGTGATGCTGTGAAATGATCATTGGTTAATCGTTTGTGATAGGATCATTTGTTTGATCGTCTATCTTGATGATCATTGCTTTGATCATTTGTTGACCCAAAGCAGCTTTTGTATAAAGCGTGGCTTTGTGGACGAGACTTCATCAAGCCTCACACCCCGGAAATGGTCAAAACAGGAAAGATGCGGCAAGGTTATTAGGGGGTAGCGCCCCTTTAGTGTATGTCATTCCTTATGGATAGAGGTGGTATCATGGTATGGAGCCCAGATACTTAACCTATGTGGTTACTGCAAATTTATTACTTTGTGGTTGTTGGAAATCGGGGATCCTCGGATATAGATCGGTTACGATCGGGGAATGACATATTCGTGTCAGTAGTTACCCAGTTAGGGGTAACCCGGCCTTATGTTGGCAGAGATCCGGTTAGGTTCTCGGGACGTCATTCCAGAGGCGTTTCCATGTGGCAATGGGAAGTTCCTTGGCCTGACCATTTGTTGGAAATCCAAAGAAACAATACGAGCCTTGTACGGTTTTAGTTGTATTACCTGCTATGGAATGTGGCGGTAACCTGCTATTGAACATAGTAGCTATAGTAGGCATAAGTGCGGAATGCCTATGTTGGCTAAGATTTATATTCTACTTTCGAAATTGTTTTCTACACTATGCACTAATAATAATATCAAAGATGATTTGATTTTGCGTAGTAAGCATCTTTGACTATCATAAGGAGAAACCTCCTCCAAGTCTGCGTTTGCATTGTGTGTGTGGCGGGAGACCTTATGGTAGTCTCATTTTCTAAAAAGCATTGCGAATTTATTTAAAAATTATCCTATTTTTTGTTTTAAAGATAAATAACTGTTTTAGTTCTCACACCAGTCACATGGCTGACCTGGAGTTTATTGTTCCCTTCCTAAACTCTGGGTGCCCACCAATTTCTACACGGGCAGTCTAGAGTTAGGTTATCAGGTCATTCTGGATTCAGGTGTTGCTACATATATCTGGAGGCGAGCTGGATGGCGTAGCATATTATCTATTGTATATAGTATTTCTTTTCCGCTGTTTGTTGTTGTACACTCTGATAATGAATGTAATGTGACGTAATGTATAAAATGTATAGTTCTTTTATTTTAATGATTATTCATTTATCTATTA
Source organism: Allium cepa (assembly GCA_030765085.1). Taxonomy (NCBI): domain Eukaryota; kingdom Viridiplantae; phylum Streptophyta; class Magnoliopsida; order Asparagales; family Amaryllidaceae; genus Allium; species Allium cepa. The sequence continues at coordinate 1,036,151,932 of CM060931.1, read as the reverse complement.
TATGTTGTTCCACTGCGATTGTGAGATTCCGATATTGCCTGTTGTTCTTTCCTGTTCTGGTATTTGTTTTTCTGTTTTTCTTTCTTTCTCTCTCTTCTTCTACCTCTTTCTTTTTTCTTAAACCCTCATGGTTCGATTTTTCGGCCTTCGATTAGGCGGCATTTGATACAGTGGACGTATTAATGTCGATTTTCGGAAGTCGAAGAATCGGGTCTTGACACATACATTGCGTTTTCATACACATCCATGGAGGTAAATTATACGGTGTGACGATAATGGGCCAGGATGAATATTTAGAACCAAATTGAGAAAATGGTGAAAAACTATCCGTACATAATCCTAATCAAACATTTCGACTCTCCGTTGCAAAATTTGGATGCGTTTTATCGATATGCTTACATGCTTCTCCATCGGTTGAATGTGTCAATGTACCCTCTTCCCCCATTCTCACACTATGCCGTCTCATATTAGACGCAGTTACAGATGATGCATATAATCTTTGAAGCCTTGGAGTGATGGGTAAGTAATGCATATGCTTGTATGGAACTTCCTTCCCCTTCTTTTTTCTAGGTTTGTATCTCTTTTGATTACAAATTTTAGAATTTATAAGGTTTGCTTCTTCTTTCCAAAACAACATGCAGCCTTTTAAACATGTATCTATTTTCTGATAAGGTAAATCAAAAATAGACATAAGTTTTTTTAACTTCATAGTGATTTTCACATATTAGATTATCGGAAGGTATATGTCTTTTTGTAACTTGCACAACAGCCGTAAACCCAGCTTCAGTAATGTTGTATTTTGACTTCATCGCGATGTATTCTGCGATTACTAACAGCCGAGTGCCGCTTTTACAACCATCCCAAATAGGTTTTTTAGCAGCATCTAGTAAATCATAAAAAAAAATTGCTTCAATATTTGGTTCTTCAACATTTCCATCATCATCGTCAACTTCAACCATAGGAATTGATCATGCTGCATCTTCGACCATATTTTCTATACGGGTCGGCGTAACTACTTCGTTAACGACACTTTCAAACTCTACAGAAGTATGTGCTACAACTTCTCCAAACATAATACTCGGGTACGAAACCACTTTGGCATAAATGAACTTCCACAATATCTGTTAACAAATACTTCAAATGTATACACCTACTACACGGACAACGAATATATGGATCTTTTCCGTTATTACTTAAAGCGAATTCAACAAATACGTTTATACCATTATAAAAATCTTCTTTTATTTAGCCTCTCAGTCCTTTTCTTTGGTACATCCATCTCCTCCGATCAATAAAATAATCAATCATTTTTTCTATTTGAGAAAATGAGTCACAAGTTCAAAATTTGATATTTATTTTCAAGAATACAAATTCGAAAAAGTTTATTTTCATGGTCGTATAATATTTGAATTTAAAGAAATATTTCACAAATTAAAAAATATTTTCAAATATGACACATTTTATTTTTTAACGTATCGATACAAATATTTGTACAAAAAGATATTTTTTTTCAATGGTCAAGCATTCTACTTCCCATTACAAACACAGTAAGCATATACATTTCGTATATTACTTCGTCTCAAACGATTCAATAAAATTTTGGCAGCATTTCCCTTTTGTTCCTACATTGTACACAAATGCGCGTATGCAGGAAACAAAAAAGAAAAGTTAGGATGAAATTTTATAAACCATTTGAGACGAAGTAGTATACAAAATGTAAATGCTTACTATGTTCATAACTTGTCCAATACAGGGACGAATCCAACAAACATTGTACCAGATGAATATAAATGGTCGTTTTTTGAAAAAAAATGACTATTCATATAATGATCGTGTATAACACTCATCAGACGGGGCCAAAAACTCTCTAAGGGACATTAGTTAATTAAATGTGCGCATTTTATGAAAAAATACAGTTTTACTAACTGTTTACATTTACAAAAATATATTTTAATTTAAAACATTTATTCGACGTATTACATCAACTTAAGGCCGGTGTAACATTTTTGTTATTTTTAAATACACACAATTATAATTTAGACTCATGTTTTTTTGTTGCATTAGTCAATATGTGCACAATTTAATACTCATAGCTCGTTCATTCATTTTATCTTATTTCAACTAACACGATACAATGGTAGTAGCGCTACACACATATACAATCGTAGAATCAAGGCATACACAACGATTTACATATACACGAATAACCACAAATTATACTTTTTTTTTCACAATTTCACGATAGAAGATGAAATAGGCATACTATGGAATGCTAGAAACTATTATCACACTATTGGAAATAATTCCAATCAGCAATTAGCCCTAATTTATCATCTGATGCAAATGTAGAAATAGGGTAAAAATTGAATTTTTCGCGAAAATAAGAGATTATACCTGAGCAAGAAAGCAAGAGAGATTGAATTCGTAGGCAGTGAGGATGCAAAAATACGAAATTAGTGATTGGAGGCTTGGGGAGTGAATTTGGGATTTTGGAAATAGGTTTTAGGTTTTGCTGAAATGAGGAAGAAGGCTCGGCTGGAGCCTGTAATTCGTGATTTTTCGACGACTTTCGGCGACCGCCGACGGTCCGTCGGAAGCCGTCGTGCTCCTCTGTCGCTTTTTAACCATTTTCTAGTAGTGTAACATTGAGTCATGGGTCTACCCGCCCCGATCACCCAATGTGACGAGTCTTGACAGGTCAAATAAGGGACGGATCTATCGAGTTTAGACCTTAGACTCACCCCGTTGCCATCCCTAATGATAGCAAAGCTTCCATATCGACGGTTGCGGTCTAAGTCAGAGTCGAAGGTGAATAAATTAGGGGATTTCGAAATTGTAAAAGCAGGTATTTAGGATAAAGTAAAAGCGAGAAGGAAGAAGGGGTGGAAATACTTAAATAATTTTCTTTAGCTTGGAACTCGCTACAAAACCCAGTACCAACTCAAGTTTCAAAGATCGGTACTGAGCTGTAAATAAGGATGGAATTGATGACTATTAATAGTAAATACAAAGGCAATTAAAGTGAAGCCATCCTACCCGATCAACTAAAAGAAAGAATTTCTAGAATTTTATGAATGCAAATGGAAAATTCAAACAACATACTTCAACTTTATGAATTTTCTATTTTACCTTGAGCCTCTTTGAGATTGTTACCGACTTGTAAGCAACCGAGTTGTAAAATCATAGTTGTTAACAACATAAGGAATTATTAACAAAGTTTAAGTGAAGTTAGATTAGAATATTTACCGAACCATTATAAAAAAAAGTTGTTATTAACTTCGATTGGTTAGTTGGATGGACAATAGGCACAGGGACAAACTTTTAAAAAAAATCAGGTTGAATGACAACAGGTTTCATTTTTAGGTTGAAGGATAAACTTTGAAAGAAAATTAGGCTGAAGGACAATAATAAATCCAGTTAGCATTTTATACAATGTAAAACTGAATATAATACTAGTTATAATTAGCATTTTGTATAGTGTTTACACTACACAAATGCTAGCTATATTTAGCATTGTCCTCCAGCCTAATTTTCTTTCAAAGTTTGCGTCTTTCAACCTAAATTTTTTTCAAAGTTTGTTCTTGGACCTAATTCTATCGTTAGTTGGACCGCTACAAATAATGGTAAAGGAGAAAGGTTCTGTCAAAGTTTGTCCTTCGACCTATTTTTTTTGAATTTTATTTAAATTTGAAACGCTAGGCTAATTTCCTTGTTGAAGCTTTGAGAATACGTAAGCTTTTGTAAAGAAACTCGTAAAAATAACAGATGACAAAAAGTATGAGACTGAAATCTGTTCTAATTCTTCACGAGTTTGAACATCTAAACGTCTGAGCATACAGGTCACGAGATTCCACCTGTAGAAGTACATATATATTTATGTGTAGTATAAGAATCGATGGTTAAAACAACTTCATGCAGTGAAGATTTGAAGCACTACATTTCACGTCCACCTCTCATTCATTAATAAAATCAATCCTTGCATTATCGATCTTGCTGGTAGTATCTTTGACATTCCATCCATAGATGCATGTACATGAATATGCAGATACAGTTTCGAGATTTTAGTGTCTCCTACCTGATTAACATAAACCAGATCAATTGCACTGGCATTCTTGCTACATTCATGCAAATTACATTTACAATATCAATTCCTTAGAAGACAGAAATCGCCCTCTTCGTGTTCTGCACACTCATAATCTTCTACCTGTTTCTTGAATCGAATAACGGGAAGGGAGATTATCACTGAAGAATCCATGCCATCGGATTCAAAACGAGAGGAAGATGCACTGCAAAAGTTTTGACTGATATGTTGAACACAGAATCGAACGTATATCCATATAATCCTCAATGCTAAAAATACCAAAATAATTACACAGAAAAAACCTATGAGAACTAGTGAATAGTACATACTTTATTTCTTGTTGTATTGGAAAACTGAAGAAATAGCATGTTTAAGTATGGGTTAGTTTGGTACGTAACTCTAGGATCAATTACCGATTAACATTGATTGAATCGCAAGATTATAATAACTACAAAATGATATAATATATATAAAACATGTTGTGTATCAAAGCTATCGATCATTATTATGTTCGTTATATATAAAACAGCAATATCATGTTATAAGTCCTAACATTTGGAATAAAATATGAGTATGAAAGCATGTTGGCAAATATTATGTATATGCAGCAGATATTGTTCTAAGTGCTACGTAGCATTTGACGCTGAGATTCTTTTTTCAAATCTCAATCGTGAATGAAATAGATATAGTTAAAATTGTACTTTATTATGACTCATTATGTTCATGTATCTATCTGTGCTTTTTAGGTTAGCATGGGTCTTGTGGGTCAATGAATTCTGCCATAAAACGAGATTTTTGGAAAAATATACCGAAATCATTTACTTTATTGTAGAAGAAGGCAAACCAAATAATCAGTACATTCATACAATGCTGTAGATTGCAAAATGATACAAGAATCAATTTAATGAAGTAAAAGTTCGAGGTAGCTACCGAAGTGGCGTGATAGCTGATAAATGCCTGACGATTTATAAGTTACTTTTTTCGTTAAAGGGACCACCCAACTGCTCTTTTGCTAGCATGTGAACTAATAGGAAAAACTGAAAAATGGAATGAATAGTTGCAGGTGATAAATGCGCAAATAAATAGCAACCCAATTCCCAATATGGATAAACAGCTGCCATTCAGTCGTGGATTGTTTGTTATCTTTAAGACTACGGACTTTGTATTGTTATCTTTGATTATACAAAACAAACTAAATGTGACCCTTAAAATTAGTTTCAATGATAACAATTAATTCATCAATGTAACATTTTGCAATGACGATTCTTTAAAAAAAAATGTCATGTTAAATAGTACACAAACATACGGTGGGTTTGTGGCATTGACGTGTTTTTCTAATAGACCAAATTCAGCAAGAAAAATCTTAAGTTGCAATTCTCATTCTAAGACTGAGATACATGAATTACAAAACAAATGAAAAGAGCATTAAAAAAAGAGAATACGAATTTTTATTAGAGCATCACGTGTTTATTGAACTTTAACCAAACAATGTAATGTCAACAACATCAAACATAGATAAACTAAAAAACTAATCTCAATATTTCGTTTATCAATTATGAATTTTATGAGCTTTAATTCAAAACATTTGTAAATCAAATGTCTTCCTAAGGAAGTTGTTTATCTTCTTTTAAAAGATAACAGGTAGCGTGAGTGTATAAACGTCAGGTTTCAAATTATTTTTCGAAATCAATATGTATTCTACCGTTACAATATTTCATCATATATGTAAATAATAGATTTAAATCCTCTAGTCCTATTTTACATGGTCCTTGTAGACCAAATAAATCTCTATCGTTCATTTTCATTTTTTTTATTTATAAAAAATTTAAAAAGAAAATGGTTGGATGGATTTCAGATGGTCTATAAGAACCATGTAAAATATGCCTAGGTGATTATCTGCCGTAAATAACATGTCTTCAATGATGTATTCAAATATACGTGTGTAAAACCCCTGGACTACACTATACACACACAAATATGAATTTCACGAGGAAATCGGTTAAGTCACAGATACTTTAAAATCTAAATATTATTTTGTTTAAAAGTTGAAGTTTGAATCCAAATGGTTATGGAAATGGAATTGAATTGAATATAAAAGCTTTTGAAAGGGAAGTTTTTAAATTGAAATTTAGTTTTGAATATACTATATCTTGTTAAATTTTATTTGAAATTATTTTGGAAATCATGGTTTGAAAGGTTTATATAATTTTTATATACGAATTTCAAACTATTTTAAATAAATTGTTTTGAAAATTTGAATTTAATTTAAATTAGAACTTGCCAATAATACGGCAGTTCGTTGATTCTTTGGTTTGTACTTTTAAAGGCTATAACTTGTGTATATTATATCAGATTTTTCCAAAACAAAATGTATTTGTTTTCAAATGATAATAGCTTTCAAATAAAGAAATGACTTCCAGTTTTTGTTCAAATCATGAACCAATCTTGATTTCTTCATTGCATTATTTTTCCCGTGACTTTAAGAGAATGTCCAACAATTTTTTAGTTACAAATTACATTTTTTGTGGTTACAAAATGTAACCCACTCAGTTTTCCAAGGAAAGATCGAACCAAGTGCTCGTTCAACAAGCGCTTGAAGATCGAGTGCTTGTTAAACAAGCGGCCAAGTCTCCGCTTATATCAAGCCCTCATCTCCACTGTTCACTCATTTTTTAACTTCCCTCCTTATAATTTTTACCCTTTTTATTCAACAATATGTCGATATGCCGCCATGATCCGTGAAAACTGCTAGATGAGTTGTCAGTTGCACGGTCAATGTCAATGTTAGTGCAGTGCATTCCATTTTAGATGCTATTGTGACCACAAATGATCCTCGATGCTTGCACGAGCTGTCACTGACAAAGACATATCGACTGAGTGCAGTATTAGCGATGTCGTATGTATATTTTTAATATACAGTTATCAGATAAAATCCTATGACTGGAGCTTTCTTCAACTCTCGGCACTTTACTTCGAGATTTGTCAAATTGGACTTTTTGAACAGTTTTCTAAAGAGAAGATTTCCGTTTTACATGCTCAACTAGTAGATCATAAACATGCATGAACTTAAAAAAAAGACGTGTTTGTTTATTTTCAAGCCAGCTGATTTGTTTAAACAATTTATTTGTGGCCGTCCTTTGCAAAAAAAAGAATAAAATACCTAGAGAATGGTAAAATAATTTGTAAAAATATGAAAAATAGTCAATGTTACAAATGCCTTTCAATTCCAAAGCCGCTAGGGTTCTTCTGTTTTAACACAAATATTTCATAATTAAATGTCCGTGTTTGATGATTAATTTTTCTACAACGACCTTTGATCAAAGAAAGTGATCTTTTGCGATTAATGTTCTTTCGATTATAACAATTTGTAACTTTATCCTAAAAATTATCACTATTGTAATACCCTAGAAATTTGATAAATATTTTAATTAAATTTTAAGAATAGAATAATGTGAAAATAATTGAATTAAATAAATTATAAATAAGGAGGAGCAAAAGGGTCATTTTTTGACTTTGGAATTTGACGATGAAACCAACTTCATTACGATTGTCTCTATTTTCTGATTCTCATAGTATTTTGGTTTGCCTCATTTGGAGTCTTTATGGAGGATTGGCGGTTAAAACATCGCTCAGTCCAATGGTCATCAAAAGTTAGGGTCTGACTTTGAAATTTGAATTTGTGCAGACTGTTTTTCCCTCCAATTGTTTAAGAAACCAACTCACAAACATTTTTCAGTTTAGAAACCAACCGACTACTCTCTTCTTCCTCATTTTTCCTCTCAACCTACCTAAGATCTAATCCAAATATTTCTCTCTAAACTTCACCTTATTGAACGAGACCAGCAGTGTTGCGGAGCTATCAAACAAGGATACGTATCAATAGTGATTAAGAGGCAAAATTTAAAGTGATGAGAAGCAGCAGGCCGGACAAAGAGGATCTAGGCAGAAATAGGCATTTTGGTGAGTTATTTGTAACAACCAGAATTCCAGTGGGTTTGGATTTTTTGCAAAAATGCAAAAACTCAGGCCCATCAAAGACCGAGTTGGTTATCTGGTATCGTACAAATATGCAAAGACAAATATATCAGAGCTCAAATAAATATCTCACAGTGGAACTGACTAAATATAATAGTAAGTAAATACTCGCCAATATAATAACACTTACTAAACAAGTGTCTTAAAGGTGAAAAGTCTCTACCATATACCTAACATGTAGGATGTGATGAGGAGGGGGTCGGAAGTAAAGTTCTAGTGAATGGAAAAATTATACACTTCTAAGCACAATTCTAAATATACCATTTTATTTCCATTTACTGTTATATTAGGTTTATAGGGTTTATAATACTCCTGCCTCAGTGCGTGAATCGTTCCATCTACTCCCTAGTAGAGTAAAACCTAATAACTGATATATATATATATATATATATATATAGCTATATGCCCCTTGACTGCATCAGTCCTAAATACTATAATAGTATCTTTCATATCCTCCTCGCAAAGGACTCCATCGTCTTGCTACTATGGCATTCTATGACTACATCTATAAAGGACTGCCTCATAAGGCCTATAATACAGATGTTCCGTCGTCTACTATGAAAACGTAAAACTGCATCCGTACTAGTCTATAATAATGCTCGAACAACCACAATGTACCACCCAGTGCGTACCTTGATGATTATACGTAATCGTTCTGTCTACTCCCTGAATACCGCTTAACAAGGTCCACCTTGTATGGAACTCAGTCGCGATTTTCTATTTCTATAAAGGACTGCCCTGTTAGGCCTACAATATAGATATTCTATTTGGTCCGACTCTTTTCTTATCGTGCCTATGGCCCCATGTAGGTACCATTCAACTAATCGAATGACCTCTAAAAAGCTAAGCGGTTGTGCCTTACTGCAAACAATCTAAACATTCAATTGGCTGCACCCCTCATCCAATGTCTCTATAGTGAAAGGTTCATTGGATCGTTGGTTTAACTCTAGTCTTTCCCGAACTCGCTACTTGGTTTTGATCTTGGCCTGGTATCCGCATGCGGCTATCCTTTTGGGTCATGCCCACTAAAACATATTTCCAAGTACTAGGACATACGAATATCCTACTCCAAACATCAACTCCTTTTGACTGCTTAACATGGTCCTGCCATGTAAAAAACAGTCAAGGCACACTCTTTTGATGGAACACCTGCAGGCCTGCCTCTGGGGGACTGATCTGTTATGCCTAACCCAAAGGGCCCTCCTAGAGCACCCTCACATCCCGTTGAAGTCTCATACTTCCTCTAGCCAAAATATCTAAGTTGGACATGCTCCTTTTGTACTGAAATTTGTGATGAACTGCTTTGGTAAGCTCTTTATCCTTTGGGCTGCTTCAAACGCATCTCACTCTTTTATTTGACCCTAAGTCTAATCTTTTATTTTGCATTTAGTTTACTTTTCTTATTCTATTGGCTACTTGTTTATCCTAATTAACATAATCTTGTCCCAGCCTCATCTAACTATTATAAGACCATCAGTTCCTGACTGAAAGGGAATGCTGTTGGTATGAGCTTTGTTTCTATTTTTCTTATTAACTTAATGTAAGTTTTAAAATAAGTCTCTTCTGTTATTTCTGCTTTTTTTTCTTATTAACTTAATCTAAGTCTTAAAATAAGTCTTTTCTGTTCTTTCTGCTTAATTATAACCTATGTTGCAATTTTACTTGCAATTGTCACATCTATATTCTATTATAATCTATATATTATAAATATAATTACAAGCGCTTTTGTCTATTTTAGTCTGTCTTCTATTATTATGATATTGAATTCTCTTATATTATATGACAATCTTGGCTTAGAACTACGTCCGATTGTTACAAATTTACTTATCATAATAACTGCTTTGCCTTTGTTCTATTATCTGCACAGTAATTGCACATCTAGGTATATTTCTTTTAATTGCTTCTAGTCTTGTCTAATAATTAATTAGATTTCTTCTTTACTTCCTGTAATTCTTCACTTTATTTTTTTATATTCTAGGAAGTAGTTATATTCTATTTGGTTGGTTACAAAAACTGTGCCCAAATTCCATTTCCATGTTTTAATACTAAACAATAATCTGTAACTGCAAAATATTTCTGTTATTATTTCTTTTACTTTTTGGATAGTGCAAAATACAGTAGTTTCTCTATTTTACACTAATTTCATTTTTATTTCTTTTTTCTTGCAATTACGTTTATCGTTATCTTTTAAATATTAAACTATGTATATATATTCTCTTTTCTAAGCCAACCAACTAATCTATCACTTACTTCCCTATCAAGTTATTAAATTCCCTTTTAATTTAGTTTTCTCCGTTTTGGCATAATTTACTGCAAATTTCTATTCTTCTCTTTTTATTTCAGCTTTTCTTATTTACATCTAATTTCTGTAAATCTAGTGTTCTTCTATTTTAGTCCTTATTTGTGAATTCTTCTCTTTGTTATTTTATTCGCGTAAAAAGGAATAAAAAAGAAGTTAAAATTTACAGGCTAAATTTCAACTTTTCAAATGGATGTAAATAACTGTTAATTTCTTGTTTTTTGGCTTATGCATTTCTCTAACTATCAAGCCTAGTATTATTCATATTTAATTTGATTACTATTTTCTATAAAAATAATAATTACATATAAGCTCTCTTATACAATTTACAGTCTCAGCATAACTAATTAACAGAATTAATCACTGAAATAAATACTGAATAAAATTATTTAACCGGATCTAATAAAAGATATATAATTAAATCCATTCACTTGAAAAGAAAACACTCCAAGTTCCAAATCTGATTATTAACCCATATCTATTATCCAGAGCCTTCCATATTGCAACCCTATTTGGATCTACAAATTGGGATTTATATGGAGTTAGAAATCCGGATCTAGTTGAAGAAAAATAAAATAAATGAAGTAGAGAATCAGATCTGAGAACTTTACCTCATTCGGACGACTATATTTGAACATCTCTATTTCAGACCTACAATTTCTATCTTCAACTTGTAACTCAGAAGGCGTAAATCTAAAATAGCTAATTTTTGAAGAATTGGAAGAGAAAGAAGAGTGATATGTCTTCCACACCCATTTAGAAAAATATGAGTTTGAAGACAATCCCTGACTCTTTATCTATAGAGAGTCAAAACAATGTCGTCCATCTGCTTAAAAAGATGCAAATCAGGCCATTCAAAAGGGTGCAAAATGAGCGTGCATGATTTGTTTTTTAACGTTTTATTTATTATAAAAGTTTAACGTTCAAACGTTTCCTATTAATTCCAATTAACTCTCGTTAATTCTCTGATTTAATGCTCTTTATAACGCACGTCTATTTTGGATTTTAAGCATGCCTTATTTGTTTTATTAGATGTTATTTATAAATGTTAACTTTTAAACGTTATAAATTATAAACGTTTAACTTTTTTTGCTTGTTTATTCTAATTAATCACCATTAATTGCTTGAATAATTTTCCAGTATAAAACTTGTCTATTTTAAATTTCACATGTGACCAATTAATGTAAATTAATTTCCTCCAATAGCTGATCTGATAACATTGCCTGCTAATGTTAATTAATTGCTTTAACTATATCGATTAATTTCCTTTACAATGGCAATGTTAATTAATTGCTTTTATGACACAAGTCTATTTTAAAATTCAAATGCGCATTATTTCTGAAATTTCATAAGAACGTATGTTTGTTTATTAGAAATATATTTACATGTATAATTATTTATCGATACAAAACTACGAACGTCAATAATTTTTTTATACGACTATGTTCGAGACATATTATATATATAAATTGATCACTACGAACACAATGGAATAAGTTTCAAGGCCAAATTCCGATAATTCCAAAAATGCTTATTTTCACTGTTTATAATTATGAGGTTATTTAACTATATAAAAATACAGGGTGTTACATTCTCCCACCCATTAGAAAATTTCATCCTTGAAATTTGACAAGGATAAAACTATGTAATTCCTCTCTTTAATTACATCCATTTTGTGTACATCCAATTTTTCAACCATCTGTGTCATTGTGCAAAATGCAGTACATCATAAAATATATGCATGTACAAGAATTTCTAAGCGGACCTCCTATATGAATGCTTTTTCTTTTAAAAATTCCTTTTAAAACATGATGCACACATCCTAAATATACTTGCAATTTCTATATGAATTCTACCTTTTGAAAACTCAAAACATTTTTCATCCAATTTTCTCACACTCCTACTGAATAGAAGCATGGTTCAACAAATTTTACGTCCAAACCTACCACACAACTTTTAGTTTTCGAATTTCAGAGAAATCTAATTTTCTGAACTCGTTTTTATATGTCAAAAAGAAGGTAGAAAATAGAAAAACTTCACATTTCTCCGTTTTATTTTTGCGTACCTCTCACTCCGTAATTGAAACTTATGCTGCTATCCTATAAAATCTCTATTTTCCTTCCCAAACACGGTTTACATAAGAAATATTTTTCTTTTCAAACTTTTTTCCAAGCTTAATTTATGAGAAAGATGTTTTTTCCTTTTACAATTCCCATTTATTTTTATTGACGTCTCTGTTGCTTTCTTTAGATCTTATTGTTTTTCTTTTAGTTACCCTTTTTATTTTCTTTTACTCTTCTTTTAATATAGCAACTAAACACATCCATCACTAGGGCAAGAAGGTCTAGTACCATGTCCACTCTGACACAGAAAGGCCATACTCTAGGAATCCAAGTAACTCATGTTCTCCTCCTGCCGCCTATTACTTGTTATCAACCTATGTTGTGTTACTCATGACGAATAAGATCTATTCATCTCTTCTATTCCATGCTCAAATAGGAATAACTAAGTCTCATTTATTGCAATGGATATGGGTTCCAATATATGCAGTCTCTGTCTAAAAAGGCAACTAAACTTAGGGAAATTTTCCCTTTACCTTTCATTTTTCACCAACTAAGGTCTACTTTTCCCAACCATGCGTGCCTTACTGTCTTACTAATACCACTTCATTATTCTTCTATTGTCTACACACATGAAGCGACATTTTTAGGTTTTCACTAGTGTCTTATACACCTTACGGGAACTTGTATTATTACTACTAGGAGTAATTACTTCCGTAGCCTTACACTTTTTCCAATACACCTAAAAAAGATTCCTATCTATTCCATATTTAAAAGTTTGGTTTGGTTTGGTATTTATTATTTTTACTTCAAAAATTAAAACTTATAAATCTTTGAAACATCAAATCCCAAAATTCTGTCCATTGAAAGTGTTATTTTGAAGTTTTCTGTTAAATTGAAATGTACTTGGTTACTTAAAATTTTGACTTTTCAAAAACTTATTTACTTTTCACCAGACCATTTTTCTTTAAAACATGTCTTGCTTGTTCTTAAAATATTTTTCTTTTTTCTTGACTTCAAAATAATGTCATCACATGTTTTCAAAATACGTTCTTTTCATAGATTTTCAAATTTACTAAAAATGGAGTAGATAAGAACAATTATTTTATCAAAAATCCCTTAACTTTTCTACTCTTCCAATTACTTAACCTCGGAGGAGTTTTTTCTTTTAACTTACTACAATTAACGTTTTTATACCTTAATGTATTGGAATTATTTTCTCTTATGAGAAACTATTAACGTTAAAACCTTTTATGAATCCTTTAAAGGAGGATTTCATGTTTATGTAAAATTATAAGAAATTTATTTTATATTTTATCGAAATACGCTATACAAAATATGGTGATTTCCATCCCTTTTACATCTCTTTCACGTATTACTTATAACTTGCACAAAACATCTTTATTTGTGATTCATAGAAAATTATATCATTATTCTTTTCATTCCAATAGATTAAAGTATGTTTACTCTATATTCACGTATATAAGATATTTCCTACTAAATTCATTAATTTAACATACATTATTTTTCAAAAAAACTCATTTTCCAAAACTGCTTTAATATTTTCATAACTAGAAAATACTATCATATACTTATTTGAATAATAAGTGTATGAAAGCGTATAGGATCGTGCAATATGGACATACAGTAATGCAGAGTATAGAGATAATAGCAATGTAGTAAATAGTGTGGAATATAAAAGCAGTATAATAATAAAAATAACACCAGAGATTTTTATACTAGTTCAGAGCACGGTCCTACGTCCAGTCCCAGAATCCTTCTGGAATTTCACTAAAACAACAATCCTCGCTTAACCAGAAGGAACAGGTATACATAGCCTGAGTAGCAGAACAGACACCTGAGCAGCAGAACATGATTTTCGCCTCAGCAGCAGAAGAGGACTTCACTAATATAAAAAAATATATGACACTGTGTGTTCTTGATAACACTGATTTGTCTCTGATAGTACAAACCTCCTATAATCAAATCCTCAAGTGTATGAAGTGTATGTGAAGATATGAAAAGAAGGTGATGCTAAGAATCGAAGATTATGAATGTTTATTTTGAGATTCAAAGCAATAATATGTTTGTTTGCTATTTGAATGCAAGTATGAGAGCACAAGAAGAATATAAGATAGTTAGAAAGATTTTCCATGAATATGAAGTGTTTGGGAACATGTATTTATAGTAGACAGAGGGTTGCCGCCATAGGTGAAGAGTTTTGACCAAAAGAAGCAATCATCTCCGTTTAGAGAAGGATCGCAACCTTTTGCAGAATGGAAATGTCTTTTCAAAAATATGACAGTTGGGTTCAGGTCAGTCGACCGGTCGAAAATGATCAGTCGACTGAATAGTGAGTACGTGTAAAAAAAACATGCACAAATATGTAAAAATGCACAGATTCAGTCAACTGACTGAGTGTATTCGGTCGACTGAATTCTATTGTTAAAAAAAAATTGCTGTAGCTTATTTGGTTAGAGTACATGTCTTTCAAACTAGTTACCTGAGTCCAATTCCCGCTCCATGCATTTTTTAAAAACTTGATTTTGATTAAAATATGCATGCAAGTTTATTTGAATGTGAATGATGATTCTTGAGGAAAGATTTTAACAAAGCACTAAACTAGACTTTGTATAAACATTTGATGACTCTTGTTAAAATATATAACTATACAAACCATATATTGAACCGATAAGTCTGGATGTTATCGTAGTCATAGATTTGTCAATTGTTGTGTCTTGTCAGCAATCAAAACCTATGATCGAACATTCTCCCCCTTTTTGATGATGACAACTTCATTTGCTGCGAACGAATCTTGGACAAGCTTTGTTGATCTTATCTCTCTCACTGAATATATTCTTGTAATTGTGCTACAGATTTCTCCCCCTGAATCTATGCTATATATTCCTGTAAATAATTAATCTTTTCTTCCTCTTAATCTGTGCTTGCATGGTTTCTACCTACAAATAGTTTTAGAGCAATATCTTTCTCCCCCTTTGTCATCAACAAAAAGAAGAGTTTATATGATGACATAAATTATATTCCACATAAGTGTTTAACATAGAACAATATAAAACTAAATTACTACTGCTTATAATGTAAGGTATCAAAAAAATTAACATTTAAAGCACGCGATACGCATGGTTCTTATAATTTCCTAATTTTTTGGAAACCATGCCCATTTGGGTGTGGTTGAACCTTTATAAATATAATTTTCATTATTAACTACCATATCAAAATAATCATCAATGTATTTTTCTATATTTTTCCAATTAACAAGAACCCAAATATTTAGATAATTTTTATTCATATTTTCCGTCAATGATTTTGTACTTCTAAAGAAATTATAAACATGACTAGTCATAGCAGTATTTGAATTTCTATAAAAATTGGGTTTTGACTTTTCCCGTAATCTAGTACTACACTAACATATTTTTTATACATGAAAGCATGTCTAGTGCTATTTCTATGATCTGTTTTATTATATCCTAAACAACTTTTATCATGTAAAGTTCTAGAACTAGATAAAATCATGTTTAAATTGTTTTGACCTTTATTAAATTTTGTGACTTCAGTGTTAAGTTTATCAAATTTAGCTATAAAGTCGCAATTATTATTTTCAAAAGAAATATTACTGTTTTTCAAAATATCAGTTTGCTTGTTTAATTCAGAATTCTCCTTTTTTAACGTACAGTTCTCATTTTCGAGAAGAAAAAATCGAGATTCTGAATTATCTAAAGATGATTGTAATAAATCATTTTGTCTCTTCAAATCCGTAATTTCTTTTGAAACGTTTTTGTTCGTTGAAAAATTCTTCAAAAGCCTTAAAATTATTTTTCAAAACACATTGTTGATGTTCTAAATCTAATTTCTCATTTTCAAGTTTGATTGATTTCATCTTTTCTAAAATAAGAAAATTAAGCTTTGAGATCTTCTCGCTTATACTAACTAATTCATTATTCTTATTTACTGAAATTTGTAAATTAGACAGTACATTTTTGTAGTCTTCACTGGTGGCTTTGACAGGGATTTTTCCTGTTATATTTCGACCAGATCGTTTTCTGGCCATTATCATATGATGTTGTGACGATTGATAGAATTTCAGGCTCTGAACCAAATAAAAGTGTACCGGATCGTGTAATATGGATATACAGCAATGCAGAGTATAGAGATAATAGCAATGTAGTAAATAGTGCGGAATATAAAAGCAGTATAATAATAAAAATAACACCAGAGATTTTTATATCGGTTTGTAGCACCGTCCTACGTCCAGTCCTAGACTCCTTCTGGAATTTCACTAAAACAACAATCCTCACTTAACCAAGAGGAACATATATACATAGCCTGAGCAGTAGAACAGACACCTGAGCAGCAGAACATGATTTTTGCCTCAGCAGCAGAAGAGGACTTCACTAATAATAAAGAATATCTGACACTGTGTGTTCTTGATAACATTGATTTGTCTCTGATAGTACAAACCTCTTATAATCAAATCCTCAAGTGTATGAAGTGTATGTGAAGATATGAAAAGAAGGTGATGCTAAGAATCGAAGATTATGAATGTTTATTTTGAGATTCAAAGCAATAATATGTTTATTTGCTGTTTGAATGCAAGTATGAGAGCACAAGAAGAATATAAGATAGTTAGAAAGATTTTCCATGAATATGAAGTGTTTGGGAACATGTATGTATAGTAGACAGAGGGTTGCTGCCATTGGTGAAGAGTTTTAACCCGCAGAATGGAAATGTCTTTTCAAAAATATGACAGTTGGGTTCAGATCAGTCGACTGGTCGAAAATGATCAGTCGACTGAATAGTGAATACATGTAAAAAATCATGCACAAATATGTAAAAATGCACAGATTCAGTCAACTGACTGTCTGTATTCAGTCGACTGAATTCTATTATTAAGCAAAAATTGCAGTAGCTTATTTGGTTAGAGTACTTGCCTTCGGAACTAGTGACCTGAGTTCAAGTCCCACTCCATGCATTTTTTGAAAACTTGATTTTGGTTAAAATATGCGTGCAAGTTTATTTGAATGTGAATGATGATTCTTGAGAAAAGATTTTAACAAAGCACTAAACTAGACTTTATATACACATTTGATGACTCTTGTTAAAATATATAACTATATAAACCATATATTGAGCCGATAAGTCTGGATGTTATCGTAGTCGTAGATTCGTCAATTGTTGTGTCTTGTCAGCAATCAAAACCTATAATCCAACATTCTCCCCTTTTTGATGATGACAACTTCATTTGCTGCGAACGAATCTTTGACAAGCTTTGTTGATCTTATCTCTCTTACTGAATATATTCTTGTAATTGTGCTATAGATTTCTCTCCTTGAATCTATGCTATATATTTCTATAAATAATTAATCTTTTCTCCCTCATAATCTGTGCTTTCATGGTTTATTCCTACAAATAGTTTTAGAGCAATATCTTTCTCCCCCTTTGTCATCGACAAAAAGAAGAGTTTATATGATGACAAAAATTATATTCCACATAAGTGTTTGACATAGAACAATATAAAACTAAATAACTACTACTTATAATGTAAGGTATCAAAAAAATTTAACATTTAAAGCATGTGATACGCATGGTTCTTATAATTTCCTAATTTTTTGGAAACCATACCCATTTGGGTGTGGTTGAACCTTTATAAATATAATTTCCATTATTAACTACCATATCAAAATAATCATCAATGTATTTTTTTTATATTTTTCCAATTAACAAGAACCCAAATATTTAGATAATTTTTATTCATATTTTCCGTCAGTGATTTTGTACTTCTAAAGAAATTATAAACATTATTAGTCATAGCAGTATTTGAATTTCTATAAAAATTGGATTTTGACTTTTCTCATAATCTAGTACTAGCACCAACATATTTGTTATACATGAAAGCATGTCTAGTGCTATTTCTATGATCTGTTTTATTATATCCTAAACAACTTTTATCATGTAAAGTTCTAGAACTAGATAAAATCATGTTTAAATTGTTTTGACCTTTATTAAATTTTGTGACTTCAATGTTAAGTTTATCAAATTTAGCTTTAAAGTCGCAATTATTATTTTCAAAAGAAATATTACTGTTTTTCAAAATATCAGTTTGCTTGTTTAATTCAGAATTCTCCTTTTTTAACTTACAGTTCTCTTTTTCGAGAAGAAAAAATCGAGATTCTGAATTATCTAAAGATGATTGTAATAAATCATTTTGTCTTTTCAAATCCGTAATTTCTTTTGAAAAGTATTTTGTTCGTCGAAAAAATCTTCAAAAGCCTTAAAATTATTTTTCAAAACACCTTGTTGATTTTTTAAATCTAATTTCTCATTTTCAAGGTTGATTGATTTCATCTTTTCTAAAATAAGAAAATTAAGCTTTGAGATCTTCTCGCTTATACTAACTAATTCATTATTCTTATTTACTGAAATTTGAGATCTTCTCGCTTTGACAGGGATTTTGCCTCTTATATTTCGACCGGATCGTTTTCTGGCCATTATTCAATGATGTTGTGACGATCGATAGAATTTCAGGCTCTGATACCAAGTAAAAGTGTATAGGATCGTGCAATATGTATATACAGTAATGCAGAGTATAGAGATAATAACGATGTAGTAAATAGTGAGGAATATAAAAGCAGTACAATAATAAAAATAACACCAGAGATTTTTATACCGGTTCGGAGCACCGTCCTACGTCCATCCCCAGACTTCTTTTGGAATTTCACTAAAACAACAATCTTCACTTAACCCAGAGGAACGGGTATACATAGCCTGAGCAGCAGAATAGGATTTTCGCCTCAGCAGTAGAAGAGGACCTCACTAATATAAAAGAATACCTGACGTTGTGTGTTCTTGATAACATTGATTTGTCTCTGATAGTACAAACCTCCTATAATCAAATCCTCAAGTGTATGAAGTGTATGTGAAGATATGAAAAGAAGGTGATGCTAAGAATCGAGGATTATGAAAGTTTATTTTGAGATTCAAAGCAATAATATGTTTGTTTGCTGTTTAAATACAAATATGAGAGCACAAGAAGAATATAAGATAGTTAGAAAGATTTTCCGTGAGTATGAAGTGTTTGGGAAATGTATTTATAATAGACAGAGGGTTGCTGCCATTGGTGAAGAGTTCTGACCAAAAGAAGTAACCGTTTCCGTCCAGAGAAGGATCGCAACCTTTCACAGAATGGAAACATCTTTTCAAAATATGACAGTTGGTCAGTCGACTGGTTGAAAATGGTCAGTGGATTGAATGGTGAATACATGTAAAAAAATCGTGCACAAATATGTAAAAATGCACAGATTCAGTTGACTGACTGACTGTATTCACTCGACCGAATTCTATCATTAAGCAAAAATTGCAGTAGCTCATTTGGTTAGAGTACTTGCCTTCCAAACTAGTGACCTGGGTTTGAGTCCCACTCCATGCATTTTTTTGAAAACTTGATTTTGATTAAAATATGCATGCAAGTTTATTTGAATGTGAACGATGATTTTTGAGGAAAGATTTTAACAAAGCACTAAACTAGATTTTATATACACATTTGATGACTCTTGTTAAAATATATAACTATACAAACCATATATTGAGCCGATAAGTCTGGATGTTATCGTAGTCGTAGATTCATCAATTATTATGTCTTGTCGGCAATCAAAACCTATGATCCAACAGTGTATATACAAACTATTTAGGAATTATCTTCAAAACTCATTTGGGTTAAAACAGATGTGGCATAGAACACCGTTATTACAACCCAAAAATACTAGTTTATGGATTCCATTAAAATAAATATTAATAAATCTCATATGCTATGCAAACACATACTGTAACAATAGTGTCATAGACTATGCTTCCTTTGTTTTTACTGAAAACTACTATTACAATAATAAATGTTGTAATCTACGTTTTGGATACTTAACACACTCTAGGTTTTTATATTTAAAATCTTTGTTTACCTACAAAGAAACTAACGAGCTATACACACTCTATAATTTATCAAAAAGAATTTCACTTTTAACAAAATTTACATCATATAAAAACCAATTTAAATTTCATACCACTTATTTTTTTTCAAAAACCTAATATTTACTTCCTCAAATATATTAACATTTATATTTGTCAACTTTTCAATTCCAAAAGTTTCATTTTATTGGGCTAGACATAAAGTGGATTTTATTCTTACTAGACCCTCTTATTCCTTCCAAAATAAAAACACTCTCCCTAGTATCCCTGGGGAACTTCCCCACTTTCTATAAAATACGGATACCAATCTTCTCTCAAAACATGGCTTATTGTACACTATAAATCGGTAATACATAGGGCTCAATACACTTCGGTCATCCCAAACCCAACTAGCAAACTATGCACAAATAAACTGCTTAAAAACTTTCCATATGTTAAAATCTATAATTGGGGACTATTTGGATTTTAGTACATAATATATTTATATTTTATTCAAAAATACAAATAGGCTCACTCACTATCTACATAGGAATCCTAAACCAAGGCTCTAATACCAAATGTAACAACCCGAAATATAATGGGTCTGGATTTTTTGCAAAAATGCTAAACCCAAGCCCACGGAATCCGAGTAGGGTATCTAGTATCCTGCAAATAAGCAAAGACAAATATATCAAAGCTCAAATAAATATCTCACGATGGAACTGACTAAAATATAATAATAAGTAAATATTCACCAATAAAATAACACTTTCTAAACAAGTGTTTCAAAGCTGGAAAGTGTCTACCATCTACCTAACCTGTAAGACGTTATGAGGAGGGGGTCAGAACGACAGTTCTAGTGAATGGACAAATTATACACTTCTAAGCTTAATTCTACATATACCATTTTATTTACATTTACTATTATATTATGTTTCTTGGGTTTATAATACTCTCGCTTTAGTGCGTGAATCGTGCCCGTCTACTCCTTAGTAGATTAAAACCTAATAACTTATATATATATATATATATATATGTATATATATGTGTATGTGTGTATATATATATAGCTATATGCCCCTTGACTGCATCGGTCCTGGATACTACCTATAGTACCTTCTGTATCCTCTTCGCAAAGGACTCCATCGTCTTGCTACTATGGCATTCTGTGACTATATCTATAAAGGGCTGCCTCATTAGGCCTACAATACAGATGTTACGTCATCTACCATGAAAACGTACAACTGCGTCCACATTAGTCTATATTAGTGCTTGGACATCCACAATGTACCACCCAGTGCGTACCTGAAGGACTATACGTAATCGTTCTGTCTACTCCCTGAATCCTTCTTAACAAGGTCACCTTGTGCGGAACTCAGTCGAGGATTTTCTATTTCTTTAAAGGACTGCCCTGTTAGGCCAATAATCTAGATATTTTATTTAGTCTGTCTCTTTTCTTACCATGGTTGTAGCCCCACGCAGCCACCCCTCAACCGATCGAAAGATCTCTAAGAGCTAAGTTGTTGTGTCATACTGCAAACAATCTAAACATCCAATTGGCTGCGCCCCGCATCAAATATCTCGATAGTGAAAGGTTTATTGGACTGTTGGTTTAACTCTAGTCTTTTCTGAACTCGCTTCTTGGTTTTGATGCTGGCCTGATATCTGCATGCGTCTATCCTTTTGGGTCCTACCCACTAAAACTTACTTGCAAGTACTGGGACATACGAATATCCTACTCCAAACATCAACCCCTTTTGACTGCCTACCATGGTCCTGCCATGCAAAAAGCAGTCAAGGCATACTCTTTTGATGGAACACCTATAGACCTTCCTCTGAGGGACTTCTCCGTTATGCCTACCCCAAAGGGCCATCCTAGAATACCCTCACGTCACGTTGAAGTCTCATACTTCCTATAGCAAAAATATCTAAGTTGGACGTGCTCCTTCTGTGCTGAAATCTATGATGAACTTCTTCATTAGGCTCTTCATCCTTTGAGCTGCTTCACACGCATCTCACTCTTTTATTAGACCCTAAGTCTAGTCTTTTATTTTGCGTTTATTTTACTTTTCTTATTCTGTTGGTTACTTATTTACCCTAATTAGCATAATCTTGTCCCAGCCTCACCTAATTATTGTGAGACCATCAGTTCCTGACTAAAAGGGAATGCTGTTAGTATCCTTGTTTCCATTTTTCTTATTAACTTAGTGTAAGTTTTAAAATAAGTATCTTCTGTTATTTTTTCTCTATTTTCTTATTAACTTAATCTTAGTCTTAAAATAAGCCTTTTATGTTCTTTCTACTTAATTATAACCTTTTCTCTTATATTATATGAAAATCTTCGCTCGGGACTACGTCTGATTATCACAAATTTAACTACCATAATAACTGCTTTGCCTTTATTCTATTATCTGCACAATAATTGCACATCTAGGTATATATCTTTTAATTGCTTCTAGTGTTATCTAATAATTAACTTGATTTCTTCTTTACTTCCTGTATTTCTTCACTTTTATTTTCTTATATTCTAGGATGTAGTTTTATTCTATTTGGTTGGTTACAAAACTGTGCTAAAATTCTATTTCCATGTCTAAATACTAAACAATGACATAAACAATAATCAGTAACAACTAGATATTTCTTTTACTTTTTGGATAGTGAAAAATACAGTAGGTTTTCTATTTTACACTAATCCTCTTTTTTTATTCTTGCAATTACGTTTATCTTTATCTTTTAAATATTAAACTATGGATATGTATTCTCTTTTCTAAGCCAACCAATAATCTATCGTTTAATTCCCTATCAAGTTATTAAATTTTCCGTTTTAATTTATCTTTCCCGTTTTGGCATAATTTACTGCAAATTTCTATTTTTCTCCTTTTATTTCAGCTTTTCTTATTTACATCTAATTTCCATAAATCTAGTGTTCTTCTATTTTAGTCCGTATTTGTGAATTCTTCTCTTTACTGTTTTATTCACGTAAAAATAAATAAAAAAGAAGCTAAAATTTACATGCTAAATTTAAACTTTTAAAATATATGTAAATAAACGTAAATTTCTTATTTTATGCTTATGCCTTTCTCTAACTATCAAGCCTAATATTATTCAAATTTAATTTGATTACTATTATCCATATAAATAATAATTATATATAAGCTCTCTTATACATTTTACAGTTTCAGCATAACTAATTAACATAATTAATTACTGAATAAAATTATTTAACGAAAATCTAACGATAACATATCATAAAAGTAAAAGATATATGATTAAATCCACTCACTTGGAAAGAAAATGCTTCAAGTTCCAAATCTGATTTTTAACCCATATCTATTATCCATAGCCTTCCCTATTGCAACCCTATTTGGATCCACAAAATGGGATTTATATAGATTTAGAAAGCCAAATCTAATTGAAGAAAAATAAAATAAACAAACTAGGGAACCAGATCTGAGAACTTTACCTCATTCATATGACTATATTTGTACATCTCTATTTTAGAACTATAATTTCTATCTCCAACTTGTAATTCAGAATGCGTAAACCTAAATGGCTAATTTCTAAAGAATTGGAGGAGAAAGAAGAGTGATAGGGCTTTCACGTTCATTTATAAAAATACGAGTTTGATGGCTAGCCTGCCTCTTTATCTATAGAGAGTCAAAACAGTGTCGTTCGTTCGCTTAAAACGACGCAAATCAGGCCGTTCAAAAGGGTGTAGATTAAGCATGCCTGATTTGTTTTTAAACATTTTATTTATTATAAACGTTTAACGTTTATACATTTCCTATTAATTCCAATTAACTCTCATTAGTACTCTAATTTAATGCTCTTTATAACGCACGTCTATTTTGGATTTTAAACGTGCCTTATTTGTTTTATTAAATGTTATTTATAAAGGTTAACTTTTTAAAATTATAAATTATAAACGTTTAACTTTTTTTGTTGCTTGTTTATTCTAATTAATCACCATCAATTGCTTGATTAATTTTCCAATATAAAACTTGTCTATTTTGAATTTCACATGTGACCAGTTAATGTACTCCAATAGTTGATTTGATTAGATTGCCTACTAATATTAATTAATTTCCTTTAACTACTGATATCAATTAATTTCCTTTATGATGGCAATGTAATTAATTACTTTATGGCGCGCGTCTATTTTAAAATTCAAATGCGCATTATTTTAGGAATTCCATATGCATATATATTTATTTATTACAAGTATATTTATGTACATTTACATGTATAATTATTTCTCGATACAAAACTTCGAATGTAAATAACTTTTCATACAAACTCTGTTCGAGAGATATTATATATGTAAATTAATCATAAAATCGTCATGAACACAATGAAATAAGTTTCAAGGTAAAATTCTAAAAATTCCAAAAATCCTTATTTTCACTGTTCATAATTATTTATCATTTAATTACATAAAAATACGAGGTGTTACATTATTCGTACTTTACCTTCGTATAATGCAATATACATGACGTGTCGGCTATATTAGTGTAGTTTAACACCTGTAAACACTTAGTTTCTGACCATATGGGAATGTTGGTGGGATAATGCTAATAACAACACTTAGAAACTAGGTTTTAATAAAATAGGGTAATTTGAGAATTATATGTTGAAACTGGTGAAATAAATGATCAGTCAATCTAGGGCAAGGCATTAGGGATGTTCTTAGGCAACCCGAAAAGGAGCGGATGCGGTTAGAGGCATAAAATGACAATGAAGACAACAAATCCTCGAAACCTGTAACTTCCAGAAACTGTGTACATCAGTCCACTAGTGGGTGGAACTAGGGCAACGTTGGCCGATTCTAACACTGGTTGAACTTGGGCCCACAAGGGTCTATACAAATAAATAATGAATGGTTTAATTATTGTTTCTCTTGTGTTCTAAAAAGTTCTCTAAGTCCAATGGCAAGATGAATGATGGTTTTACAAGGTGAACGAATGTGTGCGATAATTGGTTGTTATTTAAAGTGAATATGTGTACTATTGAGATATAGATTACGATACAAGGATGCATGTGGATGTGAGAGAGTCTGGAGCATAGGTAGATAGCTTAGAATACGTATATGGATATGAATGCAGTTTTGTGACACAAGTAGGTGGTCCAGTCATTACGTTGCTCCTATGTAATGCTTCGGAGGACCAGTTGGAGGAGGTGGATATTAAGCGACCCTGTAAGCTATGGGCGGTCCAGAGCATGAGTCCAATTAGGTACCATGAGGACAACAAGCAACCTCGTAGGGTTTGGGCAATCTAAGTGAGTGGGTCATATACATGATTTGTGTGACGTCGGACAACAAACGATCCTATAGGGCATGAGGACGGACTAGTTAAGTGAGTCCACGTAGACATAGTGTGGTATTGTTATAGGTATATGACAGTTAGTTATGACGTAGTGATGGAACATATGGTGACCGAGCTATAGACTCATATCATCATGTTATAGTATTATTTTTATACTATATGTAGAGTAAAGTATGGCTCACTCACCAGACTTATGTTCGACCCACTCCTATATTACCTTTTATATATATATCCAGGTCGATGGGGTCTAGAGATGAGATGATCGAGGATGGAGATTTATTTGTAGATTGCATCTATGGTGTAAATAAGTGTTGTACAAGGATTTGACTATGTATGCGGATTGGGTTGTATTTGTATTAATTCAGACATATATATCTGACATCATAGACATGTTATGGTTATATGACTATGGTATTTAATTATGTATTATACTCTATTTCCTTCAATTGTAAGACTATGAAAGTAGATGATTGTTAGGTATGTTGGTTAGTACTATATGTGAATATATCTACTATTTATTTTGTCTTACCACACGACTCATCCTTTGGGTTTCGGTGTCCGTTTAGGAACCAGACTTGGGATCGAAGGGGCAGGCTGTTACATTTGGTATTAAAGTGTTGGTTAGGACTAGGATATGAATTAGGAACAAATTGAAATAGCGTATTTTTTTATTTCTATTATATATATATATATATTATATAAAGGAATTCAAAGTACATATGCATAGACCAATTGCTATTCCAGTTTTATTTACCATATATTGGAGAGTTGCTAATGAATCAACAGATAGCTGAAATGAGTAATTTAGTTGAAACTAGAGCAAAAACCAACACAGCCAATGCTAGTAGGACATAAACCAGGATAAGACTAGCAACCGTGTGGATATACTGGATATTCTCGGTATCAATATCCAGATATAGTTCGGATGCTACATTCAGGCGACGAGCTAAGCTAGTACCAACCCTACCGAACCGGCAGCCACCACTACCACTACCAATCAAGGTGTGATTCCAGTCCCAGCACCACCAATTATTGACTTTCCAAAGTTCTGTAAGGATTTCTCTAGTC
The DNA here is from genome assembly GCA_030765085.1 of Allium cepa. NCBI lineage: Eukaryota > Viridiplantae > Streptophyta > Magnoliopsida > Asparagales > Amaryllidaceae > Allium > Allium cepa. The sequence goes on along the minus strand of CM060931.1, from coordinate 1,036,125,109 downwards.
TTGGTGGAAAACCTTTCTTTGAGATGAAATCATACTTAGTGACTCGGGCATGGATGAATGGTTCTAAAAATATTTTCAACCTATCAAGACCTGGTGATGCTACTATGATACCGTTAGTTGCTTGACATTTGTAAGGATAAGAGCATGTTGGTGGGAAGTGGTAACTGCTGAAGTGAATGAGAATGCTATTACTTAAAGGATATTTAAGCCGAGATTCAGGACAAAGTCTCTTTCTGGTGTCAAAATGGATTTATTATTAGAGAAATTTATTCATATGAAGCAAGAAGATATGATAGTTGGGGAGTGTATTAGTCATTTTAATGAGTTAGCCCGATATGAATTTGAATTCGTGAATACTCCGACGGAAAGGCATTGAAGTTTGAATTAACCTCCGAGCGAATTAGCATTGAATTAGATAACATATGGAGCAACTTTTAGGGGATTGGGAGCATCAACATTACTGAATTCTTTTAATGAAACCTTGGCTAAGGATCAGTCTAAGGAAGAAGAGGGATAGCAATAGAGTAAGCACAAGGGAAATGGACCACAATGAGGGCAAAGCAAAAGGCAGGTGCTTACTTATCACAGATATCAGAAGGTAGGACACCTTGCAAAGAATTATAGGGCAAATCTCTTGAGGAGTAGGTGTTATAATTGCAACAAAGTGGGATACATAGCCAAGGAATGCAAGGCAATTCCAACACAGGAGAAAATTATATGTTATAATTAAGATTAGTTTGGACATATGAAGAAAGACTGCCCAACTCTTGATAGTGGCAGTCAGATTGTAAAGGCATGTGCTCTGGATGTCATTCCAACTTCTAATATTACACCACCGCCGACCTAGCAGAAGGAAAAGAGACTATCATGGAAGGTGTGTTGATTTTATATGATTCTCATGTTCGTACTTTGTTTGATACTAGTGCATCTCATTCATTCATTGTAAGTGCATTGGTCGATGGTTTAGCCCTTAAATCTGACATCATGCCCGAATCTATCTCGATGTTGAATCCTATCAAGGAATTGACCCATTTGTCAATGCTATGATATAGTCTAAAGTTCGTCAGCCGTGGTGTGGAGTTCCCTTATAGTACATATGTACTAAAATTCTTGGGATATGGGTTGATTTTGGAAATGGATTAGATGTCTCTCTATGGGTTTGTGTAGGATCGTGATAGAAGGATGATTCAATTGAGAAAGGGTGAAAGACATGATTTGATTCCATGCTATGCGCCTGATATTTCTGTTATGGAGACGTATTTGTATTAACTCGGCCTATCACAAAAAGGGCTATCGCGTATACCTATAGTGAAAGATTATCTCGATGTATTAGAAGAAGTTTCCAGTCTCCCTACCCAAAGAGAAATCAAATTTCGTATTGATCTCGAGAATGATGCAAGGCCAGCAGTGACGCCTTTTACGCATATGGCTTCGAAGGAAAGAAGAGAATTGGATAAGCAATTTTTGGAATAGTTACGGAAAGGCTTTATTTTGAGAAGTATATCGAAATAGGGACTGCCTATCGTTTTGTTAATAAGGCAATGGTTCCTTCGGGTTATGCGTCGGCTATCGAGGATTAAATAAGCTGACGAAGGAAAATCGCTATCCATTGTCTCGCATTGACAACCTCTTTAAATGGTTAATCGAGGAAGGTTTTCTCACAGCTTGATTTGGCAACTGGGTTTCACCAGTTGAGAGTTGTCAAAGACAGCATCCAGAAGACTGCTTTCCAAACGCCTGATGTATCGTTTAAATGGATGGTCATGCCGTTTGGACTGGCGAATACTTCATCTTATTTTATAGACTAAATGAGTAGAGTGTTCTAGGGGAAATTGAACAAGCATGTTGTGGTCTTCGTGGATGATATTCTTATTTATTCTAAGAGTGAGGTAGAGCATGAGGTTTATTTGGGAGAAGTAATGGATGTCTTGAGGAGAAATCAATTAAAAGCTAAATTTTCTAAATGTCACTCTAGAGAATGAATTGTGTTTCCTTAAGAATGTAGTATCAACAGATGGATTAATGGTAGTTCTAGGGAAAATAGATGATGTCAAGGATTGAAAGATTCCAAAGAATGCTTTAGAGGTCCATAGCCTTTTAGGTTTGGCTGGATTCTATCAGAAGTTCATATTTTTTGAAGATATTGGCACCTCTGACCCATTCAACAAAGAAGAATCTAATTTATACGTGGAGTTCAAAGTGTGCAGAAACACTTATTCAATTGATAGAGTTGTTAATGAGTGCTCCAATTTTTGTTACCTCCGATGGTGTCAAACCATTTACTGTGTTTATTGATGCATGCGGTTTTGGTGTTGTTCTTATATACGAACTAAGAATAGTAGCATATGCAAGCAGACAGTCGAAGAATCACGAGAGGAATTATTTGACACATAACTTGGAATTGGCAATCATTGATTTGCATTAAAGTCGTGGACACATTATCTGTTGGGTGAGAGATTTGAGTTATTTATGGATCATATTCTCTCAAGTATTTATTTTATCGGTCTGAATCTAGGACAACAATGGTGGGTGAAGTTCTTATCATTGTATGACTTCGAAAATTTTTATACCCTAGGAAATGGAAACATAGCTGCAGACACTTTAAGTAGGAGACATGTAGAGGTGAATGTTATGTTCATAGAATGGAGAAATTATAGATCATGTTGGAGTAAGTCAAGGGAAAGATGCATCGTTGGTAGATATTCTGGGGTAACTATGACAGGGTGAACGATTGAGCCATTTGATCGTTACTCCAAGGATCATAAGGTTTATTTAAGAAGAGATGGAAGGCTATATGTACCATAGATTAATGTAACGACCCGAAATTTTGATCATTTGATCTTGAATGTTTAATTTATTTTTAAATGTTGAATTTTTATTAATAAATGATTTTGAATGTGGAGATTTTGATTGAATGAGTTAAATGGTTTAAAATCTCAAATATAGCGATTAATTTGATTTGGTAAATAGTAAATTAAATATTTGAAATTAGCTAATTATGCGGATCAGGAGTTAAATGTGAACAAAAATGATTTTTAAGTCAATCTAACTTCTATTGGGATTAGGATTATAATATTAGACTTTTGAATGGAATTAAAAGTCGACATATTAAAATTTAGGATTTATATATTAATTTAATATTGGAATTTAATATATAAAAATAGTATAAATAATCAAATTTTGATTTAATACGAATCAAAATGATTTTTATATCGATATAAATTCTATTTGAATTATAATGGAGTGAGTTAGTTTTTAAAATGGAAATTTCAAGTAATTTTGTCGATTTTGGAAATCGCTCGAATTAATCGACGCGCTAAAATAGCCTTTCGAGGCACAATCTCGGAATTCGACGAAATCAGTTCCATTTGATCCATAATAATGTATTATTACCGGATTTTAAATTTCATAGCGTTTGGATTTACCATTTGGTCATGCTGGATAGAAATACGTTGAGTTTAATTTCCAAATTTTAATATTTAATTCGATTCGAAAAAATATCTTTCACATACGATCGAATTAGGCCTCAAAACATGTTACATTGGGCTCAAAATAGGGGTAAAATATTATAAATACCAGGCGGCATGTCTCGATTGGAGTTCATTCGGAAAAGCATGTAAATTTTGAAAATAATATTAAAATAAAAATGTTCATGTATATATATATAAGGGCGTTTCACAAGAAGGACAAACTTTGTAGTCCAATTAGTTTTAGAACACACATCCACGAAAATTAATTTCAAGGCCAAAGTCAGTAAAATAATTACTTTTAAGAACAAAGTTAGCAGTCCAATTACTTTCAAGGACATAATTTCATAGGTTTTTAGGCCTTAGAAACTAATTATTTTGCATTTTGTCCTTAAAAGTAATTATTTCAGTTGTGTGTCCTAGAAATTAATTGCACTTGCTAAAGAGGCCCTTATGGCAAATTTCCACACACACATACACATATATATAGATATGGGGGCGGTTATTTAGACACAAAATTTGACACAAATTGGGGACACAAAAGATCTGGACCATTGGATCTTTTTGTCTTTACATGGAAAGTGGAATTCAGGGGGAAATCTAATGGTAGAGATCTCTTGTGTCACCAATTGTGTTCAAGTAGACTTTCCCTATATATACACGCGCGCGCGCGCGCGCAACCGTAAACCCTTCCCATTTTAACCTATCTACAATTCCTTTAAATCAATGGCCGATATCTCATGGCCTTTCCCCCCCAAATCCTCCTCATCCAACTATTTTCAGACCGAAGCTCCAACTAAGAAATCGTAGAGCATCTCAGGCTCTACCTATTCAACGGATATGATTGGATTTATGGCTTCGGATTTACGGCAAATCGAGTTGGAATGGCGCACGTTCGAGAATGGTTTCTAGAGGCTTGAGTTGATTGAGCTTGGCCATGTTTTGGCCATGGGTGGAGGCGGCGATGAGCTTCACTAGGGTATTGATGGATCGTGCTGAATCGGGTCGTGGTGGTTGCGTAAAGTCGAGGATAGAGGCGGCCATAGGTTCGAGTTGTGCCTGTACTCGTGTGGAGGAAGAAGAAAATGGAGCGGCCTTGATTTTCTGTAGCAAATCATACGGCCATGATTTTTCAGAGTAAAATAAATAAAATTACTTATATAATTTATATCTAGACTTTAAAAATTCGTACCTTTTTCTTACGAGGTCGGAATTGGACGAAATTAGTGATGACGGAATTGTGGCAACAAGCATTACGCTCTAAAACAGGTCTGGAGACATTTGGAGTGAGTTGCAATTTTGGGTTAACTCGAACGTGTTCGGTCTAATTTAAAATTGAAACGTTTGAAAATTTTAAAACTCAAGGTGAGTTAATCTCACTCAATTTTGGGTTACTGCAATTAGTTTTAAATAGTTAAAATTAATTATTGGTTGATTGGTTGAATTTGATAATTTTTATCAGTTGAAAATGATATTATATATTGTAGTATATATATTGGAGTGATTGATATTCCCGTATATGTATAGTGGATGAGACCTTATGCGCCCCGCATAATAGCGGATGACCCTATATATCGCGATATTCTGCCTCGAAACGGAATTGGTATTTTTATGTTGTATTAAATCCGTGGATGCAAGGAAAACAGGTTGGAGGGATCCAACTGGATTCCTTATGGTGAATTATTGTGTGATTTGAATTGTTGGATGTTATGGCAGTTTTAGCTTAGATTTTGGTATTTTTGAATACCAATAATATATGGTTTGAATTGGAAAAGAATTTTAAAGGGAATTTTTGAAGTAAAATGTATATATAAAATTTCGGGTTAATTGATCTAAGAAAATAATGGTTTTGAAATTTATACTTAACTATTTCAAAATATCATGAACAGAGATTTTGAGATAAAAGTATATAAAAGGATTTTAAATAATAAATTCTTAAGGGGTGCTTGTATAAATATAAAAGGTTTAAAAATTGAGATTTTTAGTGGATTGGAAGAATATAAATGAATTTGGAAATAAGTATAAAATTAGTTATACTAGAGCTCAAGTAAGATTTTCAAATTTACAAAATGAAATTAGAATCAAGAAAGTGGGCTTGTTTTTAAAAGAGAATTTTTAATAATTAACCAGGTAATTTTTAAAAGTGTTGAAATATTTCAGAAACTAGTTACTTAATTATTTTAAATTGTTTAAAGCATATTTAAATATTAACTAGTTACCTTATAATGATTGTTAAAGATTTATTACTGTTTAAGAATTAGTCGGCATTGTTGTTTTAAAAGATAGATTATTAAATATTAATATGGCTTTGGACAATAACTTTTATTTACGTATATTTGCCTAGGTTAAACTTGGAAATTATTTCAGAAACTTATAAGCATTTTTTTGAAATAATTATTAAATAAAGTTTTTGGGAAGTAATGGTATACTTTGCGTCGATAATTTGGAAGGAAAACATACATTTTGGATAAATAGATTATAATGATTGAAATATAAATTAAATTAAAAAGAGATTTAATGTTTTTAAGTGGAAATTAAATGTTTGGTTGTATGTTTGGTATTTGATAGTTAAATAACCGACTTTCAAATCTGGACCCTGAATATAACTTTGGGAATATCTAGGAGAAAACATGGAATTATATGGTACAGTTGCTATTCGAGGTGCTATACTGTACGTATAAACTCATTTCGTTCTTCTGGGACGATGATAAGGAAATCTGTCTACTAATGGTTAGGAGGTGGTCTCCGATCTTACTTCATCCTTTTATTTTCTAAAGAATCGGGGTTGTGTCTACTGGAAAATATCGAATGTTGTTTTGAAGAGACCGGGATCAGATAAGTTACCGGAAAACCACTTCGATCCAACGAGTACGTTTTCGAAGGGAAAACAAGAGCATGGAGTCGAAGATGGAGCAATGAAGTGCAATGGCTAATCGTTACTAATTTTGAGGGTGATTCTAAATGGATGTAGTAGAAATTATGCCTTCGGTTCCGTTCGAACCTAGGACGGACTTGTATGGATGAATGCTACCAGTACATTGTCACTGTAGGACAATGAGCATTCTAAATGAAAATTCCTTAAAATGTAATCGTAGCCTCTAGCCTCATCAACTGGTAATGACTGAAAATCAAAGGAGATGCAGCAAGGCTAAGTGGGTCGCACCAAATTTGGGTATGTTTATCACCTTTCTAGATACGCGCAGATGTTATTTTATTACTACGATGTATGGTAGGAGCTCGAAAAAGAGTGGGAACACCCGGGGTGATAGCATATTCGGTCTATCCAAGTTAGGAATAGTCTGATCTTGTGTTGTAGGGGATCCCGGCGTGGTCCTCGGTACATTACTTCTAGACATGTACTGTGACAGGTGGTACCCCGGCGCCTCGTCATTCGTATGGAATCCATTCTCCAATACGTGCGTTTACGGTTTTGATTGTAGAGCCTAGTATGCTAAAATTTAATTAATGTAACAATTTCCACTATTTAAATAAGTATTTGTACTTAGATACCAGAATAACATCAGAGGCTTTTGATATGAAATGTTTTGGTTATCGTAAGGTAAAAACCCGTCGTTTTATGTGTGGTGTGGTCTTACGAGATACCTTTGATTTTCAAAGAATTTTGATAACTGTAATAATTCAAATCGAGTGTGTTTTCTCACGCTGGTTTTCCAAACTAATTCGGTTGTTATTTTATTATAATGCTCAGGTCAGACCGAGTATTTTAGATAGGGATAGGATGCTATGGAGCTCAGAAGACGTGTTGGATGGCAAAGACGTATTACTCATACTTGTTTATTCCGCTACAGTATTTTGTTAAAGTTATCTGCAATTATGAGGGAAGGTTGTTATAACTGTCCAGGCTTGTAACTATTGATTTGTGTACTCTGATATGAGATATGTATATACAGTTTTGATTTGTGCAAAGAACTATTTCCATTATATGTTATTCACTCCGCGGTGAGATTCTGTTTTTGTTTCGTTTCTTCTTTCTTCAACTTACTTTCTTTCCCCTCAACAACCTGTCCTTCTGGCCTGAACATTCGACATGTTAAACAAATGAGCATATATATATATATATATATATATATATATATATATATATATATCGATTTCGAGGGCTTAAAAGGCATGTCGTCATAATTGGTATCGAAGCTTAGGTTGGCGATATACCTAGGCTTTGGTGGGATTACTCATTAGAGATAGAGCCAGTAGTACTCTAGAATGAGTTTGAGTGTATTAATTTCTATGAGCGCGTATTTGTTAGTGAATATAATTTTTTTTTATTGTGTTGACTTATCGGTTGAGTACTTATGAATTCTAGTCAGTACGGAAAATACAACTGTATCGATAGGAATTTCTAAACTCTTAAATAAGATAAACTAACACAGTATTGTTTTTGAAGTGGGTAAATGAAATAATTTTACCCAAACTATATTTTTGATATAAAAGAATTAATTTTCTGAGGTTGTTAAGTAGTGTATATTTGGATGTTTGGTTGATAATATTATAATCAAAACAGGTTATAAAATTTGAAATGATTATACATATAACTAAATAGAAAATTGGATAAGGATGATTTATACAAAGGAGTCATAACTAAAATTGGATTCAAACTAGAATTTAAACCCCAGAAACTTTAAAAATGTTTTAAATTGGGTTTGAACTAAATGTTTGGGAATTTTATATATTGGAAATTCGAGAATGTTTTCCAAAGTGGTTGAAAGGAAGAATGGTGATATTATTTTGGAGATATTTTTGAATAGAAAATATTTTGAATGGATTTTGAAAGTAAGGAAGCACTGAACCCACTTCAGTCGTTGAAAAATATTTCTGGTGATGACAGCCGCATCATCAGTGTTCAATTTTGAGTTTCTAAATGACGGATTGCTACCGTAGGGATTGGCTATGATTATTTGTGTAAGAAAACGGGTCTTCGACGCCCGAACGTCGACATCAATACGTCTACTGTATCAACCACCGAGCAATCGAATGCCGGAAACCGAATGCTTAGGGTTTAAGAAGAAGAAAAAGATAGAAGAAGTAAGAAAAAGATAGAACAGAAAGAAAATAACAAAATAATATCAGAATCTCACAATCGCAGCGGAACAACATATAATAGATAAATGAATAATCTTTAAACAAAGAACTATATCAGTTATTACATTACATCACATTACATTATCAGAGTTTACAACAACAAACAACAGAAAAGAAATACTATATACTAAATGGTACGCCATGCCCTCCAGCTTGCCTCCAATTCTCTACAGCAACTCCCGAATTCCAGAATGACCTGATAACCTGACTCTAGACTGCTCGTGTGGAAATTGGTGGGCACCCAGAGTTTAGGAAGGAAAACATTAAACTCCGAGTCAGTCATGTGACTGGTGTGAGAACTAAAACAGTTTATTTTTAAAAAAAAACTGAGGAATATTTTTAAAGTCAATTCGAAATGCTTTTAAAAATGAAACGACCGTAAGGCCTTCAGGCACACACACAATGCAAACGCAGACTTGGGGGAGATTTATCCTTATGATAGTCAAAGATGCTTACTACGTAAAGTCAAATCATTTTTGATATTATTATTATTGCATAGTGTAGAAAACATTTCGAAAGTGGAATATAAATCTTAGCCAGCATAGGTTCCATTATATTATGCCTACTATAGCTACCATATTAGATGGCAGGTTCTACAACTAAAACCGTACAAGGCTCGTATTGTTTCTTTGGATTTCCAACAAATGGTCAGGCCAAGGAACTTCCCATTGCCACATGGAAATGCCTCTGGAATGACGTCCCGAGAACCTAACCGGATCTCTGCCAACACAAGGCCGGGTTACCCTTCAAACTGGGTAACTACTGACACGAATATGCCATCCCTTGATCGTAACCGATCTATATCTGAGGATCCTCGATTTCCAACAACCACAAAGTAATAAATTTGCAGCAACAACATAGGTTAAGTATCTGGGCTCCATACCATGATACCACCTCTATCCAGAAGGAATGACATACACTAAAGGGCGCTACCCCCGATAACCTTGCTGCATCTTTCCTATTTTGACCATTTCCGGGGTGTGAGGTCCGACGCAGTCTCGTCCACAAAGCTACGCTTTATAAAAAAGTTGTGCTTTGATTCAACAAATGCTCAACAGCACTTAGCATATCACACTACCAAATTGGGAGTATATTACTAATAACCTTCAACTACATAACCTCTGAGCTCATACATCCCAGAGAAGGGTGTTAATGCTAAGAGAATAAATTCTCCGCCACCAACATATATGTATTTGAAAGAAATCAGCTTTATATCTCAATTTGTAATGTCAGACATACATCCATACAAGTCTGTTCCGGGATCAAACAGAACCGAATGCACTTCCAAAGAAGTCCTTGCAATCCGGATATTCACTAATCACGTCCGGACTTCCCATCACATATGGAATCTCTATACCGGGGCCATTCGGTGCAGAGACATTAGACAGTAATCCTTCCGTTTTCAAAAATATCTGGTCTTCAACACCGGTCTTCAAATGCAATCCATAACGACGTATCACATATTCAGAATGGGTTATACGAACCCAAGGTCCTTTCTCGGCTAACCCGAATAGTGAGCGCTTATTCAAAAATAAGTGTGGCATTCAAATTCAAGCAAATCACAACAAATACCCATTCAAAGGTAATTATTGATGGTCGTTTATTGAACTATCAATGGATATGCACAACATCACCAGATTCCAAATAATTTTCCAAATTATTTATTTTCCAAAAATATCTTTACAAGATATATAATTTCAATACTTCAAAAATAAATCAATATTTATTTTTAAACAAATTCCCCTTTCTTTTATAAATTCCATAGTGAATTTATATTTCAAAATATCTACTGATATACGGTTTTCAATAGATTTCAAATACTCATTTTCAATTTACCTTTACAAAGATAAATTCTCAAAAACGTTTCATTTCATATTGGAAAAGCATTTCCATACTTATTAATAATAAGTAGTCCACAAATCTATTTATTTTCAACACTTGGAAAATATTCAATATACTTAAATCACAATTAAGTGTATATTTTATTCTTTAAGGAAAGTGTTCTTTTAAACACATTTATTTGAGTCAAAACGAATGTTGCGTAAAACATCGTTACGACAACTCAAAATCATTAGTATCGGGATTCGAAGTTAAGATAGATATATATAAATCCCAATACTATATAAAACATTTCCTTTCAGAAATCATTTACTATAACAACAGTGTTATAGTCCACCATTTCCTTCTATTTCTCGAAAACGTCTATTTCAACAATGAATGTTGAAATCTCTGGTTTCGAACCTTAACACATTTTAAAACATCGTTAAATCGTTTTAATTCTATTTAAAATATCACCTCCAAAACAATTTCTTTAACATATTATTCACTATCCAAAAACGTGAATATACTTCGTTAACCAATTTCATCATTTCTATACATTTTATTTTAAAGGATTATCCATTGTCTCAAAATCGTGGATATAACTCCTTTAATAATTTCTACATTTACTTTATCAGTTCAATTGATTTGGATTTATAAAACAATGTTTATAAATTCCAATTCTATTTATTTTATAACAACTTCAATTTATAAATCTCCTTTATTAACCTATTCAATTTATAACCCAATTATATACCAAAAGTCCATATTTTAAGTTAAATACTTATAATTTATTTGTTTACAAAATCGTTCTTTTAAACTTCCCAAATTATAAATCTTATAACTTATAAGATTCAATTATTTATCTAAATCTATTCTTTTAATAACTTTACAAAAATTTTAATCTTACTACTTATAAATTCCATTTATAACTTCACCATTTATAATTCTATAATCGCATTCACTTATGAAATCCATTTACACTCCATTCTAACATTTATAAAAACTCGTTTTATAATTCCAATATTTTAATTTATAAATATCAATTTTATAAATCTTTTATATAAATCAATTTATATTATTATTTTAAAACGTCTTTAAACTCCTTTATAATTTCATCATTTTGATTTATAAAATAATCAAATTTTATAAATCCTATATTTAAACTTTTTACAATAAATTCAAAAATCCAAATTTAAACTATTTTATAAAATCAGTAACCCCATATTTTCACAAATCAATTTTTAACTATATTTCTCAAAAATCATAATTTTTATAACATTAAAATTATAACGTTTATTTATTTAAAATGAATCAGTTCCAAAAATATTTTATAAAACGTGTACTTTCAAAAAAATCACTTTAAAATCCTTTGGAAATTCCAAAATTGGCCCAATGATGCTACACACCAAATAGTCAATCACGACAACAACGACATCATATATCTGTATATGATAATCAACAAATATAAAAATATCTATAATCAAATAAATACTGTTGAGGAATCCAGTTGGATCCCTCTAACTTGTTTCCCTGCATCCACAGACATTAGCACAATTCCGTTTCCAAACGAAATATCGCGGTATATAGGATTTAAAATATTATCCTCTATTATACGGCGCAATAGGGTCTCATCCGCTATATAATGCGGGAAATCAACTCCAAATACATAAATAATACCAATTTCACTGTACCGTGAAATATTCGCGGTATATGTTTTTAACAAATAGCCTCCGCTTACTAACGGCGTATAATGTCTATTTTAAAAATCAATAGATAACAATCATCATTCAAACATACAATCAAGAATTTTAAATCTAACTATTTAAAATTAAAATCGAAACCGATTCGATTGAGTGAGAAGTTCTCACCTTGGTTTCAATTTCGTTTTCAACTTTTATTTCGAACAAAATTAAACACGCGTTTAATTTTATCCGAAATTCTCACTAACTCCAAACGACTCCAATCCAGTTCTATAGTGTAGCGCTCGTCAAAACGAACCCAACGCAACTTGTTTCGTGCGTTTTCGACCTCGTAGCAAAATGATATAATATTTTAAAGTTTACACGATTTATAAATAAAATAAATTGCAATTTCTATTATTTATTTTAACCTAAATCCATCCGGGCCGTTGGATCTTCCTGCATGCATCAAGACCGTTCGCCCCCCCCTCTCCTTCTTCCCCGTTCCTTCGTTCGAGTGAACCCAATGAGCCGCCGCCTTCGTTTAATTTCGCACCCATCTACGAACGTTTCTACATTGATCAAGCAACATCATTTCAAAGCCAACGTTGAGCTCGACCTTCGGCTACAATATCATAGGGCTCGGCCACCCCTAGGCTCGGCAAAACGAAGATGAACGTGCGCCCTTCCCTGGCCGATTACGACGAATCCGAGCCACTTCAACGCAAATCCACACTTGGATGTGAAGTACTTGGCGAGCTCTTCAATTTGTTAGTTGGAAGTTTCGGCTAAATATTTACGGATTGGAAGATAATTGGAGAGGAAGGTGATTGTTTTTCAGCCATTGGTATAAAGAATGGCGGACGAGACATTTAGGTTTGGGGTTTTGATTAATTTGGGAAAATAATGAATGTTTGTGGCTTTTATAGAAAATATTTCAAATTACTATCCATCCAGAATTTCCGAACTCCAAATCTCGCGCGATAACTTGCGTTTCTAGGGTTTATCCCGCATTCCGAACACAATGGAACGTGTTTCGGTAGCCAATTCGATCATCTGTGCGAGTTACGGAAATAAACGATCGATTTCAAATTAAATCGATTTAAACCAATTCCTATGCGTTTTGGCTTGCCTCGGACAAACGGTAAATCCGATTGACACGAAATTTGAAACCATACAATAATATAACATTACGGATCCGATGAAACTAGTTTCGTCGAAATCCGAGACTGTTTGAAAAATGGCTATTTTAACTCGTCAATTAAATATTAAAATATTAAATTTTCACAAATTAACTTTTAATTTGATTTTAGAAGTTCTATAACATCATTCTAACTCCAATATGATTTATTAAAATTTTACAAATCATTTTTAATCATTTTAAACCCAATTTTCAATTATTTACGTAATTTCAACTATTAAATTATTGATTTAATTACCCAATTAAATCCAATTATTCGAAATAAAATATATTCGACTGTTTAATTTCACTTATTAATATTTAAAATCAATTAAATATACAAATTTTAATTAATAGAAATTCTGGGTCGTTATAATTTGCTTTGCGCTTGTTTGGCAACAAATTTTGTTTTAGAAATTTCAAAAAGGAATATTTTGGGCAAAACCAAGTTTTTTTAAAATTATGAAAGTATGATTTGATATACTAGAGGAATATATTTAAATTTATGATTTCAAAATGATTTGAAATAAAAACCGATGATTAAACTCTGGGATTTCTATTTAAATGATTTTTGAAGTCAGGGGAAAATAAGTTATTAAACTTATAATTTGGATAAGTTAAATAAAATTGAAATTGGATTTGAATCAAATATGAAATAAAGCTGAAATGTAAAATGGTTATATAATTATAAGTTATAATTATTGAATGGACTAAAGTAAGTAAAATGGGATTTTAAGTAAATAAGTTTTGAACTTATGAATTGAGAAATAAATAAAAAAAGTAAACCAACTGAAAATGGTTTGATATTAATATTAAAGAAATGGAAATGCAAAAATTAGGATTATAATGAAGGGTGAAAGGGTAATTAAGTAAATTAAATATAAACAAGAATCGCGAAGTGGTTGTATAACTATATGTTATAAATATTGAATGTGATTAAACTTAAGTGGGAAATTCTAGGAATTGTGAACAAATAAGTTGTATGCTTTATTTAACCGAGAAAGTGGAAAAGTAAGATCAAGTTAAAATGGTTAAGTAGTTGATAACAAGAAATGAATTCAATTTAAGAGTAAATGAATTAAATATGATTTTGAAATATGATTTTGGAGTATAGATTGGGAATGAACTTAAGTTATAAGCTGAATATGAACTAAAGTAGCGGTATGGAATGTCTATAATAGACCTAGAAATAATTTTTGTAAATAGTTTATAACGAAATTAGCATGGAATGAAATGTTGTTCGCTATAAAATGAAGGGAATAGCACTAGGAAAATAAAATGAAGTGAAAGAAAAAGATGTAATATAAGTTGGAAGGAAAGTTAATAGAAATTCAAGTGTGGGAACCATGTTATGGTATAATGAATTATTCGAAAATCGATTTATATGGAACGATTTCCCCAGTGAGATAGTATAAATTGGATATACTAAGTAAATGAAACAGTTAAATTGAATGAGATTCAATTTAAAATGAATTAGAATTTCATTGCCATGGGAACTTAAGTGATTATTTATGAAATGGATTCATCAATAAATTAACATGGATTGTTTAATACAACATAAAACAAACAAGGTTTGGTGAATGACATGAATGGGAAACGAGTGGAAAATAGGAGTCAATTTAAAAAGAAATAAATTGAAACTGGTGAAATAGATTTGCATTTAATGAAGGTCAATAATGAATGGAATGCAAATAAATTGATTGTGAATCAATTTGAAATTGAATAGAAGTGAATTTATGCAAGTAAGTTACATACAAATCAATTTGGAATGAATATGAGATTGTTTGTTGTAAATATGAATTAAATGCAATAAATTTGGTTGAAAATCATTTTGAATTGAAGGAAATGATATATGGATCCATGGAAGAAATTATATTAGTGTTGGAACCTTATAACTACTTATAATATATGATTAGCATGTTTGGGTAATGAAGTTCATGTGTTATCTAGTAAATAAATGAAATGTTATTAAAATTTCATGTTTTTGGTACTTACGTGTTTGAATTGAGTAAGTACAGGTACCCGAAGGCTAATTGGATTAGAGTTGGTTTACGCAATTGCATATAAAATAAGCTGCTCGCTTTAAAACGCTAAATAAAAGGTACGCCTACGCAATAAAACAAAGATATGATAATATATTGATATTTTTTTTTTCTGGCCGTGTGGGTCGATGTATATATTTTTATCTCTCTTGTGATATTACAAAAGGCTCTCTGTATAAAGGAGACTCTGGCAAAAAATTCAAAAATTTATGGTGTTAGAAAAATTTTGAAACTATAAAAGTTGATTATTGAATTGTATTAGAAATCAAGGTTTTTGAGTTAGAGATGGAAACAAAAATTGTTTTGGATAAAACCTAAAGGGTTTAGAGAAGTGAATGTAGGATTTTAATTAAGTGGGGTTGGATAAGTTAATGGGTTTGGAGCATTTTTTCTACCTTAGCAATTTTGAGGACGAAATTCTTATAGGTGGGAGGAATGTAACGACCCGGAATTTTGGTCATTTGATCTTGAATGTTTAATTTATTTTTAATTGTTGAATTTGAGTTATTAAATGATTTTGAATATGGAGATTTTGGCTGAATTAGCTAAATGGTTTTTAATCTAAAATATAGTGATTAATTTGATTTGGTAAATAGTAAATTTAATATTTGAAATTGGGTAATTATGCGGATCAGGAGTTAAACGTGAACAAAAATGATTTTTAAGTCAATCTAAATTATATTAAGATTAGGATTATAATGTTGAACTTTTGAATGGAATTAAAAGTCGATAGATAAAAATTTGGGATTTGTATATTAATTTAATAGTGGAATTTAATACATAGAAATAGTGTAAGTAATCAAATTTTGATTTAATACGAATCGAAATGATTACTTATATGGATATAAATTCTATTTGAATTATAATGGAGTTAGTAAGTTTTTACAATGGAAATTTCAAATAATTTTCTCGATTTTGAAAATCGCTCGATTTAATCGACGCGTTAAAATATCATTCCAAGGCATAGTCTCGGAATTCGACGAAACCAGTTCCATTAGATCAGTAATAGTGTATTATTATTGGATTTAAAATTTCATAGCATTTGGAGATATTGTTTGGTGTGCGGGATAGAAAAGCATTGAGTTTAATTTCGAAAATTTAATATTTTAATTCGATTCGAAAAGCTATCTTCCACATATGATCGAATTATGCCTCGAAACATGTTCCATTGGGTTCAGAATAGGGGTAAAACATTATAAACACTAGGCAACACGCCTTGATTGGAGTTCATTCGGAAAAGCATGCAAATCTTGAAAATAATATTAAAATAAAAATGTACACGTATGTATATATATGCGCAACAGTAAACCCTTCCCGTTTCTTGACCTAGTTGTCGTTCCTTTAAATCAATGGTCGATATCTCATGGCCTTTTCTCCCTAAATCCTCCTCATCCAAGCATTTTCAGACCAAAGCTCCAACTAAGAAATCGTAGGGCATCTCCGGCTCTATCTATTCAAGGGATATGATTGGATTTAGAGCTTCGGATTTACGGTAAATCGAGTTGGAATGGCGCACATTCGAGCATGGATTCTAGAGGCTAGAGGCGACCGAGCTTGGCCATATTTCGGCCATGGGTGGATGCGGCGATGAACTTCGCTGGGGTATTGATGGATCGTACTCAATTGGGTCATGATGGTTGCGTAAAGTGGAGGATAGAGGTGGCCATGGATTCGATTTGTGCCTATACTCACGTGAAGGAAGAAGCAAATGGAGCGACCTTGATTTCTTGTAGCAAATCATACGACTATGATTTTTCAAAGTAAAATAAAAAGAATTACTTATATAATTTATATTCAGAATTAAAAAATTTGTATCTTTTTCATACGATGTCGAAATTGGACGAAACAAGTGGGACGCAATGGTGGCGACTGGCACTATGTCTGGAACAGATCTGGAGATGTTTGGAACGAGTTACAATTTTGGGTTAAATCGAACGTGTTCGGTTTAATTTAAAATTGAAACGTTTGGAAAATTTAAAACTCAAGGTAAGTTAATCTCAATCAATTTTGGGTTGCTGCAACTAATTTTAAATAATTAAAATTAATTATTAATTGATTGGTTGAATTTGATAATTTTTATCAATTGAAAATGATATTATATATAGTAATATATTTATTGGAGTGATTGATATTCCCGCATATATATAGTGGACGAGACCCTATACGTCCCGCATAATAACGGATGACCCTATATACCGCGATATTCTGCCTCGAAACGGAATTGGTATTTTTATGCTGTATTAACATATGTAGATGCAAGGAAAACAAGTTGGAGGGATCCAACTGGATTCCTAAAAAAAGTTGAATTTAATTTCATATATAGTGATATCTGTTTGTTAGATTAATTTGTGATAGATTATTGTGTTATTTGAATTGATTGGATGCTATGGCAGTTTAGCATAGATTTTGGTATTTTTAAATACCAATAATATATGTTTTGAATTGGAAAAGAATTTTAAAGGGAATTTTTGAAGTAAAATGTTTATATAGAATTTTAGGCTAATTGATCTGTTAAAATAATGGTTTTGAAATTTATACTTAACTATTTCAGAATATCATGAATGTAGATTTTGAGATAAAAGTGTATAAAAGGATTTCTAAATAATAAATTGTTAAGGGGTACTTGTTTAAATACAAAAGGTTTAAAAATCGAGATTTTTAATGGATTGGAAGGATAGAAGTGAATTTGGAAATAAGTATAAAATTGGTTATACTAGAGCTCAAGTAAGATTTCCAAATTTACGAAATGAAATTAGAATCGAGAAAGTGGGCTTGTTTTTGAAAGAGGATTTTTAATAATTAACTAGGTAATTTTTAAAAGTGTTGAAATATTCCAGAAACTAGTTATTTAATTATTTTAAATTGTTTAAAGCATATTTAAATATTAACTAGTTGCCTTATAATGATTGTTAAAGATTTATTACTATTAAAGAATTAGTCAGCATTGTTGTTTCAAAAGATAGATTGTTAAATATTAATATGGCTTTGTATAATAATTTTTATTGAAGTATATTTGCCTAGGTTAAGCTTGGAAATTATTTAGAAACTTATAAGCATTTTTGAAATGATTATTAAACAATATTTTTGAGAAGTAATGGTATACTTTGAGTCGATAATTCGAAAGGAAAACATATATTTTGGATAAAGAGATTTGAATGATTGAAATATAAATTAAATTAGAAAGAGATTTAATATTTTTCATTGGAAATGAAATGTTTGGTTGGATGTTTGTTATTTGATAGTTAAATAACAGAATGTCAAATCTGGACCCAAATATAACTATGGGAATATATAAGGGAAAACACGAAAATTATATGGTACAATTTCCGTTTGAGGTGCTATACCGTGTGTATAAACTCGTTTCGTTCTTCTAGGACGATGATGAGGAAATCCGTCTAACATTTAGGATGTGTTTTTCGATCTTACTTCGTCTTTAATTTCCTAAAGAACCGAGGTTGAGTTTACCAAAAAATATTGAACGTTGTTTCAAAGAGACCGAGATTGCATAAGTTATCAAAAACGACTTCGATCCAACGAGTACATTTTCGAATGGAAAACAAGTGCATGAAGTCAAAGATGAAGCAGTGAAGTGCAAGGCTAATCGCTACTAATTCTGAGGGTGATTCCAAATGGATGTAGTAGGAATAGTGCCTTCGGTTCCGTTCGGACCAATGATAGACTTGTATGGATGAATGATATCAGTACATTGTCACAGGAGGAAAGTGGGCATTCTAAGTGAAAATTCCTTAAAAGTTAATCGTAGCATCTAGCCTCATCAACCGGGAATGAATGAAAATCAAGGGAGATCCAGCAACGCTAAGTGGGTCGCATCCCATTAGAGTATGTTTATGGCCTTCCAAGATACCCATGGATATTATTTTATTACTATGATATATGGAAGGAGCTTGAAAGTGGGTGGGAACAACCGGGGTGATAGCATATTCAGTCTATCCACGTTAGGAATAGTCCGATCTTGTGTTGCAGGGGATCCCGGCGTGGTCCTCGGTACGCTGTTTCTAGACGTGTACTGTGACAGGTAGTACCCCACTGCCTAGTCATTCGTATGGAATACATTCTCCAATATGTGCCTTTACAGTTTTGATTGTAGAGCCTAGTATGCTGGAATTTAATTAGTGTAACAAATTTAGCTATTTGAATATGTATTTGTACCTAGACACTAGTATAATATCTGAGGATTTTGATATGAAATGTTTTGGTTACCGTAAGGTAAAAACCCGTCGTTCTTATGTGTGGCGTGGTCTTATGAGATACCTTTGATTTTCAAAGGATTTTGATAACTTTAATAATTCAAATTGAGTGTGCTTTCTCACGCTGGGTTTATAGACTAACTCGGGTGTTATTTTATTATAATGCTCGGGTCAGACCGAGTATTTTAGATACAGGATAGGGTGCTATGGAGCTCAAGAGACTAGCTGGATGACTAAGACGTATAACTCGTACTTGTTTATTCCACTGTAGTGTTTTGTTAAAGTTATTAGCAATTGTGAGGGCAGGTTGTTATAACTATCCAAACTGGTAACTATTGATTTGTGTACTCTGATGTAAGATATGTATGTCACAGTTTTGATTTGTGTAAAGACCTATTTATATTATTTGTTATTTAATCCACAAAGAGATTCTGTTTTTGTTTATTTCCTTTTTTATTCTACTTACTTTCTATCCCCTCAACAATCTGTCTTTTCGGCACTAGAACGTTCGCCATGTTAAACAAACGAGCGTATTTATGTCGGTTTTCGAGGGTTGAAAAGGCGGGTTGTCATAATAGGTTAAGGAGTTGATAAAAGAGGTTTTGGGGGAGTATCATCACTGTAGAATGACTATTCATGTAGAAGAACATAAGATGTACCAAAATGTAAAGAAAATATTCTACTGGCCAGGGACGAAGAGACATGTAGCCAAGGCAGTAACGAAGTGTATGGAGTGCGAAAGAGTGAAAGCAAAATAAAAGAAACCGAGTGCGCTATTGCTTTCACTAGCAGTGCTACAGTGGAAGTGGGAGTGCATATCTATAAACTTTGTCGATGGATATCCCTAGAATAGAAGAGGAAACTAGGGCATATGGGTTATAGTGGATCGTCTCGCAAAGAGGGCACAATTTATTCTAGTTAAAAGCATGAGAACTGTAGCGAATTTAGCGATGGTATCTTAAAAGAACTAGTCCGACTACATAGAGTTCTAGCTAGTACAGTGAGCGATCGAGATCCACTTTTCACAAATGAATTCTGCAAGTGTCTATAGGAGGCATTAGAAACGGATTTGAATTTGAGCTCGGCATATCATCCAAGACCGATGAGCAGGCGGAGCGAGTAAACAAGATACTGGAGGATTTTTTAAGGGCTTGTAAATTGGACTTTGGAAGATCTTGGGAAGATTATCTTCCTTTAATGGACTTTGCTTAGAATAATAACTACTAGGCTAGTATAGGCATGGTATCGTTTGAAGCGTTATAAGAAGGGCCATGTAAGTCATCTCCGTGTTGGTGGGACTCTAAGAAGAAGATTATTTTGGATTCAGAGATCGTTAAGGGTACTGCAGAGAAGGTGTAGCTTAGAAAAAAAGGATGAAAACCGCACAGAACCAGCGAAAATCATATGTAGATAGGAGAAGGAAAGATTTGGAGTTTGAAATGGAAGACATGGTTTTTGTTAAAGTTTCTCTGTTTAAGAGGGTTGTAAGATTTGGGAGTTTGAAAAAGTTAGCACCCAAGTTCGAAGGAGTATTTCTAGTGTTGGATATGATAGGAAGATTAGAGTATAGAGTGAAGCTTCTAGAGAAGATGATGGGAGTCCATAACGTGTTCCATGTGTCACATTTGTGAAAATGTATGTATGATCCTATAATAGTAGTTACACCTAGTCAGTTTGGGGAGATAGAGATGGATTCTGAGCTGAGTTCATTTTATGGTTAGGCCCGTATTATGGAATGTGGTATGTAATGGCTTAGAAGAGAAGATGAGGGCTACTCATTCGCAACTCTTTTTCGATACGTTTCTTGATTTGATTTGACTCCCTTAGTTACATTATTCTAGGATTATGATTTGACTACTTTGGATGGTTTCAATTTTAGGCTTTATATATTTGATTGAATTTGCATTCGTATAGAAATGCATATATTTATATTAAGGTATTGTGTATCATGCCTAACATGTCATCTTACTGCATTCAAAGAGAATGCATTAGCAGCATTTGTGCATTATAGGGGTAGAAACTACAGGTTCATGACATTCATACCTATACGTTATTCATATCATTTTATATACTGTTGTTTGCATAAAGTGGATGCTATGTTTATGACTTTATTGATACATGTTTGATCAGCAAGTTTTATATTACATTTTCCATTCCTTATTTTAGGGAAAAGTTCTTTTAGGAGGGAGAATGTGATACTTTGTAAATTTGATAAATATTTTAATTAAAACTAATAATAGAATAATACGAAAATAATTGAATTAAATGAATTAATTAAAAAAAGTGAAACATAAGGAGGGGCAAAAGGGTTCTTTTTGACTTATAAATTTGACGATGAAACTAGCGTCATTGCGACAATCTTGTTTTTCTGATTCACGCAGTATTATGGTTTCCCTTGTTTGGAGTCTGTATGGAGGAGTGGTGGTTGAAACGTCGTTGAGTTGAACAAGCGGTAAAAGCTAGGGTTCTAATTTGGAATTTGAATTTGAGCAGATTATTTTTCCTTCCAACTGTTTAAGAAACTAACTCACCCTATATTTTCAATTTAGAAACCACCCGACTACTTTTTTCTTCCTCTTAACCTACCAAAGATCAAATCCAAATATCTCTCTCTAAATTCCATTGAATCGAGCGAGACCAATGATGTTGTGGAGCTATCGGATAATGCTATGTACCATTAGTGATTTGTAGGCAAAAATCTAAAGTGGAGAGATGCAGTAGGCTGGACAATGTGGATTTGGGAAGAAATTAGCATTTCGGCGAGTGATTTGTCTCTTGCCTTCATATAATACAATTATAATGCTATGTACATGACATGCTAGCTATATTAGTGTCTACAAACACTTAATTTCATATATAATTAGGATATGGGAGGGATCTTTCTAATAAACGCACGTAGAAACTTGGCATTGATAAAATATGGTGATTTGAGAATTATATGTTGGAATTGATGAAATAAACGATCAAACCGAATTTAGGGACACATGGCTAAGTGTTAGAGACATTCACAAGCAACCAGAGCCAGAGCAGAGATGGCTAGAGGAAAAAAACAACATTGAAAACAACAAATTTCTAAAATCTAAAATTGCTAGAAACCATGTACACTGGTCCGCCACTAGGTTGAAGCAAGGCATCGGTGGCTGATTCTGGGCACTGGTTGAACCTGGACTCATAAAGGCTTATATGAATAAATAAAGAACGATTTAACTATAGTGATTCTTGTGTTCTAGAAAGTGCTATAAGACTAATGACGAGAAAAATAATGGTGTTACAAAGTGAATGATTGTGCGTGATACAGAAATATAATACGACGATGGATGTGGATGCGAGTGAGTCTAGGGCGTAGGCAGACGGTCTAAAATATGTATATAGATACAAAAGCGGTCCTACGACACAGTAGGTAGTCTAGGAATTATGTTGCCCCTATAGTGCATTGATGGACCAAGTAGAAGAGGTGGATATTAAGCGACTCAGTAGGCTACGGGCATTCCAGGATATGAGTTCAATTAGGTAGCACGATGACAGCAAGCAACCTTATAAGCTTCTAGTGGTCCAAGGAAATGAGTTCTCTGTTGGTTAATATAAACAAGGTCAAACAGACATTCTCGAAGTGACGATGTTACATAGTTGCCTTGACTTAAGAATACCGTGGGACTTCAATATGGACGCTCGAAATTAATTATAGTTAAATCATGGCATGACAACCATCAAACGACTGTAGTTGGGTTTGAGTTGAAGCATTGGAAGTAAAAATTTATTCAATAAAAAATTATTTTCTCGGTTATATGAGATTAGTATCACAGTCAACAGTAGTACACTCAAAATCAAAGTCTCTTGCCAGAGCAGTATGTTAATAAAAATTGTTATTATTGAATCAATGATTTTATGTTTGAAATTACAAATTTGAAGGTGAATGATGTTGGAGTTTTGACCAAAATAGAATTTCATAAGTTCTAATGTGATATGGCCTGGTCACTGCGACCCCCTTTGTGAGGAGGCACCCCTTCTCCCGAAGTTACGGGGCTATTTTGCCGAGTTCCTTAGAGAGAGTTGTCTCGCGCCCCTAGGTATTCTCTACCTACCCACCTGTGTCGGTTTCGGGTACAGGTACCCTTTTGTTGAAGGTCGTTCGAGCTTTTCCTGGGAGTATGGCATGGGTTACTTCAGCGACGTAGCGCCTGGTACTCGGACATTGGCTCGAGGCATTTTCTCTACCCCTTCTTACCCTGCAAAAGCAAAGTCACCTTGCGTCCTTGGTTTTGACGAAGATAATTGATGTAAATGGTTATTACTAGCATGGACCGCTTATAATAAGTAAAATTATATTTTACCAAAATGATGTATAAGAATAAATTCAGCCAAAATATCACATCACTAGCTAAGATAACGTGTGAATGTTAATATTCGAATTATACAATATTAATCGCTAACTGAATTTACACATTTGAGTCGGACAACCGTAACGATGGATACTCCAAAAAATCACATAATTTAATTAATTTATAATCATTGTAAATTAACTAAATTAATTAATAGTTATGAAATATTAATTATTAAATTTTATTTGATTCGATTGAATGCAATTATTATTTAATAAAATGTGTTTATAAACCTTATATTGTACATTCGTTATACGGTACCTATAAACATTTAAATTTGATTTAATCAATTAATTACTAAATGGATTTGGGATTTTGGATGGCTTATTTAGGCACTTTCTTTGGTTGGCCATTCGTGTATATGAAAAGGATTTGATTTGAGATTAGTGGGAGTTAATGAGCAATAAAAGTGGGAAGATTTTAAGGGAGGAATTGGAAAGGTTTCAATGTTTCCCTTAAACATAAAATCTTTTTCATTTCATTCATTATTCCTTCTATAAACAATTCATTTTCCTCTCTCTCTCCCCCTCCCTTTATTCTAGCCAAAAAATGGCCTTTAAGGCTTAAGAAAAATCCAAAATCAAATCATAATAAAATTAAAATAAAAGGTGATTCCTATCTTTTGATCTTTGCAAAATCTGGAGGTTGATTTAAGAATCTAGCGGTTTATTATTCATCATTCAAGATGCGTTCTTTTAGCTAACCTTAAGGTAAAATTATAGTATTATTTATTTTTATATACAATAGTTCATATGATTTTGATCTTTTGCATACATCTAAATATATGTTTATCTATTTAACTTGAACTAAATCCACTTTTGTCATATCTTCTTCAATAATATATGCTCCTAATGTTAATTTGATTTACATCCATTTTGTTCTATCCCCTTTTGATTACATGCTCATCCTTTTAACATTAGAGCTATGACATATCACATCTTATCTAATTAGTTGTTCATGTTGTTCATATAGTTTAGATATGAAATTTTATCATGAATTTATATGTGTCTAAGTTGTCCATTTTGTTCTTGTTTGGGAAATTATTATTTAACCCAAAAAAACAAGTATTTTGATTGAAAACAAATTTTAAATTTATTGATATGATATTTTTTGTTTTAGTTTGAACAAAATACATATGTCATTGATTTAAAATAGATTAAAAAATGAATATAAGTTTTATATGATTGTTATTTGAATATAATTCTTTCAATTATAATATAATTTAGATTGAAAGTAGTTTCAAAAAAACCACAGGTGGACCTCTGTGTAAATATCAAACTTTTAAATCCCTCCTAACTATATATTAGCCTTTAAGTTTTTTAAAACCGGAAATTTTAACGATTTAATTAACGTAATTAACTAAATTTTTCATGAAAATAAACAATAAAATTTTGAAATGAAAATGTGATATTTGGTATGCGTCTATTGAAGCATAACAACTGACGGATTTTCATTTAAAAATTTAAAAGTTTGTTTTGTTGCATAATTTCAATTTTAATTTAAATCAATTGAAATTAGATGAAAATTAAATATTTTCCAAATATGAATATTTTTGTATAATAGAATGTAGATCATTTTCTAAGTGAGATGTCATATTTTGTTTCCTCAAATTTGGACTGCTCTATCCCCATTTATCTTATTTTCGACAAATTACTAGCAGTATGACAGTGAAATATCAAGTTTTGATAGGATGGTCGTGTCGCTGATATCTGCGTATCATTCTGTTCGTCTCGTCGTGTTGATCTTCACAGTATATTCATTTGTGTATTTCGATGTCCAGTTTGCGGCGAAAACCGCGAAACGGTTAACCAAATCGGTAACATCTCTGTAATATTTTAGTTTTCTATGACCCTTCATTGACCACCCTAAGAAATCTAACAGCCACAACTTTTAGAATTCCCAAAATACAACCCTATGATTGTCACTGTTCCTATTTTTTAATATTTATATTTGTTCGTTTCCACTTTATCTGGCTTCCCTGCCATTCGTGCTTTGCTTACGAAAGAAAAGGATCATTATATAAACATTCTAATATTTATATCTTCTTGCCTCCATCTCTGTTCATTGCTATATGAAAAAAAATTATTACAAATCTGTATACATGCTTGAGAATATGGCTCGTCCCCATCCCCAAGCCCGACCCACACATGCCAGTTAACCGACCCTAGACCTCCTCCCTCTCCACCATGTTCTCTGCCTCATGCAACCTAATAGCCACCCATTCCTTTCTCAGCTACCCTCGAAGCCATTTCAGCAAGCACCAGACCCTCTTCCACAAGCACAGCCGTTCCACCCTCCTTCTCATCGCCAGCCGCTCATCACCCCATTCGGAAGCCTGCCGATCGAAACACTCCGCCTCGGCCTACCCCTCCACCATTGACAGCCACCCTTCCTCTCGCAACCACCTGCCAACCGACAGACCCGCCTCCTCCACCTAAGCAACCTAGCACACGGTTCCAGCGCCTAACACCACTGCAAACCCGACCCAATCTGTAGCCCACCACTACCGACGCCACCATCTTCTAAAAGCTTCCACCTTCTCCACGTACAGCTTCCACCAAGCCTTGTGTTGTGAGCACCCTTCATCGTCTATCCTCTTTTATTTTACAAGAGTGTTATATATATGTTTAAAGTGTATATATATAATATGTTCATTTATTGAAATTTATATTTATATTTTGAAAATGGACTTTTATAATAAATTTCAAACATATGCAGATATTCTGTTCAGAAATGTATTTGAAGAATTTTTAAAAGAAATAGGTGGGTTTTATGAATGTGGATTTTAAAATATGTATATGTAAAAATACTATTTTAATATGTGTTGGTTTTTAATACAAATATATAAAGATATTATTTTGGTATGTGCTTTCAATTAAATATTAATTTTAAAATACTATATAGATATATATTTCATACAAATATGTATATATTTTGTTTCCCATCGAATTCAAGTGGCTTGCTTGTTTGCTTCGTCGATGTTCGGTTTGTTGTTTTGTTCATCGCTATCCAGAAATATCAGCAGCTTTTGATTTGCTTTGCTCATGTCTGTATCCATGTGCCCGTCCATGTCACCATCTTCGCCATCATTGTTTTCTCTGACCTCGAAAGATGAGCGATCATTCACGATTAACATTCTTATATTTAGTAAATTGATTTCACTTGAAATAACGTTTGAAATATGTTGTTAAATTTGAATTAGTTAGTAATTTAATTGTTAAAATGTGATATGTTACTATCTGCAATTGTTTACCTATGTTAATTGACATATGACACCATAACCAGTTGTATATACATTCTATTAAATAGTAAATTATGATATATGCCTACTATTAATATGTATGTCATTTTATAATTTTATTATGATATTGTTATCACATTGCAGGTTCCCTGTTAGTTTTGGAAATCCCTATGGGTTGAAATGATACATACCTGAACGATATTATATTTTAGGGAAAATCGTTATGATTGAAATGATAAACCCAGGCGATTTTATTGATTTTTGAATTTTGGGATTTGGGGTTGAAATAATATACCCATAAGTATTAAATTATTATGGATTGAACTGATAAATATCGATATCACTTGGCCATGGGTTAGAAAACTATATACAGACACCGTTGGTCTATTTTAAATGATTTTCGGAATATTGAAAGGAAAATATAAGGGTTTTGATAAATATTGATTTTAAATTATAATATAAATGTCTATTTTAATATGTGTAAAATTTAGATTTTTAAATTTATATGTTTTGGTAACTTTAAAATTATAAGTTATGTTTAAAATGTAAATTAATTTTTTTACTTATAACTTTATTATTTTTAAATATATAATATAAGATTTAAAATAGATATAATTTAATTAAAATTTAATTAATATATAATATGTTTTAACTATTTATTTAAAAAATTATATTAATATTTTTAAATATATTTTTGTAATAAAATAAAGATTGGTAAAATAAATTAAAGTTGATTCGTAATTTAATTTATTTAAAAATTGAATTTAAATAAAATTGATTTGAAAACTTATTAATTTAAGATTTAAAGACATGAAATTTATAACGTGATATCTTGATTCTGATTAAAGGTAATTAAATGAATATTTTCAAATTTAGATAAATTGAAATTGAATATTTGGTTTTGATTTAATCGTGTAATTTGAGATATTATTTTTAAGTGATTAGGTGGATATTTTAGATTTAAATATAATTGAATTTAGATATTTATTTTTGGATTTTATTTAAATTTGTAATTTGAGATTTTGTTTAAATGATATTAAAAATGATTAAGTGAACATTCTCAAATTTAAATAAAATTTAAGTTGAATTTTGAAATATAAATGAAATTTATCGAATTGAGATATTGTAAATTATTTAAATGCTTAAACTTCGAAACCTATTGAATTAGAAGTAGTTAATGTGTAGTTCAAACCTAGATTTGATATCGACATAAATAAAATGCTTTTATAAAAATTTGAGTTAAACCTTTAATTGAAATTGTTGAACTGAGATCGATTAAAATTGAATTTTGGAACTAAAGATGATTTGAATTCATTTCGAAATTGGAGTAAACAATTCTAATTTGAAACTATTTTCGATATAAACTCTTTTTAATATATAAACCATTTTTAATATAAATTATTTTAGTCTATAACCTATTTTTTTTAAAATAAGCCACTTTAATGTGTAACTATATTAATATATAAATTACTTTCAATGTTTATACTGTTTAAGTTGGAATGGTTATGATTTATATTTAATGGATTTAAATACGAATATTTTGATATAATGGTTTAAACTATTTGTAGTTACGATTTTGGAAGTAAATATGATTTAAAGTATATATGATTTCGAAAGTGATATGATTTTGAAATGAATATGATATTTAGATATGAAGTATGAACTATTTGAAAGGATTATAAAAATGATTTTATAAAATGACCACGGTATGAAATAAGCATTTGGTTGTTCAAGAGACCGGGATCAAATATTGTCATACTCTCTGCCAATACCAAAAACCATTTTAACAACTGAGTATGTGGTGGAGATTCCAAAATGAAGTAGGATGGTTTGGCGACGATTTTGTATGAGACATTAATGCAGCCGTGACACCCATGAGTCATCTTGATGTGGCTAAAACAAGAGCTATACCTAGGCCAAGTGAGGTCGCACCTCTAATCGAGCATGCTTCTTCGATACCATTCTATTACTTTGTGATTTGATTGGGTGCACCTTTGATTTGGGAGTGTGTCTTGAGATGGGTGGCAGTAGCTGCTATGCGTTATCACCAGCCCGGTTTTGCAAAATGGTAGAATCCTACCCTAGGCATTGCCTCACGTGCCTTGTCACATGCCTTATCGCGCCTTCTACGAGTTTGGTTTGTGTTGTACCTATGGAGTGCTCCTTGATAGCCCACCGGTTTGGTGGAGTTTATAGTACTATATAGACTGCGACATTATATAAAATGTGTTAAGCGGGATATGTGTAACGCCTGAACGCTATTTTAATAGTTTATTTCACTATAGACATTATTTATGCAGCGTATTGTACTATGTATGTAGATGAATCCCTAGAGGATGGGAACCCCAAACACCCTTTAACTTATTTTGTATTTCACTTGACATTTCACTTGAGTAGATTTACTAGTATAAGAATGTTAATCCTGACTCGAGCGTTTTGTATTTTGCTTTATGCTCGGGTTAAACTGAGTGTCACATAATTTGAGAGTCACCTTTGGAGCTTGGACTTTGCTTGAAGACCTATCTTATATCTGTTTAGCTTTCCAGTTATTTCAGTTGTATGCAGTAGTTTATATTCAGTCTTGTCAGTAGCTTTTGTATTAGAGATTCTTTTGTATCTAAGATATCTGTTATATTTTGTTGCGACTCTGTTGTTTATATAGTAGCTTCATGAACTACTATTTATCTATTCTGCTGCTTATTATGGTATCTTAAAAGAACTGGTCTGACTACATAGAGTTCTAGCTAGTATAGTGAGCGGTCGAGATCCACTTTTCACAAATGAATTCTGCTGGTGTCTATAGGAGGCATTAGAAACGGATTTAAAATATCAAATACATTTAAAATATTCAAAATCTTAAATATATGTTTGTTATCATCAAAAGGGGGAGATTGTTGAATATGCGCTTATATGATTTTTGTTTGAGAATAATAAACATTTATATATTCATGTAAATGTATTTGTTAATGTACTATTTTATTTTTCACAGGTTAAATAAATATTTGCTGAATAAAATTAAATAACACAGAATTTGAATTCAAACAAAAATTTTATTCAAACAAATATTTATTACAATTTCGAATAGTACAAATTCAAGGTCTCACTATTCACTATACAACTTTGATACAAATTCAATTACATCACAATTTTATATTTACAGTTTGTCCTCACTACATATCGCTCACACTCATAATTCATCTTTAACTTCATTCCAGTTAGAATCCAGCATCTGAGCAATCTGCAAAAATATTCACAACGCAGTAAAATTGAAAAAGAAATATTTTTGCAATATAAAATAAAATATGTTTTTGAAAATATTGTCTGCCTCAGTTATTTGTGTTGTTCTTCATCATTTACATTTCAATTCATCACACACGAACAATGTGACATGCACAGTGTATCACTGTACATGCCACAAGGCCGTGCACACCGATATACACTTGATAATGTTACAGGGACAGGTGAGCACAAGGTCAAACCCAAATAAAAAGACGGGTTCAACTCAGGTGCAATATAAATAAAGTCTCTACATCAGCACAAGGTCAAAACCCGAGTTTTAAAACTGGATTCAACACAGGTGCACTTAAAAATGTGCAAGTATGGAAAAACGGTCTCGACAACTAAAACAAGTCTCGACCAAAAATCAGTGACATAAGTCAAAGCTCGAATCCAAACTATTCAAGTACCAATGAAACCAACACAATGAAACTGACTCGAAGCAAACTCAGTGCACAACAATCAGATGAACACAATGGCCGAGATCAATGAAGCCAAAGCAAACAGAAGGAATGACTGAAGTGCAGCCTCAAACCACTGACTCCATTGAACAAATCAAGAATGATGCAAGCATGTACACGTGTGGTCAACAAACACAAAGCTAACAACACTCAGATGAAAACATGATCAGATCAAACTCAATAACTCAAGCTTAGTACAAATCCAAGAATATATGCATACACACATACATATGTATGTATGCACATATATAGTCTTGAGTAAACAGGTGAATATGCAACAAGGAACACAAGTCAGTGGCAAGCATACAAACATACAATGCAAAGAAGGGTGCAGTGAAGACTGTAGGTCATGGCTACAGCAACAGATTGACAATGGCAACGTGCAGCTGCAAACAATTGCAAGCACATGAAATCTCAAGTCAAGGCCGAAGCCAGCAGTACAATGAATTCCCAAATCAAAATAGTTCAAGTGACCGAAGTCAACTAAATGATATCATAAATCAAAAAAGTGTCAAAAATTCCAACTGGCCAAAGTTTATTTACGGCATCAAGTTAGAACCATAGTAGTCTTCGCCAAAGTCAAAGCAAGGTGTAACCAAAGTCACAGAACAATATCGTGATGACCAAGTAAATCGAACAGTTAAAAATCAACCGTGGAAGCCAAGGAAATAATCGCAAGCAATTCAAAACTGTGCAAATCAAAGAAACAACGAATATACGGGAATTGAAAAGGTCAGAAATCATCAGCATCGTTCAAGCATTATCAAGCGGCAAGAGAAAAGAATTTGACAAATTCAAATAAATATATACGATCGAAGATTCAGGGAATCGAGCCCTATAAATCAAATTCACATCATCAGCAATAGGCAGGAGTCGAAGTAACAAAAACAGTAAGCAAAACAACAAAACACATACCAGATCAAAATCGAACTCCGTCAAAAATTGAAGTAGCCGTGAAGCAAAGAGAAGAGAGCATCAATCGACCAAGCAAGAACGAAATCATCATTCGATCGTGCTAAATTAAGTTGGCAACTTCAATTTTTATTCAAGCCCTAATTTTAGAGACAAATGAAGATCGAAGCCGCCATTTTTCTCAAGATATTCAGAGTGAAGAATAAAAAGGATCGGGCTAAGGAAAACAAAGAAAAGGGACGGCTTTGATAAAAGGGATTAATTTCGATAATATTAAGGGCTTAGGTTTTAAAATCAAATAAGGGCTTAAAATTTATATTTGATTTAAATTTTGTTTTTAATTTATCTTTTAATCATTGTATTTTTCTAGTCGTGTGACTAGGGGACAAACTACGTGGCGTAGTTTGAGAATTCGCAACCCAGTGGCTGAGTTGTGGCAGAGTTTTAAGCGTAGAGTTAGGTTTAGTCGATAGCGGGTGTCGCGAGTTTACGTGTGTAAGCGTCTGGCTATCTAATTTCTAGTAGAAACCTTGGGGGAAGAACGTAGGCAGGGTTTTGCCGAAGCTGGGTAAATTCTGTGTCGTTCTATTTCTGCATTTATTATTCTGCTATTATCTGTGCTGCTATTGTTCTGTGATCTGTGTTGAAAATATTTTATAAGCTTCCGCAATTAATTTTTATAATTTATACCATCACCCTATTCACCCCCCTCTAGGGTGAAATCGATCCTACAAATGGTATCAGAGCTAGGAACAAAAGCCGTTTTTGTTTCAAAAAATTTGATTTTACAAAAACCAATTTTTGTTTTAAAAAAGTTGAATTTTTAAAATGGCTTCTTTTAATACTGCTTTTGTTGAGGGTCAATCCATAGTTAGACCACCCTTGTTCAATGGTGAATATGCTTACTGGAAAAATAGGATGGAAATTTTTCTGAAAACCATTGACGCTTGGAATATTGTTGAGACGGGTTATAGAGCACCGACTATAACTATAGATAATTAGGAAATAGATAAACCAAAGGAACAATGGACAGAACTAGAAAATAAATTACAAAATACTAATGCTAAAGCTATGAATTCTATTATCTGTTCATTGGATCAATTTGAATTTAATCGTGTCTCACATTGTCTAACTGTGCAGGAAATATGGCACACACTAGAAGTGACTCACGAAGGAACAACTCAAGTCAAAGAATCTCTCCTTGCCATGCTAAGCAGCGAATACGAGAACTTCACAATGGAGAAGGAAGAAAATGTTAAAGAGATGCATGGACGACTTTCCAATATCGTATATAAATCAAAAGCTCTTGGAAAATCATACATAGAGTTAGAGATAGTCCGAAAAATCCTCAGAGTCCTTCCACGAAAATTTGGAGCGAAAGTGACTGCCATTCAAGAATCAAAAGACTTAAAACAAATGAAAGTTGAAGAACTCATCGGAAATCTCACCACTTATGAGCTAGAAATGAAATTCAAGGAAGAGCGTGAAGGAGGAGATACTCGAAAGAAATCAATAGCGCTCAAAGGAACAACCGAAAGTAATGGTGATAGCTTAGGTTTTAAAATCAAATAAGGGCTTAAAATTTATATTTGATTTAAATTTTGTTTTTAATTTATCTTTTAATCATTGTATTTTTCTAGTCGTGTGACTAGGGGACAAACTACGTGGCGTAGTTTGAGAATTCGCAACCCAGTGGCTGAGTTGTGGCAGAGTTTTAAGCGTAGAGTTAGGTTTAGTCGATAGCGGGTGTCGCGAGTTTACGTGTGTAAGCGTCTGGCTATCTAATTTCTAGTAGAAACCTTGGGGGAAGAACGTAGGCAGGGTTTTGCCGAAGCTGGGTAAATTCTGTGTCGTTCTATTTCTGCATTTATTATTCTGCTATTATCTGTGCTGCTATTGTTCTGTGATCTGTGTTGAAAATATTTTATAAGCTTCCGCAATTAATTTTTATAATTTATACCATCACCCTATTCACCCCCCTCTAGGGTGAAATCGATCCTACAAATGGTATCAGAGCTAGGAACAAAAGCCGTTTTTGTTTCAAAAAATTTGATTTTACAAAAACCAATTTTTGTTTTAAAAAAGTTGAATTTTTAAAATGGCTTCTTTTAATACTGCTTTTGTTGAGGGTCAATCCATAGTTAGACCACCCTTGTTCAATGGTGAATATGCTTACTGGAAAAATAGGATGGAAATTTTTCTGAAAACCATTGACGCTTGGAATATTGTTGAGACGGGTTATAGAGCACCGACTATAACTATAGATAATTAGGAAATAGATAAACCAAAGGAACAATGGACAGAACTAGAAAATAAATTACAAAATACTAATGCTAAAGCTATGAATTCTATTATCTGTTCATTGGATCAATTTGAATTTAATCGTGTCTCACATTGTCTAACTGTGCAGGAAATATGGCACACACTAGAAGTGACTCACGAAGGAACAACTCAAGTCAAAGAATCTCTCCTTGCCATGCTAAGCAGCGAATACGAGAACTTCACAATGGAGAAGGAAGAAAATGTTAAAGAGATGCATGGACGACTTTCCAATATCGTATATAAATCAAAAGCTCTTGGAAAATCATACATAGAGTTAGAGATAGTCCGAAAAATCCTCAGAGTCCTTCCACGAAAATT
The DNA here is from genome assembly GCA_030765085.1 of Allium cepa. Classification (NCBI taxonomy): domain Eukaryota; kingdom Viridiplantae; phylum Streptophyta; class Magnoliopsida; order Asparagales; family Amaryllidaceae; genus Allium; species Allium cepa. The sequence continues at coordinate 1,036,090,703 of CM060931.1, read as the reverse complement.
TGGAGCGAAAGTGACTGCCATTCAAGAATCAAAAGACTTAAAACAAATGAAAGTTGAAGAACTCATCGGAAATCTCACCACTTATGAGCTAGAAATGAAATTCAAGGAAGAGCGTGAAGGAGGAGATACTCGAAAGAAATCAATAGCGCTCAAAGGAACAACCGAAAGTAATGGTGATAACGATGATGATGATGGAGCAGCAGAGCTGGCACTGCTAATAAAGAAATTCAAAAGGTGGAATCGCAAATACGGAAATCCAGCTCGAAATCAGGAATTGAAAAGCAGAATAGGTAAAGCACTAGACTACTCAGAAGAACAGAAAATCATCTGTCACAAGTGCAACAAACCCGGTCATATCAAGCCAAATTGCCCACAGAATCAATTCAGCCATGGAAAGAAACAGAAAAAGAAAAGTTTTGCGGCCAATTGGGATGAAATGGATGAGGATGATGAAAGCACTGGCAGTGAGAGCGAAAAAGCAGATTTGTGCCTTCGAGGTGATATAACTGACAGTGATGATGATGAGCCAAGCGAGATATCAAAACTTACTCATTCAGAGTTGCTTATATATTTTCATGAAGTAAATGGCTGTTTTGAACGACTTAGGGAGAAATATGCTAAACTTGAATCACAAAAAGTTACTTTGATAGAATTAAACGAACAACTTGACCAATTAGTTAAAACCTATCAAAGTAGGATCCCTAAGTGTGATAAGTGTCCAACATTCGAAGAGGAAATTAAAAAATCAGAAATCAAAAAATCAGAAATCAATATAAAATCACTTGAAAATGAAATTCTAATTTTAAAAGAGAATGAAAATACTAGGAGAGAGAATTCTATTAAAAAGTGCACATAATTGTTAAAAGAAAATGAATCTCTCAAAACACAAGTCCAACAATTGTCAACGACTTTAGATAAATTTTCAAAAAGTGAAAAATCGTTGAATATGCTATTAGGAAAGCAAACTGTTAATACGGTTAGAAAAGGACTTGGATATAGTAGTTCGAAAATTGTTGAAAGCAATATTAATCAAGTCAATTGTATGTGCACAATTTGTAGAAAATATGGACACAATCACAATAATTGTTGGTATAGACCCAAACATGTGAAAACTATACCGATTTGGGTTTCAAAAGGCACAAATATAAAAACTCTCAAAGTTAAACAAATTTGGGTGCCGAAGGGAACAATTATAAATAGTTTTGGGTCTCCACAAAATTATTTTTCAAAATATTCTGCCACTAACAACCATGGACCTATAAAAACAAATAGGTCACAAAAATCTTTCATCGTGTAGGTGTGCTGGCAGGCTAAGGAACAACAATAGTGCTACTTGGATTCTGGCTGTTCCGAGAGCACACCGAGCAACAAAGCAAAGTTCCTTAGCCTAGTAAAAAGGTGACAGAATCACAATGGACAACGACGAAAAATATCGTAAAGGTAAAAACAGGTAAAGGTATATTTATTTGAACGATATATTAAATGTGATAATCTGCACCATATTCTGAATTAAAATCAGCCAATATTGAGATGATGAAAAGATGGTGATTTTGACTTTGACTTATTCAAAATAGTTAGCCAATTATATTCTTATGCCCAAAAAAAACACTATAAAAATCTCTAGATTCTTTGAATTACTTCATATATATCAGTTTGAATTAAAAATAGTGTTTTGTTGGATAATACATTTGGTTATAATACGGCTAACTCTATATTCACGGTTTTTTGATTATTAACACGGCTTCAATTCAATTTCAAAAGAATGTCATTTGAATTGCTGTTAAAATTGAGTTTGAAATTTTTGGTGCACACTTCATGTTTTGGTCTATCAAATTCAATTGATGATAAGTTCGAGTGAAAGAGAAATTCAGATGCAGATTACACTGGTAATCTAGTTGATAGAAAAATTACTAGTTGAACGTGATTTTTGAGACATTTAGTAACTGCATCATTTTTCAAAGAAAATATCTGCATATTTTTCAGTTCAAATAATTTTCAAATAGTAGAAAATTTTCTTATAAAACCCCCTCGAGAAAATCATTTTTGACCATATTTTCAGATTAGTCATTTTGAAAAATTAATTTCATAATTAATTTTGAATTTGATTTTAAATGACTATTTTGACTAATCTGACTCCCTCATGATTATCGAAAAGAAAAATAGTGATTCAAAAAGTGATGAGTGTTAATATTGATCATATATTATGACTCGAGACGTATAATTAGTAAATTTCTTTAGAAATTTAAACAAGAGTTATAAAACTTTTTGTTGGTAAAAAATTCCATGACCATCTCTATGTCTATCATATTTCTAACAACCATCACTCATCAAAATTCTATATATTTTGTCGATATGTGGTACTTTAAACAGGAATCGTTCGTTTTTCATTTTCAAATTTTTTAAAAAAAAATAGAAAAAATAGAAAAAAATTATATAGTAAAAAAAATTAATAATGAATAATTACCAAAGTATTCACTCTCATTTAAAAGTCCTCAGGGTTATGCATGGGTGAATTACTTGGAATTTGTTATGTGCTTCCATGCCCATTTAAAAGTCCTCACGGTTATGCATGTATGGAACGCATATCAAAAGTTGATTTTTAAAATAAACAAGTTGATTCTAATCCCATTTAAAAGTCCTCACGGTTATGCGTGGTTAGAAGAAACTTGAATTCATTTTTTTTTTAATAAAAAACTTGGAATACTACTAATCTCATTTAAAAGTCCTAACGGTTATGCATGGTTAGTAGATATTCAAATTCCTGATATAAATATACCACAAATAGACACAACTATATGGTTTTATATGAGACATAATTCCCATCATTCTAAAAGTGAAATATACGCGTAACAAAATATTTATGATTTTTGTTTGATTTTTTATTGAAATTTAATATTTATATTCAATTGAGTTTTAATGTTGGATTAATATCGATCACTTTATCTCTATTTTCTCTAACATTGTTATTCTTTTGCTGATAACAAAAGGGGGAGAGAAAAGTTAAGATTTTGTCAAATAAAATCAAGCAAAGGTCAAATAATTTTCTATTTGCATCTAGGCTCATTTGCATATTTTTGTTTGTATGCATATATGTAGGGGGAGCTTTGTGTAGAGAGGAAGCATTTAAATAGAGGGAGCAATTAGAGTATATCTATGATCAAATACATTTAAAATATTCAAAATCTTAAATATATGTTTGTTATCATCAAAAGGGGGAGATTGTTGAATATGCGCTTATATGATTTTTGTTTGAGAATAATAAACATATATATATTCGTGTAAATGTATTTGTTAATGTACTATTTTATTTTTCACAGGTTAAATAAATATTTGCTGAATAAAATTAAATAACACAGAATTTGAATCAAACAAAAATTTTATTCAAACAAATATTTATTACAATTTCGAATAGTACAAATTCAAGGTCTCACTATTCACTATACAACTTTGATACAAATTCAATTACATCAAAATCTTATATTTACAGTTTGTCCTCACTACATATCGCTCACACTCACAATTCATCTTTAACATCATTCCAGTTAGAATCCAACATCTGAGCAATCTGCAAAAATATTCACTAACGCAGTAAAATTGAAAAAGAAATATTTTTGCAATATAAAATAAAATATGTTTTTGAAAATATTGTTTGCCTCAGTTATTTGGGTTGTTCGTCATCATTTACATTTCAATTCATCACACACGAACAATGTGACATGCACAGTGTATCACTGTACATGCCACAAGGCCGTGCACACCGATATACACTTGATAATGTTACAGGGACAGGTGAGCACAAGGTCAAACCCAAATAAAAAGACGGGTTCAACTCAGGTGCAATATAAATAAAGTCTCGACATCAGCACAAGGTCAAAACCCAAGTTTTAAAACTGGATTCAACAAAGGTGCACTTAAAAATGTGCAAGTATGGAAAAACGGTCTCGACAACTAAAACAAGTCTCGACCAAAAATTAGTGACATAAGTCAAAGCCCGAATCCAAACTATTCAAGTACCAATGAAACCAACACAATGAAACTGACTCGAAGCAAACTCAGTGCACAACAATCAGATGAACACAATGGCCGAGATCAATGAAGCCAAAGCAAACAGAAGGGATGACTGAAGTGCAGCCTCAAACCACTGACTCCATTTAACTAATCAATAATGATGCAAGCATGTACACGTGTGGTCAACAAACACAAAGCTAACAACACTCGGATGAAAAAATGATCAGATCAAACTCAATAACTCAAGCTTAGTACAAATCCAAGAATATATGCATACACATATACATATGTATGTATGCACATATATAGTCTTGAGTAAACAGGTGCATATGCAACAGGGAACACAAGTCAGTGGCAAGCATACAAACATACAATGCAAAGAAGGGTGCAGTGAAGACTGTAGGTCATGGCTACAGCAACAGAACGACAATGGCAACATGCAGCTGCAAACAATTGTAAGCACATGAAATCTCAAGTCAAGGCCGAAGCCAGCAGTACAATGAATTCCCAAATCAAAATAGTTCAAGTGACCGAAGTCAACTAAATGATATCATAAATCAAAAAAGTGTCAAAAATCCCAAAATGGCCAAAGTTTATTTACGGCATCAAGTTAGAACCATAGTAGTCTTCGCCAAAGTCAAAGCAAGGTGTAACCAAAGTCACAGAACAATATCGTGATGACCAAGTAAATCGAACAGTTAAAAATCAACCGTGGCAACCAAGGAATTAATCGCAAGCAATTCAAAGAAACAACGAATATACAGGAATTGAAAAGGTCAGAAATCATCAGCATCGTTCAAGCATTATCAAGCGGCAAGAGAAAAGAATTTGACAAATTCAAATAAATATATACGATCGAAGATTCAAGGAATCGAGCCTTATAAATCAAATTCACATCATCGGCAATAGGCAGGAGTCAAAGTAAGCAAAACAACAAAACACATACCAGATCAAAATCGAACTCTGTCAAAAATTGAAGTAGCCGTGAAGCAAAGAGAAGAGAGCATCAATCGACCAAGCAAGAATGAAATCATCATTCGATCGTGCTAAATTAAGTCGGCAACTTCAATTTTTATTCAAGCCCTAATTTTAGAGACGAACGAAGATCGAAGCCGCCATTTTTCTCAAGATATTCAGAGTGAAGAATAAAAAGGACCGGGCTAAGGAAAACAAAGAAAAGGGGCGGCTTTGATAAAAGGGATTAATTTTGATAATATTAAGGGCTTAGGTTTTAAAATCAAATAAGGGCTTAAAATTTATATTTGATTTAAATTCTGTTTTTAATTTCTCTTTTAATCGTTGTATTTTTCTAGTCGTGTGACTAGGGGACAAACTACGTGGCGTAGTTTGAGAATTCGCAACTCAGTAGCTGAGTTGTGGCAGAGTTTTAAGCATAGAGTTAGGTTTAGTCGATAGCGGGTGTCGCGAGTTTACGTGTGTAAGCGTCTGACTATCTAATTTCTAGTAGAAACCTTGGGGGCAGCACGTAGGCAGGGTTTTGCCGAAGCTGGGTAAATTCTGTGTCGTTCTATTTCTGCATTTATTATTCTACTATTATCTGTGCTGCTATTGTTCTGTGATCTGTGTTGAAAATATTTTATAAGCTTCCGCAAATAATTTTTATAATTTATACCATCACCCTATTCACCCCCCTCTAGGGTGAAATCGATCCTACAGATTGGAATTAATTTCAAGAATTAGAATTCAAATTTGAATGTAAAGGAAACTAATTAAAAGAGTTATTAAAAAAACGAGAAGAAAAATTATCGATTTTAGCTAAAGCCCAAGCCTATTTTCCTCCTTTCCATTTTCTTTTGAATACTCTCCTTTTAACTTACTCTATTCAAAATCAAGCTGAGGCCCCTTCGTTCGATTCTAGCCTTAATTTTCAAAAAAATCACGACCTGATATATATTTGAAATACACAAACGCACACACACATACATACATACATACATACATACATACATACATACATATATAGAAAATGAAATCAAAGTTCCCTCGATTGGAGCGGCACAACTACATCGGGAAGCACGACATGAAAGTGACAATGTGATGGAAGAGAGAGCTTGGATGCATGTAGCCTCTGGGGATGGGCGACTTGGGATTCACGAACATGATAAGTAATGATAGACATGAACTGGTGGTTTGGTCGTGTGTGCAAATGATGTGAAATGACGTACAAGTGATGGAGTTTGGTCGAGTAAGCTTCGAGCGATGAACGACAACCTGGTGATGGAAGGGAAGGCCAAACTTGCAGAACTTGAAATTAGAAATTGGCCCAAGCGGGTATATGCACCGAGAAAGTTTCCGTGGACATACACAGTAAAGAAAATGCTATCTTTTGAAGGGTGATGGTTTGAATATTGAAGGCACCGTGTGTGGATTCTAAGAGTGGCTGAAGTGCTTCGATATTTGCATATCCATTCTTGGTGAGTATTACTTGCTCACAAATATGGTCTAGAATATTTTTATGATTTATCTTGAACCGTTGGTGATGAATATGGTTGAAGTCTGTGGATTCTAAGAATGGTCGAAGTGTTTGAATATTCACATATCCATTCTCGGTCAGTATTACTTGCTCACAACTATAGTATAGAATGTTTTTATGATTTATCTTGAATTGTTGGTGATGAATATGGTCGAATATTTACAGATGTATTGATTTGGAATTGGATGATATTGTCATAATTGGTTAATTATATTGGTTAGATGTGTCAATTTGTAAACGGAACTCCCTCCGTTTGTGAATTGAACTTAATATTTATTTTTATGTCAATATGCATATTTTATAGATGATTGGAGTTCGATGGAACTCGACTCGAGTTACACGACAAATTAGTAGTGTTGATTGGTTAATAAATATTCTTAGAGTAATTTTACTCCATAATTTATGTATTTAGATGTTTATTTATTTATTTTATTTTAAAAAGATGTTTTGAAAAGTGCTGAAAAATTTAAATAAGGGTTTGTAATATTAGAAGTATTTTGTAAATAATTTACTAAATTTTTTTTCAATTAACTATTTCTATACTTACAAATATAATTCAAATTATAAATATAAATATAGCTTTCGTCTAGTTTTAGAAATCTTTTTCTGAATCAATATTACAATATGCTGTAAGTTTGAAATTGTTTTAAAGGCATATAAGAGCATAATGCTATTTTATAAATTATAATTTGAAAGTAATAATACTATTTTAAGGACTTTCCCAATTCATATTCGAATGTTTTGAAATTATTTAATGGTTTGAGCCACAAATATTTTGAATTTAATATATATATTTAAAGTAAATAATAAAGTTTTAACCCTTATTTGGTAAACTTATTTGATATGTAAAGGTTTTACTAGATTTTATTATTTTTGGAATATAAAATTTATTGAAGAAAAGTTCTACTCGGAATTATTAATTTAATGAAAAGTATGCTATAGTTGGTTTTAGATTGCTATTTAAGAAGTTCATATAAATTTTGGAAATACTTTTAGGTATTCTAAAGATATTTCATTAATAATATGATTGCTTATGAAATATTCAAGTGTGCTATGTATATTTAAATACATGAATTAAATGCTTAAAGAAAGATTTTGTTGAGCTTAATATTTATTAGAATTAAATCAGAATTTTTACATATGATTTCTGCATCTTCTGATTTCTTATTTTCCTATACTGATTTTGATATTAAGAATGGTTCGCCATGGATATTGATTTGATTAGCGATTCTAATATGATATTGTGATGACATCCTTCTATTTGATTTTGTGATATTTAATTCTATATGACGAGAAATCTGAATAAAGGAGTTATAATATCATTTGGTATGGGAGATTCGGTATATTTCTCTTGCTATTATTTGGACTCGTTATATAGAATATTTGGATATTAAGTATAGTATATAAGAAGTGAATAAACGTTTGAGTATCGCATTGTGATATCGAATGCTATTGCGATATTTATTCGGTTATCCATTGTAAGCAAATGACACTCACGTGATGGAAATAGTATTACGAGATTGTACTTACATTAAGTGATGATTTTAGGTGAAAGCAGGGTAGGAGCCCTTATATTTTTTGATATTGTGCACCACGATCATGACGTATTCTTTTATTGGCGTTGGAGAGAACTAGATAGCTAGAATCCACCCTAGCGGCCTGATCTTGGAGTTGCGTCCCAGATCCACAACATCGTTATTGGACATTTATTTGATGTGCATCACATGATTTGGTTAGGTGACCCATGGGGTAAGTGACCCACATCATATGATTTGGGTTAGGTGACCCACGGGGTAGGTGCCCTATATCACAAGGTTTGGGTCAGTTGACCCACATGGTAGACGCCCTATATCCCATTTTATGTCGCATAAACCAACATTCTGTTACCTAATAGGGAAAAGCAGGGTTGTGACTAAGAGGCTACGTGTTGATGAGCCACATGTGGATATGTATCACTATATCCGTCGAGGTAACTGAAGACTGTAGTGGTAGATCCAATTAGGTGACCTTAGGCTCCTGGAGCAAATAGGTGACCATTAGTCTACCTTCTGGTTCTAACAGAGTGATAGTTTGGCATATTCCATTGATACACCTCACTTAAGTATAGATATGGGTTTGTCGACCCAAGGTTAGGTGACCCACACATTAATGTATACATGACTCTATATGGGATTTCGAGTCTGTCATACAGTCATTCTCCATCACGATATATTTTGATTTATATATGAGGAGATAAGATTATATCTGGATAGTTATCTAAGGTATAGTGGGTTCTCATACCCTTTATTATATCGACTAATGGGTAGGTGCCCTATATTTTACAGTCAGAAAGTCTAATTTACATTGTTTTGATGATAGTATTTTATTATTTTAGATCAAGAGAAATACTTGATGACCTCTCATATTTGATGATTTATGGACTTTGATGTTGATTTCTAGATATGGATGGCTCATCCATTTGATATTATTTCGATTGATGTAATTTATACATGTTATGGCATCTTTATGCCGGGTTTTGTAGCGGTTTCTTTTTTGTCATCACTTTTATGCTATGTTTGTTATTATAGATTATTTTCTTGTATGGTATAGTCTCTCATGTATATATTATTGTGGTAAACAATGGACATATTTTGTATATTGTAAATTATATATTACGGCTATGATTGACTCTGTATCCATTTTATTTACTGTATATTTGGTATTGTTCTATCTTGGAGGCACACGTGTTTATTGCTTTGTGTTGATGCTATGTACCTTTTTTAGTGAGTTATATTCGATGTTTTAATACGTACCAATGTTAGCCCAAGGGAATATTCATGTACGTACCCCTATCGTCTCATTCTCCGTATTATCTGACAATATTACTCAGTAATTCTCTTGGATAGTATGGTTGTAGAGGTGAGGGTGTTTACATTTGGTGTCAGAGCAAGGTTTAGAATAATACAGAGTATAAGAGACACCAGTCTTGGCCATAGATGAGAGTTAGAGTCTCTGTCTTCATGGATATGGGGTAGATTGTTGTTTTTACTTAACCAATAATATACAATGATTGCTAAGGTAATCATTTGGAGACGTGCTTGTTATTTTCCTATTATTTATGTATATATTATTAATATTATTCCTATCTCTATATCCTGGTGTTTTTTCCATGCGGTATTTGAGACTAGTTAGCCAAACTAGCAATATCAGCATGAGTGAAGGTGAATAAACCTCTGTGTGGCTTGAATACGAACGAAGTGATCTAGCAATGAACAGAGTCGCACAGTGGAAGCTGATTAAAAGTTTTCCACTGAAAGCATTTGTTTTTTCATTGTTTATTTGATTGATATGATATTTTTTTTATATATAGTTGTTTTATTTGTATATTTATTTGAGCTTAATCCAAAAGTAGGAATTGAGTAGGAGTTCTCGCTCAAATAATTATTAACCCACTTGAATCTGGACGAAGCCAAATATTAATAAAAGCCAGCTATTTATCCAAATCCGAACCGCTAGGGACAATAACAAAATGTTTAAGAAAATAATAATAATAAATAACCAAAATGTGAAATTAATTAATAGAATGCTTATTTGACATTATGGATGAATTGCAATGTTGTATATTGTTGATAAATTGAATTTGTACAAATGATAATGAAAATATATAAAAATATGTATAAATAAATAAATATTTTTATAAAAGTAAGTGTATGATTTAATAAAATATGAATTTGATTTTTTAAAGTGGAAAAAATGTTTTGATGGCTTATTTTGATGTTAATTTGCCCATTAAGTGATTAAAGAATTTTGAACGATGCGTCTGGCCAACGTTGTCGATGGAGATTCCTAAAGCCTAGAATGAGACATCTCGATACAATTTTTTGAAATAAAAATAATATTTCAGAAGAAATGCAATATTTTGAAATAGAATACAATGTGTAGAAAAGAAGAATTTTTTTAAAAATGAATAAAATGTTTTGGAAAGAAATGACATGAAATATTTTGATAAGAGAAGTATCATTTTGAGATAATAATCTAGCCAAATAATATTTTGAAGTTTTATAAATTGTTGTGACTTGAAAATAAATGTATATATGTGTATATAAGTGTGATTATGATTATGGTGAGGCATTGATTATTTTTGAAAAAGAAAAGAAATAAGAGATTATTCTTACTATAATAATTATAACTTGCGATGGTGTGATCTCATTTTGTAGATTCTTTTTTCTTTGGTTAGGAAATTTCGTAAGTAATAACCTTGTTGTTTATCATTTTCCAAGATTTTGAAGTTCGTGGAGATTTAAACATGAGTTAATAAAGTGATGTTTGGTATCCCGAAATGCAAAATTACATAAAACTGAGCTGAACTCGTTTGCTCACAACTTTTGGATGATTTATCTGATTCTGAGCATTTTTCTCATTCTAGAAAGCTAAGAATATACGCTATAACTTTTACTTTAAGTGTTTTGTAAAATTTTGTCATTTATTAGGTTAAAAATGTAGTATTGTGATATGGACCGGCTATGAATATTAAATTTTTTGAGATGGTTACATTTAGTAAAATGGCCATAACTTGTTCCGTATACTATATTTTCATGTCCCGAAGGTTTTATGGAAAGCTATTTGATTCGTATACATCTTTTTCTGAAACCATAACTTGATTTAGTGGTTTTGACATTTAGAGATTTATCGAAAAGTGATTAAACATGGAGGTTGTATTATATCACATCAGTGCATACTATTAATATACCTCCTTATTTAAAACTAATATTTAAAGTTGAGTTGAGATAAGTACTAAAGATGCTTCTTTGGATTAATGGTTGCGATGTTGCTCGATTTTACTAGCGTAAAGCGAAATAGCTCACTTAAAATGCAAAATAAAGGTACATTTTTGCTTGCGGTATATCGATATATAATATGATATTATCTAGTTTCCCATTATTTCTGGATGTCCCATGTTGGGATGCCACTTCAGAGATGTATATCACATAATTATATTGTTTTTTTGTTTTTCGAAATGCTCTCCGTACAAAGCAGACTTAGCCAAAAAAATTTGGAAAATCAGAAACTTAGAAAATTTTCATAATTTTTTATCGTACGTAAAAAATAGAAAGGCATGAATTGAATCTATTTAAATTATAGCATATAATAAGAGAAATTGGAGAAAGATCCACATAAGGGAATGCGTTGTTTAAGTTTGATTGAAGATTATATAAAGAAAGTCAGGGTATGAGTTGTTAGACATTTTCCTTATAAGAAATTGCGAGGATGCAATTTTTATAAGGTGGTGAGTCTTTAACAACCCTGATTTCTCCACCATGTAAATTAATAAATTTGATCAAAATAAAATTGTTTGAATTCAATATTTGATGATTATTATTTTTGAAAGTGAACCTTTATTTAATTGCAAGCTATTAGTAAAGGATTTTTGTTTTAACAATTGAATTAAATTGATAAATTCTTTTCGAATACTATATTGAAATTGAAAAAACGTTTTAATTAATTATAAAATATTTTTAAAGTGTAATTAATTCTTTTTATGTGAACAAAATAGTGAAAAAAAATAGGATTGAAATAAATGAAATTTGATAATTTCGAAAATATAAATTGTAGAATGAGGTGTGAATCAATTTAAATTAGTTTGGAATTAATTTCAAGGATTAGATTTCAAATTTGAATGCAAATAAAATTAATTAAAATATTTATTAAAAGAAAAAAAAATAAAAATTTATTGATTTTAACTAAAGCCTGAAAGGCCAAGCCCATTTTCCTTCCTTCCTTTTTCTCTAGAATACTCTCCTCTTTAATTTCTCTATTAAAAATCAAGCTGAACCCCCTTCGTTCAATTCTAGCCCTAACTTTCAGAAAAAATCGCAAGCTGATATATATTTGAAATATATATATATAATATGAAATCGAAGTCGCCTCGACTGGTGCGGCACAACATTAGGACGCACATCATGAAAGCGACGATGTGATGGAGGAGGGACCTTTGGATGCACGCGACCTTTAGTGATGGGTGACTTGGGATTCACGAACGCAGTAAAGTAATGGTAGTCGTGAACTAGTGTTTGGCCACATGTGCAAATGATGGGTAACGACATACAGGCAATGAAGTCTGGTTGAGTAAGCTTCCGGCGATGAACGACAGTTGGTGATGGAGGGGAAGGCCAAACTTGTAGAACTTGACATGCATAATAATGGAAAAATGCTATCTTCTAGTGGGTGATGGTTTGAATATTGAAGGCAGCGTGTATGAAGTGCATGAATCTTTGCATATCCATTCTTGATGAGTATTACTTACTCACAACTGTAGTCTAGAATATTTTTACGATTTATCTTGAATTATTAGTGATGAATATGGTTGAATTGTTTGTTGGTGTATTGATTTGGAATTGGAAGATGTTGTCATAATTGGTTGATTGTGTTAGTTGGATGTGTCAATTTGTAAATGGAACTCTGTCCGTTTGAAAACTGAACTAAATATTTATTTGTATGTCCATTTGCGTATTCTATAGATGAAAAAAGTTTGATGGAACTCGACTCAGGTCACACGATAAATTCGTAGTGTTGTTTGGAAGATAAATATTGTTGGAGTAATTTTACTCCATAATTTATATAATTCGATGTTTATTTTTTTATTTTAAAAAGATGTTTTGAAAAGTGTTGAAAAATTTAATCAAGGGTTTGAAATTTTATTAAAAGTATTTATAAATAATTTACTAACTTTTATTCAATTAGTTATTTTTACACTTACAAATATAATTCAAATTATAAATATAGATAGAACTTTCGTCCGGTTTTATTTTTTAAATTAATATTATAATATACTGTAAGTTAAGATTTTTTTTAAAGGCAACTAAGAATATAATGCGATTTTTTAAATTATAATTTGAAAGTAATAATATTATTTTAAAGACATTTTCCCGATTCATATTTGAATATTTTGAAATTAAAATAATGGTTTGAGCAACAAATATTTTGAATTCAATACATATATACATTTAAAGTAAATAATAGTATTTTGGATTTATATAGACGAGGTAAACTTATTTGATATATAAAGGTTTTACCAGATTTTATTATTTTTGGAATATAAAATTTATTGAAGAAAAATTCTATTCAAAATTATTAGTTTATTTAAAAGTAAAGTATAGTTCGTTTTAAATTGTTAAGAAGTTTATATAATTTCTGGGAATAAGAAATATTTTCTGACTAATATTTTAGGTATTTTAAAGTGTATTTCATTAATAGTATGATTGCTTGTGAATTACTAAAGTGTTCTATATATATGTGTGTGTATGTGTGTGTGTGTGTTTGAATATTTGAATTAAATGCTTAAAGAAAGATTTCGTTGAAGTCTATATTAGAATTAAATCAAAAAGATTATGTATGATTTCTACATCTTTCGGTTTCTTAATTTCCTATACTGACTTCAAAATTATGAATGACTCACCATGAAAATTGATTTGATTAGTGATTTTGATATGATATGGTTAGATGACCCATGATTTTGGGGTCGCATCCCAGATGCTCGACACCCTTGTTGGATATTTTATTTGATGTGCATCGCATGGTTTGGGTTAGGTGACCCATGGGGTAGGTGCCCCACATCACAAGATTTGGGTTAGGTGACCCAGGGGGTAGGTGCATCATATCACGAGGTTTGGGTTAGGGGACTCATAGGGTAGGTGCGCTATAGTCTCTTTTATGTTGCATAGGCAAGCAGTCTATTACATATTGGAGTAAAGCAGGGTTGTGACTAAGAGGTTATGCATTAATGGGACATTGGTGGATATGTGTCACGATTTCTATCGAGGTAACTCAAGACTTAGGAGCAAATTCGGTTAGGTAACCCTGGGCTCCTGGAGCAGGCACGTGGTCATCAGTCTCCCTTCTGGTTCTAGTGGAGTGGTAGTTTGGCATATTCAATTGATGCACCTCACTTAAGTATAGATATGGGTTAGTCGAACTAGGGTTAGGTGACCCATGCATTGATGTATATATGACTCTACTTGGGACTTCGAGTCTATCGTACAGTCATTCTCCGTCATGATATATTTTGGTTTATATATGAGGAGATGAGATTATATCTTGGTAGATGGGCAGAGTACAGTGAATTCTCATATCTTTTATTATATCCGACTAATGGGTAGGTGCCCTATATTTTATAGTCAGACGGTTTATTTTACATTGTTTTGATGATGGTATTTTATTATCTGAGATCGAGGGATATACTTAATGACCTCTCTTATTTGATGATTTATGGACTTTGATGATGATTTCTAGATATGACTGATTCACCCATTTGATATTCTATTGGATATTAATTGATGTGATTTATACGGGTGATGACATCTTTAGGATGGGTTCTATAGTAGTTGTTATTTCATTATATTATTGTTTGTATGTCATCATTATTATGCTATGTATATTCCATATTATATATGTGTACAAATGTTAATTTAGATATAGTTTGACCCATTTACTATTTATATAATAATCGGGTCGTTCCGAGACATTTCAAGTATAGAGACGACGAGACCAATTCCTGTATTCTGGGCATAAATGAGACTAGATAATTGTTATTGTAGGTTATTATCTTGTATTGTATAGTCTCTCATGTGTACATTATTGTGGTGAACATTGGACATATACTATATATTGTATATTATATATTATCGCTGCGATTGACTATATGAGCTTTGTTATTTACTGTATATTATGTATAGTTCTATCCTGGAGGCACACATATTTATTACTTTGTATTGATACTATGTACATTTGTTGGTGAGTTATATTCAATGTTTTAATATGTACCAGTGTTAGCTCAAGGGAATATTCACATGCATACCCTATATCGCCTCATTCTCCGTATTATCTGACAGTATTACTCGGTAATACTCTTGAATGGTATGGGTATAGAGGTGGGGGTATTTACTGTAAACATTAGAGTTAAGTAAGTATTTTAACAGAGAAATCAAATAATTTGAATTTTAGTCAAAATGCAGAGGAAGCATGCATCTATAAAAAAGAATATTTGTAGGTACTAAAATATATTCTAAAACTATAAGTAAATATAAAAAACTTGTGATTTTTGATGGTGTATTCCTGTTAAAATCATTTCAGTTTGGTTGTTTAATAGTCGACATTGGATTTGAAAACGGCATCTTTCATAATCGATATAAAAGGATGTTGGGAATGTCCCAAAATGATATATACAGACACTATATTAAATTGTTTAATAACAAACATGTAATAAGGGTTTCTTATGCATTGGTAATCGGAGTTTTCGTACATGCCTTATTGTCTAAAATATCACATTTTTCTCATGTATTTGATACATAGACCAAGTAACAAATCTAAATTAAGATCACTTAAAGATAGTTTAGAGTGTTCTCAAGTATTTATGAAATATTGGAGAATTGTGTATAGAAACAACAAACCCCTTATGAAGGACTACATTAACTCGAACTTCATTAGTGACATCGAGTATAGTATTTCAATCCTAAATTCATGTTCAAACTTAAGTTAAGAACTTCAAGTTGGAATTGTTCTAGACAATAAGTAGTGGCTGACTCAACCAAAGGCTACTGCAATGTAATAAGTACAAAAAAATGCACAAATTTATAACTGAGCTAGGGGTGATTCCAAATGTTGATAATCCCATGACACTGTTATATGATAACAATGGTGCGATATAGATACAGGCAGTTTATCATCTTCAGAGAAAGTTGATTGACAGAGTAGATGATTAAGAAAAATAGCATACCCATTCGTTAAGGGATTGACCTTATAAGTTTCTGAGAGAATCGATTGAATAAGTTGGAATTAGATTCCATAACTGATACCAATGCAAATGGGAGATTTATAGAGTTAGGGGTATGCCTTAGGGGTAATTATTTAATTTATCACATATATATAACTTTGTGTCCAATCTTGTTGAAATCAAAAGGTGTTTTTCTTTCGATGATACACTTGTTATATAGTGATATAAATAATTAAGTAACTTAATGTATATAAATGGAAATCCTTAAATGTTATGTTATGTGATAGTAATTATAAAGTGTTATAATCATGAGAATTCTATCACATTGAAAATAACTTTTTTTTTAAATATTTCTAATCAAGATGTTTCTAGAAAGGATATTATATAACGTTCTCCAAACATTGACAGTGTATTTCTCATTGCTGCTGAAGACGCCAAGGGGTTGTGTGTTAATGGTTATTGGATAACTATGGAATGACTCGCTCGAGAGTTCTTTGTTGGTTAATATAACAAAGGTCAAATAGACAATCTCGAAGTGACGATGTTAAACGGTTCCCTCGACTTGAGAATACCATGGAACTTTAATATGGACATTCTAATTTGGTTTTAGTTGAATCGTGGCAATGGGGTCCATTGATGAATGTAGTTGGGTCTGAGTTGAAGTATTGGAAGTGAAACATTATTCAATAGAGAATTCATATCCTCTATTATATGAGGTTAGTACAACGGCCAATTATAGGTTACTCAAAATAAAAGTCTTTGGCCAAAGCAGTATGGTTGATAATAATTGTTATTATTGAACCAAGGACTTTGTGTTCAAAATTACAAAGTTAAATGTGAATGACGTTGCCATTTTAACCAAAACCGAATTCTATAAGTCCTAAAGTGATATAGTTTTGATGAAGAGAATTGATATATGTTACTACCAGGTACCACTTATAATAAGTAACACTGGATTTTAATAAAAATACGAGTAAGTGATAAATTTAGCCAAAAATGTCACACCATTTGCTAAGGTGATATGTGAATGTTAATATTCGAATTGTTTAATATTAACTGCTAACTGAATTTATCCATTTGAGTCGCATGACCGTTATAATGAATACTCTAAAAAATCACATGATTTAATTAATTCATAATCGTTGTAAATTAGTTAAATTAACTAATATCTTTGAACTAGTAATTATTAAATTTTATTTGATTTGTTTGAATGTCATTAGTATTTAACAAAGTGCATTTATAAAAGTTCTATATGTATATATCGATATACAATATCGATGAACATTCAAAATTTGATTTAAATAAATTAATTACTAAGTGGATTTTGAAATTTTGAAGGCTTATCTACTCCCTTTCTTTGGCTGGCCATGTATAGAAAGGCAATTTGATTTTGATTTGAATGAGATTTAATGAGCAATAAAATGTGAATGTTTTAAGGAAGGAAATGGAAAGGTTTCAATGTTCTCCTAAAAAATAAAATCTCTTTCATTTCATTCATTACCTTCCATAGACAATTCATTTTTCCTCTATCTCTCTCTCTCTCTATGTCACCCTCTTCTATTCTAGCCAAAATAATGGCTTCTAAGGCTTAACAAAAATTCCAAAATCAAATCAAATAAAACTAAAACAAAAGGTGGTTCCTATCTCTTGATCTTCACAAAATCTGGAAGTTGATTCAAGAATCCAGGAGTTTATTATTCATCTTCAATGTATGTTCTTTTTGGCTACAACTTAAGGTAAAATTCTAGTTTTATTTATTTTTATATACACATTAGTTCATATGATTTGGGTATTTCGCATACCACATCTGAATATGAATTTATCTATTTAACTTGAACTAAATCCTCTTTTGTTACATCCTCTTTAATAATATATGTTCATAATGTTAATTTGATTTCGATCCATTTTGTTCTACCCCCCTTTTGATTACATGTTCATCTTCTTAACATTAGAGCTATAACATATCACATCTTATCTAATAAGTTGTTCATGTTCCTCATACAGTTTAGATCAGATATTTCAAGATGAATTTATATGTGCCTAAGTTGTCCCTTTGTCCTTGTTTTGGAAATTATTATTTAATAAAAAACAATTTCGATTGAAAACTAATTTTAAATTTATTGATATGATTTTTCTTTATTTAAATTTGAATAAATTACACATGTTGTCTCATTTTGAAGTTGAATATAAGTTGTATGTGATTGTTATTTGAATAAATTCTTTTGATTTGTATAATTTTGTTTGAAAGTTGTATAGAAAAAAACCCACAAGTGGACGTTTGTGCAGATATCAAACTTTTCATCCTTTCTAATTATTTGTTAGCCTTTTAATTTGTTAATTTAAATCCTATTACATATTTCAAATTACAAACTTCACATATACATTTGTTATTTTATTTTAAACATAGTTGCAATTAATCATATATATGTATTTATAAGTGTATGTTGTTCTAATTCAAGGTTTATAAAATATACTTTTGTATAAAACCAAAATTTTAATTTTAAAATTCTTCCTAAGTTGAAACTTGATTCATATACGTTAATTATAGATTTCAAAATATAAGAATGGTCAAAATTAATTTTATATGCATATATATGTTTAAGAGTTTAATTGCTGATTTGAAATGGCATTGAACGAATGAGTAAAGAAAAGAAGAAAGTCCTCCGTCTTTCCTTCTTCAGAAATATCTTACCTTAATTCATTAATTGTCTTATTATAAATATAAGTTAACTTATGTCTATTAGTAAAATACGTTTTAACATATTATATATAAATGTAAGTAGACTTCATATATACATACGTTACTAATATTTACATGTTTTTAAAATAATAGTATGGACAACAAATGCATATATAAATGGTGAATGTTTCCATTGCAGTGTAAATCCAACACCTATATACGTACAGATTAACCATATACAGTGCTTATATGTTGCACTTCTACTTTACACATATGAATTTATTTGATACCTTCATTATTATACATTTGAATTTAAATAAATTTAAACTTGTTTTTAACCAAATTGAATAAGATTTTATTTAAAGAAATTTAGATTGGATTTGATATACCTTCTAACTTTATAGGCCCAATAAATCCAAAATAGGATTTCTTTTTTTGAAATCTACCCATTTCACCTGCTTCTGACTGGCCTGGTTCCAATAATATATATACATACAAGTTGATGGAGTACAGAGATGAGATGGTATCTGGGATGGAGATTCATTTGTATATTGTATCTATGGTGTAAATAAGCATTGTACAAGGATTTAACTGTATATGTGAATTTGGTTGTATATGTATTTATTAAGACATATGCATAATATAATATGTTGATGTGACTGATATTTGTTCATATATTATATTTTATTTCCTTCCACTGTGAGACTCTAAAAATAGATTATTATTAGGTAGTGTTAGTTAGTATTGTATGTGACTGTATCTACTATTTGTTTTATCTTATCCCAATGACTCGTCCTTTCGGTTCTCGGGTTTCGACGTCGGTTTGCGCATTAGAACGAGGTCGAAGGGGCAAGTTATTACAATAACTTTGGCCGACACCTCAGATCGGATTAGTTGAGAGTGCAAACCAATTGTAACATAAATCGTACTCTTCTGCCGAAGTCCATATAACAGTAGTGAACGCTCCTCCAACCGAAATTGTATTGTCTATTGAATCCCTCAAAACTGCATCTTGCGGCATTGATGGCAAAATCACAATACATTTTCATTGAAAAGAAGTAGGAGTAGACTAATTTTTGGCATATTAGATTGTTGTCATGAGAAGAGAGTGTGATGAATGGTATCTATAAAGGGAGAAAAGGAGACACCCCTTGGAAAATGCCATTGAATGTGGTCGTTATTTGGGCTCTTAGTGAACAAGCGCTCAAACAAACTACATATCCAGAATCGTTTCGACTTGATTTGTAACCAGTTACATTATACACACTCTATTGCAAAGTTGTTTGGGGTAATATACAATATCTTGTGATATGTAACTTGTTGTTGGAGATGCTCTAACCGATAATTTAATCAATTTTTGTCAAGCTTACATTGTTAAACCCTCTTAAATGACTATCATGTTTAACTTATAGAAATTAATGCATTATCAATATTGTATCAAGCATTGGCTATGTGCGTAAAAGGGTGAGTTTCAAAAAGTATTCTATTATTATTATTATTATTATTTGCAGGGCAAACAGCTAAAATACAAGACAGAAATAAATTCTAAGCAAAACAAAACCAGCAAAATGGACTTATCAAGAGACACGAGCATCTTGATACTTCCATTCAGACATTTCTACAAACAGAATTATCGTAAGTATTCATCTGCCTTTGGATGGCACAGAGGATGCGATGGGCTATAAAATTGGCATTGTGTGTTTCATTTTTGAATAGTCCATGGTTCCTCTCCTCCCAAAAAATCGAGATAAATTTTTCAGGGTAGCTAGCAAGAGGAACGAAGTGCTGATCGCCATTTGATGGCCTTATGAATGTAAAACCATCCAAGATGACTGATAGGATTCGGGAAATGTTAACCAGTGACCACAAGGGTTCTTCTCCAAAGATCATGGGTAAAGTGGCAATCAAAGAACATGTGATGTATGTTCTCATTTCCACGAACACAAAATAAGCATTGAGAATGATTAATCATACCCAAATTATACAGCTTATTCTTTGTGAGCAGTGTTATCAACACTTTCCATAGAAGAAAGTTGTCTTTCATTCTGCGATTTACGTCCTAGGTGCAAATAGTCCAAGGCCAGTTGGGTGTCTGATTAAATGCTTGAATGGATTTATAAGTTGAAGATGGTGTGGCCATGTTTTTGATTAGTCCAAACGATGGTATTAGGACCACTCAGGATAATACGTTTGTTCAAGGAGTTACATAAATCTCTGACATAACCCGAGCTCGAGTGAGGAGGGTTATGAATATAGGTTTTCGCTTTTTCATTTTCAGGTATTCCTATTGTGTCTCTTTAATTGTAAGCAAGTGCATTGCCTAACAAGAGACCAGGTTTGGTCCAAGTAGTGAACCAAAGGCTATGGTCACTATTAAGATGACATTATATTGTATGATTGGAAAGCAGAAAGTTATGAGCTTCCGTATACTTTTCTAGATGGCACTACAATCAATAGGAATCTTGAAGGTCTGGAAATTCTTGTTCTTAATCTGATGGATGGAGGTCCATCCATCCCATAGGAATTACAGTTGTTGAGGAGAAGATTGTAGTGCCTAGAGTAGACAGCATTATTCCATGAGGAAATGTTTAGAATGCCCAATCCTTCTTTTTTAAAAGGCATTTGCAGTTTGTTGAACTTGATTGGGGTGACCTTTGTACTATATGGGGATACTATGTAGCAGGAAATGATTGTTTGCTTTATTTATCATTGAAACTAAGTACTTAGGGATGATGTATACTCTACACCAATATATGCTCAAGATCGTATTTTAGGCTTATATATGAAAAATATACTTATATTAAATTATATTTAGTATTTATTAATAAAAGAGTTTGGGTATGTTTTCAGCTTATTTAATTTGTATTTAAAATATTTAGTTGTTTTTTTATGTTTAATAATAACATTTTGTTATTAATTTAATTTTAATTTAATTATATTTTGACTTTTATATATTTTGTAATGTTCATGTTCAATATAAACATTATAACTATACTGAAAGGAATAATCTAATCAACTAGTAATATGGGAACATGTGTAATATATGCATAACTAACCGTTGTGACTTGCAGTTAAAGAATATGTAGATTATGCTCATATGTCAACGATGATGTCATGGGATATGCACATAATTATGTATGCGCACATAAATTGTTAAATATATTTACACGAATATAAATTATTATTATTTTCAATCATATATTTAGATTAAAAAAAATTCATAAACTTATATTATCATATTATATACACACACGCCTACGCACATGCGTATATATTTATGTGTGTATAATATATATTATAAAATAGTTTCAGCATAAACATATATTTAAAATAATTTATTTCAATTTTACACACACATGCACCCACGCACATACACATATGTTTTTATTTTTATTAAATTCAAAAGGGTTTGACATTTGGTGATTCAAAATTTAAAATAGTTTAACTAATTCAAACAAGTATTAAAAAAATTAACTCAACAAACACATAAGATATATTTGACTCTAGGACTTTAGTTGTGAGCATGATCGGGCTGGAGATTTGACAACATATGCACTTAGTGTCACAAAGATTGAAGGTAAATTTGATGGTGCATGCTTGGGAAAATCGAAGAAAACTCTTGAGAGAGATTATATCGGGTATTTCCTTGTCAATATGTGATGGGGATGTTGGTACCACATAGTTCCCTATTGACCCCTTAGTTTATTCTAATTAGATGCAAGTCTCATGCATCAATTAGAGTGAAGAGTTTGATGATTCTTGCATGGTACTTATGCATGTTTTATCTTTTGTGCTTGGACAAGAAGGTGGAGAGAAATATGAGCTCTAGTCAAATTTGATTAATTCAATTTTAAGCTAATGGCGTCCAGATTTTCTTTATTGACGAGTTGAGATTGGTAGAGAGATTAGTGATTTGTATATTACGTCGAAGTGGAGTATTAAATTTTGATGACACAACATATATCAAACTGAATAGGACTATTCAAGAGTGCAATATGCACTACAAAGACACAACACTTTGCCGACGCCAAAAAGGCATTGGTAAAGGACCCATCGACGCCGATGCCATATATGGCATCGATAAATTTAAGGTCGGAATTTTGTTTTCGACACCATGTAGATATCTTGCACAGGGTATTTATTGATGCCTTACCGATGTCTTTTTCGATGCCTGTTTCCGACGCCATTGCGACGCTTTGCCGACTGCAGTTCAAATTGTGTAACATGGATTTTCCAATGTCTTATCGACTCCATATCGACATTTAGTTAAATTGTCGAATTCAAATTTTCCGACGCGCTATTGATACCATAGCCAAAACAAATTTGCATCATTTGTACTGCATTTCTAACCTTAATTATACAATAAAATATATAAAATACATTTTCATCCCACTGTCATGTCAATACTAACCAAATATCATCACAATATCATCTCAATACCATCACAATATAATACATATTACCAAATATAATAATATAGTAAACATTATTCAACATCATAGTATTCAAACATTATCTTCACAATACAAGCAAATTATCCAACCACTACCATCAAAGTACAAACCAAATATTCAAGCGGTATCATAATATATACAAACCAAACATCCAGACTATAACAACACAAATACTCCTTGTTCTCCCGAACCATGCCCACCATCACCATCTCCATCACCATTACCATCACCATCCCTAGAAATGTTTTCATCCGAAAAGCATCTCAAAAATGCATCTGTAGACAATCAGAGCTTCTTCTCTAGTTTATCGACGTATGACTTCAACCATCTATTTTCTTCTTCTACAACATTTCTAACTGTAGCAGCTCTATCTGATGACGATCTCTATCAAATTTGTTTGTTAATAATGAACAATTTTATTTCAACAATCGTATTCATTGAAGTAAAAAATTTAGACTTGCATTAATCATTTATTTATTTAATTAACTGGGTGATTTAACTTATGTATTTGTTTAATTTATTGTGTGAACTAAAAAAATTTGTATCACTTGTTTAATTTATTGAAACAAAATCTATAATTTAACTCAATTATATATGCATTTGTTTCATTTAATTGGTTTAACTTATATATTTGTTTAATTCACTACGCAATTTTAAAAAAATCAATAGTTTAACTCGAATAAACACTTGTATAATTTATTAGAACAAGATTTATAATTTTACCTAATTTTACACACACACACACACACACATATAGAATTTATTGAGTGTTTTAACCCATACGAACATACTCTTGTTTTAATGAAACAAGATTTGTAATTTAACCTAATTATATATACATTTGTTTAATTAATTAAGTGATTTAACTTCTATTTTTGTTAATTTATTGTGTGAATTTAAAAAATCTATATCTCTTGTTTAATTTACTGGAAAAAATCTATAATTTAAGCTAATTATATATTTATTTAATTTATTTAGTGACTTAACTTATATATTTTAACCCATGCTCAATTTACTTTTAAAATGACGACTTTTGGGATACATACAATGTACATGTGGTTTTTGGAATTTAAGTTAACTCAAACTTTGTTATACCAAGCATTCATATAAAATACATATATGTACATTTGGTTCTTAGGACTTAAAACCAATGTATACTCACACATACTTACATACATATATGGTTTTTTATACCTATATTCTTATTATCATATTATGTATATAATGAATGTTTAAGCTATTACGACCATCAAAATATTATCATAGTTTGGCTTACGATTCGTCCTTTTTGCAGCAGCTCCAGTGAGTGCGTGGGATACATTTTCATCAACTTCTCTTGTTATATGCGCACCTTAACTCTGTTCCCCCGTGTTTTTTCCATTTCGCATTTTAAATATTCATTACAATTTTATACATGTATATGTGCATAAATATAATGTAAATTCATGTATACATATCGCAAACTAGGTGGAAGCATCGTTTACCCATCTATTGGTGGTGGACCCATCCGATGACTCAATCTAGTGAGTCACGCGAAAGAGTTGCCAAGATAAAGTCCCAATGTGCAGCTCTTCGTACTGAAATTTGAATTAGATACACAATCATATAATTGTATTTTAATTTATTTAAGATATTAAATAAATTTAACAAAAAACTACGTACCAGATTATTACAATGATCTATGTATGATCTGGAGCCATCCATCTTCTAATGCCGCAAGAACTGCTCGTATATGTTTTGCACAAAGTTTGGATGCTTCTTGCCACTCCTATGCATACCATATGTCCACTCACAGTATTTTTTAAACACTACGGCCGATCAAGTCATATGCACTAGCTCTTAGCGAACTCCCTCTTTCGAAGAGAACTTCCTCAACAAATACAAATTGAATACATTATGCACAAAATGATTTACATATTTATACAGTATGTTATGTAATAAAATTATTTTACCATTAATTTTTCAAACATAACGTTCTCCACTTCATCGGGAATGGCTCCAAATGTAGGCCAGAATCTGGTGATCCATGCAAGTAAGCCATCACAGATGGCATCAGATGCAGCACCGCTATTGCAATCGCATATGCACACATATATGAATGTATGATTATTTAACTAATAAATTAATGTATACATGTGTGTATGTGTGTGTGAGTGTATATGTACATGTATGTGTATGTACGTCTATATGTATGTATCTGATGTGTGTGTGGGTGTGTGTGTATGTACCCGATGTGTATGTGAGTGTATTTGTATGTATGTGTGCATGTACGTGTATGTGTATGTGAGTATGTTGAATTACTCGCCCCGATCCTCGCTCTCTAAGGAAGACA
Organism: Allium cepa; assembly: GCA_030765085.1. Taxonomy (NCBI): domain Eukaryota; kingdom Viridiplantae; phylum Streptophyta; class Magnoliopsida; order Asparagales; family Amaryllidaceae; genus Allium; species Allium cepa. Next base: position 1,036,064,987 of record CM060931.1, on the reverse strand, counting down.
TCAAGTTGAGACACGGATGTGGAAGAGTTCGTCTCAAACATACCAGTGTATGGACCAGTATCATTCACAAGAGCATTAGGAACGTCGACGGTCTGAAAGAATGGTGACATCATATGTGCGTCGTCTCCATCATGCTATGATGACTGGGAGCCACCATGACCTGATGATGAGCCACCATGGCTGTGTCAGTGTTGATTAGACATATACGTTATTATAATAATACATACATACATATATATATATATACACACACAATATAGTGAAGAATAATAAATCCATCTTCATATAGTAGACTTGGCATGGAAAATAGAGAAAACAGACTTTCAAGAAATTAAACATAAGCTACTAATTGTCAACATCATCTACAGTATCAACAACATATTCATGTTCATTTACTTTGATATCATCATCATCAACCTCGATATCTTCATCTAATTTTACTCCATCAAATACTTCGTTGTTTAGTGGTCGTATATCATCAGCATCTTCTGCTGTTTGAGTATTTCGTTGTCCTCCAAATCATTTTAGTACGGTTGATCATCGATTATGATCATATCCTCTTGAATAACCATCTAGATTTTGTTTTAATAACAATCCACTGTTTGTCCTTGTTGTTGTTCATGGCAGGATAAGGTGCCTAACAAATTTGTGTTGCTTTCGTCGCTAGCACAAATGGATCGTTTCCTCAATATTAGGATAATCCTCATGTATATGACGTATTCCAAAAGGATAATCTTTATGTATATGATGTACTCCTACATCAGGAGTAGTATCAAACCAATTGCATTTGAATAAAAATGTTTTAAGTTTGAGTATTGCAGAATAAGCGAGTTCAATTATTTCCTGTAACACTCCAAAATAATCTTTGCAATCTTGATGTAATAGGAAAATAATCCATTTTGGTGAAAGGTACGCTTTACGAGTGGTTTTTATCAATATATATATATATATATATATATATATATATATATATATATATATATATATATAGGTTTTTCACAAAATTTATACAACGCCAAATCTTTATCTTTCTTCTAATAAATCATGCATCCACTTAGATACATATCAATCTTTTCATAAGGTAATCGAAAGGCAAATACCTCTCTTTTAAGTGAGTACTGGTTCTCCTCCAATACATAATCTGGTGGAAGCATTCCGCTAAGAATTGTGTTCATTTGGTTTTTTGATGCATTGTATTCGGATTTTATAGTGATTAACCTAGATGTCATTACCAAGTGTCGCTTTTTACAAATTTTATAGAGTGGTTATTTCGATGCTTATAACAGATTGAAAACTTCTTCGCTTTCTGTTCAAGTCTCCAAATATGGTTCTTCGGTCCACATAGCAACATTATGAACCATTTCAGTCATTCTATTTTCTATGTCAACATTTGCTTCAATAAGGGGTTCATCACAATCGCATTTATATTTACAGTCTCCTCTTAGACAACATGATATTTTTGTCCATGATATATCCACGCAAGATAATCGGGCATAAAATCAAATTTGTGTAAATGTAATATCGTAGTATAATACTCTCTAAGTTTCAAGCAACGACATTTCGAACATGAACATGGGGCTTCTTTCATATTAGTTTTATTACTAGATTCCACTTTAATGGATGTATCCATGTGATTTCTAAAGTGCAATGGAACTGTTTTTCTATTTTAACCACTCATGTACTTCCAACTTTGATCTTTCAAATAATCCATCTTCTATACTCTACATGTAAACAAAATTACATTATATTTCACATGGTAGTATTTTGTTCTTAATTCAAATAACAGTATTATTTTTATGAATAATTAAATAACATTATTAATTTTGTTTTTAATTTAAATAACATTATTGATTTTGTTCCTAATTTAAATAATATTTTTATTACTTTAAATAATATTATTAGTTATTATCAAGTAATCTCATTAATTTTATTAATGCATTCAATAACGTTATTAATTTAGTTTAAAATAATGCAATTCAAAAACAATTTCAAAGCTATATAACCTAGAAATTTCTACACTTTTTGAAATGGCTGACCTTTCTACTTCCCATCACAAATGCAATAATATTTATGTTTCGTGAATCATTTCAAATCGAATAATTAAAAAAAATTCGACTGCACTTCCTTTTACTCCTCATATCATACGCAAAAGAGTGTGCACGGGGAACAAGAAGGGAGTGTCATTGAAATTTCATTAACTGTTCGATTTAAAATTTAGATCTAAAAAACATAAATACCGTTGCATTTATAACTTACCCATTACCGGGACAAATTCAAAAAATAATATATCGAATTAATATCAATTTTCGTTTTATTTTGAATATCTATATAACGATCATATACGATATGTGTTTAGATGGAGCCAAATTAAATACATTTACAAGGTCTCATTAGTAATAACATATCGACAACAATGACTTTAACTAATAATTTCACAACAATACCAATGCTATCTCAAACCATATACAAATTATCATACCAACAACCTATGTCAACGATCATATATTAACGAATCTACATCATATATGAAGTTAATCAAATCATAGTATTAATAGGAACAATAATTCATACCGACCGAGCCTTGAATGACTACTAGGAGGACGGGATATGCGGCTTGGGCTTTGCAGTGACGACGAGCGAGGAGAAGGCGGTGACGTTCGAAGTCGACGAGGACTGGGGATTCGAAGTGGGGTTTGCATGGCCAAAAGGGAGGTCGAAGGGAAGGCTGGAGACTAGGGCTTTCTTGGCTTCACGGGAGGCCGAAGGGGAGGTTGGAGGCAGGCGTGCGTGGCTAAGGAGGAGGCCGAGGGAGGGCTGGAGGATGGGGCTTGCATGATCGAGGGAAGGTTGGAGGCAGGCGTGCATGGAGAGGGAGATGGCTGGAGGCTAGAGGAGGAGGAGGCGATTGCATGGGCGATGTGATTTTTTTTCATGAATTCAATTATGGATGGAATTGGCAAAGAGAATGATGGATTGTGGGTGATAAAAAGGACGATGCCACATCGTTGCCACGTAGACATCATAAGAGGGGCATCGACATTACATCGGTAATTTTTCATAGGTGATGTTTTATGTACGTCTTACCGACGCCAAGTCTATTGGCGTTGACTAGGCATTAGTAATTTCAAACTAGAAAAGGCTTAATTACCAACAGGTAGGACCTACGGCTTCCGACGGCTTATTTCCGACGGCTTTCGACGGGGGCGGCACGTCGAAAGCCATCGGAAATAAGCGATTATACCTGCAGCCGAGCCTTCTTCCTCCTCCTTCTTTCATACGAATATTATAATAAAAACCCCCTAATACCTTCTCCAAGCTTCCAATCCCTAATTTGTAGCTTTCGGATCCTCCACGGCTGCCTAATCAAACTCCATTACTCTTAATCTCAGGCACAATCTCTTATTTTTGCGAAAAATTCAGTTTTTACCCTAATTGTAGATTTGCGTAAATTGATAAATTAGGGGAATTAGTGATTGCAATTGTTTCCAATAGCGTAATAACGGTTTATAGCATCACATGGTATACCTATTTCATCTTTTATCGTGAAATTGTGAAAAACATGTATAATTTGTGATTGTTCATGTATATGTAAATTGTTGTGTATGCCTTGATTTGACAATTGTATATGTTATTTGTAATAAGATAAAATGACTGAATGAACTAGGAGTATTATATTGTGCACGTATTTACTTATGAAAAAAAATGCATTACTCTAAATTATAATTGTGTGTATTGAAAAATGACAAAAATGTTAAACCAACCTTAAGTTGATTTAATACGTCGAATAAATGTGTTAAATTAATATATATTTTTGTAAATGTGAATAGTGAGTAAAACTGTGTTTTTTTGTAAAATATGCACATGTAACTAACAAATGTCCCTTAGAGAATTTTTGGCCCCGTCTGACAAGTGTTGTACATGATCGTTGTATAAATAGTCGTCTTTTTCGAAGAACAACCATTTATATTCATCTGGTACAATGTTTGTCGGATTTGTCCCTGTATTGGACAAGTTATGAACACAGTAAGCATTTACATTTTGTATACTACTTCGTCTTAAACGGTTCATAAAATTTCGGCCTAACTTTTCTTTTTTGTTTCCTGCGTACACGTATTTGTGTACAATGCAGAGAACAAAAGGGAAACGCTGCCGAAATTTTGTTGAATCGTTTGAGACAAAGTAGCATACGAAATGTAAATGCTTACTGTGTTTGTAATGGAAAGTAGGATGCCTGACCAATGAAAAAAATTATATATATTTTTAAATCGATACGTTAAAAAATAAAATGTGCCCTATTTGAAAATATTTTTAAATTTGTGAAGTTGTTCTTTAAATTCAAAATATTATACGACCATGAAAATAATCTTTTTCGAATTTGTATTCTTCAAAATAAATATTAAATTTTGAACTTCTCATTTTGTCAAATATGAAAAATGATTGATTATTTTGTTGATCGGAGGAGATGGATGTACCAAAGAAAAGAATGAGGGGCTCAATAAAAGAAGATTTTATAATGGCATAAACGTGTTTGTTGAATTCACTTTAAGTAATAACGGAAACGATCCAGAAATTCGTTGTCCGTGTAGTAGGTGCAGACATTTGAAGTATTTGTTTCCAGATATTGTAAAAGTTCATTTGTGCCAACACGGTTTCACACCCGAGTATTATGTTTGGGATCGGCATGGCTAAGTTGTAGCAAATACTTCTGTAGAGTCTGAAAGTGTTATTAACGAAATAGTTTCAACGACCCGTATAGAAAATATGGTCGAAGATGCAGCACGATCAATGTTTCCTATGGCTGAAGTTGACGACGATGATGGAAATGTTGAAAAACCAAATATTGAAGCAAAAAAAAATTTATGATTTATTAGATGCTGCTAAGAAACCTATTTGGGATGGTTGTAAAAGCGGCACTCAGCTGTTAGTAATCGCAGAATACATTGCGATGAAGTCAAAATACAACATCACTGAAGTTGGGTTTACGGCTGTTGTACAATCTGCAAAAAGACATATGCCGCCCAATAATCTAATGTGTGAAAATCACTACGAAGTTGAAAAACTTATGTCGGCTTTTGGTTTACCGTATCAGAAAATAGATGCATGTTTAAAAGGCTGCATATTGTTTTGGAAAGAAAACGCAAACCTTAGAAATTGTAAAGTTTGTAACCAGGAGAGATACAAACCAAGAAAAAAAGAAGGGGAAGGAAGTTCCGTACAAGCGTATACACTACTTACCCATAACTCCAAGACTTCAAAGATTATATGCATCTTCTGTAACTGCATCTAATATGAGATGACATAGCGTGAGAATGGAGGAAGAGGGTACGTTGACACATCCGGCCGATGGAGAAGCATGGAAGCATTTCGATAAAACGTATCCAAATTTTGCAGCAGAGAGTCGAAATGTTAGATTAGGATTATATACGGACGGTTTTTCTCCATTTTCTCAATTTGGTTTTAAATATTCATTCTGGCCCATTAACGTCACACCGTATAATTTACCTCCATGGATGTGTATGAAAACGCAATATATGTTTCTTACTGTTGTCGTTCCTGGCCCCGACGATCCGACACAAGGAATCGACATATATTTACAACCGTTGATTGAGGAGTTAAAAATACTGTGGAACGAAGGAGTAGAAACATACGATGTGTCCAAGAAGAAATTTTTTCGTATGTTTGCTTCTTTGTTGTGGACTATAAGTGATTTTCCTGCCTATGCAATGCTTTCGGGATGGAGTACTGTCGGTCGTCTATCATGTCCATATTGCATGGATGAAACACGAGCATTTTCTTTACCTCATAGTAAGAAATTTTCATGGTTTGACTGTCATCAATATTTTCTCCATGTAAATCATCCCTTCAGAGGAGACAAGAAAAACTTTTTAGCTATAGAGTAGAAACCAGACAACTACCGACGATATGGTCAAGCGAAGACATATATGAACTTGTTAAGGACTACCAAAGATATATGAAACTGGCAAGCAAACAGAAATTGAAGGCAAATCAGTTGTTCATAACTGGTGCAAACAAACTATTTTTTGGGAGTTGCCATATTGGAAACATCTTCTGCTTCGCCATAACATAGATGTGATACACAATGATAAAAATGTATTTGATAATGTTTTTAACACAATTTTGAATGTGAAAGGGAAGACGAAGGATGATTTGAAATCAAGACGTGATAAAGAAGAATTATGCAAACGTCCCGAGCTTCATATGAAACCAAATGACAGTAAAAAACCCAAAGCATGTTACGAATCAGATAATAATCAAGTTAAAGCTGTGTTAAAATGGGTGGAAGGGTTAAGATTTCCTGATGGGATATCATCAAATCTTCGTAGATGTGTTGACTTTAAAAATGGTAGATTGAGCGGAATGAAAAGTCACGACTGTCACGTAATGATGGAAAATTTATTTCCCGTAATGTTCAAAGAACTACTGCCGTTAAAAGTTTGGAAGGTAGTAAGGGAGCTTAGTATGTTTTACAAAGAGCTTTGTTCGACTACTTTAAAAGTGCAACGTTTACGTAAACTTGAAGTGGACATTCCTATATTGCTTTGCAAATTAGAGAAAATATTTCCGCCAGGTTTTTTCAATGTGATGGAACATTTACTTGTTCATCTCCCATCTGAAGCACGACTTCGAGGTCCTGTCCAATATGGATGGATGTATCCACTTGAGAGGTATGTAATATGTTATAACGTAATTTAATTGCATTTGAAAGATGAAGTTAATATAAATTAATTTTGCATAGATATTTGAATCATCTGAAGAAAAAAGTGAGGCAAAAAGCACGAGTTGAAGGTTCGATAAGCAAATCTTACATCAAAGAAGAAGCTTCGTTCTTTTTCTCTTACTATTTTAGTGACCATGTGAATATTTCATTTCAAAGTGTTCCTCGTAATGACGAAGGAGACGAACAAGAGTCCTCTCAAGCAATGTTATCTATTTTTAGACAACATGGTCGGCCTTCTGGAAAATGTGTAGAAATATGGCTAGACGATAGAGATCTTCATGTAACGCACACTTATATTCTTCAAAATTGTGTCGAGGTTGCACCGTTTGTTAGGTAATCTAAAATAATAATTTATGTTTTATTCTTTTCTATAATGCATGCGCGTGTATAACCTAATGTAATAGTTTGTTTATATAAACAGTGTTTATGAACGTGAACATCCGAACAGAGATCTCAGTAAAGAATTTTCCGGTTGGTTTTCAAATTACGTTTATGAGCCGAGAAATTGTGTTGTTGACGAAGGGTTGAAACATCTTGCGATGGGACCAAAAAGAGTGGTCAAGGCATATCCAATATATTTCGTCAATGGATATAAATTTAACACCAAAGAATACGGTACAGAAAAATTAACAAATAATACTGGTGTATTTGTTAAAGGTAGTGACGATCCAGAAAATTATTTAAATGATTTTTGTGGCGTTCTGACACAAATTTTGCAACTGACATATTTCTCACGACCCGCGGAGGAGGTGTTTCTATTTAAATGCAATTGGTTTAGCAATGTTCCAGGTTCTGAAATTAATGCGCACAAGGATTATAATCTTACCGAAATAAAGCATATATCGCACTATTACAAGTATGATCCTTTTGTACTAGCCAAACAAGCATTGCAAGTTTATTACGCTCCTTATCCGTCTCTAAAAAGAGATAAAACAGATTGGTCTGCAGTTTTTAAAACAAAGACCAGATTCACATTCGATGGGAAGAATATTCTGGACGAACAAGCTTATCAGGCAGATCTTGAGCAAAATAACGAAATAATAATTACAGACGATCATACAGATTTTGGTCCTTTGATCGATGAATCAAATGTTTTGGTAGAAGCGTTTGACAGCGCAGAGGAAAATATCATCGAAAACGAGATCGAATCTGAATCAGAAGACGATGATGACTGATATAAATTTGAATCTGTTTTTTTGCAATTGATGTTACTGTGTTGAATTCTTGATGTATTATGAAATTGATGTAACTATGAAACCAAATCCGTTTACTATTGTTTGCATGTTTTATGTTATTTTCATTTGTCATTTATTTAGCAATTTTTGTTAAAAATGCAATGAACTCTGCTTATCGTTGGAAGAGTACACCCATTATGAATCAGGTAAAACACACTTCCTTTTCTATTTCCATTTCAGTCATTAATTAAGCAATTTATACCGTTGATGTCATTTTCATATGAAATATATTTCATTATCATGTTATCATTCTCTTATATAATGATGTGTATATGTCACAGGTTTCTCATTATGTCATATAGAGGTAGGAGCTCTTCCCGATCGTCAAGAGGTGATGGTAGTGGCCCGTCGTAAGAGCCACAGCGTGCAGTTGTATTGTTAGTTCCTAGAGCAGATGGGTAAGAATTAAATTTTATTCAGCATCTTATTTTTTCTATGATATGCGTACGTACTTATCTATATCGTACTTAAAAACAGGGGGTTCGACCTACTTCCCTCTAAGGTTGTGTTGGACGTCTCTAGAGCTTCGTATCACAGTAGGATGAGTGATTGCTGGCCGAAGTGGGATAACATCTCTCCTCACATCATAGACTGTATATGGCAGGATGTCCTAGTATGTATATTTTTCCGTTTTCCATTTTTAATTCGTTTTTGTCGTTTTTCTATTATTTATCGTTTAAAGTGTAATCTTTTTTTTAACACAGGCTGAGATAGACATCCAGACAGACGATCAGATGCTGGCACGAGCATACTGGATGAAGAAGATGCGCAAAAACTAGAGGGACACGATATATGAGATTAAGAAATCTGGTAAGAAACCACGGTGGATGGGAGAGAGCGTGTGGCAAGGTTGGTTGAGATACTGGGAGACGGACGGGGCGAAGGCAAGTATACTAATTTTTTTTTGAATTATTAATTTGACGTGATCGAAAAATAATGTATCAAATTTTGAATGTACAGGCAGAGTCGGATAGAAACTCTGCAAACAGAAATAAGAATCCCGTCACTCATCGGGGAGGATCGAAGTCGTTTCAGCAGTATCGGCAGGAGTTGGTAAATTTACTGAATAATAAATGTAAATAGTTTATGCTATATGATTTTAAATGTATAATAATTGTATTGAACAATCAACTTCAGGAAGCTGAGGCACTGTCAGCTATATGGACGTGTTCACCCGTACGCATGCTGTCGAGCTTGTTAATCCAGACGGGAATGTTTCTTATACATGGCAGGACGATAAATCCAGCAAAAGCCATGTAAGCATATTTCATTTTATTCAGTACTAGTAATTGTTTTAATTGTTAAACTATGATGAAATAAGATATGATATTATTAATTTGTTAATGCAGGAGATGTTTATGGAGCAGCGGCAGAAACTCATTGCTGATACGGGTCGAGATCAGCTGACGACCGATGAGTAGGACGTTATTTTTGAGTCCGTTATGCATCCAGTAGAGCATGGTCGACGATACGGATTTGGTAATCTAGCGGTAAATAATTTACTTTTTTTTGAAATACTTCAAATATGATATTTTGACCTTTTCAAAACAATAAACTTGGATTTTATTCATTTTTCAATTTTTGTAGGCCAATAGTAAGAGTAGGGGACGGCGGAGTAGACCTCAGAGCGATTTAGCAGATATAGAAGAATTGTGAACTAGAGTTCCCAATTGGAGGAGCAGAACCGCCAACAGGCCATGCAGACCGCACGGTTGTTAGAGTACATGCAGCAGTTTGGTGGCTGCTTCCCTTACTCGGCTGGCTCTGAATCTGGAGGAGATTGATTAATTGTTTGCTTGTTCGTTCATTCGTTCAGGTATGTTTTGTTTTAGTTTAGAATGATTTGGTAGACGACGTAGGTAATTGTTGATTTATGTATAATTATGTTTGATACACTTGGTTCTGTAGTTGTATGAGGATGTGTATGAGAATATTCATGAATTTGTGTATTAACAACATGGTAGAACAGTTATTGTTAGGATTAATGTTAATATTCGAATGTTTATGTATATTTTGTATTTTATTTAGATGTAGTTTTATTTATTTGTGTGTTTATTGAATATTTTGTAGTTTGGGTTTGGATATTTGGTTGGATTATTGTATGTTGGATTGTGCAGTATTGATATCATAATATTTGAAAGAGAAATGTGCTTGAAATGCTATATTTGCAGCGATTTTTTTAAAAAAAAAACATCAAATTTCCGACGAATTCCGACGGCTTACAGGTCAAAATTTCCGACGACTTCCAACGGCTTTCGGCGGCCTGTAGCATACTATTTCCGACGGTTTCCGATGTATTCCGATATCCGTCGGAATCCGTCGGAGTTGTGTGCGACGGCGTCGGAAATACTGCTCCCCGATGCAGTCATTTCCGAAGGCTTTTTCCAACGGCCGCCAACGGTTTTCGGCCGTCGAAAAACGTGATTCCTCTTGCAGTTAAGGTAAATACATAGTTTTTTAGTAGTGATGGTGAAGACGATGTGTTACTTGGTGTTGTGGTGAAGAAGATATGGAACATTGAAGGCTGGGAGCAGCAGCGGATTTTCGGATTTGAATCTAGGTCAAAATACTGAAAATATATCGAGTTTGACTGTCTATTGATTTCCTGAAGCCAGAAGTTAACAATTCAGAAATGGAACCATAGTAGTGCATTTTAACGCACTTTTGATCGACTGGCGACATTAAGCTAGTTGACTGATTGGCGGTTTAGTCGATTGCCTTGGTAGAGGTAGTTGATTGAAGTCGACGAATGTTATTTGAAGCAGTTTGCATCAAAACTTATCCAATTCAAAATTACTTCTTCCCACATTAATATATACTCTGCATGTGCGGTTGAATGTAATTGGAAAAGCATCCACTCAATCTGCAATATTATTGGCTTAATATCTTATCAATTCTTCTTGTCATTTAAGTTAAAAGAACATAAATTTGTATTTATTATTTTCTAAGAAAATCTCTATTTGTTTGTAGCTTCTCTTATATCTTTTCAAGTTAAAATAATAAAGAAAAGTAGAATTTAAAATTGTGATTTTCTTATTTTTCATATTGTTTATTTTGTGAGAATTATTTGTTTTCTAATCGGTAATTTTATATCTTGTGTGTTTATTCATTCATTCCGTACATAACAAAATTTTGAGGTATTTCAAAATTTTCTATCGATCCGCTTATCCTATCAACCTGTAATTTATGTATTTTCTTGTCCTATCTTGTTAACCGTAACAAAAGGCAGCACTATAGGTCATACATACTTTTGCTCCAATTATTGGTTTTAGACCAACAAATCTATTTTTCCGTGCATTTTTACCAGGTTAAGTGAGCATTTGATGTACTCAATAACTTCGTCTGAAGTACTCAAGGTATGATTAGTTCAGCCAACCAAATGCTTTTGCTGTAACTTGAACAACTTTCGAGCAATAGATCTACAAGTAACTGATTTTGGGTAAAATATCCTGTTTTCGTTTTTCTTAAAGATATATTACTAAAATAATTCCATGAATCGCCGACTATTTTATAGATATTAAACAGATTGTTCCTAAACTCAAAACCTTTATCAAATTTGAATGACACAAGCATCAATCAAGCTTTAAAACTTTTCAGGCTGTTTCGTGTAACTAACATTTAATTCCTACTTAATTTTGAGTGACCCAACAATATGTCATGTTGATATCCACATTATTAGCTTTTAACGTTATTACCTACTCGATCAAGATTAATTTTATTATGTTCTTAAAGTGTTTATTTTATTTTAACACTTTAATTAAATTCAATGTCATTGGTTACCATGGGTTTCGCTGCCCCTCCCCCTCTCTTTTGGTAATTAATGAGTGGGGAGATTAAAACATGATTTTGGTGACAAAATCCGAAAATACATGAAAGCTCCTGCATATCACATTACTAAGCTATAAATAAGCTGAACATCATTTACAAACCCCATCTCAGGAAAAAAATAAAAAAGGAAAGATGAAGTACACAACAACCTCCATATCCCTACTTATTCTCACACTCGGTTGCTTCTGCATCACCTCATCCACTGCAAAAGGCAAATGGGATCTGCTCCAATCAAACACGGGCGTATCCGCAATGCACATGCAGCTCGTCCACACGGACCGTGTCATAATCTTCGACCGCACCGACTTCGGCAAATCAAACCTCTCCCTCCCCAACAACGCCTGCCGCCACGACCCCTCCGACACCGCCCTCCAGATCGACTGCACCGCCCACTCCATCGAGTACAACGTCCCCTCCAACACCTTCCGTCCCCTCACCCTCCAAACGGACACATGGTGCTCCTCCGGCTCCCTTTCCCCTTCCGGTGTCCTCCTCCAGACCGGCGGCTTCAACGACGGCGACCGTGCCGCCCGCTCCTTCTCCCCCTGCTCCAACGCCTCCTGCGACTGGTCCGAGTCCAACCCCGTTCTCTCCGTCCGCCGTTGGTATGCCACGAACCAAGTCCTCCCCGACGGCAGCGCCATCATCGTCGGCGGTCGCCGGCAGTTCAACTTCGAATTTTACCCCAAGTTGCCAGAATCCGCCGGCAACTCAGTGTTCAGTCTCCTCCTTTTAAGACAGACTCACAACAACCCGCAGGAGAACAATCTGTACCCATTTGTGCATCTCAACGTAGATGGCAACCTTTATATTTTTGCCAACAACAGATCAGTATTGCTGGATTATAAGAAGAATGTGGTGGTCAAGACTTACCCTGTGATGCCAGGTGGCCCCAGGAACTATCCCAGTTCCGGCTCCTCCGTTCTACTACCCATAAAATCCACTGGCACTGAAGCTGAAATTATGATATGTGGAGGTGCGCCGGCAGGCTCCTTTGATATGTCCAACAACAATAAGACTTTTTTGAAGGCTTTGAGCACTTGCGGGAGGCTGAAGATTACTGAATCATCGCCTTCTTGGGCCATGGAAACAATGCCGATGAGTAGGGTAATGGGAGACATGGTGTTGTTACCGACCGGACAGGTGCTTATTATCAATGGAGCGGGTTCGGGCACAGCGGGTTGGGAGAATGCCGAGGACCCGGTGCTGAACCCCGTGACGTACAGTCCAGATGCCAAACAAGGGTCTCGGTTTCAGGTACAGAACCCGTCGACGACGCCACGGATGTATCATTCTACTGCGGTGCTTTTACGTGATGGACGCGTTTTAGTAGGTGGTAGCAACCCTCATATTTACTATCAGTTTTATGGAGAGAAATATCCGACTGAGTTGAGTTTGGAAGCGTTTTCGCCGGATTATCTTGATTCTACGATGTCTGTGTTCCGTCCTAATGTTCGTTCGTTTGCAGCAGAGATTAATTATGGAAAGAATTTTACGTTGGAATTTACGGTTGGGGAGCTGAGGAATGTGACTGTCACTATGATTGCACCACCGTTTGCGACGCATTCGTATTCTATGAATCAGAGGTTGCTGATTTTGGATGGTTCGAAAGTAACGAAAAGCTCGGTTGGGTATTCAGTGAATGTGAGCGCTCCTCGTAGCAGTGTGCTAGCACCATCTGGTTACTATATGGTTTTTATTGTTAATGGTCAAATTCCGAGTGAAGGCGTATGGGTTCATATACAGTAGATTTATTATACTTTACAGTTTACATTGTTGCTAAGATTTATGGTATACAATTTGTTACTGAGAAAATATAATTATAGATAAAGAAAGCAGCTTGTGCAGAGATCACATGTCGAATGAAGCTAGTGTTTTAGTCTTTTGTCATGTCTTTATGAACAAGATTGGAAATTGGTTGGTTGGAGAATAGTAAAATTAAATGTCTTCACAGCTGGATTGAATTTTGTTTTGTTCTTTTATAGATTTTGTTCATACGGCTACAGTTCATGAGGACTACTTTAAAGGATCATATCATGTTCAACATGTTCAAGCTAAAACAAATTTATCTACGCGTATTATATATGATCAACCATATATGTAACGGCCGCATTTACAGTATGAAATTGTTAGCAGCTACAGTTCTTAATATTCTTTCATAGCAAACCATACTGACATCTCAATATGCATTCAAACCTGCTTTTTATTGTCTCCCTTTGTCATTAGATAAATAAAAAATAAAAAAAAATTGTTTGTATTCAATGTATATACACTCGACTAGTTTAAGGTAATAGAATAGACTCATCTGTCTTTAATCAACCCGTAGTAGTAAAACCTGTTAGTTTTTGCCTAAAGCGCCCAATGAAAACGATTCTGTAAAACTTGGAATTATCTCTATTTTATATTGGCGATAGGATGTAATACAATGGATCCCAAAAAAAAAAAAAAAAAACCCATGACTGAAGAAACAAACTTTGTGGGACCTAAGAACGAACTGAATTGAACCAAGAAACAAACAATTTGAACACAAGATAATAGAGAAAGCAAAGTTGTATTCGATGAAGCAAGTAATAAACGGACTGCGCAACAAAGAACAAACGTACAATGATTGGTGTCATATGGTTTTGAGATTTTCGACGTTAATTGTGTTCACAAGTTTGAAAAATTCCAATCACCCTCAATGTTCACGGGTAGTTCTTAGGGTGCGCGTATATTTTAATCATACTTTTCATAACACGACCTTGCAGCGGTTGAACCGCGAATAACCCCGAGCCTTGGGGTCAAAGGCCGGGAACTCAATCAAACTTTCTTCATACAAGAACATTGGTTCGACGAATTAGCGGTTTAACCCTTCATTTGACGCGGTTGAACCCTCTCATATGCCCAATTTCTTCGTTTCAAAATATGTTTTCAAATCTCCATCCGTTTTATGTTTGTAATTAGTGCAGCTAGTGTAATAAATTTTGTTTAATTTTTCATATTAGAATTAATGTGTGATTATGAATTAATATCGTATATATTTATTGAAAATGTTGATTTATTGTGTACTTATGGTTGAAACGTTGCATCTACATGTATTCATTTTCAAAAAAAAGTATGTGCGGTTCTTGACGGTTCGACCGGTCGAATCCTCGAAATCTCGAATCTCGAGTCCTCGCGGTTTGATTCACGGTCCGTTTATTGAAACATTGATTTTAATATTATCAATTCGAAGCTAAAGGCAATTTTAAAGTGCGTTCACTGTAAATCTTTAGCATAGTTCAGAAGTACGACTGATCCGACCCTTCAAACATCGGGGCTGAACTGGGCCTTCCCAACCCAGTTCAGTTGGTGCAGATGGGAGAATCAATTGACGTTTGATGCATCTGACATGACCGGACGTCAATCAACCGCTAATTATGTCCTTGAAGTACCTCCTTTTTCTCATTCTCCTCACATCACTCCTTCCACTTTACATCACATATCAAACAATGTCTAGCACTGGCACTAATAATGAAGATTTGATTACGGTGCTGGTTTGCACAAAAATTCTCGATGGACTAAAGTGTGAAAATAATACAATGCACACTTTGATTTAAACTGAAATGCATTGATTGGTTTTTACTATTTTGTTCGAGCACAAAGAAAGTTGTTGGAAGAACTTTCGTATAAAAAGATTTTGCTTCATTGCATTGTGTGATTGCATGGAATCTTACATTCTAACGGCTACAAATGAAATCTGCATCAAAGAAATGGTTGCAAACTTTCTACATATCATATAGCTCTGGCTTTTCTAACACGTTAAGTTGTAGAAACGTTTTGTTGAATAAAACTTAGTCAACCTCAAAATTAAACTAATGTGTCTGTCTTAACAAAAGTTAATTGCTAATGCTAAGCTTAAAAATTGAAAATGAGAAGTAAAATAAGCAAATTAAAGTAAATGACACAAAAATGTAGAGTGGTCTGGCTAAGCTTGTCTGCATTCACTATTAATATTTCTTACTATGTTGATTTCTTATAATTACAAGCAAATATAAGAGTAATAAGAAATTAACACTTAAGCTTACAATGTTATTGAACTTAAGAGCTTTAGGGTTTTAGCTTATTGAAAATATTAATTCTAAGTTGAGAAATTAACCCCTTTGATGTTGTATGATATGTGGTATTTATAGTAACTGATACAGATATTGGATGGGTGAGATCGTAGAATGGAACCTGTGGGAATCACACCTAGTCATTGATCTGGTCGCATGGTTGATGGAGAACAATTGTAAAGGCGGTGTGAATATGTCGCTGAGAAGAATGCCGACTGTAATTCCATGCTATGCGCGTGTTTTGGGCTGAGAAAGGATGTTTACTGTAGGAGCAGGCATGCTTTTGGTATATATGCTTCAGTATCTAGTATGCTTAGCTATAATATTTGTCGCTTACTCTGCTTTTCTTGGGGATAAAGTGGAAGAGAAGCTTCTCATGCATAGTTACGATTGGTTTCCTATCACCGAAGACTGAGAACAAAGCTGGCAATTATTAAGGATGGAGAGGAAGTGTCGGGCTATGCTCATGGTGACTAGATGGGTTGTGAAGGACCGGTCATATGCGAGCTAAGATTGAGCCAGGCCATGGATGAGTCGCTCTTGAGCCGGGTCAAGTCAGATGAGTTGGCTATATGTTGTCTTGAGAAGAGTCGTACTGTTGTACTAAGGAGTGTGGAGTGGACTGGCTGTGGCTAGGCTGGACATGGGCCCGGACTTAGGCTGCATACCAGCTTGGATTAATTAATGCATGCACCATGTGTCAGCATGCAATTAGTCGAGGTGATTCGTATTCCAAAGCGATACCGTGACGTTACAGTAGTAGGATCAACGGATGTTATGATATAATTAATTACACATAGACGACTAAGATCTCTGTGCCTTTTGAATCTAATAGCCCGATTGAACGGGTAGGTATGTAAGTAATCCTCTTCTTCTTCTCCCACACTCTTTACTGAAGCTATCAACCTTTTCCACCATTAAAATCCTCAAAAACTCGAATTTTTGAAAAGCACTCTCTTTCCAAATAGTGAGCTTCTTGTTTCCGATTGATTACTTTTTGCTTCTGAGTCGATTTGGCCATTGAAAGAACTTCTATTTCATTTGTTTTTTCTTTCGTAGTTTGAAGATTTTTGATTTGGACTGGATTTTGTGTCATTGCTTGGTCAAAATCCGCATTTTCGAATCATCTTTCGGACGTTGATCGACCATTGTTTCCATGTCAACAATGGTCGAACAACATTGGTCAACTTCCCAGTCACCTGCGATTTTAGACAACTACTTAGTACCATGGGCAGCGTATTAGGACAAAACTAGCAGACATGTGCTTTAAGCTAAAAAAATAAGTATTAGATATGGGCCACAAGGCTAACCAATTAGCATATGAGTGTGAAGTTATAGTCTTGAGTCGACTTTCATGGCACTCCCGACGCGGGCTTGCCATGAAGACAGCTATCTAGATCCCCTCTCGGGTGATATCCTCGGTCTCGCTTGGCGTAACTATTGGGACTGTAGTTTAACTTAGATCGCTTATGTTTTAGACGAATACTTCTTGATCAATACCGATTGGCAAGTCTATTATTAAAGCATCTGAGCTGTCGTATGGGACAACGAACTTGGCTAAGTGTTTGTCCATGCACGAATGTAACATCGGGATGGTAAGATATCCCACAACCTCTAACCGACTGGACCATCCACCACCTGGCTAATTTTATTGGTCCCAAGGCTACTTCAAAGTCGGGTCTTTTCTTTATATTCTCCCCTTCATCGTCTTCATCCTTAACACCTTAAATCTTACTCATGGTCAGCTTACTCCCAATAGTTACTAGTTTCTATGTAAGGTCTACATCGCTTGCGTGGATCTTAAGCTTTGTGAGTCAACCACCCACTTAATCAAAATGCTTTTCTGGCGGCAGAAAGAAGCCGGGTACCCAACCAGCACATATTTCCATTTTCAAGCAAACATTAATCCCATTATCTTAATGAGAATTCTCAACATATGTGCCTCGAGTTGGACGTGGACATATTTCTTCATGCCTCATATGGTCAACTCTAACCTAAGGAACAACAAGTTCTCGGTAAGTCTTTGTTGCTCTTCTTTTTCCCTCATCTTTCTTCTCTTGCTTATCTGTCTTTTCATAGAGGCTTCTCTTGATCCTATCGGTGTTGACTTTGGGGTACTTAGTGAATAAGTCAATCTGTTGAAGATTGTAACAGCCTGGAATTTTTAACATTTCGAATCCGAATATTAAAGTTATTTAAATATTCGGATTTGATTCAAATATAATAAATAATAAGAAATAAATTTTTGGTAAAAAGACTTGATTTTTAATAGCGAACTGTTATTTGAGTTCATATGATTTTTCTATAATTTTTAATTTGGAAAATGTTTAAATTATCGTTTAACGTATTTTATGCCAAACATTGGTACTTTTGAAATTTAACAAAATTTGATAACCAATATGTTTTATAATTGTTTTGTGATCACGTCACATTATTGCGCGCGATCATATTTCTATTTATGTCGTTCGTGGTTCGTGCGTGAATGAGATATTATGTAGCGGAGTATTGCAATTCCTCTTTTCAAAACCTTTTTGCAAATCAGATCAATTTTTTTTGGCTTACCTTAATGTTGATTTAAACTTGATTTGATGGGTGGATCGTAAATTTTGGTTAGCTTGAGTTGGAAGTAAAGTGATTGGTTGGATTATAAATATACATCAACATATTATCACTTCACCTCATTTCATTTTCATTCCCTTCACATTCACTTCTACATTTAATTTTCTTCTTCTCTTCTTCTTTTTCTTTTTCTTTCATTTTCTTCTCTATGTATTTTTAAAACGAATAAATAAACTCCTCCATTTAAACTTCAAAATTCATTATCCCTACATCTTTTTTTGCCAAATCTTCCAACTGCAAACTTGTTCGATTTCATCTCTAACAATTTTTTAAAATAGTCACTCAAAGTTTCATTGAGCGTGATGGTGGAAATCGCTCAAAAACTATGGATGTCGAGAGATGGCAAAAATTGGACACTCATGAAATAGTGAATGAAGGAAGTAGATGTGTTCGTGTCGTCGAATCATGATTTTTGGTGGAGGTCGTAGGATTTTTAGAGGCCTAGGGTGGTCTTGGCGGGTAAATGAACGTTTTCGTTCATATAGCTATTCCTGAAAATAGGGTGGTCGAGGGGAGGAACGGTGGTGATTGGAAGCAGTCTTGGGTCAAGGCAGAGGTATTAGAGGTGGTCGCATCTTCTTCGGTGGTCGAAGTCGCCTTGGTGAGGTTGTGTTACGGTTTTGGGGGCTGTATGTTTTGGGGTTTGAATTTTTGGTTGTAGACGGTGAAGGGGAGCATCGAGATGGCCATGGAGTTGGTCTAAGGTGTGTGGGGTTGTGGCGATTACGTTGGAGTTGGTGGTGGTGGCTAGCATGGTGTGAGACGGTGGCAAAGGGGAGATGTCCATGCTCGTTAAATTCCTGGAACGCATTTGGAAGTTGGGATGAACGGGCGGATTTCATTTGGAGGTGACTTGAAGGCGAGGGTGGTAACGTATCGAGCTCGCAAGGTGGAGTTGGTTGGTGGACTTGGATCAGCGATTGGATGTGGGCTTGATGGTGGTTGTGATGCACTTATGCACGTGCATAATAGGTACATGAAGGTGAAATCAGATTTGGGGAAATTAAAAATGAAGAAGGAGGGTTACTGTATGAATTGGATATAGGTTGGGGAAGGTTACTATTGATTTTGGGTTTGGGAGTAGTGGTTTGGAGCTTCGACTGTTGGGCTTAAGTTTAGGCGAGAACCAATTTAGTTTTTTGTTTAAACCTTTTATATTAAGTGGTTAACTTTAAAATGTCATAACTCATGCATTATAAATTTGTTTAACCTGCAAATTTTTGCATTAGTCTCGTATGGACGAGTACAACACTTTAGTAAAAATAGTTGTTAGTTTTAGTGTACTATAATTTATTTATAAAACAATACCGACTGAATATTATTACGTTGAGTTACATAATGATGTAGTAAAATCAATTATACTTCATTGATGACATCTTGTTAGTAGGATTAACCACCATTCTGCTATATTTAATTTGAATAGATTATCTCGGACATCTGTTTAGCAGAATAAATTCCTGTTCTACTGTTATATTAATTTGGACATCTATTTGTATGATGTTAATTGATATGTGGATAAATTAATATTGGATAAGTGGTGTGTTAACTGTTAATGGTTAATTGTTGATTTATTTAAATATGTGCTTGTCCATGTAAATACCCATAATATGACTAGGAAAATTAAATTAAAATAAATGGTAGCTGTTAAGTTACTTAACAGTGGTCGCTAAGCCTCCTTCCAAATTTGAAAGATTATTTATTTATTTAACAATGATGTTTAAATTTATTTATTTATTTAATAACGATGCTTAAATATTATTAATCTATTTAATAACGATGTTTAAAGATTATTAATTTATTTAATAGTGATGTTTAATGATTATTAATTTATTTAATAGTGGTGTTTACAGATTATTGACTTATTAAATATTTAAATATTATTAATTTATTTAATAATGGTGTTTAAAGATTATTAATTTATTTAATAGTGGTGTTTAAATATTATTAATTTATTTAATAAAAGTGTTTAAAGATTAAGTAATTAATTTAAAGTAATGTTTTTGGGTAGGAATTTGGATTTTTATTTAGGTATTTAAAGTGTATAATTGATTTATAAAAAGAGTTTATAAATAACAAATTGATTTATAAAAGGGTTTATCTATAGAAGGGAGATTATGGAATTGGAAAAGAAGTTTGGTTTGATATAAACTTGTTTTTATATGAATAATATACAGAGATTCTGAAACCATATACTTCACATTAAACTTCGAGGTAGCAAAACTTCTACCTTTCTTGAAAGGTAAAAATGTTTTTTAGTCAAGATTGAAGAGGTAATAATACCCCAACTTGAATGACTTCATTGTTATCTGTATGATAGATTAAGTTTGAAATCAAAGATTGATGTTCGATATATAAAGAATTATTTCCATATACGAATTGGACCATTTATGAAAATCAAGCATATGAAATGAATCAGTAATCCTTCTTAATTATTATGGTCCGAAAACATTCTTTCCATAATTAACACCATGGGAAAAGTGGTTTGGAATTCTAGCAAACAATGTTTTGAATGACATTTGTTTTTGACCCATTTAATATAATTTTGGAAAACAGGAAATCTTTCTTAATGTTTTGTGAACATACGTATGCCGATAAGATAAGTATATGGATATTTTTTCAAGTATTGAAAGGAGTATAAAGAGTTTGTGAATTATATCTTGTGCCAAGTTATTTTAAATATAAGTATTTACAAAATGATTTTAACTAATTAAAGATTAATTAAAAGTGGCTTAGTGATATCTACTTAAAATTAAATCTTTGGATTGTTGTTGTTTATTTGATAGTTAAATAACTGACTATCAAATCTTGACCAAATATACTCTGGAAAAATCTAGAGAAACCAGGGAATTATATGGTACGGTTATCTTCGATGATGCTATACTGCACGTATAAACTCAGTGTGTTCTTCCAGGATAAATAATAAGGAAAACTATCCACTTAAACATTTAGGAGGTAATCTCGCTCTTATGTATTATCTGTTCATTTCTAAAAGAACTGGAGTTGAGTTTAACTGAAATATCGATTAGTTTTGGAGCGATTGGTAAGCGGGTGAGTGTACCTATATGAGATGACTCGAAATCGTAACCACTCCAAAATCTTATACGAATTCGATGCTTTGGATGACATTTTGAAGATAGTGGAATCGAAGACAAAGTTCTTTGAAGTGCAAGGGCTACTTACTACTAATACCGATGGTGATTCAAAAACAGATGTAGTGGAAGCAGTGCCTTTGGTTTTTTTATATCTTGAACAACTTTTACGGATGAATGCTGGTATTGCATTATCGCTTGGAGGGTAATGTTTAGCATTCCAAGTGAGATTTCCTAAGAGTGAAAAAAGGTAATCGTGACTTCACATGCCTCACAATCTAGTAATGACTAAAACAGGGGACGTGCAGCAGAGCAATGTGGTTCGCTACCATTAAAAGCATCACTCCTCGATCTAGTATCGATATTTATGGATTTTGTATGCGTGCACATGGGAAGAGTGGAGCCAACGACAATAGGTTTATAGCCTTGGTGCCTAGTGGATGATGTAATCCGGTATGCCATGATAAAGGGGGTAGCCGTCTCTGTGTTGGCGGGGATCCATGTTAGTCATTCTATACATTATCTAGAGGTGTACTGTGGCAGACAGTACCCCAGTAGCCTTGTTGTTAATGGAATCCAATCTCCAATACATGCCTTATGGACTTAGTTGCACCCAACTACTGGAATGTGAGATGCAAGCATTTCAGCTATGTTATATATTTATTTTAAACCCTACACATTATTATAACATCTTAAGATTTCTTGTAAAATGGTTTATTTATCGTAAGATAAAAACCGGACCATGTTTATGTGCGATGTAGTCGTATGAGGTACCTTTTATTTTGAAAAGTTTTTATAATATGAAAAATCCATATAATGTGTGTTTCTCGTGCTGGTTTACAAGATTGATCCGAGCTTATTTTCTTATAATGCTCGGGTTAGCCCGAGCATGTTTTTCAGATTTAACTGGACACTTTGGAGCTTTAGGAGACGACCTGGATCCTCCAAGATGTATGTTAGTATCTTATCTTCTGCTGTTTTCTTATTTTGTATTTATCAACGGTTATAAAGACAGGCTATTATAGCTGTCCAAGCTGATAATACTCTGGTTGATGTATGTATATAAAAGTTTTCTTTTATAAAGATCCGTGTATATTATAGATTACTCATCAAGATGTGAGATTATGTTATGTCTTTTCTTTTCTTTGGGCCCAACAATCCGTGTTTTTGGCAGTTGGATATCCGGCATGTGAATTTGTGGATGTATTAGTGTCGACTTTTGAGGGTCAAAAATAATGGTATTTACATATGGTATCAGAGCTTAGGTTAGGTGAACAACTAGGCCTTGATGGGGTAAACTCATTAGAGATAGGGTAAGTGACAAATTAGAATGAGTTTGAGTTTTTTTCTATATATGAGAGCATATTTGTTAGTGCTATAAAAATGTTTTATATTGCGTTGATTGGTATATTGAATTTTTTATGAATTCTGGTCAATGTACCTGATCAATGTTGTCGATAGGATTTTCTACACACTTGAACAAGGCAAACCGACATAGTATTATTTCAAAATTCATAAAAAATAATTTTTCCTAGAACTATATTTTATTTATAAAAGAATAGTTTCTAAAAAAATTATATAAATTTTGGTTATTAGGAAATGATATTATTCAATTATTATCATTTACTATTTGATTGGTTGTGCTAGGCCAGTTTATGAGCAGTTTCACATTTTCACTCCATGGGTGGGATAGATAATAAATTTGAGAACATTAGAAACAAAAACCTTGTGAATTAAGTTTCACATTTTGACTATAAGATGTTCGATGAAGATGTTGGGTTAAAATTTAATTTTATTAAAAGTTTTTATTCTTATCTAAACAAAGATATACATTTGTGAAATGATTTTATATAAGAACGTGAAATTATGTAAGTATGGTTTATTAATAAAAAAGGATTTTAAAACTGAGAATTTAAATTTCGGGCATTTTGAAAATTGTTTTTCAAAGTTTTGGGAAAAATAATAATAAGTATTATTTTGAAAATATTAATGAATAGAAATATTTTAAAAGCGTTTTTAAAAGATATAGAAGCATTAAACTCACTTTAGTTACTGAAAAATAATTCTGCTGATGATTGTAGCATCATCGGCATTCGTTTTCGAGTTTCTAAGTGAGGGATTCTTACCATGGAAGTTTAGCTTCATAATTGTTTTGGTCAAACAAATTTTTCTTCAAATTCCAAAAGTATGTTTGATATACAAAAAAGAGATAGGTATATTATTATGATTTCAAAATGATTTGAAATAAAAACTCGGTGTTCAGTTCTAAAATCTTCAGTTAAGTAGTATTATAGACTCATAGAACCTATCCATTAGCATAGTTTGGCCTGTGTATCTCATTATGATATGTTGTTTGGTAGTTTTCATCTGTTAAAATGAAATGGAATTTTTGACGATTTTGGACTTTCAAAAACTTTTGAAATAATCGAGGACTTAAAGCTAATTGTTTGTAAAAATATAAAAATATTGTAACTCTAGAATGGAAAGATAGTAAGTTAAAACAAGTTCTAAACTTAGGTTAAGTTTTTATGAAATATTTTCATAAATGATTTTTGAAGTAAAAATAAATTGGTATGAGTACAAACTAATGAGAATAAGTATGTAAGTTGCACGTATATTATTTTTCGTACGGTTCTTGATCCAAGATTAGACCACATAACCTTGAAGTGATTGATGCCGACCCGAACAAGGATTTATCACTTGATTCTTGATGGTGAGAACTTGGTAATAATTCTTAGTATGTTATCAATTTTTTCTATTATAGCATAAGGCTATGTAAGGAGAATGGAGTTTCTAATCTAGGGGGTCTGATCGGAGTCCGCGTTAGGATAGTCGGGTAAGTGATACTAGTTCGAAAGAGAAGTTTGTTTATTCAAGTAAGTGATCAAATAATATATTGCATAGGGATGATCTATATAAATCGTATGGGATTATGGAAAATGTAAAATATTTATGTGGGCTTATTTCTTCCTAGGTTTGATAGTGATGAAATTTCGGAGACAGATTCTTTTAAAGGGGAAGAATTTATATATATTTTTCCATTTTCAAGCAAACATTAAGCTCATTATCTTAACGGACATTCTTAGAATAGGTGCCTCAGGCTGGATGGGGATATATTTCTTCATGCCTCAGGTGATCAACTCTAACCTAAGGAATAATAAGTTCCGAGTTCCCAGTAAATCTCATTGCTCTTCTTTTTCCCTCATCTTTCTTCTCTTGCCTATCGTTCCTATGATAGGGATTTCTCTTGACCCTATAGGTGTCGACTTTGGGTTGCTTAGTGAATATATCAATCTATTGAAGATGGCCCTCGATGACATAAGGAATCTAAAGGTCATGGTGATAGATACAAACTTTACTGAGGTGGCATGTTGAGGGGAACCCAAACCATGGTTGCAAAGAGGGTAACCCTATCCAAGACGTCTGCCAAGAAGAAATGGGATTAGTCAAAGATTGCCTTCTTAGATCCTAATGATAGGCCCATTAAAAATGAGAAACAGGGCTTCAATGACAATTTCATCAAGGGGTGAGGACCCAAGGGAGTGGCAACAAGTCAACTAGGAAAAAATTAGTGATATAGTGTCAAAGCCTCAATGGGAAACTTATGACCCACGACAGTTGGTTGACGTCCCAGTCCTATGTCATCGTACATCGACCAATACACAGGATATTGAGGAGATTTATGAGGAAGGCATTGTTGGGGGAGGGGAAAAAGGAACTAAACTTTGGTAGACATGTGAATTCCTCTTCTAAGCCACATCCCGCATATATTCCTTTGTATCTCGGTTGCGATACTATGCCACCGTGCTAGTCCTAAGTCGTGACAGATCAATCTGGCATAGGCAACTCAGTCACATCATGTCCACTTCTTGTCATAAAGCAAGGTCGAGAAGGTTCAAATGGTAGTTTATTTACTCGTACTTGATCTCTTTTTTCATGCATTTTGGCTAACCCTTTCTTTTGTTATTTCAGTTGCTAACAAGTTTGATGTTTTTGACTCCATCGCTCCAACTATGAGGCTTCTATAGGCGGGGACACTAGCAAGCAAGGAGATGATTAAGATGTCCAACACCCCAACCAATTGGGCCTTCCTTCCATGGTTGGTGGGAAGAGAAGTAGGGGCAAGGACGGTGAGCCTTGGTGTTTAGAAGCCAACGCTCCTTATGCTAAGTGGAAAAAATCTGACATTAAGGGGATTGCTGAAGGGGAAGAGGTGGTGCGATTGGATATGTGTCTATGGAGATCTCCCATGCTAATGATCATAATGTGCTAGATCAACTGCTCGAGGCCTTCAAGCTATTGGCCATCGAATCATTGTCATACACGCACTAACCTAGGTCTGATTGGAACCAAACACCCTCTAGTGTCTATGATCAACGCCCACACCTGGTGCCCTACTATTATGCTTTTTGCCTTTTTTTCACCGCACTCTTCTAACATTTGTTGTTAAAGTCGCAAAACACTCCATTTGCATTCAGGATGAATATGTGTAGATCTAGAAGGAGGCTGAGAAAAAGGAGGCGGTTGAGGAGGCTTTGGTGACAACCAAGGTTGATGCCGAAACAGCGAAGGAGGTGGCAAGGGTTGAGGTCAAGGCCAGAGGAAGGGTGGAGAAGGTGACCGAGGATCTAAGATTGAGCTCGACGAAAGCTAAGAAGGAGGAAAACTTGCGGAACAAGCTGAACCAATACCTAAGTGGGTGCCCTAAGTGGGTGCTAATCATCTGCAGATGTGGAGCTGCTTAGGGGATTGAGGAGGCCAAATGGAAGAACCAGTTAAAAACAAGGGAAACGTCTTATTCAGGGAAAACTACCAATTTTCGATTTTTATTTTTTATTCTAAGGCCCTCACTAGGGTCTGGTGGAAGTGGCTACCGAGATGGAGGCAGCGGGACTGGCCGTGGTGGCCATTTTGATAAAGGAGCATATTATCTCTTTATCCGATCGGCTAATTGACCAGCTTTGGAAATATTTTTCATCAATCTTTTTGTAAGCCTAGTTGGGAGGCTTTATGCCCTATGCTTTTGTCGAGCAAATGGATGTCTTTTTTAGCAAGTGATATGTTTAATTTTTGTTTTTCTTTTCTTTACCATACTTGCTTAGTAGGGTAGCATATTTTGAGTAGCCAGCATAGTCTCTATGTATCAGCACTTAAATGTTTTCACAAGATAAATTAACAATGTATGGCAATGGACAGATGGTGACTGTGGCCCATTCTTGCAAACTATATACTAAATTGACTAAGTAGAACTTATATTAATCCATAGGTCATGCCAACAAATGGACTCTGTACAAGCATTGGTTGAGTCGTCCTGTGATAGTTAAACATCGAGGAAGGCATACGGTAGCCAAACCTCTCTATGTCACTTTGCATTATTAGGTGGTCCCGGCTTGAACTGAAGCATCCGATGACTCGAGGGTTCTTCGAGGTGATTCATGGAAAGATTGAGCGACAGACAGTCCCAGCATAAACATGAGCACTGAGTGGCTGAATGTTTCTCATGGTTGACTTACTATAAGGTTGAATGGATGGCATTTTCTGCATGAACCAGAGTGCTGAGTGGCTCGAGGGTTCTCCTGGGTGACTAGGGTAAGATTGAGTGGTGGGTATTTCCGAAATGAACCAAAGCATTGAGTGGCTCGTGGGTTCTTGTTGATGACTGGTAACCAGTTGATATTAGACCTGGCTTACTTTTATGCATGAGCACTATGGATGCTGGACACCAGCGTCACTCGATGCAACAGGGTCAGTCTCGACAATAGTGCCTCATCCTGCAAGGGGGTAGGTGTCATTATAAGTGAGGGAATCGGGACAGTTGCAGCCATGCTTCTAGTCATCGATGTAATTCAACAAAAAGGGGAGAGAAGTCTCACTCAGGCTCAATAGGGCAGTTTTGGAAATCTCCAACGAGGAACTACATGCTTGTTGTTTCACCCTTATTAGATAGTCGACCATCGAGGAGGGGAGCATTGAATGACCCTTGCGGTCCTTGGCAGCGGAGGTCGGCAATCACCACGATACGAAGTGAGCACATAATAACTCGCCCTTACTGGATAGCCTATAATGGTGATAGTCCCTAAGCAAGGACGTGAATGCACGATGATTCACCCTTGTTTAATATTTAGACTTCAAGGAGCGTTGGATGGCTTATGTAGTCCTTAGCATTGTAGGTCAGCAATTCCAAGGAGAAAGAGTGATGTAGCCCATCCCTGGTGGATAACCTTGATTTAGACAAAATTGGCTCTGAATTCTTTATTGTATTCTTGCAAAAAGATAAATTATGAACTTGACCTTACGGTTATGACTTATATTCATATGTGATAAGCGTGAAGATGCTTTATGTTCCAAGTGCGGGGTTTGTGAATCCCATCTAGGCGAGAAAGGTGATAGGCACCATTTAATAATGTAGTGCTAGTGACATACAATCCCTCCCAATTTGGGCCAAGCACACCTTCAGCCAGAACTTTGTGTTTGCGGATACCCAACATAGAAATAGATCGCTGATAATGAATTTCTAGATCTTCACTCTTGAGTTGTAGTGCTTGGCCATCTTCCTCCTGTATACTTCACTATGGAGCTCACATCGGCTCTTCGTTCTTCTAAGGCGTCGAGCCCGAGCTTGAGTAGCTTGTCATTTTACCAAGCTTGTTGGTGAGACATTGAGGTGAGGGGGCGCCTACCTAGATGTGTAGCATACTTTTTTACCCATAGGAAATCTAAAGGAGTATGGCCAGTTGAAGTGTAGCCAGATGTGCGATAGGATCAAAGAACGAGTGATAATTCTTCGACCTAGTTTCCCTTGGCTTTTGCATCACGCGTCTTGAGTGTTGATTTATGGTCTTATTGACGGTCTACTTGTTCATTTTCTTGAGTATGAGAAATTAAAGAGCACTTCTTGATGCCATTTCTTTCGTAAAAGTCTTGGAAGAGGTTGCTCTCGAACGAGTGCCATTGTATGGCGATTTCTTTTGGCAAGCCGAACCAACAAACAATGTTCATGATGATGATTCTCGGTGTCTTATGTGTAGTGACACCAGTAAGGGGATCGGCCTCAACCTCTTTGGTAAAGCAATCAATGAAGATTATTGCAATGTTGTACTTTCCTTTGCATTTAGCGGCTTTCCTATCAAGTCAATTCCCCAAGTGTCGAACGACCAGGGGAAGTCATAAGCGCAAAGAGGGTGGAGAAGCCTTGGGGATCTTTGTAAACCGCTGACAGTGGTCGCACTTCTTGACATAGTCCTTCGAATATTTGATCGTGGTAGGCCAGTAATCACCTTGCTAGGAGGACTTTTTTGCTAATCTTTGCCTCTCAGAATGATCCCCACAAAACCCGTCATGTAGTTCTTTCAGTATCTAGTTGACTTCGTCTTTAAACATGCACTGCGACAGTGGTGTGGAGTACCCCCATATGTAGAGCTTCCCATCTATGACTTTGTTATGGGGAGCCTTGTAGAATACCTTCTGGATTTCTTTGCAGTCGACCAAAATCTCTTCACTTGTCAAATACTTGATCAGGGGAGCCTTCCAGTTGTCCATGGATGGCATATCAATATTCACTGCTATTGCCCTCGGCTCGTCGCTAGGGGCGTCTCGAATTTCCAACGGAACCAAAGGAATGACTTTTTTGGGTTGGTTGCTGGTTTGGCCAACTGATCATGTTGGCATTTTGCTGCCTGAGTATTTTCTCTTGCTTGAACTATGTGAACGTGGTGATTATTCTCCTTGCCTTTGCAACATACAAGGCCAGTGTCTTGCTCTTGACTTGGAAGTGCTCACCAATTTGATTGACGACCAGTGATGAGTCACTAAATACATGGATTAATTCCTTGTTCAACTTCTTTGTCATCTCGAGAAAGGCTAGGAGATCCTCGTGCTCGACTTTACTGTTGGTTGCCTTTAAAGTGAGGCAAACTACAAACAAAGTTATCTTCCTTCTAGAGTGATAAGCACCATGCTGACCCTTACCACTTTCTCATTCGATGCCCCATCCACATATAGGAGCCAAACTTGCTAAATGGTGATGGTTTCTTATTCTCCATTGTCCACTCTTGAGCACTAGACAATGAAATCTACGATGACCTGACCTTCGATATAAGTGCAGGGTTGGAAGGAGATGTGATGCGATGGACCACTTCAGTGCCTGTTGTGTCAGGTCGGTTGAGAACTTATTTCAATAGGTGTTTAGTTTGGATTTTGATGAGGTGAGCTTCGAAGTACGACCAAAGTTTTCAGGCTGCCATGAGTACATAGAAAGCATGCTTTTCCAATTTCATGCATCTTGTCTCCAAGTCTGACATCCTTTTGCAGTTGTAGTAGATCGATCGTTGGATCTTCTCATCTTCTCTAATCAATGCAGCGTTGATTGTATGTTCAGACACTGCAAGGTAAAGATACAAGTCTCGCCCATTGATGGGCTAGGACGGCGCTATGGTTGTTGCCAAATGCTGCTTTAATTCTTTGAATGCCTTAGTGCACTCATCATTCCAAGCAAATAACTTTCCTTTTTTGATGAGGTTGAAGAAAAGGAGATATTAGCTGATTGCTTTCGAGACAAACTGCCTTCTAGCAATCATCACGTTCAAGCTTTACTTGCTTTATGGTCCTGAGGACATGCATGTCCTGGATAGCTTGGAATTTGCTAGGGTTAGATTTAATTTCTTTGGAACTCCCTACATAACCAAGGAACTTTTCGGGTCAGACGATAAATGACAAGTCTTTGGATTCAGCTTCGTATTGTATTGGTGTAGCATGCTGAAAGTCTGGCCCATATTCTATACATTCCCCTCAACCTTTTCTAACTTCACTGGCATGTCATCCATATACACTTCTATATATTAGAAGATCTATTCTTAGAACATATGGTTAATGAGCTACTGATAGGTAGCATACGCATTTCATTGCCCAAACTACATGGCATGAAAGCAGTACAATCCGATATTAGTAATGAACAAAGTGTGCTCTAGGTCCGGGCCGTGCATGACAATCTGATTGTACCCAACATAAGCAGACATAAAAGTGAGGAGCTCATGCATACCAGTCACATCCGGTAGCTGGTTGATGCAAGGAAATGGAAAGCTATCTTTGGAGTAGGCTTGGTTAAAGTCGGAGAATTTGATACATGTTCTCCAAGGCCTATTTGGTTTCTTGACTAGTATTGGATAGGCCACCATGACGAGTATTCTACCTCTTAGATGAAGCCATACGCTAACAGCTTCTCTTCCTTTTCTTTGAGAGCTCGGTACCATTCTGGGTTGAGAGGTTTACGCTTTTGACAGACAAGGTTGCCTTAGGAACAATGTTTAGTGCATGTAAAATGATCCTGGGATCAATGCTAGTCATATCAATGTGCCTCCAAGTAAAGATGTCTTTGCTTTGCTGCAAGAATTTGACCACCCTATCTCTAACTTCCAAACCAAGCTCTATGCCGGTTTGAACCACCTTTCAAGGGTTGGCACGATCTATAGATATTGACTCCATTGGAGTAGCTGGCCCACCTTTAGTGTTTGAATTTCTCATGTAGGGTTGAGCTGGTCGTCGTTAAGATCTGAGTTGGTCTTCAAGTTGCATTAGTCTAATGCATAGATCATAAGCTTTATGACATCCTTGGTCGGGATAGACATCTATCTTGAGTCGAGGGGTTGAGGATGCCTTTAGCTCTCATAGATGAGTCTGTTCGACGTTAAAAGGGTAGGAGTTGCTATGTTGGATGTCCCCACTTTCCATCGAGGTGCGACTTTCTCGTTCCATGCTTAGCTGAGTTCTCTTGTTTGTGGAGAGTGTCTAAGGAGAATAGGCCCTGCCATCCCATTCTTCATAGGTGCATGCGATCCAGCCATGAACCATAACGATGTTAGGCTTGATGGTTCTCTCGAGTGACATGCGACCAAGTGATGTAGCTTCACTGCTTCTAGCTACTCACTACATGAACCATAGTTCTAATAGGCTCAAGGTTACTCCTAGGTGACACACCGTCGAAAATTGTATCTTCAAGGGCAAGGAAAACCCTAGCATGAATGTGAGCACTATTCGGCTCAAGCACTCTCTTGGGTGACACATTGTTGAGTTACACATGTTGATCAGATAGGTCATTGTCCATAGAGGGAGCAACTAATGTTGATGCCTTTACTTTGGAGTTGGCGGCAGTCTCGGTACGAAACTGGGCACTAAATGGCTTGGAGGTTCTATCAAGTGACTCGTCGCTGATCACTTTCATTTTTAGATAAAGCATGAAAATGCCTTTATTTGCTCAGAGGTCTCGTAACAATACCTCGCTTTTTTATATTTTCCTCATATTTCATTGACCTAACCTTGGATAGGGAATTTCATAATGAGCTAGTTGTAGGAAACAATTGCATCGAGTTCCGCAAAGGCCGGTTGTTTTATTAAGAGATTATAAGCAGATGGACAATCAACTATGACAAAGTTTAGCTATATCTTTGTAGTAAGGGGATACTTGTTGAATGTGGTCATGAGAGAGATAGTCCATATTAGAACAATTCCCACACCCCAAAGTCATATATGGGCAAGGCACAAGGAGTAAGGCTAAAGGTAGGGAGCTTAAGAGCCTCGAAGACATATTTGAACATGATGTTGACTGATCTGCCCTACCCACGAATGCTCGGTGTATATTAGAGTTTGCAATTGCAAGGGCGATGACTTATGATTACAGTTAGGGTAAGATGCGAACTCCTTGTCTTTGGCAATGAAAGTGAAAGATTGATCAGTTTCTAGTCTGGGCGCTTTGGATGTTTGGTGCTCTAATGAATAAACTTGGATAGCTACACCCACTGCTCTCTAGTACCGGGATGTGATCCCTTGCTTCTATAGGCCATGTACAAGCCTTCATATACATTTAAGATGTCGGTTATGGCTGCGGCATTGTTGTTTGGATGTTGGGGTCAAGTCGACTGGTTCTTGTTAGCCATTATTTGATCAATCCGATGTAGAACATACTCTACAAGAACCCCCTTCTAGATTAGTATCTCAATTTTGTCTTTCAGCACACAACACTCTTTAATGGAGTCATTAATGGAACTCACAGTACTTGCCGTTTGCACGAGGTTCCCCCCTTCACCCACCTTTTATGGTGGATGGTCTTTGATACTGTATTCTATCTGCGGTCCTAAGATATATTAATTCCATGTCATGGTTCAAGCTGGAATAGTGGGTTTAAAATAGGTATTGTCTCCTACACACCTCTTGTTGTGGTTCTTCCAACCGTCAATGCGTTGATCGGAGCTTTAATGTGGACCAGCGTTGCTTAAACGTTAGATTTCATCATTGTTGTTAGAAAGATTAACATCTTCCATCCTCATGATGTTGCTTACCCATTTATAGAAGTCGGTTAGGGATATAGTCGACTGATTCTACAATTCCTTTCATAGTCTTGATTTGTACCTGGCCCTCGAGCAAAGGGATGCTACTAGGTTGTTCTTGTTGTCATCCTTAGCATAAATGGACTCGTTGTTGAAGCAGTTTACATACAGACAAAGATTCTCGATTGGCCCTTGTTTAGTGTTTCCTAGTTTACTAGTATCATAACATGGGTCTTGGAAGCATAGAACCCAGTCTTGAAGTTTGCACACAACTGGCCCAAGAATGGATGATGCAAGGTTATACATGAAGGAATCAGCATGAAGCTAGTCCTACGAGGATGGGAAGAATATAGACATTTCTAGATCGAAAAGCTGACCGGCATGGGTAATGGAGTTAAAGGGAGTGATGTGAACTAATGGGTCAGCACTTCCATCAAACTTGTTAATAGGAGGCAAGGCATACCACTTTAAGTGTTCAAGATTTCCTTGGAAATGTCTCTCCATTCCCTTCATCAGATAAAGTTTTTCCCTCAAAATTTCAGGCTTGCATTCTATTAGTCAGTTGGCGAAGACAATTCATTTCCTTATATAGGCCAACATCAGTTTATTGCGAAAGTGTTTGGCCTATAACTGACTTTGGACTCGGTTATTGTCTTTTTAGAGTGGGAGACCGATGAAGGTGATGCGGTGGAGAGTGACGGTCAAGATGGTGAGTTGAGGTGGGATACCTCCTCTCCCTATGAAAAAAGGGAAACTGTATATGCCTGGCTTTCCCTTTCCTTGGTCTGGACTTGGCCATACCCCTATGAGACTGGGACTGTGCTGAGGAAGCCCAATGCTCTCTACTGGTGGTTTGAGCGCCACTACTAAGACGCTCGAACCTCAAGTCTCGAGCTTCGCCTACCATCCAACAGCACTCATGTTAGAACCTTGAATTTTGATATTTTGATTTTGACAACTATATAAGTAAATATTTTATGAACTAACCATTTGTGTAGGAGAGGATACTACGCACTCGAGAAATAATCTAATAGATTGCAGACCAGATTCTACACAGAATCTTCAGTAATACATTTGGTCCATGGTCCGAGTCTAATTGTTAATACATGTCAAAATCTCTCCAAAGTTGTATATGCACACAATACAATCTAATTTGTTTTCAAAAATAGTTCATATACTAAATATTTCATAACGAAGTTCATATACAAAAAGTTTATTTAAAAATCTTTGATATGGCAAAAAAAAAAAAAGTTGTTCTACCGGCTGAAGCACGTAGTTCAGTCGACTGAGTGACTATTCACGCGCACAACAAATATTGAACATTCAGACTGCTGAACTATATGTTTCAACCAGCTGAATTACATAACTTTTGCACTATTTTTTCTCTGATTTGATTTTCAACCATTTAGGTGGCTGAATTTTTTCGCTCGGTCGGCTGAATCTTCATAACGACTATATTTTGAAAAGACACTTCGCTTCAAAAAACAGAAACAACTCTTGATTCAAGAGTTGCTTATATATCTTTTGATCGTTGCTTTTCATGAATAATTACAACTCTTAAATCACTATAAATAACCATCAAATCAATTTTCTAATCACTTAATTTTGATTCTTTTTTCTCATTCTTATTATCTAAACAATCTTGCCATTTGTATTCAAATACTTTCAATTCTAATCACTTGTTCGTTCAAGAAAATCTCATTAGTGATTAAATAAACTTCCTATCTTCATGAATCACACTATATACCACAAAAGAGAAGATTATAGGAAGGGTGTACATTATTGATTTATCAGTGCTACTCAAGAGTATACTCGGTCGGAAGAAATTTTACTATTTGTATTAGAAATCCTATCTGGTTTCTCGAACGGTTGAAGTCCTATTCTGTTGCTTAGGTGGTAGAAGTTCTATTCAGTTGCTCAGGCGGTGCAATACCTGTTTCTCCAGGTCAAGCGAGGGTTTATAGTTGAACTCCAGAAGGAGTATGGGACTGGACGTAGAATGGAAAGTTCGAACTAGTATAAAAATCTCTGGTGTTATTTACTTTATTATTTTACTTTTATATTTATATTCCATACAAGTAAATAGTTATTAATATTCTATATTGCATGATCCTTAGCCACTTTCATTTGGTATCAGAGCATTGGTCATCATATAACCACAAGACAGTTATTTGATATTTAGTTAATATTTAAAATAACACTAGCATAAGTTTTATTGAAAGTCAGTCCACTGCACGACCACCACTATTTAACGTTTTGAATTACAACTATTGGTCAACTCGCATGAGTATTTACATGCAAGCAAATAGATATGATACTTAGAATATCACTCAGAATGAATACACTGTACCTACCACACCATATGCACAATGGTCAAACATAAAAAAATAGATGCTACTTCAAATGCAAAAGTCATAATATGTTATTTTTTGCTTTAGATAAGAATGAATTTAATAGAGTTAGTATGTGTAAAATTGCTTATGAATTCTGGCGAACTCTAAAGTTACAAATGAAGGAACAAACAAAGTTAAATAAAGCAAGATTTCTATGCTTAAAAATCAGTTTCAAATTTTCAGAATGAAACCAGATGAAACTATAAATGATATGTATTCTATATTCTAATACATATATCACTCACTATTAGGATTAGGAGAAAAATATACTGATTTTGATATTGTTTTGAAAATTCTTAAACTCTTTAACGGATGAATGGGAACGAAAAGTTTTAGCTATCGAAAAAGCTAATGATATTTCTACCATCAAACCTGAAGAGTTAATAGGAAACCTTATGTCATATGAAGTAAATTTGTAGGCAAAACGAGATCAAGCCCAAGATAGAAAGAATATTACTTTTCACGCCGATCAAGAAGACTTGGACTTAGATGAAGATGACATGGCATTTATAATAAAGAATTTCAAAAAGTTTTTGAAATTTAGAAAGAACAAGAAATTCGGTAAAAACAGAAGAGACAATACCAATAAACCATCAACTTCAAATCCCGAGTGTTATGAATGTCATAAGAAGGGTCACATAAAGAAGTACTATCCTGATCAAAAGAAAGACAGATACAAGAATAAAAATGAAAAGTATAAGAAGAAGCGAGCATTCTCTGTTACATGGGATGATTCAGAATCGTCTTCATCGGCAGATAGTGACACCGACAGTGATTCTGAACAAGCTAATGTTTGCTTTATGACTTCAATTAACGATGTATGTGATCTAACTTTTGAAGATTTAATAGATTAAATTCAGATCTATTGGATAAACTAAAAGAAATTAAAAGAAAGTATAAAGAAGCATTAGAAAAACTAAACAGAAGTGAAATATAAATTGGTATGCTTAGAGATGAGAAGAAAATCCTAGAAGAAGAACTTGTTAAAACACAAGGATCTTTGTCTAAGTATCTTCCCAACTCACTATGCTATCAAATGAAATTGAATTTCAAAAGGAAAAGAATATGACATTAGCTTCAGAAACTCATGATTTAAAATCAAATGTCAAAATTCTTGAATCAAACAATACCGGTCTCAAAACTGAGTTAGAAAATATTACTAAAAATGTATCTAACTTTAATAATGGTAAAGAAAATCTTTCCAAATTTACGAAGAACTCTCAAAGTACTTTTAATAAGAAAGGGCTAGGATATACAAATTACTCAAAATCTAGTACAAAGAGGAATAATTCACCATATAAAAATTTCAATATACATAAGAATTTTAAAAGCAAAACCAAAAGCAAAGGCTTTCACTCAAAAGAAGGTTATCAGCAACACAAATACTATAGAACTTTGGATACCAAAAACTAATAATAATTTAATCAGAAATAAGTATATTAAGTCTTTCATAAGTTCAGTTCATAAAATGAAAATTTTACTTATAAATGGAAATCTAAAGCCTCATGGGTTTGGTTTCCTAAGATCTAATTCTTAGGACCTAATAAAAGGTGTGTACAAACATCATCTCTATATTTTTTGCAGATATCGACTAAGAAAAGAGGAAAGTGGATGCTTAACGGTGGTTGCTCAAATATATGACAGGAAACAAAGATATGTTGACTAATATTATCTACTCAGATGGAGGATCTGTCACATTTGGAGATAATTCCAAAGGATCTATCATCGAAAAAGGCGATGTGAGCAATGACGGTACATCTAACTTACCTCTTATTACAAATGTTTTACTAGTTAAAAATTTAAAACATAATTTGTTTAGTATAAGTCAACTATGCGATAAAGGTTTTAATATATCTTTTTTTGAAAATAAATGTAATATATTCGATCAAAACAAAAATCTAATTTTTGAAGGAACAAGAGAGCGAAATATATACATATTACATATGAAAGAAAATCATAACACAAAATGTGTGTCTAGTAGACAAAGAAAATGATCCTTGGTTATGGCATAAAATATTTTGTCATATAAACTTTAAAACTATAAGTAAAATATCTAAGAATAATTTAGTAAAAGGATTACTGAAAATGAATTTCAAGGTAAATAGTATTTGTGATGCTTGTCAGTTAGGAAAACTAACCAAATCTTCTTTTATATCAAAGAAAATAATTTCTACACCACAACCACTTAAGGTATTACATTTAGATCTTTTTGGACCAACTTAAGTACAATCTATAAATCATAATAGATATGTTTTCATAGTTGTATATGATTTTTCAAGATATCTCTGGACAATATTTATAAAAATCAAAATTGATACTTTTGAAAATTTTAAATCTTTGCTAAGAGGATACAAAATATTAAGAATATAAAAATTAAAAACATTCGAAGCAATCACGGTGGCGAATTCGATAATGATATTTTTGAAAAATATTGTAATAACAAAGGATTGTTCACGATTTTTTATTTCCTAGAACTCCACAATAAAACGGAGATAGAAAGGAAAAATAGAGCACTTTAAGAATGCGCTAGAACTTTATTAAATGGAAGCATCCTACCTAAACATTTTTGGGCAGAAGCTGTAGCAACTGCTTGTTATGTTTTAAATCATGTCTTCAACAGACCATTAAAAAAACATACCCTATATGGATTTTTTAACGGAAGGAAACCTAATATATCATAATTTAAAGTTTTTGGCTCAAAATATTTTCTATTAAATACAAAACACCAACTTGGTAAATTCAATCCAAATCTGATGAAGGAATACTCATTGGATACTCAGAACGGAGCAAGGCGTACAGAATTTATAATAAAAGAACTAAAATAATCAATGAAACACTTCATGTACCATTCGACGAAAATTTCATACTTAATGATAAAAATGAAGATGAAGAAACAATTCTTAAATCAAATATCCCATTAGTTGATATTGAAAATATTGAAAATAATGTTGAAAATGAAAACAAAATTTTACCAAATGAAATTCGAACTCGACCAAGACTTCTAAGAAATCACCCAATTGAAAATTTCATTAAAGAAGTAAATACTAACGTAAGAACTCAAAATCAATCAAATCAAATGGGTCATGTAGCTTTCCTATTGAACATTCAACCCAAAAATGCTATAGAAGCCTTAACTAATGATTATTGGATTATAGCTATGCAAGAAGAATTAAATCAATTTGATCAAAATGAAGTTTGGGACTTGGTTCCTAGACCAAGTAATCATACAGTCATCGGTACTAAGTGGGTTTACAAAAATAAAGCCGATGAACAAGGGAATACTATTTGAAACAAGGCTAGATTAGTCGCTTAAGGCTACAATCAAGAAGAAGGAATAGACTATGAAGAAACATTTGCTTTTGTAGCTCGACTAGAAGCAATACTTATTTCATTATCATTTGCATGTTTTCATAATTTTAAACTATATCAACTGGACATAAAAAGTGCTTTTCTAAATGATTTTATAAAGAAAAATGTATATGTAGAACAACCTTCTTTATTTACACATGAAAAATTTCCAGACCATGTTTATAAACTAAAGAAAGCTTTATACGGTTTAAAATGGGCACCTCGTGCTTGGTACGATCATCTTAAAAGTTATCTTATAAATTCTGATTTTAAAATTGGGAAAGTATATCAAAACTTATTTATAAAATAGATAAAAATGATAATTTAATCAAATAAGTTTATGTAGATGATATTATATTTGGTTCCACAAACGAAAATTATGCCAAAAAATTTCAAATATAATGACAAGAGACTTTCAAATGTCTCATATGGGAGAACTTTCATATTTTCTTGGTTTAATTAAATAATTAAATAATCAAAATTTTATTAATCAAGAATTTTTTTTAATAATCTTATAAAACGTTTTGGTATGGAAAACACTTCTGCTAACCAACTCCTATAAGCACTACGGTACATCTCGATCGAGATGAAAATGACAAAAGTATATCGAAGTATCCTTACTTTATTTAACTGCCAGACATAATGATGAGTGTATGCTTGTGTACATGATTTCAAGTGAATCCCAAAGAATCACATTTGCGGGCAGTGAAACAAATTTTGTGATACCTAAGGAAGATTAAAGATTACGATCTCTTAAACCCAAAAGAATGTCCTTTTGAGTTAGTATTATATAGTGATGGTGATTTTGAAGGATGTCGAACGGATCGAAAGAGTACAAGTGGTACTTGTCATTTCATTAGACAATCTTTACTATCTTGATTTAGTAAGAAACAAAATTGTGTTTCACTTTCGACGTGTGAAGCAAAATGCATTTGCTGCTTTGGCATGTGCTCAAGTAATATATATGCAGCAAACACTACATGATTTTGGAATAAACCTATCTAAATCAACATCCTATTGTGATAATAAAAGTGCCATAAATTTATCAAAAAAATCCTATAAATCACTCCAGTACTAAACATATCGATATTCAACATCATTTTCTTCGCGATAATATTGAAAAAGGTAATATTTCTCTTGATTTTGTATTATCAGAAATCAAATTGCAGACATATTTACTAAACCATTAAATGAAAATATTTTTCTTAAATTAAGACATGAAATAGGAATTATGTCATTACATGATTTATAATTCAATATTAAAGTACAAAAAAATTTAAATAAAAATTTAATATAACAAAAAATTGAAGATGATGGCACTCGAACTCTATACTCATGGGAGGAGGTTGCATGGCATTCCAATGTTCTATTATGTTACTTGATTAAAACCATACATATCTTTTATTTTATATGCAATTTTAATCTCTTTAACATATTAACCTTTCATTTTCTCTTAGCTACAGATTTCTAAACTATATTAACCTTTAAACAATAAACCTTATATAGGTAATAACTCAGTATATATACATGATCAAATTCCTCTTAAACTCATATATACAAACTTTACAAATAAATAAACATTCTCTTTACATTGTTATATCAAGGAAGCTCCAACCTTTCTTCAATCTTCTTCAACACCCCTTCAACGGATTCCTCAAACAAATCCCCTCTGTTATATATTCTAGTAAAAACTACTCCATCACAAAATCATCATACTGGATATACACCAATCGGAAAGCGAGCTAAGAAAAACTTGGATTTCGGTTAACCATCAACCAAAGAAAAGATTGGCGAAATCCATCACTATCAACGTGAGACCTTAGGATTACAACATGAAATGTATTATGAACAAAAACACCCCGAAAGACGATTAAATTTCCGTGAACAATTTGCTCTTAAATTCTATGGATCGTCTCTAAAGGAAAGTATTCACCATCCATCTCTACAACGTCCTCCCGTGTCTCCAAATTCTTGGAAACAAGGTGCTCAATGTAATGTTTTGTCTCCTATACATCCATTACATGAAATCACCAAAGTTGAACAAACCTCAGACGACTCAAAGACTTTAGGAAACTAAAATTTCATATTTTTTACAAGTTTATAAATTTGATATTGTAATATGTATAAGTAATGTGTTTATTGAAATAATAATTATATTTATGTTTGACATGAGAAAAAAACTCAAAAACATATATATATATATATATATATATAAAGTTTATAAATTAACTAATTTAAGAATAAACTAAAAGAAAGCCCGACCTTAGCCAAACAACAGTTTCAGCCAGTTGAACCCTCAATCCAGCCGATTGAACATTCGAACAATTTTAATTTTTTTCTGAAACTCAACCGACTGAACCCATCCCTCAGTTGGCTGAATTGTATCAAAATAACACTATATTTTTGAAGAAGAATTTTCCTGCACATCAGCCGGCTGGTCCATGAAGCCAGCCAATTGAATATTCAAACCATCAAGTTTTAACTCAGCAATCAGCCGACCGACAACCATATATCAGCCGACTGAATTATGGCTTTTTACACTATAAACTTACAGGTTCAAATTTCCTACATACCAGCCGACCGACTTCCCCTATTCAGCCAACTGACTCGCTAGTTTTCATTTTTTTAATAACTCTACACATTTCCCAACATACCTATTCACTCAAACCCTACATAATTCCCATCTACTCCCTCATTCTCACTTTACCTAAACACTCATTGTTCTAAAAGAAACCCAAATACAAACCCTAGCCTCCTCTAAAACTACATTTTTTTCTTCAAAACTTTCATTAATCAAATGGCACCAAGATCCGAAAGAGCTCGTGAATCAACTACCGGACCATCCGAGAGCCAAATCCGTGCTTGGCTGCGCAATGAAACGAAGTTACATCGATTCAACACAATGAGAAATTCAAAATTGTTTGAAGGTGCTTTCACGAAGTTCTCTGATTTCAACAGATATGCCATTCGAGAAATAGCCAAAGTTAACAGCTTAACTTCACTCATTGGGTATGATTCTAACAGTGTCAAGATCTATTCTCTCTTAATTAAACTCTTCTTTGCAAATATGAATCTAGACCACCACGATCCCTGAAACAAGGATGATTGCATATGGACCTCTGTAGGAGTAAAGAATTATTTGCCTCTTCAATGACTTGGTCACATACTACGATGTCCATCTGAAGGGTTGGATATAGACGATGTTGAGGTGGGTATGTGTAATCGTCATGAAGTTTTCTTTTTATTGGACGATTTGACAATTTTGAAATCTAGTGCCTTACATCTGAAGGAACGAATCGTCCACCGTGCAATCATTCAATCATTACAACCCCGGATCGATAACTACAAAAAGGTCTATAAGAGGGATTTTCAAGCCCTTTATGCTATTTACTCATCTCGAAGAGTATATTGGGGAAAAATTATTTTAGATGAATTACCCATTGTTAATTACAAGAGAAGTTATAAGATGCTTCGCTATGGAGCTTATATCATGCACATTCTGCAAATTTTGGGAGTTCCTTTACCCGATTCGGATTTCATGACAATCGGGGAGCTTAACTTGAAGGCTCCAAGTCTAATGGGTCTTCTAAAACGTCCGAACATCGACAAATTATTAGCTTTCAATAATGGGTCGCTAATTGTGAACAAGGAATTCCTCAACCGAGAGACAAGAATATTGCTTCTTCCTCTCAACTTCCTTGATAAGAAGAAGAAGAGGACGACGACGAAATTCAAGAACTTACTTTTGACATGCCTCCGAAACAATCTCTTGTAACCTTATCTCGAAATCAAAGCAAGCTTGGACGACGTTTAGCTAATGTCGAAAAGAATGTGTCTAAAACGAACAAAAAGCCAAACTCAATCAAAGGCTTTTTAAATAAGATTTGGGAAAAAATCTCTTGTTCTGGCTCTACATCAACCGATGTTGTTGAAAATCCAGCCCCAATAACTTAGTCAACTTCGGAAGGAGAAGAAGAAGTATAAGACGGTGAAGATTTCTAGATTTTTTTCTTCTCGTGAACAAATTGTCATATTATTTTAAGACACTTTCTTATGTTCTTATTGTGTCTTGATTTTTCTAAGTAAGACTGTCATTTATTTGTCATATGTACATGCTCTTATATGCTTGTTATCTATGATGTTCATGTTTATTTGCCTCTCCTAAACTATATACTTATTTGTGTGCTTATATGTCGATATTTCTCATATCAATAATTTGTTCCTTTTTGTCGATGATTAAAGGGGAGAATATGATTGATAGGAGGAGTATTCATTCAGGGAAAGTAAATATGCTTTTATACACTTATAAACTTATATAGTTGTCATCATCAAAAGGGGGAGAATGTTAAAACCTTGAATTTTGATGTTTTGATTATGAAAACGATATAAGTAAATATTTTATGAACTAAACATATGTGCAGGAGAAGACACTATGTTACTCGAGAAGTAATCCAACAGATTGCAGACCATATTCTAGACAGAAGCTTCAGTAATACATTTAGTCCATGATCTGAGTCTAGTAGTTAATACATGTTAAAATCTCTCCAAAGTGGTATATGTACATATACAATCTAATTTGTTTTCAAAAATAGTTCATGTACTAAAGATTTCGTAATGAAGTTCATATACAAAAAGTTTTTTAAAAAAAATCTTTGACATGGCAAAAAACAAGTCATTCAGCTAGTTGAAGCATGTAGTTCAGTCGACTGAATGACTGTGCAAGTGCACAATAAATATTGAACATTCATATGGCTGAACTATATGTTTAGCCTGCTGAATTACATGACTTTTGCACTATTTTTTCTCTGGTTCGATTTTCAATCCATTCAGGTGGCTGATTTTTTTCACTCAGTCGGCCGAATCTTCATAAAGACTATATTTTGAAAAGACACTTCACTTCAACAAATAGAAACAACTCTTGATTTAAGAGTTGCTTCCATATCTTTTGATCGCTGCTTTTCATGAATGATTACAACTTTTAAATCACTATAAATAGCCATCAAATCAATTTGTTCTAATCACTTAATTCTAATTCTATTTTCTCATTCTTATTGTCTAAACAATATTTCCATTTGCATTCAAATACTTTCAATTCTAATCACTTGTTCATTCAAGAAAATTTCATTAGTGACTAAATAAACTTCCTATCTTTACGAATCACGCTATATACCACAAATGAGAAGATTACAGAAAGGGTGTACGTTATTGACTTATTAGTACTACTCAAGAGCATACTTAATCAGAAGCAATTTAACTGTTTGAATTAGAAGTCCTATTTGGTTGCTTAGACGGTTGAAGTCCTATTCTGTTGCTTAGACGATAGAAGTCATGTTTGGTTGCTCATGCGGTGTAATACCTGTTCCTCCAGGTCAGGTAAGGGTTCATAGTTGAATTTCAGAAGGAGTCTGGGACTGGGCGTAGAACGAGAAGTTCGAACAATGTTAAAACCTATGGTGTAATTTACTTTATTATTTTACCTCTATATTTATAGTCCGCACAAGTAAATAGTTGTTAATTTTCATATTGCACGATCCTTAGTCACTTTCATCTCGGAAGCAAATGGTTATTCCACTAAAAGGGGTGATGGTTTCTTGGTTCTCTATGCATGACCATCTCTAGGTCAATGTCAATAACATAATTTGGTCCACACACAACATGCCTTATGTGATGAGCATTGACATCCCCGATCGAGGTTTCAAGCGCCACCCACTCTTGGGAGATGTTCACAAGGTGGTAAGAACTAGGGATGGCTGATTGGATAGTAGTCGGTTCAGCCATCGAAGGGCTGGTGGAACATAGTTTACAATTGTTTGAGTGCCTACCTTGTCATCAAATCATTCACTTCATGGGCTAGAGTTCCTACGTTAGTTAAGCCTTGAAGCACACTTTGTTAAGCCCATTGGTGGGACAAATGATGCTAGTGACAATGTTATTGTTAGTTTCACGATCATTAGATTTATTGCCTTTGTTCTCACCATCTTGATCCATGGAAACAACCTAGAATAGATTTTTGTACAAAAAAAAAGTGAGGAAAGGTGAA
Source organism: Allium cepa (assembly GCA_030765085.1). Classification (NCBI taxonomy): domain Eukaryota; kingdom Viridiplantae; phylum Streptophyta; class Magnoliopsida; order Asparagales; family Amaryllidaceae; genus Allium; species Allium cepa. Next base: position 1,036,020,305 of record CM060931.1, on the reverse strand, counting down.
AAAATTTAGGGAAGCCTCTTCTTCTAGCATTAAACTATTAACTAAAAATTTAGCCGTCCTTGGAATTAAACTATTGCATTTGTATTAGCAAAAATTACTTGCTAACACTAGGTTTAAAAACTGAAAATGAAAAGTAAAATGAGAAAATTAAAGTAAATGGCACAAAGATATCAAGTGGTTTGGCTAAAATTTCCTACATTTACTATGAAGATCTCTTATTATGTTGATCTCTTACAATTACAAGGATTTATAGGAGAATAATAAGAAGTAGCACCTAAGCTTACAATGCAACTGAACTTACGAGATTTATGGTTTTAGTTTGCTGGAAATAGTAATTCTGAGTTAAGAAATCATTCCATTTGATGTTGTATGGCATGGGGCATTTATATCAGCTGATATTGGCAGTAGATGGTTGCGATTGCACAATGAAACAGGCGGGAACCACTCCTGAACATTTTTCTGGTTGTATAGGTTGATGGAGAACCACTATAAAATCAGTATGAATATGTGGCTGAGAAGCATGCCAGCTGTAATTCCATACCAGGAACATATTTTAGTCAGAGAAAGACAGCTTGCCCTAGGAGTAAATGTGCTTTTGGAAGATTTTCTTTTCTAGGGGACAAAGTAGAAGACAAGCTTCTTGTGCATAGTTATGATCAGTTGCTTGTCACCGAAGGCTGAAGAACAAAGATGTCAATTACAAAGGATGGAGAGGACGTGCTGGACTGTACTCATAACGACGAGATGGTTTGTGAAGGACCGGTCAATGGAAGGTTGAGATTGAGCTGGGTCATGGACTAGTCGCTCTTGAGCCAGGGCCAACTCAAGTGAGTTGGATGTATATTGTCTTGGGAAAAGTTTGGTGGTTATAACTTGGGAGTATGAAGTGGACTAGCTGGGGCCAAGCTAGATATGGGCTAGCTTGAACTGGGTTAGTCTTAGACTGCATGCCAGCTTGGAGTAGGCCGGACTTGAAATGGGTTGAATGAGACCGACTTGGACTAGACCGGGATTGAGAGTTTGGGCTAACTTGTAGTGGGGAAAACTTAGATGTCCTAGCAGGGTAACTTTTTCCTTGTGAGAAATTTAAGCAACAAGTTTCAAAGATCAGGTTGCGGTATTTGTTTTTATTTTCATGCTATTTTAAAAGTTGTGTTGTTATTATCTAAAAATATAATTAAACCAGATGATCGGCATTCCAATATTATCTCGGAGAAAATAAGAAATTCAAATTGATGGTATCCATTTTTAAAAATTGTATTGTAGTGGGAGAAGGGACACCCATAAGTGCACACTTGGATGGTACTAGTTCTTAACCTTTTATTGGTCGAAAAAATTATGCAACACAAAATATTACGGCCATCTGCTCATTTAGTTTTACATTGACATATGTAATGGATGCATAGGAAGCAATTGCACGTGATAGTAGAATAATGATGTAACAAACAATAGGGTCTCAAACTTTCCACATCCTCCACAAGTGCAGTATTATTTAGTCGACTCGGGATATTTGTTAGTAGAAGGTTGTTTACCCCCTTATCGAAATGTAAGATACCGTATTCCTGATTTTTGTGAAACTCAAAATCAACCAAAAAATATCTGAGAATTTCAATTTCTATAGTTCAAGTTTACGTATGATAATTGAAAGAACATTTGAGATATAAAAGAGAGGTTGTTGCTACAATGACTATTCACAACTTTATACAAATGAACAACCGTGGTGACTCCGTCCTTCTGGCATTTGACGATGATTTTGATCTTATTTTGGATGAATACCTAGAAGAATACTACAAAGTTCAAGCTACCGGTGATAGAGAGAATGAAGTTGTTTAAAGAATTGTTCGAAATAATATAACATTGGTTCAAGCTAACATAAGGGATAAGCTAATTGCTGTAGGACTTCACTAAATTACTCTCTGTATTACATTTATATTTTTTATTTTGAATTGTATGGAGTGAAAATGTATTTTCGATTCCGCATTATACTATCTACTCTAATGTATCTATTATAATACACTGTTCTTTCTTTATTACTATTTATTTTACTTATACTAATACTAATTGGTTAAAAAATAATCATTTTAAACAATAATTAATACACTATAAATTTATTAGAAATACATGTACCTTTTGGAACATAAAAACGCATTCCCCTTTTGTGAACTTACCCCTTTAAGAACACTCCTTTCGCTTAATAATAAAATACCCTTAACCCTCGGAAATGAGTTGATCTTAATAAATGGATAATTGACACATAAAAAAGTTTAAGAAAAGACATACAATATGAATCCAAGTTTCTTTAATACTTTAATTTTGAATAGACACGATAGATGTTAGAATTAAATTTAGATTCCTAATGATGGAGAATCAAATTGCTGATTATAATTGGAGTAAATTAGATGGAGCAAAATTTTTTTTTGTATATTGTAGATTCGTACAATGATTTTTCCAATAATCCATGATTGCAATATATAAGTGAGATAGCTTTAAAAATAAAAAACCCTAAAACGTCTCAAAAGGGTCCACTGGACATGTTAAAGAATATGATCAGATATGGCATTATTGTACTCATCTATCAAATGTAAAGAATGAAGAAACATAATTAGAGGCATACTCGAGAGATGCATTTGAAATCGGTCCCAAAAAGCGAAGCAAGATAAAATTCAAAAGGTCAGAGGAATGGTTAAATTTGATTCTATGAGGGCTCAAAATAGATCAAATGAACACAGTCGAAACAATAGAACGTAGATCGTTGAAATTATATAATTTGTAATCGTAATGCATAGATATATGGCAATCGAATTAGAGAGATAATGATGTGTTGAGATAAATATGTAAGGGATCGAACTCTACCCCTATTAAATTTTAGATCTAATCAAAAGTCAATCTAAACTACTTCAAATGATGGGATATTATGGGGAAAAGTTCACTTAACATACGATACAATTTCTACTTAGATATTTTGACCAATACTCATTTAAAAGTACCTATAAATACTTGCTTAAGCAACGTATAAAGAGGATCAAAGATTTTATATTTCATAATTAGGCAATATTATTTCACTTTAAACAAAAGATCTTGTTTTAGGTACTTGTAATAGATATCTATAACAAAATAACGAGAAAGTGGACGTAGACACGTAGTCATACCACTAAAAAATTTGATGTCTTTTCCTTTATTTTTTTCTATTCTTTTCAACTTTTTGATCATATTTTACCGTCTTATACATGTTTAAATTCGAATTTCTAGTTATTTAGTTTAAACTATAATATAAAATCTCTTAAACATATCTTTTTGTTATATTTCGCGGTTGAAGAACTCCTAAATAAAATCAACATTATTGGTCAAAAACACCATAAACATATTGGTGCTTTTGATTAGATCCTCTAATTGTATTTCAAAATATATTTTTTGTTTAAAAACTTAGTTTTCTTATAAATACTATTTTCTAAAAACATACCATGTACAACATCTTTTATTCAAAATGTGTCTACCTTGTATGAAGTCCTCCAAATATGATCAGTCATATATATAGCCTTGGTATGCATAAACAATGTCAGTAAAAAATGCATTATTGTATAAGAGTTCAATGAACAATGGAGCAACAAACTATGATTGTGCAAACAGGTAATTCGTTGATTTTTTTGATACTTTAACCATTGTGGTTAAGTTTAGCTATAAGATTTTTCCACTTGCTGATTTATTAAACCTATAATATATTACTAATAATTAATATTTTTTCATTAATAATTATTACCTAATAATTTGCAATTAAAATAGTCAATTAACAAGCAATCAATGAGAATGTCTAGGAAATATAAAAAATGAAAAATCATAACACAAAAGTTAATAACTAAAAATTATTTAATTTATAGTTATAATGAAAACTAATAATTATCAACGAGAGTGCTTATAGAAATTGAAAAATCATAATATGATGACATAAAAGTGGAAGAACTACGAAATTGAAAAGTACAACAATTACAAAATTGGAAAGAAAAACTAAGAAATTGGAAAATAATAACTACAAAATTGAAGTACAAAAACAACGAAGCTAAAATATGAAATACTCTGAAATTGAAATATAATAGCTACTCAATCCAAATATATTATTGTCTTCATGCAGCGTCCAAATAGGCTCTAAGCTCATCACGAGTTGCAATAAACTATTATGCATTTTTTTACTTGCATATCACCCAGTCAACTGCCATATAATCAATGTCGGCCCTACCATATTTGTTGCTCAAGACAAAATTTAAGAAAAAATGAATGAAAAAAAATCCAATCAAATAAATTGCAGTTTAGGACTTGATACCTGCTTGATATGGGTATAAGTTAGGCATAACCATTGTACTATATGTTATTTATTTAAATGGTAGCCCTGCTACTCTACCTGATAAATATTTTTTAAAGCACCCGGTATATCTTATTGCCCTCTTCGCCTCCTCCAGCAGTGTTGCCCTAGGCGAAAGTCACGGTTGCCTTGCCGTTGGGCTGGGACTGCACATAATCCATAAGATTCGCTACATTAACAAATTTTTTATGCTTGGGATATCCACTGTTGAACATTTTCTATAAAATTGTGAATAACTCATGTCAAAATTACAAATTTATCTTGTTTTTAAAACTATTTATTGACATGTTTCGCAATATGCTGAATTATTATTCTAAATTCCAAACGACTTTTGATGTCCATGCAAAAATTTGGGTGGTGAAAGCTAAACATTTCATTATCATTCTTTTATATATTTAAAATTAATGGAAATGTGCAATGTTATACTATTATTGGGATATGTAGTAGATAACCATCTCTAATCTTGCAATTTGAACCTACGAGAGAATATTTGTCGGATGGTGGGTAAGGTAGAAATGAATCTTCTTAATATCATGGTTTACTAACCTACCGTTGTGAGAAGCACCTTCCTAAACATTTATAGAACTATAATTCAAATGGAAAACGATGATAATTAGAAGACTCAACGTAGGAAAAGCTTCTTGACCTACAAAAACTATTTTCATCTCTTTTGACCCTAGTTGGAATACATATTTCACATGTAGATCCTATGAAATTTTGGACGAAAGACCAATAAGGGAGATCATACCTAGTTCATCAGGAAAATATTGAAGTGTAGTGATAATAACATCTTTAGCCATAAGTAGCATGCTACGTAACATATTAGGCAATATGCACATAAACATTTACTTGGCTATAATGTAACAATGCATATTCTAGGGTATAACAAACTAGACAAATAATTAATAAATTTTAATTACTGTAATAAATTTATTGAGTTAATATGATAAGATACCGAATAAGGAGTTTAATTAACAAAGTGTATACAGATACTTAAAAAGTTAGTTAAACTTGATAATTGAATAATTAGAGTAAAGCATTAAAATTGGTTTTATAAATAACTTATAACTTCATGAATGTAAGATAAAGGATTAAGGCATTTAGGATCATACATGGGTATGGGATGGCCTAAGCCTATGTAGGAGCCCTAAACCCTCCATTTTCATTCATTCGTACTAGCTCATACTTTCAAAAACCCTTTTCATGGTGGAAACTAAGAGAAGAAAAGGGGAATTAATAATTTCAAGACAATGGTTTCATTTCAAAGAGAAGAAGTAGATTAAAACATATATTCAAAGCTTTAATTTGTAGTATTAACCTTAATAATCAGCTTCACCCTTGGTGATCTCGGATTGGTGTTCATTCCATGATTTTAAAGGTTTAAATGCATGAATTTGACTAGTTTATATAATGTGAATGAATTCATATTATTTTATGAAAGCTAGTAAGCTAATTTGTGTCGAATCAAGTGCATTGGTAGTTCGGTTAAAAGGAGTTCAAAAAAAATCCACTTATTAATTTGCACAAAATCATTTTTTGTTTTGTTTATATGAATAATAATTTTAGAGTGCTACTATTGACACCTAGAAATTTGCTTCTGGCTTCCAAACTAAAGGCCACTATAAAATGTTTCATTCTCTATTTCTTAACACCGGCTATTATTTTATTTTAATTAAACAAGCACCTAAATATTTCAAAGCACAAAAACTATCCTTCTATTCCCTAAATCAATGTCAATTCTTTTCAAAATACAAAAAGAATCACATATCATACAAAAATTAAAAATAGAATTTATTTTTTCGAACATATTTAAGATGATGAAATTTTAAATAAATACATACTTGATTGTTTGAAAAATAGTTTTTCAAATCAACTTACATGTCTTTTGAAGTATTTGATCGATCATCTTATTCCATATTTTCACTATCAAATAATTTTTCCATTTGAAACAATAATTTCATTCTCAAATTTACTGTGATTGGCATCCTCTTTTTAAGAATAAAAAAATGAAAAAGAAAATATAAGAGAAAAAATGGCATAAATGTTATATGATAAAACCTTACAATTCAATAAATTACACTAAGATTTTCTATTACAACATCATCAAACTTTACATCCTTCAAATTTGTGTCAGCCATGGGATCACGAAGCTCTCCCTAAAATAACAACCAAAAATCCTAAACAATAAATCTAGGATTAATATGTAGAAGAAAAGAAGACTTTAAAAAATAAAAGTAAACCAACCTCTTTGTATTCATAGAAATTAATATCATCCACTAAATCTTTTTTTGGCTTCATTTATTAGAAAACTAGAAAGATTTTATTGAGTTTAAGATTTGAAAATTTTGTTTTTGATGATGATTTGTGATAGTGTATGTGAGTTTTTCAAAGGGAGATGAAGAGGCTACCGTCGTTCGGGTAAATAGAAAATAGATTTTAGTGTTTATAAACACGTGAAAAGTATTGATAGGTAATAAAATTTAATTCGTAGCCAGAAGCATTTTTCGAGGTGCGAATAGTAGCACATTGTGTACTAAGTCATAAGTATTAGTTAATAAATGAGGTTACAGCATGTATTTCAATTTAAATAATTCGTATATTAACTTATTTTATTTGTTACTGTTCAATAATAATATTTTATTATCAATTAAATTAAATTAAATTTTATAGAATTAATCTTTCTAATTTTTATATTTTAATATATTTATATTCATAATTCAAACATTACAGCTGTATAACTATAGTGAACTAACTAGGGGTAACATTATGAATACCTATCAAACATACTTGATTAATAATTGTGACTTATGGTTAATAAATGGATTTAATGTCATTTTCATACATACATACATACATACATACATATATAATTTTAATTTGGCCATTGGTTTATTAAATAAAATATATGTATATATATGGTATTATTCAAGAATTAAGTATAACACACACGGATATATATATATATATGTATGTATGTATGTATGTATGTATATGTATATGTATATAATAATTTTGTTTTTCAAAAAAATATTACTATTTTCGGCTAATATACTAATATTTATTTAAAAATTATCTAGATTTAACCAATACATATATCTACTATATTAATGTGAATAGAAGTTCTCTTGCTTTCGTAGAACTCTTATGTATATCTGCTTAAGTGAATGAGCTATTACATTTTCCATTCAATATACTTGTAATTCGTTGCTCGTTAGCTCGGATATTAATTCGATTCATCAATCTCATGGCCTCCTTGAAGTCGTAGTCCAGAGTCGTGTTCAAATGTTAGGCTTGAGCCTTAATGTTGCACTGTCGAACTTAGCGGTTAAGCAATTATGTTTCTGCTCCCTGTCCTGGGTTGGCAGAATTAATTAGTGGATGGTCGAGTTCTATCTCCACTAACTTCATTCTCATCCTGTCGAATTCAGATTTGAGTTGGTTAAGTAGTAAGTGGTCGAATTACACTTATTTATTTGTTTATATTCATATCCATGCTCTTTGGACAAGAGTTATTCCATGAGTGATTGTTCGCACTCGTTAGTGTTTGTAATCCAATTCGCACTCTAAGAGTTTAAAGTTGTTTGGAAAATTATCGAATTTAGTTTCCCTTATTCAGTCATCTTTCCCCTAAGTATGGGGTTCTATTCAGCAAGTGATCAATTGAAACACGATAGCTGTCAAGTCATGTCGACTTCATTTTATGGTGGGATTTAGTTAGTCGTATGTCTTAGCAAATATGTAATGCAACGGCATATCACAGATATGAAGCAAAATTCAAAACTTTGTTTGCCAAATGGAAAGAAATGACATAATTTGTCTTATTACATTTGTGGAAAATCAAATGCTGAAGCAAATCTTGAAATTAAATACAAATGAATGAAAAAGAAATAAATTAAGTGAAATAACGTCATATTCCACGCCCTTGGGAGTGTGACGCCATCAGCTATCGCTAGCTTAAAAGTTCCCTCTCCAAGCTTCTGTTCAATGACATATGGTCCTTCCCAAGTAGGATTCATATGCAGTGGGCAGGAAAAACCTGTTTCAAGACGAGATAGCCGATTTCAAAGGTTCTAGGTTAGACTTTAGTGTTGTAGTATCGGGCGACTCGGTGTCGGTGAGCAGCTACCCTCAAATCAACTTCTTCGCGCTTCTCGTCTACAAAGTCTAGAGACTCTAAGAGGAGATCTCTATTCATTCCGTGATCATAGTATGTCACTCGATTAGAAGGAACTTCGAGTTGAATAGGAAAAATGACTTCAGAGCCGTAAGCAAGGGCGAATAGAGTATGGCCAGTCGCAGACTTATGGATGGTCCTATAAGCCTATAGTGTTGTTGAGAGTTCATCCACCCATTTGCCTCTAGCCTTTTCCAAATGCTTCTTTAGAATGGACTTTATGGTTTTGTTCACAACTTTAACTTGTCCATTTGATGAGGGTGATCAACTACCACAAATTCCAGTATGATGCAAATGGCAGAAGTCTTTAAATTTGGCGCGATCGAATTTAGTCCCATTATCGGTTTTGATAGTTCGTGAAGGCCAAAATGATAGATGATGTTCCGGACGATGAAGTTGATTACTTTCTTTGTCGTGATCATGACTAGAGATTCTGCTTTGGTCCATTTGGTGAAGTAATCAACTACGACAATGGTTTACTTCGCCCCACCTTTAGAGATTGGTAAGGAACTGATAATATCTATGTCAATCATATGGCAAACGGCCATGGGTTGACGATTTTTGTTATTTTCGTCGGTGGAACTCTTGGAACTTTTTCATACATCTGGCACTTGTCACATCTCCTTGCATAATCAGCAGCATCTCGATTGACAGTCGGCGATTAATACCCATCCCATAACGGAGTATTTTCTTTGCTACGGTTCGCCTCCTAGTTTCTTCACCACATTCCTCTTCATGAACTTCTGTTAGGACTCGTTTTATTTCATCATGAGAAATACACCAAAGCAGGGGGACAAAACCCTTTCTATACATAACTCCTTCCTGAGTGATATATCGTAAAGCTTTACGAAGAACTTGTCGTTTTCCATCCCTCCATTCAGGAAGAACTCCATGTAGCAAATAGTCTTTAATTGGAGTTATCCATAACTCCTCCTTAGACTTTTTCTCTAGTACCTGGGTGACTTCCATCGGGTTTATGCTCAGAGCATTTACTTCTTCAACTGGGACTAAGCCCATTTGTTTTGTATCCCCAATGCTAGCAAACTTTCCCAATGATTTGGACCTTTTGTTTTGATCTCGAGGAATGTGTGTAATATCATATTATTTAAAGTCAGTCAACAGCTCTTGGACTCAAGTAAGGTATAGGGCAAGTCGTTGTCCTTTAGCCTAGTAATCTCCCCTGACTTAGTATATTACTAATTGTGAGTCACAAAATATTTCAAGAGATTTTATCCCCAGTCATCTAGTGAGTTTAAGTCTAGTAATCAGAGCACTCGGCTTCGTTGTTTGTTGCAGGGAAATCAAGCTTTAAATCATAGCAAATTGACCAATCTTCTAGAGTTACTAGCGCAATTCCAACTCCATAACAACGACCGCTAGATGACCCATATGTCTACAACTTTCATCTTATGGTAGGATTTTCATCACTCTTTGGGAAATCATCATGTGCAGTGAATTCTGCTATAAAGTCCACCAGTGTCTGTCCTTAGATAGCCCTCCGAGGAAGATAAGTAATATCGAATTGGCTCAGTTTGGTATTCCACTTAAGTAACCTTCCAAACGTCTCAGGTTGCTGTAGGATCTGTTGTAGCGGCTGATCGGTGTAGAAAACGTAATAGTATGAGCATGAAAATAAGTGCGGAGCTTTCTTGAAGCAATCAACAAGCAGTATTCCAATCTCTAACTTCGGATAGTTCCTTTCAGCTCCTGTTAATCGCTTGCTAACATAATAAACCGGTCTCTAGATTTGATTCTTTTCTTGGAGCAATGTGGCACTTATAGCATGTGCCGACACAACCATGTAGATACACAAGTCTTCATGATCTACCGGCTTTGACAAGATGGGAGGTCTCTCTAACTGGTTCACTAAAGCTTGGAATGTGTCTTTACAATTCTATGTCTATTCAAAATTCCTTTTCCCTCTTGTAATCAAGTCAAAGAAAGGAATGCATTTATTGATAGCTCCAAAAATAAATCGACTTAGGGTGGCAACCTTCCCATTCAGGCTCTTTACTTTTTTGATGGTATTTGGTGCTTGGATGTTGCGAATAGCTTGGATCTTCTCAGGATTAACTTCGATTCTGCGGGCATTGATGATGGAACTCAAGAACTTTCCTGATGTAATGCCAAAAGAACACTTCAGAGGATTGATCTTCATTTTCTAATATCGGGTAATATCGAAAATGCTGCCAAGTCTTTAATATGGTCACTAGATTTTCGTGACTTAACGAGCATATCATCCACGTACACCTCCATCGTCTTTTCAAACTGATTATTAAACATTCTGTTTACTAGACGTTGATAGGTCACTCTAGCATTCTTTAATCCAAATGCATCACCACATACCAATATAACCCAACGTCGCTAATGAAGCTGGTGTGCTCTTGATCGAGAATGTGCACTAGGATTTGGTTATATCCAGAGTATGCATCCATGTAAGATAGCAATTCATGCCCCACGGTTGAGTCTACCAGTCAGGCGATCCTTGGAAGGGAAAAACTGCCTTTTGCGCATGCCTTGTTCAAGTCCGAGTAATCAATGCATGTCCGCCATTCCCCGTTCACCTTTCTCACAAGTACGGAATAGATACCCATTTGGGATAGAGGGCATCGCGAATAAACCCATTGTCTTTAAGCCTAACCATCTCCTCTTTAAGAGCAGCAGATCTCTCTGAATCCATGTCACGCCTTTTTTGTTTCAATGCATGGCTCACAATGGCAGGCGAGATCCCACACATGTCACAGTGAGTCCAAGCAAACATGTCGAGATTCGCTCGGAGAAAACCAGCGCGTTTTTTCATCATCGAGGGGGTGAGCTGTGATCCGATATTTAAGACCCATGGCGGGTCATTGCGGAAGATCGTAATGTCAATTGCCAGCTTAGCCGGTGCAGCCTTGGTCTCTTTGAGCTCCTCCTCGTCATCCTTCAGATCTATGTCTCTATAGAACTGACCGTGGCCCCCGAGCCAAGGCTCAGGCATTGGTTGTCAGTCTTCAGTGGCTTGGAGGCGGAGAGACTTGTCCACACCCATACCATTCTCCTTCCATTGAAAATCCCTCAATTCAGCTACATAGCAAGCACATACGATCGTCTTATCACCATGAACAACTCAGATACCATTATTTGTCGAAAACTTCAAAGTCAAACACCATAGGGCAAGAGCTACCCGGAACTCAGCTAGGGCCGGTTAGCCCAGAAAAGAATTGTATGGAGAGTCGGCATCCAAAACAACGAATGGCAAAATCTGCACTCTCCCGCGGTCACCTTTTCCCAACTCCACGAGCAATTCAACATAACCAACATCTTCGGTCACAGCACCGTCAAAGCTATGAATGCAGGCTTTGGATGGTTTCAGGTCCTTGGCTTCCATTCTCATTTGGTCATAAGTTTTTTGAAAATTATATTTATGGAGCTTTGATAATCAAGCAAAATCCTCCTTACTAAGGCGAGGCTGATCATGGCCGAAATGACCATTGGGTCGATTGTTAGTGCCTTGACCTTGTCTGTATCTCTGTTTCTGAACACAATATCATCTGTCATCATAATCTACTATTTTTCAGATTTCTGTCTTCTGTACTCGAACAACATTCAAAATTCACATGCTTGATCACGCTAGCATAACGCTCCATCTCATGCCAAGTCTTATCAGTTGGATGCGATCCTCCGAATTTTGCATTGATTACTAATCTTCCACAAGTCCGCGCAGGCTCCTCAGCCCTATGCGGTGCTTGTCCTCGGTTAGGGTCGGATGTTACTTGCCCGCCATCCTGCAGGGCTTTAACAAACTGCTGTAACTTTCTTTATCGAATCATTTTTCGATAATAATCCTGGATATGCCTACACTCATTTATGTTGTGGCCATAACATTCATGAAACCAAAAATACTTTTCGGTTTGTTTCCGGTTTGTTTCCGCTTCTCCATTGATTCTTTCAGAGGCGGCTTCTTGTACCGCATGGCATTGTAGGAAGACAAATAGACATTCTCTAGAGATTTATTCAGTGGCATAAAGATATCGTACGTCAGAATCCTAGACTTTCCTCTTCTATAATCCCTCTTTCATTCTCACATCCTATATCCATCTTTCTTTTGTTGATTTGGTTGATTTTGGTTATTCACTTGAGCTTTTCCAGGACTATCATCGGACTTCTTCACTACAATGTTACTCTGTACTCCTTCTCTACTTGGTTCCACAACATTCTTTTTCCTAAAGCATCTGGCTTCCTCTTTCCTCATATATCAAGCCACCTTTGCATAGAAATGCTCTAATGTTGTGTTTGGTTTGCCAGCTAATCAGTTGCCAAAATCGAAATCTGGATCAATTCCTCTTGTTACCGCCATCAATATTGAATGGTCATTTGGATTACAAACTTCTGTGATGGCTGTATGGAATCTCTCCAAATAATCCTTCAGCGACTTCCCCAGAGCCATGGATCACACTGGATAGGTACATTACATCTTTGGGGCGAGTTGGGTGCAACTGTTCCACAAACTTCTTTGCTAAATCGTCAAATCTAGGGATTGGCCACATGGGAATCTTATAAACCACATCATTTCTATTCCAGAAAGAGTAATAGAAAAACATCTACCCTTGATTGCATCATCTTCTCATGCGAAATCCACCAGCCATTCATATCTCATGATGTGCTGCCTGGGTCGATCTTTCCCTTAAAGGCAGGCATAGACAACATATTAAACGTCCTTGGATATTCTACATGTAAGATATTATCAGTGAACAGGATATGGCTTCTTGAGATTTCTTAGTTGTCATTAGTCAAGCCTTGACTCTCTCTCACTAACTGTTTAACTATAGCTGACAAGTCTGACGTTGGATATTTAGAGCCAAATGGTGGTCGTGTTCCACCTCACATGGATGGTCCAATCAATGTCTATGGGTTGTTCCATGCCTTCTTGGTTCAACATCCGCGCGTTGTATATCACATATGTTTACTTCATCATCATTCCAGGGAAGTAATTAGTAGCATTTCCTTGAACTTCAACATCCATATTGATTGCAGCATCATCGGTAAGTAACCCTGCTATTATTGGTTGGTGTTGTCCATCCAGAGAACGATCAGTACCGATCGTTCCAGATGGATCGGCACCGATTGTTGTCGTTATGTATGGATTGATCAATGGAAGGTGGGCTGATGCTTCAGCATAGTATCCGTCCATTCTGCGGTGTCTGTGTCCATGATAATTATCGGTGAACTAGATCTCTCCGATGTAGAGTTAGGGGTAGATTTCCCTTTGCTTCCCCATGATGCTGCTGATTGAATTGGCTCATTAGATCAATATTGGCTTGAATTTGCTGATTCAATTGTCGATGGTTATCCATTAGCTCTCTCATCGGATTCAGGAATTTAGCTCTTGTAATAGAATTAACTGGATTATGGACGTTAACTTGATTAGTAGCATTCACATCCACTGGTTGATTGCTCGGGCTTCCTTGCTGGATGCTAGCATTCTCATTTCCTTCTGCGTTCTAAGAATTAGATCTGGTTTTCCTAACCATTGTTGGTAGCTTTAGTTAGACTTATGCAAATCTGAATATAACAAGCATGCTTATTGAAGATAATTATGGATCTCCTTTGAGGGATTTATGTAATCCAATAGCAACAAAAGGATCCAGATAAACTGAGAATTAAGCGTTCTCGATGTAAGCACCAAAATGTTAGCACTAAAAGTGGGCACAAACGCTCAAGAGTAGAATAGTAGAGAAATAAATGAAGAATAATCAAAACGAAATAGAGAGGATAAGTAAATAAGCAATAAAAACTGAGCAATAATAGAAACATAGGGATTTATAGTGGTTCGGCACTGTGTGCCTACGTCCACTTTGAAAAATAAACTATATTGATCACTTGTATTCTTAACTACAATGAATAGTTTATAATTTAGCTTGATTACGATGGAGTTTCGAATAATAAGCAGCGTAAAGATCCTTTAAATGAAGAAAGAAGTCTGCATTTATAGGTGAAGATGGCAAAATATCTCGTCGAAAATTCGACAGAAGACTCTCCCGATCCTTAGGGGCCCACCAGAACGATCGTGGGTTCCAATTCATTATTAGGAACGATCAGTGCCAATCGTTCATGGTTGCTCTGATAAGTGTGCGATCATTTCTGGTGGCTTCTCCATATCTCTAATATATGCTCCCAAATTTGGGGATCATTTTGAGTTTTGGTTGGTGAGATATCGACCAATCTTCATTGGGTTGGATCGTTCATGCTGAAATAGCACAATCATTCATGAACGATGTATACCGATCGTTCACTTTCATTTACCTTGGCATGCGATTGTTCATGGGGACTACTCTCTCAAATATATTGATGCTCTAAAAGATTCAAGTGTGTTGGACCTGTAGATTTAGAGATATCGATTGATCATCGTTGAACTGAGTTATGGAATCAATATGATACGATCCATATATTGAATATTTTTCGTACCTGATCCATCTTCAGAGAATGGTGAGCTTTTATGCTTTGAGTGTTTTACTGAGTTCATCTTCCACTTCTGTCTTGTTGTTGCTTCAGGTCATTTTATTTGTCCGATCTCCAGACTTCAGTTAATCTGATACATCGATCCTGATGACAATTGAGTCCAGGTCCAAATATAGCCAGGCCAAAAGGTCGGTTAACACAAAATATAGTTTTAAAATTTTATATAAGTAATTTTATACTTATGGACTTTCATCATAACTAAAATAATTTTACAAAGATATATTTATAATTTAAATATTATTTTAATTATTTAATTCTTTAAATAAATTATATATACATGTGTTATATAAAATATGCTTTAAATTTTATAAAATTAAATTTACATCTAATAACACTTTCAACGGATATATTTTATTTCATATATAATTTAAATATTCAAATCGTAGCCGAAATTAATAATTAATTTTAAAATATATTTTAATTATAAAAAATATAAATAAAATACTAAAATATCTTTGAAAATTTTAATGGAATATTTAAATTTGAAAAAATTGAATTTTTTATTAATTTTTGTTAATTTTCGTAAGGAAATTAATATATATATATATATATTTAAAATTTAAAAAACAACTTTTGTCGTTAGCATTATAATAGGAACATATTTATTTTATATACTATATATAATACATTTCATTTATGTATACTTATGTATATTAATAAATTATTTATAAGATATATATATTATATACATTTATTTATTTAAATAAAATTGATTTTGATTTTGAATTTTTAGTAAAATAAATAAATAAATCTTTAATATAATTTTAAATAATTTCAAATATATACATATACATGCATATATATATTATAAATTTCATATATATATATATATATATATATGTGAAATTCTATTTGGACACAAAATAGGACATAAGAGATCTTGACCATTAGATCTCCCCATGAATTCAACCTCTCATGTAAAGACAAAAAAATTCAACGGTCACTACTTGTTATGTCTAGTTTTGCATTTTATTTTGTGTTCTAATAGCCACTCCCTATATATATATACATAAATACATATATGCAATATTTTTAATACATAAAAAAAGTATATAAAGTTTATTTGGATGATATATCTATATACTAATGGGCTAACATGCCTATTGCGGTGTAAATCCTAGCACTTATATAGAGTTCGTTATACCTCGCACGGATTATTATGTGGCACATACGAATAGCTATATGCATGTATATGATACATGTATATATATATAATATTAATTACTTAATATAAAACCATATTATAGATATGAATAAAAGAATGATTTTATTTAAAGAAAAGTTATAAATGTTCTAAATAACCTAGACTTCATAGTCCTAATAAAGATCTAAAATGGATTTTTTTTTTGAAATTCACCTATTACTTTCACCGTGGGCCAGCCCAGCTCCAATAATTAAATTGTGTCGTCTTTTGGAGAATTCATTATTACAGTTGTATGATTCAAATGTGTAATTCAATCGATGGTTAATATCGAACAATTCGAATATTAACGTTCGGACGTTACCCTAGCTAGTGGTATGATATTTTGACCAAATTTATCGTTTACACATCTTTTTGATAAACTCCAATTTTCCTATTATAAACGGGTACTCGATAGTAACGTTTTTTAAACCAATTCTCTTCTTTAAAACTATATCATTTTGAGAATTATGGAAAAAATTTCTTCAAAATTCCGATATGATCCTTATTCAACTTGGTTGGTCAAAATATAAAGTAATTGGTTCAATAGTAACAATTAATATTTACTTTACTGTTTTAGCTAAAGGTTTCGACTTTGAGTTCACTTCGGTTGACTATGATGCTATCCCTCTGTAACTGATAGATGAATTCTCTATTGAATAGTGTTTCACTTTCAATATTTCAAGACAGACCCAACAATAGTCGCTCAATAGATTGCCATTCCATAATTTAACTATTACCACAACTAAGTCTCCACATTGAAGTACAACGTTGTTCTCAAGTAAAGAGAACTATCATATCATCACGTCAAGTTTCTCTGTTTGACCTTAATTATATTAACCAACAGAAAATTATCGAGTGAGTCATTCCATAATTATTTAATAACTATCGGTACACAACCTCTTGGTGTCCCCGGCAGCGATGAGTAATACACTGCACAACATTTGGAGAGCATTATGTACTCTTGTCTGAAATGATGGATTGATATCCTTTCTCGAAACATCTTGACTACGAATGTTTGAAAAAAGTTATTTGTCAATATGATGAAATTCCAATGATTATAACACATTATAATTACTATCACATAATATACCATATGAGGATTTTTTTATTTATACACTTTAAATTTATTATATCACTGTTTAATAAAGTATATAATAGAAAATAAATATCTTTATTATTAACAAGATTGGTCACAGAGTTAGATATATGTAACAATTAAACAATTACCTCTAGGGCATACCCCTAACTCTATCAATCTTGCACTTGCACCGAGGGGTCAATTATGGAATCTTATTCTCATTCCTTCAACCAATTTTCTCAAAATCGATTGATATAGTCCCTTAGTGAAAGGATATGTAATATTATTTTAATTATCTACTCTATCAATCAACTCCGTTCGATGCTGATAAATTGCCTTTATCATATGGAAATTTTTTGAAATTTGTTTCTTGACTTATAGAAAGTTCTAGGACTTTTCGCAATCTATTTCGGACATTGTTACCATATAACAATATCATGGAATTTTCAACATCTGGAATCATCGCTAGCTTAGTTATAAATTTGTGATTTCACATATACATCATTTTTATTGTTGCGCTTATTCAAGGCGATGTATGAAACCTATTATCTAAATTAGCTACAACCTTTTTGTTTGGAACATTTCTAAATATAAAGCTCCTTAACTAAGGTAAACATGAATTTAGAATTGACATACTATACTCGATATAACTTATGAAGTTCGAATTTGAATACTCATTCATAAGGAGTTTGCTGTTTCTATAAACAATTCAATATTATTTCGTAAACACTCGAGAACGCTCAAAATTTTCATTTAGTGATCTTAATTCAGATTTGATACTTGTTTTATGTATCAAATACATAAGCAATTAGCGATATAGTTGACAACATAGCATATATGATAATTCATATTATCAATATTAATGTATAAGGAATCTATATTATATACCCATATTAAATATTTTAATATGGTGGTTATTTTATGTTGTTTGAGACAATCCCAACATCCTTTTACCTTGATAATAAAAGATGTCATTTTCGAATATGTCAAGTACAAAACAACCAAAACAAATGATTTTAATACGAATATATCACCGGTAACCATAAATTTGTTGTTTACTTATAGTTTAAGAAATATTTTAGTACCTTTACAGTTCTTTCTTACAAACACACACTTCCGCTATATTTTGAATGAATTTCAGCAATGTTTGATTTTTCTATCGAAATATCTTCAAAACTCCGATGCATGTTAAATGAGACTTTCATATCAGTTCTTACCTATTATAATTAATTTAAGTATGTTGAATGATGAATATGTTATGTTAGTTTCAATTGTTGAAATTCATGATGTTATTCTATCGACTGTAGCTTATTACAGTCTAATTGCATTGGTCTTCTTCTCAAAGACACATTTATGGTCGATGGAACATATCCCATGGGTTACAGCTATCAAAATTAAAATTTGATAATGTAACTAGAATCCATTCCAGATTTGCACATTATGTCACATGGTAGAGTCGATACTCTTAATGGTTCATTGACAACCAAGGAATTTTTTTCTTAGCATCAATAAGAAATTATAGTTTTTTTAATGTATGAGAATTCTAATTATACATTCCATTGAAGTTAAGTCAATTTTTTTTCATCCTTTGTAATTATTTTTATCTTTGAATTGTATTCAAATCAATTTTACTACCAATAATTTCTGAAAGGAACCCCTTCCTTATAAAGTTGGTGTCTCTTGAAACAACAATTGTTTCTTAGTGCAAATGAATGGGTATTTATAAACATTTTATGAATTGCGTACATACACACACACATATGTGCATGTATGTACTTACGTACGTACGTATGTAGGTACAAAACTTATTAGGATTTTATGTTTACGAACCTTATATTCATAATATAAACTGGTCAATCAATTTTGATCGATCCTAAACTCATTTGGGGTGGTCCACAGATGATCCCTCAAGAACAAGTGTTACGTACATTCTCTCGGCTCATACAACTGGTTAACTTCTTGACAAAGGATATGTAGGGATTGTTTCGTCGACTCTTATCTTGTAAGATTTGGTAAACTTTGCTTTAGATGAATTTATTACACATCCTGACGAAAAGAACTTAACTTAACGTCACTCATCATCAATCATACTTTGTCTAACAAAATTTGGTTACTCCTTATCGATACATCATTATGTGTCATAGGAAGGGGTGACTTTTAAGATTAAATCCTATTCGTTTTAGGCAATTTTAGAACCATTTTCAATACACTCACCTTGTGTATCACACACATGTTAATTTCTATGACAATTCATCTATGAATTTAACAAAGTAAGTGGATCTATTTTGGTATCATTAGACTTTGAATTACATATATCTATATGTATCACTCCAAAGAGTTCACTAACTCTTTTTTTGCTCCCATTGAATAGGTAATTCTCCTTTAATCTTCTAAGATACAATTCATTAGTATTTTATGATTCATAATCATCGAATTATTTTTCAAGACTACGGCTTAGTATGTAATTTCAGAATAATTGTAAATTTTCTAATACCTTTGTATTTTCTAATGCATCACTTTTTTTTGAATACAATTATTGTAGATTTATTTTATGATTAATATTCACATTATTCATAACAAAATAAAAATATATCTATTTTAGTCAATACTGAATGTAGCTATATTCATAAATAATATTTGGTATACTTACGAAAATAATTTCTGTAGCTTGATGTGTCAGTTAAGAAGTGGTATATGGTATACTGCCAATGTTTCCGCCATCACTATTAACGGGTGCAAAATACGTAGCTCCATTCAACAACTTATTACGAGATTTTATTTCATTCAGTATAACTGGCTTGCTATCGTGGGTTTCAAATTAATTATCTTGAACCTGAAGAAATAACTTTTATAGAAAATAATTTTCTATACGAATATATTTGGAATAGAAACCACAATTCTCATCCATATTAATTATCTTTTAGCATCAATTCTCGTTTCTGATGTCTTTTCATGAAGCATAAGTGATCATTCACTCTCTTCATCCCCACTATGCCTTAAGTTACATCCACTCTTGCACATTCGCTTTCCTTTCCAAATGATCGAACCATTCAAAAGGAAAACATTACTATAAGGCCGTAACGAACTCTTTATAAAAGAGCATCTGGCTATCCTTAACATTTAAGGATGTCAAACAAGTTACACTTTACCTAAGTTGATCAAACCGACATTTCAGCAATTGAATTCCTAGATCCATCCTATAGCTCTTGCTGTAGTGCTACATCTAACTCAACAACATCTTTATTTTGTTCAACCGTATTGAATACATGACCTTACATTATGGTTTACTTCTTATTTCGAATGAACTAATTCCATTGAAGTTTCATACATTCCAAATTATGATTATTCACTACATAACATTTATATGTAATCAAATATGGATCAAATATTTATATTGTTGTATTGCTTAAGACTTCAAAACTCATAAGGGACAATACACAGTCTCAAACAAATAAACAATTAAGCTATGATGGCATGAATGTTTTTATAGTGGTATTATTTAGTTCTTGCATGGGCCTTGAAGTGATAACATACCAAAAGATTTATTGGCAAGTATATTTTATATTTCTATATCAATCTTAATTCAGTTTAATTATATATTTTAACTAATAAACATTTTATTAATTATATTAGTTGCACAAATGTATTGAAGTATATTTTTTAACTTGTATAACATATATTCTTACAATATCTGAAAGGTTAAATGTTATCTTTCATTTTCTCTAATAATGCTACCACTATATTTTATGTTTCTCAAAACCTTAAGAACAAACATAGAAGTCTTCCAATTTCTCTAGCATGTATCAGCATTCACTTGCATTGAGATTCTAACCTTGACTTTACTCAACAAATTATAGGCCCATAAGCGATGGATACCACTTTATCGATTGTATCATACATAACACATAACCATGGTATTTATCCTAATCTCGGTCTCGTCCTTGAGTTTTCTCAATAAATCGAAAGAGATTATTCACCAACTATTTTGTGATGACCTAAGTCACATACCTTGAGTTTGCTCAACAAATACATGCATGTATCTTTCCTTACCTAGCAATATATCGATAATACTACACATAACATCCCTTACTTGAGTTTTCTCGATGATTAAAGAGTATGCAAGAAATTTATTAATATGTGAATGGTATAGGATAACAGTATAGGACAAATTATATTAAAAATTCATAATATTTAATATATATATTTGGAGTGATATCAATTTAGGAAA
Organism: Allium cepa; assembly: GCA_030765085.1. NCBI lineage: Eukaryota > Viridiplantae > Streptophyta > Magnoliopsida > Asparagales > Amaryllidaceae > Allium > Allium cepa. The sequence continues at coordinate 1,035,998,787 of CM060931.1, read as the reverse complement.
CAATCTTATAAATATCATCGTGATTCAAGTGTCGGACACATTTGAAATCATGATTTATGTACAATACATATATACTTGTTCTTAAACCTAAATTGGGTTTCTTATTGTTCCATTTATATCATGGATTCATATTATGCAAGTTTAATTTATTTATAACCTTTTATAATTTAGTTAACTTATATTTTATTATTATGTATATTGATAATTAAATCTTATTTAATTAATTTTAATTTATTAATTTAATTAACAAATTTATTAAATTATTTTAAGATTTCAAAATTTTATTTTGTTCATCCTAAATAATTTAAGATGTATAACGCTAATAGTTTTATATACATGTATCATTATATGCGTATTCTTATTTATTAATTAACATTTAATTAATATATTTATCAAATAAATGTTCGTTTAATTAAAACATTTTTAATTAAACATTTTTATTAAATTTTAAAATAATTTTGAAATAATTTTATTACTTTGATAAAAATTTATTTAATATTTTAAACTTAACTTTTGAAATTTTAAAATATATCTTAAATTTTCATGCCTAATTATGAAAATCTTCCCAAGGCCCAAGATCAATTCAGGTCTTTACATTGGGGATAACCTTTAAGCTTGCATCATCCTTCGAGCTAGGCCAGTAGCCAGCTAGAGTACTTGATTACCTAAACCCAACCTTAGACACTATCATTTTGGATATCATGCCAAATAAGTTGACTTTAATAAGTTAGTCCTAATATTGCTAATTTGACCGAATAGATCACTGGGGCTTTGAAACCATTGAAGGAATCAGGCTAGTTGGACATAGGTGAAATAGGTAATTTCAGAAAAGAAAATCCTATTTTGGATCTATTAAGCCTATGAAGTCTAAAGGGTTTATTAGATCCAATTTAAAATAGTTTTAAAATCAAATATTATTTTACTTAATTTGATTTAAAAAGGAGTTATAATTTAAATTAAATTAAATATATATTATAATGAGCAATCAAATAAAATCATATATGTATGCAGTGCAAGTGTAACATATAAACGGTCTAGATGGTCAATGTGTATGTTTATAAGTTCGGATTTACACCATAATGGACACATTCGCCCTTTATATATGTCATCGTCAATAGTTTTATTTAAAAATATATAATATTATACACACACATACATGCATACATACCTAATCTACTTCTACTTATGCATAATATGTTATAAAATAATTTTAACTAACGAATAATATTTTTCTTATATACATAGTATGACATTTAATTAGTTTATGTAAGCATTTAATAAGTGGAAAAGGTGGGGGGCCTTTCTCCTTCCTTTACTTGTTAATTCAGTGCCAGTTCAAATTAACATTTGAAAACTTAAACCTTTGTACATATTAGAATCAATTATAACAAGTTTTATGTATTTTGAAATTTAAAATTAACAACTGAAATCTAGTTTTGATTTAGAAAGGATTCAACATTAGATTTGAGATTCTACACCGAAATCCCTTTTTTAAACTTTGAATTTGAAATTGAATTATCATATAAACATATGTAAATAATAACCAAATATATTTTATAAATTGGAAATAACATTAATACATAAACTTTGTAGTCATTTTCATAAAACGATTCAAACACACTTATGTTTATGTATATAATATGTTACAAAATTATTTCAACTAACTAAATTAGTTTTGGATTTGATTATTTTTAAACATTAATATCTAAAACAAAATAAAATAATAGATTAGATAACTTAGGCATATATAAATTCATTTTATAATGTTTGGGATATAAATATGCAAACATGAGATTTAGTTAGTACAAGCACAAAGTCCTTTGCTCAACAATAACAATTAATATAAACTATACTGCTATGGTCAGAGGGTCCAATTTTGAGTTAACTATAATTGACTGTGACACTAACCCCTTGTAACTGAGGAGACCGATTCTTTATTAAATAACGTTTCTTCTAATGCTTCAACTTAGACCCTACTATAGTCGCTCAATGAATCGATATGCTATGATTTAACTATCAAAGTGGAGTGTCCAAATTGAAGTTCAACAATATTCTTAAGTCGAGAGAACCATGTAATATCGACACTTTGAGATTCTCCGTGTGACCTTAATTATATTAACCAACAGGAAGCTCTCGAGTGAGTCACTTCTAGTTATCCAATAACTATCAGTATGTAACCTCTTCGTGTCCTCAACATCCATGAGTAATATACTGCCCGATATTTAGTAAGCATTATGTACTCTAGTCCCAATGGATGAATAGATATCCTTTCTCGAAACATATTGACTGAGAATATTTAAAACAATATTTTATTTTTTAGTATGATAAAATTCTCATGATTACAATACATTGTAATTACTATCACATTACATATCATTTATGGATTTTCTATTTATACACTTTTAAAGTTAGTTACTTAATTAATTATATCACTATATAACAAAGTTTACAATTGAACACAAATGGCTTCGTTATGAAAAATATTGGTTATAAAGTTAGATGTATCTAACTTTACATAATTATCCATAGGGCATATCCTTAACTCTATCGTTGTGCACGTTTTTTTCCATCACCATTACATGAGTTAGATATATAAAGTTCGGTATAAGGTCAAAAACTCTATTAATATATGTATTTAATTGTGCATGCTGTATTAAAGTCCTTAGTTCAATCCGATAACATTTATCTGTTGACTTATTTACTCTGTCAAGAGAATTGGACTTTAATTTGATGACCAATTGCGGCGGCCCTAATTTTATACAACAAAGGAGACGAATCCTCTCTTATGTTGTGTTTCACTTCAAGTGGTTCAACGTGTACCCAAACTGGGGTCATAACTAAAGAAATCGTGCCAATCTACATGGGGTAAATTGGTAGATTTAAATTTTTTCCTATTTGGATCATAGTGGGCCGATCTCTAGTGAGTTTTAGTAGATCCAACCTAGTTAATTTAAATAAAATATAATTTATTTAATTTTATTTTATATTTGTTAATTAATCATATTAATTATTTCAACTAAATAGTTAAATTTTAAATGTAGCATATATATATATATATTAATTGATATGATGACATAACATAATCTAATGCGAACACGTGTTCATACAAATAAATATTGAGATTTATATCTATTGCATATACGTATGTATTATGCGTACATATACATGTAAGAAATTCACACGCATATCGGGAATATAAATGTCTAAGTACATACATAGGTTTAAGTATACCACCATATGTGTATATTGTTTGTATACACATAACGATGGTATTATATATATAGTTTGGACATACACACACACATATTGATATTTTATTTCTATACATACATATATATATATATGTATGTATGTATGTATGTATATGAAATTATGAAAATAAATCTACATAATACTGGACATTTCAAAATAAATAAAAATCAAAAGATAAAGTTAGAAATGAATTTTTTATGTTAGATCTAGATCTTGTCAAATCAGAATTAAGAAGCTATAATATAAAGTAGAATCTTAAACCTTTTTTAAGCACTATTATAGTATTATATTTAATACCATATATCCTTAATCATAATAAAATATCCACACCCTTAAAACTGCAGATCTGAAAGCGCATACAATCAACATTAAAAAAATTAAAACTTTTTTCATAATTTAATGTATTGTTCCAGTGACACAATTAATTCAAAAAAACATAAATATATTTGTATATACATATATGTATATAATAAGATGAGATTTAATTTCAAAACATATAATTAACAAGCATTGATTAATTTAAAATAAATTGATTTAAGAAACGGTTAACCTGTTTTTTAGTTTACAATTTAAAATATGAAGACGAAGTGTATTTCATTGTAAGAGAAGTAAATTACAAGAGAAGTAAATGATAATTTCATTGTAATCTATACTATAATAATATTATTGAGTTAGATTTCAAGAGCACACAGGTCTCCTTCATATTTTGAAAAATGAACGGTCACGTTTTTAATTTCTTTCTATTCCAAACTTTGAAATGTGATAACTTTTTCTACATTAATTGGATATAAGAATCGATTCCACTATTAAATCTCAAATTTTATATGCTTTCCAATGATATCCATTGTTGATAGCTAAAAATAATTTTTTTTAAATCATAGTTTTTCAGATTATTTATATTATTAAAGTTATTAAATCTGTTTGACTTTATTTCTTTTAACTAATCTATGTCGTTGATTGTTTTCAAAATTTCCAGCCACTGATTCTACTTTCACAAATTGCAGTCAAGTCTGGTGAAATCTAACATTACCAAAATACAGCAACAATGTTAGATGGAATTAGAAATGGAACCAGAAAGCTCAAAAGCATTAAATACAATTATATGCTTCTTATTATATTGAATTTGCTTTGACTTTAAATGAAATACAATGATATTCTTCACATTGAAATAAATATTGTTGAATAATGGTTGTTAGTTCCAACACTTCAGACATAAAATATGTATGCTTTAGGTTTAGCATATTTTTCACAAGAAACGTTCTAAACAAAAGTAAATCTCTTTATCCTCTAATCTTATCATTCTACAATAATATGATGATGCATAATGTGTTCCTAGACATAGTCAGTTATGGGATCATCATCAAAACTTGCGTTCTCATGAATCATGTCAACGTTGCTTTTGGCATTTTTGGATCAATGATCAAGTAAACCAAATGTTGTTACCTGCACTGCTCTTATAGATAGTTATTACCGAAGCAACAAATGGAATCAACGACATCAAGTATTAAAGGAAATGATTGATAAAGGTATCTCACCAAATGAAGTTACATATAATACAGCTAATGCATGGAGCAATAACTGATGCACACAGTAAATTTATATGTGTATAATTTATGTGTGTTGTGTGAAAACTTTGTCTTTGAAATCATTTTTGCTCGATATTTTTCAATTGTTTATCAAGCACCAGTACTATCTGCATTACTGTTTTCAAAGATTTATGCACAAGTTTTGGACAAAAAGCAAACTTATTTGAAAATTGATAAAAAAGATCACTATTTCTTAATCAATGAACCATATAAATCATTTAAACATGTTATGATGATAAGAGGTTGAGTGCGGTCCATATGCGAAGTACGGGTTCGCACTAGTTATAAATTATAAGAGAAGTAAATTATAATGATTCAGTTAAACAAATACTAATACCATGATTATAAGAGAAGTAATTGTAACAACAATAGTAAATTTCACTGTATCAAATCAGATCTACAATCTTGGATCCAACAAAAAAGAACAAAATAGTTTTAGAACACAAATGAGTCAAACATAAATAGGTTTTAGTTACACAACTAATTAATTAGTTATGATAATAAAAGAAATTTTTATAAGAACTCAAGTCTATAACAACTATTGATTTCAGAGCCAAACAAAATAATATCAGCACTCAAAATGAGAATATACATAAGATGAATTTTGCATCTAATCACAATATACAAGATAATTTTAAAAGGATTCAATAATTGGTGGTGAATACACATAATATGAACTAGATTAGTTTTGAACATCATGAATTAATTAAGAAGGAAGAAATCAAACCTAAAAAACTTGCGCTTTATCACATATTGACTTATGATTTATCCTTTGGATTTCCAAGTGAATCTGCACTAGTTTTGCAAGAGAAAGATGAAAAACCTAGGTTTCAATTAAATTTGACGTTTGATTTGAATTTCTACCATTTTAAGGAAAAAGAATAACAGCCATGAGTTGGGAGAGGTGGAGGAAAGTTTTGATATAAAATAGAAATGAATGAGGAGATTTGTTTTTAATGGAATAAAAGGAACCTTTCCTGTTCCTCATTAAATTTCATTAACCAGTTCTCTTCTAGATTTGAGTTAATCAATCACCTCATTTCCTCAACCTATGGTCGGCCTTATCTTGCTTCAATAATGAGAAAAGTTTCCAAGTACCCTCGATGTAATTGTTTATTATTTAAACCATATTAAAAAGTATACCAATATCGTACAATAATATATGCAAATTCCCTTTTTAATACGGTATTACTTTCAGATTTATGGAATTTCGTTTTGGCCAAAAATCCAACATCATCTAAATTTAACTCTATTAATCCATAAACAAAGTCCTTGATTCAATAAAATCATTTATTTTTTAGGGAACCTTTTTACAACATCCTTTTTAAGTTTTAAAATACATAGTCGTCCCTTCTCAAATACTTGTTATAAAAAACCCACATTTTAAGTTTCATAAAATTTATAGAAAACTCTACAAACATTTGCAGAATACTTTACAAATTTTCCAATTTTTTGTACTGCAAATATTTACAGATTTTTATGTAGATATTTGCACTTATTAAAAAACTTAAATAACTCAAAAAGTTTGTTTTGATCATAAAATCATGCAATTAGTGTCTAGATTTAATTAAAAAAAGAATATTCTTTACTAAAATTAAAAGCAGAATGTAATTTAAAACATATTTTGAGGAATTTTTTTTATGTATCAAATCTGAAAATAAGGGGTGTAATCAAATTTCCACTTATATTTAGCCATACTACTCTAGCCTAAGATTTTAACTTCGAATTGACTATAGTTGATCGTACTATTAGTTACACAACTAATTAATTAGTTATGATAATAAAAGAAATTTTTATAAGAACTCAAGTCTATAACAACTATTGATTTCAGAGCCAAACAAAATAATATCAGCACTCAAAATGAGAATATACATAAGATGAATTTTGCATCTAATCACAATATACAAGATAATTTTAAAAGGATTCAATAATTGGTAGTGAATACACATAATATGAACTTGATTAGTTTTGAGCATCATGAATGAATTAAGAAGGAAGAAATCAAACCTAAAAACCTTGCCCTTTATCACATATTGACTTATGATTTATCCTTTGGATTTCCAAGTGAATCTGCACTAGTTTTGCAAGAGAAAGATGAAAAACCTAGGTTTTAATTAAATTTGACGTTTGATTTGAATTTCTGCCATTTTAAGGAAAAAGAATAACAGCCATGATTTGGGAGAGGTGGAGGAAAGTTTTAATATAAAATAGAAATGAATGAGGAGATTTGTTTTTAATGGAATAAAAGGAACCTTTCCCGTTCCTCATTAAATTTCATTAACCAGTTCTCTTCTAGATTTGAGTTAATCAATCACCTCATTTCCTCAACCTATGGTCGGCCTTAGCTTGCTTCAATAATGAGAAAAGTTTCCAAGTACCCTCGATGTAATTGTTTATTATTTAAACCATATTAAAAAGTATACCAATATCGTACAATAATATATGCAAATTCCCTTTTTTAATACGGTATTACTTTCGGATTTATGGAATTTCGTTTTGGCCAAAAATCCAACATCATCTAAATTTAACTCTATTAATCCATAAACAAAGTCCTTGATTCAATAAAATCATTTATTTTTTAGGGAACCTTTTTACAACATCCTTTTTAAGTTTCAAAATACATAGTCGTCCCTTCTCAAATACTTGTTATAAAAAACCCATATTCTAAGTTTCATAAAATTTATGGAAAACTCTACAAACATTTGCAGAATACTTTACAAATTTTCAAAAATTTTGCACTGCAAATATTTACAGATGTTTATGTAGATATTTGCACTTATTAAAAAACTCAAAAAGTTTGTTTTGATCATAAAATCATGCAATTAGTGTCTAGATTTAATTAAGAAAAGAATATTCTTTACTAAAATTAAAAGCAGAATGTAAATTAAAACATATTTTGAGGAAATTTTTTTTATGTATCAAATCTGAAAATAAGGGGTGTAACCAATTTTCCGCTTATATTTAGCCATACTACTCTAGCCTAAGATTTTAACTTCGAATTGACTATAGTTGACTGTACTATTAACTTCACACAACTGAGTAGACAAATTCCCTCTGAATAGTGTTTCGCTTCCATTGCTTCAACTCAAACCCAATTGTAGTCGATTGATGGTTTGTCATGCCATGATTTAACTGTAATTAAAGTGGAGTATTCATATTGCAGTTCCTTAGTATTCTTAAGCCAAGGAAACCAGGTAACATCACTATCCAATATTTCCTATTTGACCTTGTTGTTATTAACCAACATGAAACTCTCAAATGAGTTATTCCATAGTTATCCAATAACTACGAGTATGTAACCCCTTGGCGCCCTCAGCAGCTATGAGTAATACATTACCTGACATTTAGAAAGCGTTACCTACACTGGTTTAAGCGGATGTTTCGATATCCTTTCTTGAAACATCTTGACCTGGAATATTAAAATTAATATGTTATTTTATATTGTGATAATTTTCTCATGATTACAACTCCATGCAATGGTTACCACATAACATATCATTAAAGATTTTCTTATTATATACTTTAAATTAATTGCTTTATTAATTATATAACTATATATTTATATAACATAGTATATAACAGAAAACAAAAACTTTTTATTTTGAATAAGATTTTATTATAGAGTTAATCATTTACAATAAATTACAGAATCTCCACTAGCACATACCCTTAACTCTCTTATAACATGGTTGTCATGGCATGTGCTTGCCTATAATTAATGTAAAGCCAAACTACTTAAAATCGATAGTACCCTCAAGTTTAAGATTACTATATGCCATTACCAAAAGATCTTCTATTTTGACTTAGTTGTATTAAACTATAGAAGACTCTCGTCGACTTGTTCTATGATTGTTCCAAACAGCAATAAGTAACCCCTTGGTATCCCCAACGGTCACAAATAATACGTCGTCCATAGTATGGAGAGCATTATAGGTACTGGCCTCAACATCCTTTTCTCGACACATTTTGACTAGGGACATTTAGGTAGTATTTACTTAAATATCATTTCAATACTCATGATTATTAAAACATTCGTAACTGTAACTGGTAAAATAATGATTCTAATAATTTTTTACTTATGTATATTTAATATATTTAATAACATTACTTGTATCTCTAAACAGCATACATAAAAGCAATTAAAACCAAAAGCATGCTTTATTTTGAATAATATATTTTTAGAAGAGTTAAGTTACGTAACAAATTACATAATTTCCCCTAAGACACTCCCCTAACTCTATAAATCTGGTAGTAACTTAAACGTATGAGCTCAAATCATTACAAACTTTGGAAAATCATTACAAACTTTGGATATAAGATAGAAAATGGGATTTAGTAAAGATTTTAAAATATAAATCCTATAATTTTATAAATTGTTATGAATTTTCTAAGGGGAAAATGATTAAGTTTGGATTTAACTAATTAAAATTAAAAAATTAATTATTTTGATTTTAAATTTCCATATATGATAAATAGAGTCGAAATAGATTTTTAAAAATTTTCCAGTTTTTTTAAAACATTTTAGTTATTTTCTTGAATAATTCAAGTGAAGGAAAAACAAGAGAAAACTTGACAACTACTTTATTAATTAAATGATTTGGCATCAACTACACTTACTAGAAATTGGTGTTAAATGTTGGTCAAGGGTATATCAAGATGGTCATAGCAAAGCAAGCCCAATTGATTGAACGAAGCTATCTTATCCTATATATTACATATACACTTTCAGCTGTATATATTTATGTGTGTGTACGATTAGCACTACTTTGTTGCCTTCCTTTATGAAGGTATCCACTTATCTAAAGTTAGTTAATACATGACATTGAGATTTAATAACCTGGTAGGGTAATATAATAGCGGGTACAATTAGACTTGACTCCTTTATGAGTAAAATTATATCGAAGAGAATATAAATAATTAAAATATTAGGATGATCGTAATAAATAACTTAACATTAAGAAATCAAATAAGAGTTGGAAATTGGAAACAAATAACTGATGTTAAGTTTGCTCCTTAGGTCATGGCTTATGTTCCTTGGAGCCATATAGTCAATATTCTCAATTGCATGAATCATATCGACATTTTGATTTGAAATAAGTGCATTAGTAAGCCAAGTGGCATAAGATTTGGTGATATAATATTTCTAATTGCGGAAGATTTGGAATATATTGTTGATGTCAGTGATACAATATTTCTAATTGCAAAAGATTGAAAGATATTTGAGATAATTACTCAAATATATATATTTCCTATTTTATAGCATGAAATAGCGTAATAAATTACCTACATAAGGAGAAGAATTATTTTGGGAGATTAAGGTAATCAATTAATTCCCTAATTAGCTGATTAAAGAATGAATCTTATCAGGCTCGTGTAAATCGGGGGAAACTAGGAAATCAAATGAAAAAAGATTTCTTGTATGAATAAGAGAATTAATATGACATTGATTTATGATCATAAATCAATTACTTCAACCCAAGTAATAATCTCTATATAAAGGCAGAGATTAGCATGAGTAGAATTATCTCTCTCAGTTGTATTTCTTATTATTATTCTCCATCCCCAATCTTGTAAAATTTTCTTCTTTTAGAATGTAAGAAAATCTCCTCTTCCCAAGTGGATGTACACTACCTCACGGTAGTGGAAGCACTATAAATCACGCGTATTATTTTCTTTTATTGCTCGATCTGTGATTGCTTTTGGCTGATGACTATCTGTTATTTGTTTCGCCCCACCATCAATCCGATCCTATTTGTTTTTCCATAAGGTTAGGTTTTTGTTCCTAATGCGATCTTGAGGGATTTTTCCCCAATAGTCTTGTATCAAAGCGACATGGTTGATTGAGGAAGGGTGTTAGGCATTATGGCAAGAGATGGGGAGACTCCAACGGTTGTACCAAGACCCTATGTTAGAGGGACCTATATTGCATCAGGATCTAGCTTAGCAATAGAGAATTGGAACGGTGATAAAGACTTCAAGAAATGGCAATGAAGAATGAAAGTTATTCTGATGAGAAACGAAGTTCATCCTATGATGTTTTCTCCTGAGGAATTGATGAATGAAAAATCAATCGTGGAAAGGAAGAAGATGGAAAAATGGGCATTTACTACTTTGCAATCAACTATCGGAGAAAATGTTATTATGAGAATAGCGGTGAAACTACTACTAAGTGCATTTAGACCAAGCTGGAAAATCTATATTTGAAGAAATATTTGACTAACCGTCTGATTTTTTTGAAGACATTTTTCACCATGAAGAGGAGAGATGGTACTTCTATCAAAGAGCATCTGGGTTTCTTCGACGATCTAGTGATAAAGATGAAGACTGTGGATTCGAAGATAGATGAAGAGCATATGGCTATGATGCTCTTGCGTTCCCTTCCAAAGCGTTACACAATTCTCGCTAACGACCTTATCTTTGCAAGAGAAACTTTAACCGTTGAAGATGTGAAGGAGGATCTTCCAATTTGAGGACTTAAGGGATCATATGAAGGAAATGGGTGAAGGTAGAGGAGTAAGTAGTAGTCAAGGACTATTAGTTGAGAGAGGAGAAGAAGAATTGGAATTCTAGGGAGCGTTCCATATCTAGAAAGCTCGGTAATAATTATAGAGGAAAATCTAAGGATGGAAAGTGTCATTATTATAAGAAACCAGGCCATTGGAAAAGAGTCTGTCTGAATTGGAAGAAGAAGAATGAATAAGACGGTTCTTCATCAATTGCAGTGGATAAAGCTATATCTGATGATGTGTTATCTACAGCGGTATCAAATGTATCAAACCATTGGGTTCTTGATTCAGGGGCGTCTTTTCATATGACATCTAATAAGGATTACTTTGGTTCTTTAGTCGATAGAGAGGGAACTGTGATCCTTATGGGTAATGATGCTAGCCGTAAAGTCGTGGGAGAATGTACAGTGTGGATTAGAATGTTTGACGGAGTGATACGCACTTTGACAGGTGTTAGGTATGTTCTAGGTCCTTGGAAGTCCTTGATTTCTTCGGGGAAGTTGGCATTCATGGGGTGCAAGGTCACTTTAGAGAAGGATGGTTTGAAGGTTTTGAGGGGTACTCTTATTCTTATGAAGGTAGATGTGTTTCGGAATTTGTATTTTCCTAAGGGGACCAAAATTCTTGAAGAGTCGCGTGCTGATGTTGATAGTTCTCGCCCTTTGGATGCCAGTAGAGTTTGGCATCTCATGGTGGGTCATATTTTTGAGAAGGGCTTAGAGTTTCTTCATGGACGGAAGATGATAAAGGCGACTTCGACAAGTTGAATTTTCGCCAGGAGTGTATGTTAGGTAAGCAGACTATTGTATCCTTTGAAGTTGGACTCCATAGATTAGAGAGAGTACTTGATTATGTGCATACAGATGTTTGGCGACCAGTTGCTACTGATTCCATTAGGGGAGCGAAGTATTTTATCTCTTTTCTTGATGAATTTTCTCATAAATTTTGCGTTTATGAAGGCCAAATCAAAGAGGTTTGAGAAGTTTAAGGCTTGAAAGGTGCTTATTGAGAACAATTATGGTTCTAAGTTGAAGGTACTGAGATCTGATAACGGCGGCGAATTTGTCTCTAGGGAGTTCCTCGACAGCATGGCATTGAGAGACATTTCACTGCACCAGGTGATCCGCAATTCAATGGGGTTGGTGAGAGGATGAATAGGACTTTACTTGAGAATGCTCGTTGTTTGAGACCGACTGTGGGCTTATCTAGAGGCTTTTGGGCTGAGGCATTACCGACTTCAGTGCATATCATTAATCATATTTCATGCTCCGCTGCAGATGGGAAGATTCCCGAAGAGAAGTGGACGAGTAAAGCCGTGTACCTTGGTTATTTTTGTATTTTTGGTTGTCCTGTGTATATTCGCCATATAGGTGATGATAAGTTGGAGGCTAGAGCATACAAGGGCATCCTCTTAGGATACGCATATGGTGTCAAAGGGTATCATATTTGGCTCCTTGTTGATAGGTAGATTGTTCATTCTAGACATGTTACTTTTGACGATTCAACAATTTTCAATCCTGAGAAAGACTTACCTACCACATTAGATGTTTCTGATAGGCCTAAGAATATGGAAGAGATTCCTATTTTACATCCTAGTAGTAGAGCTATTGATGTTGTTGAGAGTGAGATAGACGCAGTTGATGTGACAACATAGAGTAGTCCACATGTGCCTTTTAGTAGTGTTGGAGATGTGCATGAGAATAGATGAAGTACAGTTCAAGGTGGAGCTAAAAGAAGTTTAGGCGAAGTTGTACCTACTCGGACCAGTCGTAGGACTATTAGGCCATCCGAAAGGTATGGTGATTGGTAGTATACAAACCTTAACCTTAGTGACCAGTTTGATTATGCCCTACATGTGGTTCATGAGGAGCCGCTTGACCTTGATGAAGCTTTGAAATCATGTGACATTTTGAAGTGGATATGTGCTATGGAAGAGGAGCTAGATTCATTGAAGAAGAACAAGACTTAGGATTCTGTACCTCCTCCTTAAGGAAGCCGAGCCATAGGTTGCAAGTGGGTGTTCAAGGTGATGGAAGATACAAGGCTAGACTTATTGCTAAAGGATTTTCATAGAGAAAGGGATTGAAGTATGATGAGATTTTTTTTCTCCGGTAGTGAGACACACCTACATCCGTATTTTGCTTGTTATAGTTGTCGCTCATGACTTGGAATTGGAGAAACTTGATGTGAAGCCCGCTTTCATGCATGGAGACTTGGATGAGACCATTTACATGAAGTAGCCACACATATATGTCGTAGTTGGAAAAGGGAATTGGGTTTGCAAGCTAAAGAAGTCATTATATGGACTTAAGCAGTCTCCTAGACAGTGGTATAAGAGGTTTGATTCTTTATGCTTTCACTTGGTTTTGATCGTAGCATCAAAGATGCTTGTGTGTACTTCAAGCATTTGAAGAATGGTTATTGGGTGTATTTACTCTTATATGTGGATGATATGTTGATTACTTATAAGGATAAAGCTGAAATTGATAGTCTGAAGTTGAAGCTTAAGGTGGAATTCGAGATGAAAGACCTCAGAGACACAAGGATGAATTTGGGTATGGAAATCCAAAAGGATAGGAAGCTTAGACTTTTGAGGCTCATTCAAAAGGAATATATTCTAAATGCGCTTGCTCGATTTAGTACGGAAGGAGCAAAGGGAATTAGCATACCTAAGCCTTTGCACATATAGCTTTCTAGTAGAGGCTCTCCGGTGTTAAAGGAGGACAAGGGTTATAAGGAGAAGGTTACTTATGCGAGTGCAGTTGGTAGTCTGATTTATGCCATGGTTTGCACTAGGCCTGCCATTGCACAGGCAGTTGTATTATCTAGTAGGTTCATGTCAAATCTAGAAAAGACACATTGAGAGGCAGTGAAGTATTTTTCAAATATCTTAGAGGGACTCCGGATCATGGGCTTGTCTTTGATGGTAGAGATAGAGATTTCAACTTGGTTGGATTTTGTGATTCTAACAATGCCAGCGATAGAGATCGAAGGAAGTCAACTTCAGGTTATGTGTTCACCATTGGTGGGACAGATATTAGTTGGAGAACGAGATTGCAAAAAATTATGGCTTTGTCTGCTACAGAGGCAGAGCTCATAGCTACAGTTGAAGTGGCTAAGGAGGTGCTTTACTTGAAGCGGTTGTTGTGTGAATTGGGCTTTGTGTATGAAGGTATAGAATTGAAATATGATAGCCAAAGTGAAATTCATTTAGCTGAAAATCTGGCTTTCAGCTCAAGGATGAAATATATTTAGGTGAGAGAGTCCTTTCTTGTCTCTATGGATGAAGAGAAGCTTGTGCGTCTTTAGAAAGCTCACACAGAGGAGAATCCAGCGGATATGTTTACCAAGTTGTTACCCATTGCAAAGTTCTAGCATTGCTCGAACTTGATTTGCTTGATGAAGTGCAAGGTGTCACAAGGTAGCACAGGAGAGAATGAGTTGGTAGATAGAGACGTTTGTTTTCATTATGAAGATTGATGGTCCTACTTGGAGAGGATACTTTCAGCACTTTATTGGCGTAAGGTGGCCTTGCGGGGGTTCGTTGATAAGGTGCAGTGGGTGATGGCTATGCCGAAGCTCATTGAGAAAGTATCTGTGGTATCTTGTCCAAGAGCTACTTGGAGTAAGAGGATGTAGGTGAAGTAGATAGGCTTGCGAGGAAATATAATATCAAGGTGGAGATTGTAAGTTTTGGTGATACAATATTTCCAATTGCAAAAGATTTGGAAGAAATTGTTGATTCGGTGATACAATATTTCTAGTTGCAGAAGATTTGGAAAAATATTTGAGATAATTACTCAAATATATATTGTCTCTTTTAAAGAGAGTGATAAATTACCTACGTGAGAAGAAGAATTATTTTGAGAGATTGAGGTAATCAATTAATTCCCTAATTAGCTGATAAAAGAAGGAATCTTATCAGGCACATGTAAATCAGGGAAAATCGAAAAATCAAATGGATAAACATTTCCTGTATGAATAGGAGAATTAATGGGGCATTGATTTATGACTATAAATCAATTACTTCAACCCTAAGTAATAATCTCTATATAAAAGCAGAGATTAGCATGAGTAGAATTATCTCTCTCGGTTGTATTTCTTATTCCTATAACGATCCAAAATTTAACAACTTCAAAATACAATATTTAAAATGATTTTAAATATAAAATATAGAAGGTTTTATGATTCAAACAATATTAGATAGGATTTGGAAATAGAAATATACATAAAAATAGTAACATTTGCTTATATCGACAAAAGTGACAAAATCCTGGTTTCAGAAAAGTAAGTTTAAATGGTTTAATAAATTATTTATTTTATTTATGAGTGTTCATATTTTTAAATATAATTGTACAAATTTATTTTTAAATTTGGTTTACATAAATAAATAGTTTAACTAAAACGTCAAAATGTGATCGTAAAACATTTTGTCAAAAATCAATGTTTTGTCGATTTAAAGTTGTTGCAATGTTGTTGCACCTTTATGTACACAATTTAATAAATATTTTAACATATAAATATGGTTAAAAATTAAATAAACATGGTTGTGTTTAATAATCACACTTAGAAAATTCTAGAAAGTAATTAATAAAAGTAAACTAAAAAAGACAAAACACATGTCACATCACATGTGAAAGTAAGTTATCATTCTTATTCTTTACTTAACTCTTAAGTATTTGAATTTTGAAAGTGTGATGTGATGTGGATGGTAAGTGTTGAATTAAATAAGTTTACTTATCTTAAGGAATGTTATTTATGTAAAAATACAAATCTATATTTTAATCTCAAATATTTTCTATAAATACATATCCTCTTCTTCTTTACTTTTGCACCATTTCTTTTCTTCTTTCTTAAGCTCTCTTACATCCTTTAGTGGCTTCTTTCCATAATGGATAATGCCAAAATATTCCCAAAAATAAAACAAAGAAAAATATCAACAAAACTCCGTCTGAACCACTTCAAAACTCCTCCTCCCCCCTTCTTATTGCTCACGCCCCCATTCACCATCTAGCGGAGCTCAAACCCTCCTTGAAACTCATGGCGAAAAGCCCCAAAGACCTCCACAAGTCAAGTCAAACCACCTAGAAGCCTTAAAACAAGCATTCGTGAGCACCCGATTGAAGTTAGGAAAGTTATAATTACTTTAAAGTTAGTTCATTTGCGACTAAGGTGAGAACTCCTAATTTATATATATATATATATATATATATATATATATTTATGATGTTATGATATGTTCGTTTGGATGTTTGGTTAAGATATTAATTTTCGTATGCTGTTTATTGCATGAAAATATTAAAACAAGTCACGATATACACAACATTGATTCACAGGAAAAACACTTTTCAAAATGAAATGAAATGTGATATGGAATCATTTATACCTTTGAAAAATGTTTAAATATGCTTTAGAAATGATTTCTAATTGTTTAAACTTGTCTTGGAAAAGTTTGGATATGAATCTCAAAATACACCTAAAATTTGATGCATCGCGAATGGTAGTTCGTATTTTCGCGTCAGAAGTTCAAATGAACATACAAAGTGGAATGTAGTTCGAAATTCTTCGAAGCAAGAATTTTTCGAATCCTTATATCCATGTCTTTCATGTAAAAAAATCAAGATTTTATCTTGTATATTTTGAAATATGACAAAATCAATTTTCAAGAAAAATCCAATTTTTGCACTAAATGACCAAAGTTGAAAATAGAAAAAAATAATCACTTTAAAAATATGAAATAAATTCTAAAAATCATTTAAAATGTTTTAAAAGTGATTTAAGTTGAAAAGATAGTTTTATAAATGATATAAAAATCACTTTGAAGAATATAGCTTTTAAAGCATTTTTTGTAACACTATTTGCAACACTTTTCGCAACGCTTTTCAATAACTTTTGAAATAAAGGTTGAAACTTTACAATTCTTTATCAAATTCTTAGTAAATGTTTATAAGTAAATAATAAAGCATTTTAAATGAAATTTGAATAATTTTACATTATTCCAAAGATGGTTAAACAAATAGTTAAGTGATTTAAAAAGGGAAAATGAGTATGCGGGAAACGACTAGTACATTTGGTCCACCTGTGAGATCTAAAATTAAAAACAGGGTGTGTAACTAAGGTCAGGGATGGAGCAACTAGTGTCCTGAACTTACATGGCCTTAGTTTTCTCATTTAGGCGAGGGGTGGAACATATCGAAAGGAAAGCTCGGATGCTCAACTTGGATTTTACAAAAATAATCTTCTTATACTCATTATTAAAACCCAAAGAGAGAACTTGTCCTATTCGTGGAATTTAAAAGGTTATCTCACCGTTATTCTTCCCATAGAACTCGTTGAATATGGAAGTTGATTTTGAATAGAAGTAGAATGATTTCCATAATCCTATTTTCTCAAAAGAAACTCTGTAAAAATGGTTTGAGAAATATTCAAAAAAAAAAGGTTTCAATGATTCTGTATTCACTAAAAGAATATTTTGAAAATATAAATCTCTCGAAGTTATTTTGGTAAAGGAAATGAATGAATCGAAAAACTGTCACCTAGTTACATCATTTTTATCGATGATTGGATTTCAAAGGAACCGAGGTCGGATTTGGGTGATTCCTATCCGAAAACCACTTCAAACCAATTTACGTGTTCGAAGATTAAAGATGTTTGAAGATGGAGATATTAAGACGAATAATAACGAGGGACTACTTGTTGATTAATTAGGAATAAACTCCCGATTCACTATATTGTAGCAGCGGTCTTTTTGTTATGAAAAATCTAAGAACAACAAGGACTTCTTGCCTAGTAATGGCCGAGGAAAGTACCTTCGGTTTCATTCAGTCCTAAAATGAACTTTTATGGATGAGTGTTTGACCTTGCATTCTAAATCACAATGAGTGGTCTCTGTAGATGTATATCAGTCGATGGCGGAGAAGACACCTTCTCTTATCTTAACACCCTTTCCCGAGACATACGAGCTTAGGAAGTTATGCGTTTGTAGAAATCAGTCGTGTGAATGTGGAATATTAACGTGGCATTCAAAGTGAAAGAAGATGTGTTATGTGAAAAGGTAATCATTGTCTCGAGCCTCATCAATCGAAAATGACCGAAACAGGGTTAGATGCAGCAAGGCTAAGTGGGTGATTCCCAATTAGGGTATGATCATTTCCTTCTAAATATATTTCTTCCTGCTATGACGTTTGGGATGTAAATTAACGTGGATGTATGCGAAGAGAGCTCTCGGATAAAGGTCGATAACGACGGGGGATGACATATTTGATACTATATAGTTATAGAGATGGGTCAGTCTTGTGTTAGTTGAGGGAAGATGTTCTATGCCTTGAGACATCCATCTAAAGGTGTACCCATCGGAAGGTAGTTCCTTCACCTGGTCATTTGTTTGGAAATCCATTCTCCAATAAAAACCTTCGGACTTGATTGTAAACCTATTATGTTGGAATTTAATCAATGTAACAATTTCAGCTAAGAATAATGAGTTTATTTGCAAATGTTTTCAAGAATGTCATTAAAAATAATATGCCTAAATTTTACGTGATAAAGAGTTTTGGTTGTCATAAGATAAAAACCCAATCTGTGTTTATGTGTGGCATGGTCTTATGAGATACCTTTTTGTTTTCAAAACATCGTACTATGAGTTCTCATACCAGTCCCATGACTGACCCGTAGTTTGTTTTCCCTTTAAACTCCGGATGCCCTATTTTTTAGGCAGCCGTGTAGTCAGGATACCTTAGGAGCATTTTAGAGCATGTTGGGGAGCATTTTGGAGAAGGCCATTGGAGCTATGAAGCTGAAGTACCTTATGTAGATATCTACCTATATTCCGCTATGTTATGTAGTATGTATTTCCCAACATATGTACGGATAGACAATTACAACTATTCCGTTGGATTTGTATTTGACTCTGATCATTTATGTATAATTAAAGCATTGAATGCAATGTGAGATTCTATTATTATATTATCTTCTATCTTTATTTTCTTTTATACCCCTGATAATATGCCTCCCCGGCACTTGGATTTACGGCAGGTGAATACCATGGATATATTAGTGTCGATTTCTGAGGGTCGAGGAGATGGGTTCGTCACAATTCTTCTTCTCCATTATCAATCTTGTAAAATTTTCTTCTCTTAGAAAGTAATAAAATCTCCTTTCCCCAAGTGGATGTACACTGCCTCACGGTAGTGGGAACACTATAAATCACGTGTGTTATTTTCTTTTAGTGCTTGATCTATGATTGCTTTTAGCTGGTGACTATCTGTTGTTTGTTTTGCCTCACCATCAATCCGGTCCTATTTGTTTTTCCGCAAGGTAGGGTTTTGTTCCTAAGGCAATCTTAAGGGATTTTTCCTAACAAGTGGGACATTCATTAAACTAGGGATCGTTTAATGACCCTTATAATGAAAGAAAATCTCGGTCGGTATAGGTTAAGCCATTGGCATGAAAAAACTAATTTGACAAACAAAACACTTAATAGACTGTATATGTGCCATTAGATACCTTAGAACACACTATTCTTGATAACCTATATAAATGATAAATATATAACTTGACTAGACTTAGGGACTCTATGACACAAGTACCCAATTTTATGAATGGTTAAATACTCATGTTAAACCCAATTATGAAATTATGATATTACCATTATGTGCTAATCCATATGGATGCAGGTTGTAGGTCAAAATATAAGTTTTTTATTTATAATAAAATACTAGTGAGGGGAAATATAATCTGCTTAGTGACTTGGTCTCATTATGTGTCGAGATTACTATCCTTTGATGGTAAATATTACCATAGTGGACTTTATATTTAAATTGTATTTTTTCCTCCCAAACTCTTGTGTATCTACTTGATTAGGTTAAGTGCTATATAGATCGAGTTTATACGTTCAAATTAGGAATGAGTAGTCCTTTTGGACATGGTGCAATATCTAATGTTTATTATTTCCATTGTATCAATGTATGACTTGTATCAATAACTGGACTCGTTGCTCTCGTCAACCATGGTGACATCTTTGTATGTTGATCATGATATATATATATATATATATATATGTATGTATGTATGTATGTATGTATATGTATATTGCATTTATTTATTTAAGAATAAGAGTGGTACTTTATTCAAGCAGAGCGCTCATGGTGATGTCTTGAGGGTGCAAACCCAAGACCTATAGAACCTCGGTCTAGAGTGTCATATCATAACCACTTGAACTAGTGGTTCTTGACATATTTGAATAAGAGTGGTTTTTATTATAAGTAGAGCAATCATTTAGATGTTTTAGGGGTTTGAGCCTATGACATCAAGAATCTCAGTTTGAAGCATCATACCACTTCCCACTTGAGCCAGTGGTCCTTAACATACATGGATATTGTATTTCATCTCTACGGTGATAAAAGACTAGATAAATTGTAAAGAATACAAAATTTTTTGTGAAACGGAATGTAAATTTAATTGTTATGTTTACTATGATGTTCAAAAAGGAAAAAAAATCCTCATTGTCTCTTAAAATAAGACCAGCGATGGCAGCTGCATTCTCTGATCAATTCAAGAGGGATCTCAAAAGAACTATAGTACATTTATTTATCTTTTAAAAGAAAAATTCCTTTTTTGCAGATAAATGATTTATAAATACAAAATAACTAAAGGTCATAATTTTTTTAATTGGAGTTCAACAAAGGCTCCACTAAAGGGATGTCGTTATTTGTTAAGGGAGACAAAATTTAAGGAGACTTTTTGTAATGTAGATTAATTAAAGTGACATGTTTACGTCTAAGATGTAATATAATATAATTACTACTTTACAAAGTTACCCTTAGATAAATTGACTCTTCTTATTATTTTTATCTCTCCCTTATTTTATTCAACTCGTATTCTATATTGTCACGAAAGTAAAAGATATCACCGTGTTGTTTTTTTTCAAATAAAAAGAAAAAAATTGTTAGATTTAAAATTGCAATGTGAGATAATCATCAAAAGGAGAACCTAAAATCTTTAGCGAAAGTATTGGAGATGCAATCAACTTTTTTCAATTTAAAATTATTTGATGGTGAGGAAATTATTATTATGATTTGAATCACGATGTTTTATATTAGCGATTTGATTTTTGGTTAAAAACAAACTAATCACAATTACAAATTATTGGTTTGATTATAACGTAAGGGAAAAGAAAAAGGAATTTCTTTAGGTATCTAAATTTATTAATCAGGGGAATAGTCTTTCAATAAGCAAAATGTCTGATAAAAATCAACATTTACTTAGTAAATAACAGTGTCACTTTAACAGAATTGTTTAACACATGCAATTAATGGACTGCTGGGGATAATTTCAATTTATAACATCGTGTTATATATGCTGTATGATATTGAAATTACATTTATTATGAAAGTTTAGTAAATTATATGATGTGATGCTCAAAAAACTATTGTTTTTGCCTTAAAACAACATGATTTGAAAAACTAAGTTATCTCAGTGCAACGACCCGATATTTTCAACCATTTGCATCTGCAAATGTCGGACTTGAATTGCTCAAAATTCCAGATTGTAAATAAAATTTGGCAAGTCTCAGAATATACAGTAAATAAATAATCACAGATCACGGACACATAGAATTTAATAATACAGCAGAAGTAAAAGAGATAGTAGTTCATGAAGCTGCTATATATATATATATAAGATACATCAGGGTTAAACAAGATACAATAGAAGAGTAACAAGATACATCAGATACAAATCAGAATACATCACTGAAATCACTGGATACTGAAAGCAAAATAGATGGCTGGATCTTCAAGCAAAGCTCCAACTTCGAAGGTGAGTCTTGAATGTTGAATCACTCAGTCTGACTCGAGCGTAAAGCAAAACACAAAACACTCGAGTCAGGACATAAATACTTATGAACTGTAAATCAACTCAAGTGAACAATAACAAAATGCATCAGTAACTTAAAGGATGCTTGGGATCGCCCATCCTTTAAGGATCTGTTAAGCTATTTACTATGTAGCAATATTGCGCTATTATAATAATGTCTACAGTAAAATAAAATTACTTTAAAATAGCATTAAGGAGTGACACGATATTCCCCTTAACACATAATAGTCCTAGGGATCCATCCAGTATCAGCGTACCTCCAGATCGGGAGGCTACCCTAAATACTCCATGGGCTACGGGAGAAAAACAAACTCGTATTAAGGCTCGCTATGGTAGGTGACACGACACAACTAGGCAATGCCAAGGTAGATATACCAATTACGCTTCAGGGCTGGTGGTAACGCATAGCAGCCACTACCGCCCACCTCAGAACACACTCCCAAACCAAAATCGAAGGATGGCCATCAAATCAACCATAAGTAAGAGTATAGTATCGAAGAAGTGCGCCCGATAGGAGGAATGACCTCACTTGGCCCGTCGATCACCCTTGTTTTAGCCACCTTAAGCCAACTCATGGGAGTCGGTTCCACGTTCATACCTCAATAGGATCATCGCCACCATCCTACTTCATTCTGCAATCTTCACCGCATACACGGTTGTTAAAGTGGTTTTCGGAGTTGGTAGAGAGTATGACAACTTCCGATCCCGGTCTCCTTAACAACCAATCATTATTATAACGCCGTGGTCATTTCAAAATAGTCCATACTTCAAAAATCAAATCATTTCATTTCAAACTATATTCCTTTCAAAATAGTCTATACTTCGAAACCAAAACCATTTTTATTTCAAAAATATATACAAATCAAAATATTTTATACTATATCATTTCCATTTCAAACATATATTTACTTTCAAAAATCATAATACTTTCAAAATTATAACTCTTTCGAAAGCAAAATACTTGAAATCATTACACTTTGAAAATCATAATATTCCAAAATCATACAATTGAAATATGAAACATTCATTTAATTCAAATTTTCAAATTTCCAATTTAATTCAATTCAAACCATCAGTTTCAATTCAATTTAGTTTCCCAACAAACCATTTCAAATCTTATCAATTTAAAATATCGATTTGATCTACAAAATAAACTATTCAATTTTTAGTATATTTCAAAGCTTTAATATCCCACATTTCAAAACTAAAATTTATAATTGCATATATCTCAAATTTAACTTCATTATTACTTAGTTCTGAAATATTCATTTCATAAATCCAATACTTTCATACAAATATAGCTTCAAAATCAAATATCATTCCAAATTCACTTTCTTTATCAAAATAAAGATAATGTCATTCAAAATCATTAAATATCATATCCTTTCAAGCCTCATTATCAAATAATTATTCGAATTCAAAATCAAATATTCAAATTTAAGTACCTTTTAAAAATCAATTATGTCATTCATTTATTATTTCAAATATCATTACAAAATACATTTCAAAATTCCATCCAAAAATTCATTTATCTCATTACATTTCATTCCATTTAACACATAACCAAGTAAACCTTATTTAAATTCAAATTCAATTTAATTTCCTTAAAAATTCAAATTTAAATATCAAATATTTTCAAAACTCCTTAAATTTCACAAACGATATATTCCAAAAGTTAAATCATTTAACAATATAAAAATATAACTCAAACAGTGATAAAATCTATAATATTCCAAACATTATCAAATTTCAGCAACGATGGCATTTATAAAGTGCTATCGTAGCTTATAGTTTCTAAAATAGTTTAGTTCAGAAACAACGACATTTATAACCGTAATAGATATTTAGATATTTCAAACATAGTTAAATTCAAAACAACAGCACTTAAAAATGTTGTCATAAGACTACGACATTTTTGGAAATGCTATTAATAAAATTCCAGATTTTAGTATAACTTCAAAAACATTAAACTCCAAATTTTTGCTATTTTAAACTTATAAATCATATTTATAGACTTCAAAATTTCACATTTAAATAATTTTAACATATGATTTATCACAACAAAAATTTTATAATTAAATATCCAATTAGAAACTCAATTCATTTGTTAAGTCTAAATTCACTATTTTCTTAACTTATAAATTTAATAAAACTTAACATTTTACTTCAAATATCATTTCAAAACTATAAATTTAATTTCCATTATTTACTTACATTTTAAAATAAAATTTAAAGTCAAAAATCACATTTACTTCAAATTTACATACTCAAATTCACAAATTCAAAACTTAATATTTAGCTTTCTTAAAATCATAAAATATATATTTTTAAATCAAAATTTCATACTTTTAAAAATACATATCTTAAGAAAAATCATTTAAAAATATACCACAGGGTCTGTATATAATTTTCTAAGTAAGGTCAAGTGATACGGATACGTATCATTTCAATCCGCAATTTAAAAAGAAAACCCGGGTTCTATCATTTCAAACCCGCAATCCCAAGTCAAATAAAATACAATAAAAATCATTTGAGCCTATCATTTCAACTCATAATGATTTTTCCCTATTCTAATGTACGTTTGGGTATGTATCATTTCAACCCATAGTAATTCCATTCTAACAGGGAACTTGTAGTGTGATCATATACATAAACAATACAAACAAATATACTAACATGTCAATGTAACAATATACTGTCATATATCATATGTCAGGTGATAATCAACAAAGTTAACATAGTAATAACATGAAATAACATATCATATAATCATCATTAACTTGCATAAACATTTTAATTACTAATCACTTATCATCCATTTACCATTTCATAAGCAAAAATGTCAGAGTGAGAAAGACTCAACTTTATCAAAGCTAGAGACCACTATGACACACAAGAACGATTCCAAAGGCACGACAAGCATCATACAACACGTGTTTTGATTTGAATGAATGGAGAACCTTGATATTGATCTTGTAAACAATAACAAAAACAAGACAATATTAAGATAAATATTCAGCACAAAAACAATATTGAAACAATGAAAATAAGAAGCAACAAAGGAATAGATTACTTTACCTTGCCTTAACTACTAAAGTGCTTGGCCTAGGAGATTCTTATGCTCGGCCATGATGATGTTTTTGGTGGTAAATGGTTTAGGTATGCATCATATATGCACGGCTAGCAAGGAATGATAATGGTAGGCTTTTTTGAGTTACTAGTGAAGGAAGGTCAAAGGCAAGGAAAAATGGGAAGTTTTGGTGCACCCCTTGGCTCGGCTATGGGTCAATTGGGCTCGGCCATATCAGGTACAGGTCTGGTCGGATATGAAGTGATGTCTAGAGGTGGTGTTGGTAGGTGGTGGTGGAGCTAGGGGTGCGGCCAAGGCAAGCTATGAAGGGTATGGTGGAAACTATGGTCCGTTAGGCATGTTTGGTGGTGTTCTTTGCAAATTTTGAGGTGATGGCTTCACAAAGTGGCACGGCCAGATCTAGACAAGTGGAAATATGGTGGTTGCTACTGTGTATGGTGGTGGTGGTCACTGGAGATGAAGGTGGTAGTGGCCTCTCAAAGCACAAGAAGAAGCAAGGTAAAAATCAATGGAAAATAAGAAGAAAATGAGAAAGAAGAGCCATTAGAACTTACAAAAAATTTCTCCAATGGAAATAGCCGCGAGTTTTGAAAGTGCGAAAGTTAGTCACATGAATTGATGAAGAGAATACAGGGCTAAGCATTGAAAAATGTACGGCTAAAACAAGGTAAGTGAAAAGGCAAAGGAAATGAAAAGACAAGCTAATGAAAGGTCACCAGAAAATGAAAAGACTTGTCTCTTTGAATTTCTGTTTTTTTATAATTCACTTAAAGTAAATAAAATATAAAAAAACTGAACAAAAGAAAGTGGAAATTAAAAAAAATCTTAGGAAAATAGAAAATAAATAAAGAAAATACCTTATTTGATTGAAACTAGAATTTAAAATTTGTAAAAAAAATACAATAAACATTTGAAAATTATAACTACACTTTTAAAATGTTTTAAAAATAAAATATATACGTAACATGTCATGTTACACATATATATACAAATTTGAACATGATATGACAACAAAATATTATTTATATAAATTAAAATAAGCAATTTACATGCAACGGTTTAAAAAGCATAACTTTCACAATATTAATCGGATTCCAACAAAACGAAAAGCAATACACTTGAAATTTAATATATTTTCATAAAATAAAAATAAATTTCAAAATTTCAAATTTTAAAATTTTAAATTAAAAGTCAAAGTTTGACCATATTGACCAAAAGTCACATTTTCTAGAAATATTCAATTTATTCATGTTTGATATTCTAATTCACATAAAAATCAAAATTTATATTTAAAATAACAAAATTTATCCATTTTAACTAAATAAAATAAAGTTTTTAAATCAGTAATTTCAATTTAATTACAAAATACAGGGTTGTTACACTCTCCCCCACTCAAAACTTTTCGTCCCCGAAAAGGAACGAGGTACGGGAAAGTATAGAAAAGATAGAATGAAATAGCATTAAGACAAGATGACAAGAAGATTAAAATTATACATGATAATTGTTGTTATAGGTAAGTTTAACAAGGTGAAGATGATCTTCCAAAGATCCTCCAAAATCAAGAACACAAGAACGAAAAATATCTTCTAGAATCTGATTCACCCTTTCCGCTTGACCGACGGTCTGTGGATGGCAAGCAGTGTTCAGATTCAAAAATGAGTACCAAAGGTTATCAAAGATTATAGAAAGATTTCTAAACAGACTGGTATATGCAATAGCCTCCTCATTCTGTACCAAGATAAGGGAAATTAGGACAATCAAAAGATAGTTTGAAATACAAAATAAGATAATAAGTTTGAAACCCTGAAAATTTCAACTTAAATTGATGATTAATCTTACATAAGTTAAATAAATCTTAACTATCTCTAATTTCATTATCTTATCATCCAATTATCTTAAATTAAAATTTTCTAAAATCATGGATTTGAAAAAAATCATTAATTATTCTCATAATGTACTCAATAAATTAATTCTTCCTTATTCCTAATTATAATTTAATTTATTCCTCTCAATATATTTTTTCACCTATGTTAAATATATTTACACTTATTATAACTGCTTTAATTTATTCTTACTTCCTTTATCATTATTTTATATTGTAAATTATTCCCTTACACCTTTTCTTTATTTACCTTAGTTAATCTTTTTATAACTAAAATTTAAGTGTATAACATTTATTATAAACACTCAAATTTTATTTATAAAAATCTTTTTATATTGTATATTATCCAATTACATAGTCAACTTCTTTATAATTTAGGTAAGTTATATTGGAATGAAATTGTGTATTATACGGATAAAACTTTCTAATTCAATCATTTCAAGCTTGAATATTCATCCAAATCTTGAAATTATACTTGAAATTATCCTTCAAGATAAAATTTAGGAATTAAATTTTCGATAAATTCCAAACTATTTAGAGACAAATATATGCACATATACTATATATATATATATATATGTATATATATATCCATTCAAATTTAAATCATATATCGGCATATGTTATAAATCCAGTCTCATTTTAGAAATTCAAATCAATTAAATTTTCCAAAACAAAACTGTAGCAAGATTATAGAACGATCTCTTCACTTCGCAACTCGAAAGTGAATGTCGAAGATGCTGCAGTCATCACCGAAATTATTTTCCAACGACAAAGAGAAGAGCACTAGTTTTAAACTTTAAAATTCTTTAGAAATAATTTTCTATTCGAAAATACTTTAAATAATATATCCTTTAAACTTTAAATACAAGGTTTGAAATCCATCAAAAATTAAATTCTCAAATTCTTGTTTTAAATTCATTTTAAATTTCCAAATAAATTTATAACCATGTTTTATAGTTCAATTATTTATATATGAAACAAGAGATAATGATATATAAAATCAATTATTATTTCTTAACAACCAATTCAATAAAATCCAGAAAAAGGTTTATAATATAATTACAAAATTTATTTCATTACTAAATTTGAAAAACCATATCATGTCAGTTTGCTCTGTTCAAGTGTTTTGGAAATCTTATCGATAGTGTTCATCAGACGAATCGATCGGAAACCCAAATCACGTCACCAACTCAAATAACACAATATATAAAACATTTTAAATATTAGTTTACAAATACACTTTAAGAATGATTTGAAGATAAGTTGGAAACAAAGCTGAGATGATTAAATAACAGAATAGGAAGATGGATAAGCTTATATAAATCGCGGGCAACCTTAACTGGTTAAGCGTGACTTAAAAAATAAGATCGATGTGGATTTCTGGGGTAAATCAACATTCAAAATCTTAAGAGATGGAATTTTAGGATAATAAGAGATACTAGCATCTAAACCGAGGATATAAAATCTTTGGTGAACCGATGCTGTTGTAAAGGAGTGTCACCCCTTTACAAATCAATTTAAGATTGGCAGGACCGCTGACTCATTATAAAGATCTTTCGAAGTGGAGTTATGGGATACTCCTGAATCAAAAGAAAATGAATAGTGAGGGACACGAATGGATTTTGGAATAGTAGGAAACGTTCCAAAATTCAAAGGAATCGGGTCAAAAAGGAAGAGATTCAAACCTAAATGAAAGTGATTCTGTAAATATATTTACCATACATGCTAAGTTTTGACTAGAGCCACCAAAGCTCTGATACCACATGTAACGACTCGATAATTTCAACCATTCGCATTCATACATGTCGGACTTGAATTTCTCAAAATACCGCGTTGTAAATAAAATTTGGCAAATCTCAGAATATACAGTAAATAAACAATCACATATCATAGACACAGAGTATTTAATAATGCAGCGGAAGTAAAAGAGATAGTAGTTCATGAAGCTACAATATATATATAAGATACATTAGAGTTAAACAAGATACAACAAAAGAGTAACAAGATACATCAGGTACAAATTAGAATACATCACTGAAATCACTGGATATTGAAAGCAAAATAGATGGCTGGATCTTCAAGCAAAGCTCCAACTTCGAAGGTGAGTCTTGAATGCTAATCACTCAGTCTGACTCGAGCGTAAAGCAAAACACAAAACACTCGATTCAGGACATAGATACTTATGAACTGTAAATCAACTCAAGTGAATAGCAACAAAATGCATCAGTAACTTAAAGGATGCTTGGGATCGTCCATCCTTTAGGGATCTGTTAAACTATTTACTATGTAGTAATATTGCGCTATTATAATAATGTTTACAGTAAAATAAACTTACTTTAAAATAGCGTTAAGGAGTGACCCAATATTCCTCTTAACACGTAATAGTCCCAGTAGTCCATCCAGTATCAGCGTACCTCTAGATCAAGAGGCTACTCTAAATATTCCATGGGCTACGGGAGAAAAACAAACTCGTAGTAAGGCTCGCTATGGTAGGTGACACGGCACAACTAGGCAATGCCAGGTAGATATACCAATTACGCTTTCGGGCTGGTGGTAACGCATAGTAGCCACTACCACCCACCTCAGAACACACTCCCAAATCAAGATCGGAGGATGGCCATCAAATCAACCACAAGTAAGAGTATAATATCGAAGAAGTGCGTACAGTAGGAAGAATGACCTCACTTGGCCTGTCGATTGCTCCTGTTTTAGCCATCTTAAGCCAACTCACATGAGTCGGGTCCATGTTTATACCTTAATAGGATCGTCGCCACCATCCTACTTCATTCTGAATCTCCACCGCATACACGGTTGTTAAAGTATTTTTGGAGTTGGCAGAGAGTATAACAACTTCCGATTCCGGTCTCTTTAACAACCAATCGTTATTATAACGCCGTGATCATTTCAAAATAGTTCATACTTCAAAAATCAAATCATTTCATTTCAAACTATATTCCTTTCAAAATAGTTTAGATTTCAAAACCAAAACCATTTTTATTTCAAAAATATATTAAAATCAAAATAGTTTATACTATATCATTTCCATTTCAAACATAAATCCACTTTCAAAAATCATAATACTTTCAAAGTTATAACTCTTTCGAAACCAAATTACTTGAAATCATTACACTTTGAAAATAATAACATTCCGAAATCATACATTTGAAATCATGAAACATTCCTTTAATTCAAATTTTAAAATTTCCAATTTGATTCAATTCAATTCAGTTTCACAATAAACCATTTCAAATCTTATCAATTTAAAATATAGATTTGTTCCACAAAATAAACTATTCAATTTTTAGTATATTTCAAAGCTTTAATATCCCACATTTCAAAACTAAATTTTATAATTTCATATATCTCAAATTTAACTTCATTATTACTTAGTTTTGAAATATTCATTTCATAAATCCAATACTTTCATACAAATATAACTTCAAAATCAAATATCATTCCAAATTCACATACTTTATCAAAATAAAGATTATGTCATTCAAAACCATTTCAAATTCATTAAAATATCATATCCTTTCAAACCACATTATCAAATAATTATTTGAATTCAAAATCAAATATTCAAATTTAAATTCCTTTTAAAAAAAATATGTCATTCATTTATTATCTTAAATATCATTACAAAATACATTTCAAAATTCCATCCAAAAACTCATTTATCTCATTACATTTCATTCCATTTAACACATAACCTAGTAAACCATATTTAAATTCAAATTCAACTTAATTTCCTTAAAAATTCAAATTTGAATATTAAAATATTTTCAAAACTCCTTAAATTTCACAAATAATCAATTCCAAAAGTTAAATCATTTAACAATATAAAAATATATATCAAACAGTGTTAAAATCTATAATATTTCAAACATTGTCAAATTTCAGCAACGATGGCATTTATAAAGTGCTATCGTAGCT
Organism: Allium cepa; assembly: GCA_030765085.1. NCBI lineage: Eukaryota > Viridiplantae > Streptophyta > Magnoliopsida > Asparagales > Amaryllidaceae > Allium > Allium cepa. The sequence goes on along the minus strand of CM060931.1, from coordinate 1,035,967,662 downwards.
TATAGTTTCAAAAAATAGTTTAGTTTAGGAACAATGTCATTTATAAAATGCCGTAATAGATATTTAGTTATTTCAAACATAGTTAGATTCAAAACAACAGCACTTAAAAATCCTGTCATAAGACTACAACATTTTTGGAAATGCTATTAATAAACTTCCAGATTTTAATATAACTTCAAAACGTTCACACTCTAAATTTTTGCTATTTTAAACCTATAAATCATATTTATAGACATCAAAATTTCACATTTAAATAATTTTAACATATGATTTATCACAACAAATTTTTTATAATTAAATATCCAATTAAAAACTCAATTCATTTTTAAGTCTAAATTCACTGTTTTCTTAACTTATAAATTTAACAAAATTTAACATTTTACTTCAAATATCATTTCAAAACTTTAAATTTAATTTCCGTTATTTACTTACATTTTAAAAACAAAATTTAAATTCAAAATTCACATTTACTTCAAATTTACATACTTAAATTCACAAATTCAAAACTTAATATTTAGCTTTCTTAAAATCATAAAATATATATTTTTAAATCAAAATTTCATACTTTTAAAAATACATATCTTAAGAAAAATCATTTAAAAATATACCACGGAGTTTGTATATAATTTTCTAACCTAGGTCAAGTGATACAGATATGTATCATTTCAATCCGCAATTTAAAAAGAAAACCCGGGTTCTATCATTTCAAACCCGCAATCCCAAGTCAAATAAAATACAATAAAAATCACTTACGCCTATCATTTCAGTGCGTAGCAATTTCTCCCTATTCTAATGTCCGTTCAGGTATGTATCGTTTCAACCCATAGTGATTCTGTTCTAACAGGAAACTTGCAGTGTGATCATATACATAAACAATACAAACAAATATACTAACATGTCAATGTCACAATATACTGTCATATATCATATGTCAGGTGATAATCAACAAAGTTAACATAGTAATAATATGAAATAATATGTCATATAATCATCATTAACTTGTATTAACATTTTAATTACTAATCACTTATCATCCATTTACCATTTCATAAGTAAAAATGTCAGAGTGAGAAAGACTCACCTTTATCAAAGCTAGAGACCACTACGGCACACAAGAACGATTCCAAAGGCACGACAAGCACGATACAACACGACTTTTGATTTGAATGAATGGAGAGCCTTGATATTGATCTTGTAAATAATAACCAAAACAAGACAATATTAACATAAATATTCAGCACGAAAACAATATTGAAACAATGAAAATAAGAAGCAACAAAGGAATAGATTACTTGACCTTGCCTTAACCACTCAAGTGCTTGGCCTAGGAGATTCTTATGCTCGGGCATGATGATGTTTTTGGTGGTAAATGGTTCGAGTATGCATCACATATGCACGGCTAGCAAGGAATGATGATGGTAGGGTTTTTTGAGTTACTAGTGAAGGAAGGTCAAAGGCAAGGCAAAATAGGAAGTTTTGGTGCGCCCCTTGGCTCGGCTATGGGTCAATTGGGCTCGGCCATATCAGGTACAGGTCTAGTCAGATCTGAAGTGATGTCAAGAGGTTTTGTTGGCAGGTGGTGGTGGAGCTAGGGGTGCGGCCAAGGCAAGCTATGAAGGGTATGGTGGAAACTATGGTCGGTTAGGCATGTTTGGTGGAGTTCTTTGCAAATTTTGAGTTGATGGCTTCACAAAGTGGCACGGCCAGATCTGGACAAGTGGGAAGATGGTGGTTGCTGCCGTGTATGGTGATGATGGTGGTCGGTGGAGATGAAGGTGGTAGTGGCCTAGCAAAGCACAAGAAGAAGCAAGGTAAAAATCAATGGAAAATAAGAAGAAAATTAAAAAGAAGAGCCATTAGAACTTACAAAAAATTTCTCAAGTGGAAATAGCCGTAAGTTTTGAAAGTGAGAAAGTTTCTCACGTGAATTGATGAAGAGAATACATGGCTAAGCATTGAAAAATGTATGGCTAAAACAAGGTAAGTGAAAAGGCAAAGGAAATGAAAAGACAAGCTAATGAAAGGTCACCAGAAAACGAAAAGACTTGTCTCTTTGAATTTATATTTTTTTATATTTCACTTTAAACAAATAAAATCAAGTAAATAAAATAATAAAATAAAGTGGAAATGAAAAAAAATATCTTAGGAAAATAGAAAATAAATAAAGAAAATACCTTATTTAATTGAAACTTGAATTTAAATTTTGTAAACAAAATACAATAAACATTTGAAAATTATAACTACACTTTTAAAATGTTTTAAAAATAAAATATATACATAACATGTCATGTTACACATATAGACACAAATTTGAACATGATATGACAACAAAATATTATTTATATAGATTAAAATAAACAATTTTGTTAAATAAACAATTTACATACAATGGTTTAAAAAGCATAACTTTCACAATATTAATCGGATTCCAACGAAACGAAAAGCAATATACTTGAAATTTAATATATTTTCATAGAACAAAAATAAATTTTAAAATTTCAAATTTTAAAATTTTAAATTAAAAGTCAAAGTTTGACCATATTTACCAAAAGTCACATTTTCTGGAAATATTCAATTTATTCATGTTTGAAATTCTAATTCACATAAAAATCAAAATTTATATTTAAAATAACAAAATTTATCCATTTTAAACAATAAAATAAAGTTTTTAATCAGGAATTTCAATTTAAAATAATTACAAAATACATGGTTGTTACACTCAGGGACATGTCCGTAAAATAAAAATATGGGATGTGCATGTGCGTAAGGAGCGACCATGGGAATACAAATTAAAACACAAAATTAGACATAATAATATTAGCAACTGGATTTCTTTATCTTTACATGGGAGGAGGAAAATAGGGGAGATCTGATGGTTAAGATTTTTTATGTCACCAATTTGTGTCCAAATAGAATTTCATATAAATATGCATGCCCTACTACTTTTAATATCTAAAATCAGTTACAAATGCTGTCAAAATACATTTTCAACTAATTTCAGATAGTAAAAATAGTGGACCATTGTTTATATAAAATTAAAAGTTAAAATATGAATAAATGATGAAAAACGCCATTTATTCATTAAACATCAATATGCATAATTATCCTAGCAATTAAATACCATACAGATCCAGTGCATAAAATTACATTCATATTCTCAATACATACATATATACATATATTTGTGTATGCGTGCACGCTTATGTGTGTCTCTATGTGTGCATACGCGTGCATAGACACGATAAAGGAAAAAGGTTTATCAACTGTGTTTATATTATACCTAACCCTATACACTTCAGCCATAGGCTCAAGCACTATTATATAGAAAAGATTGTTTGCATACCCATTTAGAGATCAAGCACATATAGTTCTATTTTCTGCACTTCTCCTCCATCAAATAATTATTAGCACATTACAACCATAACATCCTTGCAATCAATGCAGGAAGAAAACTCACTTCTATTAAGCCACCAAAATCAATCATTATAATATTGGATAACAACAATAATGACAAACACGATCATCAAACATCACGCACGTTTGACAACACTCAATATCAACCTCAAACATTAAATAAGCCTTCTCATGCAACTTGGTTCCATCAGTTTGAATCTCCCATCACTTGTGCAATCGTCTTGGATGACCCATCTTATAGCCAATCCATATGCACAAGATCCAATCTACAAGATCCAATCTCCTAGAACAATCTAAACTCTAATTCACCATCGATTGCCATTTTCAACCATACATCTGTACAAACACATACAAAAGAGGAAATACATACAATATGATCATATAATACATCCATATAAAAAAATCCAAATTAAACAACTATATCATCATATTCTAGAATATTACCAAAAGGGCGTATCGATATGAACACATATGTAAATCCATTAAAAATCCATTCTAAGTCATTTAAAGTTCGTTTATAAAACATGCGTAAGTTTAGATCTAGTAAAATCACATTTTTAACATTAAAAAAGGTTTCAAATGCACTTAAAATCGTATTTCAACTTTTAAAACATAGTGAAAGAATAAAAACGGTCACATGTGTACTAGTCTTCCACTATCAGTGATACAACATATATGCAAGTATGAATTAAACAAAAGTGTACCAATCATTTCCAATAGTAACAAAAATCATTTGATGAGTACTAACTAATCAATGTTAGTAACACAAGCATTTATGTCAAATAAACAACCAAATTTATAATTAACCAGCTATCGTCTAGTGGTAACAAGGGTAAAATATCGCACGCTCATCCTATTGTGATTTTATTGCAATACAACAAACATAGATGATAATTCAAATGACAACCAATCATATTTATTACAACTATCCAAAATATGATATTTATTATTTCCTTTCAAGCACAAAATCGTTTATTATCGTTTATTATAAGAATACATGTATTTATTCTATCCCAGAATAATAATAATTCTTTAAAACGATAATAAACATCAAAAATTCTTTATTATACATTTTTTACTCCAAATACCTCAAAACATCATAATTTATCCAAAAATAGTTATTTTCACCAAATTACTTTTAAAACAATAATACCATTATTTTACTGCAAAATAATAACGTATACTCAAACCATTTAATATTTTCCAGAATCGATTTATTAATATTTATCTCAAAAATAAAAATATTCTATTTTAAAACTTCTTTTTTTATATTTGCTTCAAAATAGTAATAATTTAATCTGAAACACTTTTGGAAACGTATATTTGCTACTGCTACTATTATTATTCCAAAAATATCTTTTTTTTGTTGCTCAAACAATAATAATAATGTTTCTTTTCCGAACTCCATAAAATCAATTATATCATCACTTGCTCATATGTTACAACATTTACAAAAACCAAATTATTATTTATGAAGTCTTACTTTATTTTATAAATAATAATAAGCTTCCTAATTTTAATCTAAAATAGATTCACGTCCTTATTTATGAATTTCCCCAGATATTTATTGATAACAACCTTATTAAATTTCTCACATTAATTTCTGTTTAATTCATAAATCACTGGTATTTACAAATATCATCCAAAACATTAAATTTACTTTATCTTAATTAATTTATTTTTTTCGTTATTATAAAATTTCATCTACTTTATTTTAATTGATTGCTTTTCCATTCAAATTGACAGTTAATTATAATTAAATATCTAATATTACAACAATAAAAAATAAATGGTCCAATCAAGACACAACACACCTAAAACATCATAATAACCAAACATTCAACAATAGAACATAACATATACCTACGTGTATAGGTAACATCATTAATAAAACATAACATATACCTACGCGTATAGGTTCTTATCAATGGATGTGCATTTAATATTCTTAAAATGCATTTAATTAAAATAAATAAATCATATCAGTATACTTTGCGAACAGCTTCAAAACTTAGCAAACTAGGTACCAAATCAACCAAAATTTTGAGTTTAAGCGAAACAAACTACTCATGAATCAGAGTTCATATTCAGAAGTTATGGAGATCGAAAGTTTTGGGGTACAATTTGCAACTAGATAAAGTATAGGCACTAAATTGTAAAAATACCCTTCTTCTCCATCGCCCAAACTCTTGTCCGTGTCAACCTATCTAAATTTGACCATCAAATCTACCTAGCTCCAGTCACTTGAGATGACGCGCCACCTTCAAACTTCAGCTCTTATTGCCGCCTGTTAGTTCATCTAGGTCCGATCCTCCAATTGGCCACCATCCCCAATCCCAAATCCACTCATTGTTAGCTTTTTTCATTGTTTGTCGGAGCTCTTGCTATTATTTCACCATATTGAAGGTAGATTCGAGTTCATTTGGTCGATCTTTACCAAATATAGCACCAATTTCATCAACTATTGCTTGAATAAAAATACCTAAATCGAAACCCACTACAATGGCCCACCAACTTGACTGAGATTCTCAATGATCCGAGCATTTTTATGACAAACAACCACTTACTGTTGGTTCCTCTTGTTAATATAATAATTTTGATATATGTGTGTGTGTGTGTGTGTGTGTATTTCAATGGGTGTTAGACATTCTTGAACTTAAATCAGAAATTAAGAAATTTTAGGATTTATGTAGAAAAATGGAGATATAGCTGATAGTTATGGTTCTATAGCCTCACATGTATAGTCTTATAGTTAGGTTATGTGTTGTGTAGGCAATCGGTCCAAAACAACTATTTATGTCATTTATAGCTCGTAAAACTCTCATCTCCCAAACCATAAATCCAAATTTAAAAAATTTATAGTCAAAACTAATCAGCTCGTAAGTACACATGCAACGGTTGTAAATATGATCATAATGCACCCTTTAATTAAAAGTTCATTTTTAATTATTTTGATATTAACAATGCCCAATTCATAGTTCATTGCATTCTCTCCTCTGTAAAAGAGTTGAGCCATAGGAATTCCCAAAATAAAAGCCCCAACCAAATTAAAAAAGCATCACCATGGATTTAATCACAATTGTGACAGCCCACATCTCTCGACATGCCAATCCAAAGTATGATTTTCGGACTCGCGCCATGCCGAGAGATGCAAATCATCGGGGTTTAAACATTTCACATCACAGTGACTAATACAGAAAGATATACTTTAAGATATACTACACTTTAGATCTCATAGTGGAAGAAAGTAAAGAAACATGTATATATCACCGAAAAACATAAATATCAGAAGAAGAAAAATAATAATCTCATAAAAATATCGGTACATGATTTAATACACTGTACATAATAAAGTATCCCTCAAAGTATGATGCGGGAAGAAAAATGCACTAATAAGCTAGAATTATGCATGGAGATTAAAATAGGATAATAGAAAACTCCGAATATAAACTCAGCCCACCAAGTATCTAGAATGGGTGAGTCACCTGCTACCTTGTCCACATGTGCTGGTGAAAAGGAGAAAAGAGAGTGGGTCAGACATAACGTCTAGTGAATGAGTACAATTTAATATGATGATCTTATGCAGCTACTTTAATACTACTCTAAATGATATAGGGTGTGGTACGAGTGTCTGTGAATTCTAAGGGTCTACTACCTAAGGGTTGTTTTCTAGTATATTCCTACGCTTGTGTAGGTAATTCAATGGATCGAACAAAGGATCCAATTTTATATCTAAAAATTGGCCATCACTCATGGAGCTACTCAATGTATAGAACCCCTCCCTCTTGGCTACTAACAATGAAAGAAGCCACCACTAGGCTACTGTGGACATAGACTTTCACAACTATCACCGCCACCAGGCTACTGGGAATGTTCCCTCTTACTACGCCTGAAGAGAAAGAACCTGAAATGTCAACTTATTGAAATGTCTCATCGCCCACATTCGCTTTCACCTCTCGATCATAGTATTGGCCTCTTATTGCATGCTCTGGGTCCTCCTCTCTAATTGTATCACGGGAGTCGGGAATTTGTGAATACTGGGACCTCCTGTTGTGTCAAACCTACTCCATCAAGCATCCACGCCAGCTGCACACCTACTGTTGGAACCTCCTGTGAGTGCCAATCGTAGAAGTACATCGCTTTGAATCGATTACTATCCTAAATTGGATTGACAACATTTACCAACACAGCCATAACCTAACGTCTGTTCATAGTGAGCTAACTTCTCTACAAGCCCTAACATGCATCTAATTGCCTTTAAATAGACCCACAACAATTCAAGTTTTATGTAATTTTTATTTATAAATTTTGGGCCTTAGGCTGAGGTTTAAGTTGCCAGTTTTTGATACGAACGGTCGACCGCTTGTACCCTTTGATTGACCGCTACCGGTCGACCTTTAGGGTTCCCAACTCGACTATTGACGAACAATTTTGAGGTTTCACCCATTTTCTGTTATTGATTGTTTATGCGTTTAAATCATGTCGTTAACAATGATTTATGAATCCTAATTACAGTGTAATCAACAATGTGCAATTAGGTTTAGGATTTGTTGATTTTAGGGTTTTTAATTTCAAGAGAAAAGAGATATATGCATAATTCCAATTAATAGTTAATTGACCATTTAAAACTAGGGTTTAGATTAATAATAAGACTTTAACATATTAGCATATTCAATTTAGGGTTGGCTAACATCCTAATTAATTGCAATATTTTATTAACTACAGCAATCAACTCATCAAATTTATGCCCGCTCACCTCGAGCCTAAAATCTTATTAGTGCTTACACTCGAGAATTTGGCCCCTAAATAAATAACACCTGCTTAGATCACCTTGATCCGCCTTTATTTTCTTTCTTTAATCTCGTAGATTGAATAGATTTGATTGTTTTGGAATTTTTAGAAATTAGGGTTGAGAGAAAATTTGGGTGAGATTAGTTACTATAATGGTTTATGTGAGAATTAGGGTTCCATTAGCTTAGTATTTATGGGGATCGAGTTTTAGTTCAAGCTACTGATTAGCTTAGGGAAATATTTGGTAAAATCTAGTTCACTAATATTGGAATCACCCTCAGACTTAGCGACAAAAAGTCCTTGCATTCTGAACATTCATTCCGGATCTTTCCTTGGAATCTTCACGACTGAGCATTTATTTTGGATCGATGTGGTTTTCGGATAACATTGATATCCAATCCCGGTCTCATCGAATCCAAATGATTGATTTTAATGGCCAAGTTGTTAAACAATTCAAATTAAGGATGTCAACATTTATATGGGAATTTCACTATAGATATCTATCTCCAATAAAACATCTCAACATTTCTATTTCAGTCATTCGGTTCGTTTGGTTACTTAACATCACAAGCACTGAATAAAATAATAAATATTTAAGAGTAAGCAAGCCAAATCACATTTCGTTAAACTATTTCAACGATTCACAGCTAAGACTAACTTATCAAAACCATTACCTAGTTAATTTTAAAAACAAAATTAATTCTCTTTCAAAACTTGCTTACTTAAAATAAATTTTAATTACAAAAACTATTTATTATTCATTTAAATAAATTTTAGAAATTATCAATAATTATCATATATAAATTAACATAGGATTTAATTAATTTAAAGTTTAAATTATTTTATTTACATTAATTATTAAAAACTAAAAAAATAAATTTTCAGAACTTAATCATGTGTATTAGGCAAAAAGGGTATTAGGTGATTGGATGATTTCAAGTGCCTATATTGTTTTTTTTTATTTAAACAAAATAAGTGTTTAAAGATTAATAGCTTTTAAGTGAAAACATTTATAACATTTTTTTTATTATTATTTTTTAAAACAAAGAGCCAGGCCCATCGGCCCATCCCAGAAAAACAATAGAAAACTCCTCCCTTTCTCTCTATTCTACTGCTCTCTTCTTCTTCCCCTTTATCCTTTTTTCTCTAACGTGCACACAGCCAAATATGACCCAGGCCATCATATGCACATAACCTGTGGCTGTCTCCTCCCAGCGTTAACCATCGCCCCCAGGTCGCCTTCGAATTTACGAACCCTTTGACCACCCCGACTTTACACGGCAACCCTTAGTTCGAAATATCAAACTCGAGTCCAAAACTAGGAACGAACCCGACCACCTATCTCTGCCTCATCCAGCCACCTCCAACCGTCGGCATCCATCAAACTTCGCTAGAAGGACCACCGCCATCTCCTCATTCTTTTCCCCTATACCACAGCTCTGTTTCTCCTCCTCGACACGACCATCACCCCAAGATCGAAACCACCAAAACCTCCTTCCTAACCCTAAACTTCCTCCGACCAACCACCATACCCACTAATAAATTCCAACGCCATTTTTCCCACGCTTCCCCTCCTTCGAGCTACCTTCTGACCAAACCCCGACCCCCACCATTGACTGCCTCGTCGGAAATTGACCAAAGACCAAAAACCGGTCATCTTTTTTTCTCATCATATACGCAACTAAAAATTATGAAACAACCACCAAAATTCATCAATTCAAATGCCGACCACGTTCATATAAGTAAAAGCATAAAAAAAGATATTTGAATTCCTTACAATATTGGGTTACCTACTGTATAACACTCTTTTTATGTACTATACTTCATAATATTTGTTGGAACAAAATTTTAAAATAAAGTATAATAAAAAACAAGCATCTTTTCTTTTAATGTCATAACCTAAAACTAATTTAAGTGAGAGATAGGGATTTTTAAAGTTAAGCATAACAGTTTTATTCAGAAAAAATAGAGCACAAATAAAAAGGATATTGTATATGCCTGCATTTCTCTAGTTATACACTTAACAAATATTCACATACAAGTGTGTATGTTTGTGTATATTACTGTAAATACATACTTATCAACAACACTATTATTCCAATATCCAAGCACATAACAAGGATTACAGTGTAAAAGAAATAAGTTTTACTTACCTTTTTCTTTGAAATAGAGACACTGTTTTGAATATACTACTTGCTTTGGTTTGATACTCCCTGAACTTAAGTTTATTTTTGGTTTTAAGTTTTCTTTAAGTTTTTAAATAGCAGCTTGTGTTCCTTTTATTTCCTTTCTATTCGAATGACAAAAAATGTAAGCAAGGCAGTGTTATTTATAATAGAGGAGAATAGGATGTAGCTTCTTATTAGGTATAATAAGTTTTCAAATTTATCTTTCTTTTGTTTTTTATATTTACTTTGATTTGAAATTATGACCTGATTTAAAAAGAATTAGACTTACTTGATTTCATTATTTAAAAGAGGATTTGATGTATTATATGCTTTGAGAGGATATGCATTTAATGTTACACTCCCTAAGGTGTTTACATGTATGCATTCATCTTTGAATATACATATATATACTACATATGTATGAATATAGTTATTTTCTTGTTTTACCTTATACTAGTGTGTGTGTGTGTATTTACATGCCTAAGCTTTTTGTCATTTATATAGGTTTTTAAATCATTGCTTCCCAAATATATATATATATATATATATATATATAAAACTAGAATTTATTATTATTGACAGATAAAAACGTATATTATCTATAATTAAATCAGTAAATTATCCAAATAATAGTGTCAAAAACCCCTGGTTATTACATTCATCCCTCTTTAAAAGAATTTCGTCCTCGAAATTTAAAGGCAAGACATAATTCAGCTTTTAGCAAAAAGTTTTTATATTCACACGGCGAAGCATACATCATTCGTATCCTAACAACCATAACAAACAATTGTACACAGAACAAACAACCCTAACTATCTTGACAACAATTCTGGATAGGCCTCCTTTACGCTATCCAAAGTTTCCGAGGTACAATCTCTGGGATCCTCGCTCCATTGGATCTTAACTAACTTCAGCACCTTGTTCTGGTGCTTCTTCTCATCTTGATCCATAATCTAAGCTGGAAGCCCGACCACGGTTAAGTTTAGTCATCTTCCCGAACCGATGGTTCTACAACCAATAATGGGTCATGCATGTATTTTCTCAGATGTGATACGTGGAATACGTTGCGAACCCATCCATCCTTTTTGGTAATTCAATCATATTAACCAGAGCACCGATCCTTTCGAGAACATGGAAAGGTCCTATATATCTTGGAGCCAACTTTCCAGTCTTACCAAATCTGATTGCTCCTCTGATCGGAGAAATCTTGACAAATACCAAGTCTCCAACTGCGAACTCCAGATCCCATCGTCTTTTATAGACATAGCTCTTTTGGCGATCCTGGGCTGCCTTCATTGTTTTCCTGATCAGCTCAACCTTCTTGGATGCTTCCTGAATCATGTCCGGACCAAGGATTAAACAGTCCCCTGACTCTACCCAACAAGCCGGTGATCTGCATGGCCTTCCGTAGAGAGCTTCATAGGGTAACATTTCTATGCTTGTCTAATAACTGTTATTGTAGGAAAATTCTACCATGTGTAGATTATCTTCCTAAGACCCATCGAAGTCGAAAGTGTAGGCCCTCAACATATCTTCCAGAATGCAGTTTAGCCTCTAGGTTTGCCCATCTGTTTGAGGATGATAAGCAGTGTTTAAACTTTACTACGTCCCAGGGGTTGTCTGTAGAGCTTCCCAAAATTTACTGGTAAAAATTGGATCACGATCACTTACTAACCTTGTGGGAACTCCGTGTAATCTCACAATCTCCCTCATGAAAATCTCTGCCAAGGAAGTTGTAGTTCAGGTTGATTTAACCGGGATAAAGTGGTCGCTCTTGGTTAGCTTGTCTACAATTACCCGCACTCCCACATTCCCTTTCATAGTCTTGGGCAACCCATCGATGAAATCCATCGATATCATCTCCCACTTCCACTTTGGGATCTCTAAAGGTTGTAACAGTCTCGTCGTCTTTTGTTGATCATATTTTACCTATTGGCAGCTCGTACACTTATTAACAAAGGTAGAGATGTCTTTCTTCATACCCTTCCACCAGAAAACTCATTTCATATCCTTGTACATCTTTGAGATACCCGGATGGATACTTAACCTCGAGTGATGGCACTCTGACAAAACCTCATGCCTAAGATTCTTGATATTTGGAACACAGATTCTCCTATTGATCCTCAAGACTCCTTGGTCATCAACCTTGAAACTGGTGCACTGCCCCTCCTTAACTTTTTTGATGATTTCTCTTAGACTTCTATCCGCTCCTTGCTCGCTTGCAATCCTTTCCACGAGAGGCGGGGTAACTTCTAAAGAGCCAAGACTGCATTCCTATTCAAAGCACCTGCCACCACATTTGCCTTCTCGGTGTATAAAGAATATCCAAATCATAGGATGCCAGGAATTCCTCCCACCTTTTTTGCCTCGGGTTCAAGTCCTTCTCGGTGAAAATATATTTTAGGGGCTTATGATCCGTGAAGAGCTCAAACTTTTCACCTAATATAAGAAAGAAGTTCACTCCTAAATCTCTAATGGTTAGCAGGAAACTAACAAGGAATAGAGGGATCCTTACCCAACAAGTAGTGCCTACATATCTTCAGTGCAAAGACAACAACCAACAACTCCAAGTCATTCGTAACATAGTTCTTCTCATGAGGCTTCAACTGCCTGCTCGCATACGCAATTACTCTTCCACGCTGCATCAAAACAGCTCCTAGCCCTACTCCACAATCATCAGTGTACACTGTGAATTCAGTGTTCCCATCTGGAACAGCCAAAACGGGTGCATTAGTTAATCTCACCTTCAATTCTTGAAACGCTTCTTTGCACTCTAGAGTACATTCAAATTTCACTTCCTTCTTAATCAGCTTGGTCAAATGGAAGGAAATCTTAGAGTAATCCCGAATAAATCTCCTGTAGTATCCTGCCAAACCAAGAAAACTACGAACCTCTATAGGAGTACATGGTTGCTTCCATTCCTGAACATCTTACTAGATCTACTGAAATACTATCTCCCGATACGATGTGTCCTAAAAATTTTACCTCCAATTGCCAGAAATGGCACTTTGACAATTTCGCTTTTATGACATGCCTTCTTAAGGTTTCCAATACCACCTCCAGATGATGTCTATGCTCCTCCTCTGATTTAGAGAAGATAAGAATGTCATCGATGAACACTAGCACGAACTTGTTCAGAACATCTCGGCAGACATGGTTCGTTAAATCAGTAAAATAAGTCGATGCGTTGGTCAGCCCAAAAGGCATAACCAACCGCTCAAAGAAACAGTCAGCCCCTTTGAATGTAGTTAAGGGTATATTATCTTCAGCAACTCTCGGTTGGTGAAATCTTGAAGCTAAATCCATTTGCAAGAATACGGTGGCCCCATGTAGTTGGTCAAAAAGATCGTCGATGCAAGGTAAGGGGTACTTATTCCTAATGGTCGGCTTATTTAACTCACTATAGTCTACACGAAGTCTTAACGATCCATCCGACTTGGCTGCAAGCATTACAGCAGAACCCCAGGTTGAATGACTAGGTCTGATCAATCCTCTCCTCAAGATATCCTAAGTCTTACTCATCAACTCTTCCCTCTCTCATGTATCAATAGTTGGACTATAGGTCATGCCCATGGAACTAAATCAATACGGAATTCAATCTCTCGATGCGGGGGTAAACCTTTAACTTCTTCAAATACGTCCGGGAAGTTTCTAAAAACTTCAATGGATACTAATCGTTCTTGAGATGCTTCGAGCATATGCAAGAGACTACACACATGAATTCCAGGGCTATCACATTCCACCCTTGCAGTCCTTCCTAACTCGGTTTCCAAAGATATGGTTCTCTCCTCACATTTAAGAATAGATTTATACTTGGTTAACCAATCCATTCCAAGTATATGGTCAAATCCATAAAAAATCTAATACATAGGGATCACACAAAAAGCTATGGGACAGATAAGAAATTTTCAAGCCTCCATAAATCCTATTCAGTTGGGTCACTCCGCATATGGGATTAGATACACAAATAGAGTGGTCTACGATACTAGGGGTAAGGTGAATTTCTCTACTGTTTCCAAAGAGATAAAGCTAAGAGAAGCACCAGAATCAAATAATACTCCAACATAAACACCATTCAAAAGCAAAGTACCTTTGAGGACACTTTTATCTTTCACCTCCGTTGAAGCTGATGGTCCATTCTGGATAGCAAACACATTGTTTGACTGCACCTTCTATAGGAGTGGGAAGGCTTTAGGCTAATGGCAATTGAAGCACAGGGTCTTCTGAACCATTTGAGAAATAGGTCCGCTTAGCTGCTTTGGGGCTTCACTTCTTGGATAGAATTTGGTAATATGACCTTCCTGTTTGCAATTATAACATTTCTTGATTGCATGGTTGCCTCCTTGTTTACCTTTACCATGTTTCTTCCACTTGAGTTAGACTTCCTCTTATTCTGATTTGTAGCATCGCCACTTTGTATTGCAACTACTACTAAGGGTTTCCTTTCCAAAAGTTCTTCATATCTCAAAGCCATATCCACAAGCTCCACAACCGATCCCTTAAGATGAGCAGCCATCTTCTCGTGGAATTCTGGCCTTATTCCTAACACAAACATTTCATTTTTCTTAAGAGGAGTGTCTATGAGTCCAGGGCCATAACGGCATAACTCGTTGAACTTGGTTTCATACTACTCCACTGACATGTCTTCCTACTTGAGGTCTAGGAAACTTCTATACAATCGGGTCCTACTCGCAGTTGGCATGAACTAACCTCGAACACCTCTTTAAATTTACTCCATGAAAATTCATCCTCGGTAACATTCGCCATGACTGAGTCCCACCATGCGGCTGCCCTTCCTATAACTGCCATGATGCCAGAACTCGCTTCTGTTCATCAGAAAGATCCAAACTCTTGAAAATTCGCTCACAAGAGCATAACATGCTTGCGCCTCGATAATAGACTCATTGCCCTTAAAGGGTTTCCCTCCAAGATTCATAAAGTCCTTGCATAGAGTTGCAAAGTTCATCCAAGGCTGTAATGTAGCTACGGCCTCAACAACTACTCTGCCACCTCCTACCTTAGGGGTTCTTCCATTAGTGGTTGTTGTGCCACTTGCTCCTCTGCCTTGCCTTACCCTTGTACTCATTGTTGACTACTTGGACACAGCAAGAGGATACTTAGCACTGGGACGAAATATATCCCAAAGGTGGCACTGATAATATCTTATCAAAGCTGATCTAACAATCAGGGAGGTATAAATATATAAATTTAAAAATACGCTCTCTTAAGATTGATATAAACCCTAAAGCCTAGTTATTCACTCAACCTAGCACTCTGATACCAAATGTGATGATCCGCCTTCGTTCCATCGAAAGACGAGTTGTAAATAAGAAAGAAATAGGTAGAAAAGAAATAGATAGAAAGAAAGAACTAGAAACAAATCACGGAATCTCACAGCGGAATAGATAATATATATTACATAACATATATCACAAAGTTACTAGTACAATACATCAGTCATAATTTTTACATACATCATACTAGACAGTCGCAATGACCTGCCTATTCATTACAGACCAAAATGCATACATAGATATAATGTAGTGGAATATATATATATATATATAACTAGATACGTTGAAGCCACCTGCTCCAACTCCTCCTCCAAAATACGTCGAAAGCATACTTGAAGTCACTTGGCTACTCATACAAATTTGTATACCCAAGAGTTTAGGAAAAACAAAAAAATAAACTCTAGGTCAGATAAGGATCTGGTGTGAGTAAAACGGTTAAATTTATTTTAAATTGAAAACCATTTGAAATCAAAGGTATCTTGTAAGACTCGTCGCACATAAACACGGATAGGTTTTTCCCTTACAATAACCAAAATACTTTCATACGAAATCCAATGATATTATAATAGTGTCTAGGATTTTCAAATAAATTATTCACAGAGCTGAAATTGTTACAATAGGTATACAATTAAGATCGAAGGCACTTATTGAAGAATGGGTTCCATACACTGAGTGGGCTTCTGGGGTACCACCCGTCACGGTGCATCTCTAGAAAAATAACACCGAGGACCACTCCAGGATCCCTTGCTACACAAGACTGGACTACCCCTAACCTGGATAGTCCCAATAAGATTACCCCACAGTTGGGATCAGCAACCGCACCACACAGCCGAATAAAAGAAACTCTAGATAAGGGTAACCTTACCTCACTTGTGAGCGACCCACCTAGCCTTGCTGCATCTCCCCTGTTTTAGTCATTCCCGGTTTATAAGGCTTGAAGCTATGATTACATTTTTAAGAATGCGTCCACTTCGAATGTTCATCATCCTCTAATGAAGATGGTATGATAGCATTCGTCCATACAAGTCCGTTCCTGGTCCGAGCGGAACCGAAGTCACTATTTCCACTACACCTGTATTGGAATCACCCTCAGAGTTAGAGAAAAGTAGCCCTTGCATTCTGAATCTTCATTCCGGGTCTTCCCTTGGAATCTTCATGACTGAGCATTTATTTTGGATCGATATGGTTTTCAGATAATATCGATATCTCATCCCAGTTCATCGAATCCAAACGACAGATTTTAAAGGCCGTGTTGTTTTAACAAAATAATTCAAATTTAGGATGTCAATATTTATATGGGAATTTCACTACAGATATCTATTTCCAATAAAACGTCTCAACATTTCTATTTCAGTCATTTATTTCATTTGGTTACTTAGCATCAGAGGCACTGAATAAAATAATAAATATTTAAGAGTAATCAAGCCAAATCACATTTCATTAAACTATTTCAACGATTCATAGCCAAGATTAACTTATCACAACCATTACCTAGTTAATTTTAAAACAAAATTAAATATCTTTCAAACCTTGCTTACTTAAAATCAATTTTAATTCCAAAAACTATTTATTATTAATTTAATAGGTTTTATAACTTTATCCATAAATATCATATATAAATTAACATAGGATTTAATTAATTTAATGTTTAAATTGTTTTATTTACGTAAATTATTAAAAATTAAATAAATAAATTTCCAAAGCATAATCATGTGTATTAGGCAAAAAAGGTTTTAGGTGATAGGATGATTTCAAGTGCCTATGTTGTTTTTTTATTTAAAGAAAATAAGTGTTTAAAAATTAATAGGTTTTAAGTGAAAACATTTAATACAATTTTTTTTAAAAGAAAACACAAGGGCCAGGCCCATCCCAAAAAAAAACAAAAGAAAACTCCTCCCCCTCTCTCTATTCTACTGCTCTCTCCTTCTTCTCCATTATCCTTTTTTCTTTAGCGTGCACACAGCCAACTATGATCCACGCGTGCATATGCACATACCCTCCGGCCGTCTCCTCCCACCATCGCCCCAGGTCGCCTTCGACCTTACGAACCCACTGACCACCCCGACTTCGCACGGCAACCCTTAGTTCGAAATATCGAACTTGAGTCCAAAACCAAGAACGAACCCGACCACCTATCTTCGCCTTGTCCAACCACCTCTGACCACCGGCATCCACCGAACTTCTCCAAAAGGATCGTCGCCATCTCCTCATTCTTTTCCCCTCATACCGCAGCTCCCTTTCTCCTCCTAGATGATGCCATCACCACAGAATCGAAACCACCCAAAACCTCCTTCCTAACCCTAAAATGCCTCCGATCAACCACCACGCCCACTAATAAATTAAAACGCCATTTTTCCACGCTTCTCCTCCTCCGAGGTACCTTCTGACCAAACCACGACCCCACCATTGACTGCCTCGTCGAAAATTGACCAAAGGCCAAAAACTGATCATCTCTTATTTTCTCATCATATACGCAACTAAAAATTGTGAAACAACCACCAAAATTCATCGTTTCAAATGTCGACCATGTTCATATAAGCAAACGCATAAAAAAAGATATTTGAATTCCTTATAATATTGGGTTACCTACTATATAATACTCTTTTTACGTTATATAATTCATAATATTTATTAGATCAAAATTTTAAAATAAAGTACAATAAGAAAACAAGCAGATTTTCTTTTAACATCATAACCTAAAACTAATTTGAGTGAGAGATAGGGATTCTTGGATTCAAGCATAACAGTTTTATTCAGAAAAACAGAGCAGAAATAAAAAGGATACTGTACAGGCTTGGGTTTCTCTGGTTATAACTTAACAAATGTTCACATACAAGTATATGTGTGTGTGTTACTGTACAAACATACTTATCAACAACATATTATTCCTATATCCAAGCACATAACAAAGATTGCAGTGTAAAAGAAATAAGTTTTACTCACCTTTTTCTTTGAAACAGACACACTGTTTTGAATATATTGCTTGCTTTAGTTTGATCCTCTCTGAACTTGAGTTTTATTTTTGGTTTTAAGTTTTCTTTAAGTTTTTAAATAGCAGCTTGTATTCCTTTTATTTCCTTTCTGTTCGAATGAGAAAAATTGTAAGCAATGCGTAACAGAGGAGAATAGGCTGTAGCTTCTTATTAGTACAGTAAGTTTTCATTTTTATCTTTCTTTTGTTCGTGTATTTACTTTGATTTGAAATTATGACCTAATTTAAAAAGAATTATACCGACTTGATTTGATTATTTAAAAGAGGATGTGATGTATTATATGCTTTGAGAGGATACGTATTTAATGCTATGTTCCCGTGTTTACATGTATACATTCATCTTTGAATATACATACATGTACTACATATGTATGAACATAGTTTTTGTCTGGTTTTATCTTATACAAATACATACGCACATATATACATACATATATACACACACATACATTTATATATATATATACATACATACATACATATATATATTTACATGCCTAAGCCTTATGTCTTTTGTAATTTTTTTTACTTATATGCTATAACTACATACAAATAAATACTAGCCACTTATGTGTATTTCTTCCTCTCTCTCTATATATATATATATATATATATAATTTTAAATTTTATATCAAAGCTAAGCATATACACCATATATGTGTGTGTGTGTGTATGATTGTATCTTGTAATAGAAAAGTGGAGTTTCCATTTAAATGTTTTTGAGAGATTAAAGTTTTAGATTTTTAAATCATAGCTTCCCATATATATATATATATATATATATATATACATACAACTAGAATTTATTATTATTGACTGATAAAAACTTATATTATCCATAATCGAATCGGTAAATTATCCAAATAATAGTGTCAAAAACCCCGGGTCGTTACATAGAACCTCGGTTTTATGTTTTAATGATGGCAATCATATTTTTATGTATATCTAGTATACAATACTATGCAGGTCTAACGAGCTATTGAATTGGAGAATCAAGGAAAGAGCAAGACAGATTATTTGCATCCCAAAAGCTACAAAGAAATATCCTTCATCAAGTCGAATATATGTATTTGGTCCTAGATACTCTTGTAAAATCTCTTTGGCTGTTCATATTCACATATCTGCGTACATATAGTTTCAGATATCAAAGAACTGTGCATGTTTTATAACAAGATTTATATATAAAAACATTTTATACATAGTTTAGTCGATTGAAAATAGTTTTAGTCGACTGAGGTTAGTCGCCTGAAACTATTCCAAGTCGATTGAACTCAACTGTTTTATTATGTAATCAAAATTTTTATTTTGCCACGAAATTAAAAGTTCTTATTCGGCAGATTGAATTTTGTACGCAGTCGACTGATCACTACATAACGACTATTTTTCGAAAAGCTATTTCGAAGATTTGCGATCATTCATGAGCATCTCTACGAACAGAAATGGTTATGATTGAATGATTACAACTATTCAACGTAATTGCTTGATACTTATATATAGAGATCACATCATAAATCTTTTTAACTTTCTTAATTTACTTTGTTGATCTTTATTCTCTCTTGAGCAATCTTAAATGTTCTTTCATTCAAATCTTATTTTTTACTCAAGAATCACTTGTTACACATCCATAATCACGAAGCAAACATCTTGAATCATTAAGGAAATTATAGAAAGCCTTGTACTACAATTTAATATATTCGAGTTAACAAGAACTCATTAGAAGTCAGAGAATCATTCTTGTTTTGTGAAGGCCCATTGGAGACCTTCAGGAAAAGATTGGAGTCCAGTTCGACTACTCAGGCATTTTGTAAGATGCACGTTTCTCTGGGTTAATTAAGGGTTGGTTAGTTAATTCCAGATGGAGTCTGGGACTAAACATAGGATGGAAGGTCCGAATCAGTATAAAAACTCTGGTGTGATCGTTTTTGTTTACTTTACTTTACTATACTTTTCTAATTAGTATGGCTTAATTTTGAATGTATACTTGAATATGCATTTAGCCCTATGAGATCCATGTGCACTTTCCCCCCCTATCACGGTCGACTGTTGTCGGTCGACCTTGAACCCCCTTGGGTCGACTAGTGGCTTTGTTAATTTTTCAAATTTTTAGTTTTTAATTCTTAATTCATTTTAATGCACGTAACTCCTCCATATTAACTCAGATTACAAGGTGTTATATATGAAAATCATTCAGAAAATCGCTACAAATGGCAGTAGTTTCATAGTTAAAATCAAATGTATAAGAAAATTTTCTTTTAAGTCCTACTTTTAGTTTAGTTTAGTTTAATTTGCTTAATAAATTTACATTTAAATCTCTATTAAATTTCCGGAGTGTTAAAATAATACGTAAGGAAGTATACCAATCATGGACCCTCTACATATAAAGTAGTATTCGTGAATTGCATAGCACAATCAGCTGTGACACACCACAACTCATTCATAATAATGAATTCAACACACATATTATAGTAACACATACATTCCATCATTTATGTAATCCAAACTATAGCTTGTAAAGTAATACCCCATCAACAAAGGGTGAAATAATCTCAATCATAGATCAGTTCCATCTACATATCACGTCATGGATTTCAATGATCCAACCAGGATCGCTCATAACAAAAGCCCATGACAAAATTTAGGTTAGTTAAAACATGCATGCACAAATAAATTGATATTCATAAATAGACAATCAGCATAGCTCATCAAAATAAACATACATATTCAAAATAACATGGTATCATTACCAAACCAACCTACGAATACATATACATATACATACATACATACATATGTTAACCCTATGCTGGGTACACATCCACCTTAATATGTATATCCCCAAAATTGCGCATGAACTTCCTTATTGTCTTATTCTCAGAATAATTGGTTTACTATCTCACACATATACCATCCAAACAATATACGTGCCAACTCATGGCTGCATCCTCAAAATAATATGTGCCTGGTCATAACTACATCCTCAAAATAATATAGCCATCTACTCATGCTGTAACTGCATTAATTCTTGATTATTAGACCCACATCATAAAATCATTACAAATGACCACCATAATAAGGTGAAAGAGCGCTCAACATCAGAAGAGAATTTTGCTTTAGAATACATGATGACACAAATAACCACCATAATAAGGTTAACAAATACTCAACATCGAAGAGCATCGCGGTTAACCAGTACCCATGCCACTTAAATAGCCAAGAAACTAGACAAGGTACATGGATCACGTTAATGATCTAGAAACATAAAATCTAGTGAGCACCCTAAGATTACTCTTCTTTTTGGGCACTCATTAAAGCCTTAGGTTATTAATAATCCCTAGTATGCATTCATGTTGGAACCCATCCTGTCCCTACCTTCAGATCACATCGAAAATCTAATTCCAAAGTTCTCTCATAGTGATTCTTCATTTAATGGCAGAGAAGACTCAATCCAAATGCCAAAGAGGAGTCTGTCAGTCATCGCTAGCAATAAAGGTTCTAATTCATCTCCAAATTAAAATATTTTCTAAATTGTTTTCACTTTCAAATCAATGCTTACATCTTCTTTTCAAACCAGAACTTCTTTTTATTTGAAATAACATTCCTTTTTCTTTCAATAATCTAACTTTAAAATGGCTTTTGAGAAAACACTACCTTATAAAAGTTTCTAATCATATATTTTGTTTTTCAAAAATCAAAATAGGAGTCTTTTTTGAATTAAAATCATGGAAGATAGAAATTGCTCACATAAAAATGGATTTTGAAACGTGTATTTGTTAAAACTCCAATTTTTTAGTAAAGATGTAATGAACCACTCATCATCGTTTCAACTCCTCAGTGGTGCCCATCAAGTCTTTAGCCATCAACATTCCTTAGTCACTCTTACTCATCTTCAATGAATATCATCAAATTTCTTAGTTAGTCTGAATATCTAGTCTTCCTCGGCTTAGGAAACCATGTCATCCTATTACGACTAAACCAAATATGTCTTTTAATAAATTGCTTTTTTCTCCAATGTAAATCCCACTAAAAGTCAACATTGGGTGACTACCTCATCATAAAATTATCAATAATGGTAGAGTAAATAACCAATCATACAATACAAACAATCACAATAAAGAAAACAATAACCAATCAAAGAAACAATAAGCAATAAACAAATAAGTAAAATTAATCATAGAAAAACAAGCAGTCGACATTAACACGGTAAAAGGAAAAAATTAATAATTCAAACAAACATGACATAGATTAATAAGCTAACATAGTCAATTGAGCAGTAAAAAGTTATAGATAACTTAAAAAGAAATAAATCATTTCAAATAATTCAACTAAAGTAAGCAGATACAAGTAAAAGGCCATTCACCCGTACATCAAAATGGGAAGTCCCTACATCATATCCAAACCTTCTCTCTATGGAAGAGAATAACTAGACATTTAAATAACTCATTAGGGAAGGTCATACATAAAAGTCAAGGTAATATCATCATAATGAGTATTGGGCAATCTCAAAACTCATATCATCTACTTGTCTGACACCCTATGTTACATAGCCTAGTCACATAGTCTTCAATAATGTTCTCCATATACAATATCATTTCAATAAAATACTTTTTATCAAACCATCCAAAGTTTGTTAATCAAATCAAATATTTTACTTTTCCAACTACTTACTTTCGAATCTAATCTTTCCTATTTGTGTAAAATATTTTCTTAAGATATTCTAAAACTAGATATTTTATAATACATCATTCCTTAATAATACATTTTCAAATATATCCAAAAATATTTGTTTCCAAATTAGGTGGTTTCCAACCAAAATAATCTAAACTAAAAAAGATGTTTTTCCCTTTCCAACCATCATTTTCAAATAGTATTCCTTAAAAAAATTCTTACAACCAAAGTCAACTTTCAAACAAAGAGTTTTCCAAAATAAAAGATACTCATTGGATAAAACACTTTCCTCAAATAAAGATATTTCACTAATAAAAAATATTTCCATTAATAATTCCTCAAAATTTCCTTCTAGAGTTAAATATTTTTTCATAAAAATAGCTTTTATGTAAAATGTATTAAAAATTAATCCTTCCCAAACCATATGATGTTTATTTTCAAGAACACTTTAAAATATCTCTTTCTTTTCAATTGAGGGTTCTTCACCAAACCAACAAAGTATATTTAACAAACATTTTTAAATAATGATGTTTTTATAAAGATAGTCTTTCCAAAAAACATAAATACTCAACAAATCTTATAGTGTTTATTTTAAAATATTTTGTGCAGAAACATTTCTCTCTCCTCAAACAAGATTTTCCATAAATGTCCATTGACAAAAATACTTTTAACAAAGCATTTCTAAATCGTAATACTGTTATAGAAACACATTTCGAAGGATATTTCAAGAAAATTATAAAATTGTTTCCACTAAATATTGTTTCTCCAAAGGCTGAATCTAATTTTCAATCAGAATATATTTTGCCAATGTTCTTTCTGTATATTTTAAATAAACGACTGTTTCACAAAAAATGTTCTTAAATTAAATATTTTCGCAATAATCACTTTTCCTTATGAAGATGTGTTCACAAATATGTTTTAATTCCTCAATTAAATATTTACTTTCACCCATGTACAAATTTACAACAAATCTCCCTATGCTAAAAAATATATGTTTTCTCTTTTAATAAAGCATCTTTAAAACCAAAAAAAATTAATATAATTTTTCCTAACATGTTTTGTTCACTTAAGAATTCAATAATAAAAAGCAATTTCACTTGTTAAGGTTGGGCTTCAATTATAATTTAACATCGTGTGTATCGCTTGGGTTATAACCAACACTTAATCCCTCCTATATGTGTCCGTCCTACACTGCTACTTTACTTATCTTCCATACAAAGATCATCACAAATAAACATCATCTCAGAGTGAGATAATGGTGGTCATACAAACCACCCATTCACACAAAGCATACAATTTCAATCAAAATGCACTCTCTTCTATATTTTTACTCAACCTAATGTGCAAATTAACAAATCCTAAATGGTTAAACCTGCACATGACTTAACCTATAACTAAACATAAGCTCTGATATCGAGCATGGCACCTGCAATAATTTTAACGTCTAAAATCAGTTACGAACACCGTCAAAATACGCTTGCATCTATATTAAAAGTAGTAGACCATTAGTTATATAAAAATAAAAATCTAAAATTATGAATTAATAATTTGAAAAACAACCTTCAGCGGAACTAAACATCGATATTTATACATTATCTCAACAATTAAATACCATGTAGGTCTAATGCATCAAACTACATCCGTATTCTCAGTACATTAATCACAATTAATCAATAACAATATAACTATCGTGTAAGAGAAATATACTGACTTGATAATCTGCAGATATGTTCTATATCCAGACGTTTGTACCTTTCTCGACTCTTACCCATGCATGTGTGTGTGTGTGTGTGTGTAACAAAGGGGAAACGTGATCAACTATGTTTTGGACCGTGTCTAACCATATATAATAGGGTCATAGGCTCAAGAGCTATTGCATATGAAAGACTACCTATATACCCATTTAGGATTAAGCCCACTTAGTTCTATTTTCTAATGTTCTCCCGCACCAAATACTTGTTAGCACATTACAACCATATCATCCATGCAACCAATTAGGTAAAAACACCATTTCAACTAAGACATCACAATCAATCATTATAAGGTAACAACAATAACAACAACACATAATCATTAAATATCACAAAAGTTTGATAACACTCAATGTCAACCCCAGACATCTAATAAGTCATCTCATTTAACTTTGTTCCGTCAACTTGAATCTCCCATCATTTGTGCAACCATCTTGGATAACCCATCTTGTAGTCAACCTATATGCACAAGATCCAATATCTTGAAGAAACCTAACTCTAATTCGCCATCAATTGACGTTTTCAACCATACATGTAACACCCTAAAAATTCTAACAAGTATTTTATTCTTTTATTTATAAACTTTGGGGTTTTAATTTACAAAAAAGTTGATTTTTTTTTAAATTTAACTATAAATAGTCGCCAAAATTTTATTAATATAAGCCAATTCTATAATTCTTATTTTTGGTTAAAGTTTAACATTTATTGGAATTTAAATCTTTTAAATTCAAACTTCCAAATCTTTTTACTTAACTGAATATATTGGTAACAACATTTTATTTCCACTTTTGTTCTTTTAAAAATTGGTCATACACCTTTAAATCAAGTAATTAATATTCTGTAAAAGAAATAAACTTTATACGTGTACACATTTGTTTCTTAGTTAATTGATTAATAAATAAAATTTTAAATTAAATAATATATAGGAAATAAATTTTACGTTTTCTTTTTGTTTACGTATATACATCAGTTATGTGTTAAATGTTAAGTAAATCAAACCAATGTAAACAAATCAAAAGTTAATTAAGTAATAAATTTTAAAGTTAATAGAGTATAAATAGGCTATTTAAAATACACGTTTTAATTTGTATGTTATACTCGTTTTGATTTATTTAGTTAGCATATAAATGGTATGTAGCTAATGAATATTCTTTAAAACGTATATTTTACTAAAAATAGGTAGAGAATAAATAAGTAACGTATAAATATAGATACGTTACTTTTGTTATAAATTTAGCGTATATTGTACTAACTATATATGAAATAAATAAATAAGAAACGAATAGTTTATAATCACGTTGCTTTTGTTAATTATTTGAGCATACGTTTCAATTAAAATTCTGCATCTATTACACGCTCATAAATTTCATACCTTAGCTACTAAAAACAAATCAGTAGCCGCGATTTTTGGAAGAAAATTTTTGATCGTTACTTGTAAAAATGCTCATATTTAATTTGATACGTTTCATTTCTATTTGTTCCGTTCTTTTCCTTGTTGCCTTTCTCATTCCTTGATTTTTGGTGCTATTGGTTTCAACAAACGTATCATATTCAGTACGAAATTTATATATATATATATATATATATATATATTCCTTACCTTATCTGTGTCGGATTAAATTGTGAACAGTCATTTCCTTTATTATCCCCTGAAATTTGCACTTGAATATTTCCATATTCGTTACTTTACATTTATACCGGTGCGTTATTTTTGCGTTTATAAAACTTTATACGTTTATTATAATTGATTGTTGCTCATCCTGGCCTATATAATTCCACCCTTATATTCTTCTTCCTCCCCTCTTTTATTCCCCTGCTTTGAGAAATACAGTTCATATGCTTGCTCATCAAACTTTTCCACCTGCTTCTATTTGTCGCATTCCCCTCGCCACCAAAGTTCCCCTCCTCCACTTCGTGCCTCATCCTCATCTCCTCTCTTTTATATAGTAAGGTAATATATATTATTTATTTATACTGTTTTTTATATAAGATACTGGTTCATATATTAGTTGTATGCGGTTGGTCTCATTGATTTTACTCTACAAGTTATGTATATATGAAGAAAACATATGTGTTTACTATATATACACACGTTTACAGTCCTAAGTTATAGGATCTTGCAAAAGTAATTTTTATGTTAAGCTAATATTAAGCTAGTGTATATTGTATATATAGTATATTGTGTTAGTTATATATTATATATAAGTAAGTTTTAAAGTATACGCACATTTCTTATTTTGGGATTCATGCTATGCAAATATCTGTACAATTCCTTTTGTCTGCTATACATATGACTAACCCCTTCAGTTAAATTATTTGGGTTTGAACCGTGTTACAATTAACATCTATTTTTTTAATGTAATGATACCAAAAATCATATAATTTTGTAATTAAATTCATACTTAATACATTTTATGGTAAAATTTATTACACGATGAAAAGACGTGTAGGAAGAATTAAAAAGGGTTAGTCTTCAATCTCGACATTAAGATTTAACTCGAGTATGAATATGCATATCAATTGTGGCAAGATCATTTCTGGTCCACTTTGTTTTTTGTTTAAATTTTATGCATGTGATATAAAGGATATGAATTTTAATGAAAACAAGGATTCAAATTTTGGTTGCACTTTCTACTCATCAACACAAATTAGGAAGAAAGAATGAAAATGTTAAAACGTTGGTGTCAGACACTGTGTATTTTTAGGTAAGCTAATAAAGCAAGGTTGCATATAAATGTTGATTATAAATATAAGTTCATTCAAGCCCATGCTCCAACTTCCTCTAGCAACGTGGAAATATGATATATCTACGTAGCTCAAAATGAGCTAAAACTTTGTAAATATTTCCAATTATTATTTATATCTATCTCCACAAAATTGGAAAAAATAAATAAATAAATTCCATAAAAGCAATATAATTACAAAATTTTACCTTTCTTCGAGTTGTGTAGATACCATATTTCTAGGTTGAAGGAGAATATTTCACTCTGGGCTTGGAACATCTATTGACATTCAAAAAATACTATGGCATAATGTACTAGTAGGAGTATTTTGTAATCAAAGGATTTGCGTAGTGTGAATGTTTTGTAGGATTATTGAATGTTTAAATTCCAAAATCTGTTACAATTTCAAATAACTACTTCACATATATCATTATAATGATCAGTTACCTATGATAAATTTCTAAAAGGATACGCATAGCACATTTAGTTAATATGGTAACATTATTTATCATGGTTTCCCTGTTGCTTTTAACCGTAAGTAATATGAGTCGCTATCAGAAGAACTAGTGCACAAACGATTTTATTTCTAATATCTAAAGTTCAATTTTTTTTTGTAGAAGTTAAGATCCCTGTTGAAAGGTATAAAAACTTAGATTAAAGTATGCAGGAAGTATGTTTGGTGTTTAGATATATAATATATATAAAATTATAGTTTGCTTAACTAATTATGATATGTTCACTTGTTGGTATGGTACATATAAAGGGTGTGCCTGTTAAATTTAAGTTGTATAAATGTATATATTTTATTTGATAAGTATGGGATTAAATATAAATTTGAAAATAAATACATGTTTTGAATTGAAAAAAATAATATTATATTTATATATACATTTAATTCAATTTATATCAACTGATTCAATCGTTCTCATCGATCTCACATTATCAGCCTGGTCCGTCGTGCCTATTTTCTACATCAAATCATGTATATCTGGCGTTGCTTTGGATTTCGTAGCTCATTTCTTCGTCAAATCTATCTAGCTTCGAAAGGTGAGCAATCACTCACGATTTACGTTCTTTTATTTATTAAATTGATTCCAATTGGAACGACAATTGAAATATGTTGCTAAAATTTAACTGTTAATTGTTTAAATCGTTATATGTATGATATGCATTTATATGTAATTGTTCACCTATGTGATATGACACCATATCCTGTTGTTTATATTATATTGTTATTGATGATATATGCCGATTATTATTATTGTCATATCTGTTATCACTCTACAAGTTCCCTGTTAGTATAAAATTCACTATGGGTTGAAATGATACATACCCGAACGGACTTTAGAATAGGAGAATTTCGTTATGGGTTGAAATGATAGACCCACGCGATTTCTATTGAATTGAAATTGGGATTACGAGTAGAAAGGATATCTACCCATATGTATATATATAAATATTACGGATTGAAATGATAAATATCTGTATCACTTAACCATAGGATAAGAGATTATATACAGACACCGTTGGTCCATATATAAATATTTTGAAAATAATTTCTGTGGTTTGGAAAGAAATATATTGTTTTAATAAATATTGTTTCTTAAATATTATATATAAATGGAAATATAATATATAGATTTAATAATAATATTTAATTAAATGTAGATTGATTTAATACATATAATATGCTCAAGTACTTATTTAAATTTATAGATTTTGGTAATAATTTGATTAAGTTAATGCTGGAAAGATAAATTATGATGTATTTGAAATTGTATGTAATTAAGAATTTTAGTAAATAACAATCGATTTGGAATTATGGAAATTGAAATTTAAAGATATGATTTTAACTGGATTTTTGGATTTAAGTGACTTAATGAATATTCCATGTTAAAATAAATTAAAGGAGATACTTAGTAAGATGTAATTTAAGGTTACTTAAATGATATTGAATTTTAATGAGGGAATATTTCAAGATTAAATAATAATAAAGTTAAATCAGGACATATGAAACTATGAAATTTAGTTTTGAAAATGTGAATATTAAAGCTTTGAAATATATTAGAATTTAAATGGTTTATTCTGAGATTTATTTCTGCATTGGGAATCGATATAATTTGCAATTGTTTATTAGAAACTGAATTGAATTGAAATTTGTTGAATTGAGATTTAGTTAAATTTGAATATGTAAATTGAGTTGATTTGAATCGTAACTTTGAAAATGATAAAATTTGGAAATATATATATAAAAAATGGAAATGATACTCTGGTTTTGAAGTTTTAAATTAATTTGAAATGACCACGGTGTATAGTGTATATTTCTACATTGTCGTTAGTTCCACGGATCCTTAGAGGATGATTATTCCAAACATCCTTTGAGTTACCTGTATTTCAGTTGTTATTTCACTCGAGTTGGATTTATTGATATAAGAATGTAAATCCTAACTCGAGTGTTTTGTGTTTTGCTTTACGCTCGGATCAGACTGAGTGATACAGCATTTGAGACTCGCCTTTGGAGTTTGGAGCTTCGCTTGGAGACCGAACTATCGTTTTAGCTTTCAGCCCTTCTAGTTGATTTGTTCAGAGGAGTCATCTGTTGCATTGGAGACTTCACTGTATTTGAGACATTCTACTGTGTTTTATTTCTAACTCTGATGATTATATAGTAGCTTCATGAACTACTATTTATTGATTCCGCTGCATATTATTGTATTACTCTGTGTCTGTGATTCTGTGATTGAATTATTTACTGTATATGTTAAGTTTTGCCAAATTTAAATTAACAATCTGATATTTGGAGCAATTCAAGTTCGACATGTGTGTCTGCCATTGCACTTGGAGGGTGCAGCATGATAGGGGGTTCTCGCTTCCTGGTTTGGTAGCGAACGGTTGATTCTTACTCCTACATGTCCCCTCGGGGGTTGGTGGTGCAGTCGAGAGGCTGGCTGTAAAGGCAGAACGCAGGTACCAATGTATGCTACGGTGGGCGTTACCCCACTGGCGCGGCCCGTTATAGTTGGTATCAGAGCTTTGGCTCTAGGAAAACTTAGCATGTATGGTAAATTTATTTACGGAATCACTGTCGTTTGAGCTTGAATCCTTTCCTCTTTGATTAGAATTTCCTTTGAATTTTGGAATGTTCCCTTGGTTCCGAAATCCATTCTTGTTTCTCCCTATTTACATTTTTTCGATTTTGGAGTATACCATAACTCCACTGAATGATTTGTAAAGGGGGTGGAACTCCTTTACAATTAGCATTGATTCACCGGAGATTTATATATCCCCGGTTTACATGCTGCTATATCTTGTTATGTCGAATTCTATCTTTGGCGATCGAATGTCGATTTGCCTTAGAATCCTGCATCGATCATATTACTGAAGTCACGGTGGACCCGGTTAAATTCGCCCGCGATTTATGTAGTATATCCATCTCCTATATTTGAAATTTAGTTATCTCATTTTCGATCAAGTCTTTCTTCGAATTAAAATTCTATTTGTTTAGAGTTCCTCTAATTTTAAACTCTATTTTTATTTTGAAATCCATTCTTGAATCATCCTTTGAAAAATCGGGTTTGTTTGTATTTTGAAAATTGTTTTTATATATCGAAATTATTATTTTGATAAGTATGATTTTATTCAATATATAAAAGTGAAATGTTTTCAATAAGGATTATATACCTTTTAAAAATGAAAATTTAAAGCTTTGAAAGGATTTGAAATTTTGAAAATTTTATAAGAAATTTGATTTACATAAAAATGATTTTTATGGAAAGGTTTTGAAATTGAAATTTGAGAGATTGAACTCCGGCATTTTTTTAAATTGGTGTAAGAAAAATATATAGTAATACGATTTGAAAGTATTTTCTGAATAAGAAATGTTTCAAATGACTTCAAATGAGTTCCAATAATTTCGAAGAAATTTCAAAGAAGTTTTCAAGAAAATAGAAGTCCAGAACTCACTTATGTCGCTGGAAAATAATTTCGGTGATGAGTGCACGCATCATCGACATTGATTTTCGAGTTTCAGAGTGGGGGAGAGGCCACTTTGGTAACTTTGTTATGCGAGAGATTTTATGAAACCAATTTAGATTTCAAATTCCGAAGTATGATTTGATATTCGAAGGATATATGTATATATATTTGAAACGATTTGAAATGAACCGGTGTTCAGTCCTAGGATTTCGAAGTTGATTTGGTATAACCCTATCTTTTTAATTGATATACAGATTTGTTACTAATTTCCAACTCTTGGATTTGAAATTCACAGACTATTTTGAATGTTCGAACACTTCCAAATCGAGGTTTAATTTTTCAAAGCTAAGTAATTTCGAAGAGTATAAAGTATTTGATAAGTATATAAGATTAGTTTTGTATGTTTTAATATGATTTATATAAGTTTGAAACTTCTTTGTTAAGTAAATGAATAAGACTATTTTGAATTATACTAGTATGAAATATAGATTTTAATGTTTTAAATAAAGTATATATATAGAATAATAATCTTTCCATTGGTAAATTGGATTTTTTTCATATAGAAATAAATAGTTTAAAGGTTTTAAAGGGATAATTATAAATTTGGAAACCATTTTGAGTATAACTGATTTGGAGAAAAATATTTGGTTTTGAAATTAGATTGGAATTAAAACCAGTACTTATATGATGGTTTTGGAAATGAATTTGTTTGACTTGAGATATTTAATTTGGAAGAAAATTTGGTGAAATCATATATGATTTTGAAACTGAATTGACATTGAAATGATTTGAAATTAAGAACCTTATATTATTAAGTACTTGATTTGAGAGTGGTCGAACTTATATAAAATGGATTTGTATAAGTATGAAGTTGATTTGAAAACTACTGATTTGTAAGGTACTCGATTTAGAAAGGGAAATCTTATATAATCGAAGTCTATATAAGAGTGATTTGATATACTATTGATTTTGGAAAGTATTTGATTTGTAAATGAAAGCCTATATAATGGACTTTATATAAGCATGATATTTGAAAGTGATTTGAAAAGGTACTATATGATATATATCTTCGAAGTAATGATATGGAAAATGCCTTCTGCTTGATATCCGCTTTGTGGCCACATTGTGGATTCATTCTATCGATATTATTCTCTCTGATTTTCGGTTTTCCGAATGTGATACTCGAGTGTCCTACCGTGGTGTAACCCACGGTCTTTTTTTCTGGGGTAGCGTAATCCGCAAGGCAGAGATTGCTTAAAGGGTATGGATGTTTCCTGGGTGATCCAGGCATAACCATTGTCATGTATCCTGCGGTCTACTGGTTTTGTTGTCGTGGCGTAATCCGCAAGGCAGAGATTGCTTAAAGGGTATGGATGTTTCCTGGGGGATCCAGGCGTAACCATTGTTATGTATCCTGTGGTCCACATGTTTTGTTTATCATGGCGTAATTCGCAAGGCAGTGAATGCTTAAAGGATATGGATGTTTCCTGGGGGATCCAGGCGTAACCATTGTTATGTATCCTGCGATCCAGGTGATTTTTTTGGATTGTACTTTCCATATCTGTTTTTAAAAGTTTTCAGTATTTTCACTGGGTGTTGAAACAGGTCTACTAAGTACTTGAAGAATTCTAGCTTTACGCCTGATTAACGCATGGCCAGAGTCTGCAAGAACGAGGATAAACTTGTTGAAACATTGAGTTATAAAAGTATTTTCGAAAGAAAATTTTGTTTCGTTATAAAGGTATTTTATTATAAAGGTATTCCCAACAAAGAAATTTTGTATTAATATTTGGGATTAAAATTTTATGGTTTGATTTAACTATTCGAGCCCGATACTATTTGTGATAACCCGGATTTTTGGGCATCTGTAATTGATAAAATAATTAGGTTAATTCATAAAATACTGAATTTATAGATTGAACAAATGAATCTGTCAAATAAATATTTTTGTAATTGTTTTGTGTATATATATATATATATGTATATATTTTAAATAAAATTTATTGATTATAAATTTAATTTGTGTTGCTTACATATAGTTGAGTTGATTTCAAAATTGGACTTTAAAGTGAAAATGAATTTGAATTTAGATTTAAATTTAAATCTAAAAGATAATTATTTTAAATATTTTAGGTTTAAAATATATGAATAAGAATTTCTTTACATTATTTTCCTTAAAGAACTTCATTTCAATAAATTAAGGAAGTATTTATTAAATAAGAAAATAAAATTAAAAGCTTTATGAAAAAACATTTAAAAGCAAATTAAAAATGCATAATTACAAATGTTAATAGATTAACTCATATTGTAACATGTGTAACATGCTTAAATATTGTAATTGACAAATGTCAAGGAAATTTAACAAGTGTCAAACATTTAGGTTATTTTCTTTTTATATTTTAATAAATCTTAAATTAATCTATATATGCATCTTTCCTTTTTCTTCAAATCCTTTCCTATTCTTCATTTCAAAACAAAGGAGAAAAATAATCAATCAAACCTGTAAAATAAAAATTAGCAGACCTGGAAGTTGTAAGCAACCACCTTCTCAACCTAAATCATCAAATCAAAATCATAACAAAATTCAAGCTAAGGATTTAAAAGTTGCAAATCAACTTCATTTTCAACCTGGGAGGCTTCAGATTCAACTCAGCCTAAAAACAAATGCAAAGAATCCACTCAAATACAAGATGTAATTCGATCGTCAGCAAGCTAACTGCAGTGCATCAACTCAAGTAAATTCTTAAGCATGCTAGGCAAATTCAGTTCAAATTTAGAACAGCTAGTAGCAACTTCAAAACTTCAATTTGAAACAGGAATCCTGATCAACTGACCTCTGTTATCTTCTTCTAACAGGTGAGTAACTCAACCTTTAAAAATTAAGTAGGTAAAAGTTGTTTCATGCTTTCATATTAGAAATGACTAAACTTTTTGAATTTGCTGTGTATATGTATATATGAGGTGCATTCTGTTCACTTATGTTCTGACTATTTACAAAATAAGTTCTAGCTGATAGAAAGAAAAAAAAGCCTATTTCTTTTGATTTATTTGCTGTTATGTTTTAATTTTGAAATGAAACTTGTTCATTTCATGATAAAGTAAGTTTTTTTTAAATTTTTATAAGTTAAATAAATTCTGTTTTACCAGAAAATAAGTATAACAGGGTAACAATTTGTATAAGATGGAAATTCAAACATTACAAAACAATGTTTCAGGTTTGTATATCAAACCATCATGCAAAAATAGGAATTTTAAAAGTAAATTTATAATTTATAATGCTTTAACCTAAGAGCAGTTTTATTTTGACTATAAATTGAGTTTTTGGGCATCTCTGTTGCCACAAGTAGGTTGAGGAGTTGAATTTGTTTCTGGTGGAGTAGGAGATATCAGAGATGTTGGGAAAATTATTAGTGTGGTTTGCAATTTGTTTTTGAGATTGAGATTTGGATTTAAAGTCTTGAACCCTAGTTTTTACTAGGTTACTGATTTTGCTTGAATTTGATCTCCTCGATTGATCGAGTTCAACCATTTCTGGGGTATTGATAGATGGTGGTTTGAGGAAGACGTCGCTGGAGTTTCGAAGGTGATGGTGGCAGGAGTCGCGTCAACGAGGCGTTGACAGGGTTTGAGTGAAGTTGCTGTTTTGTTTCCAGGTTTGGGAAAAATTGGTCGCGACTTTGAATTAGGGAAAATGTTGATGGGGTTGGTGTTTGGTTGGCCTGAGGGGACGATTGTTGACCGTGGGGTGGTCGTGTGGTTGGCCAGTGATGGCTGGAGTCGATGTGCAGGTGCACAGAGGAAGTGGGATGATGGTGTAATATTTGGTGGTTTGAGGTTTTTGTTGCTCGAGATGGCCTCTGGTAATTTGAGTAGTGACTCGAAGCAGTATGATTTATGACTCGCAGTAATACATAGGGAGGTTCGAGTAAATCTGTGTTTCAGGTTTTAGAGAACAAAAACAGAAAACATGTTTACAGTTTTTAAATTTTGAAATAGAGTTTAAAAATATAAACTAAATCTGAACTGAGTTTAAACCTAAATTTCAATATGAATTCAATTAGTTTGAATTCTGGTTTTTGAAATTATTTAAATTTTGAAAACTTAAGTTGGTTTTTAAGCAAAGCAGAAAACCTGTTTTCTGTTATTTTTAAAATCAAAAGAGAAGTAAAAAATTTAAACTGAAAATTTAACTGAGTTTAAAACTGAGTTTGAATTTGAATGCTAGTAGTTTGAATCTTAGATTTGAAATCATTTATGTTTTAAAATTTAAATTTGATTTCAAAAATCATAAGTGGAAAGCATATGTGTGCTTTGGTTTTGAATTGGAAGTTTAAAATTTTAAATTAGAAATTTAAAATGAGATTAAAACTATGTTTTTAAATCTGTAATTAAATTTGAACTTCAGTTTTTTTAAAATAAAATAAGTTTAAATTTAAATCATTTAATTACATTGAAAGGTTAAATGATTTGAAGATTTATGTAAGTAAAGTTTTCAAGGATTTAAGTTTGAATCTGTAATTAAGGTTCATGTTGTATTTCAGTTTTGAATTTAAAAATAATTTTTAAATTGAATTTAAAAAAATAAAATCTGTAATGTTTTAGTGTTTTAAAATTGATTTGAATTTAAACTGAAGTGGGATTTAAACTCTTTAAAACATATTTTGTAAAGTAGATGTTTCTTTTAACATATGAGATAAAAAGCTTTGAATTGTTTAAAATCCTGTTTAAGTTAAATTTGTATCTTAAGTTTAAAAATAAATAACTAATCTAAAATTAATTAAAGATCTATCAATTTGTTTATAGGGTAATTAAGGAATGAATTAGCCGGTGTAATTAATGAGATGAATATGATTAATTAATCCGTTAATTAATTAAAGATAGTCGCTTGGTAACTGATTAAGTATAATTACCTTATGAGATTGATAAGTGTAATTACCTAGTAAAGTAATTGATGCATAAATCCCTGGATGTAATTAATATAAGGGAAATTACATAACGGGAAATAATTAAAGGTTAATTATTTAGGATATGTAATTAATAATTAATTATTTGGTGTAATTAATTAAAGGATTATTTAATAAATAATTAATGTGATTAATTTTAATCATTAATTAGATTAATTAAATGTGATAGCGTAATGTTAACTTGGTTTAAAGGGTTAAACCAACCTTCGTGAATCCAACTCGAATTTGATTAAATTACTTTATAATTAATCAAGGGATTAATTAGAGATATTTAACTAAGAAGTAATTAATTTATTGGCGAAGTAATTAAGGGTAGATAATTACTGAAGTTATTAATCAAGGGTTAATTACTTAAATGTAATTAAAGGATGAATATAATGATGTTGGAAGCCTTTGATTTATTGTTATTCCTAATATGTGGTTTGTGATGCTATGTGATAAGATATGTTTGATTTAAACTGTGAAGATGTAGTTGTCTATTGATGATGAATTACTGTGACATCCTGTATTAAAAGTAGAATTGTATTTCACTTGAATTATCTAAGTTAAGTTGACAATGGTTTCGAAGATACCGGAGTCGGGTATTAGTAAATACCCGAAACCACTTCGATTCTTATAATTTGATATGTGAAACTAATAGGCTGAAGTGGAATGACTTAAGTAAATTGGACCATTTAAATCTAAGTTTTGGCGCTTAGAAATTGATGTGCGAAATGGTTGATGTCTATAACAACTTGTTAAGTGTAAATTGATATAAGTTACCCCGGGTTTATATAAATTGTATGCTTTTGTATTCCAAGTTAGATGGGTTTACTTACGCTGGTTTCCAGCCTGACCCG
Organism: Allium cepa; assembly: GCA_030765085.1. NCBI lineage: Eukaryota > Viridiplantae > Streptophyta > Magnoliopsida > Asparagales > Amaryllidaceae > Allium > Allium cepa. Next base: position 1,035,930,086 of record CM060931.1, on the reverse strand, counting down.
GGTGTTACTTTGATGTAATGCTCGGGTCAGACCGAGTATTACAGATTTTCAGGTAAGGACATTTTGGAGCTCAAGAGGCGAGCTGGAGAGCAGGAATGTATGGAGAGCTTATGATGTGATATATTATAGTATCTGAAACGGGTTGATTTATCTCTTCTGTGATTGTAAATATGTTGTAATTCTGATATATATATTAAACTGTAATTTGACAAGAACAGTTTCCTTTGTATAACTATTATTTATGTGATATCATATTTTATCCGCTGCGAATGTGAGACTTTGGGTTTTGTTTTTTGTTTCTTCTTCTTCTTCTTCTATCTCTTCTTCTTTTCCTAACTATCTGGAAGTTTCTGGATCGAAATTTCCGGGTCGTTACATTTGGTATCAGAGTTGAAGGTTAAGCGAGAACCTTGGCTCTGTTGGGATTACTCATTAAGGAAAGGGTCAATGGTACCCTTGAATGAGTTGAGTGAATATATATATATATATATATATATATATATATGAGAGAGCGTACTTGTTATTTTCTTATATAAAGATTTTAAATGATTTTATATAAGAATATATTTTGATATATATAAAACAATATTTCTTTCTAATAAATATTAAGGGAATTGGTTGTTAAAATTATTGTAATTAAATTGAGAAGTGATAGAACACAACCAAACTGAAATTGAAATTGAATAAAGACAAGTTTGAAAAAAATTCAAAATGAAATTTAACTCGTGAATTTGGAAAAGAATTTCAGAATAAGATAATAATGAAATGTTTTAAGGAAGTAAACCATTTAGATAAGTATGGAATATAAATTGAAATTGAAGTTGATCTAGATTGTGAAGTTTGAATCTTAAGATTTATAAACATTTGAAACTTGTTTTCAAATTATTAAAAGGAATAATAAATATATTATTTGAATGAAAGAGTTTGATGCAAACAAGAGTTGTTTAAAGATTTATAGGAATTTGTTTTGAATTAAAACCAAGGGTGGTTTAAATTTTAAAATTTGGCTTGGTGAGCCAAGAAGTAATTATGTATATGTGTGGATATACATAATATTAAAGATGGTTTGAAATAAACTCTAAATATAGAGTTTTAAATCTTGAATGAGATATGATACCCAAAGTGATAAGTTTTTGAACTCATAAGTGGGAAGATTATTTATGAGAAGTTCAAAATTTGAAATGGAAGTTCAAATTGGGTAGGGTTGACTGGATTAAGTGAATTGAGTTTAACTGGGGAAAAAGTTAAATAAGTTGGAATGATCAACCTAATTTGGAAATTTGAAGACGAAATTAAGATTTAACTTGGAAAGTTAAAAGGTTAATTTGATTTGTGGTGTAAATGTTAGGTCAGATCTGTGAATTGAATTGTTTAAAGACTTTAAAGGTAAAATTGATTTAAAGGAATTTAATCAACATTTGGAGTATTAACTCGAATTTATATAATACGAGATGGTTTAAATTTGAAATTTGAATTAGTTCAAATTGAATTTGATTTGAATTAATTGAAATGGTGATTAAAGATGTATGAGTATAAGATTCAAATGGAAAATTTGAATTGGATTTATTTGAATAATTTGAAATTGTAATTAAAGTTGAATAGTTTTAAATTCAAATGGAATTTGAATTGAATTTAGGAGGAAATCAAGAATAATTCAACTTGATTTGGAAATGGAGTTTGAAATTGGGATTAATTCAAACTGGAGCAGAAATAAATTGAAATTTATTTAAATTAGTAGAATTTGAGATCAATGTTGAATACAGCTAAATTTTGAAAAGAAACTGATGTTAACTCAACTTGAATTGGGGTTGAATCAATTTCAATGGAAATTGAAGATTATTTAAATTGAAGTTGGGTCAATCTAAATGGGAGTGGAAATTTAAATTGAATTGATGAGAATGGAGATTGGAAAGTGAACAGTTTTGACTCTGGACTATTTTTAATATAAATTATTTTAATATAAACCTACTTTTTCCAAGCTATTCATTATATATACAACCTTTCTTTAGAAGACAAATTTTCTTATACTTGTTTTACAATTATTTTTGAAACTGTTTAACAATTTTTCAACTGTTTTATAAACTAATTACAATCTTACTATTACTTTGCAATTATCTAAAATTTCTATAATTATTTTAACTATTTTCTAACTATTTTACACCTATTTTACAAACTAGTAATTATTTTCCAACTAATCTATTTTTAAATTTTTCAAGCTATTTTCAAAATAAACGGGTCGGAGTTCAAACAGTTATTGGTTAAATACCCAATCGAGATAAGGATAGAGGTGATAATCCAAATGGATTGAAGCAATTGTGAGTAAGTGAATGAAAATCAAAGTGAATGTGAAAAGAAATGGAATTGATTTGGCTAATAACCAATAAAGATAAATACGTAGGATGTACATACGTTATTCTATTCGCATAGTGATTTGATCCAGATTCGAGCATAGAATTTCGAGATAGTTATATCGATCCAAGTGGGATTTTTCACTCGATTTTAGACGGCGAACCTGGATATGGTTTGTTGATTGGTTCTGGATATTCTCTATCATAGTTATGGCTATGAAAGGAGAATGACGGTTTCTAATCAAGAAACCAGATCTGTGTCCGCACTAGAAAGTCGGGTGGACGATGCTAGTTCGAAAGTGAAATTGTGTGGTTGAGTAAGCGATCAAATTGATATAGAGTACGGATGATATGCGTACATCGTACGGATTTGAATGAATATGATATTGAAAAGAGTAATCAAATTTGAATATTTGATTTTGAGTAAACAAAGTTAAATATCTTTGTTTTATAAAATGAAACTTCCCTTGTTGAATCTTTTGCCAGAAGAAAAAGGGTTTTCGAAAATGTTTGAAGTATAAAAGGAGTTTTATACAAATTTGAAAAGATCCAAAGTTTTAAAAATTATATATATCTGTATATATATATATAAAGGATCTTATGAGGATTTTAGAAAAGGTTTTGGGAACCTTTGGATTTGGAAAGGCTTTTGATTTTTGAGTAAAATCAATATGAGAATTTGGAAAGCCTAGTTTGAGAATTATCGCTTTTGGGATAATCGATTTTGTGTAAAGAAATTTTGTATGAGATCATACTAGGTGTGTGATTTGAAGATACTATATATGTATAGTATAAAATGTTTTGATGATGGCTCTGGGGAAAAAGGCACTCCCTTGAAATGAACTTCTCAGGAGTACCACCGGGTGGTGCTGCCTTGAGCCTCCGGGGGGGTTCTAAAGTTGATCCTGTGAGTAATCCGGACAAAACTAGTTCCTGGGGATTATGAGTAGAGTATACCATAGCGTAAGTCGTGTGTGCCGCTGGGAGCCAACAGTATGCGTTTGATTTTATACCGGTAGACTGCGACCTATGGTATAACATAGCGAAAGTCGTGTGTGCCGTTGAGAGCCAACAGTCTGCGTTTGATTTTATATCGGTAGACTGCGACCTATGTAGGAGTGGAGAAGTTTCATTTCGACAGCGAAAATCAGAGGCCGCTGAGAGCCTGCAGTTACATAGACTTTTGCTGCGATGGCAACGTAACCCTGGAATGTAACTGTGATCTGTTGTGGGATCCATGGCGTAACCGAGAGGCCGCGGAGAGTCTGCAGTTACATGGACTTTTGCTGTGACGGCAATGTAACTGCGACCATGGATGGAGGGTGATGATTTCAAGAGCATTCTCACCAAAGATATTTCCTCTATTTTCAAAAGTGTTTTTGATATTTTCAATAAAATTATTTTCAAAGTATTTTCACTGGATGTTGAAAACGGGTCTGCCAAGTACTTAAAGAACTTCAGTCCTACGCCTGATCAACGTATGACCGAATTTCTGTGAAAACGAAGATGGACTTGTTGAAACGTCGAGTTATAAAAAGTATATCTTTATATAAAACTATTTTTGTAATACTATGTAGATTTTAAAAGTATTTTAAAAATTCTTAATGAAAGAATAGTGTTACTGATAATAAATGTTTTAAAAATTCTGGCTACGATCCTTTTCGAGGACGAAAAGATTCAAAGGGGAGAGGAATGTGATAACCCGGATTTCTGGGCATCTGTAATTGATAAAATAATTAGGTTAATTCATAAAATACTGAATTTATAGATTGAACAAATGAATCTGTCAAATAAATATTTTTGTAATTGTTTTGTATATATATATATATGTATATATTTTAAATAAAATTTATTGATTACAAATTTAATTTGTGTTGCTCACATATAGTTGAGTTGATTTCAAAATTGGACTTTAAAGTGAAAATGAATTTGAATTTAGATTTAAATTTAAATCTAAAAGATAATTATTTTAAATATTTTAGGTTTAAAATACATGAATAAGAATTGCTTTACATTATTTTCCTTAAAGAACTTCATTTACATAAATTAAGGAAGTATTTATTAAATAAGAAAAATAAAATTAAAAGCTTTATAAAAAAACATTTAAAAGTAAATCAAAAATGCATAATTACAAATGTTAATAGATTAACTTATATCGTAACATGTGTAACATGCTTAAATATTGTAATTGACAAATGTCAAGGAAATTTAACATGTGTCAAACATTTAGGTTATTTTCTTTTTATATTTTAATAAATCTTAAATTAATCTATATATGCATCTTTCCTTTTTCTTCAAATCTTTTCCTATTCTTCATTTCAAAACAAAGAAGAAAAAATAATCAATCAAACCTGTAAAATAAAAATTAGCAAACCAGGAAGTTGTAAGCAACCACCTTCTCAACCTAAATCATCAAATCAAAATCATAACAAAATTCAAGCTAAGGATTTAAAAGTTGCAAATCAACTTCATTTTCAACCTGGGAGGCTTCAGATTCAACTCAGCCTAAAAACAAATGCAAAGAATCCACTCAAATACAAGATGTAATTCGATCTTCAGCAAGCTAACTGCAGTGCATCAACTCAAGTAAATTCTTAAGCAGGCTAGGCAAATTCAGTTCAAATTTAGAACAGCTAGTAGCAACTTCAAAACTTCAATTTGAAACAGGAATCCTGATCAACTGACCTCTGTTATCTTCTTCTAACAGGTGAGTAACTCAACCTTTAAAAATTAAGTAGGTAAAAGTTGTTTCATGCTTTCATATTAGAAATGACTAAACTTTTTGAATTTGCTGTGTATATGTATATATGAGGTGCATTCTGTTCACTTATGTTCTGACTATTTACAAAATAAGTTCTAGCTGATAGAAAGAAAAAAAAGCCTTTTTCTTTTGATTTATTTGCTGTTATGTTTTAATTTTGAAATGAAACTTGATTATTTCGTGATAAAGTAAGTTTTTTTTAAAAAAATTTATACGTTAAATAAATTCTGTTTTACCAGAAAATAAGTATAACAGGGTAACAATTTGTATAAGATGGAAATTCAAACATTACAAAACAATGTTTCAGGTTTGTATATCAAACCATCATGCAAAAATAGGATTTTCAAAAGTAAATTTATAATTTATAATGTTTTAACCTAAGAGCAGTTTTATTTTGACTATAAATTGAGTTTTTGGGCATCTCTGTTACAACAAGTAGGTTGAGGAGTTGAATTTGTTTCTGGTGGAGTAGGAGATATCAGAGATGTTAGGAAAATTATTAGTTTGGTTTGCAATTTGTTTTTGAGATTGAGATTTGGATTTAAAGTCTTGAACCTTAGTTTTTACTAGGTTACTGATTTTGCTTGAATTTGATCTCCTCGGTTGATCGAGTTCAACCATTTCTGGGGTATTGATAGATGGTGGTTTGAGGAAGACGTCGCCGGAGTTTCGAAGGTGATGGTGGCAGGAGTCGTGTCAATGAGGCGTTGACAGGGTTTGAGTGAAGTTGCTGTTTTGTTTCCATGTTTGGGAAAAATTGGTCGCGACTTTGAATTAGGGAAAATGTTGATGGGGTTGGTGTTTGGTTGGCCTGAGGGGACGATTGTTGACCGTGGGGGGTCGTGTGGTTGGCCAGTGATGGCCGGAGTTGATGTGCAGGTGCACAGAGGAAGTGGGATAATGGTGTAATATTTGGTGGTTTCAGGTTTTTGTTGCTCGAGATGGTCTCTGGTAATTTGAGTAGTGACTCGAAGCGGTATGATTTATGACTCGAAGTAATATATAGGGAGGCTCGAGTAAATCTGTGTTTCAGGTTTTAGAGAACAAAACCAGAAAACCTGTTTACAGTTTTTAAATTTTGAAGTAGAGTTTAAAAATATAAACTAAATCTGAACTGAGTTTAAACCTAAATTTCAATATGAATTCAATTAGTTTGAATTCTGGTTTTTGAAATTATTTAAATTTTGAAAACTTAAGTTGGTTTTTAAGCAAAACAGAAAACCTGTTTTCTGTTTTTTTAAAATCAAAAGAGAAGTATAAAATTTAAACTGAAAATTTAACTGAGTTTAAAACCGAGTCTGAATATGAATGCTAGTAGTTTGAATCTCAGATTTGAAATCATTTATGTTTTAAAATTTAATTTGATTTCAAAACTCATAAGTGGAAAAGCATACGTGTGCTTTGGTTTTGAATTGGAAGTTTAAAATTTTAAATTAGAAATTTAAAATGAGATTAAATCTGTGTTTTCAAATCTGTAATTAAATTTGAACTTCAGTTTTTTTAAAAATAAAATAAGTTTAAATTTAAATCATTTAATTACATTGAAAGGTTAAATGATTTGAAGATTTATGTAAGTAAAGTTTTCAAGGATTTAAGTTTGAATCTGTAATTAAGGTTCATGCTGTATTTCAGTTTTGAATTTAAAAAAAAAATTAAATTGAATTTAAAAAATAAAATCTGTAATGTTTGAGTGTTTTAAAATTGATTTGAATTTAAATTGAAGAAGGATTTAAATTCTTTAAAACTTATTTTGTAAAGTAGATGTTTCTTTTAACATATGAGATAAAAGTTTTGAATTGTTTAAAATCTTGTTTAAGTTAAATTTGTATCTTAAGTTTAAAAATAAATAACTAATCTATAATTAATTAAAGATCTATCAATTTGTTTATAGGGTAATTAAGGAATGAATTGCCCAGTGTAATTAATGAGATGAATATGATTAATTAATCCGTTAATTAATTAAAGATAGTCGCTTGGTAACTGATTAAGTATAATTACCTTATGAGGTTGATAAGTGTAATTACCTAGTAAAGTAATTGATGCATAAATCCCTAGATGTAATTAATATAAGGGAAATTACGTAATGGGAAATAATTAAAGGTTAATTATTTAGGATAAGTAATTAGAATTAATTATTTGATGTAATTAATTAAAGGATTATTCAATAATTAATTAATGTGATTAATTTTAATCATTAATTAGATTAATTGAATGTGATAGCGTAATGTTAACTTGGTTTAAAGGGTTAAACCAACCTTAGTGAATCTGACTCGAATTTGATTAAATTACTTTATAATTAATCAAGGGATTAATTAGAGATATTTAATTAATAAGTAATTAATTTATTGGTGAAGTAATTAAGGGTAGATAATTACTGAAGTTATTAATCAAGGGTTAATTACTTAAATGTAATTAAAGGATGAATAGAATGATGTTGGAAGCCTTTGATTTATTGTTATTCCTAATATGTGGTTTGTGATGCTATGTGATAAGATATGTTTGATTTAAACTGTGAAGATGTAGTTGTCTATTGATGATGAATTACTGTGACAACCTATATTAAAAGTAGAATTGTATTTCACTTGAATTATCTAAGTTAAGTTGACAATGGTTTCGAAGAGACCGGAGTCGGGTATTAGTAAATACCCGAAACCACTTCGATTTTTATAATTTGATATATGAAACTAATAGGCTGAAGTGGAATGACTTAAGTAAATTGGACCATTTAAATCTAAGTTTTGGCGCTTAGAAATTGATGTGTGAAATGGTTGATGTCTATAACAACTTGTGAAGTGTAAATTGATATAAGTTAGCCCGGGTTTATATTAATTGTATGCTTTTGTATTCCAAGTTAGATGGGTTTACTCACGCTGATTTCCAGCCTGACCCGGGTGTTACTTTGATGTAATGCTCGGGTCAGACCGAGTATTACAGATTTTCAGGTAAGGACATTCTGGAGCTCAAGAGGCGAGCTGGAGAGCAGGAACGTATGGAGAGCTTATGATGTGATATATTATAGTATCTAAAACGGATTGATTTGTCTCTTCTGTGATTGTAAATATGTTGTAACTCTGATATATATATTAAACTGTGATTTGACAAGAACAGTTTCCTTTGTATAACTATTATTTATGTGATATCATATTTTATCCGCTGCGAATGTGAGACTTTGGGTTTGGTTTTTGTTTCTTCTTCTTCTATCTCTTCTTCTTTTCCTAACTATCTGGAAGTTTCTGGATCGAAATCTTCGGGTCATTACACTATTCTTTTGAATCTACCTTATCTGTCCAACTTTATTTATTCACTTATATTCTGTTTTTCGAATCTATCTTCTTTTCTTCGTTTGAATATATCCTTTAAAATATTGTTTATTTATATACTACTTGGTTTAATAGTAATTTTTTTTAGTGTTTTATATAAATAATCGATCTCATAAATAATTGAATGGATTTAATAAAATGAGTTTAACCAAACTATTAAATATTAATTAAAAATAATTATATGGTTTGAAATAAATTATTTCTTTTTTTTCAAAGTCTAATTTTCATCTGGTTGTTTCTATTCTCCTACATTGTTCCTTTTCGAGGACGAAAAGTTCTGAGTGGAGGAGAGTGTAACAACCCAAAATTCTAACAAGTATTTTATTCTTTTATTTATAAACTTTGGGGTTTTAATTTACAAAAAAGTTGAATTTTTTAAATTTAATTATAAATAGTCACCAAAATTTTATTAATATACGCCAATTCTAAAATACTTATTTTTGGTTAAAGTTTAACATTTATTGGAATTTAAATCTTTTAAATTCCAACTTCCAAATCTTTTTACTTAATTGAATATATTGGTAACAACATTTTATTTCCACTTTTGTTCTTTTAAAAATTGGTTATACACCTTTAAATCAAGTAATTAATATTTTGTAAAAGAAATAAACTTCATACGTATACACATTTGTTTCTTAGTTAATTGATTAATAAATAAAATTTTAAATTGAATAATATATAGGAAATAACTTTTACGTTTTCTTTTTTTACATATATACACCAGTTATGTGTTAAATGTTAAGTAAATCAAACCAATGTAAACAAATCAAAAGTTATTTAAGTAATAAATTTTAAAGTTAATAGGGTATAAACAGGCTATTTAAAATACACGTTTTAATTTGTACGTTATATCCGTTTTGATTTATTTAGTTAGCATATAAATGGTACGTAGCTAATGAATATTTTTTAAAACGTATATTTTACTAAAAATAGGTAGAGAATAAATAAGTAACGTATAAATGTAGATACGTTACTTTTGTTATAAATTTAGCGTATATTGTACTAACGATATATGAAATAAATAAATAAGAAACGAATAGTTTCTAATCATGTTACTTTTGTTAATTATTTGAGCATTCGTTTCAATTAAAATTCTGCATCTATTACATGCTCATGAATTTCATACCTTAGCTACTGAAAACATATCAGTAGCCGTGATTTTGGAAGAAATTTTTTGACCGTTGCTTGTAAAACTGCTCATATTTAATTTGATACGTTTCATTTCTATTTGTTCCGTTCTTTTCCTTGTTGCCTTTTTCATTCCTTGATTTTTGATGCTATTGGCTTCAACAAACGTATCATATTCAGTATGAAATATATATATATTCCTTACCTTATCTGTGTCAGTTTAAATTGTGAACAGTCATTTCCTTTATTATCCCCTGAAATTTGCGCTTGAATTTTTCCATATTCGTTACTTTACATTTATATCGCTACGTTATTTTTGGGTTCATAAAACTTTATACGTTTATTATAATTGACTGTTGCTCATCTTGGCCTATATAATTCCACCCTTATATTCTTCTTCCTCTCCTCTTTTATTCCTCTGCTCTGAGAAATACAGTTCATATGCTTGCTCATCAAACTTTTCCACCTGCTCCTATTTGTCGCAGTCTCCTCGCCACCAAAGTTCCCCTCGTCCACTTCGTGCCTCATCCTCATCTCCTCTCTTTTATATAATAAGGTAATATATATTATTTATTTATACTGTTTTTTTATATAAGATACTGGTTCATATATTAGTTGTATGCGGTTGGTCTCATTGATTTTACTATATAAGTTATGTATATATGAAGGAAACGTATGTATTTACTATATATATACATACGTTTACAGTCCTAAGTTATAGGATCTTGCAAAAGTAATTTTTATGTTAAGTTAGTATTAAGCTAGTGTATATTGTATATATATAGTGTTAGTTATATATTATATATAAGTAAGTTTTAAAGTATACGCACATTTCTTATTTTGGGATTCATGCTATGCAAATATCTGTACAATTCCTTTTATCTGCTATACATATGACTAACCACTTCAGTTAAATTATTTGGGTTTGAACCGTGTTACAATTAACATCTATTTTTTTATGTAATGATACCAAAAATCATATAATATTGTAATTAAATTCACACTTAATACATTTTATGGTAAAATTTATTACACGATGAAAAGACATGTAGGAAGAATTAAAAAGGGTTAGTCTCCAATCTCGACATTAAGATTTAACTGAATATGCATATCAATTGTGGCAATATCATTTCCGGTCCACTTTGTTTTTTTTTGTTTAAATTTTATGCATATGATATAAAAGATATGAATTTTAATTAAAACAAGGATTCAAATTTTGGTTGCACTTTCTAATCATCAACACAAATTAGTAAGGAAGAATGAAAATGTTAAAACGTTGGTGTCAGACACTGTGTATTTTTAGGTAAGCTAATAAAGCAAGTCTGCATATAAATGTTGATTATAAATATAAGTTCATTCAAGCCCATGCTCCAACTTCCTCTAACAGCGTGGAAATATGATATATCTACGCAGTTCAAAATGAGCTAAAACTTTGTAGATATTTCCAATTATTATTTATATTTGTCTCCATAAAATTGGAAAAATAAATAAATAAATTCCATAAAAGCAATATAATTACAAAATTTTACCTTTCTTCAAGTTGTGTAGATACCATATTTCTAGGTTGAAGGAGAATATTTCACTCTGGACTTGGAACATCTATCCACGTTCAAAAAATACTATTGCATAATGTACTAGTAGGAGTATTTTGTAATCAAAGGATTTGCGTAGTGTCAATGTTTTGTAGGATAATTAAATGTTTAAATTCTGAAATCTGTTACAATTTCAAATAACTACTTCACATATATCATTACAATGATCAGTTACCTATGATAAATTTCTAAAAGGACACGCATAGCACATTTAGTTAATATGGTAACATTATTTATCATGGTTTCCCTGTTGCTTTTAACCGTAAGTAATATGAGTCTCTATCAGAAGAACTAGTGCACAAACGATTTTATTTCTAATATCTAAAGTTCAATTTTTTTTGTTGAAGTTAAGATCCCCGTTGAAATATATAAAAACTTAGATTAAAGTATGCAAGAAGTATGTTTGATGTTTAGATATATAATATATAAAATTATAGTTTGCTTGACTAATTATGATATGTTCAATTGTTGGTATGGTACGTATAAAGGGTGTGCCTATTAAATTTAAGTTGTATAAATGTATATATTTTATTTGATAAGTATGGGATTAAATATAAATTTGAAAATAAATACATGTTTTGAATTGAAAAATATATATTATATTTATATATACATTTAGTTCAATTTATATCAACTGATTCAATCATTCTCATCGATCTCACATTATCAGCCTTGTCCGTCGTGCCTATTTTCTACATCAAATCATGTACATCTAGCATTGCTTTGGATTTCGTAGCTCATTTCTTCGTCAAATCTATCTAGCCTCGAAAGGTGAGCAATCACTCACGATTTACGTTCTTTTATTTATTAAATTGATTTCGATTGGAACAACAATTGAAATATGTTGCTAAAATTTAACTATTAGTTGTTTAAATCGTTATATGTATGATATGCATTTATATGTAATTGTTCACCTATGGGATATGACACCAGATCGTGTTGTTTATATTATATTGTTATTGATGATATATGCCTGTTATTATTATTGTCATATCTGTTATCACTCTGCAAGTTTCCTGTTAGTATAAAATTCACTATGGGTTGAAATGATACATACCCGAATGGACTTTAGAATAGGAGAATTTCGTTATGGGTTGAAATGATAGACCCAAGTGATTTCCATTGAATTGAAATTGGTCCATCGGATAACTAAATTACAGATTGAAATGATAAATATCTGTATCACTTGACCATCGGATAAGAAATTATATACAGACACCGTTGGTCCATATATAAATATTTTGAAAATAATTTATGTGGTTTTAGAAAGAAATATTAGGTTTTAATAAATATTGATTCTTAAATATTATATATAAATGGAAATATAATATATAGATTTAATAATAATATTTAATTAAATGGAGATTGATTTAATACATATAATATGCTCAAGTACTTATTTAAAGTTATAGATTTTGGTAATAATTTGAATAAGTTAATTTGGGAAGATAAATTTAAATATATTTGAAATTGTATGTAATTAAGAATTTTAGTAAATAAACATCGATTTGGAATTATGGAAATTGAAATTTAAAGATACGATTTTAACTGGATTTTTGGATTTAAGTGACTTAATGAATATTCCATGTTAAAATAAATTAAAGGAGATACATAGTAAGATGTAATTTAAGGTTACTTAAATGATATTAAATTTTATGAGGGAATATTTCGAGATTAAACAATAATAAAGTTAAATCAGGACATATGAAACTATGAAATTTAGCTTTGAAAATGTGAATATTAAAGCTTTGAAATATATTGGAATTTAAATGGTTTATTTTGAGATTTATTTCTGCATTGGGAATCGATATAATTTGCAATTGTTTATTAGGAACTGAATTGAATTGAAATTTGTTGAATTTAGATTTAGTTAAATTTGAATTTGTAAATTGATTTGATTTGAATCGTAACTTTGAAAATGATAAAATTTGGAAATATAAATGATACTCTGGTTTTGAAGTTTTAAATTAATTTGAAATGACCACGGTATGTAGTGTATATTTCTACATTGTCGTTAATTCCACGGATCCTTAGAGGATGGTTATCCCAAACATCGGTTGAGTTACCTGTATTTTAGTTGTTATTTCACTTAAGTTGGATTTATTGATATAAGAATGTAAATCCTGACTCGAGTGTTTTGTGTTTTGCTTTACGCTCGGATGAGACTGAGTGATACAACATTTGAGACTCGCCTTTGGAGTTTGGAGCTTCGCTTGGAGACCCAACTATCATTTTAGCTTTCAGCTCTTCCAGTTGATTTGTTCAGAGGAGCCATCGGTTGCATTGGAGACTTCACTATATTTGAGACATTCTGCTGTATTTTATTTCTAACGCTGATGATTATATAGTAGCTTCGTGAACTACTATTTATTGATTCCGCTGCGTATTATTGTATTACTCTGTGTATGTGATTCTGTGATTGATTTATTTACTGTATATGTTAAGTTTTGCCAAATTCAAATTCACAATCTGATATTTTGAGCAATTCAAGTCCGACATGTGCGGATGCTAATGGTTGAAAATATCAGGTCATTACAATACATCCATACAATTACATACAACCTTACAAATCATATTATATGTACATATAATATGATCATGCAATACATCCAATATAAATAAATTTGAATTAAACAACTTTATCATCCAAATCTAGCTTATTACCAAAAAGAGCATGTAGATATAAACATACATGTAAAACCAATTAAAATCCATTTTGAATCAACTAAAATTCATTTATAAAATATGGGTAGGTTTAGATCTAGTAAAATTCAAGTTTTTAACATTAAAAGGGGTTAAAATGCAAAACGCAATTAAAACCATATATCTACTTTTAAAACATAGTGAGAGAATAGAATCACTCACATATATACTAATCACCTACAATTAGTAATAGCATCGATGCAAATATAAGACAAACAAAAGTGTTAAAATCATCAAATATGTACTAACAAATTAACGTTAGTAACAAGAGAATCAATGTTATCCAAACAACTAAAGCTGTAATTAACTACCCATCGTATGGTAGTAATAATGATAAAATATCACACACTCATCCAAATACAATTTCATCATAATACAACAAACATATATGGTAATTAACTATCCATCGTATACTAATCACATCTTAAAAGTAACACAATATAAAAATCATTGTATGTGTACTAACAAATCAATTTTAGTAACAAAAGCGTCTATGTCACCTAAACAACCAAAATCATAATTAAGTACCCATCTTCTGGTGGTAATAATGGCAAAATATCACATGCTCATCCTTATGTGATTTGATTGCAATATAACAAACATAGATGATAATTCAAATCAACAATCAATCACATTTATTACAACATCCAAAATAAGGTACTTATTATTTCCATTGAAGTAAAAAAAATCAATTTATTATCGTTTATTATAAAAACACCTTTATTTATTGAGTCTCAAAATAATAATAGTTCATCAAAACGGTAATACACTTCAAAAATCCTTTATTATACAATTACGGCTCCAAAAACCTGAAAACATCATATTTTAACAAAAAATAGTGATTTTCATTAAATTACTTTGCAAATTAATAATATTATTATTTTATTCAAAATAATAATATGTACTCAAACCACTTTAATATTTTTCGAAACCAATTTATTATATTTGTCTCAAAAATAACAATATTCTAGTTTAAACCTCAAAACTCATTTTTCTTGGTGTATTTCTCAACATAGTAATAAAATAACCCAAAATACTTTCGGAAACATATATTTAATATATTATTATTACTCTAAGATTATCATTCATTTTTATTACTCGAACAACAATAACAATAATAATTTCCTTTGTAAACCCAGTAAAATTAATCATATTGCCACTTACTCAAAATGATACAATTTTTGCAAAAGCAATATTATTATTTATGAAATCTCACTTTATTTTATAAATAATAACAAACTCCCCAAGTTAAATCTAAAATAGATTCCACGTTATTATTTATGAATTTCCCTGAAATTCACAAATAAGAGCCTTATTAAATTTTCTCACATTAATTTCATTTTAATTCATTAAATCACTTATATTTACAAATATCATCCAAAATGGGTAAATAACCTTATCTCTCGTTTATTTATTTATTTTTCCCATTATCACACAATTTCATCCACTTTATTTTAATTAATTATTTTCCCATTCGAATTCCCCGTTAATTATAATTAAACACCCAATATTACAATAATCATTGATAAACAATCCAATCAAGGAGAATGCACCCAAACATTATAACAGTCAAGTAGTCATCAATATGGTTAGAGGCTATATTTAGAGGGTATTGTTATCGACACTCCAATTTTAGATATGAGGGGGCCAAGTTACATGAGCACTCCACGTTTACTAAAATTGATACGGGAGCACACCCTTTGATCAAGTTAGCATCTTTTCTTCTTTTACCTTGATTAAAACTTCAAAACTCTACCATAAAGCGTAAATATTAAAAGTAACTATTTCCCCTTTCCTGCTTTTATGCAAACAAAAAATGACGAGAAAAAAAATTCTATGAAAAAACTAAATTTAACCTAAATTTTAATTTTAAAAATTGTCTGAATTTCAATGGGAGTATGCCAAAATAAAACCAGAAAATAAACAATAGGCTGACGAAATAAAGAAAGCTAAAGGGCAGGGGCTGTCGAATTAAATTATTCATTTTGGTTGTCCCCTTCTAACTTTATTTCAAATATCAAATATATATTGATTTTTTTGGTCGACAAACACGTTAAACCCTACCTACAAAACCCTAGAATTTTTTTAAAAATTACCTAATTATTTATTGGACAAATTTTTCATTACGAATGCCTTCTTGAGTAAGAATTAACCTTGTTCTTTCTCGTTTGGAATTTCATCGGCATATGTGTTTGATTTCTCCATTGATTATTTAATTTGGATTAGGGATTAAAGAAGGAGACTAATAAAGTTAAAGGAATTAAGGTATAAAAAGAAAGGGGCAAATTAGTCAGTTTAAACTGTAATTTTATTATAATGCTATTTTTTCATAGTAAAATTTTGTTTTTAAAAAATGGCCCCTTCATATCCAAAAGTGGAGTGCCAGTAATAGTGCCCTATTTAGATGATGACAACATGACTCACAATTCTACGTGAAATAATATTGAATATTAAATTTTGGTGATACAAAATCACAAATAGAGGGGAATAAATACGCAAAAGAAAGAAAGAGAAGATTTTGTTTTCCTTAATTAATAGGCATATTCGAGTATGTTTATTTCTCTATCTAATTGGCTAATCAAATTATTTTTTTCCATCTAATGTTAACTTGGGCATTAAGTAATTGATTGTAAAAATAGAGACTAGAAGAGAGTGTAAAAATGAGATGGAAAATCTACTTGCTAACTTTCTCTTCTCCATCTTTGTTCTTCTTTTCCAACAATTTTAGCCATATAGATATTTTCTCCCTTTTCTCAATTTGGTTATCAATTCAATGGTATTTTGTTTATTTTAGCTTTGTTCTATTAATTGTAAATAAAATTTTGGTGAATTAATAAAGTGGATGGTTGGGTGGAATATCTTGGGTTATTGCGTTTTGATTTCAATTCCGTCTTGTTTTCAATCCAAGTTATCTCTTTGTAATTTGGGTGACAAAGATCCGTTGATAAAAGCTTCCGCAAAGCGCTACTATTTCCATAACAGTTTGGTATCGAAGCATGGATCATCGCAAAGCTTAGAGTAATTTTGGTTTGAAAAATTATTAATGTCAGATATGATTTTGTTTTCAAAATGGCTATTTTGGATAGGAAGAATTGGGTATTTGGAAGCCTAAGATGAGGATGTTCTGTACCTCAATGATCTTCATGATTCGATCGATGGAGATGGAAAGAAGCCCTCTGATGTACATGAGGAAAAGTGGAAAAAGATGCATAAGAAGGCGATTGCTTTAATTCGCCAGTATCTTGATGATTCAGTTTTCCATCATGTGGCTAGTTGTGAATCGGCAAAGGCTTTGTGGGACAAGTTGGTATCTTTGTATAAGTCAAAGAGTGCTACTAGTAAGGCTTTTCTAGTTCGAAAGTTGGTACGACTGAGATTAGATGAAGAGAAGTCTGTTGTAGAGCATTTGAATGAATTTCAAGGTGTAATAAATCAATTGGCAAATATAAAGGTCAATTTTGATGATGACAGGATCTTTTATTAATGAGTTCGCTTTCAGGAAGTTTGGAAACTTTGGATGTTTCATTGAGTAATTCCAATTCTAATGGCACTATCACTTTGGAAACTATTCGAAGCAATCTTTTGAATGAGGAGCTTAGAAGAAAAGGGTCAGGTACGAAATCAATTCAAAATGAGGCTATGGTGGCAAGGGACTCAAAGAAAGATACAATTTGGAAGAAGAAGCTAATGGTAAAGGTGTTATCACTTGTCATTATTGTAATAAGAAAGGTCGCATACGCAGCAAGCATTATGCCTATAAAAGAGATCAGAAAAAGGCTGCGCACGATGATACTAGTAGTGATGCACATGCAGGTTTTGCTGAAGGTACCGATAGTGATGCCTCTTGTGATGTCCACTTTAGTGAAACAAGCCTTGGAAGATGGATCCGGGAGGCAGTTTTCACAATTGCAGAGATGTGAATTATTTTTCTTCTTATAAGAAGAGTGTCGGCATGATTAGGACAGCCAATGGGGAAAAGCTACCGATTTGTAGTATTGGATCCATCTGGTTTCGTATGCATGATGGTGTGGTTAGAGAAGTCTTTGGAGTGAGACATGTACTCACTTGTTCGCATAATCGTATTTCTCTCGGTCAGTTGGATCGCCGTGGTTGCACTTATGAGATTCAAGGTGGAGTTTTGAGAGTGAAGAAAGGTGGTCGTATAAGGATGAGAGGAGTATTGGAAGAAGGAAACCTTTATAGCTTGGTTAGTTCTCTAGTCGACAATGAAAAGCGAGTGATGGTTGAAGGACCTAGTCCACAGCAAGGTGGGGATGTTAATATGGTCACTGCTTATGATTCTAACATTGAGGATCATATTTTAGACAGGGTTCTTTATGTTGATGATGCTCATGGGATCGATAGTGATTAGGTAATGAGCTCAGATCGAGTGATAGACGGGTGTCGAATTGCAAAATCCATAAAGACAAGACGGAGATCTTTGTGGTATTACAAACGTTTTTGAGACTGGATTTGTGTGGTGCACCTCATGTCGGAGATGCATCACTTGTAGGCGGTGATTAAGGTTGTAATCTAGTGTGGTTGAGATATGAGAATTTGTGATAGATCTAAATATGACATGCTTGATATGTTGGAGATATGTGATTTTGCATCAAGGTAGAGTGTTAAATTCTGATGATACAAAATCACAAGTAGAGGGAAATAAATATGCAAAAGAAAGAAAGAGAAGATTTTGTTTATCCTAATTAATAGACATATTTAAATATGTTTATTTCTCTCTTTAATTGGCTAATCAGATTATTTTTTATCATCTAATGTTAACTTGGGCATTAAGTAATTGATTATATAAATGGAGGATAGAAGAGAGTGTAAAGGTGCAGTGGAAAATCTATTTGATAATTTTCTCTTCTCCATCTTTGTTCTTCTCCACAACTTTAGCCATATAAATATTTGCTACCTTTCTCAATTTGGTTATTGATTCAATGGTATTTTGTTTGTTTTAGCTTTGTTCTATTAATTGTAAAAAAAATTTTGATGAATCAATAAATTAGGTGGTTGGGTGGAACATCTTGGGTTATTGCGTTTTGATTTCAATTTCATCTTGTTTTCAATCCAAGTTATCTTTTTGTGATTTAGGTGACAAAGATCTGTTGATAAAAGCTTCAGCAAAATGCTACTATGTCCATAACAGAAATACTGAATATATAAGAACTGTACGTAGAGTATGGCTATTCTAGACAAAATTGATTGAACATAAGATGTCCAGACTGAGACAAGATGCTAACTTTTGGAAGAGGACGTACAAAGGCATCAAAGAAGAGAGAGAATGTTGGAATTGTGTTTTACCTTAGATATATTTTGTTAAAACCTAACATATCTATCCTATTTACTTATAAAATCTCTAAATGCCTGCATCTTGGTTCTACATAATTTAATATTTTTGTAAATCATCATTCTCGCTCAGTAATAGAATTTGCTATGCTAAAAAATCAAAACCATTGGATGGGTTTTCACCATATCTCGATCCATTATCGACTTCTTCCAAAATTTTGTAAGCCTAAATTTTCAAAAAAAGTTATATAATATAAATTTATCAAAAAACGAATTCATTCCCTACTTCTTCGCTTCACCGTTGAGCCTTCTTTTCCCAAATCCCTTAAACCCCACATCCAAGAATAAATTTTTCCATCCAAAAACAATATTTTACAATGTCAAAAGCAAAACACCCATCATGGATCTTTCTTCAGTCTTCAATCCACTTAAATCACTCTGGAAGTCAGCGAATGGTTTAATGTATTTGAAGAATTAATAGTAAGATTCAAAGATTCATGTTTTTCTCCATTCGGCGGGCATTTATAAAATTATTCGATCTTACTTCATATAATATAGACCAATTATTTGAAAATACCAGCCTTTACAATTTTCAAAATAATAATAAATTTAAAGTAGTTATTTATCCACTGTCCATGGCTCTATTTTATATTACATCAGAAGCAAAGCATAAAGGAGATAGATTTCGAACACATTCCAACGTATAAGGTCAAAAATGTGCAACAGGAAGAAAGTTTCCTGTTAATGGAGGCAACCTCCTGAGCAAGCAAACAGGAAAATGGAATGGAAACGAGAGAAAATGATTGTACTATATTTTATTACAGCAGTATACTGATATATATATCAATAAAAATACAAATGCCACGTGTACTATACCTATATTCTGTTACATTCCTTCCTCTTATTAAAAGTCTTGACCTCAAGACTTGAATCTTACAAATGAAGCACTCAAACAATCACAAATCAAGCTTTCAAACAATCAACAACAACAACTACTCTATTACAAAATTCGGATATTTTGCTTCAAACTCCACAACAAACTCCCAAGTGGCTTCAGATTCAGGGTAACATTCCCACTGCACCAAATATTGCACCTGAGCTTGATTTATATGTTTAACCATCCTTCTATCAACAATAATAGCAGGAGTTAAAATGAAATCACTGCCTTGCCCCTGGTACATAGCTGGAATATGAGCCACATTAGGCAATGTTCCTCTAACTTTTTTCAACTGAGAAACATGAAAAACTGGATGAATTTGTGCATCTTCTGGCAACTTTAACTTGTAAGCTACTGTCCCCACCTTCTCTAAAACTTGAAATGGACTAAAGAATTTAGCTCCCAGCTTTTCATTAGCAACATTTCTCACTGTCTTCTGTTTATAAGGCTGCAACTTTAACCACACCCAATCCCCTACAACAAAGCTTCTGTCTGTTCTATGCTTATCAATATGCATCTTCATTCTATTTTGTGCCCTTTGCAAATGAAACTTTAACAACCTAATTATCTCCTCCCGTTTGCACATAGATCTATCCACTGCTTCTACTTTAGTTTCACCCGGCATATAAGGTAAATGAAGTGGAGGGGACTGATTATATACAATTTCATAAGGGGTTGCTTGAATTGATGTGTGAAAATTAGTGTTGTACCAGCCAAAGGAATCCACAAACTCCAATCCTTCGGATTCTCACTGCACATGCATCTCAAAAATGTTTCCAAGCACTTATTTACTACTTCTATTTGACCATCTGTTTCAGGATGGCATAAAGATGACAGCAGTAACTCAGTGCCTTGAATAGTAAACAAAGCCTTCCAAAAATTGCTAAGGAATACAGGATCTCTGTCACTTACTATACATCGTGGCCAACCATGTAATTTGAACACTTGATCCAAATATAAATGAGCTACATCCATGGCTGTATATGGATGAGACAAAGCAGCAAAATGTGCATATTTGCTAAGTCTATCCACTATCACCATAATGACATCCTTGCCTTGAGATTTTGGCAATCCCGAGATGAAATCCATTGACACGTCAACCCATACTTCCTGAGGAATTGGTAATGGCTGCAAAAGACCTGGGTAGGCAACATTTTCATGCTTATTAGCTTGACATACTAAACAATGTCTTACAAAATTGCTCACATATGTTGACATCCCTTTCCAATAGAACAATGCTTTAATTCTCTTCAATGCAGCATCTCTCCCTGAATTTCCACCTTGATGTGAAGAATGTAATCATTCCAGAATAGATTTCTTCAAATTGTCATCAGGTCCTATTACTATTTTCCCTTTCCTCCTTAACAATCCATCAACCAAAGAGAAATTATGTATATTCTATCCTTGACTCAATTTACTTAGCAATTGCTGAAAATTTAAGTCAAGCTTATAACTTTCCTCAATAAGCTTACTGAGGTTTGAATTGATTACAGACAATGCCATGCATAAGATTTCTGATCCAGTCACTCTAGATAAAGCATCAGCTACTACATTTTCAGTTCCACTTCTATACTGGATTTCATAATCAAATCCCATCAGTTTTGATAGCCAGAACTGCTGAAAAGGAGTTGAAATCTTTTGCTGCAATAACCACTTCAGGCTTTTTTGATCAGTCTTTATAATGAACTTCTAGCTAGACAAGTATTGCTCCCACTTCTGCATTGCGGTCACCACAGCCAACAATTCTTTTTCATAAACTGAAATCTTCTGCCATCTTGGACCCAAGGATCTGCTCATAAAGGCCAATGGGTGCCCTTCTTGCATTAGTATAGCACCAATGCCAATGTTGGATGCATCTGTTTCTACAATAAAAGGCTTTGAGAAGTCCGGTAAGGCTAATACTGGTGTTGTACTTACTGCTTTTTTCAATTCATCCCATGCTTGTGTTGCCACATCTGACCACTTGAATTCTCCTTTCTTCAAAAGTTGAGTCAAAGGCTTACTAATCCAAGCATAATTCTTCACAAATTTCCTGTAGTGGCCGGTTAACCCTAAGAAGCTTTTTAATTCCTTGACATTCTTGGGTACTGGCCAATTCTTGATAGCAATAATCTTTTGAGGATCAGTTTCCACTCCATTTCCAGATATGAAATGGCCTAAATATTCCACTTTATCAATTACAAATGAACATTTACTCTTCTTTGCAAATAGTTGATGCTCTTTCATAAGCTGGAAAACTACCTCCAAGTGCTTTTCATGCTCTTTCAAATTGGGACTGTAAACCAAAATGTCATCAAAGAAGACTAGTACATTCTTCCTCAATAAAGGTTAGAAAATATTGTTCATCCAACATTGAAATGAAGCCGGTGCATTACACAAACCAAAAGGCATGACTAAGAACTCATAATGTCCATTATGAGTCTTGAATGCAGTCTTGTACATGTCATCTTTATAAACCCTCAACTGATGATACCCAGCTCTCAAATCAATTTTAGTGAAAACAGTTGCTCCTGCTAGATCATCTATAAGCTCATCCATTACAGGTATAGGAAATTTATCTTTCACGGTTTTCTTGTTTAATTCTCTTTAATCAATACACAACCTCCACGATCCATCTTTCTTTCCCACTAACACCACAAGAGAAGCAAAGGGACTGCTACTGTCTTGAATAATTCCTTGCATGATCATCTCATTCACCAACTTTTCAATAATATCTCTTTGCTTCAAGGAGTATCTGTAGGGTCTTATATTCACAGGGTTGGCTCCAAACTCAAGAGGTATTCTATGATCAAACACACCTCTTGATGGTAGCAAACACTTAGGTTCTTCAAATATAGATGCATACCTATGTAGAAGGCCAGAAATGCCCTCAGGAATAGGCTTGGATTCCATGCTAAAAATCCCTAACCCTTTTTCATCACTTTTCCTAAGTTGCATAAAAAACAATTGAATTGAGTTCGTCATCACCTTATGGCTCGAAGAGGATTTATTACCTTTTGGTGGAATTCCCTTCAACACATGATGATTATTCCCATAATCAAATTCCATGAATAATTTTTAAAGTCCCACTTTACTGTGCCCAATTCACTCAACCATTGAACTCCTAACACCATATCACAACTTCCAAATGGAATCAAAAGCAGGTCCGACACAAAATCTGTATTTTGCAATCTCCACTTGAATTTTTTGCAGACATACCGGCAGGCCAAATGATTCCCATCAGCTACAGTAACAGCCTGTGGAGCAATTGACTCTGACTTTAACCCCATCTCAACTAACCCCAAATCAAGGAAATTATGAGTACTCCCTGAATCAATCAGAATGTGCAGTGGTATCCCTTTACAAACACCAATAACTCTCATAGTTTGAAAGTTATGGGTTCCACTTAAGGCATTAATGGAGATACAAGGGTTAATCTCTGAAAGTTCAAAAGTCTGGTCACTGGTTTCAACAGCCACTACCCCTTCCATGTCATTACTCTCCAGCTCCTCATCTTCTCCTGGTATCTCAACCATGAACAATTGAGTCTGCTTCAACTGACATTTATAACCCCTTTCATAGGGCTGGTCACAAAAATAACACAGTCCCTTAAGTTGTTTTTCTCTCCTTTCAGCGGTTGTTATGGTGGTCTGAGGTCGAAGGAAAGATGGGTTGGGTTTTAAGGATACTGGGCTAGGTAATAATGAGGGGAGGGTTTGTGTTTTGATGGAAGGTTTGGGTATAAAAGATGGTTTGTATATGGCCTTAACTGCTTCACGATTCTCTTCCTACAATCTAGCATATTCAACTACTTGAGCCAGGTCCATGGGTTTAAAGGCCTTAACAAATGGTCTTACAATCGATTTTAATCCACCTACAAAACTCTCCAAGAAATATGAATCTGGCAGTACTTGATTCTGTTGAAGCATTAAAGACCTTAGTTCTTCAAATTCATCAATGTAAGACTCAATTTTCCCCACTTGACTCAATTTGTTAAACCTCTCCACTGTATTACTTCCATTTTCATCTTTAAATCTTGCAGAAACATCAACAATAAACTCTGACCAATCAACATTCTTCTTGACTACAATATAACTAGACATCCAACTTTCTGCTCGGTCTATCATGTTCAAACAAGCTAGATCTACTTTCTGATCTTCACTTATTTTACATAGACTAAAATATTTGTCGCATTTTTCAATCCACATTCTACAATTAGTTCCATCAAACTTAGGAAATTCTAGTTTGGGAACATACCCCTGAATTCTGGAAGAACTTGGTTCGGCAATTCTTGTAGAAGAAGCTTCACTCCTTCTGATTTCGACGCCCCTCATTCTATCCTCCACTTTGTCATTCATCTCTTGAAAAGATTGAGAAATCTTCAGCATCGTTTCTTGCATGATATTCTGCAAAGATTCCTACAGCATCTTTTGCACATTCTCCTCTAATCGCTTGCTTTGAGCTTGCTGTGCCTCCAACCTCTCACTAATAATCTTGATTTGATCTTCCATTGCTTCAACTCTTCTTGTTACTGCTGGTGCCAGATTGAAAATTTCAAGATCAACTATGTAGGATTTTCACGAAAAGGGCTTGGACGAATTAGATCGGGTTCAATCTTCACGAATCAGATCAGATTTTCGCAAATCGTGATGTGGGTGATGTGGGATAGAAAACTAATTGCAGCGGCAACCGCTCTGATTCCAATGCAACAGGAAGAAAGTTTCCTGTTAATGGAGGCAACCTCCTGAGCAAGCAAACAGGAAAATGAAATGAAAACGAGAGAAAATGATTGTATTATATTTTATTACAGCAGTATACTGATATATATATCAGTAAAAATACAAATGCCACGTGTACTATACCTATATTCTGTTACAAAATGATTTTGGAAGGTATATTATTAATTGAAATTTGTAATATCTCATCAACTGAAATAAGATTGGATTATGTCAAAACGAATAACAAAGTGTTATGAGATTGGTTTGTACATTAAACAAGGAAGATGGATAACCGATAATATGACCATTCAAGCCAGATTAATTTCACTGATCCTATAATATAATATCATCCAAAAATCTGGAAGCCATATTGATATTTATCCACTAGTCCAAAAGGGAATATATGCTATATTGGGAGGGATACGAGTCCTTTTTATCTATGTCTATTTTGGAGAATATGATTTACACAATGTCTGGGGAAAAAAGATGATATAATCCTTATGGAAACTTATTAACAACAATATTTCTGCATTTTCTCATACCATTGCCACTATTGAAGCAATATTTAGTGTTTATGGAAATGACTTTGATTCTTAAGTATTTGTGTTATGAGTATACCAAAGTCCCTCCAAAAAACCTTTCCTAAACATGAACTACGATTGGCAATAATGATTATGATGACGATGGTGGTAATGATGATTATATTCCCCTATTACTGAGGGCACTACAGATATGTAGAGACTTATGTAGTGATAGGAATAAATTTTAAGTATTCGGAAGAAAATTCTTATAGAGCAAAAGGAACAGCAAAAGAACTTAGATTTTATCGATTTTTTTGTTCGTCGTGAACTAAGGGAAGTGGAGTTGGATTGAGCCACCGAGATGGTGATCCACCTTATCCATAAATTTTGGACGATAGCAGAAACTTATCTAATCCTTCCGTTACAGATGAAACGCATCCATAGAGTGATCTACCTAGACGATCCACTAGGCTAGCAGACCTGGTAGGGAAAAACGTAGTAGAGGACCTAGACCCGTTTGTACTATGACTATAGAGACCAGTCCTACTCGTACTTGATACGGTGGAAGGACTCCTTTAATAGCCGACTAGTGAGCAGTGAGATGTATAATCTTAGTTCACTCGTTTCATCACATTTCACGTTACATTTCAGTTATCAAACATCGTTGTTTTTTAATTTTTATCTCTTGCACTCTGCATCTTAGTTTTCATTACATGTATCAGTCCGCACTTGTTGTTCATGTTTTTTCTAGACATCTGTTATTTCAGGTATCGTAACGTTTTGTTATTACATGTTTATTCATGACTTTTTTCTCATATAAAATGCGTCATTCTGTGCCTGACCATGTGGTAGTGTGTTTTATAGTTTCATATTACTATCTTTGAGGTTCTTTATAAACATTAGAATTTTTCTTTCTTTTGCTTGATGACAAAGGAG
This sequence comes from Allium cepa, assembly GCA_030765085.1. Lineage (NCBI taxonomy): Eukaryota > Viridiplantae > Streptophyta > Magnoliopsida > Asparagales > Amaryllidaceae > Allium > Allium cepa. The sequence continues at coordinate 1,035,903,851 of CM060931.1, read as the reverse complement.
GAGAAAACTATGTAAGTCATTTTGATAGGGTAGAGCATAATGATATGAGAGTTGTTTTCTTCTCCTATAAATACAGTTGTCATCACTAGAAAAGGGAAGATTGTTAAAAGCTTTATTTTGATGATGACAACATCTTGAACAATTATACATAGAATAATAATTAATATCAAAGAAATGTATGCAAAATATAGCGATATTGGAGATAATTGAAGGAACATAAGATTACCAGACGGAAGCAAGGCACCAACTTATGGAAGATGGCCTATAAAGGCAACAAAGAAGAGAGAGTGTGTCGAGATTGTGTTTTACCTTGAATAATTTTTTAAAACCCAACAACATCTCTTCTGTTTACTTATAAGACCTCTAACTACCTCCTTCTTGATTGTACATAATTTAATAACTTTTTACAAAAAAAATTAAAAAACAAAGAAAAACCATGCAAAGCCGTTTCTAAATAATTTGTATAATTTTTACATTTTTTTGAATTTTTAAAACAAAGAAAAACCTTGCAAACCATGGCATTGTTCAGCAAAGCATAACCGGTTGACTGGTTATGCTAAGCCGTCGACCGATTAGCATACTTAAAGCGCTTCCTTCCCACATCTTTTCAAATTCAATCTTCACTCCTTTTAAATTTAGTTGCAACCACTTCTTCTTTATAATGTTTCAAGGATAACAAACTAAAATATTAAAATATTAATAACACTTCAATCTTTTCGCTTCTATAAGCTTACAATATGAAATAACCTAGAAATTTTAATAATAAATTAAAATATTAAAAAGGGTAAAAATGTAATTTTACATAAAAGGACAAAATAGTGAATTTTTATAAATAAAGGAAATTGAGGAATATGACTTTTTCATTGCGTCAAATAGATTTTTCTAGCCCAAATTCATATATAAAATGTCAGAAACGGATACCATGTGCATATAATATGAAATGTTTACCACATCGCGCATATCGGATTTTGCGCCTATTTTAAAATTAAGTTTAAGAATTAGCTACCAGAATAAATCAAAAATTATTTATTAAGTTATCAATTGAATATGTTTGAATTACTTTTGAAAAAAGAGTATAATTATGGTAATGTGCATTACAAAAATGAGAAACACATTTACATATAAAGAGGGAAAACATTAATTTTCATGTTAAATGGAATTTATTGTTATAATTAATGAAATTATATGTTGCATATTGTTGAGATTAGTCCCACATCGGGTAATTTACAATATGAGTTATGCATAAATACTAAGAGACTTTCCATCACATTAACCAATTGGTATTGTGATAATATATGGTTCTCTAACATGGTATCAGAGCGGGTTTAATTGTATCACACGTCACCCTCAATGAATGTCCACGTATATGGATGATCATACCCAACACGTGCGGGGGCGTGTTGAGATTAGTCCCACATTGGGTAATTTACAATATGAATTCTACATAAATACTAAGAGACTTTCCACCACATTAACCAATTGGTTTTGTGATAATATATGGTTCTCTAATGCATATATTAAAAAGAACGGACTGCGTGATCGAAGGTCACGAGTTCGAGCCCCGAAACTGACAACCCTGTAACAAGTACCCGAAGTATGTGTTTGGTAGGCACATACTTCCCTAGAGTTTACAAGCGAAGCTTGGTTTTCTAGGTAATTCAAAAAAAAAAGAACGGGGATGGAAATATATATTTTATGAATATTAGAATACATTTAATTTTATACATATTGAAAAGCGAAGATAATAATGTATGCATGGAACTAAAGCATTATCTTGAAGAAACGGTAAGGTACATTATCTCTTATTAGCAAAGAATAAAGGGTAAATCCGTTTTGAACTTTTAATATTAATCATTTACAAATTAGTTGAATAACTAATTGGTAAAGGGTAAGGTTTCTAATTAATGTAAATAAATACATACATGTACGTTTGAATATAGATGCATGATTCCCTAAAATGGTCAACAATAATTAATATGTAGAATATCAATAAATGATATTAATTGATTGAATTATAATAAATGGTATATGTTTGAATCATCAACTGAGAGAATATAAACGTCACCTTCTTTAAAGAAAAAGAAAAAGGAAAGGAATACTGTGTATATGTAAAGATAAGTAATATATGGATAAGCACATAATTTTTTCTTAACCTAGACTTCACCTTTAAATTAGATCATAGCCTCCACTATTTCTTATTCCTAACCCCAGTCGTCATTTTCCTTCTCTCTCTCTCTCTCTCTTTGAAACACCCAAACTTAAACAAAACTCTTTATCTTTTCCAAAATTTTCCAAATCAAAATAAAAATAAAACAAAGAAAAATCAAGACAACAAGGGAGAATCCAAATTAGAATAGAAAAGAAGGAGAGAGGCGAAACAGTCAACGAAACGCAAATTTAAATCAAGGTTAGGAAGAGGAAGCTTTAAAAAGATGAGTGAATTGATTACTATGTTTATGTTGATTATAAGTAGTTGAATTCCTTTATGATTTGTCTGATTTCACTACAAAAACAAAGCACTTTATCTACACCAAAATGGCGTCGGCGGGGAGTCGATAAAGAACTAATCGACGCCACGCTGACGCCATATATGACGTCAGTAAATTTAGGGGTAGAAAATTATTTTTGACGCCATGCAGACGTCTTTCATAGGGTATTTTTCGATGTCTTTTTTTGACGTTATGTTTCCGACGCCCCGGCGACTATAATTGAAATTGTGTAACTTAGAATTTTCGATGGCTTACCCACACACTATCTACGCCTAGTTAAATTGTCAAATTCAGATTTTATGACGCCCTATCAATGCCTTATCGATGCCATGACCGAAATAATTTGCAACATTTTTGCTGCATTTCTAACCTCAATCACACATCCAAATATATACAATATATATTCATCTCACTATCATCGCAGTATCCACCAAATATCATTACGATACAATACGTATTATCCAACATAATAATATCATAAACATTATCCAACAACGTAATATCCAAATAATATCATCACAATACAAACAAAATATCTAACCAACATCTTCAAGTACAAACCAAATATCCAAGTAGTATCATAACAGTATAATAAACCAAACATTCAAGCAATAACAACACAAATACTCCATACTCTCCCGAACCATGCCCACCATTTCATTACCATCGTCATCACCGTCGAGTAAACAATCTTTCATAGGGTAAACAATCTGAGCTTCTTCTCTAGCTAACCGTCGAGTGACTTCAACTGTGGGTTTTCTTTTTTTGTAGCATTACTAACTGTAGCAACACTATCTAATGACAATCTCTGTATTTTAACCAAATTTATTTATTAACAATGAGCACTTTTTTATTTCAACTATTGTGATATTGAAACAAAAATTTTAAATTTGCGTTAATCGTATATTTGTTTAATAAATCGAGTGATTCAACTCGAGTGATTCAACGTATATATTTATTTAATTATTTATGTGATTTAAAAATATCTATATCTCTTGTTTAATTTATTAATTTTTTTTTATAATTTGACTCAATTATGTATACATTTGTTTAATTAATTGAGTGATTTAACTTGTATTTTTTTTTTAATTTACCATGTGATTTAAAAAATCTATAATTTAACTCTAATATGCTCTTGTATAATTTATTGGGACAAAGTTTATAATTTAACCTAATTACATATATGTATATGTATATGTATAAGTATATGTAATTTATTGAGTGACTTGACTTATACAACATACTCTTGTTTAATTTATTGAAACAAAATTTATAGCTTAACTCAATTACATATACATTTGTTCAATTAATTGAGCAATTTAACTTATATATTTGTTTAATTTATTATGCGATTTAAAAAAATTTATATCTCCTGCTTAATTTATTGAAACAAAATCCATCATTTAAGCTAATTAATTATTCATTTAATTTAATGAGTGACTTAACTTATATATTTTAACTCAAACTCAATTTATTTTTAAAATAATGACTTTTAGGATATACAACATACATGAGGTTCTTGGAATTTAAAATAACTCAAACTTATTTAAAAGCATTTGTATAAAATACATATATGTACATGTGAGTCTTGGGATTTAAAACCAATATATACATACATATAGTATAATATACATACATACATATGTATGTATGTATGTATGTATGAATATGGTTTGGTATACATATATACTTATTATTATATTACAAATATAACTATTTTCAAACTATGACGTGCCCTTGGAATATTGTTATAGTCGGGCTTATGATCCTCTATTTTTGCAACAGCTCTAGTATGTGTGTGAAATACATCTTCGTCCACTTCTCTTGTTATCTGCATATATTGACTCTGAAGCTCCTCAATCTTGGTCCGGTATTTCTCTTATTTTGCATTTTACCTATTCATTAGAATTTTATATATGTATACATACGTAAATTGTAACGACCCAAAATTTTCGATTTCGAAAATTCCAGATAGCTAGGAAAATAAGAAAGAGATAGAAGAACAGAAACACCAACATCTCACATTCGCAGCGGATAAAATATAATTACAAATAATAACAGTTATACAAAGGAAACTGTACTTGTCAAATTTCACTTTAATACATCAGAGTTACAACATATATACATATACAATCAACATGACTCAGATATATACAACAATATAATACAGCGGAAACACTCTATACGTTCTTGCCATCCAGCTCGCCTCCTGGGCTCCAGAACGTCCTTACGTGAAAATCTGTAATACTCGGTCTGACCCGAGCATTACATCAAAGTAACACCCAGGTCAGGCTGGAAACCAGCGTCAGTAAACCCGTCTAACATGGAATACAAAGCATACAACTTATATAAAACCCGGGATAACTCGTATCAATTTACAAATTCACAATTTGTTATAGACATCACTCATTTACACATCAACTTCCCAAGTGTCAAAACTTAGATTAAATGGTCCAATTACTTAAATCATTCCATTCCAGCTTATAGATTTCACAAACCAATTTATAGAGAATCGAAGTGGTTTAGGGTATTTACTAATACCCGACTCCGGTCTCTTCGAATTCAATACCCTCTTAACCCAAGTTATTCAAGTGAATTACAATTCAACTTTAAATACAAGATGTCTCCTTTTTACACAATAATTCATCATTGATAGATAACCACAATATCCTGTCCGTCCAAATATATGATACTACAAAATATTTCATATCAGAGATATCAACAAATTCAAGGCATTTACATCATTCAATCGTTCATAAACAAGATTGATTACTTCCGAAATTTATTTAATTAACTCCAATTAAATTAATTACTAATCTTTAATCACTTAAATTATCCTTACTTAAAATTAATTACAAATCAATTAATCAATCACCTTTAAATTATCCATCTTAATTAATCCCCTTGATTAATTATCCTGTAATTACATTAGTTCGCCATTAATTAGTTACACGAATTAATTAACCTTCCCTTTCTTATTTATTACATTGATCCTTAATTAATTACTCAAATTAATTATTCTAAAATCATTCATATTGATTAATTATCATGTAATTAATCACACCCATTAATTAACTAATCCATAATTGACTTCCTTAAATAATTCAACCCTTTAATTAATTACACTAAGTAATTAATCCTTAATTACTTTATTAATTAGTTATCATTAAATAAATCACATTTCATAATTACCCCTTTAATTATCCTCCTTAATGAATGTTATTGAGCAATTATCCTTAATCATTAATTAATTAAATAAATAAATTACTCTCCATTAATTATCAAAACTTTAATTAAAAAAAAACATTTCCTTTATTAAACACCAAATCACAAATTTGGTTTAAACATTTATCAACCACTAAATTTATTTTAAAATTTTAGTTTTTAAATAACTTAAAGATTAACTTACAAATCTAAGTTAACAACTTTTCATTCCTAATCTCATATTGAAGAAAACAATTGCTATATATATATGTATGAATTTTATTTAGGGTAAGATTTACTAAATTTCTTTTAAATTTCCAAACTTTACTTCAAAAACTTTTAAACATGATTAACAACTTGCTTAACTCCTGCTTCGGGATCAACCTGATAAGTGCTCGAGTCCTGTCCCGAGTGCCTTCATCTTCTTCCCTTTTTTTTAGTTTTATACCTAAAATTGCTAGAGTAACACACACGAACCCGAGAATCACTCCGAGTTCAACATCCTCTTTTTCGAGTTTCACCCTGAGGAAACTTCATTCCCAAATCAACACTGTGCACGGATATATAGACACGACGTGCACCTTCTTCGATCATCGGCGACAATCCAGTACTCAAAATCACCTCTAACAAATCATCGATCAACTCTTCTCTCGATCCAAACCTCCTAGATTCCATTATAAACTCGAAAACAAAATCGAGCATTCCAGTTCAAACTGAAAACATTACCCTGACCTTAATTTGCCTCGCGACGATGAACCACTGCGCCAACGACCACCGAATGTCACCTCGAGCTTCCTCTCTTCCTCCTTCATCATCTCCCATTATACTGATCGAGTTCGACATGCTTACGATGCCCCATTGACCACGAATACAACCTTGGCCCAGACCCCAGCTTAAACCCTACTAGGGCTTCGCCTTGCCACCACGATCAGTGATAATTCCAACTCTTATTTTCCCAAATTCGCCATCTTCCCAGCTTCCTCCAGTGATGAGCCCGTTCTACCCGAGTCCTTCGATTGCTAGCAATAGCCCAGAATTCCAACTCCGATCATCCCTCGCATTCTCACATAATACTTACTTAAAACTCGTGATTTAACCTTTAAAAATCAAGATTTTTGATAATAAGGCAGGTTATATACCTGAAAACGTGAATTACTTGAGTTGAAATTTTGGTATGTTCAAAATTCCCACTGTCTTCCTAAATTTCTAGGAAAATTTCAAACGTATTACACTTAAATATATTTTTAAATCTTGGTTTATGTTTAACCAAACATAACTTATTTGAATTCTAAAGCATTTCGGAGATTAGATGAGGAGATCTTGAATTTTTACTAGATTTTAACACTGTCACTTAGAAACAGAGATACATAATTTTATCCAGATATGCACCCTTATCTATCTACATTATCTATAACATGCCAACTAAAATGCAAACAATTATCACATCGTTACTTTAGATTTCCATCATATGCAACAAATTTAAACAAGTATTAGTTGTTTACTCACCTGTTAAAAGAACAGAGGTACCGGCTTTTGCATTTATACTTGCTTTTGATTTGTGCTTGATGATCCTTGATGAGTTAAGCTCGTATGTTTTTAAGTTGTAAAATGGTAGAAATGATTATATTTTGTTTTACTTAGCTTGCTCTCGAATGAATGGAATAAAAGAAACAGTGGAGGTATATAAGAAAGTATGCTACATTCTTTGCTGTAGTGTACACAGTAAGCTACTCTTTATTTTTGTTTTTTTATTATGTACTTCCCTTTTTCTATGATTTGATTTTTCCTTCTAACACAAGCTTGACCTGATTTAAGTTTTGTATGCTATAGTTTAATGCTTGTCTCACTATGTGTTTACAAGAATTTTTTTGTATGAATTATATATGTATTCACACACACTTATACATTTCCATATTGGAAAAACTATATACATCTTAAATTTTGTATACATACTTTTATTTATTTGTTTGCCTAATAAGATCAATATTTCAAAATTAAAATAAGTTAATTGCCAATTACCAGACGTCAAAAATTCGGGTCGTCACATTAATATCACTAAATACATATATACAGATCACAAACTCGATTAAAGCATCATCTACCTAGTTATTGGCGATGAACCTATCCAAATATAAACCAGCGAAACTACATCATATAAGAAGCTAATCAAATCATATCATTGCATGGAAATTGAATCGAAAAAATAAATCATACTGACAGAGCCTTGAGAGGTGATTCGGAGGAGGGGATACGTGTGTCTTAGGCTTTGTAGTGGCAGTGTTCGAAGTTGGCATCCGTTGGAGGTGGCGGGCTTCGTCGGTTGGAGGAGTTAGGGTTGGAGGGCTTGCTGGTCGAGAAGGAGGCTAGTGGGTGGAGGCATGGGGACTTCGCCGGCTGGAGGCGCGGGGGAGGTTGAGAGGGGGCTAGTAGTTGGGGGTGCGGGTAGGTCGAAGGCTGGAGGGATTGGAGTTGCATGGCCAAGGGGCAGGCGGAAGGCTAGATGGGTGGGGGTTGCGTGGGAGGCTAGAGGCATGAGGGTTTTCTGGTTGAAGTGGAATGGGGAAAAAACGACGATGACTGGGTGGTTATGGAAAGGGGTTACACCCTGCGGACGCCCCGTTAATGCCATATATAGGGCGTCGACATGGCGTCGGTATTTTTGCATAGGTAATGTTTTACCTACGCCATACCGACGCCCCACCGATGCCATAATCCAAGCGTCGGGCAGACATCGGTAACGTCAAGTAGGTAAATGACATGTTTTTTGGTAGTGTTTGAAAATAAAGTTTCTAAATTTGATTAAGAATTCAAACTTAATATATTTTGAATTACAATTTCAATTGCGAATTAAAATGAATAGCGATGATGGAAAACCCTATTTGCTAGTTTAATGGAATAATTATTAAAAAGAAAAAGAGAATACGTTAGTGAAATCCATATCTATTTTTATAAAAATAAATCCTTGTTGATAGTGCTTGGGTTGGTTGGGATAGATAAAGAAACCTAATACTCTTTTATTTCACCTTGAATTGATTTTGTAATTTGAAATATACGTAGAATTTTCACTAGAAGCACATGTAATTTTAAATAAAATGGTGAAAATATATGCATATAATCATGAAAGTAACTAGTTAAATTTGTGTAAACAAAGGTACAAACTATACACAATAATCTAGTTGAAAATGAACCTTAACTCCACATTCACAATCATGAAGAAGATGAATGAAAATAACCAAAAACAAAAATAAAAACTTTAAAATTTTGAAATACCAAAGGTCTAAAAAAGGCGTTGGGCGCCTAGATTTTGGTAAAACTCAACCCAAGAGTAACAAGTTCAAATTTGACTTGATTCGGAGGTGTGAATCCATTTTTGAACGTCTTGAGTAGAAGTCGGACATTTAAAAAATAGAATCATGTATCTGAATGCCTGGAAAATATTTTTTATAGAGTGAAAGTTAGACATCTAAAATAGATAACCAGATGTCCGAATTATTTCAGAAAGCACATTTTAAACCTTGACCTGGTGTAGGCCAAGTAGAGTGAGATAAATTACTTATATCCTACCATATCAACTATTAGGAGTTCAAATAGCTTTATGGAGTAGGTACAATGAGCAGTATCTTCATGGTGGACGTAGCGTGGAACTTAATGGGGCGAGTGTTAATAGTGCAATTAGAAGCTCTTATTGTTGCTGAGATACCCTGCTCATATGTTAAACATGTAGGAACCGGGGAAGGTGAGACGGAGATATCCACATGGTAGGGCTACACGATTGGGCAGTGGTTGGACCTATGGGTAAATCACTATAGCGATTTTTATTAATACTTCATATTGAATGATAAAGAGGATATGACACATTTACTATTGAGATGTTCATATGAATGCTTAGGTATGCCATAAATAGTCGAAGTAGTATACTCGGCGCCGAGCCCAAGCATTACGATGTTCGCTTAGTGTGTGAATGCGATATACATGGTTTGTCATTTGATAATGTTAACCCAATGTTGTTTAGGAAGTTAATCATCGGGAATCACATACTAGGAATTGACCTAGTATTGTTAGATGTTGGTTGTTCAACCCTTGGTTATAAAACCTTTGTAAGTTGTTGTAGGTGTAATTAGAATTATACATTTGATTTGTAAAATATCGAATCATTTATATATAGTAATTAAACATAAATGGAATCCCTAAGACATGTATGTTATAAATGAAGTTAATTACTTGTGATGCAATTCATTCCCAGACTTTATGTGGTTCACTCCTTTTCATCCCTTTTTATGCCCACTATAGGAGGACATGTCAGCAGATGATTTGGCCAAGATATAGTGCATTGAGGAGAAGAGTAGGTGCTTGGAGTTATATCGATTTATTTTTACTCTCCATGTACTCTATTTTGTATTAATTATTCCTGTTTATTATACTCTATGTACTACGGTTTAGAGATATTGTTGTACGGACCACGTTATTGAGATTATCGTATAATCTTGATTTTTTCAGTATTTCTATTTTATTTCCTTCCACCGTGAGATCTAAAAGTATATAATGCTTTAAACTTTATACCAGTCTTCATATCATTTAATGTTCTAAAACCTCGATGACTCATACTTCTTGGTGGGATGCGAGTTCGAAAGTCATCTTAGGCTTTGAGTCAGTGTGTCCAAATGTGTGGGTTATCATAGGATCATTGGTCAATCAAATCACCTTTCTTGGTCTTAGTTCTTTATCCATCTATTTGTGATCTTGGTCATTGATATACATTACTCTAAAAGCATAGTTGTTGTTATATATTCAATTCTAATCAGCACTATAACAATTATTTCAAGTCCACAACCTAAATATCACTCCACTCAAATCTCATTTGTTAGTTTATAGGATATTATAAAGCTTCAAGGGAAAAATCGATATTGTAGGCACAAAGTTTAAAGAACTATTCTTTTGTAAAGTTGAAGTTTGTTAGAGGGAGTTTGCAAGTTTAGTTGTAAACCTATTCTTCTAGGTTAAGTAAGGACATTTCTCGTTAGTTAAATATCGAATGGGACTTTGGGACTGAACATAGGACGGGAGGTCTGAACCAGCATAAAATTCCGATGTGATTTCTCTTTACTTCATTTTACTTACTTTTGAGTTGTGTTGTAATTTATAACTTGTTACGCTTAGCCATATTATTAATATATATATATATATGTATATGTATGTATGTATATGTATATATATATGTATGTACGTATGTATTTATGTATGTATATATGTATGTATGTATATCTACGTGTGTGTAGACACACACGCACGTACACTTTCGAACACTTAGCAACAAATATAGATTTTTATTGATGGATGTGCTTTTAATGCTCTTAATACTGATTTATTAAAATAAATAAGCCATATCAGCATGTTTTTGTAAATAACTTCAAAACTCAATAAACCAAATGTCGAATCATCTGGTATGTCTTCACGGATCCAAAGGAACAAATCACACATGAATCAGAGTCAGTATGCAAAAGTTATGGATATTAGAAGTTTGAAGTTTCAATTTACAATTAAATAAAAAATATGTGTGTCGGTGTGTAAACGAATTTACTTTTCTCTAGTAATAAAATAAGACAAATAGCACAAAGGGCATTCTTGTAACTCATTCTTATCTACTTCCACACATAGAAGGACATGTTCGCGGTGGTAGCTCAGTGGATAAGAGGCTTTCCTCAGTAAAAAGAGACGGGTTTGATCCCTACCATGAGCAATAATCCCCTGAGTAAAATTTACCATGTGTAATGGAGGTCCAAGTGGACTATCACTGCGAAAGTAAATGTGCAGACTGGGTCATCCTACACCCTCCAAGATAAGCGGTTTGTCGTAATCTTTGGTTAGCATTCATCTTACACACACAACTCCTGGTACGGATGCACATGCGTAAATTGGAACTTTGCTACATATGTGATGATATTTCATACTACTTTCGTATTTAAGGTCACATCAGCAACTGCTAGATAACAGTCACATCTAACTATTTAACATCTCAAAAATTAAGCAATAAACATATGATCAACTAAAATCAAAGTTTGAGTGACATGAGGCCATATTAAACTATAGAAAAACACTGTGTTGTAATACATGTAATTTTATACATTAAAATACATATACGTCATTTATTCTCTTTAGTTTAAATAAAGAAAACGTCGATAGTGAATATATACAGCATCTCATGACCTAGAGAATCCATCATGTTCACATCATGGCTAATGCATATAAAAAATTATTAATAGAATCAATACTTCAATTAATGAAGTTTCACATAACATTAACTTGAAATAAAATCTATTCAACCACTAGAAACATTAGAAAGAATCAATAAGTGAGGAATATAAAATTAATTCTCAAATTGATTAGCGTTAAAGATAATAAGTTTATTCAACAATTTTGATTAAATTCAAAATAAAGTTAATTCATTTTAATTGGATCTCTATTTTGTTTGACTCTAATTAAAATTGATTAATATTATAAATAATTCTTTTAATCAATTCATTTTAATATAGCTATTAATCGCATTGTGCTCTCCCTTTAATTATTTTAGATGTTTAATTATCTAACTAAAACAAAGCATATATAACCGAATTAACATGGTTCTCTATATCATCGCTGTTGAGTTTTCGCATTCCCGCGTTCCGATCGCGTTCACTTCATCGTGCCTAGATGCATTAACGGTCGAAGTCTCCCATCTCGGCGTCCCGATTGAACATCTATTCATCGCCTTCCATCGGGCATATAATTTGGTCTTGACAACACATTGTAACAAAAGAAATCCCCAATGTTACGTGCCACCAATCTCATATATATACCACGATTATTCCAAATATCTCGTGACTGGGACTGTAACCCATTCAACCCATTGCACCCACTCCATTTACAATGCGAGCCACACCTAACAATCTCCACCTTGACGAGCATTTGCTCAAGTCATCTTGGAGTTATACCGAGTCCTCTTCGCAATGGTGTGAAGCTGCTACTCCGAATTCTCATAAAAAGAAAGGGAAAACTACTTTAACCATATCTCCACCTTGACGAACATCCCATGCTCAAGCCCTCTTTGGAGCCATGCTTCAATCACACTGCATCATACCGGTCCCTCGAACCATGGAGCTTCGATACCATGTTAAGTTTCGACATTTCCGCGTTCCGAACGCGTTCGCTTCACGGTGTCTAGGCGCATCAGCGGTCGGAGTCTCCCAAGTCGGCATCACAATTGAACATCCCTCCATCGCCTCCCATCGGGCATATAATTTGGTCTTGGCAACACATTGTAACAAAAGAAATTCCAATGTTACATGCCACAAATTCCATATGTATACCACGGTTGTTCCAAATATCATACGATGTGGGACTTTTAACCCGTTTAATCTACACACCCACTCCATTTACAATGCGAGCCACACCTAACAGTCGCATCATTAATTGATCACTGGAACATTAATCAGAAAGTTACACTAAAAAACCAATCCACTTCATTAAATATTATTATATGAACTTCATGGTTCGGACTCTCGTTCAATCTCGATTAAAACATCACTTCTACACATCTAGTTTGAACTGAATACCTTCAAATATTAGCGTATTAGTAGATCTACATCACGTATTAAGCTTCAAGCTTCATAACTTTGATGGGGAAAAAACATAACTTATATGGAAAAAAAATAGTACTTGAATTGATAATTTACCAAACAACAGGCAAATTTATGTTGATTCCAACAATCATGGGATATGGGGAAACTGTACCATTTAAACTAAGATTAAGTTTAGAAGCAAGAGAAAAAAGGGTAAAAATTATGTGGATTTCTTTGAAAACTTGTAACTGGAACGATGGAGATAAATAATCAAGCGGGAATGATAGACAGTGGAATGAGTTATTTGAAGAACATGCCGAGAAATTATGTAAATGTAGGCATGAGTTTTGTCCAAATATCCTTTTCTTAGTGACAAATTCATGTTTATTGTTTGGAATTCGCATCGAAATCTCCATTGCAACTTTTACAACACCGAGTCCACCATTTCAATTTGTATAACCTTAATATGTTATGTGTCTAGCTTAAGTTCACATAGTATGCTATGATTATGCCTCTCAATGGGAACATGCTTCGACCAGAAACCTGGCCAAGCCCGCCCTGTTAATACGCGTATGAATTTTGCCTTAATTACCCATGCCTGACCCAGGTCCAACCCGGTTACTGTTAGGATCAGGTATGGTTACATCAAAACCCAGCCTGGTTGGGCCCCGACTCGATTATCAGTTTTCCGTGGTATCAAAACATGAGTGTTTATATTATTTGTTTATCATTTTGTTTGTTTACATATAATTGTTTTTACTTACTTTTATTGTGAACTTGGCTGCATCACCATCCAATTTGTATGTTAACATTGTTTGTGTATAAATTTTACAAAAATTGCAAGTTTAAAGTATTATTTTAAAATAAATAATATGAATTTATATACGGGTATTACCCAGCATGCTTGAAAACCTCGATGGGTTTGGCTCTGGTATTGTTTTTGAAATACGCTGCAGGCTCGGACTAGTTTTGATTATTGTAATCGGACTTGGGTCTGAATTTTGAGATACGTGGATTGAAATCGGACCATTGACAGTTAAGACCAAGAAGAAAGGCTAAAAGAAGTGGAATATGTGATGCAAATAGAGGATTTGAAATGAACATGGTTGTATTCAAAGAATCCAATTTTGAAATTTCTGAAGGCCTAATTAATCTGCATGAATCCAGTTGATCAAAGCCCACGAAAACACAAGTCATATTCCTGCACAAACCCTAGTGGACCAAACAGAGAGAACCGCCACCATCAACCTATCAATTTGTTCAAAAGAAAGCAGCAATGCAGGTGGAGAATTCACTGCACCAGCATTTCCTATCCCCATTCTATTTTTCCATCTTCTCTAGTTTTAGCAGTACTGCCACCACCATTATTATTACTAATATCCCCATTTCTTCTTTTGGATTCTCAATTTTCCAAAATTAAGTTTTTTTTTCTGCACTCTCGATTCAGACTTCGTTGCTTTTTCCAACATTTTCCTGCGAAATAATGAGTTCTATTTTGTCTGCACGTTATAGTCTCAAAGCTCCCTGCCTTAATGCTGCCAGTCGCAATTCTAGGTCGGTTATTAAAGGCAAATTATCTGTTCAAATTCATGTTATTATTTTTTGAAGTGCGTATTGTTTTGTGGCTTGCGATGAAATACTGTGTTTCGAGTACCGTATAGATTGCACATGGTAAATGAATTATCAAATAGTGATGGTTGTTTGTAGATTAGAGACTATTTGCAAATTATAAAGCAAAATTTTGCAAAGCCCCTTTTTTCTGGTTGAAATAGCTAGTAAGTTAATAGCTTTCCTGATTTAGTCTGTTTAACATAATTTAAGTGTAGAACGAGAAGCAACTTGGAGTTGCTTTTGTTTTATATTATTTATTGAAAATAGCTTGGATTTTGTTAAAGTAAGTTGCCAAATAGGCGTTTCAAAAGTAATTACCACTCCTAATCCTAATTTTAATGCTGGTTCCAATGGTAATATTATCATCTTGCCTATTTCATTTCCTTTGCTACTCACTAAGGCATGATTTGGTTTGAAAACGAGTTTTGTGTTTTACATGGTAAACGTGTACTTAAATACGCACTAAACGTGTACTTAAAATGCACTAAAAAGGAGAAGGGATGGAAAATGGTTTTAACATATAAAACTAAACATGATTTTTTTTCCATCGTTTAGAAAATATCAAAAACTATGTTCTAACTTCTTCTTAACCAGCTTTGTTGGAATGACTGGGATTTTTTCAACTTCTCTCTCGTACATCATTTGACATACATATTTGAAAACATGAACACAAAACTCATTTCAAGCCAAACACTATCTGAAATTATTATTATTTTCAAATGGTCAATATATTTTATCCATTATTTTTAAAACACAAAAACCTAAAATTTAAAATTGTCTAAAATTTGTTGCTAGATGAATGAAACAATCAAGCAAAAGTTAAAATTGATTCATTATCTATGCCTTATCATATTGTATAAAATATAAAGTATTCTTTTAATCATTTATAAACAAAACTCAAAATCTCTCAAAAAGTATATTAAATCTCATTCAAGTTCAATACCATAACATAACATTAATATTAATGAGAGGCGTAAGGTTCAAATTCCAACAAGGGATATAACATCTTTTGTTCACAGTATGGAGTGTGGATGCTATATAATTCACTCATTTGGAAGTTTAAGGTCAACATTTGAGTTACTTTTTGGCTGTTAAAGAATCTAAAGAATTTAATCCACTCTATTAAAAGATGAGTAATGTTTGTTGATTGATTTATGATGTAATCTTTCTTTAAATGGGTTTGCATGAGATATGAATCATGGAAGGATAAATAAAAAGAAAATATGGGGCATGAAAAGAAAATTGTACAATTTAGAAAATTTTCAACATGTATGGGATAATAGATGTAATTAGCGGGTTTAAAAAGAATCGACACTTTATCTTTGAGAAGTTCTCTTAATATTTGATATATAACTCATAATTTTACATCTCAGAAGCACCCTTGAATTTCATATATAAAGATGAAACCCAGTCCACGAGGCTTCCACACGGTAGCTGCCTCTAGGAGGTTCATAATGTACCCAGCTTTTCCCTTACATTGCGAAGAGGCTGTTTCTGGACCTTGAATTTCATATATATTCGACAAATTATGCAGCTGACCCATATATGCTACAAGCGGAGGAAATTGCAATTTAGATTTTTATTCTAATTTCTTTGAGATATCAGAGGTAATCAACAATGTTATCATGCCTAGAGATGCACTAAGGTGCAAGGTGCAGCTGCTGTGCCTTATGACTGCTTGCACCAATAACCAATTGTTATTGTTTAAAACCTGAATTTAATAGCAGTTTGTAACTGTTGAAAATTGTGCTGAGTGTACCAAAAAGTGATATTTGTCATAATACAACTCAATTCATTAATCTAATTCATTAACCCTACCCATAAATGAATCGTCCCTTTAATATTGGGTATGAATCTTTATTAAATGAGTCATAAATGGGTTATGACCCTTTAACATTGGGTTATAACTGGTAACCTATTTATTAAAAATTTAAAAATAGACGTTTGGAAATATGAATTTTGAAAGTTAGAATTTGGAAATTCTGAATATTAAAAGCCGAATTTTGAAAATTTGATTTTTTTTTACTCAAACGACTAGGCGGAACTCACTGCTCTTTTTGTTTAAAATGCAATAACTTCTTCATACTGCCTCGGACTCGGTTGAAATTTTGATCAACGAGCTCGCATCAATATTACGGATAACATGAAATACTCGATTATTTCATATTTTGAATGTATGCTATATACATTCATGGCGACTAACCGTTATGCTTACCAAATAACATGCTACCTTCCCACATTTAAACACCGAATTGAACAATTCTAATAATTCATTTGTCTCTAAATCATTGGATAATGGTGCGTAAATTTATCGATAGTAATTTGAATTTTGAAAATTTGTACTCGGACAAATAGGTAAAAGTTACTTTTCGTTTAAATTGTAATAACTTTTTCATATCGACTCGGATTCATGCGGAATTTGGTTGGTGGTTTCGTATCAACATTACGGACAATATGAAACACTCGAATATTTCATATATAAACGTACGATGTAGTTCTCTATGATAACTAATCGACATACCTAGCAAATAACAAGTTACATCCTCCACATCTAAATTTGATTCGAAAAATACTTAAATGATTCATTCATTCCCAAATCATTTGGTAGTCATGCAATTTTTTTTCAAAATAGTTTGAATTTGTAATTTTGAAAGTTTGAGTTTTGAATTAAATTTTGAAAATTTAAAAAATTGTATTTTGAATATTTCAATTTCATAAATTTGAAGTTAAAAATTGAATATTAGAATATTTGAATTTTAATTTGAAGTTTAAAATTTGGGTTTTGAAATTTTGCAGTTGACTTTAATTTAAAAAATTCATACTAAATTAAGGATCTCTAGCTCTAGTGATTAGGGGCGTAATATTTTCGACAGAGGTTCTAAATGTCATGTTCGAGCCCTTTGACTTCAAAGTAAAAAATTCGTATTAAGTCAAGGATCTCCAGCTTAAGTGGCTATGGTGGTGACGTTTTCGACAGAGGTTCTAAAAGTCATGTTCGAGCCTTTGAGACATCAAAAAAGTGCTCTGCTTGAAAAAATATCACTTACGCTATAAAAAAAATCATATTAGAAGTATGAAGATTTGAATTTTGATGAAAACTAAAAAATTTAATTTGAATTTCGATTATTTTACAAATTCAAAAATTAAAAGTTTGAATTTGAATATTTTTTTTTAGTTTCTTGATTTTTTATTAGTCAAATCTTATTTAAAATTTTAAATCGGTTAAATGTGCAACCCTCATATATTAAATGGGTTGGGTCAGAATAATTGTCAGCTAGAATGGGTCATGCATGGGTTGAGTCAATTTCACCACGCACACTGATAGGCACAAGGCGCAAGCCTTGCATTTTTTTTGCGCTTTTTCGCCTTTGCTACGTTGGTAATTAATGGTTTGAAACAGATTTACACATTACCTTGGATTTCTTTTTCTTTGAAAAAAAAATGTTTTAAACAAGACTTGGGGTAAGATTGTACAACTAAAAAAACTACCCTAAATCGTACATATACCCCAAAAATAAATTGCAAATCCGATAGAGCTTTTTGGTAACTTAAAGCATGATAAATTCTTTACTTTTTAGCTCATGCATGTGTATATTAGCATTTTCCATCTTTAAATTTCTGTTCCAGTGTCAGCTTTAAATCGAATAAATGTAATATGTATGTGTGTGTATTTATGTGTAGGCCTTTGATAGTATCATATTTGGTGCTAGGAACCTTTTCACAACATTTGTAATGGCTGAAAAGTAATATCCTATTAAATTTAACTTGTAACTTGTAAGGTGCTTAAAAGGGCTGGAAACACTTTGCGTTCCCTACTATTTCTTTGTTCTGTATTGGTTCGATTTTAATTTGCACAAAGGCGTAACCTACATGGTACATGAATAGAGGTGTTGGTTTTGTTGTTTTGTTTGTTACATCCTTCGTTTTTTGTTCAATACCGTTCTTCCGTATTGGCAGTTTTTGGCTATTTGAAATTTATTTAAATGTAATCTGAAGCATGTTCAAAATATATTTTTGAGTACTCACAGCAGAAATGCCTTTCTAGGCATCTTGTATCAAATCTGTTATCAATATTTGAATCGAGAGTAGTGTATGATGCCACATCTTAGTCAGCTGCATTCAATGTAATATTATGTATTGGTATTAGTGTTGAATTTGGGGTACCATTATATAAGAAAATTTCATGAATCTTGTTTATATTATGTATTCTGCTATGTTGTTGGACGTGCAGTGCATGTTATCCTAGTTCTTACTTTTTTGCAAATAGTACATCCAGGACTGGCAGATGGATGTCTCCAAAAGCAGCTCTAACCCAAGAACTTCACCTTCCAATGCGCAGCCTTGAAGTTAAAAACAGGTATTTATTGAATTTAGTTGTCACTGTCTACGTCTATATTTATTTTGTGCAGTTTTTAGTTGTATACACATGCGCGTTCATGCACACATATATGTATGTATGCATGTGTGTGTGTGTGTGTGTGTATGCGTATGGATGTACATATGCAAAATAGAGTTCAAAAATGACTTGACCGTGGAAATTTGTAGCACCATAAAAGATACTTTGAATATTTACTGTTACCAGAAAAAGAAAATTAAACACAGGATTTCATGTGGTGTAACTTATAACACAGTTTCTTTAATAATTATACCTTCTGATTCCCTGGAACTTCACCATGGTTAGGGGTTATATTGGTAACAAAAACTGTTCATATCCTATCGTGCTTTTGTATATTCCTTATTATTACTTATTACACATGTTCATATCCTATCGTGCTTTTGTATATTCTCACACCTTTCTGATATTTATGGTAATAGTATTAGAGTTAGGACCTTAGATAGGACTGATTGTTTTGCCTATTTTGGATAATAATATTCTGTTTTCTTCGGAATATATAAATAATGTTCTGGGGAAAGATTTTCTTTCTTTCTATTTTTGCTTCATGATTCTACCATTAAGCTGTGGCGCTGAAGAAACAATCCCCGGCATAAAACTTATGAATTTTCCTTTTAAGCTTAACATGATTGCTTACTGAGAAAATTATGGATTACAAACTCTATTTTTGTTCAAAGCATGCGTTACCTTGCTACGATTGTATTGATATCAATTCAATATGCTGTGTAACTGGTTTCAAAGGGCTTGTTTTCGTTTTCATTTACACTTATTTCTTAATGGAAATGCTCCTACATAGAACATGTCGCATATCCTCTTATGTAGGTCTGCTGATATTATTCTTGTTCACTGTTCCTAGTGTGTGTGCGCGATTCAAGCATATCCTCTTGTGTGTTTTGGTTTACCTTTTTTTTATTTTTATGCTATAGAAAGTATAAACTGCCCCTCTATTAACTTCTTATCATGAATGTACTTAATTGGGAATATGTAGGTCTGCTGGTGTTATTCTTGTTCACTGTTCATTTTTTTTTAAACGAATTTCAAACACAGGACGTCAGTGGACGACATAAAAAGTTTACGACTAATCACAGCCGTCAAAACCCCATACCTCCCCGATGGCAGATTCGACATCGAAGCATATGACTCTCTAATCAACATGCAAATAGAAAAGGGTGCAGAGGGAGTAATAGTAGGCGGCACAACAGGAGAAGGCCACCTAATGACCTGGGACGAACACATCATGCTGATCGGCCACACAGTCAACTGTTTCGGCGCATCCATCAAAGTAATCGGAAACGTAGGCAGCAACTCAACTAGAGAAGCCATCCATGCAACCGAACAAGGCTTTGCTGTAGGCATGCATGCCGCTCTACACATAAACCCTTACTATGGAAAGACCTCCATGCAGGGTTTGATACAGCATTTCAATAGCATCATCTCAATGGGTCCTACGATCATATACAACGTCCCTGGTAGAACTGGGCAGGATATCCCTCCTTCGGTTGTGCATGCAATTTCTCCAAACCCTAATTTGGCCGGAATCAAAGAATGCATGGGGCATAAACGTGTACAGGAATACGTCGATCGTGGAATTGTAACTTGGAGTGGTAACGATGATGAGTGTCATGATTCTAGATGGTTGTTTGGGGCAAACGGTGTTATTTCAGTTGCTAGTAATTTGATTCCGGGCTTGATGCATGTGTTGATGTTTAAGGGTTCGAATTCGAATTTGAATTCGAACGTGATGCCGCTTATAAGTTGGTTGTTTTGCGAACCGAATCCTATTGGTTTGAATACTGCTTTGGCGCAGCTTGGAGTTGTGAGACCGATTTTTAGGCTGCCATATTGTCCTTTGTCGATTGAGAAAAGGAAAGAGTTTGTGGATATAGTGAAGAGTATTGGAAGAGAGAACTTTGTGGGGACTGAGGATGTGAAGGTTCTTGATGACGATGATTTTGTCTTGCTTGGCCGGTACTAGACCTGTACTTTATATGAAGAGACTTGTTTTCGGGTTTGTCACTAAAGCTTGCACTTGTTTTTTAAAGTTATGTTAATTTAGCTTAGGTATGAGTAATCAGTTTGTCAATTTAGAGCTCGCACCTTTGTTTTCTGAATTTTATGATAATTAAACTGGTATTTGTATTTTTAGAATTATGTTAGTTTAACTTGTATTTTGTGCGTTTTTCTTGTACCATTTTTGCAATAAACATGCGAACATGTCAAATTGTCATTCGTTACTTAAAAAATGTGCTTCTCATGCCGTGTTAGCATAAGGCTGCGTCGGTTACTTTCGCTTGTGCGCTCATTTGACCCGTTAAATAAGGGTAAGTACACGCAAAAATGCGTTGTATTGGTATCGCTTGACGTAAAAATGAAAATGTATAATTATTTATGAGATCCAATGACGCGGTGCGTGCAAGAGAAAATGATTAATAAGAATCATATATGAAATAAAATAAAAATACAAATGATATGTGCTCTTCGTGTGAAAGATATTAATAAAATCTAGACATTCATGCTCTATATGGGAATGGTAAAAGTTACAATTTGAAATTCATAAGCTTCAAAGTCATTTTCATCAAAAAAAAAAGAAAACCTTCAATGCTATAATTTTGGTATCATAACATTAGCCAAACAACACCATGTGATTTCAATTGTTTTTTAACTTGATGATTTTTCGTATAAAAATGTATAGTTAGAAGTGACTATTGAATCAACCGTGTTTTTTTTTAATTGTCGAAACACCCTTTTTATATTATGTTCTTCGTTTCTCGTTTCTTCTGTTTGTCTTCTCAAAACAAAAAACCCTAAGAGCATGTTTAACAACTACTTATAAGTATGTCAAAACTACTTATAAATCACTTATTGTAATTCAAGTATTGGCAACTCCATATAAGAAGCTTACAAAAGTGATTAATAAGTCAAAATATGAGAAGCAACGATTTGTTGCTTATAACTTATGGATATATTTTATAACTAAGCATATAACAACTCTGTATTTTGTAATTATTTTAAATTGAATTTCCTGATTTAAAAACTTTATATTATTTATTAAAATGAATAAATTTTGTTATTTTAAATATAAATTTTGATTTGTATGTGAATTATAATTCCAAACATGAATAAATAGTATATTTTTTCAGAAATGTAAATTTTGGTCAATATGGTCAAACTTTGACTTTAATATTTAAATTTTGAATTTTTGAATTTTTGAAATTTATCTTTTATTATGAAAATATATAAAATTTTAAGTATACTGCTTTTCGTTTCGTTGGAATCCGATTAATATTGTGAAAGTTATGCTTTTTTTAAACCATTGTATGTAAATTGTTGTATTTAACAAAATTGTTTATTTTAATTTATAAAAATAATATTTTTGTTTGTCATATCATGTTCTAATTTGTGTATATATGTGTAACATGAAATGTTATGTATATATTTTTGTGACGACCCAGAATTTTTGAGCATTTGAAATTGGAATATCTAATTGATTTTAGATATTTGAAAGATTTATTTTAACTTGAATTCCAAATATCACTATTTAATTGATAATTAAATTATGGAATTAAATAATTTAAAATTGGGTAAAATGTTGAATCTGCAGTTTTAAGCCTGTTAAAAATAATTTGAAGGCTTGTAAAATTATATTGATAGTGCCGACTCAAGGGGTATGGATTTGCGGGCTGTTATAGTTGGTATCAGAGCTGAAGGTTAAGCGAGAACCTTGGCTCTGTTGGGATTACTCATTAAGGATAGGGTCAATGGTATCCTAGAATGAATTGAGTGTGTGTGTGTGAGCGCGTACTTGTTATTTTCTTATATTTAGGTTTTAAATGATTTTATATAAGAATATATTTTGATATATATAACAATATTTCTTTCTAATAAATATTAAGGTAATTGGTTGTTATATTATTTGAAAAATTTAATAGTGAGAATTATGTGGTAATAGAAATACAACCAAATTAAAATTAAATGAAGATAAGTCTGGAAGGCTAGAAAAAAATTTAATGTGTCTTTAATAAAAAGTTTGTTTTGAGAATTGTTTGGTTTTGAGAAAAAGTAAATGGGTATTGGACCATTCTTCTTAACTAGCAATTTCGGAGACGAAATTCTTTTAAGGAGGAAGGAATGTGACGACCCGGAATTTTTGAGCATTTGAAATTGGAATATCTAATTGATTTTAGATATTTGAAATATTTATTTTAACTTGAATACCAAATATCACTATTTAATTGATAATTAAACTATGGAATTAAATAATTTGAAATTGGGTAAAATGTTGAATCTGGAGTTTTAAGCCTGTTAAAAATAATTTGAGGGCTTATAAAATTTATATTGATAGTGCCGACTCAAGGGTACGGATTTGTGGGCTGTTACAATTTTATTTTTAAAACATTTTTAAAAGTGTAGTTATAATTTTCCAATATTTATTGTATTTTGTTTTCAATTTTTAATTCTAGTTTCAATATAATAAACTATTTTCTTTATTTACTTTTATTTTTCTTAAGAATAATTATTTATTTTCTTTTTCACTTTATTTTTGTTTGTCTTTTATTTTTATTTACTAAATTTTATTTGGTTTATTTTGAATAAAAAAAATTGGAAATTTGAAGAGGCAAAACCTTTTCATATTACTTGTGACTTTTCATTTATTTTGACTCTTCATTTCATTTGCCTTTTCATTTCTAGCTTGGCCGTCCATTTCTTTTGGTTAGTCGTGCATTTTCATTTAGTTTTTACGTGAGAAACTTCTCACTTTCATTTCAACTCACGGTTATCTCTTGAGAAATTATTTTGGTAAGTTTTTTTATGGCTTCATTTCTTACTTTTCTTTCTCATTTTCTATTGATTGTGCCTTTGCTTCATCTAGCTTTGCTCGGCCACTACTCCACCTCTTCTCCACCGACCACCACCTCATCATCCACGGCAGCAACCACCACTTCCTACTTGTCCAAATCTGGCCGTGCCTCCTTATGATGCTAGCACCACAACTTTGCACAAGCTCCAGTCCAAAACATGCCTAGCCGAGCTCATGTTTCCATTCCCCTTCACTTTCCACTTCGGCCACCACCTTAGCCACCACACCAGCAGCTACACACCTCTGGCCGTCACTTGACATCTGACCTGACATGAACCCTAATATGGCCGAGCCCAATTGAAGCATGGCTGAGCCAAATGGTGCACCAAAACTCCACCTATTGCCTTGTCCCTTTGTATGCCTATGTTGTAACACCTACCCCATCATCATCTCCATTTTGCCATGCCTATTGATGCCAAACCCGAGCCTAGCATGATCATAGCCAAGCATAAGAGTCCCCTAGGCCAAGCACTTGGATGGTTAAGGCAAGGTCAAGCTATCTTGTCTTTGTTGCTTTTTATTTTTCAATTTGTTTCAATGTGTTTTGGGTTGAACATTCATGTGTTATATTGTCTTATTTTGGTTGTTGTCTACAAGATTAACATCTTGGCTCTCTTCCCGCTTGAATCAAAAGTCGTGTTGTATCGTGCTTGTCGTGCCTTTGGAATCGTTCTTGTGTGTCGTAGTGGTCTCTAGCTTTGATAAAGGTGAGTCATTCTCACTCTGACATATTTACTTATGAATTTTTAAATGGATGACAAGTGATTAGTAATTAAAATTTTTATGCAAGTTAATGATGATTATATGGTATGTTATTCCATGTTATTATCATGTTAACTTTGTTAAATATCACCTGATATATGATATATGACAGTATATTGTGACTTTGACATATTAGTATAACTGTTTATATTGATTATGCATGTGCTCACACTGCAAGTTCCCTGTAGAATAAAATCACTATGGCTTGAAATGATACATACCCGAACGGACATTAGAATAAGGAAAAATCATCACGGGCTGAAATGATAGGCCTGAGTGATTTTTATTGTTTTTTATTTGACTTGGGATTGCGAGTTTGAAATGATGGAACCCTGGTTTTCTTTTTAAATTGCGAATTGAAATGATATATATCTGTATCACTTGATCTAGGTTAGAAAATTATATACAGACCCCGTGGTATATTTTTAAATGATTTTTCTTGAGATATGTATTTTTAAAGTATGAAATTTTGATTTAAAAATATATATTTTATGGTTTTGAGGAAGCTAAATATTAACTTTTGAATTTGTGAATTTAAGTATGTAAATTTGAAGTAAATGTGATTATTGACTTTAAATTATACTTTTAAAATGTAAGTAAATAATGGAAATTTAATTTAAAGTTTGAAATGATATTTGAAATAAAATGTTAAGTTTTATTTAAATTTATAAGTTAAAGAAAACAGTGAATTCTGACTTAACAAATGAATTGAGTTTTTAATTGGATATTTAATTAAAAAAAATTGTTGTGATAAATCATATGTTAAAATTATTTAAATGTGAAATATTGAAGTCTAGAAATAAGATTTATAAATTTAAAATAGAATTTTTTTGAAGTTTTAATGTTTCTGAAGTTATAATAAAATCTGAAGTGTTATTAATAGCATTTCCAAAAATGCTGTGGTATTATGACAACATTTTTAAGTGCTATTGTTTTTGAATTTAACTATGTTTGAAATAACTAAATATCTACTACGGCATTTTATAAATGTCGTTGTTCCTGAACTAAACTATTTTGAGAACTATAAGCTACGATAACACTTTATAAATGCTGTCGTTTCTATAATTTGACAGTGTTTTGAAATATTATAGATTTTAGCACTGTTTTGAGTTATAGTTTAAAGTGTTAAATTATTTAACTTTTGGAATTGATTATTTGTGAAATTTAAGGAGTTTTGAATATATTTAGTATTTAAATTTGAATTTCAAAGGAATTTAAAGTAAATTTGTGTTTAAGTAGTGTTTACTTTGTTATGTGTTAAATGGAATGAAATGTAACGAGATAAATGAATTTTTGAATGGAATTTTGAAATGTGTTTTGTAATGATATTTGAAATAATAAATGAATGACATAATTGATTTTTAAAATGGTATTTAAATTTGAATATTTGATTTTGAATTCAAATAATTATTTGATAATGAGGTTTTGAAAGGATATGATATTTTAATGATTGAAATGGTTTTGAATGACATAATCTTTATTTTGATATAGAATGTGGATTTTGAAAGATATTTGATTTTGATCTATTTGATAAATGAATATTTGAAGTTTATATTAGTATGAAAGGATATTTGGTTTACTTGTAATTTGAGTTTATCTAAATAATATTGGATTTATGAAATGAATATTTCAAAACTAAGTAATAATGAAGTTAAATTTGAGATATATGAAATTATAAAATTTAGTTTTGAAATGTGGGATATTAAAGCTTTGAAATATATTAAAAATTGAAAAGTTTTTTTTTGTGGATCCAATTTTATTTGAAATTGATAAGATTTGAAATGTTTTGTTGGAAAACTGAATTGAATTGAAACTGATGGATTGAATTGAATTAAATTGAAAATTTGAAAATTTAACTTTAAAAGTATTACGATTTTTAGAAGGTGAATATATGTTTGAAATGGAAAGGATATCGTATTGATTTGGATATAGTTTTGAAATAAAAAATAGTTTTGGTTTCGAAGTATAAACTATTTTGATTTGAATATAGTTTTGAAATAAAAATGGTTTTGGTTTCGAAGTATAAAACTATTTTGAAAGGAATATAGTTTGAAACGAATGATTTAATTTTTGAAATACAAACTATTTTGATATGACCACAGCGTTATAATAACGTTTGGTTGTTAAAGAGACCGGGATCGGAAGTTGTCATACTCTCTGCTAACTCCGAAAACCACTTTAACAATTGTGTACGCGATGGAGATTCCAGAACGAAGTAGATGGTGGTGATGTTCTTGAGGTATATTACGTGGACCCGACTCCCGTGAGTTGGCTCAAGGTGACTAAAACAAGAGCGATCTCGGGCCAAAAGGGGTAGCTCCTCTGGTCGGAGACACTTGTTCGATAATATACTCTTACTTGTGGTTGATTTGATGGCCATCCTTCGATTTTTGATTGGGAGTGTGTTTCGAGGTAGGCGTAATGGCTGCTACGTTACCGCTATCCCGTGTGCGTAATTGGTATATCTACCCTGGCATTGCCTTGTGTGTCGTGTCACCTACCGTAGTGAGCCTTACTGCGAGTTTGATTTGTGTCATACTTATGCGGTATCTTCTCATAGTCTCCCGATCAGGAGATATGCAGGTACTGTATAGACTACTAGCACTATTACGTGTTAAGGGGAATATTGGGTCACTCCTTAATGCTATTTTGAAGTAAGTTTATTTTACTATTAGACATTATTATAATAGCGCAATATTACTACATGGTAAATAGTTTAACGGATCCTTAAAGGATGGGCGATCCTAAGCATCCTTTAAGTTACTGATGCACTTTTGTTACTGTTCACTTGAGTTAATTTACAGTTCATAAGTATTTATGTCCTGACTCGAGTGTTTTGTGTTTTGCTTTACGCTCGAGTCAGACTAAGTGATTCAGCATTCAAGACTCGCCTTCGGAGTTGGAGCTTTGCTTGAAGATCCAGCCATCTATTTTTCT
Source organism: Allium cepa (assembly GCA_030765085.1). Taxonomy (NCBI): domain Eukaryota; kingdom Viridiplantae; phylum Streptophyta; class Magnoliopsida; order Asparagales; family Amaryllidaceae; genus Allium; species Allium cepa. The sequence continues at coordinate 1,035,876,002 of CM060931.1, read as the reverse complement.
TTCAGTATCCAGTGATTTCCGTGATACATTCTGATTTTTACCTGATGTATCTTGTTACTCTTCGGTTGTATCTTGTTTAACTATGATGTATCTTATATATATAGTAGCTTCATGAACTACTATCTCTTTTACTTCCGCTGCATTATAATTTACTCTGTGTCTATGGTCTGTGATTATTTATTTACTGTATATTCTAAGATTTGCCAAATTTTATTTACAACGTGGTATTTTGAGCAATTCAAATCCGACATGTGCGGATGCGAATGGTTGAAAATATCGGGTCGTTACATGTGGTATCGGAGCTTTGGTTTTAGGAAAAACTTAGCATATATGGTAAATGTATTTACAGAATTACTTTCATTCGAGTTTGAATCTCTTCCTTTTGACTCGATTCCTTTGAATTTTGGAACGTTCTCTATGGTTCCAAAATCCATCCGTGTCCCTCACTATTCGTCTTCTTTTGATTGTGGAGTATCACATAACTCCACTTCGAATGATCTTTATAATGAGTAGGCGGTCTCGCCAATCTCAAATTGATTTGTAAAAGGGGTGAAACTCCTTTACAATAGCATCGATTCACCAAAGATTTTATATCCTCGGTTTAGATGCTAGTATCTCTTATAATTCCAAACTCTATCTCTTGAGACCGAATGTATATTTACCCTAGAAATCCACATCGATCTTATTCTTTAAGTCATGGTTGACCCGGTTAAGGTTGCCCGCGATTTATAAAAACTTATCCATCTTCCTATTATGTCATTTAATCATCTCATCTTTGTTTCCAACTTATCTTCAAATCATTCGTGAAGTGTATTTGTAAACTAATATTTAAAATGTTTTATATATTGTGTTGTTTGAGTTGTTGATGTTGATTTGGGTTTCTGATCGATTCGTCTGATCAATGCTATCGAGAAGATTTCCAAAACACTTGAACAGAGCAAAATGACATGATTTTTTTTTCAAATTTAGTAATGAAATAAATTTTGTAACTATATTATAAATCTTTTTCTGGATTTCATTGAATTGGTTGTTAAGAAATAATAATTGATTTTTATATATCATTTCTCTTGTTTCATATATAAATAATTGAACTATAAAACATGGTTACAATATATTTGGAAATTTAAAATGAATTTAAAACAAGAATTTGAGAATTTAATTTCCGATGGTTTCAAACCTTGTATTTAAAATTTTAAAGGATATACTATTTCAAGTATTTTCAAATAGAAATTTGTTTCCAAAGAATTTTAAAAGTTTAAAACTAGTGCTATTCTCTTTGTCACTGGAAAATAACTTCGGTGATGATTGCAGCATCATTGATATTCATTTTCGAGTTTCGAAGTGAAGAGACCGTTCTGTAGTCTTGCTATTTTTTTTTTGGGGAATTTAATTGATTTGAAATTCTTAAACAAGACTGGATTTATAACATATGCTGATATATGATTTAAATTTGAATGGATATATGCATATATATATATATATATATATATATATATATATATATAGTATATGTGCATTTATTTATCCCTAAATAGTTTGGAATTTATCGAAAATTTAATTCCTAAATTTTATCTTGAAAGATAATTTTTAAGTATAATTTCAAGATTTGGATAAATATTCAAGCTTGAAATGATTAAATTAGAAAATTTTATCTGTATAATACACAATTTCATTCCAATATTATTTATCTAAATTATACAGAAGTTGAATATGTAATTGGATAATATACAATATAAAAAGATTTTATAAATAAAATTTGAGTGGTTATAATAAATGTAATATACTTAGTAGTTATAAAAAGATTAAAAAGGTAAATAGAGAAAAAGGTAATGGAATAATTTACAATATAAAATAATGTTAAAGGAACTAAGAATAAATTTAAAGCAGTTATAATAAGTATAAATATATTTAACATAGGTGATAAAATATATTGAGAGGAATAAATTTAATTATAATTAGGAAAAAAGAAAAATTAAATTTATTGAGTACATTATGAGTATAATAGATTATTTTTTTCAAATCCATGATTTTAGAGATTGTTTATTTAAGATAATTGGATGATAAGATAATGAAATTAGAGATAGTTAAGATTTATTTAACTTATGTAAAATTTAATTATCAATTTAAGTTGAAATTTTCATGGTTTCAAATTGATTATCTTATTTTGTTTTTCAAACTATCTTTTGGTTGTTCTTATTTCCCTTATCTTGCTACAGAATGAGAAGGCTATTGCTTATACCAGTCTGTTTGAAAATCTTTGATAATCTTTGGTACTTGTTTTTGAATCTGAGCACTGCTTTCCATCCACAAACCGTCGGTCAAGCGGAAAGGGTGGATCAGATTCTAGAAGATCTTTTTCGTGTCTGTGTTCTTGATTCTAGGGGATCTGGGGAAGATCATCTCCACTTTGTCAATCTTACTTATAACAACAGTTATCAGGTATAATTTCAATCTTCTTATCATCTTCTCTTAATTCTATTTCATTCTATATTTTTCTGTGTTTTTCCGTACCTCATTCCTTTTCGGGGACGAAAATTTTTGAGCGGGGAAGAGTTTAACAACCCTGCTGATTTAAAAGCTTTATATTATTTATTAAAATGAATAAACTTTGTTATTTTAAATATAAATTTTGATTTGTATGTGAATTATAACTCCAAACATGAATAAATAGTATATTTTCCACAAATGTGAATTTTGGTCAATATGGTCAAACTTTGACTCTTAAATTTAAAATTTTGAATTTTTGATTTTATCTTTTATTATGAAAATATATGAAGTTTTAAGTATACTGTTTTTTGTTTCGTCGAAATCTGATTAATATTGTGAAAGTTATGTTTTTTTAAACCATTGTACGTAAATTGTTGTATTTAACAAAATTGTTTACTTTAATTTATAAAAATAATATTTTTGTTTGTCATATCATGTTCTAATTTGTGTATATATGTGTAAAATGACATGTTATGTATATATTTTATTTTTAAAACATTTTTGAAAGTGTAGTTGTAACAACCCGGATATTTTAACGGTTTTAAATTAATTTAATTAACTGAATTTGTGCGAAATTTAATAAAAATATAAAGATAAAATTTTGAAATATAAATTTGATATTTGAAATACGTCTAGTTAAATATAGCGACTGGTAAATTTTCGTCCGAAAATATAAAGGTTTATTTCGTGCGTAAATTTACTTCAATTTAATCAGTTAAAAAGCGATGAAAATAAAACGTTTTCGAAACCTAAATATTTTATATAGAAAAATTCTAAAAAATCTTCTGAGCAAGATGTCAGTTTGTCGTTTTTCCAAATTCGGACTTTTTTGGCTCCGTCGATCTTATTTTCCTACGTTTTTCTTGCATTTTCCGCTAGTAGAAAGTTTCGAATTTTTAAAATTCAATCATACAACTGATATCTGTATACGGTTCTAATCGTCTCGTCGTGTTGATCACCGTAGTATATTCATATTTGAGTTTCGTTGTCCAATACGCGATGAAACCACGATATGGTTAAATGTATCGGTATTCAATTTGTAATCTTTGGTTTTCCACCATCATTCAATCAGCTACCAGTTGAAAATCAAAGGTCATAGCTTTAATATTTCTTGAATACAGCTCTTGACTTTTGCTACTTCATAACGTATGCGTTTTCCACCTTTTCATGTTGCTGGTTCACACTTTTGAGAAAAAAAGTAAAACCCAATAGACACATTATATTTTGTGCACTATAAATTGGGTCCAGAGAAACGTTTTGGTTCATTTCCAATCCTTCTTCCTCTTGTAAATGTATTCCCTTCCTTATGTCATTTGGCCTCAACCCATTAGCCGATCTCCTTCCGACCTAGCAATCCACCACCAACTCAAATCCGAAGTCAGCATCTCACACACTCGCGCAAGCAACCAAACCACCTAGTTCGGCTTCTATTTCCATCGCCAAGCAGCGCCGCATCTCGCACCTAACCGCACGCAAGTCATTCCTTCCAAGCCGTGCACCTTCGTTCCACCTCCCACATCCTCTCATCAGCCACCTGCGGATTTCCACCAACCACGGCCAGCAGCTTTTCCCCCTACCTCATCTTTCCTTCCCATGCCGAGAACCATGCACGTATACCTACCCACTGCCGACAGTTTCCACACACCCTCCACCCGATGAACCTCCCTCAACGCTGCATGCTGAAACAACGTCACCACCAAGCCGAGCATGCGGTCGAGCTTCCACCTTCATTCGATGCTGCATCTTCTGCTTCCAACCTCGTTTCTCCATCCGTGCAATTATTTATCTCTTGTAAGTGGGTATACATATTAATATCTATAAACATTAGTATGTCGTACTGTTATAAGGTAAGTTATGTATTAATTATTAGATTTATTTATATTATTTTCTTTACTTTTTCGTTTCTAGATCTAGGTTGTCTGTTGCAAATAGTTACACATAACATGTAGGCTCATATATACAGTGCTAGTGTAGATATATGTTAGTGATGCAAGTTTTGACATAATAATATATAAGGTATGTATAGTAGGTATGTATATAGGCTGGGTTTTTTTTAAAGTATTGTATATGTATAGGATTTATATAATATGTTGTTATAAATTGCAGTTCTTTATATATATGTATATAGGCGTGTAATATATACAGAGATAAAATTACATTGCATGTCGTTAAGTTTAATAAATGTATAGCAATGGGTTTTATACATTGGTATAAGTTAAATATATGTGTTTGCATATTGTCACCGTATGTATTATTACATTTCATATAGTCATGTGTTTGTATATTGTTAGGCGACGTCTGCATTGTTTATTGATTATATAAGGACTGTACATATACAGCCGTTGTTCAAAATGTACATGATCTTAGTTTATATTTTTTTTAAATATATGTTAATGTGTTGGGCTTTAGGAAATAATGTGTGCATAACCTGTCATTTATATGCGAGTGTGGTAAGTTGAAGTTATATTGTTTTTTTTTTTTACTTCTAAATCTTATATGAGCTTAGTATAATAGGTTTGTCTCTATACAAGTCATTATATGAGACGATACGCACAATTTAATTTGTTCATTCGGTGTAGAGTTCTTTTTATGCATATATATTAAGTTATGCGGTATATATTTGACAGTTTTATCAAAGCTATGTATATAAGTTTACTTATACTATTTATCTTCATCGACCAAAATTCTGATCTGATTTCGTCTAAATACTTGTTATCAGCTTTGGTTATCAAATTCGTGTCTGGATCAGTAACTCAAATTTCAGTGTCCGTATTGGTGTGTGTATCCGTGTCATCTCCTATTCTCTCTAGCCTCGAAAGGTGAGCAATCACTCACGATTAATGTTCTTTTATTTATTAAATTTGATTTCAATTGAAACGACAATTGAAATATGCTGTTGTTAGTTATTTACACTGTTATAGGTATGTTATTACCTATATCAGTTCACCTGTGACATCTGACACCATTATCTGTTAATTATATGATGATAATCTTGTTTGGTTGATAAGTAATTGATTGTTTGTTGTTTATATTGGATGTTAAATTGTAATGTATAAAGTGATAAATATTATGCGATTGAATTTGACTAGAATAGTTTAAATTTGAATCGACATATGTGTTGAACTTGATTAGTTAAATTTGTAAAATATGACCCTTTAAATGTTTAATTATTTGACACGTAGAAAAATGGTTAATTACCCTTGAACCATTTGAATTTATGCTGTAAATTGATGTTGTATGAAATTGAATAATTGATATCCAGTGAAGAACCGTATTAATATTAGTGTAATAATCTTTAATTTACATGACATGATAGCGTAGATTCTAGAAATAATTATATTAATTTGCATAAATAACAATGTGAATTAATACGATTATTTCAAGATTATTTGAATTAATTATTGGATTGTTATACTTTGGCACCATCCTAGTTATCACACTGCAAGTTCCCTTTGTTATGCTTTGATTTTTGAATTGAAATGGAATCGGGTTGAAATGATAAATACCCAAATGAACTTGACATAGAATAGAGAATTAAATAAAAACCCGATTGGTCAATAATTTGATTTAAAAATAAAATGAAGATTTTATTTGAATAAATAATAAAGTTTTGAAAAGAAGTTGGAATTTGAATTTAATGAAAGGAAAATGTTAATATTTAATATTTGAAACAAAATATTAACATAGTAGTTATTGAAAGAACGTTGTTTAAAAATAAATTATTTGATAATAAAATTTGGAATTATTCATTGAATTAAATTTGAAATGATTTAATAATTAAGTTTGAATTTATAATTAAGTTTGAAATTATTAAGTCTTGAAATTATTAATAATTAAGATTGAAATTATTTAATAATTGAATATGATTGAATTATTTGATAATTAAATAAAAATTGTAATTCTTTGATAAAAGAAATTGAACTTTTGAATAAGTGAATTTGAACTTCGTTAATAAATGAAATTGGGTTTCTTTATTTATGAAATTTTGGAAAAATTATTTAAGTAAGTTAATAAGTGAAATTGAACTTCTTGAATATGTAAATTTAGTTCTTTATTAATCGAGTTTTGAAATTTGTAACTAATTTAATGAATAAGTGAAATTGAAATTCTTTAACACGAAATAAAATGTGATTTATTGAAATTAACGTAAGACTTGTAATTTTAAAGAAATTGATGTGACGAATTTAATTTAATCCAATTTGTAAGTTTTGAGATAATGGAACTGAACTTAAGTAATTGATTTAATGAATTGGAATTTAAACAGAAATTGTGTTGAATGATAAATTTAACTTAACGAATATTGAATGAAGTCGATGAATGAATTTAAATTGATTTGAATGTTAAATTAAATAAATTTAAATAATTACGGAATGAAATTTATATTCGAACTTGAATCAATATTTGAATTGTTTAAATAAAAAAATTGAAATTGAATTATAGGATTTTGAAATGGTAATTTGGAAGTTTTGAAACGTAAATTTTGGAAATTGACTTAGAAAGACAAATGAAATGTTGATTTACAAATTCTAATTGAAATTGAATTTGATTTGGTTTTGAAATATATAACCGACCAATCGGTGTAATAATTACGAAAGTTATTAAAGAGACCGGAATCAGTTATGGACATACTCTCTGTCTATACCGAAAACCACTTTAATAACTATACGCGGAGTGTGATCCAGAATGAAGTGGTTGGATGATGTACGTGATGACTGAAGAAAGAGAACGATAATGGATAGCCTTTACACTTGTGTCAAATTGGAAATGACTAAAACAGGAGCCGTACCGGGCCAAATGGGGTTAGCCACCTCGAGCGAACACACTTCTTCGAAAACTACTCATTACTTGTTATTGATTGGTGCACCCCCGTACTTTTAGGAGTGTTGTTTCGCGGTGTTGCGATCGCTGCGACGATGCGTTTTCACCAGTCCGGATCGGGCAAACGGTAGTTTCATTACCTTGGGTATTGCCCCATGTGCCTTGTCATACTTGTATCCCTATATACGCGACCACTACGACTCTGTTTTGTGTTATACCTATGGAGTACTCCCAGATATCCCACCAGTTTACGGTGGAGTTTACAGTGCTGTATAGACTATAATGCTTGTATAAAATGTGTTAAGGGGGATAATGATAATGTCTTAACACTATTTTGATATTTTATGTTACTGATAGACATTATCTATTTAGCGTACACTACTACATAGTAGATAGTTTAACGGATCCTTAAAGGATGGTTATTCCAACGTCCTTTGAGTTATTGTATTTCAATTGTTATTTCACTTGAGTTGGATTTATTGATATACGAATGTTAATCCCGACTCGAGTGTTTTGTGATTTGCTTTACGCTCGGGTCAGACTGAGTGAACCAGCTTTCGAGGCACACCTTTAGAGTTGGAGCTTTGCTTGAAGATCCAGCCATCTATTCTGCTTTCAGTATTCGATGATTCCAGTGATGTATTCTGATTTGTACTTGATGTATCGTAATACTCTTCTGTTGTATCTGGTTTAACTCTGTTGTATCTTATTTACTTATATAGTAGCTTCATGAACTACTATCTCTTTTACTTCCGCTACATATTATTACTCTGTGTATGTGATTCTGTGATTATTTATTTACTGTATATGTTCAGTTTTGCCAAATTTAAATTAACAATTCGGTATTTTGAATTATTCAAGTCCGACATGTGCGGATGCGAAACAGTCCAAAATAGCATGTCATTACAGTAGTTATAATTTTCCAATGTTTATTATATTTTGTTTTCAATTTTTAATTCTACTTTCAATATAATAAACTATTTTCTTTATTTACTTTTATTTTCTAAAGAATAACTATTTATCTTCTTTTCAGTTTATTTTTGTTTGTCTTTTATTTTTATTTACTGAATTTTATTTGGTTTACTTTGAATAAAAGAAATTGGAAATTCGAAGAGGCAAATTTTTTTCATATTACTTGAGACTTTTCATTTACTTAACTCTTCATTTCATTTGCCTTTTCATTTTTAGCTTGGCCGTCCATTTCTTTCTGGTTAACCGTGCATTTTATTTAGTTTTCACGTGAGAAACTTCTCACTTTCATTTCAACTCACGGCTGTCTCTTGAGAAATTATTTTGGTAAGTTTTTTTATGGCTTCATTTCTTACTTTTCTTTCTCATTTTCTATTGATTTTGCCTTTGCTTCTTCTAGCTTTGCTCGGCCACTACTCCACCTCTTCTCCACCGACCACCACCTCATCATCCACGGCAGCAACCATCACTTCCTACTTGTCCAGATCTGGCCGTGCCTCCTTATGATGCTAGCACAACAACTTTACACAAGCTCCACTCCAAAACATACCTAACCGAGCTCATGTTTCCATTCCCCTTCACTTTCCACTTCGGCCACCACCTTAGCCACCACCAGCAGCAGCTACACCACTCTGGCCATCGCTCGACATCTGACCTGACCTGAACCCTGACCTGAACCCTGACATGGCCAAGCCTAATTGACCCATGGCCGAGAAAAATGGTGCACCAAAACTCCACCTATTGCTTTATCCCTTTGTATTCCTATGCTGTAACACCTACCCCATCATCATCTCCATGTTACCGTGCCTATTGATGCCAAACACGAGCCTAGCATGATCATAGCCGAGCATAAGAGTCCCCTAGGCCAAGCACTTGGATGGTTAAGGCAAGGTCAAGCTATCTTTTCTTTGTTGCTTTTTATTTTTCAATTTGTTTCAATGTGTTTTGGGTTGAACATTCATGTGTTATATTGTCTTGTTTTGGTTGTTGTTTACAAGATTAATATATTGGCTCTCTTTCCGCTTGAATCAAAAGTCATGTTGTATCGTGCTTGTCGTGCCTTTGGAATTGTTCTTGTGTGTCGTAGTGGTCTCTAGCTTTGATAAAGTTGAGTCCTTCTCACTCTGACATTTTTACTTATGAAATGGTAAATGGATGGCAAGTGATTAGTAATTAAAATATTTATGTAAGTTAATGATGATTATATGATATGTTATTCCATGTTATTACTATGTTAACTTCGTTAATTATCACCTGACATATGATATATGACAGTATATTGTGACATTGTCATGTTGGTATAATTGTTTATATTGATTACGCATATCCTCACACTGCAAGTTTCCTGTAGAATAGAATCACTATGGGTTGAAACGATACATAGCCAAATGGACATTAGAATAAGGAAAAATTATTACGGGCAGAAATGATAGGCCTAGTGATTTTTATTGTATTTTATTTGACTTGAGATTGCGGGTTTGAATTGATAGAACCCGGGTTTTCTTTTTAAATTGCGGATTGAAATGATATACATCTGTATCACTTGACCTACGTTAGAAAATTATATACAGACCCCGTGGTATATTTTTAAATGATTTTTCTCAAGATATGTACTTTTAAAGTATGAAAATTTGATTTAAAAATATATATTTTATGGTTTTGAGGAAGCTAAATATTAAGTTTTGAATTTGTGAATTTAAGTATGTAAATTTGAAGTAAATGTGATTTTTGACTTTAGATTATATTTTTAAAATGTAAGTAAATAATAGAAATTTAATTTAAAGTTTGAAATGATATTTGAAGTAAAATGTTAATTTTTATTTAAATTTATATGTTAAAGAAAATAGTGAATTTTGACTTAACAAATGAATTGAGTTTTTAATTGGATATTTAATTAAAAAAATTGTTGTGATAAATCATATGTTAAAATTATTTAAATGTGAAATTTTGAAGTCTAGAAATATGATTTATAAATTTAAAATAGAAATTTTTGAAGTTTTAATGTTTCTGAAGTTATAATAAAATCTGAAGTTTTATTAATAGCATTTCCAAAAATGTTGTGGTCTTATAACAGCATTTTTAAGTTCTATTGTTTTTGAGTTTAACTATGTTTGAAATAACTAAATATCTATTATGGCATTTTATAAATGTCGTTGTTCCTAAACTAAACTATTTTGGAAACTATAAGCTACGATAACACTTTATAAATGCTATCGTTGCTATAATTTGACAATTTTTTGAAATATTATAGATTTTAGCACCGTTTTGAGTTATAGTTTAAAGCATTAAATGATTTAACTATTGAAATTGATTATTTATGAAATTTAAGGAGTTTTGAATATATTTAATATTTTAATTTTAATTTCAAAGAAATTTAAATTAAATTTGTATTTAAGTAATGTTTACTTTGTTATGTGTTGAATGGAATGAAAAGTAAGGAGATAAATGAATTTTTGAATGGAATTTTAAAATGTGTTTTGTAATGATATTTGAAATAATAAATGAATGACATGATTGATTTTTAAAAAGGTATTTAAATTTGAATATTTGATTTTGAATTCAAATATATATTTGATAATGAGGTTTTGAAAGGATATGATATTTTAATGATTGAAATGGTTTTGAATGACATAATCTTTATTTTAATAAATAATGTGGATTTGGAAAGATATTTGATTTTGATCTATGCAATAAATAAATATTTGAAGTGTATATTTGTATGAAAGGATATTTGGTTTACTTGTAATTTGAGTTTATTTAAATAATATTGGATTTATGAAATGAATATTTCAAAACTAAGTAATAATGAAGTTAAATTTGAGATATATGAAATTATAAAATTTAGTTCTGAAATGTGGGATATTAAAGCTTTGAAATATATTAAAATTGAATAGTTTGTTTTGTGGATCCAATCTGTATTTGAAATTGATAAGATTTGAAATGTTTTGTTGGGCAACTGAATTGAAACTAATGGATTGAATTGAATTAAATTGGAAATTTGAAAATTTAACTTTGAAAGTATTATGATTTTTGAAAGGTGAATATATGTTTGAAATGGAAAGGATATCGTATTGATTTGGATATAGTTTTGAAATAAAAAATAGTTTTGGTTTCGAAGTATAAACTATTTTGATTTGAATATAGTTTTGAAATAAAAATGGTTTTGGTTTCGGAGTATAAAACTATTTTGAAAGGAATATAGTTTGAAATGAATGGTTTTGGTTTTGAAGTATAAAACTATTTTGAAAGGAATATAGTTTGAAAAGAATGATTTGATTTCTGAAGTATAAACTATTTTGAAATGACCACGACGTTATAATAATGTTTGGTTGTTAAAGAGACCGGGATCAGAAGTTGTCATACTCTCTGTCAACTCCGAAAACCACTTTAACAATTGTGTACACGGTGGAGTTTCCAGAAGAAAGTAGGATGGTTGCAACGTTCTTAAGGTATATTATGTGTGTCCGACTCCCGTGAGTTGGCTTAAGGTGGCTAAAACAGGAGCGATCTCGGGCCAAAAGGGGTAGCTCCTCTGTTTGGACACACTTCTTCGATACTATACTCTTACTTGTGGTTGATTTGATGGCCATCCTCCGATTTTTGATTGGGAGTGTGTTCCGAGGTGGGCGTAGTAGCTGTTATGTTACTGCCAGCCCGTGTGCATAATCGGTATATCTACCCTGGCATTGCCTTATGTGCCGTGTCACCTACCATAGCGAGCCATACAACGAGTTTGATTTGTGTCATACCTATGGAGTATCTTCTCATAGTCTCTCGATCAGGAGATATGCAGGTACTGTATAGACTACTGGCACTATTACGTATTAAGGGGAATATTGGGTCACTCCTTAACGCTATTTTAAAGTAAGTTTATTTTGCTATTAGACATTATTATAATAGCGTAATATTACTACATAGTAAATAGTTTAACGGATCCTTAAAGGATTGGCGATCCCAAGAATCCTTTAAGTTATTGATGTATTTTTGTTACTGTTCACTTAAGTTGATTTACAGTTCATAAGTATTTGTGTCCTGACTCGAATTTTTTGTGTTTTGCTTCACGCTCGAGTCAGACTGAGTGATTTAGCATTCAAGACTCACCTTTGGAGTTTGAGCTTTGTTTGAAGATCCATCCATCTATTTTGCTTTCAGTATCCAGTGATTTCAGTGATGTATTCTGATTTGTACCTGATGTATCTTGTTACTCTTCGGTTGTATCTTGCTTAACTCTGATATATCTTATATATATAGTAGCTTCACGAACTACTATCTCTTTTACTTCCGTTGCATTATTATTTACTCTGTGTCTGTGATCTATGATTATTTATTTACTGTATATTATGAGATTTGCCAAATGTTATTTACAACGCGGTATTTTGAGTAATTAATGTTCGACATGTGTGGATGCGAATGGTTGAAAATATCGGGTCGTTATAAAGTCAAGTTGCATTCAAATACTTCTACTTATAAACCACTATTTAAAATTACTTAGATGTTAGTAATCAAATCTTCTTTCTTCCTTACTATTTTACTTATTTGTTGCTCTAACGGTCATTTCTTCCTCACTACAAAAAAGACATGATTCCAGATCTGTGACGATCCGGAATTTTTGAGCGTTTGAAATAGGAATATTTAATTGATTTTAAATATTTAAAGGTTAATTTTTAACTTGAATTCAAATATCACCATTTATTTGATAATTAAATTATTGGAAATCGGGTAAAATGTTGAATTCGGAGTTTTAAGCCTGTTAAAAATAATTTACGGGTTTGTAAAATTTATATCGCTAGTACCGAGAATAGTAAAAGTGTTGAAATTGAATTTCTGAATGCTTTGTTACGTTTTGAAAATATATCGTTTAAATTGATATTTAAAAATAGCCTTCCGAGGCACAGCATCGGAATTCGACAAAACCAATTTTATCGGGTCCGTAATATTGTATTATTATAGGATTTCAATTTTCGTAATGTTTGAAATTGTTGTGTAAGCGTGCGATATATAAACGTGTAGAAATTTATATCGAAAATTTAATATAATAACTGGTTCAAAAAGCTATCTTCTCCATACGATCAAATTAGGGCTCGAAACCTTTTCTATGGCGTTCGGACTAGGTGTATAACATTATAGACGCCTAGCGTCATGCCTTGATAAGGCATCAAAATTCTAGGTTGCATTAAATAAGATATTTATAATATAAAAAAATATTTTAACCTGTCAACAATCAGGGCTTACCTTCTTCAACACGCCTTCCTCAACTTTATATCATGTCTATACTTTATCCCTCTCATCCAAAGTGAGAAAAGAATCAAAAGAAAAGAAGAAAATAAAATAGAAATGGCCAATCTTTTGAGTTCATGGAAATTTTTTCTTTCCCAATTCAAAGCAGGCAATCTCATATACCTAGTTCCTTTCCCCTCCATTCGAAATCAAACACAGATAAAAAAAAATACATCTCGTAGTCACATGGAGGGCTTTGGGGGGGTTCGATGTTTTCGCGCGCACTCGGGAGGACTCGCGGTGAAAGGCGACGACGTGTGGGCGTCGATGAGGCCAAGGCGACAACGGCAAGTGGAGCATCGGAGGGTTAGGGCTTGGAATCGTGGTCAATAGGGAAAGCCACTGGCGTTTAATTCTAGGGTTCAGGCCGTGATTGAAGTTGTCATGAGTTGCGACTGTTTCTAGCGGCAGGCAGTGGCGGTGATAGGTCAGGAAGCGGTGGTGGGTCAGAGGAGACGCATGAAGGCTGCACTCACTCAAGCTATCGGCGGCATCAGGATATCGAGCACGATGAAATTTTTTTTTGAAAAGCATCGACCATTGGAGGTGTTCATAGCCGGGAGCTGTAACTTGTTTGAGAAGAGAGATAAGTTAAGTTTTAAATTTCATTTTATTAAGTTAATATTTAATTAATTCAAATATTCATAAATTCATATCGAACTCATGCGAGGTCTAAAAATTGTGAAAACAAGTCGAGTTGGAACGGATTGCAAAGTGAAAATCAAAGGTGAGTTAATCTCACTCTTCTGGATTTTGATTTAAATTTAAATGGTTAAATTTAAATAATTGGTTGAATGATTGGATTGATTTGATGTGGTATATTATATGGTAATATATAGTATATATTGGAGTGACTGATTTCTCGCATTATATAGCGGATGAGACCCTATGCACCGCATAATAGCGGATGATATTATATAAATCTCATATACCGCGATATTCCACCTCGAAGTTGAATTGGTATTGTGCTAACAACAGTGGATGCAGGGAAATAGGTCGGAGGGATCCAATTAGATTCCTCAAAATTATTTAGATTATTTAATATTCTGTATTATGAATATTTGATGTTCTGTGATGAATTATATTGATAATTGTAATATTGAATACTATGGTTTGCTTGAATATATTTCGGTACATCGGGTCATCAAAATATTCAGAATTGCATTTTTTTGGAAGAAATATAAGATTTAAATTTTGGGAAGCAAAATAATTATAGAATAAAAATAAGAATGAATTGGAAAGAAATAAAAGTGATTTTAAAAAGAACTGAAGTTAAATTATAAAGTAGAGATTTAAAACAAGTTTTAAATCAAGGTTAAATCTGGAATTCAAGTTAGTGCATCTCAGTTTTTTTTAATAAATAAAGTTTTTAAATTTAAATTGTTATAACAACTTGAACGTTAAAGTGCATTTTTTTTAAATTGATTCGAATTTAAAAATGAAATAAATTTTAAATTCCTTTAAACTTCCTTTATAAAATGAGTAATTAATTTATTTAATGAAGTAAATAAAAAGGTAGTTAATTACCGGTTGAGATTAATCAAGAGTGATTAATATTTGTGGTTTAATTAATGATTTATTACTTAATGTAATTAATTTAGATTAGGGTAAATTAAAATGTAATTAGAAATCATTAATTTATATAATTAATGATGTAATTAAAGGTTGATTAATTAAGATTAATTAATCAATAATATGTGATTTATGAGAAATTAATTAATATAAGTAATTAAGGATTAATGTAATTAATTATAGATAATTAATTTGTGAAGTAATTAAAGATTAATTGCCGTTTTTGGTTAAAAATAATTAATTTTTGTAATTAATTAAAGATAATTACTTGAATGTAATTGAAGGATAATTAATCCAGGGGATTAATTAAGATGGATAATTAAGGGATGATTAATCAATTGATTTAAAATTAATTAATGTCAAGTGAATGAATCTAAGTGATTGAGGTCAGTAATTCAATTAGAAGTGATTAAATTTATTTTAGAAGTGATCAAGTTTGCTTATGGATGATTGAATGGTATTGGATGCCTTGAATGAGTTGGTATCTCTGATATGAAATGTTTTGTATTATCATATGTTTGGGCGGACATGATATTGTGGTTATCTATCAATGATGAATTGTCGTGTAAAGGGACATCCTGTATTTAAAATTTGAAGTGTATTTCATTTGGATAACTTGGGTTAGGATGACATGAGACTCGAAGTGACCAGGGTCGGGTACCAGAAAATACCCGAAACCTCTTTGAATTTTTATAGATTGAAATGTGAAATCAATAGGCTAGAATGAAATGATCTAAGTAAATTAGACTATTTAATCTAAATTTTGGTGCTTAGAAAATTGATGTGTGAAATAAGTGATGTCTATAACAAATTGTGAATTTGTAAATTGATACGAGTTACCTCGGGTTTTATATAAGTTGTATGCTTTGTATTCCATGTTGGATGGGTTTACTCATGCTGGTTTCCAGCCTGACTCGGGTGTTACTTTGATATAATGCTCGGGTCAGACCGAGTATTACAGATTTTCAAGTAAGGACGTTCTGGAGCTCAAGAGGCGAGCTAGATGGCAAGAACGTATGGAGTGTTTCCGTTGAATTATATTATTCTATATCTGAGACATGATGATTGTGTATATCCAGTGTCTGTATATATGTGTAACTCTAATGTATTAAAGTGAAATTTGACAAGTACAATTTTCCTTTGTATAACTGTTATTATCTATTATATTTTATTCCGCTACGATGGTTAGATTCTGATGTTGTTTCATCTTTTCTTCTTCTACCTCTTCTTCTTCTAATCCAAATGGTTCGTATTTCCGTACATATTGAGTTGATTGAGGGAGAATAGTGTCAATTTGAGGGGTACAGATTTGCGGATCGTTACAGTTGGTATCAGAGCTGAAGGTAAAGCGAGAACCTTGGCTCTGGTGGGATTACTCATTAAGGATAGGGTCAATGGTCCCCTAGGATGAGTTGAGTAAGTGTGTGTATATATATATATATTATATTTATATATGAGAGTTACTTGTTATTTTCTTATATAAAGATTTTAAATGATTTTATATATGAATATATTTTGATATATAAAGCAATATTTCCTTTTAATAAATATTAAGGTGACTGGTTGTTAAATTATTGAATTGAATTAAGAAGTAATATAATACAACCAAACTGAAATTGAATAAAGATAAGTTTGAAATGGTTTCAAACTGAAATTGAAATCTTGAATTGGGGAAGAGTTTCAAAATAAGATGATAATGAATGGTCTCAGATATGGTAATCTTGGTTATTATCATAAATGATTGTTGTGTTTAATAATTAATGAGTAAGTAAAATGAAATATTTTAAAGAAATAAAACATTTAGGCAAGTATGACTTATAAATTGGAACTGAAGTTGATCTGAATTATGGAGTTTTAGATCTGGGTCCAGAATTTGAAAATATTGTTTCAAAGTAATAAAGAAATAATAAATAATGTTATTTAATATTATGTGAATGATGAGCTTGATTCAACAAGAGTCGTTTGAAAATTTTAAAGGAATTTGTTTGAATTTAAATCCAAAGGTGGTTTAAAATTTAGAAGTAACCTGGTGTGTAAAGGAAATAAATATGAAATAAATTCTAAAGTTGAGTTTTGAATTTTCCTTGGAATGTGATGTGAAACCCAAAGTGAAGTAAGTTTTAAACTTAAGTGGGAAGGTTATTAATCTGAAGTATAAAATTTGAATGGGAATTCAAATTGTGTAAATTTTACTGGATTAAGTAAATTGAATTTAACTTAAAGGAAGTTAAATAAGTTTGAATGGACAACCTAATTTGGAAATTGAACAGTGTGGCTCTGGACTGTTTTCAGAATAAATTGTTTTAATATAAATCTATTTTTCCAAGCTATTTACTATAAACAATCTTTTTTTTAAAGCCAAATTATTTATATTTATTTTACAATTATTTTTGGAACTATTTAACAATTTTTTCAACTGTTTTATAAACTAATTTCTATTTTTCGACTATTTTACAAATTAATTACTATTTTACAACTATTTTGCAATTATTTAAAATTTCTATAACTATTTGACTATTTTCCAACTATTTTACAATTACTTAACTATTTTATAGCTATGTTACAAACTAATAATTATTTTTCAACGACTTATCTATTTTAATTTTCAAGCTATTTTCTAAACTTAAGCCGGTCAGAGTGCAAACTATTTATGGTTAAATTACCCAATTGAGATAAGAATTAAAGTGATAATCCAACGGAATTGAAACAATTGTGATTATGTGGATAGAAATTAAAGAAAATGTGAATAGAAAGAGAAGTTGATTTAGTTGATAATAAATGAAGATAAATATGTAGGATGTACGTATATTATTCTATCCGCATAGTGATTTGATTCAGATTCGAGCACGGAATTTCGAGATAGTTATATCGATCCGAGTTGGGGTTTTTCACTCGATTTTCGACGGCAAACCTGGATATGGATTGTTGATTGGTTCTGGATATTCTTTATCATAGTTATGGCTATGCAAGGAGAATGACGGTTTCTGATCAAGAAAGCAGATCTGAGTCCGCACTAGGAAGTCGGGTAGACGATACTAGTTCGGAAGTGTAATTGTGTGATCAAGTGAGCGATCAGATTGGTATAGCGTATGGATGATATGTGTACATCGTACGGATTTGAATGAAATTGATATTGAAAATTTGTGAATAAGAAATGTGAAATGATTTCTTTTGAAATGAAAGTATATTTTATGAAATATACAATGGATAAAAGTGAAAGTTGGATATTTTTATGATGATAAGTAAGATGGAAACAACTTTATAAAAAAGAGTAATCAAATTTAAATATTTGATTTTGAATAAATAAAGTTATATATATTTGTTATATAAGATAAATCTCCCCTTGTTGAATTTATTGCTGGAAGAAAAGGATTTTGAAAGTGTTTGAAGTATAAAAGGAGTTTTATACAAGTTTGAAATGATCCAAAGTTTTTTTAATTTTTTTTATACATATCTATATATATATATAAAGGATCTTATGAGGATTTTGGAAAAAGGTTTTGGGAACCTTTGGATTTGGAAAGGCTTTTGATTTTTGGGTAAAATCAATATTGGAATTTGGAAAGCCTAGTATGAGAATTATCGATTTTGGGATAATCGATTTTGAGAAAAGAAGATTTATATGAGATTCATACTAGGTGTATGATTTGGAAGATACTATATGTGTATAGTATAAAGTGTTTTGATAATGGCTCTGGAGAAAAAGGCGCTCCCTTGAAATGAACTTCTCAGGAGTACCACCGGGTGGTACTACCTTGAACCCTAAGGGGGGGTTCTAAAGTTGATCCTGCGAGAAGTCCGGACAAAACTAGTTCCTGAGGATTATGACTAGTGTGTAGGGAAAGTCGAGGGCGCTGATGCCTACAGAGGCATTTGGGTTATGCTGTGACGATAGTGTAACTCGATGTCACTACGATCTACTACAGACCATAGCGAAAGTCGTGTGTGTCGCTGAGAGCCAACAATCTACGTTATATTTTATATTGGTAGACGTTGACCTATGGTAACATAGCGAAAGTCGTGTGTGCTGTTGAGAGCCAACAGTCTGCATTTGATTTTACATCGGTAGATTACGACCTATGTGGGAGTGGAGAAGTTTCATTTTTGACAGCGAAAATCGAGGGCGCTGATGCCTATAGTTACATGGACTTTTGCTGCGATGGCAACGTAACCCTGAAATGTAACTGCGATCTGTTGTGGGTTCCATGGCGTAATCGAGGGGCATGGAGTGCTTACAGTTACATGGACTTTTGCTGCGATGGCAACGTAACCCAGGATGTAACTGCGACCATGGATGGGGGTGATAATTTCCAGAGCATTCTCACCAAAGATATTTCCTCTATTTTCGAAAACTGTTTTCGATATTTTCAATAAAATTATTTTCCAAGTATTTTCACTGGATGTTGAAAATGGGTCTGCTAAGTACTTATAGATTTTCAGTCCTACGCTTGATCAAAGTATGACCGAATTTCTATGAGAACAAGGATGGACTGGTTGAGACATCGAGTTATAAGAAGTAATTTTATAAAAAGCTATTTTAATAGTATTATGTGAATTTAAAAGTATCTCTAAAATTTTAAAATAAAAGAGTAAGCTAATTAGCTAAATAAATTATTTGATAGAGAATGCTAATAAAATTTAACTCGATTAAATAAAATGGATTGTAAGTTAATAATGAAGTTTGGAGATAAACTCGAATTATAATAGTAATCGACTTGGATTGATAATGAATTAAAATAAGTGAAGATGTTGTAAAAATAAAATGGAATTGGATTATAATAGAAATGATTTGAGTTATAATTAAATTTGACTTAAATTGTGAGTAAATTGAATACAATTGAAATATTGTCGAATAAAAGGAAGTTGGATTGAAACAGAAATGGTTTGAATTGCAAATTAAGTTCAAGAAGGTAGAAATAAATTGAAAATGGCCTTGTAATTAGTTAAATTAGTCGTGAATGAATTGAATTTGGAAATTAAATTTATAATAACTAATCAAACAAATTTGTAGATTGAAAAGAGATTTGATTGAAACAGAACCAAGTTAAATTGAAAAGGAAAATTTATTTTGCAAATGAAGTGAGCTTAAGTTTTGAAGTTGGACTAAATTAAAGTAAATTAACATAAGTTTAAAATTTATAGAAGCTCGACTTCGAGTAAGAATGGAAGACCATTAAATAAAAGCTTGGACTGAATTAATTTGGGAATGGTTAGTGGTGTACAAGCATGGAATGTGTCGAGCTAAATAAAATGGCTATGAATGAATTAGAATGGAAGGAATTAAATATAAATTGAGTCGGAATCAATTTAAATTGGTTATAAAACTTAAGTGATTATTTATTCACATGGATATCATAATATTGCATAGAATGAATTGTCGTTTGACATAAATAAAATTCAATGAATTGATAAAGATTACATAAATTGATTTTAAGATCAATTGAAGTGAATATGAGTTTGTTTTACTTAAAAATGAATTTAACGTAAGAAATTGAGTTATAAACCATTTAAATTGAATGAAGTTGTATACGGATTAGTTGTAAACAATTAAAATTAATGTCGGAACCCTATAAGTTGCTTATAAATATTGTTTAACCTGCATTGCTTATAGAAACTCGTATGTTTACTAGTTAAATATGTAAAATGTTGTTAAGTTACATGATTTTGGCACTTACATATTTAAATTGAGTAAGTACAGGTAGCGGGAAGCCGTTTGGCTGGATTTGGATGCGCTAATTGCTAAATTAATAAGCCGCTTGCTTAAAATGTTAAATAAAGGTACGCCTATGCAATAAAAATAGGAAATAAGAACTGTTTTTGTTTTTTCGACCGTATGGGTCGATGTATATATATGTATATCTCTTGTCAAATTGCAAAAGCTCCTCCGTACAAAGGAGACTGTCAAAATTTTCCGAAAATTTTGAGAGTTAGAAATTTTTTTGAAAATTTTTGTTAGTGACAAAATGATTTCAAATTTGAAATTGAAATAAATTAGTGGACGAAACTAATTTAAAATAATGATATGAATTGGTTATAAATGGAAGATAAAATTCAATATTCAGATTTGAAGATAAATTGAATTCTTATGGAAATGGAAAAACCAATTTGAATAGAAGTAGATATGAAAACTACTGTAAGGAAATGTATAAAATGATTTTAAAGCTATGATTGGATATTATTGCTAAGTATGATATGCAGATATTATAAAGGGAAGGGAAAATTGGTTTTGATTTCAGAAGATAAATTTGAATTGCTCGACAAAAAGGTATGTGTTTAAATTTCTGTATGAAATTTGATTGGGTTTTTGATCTAGCCACTTGGCCTTTTGTTTCCTTTTGAAATTTGGGGGCGCATAGAGGCATTTTGTAGTTGTACCGAGCAAGCTGCGCAAATGAGATGCTGGTGAAATTTTTCGGAAATTTAGGAAATTAGAAAAAATTTGAGAAAATTTTGATAATTCAAAATTTTGTTTTAAATTCAAATTTGAATTGTTAAGTAAATAATATTATTGGGACTTATAGATAAGTTTGGAAAGCTAGAAAAATGTTTAGTGTGTCTTTAATAAAAAGATTGTTTTGAGGATTGTTTGGAATTGTTTGGTTTTGGGAAAAAGTAAATGGGTATTGGACCATTCTTCTTAACCAGCAATTTCGAGGACGAAATTCTTTTAAGAGGAGAGGAATGTGACGACCCGGAATTTTTGAATGTTTGAAATCGAAATATTTAATTGATTTTAAATATTTAAAGGTTAATTTTTAAGTTGAATTCAAATATCACCATTTATTTGATAATTAAATTATTGGATTTAATTATTTGAAATTGGGTAAAATGTTGAATTCAGAGTTTTAAGCCTGTTAAAAAAAAATTAAGGGTTTGTAAAATTTATATCGCTAGTACTGAGGATAGTAAAAGTGTTGAAATTGAATTTGAGATTGTTTTGTTAAGTTTTGAAAATATATCATTTAAATTAACGTTTAAAAATAGCCTTCCGAGGCACAGTCTCAGGATTCGACAAAACCAATTTTATTGGGTCCAAAATATTGTATTATTATCGAATTTCAATTTTCGTAATGTTTGTAATTTTTGTATGAGCGTACGATATATAAACGCGCTGAAATTTATATCGAAAATTTAATATAATAACTGGTTCAAAAAGCTATCTTCTCCATACGATCGAATTAGGGCTTGAAACCTTTTCTATGGCGTTTGGAATAGGGGTATAACATTATAGACACCTGGCGGCATGCCTCGATAGGACCTCGGAATTTTAAGTTGCATTAAATAAGATATTTATAATATAAAAAAAATATTTTAACCTGTCAACAATCAGGGCTTACCTTCTCCAACACGCCTTCCTCAACTTTATATCATGTCTATACTTTATCCCTCTCATCCAAAGTCAGAAAAGAATCAAAAGAAAAGAAGAAAATAAAATAGAAATGGCCGACCTTTTGAGTTCACAGAAATTATTTCTTTCCCCATTCAAAGCTGGTAATCTCATATACTAGTTCTTTTCCCCTCCGTTCGAAATCGAACATAGATAAAAAAAAGAGAATACATCTCGTAGTCGCGTAGAGGTCTTTGGTGGGGTTCGATGTTTCCGCGTACACTCGGGAGTACTCGCGGTGGAAGGCAACGACGTGTGGGCGTCGACGAGGCCAAGGTGACGGCGGTGAGTGGAGCATCGGAGGGTTAGGGCTTGGGATCGTGGTCGATAGGGAAAGCCACTGGCGTTCGATTCTAGAATTCAGGCCATGATTGAAGTTGTCGTGAATTGCGACTGTTTCTAGCGACAGGCAGTGGCAGCGATAGGTCAAGGAGCGGTGGTGGGTCAGAGGAGGCGCGTGAAGGCTGCACTCACTCAAGCTATCGGCGACATCAGGATATCGAGCACGACGGAAAAAAAATTGAAAAGCATCGGCCATTGGAGGTGTTCACAGCCGGGAGCTATAGCTTGTTTGAGAAGAAAGATAAGTTAAGTTTTAAATTTCATTTTATTAAGTTAATATTTAATTAAATCAAATATTCATAAATTCATATCGAACTCGTGCGAAGTCAAAAAATCGTGAAAACGAGTCGAGTTGGAACGGATTGCAAAGTGAAAATCAAAGGTGAGTTAATCTCACTCTTCTGGATTATGATTTAAATTTAAGTGGTTAAATTCAAATAATTGGTTGAATGATTGGATTGATTTGATGTGGTATATTATATAGTAATATATAGTCTATATTGAAGTGATTGATTTCCCGCATTATATAGTGGATGAGACCCTATGTGCCGCATAATAGCGGATGATATTATATAAATCCCATATATCGCGATATTCCACCTCGAAGTGGAATTAGTATTGTGCTAACATCTGTGGATGTAGGGAAATAGGTTGGGAGGGATCCAACTGGATTCCTCAAAATTATTTAGATTATTTAATATTATGTATTATGAATATTTAATATTCTATGATGAATTATATTGATAATTGTAATATTGAATACTATGGTTTGCTTGAATATATTTTGGTACACTGGGTCATCAAAATATTTAGAATTGGATTTTTTTGGAAGAAATATAAGAGTAAATTTTGGGAAGTGAAATAATTATAGAATAAAAATAAGAATGAATTGGAAAGAAATAAAAGTGTTTTTTTAAAAAACTGAAGTTAAATTGTAAAGTAGAGATTTAAAACAAGTTTTAAATCAAGGTTAAATTTAGAATTCAAGTTAGTCCATCTCGGATTTTTTTTAACAAATAAAGTTTTTGAATTTAATTTTTTTTAACAACTTGAATGTTAAAGTGCATTTATTTAAATTGATTCGAATTTAAAAATGAAATTAGTTTTAAATGCCTTTAAACTTCCTTTATAAAAGGAGTAATTAATTTATTTAATGAAGTAAATAAAAGGGTAGTTAATTACTGGTTGAGATTAATTAAGAGTGATTAATATTTGTGGTTTAATTAATGATTAATTATTTAATGTAATTAATTTAGATTAGGGTAAATTAAAATGTAACTATAAATCATTAATTTATATAATTAATGATGTAATTAATGGTTGATTAATTAAGATTAATTAATCAATAATATGTGATTTTGGAGAAATTAATTAATATAAGTAATTATGGATTAATGTAGTTGATTATAGTTAATTAATTTGTGAAGTAATTAAAGATTAATATCTATTTTTGGTTAAAAATAATTAATTTGTGTAATTAATTAAAGATAATTACTTGAATGTAATTGAAGGATAATTAATCCAGGGTGATTAATTAAGATGGATAATTAAGGGATGATTAATTAATTGTTTTAAAATTAATTAATGTCAAGTGAAGGAATCTAAGTGATTGAGGTCAGTAATTCAATTAGAAGTGATTAAATTTATTTTGGAAGTGATCAAGTTTGCTTATGGATGATTGAATGGTATTGGATGCCTTGAATGAGTTGATATCTCTGATATGAAATGTTTTGTAGTATCATATGTTTGGGCGGACAAGGTATTGTGGTTATCTATCAATGATGAATTGTTGTGTAAAGGGACATCCTGTATTTAAAGTTTGAAGTGTATTTCATTTGGATAACTTGGGTTAGGATGACATGAGACTCGAAGAGACCGGGGTCGGGTATTAGAAAATACCCGAAACCTCTTCGAATTTTTATAGATTGAAATGTGAAATCAATAGAATGGAATGAAACGATCTAAGTAAATTAGACTATTTAATCTAAATTTTGGTTCTTAGAAAATTGATGTGTGAAATAAGTGATGTCTATAACAAATTGTGAATCTGTAAATTGATACGAGTTACCCAGGTTTTATATAAGTCGTATGCTTTGTATTCCATGTTGGATAGGTTTACTCACGCTAGTTTCCAGCCTGACCCAGGTGTTAGTTTGATGTAATGCTCGGGTCAAACCGAGTATTACAGATTTTTAGGTAAGGACGTTCTGGAGCTCAGGAGGCAAGCTGGATGGTAAGAACGTATGGAGTGTTTCCGCTGTATTATATTGTTGTATATCTGAGACATGATGATTGCGTATATCCAGTGTCTGTATATTTGTGTATGTAACGAGTCTGATTTTGCCCGCTCAAAAATCGACATCCGTACTTCAAATCGTACTCGAATGCCATAGATTCGACCGTTCAAATCCGATTCGCCGGAGCTTATAACAATCATTAAGTAATTAACACAGCGGAATAAAAGAATAATACATTGATATACAGCTTTGATACAATATCTGATACAACAGATGATCCAATAGATATCAATATACATCAGAGATATGATACAATAAAATAGCAGCGGAAAAGAAAATAGATAACATCTAGCATACGGAACAATATAACTCTAAAATAGTCTTCAACGAAGAACTCCAAATCGGAACTGTAACTCCATTTCCAAGAATCAATCAGCAAAAGCTCGAACTCCCCATAACAATGCACCAAGCTAAGCAAGACTGGTGCGAACCAAAGACTGAACTAACTCCAGATAATCCACTATATCTAACTATCTATAAAACCCAACTCTAGACTGCTCGTGTAGAAATATAATGAGCACCCAGAGTTTAGGAAAGAAACAATAAACTCCGGATCAGTCGTGGGACTGGTGAGAGCAACAAAAACAGTTTATCTCTTAAAACATTCAACAAAAGATTTTCAAAGTCAATTCGCAATGCTTTTTAAAAATGAGACTACCATAAGGCCTCCCGCACACACACACAATGCAAACGCAGAATCGGAGGAGATTTCTCCTTATGATAGTCAAAGATGCTTGATACGTATTAAAAGAAACATTTGATATTATTACTAGTGCATAGTGTAGGAAAAATTCATTTCGAAAGTAGAATATAAATCTTAGCCAACATACGACCATTATCGTATGCCTACTATAGCTACCATCCAAACAGTGTTGCGACACCATAAGTGAATGATAGGTCCTACAACTAAAACCGTACAAGTCACGTATTGTTTCTTTGGACTTCCAACGAATGATCAGGCCAAGGAACTTCCCATTGCCACATGAGAATGCCTCTGGATGGACATCCCCGAGAACCAAACCGGATCTCTACCAACACAAGGCCGGGTTACCCCTAACTGAGTAACAACTGACCGAATATGCCATCCCCCGGTCCTTTGGGACCTTTTCACCGAGCGCTCGTAATCAATTCACACAATCATAACAAAGTGTTTTCAACATGAGTAAATATCTGGGCTCCATACCATGATACCACCCTTTTCCAGAAGGAAATGCACACATCCTAAAGGGTGCTACCCCTCATAACCTTGCTGCTTCTTTCCTGTTTTGACCATTCACAGGGTGTGAGGCTCGACGAAGTCACGTCCACAAAAACATACTTTATACAAAAGCCGTGCTTTGGGTCAACAAATGATCATAGAAATGATCACCAGGATAGACGATCAAACAAATGATCCTATCACAAATAATCAACACAATGATCATTTCACAGCAACACTCAGCATGTCACATTACCAAATTGGGAATATATCGCTGATAACCTTCAACCATATAACCTCTGAGCTCGTACGTCTCAGAGAAGGGTGTTAAGCTAAAAGAATAAATTCTCCGCCACCAACAGAAATATATTTGAAAGAAATCGGCTTTATATCTCAATTTGTAATGTCAGACATACTATCCATACAAGTCTGTTCTGGGTTCGAACAGAACCGAAGGCACTTACAAAGAAGTCCTTGCAATCCGGATATTCACAATCCCGATCGGATTTTCCATCACTTAGGGAGTTTCTATACCGGCGCGACTCGGTGCAGAAACAATCGATAGGTCATCCTATCGCTTTCGCAAATACCCGGTCTTCATCACCGGTCTTCAAATGCTATCCATAACGACGTATCACATATTCGGAATGGGTTATACGACCCAAAGGTCCTTTCCCGGCTAACCCGAATAGTGAGTACGATATTTCAAAAACAAATGGATAATGGGATTTCAATTAAGTCACAACTTAATAATTCAAAACTTTATTCCAAATGGTTTAATCCAATTACCATTTCAATCTTTAAACAAAAAGATTCATTTTCACAACCTTTAACGGGTTAATTTTTTTTTCACATTTTAATCTTTTAAACAAAAGATTCATTCACAGATTTTCCAAATCAATTTTCATTTCAATTTGATTAACTCGTTAAATCTTTAAATCAAAGATTTAACATATAGCCTTCAAAACAATTTCATTTCAATTTGATTTAACTAAATCATCAATTTAAATCTGTTAAAAATAAACAGATTTAATTCATAGCTTTCAAAACAATTTCATTTCAATTTGATTTAACTAAATCATCAATTTAAATCTGTTAAAAATAAACAGATTTAATTCATAGCTTTCAAAAAGAATTCATTCCAATTTGATTTAACTAAATCATCAATTTAAATCTGTTAAAAATAAACAGATTTAATTCATAGCTTTCAAAAAGAATTCATTCGTAACTTTAGGAAAATCATTTCTCTATTCAATCTTGAAATTCCCCTAATTAACTGGAATCTCAGTTCTTATCTAAAAGTGTTTATCATTTGAAAACAACAGTTTTCATTTTGGAAATCTGATTCATTTATACGAGTTGAAATCCTTGGGTTAAATTCAAATTCCCAAAAATAATGCTTAAAAGTGGTTTAATCCCTATATAACCAATATAACATCTTTAATCCCTAATTTCAAATCATAGAATTCAATTTCAAGTATTGAATTTAAATTTAAATCAAATTATTTAAATTCCAAAACTTAATCAAGTAATTTAAAAATAAATTTTTATTTTGAAATACATTCCAAAAGCTTTTCACATTTATTCCGATTCCATTTCCAAAACATTTGAATTTAAAAATTCAAATTTAAAACTATTTCAAACATCTGTGACTTAAACGATTTCCTCGTGAAATCCATATTTGTGTGTGTATGGTGTGGTCCAGGGTTTAACACAATAGTGTACATCATCATCATCACAGATTAAAACACAGAAATATAGTTGATAAGCGATATAAACTATAACGCTCATCTTCCATTCACAAATTCACAGATAATATACAAATGCAAACAAATATACAACTCAATCTACAGAACAAAATATCACAAATCAGATAGGATAATCAATTCAAATCATTTCATACAATATAATTATTCATAAGCATTCAATAAACATTTGTAAGCAGGATTTAATTAATTCAATTCATTTCCAATTTAATTAATTACTTATGAATTTATTATCCAATTCTGATTAGATTATTTTCATTAAGTAATTACATTTAAATCATTTATAATTGATTATCTAAATTAATTTATCTAATTCGTTATCAAAATTAATCATATTAAGTAATACTTAATTATCCTTAGTTAATCATCTTCATTAACTAATAACATTTCTTAATTACTTTTAATTAATCTCTAATTTTAAATAAATCTAAATCATAAATTTATAAATTAAATAAATGAGTCTTTAATTAATTATCATATAAATTACATCACTTAATGCCTTAATTGTTTCTAATATAAAATCAATTCCTTTATTAATGATTTCATTAATCATTCGAGTGTATTTTAAACTTATATTTTAAATTTAAAATTTAATTTTCCTTTTTAAAACTTTAAGATTCAAAGTTCTATTTGAATCTAACTTAAATCTGATTTAACTTTACTCATATCTAGTTTGCAAATTCATTTAAATTTGGTTTAAATTTCAATTTGCAAACAGTTTTTAAACAAAACTGCAACTCTGTTAAACCAACCCGAGCCAAACGAAGATGACTTCGAGTCTAACACCCTAGTGCTTCGGGCCAAACATGAAAATACTCGAGTAAAAACTCGAGTCACTTATTCTGCTTCATCCCCAAACTAACAAAATTACAGACCATCAGAGCAACCGTGCTCGTGCACGTGCACATGGACGCGGCGGCGCTCCGGTCACCTCCGATGGCTTCCACGCATCAACCAGCATCCACGCAATCACCTCCGACCACCCAAATTTCCTCACGCGCGCAAAATCGAATTTGAGTTGTACAACTCAAACCTGGAACTCGAACTGCAAACGAAAGCCCAACCTGTCAACGTTTCCCCCACGACGCTCCGACCACCAACGACCTTCCACCTCCGGCCACAGCTTCGCCTACGACCAAGCCACCAACACCTAAAACCCCGAAGCACTCGACGCTTCGATGCGTACGAACCGACCCCAAACAATTACACAGTCAAAAATTAGGTCTAGGAAAAGGAACCCATCACCGTCGCCACCTCGTTCACTTGCAACCCCAACCAATATTTTTCCTAGGGCAACTGATCACTCCTCCACCTCCAGGAGGAAGCTCGACCACCATGACTCCGTAGATCATCAGAGTTCGGCCAAAACTCAATTTCCAGGCAATCCCCAAATTCACAACCAATAACTCACTTTAAATCGTGATTTTGATTTCAAAAATCGTAACTTTCCAGGCCAAATCAATTTATGTATTTGAATCAGAGGATTGTATAAATTGATTTTAACATGTTTATAAAAGTTTACTATAAATCTGGATTTCCAGGCACTGTATAAATATATACATGTTTAAAACTAAATTTGGATCCTAGTTCATGTTTAAACAACTGAATTGGCATGAAAACTAATGCCTATCAGAGATCAGAGGTGAAGAAAGTGCAACTTGAATTTGATTTAGACTTTACAACCTAAAGCAGAGAAGAAAAACATATAAAATCATCCAGACACCATATGTATACACAGAGAAATACATATGTAACAATATACATAATCCAGATTTTAAACCTATAATCAGTTTCATATGCTTAAGCTTTTAAAAAGGGTGTTACTCACTTGATTTTTCAGAAAGAACAAACAAGAACAGAACTTGTCTTTGAACCAGGCTTTGAGAAAATGCTTACTGAAGATCTTCTTACTTTTTTTTTTGTTTATTGATTAAATGATGTTTGAGTTTGTAAAAATAAAAATGCTTGTTTATATTTTTGATTATTGAAAATGAACTGGAGGATACAAACATATAGAAGAAAAGATTGCAGGTTGATATTAATACATGGCTATAGGTGACATGTTTGTACAAAATAGGCATGGCTGAAGATAATCTTGCATTAAATGCATGAGGTATGTTGCATTAATCACTTACACTTTATGCAGGCTATATTTTATTTCTTCCATTTGTTTACTAGCTTATACTTTTTATTTTATGTATGTACAGATCTTACTTTATATTTTATATGTACTTAGATTTCCCTTGTATACTTTGTTTATATTTTTGTTCATTATTTCCTTTACTTTATACATTGCTTTGGTGGCTGGAGCTTTATGTGGTTTTGTTTCTTTTTTTTTTATGCATTTGTTTATTTATGTATTAAGGATCTTTCTATTTGTTTGATTTACAAGTCTCGGCTGAATATCTTCCTTTGTATGCTAGAGGAGGTGGTTTTTAATACATATGTACCATATGTTCCTATACATATCTTATGTTATTTTCATTTTATACTCTTTTTTTTTTAGCTTTGCAGTCCTAACTCTACGGGCTACACACAAATATTTACTTGTACTTTTAGTTTAAATGATTATAATAAATTTTACTTTAAAAATTATCGTTTTATATTTCTCTATATACACATATATTTTATACAACTCAAATTTATCATCATTTATAAATTTTTAAATCAATTTATTTATTTATTTTTATACTTGTGTCCAAAGTATATTATTTATTTTTTTCAAAATCATTTATTTAAGAATTTATTTAAAATCCAACATATACATATATATTTACATATATACAAAATTTCAAATCCATATGACTTTATATATCTTTTCTATTTGAATCGGGGAAACTCGCATCATTAAAAATCAATTTTACAATTTTTGATTCAAAAATTCGTTTAAATTATCAATTTAAATTCATAAAAACCCAGGGTCGTTACAAACTTCCCCCCTTAAAAGAATTTCGTCCTCGAAATTCGCAGGCACGAAACAACAAAGAGATAGACAGATTCGATCTCTTATAATTCCTCAAACTTAAGATATGAATTCCAAACTCAAGTCGGAATATCTCAGAATACATACCAATTTGTCCCTCTTTGGACTTTGGTATTCACAAGAAACTACAATAGAATTTCAAAATTTGGTTTCAAACAAAATCGTTTTATCAATACAATTCTAATCATTCTTCATATTCTATTAATCAATTTAACTCAATTTAAAATTTCTAGTTTACTCAAATTTCAAATTCAAATTTCAAATTTATTCATTAAAGTTTAAAATCAAAACTGATAAGAAACTGATGAAGATACGAAATAAAAATTTCCTACAACGATTCGTAGGCCTTCATTACACCGAAACTTCTTTCTGTAACCGTCATGAATCAATCAAAAGAATTTGGAAACGAATCAAAGAAAATTGATAGAGAAAGTTATTTCCACCGTTGTTACAGAGTTTTGACTAATTATAGTCGTATTTACCTGTCCCCTATCTCGTTCTCTTCTTGCACTCATACTCACTATTAGTAGATAGTGAGAGAATTTACTGAGGCATTCAAACGGATATCTTAAGGATTACTCATTCTAGGATTTACTTCACCCTATCTCTAATGAGCTACTTAATGTGTTATACTCCTGAGCTAAAGTTCAACCCTTAGCTCTGATACCACATGTAACGAGTCTGATTTTGCCCGCTCAAAAATCGACATCCGTACTTCAAATCGTACTCGAATGCCATAGATTCGACCGTTCAAATCCGATTCGCCGGAGCTTATAACAATCATTAAGTAATTAACACAGCGGAATAAAAGAATAATACATTGATATACAGCTTTGATACAATATCTGATACAACAGATGATCCAATAGATATCAATATACATCAGAGATATGATACAATAAAATAGCAGCGGAAAAGAAAATAGATAACATCTAGCATACGGAACAATATAACTCTAAAATAGTCTTCAACGAAGAACTCCAAATCGGAACTGTAACTCCATTTCCAAGAATCAATCAGCAAAAGCTCGAACTCCCCATAACAATGCACCAAGCTAAGCAAGACTGGTGCGAACCAAAGACTGAACTAACTCCAGATAATCCACTATATCTAACTATCTGTAAAACCCAACTCTAGACTGCTCGTGTAGAAATATAATGAGCACCCAGAGTTTAGGAAAGAAACAATAAACTCTGGATCAGTCGTGGGACTGGTGTGAGCAACAAAAACAGTTTATCTCTTAAAACATTCAACAAAAGATTTTCAAAGTCAATTCGCAATGCTTTTTAAAAATGAGACTACCATAAGGCCTCTCGCACACACACACAATGCAAACGCAGAATCGGAGGAGATTTCTCCTTATGATAGTCAAAGATGCTTGATACGTATTAAAAGAAACATTTGATATTATTACTAGTGCATAGTGTAGGAAAAATTCATTTCGAAAGTAGAATATAAATCTTAGCCAACATACGACCATTATCGTATGCCTACTATAGCTACCATCCAAACAGTGTTGCGACACCATAAGTGAATGATAGGTCCTACAACTAAAACCGTACAAGTCACGTATTGTTTCTTTGGACTTCCAACGAATGATCAGGCCAAGGAACTTCCCATTGCCACATGAGAATGCCTCTGGATGGACATCCCCGAGAACCAAACCGGATCTCTACCAACACAAGGCCGGGTTACCCCTAACTGAGTAACAACTGACCGAATATGCCATCCCCCGGTCCTTTGGGACCTTTTCACCGAGCGCTCGTAATCAATTCACACAATCATAACAAAGTGTTTTCAACATGAGTAAATATCTGGGCTCCATACCATGATACCACCCTTTTCCAGAAGGAAATGCACACATCCTAAAGGGTGCTACCCCTCATAACCTTGCTGCTTCTTTCCTGTTTTGACCATTCACGGGGTGTGAGGCTCGACGAAGTCACGTCCACAAAAACATACTTTATACAAAAGCCATGCTTTGGGTCAAAAAATGATCATAGAAATGATCACCAGGATAGACGATCAAACAAATGATCCTATCACAAATAATCAACACAATGATCATTTCACAGCAACACTCAGCATGTCACATTACCAAATTGGGAATATATCGCTGATAACCTTCAACCATATAACCTCTGAGCTCGTACGTCTCAGAGAAGGGTGTTAAGCTAAAAGAATAAATTCTCCGCCACCAACAGAAATATATTTGAAAGAAATCGGCTTTATATCTCAATTTGTAATGTCAGACATACTATCCATACAAGTCTGTTCTGGGTTCGAACAGAACCGAAGGCACTTACAAAGAAGTCCTTGCAATCCGGATATTCACAATCCCGATCGGATTTTCCATCACTTAGGGAGTTTCTATACCGGCGCGACTCGGTGCAGAAACAATCGATAGGTCATCCTATCGCTTTCGCAAATACCCGGTCTTCATCACCGGTCTTCAAATGCTATCCATAACGACGTATCACATATTCGGAATGGGTTATACGACCCAAAGGTCCTTTCCCGGCTAACCCGAATAGTGAGTACGATATTTCAAAAACAAATGGATAATGGGATTTCAATTAAGTCACAACTTAATAATTCAAAACTTTATTCCAAATGGTTTAATCCAATTACCATTTCAATCTTTAAACAAAAAGATTCATTTTCACAACCTTTAACGGGTTAATTTTTTTTTCACATTTTAATCTTTTAAACAAAAGATTCATTCACATATTTTCCAAATCAATTTTCATTTCAATTTGATTAACTCGTTAAATCTTTAAATCAAAGATTTAACATATAGCCTTCAAAACAATTTCATTTCAATTTGATTTAACTAAATCATCAATTTAAATCTGTTAAAAATAAACAGATTTAATTCATAGCTTTCAAAACAATTTCATTTCAATTTGATTTAACTAAATCATCAATTTAAATCTGTTAAAAATAAACAGATTTAATTCATAGCTTTCAAAAAGAATTCATTCCAATTTGATTTAACTAAATCATCAATTTAAATCTGTTAAAAATAAACAGATTTAATTCATAGCTTTCAAAAAGAATTCATTCGTAACTTTAGGAAAATCATTTCTCCATTCAATCTTGAAATTCCCCTAATTAACTGGAATCTCAGTTCTTATCTAAAAGTGTTTATCATTTGAAAACAACAGTTTTCATTTTGGAAATCTGATTCATTTATACGAGTTGAAATCCTTGGGTTAAATTCAAATTCCCAAAAATAATGCTTAAAAGTGGTTTAATCCCTATATAACCAATATAACATCTTTAATCCCTAATTTCAAATCATAGAATTCAATTTCAAGTATTGAATTTAAATTTAAATCAAATTATTTAAATTCCAAAACTTAATCAAGTAATTTAAAAATAAATTTTTATTTTGAAATACATTCCAAAAGCTTTTCACATTTATTCCGATTCCATTTCCAAAACATTTGAATTTAAAAATTTAAATTTAAAACTATTTCAAACATCTGTGACTTAAACGATTTCCTCGTGAAATCCATATTTGTGTGTGTATGGTGTGGTCCAGGGTTTAACACAATAGTGTACATCATCATCATCACAGATTAAAACACAGAAATATAGTTGATAAGCGATATAAACTATAATGCTCATCTTCCATTCACAAATTCACAGATAATATACAAATGCAAACAAATATACAACTCAATCTACAGAACAAAATATCACAAATCAGATAGGATAATCAATTCAAATCATTTCATACAATATAATTATTCATAAGCATTCAATAAACATTTGTAAGCAGGATTTAATTAATTCAATTCATTTCCAATTTAATTAATTACTTATGAATTTATTATCCAATTCTGATTAGATTATTTTCATTAAGTAATTACATTTAAATCATTTATAATTGATTATCTAAATTAATTTATCTAATTCGTTATCAAAATTAATCATATTAAGTAATACTTAATTATCCTTAGTTAATCATCTTCATTAACTAATAACATTTCTTAATTACTTTTAATTAATCTCTAATTTTAAATAAATCTAAATCATAAATTTATAAATTAAATAAATGAGTCTTTAATTAATTATCATATAAATTACATCACTTAATGCCTTAATTGTTTCTAATATAAAATCAATTCCTTTATTAATGATTTCATTAATCATTCGAGTGTATTTTAAACTT
Organism: Allium cepa; assembly: GCA_030765085.1. Taxonomy (NCBI): domain Eukaryota; kingdom Viridiplantae; phylum Streptophyta; class Magnoliopsida; order Asparagales; family Amaryllidaceae; genus Allium; species Allium cepa. The sequence goes on along the minus strand of CM060931.1, from coordinate 1,035,840,726 downwards.
ATATTTTAAATTTAAAATTTAATTTTCCTTTTTAAAACTTTAAGATTCAAAGTTCTATTTGAATCTAACTTAAATTTGATTTAACTTTACTCATATCTAGTTTGCAAATTCATTTAAATTTGGTTTAAATTTCAATTTGCAAACAGTTTTTAAACAAAACTGCAACTCTGTTAAACCAACCCGAGCCAAACGAAGATGACTTCGAGTCTAACACCCTAGTGCTTCGGGCCAAACATGAAAATACTCGAGTAAAAACTCGAGTCACTTATTCTGCTTCATCCCCAAACTAACAAAATTACAGACCATCAGAGCAACCGTGCTCGTGCACGTGCACATGGACGCGGCGGCGCTCCGGTCACCTCCGATGGCTTCCACGCATCAGCCAGCATCCACGCAATCACCTCCGACCACCCAAATTTCCTCACGCGCGCAAAATCGAATTTGAGTTGTACAACTCAAACCTGGAACTCGAACTGCAAACGAAAGCCCAACCTGTCAACGTTTCCCCCACGACGCTCCGACCACCAACGACCTTCCACCTCCGGCCACAGCTTCGCCTACGACCAAGCCACCAACACCTAAAACCCTGAAGCACTCGACGCTTCGATGCGTACGAACCGACCCCAAACAATTACACAGTCAAAAATTAGGTCTAGGAAAAGGAACCCATCACCGTCGCCACCTCGTTCACTTGCAACCCCAACCAATATTTTTCCTAGGGCCACTGATCACTCCTCCACCTCCAGGAGGAAGCTCGACCACCACGACTCCGTAGATCATCAGAGTTCGGCCAAAACTCAATTTCCAGGCAATCCCCAAATTCACAACCAATAACTCACTTTAAATCGTGATTTTGATTTCAAAAATCGTAACTTTCCAGGCCAAATCAATTTATGTATTTGAATCAGAGGATTGTATAAATTGATTTTAAAATGTTTATAAAAGTTTACTATAAATCTGGATTTCCAGGCACTGTATAAATATATACATATTTAAAACTAAATTTGGATCCTAGTTCATGTTTAAACAACTGAATTGGCATGAAAATTAATGCCTATCAGAGATCAGAGGTGAAGAAAGTGCAACTTGAATTTGATTTAGACTTTACAACCTAAAGCAGAGAAGAAGAACATATAAAATCATCCAGACACCATATGTATACACAGAGAAATACATATGTAACAATATACATAATCCAGATTTTAAACCTATAATCAGTTTCATATGCTTAAGCTTTTAAAAAGGGTGTTACTCACTTGATTTTTCAGAAAGAACAAACAAGAACAGAACTTGTCTTTGAACCAGGCTTTGAGAAAATGCTTACTGAAGATCTTCTTACTTTTTTTTTGTTTATTGATTAAATGATGTTTGAGTTTGTAAAAATAAAAATGCTTGTTTATATTTTTGATTATTGAAAATGAACTGGAGGATACAAACATATAGAAGAAAAGATTGCAGGTTGATATTAATACATGGCTATAGGTGACATGTTTGTACAAAATAGGCATGGCTGAAGATAATCTTGCATTAAATGCATGAGGTATGTTGCATTAATCACTTACACTTTATGCAGGCTATATTTTATTTCTTCCATTTGTTTACTAGCTTATACTTTTTATTTTATGTATGTACAGATCTTACTTTATATTTTATATGTACTTAGATTTCCCTTGTATACTTTGTTTATATTTTTGTTCATTATTTCCTTTACTTTATACATTGCTTTGGTGGCTGGAGCTTTATGTGGTTTTGTTTCTTTTTTTTTTTATGCATTTGTTTATTTATGTATTAAGCATCTTTCTATTTGTTTGATTTACAAGTCTCGGCTGAATATCTTCCTTTGTATGCTAGAGGAGGTGGTTTTTAATACATATGTACCATATGTTCCTATACATATCTTATGTTATTTTCATTTTATACTTTTTTTTTTTAGCTTTGCAGTCCTAACTCTACGGGCTACACACAAATATTTACTTGTACTTTTAGTTTAAATGATTATAATAAATTTTACTTTAAAAATTATCGTTTTATATTTCTCTATATACACATATATTTTATACAACTCAAATTTATCATCATTTATAAATTTTTAAATCAATTTATTTATTTATTTTTATACTTGTGTCCAAAGTATATTATTTATTTTTTTCAAAATCATTTATTTAAGAATTTATTTAAAATCCAACATATACATATATATTTACATATATACAAAATTTCAAATCCATATGACTTTATATATCTTTTCTATTTGAATCGGGGAAACTCGCATCATTAAAAATCAATTTTACAATTTTTAATTCAAAAATTCATTTAAATTATCAATTTAAATTCATAAAAACCCAGGGTCGTTACAGTGTAACTCCGATGTATTAAAGTGAAATTTGACAAGTACAGTTTTCCTTTGTATAACTATTATTATCTATTATATTTTATTCCGCTGCGATGGTTAGATTCTGATGTTATTTCCTCTTTTCTTCTTCTACCTCATCTTCTTTTAATCCCAATGGTTCGTATTTCCGTACGTCTTGAGTTGATTGAGGGAGAATAGTGTCAATTTAAGGGGTATGGATTTACGGGTCGTTACAAGATCCAATGCCATTCCACCATCTTCTCAACATTCAATCGATGGTTAGTCCACTAAACCACAAAAACTAGGGCTACTTTAACGCGAATCTAGTTTATCGGCTAAGGTTAGTTCGACGATCCACTACGGTTAGGGCTTCTTCAGCACGATACCGACAATCCGCCGTCTTTACCAAATTTGCCATTCGATTAATTATTATGGATCGATCAACGATCCACTAACGTTAGTTCACTGAACCACGGTTCATGATTTATCCAATTGTCGGCTATTATTTGTTTATCATGTGTTTCTCATTCTTAATTTCATTCAATAGCACTTGGAAGTTGGACTTTTTTCCTTCTTTTCTTATAATAATCCATTGTAATATATTCATAGGCATTCACAATTTGGAATTTGATTTAGTAGCATTTGGAATTTTGAGTCAATAGTACTGACTTTATTATAAACTGCCTGAGGCATTGCTAGCCATTGTCTGCAACATTAATTATAAATTACCAACATACCTCAAATTTAGAACCTTCTGTTTTGTTTGAAATCATCCTTTGTCCATAACCAAAAAAAAATAGTTATAAGACTGTCGTAATTTCATTTTCATTGAGGAAAATCATGTATCTATTACAGTGATATCCTCATTCATATTCACCATTATATTCAAAAATTGTAGTACTGCTTATTTGATTTTCTCTCGGAACCAATAGCTGTAGTATTTAATTGCTAAACTCAAAAAGTCTAATTCCTATTAAAAAAAACCATATTCAAACACTCTAGGGATATTAGTATTAGTTTTACTTTTAATCAAGTCATCAATGTCGTCTACTTATGCATAGAGCTGACCATTGCAATAATTTTTTATTCTATAGGCCAAATAATGTATTACAGTTGTAATGTTAGCCACTAACATATCATTAGATTGTTTGGAATCTACATCTTCAATTGTAGTGGTAAAAATGCAATAGTAACCCATTCCCACTTCTCTAAGGAGGAAAAAAATCTTTTTTCTTTTACATCCTTTAAATATATGAATGTCGATATGTTTATTTCAATATGTTGTCTATGTTATTACTTAAATGGATTAGATCAGCTGCTATTACTGTATTTCTAGTATGGCCATGTTCAGTTTATATTTATTCATACAACTGCATATTTTATTATTTTTATATGTGTGCTAAAGTATATATTTAGGCAATCCTTTGTTATTAATTTAGACTTTGCATTATGTTAATTTACTTTAGATTTTTTCTAGTGTTAACTGGGTTTTTAACCAAGCAGAAATCATAAGGGATTAGAACATTGAAACGAGAACAGAATGACCTGAAACTTGACAAATATACTCGGAAGGACAAAAGGAAAGGCTCAAGAAAGTATAAGCCAAAAGTAAGCTAGGTACCTAACTCGGTCCGAGTCAACCCCCTTGACTCGGTACATAATCTAGATGCTAAGTCATGGCATCCTCATATTTTTAACAGGTGGTCCCCAAGTTTTCCTAAGCATGTTCAAAAAGTTTTGTAGAGTTTTAGTGAGCCAATCATGAGAAATGAAGACGTGACGTCCCAAACTGTAGGATAAATCAAGTTTTGGAAGAACGATAATCAAAACTCATCGATAACCTATCAAATTACATAGAGGACAACTAGACGAAGTAAGGAGCTTTAAACAAAAGGATTTAGCCAAGATGTGGCCAAGGATTAGACTCGCCCCTGAGTCTAGTGCTTGACTCTATACCCAGTTTAAACCTTAACTCCGGTCGTCACGATATTTGTTGTGCAATCTTCGGCCAGTCCCTAGACTTCTCTGGTACCTTAACTCGGGCTTCTGATCTAACATGACTGCTACCTCTATAAATACAAACCATAGTGCAACCAAGAAAGGATCTGGATTCTGCTACCATTACGTGGGATTTCCATCAATTCTTCAACTTTTTCCTCTACACCATAGTCACCAAGGAAACCACACTAGGCAATTTTAGAACATAGAATCAATCTAGCCCATGTACTTGTGACTAATTCTTACTCGATCACCTTGTAATCTCATTCAAGCTAGATCAAACCAATAATCAGAGTTATAAAGTGGACATAAGTTTAGTTAACAGTCGATCCACTATAAAATCCTTGTGTCTTATTTTCTTTTCTGCTATTTTCTATTATATTTGCTTCGTTCTAACAGGGTTGGTGCTTTCACACCATACTCCAGGACGTCAATCCATTTTTTGGGTCAACATTTTGATGCTTTCACTGAGAACAAAGAATCCAAGCTCGGATCTAGCTATCTACTTTGGGTTTGGTAGATCCAGAGGTTAGATCAGGAAAGTTCGCTTGAAGAAGGTTAGAGATTTGCTATTCTAATGGCTCCTAAGAGGAAGACAACATCTGGAAGATCTGTTGGGACAACACTTGGTGTTGATGAAACCAATCTCCAGCAAATGAAAGTAAACAACGCTAAAAATCATTGAATAGAAGTTAATGCTGAAAATCTAGCACTAGATGCTTCCACTCAACAAAAGGTTGTAACTAGAGGAGAGCTTAACCAGATGGTTAATCAGCTTACACTACACCAAACAGTCCATTTTGTAATACTTTTCTGCTTTAAATTTCTAACGGTTATAACCATTACCAATTTATTACGGTTATTTCTGTTACAACTATTTATAACGGTTATTACCGTGACTAAATTCGGTGATTTCGTAATAAATTTAAAGTGATTAGGATAAATTGATCAACGTACTTTTGCACTTAAAACATCAATCACAGTTCTTTCATTCCTTGTTTGACTTTTCACGTCTCTTTCTCTATCAAGCTAGGGTTTCACTGCTCGTAATCAATATCAGGGTTTCATTCATGTTGCCTCAATCAATATCAGGATTTTGGTATTCGCCTCAATCAATATCACGGTGCCATTCTCTACCTCAATCAATAGTTGGGTTTCGCTGTCTGCCTTCATCAATATTTTAGGAAGTTATTTCTTAAATCAAATAGTTTTGCAGTAGTTGAATTCGTATGTTGTTTTAGAGAGTAGTTTATGTATATAAAATTAAATTTGCTCATTTCTTATTTGAATCCAATTTAGGGTTTTTGTTCTTCAGATTCGTTTCCAATTTGTAGATTGAATTCGGTTGGAATTATTTGGGATGAGTAATAAGAGGAGCGAATTTCGTTGTTCGTGATGTAAGAAGCAGCGATCCCTATCTTATTCTTCGAATGGGCAAGCAGGTAGCTTTGATTTCACTTCTTTTTTTCTATTACGCTTAATTTGTTTAAGAAATTTGATTAGATTTTTTTTTTGGATCATTTGGTTTAAGGAATAATCCATCGTGTTAGAATACATTTATACGCAAATTAAATGCAAAGATTTATATGCAAGTGGCAAAAAATTGTTGCCAAACATTTGAAGTATGTAAGCCGGAGGAAATACATCTTTTTGTATTTTATGGATCTAATTTGATTTATATGACTTTCAAAATCAAACCTTTGTTGCATTTTTTTAAGCACCAATCTTTTTTTCAATCTCACTGCATCAGTTTCAGCTTACCATCTTTCTTCCAAGTTGAGATGTGTGCTCATCTCTCATGCTCAGCGAGTCATTTTATGTTCAAAACTTTTTTTATTACTGTAAATCAACGAAACTCAGAGACGTATTTATGATGCCTTTTAATTGATGTTCCTTTATTTAGCAAGCGCGATAGAATATGTAATCTTTTTTAAACATTGTTAATGATACCAATGGATTACGATCCGAAGTTTCTAAATCATTCTAAAACCTCACCACTCTAGTTGTGGTCATTATCATATATAGTCAAAATACATTTCTTTAGGTAAAAGATAATATATTTTATTCGAGTTGTAACTGTTGTAACCAAGTCAAATAACTTTCTTGTTAGGTTATGACGATGTAGACCAACATGATGAATGCATCTATTAGATTGAACAGATGCATCAATTCACACAATGCAACTGTTAAATCTTAACTGTTGAACTTGTTCATATTCTTGTATTATGATTTTGGATATTAATTCTATTAGATTGATCATATTCTTCTATATTGTTATACCTACTATTCTAGTGATGCTATTTCTGGCTCAATAGGTATATCATGCTTTTTTTTAATCACATTGCACTTTAAATCAGACCCTTTAACCTTAAATCTACTCAATTTGATGTCTGGATTTGTTCACTTGTGTAGTACCATTTTTATTAGATTGTAGTCCATTTGGTATTTTGGTCACCTATGTAATTTGTGGTAGAGTAATATGGTGGTAGTGAAAGCCATGAAGCTAATGTTTTAACATCCTATTGAATATACGCTAATTTCTATATTGCATCGGGGACTTTTTTTATCATAGTAAAGTAGGTGGCCCTCTTTATTACTTATTTGCAATGCTTTGCTCTATTTGTTGAATTTCTCGACATCGGTTGTGTGGTTCTAGGAGCAGCTTATTATTTCTCTTATGCCAAATGCATCATACAGAGGTCGAGCGATATTTTTACGATGTCACTACTTTTGTTGTTTTTCCATATTGATTAAATATTTCATTATATTAGTCTAAAATGAGCACTATTACATGTGTTGTTGGATGCTTCAACTTTGCTATATACTATTTTCAGATGTAAGTAGAAAATGTTAACTGAACCCATAACCCATGATACGTCGTCCACAACTTCTATCCGCTGTAGAGGTTATAATAAAATTTTTTAGTTTGGTTGAATGTAAGCATAGAAAATAGCACAGTGAATACAATAATAGCTTTTGATCAGAAAATAGAGTGCTTTATGGTCTAAGAAAATTACTATATTTTTAAACCATGGGAAATTTGTGTACTGGACCAAAGTGATCATCAAGAAAATAAATCTAACCTGCTGAAAATAGAAGTTTGGAACTTCTTCAACTCGTATAGGATTGCCATGTTCCTCCAATGATGCCCAAGTCATCCATGTTATATAGCTTTGAGAATTTATATTTAGCAATGACCTAAATAATCTTCTAACTGTGATAGATTGCCAGCCCTCTGTTCTAAGACACCCCATTGTTATCCCGCTTTTTGGCAAAGCCGCGATATCAAAAGATCGGTCAGAAACGGAGAACAGTTCGTCTCAGAGGTTGGTCATACTTCATTTCGCCATGGATATCGTTGAATTTTGTCCGAGTCCATATTGAGCTACAATTGATAGGACACGGCAAGAAAGACCATAGGAGTCAGCATCTCAAGTTTCAAGTCAATCCGGGTTCATACGCTAAAGTTATGATCGGTTCAACTTGAAGGAAACACCCTGGTTTCGAGCCCATCATGATGGATGTCTTCGAACCCATCATCATGCACCATTCGAAACCATCACCCTCGAACCAAAGGACATCGAACCCATCGGTTTCGAAACCATCAAAGCGCCTCACCTTCGGCTCCATCCACTTCGAATCCATCTGCTTGTTCGAACCCATCACGGAGTCCTTGTTCGAACCCATCACGGAGTCCTTGTTCGAACCCAACTGTGCAGCTTCATTCGAAACCACTGGGTCAACCAACCATGATGGCGTGTCTTCCATCGGTTCGAATACGCCGAGATATATGGAGTCGAAGCGGTCAACACGGAGTGAAGACCGGATCGATTCGAAGTTTGCGCTCCACGTCAACGCGAAGCCACGTGCCTCCATGGATTCGAAAGGATCGATTCGAAACCTTGGTTTCGAACCAAACAGCCCAGCAAAAAACCCAATTTCGAACCCATCATATCTCCTAACCTATTGATCCAAATGCCATGAAATTTTCACAGAAGCTTGCGTGCATGTTGGGGAATGTCCGCGCCAAATTTCACCTCGATTGGATGAATTCTTGATCGATTCGAATGGAATTCGAACCGATGCCAAAGTGGGCCCAAACTTCCTGAGACCGTGCGTGTGGGCCCCCTCACATGCCAGAAGTGGTCTCCCGAGTTTTCAGCGAAATACCAGAAGCCTACGCCTATAAATAGAGCCCCAGGGCCAACGGAAAAAGGATCTTCTGACTCTGAGGCGCCCAGACTCTGCCGAATCAAGATCTCCATCATCCTATATCGTAATTTGATTGTTGATTTCGAATTTCCAGTTGTAACTTGCTTTTGATCGCTGTAACGACTTGTAAACATTGAAAGAGAATCAATAAAATATCAAAAAACTTCACAGTGGACGTAAGCAACACGCCGAACCACTATAAATCGATTGTCTACGCATTTTCCTTACTGTTGATTGGAGTTTTTATTAGATAATATCTGTTTTGAACTTACATTCTTGACTATTATCTCTTCAACGACTCCCGAAGAGTGTTGTGCCCAATTTTGACGCAAACACTTTGGTGCTTTCACTGAGAAAACCCAGATTTTCTCCTGCTCATTGGATCTGTCATCGATATCGGATTGAATAAATCTAAGAGAGAGATCCAGATCGTTAAATCCAACTTCCTTCCCTTCTATTCAGATTTGCATAAAGTCTAGGAAAGGAACTCAACTCTAAAGATGGTTAGCACAAGAACCACCTCAAACGCCGTCAATCAAGAAGAACAGGATAGACAGAATCCTGCCCCTCTACCTCCATCTAATCAAGATGCCGTTGGGCACTCAGAGCCGTCGGGTCCGGTTACCCGACAAGAGTTGCAGCTGTTACTCCAAGAGCTGACCGAGAGTCGGCGACAACTAGAAGAACAGCTACGCGCTAACACTGAGCTAATCAACAAGCTGGATCGTCAGAAACGAAAGAGATCCATGAAAGATCGTGCTTCTCACTCTTCCAGCGAAAGTTCTTCATCTTCTGATTATCATAACCGGCCTCCACGACCCCGGTTAGATGGGAGTCGTTTGCCACCCGTTGGAAACCAACCGACATTGACCGTTGGACAAATAAGAGTTGGTCCGTCAGCCAGCTTCCAAACCGGACCCTCCTCCCGAGGAGGCGTCGTTCCTCATCACGCCGTAGAATACCGCACCACCAGCGTTGCGGCTGAACCAGGGGACGACGCTCAAGACCAGTCAGACCTAGACCGTCGTCATAGCGGCCGTACTCCTGAACCGTATGTCCCAGAGGATTATGAGCCGAGAAGGCAAGATGTGAACCGTCAACGATATACGGTTCAAACCCAAAGTATGGAACGTGACCATACTCCGGCGCAAATGCCGGATCTTTCAACTATGATACGTCAGATGATCCGTGAGAGTCAGGGGTTCACAAACGACGATTGGGGAGTTTCCCAAAGTCATACTCCCTTTACGGACGATATTCTTAATGCTGAACCCCCACGGCGATTCCGAATGCCCACTCTGCCCATGTATGAGGGAAACTCCGATCCCAACCAACATATTCTAAAATATGAATGGTCGATGACTGCTGCCAGAGCCGACGACGCTGTGAAGTGTCGTAGTTTCCCCATATCCTTGGGGGGCATCGCCACCATGTGGTTCACCCGATTGCCTCCTCGATCCATCTCCTCATTCGACCAGCTGGCCACAAAATTCGTTGAGCAATTCCGCATGCACGTCGTAAGGCCGAAAGATGTCAACACTCTATCTAGTGTCACACAAGCTCCCGGAGAGACACTCAGACACTACTTAGAAAGATTCCATACTGCATGTGCAGAGATTAGTAATCCAAACGATAACTTCATCCTTATGGCGTTAACTAAGGGGATCGACCCCGATTCTGAATTTGGCAATTGGCTAGCTGGGAAACCACCTGTGTCATTGGACCGTTTCCATGCCAAAGCAGCTCAATTCCTGAGACGGGAAGACGCGAAACAGTCTAGGAAGCAAACTGACGCAGGGCCAAATGCGGAAGGAACCCAAAGCAATGTTGCAATGAAACAGTCCGGTGAGAGCTCCGGAAAAGTTCAGTTGAACATTAAAAATAAACAAGCTCGGCGAAGAGAGAGCGTGAATCAACTTAAAAAACAAGATCAAAATCGTGGCCCGCAACGCAAAAATCTGATGTTCGACAGTTATACTCCTTTGAATACTTCACTGGAGGACATGTATTTGCAGACCCGTAATACAATTCAGTATGAAAAACCTGCTCCAAGACCGTCGTCGGAGAGACAAATCCAGACGGGAAAATTTTGCAGGTTCCATGAAGGCTACGGGCACAATACGAACGAGTGTCGTCACTTACAAGATCTTGTTGAAAAACTAGTCAGAGAAAGGAAGCTGGAACAGTTTGTGTGGACACCGCAGCCCAGAGAAGTGGGCCCATCCAATCCAATCAATGGACCCAATCGACCGAGGCAGAAGGACTCGACTTGTCCCCGTGGGAGATTGGTGATAAACGCCATCAGTGGCGGGCCTATTTACTCAGGAGCCTGGAACGACGAAGAACCTCGTCACTGTCACACATGACAGGCTCCTTCAGTCTATGAATGCTTTGTAGCTTCCTTTACATTCTGAATTTTGAATTTGTAATAAGGCACTGACTTTGCCACATTTTCTCATTTCAGCAAATAAAATGCTATCTCTTCAAGCTAAAGCTGTGATTCACCGAATACAACGTTCAACAATCACGACACACGAAGAGCTAAGTTCCATCGAACAATGGAATTTATTCAAATAGCGAGTGACTGCGTTATAACCGGCCACTCACTAAGTGAAACCCCAGCTCGGGGACAAGCCAACACATCGAAGGCTGAACTGGACCAACACACGACAGTCCATTCAACAATTCGTTCCCGGAGCACGAACGGACTCCAACTTCCCAGAGCGTGAATTGGAGTATAAACATTCCATAATTCGTTCCCACCGCGCGAACGGACTCCAACTTCCCACAGCGTGAATTGGAGTATAAACATTCCATAACTCGTTCCCTCCGCGCGAACGGACTCCAACTTCCCACGGCGTGAATTGGAGTATAAACATTCCATAATTCGTTCCCACTGCGCGAACGGACTCCAACTTCCCACAGCGTGAATTGGAGTATAAACATTCCATAACTCGTTCCCTCCGCGCGAACGGACTCCAACTTCCCACGGCGTGAATTGGAGTATAAACATTCCATAATTCGTTCCCACTGCGCGAACGGACTCCAACTTCCCACAGCGTGAATTGGAGTATAAACATTCCATAACTCGTTCCCTCCGCGCGAACGGACTCAAACTTCCCAGAGTGTGAATTGAAGTATAAACATCAAATCCATCATTCCCAGAGTGCGAACGAACTCCTAAAAAACCCAATTAGGTGTGACTGACCACCTATCGGCTGACTCCAACTTCCCAGAGCGCGAATTGGAGTATAAACATCAATTCAAAGTTCCCGGAGTGCGAACCGAAGTATCAACACCAACTCCAAGATCCCCAAAACATGAATTGGGGTATAAACATAAGTTACAGGTTCCCGGAGCGCGAACCGAAGCATCCGTGCAAACTCCAGATTCTCGAAGCGCGAGTTGGAGTATAAACATCAATTCCGGGTTCCTGAAGTACGAACCCAAACATACATGTTTTATCCAAGTTCCCGGCGTGTGAATTGGAGCACAAACACCAAGTTAAAGTTCCCGTAGTGCGAACTAAAATGTTAATACTAACTCCGAGTTCGTAGAGTGCGAATTGGAATGTGAACATTATTTCCAAGTTCCCGGAGCGCGAACCGTGTTACAAGCATCGATAACTCTCGAGTTCCCGAATTGCGAACCAGATTATCGATCTCAAGTTATCTTAGGTCCCTAGAATGTGGACATGCGTTCAAAGTTTGCAATAAACGCACTCAACCACCAAAACGCAAATGTTATTCCCCGAGACTAGGGGGCAGAAAAAGCTAAGTGTTAATCGCTAACCAAAGTGATACAACGTCCGAAGTTCAACTCATTCATCAATCACAACTTGTGACCAAGATTTTCAGGCTTGGCAAATGAAACGAACTCTACTTAAACGGTAAAAACACCACAAGTACACCGGACCGAAAACAAGACACTGCAAGTACTTAAGCACAAATAGAACAAGAGTTGAAACAAAGGAACTAAATTTTATTTCAACTAACTTGAAATAAGAACTTACACGCAAATAAGTTCTTCCAAAAAAGAATGCCTACTAGCAGGGGCCGAACCTGCATCTATACACGACCTACTGACAAAAAACGAAGACAAGTACCTATCTACCAAAACATCTACTTGAGAAGCCGATTTATTTCTTTCCTTCTTACTAGTGGTACATCATCAGTGTCACTAGGGACAGAAATTCTTCGTTTTGAATGTCTCCTCTCCGGCGGTGGCTCTTCGGCTGGAGGCATGATGTCAATATCCTCCTCGGAGCTTGAGTCTACATGAGGGCTTCCTGCCGGAGGAGTAGGGGGGACTGGATCCATAACGGAAGTTGAGATAGTGCCACCCGATGGTACTACCCTAGCAGGTGCTGGACTCTGCGCCGCCGTGCTGCCACCGACGCTACCACTATGCCCCGCAGCCTCTATTTCGGCGTTGATCTCAGCCAAAATTTCCTCATCTCGAGTCGCTTGGGCCTGGCTGGGGGCATCCGCAGTTTGCATCGAAGAACTTGAGGTCGGCGGGAGGTTACTAACAATGATAAAGGATAAGCCCGTGGAGAAACCGCCCTGCTCACCGAGAAGCTCGCTCACCATTTGTTCCTCAAGAGATAACCCACTCCCCTGTGCCACCTCGGTTGATACCGCAGTTACAATGGTGGTCTCGGTGGTGATGGCCTTATCCCTTTGGCTCAATTCTTGGGTCGCGACAATTGGCGCAGCTCCAGTCGCTAAGCAAAAATAAGAAGTTATTAGTAACTGCTACAAAACAAACACTCTATTTAGAAAACTATTGAGATAACTTCGGAATACCTTCCCCAGTTTGGCTCGCAGACGGCTGAACGGCCTCGGAAGTATGCTCATGAATAGGAGATAAGCGCGGCTGTTCCGGGTCGTAAGCAGGAACAGGTTGCAAACCGACCGCAGATACAGGCACCGACGAAGATGGTGTGGTGACTTCAGTGACAGCAGAATGGTGCTCAACACCTGATCCCTCTCCGACTTCTAGGGAACGACCGCCGATCATCTCCTTCTCATGAGCGATGATGGCGTCATGAAGGACCTTCTTCTCATCATCTGTAAGCAGCCGGTTTTCAAGTTCGAATCGATCGACCGCTTCACCTGGATGCGCTTCCTCTTCCTCCTCAACCAATCGGTCCCAGGCGCTACGAAGGTGAACCGGATAATCTTGAATCCAGGCCAAGTTTCTGTGTTTTAACACATTGGCGTTGTAAGTTATGAGCAAATCTTCGATATCGGCCTCTAGCCTGGCCTCTGCCTGTTGAACCTTCTCCTCCACCTCTGCTTCGACCGCCTGAACTTTGGCCACGGCCACATCTCTTTCAGTGCGAAGCACTACGGCTTGCTCGCAGGCTTCTTGCGCCGTGTTAAGCGCGTCATCTCTATCTTTAATAATTTCGGCAAATTTAGCCTTGAGCTCATTAAGTTCTTTTAACGCCGCATCCCGCTCAGCAGTGACGATAGTGTTCCGGTGGCCCATGTCTTCCACCGTAATGTAGTGCTCCTTTTTCATTCTATCCATGGCTGCTTGAGCTTCATCGGCCTTTGTAAGAGCCTCCATCTCTGATTTTCGAGACGATTCAGCCTCGGTATTCAGCACTTGTATGATACGGTCTTTTTGAGCCAGCTCGGTTTGAAGCTTTTCAATGGTAGCCGCTCATTCGAAGGCCAACGCCGATGCCTTGTCGGCCGCCCTATACCACGCCTTGTATTGGGCGTAAAAGTCATGCACATAGTCGAGCGCCAACCGCTCGGCCTCCGGCGGGATTCTTTTCAGGTTCGGGGGAAAGACGTAGTTATCGAAGCAAATATTCGGGAACTCCCTCTTTAATTGCGCAAGTCTAATTGCCCCTTCCCCTGAGATTTCAGTAGGAGGCTGCTCCGCGATTATCGGGGTCATCGCCTCAGATCGGGAAGATTGGGAAACCGACGTATATCGAGAAGACTCGGAAGGATGAGGGACATGAGCAGGAGGTTGCACGGGATCTCTGGAAGGAGGAGGGGTACGCGATCGCGATCGACGCTTATGGCCTATGTCTGTGTCATATCTCTCGTGACTAGAATACCCAGAGCGTCCCTGGTCGTAATGCCCAGAGCGCCCCTGGTCATAACCTCTATCCCCTTCTCGTCTGCGCGAATCGTAATATGAAGGCTTGCGGGCATGTCGAAGACTCCCAAGCATTGAGCCTCGCTTAGACATAATATCTGCGAAGCAAAATAAAATAGAGTTAATCACCTTTCAAAACAGGTAGTTTACAGTCAAAGGTTATGCAGTGTCGTGAAATGTGTATGAATATGCATTCCCCCCGACCAACCAGAAGTGTCGACCTCGCTAGTAATAAGAGGCTCGTTCAATTCTAGAGTACGATGGAATTCCTCCAACCCGGCATCATGTTGAAAAGACACATCGTCCGGGATTGGAAGATCGGCAAGCCCTTCAAAAAGATTTTCAGTTCTCGAAGGAGACATCTCCGAGATTCTAACTCCGGGAGCGGAACGGGCCGTGACAACCGATTTCCATCTTCCCTTCTTACTTAACCTAGCCATGGCAGCCTTGCCTTTTCTCTGCTCCGCGACATCCGCAACTGCGTCCGTAGGCCCGGTCAGCGGCTCATCATCGGTGTGGGTTCTTTCAGAGTCAGCTTCCTCAGCTGTAGTAACTCCGGGTTTCTTGTGCTTGACTCGTTTTTTCGAGACGACCCTTAGTGCCACCTCAAAGCTTATGCTCTGCCCTTGTTCGATCAAACCGCAGGCCCGCAGATTCCTATCTGTCAATAACACGTCGATATCCCTATCTCCACTCGGGACTTCTCGAAGCACTCGCACCATCTCCCTGAAGTGCTCTCCCTCAGGTCGCTGAATCACCGCTGTAAAAAAGGATAAAATATAAGTTCCACTTCGGCCGCAATTGCCGTAGTAATTATTTACGAACTCTGCTATACTTACGTCTGAATAGCCATCGTCGGGCAAATCCAGGAGGACATCTGACGTAAAACCATTCTGTCCTATAATAGCTCAACCTGGTCCAAGACCCAGTAACCACTTGGCAATTTCTCACCGCTTCCAGGAATGTAAAGGAGGGATAATCACCTCGAGTTTTGAAATTGAACAAGTATCTGATCTCAATTGGGAGCGGTGGTCGATGGAGATATTCCATAAATGCAATGAACAAGCTATTGATCGACGCATATCCGTTCGGGTGCAGCTGAGATGGGGCGATCCTCAAAAACGACAATACTTCCCTTATATACTCGTTGAACGGAGGAAGTGTCCCGGCCGCGCACGCGTGGCGGTTAAATACTGTATATCCCTCCGGCGGATTATGCGGTCTATCATTCGTCCCCGGCAGTAGCACATCATCCAGCGACAGGCCGTGCCTCAAACATATTCTCCCCAACATGTCTTCAGAGATATTGGATGGAATGGAATCTGACGGATTGGCAATGAACGACGCATCGGGAAGTTCATCCGGGGCTGGACCAATAATCTCAGGATCAATATCCGGAATCTCTAGCCTCGGAGAGACTGTACCTTGAGTCTCCTGCTGCTGTGAACTTGACGGTTCCATAACTAGCTAACTCACGAGAAACCATCGTTAGACGACAAAAACCCGTGCGTTCCCCAGTGTAGCGTGTATGAGTGTATGTTATGCAGTGACATGCATTACTTGAATAAATGTTGCAGAGTTAAAGAAATATGCAAACGACAAAGCTACGGAGTCCAGCTATAATGACCGTCATCGCTGACCGTCATCACTAATTTGTTTCCATGATGGAAATTGATCCGAATAAAAGTTGTTATAGTTCCATCGACGAGCTTCAAAAGGCGGTCAAGTATGCAGTTTAATATTCAAGTCCAAATGTGCAAGAGTGAAGCTCGTCGGAGTTATGCCTAGAAAATATCAAACTTTGGTATCCATCATAGAGGGTTCGAAACCATCACAAGGACTTCGTTCGAACCCAACCGAACATCTCTTCGTTCGAACCCATCCTGACGTCGCTTCGAACCCATGTAGTTAGACGCGCTTCGAATCGATAACCAGATGCCAAATTCGAACCGATCGATAAGGGACGACTTTGAATCGATCATTGCTTGACAAGTTCGAAACGACAAGGGAACCCTCAACTTAACGTCATCTACATTCGCATCGATACTCTTCGTATCGATGCGAAGTTGTGGGCTTCGAAACCACAACCGATGGGTTCAAATCCATCGATTCGAATGAACCCATCGAATCCATCAATAGGTACAAATTGCGACACCCCCATAGGGTCGTCCAAGAAATTGATTCGAACACGAGTCCCCATATGGCTTCGAAGCCCTCTGCCAGACCAGATCTGACTTTACCAATCGATAGAAAGGCGCGGGTTCGAAGTAACTTTGCCGTTCGCCGTTTGAATTCGAGGCTAATTACCTAGTTTGAACAATGAATTTGAGAGATTGAAGACTTGAATCTTGGTCGATTCGATGATGTGACACAGTGTTTTCTCTTTTGGAGCTTCGAAACAATGCACTACACAGTAAAAGCAAGCAAGAGTAAAAGTAAAAAATGAAAAAAGTGAAAACCACTGCTATTTATATGGAGCCTAGGATGTGACCGAGACGATTGCTCTCCCAGTCAACCCAACCGGCCACAACCGGTCAAGTACCAGATTGGTTCGAAGTTAGCTTTCGAAACCATCTGCTTAAAGCCCTATCGATTCGAAGTTCAACTCATGCTTCAACGGTACGAAACGCACTACAGAGTGACAGGCTGCATCGATGCGAAACGAACTGTGGGCACATCGATTCGAAGACCTTGTTCACATCAACCACTTCGAATCCATCCATGGCCTATCGATACGACAGATGACTTTGTATCCATATGCTTCCAATTCGAATCGACTCGAACAATTATTTCGTATCCATCCCCTCAAACCGGTTCGAATGTTAACTCCAAACCCATCATAGCACAAGCATACCGCGTCCATACAAACGTGAATTTCGAACCCATCGATGCTCTAATGCATCGGTTCGAAATATTACACTCACGCAATACAGAATTCAATTCCTTCAACCTTCAATATCGATTCAGGAGAGGATCGATACGAAGGGACTTTTCTAAACAACCGTCAAGCGTTGTCTCAACTCAAGATTTCAAATCGGTTCAGGAGAGAATCGATACGAAATTCAATAGCCAACCAAGCTGGCAACGACTCGTGAACGCACAACGTTTGCAAGGGTCAAACTAACATATATGCATAAAAGTCGAACTAACAATCGATTTTAAACATTTACAGGGGTCAAACACTCATCCTGTTACAAATGCAACAGCCAACGGCTAAGCACTATTATACAGCAATCAATCATGTCAACACAAGGTTACAACAACAAGCACACGAGTTTCAGCAAAAAAGAGAGCAATGATTGTTCAGAGAGAGATTGCAGCTATTCAAAGCACGTCATGTTCCCACAAGACGTACTTTGGGGGGCAAAATGTTATCCCGCTTTTTGGCAAAGCCGCGATACCAAAAGATCAGTCAGAAACGGAGAACAGTTCGTCTCAGAGGTTGGTCATACTTCATTTCGCCATGGATATCGTTGAATTTTGTCCGAGTCCATATTGAGCTACAATTGATAGGACACGGCAAGAAAGACCATAGGAGTCAGCATCTCAAGTTTCAAGTCAATCCGGGTTCATACGCTAAAGTTATGATCGGTTCAACTTGAAGGAAACACCCTGGTTTCGAACCCATCATGATGGATGTCTTCGAACCCATCATCATGCACCATTCGAAACCATCACCCTCGAACCAAAGGACATCGAACCCATCGGTTTCGAAACCATCAAAGCGCCTCACCTTCGGCTCCATCCACTTCGAATCCATCTGCTTGTTCGAACCCATCACGGAGTCCTTGTTCGAACCCATCACAGAGTCCTTGTTCGAACCCATCACGGAGTCCTTGTTCGAACCCAACTGTGCAGCTTCATTCGAAACCACTGGGTCAACCAACCATGATGACGTGTCTTCCATCGGTTCGAATACGCCGAGATATATGGAGTCGAAGCGGTCAACACGGAGTGAAGACCGGATCGATTCGAAGTTTGCGCTCCACGTCAACGTGAAGCCACTTGCCTCCATGGATTCGAAAGGATCGATTCGAAACCTTGGTTTCGAACCAAACAGCCGAGCAACAAACCCAATTTCGAACCCATCATATCTCCTAACCTATTGATCCAAATGCCATGAAATTTTCACAGAAGCTTGCGTGCATGTTGGGGAATGTCCGCGCCAAATTTCACCTCGATTGGATGAATTCTTGATCGATTCGAATGGAATTCGAACTGATGCCAAAGTGGGCCCAAACTTCCTGAGACCGTGCGTGTGGGACCCCTCACGTGCCAGAAGTGGTCTCCCGAGTTTTCAGCGAAATACCAGCAGCCTACGCCTATAAATAGAGCCCCAGGGCCAACGGAAAAAGGATCTTCTGACTCTGAGGCGCCCAGACTCTGCCGGATCAAGATCTCCATCATCCTATATCATAATTTGATTGTTGATTTCGAATTTCCAGTTGTAACTTGTTGTTGATCGTTGTAACAACTTGTAAATATTGAAAGAGAATCAATAAAATATCATAAAACTTCACAGTGGACGTAAGCAACACGCCGAACCACTATAAATCGATTGTCTACGCATTTTCTTTATTGTTGATTGGAGTTTTTGTTAGATAATATCTGTTTTGAACTTACATTCTTGACTATTATCTCTTCAACGACTCCCGAAGAGTGTTGTGCCCAATTTTGACGCAAACACCCATGCCTATAATGCATGTTACATTATAACCTTTAGCATATATATTATAAAAAAATTGCATGTTGGCATGTTTATTTACAAGTTTGGATTGCAACTATTGTTATAGTGCTAGTTTTCTTCCTTTTCCTTTTTAAATATCACTTTATGCATATCATTTGGCCTTTTCTTTTGCAAATTTGTGTGTGTATAAATCGATTATTATTTTTATAAACAAAAAAACAAACACATTATGCAAATCAGCATGTAACAAACTATTGGTAGGCAGGGTAAAGAAAGTAGGAAAGAAGAGAGCATATATCAACCGGTAAAAATTGATTATATGTTATTGTTGCAACATCATATAAAAATTTATCTTTAAATTAATACTTAATATAGGTTGGTTTTGATTAACCGCAGAACAAGCATAGCCAAATGGTGGGGAAACCGACCGTTAGATTTTATAAGTTGAAGGAAAAGATCCGTTGTAAATTGTAATATGCAACATACCTCTTCACTATATCTACAAATTATAATTGTACAGTTGTGTACTTGTTATTAATGCCTAAAGTTCCTTTAAAATTTGTAACAGTGATGTAGTATTTCAAGAAATGTATCAATGATGTGCTTTATTACCGTATCAATGACTAAAAATGCTGCGATAACACTATTTCATAGTAACTTAATAGATAATTTTACACTTGCTACAATTTCTGTAAAAAAAGTAATAAAATATTCAAATAGCTTAGAGCTATATCGAAGAACACGTATGCCAAATAAACAAAAAAGTAAACTATACTGGAATATTGGTTGTAAAAATTATAATAATTTACAAGGAAGCATTTCAAGTTTTCAAATATGTGTTTGCACCTATACAGTTATATCTACTTATTAAAAAAATACTCATGGATGAACATGATATTTAAAAATGTTTCAAAAGCTAGAAAAACAACTACTAAAAGAGACACCTGCTAATATATTGCGAAGTAAAACAAAATGGATAATAGTAATCAAAGATATCAGTAAGTACATCGCATGCATATAACAATGCTCTATTGGAATACAATTTTTGAAAATGGGTTTAGAATTATAATTATAAGGAATAAGGAGTGTACACGACTTCTTTCAGTAATCAATGAAAATGGATTTCTAAAACACCTAAAGATGAACCATGTTTATGAATTAGAATAATATATCCATTTTCAAATATAATAAATGCATGAAAATGATAAGTTTATATAAATGGAAGAAAAAAGCCTACCTCGAAGGAGGCATCATCAAGGCTCCACATAATTTATGAGTAAAGTCCACACTGAAATCTATCTTCACTGTGAAATCTTGCAAAATCATTAAAAATCAAAACCGAGTAAATTGATTATTAAAGAAAACAAAAATTTTACTTTCCTACATGGATGCTCCATTGAGCTTCCATTCATATGTAATGCATCGATGAGTGGACGAGTAAATAATGTTAATGGGCTTATTTGCAAAGAGTAATGGAAAAGGGATGGATAATTAGTGAAGGAAACTGAAGAGCTTTAGTTTATATATGAATGAAAGAATTTTCACCGTTGAATCCTTGTTAGCAACTGAGCAATAGTTTTTTTATACTATACCAAGGCAGAACAACAAGCACCAGCAACTATTCCCTCTTACGGTTCTTTGAACTGCGGAAAATGATACATGTACACGCATGCATGCCCACACTGATATATATATATATATATATATATAAAGAGGGGTCCGTAAACACTTAATTTTTGAGACTATTATTAGATTTGAAAAATCAAAGGACAAGTCAAACATATTAGCTAAAAACATATCAACTTATTTCTAATTATTTAATTTAATTAAAGACGATGAAAAATGCATTCGTAAATAATAGATCTAAAAAATAAACCTTATTTTAACAGTTGTTGTTTTCTTTTCTACCAATAATCCATTTAGTGCAAAGATAATTATCGCCTCCTGGAAACATTCATGTCTTTTTAGATGGTTAAATGTATCAAATCAGATATCAACTAATTTACTTATGAAATAAACAAGTAAATTTGTGTTCTAAAGATGCTAGAATACTCTAAGATGACGTAATGAAATAAGCAAGCAGATGTGTGTTCTGGAGATTTGAATTATTTTATATATTTTTGAATTATCCAGATGTATGAATATAGTTATGCTCTGATTCTCAGTAAACTTTTGTTAAAGCATGAGCATGCATAAAAATCAAATCTCATATTACATATAAAACCCAAAAGAATGAATATTCTATAGATCGTTTATCTAAAAGATCTGATTAATTGTGTGGTATAATATCTAATTGATTTAGTAATGCTGCCTGAATGTCCATTCTGAATCTTTAGCTTGTATAGGATTACCTAGTTCCTCCTCTAATGATGCCCAAATCATCCATGTTATATAGCTTTGAGAATTTATATTTAGTGACGACCTAAATAATCTTATAGCTGTTGATAGATTACCATCCTTTTGTTCTAAGACACCCCATGCCTACAATGCATGTTACATTATACCTTTAGCATATATATTATATTAAAAAAATCGAATGTTGGCATTTATTTACAAGTTTGGATTACAGCTATTGTTATAGTGCTAGTTTTCTTCTTTTTCCTTTTAAATATCACTTTACGCATATCATTTGGCTTTTTCATTTGCAATTGTGTGTGTGTGTATAAATCGATTATTGTTGTTTCTAAATAATACAACAAACACATTTTGCAAATCAGCAGATAACAAACTATTGGTAGGCAGGGTAAAGAAAGTTGGAAAGAAGAGAGCATATATCAACTGGTAAAAATTGATTATATGTTGTTGTTGCAACATCATATAAAAATTTATCTTTAGTTTAATACTTATTATAGGTTGGCTTTGATTAACCGCAGAACAAGCACAGCCAAACAGGTGCCAATTGTGATTTATTGCATTGGAATGAGAATGATGAGGTAGTCTCCAAAGAAAGAATTGAGCCAATTGATCCAAATGAGCTTTTCAATGAAATCCCTTTAGGTACAAATGCAATGAAAAATTGGATAGGCCATCGGATAAAATTAGATGTTTTTTTGTGGAGGCCTTCACCTGATTTGGTTCATATTGGAGATGCCAAAGATAAGATAGTGGCATGGCCAGATAATACAATTATTATGCACATGCTAGAGAAGTTCGAGAAAGTGAATGCAGTAAAAAAAAATCACACTACTATGTCTGCTATGTTTCAAGCAGAACTTCAAATACATCAATTTTAAAGTACATTATTTTTTTCTATCTTGGTATTTTGTTCGTTTAACCTGGGTTTCGCATCTGATGACTGTTATTAGGAAAATCATTCAAGATCTACTTTATCCATGTTTTAAATATAGGAGTTTAGTTTAATTAAGAAGCTGTAGTGCGTCCTTGCTGTGCTTAACAAACGTGGAATCTCTCATGTGCCTCCATCAAAAATAAAATTGTGACATTTTCTGTTTTATAATTATTTCTTTTTTTGTCTTTCCAGCAAATTTATTAATTTTTAGCAATTTTTTGGGTTAGTTTTTTATCTTTCAATGGGTGAACCATGTTAATTATCTTGAAATTTACATGTTTGCTCATCCCGGTCCATTTTGAATTAAAGTAAGATGTCGACGAGTAGTTGCTTATGTATGAGCATGGTAATGCTTGGTTTAAAGTTCACTACATTTTATGAGAATGAGAATAATGGATTTTGTTCTGGAAATTTAAAATTGAAATTAAAAAGTAATGGGGTCTTTTCATCTTGTACTCAAATATTTTATAATACAATAATATAAAGTATTAATATTGGTGTTCAATTGTGAATCATATATTAACTAAAATTTGTAAAAAAGAAAAAATTAACGGTGTCACCATTATAGATATGTAGAAACTGACTTGGCAATAGATATCACGGTGATTATTGGAGATGTGAAGTTTTGTTTGCACAAGGTATTGATTCTGTCCTTCTTTGTTGAACAAGTGTTATTTAGTTTATAATTGCTTTCATACAATGCTTTCACATTTCTCATCGTTTTATAGGTACAAAATTAATAAACCTCTCTAAATTTGTTCTACTAGTCACTTGGTTATTGTATGTCTTTAATACCAATGCCTTATATGCATATAAAGCCTTGTTTTCCTTGATAAGTTAATGATAGTGTTCTATGTTATCTGCATTTAGACTGTTTTGGATAAATCTAATGGCTTACACGCTTAGGTGAACTAAGTTTTGTATTTCATCAGAGCAAGTGATCTCAATTCATTTTTTAGATAAGTATATGGGATCCTTAAATTATTCTTTGTGCAAATTTGCAGTTCCCTCTCCTATCAAAATGTGGACGCTTGCAAAAATTAGCGAGTTTAGCAGATGAAGAAAACAACAAACGCGATCATCATCCCTGATATTCCAGGGGGGGCAAAGGCTTGGAAATATGTGCTAAATTTTGCTATGGCATGACCGTTACTCTCGACCCATATAATGTGATTTCAGCTCGCTATGCCTCAGAATATCTTGAAACGCATGAATTAGTCGACGAAGGCAATCTCATAAATAAAATCGAATTTTTCCTCAACTCTAGCATTTTCAGAAGTTGAAAAGACTCCATTATAGTACTTCAAACTAAAAAGCTCTTTTTCCTATCTCCGAAGACCTAAAACTAGTCACCCTTTGTGTGGAATCCATAGCCTCTAAGGCTTCTATCAATCCTTGCGAAGTTGAATGGTCCTATACTTACAATAGGAAGAAATTTGCTTTAGAAAACGGAGTCGATTAGTCATAGTGGAATGGCATGAAAAAAGATGTTTATGTCCCTAAGGATTGGTGGGTCGAGGTTTTATGTGACCTTGTTATAGAGTCCTATAGAATGGTTATAACGACCATAAAGAGTAGAGGGAGACCGACTTGTTTTATAATTGGTGAAGCTCTAAAAGCTTACTCGTATAGAAGAATTCCAGGCTTTAGTAAAGGGGTGATAAAGAAAGGAGATGTTAGCAACCGAGCAGTTTTAAAAACTGTGCTTTTGTTGCTGCTTAAAGAGAAAGGTTCAGTTTCTTGCAGTTTCATTATCAAAATTTTGAAGCTTGCAAGATTGGTTAATTTTGGTGAGAATTATAAGAAGTATTTGGTTAGAAGAATAGGGAAGCAGCTGTAACAACCTAACTTAAAATATCAGGTATGTAAAATTTTAGAAGTTTAAAATATACTATCTACACCATCTCTATTTTATTTATATTTACGTATGCTTTTAAATAATACAAAAAGTATAAGTATGTATACATTTATAAGTATAGGATAAGTGGCATGACATGGTGAAGACAAGTGGAATAATATGGACCATCCACCTATCTTAAGATGAAATAGAATTATGATACATATATCACTTAGGTGTACACTTTTAGAACACCTTAAATGATTACTAAATAAGGTATGTGTCATGAAATAAAGCTTGCATGAAAAATGAAGGACGTGTGTCCATGTGTAGAAACATCTTAAGACACCTAAGTAGACACATAACCCCATTAGGTGTCCATGTGTAGAAACATCTTAAGACACATAAGTAGACACGTGTCAACATTCTAAAGCTTGTGCAAAGAGAAGTAGACAAGTGTCCAAAACTAAAATTACCAAACTAGCCTTAAAAATTACTATATAAAGAGTGGAAATGTTCACTTATTTTTCATACTTTCACAAAGCAAAAACAAAAGTAAGATAAAGTAAAAAATCTTGGATAAAGCTAAGGAAAAAGATTCAAGTCAAACACAAGTTTAAGGTGAGAAAAACTATTTAAATTTCTAGTATTCATGTTATTCTTGAAGAGATGATAGTTGTAAGTAAAAGTGGCTCGGTTCTATCAAAAACGCAGCTTAGTAATTTGACCATAACTTTCTCAATTCTTAGTAAAATTTCGATTTCTTGAATATTATGGAAAGCTTATTTCATGTGCTACAACTTTGATGTTTTGTGTTTTCTGTAATTTGGATGTTAGCTGTGTCAAAATTGAATTTTTCTACTGTAATCCCGAGAGCAAAACCAATATTAGCTCTGTGCTTAAGGCTGAAACTAAATTGGCCATAACTTCTTCGTTCCTCAACCGATTTCGATATATTTAGATGTTCCAGAAAGCTTAGACTTTTTTATAAAACTTTTATTTTTTGAGTTTTGCAAAATTTTGATGTTATCTTGGCCAAAATTGTAATTGTTTATCGCTGTCCTGAGACAAAATGACAGAAGTTGTGAAATTCAAATCTTAGAATTGTTTTATCCATAACTTTTACATTTCTTGTCGGAATTTGGTAATTTTTAATGTTCCGGAAAGCTTAGAAACTAAGCTACAACTTTTTCTTTATTCATTTTGCCTGATTTCGATATTTTCTATGTTAAAATTGCAATTGTTGGTCACTGTCCTGCAAATACATAAGTTCAGGCTAAGTTTAATGTTTCTAGTAAAATAGTCATAACTTTTGAACCGTTGATCCAAATTCGATGATCTTGGTCGTTTTGGAAAGCTAACGGAAAGGCCTATAACTTTTATTTGTATCATTTTCTTAAATTCATTGATTAAAATGTTGAAAAACCTCTTGCAAACTCGCTGTCCTGTTGTTGTAGAGTACTTAGTGTTTTGTGCAAACCTGAGCTAGTATTTTGCGCATAACTTTTGCTTTTCTTATCCAAATCCTAGAATTTTTAAAGTTTTGGAAACTGCAGGAAGAATGTGTTAACTTTCATTTGTATCAATTTTTAAAATTCGGCCATCTATATATATGAATTTGAGGTGCAAGCTCGGGTTAAATTTCTACCCGAAATGAACATGTTTGTTTCTAAGAGAAAGCCTTACTTGTTAGATTTTTATTATCGATTTGATAAATAATTTGATGGGACTATTTTCATGGTAGTTGAATATACTAAGTAAATTACTCTAAAGAAGAATTTTCACACAAAAGATTTAATCGAGGATGCGGTATAAGACAATAGATCTTGGTTGGTGCACTATTACTCTATGTGGTATCGAGCCAGTAAAGTACATCCCTACTTGATGAGGAGATGCCGGCCGCAATCGAGGAGGCGGTATAAGACCATAGATCTTGAGTAGTGCACTATTACTCTATGTGGTATCGAGCCATTAAAGTACATCCCTGCTTGATGAGGGGATGCCGGCCGCAATAGGATAAAATATCCTAGAATATAAACCAAATTGAGGGAGTGGTTTAAATTTATAAAAAAAAAATCTTGACCTTAGTCAGATGAAGTTCATATATTTGAAGTTTACCTTGAATAGTGTTTTTGATCTGGATTATTAAAACTTAAGAAGTAGTGATTTGGAGTGAAATGATGATATACACATTATGGTTTTTATAACCCTTCATGACATGACTTGAAAACTATAGATTAAATAGCTATCTCACTGGGTCAGTGTTGCTCATGATGCTACACATAAACATTTCAGGTTTAGATGGTTAGTTGTTCAACGCAAGATGACTGATGAATACTATGACTATGAAGTGAAGACTTTTATTTAAGTTTATCAACTTTCTTATGTATAAATATGTTGAATCTCATGATCCTATGTAACTGTGTAATTATGATGATGTGATTGTATAATAACTCTTCCGTTTAAAATTATGTAATCTGAATGATTTTATGTTCCGATATATTTTATTTAAGTTGTGATACTATTCTATTAAGCACCGTAGTTTCTAGGTAACATCTTTGCCTCTGGGTAAGCTCCCAGAGTGGGGTGTTACAATTAGTGGTATCAGAGCCTAGGTTTAAGGGATGCCTTTAGAAATTATATAGTATTACAATTTAATTTATCGGAATAGGAGGTTTATACAATTCACTAACATCTTTATAACCATTAGCAGTCATAAGTTATGGCTAGTAACCAAACTAAGTAACCCCTTGGTAATAGAAAATTTAGTAGAAGGACAGATTAAACTTACTTTTGTACAAATTGTATCCTTAATTTTGGAGGTAAGGATATGGTGGCTAACTTGATTATCTTTCCAATGAAACATTTTGATATCATCCTTGGGATTGATTGTCTTTCTCAACATAGATCCATCATGGATTGTCATAATAGGACTATATGTTTCACGATTCGAGAACATGAAACCTTTGTGTATTCATGTGTTAAATCTGAAGATGCTTTTATATCTGGATATGTAGCACATATCAATATTGGGGATAAGAGTCAATTGGTAGACCAAATCCCATTCGTAAGAAAATTTAAAGAAGTCTTTCAAGAAGTGCCAGGATTACCACCAAAAAGAGAAATTAATTTTACTATCGATTTAATCCCTGGTACCACCCTTATTGCTAAAGCAGCTTATCGTATGTCTCCTACGGAGAATCAAGAGCTGAAGAGACAAATTAAGGAGATGGAGGATCAAGGACTTATTCGACCTAGTAAATCTCCTTGGGGAGCACCTGTGTTGTTTGTAAAGAAACATGATGGAACGTTACGCTTATGCGTAGATTACCGAGAACTTAATAAAGTAACAATTAAGAACAAATACCCATTACCTCGAATTGATGATCTATTTGATCAGCTCCAAGGAGCTGCAGTATTTTCAAAAACTGACTTGAGATCTGGGTATCATCAATTAAGAATAAAAGAAGAAGACATTTCAAGGACAGCTTTTCAAAAACGGTATGGACATTACAATTTTTGGTGATGCCTTTTGGCCTTACCAATGCCCCAGCAGTATTCATGGATTTAATGAATCGTGTGTTCCGTCCATATCTTGATCAATTCATAATTGTATTTATTGATGATATCCTAATTTATTCTAAGACAAAGGAAGAACACGAACGTCATTTGTGTTTGTGTCTCCAAACATTGAGAGATCGTCAACTTTATGCAAAATTAAGTAAATGTGAATTTTGGTTGGAGGAAGTAAAATTTCTTGGGCACGTTGTTTCGAAGAATGGAATAGGAGTAGACCCATCAAAGGTTGAGGCGGTGTTGAAATGGAATCCTCCAACAACACCAACAGAAGTTCGATGTTTTCTTGGATTAGCTGGTTACTACCGAAGACTTATTCAAGATTTTTCAAAGATAGCATCTCCATTAACAAAACTAACTCGTAAGGAAACTAAGTTTATTTGGGATGAAAAATGTAAGATAGCATTTGAAACCTTAAAGAAAAGATTGACAGAGGCACGAATTCTGTCTTTGCCAAGAAGTGGAGTCCCATATAAAGTATATTCTGATGCATGTGGACAAGGATTAGGATGCGTATTAACGCAGGAGGACAAAGTTATTGCTTATGGCTCTCATCAACTAAAGCCACATGAAGTCAATTATCCAACCCATGACTTAGAATTAGCTGCAATTGTATTTGCTTTAAAAATTTGGAGGCATTATCTTTTTGGGGAACAATTTCATGTTTACTCAGACCACAAGAGTTTAAAATATTTGTTTTCCCAAAAAGAACTAAATATGCGACAAAGGAGATGGATGGAATTTCTAAAAGATTATGATTTTACATTGCATTATCATCCAGGAAAAGCAAATGTAGTTGCAGATGCGTTAAGCCGAAAACCCTATGGCATAGTAGCCAATCTGATGATAAGAGAATGGAAAGCTCTAGAGACCCTAGTAGAAATGAACATCTGCACAAGGAGGATTAGTGGAGAAATGACTGATAAGGTAGCACTTTCATGTAATGTTATTATTTATCCAACTCTACAAAGTAAAATATTGCAAGCTCAAGGAAAATACGAGGAGTTGAAGGAATTATTCATAAAAATAAAGGACAAGGAACCTATATATTGGAACATTGATGGAGGTTACAGATTCAGAAATCGACTTCGTGTTCCAAGTCAACCTCAATTGAAAAATGAAATTCTAAGTGAAGCACATTGCTCAAGGTTTACAGTGCATCCAGGAAGCACAAAAATATATAAGGATCTTAACCGTCAGTTTGGTGGCATGGAATGAAGAAAGATGTCGCTGAATTTGTGGCAAAATGTTTTACATGCCAACAAATTAAAACCGAGCAGCAACGACCGGCAGGACTCCTACAACCGCTTCCTATTGCTGAATGGAAATGGGAGCATATAACTATGGATTTTATTATGGGATTACCAATGACAAGACAAGGTCATGACGCCATATGGGTGGTAGTGGATCGCCTAACAAAATCATCCCATTTTATACCTTACAATATGACCTACTCAATGGAGAAATTGAGTAGACTTTATTTGAAAGAAATTGTTTGACTACATGCCATACCAGTTACCATTGTTTCAGATAGAGACTCTCGATTCATTTCAAAATTTTGGAGAAGTCTTCAAAATGCATTAGGAACATCATTAAACCTAAGTACGGCCTTTCATCCACAAACAGATGAACAAACTGAAAGAGTAAACCGAATAATAGAAGATATGCTAAGATCTTGTATAATGGAATTTGAAATAACATAGGAGACTCATATACCATTAATAGAATTTGCATATAACAATAGTTATCATGCAAGTATTGGTATGGCCCCATGTGAAGCTTTGTACGGAAGACCTTGTCGTTCTCTAGTATGTTAGGCGGAAGTTGGAGATCGTGAGCTTCTTGGTCCAGATCTAGTAAAAGAAATGACGGAGAAAATTTCTATCATAAAGGAAAGATTGCAAGCAGCGCAATGTAGGCAAAAGAGTTATGCAGATCACAGAAGAAAAGATTTGGAATTCGAAGTAGGGGATGAAGTTCTCCTTAAGGTTTCTCCAATACGAGGGGTAATGCGATTTGGGAAGAAGATGGCAGGTTTATCGCCAAGATTTATTGGACCATTTCGTATTTCCAAGAGAATTGGCAAAGTTGCATATCAACTTGATTTACCTGAGAAATTATCATATATTCATAATGTATTTCATATATCAATGCTACGAAAGTATATTTCTGATCCATCTCATGTGATAGATTTAAGCGGCATTGAAGTTAAAAAGGGCACTGAGTACATTGAAAGACCTGTTCGAATTCTTGACAGAAAAGTTAAGAAATTAAGAACAAAAGAAATTTCCTTGGTTAAAGTTCAGTGGAACCATCATAACGAAGATGAAGCATCATGGGAGGTGGAGTCAGAAATTCGTAAAGATTATCCAGAATTGTTTGAAGCCTAGATTTCGAGGACGAAATCTTTTTCTAAGGGTGGTAGAATGTAACAACCTAACTTAAAATATCAGGTATGTAAAATTTTAGAACTTTAAAATATACTATCTACACCATCTCTATTTTATTTATATTTATGTATGCTTTTAAATAATACAAAAAGTATAAGTATGTATACATTTATAAGTATAGGATAAGTGGCATGACATGGTGAAGACAAGTGGCATAATATGGACCATACACTATCTTAAGATGAAATAGAATTATGACACATATATCACTTAGGTGTACACTTCTAGAACACCTTAAATGATTACTAAATAAGGTATGTGTCATGAAATAAAGCTTGCATGAAAAATGAAGGACATGTGTCCATATGTAGAAACATCTTAAGACACCTAAGTAGACACATAACCCCATTAGGTGTCCATCTGTAGAAACATCTTAAGACACCTAAGTAGACATGTGTCAACATTTTAAAGCTTGTGCAAAGAGAAGTAGACAAGTGTCCAAAACTAAAATTACCAAACTAGCCTTAAAAATTACTATATAAAGAGTGGAAATGTTCACTTATTTTTCATACTTTCACAAAGCAAAAACAAAAGTAAGATAAAGTGAAAAAGCTTGGATAAAACAAAGGAAAAATATTCAAGTCAAACACAAGTTTAAGGTGAGAAAAACTATTTAAATTTCTAGTATTCATGTTATTCTTGAAGAGATGATAGTTGTAAGTAAAAGTGGCTCGGTTCTATCAAAAACGCAGCTTAGTAATTTGACCATAACTTTCTCAATTCTTAATAAAATTTCGATTTCTTGGATATTATGGAAAGCTTATTTCATGTGCTACAACTTTTATGTTTTGTGTTTTATGTAATTTGGATGTTAGCTGTGTCAAAATTGAATTTTTCTACTGTAATTCCGAGAGCAAAACCAATATTAGCTCTGTGCTTAAGGCTGAAACTAAATTGGCCATAACTTCTTCGTTCCTCAACCGATTTCAATATATTTAGATGTTCCAGAAAGCATAGACTTTTTTCTAAAACTTTTATGTTTTGAGTTTTCCAAAATTTTGATGTTATCTTGGCCAAAATTGTAATTGTTTATCGCTGTCCCGAGACAAAATGACAGAAGTTGTGAAATTCAAATCTTAGAATTGTTTTATCCATAAATTTTATAGTTCTTGTCGGAATTCGGTAATTTTTAATGTTCTGAAAAACTTAGAAACTAAGCTACAACTTTTGCTTTATTAATTTTGCCTGATTTCGATGTTTTCATTGCTAAAATTGCAATTGTTGGTCGTTGTCCTGCAAATACATAAGTTCAGGCTAAGTTTAATGTTTCTATTAAAATGGTCATAACTTTTGAACCGTTGATCCAAATTCAATGATCTTGGTCGTTGTGGAAAGCTAACGGAAAGGGCTATACTTTTATTTGTATCATTTTCTGAAATTCGTTGATTAAAATGTTGAAAAACCTCTTGCAAACTCGATGTTCTGTTGTTGTAGAGTACTCGGTGTTTTGTGCAAACCTGAGCTAGTATTTTGTGCATAACTTTTGCGTTTCTTATACAAATCCTATAATTTTTAAAGTTTTGGAAACTGCAGGAAGAATGTGATAACTTTCATTTGTATCACTTTTTAAAATTCGGCCATACATATATATATATATATATATATATATATATATATATATATATATATATATATATATATATATATATATATATATGAATTTGAGGTGCAAACTCGGGTTAAATTTCTACCCGAAATGAACATGTTTGTTTCTAAGAGAAAGCCTTACTTGTTAGATTTTTATCATTGATTTGATAAATAATTTGATGGGACTATTTTCATGGTAGTTGAATATACTAAGTAAATTACTCTAAAGAAGCATTTTCACACAAAAGATTTAATCGAGGATGCGGTATAAGACAATAGACCTTGGGTGGTGCACTATTACTCTATGTGGTATCGAGCCAGTAGAGTACATCCCTACTTGATGAGGGGATGCCGGCCGCAATCGAGGAGGCGGTATAAGACCATAGATCTTGGGTAGTGCACTATTACTCTATGTGGTATCGAGCCGGTAGAGTACATCCCTACTTGATGAGGGGATGTCGGCCGCAATAGGATAAAATATCCTAGAATATAAACCAAATTGAGGGAGTGGTTTAAATTTATAAAAAAAAAATCTTGACTTTAGTCAGATGAAGTTCATATATTTGAAGTTTACCTTGAATAGTGTTTTTGATGTGGATTATTAAAACTTAAGAAGTAGTGATTTGGAGTGAAATGATGATATACACATTATGGTTTTTATAACCCTTCATGACATGACTTGAAAACTATAGATTAAATAGCTATCTCACTGGGTCAGTGTTGCTCATGACGCTACACATAAACATTTCAAGTTTAGATGGTTAGTTGTTCAACGCAAGATGACTGATGAATACTATGACTATGAAGTGAAAACTTTTATTTAAGTTTATCAACTTTCTTATGTATAAATATGTTAAATCTCATGATCCTATGTAACTGTGTAATTATGATGATGTGATTGTATAATAACTCTTCCATTTAAAATCATGTAATCTGAATGATTTTATGTTTCGATATATTTTATTTAAGTTGTGATACTATTCTATTAAGCATCGTAGTTTCTAGGTAACATCTTTGCCTCTGGGTAAGCTCTCAGAGTGGGGTGTTACAGCAGCTGCAAGAAGCATTTGTGTCTGATCTTTTGATTTCTGTAAAGGTGATGAAATAGCATATGATATTGATTTAGTGATGGATATAGTTCCGGAATTTTGCAATGCAAGTGGTCAAACCAAGGCAAGGTGTTCTGAAGAGGTTAGAGATGGAGAAAAGGTTGTTTGGGTGAGGATGTTCTTAATCCATACAAGCCATTATTTGATGCGTCTCAAAATGGTCATTATACATTATTCGAGTTGGTTGATGGTAGTTGTGTAGTCTGGCTAGGGTGTCGTATTTGTTGTTTGTAAGCTTCTAGATATGTTGTAGTAGTGAAATTTGAAATTGTCACAATGAAGTTTGTAGAATTTTATATGTATTATTTCGTACGTTTGATTTTTTATAATTTGATGATATGTTAGTTTTGAAATATAGTTTTGTGTTTTCTATTGTTATAAATTCATATAAATATAGTTGAATGAAATACTAGTGGATGCTGAATAAGATATAGTTCAACTATACCAAATTTGCAACACTTTTAAGTGTTGGTAATTTTGCTATTTACTTATGCAAGGAATTCCCAACGGTTATAACCATTGAAAATTGAAAAAATCCAAACGGTCATAACCATTGGGAATGTGAAGTAATTCCCAATGGTTATAACTATTGGGAGTTACGAAGATTCCCAACAGTTATAACAGTTGGGATTTATCAAGATTCCCAATGGTTATAACCATTAAGAATTACGGTTTTTCCCAACGGTTATAACCATTGGGAATTTTGGTTACTCCCAATGGTTATAACCGTTGGGGAGTTCTAAAATTCCCAACGGTTATAACCGTTGGGAATGACCAAAATTCCCAACGGTTATAACCGTTATAAAATATGTAAAAAAATATAACGTACTTGCTATCAACGGTTATAACCTGCGACGACCCGCCTCCCACAACCTAGAAAGACGCGTCATGATTAAGAAAGAAATGGATAGAAAAGAGAAAAGATTGAGAAGAAGAAAGAAACAACATCAGAATCTAAACAGCGGAACGAATAAATTATATTAATAACATAATACTTCACATAGTATCATATACATCAGAGATACACAGCATAATCAACTCATACTAGACAGTTATAGACACCTGTCTAGTTATACAACTCAATACAACTCAACGACAAACTACTCAGAGAACACACAGCGGAATACTCTATAGCTATATGTAGAAGCCTCTTGCTCCATTGCTCCTTCAGAATTCGTCAAGCCAACTTAAATCCTAACCTGAATCCCTTGGCTACTCGTAAAAATTTGACTACCCAAGAGTTTAAGAAAAATAGAATAAACTCCGGGTCAGACATGGGTCTGGTGTGAGTAAACGGGTTAAAGTTGCTTAACTTTAAAAACCTTTTGAAAGAAAAGGTATCACGTAAGACTTCCCACACATAAACATGGAAAAGTTTTTACCTTACGCTAACCAAAACATTTGATAGGAAATCCGATGATATTATAATAGTGTCTGGGGTTTTCAAATAAATAAGAAATAGCCGAAATTGTTACATTATTAAATTCCAGCTACTAGCCACAAAAGTGGGTAATACAATCAAAACCGTTGGCACTTATTGGATTTTGGAGTCCATACAATGGCAGGGCTACTGGGGTACCGCCCGTCACAGTACGTGGCCTAGATCACCGTACCGAGGATTACTCTCAATTCCCTGCAACACAAAGCCGGACCCATTCCTTACTGAACAGTTCCAAATAAGACAACCCCGACGGTTGTAGCTATTCAACCGTCCACACAGCCGAAATAAAAGGGACCTCTAGACAGGGGTAAATCTTACTCTCCAGTGGGTGCGACCCACGAAGCTTTGCTGCACCTCCCTTGTTTTAGCCATTCTCGGTTGATGAGGCTTGAGGCTACGATTACCTTTATAGGACACATCACTTAGAACGCTCATCGTCCACCTGACGATGTTCTGAAAGCATTCAATCCATACAAGTTCGCTCCGGGTTCGAACGAAACCGAAGGCATTATCTCGTTACACTCGTTTTGGAATCACCCTCAGAGTTAACGACGATAACCCTTGCACTCTAAACCACCATCTCGAATCTATAAGTACTATTCCGTCAAACTCATTACAGAATCACCCACAGAGTTATACTGACGTATAGCCCTTATACCTTGAGTCGTCACTCTTCACATAAGATTCACGACCTATCGTTAATTTGGATCGATGTGGTTTTCGGATATTCACAAATGGAAACCCGATCCCGGTCTCATCGAAATCCAAAGCGTATCTTTTAAGTCCAAGTTGTTTTTAAAGGTTTTAAAACAAATCAATTCAACTATCTATATACCCACAGAATAGATAATTCACAAATCATAATTGATAATCAACATTATCAAATAACAGGAAATCCACATACTCCATATCATAATAGATAATCCATATCTCAACATTCCAATTGATAATCTATGTAATCATCACAATTCAATCAAACATCCATATCACACAACCATACTTATCTCATTACTGAGATCACAAAGCATTCAAGACAATTAATGTCATCCATTCATACATAAGCAATGATTTACTCATACCACAATATAATTAATTTAAAATGGATTAAATTAACTATCTCTATCACTAATTAATTTAAAGTAAATTAAATTAATTACTTCTTAATTAATTTAAAATTAATTAAATTAATTACCTTCATCCAATATCTTGCTTAAATAAACTTAGTTAAATCAATTAATTAATCATAATCAACCTTGATTAATTAACTCTTAATAAAGTAATTAATCCTTAATTATTTTCATTAATCATAACAATTAATGAAACTTAAATAATTACTTCCATTAATTAATTAATTATAATTAATTACAATCTTCCTTAATTAATTACATTAATTAATCATGCTTAAATTAATTACTTTCAACTAATCAACTTAAATAAACAGTAATTAATTATTCTTAATTACTTCTAATTACTTACAAATTCTTTGATTTATTACACCAAATAATAAACCTTTAATTACTTTAACAAGTAATTACCCATTTAAAATTTCTTTCCAATCGGTAATTTACTTATCTCAAATACCTTTGTAATTAATCAATTACTTATCTTAAATAATTAACCTTATCAAAACTTTATTAAATAATCATACTTAACCATTTATCAAGTGACCATATTTAATTAATTAATTACTTAATTTCAATCATCTCATAAAACAACATTGAGTAATCCATCCCTAATTACTCATTAATCCAAATTTAATCTTCAATTAACAGATTAATTATCTTCAAATATTAATTAATAAACCTTAATTATTAATCAAAAGTAATTAATCACTAATTACTTTTATAATTAATTAATTAAACTTAATTAACTAATTAATCAACTCTTAATCATTAATTAATAAACTTAATTATTAATTAACAATCTTAATTACAAATTAATTCATAATTTAAATTAATTAATTAATCCTTAGTTAAAAATTAATTAACCTTAAATAAAAATAGTTAATTAATTCTTAATTAACTAGCATTATATTTTAATAATCCTTTAATTAAGAAATCCCAATTAAAAATTAATAAACCTTTATTAATTATCAATTAATTACTATTTTTAATTAATCCTTAATTACTTAAATAAATAAGTAATTACAAATTAATTAATCATTTGTCATTAATTAAATCATCATCTTAATTAATAGTTAATTAAATAATTATACTTAATTAATTACTTAATTAACCCATTTTAAAATAATAATTAAATATTTTAATTAAACTTGAAATTCCTTAATTAATCAACTAGCTACAACTTAATAATACTTAATTAATTATTTTAAGATAAAACATTATCTTAAATAAATCTTGAAATCTTTATTTACTTAATTCATAAATGAAATTAAATTATAAAGAAATCATTAATTTCTTTCTTTAATTATTAATTAACAATCCTAATGTCAAGTTAATAAATTATCTTACTTTAATTGTAAATTAATAAATCATTTTCCATTAACCAATAAAAACATTTCCTTATAAATTTCCTTTTTATATATTTCCAAAATAAGTTTGAAAATAACATTAAGGTTTTTTTTTAACTTAAAAACATTTTAAACCATTCATACAAATTTATTATACAACAATTCATTTCAATAAATTGATTTAGCTTAATTATTAAAATTTTAAAACTTACTTTAATTTAAATTTAAAACTGGTTAAACATTTTCTTTGGGGTTAACCCATGTGTACTTGAACCAAACAAGTACACCATCATCATCTCTTCAAAACTGTTAAACTCAACAGTTAAATCAAGCTTGTAAAACCCTAGAACAACTCGAAGCAAAAAACCAAAATTTCGTGAGTTTCCCCGGGTCAACTACCCTATACCCCGAGACCTCCTCGAGACATCAAACAATCCCAAACCAACACAACCCACTGACACGCTATCCCTTGTGCAAATGCACCGACGTTCAACGCCGCCGTGACCAACTCCAGCCCCTCTCACATGTCAGCGACACCCACTGCAAACGTTCCCGACCATCTCTTCATCGCTACAGAACCCATATCAAAATCGAGCTTATGAGTTGAACTCGAACCCAAAACCACAACCAGAAAACCCAAAATTCTCACGACTCCGGTCAACTACAAAGGCCACAACTCCGGCCATGGTCCACCGACCCACCATGCTTCCCTCACTCCAATTTTCATTCAACTCGATGCAATATAGACGATGCAGTGATCGATTTACAGTAAGCTTCCAAAACTAGGTTTAAAATTTAATTTGAGCAAATTCAAACTTCTCGGTGATTTAAAAATTCTCTAACCATTTTTACAACAATCACTGATACCTTATCTAGCTCCATCAACAAATTCAAGCCACCCAGATACACAAATCTACAGAATTGGGCAAAAATTCAATTTTCAATAAAGTCCCAAATTCCCACTTAATACACATTTAAAAATTGTGAATTTCTTTTTAAAATTCATAATTTTTAATGACAATCCAGATTATAAAGTTATTTTATCAAATTTTATCATTTTATTTCACACATTGGTGACAAAGTATCATTTCTATATTGGTTTACCAGAAACTTTAAACATTAAGACTCTGTTTGTCTTTAAATCCTAATTCAATACTTAAACTAATTTACCTTGTTTAAATTTTAAGATTAAACATTTTTTTAAATATATCAGCTTGCAATTCCTGATTATATCTTAATCTACAGTAAGGTGAAACATGAATATATCATGCACATATTCAATTCTTACACAATTTTACAAATTTATCTACACAGACATAAATTCATATTCACTACAACATCATTATAAACTCATAGCAACAGCTAATAAACTAATTAAGTTTAGTAAAAATGTTTACTCACCTTATTAAGGAATGCAGTGGTTTGCAAATGAACTGGAAATTTCAAAAGATTTAGAATTTGAAGATGATTCCCCTTTAGAAACAGAAAGCTTCACGTAATACTTTGAATACTTGCTAGCTTATCTATTTGCTTCAGATTCCCTCTTTAAAACTTGCATGCATATGAAAATTTGGTGCAGACATGGGTATTAAAATTGGCTGTGATTTGTTTTGTGAACAACTGCAGGCTTTGCAGTTTGATTTGCACACAATATACTTCAGGTTTTGGTAACAGGAATTGATATTTGGATTGGAGGAAATTTTCAGGTTTTGGTGATAGGGATTAGTGTTTTTGAGTTTTGAAGAGTGTTTGTAACTGATTTAATCATTTTGCTTCAGATATGCATACACCAGAAAATAATGCAGATTTTAATTGAAGATTTCTGGTTTTAGGTGTTGAATAAAGATTGCATGATGGTTTCAGTTTTTCATCTTAGAAATGAACAAAGAGTTAAAGAAAATGATAAAGAGGATTTTCATAGGATAAATTTCAGATTTTATAAATTTAAAAGAGAATTTAAAATGAGAATTGACACTTGTCTCTATTTACACAAATGGTTTACACTTGTTAATAAAGTGTTTTAAAAGTAAACACTTGTCAATATTAATTTCTATTCTAATTTTAAAGAAATTTAAAAGCATTTTTAAAATTATTCTCCTAATTACTAATGTGTTTCTTAAATTTAAAAAGTACTTTTCTAATTAAATTTCAAGTAAACAAATACATTTATAAAATTTACACATGTTTGCTAAATTTATATAAAATACAATCTTTGAAAAGAACATAAAATAGAATCAATGATAATCTAAATAAAATTTATATACAATATTTCAAACTTATTTTAAATGCTATTTCAAAAGCCTTACATTCATTTTATTGAATAAACACAAATAATATTTTCATAAAAAGAAAATACAAAATCTTATTTTTAATTAAAAACATTACCTATATATTTTAAACTCAAACTATATTAGTAATATGTATGTATACTCTTGAATTCAAATTTAGATTTCATTTCAAAGTCAAATTTAAAAATCTAATCTAAAATAAATTTAAATATATATAAACAACTATTTTAAAATAATCTCATTATTATTTACAAATAATATATCCTATTTTAAAAATCAATTTAAAATACACAGTTTAAATATACAGATATAAATGCATTTTAAACACACTTATAAATTTTGAAAATAATATATCAATTTAGAATTTATTTACACAAATAAAATAATTAATCTTAATACAAAACCAATTTATAACAATAATTAAAATATTACTTGATTAATTATCTTTGAAAATAACAATTTTCCAATTCAAATAATTTAAATTAAGAGATTATCCGCATTTTAAACTCCTGGAAATCCCGGGATATTACATAACCGTTGGAAATTTGATTACTAACGATTATAACCGTTATAATATGACAGTTTTGGTGTTGTGTTAACCGAAATATGGCTGATGGTCAGAAGGCTTTTATGGACAAGATTGACTCTTTGCTGCCGCTACAACCATCAATTACCCCTAAAGACTAGGTCGGAAACTGCAGAGGCTATGGAACATGAGAATTCCTCCGTATCAGGCTTGAGTAGGACGGACTGCAAGTAAAAACAAAAGGAGATAGTTGGTGGAGTGACTAATTTTTTTATTGAAGTTAATGGAAGTACCCCTACCGCTAGAGGATAACCTACCGCAAATCCTAAACTTAGAGTAAAGACTCAATAATGGAATATTGCAATGCTACTCCCCAGTTCTGAAGATGACATGAAACTTGATGTGAAAGGACTGGAATTGAATGCTGACATAGACATACAAATGTCGGGAAGGAAATTCAAACTACCACTATAAGGCCAACTACGCGCCAACATAGTTCTATGAGAGTGGTTCTCCCAAAGAATGGAGAACCTAGGCTTCAGTTGGCAAACTAAATCTGTTTATGGAGTCAAACGCTTAGGGTGGCCGCTGACAGTCGACCTATGGACTACCGGACAAGTGAGGCATTCGTTGTGGACATGGTCAAGCGCTTGATGAAAGAAAGTAAAGGTAGGAAGTACGACGATTGGGGCTCGGCATCAAGCCAAACTTAGTTTACTGCGAACATTCTAAGGGAAGAGTACCCTCGGAAGTTTACAATGCCCACTATGCCATCTTACAATGGGACGACAGACCCCAAATAGTACCTGTACAAGTACAGTTGGCATATAGATGGAGCTAAGGCAACATATGCTTTCCACTCTAGATGTTTCCCCATTTTCTTGGAAGGTGTTGCTTCTATGTGGTTTACTAGACTCCCACCAAGATCCATTTCTATGTTTGATGAGTTGGTGAGGAAATTCTTGGACAGTTAGCCAAAAGATGTTATGTCTCTATCTTCCCTTTTCCAAGGACTAAATGAGTCACTAAAAACCTTTATGAACTGATTTAATACCGCGGTTTCTGAAGTGAGAAATCCTAATGTAGATATGGTATTCATGGCCTTAGTCCGAGCTATCCATCCGAACATATACTTTGGAAGACGGATTAAGATGAAACAACCAACCACCATGAAGAAGTTTAACCGAAATATGAGTCAATATATGAGACTGGAAGAGGCAGACGCAGGCAAGACTACCAGTATGCTACTAAAGGAGATAGTTTAGAGTAATATAGCGGTCAACTAGGATATAAACAATTCTGAAGCCACGACAAGAAACGTAGGGAAAGTTGGAAATCAGAAAGGGAAAATCCAGGACACTAGTAGGCATGACAGGAATGGAAAGCAAACTAGGAACCCAAGGCCCGAGGAGTACACGCTACTGAATGATAGCTTAGAGAACATCTACCTTGCAACCCAGGAAACTGAGCGATAAAACAATCCACCTAAGAAAGAAGAATCTAAACGAAAAAAGAAATCAGGAAAGTTATGTCGCTTCCATGAAACTCACAGGCACAAAATGAACGAGTGCGGACATATAAAAGATCCGATTGAGAAATTGACTGAAGAAATCGCAAAATTCTGACCAACCAGCTG
The DNA here is from genome assembly GCA_030765085.1 of Allium cepa. Lineage (NCBI taxonomy): Eukaryota > Viridiplantae > Streptophyta > Magnoliopsida > Asparagales > Amaryllidaceae > Allium > Allium cepa. The sequence goes on along the minus strand of CM060931.1, from coordinate 1,035,799,144 downwards.
GACCCCAAGTTTCGAGCAATTAAGGAAACCAACAGAGAAGGAACTTGTCGGACCAATCGGAGACTTGTCATAAGTACCATTTCTGAAGGACATCATCCAGCATAGAAGAGCTAGGGGAAGATGGAGCGATACACGAGTTCACTAAAGCACGCTCTAAAAGAAACTTGTTATGCGATCGAATACGGAACTCTGGCCAAACAGTAGAAAAAAATCGCAGATGATATTGTATTTTGGTGTCGGGACACCAAAGGAGTTGAGGCGCCAACTATCGATCCGATGGTGGTAACCATCGAAATCGGACCGACAGTTGTACGTCGAGTCCTGGTGAATAGTTGACGTTCTATTAACATCTTGTTTTGACATATGTTCGATCAGATGAAGATCAATTAGAAGGATGTGTCTGCTTGCCGAATGGAAATTCAGGGCTCTAGGGAAGAACTAAAACAGCCTATCCAAACGGTTGACTTGTTTGTAGAGATCAGAGAAGGAGAGTGAAGGGTAGTCCTTATCCAAACCTTTGTAATCATGGATGAAATTTCAGTTTACAACGCTTTCTTGGGTCGACCGACCCTTGCTGATTTCAGGATTGCTTTGGCTCCATGGTGCCTTACCATGAAATTCCTGATGGAGAATGAGGTTGGAGATGCAAAGGGAGATCAAAGCATAGCCAGAGAATGTTATGTCCCTGAATTACGTGAATCGAAACAAAAGGAAAAGGAAAAGAATGTGAGAAAGTCTCTCCATATTTGTGAACCGTCAGCATAGCAATTACAGGACTGCCCTAGGCTCGGGGACCATATCTATTTTGATAAGGCTTTGGACCCTAGGAAGAAGAGTTCATAGAAGGAACGGGAAACACCGGCAAAGATTACGGTGTCAGTCCCTATCGATATGGATGACCCAGTTTGAGTCTTAAAAATAGGGTCACAACTTGGAATCAAAATGCAACAAGAATTGACCAAATTTTTTCGTGCCAACCAGAACGTGTTCGCTTGAACGCATTTCGATATGTGTGGGATATTGCTAGAGATAACGTGTTATTCACTTAATATTGATTGTAAGTTCACTCCAGTGAGGCAGAAGAGACACAGTCTGGGTCCAGAGCGATCCGCTGCATCGAAGGAGGAAGTAGATAAGCTGTTGGTTAGCAGCTTCATCCGAATGTGACTTATCCTAGGTGGGTATCAAATCATATTCTGCTTAAAAAGTCAAATAGGAAGTGGCGAACTTGCATTGACAACTCGGACTTGAACAAAGCTTGCACAAATGATAGCTTCCCACTATTCGAAGTGACCAACTCATGGACAGAAGTGCAGGACAAGAACTACTCTCTTTCATGGATGCCTACTCAGGATATAACCAGATTATGATACACAAACCCGATCAGGAGAATATCAGCTTCATCACCGACCTAAGATTGTAGTGTTAGAGTAATGCCAGTTGGCCTGAAGAACACCGGGGCAACTAATCAACGGTTGGTGAACGCAGTGTTCAAGGATAAGATTGGACGAATAATGGAAGTCTACATAGATGACATGCTAATTAAATCACGTGTGTGGAAATCATTTGGACAAACTCTCGAAAATGTTTGAGATTTTTCAAAAATATGGAATAAATCTTAACCCGCTGAAATGCCCTTTCAGTGTGGCTTTTCGGAAATTTCTAGGTTTACCGTGAATGCTAGGGGCATTAAAGCTAATCCCGAGCAAATTACTACCTTGCAGAATGACACAACCCCTATAACAAAAAAGGAGTTGCAGAGTCTGAATGGAAAGGTTTCAGCATCGAGTCGATTCATTTTCAAAGCAACGGACAAGCGTATACCATTCTTCGACACATTAAAGTAGGGTAAGAAAAATTTCAAATGGAATCAGGCCTGCTAAACCACTTTTAAGGAATTATTGCGACGTACGGAGGTTCTGTCGGTTCTATCAAAAACGATGGATAAAGAGACCTATTCATCTACATGGCAATGTCAGCTGATGCTTTGAGCGCAACACTTGTATGTGAGGAAGCCAGAATTCAACGACCCATCTACTACATCAGCAAACGCTTCATCGGAGCTGGGTGGAACTATCCAAAGTAGGAAAATTTGGCATATTTCATACTGATAGCATCGAGGAGTTACGACCACTCTTTCAAGCTCATCTAATTAAAGTGTTAATAGATCAACTTTTGAAACAAATACTATATCGGTTTGAGACTTTAGTGCGACTTCTGAAGTGGAATATTAATTAAGCCAATATGATGTGACTTATCACCCTTAGATGGCAATTAATGGACATGCGTTGGCTGATTTCATAGTGGAATTCACCATTCAAGATAGAGAGGAGCAGGAGACAAAGGAAGTGGTATCACAATGGAAGTCGTTCGTAGATGGCGCATCAAACAAATTATGCTCGGGAGCGACAGTTGTGCCTAAGACTCTCAAAGGATGATCAACTGCTATGCCTTAAGACCGAAGTTCTCTGCTACTAACAATGGGGTAGAGTACGAGGCATTAATAGGGGGATTGAAGATTGTGAAGGAACTGGGAATAAAAGCTGTGCATATCTACATCGACTCTCAGCTAGTCGTTTGTCAGTTAACGAGGGAATATCAAGATAAAAGGGCGAACATCTATCCATGCTTGTCAAAAGCATGGGAATTGCTCAATGACATTGAACACTACACAATAACCCATATTCCCAAGGAAAGAAACATGAAGGCCGATTACTTAGCCAAGGTGGTCAGTTCTAGAGTGGCATAATTAATGGGATTGATTCCATTTGAAATGTTAATGCTCTAAGCATCGATCGAATGGACGTGGATTAGGTTTTGGAGAGAAGAGAAAGAATCATGGATGACACCAATCAAGGATTATCTGCTCAAAGGAATACTCCTTAAAAATCGAAATGAACGAAATAAGCTTCTTTGAAATACATCGCAGTTTATGCTACAAGATGGAGTGCTATACAGGAAAGGCTTCTCCATCCCTTACTAAGGTGTATAGCCAAAGATAAAGCCAAGAAGATTCTGATTCAAGTCCATGAAGGTAGCTGCAGCAACCACACCAGGAAGCAAACACTGGCAAAAAAGTTTTCAAGGCACAGATATTTCTGGCTCACAATCAACCGAGACACATCATACTACACCAAATATTATGATCAGTGCTAGAGGCTTTCAAAGATCCCGAGAACCCTATCCTCAGAACTTACATAAATGGTCAGCCCTTGGCCATTCGCGATCCGAGGAATCGATTTAATCGGGGCATTACCAATAGTAAAAGGAGGAGCCAAATATGCTATCGTTGCAAAAGGAGGAACCGCCCGCCACCATTACCAGGAAAAAAGTAATTAACTTTGTAGCTAAAAAAATTATTTGCAGGTTTGGAGTGCCACAGAAAATCATCACGGACAATGGAAGTCAGTTCGAGAGTGCTGAATTCAAAGACTTCTGTAAGCGTTATCAGATCAAGAAGAGTTTTACCGTGGTAGCGCACCCGCAGACAAACGGGCAAGTGGAAGCAGTAAACAAAATCATCAAATCCACCATCAAGAAGCAACTAACAAAAGCTAAAGGAAATTCAGTAGATGAACTTCCACTTGCACCATGCGCTCATAAAATAATATATAAATCTACGACCGGGCACTCACCATTCGCCTTGGTATATGGTTTAGAAGCAATGATCCCAGTAGAACTAGAGGCTCCTCTCATCGAAGACAACACTTTAATCAGATAGAGAATGAGTACTCGAGGCACTTGATCAGATCGATGAGAAGTGAGAAAAAGTAGAACCAAGGACCACTGCTCACCACAAGAGGGTAGCGCGGCGCTTCAACATCAAAGTTCGCAACTGCACCTTCAACATAGGAGATCTCATCCTGAAGCAGATCTTCCAAGATACGAGAGCACTTGACCCAAACTGGAAAGGATCCTACGTTATTGGCTAGAAACTTAGATATAGAACGTTCAAGCCCACGATGGTCGGTGGAATTCTAATTCCCCATGCTTGGAATAACGACTCGCTGCGGCATTATTTTATTTAGTATTTATCTTTTTATTTATTATTTCCGTAAATAAGCCACACATGGATATTGGGAGCATTGTAAACAGGTAGGATTGGCCTTTCTCTTTATTTTATCAGCAAAGTTATTTCGCTTCTTGAACCAAGAAACCATGTTCATGTAAGCAACCCACCAATTCGATGGGATCAAATTAACTCAAACTGCCAGATTGATGGGGAAAATAGATCCTAACCTTCCGAGAACTAGAGTTGCTCCGATAACATCGGGGAGGCCCAAACCTTGCGTGCGTCCATAAGCCATGCCTTGCTTCTTGGACCGATGGAACTGCGTCCGAGTAAGCAGCCATTGTTTTGCCACTTGAATCGATGAAACTGCATTCAAGTGCATTCCATTTCCTCGCTTCTTTGATCAATGGAACCACGTTCAAGTAAGCATCCATTCTTTTGCCACTTGAACTATTGGAACTGCATTCAAGTGCGCTCCATTTCTTGGCTTCTTGGACTGATGGAACCGCGTCCAAGTAAGCATCCATTCTTACTTGAACTATGTTCAATGCACTCCATTTCTTTGCTTCTTGGATCGATGGAATCGTGTCCAAGTAAGTCTCCATTCTTTTGCCACTTGAACCGATGGAACTGCATTTGAGACTGAGTGCACTCCATTTCCTTGCTCCTTGGACCAACTGTACCATGTCCAAGTAAGCGTCCATTCTATTGCCATTTGAACCGATGGAATCACATTTAAGTGCACTTCGAATCATCGATGTTACCCCAGTAACATCGTCAGTCTGTCAAAATCTCCTAAGTAGCAATGCTGCTTTGGAAACATCAGGAAATTCATCAGTTGCAGGATTGGTAGAAATCAATCCTCATCTCCTAAAACTCGACATCGCTCGAAGATAAGCGAGGTCAAAAGAGAATCCAATGGAGTGATCTATCCATTGGTTTATGGAAATAAAGACCGATGTGCAAATAGAACCTCGGTAGCCACCTTGGAGAGAAAAAACCGCAATCAAAGTACAGGGTGCTCGGAATCGAGCATTCAAATTAAAAGTTCCTAGAGATAGGAGCTGCAATACATCATGGACCGGAGGCAACTAGAGAGCTGCCTAGAGCATCTGGTCTCATGTCAGATGTTCGGAGTAACTAGCCAGTGGACTGGGTGGCACATAACACACTAACACTTGATCAGAATGAAAACCACTCTACAGTTCTGTTATGTTGAACAAAGAATTTTAGCAACCACAAAGAGCTAAGTAAAGTAGTACGCTATAACTGCAAGTTACACTATTTACACTATGTACATGCACATAAATGAGTTAAATAAACACATTATATATCGCACAATACAACTGTATATAATATGGAAATTGCGAGACAAGTAATCTATTATGTGCACATACAACGGTATATAAACAACCATGGTACGTAGAAAAGTAGACAGAAGAGATTCGAGTGGAAATGCTAATTTTTTTCATTACTTATATCATTTTATGTACAATATCAAATAGCGGGGGGCATGCCTACACAATATCGGCCTATTTCAGACATCAAAAAGAAAAGGTACAAACGTTATTGACGCTACAACAAAAGGAAAAAGACGTTAAGTACAGACTCTGCACTTGTACATACTCTGTCACCATAGAAACACATAAAATGACAATAAGTACCCTACTCCACTGGTGCTCGAGCTCATCTTGACTTCTTTCCACCTTTCCCTCCACCTTTACTACCCCTGCTTGGGTGAATCAGGAGCTTCTTCCTGTTATTCTTGTCGATGTCTCCTCTTATAGGGAAGCTGGACCCCTCCGACCCTCCGGTAGCCGCACTACCCTCCTACGACACCTTCAACGTGATAGTAGTTGGAGTCTTGCACTTCCGCTCCTCCTTTTCCTTCTTCATATGTAGCCCCTTCTTTTCCTCCTTCAGTCTCTTTGGTATGGTCGTCCTGTCTGTCGGCCCCGACTCACTGGTAATCACCACCACTTTATCCAAAGAAGCTAAGATGTCCTCCAAATTTTGTAGTACGTCTATTTATTCGGAATCGGTCCCAGGCCCAGAACTGAGGACAGGAACATGCCAGAAGCCACTGTAAAATTGGCAATGGAAGTAGTGAAATAGCAGCAGGTCCCGAAAACCCTGTACAACATAAGGAGGAGGGAGGAGAGTTGGCTGACCTACAAGTTGGGAAAGAGAGGTGCACAATTTAGAAAAGGATTCCGAGGTAAATCGAAGTGTTTGGAGCACTGGAGAGACGAGAGAAATACCCTAGTCGGGGGTTTGGTTATGAACTTCAATCTCGAGGGCTTTACCACCAATCTCCATCTCTGAAGGTCGTACTACAATAGGAAAAGGTCGTGGCTCACCAAGACTACGAAAGTTGCATGGACGTGAGCGGCTTCAGAAATAATAGCCATGGATATGGGGATGTTCGCCATCTGCTCTTGAGAAGTATGAATAAGTGTTTAGTGCTGACCCAAGAGCTAGGGCCAACAAGAGCTTTGGTTGCAGCATCGACAACTTCCTTCTCCCTTTCTTACCTAAAGATCTCTCTGCCGGGGGCCAAGAAGTCTATGTCCTTAGGGCTGAGGTAAGCATCATTCAGTTCCTCTTTAGAGCGCGTATCCTTGGCATCCTCAGACCTGATCAATGCTTCCTCCCATACCATGGAAAAAAAATCTAGGGATAGTTTTTACCAAGCCATTTCAAGCTGCCCTTATTCATCATGCGCCTAGTATAAAGATGAGACACACACTACAAGAAAAGTAGCTATTAATAGCAAGATATGGCAGTGTTTGTCACCAAAATGCAACTATTGGCATTTCTAATGCTTTCTCCATGTAAAAGAAACACTAACAAACATAAATTTAAGTTTCGCAGCTAAATTTTCCTTAATTTTCCAATTGCCCGCACTTCTTTTGGTTTTCACTCTATTTTCATTTCCCTCTTCTCAATTTTCTTCCATAACCTAGTTCTTATCTGCAGCCACATCCACTTCTACCTCCTTCCCCATCTCTCTCTTCTACCGCGTAGCTTATTCCACTCTATCGATGCTTTCCCCCCTCTAGACATCTATCCTTTCTATGCTTCCTCCACCTGTCACCACCTTTATACTCGTCTATAGCTTTATACATGTTTCTGTCTCGATAGCCACATCTGTCCTCTTCTCCCCCTTTGTGCCTATCTCTATCTCAATCTCCACGTTAGTTATTTTTCACCAGCACTCCAAATCAATTTAAATCTTTCCTTTTGCTGCCTTTGAATAGATCTTTTCATTTTTAGGCTTATGCTGCAGACATTTATACAAGCTACAAGGTCGCTCCTGTGCACAATTTAATTCACTTTTATTTATTCATTTTCTCTAATCGGTCTTTGAGGATTTCCATTTCTTCTATACAGTTTTATCAGTTGAGATCAAAACTTGAGAAGGACATGGATAAGCAAGATGTAATTTTGGAGCGACCGCATGAGATTACAACTAATAAAGTGTTTTCTTTGTGCTCTGAGCTTGGTGGCCTTTTTTCGAAGCTAGTTTATGCATTACTTTTTTTTTTCTTTTTTGGAATTTTGAATTATCGATGTGTTTTAGTATATAAGTGTTCTTATTTGCAATTATGATGTTACTATATCTATTTGATTGATGATTAGTACATTAGTCGTGATAAAAAAACATAGGTTACATTGTTTAAAAAATAGGTTTCATTGTTGAATGCTGCTTAGTTCTAACTTCTAAGTGTGTTTGTTTACCTTCAATATTCATACCTATTAGTTCTTTTATAAGAAAAAAAATTGCTTAATGATCATGATGAATAATTCAGCATTAAGAATTTTTCTATTTGATAAAGGAGTGCTCCTCTTAAGGGGATAGCACTTATATTTTATTAAGCAAAAACCAAAGTTTCTACAATGTTTATGGGGTATAAGTTATTACAATTATGGTAGAATAATGATCGATTAATTGAACAAATGAAAAGAGAGCAAGTTGACATGATTACAAATATGTGAGCTGATAATAACAGCCAACCATTATTACTAGTAACTAGTAGAATAGATAAACGTGTTTAAACAGCAAATGCTTGCACAAGAGCCTTACTATGAGATGGAGTTGTATGGAGGTCATATATAGGATGCAAGGGCAGTTATGTTTGAAGCTGATGCAATTCAGGTGGCCCATTAGGTGAGCAAGTTGCTATTCTTGTTAGATCAATCTGAGAATTGCATGTCCATTGAAAATCTCATCCATGCAGACATGGTAACAGTAAGGCCAGGGTAAGACAATAGCAAACAAAGGTTGCCACAAGCGGGGCCTGCTATGTGGATGCTGAAGTGGAGAGCAGGATGGTAGCTTGATGAAGCGAGATAGCATGGGGTGTAATATGCTGGGCTCAGGGCTGGAAACCATTCAGTTGAGATATGAGATCACCCTTCTATGATTCAAATGAGATACGATCTGTAAGGTGCATACTAAAGCCATATTTTTTGTGCACACAGGTAAATCGTATTTGATGATTTAGCTGGCGATCAGGAGATGATGGGATGTTGCATACATTATTGGATTCAATTATAAATTCTAATTACTAGTTTACTAGTTTCAATTATTTTGGTTTGTCATACACATCTGGAGCTTTATTAACAATATCCTTCTTTTGTATGAATTTGACACCCATACCACTTGCACTTTCAAGTTTGATGTAGCATGTTACATCGACACACAATGGCTCTAAAGTCTTCCAAACTTAGCTGCATAGTTTCATATTAAGTACATAGTCAGATTCAAGACCACATTGCTCGCTCAAATGAACTCCGTAAAAGCATTATGAATTTTATGTTATATTTCTCAGTAAGATTCATATATTATATAGTAGATAAACAATCAAAGTTTAGGCACAACATCATTAGTGCAAGTATTTACACTTTGAAAGACAGTACATGTTACAAATATTCAGTGCAAATATTTTTTAGTATGGAATACACAATAACATTATGTCTAATGCAAATTTTTGCTTCTCCGTTACCTCACAAGTACATAGGTTCTTGTAATTTCTTATTTCCTTGACATTTACCTTGTTAACTTGAAACAGATGAATGTAGAGCTATATTACAAGCCTAAAACTGGACATATATGTATAGCTATTTTCTTTGTGGAGCAAATTTCCTTGTTAACTTGAAACAGATCTACTTTATATTTATTACACCTCATTGTAAAATTTATTTATTATCTGTCAAAATACCAATTCATCATCCAAATGTGCAATATTCTGCCAAAATGAAAAAATAACTCCAATTTATAGTAAACGAAAGGCAGTACAAATAAAGTTTGGTTTAATTATGATATCCGATATTTAAAAAGATAATACAGCGACGAGTGGTATTTTCTATAACTACCTATTTTATACTAAGTAAAATACATTACCTAATTTTTTAACTCACAATGTTCTTTACTATTTGAATTACGATTTGAGAAAGTAATTTGCATTTGCATTAACCTATAACAATAGTGAACCTGAAGCAACAGTTCTTAAGAAGATGGGTATGGGTTAGTGCATTTAGAAATAAGCACATCTTTTGTGGTTAACACCCATGTATTTAATCATTTTTTACTTAGAACTGAAGTTCATTTTTATCAATAGACTAATTTTGAAACTCGGACTTACAAAGTTGTTTGGCTTAGTTTTTATCATCTAAAACCGAAAACAAGATGAAATTTTATTACCATTTAAATAGAAGGATATGTATGGTTGGATGATGAGAGACCAGAAGATTCTATATTAGCTAAAAAGGTAGTAACAACTTCGCATACAACATAGTTACTTTATACTACAGGATTTGAAATGTTTTATTCTTAACATAATTACTTTCAAAAAATCATAATATTCATACTACCTAGCAAAAACTGGCAACGAGTTGCTGTTTAATTCTACACTGTATATGTATACACTAAAATATGCTTTTCATAGGCGAATGATTCAGTTAGTAATAGAAGTGCTTGTTAAACTTCCCTTATATATGATGCCTAAAAGCAGTGTATAAACTGTAATGACATCATAAGGCTGTCGGTTATAAAAAAGTTGAGAAAGCAGTTAGGTAGATAGACAAACTTAATAAAAGAAATTGGACGTATGCTACAAGTTAGGAAAAAAGCACATCTTCCCATCTCTTTCATAATTTTGTCCAGGTCATCCACAAACAAGTCAAAACCCTGGCCTCACTGCCTACATCATCAAAACCGCCTTCATCACCATCACAACCAACTCCATCATTCGCTTGCCTCAAACGTAAATCGGTGCATTGCCATGCTACAACCTCTGATCCGACCGTCGAACCAGACCACCATGCCATGTCGCCCACCACAACCTAAAACAGAAAAAAAAAGAAAACTAAAAGCAATATAAAAATAGAAATGATAAACTAAATTAATATTAAATGGAGATATAATGTTATATTATTTATACAACATAGATAATGTAAAAATTAAACTAGTATTACATGAATTGATACTATACTCTCCTTTTTAGTGCAGAAATATATAAAATGAACTAGCTAACACTTATCGGTTTCATGCATTGTTCAAAAATGTAGTTAATTATAACTAGCATTTGAAAATATAGGATACATTCATTTGATAAGAATAAGTATACAATTATAGCAATTTAGTTAGTTTGATCCTTGAAGGTTCATATTTTCACCCGTAGCTTGCATATTCTGACCCTCTGGCTCATGATATACCTTTGCACCTACTAATATATTCCATACAAACACTACAAGTACTGATATACATATACATACAAACTTCGAGTAGCCGTGACCCGATAGAGATGCGGCATTGAAATTAGGTATATATTGTTACTATAACCGATAGGGATGCTGAAGCTATGCGGGTATAGTAATTCTAATTTCTGGTTTGTTTTGAATTTGATAATTTTATTTCCTTATGTTTATTTGAAACTATCTATTTTTTATAAAGCTCTCCTTAACCATGCTGCTACCCAAAGCAGTTCATCCTGTACAAAACCTTTTTTTTATAGTGAGTTTCTAGTAATATTTAGTTGAAAAATAATAATTGTTTGTTGTTAAGATGATATGAAATCATGCACATAATGAAGTACAGAACAACTTATTTTTACTCTTTTATTCAATGTTACCCAAGTAATCAAATTGAGCATGACTTGATACTTATTTTAATGCTCTTATCCAATCTTTCAAATCAACTTAATCATGTATTATTACATGTATAGGCTACATAAGCTGCCAAGCATAAAGGAGAATCCATGATTTCTGGAGTAGATAATAATCCCGACAAACACTTAAGTTGTTTAAAAGAGAGTTTATATACATTTCATTTTATTTATTCTTACGTCTGATCATTTGATAGGAAATATAATTTTTGTTTTGTATAGGAAAGGCTTTTGGTGTAATTGAAGTGATAAACCCTGATGAATGTCATAAACCTATTCATTAGGTATTTTGATTTCATTGCATTGGTACTACTTTAATGTGTTGAACACTGGAACTTTGGAGTCGTTAAGTTTGCAGCAAGAGGTCATTGTTCTAGATTCTTTGGAGCACTCATATCAACTAAGTTTAAAACTGAAATCTTATCATATGAAAACATTTTAGAAGGATCTGTATGAGTTTGGGTACTAATATTTGTAAATTTGAGGGTTGTATTGTCTAATAGTATTATTTAAGTTATCAAAATGGTGGAAGTGCAGATGGTGAAGAAGATGACAAATGGTGGAGCAGATTAATCTTTTGAATGCATTGGTGATACTAGGGCTGTATCAACTGCATTGCAATCATGCTGTGATGTAAGTTTCGTCCACTTCTTTCTTTGCTTGCTACCTGTAAATCCAGCAGTCTATTCTTTCCAATATTTATTTGTAGGGATGAGGGGTAACTGTAACTTTAGGTGTTCCAAAAGTCAACCTTAAAGTTTCCCCCCATTATGCATGACTTCTTTCGGGAAGAATGTTAAAAGGAACTTTATTTGGAGGGTGGAAGCCCAAATCTATTCTTTTATTGTTAGTGGACAAATATCTGAACAAGGTAATTTTCAAGTTGTAGTACACCGGCTTCAACCATATCATGTGATGCTTATATTAATTTGCAAATTGGCTATGCTATCAATTAGGGCCAGGGCTACAAGCTAATAGAATCACCTTCATTCTCATTTTGTACCTAGTATCAGAACACTATTTCAAGTTATAATGGACATTTGTAAATGTGCTATAAAATATTATTTAATTTATTTTCCTAAGATGATGAGCTGGTGACACTTGACTTGCCATTTAGCAGTATAAATAAAGCATTCAATCTGACAAGGAAGGGAGAGTGTTTGCGATGTGTCATTCACATGAACAATCGATCAAACTGATAAAAAGAAAGCTTCTATTGTCATGAATAATTATATTGAAGCTTCTGTATTTTGCATTATAAAGGTGAAAAATGTTATGGATAATGATTAAGCATTTACTTTAAATGAGTTTGCTAGGTAGCAAGAAACAAATTGATCTTTCTTCCTATACATAACGATATAGTAGCAATAATTTCGTACTTTTTATCCAACAAACAAATGAATGGCACTCGTTCTCCTTCCTTATTTTTAAGTTTAAGCTAATTAAAATATAAGTTATGATATTTTAAGTTTGAGCAATTGTGATAATTTATAAGTTTAATAATGATAATAATAAATAATGATTTGAATATAAAATTAACAAGTTTATACTAATAGTAGTAGTAGTAGTAGTAATAATAATAATAATAATAATAATAATAAAATCAACTAAGTTTATGAAAAATTTATAAGTTTGAGATAATTTATAAAAATTAACCAAGTTAATAAAATTTAAGTTTGAGATAATTTATAAGTTTAAGTTAATTAAAATATAAGTGATGACATTTAAGTTTTACTGATTGAGATAATTTATAAGAGTGATTAATATAAATAAATTTATAAATAAGTTAACCAAGCTTTATAAAAATTTAACTACTTTTTATAAAAATTAATCAAATTTTTAAAAATTAACTAAGAGTTACATAATTTAACTATGGTTTACAAAATTAAATAAATTTACCCATAATTAAGTTTTATTAGAATTTATCTACGTAAATAACTTTTTAAAAATTATATAAGATTATTATAAAAATTAACCAAGTTTTGTAAAAATTTAACCAAGGTTTTTTTAAAATTATTTATAAGTAAAGTTCAATCAAGGATGTTTGATATACGTTAAATATGAAACAGTTTCATAATCATTTCTTGATGGTTAAACTTATCTACAGGTATTAAGAGTAAAGACCAACTGCAACAAAGAAGTGTGGGTAATCAAGTAATGAACATGTCTTTACTTGTTATATATACTATAACATTTTGTTAGTACTTGTTGTGTATACTTGTATATGAATTGCATGGATTTTATGTGAATTTGCTCGGTTTTCAAAAAACTATTATCAAAATGGTCATGGATATTATATTTGATTATGTGATTAATATGTTTTTTAATTGTTTAAATACGACGATTATGTGATTGATTGATTGTTTGATTATGACGATTATGTGATTGATTGTTGGTTGTGATATGATTATTATGTGAGCGATGGTCGAAAATGGTACAAGCCATTAACATGAAATAGCAGCGTGTACAATGTGCTACAAAACAGTTAATAACTTTTAGAAGCATTTTAAAAATACTTCAAAAAATAAATGTAAATAGATGCGATACGACTTTTGAAGCGTTGAAAAAACTCTGCTAAAACTTTTAGTAGCGTTTTATAAACACTATGATACGACGTGCATTAAAAGTGAAATTTTTTGTAGTGTTTCTAAAACCATACAATATGTCAAATTGTGGTAGCGCTTTCTACAACGCTATAAAGAGTTTCAAACTTTTAGTTGCATGTTGTATCGCAGCATTTAATGAAATGCTACTAATAGTTTTGATAGCGATTTTTCAACGCTTTAAAAGGCCTTTTCTGGTATAGTGAACCGGCACCCATTTGGCTTATCGAATCATCGAATTCCAATCGCAGCTTTGTAAGCTCTAACTTGGTGCTTAGATGCTCCATCTCCTTCGCCAGTTTGCTGGATGCAGCCTCTTCCTTCTCTTTTACCAATCGTGCATTTTCCTCACGTAGACAAGTGAGCTTAACGGCCTGCTCAGCAATGACAACAGCATGACCAACAATAGTTTGGTTTCGAAATTTAATTGTGATTTATGCTTCGGTAAGCTGCTCTTTCAGTTTTTCGTATTCAATATGAGCATCTTTGAGTTGATCTTTTATCACGATAATGGCTATCGTTAGCTCGGTTTGCCTCAATCAACAACTTATTATCGACAGCCTTTCCTTTTAGGATTGCGTCCCTCTCAATCTTTATATGGCTATCTCGTTATCATGATCTTTGATCACCTTAGCATTGTCTTCCCTTTCGGCCTTAAATGAGAGGATCTCTTGATAGTTAGTGCGATTTACATCCGAAAGGGAATTCATTAAATGCTGTATATCACACCCGGTTTCCAAGTCCTCATGGACTATCTCTAGATTGTTGAGAGAAGTGGCCCTGTTAAGGGGTTTTGTTTTCTTGTACAACTTAACTCCTTTCAAGAACAGGTTTGGAAAGGTAACTTGAAGCATAGGTGGACCCGGCGGAAGCACGAACTTCTCGATTCGTTTGGAAGAAGTAGGGGCCATTGCAACGGTTGCCGCTTGAAAAAAATGGAATTGTTGGTATTTCAGCAGTCCAAGCATCAGTGTGGGAAGGAGTTATCGATAATGAAGGCCTGCGGTGATCATGAAAGTCCCCCGGCGCTTGTGTATGTCGCCAAGGGGAATACTCTCATCATCTCTTTTTCTCTTCTCTCCCTTCTCGCACTCTTACTCCAAGTGGCGAGCCTTATCCTCCTTTTTTTCCTTCCGTCCTCATCCATTTCACAAGGAGGATGGTAAGTTAGATCAGAAATTTTGCCTTTACGGGAGCTGGTGTTTTGACATAACTGATGGTATAACCCACGTCCCATGACACCTAAAACAAAAACAATAATGAAGTTAATACTCGAACTTAGGAATTTAACGCGATGTGAAGATGTGTATCTGTGATCCTAAAGTGAAATGTGTAGTGCCGATGACCCTCTACATACTCTACCAACCGTATCGCCAGGGTTTAAAGGTCAGAGTCTTTTCACCACTGTTCACAAATGCACTCGAGGAAATGTCAATTTTCGAGCCGATCTCAGCTATCATTTTGGTAATGGAAATATCCCTGTGTTCATCTACATAGATGGTGACATATCTCATGAAATTAGATGATGATGTGGTCCCAATCAGGGTCTCAATGACCGAGCCTTCGTCAAACCTTAGAATTTCAAAAGCTCAGCTTAAGTGGGTAGACAAACATCACCCACATGTATACTGTGCTACATGCATATATTTCCAAGCATTTTTGCTGTCAAGATTGAAGGCACTTGTTCTAAAGGGTTGGTCAAAATTCTCAACCTGGGAGGCAACTCGTCGAGTATAGGCCATAGAGGAACTAACGGGCCATAGAAATCAAAAGTCGCAGGTTGGCTTGGCTCCACGGGAATGGATGGAGAGATTGAGGCAGTTATTGACCCAGCCGCTGAAGGCATGCATGCTCCATCAACGTACTTGCGGCATGCCGATTGGCATGTCATTACAGACAATAAAGCTCGTCGATCACGGTCAGGTACGTTTTATTTCTAATAAGAATTCCTATGTGATTAAAGCCTGAAATCCAAAGGAAGTCGGCATGTGCTGACCAATCGGATTCCAAGTGTTGACCAGGGCAAGTGCAATGTGTTATCTATATGGGATGAGTCCAGCATTCCACACATTACGAACAGACCATCCTATGTAGATAGCTTTCTCGTATTTAAAAAACAATCTATATCGTCCTTTGAAATTATTCTTCTGCACTTACCCATTATCGGTCGACAGTCGATAACGAATATGTTGTCTGGAGCGACATGGAAAGTTCTTTCTATTTAGGAACACTAGAAGTGTAGAATTACATAGTAATGCAAACATCTAATCACTAATATCCAATGCTAATCACATTATTGGAGTCAATTTTGTGACTAGGCCTTGGTCAATATCGTTAAAGGAAATGATTGAAGTTAAGAAGCACGACATGACTCTTAGATCATGCATGTTCATCTAGGGAAAAATTGGTATAATCACTAACTCAACAAACCCTAAATCAACCAATTCCTCATCAAATTGAATTCAACCAAGGTCCAACTCCATTTCCATCGCCACCAAAGTGCCAACCTTCAAGTCAAGCTATGAGATGAATCGACTAAGAGTTTGAGCACTAAGTCGGGTTAGACTCTTTGGGATGGCGAATTGAGTGTGCAAGTTCACCAAGTGATGGCGGCATGGCCTAGGAAGCGACTGCAGTAGATGAGAGAGGCAAAGCTTGAATGTGGATGGCTCGATAGTTGGCTAGGGTTTAAATCGATTGGAGATGAGAAGAGTTAAGTCACCTAAATGGAAATGAAGCAAGTAAGGAGTTAGGCTAAGTAAAGGAGTATAAGTAAGAGAAAATTTTTCTCAAAATCTTTTTGTAGGCACTAATTCAGGACGAGTAGGGTCTAAACTCGATACCAAGTTTATAATTCCAACTCGAGTCAGTTCCAACTCACCACAATAAACCTATATACCGACTTAAAGCCTTACATAAATTACAAAGCGAAGATTGCACCATCAGTACAGAGAATGGAAATCCAAATCGAAATCATAATGAATAGCAAATCAGAAGTTAAGCGGTGAAAAACAACATCTCGAAACATAAGTCGAAAATTGACTGAAACTCGTAAGATAGCATTTCAAAGTTCTCTTGTTCCAAGGCACACTTTGTTTCCAATGAAATCGTACTTTGCTGGGAAAATGTTAATTGAATTTTTAACCAAGCAGAAATCATAAGGGATTACAATGTTGAAATGAGAACATAACTACCTGAAACTTGGTAGAGTCACTCGGAAGGACAAGAGGAAATGCTTAAGAAAGTATAAGCCAACAGCAAGCTAAGTCATTAACTCGGCCCGAGTCAACCCGCTTGACTCGGTACTGAGTCTAAATGCCAAATCATTGCATTCTTGTATTCTTAGTAAGTGGTCCCCAAGTCTTTCTACGCATGTTCAAGAAGCTTCATAGAGTTCTAGTGAGCCAATCGTGAGAAATGAAGATGTGATGGCCAAACTATAGGATAATTAAATTCATGGAAGAATGATAATCAACACTCATCGATAACCTACCAAATTACATGGAGGGCACTAGATGAAGTAAGGAGCTTGGGAACAAAAGGATTTAGCCATGGTTGGACCCAGTCGCGAGACAAGAGCTTGACTCGATACCGAGTCTAAACCTTAACTCGAGCCGTCACGATATTTGTTGTGCTATCTTAGGCCAGTTCCTGGCCTTTATAATAGCTAGCTTCAGATCTAACATGACTGCTACCTCTATAAATACAAATCATAGTGTAACCAAGTAAGGATTTGGATTTTGCTTTCACTACACGAGATTTCCATCAATTCTTCAACTCTTTCCTCCACACCATAGTCACTAAGCTAGACACTCTAAGCAATTCTAGGACTTAGAATCAATCTAACCCCTGTACTTATGACTAGTTCTTTCTTAATTACCTTGTAATTGCATTCAAGCTAGACAAACTAATAATCGGAGCTATAAAATGGACGTAGGCTTATTTAACAGCCAAACCATTATAAAATCCTTGTGTCTTAGTTACTTTTTTGCTATTTTTTATTACATTTGCTCTGTTCTAACAGGGTTGGTGCTTTTACATCATACTCTAAGGTGTTGATCCATTTTTTGGGTTAACACTTGGTTTTAGTTCAAATTGTGTTCACGTTTATGTAGTTAAACCCAACTAAAACAGTATCATCGTATTTTTGACTTGCTGCATAATTATCCATGTATTATATTGTTATTTTTGACCAAAAAATATTTTGAGGACGTTGGAGTAGTCATGAATGGTAGAAAGTTAAGTCGAGCTTAGTTCTTATAGCAGTGCACCTACAACTGAAATAACCACATGAAACTATAAGGGGAAATAGTGTGTTGTGTTCTAATAGCCCATAAACCTATAACAGCTACAGGTTTTCTTAAGACACTGGTTAATTTTTGCATAATATCTTCATACCTACCAATTTGCTGACCATTTATATGTTTACATTTTTGGATGTCTTCATTTTCAACATATTATGATAAATGATATTGATAAAGGATACTTAGTAAAGATCATAGAATTAAAGGAACCTTTAAGTGATCATACTGTCATAAAACATTGCTAAACACTCTTTAGCACCCGATGGGGTGTCTCGCATGTGTGTGGGTGATATGCGCATAGTGGAAAAAAGATAGTCCCACACCATGAAAAATAATGGAGGTGGAGTAGTATATATATGAGTTTGGCCGCATGTAACAACAGAAGATTCCTTTTGTTAAAAGGTGTAAACCAAATCATATGTTGCCCCTATGGAGGGATGTGCGTGCGGATTTCAACATGCTATTAGAGCTGGCGGTAACGCATGAGACAATGGACAATGCATAAGAGATCTATAAATCATGGTGGCTAACAGTGTAGGCTTAAGTAGTCAGACTTAAGGTGGAGCTAGATTATGGTACGCAGGGCTAGGTAGAATGACATGAGAGCAAAGTCTCAGTATGGTGCTGGTATCGTGTTGGCGTATTGGAAGATGGATGGATGAATGCAAGCTAGGGTGGAGATTTGATGGGGTGTCTCGCATTGTTTGTGGGTAATGGACGTACATTGGAAAAAAGAATAGTCCTACACCGTGAAATATAATGGAGGTGGAATGGTATATATATAAGTTTGGTCGCATGTAACAACAAATGATTTCTTTTGTTAAAAGGTGTTGACCAAACCAAGTATTACCCCCACATAGGGATGTGCAGATAGATTTCAATAGCACCGCCATCGCCCTCCATCATTATCGTTGCCTTTCGTCATCAGTCTCCACCCACACTCCTTCCGACTAACTTTCTTCTCCGTAAGTCGGTTAAGTCTTTTACCTACTCCAAACCGAATAGGATTTTTAATCACCAATTTATATTCAATCTTATGGTTCAAACAATGGGGTCCGTAGTTTCAAATACATTCATGTGGTTCGTATCGGTTTAGGCAAATTGATTTTTCAAATTTAACAAAACTGCTCTAAACTAGATTTTATAATCCATTGGAGTTTAAATTTTTAAACTATTAGAACGACTACGTACAAATTTGCGTTTTACACTGTTATACTAACATTTTTCTTATTCCTAGCCTACAATTGTTATGCCATGTACTAATTACTATTACATTTCATTAATGCATGACTGCTTTTTTTCTACTTTAGCTAAACATTAGTTTTCTTTGATGTATAGTTTAACTTTCAACTGACTTCGATTTATTTATAAAACTACTTGATATTATACCAATTATATTATAATTTGATTTTTAACAAATTATATTAAGTTTTGATTCTCTGAGGCATATTTGTAGTTTTACTTTGCAACAAAAAATAAAAATCTACTTTGGGTATTGACTCAATCGCTACATTTTCCTTTTGAACATATATACCAATGGGGTTCACTTAGCGGTTGTATTTTATATTTGCACATTTTACATGTTGATTCTTACATGAATTTGGTTTCTTCAATGATAGTTCAATTTATTAAAAAATGCACTTCATAGTAGATTTATCTTTTCTCTTTGTTAAACTTTATATTTTCCAACTAAAAATATTTGATTTTCTATATTTCCAAAAAACTGTAGTTTCCAATATTCAACTTTCGTATTTTCTATTAAGACTAGTCTACATTTCTTCAATTTTAAAATACGAACAAATTTTTTAACAGTTATCTAGATCGTTTTGATTTGTTGGATTAAAGCATGTTTACTACATTGATTTTCATTTACTTTGATATGTTTAGAAGGTAGTAAACATGAAGAAGTCGCTTGGTTTATTTTTAGTAAATTTCATATTATTAACATCATATTTGGTTCTCATTTGATTTTAATCCAACTATCATATACTATTTTATGTCTCTAATGTATGCCTGCTTTTCCCCTGTATTATTTGTATATTAGTTTTCTATGATGTTTGGTTAAACTTTTCAAGTTCAATATTTGCAAAATAGTTTAACTTTTATATGACTTTGATTTTATTAAAAAATAGTTTAATATTTTACCAAACAGTTTATTTTTACTAATGATGATTTTAACAAATTGTATTATGTTTTGATAATCCAAGGCATGTTTGGATTTTTTTTACCACACTAAAAATTGCAACAAAAATAAAAATATCCTTTGGGTATTGAAACAATTACTGCAATTTGAAAAAAGGAAAATTTTCCAATCATCATAGTCGATTTAGCTTTTTTTCGTTTTAAACTTTATAATTTTCCAATGGTAACAATATTTAGTTTTATATATTTCCAAAATAACTGTATTTTCCAATCTTTGACTTTCATATTAATTTAAAATATTTTTTATATGTTTGTTTAATAATAAAAGTGGGCTTTTCCATTTTACGCATTGCATTTAGACTTTAAAGGCTTTTTGTACATATCTATCCTTTACAAAATAGTACTAAAATTTGTATTTTGCATTTTATTAACTTATTCTTTTGGAACTAATCTATATTTTTTCAATTTTACATTATGAACAAATTTTTTTAACAGTTGTGTAGATCAATGTGATTTGTTGGATTAAAGGTTGTATGCTATGTTGATTTTCATTTGCTTCAATATGTTTAGAAGGTACTAAACATGAAGAAGACAATTGCTTCATTTTTTAGTAAATTTCATATATGCTGCAAACAAATATTAATTCTATGTTGCATACATATTATTTGTAGGTTCCTCCATTCTTCAATGGATGATTAGTAATTAATTAAGTACTTCTTTTTACTTGTAGTGTTATTTAAGTGTGAAACATCAACCATTCTAGCATGCTCTTTTTTTTACTTGCAATGCTATGACTTATGAATTAAAAAGCAATCTATGGCAATATTATCTATCAATATATCTCATACAATTTACGGTTTCATTAATTGTAGGGTGCAACAGTATAATTTGATTAAAATGAAGGTTCAAGGAGACAGTAATTATCAGGTTATAAATCTCTTTTTTTATCACATTATAACAATCATACCTTTATAATTTCTAATGTTTATAAATTTAATTATAATATTTAGTTCAGAGCACTATCAGATCAATTTTATTAAACTGTTAGTCACCATGAATTTGTGAGGTAGCAAGTCATTGATCAAGTTTCTTAACCTTATATCAACATATTTGGTTCTGTTTTTTCTTCATTAAGTTATAGTTTCATTTTCAGTTTTTTGTTCATGCAGTAAATTTTGAAAACTGCTAAAGTAATTTCTATTGACCCATATAAAACTTTTCAAATGATATATATAGTTATATTGTTCAAATAATGTTCAACAATGATACTGATTTCTTATTGGTGTATGTTATTCAATATTTTGATTAATATAGGCTATCCTCCAAAAGCGTGTATTTTATTTAATATTTTAATTAGTATAGGCAATTGTCCAAAAGCTATTTAATTTTTCAACTATAGGCAATTGTAGTCTTACTGGTCTAGGTGTAGCTGTAAAACAACAGTAACTCCATATTATATTTTTTACTATTTATTTTCATATTATGTCATGGTAAGCAAATCAGCCAGCGTTCGCTGATTACATTTAGATTTGTTGTGAAAAGATACATAATTTAGTTTACTTTAAATCCGGGCAGTAGACTCAATATAGCCCATGAAATTAACTATTTGTTTATAGTGAATTTTTAAATGTATTGCAGACTATTTGGCACGGAATTCTAAGGTTACTAGAATACTTGCTTTGTAGGAATATATTGTTGAGAAGGAGCTTGATGAAGTTCAAAAATTACAGTTGGCAATGCAATTGTATTTCTCTTTTCATTTACACTATATAACTGCCTCCAAGTTTTAAAGATTTACGGCCGTTATGAGTATATTTACATTTTTTGACTATCAAACTATGTTTTTTGAATTATTGTTGTTTCTTGGTGTTGCTTAATTTTTTTTTAATTTGACTGTTGGACATGTTTTGCGAAATATTAGAGAATAAATATGTAACGACCCAGAATTTTAGTTAATTAAAATTTGATATTTAATTAATTTTAAATATTAATAAGTGAAATTTATAAGTCGAATGAATTTTATTTTGAATAATTAGATTTAATTGAATAATTAAATCGATAATTTAATAGTTGGAAAATACGTAAATAATTGAAAATTGGGTTAAATATGATTGAAAATGATTTGTAAAATTTTATTATATCATATTGGAGCTAGAATGATGTTATGGAACTTTTAAAATTGAATTAAAAGTTTATTTGTGAAAATTGAATATTTTAATATTTAATCGACTAGTGAAATTAGCCATTTTTCGAACAGTCTCAGAATCGGACGAAACTAGTTCCATTGGATCCGTAGTAGTTTGTTATTATCGGATTTCAATTTTCGTAGCAATCAGAGTTTATTGTTTTCCTTCCTAAACTCTGGGTGCCCACCAATTTCCACACGGGCAGTCAAGAGTTAAGGTTTATCAGGATATTTGGAATTCAGGAGTTGCTGGAGGCAAGCTGGATTGCATGGCGTAATCACTAGTATATAGTATTTCTTTTTCCGCTGCATTGTTTGTTGTTGTACACTCTGATGATGTAATGTAATGTGATGTAATGTAATAACTGATATAGTTCTTTGTTTAAAGATTATTCATTTATTTATTATATGTTGTTCCGCTGCGATTGTGAGATTCTGATGTTGTTCTGTTGTTGTTTTCTTTCTGTTCTGTCCTATCTTTTCTCTCTCTTCTTCTACCTTTTTCTTTTTCTTAAACCCTAATGGTTCGTTTTTCCGTTCATCTTGAGTTAATCGATGGAGATTAGTGTATATTCAAGGGGTACGGAAAAACGGACTATTACAATGTGGTATCAGAGCATATGGTTAAGCGACAACCATGGCTCTATTGGGTATTACTCATTAGAGATAGAGTTAGTAGTACTCTATAGTGAGTTTGAGTGTAATAATAGCTATGAGAGCGTATTTGTTAGTGAATATAAAATTGTTTTATATTGTGACGATTGGTTCGTTGAGTGGTTTATGGATTCTGGTTAATACGAGTAATTAACGTTGTTGATAGGGATCTCTAAAACACTTGTACAGAACAATTCGGCACGATATTGTTTTAAATTGGGTAAATGAAATAATTTTACCTTGAATATATTTTATATATAAAGAAATAATTTTTCATAATTATTAAAATGTATATAAGTTGATTGTTTAGTTGTTTGAATAATCTAAATTAAAGAATAATTGTATAAGCAAAAGAATTATAAGAATTGAATTATAATTAATGTGATTTACACTTGCGAAATAAACTTATATATATAAGAAGTGAAACTATATGAATATATTTATGAATATGAGTTGTAAATAAAAATGAATTTAAAGTTAAATGGAAATTTACTTAGAATTGGAATCTGAATTGATTTATAAGTGGGAATTTAAGTTATGTAAAACCAAGTGATGTTTATAAAATGGAATATAACTTAAGTGATGTTGAATGAAGTTGATTTTGGTATCGAAGTAAATTATTAAAGTTAAGTGATAAATGTGAACTTGAGTTATATAAATGAAATTCAACTTTTGTAATTGAATTGAATGAATGGATTAAATGTTAATCAATTGAATGTAAATTAAGTTGATATGAAATAACGGATGTAATTCATTAAAATCTAATGTTATTGGAAGTTGAATAATTGAATGAAAATCAATTTAATTGAACCAATTGAAAGTGATGTTGTTAAACCAAATTGAATGAATATAAGCAAAGGAATTTGGTTGTAATTAATATACATTGATTTTATATGGTTGTTAGTTGATTGTATATAATTCATTAAGTGTTAATGAAATTGAAAGCTAAAGTAATTAAAATCCAATTGGAAGTTAAGTGAATCTTAAATAGAATTGAATTTGATTTGGGAGTGAACCAACTTGAATAAGGATTAGTGAATATAAACTAATTGAAAATGAATGTTAGTAAAAACATCCACTGTTAATGAATCAAATGTGATTTAAATTGAAAACCCAATTCATTGAATATTAATGAGAATATGAATGAATATTTATTGGTTATGGATGTTAGTTGAATGTTAGTTGAATGCTGGTTGGTTGATGGTTGAATATATTGCTTTTATTGCATTTGCTATGTTGGCATATATACTTATTATGTTGCTATATGTTGTATATCGATACTATTGTCTACATACATGTTCTCATGTTGTTTTTTGAGTGTTTAGTAGGTGCGGATCGCGTTTGCTTCGCATTTGGAGCTCGCTTTCGCGCTATATTAGCCGTATATGCTCGCTAATAAAATATAAGGTACATATCTCGGATTAAATATCGTACTTTTACACTTTTTCCTCTGCGGGATGCCTCATCACTTGATGAGATGTATATTTGTGATATATATACTGTTATTTTTTTTCGGATCGAGCCGCGCAAAGAAGACTATGACGAATTTTTCCGAAAATTTAAGGCGTTAGAATATTTTTGGGAAAAATTGGAAAATTTGTGAAAACTATAACTTTGATTTGGAATTGAAAGTTAAACAATAGTAGTTGTTTTTGAAAAGATAACTAAGTATGGTTTGGAAACTTAGTAAAGTTATTGTAGGAAGTTTAACTATGGATTTTGGGAAAGTTAATAGATTCTGTAACTTTTCTTACTTGGTAATTTGAGGACAAAATTCTTTTAAGGGGGGAAGTATGTAACGACCCATAATTTTAGTTAATTAAAATTTTATATTTAATTAATTTTAAATATTAATAAGTGAACTTTATAAGTCGAATGAATTTTATTTTGAATAATTAGATTTAATTGAATAATTAAATCGATAATTTAATAGTTGGAAAATACGTAAATAATTGAAAATTGGGTTAAATATGATTGAAAATGATTTGTAAAATTTTATTATATCATATTGGAGTTAGAATGATGTTATGGAACTTTTAAAATTGAATTAAAATTTTATTTGTGAAAATTGAATATTTTAATATTTAATCGACTAGTGAAATTAGCCATTTTTCGAACAGTCTCAGAATTGGACGAAACTAGTTCCATTGGATCCGTAATAGTTTGTTATTTTCGGATTTCAATTTTCGTAGCGATCGGAGTTTATTGTTTTCCTTCCTAAACTCTGGGTGCCCACCAATTTCCACAGGGGCAGTCAAGAGTTAAGGTTTATCAGGATATTTGGAATTCAGGAGTTGCTGGAGGCAAGCTGGATGGCATAGCGTAATCACTAGTATATAGTATTTCTTTTTCCGCTGCATTGTTTGTTGTTATACACTCTGATGATGTAATGTAATGTGATGTAATGTAATAACTGATATAGTTCTTTGTTTAAAGATTATTCATTTACTTATTATATGTTGTTCCGCTGCGATTATGAGATTCTGATGTTGTTCTGTTGTTGTTTTCTTTCTGTTCTGTCCTATCTTTTCTCTCTCTTCTTCTACCTTTTTCTTTTTCTTAAACCCTAATGGTTCGTTTTTCCGTTCATCTTGAGTTAATCGATGGAGATTAGTGTATATTCAAGGGGTACGGAAAAACGGACTATTACAAAATAGACTATAAATAGTTGAATTTACTTAATTTAATATGAAAATACTCTTTTTGAAATTTGAATTCAAAGGGACTAGGGGGTTATTTGTGTAGTTTCTATTTTTGTTACTTTTTTTTCTCATTATGATCCACCTGCTTTATTTGTCTCTACTTTTTATTTGCTTCCTTTTCAAACAAAGTGCTTGTAGTTTAATAAATTTTTAGACTGTTATTATATTTGCGCCAGTGCATGGATGGTCATAGCCATTTTGAGTGCATGGGCTAGGCCTAGTCCTTTTTTGTTGCAATGTAGCGTATTTTTCATGCACTATAATCATGTTCAGTTTTTCTTTTTTCTCCAATATATTAAATGTGATTTACAATAACCTATTTTGTAGAAAACATCAGGTGTTAAGAATGACATTCATTTTTGTTTTTTGACATATATTTGAAGATAACAGGCAATGACATAGCACTATCTATCAGTAATTCATAGTAAAACGACTGCATGACATATACCACTATAACATATAGAAAATATTTGGAATATACTGGTAAAATTAGAAGTTCGATAAAAGTGCCTTCATACCAGAATTAGTTTAATAAAAAAATTACGTAGTCAAAAAGTGACAATTAAAAAACTATTTAATGGCATATATATCTCAATAATTTCCAAAGTAAGTTTGCATACTAGTTAGAAAAGACACTTAGATTATGTAAGACCGAGACAGAAAGTAGACATATTAAATAGTGGAAAATTTCATTGAATAGTTAATTATACACCCATATAGAAACTGATTTTCAAATGTAATATCATTTGCAATATTTAAATTGTAAGTAGATTATAAAATTAAGTAAATATTATGGTTAGAAGCACGTTGCTGAATTAATGCATGTACATTTTGATTAGATACAGACCCACCTTGCATATATACTCGTGTGTGCGTAAAGGAGTGCTTAATAACATCCCAAATAGTACAGTACCCCAAACGTCCCTGATTTCTACAATTTTTTTTTTTTTGAAATGGTACTTTATATACAACAAATCATTGGGACAACATATCCCATTACGTTCGAAAGCAAGTTTCGAACTTGTGACCTCTTGCACCAAAGCCGAATCAATTAACCACTTGGACAATGGTGCATGTCTCTTTCCTCTACAATAAGTTATGATTTAAATAATAGTAGTTTTTCTCTCTTTCCTCTACCACTATTATTTAACTTGGAACTTGTGGTGGAAATCAAAGGGTATTTGGGGTACTGCACTATTTGAGATGCCATTGAACATTCCTCTTGTATATATATGTATGTATCTATAAATCATAATTTTTAATTGAAATATTATCTTCTAAACTTTCTTTATGTATGAGAAAAAACTGAACATTCAAAAAGTTACTTAAAAACGATTTTATGTACGATTAGGTGAAATTATTTTTATTTTCAAATTCAAAAAAAACAAAGTAAGATAATATTGTACAAAAGTTGAAATAATCAGTTAATTTAATATAGCTTTAAATAAATTAATTACTAATATTTATTTATTGATATTTAGATGAGAGAAGACATTACTAGAAAAAACAAAAAAATGTGAAAGGTTGTCATTATTTAGGTTCCAACCTGTAACCTTAATAATACTCCAAACTTCATAAATTACAGTGTAGACTATTTTCACAATGAGTGAGCTTGAACTTATGACCCCATGGTCCTTATTTTGTTATAGTAAGGATGTTTTTGGAACTTCACGGCCGGATCCGAAAATCATGTTTCTTCCAACTATTAATAAAGGTTATGAACAAAACATCCTTCCATTGATTCAATTTTAAAACAGACAAAGTTGAGGGTCTGAACCAGTTGGATTCACTGTTTGCATTAGTACAGAATGTTTTTATTTTGAAAGAAAAAAAAATCTAGACACAAGTTTATGGGCTATAAGTTATATGATAGTTTGAACGTGGCTTGACGCTTCCACCTAGTTTAAACAAATTATGGGTTCTAATCAACTTGAAGATAAATCATAGAAGTCTAAATTTCAAAATATACACTAACTAAAAAACCATCATTTGCTAACAACACAACATCAATTTCCATTAAACGGTGGTGCAACATGATTACATTTGATAAATTGAAAAAATAAAATAAATAAACCGATATATACAATAAGAGCCAAGATACGCAAATCTGAATCAAACCAATTTGAGAAGATCCAAACTCGATCTAAATCCTATAAATCATTGGTCAGTTCAGATTCAAGCGATGAAATATATAGACCTAGTCAAAATCGATCAGATTAGAAAAATCCCAACAAAAAGAAAATATATTCATTTTAATATTTATTACACAACTACACCCAAACCTATCCAATACAATTTGAACTTTGGATTGAATCAGCACTCAAACCCATCCAATCCAACTGAAACTTTGGATTGAATCGGGTCTAGATTTTGAAAATGTCTAGTTTAAACTTAGACAACAAGTCGAGTCAACCATGATAACTAAAAAATCGTAAAAAGAGATATTCTTTTGAGTGTGCTTCTATTTGTGTCTAGAAAAGTGCTTATGGCCACCGTTAAATTTTTAATACATATTAACTTTTTTAATATGCTACCTACCATCAATTTTTTATTTCATTCACCCCTAAACAATTAAAACCTCTTTATCTCCTCAAAAATATATGTGTTTTCATGCCTGACTAGAAAACAAAAATTTCAAATTTTATGTTAAAACATAAAAAAATGCGAAGAGAAGTGAAGATTTAGTGGTTGGTCCTAAATTTAATGACAACAGAAAGCCTAGTTTACTTTTTTCTTAAAACTCTATTTTTCATCTATATGTCAATTTTAAATTTATTATTGAAGGTTTTTTAGTGTTATTTGGATGATGTTAATGATTCTGTGGGCAATACAAATTTAGAGGTTGTAAATTTGATGATATTGTTACCGATAATTTTCATATAAGCTATTGTATTTTAATATTTTATTATATAATGTTTATGTCTTTTTATGTTCTTATCTTTTTTTCTTTCGACTTTTTGATTGTTTGATGAAGGATAATAATCATAATAAGATCGAGAGTGCAATTTTCGTTGTGAAGGAGAAAGGTTTTGATAGTGAAAATATGAAAGAAGATTTTGAATAGTGCGGAAGGGGAAGAATTTTGAAGTTAAAGTTTAGGAGGGAAATTTATTTTGAATATATTTTGGTGTCTGTAGCATAAAACAAAATAAGGTAGTAGGAAGAAAATAGTCAATTTTATAAGGTGACCATTAGTTATTTGAGCCAGAAGTATATTTTCTAGATGCCAACGGTAATACACTTCTTTTGAATTGGTAAATATGTTTTCTATTATATAAAATAACTAAAAAATCATAAAAGTGATGATAATATGCTTGATATAGGTTTGTAGGAAGATTGAATTAAACATTAATTTATGCTTATGCATGGTTAAACTAAGGATTTATTTGTTTGATTGTTAAGTATATGTTTCATTTCTCTATTTTCTCCCTTTTACGTTCCTTTTTTTTATTCACTTTTTCCCTCCCCCTCCTTCTTAATACTTTTTTTTTGGTTCAGATTTCATTTATGCATTGTTTATGAGTACTTGATGGATACGAATAGGATAATAAAAAGAACCACTAAAATTGAGAATATTTGGTGGGCACTTGTGGGCGTTTTCCAGTGAGATATGGGGATGGTTGGAGGTTTCAGGTGATTAAGGAGATAAGGTAGTGGAGAATCAGCAAGACGGGAGAGAGCATAAGAGTAATGGTAGGAGGAAAAGAAGAAAAAAGGAAGGAGAAAAAAGAATATAGAAAAAATAATTCATGAAAAGGTCACTTCATTCATTACTTTTCTCACTGTACGCATTATATAACTTCATCAATTATTGTTTGCCATTACATTTCGACCCTTGTCACCACCTTTAAATAAATATCAAATTAAAATAAAAAGAAACCGCACAATGCTTCTTCTCTCTCTTATTTATATATCTTTATGTTTTTAATTCGAGCTCTCCAAGTGTTTGATGAAATTCCCTAGTGTTCTCCTCCTTCTCATTAAAAATCTCCATGGTCGAGTGGGTATTGGTATTAGGAAGGCCATGGTATTGTGAACACTGTTTCGTGACACTCCTCCTGTTCCAGCTTCGTTCATATCTTGTGCACCATGTGCGTCACTATGTCAAATCAGTGATTTTGCAACATTTATATGTGTTAATTTCTAAAACTTGTAAACGTTACAGACTACCCACAGTAAAAAATAATTAAGATACCTGAAAAAGGGTTATTAAAAATAAACAATCTTTTGTATAAACTTGCAACGCATTGATTATAATTTCCAACAGAAACAAGTGTTACAACTATTGGTAAATCTGTAAATAATTCATTAACAGTTGCATTCATTTGCAATTTTGTATACGTTTATTTTTCTTACTAACCCATTCCCAATCCCATTATCGGCTGCATATCTTTTAATTTCAATATTTGGGTTTCTTTTCTATTGACATATCAATGACACTCGACGCCTCCAGCGACATCGGCTGCTTCGCTCGGCACGCCCTCAAGAGCAGTGACTCGACACGCAACCGTAGATTCGACGTGTCATCACTCCAGGTGACATTAAGTAGACATTGATGGCTCTTGCGACTTCAGGTTCTGCATATCATCTCTACAAGCAACATTAGGTTCGATTTCAATTCCCTTTCAATTGATGTTCTCATTGTTGGAATTCCTAATAGCAAAATGAATGAAAACAACATAGTCCCACATCGCCAAAAATTGCTAAGCTATACTAATATATATATGACTTTGCAATGAAGGGGTTGGGGCCTAGAGGTACCCAAATGTATGCTTTGTTGTGAGGAAGGAGAGCAGGCATCACCACCACACGCGTGCGTGCCCCGCCGCCGACCTACCGAACTGGGCCCAGGCTCGGGCTCATATCTAATATGATCTTATTTTTACTGCAAAACTGGACCGAGTTTTTTATCAGTTGCAGGCTATACGAACAGACGCGACTGTTCAGAAGCAGACGCGGATTGACTGAGGAGGTGCGACTTCTGAAGCGGACGTGAACCGTTAGATGCGAGCGAGTGCGACCTGACTGAATAAGCACGGGCGAACAGAAGCGGGTGTGGCCCGACTGAAGAGGCGTGGTCGAACAGATGCGAGGAGAATGCGGGTGCGACCCGTCAAGCGGACGCGACTATTCGAAGGGACGCAGACGAAATTATAAATAGGAGAGAATCCTGATCACATTCTCAATCAATTCCAATTCTAATTTCTTCTGCTTCTTCTTTTCTACTGCTCTATACAATATATATCACAGAGTTGACATACTCATTACAATCTCGTACAGATTACGTTTGTTGTATTTTGGGAGACTTTTAAATAAAGTCTTAAGGAAATTGTTACGACAAGCCTCAGACGGAATTTCCTTCTTCAAACCGGTTAGGTTTATAATTGATTTATATATTTATTTATATATATCATTTTCGTTTCTACGTTGTACTATTTCTTTAAATAGTATAACGTTTGATCTATCACTATAGTTATTATTACTATAATTGTTAGATTGTAGTTGTAATTAGTTACGACATATTGCTTAATTTAGCAAATACAGACTTTCGAAGTAGTGGAAATCTGATTAATAAACTTGTGAAATGAGTTTATAATTGATTATTCTCTGTTTTGATATACTAGGCGTATAATATTTTAAGACTTTCCTGTTTTTTGCTAAAACCGAGATGACAACAGTTGAATTATCAACAAAGGCTACTACACATAACAGGCCCGATCCTTTTAAAGAAGATGGTGACGATTTTCTAACATGGCAGAATCAGATGTTATTTCATCTCACCACACTCGGTCTGCAACGGTATCTCGAGGAGAAGGAACCGATTCCTGCACCAGGCAAGGAATCAGATGTTGATATGTGGAATCATTCCGATTTTCTATGTAGAAACTATATTCTGAATTGTCTTGACAAGGTGATATACAAAGTATATCAGCCTCTAAAGACGGCAAAGGCACTCTGGAATGCACTTGCCACGAAGTATAAGACATAGCATATCAGTCTTAAGAAATTCATTGTAGACAAATTCATGGACTACAAGATGGTTGACTCCAAACCGGTGACTGCTCAACTGCATGAACTGCAAATCATCATTCATGAACTTGAAGCGGAAGGTCATAAGGTTGGAGAATCGTTTTTTGTAGAAGCCATCATGAGAAAACTGCCGTCGTCATGGAGAGATTACTGCAATTATCTAAAGCATAAGAAAAAAGAAATCTCTTTACAGGATCTCATAGTCTGACTGAAAATTGAGGCAGATAACTGTGGAGTTACGAAAGAAGAATTTCCAGAAGAAAAGGAAAGCTCCAGACAGCAAACCAAAAACAACAAACGAACCAAAAAGTTTAGTGGCGAGTGTTGGGTTTGTGGAAAGGTTGGACATGCCGCTAGAGATTGCAGACTCAAAAAGGACTGCAACAAAGAGGCAAATATAGTAGACAACATGGAAGTAGATGAGTCCAACTTCACGGCAGTTGTATCTACATGCAATATGGTTCAGAATCCTAACCAATGGTGAGTAGACACAGGTGCTACTCGTCATGTCTGCTCTGAAAAATCCATGTTTTCTACATGATAGATTGGGACACATAAATTTTCGAAAAATGAAAACATTATCAAACTTGGGATTAATTCCAAAATTCCAAGTAGATGAGAACTACAAATGCGAGACATGTGTAGAAGCAAAATGGTTAAAAAAACCATTTCAATCTATTGATAGAAGCATCGAACCACTAGGCTTGGTTCATACAGATTTATGTGATTTTAAATCGTTACCTACAAGAGGTGGGAAAAAGTACTTTATCATGTTTATTGACGATTATACACGATATTGCTATGTATATCTTTTGAATAGTAAAGATGAAGCAATTACATCATTTATAAAGTACAAGGTTAAGATAGAAAATCAGTTAAATAAAAAGATCAAGATATCGAGATCTGATCGAGGTGGAGAATATGACTCATCATTTGAATAGTTCTGTGCCAAAAATGGTATAATTCATCAAACAATGGCTCCATATTCACCACAACAAAATGGTGTAGCCGAGAGGAAGAACAGAATGTTAAAAGATATGATTAATGTCATGGTTTTAACCTCTGGTCTACCGACGAACTTGTGGAGGGAAGCCTTAAAGATGTCTAATCACATATTAAACAAAGTCCCTCACAATAAAACATGAACAATTCCATATGAGTTATGGAAAGGACACAAACCAATTTTTAAATACCTCAAAGTGTGGGGATGCTTGACAAAAATTCCAGTCCCGCCTCCCAAGAAAGTCAAACTTGGACCAAAAACAGTAGATTGTTACTACTTAGGGCCAACCCAAAATAATAGTGCCTACATATTTTGGACATTCAGGTCTGATATAGCTGATATTCATGTAATACAATCATGAAATCTAGAGATACCTCATTCTTTGGAGACGTGTTTCCATACAAAAGGAATGAAGGGAATAATGTCCCTAAAAGGACAAGAGAAGAATCAAGCAATTCACATGAAGATGAAACTCATCAAGAGATTGAGTAAGTTGAACCAAGAAGAAGCGTAAGGGCTAGGACTTCCATGGAATTTGGTTCGGATTTTTTCACATATGTGTTAGAACACGAACCTCAAACGTACAAGGAAGTAATGTCATCTTCTGAATCATCATATTGGAAAGATGCAATCCAATTTGAGATTGATTCGATTCTAAGTAATAAAACTTGAAAAATTGTTGATATTCCACCTAGAATAAACCTATTGGCTATAAATGGATTTTCAAGAAGAAAATGAAAGCAAATGTCTCTATCGATAAGTATAAAGCCAGATTAGTAGTCAAAGGATTTCGTCAAAAAGAAGGAGTAGACTTCTTTGATACATATTCGCCCGTAACACGAATAACCTCTATAAGAATGCTAATAGCAATTGCATCGATTTATAATCTAGAAATTCATCAGACGGATGTAAAAACAACATTCTTAAATTGAGATCTCGGTGAGGAGATCTACATGGAGCAACCTGAAGGTTTTGTTTCCAAACGAAATGAAAACAAAGTCTGTAGATTAGTAAAATCATTATACGGACTAAAACAAGCTCCAAAACAATGGCATGCAAAATTTGATAGTGTCATGATGAGAAATGGTTTTCGTATAAATGAATGCGATAAGTGTGTTTATTATAAACAAATTGGACAATCATATTATGATTTGTTTATATGTTGACGATATGTTAATATTTGGTCCAAATACTTAGATAATAGAGACTATAAAGAAGATGTTAATTAGCAATTTTGATATGAAAGAATTAGGAGTTGCATATGTTATTTGGAGAATCAAAATAATAAGAACACCTAATGGAATTGAATTATCTCAGTCACACTATGTAGACAAAGTGATTGATTTTTTTTAAAATTTTGGAATTAAAGGAGTAAGAACACCTTTTAATTCATCAGAAGTGCTATAGAAAAACACCAATGAAAGTGTAATGCAACTGGAATACTCTCGTGTAATAGGATGTCTCATGTATCTCATGAATTGCATAAGACCAGATATAACTTATGCAGTAAGTCGACTGAGCAGGTATACAAGCAATCCAGGAAAGGAACACAGGAAAGCACTAATGAGAGTGCTTGGATATTTAAAAAATACCATAAATTATTCCTTACATTATGGAAAATATCCCACCGTCTTAGGAGGATATAGTGATGCAAACTGGGTTGCTGATTCAGAGGAATCAAAATCAACGAGTGGTTATGTCTTTACCTTAGCAGGGGCAGCAGTGTCATAGAAATCTACTAAACAAACATGCATAGCTTGATCCGCTATGGAATCGGAGTTCATCGCTTTAGATAAAGCAGGCGTAGAAGCAGAATGGCTTCGTCATTTTTTAGAAGATATTCCGTTTTGGCCTAAACCTTTGCCTGCCATATGCATACACTGTGATAACCAAGCCGCGCTAAGTAAAGCGCACAACTTTGTGTATAATGGAAAGTCACGACATATTCGTCGACGCCATAACACAATTACGCAGTTACTCTCAAATGGAACTATTTCCATAGATTATGTGAGAACAAATGATAACCTAGCGGATCCATTTACTAAAGGTTTATCAAGAGAGAAAATTGACTACGCGTCGAGGAGAATGGGTTTAAAAGCCTAAACCACCAAGAGTTAGCTTATACGGAAACCTATCCTAGCAACTGGAGATCCCATGGACTAGGATCAATAGGCAAACCAGTTCTGAGTAACTCAAGACGTAATGCATTTACGTGGACATTGTCCAACTCCATTCTTATGGTGCACAATATAAATGCATGCCTACAGAAGTATTTAAAGGTTAAAACTATGTTTTTTAATGATGACCATATCTTGAAAATAACAAGTGTGATCTATGTAAGATGCCTTTAATGGTTGTGATCACCTATGTTAGTGTGAGCTGGGTCGGCTCTATGAGAATATTAAACGCTTATATTTTCTATAAACCCTCGCAGAACCCAAAATTGTTCAGGACCAAAATGAACACATCCAAGAGATTGGATGAGAAGGGAAACAATGCTTCGTAAAGCTTATTATCTGGATATACAATAAAGACCGACGGTTCAAGATGAAATAATTCACCGATTAGCCAAGTAGATCCGATAAGTTTTAACTATGGAAAGTTCAAAGTGAAATATCTACTTATCCACGATAAAGCATTATTCCATATGTACTCTATGATATTTTGCTTTGTGTGAGGGAATGGAATATTATAATTCATGTGGGGGATTGTTGGAATTCCCAATAGAAAAATGAATGAAAACAACATAGTCCCACATCGCCAAAAATTGCTAAGCTATACTAGTATATATATGGCTTTGCAATGAAGGGGTTAGGGCCTAGGGGCAACTAAATGTATGCTTCGTTGTAAGGAGGGAGGGAATGCATCACCACCACACACGCGCGTGCCTCAGCCGCCACCGCCGTCCGTCCGACCAACCGAACCAGGCCGGGACGGGCTCGGGCTCGGGATAGGGTTCGGGTCTAATATGATCCTATTTTTACTGCAAAACTAGGCCGGGTTTTTCATCAGTTGCAAGGTATACGAACAAACACGACTGTTCAGAAGCATACGCGGATTGACTGAGGAGGTGCGACTTTTGAAGTGGGTATGTACCGTTAGAGGCGAGCGGGTGCGACCTGACTGAATAAGCGCGGGAGAACAGAAGCGGGTGCGGCCCGACTGAAGAGGCGCGGCCGAACAGATGCAAGGAGCAGGCGGGTACGACCCGTGAAGCGGACACGACGATTCGAAGGGATGTGGACAAAATTATAAATAGGAGAGAATCCTGATCACATTCTCAATCAATTCCAATTCTAATTTCTTCTGCTTCTTCTTTTCTACTGCCTTATACAATATATATCACAGAGTTGACATACTCATTACAATCTCATGCAGATTACGTCTGTTGTATCTTGGGAGACTTTAAATAAAGTCTTAAGGAAATTGTTACGATAAGCGTCAGACAAAATTTCCTTCTTCAAACCAGTTAGGTTTATAATTGATTTATATATTTATTTATCTGTATCATTTTCATTTCTATATTGTACTATTTCTTTAAATAGTATAATGTTTGATCTATCTCTATAGTTATTATTACTATAGTGTTAGATTGTGGTTGTAATTTAATTACGACATATTGTTTAACTTAGCAAATACAGACTTCCAAAGTAGTGGAAATCTGATTGATAAACTTGTGAAACGAGTTTATAATTGATTATTCTCTGTTTTGGTATACTAGATGTATAACACTCATTGCTCAATTGATTATGTTACGATATAACTAAATTTCCAGTTTACTTCTTTGAAAACTGAATCTGCTAACTGTTGTACATACATATAACCTTTAGCATCAGTCTAAATTGGTACCGAAGTTAGAATTGGTACTTATGGTGTTTAAGACTTTATGCAGCATTTCCTAATTTAGAATTGCAGTAGCTATTAGCTTGTGATTTACGTATTTTGATAGTGCTTTACAATATGTCAGCTCTGGTTTCACCTTGCAAAATTTAACA
Source organism: Allium cepa (assembly GCA_030765085.1). Classification (NCBI taxonomy): domain Eukaryota; kingdom Viridiplantae; phylum Streptophyta; class Magnoliopsida; order Asparagales; family Amaryllidaceae; genus Allium; species Allium cepa. The sequence goes on along the minus strand of CM060931.1, from coordinate 1,035,762,345 downwards.
CGATATGAAATACTAAAAGGTAAAAAAATCATAACCAAGTAAAATTACATCATTTCACTTATTTAAGCATATGATTTCTACTCAGTATTGGATTTGTTTTTTTGGATAATGCCATAATTTTTTCATAATAAATTTGTGACTAGTAGGGGAAGATCAAACTGAAGCTGATTTAAGAAAGATTTCAATTTGTTTAGAATTTTATTTTACATCATTATATTGTTTCAATCATCTCCACATCACCTTAGAATTCAATGAGTAAGATAATTAGACTAGGAGTATAGTGGTAATCAATATTATCCATCATGTATTCAAATTGATATAGATTATATCAAATTTATTTTATTATCCATCATGAGTAAGTTCATTTTTTACACCATTATGTATTATATCTTCTTTTACACTGACAAATTGACTTTATTTTATTGTTTTCCATCATGTATTCAAATTGACATAGATTGCATCCAAATTTGTTTTACTATTATTTAGACTTATAGTGGATTGCTCATATATTACAATGTTATCGATGTCAAACAATATAACGCACTTTGATTGTCCAACATTTTTGCGAATACAATGTATGGTAAAAAATACATTTTTTTCTTTTTGCAAAAACAAACTATATTTACTCAAATGTCAAAGGATAAGCATGCATACCACTAGATGAGTTGGAATTCTCTCTTCTTCTTCTTTCTCTCTCTCTCTTTCACTTTTGCTTTTCCCTTGTCTCCTTCTTGAATCTCTTCAAATGTAATGACTTTGATTTATATATTTATGGATGGTTTTTTGAAATTAAATGGTGAAAATAGTGTAAACAACAAAGGCATTTTTAGAATTTTGCATTTTTTCTGAATAATTACTCTTACTTGCATCATTTATAATATTTTCAGCAAATTTTATTCTTATGACATAAATATAACCAAGTATGAAGTTTTATACGATTATGATTTTGATGATTATACAATATATAAGCTTATATACTATTAGTAGGGTATAAATTTGTTAATTAAGCTTTTTTTTTATTGATGCTTCTAATCACATAGTTTGTGTAACCATTAGTGAATATTTGGTGAAGTCTTTTTTCCTAAATTTTTAACACAATCTCGAATTGTATTCAAATATTTGCATGAATTTTGATATCTTAAAGGGATAAAGATGCCTCTAACATTATCTTAAAAAATACGTATAAGTATTAGAGTCATTTATTTAAATATTTGAATTGCAGATGTGTTTATTAACTGTTCACGTTTGCTCTTTTTGAAATCAGTTCTTGAGATTGAGCATGAGGTATAAAACATGGAGGTCACTTAGAACTTTAAGCTTTCTTGGGCAACTGTGCTTGACTTGATCCATTTTATTTGTTAATTCTTATTGCTACAAAATGTTTTCGAAGAATATATATTGTTATCCGTCCTTTTTGCTCAACTATACTCGAACCAATTGGACAAGTTAGACTCGACTGTCATCAAGACCGACATGTCAGATTAACGATCATTAACCCCAGATATCAAGCACAGATGATTTTATGAAGCAGTGGTGAAGCGAAAGTGAAAGTTGAACTCGATAGAGCACTCAAAATATTAAAATACACAACTCCCTAAAAATGGATCGGGTATGATCCATATTCATCAATTATGGATCGTACCATATTGATTTTATAGCTCAACTCAGTAGAAAATGATCGATATCTCAAAATCTACAAGTCAACTACATATGAAACTTTGGAAACATTAATATATTAAAGAGTGGAGCCCACTACATCGATCACATACCAAAAGGAGCTCACAAAATGGTAGGTGTCAATCAGTATTACAAGTGATTTGGGACCCACGATCGATACTGTGACTTCTTTTGTATCTAGAGACTCCGTTAGCAAAATTTCAGCAAGATATTTCAACGCCTTCTCTTATAAATATAGACTTGATTGTTCATTTTCGGGTTCTTTACACTATTTATTGCTTTGTACACTTTTGTAACTAAGGATTCTAATCCTATCCTTATTGTACCCACTTTACAAAGTGATTAAAAAAAGCTATCTCTTCAAAGTGGATGTAGGAAAACAACGCCGAACCACTATAAATTAATATGTCCCTACTATTAGCTTGTTTCCGATTACTTTATTGCTATATTCTCTCTATTTACGTTTATTATTCTTTATTTATTCCTCTACAGAATCTCCATCTAGTGTTTATGCAAATTTTTGGTATAAACATTTTGGTGCTTTCACTGAAAAGAAAATTCTCAGCTTGACTGGATCTTATCATCTACTTGTGAATTCCCATATTCACGAGATAGATCCAGCTTTCTACCAACAAGTTTATGTTTCAACTCAAATTTGAAGAAGAGATATATAAGGAGGCTATCAACTGTGGTTAGGAACACCAGATCTGCCGCTCAAAACATAGAAGGAAATGAGAACGCCAGCATCCAACAAGCAGGACAGAGCAATCTATTGGTGAATGTTAATGCTACTAATCCAGTAGGTGTCCAGAGTCCAACCGATTCATTACCAGAGCCCATTTCTAGAACTTGGTGTGAAAGCTCATGGATAGCCTGTCAATAGTGGAAGCAGTAGATTAAAGCTAGTATCGATCTAATGAATCAACTCAGAGATCAACAAGCGGGAAAACCAGAAGGGAGCCAACTCCCTATTCTGCATTGGAGAGCTCAACTTCATCAGATGACTATCAACATTACAGACATCGCAGAACTGATGGATATCATGAAGAAGCATTAGGACATCAATGCACAACTAATCTCGGGCTTCCAGGACTGATCGAATCCGATCCCTCTATAGGGATTAGGGCTGATCCCTCCTCCAAGGGAGGAGCCTTACCTTTTTCTGATGAAACTTGAACTGAAGCCCCTACGATTGATTTAGATGCTGGATTTCAAGTTAATGCAGACCAGTTACCTCTCCGGAATGACGATGGTGTGAATATACATCATGAGGATGTTGAGCCAAGAGGGCGTGGAACAGCCCATAGACATCGACCGGACCATTCACGTGAGGTGGATCACGACCACCTCTTGGCTCCAACTATCCAAACGTCGAACCTGACGTTTTTGATCATGCAGCCAGTAAGGGAGAGCCAAGGCTTGACCAATGATGATTGGAGGATCTCAAGAAGCCATACCTTATTCACAGACAATATTTTACACACAGAATATTCAAGAAGATTTAGCATGTCGTCGATGCCTGCCTATGAGGAAAAAACCGACCCTAGGTAGAACATTAGGAGATATGAATGGCCGATGAACTCCACACGAGCGGATGATTCCACAAAATGCAGATATTTTCCCATCACTCTTTCTAGCATAACAATAATATGGTTCACGAGATTGCCTCCAAGGTCAATCTCTAGATTTGATGATTTAGCAACAAAATTTGTGGAGCAGTTCCATATGCATGTAACTAGCCCCAAAGATGTAATGTCCATACCAAGCATGATCCAGACTCTAGGAGAATTGCTGAAAGATTATTTGGAGAGATTTCATACAGCCATCATGGAAGTTAGTAATCTGAATGACCATTCAATATTGATGGCGATAACAATAGGGATTGACCCAGAATCTAACTTAGGCGATTGGTTAGCTGGTAAACCACCCACGACGTTGGAGCGTTTCTATGCAAACGCAACTCAGTATTTGAGGAAAGAGGAAGCTAAATGCTCTAGGAATAAGAACGTTGTGGGACCGAGTGGAGGGTGGGTGCAGAGTAACGTTGCATTGAAACAGACTAGGGAGAATTTCAAAAAAGTTCAAGAAAATGTCTAAAATAAACAAAATTAGCAAAAGAAATGTGGTGATAGGAATCATGAACGAAAGAGGGATTCTGGAAGAGGAAAGTCTAGGATTCCAATGTATGATACCTGCATGCCACTAAATACATCTCTAGAGAATGCTACTTATCTACATGCAATAACATGTAATATAGGAAGCCACCTCCGAAAGAATCGATCCAGAAACAAAAGCAGAATGGAAAATATTGCCGGTTCCAAAAATGCTATGGTCACCACATGAATGAATGCTGGAATCTCTATGATGTTATCGAGAAACTGATTCAGGAAAGAAACTACAGCAGTTTGTTAAAGCCCCACAAGATCACGAGCATGGGACATTCGACCCCAATCGGGGACAAGCACCGCATAGGGATGAGGATCCTGCACAGACTGGTGGAAGATTAGCGATCAATACGATAGCAAGAGGACCGCATCCAACTGATAAGAGCTGGCATGAGATGGAGTGCTATTCTAGCACAATCAAGCACATGAATTTTGAGTGTTGTTCGAATACAGAAGATTTGGCCCCAATCAAACAGCAACATACAATGGAAGATGATATTTTATTTAGAAATAGATATCCAGATAAGGTGGAGGCACCAACGATCGACCTAATGATCATTTCGGCCATGATTGGCCCCATCTTAGCAAGAAAAGTTTTGATTCACAGTGGTAGCTCGATGAATATAATTTTTAAGAAGGGTTACTACCAGATGAGGATGGAAGCCAAGGATCTGAAACCGTGTAAAGACCACATTCGTAGATTTAACATTGTTGCAACGGAAGCATAGGCTATGTCGAGCTACCGCTGGAGTTAAGAGAAGGCAACCGTAGGAGAGTGCGGATGTTGTCGTTCGTTGTGTTGGATGTGGACTCTCCATATGATGTTTTTCTGGACCGACTGGCCCTTGCTAAATTCCGAGCAGCCATTGCCCCTTGATACCTTAACTTAAGATTCCCAACTAATAATATCATGGGAGTTATGCATGGAGATCAGATGACCGGATGTTCCTGTTATGTGGCTATGTTGAGGGATGCTCAACGGAAGGAGAAAGGTAAGGGCGTGGATAAGTCTCTCGCATCCAAGCCACCAAAGATTGAAAACCGGCACCTGGGCCTTGGCTCGGGTGCCACAGTCACTTCTATAAAGACATAGATTTGAGAGATAATGAGGATGAGCCCAAGGCTTCCGCGACCGAGCTGATGATTGACATTATGGTCAACCACGACGACCCGTCACGGATCCTAAAGACCGGACCACAACTCAGCCCTTTGATGATGAAAGAACTTGCTGGTTTTCTTCCAGCGAATCTTGATGTGTTCGCTTGGGCCTATTCTGATAAATGTTTGATCTTGCCTGCCATAGCAAGCCACACATTAAATATCGACTCGGCATGTCCTTGTGAAACAGAAAGGCATGGCATGTATCCAGAGAAATTTGCCGCCCTTGAAGAAGAGGCGGATAGGCTCAAAAGCAATGGGTTTATTCGCGACGCCCTCTACCTGAAATGGGTATCAAATCCTGTACTTGTAGGAAAGGCAAATGGAAAGTGGCGAACGTGTATTGACTATTCGGAAAGACGGTTTTTCCTTTTCAAGGATCGATCAACTAGTGGACTCAACCGCAGGACACGAGTTATTATCTTTCATGGACGCGTATTCTGGATATAATCAAATCCCGATGCACATACCCGACCAGGAGCATACCAGTTTTATTACTAAAGTTAGATTAGATGGTTGTATGGTAATGCCGTTGGGATTGAAGAATGCTGGAGCAACTTATCAATGCTTGATCAACCAAATGTTTAAAGATCAGACTGGAAAGACGATGGAGGTAAACATGAATGCTATGGCCGTGTAAGTACATGGTATAAGTGCCACACTTCTACGCGAGGAGGATCGAATTAAGAGATTGGTCTAATATGTTAGTAATCGATTAAGAGGAGCTGAAATGAACTATTCATAGATAGAGAAATTGGCGTACTACTACTTGATTGCTTCACGAAAGCTCCATCCCTATTTTCAGGCTCATCCCAATAACGTTCATACTGATCAGCCATTATGATAGGTCCTGCAGTAACCTGAGACGTGTGGAAGGTTACTCAAGTGGAACATTGAGGTAAGCCAATTTGACATCACCTACCTCCCTCGAAGAGCCATTTAGAGACATGCACTGGCGGACTTTATAGCAGAATTCACTGCATAGGATGATCTCCTAGAGAGTGGTGGAGCCTTTACCTTTCGGTGGAAAATGTATACGGATGGAGCATCTAATGATCATAGTTATGGAACCGCCGTGTGTAACATCCTCCACTTGGAGGCCCATGACTAATGGCTACGGATGCTGCAGTCATCCATAGTTATTAATCCTCGGTGGCAAATTATGGTAATGTTAGATACATTGATATTACAGAAACACGTGGATATAGAAAAAAATTTAAAATCAACAAACAACTTTCTCATTCCATTTCAAAGCATTTCAAATTCATTACATAATTCCACAATCGTTAAGCACATTCAAAGAAAATATAATTATTATGACATACGCCAAGAGCGACATATGGAGATGCCCCCTTGGATAACCAGAGTACAACATAGGCAATTAAACAACTTTGCATTTACAACAAAACCTAGTGGAATCAAAATAGAAAAGAACTCTATTTAGCTATCATGCCTCCTACACGTCTTTGGAAGCTTATTCATCTAAAGAGGTACTTGAAAACCTCAACTCTCAAACTACTCAAAATCAATTGAGCATCCAAGAGTTTTAGGGAAAAACATAAACTTCGAGTCAGAAATAAAGACTGTTATGAATAATAATCTACCATCTCAAACCATTTAGATATCTACTGAGAACATGCCACTTAGCAGAATGAGTTTTCCCCTCACTAGTATCTTATTCAAAACTTTATAAAACCATATACTGTGCTCTTGCATCCACAATGGCTAAAACATAGCAATTCAAAATATTATGATGATATGCAAACAAGTAAATCAATTTTGAATTACCCATCCCCATTCATTTTTGACCATCTGCCTCAGTTATAGTTTCTAGGGTCACTATTAACCTAATAGTTTTCATAGGCTGACTAATAACCTATTTAATTCTTATGGACTCCCTGTCCGGTTTCATAGTTTTCATGGGATCGCTAAGAACCTATTGGCCCCTGCCAATAACTATATTGTTTCGTGGGTTCTCCCTGAACCTATTGGTATCTCCAATAACTTCCCTCTTATCCTAGTTTTCATGGGTTGATTAGGAACCTATTGACATCTGTCAATAATTTGATCATCGGAAAACTTCCTTTCGAAACCATTGGAAAACTTCCTTTCGAAACATTCAAATCTTCTTTTCAAAATACTAAGCACATGCCTTTTGAAACACTTTAAAACCTTTTTTCGAAACCTTTCGAATGTATTAAAGTATTACCATTCAATTATAGAAGCATAGCTTCAAAATCATTTGAAAGTACCTCTTTCGAAACCATTGAAAGTACTTCTTTCCAAACCATTGGGTTTGTCTTTAAAAATATCTTTTGGGTCAAAGCGAATATGTATAATAGTACCCCTTTCGAAAACTTTGGCGTTCATCTAAAATTGTTTGGGGAAAATTAATGTCTTTGGAACCATCCTTTCGAAAGCTCAAAAAATTTGAGTAACATATTTGAAGGATAGCTTCAAAACCCTTCTGAAGCCATTGTCTTCGAAACCCATAACCCTTTCGAAATCTTTAGGAAGTGGCTTAGTACCGGTTTAAAACAAAAGCTACCCTTCGAATTGGTTGATGACTTCAATCCACTCGAAAGGCATAGAAACGACCGCAAGGTTTCGATTAGGTTGAGACCACCCTTTCAAAAGTATAAGTTTTAAACATGGGGGCTCATTCGAAAGCCACACTTAAACAAAAAGGCGACAACCCCTTCGAAATCTATTTAGAAGACCCTTTCGAAAGCTTCTATTTCAACTCCTTCAAAAGCATTTAGTAAAAAAGGCAAGCACATTTCTTTAAAAAGTAAAACGAAGGTTTCGACCTCATCGAAAGCTATGTTTCGACACCATGCCTTCCGCCCTTCTCCAATCCACTACGTACCAACATTATGATCCCTTTGTATTGGTTTCAGCTAAGTTGGTTTCGACCTAGTAGGTTTCGACTTGCTTGAATGCGGATGCATAGGGTCAAAAGGTGCTTTTGAAAGAGGTGGAACCCACTTTTCTAGGTAAAGATTGATTTAATGCCATTTAAAGTAATTACTTTATAACTAACCTGCCTATTTGTAAACATTTAATGGGTTGCCATAAACTTTCCAAATTCTTTAACAAAATAACCGCCGCATACTTTCAGATCTAAACAAGGATTAATTTAACAAATAAGCCCTTCCAATAACCAAAAATCACTTAGGAAAAATCCCCAAAAATCATAGAAATTCACTTTCAATATGTTATGTAACGTTTAAAAAATTTTAGGCCCAAATTCTCTATAAAATAACCAAAATTAATCTATAAACCTAATTATTCATATTTTCCTTTGAAAATTCATAATAAATTCTCCATAGCTTAGAAAATTATAAAAATTAGAACCCAAATCCAGAATCATGTTTTACATAACATATACTTTCCTCATGGCATTCGAAATCCAAATTAAATGATTTTACCCTTAAAACCATGTATAAATAATTTTCAAACAATCTTGTTTAAATCAAACATATCAAAAAATCCAAGCATATCATCAATCAAAAATCATCATAACGATTTTAATCTTAAACTCGAAAATCAAATGATCATAAAAGAAAAATAGAGACGGTTTTGATTATTATTACCTTGATTAGGATAAGGATTTTGGGATTTGATTCTTGATAAATTTCCCCTAGCTTGAATCATTAGCTTTAGATTGATTTTCTCTTCTTTTCTCCTAAGTAATGGCTGGCTCCTCTTTTGATTTAAGTTTTTGTGTTTTGTAAAACGAACGTGTATGGGAATGAAACGAGAATTTAAGGTAATGGTGTGGCAATTTCCTAATAAGCCCTTTAGTTAATTGTTTCCTTGTTAATTAACAATTAAAAATATTTATAAGCCCATTCATATCATTAAGCTCGGCCTCTAATTTATTTTCAAATCTGAATCCCCTTATCACTCTAATATTTACATTATTCTGTTTAATTTATCTAATCAAATCTCCTGAATAATGTTATTAAAAATTAGGGGTGTTACAGGCTTCCCTCCTTAAAGAACTTTATCCTCGAAATTCAGTAAGGACTAAGTGCTAAACACAGCAATCATCTGTACAAACTCCTCGCAACCATACTAGCCCACCTGACTAGCAAATATCAATATAAACTTAAGATAGACATACCTTCAAAGCAGATCAGGATAAATATCTCTAATCCTGTCTTCTGTCTTCTAAGTACGGCCCTTCTCGTTGTCACTTCACTGAAATTTCACCAACTTAACTGTCTTGTTCCTTAATATTTTCTCATCTCTCGCTACAACCCGAACTGATTGTCCCGAAAAAGTCAAATTAGGCTCTATTATCTTATCTTCCAACCTTGTCGGAGGCATAGTAGTCTTCGGATGATGCACACATTGGTGAAGACGAGATACATGAAACACATTATGGATACCTGCCATACTACTCGGCTTGTATGCAAGCTTCTTGATCCTCTCTATAACTTGGAATGGACCAACATATCTCGGTGCTAGTTTTTCTAACTTTTCAAATTGTACCACACCCTTTATCGGTGATACCTTAATGAAAAGCTTTATCTCCAACTGAGAATTCTAGGTCTTTATGCCTCTTATCTACGTAACTCTTTTGTCTGGACTGAGCTTCCTTCATCCTTTCTTGGATTAGCTCAATCTCCTATGCTGCCTCTCTAACCAGATCTGGACCTAGGACTAATCTGTCTCCAGTCTCCAACCTACATGTTGGTGATTTGCATAGCCTTCCATACAAGGCTTTAAAAGGTAACATTTCTATACTAGCCTGATAACTATTTTTATAGGAAAACTCTACTAAGTGTAGGTGATCTACCCAAGATCCACCAAATTCCAATACACAAGCTCTCAGTAAATCCTCGAGCACCGTATTGACTCTCTCTGTCTGCCCACCCGCTTGAGGGTGATATGTAGTATTCATCTTAAGCTTGGTACCTAATACATCCTTTAGACTCTTCCAGAATTCACTAGTGAATAAAGCATCTCTAACATTGACCATACTACTAGAAATCCCACATAGTCTAACTATGTTCTTCATGAATAACTTAGCTAAAATAGATGCCGTCTTGGTTGACTTAACTAGAATGAAATGAGCACTCTTGGTCAACCTGTCCACCATGACCCATATACTTCCATTTCCCCTATTTGACCTTGGCAACCCGTCTATAAATTCCATGGATATCAAATCCCAATTCCAAACTAGAATCTCCAAAGGTTGAAGCAACCCACTCGGCTTTTAATGTTCGGCCTTCACTTATTGACGGTTTGCACACTGCCTAACCCACAAGCCAACATCCCACTTCATACCTTCCTAATAGAAGCTCCTCTTCATATCTTAATACATCTTGGTCCTTTCAAGATGAACCATAAACTTGGACCGATGACATTCCTCAAGAACTTCTTTCCTTAAGTCCTCCACGTTCAGAACACACAACCGTCCCTTTTTTCTCAACCATCCTCTTTGGTTAAGATTAAAATCCTTTAGATCATCGACCTCGGTTCCAACCTTTAGCCTTCTAATCTTCTCTGCTAACACTGGATCCTCTTTCTGCTTAGAAGAAATCCTTTCAATCAACACTGGTTGAACTTCCAAATAGGACAACATGGCGGTACTTTGACTATAACTTGTAGTCGATCTTAACTGCACACTACAATTAGTCAAAGTTTCTAAATCTTTCCATTCTGCCAACATAGCAAACAACATATTCTGATGTCTTCTACTAAGAGCATCCACTACTTTACTTCCTTTCCACGAGTATACTATATGCCAAAATCATAAGCAACAAAAAACTCCGGCTACCTCTGCTACTCATATTCAGCTCCTTCCAAGAGAATAAATAATTTAAGGACTTATGATCCATACATAGCTCAAACCTCTCCCCTAAGAGATAATGTCTCCAAATCTTCAATGCGAAGATCACCACAACCAACTCCAATTCATGAGTAGGACATCTTACTTCATGCGGTCTAAGCTGTCTTGAAGCATAAGCAATGACTTTACCCTTCTACATCAACATAGCTCCTAATCCAGTTCCACATGCATCGGTATACACCACCAGACCTTGGTTATAACACAGGTGCGTTGGTCAACAAATGCTTTAACTTAAGGAATGCTTCCATACATTTTCAAACCAGACAAATTTCACTTCCTTCCTGGTTAACTTAGTCAAATGTGCTGCTATCCGCGAGAAATCCTTAATGAATCTCTGGTAATAGCCAGCAAATCCAAGAAAACTTCTAATCTCAGTCACCATATTTGGTCTGTTCCAATTATTAACCACTTCGATCTTATTTGTATCGACTGACAAGCCCTTCTCTGAAACCATGTGACCAAGAAACTTAACCTCTTTCTTCCAAAAAATGGTACTTTGAATACTTCGCCTTCAGCTGATGCTGCCTCAGCGTCTCAAGCACTACTCTATGATGATCCTCATGCTCTCTTTCTTCCTTAGAGTACACTAAAATGTCATCTATAAACACAAACACAAACCTATCCAAGTACTCTCGAAAAACTAGATTCATCAAATCCGCGAAGATAGTAGGTGCATTCATTATCCCTAACGGCATCACTAACCACTCATAAGAACCGTATATTGTTTGAAATGATGTCAAAGGAACACTATCCTCTGCCACACTTAATTTATGGAAATCTATCACCAAATCCAACTTTTAAAACACTCTGGCTCCACAAAACCTATCAAATAGATCATTTATTCTCGGTAAAGGATACTTATTCTTAATCGTCCTCTCGTTCAACTTACGATAGTTGATACACATCCTCAATAACCCATCTGGTTTCTTCACGAATGCCATGGCCGCTCCCCAAGACGAATAACTAGGTCTAATAAAATTCCTTCCTTCAAGATCCACTAGCCACACCTTCAATTCCTTCATCTCGGTTGGAGTCATCCTGCTAGGTGGTCTACTTACAGGTTCAGCTCCTGGCACAAGATCTACCCAAAACTCAACAGCTCGTTTTGGTTGTAGTCTCATAACCGGCTCGACATCTGCTAACTCTCTTGCTACTCGAACCTGACTTAACTCTTCTCCTACTTCCATAGCACTTAATAAAGCACAAACACGTAGGTCAGAATTCTCCACAGAGAATACGATTCGGTTATGACTATTAGGGTGTCTCAATGATATTTCCCTATCATGGCAAAATATCCTAGCCTCACACTTACCAATCAATCCATACCTAAGACAATCTCGAAATCTACAAAATCAAAAACATACTAAAAAGTTAAGTTCTAACTGGTCACATCTCATCCATAGAGTTGCATACCCTGCTATCGGGTTTGCAACCCTTAAGAAAGTAACAAGGTATGTGGGTGTTAAGCATAACCTATCTACCAAACACTGAGATATAAACGAATGTGATGCACCAGTATCAAATAGTACCATAAATGATATACTATGAATCAAAAGTGTACCTTCCATCACAGTCTTCCATTTTCCAGCTGCAGTTGGCCTAGCAGATGATGGTCCAACAGCAAAACCTTAATATTGTCCACTTTGACTGGCTTTGGACACTGATTCTTATAATGCCAAACTTGATCACAGTTGAAGCACTTCACACCTTTCTTTTCTGCAGCCTTCTTTCCCTTGCCTGACCGACACTCATGAGCAGAATGATCTTTCTTGTCACACTTGAAGCAAACTAAATTAGCCTTTGCCTTCTTGACAGCCTCACCCTTTTGGGCTCCCTTCTTTTTAAAAAACTTTCTCTTCTTTCCCTAAAAACCTTAGGTTTCAACCGGCTTCTCTTTAGCACAAATAACAAGCATCTCCTCATGTTGGATTGCTATCTCGACAATTACATTACAAGGATCACAGAGATGTAGCAGGGTTTCCCTAGCAATCTCGGGTCTTAATCTCCGAATAATGCTCTTATTCCGCTTGATGACGGTGTCTATAGTAGCATACCAATATCCGGGCAACTCATCAAACTTATTATCATTCTCAATTATCGATATCTCCTCCTGCACCAGGTCTATTAAGTTTCTTAGCAATGACGACCTGATACTTCAGACAAAACCCTATGTTCAAATCTCCTTCTAAACTCTGCCCAAGTTAAATCCTCCTCCGGAACCCCAGTAGTAACACAATTCCACTAATGAAGCGCTACCCCTTGCAATTGCCTATAGGCCAGCCTTCTCTTCTACTCTTCATCCAAACCCAAATTAATGAAGATTATCTTATAATGCAATAGCCAATTCTTAACCTTTATGGTATCCTCCATTCCCATAAATGATTTTCCTCCAAGATTGGTGTAGTCTCTGCTCGGCTTAGCATAATTATTCCCAGCTGGAGCCACATGATCAGCTTCTTAAACATTCCCAGCAACACCAGCAGTAGCGCTTGCTTGCATCAGATTGACGAAGAACTGACACATCATCCCCATATATACGGTGGAATTCCAACACCCACATTGGCATCTGCATTTTGGTTAGCATTAGCCTGTCGACCCAGGTTCCTCCTGGTATTAGCTCAAACATTTTCATTTGTTGTGGTGCTTCCTCCACTAAGATTTCCTCTTCTGTTTCCTGCCTCCATATCTTCTTTCTTATAAATCTGCATACGAGCCTTAGTAAGATACAGAAGAACGGTCAAAGGGAGAGAGGAATATGTACTTATATATATATATATATATATATATCAAATACAAGTACGTAAATATAGCATTCACCCATACCCTGATCTTATTTTCTTGTTCATTGGATTATGTTTCGAAAAAATTTTAGGTTTAAATTTATTTTAAGTTTCATAAACCTATGCTCCGATACCAACTTGTAACATCCCCCACTTGAAGGCCCAAGACTAGTGGCTATGGATGATGTAGTCATCCATTGCTATTAATCCTCGACGACCAAATACGGTAATGTTAGATACATTGATATAACAGAAACACGTGGATATGGAAATTTTTTAAAATTAACAAATAAATTTCTTATTCCAATTCAAAGAATTTCAAATTCATTACATTATCCCACAATATTTAACCACGTTCGGAGAAAATATAATTATTACAACATATGCCAAGAGCGACATATGAAGATGCCCCCTTCGATGATCAAAGTATATGTTGAATATGCGCTTATATGATTTTTGTTTGATGATAATAAACATATATACATTCGTTTAAATGTATTTGTTAATGTACTATTTTATTTTTCATAGATTAAATAAATATTTGCTGAACAAAAATAAATAATTTTATTCAAACAAATATTTATTACATTTTTGAATAGTACAAATTCAAGCTTTCACTATACATATACAATTTTGATTACAAATACATCACAATTTCATATTTACATTTAACCTCACTACAAATCACTCATTCACTCAATTCGTATTTTATCTTCAACTTCATTCCAGTTAGAATCCAACATCTGAGCAATCTGCAAAAATATTCACTAACGCAGTAAAACTGAAAAAGAAATATTTCTGCGGTATAAAATAAAAAGTGAATTTTGAAAATAATATTTACCTCGGTTATTTGGGTTTTTCGTCATGATTTATATTTGAATTCATCACACACGAACAATGTGACATGCATAGTGTATCACTGTACATGCCACAAGGCCGTGCACACCGATATACACTTGATAATGTTACAGGGACATGTGAGCACAAGGTCAAACCCAAAATAAAAAGACGGGTTCAACACAGGTGCAATATAAACAAAAACTCGTCATCAGCACAAGGTCAAACTCGAGTTTTTAAAACTGGGTTCAACTCAAGGTTAATGCACAGTCCAACTATAAGTCAATATGCTCATGAAAGACTGCAAAAATTCAAGAAGGCACCAAACAATAAAATGAATGCAAAGGTCAAGCCATTGTTGTCATGACTCAACTCAAATGCAAAGCTTCGACAAATCAAAAATGCATCAAAGCACAAATACATGGAACAATGCAACTGTTCAATGATCAGACACGAACGCAAACTAAATACAAATGGCAAGACCAAGCTGCAGCATACCAGAGGTGCAGACGACCAAATGAAACATGCTCAAAGTAAGCACAGAGGCAACAAGAATGGCCAGAAACAGTACAACTACAAGCAGATGCAACGCGACTAACAGTAAACAGGTGAACCAAACTAACCAACGCAATAAGTATCATGTCAATAATACAACATGACAATGCAGACACAAATGAAGACTACTGACCGAAACAACATAAACCAAGCTACAAACATCAAGTGCATAAATGTACACAATCCAGGCAAAGCAGGATGACCACAAACTCAACAAGCATATGTACAACATGAACAAGACATGTACATAAGGCATGGGGGCACTGGAACATATAGTACAACAAATAAATCAATTCTGCAACACTGAATCAGATGAACCAGCAAAGGGCAAAGACTCAAAGACACAAATACAATGCAAATGGACACATGTGAAACAAGTGAATCAAGATACCAAACTCAAAAAAGTGAACAAGATCTCAAAGCTCAGACTCAATAAAACAACACTACAGGCAAACACAATATACAACTCAAAGTGAACAGAGCTAAGAAACTCGAGCTCCAAAAGCTACAACATAATGCACCAGTGAACAACTAAATGAAACAGTGGACAGGACAAGTACAGTGCAACTCAATGCTATAAAAGACCACCAGTATGCAATGAAGACTTCAAGAAATACAACAGAGAACTAAAATCAACCATGAACAATGCCAAAGTCATGAAACAATTCAAAATCAATATCGCGGCTATAGCATGATCAGAACAAGATAAAGTCGAAGCAGTAACAGTACTATAGACGCAGAAGTCAAAATAAATAACCAAGACAAAAATCGATCAAGTTCATATTTTCACAAAATCAAAGTCAAAACCGAAGTCATAGTAAAATCACCACAGTCATCTCAAACGAACAAGTCAAATTCGAAACCGTGGTAGCAAAGGCAAATTGACTGAGTTAAACATCAAAGCTTTGGGACGCAAGTGTCATAATATACGAATTTGAAAAAGTCAGTAAAGTCTCAAGCATCAAAACAATATCAGATGGCCGAAACTAAAACGTTGAAGAAGTCAGACGAACGCAATTCTAGGAATTCAAATCCTATATAAACCACTCATCATCGGCAATTCCAATCATCGGAGTTCAATCGAGCATAACTGAAAAGCACAAAGGAAAACCCCATACCAAATTGAAGTCGAACTCCAGAAGCAGCCGAAAAGACGAACAAATATTCTCTCAATTTACAACCAGATTGATCAAACAATCGGCAACTTCACGAAACCCTAGTTTGGATCGAAGAGAACGAAGCCCTAAATTTGCAAAAGGAACGACCGCCATTATTCACGAAAAGGAACAGAGCAACTAAAAGTCGAACTGGCCAGAATAGAATAAGGGGGCCGGTTTTGTTTTAAAAGGGATTTTTATTTTATTTTTAATTAGGGTTTTCGTGTCTTTGTTTTTAATTTGCTTTTTAAATTTATTTTTAAATTTTAAACCGTTATATTTTCTAGTCGTGTGACTAGGGCACAAATTACGTGGCGTAGTTTGAGAATTCGCAACTCAATGGCTGAGTTGTGGTACAGTTTTGAGCGTAAAGTTAGGTTTAGTCGATAGCGGGTGTCGCGAGTTTACGTGTGTAAGCGTCTGACTATCTAATTTCTAGTAGAAACCTCGGGGGCACCACGTAGGCAGGGTTTTGCCGAAGCTGGGTAAATTCTGTGTCGTTCTATTTCTGCATTTTATTATTCTGCTATTTTTCTGTACTGCTATTCTGTGATCTGTGTTAAGATTATTTATAAGCTTTCGCAATTAATTCTTATAATTAGCACTATCATCCTATTCACCCCCCTCTAGGGTGAAATTGATCCTACAAGTGGTATCAGAGCTAGGAATAGAAGTCAATTTTTGTTTTAAAAATTCGTGTTTCAAAAATCGATTTTTGTTTTAAAAATTTGAATTTTTAAATTAGCTTCTTTTAATAATGCTTTTGCTGAGGGTCAGTCCATAGTTAGACCACCAATGTTCAATGGTGAATATGCTTACTGGAAGAATAGGATGGAAATTTTTCGAAAAACCATTGATGCTTGGGATATTGTTGAGACAGGGTATAAAGCACCAACTATAATTGAAAATAATCAGGAAATAAAAAAACTGAAGGATCAATGGACAGAACTAGAAAATAAATTACAAAATGCTAATGCTAAAGCCATGAATTCTATTATCTGTTTATTAGATCAATCAGAATTTAATCGTGTCTCAAATTGTCTAACTGCGCAGGAAATTTGGCATACACTAGAAGTGACTCACGAAGGAACATCTCAAGTCAAAGAATCTCGCCTTGCCATGCTAAGCAGCGAATACGAGATCTTCACAATAGCGAAGGAAGAAAATGTCAAAGAAATGCATGGACGAGTTTCCAATATTGGATACAAATCAAAAGCTCTTGGAAAATCGTACACAGAGTTGGAGATAGTCCGAAAAATCCTCAGAGTCCTTCCACGAAAATTTGAAGCAAAAGTGACTGTCATACAAGAATCGAAAGATTTAAAACAAATGAAAGTTGAAGAACTCATCGAAAATCTCACCACTTATGAGCTAGAAATGAAATTCAAGGAAGAACGTGAAGGAGGAGACACTCGAAGAAAATCAATAGCTCTTAAAGGGACAATTGAAAGTGAAGATGATGATGATGATTGTGAAGCAGAACTAGCACTATTAATAAAAAAATTCAAAAGGTAGAGTCGCAAATATGGCAATCCAGTTAGAAATCAACAAGCAAGAAGCAGATTAAACAAAGCAATAGACAAACCAGAAGAACAGAAAATCATCTGTCATAAATGCAACAAACCCGGTCATATCAAGCCAAATTGTCCCCGAAATCGACCCAGTCAAGGAAAGAAACTGAAAAGGAGAAGTTTGCAGCTACTTGGGATGAAAGTGACGAAGATGGAAGTGATAGCACCGACAGTGAAAGTTAAAAAGCAAATTTGTGTCTTCATGGTGAAATAACTGACAGTAACGATGACGAACCAAGTGAGGTATCAAAACTTACTCATTCAGAATTACTTTTACATTTTCACGAGGTAAATGGCTGTTTTGAACGACTTAGGGAGAAGTATGCCAAACTAGAATCACAAAAAATACTTTGATAGAATTGAATGAACAACTTGACCAATTAGTTCAAAACTATCAAAGTAGGATCCCTAAATGCGATAAGTGTCCAACATTTGAAGACGAAATTAAAAAATCGAAAATTAATATAAAATCACTTGAAAATGAAATTCTGATTTTAAAAGAAAGTGAAAATACTAGGGGAGAAAATTCTATCAAAAAGTGCACACAATTATTAAACGAAAATGAATCTCTCAAAACACAAGTCCAACAATTGTCAACGACTTTAGGTAAATTTTCAAAAAGTGAAAAATCGTTGAATATGCTATTAGGAAAGAAAACTGTTAATACGGTTAGACAAGGACTTGGATATAATCAATCTAAAAGTGTTGAAAGCAATATTAATCGAGTTAATTCTATGTGCACAATTTGTAGAAAATATGGACACAATCACAATAATTGTTGATATAAACCCGAACGTGTGAAAACTATACCGATTTGGGTTCCAAAAGGCACAAATATAAAATCTCTCAAAGTTAAACAAATTTGGGTGCCAAAGGGAACATATATAAACAGTTTTGGGTCCCCACAAAATTACCTTTCTAAATATTATGCCACTAACAATCATGGACCTATAAAAACAAATAGGTCACTAAACTCTCTTCTCGTGTAGGTATGCTGGCAGGCTAAGGAACACCAGTAATGGTATTTGGATTCTGGCTGTTCCAGGCACATGACAGGCGATAAATCAAAGTTCCTTAGCCTAGAAAAGTACAAAGGTGGCAGAGTCACAATGGGCAACATTGACAAGTGTAAAATTGTCGGTAAAGGTAAAGTGGGTAGCAATACATTTACCTCGAATGACGTACTATATGTTGAAAATCTGCACCACAATTTGATATCAATCAGCCAGCTATGTGATAAAGGTATGAATGTTATCTTTGATTCTGGTTTGTGCAAAATTGTTGACAAATCATCAAAAGAAATCTTATTTTCAGGTAAAAGGAAAGGTAATATATATTCTCTATCTTTTGATGTTCTCACCCTCTCTAAATGTTTGGTAGCTAAGGATATAGAAGTGAATTTATGGCATAGACATTTAGGGCATGCTAGTATGAACTTGTTAAACAAATTAAAAAGGAATAGTTTGGTAAGAGGGTTGCCATCACATGAGTTTGAAACAGAAACATTTGTAAAGCATGTACCTTGGGAAGACTTAAAAAATCATCATTTCATGCTAAAAACAATGTAAGCACTTCTAGAGTTCTTGAACTAGTTCATATGGATCTGTTCGGACCAAACGACATTGCTAGTTTAGGAGGTAAGAAATATTGTTTTGTGTTAGTTGATGATTACTCAAGATATACATGGGTATATTTCTTGGCTAAAAAATCAGAAACTTTTTCATACTTCACAAAATTCGCAAAATTAGCGCAAAATGAAAAGAGAGTCCCTATTGTTACGTTAAGAAGTGATCATGGTAGAGAATTTAAAATTATGAATTCGAAAACTTCTGTGATGAAAGCGGTTTTAAACAAGAAATTTCTGCACCACGTACTCCACAACAAAATGGAGTAGTTGAAAAAAAGAATCGAACATTGCAAGAGTTAGCAAGGTCTATGATAAATGAGTATAAGCCACCTTTGCATTTTTGGGCAGAAGCAGTAAATACAGCTTGTTATGTAACGAATAGAGTTATGATTAGACCAATTCTTGACAAAACACCCTATGAGCTATGGTTCAAAAATAAACCAAACATTGACTATTTCAAAGTATTTGGGTGTCCGTGCTATATTCTCAATACAAGTGATCAATTAGGAAAATTCGAAGAAAAAGCCGATGAATGCATATTCATGGGATACTCTTCTAGAAGTAAAGCTTATAGAGTCTACAACAAAAAGAATAAAACAATCATGGAGTCAATCAATGTGAAGTTTGATGAAGGCATTAATGAACAGGAAATGGTCAAAAGCAATGTTGAAGAGGAGAATGGAAAAGATGAGAACGAAAAACCAAAAGAAACCGCAACAACAAACAAAGTCCGAAGGAATCTAGATCCAGAAAAATTGAAATTCAAAGCAAATCATCCTCCAGAATTGATAATAGGAAATCCTATCACAGGTGTTCAAACTCGTTCCTCTTTTAGAAATTTGTGTGATCTGTGTTTATATAGTGGATTTATCTCAGAAATAGAACCCAAAGACATAGATACAGCTCTTAATGATGAAAATTGGTTTATGGCTATGCAAGAAGAGCTAAATCAATTTGAGCGAAATGATGTTTGGAGTTTAGCACCTAGACCTAAGGACTCTCCAGTCGTAGGAACAAAATGGATTTTCAAAAATAAATATGATGAATCTGGAAATGTGATTAGAAATAAAGCTAGACTAGTCGCTAAAGGATATAATCAAATTGAAGTAGTTGACTTTGATGAAACTTTTGCACCTGTAGCTAGACTAGAATCAATTAGGATATTGCAAGCTTTTGCTTGCTACAAAGGATTTAAGTTAAGACAAATGGATATTAAAAGTGCATTACTTAACGAAATTTTAAAAGAAGATGTATTTGTCGAACAACCAGAAGGTTTTGAAAGTCATGAATATCCTAACCATGTATATAAACTTAAAAAGGCATTATACGATTTAAAACAAGCTCCTAGAGCTTGGTACGAATGCCTCAGTACTTATCTTCTTGAAAATGGGTTCAAAAAGCGTTGTGTAGACACCACACTATTTCTGTTGCATGAAAATGATGATATTTTAATTGTTCAAATATATGTTGATGACATTACTTATGGTGCTACTAACAATTTGTTGTATGAGAAATTTGAAAAAGTTATGCAGGAAAAGTTCGAAATGAGCTTGGTTGGAGAATTGAAATTCTTTTTAGGATTTCAAGTCAAACAAAGCGATAAAGGTACATTCATTTCTCAAACAAAATATATTAAGGAACTTATCAACAAATTTGGGTTAAAAGATGCTAAACCAGCTAGAACCCCCATGAGCACAACAATTAAACTTGACAGTGATGAAAAAGGTAAGGCAGTTGATCAAAAGCAATATAGAGGTATGATTGGATCACTCCTTTATCTTACCGCTTCTAGGTCTGACATCATGTTTTCTGTCTGCTTGTGTGCACAATTTCAATCTAACCCAAAAGAATCTCATTTAAAAGCAGTTAAAAGAATTATAAGATATTTGTTGCACACCTCACGGTTTGGTCTTTGGTATCCAACAAACGATAACTTTGAATTAAAAGGTTTTTCAGATGTTGATTATGCTGGATATTTAGTTGATAGAAAAAGTGCTAGTGGAGCATGTTTTATGTTAGGACATTCATTAGTTGCATGGTCAAGTAGGAAATAGAATTGTATTGCATTATCTACAACAAAGGCAGAGTATATTGCTTTGAGTGGTTGCTCTGCTCAAATCTTATGGATGATACAAACTTTGCAAGACTACGGTCTAAATTTTAAACATGTACCGCTAATGTGTGATAGCAAAAGCGCAATTGAGCTCACAAATAATCCTGTACACCACTCACGAACAAAACATATAGATGTTAGACATCATTTTATTAGAGATCATATTTCCAAAGAAAATATCTGCATAAATTTTATTTCAACTGATTTTCAATTGGCAGACATTTTTACAAAACCTCTACCAGAAAATAGTTTTTGTAAACTACGTCTCAGCTTAGGTGTGTTAGAAATTTAATTTGCTGAATACTTAACTTTTTTTTCCCCTACTAATTGTCGAAAAGATAAATAGTGATTGAAAAAGTGATGAGTATTGATATTTATCATACATTATTACTCGAGAAGGTAAAATTAATAAATTTTTTCAGTTTAAACAAGAGTTATAAAACTTTTGTTGGCAAAAATTCCATGACCATCTCTATTTCTATCATATTTCTAACGACCATCACTCATCAAAATTCTATATAGTTTGTCGATATGTGGTACTTTAAACAGGAACCGTTCGTTTTTTCATTTTATATTTCTTTTAATAAATTTATATATATATATATATATAAATAAATAAATACCAAAGTATTCACTCTCATTTAAAAGTCCTCACGGTTATGCATGGGTGAATTACTTGGAATTTGTTATGTGCTTCCATGCTCATTTAAAAGTCCTCATGGTTATGCATGTATGGAATGCATATCAACAGTTGATAATAAACAAGTTGATTCTAATCCCATTTAAAAGTCCTAACGGTTATGCGTGGTTAGAAGACACTTGAATTCATTTTTTTAAAGTAAAAGTGGAATACTACTAATCTCATTTAAAAGTCCTAACGGTTATGCATGGTTAGTAGATATTCAAATTCCTGATATAAATATACCACAAATAGACACAACTGTATGGTTTTATATGATGACATAATTCCCATCATTCTAAAAGTGGAATATGCGCCTAACAAAATATTTATGATTCTTGTTTGATTTTTTTTGAAATTTAATTTTTATATTCGATTGAGTTCTAACGTTGAATTAATATCGATCACTTTATCTCTATTTTCTCTTACACTATTATTCTTTTGCTGATAACAAAAGGGGGAGAAAGAAAAGTTAAGATTTTGTCAAATGAAATCTAGCAAAAGTCAAATGTTTTCCATTAGCATCTAGGCTTATTTGCATATTTTTATGCATATATGTAGGGGGAGCTTTGTGTAGAGAGGAAGCATTTAAATAGGGGGAGCAATTAGAGCATATGAATGATCAAATACATTTAACATATTCAAAATCTTAAATATATGTTTGTTATCATCAAAAGGCGGAGATTGTTGAATATGCGCTTATATGATTTTTGTTTGATGATAATAAACATATATACATTCGTTTAAATGTATTTGTTAATGTACTATTTTATTTTTCATAGATTAAATAAATATTTGCTGAATAAAAATAAATAACACAGAATTTTATTCAAACAAATATTTATTACATTTTTTAATAGTACAAATTCAAGCTTTCACTATACATATACAATTTTGATTACAAATACATCACAATTTCATATTTGCATTTAACCTCACTACACATCACTCATTCACTCAATTCGTATTTTATCTTCAACTTCATTCCAGTTAGAATCCAGCATCTGAGCAATCTGCAAAAATATTTACTAACGCAGTAAAACTGAAAAAGAAATATTTCTGCGGTATAAAATAAAAAATGAATTTTGAAAATAATATTTACCTCGGTTATTTGGGTTTTTCATCATGATTTATATTTGAATTCATCACACACGAACAATGTGACATGCACAGTGTATCACTATACATGCCACAAGGTCGTGCACACCGATATACACTTGATAATGTTACAGGGACAGGTGAGCACAAGGTCAAACCCAAAATAAAAAGACGGGTTCAACACAGGTGCAATATAAATAAAATCTCGTCATCAGCACAAGGTCAAACCCGAGTTTTTAAAATTGGGTTCAACTCAAGGTTAATGCACAGTCCAACTATAAAGTCAATATGCTCATGAAAGACTGCAAAAATTCAAGAAGGCACCAAACAATAAACTGAATGCAAAGGTCAAGCCATTGTTGTCATGACTCAACTCAAATGCAAAGCTTCGACAAATCAAAACTGCATCAAAGCACAAATACATGGAACAATGCAACTCTTCAATGATCAGACACGAACGCAAACTAAATACAAATGGCAAGACCAAGCTGCAGCATACCAGAGGTGCAGACGACCAAATGTAACATGCTCAAAGTAAGCACAGAGGCAACAAGAATGGCCAGAAATAGTACAACTACAAGCAGATGCAACGCGACTAACAGTAAACAGGTGAACCAAACTAGCCAACGCAATAAGTATCATGTCAATAATACAACATGACAATGCAGACACAAATGAAGACTACTGATCGAAACAACATAAACCAAGCTACAAACATCAAGTGCACAAATGTACACAATCCAGGCAAAGCAGGATGACCACAAACTCAACAAGCATATGTACAGCATGAACAAGACATGTACACAAGGCATGGGGGCACTGGAACATATAGTGCAACGAATAAATCAATTCTGCAACACTGAATCAGATGAACTAGTAAAGGGCAAAGACTCAAAAACACAAATACAATGCAAATGGACACATGTGAAACAAGTGAATCAAGATACCAGACTCAAACAAGTGAACAAGATCTCAAAGCTCAGACTCAATAAAGCAACACTACAGGCAAACACAATAAGCAACTCAAAGTGAACAGAGCTAAGAAACTCGAGCTCCAAAAGCTACAACATAATGCACCAATGAACAACTAAATGAAACAGTGGACAGGACAAGTGCAGTGCAACTGAATGCTACAAAAGACCCCCAGTATGCAATGAAGACTTCAAGAAATACAACAGAGAACTAAAATCAACCATGAACAATGCCGAAGTCATGGAACAATTCAAAATCAATACCGCGGCTATAGCATGATCAAAACCAGGTAAAGTCGAAGCAGTAACAGTACTGCAGACGCAGAAGTCAAAATAAATAATCAAGACAAAAATCGATCAAGTTCATATTTTCACAAAATCAAAGTCAAAACCGAAGTCACAGTAAAATCACCACAGTCATCTCAAACGAACAAGTCAAATTCGAAACCGTGGTAGCAAAGGCAAATTGACCGAGTTAAACATCAAAGCCGTGGGACGCAAGTGTCATAATATACGAATTCGAAAAAGTCAGTAAAATCTCAAGCATCAAAACAATATCAGATGGTCGAAACTAAAACGTTGAAGAAATCAGACGAACGCAATTCTAGGAATTCAAATCCTATATAAACCACTCATCATCGGCAATTTCAATCATCGAAGTTCAATCGAGCATAACTGAAAAGCAAAAAGGAAAAC
The DNA here is from genome assembly GCA_030765085.1 of Allium cepa. Lineage (NCBI taxonomy): Eukaryota > Viridiplantae > Streptophyta > Magnoliopsida > Asparagales > Amaryllidaceae > Allium > Allium cepa. The sequence goes on along the minus strand of CM060931.1, from coordinate 1,035,737,398 downwards.
CACATACCAAATTGAAGTCGAACTCCAGAAGCAGCCGAAAAGACGAACAAATATTCTCTCAATTTACAACCAGATTGATCAAACAATCGGCAGCTTCACGAAACCCTAGTTTGGATCGAAGAGAACGAAGCCCTAAATTTGTAAAAGGAACGGCCACCATTATTCACGAAAAGGAACAGAGCAACTAAAAGTTGAACGGGCCAGAATAGAATAAGGGGGCCGGTTTTGTTTTAAAAGGGCTTTTTATTTTATTTTTAATTAGGGTTTTCGTGTCTTTGTTTTTAATTTGCTTTTTAAATTTATTTTTAAATTTTAAACCGTTATATTTTCTAGTCGTGTGACTAGGGCACAAACTACGTGGCGTAGTTTGAGAATTCGCAACTCAATGGCTGAGTTGTGGCAGGGTTTTGAGCGTAGAGTTAGGTTTAGTCGATAGCGAGTGTCGCGAGTTTACTTGTGTAAGCGTCTGGCTATCTAATTTCTAGTAGAAACCTTGGGGGCAGCACGTAGGCAGGGTTTTGCCGAAGCTGGGTAAATTCTGTGTCGTTCTATTTCTTCATTTTATTATTCTGCTATTCTTCTGTAGTTCTATTCTGTGATCTGTGTTAAGATTATTTATAAGCTTTCGCAATTAATTCTTATAATTAACACTATCACCCTATTTGCCCCCCTCTAGGGTGAAATCGATCCTACAACATAACATAGGCAATTAAACAACTTTGCCTTTACAGCAAAACACAGCGGAATCAAAATAAAAAAAAACTCTATATAGCTATCAAGCCTCCTACACGTCTTCGAAAGCTTATTCGTCTAGAGAGGTTCCTGAAACCTTAACTCTCAAACTACCCAAAATCAATTGAGCACCCGAGAGTTTAAAGGAAAACATAAACTATGAGTCAGATATAAAGCCTGGTATGAATAAAATCAACCATCTCAAACCATTTAAATATCTAGCGGGACCATGCCACTTAGCGAAACAGTTTTCCCCTCACTAGTGTCTTATTCAAAACTTTATAAAACCATATACTATGCTCCTGAATCCACAATGGTTAAAACATAGCAATTCAAAATATTATCATGATATGCAAACAAGTAAATCATTTCTGGATTACCCATCCCTATTCATATTTGATTATCTGTCTCGGTTATAGTTTCTAGGGTCACTATTAACCTAATAGTTTTCATGGGCTGACTAATAACCCATTTTACACTTATGGACTCCCTGTTCGGTTTCATAGTTTTCATGGGACCACTAAGAGCCTATTAGCCCCTGCCTATAACTTTATTGTTTCATAGGTTCTCCCTGAACGTATTTGTATCTTCAATAACTTCCCTCTTAATCTAGTTTTCATGGGTTAGCTAGGAACCTATTGACATCTGTAATTTATTTAATCCGGATATAGTTTTCATGGGTACACTACAAACCTACTGGCTCCTACCAACTACTCTTTCTAATCATACTTTTCATGGTTTTGTATGAACCTATTGGCCCTGACCAATAACTTTTCTTTACATAGTTTTCATGGGTATACTATGAACATGTTTATCTAATAACTTCTTTAATCAGTGTTTGGGCATTTTCTATTCTGATCTATCTGACCCCTTGGTTGCAATTCTACCCGTTCAGAAGTTAATTCACTTTATATTCATTACTAGGTCAACCTAGCTGGTTATTCTGCCATTTCTCCCCAAAATGTAGTTATGGTCCCATTATAATGTGAATGTGTGTGTGTATATAAATTAGAAGAAGCAAATATATTAACATAATAATACCAACTCCTATGGTTTAATATCCTTGAAATCAATTTCATTTAAAACATGGTTAATCCCTTTAACCTATTATTCTTTCAATGAAAGCTTCTTTAAAAAATCCAATTTAAAAGCATTTAAAAGCTGTTTTATAATGCCATGGGTGTTGCCTTTAAAAGTTGAGATTAGGTTCTTTTTTTTTGAAAACTAAGGCTTTCAAAACCTTTAATCTTTACTTTCGAAACTATTGGAAAACTTCATTTCGAAAGCATTCAAATCTTCTTTTCAAAATACTAGGTACCTGCCTTTCGAAACAGTTTAAAACCTTTCTTTTGAAACCTTTCAAATGCATTAAAGTATTACATTCAATTATAGAAGCATAGCTTTGAAACCATTTGAAAGTACCCCTTTCGAAACCATTGGGTTTATCTTTAAAAATATCTTTTGGTTCAAAGCGAAAATATACAAAAGTACCCCTTTCGAAACCTTTAGTCTTCATATAAAATTGTTTGAGGAAAATTGATGGCTTTGGAACCAACCTTTTGAAAGCTCAAAACATTTAAGTAACACATTTGAAGGATAGCTTTGAAACCCCTTTCGAAGCCATTGCCTTCAAAACCCTTAACCCTTTCGAAAGCTTTAGGAAATGGCTTAGTACCGGTTTAAAACAAAAGCTACCTTTCAAAATGACTTCAATCCATTCGAAAGGCATAGAGACGGCAACAAAGTTTTGATTGGGTTGAGACTGCCATTTCGAAAGCATTAGTTTAAACATAGGGACTCATTCGAAAGCTGCACTTAAACAAAAAGGTAGCAACCCTTTCGAAAGCTTCTGTTTCGACTCCTTCGAAAGCATTTAGTAAAAACAAGCAAGCGCATAGTATAACAAAGGTTTCGACCCTATCGAAAGCTATGTTGGAACACCATGCCTTCCGCCTTTCTCCAATCCACTACGTACCAACATTGTGATATCTTGTGTATTGGTTTCGACTTAGTTGATTTTGACCTGGTAGATTTCAACTTGGTTGAAAGCGGACGCATAGGTTCGAAAGGTGCTTTTGAAAGAGATGGAACCCATTTTTCTAAGTAAAGACTGATTTAATGCCATCTAAAGTAATTACTTTATAACTAACCTGTCTATTTGTAAATAGTTAACTGGTTTCCATAAATTTCCCAAATTCTTTATCAAAATAATTGTCGCATAATTTTAGATCTAAACAAGGATTAACTTAACAAATAAGCCATTCCATTGAGAAAAACCAATAAAACAATGTCTTTCATCTAAAATAATTTTATTTAAATAGTAAATCATTTAGGAAAAATCCCCAAAAATCATAGAAATTCACTTTCAATATGTTATCTAACATATAAATTAGTTTAGACCCATAATCTTTATAAAATAACCGAAATTAATTTCTAACCCAATTATTCGTATTTTTCTTCGAAAATTCATAATAAAATTTCCCTAGCTTGGAAAATTATGAAAAATAAAACCCATATCCAAAATCATGTTTTACATAACATGTAATTTCCTTATGGCATTTGAAATTCAATTTAAATGATTTTACTCTTAATACCGTGTATAAATAATTATCACACCGTCTTGTTTGAATCAAACATACCGTAAAAATCCAAGTATATCATCAATTAAAAATCATCATAACGATTTTAATCTTAAATCCGAAAATCAAATGATCATAAAAGAAAAATGGAGATGGTTTTAATAATTATTCACCTTGATTAGGATAAGGACTTTGAAATTTGATTCTTGATTAATTTCCCCTAGCATGAATCCTTAGCTTTGGATTGATTTTCTCTTCTTTTCTCCTAAATAATGGCCAACTTCTCTTTTCATTTATGTCTTTTTGTGTTTTGTAAAATGAACATGTATGGGAATGAAAAGAGAATATATGGTAACGGTGTGGCAATTTCCTAATAAGCCCTTGCGTTAATTGTTTCATTGTTAACTAACAATTAAAATCATTTATAAGCCCATTCATATCATTAAGCTCGACCTCTAATTTATTTTCAAATCTCAATCCTCTTATCACACTAATATTTACATTATTCTATTTAATTTATCTAATTAAATCTTCTGAATAATGTTATTAAAAATTAGGGGTGCTACATTGTGCTTGTAACTCTAGAGAATCGATCAGTTTGCTATGCTTTAAAGCTTGACTTCCCTGCTACAAATAATGAATCTGATTACGAATCTTTGATTATTGGACTCAAACTTGCCACAGAACCGAGAATAAAATCTCCCGAAATCTTTGCGACTCCCCGTTGGTGGTATACAAAGTCACGAAGATCACCAAGCTAGATGACAATGACCAGCTCCGTATAATCCAAGTCCAAGTAACTGACTTTGAGTATTATGACGTCATGCACATTCCTTGGGATCAAAACAAAGAGGCCAACTCATTGGTAAAGTTTGCTTGCACTACGGATGCACAATAAATGGGTTTGGTTCCAATCAAAGTGCTTGACGCTCCATGCATAAACCAGATGAAAATCGACTGGGTACTAGAGACGGAGCCTGAGAAAGAGTCGTGGATGACTTCAATTAAAGATTACTTGCTATAGGGAGTCTTTTCGAACGGAGGAATGAAAGATGAAAAATCCCCCCAAAGCTTCATGATATATCATTTAGGAAAGAGTCATATATAGAAAGGTTTTTTAGTTCCCTGCTCTGGTGTATCACTCATGATGTAATAAACGAGTCCTAAGGGAAGTTCATGAAGAGGAATGTGGCGATCACACTGGGGGGAAGCCAAACCCTAGCGAAGAAAATACTCCGTTATGGGTTTTACCGGACAACTGTCAACCGAGATGCTGCTGATTATGCTAAGAGATGCGACAAATGTCATATGTATGCAACAGTTCCGAGAGCTCCGCCAACAGGATTTACACAAATGACCATTCGATGTCCGTTTTCCACATGGGGCATAGATAGTATCGATTACTTACCAATCTCTAGAGGTGGTGCGAAGTTCTTCATCGTAGCAGTTGATTGCTTCACCAAATGGGCCAAAGTAGAACATTTAACCATGATCACGATGAAGAAAGTAATCAACTTCATTTTCTGGAAAATCGTCTATCGTTTTGGCCTTCCATGAACCATTGTAACTGATAAACTAACCTAATTCGATGGCGCTGAATTCAAAGACTTCTACCATCAGCATCATATTAAAAAGCAATTTATGGCAGTTGCTCACCCTCAAGAAAATGGATAAGTTGAAGCTATGAACAAAATCATAAAGTGAACTCTAACACAACGTTTAGAGAAGGCTAGAGGCAAGCGGGTGGATGGACTCCTAACAGCATTATGGGCTTATAGAACCACCCACAAGTCTGCAACTAGCCATACTCCATTTGCGCTTGCTTAAGGCTCCGAAGCCGTCATTCCTATTGAACTCGAAGTCCCTTCCCATCGAGTGACATAATATTATCCCATAATGAATAGAGATCTCCTCTTAGAATCTCTAGATTTGGTAGATGAGAAGTGCAAAGAAGCCGATTTAAGGGCAGTTGCACATTGATATCGAGTCGCTTGATACTACAGCATTAAAGTCTGACCTAGGACCTTTGAAATCGGTAATCTCGCCTTGAAACGGGTTTTTTCTGTCCCATCACACATGAATCCTATTTGGGAGGTACCGTACGTCATTGAACATAAGCTTGGAGAAGGAACTTTTAAGTTAGCGACTGTTGATGGCATCACACTGTAACGGGCGTGGAATAGTAAGCATTTACAACGCTATTTCACTTAGTTTACTCTTTTTCACTCATTGTGTTCAATTTTTAAATTTGCTTTAGCATTTGATTTTCAAGATATATAAAAAGACAAATTATATCATTTCTTTCCATTTTGCAAATGAAATTTGAAATTTTCTTCATATCTGTGATTGTTGTAGCATTACATATTAGTTATGATACCTGCCTAACTAATACTGACATGACCAAGCAGGTTCCCAGAGTTTGGAGCCAACTGATTAAATGAACGTGGTTTGACCATTCGTTCGATTATTCTCGCTCACAACCCGATGTACAAAGTACCTAAAGAAAAATAGAAGTGACTTGACCATTCGATAATCAAATTAATCCCTCCAAGCGAAAGGACATATGTGAATCAAAAAGCGATCGTAACACGACCGATCGCTCTCCAAGTTGAACCTCGGACTTGGGGGCAAGTCAAGTAATCAAGGAAAATACGGTTCAACTATTTTTAGAAATAGCTCTAATTCTCCAAATCATGGGCCAGGGTATAAACACAAATTGTGTGCGATCCAACCATCCGTCAACGAACTCTTATCCCCAGAAAGCAGATATGTGTATAAATAAATAGATGAGTGTGATTCGACCACTTATTATTCCATTAATTCCAACCTGAAATTGACAGGAGGAGTATAAATTCACTACAGATGGAATTCGACCATCCACTATCTAACTCCTTTAACCTGCAAGAGTATAGTTACTTAAACTACCGAATCAAACAGCGTAACACTAGGGCTTGAGCCTAGTGTCTAGTACAACTTGGGGCTATGACTCTATGGAGGCCTTAGGATAAAATTACATATCACCATCCGAATCAATGAGCGACGAATTACAAGTACACTGAATGGAAAATGTAATAGCTCAACTGCTTAAGAAAATTTACACAAAATTTCGACTAAAGTAAAAGAATTTATTTACATAAGCTTGGAAAGTGAAGTACAAGTATTCATAGCCAAAGAATCAAAAAATAAGGGCCGATCCCATACAAATTCGGCCAACAAAACCCAAAAGAATTGGGAGCATGAGTACACGCAAAGAATCGCTTCTTTCTCAGCTTCCTCTTCCTCCTTTTGGAATCAGGAGAGATTTCACTCGAACTTTTCCCACTCCTCGTCTCTTCCCTCTTCTCGCTTCCTTGGCCTTTCACCAGAGTAGTCTAGGTTGACCTAATAAGTGCATCATAAAGGGGAACGAGCTCCATTTTCTCCTGCTTGACTTTCATCTCAAGGGCAATGTCCGCCTCGAGTTTCTATGCCAATTCTTGCATAGAGGGGATTGGCAAGGGTTGGGAATCCCCAATAATGACAACGTCATCATCAGTAGGTATATTTTGATACATACCGCTTTCTTCCTTCCATAAAAAGTCCACCAAGTGCCCGTCGATCACAAAAGTTCCTCTTCTGGGACATCTTGGGTTTTTGCCAAAACCTTGAGAGTAATGGATTCCGTCGCAGGCACCTGAGGTCCTGGTTGATATTCTTGGGAAAGAGGTGGAACTGCAGCAGGCAGATCTAAAGTCGAGGAAATAACAAAAGAGATTAGATATATCGACCGGGGACATTCCATCTTTCTAAAGGACTAGTGAGGTTAAGTTAATACCTTCTTCAGATTAGTTCCCCACGTGAGCCAAAGTGCCACCAAAACCTCCTTTCATAATCAGGGAGAGCCCACTAGATGTACCAATATAGGGCTTCTTTGGATTATAACTAGGCTCGATACAGTGGTGCTGTGAATAGCTTGGGTCACCAGATTTTGGTCATCTCGACATTGTGTGACACGGATCCAGAAACTTCACCAGCTTCATGTTGAGAGGTTGTGGCATGCTCTTTTTGGAATATAAGTTGGGTTTTATGTAGAGCCTTGGGTTCGTCACTAATAGAATTTCGTCTTCTAGCCTCATCAGATCGATTTCTTCAATGCCGAGAGCCTTTTTCTCCTCCTGAATAAGATGCTTCAAAGCAATGGATCTAGTTCTTCCATAACCTCCTCCGTAGCCTTTTCTTTCGCAGCCTTCACTTCTCGTTTAGCAAGGACGTCAATGGCTTTGGCCTTTTTAACACCCGCGTCTCTTTTAAGCCTGATGGTAGCCAATTCATTATAGGCATCCTGGCTGATTCTGGATGCTTCCTCTTTATCTTTGGGTTTGTGCTCAAACTCGGTTTTGTATTCAACTGCGCTTCTTTGGGCCGCATACCTTTCTAACACCAGTTTAAGGTTCCAATGATGAAGCGCTTTAACCTCGGCCAAGTGCTTGGCTTTCTCATCCTCAAATGCCTTGATGGTCGTTTCTGCTTTTTTCTCGGCTTGTGCCTATAAGCTCCTTGAAGATTCTAATACACAATGGTTAGAGTTTCGATGATCCGCTTGTTTTACGCCTCTCGACGTTTCAATTTTTCAACCTCTGTTGCTCGCTTCCAAGATACTTCAGAAATCCTCTCCGCCGCTCTCATCCACTCATTATATACTTATGGATATCATTCATACAATCCATAGTCATTTGTTGGATTTTTTTAGGAACTTTCTTAAGATTAGATATAAAGAAAAATCCATCGAGATATACATTTGGAAAATTTGACTTAAATTAGGCCATACAAGTAGCGGCATCGACTTGTTAAGCTTCAGTGACAAGTTGGGTGTCAGCGCTTTCTTTGCCCGGCCTTTTTCATGAACATTGTGCTCACTATGATACCAATGATCACTTATTTGCTGAGGATGAGATGGTACAAAAGACTATAAAGAAAGTGAAATGGGAGGGGGAACACGAGAGGTGTCAATAGGAGAAACATCATCGCATCGATCTTGCCGCCTTTTAGAACTTTTTGGAAGAGGAGATCTAGACTTGGATCGATGTTCATCATGTGAAGACCACTTTCTGTTACCTCTATTTTGGTAATCATGATCCTGGTTGGAGCGATGGCTAGGGTCCTATTCACAACCACTACCTTGTCGGTATGGGCTCGAATGAGAACCAGGAGTCTGGCATGATATTTCCTATAGATTGAAACATGTGCTTCTTCCTCACCATTGTTTCTGCAAAGAAAAAAAGAATGAACCGGCTTTAAGTATTGAAGGATGTGAGGTGCAATATTGTGAAGTGCTTGCGAATGTATGTGTCTTTGTGTCCCCCCAATGGATAAGTTATTAAAGATTTACCGGCAGGAGTAACCTCTCCATTAGTGGTAGAAGGGACTCCAGCCCCAGTTCAAAAAGGGGATTCTAATCTTTGATGCTCATGTTAGTAAAATGAAAGGTATCAACATCATTGGGTATCGAAAGATTAGATAACGCCTCAAATGTTTCGTCAAAGTGCTTCGAAGATTGAGGAGTGGATTGATCCGGAATAACCTGATGAGTGATGGATAGCTTGGGTTGTTTGAAGAGGCAACTCTTAGGGAACCTATATACGAGTTTCTTGCATTTTACTTTTTTGAGAGCAGAGGGCTGTGGGTTTTGCAAGGATCTGACCATAGCCCCAAAACTAGAACCTGCGTCACCGCCATTGGGATTGTCACCCTCATCTTCCGTTGCATCTTTATTGGTAACTTCCTAAGCCCCCTCAACTGGAGGCACGGTAGGATCAGCTTGATGGCCTTCATCATCATCTGCATCCCGCCGCTTAGTCACTATGACTCCAGCAGTAATCGGCAGTCCTATGCTACGACCCTCTTCCATCAAACCGTAAGTAATGAGGCGTTCATCAGTTGGAGATTCTTAATGTCTATATCTTCAGATGGAAACCATTTGAGCGCCCAGACCGCGTCTGTGTATTGTTTTCCATCGGGTCATGGATAGAGCCTGCACTAACCAAAAAAGTTGCATATTTTAGGATACGATTACAAGCACTCAAGAAATTAAACAAGGAGTAATACTTACGCCCTTTTAACCACCGTCCGGTGAAGCTGGGAAGGCTGGGAATATAGAACCACTCGTTTTTGAAAGCGCTCAACTTGTTCCAAGTACCAGTCAGGATCTGGCAGTTCTTGGCCAACTGGAGAAATGTGAATGAAAAGCTTCACTTTCGTCGTTTGAAAGCGAAAATAAATAGAATGTCTTTAGGAGTTGGAGGATAAAATAAAAGCTCCATAAATGCCATATAGGTACCATTAAACAAGGCATAGCCATTTGGATGCAGTTATGCCGATGCTAACCTCATATGATGTAGCATCTCCTGGATAAATAAATTGAAGGATAGGACGCATCCTGCCCAACACATGAACTTGTTGCATGCAGTGAACCCTTCATGAGGCATATAAGCTTTGTCATTTCGAGTCGGGACTCGCATGTCATCAAATGGAATCCCATGTTTGACTCAAATTCTATGAAAAGAGACTTAATTAATGTTCAAATCCATAAAATCCTTCGGATCTTCCAAAAATATCGCTTCTTTTAGAGTGTCGAGAGCAAGGTCTATTACGTTTGCTAGAAGGACAAGAACGACAAAGAAAAGGTCGAGTAGCGGACCAGTATTTTCCGGTTGATCAGCTTGATTTGGCATCTGGATTGTTACGGAGCTTGTTTTGGCATCTGGATTGTTATGCTATGAACGTTGTCTAGAAGGCATAACAGCTAAATGCTCCGAGCGTCTGGTACCTATGACTACTGAACTCAGTTGATAATCATCATTAAAAAACCCATTCCCCCATGCAAAGTGTGTGCTAGTGCAGAGTGATGCATTTCCATGCAATGTAGTTAAAAATAGTTCAGAATTAAAGACTACAATTGTGATGAGACTCCATGGTTCGATCAGAGTGACCGTCATTGCTGATCGTCTCAACCGATTCTCTAAGTCATAGGCTAAGGATTAAGTCTAAGCATCGGGATCAGTCGTTGACATGTTGAAGTTCGAATTGTGAGTTTAAAATTGGATGAGATTCAAAAATTGGTCCAAAGCATAGGCAACAAATATAAAGATACAGGAGATTAGTCAAGTTCGTTCCATAGTTCAATTGTCATATATGTCTGAATATGCGGTCCATTTCATATGCAAGTCTTACATGTCCATTCAAGCATTCAAGGCTGAAGATCATCATTAAGTTCAAATTAAGATATGAGGATTTAAGTGTGTTTGTCAAAGTTAAACCAACAACTGATCCAAAATGTGCTGTGGCCGATCCTTTTTATTCCGCCTAATTTGTTAAGTCCAAAAACCTCCAACCATCGATCCAAAGAACGATCGGCCAAAACTCTACTGAAAAATGATCGGTCTAATTTCTCATCATTTTTTCAAGCACCAATCCATCAAAATGATCGATTGAACTCTATTTCATTCCCTTATGATATATTTTTTAGATCGATGTGGCTGGCCATTTTACACTTTACCACACCAATTTCTTTAGAAACGATTGGTAACAGTTCACATTTTAGAACTCTAGGAACGATTGGGTAAAATCGATCTTCCACCTTCAACCTCAAACAAACGCATTCCATCCAATCTTAACGCTATGTTCACCATTGAGCCATCATTCCAAGAATTTTACTTCGAATGTCCCTTCAGCCACTAAAGCAAACGATTGCTACAACCATGATCATTTCAATTGCTCCATCACCATTTCAAAAAACTAATCATCTTCCATTTCAAAACATAAACGCCACCGCAATGCCATGACTCACTTCGACCAACTCAAGTCGATCCTAAATGTCTCGTCATAGAAATCAAAATGTACAAAAAGAATCGAACATACCTATGTATAAAAGTAGAAGACGGAGGCGATTTGGTTTCGACTACAAGGTGAATAGGATCTAAGGATAAGATTTGTAGGATATGGCGGCATGGATGGTTAATTAGCAAGGAGTCAGAACGACTTATGAACATGGTTTTGTGAAAAGTGTGGAGTTGGATCAAGGAGCTCAGTAGACCGATGATGAAGAAGAAGACGAAGATGGGTTCAGATGCCAATGGTGGAAAATAAAGCGAAGAAATGAAAAGTGGGTCGGTGTTCCATATTTATACCTAAGAGTGGACCGAACTAATAATGCCCGAAATTCAATCAAATGCCCAAACCAAGAAATGATCAGATGTGATCATTTAGTGATGGATCTATACCTATCCTTCTCCTTTAAATCGCGGTGCAATTGGATTTTTCAACATAAATATGAACCATATACAATCCATCTCCAATGGATTTGGACAGATCCATTATTTTTATTAAAAAGGGAGAGGGGAGAACGATCGAACATGATCCAATCTCAAACAAATTTGACTCGATCATATTAAGAATGGATCAAGTACAATCCATTCTTGATGGATTCATGTCGATCCATCTAAAGAATAAAAAACAAGAAGAAAAGGTGAAACATATGCGAAAAGTTGACAACGACCCGTGAATGTGCAATCTTGATCGTGGGTCAGAGATGAATACGTATACGTGCTAGTGTATGTCCTATAAATTTTGATTTCTTGAAATCAACAGAAATTGAATTCTCACCTGTACTAATTGGAGGAAAATTGGAACGAGACAATCAAGGCCTATTGACTGACTGAAACGAAGAATTATATGATCATCATCAAGATGTGACCTAGAATTTATACTATTGGAAATTAACGAATCATCGTGTCAAACGAAAAGAGATGCGACTCTTCGAGGAAAACAATTTGTAGAAGGGATAACTACTGTTCAGAAAATTGGATGGATTGCTTTGTGATGACACTAACTTGGATCAATTCAATACACGTCATGTTGAAACATGATGTACTTTTGAGGGCCAAGTGTTATCCGGTCTTTCACCCGACTATACCTGAACCGACTAAATAAGTTAGACTCAACTATCATCAAGATCAACATGTCGGATTAACAATTATAAACCCCAAAGATCAGGCACATATGATTATATGAAGCAACGGTAAAGTGAAAGCAGAAAATGAACTCAATAGAGTGCTCAAACTATTAAGATACATAACTCCTTGAAAATGGATTAGTACGATCCGTATTCATTAATTATGGATCGTAATGTATCTATTTTGCAGCTCAACTCGGTAGAAAACGATTGATATCTAAAAATCTACAAGTCAACTACACATGAAACTTTGGGAACATAATATATTGAAGAGTGGAGCCTACCATATCTATCCATCCCAATAGGAGCTCAAAAATTGATTAATGTCGATCAATATTACAAATGATGTGGGACCTGTGATTAGTACTACGACTTCTTTTGAATCTACAGGCTCCACTGCTGAAATTTCAGGAAGATATTTCACCATTTTCCCTATAAATACAGACTTAATTGTTCATTTTTGGGATCTTTACACTGCTTGTTACTTTGTACTCTTTTGTAACTAAGGATTCTAATCCAATCCCTATTGTACTCAGTTTACAAAGTAATTAAAAAAGCTATCTCTTCAAAGTGGACGTAGGCAAACAACGCCGAACCACTATAAATTGCAGTGTCTCTATTATTAGCTTGTTTCCGATTACTTTATAGATATATTCTCTCAGTTTACATTTAATATTCTTCATTTATTCCTCTACAAAATCTCTGTTGAGTGTTTGTGCCAATTTTTAGTATAAACGTATATATATATATATATATATATATATATATATATTAAATAATAGAGTCTTTTATGTACTTGTTTTGTTGACTTATTCATTTCTTCCAAACTAACTAACTTTATAACTATTATGTAATGATTTTAATACATGGTTTTAATGTTGGAACTATGCTAGCCCGCAGGGGAAAATATGGGTGAATTTCAAAAAGTTTCCCTTATTGGATCTATATCGGCTCCATGAAGTGCAATTTATTTAGAACATTTCTAAATTCAATTTAAATAAAATCTCTTATTTTATTTAAATTTATAAATGATAAATAAAATTTTATTTAATTTATATTCAATTAAATATAATAGCACACACATGTATCATATACATATATGTACGTGTGTGCATGTGTAACATAATAATCCGTGCAAGGTATAACAAGCCCATGTATAAACATTGGGATTTACATCGCAATGGACATGTTAGCTGATCCATTATATAACGAATGTTGTCCAAATATATGTATGCATGCAAACTTTTTGTTTACATAAATATTAAAAACTATGTAAAGTCATATATGTATGTACGTACGTATGTTTGTATATATGTGTGCATATCTCTTATATTTAAAAATATTAACGATCTATACATATACATACATATAAACACTATTGCATTAAATATTAAATAATTATATATATATGTATATAAGTGATATATAATTTTTTTAAATCATTTTACACATACGTATATATGTATGAATTACAGTAATAAATTATTGTTATTATATATATAAGTATATTTATAATATAAAAATATATGTGTGTGTGTGTATATATTAATTATGTATAATATATATATATATATATATATATATATATATATATATATATATATTTAAATCTTTCTAGATTGAGCACATCATATCAAAAATTTATTTATATTTTATTACATTAAAAAAATATCAATTAATTATTCAACATATAATAAAATAATAATAGACAATATTTTCATGTCATACTATTCGAATTTTAAATTTTTAGAAGATCAAGCATGGTATTTTAAGGTTACAAAGAATTTCCAAAAAATTTCGAGTGAAAATAATATCTTTAATTGATTGATTGATTTCAGCCGTTCATTAAATTGATTTCTTTAAAGTATAAAAATGATTTTGAAATCTTAGTTTTTGGCTAAGAGTTTATACGGTGTTAAAAAATTTAAAATTTAATTTTTGAAACAAATTTTGTTATACATGATTTATTTAATTAGTATATTGATTTAAATAGTATTGAATAATAATAAATAAATATTAAAAATTAGTTTGCAACCACTGAAAAATATAATCTGTGTAGTATGCATTTTTGAAATATAGGTTCAACTATTAACATGATATGATGATATAATTAGGTAGTATATTAATACATATACATATATATATATATATATATATAAATTAATAAAACGATAATAATTAAAAAAAAATCTGGTAGTGCACTTCAAATTATATATGTCATGATCCAAATTTCAGCTTTCGAAAATCGACATCCATACTCCACTTGTGCCTGAATGCTGTAGATTCAAACATTGAAATTCACCTCGTGCCGGAGCTTATAACACATTAAGTACAACACAGTGGAAGAAAAGAACATATCAATATACGACAATGATACAATATCCAATACAATATGATACAACAGATGATACAATAGATATCAATATGCATCAGAGATATGATACAAGACAATAGCAGCGAAAATAAAGGATAACACCAGCAGCGGAACAAAACCTCCTATATGGTCTTCAAGAAAGAACTCCAGTATCGGTAATCTCTATCTCCAAGGCACCAATCCAGAAGTAGCTCGAATTCCCAAATCAACGATGCACAAAGATAAGCAAGTGCAGTCCTGATCCAAAGACTGAACTAGCTCTAGATAATCTACTAAACCTGACTATCTGAAAAACCCAACTCTAGACTGCCCGTGTGGGAAAATTGTGGGCACCTAGAGTTTAGGAAAGGAACGATAAACTCCAGGTCAGTCATGGGACTGGGTTGAGCAAACAAGACAGTTTATCTTTTAAAACAAACAACAAAAGAATTTAGAACAAATCCGCAATGCTTTTAGGAAAATGAAACTACCATAACGCCTCCCGCCACACACACAATGCAAACGCAGAATTGGAGGAGATTTCTTCTTATGATAGTCAAATATGCTTGATACAAGAAAATTTCTTTGATATTATTACCAGTGCATAGTGTAGTAAAACCATTTTGAAAGTATAATATTAATCCTAGCCAGCATACGACCAGTAACGTATGCCTACTATAGCTACCATGTTCAATAGCAGGTTACCGCCACATTCCATGGCAGGTTATACAACTAAAACCATATAGGCAATCACGAGCGTGCCATCCCCCGGTCCTTTGGAACCTTTATCCGAGAGCTCGACACCAATAACCACAAAGCAATCACAAAGTAATAGATTTGCAGTGACCACATGAGTTAAGTGTCCGGGCTCCATACCATGATACCACCCTTTTCCAAAAGGGAATGACACACCCTAAAGGGCGCGACCCTCATATCCTTGCCGCATCTTTCCTATTTCGACCATTTTCGGGGTGTGAGGTCCTGATGCAGTCTCGTCCACAAAGCTACGCTTTATACAAAAGCCATGCTTTGATCAACAAATGATACACAGCAACACTCAGCATGTCACACTACCAAATTGGGAGTATATCACTGATAACTACCAACTACATAACCTCTGAGCTCGTACGTCTCAGAGAAGGGTGTTAAGATAAGAGAATAAATTCTCTGCCACCAAGCAGAAATGTAGTTGATAGAGATCAGTTTAATATCTTAAAGTGTAATGTCGGACACAAAACCATACAAGTCTGTTCCGGGTTCGAACAGAACCGAAGGCACTTCCGAAGAAGCCCTTGCAATCCGGGCATCCACAATTCCGATCGGACTTCCCGTCACTTAGGGAGAACTCTATACCGGAGCAACTCAGTGCAGAGTCAATCAACAGGTTATCCTATCGTTCTCGAAGACACCCGGTCTTCAACACCGGTTTTTAAATGCAATCCATAACGTCGTATCACTATTCGGAATGGGTTATATGACACAAGGTCCTCTCCCGGCTAAACCGAATAATGAGCGCAATATTTAAAAATACATGGATATGGGATTTTAGCTAAGTCACAACTTTTAGAAACCCAAAACTTTTCTTTCAAATGGTTTAAACCAATTACCATTTCAAATCTTTAAACAAAAAGATTTATTTCACAAAGTTCACATAGTTTCACAAAGATCTATCTATAGATTTCAAAACAATTTCCATTTCAATTTGGATTAACTCAATTAAATCTTTAAAATAAAGATTTAACTTATAGCTTTCAAACCCATTCCCAAAGATTTATTCATAACTTGGAAAACTATTTTTATTTTAGACTTGAAATCCTTTTAACACAAATTGGAAGTTCATTTCTTATGTGAAAGCTTTTATATTTTAGACTTGAAACACATAGGTTTCGTTTTGGGAAAAACTGATTACATTTACATAAGTTAAATCCATTCAAGTATAAGCTTGGTTTAAATTCAAATTTCCAAAACAATACTTTTTAAATGGTTAAAAAAACCCACATAAACACATTTATAAGTTATAACCTTTTTAAACCATAGTTTCCAAATCATAGAATTCAATTTCAAATATTGAATTCAAATTTAAATCAAATTATTTAAATTTCAAAACTCAATCAAGTTATTCAAAATAACTTTTATTTTTGAAATTCATTTTCAAAAGCTTTCAATTCTAATTCCAAAACTATTTTGGATTCAAAAATTCAATCTTTAAAACTGTTTCAAAATCTGTGACTTAACCCATTTCCACGTGCAATACATATTTGTGTGTGCATAAGTGTGGTCCAGGGGTATTACACAATAGAAGTGCAACATCATCAATCAGTACATATTCAAACACAACAATATATTTGATAAGTGGTATAAACGATAACGCTTATATTTGATAAGCGGTATGAACTAAAACGCTTATCTTTTATTCACAGATTACAGATATATATATCACAGATAATAATTTACAGTAAACATAGCTCAAATCAAAACAGAGCATCACAATCAGGGATATCAAACAATTTAATCATCCAATAGAATCCAAACATTTATAAGTAAGATTAGTCAATTGTCTGATTAATTCGAATCAGGTTAACTACTTATGAATTACTAATCCTGGTTAATCAATATTAATAAATTACAAATCACTTTGATTAATTACTCTTTACTCAATTATTAATTAACCACTTATTAATTATTTAATTAATGTTTAATTATAATTAATCAACCTTTAATTATTAATTAATTAACCTTTAATTATTTAATTAACCATTTAATTAATTATCTTTAATTAGTTAATTGACCCTTAATTAATTAATTAGCATTAAATTAAGTATCCTTAATTAATTACGATAAGTGACCATGCCTAATCTTAAGTCAATATTAATTACTTGATTAATCTACCTTAAATTATTAATTAATTACTTTTAATTAAGTAATTATCTTAAAACAATTAATTACTTTTAATTGTTTTCATTAATTTAATCTTCATTTATTAATTATTTTAATTTATAGATCCGTAATTATAAATTAATTAACCTTATATTAATAATTATTTATATTTAATTAATTACAATGATTATTTAATTAATCCTTAATTTATAATCATTCCTTAATCACTTTCATAAATAAATTAACCTTTAATTAATTAATCATTTTCAAATTAATTACCTTTATTAATTAATCACATTAATTAATTATCATTTGATTAAATTATTCTTTAGTCACTTGATTAATCAACTTTAACCATTAATTTATTACTTTTAATTAATGAATTAACCTATCATCATTATTACTTTAAAATAAACAATTTTAAACATTGAATTTAAAAACTAAATCTTTGAGAAACTTGTTTTAAAACCTGCTTTATCTTTTGAACATCTGGTTATGCTTCTTATGAACTTTAAAAGCCTGAAAACAAATTTCTTTCTATGTTTCAAACTTGATTATGTTTTAAATCTAAAAAAACATGTTTGTATTCCAGAAATTTGAGAATCCTGCTGTGTGACAAAACGATTCCTAGGCATTGGAACTTTTCCCAAACTCAACCCCGAGTCAAACACATAAACACACGAACAACCCCCCGAGACAATTGCAGAGTTACCCGAGCAAACAGCCATTCTTCTTCTCCTTTTCTCTTTTAACTTTGATTTTGTTTTAAAACTCAAAATTGTTTAAAATCCCTCGCGTATGCATTTGAATCCCAAACCGAGCCAACATCACGTTTTCTCGAGAGTAAACCCGAGCTACCATTATCTTCTTCAACTACCATATTTTCCAGATGCACAGAGTTTCGCGCGTGCATGTGCACATCAACTCCGACAAACTTTGATCGACACAATGGCCTTTGACAAGTCGGCGATAGGCTCTACAAACGCCACGACCACCCAGATTTCCAATTTCGATCGAAATACAAAATCAAGCAGTGAGATCCATTTATTGGAGTTAGTAAGATCGCCAAAAATGCCTTGCACCGATGATCTCGCCCATCGTTGACCAAGATACTTCAACCCGAGTTGCTCCGGTAGCTCACGAACCTACTCCCCCACGTGCGATACCATCCGATTCAAACTAGATGACTCTACAGCCTCAAGAACACGATTGAAAAAATTCCGAGCCTAAACCCTAAAATCTGATTACGCCGTTGCCATGATCAACTAGAAAATTTGCGAACATTTTTCTAGTGATCAAGGATGATCGAACTTCCTACCAACCAAACTTCGATGAGCTTCACCTTGCCGTTCAACAGAATTTGACAAAAATAACATTTCCATTCAATAAACAATTCCTCACGATTTTCAAATCTAAAAATCTTGATTTTTTTATCAAAATTCTTATTTCTTCATTGCAAATCAAGCTGTAACTTCGAAACTCAAGATTATAATCATTGATTTCTGACTTGAAAATGATATTTACCGTTATCTTTATTTTTTCCAGGATATTACTAATATTTTTTCTTGAAAACTATTTTTAAAATTAAATTACAATGTTTCAAACATTTGGTTTTTAGAGATCA
This sequence comes from Allium cepa, assembly GCA_030765085.1. Taxonomy (NCBI): domain Eukaryota; kingdom Viridiplantae; phylum Streptophyta; class Magnoliopsida; order Asparagales; family Amaryllidaceae; genus Allium; species Allium cepa. Next base: position 1,035,718,244 of record CM060931.1, on the reverse strand, counting down.
GAGCCTAATTCTGATTGTATTGGGATGATATGCATTTTTGAACAAGTTTATCAACGCTGTCATGAAAAAAAATGTCAGAGGCATATTTTCCTGGAACCAACATGCATACCCTATTTGCAAATGTACATACATGTTTTCAATCAACACAAACATTATCAAAGCATCACACCAAGCTTAAGTGGATAAGAGGGATTAGTTTACCCACAAACAACATTAAACATATTTAAGGTTGAAGGTTTGCTCACCTAAAAAATTTGACAGAAAGGAACAGAGTTTTATCTGGAATGTTGAAAACTGAATTGTTTGGAAAGCTTGTTGTTGATGATTCAAGATTTTGATAATTCATTTGATTCCAGGTTGCAGCTGAAACTTGATTGATTTCCAGAGAGTTGTTGATTGAACTATGTTGAAACTACTTTTGAGATTCCAGGCTTGATGTTGAGAAACAGATCCTGATTTTTTTTCTTGATTCAGCTTGTTTTTAACTTGAAAATTGAAGCTTGTTGATCTGAATTTTGAAGTTTCATTTTGCTATTTTTGATTTGTTACAGGTTGCTTGCTGTCTTCAATCTATTTCCAGGCTGCAGTTTGAATCTGTAGTTTTCAAATTTTTTTAGAAATGAATGAGAAGCCTGGTTTTACCTTTTGTTTTCTGATTATCTTTTTACTGATTTTGCTTTAGATTTGAGATCCTTTTCTACTGTTCTCTTTCAGATTTGTTGACGAGCTAAATTATTGCACATGGGGGAGCTCAAAAGTTTCTATAATTTTAAATTTCATTATTTTATTCAATTAAATATATTGGATACCATTTGTTCATTCTTTTCATTGCATTGTGACACTTGTAAATTTTTTCCTCCCTTATGTATGTTAATTCTTTACTCCATCCCCTTTGTATATGTTTATCATTTGTAATTTTACAAGACAGGAGAGTTTTTTTAATAAATTTTTATATCATATTTATTTTATAAATAAACACACCCCTTTCTTACTTAATCTTTATATTTACATTATATAAAATATAAATTAAACCTTAATGATTTTCAAAAACAAAATATTTTTTTTTCCTAAAACATTTATTTCAAATTTAGATTCAAATTTCCAATTAACTTGAATTATAAATCTATTTGTGTTTATTTACATAATCATACATATAATTATGCAATTTAAATTCAAATTCAATGTTTACATTTGTAAAATGTTTATGTTTCCTTTTATATTTATATCTACACAAACAAAATTCTATCCCAATTAATTTTCACATTGAAACCTTTAATTTTGTTCAACATATTATACACTTATATGTTTATATAATTTACATTCATATATTTTTTAATTATTTATTTTTGTACAACTTTTAAAAGAAAAGAAGGATTTAAAAGTTTTGGTTTCATATTAACAAATAGTCACATGTATTTATATAAGAGAATTAAATATAAAAAATAAATCTTTTGAAATTTATTACATCTTCCAAATATTAATATAATTAAAAATTTAGGAAACAAACCGTCATTAACTTTTTATTAATCTCAAAGCTTTTAATTCTATTTTATTTTTGATACATTTCATTTTGAAATTCAATATTAATTTATAAAATACTTATTCTTATATTTTAAATCAAATTTCTATTTATTCCCAATACATTTATTTTTCCTAAATCCAATATTTATTTGTAAGATACTTATGCTTAAATTTCAAATTAAATTTCTATTTAAAATCATAAATTATTTATTTATTCTAGAAATCTCTAATTAATTCACAATTTATTTTCAAAAATTAATTTAATTTCCAAATTAAACTTGGTAAATTTTCAGAAATGTTACAATATATGTGTATATGATATGTTTTAAAAAAAGTTAAAACATACATATAACAATCTATTATGGGACAACATTGATGATACATAGAAGAATCTTACATAACTAGCAATATAATAAAGATATGTATATGAATAATATAATGTTAGAAATTATAAATCATATAGTATAGTAAGTAGATACCTAATACTAATGCCTTAGAGCACCCCTTGTAATGATGAATTCTCTCTTCTTTGAAATCTTCTCGATTCGGCAGATTGCTAATCCTTGAACGGTAGACCATTAACTATCCAATAACTATCGTCTTTTGAACTGATTTGAGATGAATTTGTTGGAGCTCCTTGTTGATGAGGTTATCCAGAAATGATAGAGAAATGGCAGCCAAAAAATCATTTTGCATTAGGGTTAGGAGTCCTTTTATAGTGGAAGAAATAAAGAGAAATATGGATCAAATCTCATATCATTTCTCATCAAATCTCAACCATCCATCTCCAAACCCCTTTAGTCTTTTTAGCATCTCCTACAGCCCCTATTGTTGCCGAAATAACTTCTTAACATCATGGGATAACAGCCCATTTAAGCCCAAATAAATATTATTAATTAAATCTAATATAATTGCATGTCGATTTCGCATATCGATCGATATATTTATAACTATTGTAAATATATACAATAATATTTATTCCTTGAATCATATCCAAAATTTTATAATTAATATTTCATAAATAATAATTAATTTAATTAATATATAACAATTATAAACTAATTAAATCGTTCAGTCTAAAGAGAATTCATCATTCCAGTTGTGTGACTCGTCAGGTATAAATTCGGTCAACGTTTAACATTGAACTGCTCTAACGTCAATGTTCACACGTCACTTTGTAGGTGGTGTGACATTTTAGCCAAATTTATCATCATTTAGTTTCAGTAAAATCCAGTTTCATATTATTAAGCTTTACACAGTTGTGACATTTTACACCAATTTTTTATATCAAAGCTATATCATTTTGTGCTAATGGAATTTGGTAATGGTCAAAATTTCAGTATCGTCCATATTCAACTGTATAGTGCAAACACAAAGTCCTTAGTTTGAAAACAACAATTATTATTAACAGAATGCTCTGGCCAAAGACTTTGTCTTTTAGTTGACTTGAGTTGGCCGTGACACTAACCTCATATAACTGAGGAGGCGAATCCTCTCTAGAATAGTGCTTCACTTCCAATACTTCAACTCGACCTAAATATAGTCACTCGATGGATGTCGTGCCATGATTAGAGTATAATCAAAGTGAAGCTTTCATTGAAGATCCATATTATTCTCAAGTTGAGAGAACTGCATAAATCAGTCACATAGATATTTTTTTGTTTGACTTTAGTTATATTAAGCAATGAAAAACTATCAAGTGAGTTGTTCCATGGTTATCTAATAACCATCAGTATGTAACTCCTAGGTGCCCCAGTAGTCATGAGTAATACGCTACCCAACATTTAAAGAGCGTTACGTACTCTTGTCTTAATGGATACATCGATATCCAGTCTCGATGCATCTTGACTAGGAACATTTAAAATGGTATACTTTTTATTGTGATAGATTACTCACGGTTACAATACTTTGTAACTACTATCATAAGACATTCCATTTATGGATTTTCTATTAAATATACTTTTAATTAAATTAATTAATTAATATAATACATTATATCAAGTATATAATACGAAAAAAACTCCTCTATTTTAAATAAAATTGGCCAACGAGTTAGATATATGTAACAAATTACAAAATTTTCCTAGGGCATACCACTAACTCTATCAATTTTCTGCTTGAACTTGAGGTCAATTGCGGAATCATATTCCAACTTCTCCGGTCGGATTCCACTAAACTAATTGGGTTAGTCCCTCAATGAACGGGTGTGCTATTGTGTTTAAATTATCTACTCCATCAAGCAACTCTCTTCGATGCTGATAAACTACCTTTATCATGTGAAATAATTCAAAGTATGTCTCTTGACTTCCAGTAAGCTCCAAGTTCTCTTACGAACTATATCGCTACATCATTACCGTATAACAATTTTATGGGATTCTCAAAGTTTGAAATCATCCTCGACTCAATTATAAATTTATTCATTTATTATATATATATATATATATATATATATATATTGCTTTTATTGTGATGCTATTCAAGTCAACGTACTTAGTATTTCGTTGAATCAGCCGCAATCTCTTTTATTTGGAACATTTCCAACTTAAAAGATTCTTAAGTTGAATTTTATTATTGACATATTATACTCAATATCATTTATGAAGTTTGAGTCCGAACACACCTTCATAAGGAATTCGTTGCTTCTGTAAACAATTCTCTAGTATTTCATAAATGTAAGAAAACAACCCAAACTACCATTCAGTGGCATCAATTTGGACTTAATATTTGCTTTCTGTATCAAATACATATCATTGACAACATAACATGCATGATAATTCCTACTACTAATGTATAAGGAATCCATTTTACATATTTCATATTTAACATTTTAATAAAGTGCCCTTGCATATCTTTTAGGAGATTCCTAATATCTTTTATACTAACTATAAACGACCTATTTACAAATCCAACGTTAAGTATTAAAACAATTAAAACTGATTTTAACACAAGTACATAATTGAAAACTAGTAATGTGTTGTTTACTTATGATTTAGAAATACCAATGTACCTTTTAACGTTCTTTCCTATGAACACACGCTTTTTCTGGATTTTGACGACAATCAAACTATTTAATATTCTTATCAAAACATTTGTATAATTTTCATGCTCGTCGAACAATATTTTAGTATCTATTCTTATATCATGTCCAAAAAATCACAAAACTAATATCCCTCGCACTAACTTCGAGACACTTTGGTCACTATATGTAAACAGTTTACTCTAAATCATTATTTAGAATTTTCCGTTTTAATCCATGCATACCAAAATATAAAGTCATACCAAGCAATAATTTTGTGAGTAAACTAGAATTAACTTAAGCACGTTAAATATCGGATCTAGTACTCTAATTTCAACAATTGAGTTTACAATGTTATTTTTATCAACGTTGCTCATTATATTCGAACTGCATTAATCTTGCTCTCGAAGAAACATTCGTGGTCGATGGACCATATCCCTTATGGGTACATCTACTAAAATCACATATAAATAATGTACTTGGAATCTTTTTTGAATTTGCGCATTATACCATACCATAGAATCAACTCTCTTAATGGTTTAATTAAACAACCGGGGATTATATATTTTCGACATTGAGAAGATACTCGTAGTTTCTTACCAATATGCAAGAATACTTATTTGACACTCTAATGCAATGTGTTCGTTTGGTTAGTTAATTTCATTTCATATCATATAATCAGTTTCATCTCACTAAAAGAAATTCTTTCACTATGAAGTTGATATTTCTTGAAACAACAGTTGTTTCTTAGTGCAACAAAATCATTGTTCATGAACACTTTATGAATTTCCTTATATATAAAACTAATTTGTTTTTATTTTCCAAAATTTATGTTCAAAACATAAATATATCATCCAATGACAGTCTTTCCCAAACTCCTTTTGGTAAGATTCATACAGGATTCCTCGTATTCGATTATTACATGTAATCTTTCGATTTGCAAAACTTGCTAACATACATATATAACCACAACACACACACACACACACACACACACACATATAAAATATTTTTTAATAAATTAAAACATACATATAACCAATCTAATATGTGATAACATTGATGATACATATAAGAATGTCACCTAACTACCAATATAATAATGATATATATGAATAATATGATGTTATCCAAAAATTATAAGTCATATATTATAGTAAATACATACCTAATACTAATATCTTAGAGCACACCTTGTAATGATACATTCTCCTCTCTTTGAAATCTTCTTGACTCGACGGATTGCTAATTCTTGAACCATAGACCTTTAGCTATTCAATAGCTGTCGCCTTTTGAATTGATTCGAGGTGAACTTTTTGGAGCTCCTTATTGATGAGGTTGGTACCAATGATGGGGAAATGGCAACCAAAAAGTTAGTTTGCATTAGGATTAGAGGTCCTTTTATAGTGGAATAAATAGAGAGAAATATAGATCACATCTCATACCATTTCTCATCAAATCTCAACCATGCATCTCCAAACCCCTCTATCCTTTTTAGCCTCCTCCTAAAAGCCCTATTGTTTACAAAATAATAGCTTAACATCATGGGATAATAGCCCATTTAAGACCAAATAAATATTATTAATTAAATCTAATTTAATTCCTTGTCGATATTGCATATCGATCGATATATTTAAAACTATTATAAATATATACAATAATATTTATTCCTCAAATTATACTAAAAAATTTATAATTAATATTTCATAAATATTAATTGATTGAATTAATATATAACAATAATAAACTAATTAAATCATTTGGTCTAAAGAGAATTCATCATTCCGGTTGTGTGACTCATCAGGTGTAAGTTCGATTGGTGATTAACATCGAACTATTAGAATGTTAATGTTCACACGTCAGTTAGTAAGGTGGTGTGACATTTTGCCAAATTTATCGCTTATTTAATTTTGGAAAAAAATCTAATTTTATATTATTAAGCATTACCCTATTGTGACATTTATATACACCAATTCTCTTCATCAAAACTATATCACTTTGGACTTATGGAATTTGGTAATGGTCAAAATTTTAATAACATCCATATTTAAAATAGGTAGTCCAAATATGAAGGCCTTGGTTCAATATCAACAATTATTATTAATCGAAATCCTCTAGCCAAAGACTTTGACTTTGAGTTGAATTGAGTTGACCGTGATACTAATCTCGTATAACTAAGGACATGAATTCTCTCTTGAATAGTGATTCACTTCCAATACTTCCACTCGTTCCAAATATAGTCACTCGATTGACACTGTACCATGATTTGAATATATTCAAAGCAGAGCTTTCATATTAAAGCTCCATAGTATTCTCTAGCCGAGAAACTATATAACTACTGACTCGGTTTTTAAACCAAGTCAATACAACTTCTAACTCAATTTTGAAACTAAGTTTTTTGACTCATTTTTAAACTAAGCTATTTAATTCAACTTAAAATCTGAGTAAAATAACTCATTTAAAAAATGAGTTAAAAGACTTAGTATTTAAACTGATTCAGCATAACTTTTTTACATTTTGAATAATTTTCTATAAAATGATACCATTGTCATTATATAACTGTTATTATTATCAGCATGTATAAATAAATGCTCACTGTTTATATATATAGTTGTCTGTATTTTAAACCGATTATCTCAAATATAGAGTGAATAAATATATATTCTCTCCTCAACATTATGGTGACAGTCTTTCAAGCCAAGGTAGTAGTATTTGCATCAATGCAATCATCATATTTGTTGCAAGTGAAAAAGATATAAATACTACGGATGATGACACTACTTGTACAATATCAATAAAGATATCATACAGGCTCATTATTATGATTTTCAACATGTTGTTTTCTATTATGATTGGGTAAATATCACGAATAAGACAAACGACTGTAAGATTTGTACCGATTCTAATTTATTGATGGTGAACTTGAAAAGGCTCAAAAACGCTAATGGAGCATATGATGGTTAGTATTCTAGCGATTGAAGCAAGTCAAGTTTTCTATATAAAAGTTGGGGTGGCAATTAAACCTAACTCGACGGACCCGGACCTAACCCAATGGATCTCGGTTTTAGATAGATTAGGTTTTGTTAGGGCCAAACACTACATTTTAAAATCTATACCCAACCCGACTGAGCTTCAGTTCAGGTCAGATCGATTTTGGTCCAATTGGGTAATAACACTAAAATGGCATATATCTCGATGTTTTTTTGGTCTGGTCGGTTCAGGCCGGGTTTGATTGGGTCTTTATGGTGCTTTGCATCACCTGGATCCGACTTGATACTTATTAGGTTCGGTTCAGTTTTGGGTCTTCTCGAGTTAGTTCTATTTGGGTTTGCAATTATTGGTTTTAATTGCTAGCCACTCAAAATCCTAATTGGTCCGTTTTTCGATTAAAGCACATGATAGACAACATAGATGACTACACCATACCAATAGATTTTTCAAACGTTATGAAAGAACAACCTAATTCATTGCATTACAGATATGTATTGAAATGAAATAGACATTATTTTGAAATAAATAGTTGTGTTGTTTTGCTTATTTTAGTAAAATGCATCAAAAGTTCTTGGATATTTTTTTGATGTGATGATTGCGTTTGTTCTATCAATAGAAGCTATCTTTTTATTGATGACTCTTAAATTGATTTGGTTGCTAGAGTTAACTTTTATATAATCCCAACTATTAATTATCCATTTAACATTACTAATGTCCAACTTGTGGTAATTATTGAATTGAGGTTTTAAGTTTCATTGTGTATTAAAGTCTTCTTCATGTATGTTTATTTCTAAATGTCAAACAATTGCAACACTTGTGCATGTATAGGTACAAAATAAAGTGCTTGAAGCAAATATTCAGCCTCTACCAAGTGTTAAAAAATACTAAATAATTATTGATTATGAGGATTTTAAAGGTAAAAATGAAGGTAAACGGTGCTCTAGATGCGAAACCTTAATTTGTTGTCATACTGATTGGCTATGACGCATGAAGAAATGTAGATAATTACCCATATTATTGACATTTCTTAGTTAAAACAAAATAAATTTTACATGGATCTTGATCCCAATCTTGCTCGCCCAGTTGTAGAAAAGAATTCCACAATATTTCCATATGATAACGTCTTCTTTGCAAAAAAGTCGCTCAAAGCTGGAGGCACCACTATGTCTAAATTGCTATTTCTAAATGTCCGATGGACATTGAAAATGTATGTGGGAAAGTTTATTAACAATGAATATGCTGATAAAAAGAAAGAGAAATGTAGGAAAAATGCCGAAGCCAAAGATAAAAATGCTAGCACTCATACACTAAGAAGAAAATCATAACATAGAGTTTATTACGAAATGGCAAGAAAATTGTATAAAAAATGTTTCTTACTAATATTAATAATTAGTAATCAATTCTTTTAACAATATTTATTCTTTCAAGGTTAAGAGAAATCAGAAAGAGCAAGTTACATGATTAATGGTTTGGAAGGTGGTGCATTAAAATACGAGAACTAGACAACCTACGTAATTATTTTTACTTTCAAATAATTTGTCCGTTCACTTGCATTACATTTATCATTATTTAGACAATGATCACACTTGCATTACATTTAAAAATCAAGTTACACTCAAGAAATTCAAATGACACAGTGACTGCATTGAAATTTATATCAGTTATCATTAATTTTTTATGAATCACACTCTTTTAAAACTACTATTATTAGTTGTTTAAAGCTGGTTGAAAAAGCCCTTAGTTCTAGAATCCTATATCCCTGTGTATACCATCAGTCAAAACACTTGAATAACATTTTATCATGATGAAATCTGTTATTTGTTAAATACTGATTGCTGGAGCGCATATGGATAAAGAATTTCGAGTTCTGATTTGCTCCTCATATAGCGTAGCCTCATTTGGGAAGTGGTAGTGCAATCTTATGATTTCCCAACCTCTTTACATAAAATATTAATTATACTTATAGTTGATCATTCAGCTTAAACAAGGATTAACAAACCAAGTAATGTAAATGTATTAGTTTGTTAGGAAACATATATATTAAGTGTACATTTGTCATTTGAGGGGTTATTTCCTGCAATCGATTTCATTGATCATACTATTAGTATTTGTTGAAATTATAAGAGGGATAGACAAGGAATTTGACACACATAAATAAATCATTAAATATAGCCTTATGATATGGTTTAGCTTGAAGGTAGTTAATACAAGATGAGGTGAACTAACATATAATATGTCTTGGTCGGTAATGAGATGTTGATGCTTTCATATCTTCATGCTACTTGTTGAGGTAGTTCAATTATGGAGTCATCATATACTATCTTACTTCCTTCCAAAATTCGTTTTCAAGATATAATTGTAGTTTTCTATGGATATCACAATTTCGATTATGGAGTACACTTAGTGTCGCTTCTTGCACTTCAGTGTTGTTACACGACTCAATGTTATTGTATTGCCTCAATGCAGTTGCATCAAGCCAAAAACTCAATGCAAACTTGCATTGAGTCACTCAGTATAGTTGCACTAAGTCAAAAATTCAATGCTTCTCAGCAATGAATTGAACTCAATGCTTCTTAACACTGAGTGGAGCTCAATGAATATAGAACTAAAGTTTTGTATGCACTAAGTTCAACTCTGCCACAGTCGATGCTCCATTTTTTTACTAATTTTTTATAGTGAAAGATAGTTTCTAATTAATAGTAAATTTGATGTTTGAATTCTTATCAATGATATATTGAATGTAGGCACTTCTGGAGAAGAAGGAATAAAAACATAAGTTGGAATGTGGTGGCAATGATAAACCAAACACATATGATCTTGACAATGACTTTATCTCTAAAGTTTTTGGCTCCTATAATTTTTTTATTGGCGTGCAATTAGCTCCGCTTCCTCCATAAGGCATGTAAAGATGACACATGCTACAACATTACCCATAAGAATAAAAAATAATATTTTGATGAATGACCATCTTGATAACAAAATAAGTGGCGAATTAAATGGAAAATCAAGTTCGAATCAAGTGTCGATCCAAATCATTGATAGTCTTAAATTTTTGCTTCATCTTTCCTTAGTATGGCACTGGGGTTGCAACAAACAATTTTTGGGGTAATGTGACACTAATAACAAAAACTGCTACTAGTTTGGATAAGTCTTCTGTCAGCGTTGGAGTTGCTGATTCAATTGTTCTATCAAATGACATTGGATCCTCTACAAAAGAAGAAAAATTTATAATGTTATACTATAAGGTTTAAAGAAGGGTATAACAAAAGGTTTTTGGAACACAAACTAAACGTCATTTTAGAGAGGTGACATAGAATGTAGAGAAAGCTATTTGGGTAGCAGAAGTTTCACAAGCATAAGCACCTATTTATGATGATCTTCAAAATGGGCATTAAAGCTTCGTGAATTTTTGAGTTCTGATATCGCATGCCTTTGAAATATCTAAAATTCCATAGATATGGGCATTATAATTTTATTTTGTTTTTTGTAATTTGGATCTGATAATGTTATATTTTGAAATTAGAAAGTTTATAGACCATTATTGTATTATCAAAATATAACATTATTTTATTTAAGATATGAAAGCATTTTAAATTTCATGTTAAATCAATATGATGAAGTATATATATGATACAGATATAATTGTTCATGTTATGTTATACTCGGTAGTTTTAAGAATTTCAATATTAACTATACATGAAATTTTGTAAAAGCACAATTTTCTGTTAGTAATGCATATAAGTGTTACCAATATTTGGATTAACGACGCTTATAAGCGTTACAGAACTAAATGGCATACGGTAAAGAACAAATCAATTAATGTGTAACAACATGTATCAGTGTTACTACGATGATGTATTTACATTTATAAGTGTTACAATAATTATATTTAGTGATACTTATTAATTTTATTTATTAAAAAGATTTCAATGCTTATTAGTGTTACGAAATACTATAGTAGTAACGCTTTTATTAATATGTGTGTTAGTAACACTTATAAGTGCTCCATTGATCACTTTCCATTGGTAACACTTAAAAGGTGTTATTGAAATTATTTTAATCATTTGTAGTCAGAAATTACATGTTTTAGTTTAGTGGAACATGTGCAAAGTTTTTCACTTATGGATGTACAACTGCATCTTAATTCGTATGCAAGCTTTTCATTAGTTGTTGCTCTATAGGCTCTTCCTGTGGTAGGCTTTGGTTGATGCTGATCAATAACCGAGGTTGTAGGATATGGGTGATGTAAAAACTTTGTCTTCCATCAAAGCTTGGCCATGTCTCAAGGTCAAATGTGGAACATTTTGTAACTAGTTCCCATTAGTTTTCCTAAGTTGGATCTTCTTCAGGAATTTTTCGTCCATTTAACCAGAAATTGAGTGGTGTTTTTATTTTTGATTTTAGCCATTCTTCTTGCTAGTGCCTTCTCTAATTCTTGTGTATTTTGAGGGTAATAAGATGGTATAATTTGTTCCACTACAGTACTATTTCTAATACATTTCTTAAGTTGAGAAACATGGAAAACAGGTTGTATTCTAACTTGTAGGGGAAACAATGGTTTATAAGAAACTTGTCCAACTCTTTCAATGGCTTTGAAGGGTCCAAATACTTTGGCGAAATTTTATGAGTATAAATGGAGCTAATTTTAATTTGTTTGTAGGGTTGAAGCCTCAGGTACTCCTAGTCATCTATGCCAAATTCTCTAAAAGTTCTATGTTTGTCTGCATGGAATTTCATTTTTTATCTTGCAAGGTGGATGTTGTCTTTCAATGGCTGCAATGTTATGTTTCTAGAAATAGCTGTCCTTATGTTCTTTGTACTTTTTATATTTTTGGGACATATTTGAGAAGATTTGGTGGTTTTCCACCATAAACCACCCCAAATGATGTCATGTTTATTTCACTTTTCCAAGTAATGTTATACCATAATTTGGCCAGAGTAAGCCATTTGACCCATTCTCTGGGCTTATGATTACAAAAACTTCATAGTTGCACTCTAGTGCTCTATTAGCGACCTCTGATAAACCATGGATAGTAAGTACTGCTTAAGGCCAATTCACTTCTTTGTAACTTAAACAATTCTTACCAAAAGTTATTTGTGAATATAGGGTCTTTATCACTTACAATGGACTTAGGAATTCCATGTACTTTTACAATGTGATCAAAAAATACACAAGCAACCGTAAGTGTTATATATTGATGTGATAAGGGTATAAAGTATGCATATTAGGAGAGTCATTCTATGACTACTAAAATGACCGAGTAAGGGTTGCATTTAGGTAGTTGCACGATAAAGTCCATGGTGACATCTTCCCATATCTGATCTAGTACGGGCAATGGGTGTAACAACCATGTGATATGTAAGTTTTCAAACTTGACTCATTTTCATGAATCACATAAAGAAATGAATGAATGAACATATTATTTAATCCCTTATCAGTGTAACATTTGTTTGATTCTATACATGGTTCTAGTGACCCTTGATTGACCTGATAGTGGAGAAGCATGAAATTTATCAAGCGGTTTATTTTTTATTATAATGGGATTCACAAAATTCTTCCTTTATAAAACAACATCCCTTCTTTTACTTGGTATATTCATGAGTTTAGGGTTGTCACTCTGATTTTGCTACCAATAGTCTTATAGCATGGGTCCTCTTTTATCAAGTCTTTGATGTCCTATAGCCAAGTACTTTGACTATTGAAATTGCTTGTAAGTGAAGGAATGGGGTGTCTTATTGAACTTCATGATATCTAGATAAAGAATATGAAACTATGTTCTCTTTACTTAGTTTTAAAGTACATTGTAATCAAAGGAAAGTAGTTTAGACATTTATGTTGAATTCTTGTTGTTAACCTTTGCTCTAGAAGAAATTTCAGGCTTTGATGGTCAGTTTTAATGACATTTTCTGCTTAGAAGATATAGTGACCATTTCTTTGTCACAATTATGATGGCTTGTAGTTCTTTTACATATTGGACAAATGAAGAATTTTCCCTTAAAGTATTTAGAAATGCTAATGGATTCCCTTCTTACAATAATACCTCACCTATGCCATTTCTTAAAGTATCACATTCAAGTATAAACTCTTTGGTCAGATCTAGCATTCCAAATATTGATGGGTTGGAGAGACATTCTTTTAGTTATTCAAATGCTAATTGTCAGAGATAAGAAAAAGAATGGTTTTGCTGCTCCTATAGGTATATTTATGATTCAAAATTGTTTTAAAATCAATAATTTATCTTGAATTTTAGATATTAGCTCTGGAACTTACATCTATAGTTTGTTATAGGGATAAGGAATAGGCATTATGTGGCAAAGGGAGAGATGATGCTTCAAGTTGTTGATGGATCTCTAGTTGATGCAACAGCAGTTGGAGATATTCATTTAAGTTTGTCTGGTAGATTGATTTTTATATTAAATAATTGTTATTATGTAAAAGATTTATTTTGTGGGATTATTTCTATGTCTATATTAGTTATATATTTCATTATGCCAATAATGTTATGAATATTATGTCAGATGGGGATAAAGCCTGTGATGATATCTTAGATAATGGCATTAATGTGATCAATACGAATTATGTTTGTGTTATAAATGATTCATCGAATCGTAATAAAAATAAAAATTATCTTTGACATTATAGGCTAGGTCATATAAGTGGGAAGCGACTACATAAATTGAAAACCAAGGGTTTTCTACTGCCATTTGATTCTAAATCATTTGATACGTGTGAATCGTGTCTCAAGGATAAAATGACTAAGAACCTCTTTGGTGGAAGTAATGAAAGAATTAATAAACTCTTGGGTCTCGTACATAGTGATGTGTATGGCCCGATGCTTATAATTACTACATATAACAGTTCTTATTTTGTAACCTTTACGAATGATTTCTCAAGGTTATGATATGTATATCTTGTGAAGGACAAATCCGATGTCTGTGAGAAATTTATTAAATATAAAAATGAGATTGAAAATCAGACGAATCAAAAGATTGAAATGCTTCGATCTACTCGAGGGTGAGTATGTTGGACAAGTGATTCAACAATATTTAAAAGATAATGAGATAATCTCTCATATTACTCCATCGTATACTCTACAACACAATGGTTTCTTGGAGCGAAGGAATCGAACCCTATTAATATGGTTCATTCCATGACACGTGTAGCTGAGTTGCCTTTATTCTGTTGGGGATACGCACCAGAAACCGCAGCGCATAAGTTGAATTTGTTACCCATGAAATCACTGCCTAAGAGACCATATAGGATGTGGCACTGGAAGAAACCCTAAAGCACTTATTTGAAGGTGTGGGGTTGTCTAGCCTATATTAAGAACATCGGTCCCAACGACCTAGAGGCAAGATTAGCCTTTTGTAAGATTTTAGGATATCCCAAGAATTCTAGGGAATATATTTTTTACAACATAAAGGAACAAAATGTTATTGTTTGCACACATGTTATCTTTTTAGAAAATAATTTTTAACAAAATAAATTAACAGCAAAGTTGTTGACTGAGATGAGATTCGAGAAACTAACATGGATGTTGAACCAGTGGGAGAACCAAATTCACCCATATATGAAAATATGTCGCCTATTAGGTCTAATCGAGAGTCTAATGCACTGGAGAGATACTACAGTTTTCTCATAGGCAGCGAGAAGGAGGACCCTATCTTAGATGATGACACTCCTTTATCATTCCAATAAGCACTATAGAGTAAAGGCTCTACACTTTAGCTTGAAACAATGAAATCAGAGATGAATTCCACGTATGAAAACAAAGTATGGACTTTTTCTAACATATCGAAGGTATAAAATTCATCTTTTGCAAAAGGATTTTTAAGAAAAAAAAACTAACGCAGATGGACAAGTGGAGACCTATGAAATAGGCTAGTTGCAAAAGGATTTCGTCAAATTCAAGGTGTTGACCATGACGAAATTTTATTGCCTGTAGCAATGCTTAAGTCCACTTAGACAATGCTAGCCGCATTCTATGACTATGAAATATTGCAAATGGACCTAAAGTTGGCATTTCTAAATGGTGATTTAGAAGAGACCGCCTATATGTCATAGCCTAAACGTTTCAAGGTCAATTGGAGTAACGGAAAGGCTTGCAAGTTATTAAGGCCCATTTATTGACTTATAAAAACTTTAAGAAGTTTGAATAAATGTTTTGATAAAGTAACCGAACAGTTTGGTTTTTATTAAAAAATAGAGAAAGTTGTGTCTACCAAAGGGAATCGGGAAATGTTATCGTATTGTTAGTGTTATACATTGATGACTTTTTTTTGATTGGCAATGACATTTTGTTCTTGCAATCAGCGAAAGCTTGGCTTTCCAAGAACTTCTCTATGAAGAATTCAGGAGAAGGAGCCTATATACAAGGTATAAAGATCTATAGAAATTTATTTTAGTGGCCATTGGGATTGTCCCAATCCCTATACATAGATAACATATTGAAAAGGTTCAGTATGGAGAATTCCAAGTGTGGAAATGTTCAAGGAGGAATCATCCTCCCTAAGAAGGATACTCCTCAAACCGATGAGGAGAAGGAGCATTCGACGAGGATATTGTATGCTTTTAAAATTGGCTCCATAATATACGCTACTCTATGCACTAAACCGGATATGACATACGCATTAGGATTCTTAAGTCGATGCCAGTCTAATCCTAGAGAAAAGCATTGGATGGCTGTGAAATGTATACAAAATTACTTGAGAAATACTAAGGACACATTCCTGATATATAGGAACGGAGATATCCTTATGAAGGGTATACTAACTCTAGCTTTCAAAGTGGTATCAAGGACAACAAGTTAGTGTCGGATTATGTTTTTACTATTGATGGTGGGGTTGTCAGTTGGAAAAGTTCCAAATGAGAAATGGTGGCTGTTTCCACGATGGAGTCGAGTACATATCCCTGAATGAAGTAGATAAAGAAGCATTGTGGTGCATATGTTTCTAAGTGAGCTAGGAGTGATTCTCCACATGGATAATCCGATGGCATTACTTGCTGACAACAATGCGACAACGCAGATTGCAAAAGAGCACATAACATAAGAAATCATGACATATTCTTCAAAAGTTCCACCTAATTAGATAATTCGTTGAGAAGAAAGAGGTCAAGATACAAAGGCTAGATACTAAGAAAAACATAGCAGATCCATTAACGAGGGACAAACTCGATCGGTTCTCGTCAAACTGATCAAATGGATGAGATGGAAATTTCGTAATTGGCGCTAACTACAAGTGGGAGATTGATAAGTTAGGGGTATGCCGTAGATTTGATTTTTTAATTTATTGTAAATTATTAACTCTATAATAAAATATTTTTTTGAAATTAAAGGTGTTTTTCTTTCTATTATATACTTGTTATAATGCATTACATTAATTGATTATTTAATTTAAACATATTTAATAAAAAGTCATTAAATGGTTTATTTTGTGATAGTAGTTACAAAAATGTTATAAATATGAGAAAATTTATCATAATATAATAAACATATCGCTTAAAATATTCGTAGTCAAGAGGTATCGAGAATGGATATTGATACATCCGTTTAGTCTAAGTACATAACGCTCTCTAAATGTTAGGCAGTGTATTACGTATGTCTGCTGGAGGCAACAAGGGGTTACAATATTACTCAATATTCTCGACATGAGAATATTATAGAGCTTTAATGTGGAAACCCCACTTTCAATATAATTAAATCTTGATATGGCATCCATCGAATGACTATAGTTAGGTCAAGTGGAAGAAATGTAAATGAAACACAATTCGGTAGAGAATTCATTTCCTTGGTTATTTGTTGTTCGGTCAATTGAAGTCAATCCAAAGTCAAGTCTCTAGTCAGAGCAGTTCGATTAATACCAACTATTATTATTGAACCAGAGACTTTGTGTTTGGACTACAAAATTAAATGTGGATTATATTGGAATTTTGACTATTATCAAATTCAAGTAGTCCTAACGTGTTATTGTTTTCAAGAAGAGAAATTATGTAAATAATTATCGCTGCTAGGTACTACTTAATTAAGAAATTGGATTGTATTGAAGCAATGTAAGTGATAATTTTGGCCATAATGTCACATCACTAGCTAAGGTGATGTGTGAACTTAATATTCAAATTGTTTGATATTAATCATTGATATAATTTACACCTAAGAGTCACACAACCAAAATGTTGAATACTCCGAATTTACACCTAAGAGTCATACAACCAAAATGTTAAATACTACGAATAGCACCTGATTTAGTTAAATCAGAATTGCAAAAAATTAATTAAATTAATTAATATTTATGAAATACTAAAAAAAAATTATTTGTGCTGAAAATAGTGTGTATATAAAAGTTGCGTACATACGTATCGATGTACGTTTAAATTAGATTTAAATGTATACTAATTGATTGGGCTTAAAGCAACATAGTGGCCCAAAAAGTGGAAGGTATAGTCGACCATAGGTGTAGGGATATGGGGTTGAATTTGATTCAAAAGGAGTTTAAATTGGTAGAGATATTTGGATCAGGATCCACTTCTGCTCCTCTCTTTCTCTACTATTTAAACACATTTAACCTCTCGTTTGTCACTCTATCTCTTTTAGCTTCTCCTCCATCCATATCTGGCTGAACCTAGCTCCCCTCCTCCATTATTTCGAGCATAAAAAAATACAAATAAAACAGGATCACAATGCATAGAGCTTTCAATCGGGTAGTTCTATTTGAAATGTATTTAATTTTAGATTTAAACAGAGTCAATGATACAACGTTTAAGGTGTAACCTCTAGGAAATAGCAAGTTAACATTCTTATTTGTGTGTGGGTGTGCGTATATTTATAAATGTACGTATTTGTCCATCATATGATTTATTTGTAGCCAGTTCAAAATTATTATCATGACACGTACACATACACACACACAAGGTGTGGGTATATATGTATATGTATATGTATATGTATATATATATATATATATATATATATATTTGTGTGTGTATGCACACGCTATCAACATAGGATATATGTGTGTGTGTTATAATTAAAAGTTATATATATGTGTGTGTGTGCGCTTTTGGTCAGAAAAGAAATACAATTTTGAATTTAAATAATAACTTTTAAAAGGATTTTAAAACAAAATTTGATTTTAATGTATAAATATAAATATATATTACATATAAAATTTTGCTAAATCATTTGCATGATAAAATACAAAACTAAAAAAGAAAAATTTAGGTATATATATTAATTTATAAAACCATATATAAATATATATTTTATTCGAAACATAATGTGTTAACCTAGTTTAGATCATTTATTCTAGATCAAACCAAAATAAATTTTTACTTCATATGCCCGATAAGATCTAAAATAGCAAAAAAAAATGAAATTTGTTCGAATATCCTGCTACTTGTTGGTCCAGATCCAACATAGCTAAAGTAATAGCTTTTCTAAGAAATTTTGTCTTAATGTTATAACTTCATATCTTATTTCTTCTTTCAACCCTCTTATAAACTTGTTAAGTATGTAGGGAGGTTGTAATTTTTCTAGCAAGCGAGAAAGTTGTTCAAATTTGGTTAAGTAATCACGAAATGCTGATGTATGTTTGAGATTAACAATTGCACCAGAAGGTCTATAAAGTTCAGATGGACCAAATTTGGCTATTATCTTGTAATGACCTTTATTTTTGGATTAATCAAAATTGCCAAAAACCCATCCTTTCTCAAACTACTAATGAAAACTACCATCTTAATATCCATCATCATTTGACAGATTTACAACACCACTAAATGTATAAGATACAATTTCAATAATACAACTTTATCAGAGTAATCATTTATTCTACAAGGTGTACATTAATACATACCAAAACTCAATTTTTATAAATCTACCACTGCACAGCTCTGATGTGAGAGACAGAAATAGTCACTCCTGCAAACTCAATAAACATGTCAATGTGGAATAAAATGGTAAGCAGGAAAGAAACATTAACACACTATAAATAGAAAATAATAAACAGGAATATATATATTATTATTGGGGCTGCATCATTACCACTTATGGCTGCGTATGTACCGCTATCTAATTGCTTATCCAATTAGATACAGGATCAAGCTAAAGTAGTTCTCCTATTCATAAATAGGACTCATGGAGCCTACGATGCAACAAACAAATATGCAATTCCCAAACTACTCACTTAGGCTTAATCTTCACATTTAGATTTCTAATATCTAGTTTGCTATATTATTTTCTAAAAATAATCTCTTTTGAAAATACTTATTCGAAAACAACCTCTTCGACCTAAATTCCCGGTTTCAATTCAAACATTTTGAAATAATATTATATACCTTTTATATCCAATCATACTTTTCTTTGGGATTTAAGTCAAAACCTTTTCAAAAGCCGGTATCAATTACTCTGTACAATAATATAGTAGTGTATTTGATATATTTATTTAGAAATCCGAAAACACTCCACTGTAAAAGAATATCAAAATATATGCAACCAAATCAGGAGGTTTCTCCCAATAATAAGGCAACTGGGTCCCAACCCAAAATAAATAAGTATATCCCTCTATCAAAGAGTAGACTATACTAAGGGTTACCAAATCGTTCGCCCACCTTTTAGTTATTGGTTACCTGAATCATCGATAGCATAACAAATCATTTTGCATTAATAATCACAAATACTTCCAAAACATAGTATTATTTATTTGATCCAAATCTTTGGAAATCTATTTAAAAACAATCAGGTATAATCCTCGAAATTTTCTGTATTTATAAACACATTTTATAAATATCTTTATATATTTATATATAATAACTTTTATATATAATCACTTTTATATAAAATCATTTCCAAAATATTCATTTCCAAATAATATATAAACAGTTTTATATAAAATTGCTTTAAATTATTTACTTCCAAATATTTCTATTTCTTTTTTCAAAAAACCATTTCATTGAAAAGATAAATATCTTTAAAATTATAATAAACATCTTTTATTATAACAATTAATTAATCAAATATTTTCATTGAACATCATATAGTCAAACGGTGAAATTGTAATCATAAGCTGTTCATATCTACCCAATCCATGTATAATAGGAATTAATTGCTCATAAACTGGCCAAGCACAATTCAAACAGTCAAACAAACAATAACAATAAGATATTATTATCAACAATTCAACAAAATGAATAATAATACATAAATCAAAATTAACTAGTATATATAAATAAATGTCCAAATTTATATAGTAGCAGAACGAAGATATATTCTATTAAATGGATGTCATCAATGAAGTATACTTAACTCATTTCAGATATTTCAACTGATACTATTCCTCGTCCAAGAGTAAAGCCAGTAAAGTGGAACATTAGTTACATCAAAGCCCTACCTAAACACTTCATTCTTGAATCTCACAAACAGATAAGTCTATACATCAACTTTTAGTGTTAAGCCTATTCAAATTACCTTTTCCAAAACTTATAATTTGGTAGAAACATGTTTTATATTATAAAATCCTTTACTTTGAAAATACATATATAAATATTAAAATATATTTAAACATGAAACCAATTTCCAAACATTCTAATATAAGTCAGGAAACAACTCTAAAAAGATTGGAGAAAAATACATAATTTAAATATCATTTTTAAACAATTTACAGTTTCAAACATCAAAGGTAGCATTCCTGGAAATGCTGTCTAAAGTTCTATCACGAGTTTTAACACATTTTTGCTACAACTTTGCGTTTAGTTTTCAATACCTTAACCATTGATTTTAGATCCATTATTTTTACAATATTTAGTGTACTTTGGGTAGTTAGAAACCATGAAGAAAAATACCAAGGAAAACTTATAATTATTTTGTAGAAATTTTCGAAAACAAGGTATTTTTTGACGTGCTCATATAACAACTATTTTGCTATAAATTTTGCCTCTTCGTTCAACTATTTATCAATTGATTTTAATTTTAAAACTTTTACAATAAGAATAATATGTTATTAAATTAATAAAATAGTAAAGAAACCCCTAAGAAAGTTTCTATGGAAATAAATGTTATTTCCCAAAAACAAGGGATTTTAAAAGTGTCGATATAGCGACTATTTTGCTATTAACTTTTATAACTTTGGTTTGCCATTTCTATAAATTTTCAAACATATTCTTTTATTTTCAAAACACTTATATAACTGTATAAAATAACCAAAACAAGTCATATTAAGCACAAATCTTTAAATTTCACAAGTTCAGAATTAAAGGATTTAAAGTGCGTTTATAGCGACTATCGCTATGTGGATAATTCCATATTCAATTCAATATCATTCTATTTTATTCAAATATATGATTTCCAAATTCAAACCACATTAATTTAAAACATTCGTTAACATATATATTTAATTAACATGTCCATATTAAATGTTCAAATGTACTTAACACAATTCAAAGCTTTAAAGGCAACTAGTCAAACAAATCACATGCTTTATAGAGCACATAATTAAGGGTTATAACTTTAAGTTGTTAGTGTCTATTATATTAATAATAGCAAGCAAATTAGCATGTTTATTAATGAGCAATTATCAAGTTATTAGATTCAATCAAAGTGAGAATAATTCAATTTTATTTAAACCAAACAATTCCAACTCCCTACCAACATTCAAATAACCACAAAAACATGCTTAGCATCACTTCCACTTGCTCCTAGCTCATGACCAAGACCTCCTCCCTTTCCTTTGCACACGTCCAAAACATCCTCCCCACCATAGCTCATGGCCATAGCCTCCTCCCTCTCTATAACTCGCGGCCTAAGGCCATGTTCCCCCCTTCATGCTCATGACCCAATGGAAGAAGAGGGGTAGAAGTGAAGAGTGAAAGAGTAGAATTTTTGTAAGAAATGAAGAGAGCCTTCACCTCTATTTATAAACTTAGGAATCAGTGGAAAAAGACCACCAATACCCTTACTCCTTCCATGCCTTAGTACATACAACCATACTCTTACACAAACCTACCTTCCTTAAATCACTCCTTGATTTAAGGCTTGATTTAGGGGCCCTTTAGTACCATGTGTCTACACTTAGTTTAATTAATCTTTTGCTTAGGATGATGGAATATTAATTACTTATTAAGGTGTTCATATGTTATCATACCAGTGTATAAATATTCAAACAACTTTTATTTAATAAAAAGTTGATTTTTAACAAAATGTTTTCCAGTCACATTTTTAGTACTTCTACAAAGTATATATTTTTGTAAACATATTTCAAAATTAAATTTTGTATCATTATTTATGAAGTAAAAATTGTTTAACAAGGTTATAAAATCATATTCAATCACATTAAATATCAAATACAAATATTTAAATAATTCAGGTATTTAAATACTAAGTGTTTGAAATTCCGGGTCGTCGCATATCTCTTCTTGAAATACTGCCCAAATAAATATTGATTAATATTAATAATGTACCAATTATAACATTGCAAAACTTCATCTTAGAGGTGGAAGGTACAAATTTAAACCTAGTCGGTTTTCATGATTTCATGGTAATACTTGCTTAACTACCTAGAGTTAAGCTAGGACATCTCCTTCACCATTAAAAATAGGAAAGTCTAGTTTTAGTGATATATGCTAAAAAATCTCAGACTTGATATGTTTTCTATTCGAATAGGTAGTTGATAATGTGGATCTGGTAGATGTGGCAAGTTAATTAGCATAGGTGTATGTCTTGAAGGTGAGGTTAGTTGTGTTATATGAATGTGTGTTGAAGGTGGGTTTGGTGAAGTTAAAGGAATGCAGGGTGGAGGTAGAATTGGTGTTAGGAAAATTTGAGATGCTTGTGGGTTAGGTGGTTGTATGGAGGTGGTGTGATGAGGTTGTTAAAAAGTGAATATGGTTGTTGGTTGTGTGTTCTGTTGTGTAGTGTCGATGGTGGTGTTGTGGATCTGTGTAATAGCAATAAGGCCAGAATGAAGTGGGATTGTGGGTGATGGAAGATATATGGTTGATGGTTGTGCAGTTGTGATGATAGGGCTAGAATCATGACAATTAAAACTGTTATGATTGATAGAGCAAGGGGTATGCCCTATAGGCAATTATGTAATTTGTTACATGTACCTTACTCGATTGTTTTTTGTTTATTAATATAACTAAAGTCAGACAGAAAATATCGATGTGACAAAATTACATAATTCTCTTGACTTGAGAATACTATTGATCTTTAATGTGGAAGCTCCACTTTGGTTATAGTTATATCATTACATGACTTCCATTGAATGACTATAGTTGGGTCGAGTGGAAGCATTGGAAGTGAAATACTATTCAATTGAGAATTCATCTCCTCGGTTATATAAGATTAGTATTATAGTCAACTGAAGTTAACTAAAAGTCAAAGTCTTTAGCCAGAGCATTTCGATTAATAATAATTTTTTTATTGAACCAAGGACTTATTATTCAGATTATAGGGTTGAATATGAATGATATTTGGAAATTTGACCATTACCAAATTCCATAAGTCCAAAGTGATATAGTTTGACGAAGAGAATTGGTGTAAACAGTAGTTACAATTGTATAACGCTTAACGAAGTAAAAGTAAGTTTCGCCAAAACCAAGTAAACTATAAATTTGACCAAAATATCACACCATTTACTAAGTGACGTATGAACGTTAATATTATAATAGTTCAATATTAATCACTGACTAAATTTTCACCTAACAGGTCAAACAACCGAAACAATGAATAATCCTTTGACCAAAATGATTAAATTAATTTGTAACTGTTATAAATTAAGTAAATTATTTAATACTTGTGAAATATTAATTATAAAATTTGATTTTTATTTGATAAACAAATATTATTAAATGTATTTATGATAGTTATAAATATAATAATTGATATACGATATCATAAGTGTTTAATTTGGATTAAAATGCAAAATATTTGTTTATGCTTTAAATGGGTTTGAAACCCATATTGGCAATGGTTATATTCGACTATGATGGGGGTGATAGGTGTAGCCATATGATGGATTCTTGGAGGGCTAGATAGACATAGATAAGGTAGGGAGAATATGTAAAGGTCCAGATCCTAACCTGTCCTCGTTTCTTCCTTTAAATAAACTCTCAACCCAATCTGTTAGACATTTTTGTTTGCCTCAAAACCATCTACGTTCTGGCCAAAACTAACTTTCCCCTTCCTCCATTAATCCAAGTTCAAATCAAATCAAATTAAGTTTTGTTCGATAAATGGTGGTCATCGATTAAGGAAAGCACTCTACTAGATTGGAAATCAATTCAAGAAGCAGATTTCATCATTTCATGGTATACTTACAGGAACTGGATAGAAGGTATATTACTATCTATTTATAAATATTAATATTATCATACAAATAATGTTTATATGTATATATATTATTGGCATTAGTGTAAATACCATAAAATATTGATCTTGATGATAACAACCATACAAATATAAGCACTGATGTTTTCTCAAGTTGTATAGAATATTTTGCAGGATATTATATAGGTCCATACTAGTATAGAATAATCGGGTTTAAAGACTGATCAGTAAAAAGACTAGAGATCATGATTTAGAGACGATCAAGATAATTAAAGACTTAGAGGTTTAGAGACTAAGATACGAAGAGTTCAATACTATAGTTTATAGTTAATAGACATTAGATTGAATTGTTAAAGTCCATGAGTAGTAACTTTCTTATCAAAATAATTATTTATTTCTAAAATATATTTCTATAAATTTTTTTACATATCAAAATTTTGAAACTATGTTAAAATTATTTTACAAAATTCCAAAATTTTCAAACACCTTAAAAGTGTTTCTGGTTCTCAAAATAGACAAGGGTATGTCAACATACCCTACCTATGTATGTCGACATATGTACTATTGAAGAGGTGCCTTTTGAATAGTTGTGATTTTTGATTACATTTCTCCGTGAATAGACATGTCCCTTGGAACACTATATAAAGGGGGCTGAAAAATGAATTTCGATAACTACTTCCTCTATATTCTTCTCACTTATAATTCTTATTATATATTTCACAAAGCCACTTTCTTTCTCTTGAAATTCATTCAAATTCAATATCTATTTTACTACCTTCATTTTCTATAATCTATTCATTGATTTGAAATTATTCTCTCATCAATTCAAAGATCAAAATGCTATTAAAGGTCAATAGAGTATTATGTACCCAAAGCATAACTATCTGTATTTGGAATCAACAACTCTCTGCTACTATTTGTATGGGTGTGCCTATTGCCTGTTCAAATCAAGTGAGTGTGCTTGTTGCCCGTTTAAATCAAGAAGATGATCTTGTTGCTCGATTAAATCGAGAAATCCTATCCTGAGCCAAAAAGTTGGGAGGATACATCTTGTTGCCTTATTGTGGTTTGCTTACTACCTAATTAAAGCAGAAGTTTGAAAGGATTTTTTTTTACATATAACGTACAGGATTAGACGTTGGATTGGTTAATTCAAACAAGTATAAAACTCATGGTGTCATCTCTCTTACTTTTACTTTACTTTTACTATATATATATATGTATGTATTTATGATTGCACTTTAATATATATGTGTTTGTGTGTTTATGTGCAATTATCAATGTTTGAATTTAAATCTTAAAAATATATAGAAAAGTTCCATATAAGTTATAAAACACTATTCACTTCTAGTGTCATAGTAATCTTAAGATCCATTCACACTATTATAATTTACACTACACTGCTTCCTATATTTGATATTTGATTTTTGAAATGTATAAATGGCTAGTAACATTAGTAGTACACTTTTTAACACACTTGAGGAAAACCAACTTCTAAACCCCCACTATTTATTAGTACTAATTATACTTACTAGTCATGTACGATGAAAATTTATTCACAATCCAATAGTTTAGATATTTGTAACATTACATGGAGCGAGTACACTGAACCCTAAACTAAATACTCACAATGGACACCAGATCAAAAGACACAAGCACTCGATAACTCTAAGGCCATGAATATTTTATTTTTCTCCTTAGATAAAAATGAATATAATCGATTTTCCATTTGTAAGACTACTTACAAATTTTGGAGAACAATGCAAGTTACACATGAGGGCACTAGTAAAGTAAAACGAATTAAGATTTCCACACCAACCAACAAGTTTAAACTTTTTAAATGAAACTGAATGAATCTATTTCTGAAATGTATTTTAGACTTCAGCATATAGTTCATTCACTAGTATCATTAGGGAAAATTTTCCCAGAGGATCAAGTTAGAAAAATCCTTAATTCACCACTTCTAAATAAGATCAAAAGACATTAGCAATAAAGGAAGCCAATGATATTACTATATTGAAATTGAGGAATTAATTGGTAATCTAATGTTCTATGAAGCACAGTTGCACGGTAGAAGCGAAAATAAGGCAACAGAAAAGAAAACAATTGCAATCGACACAATAGCTGGCGATCAAGATTAAGATGATGATGATAATGATGACGAGATTTCTCTTATGACTTGGAAATTCAAAAAAAATTCTAAATACAGAAAGTTGAAAAAAAAATTCATAAAATTGAACTCAAAATTTTCGAAAAGAGAAATGTCTTTAGTATTACGATTGTGGTGAATCTGTCCATCTATGAAGAGACTATCCATAGCAAAAGAAAACAAAGAATTCACCAAACACTAATTCATTCAAAAAGAGAAAAATATTTACAAAGCAACTTTAGACAATTCTGATACAACATCCAGCGACAGTGAACACGGATACCGAAAATATCAATATGTGTTTCATAGTGATAGAAGATTAATCAAATCAAATAAAGGAAACAACAAAATTGGTACTTTTACATTTTATATATTTTTTCTTCTGCAAATTACTTTGGAATGAATATATAATAATGATAAGTATATATGAATATATATATATATATATAATATGATAAGGGTGTATATATATAGTATAAGTATATTTCTTTAATTTTAAAATTTGAAAACTTCAGCACACATGCCGACATATGCCACCTAGGTATGTCGACATATCTGGCAGAATTTGAGGAATCTTTTCAAATTTTTAAATTTTTAAATTTTTTAAATTCCTTCAATTTTGCATTAAATCCAAAATTTGAGATGCCACATTTTTACCCGTCACATGACAATTCAACTTCTATTTATTCATTCCTTCTTACCTCATCTTCTACACATAATTTATTCCGTAAATCAAACATATTTTTCACTCTCTTTCCTCCAAAACAAACCAGTAATGTCTTCCTTAAACCAACTATCTTTATCAAAATCCATTAGGCTTACCAAAAGAATCAAAAGCCAAATTTTCAATGATCAATATATGAGTTATTATGTACGGATCTTAAGGCTACTTTAACACTAGAGGGTGGTAAATGGTGTTTTATAACTTTTATGAATTTTTTAAATTTATTTCAAGGCTTAAATAAAATCACAAATTATCAACACATATCTATACTAATCATGTAGTTACAATTGCAATCATAAATAAATATAAAAGCAATAACAAAATGTAAAGTAAAAGAGATGGCATCAAGAATTTTATACTAGTTCAGATTAACCAATCCTATATCTAGTCCCGTACAATAGCGTACAAATTCCTTTTAAATCATCTACTTTAACCAAGTAGTAAGCAAATCAGAATACAGTCGCGATTTCAAGGCTATGAGATACACCTTTCTGTCTCACAGGTCCGAAGTAAACTCTCTTGATTTACTAGGCAATAAGATCACCCATTATATTTAAACGGGCTACTAAGAAAACTGACTTGATTGGCATTGGCAACATGCAAATCCATAAAAATAGTAGCAGAGTTGTTGATTTCCAAATACAAATAGTTGTACTTAGGAAAGATATCCTATAGTCCTTTTGATAGCTGTTTGATCTTTCAGTTTGTGGAGAATGCTTCCAAAATAGTAAATAATTTATAGAGAATCAATCTAAAAGTATATGGATTGATTCCATGTAGTTTTGAAGAATAAGTAAGTAAATTTCAAGAAATATGTCAAGGTAGTAAGGAATAAGAAGAAAATAAGAGAAATTGGATAGAAAATTCGTTTACACTTTGCTTTACATAGTGAATGGATAGATGTATCCATTTGTGAAAAGGTGTATCCAATAGTCACTTCTTTTCAAATTTTAAAATGCAAACTAATATTTCCTATGTCGACATATCTAGGAAGGGTATGTCAAGATATCCATGTAACTTTTGAAAAGTGATTTTCTTTTAAATTGTTTTCAAACTTCTATATTTTTGTAAAATAATTTAAACATAGTTTTTGAATACTTTGAACAAATTTTTTTTTATAAAATATTTGTAAAAATATATTTTAAATTTTAAATAATTTACTTTGACAAAATATCAAAGATCAAAAATTTATGATAAAGATCAGAATATGCTGTCAGGGAATTTAACAATTTATTCTAATGACTCATAACTATACACTATAGTCTTGATATCTTCAAATCTTTGTCCATAAACTCATGAGTCTTGATCATCTCTGAATCTTGAACTTTAGTCTTTATACTGATCAGTCTTCGAGCTTAATCACTTTGAACCTGTATAATATTATGCAATATATACTATTCAACTTGGCAAACCATTAGTATCCATATTTATATGGTTGTTATCATCAAAATTAATATCTAAGGTATTAACAATCTCTCCCTTTTTATGATGTCGACCATTTAAATATTTCTATAGATAAAATATAATATAACCCCCTCTAAGTTAAATAACTCCCCCTTAGTATATGCATGTGTTTTGTTTTATATTTCCCCCCACTTTGTCATTAAAAAAGGGTGAAATACAAACTCTCCTAAATGTGATGTGCAAAAGAATTTGTTATCAAAATCAATATTTAAATTCTAAGCAATTTTAGAGATTATACTATAAACATAATTGTGATTATATTATATATAAGACGCATGTTTATGGAAATACTAGTCATTTAAATGTGGTATAAGACATTTATTCAAAACGTATATCGAGTAATGATTAATTTATAAATCATACACAAAATATTAAAGACATTAAATAAGACAAGACAAACTTTATTGATAAATCAAACTATTATACAATCAAAACATTCCTAGACAAACCGAGCCAAACATTATTACAACAATCCAAACTTAACTATATTAAGTATTTACAAACCAATTAAATTCAAATATGTAAGTTTTAAAATATACACTTATAAATTCTAAACAAATCATAATACTAGATTTTTGTTGAAACTTCAACCCATCCTTCGGATCCAAAGATTTGATTTGTTAAGATGTCATCCCATCGTCTTGTTCCATGTTTGCTTTGGAGTTTAAGCATACCGGGTTGTTGTTCCGATCATCTTTGATAAGGGAGAAAATTAACCATAGAAGATCAATAAAGTGTTTCTCTTGTTCCTTTACCATTTGCATTTGATTTAATTCCAAATGCCTTTGATATTGGAGAATGAAATAGAGAGCACTTTGAAGGTTTAATGTGTTTCTTCTAAGTTTTCACAAAGTTTTTGATGTAGAGAACTCATTTTGTAAAAGGAAGCGTTTAGAATGAAAAGAAATGGGAGATAAATAAATGAATGAGTTTTCCTCGAAGAAAGATGTTTAAACAAAAATGAAAATGCAGATTAAATAACTGATTTAAAGTTAGTTACCAATTTTTGAAATTTTAATTTTTTTTAAAAATGGCCAACATATCGACATATCTATGTGGGGTATGTCGACATATGGGCCTTAATTTGCATCATTTACGTTTTTATATATTTTTTGTTTATACTTAACACTATTCTATTTTAACGATTTACAATAACATTGTTGAACATCAAAAAATAAATTTCACTAATTAAAATAGGGAGATACATGATAAAAAGAAAAATACATGAAAAAAAACCAAAATAACATACAATTAAGGGATATAAAGGTAGATAAAAAAAAATCTAAGAAGATGATGATGAAGAAGAGTTTCCACCAAGCTTCCAAATGATCTTCCCAAAGTACTTTCAAGCTTCTTTTGGTTTTTGGGAAGCTTTTCTTGGTTTTTAAGGATTTCTTTGTTGGAGTAGCGGGATGGTTTGTCAAAGCTTTGTGAAGAAGTGTCCCTTTCCTCCTCTTCTTCTTGTTCTTCCTCCTCTTTAATTTCCATTCCCTCACTTTCTTCTTCTTTTTCTAGAATCTCTTGCACTTCTTCCCTTGTCAATCTTTCTTCCTTTTCATAGAGAGATTCAAGGTTCGAATTCAAAAGAAACGTGCATAAAAGAGATGATGGTTTTGTCGAAAATTTTGTTAGGCAAAATATTTTCACCTTTTAAATCGATACCAAAATAATTGAAACTTCTAGTAAGATGCACACCATGGAAAAGTGTGTTCTCGTGCCTAGAGATTTTCTTTTAGACAAAATCATCCAAAATCACTTAACCTTAATTTATATCATATTTTCCACAAAGAGTAAAAGGAGCTTTGGAAACTTTTTGAGTCGGGTTATCTTAATTCCCCTTCCTTGGTGTAACACTTTGTTGCAAAATAAGACTCGCTAATTTTTCTTTAGGCCAAAGATTCTACCTTAAAATCATACTTTTGACCATTAAAAAATAAATCATGCATAACTTCTTTGTTACCATAATCGATTTAAAAAGAAGAGATGTCATTTCCATTACTTTTATAACCAAGAATTTGACAAAGAATCCCACAATCCAAAATAATAGTAGTATCTTTGACATTATTTGAAATTTGACCTTCTTTTCCCTAAAAAAATTTCCATTCAAATTTGCATAAACCATTATAACCAAATCGGAATAGCAATCAAAATTAATTTGAGATAAATCGGTTAAATAAAAATACCATCTTTTAAAGCAAGATCATGTAAACTATAAGAAGAAAATTCATTAAAATTTGCAAACCTTTCCGAAAATACCTTTCCATAAGTTTTATACCCAATATGAGTTTCAATGGACCATTGATCATTATGAAGTTGGCTTTTGGTCTTTTTGGTATGCCCAATGGCTTCGGATGAGGAGGGTTGTTTCAAGGAAGACATGGTTGAATAATCATAAAGGTATGAGAGTGAAGAATGATTTTAAAGTTTGAAATAAAGTATGAGTGAATGAAGGAATATGAATGAGTTAATTAATTGAGAGTGAACTGACATTTTTCAGTTGAAAACATGCCTTTTTAGTTTTTGTAATTAATGCAAAAGAGAGGGAAATTCAAAATTTTGAATTTAAAAGGATTCTCTAAATTTCTGAATGGTATGGCGATATATAGGCCGAAATTTCCAAAATTAAATTAAGGCAATAAATTCCTCCACACACACGCATACTATATATATACACACACACACACACACACTCTTGTGTACACTCATTATTATCATTAGTCTATATTTATTCATAAACTCAGCAATCCAAATAAATAAAATAAAAATTAAATGTAAAAAAGTACCACTTTTTATTGTTTTTCTTTGCTCTGAATTGGTTAATCTTCTATTGCTATGAAGCACATGTTAGCATCCTTAATATCTAGTTAATTTTCACTCGAAGTTGTATCAAAATAATCTAAATTGCAATGTAATCCCATTTTCTCTTTTTGGATGAATCAGAGACAGATATGATCTTTGATTTCTTCAGATATGGTTAGTCTCTATAGAGATGACCATGTTCATCATAGTTGTAACATTAATTCACAATTTCCATTTCAATAATTTTTACTTTCAAGTCTACGGAAGTTATTCAACTTTTTGTACTTTAAGAATTTTTTTTGAAATTTTGAGTCATAAAATCAATCTCCTCATCATTATCTTCATTATCTAAATCTTGATTGTAGCATTGAATGAAATCGATTTCTTTTCGATTGCCTTGCTTTTCTTTCTATCCTGCAATTATGCATTTATAGGACATTAGATTACCTATTAATTCTTTAATTTTTAAAGTACTAATGTCATTAGCCTCTTGTATTGCTAATGCCTTTTGATCCCACTCCAGAGAGAGTGAATTAAGGACTTTTATAACTTGGTCCTCATCAAAGAAATTTTTACCTAGTGATCCTATGGAATGAACTATATCTTGAAATCTAGAATACATGTCAGAAATAGACTCATTTTGTTTCATTTTAAACAAAACTGATTAGTTAGCATGAATTTTTTTGACAATTTCACTTTACGATTGCCTTCAAGTGTAACTTGCAGTACTCTCCAGATTTCATATGCAAACTTAAAAATAAATACTCTATTAAATTCATTTTTATCCAACGAACAAAATAAAGTATTTATTATCTTTGAATCATTAAGTGCTTGTGTCTTTTGGTCTAGTGTCCATATTGAGTATTCAGTTTGGAGTTTACTGAATTCACTATGTGTAATATTCAAAATATCTAAACCATAGACTATAAATAAATTTTCATCAATAAGACCAATAAGTGTAATTACTACCATCAAATAGTGGAGGTTTAGCAGTTGACTATCCTTCAAAAAAGTGTTAAAAGGTAAACTACGAGCGTTACTAGCCATTTACACCTCTCAAAATTAAAATATGAATTTTTGAATCCTAATTCTCTAATACCAAATGTGGGTTATGGTGTAATGGATCTTAATGCTAATTTAACACTGAAGAGGAGGGATGAATAGTGTTTATAAATTTTATGAATCTTTTAACTTTGTTTTAACATCTAAATCAAATCACAAATTATCAACACAGATCTATACTAATCAAGCAGTCACGAATAAATATAAAAGCAATAACAAACGTAAAGTAAGAGAGATGACACCAGGAATTTTATATTGGCTTAGATTAACCAGTCCTGTATCCAGTCTAATATTGTATAGATTTCTTTTCATTCGCCTATTTAAACGAGCTAGCAAGCAAACTAGAATACTGGCTTGATTTCATGGCTACGAGATACACCTTCCTATCTCATGATTACAGGGTAAACTCTCTTGATTTATTGGACAACAAAATCACCCACTAAATTTGATAGGCTAATAAACACACCCACTTAATCTGAACGAGAACCAAATACACTCTAACAAAAATGAGTAGTGTTGTTGATTTCCAAATACAAATAGTTGTACTTAGAAAACAAAAATATCATATAGCCTTTTTGATAGCGGTTTCGCCTTTGAGTTTGCAGATAAAATGCTTCCAAAATAGTAAATAATTTGTAGAGAATCAGTCTAGTACTGTATGGATTGATTCTATGTAGTTTTGAAGTATGTATTAAGTAGATTTTAAGAAATATTTCAAGGTAGTAAGAAGTAAGAAGAAACTAAGAGATATTAATTAGAAAATTCATTAACACTTCCTTTTATATAGTAAATTAACAAATTTATCCATTCGTTAAGAGGTGTGTCCAAAAGAGATTCTTTTCAAATTTTAAGGAACGAACCAATAGTCACTATGTAGGTATATTTATGAGCCGTAAATCGACGTACCCATGTAAATTTTGAAAAATGGTTTTCTTTTAAATTATTTTCAAACTTTTATATTTTTGTAAAATAATTTAGACATAGTTTTTAAATACTTTGAACACCTAAAAACTTTTATAAAATATTTGTAAATTATATTTTGAATTTTCAATAATTATTTTGATAAAATATTGAAGATATGAAATTTGTGTCAAAGATCAGAATCTTCTATGAGGGACTTTAACAATTTATTCTAATGACTTATAACTAAACACTAAAGTATTGAACTCTTCAAAAAATTTGTCTTTAAACTCATGAGTCTTGATCATTTTTGAATCTTGAACTTTAATCTTTATATTGATCAGTCTTCAAGCTTAATCATTCTTTACTTGTGTAATATTCTATAATATGTGCAATACAACTTAGCAAAACATTAGTATCTATATTTATATGGTTGTTGTCATCAAAATTATTATTTGAGGTATTAACAATCTCCCCCATTTTTATGATGACAACCATGTAAAAATTTTTGTATATAAAATATAATATAACCCCCATGAGTTAAATAACCACCTTTATTATATGCATGTGTTATATTTTATATTTTTCTCCCCCTTTATCATCAATAAAAATGGGTGAAAAAAAACTCTCCCTAAATGTGATATACTAATGAATTATGGAGTCAAAATCAATATGCCAAGCAATTTAGAGATTTAAACTATAAACATAATCAGTATTAGATTATACACACACACACACACATATATATATACTAGTCATTTAAATGTAGTATAGGACATATATTCAAGACATATATTGAGTGATGATTAGATTCTAAACCATATACTAAATATTAAAGACATTAAGTAAAACAAGACAAAGTTTATTAGTAAACCAAACTGTTATACAATCAAAACACTCCTAAACAAACCGAATCAAACATTGTATACAAACAATCCAAACCTAACAATATCAAGTATTTACAAACCAGTTAAATTCAAATAAATTAGTTTTTAAAATATACACTTACAAATTCTAAATAAATTGGAATACTAGATTTTTCTAGGAACTTCAACCCATCCTTCGGATCCAAAGATTGGATTTGTTTTGATGTCATCCCAATCTTCTTGTTCCGTAATTACATTTGAAATTGAGCATTTCGGGTTATTATTATGATTATCTTTGATAAGGGACATCGAAGATCATCAAACAGTTTCTCTTGTTCCTTTATCATTTAAATTTGACTAAATTCCAAGTGCTTTTGATTTTAACTAAACATAGAGCATTTTAAAGGATTGAAGTGTTTCTTTTAAGTTTTCACTAAGTTTTGATGTAGAGAACTCGTTTTTTGTAAGGAAATAGTTAGAATGAAAAAAGATGAAAGATAAATCATTGTATGAATTTTTCTAGAACAAAGGGGTTTAAATAGGGATGAAAAGGCAGATTAAACAACCGAATTAAAGTTGTTTACCAATTTTTGAAATTTTAATTTTTTTCAAAAGTGGCTAGTATGTTGACATATCTATATGGGGGTATGTCAACATATGTGCCTTAATTTGCACTATTTATGTTTTTGTTCTAATTTTTATTTATACTTAATACTATTCCATTTTAATGATTTGTAGAGACAAAGATAACACTATTGAATAGCAAGAACTAAATTTCATTAATTATAATAGGAAGAAATATGAATAAAAAGAAAAATACGTGAAAACAACATGAAATAAAACTAGAAAAGTATACAACTAAGGGATATAAAGGTAGATAAAAGATCTAAAAAGATGATGATGAAGAAGAAAAAGAGTTTCCACCAAACTTCCAAATGATCTTCCCAAAGTATCTGTCCACTTTGTTCAAGAGAGAATGAACTTCTTACTAAAGAACGTTTAAGATTCTTTTGATTTTTGAGAAGATTTTCTTGGTTTTTTAGGATTTCTTTGTTGGAGAAGCAGAATGATTTGTCAAAGCTTTATAAAGAAATGTCCCTTTCCTCCTTCTATTCTTCTTTGTTCTTCCTATTGTTCAATTTCCATTTCATCATTCTCTTCTTCTTCTTCTTCTAGAATCTCTTGCTCTTCTACCCTTGCAAATCATTCTTCTTTTTTAGGAAGAGATTCATCACGTTCGAATTCAAGAGGAATGTGCATAAGAGAGAGGTTGGTTTTGTCAAAAACATTATGAGGCAAAATGTTTTCACCTCTTAGATCGATGCTAAAATAGTTGAAAATTCTAGTAAGATATACACAATGGTAAAGTGTGTTCTCATGCCAAGAGATTTTCTTTTGTACAAAATCATCCAAAATTACTTGAGCCAATTTATATCATATTTTCTAAAAATAGCAAAAAGAGCTTTGAAAACCTTTTGAGTCAGGTTATTACAATTCCCTATCCTTGGTGTCATACTTTATTGTAAAATAAGATTTATTATTCTTACTTTGGGCCTAAGATTCTTGCTATTAAAATCATACTCATCATTAGAAAATAAATCATGCATAACTTCTCTATTGTCATAATCAATTTTAAAAGTGGAGAGGTCATTTCCACTACTTTTACAACCAAGAATTTGACCAAGAATTTCACAATTCAAAATAATAGTAGTATCTTTGACACTACTCCAAATTTGATCTTCTTCTCCATGAATTTTATATATTTAAATTTGCAAAGAAAATTTCAACTAAACAAGAAAAGCGATCAAAATCAATTTGAGATAAATCGATTAAATCAAAAATACCATTTTATAAAGCATGATCTTGTAAATCATAAGAAAAAAAATTCACTTATAGACCTTCCTGAAAATTCTTTTTCATAAGTAGCATACTCAGTATAAGTTTCGATGGACTGTTGATCATTGTGAAGTTGACTTTTGATCTTTTTAGTAAGCCTAATGGCCTTGGATAAGGAGGGTTGGTTTGAGGAAGGCATTTTTGAATTGTTCTGAAGGTAGAAGAGTGAAGAATGATTTTGAATTTTGAAATATAGTGCGCGTGAATGAAGGAATATGAATGAGTTAATTAATAGAGAGCGAACTGACATTTTCAGTTGAAAAGTTGCCTTTTTAGTTTTGAAATTAATGCAGAAGAGAGAGAAATTCAAAAGTTTGAATTTGAAAAGATTCTCTAATTTTCTGACTAGTATATCGACATACATATGTAGACTATGCCGACATATAGGCCGAAAATTCCAAAATTGAACTAAGGCAATACATTCCAATGTATACACACACACACACTCATTATTATTATTGTTAATCTATATTTATTCCTAAACTCAATAATTCCAAATAAACGAAATAATAACTAATACAAAAAGTTCCACTTTTTGATGTTTTCCTTTCTTCTAGTCTGGTTAATCTTCTACTGCTGTGAAACACATGTTAGCATCTTCAATGTTTGGTTCATTTTCACTCGAAGCTGTATTAGAATCATCTAAAGTTGCTGTTTAAGCCCTCTTTCTGTTTTTAAATGAATTAGTGATAGGAGCGATCTTTAATTTTTCTAATATGGACAATCTCGATGCGGATAATCAGGTTTATCATAGTTGTAACACTTAATATCAATTTCATTTCCATAATGTTTGTTTTTAGGTCTATGGAAGTTATTCATCTTTCTATACTTCAGGAATTTTTTGAAATTTCGAGTCATAAGAGAAATCTCTTCATCGTTATCATCTTCATCTGAATCCTGAATGTCAGTTGTAACATTGAATGCAACTGATTTCTTTTTATTTCCTTGCTTTCCTTTCTACCCTGCAATTGTGCATCATAGGATATTAGATTACATATTAATTCTTCAATATTTAAAGTACTAATGTCATTAGCCTCCTTGATTGCTAATGTTGTTTGATTCCATTCTGAGGAGAATGAACTAAGGACTTTTCTAACGTGGTCCTGTGCAGAGAAATTTTTATCTAGTGATACAAAGGAGTGAACTTTATCTTGAAATCTAGAATACGTATCAGAAACAGACTCATTTTGTTTCACTTCAAATAATCGAAACTGATTATTTAGCATGGAAATTTTTGTCTCTTTCACTTTACTGGTGCCCTCATGTGTAACTCATAGCATTCTCCAGAATTCGTATGCATGTTTACAAATAAAGAATCTATTAAATTTATTCTTATCTAATGAGAAAAACAAACTATTCATGGCCTTATAATTATTAAGTGCTTGTGTCTTTTGACTGGTGTCCACGTTGAGTATTCAGTTTAGGGTTTAGTGTATTCACTCTGTATAATATTCCAAATACCTAAATCATTAAACTATAAATAAATCTTCATCCTACAAAACCAATAAGTGTAATTACTAGTATTAAATAGTGGAGGTCTAGCAGTTAATTGTCCTTTAACAAAAGTGTTAAAATGTGAACTACCATTATTATTAACCATTTATACTTTTCAAAAGACAGTTTTCGAATTTTTGAAAACCTAATGCTCTGATGCCAATTATGGGTTATGGTGTAATGGATCTTAAAGCTTCTTTAACATTAAAGAGGAACGAATAGTGATTTATAACCTTTATTAATCTTTTTTACTCAATTTAAGATTTAAATCGAATCATAAATTATCAACACAGATTTATACTAATCAAGTAGTCACAGATGCAAACATATATAGATATAAAAGTAATAACAAAATGTAAACAAGAGAGATGACACCATGAATTTTATACTGGTTCAGATTAACCAATCCTACATCCAATCCTATACACCATTGTTCTAATTTCTTTTCAATCGCCTACTTTAACCAGGTAGCAAGAAAATCATAATACAATCTCGAATTCAAAGATATGAGATACACCCTCCTATCTCATGAGCTCGGGAAAAAATTTCTTGATTTATTGGGCAATAAATCATCCACTAGATTTAAATGGGCTACTAAGCACATCCACTTGATTTGACGGGCAACAAGCATACCTAAATAAATAAGAGTAAAGTTGTTGATTTTTAAATGCAAACAGCTATATCTGGGATACAAGATATCTTATTCCTCTTCTGATAGCGGTTTGATCATTGATTTTGTAGAGAGAATGCTTCTAAAACAGTAAATAAGATGTAGAGAATCAATCTGGTGGTGTAGGATTGATTCTATGTAGTTTTAAAGAATGTAGTAAGTAGATTTCAAGAAATATTTCAAGGTAGTAAAGAGTAATAAGAAAGCAAAGAGAAATTAGTTACAAAATTCGTTTACACTCCCCTTTATATAATGAAAGGATAGATTTATCCGTTCATGAAGAGGTGTGTCCAAATGACACTTCTTTTCAAATTAAAAAGAAAACGGTCACTATGTCGACATATCTAGGAGGGGTATCGTGATATACCCTTGTAAAATTTAAAAAATGATTTTCTTTTAAATCATTTTAAAACTTCTATATTTTTGTAAAATAATTTAAACGTAGTTTTTAAATACTTTGAACACATAAAATCTTCTATAAAATATTTGTAAAAATATATTTTGAAGTTTACATAATTTATTTTGACAAAATATCAAAGAACATAATTTTGTGATAAAAATCAGAATCTGCTATCAAGCACTTTAACAATTTATTCTAATGACTCATAACTATACACTTTGAGTTTTTCAAATCTTTGTCTTTAAACTCATGAGTCTTGATCATCTCTTAATCTTGTGCTTTAGTTTATATACTAAACAGTCTCCAAGCTTAATCATTCCGTACCTATATAATATTCTTCAATATATACTATATAGCTTGGCAAAATTTTAGTATATATATTTATATGGTTATTGTCATCAAAATCAATATCTAAGGTATTAACACGAGAGTCCAATTAAATATATATTGAGTATGCTACTCATGGTAAAGTCTTTTTAGGAAGATTTGCGAATTTTATTTAGTTTCATTCTTATGGTTTACAAGATTTTACTTTATAAAACGTTATCTTTGTTTTAACCAATTTATCTTGAAATAATTTTGATTGTCATCCTGATTCGATTAAAATGTTTTACGCTAATTTAAATGGAAAGTTTTGTCAA
This sequence comes from Allium cepa, assembly GCA_030765085.1. NCBI lineage: Eukaryota > Viridiplantae > Streptophyta > Magnoliopsida > Asparagales > Amaryllidaceae > Allium > Allium cepa. Next base: position 1,035,678,333 of record CM060931.1, on the reverse strand, counting down.
GAATAAGTGGGTCAATTTGGAGTAGTGTCAAAGATACTTTAGATTGCAAAATTCTTGGTCAAATTCTTGGTTGCAAAAGTAGTAGAAATGACCTTTCCACTTTTTAATTGATTATGAAAGTAGAGAAGTTATGCATGACTTGCTTTCAAACAATGAATATTGTTTTAAAAGGAAAATCTTAGGCCAAAAGCAAGATTAATGAGTTTTATTTTACATTAAAGTATTACACCAAGAATAAGCAATTATAATAACCCTACCCAAAAAATTTCAAAGCTTTTTTGATATTTTCGGAATATATGATATAAATTAGGCTTAAGTAGACTTGGATGTCTTTTTTCAAAAGAAATTTTTTAAAAATGAGAGCACACTTTGTCATCGTGTGTACCTCACTAAAATTTTAATCTATTTTGGTATTGATTTAGGAGGTGAAAACATTTTTTCTCGTAAAACTTTCGACAAAACAAACCTCTCTCTCATGCACATCTCTCTCAAATTTGAAACTTATGAATCTCCTGTTGAAAAGGAAGAGAGATTAGCAAGAGAAGAAGATCAACATATTCTTTAAGAAGAAAAAAGTGAAAAAATGGAAATAGATGAGGAGGAAGAACAAGAAGAAGTGGAGAAAATGGATACATCTTTTGAAAGCTATGACAAACCGTATCACTATTCAAACAAAGATGCACTTAGGAATTAAGAGAAGCTTATCAATAACCAAAAGAAGCATAAGTTCTCTTTTAGTAAGAAGTTCACTAACCTCTCAAACAAAGTCGATAAATATTTTGGGAAGATAATGAGAAAGCTTAGTGAAAATTCTTCATCTTCATCATCATTATTCTAGATCTAGCTATCTTTATGTTTTATAGTTTTTACTTATGTCATTATCAAGTATTTTCATTATGTTTTTATATCTCTTTATTTTATTAAAAAAATTGCTTAGAGGCTTCATTTATGTTGTTAATTATGTTCTTTTGTTATCTGAAATCATTAGTTAAAATATCATAAATTATAAACAAAAAATAAAATTAAAAAAAACATGCAAATTTTTGCATGTATGTCGACATAAGCTCCCCATTTATGTCCACATACTCTGGTTTTTCTAGAATTCGAAATTCATATAAATTAGTTATTTTTTGAAGGAGTTATTTTTTAATCTGACTTATCACTTCTATAAAACATATCTCTTTTAGAAAAAATCATTAAATTCATCTTCTTATCTTATTCCTTTCTACACATCTCTTTCCATAAAAATGAATTCAAAAATAATTTTTTCAAAACAAAAACTAAGTGAAAATCTAGAAGAAACTCTTCAATCTTTCAAGAATGCTCTTTACTTTATTCTTTGCAATCGACGACGCTAGGGGTTGAGTCAAATGCAAATGATCAAAGAATGAAAACAATTCAATTCACTTCGATGTTTAATTTCTTGTTTCGCCAAAGAAGTTCGAGGCAATGCTCCATAATGCTCGAACTCTAAAGCAAAAGTGGAACATGAAGATTGGGAAGTTTCAACACCTATCCAATCTTTGGACCTAAAGGATGGGTTGAATTTCCCAAGAAAATCTAGTTTTAATTCGTATTTATGATTTTTATTTATAAAATGTATTTACTATTTGTACATTTTTAGTTCGTGTAAATAATTCTTGTTATAATTTGTATTTTATAGAATTAATCTAGTGGGTATATGTTGTGATGTATTGTTCAAATAAATGTAATTAGATAAATATTATATAGTTATTTCTTACAAATATTATTTCGCAATTAATATTGAGTTTGATTCCATATACAACATCATCACATTTTATATTATTTAATATATGTCACTTTTAGGGGGAGTTTATTTTTAACCTATTTTTGTTGATGACAAAAAAGGAGAAAAATATAAAATACAATATATGCATATAACAAGGGGGAGATATTCAAAATAAGGTTAGTTAACCAATTCGGTGTAGTTACATTATATTTGATAATTAGTATATTTATATGGTTTTCATCATCAAAAATAAGGAAATTGTTAATACCATATATATTAATTTTGATGAAAACGACCAAATAATATGTAGATACTGATATTTTCCCAAGTCGTATAGAATATTTTGTAGGATATTATACAGGTTTATACAAGTATAAGATAATCGAGTTTGAAGACTGGCCAATAAAAAGATCAAAGATCGAGATTCAGAGATGATCAAGATAAGAGAAGACTCATGAGTTTACAGACAAAGACATGAAGAGTTCAAGACTATAGTTTATAGTTTATAGACATTAGATTAAATTGTTAAAGTCCTTGAATAACAACTTTCTTTTCTTTGAATACTCTCTTTTTAAAATATTTATTTTATTTTCAAAATATATTTCTACAAACATTTAATAAAATGTTTATATATTAAAGTATTTTAAAACAATATTTAAATTATTTTGCAAAATCCTAGAATTTTGAAACAACTTAAAAGTGTTTCTGGTTTTCAGAATAAACAAGGGTATGTCGACATACTCTACCTATGTATGTCGATATATGTACCGTTGAAGATGTGCCTTTTGAATTTGAATAGTTGTGACTTTTTGACTACATATCTTCGTGAATAGACACATCCCTTCAAACACTATATAAAGGCGACTGGAAAATGAATTTTGACAACTACTTTCACTATATTCTTCTCACTCAAAATTCTCATTATGTATTCACAAAATAAAATTTCTATTATCTTCAAATTCATTCAAATTCAATATCTACTTTACTACATTCATTTCCTATAGTCTACTTACTAACTTGAAAATTTTCTCTCATCAATTCAAAGATCAAAGAATTATCAAAGTACTATAGGATATTATGTATTCAGAGTACAACTATATATATTGGGAATCAATAACCCTCCACTACTATTTGTATGGATGTGCTTGTTACCCATTCAAATCAAGTGTATGTGCTTGTTTGTCATCCAAATCAAGTGGGTGTGCTTATTGTCCGTTTAAATCAAGTGGGCTATCTTATTGCCCATTAAATCAAAAGAGACTACCCTGAACGTGAAAAGTTAGGAAAGTGTATCTTGTTACTTTGAAATTAATATTGTATTATGGTTTGCTTACTACCTGATTAAAGTAAGCATTTGAAAGGAAATATGTGCATACACTGTACGAGACTGGATGTAGGATTGGTTAATCTGAACTAGTATAAAACTCCTAGTGTCATCTCTCTTACTTTTACTGCATACATACATATATATGTATGTATGTGTGTGTGTGTGTGTGTGTGTATATATATATATGACTGCCTATAAATACATGTCTGCGTTGGTCATCTATGTTTGAATTTAAATCTTAAACTTTATAGAAAAGTTACATATAAGTTATAAAACACTATCCATCCTCTCTCTAGTGTTAAAGTAGCCTTAAGATCCATTGACAGTATTATAATTTATAGTACACCACTTTCCATAATTAGGTTACGATTCCAATAGATAAATATGTCACTATCAGATTGGTTGTTGTTTACAAATTCGTTTATATTTAAAAAACTTATTCTTGTCATGTATATACCTATAATTATAAAAAACTAGTTTTTTATGATTAAATAATTTAATATTTAACATTTAAATATATATAAATGTACATGGTTTACAATTTTAACACTACATCATACTTATGCAATATATAGTTAAATAATTTATGTAAAAAGTTTCATGGATATAATATTTTTCAGCATAAATAAAATATATATATTACATATATATATTATTTAGATCAATTAATCACATAAATTAATTATATCAATACATACGTACGTACGTACATATATACATATATCACACAAATTATGTTTCATACTGTATAAAATTGAATTAACATTTAATAAGCTCTTCGTAGATAAATAAAAAATGTAATTTAAAATATTTGATTAATTGCTGAGAACAAAAAAACTTTTAAAATGTGTTTTAAATTATAAAATTGCATATTAAACGTTCAAAATTACAAAATATCATTTAGAATTTTAATAAAATTCAAAATTTTGTTATGAACATAAATTTTCATTAATTTTTAACTAACATTCGTACGGACATTTGTTTTAAAATATATTTTAAAATTTTAAAAAAAATCTTTGTTATGCGCATGACCAGTTATGCATGTATTACATATATATATATATATATTTCATATTTTAAATATCAATATATATATATTTATTAATTTATTATTATATTATTTATACCCATATGTAATTAAATATATATATGTTTAAATTTTTTATGTATATATATTTAATTTTTTTTGAATTTAAACCTATAAAAAGAAATTATTATATTTAATATATTTTATAAATGATTTAAATATATTCATAGAGTTACAAATATATATATATATATATATAATATTAATGTTTCATACTTATGTTTATAATTATGTACTTATTTGTTTATACAAAATTATTTAAAAAAATATAGTTTATATATATGTATCGATGTATTTGTAGCATTTCATATATCTAAAAGTATATAAACATACATTTGGACAATATATTCGTATATTAGATGAGTTAACATGTCTGTTGCAGTGTAAATCTGAGCACCTATACACAAACATGTTATACCTTGCACGGATTGATATGTTACACATGCACACACACAAAATATATATACACATGTATATATATATATGATATACGTGTATGTGTGTATAATATATCATATATTAAATAATACAAAATCATTTTATAAAATAAAATAAAATAAAGATTTTATTTAACAGAAATTTTGAAATGTTCTAAATAAATTGGACTTCGTAGGCCTAAAAAAGATCCAAAATTGTAAAATAATTTGAAATTCACTCATTACTTCCATCGTGGGATGGCCCATTTCCAACCGTGGTCATGTGTGAAATTTTTCCAAAAGCATTTGTAAATTTGTGTTGATTTGTGATATATCAGATTTTATGCCTTGTATGTCCCGAGTGACCAAAGCATTAAAATCTGATTGAACTTGTTTCCATTTATAGGGCTTTGTTATGCTTGATGTGTTTGCAAATTTAAAGCATTGTCACATTCATCAGTTTCAAGGATCTAATCTGAATCCGATACCAAATGGTAGGCACTTGTGGTCATTTTCCAATGAGATTTTGGCATGGTTAGCGGTTTCAAGTGAGTGAAGATTGGGTAGTTGGGAATCAGCAAGACTGGAAAGAGTATAAGAATAATAATAAGAGGAAAAGAAGAACATAGGAAAAAGGAAGAAGAATGCATAAAAAATAATTCATGAAAATGTCACTTCATTCATTTGTCTTTTCAATATTACATTGTGTGCATTATATAGCTTTTTCTAGGGTGTTGTTATTGACACTTCAGTTTCGGATATGAGGGGGTCGAATTTTGTGAGCACTCCATATAAGATTAAATTGCTATGAGAGGTACTCAACCTAATAGTAAAAAATCATATCTTTTCCTCTTTTGCCCTTAGTTAAAAACATTAAAATCCTAAACTTGCTATATTAAAAACCCTAAACATCAAAGCCTTCCAATTTTACTCTTACAATAATTCTTCGATACTAAAAAAATTTAATTACATTTTCTAAAAAAATAAATGGTAATAGGTTAATAGTACAATTCGGCAGCAACATATCGAACTAAAATGCATAATTTACGATGCACCATCAAACTAAGATGCATAATTCGACATAGGTTTGTTGAACTAAAATATTTGTTCGGACAGCTCCCGTCAAAAATTCTATTCGACAATCTCTGTCCGGTGACTTAAAAAGCATCGTTTTTTACCCTACAAAGTCTTAAATTATTTGAAAATTTTAAGTACTTGATTGTATTTTCATTTACAATTCCATCTGAATCTGAGTTTGAAGTCTTTGCTATTTAATTAATAATTTTGGATAAAAAGTTAATGATGATTAAGATAAACTTACAGTAAATAAAATGAAAGACAATTAGGTCAATATGTTATTATTTTATGAGGGTGACTAGTATAATTAGTGCCTCTCGTAACTAAAAACAGCGACAAAAAAATATACCCTATATCTTCAAAATTGAAGTGGGAATAAAAATATCATATGCCAATCATTATTTCTCTATTACATCGACACCTATCACCGCCCTTAATAGAATAACAAATTAAATAAAAAGCAAACAAACTGCATATTCTTCTCCTCTCTTATTTATATATCTTCATCTTAACATCCATACTCTCTTAATGTTTGTTGAAATTCCCTAAAGAGTTTTCTTCCTTCTTCTCACTCTAGGATTTCATGACCTACTCGGTAGTGGTAATTAGGGAGGCTATAGCGTCGTCAACACTACTTCTTGACACTCCACCTGCTCCAGCTTTGTTCATGTCTTGTGCACCATTCACATGTGCACACTTCTTCACTTGTACATGTACAATTACCTCTTATTTTTATGCAAACTTTTCACCAATTTTTTCTCTTTGGATCTTCTTCTGATGAGGTTTTGTTTATGCTGGCCAATAACTGAAGTTGTGAGGTGTTAGTCCGCCTTTTGTCAAGGCAGTATCCAGGCGGATTTAACCCAACAGACTTTACAATTATTGAGTGCAAAGTGATGATTATGGGTCCGAAAGTCAACTATAGATAATAACACGAAGCCAGAAACGTAATCGGTAGATTAACAATGCAGGGTGCTTGAAATGTGAATTTTGGCTTGAAAACGAAAGGATCGGCATAGGAGGGTTCGGCGTGATATGGGTCGGCATAGGTTGGATTGGTTTAATATGATCGGCACAGGAAGGTGTTGAATATGCGCTTATATGTTTTTGTTTGATGATAATAAACATATATATTCATTTAAATGTATTTGGTAATGTACTATTTTGTTTTTCATAGATTAAATAAATATTTGTTGAATAAAATAAATTACACAGAATTTGAATTTGAATTCAAACAGAATAAGTTACACAGATTTTGAATTCAAACAGAAATTTTATTCAAACAAATATTTATTACAATCTTGAATAGTACAAATTCATGCTCTCACTATACATATACATTTCTGATTACATCACGATTACATCACAAATAATTTTACATTGATAACCTCACTACATATCACTCACACTCGTATTTTGTCTTCAACTGCATTCCGGTTTGAATCCAGCATCTGAGTAATCTGCAAAAATATTCACTAACGCGGTAAAATTGAAAAAGAAATATTTTTGCAATATAAAATAAAATATGATTTTTGAAAATATGATTTGCCTCAGTTATTTGGGTTGTTCGTCATCATTCACACTTGATTTCATCACAAAGTAGTGCACATAGATATTACAGGGACAGGTAGCCATAAGTGGATGCAATACACACGTGTACATTCATACACATGTGCACTGCCTCGCCAACTCGTGTGCGCAGCCAACAAGAGCAAGTGTACAACAGTGTCAAGTTGCTAACAGTTCAAAGCTTCGACAATGCACTATACAATGTACAACATGACTGACCAGAATACAAATGAACAGCCATCATGAGTGCAGTTGCAACATGAATGAAAAGACCAGACACAAGGGCAGTAATACAAAGTAAAGTGGCAACAAACATGAAGTGAATCAAGTTCAAGCCACAAGTGTACATGAATACAACTCGACTGCAACAGTACAGTCATGAAGACTGCAAGAACATGAACATAGAGCAACAATGAAACTGACTCAAAGCACAAAAGTGCAACAGTGAAGTGACAAATGTTCAGTGGTGAAGCAACAGAGATCAGAGACCAAGCAAAGCATAGTAACTGCATAGCAACAGCAAAAAGGGACTGCAACAAACATATATGCAGCATCAAGTCAAAGTATGCAACTACGTGACATAAATGCAACTACAACGATGCAAGCGAAGAACCAAAGTCAGTGGCATAAGTGACCATGAAACTGACTCGAAGCAGTAGTGACAGTAAGCATGAATCAAGCTCAGTGGCAAATGCATAAACATATCAGAGTGAAACATTTGAGTTGCAAAGAACCAGACACAACAGTGCACAAGTACAAGAAACTTGAATTCAATTGCAACAACTCAATGGACCAAACTACAAGTACAGGAGGCAGTTCAATATAAACATGCTCAAGTCAGAGACTACAACATCAAAGTGCAGTGCAACATGAACCAACTCCAAGATGTATCACTAACATATACTACAGGGATGAACACATGAGAATGGACAAGGCACAAATCAAGTCCAGCTACAAGTTGCAGACTCAAAACAAACATGACACCAAGCTACAAACTCAAATGCAAACAGGAATAGAATATATACAATGCAAATGTATGCAACAGTGTGATAGATCAAGTGAGCACACTCATATGAACAAATGCAAAGAACAGTGAAGCATGCACATAGGCCACCAGTGAAACAAAGTAATATATACATGAACAAGTGTAGCATCTGTTACAGTGAAAAAGCCCAAGTCAAGATGGAGTTACAACAATGCATCAGTGAGGAACACAACAACAATGAATACTGCAACATGACCAAATGTCAAAACTGCATCAATCACAAATGCAATGCAAAATGGAGTGAATGCAACATGGTGAACAACTAAAGTGCAACAAGTATTGCAGTAATGAATGCATCACATATACAACATCAAAGTGCAACAGAATGGATGCAGCAGTACCAAGTGATAGTGAAGATGGCCAGAGATGAAGACAGGGGCAAACACAAGATGGCTGAAGCAGTGAAGTCAGAATTTTCGAAAATAGGATGCTAAAGTCAAGACAGAGAATTCAACAAATATATTCGTCTTTGAAAAAGTCAGCAATGAAAAAGGGGAAGTTTTAATGCCGTGTGAATCAATAAAATCGAACGCAACAAAATCAAAGCCGTGCGTATCAAGGTATAATTAAAATCAGGAAAGCATAATTTAGGAAAGTATCGAATCGATACAAGCAAAATCAAGTGTCCAGAATTCATATAAATACAATCCCAAAATCATCATCGGCTGTAGAGAAAAAAATCGAATCAAATCCAAACACAAACCCAAGTTCATCATCGGCATCGAGTTATAGAGTCAAGCAAATCATTAAAACCAGCAACGAAAAGAAATAACATACCGAATCATCAACAACTCGATCACCGAAGAACCTCGAAGTCGACGCAAATCAATCGTCAGAGAACGTGCAAGCCGAGCAACGCAATCTCTAAGTCAACCAGATCATCAGAACGAAGCACTAATTCGAGAAAGAAGCCGAAGCCCTAATTCGACATAGAAAGGCCGACATTTTTACAAGCAAAAGAAGGAACGGGTCAAAGCTAAAGTGGATCGGGTTAATAAAAACAAGGGGCCGGCCTTGTTTTTTATAAAAGGGCTTAAGTTTTTTGTTTAGGGTTCAATTAATAAAGGGGTTTTTTAGTTATTTTATTTTGAGCAAAAATCACGCATTCAAGTTGTAGTTTAATTTTTGCTCCGGTGTTATTTTTGAAGTTGTTTTTTCTTTTCGAGTCGAAGAATCTGTAAATCACCACCTAGGGATTAGGTAGTGTCAGATTGTCTATTTAGAATTAGTTCAGTGAGCAGGGAGTGCGAGTTTGCAAAGCTCTATAGGCGGGAGCAGTGTTTGCGAGTGAGCGAAACTCTATAGGCGGGAGCAGGGTGTGCGAGTCTGGTAGAGTGTTTGTGAGCGGGAGCAAAAGGGTCTGCGAGTCTAGTAGAGTGTTTGTAAGCGTGATACTGTTTAATTCTAATAGAAATCTGGGAATGCAGCAGTAGGCAGGGGTTGCCGAAGCTGGGTAAATTTTGTGTGTGATTTACTTTTTAGCATATTTATTTCTGCTATTATATTTCTGTGTTTAATTCAAGAAAATTTGCTATAACCCTATTCACCCCCCCCCTCTAGGGTTAATCTAGATCCTACAAGTGGTATCAGAGCCCGGTATATATTTTTATTTAACTCTAGAGTCATGAATCCGTCAAATAATGCTTTTTCTGAGGGGCAATCTATTGTTAGGCCACCCATGTTTAACGGAAATGATTATGCTTACTGGAAAGTTAGGATGAGTATTTACGTTAGTTCCGTTGATTATGATGTTTGGGATATTATTGAAACTGGCTATAAACCTCCCACTATAATCGTTGGTGGTACTGAGATTCCTAAACCTAAGGATAGGTGGGATGCTAACGATAAGAGATTGAAAACGACAAATGCTAAAGCCATGAATGCTTTGATATGTGCTCTTGATAAAAATGAATTTAATAGAATTTCTCATTGTACAACAGCACAGGAAATTTGGCACACTTTGGAGGTGACACACGAAGGAACTTCTCAAGTCAAGGAGTCTCGTCTAGCCCTATTCAGCAATGAATACGAGAACTTTATGATGGACAAAGGCGAGAGCATAAAGGACATGTTTGGACGCTTTTCAACTTTGGTGTACAACGCTAGAGCACTTGGGAAGGTATTCACTGAGGTAGAGCTTGTGCGGAAGATACTACGAGTCTTACCAATGAACTTTGAGGCAAAAGTCACGACAATCCAAGAATCAAAAGATCTGAGTAAGATAAGCATGGAGGAGTTGATTGGAAACTTGATGACATATGAACTTGAGCTAAAAGCAAAGGAAGAACGCAACAACTCCGAACCAAAGAAAAAGACGATTGCCTTAAAGAGCAAAGAAGAAAGCGATGAAGAAGGAGAAGATCCAATTGAAGAGCTTGCAATGGCTGTCAATAATCTTAGAAAATGGTCGAGATTCAAGCCACGCAAGAAGAAAACAAATCGTAATAGGCCAAAAGATTCTGACAATTCCGATAATGAACCGACGTGCTTTAACTGCAAGAAGCCCGGACACTTCATACAAAAATGCCCACTTCTCAAAAACAACAAAGGAAAGAAAAAGACGAAAAAGGTATTTGCAGCGACTTGGGATGATGAAGAAAGAGAAGAAGCTTCAGATAGCAGCTCAGAGGAGGCTAACCTGTGTCTTATGGCGAAATCAAATTCAGATTCAAGCTCAGAGGAATCTAGAGAGGAAGGTGAGTATTCCTATAGAGATCTTGTTTTTATGTGTTCTGATCTTACTAAAGTAGTTGATGCTCTTGAATCTAAAATTGAAAAACTGAAAACTGATAGGAGAGAACTTGCTCGTAAAAATTTTAGGTTAGAAACTGAACTTGAAAATATTCAAAACCTAGAATGTAAAAGATGTAAAGTTTTAGATTCAGAATTGACAAGACTTAAGAATAACTCTGAGAATCTTGAAAAAGAAAACTTGAATCTTAAGGAAACCATCGACACTAGGAAAAAGGATTTTATAAATCGATGCACCTCACTTGTCACTGAAAATACAACACTAAAAACTAAAGTCCAAAATCTTGAGAAATCTTTGAATAACTTTTCAAGAGGCGAAAAATCTTTCAACATGCTATTAAGAAATCAAATTTTTGCTAACAACAGAAAAGGACTTGGTTTTGGGAAAACACAAGCTGAGGATAATGCAAAAGGGAAAAGTGTCTTTGATATATGTGAAATAATTGGACATCATTCTGAAAATTGTAGTCATAGGAACAAGAACACAAAATTTATACAAGTTTGGGTCCCTAAGAATTCTACAAACAAATTTCATGTCTATTGGAACAAGAATAAAAGGACTAAACAAGTTTGGGTTCCAAAGGGTTTGTTTATTCATAATGTTTCTGCCACTAACAATCATGGACCTAGAAATAGGTCAAAAAAATCTTTCATTGTGTAGGTGTGGTGGCAGGCTAAGGAACAACAACGGTGTTCTCTGGATTTTGGCTGTTCCAGAAACACAACGGGCAACATAGCAAAGTTCCTTAGCCTAGTATAAAGGTGACAGAATCACAATGGGCAATCACGAGAAATTATCGTAAAGGTAAAACAGGTGAAGGTATATTAAATGTGATAATCTGCACCATATTCTGAATTAAATCGGCCAAAATTGCGAGAATGATGTGATGTCTTTAATTCTGACTTATTGATATGTTTTTTCCTTTGACTTGTTCTTACTTTGATTTGTGCTTAAAAGTAGACCAACCATCCTTTCATCATTGAACTTAATATGTTTGGTTAAATGATGGTATTTTATTGATCCTTGATTACTCATGCTAACACTTAGATATATTTTGACATTTTGGTCACTGCTTGTAAATTTGCACGATTTCAAACTCATGTGAAAAAGGATTTTAAGAAATTGTTGAAACTTCAAGAAATTGTTTTTGAAATAATTAAGATGTTGATTGACTGTTGATTACTCATGAATATAATTGTTTATCCTATGGTTTCTGAAATTAACACCATGATATTTGTTTGAGTGTGAACATGGCTTCAATTCAAAATCCAAAGAATGTCATTTAAATTGTTGCTAAAATTGGGTTTGAAATTTTTGATGCACACTTCATGTCTGGTTTACCAAATCCAGTTAGTGATATTTTGGATTGAAAAAGAAATTCAGATGCAATTCATACTAGTAATCTAGTTGATAGAAAACTTACGAGTTGAACGTGATTTATTGTGAAACATTCATTTGCTGCATCGTTTTTTCAAAGAAAATATCTGCATATTTTTCACTTGAAATATTTTTTTCATTTAGCAGAATTTTTTTCTCATATAACCCCTTCGAGAAAATAATTGTTTGACCATATTTTCATATCAGTCATTTTTATTTGATTTTAAATCACAAATTTTGACTGATCCGACTCCCTACTAATTATCAAAGAGATAAATAGTGATTGAAAAAGTGATAAGTGTTGATATTTAACATACATTACTCAAGAGAGTATATTTGGAAAATTTCTTTAGGAATTAAAACAAGAATTATAAAACTTTTTGTTGGGTAAAGATTCCATGACCATCTCTATATCTATCATTATTTCTATCGACCATGGTTTATCAAATATTCAATATAGTTTGTCGATATGTGGTACTATAATCAGGAATCATTTGTTTTTCACGTCATATTTTTTAAATAAATAAATAAATATCCAAAGTATTCACTCTCATTTAAAAGTCCTCACGGTTATGCATGAGTGAATTACTTGAATTTTTTTTATGTGCTTCCATGCTCATTTAAAAGTCCTCACGGTTATGCATGTATGGAACGCATATCAAAATTAATTGCTTAAATAGACAAGTTGATTCTAATCCTATTTAAAAGTCCTCACGGTTATGCGTGGTTAGAAGATACTTGATTTCATTTTTAAAATTAAACTCGAATACTACTAATCTCATTTAAAAGTCCTAACGGTTATGCATGATTAGTAGATATTCAAATTCCTGATATAAATGTACCACAAGTTGATTCAACTGTATGATTTTATATGAACACCATATCCATCATTTCTAAAATTGGAATATGCGCCTAACAAGGGTAGTTATGGTTTTTGTTTGATTCTTATTGAAGTTTAATATTTATATTCAATTTGAGATTAATGTTGGATTAATATCGATCACTTTATCTCTATTTTTCTCCCACACTATTATTCTTTTGCTGATAACAAAAGGGGGAGAGAAAAGTTAAGATTTTGTCAAATAGAATCAAGCAAAGGTCAAATAATTTTTCCATATGCATCTAGGCTCATTTGAATATATTTCTATGCATGTATGTAGGGGGAGCATCATGTAGAGAGGAAGCATTTAAATAGGGGGAGCAATTAGAGTATATAATTGGTCAAATACATTTAACACGGTCAAAATCTTAAATATATGTTTGTTATCATCAAAAGGGGGAGATTGTTGAATATGCGCTTATATGTTTTTGTTTGATGATAATAAACATATATATTCATTTAAATGTATTTGTTAATGTACTATTTTGTTTTCATAGATTAAATAAATATTTGTTGAATAAAATAAATTACACAGAATTTGAATTTGAATTCAAACAGAATAAGTTACACAGATTTTGAATTCAAACAGAAATTTTATTCAAACAAATATTTATTACAATCTTGAATAGTAAAAATTCATGCTCTCACTATACATATATATTTCTGATTACATCACGATTACATCACAAATAATTTTACATTGATAACCTCACTACATATCACTCACACTCGTATTTTGTCTTCAACTGCATTCCGGTTTGAATCCAGCATCTGAGTAATCTGCAAAAATATTCACTAACGCAGTAAAATTGAAAAAGAAATATTTTTGCAATATAAAATAAAATATGATTTTTGAAAATATGATTTGCCTCAGTTATTTGGGTTGTTCGTCATCATTCACACTTGATTTCATCACAAAGTAGTGCACATAGATATTACAGGGACAGGTAGCCATAAGTGGCTGCAATACACACGTGTACATTCATACACGTGTGCACTGCCTCGCCAACTCGTGTGCGCAGCCAACAAGAGCAAGTGTACAACAATGTCAAGTTGCTAACAGTTCAAAGCTTCGACAATGCACTATGCAATGTACAACATGACTGACCAGAATACAAATGAACAGCCATCATGAGTGCAGTTGCAACATGAATGAAAAGACCAGACACAAGGGCAGTAATACAAAGTAAAGTGGCAACAAACATGAAGTGAATCAAGTTCAAGCCACAAGTGTACATGAATACAACTCGACTGCAACAGTACAGTCATGAAGACTGCAAGAACATGAACATAGAGCAACAATGAAACTGACTCAAAGCACAAAAGTGCAACAGTGAAGTGACAAATGTTCAGTGGTGAAGCAACAGAGATCAGAGACCAAGCAAAGCATAGTAACTGCATAGCAATAGCAAAAAGGGACCGCAACAAACATATATGCAGCATCAAGTCAAAGTATGCAACTACGTGACATAAATGCAACTACAACGATGCAAGCGAAGAACCAAAGTCAGTGGCATAAGTGACCATGAAACTGACTCGAAGCAGTAGTGACAGTAAGCATGAATCAAGCTCAGTGGCAAATGCATAAACATATCAGAGTGAAACATTTGAGTTGCAAAGAACCAGACACAACAGTGCACAAGTACAAGAAACTTGAATTCAATTGCAACAACTCAATGGACCAAACTGCAAGTACAGGAGGCAGTTCAATATAAACATGCTCAAGTCAGAGACTACAACATCAAAGTGCAGTGCAACATGAACCAACTCCAAGATGTATCACTAACATATACTACAGGGATGAACACATGAGAATGGACAAGGCACAAATCAAGTCCAGCTACAAGTTGCAGACTCAAAACAAACATGACACCAAGCTACAAACTCAAATGCAAACAGGAATAGAATATATACAATGCAAATGTATGCAACAGTGTGATAGATCAAGTGAGCACACTCATATGAACAAATGCAAAGAACAGTGAAGCATGCACATAGGCCACCAGTGAAACAAAGTAATATATACATGAACAAGTGTAACATCTGTTACAGTGAAAAAGCCCAAGTCAAGATGGAGTTACAACAATGCATCAGTGAGGAACACAACAACAATGAATACTGCAACATGACCAAATGTCAAAACTGCATCAATCACAAATGCAATGCAAAATGGAGTGAATGCAACATGGTGAACAACTAAAGTGCAACAAGTATTGCAGTAATGAATGCATCACATATACAACATCAAAGTGCAACAGAATGGATGCAGCAGTACCAAGTGATAGTGAAGATGGCCAGAGATGAAGACAGGGGCAAACACAAGATGGCCGAAGCAGTGAAGTCAGAATTTTCGAAAATAGGATGCTAAAGTCAAGACAGAGAATTCAACAAATATATTCGTCTTTGAAAAAGTCAGCAATGAAAAAGGGGAAGTTTTAATGCCGTGTGAATCAAGAAAATCGAACGCAACAAAATCAAAGCCGTGCGTATCAAGGTATAATTAAAATCAGGAAAGCATAATTTAGGAAAGTATCGAATCGATACAAGCAAAATCAAGTGTCCAGAATTCATATAAATACAATCCCAAAATCATCATCGGCTGTAGAGAAAAAAATCGAATCAAATCCAAACACAAACCCAAGTTCATCATCGGCATCGAGTTATAGAGTCAAGCAAATTATTAAAACCAGCAACGAAAAGAAATAACATACCGAATCATCAACAACTCGATCACCGAAGAACCTCGAAGTCGACGCAAATCAATCGTCAGAGAACGTGCAAGCCGAGCAACGCAATCTCCAAGTCAACCAGATCATCAGAACGAAGCACTAATTCGAGAAAGAAGCCGAAGCCCTAATTCGACATAGAAAGGCCGACATTTTTACAAGCAAAAGAAGGAACGGGTCAAAGCTAAAGTGGATCGGGTTAATAAAAACAAGGGGCCGGCCTTGTTTTTTTATAAAAGGGCTTAAGTTTTTTGTTTAGGGTTCAATTAATAAAGGGGTTTTTTAGTTATTTTATTTTGAGCAAAAATCACGCATTCAAGTTGTAGTTTAATTTTTGCTCCGGTGTTATTTTTGAAGTTGTTTTTTCTTTTCGAGTCGAAGAATCTGTAAATCACCACCTAGGGATTAGGTAGTGTCAGATTGTCTATTTAGAATTAGTTCAGTGAGCAGGGAGTGCGAGTTTGCAAAGCTCTATAGACGGGAGCAGTGTTTGCGAGTGAGCGAAACTCTATAGACGGGAGCAGGGTGTGCGAGTCTAGTAGAGTGTTTGTGAGCGGGAGCAAAAGGGTCTGCGAGTCTAGTAGAGTGTTTGTAAGCGTGATACTGTTTAATTCTAATAGAAATCTGGGAATGCAGCAGTAGGCAGGGGTTGCCGAAGCTGGGTAAATTTTGTGTGTGATTTACTTTTCAGCATATTTATTTCTGCTATTATATTTCTGTGTTTAATTCAAGAAAATTTGCTATAACCCTATTCACCCCCCCCCCCTCTAGGGTTAATCTAGATCCTACAGAAGGTTCGGCGAAACATGGACCGGCATAAGGGGGAGGATCGGCTAAGTATGATTCGGCATGATATGGGTCGGTACTCTTTGGAACGGTATAAAATTCTAAGCATGAGGGATTGGCAAAGTTTGAACCGATGTCGTATGGATCGACATATTTTCATAGCAAAGGATGGATCGACATAATACCTCAAAGCTTTAAGGATTGGTAAAGTAACCTAAGTGCCAAGGATCGCATGACTTAGAGGGATTACCATACTTTCATGGATCAGGAGGGTTCGGCATACCTTCATGATGGAGATGGATCAGCGTAGCGACATGGAAAGGAAGGGATCAGCATGAAGGACTCATCGAAAGCGATCGACATTGACTTGGATGGAGGAATAACGATCGATATGACTATGCCGATTGTTATTTATTAACGAATTGGGTTTGCCGATTTATGGTGGACCCATGTAGGTGAGAAGACATTGTAACTGAAGTTTCACCTATAAATATAGCAGACTTGGCTTCGAAAAAGGACCTTCATTCTGCTTCTCTTCATCTTCTACGTAGGAGAGACGCTGCCATTTTTATTCTGGAATTTTGGACTGTAACTGCAATCGAATTTCAAAATAAATAAAAAGGATTGTTCTGGAGTGGATGTAGGCCGGAGTTAGCCAAACCACTATAAATCTTGTCTCTTTCACTTGCTTTCATTTTAATTTGATTGCTTTTCATATCATTCTCTACATCATATACTATTTGTGATCTCTGACTGGATATTAGTGCTTTCACGTATAATTGGGTGTTGGTAGTCAATTTTGATGCCAACATTTTGGTGCTTTCACTGAGAAAGCTTGCACTTAGGGATTTGAAAGTTAGGATCTTGGATTTGAAAGCTTAGAAACTTGGATTTAAGAAGCAATGTCTAGGCAATCAACAAGGAGACAGAAAATGGATAGGAGCCATCATGAAGGAAGTCAGGAGGTTTCCTCAACAGCTAATCAGACCTCAATCTTCATTACCAGACGAGATGGAAACAATGATGGATACTTTGTAGAAAAGTGTACCGAAGAGACATGAGGAAATGATGAAGAACATACTCCGACGGATTAGATAAGTTGGAGTGCAAGACCAAGGGAATGGAGTAGCGAGAAATACTGAAAATGTGGATCATGGATTGGAGCAGCAGGTGCTGAGGAAGTCCATAATTAGAACCAAGGAAACGAAGAAAATAGGATGCAGGATAGAGTAGAGCCACTGGGAGCAACCCCTCACTAACCAGGAACGATCGGTCATACCATAGCTGATCGTTGTAAAATGATCGGTACCGATCGCTCCACACTCGGGGGCTTGCCCCCGGGTCATATTGACTCCACTCCAGGCAGGATACCGGGTAGTGTTGTACAGCTTGGCATTGATCGGGATATGAGCGCTTGTCCAGAAGAGCAGATTTCAGGATTCCCTCGCGGACTTGGGGGGTAAGTTAGAGACAACGGACAAAGGCTGCCACTTGATGACAACGATAGGTTGGCGGAAATGATCAGACGAGCTATGAGAGGAGGATTGATAAATGAGGATTTGGAATATGTAAGTAGGACCCCTTTCGCTCCTAGGATCAGGGAAGCTAAGAATCCACTGGAGTTCAAACTACCAACGTTGTAGGCATATGATGGAAGAACGGATCTCGCTGTTCATTTGACAAGGTACATAAGGCACATGAAGTACCGAGGCATCAAATGAGGCCACGACACGATGCTTACCTTTGTATTTGATGGAAATAGCTGCGCTATGGTTTAGACAGTTGGAAAACGGCTCTATTGGCACACGGACAGAATTAATCGAAGAGTTTATAAGGCAGTTTAGAATTCACATCTCGAGACCCAAAAATGTGATGAGTTTGAAAACACTAAAACAGAGGACTGGAGAGTCCCTGAGGAGTTTTCTAACACGGTTTAATGTTGTGGTGGCATCGGTGATAGCCCATATCCATCCATGTTTTTGATGGCGGCTGTATTTGGAATATCTGATGGCACAGAGTTTAAGGATTCACTAGCACGAGATCCACCTATGGATCTAGCCATGAAGCACAAAGGTTCCTACGACAGGAAGACGCACGAGTAAACAAACCGGAGGCGAATCCTGTGCAAAGTGGAGGATCATCAGGAGATGTAAACAAGAATGATAAAGGCAAGCGAAAAATGAATAATGGCAGTAATGTGTCAAAAAGACAATGGAGGGAACCGAAATTCTCTTCTTACATGGATCTAACTGAAATTCTGGAAAGGATTAATTTGGATACTCGAGGACGCCTTCAGTATCAAAGGTCGGTGAAAAGGGAACCTTCGAACATGAGCGGGCGTCAGGAAAGCATTGCCTATTCCATGAGCCGGATGGAAAAAATACAAATGACTACAAGTATTTGAAGGACATCATTGAGGAAAACGTGAGGAATGGTCAACTACAACAATACGTAAGGACTCAGGCTGCGGTGGTGGAACAAGAATAGCCACCATCCACCTCGAATGAAAATGGCACTGGACCAAGGTATCATCGTCAGCTTATTATTAATTGATTGGATATATGGCATGGAATAATTAATAAATCCCATAGTGAAACGGCTAAGAAACTTACACATGTACGAGATCAAGGACGGGCCCCTAGGCATGCACTGAGATGACGATGAACCGTGATGCTCGTATTTATGAAATTTTGTTTTTTATTTACTATGAATTCTAGTTTTTATGATACTATGGCCATTTAGTTTTTCAGTTGTATAGACATTTGTTTTATATTTTATCGAGTGGACTTTGGAATGATTAAATCAGATCAATGTAATAAATAGCACATCTCACGGTTGTGGCCCCGACCGGAGAGACGAGGCACATGAGTTACGAGTCCCTTTGCCGGAGAGCCACAAGATGGACTTGAGCATGGATAATTCCTCAACCGGGGATCGAGGTCGGAGTAGGTTACCCCACGGATAAGTCCCCGGTTGGGATCGAGGTCGGAGTGGGATACCCAATAGATTAGTCCCTCGATCGGTGAGTCGAGGTGGGAGAATAGAACACAATAGATCATCAGGTATGGACTATGCTTGGAAAAGGGTAGGCCTCTTCGTCGGAGAGCGACATGATCGGCCTATTCAGGTCATCAAGTATGGATTGTGCTCGGCAAGGACCCGGAGCGGTCTCAGATTTGGATTAAATGACCCTGAGAGGTCTAAGGATTTGGATATGGACTTGGAGACGTATAAGGATTTGGATATGGACCTAGAAAGGTATAAGGATTTGGATATGGACCCAGAGTGGTCCAGGATTTGGATTAAATGACCCGGAGAGATCGAAGGATTTGGACATGGACTCGAAGTGGTCCCGGATTTGAATAAAACGATTCGAAGAGATCATGTACTTGGTTAATGGATTTGGGATGGATTCGGAACTGGATTTCAATTCGGAATAGTCATGGATTTCGCTAATGATTCAGAGAGATCAAGGAATCAGATTGGCAACGAATTGGATTCTGGATTGGATAATACGGCGATCAAAGGATTACAGACTTCGAATTTTGGATTTATGGAAATACAAAACACACCCTCCTATCGCAAGGCATGTTTTTGGGGCAAAGTGTTAACCTGCTTTTTTTCAAGGTAGTATACAGGCAGATTTAACCCAACAAATTTCATAATTATCGAGTGCAAAGTGATGATTGTTGGGTCCGAAAGTCAAATGCAGATAATAACACGAAGCCGGGATTGAATGTAGTCGATAGGTAAACGATGCAGGGTGCTTGAAATGTGAATTTTGGCTTGAAAATGGGAGGATCGACATAGAAGGGTTCGGCGTGATATGGATCGACACAGGTTGGATTAGCATAATATGGATCGGCATAGGAAGGTTCGACATAGCACGGACCGACATAGGGGGAGGATCGGCTAAATATGGTTCGGCAGGTCGGTACTCTATCGATCAGCATAACATTCTAAGCATGAGGAATCGGCAAAGCTTGGACCGTGTCATATGGATCGACATATTTTCATAACAGAGGATGGATCGGCATAATACCTTAAAGCTTTAGGGATCGGCAAAGTAACCTAAGTGCCAAGGATCGGCATGACTTAGAGGGATCAACATACTTTATGGATTATGAGGGTTCGACATACCTTCATGGGGGAGATGGATCAGAAAGGAATCAACATGAAGGTCTCACAGGAAGCGATTGACATTGATTTGATGGAGGAATAACGATTGGTATGACTATGATGACCGTTATTTATTGACAAATTGGGCTTGTCGATCATTACGGTGGGACCATGTAGGTGAGAAGACCATTTGCCGAAGTTTCACCTATAAATACAACAGGCTTGGCTTCAGAAAAAGGACCTTCATTCTGCTTCTCTTCATCTTCTATGTAGGGGAGACTCTGCCATTTTTATTCTGGAATTTTGGATTATAACTATGATCAAATTTCAGTAATAAAAAAAGATTGTTTTGGAGTCGACGTAGGCTAGAGTTAGCCGAACCACTATAAATCTTGTCTCTTTCACTTGCTTTCATTTTAATTTGGTTGTTTTTCATATTATATTATCAACATCATATACTATTTGTGATCTGTGACCAGATATTGGTGCTTTCACGTATAATTGGGTGTTGGTGGTCAATTTTGACGCCAACATGAGGTATAAGTGATGTAACGATATCATTTAACATTTCCAAATTATGAAATATAAAAAGGTTAGTTTGTAAACTTTTTATGTCATAATAACATTTTATTATGCTTAAATTAAAAGATAAAAAGGGTCATATTTAGGCATAGTTTGTCCATATGTGGCTGAATATGTTAGCGGTCGGTGAGATATCAATGCCAGTTAGGGACAAACTGGTTGTGTCAACTTAGCCTAGATGTTTTCTTCTTCAATGTATGACCACTTTTACTTGTTCTAGCTCTTTTTATTTGGCAAAAAGCTCAAACCAATTTCACTTCAAAGTAGTCTAATTTTTTTTCCCTAGTTGAAGAAATAGAGAGTGATGAGTGGAGTTACAAGCACTACATTGCAATAGGTGGCATACATGATGGAATATTTTCTGTGTGCCCACAAAAGAATATTTTCAAGTCCTTTATTTACAGGTGCACATTTTTTACACGAAGGTTGATGCATGTTTGCTCTAGATCTTCTGACCATTTTTCTTCAATTCTCTATTTTCTGTGCATAATTCCACAAGAAAGTTTTAGCTTTTTTTCTATAGTAAAAACCCACGATAAATAACATGTCAAAGTATTATATGCTGAAGTTTATATATATATATATATATATATATATATATATATATATATATATATATATAAAACATGCTTTAAAATAGAACCTATGTTGGATTTGATTAAAGTCTCCATCTTGTATGAGAAATTTGGAATATATAATCCACCTCGACCAAACTACCTACCAATCTCCCAACAGTTGCATTAAACTTTGAGTTGAAGGGAGAATCTATTGGGAAATACCAAGTTAACTTTGGGGGAAATAGAGGAAAAGCTCCTAAGGCTTTGGAGTTTTTGAGGTTTTTCTATTTCCAACCGGTTTCAAATTTGTAGTCCAAAAAAGTAGGTTTGATTTGCTTGCTTTGGGAATGAAAGTTGATCGTGCCTTCGTTGGTCTGGGCAGTTTGAGCGGTGGAGATGGTAACTACAGTGGTTGGGTCGAACTTTTATTTTTTTAAGCAGATCTAAACCTATTAAATTAAACTCAACCAATCAACCCAACCCAATTATCTTGAAAGAGTAAGGGTACTTGTTTTAATTGTTTTCTGGGTCAGCCCATTATGAATAAACTAGGGTAGAAAAGCCTAAATACCTAACCCAAATTTAACCCTACATCTCACTTTATAACCTCCGATTGCAAACTAGGAAGCATTAATGTAAGTAGTGCTCATGTAAAGTTCAGTTCTGTACCAGATTTATTGGGGGCTTGGATTCGAAAATAAGCTGCTGTGTGTAATGGATGAAGTGATGAAACTCGTGTCTTTTGGGTAGGGCATTTAAACCAAGAGGGATTGGCTGGATCAAACTAAAAGGTAGGTAATTTATTGGTTATTAATTGATCTTTGATTAGTGCTGTGCATTGCATGTGTTATAGCTGAAAAAAATTATCACTGGTACCGCTAGAGTTTTGTTGTTGTAGCATGACTATAAATACTTGTGTTTTTTTGTTCCTTAATGGGTTCATAAAACATTAATAGGCATACAACAGATATAAATATTGAATTACTAAATGCATGAAATTTGATTCTTAATCCTTACTAATGCGTTCGCCAATTATAGAAAGCTAACAAACTTTGATTTATTGTACTTAAGTTTTATTAATTGGAGAATTATTACCTGTGCAAATTAGATCAAAGGGCTTCTGTCTACAGGGTAATAAGTTTTAAGGACAACAGTTCTGAATAATTAGTTTTAAAAATAATTTACAGCATAACGATAAATTCATTTATCTTTTTAAGTTATACAGAAAAATGATAAATCCTTTTATCATTATTTCTATATAATTGAAAATGATAAATTATTTTATTTTTTTTCTGTAAAATGTAGTTGAAACTATTTTTTCAGAAGTAGTGTTCTTAAAACTTATTACCCCGCACAAATAAGCCCTTGAAGTGAAAATCCCCTAATTACTTCATACATTTGTAGTTACCATTCCAATTAATTCTGCAGATATAAGTATGTTACATAATTCCTCCATTCGCACCTTTTATATTTAATTCTCATGTTATGTGCATTACAAAAGGATAATAAAAAAGAATGCGTGCACTACAATTCATAAAACTCTATCAAAGATCATGAATATAGTTTTGCAAATATACACAAATAAATTTCAAAATCTTGAAATATCCAATTAACTCATAATAAGACAACATTGACTGGTTTGAGTGCTTAAATCACGACAACAACATTCCCTCCCAGCACCTGCATGACATTTTTCATAATTATCACAGTGGATAAGTAGCATTTGCTTTAACTAGTGCTTTTCGTAAATATTTTTTCTATGATTTTTATCAATTGGATTGGATTGGATTGATCCATTTAATCATAAGTTGAGTAGGTTAAACCATTGAAATATATTAAATGAGTTGGGTATAATTTTGTTTTAAATGGATCGGATAAACTTGCATCCAACCTATTTATGATCCAACCCGACTCATTTGATGGCCCTTGGCGGTTGGTGTTGGCTCCGACTTCCTCTTTAGTTGAGGATAGACTCATAGACCTATAGTTTGTCTACAAAAATCTACCATATAGAAGCATGACATGAAATATGATATTTTTGTTGAGTCTTAAAATTTATTCCATGACAAGTCAAATAATGTTAAGCGTTTAAGTCAAGTTTTGAGGTGTGTATGAAATATGGTAAATAATCACAAAGTTTTTTAAAGTCCAACACAGCTGGCTAAGCTTTAACCCTCCTGGATAAGTGAAGAGCTAGTCCCTTCATCTCCCTAGTTTTAGGAATTAAGACCGATTGAATTAGCTTCTGTTATTTTTGACCTTTTAGCTTCTTTAGCCTCAGCTCTTTAAAGTCTTTTCGTTTGAGAAAATTTGGTTTTGATTCGTCACCTTTTATCTCAGAATTACCTATTAACATAGCCTTGGGCCTACGTTCTCCAGGTCTTCAAATATAGATATTTTATTGCTATATACGTGAGTTAGACTAACGAGCTCGTAAGTCTTTAAGTTTTATGTGGAAGACAAGTTTTTCTACAACGGTTGTTCTAGTTTGAAGCAAGGATTTTTGCCGTATTTTCTGATCTATTGAATAGTAGATTAGTGAACTGTGCTTAATTTGTTTTGAATAAGGTGACCATTTATATAATTTTATTCCATGCTAAAAAAATGAGCTGTCCACAAATCTGAAAGGTCCAGGCATATGCTCTAGGCATTAAGAGTGCCACTAGAGACGTCAGCCGAGCAAACTATAACATCCAATTGAAGATATAAAGTACCACTAAAGCACCATAAACACAGTGAAGGAATTGTCAAAACGGGACAGCAGAGACAATAACAACGTCAGAGATACGTCCAAAAAAGAAAGCTACCACACGTAGTCCATGTCACGACAACCGCTGAAACCGAAAAACTTGACAAAAAATGTCAGTCCAGCACACATAGGTATATAGCTAAAAGTTAGATATATGTATGTATGTATGTGAGAAAAGAAAAACGAAAATGCATTGTAAAACTGAATTAATTATTAGTCAAGAGTAAAATACTTGAAAAGTTATTTTAATAATGTTATCTGATAGATCGTTGCTCAGCGCCATATTGTGTCACCGACTGCTATAAATAACTTTTACCTTCAAGATATCAATGTTTTTTTTTTAATTAATTTATTTAATTTTCTTTTTCCACTACTTTTTGAGAAAACAATTGAAAGGGTTTATAATTAGGATTTGTAACTTCAATGTAAATGAACAGTATGATGGCATAAATTAGATTATCAACATGGACGTTACCATTGTTATAATAGGTTAGGGAACAATTGTAGCATAGGAACGATACATGTTCTAGTCCAAAATTGCAAAAAACACAATTTTTTTTTATCTATGAATATGTTTTTTCTTAAGGCTTTAGTTGTATTTAATTTTTGAGGTAGGATTACCCATATGCATCGCTTTGGTCTGGGGGAGTGGGGCATTACTTTTGCAAATGGGATTTTTTTTGGTTTAGTCCTCGAAAAATTTAAAAACTTGTAAACCGAGTTTGGCGAGTAAATTTTGCTTTTTTCCCAACACTAAATGTCAGTATCAGTGTTGTTGTCTAAGTTATAATATTCTAGGTGGGCACAAAGTAAAAAAAAAATTGGGTTAAGGTTGTAACGACCCGCAAATCCGTACCGCTTGAGTCGACACTATTCAACCTAAATCGACTCAAGTTGTACAGAAATACGAACCATTTGGGTTAAAGAAGAAGTGGTAGAAGAAGCAAAAGGAAAACAATATCAGAATCTAACCATCGCAGCTGAATAAAATATAATAGATAATAAATGATCTTTACACAAAAACAAATATATATGTTCATATATTACATCATCAAAGTACATCAATCACAACTCAACATCAATAACATACAGCTGGATACACAACTAAACAACACAGCAGAATATATATATATATATATATATATATATATATATATATATATATATATATATATATATAAACAAGTATGGGAGTACGTATCGTCATCCTGCTCGTCTCCTGAGCTTCACAGCATCATATCATGTATCCTATAATACTCGGTCTGACCTGAGCATTACAGTTAAATAATACCCGAGTCAGTCTGGAATACCAGCGTGAGAAAATCACACTCAATTGAATATTAAAGTTTTAAAAATCCTTTGAAAACAAAAGCATCTCGTAAGACCACGCCACAAATAAACATGTCGGGTTTTTACCTTACGATAGCTAAAATAATTTTATAGAAATCCTCTGATATTATAATAGGGTCTATATATAAATACTTATAAAATAGCCGAAATTGACATCTATTAAATTCCAGCTACTAGCCATAGAGTGGGTAATACAAACAAAACTCGTACAAGGCTCATAGGGAGAATGGATTTCTAACTAATGACTAGGCACTGGGGTACCACCTGTCACAGTACGTCGCCTAGATCACAGTACCGAGGAGTACGCCTGCTCCCCTGCAACACAAGACAAGGACTACCCCTTACTGGATAATCCCGAGTGAGATCACCCCGCGGTTGGGACCAACAACCGCCCACGAAGCCGAAATAAAAAGGGACATCTAGACAGGGATGACCTCACCCTGCTTGGGTGCTACCCACCTAGCCTTGCTGCATAACCCCTGATTTTCAGTCATTCCTGGTTGATGAGGCTTGAGGCTATGCGTTACCTTTTTAGAACATATCCCTTAGAATGCCCGTCGCCCACCTGACAATGTTCCGAAAGCATTCATCCATACAAGTCCATCTCGGGTTCGAACGGAACCGAATGCACTATTCCTACTACATCCATTTTGGAAATATCCTCAGGATTAGTAGCGACTAGCCCTTGCACTTCACTGCTCCATCTTCGAATCCACACTCATTTCCACGAAACGTACAAACCGGATCGAAGTGGTTTTCGAGAAATAAATCTCGATCCCGTTTTCTTCGAAACGATCAGCGCATTTGTCCAATATTGATAGTCGTTGATTTAACTATCAATTAATATTCACAACATCCATCACACGATAAATAATTTTCCAAATTATTTATTTATCTCGAAATATCTTTGCAAGATATATTTCCAATTTCAAACCCCTTTGAAAACAGTTTTCAAGCTATCTTCCTTTTACAGAAATAAGTTCCCAAATATTTTATATTTCCTCTGAAATCACCAAGTACAAAACTAGATTTTTAAAATAATTTAAAACACTTTACTTTGAAATATAATTTAAAACATTTAAGTTAAAACTACTTCAAGAATTTGTTATAAACACATACTATATGAACATTTGAAAACAAGGTTACTTAATAAAATATAAAACTAGATTTTCACTTTTAAAAACAAAATACTAAGTCACTTTTTAAATAATTACTACCATAATAGATCAAAGGAAATACTTACTTTAGAATTTAAATATTAGAAATAATAAATTTTCCAGAACATGCTTTTAAAACAACTTTAACACCTTTAGCTTATATTTAAATATTTATTTTTGAAAACGTACTTGGTTATCCAGAGAAAAATTCCAACTTCAATTACTTTAATCAATTTTCCGAATTGACTTCCAATTTACTTCATTTTTATTCCAAAATCCATTAGTTTCAGATTTAAATCCTTAATTATGATTTAAAATATTTTTAACTGAAATACCAGTTTAGATTTCTCAAATTACTTCTTTATTCTTTTAAATAAATTTAAAACTTTAAATTTTAATATAATTCTTTATTCCTTTTAAATTAATATCACTTAATTTTACAATTCATTAATTACTGTTTATTCAAATCCTTTTTCTTTTCATATTCGAAGTTATTTATTAGTATTTAACATCACTTCCAATTCTTTTCAATTCATTCTTAATTTATTCCAATTTTCCATAATTATTTCTCTTACAAATTTACTTCTTCATTTTTCTTGCTAAAATCCAATTTATACATTTTTGGTAATTCATTATACCCAAATATATCTAATCGACCCATAACATTCAATATTTCAATATAATTCATCATAGAATATCAAATAATCACAACAGAGAATATTAAATAATTTAAATAAATGTTGAGGGACCCAGTTGGATCCCTCCAACCTGTTTTTCTGCATTCACAGACGTTAGCACAACATAAATACCAATCCCAAAATATATCATACTATAGCACATATATCAATTCAATCATTCAAACAATTATTTAAATTTAATCTTTTAAATTTAAATTTAACTGAGTGAGATTAACTCACCTTTATTGTTTTGCGGTCCATTTCAATATTGCCTTGGAATTCAAGGTGTTTGACCTTAAATAAACAATTTATATAATTTATTAATATTTTGAATTAACCAAACAATTTTATTATTATTTATTAATTTGAGTAAATAAGAAATCTAGTTTAAACTGATAATTTCCCATCCAAATTGTATATAAAAATAATTTATATATGCCAAATCTTATGTATATGCATATTTCTGCTTTGAACCTTATACATACATACATACATACATACATATATATATATATATATTTATAAAGTTTAATAAAATTACAATACCCTTTTTAGCCTAAATATTAAAACAAATTATCTCATTATAGTAAACTATAAAATTTAATAATCATTTTACTGTAACAATTTTTTCTCTACATACATATACATATACATATATATATATATATATATATATTGTAACGTCCCACTTTTTTCGCACACTTTAAATCGACACACGTGCCAATTCAAACCATACGGAAGGGCGGATTGTTATGGGGTAAATAAGAAAAAAACAGAGAAGAAAAAAAAAACTAAACAGAATCTCACAGCGGAAGGATAAAATATAAATCAAATATACAGTTTATAAATCTGTTTACAAAACCATTTATATAATACATATCAGAGTTACACATACCAATAACAATGCAGCGGAACAGTGTGTAGTGCACTAGTATAAATAATAATAATATAAATCTTCGTCTTCGTCCTCTAGAGCTAAATCTTCCAATCCTGAAACGCTCGGACTGACCCGAGCGAATTTGAAAAGACAAAAACACTCGAGTCAGAACTAAAAGATCTTATGTGAGTTAAATTAACAGAAATAAATATGAGTGCAGTAACTCAAGAGATGCTCGGGATTTACATCTCCTAAGGATCCGTTAAACTATTTACTATGTAGTATATTGCACTATTATAATAGTGTCTATTTGTAAAATAAACTTACTTTTAAATAGCGTTAAGGCTTTACATTTTCCACCTTAACGCGTAATAGTCCCAGTAGTCCATCCAATATCATGGTCCCTCCTGATCGGGAAGCCACCAGAGGATACCACACGGGCTACCGGAGAAATCCAAACTCGTACAAGGCGCGATAGGGTAGGTGACACGGCACAACTAGGCAATGCCAGGGTAGATATACCAATTGCTATCCGGGCTGGTGGTAACGCGTAGCTGCTACTACCGCCCACCTCGAACAACACCCCCAAATCAAATAAAAGTGGCCACCGAATCCAAATCCAAAAGTCAGAGTATAATATCGAAGGAGTGCGTCCGATCAGAGGAATGACCTCATTGGCCCGAGAATCGCTCCTGTTTTAGCCACCTTATGCCAACTCACGGGAGTTGGGTCTACGTATTTACCTCAAGGAAACGCCTCCACCAACCTACTTCATTTTGGAATCTCCACCGCGTACACGGTTGTTAAAGTGGTTTTCGGAGTTGGCAGAGAGTATGACAACTTCCGATCCCGGTCTCTTCAACAACCAAACGTTATTATAACACCGCGGTCCATTAAAATAATTTATACTTTTAAAACCAGAATATAATATCCATTTCAAAACCATATAAATATGATATCCCTTCCTTTTAAAACCCCAAAACAATATGATATCATCTTTATTTTTCAATATATTCTTTCCAAAAATCATAGTGATTTCAAAGTAAAATATTTAGTAATCAAAACTCTTGAATATAATATTTCCAAATTATACTACCTTGAACACATAGCTTTGAAACAAAATTTCCATCTCTTAAATGGTTAAATATTAAATTACTTTTATAAAACAAAATAGCTTCTTTAGATTTCACAAATCAATTTCAAATATCGATTTAAACTACCAAATACCATTTCAATTCTTATGTTTCAAAGCTTTAAATATTTCACCATTTCAAAAACAAACTCATTTGACAAACCCATATATATCAAATTCAATTACTTATTATTTAGACTTGAAATGTTTACTTAATGAATTCAATATAATTTAAGTAAAACCTTTAACTTCACATAATTGGAAAATCTTTCAAATTATTAAACTTGATATATTCATTTAAATCAACCTGATATTCATTGAAATCACTTTACACAAAAATCAAGTTATAAAAATCATATCCTTTAAAAAATTTAATTTTTATTAAATTTCAATTTAACTTAATATTCATCTTCCAAATCTTATTCTCATTTAAGACATAAAAACTCCAGAAATTAGATTTTAAATAAATGCTTAATCGTATTTGATCTTAAAAATCAAACTTTATTTTATACTTCAAATCAAATTTATACAAAGCTTAAACCCAAAAATTACTATATATATATATATATATAAATAACTAATTCAATATCCCATAAACCATATATATAGCTTTACAAAACCATAAAAACATTCCAAAATATATTTTATATATATACCGCGGTGCCTGTATAAAATTTTCTACCATATGGTCAAGTGATACAGATGTTTATCATTTCAATCCGCAATTTAAAATAAAATGGGTTGTATATCATTTCAAACCGCAATCCCGAATGAATGAAATGCATAGCAACTTGCAATTAATAAAATAAATCATCCATTCATCCATCAAATCATACATCAATTTATCGCAGTCATCATCCAATTTCAAACAATCATCAATATATAACAGGTGATAAATAATGGTATCAATTATCAGTTTATACTCAAAATAAATTTAATAACTGTTAATTGGCAGTTTATATGCAAAAATAAACGTAAACTTAACTGGCAGTTAATATGAAATAAAATTTAACATAACTATGCCTGGCAGTTAATATGAAATAAATAAATTCTAACTGTCAAATTTATATGCAATAAATAAATAAATTTACAGTTATATTAAATAAATGCGTTTAAACAGAAATAGTGAATAAAACATGCCAAACAGTCATAAAAAAATTTCTACCCATATCTAAATTAATTTAACAAACACAAGAAATTTTAGAAATTGTGAGTGGGTTAAAACACTCACCTTTTGAATTTAAATCGAATTTAAATCCGATTTAAACCCAAAAATTCGCCGGTCTCCAAATCTGTCCAAACCAGCATCAAAAGATCTGGAATTTAGTTACGATCCTAACAAAAAAAATCGTGCGTGAAACGGAGTTCGTATGTGGAAGTTAAATGTATTAACGCGTTTGAAAAATCAAAATTAAATTAAATTCAAACAAAATAAACCCGCCTATTACCACTTGCCACGTCAGCGTTTCCTGCGCATCCCTAGTGACTAATCTCACCAAACGCATGTTCCAATTTCGCAAATAGATGAAGAAATCAAAAAGCCCCAATTCAACCTTTTGGGTTTCGAATTTTACACGTTTGACCGTGATTTCTGGTTGTCTCAAGCGACTATTGCAAAAACAGAGACTGCGCTTAGATCCGTAGATGAAAACTACAACATAATTTTTTTTCTTCTGAGAACATTGATTTTTTTTTTGATTTTTGAATAGAATTGGATCTGAAATTTGCATCTATTTAGGAAGAGAAAGAATTGAAGAAAATGAAAGCACAAATAAAAGATAATATATGGAGGCTAGGGTTTATAATTGGGTTTTTATAGATAGATTAGAATTAGAGTAGATGGATCTGATAAACAAACGCGCTTAACGATAATTTAAATTAACGTAATAATTACAAATCACCATACTATGAAGACATTTACGTTATTTTCCATTTATTACTTTATTTAACACAACCCTTAATTTACATCTGTTGCAATGTTTTCAAATTTAATTGAATGAACTAATTATATCACTCCTAATAATTGTTGTAAGACTCTAAATCCCACATTTGTATATATTATTTCCACTCAAATATTATAGATATATACAGAGTATAGGTTTCCGTTAAATCATTATTTATTATATATTCAAATTAACTAAATTCACTATTGAAGTCCGTTTATATTTATTACCAAATATCCATTTACCTTTCCCAATAAATTTGAATCCATTCATTTAATATAACAAATCAAATTTCCATTCACACCTTATTATCAACCCACAATTTATTGCAATTCATTATCTTAGATAGATTTTATACAATTAATATCACTTTACAATAAATTTCTATCCAATGAATACTTATTCATCAATCAATTCAATATTTACTTTTCTTTCCCTCTATTTGATACTTAACCTAGTATACATTTAATGGGTAAACATAACATTGAATTATAATGCATTTCTCATGCATGTTCATTTCATATAAATTCCTCTTTATTAACTAAGTCACATTAACAAAACAAAATAATTTTTTTTATTTCAATCGATTACCAGTCTAGACTTAATATATTAAATAAATGGTTAACCTAAAACGATTGTCACTCCTTTAGCATTCAAATTCACTTACGACTATTATTAACACAATGTTGCCATTTGATTTATATATATTTAAATAAATTATATGAATGGGTAAAACTTTAAAAATTATCTTACCTGCAAATTTACTCACAAACATCCTAAATTACCAACTTGCAATTTATTTTTAATTACTAAATTTGCATTGATTATATCAAGTTGAGATTTAATACGTATTATTTCCTTAAATAAATAAATCTTTGGATTTAAATTCCCAAAACCATAAATTATGTCCTACCATAAATCTATGCTTTTATTATTTTACGTTCACACTCCCGTTACTCTATAATAAATCACCAAGTAACGATATCCTGAACTAACATTAATTTATATATCAATCCTTATAACTCAATAAATTTGTCAAATATGAATAACCTTAACAATACTTACACATATTATCTTACTTACAATAATGTAATATTGAACGTTGAATTTCATTTATTTTGCAATACTTCAATTAATTAATAAATACTGCTCCTATACTTAAATCTATATTAACAAATCGTTAGATTTGGATCGATAGAAATCGGTTTACCAAAGCTTACATACACATTACGTAAATAAACAACTATATAAATTTGCCACCTATTAGCTCTAAATTTTATTCTTAAGTTTGTTACCTATCAATTTAGATTATTCTTCCATCTATAATGCAAATCTAAATCTCCTCTAACTGCATAAATTAGGGCAATTTATTGCAATTGATTTCCCATTAAACATCATAAATTAACAAATTGAAACCTAAATAAAAACGTTTATTTATTTAAAAATCTTGTTGTTTAATTGAATTGACCATTCACGAATATAATTTACATTGTTCTCCAATTATTACTTAAATACATCACACAACGTTAAATCTATATTCAATACAATTTGTTACCAAAATTAATTTAACGAAAACAGTTACGCCCTTAAAATTTCTCTTCATTCATTAATTGCTAATTGTTATTCAATTAAACCCATTCATTTGATTTCCCTATTATGCATCAATTATAAACCCATCATCTTAAAGGTGATGTCTACATTTTATACTATAAATTTACCCCTTTATATTCCAATATCAATGAATGCTCACATACAAATTTAGGTCTTAACTCCAATTAATCATTCCATTTAATCCATTAATTACTAACTTTAATTATTGAAATTTCATTGTCTAACATACAATTTGAACCTATTTCCAAATTTTCATAATTAATTAACCCTTACAATAGTTTACAAATAAAAGGGATTGTATTAAATAAACTATTTATTGTCCTGCATTTCTTTATTTCACCCATCTACATTCAATACCCATAATCAATATTTTATTTCATTGTTAAATCCAATACTTGCATTACTTTACTTATTCTAACTTATATCCAATGCAACAATTTCCACTATTTCTATTAATTACAATATATAGTTAAATTTGTAAATTCTAATTTCCCTTGGTACATCAAATTTCACATTCTCTTTCATATAAATAACTAAGATTTTTATTCCTTTCTAAATTTAAATTAAAAATCCTATTAATTATATTCTTTCCAAACATCGAATTTACACGGGTCGTTACACTCTCCCCCACTCAAAACTTTTCGTCCCCGAAAAGGAAAAGAAGGAAAAGAAGAATTAAATACAATACATCTTAACTTATAAACAATTAAATTTACAAAATTAATTACTTTAAATAAGATATCCTAATTTATAACTATTTAATCCTTTATATTTAGATTATTAAAGTTTGGAAAAACATTTTCGAAATATTTCTAAGATACTGCAATTTCTTATATAATCCAAAGGGTTACAATTTATATAAAGTGAAATATTCAAGTGGTTTCAATCCTAACAACAAATCAATACAACAACCATCAGTTCAACAAACAGCATACACACACATATAAAACAACCATTAAATCAAACAAACAAATAGTTGTTCGGGTTTAAAACTTTTAAATTGTTCGGAATGAAGAATAACTACTAGCGCATCATTTACTCAACAGTCTTAGATGAAACCAAATAGATTATTCATTCATCCCACATCAAATTTTAAAGTACCCTTGCCCAAACAACCATCAACAACAAATTCAAACAACAATCAACTTTATTTGATTTTCTCTTTTTATTTAAACCACATAAATTTTCCTTTTATAATTTATATTTATTTCTAACAAACTTTAAATTTTATTTTCTTATTCAGTGGTTGTTTCCTTTATTTCTACTTATTACTTACAATTATTCATTTTCATTTATTCGGATCATGTAAGTTTCTTTTATTTGTATTATATTTAATGCACTTCTCAATTTCAATCATTTATTTAATGCTTACATTTCTATTATAATTAATTATAGTAACCCTTTTTTAATTACACTTAAATTCTTAACCTTATAATATCCATTCTCATAAGTAAAGGATTTTATTAATTCATTCACTAACGTTTTGCTGTCCTTTATTTTTCTTTTTACTTAAAATTTCTCAATTCCATTAAATAAGGTCATGCCAGTTTCCCCCCTTTTCACTATAATTATTCATTTATTTATTATCGCATGATCTCATTTAGTTACCCTTTAATTACTTAAGTTTAAATCATCTATTTGTCATACTTACCTTTAATTATATTTACTTGGTAAAATTTCAATTAATACTTAAGTTTAAACATTAAATTCTCATTTATAATAGCAAATTCATTGAATACTTCATTACCTACTTTTACTTGTACAATTTTCATTACATTCCCTATTAAACATTTCAACTTTTAATATTTGGTAAGTTATATATGTTTTTAAAGAATATACTTGAAAGTTATACAAGTTTCTCATTTCCTATGGTAAATTTAACATTTAATAATAATATTCTTTATTTTATAGGTTGTAATTTCAACTTTCATTTAAGACCATTTTTAACCTATCATTAAATCTCTTATTTCCTTTAGAGGTTTTAATTTATTAATTACCTATGTTTCGATTCACTACAATAATTGAAACAATTAATTAATGGAAATTTAAGAATTTAATACCGGGTTAAATTTTCACTTTATTTTAAAACAATAGATAAATATATTCTTACAACTTATATATCTCTAATTATTTTAAAACAATTTAGAATTTAGATATTTTAAAAATGAATCTGTAGTAGAATTTACTACAGTGGCCTTTCCCCTTCGAAACTCAAAAATGAAAGTCGATGATGCGGCCGCCATCACCGAAATTATTTTCCAATGACAAAGAGGAAAGTACAAAACTTTTTCTTCAAAATCTTCTTTAAAACAATTCTTCCGAATTATATTGAAATATTTATATCAGAAAATACTTATAAGCAATATTATTATATTCCAAAATTTATTCGAAAGAAATTTCAAAACCCCGGAACTTAAGTTCTAAATTTTCAAATTTCATTCATCTTATTTTTCAATCTTATTTCTATTATTATTATACACTTTAATACCTAACAACCAATCTATTGCAGCCAAATATATCTTTATAAAATATTTTTATATATAGAAAATAAAATAGGCAAAGTTATTTCATTCACCGATATTAAAACAAATATTATGTCGGTCTGTCCTATTAAGTGTTTAGGAATCCCTATTGATGTTACAGCGTCCCATGCACCAACCAAGATTTATAAATACAAAACGAAATAGATTAACACAATATAAAACCTTTTATAACACTAACAAATACGCTTTCTCATATATATACACTCAGCGACTCCCATAGGGTATTACTACCCTATTAGTAAAGAGTCAAACCTCACAAAGCTAAGGTTTATCGCTAAACCAAAGATCTAATACCAAATGTAACGTCCCACTTTTTTCACACACTTTAAATCGACACACGTGCCAATTCAAACCATACGGAAGGGGGGATTGTTATGGGGTAAATAAGAAAAAAACAGAGAAGAAAAAAAAACTAAACAGAATCTCACAGCGGAAGGATAAAGTATAAAAATCAAATATACAGTTTATAAATCTGTTTACAAAACCATTTATATAATACATATCAGAGTTACACATACCAATAACAATGCAGCGGAACAGTGTGTAGTGCACTAGTATAAATAATAATAATATAAATCTTCGTTTTCGTCCTCTAGAGCTAAATCTTCCAATCCTGAAACGCTCGGACTGACCCGAGCGAATTTGAAAAGACAAAAACACTCGAGTCAGAACTAAAAGATCTTATGTGAGTTAAATTAACAGAAATAAATATGAGTGCAGTAACTCAAGAGATGCTCGGGATTTACATCTCCAAAGGATCCGTTAAACTATTTACTATGTAGTATATTACACTATTATAATAGTGTCTATTTGTAAAATAAAATTACTTTTAAATAGCGTTAAGGCTTTACATTTTCCACCTTAACACGTAATAGTCCCAGTAGTCCATCCTATATCATGGTCCCTCCTGATCGGGAAGCCACCAGAGGATACCACACGGGGTACGGGAGAAATCCAAACTCGTACAAGGCGCGATAGGGTAGGTGACACGGCACAACTAGGCAATGCCAGGGTAGATATACCAATTGCTATCCGGGCTGGTGGTAACACGTAGCTGCTACTACCGCCCACCTCGAACAACACCCCCAAATCAAATAAAAGTGGCCACCGAATCCAAATCCAAAAGTTAGAGTATAATATCGAAGGAGTGCGTCCGATCAGAGGAATGACCTCATTGGCCCGAGAATCGCTCCTATTTTAGTCACCTTATGCCAACTCATGGGAGTTGAGTCCACGTATTTACCTCAAGGAAACGCCTCCACCAACCTACTTCATTTTGGAATCTGCACCGCGTACAAGGTTGTTAAAGTGGTTTTCGGAGTTGGCAGAGAGTATGACAACTTCCAATCCCGGTCTCTTCAACAACCAAACGTTGTTATAACACCGCGGTCCTTTAAAATAATTTATACTTTTAAAACCAGAATATAATATCCATTTCAAAACTATATAAATATGATATCCCTTCCTTTTAAAACCCCAAAACAATATGATATCATCTTTATTTTCCAATATATTCTTTCCAAAAATCATAGTGGTTTCAAAGTAAAATATTTAGTAATCAAAACTCTTGAATATAATATTTCCAAATTATACTACCTTGAACACATAGCTTTGAAACAAAATTTCCATCTCTTAAATGGTTAAATATTAAATTACTTTTATAAAACAAAATAGCTTCTTTAGATTTCACAAATCAATTTCAAATATCAATTTAAACTACCAAATACCATTTCAATTCTTATGTTTCAAAGCTTTAAATATTTCACCATTTCAAAAACAAACTCATTTGACAAACCCATATATATCAAATTCAATTACTTATTATTTAGACTTGAAATGTTTACTTAATGAATTCAATATAATTTAAGTAAAACCTTTAACTTCACATAATTGGAAAATCTTTCAATTTATTAAACTTGATATATTCATTTAAATCAACCTGATATTCATTTAAATCACTTTACACAAAAATCAAGCTATAAAAATCATATCCTTTAAAAAAATTAATTTTTATTAAATTTCAATTTAACTTAATATTCATCTTCCAAATCTTATTCTCATTTAAGACATAAAAACTCCAGAAATTAGATTTTAAATAAATGCTTAATCGTATTTGATCTTAAAAATCAAACTTTATTTTATACTTCAAATCAAATTTATACAAAGCTTAAACCCGAAAATTACTATATATATATATAAATAACTAATTCAATATCCCATAAACCATATATATAGCTTTACAAAACCATAAAACATTCCAAAATATATTTTTTTTATATATACCGCGGTGCTTGTATAAAATTTTCTACCCTATGGTCAAGTGATACAGATGTTTATCATTTCAATCCACAATTTAAAATAAAATGCGGTTGTATATCATTTCAAACCGCAATCCCGAATGAATGAAACGCATAACAACTTGCAATTAATAAAATAAATCATCCATTCATCCATCAAATCATACATCCATTTATCGCAGTCATCATCCAATTTCAAACAATCATCAATATATAACAGGTGATAAATAATGGTATCAATTATCAGTTTATACTCAAAATAAATTTAATAACTGTTAATTGGCAGTTTATATGCAAAAATAAACGTAAACTTAACTGGCAGTTAATATGAAATAAAATTTAACATAACTATGTCTGGCAGTTAATATGAAATAAATAAATTCTAACTGTCAAATTTATATGCAATAAATAAATAAATTTACAGTTATATTAAATAAATGCGTTTAAACAGAAATAGCGAATAAAACATGCCAAACAGTCATAAAAAAATTTCTACCCATATCTAAATTAATTTAACAAACACGTGAAATTTTAGAAATAGTAAGTGGGTTAAAACACTCACCTTTTGAATTTAAATCGAATTTAAATCCGATTTAAATCCAAAAATTCGACGGTCTCCAAATCTGTCCAAACCAGCATCAAAAGATCTGGAATTTAATTACGATCCTAACAAAAAAAATCGCGCGTGAAACGGAGTTCGTATGTGGAAGTTAAATGTATTAACGCGTTTGAAAAATCAAAATTAAATTAAATTCAAACAAAATAAACCTGCCTATTACCACTTGCCACGTCAGCGTTTCCTGCGCATCCCTAGTGACTAATCTCACCAAACCCATGTTCCAATTTGCAAATAGATGAAGAAATCAAAAAGCCCCAATTCAACCTTTTGGGTTTCGAATTTTACACGTTTGACCGTGATTTCTGGTTGTCTCAAGCGACTATTGCAAAAACAGAGACTGCGCTTAGATCCGTATATGAAAACTACAACATAATTTTTTTTTTGAGAACATTGAATTTTTTTTTTGATTTTTGAATAGAATTGGATCTGAAATTTGCATCCACTTAGGAAGAGAAAGAATTGAAGAAAATGAAAGCACAAATAAAAGAGAATATATGGAGGCTAGGGTTTATAATTGGGTTTTTGTAGATAGATTAGAATTAGAGTAGATGGATCTGATAAACAAACGCGCTTAACGATAATTTAAATTAACGTAATAATTACAAATCACCATAGTATGAAGACATTTACGTTATTTCCCATTTATTACTTTATTTAACACAACCCTTAATTTACATCTGTTGCAATGTTTTCAAATTTAATTGAATGAACTAATTATATCACTCCTAATAATTGTTGTAAGACTCTAAATCCCACATTTGTAAGTATATATTATTTCCACTCAAATATTGTAGATATATACAGAGTATAGGTTTCGTTAAATCATTATTTATTATATATTCAAATTAACTAAATTCACTATTGAAGTCCGTTTATATTTATTGCCAAATATCCATTTACCTTTCCCAATAAATTTGAATCCATTCATTAAATATAACAAATCAAATTTCCATTCACACCTTATTATCAACCCACAATTTATTGCAATTCATTATCTTAGATAGATTTTATACAATTAATATCACTTTACGTTAAATTTCTATCCAATGAATACTTATTCATCAATCAATTCAATATTTACTTTTCTTTCCCTCTATTTGATACTTAACATAGTATACATTTAATGGGTAAACATACATTGAATTATAATGCATTTCTCATGCATGCTTCATTTCACATAATTCCTCTTTATTAACTAAGTCACATTAACAAAACAAAATAATTTTTTTTATTTCAATCGATTACCAGTCTAGACTTAATATATTAAATAAATGGTTAACCTAAAACGATTGTTACTCCTTTAGCATTCAAATTCACTTACGACTATTATTAACACAATGTTGCCATTTGATTTATATATATTTAAATAAATTATATGAATGGGTAAAACTTTAAAAATTATCTTACCTGCAAATTTACTCACAAACATCCTAAATTACCAACTTGCAATTTATTTTTAATTACTAAATTTGCATTGATTATATCAAGTTGAGATTTAATACGTATTATTTCCTCAAATAAATAAATCTTTGGATTTAAATTCCCAAAGCCATAAATTATGTCCTACCATAAATCTAAGCTTTTATTATTTTACGTTCACACTCCCGTTACTCTATAATAAATCACCAAGTAACGATATCCTGAACTAACATTAATTTATATATCAATCCTTATAACTCAATAAATTTGTCAAATATGAATAACCTTAACAATACTTACACATATTATCTTACTTACAATAATGTAATATTAAACGTTGAATTTCATTTATTTTGCAATACTTCAATTTAATTAATAAATACCGCTCCTATACTTAAATCTATATTAACAAATCGTTAGATTTGGATCGATAGAAATCGGTTTACCAAAGCTTACATACACATTACGTAAATAAACAACTATATAAATTTGCCACCTATTAGCTCTAAATTTTATTCAAGTTTGTTACCTATCAATTTAGATTATACTTCCATCTATAATGCAAATCTAAATCTCCTCTAACTGCATAAATTAGGGCAATTTATTGCAATTGATTTCCCATTGAACATCATAAATTAACAAATTGAAACCTAAATAAAAACGTTTATTTATTTAAAAATCTTGTTGTTTAATTGAATTGACCATTCACGGATATAATTTACATTGTTCTCCAATTATTTCTTAAATACATCACACAACGTTAAATCTATATTCAATACAATTTGTTACCAAAATTAATTTAACGAAAACAGTTACGCCCTTAAAATTTCTCTTCATTCATTAATTGCTAATTGTTATTCAATTAAACCCATTCATTTGATTTCCCTATTATGCATCGATTATAAACCCATCATCTTAAAGGTGATGTCTACATTTTATACTATAAATTTACCCCTTTATATTCCAATATCAATGAATGCTCACATACAAATTTAGATCTTAACTCCAATTAATTATTCCATTTAATCCATTAATTACTAACTTTAATTATTGAAATTTGATTGTCTAACATACAATTTGAACCTATTTCCAAATTTTCATAATTAATTAGCCCTTACAATAGTTTACAAATAAAAGGGATTGTATTAAATGAATTATTTATTGTCCTGCATTTCTTTATTTCACCCATCTACATTCAATACCCATAATCAATATTTTATTTCATTGTTAAATCCAATACTTGCATTACTTTACTTATTCTAACTTATATCCAATGCAACAATTTCCACTATTTCTA
Source organism: Allium cepa (assembly GCA_030765085.1). Taxonomy (NCBI): domain Eukaryota; kingdom Viridiplantae; phylum Streptophyta; class Magnoliopsida; order Asparagales; family Amaryllidaceae; genus Allium; species Allium cepa. Next base: position 1,035,636,612 of record CM060931.1, on the reverse strand, counting down.
TTAATTACAATATATAGTTAAATTTGTAAATTCTAATTTACCTTGGTACATCAAATTTCACATACTCTTTCATATAAATAACTAAGATTTTTATTCCTTTCTAAATTTAAATTAAAAATCCTATTAATTATATTCATTTTAAACGTCGAATTTACACGGGTCGTTACATATATTCTTCATTTAACTATATAAATTTATAATTTTAAATTAAGTACAACGAGAATACCTCACCGTCGATCGAGAGCTTCCAGGCAAACGCCATCACCTCCAACTGACCAAATCGAACACAGCTATCAACCATCACCTACTGCTAACATCCACGACCATGCCAATCGCCACCTCGAGCTACCTCCAGCCAACATCGCCGCACTTGAAACCCAAACAACAAATCGCGACCGAAGAAGTCCATCTCGACGACGAAACTTCGCCCCCGCTAACCCACTGCCTATGCGAACACACCCCATCGCGACTTCGATCGCGTACTAACTCGATGAGCCCCAAAACCCACGAACGTGCGCCGTCGCGCGAAACCCCGAGTGTCGAATACGTGAACCCCCGAGTGCTCGCCGACCCCCTTTTTTTTAATTTGACCTGCGTTGATTTCAAATTGGGAAGAATTTGGGCGATGCGGTAAGATTGAGAAGGAGGGAGTCGCGATTTTAACATGGTTTCGGCCATTATTATATTTTTTTCTTCTGCGATTTGAATTGAAGAAAGAGGGGATAGGAAAGTAAAAATTTTAAAGAGAATGTGGGGAAGAAAATGGCTTCCGCAAGAAGACGATTTGGATTCGATTTTAAGTTAAGGGAGGAGGCATATACAAAAAGGCTCGACTATTTACATTAAATTTCATTAGATTATTATCAATTAAATTTTTAAGCGCGTTTATATATCGTACACACACACACTGACTCCGATAAATACGAAATCTGAAATCCGATAATAATTCAATATTACGGATGCAATGGAACTGGTTTCATTGAATTCGGAGACTGTGCCTCGGAAGGCTATTTTTTAAATTCAATTTAAACGATAAAATTCCAAAACCAAACAAATCACTGTTAAATTCAATTTTAAAATTCTATTATCTTCAGTGTTATCAATATAAATTTTATAAGCCTTCAAATTATTTTCAACAGGCTTAAAACTTCAGATTTCATATTTTACCCAATTCCAAATTATTTAATTTAATAATTTAAATATCAAATAAATTGTGACATTTGAAATTCAAGTTAGAAATTAACCTTTAAATATTCAAAATCGATAAATATTTCGATTTTAAATGCTTGAAAATTCCGGGTCGTCACATTCCTCCCCCTTTAAAAGAATTTCGTCCCCGAAATTACTAGTTAGGAAGAATGGTTCAATACCCGTTTACTTTTCTCGAAACCAACAATTCAACATTCTACCAACTATCTTTATATAGAAGACCCATTATCACTCTTACTAACTTTCCAAACCCTCCCAATAGTTTCAAACAATACTATTTGTTTAACCATTCAAGTTTCAATTTTAAACCAAAATTTGAATTATCAAAATTTTCTCAAAAATTTTCTAACTCTCTAAATTTTCGAAAAATTTCGTCAGTGTCTCCTTTGCGCGGCTAGCTCGGTACAACTACAAAAGGCCTCTACGGGCTCCCAAATCCCAAAGAAAACAAAAGGCCAAGTTGCTAGATCCAAAAACCCAATCAATTTTATACAGAAATTTAAACACATACCTTTTTGTCGAGCAATTCAAATTTATCTTTTGAAATCAAAACTAACTCTCCTTTCCTTTTATAATACCTGCATATTCCACTTAGCTATAATATCCAATCACAACATTCAAAATATTTTATTGACTTCGTTATGAAATGTCAATATTTATTCATCCTAAATATTAACTTAGAATATATTTGTAATATCAATTTCCCATTTAGAATTCACCATTCTTTTCTTAAGTTTAGTATAAGCGTTTAATATGCTTCCTTATTTATTTTCACTTCACCACTTTAGTTTATATCTATTTCTATTCAAATTGATTCTTTCATTTCCATCCGAATTCAATCTATCTTCAACTCTGTATATTAAATTTTATCTTCCATTTATCTGATTCATATTATAATTTTATAGTGGTTTCATTCACTAATTTATTTCAATTTCCAGTTTGAAATCGTTTTGTCGTTATCAAAAACTTTTTTCAATAATTTTCAAAAAAATTTCCAACTCCCAAAATTTTCGAATTTTTTTGGCAGAGTCTTCTTTGTACGGAGGAGCTTTTGCAATTTGACAAAAGATATAAATATATATACATCGATCCACACGGTTGGAAAAACCAAAAACAGTTCATATTTCCTATTTTTATTGCGTAGGCGTACCTTATTTAGCATTTTTAAGCAAACGGCTTATACTCTTAGCATCTAGCGTGACCAAATCCAGCCACACGGCTTCCAGGTACCTGTACTTACTCAATTTAAACATAAAAGTACTATATATAGGAAGTTTATTGCATTTCACTTAAATTTAAATAGCTAAAATATCGATCCTGTAACAATGCATGTGATATACTGGTATAAACACATAAATTTCACATATAATGCATGTTATACAATTTTCATAACCACATGCAAGATTTTGCTTCCAATTTTTAATTGCTTACAACAAATCACACATCATTTTACTTAATCCGAAAGGTTAACAACTCACATGCTTACATTCCAATTATTTTTAAACAAATCAGACTTATATTTAATTCAGTTGATCTCAACAACAATTCATTTAACTTCTATCAATTCAGAAATTTTAATTATATTAATTTATGTCAAACAACAATTTATTCTATGCAATTTACGATATCCATGGGAATAAATAATTACTTAAGGTTTACAACCAATACGTATACAACTTTATTCAATTTAAATGGTTTATAACTCAATTGCTTACATTCACTTCATTTTTAACAAAAACAAACTTATATTCATTCCAACTAATTTCAAAATCATCCTATTTCACTTTTAATATCTCATAGAATTTTATCTAATCTCGTTTACATCAAACGATGCATTTTCTAATGCAATTCGACAATACTAATGTGAATAAATAATTACATAAGCTTTTATAACCATTAAATTGATTCCAACTCAATTTTACACTTAATCCCATCCCATTTTAAATTTATTCACAAACTTCCATTGCATTTCTTTCATATCCAAAGAGTTTGATTCCAAACCATTTTATTATACTCGACAACATCTCATGTTTCTATTAATTTCATTATACTCGACAACATCTCATGTTTCTATTAATTCTAGACTTAAGTTAATTTACTTCAATTCACCACCATTTCATAACTTAAGTTCACTCTCGTTTTAATTTATTCATACTCGAATTGGATTTATTTTCATCTCAAATCATTTTTATTTTAACCCAATTCCATACAACTTCAATCCATATTTAATTCACTTACAATTTTAAGTTGAATTTCTATTTATAACTCAAGCTTCATTTCCAAATTCTATTACCTATTCACAATCTTTGATTTGATTTTCCTTTGATCAAATTCCAACCATTCCACTAATTTATTCAATTAGTTTATTCTTTTATCCATTTTAAATTTTAATTTACATTAATAATTCATTGTTGAATTTATTAATAATAAGGCCATTCAATTTATGCTTGAATTGGATTTGTTTATATCCCACACCATATCCTTTTTAACCCAATTCAAATTTTCATTCAACAACACTTCCAATTATAATCCCATACTTGATTTTCTTTTCATTTATCTAGAAAATCATTTTATTTGATTTCCTTGAGTTCAATTTTATTTTATATTCCAAGTTTGGATTTTTATCTCAGAATACAATATTTTTATTCCGGCTTATTTATTCCCTTTTTAATTTTTTTATAAACTACTCACTTTTAATTGTTCACTCTTCCCCATCTATTTACAATCATTTATATTTACAATCAATTATATATATATATATTCAATGCTTTTCAATTCTTTTATAAGCTTTCGAAGCTCATTTATTCTAATTCAATACTTGCTTAATTTACATTTATTTGTTTGAGTAGAGTTTTATTCCCGTCAATGTTATCTAAAATTCGACTGAATTCATTTAAATTCAGTTTTATTCCAACTCAACTTCAGTTAAATCTAGTTACATATCATTCTTTTAAGTTTTATTAAGCAAGGACTTAATTCCATTTAGTATCATTCATGACACAACTGACTTTTGATTCAATTCAATCCAAATCTGACTAAATTTTATTTCTCAATATATGCGAGTTTAAAACTTATTTATTTACTTAAAAGATTATATTGTTCAGTTGAGTCATTTCATCTTATAACCAAATTCTAGATTATATATAACACTTACTAGCTTAAGGTATAAATTTTCATTTTACAATTATAATCATTTTACCATTCAACTTTATATCCAATTTAATTCAATTTCAATTTCAATTTCAATTTTATTTAACTTATCTCAGGTTAAATTCAAATATATTTTCTTCACTTTCATTCACTTAAGTTAACTTTAAATTCCCGGATTAAAATTTCCAATTTCTTCTTATTAACATCAATTTACGTTATAAGTTCAATAGTTGATCCATTTATTCATTCACAATTTCATTGTCAACCAATAAATTTTATTTCCAAACATTAATTATTTTAGTCCATTTGAACCTATTCTACACCTTATTTTACACATTTAAATCAAGCATCATCCAATATTGAATTTCATTTCATTTGCATACCATATAAATCCTTCAGTTATTTACAAATTTTAAATCTCAAAACTTTGTTTTATTTAGTCCAACCGGACTACTAATTTTTTTTTATTCCACATAATTTAACACAATTTAAATTTTAACTTCCATTTTCCACTTTATTTACTTACAAAGTTGGATTTTATTTCAACAAATTCCCATTTTACAAGTTATCAAACTTTTTATATGCCATAAACATTCTTAGTTAAAATTCTAAAGTTTAAACAATCTTTCAATATTTCAAAATTCCCTTTGAAATCTTCTATATCCAAAATTCCTTGCATTTCTGAAAATCAAATTCATCCACTGCAAACAATTCCAATTCAAAACAATTTGGTAGCAATTTCTCTCTTGGAAACTCGAAAATAAACATCGATGATGCTGTAGTCATCACCGAAATTATTTTCCAATGACCGGAAGAGTTCAATGCTTTTATCTCTTTTAAAACCCTTCAAATATTTTTAAATTTCAAATCTCTCTCTAGATTTCAAATCCGATTCAAAAATATTTCTCAATATATATTACCTTCTCAACTTTTGAGAAACATTTCCAAATTCAAAGGAATTTAAATTCCAAATTCCAAATCCTTTAAATTTATATTCAACCATTACTTTGAAATTTTATCTTATTTTAATTATTAATCACACTATAATTCACATTTGTTTATCTTTACAAATTTCATTTGTATACAATTTGGTTTCTTATTTTTTAATTATGGTTTCAATTCCTTAATCAATTATAATCACATTTACAAATTTCATTAATTTATTAATTTATCCCTTAATCTTGGTTATTATTTCAATTCTTATTCAATTATCATACAATGATAATAATTTAATATTACCATTTTCCAACAACCAAACATCCATATATAACTATAATAATTTACAAAAATTATTTTCTTTATATACAAAATAATTTATGTAAAATTATTCCATTTACCCTATTTAAAATAATACCGTGTTGGTTTATCTTGTCTAAGAGTTTAGAAATCCCTATCGATGACATGGCGTCCTATATATCGACCAGGATCCATAAACACTCAACCGATAAATCAACGCAATATAAAAACAATTTTATATTCACTAACAAATACGCGCGCATATCTATTAATACTCTCAAACTCATTCTAGAGTACTACGGACTCTATTCTATGAGTAATTCCCACCAGAGTCAAGGTTGTCACCAACCTAAGCTCTGATACCAAGTGTAACGACCGCAAATCCGTACCCCTTAAGTGAACACTATTCTACCTAAATCGACTCAAGTTGTACAGAAATACGAATCATTTGGTTAAAGAAGAAGAAAATAGAAAACAATATCAGAATCTAACCATCGCAACAGAATAAAATATAATAGATAATAAATGATCTTTACACAAAAACAAATATATCTGTTCATATATTACATCATCAGAGTACATCAATCACAACTCAACATCTACAACTGGATACACAACTAAACAACACAGCGGAATATATATATATATATATATATATATATATATATATATATATAAAAACAAGTACGGGAGAACGTATCGTCATCCAGCTCGTCTCTTGAGCTCCACGGCATCATATCCTGTATCCTATAATACTCGGTCTGACCCGAGCATTACAGTTAAATAATATCCGAGTCAGTCTGCAATACCAGCATGAGAAAATCACACTCAATTGATTATTAAAGTTTCAAAAATCCTTTGAAAACAAAAGCATCTTGTAAGACCACGCCACAAATAAACATGTCGGGTTTTTACCTTACGATAGCTAAAACAATTTTTATAGAAATCATCTGATATTATAATAAAGTCTATATACAATTACTTATAAAATAGCCGAAATTGTTACATCTATTAAATTTCAGCTACTAGCCACAGAGTGGGTAATACAAACAAAACTCGTACAAGGCTCGCAGGGAGAATGGATTTCCAACTAATGACAAGGCATTGGGGTACCACCTCTCACAGTGCGTGGCCTAGATCACAGTACCAAGGAGTACGCCCTCTCCCCTGCAACACAAGACCGGGACTACCCCTTACTGGATAATCCCGAGTGAGATCACCCCGCGGTTGGGATCAGAAACTGCCCACTAAGCCGAAATAAAAAGGGACATCTAGACAGGGATGACCTCCCCTGCTTGGGTGCTACCCACCTAGCCTTGCTGCATTACCCCTGATTTTCAGTCATTCCCGGTTGATGAGGCTTGAGGCTAATTGTTTCCTTTTTAGGACATATCCCTTAGAATGCCCATCGCCCACCTGACGATGTTCCGAAAGCATTCATCCATACAAGCCCGTCCCGGGTTCGAACGGAACCGAAGGCACTATTCCTACTACATCCATTTTGGAAATATCCTCAGGATTAGTAGCGACTAGCCTTTGCACTTCACTGCTCCATCTTTGAATCCACACTCGTTTCCACGAAACGTACAAACCGGATCGAAGTGGTTTTCGAGAAATAAATCTCGATCCCGGTCTCTTCGAAACGATCAGCGCATTTGTCCAATATTGATAGTCGGTGATTTAACTATCAATTAATATTCACAACATCCATTACATGATAAATAATTTTCCAAATTATTTATTTATCTCGAAATATCTTTGCAAGATATATTTCCAATTTCAAACCCCTTTGAAAACAGTTTTCAAACTATCTTCCTTTTACAGAAATAAGTTCCCAAATATTTTATATTTCCTTTGAAATCACTAAGTACAAAACTAGATTTTTAAAATAATTTAAAACACTTTACTTTGAAATATAATTTAAAACATTTAAGTTAAAACTACTTCAAGAATTTGTTATAAACACATACTATATGAACATTTGAAAACAAGGTTACTTAATAAAATATAAAACTAGATTTTCACTTTTAAAAACAAAATACTAAGTCACTTTTTAAATAATTACTATCATAATAGATTCAAAGGAAATACTTACTTTAGAATTTAAATATTAGAAATAATAAATTTTTCAAAACATGCTTTTTAAAACAACTTTAACACCTTTAACTTATATTTAAATATTTATTTTTGAAAACGTACTTGGTTATCTAGAGAAAAATTCCAACTTCAATCACTTAAATCAATTTTTTCAAATTGACTTCCAATTTACTTCCTTTTTATTCCAAAATCCATTAGTTTCAGATTTAAATCCTTAATTATGATTTAAAATATTTTTAACTGAAATACCAGTTTAGATTTCTCAAATTACTTCTTTATCCTTTTAAATAAATTTAAAACTTTAAAATTTAAAATAATTCTTTATTCCTTTTAAATTAATATCACTTAATTTTACAATTCATTAATTACTGTTTATTCAAATCCTTTTTCTTTTCATATTCGAAGTTATTTATTAGTATTTAACATCACTTCCAATTCTTAATTTATTCAAATTTTCCATAATTATTTCGCTTACAAATTTACTTCTTTAATTTTCTTGCTAAAATCCAATTTATACATTTTTGGTAATTCATTATACCCAAATATATCCAATCGACCCATAACATTCAATATTTCAATATAATTCATCATAGAATATCAAATAATCACAACAGAGAATATTAAATAATTTAAATAAATGTTGAGGGATCCAGTTGGATCCCTCCAACCTGTTTTCCCTGCATCCACAAACGTTAGCACAACATAAATACCAATCCCAAAATATACCATACTATAGCACATGAATCAATTCAATCATTCAAACAATTATTTAAATTTAATCTTTTAAATTTAAATTTAACTGAGCGAGATTAACTCACCTTTATCGTTTTGCAGTCCATTTCAATATTGCCTTGGAATTCCAGGTGTTTGACCTTAAATAAACAATTTATATAATTTATTAATATTTTGAATTAACCAAACAATTTTATTATTATTTATTAATTTGAGTAAATAAAAAATCTAGTTTAAACTGATAATTTCCCATCCAAATTGTATATAAAAATAATTTATATATGCCAAATCTTATATATATGCATATTTCTGCTTTGAACCTTATATATACATATATATATATATATTTATAAAGTTTAACAAAATTACAATACCCTTTCTAGCCTAAATATTAAAACAAATTATCTCATTACAGTAAACTATAAAATTTAATAATCATTTACTGTAACAATTTTTTTTCTTTGCATATATATATATATATATATATATATATATATATTCTTCATTTAACTATATAAATTTATAATTTAAATTAAGTACAATGAGAATACCTCACCGTCGATCGAGAGCTTCCAGGCAAACGCCATCACCTCTAACTGACCAAATCGAACGCAGCTATCAACCATCACCTACTGCTAACATCCACGACCATGCCAATCGCTGCCTCGAGCTACCTCCAGCCAACATCGCCGCACTTGAAACCGAAACAACAAATCGCGACCGAAGAAGTCCATCTCGACGACGAAACTTCGCCGCCGCTAACCCACTGCCCGCAAGAACACACCCCATTGCGACTTCGATCGTTTACTAACTCGACGAGCCCCAAAACCCACGAACGTGCGCCGTCGTGCGAAACCCCGAGTGTCGAATACGTGAATCCTCGAGTGCTCGCCGACCCTATTTTTTTATTTGACCTGCGTTGATTTCGAATTGGGAAGAATTTGGTCGATGCGGTTAGATTGAGAAGGAGGGAGTCGCGATTTTAACATGGTTTCGGCCATTATTATACATTTTTTCAGCGATTTGAATTAAAGAAAGAGGGGATAGGAAAGTAATTTTTTTAAAGAGAAAGTGGGGAAGAAAATGGCTTCCGCAAGAAGACGATTTGGATTCGATTTTAAGTTAAGGGAGGAGGCGTATACAAAAAGGCTCGACTATTTAAATTAAATTTCATCAGATTATTATCAATTAAATTTTTCAGCGCGTTTATATATCGTACACTCACACACTGACTCCGATAAGTACGAAATATGAAATCCGATAATAATTCAATATTATGGATGTAATGGAACTAGTTTCGTTGAATTCCGAGACTGTGTCTCGGAAGGCTACTTTTTAAATTCAATTTAAACGATAAAATTTCAAAACCGAACAAATCACTGTTAAATTCCATTTTAAAACTTCTATTATCTTCAGTGTTATCAATATAAATTTTATAAGCCTTCAAATTATTTTCAACAGGCTTAAAACTTCAGGTTTCATATTTTACCTAATTCCAAATTATTTAATTTAATAATTTAAATATCAAATAAATTATGACATTTGAAATTCAAGTTAGAAATTAACCTTTAAATATTCAAAATCGATTAAATATTCCGATTTTAAATGCTTGAAAATTCCGGGTCGTCACAAAGGTGGTGCTTTTGAGAGCTTGGTTGAAGGAAAAGTTCCATGGAAATTCATTATGCGACCTATAGAGTTTTATAATTAAAACATCTTTGAAACTACAAATATTAAATAAATCTTTGTATTCAAATCTAAGTGGGATAGTGGAAATCCAGCCATCATGTCACAATGAATTATTGTTGCATGAATGTATTATGTTATCAATTCCAAGTTTAAAAATATTAAAGTTTTCTAAGATGGATTTCTAAAATTTTGGCATGTTGTTGGAGCAAGGGTTATGTGGTGAATGTAGTAGGTACTATCATAAAATTGATTTGAAATTATCTTTGCACGCGAATTTTCCGTTATTATTATTAAATTTTCAAAGCTATTTTCCTAGCAAAGAAACATTAAGAGTGTAGGTTTATAATTCCTAACCTCCCTTTCTTTTTAGATTTGAAAACCTTTTACTGATCAACCAAAAAGTTAATACTGTTGCAAGAATTATCCTGAATATATTGAAATTTCTTCTTTTTTGTCTATTTTGTCAATGAAACCATTTTGGAAAAGAAATTCAATTATTCGAAGTTGATAAGACTGATTTTGACCACTTTAGATTAAAATCTGCAGTTTCAATTAGATATTTTTTTTGTTAATTTTGTCTACTATTATTTACCAATCTTCCATTTTGAAATTAGTAGGTCTAATTAAAATCCTAGCTTAGTAGGACCTATTTAAATTAGATGTTTTCTAAAATAAATTTTTTTGAACAAAACATGAAGTTAAAATACTTACTAGTATGTTGTGTAGTTAAAGCCTCATTAAATATCCATAAAATCTCCGCTATAGCGCACAACGCTCTTCGACTACTATGCATTTTCAATATAACATTATTAAATAGTAGATTCGCTCCAAGCCCTATTATTTTCTGCTACATCCGCTAAATCAAGGCTTATAGCACATGCTTTTGCAACAATAATATAAAAAGGTTGATTTGACTAGTTCTCTTTCAACAAAGTCATGGTAAAGACCTAATTGTACGCTATAAGTGCTCATATATATATATATATATATATATATATATATATATATATATTATATATATATTAGTCTCCAAATCTAGACTACATAAATTATGATATTCTTCTGTTTTGTTATATAAGGCTAATCAACATTTCTTTTTACTACACAAATAATGCAAGAATAAGAACAAATTAACTTTAAATATTTGGTTATATATCTAATGAAGCTTTTTGCACCTTCACTATTTTCTATTTTATCCCAATTTATCACTGTTATAAATTTTTGCACCTCCAACACTATGGAACCGCTAAGCATTTTAACTTCACAACTAGCATGATTGAAGGTTTTAATAAGCTCATTGTCATCAATATAGAGTTATTGGTCGACATAGAACTTAGCCTTGGTTATATTTTCAAGCATAAGTTATTTTTCTACTGTTATCCATAAAATTTTCTCAAGAGTGAAAGTATGAAAGAAGGAGCAATAGCATTGGTGAGGTTAAGAAGGCATTATAATGGTTTCTGTAAGCATTAAACAAGGATTTCGACAAGAATATACAGGAAGGATTTACAAAGAGGAACGGCAGTTACAAAGCCTTTCGATGAAATCGAAAGGGTACTTTAGCAAAATGTTGGATAAGGAGCTTTTGAAGAAGTTGAAAGGTTAGAGAGATACCCCTTTTTGGCTTCAAGGAACCACCTTCGAAACAATAACTCTCGCATGCACAAAAGAGTTTTGAATACATTAAGGGTACCTTTCGAAGGCAATGGATAGCAGGTTTTCCGCATGTGTGCCAAGCTATTCGAAATGACTGGTTTCGTCTTCATTTACCTCCACTAGAAACATTCGACCAAAGAAACCCTTTCGAAAGCATATATTAGACTTTCGAATTGGTTGAAACCATCCACACCTATGAAAGAAGAATTACATGAATTCAATATAACTTCCTCAAACACGAAAGGATAGGGTTCTTACTAGTCAAAGAGAATGCTTTCAGATGGAATCTTTTGCAGCTAAACTTTCTACAATGATTCAACTCATTCGAAATCCAAAAGGTTACACGTTTTTATAGCATCAAAAGCCTATGCTCTTTCCAACTTACATGACACATTAACAACTAGGTAAAGAACGCTTCTATACCTTTCAACGAAGCCGCAAGCAATTAAGAAGGACAGAGGAAAGCCAAAACTTTAGCGGCAATGAAGGTCGTCAAGGTAATCCTTTCGACTGCATTTAAGGGATGCACATGAAAGGATGGAAGAAGGCCTTTCGACCATGTCAAAAGGATGTAGGCAGAAGGTAGTAGACCAGCACCTATAAATAAGACCTAGGGATCTTGTTTTGGGGATCCAATTCCATTGAAGCCTTGCTTGTACTTTGTAAAACCTGTAGCCCTATTTCCCAAAACAGTTTGGGGATAAAATTACTTTGTACATTTGAGTTTCAAGTAATAAAGCATCGTACTTTCAAATCATGCTTGTACATTCCTGAATATAGAAGTGGATTTAATAGTTCTTTATGACTCTAATTAAGGCCTGTTTACATCAATATGTTCGAAAGGCTACCTTTCAAGGAAGTTGAACCAATTTGATTCAACCAATATTCTTAAACCGTTAAGTCCTAACCTGAAGCCAACCTGACTACTTCGAAAGGTAGTACCAACAGAGTCCTAAACCAGTTGAACAAGCTCGAAAGTTATTATAAAAGAGAATCGGATGTTTTGACCGCATCGAAAGGTTGTAAAAGAAGAGGTTTCATCCGCCATAACATATTCGAAGGGCGGTCTTAAGGGAATCGATAGGTTTTAACTATATCTATCTGTTCGAAAGGTGGTTTCGAAGGAGGCATCTACACATTAAACTCTGCTTTGGGGTATTTACAAGTTTTCTTGTTAACAATGTTCGTGCTAGAAGGAGAGCTTGAACCGTCGATTCCCAATAAATTTCATTACAGATTAGTTGCATAGAGCTTTTCATTTGAAAGAAGAAAATGGTAATAGGTAATAACAACTTCCCTAATGAAGAAGCTACGTCACAATCAACTATGGAAAATAGTATAGTCCTAAAATTTAACTTTTATAATATGAAATTTGGGCAACCTTCAAACCTAATAAGATTGGAAAACAATGAGATTGAAATCCAAAATCTACAGCAACAAATGATCTTTATGCAAGTACTTTTTGAAAGGGGTCCATCTCAAGGGTCAGTAAAGGTTGTGGAAGGAGAAGATGAAGCATAATATCCAAATAAAGACCAATATGAAAACCATGAAAGTCAAGCTAAGAAGCCTTTGAGAAATCAAATAGTTTAACCTTAACAGACAATGGAGATCACCGCAACTATTCTCAACCAAATTACAAAGGATATGGTAAAAGATGTACCTCTTAAACTGGGGAAATATGTTATCCTGCAAATGGCAGTTAGCATCACTCCTTACATTCCAATTCCTCCACTAAAGTATGATGGAACTACTGATCCAGATGATCACCTTGTAACTTTTGAAAGATGGATGAACTTATATAATGCTCCTGGGCCAATTCATTGTAAACACATCATCATTACTTTCCAAGAGCATCTGTCATATGATATTGGCACTATCAGAAAGGAACTGCCCATTCCTATGAACAATTCCCATGTGAATTCATAGCAAAATTTCACATATCTAAAGACCGAACAATAGATTCTTACATGTTAGTGGACATCAAACAAAGGACGAAAGAATTGCTTGGCGAATGCCTTAAAAGATCCAACATGGAAGCATTGAAGGCCAAAAATGCGACCGATGAAGAAAAACTAATGGCAGTCGTTCAGGACTGATCAAGCAAACTCCTTTTTGGAAGGAACTTCATATCCATGGGTGTATAGATCTAGGACACTTCTATTTCCAAGCCAAGAAGTTTGTCCAGATGGAAGAAATGCTTTATGCCATGAAGAAATCTCAACAAAAATAGAAAGAAGAAAAGTTTGACTTCAACTATCCCGACAAAACATCTAGATGGAAGGAAAACAAAAAAGACAGCCAAATGGTGACATCTAAACTTAGACCAATGGAATTAAACAAACCTCTCTCCTACATGTTTTCCATGACAAAAGGTAATGTGAATTTCTCCATTTCTTAGAAGACAAGAACTCTCGTTGAACCCAAAGAAGGAAGGAATTACTGTGCTTATCATAAAGTGAATGGACATAAAACTGACAATTGCAATGTTTTAGCAAAAATAGTTCATAACCTGATCAAATCTAGATTCTTAAAAGAGTTTGTCAAAGGGGACTAAAATATTTTCTACCTCGAAAAGAGCAACTCAACTACTTAAAGTCTGATATAGAATCAATTTTACAACTTCGTCTTTAGACTCTGATTAGGCTATGAAGTCTTGCAGCATCCAACTATTACAAATTTTCTTTGCTTATAACTTCTTTAATTTAAATTGTACTTTGATTTAGTAATGTATTAACATGAAATTCTAGTCTCTTTACAGGTAAAAACAAAACCAGTCCATGACATTCAACAGACTCTTAAAACACCATAAATTTCTAGCCGCTTAAGAGAGACTACTCAAATGCCTAAAAAAATGATTCATTCTTATCTCAAAGCTCGAAGCAGTGTTGGATAAAGAACCACTTCCATGGAATCTGGGATTATTGTTAACCTTTGATTATAAACTCATTTCGATGAAAGGTAAATATGCAAAACTCTCCCAAAAGAGGGGATTCTTGGGAAAAACATGTCCTTATTTGTGAAAGTCTATTAGTCCATGCATCATGGATTTTTGAACTCACAAACATGATGTAACGACCCGAAAAATTTTAACAATTGATTCTATAACGTATTTAATTGAATATTTGTGAAATCTTATAATAATTGAATTTTTAAATAAAATGTTTATATATTTAGAATACGTATATTTAAATATAGCAGATTATAAATTTTCAAATAATTTTATGGAAGTTTATTTAATTGAGAAAACGTGTTATCCAATTCAAGCTATTAATTGCTTTAATTGATTTCTGAATCAGTGCGTAACGGTTTCTTTTTACTACCGTTAAAGATTTCTATTGCTTAATACTTTTCCAATCCAGGTAGACTTTTCCATTCGTAACCATTAATAAATTTGAGATCATCGACCATGCTTTTATTATTCCTTGTAGTTTCGTGCACTGACTTTACCTTTCCCACTACCCATAATTTTCTCTATACGTTTCTTTTGCAATTGAAGCGTATATTTATATTTATGGTGGTGCGTTTATTCTAGTCTCTCTTTATTTTTGTTTTTAACGCTTGAAAGAATCTCAAATCATCAAGCTAGTAGCATCCGTTCCTTCCCTCGCTTTCATAAGGCTTATAATATATAAACCACTTGCTTATAGATCTGAACACAACTTTATCATCAAATTTAATGTGCCTCCCTCTCCCTATTATTTCGGTTCCAACCTTCCTAGTGAATGGCTTTAATAACTTTTGGCTAAATCATAGTTACGGACTTTTCAAATTTCTTTTATTTTTATTTTTTCCAATTCCTTCATTTGCTTCAAAAATTTTGAACGTGCCTAATCATCTCAGCATGTATATATAATGTAAGCCTACCTTTCCTTGGAAAGCTATTGCTCACAAAATTTCCTGATTTCTTTCCTTTTATCCATTTTTATATCCTTGACTTTCAAAACTCGTTATGTGTTGTACAAACAAACAAAAATTTATTGCCTCAAGTGTATAGCTAAATCAACTATTGACCGTTACAATTACTTTTATTTTTTCAGTTTATTACTTAAATAACGTTTTGATGAATTAATTGACAGCTTTACGTTTCTTTTGCTTTTGAAAACTTTATATTTATAGTGTACGTTTCTTTTGCATTTCAAAAATTTGAAACATGCTGCCCCATTTAAGCCATTAATTGTTTTAATTATTTTTCTTAATCAACATATAAACGTTTCTTTTTATTATTCCAGGATTTACATACATACTTTAATCTCTGCTGTTCCATTTATTTCATTTGAAATCTAAATTTATTTACCATTCATTTATATGCCTCTTTCTCTTCCCTCTTTTACCTCTTCGTTTTCGTGTTTCTAGGAATATATATATAGTATAGCATAGATTGCATCTTCTTTTCTCTCTGTAGGCTATTCGTGGCCCTCAAATTAATATTAAAAGAGGAGAGAGCTTTGTAAATATTATATGAAGTCATATAGCACGTTCACATATCAGATGCAGATCTACCTTTATATTTAAGAAACTAGCATTTTCTCTATTGCCTGAAGAATGCCCTTCGCCATGTCATGTTGCTTGAATCACGCATGCATTCTTCCTTTAAAAATCGCCTGTTCTCATCTCCCCTCCATCTTTTCTTATTTCTTCCAAACCTGAGCATGAGCTCTCTCTTTTCCTTGGCCTGCCTCCTCCCCATGGCTGCATGCATTAGTTGGCAAAACATTTCCTCTCTGGTTTTTAAAAGTAAGTACGCATTTTATTTGATATAAGTCTATTTTATATATTAAGAACAGTATAGATTGTGCATAAGTTTTGTTTTATATGTTTACTGCAACTATGTGGATTTTGAATTCCCTAACAGTTGAACTTTAAAAATAATAATATATTTCATAATAGTATATATATGATAATTGTTATATTTATAAACGTGTATATAAATATTTAATTTCTGTTCATATATAAAGGTTAGTATATATTTATACCTTATTATGTATATTATTTTAAGATTTTACGTTATATAGTTTTTGACTTTTGTTAGCATATAGTTATCGTACGGCTTTTAGATACGTATGTTTTACTAACTAGTTGATAAGTTAAATATATATATATACGCGTTTTATTTTACTATTGATAGCTTACGGTATATATGGTATAAGTTTGGCAGCCTTCTATTAATATACGTATTTTTATATGTTTTATATATTTGGTTATAACAGTTTCAACTATAATAAAATATGTTATTTTATTAGCTTTCATATGTTAGATATATAAAATATAGTATTTCAATTTTCGTTACTGTTTTGGTATATATATTATATAAAATTGGTGGGTACAAGTTTGATAGGTCAATTTATAATATATATATTTTTATGATTGTTTCAGTATTTTAGAGTCTACCGTACTATATTTTATTTTATTTTCAACAATTTACATAAGTTATATTTAAATGTAGGTATATATATAAATTTTCTATGGTAGTTTTACAGTATAAGTTATATCAATATTTTATAATTTCAACAGTATATGCTTTCAAAAGTTTATTTCATGTCAGCCTTAAGGTTGTTTGCACTGACTGATATACGTTGGATTTTTTTAAGGGATGTGTATTTTGATTTCAAGTATAGTCATATGTATAGTAATATACAAATTGGTAGAGGAAATGTTATATAGTATATATATGGTTATATTAATATAGTCGGTCTGCACACCTATGTATATATATTAACCGAGGTATGCATATTTTGTTGCATATTTTATAAACTGTGTCTGCATATGTTGGCTAGTGTATATAAGCTCACTTATCCTATTTATCTTCCTTGATCCAATTCTGATTTGAATTCGTCTATTCCTATTATCAGCTTTGATCATTGAACCGTGTCCATCTAGCTTTGTTTTGGAATTCAGATCTGGATTTCATAACTCACTTCTTTTTCTCTGGCCTCGAAAGGTGAGAAATCACTCACAATTAACGTTCTTTTATTTACTAAATTTGATTTCAATTGAGACGACAATTGAAATATGAGGCTGTAGTTATTTAAATTGTTATATATACTATTATCTGTAACTATTCACTTATGGGATATGACACCATATCCTATTGTTTGTATATTTATTTTGATGATATATGCCTGTTGTTATTATTATTTACATATATGTTATCACTCTGCAAGTTCCCTGTTAGTATAGAAATCACTATGGGTTGAAATGATACATACCCGAACAGACTTTAGAATAGGAGAAAATCGTTATGGGTTGAAATGATAAACCCAAGCGATTTCCATTTAATTGAGTTGGGATTACGGGTTGAAATGTTATCCACCCGTATACATTTAGTGTACGGATTGAAATGATAAATATCCGTAACACTTGACAATATGATAAGAAATATATACAGACATCGTTGGTCCATATATATAAATATTTTGAAATTTAATTCATTGTTTTGGAAAGAAATATATGGTCTTATTAAATGTTAATCTTTAAATTTTTTTTATATATAAAGGGTAATGATATATAGATTTAATAATATTTAATTTAGTCAAAATTTGATTGAATACATAAATTATGATAAATATTTATGTAAGTTTTATTCCACAAAGTATTCTGCAATTTACTAAGATTGGGAGATAAATGTGGGTTTATCTAAATGGTATTTAAATAAGGATTTATTCAATTAAATCAATTTGAAATTATTGAATGGGAAATTTAAGGGTATGATTTTGTAACTGGATTTTTATTTAAGTGATTTAATGAATATTTCACGTTTAAATAAATTAAAGAAAATATTGAGTAAAATGTAATTTAAGGTTACTTAAATGATATTGTATATAATGAGGGATTAATTTAAGACTAGATAATAATGAGGTTAAATCGAGATCTATATGGAACTATTAAATTGAACATTTAATTAAATATTAAAGCTTTGAACTATATTGGGATTTAAATGGTTTATTTTGAGATTCAGATATGTATTTGAAATCAGTATAGTTGAATTTATTATTTAGAAACTAAATTGATTAAAAAGTTAGTTTGAAACGTTGAATACTTAAAGTTTTGAAATATATTGAATATAAAGGGTATTTTGTGATTTCAAATCCGAATTTGAGATCGATAAAATTGAAGTGGTTATTTTAGAAATTGAGTTGAATTTAAATTAATAAATTGAGATTGAAATAGATTTAAATGGGATGGTCGGGTTGATGTTAAACGATTTGTTAAGTTGAGGGAATTGAAATTACTTTACTGTACAAATTATTTAATATATAAAAATACTATTTGGAAAGTATAGAGATATTTGAAGTGAAAATGATATTTGGTTTTGAAGTATAAATTAAGTTGAAAAGACTACAGTGTTATAGTGTATATTTCTATCTTTTAGATAGTTCCATGGACCCTTAGAGGATGGTTATCCCAAACGTCCTCTAAGTTAATTATATTTCAGTTGATATTTCACTTGAGTTAGATTTATAGATATAAGAATGTTAATCCTGACTCGAGTGTTTTGTGTTTTGCTTTATGCTCGGGTCAGACTGAGAGATACAGCATTTGAGACTCACCTTTGAAGTTGGAGCTTTGCTTGAAGATCCAGCTATCTATCCCTTCAGTCATCCAGTTGATTGGTTCAGAGAAGCCATCTGTTGCATTGGAGACTTCATGGCATTTGAACAATTCGGTTGTATTTTATTTCTAACTCTGAGGTATATAGTAGCTTCATGAACTACTATTCTTTGTCTATTCCGCTGCATTGTATTACTCTGTGTAAGTGATCTATGATTGATTTATTTACTGTATATTTTAAGTTTTGCCAAATTTTATTAACAATTCGGTATTTTGAATTATTCAAGTCGGACATGTACGGTTTTATTGTCGATTTGAATGGTCCAAAATAGAGGACTGGAATAGCTCAGTTGGTATCAGAGCTTTGGCTCTAGGCAAAACCTAGCATATATGGTAAATTCATTTACAGAATCACTTTCGTTCGAGTTGAATCCCTTCTTTTTGACTTGATTTCCTTTGAATTTTGGAATGTCCCTCGGTTTCGAAATTCATTCTTGTCTCTCCCTATTTATATTCGTTTGATTCTGGAGTATCCCATAACTCCACGGAATGAATTGTAAAGGGGGTGAAAACTCCTTTACAATTGGCATTGATTCACCGGAGATTTCTGTATCCTCGGTTTACGATGCTGCTATATCTTGGTATGCCGAATTCTATCTCTGTCAATCGAATGTCGATTTGCTTTAGAATTCCGCATCAATTATATTCCTGAAGTCACGGTTGACCTGGTTAAGGTCGCCCGAGATTTAT
This sequence comes from Allium cepa, assembly GCA_030765085.1. NCBI lineage: Eukaryota > Viridiplantae > Streptophyta > Magnoliopsida > Asparagales > Amaryllidaceae > Allium > Allium cepa. The sequence continues at coordinate 1,035,616,542 of CM060931.1, read as the reverse complement.
AGAAGTATATCCATCTTCTATTTTGTAATTTGATTTTCTCAACCTTGTTTGAGCCTATCTTCGAATCAGGATTCTATTGATTAGAGTTCCTCTAAATTAAATCTCTATCTTTGTTTTGAAATCCATTCTTGAATCATCCTTTGAAAATCGGGTTTGTTGTATTTTAAAATTGTTTTATACGAAATTATTATTTTGATAACTATGATTTTATTCTATATATAAAAGTGAAAATGTTTTCGAAAAGGATTATATACCTATATATAAAACGAATAAGAAATGTTATTCTATATATAAAAGTTTTGAAAGGATTGGAAATTTTGAAAATTTATAAGAAAGTGATTTATATAAAAAGGATTTATAACTGAAGGGTTAAATTTGAAATTCGAGAATTGAATTCCGATATTTTGAAATCGATTTTAAGATTTTGGGAAAATATATAAAAATAATACGATTTAAAAGTATTTTTCCGAATAAGAAATGTTTCAAATGGGTTTAAATGAATTCCAATAATTTTGAAGAAATTTCAAAGAAGTTTTCAAGAAAATAGAAGTCCAGAACTCACTTATGTCGCTGGAGAATAATTTCGGTGATGAGTGCACGCATCATCGACATTGATTTTCGAGTTTCAGAGTGGGGGAGAGGCCACTTTAATAGCTTCGCTATGCGAGTGATTTTGTAAAACCGTTTTTGATTTCAAATTCCGAAGTATAATTTGATATTTTCGGAAGATATATGTATATATTTGAAACAATTTAAAGTGAGACCGGTGTTCAGTCCTCGAGTTTTCGATTTGACTAGTAATAACTCTATTTATAAAAAAAAATTTGATTTCCAACTCTTAGATTTGAAATTTGATTTCATCGACTATTTTGAAGGTTCGAGCACTTCCAAATCAAGGTTTAAAAGTTTTAAACTAAGAAATTTCGAAAAGTATAAAATTTTGGATAAAGCATATAAGTTTAGTTTTGAAGAGTATGACTTAAGTAAGTTTGAAACCTTTTGTTAAGTAAGTGAATATGACTATTTTAATTATACTAATATGGAATTTAGTTTTGAAATGTTTTGGGAAAAAAAAATTAATTTCAAATAATGGTTTTCAGAAAGGTAAATTGGATATTTCTAATAGAAATAGATAGTTTAAAAGTTTTAAAGTGATGGTTATAAATTTGGAAACCATTTTGAGTATAATTGATTTTGAGAAAATATTTGGTTTTGAAATTAAATTGAAATTAAAAACCAGTACTTATATGGTGATTTTGGAAATGAATTTGTTTGACTTGAATTATTTTAATTTGGAAACTGGGATAATTTTCTAAACCTATTATTTTGGGAACTTTGAAATTTAGATACTTAATTTGGAAGAAAATTTGGTGAAATCCTATATGATTTTGAAACTGAATTGATATTGAAATGATTTGAAATTGAGAACCTTATATTGTTAAGCACTTGATTTGGGAGTGGTCGAACTTATATAAAATGGATTTGTATAAGTATGAAGTGATTTGAAATCTATTGATTTGAAAGGTACTCAATTTGGAAAGAGAATTTTTTTTATAAATCGAAGTCTATATAAGTATGATTTGATATACTATTGATTTGGAAAGTATTCAATTTGAAAATGGAATCTTATATATATATATATATATATATATGGATTTTATATAAGTATGATATTTGAAAGTATTTGAAAAGGTACTATATGATATATATTTTCGAAGTAAAGATATGGAAAGTGCCTTCTGCTTGATATCCGCTTTGTGGCCACATCGTGGATTCATTCTATCGATATTATTCTCTCTGATTTTCGGTTTTCCGGATGTAATACTCGAGTGTTTCCCACCGTGGCGTAACCCATGGTTTTTTTTCTCTCTCATGACTGCATAGCGCAACTGCCTGGCAAAGTCTTGCCTAGGGGTACGGATTGTTTCCTGGGGGAACCAGGCGTAACCATTGTGTATCCTGCAATCTGTGTAGGTCGCGAATAGTAGCGCAAGTGCCTGGCTGAGTCTTGCCTAGGGGTACGGATTGTTTCCTGGGGGATCCAGGCGTAACCATTGTGTATCCTGCACTCTACTAGTCATCATGGCGTAACTCGCAGGGCTGAGAAAGCTTACGGATATGGATTGTTTCCTGGGAGACCCAGGCGTAACCATTATGTATCTGCGAACCATGGTCGGACAAAGGTTTTGGTTTGGTTGTTTGTTTGGATTGTACTTTCCATATCTGTTTTTAAAAAGGTTTTTCAAGTATTTTCACTGGGTGTTGAAACAGGTCTACTAAGTACTTGAAGAATTCTAGCTTTGCGCCTGATCAACGCATGGCCAGAGTCTGCAAGAACGAGGATAAACTTGTTAAAACATCGAGTTATAAAAATATTTTCGAAAGAAAGATTTATTTCGATATAAACGTATTATTATAAAGGTATTTATTATAAAAGTATTTCTCCCAACAAAGAAATTTTGTATTAATATTTGAAATTAAAATTCTTATGGTTTGAAATAAATTATTCGTTCCCGATTCTATTCTTTTGAATCTACCTCATCTGCTCAGCTTCATTTTTCACCTATATTCCGTTTTCGGAATCTACATTCCTTTCCTTTTTGAATAAATCTTTTAAATATTGCTTATTTGTATACTACATTGTTTTATATAAAATTTTAGTGTTATAAATATTTTTGAAGTTATAAATTAAATAAAACATCTTTAAAGAAAATGATTATTAATTTATTGATAATATTTGAAAAGTATCTTGAGAAAAATTAAAAATTTCATAAATTTTGGATTTAATATTTTCAATAGTCTTTGTAAATAGAAGTAATAATGTAAATAATTGTTTGCAAAGGAGTTTGAGAAGTATTAAATATTAAAGAAAATTTAATTTCAAATGAAATTTTCAAATAAATATTTTAAATAAAATTTATATAGTTTTAAAATTTATTGTTTATCTTGGCTTTCAATCTATTTTTTTCCTGGTTGTTTTATTCTCCTACCTCCTTCCTTTTCGGGGACGAAAAGTTTTGAGTGGAGGAGAGTGTAACGACCCGGAAAATTTTAACAATTTTAATTGATTCTATAACGTATTTAATTGAATATTTGTGAAATCTTATAATAATTGAATTTTTAAATAAAATGTTTATATATTTAGAATACATATATTTAAATATAGCAGATTGTAAATTTTCAAATAATTTTATGGAAGTTTATTTAATTGAGAAAACGTGCTGTCCAATTCAAGCTATTAATTGCTTTAATTGATTTCTGAATCAGTGCGTAACGGTTTCTTTTTACTACCGTTAAAGATTTCTATTGCTTAATACTTTCCAATCCAGGTAGACTTTTCCATTCGTAACCATTAATAAATTTGAGATCATCGACCATGCTTTTATTATTCCTTGTAGTTTCGTGCACTGACTTTACCTTTCCCACTACCCATAATTTTCTCTATACGTTTCTTTTGCAATTGAAGCGTATATTTATATTTATGGTGGTGCGTTTATTCTGGTCTCTCTTTATTTTTGTTTTTAACGCTTGAAAGAATCTCAAATCATCAAGCTAGTAGCATCCGTTCCTTCCCTCGCTTTCATAAGGCTTATAGTATATAAACCACTTACTTATAGATCTGAACACAACTTTGTCATCAAATTTAATGTGCCTTCCTCTCCCTATTATTTCGGTTCCAACCTTCCTAGTGAATGTCTTTAATAATTTTTGGCTAAATCATAGCTACGGACTTTTCAAATTTCTTTCATTTTTATTTTTTTCCAATTCCTTCATTTGCTTCAAAATTTTTGAACGTGCCTAATCATCTCAGCATGTATATATAATGTAAGCCTACCTTTCCTTGGAAAGCTATTGCTCACAAAATTTCCTGATTTCTTTCCTTTTATCCATTTTTATATCCTTGACTTTCAAAACTCATTATGTGTTGTACAAACAAACAAAAATTTATTGCCTTAAGTGTATAGCTAAATCAACTATTGACCGTTACAATTACTTTTATTTTTTCAGTTTATTACTTAAATAACGTTTTGATGAATTAATGGACAGCTTTACGTTTCTTTTTCTTTTGAAAACTTTATATTTATAGTGTACGTTTCTTTTGCATTTCAAAAATTTGAAACATGCTGCCCCATTTAAGCCATTAATTGTTTTAATTATTTTTCTTAATCAACATATAAACGTTTCTTTTTATTATTCCAGGATTTACATCCATACTTTAATCTCTGCTGTTCCATTTATTTCGTTTGAAATCTAAATTTATTTACCATTCATTTATACGCCTCTTTCTCTTCCCTCTTTTACCTCTTCGTTTCCGTGTTTCTAGGAATATATATATATATATATATATATATATATATAGTATAGCATAGATTGCATCTTCTTTTCTCTCTGTAGGCTATTCGTTGCCCTCAAATTAATATTAAAAGAGGAGAGAGCTTTGTAAATATATATAAAGTCATATAGCACGTTCACATATCAGATGCAGACCTACCTTTATATTTAAGAAACTAGCATTTTCTCTATTGCCTGAAGAATGCCCTTCGCCATGTCATGTTGCTTGAATCACGCATGCATTATTCCTTTAAAAATCGGCTGTTCTCATCTCCCCTCCATCTTTTCTTATTTCTTCCAAACCTGAGCATGAGCTCTCTCTTTTCCTTGGCCTGCCTCCTCCCCATGGCTGCATGCATTAGTTGGCAAAACATTTCCTCTCTGGTTTTTAAAAGTAAGTACGCATTTTATTTGATATAAGTCTATTTTATATATTAAGAACAGTATAGATTGTGCATAAGTTTTGTTTTATATGTTTACAGCAACTATGTGGATTTTGAATTCCCTAACAGTTGAACTTTAAAAATAATAATATATTTCGTAATAGTATATATATGATAATTGTTATATTTATAAACGTGTATATAAATATTTAACTTCTGTTCATATATAAAGGTTAGTATATATTTATACCGTATTATGTATATTATTTTAAGATTTTACGGTATATAGTTTTTGACTTTTGTTAGCATATAGTTATCGTACGGCTTTTAGATACGTATGTTTTACTAACTAGTTGATAAGTTATATATATATATATATATATATATACGCGTTTTATTTTACTATTGATAGCTTACGGTATATATGGTATAAGTTTGGCAGCCTTCTATTAATATACGTATTTTTATATGTTTTATATATTTGGTTATAACAGTTTCAACTATAATAAAATATGTTATTTTATTAGCTTTCATATGTTAGATATATAAAATATAGCATTTCAATTTTCGTTACTGTTTTGGTATATATATTATATAAAATTGGTGGGTACAAGTTTGATAGGTCAATTTATAATATATATATTTTTATGATTGTTTTAGTATTTTAGAGTCTACCGTACTATATTTTATTTTATTTTCAACAATTTACATAAGTTATATTTAAATGTAGGTATATATATAAATTTTCTATGGTAGTTTTACAGTATAAGTTATATCAATATTTTATAATTTCAACAGTATATGCTTTCAAAAGTTTATTTCATGTCAGCCTTAAGGTTGTTTGCATTGACTGATATACGTTGGATTTTTTTTTTTAAGGGATGTGTATTTTGATTTCAAGTATAGTCATATGTATAGTAATATACAAATTGGTAGAGGAAATGTTATATAGTATATATATGGTTATATTAATATAGTCGGTCTACACACCTATGTATATATATTAACCGAGGTATGCATATTTTGTTGCATATTTTATAAGCTGTGTCTGCATATGTTGGCTAGTTGTATATAAGCTCACTTATCCTATTTATCTTCCTTGATCCAATTCTGATTTGAATTCGTCTATTCCTATTATCAGCTTTGATCATTGAACCGTGTCCATCTAGCTTTGTTTTGGAATTCAGATCTGGATTTCATAACTCACTTCTTTTTCTCTGGCCTCGAAAGGTGAGAAATCACTCACGATTAACGTTCTTTTATTTACTAAATTTGATTTCAATTGAGACGACAATTGAAATTTGAGGCTGTAGTTATTTAAATTATTATATATGCTATTATCTGTAACTATTCACTTATGGGATATGACACCATATCCTATTGTTTGTATATTTATTTTGATGATATATGCCTGTTGTTATTATTATTTACATATCTGTTATCACTCTGCAAGTTCCCTGTTAGTATAGAAATCACTATGGGCTGAAATGATACATACCCGAACAGACTTTAGAATTGGAGAAAATCGTTATGGGTTGAAATGATAAACCCAAGCGATTTTCATTTAATTGAATTGGGATTACGGGTTGAAATGCTATCCACCCGTATACATTTAGTGTATTGATTGAAATGATAAATATCCGTAACACTTGACCATATGATAAGAAATATATATAGACATCGTTGGTCCATATATATAAATATTTTGAAATTTAATTCATTGTTTTGGAAAGAAATATATGGTCTTATTAAATGTTAATCCTTAATTTTTTTATATATATAAAGGGTAATGATATATAGATTTAATAATATTTAATTTAGTCAAAATTTGATTTAATACATAAATTATGATAAATATTTATGTAAGTTTTATTCCAAAAAGTATTCTGCAATTTACTAAGATTGGGAGATAAATGTGGGTTTATCTAAATGGTATTTAAATAAGGATTTATTCAATTAAATCAATTTGAAATTATTGAATGGGAAATTTAAGGGTATGATTTTGTAACTGGATTTTTATTTAAGTGATTTAATGAATATTTCACGTTTAAATAAATTAAAGAAAATATTGAGTAAAATGTAATTTAAGGTTACTTAAATGATATTGTATCTAATGTGGGATTAATTTAAGACTAGATAATAATGAGGTTAAATCGAGATCTATATGGAACTATTAAATTGAACATTTTATTAAATATTAAAGCTTTGAACTATATTGGGATTTAAATGGTTTATTTTGAGATTCGGATATGTATTTGAAATCAGTATAGTTGAATTTATTATTTAGAAACTAAATTGATTAAAAAGTTAGTTTAAAACATTGAATACTTAAAGTTTTGAAATATATTGAATAAAAGGGTATTTTGTGATTTCAAATCCGAATTTGAGATCGATAAAATTGAAGTGGTTATTTTAGAAATTGAGTTGAATTTAAATTAATAAATTGAGATTGAAATAGATTTAAATGGGATGGTCGGGTTGATGTTATACGATTTGTTAAGTTGAGGGAATTGAAATTACTTTACTGTACAAATTATTTAATATATAAAAATACTATTTGGGAAGTATAGAGATATTTGAAGTGAAAATGATATTTAGTTTTGAAGTATAAATTAAGTTAAAAAGACTACAGTGTTATAGTGTATATTTCTATCTTTTAGATAGTTCCATGGACCCTTAGAGGATGGTTATCCCAAACATCCTCTAAGTTAATTATATTTCAGTTGATATTTCACTTGAGTTAGATTTATAGATATAAGAATGTTAATCCTGACTCGAGTGTTTTGTGTTGTGCTTTACGCTCGGGTCAGACTGAGAGATACAGCATTTGAGACTCACCTTCGAAGTTGGAGCTTTGCTTGAAGATCCAGCTATCTATCCCTTCAGTCATCCAGTTGATTGGTTCAGAGAAGCCATCTGTTGCATTGGAGACTTCATGGCATTTGAAAAATTCGGTTGTATTTTATTTCTAACTCTGAGGTATATAGTAGCTTTATGAACTACTATTCTTTATCTATTCCGATGCATTGTATTACTCTGTGTAAGTGATCTATGATTGATTTATTTACTGTATATTTTAAGTTTTGCCAAATTTTATTAACAATTCGGTATTTTGAATTATTCAAGTCGGACATGTACGGTTTTATTGTCGATTTGAATGGTCCAAAATAGAGGGCTGTTACACATGACATCTCTTTTCGCCGAGCAAAACATGAGGAGGCATAACCATATATACCATGTACATTTATTTTATTAGTTATTCCACTATTTAAAGAAAATATTCTTCAATATATTTTCAAGAAATTTACTTTCAAAAATCAAAAAGTATTATAAGGGAAAATGAACGCTCATCTATTTCAAGAGTAAATTCATACAGTCTTCAAAGAACGTTATTTGGCAGTAGTAAATGTGCATCAAGGATTTCTAACTAAGCGTATTCCAATATTTCAAAGTTTTCGAAAACTATTGGTGGGAAAAGCCTATTCAAACTTTTTTAGGTAAAGTTTTAAAGCTATCAAAGGTTTATTAACAAAAACTCAAATTAGAGAATCCTATCCTCTGCTAAAAGATTATTGGTTCATGAATCAGGACATCCCAATCTTTATTTTAGATCCGTGACTCTACCATGAAAAAGGTTTAAAAATTCTTGTAGAAGGAAGCATTAGGACAAGATTCTTGTGAAGAACCGCAAATCCGTACTCCTTGAACAGACACTAATCTCCAGTGATTAACTCAAGATGAACGGAAATACGAACCCTTATGGTTAAAGAAGAAGAAAAAGATAGAAGAAGAAAAATAGAACAGAACAAAAAGAAAACAACAGAACAATATCAGAATCTCACAATCGCAGCGAAACAACATATAATAGATAAATGAATAATTTTTAAACAAAGAACTATATCAGTTATTACATTACATCATATTACATTACATTACATCATCAGAGCATACAACAACAAACAACAACAAACAACGAAAAGAAATACTATATACTAGTAATACGCCATGCCATCCAGCTTGCCTCCAGCAACTTCTGAATTCCAGAATATCCTGATAAACCTGACTCTTGACTGCCCGTGTGAAAATTGGTGGGCACCCAGAGTTTAGGAAGGAAAACAATAAACTCCGAGTCAGTCTTGTGACTGGTGTGAGAACTTAAAATAGTTTATCTTTAAAACAAATGACAGGATTTTTTTTAATAAATTCGCAATGCTTTTTAGGAAATGAGACTACCATAAGGTCTCCCGCACACACACACAATGCAAACGCAGAATCAGAGGATATTTCTCCTTATGATAGTCAAAGATGCTTGATACGCATTAAAAAGAAACATTTGATATTATTACTAGTGCATAGTGTAGGAAAAATCATTTCGAAAATAAAGATATAAATCTAAGCCAGCATAGGCATTCCACACTTATGCCTACTATAGCTACCATGTTCAATAGCAGGTTACCGCCACATTCCGTGGCAGGTTATACAACTAAAACCGTACATGATCGTATTGTTTCTTTGGATTTCCAACAAATGGTCAGGCCAAGGAACTTCCCATTGCCACATGGGTACGCCTCTGGAAAGACGACCCGAGAACCAAACCGGATCTCTGCCAACACAAGGCCGGGTTACCCCTAACTGGGTAGCTACTGACATGAATATATCATCCCCCGATCGTAACCGATCTATCCGAGGATCCTCGATTTCCAACAACCACAAAGCAATAAATTTGCAGCAACAAAATAGGTTAAGTATCTAGGCTCCGTACCATGATACCACCTCTATCCAGAAGGAATGACATACACTAAAGGGGTGCTACCCCCTAATAACCTTGTTGCATCCTTCCTGTTTTTACCATTTCCGGGCTGTGAGGTCCGACGAAGTCTTGTCCACAAAGCCACGCTTTATACAAAAGCTGTGTTTTGGGTCAACAAATGATCAAAGTAATGATCACCAAGATAAATGATCAAACAAATGATCATATCACAAACGATCAAACAAATGATCATCCCACAGCAACACTCAGCATGCCACGCTACCAAATTGAGAGTATATCACTAATAACCTTCAACTACATAACCTCTAAGCTCGTACATCTCAGAGAAGGGTGTTAAGCTAAGAGAATAAATTCTCCGCCACCAACATAAATATATTTGAAAGAAATCAGCTTTATATCTTAACTTGTAATGTCAGACATACAACCCATACAAGTCTGCTCCGGGCTCGAACAGAACCGAAGGCACTTACAAATAAGTCCTTGCATTCCGGATAATTTCTAATCACGTCCGGACTTCCCTTCACTAAGGGTGATAAAACCTCTATATCGGAGATCAGTCGATGTAGAGCAACTCAACGGTAATCCTTCCGTTTTCAAAAATATTCGGTCTTCAACACCGGTCATCAAATGCAATCCATTACAACGTATCACATATTCAGAATGGGTTATACGACCCCAAGGTCCTTTCCCGGCTAACCCGAATAGTGAGCGCTTATTTTAAAAATAAGTGTGGCATTCAAATTCAAGCAATCACAACAAATACCTATTTAAAGGTAAATATTGATAGTCGGTTATTTAACTATCAATAGGCGTGTTCAACATCACCAAATTCCAAATAATTTCCCAAATTATTTACTTTCCAAAATATCTTTACTAGATATATAATTTTCGCACTTCAACCTTTTGAAAACAATTTTCAAATCACTTTTCACCCTTAACACTTTTGAAAACAAATTTCAAATCATTTCCCTATACGGGATTACTTTCATTTCAACATGGTTCATTTAAACCAATTAAATAAATCCTTAACGATTTATTTTATATTTACGTTCCAAATCCGTAAATTAATTCCCACACTTCAAAAATAAATCAACGTCTATTTTTAAACAAATTCCCCTTTTCATTTATAAATTCCATAGTGAATTTACATTCCAAAATATTTATGAATATATGATTCCCAAATCGATTTCTAATATTCATTTTCAATTTATCTTTAAAAGATAAAATCTCAAAACATTCACTTCATATTGGAAAACATTTCCATACTTATTTAATAATAAGTAATTCACAAACCCATTTATTTTCAACACTTGGAAAATATCCAATATACTTAAATCGAAATTAAGTATATATTTCATTCTTTAAAAAATCATTTTCTTAAACACATTTATTTGGGCCAAAACGAATGTTGCATAAAACACCGTTACGACGACCCAAAATCACTAGTATAGGGATTCAAAATTAAAATAGATATATAAATCCCAATACTATACAAAATATTTCCTTTCGGAAACCATTTACTATAACAACAGTGTTATAGTCCACCATTTCCTTCTGTTTCTCGAAAACGTCCATTTCAACAATGAATATTGAAATCTATGTATTTGATTTATAATACATTTTAAAACATCGTTAAAACGATTAACTTCATTTTATAATATTCATTTTCCCAAGCATATCCATTTTATTTGATAATATATTCACTGTCCAAAATCGTGAATATACTTCCTTAACCAATTTCAACTTTCTATTTATCAAATTCCATTGATTTCGAATTTATAAACAATGTCCATAAATTCCATTTCTATTTATAAGCTTCGATTTATAAATCTCCTTTATTAATCCAATTCAATTTATATAACTCAATTATATACCAAAAGTCCATATTATAAGTTAAATGCTTATAATCCATTTATTTACAAAATCGTTCTTTTAAAACTTCACAAATTATAAATCTTATTACTTATAAGATTTCATTTATAACCCTATTTTCAACATTAATAGAACTCCTTTTAAATTCTATTATTTCGATTTATAAAATATATATTTTATAAATCTCAACTATAAACCATTTTTTTCTTCATCAAAGATTTCAATTTAAATGCAAAAATCCGATTTATAAGTTAATTCCTTAAAATCTTTTGTCTTACAACATCTATTCATTTTATAACTTCACAATTCATAAATCTATAAATTTTCATTCACTTATGAATCCATTTATACTTCATTTTAACACTTATAAAAACTCGTTTTATAATTCCAATATTTTTAATCTTAAAATATCAAATTTATACATCTTTCATATAACTCGTTTTAAAATAATTCAAAAATCCCAATTTAACTATTTTATAAATTTATTAACTACTTATCTCAAAAATCACCATTTGGTTATATTTCACAAAAATCTTAATTTTTATAACATAAAAATTTATAACGTTTTAATTATTTAAAATGAATCAATTCAAAAATTTAATAAAACATATACTTTCAAAAATTACTTTAAAAATTCTTTTAAAAACCAAAATCATTATTTTAAAACTTCAAAAATGAATCCAATGATGCAACAACACCAAATAGTCAATCACGACATCCAGATATCATATATCGATATGATAATCAACAAATATCACAATATTTGTAAATAAATCAATACAGTTGAGGAATCCAGTTGGTTTCCTCCAACCTGTTTCCCTACATCCAAAGATGTTAGCACAATACCAATTACGTTCCAGTACGGAATTATCACGGTATATGGGATTTATAAAATATTATCCGCTTAATAGGCGGCACAATAGGGTCTCATCCGCTATATAATGCGGGAAATCAACTCCAAGTACATATATAATACCAATTTCACTATACGGTGAAATATTCGCGGTATATGTTTTTAATAAATAACATCCGCTTACTAACGGCGCATAATGTCTATTTTAACAATCAATAGATAACAATCATCATTCAAACATACAATTAAGAAATTTTAAATATAACTATTTAAAACATAAATCGAAACAGATTCGATTGAGTGAGAAGTTCTCACCGCGATTTCAATTCAGTTTTTCCGCGTTTTATTTCGAATAAAATTAAACGAGCGTTTAATTTTACCCAAAATTTTCGCTAGCTCCAAACGATTCCAATCCAATTCCATAGCGTAGTGCTCGTCAATACGGACCCGTCGCAATTTGTTTCGTCCAGTTTGGACCTCGTATCAAAAAGTTATAGCCGTTTGAATTTTATATACAAATTTATACAAACAAATTAACTTTTCTATTTCTTTTTGTTATTATTATTCTTAACCTTTAATCTCAGCCGTTCAAAAATTCAAACCCAGATCCATGCCGCACCCTCTATTTCTCCTTCCTTCACGTTTTTCCTCCCAGGCAACTTGAACGCAACCGATCCCAAATGCCGTTCGATCTCAACATCATCGCACCCCTTAAACGTTGACGAAACCCCATCATCTCACCACCATTCGAACGACCATCGCATCCCCTACCACCGCCCAGAGCACGGCCAGGCTCGGTGGTCCCCTCAGCCCAAAAAACGCACGAAGACGAGCACGAACGCGACCCTCTAGCTCTCTTAACGTTGCTCCATTTCCCATCATCCCCGTATAGATTTGAAGAACTCTTCTCCCTCTACAATTTCTTAGTTGAGAACATTGTCTAATTATCGACGGATTGGAAGTAATTGAGGAGGAAAGAAACGAAAATTCTGGCCATAGATTTTAGAAGTGGCGGCCTGACCTAATTAGGGTTTCTGAATTGCAAATGGTGAAAGATGAGTCCTTTTATAGAAAAAAACGACGTACACTATTCATCGAAAATTTTCCGAACTCCAAACGAAGCGTGCCGGTTGGCGTTTCTAAGGTTTAACCCGCGTTTCGAATGCAATGGAACATGTTTCGGAGGCTAATTCAATCATCTGTGCGAGTTATGACAATAAACGATTAATTTTAAAATTAAACCGATTAAACGAATTTTCTAGGCGTTTTGGCTGGCCCCGGACAAACGATAAATCCGATTGACTTGAAATTTGAAACCATACAATAATATCATATTACGGATCCGATGAAACTAGTTTCGTCGAAATCCGAGACTGTTTGAAAAATTGGCTATTTTAACTCGCCAAATTAGTATTAAAACAATTTCGATGCGTTTCGACCTGCCACGGTCAAATGAAAACTCCGATTGCAACGAAAATTGAAATCTGATAATAACAAACTATTACGAATCCAATGAAACTGGTTTCGTCCAATTCTGAGACTGTTCGAAAATTGGTTATTTTTCAGTCGATAATTAAATATTAATATATTCAATTCTCACAAATAAACTTTTAATTCGATTTTAAAAATTCTAAAATATCGTTCTAACTCCAATATGATAAAATAAAATTTTGCAAATCATTTTCAATCATATTTAACCCAATATTCAATTATTTCTGTAATTTCAACTATTAAATTATTGATTTATTTATCCAATTAAACCCAATATTCGAAAATAAATTATTCGACTTATAAATTCCACTTATTAATATTTAAATTCAATTAAATATACAAATTTTAGTTGACAAAAATTCTGGGTCGTTACAATCTTCCCCCCTTAAAAGAATTTCGTCCTCGAAATTACCAAGTAAGAAAAAATTACAGAATCCATTAACTTTTCAAAACAAACCATTCAAATTAGATTTTTCAAATCTCTTAAGTGTTTAACATTCCCAAAATTCATAGTTAAACTTCTTACAATATCTTTACTATGTTTCCAAATCCAAACTTAGTTTTCAAAATTTCCCAATTTTCTCAAAAATATTCTAACGCCTTAAATTTTCGGAAAAATTCGCCAAGTCACCTTTGCGCGACTCGATCCGAAAAAAAAATGACAGTATATATATCATAAATATACATCTCATCAAGTGATGAGGCATCCCGCAGGGAAAAAAGTGTAAAAGTACGATATTTAATCCGAGATATGTACCTTATATTTATTATTAGCGAGCATATACGGCTAATATAGCGCGAAAGCGAGCTCCAAATGCGAAGCAAGCGCAATCCGCACCTGCTAAACACTCAACAACCACATGAAAACATGCATATATGAAAATAATATCAATCTACATCATATATCACTACAACAACTACATATGCCAATATAGCAAATGCAACAAAACAACAAATGCAACCACCAAAATCAATATAAATTCACTTCTCATTAACATTCATTGAATTGGTTTTCTAATAGATTCATTAACATTGGAATTTTACTAACATTCATTTGTTCATTTTCCAATTAGTTTACATTCACTAATTCACATTAATTCGCTTTCAATCCAAATCAAATCCAATTCTATTCAAATTTATTTACTTCCAATTTGGATTCAATCACATGGCTTTTAATTTCGCTAATTCAATTTCATTAACACTTAATGAATTATATACAATCAACTAACATTCACATGACAACCAATGTATATTCAACATAACCAAATTATTTAATTTACATTCAATTTGGTCCAACACTTTTAATTCCAATTGGTTGATATTTAATTGACTTTCATTCAATTTATTAAATTTCCAATAACATTAGCTTTTAATGAATTAACACTTATATTCATTGTTCATACTAATTATTTACATTCAATTGATTAATATTTCATCCATTAATTCAACCGTTAATTCCTTTAACAATATAAAGTTGAATTTCATTTATATAACTCAAGTTCAAATTCTTAATGACTTCACTTCATTAATTCACTTATTAATTTACTTCGACACCAAAATCAACTCCATTCAACTTTACATAAGTTATATTCTCTTTCAAACATCATTTATTTGACTTAACTTAAGTTTCCACTTATAAATTCCATTCCAACAGGAGCTAGCATAGTCAGACAGCTAACCGCCCTCTTCAAATTCTACTAATTCAGATTTCAATTCTAAAGTAAATTCCATTTAACTTCCAATTTTATCAATTCAACTTTGTTTAAATACAACTGAATTCATTTTTTTCTTCTTCCAGTCATTAATTAAATTTCACATTTTAATCTTAATTCAAGTTAAATTTCATTTTTAACTCCTGACTTTTAATTTTAATTTCAAAAATTTCAAATCTAATGACTTCCTTGGTTATATAAGCTATTTCAGATTTTATAACCTTATTTGACTATAATGTTATCATTCAAAACATCCAAGTTATATAATAATTCAGAAAATAATTCTTTTCCCCCTTTTTTTAATCAAAATATAATTTGGATGAAATTATTTCATTCATCCCTTTCGAAAACAATATTGTATCAAATTGTGCTATTCAAGTGTTTAGAAACCCCTTCGGCATAGTAGCGCAGACCGTGCTGACGAAGGTTCATATGCCACTCAATAAATCAATCAACACAATATAAAATCATTTTATATTCACTAACAAATACGCACTCATATCTATTATTACACTCACACTCATTCTAGAGTAATACTGACCTATCTCTAATGAGTAATTCCCAACAGAGCCATGGTTGTCGCTTAACTATATGCTCTGATACCAAATGTGAAGAACCGCAAATCCGTACTCCTTGAACAGACACTAATCTCCAGTGATTAACTCAAGATGAACGAAAATACGAAGCCTTATGTTTGAAGAAGAAGAAAAAGATAGAAGAAGAAGAAAAATAGAACAGAACAAAAAGAAAACAACAGAACAATATCAGAATCTCACAATCGCAGTGGAACAACATATAATAGATAAATGAATAATTTTTAAACAAAGAACTATATCAGTTATTACATTACATCATATTAATTTACATTACATCATAAGAGTGTACAACAACAAACAACAACAAACAGCGGAAAGATATACTATATACTAGTAATACGCCATGCCATCCAGCTTGCCTCCAGCAACTTCTGAATTCTAGAATATCCTGATAAACCTGACTCTTGACTGCCCGTGTGGAAATTGGTGGGCACCCAGAGTTTAGGAAGGAAAACAATAAACTCCGAGTCAGTCATGTGATTGGTGTGAGAACTTAAAATAGTTTATCTTTAAAACAAACAACAGGATAATTTTTTTTAATAAATTGGCAATGCTTTTTAGGAAATAAGACTACCATAAGGCCTCCCACACACACACAATGCAAACACAGAATCGGAGGAGATTTCTTCTTATGATAGTCAAAGATGCTTGATACGCATTAAAAAGAAACATTTGATATTATTACTAGTGCATAGTGTAGGAAAAATCATTTCAAAAATAAAGATATAAATATTAGCCAGCATAGGCATTCCGCACTTATGCCTACTATAGCTAACATGTTCAATAGCAGGTTACCGCCACATTCCATGGCAGGTTATACAACTAAAACTGTACAAGATCATATTATTTCTTTGGATTTCCAACAAATGGTCAGGCCAAGGAACTTCCCATTGCCACATGGGTACGCCTCTGGAAAGACAACCCGAGAACCAAACCGGATCTCTACCAACACAAGGTCGGGTTACCCCTAACTGGGTAACTACTGACACGAATATGTCATCCCCCGATCGTAACCGATCTATCCGAGGATCCTCGATTTCCAACAACCACAAAGCAATAAATTTGCAGCAACAACATAGGTTAAATATCTGGGCTCCGTACCATGATACCACCTCTATCCAGAAGGAATGACATACACTAAAGGGGTGCTACCCCCTAATAACCTTGCTGCATCCTTCATGTTTTGACCAATTCCGGGGTGTGAGGTCCGACGAAGTCTCGTCCACAAAGCCACGCTTTATACAAAAATTGTGCTTTGGGTCTAGAAATGATCAAAGTAATGATCATCAAGATAAATGATCAAAAAAATGATCATATCACAAATGATCAAACAATGATCATCCCACAGCAACACTCAGCATGCCACGCTACCAAATTGAGAGTATATCACTAATAACCTTCAACTACATAACCTCTGAGCTCGTACGTCTTAGAGAAGGGTGTTAAGCTAAGAGAATAAATTCTCCGCCACCAACAGAAATATATTTGAAAGAAATCAGCTTTATATCTCAACTTGTAATGTCAGACTTACAACCCATACAAGTCTGTTCCGGGCTCGAACAGAACCGAAGGCACTTACAAAGAAGTCCTTGCATTCCGGATAATTTCTAATCACGTCCGGACTTCCCGTCACTAATGGTGATAAAACCTCTATATCGGAGACCAGCCGATGCAGAGCAACTCAACGGTAATCCTTTCGTTTTCAAAAATATCCGGTCTTCAACACCGGTCATCAAATGCAATCCATTATGACGTATCACATATTCGAAATGGGTTATACGACCCCAAGGTCCTTTCCCGGCTGACCCGAATAGTGAGCGCTTATTTTAAAAATAAGTGTGGCATTCAAAATCAAGCAATCACAACAAATACCTAATTAAAGGTAAATATTGATAGTCGGTTATTTGATTATCAATAGGCGTGTTCAACATCACCAAATTCCAAATAATTTCCCAAATTATTTACTTTCCAAAATATCTTTACTAGATATATAATTTCCACACTTCAACCTTTTGAAAACAATATTCAAATCACTTTTCACCTTTACCACTTTTGACAACAAATTTCAAATCATTTCCCTGTACGGGATTACTTTCATTTTAACATGGTTCATTTAAACCAATTAAATAAATCCTTAACGATTTATTTTATATTTACGTTCCAAATCCGTAAATTAATTTCCACACTTCAAAAATAAATCAACATTTATTTTTAAACAAATTCCACTTTTCATTTATAAATCCCATAGTGAATTTACATTCCAAAATATTTATGAATATATGATTCCCAAATCGATTTCTAATATTCATTTTCAATTTATCTTTAAAAGATAAAATCTCAAAACATTCACTTCATATTGGAAAACATTTCCATACTTATTTAATAATAAGTAATTCACAAACCCATTTATTTTCAACACTTGGAAAATATCCAATATACTTAAATCGAAATTAAGTATACATTTCATTCTTTAAGAAATCATTTTCTTAAACATATTTATTTGAGCCAAAACGAATGTTGAGTAAAACACCGTTACGACTACCCAAAATCACTAGTATAGGGATTCAAAATTAAAATAGATATATAATCCCAATACTATACAAAATATTTCCTTTCGGAAACCATTCACTATAACAACAGTGTTATAGTCCACCATTTTCTTCTATTTCTTGAAAACGTCTATTTCAACAATGAATATTGAAATCTATGTATTAGATTTATAATACATTTTAAAACATCGTTAAAACGGTTAACTTCATTTTATAATATTCATTTTCCCAAGCATATCCATTTTATTTGATAATATATTCACTGTCCAAAATCGTGAATATACTTCCTTAACCAATTTCAACTTTCTATTTATCAAATTCCATTGATTTCGAATTTATAAACAATGTCCATAAATTCCATTTCTATTTATAAGCTTCGATATATAAATCTCCTTTATTAATCCAATTCAATTTATATAACTCAATTATATACCAAAAGTCCACAT
This sequence comes from Allium cepa, assembly GCA_030765085.1. Lineage (NCBI taxonomy): Eukaryota > Viridiplantae > Streptophyta > Magnoliopsida > Asparagales > Amaryllidaceae > Allium > Allium cepa. Next base: position 1,035,597,537 of record CM060931.1, on the reverse strand, counting down.
TATAAGTTAAATGCTTATAATCCATTTATTTACAAAATCGTTCTTTTAAAACTTCACAAATATAAATCTTATTACTTATAAGATTTCATTTATAACCCTATTTTCAACATTAATAGAACTCCTTTTAAAATTCTATTATTTCGATTTATAAAATATATATTTAATAAATCTCAACTATAAACCATTTTTTTTCTTCATCAAAGATTTCAATTTAAATGCAAAAATCCGATTTATAAGTTAATTCCTTAAAATCTTTTGTCTTACAACATCTATTCATTTTATAACTTCACAATTCATAAATTTATAAATTTTCATTCACTTATGAATCCATTTATACTTTATTTTAACACTTATAAAAACTCGTTTTATAATTCCAATATTTTTAATTTTAAAATATCAAATTTATACATCTTTCATATAACCCGTTTTAAAATAATTCAAAAATCCCAATTTAACTATTTTATAAATTTATTAACTACTTATCTCAAAAATCACCTTTTGGTTATATTTCACAAACAGGTAAATAGGCACAAGGAAGAAGTTGCAAAAAAATTTAGTCAAAGGGACAACAAGTTTGTTTTTTAGTCTGAATGACACTTTTTAGTGTAAACTGAAAATGATAGTTACAACTATCATTCTATGATTTACATTAAAAAGTGTCCTTCAGCCTAAAATGCAAACTTCTTGTCCCTGAAACTAAATTTTTCTGTAACTTTTTCCTTGAGCCTAAAATCCCCTTTCACAAAAATCTTAATTTTTATAACATAAAAATTTATAACGTTTTAATTTTTAAAATGAATCAATTCAAAAATTTAATAAAACGTATACTTTCAAAAATTACTTTAAAAATTCTTTTAAAAACCAAAATCATTATTTTAAAACTTCAAAAATGAATCCAATGATGCAACAGCACCAAATAGTCAATCACGACATCCAAATATCATATATCGATATGATAATCAACAAATATCACAATTTCTGTAAATAAATCATTACAGTTGAGGAATCCAGTTGGATCCCTCCGACCTGTTTCTCTGCATCCAAAGATGTTTGCACAATACCAATTCCATTCCAGTACGGAATTATCGCGGTATATGGGATTTATAAAATATTATCCGCTTAATAGGCGGCGCAATAGGGTCTCATCCGCTATATAATGCGGGACATCAACTCCAAGTACATATGTAATACCAATTTCACTATACGGTGAAATGTTCGCGGTATATGTTTTTAATAAATAACATCCGCTTACTAACGGCGCATAATGTCTATTTTAACAATGAATAGATAACAATTATCATTCAAACATACAATCAAGCAATTTTAGATATAACTATTTAAAATATAAATCGAAACAGATTCGATTGAGTGAGAAGTTCTCACCTTGATTTCAATTCAGTTTTTCCGCGTTTTATTTTGAATAAAATTAAACGAGCGTTCAATTTTACCCGAAATTTTCGCTAGCTCCAAACGATTCCAATCCAATTACATAGCGTAGTGCTCGTCAGTACGGACCCGTCACAATTTGTTTCGTCCAGTTTGGACCTCGTATCAAAAAGTTATAGCCATTTGAATTTTATAAACAAATTTATATAAACAAATTAACTTTTCTATTTCTTTTTATTATTATTATTCTTAACCTTTAATCTCAGCCGTTCAAAAATTCAAACCCAGATCCAGGCCACACCATCTATTTCTCCTTCCTTCACTTTTTCCTCCCAGGAAACTTGAACGCAACCGAACCTAAATGCCATTCGATCTCAACATCATCGCACCCCCTAAACGTTGACGAAACCCCATCATCTCACCCCCATTCGAACGGCCATCGCATCCCCTACCACCACCCAGAGCACGGCCAGGCTCGGGGTCCCTTCAGCCCAAAAAACCGCACGAAGACGAGCACGAACGCGGCCCTCTTGCTCCCTTAACGTTGCTCCATTTCCCATCATCCCCGTATAGATTTGAAGAACTCTTCTCCCTCTACAATTTCTTAGTTGAGAACATTGGCTAATTATCGACGGATTGGATGTAATTGAGGAGGAAAGAAACGAAAATTCTGGCCATAGATTTTTGAAGTTGCGGCCTGACCTAATTAGGGTTTCTGAATTGCAAATGGTGAAAGTTGAGTCCTTTTATAGAAAAAACGATGTACACTATTCATCGAAAATTTTCCGAACTCCAAACGAAGCATGCCGGTTGGCATTTCTAACGTTTACCCTACGTTTCGAACGCATTGAAACATGTTTCGGAGGCTAATTCGATCATCTGTGCGAGTTATGGCATTAAACGATTGATTTTAAAATTAAACCGATTAAACGAATTTTCTAGGCGTTTTGGCTTGCCCCGGACAAACGATAAATCCGATTGACATGAAATTTAAAACCATACAATAATATCACATTACGGATCCGAGAAACTGGTTTCGTCGAAATCTGGGACTGTTTGAAAAATTGGCTATTTTAACTCGCCAAATTAATATTAAAACAATTTCGATGCGTTTCGAGCTGCCACAGTCTAATGAAAACTCTTATTGCTATGAAAATTGAAATCCGATAATAACAAACTATTATGGATCCAATGAAACTTGTTTCGTCCAATTCTGAGACTGTTCGAAAATTGTCTATTTTTCAGCCGATAATTAAATATTAAAATATTCAATTCTCACAAATAAACTTTTAATTCGATTTTAAAAGTTCTAAAATATTGTTCTAACTCCAATATGATAAAATAAAATTTACAAATCATTTTCAATCATATTTAACCCAATATTCAATTATTTCTGTAATTTCAACTATTAAATTATCGATTTAATTATCCAATTAAACCTAATATTCGAAAATAAATTATTCGACTTATAAATTCCACTTATTAATATTTAAATTCAATTAAATATACAAATTTTAATTGACAAAAATTCTGGGTCGTTACAATTCTTTTATCAAAAGGATTCGCGTGTCCAAACTCGTTTTAAGAAAGCAATCCCTCAATATATTAGAAGGCTTAATTGACAAGAATTCTTTCTCTAAAAAAAGTAATATTCAAAAGGATTTTCATAAACATTTCAATTAGCCAAAAATGATTTTCATATACAAAATTTTAGCCTACGACCAATCCATAGCACCTCCTAAAAGGATGTTACGACCTTAGATTTTAATTTAATTTAAATTGATAATTAAATGAATTTCTGAATAAAATTGTAAGGGAAATTGATTATAAATGGAAGCGAGTTTCCCCAAGTTCAAATATATTCTATATAAATCATTTAAATTTTTAAATATTATATATATATATATATATGTATATATGTGAATGTATATATATATGTATGTATATTTGGGTATATATGAGTCAAATTGAAATTATAAAATCTTGAGTGTGTATATATATATTTTGATTTGAATTTAAATCTTAGATGAATGGTTTAAATAAATATTTGAGTTATAAAATAAATTAAGAAAAAAAATAACATATATAGTAACACATTAGTGTAAAATAGGAAGTAAATGCATAAAAGAATAAACTATAACAACATGACAAAAGTAGAACTTCATTTTATTTCAAAGTGATAAAGACGAGTATATAAAAGCAAATACCAAGCAAGCTATGTAAATAAAAAAAAAATAATAATAATATAAAGTACATATTTTTACATAAATAAAATAAGCTTGCATAATATACAAAGAAAATAAAAGAGATGTGTATGCAGGCAAATAGAGAGTAAGCATATAAAACAAGACAAAAGAATTTATACAAGTATCTTTAGTACACTTAAACTAGAAACAAAACTGTATATGCACTTAAAATAGCATAGAACAGCAAATATCTCTAGCATACAAAATCTTCATATAAATAATTAAGTAAGATAATGAGTATGTAAACCAGGGAAACAACAAAAGAAGATATTAGTATAAACAAAGAAAGTAGTGGGCAGTACAAACCTGTACATGCAGAAATAAAATAGTATAAGCATGATATTAGTAAGTCTAGGTAAAATAATTAACAAATGCAAACAAAAGAATACATGCATGATAACAAATAGTATAAGTGATGGGTTGTAAAACTAATAGGACATGACATTTAATGCTTTCAAACTTCAGCCCATACATATATAAAAAAAAAAAACTGTTGCATCAGTAAACTGCACACCTTCTTGTATACCCCTCTCCTTTATATACATCAATATATGCCTTTAGTCCATTCATTCATCAAAAATTATAGCATGCCTGAGAGAAAATTTAAAGTAAATATCATCTAAAGATTTAAACAAAGAGGCAACTCATTTCAGAAATCTGGAAAACAAATAGTAAAGCCAGAGAAAAAAAAAATGGAAGTCCTTAAGCAAAGTTCAGATAGAATCTAAAACAAAAGCAAGAGAATCAAAAGGGAAAGCTTACAAGTTTCAATAGCCTGATTCAACACAACTCAATCTCTGTCCATCTTCTCTGCCTTCATGACTGATGTGAGCAAACTTTCTTTTAAAACCTTCTTTATCTTAGCAATCTTTGAAGTATGATCTGGATTTCTTTTAAAATAATTGTGTGATAATATCTAGTTATAAATAGAAATGCAGTTAAGTATATGTGAGATGGTTGGGTTGTGAATATCTGTGTACTGCTCTCTGTTCTTTTTGGTTTCTAGGTAGGAAATAAGTAAGAAATCCAACATCTCTTCGTTTGATCACCATTGAACTTTGAAATTAAACAAAACAAGTTTGTTTGTACTTGAATTAAAATCTGGGAACATTCTTAGCAGTTGGTATTTTGAAGCATCAAGTAAAATATTTTTGTTTACAGGGAGGTTTCAATTTTTGGTATAAAAAAAAAAATCAAGTTCTTCATTTCCAATCCATGTTAAAACTTAAGATCTGAATAAAGTCTGGTTGTCTCAGCAAGAACTAGATATACAAAATATCTTTAAGATGAATTAATAGGAGATTGACTGGAAATGTAAATATACAGTGGAATTTTTCAAAGAACATGTTTTAACCGAATATCATGATCGTTTGATTCACTTATACCATTCATCTCGTATTTGGAAATCACGTTTTTTGAAACTAAAAACAGAATTTTTAGTTAAGAATTGAGTGGAGATTTCGAGATTGCACAAAAATGCAAAACAACCAAGTTCTGGGGATCTACGTCGATCTGGGTATCGAAATTCATGGTGAAGGAAGTTGATGCGTAGGGGGGTAAGGGAAAAATGATTGCTAAATTTTTAATCCATCGTGGATGGAAATTGGGATCGTTTTAGGGTTTAAGTCAAGTTTGGGGTTGGCTGAATTTTGATGGCCACCGCATCATCAGGAATTGATCGGAGTCACTCGGGCTCAGGGGAAATTGTGCGTGAATGTCTGGTGCATCTTTGGGTGTAATGGCGAGTGGGATGATGATCGGAAGCGGCGTCGTGAGGCCAAGGTGGTTTTGGTTGATCAGTTGAAGTCCAGATTTTAACCAAATTTGCTCGATTTTGATTCAATGATGGTTTCATAACCTAGGTAGCTCGAATTGCTTAGAATGGTCGTTGACGACTTGAGAGCAACCGTGAGGTTGGTCGGAGGGGACCGGGCTGCCTGTACACGTGTACGCGTGTACGCGTGGGGTTGAAATGATTTGGCTGTTGGGGAGGACGTGGTTTTCTCGAGAGAAACTTGAAGCATTCAAGTGAAACGATCAGGAGTTGCTTGAGTAGTTGCGTGGGTACGAGTCGTTTAAAAAGAAGTTATCAGATTTAAAAACTTAAAGTTAAAAAAAAAAAAATATGAGGAGAAGGAAAGAAACAGGGAAAGGAAGAAGAAGGAGATAGAGTGGAGGAGAACACGGGGAAACAGGGAAAAGGCTCGAGTGATGGTTCGAAGTTTTGCGTGCTCGACTCGAAGCAGGTAAAGGGGAGAGTTGGGTGAATGTTTTGTACAGGTTTTATAAACCAAACCTGATCTGTTTGTAATTTCAAATTTAAACTTTTAATTAAGGATTGAACTGAGATTTAAATCAAAATTTTAAAATATAAGTTCAAGTTAGTTGAAGTGTTGTTTGGAAATAAAGTTTTAAATTTTTTTAATTTGTTTCAAATAACTTAAAAATGTTTAAGTTCAAGTGTGTTTAAAGAGGATTGAAATTTATAATGGAACTTGAAAGTATACAGTAAGCATTTAAACAAGTTTTAAATAAAAGTTTAAATCTTAACATTTTTTTTAAGTGGCAAATAAATCGTAATAGGAATGAGTTTCACCTTATGTTAGTATAGAATTAATGATTTATAATTCGTTTAGTATTAAGTTAATTAACATGGATAATTTATTTAAATGATTAAGGATTTGGAATAATTAAATAAATAATTAAAGGTTTAATTACTTAATTAAAGTTTAAAGATTTATTAAGTTAATTAATTTGAAAATTAAGAATTATTAATTGGATATTAATTAATAATTAAAGTTGATTTAATCATGTGATTAAGCAATAAATTGATTTAAGGATAATGTGATAAATTAATTAAAGTAATTAATTTGAGAATAATTAAATTATCAAGGGCTAATTAATAAATAAAAGTGACCAAGAATAATTATTAATTAAGGAGTAATCAATGGTTAATTAAAGGATAGTTATTTAAATGTTTTGAAATTAATTGATTACTGATTTTCCATAACTAGCAGATTTATTCGTAGAAATTAATCTGATTCACTTGGTCATATAATTGGATTAATCCTACCTACGGATGCTTGGATTATATTGGATGTTAAACTGTTTAATATCTCTGTTATAGGATGCTTTATGATTAACCTGATTTGTATTGTGATCTGTGATGAAATTTATTATCTATGATATATATATATATATATATATATATATATATATATATATCTGTGAATCTGTGTATGATAGATAAGCGTTATAATTTATATCGCTTATCGAATATACTGTTGTATTTGATCTGTGATGATTGAATGATGTTGCACTATTGTGTTAAACCCCTAGACCACACCATACACACACAAATATGGATTTCACGAGGAAATCGATTAAGTCACAGATTTTGAAATGATTTATAAAGAATTGAATATTTGAATTCAAACGTTTTGGAAATGGAATCGGACTAAATGTGAAAAGAAATTGAAAAGGGAATTTCAAAGATGGAAATTTATTTTGAATAACAGGATTAAGTGTTGGAATTTAAATACTTTAAATTAAATTTGAATTCAATATTCAAATTGAAATCTGTATTTTGAAACTAGGGATTAATGATATTATACTAGTCATTATGAGTTAAATCATTTTTTTTTTAAAAAGTATTATTTTTGGGAATTGGAATTTAACCCAAGGATTTCAACTCGTATAAATGAATCAGATTTCCAAAATGAAAACTGTTGTTTTCAAGGGATAAACACTTTTAGATAAGAACTGAAATTCCAGTAAATTAGGGGAATTTCAAGATTGAATAGAGAAATGATTTTCCTAAGTTATGAATGAATTCTTTTTTTGAAAGCTATGAATTAAATCTGTTTATTTTTAACAGATTTAAATTGATGATTTGTTTAAATCAAATTGAAATGAAATTGTTTTGAAGGCTATAAGATAAATCTTTGATTTAGAGATTTAACGAGTTAATCAAATTGAAATGAAAATTGATTTGGAAAATCTGTGAATGAATCTTTTGTTTAAAAGATTAAAATGTGAAAATTGTTTAAACCGTTAAAGGTTGTGAAAATGAATCTTTTTGTTAAAGATTGAAATGGTAAATTGTTAAACCATTTGAAAGAAAAACTTTGGATTTTTAAGTTGTGACTTAATTGAAATCCCAATATCCATATGTTTTTGAACTATTTCGCTCACTATTCGGTTTAGCCGGGAAAGGACCTTTGTGTCGTATAACTCATTCCGAATATGTGATACGTCGTTATGGATAGCATTTGAAGACCGGTGATGAAGACCGGGTATCTGCGAAAGCGATAGGATGACCTATCGATTGTCTCTGCACTGGGTAGCTCCCGGTATAGAAACTCCCTAAGTGATGGGAAATCCGATCGGGATTGTGAATATCCGGATTTCAAGGACTTCTTTGTAAGTGCCTTCGGTTCTGTTCGAGCCCGGAACAGACTTGTATGGATTGTATGTCTGACATTACAAATTGAGATATAAAGCCGATTTCTTTCAAATATATTTCTGTTGGTGGCGGAGAATTTATTCTCTTAGCTTAACACCCTTCTCTGAGACGTACGAGCTCAGAGGTTATATAGTTGAAGGTTATCAGCGATATATTCCCAATTTTGGTAATGTGACATACTGAGTGTTGCTGTGAAATGATCATTGTGTTGATTATTTGTGATAGGATCATTTGTTTGATCGTCTATCCTGGTGATCATTTCTATGATCATTTGTTGACCCAAAGCATGGCTTTTGTATAAAGTATGTTTTTGTGGACGTGACTTCGTAGAGCCTCACATCTCGGGAATGGTCAAAACAGGAAAGATGCGGCAAGGTTATGAGGGGTAGCGCCCTTTAGGATGTGTGCATTTCCTTCTGGAAAAGGGTGGTATCATGGTATGGAGCCCAGATACTTACTCATGTTGAAAACACTTTGTTATGATTGTGTGAATTGATTAGAGAGCTCTCGGATAAAGGTCCCAAAGGACCGGGGGATGGCATATTCGGTCAGTTGTTACTCAGTTAGGGGTAACCCGGCCTTGTGTTGGTAGAGATCCGGTTTGGTTCTCGGGGATGTCCATCCAGAGGCATTCTCATGTGGCAATGGGAAGTTCCTTGGCCTGATCATTCGTTGGAAATCCAATTCCCAATACGAAACTTGTACGGTATTAGTTGTAGGACCTGCCATTCACTTATGGTGGTCACCACTGTTTGGATGGTAGCTATAGTAGGCATACGATAATGGTCGTATGTTGGCTAAGATTTATATTCTACTTTCGAAATGAATTTTTCCTACACTATGCACTAGTAATAATATAAAATGTTATTTTAAATGCGTATCAAGCATCTTTGACTATCATAAGGAGAAATCTCCTCCGATTCTGCGTTTGCATTGTGTGTGTGTGCGGGAGGCCTTATGGTAGTCTCATTTTTAAAAGCATTGCGAATTGACTTTGAAAATCTTTTGTTGAATGTTTTAAAAGATAAACTGTTTTTGTTGCTCACACCAGTCCCACGACTGATCCGGAGTTTATTGTTTTCTTTCCTAAACTCTGGGTGCTCATTATTTTCTACACGAGCAGTCTAGAGTTGGGTTTTTCAGATAGTTAGATATAGTGGATTATCTGGAGTTAGTTCAGTCTTTGGACCACACCAGTCTTGCTGAGCTTGGTGCATTGTTATGGGAAGTTCGAGCTATTGCTGGATTGATTCTTGGAAATGGAGTTGCAGTTCTGGAGTTCTTCCTTGAAGACTATCTTAGAGTTATATTGTTCCGCTGCTATTTTATTGTATCATATCTCTGTTGTATATTGATATCTATTGGATCATCTGTTGTATCAGATATTGTATCAAAGCTGTATATCAATGTATTATCCTTTTATTCCGCTGTGTTGTTTACTTAATGATTGTTATAAGCTCCGGCGAATCGAAATTTGAACGGTCGAATCTATGACATTCGAGTACGATTTGAAGTATGGATGTCGATTTTCGAGCGGGCAAAATAAAATTCGTTACAAAGGAGGAGGGTCATGTACCCACCAACAGCCTATGTGTAACGAACGGGATTTTCGACTTCTGAAAATTGACATTAATACGTCCACTATATCAACTGCCGAGCAATCGAAAGCCGAAAAACTGAATTGTTAGGGTTAAAGAAGAAGACGTAGAAGAAGAAAGAAAGAAGAAGCAACAGAAACAATATCAAAATCTCACAATCGCAGCGGAACAACATATAATAGATAAATGAATAATCTTTAAAGCAAAAGAATTGTACATTTTATGCATTACATCATCAGAGTCAAATTACAACACAACACTAGATAGTTATATAAACCTGTCCTCACAACTGAATACACAACGGAAAAGATAATAACATATACAAGTGATACGTCTCGCCATCCAGCTCGCCTCCTGCTCTACAGCACCTCTTGAATTCCAGAATATCCTGATAACCCGATTCTAGGCTGCCCATGTGGAAAATGATGGGCACCCAGAGTTTAGGAAGGGAACAACAAACTCTAGGTCAGTCATGAGACTGGTGTGAGAACCTAAAACAGTTTGTCTTTAAAAAAACAAACAAAGAAATATTTTAAAATAGACCCGCAATGCTTTTAGAAAATGTAACTACCATAAGACCTCCCGCCACACACACAATGCAAACGCAGAATTGGAGGAGATTTATCCTTATGATAGTCAAACATGCTTGATACGCAAATTTCTTTGATGTTATTACTATAAGTTCAAAGTGTAGGAAAACATTTCGAAAGTATAATATAAATCTGGCCAGCATAGACATTTCACACAATGCCTACTATAACTACCATCTAAACAGTGGTGACCACCATAAGTAAATGGCAGGTTCTACAACTAAAACCGTACAAGGTACGTATTGGGAGATTGGATTTCCAACAAATGGTCGGACAAAGAAACTTCCCAAATAAAATGGAACGCCTCTGGAGAGACGTTCTCGGATCCTAACCGGATCTCTGCTAGACAAGGCTAGGTTACCTCTGTAATAGGTAACTACTGACACGAGCATGCCATCCCCCGGTCGTTTGCGACCTTTATCCAAGCATCCTCTCAACCAACAACCACAAAGTAATAAGTTTGTAGCAACCAAAAAGTAAGTATTTGGGATCCATACCATGATACCACTCATAATCCAGAAGGAAATGATATATCCTCAAAGGGCGCTGCCCTCAAATAACCTTGCTGCTACGATTCCTGTTTCGACCATAACCGGGTTGTGAGGTTCGACGAAGTCTCGTCCACAAAGCTACGCTTTTCACAAAGCCACGCTTTTCACAAAGCCACGCTTTGATCAACTAATGATCAGCATCACTCAGCATGCCACATTACCAAATTGGAAGTATATCACTGATAACCATCAACTACATAACCTCTGAGCTCGTACGTCTCAGAGAAGGGTGTTAGGCTAAGAGAATAAATTCTCCGCCACCAACAGAAATGTATTTTAAAGAAATCTGCTTTATATCTTATAGTATAATGTCAGACATACAATCCATACAAGTCTGTTCTGGGTTCGAACAGAACCGAAGGCACTTCCGAAGAAGCCCTTACAATCCGGGTATTCACAATCCCGATTGAACTTCCCATCACAAAGGAAATCTCCATACCGTAGCTATCGGTGCAGAGACAATCTATAGGTCATCCTATCATTCTCGCAAACACCCGGTCTTCACCACCGGTCTTCAAATGCAATCCCATTTCGTCGTATCATTATTCGGAGTGGGATTTATGACCCAAAGTTCCTCTCCCGGCTAAACCGAATAACGAGCGCTTATTTTTAAAAACAAGTGTTCATTCAGATTTCAACAAATCACAACAATTTTCACTTTGATCTTTTAAATAAAAGACCTATCACAATCACAAAGATTCGATGTGGTTTCCGGATATCCATTTGGAATCCGACCCCTGGTCGCATTGAAATTTAAACACCTTTTAAAGGTAAATATTGATAGTCGGTTATTTAACTATCAATCAAGATTCACAACAATTTCCAAATTTAAATAATTTCACAATTATTTATTTTCAAAATATCTTCGCAAGATATATTTTCACACTTTAACCATTTGAAAACTAATTTCAAATTACCTTTCAATCCTTTGAAAACGAATTTCAAATCATTTTTCACTCGCAGAATAAAATTCCCGAAATCATTTATTTCCACTGAAAAATCTACCGAGTTTAAATACTTTAAAATAATTTAAATCACTTGTCCAAATATATACTCGAAAATATTTTAAAGTAAAACTATTTTTAAATACTTTATTTTAAAATATTAGTTATAAAAATATTATACCAATATTACATATAACTTAAGTACAAACTAATTTTCAAAATAAAATTAGCAGATAGAGTATAACTATTTAAACAACTATCTTCTAAAACAATTATTGATTAAATCTTAGAAATAATCATTTCTATATCAACTTAATAAATCTTTACTTAAAGGATTCAAAATAATTTAAGAAGTTAATTTCTTCAAAGTATCCTTTTCAAAACCAAATCTAGAATTATATATATATACATATATGTATGTATATATGTATATATATTTTTCAAAGCTATTCAGAAATTTTATTCGGCTTTCCAGGGAGAATACACTTTCATTTCAAAACGGTTCATTTAAACCAATTAAATGAATCCTTACCGATTTACTTTAAATTTGCATTCCAAATCCGTAAATTTATTTCCACACTTCAAAAAATAAATCAATGTTTATTTTTAAACAATTTCCCTTTCCTTTATAAAATCGATGGTGAATCTAAATTTCCAAATATCACTAATATACGATTTTCAAATCGATTTCAAATATTCATTTTCAAAAACAATTCAATTTTTCAATTGATTTCAAAAACAACCAAATCAAATTCCATATTGATTTCCCAAGAAATTAAACATCAAGTGAATTTCATTCAAATCTCAAATTTTAAATCAATTTCTACTAAACCCCAAATAAATTTTCAAATTGATTCTAAATTCTTTCCAAAACACCAAATAAATTTCCAAATGGATTTTTAAATTTATTTCCTTTTAAAAATAAATACCTTTTAAAGAAAACCAATTCTTTTATTTTTCAAACTCTTTAAAATTTGTATTTTGAATGAATTCTTCAACCTTTGAATAATATTACCCGAAGTCCATTTATTAAAGCCTTTTCCATATTTTGAAATTTTATTCAGTAATATTAAAAATAAAACTTTATTATTTTAGAATTCCTTCTTTAAAATTTATCCAATTCTCAAAAATAAATTTTAACGTACACTTTCAACCCGAATTTTCAAAAATCAAAATTTTATTTCCGGTATCTAACGATACCAAAATTTTATTCGGCTAAATTTTAGCTTTCAACGATTTCAATCACAAAGATAATCACACAAAGATTATAAATAACCAACACACAACATTGAAACAACTTCAATTATTTGAGGAATCCAGCTGGATCCCTTCAACCTGTTTCCCTGCATCCACAGATGTTAGCACAATACCAATCCCGTTTCAAGACGGAATATCGTGGTACATGGGTTTATATAAAATATCATCCGCTATTATGCGGCGCAATAGGGTCTCATCCGCTATATAATGCGGGAAATCGACTCCAGTACATATATAATACCAATTCCACTTCAATGTGGAATATCTCGTATATGGGTTTAATATAATAACCTCCGCTTAATATGCGGCGTACAGGTTCTATTTCAATACAACAGATAGCAATTTATCATTCAGTCACACAATCAAGCAATTTTAGATATAACTATTTAAAATTTAAATCGAAACAAAATTCGATTGAGTGAGAAGTTTTCACCTTGCTTCCAATAACAGTTTCAGCGTTTTATTCCGAATAAATTTAAACGTGCGTTTAATTTTACCCAAAATTCACACTAGCTCCAATCAACCCCAATCTATCTCCATCATGTAGTACTCGTCAATACGAACCTAACGCAATTCGTTTCGTGCCAAACGGACCTCGTATGAAAGGGTTATGCATTTTAGAAGTTCGTATGATTTTAATATAAATGAATTTACAAATCTATTTTATTTTGAACCTAGAAATCATCACAGCCGTCGATTTCATTTACTGCAGATCTCGGCTGCACTTCATTTCTTCTCCAACCCAGTTTCGAACGCAACTACGAAACCCATAGCTGCCTTCCTTTCATGAATTTTCGCAACCATTTCAAACGTTTTGAAGACGATCGGCCTACGCCAAAGGAAAGCTCATCTCGAGACAAGCTATCACTAGAAAAGCGGTCAAGCTCGGTTGTATTTTCACCTCGAAAAACATGAAGACTACCACACCTTTGAATGCATATTGTCGTCGATTCGTTGCTCTAAATCCACCATCACCGTATGGATTTATAGATCTCATGAAGCTCTACGTTTTTGTAGTTAGAATTTTTACGAATCGATTAACGGATTTGAAGAAAATAGAAGAGAAAGAACTGAAATTCTCAGCCATTGATTGTAAAACTGGCGGCTAGGTTAGAAACCCTAGATTGGTTTGCAAATGTGAAAAATGAATGTCCTTTTATAGAAAATTTCCGTGCACTATTCATCCGAAAATTTTCCGAACTCCAAACGAAGCGTGCCGCTTGGCGTTTATAATATTTTACCACCATTCCGAACGCAATGGAATATGTATCGTGAGCCAATTCGATCGTATTTGGATGATAGGTTTTCAAATTGACTATTTAAATTTAAAATTCACTTAAACCGATTTCTATGCGTTTTAGCTTGCCGCAGACAAACCGTAAATCCGATTGACACGAAATTTGAAATCTAATAATAATTTAACATTACAGATCCGATGAAACTAGTTTCCTCGAAATCCGAGACTGTTTGAAAAATGGCTATTTTCGCTCGTCAATTAAATATTAAAATATTCAATTTACACAAATTAATTTTTAATTCAACTTTAAAAGTTCTATAACATCATTCTAACTCCAATATGATTTAATACAACTTTTCAAATCAATTTTAATCACATTAAACTCAATTTCCAATTATTTCTGTACTTTCAAATATTAAATTATCGATTTAATTATCCAATTAAATCTAGATATTCGAAATAAAAATTTATTCGACTTAAAAAATTTTGTTTGTTAATATTTAAAATCAATTAAATATATGAATTTCAAATGACAGGAATTCTGGGTCGTTACAAACTTCCCCCATTAAAAGAATTTCGTCCTTGAAATTGCCAAGTAAGAAAAAGTTACAGAATCCATTAACTTTTTTTTTCAAAAACAAACCATTCCAACTCGATTTCAGATTCATTTTAATTCCTTGACTTTTCCAAAATCCGATGGTTACACTTTTCTAGTTCAATTCCTACATTTTCATTTCAATTTAGAAATCGACTTTTCGTTAACAAAAAATTTCAAATTTTTTCTAACTCCTAAAATTTACAGAAAATTTTGACAGAGTCTCCCTTGTACGGAGGAGCTTTTGGTATATCACAACAGATATAAATATATATACATCGACCCACATGGTCGGAAAACAGAAAAACAGTTCATATTTCCTATTTTTATTGCGTAGGCATACCTTTTTAGCATTTTTAAGCAAAGCAGTTATTTATTAGCATTTTAGCGTGACCAAATCCAGCCAACTACTGCCCCGGTACCTATACTTACTCAATTTAAACATGTAAGTGACATATATAGAAAATTCATTTACATTTCATTAATTTTCAATAGAAAACATATAGTTTTCATAAGCAATGCAATCAAAATAATTCTCATAAGCAATTTATAAGGTTTCGATACAAATTTTAATTGCTTACAACCTATTCACATTAGTTCACTTTCAATTCAAATTCAATTACATAGTTTTCAATTTATCAATTCAATTTCATTAACACTTAATGAATTATATACAATCAACTAACAATCATATAATAACCAAATCATAACCAACATAACCAAATTATTAAATTTACATTCAATTTGGTTTAACACTTTTAATTTCCAATTGGTTGATATTAAATTGACTTCCATTTAATTATTCGACTTTTTTCAACTTCATTAGCTTTTAATGAATTAACACTTACATTCATTATTCTATATCAATTCTTTTACATTCGATTGATTAATATTCAATTCATTAGTTCAATTCAATTGCTAATTCATTTAATAAATAAGGTTGAATTTCATTTATATAACTCAAGTCCACATCCATTTAATTCACTTTATTATTATACTTCGATACCAAAACCAACTTCATTCAGCATTACTTAAGTTATATTCCATTTCAAACATCATTTGTTTAACTTAACTTAAATTCCCACTAATAAATCCAATTCAGATTCCAATTCTAAAGTAAATTCTATTTACTTTTACCAGAGTCAAAATTTGTCACTTATTCAAATCCATGTCTCATTTTTGCTTAACAAAATTGTTTAACCATTTTATCATTTGGTTTCACTTACATCTTCTCACTATACAAGTATACAACTTATATATTTAAATTTCCAAATCATATTAAATAATCACATATCTAACCCAATTCAATTTATTTAACTTTCCTTTAGTTAAATTTTCACACCATATATTTACTATGCTAACCCAAATTCTTTAACTTTACCAAAGCTAAAATCTTTATTATTTCATATTATAAGTTCAAAACTTGATTACTTATATTCAACAATTACAACTTGGATTTTAATTTCAAATTTGTTTATCACAACCAAACTTCAATTTTTTTTTCAATTACTATGGTAACAAATCCATCACACAGAAACTCGAAAATGATACTGATGATGCTGCAGTCATCGCCCTTATTATTTCCCAATAACAGTAGTGAATTCAATGCTTAATATTCTTTCAAAATTTTCCTTTTATTCATAAATCACATTTATAAATCTTTTTCGTTACAATTTCACTATTTAACTTTTAATTGTGGAAAATAATTTCCAGAATAAACAGGATTCAACATTTTCAATTCATAGTTCAAATTCATTTTTATTTACAACTCATATTTATAAATATATTCATATAGTTTCACTTCTTATATATAACACAATTGTAAATCACATTAATTATAGTTCCATACTTAATAATTCATTTCTTATATAATTTATTCTTTTACAATTGTTTTTATTATTTAGATTATTCAAACATCTTTTAATTAACTTATATATATTCTTACATTTTCAACAACCAAACAATCAATTTATATACACTTTAATAATTTTTGAAAAATTATTTCCTTTATATGTAAAATATAATCAAGGTAAAATTATTTCATTTACCCAATTTAAAATGATACTATGTCGACTTGCCTCGTTTAAGTGTTTAGAAATACCTATTGATAATATGGCGTCCCACATACCGACCAGAATTCACAAACAGCTCAACGGATAAGCAAACACAATATAAAATATTTTTATATTCACTAACAATTACGCGCTCGTATCTGTGATTACACTCACACTCATTCTAGAGTACTACTGACTCTATCTCTAATGAGTAATTCCCAACAGAGCCAAGGTTGTCGCTTAACCAATTGCTTTGATACCAAATGTAACGACGAGATTTTCGACTCCCGAAAATCGACATTAATACGTCCACTGTATCAACTGCCGAGCAATCGAAGGCCGGAAAACCGAATTGTTAGGGTTAAAGAAGAAGAGGTAGAAGAAGAAAAAAAGAAGAAGCAACAGAAATAATATCAGAATCTCACAATCGCAGCGAAACAACATATAATAGATAAATGAATAATCTTTAAAGCAAAAGAATTATATATTTTATACATTCCATCATCAGAGTCAACTTACAAGACAACACTAGATAGTTATATGAATGTAATGACCTGTATTTTTAACACTTTTAAATTACTAAATTAAATAAATTTTAATTAAAACTCCGATAGAAATAAAATTTTACGATTATAAAATGGAAATCTCTTTGTATATATGTTACAAATCCAAAACCAAATTCGTAGACGACCAATTTCGATAAGACCAATAATGTAATACATATTAAAACGTAATGTAATAATATGAAATAGTCGTAACCAATAACAGAAACCAAATTAATAATTTTAACGTAAGAAACGTGCGTTTTGCGTTAAATGAAAATTTTCGTTAAATAAAAATAAACAATAAAATTTCGCAACGGAAACTTGATATTTGGAATGCGTCTAGTTAAATATAGCAACCGGTAAATTTTAATATGAAAGTTTATTTCGCGCGTAAATTTACTTCAATTTAATCAGTTAAAAAGCGATGAAAATAAAACGTTTTCAAAATCAAAATATTTTTACATAGAAAAATTCTAAATCATCTTTTGAGCAAGTTGTCAGTTTGTCGTTTTTCCAAATTCGGACGTCTTTAGCTCCGTCGATCTTATTTTTTTGTGATTTTCATGCATTTTCTGCTATTAGAAAATTCGAATTTTTATAATTCAATCGTACCACTGATATCCGTATACCGTTTTGATCGTCTCGTCGTTCCGATCTCTATGGTGTATTTATTTCTCTATTTTAGGGTCCGGTGTGTGGTATGATCCACGAAACGCCTACCGTATTGGTACGCGGTAAATTCCATGAAACGATTAATTGCACCGGTATCCAATTTTCAACCTTTCGGGTTCCTTGTCCTCTCATATATCTATCTGTTGAACTCAAACAGCGATTAGTATTAATATTTTCTGAATTCAGTTGTAGGCTTTTGCCATTCCCCATGTGTCAATACATTTGTTGTTCATTTCACTCTCTGGTTCATATTCCCTACTCTCTGCTCTTCTGTTCTGCTCGTATGTAAAATGATTTTTTTTTATATTAAAATTAGTATGTACAGATTCCTATAGCCAAACTATTTTCCTCCCTCAACCCACCTTTCCAATTCGATCAACTTCCTCCTCTACCCACCGCAAGCCTTCCTTCCATTCTCTTTCCTCCTCACCTCGGCCTGCGACTCCAACTCACCACCATGCTTCGAACCACCCTCCACAATCGCCTAGACCAGTCCGCCTCCATCATAAAAAAAAATGAACGCATGTTAGACCGAACACCCACACAAACGTACCCCTCCACGTTTCAGCTAGCGCCGCACCTGTCACCTCCAATCCCCGTATCTCGTCACGAACCCATCAGCGTCGATCCTTGTACCTTGTCATGAATTCCATTGTCGTGAACTTCATCGATCCGCCCAATATCTTGGTCCAGCATGAGTTGAAGCAAGTATATTTCTGTTCATCTACAAAAGTAGGTTGTATGAATTTGCAAAGTCATCATTCCCATGTTTTGGATTCTGCTAAGAAAGGTCATGCTAATAAAATCATGTTCCTGTTCTTTTGCAAAAAGAAAGTGCTGCTCTACCCACTACCTACGTGAGCTCCACCTCTCCCCTCTTCTCATGTGCACCATTCATGACCTCCACCCATACTACAGCAACCGAGGCAAGCTGCATCTCCGTATTGCCTTCCTCCGCGTACTGACCACTCACAAAACCAACCCGAGCATCATCTCGTTCCAAGCTCCTCCACAACCGCACCTACACCCAATGGTCGAGTGTTCTGTCGCCCCTCCTCGCCGACCGCATCGCCACCCGACCTTCTTAGCCCAGCCCCGTTCTTTTCTCCTTCACCGCTTCTAGCACGGCCGAGCACCGGTCTTCATATATGCACGTGAGTATCCAAATTTTCTGTGTATTGTATATATATATGATATACTTTATATTATATGATGAACAGAGTCTTAAAAATTAGATATGTACTAATATATATGTGTCTTGTTTCCCGCAAATGGTGGATGCATGTAGCGTGTGTTTTTGGGTGTGCTTTGTTATGTCTTGTGCGTGTGTACGTGATTTACTATATATACATATATGTTGTAAATTTATATGTGTAGTATATTTTTTACAGAAGTGCAGATAGTATATTAAAATGTGTCTTATGGGTTATTCTCATTTTTCTTCTGTACTGTTCCAGATAGTATATTAATATACACATATTTTGTTTTACATATCTGGTGGAAGAATTTCACATATTTTAAAAGTGATATGTTTTGCATATGTGTAGCTATTACATACGTGTTATATAATAGTGTAAGCGTATATATTAGTATATATAAGGGTATAAATGCGTTTAGGTTTATTGATGTGTGTATATAAGGTATATTTTATTTTATGGAAGTTATATTGATGTTTTTCCTGTACATATGATACGTTGAGTTATTCACTATCGGCATTTGCTATCTACAAATTTTACATTTATTTTATATGTATTTTTATTGTATGGGATATAGTTTTGATCTTACATATGTTTGTGTTTTAAATTTTATTGATTATAAATATATGTAGATTTTGTTTTAAAATTTGTATCTTTATTTAAACAATTGTTTTGAATAAAAGTAATAGAATAATGATACAATACATTCTTCATTCCTATTATATCTAGCGGATTCCAATTTGTTCTCATCAATTCTCATCTATCAGCTTTATTGGCAAATTCGTGTTCAACCTACTTTGTTGTGAAATTTGTTTGGATCGGTCGATTTCGTGATCCAAATCATAGCTTGTCGTGTTTTTTATTCTCTCTAGCCTCGAAAGGTGAGCAATCACTCACGATTAATATTCTTTTATTTATTAAATGTGATTTCAATTGAAACGACAATTGAAATATGCTGCTGTTATTTAGTACACTGTTATTACCTGTATCTGTTCACCTATGACATCTGACACCATTATCCGTTAATTATTATGCGATGATAATACAGTTTGGTTGAAATTGATTGATTGTTTGTTGTTTATATTGGATGTTAAATTGAAATGTAAAAAGTGATGAATAGTATGCAATTGAATTTGACGTAGGATAGTTATAAATTTTGAATCGACATATGTGTTGAATTTGATTAGTTAATTTGAACAATATGATCCCTTGAAATTGTTAAGTTAATTGACTCGTAGAATTTGATAAATTACACTTTGAACCTTGAACGTATATTGAATAAATTGTGTAGAATTGAAATTGAAATTGAACGACAAGTGGAAAAACCGAAATGTAATAATCTTTAATCTACATGAAATGATAGTGTAGATTCTAGAGATAATTATATTAATTCGCACAAATAACAATGCAAATTAATATGATTATTTCGGGATTATTTGAATTAATTATTGGATTGTTATTGATTGTGTTATTGCTTGTTATTTACTTTGACACCATCCCTGTTATCACACTGCAAGTTCCCTTTGCTATGCTTCGATTTTTGAATTGAAATGGAATCGGGTTGAAATGATAAATACCCAAATGAACTTGACTTAGGGTAGAGAATTAAATAAAAAACCGATTGGACGATAATTTGATTTAGAAATAAAATAATGATTTTATTCGAATAAAGAATAAGTTTGAAATGAAGTTGGAATTTGAATTTTTGAAAGGAAAATGTAAAGATTGAAATCTGAAACAAATATTAACGTAGTAATTGATGCAAGAACGTTGTTTGAAATTAAATTATTTAAATAATTAAATTTGGAATTATTAATAAATAATTTGGAATTATTAATAATTAAGTTAGAAATTAGCTAATAATTAAGTTTTGAAATTATTTAAGAATTGAGTTTTGAAATTATTTTATAATTAAATAAGATTGAATTATTTGATAATTGAATAAAAACTTGAATTCTTTAATAAGAGAAATTGAATTTTTGAATAAGTGAATTTGAACTTCGTTAATAAATGAAATTGGGTTTCTTTATTTATTTTTGGAAAATTATTTAAGTAAGTTAATAAGTGAAATTGAATTTCTCGAATATGTGAAAGTTGGTTCTTTATTAATTGAGCTTGAAATTTGTAACTAAGAAAATAAATAAATGGAATTGAATTTCTTAACAAGAAACAAAATGCGTTTTATAGAAATAAATATAAGGCTTGTAATTTAAGAATTTGGTTTGACGAATTTAATTTAATTAAATTCGTAAGTCTTGATATAATGGATACGGACTTATGTAATTGATTTAATGAATTGGATATTTAATGTAAATTGTTTTGAATTGATAAAATAATGTATCGAATATTGAATGAAATCGATAAATGAATTTAAATTGATTGGAATGTAAATTAAATCATTTAAATGATTTTCGGAATAAAACTTTTATATGAACTTGAATTAATATTTGAATTGTTTAAATAAAAATGGAAATTGAATTATAAGATTTTGAAACGGAAAGTTAGAAGTTTTGAAACGTAAATTTTGGAAATTGATTTAGAAAGACAAACGAAATGTCGATTTACGAATTCTAATTGAAGTTGAATTTGATTTGATTTTGAAATTTATCAAACGACCAATCGGTGTAATAATCACGAAAGTTATTAAAGAGACCGGAATCGGTTATGGATATACTCTCTATCTAAACCGAAAACCACTTTAATAACTATACGCGGAGTGATGATCCAGAATAAAGTGGTTGGAATGATGTATGTAATGACTGAAGAAAGAGAACGATAATGGATAGCCTTGACATTTGTGTCAAATTGGAAATGACTAAAATCAGGAGCCGTGCCGGGCCAAATGGGGTTAGCCACCTCGAGCGGACACACTTCTTCGTAACTACTACTCATTACTTGTGATTGATTGGTGCATCTTTGGAATTTCAGGAGTGTTGTTTCGCGGTGTTGCGGTCGCTGCGGCGATGCGTTCTCACTAGTCCGGATCAGGCGAACGGTAGTTTCACTACCTTGGGTATTGCCTCATGTGCCTTGTCATACTTGTATCCCTATATACGCGACCACTACGAATTTGTTTTTTGTTATACCTATGGAGTACTCCCTGATATCCCACCAGTTTACGGTGGAGTTTACAGTGCTGTATAGACTATGACATTTGTATAAAATGTGTTAAGGGGGATAATGATAACGCCTTAACACTATTTTGATACTTTATATTACTGATAGACATTATCTATTTAGCGTACACTACTACATAGTAGATAGTTTAACGGATCCTTAGAGGATGGTGATTCCAACATCCTTTGAGTTACTTGTATTTCGATTGATATTTCACTTGAGTTGGATTTATTGATATGAGAATATTAATCCTGACTCCAGTGTTTTGTGTTTTGCTTTACGCTCGGGTCAGACTGAGTGTACCAGTATTAGAGGCTCACCTTTGAAGTTGGAGCTTTGCTTGAAGATCCAGCCTTCTATTCTACTTCCAGTATTCGATGGTTCCAATGGTATTCTGATTTGTACCTGATGTATTATATTACTCTTCTATTGTAAACTCTGATGTATCTTATATATTTATATAGTAGCTTCATGAACTACTATCTCTTTCACTTCCGCTGCATATTATTACTCTGTGTCTGTGATACTGTGATTATTTATTTACTGTATATCTCATTTTTGCCAAATTTAAATTAACAATTCTATTTTGAATTATTCAAGTCCGACATGTGCGGATGCGAATAGTCCAAAATAGCGGGTCGTTACAGTTGGTATCAGAGCCTTGGTAGCTCTAGGCAGAACTTAGTATATATGGTAAATGTATTTACAGAATCACTCTCATTCCAGTTTCAATCTCTTCCTTTAACTTAATTCCTTTGAATTTTGGAACGATCCCTACGGTTCCGAAATTCATTCTTGTCCCTCACTATTCGTATTCATCTGGATTCCGGAGTATCCATAACTTCACTTCGAATGACCTTTATAATGAATCGGCGGTCTCGCCAAATTTCGAATAATTTGTAAAAGGGGTGAAACTCCTTTACAATAGACATCGATCTACCGGAGATTTCTGTATCCTCGGTTTACGATGCTATCCATCTCCTGTTATACCTGAATTCTATCTCTTGAGATCGAATGTTGATTTATCTCAGAATTCAGCATCGATCTTATTCTTGAAGTTATGGTCGACCCAGTTAAGGTTACCCGTGAATTAAATAAGCTTATCCATCTCTCGATTCTGTTAACTGAATTATCTTATCTTCTGTTTCGAACTTATTATAGAATCAAAATTCTTTTTGATTTGATTTCATCAAAATTTGAATACTGCTTTGGAATCCCCTCCTGTATTATCGAGCGAGGAAGTGTATTTGTAAATTAATATTTAAATGTTTTATTTTATATTGTGTTGTTTGAGTTGTTGATGTTGATTTGGGTTTTCGATCGATTCGTCTGATCAACGCTATCGATAGAATTTCCAAAACACTTTAACAGAGCATACTGACACAATATTGTTTTCAAATTTGGTAAACAAAATAGTTTTGTATGATTATATTATAATAAGTATAAAGTTTTCTGAAAGTAAAATGTTAATGAATCTGTTGTCCGAAATGTTAAAATTTAATTTTCATTTATTGTTTATAAATCATTGACTATTTCATAATATAAATGAATGAATTTATAAAAATTTGGTTATAAATTGATTTGGAATTTGATGTGAATTAAAATTAGAATTTGAGAATTTAATTTCCGATAATTTCGAACTATGATTTTCAAGTTTACAATGTATATTATTTAAAATATCTTCGAATAGAAATGGTTTTCAAAGAATTTAAATGATTAAATTTGAGCTCTTCCCTTTTGTCGCTGGAAAATTATTTCGGTGATGATGGCCACATCATCGACATTCATTTTCGGGTTTCGAAGTGGAGAGACTATTCGTAGCCTTGCTACACTTTGATTTGAAAATTTTAAATAGATTTGAATTTCTAAAGTATGACTTGATTTATAAATATTGGTAAATGATTATTGATTTGATGTGATTTATTAGATGTGTATATATTTATTTCAAAATTGTTTGAAGTAAACTGAAAAGAAAATTCTTAAAAATTTATGTTAAGAATTATTTCAATTTTAAAACGAAGCCAAAATTCGAATGAATATTGAAACTTAACAAATTGGATTAGAAAATTTACTTGCATAATACCCAATTACATTATAACACGACTTACCAAAACCATCCAAATGTTGAATATGTAATTGAATAATTTACAATGCGAAATGATGTTAAAAGAAATATAAAATTGGAATAGTTATAATAACTATAAATATGCTTGTTATATGTGATAGAATATATTAGGTGGAAGTAATTTAATAATAATTTAAATTTAAGAAGAATTGAATTCGTTGAATAAATATGATTAATTATTAATAGGGTATAATTGGATAATAACACAATGAATAAATGAGATAAATAAATAAAATTTGTTCAGAAAGAATCTTTTGTTATCAAATGTTAATAAATTAAATTGAAATCAACCTAATAAATAATCTAGAATTTAAAACAAATTGTTGAATATAAATTTATTTAAATTGAAATTTATATGGTTTGAATTAATTGTTTTACTCTGTTTTCAATCTATTTTCTTTCTGTTTGTTTCTATTCTCCTACCTCCTTCCTTTTCGAGGACGAAAAGTTTTGAGTAGGGGAGATTGTAATGACCTGTATTTTTAACGCTTTTAAATTACTAAATTAAATAAATTTTAATTAAAATTCCGATAGAAATAAAATTTTACGATTATTAAATGGAAATCTCTTTGTATATATGTTACAAATCCAAAACCAAATTCGTAGACGACCAATTTCGATAAGACCAATAATGTAATACATATTAAAACGTAATGTAATAATGTGAAATAGTCGTAACCAATAACAGAAACCAAATTAATAATTTTAACGTAAGAAACGTGTGTTTTGCGTTAAATGAAAATTTTCGTTAAATAAAAATAAACAATAAAATTTCGCAACGGAAACTTGATATTTGGAATGCGTCTAGTTAAATATAGCAACCGGCAAATTTTAATATGAAAGTTTATTTCGCGCGTAAATTTACTTCAATTTAATCAGTTAAAAAGCGATGAAAATAAAACATTTTCAAAATCAAAATATTTTTACATAGAAAAATTCTAAAACATCTTTTGAGCAAGTTGTCAGTTTGTCGTTTTTCCAAATTCGGACGTCTTTAGCTCCGTCGATCTTATTTTTTTGTGATTTTCATGCATTTTCCGCTATTAGAAAATTCGAATTTTTATAATTCAATCGTACCACTGATATCCGTATACCGTTTTGATCGTCTCGTCGTCCCGATCTCTATGGTGTATTTATTTCTCTATTTTGGGGTCCGGTGTGTGGTATGATTCACGAAACGCCTACCGTATCGGTACGCGGTAAATTCCATGAAACGATTAATTGCACCGGTATCCAAAATTCAACCTTTCGGGTTCCTTGTCCTCTCATATATCTATCTGTTGAACTCAAACAGCGATTAGTATTAATATTTTCTGAATTCAGTTGTAGGCTTTTGCCATTCCCCATGTGTCAATACATTTGTTGTTCATTTCACTCTCTGGTTCATATTCCCTACTCTCTGCTCTTCTGTTCTGCTCGTATGTAAAAAGATTTTTTTATATATTAAAATTAGTATGTACAGATTCCTATAGCCAAACTATTTTCCTCCCTCAACCCACCTTTCCAATTCGATCAACTTCCTCCTCTACCCACCGCAAGCCTTCCTTCCATTCTCTTTCCTCCTCACCTCGGCCTGCGACTCCAACTCACCACCATGCTTCGAACCACCCTCCCCAATCGCCTAGACCAGTCCGCCTCCATCATAAAAAAAAATGAACGCATGTTAGACCGAACACCCACACAAACGTACCTCCCCACGTTTCAGCTAGCGCCGCACCTGTCACCTCCAATCCCCGTATCTCGTCACGAACCCATCAGCGTCGATCCTTGTACCTTGTCATGAATTCCATTGTCGTGAGCTTCATCGATCCGCCCAATATCTTGGTCCAGCATGAGTTGAAGCAAGTATATTTATGTTCATCTACAAAAGTAGGTTGTATGAATTTGCAAAGTCATCATTCCCATGTTTTGGATTCTGCTAAGAAAGGTCAAGCTAATAAAATCATGTTCCTGTTCTTTTGCAAAAAGAAAGTGCTGCTCTACCCACTACCTACGTGAGCTCCACCTCTCCCCTCTTCTCATGTGCACCATTCATGACCTCCTCCCATACTACAGCAACCGAGGCAAGCTGCATCTCCGTATTGTCTTCCTCCGCGTACTGACCACTCACAAAACCAACCCGAGCATCATCTCGTTCCAAGCTCCTCCACAACCGCACCTACACCCAATGGTCGAGTGTTCTGTCGCCCCTCCTCCCCGACCGCATCGCCACCCGACCTTCTTAGCCCAGCCCCGTTCTTTTCTCCTTCACCGCTGCTAGCACGGCCGAGCACCGGTCTTCATATATGCACGTGGGTATCCAAATTTTCTGTGTATTGTATATATATGATATACTTTATATTATATGATGATCAGAGTCTTAGAAATTAGATATGTACTAATATATATGTGTCTTGTTTCCCACAAATGGTGGATGCATGTAGCGTGTGTTTTTGGGTGTGCTTTGTTATGTCTTGTGCGTGTGTACGTGATTTACTATATATACATATATGTTGTAAATTTATGTGTGTAGTATATTTTTTACAGAAGTGCAGATAGTATATTAAAATGTGTCTTATGGGTTATTCTCATTTTTCTTCTGTACTGTTCCAGATAGTATATTAATATACACATATTTTGTTTTACATATCTGGTGGAAGAATTTCACATAT
Organism: Allium cepa; assembly: GCA_030765085.1. Taxonomy (NCBI): domain Eukaryota; kingdom Viridiplantae; phylum Streptophyta; class Magnoliopsida; order Asparagales; family Amaryllidaceae; genus Allium; species Allium cepa. The sequence goes on along the minus strand of CM060931.1, from coordinate 1,035,570,308 downwards.
TTTAAAAGTGATATGTTTTGCATATGTGTAGCTATTACATACGTGTTATATAATAGTGTAAGCGTATATATTAGTAGATATAAGGGTATAAATGCGTTTAGGTTTATTGATGTGTGTATATAAGGTATATTTTCTTTTATGGAAGTTATATTGATGTTTTTCCTGTACATATGATACGTTGAGTTATTCACTATCGGCATTTGCTATCTACAAATTTTACATTTATTTTATATGTATTTTTATTGTATGGGATATAGTTTTGATCTTACATATGTTTGCGTTTCAAATTTTATTGATTTTAAATATATGTAGATTTTGTTTTAAAATTTGTGTCTTTATTTAAACAATTGTTTTGAATAAAAGTAATAGAATAATGATACAATACATTCTTCATTCCTATTATATCTAGCGGATTCCAATTTGTTCTCATCAATTCTCATCTATCAGCTTTATTGGCAAATTCGTGTTCAACCTACTTTGTTGTGAAATTTGTTTGGATCGGTCGATTTCGTGATTCGAATCATAGCTTGTCGTGTTGTTTATTCTCTCTAGCCTCGAAAGGTGAGCAATCACTCACGATTAATATTCTTTTATTTATTAAATGTGATTTCAATTGAAACGACAATTGAAATATGCTGCTGTTATTTAGTACACTGTTATTACCTGTATCTGTTCACCTATGACATCTGACACCATTATCTGTTAATTATTATGCGATGATAATACAGTTTGGTTGAAATTGATTGATTGTTTGTTGTTTATATTGGATGTTAAATTGAAATGTAAAAAGTGATGAATAGTATGCAATTGAATTTGACGTAGGATAGTTATAAATTTTGAATCGACATATGTGTTGAATTTGATTAGTTAATTTGAATAATATGACCCCTTGAAATTGTTAAGTTAATTGACTCGTAGAATTTGATAAATTACACTTTGAACCTTGAATGTATATTGAATAAATTGTGTAGAATTGAAATTGAAATTGAACGATAAGTGGAAAAACCGAAATGTAATAATCTTTAATCTACATGAAATGATAGTGTAGATTCTAGAGATAATTATATTAATTCGCACAAATAACAATGCGAATTAATACGATTATTTCGGGATTATTTGCATTAATTATTGGATTGTTATTTATTGTGTTATTGCTTGTTTATTTACTTTGACACCATCCCTGTTATCACGCTGGAAGTTCCCTTTGCTATGCTTCGATTTTTAAATTGAAATGGAATCGGGTTGAAATGATAAATACCCAAATTAACTTGACTTAGGGTAGAGAATTAAATAAAAACCCGATTGGTCAATAATTTGATTTAGAAATAAAATAATGATTTTATCCGAATAAAGAATAAGTTTGAAATGAAGTTGGAATTTGAATTTTGAAAGGAAAATGTAAAGATTGAAATCTGAAACAAATATTAACGTAGTAATTGATTGAAGAACGTTGTTTGAAATTAAATTATTTAAATAATTAAATTTGGAATTATTAATAAATAATTTGGAATTATTAATAATTAAGTTAGAAATTAGCTAATAATTAAGTTTTGAAATTATTTAAGAATTGAGTTTTGAAATTATTTTATAATTAAATAAGATTGAATTATTTGATAATTGAATAAAAATTGAATTCTTTAATAAGAGGAATTGAATTTTTGAATAAGTGAATTTGAACTTCGTTAATAAACGAAATTGGGTTTCTTTATTTATTTTTGGAAAATTATTTAAGTAAGTTAATAAGTGAAATTGAATTTCTCGAATATGTGAAAGTTGGTTCTTTATTAATTGAGCTTGAAATTTGTAACTAAGAAAATAAATAAATGGAATTGAATTTCTTAACAAGAAACAAAATGCGTTTTATTGAAATAAATATAAGGCTTGTAATTTAAGAATTTGGTTTGACGAATTTAATTTAATTAAATTCGTAAGTCTTGATATAATGGATACGGACTTATGTAATTGATTTAATGATTTGGATATTTAATGTAAATTGTTTTGAATTGATAAAATAATGTATCGAATATTGAATGAAATCGATAAATGAATTTAAATTGATTGGAATGTAAATTAAATCATTTAAATGATTTTCGGAATAAAACTTTTATATGAACTTGAATTAATATTTGAATTGTTTAAATAAAAATGGAAATTGAATTATAAGATTTTGAGACGGAAAGTTAGAAGTTTTGAAACGTAAATTTTGGAAATTGATTTAGAAAGACAAACGAAATGTCGATTTACGAATTCTAATTGAAGTTGAATTTGATTTGATTTTGAAATTTATCAAACGACCAATCGGTGTAATAATCACGAAAGTTATTAAAGAAACCGGAATCGGTTATGGATATACTCTCCATCTAAACCGAAAACCACTTTAATAACTATACGCGGAGTGATGATCCAGAATGAAGTGGTTGGAATGATGTACGTGATGACTGAAGAAAGAGAACGATAATGGATAGCCTTGACATTTGTGTCAAATTGAAAATGACTAAAATCAGGAGCCGTGCCGGGCCAAATGGGGTTAGCCACCTCGAGCGGACACACTTCTTCGTAACTACTACTCATTACTTGTGATTGATTGGTGCACCTTTGGATTTTCAGGAGTGTTGTTTCGCGGTGTTGCGGTCGCTGCGGCGATGCGTTCTCACCAGTCCGGATCAGGCGAACGGTAGTTTCACTACCTTGGGTATTGCCTCATGTGCCTTGTCATACTTGTATCCCTATATACGCGACCACTACGAATTTGTTTTGTGTTATACCTATGGAGTACTCCCTGATATCCCACCAGTTTACGGTGGAGTTTATAGTGCTGTATAGACTATGACATTTGTATAAAATGTGTTAAGGGGGATAATGGTAACGCCTTAACACTATTTTGATACTTTATATTACTGATAGACATTATCTATTTAGCGTACACTATTACATAGTAGATAGTTTAACGGATCCTTAGAGGATGGTGATTCCAACATCTTTGAGTTACTTGTATTTCGATTGATATTTCACTTGAGTTGGATTTATTGATATGAGAATATTAATCCTGACTCGAGTGTTTTGTGTTTTGCTTTACGCTCAGGTCAGACTGAGTGTACCAGTATTAGAGGCTCACCTTTGAAGTTGGAGCTTTGCTTGAAGATCCAGCCTTCTATTCTACTTCCAGTATTCGATGGTTCCAATGGTATTCTGATTTGTACCTGATGTATTATATTACTCTTCTGTTGTAAACTCTGATGTATCTTATATATTTATATAGTAGCTTCATGAACTACTATCTCTTTCACTTCCGCTGCATATTATTACTCTGTGTCTGTGATACTGTGATTATTTATTTACTGTATATCTCAGTTTTGCCAAATTTAAATTAACAATTCTATTTTGAATTATTCAAGTCCGACATGTGCGGATGCGAATAGTCCAAATAGCGGGTCATTACAATAAACCTGTCCTCACAACTGAATACACAGCGGAAAAGATAATATCATATACAAGTGTTACATCTCGCCATCCAACTCGCCTCCTGCTCCATAGCACCTCCTGAATTCCAGAATATCCTGATAACCTGACTCTAGGTTGCCCGTGTGGAAAATGATGGGCACCAATAGTTTAGGAAGGGAATAATAAACTCCAGGTCAGTCATGGGACTGGTGTGAGAACTTAAAACAGTTTAACTTTAAAAAAAACAAATAAAGAAATATTTTAAAATAGATCCGCAATGTTGTTAGAAAATGTAACTACCATAAGGCATTCTGCCACACACACAATGCAAACGCAGAATTAAAGAAGATTTCTCCTTATGATAGTCAAACATGATCGATACGCAAATTTCTTTAATATTATTACTATAAGTGAAAAGTCTAGGAAAACATTTCGAAAGTATAATATAAATCTTAGCCAGCATAGGGATTTCACACTATGCCTACTATAGCTACCATCTAAACAATGGTGACCATCATAAGTAAATGGCAGGTTCTACAACTAAAATCGTACAAGGTACGTATTGGGAGATTGGATTTCCAAAAAATGGTCGGGCAAAGCAACTTCCCAAATAAAATGGAATGCCTCTGAAGAGATGTCCCCGGATCCTAACCGGATCTCTGCTAGACAAGGCCAGGTTACCTCAGAGGTAACTACTAACACGAGCATGCCGTCCTCCGGTCGTTTGCGACCTTTATCCGAGGATCCTCTCAACCAACAACCACAAAGCAATAAGTTTGCAGTAACCACAAAGTAAGTATCCGGGCTCCATACCATGATACCACTCATAATCCAGAAGGAAATGACATACCCTCAGAGGGCGCTACCCTCAAATAACCTTGCTGCTACGATTCCCGTTCGACCATAACCGGGTTGTGAGGTTCGACAAAGTCTCATCCACAAAGCTATGCTTTTCACAAAGCCACGCTTTGATCAACAAATGATCAGCAGCACTCGGCATGCCACATTACCAAATTGGGAGTATATCACTGATAACCATCAACTACATAACCTATGAGCTCGTACGTCTCAGAGAAGTGTGTTAAGCTAAGAGAATAAATTCTCCTCCGCCAACAGAAATGTATTTGAAAGAAATCTGCTTTATATCTCAAAATGTAATGTCAGACATACAATCCATACAAGTCTGTTCTGGGTTCGAACAGAACCGAAGGCACTTCCGAAGAAGCCCTTGTAATCCGGGTATTCACAATCCCGATAGAACTTCCCATCATAAAGGAAATCTCCATACCGTAGCTATCGGTGTAGAGACAATCGATAAGTCATCCTATCATTCTCGCAAATACCCGGTCTTCACCAACGGTCATCAAATGCAATCCCATTTCGTCGTATCATTATTCGAAGTGGGATTTATGACCCAAAGGTCCTCTCCCGGCTAAACCGAATAATGAGCACTTATTTTTAAAAATAAATGTTCATTCGGATTTTAACAAATCACAACAATTTTCACTTTGATCTTTTAAATAAAAGACCCATCACAATCACAAAGATTCGATGTGGTTTCCAGATATCCACTTGAAATCCGACCCCTGGTCGCATCGAAATTCTAACGCCCTTTAAAGGCAAATATTGATAGTCGGTTATTTAACTATCAATCAACATTCACTACAATTTCCAGATTTAAATAATTTTCACATGTATTCATTTTCAAAATATCTTCGCAAGATATATTTTCACACTTTAACCATTTGAAAACCAATTTTAAATTACCTTTCAATCCTTTGAAAATGAATTTCAAATCATTTTTCGCTCGCGGATTAAAATTCTCGAAATCATTTATTTCCACTGAAAAACCTGCCGAGTTTAAATACTTTAAAATAATTTAAATCGCTTGTCCAAATATATACACAGAAATATTTTAAAGTAAAACTATTTTTAAATACTTTATTTTAAAATATTAGTTATAAAAATATTATACCAATAATACACATAACTTAAGTCCAAACTAATTTTCAAAATAAAATTAGTAGATAGAGTATAACTATTTAAATAACTATCTTCTAAAACAATTATTGATTAAATCTTAGAAATAATCATTTCTATATCAACTTAATAAATCTTTACTTAAAGTATTCAAAACTATTTAAGAAGTTAATTTCTCCAAAGTATCCTTTTCAAAACCAATTCTAGAATTATATATATATATATATATGTATGTATGTATATGTATATGTATATATTTTTCAAAGCTATTCAGAAATTGTATTCGGCGTTCTTGGGAGAACACACTTTCATTTCAAAATGGTTCATTTAAACCAATTAAATAAATCCTTACTGGTTTACTTTAAATTTACGTTCCAAATCCGTAAATTTATTTCCACACTTCAAAAAATAAATCAGTGTTTATTTTTAAACAATTTTCCTTTCCTTTATAAATTCCATGGTGAATCTAAATTTCCAAATATCCACTAATATACGATTTTCAAATCGATTTCAAATATTCACTTTCAACAACAATTCAATTTTTCAATTGATTTCAAAAACAACCAAATCAAATTCCATATTGATTTCCCAAGAAATTAAACACCAAGTGAATTTCATTCAAATCTCAAATTTTAAATCAATTTCTACTAAACACCAAATTAATTTTCAAATTGATTCTAAATTCTTTTCAAAACACCAAATAAATTTCCAAATGGATTTTTAGATTTATTTCCTTTTAAAAATAAATTCCTTTTAAAGAAAACCAATTCTTTTATTTTTCAAACTCTTTAAAATCTGTATTTTGAATAAATTCTTCAACCTTTGAATAATATTACCCGAAGTCCATTTATTAAAGCCTTTCCCATATTTTGAAATTTTATTCAATAATATCAAAAATAAAACTTTATTATTTTAGAATTCCTTGTTTTAAATTTATCCAATTCTCAAAAATAAATTTTAACATAAACTTTCAACCTGAATTTTAAAAAATCAAATTTTTATTTATTTCCGGTATCTAACGATAACGAAATTTTATTCGGCCAGATTTTAGCGTTCAACGATTTCAATTACAAAGATAATCACACATAGATTATAAATAATCAACACACAACATTGAAACAAATTCAATTATTTGAGGAATCCAGCTGGATCCCTCCAACATGTTTCCCTGCATCCACTGATGTTAGCACAATACCAATCCCGTTTCAAGACGGAATATCGCGGTACATGGGTTTATATAAAATATCATCCGCTATTATGCGGCGCAATAGGGTCTCATCCGCTATATAATGCGGGAAATCAACTCCAAGTACATATATAATACCAATTCCACTTCAATGTGGAATATCGTGTATATGGGTTTAATATAATAACCTCCGCTTAATATGGGGCTTACAGGTTCTATTTCAATACAACAGATAGCAATTTATCATTCAATCACACAATCAAGCAATTTTAAATATAACTATTTAAAATTTAAATCGAAACAAAATTCGATTGAGCGAGAAGTTTTCACCTTGCTTCCAATAACAGTTTCAGCGTTTTATTCCGAATAAATTTAAATGTGCGTTTAATTTTACCCAAAATTCACACTAGCTCCAATCAACTCCGATCTAGCTTCATTATGTAGTGCTCGTCAATATGAACCTAACGCAATTCGTTTCGTGCCAAACGGACCTCGTATGAAAGAGTTATGCATTTTAGAATTTCGTACGATTTTAATATAAATTAATTTACAAATCTATTTTTTATTTTTAACCTAGAAATCATCACAGCCGTCGATTTCATTTCCTACAGATCTCGGCCGCACTTCGTTTCTTCTCCAACCCAGTTTCGAATGCAACCGCGAAACCCATAGCCGCCTTCCTTTCATGAATTTTTGCAACCATTTCAAACGTTTTGAAGACGATCGGCCTACGCCAAAGGAAAGCTCATCTCGAGACAAGCTATCACCAGAAAAGCGGTCAAGCTCGATAGTATTTTCACTTCGAAAAACGTGAAAGACTGCCACTCCTTTGAACGCATATTGTCGTTGATTCGTTGCTCTAAAATCCATCATCACCGTATGGATTTATAGATCTCATGAAGCTCTACGTTTTTGTAGTTGGAAGTTTTACGAATCGATTAACGGATTTGAAGAAAATAGAAGAGAAAGAATTAAAATTCTCGGCCATTGATTGTAAAACCGGCGGCTAGGTTAGAAACCCTAGATTGGTTTGCAAATGTGAAAAATGAATGTCCTTTTATAGAAAATTTCCGTGCACTATTCATCCGAAAATTTTTCGTACTCCAAACGAAGCGTGCCGCCTGGCGTTTATAATGTTTTAACCCCATTTCGAATGCAATGGAATATTTATCGGGAGCCAATTCGATCGTATTTGAAAGATAGGTTTTTAAATTGACTATTTAAATGTAAAATTCACTTAAACCGATTTCTACGCGTTTTAGCTTGCCCCGGACAAAGCGTAAATCCGATTGACACGAAATTAGAAATCTAATAAAAATTTAACATTACAGATCCGATGAAACTAGTTTCGTCGAAATCTGAGACTGTTTGAAAAATGGCTATTTCACTCGTCAATTAAATGTTAAAATATTCAATTTACACAAATTAATTTTTAATTCAATTTTAAAAGTTCTATAACATCATTCTAACTCCAATATGATTTAATACAACTTTACAAATCAATTTTAATCACATTAAACTCAATTTTCAATTATTTCTGTACTTTCAAATATTAAATTATCGATTTAATCATCCAATTAAATCTAGATATTCAAAATAAAAATTTATGCGACTTACAAATTTTACTCGTTAATATTTAAAATCAATTAAATATTCGAATTTCAAATGACAGGAATTCTGGGTCGTTACACTATGGCCAATCTGTAGCACCTCCTAGACGGAGAGGGGTCCTGAACCCACCAATAGCCTACGGCCAACAATCCGTAGCACCTCCTGAAGGGAGGGTCAAAACCTCTAACGACCTGTTCACCTCTTAGAGGGATGGTCAGATCTAGCATCCACTAACAACCTTTTAGAGCAAGGTCAATTTAACATACAATAAATCCCTTAGAATTAGGGGAAGCCCATAGAAGGTACCAAACAGACGAAGAAGGAAAAAGATATCCAAAACTCAAAACAGTAGTCAAGGCCCAAAGGAACAAAGAGTCGAAGAAGGAAATCTATCCACCATTTAAAATGAAGATGAAGGCTATGAAAGGAATACGAGCCAGAGAAAAAAGGATGAAGATGTCATACTCTATAGATAGGAATGAATAAGACATCCAAGATCATAAACAAAAAGGGACAAAGTATCAGCCAGTGATCTTCAATACATCTAATTCCTAAAAAGTAAACCCCACAACAAATAATTAAGGAGTCTTCATCCTAAGAGGAAACACGGGATGAGAATGGATAAAGAGATTCATAGTTTGAAACGAAAAATAAAGACCCATACAAAAACTGAATGAATGGAATAGATAACAAATTTTTACTACACGGGTAAATGTGACTTATTCAAAAAATAGACTAAGTAAACTGCTCCTGAATTCTTAGAAACAAGGCGACTCTTTAGGATAAGTGAGTGTGTGTGTGTGTGTGTGTGTGTGTGTGTGTCTATATATATATATATATATAAGTAAGTTATTTGGACCATTGCACTCCTGAATGACCAAGCAGTAGGATGGAACTTGCATAGCTTAATGACTGACTAATCAAACAGAGCTTGCACCGCTGAACGGCCAGCCAACTGAATATAACTACCTGTTGTACGTTGAGAAGCTAAAAAGCTGAACATTCGAATGGAACTATTTGCTGAACGATTGACTGGTCTTACGGAACTACTACTTTGAATGGTCGACCGGTATCAGAGAACTGCTATTCCGAATGATTGCATGGCTTTACGGAACTACTCAGCTCCAATATAACAATAATACTACTAACCTATAGGCACTTTAGGAACTACATATTTATTAATAGGACACTTTCCTTTGAATAACGAGAATCTTCGTCACTATTCAAAGCATAAGTTCTATATAAATATCTAGCATTACACTTTAAGAAGGACTTTAGAGTTAGGACGAGATAGAATTAAAGATCTTATGCTTAAAGTCTACTTAGGTTATCATAATTAGAAAGTTTTATAACCTTACACTTATACTTAATAAAATTTTGAAGTAGTTTGTTTGTCAGATGAGATCCTGACAAATTTTCGACCAAGCCCTTGACTTTTGAACTTTTAAATTCCTTGATTCTTACCATAACGATTTCATATTGAATTTCTAGTTTATAAATTCCCATATTGATTTGTGTTGATTTGTGGATATCATATTGTTGGCTTCCCTCTTGGATTTTCGTGATGATTCCCTATTGGACTTATAGTTTCTAAATTCCCTTACTAATTTTGTGGTGATTTGTGGATTTCATATTTTTGTTTTCCCTCTTGGATTTTTGTGATGATTTCCTATTGGACTTTTAGTTTCTAAATTCCCTCATTGATTTTTATAATGATTTGTGTGTTTCATATTCCTGGTTTCCTTATTGGATTTTTTTGATAATTTCTTAATGAACTTCTGGTTTTGTGAACTCTAAATTCCCTTACTGAATTTTATGATGATTTATGGATTTTATATTCTTGGTTTCCTTATAGCATTTTCGTAACGGTTTCTTATCGAACTTCTAGCTTATGAATTTTTGATTCCCTTGTTAAATCTTATGATGTTTGTGGATTTCCCATTGAATTTTTGGATTTGAATACTAAGCAAGATTTTCTCGACATCAGATGGGTTTCCATTAAAGAATGGGGTAAAAGGAAAAGTGAGCCTTTTAATCATCATATTATCAAGCAGCATCAGTACCAAACTATCTACTAATTTTGATAGAGTTAGGGGTATGCCCTAGGGGAAATTATGTAATTTGTTACATATATCTAACTCGTTGACCAATCTTGTTCGAAACAAAAGGTATTTTCGTCCTATTATATACTTGATATAATGTGATTAATTAAAAGTATATTTAATAGAAAAATCCATAAATGATATATTTTGTGATAGTAGTTACAAAGGTTATAACCATGAGTAATTTATCACAACGAAACATATATACCATTTTAAATGTTCTTAATCAAGATGCATATAGCTTGGATATCGATGTATCAGTTGAGACTGGAGTACCTAACACTCTTCAAATGCTGGACAGTGTATTACTCATGACTGCTAGAGGCACATAGGGGTTACATACTAATAG